>OW029926.1:5007500-10007500 GCA_932305915.1 Agriopis marginaria
TGGACGTCTTCTGGCTGATGATGATGATGACCCTTTCGGGGGTAGGCAAAAGTCCAGCAGTGGACTGTTAAAAGGCTGATTATGATGATGATAAATAAAATGTGTGAAAACCACGTCAGTTTCTATAATAAAATTAATTTACATTATTTATGAATGTACTGTTTTTGTAATATTGTTCAATCTTATTGATTTAGTCTACAAATTACAAAAAATATTACTGTCTGAAAATATTAGTTCTAATTAATAACTTTGAAGGTGTACTATATAATCCATATATCTAGAATCATCTAAATACAGCAGATTATGCACACTTTTATATTTTCCTTACTTTTATGTACCTATTGACATATAACATAAAAAAATAATTTGATTAGTCTAAATATAACTATAAACAGCCGTAATTTTACCATATGAAAACGTTGTGACATTGTTATCTAATACCCGCATAACATTATAATATATTGAGGTCACTTTTTTGCAATATATTATATTTTATTTATTTATCTAGTACGTATGTTCAAATATGTAATACATAAATTAATATTCTATGTAGGTATGATAAGTTGAGTAACTAATCATACCTACATTACATAATATTGAGGCCGCGATTAAATTCTTGAATGGTTATTTGATAACTTTACGTAATGTGTCATCTCCACTGAAAAGCGAAAAATATTTATTTTCTGTGGTCATCTCCATGGTGTTCCTCAGTTACAAAGTCCACTCATGATCCGAATGACTCATCGTAAAATTGACCATATCGTTACAAGTATTAATTTTCTTTTTCACGCTCTAATTTGCGGCCAGTGTTCACCAAACTGCGTAAACCTGCAATATGGTTTCTTTGGAATGCCTGACATCCTTTACTTTTCCACATTAATATTCTCTTGATGTCGCACCACATATTCCAACAATGACACGCACACACACGTAATCTCTACTTAATCGGTTTTGTGCTTTATACTTATCTTGGATTTTTCCAATGCTTTTTATTGTCTCAGTAAAGTTTCCATGTCGTTTGAGTCTCTTAGTCTTGGCAATTGTCTTTTATGCAGACCGCCTTTACGGGTTTAATTAAACGTTAGGTATACTGTACGCAGCTACGCAGGTCTGACTGGGACGGAATAAGGACTAGATATATTTTTTGCAATTATAGAAATGTCTGTTAATTAATTAGGTTAATAACATGACATAACATCTTTCAGAGCGCCTGGTTAATGCGACGCGTGACCAAAATGCTGGCGTGTTTCTGGCTCAACGCATAAGCATTGCCATTCAAAGTGGTAATGCCGCCAGCATGCTGGGTACGCTGCCAACTGGTAGTGGGCTTGAGCATTTGGATTGTCTTTAGACCTTCAACGGTCTATGGGCAGTCTAACTGTATTTGTAGTTTTAGTTTTAGCTTGTATTTTGTTTAGTTAATAAAGGCGCTAGCCCAAAAAAAAAAGAAATATAACATGATAAAGTTATATGATTATTAACGGGATATTTACCGTGGGAAGGTTGTGGAATGAGCACCTGATATTTCGGCGCAGTTACATGCACCATGTTCACGGGAAGATAACGGGGGGACTTTAGTGAACAACCGTGATAGTTTAAAACAGTGTTTTAATAACAGTCATGATACTTTCACTATTGAAATAAAATAAGTAAAAATTATATATATTGTATTTTTATGCCATATCTCAATATTTGTACGCATACTAACTACGCAAAACTTTATACAAAGGGACTAATATTTTAACACATCTATTGTGCATGCGTTTTTAAATGTGTGTATGATTTACTCGTGTTTGTGCAAATAAAAGTAAGAATCATGACAAAAATTGAACTCGTGCGAACTAACGGAAATTATCTTTATCTTTACAAAAAAACTCCTTATTTGAATGGTCTTGAGTTCATTCAAAATCATACCTAAAAAACCAGACAAGTACGAGTAGGACTCGTGCTCTGAGGGTTCTGTCGAACGGAAACCTAAGAGCGCGAGTCCAAAAAAATAAAAAATAACAAGTTGAAATATTGAAAGACAAACTTAACTTTGTAGTTGACAATAAGGTTCTTCCATACATAACAACTACAAAATGTAAGTTTGTAATAGTAAAACAATATTTTTTTATGATATAACTTCAAATTAACAACTTTCAGATTTATTCCTTTATATGTGTTGTAAGACCTTGCCTCTTGCCAAAATTTATGATTCTAGGTCAACGGGAAGTACCCTATAGATTTTGATTCCCCTGTGAAATTGCAAAATATGCGACATAAACGTTCATATCTTTTTATTGCGTTGACTTATAACTTTTATTTTTTTACAGCCGAAAGAAATCGTAGACCTAACTATTTAGTATAAATTTCAACTTCATACCTTCATACGTGTTCTTGAGAAAAAGGGTCTTGACAGACGGACAGATGGACAGACGGACAGACGGACAACGAAGTGATCCTATAAGGGTTCCGTTTTTTCATTTTGAAGTACGGAACCCTAAAAAGAGGTGCAGTTTTCTTGAATTTGAAATTTTTACATCTGGACAGATAATCTAAGCCACAAAATATGTCCTTTGTACATTTTTGTACCCAGGAACTCCCCATGTGAAAACTATAGCTACGCCAATGCCTTGTACCTTTGTAAAGCTAGCCCAAAGCGCCTACCTAAATCCCGTCCCGAGTCCAAGTCCAAGCGACCGGTCAAGCACAATAGAGATGAAAGCGACCGCATGAAAGCTATCTAATCGAGACAAGTAATCGCCCTGTAAATGAGTGGTTTTACCTATCGCTGCAGGGCAATTTCAAGCTGAGTCTGGTCTCTACGATTAGATGGAAACTAAAATTGCTTTGGACGTGAAACTCGTTGAGTTTATTTTAAAGTCTTGTTCTGTTATTTGTGTAAAGTGTAAGGTTTAGCTATTTTCATAAGTTAGAAAATGACTTTTAAATGCGAATAGTTGAAGCAAGTCAGCGTCTGATGGTAAACGTCTGCCACCCACGACAGTTTTAATGCTGACCAGAGTTTCTTTAAAATCTTGCTCAGCATTGCTCGGTGCTCGTCATATTGAGATTTTGTTATTACATTCCCTGTTATATTTTTGTCTTGACAATTCCCACTCGTAGTGGTTTATTGGATTCGTTTCTTTTGTTTCGTAGTATTGTTAGTAGTTTCTTCTGCAAGTTTTTATATTTAAATTGCAATGTTTATTCGTTTGTTTAGGTCAAATCTTGCTAGCTGAATTAGAACCAGTTCCTCCAAACAGATTTTGCAGACATTTTATTTACACCTTAAGTTCTGGTGACAATATTATATGCGACACCTAATAAATGGAAAATTAAAATTAAAATTTATTATAATAGGGAATTTCAAAATGGCTACGGCCACAAGGCGGGTGGTGCTTTTTGTCAACCCTGTTAAGATGGGTATCAAAAGAAAGAGCTTGAAGGATACGAAACGATAAAAAAGAGAAGTTAAAAAGATTGATTAAAAAAATATTTTATTCCCATATTTTTTTATTTGTAATAACATAAATTTGCTGTTTTAGAGCTCTTTAGTTAAAAATTATAACTAAACCAAATTTTGATTACAAAATGTGTAACAAAAAAACAAAAAAGAAAGTTATATATATTTTTTCTATTATTTTATTAAATTAATTAATAATCAATATTTTTTGGCAGCTGGCAGTAGCTGGAATTAAAAACATGAAGACAAAGCTGAGTAACGTGCCTTTTAAGAGTCCTATATCTTGCAGTGGATTAAGACAGGCTGATTATGGTGATGATGATATCCTGTATTTTTACTGGAATTACTGTCCTTCTAGCCGGAATAAAGTGTAATGTTTACAGACTAGCGTGGCAGTTAACTACCAAAGATACTTTCTCAAGCGGACTCTACAAAAGAGTTAAACTATAATTATGTATATCTCTATCTCTACATAGTATAAATTGAAGTCGCTTTCCGCGTCTGTCTGTCTGTCTGTATGTCTGTATGGCCGCTAACTCCTCCTAAACCACGCAACGGATTTTGATGCGGTTTTCACCATCAGTTAGATACATTTTCAAGGAAGGTTTATATATATAACTAGCGACCCGCCCCGGCTTCGCACGTAAATTACACCCGTGCGAAGCCGGGCGGGCGGGTCACTAGTATTCATATAAATTGCATATCTATTAGTATATTTATATTAAAGAATTTTAAGTAATAGTGTGTATTACTATTAGAATGTATGTGTATAGTATAAGTAAATTTTTTATAGTCTATCCTCTATTGCACACCCCGTCTTCTACGTCTTCTATAAATCCTTTCCATCCTAAGGTTGCCTGGAAGAGATCGCTTTTAGCGACAAGGCCGCCAGTTGTTACATTTTTTTTTTTTAAAGAGTTTTTTGTCCTCTGTATCAAATTTAATGGTGTGAACAATAAAGAGTTAATCAATCAATCAATTAGTACACTACTTAACAAAACATACTGATTATATTTTTTTACTTTTAATTAAATAAATGACCAATCTTTTAAATGACTAAGTACTCCAAAACGATATTTTAATACATCAACAGAAACGCTTTCAATTTCAAAGTCAGTCCTAAAACGTAAGAAATTCTTTTGACACTTTGAGGAAGCTTTCAATCACGGCAAGTTTTGACACATTCATCGACACCTCCCGAAAATGAACATCCATTTCATCAGCGTAAAGCTTTTAACAAGTGACACAAAATTGACACAAATGACTCGTCTGCGTAAAATATCTTCAATAGAGCCATCGATCATTGTGATCATGACCTGTTCAGGTCATGAACTTGCAGATTTAAGGCGCGGTCTGATCACGATTTCAAATTCGTTTTTCACCCGCTCACGCCATGATCAATTTGCTATCTAAAACGGCTTTGTTTAAAGTCGTAAATCGTATATCATCATATTTGATGATGATGATGACTTTGTGCTTGTGTTTATATTATTTTGAGGGTTTTTATTTAATTTATCAAACTATATAAATGAATTTCAACAATTAACTGGTTAAAGTTTTAAAAGACTAGTCTGGCTATACAATTCGTACAAAAAAATATGTTGTTGTCGCTGAAAATTCAGAGTTCTACAATTCAGAAGCTATTTTTATTGTGCAATTCGTAATATGTTTTTTTAAGAGTCTAGACAATTTAAAAAAAAAAAATTCGGTTAAGATTATTACCAAGGGGATTTTTCTACTTGTAGTATTTTTTTTATCTGATCAGCTAATTTTGTCACGTCACACAAAGCGTTTAAAAACACTTCTTTTTGTAAGTTTTGCGATTGTACCGCGTCTTAATTCACAGTTAAGTTGAATGGAAGTGCACCGCACTTGTCACCTTCAGACACCACTTTAGTTTCATTATCTACTAATTTTAGCTGAGTGCTTCTATGATACGTCGTTAATATCATCGATCAAATTAATTATTAATAGAATAGAGTTTAATAGAGTGATAGTAAGGTTTTTTTTTTTTTTACGCTGATAAGTCCGCCTTTGACCACCAACTCGCCTGTAGGTTTTAATTTGTTGATGTTTTTTATTTTAATTTTAATGTTTGGTAGTAATCGTTTTAGTTTTTAAATAACTGTGTTATTTACAATGCTAATAAATAGGTTTTTGTTATTATTAATGTTATGTGTATAATACATTTTCATATCTTCTGCCATTTTTAACCTCCGACGTAGAGAGGGGTGTTATAAGTATGTCTGTTGGTGGCATCGTAGCTTCCAAACGGCTAAACCGATTTGGATTTAGTTTTTTTATTTCTTCGAAAGGTGACTTGATCGGGTGTGTTTTTAGATATGATTTAAGAAAATCTGTTCAGCCGGTTTTTAGATTATCAGCTCTTTCAGTGTTTTTTAAAATTTCATTTCATGCATGTTATATACGTTAAAAATCTTACATTAGGTTCTAACTTTAGTCTTTACATGATCGCTTACCATCAAGTATGTTGGTGAACAAAGTAACGTAAATCCATCTCACTAATATTTACGCACTTGTGGCATTAGCTCGTAAGTTTTTTCTATCTGTTTGTAATTTTTTGGGTTCCGTATCCAAAGGATAAAAACGGGACCCTAATACTAAGCCCACGATGTCTGTCTGTCTGTCCGTTAGCTCTAGGAAGATTCGAGTGGGGAAGAGTTCCTGGCGCAACATACCAGCAGCCGTTGTCATCACGTGCGCGCCGCGCGGCAGTCCTCAGTGCAGCCGAACGCGCACATTCACCTTGAAAAAGACCGCCGGAAGAGGTTGAAACTATAGTCGGAGTAACTGGCTTAGTCATACGTGAGTAATTCCCGTGTAATACAAATAACATATTTATTCTTTATTTATAATTTTGAAACTTAATCGCACAAAAATATTTGCAACAGTTCTTTGATAGCTCTTGTCTGTAATCATTCGATTAATTGACCTCAATCCAATTTGCTCAGTCAAATGGAAAACTGGCCAATTAATAAGGTAAGTGTTCAACATAAATAAACATCACTTGCATTTGGCCTTATTGATGAACCGTTAAACAAGAATAGCTGATATATAAATCACGAGTGTTGCAATAGGGATAGTCTATCAATTCTATCTTGACCGATTTACAATAGTTATAAACTGTCGATAATTAATTACATTAATATTATTTTGTGGCATCGATACTATATCGATATTGCAAGTTTGGAAACGGTTTCAATATCTGGATAATTGTGACAGATTTGATTTTAAGTCGCATTTAGCTTAAAAAATTACACTAAAATGTATATAATGGTTAAAACAACAAATCGAGTGTATTTTTGTACAACAAGCTATCATCATCGTCATACTCAGCCTTTTAACAGTCCACTGCTGGACATTTAGCTTACCCCCGAAAGGGTGATTGGGCCATATCCACCACGCTGGCCTAGTTGTGGGTTGGTGGACATACGCCATTGAATTTCTTCTCCGTACGTATGCAGTTTTCCTCACGATGTTTTCCTTCACTGAAAAGCCAGTGGTATGAAAATACATAAACTCCAAAGAGCTTATTGGTACGGGCCCGGGGTTTGAACCCGCGACCCCACGCTTTCAAGTCTAGCGGTCTCCCAAATAGGCTACCACGGCTTCTTTTTGAAGCTATGCGTATGCATGGACTTTTCATTTAATATTTAATAGACATTTTCAACTAATAGAAAACGAAGATGTAGCATGATTGCATAGGAAATACCCATTCACTTTTGTATTGATCAACCATGGATTGTACCTGTTCTAAAAGATAGATGCAGGTAAGGAGTTCCACACCTTTGTTGTTCGGGTCAAAGTAGATTGGAAACGCGCGCCATCTGTATAGTGCATCTGAATGGAATTTATTCCATAAGGAACCTCCTTGTCGTACGTCTGGTACTGATATGGAAGAATGGCGATTAGTCGTGCAATTCTTGTGCATAAAAATAATTTATAAAAACGTTTAAAAAAAAAAACTAGAATCATATCTAATGAAGATTACTCTCAAATCACCTTTGAAAAAAAAAAAAAAACAACATTTAACTTTTACGATTTGAACCACATGTTTTAAATGGTTATCGGGACTTATCACGCATTATTGAAGTTATACTTCTTATGCGACTTGCAACAAGGTTGCGTTAAACGTTTTACGCTACCATGGAGGGGGAATTTTTCTCTCTCATATGGTTGCGCAATGCGTATACTTTTTTCGCGCTGTGACTAGCAGACCCGGTAGTGTAATGGTGCCGCTAATGGATTGAGAAGCCTAAGGAGCTAGGTTCGAATCTCGAGAAAAGCATGTTTTTAAATTGTTGATATTTTTGCCCTAGTTATAATTTTAGGGTTCCTTGTTGAAGTATAACTTCTTCCGCGCAGAGGGACTCCACTTACTATTTTTTTTAGGTATCTTTCACTTGACGTTTCGACCTTAATATTACAATGGTCATGGTCACGAGCTGACTGAAAACTGGGGGTGAGTGCAACGAGATGAGATGGAGTTGTGACCTTCTACCATCATTTGATCTTGAAAAATCGCAGGCTTGTCACATTACACTGACTGTGTCGGTAAATATCCTAGTACCTACACCGCGGTTTGCAGCAAATATCGATAATAAACAACTGTCAACTGTTATACTCTTTTACCCAATACTTGAAAGGCAGATCTGTGCCTTACAGGTTCTAAATGTTTAGACCACAAGGTGAGTTGCAGTTAGTAAGTAGCACTTGGTTAAGTGCTACAACTATTTAGTTATAACAACGATCGATACTAACTTTACTGTGAACTGTTCAACACTATTACTACTTCAAAGGCAGATCTGTGCCTGACAGGCACTAAATGTTTGTACCGCAAGGTGACCGGGACGCTTGTACCCTGAACTCGGACTAATTGGCTAGTGAAAGCCAGCTTAATTTGGAATCTTGCGACTGGTTAAGCAAATTTTCTTGCTAATGAAGCTTTGAAAATCTAATTTGTTTTAGTTTCGGTCCCCTTAAATGGACAAAGAAATATTTATCAGTAATTTTTTACTGGTCGGACGACATCGTTAAGGCAGCAGGAAAGCAGTGAACAAGACTAGTACAGGACCGGAAAAGATGGCGCGCTGAAGAGGAGACCTATGATAGAATGATGATGATGAATTAGATACTATACGTATTACTAATTACACTACTCTGCATACTGGTGTGTACAGCAAACGAACACCACCAAACGCGAGCGATTAGTTTTTGTGGACTTATCAGCGAAAGCGAGCACATGTGAATAATAGTATAGGATCCCGTTATACAACGACCTTCATTAATTAATCATATCCTGGACTGATTTTTTTAGACTATATATAATTATATATATGCAATATATTTATTGACAAAAATAGTCGGCAACGTATTTGTGATGCCTCTGGTGTTACAAGTATCCACAGGCGACGGTGACTGCTTACCATCAGGTAGCCCGTCTGCTTGTTTGCCAATTATGGCATAAAAAAAAATTACCAGCTCGGTGACGGTCGTTGTATAACGGGATCTTAGACTATAAAGGATTCACTCGCGTGCGCTAACGCTCGGCGAATGTCGTACATCACGAGTGAGGTGATTGACTGGCAATGACGATCTATATTATCTTTGTTGGCTGGATACAGCTGAGCTGGTGAATGAGTGAAAAAGGACGCCGTTCCAAATGTCTACTACTTTGCGGGATGTATCCATTTTTTTATTAGTATCCATTCCGATAACTGACCAGCTTGAGCTCTTGGGCGTTGCTCTGTCTCCTACCCTCAACTTTGGCTCCTATATTGAAAACAAGGCTAAATTGGCTGCCAAAAGGTTGGGTATCCTATCGAAGGTGCGACGGTACTTCACGTCGGAACAGTTCCTTTCACTCTACCAAGCACAAGTTCGGTCGTGCATGGAGTACTGGTCTCACCTTTGGGATGGATCAGCTAAGTACCAGCTTGGGGCGTTGGAGTTTATTGAGAAACGTGCCTAGAGGCTCATCAGCAACGAATCACTGGTTCAGACTAAGCTTCTTAGTCTTGAGCATCGGCGCAAGGTTGCTAGTCTATCGGTTTTTTATCGGATACATTTCGGAGAGTGTGCTACAGATCTGCATGATTTGATTACCTCGTGCCCATTTTTCTATCGGACTGCCAGAGTGGGTACGAAGAATCGACACCGCTTTATGGTTGATATTCCGAGAACCCGTACGAAGCGCTTTGATTCCACATTTATTATGCGAACTGCTAGTCTGTGGAATTCGCTGCCTGAGTGGGTGTTCCCCGATAATTACAATCTGGTTGTCTTCAAGTCGAGAGTGAATAGGTTTCTTCTAGGCAAGCGTGCTCCATCGTAGGCCGCATCATCGCTTAACATCAGGCGAGTTGGCGGCCAAGCGCAAGCTCATCTATAATAAAAAAAACGATTCTACTGAGGTCATAAGCGGCGCATGCACGTTCACCTGCATACGTTCGCTCGCGTTCGTCTGCTAGGTATAAAGATATACAAGACAACATTGTAAGCTATAGTATCATGGTAGGTACTAAGGTAGATTGAACATGTTTATACAGAGATATCTAACGCAACAGGACAAATTCAATTTTTTTTGTCTTCGCTGTAGAATTTGGTTCATAGATTTATTGCTATCACTGCCCCTTCCCTACCCTCAACCCTGTAATAAATCACAGCGCATCGCTAAGTGTGAACGAGTCTACCCAAAATGTATGCAAACGATACCGTCACGTTACAGCGCGGAGTGCAGGAAAAGCTTTGTAACGTAAGAGAGAGAGCGAACAAGAAAACTAAGAGTGAGAAAGCGATATATTATAATGTAGCCTGAAAAAGCTTTTGTGGTAACACTAGTCGAATCCCAAGGTGTTACTAGCGATTTTCTAGTATTTTGGCACATTTTTGGGGGGGGCACTATACTTCATGTCTGTTCCTATGATGAATACTATCTGCCTGCCAAAATTCGTTTAGGAATTAAGGTAGCCGGTTTAGTCGTAAACAGCAAACAATCAGATAAAGAGACAAAGTTACTCTCACTTTTAACCGAATTCAAAAAAGGACGTAAGTTCTTAATTCGACCCGTATTTTCAATAATACTAGGGATGCTTAAATTTATAGATCTTTTTACAAGTACTTGAACAATAATATCTTTCCACCTCGAAACTAAACTACCGCAAGTCTGGGCCCGTAATAATTCCAATCCAGACTTGTGAATGCTTTATACGGGTCAAATCTCTGCAAATTTATAGCAGACCGCGATCACGGGCCATAATTACCTAATCATTTATTAACTCTGAATTGTTCTGGTAGTCTCAGGTATCAGACGGAAATTTTGGATTTGTGCTTATACCCAATAAATATTATCTGAGTTATGGAGGTGCTAGGTCCTATCGTGCTTTATAGGACCATCGCCTGTTAATAGACCTTATAACACCATTGCAACTTGAATAGTCACTTGTATAAACTGGGAGCTACGGACAGTCCAAAGTGTTATACCTGCACTAGCTGCGCCCCGCGATTTCACGCGCGTAAATCGCGATAAAAATATCAGCTGTTCTATAGAAAACGGTCACTGACACTCGAATAACAATGACAAAATGTATGGAACAGCAGATTTTTTTTTCGCGATTTCTGGGTTGGTCCCATACTAAAAGTGGTTCATAATGATGAGTACAATTACCTTCTTTTGGCTTCGAGAGTGTTCCTCCCCTTACACCCTGTAGATGTACTAGCTGCGCCCCGCGGTTTCACCCGCGTAGTGATGAAAAATGGTGATGATGATGAAAAGTAGCCTATGTCACTTTATTGTAATGGTTACACGGATCCGAGAGTTCAAATAAAATGTTCATGCAAATTGCACATTAAAATAAGTAAAATGTTTTATAACTATCAGAAACAGGTGGTTATGTGCTGTTTTATAGGAGCCAAATAATTTTAATCTCATTTTTATATTAATACATAAATGGTTTATTAGAGCTTATATTTATTTCATATTTTTTTCGGAAGCTTCAAGTATCTGTGATAACATTTTATGGCAAAAGGCTTTTTATAAGAAGCTTAAGTCGGAAAATCATAACTGATTAACTTCCAATGGGTTTTATAAATTTTACGTGTACCAGAGTGTCTGACTTTGGCATCGTAGCTCCTATACGGCTAAGCCGATATTGATTTTTTATTAGTTTTTGTTTGAGAGGTAACTTAATCGAGAGAATTCTTAGCTTATGATTCAAGAAAATCTGTGGAGCCGTTTGAAATCTATTAGCTCTTTTATCGGCAATATTTAAACTTTTTCAATTTATTTTATACATCTGAGTAAAGAGAAGGGAAAGTCTCTCGCTTGATAATGAGCACCACTATCGCAAAAAATTATGAACTGATATTTAAACCCCGCAGCACTATAATCGCCACCCTGCGTTGTAAAATCTCTTTGTGTCTGTAATTTCACTGGAAACATTGCCATTTCATCTGGAACACAGGAATGACTACCTACTTGTGCTTGGTACTTTCTACAAAATTCTATACAAAATACGGAGCAAACTATAAATATTTTGCTAATAAAATACAAGGTCACACAGAAGGAGCATACTAAGCCAAAAGAAGGCGATTGTACTCATTACTATGAACAAATTTTACTATAGGGATGACCCTAAAATCGTTAAAAAAATTAGATGTTCCATAGAAAAATATCAGCCACACTCGACAAAATGTATGGAGCAGCTGATATTTTACTTGATTTCAGGGTCAACTCCGTAGTATAAGTTTTTCATATTGATGAGTATGATGACCTCCTTTCGACATAGTACACCTAAGGGTGTACTATGTCGAAAGGAGCCCTGCACAGTTACGTAGAGTACATGCTAAACGGTAGTGGCAGTAATCTCGACCGCAATGCTTGATTGATATCACTGCAGGCCGCAGGAAAATTAGCTGTCTGACTGAATATTTTACACGTTTAAGAATATTATGTTGTACTAGCTAGTAATCGTTGTTTTAGGGGCAAAAAAAGTAGACGGCCCAGCCAGAAAAAAATTGTTGTTATTTATTTTTATCCTGGCTGTACTAACTTCTACAGAAAGTTTACCAAATGGGATAAAATACATGAAATTCTTTAAAAGCTTACCAAACGAAACCTCTTTCATGAAAAGGAGAATGTTTACCAAACGCAAATTTTTTGTAAGTATCTCAAGTGGTTTACCAAATGGGATACTTACCAAACGAGACGTACCCAACAAGATGGACCGACCAAGTGTCTAATAACTGGACAAAAATATATCTGTGGCGATTCATATTGTTCTCCTTGACATGTCAGTCAACAACGAATCTGCGAATACGGATGGTGAAACTAAGGAGACTTGACCTAAATCAATTTAGAGTGAAAAAATCAGAAACAATCAGAAAAAACCAGTACAAGAGCTCTCGATCGTGGACGCTCTTTATGCTGATGACGTTTGTTTATTGCCGTGACGTCAGTAGCTTGGAAATCTTCATAAACTGTCTAAAAGAGGCATGTCAGCTGGTCAGGGATGGTTCAGATTTATTGTTATCTACTACAGGATCTGGAGAATCACAGAATTCAACTGTGAGCAAATGAAAAAAAAAAAAGAAACACTAGTTCGTAAAATTATCATCGTTTTAAACCGTGAACGCACCCATTGCTAGCGCAGGATTATCTTCTTGTACTATGGTCCTGGGCCAATCTTACCCCGCAACCGATTTCAACCCGTAATGGTCATTTAACTTTGGTTAACTTATAAAACTTACTTAGAAGTATTTTAAATTACAACATAATGAGTAACTGGCACAGTAACATCCAGCCCAACCGCTACACTGAGTAGTGCGTAACGAAGCAAATGCCTGGCAGGAACCTACCTTGCTTTTAATTGTTATTATAAATAAATAAATAATCGGGACATTTTTGCACACACGGTCACCTGACCCCAAACTAAGCAAAGCTTGTGATATGGCTGCCAGAGACTGATAAACATACATACATATATTTTTAAATACATACTTAAATAGATAATAACACCCAAAGAACAACAACGCACAATAATAATGTAGAACGCGGTCAACGCATTTACATGATATATAAAAAAAAAAAACAAGAAACATATGCCCATGCTGAAACGGGTATGTAAATTGGATTTCGCTCTGACGAGTCTGTCTCTTTCTTTCGGAAAATTGCAATAAATATCATTAAAATATGACGTTGCTTGACAACGTATTCACCCATATTGTATTGGCTATATCTTTTTTATGACATAGATGGCAAATAAGCAGACGGGCCGCCTAATGGTAAGCAGTCACCGTCGCCTATGGATACTTGTAACACCAGAGGCATCACAAATACGTTGCCGACTCTATTAACTAGCCTTTTGAAGAACCAGAAAAGAACAGAATACTCCTTTATTAACTACAAATTTTGACTGGTTTTATATCTGATATTTTTGTATACTATTTTGATCTTTAAGGTGATTTTGACATGGTTCATAATAAAATAAAATACATAATCTATGTTTAATTTTATAAGTAAAGTTTTTATATAAGCTTTCCATATATGTAGTTTGAAATTCTAAGCATTGCGTGACAGACCGAATGCCGTCCAATTACTATCGTACCTAAGAATAAGTCGTTATTCTAAGTATTGTGCCTTTAATATTGTCAAAATAGAGCGCGGGCAATGCATCTACATTCTACTTACAAAAGATCTACGTTAGGAGTACAAAGTTAATCTACGCCGCTAGCGCTAATATAAAGGCTATGGTGACAATTTTATTGTCGGTGTAAAATATAACATGTTTAACAGTGTTGTAAGCACACATTTCATGCTGTTACCATTATTACGTTTTAACAACCATTGTGAAAATTTATGTGCACATATAAAAATGCGTGACAAAGCACCTCTTTGATATCGGCTATGAACTTTACAAAGTATAAAGCAGCTTTATGAGCTGACAGTCAAATAAAAAACTATGTACTTTTTAGGGTTCCGTACTCAAAGGGTAAAAATGGGACCCTATTACTGAGCCAACGATGTCTGTCTGTCCATCTATCTGTCGGTCCGTCTGTCCTACCTATTAACGGCTGTATATGCGAACCGTAATAAATAGCCAGTAAACATTTTCACAGAATATGTAATTTTACGGCGGATTAATTAGGAATACTACAAACGTATTGTTTAAATAAATAAATTCAAATAAATGTAAATAAATAATGGCAAAACGCGAGTCGCTGATAAATTTCGGTTCACCACCGGATCTCGTACGATCACCGAAATGAGCGCGGCCGGTACTTGGATGGGTGACCGCCTGGGCGTTGATAGTTGTCTTTTTGCACAATTTTTTTGTACTTTAGTAGCTAACAAAAGTTAAAAGTTATGTGGTGGTACGGAACCCTCAGTGCGCGAGCCCAACTCGCACTTGGCCGGTTTTTTGAAATTTATTAAGCTTATGCTCATTCACCGCAGGGTAACGCTGGATTCAGGCCGCTTCCAACCGGCTCTTTTGGTGATCGATGAGGGAAGCCTATATCCAGCAGTGGGCGTCCTACGGCTGAAATGATGATGATGATGCTCAATATGTTCATTCATATCTAACACATGCTACAAATGCGTACACAATGGTAGTTCTAAGCTTCGACCAAAATAAAATAAATGGACGGGCCATAACCATTGAACTTGCTCAGTAAAAATGAGGCAAAACTTCAACATATACGACATATACTTCAACAATTATAACCATGTAGGTACAGTAAATTTGTTACAAAAAAATTATAGCGGTTTTTTGATGTGTATTTACACTTTGGGAAAGCACACGAAGGCATAATTTTGACAGATGTTTCGTTATCATGTAACAATAGACGCGTGTCGCACTTCCTACGGCTAGATACCGACTGAAACGAAGTGAGAGCCGGCGCTCATTTTGTAATCTTCAAAAATGCACTTCTTCTGGGCCGGTCCATTCATTTTATTTTGTCGAAGGTTCTAAGCGGAAAAGAGGATATCATAATCATTATCATAAACAAATTTTACTATAAGGGCAACCCGAAAATAACGAAATAAATATCAGTTGCTCCGTACATTTCGTTGAGTGTGTATGAAATTTTCGCCATTACAGCTTTGGTTTTATGAGTACAACGACCTTCTTTTGGCTTAGTATTTTTTTTCATAGTAAGCTTGCCTTTGGCTGCTCGCTTGGGGGGTTAGACAAGACCAGACAAGACCCTATTCTGTTAGCGTTAACGCCTACGGTAAAATGAAATTGTATGAAAATGACATTAGCTTGAGAGAACATCTTTCAAGCTAATGTCATTGTCAATGTCATTTTCATACAATTTCATCTTTCCGTAGACGTTAACGCTAATAGAAAGTGACTCTTGTCTAACCCCTGATATTAAGTGACGATGCGGTCTACGAAGGAGCATGCTTGCCTAGAATAAACCGATTCACTTTTGATTTGAAGACACCCAGATTGTAATCATCATTATGTGTAGCCTTGTACTATACTTGTGTTTGCTCTTATACGGCTAATTCAAAATTAAAAAAAAAAAAAAAAAAACATTTATTTCAGGCTTAACCCATATAAGTAATTTCGATGTAAGTACATCCAAATTATCCATTATTAAAAAAATATTAAAACAACATAAACACAATAAAATTAAAACAAGTCAAAATACACAAGGTCAGATTAATAAAATGAAGTCATAAATAAAGTTATCTAAGGTCAATGTCAATTTAAGTCACAATCAGTCTAGTACTTTCTCTCCGGCATGGATACCGCGACATGTCTATCGCAGCAATGCCGGAGGTAAAGGCAGTCCAGTCTAGTCGCAATCATCTTAAGTACAGTGTTGGAACTGGCCCGTACTCTTCGCACCAAAGACGCGCACCGCTTGCGCATAGTAGTGTGAAAGCAATCGGTGCGCGCGTTTCATAATTCAATTGAATTGAATTATGAATTATGAAATTGACCCGGGTATGTCCTAAAACTGCGACCAGAACCACCGGAGGATGGGCAGCAGCGTCCTGTTAGTACACGGTGAACGTACTGCGATCTCCAAGCCGCCTGCCAAGCGTGGGGATTATGGCAACACCCCTCTCTAAGAGGGAGGCCTTGTTCAGCAGTGGACATTTAATGGCTGATAATGTATGATGTATGTATGTATGAAATAAACAAGTTCAACAAGTCAAAACACATAATGCCAGATAACTGAACTATAAGGTTAGTAACAATTAAATAGGGTATGATAAATTATTATGGTACCTTTATGGAGACTGCTGGTTCAATGACCTCGATTATTATTCGGCTGCAAACTAAACAAAGCACTGACCCGGTTGTCAGGATCGATATAACTGATGGAAGCGAAGAATCGGCGGTATAAAAATCGAGATGCTCCCAACGTTTTATTTGTTGACTTTGGACGGTAGCTCTAAACAAACCGTATTTGTGTTCACGTTAGAACCACAAAGACAGTTATTGCTAGGACTCTAAAAACACAACGCTGTGGTTTGTTTTTTGACGTCTTTTTGATAAAAATGTTATAGAAAAATATGTATACCTATATGTTGATCAATTTGTATGTGCCTATTGAATAATCTTTTTGCACGTTTTCCAATAAAAAATATTGTTCATTTGTACTAAAAGAACTTTATGATCGCCAGATAATTTTATTACTGCATGACTAGAGAGCTACGCAGCTAGTCTGATAATATCATCATCATCATCAGCCAGAAGACGTCCACTGCTGAACATAGGCCTCCCCCTTTAACCTCCACACTGAACGACAGCCTGCCTTTTGCATCCACTGGATGTCAGCGACTGATAATATATTGACCATGAATATAGGTCAACACACAACTTGCTGGCGAAACGAAAAAGAGGAAAACTACGAAATAAATACAACCAGCTATAAAAGCATGATTACGAGTTAATCCAAATAAATTCCCCAAACCTCGTCAGAAAGAGGGACAAAGCCAGGAAAAGCATCGTAACGTCCTTTAGAAAATTTCCTCCAAGATGAACTACATAAGGACGCCATTTATGAAGATCTTAAATTCCGGTCGGATAGAGACCTTGTCCAAAATCCATTAAGCTTAGCTACAGCTCCTTATTCCACCGATAAAAAGCCCTTTCTACCCTACCGATAAATTCAAAACTTCACCCATGAAAAATTGGTCATTTCAAAAAGTTTAATCGGTCGGAAAATATTAAAAACGATCGCTAGGGACGGCCAATAAATTAACCGCAGATATCAGCTTCATTCACTAGAGGAGGACAAAGAACATCTCTAATACGGAATAATCCAGATTTATCGAAGTCCGTTGTGGGAACCAATCGGTGGAGTTAAAAGATTTATAAAGTCCCAAAGATTAATGCTCAACTACCATTGTCTCAGTTTTGTTGATCCACAAGTTTCGCTCTTTCTGTAGACGCGGGATGAATTATTTATTTGTTGTGAAGGATATAATGGCGACGCTATAATATTTGGGTCAACCTTTTTTGTATTTTGATTAGAATCCTTATATAAGTGTACCGCTACTTTGTTTTGTGTTCAATTATTATTTAAGCACATTTCTATAGAATTTAAAAAACAAATCGCACCGTATTATATTTCTAAACTTGTGTATTTGTGAGTGTTAATCTATACTTCTATACTAATATTATAAAGAGGAAAGATTTGATTGTTTATTTGTTTGTTTGTTTGCATTGAATAGGCTCCGAAACTACTGAACCGATTTGAAAAATTCTTTCACTGACGGGAAGCTACACTATCCCCGGGTGACATAGGCTATAAAAAGCCCGTGCGAAGCTGGGGCGGACCGCTAGTGGGTAATAATGAAGTATTTTTTAATTTTTTTAATTGGCATATGCCTTTTTAGTTAAACAAAATAAAAGCCAACACAAGCACTACAAAAACAGTGAAACTGCCCGTAGGCCGTTAAAGTTCTAATGACTAATGACAATCCAATTGCTCAAGCTCACTACCAGTTGGCAGCGTACCCAGCATGCTAGCGGCATTACCACGCTGAATGGCAATATTTATGCGTTGAGCCAGAAACACGCCAGCATTTTGGTCATGCGTCGCATCTGAAAGATTTTTGAAAATAAGGTGAGCTCCTAAACGCTCCTAACATATTTGCGCCGCTTGTGTTGCTCTGTAAACGAGCTCGAGTAAGAGTATAATAGGGTGAAACGTGTTGTTTTGAAAACATCGTAGAAGCCTCTAGTAAAATATCTACCACTTTACTGGGGGTTGTCTTGGATTGTCTTTGTCTGCGTCTTTGCTTGACTCTGACTGTGACTATACTTAACTTGTATGACGATATTTAATAAAACTTGAAACCTTTCAGTAGTTGACATCGGCAAATGCATAAGACGTGGAACGCCAAAATCCTCTCATGAGGTTAGATTTAAAATAAAAACATTTCAAAAAATTTAACTATTTATATGTCATCTTCATCATCATCCACTGCTGGACAAAAGCCTCCCCCATCGATCTCCAAAAGGGCCGGTTGGAAGCGGTAGCTGTTTCCCTATAGTTAATTATTTATGTACTTAATTTCAATGCGAAATTCAATCAAATCATCACAAAGAAGGCATTTCATTGCCAATACAAGGATCTTTTATGGCGTTTCTAAGGTAAAACGGTACATAAACCTTCATTCTTTCCGAAGTGAAAGCTATATCTTTTATTTGGACGTAAACGACTGTTGTTCCACTTGTTCGATAAAGCATTAACCTGTTGCGATTTATTAATTTTCTTTTCTTTGTTGACTTGTTTATGTTATGACTGTTATTTCAGAAGAGTTCTATCTTCATACAAACTCCATTAAACGATTCCATAAACCTTTTGCCCGACTACCTCAGAACAAGGGTAATGTTTTCCAGGTGTAACTTATTTTTGGGTCTAGAGTGGATATTGTTAGTTGTATTGGAAAAATAACCTTATATTGTGCATTTTCAGATCTGACGGTCAAAGCGTGTTTTGTGTATTAAGTATGAGTACTCTAGTTTTTTTAAAGAAAAAAATTACATTTATTTACACGAAAAATATTTAAAACATAACACTATTACTACCAAATATTAAAATAAAAATAAAAAGCAACAAATTAAAACCTTACTATCATTTTATTAAACCGTTACCAGTGGGAATTGTTCCCAAAATGCTGGCTTTACCACTTTGTATGGCGATGCTTTGAGCAAAATAGAGGCCGGCATTTTGGTCACGAGTTGCATCGACCAGTCCTCTAGTTTAGAATATACAATGGGACTGCTATGTAGAACGAAAAAAATTATATTGGAAAAAAAACCTTACACTCTCTATAAATTGTTGTTTTATTGGTGTTGATAGATTTTTGCCTTTTTTACGAACTGTCCTAGCTATAAATGGCAGTATTTAAAAAAAAACCTTAAGCATTAAAGCGAATCGAATAAAATCAAATCATTTATTTTCTAGAACATGGTAGGTACATATACATTAGCATACAGGGTCGTACAAGTGGAAACGTATCATGTGCTTGCCAGGTGCGATGAACTTCCGTTATGTAATTTTACACGGACAACAAATACTGGAGTGAAACCGTTAACAGACAGAATTTTGGAAAGAACTATTACTAACACCTGGCGTCTCTCACGTTTTAATGAAAATTGTGATGATTTTACAAATGGCTGATTCAAATTGTCGTTTTATAATGAAATTGTAATGAGTTTTTAAACGTAGAGCCAGACTTTAATCGATTAGCGACGACGCGTGGGTTTATTTTTTGGGTTGTGTTATTATAGTATTCATAAAGGAAATATCACAGAGTTTTAGTACGATTTTAATAACCTTTAATTTAAATTTCAGTGGTGTAAAAGGCTCACGTTTTGTATGACCAAATCTAATTACATAATATAAAATAAAATTGGGTAAGTAACACCATTTATAACTCAAGAATGGCTGGACCAATTTTTATGATCTTTGATTTGTTGGATTTCTCTCCACCCCGAATGGCAGAATAAGACGTATTAAAATCATTTTCCCATACATTTTATGTGTGGCACAGGTAGTTATAGATAAAGTTTAAAAATAGGGCACGCGTACCCAGACTAAAAGATGTGTAGGTAGACTATTCGATAAACCTGAAGCTAGAGTTTTAGATGACGGTATCTCTCCTTGTCGGTGTCAGAACTCAGACTGATTACAAGGGGACTTTTGAGCTCGTGGGTTGCTTAGATTTGGGGATCTGACTATTCATGAAGAGAAGGAAGGCAACGGTGATGTACCCCGCACCGTTGTGCACTGTAGAGGGGCCTCCCCATCGATCTCCAAAAGGGCCGGTTGGAAGCGGCTGCATCCAGCGTTTCCCTACGATCTCTTTTAGGTCGTGGAAAGAGGAAATGCTCGGAGCTTTTCCTACATTTACTGGGAGCGTTGCCTCAAGCAGCGTGCTAGGAGGGTACCGGTGCGTTCTTATGAAGATCCTGATGGCCTAATTCAGGTACATTACTAGGCCAACAAGGAGTTTTATTAGGTGCAATCATACATAGTCTGGCTGTATTCTAATACAGCTGGATATCGTCCAAAACAAAAACGTAAAGTATTTGAAAATTAGCAAAAAGCTAAAATAATCCTAGACAAAAAAGTTGCCCCGAACATTCAGGTCCAATTTGGTTTAATCGTATTCATGTATTTGTACATTGGTTTTATTACATGCGTAGAGACGACTGCTAGCCGTTAATACATACCTAGTCACTAATTACACCTTTCCCAAAATAAGGCCCAACCTGTTTCAAGGACTTAAAAATCCACCTTCTCTTTACATAACTCCCAACTTTGCAAAGTCATTGCTTGTTTTACGGTAAGGGAATTCGGTCTTAATTAAAACTTCACTGCTAAAAGCGGATTTTTAATAATACGATTGTAATTAGCAAACTGTAGTGCCAGGCTTTTTAATGGGATATTCT
The DNA here is from genome assembly GCA_932305915.1 of Agriopis marginaria. NCBI lineage: Eukaryota > Metazoa > Arthropoda > Insecta > Lepidoptera > Geometridae > Agriopis > Agriopis marginaria. Next base: position 5,028,900 of record OW029926.1, read on the forward strand.
AAGTATTTAACTACAGCTTACCTGATGTTAAAGGGCAGTTTGGTCGAAGATACTAGATAGACGCTAAGTCTGGATTAAGAAATGGCAGTGATGCTGTCGACACAGTCACAAGCTGAGCATACATACCTGGACATACAGTCACGCCATTTGTTGCGACACTGAACTGCTGAAGTCAAATGGATGAACGCCAAAAATTAAGGCCAGACACGGCTTCACTTAAAATAGAGTGAAACATAAAACCTGACAACTCCATCACGTACTATGGTCGGCAGAAAAGTTGTAGAGACGTCAAAACTTATCTCCAGTTTCTCCTAAAGTATGTTATCAGACCTCGTTTGTTGGAGTAGTGTGTGTATAGTGTGTATAGTATGGGTGGTGTCAGCAAGCGCAACAGGTCTTAACACTCGTAACACATGAACGCGACGTGTAGATGACGTTCCCGTGCGCTGTTCATGGACCGAATCAGCTCTCGCACAAGGCCGGCGATGGATCGCAAGCATCAGTACGCATATTGTAGACTCTATCCTATAGCGTGCTCGCTTGTGACGTAGGTAAGTGTTAGCAGTCTGTGTTCAGATGCATCTCAAATATTTTTTTTATGGCAGGTACAAAGGTAGTCTGTGGAATTCGCTGCCTGAGTGGATGTTACCCGATAGTTATAATATGGGTGTCTTCAAGTCGAGAGTGAATAGGTTTCTTCTAGGCAAGCGTGCTCCATCGTAGGAGTTGGCGGCCAAGCGCAAGCCTATGTATAATTTAAAAAAAAAACGGTAATATTAGTATATTCGACTTCGTTGCCATTTTATTGCCTTTTCCTCAATGACGATATAAATTATCTTTGTTTTTCCCCTAAAAAATAGAGCAATCTTCACCTTCTTCACAGCTATCGGGCATTTGCCGTGCCAAACGTATGAAGTTGGACAAGATACTGGACGCACAGCAAACAGTGTGAATGGATACCGCTGTCCCAGGTTGGTCACGCACTGAGTGCTGTCATTTCCTGGCGGCGCGGCGTGCTACAGTGCTCTGCGGCGAGGTTGTACTCATGGCTATAAGTGTGTTGACCAGCTCCGGGTTTGATATGAATACTTGAATAGTGCATCCATATTGTCTTTTAGTCGATACGCAGTTTGTGTTCGCGTCTAGTCTCTGAGTTTATGACATTCCACTACACTTACACCACATAGATCGCTTATACTTGGATGTAGCATAAAAATGAGCAATTTTGTAAAACAATAAAAGTTTAATTTGACATTGTAGATAAACTGATCCAATCGCGAAACTTCGAACGACTGAGTGGCATACATAATTTAGATACTACACCAAACTGTTTTAATAATATAATAATTCAAAAGGTAGTTATGTTTTTGCTAAATTTGATATTGCATGTGGCTCTATAATTTTCGCGCTGGCTACCACTGATTTCCCAGAGGGATCAGTAATAGGCTTTCATAAAGGAGTATATTTTTTTAGTTTCAGTATAATTTTGGGAGAAATATTATAGTAGCGATACGTTTTCTATCCATGTAAATAACTGTTAGAGATCATCTATACTTCTATACTAATATTATAAAGATTTGATTGTTTGTTTGCATTGAATAGGCTACGAAACTACTGAATCTATTTGAAAAAATCTTTCACTGTTAGGAAGCTACACTATCCCCGGGTGAGATAGGCTATATTATATTTAAAAAAAATAGGGATCCTTAATAAAACTCCAATAATGTAACCCAAGGTGTAAAAAATACCCGTGCAAAGCCGGGGCGAGCCGCTAGTATAATATATTTCGAAAGTGCCACTCAATGGGAGCTAATCTCAAACGACTACATCCAGATTGTCCACAAATGAGGTGACATGACACTTTTGCGTATTCCATCCTAATTGGCCCAAAATAGCTGGATATAAAGACACATGGAAATACATAGAAAATACGAAACTGGAAAAAATATTTATCTTGATTTTACAGCTCGAAACATATAGTAGTTAGTACCTGTTAAATTATTTCTTTAATACTTTTGAATTGGGTTCCAAATACGTGTTCTCACACCATCGATTTCACTTAGAGAGCTATCATTTGCCATCTACTGAATCTTTGCGGGAGAAAGACGTGTCTGGAATACCTAGTGGCTGTCAGACCAACTTTTTAAGAATATTATTCTTCTGCTTTACTGTTTACCTGTTAGTAAAACAGGTAAACAGTAAAGCACAGTACAGTTTAAAAAGTTTATCGAATAACAAACCTGTGAGAAGTTTATAGATTCTACGGGAATAGATCGGTGGCTTTTGTATGTATGTTTCTGAGTTTGTTTATTTGTTATATGATTACTTCATGATCATGATCATTTCAGCTATATGACGTCCACTGCTAGATATAGGTTTTCCTATCGATCTCTAAAAGAGCCTGTTGGAAGCGGCCTGCATACAGCGTTTTCCTGCGGTTTCTTTTAGGTAATTGATCCATCTTGTGGGTGGTCCTATGCTGCCCTTACCGCTCCGTGGTCTCCATTCGAGAACCTTTCAGCCCCATCGGCCATCTGTTCTGGGTAAGATAATTTACGTATCGTTAATTCGATCTTCATAAAATGTTGATGGCAAGTAAATAATTCTAATACAGTTTTTAAGTTCGAATATGAAGAAAATTGTTTGAGGAGTTAAGAAGATATTGGGTTTGCTATGCAAAGTTTGGGTTTAATAGGTATGTGTTATCCCTGTTACTGAAGCACAAACCCAAAGATTACACCCTGAGTAAAAGAAATGATAAACAAGAACTTATAAATTCGCATTTTACTACCATCGTAAATTTTATCGCTCTCTTTGTGGACGGATCGACGCTAAGTAAAGTTTTATGTCGGACACTTTTTCGGGGTATTGTTGTTCGTATCAAAAAGTTGCGCTAATTTTATAACGCCACTGAAAATATTGTGGGAGTTGATGCTTCTAGAAAGTGCGTGGAATGGCAGTTTGAATGTCTCTTGAATCCGGGATCAGGGTGAAAAGTTACGACGCTTTTTTAACTTCAGTATGAAAAGTTTAAATCACCAAGCTATTTCCGGCGATCTGTGTTGTTTGCAGGCTTAATTCTGTTACAAAATAACTCGTTTGTCTTCCCAAACTGAAAAATCATTGCACCCTTTTACTGATATTGACCATATTCAATATTGAAAATTGCATTGAAATGGACTACTTGTTTACAAAAATTTCATGAAGATCAAATGCACAATACAAAAGTTAACGTCGAATACATATTAATATTCAAGAAAAGCCGACTTGTCCCATTAGAATCTTAGACCTTTTTAAGATGAGTGTATGTATACTTTGTTTGTTCTCTATGGATTCCAAAACGGCTAAATTGATTTTGACAGGACTTTCACTGGCAGGCAGCTTATGTTATAAGGTGTAATCCACGCAGGTAAAACAACGGTAGGGAGCTAGTTTTTTATATCTCTCTGTATCTAAAATATAAACAATTTTTCAACACGTCATATCTTGATGTAACTACTAAACAAACGTAATTCAAACTAATATTATACATATATTATGTAGGTATATATATTCCTGAGATAAGTTTTTTAATTATTATTTTTATTATTATAAATAGGCTTGCGCTTGGCCGCCAGCTCGCCTGATGTAAGCGAGATTGCGGCCTACGATGGAGCACGCTTGCCTAGAAGAAACCTAGAGTTCGAAAGTTTTTGTGCAATAAGTAACTATTTCCAATCGACACGGGGATGGCTGAATGTATTTGGTATGGAGTTTATACCCCAGATCAATAAACATTCTACCGTCGTGAATCATCGAAAATATTGTGACGAATAAAAACTAACTTACGGTTTTTGTAGCAAGGCGTGTAAACCGTCGGTTTGGCGCATAGTCTTTTTTAATATAAAAAATATAAAGTAAAAAATATGCATCGTCTAGAGAACATCTCTTTTCTTGTTTGGTTAAAAATCATATGGTACCTATTAATGATGTAAATATGCAAGGTGCATGTTCCGAGATAATGTTGGCAATTCATTTCGGTCATGTTGGCGATAACGAACCCTAATGAAATATTCGGCGACACCTCGCCGCGTCGATATTTCATGCCGAGATGAGCTGTGATGATGTAGAGATGGCAATAGAGATTACTATTTGTGTAAAAATTTAAATATTTTCACACAGTGATGAATAAAATCATTAAGCATTCATATTGCTAATTTAAATAAACATACCTAGTTACGAGAAAATCTGCCGAGTAGTATCGAATAAAAAAACTATTCCTCGTGTATGAAAACTAACGAAGTCCGGGGAAGTGGTTCAGGAAAAGGTTAAAGATTTGCTTGAATAAACTCTGGCGTAAATCAATTTGTGGCATATTTTTGTAACCCACGGTCGAATTTTGATTATCAATTTTGAATTTATCAATGCTTAGTTGCCGTAAATGTTAGTACGTGTATCATACTAATATTATGAATAAGAAAGTGTTGGTTGGTTAGTTTGTTTGTCTCTCTTTTACGCAGCGACAAATCAAAATTTCGATATGATTTTTTGCATAATAGTTGGGGTGATTTTTTGCATAATAGTCGGTGGGAGAGTAACAGAATACTTTTATTCTTGAAAAATTTAAAACTGCGGCTTAAGCGGCAGGGCTAGGTAAGTATTACTTTTCTTGACCACAGCGACGATATGCGTAAAAATACTATGGGAAATGAATGAATATCCGAACGTCTTTTAGAAAAACACATTACATTGCAGGTCTTGGTTGTTTTAACACAATTTTATGTATGTAGGGACGTCTCCAATAAATTATTTATGAGTGGTGTATTTAAGTGCTCTCGCGTGTCCTTAACTATTGTCATGAATACAAAAAAACGCGTTTGTTCACTCATGCAGTTATAAGAACATACCACGTCTAATATGTGTCACTATTTTATTTATATTACACGGGAATTACTCACGTATGATTAGGCCGGTTACTCCGACTATAGTTTCAACCGCCTTTCGGCATGTGTCAACATACTTATAATGATGTATGTATAATATCGGGACATAATGCTTATAGGATATTTTTGATAAAGTGTAACTGGATGGTTTTGGTATATTTAGATTGTTATTGATTTCGTATTTTGGAATTACACCTATCCACCGCGGGAAGAAGTCGTATCCGGGAATCAGGTTTCCTTGTCCGGAGTACGACGCATTATAAAAACTGTATCCACAAAATAATTATCCAAAGATTTTTTTATTATTATAATCGCGGACTACGTAATGAGGTACCAATGTCAGCGCTGACTCGTTAATGCGCTGCACACTATACATAGTGTTGGTATGTAATCGTGCAATATTCACAGAGCACCTAGTTAAAATTTTAACTGGGGTCTAAATAGTTTTAGTTAGCTTCGGTTAATTAATTAGGTTATGGTCATAGTTATGAACCCATCTTACCTTAAATGAAATAAATACACGACAATTGCGGAATATAATAACTAATAAATACATTTAGCCCTTCATTATAGTGGATAGCAGAGGTGATAGCAAAAACATTCAATAATCGCCTACCACTTATTTGAGAAAACGAGATTTTTTCCTAGACAAAAACAGAAGCTGTTAGGCTCTGGTTGCACAGTCTGACGGATTCAATGAGTTTTACTTATAACTGATTTGCAAAATTGTTTTCATTATCGACAGTCGGGGCAAATTTTATTTAATGGAACTTAAAAAACAGAAAATTAATGAAAACTTAAAATATAAACTAAAAACTAAAACTTAAAATAACTAAATAAAAGCTACGATTAAACTTAAAGATGATTGTATAAAAATTACAAACATGTACCTACTACAAAACAAAAACGCCGTCGAGATCACCACCGTGCGGCAGGGTTCCCAGAACACTGGCAGAGTTGCCCCGCTGTATAGCAATACTTAGCTTTAGTAAAAAGTATGTGCCAGCTCTAGGATCCATATATAGGACATCGACAGTAGATATTTCACAGTTGCAAATCAACACATTGTATAACATATTTGTAATGAAGAATTAATTACATTAAAAAAAACATATAAGTGTGACAAGATTTCCATGTCTATAAAATTTTCAAGTCTGCAAGACGGACGATTTTTCCTTCATGTCTGACATTAATGGCGTCTAATTCTTTACGCACGACGTAATTTCAAAAGGGAGACATTTATCATTTTTAACCCGCCGTGCAATTAGCCTAATTTTAAGAGAAAATATTTTATTAAAAGGACGCTGCAGTAAAACTGAAATGTTATCGCGGCGCAATCGTGACCTCCATTTTGTAATTAGGTGAGCCAGGGACAGGCACAAGGTTGTGAAATATTGCCAAAAAATCTGCAAATCTGCAAACGAATCCTACTTTAAAATTAAGAAAAGAGCTTTTCATTAATATTGTGATAGATACTGCAAAATTGGTCGATCATATTTGTCAAGACCAGGGGCCTTCGCGATAAGGTTCACGTTCGCGTGATTTTCCAACTGATTAGGTGCCGCAATAGCAGTTGTCCGTAAGGCCCCTGGTTTGTTGAAATTTGTCGTTTTATCTGCACTTAACCTGACTTTGAATTGTTTTACCAACCACCCGCATTCTTCAGCCTTCCCTTGAACAAGGTGCATGTAATTGAGCCGAAATATCTGGAGCTCCTATCACACCCTTACCACGGTAATTATCCCGTTATTAATAATATAACTGTAGCTGGATTTGAGCCTGTAACGATTTATTGTTTTACTATCTAAACTGCGAACACTTCCAACCACCCAAGTTCTTTTTTATTAAAAGGCCTACTAATTAAAAAGTTTTTAATTGCCAGCACGATAGATATATAGGTTTTAGTTAATTAGTTTTTTGTTTTGATTTTGTTAATTTGAAAAAGGTATCAATAAAACACAACACAAACAAAAAGTGTATTTTCTACAAAATAAGAAAATTCTGTAGTTGTTTTAAATCAACTACAGTCTTGTTACTCTACGGTTTCTACGAGGTAAAACGAACACGCTATAAATAACTCTCTTTTGCCAGGTGAAAATAACGTACTGTATTATTTAATGGACTACATGTTGTGTTTCACCTATTTATTTTGTTATTTTTCATTATCAGTCTCCTAAGTAAATGTATTCTGTTAACTACCACACTGACATTTGAAAAAAATAATACAAGACTCAAAGCAAAAAAATAAGAGGAAAAAACAAAACAAATAACGCTTCCCGCAAAGTCACGTAATAACCGTCGCCCCATATCACACACACACACAAAGCGTTTCACAGGATTTCACAGAAAGACGTTCCAATGGCGTTATTAAGCCGTGTACATTGTACAGAACTTTTTTTTTCGTAATGGTGGGGGGTCAGTCTTTTAAATATACCCGGCTACAGGGCTACTCTTCATCAGTTAGTATCTTCTTATACGGGACTCAACTATACGGAAAAAACAATATCTGCCGTTCCACTTCGACCAAAATAAAATTAATGGTCAGGCCCAGAAGAAGCGCATTTTTGAACATTACAAAATGAGCGCCGGCGCTCACTTCGTTTCAGTCAGTCTATAGCCGTAGGAAGTGCGAAGACAAGTAACAAGATTATTGTTACATCATAAAGAAACATCTGAAAAAAATATGCCTTCGTGTGCTTTCCCGAAGTGTAAAAACATAAGAAAAAACAGCTATAAATTTTTTGTACTAAATGAACTATAGGTACATGGTTATAATTATGTGTTGAAGTATATATTATGTCCGACGCTTTTGATCCGTTTTCATTGAGAAAGTTCAATGGTTATGGCTCGTCCATTCATTTTATTTTGCTAGAAGCCGTTCGTTGCATACAAAAAAATATTTTCGCCCAACAAAATATATGAAACAGCTGATTTTTTTCCCTCGCGAATTTTGATAAGTCGTAGAACAAAAGTTGTCTATTTTGAGGTATTGAACCGTTTCAAGAAGATGTTAAAATCATTACTAGTAATTCTATATTGAGGTACAGGCTATGTAGAATTGTAACTAAAACCTCCAGTAGGCCACCTCGGCGGCCTGCTTCTGTGGTAGACGGAGGGCACCGGGATCTCCATAGAAACGCATTCGTACCCTCCTAGCACATTGGTCTGTAGACAGCATTAGTTTTAACCTTGTCACATGTCGTCAGTGGTGTGTGTTATATGGTCTCTAATTCGTTTTTTGTCCTGAAATTCAATAGGTGGCGAAAATAACAGTTCCATTTAAGATTGATAATGCCGGCACACCCGGAGGGCGGGCCTGGGTGGAATGGAGGGCGGTATTAGCATACTGTGAATGTTAACAAATGAAATGGAATTAGGATAGTCATGTTATCGTGTATAGCGGGCAGTAATGTTTTTGCAAAATGTATAATGAACATAGAATATTAAGGGGGGCGCCTAATTTTCACGCGATTTTGATTAAATAAAAGTAGAGTAGTATACCTGTTATTTTTTGTTAAATTATACACAACTAGCTTTGCCCCCCGTTTTACCCGCGCGGGAACCCCTTAGGAACCATACACTTTTCCGGGATAAAAAAAAGTCTTTTGTCACTGTCGGGCCCTCTATGCAACTTCAACTAACTCTATGCAAAATAAATCACGCCAATGCTCTATTGCTACGGATACGATCCTACGATGGATATTTCGGCACAGTTACATGCACCACGTTCAAGGGAAGACCATTTAAGAAGACAAGGTCTTTCCGTGAACATGGCGCATGTAACTGCGCTATTATATTGTAAGCTCCTCCATCCACAATCTTATCACGGTAAATGTCCCGTTAATAATCATATAACTATAGTGAACAACCGTGATAGTTTATAACAGTGTTTTATTAACATATATTTATACAAAAGCAATAAAGGCCTATAAATACAGAATTAAGCACTTTGTATTGTCATTCGTGTCTTTGTAAAGATTTATTAGGTTATTAGGTATTTCCGATTATTACTCATTAAAATTTAAGACTTTTCATGGATTTTTTAATATCTTCTATTATGCGATCCATTCAATCAAGACATTATATCTAATCTACGAGAAACACAACGATTCCAAACCTCACTTGTTTATTTATCTCAGTCAAGAGGAAGAATTCAAAACAGCTCTTTAATTGCTACCGACATAAACACGATAAAATAATTTATCATTTCCACGACTCATTTTCTTAGTCACTTCACTTCAGATACAGACCAATTATGAATATTTCCAGTTAATGGTTGTTTGACATTTGAACGAGTAAAAGCAATTATGAATCGAATTATTATTAATCGGAAGAACCTTCCGTGAATACATAGTGTGAATGCATAGACGATGTCTATCGTAGAGGTGCTACGAGTAACGTTATGTCGCTACGAAACCATTCGTAGCTTTTAATATAGTTAATTAGTATATAACTTAATAAATCTGCTACAATTTGTAGCATGTTTGTACCCTTTGTAGTATATACTACATCTTTAAATCAATAATACTTTACAGAAATAGTTCAACTGCTAATTTTATTAGTAATTTAATAGTTGAACACATTGAAAAAGATCCCTCCGGTCAAGTTTGTCCACTTTCTAACTTAGATATCATGGTAGTAAGCAGTAGAGTTGAAATTACAAGGAGTCCAACTTTTTTTTAAAAATGAACTAGCAGCCTAAAACTAAAGTTAAATATCCCCTGATATTTAACTTTAGTTTTTAAATAGATACAAAATATAACACAAAAGAGCCAATTATAAGTTTCCACTAATAGAAAGTACTTTATAGTTATATGATTATTTACGGGATATTTACCGTGGTAGGGTTGTGGAATGAGCTCCCGATATTTTGGTGCAGTTACATGCACCATGTTCACGGGAAGAAACAAACCCCCCGTAAATAATCATATAACTTAAATGAACAACCGTGATAGTTTATAACAGTGTCAAACTACTTTATGGTTGGAACGCTGATATTATTATATGGGTATCATTTTGTGTGGGTGTGTCTGTTCAGAGAGGGAGTATAATATAATGAACTACAAGTCTATAAAGTCATCATCAGTAACTTATTATTATTGTTATTATAGCTTCTTTCGGCTTAGTATCACCGTCCATTTAACAATGTAGTGAATATCCCGAAAATGCTTAAGGCATAATCAAAAAATGCTTAGTGCGTAACCCAAAAATGCTTAGTGCGTAACCCAAAAATGCTTAGTGTGGAACCCAAAAATGTATAATGCGTAACCCAATAATGCTTTGTGCGCAGTTAGATAAATCACAAAACAAAAATCTGACTTCAAAATTGGTAACCGATCAAACAAAATTATTGATATTGCCAAATCACCAGGCGCTCGAACAACATTTTTCGTACAATATTATTGGAGCTTAAAAATATTATTGGAAATATTAAAAACCACACAACTAATATAAAAAAAGGGAACCTGAAGAGCTACTACATAATAAAAATACATTTACGTAAATTGGTTGACATATTATGGCAGAGTAATCGGTGTACGTACATTAAAAAAAACGGACCGAATTGAGAACCTACCTCCTATAGTCCGTAAAAATCAAGAAGAGTAGAGAAGGGTGTTGCCATAATCCCCACGCTTGGCAGGCGGCTATGGGATCGCAGTACGTTCATCGTGTGCTAATAGGACGCTGCTGCCCATTCTCCAGTGGTTCTGGTCGCAGTTTTTGGGTATCCCGAGTAAATAATTGTTTAAAAACTATCTTTCATACTAGATAATATCTAACTTTACTTTACTTTAACCTTTATAATATATTTTTTTCTCTACAGATCCACAATGTATCAGAGTAAACCGCGGAAATGCGCGGCAAGCTGCTAGCAGGAACGAGCTGGATGTTTTAACGATCGCTATCGTGGCTGCGGAACCATGAGTGCAGAAAAGATATGATTTCTCTTCAAGGTTCAGAAAGTGTTGAGATAAAAGTATGTTTTTCCACATGTATTAAACTTTTTTTAAAACACGGATTGATCCTGTTGTCCACGCATGTTTGTAAGCATTTATTACTTTTTATGGTAATGATAACTTTATTTAAAATAATAATAAAAAATCATTCATATTATAATTCAGCATTCGTTATCAATTTAATGGTTACCGTCACTTTACGAAATCTCCCATTTTTTTCTGATCTAAGGGTATGTACCGTTTGCAAAATATGATCTTAGAAAAAAAAAAACGAGTTTTTAAAAAAATATATTATCATCATCAGCCAGAAGACGTCCACTGCTGAATATTGAATTCAACACTGAACGACAGTCTGCCATCTGCATCCACTGGATGTCCGCGACTCTCACGATGTCGTCGGTCCATCTAGTGAGAGGCGTTCCTACGCTGCGTCTTCCAGTTCCACGAATCGGAAAGAAAGATATAAAATTGCTAAAATAGGGATGTACTGTAGAGTCTATTTATGCGAAAGGGCCGAATTAAGTAGGGCAAAATGACTTTGAAAGCTTATATAAAAGTGTCGTAGGAAGTCGCAAGAAACTGATAGTTATTAATAATTTGGAGATAATGCTTTCAATTTCGCAAGGTATTAAAAACGTTTGAGTCAAATAAATCAGTAAAGTATTTCATATTAGAAAAATATTTTTATACGCGTATTAAGGGCTCATTATTCTCGCTATAATAACGAAGCCACACTAATTTCCTCTCTATTGTGTGGAAACCTATTATGTGGATAATATAACTTTTATATTAAAGGGAAATGGATTTAATTAAGTAATTTATTGGGTCGTAAAGCATGTAGGTGAATTGTTTTAGTGTTTGTATAGTATTAGAACAAAGCTGCTAGTTTTGTTTGGGTAGTGTTGTTTTAGGGTCGCTAAAATATAGATTCGCCGAGTAGAAGGAGTTAAACATGTTATATACCATTTTAGACTCCTAGGAGGTCGAGTTATTTCGACATCAAAAAGAGGTTCTTCTGTATTTTAAGCGATATCTTCGCCGAAATGTGAATCGATTTTGATTGTTATTTATAGTGTTTCGTAGTGCTACAAGGAACTCCTATAAGTTTTTTCTGTCCATTCGTCCTAATTATTTTGAACTACGAACGAGACAAACACCTACTCAAGCAATTCTATTTTATTCATTAATATTATCAGTTCTAATTACTCTGGCAACAGTCAAGGGCATTTTCGAAGTAGGGTTCTTCAAATTATGATCACATTAAATACCAGTTACAGATAAATATATTAATATCTAATAATATTAATCTATATAAAATATAATCTTATCATTAAAGTTGTTGTGAGAAATACCTACGTAGCTTCTGTTGGTATTTGGTAAAGAAAACGAACGCAAAAACTATGTTTCCGCCCGGGATCGAACCGGGGGCCTTCTGCGTGTTAGGCAGATGTGATAACCGCTACACCACGGAAACTTGTTGGTCTCGGTCAAAAGAGACTGCCAATAACAAGACTACAACGATATTATGATATTGTTCGTATTTCATACGTGCTTATTTTAATGACAGCTATTATCTATACTTCTATACTAATATTATAAAGAGGAAAGATTTGATTGTTTGTTTGTTTGCATTGAATAGGCTACGAAACTACTGAACCGATTTGAAAAATTATTTCACTGAGGGGAAGCCACACTATCCCCTGGATGACATAGGCTATAATCTATACCCGTGCGAAGCTGGGGCGGACCGCTAGTAATATATACTTACATTTCTTATACATTAACACCAAGATAAAGCTAAAGTAGGTAATCAATACTAAAACTATGATGAATAACTGATAAAACTATGTTTATCAATAATCTCTCAATAATATCTTGCAATAAAATAAAATTATTAGTTACTGAGTGTTTCAAAACTGGTAGTTACCTACTACGTACAGTCGTACAGTCCACCTCTAGAATAAAACCTACTCGTATATTCTCAATATCTTTATTCGGTCTATTCTGCAATAAGCATTATTTTCAAAAGTAAATCGCAACAAATGCGATCAAAAAAATTCAGTTCCATTTTTATTATGCCTAGTTACTGAGCAGACCGTTATTTTTTACGTTTATGGTAATGACAGGAATTTTTCATGGTCTAGTAAAAACAGGCAGTATAGGGGAAATGGAGCTTACTGGACAATAAATTAGATTTATACGTTGGTTCAATGTTCTGGCATTTTTTTTAATTTTTAGGGTTCCGTACCCAAAGGTTGAAACGGTACCCTATTACTAAGCCAAAATTGTCTGTCTGTCTGTGTGTATATCAGTTCGTCCTTGCTTTAAATGGCTGTGTTATTCGAACCGTAATAGATAGCCAGATGAAAATTTCACAGATTATGCAATGTTACGGCGGATTAACTAGTATTGTAGTGATTTGTTATCGCAAAATTCGTAGGCGCTCTAGCAAAATCCATTTATTAATTGAGCTAATTAGAAAATTAGAAGGAAGTATGTAACTTTTTACGTTTCGTTGTAAAAAATATATATACATACAACTATCTCATGCTGATTCCTTTTAGTTAACGATCTTACAATGAGCACAGTTCTTACAAACCCAGTTCGGCTAGCTGTAGTAATAGGTGATAAAAAAATATTGCGCGACCGTAAACCGTATCTGGCCGTGTTAAGGTTCATGTTCGCGTCATTTTCTGAACTGCGCGGTTGTAACTTCAGTTTGATATCGCGTAAACAATTGGCCGTAAGGCCCTGAGCCACCTTCCGCATTCATCTCAATTATAACCACCTTGAAACAGATTTAACAAAACCATAAGAAGAAAAAACCTAAACCTAAAAATGTTCAACCTTTTCTGATTTATGGACTTCCTGTTTCATCCCGAAAAATGTCGTCGTATTTCTTCTCTAGACATTTTATTTCAGGGCAAGGATTTCAAATAATTTATCCATGATATATTCGTCTCTATATTGGTATACAATCGACCGTGGTACCGAATGATCAAAAATTGGGACAGATAGACAACTTGGCAAAACGGTGAAGAACGCCTTGAAATGAGGCATAATTGGCGGGTGCCGTATTTCATAATATAGACTTTTTTTTGTAACACACTGTACAATTTTGCCTTATCAATTATTACAATTATAAGTCACACGAATCTAGGACAGAGCTAAAAAAAAAAAGTCCACATATTTTTTATTTTTTTTGTGTCTTGATTACCATATTACACACTAGCTGAAACCCGCTACTTCGTACGCGTAGAGCTCGGCCTTCGGCCTCGCTACTACAACCCGTTATAGCCTATGTGTTATTCTAATGTATAAGCTATATTATTGTAAACTTTCATTAAAATCCATTCGCTAGTTTTTGCGTGAAAGAGGAACAAACATCCATACATCCATACATACAAACTTTCGCGTTTATAATATTAGTAGGATATTAATGTTGTCCATCTATGTTATTCTAGCCCGTGTCTTTGTGGACGTAGATTTATTCGTGAAGGACCGAGTCAGCTGTTATCACGGTTTGGGGAAATCTAGCCTCAAGGACGTCGATATTTTTCAGGATTATTTATATCCTTGACAAGCAGGGACGGACCTTTCCTCATCGTTTGGGAGATGAGGTCAAAGACAGCTGGAATTCCGTTTAGCGTAAAAAAAACCTGCTTTTTTGTCATCGAGATACAATTCCTATAGAGTCACACTCTCAGTGAAAACAGACAAAAAACGTCCGAGCGTCACTGTACGTACATTGTATCAATTACATATGCCACAATGCCACATTTACTCCAATTTAGATGTTATGTCACTTGCATACGTTACAGACGTTAGTTGTCCGCTATGTCATCCTAGTTCTGACATTGCGTGGCGTTGTAGTCGGATCGCGGTTACCTTGTAACTAACCAAAAAGCATGCGCAATTCGTAGCGTGCGCCGAATTTTGGTTCGGACATTTTTGGCACGATTGTGACTCTATATGTATTAATTGTATCTCGATGTTTTTTGTAGACTAACTCTTTTCGACATAATGGATAGTGACGAAAAATTTTAATTAGCCTTTGTAGGATATTATAGGATGTCTTTTATTTTATTAAATGTGTTTTCATTATTATGTTTGTGATCTTGCTTGGCCCAAAAAATCAGAATGTTGCGTGATCCCGTAATGACATCCAACAATAAAGCAGATTGGTGCTAAACAGAAAATATTAGCGTAAAGAGGAAAATTATGCTTATTTTGCAGCAGCCTGAATGAGCTACCAATGATTATAATTTTCAATATAGACTCATAAAATTTTAATCACTGTCATTAGTTTTTCAAAGCTTATTGAAAAATTGTGGCAGACTGAGGTTAAAATTAGCCTCATGAACAGAGCAACAGGTGGAATCCAAAAGAAAATTCACGAGAAAATAGAGCGACCCGCGTCGTTAGGTTTTTTTTACATTTTCTCATTTAACATCTTCAATAAAGTTATTAAACCTTGCCTGTAATTAGTAATTTATGTGGTGCTGTTGGGACATTTGAAGTTAAAAAAAGCGTGGAGTTATCGATATTAATGTGAACCTAGTATTCAACATTTTTTAATACTTTTTATTAAAAGATGAATGCTGCAGATGATGATAATGAAAGATCAATGTAATATTATGCAAAATTTTGCGATACCATACGCTGCGGTCAACATAAAGGCAAATCAATCAACATTCTTTTTCCAAAAAATTGTGTATAGTAACATATATATCTCTATCTCTACATAGTATAAATTGAAGTCGCTTTCCGCGTCTGTCTGTCTGTCTTTCTGTATGGCCGCTAACTCCTCCTAAACCACGTAACGGATTTTTTTGCGGTTTTCGGCATCAGTTAGATAAATTTTCAAGGAAGGTTTATATATATAACTAGCGACCCGCCCCGGCTTCGCACGTAAATTACACCCGTGCGAAGCTGGGCGGGCGGGTCGCTAGTTATATTATATTACTAATATTATAAAGAGGAAAGATTTGATTGTTTGTTTGTTTGCATTGAAACTACAGAACCGATTTGAAAAATTCTTTCGCTGTTGGGAAGCTACACTATCTCCGGGTAACATAGGCTATATTATATTTAAAAAAAAATAGGGATCCTTACTAAAACTCCAATAATGTAACCCAAGGTGTGAAAAACAAAAAGATTTACAATTTTAACTTTGCGTGTTTGACAGTTCTTAGACAGGACTACGTCTGTCAGGTCAGCTAGTATATTGTGTAGCTGATGACTACTATTCCGAATAGTGCTATCGAATTCTAACTAAGCAAAACCCTTGAAAGACAATAGTTGTAAATTTAAATGGAGACAGCTTTATTGGCACCCTCGTAAATAACATTAGTGGCGTGGTCCACTCAGCAATTTGTTTTTAGATGGACAACCCTCGATAAAGTTTGCAATGGCAACCTTATTTTAACAACTAAAACTAAAGTTGATACCACTCTAGTCTGAGTATAGTGGAAATGAGTCAATTACTTGTACATTGTGACATTTTATTCAGACAAAAGGAATGAAATAGGGATCAATGGTCTGAATAGGGCACATTGCTAAGCAGTGCAATGAGATAGTTGAGAATAGAAAGAAATATTTTCATCATTTCCATTTCACATTGTTATTAGAAAAAAGTTTATTATCATATCTGAATAGGTTCTTTTGAAATTATAAGTAAAATACTTACAATTTAAACTTTTATTTTTATTAGTTTAAATCAATCTTGGGACATCTCAGTAAATCTTGAGGTGATTTTATCAACAACAGCATGGCAACAGAAGTTTCATTTTATTGGAAAATTGATAAAAGAAAAGGGCATTTTTAGATTGTAAATATACAAATACTTTCTTTATATTCTGTATACTTAATCTTATTAGTTCTATTCGATTTTTCTGACTTGGACTTAGTAAATTTTCCGGAGATTTCATCAACAAGCAAACGGATATTTTAAATTAAATTCGTTGGAAAAAAGAAACCTAGGTCTTTGAAGCTTTTCAAGAATTGAAGACATTCTGTAACTCGTAAAATAAGAACAGCAGTGTTGTTTTGATGTCTTCTCAAATATTTTTTTTGCTAAAGCGACCTTTGAGTCTACCTATTTATTCGCAATTACTCTTAAGTACCTACGAGTAATTTCGTACCTCGTACTTGTATCTAAATGGGTATAATTCTGAACCTAAGGCAACTTTTACGGTCGATATAAGATAATAACTAAGGAGGGTTTAAGAGGTCTTTGTTGCGAAATCTAGATTGCTTTCCTTGGGTTTGAATTATATTTTTCGAGCTTTCGAGAACAAAGCTTGCGTTTGAACCTTTTATCACATCACTTTTCTTGAACGATTTTCTAATTTGAACTAAGTTGCACTATTTTTGGGTGATTTCATTAAGGTTAGTACCCTAAAAATATCCAGGGAATACTATGGAACTTCTCCAAGATGCTTAGTGGTATCGAATTTATTTACTTACTTATTGTTGGTATCCGTGGAATCACAAATGACGTACCTGAAAAAAAAAATACTTTGTACCGGTTCCATATCATAAACTCAATAATTATTATCATCATCTCCGTTAATGTTTTAGGGTTCCGTAACCCATAACATACCCGGTGCTCTCTTAATAAGCCTACACTGTCTGTCTGTCTGTCTGACGTCTGTCTGTCTGTCTCTCCATATGTCTGCCTGTCCTACATTTTCACAGCTGCATCTTTCGAACCGTGATAGGTAGCCAGTAGAAGTTTACCGAATATGTAATGTTACGGTGGATTAACTAAGAAAATAATAATAAATTAAAAAAGTAAAAACCAGCCTAGGGTTTCCATACAACAAACTTTTTAAAACGGTAATACGTACAAGCGTCACACTTGGCATGATTATAGTACACGCTCTAAAGTAAAACAACAAATAATAAATATTGGCCAAGTGCGAGTCGGTGACAAACTTTTGTTCATCAAAGTAAAGCAACGTCGGGCGCGGTCAGTATTTGGATGGGTTACCGCCTGGGCGTGTAGTCTTTTGCACGAAATACTACGATAATTTTTATAATATACTCTTTTTGCTTTTGCGACGTCGGGTAAAAGTACTTTTAGTCTAGCGGCACTAATCGCAATAAATTTAAGGCTTAGTCTGCATCGAGATACAATACATATAGAGTCACAATCGTACCAAAAAAAACCGAACCAAAACTCGGCACACGCTACGAATTACGCAGATTTTTTGTTTAGTTACAAGGTAACCGCGATCCGACTAAAATACCGCGCGATGCCAGAGCTACGATGACTTATCGGACAACTAACGTTGAACACTATGCAAGCGACATAACGTCTTAACGTTGAACACTAGCACATAGAACAAAAGCAAGCGACATAGAACAAAACGTCGCTCGGGAGTTTTTTGACTGTTTTCACTGAGACATTGTGACTCTATAGGAATTATATCTCTATGCTAGTTAATATGTATCAAATACCTACTCGTGTCAAGTGCAAACTACGAAAGTATCAGTTCCTGGCACGTTGCCAAGCGTATCACGAGTTGGTTTGTCGCTTGACCGCCGGAGCGACCACGAAAATTATTTGCATATATACTGCTTCCGTCAGTATGACAAATAGGATATAGTACTTGCACTAAGTATAGTACAGATAAGTAGTCTTATAAAAATACTACCTGCGCCCCGTGGTTTCACCCGTGTAGTGATGAAAAATGGTGATGATGATGATGATTATGAAAAGTAGCCTATGTCACTCTCTGGCTTTTGAACTATACCCATGCAAAAAATCAGGTCGATCCATTGTTCCGTTGCAGCGTGAAAGAGGGACAAACATCTATACATACAAACTTTCGCGTTTATAATATTAGTAGCATGTACTAGGTCAAATAGGGAGCGATGGTAGTTGATCGGTAGTATGTGCGCTTTACAATCTGACGGCACCGGTTCGATCCTCAGCCCTGGACTAATCACTTATTTAGTACTTAAATAAATTATGTGCATTTTCGATGCCTCTCTCAACAACGGTGAAGGAAAACTTCGTAAGGTAACCAGTATGTCCAAGAACCTCAAAATTTCTAAGAAATATGACATTCATGCACTGGGTCAGCATGGTGGAATAGAGCCCATCCTATCTCTCTCCTTCTCTTTCTCTCTCTCCCTCTCTTTCTCTCTCTCATTCTCTCTCTCTCTCTCGCTCTCCTTCTCTCTCTCTCTCTCTCTCTCCCTCTTTCTGAAAGAAAGCCCGTATCCCAGCAGTGGGAACATGAAAGACAGATAATGATTATCACAAAAACTTACTACGTACCTCATAATCATCATTACCCAATAGCCGATTCGTTCACTATGTAAAAAAAAAACATTAGCAAAACATAATTCAGTTTCATAAACCTTTAAATAACATTTAAAAGTGACATTGAAGGTATTATAAAAGTATTTTTGAATACGAACTAAGACCTCTCCTAAATCATTTAAATATTAAACAGAATATTTTTATTTTAAAGTATCCTTAAACCGTTTACTCATTATTCATACTCATAGTGCTTAAATTCTATTAATCTTGAATTTTTCATTCAATAAATCATAATGAATTTAAAATTCTGAAATCCAGACATCTCTAAAACGTGCCTTATCACCTTTGTCAGGGTCGCGATAGCGGTCGTACCCACTAGAGACCCATTGGCTTTTTAAAGTGTTATTTCTAGAAAAATTATTCGAAAAATTGCTCTTTGAAATGCTATGAAAATATATGAATGGTAATAAATGCATTGAATTGACTTGACAGATATCACGGAATATAGTGAAGATATAAATACAAACGTGTGGATATTTTTGTGGTGTGTAATGTAGTATTTACGAACTAATACTAGATGGTAGTGTTTGAGAAGCCCATTGGCTGATCCAGGGGGGGGGGCATGGGGGCCATGCCCCTCCCCAAAAACACCTAGCAATTCCATACATTCGACTCAGTTTTTCGATTTGATTCAGGTGCACTTTTACACAGCATACCTATACTTGTCAGAATGGCTCCCCCCAAAATGAAATCCTGGATCCGCCCCTGCAAGCCTCACATATTATTACCTATAATTAATATAAAAACTAACCTAAACATCTGAGTTGGTTAATGATCACCAGAACATGCAGGGATTTATTGGTTTAAATATATTATAAAACGAACCTAACCATCTGACTGTCTAACTTTATGATCAACAGAACAAAACTTATAATAAAATAAATTTAAATATTTTTTTAAACATTGATTTGATAAATAATATAAAACTAACCTTACGTTGGCAATAATATAAAACAAATAAAGTGCCGCTTACAAATTAAAAAAAAAAGTTGAAAAATATGCAAAAATATGAAAAATATGAGTCGTAAAATATGCAGTAAAAAACTTGTAAATATTCATTGTAAACAATAAGAATACCAATTTCTCTCATTAAATTTACAGACAAGTAATAATACGACTAACAATAATATGAGATTGTTTAATAAAATAAAAAAGGAAAACAGTTTTGTAAAAAAACAAACTAAGAATACCTAAAGACCTAATTGGTCTTGCAAATGTTGAACAAAAAGTTTTTGAAATATCAGTGTGATAAAATGATGTTATGAAAAAGATTCCTAAAGCCGATAAGATAAAATAATATAATGCACTATTACTACAAAAAAAAAACTAAAATGGGCAATACAGCTTGCTACATGTCTAGATAAAGTATAAATAAAATTACTTAAGGCTTATAAGAATTCAACCAAGCTTTAACAGCTCATTGTTATGTGAATTGCGAAACAAAGTTAAATGTAACGGAATCTTATTCGCGCTAATCTCTTCAACTCTCAACACGTCTTACTCTGTTTTCAATATACATAATCCTTATTAACGTTGGCTACATTAAATTAAAAGTCAAGTGGATTATTCTATTGTATAAGCAGCTCTTAGTAGAAACAGGACAATTACCGTAATTAAATTATGAACCTAGTGAAAAAAACATTAATATGAATATCTTTAAAGACCGTGTTTTTGTAATTTGCATTTTAAGTTTAGTTTGTTTGGTATTATTATTTGCATCTCTTTGTATGTACGTTTCATGGCATCGTCAATTCAGATATGAAATGAAAAAAAAACTGCAAAAAACAACAGAACATTGAAGTATAAAGTATTTTTTTGTTTTTTTTACATAAAAGTACTTAACAATGAACAATTGTTATTTTACAACTCTTTTATACTGGTTTCCTCAGTAGGTAAGCCTGTATCGTGAAAACAAAATTCCCGGTAACAATTAAAATTAACAAAACCTCATTGGCAAGACAGTAAATGGGTTCAAACATTATATGGGTACCTTATTATATTTGTATGGGTTACAATTAAAAAGTCATTTGAAAAGTAAATTTGTACATTTTGGATAAAATCTTTGTTAATTAAAACATTATTATATACTAGTGGGAGGTTAGAGCTATGTGTGTGATTCCCATAAAGTTAAACTGTAGCTGCTTACAAAAATAAATTTATGATTATAATGGTTGGTTTATTTTCGATGCTAAACCAGGCGATAATCAAGTAATCCCTCAAATAAACCTTATATTATCTTAGCTTGATTACTTTGGAAAGCCACTGTTAGTCTTAAGTTACAAGTCTAGTTTACAAAGCTCTCGGGCGCTTCAACTAAGTTGAAGACACCATCAGAGCTGAGTATGTAAATATAGTGATCACACTAAATGACTACTTGAATGAGTCTAACGAGTTCTTGCAAATAGAATAGAGATAGAAATAACATATTTATATCAAGAGAAAGAACTTTCTCATCTTGGCCGTTTACTACGTGGCATGAAAACTACCAACTTTGCCACTAATTATGTATCTTTATAAGCTGGTATAGTTAAAGCTAATCGAGCGTAAGCGATGGAAAGAAAGTCATAGTTGCGGCACATACGAAGTGGACAAGCATTGCCAGCGTCTATAAGCTTTTTCGCTAAATTCAAAACAAAGAAAGTTCGATAAGTTAATGGTCAAGCTCTAGTGGTGAGGCACCAGATAATGGTGATAAAACTCTAGAAGATCCGACAGTCAGTCAGGTGAAAACAGTACAAATGGAATTGAACTATTGTCCTTTATTCGATAAAAATACCTAAGTTGATCTTTGGGACTTGATACCATGTCGTGGCCGTGGTCCACCTTCTCAGTTTACCTGGGTGGACCACGGAAACTTTTTACTTGAAACCTTTCATGATATGAACACATATTTTTAAACGTGTATCGGGCCTTATCATGCATTATTTTATTTAGGTAATAAAAAGTAAGTTCAAAAACTGAATCAGCGGAGAGCCTCAAAAGGCGCAAATATAGTACCCTAGATAGCGGCTATATATTTGAGCTTTTTGGGGTTGAGACGCTTGGACCGTGGGGACCAGGAGCCCATATACCTATCAGGGCGACTGGTCAAAGCAACTCGTGACCAAAATGCTGGCCTATATTTTGCCCAAAGAATAAGCATTGCCATACAACGTGGCAATGCAGCCAGCATTTTGGGAACACTGCCCACCGGTAGCGGATTGTTAGATTAGTTTTAGTTTTAGATTAATTTTAGTTTTAAATTAGTTTTTTAGTTATAAATTTAAGATAGTTTTTGTTATACTTGTAATTTTTATCGAATAAATTAAGTTCAAAAACTAAAACCCGACTACTGAAAAATCACACTCTAATAAACTATGACAAAAGAAAATATTCTCCAAACACTGTTTTTAACTATCACGGTTGTTCACTACAATTAAGTGATTATTAACCGGATATTTACCGTGATAATCTATATATATAAAAATTAATCCCTATCTACCTTGGTCTCGCATAACTTGAGATTTCGTTCATATTTTTTTAAGTTTTCTTATACTTTGTAGAAGGTTATTACGGAAAGAAACATAAAGAAAACTGCGCAAAATATTGGAAAAATTCAGAAACGACGACTTTGTTTTCGTGCGTTTGACAGTTCGCGCGTTTGATGAAAGTGAGAATTTAGCAGACAGCAGTTTTATTTTTATTTTTGGACATTCATAGCTAAGACTTGGCTAAGACAGGACAACGTCTGTCGGGTCGACTAGTTAGTATTCTAATAAATATTCTCATCTATTAAATAAACACCTTACACGTAATATACTTCAATCTTTATGTTATAAAAGATTTTAATGTATTTAATACATAATTGATAGTGATGTTCAGAGGAAAGCCGTGATATATGACATCATAGAAAAAAAACATCTGAGTTAAAGAAGGGCACTGTCGCTACCAAGGAGGTATATAACACGGACAAAACCACAAGGTGCAGCTAGTTGTATTTTTTTAAATAACGGTTTAAGCGACATCTTTTGAAAACATAGCGTTGTTCTAACACATATATTTTCAAAAGATGTCGCTCACCTTAACTCATAATACTTGCGAATGATAAGCTTCACAAAAACGTAATTATAAAGCAGTATTAAATAATAATTAACGTATTAAATTTCTCTTTTACGAGTACCTACGTTTTTATTCAAACTTCTCTTCCGGAAACTCTGTACCGACCGAGAGTAATCTCACAATATTCATATACAAAACTCTAACTTTTCACTAGCAGTTTTAATATTAGTCCGTGAAGTAAAACTAAGCTAGGAGTTGAGCTACTAAGCCAGCTAGTTTGAACTAGCTTTGTAATATTACCTGTAGTAATCATCATCATCATTTCAGCTTTAGGACGTCCACTGCTGGACATAGGCCTCACAAATCGATCTCCAAAAAAGGCAGTAGAAGCGGCATGCATCCAGCGTTTATCTGCGGTCTCTTTTAGGTCGTCCGTCCATCTTGTGGGTGATTTTTTATTCGTGATTTTAATATTAGTTCCATAGTAAAAGTTGTTCACAATGATGAGTACAATGACCTCCTTTCAGCTTAGAATACACTCTATATGCGTAACCGTGTATACACCGTGTTTAAAACACTTAAAACCTAATCTATATTCTTACTAAAAATCTGACTTTTGACTTTATGGGAACTATTTTCCCGCAATAAGCTACTCTCTACTCGTATCATTATTTCCATATGCATGCCTTTAACTTAAGTGGCTCTTCTGATTTAATTAAGCTCGGTTAAAGCAATATCAACATAATTGCAATGCTTCCACCTAGAAGGTACTCATAGAATACATTGGCACTTGTTTCAGTTAATAGAGTTTGTTTTTGCTTATTTGAAACAGATGATATTGAAGTTCTCGTAGCGTAGGGTATTAAAATTAGGTCAAAAATCATCTTCACGATCAGTTTTTGGATGGTGACCGTAAGTAGAATTTACAATGAACTCTTACGTTGTATCTTTACCCAGTTATTTGTTCTAAAACAACCATTGATAACAATTGTCATCACGTCTGGTCGAATCTCAAGGGCTTTACTGCTACCTGCTTTAAGCGATTCTGTTTAGGTGATGCGAAAAGTTGCGCGACCGTATCTCGGGGTGTTAAATTCGCTCGGACTTATTTAGTACCTAAATAAATTATGTGCAGTCGATGCCATCGCTCAAAAACGGTAAAGGAAGACATCGTGAGGAAACCGGTATATCCAAGAACCTCCAAAGTACAAAGACATTTTTTTTTTTTTTTATAGAATACTATTAGGCCGCCCCTGCTTCGCACGGGCGAAGCCGGGATATATAGCCTATGTCAACCGGGGATAGTGCAGCATCCCAACAGTGAAAGAATTTTTCAAATCGGTTCAGTAGTTTCGGAGCCTATTCAATGCAAACAAACAAACAAACAATCAAATCTTTCCTCTTTATAATATTATATAGCTTATGTCAACTGGGGATAGTGCAGCATCCCAACAGTGAAAGAATTTTTCAAATCGGTTCAGTAGTTTCGGAGCCTATTCAATGCAAACAAACAAACAAACAATCAAATCTTTCCTCTTTATAATATTATATAGTATAGAAGTGGCAAACAAGCTACGGGCCACCTGATGGTAAGTGGTCACCGCTGCCTATAGAAACCTACAATACCCGGGGCATTGACAATGCGTTGCCTACCTTTGAGGACTCTATTCACCCTTCGTTTAAAGCAGTCCAAATTATACTTCGGAGGAAAAACCGAAGGTGGTAAGCCATTCCACAACTTGCAGGTGCGTGGCAGAAACAATCGATCAAATCGAACAGTGCGAGACTTCCACGCATCTATAATGTGCGGATGGCATTTCTGGCGATGGCGACCGGTTCGATGGTACATAATTATTATAATATTCACCAACATGCACTGGGCCAGTGTGGTGGATTAGGGCACATCCTCTCTCTCTGGGAGAAGGCCAGTGTCCCAGTAGTGGGAACATGATAGACTGATAAAGATAGTGAAATAGATTAATTTTGATTACTTTGACTTGCCTAACTAATTATTGAACGCTACAATACATCTATCCTACTAATATTATAAACGCGAAAGTTTTTATGTATGGATGTTTGTTCCTCTTTCACACAAAAACTATGACTTGCCTAACTAATTATTGAACACTACAATACATCTATCCTACTAATATTATAAACGCGAAAGTTTTTATGTATGGATGTTTGTTCCTCTTTCACACAAAAACTACAATAATATAGCTTATAGTACATTAGAATAACACATAGGCTATAACGGGTTGTAGCAGCAAAGCCGATGGCCGAGCTCTACGCGTACGAAGTAGCGGGTTTCAGCTAGTAATTACATAAGTAGGTATGTGGTATGATATGTCTCTCCATGCGTATCTATGTAGCGAGATACCGATGAACTTAACCCTATTACTAACGCGCTATTTATTTGATCCTTCCCTTAACACCCATTTGACCTTTGCTTTGATAGGCATTTCGCAGATTAACACGTCTTAGCTTTAGACCTTAACATCAACCAAAGATCATATAACCACTGGATCGCGCATGTAGTCAAAATTCCCTTTTGCAAAATGATGCCACGTCGGTCGCGGAGGGCAGCTTGTGATTGGAGAATCTAAAGTCATTCATTCAATTCGCGCCTAGGATTGGCCCCGCTCGAAATAGTTTAGGTTGACATGTTAGAACCTTTGGCTTATGCGGGGTAAAGGACGAACAGCCAATTGGTTATATTGTCATTGACATAAACAGCCTAAAGTAAGGTACGTATTGAAATATTATGATTTTCAACGTACCTACACATAATTATTTACTATTTTATGATGTGACACATCTATTGGTACGCCTTAGCAGTAAACCCGACTCGTTTGCCGTGACGGCAAACGATATGACACTCTGATGCCATCTTGTTTCACATTTGCCGGGCGTTCCGTGTCGGTAGTCCTATATCGTTATAACAATATCTAATTTAGCTTGCCACAAATATTGACTAAATACGCATAATATATATATACGCACAACCTTCATAGTCAATGGTTTTAGTATGGTCCACAGACCTATATCCAAGTAGACGCCACAAGTCGACCTACCTTGCATGTCATATTTCCAATACAATTGTGACAAATAGTCGTAATTGAGTTCGGCTAAAATCAGTCTGCTCATCGGTGCAGCGACAACACCTGTCGTGTCAGTTTGAAACGAAAATGGGTAATTGTGCAATACTAAGTTACCACAAATAGAGTTGGTAGACAGAATAAATACATTTCTTTACACAAGTAAGTAAGAAAAATTTGACACGCTTAGTTTTCTTACTGTTTGGACCGCTTGTGAAGTCTATTTAGATATAGGTCTGTGGTATGTTCTTTGTTGTGCTCTGACCCGATGAAATATATTTGGAATATTATATCTTTACTTTTCTGTATTTATAAAGAAACATACTTTGCAGACAACTATACAAGACATAAAATTATCTTCAAATCAAAAGAAATAAAATAGAAAACTAAACTCGGAGATATTAAATATTTTATCATTATACAGCTCACAAAGCCTTTGGTTTCCCTTTCCGCAAAAAGTCATTAAAACCGGCATCGGGTCCCGCGAGTCGGGCTCATTGTGTCACTGCAGAGACTTGCTGCATTTAGTTTAATTAATGTAATATGGTATATTAGCAGTTGTGTCGTTAGGTTGAAGATGGTTTAAAACTGTGTATATTAATTAAGCAGGAAATGGATGTTGAGATAAGAGCGAGATTCTAATTTTCTCACAACGTTGTCACGCCAAAAATTTAAACGTGTAGGTAGCACCTCTAGGTGTTTTGCTGCCAACATGAAAATAAAACCGGTCAAGTGCGAGTCGGGCTCACACACTTAGGGTTCCGTACCAACACATAGCTTGTTAGTTATGTACAAAAATATAATAAGACAAAACTCCATCAATGTCTGTGTGTCGGACAAACGGATAGACGGACGGACAGACAGCGTAGGCTTAGTAATGGGGTCCCGATTTTACTCTTTGGGTACGGAACCCTAAAAATATTTACTAAAATGCTAATTATATTTTCCACTAGCTGCGCCCTGCGGTTTCACCCGCGTAGTGATGAAAAATGGTGATGATGGTGATGAAAAGTAGCCAATGTTATTCTCTGGCTCTTGAACTATACCCATGGAAAAAATCAGGTCGATCCGTTGTTCCGTTGCAGCGTGAAAGAGGAACAAACATCTATACATCTATACATATAAACTTTCGCGTTTATAATATTATAGTAGGATAAGTAGGATTTCAAGCATGACCTACAATTATGACGTAATAGTAGGATAGCAAATTAAACAAATAAGGTCAACAAGATTTGGTGAGTCTAAATTGTACGCTATAGTATAAGCGCTAAGTTTAGTCCTTCATTGAGAAACTACAACGTCTCTACACGTTTTATATACTAGTAGCGTGCTATGGTTCTACTTACGTTTTCGTCATTTTCCGTGTTATTTGTATACAAAAAGTGTACAGTATTGATAATGATACAATAATTCAATTTTGGCTGAGTACCACTGTTCCGTATAACCATTGAGATAAAATTCCTATAGAGTCACAATCTCTCAGTGAAAACAGCCAAAAACGTCCGAGCGTCATTATATCAATTAAATAGTTCACAATGCCACCCACATTCACGCCAATTCGACGCTATGTTGTTTACATAGTGTTCAACGTTAGATGTCCGCTATGGCATCGTAGCTCTGACATCGCGCAGCGTTGTAGTCGGATCGCGGTTACCTTGTAACTAACCAAAAAAAATGGTTATCTATAAAGACGGTTAACGGGCGACAGTTTGACGTGACAACGTCATAAAAAATACACAATGAGCGTAACGGGAAAATGAGCGGAACGGGACACTTTTTCGTGCCTGCAGCCGGCACCTACGGCGTTCATCGATTTATTAGATAGACGTTGTCACGTCAAAAGTCTGCATAATTGGCATGTTTGTGACTCTATGTATTGTATCTTGATGCGTACAACCCTCTAGATATAAAATAAGACTAATAATAAAGTAAGACTTTAAAGGCATTCTCACATAATATAATTCACTAAAGTTGGAGGTAAACTAGATAGAGCATCATCACAAACGAGATAATACATTAAAAGCTTTTCCACATTTTCACTTGAAATGCTCAAAAGCATGTATTACCGTAATACCTTCACCTCCACTAATCCAGCCATACCCTTCATATTCCACACAAACAAAATAATGGTAATTGTTTATCGTGTAAACAAGAACAGCGGAGTGGAATATTGTGTTATATTATGTTCTGGCTGCGGCTATGTTCTGGCGTGTTATGTTATGGCTCGGGTATGTTATAAGTGATAGGCAGTAAAGTGCACGGAGCGAGCGGGGGCCCGAGTTATTTTATTATTATAAAAACGTGTACTATCAAGCGTTGTAAAGTTTACGTCCTGCGCTGAGCTTAACTGTCTTTTTATGTTTTAAATCTGTTTTAACGTTAAATTATAAAAAAAACTTGTCTTCATAATAAAAAGCTTGTGCGTAATAGTTTGCATTATTACTCAGAAAAGTTTAATATTCATCACTAGAAATAACCTCATAAATATATGTTTAAAAACTGTAACAAAAAGTAGCTTCATTATCTCATCATCATTATCATTTCAGCCATAGGACGTCCACTGCTGAACATAGGCCCGCCCATCGATTTCCAAAAGGGCCGGTTGGAAGCGGCCTGCATCCAGCGATTCCCTGCGGTCTCTTTTAGGTCGTCTGTCCATCTTGTGGGTGGACGTCCTACGCTGCGATTACCAGTCCGTGGTCTCCATTCCAGAACCTTCATTATCTCACAAGTACAAAATTTAAAATTTCAACAACGCTTGAAGAGACTGTCATATAAAATATCATCTCAAAAATTTATGGAGTTTCCCTATTTTCATGTAGAAAATATAAAATGTATTATTGTAGAATACGGAAAGCTGATGAATAAACAGTCTTCAACAGAACAAACGCGTATTTCCCTCTTCTTTTGGTTTATTTGGTGTCTAGTGGTTCATACGTATTACAAAAAGCGCAGGTCCACTTTTAATATGCGATTCTGCTGCTGTTTTGGTCTGTGGAAGCTTCGATCGCACCATTAACATAGGAAGGTATTCAAGGGTCTACATTACAGTACTTTATTGCAAGAAACACAGAGTCAGGTTCTGAATACAGTGGTTTTATAAACCTACAGCATCGTTACAGCATTGTTTTGGACCGGGATAAGAATTAATTTGAATTTTAATACTGCTCTTAGATTGATGGAACAATTAACTTTATTATGTGGTTTTGTTTTTCGGTTGATGTAATCAGTGTTATATCACACTTAAATGTATATTATGAATACAAATTGCGAAAATTTGTGAATGCGAATAAGAACCTTTTAGGTCTACGTAGTCAATCTTCAGCTACAATGTCGCTTTTCATGAAGCGAGTTGGTAGCAAAACATAGACCTACTATATAAGAAAGTGTGAGTATATGTTTGTATGTATGGTGGTTTGTGTGTGTGTGTGTGTGTATGTTTGCTCTCATTCAACTCTGTAACGGCTCAATGGATTTAGATGAAATTGGCTTATATACTCTGGATTTTTTATCCCTAAAAATATAGTTTCTATAGGATAGCGGATGTTACCGCGGGGTACTGGTTGTTATTCTAATAAAGTTTACGAAACAAAAGATAATTCATAACTGAATAATCCAAATAAATATTTGTGCTATTTAGATAAACTCACTTTGGCGGCCAAGCGCAAGCCTATTTATAATAAAAAATAAAAATGAAATAAAATAAAAAACTGAAAAAGACAATTAATCATCGTTGGAGTTTTAATGTAGGTATTCCAAGCTTACATTTCCACCCACAAACAAAACCAATGTATTTAAGTATAACGCCTATTTTTAATACCTACATAGCTATACCTACCAATATTTTTAGTTTCTATGATCATCTCACTAAACAAATTTACTGTGGACGTACCCTAACATAGCATTAATTATATATTCTTAAATCATCAGACATGTTATCCCAGTCCAATGTTTGTCAAAGCGTGAAACTTAATTTAACTTAAATAATTTTCATTTAGGCCGAAAATACTTTAGGCAGAAGACAAAGCCTGAATAATATAACTTCATGTGGAAAATACCTAACGTGCAACTCATCGCAGACTTCAAACTAATTTCGTTTAACTGTGTCTTATTTTAACGAAAGCTTAATTAACTTTATGCTACTAAAATATTTGACAGGGTTGAGTTGAACTGCTGTTGGATGATTTAACGCTGCCAATTAATTTTGTGTTATTTTGAATACTGTTAAAATAATTTTACGATGGAAACTGACGAGGTTATCACACTTGTGTAATGTGTGTATATTACAGTGGAATCTTAAGATTACTTTTAGTGCAAAGCAAAACTTAACAAGCGCGCATTCACCTTTGGAAAATAGAGCCGAATGTGGCTGAAACAACTAGTGGAGCTAACCGACTTTAATTTTACGTGATTCCCGTATACCTAATATGAACATAATGAGTTAATAAGTATAAATAAAAACGCTGATGATCTTCAAACGGCTGAAGATTTTCTTGAATCATAACTTAGAATACATTCGATCAAGTTACCTTTTAAACATATTTTTTTAAATCAAAATCTGTTCTTCCTTTTGGGAGCTACGATGCCACAGAAGTTACACAGATACCCACGTTAAACTTATTGACTACTGTTATCTGTGACTGTTATTTTTATTCTGAGATCTGTCATAAAATACTGTTTATTTAGTTTCAACTTCATTACTCGTCAAAAAAGTTTAATCTCGATATCAGTTTTTTTTAGGACAAGTGCCTTTATTTACTGAACAAAATACAAGCTAACACTACAAAAAACAGTTAGACTGCCCATAGACCGTAGACAATCCTAATGCTCAAGCCCACTACCAGTTGGCAGCGTACCCAGCATGCTGGCGGCATTACCACGTTGAATGGCAATGCTTATGCGTTGAGCCAGAAACACGCCAGCATTTTGGTCACGCGTCTCATTAACCAGGCGCTCTGAAAGATTTTTGAAAATGAGGTGAGTTCTTGGTCCCCATAGACCCAATGTCTGGACCCTAAATGGCTCAAATATATAACTACTGCTGAAGCTAGCAAACTTGCCCCATACTTTGGTTGCTAAAAGATATGACGAAATGAACTTTTTCAGTGTGAATTAATCTTTTAATTTTAAGTTATGCTGTAGGTACATTAAATGAACATACATGATAAGTGTTTAACAAGAAGTTTTGACCTGCAAAACAGTTGCTGAATTGGAAATGATTAATCAGAAACTTCGCCGTTGGAGGCCGATAATTGCTAATTATCGGTTAATTTAGGAGTTGATCATCGAAGCTGGCGCGTGTGCTTTGTTTACAGTGCCTGAACGGCTGGAATGAGTTTTACTGAAATATCGAAAATAAAATCAAAGCTGCCAAATTAAAATGGGGTGGGGTGGGACACGTGGCCAGGATGCACCCAGATAGATGGACCCAGATGATCAAAGAGTGAGTGCCTGAAAACGGACGAAGGAGCCAACACAGGCCGAGAAAACGCTGGCGCGATGACCTCAGCACCAGTCCAGATACAGTGGTCAAACCTGGCGGTGATCTCACTGTCTGGAAGGAGATGAAGAGACCTTTGCCCATGAGGTTTGCCAGGAGGAAGGACAGATGGGTAAAAAACTAAAATATAACATTACCATTTCAGAAGGAAGTACCTGTGGTGTCTACCGTCGCCGTGTATGTTATTTTCGTCACCACATACCAATTGGTGAACCATACTTTTTTACACCCGACGCAGGCAGCCATTCTGTTTGCATTATAAGTGTAACGTGTGTATTTGTGTGTGTCTCTGTGGCATTGTAGCTCCCAAACGGCTGAACCAGCAAATAAATATTTTCCATAATTAACTGTGAGATCTGGTGATTTGATTTTGTTCTAAGATCATGGAAACACGGGACAGTAAAGTTCAGTGTATCAGACTGGCTCGATCCAAATGGAGCATTAATTCGTTTTAACGCGCACTGGAACAGAGCACTTTCACAATTTGCATATCATACTCATATCAACAGTAATTTGAATAATTGTTTAATTCCATTCGCGGATGCGTTCGGATATTTTGATTTATTGCCGCCGGAGCTGTCAACGAGGTACTTTGGTCAGCTTTTTTATTTCTGCTGGGTTTTCGTGTAAAACTACACAATAGTTCCACGTTTTAAGGTCCACGCCTTAAAAACGTGGAACTATATAAATGTTAAAAACAGTTAAAACATTTTACGACCAACAAGATATTGAACTAGGCATTAGAAACTACATAGAACATAGCATTAGAAACTACGTCATCCGGGTTTACGCCCAGAACTCTCTATCAGCTAAGCTCTCTTTTCTGTGTTGCAACCAATGTTGGTGACGCCATGTATAACTTTTTGTTACCTGCATGTTACTACTCGGCTAGAACCTAGAGATACAGTAGATATATAAACTAAAACAGTTTGACTCGGACGTATCCTTGAATTCAATGCCTACTGTCAGTCACAGGGCTAGGACTATCAGGTTTAAAGAAAATGTTCATTATTTTCTTGTAGTTTTCTACGCAACTATCGCTTTGATCGTACCGTGAAGTATCGTAGCGGTGAAAGGGTGCTCCACCAATGCCTACCAAATGCCCGGGCTAGACCCGAGAATGCTTACACATACTAATACATTAAAAACCATTGAAACTTAAGGTTGGATCTCGGGGCCTTAATTTGGATGGCACGGGTTCGAATCCTGCTGGTTGTAAATATTTTGAAGTGCCTATAACATTTAAAGAATAATTATTAAAATATGGATCAACACGTCAAATACGAAAAATACTAAGAAGTTTAGTTGTGTGAATGTTTTGTTTGGGATGATAAAAATGGAGAATTTTTTAATCGAACTTGAATCTGAAATTGTTTGATGATAGAAATGAAATCCTGAAGAGTCAAAGGGCATAAAAATTTCGGGTCTCGCATATTTAGTTTTTTTACTAACCTTTTTTTTAAATGGTTTATGTTACATAAAATTTTCTATCAGAATAATAATTTTTTGACTCAATAATTGAATATGAAAACTGTTTGATGATAGAAATAAAATCCTGAAGAGTCAAAGGACTAAAAAAACATATGCTGACCTCGCCTATATAGTTTTTTTTACTAACTTAAAAATATCTTATATATATTTATTTATATTTCAGAGAAACGTTATAAAATGATAAACTTATAATTTACTAGTGAAAGTGAAGGTAAAGCTAACCCAACATTAATTAATAGGTGCTTATTCTCACCTCTTAAAATTCCCGCAACCCGCAAAGGTCACCAACATTAAAATGAGTTACCATTACCCGAATGGCCTAACTAGAGCCTCCCAACTATATGGAAAATTAGCACGTAGTGCCTCAAGGGACGTGGCGTGATGCGGTCATATTGCAGCTTTAATTATTGTCTTGTTTTACCGTGTTCAGTATAGCGGGCGATGTATGTGGGGTAATAGGTTAAAGTCGTTAGTAATGTTTTGATGGGTCATTAATTTTTGTAGTTATTATTAATTGAACAAATTGTTTCATTTTAGGTAATCCATGAAGATATAGATAACATTATTATACAATGCTCTACTAAAATTTAAGTGACCTTTTTTGGGGCAATAGATTTTATTTTTGTTACACTGTCAGTCAGAAACAATTTCAGCGGAAAATCAGCGGAAATTGCTTTATTTTTGTTGTTTGTTGGTAAACATCTTGAGCAAAAACCGTAGCAGTAGGGCAAAGTTGGCCCATACATATTGCGCGGTCTTGGTTTATACTTTCGTCCCCTGTTGGACCAATGAAAAAGTCCTAAACATCGACAATTGCGCATTTTCAAGATATTTGCCGATCCCTGTTCTTTCACTTATTAATATTTTAAAAGAAAGTAGATAACATATTATTTATATGACACGGGAATTACATACGTATGATTAAGCCTGTTACTCCGACTATAGTTTCAACCGACTAGAGTTAGTATATTAAATTTAAAAAAAAAGATTTATGTCAATCCTGTTTAGGGTTTCTTTTATGGTTTGCACTATAACGCAAAAAAGAGCGAATGCATGGTCTTTCGGGCCAGAGGGAAATGTCCAGATACTATACCAGCCATTCGTGTTAAACGATACCATATTTAAAAGGGTCGAACAATTCAAGTATCTCGGACATTTAGTAACCTCTGAACTGAAGGACGATGCAGATGTGGAGAGGGAGCGAAGGGCGTTGTCTGTGAGGGCTAATATGATTGCCCGCAGGTTCGCACGTTGTTCGAGGGATGTCAAAGTTACTCTTTTCAGAGCATTTTGTACATCCTTCTACACGAGTAGCCTGTGGGTGTCATTTACGCAGAGAAACAGTACAATGACCTTCGTGTGCAGTACAATAATGCGTTTAGGGTGTTGATGCGGCTGCCTCGTGCTTGCAGCGCGTCGGGGATGTTCGCTGTATCACGTGTCGATTGTTTCTACACGACCATGCGGGCACAGTGCACATCCCTGGCGCGCAGGGTCCGGGCCAGCCCCAACACCATCCTAAGCGTATTTACGAATAGGTTTGACTGTCAGTACATGAACCATTGCTCAATGGTACATGTGCTGACTAACAAGCAAATGGTGAAGGGTGTGTGTTAGTTAAGTTTAGCTTTATTTTATTAATTTTATGTTTTTTATAATATGATCAAAGTGGTCGAAATAAATGAATTTGAATTTAACAAATTATTGTTATAAAAATCAATAGAAGTTAAGGATTCAAAAGTAAAACGAGTAAAAAAATAAAAGCTCTTAGCTTAATTATTTTTACCAGCCACTTTTCGTTTGATCACATCCGGAACCCAAAAACTATGTCACCAGATATACAGCTTTTTAGGAGATTTTTTTCATTTTTACAAGCTCTTATTCAACTTGCCCTGTTGGTATGTATGTGTGGGACAAATCTTGGAACTGAATTTAAAACACACACCGATTGAGCTGAAGCTTGAAATAAGTTTTGCATTTATACGTTTAGTTTGGATGACATTGGCATCGATTCTGATACACTCTAAACTAAACTAAACTAAATTTGACAGCTCTAAACTTGTTGCCATCCTTCTCCCACGTATCAAAATGAAAATAGAGGCAGATAATTTTAGTCCTGTCAGTTTGTTTTAGTTTAGTGAGTGGTATGACAGAATACGCCTCAATGCATGGTTAGCTAAATGACGTCTTTCTAAATCCAATATGGCGGACAAAAAACCGAAAGATGGCGGACCAGTTATTTTTATGCACCTCCATGATATGGGTATCAAACGAAAGGGTTTGCTGGGAAAAATACGATAAATAAAATGGCGTCACACAAAATTCAATATGGTTAACATTCCACGATGATATGGGTATCAAATAAAAGGGTTTGCTGAGAAAAATACCAAAAATAAAATGATGTCACACTAAATACAAAATGGCGGACAACCTACGATGGCGGACATAATTTTCTTATCTACCGTCATTATAATAATTATGAGTATCAAATGAAAGGATTTGCAGAGAAGAATACGAAAAGCTTGTTTCTAAAAATTCATAATTCTCAATGGTATGTAACGAAGTCTCACAAAAAATGTTTGCATCCACGCATAACATAATGCGGTCTCAGCTTTAAGAAGAGATAAGTACGTGAAACTGCCACAGAGCAGTTATCACGTACAGAGGTGACTTAGGATAAAAGACGTGAATAACGTTAAACTAATACGGTTTTATTGTCACAGGATTTATTAAATTGAGATATATTGTGGCATAAAGAATGCGAATTTAATCTTTGAGAACGTGAAAATATATTAATCGTAACGAAATAAATAAGTACTAAAATAATAAAAAATAAGTTCCAGTCCCCTTCACCAATTGTTAGGCCAGGTCCCTCTATATACAGTTCGACAGTGGCCGGTCCTAAAGTCTCAACCCCAAATGGCACAAACATGTACAGTACATCCTGCAGAAATATTCTTGTATAAAAAAAATCTTAAATTAATAAACTTAAAAAAATACTCCAAAAAAAAAACAAAAAAATATGTAACCAAAGAATAAAATTAAAAAATTACATGGATTTTGAATTCGGGTGGGAACTGTATTGTATTATCAAAATTATATTTTAAAAAATGTAGTTGTTCCCACCCGAAATCAAATCCGTGTAAAAATATTATTTCGTTCTTAGTAGTGGCATGTTTTGCGGTTTTTTAAAAGATAATTTATTTAAGAATTTTTAGTGAAAAACCTATGATAGTGGAATGCTTAAAACCTTCTTTAATCTTCTGTTCGGGGCAAACTACTAGTTTATTTATAGATACGATTACACATTCATGCATGAATACTTCCTTGTTTTGACTTGAACAAAAGACAAAACAAAAGTATTGTAGAGATTTGTTATCGCGAAATTTGTAGGTGCTTTAGCAAAAATCCATATGATTTGAGCTGGTTTAAAAACTACTGAACCCTAATTAATGAATTTTTTGTGAGACCACCTCGTGAGTATCTTTTACATGATACAAAAATAAACGCGCAAATTTCATAGATGTTATATGCTATAGATGCTGGCGTAATCGCTGCACAAAAAATAAAATAATAAAAATACGGGCCGAATTGGGATCCTTTCTCGAAGTCAGTCAAAAAGGTTCAAGGATAAGTCGAAACTGAGTTTATATCCAAGAATAGATCTATTCGGTGACAAACGTCTAGCAATCAATTTTCTGGTTCCCTTAGAAAACTTGTCACACGTACCTTACTCAAATAACTCATGCCCAAGGACAAGCAAAACAATCCACACGTAAACCCTTGTTTCTAGGTATCTCGACATTATACCTAGAACCTAGCACACAGTTGGAAGATATGACTGAACAGCAAAGCGGGAATTTATGACTCCGACCTTTTGGAAAACTGCGGCGTGAGATTACAATGGTGTAGGGATAAAATTGTTATGAGAATAGAACAATTTATTTCATTGGGACGGTTTATCATCATTTTCACTAACTCTTTATGTAAATATGTTTAATGGATCCGTATACAAATTGTCTTATATCCAAACTAAACCAACGTTGGCCCAGTTAGTTGACCATTAGCACATTTTAAAAGGTGAAAGTGGTCCCAAGGTCTAGTTCTTGACTTGGACGATCTGCTCCCTAACCCATTTTATCACGTGTACTTAACATTATTTTAATGCCTGACGTTTCGACCACGAACACTGAAAATCACAGAACTTTACTACTTTTACTTTTCTGTGATGCAAAGTGTTCGAGACGTCAGTAATTAAAATAATTTATAATACATACGACAAAATCATTTTAAAAGTGTTTAATTTCTAAGTGAAAAAACGCGAAAATCATAAATATTATATAATTAAGTTATATAAAAATTTAAATTTATAGAATTGTGAAATTAATAAAATAAAACCTAATATAATAAGTCAAGGAGTGTCATTCATAAATTTATCCACAGAACTTCAAGCGTTTCGATCCTCGGCCCTGCAACAATGACTTCGTCATCATCATTTCAGCCTTAGAACGTCCACTGCTGGACATAGGCCTGGAAGCGGCCTGCATCCAGCGTTTCCTTGCGGTCTCTTTAGATCGTCTATCCATCTTTTGGGTATAAATACGCTGCGCTTACCGGTCCGTGGTCACCGTTTGAAAACCTTACTCCGTGACTTATTTGGTACCTAATTAAATTTTGCGCAGTTTTGATGCCATGGCTCAAAAACGGTGAAGGAAAACATCATAAGGAAACCGGTATATCCAAAAAATTCAAAAGTTCAAAGACATGATATTCACCAACCTGCACTTGGCAAGCAAGATAGATTTGGATCGATCCTCTCTCTCTCTGAGAGAAGTCCTGAGCTCTAGCAGTGGGAACATGATAGGCTGATAGGCTGAAATGATGATGATAATGACTCCTAAATCCACAGTGTATCTAAAGAATTTAATAGTAAAATAATTAATGCATAGAATAAAAACAAACTGTATCACTCGAAATGCCACTCTCACCACAAAAAGTAATTTAAACTAAACGTGGTTTACGAGCTTTGAAAGCATTTTCAAATTGAAACTATTAAAATGCATAGC
Organism: Agriopis marginaria; assembly: GCA_932305915.1. Classification (NCBI taxonomy): domain Eukaryota; kingdom Metazoa; phylum Arthropoda; class Insecta; order Lepidoptera; family Geometridae; genus Agriopis; species Agriopis marginaria. Next base: position 5,067,307 of record OW029926.1, read on the forward strand.
CCATGTCGCGTCGTTTGATGCATGATAAACTTTTCAGTGTCAATGAAAAAAACAAAGGTTCTTGAACTTTATAATGTCACCTTAGCCTATCATTCGATACAAGCGTCACGGTTTTATCATCGCACTAGCCGCCACCGCCTGAAAGCTAATCCACATATCATAGATCTTTGGAAGTCGCATACTGTGAATTTTTGCCTCACACTTGCAATAGGTGGAATTAGCTCCATCCTCCGGCATTTCCGAGTATGTAACTATAACATGGGGTTCTTCAAAATCAGCTGTTAATATAGTTTTATTATTGAAACTGACGTAGTTTTCACACATTTTATTTATATTACACGGGAATCACTCACGAAAACGTCTAATGCGGTTGAAACTATAGTCGGAGTAACCGGCTTAACCTTACGTGAGTAATTCCCGTGTAAAATAAATAAAATGTTAATATAGTCTTCAATAGTCGTACTGTGATGCCCTTGGTGTTACAGGTATCCATAGGCGATGGAAATAGCTTACCACCAGGTGACTTAAGCTCAAAAATCTAGAAAAAGTGATCAAAATTTACCGTTTCTATTCCGTTTTTTTTAGCTTGGCAACTGTCAGTCGCATTTATTCAGCGGCCGCACTTTAGTTGTCACTCCGTGTGGTAAAAATATTTAATTACGCGTAAAATCCTAATATTGCTGTTAGAAAAATAATAGCCCGCAATTTTTAGGGACAAGATATTAATTTCGTCATGCTTTACACTCTTTGAGATGAGCATGGGATCACGGAACGGAAACAATGTCTGTTGTTCTAGATTCTAGAATAAACCCGTAGGCCATCTCACTCGGCAAGTCTGCAATTGACTCGAAAATATGCCTTCCGTTATTAAATAATATTTTCTTGGGTCTTACAAAAACGTCAAAACCGACCAGGATTAAAAAATCTTGGTATTTCTCAACTGGCCTAGACACAGTACAGAGGTTAGAAAGTTTTGGAAAAGTCTAATCAAACAGAACTAATATTATAAATGCGAAAATATGTGTGCAAGTGTGTATCTTTGTCCACAATCAACCCAGTAACAGCTAAACAGATTTGGACGAAACAGGGTACAGCTTATGCCTACATAAACACATTACTACTAATTATACCGTTAGTTGCTACTTTTATACTGGAAAATGCAGGGATCCTGTTACTTTAGTGAATAAATAAGTTAATGTGTTAACTACATTGTGGTAGAAGTTTTTTTTATCGCGTCCGCATTTGGCCACTTTGCCTTTTGATAAGCGATGGTGTGGATAAAGATCGCAGATTTAGAAGATACTAAATACGAAAAGTCGAGCAAAATGTACCTATTTTTACCTAAACTAAACAATGAGCGATAAGTCCCAATAAAAATTTAAAAAAGATACCAATTTTTTTTTTTGTTTTTTTTTTTTTATAGTAAAAGGTTGTATTGGAATTTGAAATGAATCTGTTTCTTCTAGGCAAGCGTGCTCCATCGTAGATCGCATCATCGCTTTACCTGAGTTGGCGGTAAAACGCAAGCCTATTCCTAAAAGTATAAAAAAGGCGAAGTAGTTAAGGTTTTTAGTGTTAGATAGCTTGTACCTATTTATATTATTCTACTGATAAAAAAAAGTTATCTTGAATTAAACACTTGAAAAAACATTTTTGATTAGCTTTGTATAATAAATGACCGGCCACCAACTCCAAAATAATAATAAAAAATATTTAATGCAAATTAAATCCTACATTATCCTTTTAAATATGATTTCACTTGCAGTTTTTTTCCATAGTGGACTCTGATCCTAATTTCGTCGGCTTGCCCCACGATCTTTTGTAAGTCTACGTTATAGCTCTTTATAGGGCGGAATGGGATGGGGGAATCCGAAGATTATCTATAAATATCCCATTCTATGCGTAATTGAAGGTAAATGCTTGGAAATAGACGGACCTTCATATCTCATTTGTATGCTCTATGAAAGAACCTTCTGTGCCTGCCAACTTGATCTAATAGTCCCATGTAGAAATGTCTAAAACTTAGAGGCATTTAGGAACACCTCTACTCAACAAGAAGTGGACAACATAGAGGTACATATAGAAGTATGTAGGTATATACGTAGTACCGAATTTTTTATAGTTGATACTAACTTATCGTACGTAAGAATATTAGTCGTTATAGAGATTTATGGAGATTTCGGCCATCGCGAAAAATTTCATTAATACTCAGCGAAGTGTATAGAACAGCTGTTTTTTCGCGATATCAGAGTTGGTCCCAAAGTAAAAGTTGTTCATAATTATGATTTGAATAATATCCTTGATAATGTCCGTCTATATACTCCATATACCCGATGTAGTAGCGTACCGTAATTAATTGCTGTTGAAACAAGACTAACATTCTTGGTATGAAACGAAAGATGTGTTAATTTAGGAACATATCAACCTGAGTATGTATAAGGCTTCAGTAGTAATAAATTAAATTCTCGTGTAACTTTCCGAGAAAATGAACACAGTGGCTGCGTAGGCCGGGCTGGTGTAGGCAGCAACAGTCAAAATTGGCCGCCGTTGTATGCCAACATGACCTTTCACTCTGTGGCATTATTAGCGAGCAGATACAGGGTTTTCTTCGAGAGAGCAATTAATTGTAAAAGATCTAAAAATATAAACGTAGATCAATATAGTTCCAGTATATTTAATTTTGATATTAACAGACCGGCTCTTTTCCGTTACACGAATTTCCAGTGTTTAGTTTTCAGGTTTTGTGTGTGTGTGTGTGTGTGTGTGTGTGTGTGTGTGTGCATGCGCGCGAGCGTGCAGACGTGCGTGCGTGTGTTTCATTAATGAACCATAAACATCTATCGTAAGTGCCTGGACCATTGTCAAGGTTCTTTAGAATTCGTACGTTTAAGTACAATGTACAATCCTGGGTTGTTCATAGTACCTGGTACCAGATTTTCATAACAAGTGTATAGGTAGATTCTAGGCAATGGTGCTACATCTTCGACAACATTATCACTTCCTACCAGTGAAATTGTGGTCAAACGCAGGCCCAGTCCGTTGTAAAAATAGCCCACGTTGATTTTCGCTTTTATGACTTACTAGCGACCCGCCCGCCCAGCTTCGCACGGGTGTAATTTACGTGCGAAGCCGGGGCGGGTAGCTAGTTATATAATGTATAAACCTTCCTTAAAAATGTATCTAACTGATGGTGAAAACCGCATCAAAATCCGTTACGTGGTTTAGGAGGAGTTAGCGGCCATACAGACATACAGACAGACAGACGCGGAAAGCGACTTCAATTTATACTATGTAGAGATAGAGAAGAGATTTCGTGACAATTTAGATTCTGTTTTAATCTTTTTGAAACTCGTAGTACTGGTATTACTTTTGAATATAGTCAGTAAACCAACCCTTATAATGGTCAACTCGCCCAAGTTTTATTAGTTCATCTAAATTTTATCTTGTCCACTTGGCTCCTATACAATACATACTTTAAGATACGAATTTGTTTGCTTGTCGTAAAAACGTATCAGACTATCAAATGCAAATTAATAAGATGTGGCTCGAGACCCAAATTTAACACGAGAGCAAGTCTTGCGGCATTCATGTGAGCAAGAAAGCTAGAACATTGTTCAATTTTTTTATAGGTATGATACAATTGTATACTTGTTCTACCGTTGCTCGTATTCTAGCAGTCTAAGGATTTTGGTTGCAAGCTATGGCTTTTTTAACAAAAGTTGCCTTTTAGACTCTACAACATTTCGTCTTGCTTGTGTAAAGTGTAAAGAGACCCATCTCTGTCAATGCGGTACTTCATGTAATCAGTTCATATACCATGGTTTCTTTTGCTCAAGAAGCGCAGGTCGAGTTAGTCGTCACGCTAGCTTGAATATATCAAAAGCCAGTTTTTTTACTGCCAAAATCGCAATTGTACTCGAACCGAGTAGCATTGTGCATGACGATGGTAAAAGAGTTAAAAGACCTGAAGGACGTCAAAGAAATTGGTATGGCCTCTTTTGTGGGACGAAGCTTGCGTTTTTACTTAAGCGCCGTCACATCTTCTTGAGACACAGTACAGGGCTCGTTGGCTAATTTGGCGGAGCAACACAAGTGGCATAAATAATTATGATAATCTCGACATTAGAGGCAGAATCATTGAAACCTTAGGAACCGAGAACACTTCTCATTTTCGAAAATCTATCTCAATGTCTAGTGCAAGTTTCCCAAATTACGTTACCTATTTAATAGCGTTAACGCTTACTACGATTTGTATGAAGTAAGAGCAGTGCCATGTGTATGGCGCTAGATGGAGCCAATTAATGTAAGCGCGATCGAATATGTAAATACAATTGGAAAACTCGTACTAAGCACTCAGAGCATCTGTTTGATTCGACGCGTGGCCAAAATGTAGCGCCAGTCAGCGTGGAATGCCGGCAGCATGCTGGGTGCGCTTGTAAACAGATGTTTTTATCCTGACGCGATTTATCATTTGCGGGTCGCTAGTTATATATTTATAAACCTTCTTTGAAAATGTATCTAACTGATTGTGAAAACCGCATCAAAATCCGTTGCGTGGTTTAGGAGGAGTTAGTGGCCATACAGACATACAGACAGACAGACGCGGAAAGCGACTTCAATTTATACTATGTAGAGATAAAAGCGAAATTCATCTACTCACTCACTCATCACGAAATCTCGAAAACTACTTGACCTACGAAGCAAAAATTTGGCAGGTAAATTCCTTATGGGATGTAGAGAGAAAGGATTTTGCGAAAGTGCCGAATTAAGAGGGGTAAATGGAGACTGTAAGTTTGTATAAAAGTCTACGCGTACAAAGTCGCGGGCATCATCAGCTAGTTGAAATATATATATTTGAGACCGCTTATACCCGCGACGCTGCTTTGACTCTCCAATTGGCATTGTGCTAAATTTTAATTAAATATCAGACTATGTTCGAAATTTTATTATATTTTGTATCGCTTGTTAGTCGCTGGTTCATATTTCAGTTTAGTTTACCAGTTATGTCTAACGGTTATATGCTAAATATTTATTATACTGGATCCATGCAGAGCTACCCACCAAAATAATAAAGACAAAATACAAAAGACTCGCGAATCACTTAGCTTAAACTCTCTGTCCACCAGTCTACATATAAATAAGCAATAAGCTAAACAGATTATTGTCAGCCGTCTTCTACGACGTTGAAAATGAGAAAGGAAAATTCCCGATAATAATAAGAAATTGGTAATTATGTACGACCAAGTTTCCGCTCTCGGTTAATAGGATGCTGTTATTAACTTCAGATGTTTTCAACAAATGAATGAACAGTATGGGCTTTTTTCTACTTTACCCCAAAGGTATCGCAGCATTGCCAGTAATGTTTTTTGTTTATTATTTTATCTTGTTGTTGAGAAAAGGTCTCTCTAATCTCCTTCCATCTATCCTTTTTCTGTGCGATTATTTGCAATATACATTCAGAGCGTTTCGCCTTCGTTTTCTGCTCTGCATAGTCTCGCTTCTCGTCTACACCCATAGCATGATTTGACTGAATTCTTGAATAACTTAATGTGAAAAAAACGAAGGGTTTACCGAATTTTGGTAGGGCAAAACGAGGAAAAAGAAAATAATCACTGTCACGACTCAGAAAAAGATAACGAAATAGATAATTTTGTTGACAGGGTCATTAAATTTTTCAACGTTTTGTAACCCACTAATGATGTTGAAACATTTGTAATGCTAAACTCAATCGACTCTTTTTTTTTTATAACTTTGAAACAAAAATTGAGGTCTTAAGAACACTCTACCAAAATAAAATCCATTTAGTGAATCAGAATTACAAAGGGAGAAGTTTCTTAGTACTTTTCCAATACGTTCACGAAGGGGAGAAGTTAAACAAATTATTGAGTGCCAACCTAAGTTCTTTGTTTCACGAAATCAGGTAACAAAAACTTAAGTACTTCTGCTTACCTACGTTAATTAGGTCTACTTTCTGCCTAAAATAAAGGCATTATGTCATTCTGCAGACTTTTTGTAATTTACAAGATGCAAAAGTTAATTCGACTGAAGAACAAACTAGCTTCTATTTAAACGTTGCTTGCTTTTAATTTTAATGTTTTTATTTCCATTTTGCCGGCCATTTTGAACGCATTACAATATTGGGTATTACATATTGTATTATCCTTAGAAATAAAGGTGTAAAACTGATTAAATTTCTGCAAAACTGGTTAGGATAAACTGGTTGTAATTTAGCTTTCGAGGTTTGATCTTTAGCAAACTAACAAACATTGCAAGTAAAAGCTTGTGATAAGAAGTATTATTTTTCAGTATTTCAGATATTTATTTTTACACCATATCTTGTTAACTTATGAGCCAGTTTATGTGTGCAGTGTAGCTTGAATTATTTTACTTTTACATTATCTCCGCAGTAATTATGGCACCCGAGCTCCCGAGATAATTATATTTTTAATTTCTTGATTATATGCTGCTGTTTGAAAATTTCGGTCGAATAATGATTGTCCAATAAGCACTGCCAGAGCCTATTCTATCGGACTACCAGAGTGGGCACGAAAAATCGTCACTGCTTTATGGTTGATATTCTAAAAACCCGCTCAAAGCGCTTTGATTCCTCATTTATTGTGCGAACTGCTAGTCTGTGGAATGCGCTGCTTGAATGGGTGTTCACTGATGGTTACAATCTGGGTGTCTTCCAATCACGAGTGAATCGGTTTCTTCTAGGCAAGCGTGCTCTAACGTAGACCACATCACCGATTAACATCAGACGATATGGTGGTCAAACGCAAGCTTATTATTATATAAAAACAAAAAATAAATATTGTCTTTAGCCCTTCAACGGTCTATGGGCAGTCTAATTGTTTTTAAGGTATTAGTGTTAGCTTGTATTTTGTTTAATTAATAAAGACACTTGCCCTATTAAAAATAATGATCAATTTTGTCAGTTCATTGCTTATCAGACGTCATGCAACTCAGCAAGACATAAAACCAAGGTATACGCTATGTTCTATATCAGAATACTCAAAACTGGCCAGAGATATCTGCGTTAGGTAAGAAGCAATATTAAATTACCTGTATTACATATAAATAAATAAAGTCAAGTCGCTTTGATAACATTTTGGCGTTAAAGATATTAGATTTTCTATTTACAATACAAGAAAAGTCCATTGTATGCCATCATGACTATGCAAGCCTGTGTGCATTTTTCTCAATTAACAAAGCCGTTATATTTCATGTTTGTCAATTTCATGAATACCTGCTTACATACCTTGATACGAAATTGAATAAATTGATGCCAAATTCAATAATAACTTATAGCAATTATAATAACTATTTAGATTTCTAATGTATATTTCTTAGTGTAGTATCATAGAGCAGTAAATTATTTGAACAAGTTAATTCGTATCAAATAACATCACCACACCCCTACCTTGTAATAAACTACTCATCATCATTTTCATCATTTCAGCCATAGGACGTCCACTGCTGGACATAGGCCTTCCCCACGAATCTCCATAAGGGCTGGTTGGAAGCGGCCTGCATCCAACGTTTCCCTACGGTCACTTTTAGGTCGCCTGTCCAATGTCAAATAAACTAAAAAACTAAAAAATATTGTAGTTGAAAATTACAAACATTTTGGAAAAATAAAATAGTCCCATGTTACAAAAGGAAATATCAGCTTACCGATGACGCAGGACACCGCCGTGTCACTCACAATACTTATCACTCCAATCTGGAATCCATCACGTCAGCCATGACACAGCGTTATAAAGTACACAGTAAGTAAAATAAACAGGATAAACATGATGACACTGTTCACTAATGATCAGTTAGACTGTAGGGACGATGTTGGTGGTAGGTTAACGGGAAGTTAGGGCTGTCGCGCGCGCGGGTGACTCGGGCGGCTGTCGGCACTACACTGGCAGGGATGCTGTCGGTTGCTACGATACGCCGCCCATCACCACCCCCGGGTAGATCGCCGCACCCTCAAGAGTGGCAGCCCTGGCAGCAACCTAGTTTTACGTATAGCCGCCTACTGTCTGCGTAATGGGCTCTCAGCAATTTCCTGATAAAATGGGTTCTGATATGCTATTTGTTTTAGTTACGCCGTGCTGTGATGAAAGATGCAAGATAAGAAAATATTATTCTTATTACTTTATTTTAAACACATCTCTCTATTACTCAGATATAAGAACCGAGTTAAATAACATAATCTATCTAAGCTTAGTTAGGATACGGTTGAGTTATTTTTACAGTGGCTCAGAAATCGATGAAATTGACGAGGAAGACTATATCGATACGATAGTATAATTATATGATTTAGTGTTCCATTTCATTGAAATTATATTTAGGTATATTTATCAAACAGTCTACCTTTTCAAACATTTCTACAGCCATACATAGCACGTTAACCAATTCAATCTGTCAATCCATCAAGTTAATCTTCGCGTGTTTTTATCTGTGGTCACGTCCGAAGACGCCGGCTGTCTGGTCTGCCATCCGTCTTCTTCAACTCTAGAGCATTATTTATTGCAATGTAGGTAGTACTTAAGGGGAAATCTCCACAAACGGTATTTTCGCAAGTATTTATTAAGTAAGTTCGTATAGGCTGAGTAGCCAGCTCTAATGTCAGAGTTTTGGGCTGCATAAAAGCATCCAATATGGTTTAACAGTTATTGTTCGAACACAAATAATTGGGACAATATCTATTAATATCTATTAGCGCAGCAAGCAATATGGCGGAGCACGCTGATACGTGAGGGTGCGGGTGAAAGGGAAGATAGTGAGAACGACGACTGACCTGAGTATTCCCGGGTTGACGAGCAAGGCTGCGCAACCCCATTCCTGGATGTTCTGGAAACTTCTTTATGTCTTCGGGTCAGCGTGTCCTCAAGCGGTACGCTGTGGCGGTTTCCTGCGCTGGCGCCGCGAGCGTGGAGTGGCCACCAGGCAGTGTTAATTCACGATCGCTCCAGAGGAGAAGGCTTCTTAGTCTTGCGCCGATGCGCAAGGTTGCTAGTCTATCGGTTTTTATCGCATACATTTCTGAGAGTGTGCTACAGATTTGCATGATTTGATTCCCTCCTGCCCATTTTTCTATTGGACTGCCAGAGTGGGCACGAAGAATCGACACCACTTTATGGTTGATATTCTGAGAACCCGTATAAAGCGTATAATTCCACATTTATTGTGCGAACTGCTAGTCTGTGGAATTCGCTGCCTGAGTGGGTGTTCCCCGATAGTTACAATCTGGGTGTCTTCAAGTCGAGAGTGAATAGGTTTCTTCTAGGCAAGCGTGCTACATCGTAGGCCGCATCATCGCTCAACATCAGGCGAGTTGGCGGCCAAGCCTATTAATGATTTAAAAAAAAAAGAGGACGGGATAACCGATGATCGTGGTGAGATTAGCGGTGATATAAGCAAGGAGTGCTCGCACGATGCGGTACGAATCCGTCGCCGAAAAGGGTCAAGCGCAGACTGATTGCATGCAAGCAGCGAATCTCATCTAAACCACGGAACGTAACAGAGATTAGGGTAGGAAAGGTAGGTATGAAATGAATAAAGTTTTTTTTTTGAAAAAACAACTAGAACTGATTTTAAGACTATAAACTACGTGTATTGTACAAACTTAAACTAAGAAGTAGAAAATGATATTTAAATTACATTAGAGCAATGAGAATTAAAGGACAATCAACGAAGTTATTGGTACATATATACCTACTTACCTATTTACAATTTATAATCACTTATTTTTGGAGTCGGTACCAGCCAAAGCAAAAGTAACCTTAATTGATACCTACTTGATTAATCGATTAATATTTATGATATGAATGCGAAATAGAGATAAAGATAAAAAACGAACAAAAGCAGATAACTGAAAAGAACCACCAAATAATAAAAAAAAACATCAAAAACAATTCTAAATTGGTGTCAAATTGATAACCTCTTCCTTTTTGAAGTCAGTTAATAAAGGATGCATCAATGAGTGTCTATAATAACATCGGAACACAAAGATAGCGTTTTCTGCCTAATCTCAAATTTTTGGCTGCGAATCAATTTCACTGTCATTTTAGCTAAGAATATATTAAGGCTCTTAAAAATGGTAGCCTAAGCCATGATAGGCTATCAAGTACGTTTATACAATACTAGCGGTCCACCTCGGCTTTGCACAGGTATAGATAGGTATATATTATAGCCTATGTCACTCGGGAATAGTGTAGCTTCCCAACAGTGAAATAATTTTTCAAATCGGTTCAGTAGTTTCGGAGCTTATTCAATGCAAACAAACAAACAATCAATTCTCTACTTTTTTCTTTATAATATTAGTATAGATACCGCTGGCTGGCTAGCATAAAGGCAAATTTTTCAGTCTCAATACTAAGACGTACTCTACTACCTAGCTTGTTCAAATGTTCATTAGTGATGCTAACTAAGGTCGTTTGCCTTAAAGCCTGTTGGGGTGCTAAAGGGCAAAAATTAAGCAATTAATTTAACTTAAAAATGATGAATTTCTCCTGAATTCATAAGTGAGATTTATCACGACGCATCTCCAAGTTAGCAAAATGCTTGTGAACTCGCTCTGAAGGTGATTCAAAGTTGTACGTGACTAAGTATTATTATACTGCAGTGAAGTTATTAGCTAAGTCAGGTCCAGGTCATGAAGGTATTTATTCTTACCTCTGACTGTGGTTCTTATGTTTTAAATGGTAGTAATAAAGTCTTACAGTTATTTTCTTGATAGTTCCAATTGGTAACCACGGACCGGTAGCGCAGCGTACGACATCCACCCACAATATGGACAGATGACCTAAAAGAGACCGCAGGGAAACGCTGGATGCAGGCCGCTTCCAACCAGCCCTTTTGGAGATTGATAGGGAGGCCTATATCTAGCAGTGGACGTCCAATGGCTGAAATGATGATAAAAATATACATAATTTTTGTAAAATGCGTAAAATAAAACGTCTATACATACATACACATACATTACATTTACGTATACATAACATTTTTACTAAATACTATGGATTTTAAATAAAGAAAATGAGTTAGAATTTGTAAAAAAAGTTGATACCATAGGCACGGGGTCTGAACTTAGTTTTATTTTGTTGTCACAATAAGATTTCAATTTTGTTTAACAAAAATCCTACTTAATATTATAAACGCGAAAGTTTTTATGTATGGATGTTTGTTCCTCTTTCACGCTGCAACGGAACAACGGATCGACCTGAGTTTTTGCATGGGTATAGTTCAAGAGCCAAAGAGTGACATAGGCTACTTTCATCATCATCGTCACCATTTTTCATCACTACGCGGGTGAAACGGCGGGGCGCAGCTAGTTTCATATAAACCTGTTAACTATTTCGTTTTTATCGACCTTGCACCAAAACGAACGCAAGATTTTTCTAAAACTTGTAAGACTGCATCTTTTCCGGAACACTTTCTCCCGTCCGCAATCGATAGTGATCAATCAAAATCTCATTTGGTCGCGTCGTTCGGGATCCCACGTTATCAATCTTGTATTCCACATTAGAAGCAGTCGGGTCTGTCAGACCACCACCGCTGCACGTGTAATAATAAAATTAGTTCTGCCATCGATCATGTTCAGATCGCTTATGAAACGTTTAACTTTTCCTTAGAATTCTTTTTTTCACGGCATAAATCGAAAGCTAGCATTTTTTTTCAATACGCAAATTGGTTTGTTAGATGGGTCTGTTAGACCCGGTTTTGCATGAGTGCACGAATAAATCAGTATCGGAGACCCTGATAGATCATTTTAAATTTTAGGCTTAACTTGATTAGGAAAAAAGTTTTGGAATAATGTTTATGTCAATCGTCTTTTAGCGTAATTTGATTTACTGATTAAATTAATTTTTTATTGATTTACGGCTAGGAAGTTCGAAGTTAAGAAAAATCTACATTCAACTATGGATTTGATGTCTAGACCTAGTAATATTATTATAAGTTATAAGAGTTGGCGCAAGCTTGTTTTTTTACTTGACTCCGTACCAATTGAACTGACTTTTTCAGTCCTCTTTTTCCCCGGATAATGAATTTAAGTATGTACAGGGTACGCACCCAGCTGACCTCAATGTGGGTCAGCAGGCACTTGACATAAGTGTCCAAGCACGAAGCACCTTGGAGCATCCAAGGTAGTCGTCAGACTCGCTACTGTTCCGTCCGCTGTAAACACCCTCGGGCGGGGCATCCGTTGACCGGCCTGGTGTGATGCGGGCGAACCTCCGCGGGCGCAAGTGTTCCGGTCCAACGGCGTGGTCGACGTATAAGTAATGTATTTATTATTTTCTACAGCAACGGTCTTATTTAGGAACGTTAGTTTAACTTAATTTATGCAAGTGTTCTGTCAACTCTGACACGGACGCAAAGGCTGATAATAAAACAATTTTTTAAATAACATACGCTTAATTGGCGCTAATAAGTGAGTGAGTGAGTAGATTAATTTCGCTTTTATATATAGATTAAGGGTCTAAATGGAAAAAAAATTGCACGGTTTCAAATTAAAAAAACCGCGAGGCCAAGCCAAAGCTAAAGTGTCTAATCTACCTGATTCTTGCAAGTACGAAAAAAAACTGTATGTTTTAGGAAATATGTACAGTTTTGTAAAAAGAATAGTGTTAGAAAGCTGCATTCTCTATAGTTACAAATAAGTTCAATAACCCTGAATAAACGTTTATACTTTCAAAATTTTCTAACTAAAATAGTAAAATACTTCGCTGCTTTTCATTTATAGCTTGGACTTAACTTACGAATGCAACAATTTCGAGATTACATTCGACTTTGTTCTCTCCGGAGTTGAATTGCATTCTGAGCTAGCAGAAGCATTGTCACTTGATGTCTTAATTTCCATCCTTTGTCTGTCCTCTGAAGGAGAGCAAAATAATAGCAACCTTGGCTGGAAGTGCTGATCGTTTGATAGAAGCTTCCTTGTAAATGCTTTAAATAAATAACTCGGCGGTGACAAAGACTCGAAGTCGTTGGTATATTTAAACTCAGAAGCGTATCTGTCCTAAATTGCAGATAAGCACAACGTTTGAAAAGGGATCCTTTTAATTTTTTTTAATTTAATAATAGCCTTGCGTTTGACCGCCAACTCGCCTTGTGTTAAGCTATGATACGGTCTACGGCGGAGCACGCTTGCCTAGAAGAAACGGATTCACTCGTGATTTGAAGACACCCAAATTGTAACTATGCTTAGATGGTTCGGACATATACAGGGTGTAATGGGAACACTCTCGAAGCCAAGAAATAGATTTTGTCGAGTGTCAATGACCGTTTTCTATAGAACAACTGATATTTTTTTCGCAATTTCATGGCTGGTCCCATAGTAAAAGTTGTTCATAATGATGAGTACGATTACCTTCTTTTGGCTTCGAGAGTGTTCCCCTTACAGCCCGTATAAAGGATGGAGGAAAGAAGATTTACTAATGAAATGTATGTGGCGAGTGTGAATGGGCAAGCCGATAAAGGTCGACGCAGGCGATCATATCAGGACCAAATTATAGACCTGTTGAAAAAAAACGTCAAAGGAACCCGTAGGCGACGGGCTTGTATGAATACTCATGAAAGTAGAAAAAGCAAAAGATGTGTGTCAGGATCGTAGAAAGTAGAGATGTTGTCTCTGCTGTGAAAAGTAATTCAAGACTAGCAGCGCCCCCTGGGATCCGGTTTCTCACAGGTATCGTTATATTTTCCAGATTATTATCATTATCAGCCTTTCATGTTCCCACTGCTGGGATACAGGCTTTTTTTCAGAGAGAGAGAGAGAGAAGATGGGCCCTAATCCACCTTGCTTGCCCAGTGCCTGTTGGTGAATGTCATATATCTTTGAACTTTTTTGAGGTTCTCGAAAATACCGGTTTCCTCACGATATTTTCATTCGCCGTTTTGGAGCGATGAAATCGTAACTGCAAATAGTTTATTTAGATACTAAATAAGACATTAGTGGACGTTCGAGGATAAAAAAAATTCATCCAGGATCCAGGATTTTTAAGATAAAAATTAGCTATTATATACAGGGTGTAAGTGTCCAATGACCGTTTTCTATAGACGAGAAAATATCAGCTGTTCTTTAGAAAACGGTCATTGACACTCGACAAAATGTATGGAACAGCAGATTTTTTTTTTGCTGCTTAAACCCTGTATAGTTTTCCATGCATTTTGTTTAAAACAGCTTACTTGCAACGTTGACTGCAAACCAGCTTACTCGTGGATTAGAGCTTACCTACATAAATAAATCACGAACTGGGAAACAGTTTGATACGACACAAGTATTAAAATAAATAAAAAGTCATCATTTGGGTGAGATAGGATCTTATAACGGCTGGATAGTTTTTTATTAATAAAATCAGCCAAGTGCGAATCGGGCTTGCGCATTCTGATTTATTGGCTTCATTGAGGGTTCTGTACCACCAAAAATACAAAAAATATCAATTTAAAAAACTCACTTTGAAATTAGTAAATTATGGAATTTCGATTTGGTGGAAGAAATGATAAGGTCATCCATATAGCCGAATTACCATTTATAACTTAGTAATGAGCAGACATTTGTCACCGAACGCACTTGGCCATTATTTTATTATATCTTTTTATACTTTACGCGGAGGTTACCTAAGAACTACCGTAGAAAAATTAGTGGCCGAGTAGCAGCATATGCGCTTTACAATTTGACGCCATTCTGTTCGTTCCTCGGCCCTGCACCAATGACTTATTTAGTATTTAAGTAAATTATGTGCAGTTTAGATGCCATCGTTCAAAAACGGCGAAGGTACACCGGTATGGTTAAGAGCCTCAATAAGCTCAAAAACATTAAGACTTTCACCAATATGTAGTGGGCCAGCATAGTAGATCAGGGTTACGGCCCATCCTCTCTCTCTCTCTCTCTCTCTGAGAGAAGGCCTGTGCACCAGTTGTGCAAGAATGAAAGGCTGATAATGATGTTGCACTACCGTAATAAAATCGGATTTCAAATAAATAAAAATCACATTAAAATCAGTCTAGCCCTTTTCTCGTTCTGTGTTAATCCTATCTCGTTCTGTGTTAATGGGGAAGAAAGGTTCTTGAGTGGAGACCACGAACCGGAAGACGCAGCGTAGGTAAGCCTCCCACTAGATGGACCGTCGACATAGTGAGAGTCGCTGGCATCCAGTGGATGCAAAAGGCAGGCTGTCGTTCAGTGTGGAGGTTAAAGGGGGAGGCCTATGTTCAGCTGTGGACGTCTTCTGGCTGATGATGATGATGGTTAATCCTATCCAAGCTAAACTCGTCATGACAAAATTGTCAACTCCTCTCGCTGGTGGATGGTCAATGCTATTACATTATTTCGGACGCTAAGGCAATATTTACGGTCACTTAATTCATTTCAAGTGGAAATTATCTGACTTCTGCACCGTCGATGTAACATCTGCTCAAATCAGGTGTAAAAACTGGCTGTCCTGGTGTAACTAGGTCACAGCCGGGTATTGTAAGGGGGAGTAACTTGATATGCAGGTCAATGGGTAACATTGACAGATTATTTCATGAAATAGGTAGGGTATTTGACAGTTTTCACAAAATCATCTCAAATTGTATATAATATAAAGCAAACTTATGACTGAATCCTCATAATTTTCAATATTTGTATTATAAATAAAGAATCAACATTCAAATGAGAATACTACCACGTAAACGCTTCTTTCGTCATTATGGGGGCACGAGACTTAGAAACGTCACAAGCAAGCAAACAAGTTCTCACTAGCCATACAATTGTTGCCTCTATCAGTTGCATCATAAGGACATTCGATACAAGATTTCTGCTTAAGTTTCGACCACCAGCTTCCCACCGCTAGGTGTCAGTGGTCAAACTTCACTGTCAAACCTCAGTTTAATAGTTACAGATGCCTCCAAAACCATAGTTAGTTATCCTCTTTTATTACAGATGCAGCGTAGGTGGGCTTACCACTAGTTGGACCAATGTCATTGTGAGAGTTACGGGCATCCAGTGGATGCAAGCAGATGCTTTTGTTCAGTGTGGCATGCTAAAGGGGAAGCCTATTTTCAGCGGTGGACGTCTTCTAGCTGATGACGATGGCATCATTTCGGAGGGTGTGCTACAGACCTGCATGATTTGATTCCATCCTGCCCATTTTTCTATCGGACTGCCAGAGTGGGCACGAATAATCGTCACCGCTTTATGGTTGATATTCCGAGAATCCGTACGAAGCGATTTGATTCCACATTTATTGTGCGAACTGCTAGTCTTTGGAACTCGCTGCCTGAGTGGGTGTTCCCCGATAGTTACAATCTGGGTGTCTTCAAGTCGAGAGTAAATAGGTTTCTTCTAGGCAAGCGTGCTCCATCGTAGCCGCATCATCGCATAACATCAAGCGAGTTGGTGGCCAACCGCAAGCCTATTTATAATATAAAATATTTTTCTCGGATCATATTTTTGCAAACAGTAGGTATATCTACTGATCAGACAAACAAAGGAGATATGGTAAGGTGGCGTGGCGGGTGCGATTGCATCTGGCCTAAGCTAGGCTTGATAGGCTGTTGTTCAGTGTGTAAATTTAAGGGAGAGGCCTATGTTGAGCAGTGGAAGTCTTCTAGCTGATGATGATGGATGAATCCTCTTGTGTTACCTTTTCTAATATATTGCCGTCTCCACATGTCAACTTTAACACACATCGTCAACACTGCTCTCATACATCTATACGTATAATGCACTAGCAAGGACATGAAGCGCAGTTACCTGCTCTAATTGAATTTCTTGGCGACGGGGTGACGGTGGTGGCCACCGAGTATTTACTTTGAGATATAAATTGCCTCGTACAGATCTAATTAGCCGGTAGAGAACGCTAGCTTCGCCTCCAGCTTAGCTTGATGGGGATAATGTCAGAGTCAAAATTTGTTCACAGACAGCAGCTGCAAACTCTGGACTTTAAATGCGTTTGTTAGTACACATTTTGGGAACAATTATTGTTAAGTAAATTATGAGAATTTGAAGTTCGAATGTAGAGCGATGGTGGCCATGTGGAAGCATGTGCGCTTTATAATCTGACTACACCAGGTTTGATCCTCGGCCCTCCACCAATTACTTACTTAGTACTTTAATAATTTATCTGCAACTTCGATGCCATCGCTCAAAAACTGTAAAGAAAAATATCGTGTGGAAAACGGCAGGTCCAAGAACCTCAAAAGTCCAAAGACATATGACATTCACCAACATGTAATTGGCCAGCATGGTAGATTAGGGCTCATCCTTTCTCTCTAAAATAAGGCCTTTTTTCAAGCAGTGGGAATATGATATGATTTTACTAACTGAGGTTGTTAGAACAACTTTCGGAAACAATTACTATTTAGTCATCATAATCAGCCTTTTTAACAGTCCACTGCTGAACTTTTAGCCTACCCCCGAAAGAATGATTGGGCCATATCCACCACGCTGGCCTAGTGCGAATTGGTGGATTAATTACTATTTAGTAAATTATGTAAATTTAGATTACGAATCTCTTTTTAGTTTTTTTACCGAGTAAGTGTCTTTATTAACTAAACAAAATACAAGTTAACTAACACTAAATATCTAAACTACTTAGTTTTTTATCAGAGAGTGGAGTCTAATGGCAAAACCATTTAAATGTTATGAAGATGGGTAATTTTTCTTTATCTAGTATTCTAGCTATCGATATTTTTTAGTTTCGAACTGTACAACTAGCAACTGCATCACTTTTGCTGCTGTGGCTATGTGTTTGGCTTAACTAGACTATTTAAAGTCTATAGGCAACTAGAAAGACCCTGGGGCCTTACGGACAACAGCTAATTGCGGTACCTAATCCGCTCAGTTGGAAAATCACGCCACTGCACACCGTATCTGGGCGCGATAAGGTTCACATTCGCGTGATTTTCCAACTGAGCGGATTAGGTGCCGCAATTAGCTGTTGTCCGTAAGGCCCCTGGTCTTTCTAGTTAGGGCCCTAAAACTGCTTGAAACAGTAACAAAACCTATTGAATCAACCGTCATTTGTTTTTAACCTTTATAACCCAGACGGATTCAATGGTCATTTACGAAATACATATCACTCAATTAAAACTTTTCCCATTTAGAAATCTACGATAATAGCTGTAGGTTACACCCAAAGTGCTAACCTCTGTTTGCGCTGCAAAATTTGTCTCTACATTACTTGTCTTCAAGAAAATTTTTAGAGCATAAGAGAATTGGGTGCGTTAGATAAACTTTTGTTTTGGACTGGAACATACATTTCAGTTTCAACAAGGGGGTGAATAATAATTAAAAATTTGCCTCCAATGCACTAAAAAATTGTCACAGGTACAAAGAGTTCTAATGATATAGTTAGTAAAAAAAAAATGTAGCTCTTAAAAAAGCACGATCTCTATTTTTCTTTTCTGTTCTACATCCCTCGCCGTAGTTCATACTTTTCTGGATAGGATTTTCATATTTTATAACTTATACAGCAGCTTATATGCCAAAACTTACTATGAGATACATTTTATTATTCCAATATTAAGTAACACTGGTATTGCATTTTTTTAAGAATAATTTTGTTAATCCATTATATATCATACACTTTCTTCAACATCATTCAAAACATAATCACCGACAGTTTACCTCTAATCCGCAACCCACGCTTTTGGCTCCTTCCCAAAGTTTGCCTCATCTGCATCGTAATAGTCTTCAGAAGCTCAAGCCAATTTGCCTTTCATGCATGGACTGCCTGATAAGTGCTCGCTGAGAGCTGATTAATCAGGTAACACGGGTCAAGTGATCGATTGAGGTCATGCTCGTAAAATTATGACAACACTGGATGTGAGTGATATACGTGTAAAGTCTGTGATATAAATGTCTTTTGGTTCTTGTCTTGGTAGAGATTTTCATTAAGAAGAGCTACGCCGTAGCCTGTAGCTACGTAGCTTTTTTTACTACAAGCTACGCCATAACTCATGGTAAAGCTAGCTACGTCGTAGCAAAATGTAGCACTATGCTACATCCCAATAATAAATGTGAAAGATTGTAGTATTTGTGTACGTTTGTTTGTTTCAATTTTGTAACAGCTAAACTGATTTGGATGAAATTTGGTGTGAAAGTTGGTTATACCCATCTTAATGGTTATCAACAAAACATACCTAAGCTGGGTAACTACTAAATGTATGGTAGGTAAAACTGCAAATCACTGCAACTAATGTTTCATACGAAAATATTAAACGAAGTTTTTAGGCCCAGTTTCTGAGGTTTCCTCAGACTTTTATCGATGGGTCATCCCAACAAATAAGATTTTTTTTGCATGCAATTGAAATATTATAAAATTTTCTTCTCATTTATCATAGTGGTTTGCTGTTTTTATATGTATTAAATATACAGTAATCTCGCTTTTGAAATAATTATTAATATTTATGATGGACCACGCTTTAGAAAAACTGTTTCACTGGTGATGTGAAAAAAAACCAGATTGTAACTATCGGAGAACACCCATTCAGGCAACGCATTCCACAGACTAGCAGTCCGCACAATAAAAGTGGAATCAAAGAGATTTATACGGGTTTTCGGAATATCAGCCATAAAGCGGTATTGATTTTTATTGCCTCTGGTAGTCCGATAGAAAAATGGACAGGACGGAATTAGATTGTTAAGATCCGATGCACAATCTATACGATAAAAACCGATAGACTAGCAACTTTGCGCATATGTTAAAGACTAAGAAGCTTAGTCTGAACTAAGGATTCGTTACTGGTGAGCCTCTGGGCGCGTTTTTCAATAGAGTTCTTTGCGCCAAGCTGCTACTCAAATATATCCATTCCAAAGGTGAGAACAGTACACTCCATACCGAACTTGTGCTTGTCACAGTAAAAGCAACTGTTCCGACGTGAAGTACCGTCGTACCTTCGATAGGATACCCAGTTTTTTTGTTGCCAATTGAGCCTTGCTCTTAATGTAATAGCCAGTTAAAAGAAAATGTCATAGCAATGCTCACAAGCTCAAGCCGGTCAGTTATCGGTATGGATACATCCTGGAAAGTAGCGCCAGTTGGAACGGTGTCCTTTTGGCGGAGAACACACACGACTGGGTCTTAGCGGCATTGAACTTGACCAGGTTGGCATCGCCCCAATCGGAGACTGCCTTAAGAGACAAGTTCATGCGCTCAACCATGGCCTTCAGCAATTCAGCCATTATTATGACGATGTCGTCTGCAAATCGTAAGTGAGAGATGTACTCGCCATTGATATTATACACGTTGTCTTGCACAGTCCAGCGTCTTAAACATAACATATTTTCCATTGCATTTGAGTACAATTTCAGGGAGATAACAACCCCTTGTCCCACGCCTCGACGTCGATAAATACGTGTCGTTTTCTGGTTCTGGACTTAAATGGCCATTGTTGCGGTATCATATAGATATCTCATCACCTCGATGTAGCTAGTCCACTTAACATTGCTGTAAGGACTCCAGAACAGCACAGCTTTTAACTAAGAATAATTTATGTTCATTGTATTACTATGTAAAGGGATATCTGTGTAGTATTAGGCTGCAATTCAAGCTTTCGAAATATTTATTTCCAAAGATAATGAATCTTTCGCTACCTCGTGACAACTGAGCTTTGAACCATCCACCTTAACTCTCGAAAAAATATTAATACACTGCCTCAACCACATGGGGCTTGACAATGTTCGACATAATTTCGATTCATGTGAGAGCAAATATTAAAGACTTCGAAAACCACCTCAAACGATTCTCAACCATATTGTGTCCGACACAAGAATTATTTTCAGAATGTTTGACAATGATGGATTGGTAACCATAGCAACAAGTGGTTCCCCACCCCTATATCTCAAGCTAAGCTTGAGATATTGCCTACAACGTTTAATACGAGAGGTTACTCGATAGCCTTTTCTTTTCTGATGTATGATTACAAAAGTTAACACGTAACATCATTCCATAACTAATAATTGCGGTTATCGGTTTTATTAACCATTTCACAATTTGAAAACTGATTTTTAAGCATATCTACATTTGGGTTTTTACATACTTTTTTTGTTTTAGATATAACTTTCTGTCATAATCATCATCATCATTTCAGCCATAGAACGTCCACTGCTGGACATAGGCCTCCCCTATCCATCTCCAAAAGGGCTAGTTGGAAGCGGCCTGCAACCAGCATTTCACTGCGGTCTCTTGTAGGTCGTCTGTCCATCTTGTGGGTGGACGTCCTACGCTGCACTTACCGGTACGTGGTCTCCATTCGATAATTTTGTGTACTGTAAATATATTATTAAATAAAAATATGCCCATCGTGTATTTACAAGCAACGAAAAAATAAGTATATAGGTATGTAAGATAATAAATGATTAACCTTTATAATTGTCCGACGACTTTTCACTAAAGTGAGTATGGTTTTAGTAGATATCAGTATTTTCCACAAATGAAATTTCCATGCGTTCAAAGCTAAAGCGACCTAATTTGCCATATTGAAAGCCCCGAACTATTTGCAGAACTGTTTCTTTTTTACTCGTACTGTCCGAAACTTGAGCGATGCGGTCCGCACTGCGGAGGAATGTAGGTATAGAGATGTAGGTCTATAGATATTGACGTTAAACAGTTTGGAAGAGATGGAAGTTTTTATACTAGGGATAGTTTCTGAACTGAATACGGTTATGCGGTCAAAAAATTAATCAATATACTATATATTGGTTTTGCTGTAAGCAGTAATAATTTAACTAGAATATAATTAAATAACTTTTTGATCGCAAGTCATGTGATGAGTCCTTAGAGTTGCGCGATTTAGTGATCAAAGATGAAGATCTAAGAGATAAAGAAACAGATCCAGAAGAAGAGGTAGTATTAAAGGGGTCCCTTCTCATCTGCAGTTCTCTATCTTGCACATTTTGTGCAAAAAACACAAAATCCCATCAACGCCCAGACGGTCACCCATCCAAGTACCGATTGCCCGACGTTGCTTCACTTCGGTGATCATATGAGAATCGGTGGTTAACAAAAATTTGACACAGACTCGCACTTGGCCATTATTTATTATTTGTTATCATAGTTTAGAGTGTGCACTATAATCATGCCAAGTTTGACGCTTGTACGTATTGTCGTTTTTACATTAGAGTTAATATAAAAATGCGTAAAAATATACGTTTGTTGTATGGGGACCCCCTTTACTTTTTGTCTTTTTATTATTTGTTAATTAATCCGCCGTAACATTACATATGCTGTGAAAATTTCAACTTGCTATCTATTACGGTTCGAAATATACAGCCGTTCAAAGGTAGCACAGACAGACGGACAGACAGACATCGTAGGTGCAATAGGCTCCCGTTTTTACCCTTTGGGTATTTTTTTTATTAACCTATACTGTCCTGCTCCTGGGCAAAAGTCTCCTCCATTTCTTTTCAGACAGTGCGATCACCCGTCAGACTTAACCACTGTATCTGAAACATGTCGAGGTGATCGCGCCAGCGTTTTCTAGGCCTGCCTTGGCTCCTTCGTCCGTTTTCAGGCACCCACTGTGTGTGTGATCCTCTGGCTAAAAAAACAACGTGGACCACCGAAGTTCCAGTCATGATTTTTAATTATACTATTACAATTAATAACTTTAAAAGCCTTTTCATTCTGAAACTGAATTTATTAACTCACTACGAAAACCACTCAAAGTAATTATCAATTTACAATTTTCAGAATATTCATAGTCATCGACTTTTTATATCCGATAGTCAATTAAATTGTTTTCAGGCGCTATTTTAAGTTTTTCATTAAATGTACATTAATTAAATATTGAACGCGTAACGTAAATGAAGTTAACAAATCGAGGGCAGTTATTTAAAGTTATATGATTATTTCCGGGATATTTACCGTGGTAAGGTTGTGGAATGAGCTCCCGATATTTCAGCGCAGTTACATGCACCATGTTCCAGTGATAACCGTAGCAAAAGACTATGAAAGAGGGTAGATCGTTATGTCTGTACCTAACTTTTGAACTGTTCGACCAACCACCCGCATTCTTCAGTCTTCCCGTGAACATGGTGCATGTAACTGCGCCGAAATATCGGGAGCTCATTCCACAACCTTACCACGGTAAATATCCCGGAAATAATCATATAACTTTAGTGAACAAGCGTGATAGTTTAAAACAGTTATTTAAATATCTAAGTAGTATGTTAAACATTTTTTTGTTATTAAATAACAGGCTTGTGTTGAACCGCTACTTATTATTTCTAAAACCTAAGTTTTTAAACGTTTACATATGTTATTATTATTATATTTTATTATTAATGAATCATATTAATTTAACATTTCACACATTTACTTTTATAATAATAATATGCATAATATGCATAAATCTATTTAAGTATTTTTATTTTTTTGCTTTTACGTTTGGTTTCATTATTTATATAGGATTAGATCCCTTCTGGGTAAAGGCCTAAAGCCTAAGGCCTACGGTAAACTACAATGGAGTACGTTAACGGTACATTCCTAGAAAGTTTTATAATATTATGTCAATATAATTTTAAATTAAGACTCACAAAGCCCCAATTAATGTTTAGCTCTAAAGTTAGCTCATAAGCTTGTAGCATTAGCTCATAAGTTTTTATAAATGTATGTAACTTTATTTCTGGTGTACCTACATAATAATGAGTTTCTATCTATCTATGTACAAATGCAAAAATGTGTTTGTTGGTTTGTCTTTCTTTTGCGCAGCTTTCGAGCAAGGTATCAACGTGATTTTTTCATAGGTATAGGTATAGTTCAAGGGCCGGATATAAAGATAATTTTCACATCACCTGCTCGGCAATGTCCAATTAATTAATTAATTATTGGCAATTACATATCATGCTACCTCAACTTAAAGTAAAGCATTATCTCTTAAGGGATATAAAGTTGTATGAAACTCCTTAGGGAATAAAGGGATTTGAATTTGAAACGTCAAATTCGTTCAAATAATATTAACATCACTCTAGGCCCTAAAGTTATATAGGCTACTTTTTATTTCGGATAATAACGAGTTCCTGTAGAATTGTGACGCGAGTGAAAACTCGAGTGCAACTAGTTTTGAATAAATAGTAAATTATGCCAAATTATATTAGATCTTTTCCTTCAAAGACGCGTACTTTTTCAATGTAACGCTGATTTAATCAGCTATAAAACTCTGATTTAATCATTCGTATGATTTCAATGAACTCGGATTCGACATAGCTGTTAAAATTTGCAAGTTGAACTGGCAATGGGCAGGCCACATCGCTCGAAGAACCGATAACCAATGGGGAAGAAAGGTTCTTAGTTGAGTGGAGACCACGAACCGGAAGACGCAGCATAGGTAGGTGAGAGTCGCTGGCATCCAGTGAATGCAAAAGGCAGGCTGTCGTTCAATGTAAGGGTTAAAAGAGGATGCCTATGTTCAGCAGTGGACGTCTTCTGGCTGATGATGATGATGATATAATTCGGATTTAATCAGCTATAGAACCACAGCTAGCTTATATCTAGCTATGATGAAGCATGCTCATAATTTTCCATGAGCATTGTAACCTATGTATATCTACTGACACCAGGAGCCTTACGGCCAACTGCTTACGCGGTATCAAACCACGCAGTTCAGAAAACCACACGAACGTAAACTTTAACGCGCCCAGATACGGTTTGCGGTCGTACAAAATGTTTTCATCGTCTAAACCGGATTCCTTTAAACAGGTAGCCGTAAGCCCCCTGGATTATCATTTCGATTGAGATATA
Source organism: Agriopis marginaria (assembly GCA_932305915.1). Classification (NCBI taxonomy): domain Eukaryota; kingdom Metazoa; phylum Arthropoda; class Insecta; order Lepidoptera; family Geometridae; genus Agriopis; species Agriopis marginaria. The sequence continues at coordinate 5,092,035 of OW029926.1, forward strand.
TTATCAAACAAGTAAATCTGAATTAGTTAGCCAGGCTGAATTAGTTTACAAGTAGATATATTATATTGTGCGGCCATAGTTATTATTTATTTATACGGGAATCCTACATTCGAGTATGAATCGCCATGAGTGACGTTGAAAAATACCAGTTAGATATGGCATACGGGCAGACATGGGGTTATTAATGTATTTTGGGTTTGCTACCCCAAAAACATGGTGGTTGATTAATAGTGCGATTCACCCTATGGCGACAGCGCACTTACAAATAGATAGCGTTTGATAATGATTTTCAAAAGGTGTAGAAAATCATTTTCAAAATTATTAAGCGCTTGAAAATATTATTATTTCATTTCATTGGCGCTCAAGTAAAATTATTCATGCTATCGGAGCCGGTTAAAAATCTGCTGAGCCAAAGTTGATGAAATTTTTATGGGCTCACCACGAGATTTTCTTCTACATAAAAGAAATACAACACACTTCTTCAAAAAGAATCAAGTAACTTGGTTCACAAATGTCGAAATAATCAGTGTAAATCTACATAAAAGAAGAACCTCGTGAATTCGAAAAACCACAAGGTGTTTTTGGGAATATATCTAGGTCAGCAAGCTCCACCTTAGATTTTTGTAGGAACACGCAAATAAAAGTTATCTTTGGGTATACGTAAATCAAATCTCCGTAAATCTCCTTGTCTGAAAACACGTCCATATGACAATTTAAGACAAAGGTGTAAACCAAACTCTTCAAATGTCAACTCTTTGCAGTTTTTGTCCCGCTGCGTTTCCGCGTCGCGTTGCGCCTCCGCTGCGCCTTGACTGTTCTAATCTCTAGTAAATGAAAACCTATTTTGAACCTAGCATAAAATAAATTGAATTGACTTGACCGTGGTAGGTTATTCGCGACGACACCGCCTCGACTCTACAGTCAGCGTTGAGCGTATGTTACCGACTTGAAATAACCCACACGCCTTTTTAATTGAACGGCTTGATCTCTCGCCCGTCAGCAACCTTTGAATATCCTAAGAATGCAAATTGAATATTGACTCAGATGGTTCCATTAATTAGTTGGCTCTAATAAATTATTCATGGTCGCTCCCGATGCTAACGAGCCATCGAACTCTCGAGGGAAACACTGTTTTTACAAGAACTTTGCAATTTACAAACTAATTAGTTTTCTAGCTCTTATTTCGGATAAAGGAAAGAAGAATTAGAGGCATCCTTTTTGTACTGGGTCAACTCCTTAATCTATAAGTTGAAAGGACGTGGTAAGCGTTTTTAGCTTTTAAAACTTTGCAACCGTATCGTTATTATTATGTAGACTTGAGCTGCACCTTTGGTTTTACTTGAGTGGAAATTCTCTCAGAAAACTTAAATATGCTACCGGAAAAGTTTGTGATTCGTTAAAAATAACAGGCTTAGTAAAAATATAATTAAATGTTTTAGAATTTTTTTTCTGCTAATAAAGTTCAGAGATATACGCGTTTAGTTTTTGTTCGGCATAGGACGGGATGCTCTGTCCCTTTCCTGCAATGTAAGTCTCAGTATGAAGTTTGCATAGCGTACTCACAAGTGACATCATTAGCAAGTATAGTGCGCTCTCTGTCTAGCAAAATCAAAATGCTTATATCTCTATATCTCTACATAGTATAAATTAAAGTGGCTTTCCGCGTGTCTGTATGTCTGTCTGGCCGCTAACTTCTCCTAAACCACGCAACGGATTTTGATGCGGTTTTCACCATCGGTTAGATAAATTTTCACGGAAGGTTTATATATGTAACTAGCGACCCGCCCCGGTTTCGCACGTGAATTACACCCGTGCGAAGCAGGGCGGGCGGGTCGCTAGTCTTCCATAAATTTGAACAATTTTTGTTTTTGTTTTCTGTGATCAGTTCAATTTATGGTCAGCTTTTTTGTAAGACAATAAAATAACAGATCGATAGCATATTATCTCAGGATAATAAGTATCATACGTAACACTCCGTTCCTGAAACTATCACCATGTACAAAATCACGTCGATCTTTTGGTCTGTTCCTGCGTGAAAGAGGAAAAAATTATAAACCGGAAAACAAATACACTTTCGCATGCATAATATAAGAATAATGATTTGCACGACTAATTAAAAAAAGATAAATATCCAAGAGCTTAAAAACACCAAACATGAAATCCCAATCAGATTTCAGATTTCCAACTAGAAAAATTACTAAATATAGAAAAGGCTAATTAGAAAACTGACCAAGAATAGAATGCCCAACCAGAAAAATTTCCAACTATAAAGATGTCCAAATTGCCCAACATAGTACAATACAAACTACTTTTTTAATTACATATTTATTCAGATATTTTAATCGTAATTACGCAGATACTATTTACACATAATTATTTATGTTATCATTCAAAATTAATCTATAAGTGAGAACTGATCAAAGGTTTAAAATACTTAGTTATTATTATACCTATCTTGTAACTAGTAAATAGCTGTTAAACGTTAATACGTGATAAGTCCCGACAAACATTTAAAACATGTGTTTAAATCGCGAAAGTTTAAAAATTACTAATAGCTGTTAGTTATCTTGGTTAAATAAATTAAAATAATTACCACATAATTCACATATTATATTTGTCATTATCGCAAAAAAAAAAACAACGCTTGGATCTGGTATCTGGATTAAGAATAAATATTCCTTGTTTTATTATAAAACATTGGTACTGCTTATCCAATGAAAAACACAAGACTTTCAAAGCAAATAAAGCCCAAGGAAATAAAGTAAAAAGTAGTCCTCTGCACTTTATTTCATTTTCTATACAAATAAAGGTAATTTTATTTATTTTTGTATGTACATAGGTAGGTATAACAAACAAAGAAAATAAAAAAAAGCCTTAACTATTACTAATTAACACTAATATAATCAAAAATCAAAAACACAAATTTAATTTTGCTACAAATAAATAGTTGTAGCAAAATTAAATGTTCCTCAAAAAGCGGATTTCTTAATAAAGTCTAGGCATAATGCGGGTAAAACAAACATTTACATGAGTCCCTCGGTAAGCTCACGCCTTTACAAAGATAACATTTAGTGAAATGGATAATTAAAACAAAACACAATCTTTATTATGCTAACAAAGCAATGTGAGAATCGAAAGAATGTATAAGTTTATCGTTTACATATTGATAGAAAGTAAAATTTAAAAGTTTTTCTTTGAACTGGCGAATGTAAGGTATCTGATTTTATTTGAGTACATTTGAATGAATTAACATATTTCTTTTTCAAGTTTGTCCATCCGATAATAATTTCGTCTATGTCATTTGTTATACATAATTTTCAGCTTTTTTGTTTTTCTCGGTCGAAGTTTTTTTTAGCTCTGTCACAGCTGCTATGATACTGTAAAAAGTTTTCAATATTTCACGGTAGTATTCCGGAAACCAGCAAAAATCTTACGTTCAAAGCCCTAGCAAAAGTGATCAGAATTTACCCGTTTATTACAACCTACTTGCAGGTGTCAGAAGCAAAAAATTTGGATCAGGTATAGGCATGACCAATTTTCACCTTCAATATATAATTTAAAATTTTTTTTTATATCGGTATCAAATGAAAGCGTTTGCTGAGAAAACGAAAAATAAAATGACGTCACACATTTTTTTTTGCAGTATTCGCCTACCTTCGGCTACCTTCCAACTCGTCTGATGGTAAGCGACGGTGTGGCCGAGAATGCAACTATTAACTCTAGCCTTGCAGATGCCTAGATAGTAGTTCTCAAAAAAAGGAGGACGGCAGAGAATTCCATTCTTGGGCAGTACGTATCATAAATGACGACCCAAATCGTTGAGTACGAATCTTTGGAATTTCCACGAATTTTCAATATGGCGGACGCCTAAAAGCTTGTTTTTTCTTTTCTATTAATAATTTTATTTCGTTTTTATACTACGCCCTATTATTTATATATCTCTGTTTCAATTTCACTCTTCGTCTTCTTCGTCAATGTCTGCCAATGTGGTAGTAGTATTGAAAATTGCTTTGACGATATGTTTCATCACTTTTCTCGCGCTCTGCCTTAGCAGGGTCAACTTGAACTGCATCAGTACAATGAGGTACGTCGACATGAATGAAATGTTCTGAAAATACGGACAAGATTCGATTAAAAAGCATAAAAAAAAAAAAATAGTGCGTGGAGTCCCTCCGCGCGGAAGAAGTGAAACTCACGCTCTGTCTCTTTGTATTCCCCCTCCATGGTAGCGTTAAACGTGTAACGCAAACTTTTTGGAAGTCGCATGTTCTGCCATCTATCCAAATATTAGTGAACTAATAAACTATGAGAAGGATGTACAAGTTTCAAAATGTCCTCATAGATGGCATCTAAAACTTACTCTGTCTCTTTCTATTCCCCCTCCACGGTAGCTTTAAATGTTTAACGCAACCGTTGAAAGTCGCATAAGAAGGTTCACTTCAATAAATATTCGGGACATTTTTGCACTCACGGTCATCTGACCCCAAACTAAGGAAAGCTTGTGATATGGCTGCCAGAGACTGATATACATACATATATAGTTTTAAATACATACATAAATAGATATAGAATAAACACATATGTTCATCACACCTACAAACACCTACAATACACCTACAATATGTTTGTCATAGGTGAGAATCGAACCCACGCCCCCAAGCTCAGAACCTTCAGAAATACCACCTATCTAACCTTCGCATACCTTCGGAAACTGAGTATTACACCTAAAATAAATTTACAAGGAATTTTATTATTAATGTTACGGACAAAGTGATTAAAGGGGGCGTTAGAAAATTACTATGCTCGGGTAATATGACAATTAAGCTCGTGCATAATTATATTATGTAGTGTTTTTTTAACCCCGACGCAATAAAGGGTGACATAAGTTTAACGTGTGGTGTATTCGAGTGTCTGTCTGTGGCAACGATGCTCCCAAACGGCTGAACCGATTTTGGGTTTGGTTTTTTTTGTTTGTAAGGTGACCTTGATCAAGCGCGTTCTTAGCTATGAATAAAGAAAACCTGTTGCCGTTCGATGATTAATAATCATCTCTTGAATTTGTTTTTTTTTTACGTAGTATTAAACTTACAATAGTTAAAAAAAGCCTAGTAAGTGCTTTGGTAAAATCTAAGCTGTACTAATATTGGGAATAAAATTAAAAGTGTAAAAAATTTTGATTACAACTAGGTTAAAAAAAACTAGAACATTTCAATTATTTTTAGGGTTCCGTACCCAAAGGGTAACTATTACTAAGCCTACGATGTCTGTCCGTGTGTCTGTCTGTCTGACCTACCTATTAGCGGCTGTATCTTTCGAACCGTAATAGATAGCTAGTTGAAATTTTCACAGAATTTGTAATGTTACGGTAGATTGACAAAAAAAATATTCAATAACTAAAACGAAAGGGGGTGGGTCCCCATACAACAAACGTATTTTTTAACGTACTTTTGTATTAGCTCTAATGTAAAAACGGTAATACTTACAAGCGTCAAACTTAACATAAATATAGTACACACTCTAAAATGTAACAAAAAATAATAAAAAATGGCCAAGTGCGAGTCGGTGACAAGTTTCTGTTCATTACCAAGTTATAACTAGTAATTTCCTTATTGAATTTTGTGGTGGTACGGAACCCTCAGTGCGCGAGCCCAATTCGCACTTGGCCGGTTTTATTTTTAAACTTGTTTATTTTTGGACTCTTCTAATTATGTACGCATAGGTTAATTTCAACTTACAGCAGTAAAAAGTTCCCGGTTGATGTTAGTGAACCCATCAAGGTTCATGATGGGAGGGTTCTTCGATATGGCGACTAAGAACATCTCGACCTCACGCTGGGTGCTGCGGTCTATGGCGCCGAGGTTCACGTTGAGCAGACGGACCTGGAACTCGAGGCCAACCTGGAAAGAAATATCAGATTTTTAAAGGGCCACTTTTTTTGGGCCATGAATAAAAAAATCGGCGTCTTTGTTTTTTTTACAGACTTCAACAAGGAGGGGTTCTCAATTCGGGTTTTCTTTTTCTGTTGATTTGGCAATATCAATAATTTTGTGTGAGCGCCTACTAATTTTGCAGTCGGTTTTTAGGCAGTCAAAAGTTTGAACTTCTGGATATCATTATCACTTAGTGAAAGCCCGTCACAATTCTGGCGCACATGATATTTTTATGTCCTCGAATTATTACTCTCATGACTGTCAAAGAGAGAGAAATTGGTTAGAGAATATGTGTGTGTACGTGCCAAGTGCAAAGAAAAAAAAACCCAAAGAAGGAAGAAAACCAGAAAAGAAATAGATGGGGAAGAGAAGGCCCAGCAGTTAACATGATAGGCTGATAATGAAGATGATGATGAAGAAAATATACTGTTTAAAACTATCATGGTTGTAATATCCCCTTTACAGTCATCACATCATCCTGCTGAACAAGGCTTCCCTCTTAGAGAAGGGTGTTGCCATAATCCCCACGCTTGGCAGGTGGCTTGGGGTTCGCAGTACGTTCACCGTTTAGGTACTAACAGGACGCTGCTGCCCGTCCTCCGGTGGTTCTGGTCGCAGTTTTAGGTCATACCCGGGTCCAAACAACACACATAACAGTCATATAATTATAAAAATAATTCTTACGGTAATTCTTACGGTATTTTTATATCATCTCTCTAGATTTGTACGCCTACAAACTAGGCAAAACATGATACAAAGTGACTAATATTTTAACCCACCTATTGTGCATGCGTTTTTAAATGTGTGTATGATTTACTCGTGTTTCGTGCAAATAAATAATCTTTATCTTTATCTTTAAAAAGTTACCTTTCTTGACGCATGGTAGGCCTCGTTACAAATAATGAACAGAAGCGTCATGCAATAGCCCACTATTACAAACAAACCCAGCTCTTTGTAACTCAGGCCTCGTTCAAGGACCTCGGAGAGCACTCCGTATAGAGAAATAGTGGTTGTGAAGAAAATCACCATGCAGTAGATGCCATACATGTTGGAATACGCACGCCCTGCAAAAACAATTGATTATAATTTTCCTTTAAAACTGGACGAGTTTTTTGAAAATTATTTACTAAGACGAGTAAATACGAGTGTGATTGATTATTTCTTCATAATCATCATCATGAAGAAATGATCTTCCTTATTCCAATGCTGGGTGGCTATGCCATCTGCCTCGGTCCTGTGCTAATCGAGTCCAGAGGCCTTACGCCTAGAAGTTTAAAGCAATCCAGTTTAGGTAATGAAAAAATATTGCGCGGCCGCAAACCGTATCTGGGTCAAGGTTCACGTTCGCGTGATTTTAACTGCACAGTTTTAAGGTAAGTTTGAGACCGCGTAAGGAGTTGGGCGTAAGGCACCTGGTTTGACCGGTGATATTATTCCTTAATAAATATTAATTTGAATTCTTTATTGTTTTCTTAGCTAATACATTTTAATGACATCCAACGACATGCAACGACATCCTGAAGCGTACTCTTGTGTCTGCAGAGGTGCCGAGCGTTTTGGAGCCCCCGGGGTTGTCTCGGATAGACGGCAAACGTCCCGACGGACTTACATTGGTCCAATGGCAGAGAGGTCGCTGCCTCGTGTGGGATGCTACATGCGTGAGCACTTTTGCATCCTGCCACCTCCCCGCTACCCAGCAGTTTGCTGGCGCGGAAGCGGAGGCAGCTGCCAGAGGCAAATGCCTCAAATACGCCTGCTTGGGGTCAGCATACGATTTTGTCCCGTTTGCCGTCGAGACAGCGGGGCCGTGGTGTGCTGAAGCACGGAAGTTTGTGCTGGACCTGGGGCGCCGCATGAGGGAGAAGGGCCTCGATCCACGATCGGGTTGGTTCCTAGCACAGCGGATTTCCCTCGCAATTCAGCGGGGGAACGCAGCCAGCGTATTAGGGACTTTCGGTCAGGGCTCGGTCCGCGGAGGACTTTTTGAGTAGGTTTGACTATTTATTGTATATTATTTTTTAATACATTCATAAATATTTCCTTTTAATGTTATCATTTAATACCTATTCAAATACACTCAGATAGGCAATTCCACAAAGTTTTAGATTAAAAGTGCTTGGTTCTAAAATATGACATAGGTATTTCAGATTGCTTTTATATTATTTAAACTAATTAAGTTACAGCAAAAATAAGTAAACAAGAAGAAAATCACACCGTTTTCTCGGAAAATCCTATCTGTGCCTACGAACTTTATTAGAGTAACCTCAATCGTTATTTCTTACGCTAGCTGTGTATGAGATTTGTATGAAAATATCCCCGCATTTTCCTTCTGACTTACCAATGCAGAAAATTGTTATCAGTAGAAAATCTCGCCTCAATATTAATTTCATTAAATTAAACTTTACGATGAAGGCATGAAGGCAGTTTGGCAACCCAAAAAAACTTTTGCGACAGTTTCGAGCTGTTTGAAAACTAACTTCAAAATATGTAGGTAACTCGAACAAAATTATTGATGTGGCCAATTCAAAAGCGCTTCAATAAAATTATTTATATTAAATGCTGGTTAAAAGACTACAGAGACAAAGCTAATGAAGTTTAAGTTGGACAACGTCGAGAAATTCATCTACATGATAAAGTAGGGATATTAAGCTTATTTATGTATGTCATAACTGCCATACATAAATAAGAAATAATCAAAATAAAACGTCAGTAGCTCAAACTGAAGGTTTGCCAGAGGGCAATCAAGCGCAATATTCTCGGCATCAAATGTATCAACCGAGTTCCCAACAACGTAACAATTCGTTCAAGTACCAGAATTGCCTACGTAGGAACCAAGACAGCCAAACTCAGGAGCTTACAGATAGCCGACGGGCGACGACCTGGGGCCTTACGGACTACTGCTATTGCGGCACCTAATCCGCTCAGTTGGAAAATAACGCGACCGCAAACCGTATCTGGGCGCGATAAGATTCACTGTTGAAACGTACACCAAGTGAAGCTTGGTGAAGTTCTACCTAGCAGTGGGTAGGAGTTTCAAAAGAAAGAGTTTAAGATAGTATAAGTTAAGATTTAATAAAGTAAGAATGAATTTACAGGAGACTGAGGGTCGTGTGAACTCGGAAGGTGATGGCGATAAAAAAACGTGTTGGTCCCTTGTTTTGAGACTTAGCTTGAAGAGCTGGGGCGCCGATCGCCGCGTGGCTCGACGCGGCTCGTGGCACGTAGGATGTCAGCAGGCAGCGCAGCGACGAGAGGCTTCGTGAGCTTTTCAGGCGTGACCGGAGTGCGGTCTGCGCGTAGTAGTTCCAGAAGTTTGTGCGTGGCCGGAGTACGACCGACGTAGTAGAAGGGAAGTAGACGTAGCGTCACGACAGCGTGGCGACTCGTACGTGGTCGGAGAATTGGCGTAGAGGGTAGGAGCCTGAAATGCGTCGAAGAAACTACGCATGAGGATCAGTACTCAAGAGCCGCACGGCCACGTCGTGTGAGATCCCGAAGATAACGGCAGATCGGAGTAGGTCCCGTCTCACATGACGTGGTACCGGCGTTAAAACACAGTTTTTGATCGGAAGGATCCAAGATTACAGAATGCTTTAAGAGCTTAGAACACAATTATATTATAATGTAAGTACGGCGCGCGTCCACATCCGCAGATAGTACGGATATGAAACGCACTTGCACTGCGTTTTAGAACACAGGTGGCTGATGATAATTCAATTGACAAATAACGATTAGCATTATTTGTCGAGACAGATTTCACAATTAACACATTTAAAAGGCATCTCACGTAAACTTACCCGATTGAAGACGGGCTAACCAGTTGATTGTAAGATATAAGGTTAAGTTCTGAGCGACTTTTTCACTGGAGTCAACTGCGCGTATGACCCAGTTTTTATTTCGAGTCCTATATATAGCCTATTCCTTCTAGAAAGAATTCGATATTTATATACCCGAATCTTTTAAAACTGAGTTTATAATTCCTTTGTCTTAGAACAAAATTGTTTTTTGCATAGCGGAATGAAACTGACTGACATTACGTCAGTCACCTTCATTCTGTCAACAATGTTTATGTCATAGTAGTGACCTTTTTTATTCGTTAAGTTTGGCTTCTAGCGTATGTGCCATTTGCCATGAATTTGGGAGTAGGTAACGATCATGGAACGTTACATACCCCCTTTTTCAGTTAAGAATTTTTGCTCAAGAAAATTCGCTGACCTCTCTAGCATCCTAGTTATAATTTACACCTTCCCCGTCCAGGGTTGAGTCTAATATGTTAACATTAAGTAGGCTCGAGTGTAAAATTAATTTAATCAGGATGCTATGGTCTGAAGTTCCCAATAAGTCTTGTGGCGTACTGTGAAGAGTCCGGTATCGCTGTATAAATGCTTTAGTGGCACCTATACAGACGGCAAGAATACCGGTGGGTTCTCCATTTTGCTGTTAAGAATGTTAGATACAATACTTAAAAGCAGCAAAATAAAAGAAAAGCTAACAAAATAAGGAACTATTTTGCTAGTTAGTACGTCAAAGAGAGTAAGTAGTGGTATACAAGTTTAGGACCGAGAGATTGTAGTAGGTAGCGATTGTAGTCTAGGTGACTAGTGAAGTTATTAAGGTATCGATAGAGTTAACTATAAGTAAACTTTAATTGTTTAGTTTGCTATAGCTATATTGACGACTGACTTGAATTACCTAGTATACAAAAGGTTATTTTAATTAATATTCGTGTTTTGGGCTTTTTTATGGAGTTCACGAGTACCGCTCCTAGCAATTTAGAGGCTTTTTTTTAAAGAGTTTGCAATAACCGCTCTTAGTGTGAAGGCTTTCAGTTTTAGAGTACACTAACCGCCCTATTTCTGATATTTAATAGACATACATAAATAGATATTATACGATATATGTAAATAAAAATATTTCTAAGTTTTTTTTTTTTTTTCAAGTCAGGTATTTTTTAATTTTTAGATGTTAATATCAAGTTTTAGATGCAAGATTAATTAGATTTTCTTCAGAGGGAAGCTATAGTGGTAAAATATTTTTTAGTTTTTAGTAAAGTTGAAGGTATTTATTTTTCTTTTAAAAGTTTTATAGTGAAAGATGGTTCTGCGAGTCATTTTAACGAGTGATATTGTCAGGTACGAGTAAATTTTAAGTATGCTAACTAAGTATGCGATAAAAATTATAAGTGGGGTAAGCCATTTTATATTCCTACGCCAAAAAGAGTTTAGATTTTAGTTTTTAGAGAGATATCCGTCAAAGAGAGTTTTGATCTGGATTTTTAGAGAGATATCGGGTGAGTTTCCGTGAGAGCAAGTTTTACATATACAAGTTAGATGTTCCGAGTGTAGGTTGGGTGGTAAGTTTTGGTAAATAAGTTTGAGTTTAAAGAACAAGATTTTAAGATAGTGCGAGTATAAAAGTACTGAAAGATTTTAATTCTACTATAATAAAAAAAATTCGAGTAAAAAAATATTATAGTGCGTTTAAGACGCGGACAGAAGGCGTTACTTCTGTAGGTGTAACCTTTGTCTTCCTTAGTCGCCTCTTACGACATGCATGGAGACTACAGCTGGGTATTCTAACAATAAGCTCCCGCACCAGCACAGGGCGGTTTTTACCATACAACCTACAGACGGACACAAGGTTACAGAGAAAGAGCCGTGAATATACCACGCCAGAGAGATCAACACTTTTTTATCCACCTTCCTGCTTAATACCTGGGCGCCACTGAAACGTACACCAAGTGAAGCTTGGTGAAGTTCTACCTAGCAGTGGGTAGGAGTTTCAAAAGAAAGAGTTTAAGATAGTATAAGTTAAGATTTAATAAAGTAAGAATGAATTTACAGGAGACTGAGGGTCGTGTGAACTCGGAAGGTGATGGCGATAAAAAAACGTGTTGGTCCCTTGTTTTGAGACTTAGCTTGAAGAGCTGGGGCGCCGATCGCCGCGTGGCTCGACGCGGCTCGTGGCACGTAGGATGTCAGCAGGCAGCGCAGCGACGAGAGGCTTCGTGAGCTTTTCAGGCGTGACCGGAGTGCGGTCTGCGCGTAGTAGTTCCAGAAGTTTGTGCGTGGCCGGAGTACGACCGACGTAGTAGAAGGGAAGTAGACGTAGCGTCACGACAGCGTGGCGACTCGTACGTGGTCGGAGAATTGGCGTAGAGGGTAGGAGCCTGAAATGCGTCGAAGAAACTACGCATGAGGATCAGTACTCAAGAGCCGCACGGCCACGTCGTGTGAGATCCCGAAGATAACGGCAGATCGGAGTAGGTCCCGTCTCACATGACGTGGTACCGGCGTTAAAACACAGTTTTTGATCGGAAGGATCCAAGATTACAGAATGCTTTAAGAGCTTAGAACACAATTATATTATAATGTAAGTACGGCGCGCGTCCACATCCGCAGATAGTACGGATATGAAACGCACTTGCACTGCGTTTTAGAACACAGGTGGCTGATGATAATTCAATTGACAAATAACGATTAGCATTATTTGTCGAGACAGATTTCACAATTAACACATTTAAAAGGCATCTCACGTAAACTTACCCGATTGAAGACGGGCTAACCAGTTGATTGTAAGATATAAGGTTAAGTTCTGAGCGACTTTTTCACTGGAGTCAACTGCGCGTATGACCCAGTTTTTATTTCGAGTCCTATATATAGCCTATTCCTTCTAGAAAGAATTCGATATTTATATACCCGAATCTTTTAAAACTGAGTTTATAATTCCTTTGTCTTAGAACAAAATTGTTTTTTGCATAGCGGAATGAAACTGACTGACATTACGTCAGTCACCTTCATTCTGTCAACAATGTTTATGTCATAGTAGTGACCTTTTTTATTCGTTAAGTTTGGCTTCTAGCGTATGTGCCATTTGCCATGAATTTGGGAGTAGGTAACGATCATGGAACGTTACACTGTCACTGAAAGATTCACTGTAAGTTTGGCTGTCTTGGTTCCTACGTAGGAACCGTAAGGCCCCTGGTCGGCCTTAAATGCGCTGGCGTAACGATCTTCGCATCTTTTACTCAAATTGGCCTAACTTGGCGGAGGATAGAGAGATACGTGGAAGGACATAGGGTGAGGCTATGCCCAGCAATGAGACGAGAAAAGCTGAAGAAAAAAACATACGGATTGAATTGGGGACCTAATTGATTGATTAACTCTTTATTGTTCACACCATTGAATTTGATACAGATGACAAAAAACTCTTAAAAACTAGTGTAACAACTGGCGGCCTTATCGCTAAAAGCAATGGATAATAGGATGGAAAGGAACTTGCCTAATTTTCGGTCGGTTATAAAGGATACATTGCTAAAACTGGGATAATTTTTAAGAATTTGGCCTTTAAACGAGATTCTCTCAAGTATACGTTTTAAGTGCAGTGCCCATGATGTGTTTTCTTTCCACAGATACAAATATGGATGTTTCATTATCATTTATAAGGCACATTCGGCACAAATAGTCTACTGGCATCTATGCACTGTGGACCCGAGTTACCATTTGATACAAAACGGCGGCGTATGGTACAAATTGCCTGTGTTTATTGTTAGCAGATGGTGTGAATGGATGCTTTGTTTTAAGGCTCAAGGCTTAGGTATTTGTGATGTTTCACAATGGGTTTTACGGCGTTTTAGCATTTGCCATCATGAAAATGAATGGAAGAAACGTGATTGGGGTCGGAATTTGTTTCTCATATTTACTCGTAACACAAAATTTAAAGTTGTAACGTGTTTACAACAACAGCTTTTAGCGTTTGTGGTAATGCACATCGATATCAATTTCAGAGGTCTTTTTTTTAATGGAATCACAGGGGCTAGTTTTTGAAATTAATAGATAGTGAACGTTTTTAACTACGGTGCGGGTTTTTGTCGCAATTAATTCTAAAGCCAGGCGCGCACGGGTGACTTTCAATTTGTTATCGTGATTATTTCGTTATTTTGGTACAGTATATAAGAGATGTATGAGTGTACGTGCAGGATGTCACATCATAGAACGTGCGCGCACAGGAATACAGCAAAAAGGTATCATCATCATCATTTCAGCCGCAGGACGTCCACTGTTGGACATAGGCCTCCCCCATCGATATCCAAAAGGGCCGGTTGGAAGTGGCCTGCATCCAACGTTTCCCTGCGGTCTCTTTTAGGTCGTCTGTCCATCTTGTGGGTGGACGTCCTACGCTGCGCTTACCGGTCCGGAAAAAGGTATTCCTTATCCTTATTACCTAGTTGCTGCATCATGTGGGACAAATCGACCCATAGATGGCGGTACTGAGCCAGTTTTAGAGCTGGGTGTTCAGCTTCAAGCGCCTTGTGCAGGTTCGTTGCAAGACCTTTTGAGGCAGTGCCGAATGCGTTGCAGTTAATGTACCTAAAAAAAAATACTAAATTAAATTTGCTACAAAATCTGACAAAATATTTATTAACTGGCAGGATGAAACAAGTGCATACATCGACTGAGGTAGATACGTTTTACGTTTGCGCGGTAATAAGTACAACTCATTCCGTCCTGTGTCTGGCAACGACACAAACGCACGATGCGCGATTTTGGAGTATGAAAAATAATTTTGTGTGCTTAATAAGTGAAATACTTATACTGGGATGGCTGTACAAGACAGTAAGGCTGTAAAGTCTTATGGGTCCTATGTAGATAGCTATAGTAAAATATCGCCATGTTTTAGTGCTTTTTCAATGACTATGTAGTCTCTATTGTTAAAACCTCATTGATACATCGATATTAAATTGATGAGAATAGTCTGCAATTAGTAAATTTGTGTTTGTATTTATATTTATGGGTTTCACGCAGATTTTTATGGAGAGCTTTCCTTTTGTTAGTTTCGCTTAAAAATTCTCGATCATAAATTTAAATTCGTCCACGCCCGTGCAGCGAATAAAAGTATGCCAAAAACAATCCGAATTTCAGTTTCCCCAAAACCACTGTATATTTTATACCACATGCACATTCGCTAAGCGCAACGAATAACTTTTGGTTGTTGATTTAGACTCATACGTGAACGGGTCTTTGTATACCCAGCTTTGTAAATCCGAATTTACAATTCAGCAGCAATATACATACCAAAGGGAAAGAAATTCTTCGAATATAGGTAAAGTGGAGAAAGAATTGCTTAGTTCAACGCTGCCGGAATATGTTAGGATTTCTGAGTGCGGACATTTATCTGATGACAGAGAGGCATTTTGAGTTTGAATGTTTTTGTGTGAATAGTAATTGGGGGAAAAAAACTTATGTCAGAAATAAATAAGGTCTATTATTATATGAGTGCCATGGTAGTCTATTTGGGAGATAAGCTAGACTTGAAAGCGTGAGGTCACAGGTTCAAACCCCGGGCCCGCACCAATGAGCTCTTTGGAGTTTATGTACGGATTTTCATACCACTGGCTTTTCGGTGAAGAAAAACATCGTGAGGAAACCTGCATACGTACGGAGAAGAAATTCAATGGCGTATGTGAATCCACCAACCCGCAACTGGGCCAGCGTGGTGGATATAACCAAATCACCTTTTCGGGGGTAGGCTAAAAGTCCAGCAGTGGACTGTTAAAAGGCTGATTATGGGATAATATTACTAGAGAATTGTTCATTTAAAAACACTTTCTATCCTTTGTCATAATCCTGTCTGCATTGTTTGCAAGTGATTGACCAATGTACCTATCTTAACGTATAGTATGTATATAACAATAGAAATATCAC
Source organism: Agriopis marginaria (assembly GCA_932305915.1). NCBI lineage: Eukaryota > Metazoa > Arthropoda > Insecta > Lepidoptera > Geometridae > Agriopis > Agriopis marginaria. The sequence continues at coordinate 5,107,669 of OW029926.1, forward strand.
AATAAACTACTTGCAACAATGTAAAATGCATATAAAACATATTATACAGGTGCGTACGAGTCGAAAGATAAAGTACAGACGTTATAATGACTGCAAACAAACACGAGCAAACGTAGGCGCTTGCACCGCTAGACATTGAATGTTCGTGCACTATGGCTGTTTAGTCCACATACAGCTGCGGCCTTATTATAGAAGTTTGATCGGGATCGAGATTGCATGCCGTCCCGTTCGCATCTATTTACTCGCACCACGTGCGTAAGTGAGTTGGCACGCGATCGCGATCACGATCCGAATCATCCATAATAAGGCATCGGATTGGCTGAATGTGGACTCGCCTTCTCACTTCTACGTAGCAACATTCAGCTAGCACTACTGAATGCGAAGGAATCCTCCATTCGCGTGCGTTCACTTTCGCTAATACGTTCACTTCAACTCGTTCGCTCGCGTTCGGTAGTAATCATTACCTAAATCTGTACAAGGCATTAGCACATACAAAATTTTACGTTTAGCAAAAGATTATCAGCTCAAATATTGCTGCTACATAGACAAGCGTTATAATAAAATAAATATTCGGGAAATTTTTGTACACACGGTCATCTGACCTCAAACTAAACAAAGCTTGTACGGCTATGGCTGCCAGTTACTGATATCAAGAATATATTAATTGATCGTTATTGCTGAAATACATGCATATATGTATATATATATATTTAAATACATACTTAAATAGATATATGTAGAACAAACACAAATGTTCATCACATTAATGTTTGCCTTAGGTGTGAAATGAACACACACCCCCAAGCGCAGAAGGCAGGTTCACTACCAACTGGACCAACGGAAAGATAACACAATGAAAGATAACTGATATAGTTCTTACCAAAGTGAGCAGAATCCATCCAGCATGGCTATAATGTGGTAGTATGCGAAAGAATGCCACAACTCAAAATCATCTTGAAGGTAGTGCTGCGACAGTATCACGGCAAAACTGAGCGCCCACGAGAATACGCAGAGCCCCCAAGTTAGGGAGTACAGATTGGGGAAGATTATTGGGGTGCCCGTGATCTTTAGATATTTCAACTGAAAATAAAAATCTTCATACTAATCATGACACATACTATTATAACTGCGCAAGATTGTTTGTTTGGTCCTCTTTCACGCAGCAACAGAACACCGCAATAAGTTACACGGAGAAGTTAGAGGGCTTTTTCATCATCATCATCAGCCAGAAGACGTCCACTGCTGAACAAAGGTCTACCTCTTAGAGAGGTGTGTTGCCATAATCCACGTTGGCAGGCAGCTTGGAGATCGCAGTACGTTCACCGTGTACTAATAGAATGCTGCTGCCCATCCTCCGGTAGTTCTGATCGCTGTTTTTTGACATACCTGGGTCTACTTACTTATAATTGTGATTTATTATGAAACCCAAGATCAGTGAATTCTGGGACTGGAATTTTTAGGGTTTTAGGTGCTCTACTCAAAAATTTATTATGACATAACATCAGACAAGATAGCGGTTCAGCAACTGTATTCGAAAAGAAAAAAACAGTCTGGCTGTTCTGGCTGATGATGATGGTGATTCAGCCTATTTGATGTTCGTCCACTGCTGGACGTAGGCCTCTTCTAAAGCACGCCATAAGTCACGATTTTCTGCTTTTCGTATCCACTTGCCACCAGCCGCCTCTCGCAGGTCGTCACTCCACCTGGCTGCAGGTCATCCTACAAGTTTGCCGAAACGCAGTCTCTTCTCTAGAACCCATCTACCCCAACGGTTGTCAGTTCTTCTACAGATATGGCCAGCCCATTGCTACTTGAGCTTGCTAATCCTTTGAGCTATGTCGGTTACTTTAGTTCTCTATCGGATAATCTGATTTCTGATTCTATCTTTCAAATAAACCCCAAGCATAGCTCGCTAAGCGACTACGATGTTATGGTTAAAGGTGGTTTTATAAATTCTATTCAATTTATTCAATCAATCAGCCTTTTTAAGAGTCCACTGCTGGACTTGGGCCTGCCCCCGAAAGGGTGATTGGGCCTTATCTACCACGCTGGCCCAGTTGCAGGTTGGTGGCACCCATATGCCATTGAATTTCGTCTCCGTACGTATGAAGGTTTCCTCTCGATGTTTCACTTCACCGAAAATCCAGTGGTATGAAAATCCGTACGTACATAAACTCAAAAGAGCTCATTGGTACGAGCCCGGGATTTGAACCCGCGACGTCAAGCTTTCAAGTCTGGCTGTCTCCTTAATATGGTACCACAACTTTTCTATTCATTATGATTGCTTTAGTTAGTTACCTGATAATGCGTCCACATGTTCTTGAAAATAGCCACTTGAGAGCCGTGCCGCCATGACGCGATCGGGAGAAGAAAGTGCGGGATGAGAATGCTCAGGAAGATGATGTTGTAGATCACTTCATCGAAACGTTTGTTTGAGTTGTTCTGGAAGTTTTCATAACGCTCTTTGGCAACTGAAATTATCAAAGGGAATGTTATTTTACTATTATTTTACAATAATTATAATACGGGGTGTAAGGGGAACACTCTCGAAGCCAAAAGAAGGTAATTGTACTCATCATTATGAACAACTTTTACTATGGGACCAGCCCTGAAATCGCGATAAAAATATCAGCTTAAAACTAGTGCAACAATCAGCGGCCTTATCGCTAAGAGCGATCTCTTCCAGGCAACCTTAGGATGGAGAGGATTCATACAGGAGGTAGAAGGTGGGTATTTACCGTGGTAAGGTTGTGGAATGAGCTCCCCCTCCCAACAACCTTACCACGGTAACTATCTCGAAAATAATCATATAAATTTAGTCAACAACAGTGATAATTTAAAACAGTGTTTTATAATAATTATATTACTTTACTCACTATGGGTTTGTTTGAGGCTGTCCTCAGAATATACGTTATTATATTTTTGTTGTATAATAACCGCAAAGAACATTAGTGTTTGTGAGGCAAAAGATATAATTATGCTTAAATGCAACCACCAATGCATGCCATATATATAGCCAATTAAATAAATAAAAAAACATCTAAATAGTTTAAAAATTAGCGATGTCGCGTAACATACACGCAACAGCAAAAATACGATGGAGTTAAGAACCTTTTTCTTTTTATAATGTCGATTAATAACTCTTACATATTTGGGGCTTTGAAAAGACCTTGACATTCTCGACAAGCACCAAAAGAAGTTTTTTGAGCAGCTGCCAAAATGGGATAAGCATTTTCCAACAGTAGACAAAATAGGGTCTTAATTGTTATTTTAAAGGTTTTATAATTACAGAAAACGCTGAAGTAAAAATTTAAGGATTATGTTTTATTTGGTACTCACCTTTTACTACAATGATGCTTTCTAGACCCCAAACCAAGTATGCCCAAAGAGTAGCTTTTGATATCCAATTGAAAGTAGTACGTTTAGTTGTTTGGGCAGCTAAACAGCGAAAAAATAATCAGATATGTAAGTTAACAATGTATTTTAAGTAGTAAAATTTAATAAACATCGGCCAAGAGCGAGTCGGATTCGCGCATCTATGGGTTCTGCACACAAAAAACTTTGTTTTCTTTCATTCAGCTCAGGGTCTCAACTTGCACTTGGTCGCTTTTTATTGTTTTTTGTTTCACTCTAGACTCTAGAGTGTTTACGATAATAAAATTATCCTAAGTTTAACGCTTGTACGTATTGTAATTTATGCACTAGAACAAAGACAAAAATTTGTATTTTTTTTCATATCGAGACACCCCTTGAATTTTTACTTTATTAATATATATTTTATTAATATTTCTTAGTTGACCTTCCGTAACATTACATATTCTGTAAAAAAAATCAACTGGCCACAACCGCCGTTACGGCTACGGCCGTTAATAGGTAGGACAGACGGGTGTAGGCTTTGTAATAGCATCCCGTTGAAAATCTTTGTATACGGAACCCTAAAAAGGAATAGCAATATGACTTTCCAAACTCTTATGGTAAAAATGCTCCTCTGTTAGTTAAAAAACATCATACAGAAAACAAGGCCAGCTAATTTCTTAATGTAATAACATTAAAAGAAATCGCCCAAGGAGTCATACCAAAACTGAAAGTTTTTACGTTGTTTGCAAAGTTATTGAATTTTCCTCTTGATATTTTCCTTCCGTGAATTTGAGGATTTATTTGAAACAAAACTTGGGAAGGTAAATTGCTAAATTTTTTCTTTTCATATACACATGTTTATACAGAAGAAACGGTCAAAATATTTCTACAGTTATGATTATATACCGTAGTTAAGTTACTGATAGAAGTTCCCGATATTTTGGCGCAGTTACTTAAATGTTAATGGGGAAGAAAGGTTCTTGAGTGGAGAATACGAACCGGAAGACGCAGCGTAGGTAGGCCTCCCACTAGATGGACCGACGACATAGTGAGAGTCGCTGGCATCCAGTGGATGCAAAAGGCAGGCTGTCGTTCAGTGTGGAGGTTAAAGGGGGAGGCCTATGTTCAGCAGTGGACGTCTTTGGCTGATGATGATGATGATGACTTAAATTTATATTATGTTCACAGGAAGAGTTCAATATCCACAACATAACACGGTAAATATCCCTTTAATAATCATTATAACTGTAGTAAACAACCATGATAGTTAAAAAAAAATATTTCACAATTATCCCGAAAAAAATATCGGTTCAGTAAGAATAGAGGGAGAGAAAAGCTAAGTAAGACTGCAACTAGAATATTCTAAGAGATATGTAGTAGGCCGCAAAGTTATCTTACTTGTAGGAACTCTCATAATCGGCATAATTCCCATGATTTGAAACAAGACCAGTAAGCTCTTTGTGGTAATATAGAAGCTGTCATGTGCATCCAACAATGCTCCATCTTTCACTGTTATCTGAGGGCCGTAAATTTCTTCAGATTTATAATCTAGAATAAAATACAGAACGTTATACCATTAGATAATAGACAGATAGCATAGATAGATAGATAGATATTAGACTTGAATCAGTAACCTATTTAAAATAAGTTATTCAAAAAAAAAATTTTTTGAAACAAGTTTAGACAATGAAAATGTTATCCGCCATTTTGGAGCTGCGGCCATAATGATTGAATTAAGTGTGATGTCCTTTAACTTTTTCTACTCTATTTTATACTTATATTAACTGGGCTGGCAAAAAATATACACTTTCTGCCATCTTGTGGCGGCAGCCATTTTGGAAATGGCAATATTGGTTATTGCATATTGTATTGTCACCAGAACTAAAAGTGTATGCAAAAGGGTTCGAATATTTTTGTATGGAAGCAGGCATCCACCTGCCGCCATTTTTTTTTTCAATGTTTCCGCGCAGAATGAAAGTAGTATTATGGGTAAGGGACACTTATACAAACAATAAATGTTTTGTACTATGGTACCCTAAGGCGTCACATTCTCGAGATATTTGGATGTAAAGATCGCCATACGAGAACTATAAAAATCGCTAAAAAAATATAAAAATAAATGGCGGCGGGTTGGATATGCCACAAAGTTTCAGCAAAATTGGTTAGGAGGTAATAGGATAGGTGGTTAGGAGGTTGGTAAGTTTGGTTAGGTTGGCTCTAATTAAGCTTGCAAGATATGACCTAAACAAACAAACGAACGTTAAAAAACATACAACTACAATATAAGTAATTAAAAGTTAAGTAAAAGCTTGTAACAATGTACGATGTGTGCCACTTTTTACTCCTTTATATTTTATAATATTGAGCAATACTATACCAGTATTATTCCTCAATACTTTATAAGAAACCGAGTGGACAAAATGCAATTAATTGTGAAAAAAAAAATGCAGTATGTAATAAACAGCTAATGACGGTAATAATTTATTAGAAGCGTTTTCAAACAAACATTATCCCAAACAAACTCATAAATAAGTATTTCCGATCAACAACTTCATAAATATCAGTCGGAATTTTACAGCTTAGTCGTAAAAATATAGCTGTTTCCCGCTGTCTTCTCAATAATATTTTTACAAGCAATTGCTTGTTTGCTACTTAATTTTCTCGTTGAAGGTCTTACGTTGATAAATTGCATTATTCTCCAGGAAAATTAAAATGTTAAAGTATATGACTCTATTTAAGACGTCTACCCCACAGTAGGTAGATATAAATAAAGCAGTTGTATGACTCAGAAGTGTCCTTGAAATAAAATAAATGTATAAATAAATATTTCGGGACATTTTTCACACACGGTCATCTGACCCCAAACTAAGAAAAGCGTGTGATTTGGCTGCTAGAGACATACATATATGTATAGTTTTAAATACATACTTAAATAGAAAATAAATTAAAATCAAAAAGAAAAATAAATAGAAATCAAAGCCAACTGTCAGTCACAGGGCTGGGGTTGCTACTATCACCCTGTATTTTTTTTTACATTATTTTGTACGCTATGCCTACTCCAAGGATTTTATATATACCCTAAAGGGACCTGGATTGAGTACTCATGCTAAAAAAACGGTCCGAGGGAAAAGCGAGCACGGAGTAATTTGTCCTTTTCTTGTAGGGTATTCATGATTTTGAGGAAACGAAGACATTGTAGGTAATTCCATCGTATAGGTACTCTCAGTAAATACAGGAAGTTCATATAGGCCCAGTGACGAGCGCTAATGTCAGAATTTTAGGCCGCCAGGACGCCTGAAGGCCTCTGAGATGGCTTAGCGGCTATTGTTATAAGACTCAACCGGGACATACGTGTCACGTGACATATATTTGTTTAAAATTTTAAATAGGCTTGCGCTTGGCCGCCAACTCGCCTGATGTTAAGCGATGATGCGGCCTACGATGGAGCACGCTTGCCTAGAAGAAACCTATTCACTCTCGACTTGAAGGCACCCAGATTGTTAACTTTTCATTCGACCTACGTTCGGTTTCTAAATGCCACTCGCAATCACCCTACCTAAGATTGACCGTGTAGTCCGTTGCTTAAATTCGGTGATCAGTTAGCAACACCTATTAGATTACGATGATGATGAAAGTAGGCTATCACTTTCCATCCCTTGAAATATACCCATGCAAAAAATCTGGTTGATTTGTTGCTCTGTTGCTGTGTGAAAAAGTAACAAACAAACACACTTTCGCATCCTACTAATATTATAAACGCCAAAGTTTGTATGTATGGATGTTTGTTCCTCTTTCACATACATCAGACAAACTTTTGCATTTATAATAAACTAGCCGTTACCCGCGACTTCGTACACGTACACTTTCATCTAAACTTTCAACCTTTTTGGGCCCTTTAATTCGGCCCTTTCGCAAAATATTTTTGAACTAGTAGGCCGCCCCTGCTTCGCACGGGCGAAGCCGGGATATATAGCCTATACCAACAGGGGATAGTGCAGCATCCCAACAGTGAAATAATTTTTCAAATCGGTTCAGTAGTTTCGGAGCCAATTCAATGCAAACAAACAAACAATCAAATCTTTCCTCTTTATAATATTAGTATAGATGAACTTTTACACCCACTTGTCAAATTACAAATACGTAGTTGCATAACTTTCAACACAACATACAAACTCCAATTCCACCTCCTTAATCCTTCTTTTTTGTAAAAATATTATAACAGTATTTATTTATTTTAAACTATTAGCCTGAATACCAAATTTTATTCCTAAGTATCATCAAAAACAAAGGACTTTAATATAATCTTTCAACCTCCATTTGCCCTCTTTAATTCGGCTTTTTCGCTAAATCCTTCTTAGCGGACCTCTAGGTATACCCCATAAGGAATCTACGTGCCAAATTTCAGCTTCGTAAGTCAAATAGTTTTTGATATTTCGTGACAAGTCAGTGAGTGGGTGAGTAAATTTAGCTTTTATAAATATAGAAGATTGGCATGACAACTATTTGGCATATTTTACTTACTGCGGGAAAATGACATGGAACTACATTCGTTTTCAAAGTTTGTCGAGAGCATCACTAAATCACTATCACTATCATCACTACATAGTATAAAACAAAGTCGCTGTCGCTGTCTGTCCGTCCCTATGTATGCTTAAATCTTCAAAACTACACAACAGATTTTGATGCGGTGTTTTTAAATAGATAGAGTGATTCAAGAGAAAGGTTTATATTTCGACTGCCCCGGTGGCTCAGTTGGTAGTGAACCTATCTTCTGTGCTTGGGGGCGTGGGTTCGATTCCCATCTAGGACAAACATTTGTGTGATGAACATTTGTGTTTGTTCTATGTCTGGGTGTTAATATCTATTTAAGTATGTATTTAAAAATATATATGTACGTATATCAGTTTCTGGCAGCCATATTACAAGCTTTGCTTAGTTTGGGGTCAGATGACCGTGTGTGCAAAAATGTCCCAGATATTTATATTTATTTATATTTATATATAATAAATGCATAATATAGTATAGAAACACTGATAATTGTAGAGGTTTCTAATGTGATGTCGTCAATAAACACATTTTTTTGCGCTTTACATTGCAACGCTGGCTGAACCCTACGAGATAGATCAAAATAATGTACGACAATATTGTATACCTTAAAAAGGTCTACAAAAAAGTCCACAATAGTATATATTATGTCTATTTCTTAGGGATAACCCACAATAACCATTTTATATTATTTATTTTTTACGAGAAATAATGACTTATTTAGCAATACAGCATTAATCTTTATCCAATTAAGTACCTTAAATACATTGTGCATTTAATATAGACCAATATGGCCGTTTACAGCATGTAATTTAAATGAACATTTTCTAAGATATTAGATTTAAAATGCAGGGACATAGCGGTTGCGGCGGTACCGGCCCTTCAGCCAGTGCCCAGTACCACAACAGGCCCGTGCCGGCGGCGTGTTTTTCACATGGCCAAATATGAAAACAACATGTTTTGTTTGTTTTGCCTAATGACAAAAAAGCTGTGAACGGAGGATATAGACATTCTGTAGTATATTATTCTAGTATTAGCATTGCACCCGTGCGAAGCTGGGGCGCTAGTGTCTTTATAAAATCTTCTGTGTTGAAGTGCAAACTGCACAACCTGGAGTTTTTTGTTATACTTGCTGTTCGACTAAGAATTACGTCCAACCACATTTTTCTTACATCCTCTTTTGTTGGTATACTGTAACATGAAATATATTCAGCGATGAATTTAGGTACTTTCATTTTTTATGTAATATTTAGAATGATTCCCGTACGATTCGTCGAAACACCCTTGAACGATACAACTGTACACAGAAAGCTCGGTTCACCGTTGGATGGTGGTACTAGATCTACGTTTCGCCACTTACTCACCTGATGGTACGTGACGGTGTGGCGGAGGATGGAACACGTTGATCTAGAAATCTATTCATATCTAAATATATACATGTCTATCACTAGCCATGAAGATATCTAGTTTATTGTTCTCAGGAAATAAGGAGGACGGCAGGGAGTTCCATTCTTGGGCAGTACGTATCATAAATGAAGACCCAAATCGTTGAGTTCAAATCTTTGGAATTTTCACTAGGAAGGGGTGGTAGTGTGCAGTCGTTCTACTTTTCCTAAGTAAAAGGGGGAGGGTGGAAAAAGGGCTCGAAGCTTTTGCGCACACTCGCCGAAATGCGAATTACTTTAAAATATCCCTAAGTCATGCTAAAACATAATGTATAAAAATAATTGTTCATGTTCACACGAGTATGGACACCCTAATAAACATTTTCTTGTATTTCAAGCTTTGTGTACCTACCTGTGAAAAGATATGCCGCAGCCACCGAATGATTCACTAGCACAGTTTCTTATACAGCAATTTTTCACCATTTTAAAATAATTATTCAATAATCATGCATGAAAAAACAAAATAAGCAAACAATCAAAAACGTCATGTCGTTAATGCTGCCAGTAGCTTAATGGTCCAGTAGAACCATGAAGGTTCCTAGTAATTATACTTGGAACCTACATGGTTACTTAAAAATAAAATTGAAATAGGTACATGATACATTAGATATATCTACATTAATATCCGTTAGAAAATGGAAATAAAAATTAATCTTTATTTTATTGATAGTAATTTTATGTTTACACCCCAAAATAGGGCCTGCCTGGTATGTCCTATTGAATAAGTAAAACTACTAAAATATAATTATGATTATTTACGGGATAATTACCGTGGTGGTTGTGGAATGAGATTCCACAACATCATATAACTTTAGTGAACAGCAGAGATAGTTTAAAACAGAGTTTTACTAAAATATATGTTTTATGTAATGGCAATCTTTAGAAAGGGATACACTTCCTCCGTGGTAGCTATCTCAGTGAGCTCGTTTTACCTCCATGTTTCTAGCCACATTATTATGAACCTTACATTTAGATGTTAAGGTTTAGTTTTGTATGGGAATATTTTGACAGAACGCGTTCCTTTCCTTGCAACTTCCTTGGCCTACTCTTACGACACACACACACACACGGCGAAACTGAAAAACGCGGCGCGCATGACTATCGCTCTGAGCGTACCGTGAAGTATCATAGAGGGTGGTGGGTGGAGGTAGCGCTCGTTTGATTACATCTCTCGATTTGCGCGTTTATTTAAAGTCAAACTACTTATTTAGCTTATATATCTACTGTGTTTATGCTTTGAAAAAATTTCATGTAATGCCAAGTAGATCTGTGTGCCAAGTCAAGGGTAAGGTCAATTGAAAAACTATTCACTGTTTGACTGGTTGTCAATGGACCATTTATCAAATTACGATTTTAGCTTGTATTTTGTAAAGATAATAAAGGCACTTGCTCGGTAAAAAAATATGTACCTACTTGTTTAATTAATTATTATATTGAACATGTATGTTACCAAATTATTAACAACTAGCTGACCTGACAGACGTTGTCCTGTCTTAGAACTGTCAAACACGCAAAGTCAAAATTATAAATCTTATTTTTTACAGCTTGCGTGACATTATTGTAGTTTTAGTAAGGATCCCTAATTTTTTTCAAAATATAATATAGCCTATGTTACCTGCGGATAGTGTAGCTTCCCAACAGTGAAAGAATTTTTCAAATCGGTTCAGTAGTTTCGGAGCCTATTCAATGCAAACAAACAATCAAATCTTTCCTCTTTATAATATTATAGTATAGATGTTACCCGCGGATAGTGTAGCTTCCCAACAGTGAAAGCATTTTTCAAATCGGTTCAGTAGTTTCGGAGCCTATTCAATGCAAACAAATAAACAAACAAACAATCAAATCTTTCCTCTTTATAATATTAGTATAGATAATATTTTTAACTATATTCGAGCCACACTAAGAAACCGTCTGTCAACTTCAGGTGTCAGGGGTGTCGAAAGTCGCATGAAATAGTTTGTGTAAATATACACACGGGTTTGTCAGACATTCGCTTTGTGATCACTTTTGGTAGTTTTATCGAACATTTGAAGTTGATAAACGGTGTTGGCAGTGGTTATAATATATTTAAGCCGTTTGGAGTCGAAACATTGGGCTGCCGGTGACCTGAGCTCACCTAATTTTCAAAATTATTTCAGAGACGCATGATCACAAAGAAGTTAATGTACCATTTAGATCGATGCATGATCATAATGTTGGTGTTTCTGGCTCAACGCAGAAGCATTGCCATTTAGCATGGTAATGCCGCCAGCATGCTGGGTACGCTGCCAACTGGTAGTGGGCTCGAGCATTTGTATTGTCTTTAGACCTTCAACGGTCTATGGGCAGTCTAACTGTTTTAGTGTTAGCTTGTATTTTTTTTTTGTTTTAAAGGCACTTGCCCATCTAAAAAGTTGATAAACGACAGTGAAAATAAAGGTATTGTTGTTTTATTTTTTATAATTGCACTGCTCTACCATCAAGCTAAATCTATCAAGCCCTTGAAAAACATTGTCTATAAATATATCTATAACTAACGTCCCGCCCGCCCGGCTTCGCACGGGCGTAATTTACGTGCGAAGCCAGGGCGGGTCGCTAGTTATATACATAAACCTTCCGTGAAACTGTATATAACTGATGGTGAAAACCGCATCAAAATCCGTTGCGTGGTTTAGGAGGAGTTAGCGGCCATACAGACAGACAGACAGACGCGGAAAGCGACTTTATTTTATACTATGTAGAGAAGATAGAGAAGAGATGTTGAGAAGAGAGGAGATATAGTCATAAAAGATGGCATCAGAATCTTTAGTTTAAGCTGAACCAGTGATTTCAGTGTATCTCTTGATAAAATATTAGCACATAAACTAAGATGTTACATAAAACTTCGTAGCACAACAATATGTAACTGGTCAAACAAATGAAACAAATACCTTTTATTTCGTTCTCATTCATATGTCCGAACATATCCCTGCGGCGACTCTCCTCATTTTGATTAGGATTGTATCTCCTACTGTCCATTATCTTCTGTTGATTCAGAATAGTCACTATTGTCTCGAGGTCCGTATGGAACGAACTCGGTAAAAGCTCTGGTGGGTTCTAGAATAAGGGATAATCAATCATAAGACGTCTTGGCTTATTCGGTTATGCGGTTATGCGCGTTTGCTAATGGAAAACTGTGGAGTCGACTTGATACAAATTTGATTGCTAACTATTTTTAAATGTTTCGGAAAATGTTCCTCATATAAGAGAAATACTTGAAAATCTAATTTTTTGAGATTACCTGTACTTACTAAGATAGCATTATAATTGTTTGTTTTTGTAGTTGAATGGCTAGGCGTTAGACCACACCTCACCTGATTGTTAAGTGACGGGTGGTTGAAGATGGTAATCAAGCCTGGTCTTGAATGGAAACTGGCTCTCAACTCAAGTGATGCTTCCGGATTTGGCGACAGATTTTAAATTTGCGGATGGTAGCTAGCCAACAGGGCATTAAATAGTAACCTACCTTCATCGTATATTTTCGTCATGATGTTTTTCTTTACCAGCATCTAAAAATATAGGTAAGATTAAAATGACTTATTAATTAATGAATTAGGTAGCTGCAATGGTGTATAGGCAGTCCAACTATTGTTAACCCCCGACGCAAAAAACAGGGGTGTTATAAGTTTAACGTGTGTATCTATGAGTCTATCTATCTGCGTATCTATGTGTCTGCTTGTGGAATCGGTATCCCAAACGGCTGAACGGATTTCGATTTAGTTCTTTTTGTTTAAAGAGTGACTGGATCTGTTTTTAGCTATGGTGAGTGAAAATCTGTTCAGTAATAAAAAAAAACCGGCCAAGTGCGAGATGGACTCGCGCACCGAGGGTTCCGTACAAACTTGTCCAAGTATTATAAGTTCAATAGTTCGCCCATCGAAGACTAATTCCGTTTTTCCGATTAAGTATCCCAAAAACATATATTACAACTAGCTTCCGCCTGCGGCTTCGCCCGCGTTATTCAAGGGAAAAACTAAGGAGTTCTCTGCAAAAAGCTTTTATTTTAGGACGCTACTGAATACGTTTTATGTAACTACTAGCTTCCGCCCGCGGCTTTGCCCGTGTTGTTCAAGGGAAAAATTATGAAGTACTAAGCAAAAAGCTTTATTTTAGGATGCTACTAAATACGTTTTATGTATTTCATCCTGGATATTGATGGTCGGTTGGTACACGGTGCTTTATGAGCAGGAGATCTAAAGTTAAATTCCTGGCGCGACCTAGAAAGTTTATTTTTTCTTTTTGGTACGTCACTTGTGCTTGACACTCGCCCTCGCGGGCCGCTTGCGGCCCAGCGAACCACGCAACCTAGAAAGTTTTTTTTTTTCTTTTTTGTACGTCACTTGTGCTTGACACTCACCCTCGCGGGCCGCTTGCGGCCCAGCGAACCGCGCGACCTCAAAAAGTTTTTTTTTTCTTTTTGGTAAGTCACTTGTGCTTGACACTCGCCCTCGCGGGCCGCTTGCGGCCCAGCGAACCACGCAACCTAGAAAGTTTTTTTTTTCTTTTTTGTACGTCACTTGTGCTTGACACTCGCCCTCGCGGGCCGCTTGCGGCCCAGCGAACCACGCAACCTAGAAAGTTTTTTTTTTCTTTTTTGTACGTCACTTGTGCTTGACACTCGCCCTCGCGGGCTGCTTGCGGCCCAGCGAATCACGCAGCCCAGAAAGTCTTTTTTTTCTTTTTTGTACGTCACTTGTGCTTAAAACTCGCCCTCGCGGGCCGCTTGCGGCCCAGCGAACCACGCAACCTAGAAAGTTTTTTTTTCTTTTTTGTACGTCACTTGTGCTTGACACTCGCCCTCGCGGGCCGCTTGCGGCCCAGCGAACCACGCGACCTAGAAAGTTTTTTTTTCTTTTTTGTACGTCACTTGTGCTTGACACTCGCCCTCGCGGGCCGCTTGCGGCCCAGCGAACCACGCGACCTAGAAAGTTTTTTTTTTCTTTTTTGTACGTCACTTGTGCTTGACACTCGCCCTCGCGGGCCGCTTGCGGCCCAGCGAACCACGCGACCTAGAAAGTTTTTTTTCTCTATTTGGTAAGTTACTTGTGCTTGACACTTGCCTTCGCGGGCCGCTTGCGGCCCAGCGAACCACGCAACCTAGAAAGTTTTTTCTTTTTTCTTTTTTGTACGTCACTTGTGCTTGACACTCGCCCTCGTGGGCCGCTTGCGGCCCAGCGAACCACGCAACCTAGAAAGTTTTTTTTTTTTCTTTTTTCTACGTCACTTGTGTTTGACACTCGCCCTCGCGGGCCGCTTGCGGCCCTGCGAACAGCGCAACCTCAAAAAGTTTTTTTTTTCTTTTTGGTAAGTCACTTGTGCTTGACACTCGCCCTCGCGGGCCGCTTGCGGCCCAGCGAACCATGCAACCTAGAAAGTTTTTTTTTTCTTTTTTGTACGTCACTTGTGCTTGACACTCGCCCTCGCGGGCCGCTTGCGGCCCAGTGAACCACGCGACCTAGAAAGTTTTTTTTCTCTATTTGGTAAGTTACTTGTGCTTGACACTTGCCTTCGCGGGCCGCTTGCGGCCCAGCGAACCACGCAACCTAGAAAGTTTTTTCTTTTTTCTTTTTTGTACGTCACTTGTGCTTGACACTCGCCCTCGCGGGCCGCTTGCGGCCCTGCGAACAGCGCAACCTCAAAAAGTTTTTTTTTTCTTTTTGGTAAGTCACTTGTGCTTGACACTCGCCCTCGCGGGCCGCTTGCGTCCCAGCGAACCACGCAACCTAGAAAGTTTTTTTTTTCTTTTTTGTACGTCACTTGAGCTTGACACTCGCCCTCGCGGGCCACTTGCGGCCCAGAAAGTTTTTTTTTCTTATTTTACGTCACTTGTGCTTGACTAACCCTCGCGGGCCGCTTGCGGCTTGCTAAATCTGTTAAACAGTTACGGAGTTGAATGATTGAAATTATCCTACAGGAACTTACATTTTGTTGGTTGGTTTGGTTGGTTGGTTGACCTTAGTTTTAATCCAGGGAATATGCTACCTCCATACCAAATTTTATCGAAATCTGTTAAACAGTCACAGAGTTGAGTGATTGATGTTATACTACAGGAACCATAATTTTTTTTCGGGGTAAAAAGTAACTCATGTGATAATCCAAAGAATATGGTACCTTCATACCAAATTTCATCGAAATCTGTTAATTCAGGGAATATGCTACCTCCATACCAAATTTCATCTAAATCGGAGCAGTAGTTTCGGCGGTGACTTCAGCCAAATATACACACTTACACACAAACTTTAGCATTTATAATATTAGTAGATAAGATTATTATAGTGTAGCTGATAATTATAATTATAGTATAGCTGAAATTTTATTGTGGTTAGTTTCTATAGCAGTATTACTTAAGTTAAAAATAAAAATGTCATTTGATTAATTGCTTATGTTTTAAATTTGAACCAAATCTGTAGGTGGTGAACGAAAAAGGAATTAATAGTGCCGCATTGTATATCGAAGATACAAGAAAAAGGGTCTTGACAGACGGACAGACAGACAGACAGACAACAAAGTGATCTTATAAGGGTTCTGTTTTTTTTTCCATTTGGGGTACGGAACCCTAAAAACGAACTGAAGTTGAAATATTAAAAGACAAACTTAACTTTGTAGTTGACAATTAGGCTCTTCCATACATTCCAACTACAAGATGTAAGTTTGTAATAGTAAAATAATTATTTTTAAATGATATAACATCAAATTTGTAACTTTCGGATTTATTCCTATATATGTGCTATGTGACCTTACTTTTTGCAAAATTTCATGATTCTAGGTCAACGGAAAGTACCCTATAGGTTTTGATTTACCTGTGAAATCGCAAAATATGCGACATAAACGTTCATATCTTTTGATTGAGTAAACTTACAACTTTTATTTTTTTACAGCCGAAAGAAACCGTAGACCCAAGTATTTATTATAAATTTCAACTTGATACCTTTACGCGTTCTTGAGATAAAGGGTCTTGACAGACGGACAGACAGACGGACAGACGGACAGACGGACAGACAGACGGACAGACGGACAACGAAGTGATCCTATAAGGGTTCCGTTTTTTCCTTTTGAGGTACGGAACCCTAAAAACAGCTATTTTAATCTTTTTAGGGTTCCGTACCTCAAAAGGAAAAAACGGAACCCTTATAGGATCACTTCGTTGTCCGTCTGTCCGTCTGTCTGTCCGTCTGTCCGTCTGTCCGTCTGTCTGTCCGTCTGTCAAGACCCTTTATCTCAAGAACGCGTAAAAGTATCAAGTTGAAATTTATAATAAATACTTGGGTCTACGGTTTCTTTCGGCTGTAAAAAAATAAAAGTTGTAAGTTTACTCAATCAAAAGATATGAACGTTTATGTCGCATATTTTGCGATTTCACAGGTAAATCAAAACCTATAGGGTACTTTCCGTTGACCTAGAATCATGAAATTTTGCAAAAAGTAAGGTCACATAGCACATATATAGGAATAAATCCGAAAGTTACAAATTTGATGTTATATCATTTAAAAATAATTATTTTACTATTACAAACTTACATCTTGTAGTTGGAATGTATGGAAGAGCCTAATTGTCAACTACAAAGTTAAGTTTGTCTTTTAATATTTCAACTTCAGTTCGTTTTTAGGGTTCCGTACCCCAAATGAAAAAAAAAACAGAACCCTTATAAGATCACTTTGTTGTCTGTCTGTCTGTCTGTCCGTCTGTCAAGACCCTTTTTCTTGTATCTTCGATATACAATGCGGCACTATTAATTCCTTTTTCGTTCACCACCTACAGATTTGGTTCAAATTTAAAACATAAGCAATTAATCAAATGACATTTTTATTTTTAACTTAAGTAATACTGCTATAGAAACTAACCACAATAAAATTTCAGCTATACTATAATTATAATTATCAGCTACACTATAATAATCTTATCTACTAATATTATAAATGCTAAAGTTTGTGTGTAAGTGTGTATATTTGGCTGAAGTCACCGCCGAAACTACTGCTCCGATTTAGATGAAATTTGGTATGGAGGTAGCATATTCCCTGAATTAACAGATTTCGATGAAATTTGGTATGAAGGTACCATATTCTTTGGATTATCACATGAGTTACTTTTTACCCCGAAAAAAAATTATGGTTCCTGTAGTATAACATCAATCACTCAACTCTGTGACTGTTTAACAGATTTCGATAAAATTTGGTATGGAGGTAGCATATTCCCTGGATTAAAACTAAGGTCAACCAACCAACCAAACCAACCAACAAAATGTAAGTTCCTGTAGGATAATTTCAATCATTCAACTCCGTAACTGTTTAACAGATTTAGCAAGCCGCAAGCGGCCCGCGAGGGTTAGTCAAGCACAAGTGACGTAAAATAAGAAAAAAAAACTTTCTGGGCCGCAAGTGGCCCGCGAGGGCGAGTGTCAAGCTCAAGTGACGTACAAAAAAGAAAAAAAAAACTTTCTAGGTTGCGTGGTTCGCTGGGACGCAAGCGGCCCGCGAGGGCGAGTGTCAAGCACAAGTGACTTACCAAAAAGAAAAAAAAAACTTTTTGAGGTTGCGCTGTTCGCAGGGCCGCAAGCGGCCCGCGAGGGCGAGTGTCAAGCACAAGTGACGTACAAAAAAGAAAAAAGAAAAAACTTTCTAGGTTGCGTGGTTCGCTGGGCCGCAAGCGGCCCGCGAAGGCAAGTGTCAAGCACAAGTAACTTACCAAATAGAGAAAAAAAACTTTCTAGGTCGCGTGGTTCACTGGGCCGCAAGCGGCCCGCGAGGGCGAGTGTCAAGCACAAGTGACGTACAAAAAAGAAAAAAAAAACTTTCTAGGTTGCATGGTTCGCTGGGCCGCAAGCGGCCCGCGAGGGCGAGTGTCAAGCACAAGTGACTTACCAAAAAGAAAAAAAAAACTTTTTGAGGTTGCGCTGTTCGCAGGGCCGCAAGCGGCCCGCGAGGGCGAGTGTCAAACACAAGTGACGTAGAAAAAAGAAAAAAAAAAACTTTCTAGGTTGCGTGGTTCGCTGGGCCGCAAGCGGCCCACGAGGGCGAGTGTCAAGCACAAGTGACGTACAAAAAAGAAAAAAGAAAAAACTTTCTAGGTTGCGTGGTTCGCTGGGCCGCAAGCGGCCCGCGAAGGCAAGTGTCAAGCACAAGTAACTTACCAAATAGAGAAAAAAAACTTTCTAGGTCGCGTGGTTCGCTGGGCCGCAAGCGGCCCGCGAGGGCGAGTGTCAAGCACAAGTGACGTACAAAAAAGAAAAAAAAAACTTTCTAGGTCGCGTGGTTCGCTGGGCCGCAAGCGGCCCGCGAGGGCGAGTGTCAAGCACAAGTGACGTACAAAAAAGAAAAAAAAACTTTCTAGGTCGCGTGGTTCGCTGGGCCGCAAGCGGCCCGCGAGGGCGAGTGTCAAGCACAAGTGACGTACAAAAAAGAAAAAAAAACTTTCTAGGTTGCGTGGTTCGCTGGGCCGCAAGCGGCCCGCGAGGGCGAGTTTTAAGCACAAGTGACGTACAAAAAAGAAAAAAAAGACTTTCTGGGCTGCGTGATTCGCTGGGCCGCAAGCAGCCCGCGAGGGCGAGTGTCAAGCACAAGTGACGTACAAAAAAGAAAAAAAAAACTTTCTAGGTTGCGTGGTTCGCTGGGCCGCAAGCGGCCCGCGAGGGCGAGTGTCAAGCACAAGTGACGTACAAAAAAGAAAAAAAAAACTTTCTAGGTTGCGTGGTTCGCTGGGCCGCAAGCGGCCCGCGAGGGCGAGTGTCAAGCACAAGTGACTTACCAAAAAGAAAAAAAAAAACTTTTTGAGGTCGCGCGGTTCGCTGGGCCGCAAGCGGCCCGCGAGGGTGAGTGTCAAGCACAAGTGACGTACAAAAAAGAAAAAAAAAAACTTTCTAGGTTGCGTGGTTCGCTGGGCCGCAAGCGGCCCGCGAGGGCGAGTGTCAAGCACAAGTGACGTACCAAAAAGAAAAAATAAACTTTCTAGGTCGCGCCAGGAATTTAACTTTAGATCTCCTGCTCATAAAGCACCGTGTACCAACCGACCATCAATATCCAGGATGAAATACATAAAACGTATTTAGTAGCATCCTAAAATAAAGCTTTTTGCTTAGTACTTCATAATTTTTCCCTTGAACAACACGGGCAAAGCCGCGGGCGGAAGCTAGTAGTTACATAAAACGTATTCAGTAGCGTCCTAAAATAAAAGCTTTTTGCAGAGAACTCCTTAGTTTTTCCCTTGAATAACGCGGGCGAAGCCGCAGGCGGAAGCTAGTTGTAATATATGTTTTTGGGATACTTAATCGGAAAAACGGAATTAGTCTTCGATGGGCGAACTATTGAACTTATAATACTTGGACAAGTTTGTACGGAACCCTCGGTGCGCGAGTCCATCTCGCACTTGGCCGGTTTTTTTTTTTTTTATTATTTCAATATATACTTGTTTATATTAAAATTTTTAAAAATAGTAAAGAACAAAAAATCAGGTCGATTAAATTACAAGATTCGTACAAAAAAAAAACAATTGAAGTTAGCAGCAGAAAACCAACAAAACATATTACGTACAAATCCACTCCATAGTTTCCGAATCCCTATACATTATACAAGAACAAGGTACAAACGACGCCCGGGTGACGCTCAACAGCCATTAATTCATATTTCACACTAATGGCGACTTTCGAAAACACTTAACGGGCCCTAAGTGAGATGTGGCGCGACCTTTCCATCCCGTTAATATTCCACTACGTCGTAACCACTGCTAGTTTATTATTCAGTTTTAACGCTTAGCAATGTTTTTGAGAGGTGTGAAACGTAAAAGGCGTGAATGTAATGCAATAGCTTAAATCTTTTGTGAGATCCAGTCATTGTCACTCTACGTTCAAGTGCTTTTTAGTGGGCACTTATAATTTTAGTGTTATTTTTTCTTTGCTAAAGATATTTTTTGTTTTGAAATTACGTCTGTGGCTGTTTGAGAACTTGCATTATCGTGGTGCAAAATGATACTGCGTTAACGGTTATTTTTAAGGAGTTCGTCAATAACTTCTGGCAAACAAATGGTCGTGTACCAATTACTATTCAGGGCCCGATGTACCGTTTGCACCAATTGACCACCATTAATGGTGCAAACAGTGCAAATGGTGCAGGTCGCGGGTTCAAACCCCGGGCCCGTACCAATGAGCTCTTTGTAGCTTATGTGCGGATTTTCATACCACTGGCTTTTCGGTGAAGGAAAACATCGTGAGGAAACCTGCATACGTACGGAGAAGGAATTCAATGGCGTAAGTGAATCCACCAATCCGCACTGGGCCAGCGCGGTGGATATGGCCATATCACCTTTTCAGCGGTAGGCTAAAAGTCCAGCAGTGGACTGTTAAAAGGCTGATTATGATGAATGGTGCAAACGCAACTAACGTTATTAACGCGTACCGTATGCACTATTGACTTCCACCATCAATGGTGCAAATGCAAAAAACTATTCCTACCATGAATTTTAAAACAGACAAATGAATTTGTGGATATCAGGATAGCAGAAACGATCAAGAGATATTTCACTATTTCACTCTAGATTCACAAAGCGTGTGGTCACGGGTCGCAAGGGAAATACCTCTAGTATGACAATTCTCCAAAGCAGAAATAGCCATGTGTTCAGTTTTATTCAAAAAGGAAGTAATCATGCGATTGTAATATACGCGCTTTGCACGCACGCCACTTTGGTTTCGGCTCAACTTGAAAGGCCCATACACTTGATTGCTGCTTTGGTTTGAGATTGTAGCAATAAATCCATGTTTCATCACCTTTTACTATGTCCCACACCATATTTGACGCCCTTTCGTTGAGTCTGGTAATCATTGCATTGCACCAAGGGACGTGTTCAGTTTTTTGAGCCTCAATCTAATTATGTGGGGTCCACTGAGAGCACAGCTTTTTCATACCCAAATGTTTGTGTAGGATTGAAAGTATTTGACTCATGCCTATACCTAAATATGCCTGAATCTCATGGTAGGTCACATGCCTAGCTGTTTCGAACATACGGCATCGAGCATCGATGTTTTTATTCTTCACAGCGGTGGACCATCACGAAATTCGTCACTGAGATTGACACGACCGCGTTTCAATTCTGCAAACCAGCTACCCTGAATTAAATCATATTATTTCACTCTATCAGTTCAGAATAGGTTATTGATGCAGGGATAGTGTAACATACTTGCGCCAGTTGCCACTAAATTATCGTTGTTATTGCATAATGGCTACGGGATTGTCATTATTTTTGTTTGGAGATAATTATCCCGGGATAACATTGACGTTAAACAATTTTGCTCGTGATGATAGATTGTACCTACTCGTGAAATGTGTTGGTAATAAAATGAAGTACTGTGAATATTATACTCGTAGATAGAAGATCGAGCTTCAGGGAGCAGTATAGTCATAGTTAGGCTCACAAAAAAGTTTTTTGTTGGTTAGGCTTATTTCTAAATGTATTTTTCCTCTGGACTTTGGCGTCGCACGTCTTGTGTATTCGCCAGCGTCAGGTATTGTAATATTTTCTAGTTTTATCACACATCATCAAAAAAGTCAGTCTAGAAAAAAATTCATGGTCAAGTCAAAGTCATGCCTTAGTGAAGTGGTAGAGGCTAGAGGCTTCTATGGAGTTTTGGAAAAAACACGACAATACCTACATTTTTACTTCGTTATATCTATTGCACTTTTGCGTATTTTCAATATACCTACTTCATTCTGAATAACATCCCAAAAAAATATTAAAAATCTGTGATGTCGTATCACAATAAGTACTTTGAAAGTTTGTAAGATCGAATCTCTTTACTTCGAAAGCTCGTAAGGTCTAAACCTTAGCTAAGATATTAAATTTTCAATTCAACTACTTACCTTGTAAAATACCCACACAATTACAATAATTTTTATACTTAAAAATAGAGAAGTTCATGAAAAATCCAGTTACACCGCTTTCCAGTCATTACGAGTACCTATATAAATCAATTATAACACGCCATTTCATCCAGTTTTTTTTCGGATTCGCTAAAAGCTCGTGAACTTTTTAATGTGGTTTATGGATTACCCCAAAGTTTAATTATTCGTGATCAGCCCAAGCATCCTTTTTCGACCGGTGCGGATTTTGTTTTTAAAACCTTATATTTTTTTTTCTCCTGAGAGTATTTTGGCTCCCACATCTTTATTTTGCCTGTGACTAGCATTTAAATTAATTACCACAAAAATATTATACACATTAAAAACATTATACACATTTATATGGAATCATAGCAAATTTACCCAAATAAAAATTTAAATTTAAAACTTCACTTATCTAATAGACAGCTGCCCGCAGGTATCGTTCCCAAATCGCTGGCTGCTTTCAAAGAAGGAAAACAACAATTGCTCAGAAACAGTTAAAGCTTCCAAATATTTTGAACTAGCTGTGCCCCGCGGTTTCACCCGCGTAGTGATGAAAAATGGTGATGATGATGATGATGAAAAGTAGCCTATGTCACTCTGGCTCTTGAACTATACCCATGCAAAAAATCAGGTCGATTCATTGTTCCGTAGCAGCGTCAAATAGGAACAAATTTCCGTACATCTATACATACAAACTTTCGCGTTTATAATATTATAGTAGGAAGTAGGATTTTGATTCAAAATCTTGAATTGAGATTATGTTATAAATAAATAATAAATAGAGCATTGATGCTATGAAATTTCTCAAAAAACTGGCTGACATAGGTCACCTGGCAGATATGAACATAAGAGATGAATGACATGACGGCATGAGAAAGCGTCATATTGTTTGCAGTCACAGCATACGAATCGCTATAACGGCCAAGGCACGCCAATAAATGTTCTAAATCAATAAACTGGGCCATTACGGCGAACAACAAAACACACCTATATACATACATACAAACAAACACATATCACCTTTTATATATAAGAAGATAAATGTGTTTCGTTTCCTTCCTACAAAAGAGGTAAAAGTTTTATTTCTAAAGATAATTTTTAATGTTCGTAAAGAAAAGAAGCGATATTGCATCATATTTATTTAATTTTAAACTTCTATCACACTCAAAGTAAGTAACACAAGTTCAATATAAACAGACTAAGCTTTTACATCAAACAGTGAAAATCCAAGATCGCATACCGAAGATAACAACGGCAGGAATAACCCTGAGAAACTTTAGAACAATCTGGAACAAACAGAACTTATCCATTACTGTATCGGCTTAATCGATCTTCTATTCTAAAACCTGGACTTCATCTTCAACCCTATCTCTACCAAATTTAGATTGGTTTTCCACTGTGGTTATAACTGGCTAAATCATATTTCAGGTACGTGTAAGTGTATTTGTCTGTTTGTGTTGTTTGATTGTAGTCTAGGCTTATTGTTGATAATTGTAATCCTGGTTATGATGGTATCGTATTAAGAGACTACGTGATAATGATAGAACATCGTCATTTTGGGCGTCGATATATCCAGCGAGGCCCAGTTTAGGAGTCATTTGGTGAGCGAGGCGTGTCTAACGTCCAGAAAATTGGGTGTTCTCAATAGAGCCAAGCGGTACTTAACGCCGAACCAGCGTTTACTATACAAAGCGCAGGTTCAGCCACACATGGAATACAGCTCCCATCTCTGGAGTGGCGCACCGAAGTATCAGCTCGATCTGCTTGACTCCTTGCAGAGAAAAGCCGTTAGTAATAATGAAATTACCCCACAATCCGTACGTGGGGTTTTGATGATAGTAATCGATAAAATACTCTGGAAATCATTTTACGAGTCACCCAAAGTTAAATTGTATAATATTCGAATGAAATTATCTCACAGTCCGTATAGCTAGAGTGTATGGTATTCAAATGCAATTACCTCTTAATCGATACGTAGGGTTAAGATGTAAGTAATCGATAACATACTCTGACCTTACTATACTCTATACTCCTAGACCTCACTTAGCTCGATCAAAAAAAACATTTACTTAATAGTAGTTACTTATGTTTTAAATGTTTATCGGGACTTATCACGTATTATTTAATATAGGTAAAAAATATGTACCTTTTTTGTATATGTACCTTGAGCGAAAGGTACATATTTTTTACCTATATTAAATAATACGTGATAAGTCCCGATAAACATTTAAAACATGTGTTCAAATCGCGAAAGTTTAAAAATTACTAGTAGTTACTTAATTTGGAACTAGCATGAATCAGGGAAAGTTAGAGGGTAGAATTGGAATAAAACGGAAACCTTGCAAACAAAGTTATTCATGGAGTGGAGGCCATATAATATTTTCACGGGTCGCGGCCGGTCGCCATGTGACGCGAACTGCTACAATGATGTTGGGAATCTTTTGTAAGAGCAGGTATCTGCTGGAGCGAGTAAATATGCCTTCTTCATGGAGCAGGTGTTTATTTCTCAATAGTAATGGTTTGATACAAAATCATTTGACACAATTATTAATTTCATAAACCGACCGAATAACCGACTTCAAAATTAGTAATACGCAATTTTGGTATCAAAATGTGTTCAGTAGTTTGATTTTTAAATCAATATATAACTCTAATAAATTCAAGACGTTCTAGATCAAAGCTCATTGACCTTTTTTTAAAAGTGTCTGGACAAAGAATGTTTCTCAAGTAGTTTTCTTTTCGACTAAACCATTGAATTGCATGACTGTACTAAAATATTATCAGTTGGAGCACGAGGACTTGTAAGTACCCCGTGGTGCTCACCCAGGTGGAGAACCTAGGTGGAGCACTGGTACGATCCCATAAAAAGTACATATTATGTTGTTACTGGACGTTGGCAAGTCCAGCTTGAATCCATAGTTTTTTTCTATAACTACCAATTTCTTAACTATGATTGTGACCACAATTATAAGACTGGCTACGGAAAATGGAACCCTACCATATGCGTGGCTTGACACGCACTTGGCCAGTTATTTTAAATTGTTTAGGTACTTTGCTTCTGTCCAAATCAGACGGACATCTACATATTATTGCAGCGCCCGCCGTTTCTTTTCATCTACGTGTCCCGGTTATAAACTTGTTCTTTAATTAAACGCAGCTATTGTCGTCATGTCACTGCTAGTCGTCCGCTCGCCTTTATTACTTGTGTTGAGTGCAGATACAACCTTTATGGCTTGTGATAAAAAATATACCGATGTACCTACTGCGTAAATGCTGAACCAAAATGGTGACCTTTGGAAATAAGGGTATCAAAACACAAAACGCAAAAATACAAAATTATCAGTTTCACATAATGATATAGATACAATAAAGAAATTGCCTGAGAACCTCAAACTAGGCTAAGCCTATATTTTATGGTCCGAACTGGATATAGAAGTGGTAGATTTTTTTATTTAGCAATAGATTATTAAATATTAAGCTTATATAGTCTTATTTTGTTTTTATTAACAGAAAAGATTTTGTTTTATACTTATTATAATTTAAGATAATTATTAAAAAAAAAAAACCTGGGCTAGCGCCTTTATTAACTAAACAAAATACAAGCTAAAACTAAAACTACAAATACAGTTAGACTGCCCATAGACCGTTGAAGGTCTAAAGATAATCCAAATGCTCAAGCCCACTACCAGTTGGCAGCGTACCCAGCATGCTGGCGGCATTACCACGTTGGATGGCAATGCTTATGCGTTGAGTCATTATCAATTAAGTATATATGTGTAACAATAAATTTAATTGCAGCACCCTAACAGGGTCTTTGTACCGACATGTAGTTTTAAGGACCTCATGTAAGTGTACACTGGCAAAATAAATAAATATAGTAAAAGAAATTTCGCGCGCGCTTTCACCTTACTACACCTCAATACCTACCACTATATCTACACCTTACACCTTACCTTACGCCTATCGTTATTTAATAAGCTTTTTATTTATATATCTGTATTTATTGCAATGAAGTAGCAACTGCACAGTAACGTAGGCTTGTGTCACTCCCGGAATAGCAAACCTTGTTTTATTGGATCATGCTCGATAGCTTGTTTGCTACGTAAAAAAGCGTAAAACGACTGAAAAGCGATGCATAAATGAACGCAGAGCGATACTATCGTTTTATACTATCGGTGCTAACATAATACCTAGGTTAATGGCCTTTGTTCGCTGTGCCTTTGGAATACTATAGTTTTACAAAATATCACACGTTTTCGAAAATCTTGGATCATCTCTATCTTCTCTACATCTCTACATATCTCTACATGGTATAAATTAAAGTCGCTTTCCGCGTCTTTATGTCTGTATGGCCGCTAACTCCTCCTAAACCACGCAACGGATTTTGATACGGTTTTCACCATCAGTTAGATAAGTTTTCATGGAAGGTTTATATATATAACTAGCGACCCGCCCCGGCTTCGCACGTAAATTACACCCGTGCGAAGTCGGGCGGGCGGGTCGTAAGTTGTACATAAAACAATCACAATCTACGCGTGCGACGTCGTGGGCAACAGCTAATCATGTATATAAAACAGTGGAGATTGGTAAGCTACAAAATATTATTACATTTATTAGACTTAAGGATAATTAATTATATCTAAAGTCAGATGTTCTCTAATCTCCCTCTCTAATAGATAAATTAATAAACCGCATTAATTTCTCACTAAAATTACCCGAATCTCGCTCCGGTGTAATTGCATGAAACGTCGTCCGCCAACAAATTAGGACTCCCCTGGTACAAACGATTTCTCACCAGACACGCCCGGAAATGTTTAGTTGTTTGGAAACTGACAAGACACTCACTACCCGCCTGGATGCTAATACTTTGAATGCCTTTACAAGTTTTGGTAATTAGGTATATTTTATCATCATCATCATCATCATCATCATCAGCCAGAAGACGTCCACTGCTGAACATAGGCCTCCCCCTTTAACCTCCACACTGAACGACAGCCTGCGTGACAACTGCGTGGTTTGATACCGCGTAAGCAGTTGGCCGTAGGGCTCCTGGTGTCAGTAGATATACATAGGTTACAATGCTCATGGAAAATTATGAGCATGCTTCATCATAGCTAGATATAAGCTAGCTGTGGTTCTATAGCTGATTAAATCCGAATTATATCATCATCATCATCAGACAGAAGACGTCCACTGCTGAACATAGGCATCCTCTTATAACCTTTACATTGAACGACAGCCTGCCTTTTGCATTCACTGCATGCCAGCGACTCTCACAATGTCGTCGGTCCATCTAGTGGGAGGCCTCCCTACGCTGCGTCTTCTGGTTCGTGGTCTCCACTCCAGAACCTTTCTTCCCCATCGGTTATCGGTTCTTCGAGCGATGTGGCCTGCCCATTGCCACTTCAACTTGCAATTTTTAACAGCTATGTCGGTGACTCTAGTTCTTTGGCGAATATCCACGTTATGTATATTTTATACTAAACATAAATACTTACTTCTTTTTTATCCCTTAATAGGCTTGCGGTTGATCGCTAACTTGCTTGATGTTAAGCGTGATGAAACCGATACACTCGTGGTTTGAAGACACCCGGATAGTAATTTTTAAACTTTCGCGATTTGAACACATGTTTTAAATGTTTATCGGGATTTATCACGTATTACTTAATTTAGGTAAAAAATATGTACCTTTCACTCGACGTTTCGACCATGTTACAATGGCCGTGGTCACGAGCTGCCTGAAAACTGCGGGTGAGTCCGGCGAGAAGAGTGGGTGTTTTGTTCCCCTACCCTCACTTGATCATGAAAAATCGCAGGGTTGCCACTACAACACACAACACTGACTGTATCGGTATATGTCCTAGTACCTACACCGCGGTTTGTACACTTGCTTACTATGGGATTCCAGGACGCCGCTAACTTAAATCCATCTTCCCGGTTGATATTGCGATGTTTTCTAATTTAACCGCTTCTCGAACCATTCTTGAAAAATAATGTCGTTCAGTGGAGAGGACCTTCGGATCGTGGAGATCGATCCAGTAACCGGATCCCGCCTCAAGCAAATGTTCTGCAATAGCCGACTTCTGTGTCTGGCGATTTTTGACAGCCGCTATATGTTCTTTGATTCTTTCTGCTACGGTACGCTTCGTTTGACCTACGTAGGAACTACCGCAGCTACAATCGACACCAGGGGTCTGGAAAGGAATAACGTTTTTCGGTCTCCTCACATGCCACGCTAGCTTAGGTAAGCAGACCCTGCGCGTGCACACCGACACGGCTCGGTATGCTCCTACAACTCGCGCCATCAATCTGCTCAACGATCTGATTGATCAGTATCCAGATTTAGATATTTTTTATGCTAAATTTAAGATTATGATGGATGTTTGTGTAATTTTCTTAAGTGACAATAACTATAATGTACCTATAATATATTGAAGTATTGTCACGTAACTTTATCTGTTATGCATAACAGAAAATGTTTATTTGTAATGTTGGCTTGCTGTGCGCTTTGGCTTTGCTGTAAGCACAGCAAGCATTGGACCTTAAATAAAATAAAATAAGGTATATAAGGAGTAAAGGATAAGGTATACACCTTATCCTTTACTCCTTGCCTTTAACGTAAGGCATGAAAGCCGACTGCTGCTCGACGTCAGTTCCTCTCCTGTGACATCTGCGTCTGGCCTGCCCGCGTTTTGAAAGGTACATAGTTTTTAATAATACGTGACACCCGGATGTTCCCCGGTAACAATCTGTGTAACTAATGGGGGACATCCACTTAGGCAGCGCATTCCAGACTAGCAGTCCGCACAATAAAATTGGAATCTAACCGCTTTGTAAGAGTTTTCGAAATACAACCATAAAGCGGTGTCCATTTTTCGTCTACTCTGGTAGTCTGATAGGAAAATGTGCAGGAGGGAATTAGATCATGCAGAGCCAATGCACACTCTCCGAAATGTATCCGATAAAAATCCGATAGACTAGCAACTTTAGGCTACTTAGCAACTCAATAAGCTTAGTCTGAAATAGGGATTCGTTGCTGTTGAGCGTCTTGGCACGTTTCTCAATAGACTCCACTTGCACTTACAAATGAGCTTTACCATGGGTTGGAAGACAGGTTAAATAATAGTTTCCTGGTGTTTGTCCTATAACAGCAACTACCTATCTATGTTAGACGGTTCTGGCGGCAAGAAACTCTGACATTAGGGCTGGCCAATCAGCCTATGGTGAGGCATATGTTCATCAGTTCTTCTGGGCAATAAAAATACTTATTAACGCTCTTCTTGATGAACTTAAGGGAATCTAGGGTTAGGTTCAACATGCACAAATGGCTTATAGACCGTTGCTATTACTCTGTTGACAAATATCTGAATATGTGATGCGGTATTCCCATACAACACATTGGGTCTTCACTGGACTGACGAAACGAGATAACTTCTTCATTTTTTTTTTCTACGTTTTCTTTTTGCTTAGTTTGTGACTTTTATATTTGCATGCGTGATCTAGTAGAAACATTTCGATAAGAGTATGATTTTGTAGCAGTCCATTTATCTACATGTGTTTTAGAAAATAAATAGAATCTGAATCTGATGTAGACGATAACTCCGCTTATATTAATTTACTAGTCTAAAACAATTCCAACTTGGTAAGTACCATGTCGATATGACGACCCTTCGCCCGCAGATCACAGACGAAAACGCAGACGGAATGTTTGCAATTCAATGTTTTGGGAGCAATGTTACTAGACTGTGCTAGTGTTTTAGTTAGAAAGGTCAAACAGGAGTTACTGACTGGTTTTAAACTAATTAATCACTAAGATGAATTCAAAATGTAGCGCTATGTTATGAAATATCATGTAAAAGACTTCTGTAACCAAAGTAGAGGCAGGAAAACTTAGCATGGGAAGATTTTGGCTTCACAGTATATTTGACTTCTTTTTTACATGCATGCTATATGGAGAGCTCTTTGGATAATACTTGTGTTAGGATTTATTTCATCATCATCAACATTTTATTGTCCATTGCTGGAAATCGTCATCGTCATCATAATTTCAGCATTATAATGCTGAAATTCAAGACAAACGTAGAGTAGCACACTTTGCGGCCAGGTGGAGTGACGACCTGTGTAAAACAGCTCAGTGGCGTGTATTAAAAGAGGCCTATGTCCAGTCTGTGGCAGCTATGTGGCAGTAGGCAGGGCAATGTCACGCAGAACAGGTGGCCGATGGGACCGAAATGTTCTGCAATGGAAGCCACAGACTGGTAAGCGCAGCGTAGGACGTCCACCCACAATTTGGACAAACGAATAAAAAAGAGACCCCAGGGAAACGCTGGATGCATGCCGCTTCCAACCGGCCCCTTGGAGATCGATGGGAGAGGCCTATATCCAGCAGTGGAAGTCTTCTGGCTGATGATGATGATGACCTAATCGCAGAGTTTTCGGGTATGTTCTGTTCACAGCTCGGGCAAAGCTACGATGCAAAAGCTTACTTTGCCCGTCCTCTCCATAGAAGTGTGCGGTTACTTCACTATGGCACAACTTCGTTACCTAATAAAAAGGTTCAGTTCAATCTGATGAATAATTTATGAGCTGTATAGCTACGTATGTATACATGGGAAACTTCGTAGACACGATCTAAACGAACCGTGAATTATGTGAATGATAGCATCGGAATATTTCGGAGATATCCATCGAGATACAATATATATAGAATCACAATCGTGCCAAAAAATGTCCAAACCAAAACTCGACGCACGCTACGAATTGCGCAGACTTTTTGGTTGGTTACAAGGTAACCGCGACCCGACTGCAACGCCGCGCGATGCCAGAGCTCCGATGGCTTAGCGTAACGTTGAACACTATGCAAGCGACATAACGTCTAAATTGGAGTAAATGTGGCATTGTGAAGTATGTAATTGATAATATAATGTATGTACAATGACGTTCGGACGTTTTATGACTGTTTTCACTGAGAGATTGTGACTCTAGAGGAATTTTATCTCGATGGAGATTTTCGATTGTTGCACTAGTTTTTAAGCTGTTTTATCATGTGTACGAAATGTGTGGTGTGAACAATAAAGAGTTTATCTATCTATCTATCTATCTATATTTCAAAAAAAATTAACTCTGAAAGTAACGAAAGAAGTAGTTATGTATAATATTTAAGACTTATAAGTGCGTTTATTAACTAAACAAAATGCAAAACCGGGGATGTTGGTTCGCTCAGCTTGTTCTACAGGTATTATATCGATGAATGTTTTGATGAACTCTTTGACCATTATCCCTCCATGACGGTTTTATCATCGAACCGACCACCATCTCTAGCCATGAAAAGCCACCCACACATAAATGAGTGCAAGTCTAGCACTGTTCGATTTGATTGATTGTTTCTGCCACGTACCTGGGCCCCAATTCTACTAAAGAAATTGTTTTTAAATTTTAACTGTGCCAATTTTATTTTTTAAATAATTGCCTCAAAATTTACAGTTTTGAATTTTTTTTCATACTGAGTTATAATATTAGCTGGTGGTATTTTTCAAGTATATTTTTTTTTAAAGTCAGTTTTGAGGCAATTACTCAAAAAATAAAATTGAAATAATTACAATTTAATAACAATTTCTTTAGTAGAATCGGGGGCCTGTAAGTTGTGGAATGAAAACCTTCGGTTTTTCGTCAAAAATAAATGATCTCAATTGCTTCAAACAAAGGATGAATGAGTCTTCAAAGGTAAGCAACCCATGGCAAATGTTCCGGGTATTGTAGGACAAGCAGCAGTGACCACTTAACACCAGGGGCCTTACGGACAACAGCTATTGCGGCACCTAATCCGCTCAGTTGGAAAATCCCGCGAACGTGAACCTTATCGCGCCCAGATACGGTTTGCGGTCGCGTGATTTTCCAACTGAGCGGATTAGGTGCCACAATAGCAGTTGTCCGTAAGGCCCCAGGTGGCCCGTCGCTTGTTTGTCTACTATCACATAAAAAGCTTAGGTACTATCACTAAATACCTGAATTCCTTAGCCTATTATATAAAAAATAGTTCGATTGCGATAGATCGTTGAAGGTATATTCAATCCAAATGCTTAAGACCACTACCAGTTGGCAGAGAGCTAAAAAAATGTGTCATGTGTAAAATAAGAGTTTAATGAGATACTAGCTGCGCTGCGTGGTTTTACCAGATATACTGCAGCATCATATATTTTTTCGTAATTAATATGTGTCACAAACAAGCGACCCTTCCAAACCAAACATTTCTAAATCCATTAATCGGTTATGGAGTTGAGAAACACAATAAACAAACTTTCACATTTATAATGTTACTGTGATATCTGGGAATGTTTTGGATCAATCAAGAACAATAGAAGAAGAAAGAATACAAGAAAAAATAGAAGGCAGTCTAGACATTTCTTTAAACAGCTGATAAAGTCAAGTTAGTACGCATGAACGCACATACACGGTCTACTCTGATTCACGGTCACTCAGCAATAATCGTAACAAAAAACTCAGTAACTTTGCAGACAATTCGATGAATGTTATTTTCATTCTATTCTAGTAAAAATGCCGACATGTAGAGGCTGTTTAAAACACTATCCTTGTTAAAAACTAGGTAACAGCTGAATAAGTGGATCATGATTTGTGAAAAATTAAAGCATAATTATTCTGTGATTCATAAGTAAGATAGGCGGACGTAGACGCAGACGCAGACGTAGTTGCGGACGTACACGCGTACGCGGATGCAGACGCGGATGCAGACGCGGACGCAGACGCGGACGCAGGCGCGGACGCAGGCGCAGGCGCAGAAGCAGGCGCGGACTATTATATCTTATAATATAGCTATACAGGGTGTAAGGGGAACACTCTCGAAGCCAAAAGAAGGTAATTGTACTCATCATTATGAACAACTGTTATTATGGGACCAACCCTGAAATCGCGAAAAAAAAACAGCTTTTCCATACATTTTGTCGAGTGTCAATGACCGTTTTCTATAGTAAAGCTGATATTTTTTTCGCGATTCCAGGGCTGGTCCCATAGTAAAAGTTGTTCATAATGATGAGTACAATTACCTTCTTTTGGCTTCGAGAGTGTTCCCCTTACACCCCGTATATATCTACAAGTTGAAGTTAGACGATGACAATGATGATAATTATATTTGGACGATGATGATATTGAGGTATTAAAATGCTAGTTACCTGCAGATATCTATTCAAAAAGCTACATATAAGGCTTAAGTTGTTACGGAGGGTGAAACGTTTTCCCACTTTCGAAACTGCGCTAAGCCGGATATGTAACAAAAGGTAGTCTAGGCCATTGGGTTTACCTAAAGCGTTTATATTGAGAGTGGTAGAACATGTAGGATGGAGGAAGCAGTTTCAGCTAAATTATTACCTACGAATTTTACCAACCATATTTGTCCACTTTCAAAAAATGTAAGAAACGTTTTATCAATATATTTTTTTGTAAATGAAAATACATAATTGCTTTCCTTTTCCCTCGATTTTCCACTTTCACTGCATTTTGCCTGGTTTTTATTACACTTATGTTTATGCAACCGAAAAGTATCTATGTCCATGCTCATAGTCTTCTGTCCATGAATATTTATATTTATTATTTACTAGCGACCCGCCCGCCCGGCTTCGCACGGGTGTAATTTACGTGCGAAGCCGGGGCGGGTCGCTAGTTATATATATAAACCTTCCTTGAAAATGTATCTAACTGATGGTGAAAACCGCATTAAAATCCGTTGCGTGGTTTAGGAGGAGTTAGCGGCCATACAGACATACAGACAGACAGACAGACGCGGAAAGCGACTTCAATTTATACTATGTAGAGATAGAGATAGAGAAGATAGAGATTTTGCATTTAAAATATTCTTGTGAAATGGTATGATAAAATTTGTGACTGTTATTATAAAATAATCGAAAAAAAAAGGAATCCAGTGAATCAGTTTCTTCTAAGCAAGCTTTCTCCATCGTAGACCGCATCAGGCGAAGTGAAGGTCAAACGCAAGCTTATTATTTTATATTATAAAGATCGACAGATGACCTAAAAGACCGCAGGGAAACGCTGGATGCAGGTCGCTTTTGGCCCTTTTGGAGATCGATGGGGGAGGCCTATGTTCAGCAGATGACGTCTTCTGGCTGATGACAATGGATTAATATTTGATCAGTAATTTCGCAAGTTTTATCTACGATCCTAAAGCCCTTTACCTATAGGTACTTCAAATAGTAGTAACTTTTTTTATATTTTCTTGGCAGAAACAGAAAATTGTCTTATCTCAGTTAGTTTCACATTTCGGTTCGGTCTTGTGGGATGTTGTTAGCTACAGAACCCGTAGTTGGGTCCAGACGTTCTCGAGAGATTTCGCTATCACACGCGCCTACGAATTTCTAAAAATAAGATTATTGATAAAACTTTTAGCAACTATTTTCTGTTTCTTTTTGGAAGTTACGATGATTTGATTTAATAGTTTATGATTTAATGTAGTAAAGTTTATTTCTTACAATACATGCCTGGCTGGAAGCCAGGCATCTATGCATCTGGCATATATAGACATCGAAAGTAATTTTATACCAAATACTAAAAAGGTACTAGAAACAGAAAAAAAAATTGTGAGATTACATTAACATAATTTTTGTTGGTTTATACCAATAATGTTCTTTACAATAATTAGTAGTACTACAGATCAGACAGTCATGGGAGATATGAAAAGGTGGCGTAGCGGCACAGAAGACTTAATAGACAGTAGCGGGAGCGAATGCGTCAGGCCTAAATAAGAAAGAAAGAAAGAAAAAAAAAAGGTTATTTGTGTCCCAATTACGTTTTTTTTAAAATAGCTAAAAAACACAGGTTATAAAGTCACAAATCGAGCCCAACTCAGCATAATGCCGGCTGTTAACCAGTGCAGCGACCTTATTATAAAAGTTTGATTGTGATCGAGATTACATGCCATCCCGTTCGCATCTACCTACTCGC
The DNA here is from genome assembly GCA_932305915.1 of Agriopis marginaria. Classification (NCBI taxonomy): domain Eukaryota; kingdom Metazoa; phylum Arthropoda; class Insecta; order Lepidoptera; family Geometridae; genus Agriopis; species Agriopis marginaria. Next base: position 5,142,869 of record OW029926.1, read on the forward strand.
ACCACGTGCGTAAGTGAGATGGCATGCAATCGCGATCACAATCCGAATCACGATAAGACATCTATTAATAAGACGTCTTCCGTTGGGCCGTTTGGTGATGTCTCGGTACAAGTACATCTCGGTAAATTTTGTAGTGGTGTACTGTACGTACGTGTGACGTAAAGTACACCACTACATAATAAAAATGGTTTAAAGTAGTGGTAGAGTCTGGCTAATGAAAGTAGAGACTGAAAACGTCCGCCAAATTTTAAAAAATCCGCATTGCAACCCAAAATTAATATGAAATGCAAAAATTACTGTGTTCTGACTGTGTCACAATAAAAATTAATAACTTACAAGTATCAAGTGATATTGTTCCAGGCATTTCATACAAATTTTTGGGGTTTCAATGCTGATATTTTTAAATTTGCCGCGCTTTTTCAGTCTCTACTTCCATTATCCAGACTTTAGTAAAGTTTGAGCATAAAGTATTTTAGTCTGTGGTTTGAGGATGAACACTGCAGACGACTATGCCGCTCTTTTTTACACGTTTGTGTACAATTCGTTAGTTCATTGGTGTCGCTGCAAGTTTTTTAGTGCGTGCGTAAAATGAGTAAGGGTGCCGTAACTACGGTTTTTGCGTTATGCGGAGCAGTGGTATAGTGTTTTCACTATACCGCTAAGTGGGCTAAATAAGGAGAAATTTGAATACTATTATAAATGTACTAAAACATATCTTCCTTGTTTATCTGATCTAAGGGTGAGACCCATCTAAAAAACAGAATTAATAAAGATATCAAATTTTTCATGATTCGTGAAATTTTCAATAAGCTTATTTTATCAGCAAAAAAAAAGACTCTCAGCCAAATACCTCGAAATCTGTTTTCAGACAATCCTGTCACTCCTTTTAAAAATAATTAATTCAGAGGCCACCTGAAAGGCTGAAAGCGCTGATCGATTATACGTTTAAACCTGGACAGAAACAGTAAATTGCTTCATTGTGCTGTAAATTTGGCGAAATGAACACAATGGCCCTTCATTATTGGACTGCTGAAGCGGTGAGGTAGAAATTGATTGGTGGGTTCGATAGTACCTACCTACCTATAATAATACTTATATTATATTTATTTATTATTTATATTTAATTATTAAAAAACATCCCTGCACCTGTATTACCACCTAAGTAGGTGGAGAACCTACTAGCCTAGTTTTTATTGGAAGGCAAAAAATTGTAGTAGGTCATGATTTTCCAACTGAGCGGATTTAACGTTAGTTTGGTGCCGCAATAGCATTTGTCCGTAAGGCCCTTGTACTAAAATCTTCATAGTAAGTATTCTTCTCAAACTTCTACTAGAAAATTTGAATAATTTATTTATTAATTATTTATTTTTAATTCTTCGTTAGTTTTTGTAATAGCGTCATCTAAGATAATTATGTAAATTTTATTACATATTCGATTTCGAAGGGCTGTCAAAAAGTTACCAACGTAAATTTTCTTCTAAGTTCGTAAAAGAAATCATAGATGTCACTTTCTCAAATAATAATAAGTTCAGCTCGCTGAAGAACTGATTATTTGAAGAGCCACAAACGTACTTTTTCAACAAAACTAATAGCCAACCGATAATTAATATTTTAATACTCTCATTTAGCCTTAGGGCCTTACGGACAAAGATTAATATATAAAAAATTTCATATTAACATAGGTGAGGTAAATGGTGCTTATTCACCTCACAGGCATTAAAACAGTTATGAAGTCACCGTCACATTATAAAATGGTGCAAAAGTATTGTAACTTTTAGTTTGGCTACTCCCCGCTAGATGGCAAATGTGAATGATGCGCAACGATAATATCCTGGAAAACAATAATTTTCACAGTGGGGTAATTATGTATGCTTACATAACAAGTTTTATATATCATAATTTGTTCGTCAATGGAACATAATTATGGTGGTACGGAACCCTCAGCGTGCGAGCCAGACTCGCACTTGGCCGGTTTTTCTATGGGACGAACGGAAAGTTGTTGGTACCTATACCTATAAAGATAGGGATTTACGTGGGTATATATTTTTTTCTTTTTTTACTTATCTAAACATAATTATGTAAACGAAGATTCCTTACAAAAGGCTATTGTATGACCAAGTATTTTTTTTAAATCTTTGTTAAACTCCTCAAAAACCATCTCTACATCCGACCGCCACGCAAGTTATGCATCACAAAGTAATGTACCAGTTAAGTAACTCACAGAATTTAACCGAACCAATAGCTGATCGTACACAAGGTCATTAGGCGACTAGACTAGTGCTGCTACTCTTGAAATTCCGTACTCGAATCGAACAAAAAGTGTCGGCAAAGTGTGCTATTGTAACCCAATAGACTGGACCACTAAAATGCAGGATTTGCCTACTTTGGGACCTATCCTTACAGCTCAGACTATATAATAAAATTGTACTTACCTAAGTACGTTAATTAGCAAAATTTTTAATCGAATATGTACCTAATATACTTCTATTCCACAAGTATTTCCATTAATTTATTTATCTCAATAATTATGAATATTTAATTTCTTAATAATTTTATATGTTTGTATTAGTAGTATGAAACATCGTTCGTAATTTCGTATACTAATTCAGTCCGTTTTATACAGCGGTGGTGACGATAAAAACATGGTGTCCGATATTTGTTTATGACGGTTTTTAATTTATGTTTCGCTTCCTAGTTACCCCAATAGTAAACAAGGTCCAGCCCAAATAATAATTAAGGCCCAGTTTCCTAGAAGGTATCTGATAAAATTATTTGCGTATTATTCAGAAACAAATTATAAGATATTGATCAAATAAAACCGAAAATTTATAAAAAGTAACAAAAATACTCGTGTTTGCAAGATTTTCTTCTTCGATAGAGCGAAATATTACGAATCGTGTTCCAGCGAGCTTTAGAACAAGAAGTGAAAAACTTTTTTTTTTCTTCGGAATTTAAATTCGGGATATATTTTTTTTTGTATTTCCAACCCACAGAAAAGCATTTTGAAACTCATTTCACCTCAATGCATGATAATGATACTGATAGTTAGAAATTAACATTAACTTAACTTATAAGCGCATGAAAAAATTTTCAGCGTCGTGACACAAAGTATCGAATGTTCGGAGACTAGAATCCCCAAAGTGCTTGAACGGCGCTTCGCAATAGAAAAATTTCGGCGACGCGACGTGTGGGTGTGGCATACAAGCGCAAGATTTGAGCCGCGACGCCAACTCGAGTCGTCGCCTCGTGTGCAAACGGCTCGGAACCCAACCTACTTCATCCTTCCACATGGAGTGGAACTTCATCCCACAGTAAAGAGGACCGCCTCTCAACCAATACGCATGCGGCGGTCACTAATGACATGCAATATTACCTCCGGAGGGGAAACGCAGAATGGCCTGCGAAATTGGACGCTGGCTCGGTAGCAGTTGCATATAACTACTAATTATTGTATGTCCGTAATTGTAGTAGGTAAATTATGTATTTTCTTGTGTAATTGTAAATGGGTGCGGTAAAATTGTGGTACCTAATTACGTGAAATTGGGTCCAGATAATTTCACCTACTTTAGTGGATACTTGCGTCAAATTCTTACACAACTTTGACCTGTCAAAATCTTTAAAAGTGTACCTTAAATCAAAATAAAATCAAGGATTTATTTCCCACAATATTGCTTCATTTACTACCGATTTCAGAAAAAGAGGTTCCCAATTCGACGTATACCTTCGCTGATTATGAACAGATATTATAAAAAATATTTTTTTATATAATCTATGAGTACATATCTCGAATGTGATCGAGGAGGCCTATGTTCAGCAGTTAACGTCTTCTGGATGATGATGATAATGATGAAGTACTTTTATTTCGGAAAAGGCGAGAGAACTGTAAAAAGCAGGGAATACTACGGAGCAGCCAGTTAGATTGCCTACTATGTAGCAAAATGCAAAATACTCAAAATACTTGTACACAAATGGCCCTAGTGTTCTTTTTTTTGGGTAGTAAATCTCGTCGATTTAATTTACATCTATATTATGTAAAAACCTGATGACCAGGGGCCTTACGGACAACAGATAATTGCGGCACCTAATCCGCTCATTTAGAAAATCACGCGACCGCAAACCGTATCTGGACGCGATAAGGTTCACGTTCGCGTGATTTTCCAACTGAACGGATTAGGTGCCGCAATAGCAGTTGTCCGCTCAGTCTGCTGATACTTGATAATACCTACTTAAATTGCATGTTCACTCAACAAGATAAACTGCAGTATCCGGTATGTTAGAAAACAAACGTTCATGTTTAACACAATTGATTTTTAATCAGAGGCGTGGCGTGGCTAACCGCTTACTACACATTTGCCTTACATGCACAGTATAAGCATGCACTCTTTCGTGCGGTTATGCCTTAATACTTTGCATATTTTGTTTCGCTAATAGTATCATCAAAATATCTGGCGACGACATGACAAAATTAGAAATTTTATTCACAAAAAAAATATGTTTTTTTTTTTTATTTATTTTTTATTACACTAGGGTTGCGCTGGCCGCCAACTCGATACCAAATTTGACTGTTTTTAATCAATTTTATTCAGTTAAATTACAATATTTGAGCTGGAAAAAAATACATGTCACAGATACATCTGTGTTAGAGTTTATGATTTGGTTCAAAACAAGATAAAATAAACTTTCCTCGATCAAAAAAAAATCTGAAACAAAGTCGACTTAGTTAATTTTTTTCATTTTATGCTCTAATTAAAGCTCGTAACAACCTGGAAATTGCATGTACTGAAAGGCAATTTCATTCAAAAAAAAATTATTTGGATAGATTTTTGATTGTTAATAGTGTCGTTTTTTAGTGAAATTAAAAGCGTAAAAAGGACGCGGGAATTTTGGCGCGCCGCGTTCAGTGCCGTGCCAGGCGTCATCGAGGTCGGACCTATGCTCGTTTTTGTCGTTGCACTCCCCCCGCGGGCGTCCTGACTCTAGCATGGCAATATACATCGCTATAACTTGGCGGGGGCTGAGGGAGCGTTTTGTTGCCTACGCGACTCGGATAACCGCCCTTTAAGCGATGATGCGGTCTACTATGGAGCACGCTTGCCTAGAAGAAACTTATTCACTCTCGACTTGAAGACACCCAGATTGTAACTATCGGGGAACACCCACTCAGCCAGCGAAAATTATTTTGGCCTCAAAATAATTATAATTATCCCATACCGGTACTGGTACATACTAGTCTACGTCCAAAATGGTAGTGGGCTTAAGCATTTGTATTGTTTCAAGAACTTCAACTGTCTATGAGAAATCAACGTTTTTTTTTTAAATATTATTTTTTAAGTAGTTTAGTAATTAACGTAGTGTTGGTTAGTTTGTATTTTTTTTTTAGTAATAAAATACCTACATCTAAAACATGTAGAAACGTCAGATAAATTCGGGCGAGTTTTCACGGCATTATTCCTGCATGAAAAACCGGGTGTGAGTGAGCATTGCGTCGGCTCGCGATGTTACCACACCCAATTTAGCTTCAAGGTAGCTTTTGTTTGAATAAATATCCACCGGTAAAATATTAGAGCCATGCGTTGATTCATCGCATTTCGCACGCACGGGCGTTTTTATTTATCATTTATAAATGTATGTATGTTTAAGTTCCTACCTTCTAATTAGTTAAACGTTAATCGCTTTAGATAAAGGGCTTTATCTCTACATAGGTAGATACTTATTTTCAGATTGGTCCCTAGAATTACATCAACATCGGTTCAGTAGTTAGGTTTTAAATCCAAATAACTGAACAAAATTGCGTATATTCTAATTTTTAGTTTTTTATATATTATTTTTTAATATTTTTTATTTAATTAAGTAGCAATTTAAACTAGGTCATATTAGAAACAATCTAGTATGACCATAGTCGCGTAAAAACCCCAAGTTTATCGGTTTTTAGATTTCCTTATTTGCTCTAAAATCATTAATCGTTAAAATATACCTTCAACGTCAGTACGAGTAATAACCTAACCTAACTAAATTTAACTGATATGTTTTTTTATTTATTTATATTTATATACTTTAATTTTATTTTATCGCATAAAGTCCACGTTTGTACACCAACTCGCCTGTTGAAAAGCAACGATGTGGTCGAAGATGAACCACGTAGACTTAGAAGATACCTATTCACTCTGACCTTGATAATGCCCAGAAGTCTGGCTATACTATAGTGGCTTTAGTAGCGTTTTGTTATAAAGGTATTTTACAAAGTGCTCCTTATGATACCCCTAAAAATCGTTGGGGTAGACGTGTTCTAGAGTGAAGAACACGAATCGGCAAACGTAGCGTAGGACGCCCTGAGACTCGATGGAGTGGCGATATACGTAAAGTAGTGGAAGCGAAAGGCTAAAGATCGGGCTGAGTCCAATGTTTTTGCAGCTGATGACCATGGCATAATAATATACTCTGCCATGTATGCTATTCCGAGAGCCAAAGACCATGTGACACAACCATATGCCATCGACGCTGGGTTACCAGTAGCGTGAAATCATAACTCTCTAATCTCCGTGTATTACCTGTGGGAACTGTGTGGTTTTGATATATAATAAATTCGTGTTTCACTTTTGAATTTCTTTAACGTACAAACGAAATGACAATTGTTTTTTTTTAAGTTATATGATTATTTACGGGATATTTACCGTGGTTTACCTGTCTTCCCGTGAACATGGTGCATGTAACTGCGCCGAAATATCGGGAGCTCATTCCACAATTTTACCACGGTACTAATCATATAACTTTAGTGAACAACCGTGATAGTTTAAAACAGTTAAATGTTTTTATCTATTTTATTTAAAATTGTATTAACCATTTTTTCCCCCAATTTCTGTGTTTGTTGCAATGAAGTGGCATCTGGACAGTGGCGTAGGCTTGTGTCAGTCACGGAATAGCAGACCATGTTTATTGGATCATGACTTGGACCAAGTTTAGTCCTATATTTTCTGCGCCAATTAGGCTCGGCGGAAATTTTCTTCCCTCCCTATTACCATTCACTAGTCACCATCGCCTCAAGCAAATTGCCTTGTAATTCATACAAATGACATGTATCGGTCGGAATGTCATTTTGTAAATTACACTTCATTTATAATCAGTGTGGTGTAATTGGGAGGGTCACGCAGGGGAATTACATAAAGAATGTCGTCTCGGGTCGACTTGTTAGATCATTAGGGACGAAAAGGATGAGATATGGTGCACTGGTGTATTTTCGATGATGTTTGGTTTGTTTAGTACACTGTCAGACTCACAGAAAAGAGAAGGGTTTTTTTTTCTTTTGTGCAGTCAGATTGTTCACATTCACAAAATTTCACAACGGTTTTTGATTCTTTCGTTAAACCAAAGCTGTCAATATTTATTGTAAAAACATTACAACGGGTCATTACAAAAGATCATAGATGAAGTGAACATCACATCACATCAGCTATTAAATGTCCACTGCTGAACAAGGCCTCCCTCTGAGAGAGGAGTGTTGCCATAATCCCCACGCTTGGCAGGCGGCTTGGGGATCGCAGTACGTTCACCGGTTCACCGTGTACTAACAGGACGCTGCTGCCCATCCTCCGGTGGTTCTGGTCGCAGTTTTAGGACATACCCGGGTCCAGGACATACCCGTGAGTGAACATGTCAACTACAAAACATTTTCTTAACCTTATTTACGACTATAAATATTCGCATAAATATCTGCTGCTAATTCACCAAATTTCGCACATTGCTGACACCTTTCCTCTTACTAATTAACCGACTTCCAAAAAGAGGCGGTTATCAATTCGACTGTATGTTTTTTTTTAATGTATGTTTGTTACGCGATTACTCCGCCAATTTAGAATTTTTTTTGTGGTTTTTTTTTTTGTTGGTAGGTCTTTTCTCATAGGTGGTCCCATAATTTTTTTATCAACATTGAATCAGCGCTTTTTGAAAAATCTACAAAAACTACAAAATGACGATAAGCAACGAATTCAACAATGTACATTGCACAGTGCCACCAACTTAGCTGTTAAGGTGGGCAAAATTGGAACTACAGTTATTTCTTGGTGAATTTCATACTTTGTTCTCCACTAGCGACGCTGTCAACTGGAACAGCAAACATAGAAGAACTGTTCCTACAACAGAACTTCAAAAAAACAAAGTGTCTCCATGGCAACCGGGACCTGTTGTTTTTCGTGAAATTTTTCAAGACCATGGATACAAAGTATTTCAGTCGTAATATTCAGTTTGTAAATGTAGGTAAGTATGTATAGTCATGAAGTCGGTTCTTATTTTTCTAAAAATTATAATTATTTAACCTAGCAAAAGAAACAGAAATCTTTTAAAAGTTCAATATTTCGATAGATATCTCGTTCCATCGAGGTCTGCTTTTGTACATATTAATTTTAATATGCGACCTTACTAAGTTTGACTTTGTTAGCCCTCATAAAAGACTTTAATTAAATCCCAATATATTGTATTGTACTTATTAATCTAATGAGCAGATCATCTTCAATCTAGCAGAACCAATTACTCCAACAATAGAATACGGGGTATATTCAGACGAGTTCTAATCACGGTAGAGTTCTGAGAAGTCAGACTTCCTCTCGATTGTTGGCGTCACCCTGTCTGACAACACAAGGGAAAGTGAAATTGAATCTGTTGATGATTGAATTTGTGAATAAGATAGTAAACAAACAAAAATCAACTAACATAAATTGTGTTAAATAATAAGTTGTACACCTGTTCTTATACATTTTGTTTATAGTAGAGCTCTATCAGATTTTTACAAGTCATTGCTTTGAAATTTTGTTGTTACAATGAAACATGGATGTTTACATAATTACTCCTTTATACACAAACGTTTGAAAAACTATATTTGGTTTAAGTTTTTCAAATTCTGAATAGTAGTTTTACGAAAATCTACGTTTGTAAATTAGAGGTAATAATTTGATATGTTGAGTAATTCCAAAATTTTAAGCCGTTATTTTCAATAAAAAATACGGATTTATTTATTAAAGTAATTGAATTTTCAATGATCTTTTTATTTTATAGAATCAGAATGCCAAAAATCTAGATTTCGTTGTTTTTTTCGTCAAAAAATGTGAGTGTGCTCTTAAAACAAGACAAACAACCCCAAATTTGAGGACCTGTAGCCAACAAAGAGTTCCACCATCCACCTTCGGGCTTCATCATCAGATCAGTTCGATGGTACCAAAATATAGCATTGACGTCAGAATTACATATATAGGTAGGTACTTGCAAAGTTTCTAATCATTACAAGATCGATTTCCAAAATTTGTTAGCTACTTAGAAGTAAAGCTAATATAATTTCTGTACTTAAAGAGAAAAAAGACAGTAAAAATATATGAAGGGAAATTAATAAAGAGTTATTTAAAAAAGTTTGTGTTGTATGTATACAAAAAACAGATGTGTGTATGATGTAAGTGTGTACCTATATGTTCCTATGGACTCCAAAACCACAGAAAAGAGATTTTTTTTTTCTCTTCTGTGTCCGAAACGGCTGGACTGATTTTTATCACTGGCATATAGCTGATCTTATAAGGAGTAACTTAGGCTACTTTTATCGAGGGTAACGCGGGTGCAACTGCGGGGTGCAGCTAGAATCATCGCATTTGACCTTATTAGTGGAAACTTAACTTAAAAACAGCTACGTGTGTCAAACAACTTACCGTCATAGTATTGATTAGTTTCAGTAAAGCCCATTCCGTTGAAAAGTATGACAAACAGTAAAATCGATGTAAACGCTCGGTTCTAGGAAATTAAGCCACCCCTACGTTAGTTGAAATATGAGCACTTTGCATTTACTATACTCGTTGATGTTTTTCTAAGTTCCTTGGTATAAATGTTACACTTTTCAAATGTCAGAGAATAAGAATACGAAAACTTCTAAATTATTTTTTCAACAGATTTCAAAAAAGGAGTACAATCTCACACCGTATTTATTTTGTGTCGATATCTTTATCAATCGTAAACTGGGTTTAGTTATTTTTATTGAAGGCTATAATTATGTACTTTGACGGTGGTCTCCTAATTAAATTTTAAGAAAATATACTATCGCTAAATTACAAAAATAAGTTCCGGTAGCCTATTGACTAACTTTTTGGCCAGTTCCACTTGTGACCCCACAGAATAGGTTTTTTTTGTTTAAATTAGAACGGCTGTCAAGGTATTTTTAGTTAGGTATTTAAGTTATTTGTTGTAGCCCGTTGTCCCCATTTAAACGAAGCTTCAGTCATTCGAAATTAGTTAGCAACTGTGATGCGGAGTTCGACGCTTTGATCTAAATAAGAATCAATCAAGGTTCACTCATATGTCTGGTAACAGATTTCCCTTCTCATTTCCGTTCTATTTACTTGTCTTTTCTGTGTGTAATCCGGTAGCAAAAGGTCGAGGTCAGCCACAAGTTAAACACCGGAGTCAAGAGTACTGACCTATATTATTGTTACATATTGCCTGACCTATAGGGCCAGTTCGCGTGAGTAGGTAAGCCTTGTTATTATAAGGCGAAAGTTTTATGAGTACCTATCAGAGTTACGCGGAAAGATTACGAACAACTTTTACGACTTTTTAGTGTTCCGTACCCAAAGGGTAAAAACGGGACTCCATTACTAAGCCTACGATGTCTGTCTGTCTGTCCGTTGTATCTTTTGAACAGTAATAGACGTATATAAATTTTCACAGAATTTGTAACGTTACGGCAGATTCACTAACAAATAATAAAAAGTAATAAAGTCAAAAAGTAAAAACGAAAGAGGGGGGGGGGGGTTTGTTTATTTGTTGTTTGTTACAACAAACAACAAATAAACAAACAAACGCCCTCCCATACAACAAACGTATTTTTAACATTATTTTTGTATTAGCTATACTCTAATGTAAAAACGAGAATAATATATGTACAAGCGTCAAACTTGGCTTATAATTAAAGTATAACAACAAATAATAAATAATGGCCAAGTGCGAGTCGGTGACAAATTTCTGTTCATCACCAAGTTACAACTGGTAATAACATTATTTGGGTGACCTCATTTTCTTATTTAATCCGCCGTAACATTACATATTCTGTAAAAATTTCAACTGGCTATCTATTACGGTTCGAAATATACAGCCGTTTAAATGTAGGACGGATGGACAGACAGACATCGTAGGATTAGTAATAGGGTCCCGTTTTTACCCTTTGGGTACGGAACCCTAATTATAGAAAATTTCATAAAAAAATAAATAAAAAATATATTTTTTGCATAAGAGTAGATTTTGCAATCAATACTATCAACCGTTTTTATCTTCGAAGAGTCACAATGAAGCAGCAACTGACTGATTTGAATGTAGACGTGAACTGGCAGTTCGTACTTGCATGGTTTTTACGCTATTGTGCCGTAACAGCCTTGCGCTCAGCCTTGTAAGGCCTCTGTCTTATTATCGCCTGAGCTCGAATGGAGTTTGGTACTACAAGTTTTATGGAATTTTAGCTAATAAATATGCCATGGGGTTCTTCAAAAGGCGAGTAAATTTGACTCCTTAAGGGTCGGCAACGTATTTGTAATGCCTCTGGTGTTACAAGTATCCATAGGCGACGGTGACTGCTTACCATCAGGCGGCCCGTCTGCTTGTTAGCCAACTATTGCATTATTTAAAAAAAGTTCTTGGCAACCATTATTACAAGCTGTATTATTTTCGTTGTTTTTATTGACAAAGTTCAAAAAACAGCCGTGCAAGTACAGTTCTTTATCGATCGTCGAATTTCACAGTTGCGGTCGTCAAATTCGATAAAATGCCATTTGATCAGTACTTGCTATGATCGATTCTCGGGCATTTTATCGAATTAGGCGTTAAATAAAGAACGGTACTTGCACTGTCGGTTCGTAAATCGACTACTTTTTAGGGTTCCGTAGTATTACAAGGTACCCGTATAAGTTCGTTCTGTCCGTCCGTTTATATTAATCCTTTAGAACCTTCTAGCTTCTGTTACATGAAACTTTGCTGAATAAAGTACGTAAGTAGTAAGTAAATACAGTGTTGATATTGGATCTCAATGTTAAAAGTGTATAGAAATATAATTTTATATTTTAGGGGAGCTCTGGTCTAGTACATGTTAAATGGGGAGGAAGTTATTGTTTACCTGCACCCCTTCGTGTGTGGTATCGTTGAATGTTATTTTAATATATAAATAAAAATACAAAGTAATTTTTCTATGGCTGAACCAGAAGTATTATATTATGTCGGGATGATACATCTCTGAAATTTGGCGAAGTCCACAGTGCTTCATTCGAAACGCTATTGCGAAAAGTCTCATTCTCATTCTATAACCTCAGTATTCTTAGAATACTATGGAAAGCAAAGATTTCATACTATACGAAATATTAACCAATATTGTATTGTATTGTATCGTACGATGGAATTATAGGTACTAATTTTATCGGACCCCTAACATGATATATTATGCTTGTCTCGACATGAAATAGACATTTGACTTCCGTTGGCAATTCAAAATAATGTAGATTGATATTGATAATAGCTAATTGACTAGATACTAAACTTTGAAAAGTGAAGTCTGTCAGAGTGATTCAATAAAGATTTGACAGATAACTGCCTAATAACTGTTACCTAAACATAAGTAATGCTCATATAAGAACAAAATAAACGTCGTTTTAAATCCTGTTTAATATCAAAAATATTTATGAAAACAAAAACGTTCCAAATAATTGCTAAAATAAATATAAATTTATAAGAGAATAAAGAGTGCTTAAAATAGTTTTTTGTCGTTATACAATTGTTAAAGAGCGTAAATAGGAAAGTGTAGATTTATTTAAAATTAGCAGAACCGAAAAACGTCTGTAACCCTTAGAACAAAAGGTTACGTTCAGATTCACGCGAATATGAAAACTTTCCGAGTTTTTTTTTTCTTCTCAACGTTATTACGTTACCTAATTTGGAATGTTACGAAATTTTTAAACATTAATTAGCCTAATCTGCCAGTCATTCTCAAGTGTCCTTTTTTCTTGTGTCTTGAAGGGATTAGGTATTGCATCGAGCGTCTTGTGCATTTACGAGTGTTAAGAATTATTTTAATAATTTTAGATTTATAAAAAAAATAAACAGGTTGTCAGAGCAAATTTTTCAGTAATAGTTCGTAAATTTTGACTGTATTTCATGCTCGTTCAGTGGAGAAGTTCAGTTACTATTAATTTATGCGTCTGCCAGACTCAAATTAGATACTCATTGGTACGCGCTTGGATTAGATTTAATATTATTTCGAGCTGCTTCTGCGCAGCACCAAGTGCTTTGGCATTTGATTTCATGTTACTGTTTCACCTTCCCGCACAGAGTTATTTTATCAGCACATTTAAAAAATCCGACCCGGGTATGTCCTAAAACTTCGACCAGAACCACCGGAGGATGGGCAGCAGCGTCCTATTAGTACACGGTGGACGTACTGCGATCTCCAAGCCGCCTGCAAGTGGGGATTATGGCAACACCCCTCTCTAAGAGGGAGGCCTTGTTCAGCAGTGGACATTTAATGGCTGATGATGTGATTAAAAAATTACTAAGAAGAAATTTACAAAAAATTAAATATACATTTTGCTTTTATTGCATAGTTACTTGTAACTTGTTATCAATTCTGCGAAAAGTCCGATGCTCTTTAAATTACTCAATGAGTAGGTGATAAGATATTTTCCCGCTGCAAGTACTAACAGTTCATAATGTTTATAAACAACATGAATTATTAAATTTCTGTCGTATTTTTAATCCCCCTCCCGACGAAAACAGAGGTATTTGTCTGTCTGTGGCATCGTCGCTCCGAAACGGTTGAACTGATTTTGAATATAATTTTTTGTTTGAAAGAAGTTATGTTCAGACGTTTGAAGCTCATCAGCTCATTTGTCGTTTTTTTATACTCGTTAATTATAAAATCACTGAGAGTGATATAGAAAAAAGTTCTTATATTTAATTTCTTAAAAAATAAAATTATAAACCTATCATTTAAATTTAAATACATGACAAATTATGATTACTAAACAATGGAGAAAACATTTTGTAATTCAGTTTGGATAAACATGAAAAATTGTTTGACTTTAGATGCCATAATAGAAAAAAAAAAATGAAAATATTTTAATTGGAATTTTGAGCATCAGCTATTTTACAAAATTACTTAGGTACTTCGCAAGCGAGGGGGAGTGCAAACCGTAAACGGGTGGGTTCTTAAGATTCGATACATTATACCTAATACCCACTTTTTTAACTTTTTATCTGCCAAATACCTACTTGTCAAATATTCTACGAATTGAAAGTTTCTCTTTGACAGTTTGTAGTGTATTTTTATCTTCAGTTATCCTCTTTACTATGAGTATGTAAGAAAATGATAGTGATGTACCTTGTAGTTCAAGAAATACACGTGGGTGAGAAATATGAACGTCTTTGATTTTGTATTTGTGCATAAATAGACTGGAAATGGCTAGTGTGTGCATATCTTTGCCGAGATGATGCTGAAAGTAGGTATACAATATATTTAGTGGTTTTTACTGTAAACTAACTGCGCCCCTCGGTTTTACCCACGCGGATTACTTCTTATATCACGAGCTATCCGCCAGTGGAAGCACAGAAGACATAATAGACAGTGGAAGTACCGTTATAAATCGGTCCGGCCGTTTTGGAGTCCAGATATAGGGACCATACATACAAACATACCTACGTACCTACGTACCTACGCACATTGTCTTTTATATATAAGATATCGAGAATACCAATAATAGTTTTTTTTTTAAATAGTTTTCCATAATTTGTAATTATCTCTAGATATAAAAGCGAAATTCACCTACTCACTCAGTCACCATGAAATCTCGAAAACTACTTGACCTACGAAGCTGAAACTTGGCAGGTAGAATCTTTGTGGGGTGTATAGGTCCACTAGGATTTTGCGAAACGAGTGAATTAAAGAGGGCAATTGGAGGTTGACAATTTGTATGAAAGTCCTTTTTTGTGATGTTAGGGCCATGAAATTCGGTATTCAGGTTAATGGTTTTAATAAATAAATACTGGCATCGATTTTGATGCACTCTAAACTAAACTAAACTAAATTTGACAGCTCTAAAATTGTAATGAAAAGAGAGGCAGATAATTTTAGTCTTGTCAGATTAGTTTACTTTAGTACTGTATGTTAGTTTACTTAAATTATAGCGTAACAAAAACCGTACACGTGAGTCATACTGTTAACATGACGTTGCTTCCCTCGGTTTTATTCCCTTTATATTTTTTAGTTTACTTTAATATAAACACGAGTCTAGTCCGGACCTTTGATAGGCAACACCAAGAGGCCCTGTTGAGTACAAAATTTACAATTATATACAAAATGGAAGATAAAACTATTGTATAGTATAGGATAAAAAAACCTGGGCTATTGAGGTGAACAACTTGTAGATGGGATAACAGATCCATAGGATGAGAAACGGCACCTGTCTTATCCTGTCTCATTATCTCCATAGCACACTTTTGAAGATAAAATAATCTATAAAAAAAAAACAAAAATTGTTAGTCGGGCTCGCGCAATGAAGGTGCCATACCTAATATAGTTTCTTTGGCTACGGAACCCTAAAAAGGGTTGTACCAATTTTATTTATTTTGTAACATGAAAATTGCTTTTAACAAATTGCAACAATATTTCATGACCAATCGTTTTTTTTTTTTAAGTCAAGCAGTGTTTTTTTTTTCTAAAGGGAGATCTTCGACGTCGACGACGTCGACGACGTCGAGATAACACGGAAAAAAGAGCAAAATTTAGCAATACATTGAAATTTCTTCATTTACAATACACGTGCGATGGTGTTATATTAACGACCGCAGTCATCTAACAGACCAGACCAGTACCTGTTTTAAAGTACCAGTACCTAACAGACTAGACGGACTTGGTTGACGGACCGCCTTCCAACCAACGGCAGGGAAATATATTTTTTTCTCTTTCCCTCCCTTTCCCTCTTTCTGTCGGTCAGATGGCGGTCCGGCGTACCAAATCCATACGTCTATTAGTATTATAATATGTTACACTATAGACGGTAAGACTAAAATAAAATCGAACGTTTGTAGAGCGTGGGTGCGGAATGCCGGTAGTGCCGGCGAAAGCGTACTAACTACAATCCAATCTATGCAGAAAGGCCGCTTCTCAAATACATTACGCAACATTATCGTAAATAATCTGAACATACAAAGACACACTGTATAAAGACCGGTTTCGGCAGCACTATTTTCGCGGTTACTATTGTGGCGGTCCATTAAATGAGTGTGAGTGAATTTAATACGCTTGTGTTAGTTTAGCGGCGATAACAAAAGACGAAGGACGTGCATTTCCGACGTTCCACGTTTAAATCAACTTTTTAAAAGAAAAAAGTTGAAACAGTGTTGCCACCTTGAACTTGGGACTAGTGATGTGTTTTGTTTGTGTGCGTTTTATCGAATAGGACAGTGAAGTGTTACAATAACTCGTAACACATTGGTAACGGATAATTCGTGTCGCTTGAACTGTTTCGGTTATTTTGCATTGATAACGCGATCTTGAGATATTTTAGTGAAAGCGTTCGTCTGGACTAGTGTTGTTATTGAAATCGATATTGTTAATTCAGCTCATTAATTATAAATACATGAGTGAAGGAGAAACACGTTACGCCTACTAGTTAATACGCCAGTTAAATAGTTTTAATTGTGCGTGTATAAAGTGAACTCGATCGAACTTTTAACATTTTGAAGTGACTTAGCCGTTAGCCGAATAGTGAGTCATCAGAGGTAAGAATGATACTTAGTAAGAAAATAAAAGACCCACAGATCATACAATCGTTTGATATTCCAAAATATTAGTTGTTTTATTTTTTTTATAATTTATAGGGTTGCGTTTGACCACCATCACGTTGGAGCACGCTTGCCTAGAAGAAACCGATTCGCTCGTGATTTGAAGATTTTCAAAGATTTGATGTTCCGAATTTCCGGTAAACTTTTCCAATTTTTCTTTCCCTTAAAACCTCGTTCGGAATGTTACCATCATTAAAAAAAAGCCAAATGTCCCAGCCGTTCTCAAGTGATGTGCTTACCAATGATCACCATCTCATTTTTATTTATAGATATATATTACTAGTTGTGCCCCACGGTTTCAGCGGCCCCGTCAAAATTGGTCTAGCCATTTCGGAGTCAATAGGGATTATACACATTGTCACCTTTTATGATTAAGTAACATAGATCAATTAATTATTACTATTGATACAACTATTATTAATACGGAAGCTTGTGAACCTGTGTGCGTGATGGTGGTCAAACGCAAGCATATTAATTATAAAAAAAAAACAGAAAATAATTGAAGGTGTTTTTTTCTATGTAATTTCTATATAAACCAAGGATTGGTTTATTAATAGCAAGAAGCAGGGTAAAATGTGAATCATGACGTGAAAAAAACACTTTAGTTTTTTTTATCCTAGCTGTCCCGACAGACTTTGTCCTGTCCAAATTTCAATAATCTTGGTTGTATAAACAAAAAGGAAAGGATTGGCTCAGAGGTCAGGGGGCTTTTGTTCTGATACAATGTCCTAATTTTACTTATGTACCTACGTAATAAACTACATACAAAACTACATGAAAATATCAAAGCAATGATCAAGGACTAAGTTGAACTTTGCTTTGAAATTTTGATAAAGTTTTGGGACTTTGGTTTGAATCATTGGAAGCATCCAGTACATTTTTACGACCACTTGCTAATTGGCACACAAATAAAGTGGTTCAAATAACGGAATCGTAATCACACAGAAGACATAATATCACAGTAATAGTCAATCTATTCTGATGTCTTTGTAGACGACTAGACGTGATCACTTTTTTTTTAGAGAAATCATTTGCCGTTATTTGATCAAAGTGATGTTAAACGTCACTTTGATAATGACGGTTGACATAGCAACAAGACTGGCCACACTGGCCAAACTTTAAGGCAATGGCCGGTTGAAACTTTTCAAAGATGGCGCTAATGTAGGTAGTGCGTGTTTTAGATTTTTTCCTTTTGTATTTGGAAAATGATAAATGTATTGATGCCAAAATTCCCATTACAAAAAGCCCAGACACAATAAATTAGACTTGACACTGGCAAATACATCAGACATACGAACCCAAAAACCTTGGCATGAGAAAAATTAAATCCACTATCCACCACAACAACCTCAGAACCACAACCTTACCACGGTAAATATCCCGTATATAATCATATAACTTTAAATCTACTATAGTCTATAGTTCGTAAAATATATTGTGTAAAATATAGTGAGCCTGTGACAGCTGTCATTGAAATCATGCCCATCACGTACCGTATTTATGACGTTGTCAATGTACGCCAGACAATGTCATACTTGATAGGTATGACATTGTCTTATGAATAGTGATGTTCCTCGCGTTAATCACAGATTGTAAATTATCGATCTTGTAATAGTTTTTTTTTTCTGTTTATATAAAAATCTAGATTTGCAATTTACCTTTGATTCTAATGTTATTGACTGCGATTTTCACCTTGACAACATAATAAGTGATCAAGACTATTCGTTAGTACCTAATCTGCGGAACTGCTTTATAGTGACTCGGATACCGATTATGACTTTGACAATGATTTGGCTCCTTAAAAAATGCGTACATGGCACTTATTACATTTCATTCTTAAAAATTATGTTATAAATTATCCATAAATTTACCAGAATAGTAACAATGATCGATTTTCAACATAGTCTTGACCTAGGCATAGCTAGGCACTCAAGGTCACTTTAACAGTTGCCAACGCCAATAATACGGCTAGAGCAAGCTTTTGTTCATGGGGGTGTAAAAAGGAGGCGGGGGGAAGTTTGGGGGTCCGGACCACCCCCCAACACCTTATCATACGTGAAAGAGGAATATTGAACAGACACCAAATACTTATATAATATGTTGTGCACGCGCAGTTGTCATAGCAACGGTTCCTTGCAGTAACAACAAACGATAGCTATGCGAGAGAAGCGCTTGGGATTCTGCGTTTTTCTGTTCTGGGTGAAGTCCGGGCAATAACTTTGTACATAATTGTAACACTATAATAACAGTTATAGACTGTCAATAGACCGTTAAAGGTCTAAAGACAATCCAAATGCTCAAGCCCACCCACCCCACCCACCAGTAATAGTTGGCAGCATACCCAGCATGCTGGCGGCGGCATAATACGCTGAATGGCAAAATATAATTTCTAATATTTATTCAAAAAAACATAAGGCATTTACAAAGTGTGGTGACCTAGAGTAGCAGAAGTATCGCTTCTGTGTTAAAATGTAGAGCTAATATTTGTACAGATCCGCGATGAGCCTTGTGAAATAATATAGTCGTACAATGTACCCAATAATACACAGGTACCTAGTTCATTTGCACGTGGCAATTTCCGCGCCAATATTCACATAACTTGAAGAGCAGACTTTTTGTGTTACTTAGTTATCTTATTAGTTTGTGTAGTAAGTACTAGCGCCTTGCCCGCCTGGCTTCGCACGGGTGTAATTTACATGCGAAGCCGGGTTGGGTCGCTTGTTATATATATAAACCTTCCGTGAAAAATTATCTAACTGATGGTGAAAACCGCATCAAAATCCGTTGCGTGGTTTAGAAGGAGTTAGCGGCCATACAGACATACAGACAGACAGACAGACGCGGAAAGTGACTTCAATTTATTCTATGAAGAGATTAGGGTTCTTTTTCAGAGGTACTTTTGATTAATACTTAGGGTTTTGCGATTATTACACGATATACGATAAACCACACTTACCACACTTAGAATTAAGCTTATACCTAAATTCTTGCGTTCTTATACCTACATTCTTCCGTATTTTAAAGGGGATATTGGATTTGTGACTTATCTTCTTGTGTTCTTCTTTTCGTATTCTTCAAATATGTAAGTTTTGCTTAAAACTCGCCCCAAAATGTTACCAATTTTATCAGTACCGCCCTTTATGTATGGCAAGACTACAGAAAAGAGAAGTAAATAGAACGGAAATGAGAAGGAAAATCTGTTACCAGGCATTATGAGTGAATCTTAATTAAACATTCTCATCTAGATCATCGCGTCGAACTCGCTGCTAACTGATTTTGAATGACTGACGTTTCGTTTATATGGGTTCAACTGGCTACAACGAATCTCATACAAAAATGCCTTACTAGCCGTTATAATATACTTAAACAAAAAATATACTTTTCATTGGGCAAGAAATTTGGTTTTGGTGTTTTGGGTCGGATTTTGTGACGTAATCGTGGGAGTTTGAGACTGTTGCTTCGCAGGACTGATTTGACTTGATAAAGCTCTTTCGCCAGGTGGACAGTGTCACAGATGTCGCGTGCTCTCTGTAAAGATCGGAATGCTACCTTAACAAAGATTTGCCTACACTAGCTAACTGACGGATGATGGTGGGAATTATCACTGAGATATTTATCTGGATTTCAAATTTTTTTCTCTTTATGGTGCTGAAACATGGACGCAGAAAGCAGCGAATCGAGAGTGCATCGATGGTTTTGAGATGTGATGCTGGAGGAAAATGCTTCAAATATCATGAACAGCACATCGGACCAACGTCATACTACACCATTCAAGGTCATGACAAGACTCTACTGTCTCAAACGTGTTCTCGAGTAGTTTGGCCACATTGCTAGAAAACAAGGCGACAACCTAGAAAAGTTGATGGTGGCAGGGAAATTCGACGGCAAAAGATCGCGATGTTGCAGCCAATACGTTGGTCCCATCAGATTCGCACCTCTCTCGATGTACCTCAGTCTAAACGACGTATTCCATGTTGCTGAGGATATAAGACGATGGAAAGAAATCATCAGAGAACGATCCTCAGACATGAGTAATACATATTTTTATCTGGATGGGCTTCCTATACACAGACTATTCCTATATATTCCTATAATTCATATTTATATTGTCATATAGATTCCTAAATGACATAATATAATTGTCAGGATTCCTGGTGATGTGAATCATAGAAAGCTATTGAGTTATCGTCTTCTGGCTCCATTAGGAATAAAATTTTACTATTTAAGGAGTTAAGATGGTCCAAAAAACAGAGCAGATTTTTGGTATTTGGGATTGATGGCTACGTATCATCTCCGTCTCCGACATAGCTAGAGCAATAGAGAGCGCGCTGTCTTCGATGTCTTCCATGAATAAGTCGGCAACAATTATCATTTAGCTTCCTATTTACTATTTCGATGCAGTGTCGCAGGGGAAGAAATAATCTGCCCAATTTTTAAATGTATAGTTAATGCCGTCTAATTTGAAGTTTGTAAAATTTGTTTTGTCATTTTAATTAATATTATTATTTTTCTTTTGCATTTCCTTCAGTAGTCTGATGACTACGTTACCCGTTAGCTATCTCTCCTCAATCAAAATGACGCCATCCCGTTTGCATTGAATTTCTCTCACCATGCATGCATGCGTGCTAGCTAAAACGTCCTTAATCGCCGTTTTGAACCTTATCCAGGTGGTTCACATAGTTTAAAGGTATCAAACCGTTACTCCTGTACTACTGGATTCCGGGTTTTGCTTATAATCATCATCATTTCAGCCATAGGACGTCCACTGCTGGACATAGGCTTCCCCCATCGATCTCTAAAAGGGCCGGTTGCAAACGGCCTGCATCCAGCGTTTCTTTGCGGTCTCATTTAGGTTGTCTGGTCATCTTGTGGGTGGACGTCCTACGCTGCGATTAAATTACCGGTACTTGTCCTCCAAACGAGAACCTTTGGGTCCCATCGGCCACCTGTTCTGCTTCGTTTGTTCTGCGTTGCTTATAATAATTTCGCCAAATATTTTTATATGATTAAGAACTACTTTATTTTGGATATATGTATTTGAATACTAATGCAAATTGCCCAAAATTACCTAAGTACCACTTACTTGAATGAACTCATCCTTGTGGAATATACATAGATAATTGTCTAATCTCTATGGCCTTCAGATAAGATAGACTTATCATTTATAAGTATTTACACCTTCAAAGCAAACAGTGCAGTATATTGTAGATATTAAGCCTGATAAATAAAATGTTAACAATCCTCTATCAGTTGGAATAATATCTAACCCATACTTTCACCTTATATCAGATCTATTCACGCGTGCGTTGCTATGTAAAATATTTATATATAAACCACAACAGTATGGAAACGTATAATTTAGTATTTATTTGTAGCTACAATGTAAAAAATCCTTGGTATACTTTTACTTGCTATCTATAATAGTTCAAAACTTTACAATAAGTTTTATTGTTTCAATAATATCATAATATCAAATGTGAGGGCTGTTTTTTTAATTGTTATTATCTCTATGAGAATTTTGGCGTCGCACTTCTTGTGCATTTGCCAGTGCCAAGTATTCAAATATCGTCAAACGAGTCAAAGTTATGCCCAAGTAAAGAGGTGGAGGCTTTACAAGAGGCTCCTCTGGAGTTTTGGAAACGTCACGAAAAACATGTTTTACCTCTTTATATCACTTTCCCACACTCGAGTACGTCCACGAACACTTAATAAATAATAATACACCATTATTACACACGATCACTCGAAAATACACAAGATTAAAAAAAACACAATGAGGCGACATGTTTTTTTCTCGTTTGTTGTGTATAAAATAAAATAAATAAAATAAATAAAATCATTTATTTCAGGCACTCCAATGACCCATAAAATAAAATACAAACTAACACTACAATAAAATAAAATGCTATCACGCTGTAAAGAGGCGATCATCTACTTAAACCTAAGTGTAAATCTAAAGTCTAAGAAGCACAATAGTGCTGGGTCATTTTTTGTTGCCATCCATGTGAACCGAGACCCAATGTTTAAACATTGGGCTCCCTAAATCGTCAGAGACAGCCTCGAGTATCCTGTTAGCGGAACGACGCAGGCGTTGCCAGAATGAAGCCACCCTGGTTCGTATATCTGTGCGTTTGCGCCATTATTTCCCTATCAAGTTTTCTATTACATAGGTATCCAGGCAAGCCACAGATGAGTGCAACAGCAATGGAAATAATGGAATGACTACACAAGAGAGAAAAAAATCGTTATTTTTTTATATATATATTTTTTTACTTCTCATTTTTGTGGTAATGGCAGCCAAAACATTTGTTCGAATATATAATGCAGTCTGCAAGTCTGTACCCTTAGTACAAGTTTTGACAGTATTTGAAAACTTTTTTCGTTTTCGTATTGTTCCATACATTGCTGGGCGGAAAGGTATTCGAAAACTGCTTTCGTATTAGAGTGAAGCAATCTATACCGCCGATTACTACCGATTTTAGTTCCTCCACGTTTCCGATAGAGGCGCTTTACTAAAATGTATGGAACAAAACGTATACGAAAAAAGTTTTCGAAAACTATCAAATCTGGGACTAAACGTACTATTACATACATATAATTATGTAAGAGTTTGTTATATATATATATTTAAACAAACTCTACTTCATGTAGCGTTTGTTTATATTAACTGGTAATGATATATTTGAATTTTAAATTTGTTATTTTTTTTTTTTTGTTATAACTCCAAATAGTCGCTCAATTAGCACCATTTGGTAATTTTACATTAATCATAATTCACAGACGGTTCACAGAGTTATCTGAGTTACTTCCATACTGTTTATAGGTAAATTTTGAGCACGTGTGTTGCTATGTTAACATTATATTTATTTAGATAGGTAGATAGATACAAAAGCGTGTCTACAATGCTTCAATATTCCTATTTAAAAGATCAAGGTCTGCCGGTCAAAGCTCGCGCGTGCGGATTCTGCCCACGTAGTCGTGAACCAGGAACCAGGGTTGCCAGATGACAAATTTTCTCTTACTCGTGGGACCATCTAGAGTGGTTATTGTGTAGGTACTAATAGTGAATTATTATTAATTAAGTGCTCGTAAACGTGCTCGAGTGTGGCCAAGTGATATAACGGGTCGAACATGACATGTCTTTTTGTGTTGTTTCCAAAACTCCATAGAAGCCTCTTGTAAAGTCTCCACCAATTTACTGAGGCATGAGTTTTACTTGACCGTGACTTACTTTGCTTACTCTGACTGTGACTATGACTTGTGTGACGCTATTAATACTATGTGAACTTGTGTAATATTACGACTAAAGGGCTTTGGTTATATGATTAAATATTTACGGGATATTTACCGTGGTAAGGTTGTGGAATGAGCTCCCATTTAATCATATAACTTTAGTGAATGACCGTGATAGATTAAAACAGTGTTTTAAAGGACTTTGTATCCACGGTCATGAAAAAATAACAAAAAATTTATAAATAAGGAGGCCTTTGTTAGTAGACGTTTACTGGCTGATTATATATGATGTAATGAACATAATGAAATGATTGAATTAAAGCAATAATAGTTGAATGAAAGCAATAATGTTTCAGCTAAATAAAGAAAATAACATTATATACCTAGCATTGGATAGCCCGTTGGTCCAGTTGGAAGTGAACCTAAATTCTAAGCTTGGAGGCGTGGGTTCGATTTCTATCTAGGACAAAGATTTATGTGATGAACATTTGTGTTTGTTCTATATCTGGGTGTTAATATCTATTTAAGTATTTATTTAAAAACTATATAATGATGTATGTATGTATATGTTTATCAGTGTCATGGCAGCCATATGATAGTACAAGCTTTGCTTAGTTTGGGGTCAGATGACCGTGTGTGCAAAAATGTCCTGAATATGTCCCGAATATTACAAAACGTTCAATAAATTTTCAGAAATATGCTAGTTGTTTTCATTTTTGTACCCGTGGCAACCCTGCGCGGATAAATCCATTCGCACTATTCGCAGTCTCAGAAAATCTTCGAACTTGCTTTATAATTGGAAAGTTCCTTTTGATGGTTGTAGGTATTAGTGAATCGACTGACTGATTGATTGCACATGTGTGAGTTTGGCTTAGATTTTAAACCGATCGCCACCACCAAAGGTAAAGGTTCACATTTCAATAAAATTGTAGTGATATTTATTTTATGTACCTACCTACCATGTCTGGCTATATCTTCGTCTGTTTGTAATTGTGTATTTCTTATTGATAATTTTCCTACATAAAATATCACGGGAGGTCATTTTGGTAGTGTACAAGGAGGGTTACATGGAACGGATGTAGTAAGCCGAAAGGAGATCATTGAACCTACTCCACATCATGAACACAAAAAACACAACCTTACCACGGTAAATATCCCGTTAATAATCATATAACTTTATTATGAACACATCTTACAATAGGAAAATCGTGAAAAATCTATTGTTCCTTCAGGGGCGGATCCAGAATTTCATTGGCATTCTGACAAGGTTCGAAGGAATCAAATCGAAAAATTGAGTCGAATGTATGGAATTGCTAGGTTTTTGGTGTGGGCCATGGACCCCGTGGCTCCCCCCTGGATCCGCCAATGTGTTTCTAAGGTTCAACGTTGTTCATAATGATGAATAGGTAGTCAAATCCAACCTTACAACCTTACCTTTATATGCTATTCAGTTCAGAAATTTATTTAAGTAAATAAGTATCTACCTACTCGTTTTGTACTTTGTTTATTGCAATAAACCGGCCGAGTGCGAGTCGGGCTCGCACACTGAGGGTTCCGTACCACCACATAATACAATAATTATTATCAATTTAAAAACAGACTTCAATATTATTAATATACCTATTATGGCATTTCGATTTGGTGAAACATATACCCCCGCCCTCCTTTCTTATTTACTTTTTTTATTCAAATTCGTAAAATTCAACCGGCTATCTATCTATTACGGTTCGAAAGCTTTCTACAGCCGTCGAACGGACGAACAGACAGACGGACACACGGACAGACGGACAGACACCGTAAGCTTAGCTATAGGGTCCCGTTTGGGTACGGAACCCTAAAAAAGGAACATTATTTTTTTCTATACAAAATCATCGTGATACAAATCACGCTGTACAAAATAAATTAATAGCAAAGAACAAGCAATACTAGCGCTATCTATGTGCCATTTCAAAATTCATCAGCTTTTTGGCGCATTGCAAAACATAAAAGTTCAGCTACTCACCACAAGAGGACGCAACCAAAGCCTACATTATTTAAGGAAAGCCTTTAGATAATACTTTTGCTACCTACTAACAGATGGCGCGAAATTGAATTAGCAAATAAGATTTCTTACAATTAACATGATAGGTGTCAGTCACTAGCAGCGAGAAAAAGATTATAATAATATATATTATTATGAAAAGCTCGGGGTAACCTTCAGACAAATAGCAATTATATTTTAGTCAACGGGATATCCCTACCAATACAAACTTCACCCTCAAGACAGAAACACGATTAAGGACATTTCGCTCAATATAAAAAATATGAAAGTAATTACACTGATTTGCGCATTTCTCCCTTTTTTTTTATTCATTCAAATACCTTTTCATTAAATTATGTCTACGATATCTTAATATACAGATTTCATAATTATGAAGAAAACCGCAAAGGTACGTGCCTACATTTTACATTAGCTATACTTTCCGAAAAATACACCGACTGTGTGTAAACGCCATGATTTTGCACCGATAAATGCAACTTTAATACAATAAACCAAGCCTTATGGTCATCTGGAGTAAGAAGCGTTGCTTAAAAGTGGGAAAACCTCGCCTTAAAACAGGTGGCTGTAAATGCCGCCCATGGAAGTACATAGAGACCTACTTACTTTTCTACTTACTTAACTACTACTTTACTACGGCCTTACTTTTCATCTACGTGACTTCAGCCATGAACTTGTTTATTAAATCAATCCACTTTTGATCCACATAGACCAAAGTGAGTGAATAAGTGAAGTATGATACAAGACTGAATAATCTTAAGAAATTATGACACGTGGTAAACTTCCAGGTGAGGTGTGTGACTCAAACTGTAGCACAGACTGTAGCCCAGAATCCCCTGAGTCCAGTTTCCATTGAGATTTTTCAGAATCGTGACGGCACTATCTTGATCATAAGCGATTTGGAATCCCCATCGTGATTCGTGACGACATTCATTCAATGCAAAGTTCAATGAAAGTGACGCCAGTGCAATATAATCAGTATGGAATCTTTAGACTGAGGTTTGACATAAAACATCCATGATCCAAGAAAACAAGCTCTAGCGCTCCGGGAGCTGACACCCAATTTCGTCACTGTCTATTTGCCACCTTATTGTAACAAACACAGATATTGGGAAACATTTTTATTATTATCTACTATTTAATAAAGTACAAGAAGCATTCCAATTATCATTTTGGTTTGTCCGCTCAAGCAAAGCAATTCCAGTTAAGAACGAATTTAATATATTATTTATTAAACACATTATTTATATCAAAACCACATTGATTAATTGGATTCCCACGGATATTGGGGAGTTATAATTTCACGCTAGTGGAAACACAGAAAATCGCTGTCTTATAGGGATTCCGCCATTGTTTCGTGTATCGTCTCAACTCTCTCGAACTTGTTGTAAATTACTTGTTCTGTTCTTGCTTATGCACGTGTACGTGTAGTTGCGTGTCACCCACGTGACATTTTGTCTCGGAGCGCTATTCCCGGCTCCCGATTCTACTAAACAAATTGTTTTTAAATTGTAATTGTTTAATTTTTAAATAATTGCCTCAAAATTGACAGTGTAATTTTTTTATACTAAGTTAAAATATTAGGTGAAAAAATATTAGGTTAAAATGTAAGGTGGTGGGTGGTATTTTTCTAGTAAGTATAGAAAAAATAAGAACAGTCAGATTTGAGGCAATTACAAAATTATACAGTGTTTTGAAACAATTACAATATAAAAACAATTTGTTTAGAAGAATCGGCGCCCTGGCGGAGTATATTATTATACCATGTAAATATCTAAATAAACACATTTCAGTAGCAGTTATGGAATCAGGGCCCAGACCCAGTTGCTGATTGGTGGATTCACATATTTCACATACGCCATTGAATTTCTTCTCTGTACTTATTGCATATTTCGTCACGATGATTTCCTTCACAGAAAAGCCAGTGGTATCATTCCGAAGAGCTCATTGGTACGGGCTCGGGATTTGAGCCCGCGACCTCAGGCTTTCAATTCTAGCGGTTTTCCAAATAGACTACCACAGCTTACGGTTATTTTTATTACTAGGCGTATTCTTCGACCAAAATAAAATTTATGGGCGGGCCCAGAAGAAGCGCATTTTTGAAAATTCAAATAAGCGCCAGTGCTCACTTCGATTCAGTCGGTCTCTAGCCGTAGGAAGTGCAACACGCGACTATTGTTACATGATAACGAAACTTCTGACAAAATTATGCCTTCGTGTGCTTTCCCGAAGTGTAAACACACAACAAAAAACCGCTTTCTATTTTTTTGCCACAATTGTGTTTAAGTATAATGTCCGACGGTTTTGACTCATTATATAGAGAGCAAGTTCAATTTGTATATGTCGAATTTCTAGTGTAATTCCGCTTCTACGTCGTTTCGAGTACAATAAGGATTTTGGTTAAACTATTTTCTCTATACACAAATACAAACAACAAAAAACAAAAATACAAATTATCTATATACAAATTAAAAATGGACTTCCGCAAAGTAACGACTGATTCAATCAACTAGCAAGTTCAATGTTTATGCCCCGTCCATTTTATTTTATTTTAGTCGTAGGGCGTATTCCTCTAAGCGTGTCAGTTGCGCTACTGGTTATACGGTCGCGTTCTACGTGTGTGACGTCAGCTCGTGACGTAATGGACGTGACGGCGCGTGTCGCTACGTCTCGGCGCGTGAAGGCCATGTAACGTAACTGATTATACTATGACATGTATGTTGCATAATTCCGTTTGCTGTCTGGTATTGTGGATAATTTTGTTGTTCATTCATAATTAAGTTTTGGTTTTCAATTAAATCCTGATAAGGAAAATGCCTAAGCAAAAAAGATTAATTAATTAATTTCCTAATTAAAACATAATATTTCCCGAAAATTTGATCACATTTGCGTTAATGATATTGGCTTGTTCAGCCTCGATCGGAGATGCAAACAGGAGGCAACGTAAAAACATTTATGTTGATGAAAAATGGTGGTGATTATAACGTAGGTATGTGATAATATATCTACCACAGGCATATCCAGGTTTTAATGTAGGGTGAGGCAAAAAATAAAAATCTACTCATATGTCCTAACATTGAAACTTTCTTTTAAAACTGGCTGACGTTGGATAATTTTTCGCTTCTAGAACCCTTTCTATGCACACTCATCATACACAATCATGCCAACAAGCTTAAATAAGGTATAAATTAAAATAAGATATACTTTTGTATATCTTATTTTTAATTACTTATTTTAATAGTCATCATGGCAGAGTCGCTGGAGGATCTCAATACGATGCTCAGCGACCTCAGTAGCCTTTCCCAACAGGTGGGTCTTAAAATGAACATGGACAAGACAAAAATTATGTCCAATGTCCATGTTGAACCCGTGCCGGTAGTCGTTGGGAACGATACTCTCGAAGTTGTTGACCATTACACCTATCTTGGACAGATTGTTCAGTTTGGTAAGTCCAACTTAGGCAAAGAGGTCGCCCAAAGAATCCAACTCGGATGGGCAGCGTTTGGGAAATTGCGTGACATATTCTCGTCCAAGATACCACAGTGCCTCAAGACGAGGGCTTAGTCTTTGACCAGTGTGTGTTGCCAGTGATGACATATGGTACTGAGACGTGGTCCTTAACTGTTGACCTTTTGGAAAAACTCAGAGTCACTCAGCGGGCAATGGAGAGAACTATGCTCGGAGTTTCTTGGCGCGATAAAATTCGAAACGTGGATATTCCCCAAAGAACCAGAGTCACCGACATAGCTGTTAAAAAATTTGCAAGTTGAAGTGGCAATGTGCAGGCCACATCGCTCGAAGAACCGATAACCGATGGGGAAGAAAGGTTCTGGAGTGGAGACCACGAACCGGAAGACGCAGCGTAGGGAGGCCTCCCACTGGATGGACCGACGACATTGTAAGAGTCGCGGGCATCCAGTGGATGCAAAAGGCAGGCTGTCGTTGAGTGTGGAGGTTAAAGGGGGAGGCCTATGTTCAGCAGTGGACGTCTTCTAGCTGATGATGATGATGATGATACTTTAGTAATATGTAAATTTAAATTAATGGTCTACATTAAACTATACTTACATACCTATGTATTAAACTATGGCCTACGTACTATTTGTACCAATCAGGTGGATGATTGAAAATGTTTAGCATTAAGTCCTCCCTTTGTACCCTCTACTAATATTATAAACGCGATAGTTTGTATGTATAGATGTATGGATGTTTGTTCCTCTTTCACGCTGCTACGGAACAACGGATTAACCTGATTTTTTGCATGGGTATAGTTCAAGAGCCAGAGTGACAGGCTACTATGAGTGACTTTTCATCTTCTTCATCACCATTTTTCATCACTACGCAGGTGAAACTGCGGGGTGCAGCCAGTGTCTTCATAATTTGTAAGTGTGCAATAAAGTATTAAATTAAATAAATAATAAACTATAACACACTCAATATTTTACGAATAAATGAATGAATGAAGTGTTTACTGTTTATATTGATTACTATCCGCATTCCGGTAGGTCAAGGTTACACACGTGGAGTCAATGTCCTGTTGTTCATTAATGAGGATAAAAATGCGTAAAATGATACAAGCTATAATATTATGTTACGTTACCTGCTATTAAAATAATATTTTCCGTTTTCCTTAACGACAGTATAAAAAAAATAAGCAGAAACATGCGTACTAAATTTAAAAAAAAATATTAACAGTCATAAAACAAAGTAAAATCATTGACATAAAACCAAGGACGTTGTTTACTCAATGATACCATAATCATACTAATATTATAAATGTGAAAAGTTTGTTGGTTTGTTTGTTCCTTTTTCACGCAGCAACAGAACAACGGATTGACCTGATTTATTGCATGGGTGTAGTTCATGGGCTGGAGAGTGACATAGGCTTTCTGACCACACACCTTCATCCACATCCACACACATCTTCTACATACCCCCATACACACTTTCACACACACACACACACACACACACACACACACACACACACACACACACACACACACACACACACACACACACACACACACACATACATCTCTGCGAACCCTGACTCTTTTGAGCATTTGTATATCGTAGAGACTACAGACGCATACACCAATCCTCACACCTTCACATCTACACACCTATAATAAGGATGTTCGTGTGCCTGTAATATGACAACGTTAGTCGTAAAATTATTATTATTTAATTTTTAAATTACTGTTATCTATTTTGGCCTTATCATTGTGAATATTGTATAGAATAAATAAACCTGTTGATTACAAGAAAAAATAAATAAAAAAATAACACAATTTGTTTGGATTTCATAGAGATTTTGGCAATGTTCAGAAAATTTGTAATGAAAAGTACCTACTTTGTATAGTGCATAAAACGAAATCAGAAAAAATGTGCACTTCAGTAACAACCAAATTTTTTACACAAAAAGACAAAAGAATTACACAAATTAATATACTTAGAAGCTAAATTTTAACCCTGTCACAATCAAGTAAGATAAAGATAAGATAAGATAAATTTATTCACGAAGTATGTGACTTCTTCAAACCATTTCTACTAAGACAGAAGCTATAGATGTAAGAAAACCCCTAAGGTTAAAGTTTTGTGACCTAATAGGGCAAGATATTAAGGATTAGGAAGAGAGAGAGAGAGAGAGAAGAGTAGATTGATAGAGATGAAACAGGCTGAAAATAAGTTGAAATAAAGCACTAACCCACTAAACGTGTTTATGACTTATCATAGTTAAATACCAAGAAGGTAGAAAGGCGATCTCTATCTAATTCTTCTAATGCACTCGGACGTCACTTCACGCAACTGTTTCGAAAGAACAATCTCCCAAATGTGAAGGTTGGATATGATGACTTATTTCTCAAACATTTGTCTGAGCTAATTCGGAATTTCCGTTTGAAAGATATCGTGAGCCTTTCTCTATCCTTGAGGATTATCGATATTTCCTTGTACATATTTTTGAAGTACAAGCTTTATAATTACTTATAAATATATTTACGGTCATAAAACAAAGTAAGATCATTGACATAAACCAAGGAAGTTGTATATAATATACTCAATAATCAACCAGCAATCTTACAAATATTCCCTTGATTATACCTACTTCTACCATCTCTCGATAGCCGTGACGGGAGGCCATCAAAATTTGCCTCTTAGTCATACTGATCTAGACTAAGAGGTATAATATTTGCATCGGTAAAACTTAAAAGGAATATTATATTCCTAAATTTTCCCACACCATAAATTATGTAGTATTTTATTATGAGTAATTTAGACCCAGTAAAAAGTCCCCTTACAGGTATCGTGAGTAATAAAGACTCAGTGAAAAAGTTCCTTTACAGGAACTTGACCTACTAACGAACTTTGTCCCACAGAATGTGTACCCATTGTTCTTCATAATAATTTTAATTACTAAGTGTGTTTAGTATTTACCACGCCATAAACTTGAATTGTATTCACCATATGAGTAACCAGCTTTTGCCCGCGTTGTAAACAAAACAATAAGTAAAGGCATCGATTTTGATGTACTCTAAACTAAACTAAATTTGATAGCTCTAAAATTGTTGCCATCCTTCTCTCCCATATAAAAATTAAATGAGAGGCAGATTAATTTTAGTCCTGTCAGATTGGTTTTGTTTAGTGAGTGGTATGACAGAATCGACGCTATTATCAATAAATGTGTAGCTTTTATCAGTGAAACAATTTTCAGAATCAGTTCCATAGTTCCAGAGTTTAATTCCTACAAACATACAAAGACACAAACATAGTTTTAACTTTTATAATATCATACTAATATTATAAATGTGAAAAGTTTGTTGGTTTGTTTGTTCCTCTTTCACGAAGACTGATTTTTTGCATGGGTATAGTTTTAGGGTTGGAAAGTGACATAGGCTACTTTTCATCATCATCATCACCATTTTTCATCACTACGCGGGTGAAACCGCGGGGCGCAGCTAGTTATTATATATATTGTAGACTGAGTGAAAAAGTTCCTTAACAGGAGTTACAAACAGTGGTCACTTTCCGACCTTTGGGCAGGAATGAATCTTTGTACTACTGAAAAAACATTAACTACCTACTTATTCGTACCATACTATCACTAAATGTTAGCTTAAATATTTCAGAAATAGTTAAGTAGGTAGATAGTTTTTTCTTCGATTTTCACCAATATATTAAAATTGCTAATAGGCTGGTTTAAAACACCTTTGTGGTGTTATTGTTGTTAATTTGTACCTACCCCGTATTATTGATTTTATTTCTGTAATAGAGATATAGAGTTGAAATTAAAGGTAACGTTACCTAATCTACCTGACATCTAAGTTTTTTTTTTTGCAAATAAAAAAAAACAGCAACTAACGATAATTTTTTTTATCTCGTTTGACCACCAATTCATTACAATATTATTTACAGTAGTTCTAGTTGTTAATTACCGACATAAGTAACACATTTTTTTCTCGATTGTAATTAAGAAATATTGTACTGTGAATAATTATAGCAAAAAAAAAACATATAACACTCATTCTAAATTTTCCAATACCTTTCAACTGAATGTATCTAAATAATTATAAGCACATGTTTACACAATGCGTGGTTTTCCCTGAAAGTAATTTTTTTTAAATCTAATTTTTGTGTTTGGGGCTTTAGTCGCTATACGATTATACCAGCCCCATTTTACAAAGCAACTTAAACAATCAAAATGGACCAGAATCCCTACGCTGATCTAGTTGAAAACGAATCTTTCCGCGTCAGATGGAAATTAAAAACGGATGCTCTAAGAGCAGGTTAGTCATCAACTTAGCCTTTACCACTTTTTCCACGCTTTTACGGATGAGATTACTCACGGAATATTTTAACCATACAAAATAACACCTTTTTTTTTTTTTTTTTATGACGTTCTAGGCCAAAGTCCAGCTCAGTCCAGTATGGGTCTAATTAGTCAGACATACAAATATTATGTGCGGATTTTTAGTGCGAATAAAGTATCACAATAATAATTATTAATTGAGATTATCCTGTCCCATTGGATCAGACAGGATAAAGCAGGTGCCGTTTCTCGTCCTATATATCTGTTCTCCTATCCTCAAGTAACTCACCTCCAATAGCCCAAATTTTTTCATCCGATACTGTACGATAGTTTTATATTTCATTTTATATTTAACAAGGCCTCTTGGTGTTGTCTTCGGCCCCTCCAATGCCTATCAAAGGTCCAGGCTAAGCCCGTGTTTATATTGAAATAAAGTATTATTTGTTGTAACTAGATGCGCTCTGCGGTTTCACCCGAGTGGACACGAGCTGTTTATTTTCCCGGGATAAAAAGTATATTTAAAATTAAGCTTAAGGTTTTTGGGACAAACTTGGTTTTCCTACAGTATATTAGTTTATCCTGACTCACGTTGGATAAACTGGTTTGGCCTGAATTGGGTTTGACTTTTGATTTGTTCAATATCTATACTCAAACTGTTAATTTTTCTGCGATAATAAGTGAAGTTAAAATTGAGCTTAAGGTTTTTGGGACATAATGGTTTTCCTAGGGTATATTAGTTTATCCTGACTCGCGTTGGATAAATTGGCTTGGCCCGAATTTGGGTTTGACTGGTAACAAATAGATTTATTTTGTTCAATATCTATACCCATAAAGCACCTAGAAGATATACTAAGTACTTATAGAGACGATTTCAGATTTTTTTCCTTTATACTCTATTGACCACCTACCACGATGCCTAGTTCCAAGTTTCTGGGAAATAAAAGTAGTCATTCTCCGGAAAATTAATATTTTCCTTTTCTTTAGAACGACTCATTATAACATTTTGTTATTCCTATATTTTTGTCTATTTATTTATTAGTATTATTTATAGCTCGTTAAAGGTCCCCAAAAATAATAAATAATTTAAAGCAGCATACCCAGCATGCTAGCGGCGTTATCATTGAAAATCAATACTACAAAAATGGCTTTGTTTCAAATTTTACGTAAATTCCCACGTGTATTCGTACAGGAAAAAGAAACAAAATTTATTCACTTCATACCATTTCTGCAAGTTCACGGCTAAACTGTGGCTCATTTTCATTCACAAAATGTATGGCTGATTACCTCGTAATGCATGACCGTGTTACTTTACTCTAGGTACTCAAATGAGGTTTTTCCTACACATTCATTTACTAAATCATAATCTAACTTCCGAGATTTGGTCATATTAGTCAACCTTGAAGCACCTGTGAGATTTTTTGCGTGATTTGTCATTGGTCTGCGTGCGTTTCTGAGAGTACGCATTTGAGGATGTTTCATAATTGTTAAGCAATAGTAATCATCTTACGCACTTATGTAACTGTATTTTTTTATTATTATTGTTTAATAATAGACTTGCGTTTGACCGCCAACTCGCCTGATGTAAAGCGATGATGCGATCTACGGTGGAGCACGCTTGCCTAGAAGAAACCGATTCACTCGTCTGAAATAAGGAGACTTGAGGTGACTTACCATCTGAGCAGACTAAGATGTGGATCAGTTTAATAGGCTAATGGCTGAACCAGATTCGGGCGCCAGAGAGCTGTTCGGATATGTGAGTCACCTTAAGTGACCATCAAAAAACTTTTTTTGTGTTATTTTTGAGTCGTCTAGATTCAGAACTTACAATGGGACTGTTATAATTATAAGAACCAATTTTTTTTTAAATATTATATGTGCTATATATGTTGGCAAGAGGTGACCGAGGACCGATATTTATGGAAGGAAATGGGGTGACCTTTGCCCAGCAGTGGGGCAGTATAGGTTAAAAAATAATAATGCTATAAGAAAAAATAAATGTTTTTATTTTGCTTTCCAATATTATATCTATACTAATATTATAAAGAGGATTGATTTGATTGTTTGTTTGTTTGTTTGTTTGCATTGAATAGGCTCCGAAACTACTGAACCGATTTGAAAAATTCTTTCACTGACGGGAAGCTACACTATCCCCGGGTGACATAGGCTATAATCTATACCCGTGCGAAGCTGGGGCGGACCGCTAGTTTACAATACAATTGCAACTGTTAGAGCTAAAAAAATGGACCAAGTATTTAAGAATAGTATTTTAGTATGTCTGATCCATACTTGGATACAGAGACCGAGTCAAGTAATGATTCATTGGGATGAATGAATGAATATTCATTCATCCCAATGAGAGTTATAGGGAGTAACATGATATTCTTGCATTTACACAGAGCGTATAGCGAGAGTATATATATATATATATATATATTTTTTTTTTTTTGGTGTAGTAGGCAATGTTTTTTTTATTTTTAGTTTAATAACGAGTAATTCCAAAGTTCTTGTAGTCTATTTTGTTTTTAGTGTTTGAGTAATTTATCTCCAAAAACGCTACTACTCCTGATACTGAAATTTATTACCCAACTAGTTGTGCTCCGCGGTTTCACTCGCTATCCTACAGGAACCATGAAATATCTTACAGAAACACTTTCCGGTATAATAAGTATGTGCTAACTCAGGGTATAAGCTACCTCCATTCCAAATTTCATTGAAATCGGTTTAGTGGTCACGGAGTCGAGTGCGGACACTACACAAACTTTCGCATTATTATTAAAACTATTAGTCGTATTTCGAAGGAATTAGATTTATCAGCGTCATAAATCCATACAATCACGTCTTATCAGAAACTAAGTATGATTCGATAGAATCAGACGTTACTTTATGGAAGTTCATGTTCAAAGCTGTTTCCCTGACTGGAATTTGGGATCGTTTTTTTTTTGTTTTAGGCTAAATTAGCATCATTCAGGCGAGGTCTTGCTACTTTTAAGTAACGCTTATTTATTATATAATTCTATTGTATTAAATTCTCATTTAGTGGAGTAAAACCATGGCGCTTACAGTCGTGGGTTTCGCTACTAAATTTTTTTATTTTATTTTTATAGGTTTGCCTGATATTTTCCGAATAGTATATTTGTAGTGTAAAATGTACCTTTCCCCTCCATAATTATAAAATTTGTATATTTAAATATTGTAGACGTCATTTAATAAAATCTGAATGAATCCAAAAAAAAAGAAGGTACAAAAGCGCAAATCAGTGTTACTTTATTTACTTTTTCTATCGAGCGAAAAGTCCTTAATTTTATTTCGGTCTTTAGGGTTTCCTACATGGAAACCCTAAAGAAGAAGAAGACACACTTAAATGGAAAATTGCTAAAAGTCGGAAAAGATGGCCTTAACAAATTTCAGTATAGTAAAATAATTGATATTTAATTCCTTATTGTACTTAATGCGACGTTGTACCGGAAATACACTAGTGATTCGTCACAGAAACAATTTTTAAGTATGATTTATTTATTATTAACTGTTTTATCAGTAATCGTAAGAAAAACGGCGAAGGCACGCGACCAATAATAATTTCTTAAGGATGAAGTCATTAATACCTAGTGTGGTGACAAATATGACTCACTAACATTTAAACTGCCATTGCAATGCGTGCCATTCATAATGTTTCTGATCTTAACTATCCCAATTGTGGATCATAATTTGCCAGAGTGACTCTGTCTGTTTACTACATTTTCATGACTAACAATCCTATTAAAATCTGTCTGAAATTTCAACGGCATGCAATCTCTTAGGTATATGATCTCGGAAAAAATCAGCAACACTGATCATTCATTAGGATTTGCGCCCGAATAATAATATATAGTATAATAAAATGACTTCTATATCTATAGTGTCGAATAGCTGTTTAACTTGGAGTCAGATGATCCTGTGTGCAAAATTTATTCTTTAAAAAAATCTTCTTTTATTAAATTATGAACACAGTTAATAGTTTCTAATTTAATTTCTTTTAATTGTAATAGTTTCAAGGTCTGCTACAATTATAAACATCTAAACAAATTTCGATCAAAATTTCGGTGCATGTATCTATTAAAATTACATGCAATGAAAAAAGAGAACACAAATGAGTAAAGTATTTTTTTTATATTTATGTGTTTGATAGAGCGTTTAGGGCGTAATCCCGGTTGGATTGAATCCAGTCACCAATTTTATTAATTGTCTATAACATTTACAAAATTTACATTTGAGATGCTGTATACAACTGCTAAAAACACTTAAACATGGTTTCTGAAAGGCTGATCAATACAAAAATTTGCCAACACGTCGTGATTGAACGGAAAAACAACACCCAATCAAGTCACTTGACATGAGTTTTGTGAGACAATGATCTGTGCGCCAATATTCAGCAAACTAATGTGAGAAAGCGAGTGCACAA
This sequence comes from Agriopis marginaria, assembly GCA_932305915.1. Classification (NCBI taxonomy): domain Eukaryota; kingdom Metazoa; phylum Arthropoda; class Insecta; order Lepidoptera; family Geometridae; genus Agriopis; species Agriopis marginaria. Next base: position 5,181,233 of record OW029926.1, read on the forward strand.
TATATTGTTTTGAACCGATTAATCTTTCCGCGGTAAACAGGTCAGAACCCTCTCGATTTCAATCGGTACAAATATGAAAATGAGATCGCCTGAGTCACACTTTGCAATGTCATAATTATTTGTTTATCTGCCGGTTGCCAGCGAATGTGAAGGTCGCTTTCACCATGACTCTGAATCATGTGTGCTCTTAGATTTTGGATGTGCAATGTCATGAAATACTCTTCGACCAAAATAATATGAATGGACCAGTAGAAGCGCATATTTCAAGATTACAAAATGAGCGCCGGCGCTCACTTCGTTTCAGTCGGTTTCTAGCCGTAGAAAGTGCAACACGAGTCTATCGTTACGTGATAACGAAACATCTGACAAAATTATGCATTCGTATGCTTTGTAGTGTAAATACACATAAAACCGGTATCTGTTTTTTGTAACAAATATACTGTACATTTTTAATTATGAAAAAAGGTGTTGAAGTATATATCCGACGGTTTTGACTCGTTTTTACTGAGCAAGTTGAATGGTTAGGGCCCGTCCATTCATGTTATTTTGGTTGAAGAAAATACTGAGATCTACCAGACAAATAACAGTGTATAATAATAATACGCTAATAGTTTTACGCGGGGCGCAGCTAGTTTATACAAATACTTCATATAATAATTAATTGATAAAAAACAACACTAAATTTGTTTAACGATATACTGTTTTTTTCTTCGATCATAGACATAATCATATTAAAACACTGTTTTTAACTATCACGGTTGTTCACTAAAGACATAACACGGTAAATATCCCGTAAATAATCATATCACTTTATAATAATGTTATTTAGTTCGAATTAGTGAACATGATGATTTTCTTTTTCGCTTCATCTGTCTTGCGTAGGTTGCCAGGATATCTTTTTACTTATTCTTCCATAAATAGTGAACTATTATTATGTACACGTAATATTATTTCTTAGGCCCTTGACATTTTCCTTACATACATTTTTGCCACCTCCACATATCCTTGACCCATAAGGAAAGTCGTACAAAACCGAGAGAAAGAAGGAAATCCTTTTCACGCAATTTCACGTTCCGTGAACGCATATTTCACAAATTGGCAACACATGAAACCTGGAATTTTGAGGACTCAATGCAAACAAATTAAGTCAAAACTCAAAACGAGGGCAGGACAACGGGGTGGGTGATGTCGTCTCAAATGTATTTTTCGAAAGGGACTAAAAAGTTTTTGGACTTTCCAGGCGCTGTCTCTCAGCTTTTGTGACTAAGATCTTGGTGATTTAGTTTAGATGATGTCTCACCTTTAAAAGCTTGTGGTTAAATTGTGCAGTTAACTGCAGTCAACGTGACTCAAGTTAAATATTCACCGATAAAAGTCTTTCTTTTATTTTCGCATGATATTAATTTAAGGAGCATGAGTTGGCTGTAGTTCATTGTTTTTTGGGGTTCCGTACCAAAAGAGACCCTATTACTAAACCCTACGCTGATTTGTATATGCCGATTTTCTAGTGTAATTCCGCTTCTACGTCGTTTCGAATACAATACGGATTTTGGGAGAAACTATTTTCCTCTATAGATATTTGTGATGCTAATTTAAACCTAACCTGACATACAATTATAATTAGCCAGTTGAGATTTTCACAGAATATGTAATGATACGGCAGATTAACTAAAAAACAACAATAAAGTTAAAAGTAAAAACTAAAGGGGGCTCCATACAACAATTTTTTTTACGTATTTTTGTATTTGCTCTAATGTAAAAACGGTAACGGTACAAGCTTCAAACTTGGCATGATTATAGCACACTCTAAAGTAAAACAACAAAATAAATAATTGCCAAGCTCGAGTCGGTGATAAATTTCTTTTCAACTCCAAGTAAGCAGCGTTGGGCGCGGTCAGTACTTGGATGGGTGACCGCCTGGGCGTGTCTTTTTGCTCTACGTTTTGTATTTTGTGGTGGTACGGGACCCTCAGTGCGCAGGCCTTACTCGCACTTTCTAAAAGTGCTTATTATGATAATTACAACTTACTACTGGCGTTGTCTTTATTTGATTTTGATTAACATTTTTTTACTTGCCCATACTGGTGTCGTTTTTTGTTTTTCCTCGTTGTGTCGATAAAGTGTATATATATACTCAATCGTAGGTCCCAGTTGTTTGTTCTATAACAAATATCATGAAGCGATATTCGAAGCTTTTGGGCGTCCTAAAAACAGAATCCATGGTTGATCACTCAGGCTATACTGGGTTAGGTGGGAAGGGTATACTAAACCGAAAGGAGTCCATAGTACCCATCATTATAAATGATTTTTACTATAAAAGCAACTCTGAAACCACGAAAATAAATTGCTGTGAGTAAAAATTTTTTTTTGTATAATCTTCGCATATTAGTCCAAGGGTTCAATAAGTTCAGACGGAAAAGGAAAAAAAAACTATTTCTGTAAAATTTTAGTTAACATTCTTTCACCTTATGCTGATGATTAATACCGGATATAAAATATATAGGTATAACCTACGATGATTCTCTTATTGGAAATTGATTTTTATCTTAACTACACAATTTAAAGTTCACCTTACTAACCATGACGTATGTATACTTATCTATGTTGTCTTTTTTTAATCTTTGGTCTCAGTTTGTAAGGGGCAGACCCCTGGTATGATTTCATGATTTGATATTAAAAGGTCGCCAGTGACGTCTTTAACACTTTGTCATATTCTAGTGAAAGTGTATAAATTATTGTGTGCAATTTATGAATCAAGCTCCACCAATAAAATTTTAGACAATAGATTTTTACTATGGCAGAAATGATCTATACTTTGCAGGGGAAACGGAAATATTTCTGGTTACGTGTATAATCTGTGTTTTCTTTCTTAAATGAAATAGCGGATCAACGTATTTTTTTTGGATCATAAAGTTTTTTTTTTTTGCAACTGCACGTGATGATTCGAGCAAGTCGTTTACTTAACGGTAAGCCCCACGCTTGTCTATAACATTTAGGAGTCATTCAGAATTCTCTGTTTTTTGAAATTAAACACTTTTCCCGGATTTTATCGCATGTATTATACATTATTTTCATTCCTGACGCTCCTGTTATTTTGTTTGATACTGTACAGGTAGACTAGATGACTTTTTCTAAAGACAACCGACTATAGAAAAAGTCAAAGTAGTCGAACCGTCAGGAGTTAAAATTATGTAGTAAACACGCGATTAATTTAGTTAAAAGTGTTTAATTTCACTGTGTAATCGCGAAAACCAGAGCAATCATTATCTTCTACATTCCACTACTTTTTTCTTCCTGCTACGACTTCCGGAAATTCGGTTCCTTAGTATACAATTTTCGGTCTATGTAATTGAACTTCCGTAGAAGCATGGAAAAAAGAAAAGAATGAAAAACTTGGGAATACCATGGCTCAGTCACAATCGTACGAGACGTATTTCATGTAAATGAGTGACTCATAGTCCAGCTGCTCCACATATCATGATTTAACTGATTTTAATGATACTGTCGTATATTTTGCTAACGGGGAATTTGCGTACATCTACTCTATCCGTCATATTTCAGGGAAGGCTATGGTGTGAGACCTTGTATTTGTAATGTAACAATGAATGTAGAGGTAGTCATCGAATAGGAGTCATACCGCGGATGTTTGCTTGTACTATCCTGTATTAATCTTCATTTACTGATAATGATTGCCTTAAAAAAAACGGATAATTTATTTATATAACTAGTGATCCGCCCCGGATTTGCACGTAAATTACACTCGTGCAAAGCTGGGGCGGGTCTACTAATCGTATTAAACGTCATACAAAATTAATGATTCTTTTTATTATTACGTTTTTTTGTCATTTTATTTTTAGTATTATAAAATCAATTTTTTTTGTGTCAAAGTATCTCATAGAAATTGTATTTTTATAAGTATTTTGCTCCGTCATAAATAATTATTTATATATTGAATAGTTCAAGCCGTTGAGTAAGTAAGTACTTTATAAATATTCACGCTTATATTGAACTCCGGATCTAGGCAACAGAATAAATATTAGTTACTACGTAATCTAGGCGTTCCGGATCAATACTTAAACTTCAATCAACTGACATCAGCGACACTAAAAGCCGTGAATTGGCGCCTTGTCTTTAACAAAAACTGGCTCCTGATTTGGTTGGACAAGTTTTTGTGCTAAACAAAATACTTTTATTACATAGTACATTATGTCATTCGAATATTTAATAATATAATATTATCTATGTATAAGATCATTGTCTATATATATTTAAAATAAAGTCAGGTTAGTTACACCATTTATAACTCAAGACCGACCGAATTTAATGATCAATGATATGTTGGATTCCTCTCCACCCCGATTAGCCGAGTCAATGACACGTAAAAAAATATTATGAAGAATATTAATTTACCCCTTTCTCCCTCTACGATTTACCCGTACATTTTGTATAAAACGGCAAAAAAAAATGTCTACACATTGACATTGACATATTACATTCATGATAAAACGTCAAAGGTTGCTGTCGCTACCAAGGAGGTTGCTTCAAGGAGGTATATAATTTGAAAGTATTTCGTGGACGAACGAAAGTTACCGACGTAGCCCACCGGGTTAGCAAGTTGAAGTGGTAGTGGGAAAGTATGTTAGTTTTTTGTTTATGTAAAATCTTGCAAGCTGAATTCTGAACCAGTTCCTCATAATCGATTGTGCTGAAATTTTGCATACACCTTTTGTTCTGGTGAAAAAAAGCAATACCCAATATATTTATATTTTCAAAATGGCCGCTGCCAAAAGATGGCTGATTGTGTTTATTTTTTGTAGTAGGAAACGATAAAGTTACATCACACTAAATTTAATACGGCCGCCGCTTCAAAATGGTGTTTTACATTTTCATTGCTAAGGCTGAAAGTGAAACTGTTAAAATGTCGTTATAAAATAAGAATAATTTACATAATGCACGCTATGTTAATATTATCACGATCTACAGACGAATCTTTAGACGAACATCCTTCGGAAATGATGCACTTATGTCATATCCTCAAAGAAAAACGGGGCAAGCTAGAGCTTGTTTGAAGAACTGACGTATTTGAAAAAGTGAAGCATCGCCTATTTCAGACTATGTCAGTTATCGTGACACTGCCTTATTTGGGTATCTGACTATATGACGGCACCCTTTACTATTTTAAGTAGGTAAGATGAAAACTATTATAACAGAAACTAGCTGACCTGGGCGTTGTCTTGTCCTTTGTCTAATAGAGTTGGTTCGAGCAAAAAATCCATACAAATAAGCACTTTCAGTTTTTTCCAAATTTTCCAATTTTTCGGGCAACGTTTCCAGTTTTTATTTCCTAAAAACGTTATTAGGAACTAAGTTTGTTTTAATGGTAAGAGCGATGGTGGCCGGCCGGTAGTATATGCGCCTTTCAATCTGACGGCACCGGGTTCGATCCTCGGCCCTGCACCAATGACTTATTTAGTATTTAAATATGCAGTTTCGATGCCATTGGTAATGTTGATGGTAAAGAAAAACATCGTGAGGAAACCGGTATGTCCAAGAACCTCAAAAGTTCAATGACATTATATTCACCAACATGCACTGGGCCAGCATGGTGGTTTTAGGGCTCATCCTCTCTCTGTGAGAAGGCATGTGTCCCAGCATCCCAACATGATAGACTGATAATGGCGAAGAATATCTTTCACTCGGCGTTTCGTCCATGTTAAATGGTCACGAGCTTAATAACTAATTAACTCGTTAAAAATATAATTTTTTTTTTTTAGGAAAAGTTAAAGGAAAGTAATTGCGTGAGAAACCATTGAGAGCTTACAAAGTCTAAAAAAAGCGTTAGCATTGGTCTCTTGGTCGAGTTGCAAAACGCCGCGGTAAGCGGTTCTAATGCAGCGTCAAACTTTAGTTTACCACTGAAGTAACTTCTGCTTTGACAGAAGAACAGACTTCAATAAGCTTTTCATACAATTCAGTGTCCGCATAAGCAATGCATTGTGTTCCAAAATAAAAGACCAAAGCTGTACAAAGAGGTGAAAACACTAGTTGGACAGACCTAAAAGAGACCGCAGGAAAATGCTGGATGCAGTTGCAGGCCGCTTCCACCCGGACCTTTTGGAGATCGATGAGAGAGGCTTAAGTCCATCAGTGGACGTCTTATGACTGAAATGATGATGATGATGAAAACACTAACAGCAAACCGCTATAGCTGGAATTTACATACCCGATAAAAGCGGCTCATTTTTTTCTTTAAAGTTTTGGCTCCATACATCTTTTTATTTTAGCCAGGATAATTCGTGATAGACTTTTCAAATAGTAGATACTTTTAAATTTCAAAAGATACTCCAAATACATTGTTATGGAATTACTGAAAAGCCCTCCCATTAGTTTGAAGACATTTCAAAGAATAACTCACTCGTAGTATTAAAGGATGTTTTGATTGACATTCCTATTGAGTACTTCTGTCGGACCACCATGTAGTCGCATCTTTACAGTTAGCAAACAGCGAGAGTGGCGCGAATTTGGTTGTAGACATCCGAAGGGACAGGTGTGGTTGCGTCATATCCGATGCTCTGACGGCATGTGACCATGTTTGGGCCCTTTCGGTCATCGGAAATTGTCTACCTACATGTACTTAATACTTCTTATTGGTTGTGCAGTTTTTGTGATTTCTGTCAAACGAAAGGGGTTCTTAATTTGAGTGAACTTTGGCTAATTGACTGGTGTTTCATTTATTACAAATAACAGACGAAGGCTTTAATGAAATACATTACACATACTGAAAAATAATTTAAATTGGCTGATACATTTCTGAAATATAAGCCTTTAAAGTTTTTGATGGAGATTGAGAGGGGATGCTCAGTCCCTTTCCCGCGTAGCGTGTGTTAGTGTATAAAGCATTTGTAAGAAGCGCGTGCGGTTTGACATCATAACATGGTATAGTTTGATCTCTGTATATCATGAAATCAAAATATTATGTATTTATACCATATTTATTTTTAACAAATTTTAATATATTTTTTCGTTGATAAATAGAGTCCTATTTATGATCATGAAACTAAAGCAAAATAAAAGTTTTATTTTTTTATTTCTCCACAACCAAAAAAACGTATCAGCAGTAACGTGGTCAAGAAAAAGATCTTTTTTTGCTTTTTTTTAAATCCATTATTGTGCATAATATTTTGCTGTAGCTAATATTATTAAAAAAATAAAAATTTCGTTGGAGGAAGATGACAAAAAATCACAAAAAACTTGGCAACATCATCGGTGGCGCCCGCAAAAAATGCATAAAACAAACTCGTTGCTATTTTTCTCACTTCTTTATTAAGGCAAGGTTTTCCCACTTTTAAGCAACGCTTATTACTACAAATGACTATAAGGCTTGGTTCATTGTATTAAAGTTGCATTTACCGGAGCAAAACCATGGCACTTACACACAGTTTTGCCTTTCGCTACTTCTAATTTTGAGGTTTATATCATATTTTTCGAAAAGTATAGCTGTAATGTAAAATGTACCTTTACGGTTCCATCCATAATTATCAAATCTGTATATTAAGATAGGGTTTATTTTTATTTTTTATTGATTTAACGTACATTTTAGGTGGGCAGTTACAGGTGCCCCAATTTTCCCACCCATGGATCTAAATACATCATTCTATCAATTAATTAAATCTATAACATACTAATATAAGCTACAAAAATAATAGGGTTGGTAACGTATTTGAGACACTTCTGCTGTTACAAGTATCCACAGACGACGGTAACTTCTTACCATCAGGTAGCCCGTCTACTTGTTTGCCACCAAAGGCAATAAAAGATTTAAAAAAATAAGATATCGTTTACAATGTTACATTATTCAGTAAAAAGATATTTGAATGAATCCAAAAAACAGGGAGAAAAGCGCAAATCAGAGTTACTTTCATTTTTTTTTCTATCGAGCGAAATGTATTCTTTACGGTTGTCTAGATAAAACATTCAATATTGATATGACATCATTTTCATAATTTTAAGCTAACCATGGAAGTAGACAAACTTAAACTAGAATCACCAAAATGCTACTAGTGGGAAAAGAGGGCCTTAAGTACTTATTTGTTTTTATTAATCCTCTCAAGTAAACAGTGTTTTGTTGCAATAAAAACTTAACACTACTCAAATATAGGTGTTTCAATGATTATATTTAGTAAATAGACACCGCATGAATGAAACGATATGACTCATAATTAAACACATTTTTACGTATTATTTACGTTTGCGTAGATACTCGTATCATGCCATAATTTATTCCAGACTTCTGATAATTTCAATCGGATATTTGCTTTACTATCAGTCAACAGTCTAACAACAAATATAATGAGTGAGTCACTTTATTTTTGTGTGTAAATTGTGTAATAGATATGTTGATTTACTTATTAGTTTATTCAGAATAAATTAAAATTAATGAATATGTATGTGATAACTTTAAATAAATCCGAAAATCTTGAAATTCGTTTGACGTAATTTATGAATGGCCTATAATGTTGACTTACACGATTAAATTGGGAAATTCCTGTAATAACAATTGTAACATGGATAAATAAATAAACAATTTTTTTTCTTACTGCGTTATATTAATCTAAGTTCTTAATTTGTGGACCATTTTCCAGTTTCCCAATATATAATAGACGAAAAGTCATCGTTCTTCTAAGTTCATTGCTCGCCTTCGATTCGATGTACGACCTCGCTCAAGGTTCGTCCGTTTAGCGATACGACAACTTCATTCATGATTCTTGCCTGTATACGCACGTGAATGTAGCTGTGTGCGTTTTGTATTTGTGTGCCGTTACTACAAATTTAATTTTCCTTGATTCTTTGTTTAATGACATTTGATTATTGCAGCTATTACTATTGCTTTGACATTCTGAATTATTTAATGTTATTGTATAACCGTGTTGATTAATTTAATAGAAATTATTTTCAATGCTATCAATTTCTATTTCACTGGTATAAGACTAGGATAGCATTGAGATGCGGATATCTTTTTATTTGTACTTAAGTGATAATGTCCTCGTGTCAATTTTGTCACTAATAAAATAAAAGTTCAACACCGGTTAATTGAGTCTTACACAAGATCCGTATGTTCAATCAATCATTAATCAAACATCGCTAGTGTGTGTAACAAGTGTAAATACACATGTCTATACTTTATTACCGTTTCACAGTAAGATTTATTTTAAAGTACTATAAATTGCAATAGGTAAGAATGAATAATTGCTAAGACATGGTACTGAGAGTTGTTGTACATATTTTCTTCATAAATTACTACAGATTAGTATTTTATCATAGTAAGATTTTTTTAGATTTTGTTCTAGGAATTTAAAGAAAGTGAGAGAAAATTTGCTGAGACAAGGTGGTAAGATGTTGTTTGTAAAGTTCATGGTGTACGCATGTTTGTGACAGGACGCACAACAATAGCCGGAATAGGAAGCGGCGTCGGCGAATGGCAGACATTGCGGTTAGAGATGCGCGATACACATAATTTTATAGTTAAAAATCGATTTCAACTCTTAGTAAATAATTTGACCTTACTCATAAATAGGCTATTAAAATCAAAGTATAAGTAAAAAAGGATAACGACGAAAACTTCACTTGTGAAAAAAAGTATAAGAAAAAAAGTACATAAAATGCACTTCAATCACAAATTCGAAAGTTCTATGCACATAAGAGATTTGAAAAAAAGTACATAAAATGCACTTCAATCACAAATTCGAAAGTTCTATGCAAATAAGAGATTTTTTTTTTATACTTCTCTTTTTTGTGGTTCTATGTCATCTCTACAAGCGAATGTGTGATCAAGACAGAAACAATGTCAACTGGTCCGGGATTATTCAGCTGTTTTTTATTTTAAGTTATAGCATCATAATTTGAACTCAAATTTATTTAGTCATCGCCTAAAATTTTCGTAGATTATCGGTGCCACTATTTTGAACTCTTCCAAGCCACAGAGAAAAAACATCAAAATATTCTATTAAGAAATAATATTTAGTAATGAGGACATGGAATACGTTATATCTCAGAAAAATTTAGTAAAATTGGATAACACAGAGACGCATGAACAGTTTTGTACAGCTATAACCGATATACGATTCGAATAATTGAGTCGATAAGATATCACAATAATCGAGTAAGGAACTGTACGGATTCTATCACTACTACTGTCCAGACAAGATCCGTAAGTAGGTTCTTGGCACTACAAACGTTTTTTTGATTGATTTTAGTTAATTAAACGCGGACAATGACTAGAAACGGTGCGCGTAGAACATTGCGCTCTGTTTGCTGAGCTGTCGGAAATCCTGGTTCATAGTCGTTCACATTTGGATCCTGTATTACTACTTTGGTACTTACTATGCATCGAGATACTTTATTGTGATTCAAATCCTCCTTTAATAAATAATAAATAAATCTTTATTTTCTAAGTTGGTCTTAAATCTAATGTAGGTACATTGATAAGTTGATTAGACAGTTTTAAGACCTGTGTGCTTTGACTATGTCGATACCTTTCCTCTAACTAAGTAAAAACTTGTAATAATAGAGAAAAGGGAATCTACTTGGTCTTTAAGCACGTACACATTTTTTCAAAGGGGCCGTTAAGAGTTAAAGTAGTTAAATAAATGCGAGTGTATAGTTATTATGTTTGTGCGTGTGTGTGCGTGTGTGTGTGTGTATGTGGGGGGTGCATGTGCGTGTGGCAAGTAAAAGAACGGGTGTGCGTGTGGGCTGTATACATGTGTGAGTGTGTGTGCTAGAATACGTGAGTGGGTGTGTGAGCAGGTGTGTTTGTGAATATTTTTGCGTGTAATTTTGTATGGCTGGGAATTTTTATGACAATATTTTGAGCATGCTTTCAGTCTCCATATAGTTGTGTTGTAAGAGATATGAGTTAAGTTTATTTTTACATTCATTGTAAGTCAAATGATGTAACGGAATTTGTCTGTTAATCTTGTTATAAAGAAACGTGTTTAAGAAACAAGTATGTTTTTGTGCATAAGATGTTTTAAATGATTCTATTGTACATATTTTGTGTTTGCGTCTTTTGGATAATTCTGTTGAAGCAATGTATGCAGAATTTTGGTGTTGATTTAAAAAGACTCGGTGTACAAATATTTGTCGTACAGTCAGCACTTTCCAATCTGCATATAGCTGTGCAGTAGGGTACCTAAACGGTCGCCCATGGGCCACTTTAAGTACTGCTCTTTGTGCCTTTTCTAGAGGCAGCAGGTGGGTTTTGCATGCACCTCCCCAGGCAGTAATGCAGTAGGATAGGAGCGAGTAGCATAATGCATAATAGATTGCTTGTAAGTGCTGATTTGAAGCTGCATGACGGATTTTTTTAAATATTACTATCAATTTTCGAGTCCTTTTAACAAGTAAGTCTATATGGGGTTTGTAAGAGAGATGTGAGTCAATAGTAACACCTAGATATTTTATTTCTTGGCATCGTTCTAGGTCGGTACAGTTGCAGTTTGGAGATATATTAATAAGACAATTTGGAATATGTGCAGTTATAGTTCGATGCAGTGCATTAGGTATGTCATTTTTTCGAAGGCTGAAGGTCAAGTACTTGGTCTTGCTTGCATTAATCGTTAGAAGACTATTATATAGTGTTTTGCAGATTGTGTTGAATCCATCTTGTGCATATGAAAAGGTTTCATCCCAGGTCGTCCCTTTACACAGTAATACAGTGTCATCAGCAAATGTTATTATCCTACCATTTTTGACCAGTGTTTGGCAGACATCATTTATATGTACTAAGAATAGAGTTGGTCCAAGGATACTTCCCTGGGGAACTCCAAAAGTAACCGGTTGTTCTGAACTGATGTAATTACCTATTTTAACAGACTGTTGTCTGCCAGTCAGATAGCTATGAAACAGCTCTAACTGTTTACCTCGAATGCCCAAACGCTCCAATTTCTTTAGTAAGACTGGAATTGACACTGTGTCAAAGGCTTTTGCCATATCAAGAAACACCGCTATGCATTTCTCTTTATTGTCCAACGATCTAACAATAAAGTCATTCAAGTTTGTTACTGCATCAGAAGTTGATTTACCTCTACGGAAGCCGTACTGGTTGCATGATATTAGCTGATATTTTTCTAAGTAGGATATCAATCTTTTGTTCAATAACTTTTCTAATATCTTTGATAAAGCCGGTAGTATAGATATAGGTCGATAGTTAGTCATCAACGTCTTATCACCACTTTTGTGAATTGGGAAAATAATGGATTTTTTAAAAGCTTTGGGAAACACTGATGTTGAGAAGCTCAGGTTACATATATGAGTTATTGGCGAAAGAAGGTGTAATTTGTTTTCTTTAATAATACGTGAGGGTATTTCATCCCAACCTATAGAACATTCGGTTTTCAAATTATTTATGATGGTCATAACTTCTTGTTCATCTGTTTCAAGAAGCACGAATGAGTTTAAGTTAGTTGAAGGGTTTATATCTTTAATATTACTACAGTCATGGCTAATTTTGGTAGCTAGCTCTTTACCAACATTTGCTAAGTATAAATTAACGGCATCGGTGCTGGACTTTGGATCCTGATGAGTCTGTATTAGGTCTTGTGGGAGAGGTTTTTTAGGCTTAAAGTTTGTTATATTGCCTATCACTTGCCAGGTTTTTTTAATATCTTTACCAGCTTTATTTAACTCATTATATTCATATTCTTTTTTGAGTTGCCGTAATAGTTTTGTGCAAAAATTTATATATCGTCTATAGGAGCATTTCACTACTTCATCTTGTGGTGATTTACGCAATTTCGCATGTAGTCTATCCCGGTTTCGTAAACACCGCAAGAGTCCTGGTGTTACCCAGGGTTTTATAGGGATTTTTTGTCTATGTCGTTTAACTATTTTAGTATGTTTTTTTATTATTTTACTGAGAGTATCAATGAAGAAACTGGTAGCGGCATCACTATTTGTACAAGCTAAAATTGGGGTAAAGTCTGTTTTTGCAATTTCTTTAGAAATATCTGCATACATTAGTTGTGATTTTACCTCCGGCAGTTTAACTTTTATTTCTATATTTTTTAATGCATTCATGAATGTATCGTGATCTGTAATGCTATTTTTTATTACTAGAGTTACTGCCTCAAGTGACGTTTTATCCTCGTAATATTTTAATGGATAGTAAGAGCGATGGTGGCCGAGCGGTAGCATGTGCGCTTTACAATCTGACGGCACCTGGTTTGATCTTCGGCCCTGCAACAATGACTTATTTAGTCATCATCATCATCATTTCAGCCATAGGACGTCCACTGCTGGACATAGGCCTCCCCCATCGATCTCCAAAAGGGCCGGTTGGAAGCGGCCTGCATCCAGCGTTTCCCTGCGGTCTCTTTTAGGTCGTCTGTCCATCTTATGGGTGGACGTCCTGCGCTGCGCTTACCAGTCCGTGGTCTCCATTCCAGAAGCTTTCGGTCCCATCGGCCATCTATTCTGCGTGATATGTACCCTGCCCACTGCCACTTCAACTTGCTAATCCGGTGGGCTATGTTGCTGACTTTCGTTCGTCTACGGATCTCCTCATTTCGGATTCGATCTCGTAGAGAAACCCCGAGCATAGCCCTCTCCATAGCTCGTTGTGCTACTTTGAGCTTGCTTATGAGGCCCATAGTGAGAGACCACGTTTCAGTGCCGTATGTCATCACTGGTAACACACACTGGTCGAAGACTTTCGTCTTAAGGCACTTATTTAGTATCTAAATCTAAATAAATTATGTGCATTTTCGATGCCATCATTTATGCCACAAACAAACAGTGAAGGAAAGCATCGTGAAGAAACCTGTATATCCAAGAACCACAAAAGTCCAAAGACATAATGTGACATACACCACAGGAAAGATTATTTTTTTAAATTAGAACGGATGTCAAGGCATTGTTGTAAGATAACCAGTTGCACCCATATAAACGAACCGTCAGTCATTCGAAATCAGTTAGTAACTGTGATGCGGAGTTCGACGCGTTGGTCTAAATAAGAATGTTCAATCAAGGTTCACTCATAATGCTGGTAACAGGTTTTTCTTCTCATTTCCGTTCTATTTACTTCTATTGATATAACGTATGTATCTGCGTATTTGTGTATATGTGTATCTATGTGGCTATATGTGTGTATGTGTGGCTTCGTAGTTCCAAAACAGATGAACCGTTTTTTATTTAGTTAGTTTGTTTGAAAGGTAACTTTATAGAGAGTGTTCTTCTAAATAAAATTTAGAAAAATATTTTTCTTTTGCATTGTATGTTAAAAAACATTAAAGAAACACCGCTTTAGCTTCAATCAGAGTTCTAATAGCGGCCATTTAAATGTGTAGATTTTTGATGGTTTGCAGTATCAATTATTGTCATGACCTTCTTTTGTGCCTCATGAGCGTGTCTGCTTTATGACAGGTTATAATTTCGATATCGATGACCAGCACACAGAGACCCCAACGAACTCTGTTACAGACAAATAATCATGGCTTTTATGAACTGGTCACAAAGATAATTTTCATAAAGCTTTCAAAACGGTTCTAAAATAAACAAAGCTCTTAGGATTCTGGTTATGTGCTAAAAAATATCTAGGTCACGAAAACCATTGCTTGCAGCCCCCAGGCCTAACCATCGAACCTAAATACTAAATTATCGGCAAATGCAGACTAATCATTAGTTTAAGATGCAAAAACTTATTCAAAATTTAAAATTGACTGCGTTTTTTAAATGTTTATTGTAAGTTTAGTTTTTTTCACTGACCTCTTTTTGTTTTGTTTGCAGGATTGATCAGCGCAACTCCCACACTACAGACTTCGTAAGGTGAGTTCATTAAATGCTATTTTAAATTTAAGAGGCGTTTAAAACTGAATTTACTTATACGTACACATACGAAAATGAGTGATAGCGTAGAGAGAGTATCGAGGAAAAACTTTAGCGTGCTTAGCAAAGTTGCCGTACAAAAGACTTCAACGAGATTCACATACAAACTTTTTTAAATTTAAAAAAGCTACATATAAAACCTCAAACATTCGATAAGAGTATAAAACCTTATTAGGCATTTTTTTCTTTTTATCAAAGAGCTGTCTAGATTATGACAGCATTATTGTTGTCAATTGCTTGTCAATAACACGCGATTTCCGTGCGTTCTCAACGCTTTTCGTGAAAAATTTGGATTTTAGTTTTTTGAATATTTTTCGTGTTAATCTATTTTAGAGGAAATTGTTTATTGTGAGGTGATGGTAAACTATCATGTGTGATTTATTTGTGGGGGTGCGATTATTAGATAGGTGTTCGGTACAAGGGATCCCAGTGTTTTCATCATGTT
Organism: Agriopis marginaria; assembly: GCA_932305915.1. NCBI lineage: Eukaryota > Metazoa > Arthropoda > Insecta > Lepidoptera > Geometridae > Agriopis > Agriopis marginaria. Next base: position 5,196,561 of record OW029926.1, read on the forward strand.
GAACGAATGGTTTCATCGAAGGGTAGAAGGAACACTTATCTTAGAAGAAGGAAATATTCAGGTATATCTTTAAATAAAGTATAATAAAAACAGCAAGATTTGCTTATACATAATATACATAGTAACTTCGCTCATAGGAAATATTTCATTTTATTAATGCGAAAGTATTGTAAATGTGTATGTATGGCTGTAACTCCGTAACGGCTGAACGGATTTTGGTGAAATTTGGAACGAGGACATTTTCCCGAAGAACATTAAAGGGGCTTGTATAATAGCAGGTGAAACCACAGGCTACTGCTAGCTATACATAATTACCCATTAGGGTTTATTTCTACATAGTATACGTCAATGAGATTATATAAGATCATTGCTATGTGTGATGCCAATCACGTAAAAGACCTACTAAGATATAAACGATTCAACTTAAGGGACGATTTACACCAAAAAGTGCGTGTCAGAGCGTATTTTACAATGCGGTTAAGAAAATCAAAGTGTCTATACAGTAGTTTAAGTTCATATTTGTTCCGCAAAAAGGGCTTCCGCAGATTTCGAGATGAATAAGGTCCATACAATGATTATGAATTGTTACTAGGTACTACATAGTATCTATCACTAGAGTCAATTCGTGTAAGATTTTATATTTGAAGCTTAATCATCGTCAAAGAATTAAAGTGAAAACTTCTTTAAGCACGTTGAGCAGTTTTTGCGATGGGGAAAAAGCACTGAACTCGCGTGACTGTCACGGTTAGATACTCGTTCAACTAAAGTCGGCTCGAGTCGACTAAGGTAGCGAGAGAGATATAGTCAACCATGATGAAGTTTTCACTTCTGTCGTGTAGTCTTAAGCACACACTTTTTTGTCATCAGTGAATTTTGCGTTATAATATTTGTTTGTAAAAGGAAAATACAATTGCAAATGTGGAAGTGTGTTTGCTGGTTTGTTAGTTTGTTTGTTCCTCTTTCATGCAGAAACAGAGCAAATACAGTGCCTAAGAGACTGTCTACATGGGTGAAACCGCAAAGCGCAGCTAGTAAAATAATAATAAAAAAATACTATACTTTAACTCATAATCATTATCCTTAGCCCAGAATGATCCACTGCTGGGAATATGCCTCCCTTTGCTTATACCACTCTCTCCGGTTTCTCATCAGTCGCATCCACTCGTTTCCAGCAGTTCTTTTGAAATCATCGAGACCGACCGCATACTGTAACTACGGTGTTTAAATTCTTTCACGGCATTGCAAAATGCACTGCGACGCGCTTTTCCCTCCTTATATTAATCTCCAAAGAACCGTTGAACTCGTTAATTACGATATCAATTAGCCGCTAATTAAAACGTTAACAGAATATTTGTCCTGCGCCGCGGTAGTTAGCTCATTTTCCCGTATTTTTGTACCGTTACTGGAATGGTGCCACACAAGCGCCTGTGGGTTGGCTTCACACAGCCCGCCTTCTCTCTACGATGTAGAGACTGGTATGGATAGAGACTACCAATTTTATTTTATTTTTAGTCGGAATAACCGCCTTATATATACGTAATTAATAGACTATTTAAACTAATAGATGGCTAGCACTCAAGCTCACGTTAGTTTCTATAGTAATATTATTAGAGTAGTTGACTGGTGTCTCATTTATTACAACTGACAAGCTTAGCAAAGAACATAATATTAAACATAACAGGTATTGTTTTTTTTTTTATAATATGAGATAATAATCTTTTTAAGTTTTTGGTGGGGATTTGAGAGGCGATGCTTTGTCCCTTTCCCGCAAAGCGTTTGTTAGCATAACATTTGTATGGCACGCGCATGGCTTGACGTCACAGCTTGCTATAGTGCGGTCAATTGTCAATGCGAAAGCTCTTATGTAAGTAAGTGTGTATGTTTACCCACACTCCGTAACGGCTTCATGGATTTGAAATTCAAATTCAAATTCATTTATTGAGCAAAAAATGGATTTGTATAGAATGTATTATGCAGACAGTTTATAACATGGAATACCATATAAGCATTTTAACTCGAATAAAAACATTGTTCTTGCGGTGCAACAGCGAAAAGCTGATAAACCGTACGGCCTAGGATTAGAACATTCTGTTGGCTTCCTTGTTTCCTGAGCCTTTTCAAGGCCAGAGTGAATAGGTATCTTCTAAGTCTGTATGTTTCATTTTCGACCACATCGTCGCTTACCAACAGGCGAGTCGGTGGCAAAAATCATGCTTATGCGATCTAAAAAAAAGGTTCTACACAAAAAAGTTTATGATCTCGTATAGAAACTGGCAAACATCTTAAGCAAAAAGTGGCGTAGTGTGGGAAATTTGGCGAATCGCTACATACAATATTATTATATGAAACACACTATTTGGTTGAACCAAATGTGGACTTCCGCGATATCCCCTCGAACCCTCTCCGGTCCGTCAAAGAAACCTACAATTTCCTATTGCGCAGGTATTTCCTAAGCTATTTTTCAAAATGTTTGCCGATCACTGTAACTCAGGGTGGTCTAGTATTCGTTGTCCGATTTCTTAGTCAGTGATACTGGGCTCTCAGAGTGTCAGCGTTTTAAGCCCAAAAAGCATAAAAAGTATTTTTAAATTATACTTACTCCTAGTTATTGGCGGGCTTGGTTACTTACTATTAAACGAATGACTTTCCTTCTCGATACTAAACTTTTCATTTGTCTCATAAAAACCAGATTTTTCAAATTTTCATAATTAAAAATGTAGTAAATCTAAGCTATATAATGTACTATTTGTATACTAGCTGACCCGACCGACGTTTTCCTGTCTTAGAACTCAAACGCGCGAAGATAAAATCGTCGTAAAGTTTTCTGAAATTTTCCCAATTTACTGCGCAATTTTCTTAATTTTTCTTTCCGTAATAATCTTCTACAAAGTATGAGAAAACGTAAAAAAAAGGATGAATGAAATCGGTAAAGTCGTTCTCAAGTTATGGCGTGACCAAGATAAAAAGGGATTCATTTTTATATAAATAGATAGAAGATAGATTTAATATTATTTAGATTAGTAAGAGTTATTTCTTTAGTTTAGATTAGTTAGTAATTGTATGGCGTTAGCTGATAGGGCAGCACAATTATATTAGCTATTTGTCGGCCTTTTCTACTAACACAATACTATAATTCAGCAATAAAAAGGCCAGTTCTATCCTTTTTCTACTCTTTGATGGCAGTAAAAAGAGGATCACTTCCCCCTCCAGTTTTTACCATCGTAATGACCTTCGATTTTAATTGTTCTGTTAATTACAACATAATTTGACGACGGTAGAGTAATGTTTTAATTGTAGCCCCTTACGTGCCTACTTTCTTGTTAATTGGTCAAGTTTATAATTACTCATTAAGTATTTGATTGTCTGATTTTTGAAACAAGGTTTTCTTTTTGGGTAGAATGGATAAAAAATCAAGAAGCTTTCCTCAAAAGAGTAATCATAGAACATCGCGTATGTCTACAAAAGCAAGGGTAGTCGGGACTGTTTTTAGCGCAGTCCGAAATTTGAAATTTAAAAATGGAAGCAAAAAGTTTGTAGGTCCAACTGACCGCGCCTGCCCACCCAGTCGGCGAGGTAATATCAGCCAGCTATGTTCCTCCATTGCGGTCGTTCGCAAATACCGCCAATTCCTGCGCTGTTTCTGGCTCCTGGTCCACAAGACTTATAATCATGACGTCATGCAGATAAATCTCAACTCTACTCTTTAAACGATACGGCTCAAAGTTGTTTGGAGGCTTTGAACTAATTTTCCGACAGAGATAATGATTAAATTGTTTCGGCATGTCAAATCAAACGAAATTATGCTGTTATATCTTGTTTAATAGCGGTACGCTTATGTTTCTGTCTCGGATGCCAGTCGACCCTTGAGTGAGATTATTCCCTTAATGAAGGATTCTTTTAGAATATTTGTATCCAGGCTCAGTCCTTGATCTATGAGAACATTAATTACTTTAAATTGCATCAAGCTGCTTTTATGAGCATATCATCACATTCTTTTTAAAGTGGATGTGTTTTACAACTACGAGTTGTTGAGTAAACATTTTTGCATGTTTAGATTTAATGTTGCGGTTGATTTAATTATTTGTTTTATTACAATTACATAAAAACTTACAGGTAAAACCAAATAAATTTGGATACATGTTTTCAATGTTTTTACTTGAAAACATGTTTTATTGCTCTTGTTTGCTACGTTTAATCAAAATATGTCCAGCAGTTTCTAAGTTGTTCTTTTAAGAATATAAATTTTTTGCTTATGTTTTGTTGTCCTTTAAGCTAAGGAACCATGTTATGCAAGTGAACACAAGGTTGTAAGTAAGTGCACAAAAATGTTAACTCGATATGCAACTCTATTTTACAACGTTTTGTAAGGAAGTGTACTTTTGTCATTTAAAGTTTTTGGGTGATGAAGCATAATATGTAGAAGAAAACAACCATTCGTACAGAGATTGATATACCCATACCCTCAGATCAGACAAACTATGGGTAGATTCACCAAGACTACTAATTAATAATGAGTCAGACGAAATACGATACCAATATTACGAAAATACGCATTTCACAACTGAACTTTGATCCATTACTATAATTGAAGCTTCACGGTAGAGTTAAATCATACCATGAACCAGCCCAGTGCATAGTGATCGAGCTACGTACGCACCGTGGGTAGACATCGCTTAATCACACTGAGTTTACTTTTCTTAGCAGGTTGTAAAACGGCGGGAAACACCAACCCGTACCCTGCAAACAATGACTAACGCTTCAATGAATTTCTTAAAACACGCGCCCATCTTAGTTGAAAAGCAGTCAACAATTTGACGTCACAGAAGCGAAACCTCGTCCAGCGCAGAATACATTGCTCCTTAAAAAGCGATGGTATTCACTCAATGACTAATGAAACAAGCAATGGATACCACTTGATGATTTAAACAGAGAACGGTATACTATACAACTATCACGTCACACGGGTATAGTAACTAGTTATGGAAATAATGGTCCATTGATATTGCAGATGTTGGTCGATTCCGATGACTCACGCAACCTCGTACGATTACCAATTATTTGGTCAATATGATCGGAATGATTGCGTATCGATGTGTTCCAAGAAATTAAGAGGCTAGTTGCGTTGAAGTATCCCCAAATATCTCAGATTGGAAATTTATGTCAGAAAGTACTCGTATACTTGCTTTAAAGGCATAACACCGGCGCCGATTTATCATAATAATATCGTAATAGTACTAGCTGCACTTCGCGGTTTCACCCGAGTAGTGATGAAAAATGGTGATGGTGATGATGATGAAAAGTATGTCACTCTCTGGCTCTTGAACTATACCCATGCAAAAAATCAGGTCGATCCGTTGTTTAGTTGCAACGTGAAAGAGGAACAAAAAACACACTTTCGCATTCATAATATTAAGTATGATCAAATAATCAAGGTTATGAAATAAAACCCTTTTTCTCCTGGTAGAACTATGGAAACTTGGTGGAGTGTTATGCCAATAATTATTCAAGAATGTATCTCGATACATTGTTGAATCGAATCGAACGATCACCGAGTAGTCGATTACGATACGATTACTACAAGTACAGTAACACGTCTTGAATGAATGTTGCATAAATCACTTGGCAACTCGTCGTCCGTTCCATTTACTAAGATTCCTCCATCCGCGTTGCTATTTCGTAACCGAGGAAATTTCACCTTTCGCGCAATGTTATACATATTTTGTGCAATTTTTGATAAGGCTTATATTCCTTGTCCATTGGGTAGCTACGTAATTTCGCCATATTGCCGAAATTGTTTGTCTTTCTCCGATTGCGGTATACGATGACGCTTGAATACAAAGTCATTGCAAAATGGTAGCCTTGAAACAGGTGTGCTGAAGTGAACGCGTCACAGAAATCACCATCAATATGGATCGATCTTACAAGAGAACATTTTTTCATGGCCAGGCTCAGACATTGACCATAATGTACTTGATTTTAAGTGAAGATGTGGTCAAATATGCGGTACACACCTAGCTAAGAATAGGAGTTGTCTCTTAAGTTAGACTAATATAACACACTGATAGATTAATCCAAAGCAAATAATTTTCCTTGAAATCTTTCGATTACCTTAACCGTGACATGTCATAACAAGCCTCTGAATGTCTTAATTCTAGCGTTTTTCTATAATGTCGGATACCGGAAAGGGGGCGTTATGTTGCCTCACATTTATCAAACAAACATCCACTGATACGTCTATTCACACCGTTTCTAAACACAATTTCACGGCTTTTCTTGCTTGAATTTAATGGTATTGCGTTGGAACTAAAGCAATTGTGTCGCATTCGTTTAAAGTGCCGACATCACAATAGTGAAATTTTCAAAGTCGCATGCTTTTTGTGTAGATCTCCAGAGCGGTCCAAACTCTACTACCGTTAACACAAAAACAAAAAATATGATGCTTTTAAAATGGGACGAACGGACAAAGCTCTTTTATTGCGTCATATATAACATAGTGAAAGTTAACTGAAGCTTTGTTCTTGGTTGTTAATTTGTGTTAACGGTGTACAATATTAGTCGGTGGACGAACAAAGGCTTCGTCCTTGTACAGGAGTCTACAGGAGTCGAATGTTTTATTGTAGCTCTGTAAAGTATTTGCGAAATATTTTTTTTTGTTTTATAAGTTTTATTTTGTGTTGGGATGCGTAACAGTTACGCCTTTGAGCGTTGTGATTTTTTCTCTTTTGTTTGCAGACGTGCAATTTGTCATTATAAAGGGCAGTCCTAATTTTAATGCACTTGGTCTTTTCAATATATTTACAGTAGGAAACTCAAAGTTTGTACATAGTTTAGGGTTAGCGTACCTATTATTCTAAAATATTAAATTACAAGCAAAATTGACAATTTTCAATACACTCTTTCCTTTTATCTTCGCAACCACTCTTGCCTACGACTCTACAAGCGGTTTTACCCACTGCAAAAAATCCTTGTCTCAAAATTGACACATTATAGGTGCAAACTTCTATAGTGCTTACACAGCAGGTGTCTGTTTCTCTACAATGGTCCTCTTCAAAGGATTTCTCAATTTTAAAGTGGCCGTTAAAGTACTTCTGATTCAAATAAGTTGTCAAACCTTTTGAAGCTTTTATGAGAGTTTCAAGTCATGATCGATTTAATTATTGTTAAAACAAGACTTGTGTCCTAAACATAAGTAATTGCAATATAAAATATTTTTTAACTCAAAACGTTTGTAGATGAACATAAATAACACAATGGTATACAACGATATAATTGCAGATACACAAAAAAGAATGCATGCAGATATGCAGAAATAATAATACCCCCATTTCATTAGTGTAAATTATCATTGGATTTTCCATACTTACCCATAAAATTATGGCATGTAACGAATAGTTTAAAATTTCATTTCATGATAAAAATCTCTACATAGTGTCGAGTAAAGTTGAAATCACACCACCGAAAAAATGGTTAGTGACGTTTCAAGCTATACTCTTTAATTAGCACAATTAAAGAGTATAGCTTGAAACGATCTATATTTTGCGTATGTTTGAAAATAGCTGTAGTTTCAAGACAAACGCAGAAGTGATAAGATTGTTTTAGTGTGAACTCAGGTTTAGACCTCATAGTTTTAATGAGAATAGTGGTGAATCTGTGTCCAAAAGATTTCCCTTCGACGTTACCTCAAAGGAAGTAGGTAAGAAGTTTATAATAATTGCATTTATCGTATAAAATTTTGAAAAACCCTTGCGAAAACCTAATCAGGTGAAACTGTTTTCTTTTATGTAAGTTTACAGCTCAAAATTCTCCTTCATACATCATACTTCATACTAATAATATTATAAATTTAAAAGATTGTTGGTTTGTTTGTTCCTCTTTCACGCAGCAACAGAGCAACGGATCGACCTGATTTTTGCATGAGTATAGTTCAAGGGCTGGAGAGTGTCATGGGCTACTTTTTATCATCATCGTCATCACCATTTTTCATCACTATGCGGGTGAAACCGCAGGGCGCAGCTAGTAATGTTATAAACTTGAATATAAAAAACGCTTATACTATCGTAGAATACCCTTTTCCACAAAGTAACTGTCTGATTCGTAATCCAAATCAGTACTTGCTTTTTTACATTTTTTTATCGGAAAAAATCCAATATCGTCATTATGCGCCAGACATGACCCACATCTGCATAGCTCATCCGCTTTAACCTACGTCAATCAGCAAGGATCTTCTCGTTTCTTACTAAATGCATGATGCAGCATCACTAATGCTTAAACAATCTCTTGGACCTAGGGTTTTACCTAAATATGGAATTTTAAGGCTGTTTCTATTATCGTCTAAGTCCTTAGTCAAGTTTTTATAGATACGTATTTATATAGGAATTCTTGTGGTTCAGTAACTCTCGACTGCCCCGGTGGCTCAGTTGGTAGTGAACCTACCTTCTGTGCTTGGGGGCGTGGGTTCGATTCCCATCTAGGATAAACATTTTGTGTGATGAACATTTGTGTTTGTTCTATGTCTGGGTGTTAATATCTATTTAAGTATGTATTTAAAAATATATAATTATGTACGTATATCAGTTTCTGGCAGCCATATTACAAGCTTTGCTTAGTTTGGGGTCAGATGACCGTGTGTGCAAAAATGTCCCAGATATTTATATTATTTATTTATTTATTTATTTATTTAACTTGGCGTAGTTCTTATAACGTGATAAAATGTAGGTCAGACACAATAGTACGTTATTTTAATTGTTTGTGTTGTTGTTATGATGATATTCTTTGTAAAATTTATAGTTTCACTATTTGATTAAGGCGCTGACTAAGTTTTAACTTAAGGCTGCGTATAAGGCAAGAAAAAATTCTGATTTCACCCGCGCGTCTCGCATCACCCGCATTAGTGTGAAACACAACCACGGCAGCGCGGCAGTCGCGCGCAGCTAAAATGTACACAACTCGCGCACTCGACCTTGTAAAGCGGCAAGGAGCAATAACACAGGATAAGCATAGTGTTGGTGCACTTGGTGTTTTGGCGATTAGCTGAGTTCGGTCGCGGCGCGCAAAACCGTAAATTGATTATTTCACTTTTCAAAATTGTATTTGTTATTTATTTTTAGGTTTTCTACAATATAAAAATAATAAAGTATATAAATTAAATTGATATAACCTAAATAAATTCTCTAATTAAAATATTACGCTGGAGACAGTTTCAGAAAGCTAAAGATTAAACTAAACTAAACTAAACTGAACTATGCTATGCTATGCTTTGCTAGGTTGAACTTGCCGGGATAAGACCAAAAAACCCAAAAACCTCGTGGCACGGGGTACCCGATCCCGGGTCATATCTCCTAAACCAGACCTTTAACCAAAAAAAAATTACAAAAATATATTTAGATTTTTACTTTTGAAATCAGTGAGAAATACATTTAAATAGAAATAAAGAGGGGTGAAAACCACCCCCTACCACGCCCAAATTTTGGCTCGAGGTAGTAAAGCTCATTTTAAATTGTATTAATTTTTTTGCAGTTTTTTTAAGGCTGTGGTTTAGGAAATATAACTAGTTCTAGTTTTTAGTTTATATTATAGTCTAAGTTAGGTCTTAAGATTTTGACGACGTGAAATACCCGGCTCCTCAAACATTTTGTCCCAGGTCAATCCAGGCAAGAATAGTTAGCTTCACTGGCTATCCAACGATAGGTCATTTAGTATTTTAAGACTCGTAGGTACATAGTAACTTGAGTAACTAAGTAGCGAGGCGGACCCTAAATACCCGATTTTTTGAAGGTCCATAACTTTGGACACAAAGGTCCAATCAAAAATCTGACGTCATAGGCATCATTTTTTCTGGCAGATGAAGACGTTAAACTCAAAAACTCGGCTTTAGGACCTAACCCTAAAGACCCCAAATTGGGTTTGAAATTACGTAACCGGAATTTCATGTTAAAAATAACAAAATTTTTCAACACAAAAAATTCAGTGGTGTAATAAATAGACTATAATTATTTTTATGGCTTTCTACTCTCACAATTTCAGGAAATAAATAATATTAAAAAAAATGTGTTTATTTAGTTGGTAGACAGAAATAATAATAAAATAGAAACACAGTAAACACACGTGTGTAGAAAATAAAAAGACGCGTCTGATAAGCCCAAATTCGGCTATTTTTGTGCAAAGGATGCCTTTCAAAATATTAGAGCGCAAAAATCCGGAAAATTTTCGTAATTTTTTTCAAAAACCATCGATTATCTCAGAAACAGTACGTATGAGGTCATTTTTGTAAAAAAAAATTGGAAATCGGATGTCAATCCGGACTTTAGTTTATAACATTTCCTGAAACTTTCCCCCCCCCCTACCTCCCAATTTTTTAAAAATTTCGGAGCGTCGGAGACAAATTCTGACCGGATTTTGTGTATAGATCAAGACTTGGTCTTCTTACCCGGACCCCCCCTCACCAAAATCCCACACACTACACCAAAATTTTAAAAATTGTAGAAACCTTTACCGGATCGTTCCACATGCCATCAGTAGCCCACGGACATACCCCCGCACGCCTTCAAACAACTTCCGTAAATGCATGCTATGCTATTCTATGCTATGCTATGCTATGCTATGCTATGCTATGCTAGGCTATGCTATGCTATGCTAGGCTAGGCTATGCTATGCTATGCTATGCTAAGCTATGCTATGCTATGCTATGTTATACTATACTATACTATACTATACTATACTATACTATACTATACTATACTATACTATACTATACTATACTATACTATACTATACTAAGCTATGCTATGCTATGCTATGCTATGCTATGCTATGCTATGCTATGCTATGCTATGCTATGCTATGCTATGCTATGCTATGCTATTCTATGCTATGCTATGCTATGCTATGCTATGCTTTGCTATGCTATGCTATGCTATGCTATGCTATGCTATGCTATGCTATGCTTTGCTATGCTATGCTATACTATGCTATACTATACTGTACTGTACTATACTATACTTTGCTATACTATACTATACTTTGCTATACTAAGCTATGCTATGCTATGCTACGCTATGCTATGCTATACTATACTATACTTTGCTATACTATACTATTCTATACTTTGCTATACTAAGCTATGCTATGCTATGCTATGCTATGCTTTGCTATGCTATGCTATGCTATGCTAGGCTAGGCTATGCTATGCTATGCTATGCTATGCTATGCTATGCTATGCTATGCTATGCTATGCTATGCTATGCTATGCTATGCTATGCTATGCTATGCTTTGCTATGCTATGCTATGCTATGCTATGCTTTGCTATGCTATGCTATGCTATACTATACTGTACTATACTATACTATACTTTGCTATACTATACTATACTTTGCTATACTATACTTTGCTATACTAAGCTATGCTATGCTATGCTACGCTATGCTATGCTATACTATACTATACTTTGCTATACTATACTATTCTATACTTTGCTATACTAAGCTATGCTATGCTATGCTTTGCTATGCTATGCTATGCTATGCTAGGCTATGCTATGCTATGCTATGCTATGCTATGCTATGCTATGCTTTGCTATGCTATGCTATGCTATACTATGCTATACTATACTGTACTATACTATACTATACTTTGCTATACTATACTATACTTTGCTATACTAAGCTATGCTATGCTATGCTATGCTATGCTATGCTATACTATACTATACTATACTATACTATACTATACTATACTATACTATACTATACTAAAATAAACGAAACACGCGAAAGCCCGTTCGTCCAGTTGGTAGTGAACCTACCTTCTGAGCTTGGAGGCGTGGGTTCGATTCCCACCTAGGACAAACAGTTATGTGATGAACGTTTGTGTTTGTTCTATACCTGGTTGTTAATAACTATAATCTATTTAAGTATGTATGAATTATTTAATTAAATTTCATTTAATTTATGAAATTATTAATTTAAAAAAAAAAGTTAATTATTATTATATTTTTTTATTCAACAAAAATTATATTTTACTTAATAATTTTGATTTTTCGTAGTCTTTCTGACTGTCTCTCTCTCTCTTTCTCTCTCCACACGAAACACTTAGACTCTTATAACTATATTACCGAGCGTACATAATAATAGATGCGTTAGGTAGGGCCTAGTCGTATCCATAATTATTAATACCTGTAATTTTTTCATAGTAGCTTTACCTAGTCTGTGCTCAAGGTCATTGGCAACACTTGGTTGCCGCATCAAATGGTCGCGTTCGAGCCATAGATTTTTTATGTTATCCATTGTTTGAAAATACAGTAGGTGTTGATATAATCGCACTCGGAAGATAAATCTAGGCGAATAGCAAGCGCGTGCGTCCTTCCCCGTTGGAGCATAGTGCGGTACTGAGGTTGAACGGAGCGTGTTTCGCCATTTAGATACAAAGCGCAACAAAATAAGGTTGAATATCGGACTTGCCGTTTGACCGAATAGTTGCTTAGAACTAAAGGACGTAAGTCTCAAATCGAATATAATTTATTATGAGAGTACTAATTAATCTAGGTAAATTTTGTCTTAGCACTGGAAAACAAACTATATTTTCCTTCGATGAGTATTTATTTTAGATATGTGACTGAAGTTCTATCCAAGAAAAAATCAAAAAAATCAGCAAAAAGGCACTATTTTGAAAACAATAAAGTATCGAGTAAATATCTTGCTATTATGTTTCTGTCTTAGTGCCGGAAAGAAAATGAATTGAAAAATCACATATATCAATTATTACGTTGATAGGATATTTGGTTTAGTTAGAATATCATGGCAAATTAGCATAAAATTTCGGAGGCCCCCTCTTAATATAAGAAAACAAAGACGAAAAGACGAAAACTTTACTTCTATAATGTAATGATTAAAGATAGACATGTAATAATTGTAAACACATATTTAAAACCATTAAAAATGCTTGATTTTTCAATAAAAGTGATGTTTGACAAAGTTATCTTAGGCAGTAACGCAACAAAAATTGTTGCACCAACATCTAGCATAATAATATAATTATGTATCAGTAGATCAATTAATGTTTTCTGATTTTAATTTTGAACGCTGAACGATCCGATATATCACTGAATAGAACATTGCAAATCCTAAAAGTGTTTTCAAATCACGAGTGAGTTAGTTTCCTCTAGGCAAATGTGCTCTATCGTAGACCGCATAATCGTTTAACATAAAGCGAGTTGGCGGTCAAGCGCAAGCCTATTCATCAATAATAATAAAAAACCTTATGACTAAAATTAGCTCTAGTCTATAAATACCTTCCATGGGTAAGTCCATGTATGTCAATGTCAATATTTCTCGGAGACTGGAGTCGAAGATACCAACAATCGTTAGGTGTGACGTCTTATGACAAATAAAGCATACATTAGGGCGGTGTCGTGACGCGTGTCTTGTATCTACAATGCGTAACAATAATTAGATAACCGGAACGCTTCAAATAGGTACGATGGTACTTTTTGAACATTGTTTACGCAACACTGATCTGTATCTACGTATAAGTAAAAGCTAAATAAGAACCTAGCTTTAGCTTTTACGATATTATTTTAAAGTTTTTTTTTATATAGTCTAACTATGTAGCTCCACTCTGCAATTTTATTTGATATTCTAGGGAAATTTTGATTTTTCTCGAAAGACTAATTAATTCATCAATCTAGGATATCAGCTATATCCGTTACAAATATCAGCTGTTCCATAGAAAACGGTCATTCGCACTCGACAAAATGTATGGAACAGCTGATATAAATATTTTTCACGATTTTAGGGTTAGTCCTACAATAAAAGTTGTTCATAACGGTGGGTACTGAGGACCCCTTTTTGGCTTAGTACACCCTTTCCGCGTTACTCTGTATATATTTTTACGACGATAACTTAACTTTATAGTTACAATCTGGGTGTCTTCAAATCAATTTAAAAAAAAACTTGAGCACTGTCAATCCGACCTCCATAACATTTTGTAGGCGAGTATATTATGCAAATTAAATATTCTATTTTCTACCGAATATGAGTGAAATCTGAATGTGAAGTTATAGGAGTCGCGACGTCATAGTTTGGAACGAAGCAGTAGTAGGTACGTATTTATGACAAAATCAGAAACTCACCTATTAGTCAATCTTACCTGGTGTAGATAAAAAACGCGATGACGACAATATGACTCCATTATGAACGCAAAAGCTTGACACAGCAAAACTTTGGGTAATGCATTTAAATACGTGACATGGCCCGCGTCCTCTTGTAAGGTTTTGGTTATCAGGGCATCCAACAACGTTCATTCATGTCGAAATACATGACAGCCAGTGGGGATATTCATTAGATGTTAATTAGCAAGCAAAAGAAAACGTACAATTTATTTGATTTGGACGGTTTTGTGTTTGGATTTTGCTTGGTATGGAATCAGGTAGGAGTTAAAGTAAGGGGAGGGCTTGTTAATGTTAGCCTGGGTTTGACCACGGACTATAGTCTATTCATTATATTTATTGCTTTTTGACAACTAGCAAATTATATCCCATACAAATAAATACGTTTAATCTAGCATTACCTCTTTACAAGGTTACGGCAACTATTATTATGAGCTGTCAAAAAGCGATTGACATAGGTTAGATTATAGTTACACATAATAATCGACAAAGCAATAGGTAGTACGACCAACTAATTTGTAAAGGTGGTTAAATAAGGGAACTATGATTCCTTACGAGCAGTTATGAGTTTTGTTCAGAAAATACGATAGTGGGGACTGTAATCTCAATTCTAGGGATTAGTTGGTGGCACAGAACTGAGTAATAATACATTATTCAAAAGCTTTCGTACTAAAACTATAAATAAGTTTATTATTGCCTACGTCATATATTATGTTTGACAAAATCATAAATATTGTTAAATACGTAATTAATAAGTGCATTAGATACAAGTTGAGCAAATTTGAACTGTATTTTCTAAGGAATTAAAATGTTATTGCGAGTGATTATTGATAAATCGTGAATTACCTTTAGGAAAATAATTGAGCGGAAACTTTTATATGGTCGTAACTTTAAAGTAATGTGTGTGTGTGTGTGTTTTACTTGTATTCTTAAGCCTATTATTAAATATATAAAAAAATCTGATTTGTTCCATACAAACACATACATTACACATACATACATTTGATTTGACCTTACATATTGAAGTACAGAGAAAGTTTTCAGTCTCTCGAAAGTTGTTCTGCCTTACAAGTGCCGTACATAATTATTAATCATAATATTATATGTAAAAACTAAAACGATTACTGTGTTTTTGACTATGTTTTGCCAAGAATTGAGGATATTTATTTGATCTGCTTCCTTTCCTTGAAAGCTAATTGCATGATTGCAAATAAACATCCTTCGAATGTATATACATTTTTTTCCTAACAGACAGCGTGTCGACCCGGTATCAGTGCCTACCGCACACAAACACTACGTATGTGTGCGTATCATTTATTCTTCGATAAGCGTGGGCGTATAGTATAAAAATACGGAATACTAAAGATACACAACTCGTAATGAGCACCAAAAACAAAATAACTGTACACTATTAGAATACTTAGAAAGATCTGGTAGATTTTAAAGCATTTTAGTGACTTGCCAATGACGTGTCAATCGTCTAAAATTATAACCGCACTTGCATTTGCCTAAAGGCTGATTTAAACGTATTAAGTTGTTAACTAAATTTCAACTCCGCTATGGTGTACTTGACTTCTTCTCCTCTTTCTTGGCATTTAAGGTGAAGAGAGAGCAGGAGTGCCACACTCATATAAAAAAAAAACATAATAGGTATACTAGTAAATAAAAATTTGACTCCAATAATCGATCGAAAATGTAATGTATTTTTGGAGTACATTATTTCTAGTAACATTACGTATTGCATAGGGTATAAACTGCAGATTAGCTAAAATAGAACCGCCATTAAAATTTCTGCTTTCTGCCTTGTCACCATAATCCCTACATAGTATAAATTGAAGTTTCACGCCTCCTAAACCACGCAACGGATTTTGATGCGGTTTTCACCATCAGTTAAATACATTTTGAAGGAAGGTTTATATATATAACTAGTGACCCGCCCCGGCATCGCACGTAAATTACACCCGTGCGAAGCCGGGCGGGCGGGTCGCTAGTAAAAAAATATAAATCAATTGGGCTAGACTTAGCTAATCCGATCTATAATTATCGACAGTTTTCATCATGTTGCCCGAGTTGTCTATCTGTCGATTCTTTACTTACCTACTCATACTTGTTTGTTATCGAGTAATCGGCAGGAAACTCCCTGCTGATGCAGCGTCCAGGTGGCTCAACGACCTGCACCACCTGACAACTTTCAGGGAACCGGGACTTGACGTCATCTTGTCTTCCGGTGTTTCATTGACATAGTTACCTACAGATAAGTGGTAATGCACTATCTATAAATGATAAATACTAGGTAAAGGAAACATTATGGCTAGGTCATACGAAAACGTATCATCGAAAATAAAGATGCGTGAAAAACTAGTTTAGACTTGCTTGTTAGTTATGAAAGTTTGTTTGAAATATTAACAAGTAAGTTTTTTGCATTGACATAATCCGCTTACTTACCGTCGTGTTTTGTGAGAATGTACAACACTCGTTACTAAATGTTTTGAATGATAATACAAGAAAAAATAGGTAAGTACTCATTTTTTTCATAATGATAAAATATCAACAATTAATGAAATATATTATTTTTTGTATTGTTTTTTTTTTTACTATTCATTCCTAGCTACCACAGTGACTCACTTTAAGCCTTTTGAAGTTTTTTAGGCATTGGTTAATCTCTTTACAAGTCTGCACCTGCAACGCGTTATCCACATCGTATTTACTAATGACTACTAATTAACGAGTACTTACAATATTAGACTAACAAAATAATACCGCTACCTAAACATAACTTGACTTATTGACTTTGTTATTTTATGGTTTTAAAGTAAAATAAATAATATGGGCCGAGTGGCCAGCCCTGATGCAAGAGTTTTTCAGGATGCCTAAGGGTCTGACTATTATATCTGAAAAATTGACTATTTTCCTTTGATTAATTACGCATGGCATTGCTTTTTGCAATTAGAGAAAATGGGACTTGCATCTGTGAGTAATTGTATGCCAGATTTGGTGCATTTAGCCAGTCATGCTTATACTTAATTACTTGCCCTTACTGGTCCTCCTTTCCAGAACAGTTTTGACTATGAAACGACTAATACATTGGATTTTCCCTTAATCATTGACGAGTAACATTTTAGAGGATAATGCAAAAATATCGGTACTGGCATTACTAATATCCAATTTGATTTTTAGTAGAAAGTTGTGTTGGCTCTATTTTTAAATTACACGACTGCCCAAAAGGAACTCTACGTTTTTAGGGTTGATATATGTATGTGGGTAATAAGTGAGAAAGTACGTGGGTTTCTTACTTAGATCAGACAAACAAAAGAGATATAATCGTAGCTTATTACAATTATCTTGTTCAAATATTTCCGTGTATCATGCATTTGTATCACTATACCGCTAAACTGCTCAAAAACTATAAGTTAAAGCAAATTTACAAATTTTTAACGCAAACTTAGAATCTTGCACCGACACCAATGAATTAATAATAGTCCTCATGCAAATAGAATGCAAAGGTCGTCTACAGGGTCAGTTCAACTAAAGGCATGAAGCCGGATTTAGGCCTGATGAGTTCGCACCCACCACCTTACCATATCTCCCTTGTTTGTCTGCTCTGAAGTTTCTTAATTTCTCCATAACCTCTGAACACCTGGACCGATTTTGATGTAAGTGGTATTGTTATTTTAAAGGGTTTATCACATCCTGAACTGCAATCAAATCAACAAATCGTTTATGGAATAAATCGATCCGCTCCGCACTTTAGTGTCATACCCAATCAAGGTCATTATGATTGTGATACCTACCTTAAACAGGCTACCTAAGATCTGTATGTAAATTTCTTAATGTGCAAATTATTGAGTGTTGAGTATAATACCCTATTCACTGCCTGCATTAATGTTTGGGTTATTTTTTAAACATTCTTTTAAACTCGGTTTAGTTCCACATTTACTTTTTAGAATCCGGCTGGAATTTTAAGTTTTAACACATCATCAGCCAGTAAACATCCTCTGCTGAACAAAAGCCTCCCTCTTAGTGAGGGGTGTTGCCATAATCCCAACGCTTGGCAGGCGGTTTGGGGATCGCAGTATGTTCACCGTGTACTAATAGGATGTTACTGCTCATCCTCCGGTCATTTTAGTTGGACAAGCCTATAATCTATACTTCTATACTAATATTATAAAGAGGAAAGATTTGATTGTTTGTTTGTTTGTTTGTTTGCATTGAATAGGCTCCGAAACTACTGAACCGATTTGAAAAATTATTTCACTGACGGGAAGCTACACTATCCCCGGGTGACATAGGCTATAATCTATACCCGTGCGAAGCTGGGGCGGACCGCTAGTTAATAATAAAAAAGTTTGTTTTAGTTTCATAATTTTATTATTTCTTACATTATGGTATGAGGTGATTTAATCCGTATTTTATTTCTAAAAGCGACTTAAAAATAAGTATACCTTATCTAAACAACACTCATCAATCTTACACAATATTTGCTGGGTTTTTTTTTCAGGAGTTTCTCAATATTGATATACATCGAATTTTTCTTAAAAAATCATGTATAACTGTTTACTTAATCCATATGGTATCTGAGTCAACTGAAATTCTTCAGTGACTAACTGTAAGAGGTTACGTGTAGAGCATTAAATGAGTCAGTAATGACAAGATCTGGAGAAATTGTATAGTGATGCCAAACTAAATATGTGGACCAGACCATCTCAAACTATCGTGACTCTTAGAATGAGTCGAGTAAAAAATATTTGTATACTCGCTGATTAAAAAGTTCTAAAAGTTCTTGAACCTTTTTAGTAATTTTCTGAAACGGATTACTCATTTTGATGCTGTTTATATTTTTTAATTTTAATTATCTTATTTATTATATTATCTTATTTATTATGTTTAATTATTTTACATGGAAAACAAACAGCTGCTAACCAACACAGTAGATATGAGACAAATAGTCACACAAAAGCCAAAAATACATTTATAGTAACTAATACAAACTTAAATAGTTCATATGCCCTGTTGCAATACCAACTTGTGCCTGAATTGATAAATAGAATTTGGACAGTTTTTTAATGTATTTCCTCAAATCCCAATTAAGTACCTACTTGAAAATATAAAAAGATGAAAATATTAACTTAAGTAAAAAGAACGGAAAACTTCTTTACTTTCGTACGTTTAAAATATTCTAGCTATTGTTAAAAGTAGGCTATGCAAAATGTCATTTTGGATAAGTTACAATTGGATTATTTTAGATTGTACGATTAAAATGCATAAAAAGGCAACAATGATGCGGGAAAACCAACCGCAATCGAACTCTGCGCCGGTCCATGAATGAGTGCTAAGGTTTTTATGAATGAAATACGTAATACGTAGTTTACATCCTGTTTTACATATACTAAGTATTTATTGTTTTTTTTTTTTTTATCACCAAATTATTTAGAAATTTTTGCTACATTTATTTATATTGTATCCAATTGAAGTAAAAATGTAAGGTACGAAACATGATACAAGAAATAACCCCCAATTAGATCAAAATTTGAAACTTTCTCGACAAAACTCCACATAAAATGGGTAATTAATTACGCAACAGCAAAGCTCTCGCTATAATGATCGCACACTTTAAAATCAAAAAGCAATAAAAGCCAACCCTTATTTACCACCGGCAAGGGACCCTCGTACATAAAAGTACTTGCATTTGGGTGGGCGCCGGCCCGCCTTCCGCGGGCGGCGCTTACGATTGGCTCTGCTCGGAATACCCCTCGGATTCGTCACCGCGCCCCCTCTGCCTACAATGTGTAGAGTAGCCTTTATCTTACGCGCGGTCACACGAATTCATTTAGTCTCAGTCCAGACCTGACGCGTGATACATCGCGCCAGTTTTGGGGGATGTCAGTTGCGATCGTCGTTTGATATGGATTTCGATAGTATACCTGCGTGTGCGATGAACAGGAGCGTTGGAACCGTTATAGTTAGAATCAGGATGGAGCATCAAGGGAGTTGCAGCCAGGGACGACCGTCCGGTCATCCTGCTTCTTCGCATATACAGTCCGGATGTGAACGATGCAATAGGACTAGAACAATTAGCAAACACAATAGTGCCTGTGATAGTGTTGTGGAAAAATGTCGACCGTACAGTTCAAGCACAGCCAGAAGTAGTAAGCAACTTTTCCTTATTTACTTTCTTTTTTTGACATACAATTTTGATCCCGTATTAATTAACCTAAAACATAACTAAATAATTTTTTTTTTTGATAATATTTCCATTCATAATATTATTTACTTATCTCAACTGTTTTTTTTTTGATAATTTAATTTACTAAATCATAGTTTCCATTTAAAAAGTTTTCTGGTATTGATATGTATCATATAGAGCTTATATTTTTTTCCGTATTATAAATGAATACGTAATAAATAAATGCATTTTAACCTCAAAATATCTGACTTTTATCATTATCATTAAAATAAAAATAATCTAATACATTTCTAAAAACCTATACAAATAAAAAGCTTCAAGCTCTGTAAAGTCACTAACTTCTCACAATAAAAAGCTCGAATCAAGTGTCAGCATAACTTTTGTGACCTAATGGGTTACAAAAGGTCGTTATCATTAACTGTAATAACAAACAGTGACACCTATGCCTATTTATAACCTAAATATCCGGCCGGCAAATTCGCCACGCGGCATTATGCGATGTCTGATGAACCTACCCACAAGCTTACGACTTCACTATACATATATAAACTGTCTCTATATATATTATGCCCTTACAATATTAAGTTTATTTTTTAACTTTCTGTGTTAATTAATTTAATAGACATCTCGTTATCGTAATTTTTTATTTAAATAGATGAGCAACGAGCGGGAAAAAAATCTGATAAATTAAAATGTGTTCCTTTTTTTAATCAATTTATCGTTTAGTTAGCTATGCAAATGCATGCATTATTTATTTATGTAGCTCGAGAACTCCAGTCAGTGTAAGATAATTAAAGTTACATACTGTTACCGGAATGACATGTCTTACTAAATGTTTATATCCATTAGAAGCTGGACAGTTACGTACGACATGGACGCCTATTTCGTAATTCGTGGGAAACTATCACTTGGTTTATGGAACCTAACATTTAAATTGAATGATACCTATTTTTTACTTATAAAAAATTGTTAGTATTCCTATTACATAAAAAAATTACATTTCTTAGTTTGATGTATTTGACAGACATGAGACATATTTTGTTTTTATGTTGTAGAGAAATCATATAACTTCCAGTAATTTCGATTGATTTTGTTAAAACCAAATGTTTTTTTTTATTACTAAGTGCCTTTTGGTTTTGCCCGCTATCCTACAGCAGATAAGAGTTATATCTGGATAAGATTTGTTACAACTGGGTATAAAATAAACCTTCATACTTACTGAGAGAGAGAGAAAGATAGAGATAGAGAAAACCCAGGAGCGGGATAAGAAAAGCTGTTGAAGATGATAACAATGACTTCAAAAATAAAACACCATAATTAAAATAACGTAATCTATTTACGTATTGTTGCGGGAAAGAACCTTCCGACCGGATGTAAAGATTATCGTTACGTAGACCCAAGTAGTAACTATGATTTATTCCTTGACTGAGGTAAATACGTGTACTAATTACCCAGGTAAGCATAATTAGGTACTAATTGCCATGGTCAGTATGAATATAGATAATATAATTAATTTGGATCCGGATCATTGACAAAAAAAGTGATGATGAAATGTGATTTATTTAAAACTCATAATAAATAGATAGAAACTGAGATAGAAACTTTTTACTCATTTCAAGTTTAAGGAGTTGAATTCAACCTCACAAGCCAATGAGTCTTTTCTCATATTTGCTTTATTCGATTATTTTTGGATATATTCCTGTCTGTAATTCTTCCGCTCGCACATTATCACATTACTGAAGATATAAAATCAATAAAGGTGAATTTTCAAAAACTAACTTTTTTGAAAATTCAAGTTTTGCCGTCTATTTGATTTTTCAGTGTGACAATTCTTTGAAAATTCACACTTTTCACTGTAAATGATCCGGATCAGAATCAATTATTTTACCTACTAACTGCGCCCCGCGGTTTCACCCGCTCGGATTATCAGCGTGGAGTTTATATTATTAGCTATCTGCCAGTGAAAGTCCCGTCAAAATCGGTCCTGCCATTTTGGATTCACATAGGGAACATACATTACATACATAGTACATACACACATCGTAGGTACACATGGCCTTTTATATATTTATAATATTAAGATGTATCACTTTTCACTGTCAATAATTCGGATCAGAATCAATTATATTATCTACTAGCTGCGCCCGCGGTTTCACCCGCGTGGATTATCATCATGGAGTTTATATTATCAGCTACATATATCTGCCAGTGAAAGTCCCGTCAAAATCGGTCCTGCCATTTTGGCGTTCATGGGGAACAAACATACATACATTTCACCTTTTATATATAAGAATAAAAAGATATGTATACTGACCAGCAGGCCTAGCATGGGTTGTGGATAAATTGTCTTTCCACCGTTTTTATCCACGCCTAGACGCGACAAAGCTAGAATATGGATACGTTTGTCTTTTTCTCGCGGGATAAAGAAGGTGGAAAGACAATATGTCCACGGCCCGTGCTAGGCCTGCAGGGCAATTAGGACACGTATTGACCTCAGTCAAGGAATAAATAATAGTTATTTAAAAGTACCTTAAGTAAAAAAAGGTGATAAAAATAATATATTAATGGCCGGACCGAACAATACTTAACTAGTTACGCAAAAATGTAGAGTAAATTCATTATCATAATATAAGTATTCCTGTACTTATCGGGACTTTTAGTAGGTAAATAGATGAGTACATACTAACTTTAGGTAAAATAGTTAATCACTTTCGTTTTTCTATCATTGTGGCTAGCCTTTAATTCAGATTTTTGAGCTATTCGATCAAATTATTGAAGACCGACGGACTCACGTTATATGTGCCTTGGCTTCACCTTGGTCCATTCTTATATCAAGAACCTCTTTTGCATATCGCGACAGTGATGTATTATTTTCGTTTTGTATTTTATTAACGGTATAGTAAATCATTTTTTAGGTATGTGTATTAAAAAGATAACAAAGTACCCTAGCGAACCTTATTGTCTTCTTGCAAGATGTCTGCTTGCCATAGTTTTTCCGATATTATATTCGTGAAATACTGTAAAATAAATATTATGTAAAACTTTTTCCCTTCTAACGCGTTGTTTGGCCTTTTGCTGAGAGCGGGAAAGCAGTTAATTGGAAAAGTACATTAGAAAAAGTACCTATAAAGTTTTATGCTTCAACACCAACGTGTCCCAAATCCATGTCTACAGAAAAACTACCTGTTGGAAAAGGTTTTTTTAATATCATAAGTTGAAAAAGTCCCGTATTTTCTATGTAAGCCTCAAATGAATGCGTTTTCAGCCAAAAATTATGGTGGTGAGGTTTTTTTCACTGTTCGTCGTCACAGTGATGTATTGGTACGATGTCACCAGTGGCAGTCGTCAAATTAGCGTGCATTTTAGTCAAATTGTTGCGTGATTCATTAAATATTCATTAATTACCCGGAACCAAAACGAGAATGCCACATTCATTTTAACTATGACTTTACAAAATTTTATTGAACTCAATGTCCTGAATTCGTACACCGTGAATAATAAATAATTAATATTAAAACTATCTTGTTTTATCTTGGAAACTGACGTCTTTTTCGCAAATTTTATTTTTATATGGAAACTAATTAGTAATTTAGTTTAAACTAGATTTACCTTGACTATAGCTTCAACAGCGTTTTTTGATTCCCGAAGAATAAAAACTATGGTTTTACATATTAAACTTAATTAGTATTTTATAAAAATAACCACGATCTCAATAATTTTTTTTTTGACTGTATTTTTAACCGACTTCAAGAGGCAAGTTCTCAATTCAGTCCGTATTTTTTTCCTTATTATTTCTTATTACATCTGTTACTTGGATATTTGGGAAAGGTTTCTTGTGATATATTTGTTCATACAAAAAAAACATATTATATATTATATTATATACATATTATATATTATATTATATACATATTATATTATATTTTATATTATTAATTAAATAATCACAAAAGGCGTCTTTTTAACCGTAACTTATCCCGCAATTAAACAATAATGGCGAACTGATAACTAAATGTCAGTAAAGTCAATTGAAATTATTAGATCGGGTATCAGTATTCCGGTTCCTTATAAAAAAAATTGAAAAAAAAAATTATAATAATTACGTTTTCATTTCTAAGATCAGTATATATTGATGTATTTTAAACAAAAATGCTGATTATCTCAATGGAATTATTATTACCTGACTATCCTGAAAAGAAAAACTGAATAAGTTCCCCTGTGATTTTTGTTTTTCATGATTCTACTTACTGAAAAACATAATTTCCCGTCGACGCCAAAGCGGGCATAAGTAGATAAAAAACTGTAATCACTTAGCTCTATTACGTCCAGAATTAGCTAAAGCTAAATAACGTTGATTTAACTTTTTGCATCACACACTTATCTATAAGAAAGCTATGTCATAATAATTAAAGCAAGGTACAGGAGCGAGCTCGATTTCATGAACTATGTCCGCATCATTAGGGCTGCGATCCACTCGCTCATTAGCAACATTTTCACATAAAACGATGTTCGTTTACTCGATGTAAGGCAGCCGCTTCAATTATATACAGTTATTTCAGTGAGACGCTCCACTCATAATTGCAGTGTTTAGCTGTCACTCATTTAGTGAGAGATGTCGATCCTAGCTTAGACACGTCTAATTAGACCCTTTTATAACGCACACAAACAAAAAATTATCATGCACACGAATAATGTTTGAAATTACACCCAAGCCGCCGCCGTTAGTACCTAAAGAGATATTTCCATTTAACACCGAACCGTAAAAAACAGTTACTAAAAATTCATAATGTCAGTTGTTACCTTATTAAAATTAATTCAAGAAAAATTCGCGCTTGTTTTGTTAATTTTGAAGCGGATGGGGTCGATCGACGATCGTCGCAAAGCGATTACCATTTAGAGCGATTTTCAGTTAATGAAAAGTGGTATCGCCGCGTTGCCTGTGATACGCGCCGCCACGCGCGTCGCCGCGCGATAATCGCCCTTATTATGCGCAGTCAAATTTTACGAGCGCATCGGTTGTTAGCCGCTACTAACAAAATGATGAACTGACTCAAATTAAACCTCTATTATGATGGCTGGACATGGTCATTCTATGTAACGTCACGCGGACAGGATTAATTTACCGTTAAAGAGGTAGCGCGACAACCCTGCGCGGCGGCATCGCTCGTACACTTCGTACCCGCGGCGCAACTCCCGTCTTGAAAATAAACAACCTCAAGATTCATAAAAGATAAGCCGCCAATAATTTGACGGGCGTTTTGTAACGAGTCGCGGAGACGGTGCCCGCGACTGCGATCCAAATTATTGAACGCATTTATAACAACAATAATCGAAATTTACATAATGATTGCGCGGGCGCCTGCGCCGACGACGTCCTGTGCGCGAACGGCGAACCGCACTTTTCTCGGTTTTGGAGTTGAAATTCTAGTTAGTGGCAACGCGATTTCTTTTTAAAAAGGTTAACAAGATGTTCTCGTTTCGGTTGTTTTTCGTGCCGCGAGGACCTCTTTTGTGAACGAGCGAGCTGTTAAAAAATAAACGAATTCTTTGTTTCTCGGGTAGTCGGTCCGACCTCCGACGCGGTCCCTACTTTTTTATGCACTCTTATAACCTGTGTACTACCTACGTGTAGGTATCTACGGTTTTTATGGTCGCCCGGTCAGTTCTTCAATGGGCTAAGGAATTCGATCGAGTCTCATTGTTCATCTTAAATATCTCCACGTACCGTAGTCGGAGGTATAAGGAGGGTATCATTTACTCGCCGCCCTTCAGAAAAAAATAACTACTTGCTTTAATTGCGTAAATCCTATTTCAAATCGTAATGACACTGAAGCTCCCAGCAACAAATTTTACACATATTTGGCGCGCTTGCGTGTACGAATAAGAAAACGTTTTGTAATTTTTGTATCCATCATTAATGATTCCTTTTATGGCAAGTGTATTGTTATCACCACGGCGCTTTGCTCTTGTAACATCACAAGAACTTAAATGCAGCGTTTTTAATCTTACACACGATATCTCAAAGAAAATATTTGTCTCACAGTGACTCTACAGCTTTTATGAGTTGACCCGTCGTTTTTTTTTCTTGAACTTTTGACGGCGGTCGCGCGGTTGCTTTGGCCGGACCACTAATAAAATGTTATGATCGTGTGTTTAACGCGCTCTCTGTGTGTCGGACCTTCCTTTTGACATGATCGTTATACCCCGGCTCCACCTTTGCGGTCGCCTTTTGTAATCCCATTGTAACAACATTATTATTGTGTCAATTAGAGGGCAATATAGTCTACAACTAAATCGTGGCTAGTTAGAGACGTGCGCTGGTGCCTTTTATGGGAACAATTTGTTTACTGCTCTTTAGCTATAACATACCTTTTGACTCTTTGGTTTTTACTTTTAACCTTACAGTCACAGTCGTGTGTATATTTTATCTCGAAATATAGATAAATACCTGTATTTTGATATTTTCAATCACTGCGGTGCCATGAGAGGCAAACCGATCGGACTTCGTGTCATGAAACGCAACTATAAGACTCTCCCTTTCATTCTAAAATAAGGGGGCGTATAATCGGTATCAGTTCACAGGCTCTAGTTAAATAACAAGCGGCGAGGCGCCTTATAACTATAATTTTCTTTTATTTGGACGCCGCGGTGCCTCCGGCGAGCCGCCACAAAACTCACTAACGAGATGGAAAAAAATACACGCACACATTTGCGCTATCGTGCCTGCATTGATGAATTTGACTTTGGGGGTCTTTTGGGCTTTTGACCGTTCCCATAGGATAAGTGTATTTTTTGGGCAACTTTGATTTTGAAATATGAAATTTTATAAATATTGACAGATTCCAGTTTTTTTATACCTCATAAAATTGTGATGACTAAAATTGAATAATTATTCAATGTGAAGAAAATTACTCATAGCCTATTAAATTTAGTAGTGTTTAGGTAAAGACGATTGCTCATTTGAAGTAAATAAATATTTGCGCCACGTGGTGAAATCGTGCTACTTACCGATTCAAAACATTGAGTTTTCTGCCAAGAATTTGAGAAATGCCGATGAATTTTTCAGTTTTTTCCTTAAGAACTGCTATAAATGTAGAGTAATCAAATGTAAATATCGTACGAGATTTCAAAGTAAGTCAGAGACAACACTAATGAGTCACGCATTGAGTCAAAACACTGAAAAGTACTACACGAAACTTTCTGAACCATGAGTAACGCATACTTGCAGAGTTATGTCAATTTCTCTATTGTATTTTGTCTTTAATCTACTGAAGGTAAAATTGAATCAACGTTAAGTATATAAATTATCATTATGTAAATACAATATTGCATGAGATGATAAAATACTGACGACAGATGGTGAAATATTGTGTGGTGAAAGGTGTCACTTTACCATGTACTTTATTAAAGTTAGGCTTCATCCAGAGTTTTATCTAAAAGGGCTAAAATTACTTGCATCTGTTTCATTGCGATTATATCAGAAAAGAATTAATATTTTTTTATATTTAATATTTAAAAAAATTTTTTTTTTTTTCTGTTAATTAAGACCGTTAGTTTCTCTAAGATAATAAAAAAAAATGGCAATCAATTCAAACTGTTAAATTTAGCTTAGTTTAGAATGTAATGCAACAGTGTTGACATCAATGGCTTATGCTTCGGTTAATTAAACTGTAATTACAGAATCTAGCCTAATTGCAATTCAAGCGATGTCATACCTAATATAGCATCTTTTTAGCAATATTTAAGCAATTAATGAGTTTGGTCTGGTAAATTCGTAAAGGTGAAGTGACCAGCCCTATTGTCGGACTTTTTACGCAGCCGCGATGGCTTAGTCTGAACTAAATTGTCTAGCTAACAAAATTGTATAGCTACTTGCGAAAACACATCATAAACTATTGTTTCCGTGGATGGTTAGAAAAAACTTGAAACAAACCCAATGACGTGGGATTAAATCCAACATGTGTTTATTGAAAAACTAATAATGTTTCGCAGTGATAACGCGCTGTTTGTTAACTTTTTGGCGACAGTCATTGCATTGACGTGTTGGCGCCAGTCAATCCATATTGACTGATTAATGCCGTAACAGGCTGTGAAAGGGCGTATTTAACGTTATCACCACACTAAGGGCGTCATTGTTGACGTTTTGATTAGAATTCTAGGCCCCAAAGGAATTATATTAAGTCTAAAACTATAACCTAGTTGTGTGTGTTTATATATGTATAGATATACTATGTATCATTTAGTAGTATTTATTTAATGGTATCATTAAAAGTGTTTTAGCATCCTCTGTCGATTCTGTTACGTAAATTATTTCCATCCAATGATTGCCTGAAAGAGATCGCTTTTAGCGATAAAGCCGCCACTTGTGGCACTAGCTCGTAAGTGTTTTCTATCGTATTGTAATTTTTTTTTCTGGTGTACTCAATAAAGAGTTTCTATCTATCTATCTTTCTAAACCTCAACAATCCGTATTTTCATGGACTTCTGTCATTAAGCAAGAAAAATGTTGGACGAGATATTATATTCATTAGATTTTTCAACGGCTAACTCTACGACACCTTTTGTTCGACTTTATTTTAATTGAAATGGTATGGAAATCAATTCATTTGAATTATATATATAAGTAGGCAGCTGCACCAACGGGTGACTGAACAATTGTAAAAAATATGTCAATCACACATCAAACTGTCACCTTATAAGTGTTTTAACGTATTCAGCTATAACGAGTCGTCTCCTTAGACCATAGTCTTAACTAATGTCATTGCATGACTGCATTGACTGACGTGAGTACGCCTGCTGTTATAGATCGTTACTAAATTATTCAACTAATGAAGCGGTTCTAAAACTTTGCCTTTTTAATACAGCAAAATTAAGTCACCATCCCAATAACAACTAAAAATATTTGGAATATGATTAAAACTTGAATACTACTCCACGTATTTTATAGTGTTGCGCATATCGTAGCTTATCGATAGATCGATAAAATTACAGTTAGAAACTGTTTAAGTTGTCATTATATCGGCCAAATTACCGTCGTACCTTTAAATGTGTCGTATTAGTGATTCACACAAGTTCAGTGGACAATTAGCAAAGGCTGTCCACCTCTGGGCCGAGTTGTATTTATTCATCGGATGTTCATCGATTACCATAATCGATAGCAACGCGCGTGCCGCATACGGAACGTGGCTCTTACAAGTTGAATGAGATGCATCGAAATAACCTTCCGTTCCGGTTTGGTTTGAGATACTGCCTTTATACATCGGACTAAGCTTACGTTTGACCGCAATCTTACTTGATGGAAAGCAATGTACGGTTAAAGATGGAGCACGTTTTCCTAGAAAATCCTACTAACCTTCGATTAGAATACTCCAAGTTTGTTGGAAGCAAAGACGTTAGCAAAGCTACTAGAGAGACTTTTCAAATCAAAAATCAACAGTTATCGATGGTATATCGATATATCAGTGTGCAATACCTTCACCTCACTATAATTAAGTCTAGAGATACAATAAAGTATTGATGATGTTTAAAATTCACTTATTTTTAATGACAAAAAAGATTGAAATAAGCTCCTCTGAGTATACGATTGGCTCTGACGGCTCATCCGATGCTTCTCTACTACTTGTCTTGAGCCAAGACAAGGTTCAGTACAATATGTTTGTCTGCAAATGTCTAAATAGTCTGATTGTTCTTCCAGGATACGTCAACGTCTGCGCAGCCGTCTGCTTGCTCCTCCTCGTCGGTGGTCTCTCACCGCAGTCTTCAGCGGCACCTCACCTCAGCCGCACCATGGACCGCCAGCGACGGGCAATCGACGACACGATCAAAAGATTGTGGGACAACCCATGTGATTACACAGATTCCAATGTGAGTTCACATAAAGTGTTATTAACTGACTTCAAGTTGATCATTTAGGCTGTTTTAATTTTTGTTACCTCATTTATGAACCAATTTAGAAAATTCTATTTTATTTGACATAATATTCTTTGATATTAGGCCCTTAAAAAATCATCAAAATCAGTTCAGTAGTTTGGATATTAAATTAAAACAACGAAAATATTATATGTAAACCAAGCCAAGCCAAACCAAGCCAAGCCAACAAAACCAAACCCAAGCAAGCCAAGCCAAGCCAAGCCAAGCCTTGTATAGCCAAGTAAACGAAATTGCGTATTATGCTTTCCAGTGACTTTTGAAGTCGGATAATTTATTTTAGAATCTTTTGTGAAAAACCTTTGATATTGGAATGCTTAAAACCTTCTTTAACTCTATTCGGGGCGAACTACTAGTTTATTTATAGATACGATTACACATCCATGCATGCATACCTCCTTGTTTTGACTTGAAAGACAAAAGGTATAGAACTAAAAAAATAAATTCTGAAAATGTTAAATCTAAGTAAAGATTACTAAAGATAATAAAATATAGTTCCCATCTAACTTCAAAATCCAAGTAAAAATATTATTTTTTTCTTTGTAATTAACTATTGGGTGTTAACGAATTTTTGTGTTATGTGGTTTTCTAAAGTCAGTTTTTAAAATGTTAATTTACCGAGTAAACATTCGCGTGTAACTTTTGCGATAGAACATATTTATGGAGTATATTGATATACTATCAATGTTGATTATCTATTATAATTAAAATTAAAATTTTGATTAAAAGATGCTCAAAATAATCTTCTAAAATTTAATTTGCAAAGTCATTTCAATTGAATTTGTACTTTCAAAAATAGCCAGTATTTTTAGTACTAACATGTAAAATTTTATTTTTCAGTCAAAATCAGCGGTGTCGCCCAACACCAAAGAACTTGCACACAATCTGGTCAAGCAAGCTAAAAGTGCTCTCACACAAGCGTCGAAGTACAAGGATGTATTCGTAAGTACATACACTTTACGATTGTTGGCGAAGGTCTTTCTTCGCTTTCATTGACTGTTCAACGCCTGGACTATAGTTATAGTATTCGCGAATATATTTTGTATGCAAACCGCGTCCCGCTAAATGAACGGACGAGGCTTGCGGTCGACCAATACCAATAAAACCTCGTACTAACGTCGACGCATACCATCGCTTATACGCAGATATTATTGATTTATGAATGAGAGTCTGCGGTATGCTTCCGTCTCGACAGGGGAAGCTATTGATGACGTATATTCGATCAGCGTTCCCCGGTGAATAGATAGTGTAGTAGCTGGGCCTGAATTCATAATGATCATATCTGTGTGGTCAATCTCCCAATTTATATTTCCAATATATATCTGGTACAGACAGAAAAGTATAAGAAGCGCACTTTGAAAATAAAAATTAAGATCGAATCGCTGTTGTTCTGGCGGCATGTTCATAGCGAATGATTATTGAAAGGACCAAGAGTATATTTGCAAATTCACTTTTTCGGTCGCAATTTCATGCGAAATGTGACCCATTAAGGATTCAGTGCGTGCACGTTTTCGGTGCGGTTTTCTCACCGCGGCGAGGTGCGAGACTCGGTTATATTTGTATCGTCGGTGAGATTGCATCGGCAGGCGCCGTCGGTTTCGCGTCCCTACGTCCGCTCGGCCGCTTCCTCCCTTTTTACACGGAATAACAATGTGTGCAGTAACCGAGCTTGGTGGCTTTTTCGGTTACACCGCACTAGGTAACAAAACCTCCATTGTGTATTACTTTTAAGTACTCGCAGACGGTCAAGAGCTATGTGATAACACAAGCACTCTAGACGTACCGACTCGCGGTTACTCGAGTTTACATTATGTTTATCTGTTTGAATTAAATGCATGCCTGTCCCGCTCAAATGTCACGTAATAATGTGTTAATGTGTGTGAGTCAAACTGCAACGGCTCTCGCGGTACGCTAAAATACTGTCAGTCCGCTGTCCTTTTAATTTATTTTGCGCTACCTTTATGTGATGCAACATTTATATGATACTTGTATCGACAAAACGGCAGCATGCGATGCCTAATTGATATCGTGTATAATTTCTTCAAAAGCAAATTCGCATCGCATTTAGTAGATTTTTAAGCCAGATAAAAAATTAAAGTCTTGCAAAAATTGGAACATGATTTTTGAGATAAACTTTTTTGCTCTGAAACAATAATTAAGAATATCAAATAAATAAAGATCCTTGTGGAAGTTTTTCGTGCCTTAGACGGAACAACCTACATTCTGAGAATTCGTAAAACATTCACGAATGATAAGAAACAAACGTTTAGCATGTTAATACAACTATTCACGCGACGGTTCTATCATTCCAATCCTAGGAATATAATAATTTCCGAATCGGAAGTAAGGCGGGTCGGGCAACGAGAAATAATGCGATGTCGATGTCGCGACTCGAATCATTTATGGACGTCCATTCACCACTGGACTCGGAGACGACTCCGCATGTCAATTCGTGAAGGATACATATCGGGGATAGTGTCGGAGCGATCGATCGATCGGGTATCAGACGGTCGATGGTGAGGGAACAATGAGTCGCGGTAGTGATACGCCGGTGTGGTATCTACATCGATGAGGTACGGTGGCATTGAAATAGGCTCGACAGTCGTAACGACGGCGACGTCCGCTGCCTCCTCGTAAAACGACATTATCGACGCACAGTAGCCGGAACGAGGTACAGGACGGTGCGCGTACGCAGAGAATACTGATTGCGCATTAGTATTGCGCGACACACCTGCTCGACGATTTTTTTCTGTCTCTCCCCTTAATGTCGGTCATTCGTTACTAATGTATCATATTTATTGCGATACACCTATTCGCGAAACGGTGGCGATGAACCACCATTGTTACCCATTACAAGGCCGTTACTTTGTTTGATCTTCGTCACCTCGCCGTAAACCTCTTTGTTCCTACGTTTTCGAGCATGATCTTGATAGTGTTAGTCATACGGGTTGCGCCGAGATAAAATTCTTAGTTAAATATAAATGATAGTATAACCCAAATAAATCAGACGGCCACATCTGTCGTCGGGTCGTTTCGTATAAATAATAACTGGCCGCGTGGTACTAAGAACGCAATAACAAATTCAACGAACTCTACCGGTACGGTACTGTGTGACTCGCAACCAGCCACCGTGTGAATGTGTCATAACACTCGTGCTTTTGACCACGCCGGTGTCATATAATCGCATCAAATTTTCGACAGTGGAATTCCGGTCGCCTTTAAAAATGTCCTCGTGTACCTTTGAAAGTGATCATAATAAACAAAGCGAAGATTCGCGATGTAACTTGATCGGGTTGGCCGGTACGCCGCGCCGGGCACGCCATCGATGCCCCGTATGCAGCGCGCTTATCTCAAATAGCAACGTACATAAACATTGGATTACATAGAGTTACATACAATATGCGACACGTACATAGTACGCTAGCGTTGTTCACGGGCGACAGGCAGTCTGCGCCAGTTGGGTGCGTACGTGTGCTGTAAATACATCAATGTATCGCGCCTGTGTGGGTACATGTTTATTTGATAAGCTTCCGATGCTCCGAGCTAGGCATTCGGATGTTAAGTCATCGAATTTCTTGCTTTATTTACCACCTACGGCAACACCGCGAATGCTGAGATAATTAAAAGACAGTGCATT
The DNA here is from genome assembly GCA_932305915.1 of Agriopis marginaria. NCBI lineage: Eukaryota > Metazoa > Arthropoda > Insecta > Lepidoptera > Geometridae > Agriopis > Agriopis marginaria. The sequence continues at coordinate 5,230,471 of OW029926.1, forward strand.
CCACAATAATTATTGCAGCTTATGGCGATTTGATATAACAACTGCGATATCGTCAAAGCCCACGGTACCCACAAAGCCAGTAGAACGGTGTCGGAATTATTTCAAGGTTTCATTTAAGTGCATTTTAGATTTATTCAATTTCAAATAAAAATTTGACGGTTAGTGATGTTATAATGGCATAGAGAGAAGAGGTACAGTACAAAATTAGGCGATGATTCGAATGTGTCTTAGGACCGGACGCGCACCTGCGCTTACTGTAGATGCCACACAACACATTCCGATTGATATGACCACCGTGGCATTCCAGTTTGAAGTACGAAAATATTATACCTAACTATACAACCGTATTGCAATTCGTTTTGATTGGGAAATAAATTTTTAGTAATTTTTGCTTGTGACGTTATCAAAATGTTTTTTTTTCTATTGTAATTATGTATTTTATTTATTTATTAATGAACTGTAATAATAAGTAATGATATGAAAACATTGTTTTTCAATAAAACTTCGTTAATTGTATATTTTTGGATCTCCTGTAACTAAACTTTCATTTGTTCTGATAGTCGATGTTCATTCTGTGATATTGCATAAAGCTTAATAATAACGTGATATTTATCAAAATTTTCAAATTATACGAATATCTGAAGCTTTTGTAATGCTCTCACCTCAAAGCTGATAAATTTTGGTGATAATGATTTTGCACAATACATTAATTTTCGGGATTTTGTCACAGTTTTTGTGCTTTATCCAATTAACAGTATTGTTAAAATCCACAACAGTGACATTCGAAACGCCATCTGCTTAAACTACCAGTAGTCTGAGATTTGCTATTTAGATTCCAACTTACGCGCTTTTGATTTAAGGATGTTTATTGACTAAACTATATGGTTTAGCATCAAATTTTAATGGTCAAACTGTTATTAAGTAAAATTACTTCGATGGAGACGAACCTCGGGTTTCGGAATCATTTTGCATGTGACCTTTGTTTCTTGACACTTGATTGATAAACATGTACCCTTGATTTATTTACAAAAAATTGTAACTCGAAATACTTCTGAGTCTATTTTCTGATTAATTACTCAAATCACCATTCCAGAAATATTCCAGAAAGTCAATCAGCAGCTATTAGAAGCTGGCACCTATTTTAATTTTTCAAAGAAACAAACGGTTGTAGTATTGACTCACTTCACGGTAGCTGTCTTGATATCAGGTCTATAGAACGTGGCCGTGAACTTGTTATTATGCTCCTATTTGTCTGCGATATCAAGTTCGAAGCCCTGCATAGATAAAAACGAAAGTTGAACGTGAACATTTGGCTAGATGATTTATTGATTGTAAAAGGCAATTGTTTTTTTCTGAACCGTGTTTTATACCTAGGTGATGTTTTAAACACACATAGTACTAGTACCAGAGGATTGGGCTTTCCATTTTTAGGGTTACTATGATTTTAGTTTTTTTTCTGTATTATTACAGAAAAAACAAACTGACGGTCAAACGCAAGCTTATGCTTGCGTTTGACCGCCTGATGCGCAGTCTCCGATGGAGCACGCTTGCCTAAGAAGAAATCGATTCACTCGTGATTTGAAGACACCCAGATTGTAACTATCGGGGAACACCCATTCAGGCAGCGCATTTCACAAACTAGCAGTTTATAAAAAAATTGTATCGTATTAAGCCTAATATGAAGTCTTTTTTATAAACTGGAACCTACACCAACCTCCATGAATGCTGATTCTAATCTTTGTAAATATTTAATTATTTAAAAAGACACAGATTGTTATTTTGCTTAGGTTTTTGCTAAACTGTATTTTTATGTTTGTTACAGGCATTTAAACTACACAGTTATCCGAAGTTTGACGACCTGGTCCGCGTGTGGGAGACATACGACTGGCTGCGAAAGTTTTCGTGGTACCGGGAAGAGGTGCTACCCAAAGAGAAGCTGCTCTACGCACCCGTCTCTGATGAATATATGACTGAATTGATGGTGAGTAGAGGGCTTTATTATCATCAACATACCTTATCAATACACTATGTTCCCCTGGAAAGGCCTCTTTAGTTCACCATTGTTCCGTGATCTTTTGTTCATGTTTTGTTGTTTTGTTCATTTATTAGTTTAAAATAATCAATTTACCCGTCAATATAATAATATTCATCTTGATTTCTTTAAACTTAAGTCTAACTGCCACCCTTTGTGGCCATGACGTTTTCTACTCTTCACCTATCTTCCACTGCATTGCTTTATTATTTTACTAGCTGCACCCCGCGGCCTAGGCCGCTAGCCTATATCACTCTTTGGACTTTGAACTATACCCATGCAAAAAATCAGGTGGATCCGTTGCTCTGTTGCTGCGGGAAATTAATAGTAACCAACAAAAAAACAAACTTTCTCATTTATAATATTAGTACGATTAGTGTGATATTAATATAATTCTCCAGTTATTAAAAAAATATAGTTGCAGTATTCTAGATTTGATATATTCAATATTTAAAGTTTTTGTTTGTCTAACCGTATGCCATTGAGCTAAATAAATTCAATCCAATTCTTGTTAATCCTGTATCAAAATTATAATAAAGGAAACAGATTTGAAGGCAGCCCAAATTAGATTACAATTATCATTCAAGCCATAGAACAATCACATACGTTGGCAGATGATTTCCTAAGCGAAAACAACCATTGAGAGGCGGCAAATTCGCTGATGTCCAAAACGTGCATCCGTACAGTTTTTCAATCGAATTCGAGGAATCGCCATCGTCGGTGGTTCTCATTGTTGTCCGCCGTTCGACGTGAGAACACAATAGTTTCGCAACGTGGACATTGCCGTCCATCGAAATCAGGATGATAATCAGTCCATTACTCTTATCTGAGCGAAATTTGGCAATCTAAAATTCAAAAGAACACGTAGAGGTGTCACTTATCAAACTAATTTTGGGTAATGTTTCAGTCTTAGATACGCATATTTGCAATTTTAGATTGTAACTGCCATTATTTTTGCAATCAAAAACGTAAAATTAAAATTGTTTCAATCAAGTTTAATGTGTGATTGCATAACACATTTTTTTTAGGTGTTATTTCGAAGAACCAATAGCCGATGGGGAAGAAAGGTTCTTGAGTGGAGAACACGAACCAGAAGACGCAGCGTAGGTAGGCTTCCCACTAGATGAACCAGCGACATTGTGAGAGTCGCTGGCATCCAGTGGATGTAGATGGCAGGCTGTCGTTCAGTCTGGAAGTTAAAGGGGGAGGACTTTGTTCAGCAGTGGACGTCTTCTGGCTGATGATGATGATCTTTATCTCAACCAAACGGCTCAATGTTTTGTTGTCGATATGACATCATAATTGGCGTCATTCTGTAAAAGCCCGTTGTACATACACTTACCTATAGGTAATTGACGTATCCAAAACTAGTTCAGAGGCGGATCTTGACTCATTGACATTCTGAATCCTTTCTAAATCAAACTAAATTGATTCTTTTTTGTTTTCATTTCTAATTTTTCGTGTTTATTGTCCACAGAAAAAGATAGATGACGTAATGCCCGCTATGTACAAGGGTTTGAAGATGGTTGTTGCTGGTCTCTACGCTTTTTCTAAGGAGGGACTCAACGACAATATAATATCTGATGAATCGTTGAAGGTGAACATCACCCAGACCATGCACGACGTCCGAGCGGTGCTTTGCTACTTCAGCGTAAGTATTTATTATTTATTAGCTGCGCCCCGCGGTTTCACCTGCGTAGTGATGAAAAATAGTGATGATGAAAAGAACCCCACGTCACTCTCCAGCCCTTGAACTATACCCATGCAAAAAATCAAGTCGACCCGTTGCTCTGTTGCTGCGTGAAAGAGGAACAAACAAACCAACAAACTTTTCGCATTTATAATATTACTAGCTGCGCCCCGCGGTTTCACCCGCGTACTGATGAAGAATGGTGATGATGATGATGAAAAGTAGTTTATGTCACTCTGGCTCTTGAACTATACCCATGCAAAAAATCAGGTCGATCCGTTGTTCCGTTGCAGCGTGAAAGAGGAACAAACATCTATATATGATTATATGATATATATCTGATATGTGATATATATCTATATAATATTTCAATCAAATATTAAAAAAGTACTTTTCATTATTGCGTTTTCAAACTTGACTTTGACTGTTCTATTACGTCTTATGTGCTTTGACCATATATTTTGAAGTGAAACATCTATTGGTGCGACTTGGTAGTAAAACAAACACATATGCCGTGACATCAGACGGCATGACACTCCCTCATGCCGTTATGTTTCACACCTGCCAGGCGTGACAGCCAAATTTTTTTATATATATCGTAATAAAATTTCAATTATTTGAAATAAGAGAACTGAAAGTTCGTTTCAAATCGAATGAATCATAACTGATTAATTTTAGTAAATGGTTTGTATTAAGTATCTTTTTTCCTTGTTAACAGGACATCATGAAAGCTCGCAACCTAGAAATCCCTGCACTGACGGAGTCTGAAGTTCCAGACTTCACCACGGAAGACAAGCTCTCCATCGGACTTTTCTTATACAGGGACACTCTCAACTACTTGGAGTACCTCGCCCAAGTCTTCCAAAAGTTTTATGAAACGGACTCCGCGTAAGGATGACTGCTGAGCTAGACTTCGTTAAGACCGCTAACAGTTAGAAGAGACACTGCCAAGTCTATTTACTTAGTTAATGGTGCTTAAAAGACGTAACTTAGGTTGCGTTCGCAGTGGACTCTTCGGTTAAGTTAGCTGAGACACCCCTTTTAGTAGAATCGTTTGCGTCTTTGGCTGTTTTAGAGAATAAACGTAGTAAAATGCGTCTTTGCCATTACATTGCCATTTTGGTCTAGAACGAATTAGTTCCTTTTTTGTTGTAAATAGTGACGAATTTAAAATGTATTATTTATTGTCAGCGATTAATTAACGTCTAAATTTCCCGATTATCCTAGTCAAGGTCTTAACTTATTTATTTCTCGATTATCTCCACTTTAGTTTCAATGTCTTTATTGTATTTTTAATTTTAGACTTTTTTAGTATTAGACTTCATTCCACCATGATTGATGTTTAAATTGTTGAGTGGGTATTGTGGATGTATCAGGATTGTGAAATGATGGTGTTTGCACATCACCCTGTATCGGTGATTATTGTACAGCCGCTGATGATGCTGATGACTGTTCTGAGATGGTTGTGTCGTTGCAGCTACGAGTAATTCTAATTTGTACATTCTTATTCCTACTTTCTTTAGTATTACTTGACCATTTGTTAACTATTTATATTACTGTTACAAAAATCCAATGAAATATGACTCTAGCTTTAATAGAGCTGTTATAATTATATTATTGTAAAATACAGAGCCAGTGTATTTATGACTTAATCATTATTGTATAGTTCAAATAGTACCTATTTATAACTGCAGCAAACATTTATATGTTTGTGAAATTAAATTATTATTATACTTACTGCGGAGTTTTTATTCATTCCTTTTTAACTCACTTGTAGTCGCATAGCTCATTAGTTTTACTTAGGTAATACCAGTCGTTACCTAAAAGCTTATGTAGGTAATGTGACCAGTTCTAGCAGATGTAGCAACTTGAGAATCTTACTCGTCCACAGACCTATATCCAAGTAGACTTAACAAGCAGTCCAAACTGTAATAAAACTAAGCGTGTCAAATTTTTCGTAACTAAAAGTACTTACCTGTGAAAAGAAATATCTTTATTATTTCGGCAAACTTTATTTGTGGTATTTTTACAACTCAGTATTGCACAATTACCCATTTTAGTTTCAAACTGACACGTGTTGCCGTAGCACCTATTGAGACTGACCTGCCGGACTCAACTACGACAATTTATTGTAGTTGTATTGGAGATATGACATACAAGGTAGGTCGACTTGTGGCGTCTACTTGGATATGGGTCTGTGTACTCGTCATAGAATGTTGCCCGTATTTAATAAATTCACTTGATGTTCCTGCCTATATCTGGAGGTAATAAAATGAGAGAAACGTTGGAAAACGAAACTACGCATTTCATGGGCTGCATTCATTACTATGGTGTAGGAAATTGTATCTTATAGTACAACTTATACAAAAAAAACGTTGTCCAACACAAATTACACAGGACTTTTAGGTACTAAATGTAGGTATAAAGATTGTTTGATAAAAATATTTTTATTCGTATTATTAAGTGTCAAAAGCTAATTTAATCTAATCATACATAGGTTTTAAGACAACTTACTAATACGGCGTGTAACCTATTATTATGTATTAAATTTACAGACACTGGGAAAATGGGTCACAAGGGAAAATGACACAGATCTAGGCAGACACAAATTATATTTTTAGGTCTGTGGTCACATGGGTCATTTTTTCAGTTATTCTTTTTGTTTCTAAAATAATAATGCAAAGCAAAACATACGCCTGATGTTTTTTTTTTAATGTTTGACTGCATAAACGGAAGAAGAAAAAATTGTTTAATGCATAGGCCAAACCACAGCTTACATAATGTTAAGTGACGGTTTGGTCTAAAATAGCAAAATAAGTAGTATTGATTTTGCCGCTATTTCACATAATGGAAAGATACGATGCTGAGAAAGATGCCTATACAAGGTTACCCACATAGACTACACTAAGCCGAAAGGAGTTCATTGTAGTCATCATTAACAACAACTTTTTCTATGGGACAAATGAAATCGCGAAAAAAAAACTGCTTTTCTATACAAAACTCATTTCTATTTCACTATTTCAATGTTGGTCCCATAGTAAAAGTTGTTGATAATGATTTAGTACTAATATGGACCGCTTTCGGTTTAGTAGACTATTTCCGCGTAATCCTGTAGATATAAGTAGCAGGCTTGTTTAGAAGATACCGGTTCTCTATGGCCTTGAACATGAAACAGCAAAGAGCTCTATTCATTTCATCATCATCATCATAATTTCAGCCATAGGACGTTCACTGCTGGACATATTAAAGCCTTCCCCCATCGATCTCCAAAAAAATTAAAAATCCAGCGTTTCCCTGCGGTCTCTTTTAGGTCATATGTCCACCTAGTGGGTGGACGTTCTACGCTGTGCTTACCGGTCAGAGGTCTCCATTCCAGAACCTTTCGGCGCCATCGGCCATCTGTTCTGCGTGATATGTGCCCTGCCCAATGCCACTTCAACTTGCTAATCTGGTGGGCTGTCGGTGACCATTGTTCGTCTATGGATCTCCTCATTTCTGATTCGATCTCGTAGAGAAACCCCAAGCATAGCCCTCTCCATAGCTCGTTGTGCGATTGTCCATGCAAGTGAACTGCTAGAACATCAACGCTTTATTTGAAACGCCGAGTATCTGATACTATGTTCGTCTTCGTATACGAACAGCCTTATTTAATGTCCTACACATAATCTCTTTACGTCAAAAATAAAAAAGACCAGTCCCCAAGCAACACAAACAAAATGCCACTTATCACCGCCCGTCGCCCATATTATTGTTCACATTCCACCATCATTTCCCATGCGTCCACACTGGAAACAATTTCGTATCTTTACTCAAGGCATTCACGACGCCGACCATATTTGCATTGGTGACTTGTACGACAAATTAGTGCGCTCTATGAGAGCTGAAAATAACATGCAATACACTCAATCTTAAAATCTTAAGCGTAAGGTTCGAAATAGATAAATATTTCAGAGCTACCGATCAAGCGATTTGTCAAACGCAGTGTATTTACTTTATATGTTAGTGTGGATATAATTTGTCGGGAGCCTTCTAGGTGCTAGGTCGGCGGAAGAATCAAAGCAAAGGACCTCCTACAGTTATGTCAAGAGATTGGATTGGAAGACTTGCTCTACATTTCAGTTATGAGCTTTGATGAGATTTAATCTTCTTCATATTTAATTACAAATGTGAAAGTTTTAATTAGTTTGTTTGTTTGTTTATTATTCTTCTATCGCACAGAAAAAGAGTAATAGATTGACGTGCTTTATTGCAAAGAGGTCCGGACATACTTTTATCCCGGAAAAATTTACGGTTCTGAGGAATGTTAACACGGGTGAAACACCGGGGCATAACTAGTATCTAATAAACTGGTTCGATCCACGGTCCTGCAGCAATGACTCATTAACTATTTAAATCAATTATTAGCAGTTTTCGATGCCATGCCTCAGAAACGGCGAATGAAAACATCGTGAGGATGCCAGCATGCTAGATTAGAGCCCACCTTCTCTCTCTCTCTCTCTGAGAGAAAGTATGTGACCCAGCAGTGGGAACATGATGGGCTATAATAACAACGATATTCGAGCCTTATGTATATAAAGTCGCAGGCATTTAGCTAGTTCATGCATATTTCTGATCACGGGCTTATAGCACCTAGCTCTTGCTGGTTTTACAGCTGTGTGGGAGACCCGTGCGGGTTGCCCGTACTACGGGAGACGGGATCTAAATGGAGGCTAGTCCCGTACGGTACAAGCCGCGTTGCTGTGAAAAGATGTTCTAGTCTAGCGCCTCACGTAAATATATTTCCGCTCCGGGAGCCGGGCGACCCGCGCTGGTCTCCCGTATAGCTGTGAAACCAGCGTTATACTTTCGACAGAAGTTACCGTCAGTCACCATCGTCGCGGTCATGTAAACGAGGATTACATATTTACACATTAACAGTCAAAGCTCATTGAAAAATGACCTACCACATTGTGTACAAAGTTGGTCACACTTTTTTGGTTAAAAATTAATAAAGCACGACTTTTGATGCTGGCTGTGGGTTCCGTAAGGCTACCTTAAAGATTGAGCACAATCTTACCTGATGCATGGGAAGAGATAATGTGGTCAAAGATGTAGCACGCTTGCCTATGCTAACTTTTAACTTTTAACCTGTTAACTTTTTTTTTAACAACCCCGGATGGTAACTTTTCGTAGACAGGCAAAGAGTTTCACAACTCCACTGTCTGTCAAAAAAGTGGATTGAAAACGTTTAGTGTGACTGAAAGGAATTTCCGCCTTAATGAAGTGTCTCTGAACATTTCATATACTTGCTTTACACCACTGGCGCAGCAACCCGAAGTAAGTCTTGGCCTCCGACACAAAAGAACACGCCATCAGTCCTGGTCTCGCGCTGTCTCTCGCCAGTCAGCGACTTGGAACTCGCGCTATGGCATATTTCAAGCGATATCTAGGCCTGCCGACGGGTCAGTGGCCATTGGGAACTCCAAGATTCGCCTTCTTTACATTGCGATCTTTCCCATTCTCAGCAAGTGTCCTATCCAGCGGAGTTTCTTGGCTTTAGTTTGGTTTAGACATTTCAATTACCTAAGGTTGCTTGGAGTTGCATAAATCTGACCAATGGCATACAAATCTTACTTTTTAACAGTGGATATTTATAAACTGCCTTGAATTCCTCTGTAATTTTCTTTCTCTTTTTCGTCATTTTCTCCTAGTATTTGGCCACAGCGACCTCGCAGGGGGAAGCCTTGAACAGGGGTTCGATTTTTGAAAAGCCCGTATGATTTCACACGAAAATATCTTGCAAAATGAAAGATATTCTATTGATAGAAGGCGAATTCAAATGGTTCAAACGATGCAGTAGCGTGTGATATGATTATTTAAAAATGTGACTTTTCGTTGGGATCTCGTTCGAAAGTCAGTCATTACGCATGATATTTTCGTGCAAAATATCATTCGAGAGATAAAAAAATCAAGCTCCAGGTCTTGTTATGTAAAATAATTGGGGCAATGGGGGCACGAGAGTAGGTGAAATATGGTCTACGCAGAAGCTCCACAACCTCACTGTCCTCTCATAATCATCATCAGCCAGAAGAGACTGCTGTACAAAAGCCTCCCCCTTAAAACTCCTCACTGAAATCGAAAATAGTCTGCCATCTGCTTTCAGTGGATACCCGCGACTTTTACGTGTCCATCTAGTAGGAGGCCTACCTACGCTGCATCTTCTGGTTTGTGGTCAATAATTTTTCTTCCCCATCAGTAATCGGTTCTTCAAACGATGTCGCCTGCCCATTACCGCTTCAACTTGCAAATTTCAGTGTAACTATATATGTTAAGAGTGTAAATAAAAGAAAAAAGTTGACCATCACGGAACGCCCGGCAGATGTGAAACATGACGGCATAACAGAGCGTTATGTCATTTGCCGTCATGGGATATGAGTCTGTTTTACTGCCAAGGGTTGGCGCGCCTTGATAGCACTAGGTTTTATTTTAGAAAATCTATCTCTGTGTGGAATAAAGTAACAAAACAACGACAATTGTTCATTCCACAGAAAAAGAGAGGTTTATTAAAATTTTTGTGGTTTATTCACAAGTAAATTAAGTAGTGAAATCCTCCGCCTCCTCAATTGCTTTGCTCAATGCTGAGCGTCGTGGACGCTCCCGAACTTTTGCAATGGCGGCAAATCTGATTCCATCTCTGACGGTCTCCAGCCTGGTACATCGCGTCAGAGATGTTCGCGCCGAGCTCTTTTGACACTTGGTCGGTCCATATTGTTGGGCTACGTCCCTTGGGTCTTGTTCCTTCCATTTTGCCACTATTAATTGAGTAGTCCACTTGCAAACACCGCTATGTCATAAGATTTATTAAGATTTATTATTTTTTGATTTTGACAGATAACAGTTTAGAATTTAAAATACTATGAAACAGACAACAGTTTAGAATTTAAAATACTATGAAACAGACTAACGATACTGCGTTAAAACTGGCTATACTTTGTACAAATCAACATCAAAGTTCGACTACTCCTGCAAAACTCGCTACCTTCGCTATCATAAATCTTATGACATAGCGGTGTTTGAAAGTGGACTACTCAATTTCTCGAGGTTGTCGGAGAGCTTTCTGGTGATGTGAAATATGATCAAGTAATAACAAAAACGTTTATTTTTACTTCACTGAACCTTAAAAAGCACAAAATATTTCCACATTCGTTTAAGTATCCTTCGTCGGCGTCCACAATAGCGTGTCGGGCGCACCGAACGCTCATGCGCTCTTTATCTCTCTCACGTTCCCTTGTTTTATTTATTAGAAAGATTTATTATTTACCGCGAGCTCGCACACGATGTGTCACGAATCTGGGACGAAAAAACGAGGGTATGTTAATGTGCGCCCTTCGCACGTGACAATCTCTTTTTTTCAACCGACTTACAAAAAAGAGGAAACGCAAGTCTATAATTGAATAAAACAATAATATAAGAAAAAAATTCTTAGTTCAACTGTTTTGAAGTGAATTAGTAGATCGAGCGCAAAGTGAGTTATTAATGCACTAGTGTTATGTTGGTGCCCGAGCGCACGCGAGGGCACTAAATTAACACAGGTGCATTAATTGCTCTGGTTTTCTAGTGATTAATGATAACATTACCACGTAGTTGAAAAAATACTGCTTTATGCACGTTAGACACTTTTTGTATGGGATGGGGGAAAAGCACTGAACTTGCGTGGCCGTCACACTCAGATATATGTATACTCGTTCGGGTGAGTCGACTCGAAATAATCAAATTTAATATAGTTTTCACTGCTGTCGAATCTGTATGTATAAGACCACTAGACAGCAGTGAAAACTTCATTAAAGTTGATTATTTCGTCGCCAGTTGTGAACTGATCTTAAAAATAATGAATTTTAAGTAGGCTATATCGCAAGTGTGGTCCCAATTAGATTTGAATAATAATATTCCACCTCTAAGAGTGAAAAATTAGACGATGAATCCCGTTTATTGAACTAACACCTAGAGGCAGTCGGCGGATGTGGCAATACAAGTCGGCAGATCGGTTGGGATGACATGCGATCTTTCTTTGCGTCATATCCTTGGCAGTCAGTGTGCTTTTCTTCTGATGATCCTTCGATCTGTGCGGATGCTGTGACGGATGTGTTGCGTCAGGCCATGGAATAGGTTATGCTTATATTCTTTATTCTTATGTTTTAGACCTGAGTGAAGCTACGCTAAAGCGCGCAAATATGAGGCGAATCAAAACTAACCGTAAACTAAAGGGAGCGTCAGAAGCAGAAATCGATTAACAAGGATGTCATCCTGAAAAAAAGTTCTACAGAAAGCTCGTTTTGATTACATTAGATCATATTAGTCAAATAAAGAACAAACTGTCTTCGTACCCACTCAGCTGGTAGTGAAACGTAACTTTGTGATTGGTAAACAAGGCATAGGGAATTTTCTCTATCCACCAGAATTGTCTGTGTCCTGTATCCCCAAAACCCAAAGCACAAGCACAATTGGTTTTTACGTTCACAGATATGCAGATTTTCGTTTTGTACGTCACAAGCACTAGCTCAAGACTTTAAATTATTATCTATTGTGTTATTATTAATTTTAATTGTATCCTGGGTACGTTAGATACGCCTCGTCAAACGGACCTCCAATAGGCGTCTCCGTAAGGAAAAATAATACTGGTTTTTCAGTGTACTAGAGTATTGTTGAGGCAAAAGGGCGTAGCGTGGATTCGGTGTGGCAGTAGAGTGAGTGAGAGACGCTGATGTCCAGTAGATATACACTGCGGGGCCACACCAATGGAGAACTATTCTTTAGACTGCGGGGGCGCTCGAACCCTCCTCCCCCAGGGATATCCATAGGGCCTTTTCATCTCGTAAAGTTGCCGCCCTCCTTGCATTTCTAAATTACACATGGACATAGATACTTGTAACGTGCCGTGATATCTTAATTATTGATATCTTAACTACCGGTTATCTTGAAAACCACCATTCAAAATTATTTCGAACATTTCGGTGATCACAACTTTTTGAGTTATAGCGATAAAACTGTAAGAAATTCAAGATGTGTAAGCAAGCAAAGTCAATGACCTTTCTGTAAAATAATTTTGACAAAGAATGTTTCTCAAGTAGTTTTCTTTTTGACAAAACTATAAAAAGTGTATGTCATGTTGGGATGATCAATCCAACCCTAATTTTCTAAAATGCAATTGCTGCAGTATGGAAACTTACTATTTCGAACCACGGAATCATATCATATGCGACACGCTCTTGGCTATTATTTTTAAATTATGCAAAAATAAACCAGCCAAGTGCGAGTCGGGCTTGCAAACTGAGAGTACAACAATAACATTCAATAACGCAATTACCAGGTATAACTTGGTAACGATAAACATAATGAACAGAAACTTATCACCGAATCGCACTTGGCCAGTATTTATTGTTTTTTGTTGTTATACTTTAGAGTGTGTACTATAATTGTGCCAAGTTTGACGTTTGTACGTATTACCGTTTTTACATTAGAGCTAATACAAAAATACGTTAAAAAACACGTGTGTTCGTTTTAACTTTTTAGTATTTCTTAGTTAATCCGCGGTAAGATTACATATTCTGTGAAAATTTTAACTGGCTATCTGTTACGATTCGAAAGATACAGCCGTTAATAAGTAGGACAGACGGACAGACATCGTAGGCTTAGTAGGTAATATGGTCCCGTTTTTATTCTTTGGGTACGGAACCCTAAAATATGAAATTATCAAAATAAATACGCGATAAAAACCCATGCTAATGTTTCTGCGATATGCAAGACAGTCTTAACGGTCAGCTAGGATTGCATGTCGCAGAAACATAAGCCATGCAGTAAAGTCTACAACAACAGCACTTACCTAACACACCTACTGTCAGGAATTTCCGTTTTACGCATTTAGTATCAAACATTATCACGTTTATTAAATCTACGATGACCTACACTAAACCACAAGTCTGCCGTGACCTGGCAATGTCTCCTGTGGGTAAATACAACGACGGCAAGTCCTTGTTTGTCGTTATCTGTGTGCTCGAGCCCTAAAATAAATAAAACACTTGACTTGGTAGAAAAGTGTTACGTATGGAGTATTGGTGCAAATATGCGCGTTGACGCCATTTGCTCATTTTCAGGATTCTTCTTATACGGCTTTACTGACAGTGACTATGATTTATTTTGCGTTATCTGATAAAACTCTAAAATATTTTAATACTGACTTTCACAACACGGTGATGCCATAATACCATCAGAAGAAAAAAACTATAAAAAGATCGGTCATTTTTGCACACACGGTCATCTGACCCCAAACTAAGCAAAGCTTGTAATATGGATGCCACATACTGATACATACATAAATATATAATATGTTTTTAAATACATCTATAATCTATCTATAATACATATAAAAATGAATACTTACTTCACCTTGGTCACGCCATAATTTGAGAACGACTTAACCGATTTCATAATTTTTTTAAATTTTCTAATACTTTGTAGAAGGAGAAGGTTCTTACGGAATGAAAAATTAAGAAAATTTGAAAATTTCAGAAAAATCAATGACGTTCGGGGCGCAGCTAGTACTTAAATAGTGATTAACACCCAGATATAGAATAAACACAAATGTTCATCACATGATGACAGCTATCTTTCAAATAAAGACGCAACCGGACGCTCACAATTATGATTATATCAATTTCCCAGACAGTTTTGACACGCGTGATTTAAGCAATTAGCTTTTCGTCTCGTAAGGTCATACGAGTTCCGTTCAAAGAGAGATACGACCTCGGTTTGCGTTATTCTAAAAGGGCGTAAAAGCATACATTTTCCTTGTTGACATAAGACCTTTTATCTGCAGTGTGGCAACTCCGCTCTCAAAACTATGACAGGAAGTGCGGCGCATGCCTTTTCTCAGCGGCTGCCAACGGTTGGCTCGCTTTATCGGGTAATTTTCTTTGCCCGGTGAAATGGTAAAGCGCAGTACGCAAATATAAACCACTGTATTCGTATTAGTATTTGTTGTTATAACCCAGGATATAATTTAATAATCATAATAAATGTCATTTAAGTAGTTTGAGGAATAACCTCACATAACATTGAAAATTTTGCATTGAAGATTGCCTTCGACGTAACAATGCCTCATCATAAACTCATTTTTTTTTAAGAATTTCATTAGTATAAAATATAAATTCAAAATTTTATTGACTAACCCAAAGTCAAACCACCTTATTTTATTTGAAGCAAAAGGCGGGAAAATCGTACAATATTCGTAATTATGACACTAGTTGGATTTTTGTTTGTACCATTTCTTATTGGCCAAAAAATACAAGTTTAAGCACGTGGCAGCATCACAGAATAATAAGAAGCATAGATACCGTCACGTGATTTACAAAGCGTAGCACACCATCTGTCAAATAGTAGCCTTTGGAGCCTTTTGCAGGTCCCTAGTAAATTAAAACAGTGCTCTGCAATTTGCCGTCCTGTCAAAAATATATCTGTTTCGTACTGGCAACAATAATTTTGGCATATGAGTAAAGAATGTAATATGTTTAATTGGTTTATGCTAAATTACCAATACTTCCGTGCTACTGGTCCTTATTCTGTTGGCAGCATAGAGTATCACTTTTTGAATCCAGCGAAATTTATTTTTTGTGATATATTGACCAGCACTGGTATGATGCAGTACTGCACAAACAGATATTGAACGTCGTCAGATATTGTAACATATACTTTGCTATTATATATTATATTCACAAAGTTGCAAATTTTAGCTAAATATTTATAAACTATACAGACATCTATAGAATAGTCGAATATCTGTTACCTTTTACTTTAAAATTTTACTTATCGTTTTTGGTGATCTTTTGAATGTTATGCACTTTAATGGTCAACTATTTTTCTAAAATTTATTGCATATTTTTAAGAACCTTTAGAATTATCAACCTATCATGTTCCCAATGCTGGGACACATGCATTCTGTCAAAGAGAAAGAGAGAGAGAGATAGAGAGAGTATGGGCCCTAATCCACCATCCTGGCCCAGTGCATGTTGGTGAATGTTTTATTAGTAACTGCTAGCTAATTTGCCTCTTGTTTACAGTGTTCCATATGAAATACGTACTTACTAGGTATGAAGCAAGGTTATATTATTTTAACTTATACATTTTAGCAAGTTTTAAAAGTATTTGCTATTATTTTCCAATATTTGTTCAGGCCTAGATTAACATTTGAAAACGGTAAAAATGTACAAAGAAAGAGCTGACCAAAACATAAAACAACTTAAAAGTTAAATCAAATTTACAGAAATAAAATGTACCCAGACGTTTATCATTCTTATTTTGTGTTAAATATCCAGGTTACAGCATTTTATAGATCGTTTGCTGCAGCTTTATCTCTGTCGCCAGCCCCAGTCACCTACATTTTGAGGCCAAACCTCCGGAAAGAGTAAAATTCTTCAGAGCCAGACATCTCGTTTGGCATTCTCACGATCGCCAATTACAATCAAGCCCTATGAGTCACTCCATTCGCCATTACGACAATTGAATATACGGCTAATGTAGAAGTATTAAGTTTTACCCGGACATAGGCTTGGTTGACCACAATGTCCCAGGGTTTTAACGGTTCCGGATCCGTATGCTTACGTAAAAAGTAATATGTATTTAATTGATCGGTAAACTTTCTTAGGCGTTGAGAATTTCCACACGGGACTTTCCTAAAGATTTGAGATCTTTTGGTAACAATCTCCGGAAATTTTAGAACCTCGTTGGTGGATAACGAAATAAGCTTTCGGACAAGCGTTTGTAAAAAATTACAGGCTTTGTGAAAAATATAACTAAATTTAATACACTTACTAAATAAACTATTTAAATTGGCTTGTAAAGTTCTGAGATATAATCGTTTAAAGTTTTTGTTCGCATTAGAAAGGGATGCTCTGTCCCTTTCTTGCAAAGTGAGTGTCAGTATGGAGTTTGTATGACGTACTTACATGTGTTTTAAATGTTTATCGGGACTTATCACGTATTATTTTATTTAGGTAAATTAAAACTTGGGTCATTTACAGCCGCACTCAGAGACGTTACTTAACTTAAGGAATACTTAAAATTGCTCTGTCTCGTTTTCATGTGTGACAATTTCCGTCGACGAGAAGTTGACAGAGCAATTTTAAGTATTCCTTAACTTAAGTAACGTCTCTGAGTGCGGCTGTTAGGTACTTACATGTGACGTTATACGTAAGTATAGAGAGCTCTCTGTCTAGCAAGACATTAAAATGCTTCTAGTTATATTTCTGTTAAACAGATATCAATTTTGTTTTCAGTTTTCAGCTGTATTTGAGGTCAGATTTTAAGATTAAGATAAAAAAAAATCAGGCTGATAGCTTATTGATATGATATTGCAAAGGTAATAGACAAGAAATTTCTTGTCTATTAATTAATTAATTATGAGCGTTCAATGTGGTAATGCCGTCAGTATATCGAATATACTGCTAACAGACGGTGTCTTTAGACCTTCAAAAGCTGGCATAACGGTCTTCCAACTTTTATTTAGTTAGCCTAAGTAGTTAAACTAATTAATATTATTTAACTTGCAAATTGTTTAAGTAATACAGGCTCTTCTCCGTTGAATATTAGCCAAGAGCGTGTCGAGACACGCATATGGTAGGGTTCCGTAGTCAAAGCCATTATAATCGTGATTAAATTCATAGTTCAGAAATTAGTGGTTATAGAATTTTTTTAATGAACTAAACTCGGTGGATTAAGCTAAATTTCAGAAAAGTATGATCCTGACATAACATAATATATACTTTTGATTTATCCAAAGAAAAAACTACTTGGAAAACATTATTTACTACGGTAGTTTTACGTAAAGTTAATATCCTTTAAGCGTTCGTTTTTTGTATAGTATTTTTTTTTTCGTATTGAATTTATTAACAGTTTTATCGTTGTATCGCAACATATTCTAATTTTAAACAAAGATTGTTAACGTGACCTATCAGCAATAACAAGTTACAAGTTTCTATGACCAATAATTTAGAAATGAGCCCATCCGCCATCTAATTTTGCAAAGAATTCGCTCGATAAAAAGTGTTGCCTTGATTTTAAAATACCTATTCAACGACACCCCAATCGTAAGTTAATAAATAATTTAACTAATATAGGTTAGTTCTTTTTTTGTAATTAGAGTTTAATTTGACATTTGCTTAATTTGTTTTTGTTGACATTATTATGCATTTATTATTTACTAGCGACCCGCCCCGGCTTCGCATGGGTGTAATTTATGTTCGAAGCTGCAGCGGGTTGCTAATTATATATACAAATAAACCTTTTGTGAAAAATTCTCTAACTGATGGTAAAAACCGCATTAAGATCAGTTGCGTGGTTTAGGAGGAGTTAACGGTTATACAGACAGAGAAACGTAGAAAGCGACTGTAATCTCTACATAGTATAAATGAAAGTCGCTTTCCGCGTCTGTGTGTCTGTCTGTCTGTCTGTCAGTATTACCAATAACGGTGTAGAGATAGAGCGAACGGTGTATCCTCTAAGAGGGAGGCCTTGTTCAGCAGTGGACATTTAATGGCTGATGATGTGTGTGTGTGTGTGTGTGTAGAGATAGAAATGGAGAAGAGAAGATATAGAAACTTACATACTGTCAGAGACATTCACTCATTTGTTCCGTTCCCAACAAGTAACTCAGCTTTTATTAATAACTAGCGACCCGCCCGCCCGGCTTCGCGCGGGTGTAATTTTCGTGCGAAACCGGGGCGGGTCGCTAGTTATACATAAATAAACCTTCCTCTTGAATCACTCTATCTATTAAAAAACCGCTTCAAAATCCGTTGCGTTGTTTTAAAGATTTAAGCATACATAGGGACAGACAGCGACAGCGACTTTGTTTTAGTAGCGAGTGTAGTGCGCGAGTAGTAGAGTGTAGTGATAGTGATAATTAGTTTCCTGGCTCCAACCACTACAAGAATCGTTCACATATTAATATAGTAATTTTGTAATCCAAGTGTAACTAAAGTTAAAAAAAAAACGGTTAAGTACGAGGAGGACTCGTGCTCTGAGGGTTCCGTTGGACAGAACCTTCAGAGCGCGAGTCCAAAAAATATTGAAAGACAAACTTAACTTTGTAGTTGACTATAAGGTTTTTCTATACATGCCAACTACAAAATGTAAGTTTGTAATAGCAAAATAATTATTTTTAAATGATATAACTTCAAATTTGTAACTTTAGATTTATTCCTATATATGTGCTATGAGACCTTGCCTTTTGCCAAATTTCGTGATTCTAGGTCAACGGGAAGTACCCTATAGGTTTTGAGTCCCCTGTGAAATCGCAAAATATGCGACATAAACGTTCATATCTTTTGATTGCGTTAACTTACAACTTTTATTTTTTTACAGCCGAAAGAAACCGTAAACCTAAGTATTTAGTATAAATTTCAACTTGATACCTTTACGCGTTCTTGAGAAAAAGGGTCTTGACAGACGGACAGACGGACAGACGGACAGACAGACGGACAACGAAGTGATCCTATAAGGAACCCTAAAAACATAGAAATATATTGTTAGCAGTCATAGCAATAATAAAAACATTAGCAAATGCCTGATGATCAAATCCAAATTATCGAATTAAGTAATTCCATGCGTGATGTAATGATGATCCATAAAATAATCGATGGTACTAATTTACCTACGCTTTTTTTCTCATTAAGTAATATCCTTCGATACATTGTTACCTCATGTCTCGTCACTGGTGATTACCATTCGGCCGGTAACACATTGTAAAGGCAACGCGACTTAAGTTTGTTTTTACCCAGGCCGGAGCGTCGAAGGTTAGCCTTTGGAGTATAAAATAGTGAGTATGACTTTGTACGTCTGGCTTTTTTTTCTCTAAAGCGGCTGGACTGATTTGAATGAGTTTTTTAGAGCATGTTTTATTGCGGTGTTTGATCAAAATTGCTGCGGCTGTAAAGTATTTTTTTTTCTGAATCGATTGTTTTTTTGCACAATGTACCCACTACTACAATTTAACTATTATTTGTTGGTCGGTATACACAAAACCGAAATACTACTAACTGACAACCTCATAACGAAATATTGAAAACTACTGGGGTGTAGACATCCGCAAAGAAAATATTTTATGATAATACTTTGTCAAAAGGGGATTTAAGATGTATACGAAAATCTATTCTACGTAGTCGCCGGCAACAGCTAGTCTTTTTTGAGGGCTATTATTAAATGACAGGGGTTTTCTAATAACTAATTTACAAGCTAACTTCTAATTACTAATCGCGTCTCGTGGTTTCACCTGCATGGATAACCTTAAGTTTTACAAGATTTACATTTATACAAAGTATATTTTATCACCCTCCGGCCTTTCAGCGATTATTATGCAAAAAATCATTGCTTTGTTTCTGCTACTGTTACTGCGTAAAATAAAAACTATTTTCCACTTTTATTGTTTATTTATTTCAAAGGATACCACATCGTAGACCACATAATGGCTCAAGATTAGACGAAATGGCAGTCAAGCGCAAGCCTATTATTTAATAAATAAATAAAAAACACTTTCACATATATTTTATGGTTAATATTGGTTTATATTGTATGGTTACTCCAACAAAATGACAGTGCAAACTGCACTGTTCGAGTATACTATATTATAGCGTATCCAAAAATCGCGCCAGCCTGTATTGTGGTCGCAGTCTCAACGCTATGTGTTAATGAATAACTCATCAGGTATTTTCGGCGAGATCAGATCCTGGAATTCGTGGCGTTTTTCTGAGCAATGAAATATTTTTGTGTCGGACTAACGGTTATTTAAGGATCGCGTTACCTTCATTTAGCTATAAGGTCACTGATTATGTTTCAGAAAAGAAAATAGATAAGTACTTAACTTTTCTTGCGCCATCATCATCATCATCAAAAAAATTCCATACACTGCTGAGTAAAGGTTTATTTGAATGGTTTTCTGCTGTTTTTGCGATTCCGTCTGACCAAGGAGTACGACTGGTAATCTGCTAATCCGCTAATAACTGCTAGTGTGATGGAGGTCACTTTATTTTCTGCGACAACCATTTGTTTTTTTTCGTTCAAAAGTGAAAAAATCTAACTCGCTAAATCTACTCGTTACTCATTTATTGAAGAGCATTCAAAATGCTTAAAAACCATAAAGTATTTGTTTCGTTTTTGCGAGTACACGCGATTTTAAAGAGTTATAATGCAGGTCCAAAAAATATCGACATATGACTCACAGATCATTCAGGAATTCACCGGATTTCTGCTCTCATTGTATCTAAGTTCCGATTCGCCAAGGTTGATGCCAACAAAAACAGCATCCGACAAACGAAAGTGATTCACTAAATGAAATGTATGCCGCAAAGTGCTATGAGTAATGTGCTTTATAGGCTCTACAAATTACAGTTAAATTGCAGACGGTTGATCATTTGCGAAATAATGATGCAAAAACCCAAGACAAGTGCATGATTTTTTCATTTGTTTCGGTGTGGTGGGTCTATTCTTAAAATAAAACAAAACTTAAAATAAATCACCACGTCTGGCGCAAAATTCGAGAAACGCCCTGCTATCGCTTATAATCTATTGGAACACTATGTGATTTTTTTTTATTTAATAAAAGGGTTGCTCTTGAACGCCACCTCGTCTGTTGTTATGCTAAGTTATGCGTTCTGTTATAGAGCACGCTAGCCTAAAAGAGGCCAGGGAAAGGTGGAAGGCACTAGACCGCGCGGGAGGTCACCCATGCGATGGACCGACCAGATCAAGTCTGCAGTGGGTGGTCCCTTAAACGAGTGCAGCAGGATGACCTCCAGCAGAGAGAGATGGCGAGACATCGTGAAGCGCATCCTATCTGCCCCGTCCAATACTACATCATGACGACCACGACCGCTCTGCCAAGAGCGAAAAGACTAAGAAGAGAAGAAGAAGAGCCTAGAAGAAAACGATTCACTTGCGATTTGAAGAAACCCAGATTGTTATTATAGGAGAACACCCATTCAGGCAGCGCATTCCACAGCCTAGCAGTTTGCATAATAAAATTGGAATCAAAGCGCTTCGTGCCCGTACGAATCGCTTCAGCTTAATTAGCTTCCAGGTTCATCAGGTGCCTGATGTTAAGGACACATTCCATAGTCTTACATAGTATACACGTGATCGAGATCGGCTTGGAGACCTGTAGTTGTAAGGACGGCAGGACAAATTTTTTGGGCACAAGTTGCACGTTTGCATACTCTATAATTTTGGCACCTGACTAGTTTCAAAAGAGAGACGTAAGAGGTGCATCAGCGCAGGATACAGACGCACATGTTTTAAAACTATGGCTGTAATAACATCCTAGCCGTTGACTTTGTTCACGTCCAGATTGCGGAACGTTTTGATATTATCGCAATTAACGCTTATGTTCCGTATTTTGCCACAATATTACTACTACTTAGGGACTATTACTTTAAAAAAAACTTGCATTCTTTATTTATCTCTATAACTTTATGTAATTTTCAAGTCATGTTTTTAAAGCTGTGTAACTGACTCATAGAAATAAAAATTATCTCATCTTATTACATGACATAAAATAGACAATACTACAGAGTCAGGTTTTTTTTGTACTCACGCATAGCAAACTAAACAATAATTCAAACTTTCTTACGATAGTTCAAAATTATGACTATTCAAGCGAGAACTCTACAATTTATACCTGCTTATGAATGACTGGCTGTGATGTAAAATGATATCATACGCAAACAGACACGACCTTGATGGACCAATCGATATTTAATAGCTGCAATCAATTAAAATAAATGTTGTTTTAAATTTTAGTAAATGAAGCACGTAATAAACATCCGGTGGGAAACAAGGGTAGATAAATATGATATTAGGCTAGGAAATGTTTTTTATTAATTATGGCAGTATAATTAATGTTGACGTACCAACTAATTAGTTTTCACATTTGGTGGTAACGGTAATTTTTTCTATCGTTATTGACCGAGCGAAGAGAGGTCTCAGATTCTAGCGGCTAATGGGATAAGTCACTATTTCAGCGTGCATGGTTTGTTAGGCGATAACTTGCGTATCGTAGATCCGTTCTTCATGAAACTTTGTAGGCAAGTAGTTCATTTCAATATAAATTTTGAGTATGAATATAGGCAAAATAAGTGAGGGGTTCCAAATATTTATGGCACGCGACACAGTTCGGGACGAGCTACTAGTAATGCACCATAGTCATCTTGTTTCTATGTCAGTTAAACACAAAATCCAAAAACTGAACAGGTGGAATAGGCATGTTTCCTAATGTTTAATTTAATACAAATAACCGGCTTAGCGATGAATATAACTAAATACATAACACATACTGAAAAAATAAATTAAATTGGCTGATAAATCTCTGAGATTTGAGCGTTTAAAGTTTTAGGTGGGGATGGAGAGGGGATGCTCTATCCCTTTCTCGCAAAGCGTGTGTTATTATAGCATTTGTATGGCGCGCCTGAGGCATGACGTCACGGCTCAGTATAGTGCGCTCTCTGTCTAGCATGAAATTAAAATGCTTATATCTTATTCATTTTTGAACTAATTTTAATTTTGTTTTCGTTTATGTGCTCTGTTTATGATCCGCTTTTTTATGAAGGAAAAAAATTGTCATCATGCCTAGGATTAATTATTACTACTTTTCAGTTGTGGGTAGAAAATATGTGTTGAAAACGAAAATCATTGGTGGAGTGACGACGCGAATTGATACAATGAATCCATCAGGCGTCTTCTGGAAAATAATTTCTATAGTGACTTCATACTACCGGATAGGCATTCCAGATCGAGCAGGTTACCTTCGTCAGCACATTCCTATAGGTTTCCCATGCAGATTCGTTGAAAGCCATGACTCAGTCAGGCCTTGTGCAATGCCCGCATGATTCACCATATGTTGCCCATACAATAGGTCTTCACCTGTTTCTTGCAGATGACAATTGGACTGTACAATTACAACTGTGACGTCTGGCGGGAGGCGTAGACCCGGTAACGGTGAAAACATGTAAGTATTTAGGTGTAGGTGTGGTGGGCTATTTTAAGGCTGCAAAAGTAGGATCGTCTATTCGTAAGTTTAGTAAATGACGATAAGGTTTATTTTATGGATAATAATAATACTAGTTTTCCTTTTCAATGTTTTAGGTATCCGTAGCTAATTTTAAATAAATAAATATTTTTAAATAACTGGTTTGGTGTTGTTTCAAGCAGTGTTTTTTTGAGAAACCTTAAGAGGTGCTAATGATGTTTGATAGTGAAAATCTATTAAAAGTACTTTTTATGCTGTTATTGTAAAAGCATCTTGACATCGCAGATTACAATCGAATATATTAAAAACTAAGTAGATATTTTTACCCTTTCTAAACTTAAAATGCCACTATTATAAAATTTTTTCGTCATAACATAAAACATGTTTTCCGCTTTTTTTTTTATATTTCATCTTAGTTAGATTTTTATTTAGAAATCGGTATTTTTTTCCAGCTTCAAAATTGTAAAAAAACAGTCGTCAAATTATACCTTACTATTTTTCTTTAATAATATTTGTATTAGCATTTGCCCCTATTAACAACCTCACGCCGCCTCTGCAAAACGTGATTCATAATATGCAAATACGATTTCATTCACTGCTGTTTAATGAATGAGTGCTGCTGTTAGTGGCTCGAGTGTTTGCTCAGTATTATTGAACTTGATAAATATCTAGTTTTGTTGTGATGATCGATGGCGTTTACTTTGAAATCTATATTTAAACTTTTTGTGATATATTCAAGAATTCACCGATGTCTAAACGTGTACTTTGGCTCTATATTAGTTCTAACACAATAGAAAGTTTTTTTTTGTTTTCATTTATAAAATAACAAATATACCTAGTTACCTAAATACAAGCAGATGCAAGCTGGATCCACTTAGCCTCAGAAGAAGTGTGGGTTTTTCTCTCTATCACCTGTCCAGGCTGGAAAAGCACCGTTAACCGCATTGACCATTATCAGCTCTAAAATAATTCTAAAATAAATGATTCTGGGCTGGCACTTGTGGCACTAGCTCGTAAGTGTTTTCTATCATGTTGTAATTTTTATTTCTGGTGTACACAATAAAGAGTTTCTATCTATCTATCTATCTGGGCTGGCAAATCATTCCCGGGTAAGTCCTAAAACTGCGACCAGAACCACCGGAGGATGGGCAGCAGCGTCCTATTAGTACACGGTGAACGTACTGCGATCCCCAAACCGCCTGCCAAGCGTGGGGATTATGGCAACACCCCTCTCTAAGAGGGAGGCCTTGTTCAGCAGTGGACATTTAATGGCTGATGATGATGATGAAATCGTTGATAGCGCCGCTAGTATTGTAGATGTCCATAGGCGGCGATTACCGTTTACCATCAGGTGGACTGCTTACCTTTTTGCCGGTATTTTCTATATTTTTTTTAAACTAAAAATGAAAAAAAAAAAACGTTGATCTTTTGTAATGAAACTTACCCACGTTCCTGATTCTCCTTTGATAAAAATCCTCCAAGAAAATTATGTACATCCCTTACAATAAATGAGCAAAAATTGTATACGTATTTATTTAGCTGCCTGTAATGTACAGTTTCGAGGTGTTTTGGAGCAAAAATCAATCTACTTATTCATGTGCTGGAAAATTCCGTTAGGTATCCGTGGTCAGATTGGTTAGTTACATTGATCGCTTTACTGCCCCGTGCAGAGATTGGTCGCCCAGGACTAATATCTAATCTATGGTAAACACCAAATCGTACCGTGTGGTCAACTACATGTCAAAGAAAGACAAACAACGAAAGTCGTTCCCATCGAAAGTTGGCTCCTTTCCGACTTGTTAATTGACTTGTAATCTTCTCCCGTGTGAAGACTATGATTCTCCATGACACATGTTTTTTCAACCCCTATTTGTATTCACAGGTTGTTTTGTTAGGCTGCCGTGCTCTTTGAGTTTGTAATCTTTTGGCACGTTTGCTTGGTGGTCTATAAATTGGTTGGGTGTTGTATAAACATTTTTTGCAGTCATCGATTTACCGACTGAATGGCGTTTGAATTAATTTTGCTTTAGAATAGTAAAGTTCTACCTTGTAGACCAGGCACCAAAATAACTAAATATATTGATTAGATGAAATGTTCAGAAGACATTAAAATTCTTTTGACGGATCTAATGGAGTGTATTTTACATTGTTTTTATTCCGGACGTTTCAAACACTTTTCAGTATCACGGGTAGGAATCTACTGGGTGTCAATAGAAATATTGTGAAATTATTTACAAGTACCGCCAATGTTTTTAATCAAAACTTAATAAACTTTCACATTGTTCGTTTTAATTGAAGAAAAGTATAATTGGATAAAATATGTCTTTCCTGTTTGGAAATTGAAGGCAAGCAATTAATTTTAGTTAATGTTCTTAAAATAAGCTGATTATTATGTTGTTTAAGTTTTTAACTATAATATCTTAGTAATCACAAGGGAAAGGGCCGGAAAGTAACCCAATATCTTAACTATTGTACATTTATTCTTATGCCAAATTCACATCGACAGTTTAATGATCTATCTCTAGTACTCGTATCGGATTACATTACGGGCGGCGTGCGTTTGAGAATTAAATGTTTTAGAAAATTAGTATTTTTATAATACATTGATTTCACTTTCATTGGTCAGAGGTAGTGATTTTTTTACTTACTTAGATTTACTAGTACAAATGAAAACCATTGCACGAGGAGTTTTTGACGCCAACGTAGAAATAAAACATGTCAGCTCGTTGTATTATTTTTCTTAACTTGTGTATTTTCGAGTTTAAGGGTCCTGTATACCGTCTGCAGCTTTCTCTCTCGCACATTTTCACATTATTGAAGATATAAAATCAATGAGTGTGAATTTCCAAAAAGTAACAAAATCATGTCATGAACAAATGACAAAGAAATTGTCAATTTGATATATTTTAATTTGACACAGTAAAATGGTAACAAGTGATTTTTATTTCTCGTGTCATTTTATTCCGTCAAATTACAAGATATCGAAGCAAACATTTCTTTGTTTGTAATGTTACGATAGAGACCATGACATGATTTTGTTACTTTTTGGAAATTCACACTCATTGATTTTATATCTTCAATAATGTGAAAATGTGTGAGCGAGAGAGCTGCAGAGGGTATACAGGACCCTTAATGTAAATTATTATTTATTAATTGCTCGTGATCGTGCTCGAGAGCGGAAAGTGATATAACGATGTGAAACATGTTTTTTCATGTTGTTTCCAAAACTTCATAGAAGCCTCTTGTAAAGCCTCCACCATTCTTACTGGGGCATGAGTATGACTTGACTGTGACTTTTCTTGCTTGACTCTGACTGTGGCTATGATTTTTTTGACACTTTTGATGATTTGATTGATATTACGACTGAAAACTTTTTATCCATAGTCATGTTTTTTTTTTTACAAAAAAAACATTCTAATGTAAAAGCTTGCATCGTACGGTTTTACGTTAGTAATTATGAATAAGGTCGTGCAGAATCACATTTCAAAAAAAAAACATGATTTGCCACTTGCTTTTCGATTAGGTTCCGAAGCCTCCCGAGATTCCAAGCAACAATCGTCGTTACAAAACACGGCAAAACACACAAATTCTCCACGTGAATGTCGCGTATGTCAAATAAAAGAATTCCAGAGCAACAATAACATAGGAGCATCGGATGCGCCGGCGCCGGCCTGGCGACTGCCAACAATGCCCCCAAGAAATATTATAAAGTTATACGGCTGTTAGATAGAGGGGTGAGACAGTATTCAAGCTTCAGACGACATCTACGTTCCATGACGTGAAACGATTTCTTTTGTTTTTTATGTATTGAAAATA
This sequence comes from Agriopis marginaria, assembly GCA_932305915.1. Classification (NCBI taxonomy): domain Eukaryota; kingdom Metazoa; phylum Arthropoda; class Insecta; order Lepidoptera; family Geometridae; genus Agriopis; species Agriopis marginaria. The sequence continues at coordinate 5,258,056 of OW029926.1, forward strand.
GGCTTGCGCTTGACAGTCATCTTAGAGTTTTTTAATTTTTTTTATTTAAATAAAATATCTGGGACATTTTTGCACACACGGTCATCTGACCCCAAACTAAGCAAAGCTTGTAATATGGCTGCCAGAAACTGATATACGTACATATATATTTTTAAATACATACTTAAATAGATATTAACACCCAGACATACAACAAACACAAATGTTCATCACACAAATGTTTGTCCTAGATGGGAATCGAACCTACGCCCCCAAGCACAGAAGATAGGTTCACTACCAACTGAGCCACCGGGGCAGTCAAATTTATATACAATGTGCCTAGATTTAAGTATGCGCCTGCTTTTAATACAAACCATCTGAGATGTCTATGTTCTTATTCGGCTATGATTTCAGATATTTATTTAATAAACTGGCCAAGTGCGAGTCGGGCTCGCGCACTGAACGTTCCATACCACCACAAAATACAATAATTATCAATTTAAAAAAACTATTTGGTCCGACTACCTACCAAGGTACAATTTTCCGGAATAAACGCCACTTTGTTGCTGCGTGAAAGAGGAACAAACTAACAAATCGCCAACCAACAAATAAACATACTTTCGCATTTTCAATATTAGTACGATGTTTTATAGTTAGAAAATAAAAGTTTAATTTAAAGATTTTTAAGTTTAAACCACAGAGTAAATATTACAGTGTCTATTTTAATTCTATATCCTCTATAAAAGTTTACGTACTGACACGTTAACTAGTAGGGTTAAGCGGCTATAGACCCATACGTGTGAAATCACGGTGACACCGATATAACAAACAAGGGGCAAAAAACTACGGATTTTGTGAGCGTGAGGTTTTCATTGTTTTGTTAAGGTCACTTTTTATCTTCTCTTTGATGTTGGAAGCTTATTGATTTCAGAGATATAAAAGTTTTTTGTTTATATGACATGGGAATTACTCACGTATAATTAAGCCGGTTACTCCGACTATAGTTTCAACCGCATTCGGTGGTCTTGATCGTCTACTGAACCGCTTGCTCAGGGCAAAGAGAGACGCAGTCGCGCATCTGCATTCACATTGAAAAACAAACCGCCGAATATGGTTGAAACTATAGTCGGAGTAACTGGCTTAATCATACCTACATGAGTAATTTCCGTGTCATTTAAATAAACTACGTCAGTTTCCATCGTAAGATATAATGGTATGTATACCTACCGATTAGGTAAATCTAAAGTAAGAAATCAATTTTGTTTTACACTTATAAACCAGTAACAACTTAATAAGCTGTAAGGCTTATTTGTTACCGAATCAATCGATAAACGCTAAAACCACAAGTCCAATTAGCAAATACATTATATCGTTAAAAAGTTACACTTAACAACAGATCAATAAATAACCGAAACCTTAGTCATTTATTACAACCTCGCGGTCTTTTGATCCAATATCGAGACTCATAATATTTTTACGACTAACTAATGATTAGGTTCTCACAAGAACCTCATTAATGAACTTGTTACCAAAAGAGCAAAACCGCGGGACTCGGCCACCGTATCGGAGTCCGCGAGAACGGCGCGTGAGATGAACCGTCTGAAAATTAATTGGACATAATTAATAAAGCATCTAAAACCAACTCCTCCCAGGTTCTGACCGTTGTACCTTAGATTTTTTTACCAACCAACTGTTAACCCACAAAAAAATACACATCTCTATTTTTGTAGACGTAGAGGCTAAAATTGAATGATAATGTTACTTGATAGCAGTAAAAGTAAAGTTATCATTGTGTGTATCTAAGGCTTTTTTGTTACAGCATTCCGTACAAAACGAGCGTTGTAAAGAGCCTCCGACGATACCACCCATTCATGAGGACAGTGGTGACCTATTGAGATTTAAGATTGTTGTTAGTATGGATGTGCATGCTCAAGAAAATTATACATTAAATAAAATATTAAAAGTGATATCTTACAACTACAAATGCTGGGAACATTTAGCTCATCCGGTTTTTTTAAATCTTTCAGAGCGTCTGATTATTTTTATTTTTATCTAATAATTAGCTTGCGTTTGACCGCCAACTCACTTGATGTAAAGCGACGATGCAGTCTACGATGGAGCACGCTTGCCTAGAAGAAACCGATTCACTCGTTAATCTAGTTCTAGTCACTCACTTTAATGTGACGCCTGGCCAAAATGCTGGCGTGTTTCTGGCTCAACGCATAAGCATTGCCAATAAGCGTGGTAATGCCGGCAGCATGCTGGGCATAAATGCAAACTGATAGTGGGTTTGAGCATTTGGATTGTCTTTAGACCTTCAACGGTATATGAGCAGTCTAACTGTTTTTATAGTGATAATGTTAGCTTATATTTTTTTGTTAATAAAGGCACTACAAATTAATGCCTACTTTACATACTGAATACAATCTTAGAAAAAAGTTAAATCATTGCCTAAATTTGGATACAAGCAATTTGCTTGCAGAATTTGAGAGTTTAGGTAAATCTTTTATACCAAGTTCATTGTCTGGCATAAACCGGATAAAGTTAAGCCATGAAAAAGCTTTTTATCTGCTCATTAGCAACTAATCTCAAGCTTAAAATTGTGAGCTTTGTAGAAATTGGCAACAAGTTTGATATTTTTTCAATTGTTAATATTAGTAAGTACAAAGGATAAAATATTTGCTTAAAAACTTAAAAGCTTTCTCCCAGGCTCATTAGGGAGTAATCCCGAAATTAGCTTTTTAGAATTTTTTTTACTGACATGTTTTTACAGTCTTATCCGTACTATGGCTACCGGTGTGGAAGCCCACACGCGCGTCACAAGCAGCCTCTTGTAAAATCGACTCCGGTGTTGTAGGACACTTGGTCCCTTTGTCGTATGGCCTTGAACGGACAAATTTACGATCAGGCTGCCCCGCGGATAATGACCGTCAGCAGGCTATTAACACCTTGCCTCAATGAAGACGTTGGAACATAGACAAGAAAGTTTGAATAGAGAAAAGACATGGGAGTTGACAAGATCCGGTAAGATAAATAAATATTCAGGACATTTTTGCACACGCGGTGATCCCAAACTAAGCAAAGCTTGTAATATGGCTGCCTGAGACTGATAAATATACAGGCATATATATTTTTAAAAACAAATTTAAATAGATATTAACACTCAGATATAGAAAAAACACAAATGTTCATCACATGAATGTTTGTCCTAGGTGGGAATCGAATCCACGAACCCAAGCGCAGAAGACAGGTTCACTACCAACTGGGCCAACGGGGCTATCATAGATAGAGGGTAATTTCCCAACAAAAAAATAAATACCAAAATCAGTTTCACATTTGTAAGACCTTTAATAGCAAAGGTCTTACAAATGTGAATTTAAACATAATTAATTTGCTAAGAAAATTCAGTTTTGATTGTATGAAATTAAATCGTGACTATAACCATTATCACAAACACAAATATAATATTTGAATGAACTCAAATACAATATACCTAAATAGATACTTTGGCAATTAAAAAAAAAAACATTAGCTTTGTCATTCAATGAAACAAGTGTACTCAGCTTTAATATGCTGGTTTTTCTTATTGTTAGGGTTATAATAGTCGTAATCGGGCGTAACAGAATTGATAATATCTAAGGACTCAAAATACCGAAGCGTATAATTAGTAAATAGGCAGCTCTATGACAAACAACACACCCCAACGCCTCCGACACATGCTCAATAAATCCACCATACAAAAACCGTTTATGATTTTTAAAAGATTTCCAACATTCAAAATCGAGATAGGCAGAAAAAATAACAATTTATGGGCACTTCACTCCCGCTGTAACCATTCAAAGCCCAATAATTGTATATTCTTTTACAGTAGTGTGCCGTTTATTTTGTAAGGCCGATGAAGGCAGGCAGAAAAAAAAGCATTCAACCAAAATCACAGGCGCCTCTAATCACCGCTATTGAGATCTATCGAAGGATCAAAGCGCGTGCGACGGCATATCGAAATGACCTCTCAAAATATTGACATAAGGTTCAATTTTCCGGTACGATTGGTCACGCTTTTTTGCGATCGAGCGGATGCTCGTGTCAAACGCTTTAGTATTTTGAGTTTATTTTGAAAATTCTTTTATCTGATGTATTCGTGGTGCCATTGTTGATGTCGTTTGGTTCATCTGCTGCACCGTGGGGCGATTTGTCGGGGGCGGCTCGCTTGCTGAAAACGCTTACTGGCAATAATTTAGACGTCAAATAGGAAGGTTTTTGTGCGGGCAAGGATGACGTGTCGATCGTTTCAGGGTTATTTATGACTTTGACAGGATATCGCACAATATGCGGAGGAATTCGCGGCGGCTTTGATGGCGACGCGCGGAGGCTCGTTGGTGGCATTTCCGTTGTTGCGAAACTTTTTTGGTGTAGTTGCTTTTGAAGTACTTTGCCGATTTTGTTTGCTTACACCTGGGTAACGTTTAAGATTTGACAATTAGTAGTAGTTTTAACAGTATGTGAATGATGTGAATTATTGAATTTAATCTCTAAAAAATACCCTAATACATTCTAACAGTAACAATTCAGATGGTAACTAAACAAAATTATAAGCTAACTAACACTAAATAGCACTATCTACAAGAATAGTTGAATTGCCCATAGATCGTTGAAGGTCTAGAGATAATCCAAATGCTCAAGCCTACTACCAGTTGGCAGCGTACCCAGCATGCCAACTGGCGTGCTTGCATACATGCGTGGCGGTATTACCACGCTGAATGCCAATGCTTATACAGTTGAGCCAGAATCACGCTAGCATTTTGGTCATGCGTCGCATTAACCAGGCGCTCTGAAAGAAGTCTACACTTCAGTGGTGTTTTATACCTTTAACACCTACAAACTGTATTTTCTCGCACGTTGACATCTATTCTGGGCGGTAAGGTCGTGCATCTTTAGAAAAGACTTCAACGCGCGCGCTTGCTACGATGCCACAGAATATATTTTAGTACAAGCCAATGCTACGTTCAATGTTTTTTTTGTGATTTTATTATATGATGTGTGACCAGAATTTTATTTTATACTACAACACACATTCAAATAATAATCTGAGCATCTTTACCTAAATTAAATAAAATTTTATTTTATTTCATTACTCTGATTTTGCAACAACCTTTTTAATGCTGAAATTTAAACGAAAATTCATCTCATAGTAAATAATTTCTAGTAAAAAGTTTCACAAAATAAATGATAGAAAAATATTAAATGTGAAGAAAAAAAACATAAATTATAAATGATTTATATGATGATGTATATTTCTTTAGCTAGTTTAAAAACGAAGTTAGCTAAACTTGTAGCGTGTAGTCTCTAGTTAGTTTTATCATGAAAACAATAATTGTCACAAAACAGTTTATCTATTTATTTATTAACACGATGATCAATATACACATAATATGATATGTCTTAAATCCGCACCCACACTCCTGCGACGTCCACACCTGTCTGTGCGCATGCGCAAAGCAGCTGCTTCACACTCGCCACGCTCTATTGTACCCAATTGTCGGCGACCGCTGCCGATCGAGATAATGAGATTAAATCTGTGTTGCCATATGTGAAGCTTTACTGAGATTAGTAAACGAGAAAATTAAAAATAAATGTCAACAGTACTATGATACATCAAAACTTAATAGCTCTCTCAATAGCCAAATATTTTCAATTTGGGAAACACATTTTATCACAGTTAAATCAAAATAACACTTTCTCGTTTCCCATGAAAATAATTTTAGCAGTCTTTGTGCATAGACCAATAATCATAAAACCACGAAACAAAAGCACATCTCAAAAGAAAATATCATGTTACTGCGTCGATAAAACCCTTGTCCAAATATTTAGTATCATAAAAGCGATTTAGAAATAATATATAGCCTAATCGGCATCACACATTTGTATTCTAACCGAATACCAGTTATAAAAAGATTATGTGCGTCATTTTAACTTCTTTTGTCGAAATTAAAAAAGCGGGCGGCAGATTAGAGCTCACGTCACGTATAAACACGTTATAAACTGTACCTCTAATATATTAAAAATATATATTATGTTAGATGTAATTCGTTCGCTGAGCCAGCCTCCGAGATAATGGCTTCATAAAAACGTGCTGGCAACCTTGTCACTTGAACTCTCAGTCCTTTGAACCCGCGTCTTTCTCTAAAGGAATCTACAAACTCAATCAAGGACATAATCTACTGCATTAACATATGAAAAAGCTACGTCAATAGGAATCAAAAATCGATTTGGTTTCGCCGTAAAAAGGACATCAAAATCAATTTACGAGCGAACGCGGAATGACTCCCGCCGTTCATAACAGAGTAGTTATTTGAGAGAAATGCATCATAATCCTGAACGCCACTTGTCAAAAGCAAAGCTTACAATATTATATTATGACAATAAAAAAGTATTCATTGAGACAATAGTGAGGGTTGGAGCCCACAATATATTTTGACACGGTTCATTTATCACGCGCGATAATCATCGGAAGCGAGCGGTTGCCACACGGGGCGAAATACTTTACCAGTTTATTCATACAGTTTAGTCAAGCTTATAATGGTTAATTAAGTGGTTATACCGATTTTATACCTGAGTATGTTCCGTTGCATTTAAAAGTCGTTTGTAGTTTCGATTGCATTTTATGCAAGTGCAGATGCACGACGGAACAGACATGATATCTAAATTTGATTACGAGTGTCTGAAAGTATATTTGCATGTCATCATCATCATCAGCCAGAATACATCCACTTCTGAACATAGGCCTCCCCCTTTAACCTCCACACTGAACGACAGCCTGCCTTTTGCATCCACTGGATGCCAGCGACACAATGTCGTCGGTCTATCTAGTGGGAGGCCTACCTACGCTGCGTCTTCCGGTTCGTGGTCTCCACTCAAGAACCTTTCTTCCCCATAGGTTATCGGTTCTTCGAGCGATGTGGCCTGCACATTGCCACTTCAACTTGTTGGATTATGTCGGTGACTCTGGTTCCTTGGCGAATATCCACGTATTTGTTTGTATATTACCATTTTATACAAAATGGCTGGATCGATTTGTAAGCCAATTTTTATTTACGGAGGAAGTGTTATTGCAATTAGTTATATTTAATCAAAATCTGTTCAGTTTAACAGTTATTAGTTTTTTTCAGTTGTTAAATTCATACCCACTTGTTTAACTTTACTTTATCTAGGACATTTAGGTATTTAATTTTTAGTATAATTCGGGTATCATACGAGTACAATATATTCCATTTGATAGAAATTTTCGATAAAAATCCTCCCGTATGAACTTGACAATTGGCTCAACAAATCGACTACAAAGTTCACCGCCACCTCGACCAATCACAGATCCAAACCGACTCGCGGACCCTTTCGTACAAGACCAACACTCCATTTAGTTTTTACGCCCAATTATTCGATCTATTATCGTCATATAAACATGCTTATTTACGGCGCACATATCTCTACCGCGCCCGTTTTTATTGGCAGTAAAGTATGAAATTGCGCATTAGTATACCTTTCACGTGAGAGTTTCATATCAGTGCAGGACATAACTCTAGATTTAATAATAATTTAACTCGGTGTTGCGAGATGGCTTTGATTTGATATTTTTATGGAAATAATATATTATTCTGACAGCCCGTGCTTTCGGTTTTATAGCTGTTTGCCACTTTGTGTTGGTCCGATGACATGTGGGTATGTCGTACGGGAACGTCTGTTGTAAATCTCTTAGTTTGTAACTAATACTTTAACAAAGCAACATTATAATGGGATGTCAGATCAATTAGGTATATTATGGCTTTAAAATGTAAAAACATTAGTATTTTGATGGATATATTGTAGCATTAATTGGCAATCTGATTCTTGGTGAAATCACTCAACATAATAAATACGATATACAATATAATAAATACAAAAGTTCATATGTGCTTACATAGTTGATCCAACTTAAATTATGGTAGGAGGCTGGGTAGTTTATACCCTAAATTAATACATCGCCTACTTTTTATCCCAATTTTTTTTACAGATTCTTTAGGAGACTGAGTGTAACTACGGGAAAAAAATTGCGATTTTTTTTTAATTCCTGTGTAACTCGTCAACATTTTAAGACAATATAATTAATAATACTATAAACTTCATCAGAACGAATCTCTTAGCCTATGTAAATGTCTTTCACAACATTAAACTGACTATATAGCAGGAATCAATCTTCTATGTTTTATTTATTAAAGCAAACCAAGTTGATTCTACTAGGCTACCATACCACATATGTGGCCAAAATGTAGTAAAAGAAGAACAACGGCTAAGCTTGCATGCCACAAATACTTCTATCCTTTGTTTATAGTTCATTGGCTTCCTGATTTCCTGGTCTTTTTGTTTATCACATTTTTGCTAAGCTATTTAGGTTAAAGTTAGTCTATCCTTTGTTTTATAACTAGTTATGCTAAAATATTAGTGTCTGGCTCAGTAACAGATTTTATCTCCAGCAAAACCATGCTAAATTAAAATAAACTCATAAATAAGCAAATCGCAAGCTCCGAAGTAATTGGCGGGTGATACATAAAGGGCACCGCTTCTATTTTTCAAAAGGTCTAAAATTAATGTCTCAATTTCGGGAACGGACCTACGTGTCTGTGGGCAAACACACCGCCCATAACCGACCCACGGTACTGCTTCACGAATTAACTGCAATAAATTAATTACGTGACAACAAAACGGTGAGAAGTTCGCACTGTGGGCGAGGCGAACGCGAACAGAAAGTAACCCCCTGCTGTTAGACCTCACCGATCGGCTGACGGTATACCAGACTCCTGTTTCTTTTGTCCAACATCACTTTATCTCTCGCTCTTTTATTTAACATTCGAAAGAGACGAGTAATCGCCGGCAAAGCCTTTGCGCGACGGACATCATTTTTCACGTCTCATTCAATAACTCGATGCGCAGTCGTCGAGATAGTGATCGAGTTTTGAAATATTTCGATGGGAGAGCGTCACATTCCCAAGGATATGGTGTTACTCTGCGTGCGGAATGCCGCCGGCATTGTTCGTGTGTAAGTATGCAAGTAACTATACTAGGTATGGATGTGCATTATACAGGTTTTACATGACCAAAAGTGACCGAAAAATCAGTGGTGCATGTGGCATATTTCTTAATGGAGTCCCACGTATAGTTGTGAAGAACGGTGTTGCGACACACGCTGTTGCGAAAAACTTTTTGAATGGGTCTTCAATACGAAAACTCGTTGTATCGAATACCGATAGATCGAAAGACTCTAGTTCGAAGCACGAACCTAAAACAGTATCGATTGGTTGTCACTTACGAGTTTTTCAAACCAAAGCCGGCGGCCCGGTGGCCAACCCGGCGGGCTTAACCGAGGGTCTAATTTTTAACAATCTTGCAGGCAGTTGTGCTATACCAACCCACGGTTTGCTGGAGAGGGACAGAGCATCCGCTCTCTATCCGTAACAATTTTTTTATACTCTTATTACCTCAGATTATGTATGAGCCTATTAAAAATATTTTTTCGGTATGTAATGTATTTAATTATGTCCTTCGCTGAGCCTATTAATTGTAATAAATGAAACATTAGGACACAGGCCTATTAGGAAACAGACCTATTAGGACACAGGCCTATTAGGACATAGGCCTATTAGGACACAGGCCTATTAGGACACAGACCTACTAGGACACAGGCCTATTAGAACACAGACCTACTAGGACACAGGCCTATTAGGACACATTTTCCCTTTCCCTAATAAGCATAGACTCTATGAAGAAGCGCAGTTTTAGCTTGGAAGACGGCTTGGACTATATATATCTACCTTGAATGAGCCCGTAAACTAATTCATTTGCATCATTGCACACTTTCTTGCCACGTCAATACTGCAGAAGCGTCAATGCATAACATTTATCCCGTAATGAAATTTACCTATAACAATGTATCACCACCACAATCTATCTACTCTTTGTTAACAAATAAAAGGGCCTGGACACTTTGTTTGGTTAACAATTGTAAAAATGATTACACTGTCGGCTACTTTAACAGATTAGTTGCATTGTGCTAACTGAAAATATTATCCCAACTCGAAAATTCAAAATTATCCTAAGAAACCACCTAAATGTGGACTTTCAGGAGCCTTAGTTAAGGTTTAAATTTCAGTACCATGAATTTACGTTGCAGGTAATAATTTGTGTTGAAAATTTTACTCTGTGTCATAGTATTTCAGTCCAAATTTGTCTGTCAAGCTTATTGTTTGTAAATTAAAGTTCGAGTACACAAATTGAAGGAATAGGGTAAGTACAGTTACGTCCATTGAGTGTTTAGCGACAGATGTTATCTGTAAAACAATGTTGTAAGTTTTGCAAACTGGCAGTTTTTGGGGGTTTTATCTAAAACGATCTCAGAGTTAGCGGCTTTGCGAAACGAGGGTAAGGTTTAGCACCTATTTGAAAACTTTATCTTGGTTTTAGGCTCCGAGGCGTCTCTGTCGGCCACTTTGACAGAGTTACAGAATGTTGTCAAAAGGATGTAGTTGAATGAATGACTGAGATGTACTGGAGAAAAAGGCGTCAAGTAACGTGAAAGTTAGTTATTATTGTTTACTTTTATTGTTTAGAGACGTTATTTATTTATTTATTTAATTTGACACTAGCTGCGCCTCGTGGTTTCACTCGCGTAGACAATCCCTGAAAACCGTTCATTTTTGGGAATAAAAAATAATAAATGTCACTCTCCTCCTTGGCTCGTTGGCTCCAAACATCTTTATTCAAAAAATGGCATCGTTCCGATGATCGGCTATTGCGTGGCAGAGGAACAAATAAACCTACTTTCTCATTTATTATATTAGTAAGGATAAGAAAGTAAGGATTCCTTTATATTGAAATATTTCGCAGCACCCGCGGTTTTACCCACTCTCCTACAGGAACCGTAATTTTTCGGGATATTGATGGGACTTAACAGAGTATATCCCTATATACCCTAGCTTATGCCCTGAACCCGGGGACATCCTAAAACTGCTACCAGAACCACCGGAGGATGGGCAGAGCGTTCTATTAGTTCACGGTGAACGTACTGCGATGCCCAAGCCACCTGCCAAGTGTGGAGAGTATGGCAATACCCCTCTCTAAGAGGCAGGCCTATGTTCAGCAGTGGACGTTTACTTGCTGATGATGTGATGTGATACCTTGAACCATATCAAATTTCACAGAGTGAGGGAACAAACATACTAATTAGAATAAGAATTATTAGAATTAAGTACACTTACAGAGACATTTACACAAGAACACTGTTTTAAACTATCACGGTTGTTCACTAATTATATGATTTGCATTCTTCAGTCTTCCCGTGAACGTGGTGCATGTAACTGCGCCGAAATATCGGGAGCTCATTCCACAACCTTACCACGGTAAATATCTCGTAAATAATCATATACCTTTACAAGCTTTCACATCTATGAAATTAGTGTGACACACCCACACAGTATTCCAAAATATATTAATTCACACGGAAAAAAAAACTAAAATTATTACTACTTATTAAATATCATAATGAAGGTATTTCTTATACCTACATAAAAAAACATAATGTGGACTAATCTAAAAGCCCTAAAAGGTAGAGGGAAAAGTGGTCAGAATGCTGGCAGCATTCCACGCTGGATGCTAATATTTTGGCCAATGAATTATAAGTAGGTATCTAACCAGAAGTAGAATTATATCAATCCAAATCTTTATTGCTTAGGTGGTATCCATAATTTTCATTCATCATTTATTAGCAAATTCGCAACACTTTTCACTTTATCACAATTAAAGTTCGGGCCACCCAAGGTTATTTGAAATTCGCGGCTTCCTTTCATCTCAACGCTATTCTAATAAAAATCTTCCACAAAAATATATGATTATGTAGATTCGGAATATTGTTAATCTTTATTGGAAGAGGCGCCTCCGGAAACGAGCGAATTTCAAACCCTCAAAAGCTTTCCGTTTCAGCGGCGGGCATTTTCTGGGAACATTCGATGCAGTCCATATCTTGTATCGGTGATTCACTAATAAGCAGGTCCATAACAAGGTGGTTTTTAGATGTCTATTTAAATTAAAAGGATGTTTGTGGTTTAACATGGTCGTGTGTTACTTTAACATCCCGTGAACAATACTTTGGTGTTTAATTTGTGGGCCATAATGTTTTAATTTTGTATTTCTTTATGTGTGGTTTGTTTTTGGTTTTATTAGTCATTATTAGCATTTGGGATGAAAGGGGTACGAGATACATGCAATAGATTATGATATATTTTGTCAAACATAAAAAATAATATTGTCATATCAACTGTTTTTTGGGTGTATGTTACGCGATATATTCGGCGAGTGTGAACTAATTTAACGAATTGATTATTTTTTTATAAATCAGTGGTCTCGAAAGTCGTCTCATTTAAATTTAAAGGGTCCACGTCTAACGGAAGAAAATTAATTGTTGAATCCCGTTTATTGATCTTTCGATGAAAGTATTGAAATTCCCAATTTATTTTTAAGCTTGTGTCACTTTGCGACTGTCAGCTCCATTGTGTACATTCAATATCGTATTACTCGTATTCGTATACGTAACGTATACTTATATATGATATTGGTTTATATATTAATTAATAAAAGTATCGAAATTCCTATGAAATTAGTTTATACTTTTGGTTAAAGTTTATATATTTATTTTAATGTAAGTAACATACTGTAACGACGTCAACGCTGACTGAACAACGCTTGTAATCGAGGTGGAGCTCGTAATTTTTTTTATATCGTTTGCTAACCAAAATTAGATTAATTATAATTAATCTGCCAATTATCTTATATATCTCATGATTTATTTATATTAGGTATGTAACTTAGTAATAGGAGATAATGTAAACACCCAAAAATATTTATATTTTAAGTTTATAATTCTAATTTTTCTGTCTTCTAACTAATTTCGTCAATCGATTGGTAAACATGATTGTGACATTGATGGTAAAAATTATTTTTTCAGTCATAAGTTGGAATTTCTGCGATCTTGCTACTGCCATCTAGTGTTGAGTAGCAGAACTCCGTATAAATATTATTGATTTTCTGATGGATCGTTTATTTCATTACGTAATTAATTTGATCTTAAATATTAATTATATTTCAAAGCATACTGAAATAAAATTTTACTTTTCATTATTTAACTAAATTAAATTTAGCCCAATGAATGTACTACAAATATTCGTTTTATCAAGACCGAAGAGATGGCGCCATAAGTTGCTTCCTCATACCAATAGTTTAACATTCATGAAAACACAAAAACATTAACTGTAGATGTAATTTTTCAAAATAACTTTAAAATTTCTTGAAAGGCAAAGCAAAGAACGAACCAACAATAAAAATATAATTAGCTAAGTCTACGTATATAAGTAAGAATGCACTACTAATCTGCATTCAATATACACCGTTTATTTTGTTAATCTAATATTATATTTTTTTTATATTAATCTAAGTCAAATAAATATTGGGTAATCGAGAGAAATCATTGCAAGTAACATGAGTTTATGGTGGGAAAACTGTCAAAGTAACTACATTGTTTCTAATTTATTCAGATCTAAACCGTATTTGTCTGTTAAAACATTATTTTAAACTATCACGGTTGTTCACTAATTTATATGATTCGCATTATTCAGTCTTCCCGTGACGTGGTGCATGTAACTGCGCCGAAATATCGGGAGCTCATTTCACAACCTTATCACGGTAAATATCCCGTAAATAATCATATAACTTCATTTGTTGCTTTGTGTGCTGTTAACACAACACATAAAACAACAACTACAAAAATCACTAAGTACTAATCTCTATAGTTCTACACAAGTTTATCTGAAACCAGCCACCCTGTCACCTCTTCTTTTAACCTTTCAAACAAAGCTCCTCGCCGGTCGTTTATCTCCAATCGGCACCCAGTTACATGAACCATGTGAAGGTTAACACCGATTCATTAAAAAACGACGTCTGTGGACCCCCAAAAGACTGAAAAAGGTAATAAAAGAGGTCAAAAAAGACTACATTTCGGTTACCGAGGCGCCTAGCGGGTGCCACGGGCCGCGCGGCGTCTGTGTATGTAGCCCTTTTTATACACGACGATTTTAGTAGATAGTTAACGAGGAACACGATTAAGGATAATTGTTTTTTTTTGAGAATGTTTCTTTTTTAACCAAACAGAGTAAAAACAAACACCATTTTTAAAACGCGTAAGTATAAATCCGCGTTTGATCGCCATCTCGCCTGGGGCTTCACGCCCAGCTCCTTACGCGGTCTCAAACTAACGTTAAAACCGCGCAGTTCGGAAAATCACGCAAACATGAACTCGCCCAGATACGGTGTGCGGTCGCGCAACTTTTTTCATCACCGAAACTGGATTGCTTTGAGCTTTGAGATGGAACACTCAGCTCAAATCTAGAAGATATCTATATTCACTCTGATAATGAAATTACCTAGATTAAGTCTTAGGAAACAAGGGGCCTTACGGACAACTGCTATTGTGGCACCTAATCCGATCAGTTGGAAAATCACGCGAACGTGAACCTTATCGCGCCCAGATACGGTTTGCGGTCGCGTGGTTTTCCAACTGAGCGGATTAGGTGCCGCAATAGCAGTTGTCCGTAAGGCCCAAGGAAGCCGGTAAATACCTGATGTAGTACAAAGACATATAATTATGATCTTAATTTTGTTAAAATTTGGCCCTGAGACTTTTATTTGCTCTGAGCCTGAGACCAAAATACCCAAACAAAAACATCCTATATCATATTGTGATAAAATGACAACGAATAAGACGGGGGTGAGTAACACCTCCGCGTTCGCCTTCGGGGGGTGTTTATTTCACCGTCGTCCCTCGCAAATTAATTTCGCAATAGACAACAATGTTTTGTTCAGATATTTGCTAAACATTTGTTTTGTTAGAATTTCGGCACGGAGACCCAACACGGCTATAGTTAGCTTGTGTTTTGTGTTTTTAATAAAGACAACTAGATAGATGGACCGCCGACATTGTGAGAGTCGCGGGCATCCAGTGGATGCAAAAGGCAGGCTGTCGTTCAGTGTGGAGGTTAAAGGGGGAGGCCTACATTCAGCAGTGGACGTCTTCTGGCTGATGATGATGAAGATGAACTGTGAGATTGAAGTGAGATTGAAGTGAGATTTCCGAAAGTCGTTTTCCCGTCCTTTGGGCCGGGATGCCAAACCTCATACTACTTAAGATGTATTTAATATCTGACGTTAATTTTTTTTTTTTTAATTAAGGACATAGGTATATCAAACGAAGCAATTAAAAAAAGACTTATGAGTCTTTTTTAAACTGCTGTAACCCTGTAATAAGTAATAATTAAAATTATTACTTATTACAGGGTACAGAGACAGTCAACCTTTACTGAAAATCTTTGTGCTCATTAAAATTATACAGAAAAGTATTCTGAAGCAAACAGTACAAGTAAAGAGCAGTTTGTTCTGGCTTTGGCCCACTGTCTCCTTGTCTATTTGGTTTAACTAGATTTAATACTTTTTAATACTTATTGAATGTCATAAAGATTTAAATAAATAAAAAACAGAAAATCTACATTCTGTTTTTTTTTTGCTCTATCTCTATCTCTACATAGTATAAATTCAAGTCGCTTTCCGCGTCTGTCTGTCTGTATGGCCACTAACTCCTCCTAAACCACGCAACGGATTTTGATGCGGTTTTCACTACCAGTTAGATACATTTTCACGGAAGGTTTATATATATAACTGGCGACCCGACCCAGCTTTGCACGTAAATTACACCGGTGCGAAGTGAGCGGGCGGGTCGCTAGTTGCAGTATATTATTATATTATTATGCTATACTAGCGACCTGCCCGCCCGGCGAGTGTAGAGAAGACAAACCAGCAGTGCAAGTACCGTTCTTTATCGATCATCAAATTTGACAGTTGAGATTGTCAAATTCGGTAAAATGCCATTTGGTCAGTACTGTCTATGATCGATTCTATGGCATTTTATCGAATTTGACGTACGATAAAGAACGGTACTTGCACTGCTGATGCCATACGCCAATGTCGTACCCTGTAAATGCTCCCGCCGATTGTTTGGACAGATACGCGAAGTAGTTTTGTTGCGGACGCCCATCTAATTTATACGCGTTGGATCAGACACGATTCGCTATTGCATATACCACTGAATTATTTTGAGCGACTTAATATCGCAAATTTATATAAGTACTTGTAGCGCCCCTGGCTTCACCCGCTCTCCTACAGACACCGTCAATTTTTCGGAATGAACAGTAGTTTGTGTTATTCCAAGGTAGTAAAAAGTTATTCGCATACCAAATTTCATGCAAATCTGTTCAGCCGTTACGGAGTTGTAAAATTATGTACTTAAAAAATCGCATTTTTATTATTTAAGTGTTGAAATAAAACACTTTTAACGGTTTTAAGCGCGTGTATTTTACGTAATTTTTCCTGACGTTTCCAACACTTTGCAGTGTATATAGTAACAGGTGGAATTGATGATTATAGGAACGAAACAACGAATAAAAACAAACAACTCAAAGGACAACGTTATCTGAACGATATTTTTAAGGATTTTTGAAGATTAAAAATAACACGTTATAATAATATATTTCTATCTCCTCCGCCATCCTATAAAAATTTAAACACGAAAATTTGCTATATACTATTTTCCAACGTTTTTCTAAAGATAATACCCGATAGCGCTTTGATTCCACATTTATTATGCGAACAGCTAGTCTGTGGAATTCGCTGACTGAATGGGTGTTCCCCGATGGTTACAATCTGGGTGTCTTCAAATCACGAGTGAATCGGTTCCTTCTAGGCAAGCATGCTCCAACGTAGACCGCATCATCGCTTAACATCAGACGTGATGGTGGTCAAACGCAAGCCTATTATTTATTTAAAAAAAAAAAAAGTTTTTAATTCTTACTCATTGTTCTTTTATCTTTAAAAACTTTGAAATAGCCGCGCCTTTTTAGCTGCTCTCTAATAAGCTACCAAAATAACGATTTACCTAGTTTTGATCCGCCGCTAACCGCAGACTGCCCTCGCAGGGCGATGATATGATCTCTTACGTATTCCGTGGGACCTGCGGTCGCAGCGGTCCATGAATGGCCCGAGAGAGGATAACTAAATAAATCACTTATGAACAACCATCGTCGGACAGCTATCGTCGGCCGCGTTTGTTTCACGAAATTAGGAGGTTTATGATTTTGAATATTGATGAGGTTTAATTAATTGAGGAAAATTTGGTTACCTGCCGAAGTACTGACCATAGTAATAAATCAAAAGAAGATTTGTATTCATTGACTTGCAGAGTTCTACGGAGATGACGGGATGATATTTGAGAGCTTTGTCCACTGCGCTAAAATTAACCTAAAACAGGAGGATAATAGCGAAAAAGGGAGAAGGCTTATACTGGCAATAGATAGAGCTGCCGCTGATTATATTAATAGTATATATTATAGGTCGGCCACATAACTCAAAAATTGACACCTTTGTCATTGTTTTGTTGTTGTAGGCAGTTGCACTCATATAAACGAAACGTCAGTCATTAGAAATCAGTTAGCAACTGTGATGCGGAGTTCGACGCGTTGATCTAAAGAATGTTCCAATCATAATGCCTGGTAACAGATTTTCCTTTTCATTTCATTTCTATTTACTTCTCTTTTCTGTGCTCACACCTATGTAGCGACGCGAGCGATATCAGAGATGTGCTAAAGTCCTCTTTGTTTTTCATAATAATAAAAAAGGAAATTGAGTAAAACCAACACTTAATAAATATTCGTAAATAGTAAAAAGTTACGCTTTAAAACGTGCTCTAATGCATTTAATTTAAGCGTAGTAATTGGGCAACACACCTTTATAGAATCGTAGGTAATAACCTCTCAATGAAAAGCCGACAAATGCTTTTCGGCAAAGCGTTGATGTAAATATTGCATAACTACGCTACAATTACCATTTCTCAAACAATCTCTATCTTGATTTAACTTCAGCGCCAATAGAATAAAGATTAACATTCTTTTGAACTATGAAATAAACATCCATAAATATCTACACAAAGCTGCGTAGAACACTAATCGTAACCAGATTCTTTCAATTCCACCGTCGTCGATCTTTCATCACTGTATTTTATGCTCATTATAAACTAATAGTTCCGCCAGTACTTTTACCCGATGTTTTCCAGTTTTCCCATATTTTTCAGGTATACTATGAACACAATTTTTTCGCAATAATGCTTTGGTACTTGTCCAAATTCAAATAAGATTAGATTACGCGTTTAGTTAGTCACGAAACGGTAAGAGAGAGACAGAGAGTTTTATGTATAGCAGCTCGTTAATTGAGCATATGGGCAGCGTTTTGTCCATACAAAAGTATTATCGTGTTTTCCCCCTGGATAATACAGCTAGAACTGTATTTTTTTTAAATAAAATGTATCACCCCTATTTTCATGCTTACATCATTTATTTTTTCTTATAAGTTAACTACTATAAGAAATATGAGCCTTTAAATATCCCAATTTTTTTTTGTTTTTTTTTACCGCCTTGTTTAGACGTCTATTAAACAAATTTGACGAGTTTATAAAACAACAATAAATGACATAAGCATAGTTCAATTTTCACGACTATTAATTTAAAAAAAATTACAAGTAAAATAAAAACTATCTTAAATTTAAATTTATAACTAAAACTAATCTAAAACTAAAATTAATCTAAAACTAAAACTAATCTAACAATCCGCTACCGGCGTGCCCAAAATGCTGGCAGTATTTTGTATGGCAATGCTTATTCTTTGGGCAAAATAAAGGCCAGCATTTTGGTCACGAGTAGCTTCGACCAGTCACCCTGATAGGTCTTTAAATATTCGATAGGCTCCTGGTCCCCACGGTCCAAGCGTCTCAACCCCAAAAGGCTCAAATATATATTCGCTATCTAGGGTACTATATTTGCGCCTTTTGAAGCTCTCCGCTGATTCAGCCGCCACACCAGCCCTTTTCTGAGTTCCCGTTAGTTTTATCTGAGTTTTTCTTATTTAAAAAAATATGAAATCGGCCCAGTTTTGAATGAGGGAAAATAAAAGTACGAGACGATGATTTTATCTACTTTTCGTAGGTATAATCAATCTGAACTGCTGTTGCGCTCTACGGGTAGAGGCTTGAGGTCAGGGGACAGCAATAGATTTGCTAAATACCTATTCATCAAATTTCTTGGCCGTGGTATGCCCTCTTAAGCTGTTTGTAAATTGTACATGTAAACTTTCAACCTCGTTTAATGCCCTTAATTCAGCTCGTTCGCAAAATTCTTTCTTAGCAGATTTTCACCTCTTTTAAGAAATCTGCCAAATTTCAGCTTCAAAGGTCAAGTAGTTTTCGAGATGTCTTGATGAGTATGTGGTATTTCGCTTTTATATGTTTTCTTATATTAATTATTGAACATGTGATACATTATATTTTAGACTAATGTCATACCAAAAAACCACAGTAGGTTTGTCCTCGGGCCTTACGCATCGCTGTTAGTTGAGGTGATGAAAAAACTTCCACGACCGCTAACCGTATTGGTTCACGTTCGCGTGATTTTCCGAACTACGTTAGTTTGAGATCACGTAAGGAGGTTCACCCAACTCAACATTCACCCTGCACTGATAAAAATAATAACACGTAAGACAAGAACAATGCGGGGTCATGAATTTGCAAACAAACCCCGCGTTTCGGGGTCAAGCAAAGCAAATTTAATATATTCAACATAATTTCATCACAACCACATTGATTTATTGGATTCCCACAGGTAATATACGGATATTGGGGAGTTATAATTTAACGCTACTGTTAACACAGAAAATCACCTGTTACGTGGTGTATCGTCATCTCTCTCGAACTTGTTGTAAATTACTTATTCTGCTCTTGCTTATGCACGTGTACGTGTATCCATGACATTGATGACATCATTGCGGGACGCCCACGTGACATTTTTTCTCTTTGCGCTATACCTGGCGGAGTATATTATTATACCATGCGTTTTGTGAAACAAAAGACGTAAATACTTAATTTATGGAGCCCTGGAATTTTATTGTCTCGCAGAAGGCGTGAAAAGTAGAGTATGCTCCTCTGGAATAAAGCCTATCTTAAGTAAAACACTGCTTTATTCCCTAATCCCTGCTAGTGCATAATCTACTATTAATGTCGACGCGTTACATACTATGTCGGCATTTACAATTATGGTATAAAAAGCGGTCGTGTTGCACAAAATTGCCAACATTGAGGACTCTGCGATGGGAGCTTGTAAATGGAGAAATAATTGATTCTAATGACGAACGACGCGAGCTCATTTCGATTTGCACTCGTGGATATTACTGTGGTGGCAAAAAATGAGAACAGATGCTAATTCATCTTTGTTTACGATGCTGGATGGAGTTAAGATAATATCAGTGGCTCATGTGGACGTACGCGTTAAATTCATTCCGTAAAAGTGTTCAATATGGAATGACAGTTAATTTCAAAGTTGACATTTTTGAAATTAGAAACGGGGAACTTAGACTTTTATTATAATTGTAAAATTTAGTTGCATTTTTTTTTTAAAACTTTTTCCCTAAAAGGGTTAAATTAAGGATGAAAGTTTATATGAAAGCTCGTAATTTTTTGAAGTTAGAAACTTGGAAGTTGTTATTCAACCTTCTGTTACAGACTGACAAATAAAGTCAGTTAACTAAGCGATTTTCGAAATTAATCTTTTGAAATAGTTAAAAATAGGATGAAATCTGTTCAATATGGAATGACAGTTAATTTCAAAGTCGCCATTTTTGAAATTAGAAACGTGGAACTTAGACTTTTATATAATTGTAAAATTTCGTTGCATCATTTTTTGAAAACTTTTTCCCTAAAAGGGTTAAATTAAGGATGAAAGTTTATATGAAAGCTCGTAATTTTTTGAAGTTAGAACCTTGGAAGTTGTTATTCAACCTTCTGTTACAGACTGACAAATAAAGTCAGTTAACTAAGCGATGTTTTAAATGTTTATCGGGACTTATCACGTATTATTTAATATAGGTAAAAAATATGTACCTTTTGCTCGACGTTTCGACCATGTTTCAATGGCCGTGGTCACGAGCTGACTGAAAACTAAGCGATTTTCGAAATTAATCTTTTGAAAGAGTTAAAAAGAGGATGAAAGTTCTTAAGACCTTCGTCCTTCCATATTTTAACATTGCAAATCCAATTAAGCACACGGCTCATTATTATCGTCATCATCATTAACAGCATATTATGCTCCCCACTAGTGAGGCTCAGGTCTTCTCTCAGAGAGAGAGAGAGAGAGGGGATGGGCACATAGCTCGCCTATCTATAATTATAGTCCTGACTTCAGTCACTTCCTGCTAATAAAAAAAACCTACGTAAGTAGCCAGGATTCTATACTCGTAAAAGTATACACTGAAATGATGAATTTTTATGTTGAAAACTAACAGTAAGGCATTAAAAACTCTATATACAGATTGAGTATTTGTATTATAATGTGAGATGGTAAAATTTAAAGCAAGAAACTGTTGTATGCAATAAAATTTCACAACCGAAATTATCTTCGTCAATGACAAAAGAATGATCGTCATTCAGATGGAAATGCGAGAGGACACAGAGGCGCAATAAGAATTTAACCCGCGGGGCAGGATAATAATATTTTAATTTAAATCTGTACACAAATAAATAAGCGAAAAAATACCGCTGACTGACTGACTGAAATTTGGTAGGTAACTTTGCTATGGGACGTCTCCCAAAAAATTATATTAGGACAGAGATGATGAACTATAGGGTTTAAAAAAACATCTTGAATGTAATATAATGAAGTCTAAGAATACGAAATTGCGGGCAACAGCAAGTTAGAAACGAGTATAAATCAGCTCGAAATTAGATGAAAGAGGATCGCTTCGTAAAAAGGGCTAACTTGGGGCTACCGGAGAGCCGAGGTCCGTTCGCCGTTCCAGGTATAGATGGAAAGTTGAACTGGGAAAAATATCGGCGGAAACTGGACATTCATGATTGGCATGAACTTGCGCAAGATAGGATAGAGAAGCGCCTTTCGGTAACGGAAGCCAAGATACATTTTCGGTCGTTACGTCAGTACTAGGTAAGTATTCATCATCAGCCAGTAAACGTCCAATACTGAACAAAGGTATCCCTCTTATAGAGGTGTGTTGCCAAAATCCCCACACGCTTGGCAGGCGGCTTGGGGATCCCAATACGTTCACCATGTATTAATAGGATACTGCTGCCGATCCTCCGGTGGTTCTGATCGCTGTTTTAGGATATACGCGGGTCCTATATATGTAAGTATTAGTAGTACAAAATGGCCGCCAAAATTATATTTAAAACTAAGAACATCATTCAAATAAAAGCTTTATAAAAATATGATTTGTAAGTGGGCAAATTTTTCGATGGCTTTCTCCAGTGTCGGCAGGGCAAATACCCCGATTCGCCCTCCGTATATTTATATAAGACATATTTCCACCTACGTGGCAAGGTGTGCTCCAAATTGGAGTTAAAGCAGCAATTAGACCGATTACAGACGAGAACTGAACATCCTGTCAGCAGGATGAAGTGGGCGACGGGGCGACGACTCATTGTGCGCAACCATGCAAGTCTTTCAATCCTGGAGATGGAAAATTACAGTTGTAAGCTCATACTTAGACGTGATACTCGCCACGATTTACATTGAGTAGGCAATGTTAAGCTCCAGACGTTAAAAAACGATAAATAATTGCTTTATAAATTTTACGCCTTGGCTGTTGTTGGCGTTGGCTGTGGTTTCTTTGCTCTCCCAAACGATAAGACCGAATTCAATGTGTTTTTTTTAAATTGTTGATTACTATTTAATTAGCAATATTTGATGAGAATCTATCCAACTGTTAAAAAGTTTCGGCCGTGAGTTTTTGTGAGATTATCATTTTAAGGACAGTTATTATTTTTAAGGTTTTATAACAGACCGAAACAGGATTTATAAAAAATATTACGTTTGACTACCATCTCGCTTGATGTTAAGGAGTTACTCTAGTCGGTGCGTATTTTTTTTTTGTAATGTCTATCCAACTGCATAAGAAAGCTTTTATTCTAAATGGGTTGACTGATTTTGATGTTTGAGGTATCGTTAGATTTGTCTTTGTGTCTTAAAATGTCATTGTCCTTGGTTATAATTTGGATAACTCGCAAAAAATAAAGAGAAAAAATTTAAAAAAATAAATTACAACTTAAGTTGAACCCTGGAACGTAAGAGCGCCAACTATATGCAATGTTCTATAACTAGACATTAACATCATGTCTGTGTTTTGGAAGCACTTGAATTTTATGTTTAACGTTTTTTTAAATTAAAAGCCTCTTAAGGCTCGCTGTGCACTTTATTTTGAGGGTATTGAATGAGACTGAGCCGTCACGCTCGGCTATGCAACGCTCGTTCGATTAAAGTCAGCTCGAGTCGACTAAAGAAGCGAGAGAGAGAGAGAGAGAGATATATATAGTTATTTACCTTGCCTTGATGAAGTTTTCACTTCTGTCGTGTGGAAGCTCACACCGTTTTTTAAACAAAAAAATCAAGCCTACGCAAAATCAGTAATTGTTGCAATTGAAACGGAAATGAACAGTGACATAAAGATACGATTCATTTTATTTATAAAAAGTACCTACTTGAAAAGAGACGATGTAACACAATCAATCCCAAGAACTTTTCCACTACAAACAATCCTCAACACACTTTCTGTATTTTTGCAATGTTTACCAATAAAGCGAGATTAGAAAACAGATATTCTGTGACTAATTAAGTCCAATCCTACGCAACCTGTAATCACCTACGATACGACACAATTCAAAACATCGACTTTCCCCTACACCGTACTTGTATGTAGGTGTACAAAAATGTATCGCGACTGCGTCCTTCGGAAAGTAGGTAGATATGTCGTTGACCGAATTCGCATCGTCTAATCAGAGAGAGTATGTGAAAGTGTAAAGAATTAATTTAAGGATGTAACGATTTTGATATCGATACCGATATCTCGGCTGATATAATCGGTACACCGATATATCGGCATAGCAAATTATATACAAGCGATATCAACAGTTTAAAAAGCGCTTGTAACAAACAATGCGCATGTGACGTTGTCGCTCGCACGTGACCTCGCGGCTCGCAGGGTGTACGACGCGCCGCCGGCTAGCAAGTTTACCACTTTGTGTAATTTGCTTGATAAGATTCTTGATTATTTCATGTAAATAAATGTTTTCTTTGAATTTGGTTTGACATTTTGGTTTTCAACCTTCTCAAGGTTTAGTCTCATAAATATAGGTAATTTTTATTCATAATAAAGAAAAAAAATATTTTTTTCTATTTCTACTTAGCCACCGATAAAGGTATCGGTATCGCCGATTATTTACTACATTAATCAGTATCGGTATCGTATCGGCAAAATTATGTATCGTTACATTCCTAAATTAATTACTATTTGCGATGATTTCGTCACCCGAAGTTTTTTTGTTGGATGAATACTTGGTTTATTGTTGTGCCATAAAGCTGCGTATCCACTAAGTTCGCGAACAGGCGTTCGGCTCTCCTGCTTTTGTTAAATAGTAACATGAAAAGACTAAATCTCCTTGAGCGCAAAGCGATTGTCAATATGGTTTGTAATAATGTTCGGCTGTAGTATAGCAAAACTGGCAAAATTCGACATTAAAACACGTTACGTAATATGGATTAGACTCCGTTTGCAACGTTGCATGCTCAGCGCTCCCCTAGCACGTGGTTTTTGCGTGAACAAAAAGTGGAGAGTAGCGTTCGTGAATGTAACGCACCACGTGTAGTGTGTATGTATCACGTCACTCCTCTTTATCTCGCGCCAAAATACCAACTGCAAAAAAACGAACGAAAAATAAAATTTTGTGGCACACTTACATTGATTGTAACCAGCGTAAAAATTGATGTGGAAAATAGGTTACATCCTGGGTTAGCACATGGGCTACTTATTGTTTCGGAAAAATTACCGATTCGTGTATGAATTTCTGTTCTGTTCGAATTTCAGATATGAAACGCGCTGAATGACCATCTCGCTCTACCCTGACTTAAGTCCAGGGCCGGCGTTGAGCACGCGTGTCGCGTGCAGTGCGGTGGACGTGCCGTATTTATTGGAGTAGTTGAAGGAGCGCAAACCTAAGTGTAGTGTGTTTTTCGACACCGCTTTATCTATACTAATATTATAAAGAGGAAAGATTTGATTGTTTGTTTGTTTGCATTGAATAGGCTCCGAAACGACTGAACTGATTTGAAAAAATCTTTCACTCTTGGGAAGCTACGCTATCCCCGGTAACATAAGCAATATTATATATTTTTTTTAATAGGGATCCTTACTAAACCTCCAATAATGTAACCCAAGGTGTAATAAAATAAGATTTACAATTTCAACTTTGCGTGTTTGACAGTTCTAAGACATGACAATGTCTGTCAGGTCAGCTAGTGGTTAATATTCAGAAACCCCAAACGAAGCGCTTTGATTCCACTGTTATTGTGTGAACTGCTAGTCTGTGGAATGCGCTGCCTGAATGGGTGTTCCCCGATAATTACAATCTGGGTGTCTTCAAATCACGACTGAATCAGTTTCTTCTAGGCAAGCATGCTCCACCATAGACCGCATCATCGCTTTATGTCAAGCGAGTTGGCGGTCAAACACAAGCCAATGATTAAATAGAAAAAAATATTAATAGTGTATACGCAGCTTTACATGGCTACGAGTTTACTTGCATGCGCCCATTTTTTAGGATCTGTTTCTGAACAGAGCTTTTCTTACGACAAAAGGGTTAAACGTGAGTCTTCGTTCAGCAGCGTCTATCTCACAAGAAGCCCGTTATCCGTAATATAAGTTCGCGTCGAACGCGTAATAAAAAGTATCCCTTTAAACAGCTACAGTCGGCTAATCTTTGAAGCGCTTGCTCGCAAATCACATGTCTGTCCTAGACTGGGAGTTAAAGCATTTTTGAGTAAGGTTCAAAGTTATTTTCTTTGACATGTTTTGCTTTCGATCCACAACAAAGCACAAGTTGTCAAAAGAAACATACCTACTAATTTGTGGCTTGTCACGGGTGTGTCAAAGAATAAAGCCACATTTTTTTTTTCTAAAAATATTTTTTTTATTTGTATCATAAGCTGGGTTTTTTGTCTTCTTGCACAATCTAACTAATCTTTTTCAATAATTTGCGTTGTTTTATTTATTTGTATTCCACTAGTTTAATTGCAATATCTTAAAGTGGAACGTTTTAACCTATGGCGGTTTTTTTTTTTTAATTTTTTGTCTTTGTTGCTAGGCCGGGAAATTATTGTAATGTAATGTAAATAATAAGGTGTGCTACTGATAAATAGCTTTACATGATAATGTAAAGAATAATCTTTGATTTTTGCAAATACCGTGATAATTTACAATAATTATACTTTACCCGGCCTAGCTACAAGGACAAGAAAACTGTTTGAAATTAATTTCTCGTTATAAGTAAAACTTGCCACCTTTCTTGTTGAATCGGAGCTACAGCCATATTTTTTTTTACTTGGATGATATTATTTTCAACACACTACACTCTCATTTTACTACCTTTCCATCTTACTGAAAATACAAGTCAGCTCTCCAGCTACTTGAGATTAACATCCATTATTTTGCATATTATTGACATTTACTACCACACCGCTTTATTTATACACGTCCAGAGTTATTTGGGAAGTATTTTTTTGAGAACATAAAAATGTTTGTAGGAAACAAAACGAGACACGATATTTATGGTCGACCCGATGTTGTCAAAGCGAAAATTTATATTGTCCAAAACTGATTTAGCTTTTGGCCGACGAAAGCTTTAGTCCTTTGTGATGAAATCATCACCACTGAGTCTTCGTATATGGTAGATTAGTAGCGCCCCGTGATTTCTCCCGTCATCCTGCAAGGAACGTGAACTTTTCCGAACTAAATTTTATCCAAATCCGTTCAGCCATTTCATGTTATGTATTAATTTTCGCTTTTTGATAACCTATCAGTGAGATTTTAATGTAGAAATCTTAGTAATCGTACAAACTTCTCAATTATCAAATTTGTATAGTTTTTTTATATATTAATAGGCTTGCGTTTGACCGCCAACTCGCCTGATGTAAAGTGACAATGCGGTCTACGATGGAGCACGCTTGAATTATGAGTATAGCGAATACTACAAACACTATCAAAATCCTTTTCTAAGTTAACAAAACATAGGTACATTGCTTGACTTGAAGGGATGGAGGTGAGCCTTCTACGCAATAAGAACAAGCCAGGAATAACACTTTCGCATTATAATATTTAGTATTAGTATAATTGATTGAGTTTTTGTATAGTATTTTTCTATATGGATCGACGATATCGTGAGAGTCACGGGCAGACTGTCTTCAGTGTGGAGTTTTAAGGGAGAGGCCTATGTTCAGCAGTGGACATCCTCTGGCTGATGATAATGATGATGATTTCCATACACATTTTAATCCGTTCAACCGTTTCATCTAAATTAATCGAGTAACAATTCTAAAACAAACACCCTAACATTCATATTTATACCTAATTGTGGTTGTGTGGAGATAAAATTATCAGATTACGAAGATACAGCGCTATGTTTCAAGGCTTATTAAAATCTCAACGTGTGAGAAGAAGGTAAACGATCTCGTTTCGTTGAAAATGGTGATGGCTTCCACTTCGAATCCCATTTGTTGCCGTTAAGCCGACAGGGTGGCTACCTTTCAGTAATTTTACGGCGTTAAAGCGATCAACCTTATTTGAGAAACTTATTGGTCATGATTTAAAATCGAATTCGACTCTTTTGTTTTTAATTCAATTTTGACCTCTTTAGTAAAACAAGGTAAGTAAAGAGGCTATTTAGCTGTTGAGAATCCTTGCAGGCTAAAGCCGTTTGTACATGGAGGTGACCAAAGTATCGAATAATCAGCAACTATAGAGTGGCAATGTTGTGACTTTCTCAGAGCGCTTGACTGGAGCTTTGTGGTGACGAAATTAAAGCATCGCACACGGCTCATCCAACTTGCAACTATAGAAAGATGCATGTACTATATAGCCTTGCTGGTGGTCCCACCAAGTAGTTGGGCCACGAGCTCATGTTTTCAGGATTAGTGGAACGAGTAATAGTGGGTCAAAGACGGTGGGACAACGAGTCAAACGTCACAAACTCGCATCTTGCTATCACACGCGGGCCATTGTAGTAAATTGTATAAGCTATTTGCACCGCGTGCAAGGTCCAATGTGTGCTTATAAATAATAATATCCTTTTTTACGGTCATTTACGGCCACAGCGACTAACCGATAAGTTTTCCACTGGATCGCAACGCAGTTAGTATGTTGTGTGCTAAAGACCCTTAAAAACGGTAATTAATGGTAAATCACGCTACTTAATAAAAAGATAAGCATAATCTAGGTGACCAAGTGAACATTTTATACCATTACTTAATATCTGGTTATCTATTCAGTCAGCGGTTAAAGTTTTACAGATTTTATGTTGGCGGTCTAACCACTTTTAAATATCTTTATGGTAATAAAATGTAAACACTAATTAATGCATGTTTAAACTTTACTACGATAACGGAAAATAAATTTAATTGCTAAATTGCAAGCTTGCTTAGTAAACTAGCTTAGTGGCGTAGAGCAGAAAGAAAAGAATGGTAAAAGTTGTTGACGCTCCCTAACCAAGACCTCGGAAGCTATTTTATTATTTACTAGCGGTCCGCCCCTGCTTCGCACGGGTATAGATTATAGCCTATATCACCCGGGGATAGCGTAGCTTCCCAACAGTGAAAGAATTTTTCAAATCGGTTCAGTAGTTTCGGAGTCTATTCAATGCAAACAAACAAACAAACCATCAAATCTTTCCTCTTTATAATATTAGTATAGATTACACCGGAAGACGCAGCGTAGGGAGGCCTCCCACTATCGATGGACCGACGACATTGTGAGAGTCGCGGGCATCCAGTGGATGCAAAAGGCAGGCTGTCGTTCAGTGTGGAGGATAAAGGGGGAGGCCTATGTTCAGCAGTGGACGTCTTCTGGCTGATGATGATGATGATAGATTACACTAGACTTACCCCCATATTAATAGTCTTTACATCCTTACCTTTAAGGTTCCTTTAGGTAGTGTTTTGGCATTTGTATCGTTAACATAAGGTAAACTTATGGTTTACCTTAAACCATAAGTTTACCTTATGTTAAGGTAGTCTAATTCTCTCTAAATCTCTAATACATAAGGTAAACCTTAAATTTACCTTATGTTATCGATACAATTATTAAGGTTACCTCAATAGAGTATGTCTACAGATCTGATGACGTCATCATATGACATACCTAATAATTCTCTTTGTCCTTATTTGAAGTGGACTTGAGACCTTGAGAAACTATAATATAAATTTTAATATAGTGTGTGTGTGTGTGTGTGTGTGTGTGTGTGTGTGTGTGTGTGTGTGTGTGTGTTCCCTATGGACTCTAAAACGACTGGACCGATTTTTACACACAGACTTTGATTTGACTTTGAGTTTCACTGGCAGATAGCTTGTGATATAAGGAGTAATACGCGCGGGTGGAACCGCGGAGCGCAGCTAGTATTTCATAAAAGTGATTTTCACTTACATTATACACAAAAGTAACTTATGAAGTTGACTTACGATTAACCGATATTCTTTCGCTATGTAAGTGATGACATCAGTCTCCACTTAGCCAGGTTTTAACTAGTGAAAGTTAATTAAACAACTTGTTTGCGATGCAAAGAACACGAAGTATCTTAATCCTCCGTGCTCGATTCGGGCATGAAAGTAAAATTATAATTATTGCTATTAGACTCAGTTCGCCGAGTCGAGGATAGCTGATATTGTGGGAGTAGATCATTACCAGTGTGGTTCTTATTTATTTACACGAAAATATTGATAACAATTTATTCATCATCATCATCATCAGCCAGAAGACGTCTACTGCTGAACATAGGCCTCCTGCTTTAACCTTACACCGAACGACAGCCTGCCTTTTGCATCCACTGGATGCCCGCGAACAATTTATTATTTTATTTATATTACACGGGAATTACTCACGCGGTTGAAACTATAGTCAGGAGTGACCGGCTTAATCTGACGTGAGTAATTCCCGTGTAATATAAATAAAATGTGTGAAAACCACGTCAGTTTCTATAATAAAACGATTATTATATTATGTATAGGTACAAATTAAAATAAAAAAAATAAAAAAATATAAAGAATTACTAATCTTAAAGCCTCTCAATCTTGGTGGAGGGAAAAGTGACCAGAAGGTTGCCTGGAAGAGATTGCCAGAAGATTTGATTTGATTTGAAGAGATTGGTGGCGATAAGGCCGCCAGTTATTACACTAGTTTTTTTAAGAGTTTTTTGTCCTCTGTATCAAATTTAATAGTGTGTATAATAAAGAGTTGATCAATCAATCAGATTGCAAATTTTTTGGCCTAAAATAGGCGCCAGTATTCCGGTCTCATGTCGCCTCCACCAAGCATTTGGCCAACTCCCCATATAAATAACTAGCAACGCACCCCAGCTTCGCACGTGTGTGTCTTAATTTTTTTATACCTTGGGTTTCATTATTGGAGTTTTAGTAAGGATCCCTAATTTTTTTGAAAATATAATATAACCTATGTCACCCGGGGATAGTGTAGCTTCCCAGCAGTGAACGAATTTTTAAATCCGTTCAGTAGTTTCGGAGCCTATTCAATGCCAACAAACAATCATATCTTTCCTCTTTATAATATACTAGTAGGCCGCCCCTGCTTCGCACGGGCGAAGCCGGGATATATAGCCTATGTCAACCGGGGATAGTGCAGCATCCCAACAGTGAAAGAATTTTTCAAATCGGTTCAGTAGTTTCGGAGCCTATTCAATGCAAACAAACAAACAAACAATCAAATCTTTCCTCTTTATAATATAAGTATAGACTAGCGGTCCGCCCCAGCTTCGCACGGGTATATAATTATAGCCTATGTCACCCGGGGATAGTGTAGCTTCCCAACAGTGAAAGAATTTTTCAATTCGGTTCAGTAGTTTCGGAGCCTATTCAATGCAAACAAACAAACAAACAATCAAATCTTTCCTCTTTATAATATTAGTATAGAAGTATAGATGGGCAGCCGGCCCCCAATGTTACTTTTATTTAGTATCTAGTACATTGAGGGCAAGTATCTTTATTCACTAAACAAAATACATGCCAAACAGCTTGATTCCCTAATTTGATAGCCCTTTGGTCAAGTTGGTAGTGAACCTTCTGAGCTTGGGGGCGTGGGTTCGATTCCCACCTAGGACAAACATTTATGTGATGAACATTTGTATTTGTTCTATACCTGGTTGTTAATATCTATTTAAGAATGTATTTAAAACTATTCATGTATGTATATCAGTCTCTGGCAGCCATATCACAACCTTTGCTTAGTTTAGGGTCAGATGACCGTGTGTAAAAAATGTCCCGAAAATCTATTTAAAAAAAAAAACACCACTTTAGGTGTTTTTTCATAGCTTTTTTTCACCCTTTTTAAGCTCTACAAACATAAATAATTATTAAATTTTTAAATTTAGATTTAATAAGGGTGCATCTACACTTGTAATGGCACGGCGCGTCCCTTGCAATCACGCGATTTGAATGACACGCCCCGCCCACGCTCGTCGTTCAGTTATTGGTTGGTGGTAAGAGGGTTCCGTAGCTCACAATTAACTGTTATGTGTACATGAGTTTGTAATGTTTGGCCAATAGCTTGTACGAGGGATTGTAGATATTTGATCAGGTCCGAGTATTAGATCAATAATTGAATTACAACCTTTTTTTTCTATCTTCTATTCATATTTTATAAAAAAAATATACAGCATAACAAATAACGACGATAAACAAATTATTACAAAACAGAGTTATGGTAGATTAAGTAAAAAAATCTAACTTTTATGATTTCAACATCATCATAATCAGCCTTTTAACAGTACACTGCTGGACTTTTAGCCTACCCCCGAAAGGGCGATTGGGCCATATTCACCACGCTGTCCCAGTTACGGGTTGGTGGATTCACAGACACCATTGAATTCCTTCTCCGTACGTATGCAGGTTTCCTCACGATGTTTTTCCTACACCGAAATCCAGTGGTATAAAAATCCGTACATAAACTCCATAGAGCTCTTTGGTACGGGCCCGGGGTTTGAACCCGCGACCTCACTTTCAAGTTTTGTGGTCTCCCAAATAGGCTACCACGGTTTAAAAACTTTTATGATTTAAATGACAAGAAATAAGTTTACGCTCAAATTATATTGATCCTTAGTCCCATTCGCCCTCCGACCCGTTAGCTTTACCGTTAATTATCCGTTCTTTATTCGAAATTTAATATTTGAATACAGTAACGGTCGTGCCTTTTGTGGAACAATTAAATCGTGACGCATCGGAACGAGTCAACGATTTGCTCATTCGATGCATCGGATGTTATCGAGAGCAGTACCGATTCGATTAACGATGTGATTTTGACCCCAATTGCGATTTGACGATTCGATTCAGAGGTGTTTACTGACAAAACAAAATATGTATTTGCATATTGATAGCCAGTTTTTTTTCGATGGTAGGGGTTATGATAGTCGTAAGTTTTAAACTAATTTCTTATATAGGTACACTAATTACTTCGTCAAAAACATTTGCCAGTTACGTTTGTTTTTGTCGAAAAATTATGAGCTGAAAACATTTGTGAGCCTAATTAATTAAAAACTCAAAATCCTTATTGATAACTATCTATAAGTAATTCGCAGTATAATAAATTGATTTTATATTAAGGGTCATTCACACGAACTCGTTTGTCATCCCGTTGTGCTGACATCGATTACATCATACTTGCTAATCGAAAATTCTTGCTCTCGTAAACTAAACCTCTCTCCCAATGAATCATGTCCAAAAATAAGGCACCGATAATTGAACATCGATTTAGTAAGGTCCTGTACAAAGACAGCACTTTTACTTTTTTCATGCGAACTTTTTTCTCACGATGTCGGTAGCCCGCTGCCTGCCTGACTCAATGATTCGGGTCTGATCGTGTGTCGGACCCTTAATTATGACGTCATAACAGAGGCTTGCCATTCTTTCTTATTTCAAACTTTACTTATTCGCTAATATGAAGTTTGTTTTCTTTTGTTTATGTTGTCTGTGTTTTATTTATACCAGCACTTTTGAAGTGAATGGCATATAAGAATCCATGACCAACTTTTTTCGTTTCTTTATTGTCACTAAATTATTATTCGAGTATCTTATCTAAGTATTATTTATCACTTTAGCTCAACGGTTTCCACAATTATTAGGTAAATTGTGTTCTAACTTTTTTTTTGTATATACAAAATGTGTTGTAAAATTACCTATTTTTCATATTGGTAATTTAAAACTTTCAGGTTAAACCACTGAATTAAGTATAAGCATAGCATAATTAGCCTTTTAATAGTCCACTGCTGGACTTTGTCCTACCTCCGAAAGGCCGATTGGGCCGATTGGAAAAAAATATACAGCATAACAAATAACGACGATAAACAAATTATTACAAAACAGAGTTATGGTAGATTAAGTAAAAAAATCTAACTTTTATGATTTCAACATCATCATAATCAGCCTTTTAACAGTACACTGCTGGACTTTTAGCCTACCCCCGAAAGGGCGATTGGGCCATATTCACCACGCTGGCCCAGTTGCATGTTGGTGGATTCACATACGCCATTGAATTCCTTCTCCGTACGTATGCAGGCTTCTTCACGATGTTTCCCTTCACCGAAAAGCCAGTGGTATGAAAATCCGTACATAAGCTCCAAAGAGCTCAATGGTACGGGGCCCGGGGTTTGAACCCGCAACCTCACGCTTTCAAGTCTAGCGGTCTCCCAAATGGGCTACCACGGCTATCTTACGTCTACGTGTACCTAACGCTGCGTTGGTAATAAAAGAGGATTACCAACTAAGATTTTGGAGGCTTCTATAACTATTAAACTGAGGTTTGGCAGAGAAATTTGACCGCTGACACCTTAGCGGTGGTGGTCGAAACTTAAGCAGGAATCTCGTATCGAATATCCTTATGATGTCATCATCATCATCATCATCATCAGCCAGAAGACGTCCACTGCTGAACATAGGCCTCCCCCTTTAACCTCCACACTGAACGACAGCCTGCCTTTTGCATCCACTGGGTGCCCGCGACTCGACGCGAGATCTTATGATGTCACGGGCAAGTAATAGAGGCAACAGTTGTATGGCTAGTGAGAACTTGTTTGCTTGCTTGTGACGTTTCTAAAGTCTCGTGCCCCCTTAAATGACAAAAGAAGAACGCAATGGTTAGATGTTCTATTACAGACCATAAACTCATAAGACATAAACTCCCAAGAGCTCATTAGTACAAGAGTATAAGTAGGTATGTTAAATAAACGCAGCTAGTAATACTTATACAATCAACTTTAGCCATCGAAAATATTAAGCTGAAGGCTTAAATATTAACACCAGAGACGGCCTTAATATCCTATATTAGTTATATTGCATTAAGACGATAGTTCTAGTAGTGTCATTTATTCTTACCACTTGAAAGGTTCAAGCCGAGAAATAGTAGTATAAGCCGTCATATAAATAAATATAACTGTCTAATAGAGTCCGAAGAAATAGTCTTCTGCGTCGAGTTCCGTCGTAAACCAAGCAAACAACTTAATAAATATAAATAATCCGTATAGTACAACCGAAGGTGAGTAATATGATAGTATTACTTGCTTGTGGCTAAAATGTAGATCAAAGTAACAATATGGACACAGAAAATTCTCATTTTTTAACTGACTTCGCAAAAGGAGAAAGAAGTGTTTTTTTTTGGTACATCGGTTAGGTAGACGGGAACAACTAAATAATATTTTTTTTTTTTAATTATAAGGTTGATAAAAAAATATAGTTCCCCCGCCCGACTTCAAAATCCGTGTAAGAACATAATTTAGTTCTTTGTGTGTGGCATATTACCTAACTAAGTATGTTTGTTTTGTGGTTTTACAAAGTTGATTTTTTTAAAGATTCATTTTTATATTTTATTTTGCTTATAGAAATGATGGCAAAATTTAACTAATTCTGTGAAACGATCGGATGTCTAATTATAAATCATGATCATAATATCATATCATAATAACCATCTTTATTTCATGGATAAAAAAGCCGATATCACAAAGAGAAAATAGAAATAATCTTTAAATATAAGTAATACATAGTGATACCGATAACTGATGGGGAAGAAAGGTTCTTGAGTGGAGACCACGAACCGGAAGACGCAGCGTAGGTAGGCCTCCCACTAGATGGATCGACAACATAGTGAGAGTCGCTGGCATCCAGTGGATGCAAAAGGCAGGCTGTCGTTCAGTGTGGAGGTTAAAAGGGGAGGCCTATGTTCAGCAGTGGACGTCTTCTGGCTGATGATGATGATGATGAATACATAGTAGCATATAGTATGTATATAAAAGCTTAAAAATAAGGCTTTGATAATTGCAAGATATTCGGTACAAATAAATCGGCTTCTGGTAACAATTTGGTTGGTTCACAGAACCTACAGTAAGCAGAGCT
Source organism: Agriopis marginaria (assembly GCA_932305915.1). NCBI lineage: Eukaryota > Metazoa > Arthropoda > Insecta > Lepidoptera > Geometridae > Agriopis > Agriopis marginaria. The sequence continues at coordinate 5,293,695 of OW029926.1, forward strand.
TGTATTGCAGGTTTCTGTACACCTTCATGGAACAATAAAGAGGACAAATTTTGAAACAATATCTAGAAACATTGGCTAGCTTCCTTTTTTGTTTGTATCAAAATTATTTTGATTTTCCTGTGTTAACAATAACGTCTACCACGTGTAGTAATGTGGTTACATTATAATCCAAGCTTTATTATAACGTGTAAACTCAAGACAATAATAACTTATTACTAAAATTATGTTTGCTACGGTCTTAACATAGATTACTTTTAGTACTCTGAAACTTATGTCTTACGACCAAAATTTGCATAATAAGAGCCAAAATTTAGAGAACTATAGACCAAATTGAATATATTATTTTATACACGAAGTTCATGTATAAAACAGAGTCAAAGATTCCAACAAACACGACCAATAAAACACATCATCATCATCATCATCAGCCAGAAGACGTCCACTGCTGAACATAGGCCTCCCCCTTTAACCTCCACACTGAACGACAGCCTGCCTTTTGCATCCACTGGATGCCCGCGACTCTCAAAATGTCGTCGGTCCATCTAGTGGGAGGCCTCCCTACGCTGCGTCTTCCGGTTCGTGGTCTCCACTCCAAAACATTTCTTCCCCATCGGTTATCGGTTCTTCGAGCGATGTGGCCTGCCCAATGCCACTTCAACTTGCAAATTTTAACAGCTATGTCGTTGACTCTGGTTCTTTGGCAAATATCCACGTTTCGGATTTTATCGCGTAAAGAAACTCCGAGCATAGCTCTCTCCATTGCCCGCTGTGTGACTCTGAGTTTTTCCAAAAGGCCAACAGTTAAGGACCACGTCAACACACACTGGTCAAAGACCTTCGTCTTGAGGTACTGTGGTATCTTGGACGAGAAGATGTCACGCAATTTCCCAAACGCTGCCTATCCGAGTTGGATTCTTCGGGCGACCTCTTTGCCTAAGTTGGACTTACCTAACTGAACAATCTGTCCAAGATAGGTGTAATGGTCAACAAATTCGAGGGTATCGTTATCAACGACTACCGGCACGGGTTCAAAATGGACATTGGACATAATTTTTGTCATGTCCATGTTCATTTTAAGACCCACCTGTTGGGAAAGGCTACTGAGGTCGCTGAGCATCGTATTGAGATCCTCTAGCGACTCTGCCATGATGACTATATAATCGGCAAAACGAAGGTGAGTGATATATTCGCCATTGACGTTGATGCCGAATCCGTTCCAGTCCAAGAGCTTGAAAACGTCCTCCAATGCGTTCGTGAACAGTTTCGGAGAGATAACATCTCCCTGTCTCACGCCTTTCTCAATAAAACACACCCACTAATAAAAACTTCGAACTACAAGTACTTATAATAGCCCAAAATCTATATTATTTACGTCAGATTCTCTTCAGAGAGGTTATTCAATAACCAAGTAGTTTTATAAATTTAAATAATATAAAACTAACAGCTGCTAATATATTATGCTTATTATGGGCTTGAGCATTTGGATTGTCTTTAGACCTTCAACGGTCTATGGGCAGTCTAACTGTATTTGTAGTTTTAGTTTTAGCTTGTATTTTGTTTAGTTAATAAAGGCTGTTAAAAAAAAAAATATGCTTATAACATAGTATTAAAATTGTTAAATTAAAAACTACACAACTAAATGGTTGCACAAAAAACAAAAAAAAAATATAACGAAACGACACTGAGCGGCAATAAAATAGGCTAGTGTTTAGAAAAATATGATTGAGAGATTATAATGAAATATTGTAAGTGATGGAGTAATTTTTTCGGTACGGTGTCTTACGGGGAATTGGGCACACAATTTGAATTTTTAAATTTAGATTTTGATGACATCCCGTCAATATAGCTTTAGGGCCGCCAGTTATTTCACTAGTTGTAAGTTGTTTTGTCTTATGTAATTTCTTAAATAGTATTTAGCGATGGTGGCAGAGCGGTAGCATGTATGCTTTATAATCTGACGGCACTCAGTTCAATCCTCGGCCCTGCACCAATGTCTTATTTAGTACCAAAATTAATTATGTTTAGTATATATACGATGCCATCTCTCAAAAACGGTAAAGAAAATTTTTTGTGGAAACCAGTAGGTATGTCCAAGATCAAAAGTTATAAGACATGACATTCCTCAACATGCACTGGGCCAGCATGGTGGATTAAGGCCCATCCTCTCTCTCTGAGATAAGGCCTGTATTCCAGCAGTTGGAACATAACAGCCTGATAATGTTGATGTTATTTCTGGTGTGAACAATAATTTATCTATTTACTAGCGACCCGCCCGCCCGGCTTCGCACGGGTGTAGTTTACGTGCGAAGCCGGGGCGGGTCGCTAGTTATATATATAAACCTTCCTTGAAAATGTATCTAACTGATAGTGAAAACCGCATCAAAATCCGTTGCGTGGTTTAGGAGGAGTTAGCGGCCATACAGACATACAGACAGACAGACAGACGCGGAAAGCGACTTCAATTTATACTATGTAGAGATGTATCAACTCCGCAACATTCTCAACAAATCGTCTCATAAAAATACAGGCTCACCAATACCGGACATACTGCTAAACGTCAAACCTTAGCCGCTGTTCTGCACATAGCTGCTGGGCGATTCAAGCCGTCTAGCTGATTTCACAAGCCGTGACTTATGGCTGTAAGTCGGCTGATATGTCGCGCCTGAATTATAGAACCGGTATTTAGCAGTTCATTCAGATCTTAAGAGTTACGCTCGCAGTTTGTGGCAGTCTGTCTCTTCGTGCAATTTACCACAATCTATTAAAGCTCCTTTGCCAGATATTCTACAACATTCTGGCGTATTTTTCTATTCGTAATGTACCTTTTTTATACTCTTTCGATCTAAAGGTTGTTGCACTATGGTAGAGGATCAGTTTGGTGGTGGATTAGAGGAAGAGTGACCTTATAAAGAATTACAATATTTATTTGCAATGGCAGAAAAACTAAAGAGGTAACTCTAGTATAGTAGTATTCGACTGCCCCGATGGCTCAGTTGGTAGTGAACCTATCTTCTGTGCTTGGGGGCGTGGGTTCGATTCCCATCTAGGACAAACATTTTTGTGATGAACATTTGTGTTTGTTCTATGTCTGGGTGTTAATATCTATTTAAGTATGTATTTAAAAATATATATGTACGTATATCAGTTTCTGGCAGCCATATTACAAGCTTTGCTTAGTTTGGGGTCAGATGACCGTGTGTGCAAAAATGTCCCAGATATTTATTTATTTATTTATTTATAGTATGAAGCCTTATGATTTTTCCTATTTTCCCTAACACTAATTTCGAGATACAAGAAAAAAGTACTAACAACTATCTACCACGATCTTTACATTCTACAATCTTTAAAACAATTATTTCAGTTTTTTTGCAGGCGTTAAATTTTATTTCATAGCAGTTTTATAGCAATACCTTTCTTTGTATCCTTTGTAACCTAGAGGTGGTCTCTTTTGTCCATCGATAGCAATAAAAATCGATATTGTAGCAAAGCTGTGAGTAATCGAACGTATTTTATAGCCTGAGACTGCAATAACAATGTCATTTAACGTGTTGCAATAAATTAAAGCATTGCTTTTCCTGAGTTTAATAATTATAGATTTTATTATTGTAATCATTTTTGCAAATATCTGAAAAATTCGAACTAGTACAAGTTTTTTTTTTTTCATTTATTTATCATTTAAAACAAGAAAAGTATACAAATAGGATAAAACAGCATTTAAAAACCACTAAGGTTTATTAGTAATGCCATAATGGAGTTTAAGTCTACGCCGGTTTACTATATAATAATGTTATAATATCTATGTAAGTACACAACAGCTGGCAGCGAACAAGGCAATTACATCATAATGTTAAAAAAGTAGCTAATAAAAGTAGTTTAACTTGCTCTGTTAGTACGAGTATGTATGTGTGGAACAAATCTTGCAACTGAATTTTAGACCAATTATCCTCAACCGATTGAGCTGAAATTTGATATACTTATGTTAGTTCGGTGACAATGCAATGTTATGGCTGGTCTGATTATGGAGACAGAAGGTAGCCTTAGGAACTCCTAAAATAAAGTTTTCTCTTCTTTAAAAGTTTGAAAGTCTCCGTCGAGTTTGGGTTCGTTGGATTTGTCGTCACAAGCACTTTGGTCCTAGATGATGACGGGCGCCTAAAAGCTTGTGTTAAAATAGTATTTTTTTTTATTTATTATTTATTTTAGTACTGACACAATGCAATAATTATGTTAAAATGACATGTATCAATATTGACGGATCTTAACATATATGATTTTTTCTAAGCTAAATTCTATTATTCTCCTACTGCTAGACTCGCATCTCTTTCGAAACCGTGTGATCACCAGACCTGACCATGCAGTCATCCAGTCAGTTGTTACATTAGTTTTTTAAGAGTTTTTTGTCCTCTGTATCAAATTTAATGGTGTGAAAAATAAAGAGTTAATCAATCAATCAATCAATCAATCATCCTTGGTTCTTTCGTCTTGAACAATTGTTTGTTAACAATTGTTTTATGGAACAGGGCTAATCGTGAAGGAAGCCGAATTTAAATTGAAGAAGGCAGGTGAGTGGGCGGTCAAACGCAAGCCTATAAAAAAAAAAAAAACACCTATATGGTTGGAAAATACAGGAAAGAATCCCGTCTATTGAACTTTTCGTAAAGTATTATTTCTTGCCTAGTTGTGGCCTACCATGGTCACATTCATCTCCACAATACTCTTTGTTGTACGTGTATTAAAAAGGACCAGTAAGTTGAACAAAGTGCACGCGGGATGAGCATCCTCAGATATGTCGTAAAACAAGCCCTGATCCACGTGAGGTGATAGTCCCGAGATGGGAGATGAGACCCTTTTGTTTATGCTCTCTTACTATGAGAAAGTTTTACAAAGTATGAATGGTTGTTTACATTCCGATGCACATTGTTTGATGTAAAGAAATTTAATTTAAGTTCGTTGCGTATATTAGATACTAGCTGTTGCCCGCGACTTCGTACGCGTAGACTTTCATATAAACTTTCAACCCCCTTTTGTCATCTTTAATTCGGCCCTTCCGCAAAATCCTTATTCCTAGCGGACCTCTAAACCCCATAAGAAATCTAACTGCCAAATTTCAGCTTCGTAGGTCAAGTAGTTTTCGAGATTTCGTGTTTAATGAGTGAATGAGTGAGTAGATTGATTTCGCTTTTATATATATAGATTGTAGGAATAAATATGTTGACGTAAGTATAATTTACTATAGTTTTTTTAACACAAAATAAAAAAAAACAGAGTATTTTTATGCTTTTTTTAATACATACAATAGTTCTACGTTTGACCACCGCCTGATAGTAAGCGACGGTGCGGCCGAGGATGAAATACGTTGATCTAGAAAAAAATCTGTTCACTCTAGCCTTGAATATGCCTGGATTGTTGTTTTCAGGAAACAAAGAGGTGTAATATCATAAATGATGATCCATAATTGTTGAGTACGAATCTTTGGAATTTCCACTAGGAAGGTAGTATTTTTGCATTTAGAGATTTTACCGAGTTAATTTTATTATTTAGTTGCACACATCAAATCATCAGCCAGTAAACGTCCACTGCTGAACAAAGGCCTCCCTCTTTAAAAGGAGTTGTTGATTGTAGCCATGATCCCAACGCTTGGCAGGCGGCTTGGGGATCACAGTACGTTCACCGTGTACTAATAGGACCCTGCCCTCCTCCGTTGGTTCTAGTCGCAGTTTTAGGACATACCCGAGTCCGGGTTAGCTGCATAACATTAATTTTCATTATTATCTCAGTTCATCTATTTTGTTATATAAGAGCCCTTTTAAAAACATTTAATTACAAATTTAATATCTGTCAGGAGCTAAGACAAATGGCTCATACACACGGAGATCTTAGGTTTAATTGAAACGTTCAATCAGCTACATTTATAATAATTATACTTTTTAATTTACCTATTTGATATATTTTATGATATTTATTCCGATATGAATGAGGAAATAATTAGATATTATTGATAACTAAACGTAAATAATCTTTATGTCTTGATAATGGAAATGGGATATGCAATATAATGAAATGGGATAATCAATGAAGAGACGAACGAAAGTTACTGACATAGCCCACCGGATTAGCCAGTTGAAGTGGCAGTGGGCAGGGCACATATCACGCAGAACAGATGGCCGATGGGGCCAAAAGGTTCTCGAATGGAAACCACGGACCACGGTAAGCAAAGCGCAGGACTTCCACCCACAAGATAGACAGACAACCTAAAAGAGACCGCAGAGAAACGCTGGATGCAGGCCACTTCCAACCGGCTCTTTTGGATAGCGATGGAGGAGGCCTATGTCCAACAGTGTACGTTCTATGTCTGAAATGATCATGATGATGATGATGACGATGATTCAATATAAACTTATAAATCAGTGATTGGCTGTCAATAAAATATATTGGCTCGATTTGTGTACTTCATACGCTATTGTGTAGGTAATCACTCCATTTTTAAACAAAGTGCAAAGTATGCAGGTTGAAAAGTAAACTCATAGGATATCCTAGACAGCGTTAATTAACTAGTTGTTTGCCCAGAACTGTGACTTTGCGAACCCTATATCTTTGCAACCCCTAAGGGTTGCAAAATCAGTCTAAACTGATTTTGCTCATATTCGAACTTAAACTTGTATCATAATAAACTACGTACTACTTATTACCAAATTTCGTGATGAACGCTACGCAAGTTATTATTGAACAAATATACAAACATTTATAGAAACGTCAATTCTTGTCCCATTAGAATATGAGACCTTTCTTCGCTCGGTCATTTAATATCTAGATAAAGTTGTATACTACGGGAAAATGCCCCTAATGTCCAGAACTTATTTTCATATCTGTATAATGTATTACTTTTTAGATTATATGATTATTTACGGGATATTTACCGTGGTAAGGTAGAGTCTTCCCGTGAACATGGTGCATGTAACTGCGCCGAAATATCGGGAGCTTATTCCACAACCTTACCACGGTAAATACCCCGTATATAATCATATAACTTTAGTGAACAACCGTGATTGTTTAAAACAGTGTTTTACTTTTTAGATTTCCATGTAATTAACGTGGTTTCCTAACGTGGTGTTTCCGAGAAACTACAACATGTCGTTCTTCAAAAGGCGAGTTAATAGAGTCCTTAAAGGTTGTTACAAGTATTCATAGGCGACGGTGACTGCTTACCATACGGCGGCCCGTCTGCTTGTTCACCTATGGCATAAAAAATAATAATGAAGTGACCTATTTTATTTTTTAAATAAGTTATTCCTTCCAAAGACATCTTTTATTGTAATACGTGAATAATTTGGGCATTACTTTTTGACATACTTTCTATTTAATTATCTTAAATATCGACATATGTTTATAGAATTGACTAACAGGCACTTATAAATATAGAGGTGCGTCTACACGTCCTGTGAAATTGCGAGCAGAAGGCCTGACGGACTTGTGGGCCGTATCCGGCACCCACGGGCGCGTTCCTTGCCAAGCGGATGAATTTTATATAAACACGCCGGTATCACTAGTATGTTTTACCGATTTAAAGATAATCGGTGTAATTAAATCGAAAATGTATTTGGCACTTGTTACAACCACTATTTGCTGCTATTTCTGTTATTGTCTGTGGTCTGCAGATTTAAGTTGACAGGCCGTTGGTCCAGTTGGTAGTGAACCTTCCTTCTGCGCTTGCGAGTGTGGGTTCGATTCCCACCTAGGACAAACATTTATATTATGATGAACAATAATTTGTGTTTGTTCTATATCTGGTTGTTACTATGTATGTATTTAAAACTATATATGTATGTGTATCAGTCTCTGGCAGCCATATCACAAGCTTTGCTTAGTTTGGGGTCAGATGACCGTGTGTGCAAAAATGTCCCGAATATTTATTTATTTATTTAATTTTAAGTATTTTTCTATTAGTTGTTTGTTTTTGTTGTTATATTTCCCAGAGAATAAAGACCCAGAGATGTTGTTAAGGGTAATTTTTAGGGTTCCGTACCCAAAGGGCGTAATCGGGATCCTATTACTAAGCCTACTATGTCTGTCTGTCTGTACTACCTTTTAATGGCTGTATCTTTCGAACCGTAATAGATAACCAGTTGAAATTTTCATGGAATATGTAATTTTGCGGCGGATAAATTAAGAAACAATAAGTCAAAAAGTTAAAAAGTAAAAACTAAATTCTCCATACAACAAAAAACGTATTTTTGTATTTGGCTAATGTAAAAACGGTAAAAGGTACAAGAGTCAAACTTGACATGATGTACACACTCTAAAGTAAAACAATAAACTCATTTTGGGTACTAACACATTCGTAAAAATAGTACAAATCTCAGTTTTTTTCCTCCAAAGACAAATTAAAAGGCAGTTAGTTAAATAATAAATAAATTCAATGCTTATAGTAATAGTTGACCCCAGTCGAAAGCCTCACTAAGTTCAAGATAAGATTTCCCGTTGTATAATAGAAACCCCACACGGTGTTTCATTCAAGTTTACTGTACCTTTCATTTTCATTCATGCACATTTCTCCACCTTTCCGTTTTTCTAATAACGCCTCTAATGTTAATATGATAGAGAACTTTTCAGAATAGTGTAGATGTGCTGTTATGCCCTTTTATGATGTAAATATTTCCAGTTGTTTTCAAGGAAATAATCCATATTTCATCGTAAGACGCCTCTGCTATCGCGACAGTGTCCCAGTAGTGAGCAATTACAGTAGGCAAAACCTACTAAAGCTTGCCACCTGTTCTCGCTGCATATATTGTTCGTAGTTTTCTACTAGATCGTTAAAATTTCGGAATTTTCACTTTGACTCTACTCGGTGAAAGATCAATTTTGCATGCATCCAAGTTATTTTTCATGTCAATGTGATGTGAACCTTTTATAACGGGTAATAAAACTTAATTTCACTTAAATATTGATGTTAAATGCATGCGATAGAGGATATCAACCCACGCGCTTTCATTCGTATTGCTTGTCCGCGTCTCCAGTCGACTTGGCGCTAACACAACACTCTGGATAAAACAATTGAATCTGTTGAACACAATACTCCCAGCTGTAACTGCCAACATTTTGGACAGCCTTTAGTAAGCTCATAGCTTTTGTTGAAGCTGTTAGCTGTTTATTTCTTCAAACAAGCAATGAGTTTAGAAGACAGTAGTGATATAATAGTCCATTTACGGGTGGTCTTTATGATCGTGTGAGAAATGTTTTATAGCTTGTTATGACTTTATTTGGTAAATGTTTCTAAATGATTGTGATATTTCTTTTTAACAGCTGTTTTAATGTTATTTATTGACTGTGAATATTTGCAAATGTGTTAATTTTTTTTGCAAATATAGGCAAATGATACTGCATTCTCCGCACAGTCCTCAGCATTTATGTATTGTAATTTAAGATTATTCTTTGTTCAGTAGCTGTTTACTAAAATCAAGGTACTCAGTATTGCAGCCATAAAACACTCCCCTGCACTATACGCGAGAGGTCGCGACGCGACAATAAACGCATCAGCAATAAATAATTTGGAAATTAGCGACCAAAGTACTCACCTTTCATAACCTAGGGTATGACCGCACTAGGGATGTGACCTTTTACTCCTATCGTCGCACTCCTCTTGTCTGTGGGTCGTGATCCCCACCTTCCATCCGCCTATTTTTGATGGTAATTTGCCATCTTCCTCTATCGTCGGCGAAATGCAGTGCATGGTAAACTCTTGTGTCTAAGGTAGTGCGAATTTGGGCCATTCAACGGCCTCGAGATAGTTTGCCATCGACTTTGCCTGTGATTAGTTTTTCCTAAATTTTCGTCTATTTAATTCGTTTTTCTATCCATACCAAAGTACTTTATGATTACCTTGAGACAAGCGAATGTGACACTAAAAATACGCGTAATACAACCAAACTACTAATTCCTATTGATTAATTTAAATAAAGAGTATATTATCATGTGTGGAACAACACTTTTAATATGTATCTAAAAATTACTTTCGAGTCATTAAAAAGGTGTCATCTCTCAGTTAGTGGGGCCTGTAAATGTTCTAGCTCAGTATTACTTGCAGCAAAAGTTATAGATAGGTAGCAATAATTACCTGTACGTTACCAACGCAAGATTGGTTGAAGACAGCTAACAATTTTGAGACCGACAAGAAAGCAGCCATAGATTAGTGGATAGACCGTTCGGGGCATATACCCGATGGCGCAAGATAAAATCCTGCTGGTCGTCAAATTTTCAAATTAGCTATAACAATATTTAAAATAATAATATAATTGCAGAGTCCCGTGACCCATAGCATCCTAGTGTGATTAAACCTTCAATACAAAAAGGCGTAAGCGTCGAGCGTAGGTGTGACATACAACTATCTGTTAACTGAAATTCCTAATTCAATTAACGTTCGAACATTACTTAACAAAAGCACAAGTATGTAAAGAAAGCATGAGAGTCTTTCGAATGTTTGGAGAGCGCTTGCAGTCGATACGTCCCGTTAGAATTGCCTACACAATGCGATTAGAGATATCTTGCTACTAGAATTATTCTGGGATTAATATTAAATTTTTAAACATATTAACTATATTCATCAAGTTATTTGTATGCAGATATTTGTTAAAATTCAGAGTCGTATAAATGCAAGATGCCCTATGATAATATTATAAAGTTTGATAAGATGGGGCAGGAAATCGCTACGATTCAATGTGGATAATGATGCCCAATGGACAATGTGAATCGAGCTATTTATGTTATTTGGTCAATTTAATTATAATAGCTATAGTTATCAAGCGTATCAAAAACAATGACTAATTTAGGATATTTTATTTTCAAAAGTGAGTTCACATTTTTAAACTGGGCCCCGATTCTTCTAAACCAATTATATTTAAATTGTAATTGTTTTTTAATTAAAAATTAAAATTAAAACAGTTGGTTTAGTAGAATCAGGCCCTGTTCTTGTGACATTGAAATTAAACATTTTAATGGATTCCATTATTTTCAAGCCCGGTGCAAAACTGCAAGACCCATTATGAGCGATTATTGCGTCCATATAACTACTTATCGATATCTACTTGTAAATATTTTCATGGCATTTCTATAAACGACTTGAAGACTGCAAGACTGTGGCCCAGGACCGGGAAAACTGGATGGAGGGGAGGAAAACTTTTGAAGTGCAATGTAAAAAATTTAGGCTCTTAATTATAATAAAACGCAAGGGCAGCTTTGTGGCGAGCCGTTGGTGAGTGGCAACACTGTGTACCCCGATTACATGGAGGCTAAATAAAACCCCAACCCTTGCTTGCCGTAACCAGCCGTCTGGAAGTGGAAACCGCAAGAGGTAAAAACCTAAGCTCCAGGGTGGAAGTGTTAAAAGACATACCGCCGCGAGTAGCTATTAGTGAAAGTGCAGCACACCTCTCGACACCCTAAGTCACCCACGCCAATGTTGCCTCTCCAGTGCCAATATGCGGCCCATTTAGTGTCAAGTCACCACCTGCCTCAATATATTTTGAGATGAGACAGGATAAGGCAGGTGCCGCTTCTCATCCTATAGATCTGTTCTCCTATCCACAAGTTGTTCACCTCAATAGCCCAGCTTTTTTATCCTATACTGTACAATAGTGTCATATTCCATTTCATACACATTCCATATTTCTATAGACATCCGTCATCTAGTTTACCTGTGACCAATGACTTCACAAAGTGTTTGAAAAGTCAGTAATTTAATTAATGTATAATACACGCGACAAAATCCGTTAAAAGAAAAAAATATAAATGTTCTTGTGAATGTTTTTTCGCCTTATCTTAAAAACAGTGACTGTTATAAAACTAGAGCGCGATTAAAGCATGTTTTGTCAAATTTATATAAAAATCAGATATTCCCAAATCGAAACCCTTGAGCAGCAAAATTATATTTGCTTTTGAAATCATAACAATTAATATAAGAAGCCTGTTAAGAAATATTACGATTATGAGTCAGCGTCAAAGTAAATTTTCTGACTCACTCATTAAAAGTTGGCACATTATCATCACGGCATTAAGGCATTTTAATAAATCACTGGGTAATAAACATCTTATCAAGATAAAACTTTAGGACATGTATATCTTTATAAAGCGCTCTTAGCAAATTACTGGTTGAGAAGATTGAGCTCAGTTGAAAAATCTCCAATTAATATTTAACGTTTCAGATTTTAAAGATGTAGCAAAAAAACATGCTAAACAGAGAATGAACAACTCACCCTAAGTTTAAATATTCGATTATACACTTATTATATCGCCTCGCTAAACTTTTGATGAATTGGTCAGGTGAAGGTAGGTCTGTAATCATTGAAATCATTATTACCAAAAACATTACTAACAAATAGTGGAAATACAAAATATAAACCAAAATCAATCTATGCAATCAATGTAAACAAAATATATATTTATGTATGATTGTGTTCGTAATTTTTATTGTATTTTTTTATTAAATGATTCGTTACATGCCTTGGCGTAGCTTTAAGTGTGACGAGTATAAATAATTTTTTACCAAAATAAAAATTTATTGCAAATATGTAAAAAAAATCGTTTGTTAATTCTATTTTCATATAAGACTAATAAGAACGGGCTGATTAAAAATAAATAAAAATTTAATAACTTTTTTTTTGGGAAAAGTCTTTGTCCAGCAGTGGTCTAATATGTTATTCATACTTTTAATGTAGTTTGCGCCTGAAATAAAGATCCATTTAGTTTATGTAATCCGTGAGTCCATCCTACACAAGACTAGAGATGTACCTGGTGTGCATTTTCAAGTGAAGCGTATAATTTCTGAGAGATACAATCGCTCAAGAGAAATATTGTTGGTAAGGTTTCGCTACGGATTCTTGTGTGGTAGGAGATGAAAATTAAATACAAACGGTCTTATAGGGCTTTACTTAAAATATTTTATTAGATCTGCAAAGTGTGGGAAACCTCAATAGATTTCTACATTTGATAGGCAAATCCGACTCACCAAACTGCACCGAGTGTGGGGTAGTCGAAGACGTATGTCATGTTATGATGGAGTGTGTCCGGACAGAGGCTGAAAGGTTCGACTTCAACCAGTATACCAACCTTAATTTAAATGATGTTGGGTGGTGTAACAGCGTGCTGGCTGATCCCTTATCGGAGGAGTGCAGAATACTGTGCAAGATCGCGACATTATGTATTAAACGAAGGATATAGTTTTAAGAATGTGCCAATGAGAGTGGCATGGTCATGTCTGACGAAACCCTCTTTAAAAATAAAGATTTAAAAAAAAAAGTGTGGAAAACCCCCACGCCTAAGCTCGGTAGTTAAATACTTTACACCTTTTTATAAAAACCTTGGCTAATATATAGTTTGGACCTGCCTTAAGCGATAATGTGCGCAATGTGTGTTGACCCCGTCCCCTTCAGTTTTTGACCTGCAGACTTTTTTCGGTACTAGCTCGAGTTTAAAGCCGATCGTCCACAGCCAGGTAAACTAAGTTACTTTAGTTTAACTCGCATAGTTGAGCCAGTTTAAGTCCACCGCACTTGTAGAATGAATCTGTGTGAATGAATCTGAATGTTAAATCGAAAAAAGTCTGTAGGTCAAATACTAAAGGGGCGAGGTAAACACGTATTGCACACACTGACATATTCTTATTAATTCTACAAACGCACATTTCAATATTGAGCGGCACACAACTACAAACGATAATATGCTCGAAATGTCATCAAATTTACGACCAAGGGGAGGTGTAAGTGCTAAAGGAGCAACTGTAGGTATAAAGCATAATTTTTTTCTGAGACTAGAACCATCATCATCATCATCATCAGCCAGGAGACGTCCACTGCTGAACATAGGCCTCCCCCTTTAACCTCCACACGGAACGACAGCCTGCCTTTTGCATCCACTGAATGCCCGCGACTCTCACAATGTCGTCGGTCCATCAAGTGGGAGGCCTCCCTACGCTGCGTCTTCCGGTTCGTGGTCTCCACTCCAGAACCTTTCTTCACCATCGGTTATCGGTTCTTCGAGCGATGTGGCCTGCCCATTGCCACTTCAACTTGCATATTTTAACTAGAACCATCGAGAGACAATTCCTATAGTCATAATATCTCAGTGAAAACAGTTAAAAAACGTCCGACATAGATTGTATTAATTATATAATGCACAATGCCACATTTACTCCAATTTAGACGTTATGTCGCTTGCATATTGTTCAATGTTAGTTGTCCGCTATGTCATCGTATCTCTGAAATTGCTCTGAAATAAATATCTTAGATCTATAGTACATATTCATAAGTTAATTTACTAAACACAGCTATTAAGGCAGTTGCTTCACCGTAATCAACTATGTTCTCGTTCTCACTTTCGATTAACGACTGGCGTTCATTTATCATTCCAACACGATAAATGGTTTATTGTACTAAAGCTGCTCGACTTTAATTGCTTGTAATTGACCTTAAATCATTACTATGATATGTATAGGCTGTGCGGGATTAATGTACCGTGTATTTAGATATTTCTGAAAATCCAAGAGGGTACGTAAATTAGGGTTTTGTGGTTTTTTTGAACTTTTTAAAGTAACTTTGAAGTTCGTCAATCAATCCTAAGTACCTAATGGTTTGAACCCCAGAGTGAACTACATAATTATTATCTTCATAATTTATATGGTCGGCGAATTAATTTTCTTCTTGAAATCTTCCCATCTCAGATCAGAGAAACGATGGAAGCAGTACAATTAACACAGCACATAGTACAATTTAGTTATCGTTTGCGTTAAAATTTATCATACTTGTACATGTCATATTATGTACTTTTTTACTATACCGCTAAACCGCTTATCGTAAAAACTGTAAGTACGGCACGTTTACTAACTTTTCAGGCACACTTAGAAACTTGTAGTGACGCCAATGTTCGAACTAATAATCCACATGTAAATAAAACCGGCCAAGTGCTCAGAGAGTCAGGCTCGCACACTGAGGTTTCCGTACCATTACATAACTTGTTGACTACTAAAGTACAAAAAGACAGAAACCCATCAACGCCTTGGCGGTCACCCATCCAAGTACCGACCGCGCCCGATGTTGTTTCACTTCGGTGATCGTACGAGAACTGGTGGTGAACAGAAATTTGTCACCAACTCACACTTTGCCATTATTTATTATTTGTTGTTATATTTTAAAGTGTGTACTATAACTATGCCGAGTTTGACGGTTGTACGTATTACCGTTCTTACATTAGAACTAACACAAAAATACGTTTAAAAAATATGTTTGTTGTATTGTGCCCCCCTTTCGTTTTGACTTTTTTAATATTTCTTAGTTAATCCGCCGTAAAATTACATATTCTGTATAAAAAAACAACTGGCTATCTATTACGGTTCGAAGATACAGCCGTTAAGGTGGTTCGATTCACCTATGGCGGGAAATTTAAATTTTAAACAGTTTTTTGGTCCTAGTAGCCAGGCCAGGTAATTATTTTTAAATAACACAGTAGTAGTACGTTTCTCATATGGCGGGAAATTCAAATTTCATACAGTTTTCTTGTTCTTGTACCTAGGCCGGGGTAATTATTGTAAAAGTCACGGTGTTTCGGTGTATGCGCAAAATGTTGGCTGTTCTTTACATTATAATGTACAATTATTTAACAGTAACGCACGATATTACTTACATTTGTGAATAAACCGTTTGAAACAGCAAAAATTTGTTTATTCACAAATGTAAGTAATAATGGGCATTAGAGATAAATAGCTTTACATGATTTTGTAAAGAATAATAATCAATCTGCGCAAACATCATGGTTGTTTACAATAATTACCCGGCCTAGCTACAAGGACAAGAAAACTGTTTGAAATTTGAATTTCCCGCCATTTGTGCAACGAACCACCTTAATAAGGTAGGACAGAAGGACAGACATATAGACAGACATCGTAGGCTAAGTAACAGGGTCCCGTTGTTACTCTTTGGGTATGGAACCCTAAAAAGGGCCGTCAAGGTTGTCTGCTGGGTGAGTTTGACTAAAGGTATGAAGCCTGATTTAGGCCAGATCAGTTTACTTCCACCACGCCACTTACCATATCTCTCTAATTTGTCTGATCTGAGAGTCCTATATTACGGGTATTAGGTACTATAAATCTTACTTTATCAGACTATTCCCCCCTCAGATAATAATAAGTACGAAAGAGATATTTTTTGTCTCAACATACACCTAATTAGCAAAACAGACAAAACTAGCTAATGGAATAAAGCTAATGGTCGTTAATGGAATTAATCGTATTGCCTATAACGGGCAAGTTTGTAACTCGAAGGGCTCATTTGAATTTTGTATTAGCATTAAAGCTTGTACACACCATACCCACATAAATTTTAAAAATTATGTGCACAAGGTGGTACGTGTCACTTATGACGGGAAATTCAAATTTCAAACTTTTTTTTGTTCTTGTAGCTAGGCCGGGTAATTATTGTAAACGACCATGGTGTTTATGCAAATTGATTATAATGTTTTACAAAATCATATAGAGATATCAATATTTAATTAACATTATTACTTATATTTCTCGATAAACTGTTTTTGCTGTTTCAAACAGTTTATTGACAAAACTGTTAATTGTTAATTGTTGTTTATTGTTTAATGTTAGTAACATGGTGCGTTACTGTTAAATAGCTGTACAAGATAATGTAATGAACACCCAACGATTTGCGCATACACCGAAACACCGTGTCTTTTAAAATAATTACCCCGGCCTAGGTACAAGAGCAAGAAAACTGTATGAAATTGGAATTTCCCGCCATATGAGAAACGTACTACCTTAAAAGTAAAACATTCTAGTATATATGCCAAAAAGAATGAAATTTGAAAGACGAAATTATCTTACATTTTAAAACGCAAACGGAGGGGAGGTATATAAGTTTGACGTGTGTATCACAGATACACACGTCAAACTTATATGATGACAGATACCAATGAGCTATGTGGAGCTTATGTACAGATTTTTATACCACTGGCTTTTCGATGAAGGAAAACATCGTGAGGAAACCTGCATACAGACGGAGAAGGAATTCAATGGCGTATGTGAACCCACTAATCTGCACTGGATCAGCGTGGTGGCCCAATTACCCTTTGGGGGTAGGCTAAAAGTCCAGCAGTGGACTGTTAAAAGGCTGATTATGATGAATCATATACATAATCAAACGCAATTATGTGAAATTAGGATGAAAAAATATAACACAATAGGTAAAGTATTGGCACTCCAAATGTGTATGAAAAATTGCACAGAAAATATATATCTATTTTTCGTGAATTTTGCCAACTTAATGTGAACGTGGCCCAGTCTCGAGCGACGATTGAAATGGCATTCTAATGACGTCACCAATGATGTAATCCGATACACATCAATCGTACGTGTCTGACACTTCGTGGTTAAATAAACGAATGAAATTATACGTCCCTATCGAGAGTTTAAATCATCTTTGACAGATATAAACAAATGGCTCATATTGTTGATGGTGGCTGATAGGTTTTGATGGTTTATTGTTATGTGTTTTGTAATTTGCCATTGTTTAGATCTGATCTTATATATTTTACATGAACTTTGAGAGATAATCTTGAGACGATAGCATCCTAATTTCACTTAACTATTTTTTTTCTTCTAAATAGATAAATTGACATCATTGCAAGATGAGAAACAAACAATTTGAACAGCACAGATAGCTATAAAAATCGAGTGAATCGGTTTCTTCTAGGCAAGCATGCTCCATCATGGGCATCCACCTCCAGGTTTGGGGAATCGACGAAAGGAGGTGTGTGTCTCTCCCAAAATAAACGTTACTGCATTCTTTATTTATCTGCATGTTTTATATACAATTTGTGAATGCAAAACAATGCTGCAGTTTTGCAACAGGGCTCGTTTTTACAAGGACCAGTGCGTGGCGGGTTATTTAATTTGACGTGAACTTGTTAAATTTGAATTAGATTTTTGACATGTTATCAATAAAATTTATGGTATTTTATGACGAGTAAATATTTTGAAAATTTTGGAATAACTGAAAAAAATAATTTAGTTATATACTCGTATCAGGTGATCATGATAATAATAATAATCGTGAATAAATACTGTACAAACGATTACATTATACATTTATACAATAAATAATCACAAAACCACAACAATGCAAATTATTAGAATTTAGATTGTTTTTATTTGAAGAAAAAAAACTTCATTATTACATTTCGTCTTAAAAAATATAATCTGTAAAGTTGAATAAGCTGAACACAGAAACCAATGAGATGTCAAACAATAAGATCCATTGAGTCGACAAAGAGAGGGCAAATATTTGTCTTGTAACCTAAAGTCGACGAAATATTTGTACAGTACGCTATAGTAAGTACCAACTTAAAAAGCCACAGCACAGACGTATTGTTGAAACAGATATGCGTTTAACCGTAAAGAGCTTTTAGGTATAGCAGTTTTCCATAAATTAATTCAGTTTTTTTCCCGTGATCATGGATACAAAGTCCTTCAGTCAGAATAATAAATGTGTTTACAAGGTATTATAAATAACGTCAAACATGTCAAAGTCAGAATCAAGCAAAGTAAGCCACGGACAAGTACAAGTCATGCCTTAGTAGAGTGGTGGCGACATTACTAGAGGCTTCTGTGGAGATTTGGATATATCACGTTTTTTTTAATTGTCTATGACAATAAAATTAACTCCTACTTATTCTGCTTAAGTAATTTCTAAAACAGTTATAATACCATTCTAGAAATAACTAAATTCTAAATAGAATTAAGAGCAAACTTTTTAATCAGAAGAAAGAAATAATTGTGTCAGAACCTAATAAATACTATTAGCTTCATATACTATGAAGCTACTACGTGTCGTTTTGAGATATTTTAGTATATGAGCTAATATTCTAAAATATCTCAAAACGACTGTCTTATGTCACTTTACATGACAGTTAAAAATCTGCTGTAAATAACTGATGATAGAAGTTATTTGCTAACTTACTGTTTGAATTTATGTGCACAACAATTTCAAACTCGAGTTATGGCAAGATGCAAGAATTCTGAGGTTTTGTCGGAGATTTGTTACAATTTGTCCCAATTAGCAAGAATGAAATAGTATACCTAACGTTGTAGATAAATATTTACGAGCAGATATAATATTTACTAGCCAAATTCATTTTTGTAGCTGATTATGAGTTTATCTGTAAAATGCTAAGTTGAAATTGCTTATTTTAGCCGTTTCCTTAGAAACTGGTCTTCAACCTATTCCTTACAATAATCTCTATCTCTATCTCGATCTCGATCTATATCTCTTCTCTTCTCTATCTATATCTCTATCTCTTCTCTACATAGTATAAATTAAAGTCGCTTTCCGCGTCTGTCTGTATGTCTGTATGGCCGCTAACTCCTCCTAAACCACGCAACGGATTTTAATGCGGTTTTCACCATCATTTAGATACATTTTCACGGAAGGTTTATATAATATATAACTAGCGGCCCGCCTCGGTTTCGCACACAAATTACACCCGTGCGAACCCGGCGAGCGGGTCGCTAGTAAAATTATATAACAACGTTTTATAAACTCTGACACAAATAACGACGCGTCAGACTTTGTCAATATAACCGTTCATATACTTCATGTAATAAATAAGTATTTATTATATTGAACAGCGTATAAATCCTAATAAAGCTCACTTACTGTCACATACCATGATGACGATTGACCTTAAACAATTCACGATATTTATTATGAAATCAAAAATTTAATTAACACTGGAACTTAACGTCTCGACTAAAATGGCTTTTTATGCACTCTTTTTCCAATCTCCTATTTTGAGCATTTTAACAATAATGTTGCAGTTACCACGTAAACGGTTTACCAGTTTTTTCCTACATTATGAAAGCATTGGTCCCATCTTCAGAAAAACACTATACGGGGGGTGTAAGGGGAACACTCTCGAAGCCAAAAGAAGGTAATTGTACTCATCATTATGAACAACTTTTACTATGGGACCAACCCAGAAATCGCGAAAAAAATATCAGCTGTTCTATAGAAAACGGTCATTGACACTAGACAAAATGTATGGAACAGCTGATTTTTTTGTCGCGGTTTCAGGGTTGGTCCCCCCCCTACTAAAACCCCTACTAAAAGTGGTTCATAATGATGAGTACAATTACCTTCTTTTGGCTTCGAGAGTGATCCCCTTACACCCTGTATACAATCCAATACGATAACTGCAACGTTATTATTAAAATGCTAATATAGGTAGATTTTACAAAGAGTGCATAAAACAAGACATTTTAGTCGAGACGCTTATCCAGCCCGAGCTGTAGGCGAAAGCGGATATATAATATATGTCTAAGATAAAATAGGTTTTATATACGAGTCATACGCTCAGCTTTTCATTTAAATTGCTAGGGTTTTTTTTTTTTTTTTAATTTAGATATTTTAAATAATATCTTTCTAGTTAAAATTTAAACTGTAATGTTTCATTTTTATTCGACAAAAGTTACGTATAGGGCTTTAACTATAGGCATTATTAAAGACTCAGGAAAACTTTCTTACCATGAAATGCATTACAAATCGGCTACCAGATACAGCTAGAGCTAAAAAAATATCAGAATTTACAGTTATCATTCATTTTTCGGCTTCCGTACCCAAAGGGTGTAAAAAGAAGACCCGATTACTAAGCCTAAGCTGTCTGTCCGTCCGTCTGTCTTACCTTTGAACGGTTGTATCTTTCGAAATCTAATATAGCCAGTTTTGAAAAGTTAATTTTTTCCGGTTTACTGTTGCTTCGACTCGAAACACTAGTAAATAAGGTAAATTTTTTAAACCTAGCGTAAACTAAAAGTTTGGCGAACGATGGTAGCCGAATGGTAGCATGTGCGTTTTACTATCTGGTGACACCCGGTTCAATATTCGGCCCTACTCCAATGACTGATTTGGTATCTAAATCAATTGTGTGCAGTTTCGATGGCATCGCTCAAAAATGGCGAAGGAAAATATTTGTGAGGAAACCGGTATGTGCAAAAACCTCAAAAGTTCAAAGACATGAAATTCACCACCATGCATTAGGTTATGGTGAATTAGGGATTTAGGGCCCATCCTCTCTCTCTCTCTCTCTCTCTCTGAGAGAAGGCCTGTGTCCCAGCAGTGGGAGCATGATAGGCTGATAATTAGAATCTAACAGTTGACATTTCCGCTGCCGCTTGTACGCTGCGACACTGCCTAGGCTATAGATACAAAGCTGGACCTTACTTTCGCATTTAACACTGTTAGGCGAGCAAAACTCTGAATAAAATCGCAAGTAAAGCCAGCTACGAGAAACTTATATTCCTTCCCACGCAAACGCAATAAAAGAGAATAAATGAACAACATTAATGCTTTATTAAAGCAGCACGGTAGCAGCTAGTTGCAAGTGAGCATTGAATAAAGCAATAATAATTGATAACATTGCACGGAAAGAAAAAAAGTCTCGAATCAAGAGTATATCTATTGGTCAAGAATAATATGGTTTCATATATGGGGAAAACAATATTTTCTTGAATAAAGCAATTTATTGTTTTAGTTGATAAGCTCAAATCAACATTTTAATGTCTCATATAAAGATGATATATTATCGATAGAAGAAGTAAGCAATTTCTTCATGCAAGATGAAACGGTTTCTTGTTCTTCAAGACTCACAGTTTTCTTGAACAAAGACAGTTAAAGTTTTTGATGCATACCTATTTTATTTTTAGAGTAAGACAAAGCAATTTTTATAGAAAACATAATAATCTTCTAATAAAATAATCGAATTCTGCGCTCAGAATGCAAGAGTCTTAAATGAACAAAATCTTAGTATTAGTAGAAGATAATAGTATTTTTCAATTGAGACAATAAGTTTTATTTTAAATACAGTTTTAGTTTTAAATCAAGATTGTGATAATTATGTTGGAGACTGTTTCATCTTGTTGAGACCGCACATCATTTTAACTTGAGAATTGGCGTTGTTTAACTCAAAACATGCTTCATTGAATGAAGATTCGATCACATCTTAAACCCAAACAACTGAATGTTAGTACAATGCAACAGTTTTTAGAAAGAAATAGCCTTTTAATTTGAATCAAAAATTGTAACAGCTTCTACTGAGAATTCTGTTGTTTGAACTAATTATAATATTTCTTAATTTAAGAAACTTAAAATTTTATACTGAATAAAATTTCTCTCCTATCAATACTTTCCACATTTTATTTGAATAATGTCATTTACTTTTCTTTAGTATTTTAAATCTTAAGCAGAGACTAATACTACTTCTGAACTGAGAATATAGATTTTCAAGGTGAGATTATCAATGTTCTTTTCTTGAATAACCAGGGATTTCATACTAAAACTAAATTGATCTCTGTTTAAATAATAACCTTTTCTTGTCCTAAGATTTTTTTATGTCCAGTCAAGAATAAAAATATTTTTGAATTGAAAATGCATACTCTTAAGTAAAGTATTTCTTTATCTTAACCTTAAATAACTGAGAATCTTCTTCAAAGACAAAAGTTCTTAGTTCGAATAATGCCTTTTACTTGCCTTAAGAATGTTTGATTTTAAGTAAAGACTGTTGATGTTTTGATATTAAGAATGTATCTTCTTAGGGAGAGTATGGTAATATTCTTAGTCTGAATAATTGGGGGTTTCAGATCAAAAATAGATTGATCTTAGGCGAACGATTTCTGTGCGTTATTTGAAGAATATATTTGCTTATATCAAGATATTTTGTTGCTTCAAGTAAGTAATTTCTAGATTTGAATTAATAATTCTACTTCTCAGATGAAACTAATAATTTTCTTAATTGGAAAGTAGAAAGTCTCAAAACAATACCATAATGAAACACAGGGTTACGCAAAAAGGGTGTGCTATCCCGAAAGGGACTCATAGTACTCATCATTATGAACAACTTTTACTCCGGGGGCTACCCTGATTTCACGAAAAACCACAGCTGTTCCATACATTTCGTCGAGTTTCACTGATAGTTTTATATAGAACAGCTGATATTTTTATCGCGATTTCGAGGTTAAAAACAAAGTAAAAGTTGTTCATAATGATGAGTACTATGAGCCCCTTTTCGGGTTAATACACCCCTTTCGCGTAAACTTGTGTTTCATTCTGGTCTTGCTTTGAGACTTTCTGTCATCTATGCATATTGACAAAAGCTGAAATGCAGTGCTTATAGAGCAATACATTCTGGTATTGCTCTATAAACACTTGACACATTTGAAAACCAATACATACAACATAGCAGAATTATCAATACAATCGATTTTAGCTCGAGTTAGTTACGACTTACGCCATGGGTCAATCTTATTTTAACCCTGACTTTAAATTAAAATAAGTTGTCATTTATCAAAATATTTATTATTATAATACAATATTTTTAAACACGTCATACACACAATCTTAATTCTTAACTTAGGTACATACAATAAAATTACTCAAAAATAAAAGATCAAAAACATAGTAGACTTACAATATTGTGGGAGACTGGTTCACTAAGAATATTTTCGAATTTACATAATTATTTAATCAAAACACAAATAAAAAAAACTCTATTACCCACTTTTTAGTTGGCCTTAAAGCTATGAAACGGGACTGCAGCCTTAACATATATTATTAATATTGTGGGAAACTGGTTCACTAAGAATATTTTCGTATATACATAATAATATTTAATCAACACACGAATTTAAAAAAAAACTCTATTGCCCACTTTTTAGTTGACCTTAAAGCTATGAAACGAGACTGCAGCCTTAACATAAAATATAAATTCTGTGAGAGACTGGTTCACTAAGAATAATTTCGTATATACATATTTAATCAACACACGAATAAAAAAATATTACTCTATTGCCCACTTTTTAGTTGGCCTTAATACTACGAAATGGGACTGCAGCCTTAACATATTAATATTGTGGGAGATTGGTTCAATAAGAATATTTTCGAATTTACATGATTATTTAATCAAAACACGAATAAAAAAACTCTATTGCCCACTTTTTAGTTGGCCTTAAAGTTATGAAACGGGACTGCAGCCTTAACATATTGATATTGTGGGAGACTGGTTCACTAAGAATATTTTCGAATTTACATATTTAATCAACAGACAAATAGACTTTACGAAAGTTATGGTAGTTAATAGATTAAATTTTGGAAAAAACCAGGAAAATAACAAATAAATCTTTTAAAAAATAAGGCCGGAATATTAGTATGGAAATCAGTTTCCACTCTGGTTCTGTTGGTTGTGGTTCTGAAAACCACGTCAGCGTGGTTTTCACACATTATTAATATCTGAACGGTTGTTATTCACGATGCGGCCTAATATAACGTGAGTAACACCCGTTCAGATATTAATATAGTCAGGGTTTTTTTTGGCTACTTTTATTTTCAAATGGTTCCCCGAACACACCCGTTTGGCTTATCTAACCTTCTACATAACGCCTCGCATAAATAAATAAACTTACATCAATATCAACAATGAGATTCTCGATGCACTCCAGTGTCGAAAATTTTGTTTTTCTGTCGAGTCTCCCTTATGGAGGGATGGGATGACAGGAGTTTCATTTGATCTGGAACCTTCCGATCTGAAAAATAAATGCGAAAAATTATACATAGGTACTTATGTGTATGGCTAGTGGCTGGCTTAGTGGCTACCATGCTGTGGTGTAGTAGATAGGTACCGAAAAAAGTATGTAACTCACCATTATCGGTTTCCTGTGTTATGCCTTCGTATAAAGTTGCCAACGAATCATATTTATTTGTATTAATAAATTTCAAACTGATAATTGTATTTATAAACGTTTGCCACTTCGTATAAAAATTCAAAGAATTTTCCTTGTACTTTTCTTCGATATCCAAATTAATCTGAAATCATACCACACTGGTTAATATTTTA
This sequence comes from Agriopis marginaria, assembly GCA_932305915.1. NCBI lineage: Eukaryota > Metazoa > Arthropoda > Insecta > Lepidoptera > Geometridae > Agriopis > Agriopis marginaria. The sequence goes on from OW029926.1 coordinate 5,318,622, forward strand.
TATGCGATAGTTTGCGTGTAAGTTTGTTATCCCAATAGCACGGATTGACACACAAGCTACATTTTTAGCAGCTTCACGCACTAAGATTTACTATTATTATTTATTTATGTACTAAGATTTTAAAAATATATAAACTGTTTAAACAACACCCAGAGATTCTTGAAGAGATAATAATTTTCTTGTTTTTAGTTTACATATTGAGAATATTGTTTTTCACTTGCTTTACCACTAAATGAGTGAAACTGCTGATCAAAACTAATAAAAAAACATACCTACCTATACTCAATGCAATAATTATAGTTAGTTGGCTATACATACAAATTTGATCCCTTCAAAAATAAATGAAATACTAATTATTAGTAGGTGTAACTTACCATGTGCAGTCAAATATTCTTCAATTTTGGATTTAACCAATAGTCTGTGGCCAATTAAAGGGCATAGCTCTTTGAGAAAATCATCACTTAGATGTTTTAGTTGGTATTGCTGAATTTCATTTTCTGGAAGAAAAAAATATATATTAATAATCAATGTCATCATCTCAGCCGTAGAACGTCCAGTGCTGGACATACGTCTCCCTCATTGACTTCCTAGAGTGGTTTGAAGCGGTTCGCATTCAGCGTGTTCTTATCTGTCAGATAGATCAGATATAGATAGACTGATCAGCGTGCATCTTTAATAGCTCGTCTGTCCACCTTGTCTTGTGGTGGGTCGTTCTACGCTGCGCTTGCCGGTATGAGGTCTCTATTCGAGAACTTAAACGATACTTTAAGTAATAAAACTTACCTTTAAATCTGTCTATAACAGACTCCGGAACTCCCCATTTGTGCAATATAACTTCTATCGAAGTTTTATCGTCAGCCATCTGCATTAATATCACAACAAACGATTAAGAAGGTTAATAATCACAAAGTAAACTGTTACACTAGAAAAAGAAACAACACACGATCACACGATTTTTTGCAGAGACAACTTACGATAGCTTTTTTGGTTCAATTCAATTCTTGGTGTACGGCGAATATGGATCACAACCGCTCTGCTTAATAAATTAGATTAATTGAAATTTATATTAAAATGTATTCGATACGATTCACAACCCCACTTGACGCGACAGGACAAATCTGAGAATTGGCGTATACAGGGTTGCCAGCTCCGAAACATTTCCCTTATAAATGGTAAAAATTCTTTAAATTCATTCAAAACATTAAACGACTAAATTTAAATTATAATCAAATCAATCGAAGCGATTAGAGAGCTCGAGTTGACAGCTCTCGGGGTTTTGTATAATATGCGCGAATGGGTGATCGATCGGTGGGCGAACTTCGGTGATCGCACGAGACTATTTGGGGCGGGCCTGACTCGTACTTGGCCCGTTTTTTTTTGTTAGGTACTTATACTACAGATTGTGCACTATAATAATATCAAGTTTGAGCCTTGTACTTATTACCGTTTTTGAGATATGAAAAATACAAAAATACCTTTTCAAATATGGTTTTTTGTATGGGACCCTTCATTTTTGACTTTTTGTTGTTTTTTTTTAATCCACAGTATTCTGTAAAAAAAACTGCCAGCTCTATTACCTACGGTTCACGAGATGCAACCGTTTAAAGGTCAGACAGACAGACAAACACCGGAGACTTAGTAACAGGGTCCCGTTTTTCCCGTTTTATTTGGCTATGTATTGTTCACAGCGTGGGTGAAGCCGCGGAAGAAATCTAGTGTACAATAAAGTAACATAAATGTTCAGTGAAACCAATCACAGGAATAAAAGCTGATACGTTGTGTTGTATATTTTCGGTACGTGTCAATAAATTGCGGCCAGTATTATAAACATGGATGAATTGTACGACCTAATATTTGTACCTGCATTATTGGTTGTGCTTACCTAGTCATGATTCAAAAAACTCTTTCACGAATACAAAGATACACTCTCCTCGAGTGACTTGGATTATGTTTTATTGACAACGCAGGTGAAGCTAGAGGGTTATAATCTTAAGGGTGGTCCAATATAAATTAATTATTCCACCCATAAGGGTAGAAAGCAGAGTAATCTTTTACGTTAAACAATAGTCGGTTTTTTAGTTTTTTAACCTGGGCATTATTTTAAACTTTTTGTTTCTCACTTTGATTGCGAGGAAATAGTTTCTTAATACACTTTTAGGTATTAATGCAAATTCTCTTCTGAAAAGTCGCACTCTCCTTAAAACTAGGGAATTTATTTTAGATATGACAACACTCATTCGTCCCCCCCAATCTTCCGTTGCCGGTTATAGTCACATACTCTATTAGTCAAGACATTCGATTTACATCTAAGAATCAATTATTCTTGGATTAAGAAACGCGACTTTCAACTTCTACTAGTTATAGATAAGTTAATACCTACTAAGTAGAATTTTAAAAATATATATATAGTTCACAATTGAATGGCTTATAACGTGTAACAAACAAGTTCATTTTTTGAGTTGGTCGACTATTACTCGTTATATTATAATAAAGCCTACTTATCCGTGATAGAGAGCCCTATGAGAATTAAATTACTATGGAACCCAGATGTAGATATGGAAAAAAAATAATCCTTATCAAAAGGTATTAAGGTTCAATTTTGCAATAAAATCTATAGCTGACTACTGATAAAACGATCTTTCAGATTATATAACTAATATCAGCTAGTAGTTAGCCATAAAATTACTGCAGATGCATTGAAATTCAAAACCTAATAGTAAACCACCAAAATTAGAGCGTATTTAGTGAATAAAATTGCTTTTCAAGTTTAGACACCTAATATTCAATAAAAAATCATAGCGACAGTGCAAATAAATGATCGTAGATCATAGGCATCCTAAAACGCAGTTAGTTCGTAGGTTTGATTATTTAACTATCAGAGATCAAAGATTCTGTTCAATGGTAAATTCTACCGCTATTTACATAGAAATAAAGTCTGTAAAGGCTGAGCACTGGTGCAGGGCTGACAATCGTTTTTTTACCTACTCGAGTTATCGTCGAACAAACATAGGTAGGTATAAAATACGAACTCCGATTTGTCCCCTAAAAGACTTTCGCTTTATTTTATTTAGTCGCCTAAATATATTTAGCATAATGGGGATTCTTAGTAAATTCGCGGTGTAAGATCCAGATAAAAGTATCTAGGTTTTTTTTATTAACTGGAGAATATTTCAATTCTTTGAATTTTAAAGAGTTATATAGAGGATAATATATATTTAACTAATGAAAAAAGTATAGGTAAATTAACCCATACTATTATAGAATAAAACTAGGCATAAAATATATACACTTATTATGGAACATATTTATATATTTTCAAATATTGGTTGCATACGTTATTTCGGCTCTTACTTAAATATTATGAATGTTTACAAACATTTATTTTATTGGAACAATATACGTTATTTGGTATAAATGGGTTGATTATGTCACCTATTATCAACTAATTTAAAACACTTTTTGTACCGCTACTAAAGTTACGTTTTTCTAGTTCAATGAGAAACATTTTTTTCCATTACGTTATTATTGAATTAGTGAAATATTGACTGTACAGTTACGTCGTTTTGGCACATCGCGCAGGACTACATTTAGTACCCATTTACGAAAAAAAAAACTATTTTCGAGTTTTTGGTAGTTACGTTCGTCTGGTTCTTACACCGAGAGTAAAATGTATGCCTATCTTGTTTTGCATCATATAGGGATTCTTAATTGAAATATCCAATACTTATTCCCTCAAAACAGACAAATCATGGCTAAAAACATAAGAATATCTTGCTTAAAATTATTTTGTGTCTTAGTATGACGCTAGTAGTTACTTAATTCAATAAAAAAAATCTCGAACTAAACATGATTTTTTCTTAGAATAAAATGTTTTTCTATCTTATTTTGTATCATATAGGGACTCTTAGTTGAAATATCCAATACGTATTCCCTCAAAACAGACAAAACTTGTTTAAAAAAATAGGACTATCTTGCTTATAATTATTTTGTTTCTTAGTATGATGTTAGTAGTTACTTAATCCAATAAAAATTGTCTGGAACTAAACATGTATTTTCTTAGAATAAAATGTATGTCTATCTTATTTTGTATCATAGGGTTTCTTAGTTGAACAATCCACTTCTTATTCCCACAAAACAGACGAATCTTGGTCTAAAACATTTAGTTACCTTGTTAAGAATTAAATCGATTCTTACTTTAATGCCAAAATACTTACTTAACCCAAAAAAATATATCTTGAACCAAACAAGTGTTTTCTTAATAGGAAACGTAACCCTATCTTATTTTGAATCATTTTACATTATTCATTCAATACTTAATATTTACATCAATATAAAAATATTTTTCTTCATACGAAATTTATTTTTCTTTAAATAAGACGTTCCTACTTTCCGATTTATGAGAATAATACATTATTTAAAGTAAGACAATATTTTTTTGAATCAAAAAGATATTCTTGAGTTAACAAGTTAAAAGTTTTAGTTAAAGTAAAGTGTCACAGGTTCTGAATCAAAGTTTTATAGTTCTTGGTCCTATACATTATTTTCTCACAATAAGATACAAAAAAATCTTAATTTGAAAAAAATATAAATTGTTTACCCAACACCCAGATATTCTTGAAGGAATAATAATTGTTTTATTTGAAGTAAATATAATGAGAATAATATTGTTTTTCGCGAAGAGTATCAGTTTTGTTGTTCTAAGACATTATTATTAATTCAAGCATTTATTTACTTGATATTAAACAATATTCCTGAGAATAAAAATATTCTTGGTCGGAAACAAATTTCGCGAGCATTTTTTTCCGTGTGCCGATACCTCATGTTCATTGTAATAGTACTGGATCTGGCAGATATTGAGACTCAGTCACGAAATTCAAGCATAAAGTTCTTATGTGAACGGGCATTTTAACCTGGCTGCCCAAGAAGGATGGTAATGTTTTTCGTATGTATAATATGTTTGTGTGTTTTATTACCTCCTATAGACTAAACGGCTTGACCAATATATATGTGCGAGATGTCATTAGAATCGTTTTCATGTACACAGTGTCTTAAGCTATTTTTTTTTTAATTTAGTAGAAATCCTGTTGTTTGTGTTGGTTTCGCTGATATTTTTTCCAAGCATTTGCTACTGCAATAAGCTCGTTTCCTATCCTTTTATTTTAATAAATTAGCCATTAAAAAAGCACAAAACACAAATAGTGTCACTACAAAGAAGAAAATAATATTTATACATACAAAAACCATTATAACTTCAAAACTTGGACTTCAAAATCCATGTATAAATATTATTTTGTTCTTTGTAGTGGCACAATATTTGTGTTTATTGGTTTTTGAAGTCTGTTTTTAGATAATTTATTTTAGAATTTGTAGTGAAACAACATTAGGTACGACCTATTTACACATCCATGAATGAATACATTCATGTTTTGACTCGACAAAACTCTCGTTTCTGATGATATTCCCAAGGAAAAACATGAAATAAAACAAACAGTTACCTGAAAAAAAACTGGTTAGTTTTCAACTGTAAATAGGTAAACCCAGGTCAATCACATTGACAAATAGCTTGTGAACTCAGCTTAAATGCTAAATGAAACCGCAGCACCAGAGGTAATGTACATAATTTATGTTTAAAACAATATTTATGTCTATTTACATAAAGTCTGCGGTGTTTCCGTGAGTGTGACTGGCGACAACTAGAGATAAGCCGAAATGGTGCGAAAATACCGTTCTCAGGTGTGCTGGGCACGACACTTGGTGGCGATTCTGTTAACTAACAGAACTACTAACAGTTTGAAAATTTCATTTATTATTTGACTACTACTTTGACTAGCTTGAGTTTTGCTTAAATTTTTTAGGTATCATCATCATCATCATCAGCCAGAAGACGTCCACTGCTGAACATAGGCGTCCCCCTTTAACCTCCACACTGAACTGAATTTTTTTAGGTATAATCAATATAATTTTTACCCTACTTCGAAAAAGGTTCTCAATACGGTCCGTTTGTTTTGTTTTGTTTTTTTAAGTCTTTTTTTTATGTCTAATTGTAATTATATCTCGAATCTTGTGTGACTATGTGAATAAAATGTGTGAATTCATATATCTACGAGTAAATTCACAAAACATAAATTTTCTCTACTTACATCAAAGGTAGCAGAATTAGCCCCTAAACTCAGCTCAGTAAACTCAACTAAAGCTTTGACACACGAGCAAAAGTTTCGTATTGCAAAACTACCGACAACTGACCTATAATGTCAGTAGGTACAGTTCAGTAATTTACACACATGAAATAATACTAAAATGTGCGATTAATTGAAAATTAAAGTCGAAGGGCTACACACTACCACTCTACCTATTCTTCGTGGAAATTACAAAGATTCGTACACAATGATTTGGCCCCTAATATATGAAACGTAGCGCCCAACAATGGAACTCCCATGCCATTTTCCTTGTTTCCTGAGAACAACAATCTAAGCATCTTCAGACTAGAGTGTATAGATTTCTTCAAGATCAACGTGTTCTATCCTCGGCCACACCATTGCTTACCATTAGACGAATTGGTGACCAAACGTAGATCTATTTTATATAAAAATTAACAATGTGTGTGTGATCATTGTCGCCATAATTAAGTTTGTATGATTCTTGTAATTTTCGTGTTTACTGGTGTACCAACATACATAAACAAATGCCTCTTCTTCTTGTCTGTTTCTTGGAAAACTTAAAATGTTATTCATTTGTCTGAGATTTTGTTTTGTACATATTGCATTTTTTTGTCAAGAAATCATGTCCAAACCCTATTTTTGAAAAATATTTCAAGTATTTCAACTAGGGCTTTTGATCGATTTTTTAATTGCTATGTAAAATGTGGCAATTATCTCTTGGAGATTTCATGACATCTATTTAGTTCAATGTATTGTAATGTAATTTGTAGTGTATTAGCTTGTATTTTATTTAGTTAATAAATACAATTGTCCCTTTAAAGAAATGTAATGCACCATTTCATGTATAATCTTTCTTTTTAAGTTTTAAGATCGTTACACAGATCGAACTCTAAATAATTCAAACCTATGTTTATGTTTTGAAATATCAGCTTCAAAATTTAGTATTGTTTTAAACCTATTCAATGCTCAGTCCTCATACAACACTGTAGCTAAATTGCAGCTGATTCAATAATTCCGATATCGATAAGTGCAGAAACAGGAAGTCCGTTAGTTTTACTATCATTACATTAGACGTCAGTATCTGGGCGTTTTATTCGCTACTACCGACTTCTAAGCTGCACCTTATCATAAACATGCTAATGTTTATTGTATTGACTGTTATGTAACCCAAGAAAGCTGTGGTCTTACAAACAAATCTGTGTTTACGGGCTTTTTGACATTCGGCGATTTTCTAACTTGGTAATAGATTGCTATTTAACTAAGTAAATAATTATATAAAATTTGCATTTAATCACCTAAATTTATGAGAAATACTTTGTGTGAGAGCTTCTGAGGTCTTTTTCGGGGTGGGGTCTACTTGGACCCCACTTATTCGAAATTTGTGTGAATATTTGTAGTAAGTTCAAAGTCGTTCAACGAGCTATGGAAAGAACTCGGCGTTTCTCTGTGGAATCTAAGATAAAATAATATTTTAGAAGAAAAAAAACAACGCAGATTAAAACTATTCTTTTCTGTGATCACAGTTCAAACAGAGATTGACAGTCCACATCACAGAAGAGAAAAAAATCGATCCTGTAAATCTCAGAAGAAGAACTAAAGGTGTAGGTATATTTTATTTGTTTTTGTTGATTTTTTTCAAAAATTGCTATATCAAGTTTGATAACATCTATATGGGACTACGTTTGAAATATAACCATCCAAACAAAAAAAAATATCTTCAAAATCAATTCATAGTTGGCGGAGTAATCGCGATACAAACATAAAAAAACACAGTCGAATTATTATTGATAACCTCCTCCTGAAGTCGGTTAAAAAGACAACATCACGCCCAGGAGATCACCCATCCAAGTACCGACTGCTCCTGAATTTGCTTAAATCGGCGGTGAACAGAAATTAGAAAGAAAGAAAGAGTAAGAAGCAAATACTAAAACCTGGATAAAAACATTGATTTGTTGTATGGGGACACCCACTTTTGCTTATACTTACTTTTTGACTATTATTATATTTCTTAGTGAATCCGCCGTAACATATTATGTGAAAATTAAAACTGACTATCTGTTACGGTACGAAATATACTTCCGTTAAAAGGTAGGACATACAGACAGCGTAGGCTTAGTAATAGGGACCCGTTTACACCCATTGGGTACGGAACCCTAAAAACATACTAACTGACCGCTCAAAGAGAGGTCTTAGATGCTACCGGAACAATTTGGGTGTCTTCAAATCACGAGTGAATCGGTTTTTTCTAGGCAAGCGTACTCCACCGTAGACCGCATCATCGCTTAACATCAGTCGAGTTGGCAGTCAAGCGCAAGCTATTATTTATTTAAAAAAAAACAAGTAGGCGTTTACTAAAGTTATGTGATTATTTACGGGATATTTACTGTGGTAAGGTTGTGGAATGAGCTCCCGATATTTCGGCGCAGTTACATGCACCGTGTTTACAGGAATGTCGGGGGATGTTCATATAACTTTAGTGAACAACCGTGATAGTTTAAAACAAAGTAGGCGTTTGTGTGTATGTTTTTATATTTGTGAGACAATAATTTACTTAACGTTGACCCATCATGAAATTTTGTAGGCAAGTACGTAGTTCATGCATATACAGTGTCTAAGATCGATTATGAGCAAAATCGGGGTTGTGACGATATAAAGGTCAAGAAGTCACAGTACGGGGCGAGCTACTAGTAAACGAGCCTTGATGGTAGGGCTCCACATTATTACGATCTGACGTCACCACCCGACCAGACTCGCAGGTGCCGCTGTTCATTTACATTCTTGACACGTCGACTCTACAACAAAAAACCGACTTAAAACTTTACCATTCAAGGCTTAATTTAGATTGAGAGCGTAATAATGTTTTAAAAGCTCTGTGTTGAAATTGAAAACGACATTTCGCGTTTGTATAATTATCAATAAAAAAATCGGCTTCACACAATTAGGAATATACGCAATTTCTGTTATTTCGATGATATAAATATGAACTTGGTGTAAATAAGTTGATATTTTTTATTTGTATTGTTAAGTACCTAGATCAGTAGTCTAGATAAATAAAAAAATGAACTAACTAACATGAAATGTAACGTATTACGTATATAAAAAAAATACCCAAAAAACTACATTTTCCAGTTATTTTGACTTAAAAGCCAACTACTATATCAATTTTGATGAATCGTCTATAGGACTAAACTGAAAGGCATGTCCATTTAAAAAGCTTATTCAAATCGATTCATAAATGACTGAAATATGAGGTAACAAAAAAAAAACGAATTGAGATTTTCATCATTTTCTGACGTTGCGTCGGTTATTAAAAGCAGCGCCTAGAATAAGTTTTATGATTATTTATATGTACTGTATGGCTAACAATAGAAGCAATTGTCAATGATTCACACCGCAATTGCATTGAATATTGGCCACCTACACGTCAAAACTATGTTGTTAAACGGTAAAAACTTCAACAAGAAATCAATTATGTGATCCATTACTTTTCAAACATAATTTACTACTTACCAATACTGTTACAGTATTGTCCGCTAGTTCATGAATAACATTACAGCTAACCTTACGGCTAACTCTTAACGCGGACTGGAATTAGCGCCGAAACAGCGCAGTTCGGAAAATCTCGCGAACATGAACCTTAACGTGCCGAAATACGGTTTGCGGTCGCGCAGCTTTTCTCATCAACTAAACAGAATAGTTTAAAACAAGTAGCCGTAGCAGGCAGCCCCTGGTATGAATCCAGTCTAAATATATTTGTATTGAGATAACTGTGTTGATTATAATTTTGAACCACAGTCTATTTACCCAACGAAAAGCTAAAGGCAGGGTATTGTAGTAAATATACAGTTAACATAGGATGACGATACGACCCCGAATTTTTTTAACAAGCTATTTCGAAAATAAAATCGTATGCTTCTCCCCAGCAAACACTTTCATTTGATACCCATATCATGATGGTAGATAAGAAAATTTTGTCCGGCATCTTGGGGCGTCCGCCATATTGAATTTAGTGTGACGTCATTTTTTTAGTATTGTTCTCAGCGTCCTCTTTTATTTGATACCCATATCATTAAAAAATACTGGTCCTAACCTAACCATGCATTGTCATCCAAACTAAAAGTGTACGCAATATATCAGCACAATTGGTTGTGCATAACTTTTTTAATAATTAGTGGTCGGTGATTTGACCCAAACTAACAAGGCAAGTTAAATAAAAGCTTGTAAAAACAATCAATCTTTAGCAGTTGAAATAAATATTATAATAAGATCAAATCAGTTAAACATCTAGCGTAATCTATTGTTGAAACCTATAGCACGATTTGATTAAGGACTATAGATAAAATCTCATGATTATTATACTTTAACATACCATAAACAATATTAACAGTGCAAAACATAAATGCGATTCATGAACGTAATCTGTATTTATGTCTGTAAATACACGTATTTTACGATAGTACATCACTTAAAATATATCTGATTATCAATTATGATTTCTAAAACCTAATGCTTAATAACCCCAAAGAATAAAAAGAAACAGATTGATAAGTCCAACGAAAAGACATAGTGTTTGTAACTTACAAATCGTTTATAAAATTCATGTAGAAAGGTGGGCAAAAACGTCACGTTCGTCATGACAGAGAAACGACGATTCAGACCTTACAATTGAAGTGAGACAACCTAGATAGGTTCTGGAATTATTTATTTTGTAAGACGTAACATGACGGAAGCATAAACCACACTTAATATTATAAATACGAATGTTTATGTGTAAGCCTGTATGCTAGTCCAGTTGTCCACAGTTCACTTCTTAACATATTAGATTTGGATGAAGTATATTATGGAGGTGGGTATATAATGGATTAACAAAAAAGTTACTTTTTTATTCCGAAAAAGTTACAGTTTCGTTGAGATATCAGTTAAAACCGCAGGGCGCATAAATAATGTAGACTTTTGTAGTGAGACACAGTAAGACGAGCTTTCGTGAATCTTTGAAAACAACGTAAGTTTTTTCATAAAACTAAAGTTAACAATCTATAAGTAATTTTTATTTTTGAAGTGTTGTTGTGTAAATTTTTTTTTAATTGACCAAGTATAAGATTTAAATAGTTAACAATCTGTTTAGTAATCTGTACTAATGCTGAGGTTCTTGTTCAATTAAGTAAATATATTGTTGTAATTTATTGTAATGTTAATTGCGTACAAAGGGCAGATGACGGTTTGGCATCTGGTAAATGGGTGTTAGCAAACTGTCAAGGTGTTTCTTATCTACATTCAAGTTAGTGAACTTTGAAGAAAATTCCCAGTTATTTGCAGTTATTAACTGTATTTTTGTTTGCCCTGATAAGTTTGAAGGAATTCTTTAAGACCCCTCTCACAATTTTTTTATGAAAAGGCTACGAAAACCGATTTTTGGCTTTCTAAATTTGTAAGTTTTTAAATCTAGTTTGGCACTACTAAAACGAGCTATTGCCATGCCAATTTTTATTGAAATTTCCCCACTCGCTGCCAAAAATCATTGTTGGGATTTGAATCCACACTCATTCGCGTGGTGTCCAATCGCGTCAACCACTGAAGTATAATCTATTTTAGTTGCAACTTTTAACAATTATTTTATAGGTATAAACTAGTGGCGGCATGAAACTGTGGAGCATCATGTCCTAACTGCAGTGATGGTGCTAGGATAGTAGCATCCGATGACAGGTGTTGCTTGGTTGGCGGTTCTTTCGAGAATGAAACTCAGAGTCCAATGTTTCGTTCTCTAAAGAACCGCCAACCAAGCAACATCTGTCTTCGGAAGCTACCATCCAAGCATCTTCACGCTGCATTTAGGACATATAGCTCCCACAAACCTACACCTTGTTATAACTTTCTTTAAATATCATACTCTTGGCCTATGACAATAAAAGACGCTAATCTTGACGGCACTGTGCGACTTCTTGCCAAAAATCAAACAACCAACTTGCCCGCTTCCTTGTTTCCTGAGAGATATAATCTGGGTCTTTTCATGGAGAGTGAATATGTATATCCTAAGTCTGGTGCTTTATCTACGACCACATCGTCGCTTACAGGCGAGTTGGTGGTAAACGCGGACTTAACCACGAAAAAAAAATACCTAGCAAATGTTGACACGCAATTTTATTTCACTTTCTTCAATGAGTACAATATAATCCGGTAGCATATTACATTAGTAAGTGACATCGTTAACAGGGATATCTGGATGCATTCACTTGTGCATATGTGCCTTGTAGATATACAATTATAATATACACTTCTCATACCTACTATCATGGTTATGTATGTGTGCAAGAGCATATAGGTACACTAGTACTGATGGATATCATCATAATCAGCCTTTTAACAGTCCACTGCTGGACTTTTAGCTTACCCCCGAAGACGTCATTGGGCCATAGGCCACGCTGGCCCAGTGCAGGTTGGTAGATTCATATACGCCATTGAATTCCTTCTCCGTACGTATGCAGGTTTCCTCACGACGTTTTCCTTCACCGAAAAGCCAGTGGTATGAAAATCCGTACATAAACTCCAAAGAGCTCATTGGTACGGGCCCGGGGTTTGAACCCGCGATCTCACGATTTCAAGTCTAGCGGTCTCCCAAATGGGCTACCACGGATTCTGGATACTGATGGATATATCAGTACTTAAATATAAATAGTACCCAAAACCAAAGGATTTGTAGAGATGTCCAAATGATGGAACTAAAGTTTACAAGGAGTGGCTGTCAGTTATATTTAGAAAATACGATAGTGGCGCCCCCACGCAACTCTTTATTTAAGTCGGTCGTAATGTAGGTATGTACGTATAGCCGCGTAATTTTACCCGTCGGCCACATTTTCCTTCAGTACCCACTACTAATTGGCGACTCGTGTCCGAGTGGTAAGGACTTTATGAGGAATGTTATAGAGCTGACAACAACACTTTTATTACTTTCTATTCAACCAGAATTAACTAAATTTACAGTTAAGGCCTATTTTTAACTTATTTGTAATCCTATTATCTCATTAGGGAGAAAGCAACAAAGTTATCATTGTTTTCTCCCTCTCCGGTCTCGCAAGCCGGCGGTAAGTAAAAAAATTGTAGAAGAGTAATAATAGACACCTCATGGGCAAGCATTCTGCACCGTATGCCACCTTTTCTCAGGACCCTTATTCTCTATCTTACATAAAATTCCTGGCCATAAACGCTTGACGCCATAACATGAAAATGTTATTGAAAATTGAACGCTATGGTGTCTCTATGACCACATAAACTCGTAACGCAGCCGAGTTAGGTTATATGCCTGGAATTGGCAATGACTAGTTAACTATCGCGATGAGGTGCTTAAAACGCTAGTTTTTAAGTCTTAAAACAACTTGGAGTAAGCTAACGTGTTACGTGCACGTTTGTTAAGAGAATGTAGTTCTGATTGGTCAGAAGACGCGTTTGATTTGTTTAATTTTGTAATGATGTTTACAGTGTTATTTGTAACAATGATTACCGTGTTTTCACACGTTTACGGCGTGTTGTAGGCTCTTATGTGATTTCATACAGAATTAGGGCCTTGGATAAATTACGGTCCAACGCTAGACCATTTTTTCATAAAAAAAATTAGGCATACTGACAGAACGGTTTCATCATCTCTATAAACCGCTCGGCAGCATCTCAAAGCCAGCAAGAAATGCAATACGAAACGTAACCGACAACTGAGCGGGTACAACTGCGTACCGACATGTAATTTGTCAAGCAATTTCAATAATATGCATGATTATATATCTATTAAAGGTATAAAGTGTTGATATCGGGCTAATGTGGTGAAGTCGGGGGCTTCTGTGATGGCAGCTCGATGATTGCACATTGAGTGAAAGTTTTTCTTGATATTGGCAATCAGGTAGACCTTTTGCCCCTCTTGGTTTTATTTTGAAGGTGAATTTAACTGAATGTCATTTTATAGATAGCAGTTGTTGGAACTGGATGTTGTTCAATTACATTGTTGTATTTCCGAATAAAAACATAATTATGTTAACTTTCATAGCAATAAGAGATTTTGGAGAGATGATTTTAAATAGTTATCTATTTAAAAAAACCGACATAAAAATTAGTAAAATCGCAATTTCGTTTACTTGAATGCCATATTTTATCCAGTTATTTTGTTTTAAAAACTAAACTACTGATCCAATTTTGATGAAATTTCTATTGGACCAATGTGTTTTTATTTCAAATCTCTTCTTCTTCTCTACATCTCTACATAGTATAAATTGAAGTCGCATTCCGCGTCTGTCTGTCTGTATGTCTGTATGGCTGCTACCTCCTCCTAAACCACGCAACGGATTTTGATGCGGTTTTCACCATCAGTTAGATAAATTTTCAAGGAAGGTTTATCTATATAAATAGCGACCCGCCTAGGCTTCGCACGTAAATTACATCCGTGAAGCCAGGTGGGCGGGTCGCTAGTTGGTTATAAATGACGGATTTCTGAGGCAACAAGCATTAAAAAACAAAAACTAAATGTATTGAGAACCCCTCCTTTTTTGAAGTTGGTAAAAAAGTATTCGCATAATAAGTTTTTTCGATAAAAATGTCAGTGAGTTAATCCAAGATATTAGTTAAACAAAATACAAGCTAAAACTAAAACTACAAATACAGTTAGACTGCCCATAGACCGTTGAAGGTCTAAAGACAATCCAAATGCTCAAGCCCACTACCAGTTGGTAGCGTACCCAGCATGCTGGCGGCATTACCACGTTGAATGGCAATGCTTATGCGTTGAGCCAGTTGAGATATTAGTTACCTTCATACTAAATTTTACTCAAATCCGTTCAGCCGTTATGGAGTTAAGTGCGAACAATCATACACACATACCCACAAACTATCGCATATATTCAGCATTATATCGCAGCCTTTCACTGTCATAGACTGGACATATGCCTCTCCACTGAACTCGGTTGTAGTTCTCTGCATCCAGTTTATACCCGCCGTTTACGCAGGTCGTCATTCCACCTGGCCAAAGAATGTCCTTCACTACGTTTGCCCAAACGTGGTCTCCATTCTAGAACTCGTGTACCCTATCGGTTACCGGTTCTTCGGGCAATGTGACCGGCCCACTGCCCTTCAGTTTACTAATCCTGGACTATATCACACACACTCACTCCTGCAAAATGTGGAATAAGCTACCTAACGTGGTGTTTCCGAGAAGCTACAACATAGGATTCTTCAAAAGGCGAGTTAATAGAGTCCTCAAGGGTCGGCAACGTATTTGTGATGCCTCTGGTGTAACAAGTCTATAGGCGACGGTGACTGCTTACCATCAGGCGGCCCGTCTGCTTGTTTGCCACCTATAGCATAAAAATATATTGTATTTACACTTTTCCGTTACATAATTACAACTTCACATCTTTAATGATTTACAGAGAAACTATTTCATTGCAAACATTTTAACAGAAACAAAAGCCATGACTTCTAGATTTTATTTGAGGTTATTGGAGTAAAATAAAAACTAGAAGACCGCGCTGTAAAACTTCAACTCTATCTAAAATATTGTAGTACGACAAAAAAACAAGAGTTTTTACATTTAATACTAGGCTTGCGTTTGACCGCCACCGCAGCTGATGCCAAGCGATGATGCGGCCTACGATGGAGCACGCTTACCTGCCTACCTTAGAAGAAACCGATTCACTCGCGAATGAAAAAGGTATAAATAAGGAAAATAAGGGAAAAAATAAACTGTTCCCATATTTATTTTCTTTTCTTGTATTTGCACCAACGTGCATTTTGCACAAAATACGAAGTTTGTACATGACAAGATGACAATAATCTCTATAGTAAATATTCTCAAGAAGCTGGTTCCACTGCAGAGCACAAAATAATGCAAAGCAAAAAATAAAATAAAATGTTTCCCACGTCTGGCATTACAAGCAAAATTCCGTCGAAGCCGATACGTGTTTATGTCGGCTCATAATTGACTTGTCGTGTCAAATTACCGTTTATTATTTGTGTTACGATATTGGCTTGTTATTTTGTCCTGCACTGTATTTATGTGCCGTGTCTTTGCTCTGGGTTGCAGGCGGATTAAATTATGATTTGAAGATGTCGAGTTTTCCAACATATGGTTTTGATAACTATGATGTTTAGAAATGCAGGGGTGGGGTAACTTTTTGCTACTTTGATGGGCCATATTCCGCAGAGAATACACTTGATAAAAATGTAACGTGTGACCCTTTGTCTTTATTTTGAATAAACTTATCAACGATACCACAAACAAGGAGTACAGCTAAAAAAACATCCCCGCTTCACATGTACCAGAGCTACTCTTAAAATACAAAATTATGTTTTTTATACTTTCAAAATTGAAATCTATACCAAAACTGTAATTGTGCAAAGTTTCATGCACTTGCCGTATATAGTAACTATAGAAGACAGACGGACAGACGGATTCCTTGTACTACGGAATCCTAAAAACTATGAACTTCCATACAAATTTTCAACCCCTATTCATCTCAATCTCTTTACATATAGGGGATACATTTCAAAAATCCTCCGTTAGTGCTTTTGTCTCCATAAAGAATACTTGTGTAGCATACTGCATGCAGCGTTTAGACTTAAGACCGTCCGTTGTCTGTCAGTGAATGAATTTAAGATTTTCATTAAGTAATGATTAATTAGTCTAGATTTTTATTAAGTAGGTGATTAGTATACCAATAAGTTGATGAAGCTGTCAGAACCAGCGACATGATTCTAGAACAATCGACATTGTCCATGTCTATTACAATTCAAGTGACGGGTGACAGAAATAATATTTAACTATCAATTATTCGCTGAAAATAAGCTTGCTGAAATTCAAAAATACTGTAGGGTTTGTGAGGACCGGAAGTTATGGAAGAAAATGGGATAAACGTTTTCCCAGCAGTGAAACAGAAAAGGTTTTAAAAGAGTGTTACCATTAATTACCTACATTTTATGGTTGTTTTACTTTTTAGCTAATTCTTTACAGAAATGTCAAAATATCAATTCTATTTCACGTGCTATGAATAAAATTGTGCTTAAATACCTTAATTACAAAAATTTTACATGAATTAATAATTAAACCCGATAGGGCCGGAAAGTACTGGAATGGAGACAACGGACCGGTAAGCGCAGCGTAGGACGCACCCACAAGATGACAGACGAACTAAAAGAAACCGCAGGGAAACGCTGGATGCAGGCCATTTCCAAACGGCCTTTTTGGAGATCGATGGGGAGGCATATGTCCAGCAGTGGATGTCCTATGACTGTAATGATAAATATAAATTAATAATAATAATGATAATAATTAAACTTGTCAATCATTAAATAACTTCAAACATGAACAACAAAACACTGCAGTAAAAAATATCCAGGATATAAAAGAGTATAGAAAACCGGTACCTACTCACTTAACAAAGAGTGGCGTAATAATTACCGTGAAAACTCAATTGAACTTATTAACGTGTTAAAACTGTCAAATCAGGCGCCTGTCCGTTTGCACAGATCGCCATATCCAATCGACAATCAATCGCAGAAAGCTGGAACAAAATGGACTGAAAACTTTGAAAATGTTACGGTATTTAACCGGTATAAATAAAATTATATTGAGTGTATGTATTACTAAATCCAAAGCGATTATTGTGTAACTAGTCAACCATTTAATTAACATTACTATTGATAGCTAAATATACTTAACTAAATATAGCTTAATATGTGGATTACATAAATAATACTATAATAAACAAAACCGTAATACGTAACTGGCTTAATCTTACGTGAGTAATTCCCGTGTAATATAAATAAAACCGTAATCATCCATTGTATTTCATTACCTGACATGTTACTTTAACAGCCGCACCCAAAGACGTTACTTAAGTTGAGGAATACTTAAAATTGCTGTCTCGTTTTCATGTGTGACAATTTCCGTTAACGAGAAGTTGACTGCAATTTTAAGTATTCCTTAACTTAAGTAACGTGTCTGAATGCGGTTGTTAGTCCAATGTGGACTATAAGTATCTAATAATTACAATTCTTAATTCGTAGAGACAACAAATTGCTTCTTGGTCATATAAAATATTTTAACCTCTTTTCATACTCGCTATACATACGTCTGTTTATGGGAAACTTAAGCAGTTACTAGCATCATTTGGATTTGCGGGGAATGATGGTATCAAATAGCAATCATCATGTTACTTATATTTTTAATGTCTCTGTTCTGCAAAAAAAAACTGTACCTACCTATGCATCATTAAAAAAACATACGTACTTGATGTAGTGAATCTAAAATCAAAGTTTATGAGGAAAATATTAGCTATATATTATCCTAACACGAAAATATCTGGTTATTCGGTCCTCAAGTAGTACCTAATTACTATCTGCGTACAAGTACGATTGACCGTATCTGATCAACACGTGCCGGCGTTTCTCCGGACGATGGCTTCCAACGAATCCGGGATGAATAATCTTCGTAGCGGATAGTGTACAGCCAAATTAGACAAAACTAGTGTTGCTTATTGGAGATTCGATCCATTATCAGCCGTGCTAGTCCAATGCGCATTAACGCGAAATGCGAGTGACATAATATGCCCATAGTAGTGATTTAAGATAACAATTATAAATTGTTTTTTTAAACTCCTGATAATAATGATTCATAATGGATCTATAGAGATTTTTTTTCTCTTTAGATCCCATTATTAAATTATGGATCTATCGAGAACTTTTTTCTCACTAGATCTATTAGTAGTTCCTCGATTAATCTATTGAGATTTTTAATTCTCGTTGGATCCCATTTTGAAAGTATGGATCTATTGAAAACTTTCTTTATCATTAGATCCATTGGTCAGATGCATGATGGATTTATATATTTTGTAATCACAACCAATGATTTCTCTTTTCCAGTTGGAAATGAAACAAGATTTTCTTTTGTATTTAAAAATATCGAGCTGATAATCCTCAAAGTGCTGAATAGATTTTCTTGAATCATAGCTAAGATTTTTTTTTTATCTTTCATTAAAATTTGCAATGTGAAGTCGCAATGGGCAAGCCAAATCGCTCGAAGAACCGATATCCGATAGGGAAGAAGACGCAGCGTAGATATAAGCTGCATGCCTCCCACTAGCAGCTAGCACTAGTGACTAGGTAGATCAACCGACAAAATCGTGAAAATCGTGGGCATCCAGTGGATGCAGATGGCAGGCTGTTGTTCATGTGGAGGTTTACCTAAGGGGGAACCCTATGTTCAGCAGAGGACGTCTTCTGGTGATGATGATGATGATGCTGTTGAGAGGTACAAGTATTTTACTTATAGTGGGATAAAAAAGTATCCATTATTGACAAATTTTAGTTAACAGCTTTTGCATTCTTTAACAGCTCCTGCATTTTATCGCAGTGACATAAGTTTGATTGCAATATAAATAAATTTTTATCATCTCGGTTACCTTGAACGACATTATGTAATACCGGAATACGACTGGTCTCGATTGGACTGAATCACGGCGACAAAAACGAAATAATCCTAGTCATTCACTACGGAATTCCCATCTATTTACAGATTTGGAACGGCCTATTGTATTAATTAGTTACTTTTCTAGATTTGTGATGTTTTTCGTTGGTTGCAGGATGTCCGGTCTACCAGTGGTCTACTATATTTAGCTACAGACAATTATTAGATTAATTTTAAAATGTTGGATATCCTCTGTTCAGTAATGAAACTGTGCTGCGTCGGTGACGGCTTACTTAATTTTCAATAAGTTAAAGTTAGTAAATTATGATCGAACATTAAAAAAAGATTGGTTAAAAAGTTTTTATTATCGGCGTTCATTTAAGAATAACTTTAGAAACGTAATTTGACGACGAACAATTTTTAAGTAGATATTAAATGTTTTATTTTGGTAAAAGAAATTGCACTAAACTATTATTTTCGTGACGTCCTTGGCCATCTCCTTCATATCATTTTCAATGTTATTCTAGAGATATTTTATTTCAAAAATGTTGTAAATGTACGAAAGAGATAGATAGCTCTGACCAATAAACAAGGCATTCTACTCACATAACTGACTGTCAATGAGTTATCAATTCATCTTCGTATTTTAGTTTCTTAACATATTAAAACCTAACATACTACCATTTATAGTTTTGAATATCTAATAACTAAACCAACGGGGCGATTCCTATTTGCAACAAAACAGAATATTTCCAATTTGTTTAAAATTTTCGAACTCGAATAGCTAAGTACTGTGGTTTTTGAAGAAGTGTCAACAAAACATCTTTATCGCTTTTTAAAACAGTAAAATTAAGTTACACTGACGTCAATTAATAATAAGTACTAGTTTGATTGATGACTAAAAATATCAATTTGTATTGACGAACTTTAGCCGGCGTATAAATAGCCGCGGTCTTCGGAGACCGGCTGTTTGTGAGTCACCACCAATATTGGAGCACGATTACCATAAATGGCCATTAAACTCCAAGCTGCCATTAACAGAATACAGTTTAGCATCATGTTACAATAAAAAGCTTGACCTTCGGTGGTAAAATCTCATCATCATTGATAATAATGATGATGTCTAAGAGGCATTATTGGCACTTCATTCATAGGCCTTATTAGATCTTATTTAACACCACCTATCCAGGTCCTGGTTCAATCCCGTCTAGGTTTGACCCGCGAGTTTTTTACCCCCGATGCAAAAATTGGGGTCTGTGTATCTGTGAGTCTATATGGGGCATCGTATCTCCCAAACGGCTGAACCGGTTATGATTTAATTGTTTTGTTTATTTGAATGGTGACTACATCTTAAGTATTCTTAGCTACGATTCAAGATTATTTTAGGCAAGCGTGCTCCATCGTAGGCCGCATCATCGCTTAACATCAGGCGAGCAGGCGGCCAAGCGCAAGCCTATTTTTAATAAAAAATAAAAAACAGGCGTTTGAAGATTGTCAGCTTGTTTATAGGGAGGATTACAAAAATCAATGTATACTCGTTCAGTATAAGGCGTTGATGTTTCTCTTTTTGACGCGGTACTGAATTGATCGTTTCCCATAATTTATATCCATAGTTCGCATACTTTATAGTTGACTGTAGAGATGAGAAGTTCACAAAGAATTCGCTCTAAAGGAAATTGGATTATAATATGAGTGGATGGTACATTTTTTCTGTTGCGAAGTTTTCGAAAGTGAATCACCAAATTACGGGACCGGTGAAACTTTAATGACGAGCAAATGAGAACGGCGCTTTTTGGCATTTTGAAGAAATATTTTAAATGTATTCGTTGAAATGGAACATTTGAAACTCCGACAAAGTAAGTGCGATGGCTAACTTTGTATAAAATTTAAGTTGATCGTGAACGAGATAAATTCGAATTCTATAAAAATAATACATTCGTTAATTGTTTTATTTTATTAAATAATAGGTTTGCGTTTGACTACCATCTCGCCTGATGTTAAGCGATGATGCGGTCTACGTTGGAGTACGCTTGCCTAGAAGAAACCGATTCACTCGTGATTTGAAGACACCCAGATTGTAACCATCGGGGAACACCCATTTAGGCAGTGCATTCCACAGACTAGTAGTTCGCACAATAAATCTGTAATTAAAGCGCTTCGTACGGGATGGTTTCCGCAGTATGAATCATAAAGCTGTTTTTCGTGCCCGCTCTGGCAGTCCGATAGAAAAATGGACAGGAGAGAATTAGATCGTTCAGATCCGATGCACACTCTCCGAAATGTATCCGTAATATTTTATTTGTATTGGTATTTTTTTTTGGTAATATGTAGTTTTTTTTTAAATTAGGTTTTTTAGCTAATACTATATTTTTATACCAACACGCAGACGGGCTGCCTGATGGTAAGCAGTCACCATCGCCTATGAACATTCTGTAGCATCAGAGGTTTCACAAATACGATGCCGACGTTTTAAGACTCTGTTATCTCATCTTTTGAAGAACCTCGTGTCGTATAATATCTATTTGCCACCTTCAACCAAAATAAAATGTATGGAGGGGCCATAAACATTGAACTTGCTCAGTAAAAACGAGTCAAACCGTCGGACAGATACTTCAACACCTAATTATAACCATGTACAGGATATTTCCATACTGGAGTCGCTGGCATCCAGTGGATGCATAAAGCAGGCTGTCGTTCAGTGTGGAGATTAAAGGGGGAGGCCTATGTTCAGCAGTGGACGTCTTCTGGCTGATGATTATGATGATGATGACAGTATATTTGTTAGAAAAAATAGATAGCGGTTTTTTTTATGTTATTACACTTCGTGAAAGCACACGAAGAAATAATTTTGTCAGAAGTTTCGTTATCATGAAACAAAAGTCATGTGTCGCACTTCCTACGGCTAGAGACCGACTGAAACGAAGTGAGCGCCAGCGCTCATTTTGTAATCTTCAAATATGCGCTTCTTCTGGGCCGTCCATTCATTTTATTTTGGTCGAAGTTTGCCACTTTTATAAAGGTTTATAAAGGTTAAATAAACCCTTTATAAGGGTTTATTTAACCTGTCAACATCAAAAGCCCGTTCATCTCTTAATGCTAATCAGCCAGATGCCCTTTTGATGATAGACTGGCGCTAAACAAACACTATTTAAGAATGCAAATGCGTTCTTGAACAAATAAATCAGCGAACTGTGAATTGAATAATTGTAATATTTCTATTACATCACCCATTAGAGCTGCGCTCGTGACTATTGTCATGGACCCAGTTTGAGTCATTGCTCTAGACACGTAATGACGACAGATTAATCCGTGCAGAAGTTTTTGTACAACTAGAGTGATAGCTTGAGCAAGTTGCTCGCTTAATAATATGTACCTTACATACTATGCTTATAGAAACTGACGTGGTTATCACACATTTTATTTATATTACACGGGAATTACTCACGTAAGATTAAGCCGGTCACTCCGACTGTAGTTTCAACCGCATTAGGCAGTCTTTTTCAAGGTAAATGCGCGCGCGCGGCTGCGTCTCGCTTGGCACACAGACGCAGCCGCGCGCGCTCATTCACATTGACAATCTTACGCGAGTAATTCCCGTGTAATATAAATAAAATACTATGCTTACTTTTTTATGCAACTAAATGAGAAGCGAGCATGCCGCTCGTCTTGGTAAGCATCATACTTACCCATAACAGTTCAGTGCTACGCAGAATTTAGAAACCATGCGCGGCAATGCGCTCCGCTGTTAAGAGCCAGAATGGGTGTAGTTATCTCGCTCGCGAATTCGATGTTTTTTTAAGATATAAAAAGTTTTAGTTCAAAATATTTTTTGCAAATATTATGATATTTTAAATTCGCAAAATGATCGAAGCACATGATTTTACAAAAGTAGACAACGATTTTATTTTATAAAAAACATCAAATGTACGAGATGATATAGCGGTGCGCCATATACCCATAGACCGTTGAAGGTCTAAAGACAATCCAAATACTCAAACCCACTATCAGTTGGCAGCGTACCCAGTATGCTGGCGGCATTACCACGCTGAATGGCAATGCTTATGCGTTGAGCCAGAAACACGCCAGTATTTTGGTCACGCGTCGCATTAACCAGGTGCTCTGAAAGACCGACCGTAGTGGACCGACGACATCGTGAGAGTTGCGGGCATCCAGTAGATGCAAATGTCAGGCTGCCGTTCAGTGTGGCGTGCTAAGGGGAGGTCTATGTGCACTATGTGCAGCAGTGGAAGTTTTCTGGTTTATGATGATGATGAGTGCATCACTGTATAGGCATAAAATAGTCTTAACGTTACAAAATAAATATTTAGATAAGTATATCTGGAAGAAATATATTCTTAATTTTTATGTGTTCTGTGTTAATAATTATGCACTCTGTCAAGTCATATAAATTAAATTCTAATAAGTCGAATGAGCTGTTGAAAATTACCTTAATTAAATCGTCATAAAAATACACTTACGTATATTGCAACAAAATAACCCTTAAAGAATAGCAATCAAAATTTTATGTCCCAATTCTTATTTTAATATCAGATTTAAAATGCCGAGAGATTGTAAAACATTGGCAACAGGTGTGACGCTATTCTGCCATATGATTTAATGAAACGTGTTTATCCAGTTTAGGTAATTTGATATCATTGACCATTTGGCGTCTGACTGACTGGCTATGTCAGTTTTTAAAGCATTAAAAACTACAGTAGAGTCTCGCTAATCCGGCACTTCAGTACTTCAGCACGTCCAGTAATCCGGCTCTACACCCACGGCCCCGCTCATTCTGCCCGCACGTTCCTTTTTACTTAGCCACTACCTACTCCCACCGACACTTTTTCCTCCCCCAGATTACATAAGCAAGATAATTGTCATAAAGAAATTTGTAATATGTAAATACATACTACCTACATATAAAAGGGCTTATTTTATTGTCCCTTTTTTACTTGGATTACTTATGTTTTTCTAGTTATTTATTTATTTCGGCAAGAAAAGTATATAATTATGTATGGAATATACTATATACATCATTATATTACCTTGCATTTCCCCAAAAAATTACAATACTTCTTCAGTTATCCGTATATTCCAATAATCCGGCACGTTCTTGTTACAAGTTTTTAATAGTGTCGGATTATTAAAACTCTACTGTATATGGAAAAATTTGTGTCTTTGAGTCATCAGTATCAATTTTTTAAGCCATAATCGTTTCTAAATTTATTGCTATTCATATTTAAGCATCGCTATTTTGATTTTGGATTTCTTTTTAGCATGATTATGTTATACAACCATTTAGGATCAAAAATTCAATTGATTCATAAGGTGAACGGCCTAGAAAAGTTTGTGTTATTGTGAAGTGATATTCAACAAAGTTTTGTGCAAATCTTAGTGAGTTTAGTACCTCATAATCAGAAGTTGCGTAAATCACTCCATTATCTTATCGAATACATTAGGAGTTATTGATTGCTTAATAAGCTTTATCATTATCTGTCCTATTGGGTCATATTTCTCATTCCTTCGACTGCATAATACCTCACAGTCACGAATAAATTCTCACTACAACTAGCAACAATAATAAATTGAAGCTTTTAAGATCTGGCAACACTTGCGAGACTCGCGATTTTACTCATTTTACAAATGACTGGATTGCCAGTATGCGCCCATCGTCAAGAATAAGCTGTCTGTAGTAACTAGTAGACAATCTGTGGTTTAACAGGTTGTAAAACAAAGTGATGGCCAATACAGCCAGGCTATTATCGACTCTGGGACAGTTCATTTACTTAGAAGTTAAAGTAGGGCCCGCAGAATTTTTTTATGTGGACTACAAAAAAAATGCATTAAAAAAATCTCAAATCTAAATGATAAAAACAACGAACAAATCATTAAAAAAACAATAAAATCTAGTATTTATGTTCATGTATATTACACAATATAACAAAAACATTTATAATATTATATACAACTTATCGATAAAACAATAATAGTCAGTTTGTAAGCGGAATAACGGTCTACACATAGTGACAAACTAAATATTAAAATAAAAACACCCAGATGTATTTTTTGGAACTCCTCGACCATCAAAGTCCTTGACTTTTTTTAGACTTAACTACAATTTTCCTAACTTATACGAATTTAAATATTAAAGAATATATCTTAAAAATTGTTTTTTTGTCTCATAACATAAAGCAATAAAAATTTTGTTTTTTAATAACTGTGTATCCTAAATATAAAACAGTTGAGCGTCGCTGCATTGCGTCTAGAAGCGCTGTTTGAGCGGCGCAAAGGCTATCGTATGTCTCTGTTTGCTAAAACAATAAAACTATGGAAAGCAAAGTCTGTGAACACTAGAAAGCACCAATTTGTGAGAGTTAAATTGATTTGAGTGTTTACGTTATTTACTGGCGGATTGTATGTCAATCGGGTATAATACTAGTAAAAGCTTTGAACGCAAATATATGCATTTATAATAATGGGTTTTACAGGCAATACTTGACATTTAGCTACTTACTACTTACTCCGTTGGCGCAGCGATCCGAAGCACAGAATACATATAAGTACAAGTAAGTACCCGAAGTGAGTCTTGTTGTAAAAGTTGACAAAGGGCACGGACCCAGGGGTCCGTGGAGAAGCAAAATAAACAAATAAAAAATAATGTGAGTTGTTTTTCGCTGACGACACCGCTCTCTACACCAGAGGGTAGAACAAAGTCGTCCAACGGCCCCATCTTCATCTTCATCTAGGTGACTGGTTCAAGAAGTGAGCTATCACTGTCAACCCAGAAAAAAGTGCAGCAGCTGCAATGTACTTCCACCCGTCCAAGAACCAGTCCAGTCCAAGATTTTGGGATACATTATTTTATTCTAAGTATAGATATTGGTTAATGATGTTTATTTAGTCTAACCTGAAATTTCAATTTTCAGTGTCAATTTCAAGTTAGTTTTCCTAAGAAAATCCCAAGAAAACATCTAGTATGTAACGTATTATTTTTCTAAAATAAATCAGACTAAGTGGATTGTATACAAACGCATAATGGAATTGTATACAGAGACTAACCTCAGCCGGAATATGATGTACGTTACCATTGAACGAGGCAGTGAAAAAATAAGCGAACGGAAGGTTACCTATTTACAGGTGTTACATCTTGCACGTGTGCTGGGACATGTGTGCTAATTCGCAGAGGTTTTATTTGTATTCATCATGTTTATAAAATGGTGTCTATAATCACATCTTTGAGCTGGCAAAGCTTTGACAACATCGTTAGTGTTGCAGTTCCATAAGCGGCGATTACCGCATGCATGTTAGTGCATGTTACAGTACTCTTTATTGAAAAAATAATAATAGGCAGTCATGGGGACAGCCACAGATATACTTTTTTTTTTAAATTATAATTCGCCCATCAGGTAGGCTAAAGCCTTTAAGGCCATACCGCATATTCTTCTGTTTTGTATAGTCTTAATAACGTCAAACAAGTCATAGTCACAGTCAGAGTCAAGCTAAGTAAGTCACGGTCAAGTCAAACTCATGCCTCTGTAAAGTGGTGGGAACTTTACAAGAGGCTCCTATGGAGTTATGGAAACAACACGAAAAGACACGTTTCACCTCGTTATATCACTTGGCCACACTCGAGCACGTTTACGAGCTCTTAATGAATAATAATTCACCATTTAGAACACATTAACACTCGAAAATATACTAGTTTAGGAAAATAATCCAACGAGCCGAAATGTTTTTTTCCACTTTGGCGCCAAAACTCGATATACACAACGTAGATCTGTGGGGACAGCTGACGGCAGTGAAAACTAATACGTCAAATTAACATATCAGTGACCACAGATTAGATCTGTGTCAGTGACGCGAACCCATAAGTTTTGCTTCTACCAAAAATCGCTGTGCTCAATGTAGTTTTTACTTTAAAAAAAAAAACATTACATTGCGGAATGTAAAGCACACTACTTGACACTACTTATCAAATATCAAGCTTTTCATTTTAAGTAAATCTATTGCTTGTTGTTGTTTCTACATTAAAATTGAACCGGCTGGACTATATTTTGTTTTTTGTGACATGGATTTTAACTGATGCGTATGAAAGTGCTACGAAATGAGTGTAGCGCTACGAATTTAAAGCGTAGCAGGTATCAAACTTCATACATACATAATTACTTAATTATGATTAAAATATTTCTCAGACTGGCTAGTTTCCACTGATAACATTATTTTAATTACAATACACAATAAATAATATGTTTTAATACACACCGTTAATACACATCAAACTTTAAAAACAACAATCAAAGATGGGGCAGTATAATGGTGTATTATTTCCACTACCAAATAACAGGATTCGAAGAAAATGCTTGTTGTCTATTGAAATATATAGATATCCGTATGATATCATAGAGCAAAACAAATTACCTACATATTTATTTTAGGTTTTACAAGCGTTTATTTAACTTGCCCTGGGGCCTTACGGACAACAGCTAATTGCGGCACCTTATCCGCTCAGTTGGAAAATCACGCGACCGCAAACCGTATCTGGGCGCGATAAGGTTCACGTTCGCGTGATTTTCCAACTGAGCGGATTAGGTGTCGCAATTAGCTGTTGTCCGTAAGCCCCTGTTATTATGTATGTGTGGGACAAATCTTGCGACTGAATTTTAGACCAGTTATCCTCAACCGATTGAGCTGAAATTTTGCATACTTATGTTAGTTCAATGGAAATGTAATGTTATGGTACCGTTGACCTGGTCTGATCATGGAGACAAAAGATGGCCATAGAAACTCCTGAAGGAAATGATGTAATCCCGTCGAGTTTGGGTTTGTCTTCCCAAGCACTTTGGTTAGATCCTAGTAACTTAAGTTGGTTAGTTTGGTTAGTCCTAGATGATAAATTCAATATGGCGGACGCCCCAAGATGGTGGACTAAATGTTCTTATCTACCATTATGATAAGGGTATCAAATGTTATCAAATGAAAGGGTTTTCCAAAAAATACGAAATGGTGGTTTTAAAAAAAAATATTTATTGATAAAGATTTTTATTGTAAACTAGTAGGCCGCCCCTGCTTCGCACGGGCGAAGCCGGGATATATAGCCTATGCCAACCGGGGATAGTGCAGCATCCCAACAGTGAAAGAATTTTTCAAATCGGTTCAGTAGTTTCGGAGCCTATTCAATGTAAACAAACAAACAAACGATCAAATCTTTCCTCTTTATAATATTAGTATAGACTAGCCGTGTGAACCAGCCAACTTTTCAAGAGCCACAATATTTGATTTTCGTGGTCATTATCCATACTTAGATGAGTTGGTTATTGTATGGTTGCAATCACGAGTTAAATTATTTCATATTGTTTTCTGCACTATAAAAGTTGAAAACAGGCCAAGTTCGCGGAACATCCACAACACTAAAGGAACGCCTATTTCAATTTACAAACAATTCAGAATACTGCGATCTGTTTTATGTTACGCAATTAAAAAACTGTTTACAAATTTTATTCTAGTCTATTTGCTTTGCATTTTTCGGATATGCACTTACCTATTTTTGTTTAAAGTAAATTATGTGAGTAACAACAAAACTATCTAAAAAAATTGCCGCTAGTAACAAGATTTTTAAATATTTTTAGATTTCTTATTGTTCGAAACGAAACAAGGCATGTTCCCCTTCACAATACTCAGTGCTCACCTTCTATAAATACATCAATCTGGATATCTATGAGGAGAATAGACAAGTGTGAGGTCACTTGTAAGAGTTGTATGTTTTTTCACGTAGAAATATCGGTCTGGTACTCGATGATTGATCACAGGATGGAAAGCGGTCACGGTCTCGTATCACATAAAATATATCAGTGCTATTGTTAAAATGCTGAAGCAACCTTTCGAGCCACGAAGCAAGAAATTTATATTGTATCTCCAAAGAAGAAAACACGGTTTCAAAAGTTTTTGACATATTTTTGGAAATATAACTTTCGCAAATTTCATATCACACAACTCAAGCTGACAAACAAATATTTTTATTCCAATAACTTAAAAAACATTCGATCTTTTTAATATAAAAAAAAAACGGACAAGTGTGAGTAGGACTCGCACCCTGAAAGTTTCGTACAAACTTAACAAATATGTATGTAGATAGTTCATTTATCCGGGGTAGCGAGTCTGGACGAAAAACGGCAAAAACTAGTTTTTTTACGTATTTTTGTATTAGCGCTAATGCGAAAATGGTAATAAGTACAAGCGTCAAACTTGCAACAAATAATAAATAATAGCTAAGTGCCATTTGGTGACAAGTTTCTGTTCATTAGCTAGTTATAACTGGTAATTTCGTTATTGAATTTGGCGGTGGTACGGAACCCTCAGTGCGCGAGCCCGACTCGCACTTGGCCGGTTTATTTAAACTAATTGTTTAAGCTAAATGACACACTTCTATTACCCACGTAAGCCCGTTAGTTGAAGCTTTCAGTGCACGCAACTACAACACACCAACTGCTAATCTGCTAAAAATAACATCCTGTTTTCGTCTGCAATCGCTGAATAGTAATATAAACTGTTAAAAACACAAAAATCAGAACGTGCCGTTACATCTTACCGATCACATCT
This sequence comes from Agriopis marginaria, assembly GCA_932305915.1. NCBI lineage: Eukaryota > Metazoa > Arthropoda > Insecta > Lepidoptera > Geometridae > Agriopis > Agriopis marginaria. Next base: position 5,348,814 of record OW029926.1, read on the forward strand.
TTTGTATGGTGATTAGCAAGTAAAAAGTCGGTGAGTTGTTTTTGGACATGTCAATTGGCCAATTATTGTTTTTTCTCAGATCGTCCCACAGTGTTGTTATTGACGTTGACATATCTTAATTGGATTGTTAAACATAATAATTAGCAGATGATGGCAATCAGAAATTGATTTACCGTTGCAGAACTGATTTAAACAACTACTGTTAACGTTTTCGTTCGATATGACGGTTGATTTGATGAGTCATTTCAGAGCTTAGTCAATGAAGAAGTCTTTGATGAATTTTAATGTCATGGGGCTAAATGAGACCCTGACCGTCTTGCCTTAGCCGGCTGTCTGAGGGTGGAAACCGCGAGAGCTATAGAACCTAAGCGAAGTGATAAAGGACAATGCCGTGAGTAGCGTCTAGTGAAAGTGCCACACCTCTCGACACTCTAAGCCACCCACGCCACCACGTACAAAGACATCTTGGGGAATTTTTTGGATTCTTTGCAATAGCTCGGACAGTGCTCTTTTGCTTGACTTTTGCAATAACAACGCGCTCCCAGTCTGAAGTGGAATTCACAGACCTATATCTAAGTAGATTAGACTTCACAAGCGGTCCAAACTGTATGAAAACTAAGCTTGTAAAAATTTTACCCATTTTCCTTTCAAACTGACACGTATTGTCGCGGCACCGATTGACCAGACTGGTTTTAGCCGGACTCAACTACGACAATTTATCTTAGTTATATTGGAAATATGACATGCAAAGTATGTTGACTTGTGGCGTCTACTTGGATATAGGTCTGTGGTGGAATTACTATCCACTGTACGTTGTGCTTTTGATTTCTCACTAGCCTACGTGGCTTCTACGTATATTCTTGGTACATGAAAAGGTAGGCCTACTTTAACATGTGATGAAGGAGTGATAGAAACGGAAGCAAAGATTTCAAAATATTATTGGTAACTTGCTCTTGAACTGACTCGGGTCGGCGCCGTAACACCTGCGTTATTTCAGTCAGGTGATCAAAGTGGATAAACAATAATTGGCAATGATATTCGATTTCCGTATCACGCCGCGCGTATTCTAGTTTGAACTTTTTGAGAGTCTGTACAAAATTCACACAAGTTTTTTTTATGCCATAGGTTGCAAACAAGCAGACGGGCCGCCTGATTTTAAGCGATCACCGTCACCTATGGATACTTGTAACACCAGGGGCATCACAGATACGTTGCCGACTCTAAAAGACTCTATTCACAGCCCTTTTGAAGAACCCCATGTTTAGTTACTCGGAAACGCCACAGGAAGCAGCTCATTCCACAAATTTCAGGTGTGCAAAAAAGATCGCGTAAAACGCACCGTGTGTGATTTCCACCGATCTATGATATGTGGATGAACTTTCAGGCGGTGGCGCCTGGTGCGATGATAAAACCGCGAAAAAAATATATTGATATTTTTTAAACCCACGATAAAAGATCTGATAATCTTCAAACTGCTGACCAGATTTTTCGAATCATAGCTAAGAAATGTTTTAACATAAACTTTGAACCAAAAAATAAACTTAATTCAAAATTGGTTCAGCCGTTTGGGAGCTACGGTGCCACAGACAGACACACAGATACACACGTAAAATTTATAAAACCTCCGTTTGCATCAGGGGATAATAAAAAAGATAAAACTAAGCACTCTCGTATAGGCCGAGTGGCTACCAGTAATATCAGTTTTAGGCCACCTGTTGGCCTCTAAGAAAGCTTATCCGATCCACGATAGCGGTTAGATGTAACTGCCACTCACGGCCACCCAAGAAATTATCATCACTTTGATTACTATAAACGCGTGAACCGGTTTCTTCTAGGCAAGCGTGCTCCAACGTAGACCGCATCATCGCTTAATATCAGGCGTGATGGTGGTCAAACGCAAGCCTATTGTTTATTTAAAAAAAAAAACGCTAAAGGGTAAACTGTCGAACCTTTATGAAAAGTATTAGGTATGCAAGCTGTTCTTCATAATCATCATCATCGTTTCAGCTATAGGACGTCCACTGCTGGACATAGGCCTCCCCCATCGATATCCAAAAGAGACGGTTGGAAGCGGCCTGCATCCAGCGTTTCTCTGCGGCCTTTTTAGGTAGTCTATTTATCTTGTGAGTGGACGTCCTACGCTGCGCTTACCGGTCCGTGGTCCATTCCAAAACCTTTCGGCCCCATCGACCATCTGTTCTTCGTGATATGTGTCCTGCCCACTGCCACTTCAAATTGCTGATCCAGTGGGCTATGTCGGTGACTTTCTTTCGTTTACCTATCTCCTCACTTCTTATTCGACCTCGTAGAGAAACCCCGCCACGTTTCAGTTATGTCATCACTGGTAACACACACTGGTCGAAGACTTTCGTCTTAAGACATTAAGGCATTTTGGACGAGAAGACGTTGCGAAGTTATGTTAATAAGTAAAATAAAAAAGTTTTTTTTCCTCAAAATGTAAATCAGTTCTAAAACATACACGCTTCCTAGAAACTATCTTAGAAGATGCACACCTGTTAACCATTTTGGGCTGTATAATAATGTATACAAACATACGTACCTATACCATATCTTTTGCAAGCTATGGGAAACAAACACCACCTTAAAATAAAACACGTATTTACAGCACACCTGCAAAAGTTCTTGTTGCGAGACAAAGCTAGTGGAAAATTAATTTGCAGGTGTTATGTGTATAATTATAGACGTTAAAACGGACTAGGGGTAATAGTGACCTGACCACAGCTGGATCAAACAAATATGTTCGTGTTCTCAAACTCCGAGGTCAATCTTACTTTAAGGGCTTAACTCAACGTATTTTTTTTTATAAACATTTTCTGGATACAGTTTTTATAATGCGTCGTACTCCGGACTAGGAAACCTGATTCCCGGAGGCGACTTATTCCCGCTGTGGTTAGGTGTAATTCCAAAATGCAAAATCAAAAACAATTTAAATTTTCGCACTGCATAAGGTTTTGGTAAGGTTCTGGAATGGAGAACACAAATCGGTAAGCGCAACGTAGGACGTCCACCCACAAGATGGACGGACGACCTAAAAGATACCGCAGGAAAACGCTCGATGCAGGCCGCTTCCAACCAGCCCTTTTGGGGATCGATGGGGAAGGCCTATGTCCAGCAGTGGACGTCCTATGGCTGAAATGATGATGATAAGGTTTTCTAAATGCACAAGGTTTTTTGTTTTGTTTGCATAATAACTTCACATGATTAAAGATAAGCTATTAAATGAAAATAAATAAAATTATCATACTATGTATAATGTTAGCAAAAAAAATATGACCTATTAGGATCAGACTAATTTTAATAATGCGAAAATGTGTGTGTAAGTGTATCTGTTTGTCCCTCAGATCAGACAAACAAGGGAGATATGATAAAGTGGCGTGGTGGGTGCGAACGCATCATGCCTAAATCAGGCTTGATGCCTTTAGTCGAACACATACTGTAGACGGCATTGTCGAGCTTTTTTGCGTGTGGAATATTAGTTTATTTGTGTCGCTGCAAGTCTCTTAATATGAAACTATAGTCGGAGTGACCGGATTAATCTTACGTGAGTAATTCTCATGTAATAAAAATAAAATTGGATTAAGTTTTACCTGGTCACAAATGCTTGAAAATTTGTCGCCGAGTTGCCACCTTAATACGTACCGACCGATTAAACCTTATGACTAATAAATAAAAATCATCAGTGACCACACATGCGATCACCATAATGATATTTGATTGAGGTGTGCGAGCATAATGATCAGTTATCAGATCGACGTTTGATTGATAAGTGTAGCTAATTTCAATTTATTGCTTTAGGCAATGTTTTTTTGAACCGTCTGCTGATGCAGCCTGTGGGTGGAGGTTTTGGAACTAGGGTATAGGTGTCGGCATAGAAACACAGTCATTATATTAAACACTTCATTTCATGTTGATAGTTCAGTAATAAAACCGGCCAAGTGCGATTCGTGCTCGCGCAGTGAGGGTTCCGTACCACCACATAGCTTGTTAGCTACAAATTACTAGAAATTTGACACCGACTCGCAATTGGCCATTATTTATTATTTGTTGTTATGCTTTAAAGTGTGTACTATAGTCATGCCAAGTGTGACGCTTGTACGTATTACCGTTTTTACATTAGAGCTTATAATACAAAAATACATTGTTTATAGAGCTATAATACAAAAATACAATGTGCTATCCACACGATCTTTCTTGCCTCATACCTGCAAAATGTGGAATGAGCTACCTTCTACGGTGTTTCCGAGAAGCTTCAACATGGGGTTCTTCAAAAGGCGAGTTAATCGAGTTCTAAAGGGTCGGCAACGTATTTGTGATGCCTCTGGTGTTACAAGTATCCATAGGCGACGGTGACTGCTTACCATCAGGCAGCCCGGCTGCTTGTTTGCCACATATGTCATAAAAAATATATAAAAAAATACGTTAGTTGTATGAAGACCCCTTTTGTTTTTCCTTTTTTATTATTTCTTAGTTAATCCGCCGCAACATTACATATTTACTGAAAATTTCAACTGACTATCTATTACGGTTCGCGGTTCGAAAGATACAGCCGTTTAAAGGAAGGACAGACAGACGCACACATCATAATAGGGTACCGTCTTTACTCTTTGGGTACGGAATCCTAAAAAGGAAAAAATTGCCGTTATCTACACACGGGGCATTAGCTAGCCATATGTCTATGATGTCACTAAGTTCCGACTTCAGTGTGCTTAAGTTAGTTGGCGCCACCGTAACAAAGAACTAGGAACTGACTTTGATAAAACTGTTTGCACAGACGACTTGCGGTTTTATAATAAATTTTACCCTGAAATGTGGATATCAGACGAATTCAATATCAAAAGTAGGTGAAGTTTGTATAGCAGTATATAAATATTTGTTTATATCTAAATTGTCCGTAATTGTGTAAAATAAAACATCCAGAACTTTTCGAAATAATTTCAGATCCAAATAGCAATGCTTTATTGAGGATCTTAACTCGGTCTATTTTTTAGGGTTTAGTAATCCTACAAGGAACCCTTATAAGTTCGTTCTTCGTTCGTTTGTTGCACCTATATAAACGAAACGTCAGTCGTTCGAAATCAGCAACTGTGATGCGGAGTTCGAATGGTTGATCTAAATAAGAATGTTCAATCAACGTTCACTCATAATGGCTGGTAACAGATTTTCCTTCTCATTTCCGTTCTATTTACTTCTATTTTCTGTGCTTTTTACCTTAGTGTCTTTCCACTTCTACCTCAGACAGATTAGCGAATTGAGTGTTGACGGTATCAGATAATGTTGTTTGACAATAATTACGTCATAAGGACCAGTCATTATTTGCTCTTTATCGGTTACGTGCGAAGATATTGACTGTAACAACGTTCCTTTCATTGATGGTATGCGCAATCAGTCAATGTTAAAAATAGACGGTGATTTTAAATATAAATTAGTGAATATTTTACTTGTAATATTCTATTTTTGGAGCATTGTTTAACACCCGTGTTCATTCGGATTACTTTTGAAGTACTCGGAAAAGGAAACGTTTATCTTCACTGTTTGCGGAAGATAAGACCAATTATTATTAAATAAAACCGGTCAAGTGCAATTCGGGCTCGCGCACTGAGGGTTCCGTACCACCACATAACTTGTTAGCTACTAAAGTACAAAAAAGTGCTTGTACGTATTACCGTTTTTACATTAGAGTTAATACTAAAATACGTAAAAAAATACGTATGTTGTATGGGGACCCCCCCCCCCCCTTGTTATTACTTTTTGCCTTTTTTTATTTCTTAGTTAATCTGCCGTAACATTACATATTTTGTGAAATTTTCATATATTGGCTATCTATTAAGGTTCGAAAGATACAGCCGTTTAAAGGTAGGACAGACAGACGGACGAACAGACATCATAGTCTCAGTAATAGGGTCCCATTTTTTCCCTTTGGATACGGAACCCTAAAAATGTACAGAACAGATATAATGTCAATTGCTCAATAATCAACCCGCAGTTGTTTCAGATTATAAAAAAACTACATCTGCTATTATTTTGGTGATTTAATTAACAATTAGTATAATCGAAAAAACTCATTTAATGCATTTGTTTTGCAAAACTCGAGCCGTTTCATACCGGATACAGCTTTTAGATTACAACCAATGAAAATTCCGACAGGAAATGACATCATTAAACTTAAAACGTACAACTGGTATAACTCTTTCTAACGTGACCTAATAGATCTTGATAAAAGGATCGCCTTGTCATACACTTACTGTAAGTTTCGGACAAACCTACGCTACAAATACACCCCATATTCTTAGACATAAAATACCTCTCTCCGAGCTTTTGTAGTTCTAACTTAATTTTAACCGACTTCAGGAGGAGGTTATCAATTCGACTATGTTAATTTTTTTGTGCTTGTTCCGCGATCACCCCGGTATTTATGAATTGAGTTTGATGATTATTTTTTTGTTGGGTAGGTCATACCTAAAAGGTGGTCCGCAACCGTGTAATTTCTGTTAAAGCTTTCTCATGTGTGGAGTCGATTTAAAGCCTATCTACTGTTTGGTTTAAGTTTGTACATGTAGGTATAGTCTTGAAGTCGATAATTATTAAAAAAATGCATTAAAGCTTCATACATAACTAAAATTCTCTTTAACTAAAATCTATGTATCTGATTTTATTTAAAGACAAATAGATAGATTAAAAAAATTGTGTGAATCTGTATATATAAAAGCGAAATTCACACACTCATCACGAAATCTTGAAAAATACTTGACTTACGAAGCTGAAATTTGGCAGGTAAAAGTCCTTATAAGGTGCAAAAGTCCGCTAAGAAAGGATTTTGTGAAAGGGCCGAATTAAGGAGGACAAAATGGGGTTGAAAGTTTACATGAAAGTCTACGCGTACGAAGTCGCGGGCAACAGCTAGTGTATTATAATATTATACTAAAACCTCCAAATTGATATTTTTGCCCTGCCTCAAATAAACAATGAACACTCCAGTGTTCATTGTTGAACGTAGAGCATTGTTAATGAGAACTAAGTTGATAGGTAGGAGATAAGTAATTATTTGCAAACACGACATTCGCTTAGGTGTAACTTGAAAATTGAATCGTTCACGATTTGGGTTTATCCAATAGCAGGGTGCATCATAGGTTACATTTAGAGTAAGATCTGTTTATCGTAAGAAATTAGCACTTCTTGTGTCAATAGGAGATCCGTTTTGAAACGTGATACGCAATAGAGGTACTTCCCGCATGAAATCAAATTACGTCTAAAGAACTCTTCAATCTTACACCTGCTTCTCAGTTCTGTCACAGTGGATAAATAGAAGACACGTACAGCCCTACGGTTCGTTTCAGCTGTGTTTGTCACGCATCTACGAGATGTGGAAATGTCCACCCACCGGAAGCCTTCTTACAGAGCTTGAGGCCCTAAAATAGACAATGGGAAAAGTGAACAGCCCTGAAGTGCAGGCAAAGCACCGGCATCACTCCTGGTAGGTATTGCAGTTGTTCATAAGTGGCGGTGGTCATTTACCATCAGATGGATCTGCCCTGCTTGTTTATCACAGTATTCAATTTATAAATAACATCACCACCAATTGATCGCACTTTCTCCAGATAAAAAAACCTAACGGACAGTATGGTTATTACATGAAAACTAAACGTGCAAGTCATGTTTAATAATATTTGTTCCTACTCATTAATTAGTACCTGAAGTTAGGTATGTGTCATTGTTTAAAAATAATATCCAAGTACTTATTCCTATGTTTCATATAAGTGCACTTGCTTTCATCTTCAAACAATAAAGATAGATAAAAGATTATGTTATATTTTGGAAAACCCAAGCATCTGAAAAATTCGAATAGGTTGTAATTTTCTTTTTAGTTCAAATTCCAACACGAATTTTTTTATTATTTTTAAACTATTTAACTCACAATAAGCTTCCGTATTTTAAAGAAATGTTAACTCTTTATTAAGCCCCAATAAATCGCTAACTATTGTTTATTAAACATCCCACTTCAAAGAGTTCATTATTTACTCTCAGTATTAGCGATTCGTGCAAATCGACTTCGAATATGACTCGCTTAACCTACTTCTGCAAATATTGTCGAAGAATGTTGCAAAAAAGAGTGTTTGTTGTTATTCTCAGTACTGAGCCGTTGGGCCCTCGTAAATGCGACTATTTGTTCAATTTTGGCGTAAAACCGGCGTAAATCGGTCGCACGTGACGTCAGAAGTAAGGCAATGACGTCTTGTCTTGTACACACCCACGGGCTGAATATGGGACAGAGTACAATATATTAGTTATTCTGTCAAACGTATGCATTTCTAAGAAAACTCTAATTAATCACAGAAGATTTGATCAAGATGGCGCAATATTTGGGCCGTTTTAAATTTTGGGGTCAATGCGTTTCAGAGTGTCCTGGTTTCAGAAAGATAAAACTATCCTCCTAAATCACTTTAACTGCGGACATTTTAAACTAGATTAATATCGTGACAGAAAACTCTAAATCAGATATACCATACAGACTTCACATGGAGTACTGCTCCCATCTTTGGAACGGAGCACCCAAGTATCAGCTTGACCCACTTGATGCATTACAGCGTAGAGCTGTCAGAATTGTCGACAATCCCAAGCTCACTGAACACCTAGAGCCGCTCAGCATGCGCAGATACGTTGGGTCTCTTTGTATCTTTTATCGCATTTACAACGGGAAGTGTTCTGAAGAACTGTTTGATCTGATGCCGGCGTCGCGGTTTTACCATCGTACTAGCCGCCACCGCCGGAAGGCTCATCCACACATCATAGATCAGTGGAAATCGCACACTGTGCGATTCACACGATCCTTCTTGCCTCATACCTGCAAAATGTGGAACGAGCTACCTTCTACGGTGTTTCCGAGAAACTACAACATGGGGTTCTTCAAAAGGCGAGTTAATCGAATTCTAAAGGGTCGGCAACGTATTTGTGATGCCTCTGGTGTTACAAGTATCCATAGGCGACGGTGACTGCTTGCTATCAGGCGACCCGTCTGCTTGTTTGCCACCTATGGCACACAAAAAAAAACTTACTAATATAGATTAACAAAAATGTCGTTGGACGGGACAAAAGATTCGCAGCAAGTATATGAAAAATGGAACAAAATCATTTCGAATTAGTACCCAATTATCCAAGAAGTAAGGGCGGTTAAAAGACGAGAAGATGACATTAGGATAACATCGCGGGTCTATACTGGAAAAGAACAGTTTCAGATATACTACATTTGAAAAAGCTATAGAAGAGGCCATTGCTGACAGTCACTCTGTATTGAGATACCTCATTAGTCTTATACTTATTAGATAAAGAAAACCTGTCATTTAAGATTTTAGTCGAAATAAATATATAATATAATGTAATAATAATCATTTATTTTCAAGTAACATAGTCTCGTACAAATCACAACTAGATGGACCGACGACATTGTAAGAGTCGCGGGCATCCAGTGGATGCAAAAGGCAGGCTGTCGTTCAGTGTGGAGGTTAAAGGGGGAGGCCTATGTTCAGCAGTGGACGTCTTCTGGCTGATGATAAATATGATGATGATAAATATGATGATGATGATACAAATCACAAAACAATATTAATAGAAAAAATAATAATAGTAGCTAGTCACATTACATTAACAATAATTATTACCAATTGAAATTTAAAATAATCAAACTAAAAATGTCAACATTGTAAAATAAATTAATTATGTCAAAGTAATAGTCATGCATCAGTACCTACCTACCCTTACATTAATTAATTAGGTCTTACTGTGTGCAGTGTGTAATGTTTAGGCTGCAACAATGATTTATGATAAAGGTTTATTATTATTATTGTATATAATTAGATATAATATTAAAGTTTCAATCCACTTGTAAAACAATAAACATAAACGCGTGTTAGTTTATGTTCATTTAACAGGCTGCACTTATTGTTAAGTTGCACGATCTCCTTATTGTCAGAACTTAACCTTATTCCGTGCCTTATTCATAGACAAGCGCAGACAGAAAGCGCCTACGACTTCAGTACGTCGACAATGCATTTTGCGCAACGCAGTAGGACAGATTAGCATCAAATGTGGGCTGACGATGCTCAGTCGAACATCGGGTCACACGGTTAACCTTTTACTTGCTTTAGAATATATAATAGCTAAGGACGTAGTTTTGACACACTTGAAATTCGTTTTATTAAGTTTTTACAAAGATTAAAAAATCTGGTCGTGACACCAATATGATATGGTCTAAAGATCGTGGCGATCATTTAGATATTGTATCATCGACTTCACGAACGCAAGCCTTTAAAAATGCTCTTAATGGCCTATCATCCGAGTCGCGTAGGCAACAAAACGCTCTCTCAGCCCCCGCCAAGTTATAGCGACGATGTATTTTGCCACCCAAGAGTCAGGACGCCCGCGGGGGGAGTGCAACGACAAAAACGAACATAGGTCCGACCTCGATGACGCCTGGCGCGGTACTGAACGCGGTGCGCGCTAATTCTCGCGATCTTTGTACGGTTTTAATTTCACTAAAAAACTAAACTATTCACTATCAAAATTCTATCCAAATAATTTTTTTTTTTAATAAAATTGCCTTTCAGTACATGCAATTTTCAGTTTGTTACGAGCTTTTATTAGAGCATAAAACGAAAAAAATAAACTGAATTAATAAACTTTTTTTCAGATTTATTTTTGAACGAGGAAAGTTTATTCTATCGTGGAACCAAATCATATGTATCAAACACAGATGTATCTGTGACATGTATTTTTTTCCAGCTTAAATATTGTAATTTAACTAAATAAAATTTATTTAAAACCGTCAAATTTGCTATAAGAGGCCGTTAAACCTGAGCTTCCAGTGCTTCCACGTATAATGAGCATTCTATATCACGAATATAAGCATTCCATGGACTCACGACCAATAAAGATCCGAGGCTTCGTTGCGGGGTACAAAAGTACTAAGAAAAGTCAACTCTCCTGATTTACCTCGCCTCGCTTCATCTATACTAAACTCAAGTAAATAGGTACAATTTCAAACCTAGCGAAACCGAACAGTTTTTTTACGGCCGCTGCGCTTGTATGACCCTGCCACAAATATTCAGTCAGTGGTTAAAAAGATACCTTTTCCAAGCTTAATTGGCAAAGAATGAAATTTTACAGAATAAATAATAAAATAAAAAATTACCAACGTCTCTTGATTTATTAGTGAAATGCTAATATCAATGTTTGGCTCTATTCGTTGTTTAGTTGGGCTGGTCAATGCTATGACGTATCACAATAAACCGCTATGTTTGACTCATTGAAAAAAGGAAAGGTGCTCAGATAGAGTTTTTTGAATAATTGTATCAGTAGGTATATATCTTTAATTCAACACAGACATAGTGAACTGGAAGCGCCATTTTCCTATTATCCACGTGATCGATGGGCGTTATTACCTCTATCATTAAACTCGTGTGTCCCGTCTTCTGTATTGCTGTGTAATTTAGTAGGCGTGGTGTGGCGCGGGGCACAGTAGCGTCGCATCCATCAGAGTTGAGTAATTGTGACTGCTGCTATGAAATCAGTGAAAATATACAGAGCTGATAACACATTATGCTTAAAATTAAAACAGTATATGATCAGTTTATAAAATTATATTGGGAGCTTTCAGCGATTTCCATAATTGACACAACATTGTCTGCTGTTATGCGCAAGTGCTGACGCATCATTACATGGCAGTTAAGTCTGTAATAGTAACAGTTAGTAATAGTTTGTTTGCGTTTAAATGTCAGTGTGTGTAAGTAATATATAAATCCAAAAGATTGTGCGTCTAAGTGTGGTAAAAGTTAACCTATGTATTAATTCTGAATATATTTCTCTCAGCTACTACGATACCAAATGTTATCTAAATTCGTCCAGCCGTCACGCAGTTAAATAGGAATAAACGTACTCTAATACAAACTTGCGCAGTATTTCTGTACGGAACTCCGCATCGTGTATTATTTTTCCTTTTCTTAAGGTGCACTTGTAGGTGCTCTTGATGCTCCTTAATTTAATTATAATCTAGCCTTATTTTAAGGTGATAAGCAATTTAATTCTAACTTTAACTTCTACGTATGTTTTTTAAAACTAAGAATGTGTCGAATAACACGTTTCCTATTTTCTATTAAGGTGAAACACGATTTTTTCGTGTTTTTACGTAGATATCATGTTACTAAGAAAGTATTCCATTCTGTGGGCGAAGTTACTTAATATTTTGCTACGTGAAATACGTATCAAATATTATACAAATTTAGAATACCGCAATGGAAATTTGTATGGTATTCGATACATTTTTACGTAGTGAAAATTCGTACTTCGCCCACTGATTTAAAAATAAAATTAGCTTTTACGTTTTTTTTTTTTTTTAAGGTTATACGGTTAATCGTGACTTGATACTCAGATACCTGTAATGGATATCCACGTTAATCACAAAGATTACTATTTTACCTTTCTCTACGAGCCCCTCTGTAAAGATTATACTATTATCGTAGTCCAAAGTTATAGTCCATTCACTGTCTGACGAATCGAAAGCCTCTCGTAGCTCCCATTCAATAAAGCAGCCCATTCACGCGGGAGCATTCACTGCGGTGCATAAAGTGAATACAATCGCTTACTGGGGGGCAATGAAAATAAATAGACTCTCCCTGGGGAAATTGTCTTTACATACTTTGTTATTTACGTAACTGTTTGTCACACGGTGATGTTTCAAGTAGCAAAAAACTGCGAATTCTGTATGTTTCAACTGCAAATTTTGTGTCACTAAACTTTTGAATAATATGGGTAGCTTTTTACAAGCTTTACTAGTAGCTTTTTACAACTTTCAATGTTTGTATTTTAATTTGTTTGTAGAGGTCAAATATTGCAAGCTGAAAAAGAACCACTTCCTCTTACCCTATGGAGTTGAATTTTTACATGCTGGTTCAGTTCCGATGACAATACATTTTTGACCGTGAGAACGAAGTTTTCACATCTCGTCAAGTCGAGTAGACGTAGTTAGACGGTCACGGTTTCCATGTAGTATCGATAATATAATTTAATTATAATATCATTAAATTGTGGGTTCGATAAATTGTAACGTAATTTTTTTGTGATCGAAAAGGTTAGACTTGACCGTGACTTACTTTGCTCGACTCTGACTATGACTTGTTTGACTATATTTAATAAATCTTGAAAAAATCTCAATACTAGACACTGGCAAATGCACAAAACATGCGACGCTAAAACCTTATCGAAAAGAACAAAACAACATCCATTCTTAATTCTAATTTTACAAACTTAACGATTTGAACTTTCTTGGGCGTTTAAATGTCAAAAAGCAAGAAGAAGAATGTCTTAAATGAAATTAAGAATAAATAACTTCCCCCATGATTTTACCCGTAATTTTCCAGCAATTTCGCCGTCATTGCAATTTAGCAATATCCAAAAATACAAAGTATCTTTCGTTCGTCTTCACGTACTTTTCTTGTCAAAACTCATCAAATTTGTTTCTGCCGTTTAGTGAAAATAGGTAGGAAAAATACAAAAAGATTGTTTTGCATTTCAGAATGTTAACGTGTAGTGTGATTTTGTCGTTTACAACAAAAACAATCAGTTAAACAGGCCCTTAACTCACATTATTTTTACTGAATAATTTCTCTCACTTCCTCACCGTCTGCATCCAGTGTGGTGCACATATTTTTGTAAAAATGTGACTCCATCTTTTTCTGTGTCTTGCCTTGTTCCGTTTTCTATCGAGTGGGATCCATTCTGTGACTCTGTTTGTCCATCTTGTGTTTTCGAGTCTGCAGATAATGTCCCGCCCATTTCCATATAGTAGAAGTGTTCTTATTGTTACTTTGGGTATTTTTGTTCGACAGAATATTAGCCTAGACAAATTATTTACATATATATGTTTGAAATGTACTCATCAAGCCCTTTTTAAAATACGTTTCTTTTCGTCGTGCAAAATTATTTCATGATCCACCATATTAGTTTTAGCGTGACGTCTTATGGCCTTTGACACATAGACACCTCTTAGTCAAAATATGATAAGTAGTTCAGGTGATCAAAGGAAACACATGAACATACATACATGGACCGTTAAACTTATAACCCTTCCTTTGCCATAGTCGGGTAAAAAAGGAAGAGTTCAGATAAGGTATAATAAACCTAATAAGTGTTAAAATCCGCACAAAACAAATGCACGACAATATTATTATCTTAGTAAGTTTACGACCCACGGTGATATTCCGTCACCCCACACACAGACGTAACTGCCTCTACAAGGCAGTAAACGCCAAACTGCTTTATGTGCGTAAATCGCTGTAAATCTGCTGCCGAGTAATAGTCGAATGATAGCGATATTGCGTTTCAAGTTTGCGAAATATCCGGGAGTGTCTTTGGCATGGGAGTACAGAACACGTAGACGTTGGTGATCTTCAATTTAATATTTAACACCCTTTATAACCTCATAATCACCTTATAATCACCATTCATCATCTGCTTACCACCACTTAACTGAATAGGCAACCGGAATGATTATTATTATTAATCATCGTCATCATCAGCCAGAAGACGTCCACTGCTGAACATAAATATCTGGGACATTTTTTTGCACACACGGTCATCTGACCCCAAACTAAGCAAAGCTTGTAATATGGCTGCCAGAAACTGATATACGTACATATATATTTTTAAATACATACTTAAATAGATATATACTTAAATAGGCCTCCCCCTTAGAACTCCATGCCAAACGGCAGACTGCCATCTGGATCTACTGGATGCCCGCGACTCTCACGATGTCGTCAGTCCATCTGGTGGCCTATCTACGCTGCGTTTTCTGGTTTATGGTCTCCACTCATGAACCTTTCTTCCCCATCGGTTATCAAACGGTCAAAAACTCTGACTGGAATGCGCACGTGAAATTGAATTTCATTCCGACGATTGGAGAACAATCTTTCTTTTTCTTTCATAAAATTGCATTAAGCATCAAAATAATATGATGTTGCTTGGCAACATATTCAACCATATTGTATTGGCCATGCCTGTCAGAAAGGGATAGTTTTTTTTCCGTAAATGACTTCGTCAAGTGTATATTATATAAATATCTAGGACAAGAAATAAATGAACTGAATAATAAATATTTTTCGTTTACACCAAAATGACCACGATGCTTAACTTTATATTTCAGCAAACGTCTTGTTTTAACATTTTGCTACACAATGTGTGGACCAACATTTTCTAGATCCGTGCCAAGTTTCAAGTTGCTAGCATTTATAGTTTGAAATAATCGGCTGTGTCATGTACATACCGACAGACAATCGAAGTCTCAACATATGGGTGCCTTTTTACCATATGGATACGGAATCCTCAAAACAGAAGGAAATGTTTAGAATGCCATTCTCATAACTCGGACGATCAACTGCTTAGGAACGTTTGATGACTTCAGACAGAACAGTCACTATAATATCCCACACGTCAATATGTAAGTTATGTTTCACTGTACAAATACTGTTATTGCAAACTGAATTGCAGTCATTGCATTGACTCACTATTGTACAGTGCTAAGTTTACCTGAGAAATCAGTTTTCCTATAAAAAATTTACCTAGTGTAAATCCGGTTGCATTGGTAGGTACATCCCCTGGCTTAAAATGTACTGTTACAAATAACAAGGAAAATTCGTTTATGGATAAATAAAATTATGTAACTCTGTCTGTCTGTCTGTCTGTCTGTCCCTCTTTACATTTATCTCTCTTTGCAATCATCCCGCGAGGCGATCGTGATGAAAAGAGCGAAAATGTATAAAGTTGGGTCTAATTGACCAACAACCACGTATCGTGGATTTTTACAAGCTTCTATTAAACTTGTAATGTTTGTTAGTTTGTTTAGATCAAAGTTTTCATACTATGCTACGACCTATTTAGCCTATTTTTTTTGTGATATTGAAAGTGGCTCTGTATTTAGTGTTCCCGTTTACGCAAACTTTGGTGGTGGACCATTAGACCTTATTTGCCTATTCTCCTTTCTCATCGCAAGAATATAGGGTAACTCTACCACATTAGGTACATACAATATTTATCCTAGAAGCTTGTGGGTAAAACCGGCGGCGTGCAGCTAGCAACGACTCAATTTGTATTGGTAATAACAATATTCTAACTGAAATCATTTGAGAATTAGTTGTTTATCTGCGTTTTATTACACGCTTATCGCGTTTGTTGTTCCTACGATACATATTTATGCTGTAAGCACTATACTAAAAATCCATTTGTAAGGTACATCCCACAGACTAAAAGGATTGAACCACTTCTTGTGAAGGTAAAATCTATTTACAGTCATTATTGGAATATTATTAATACTGAGAATCGTAATTAGTGATGTGGCTGTTATTTTTTTTTTTTAATTTTATTATTTTCTCTGTGTGCATTCAATTGGTCAATAAATTTTAGATGACATTCAGATAGATTGGTCACATCTCTAAACCTAAAGTTATATTAAAGTTATATGATTATTTACGGGATATTTACCGTGGTAAGGTTGTGGAATGAGCTCCCGATATTTCGGCGCAGTTACATGCACCATGTTCACGGGAACATGGTGCATGCAACAACCGTGATAGTTTAAAACAGTGTTTTAAAGTTATATTGTGCATCAATCTGAAACGGTGTTTTTTTTGTTCACTTAAAATATTTATGACGTTATAAATACAGTACTTACGTATTACGTTTACCTTTAATTCTATTTATGTCACTCAGGTAAAACCGTAGCAGATTGGAATTGATAAAGTACCTAAGTAGGTATGACATTTAAAAAATAATTCGTTCATTGCAGTATTTATAAACCACAAACCATATTATATTAAATCCGCATTGAAATTTTATTGTTTCAAAGAAGTTTTAAAATGTTAGTTCCGTTATTAGGGAAAAAGCGGTATTGGTTTTTAGGTAAGTTCACTGACAAATCCGCATTCTCTATTTACTCACTGGCTGTAGCCCACTAGTTTGGATGCTGAAACACTGAATCATCTTATCATATAGGTAGGTAGGCGCTACTGTATGTCGTCATTTAGGCATATAATACGTCATGACGAGAAGGTCAGAATGTTTGGAGAATGAGCTGTTCTTTTCTTCCCTCGCCTCGTTTACATTTGCTGACTAGTTCCGTATTTGGCGTAAACATTTTATTAGGATCAACTTACATAGTCAAAATTATCCATAAAAGTAAGCCATGTCGGTCGTGTGGGAGGGGGGGGGGGTATCGAATGGCGGCTTGTGATTGGAGACTCAAAAGTCAATCGTTGAATTCGTGTCTAGCATTGACTCGAAAAAGATTATGCTATAAATTTGTTACCTTTTCATCGCGCGAGGGAAAGGATGAGCAGTCAAGTGTCTATATCCTCATTGGTTAATAAATATACTGGTACAATTGGTTAATAGATATACTGATATATAAACCCATAGATGTAATATATATTAATAAAATGAAAAAAAAAATTACGTTTGAGGTCTGATGACTCTTAAAGCCTACAAAAAAACCTTCACATTACGATACACTATCAACAATACGAATTATTCCGAATTCGGGGCAGTTTTAAATTACGCACAAATACTTTGTTTTAATGAATTGAATTTTAATACACCAAACTAATAGTAGAACTTTATTTTTGTTACTGAAAATGCATCAAATTCATCTCCTTTATTTCTTAGTTAGTTTTTAGTTTCAAGCTCAGATTTTTAATTTAAACACATTCAAAATTCAAAATATTTTAAAGAATCGGAGCTAATCCCTCAAAGTTTATTATAAAATTACAGCTTAGTTAATTTTGGTGTTGCACGGTAACCGGTTTCAAAATGCAACTTCAATCCAAATAGCGCCTCGCTACTGCACTGATAGGTAAACCGGTACTCATTTCAGACGATGGACGGGAACATTCGAGGATATGATAATTTAGGACTTACCTACATATTACATAAATATATATATGCATATTTTTTTTAATAATAATATTTAATAATCAAATAATATTCTCTTTAAAGTTTAATATAATTAATTTGACCGTTACACTTAACCACTATTTAGGTATGTGGTTAAGCTGCAACTGCGGTTAATGTCAAATGTTATTTTTTAATACAACTTAAATACATATAAGTCCATGCAAATGAAATTCTTGTTTTCTTGAAATATTGTTAAACCTAAACATAACTTTTCTAATAACGGCTCTGGGTTTCCAAAGAGTCATATTGAAAATAGGTATACAGGGTTACGCATTTAGGCTGTACTAAGCCGAAAGGGGGTCATTGTACTCATCATTACAAACAACTTTTATCACGAAACAACCCTGAAATCACGAAAAATTCATCAGCTATTCTTTGGCTATTCCATACATTTTGTCTAGTTTCGATGACCGTTTTCTATGGAACAGCTGATATTTTATCGTGATTTCAGGATTGATCTCATTGTAAAAGTTGTTCGTATGAATGAGTACAATGACCTCCTTTCGGCTTAGCACAGTCTAAATGCATTACCCTGCATTTATGAGTACGTGAATCAGTTATGAAATAATTATTACCGCCATGAATGAATGACCTCGGATCCTTACATAACTTGATAGTCACTCAATGACTAATAACCATTTGAACTGACTATTTATGGAAATTAGTAAAAGTGAATTTTGCTTTGCGTAGGTGTTAAATAAATAACAGTGATCCGAGTTTCAATTGTAGAGTCATTGATGTTTGTCTTCTAGTTTTGACCCCATATCGATATCCGTGCTTAAGGTTGACTTCCATGCATCGCGGCCGATCTGCGTCAGACGCGTGTGGCCGACGACTGAAGTCGCCATACATTTTGGCGTATCAGCCGCGTGCATTTGACGCATGCGTCAGACGCGGCTGCGATCGGTCGCGATGCACAGAAGTCATCCTGAATGGTACAGTTATCAGTGACCATTACCTATCCACTGTTGAGTATTTAACGCACAGAATATAGCGCGTAGCTATCTCACTAGCATATTTGATGGTTTTTAGGGTTGTGTACCGAAAGGATAAAAACGGGACCCTATTACTAAGCCTACGATGTCTGTATGTCTGTCTGTCCGTCCATCTATCCGTCTGTCCTACCTTTAAACGGCTGTATCATTCGAACCGTAATAGATAGTCGGTTGAAATTTTCGCAAAATATGTTTGTTGTATGGGAACCCCCCTTTCTTTATAACTTTTTTATTATTTTCAGTTAATCCGCCGTCACATTACATATTTTGTGAAATTTTCAAATGGCTATCTATTACGGTTCGAAAAATACAGTCGTTAATAGATAGGACAAACGGATGGACACACAGACAGACATCTTAGGCTTAGTAATAGGGTCCCGTTTTTACTCTTTATGTACGAAAACCTAAAAATATATATCAATGCAGTACTTAATGCGTTATAATAGAGAAGCCGTTTTTTTTTTATTGTTCCACAAAATCAAATAAATTCAGCCTAATTAGGCTTATTGACGCCATTTTCTTAATAGAATTTTGATTAGTTTTTTACTTATGTCAAATTATAATACCAACAGGATCAGTTATAGGATGTAAAATCTACTTTTAATGTTTTAAATAATGTTGTTATTAACATAGTCGTTAGTAATTACCTTCATGTTTCCTTTTTAACATTTTAATTATGTCTGGTATTGATGAATAATCAATCAATCAAGCTAGTATTATGCTTATAAACATACTAGCTGTGCCCCGTAGACTTACCCGCTAAAGGTACTATATTTTTTTCTGGGATAAATGGTAGATTGTGTATTGAGTCATGGTATATCCTCATGCCAATTTGTTCTGCTGTTTTTGGGTTGAGAAAACATAGGTATCATGGAACGGTGGTACTAATCCAAAAGGAGACCATAGTACCTACTCATCATATAGCACTTTTCTCAGATAATGCGCGGAAATTCAAACAATAAAAAATTAGATAGATATATTTATATACTATAATTAAATAGGTACCAATATACGTATGAAGATTTTATTTAAAACTAGCTGACCCGATAAACGTTGTCCTGCCCAAATTCCATAGAAAAAAGCATTCCCGATAAAAAAAAATCTTGACTTTACCAAATATATTTTTTACTTAAGTACTTATACCTTTAAAAGAGAACAAACCAAAAAACACTTAGTAAATTGACAATATAAATATAATTTTTCGAAATTTCAAGCATCTTTGAGATAAAGATCAGCAAAACAATGGAACGCCTTGTCCCTGTCTGTGATTCCGCAGCATTACAATCTTGGAGTGTTCAAGTCTAGGGTTAATAGGTGTAATAAATGACTGGGCAAACGTGCTCCATCTTCGACCGCATCATCGCTTTCCATCAAGCGAGATCGCGGTCAAAAGTTAGCCTAGTCGGATGTAAAAAAAATAAAATATTTGCATACAACATGAGAAAAAAATATCGCATTTATGTTATCAGAGATGTTATCGCAGTTATGTTTTGTTTGTTTTGGGAAAAAAAAATATCGCATTTATGTTATCAGTATCATGTAGGTATGCCATAACATGACTTGGAATGCTTGTAAGGTAAACCGCATACAGGTAAGTTAATTAAGTAATCACGTCACTGGAAATATATTTGGGATTCTATTGTTGATATTATTTACAAAAATATGTTCAGTGATATACAATATGATATGATCTAATATGGTCGTAACTTGGTAATTTTTGTTAGTCACCGCGTAATCCGTCGTATCGCGCGTGTAGCTCTCGTGCCAATAGCAGTTATTTTTGCTCGTTTCTATTAGCGATCGTTTAAACAATACCAGACTCTCACTTTTTTCCCGACTATGAATCCCACATTGTGATGGGGTCATTCTTTACGATTCTTCTCCACTCCACCCTATTTTCGACAGGGTCTTCGGAAACCTTTAACTTTCTCATGTCCTGACATGTTTCTCACGTCATGTCATGTCATGTCATGTTCAGCAGTACACTGCCGCTACCACAGATGTTTATGGACTTCTTTTTTTATTTCTAGGGTTTGTGTGTCATGATGTTATAAGGTTTTAGTGCCCTGAAAATTTAGATATTTATGCTGGCTTCGAAGCTAATATGAAGTTATCATGTATCACTCCACTGAATGTAGACCTCCTTTCCCTTGTGCCATTGATACCTGTCTTGGACTTATTATTTTCACACATGACCCCCCGATGGCTCTGGTGTCGTGGACCCATCGGGCTAGTTGTCTGCATATGGAACGCATGTTCGCTATCGGTAACCACCCTGATACAGCTCCACTCTACCTGCCGTCACCACGCCTAGCCATGTGTCCTGCCCAGTGCCACTTATAGTTACGGTATCCAACATCCGTGACTTTTGTCCTTCGTCAGATTTCCGTATTTTAGACTCGGTCTGTCAAGCTAACACCTAATATGTCAAGCTGACACGCTTCATGCACTTTACAAATTCAGCCTATCTTGCTCCCATTGCTGGGGCACATATGCGTTCCCTCAGAGAAAGGGGATGGACTCTAATCCACCATGCTGGCCAAGTTCATGTTGGTAAATGTAATTTATGTCTTTGAACATTTGAAGTTCTTAGAAGTACTGTTTATCTAAACCGTTTTTGAGCGATGACATCGAAACTGCAGATAATTTAAAGTGTTTAGTAAGTAATTGATGCAAGGTCGAGGGTCAAACCGGGTGCCGTCGGATTGGCTACCGCTCGGCAACAATCATTTAATCTAATTGGCCTTAATCCATGTTTAGGCGAAGGAAAAAAAAGGACCATTAAAAAGACTATTGTCACGTTACTATTATACATGTGAAATTAACTCGGTGTGTCTATTTGATATACCTGTTCACGGGGCGGATCCAGGATTTCAATTTGGCGGGGACCATTCAGACAACGTGCACCTGAATGAAATCGAAAAGTTGAGTCGAATGTATGGAATCACTTGATGTTTTGGGGGGGGGGGCATGGCCCCCATGCCCCCTAGATCCGCCAATGCCTGTTCACATCACGACTAAATGGCTGAATTTGATGAAATTTATGTACATGATAAGTATGGACAACGGGTACTTTTTACCGCGTTCAAATGAGGGAATACAGATAAATTATGGGTAAAACCTTGGACCGCAGTAACATACCTACTTATCTTCACGTACCTACTTCCTACATAACTATGAATTAACTCACTATGTACAAAAAGAGCCAGAGATTCCACCTCGTCATGATACATCATCACACCATAACAGTTCAACAACTGCGGGGGTCGCGGGGGTCACCTCAATTTAGTAGGAGTAAGATTCCTCGTCATCATCAGCTAATGAATCACATCACCCAAAAAAGGTAATTAGTGATGAAAGAGTTATTAAACAAACGATTACACAACTCAAAAGAATAAGACAGGCGCCAAACTGCTATCAGTTAAGCTATATGTACCTTATGTCGTAAAATATTTTATTGGCGCCTATGCTCTATTAGACGCATATCAGTTACGAGTAAATGTAATTAATCTGATCTTTTTGGCGCCTGCTTTAAGTGACTTGTTAATTTACGATTAGGAAAGAAAACGATTAAAATGTTGGTATAGGTCGTTGACATAACTACTCATAAATTGTTAATGTTTTGTGAGAAAAACGTTATCAGTGTTTTGTTTTAGGTACTTAAGTACCTCTTAGAGTTTAACAAATTACTAATATTTAAATTAAACACTTTTCACGATGAAAATAGATGGCACACAATCAGAGCTAAACAAATACTTATACAATATTGGAGCCACAGACAGGCCTCTGTGCCGAGGCTGTCTACTGGAAAACGAGACCGTGGAGCATGTCCTACTGCACTGCAAGGCCACAGAAGACATAAGATTAAGGTTGGGACTCCTTGAATAAACTCAACAACAAGTCTCCAATATACACCTGGCAAAATAGGGGTAGAAGAGTTTAGTCAGTGACCCAAAGGCGTGCTCCGTTATTTTAAGGTGCTCGGCTGGTTTGGGTAGGCTGGAAGGGGCAAATAATGCATAATACACCCCAAGCGAAATGTCAGTGCAGGTCTTATCACCCCCACTTTGAATTAGGTTGCAGTACGATGCTGAGCTGTATGCGCGCGCTGCCGACTGGGAGCGCGCCTTCCGAGCGCAGAAACGTGCTATTCGTGCCATCGTGGGCGTGTCGGGATCCACTTCTGCGAGACCCTATTTTAAAGAGCTTGGGATACTCACATTACCTGCCATTCTGATTTTCCAGGTGGCAGTGTATGTGAGGAATAACCTGGAAAAAAACGAAGCAAACGAGGAGAGAAGCACTCTTGCTGCATCCGGAACGCCAACAAGCTGGTCGGTATCCCACGTTCCCTCACGAAATCCAGTAAACTGACCCACGTTATGGGCGCGGAGGTATACAACATGTTGCCGGATACAGTAACAACTGCTCCAAGTGCGAGCTGTTTTAAAAGCAGACTCAAGCGCTGGCTTATCGAGCAAACATTCTATGACTTCAATGAGTTCAGGGCCAGGAGTTCATAGCCAAATAAAATAATTAATAATAATACATAATGTAAATGTATAGAATTTTTTAATACCATTGACGTGTAAATTTATACTTATGAATAAATGACTTTGAATTTGCTATCTTTTTGGGTCTCATTTATACAAATCATAGTTAACGTTAACGTGGTCGTCGAATTGCAAAAACTTGCACTAGGCACTCTTATCACGATTTATCTCGCAATTCCAGGCCATTCAGACCTATGACCACAGAAAAAATAAGTAAACATAATGGAAATGAGAAGGAAAATCTGTCGCCAGGCATTATGAGTGAACCTTGGTTAAAAATTCTTATTTAGATCAACAGTTGCTAACTGATTTAGAATGACTGACGTTTCGTTTACATGGGTGCAACTGGCTACAACAAATTTCTTCCAAAAATGTATTGATAGCCGTTCTACATTAAATGACAGTGTCGTTACCAAATTTGCTAATTTTGTCCAAAAAGCAAAAAATTCTCAATGCACAACTGTCGGAAAAATAACAGCCTATCTCGGTAGGGTAGAGTATTACGGTAGGGTCACAAAGTTTATAAGTGTATACCTACTTACCTTTATTTCTATTATTATTAACAAAAATCGTAACATTGTTTTTTATAAAACACGGTTCTAAATCGGTTATCACGGTTATCAATTCGACTGTATGTTTTTTTGTATGTATGTTACGCGATTACTCCGCCAATTTAGAATTATTTTTGATGATTCTTTTTTTGGTTGGTAGGTCATATCTCATAGGTGGTCCCATATAAATTTTATCGACATTGATACAGCGCTTTTTGCAAAATCTACAAAAACATGACGATAAGCAACGAATTCAATGTACATTGTACAGTGCCACCAACTTAGCTGTTAAGGTGGGCAAAATTGGAACTACAGTTATTTCTTGGTGAATTTCATATTTTGTTCTCCACTAGCGACGCTGTCTACTGAACAGCAAACATTGAGGAACTGTTTCTATAACAGAACTTCAAAAAACAAAGAAGTGTCTCCATGGCGACCAGGCCCTGTTGTATTTCGTAAAAAATTTCATGACCATGGATACAAAGTATTTCAGTCATAATATTAATAGTTTCAGTTTGTAAATGTAGGTATAGTCATGAAGTCAGTTCTTCTTTTTTCAAAAAATTATCTAAATAAATAGAAATATTTATTTTCAACTAAGTGCATTTCCGTGATAACATGAAAAACAAATGCAGCCTGGTCGATATTTTTTTTCAAATCTCGTAAAGTTATTGTAGAGGTCAAGTCATTAAGGTAATTTAAACAAACAGTTCATGTATTCAATCATAGGCTCTGTCAACAATCGTTTTGTCACGTTTTATTTGGAGTCAATAAAACCTAAATTAATGCGTAGGCTTGCAGTGGGAGTCACGTGACCTTCTGTCGAAAGTGAGAACAAATCGTAATTCTTTTGTTATCATTTATGTGGGCCCTTCAATGGTTGTTTATTTGTGATGTAATGATTATCAAATTACTATAATATACGCGAAAGTTATTGTATTTCCACTGGGGTACACGAAACGGTAGTACGAAGCCGAAATAAAGTCATCGTACTCATTATTATAAACATCTTTCATAATAGGACTAACTGTGAATTCGCGAAGAAATGTCAGCTTTTCCAGAGGAAAATGTCAATCACATTCAACGAAATTTATGGAACAACGGATATTTAACGAAATTTCAGGTTAACCTCTTGGCAAAATAATCATAATATGTAAGTGTATAAGTACATTTGCCTTTTTTCGGCTTGGTAACCAATGTTCTGTGTGACCCTGACCCTGCACATTTAACTAAACTTCTCTTAATAAAATTAAGCCTGGAAACCACAGAATTGAACTGCCTGTATCGCTTTTAGCGCCCTTTACGAGTCTCCATTAAAACTCGCAAAATTGTGCCAAAAATATACCATAATAACTTAAACACTGTTTTAAACTATCGCGGTCGTTCACTAAATTCACAACCTTACCACGGTAAATATCCCGTAAATAATCATAATAAGTTAATTTTTCAAGTACATACAAATTGCAACTCAAATACAAATTAGGCCGTACAGTGTCACGCACCTATCGCGGCGGGTCATTTGCAGCGGCTTCAAGCGTGCCTCAAAAACGCAAGCACACAGCTTTAATAACGATTATTATTGGCAGAAATAATTTCCTGTGAGAAATAACTCCCAGGCTGAGCATACTCGTCGCTCGAATTAGGCTCCGGGTAATGAGCTCAATAATTATTTAAACGGAATTCTCCACCGCCTTATTAGGCCTGAAATGGTTCCAATATACCAGTTTGTCATAATGTCAACTTACAATAATTACCAGTAAATAAGTACTAATAACTACACGAGTACTGTAATTGGAGCCCACCAGCGGACTGACGAAATATTAAGCCATTTCGGCTAATTATGACTGACGTCCTACAGCTATTTTGAGTGATACAACTCAATACTTAAGCTTACGTTATGAATAACTTTTATGTAAGCTTCGTAATGGATTAAAAAATTAATATTTTAAGGAAGGAAAGATTTATAAATAAATATTCGGATCATTTTTGCACACACTCATATAACCCCAAACTAAGCAAAGGTTGTAATATGGCTGCCTAATGATATGATAACAGAGACTGGTATACTACTGGGTCTTGCAGCCAACTTCAGATACACAAAGATCCGCTTTGCCTTCTGTACCTGTATGTAAATAGACTCTACTTGAACTCGTAGTCCAATTCACAAACGCGCGCTCAGTGTCATCGACATCCTAAATCCTTGCACCTAAAACTTTCTCTCCACCAACACAGGAAACCACTCAAATAAGCGACACTTATCTCACTGACAATAAGCAATTTATCATAGGTTGATTTTAGGCGTTATACTTACCCAGTAACTCGGTGAGAGCAGACTGGCCTTGATACCGATTCGCATCGGGCGAACTATCGGTGTCATTTTTTCATAGTCTGATATGCAAATGTGTATACCGCGAAATTTCGAGTACGTCGACCTTGTATATCGCCCACAGCATATGAATCAAAGAATCTAGCGTAAGACTCGTGGCTCCCAATGACCTACTGATTTCCATAAAGCACGTAGGCGGCAGAGATGCTGGCTAATAGATCTTACGCACTCGCTAACACGATGTGCAGTCAAATTAAAACGTCTGTTTGCTAACAAGTTGATAAAAGAGGGTTTTAGCGAATTATTGCTAGTGTAAGAGACGTCTAATAAATCTTCTTTTGAAACGGGCAGTGCCAGTGTATGTCTTAATAAATTAACGCTGTCTTCTCACGACTTGACAATTTTGATTGGAAAATTGTACGAGCCACACTCTTATTATTTAAAAAGGCCTACCTACTTTAACCCTCCCAGCAGGCCTAGCACGGGCCGTGGACAAATTGTCTTTCCACCGTTTTTATCCCGCGAGAAAAAGATAAACGTATCCATATTCTCGCTTGGTCTAGGCGTGGATAAAAACTGTGAAAAGACAATTTATCCGCAGCCCATGCTAGGCCTGCTATAACCATTACTCCTCCCCTTGTCTATTCCAATTCCATCCCATCATCGTGAGACATAGGCTCATCAATTTACATCTCGATCATTCAGGGCATATAGTGCAGTTTTTTTTCTCCTGGGGAGATTTCGGCATCGCACGTCCTGCGCATTTGCGGAGTCGTAAAGGTTAACACTTTATTGTAATATCAAAGTCAGTGACAAAATGGCAACATGACAAGGGTCGCGGTGACACTTATAATGACAAGCCCGTCCCACGGTGCATCTCTACTGAAGCTCATGTTATATTCGATATCGACTAATCAGCGTGTCGATTGTACGATTGTTTCTGAGATCGATTCAATGATAACACCAATAATTATAACAAAAAAACGATGATATTAATCAAGATAACTTTTGTCAATTTTATATTAAGTTTTTATGTAATAGATATTAAATTGATACTAAATCTGATCAACACACATTGCTTTCGTGTTACTTTTCATTTACCTCATCATCATCATTTCAGCCATAGGACGTCTACTGCTGGACATAGGCCTCGCCCATCGATCTCCACAAGCGCCGGTTGGAAGCGGCCTGCATCCAGCGTTTCCCTACGTCTCTTTTAGGTCGTATGTCCATCTTGTGGGTGGAAATCCTACGCTGCGCTTACCGATCCGTGGTCTCCATTCGAGAACCTTTCGGCCCCATCGGCCATCTGTTCTGCGTGCTATGTGCCTTGCCCACTGCCACTTCAACTTGCTAATCCAGTGGCCTATGTCGGTGAGTTCATCCACCTAAATTATAAAAATAATAGTGTATTATAGCATCAGATAGCTGCAGTAGCATGCAAAAATAACTATTTATGCAACGTGAAAAATAGCATACACAACGTCAGCCTATCGATGCATTATTACCGCCAGGTTTATGTTGTGCTTTTAGTCGTCTAAAGAAGGTTTTAAGCTTATTTACTACGGTAATACCCGTAGGTTAATGGGTAATGCACTGCCTGAATGGGTGTCCCCTGATAGTTACAATCTGAGTGTCTTCAAACCACGAGTGAATTGGTTTCTTCTAGCAAGCGTGCTCCAACGTAAACCGCATCATCGCTTAACATCTTGCGAGTTGGCGGTCAACCGTAAGCCTATCATTAAATAAAAAAAAAAGGTACACGCAGTTTTCTACGTGAACCAATCACACTGTTTTTTTTAAAAGTATTCCAACATATTTTCGGTTCATTTGTCTGTTTTGGTGATTAAACGTAATTAAACCTCTTTGCGTATTGAAATACTACAACATATATTTTCATGGTCGATAAAGCATCAGATACGAATTAGAATTTTCATTATGTCTTATCACATTTAATGATAAGACAGCCTGTTGTATGTGTTGTTTCTTATGCATGTAATTTCCGGTGTGAACAATAAAGAGTTTATCTGTCTATCAATCAATCACTACCGCCGTACTTTACTTGGTCTTCAAAATGTCGATACTTTGGTTACGGGGTTGGTCCGATTCTTCTCTTCGGTAGGTCGAGGCGAAGCCGGGGCAGACACAACGTCAGTCTCTCTATGCGTAATTATCGCCAAGATTTGTGTAGTGCTTTTGGTCGTGTAAAAGATATTTTAATTAATATTTTAGGCTTATTTAATGCGGTAAAGGTACATCTAAATTTCTACGTCGACCAATCACACGCAGATATCTCTAAGTATTGCTAAGTAATCTAACATAATTATTATTCGTATTGGCGGCGGTCCAACTCTTAGGCCAGTGAGTTGTGCCATGGGCCACTTTAGGCAGTAGTCCAACGATTCAAGTTGGACCACCTCCAGACTTAAGTTCTTATAGAATAAAATTGATTGGAAGAGGAGGTAAGTAACATCCTTAATCCTTAACTTAAAAATGCTAAGGTTTATTACCCGACTACTTGTACTATGCAGATTGGCATTAGGTCCAAACTCACGGCCACGGCAAAATCTATAGTTAAAAATCTTTGTCTACTTGTACAGGGTTATAAAATTAATTAAATGTCTTACTAGACACACAGAATCGCACTTTTATTTTAGTTTATTCAACGTTTACTACGAGAACACTAATAAAACAATCAAAGAAGCGCTTCAGACGTTTTGCGTAACTTTTTAGCGAATATGCAAATTGTTGCAGTAAAGTGAAAATTATATCAGTATGCGTAGGTGCATGATTTTGCTCTAGAGTTGAACAAAAAATTTGATTCTTGACGCTGCAGAATCACATTTTTTGATATTAAATAGCTACTTAATTAAGCCATTCATAGAATTATATTTAATTTAATCTAATATTATACCTATTTATTAATATAAATGGGCAGTTGGGCCAGTTGGCCAGTTGGCCAGTTTGGGCCACTGAAGCCAGAAACTTCATTGGCTAATTAGGGTGCAGGTTGAGGGAGAAACATAATGACCCTCGCTCCGGCTCGTACCTTGTGCAAAGGTTAGCCATAGCCATTCAGCGTGGCAATGCTGCTAGTATTATGGGCACCTTTGCGCCGGGTACAGTCAGGGGCGGGTTATTTGATTGAAAATATTTATATTTATTTTTATATGTTTAGTTTGTAATTTAGATTTTAATTAGTAGCTATTTTGTTTAAGTTATAAAATATTTAAGATTGTTTTTATTTTATAAGTATAATAAAGAATTTGTATAATTTGTGTAATACAATTAATAACTAGTGAAATGTAATATATTAAATTAGCAATCTAAATGTACCTAATATAAATTAATAACCTATACAAAAAAAAAATTACTCCCACTAGATGGACCGACGACATAGTGAGAGTCGCTGGCATCCAGTGGATGCAAAAGGCAGGCTGTCGTTCAGTGTGGAGGTTAAAGGGGGAGGCCTATGTTCAGCAGTGGACGTCTTCTGGCTGATGATGATGAAGCAAAATCAGTTTAGCGGCTTGAAAGTTACGAGTTTTAGAATCGGTCGTGGGAATGAAAAAACAAAAATTAAGATTAGTCTGTGTTTCCGAATGCAATCAGTAGTTATGTCGACAAACATCAAAATATGCTATTTATAAGGACATAACAGATTTTACCTTTAACCATATTGTTACAACTAAATAATTGTTGTGTAGGTAGATTGAAGGCACTGTAGTGACGGGCGTGTCTACGTATTGTTTAGTCTAAAGCGGTTAAATTTTTTTTCTTCTTAAATCATGTATATTCATATCTGTCTCAAAGAGCCCTAAATGATACCTTCAATCTGTTTTAACTGTCAATTTCTACTTTTTAGTTAAGTTTGTACATGTAGATATAGTCTTGAAGTCAAAATAATAATTATTAGTTATTTAGCTATTAGTAACTGATAAAATTTCTTTTTTTAACCCTCGACGCAAAAAGAGGGTTGTTATAAGTTTAACATGTGTATCTGTGCGTCTGCTTGTGGCATCGTAGCTCACAAACGGGTAAACTGATTTTGTATATTTTTTTTATTTTTACTAAAAGATGACTTGATCGAGAGTGTTTATAGTTATGATTCCAGAAAATCCCTTCAGCTTTTGAAGATAATCAGCTCTTTTACCGAGGGCTATGTTTTGACTAGCTGTGCCCCGCGGTTTCACCCGCGTAGTGATGAAAAATGATGATGATAAAAAGTAGCCTATGTCACTCTCTGGCTCTCGAACTATACCCATGCAAAAAATCAAGTCGCTCTGTTGTTGCGTTGAAGCGTGAAAAAGGAACAAATATCCATACATCTATACATACAAACTTTCGCGTTTATAATATTAGTAGGATTTATTTTAATTTAATTTTACATGGAAAACAAACAGCTGCTTATACACAGTAGATATGAGATAAACAGTTACAAAAAATCCAAAGAGTTTTCAGTAATACAAACTAAAATAGTGTAAATGCCCCGTTGCAACACCGACTTGGGTATGAAACGTGAGATAAAAAGTTAATTACCATAAAAAACCGGACAAGTACGAGCAGGACTCGTGCTCTGATGGTTCTGTTGGATGGACGCGCGCGGCTGCGTCTCGCTTTGCAGTGAAACTTTTTTCTTTTTATTTACAGCCGAAAGAAACCTTAGACCCAAGTATTTAGTATTAATTTCAACTTGATACCTCTACGCGTTCTTGAGAAAAAGGGTTTTGACAGACGGACAGACGGACAACGAAGTGATCCTGTAGGGTTCCGTTTTTTCCTTTTGCGGTACGGAACCCTAAAAAGGCATAAATAACAGCCAAATTAAGGTTATATACTAGTTATATTGTTATTCTAAATTGGTATTTTTTGCATTTTAAATTTTAATTTTTTCATCGTCCCCTCCCTATTCTAATATTTATGTTTATTAATTTGTCATGGCCAACCAATCGGCAAATTTTTGAACTTCAATGCTATGTATTTCTTAATTCCATAACACATAGACCAAGTGTCATAAACATTTATTGCTCTCTAAAATTAATCTATGTCTTTACATCATCGTCGCCAACGCTTTTATTCAGTTATAATAATAAATAACGTTAATTTATTTTAATTGTTGTTTCATAATTTATTTTTGCTGTTAACGCTTTATACAATGTCATACGAGTTGTCTAGACGTTGTGGGAGCAAGGTGTTCAGTGGCAAATAATTAGTAGGTAATTATTTCACACTACAAACATATATTATACAGAATGTACCGTAAAGAGTAGTCAACCCGTTACTTATAGTTGGGAGGCATCATGACAATATACTACGCATGTCCAGATACCATGTTCAATAAAAGCGCAGCGCTCAATTGTGAAGCCAATCTTGCGTGAGTGACGTCATCGATACGTTTCTGCGCATGCGCGCTGTATTACCAGTGCATAGAGATTACCGCAAAATTTTTATAAATGAAAAACCGGGGTAAATGATCTCGCAAAATACAGGTCTAAAATATGAATACGTGAACAAGTACCTCCTTAATTGTTTTTGTATTAAGGATCCTATCACATTTTTTGACGAAAAAGCATCGAAAACTGGATTTTTGGTATAATTTTTCTTTCAACTAATAAGGTCTGTAGAAAATTCAGTTGCTTTATTAGATCTGTATTTTTTATTTCGGCTTCAGATTTTGGTAAAACTCAACATATCCATTTGTTACCTCCAATTTACAAAAGTAGTTTTTCGTAAAACTATAGGAGGGAAAGTTTGAGAATGGATTTCGTTAAATTACTGTCATAAAATTAAAATAAATATGTAATGGTTTACTCGTTTTTATTTATCTTGAAAATTACGGCTTTATTTATTCGTTTTATCCCGGAAAATACAATAAATTTCTAAAATTTTACGGTTTATTTTGTAATACAAAAGGGAGTTACTTTGCTAAAATTCATTACTTGTTTTTCTTAAGAAGTATTTAGTCAAGGTGGCTATAAATAAGATAATGTTAATGAATGCAAAAGTTGTGTATTACGAAAAAAATAAGGTATTTGTTGTATCTGTATGTAGTTCCGTGTAAATAGTTTTAACGTAGGGTTAGATGAGACCTCTTTTGTTATTTGATTTGTGCTGAGGTTTGGCTGCCATTTTCAGTTGGTAATTTATGGACATACTACTTATCACAATTATAATATGTTTGATTAAAAAGACGATTAATAGTTGATATTGATGAAACATAATAGTGTTAAAAACATGGGTATATAAATTACATGCCTAAACACCAAAGTGTTTTGAAATGGTGTTGTTATTTTTTGTTTTCTTATAATTTTGTGAAGAAATACAGCAAGTAAATTGAATACTGACTTTTGAAATGTGATTTTTCTAGACTTATCTTTTTTGTGGATGTAATTCTTACATGAATTTTTTAAATTAATTTTCCCGCGTTTTGACTTCGGAGGCTCCTTGACGTATGGTGGGACGATCGCGAGACCTAGATAATAATTATTATCTAGCTTTTTTGGTATCATTTCACGGTGCGCTACTAGAAATCTGGTACCTACATACTTTAATCTAAGCATGTAGGTATCTGTATATACTCATATTCTCTGCAAATTTCGAAGCCATAATCGGACTTAAGCACGTAAATTAAATATTCTTAACTTGGGGTGATCCTTAAAATTAATAATGTTTTCAAGTCTTTCATTAAGTAATCAATTTAATTTTTTTAATTATATTTGAATATTACCAGTTACCCTTTATTGGTCTAGATTGTAAATCGCATAACATTAATCACATCCATATTTATAAAATCTTGTTAATAATTACTGTTTTGGAGGATGGGCAATTTTTACTAATATAGAATGGCATAAGTCATCAGAAAATATAAGGTTGCGTATTTGAACTGGGCGTTTCGATTGCTTTAAATTTTATAAAACACTATTTTAAACTATCACGGATGTTCACTAAAGTTATATGATTATTTACGGGATATTTACCGTGGTAAGGTGGAATGAGCTCCGGATATTTGGGCGCAGTTACATGCACCATGTTCACGGGAAGACTGTTTATATTTTATGTTTATTTGGATCTAACACCCATCATATTAGTTGTGAAGTTGGGTTCGGCGTTCGGGCGCCATAGGAAGAAACACCCCAGGGTTTTTAGTTTTTTTCCCTTCTAGCGGATATTCCCACATCACCGTTGCTTCTTGCTGCAGTGGTTGCTTCCACTGGGGGCCAGTTGTATTAATTAAGGATTAAGGTTTTCCCTGAAAGGGCAAGTTGTAACAAGTTGTAGGCGTTTGCAACCACAGAAAAGAGAAGTAAATAGAACGGAAATGAGAAGGAAAATCTGTCGCCAGGCATTATGAGTACCTTGACTTTCTTATTTAGATCAACGCGTCGAACTCCGCATCACAGTTGCTAACTGATTTCGAATGATTGACGTTTCGTTTATATGGATGCAACTGGCTACAAAAAAATCTTACAAAAAAGACATGAAAGCCGTTCTAATTTAAACAAAAAAATGTCTGTGCTTGCAACGCAAAGAACTAACCCTAACTTATACCAAATAAAGTTGTTTACTATTTTTGGTTTATACATCGAGAATTCGAGAATTGGGTGACTGATTTTACGAAAACATCTTAAATTGTTTATTATATTAAAATAAAGCAAATTGTTTTAAATTGCGGATTAAAATTCGACATATTAAACTACCGCGTAAACGCTCCCTTTGACATTTATGAGGCCACGTGACATTAGTGACGTCACGCATAAGCAAACGAGTTCTTCTCGCCATACGATTGTTGCCTCAATTTGCTTTTGTGTGACGACATAAGGACATTCGTCCTGCATACAGTGTTGCAGTCAAGTCACGTGATAAATAAAAATCATATTTTCTTTTCTTCTAAAAATCGGTACTTGTTTTTTTATTTTGTTTTTTATATTAATCTTCTAGGATGACACCAGCATGAATTATTTATTTCAAATGCAGTCCATACCCAATTTCAATGCATTGAAAATATATTGGCAAACATTATTATTATTATTATCCTCAAAAAGCATTTGATCGTAGTAAAAAAAAAGATCTGCAAGCACAAAGTCTTTATATAAAGTAATTAAGCTACATAAAAGTATAATACAACTACAAGAAATCACGCAACTCTCTCCGCAAAACGCTACTACAAAAGAACAGGCTAAAACTAAACTTCAAACCTTATATAACAATGAAATTATTTAACATGACAAACGATTGTTGGCAAACAGTAGCTCGCAAGATCGATGTCTTTTAATTAAGAACAAATTTCACGTTAATTAGCTACGACTATACGAGAGGCTGTTAAGATATTATAAATTATATTCGACCTACGCAAGTAAATAGAAAACAGGCATGTAGGTGAGGACCATTAGCACGACTGATTCTATACATATTTTAATTAAAAGTATCGATTTAATACAACCGTGGTCTAGAATTATAAGCAGGTAAAGCTGAGGTAGAGTTTAAAGAAGAATTAGAAAGTGTAATTCAAATATTAATAAAAAATTCTGCGGTTCAACTTAATTTCATCCAGACACAAAATCGTCCATCGTTTTCTTTAAAGTGTAAGTATACATATATATAGGGTGTAAGGGGAACACTCTCGAAGCTAAAAGAAGGTATTTGTACTCATTGTACTCATCATTATGAACCACTTTTAGTATGGGACCTACCCTGTTCCCCTTACACTCCGTATATCTACGAATAATGATATATTATGTGTGGAATTGCCTAATCCGATGTAACCAGACCCAATTTTACCTACCTACCCAAATGATTTAACCATGCAGGTGCCACTAGACTTCTGCTTGAGAAACCATTAAGGTTAACAATATAAACGGTTTCGCAGTTAGATAGCTTTATGTACATGCTAGGTTCCACCATCAAAGACCACGAAAACCATTGTTGGTTTTCGCGGGCACTGATGATCTCAATAAAGGAGAAGGCGGGTGTAAGTGCTAATGGGCGTTTCTCTGACATCAACCCTCAATTTTGGCTCCTATATTGAGAGCAAGACTCAATTGGCTGCCAAAAAGCTGGGTGTCCTATCGAAGGTGCGACGGTACTTCACGTCGGAACAGTTGCTATCACTGTATCAAGCACAAGTTCGGTCGTGTATGGAGTACTGCTCTCACCTTTGGGATCAGCTAAGTACCAGCTTGAGGTATTGGAATCTATAGAGAAACGGGCCAAGAAGCTCATCAGTAATGAATCCTTAGTTCGGGCTAAGCTTCTTAGTCTTGAGCATCGACGTAAAGTTGCTAGTCTATCGGTTTTTTATCGGATACATTTCGGAGAGTGTGCATCGGATCTGCGCAATCTAATTTCCTCCTGCCCATTTTTCTATCGGACTGCCAGAGCGGGCACGAAAAATCATCACCGCTTTATGGTTGATATTCCGAAAACCCGAACGAAGCGCTTTGATTCCACATTTATTATGCGAACTGCTAGTCTGTGGAATTCGCTGCCTAAATGGGTGTTCCCCCATGGTTACAATCTGGGCGTCTTCAAATCACGAATGAATCGGTTCCTTCTAGGCAAGCGTGCTCCAACGTAGACCGCATCATCGCTTAACATCACTTAACATTATCTATACTAATATTATAAAGAGGAAAGATTTGATTGTTTGTTTGTTTGCATTGAATAGGCTCCGAAACTACAGAACCGATTTGGAAAATTCTTTCACTGTTGGGATGCTGCACTATCCCCGGTTGACATAGGCATATATCCCGGCTTCGCCCGTGCGAAGCAGGGGCGGCCTACTAGTTATTTAAAAAAAAAATATTTAAATAAATGAGGATAGTGAGTATTATTTTTTTCTGATCATCAAGGTACCACGGTTAAGAAACAAAACAAAAGACTACAACATCGCGTTGCATAATCAATTAAACAAAGCAAACTAATATCCAAGAACTGATTTGCAGATCACAATAGCCTTACAAAAGTGATGGAATTTAAAGCCGAGGTGCAATTTCGTGTAACGACCGGGAAACAGGAAATACAGGTAGAGTGAGAATGTGAACTCAGAACAATCATTAGTGTCGTGAAGAGCCACTTTTTATGAGACTCATCTGCTTTATGTAACAGCGAGTGTAATGGAAATGAATGCTTCGATCGGAAAGTGTCAGCTTTCGCCGATTAAAAAGTAGTTAGGATCGTTTTAAATCCAATTCGTGCCTGAAATCAAGGGTCAAGGATTTGAAGTGGTTCGTGAGAATTTAGTGGTATTTTAACTCCATTACCAAATGCTTTCAAAGGGTTTTTACAGGTTACTGTCGAGCAATTTGAATTTTTTGTATTGATGTCTAACATGTTACTGCCAAGACGACGGACATCTAACTAACATAACACGGGAAATAAACACGCAAAGTAGGTGAGCACGCGGTATCTAACTTCATACGCTTCAGTTTTATTTATCTGACGAAAAACCTTTGCCAACGGAGTTTTATAATTTGATGCGTATATTTTTCTCAACAAACTTATTTATGAATTTCATTGATTCAAATAATATTCTGAAATTGTATAAGTTACATTTAAAAAAACTGCGCGTACCAAGAAAACTAAGAAAGGGAAACGCTGGATTCAGGCCGCTTCCAACCGGCCCTTTTGGAGATCGATGGGGAGGTCTATGTCCAGCAGTGGACGTCTTATGGTTGAAATTATGATGATGATGATCCACGAAGTACATTTAGATTTGCATTGAGTACCTTTCAACAGGTTGTCCAATATAGCATGACAAGTGTGCCAATGAAATAGCAAAAACACGAGAATACACAATTTACGTACGGACAAACACTCATTTGAATATAAAAGTGTTCTGACAACAATTATTCTAATCGAGTTCCTATAAATCGTATTATCTCTCACAGGACCGGAAAAACTGGAAAGCTTTTCTATAAAACCTTGCGTTTTCTTACAGGTGGTGATTTGAATATGGAGATCGCTCCCACGGTATGAAGACATCCTTGGAAATGGAACTGCGTGCGGAACGTCGGAAAAACTACACACTTAGTTACTAGGTAAGTCTATGTAAGTCTTCACTTTAGAAGCAATTTTTTTTGTGCGATTTT
Source organism: Agriopis marginaria (assembly GCA_932305915.1). Lineage (NCBI taxonomy): Eukaryota > Metazoa > Arthropoda > Insecta > Lepidoptera > Geometridae > Agriopis > Agriopis marginaria. The sequence goes on from OW029926.1 coordinate 5,386,338, forward strand.
TAATTTGTTTTTTTAAGAGTCTAGACATTTTTTAAAAAATGTATTCGGTTAAGATTATTACCAAGGGGTTTTTTCCACTTGTAGTATTTTTTTTATCTGATCAGCTAATTTTGTCACGTCACACAAAGCGTTTAAAAACACTTCTTTTGGTAAGTTTTGCGATTGTACCGCGTCTTAAGATTAAAATCCGAAGGTACTTTTATATTCTAAGCAATTTCTGATGTTAGTAGATAGTCCAAAAAAAAATTTTGATCATACCAAACTTAAGTAGGGGCATTTCCTTAACTTTGTCTACCTGTGCTTCTCAGAACTTCCAAACTTCACTGTTTAGTCATCGAACAATGATAAATCAAAAGGTTAATTATGACAGCTGGTATTCAGGGTCTTCGCGAATGCTTTAAGAATGTCTATCGATGGTTGGGCTGTTGATGGGAGCGATTAATGTGATTTTAGCAACAAATAAAAAACTATGTACAGTAATCTGGGATATTTTTGTAAAACAACTCGAGCTCACAGTAAAACGATACCTAATATTGGCTCTCAATAGAACACTGGCACCTGGGCCCTATTACTAAAGAGGGAAATCTGACTGGCATACCTATGTATAATCATATAGGTGTTTGAGGTTTTTTAGATTTTAATCATGCTTGTTGTTGTTTGTCTATACATTTTTAGCTAATAAATAAGCATTTGATTTGATTAGAGTTTGAGCCGACTTTTTTTTTCTTTATTCTTTTTTTTTCATGGGCAAGCGCCTTTATTAACTAAACAAAATACGAGCTAAAACTAAAACTACAAATACAGTTAGACTGCCCATAGACCGTTGAAGGTCTAAAGACAATCCAAATGTAATCCAAATCTTTTTTATTGCTGTGTATTACTCTAATATCTTTACTGTTTGAATAAAGGCATAATTGTGTATATTTATTATGTACAAACAAGTTGTCAACAGCGTTGATCAAAACACTTATAACAATAAAATTTAAGCATAAATATGACTTCTGACTGGCATAACTGCCGAAACCGACCGAACGAAGAGAGGTGTGAGGGATCTATTGGCTAATGGGACCAGTTGGCATTTTGGCGTGCATGGTTTGTTTGACGATAACTTGCGTATCGTTGATCCGATCTTCATAAAACTTTTTAGGTAAGTACACACATACACCACACCAGCAGCCATTAAACGTCCACTGTTGGACAAAGGCCTCCCTCGAGAGGGGTGTTGCCATAATCCCCACGCTTGGCAGGCGGCTTGGGGATCGCAGTACTTTCACCGTGTACTAATAGGACGCTGCTGCCCATCCTCCGGTGGTTCTGGTCGCAGTTAACTGGTGTGGTCTTGGTTGGTGGTGGTGGTCGGTTTAGGTAAGTAGTTCTTTCAATACAATTTTTAAATTTTAATATAGGCAAAATCGATCGACGGGTTCCAAAGATTTATGGGTCGCGAGGTCACAGTTCGGGGGAACTACTGGTTGTAAATATTTTGATAACATTTCAATAGACATCCGTCATCTAGTCCAGTGGTTCCCAATTAGTGGTACCCCTGGAGGTACGCGAAGTTGCATCACCTATACGCGCGGCAATATATTGACTAAGAAAATTTAATCAGTATTCCGGTACCAGTATTTAATTTTTTATTTATTATTCCTACAACAAATGCTGGAGCATACCAAATCCAGTTGCAGTCCGGTCCGGTGCAGAGGCAGTTTGTGAAATCCAATATATAAATAAATATATTATATATATATAATTCTATGAAAGGTGTCACACCGTATGCAGTCCGTTTGTGGACTACAACGTTGTATGCAGTCCAACGGACTGCATACAACGTGACGTCTTTCCGTCTTTCATATAATTTCATACTTTACTGTTACTGGTCCTCACAAACTGAGTCTGCACAGGACCGGACTGTAACAGGACTGGGGTGCTTGAGTTGAACTTGAGGGGTACGCGAGTTTGAGGTATTCCTTAAAGTGGTACGCCGAAAAAACTAATTGGGAACCACTGGTCTAGTCTAATACTGTGACCGCACACGACCGTGCTCAAAATAATAATGTAAAATCATCATCACCATCATCAGCCAGAAGACATCCTCCTCCTTAGACTTCCACTGAAAGATAGCCCGCAATCCGCATCCACTGGATGTCCGTGACTCTCACGATGTCGTCGGTCCAAATCGGTATCGGTCGGTCGGGTAATGTAAAACAATGTAATTTTAATGTTCTTGATTATTATTAGGGAATCCGTAACCAGCACGGCTACGATATTGCTACGCAACGTAGAACTCGTTCATGTCGAATGTAACGTAGTTCGAGTTTTTAGTAACTATTGTTAAATCTATGGTAGGTTACAAAGGCGTGTTTGTATACTTGTAATTCAGTTATTTAATTATTACGAAAGTGCATAAACTACTCTAACTACTTTAACAATTTGGCCATTCTAGTTTAAGTGCATCTAATTCCATGGTTAGCTTAAAATTATAAAAACGGGATCATATCAAAATTTTATATTTTATCTAGGAACCCCCAAAGACCGATACACGATTAAGGACATTTCGCTCGATAGAAAAAATATATGAAAGTAACACTTGTTTGCGCTTTTCTCCCTTTTTATTTATTCATTCAAATACCTATTTATTAAATTGTGTCTGCGATATCTTAATATACAGATTTCATTATTATGAAGGAAACCGCAAAGGTATATTTTCCATGGTATATGTTTTTTTTTACTTTTCGACAAATATGAGAAAAACTCAAAAAAGTAGCGAAATGCACGACTGTGTAAGCGCCATGGTTTTGCTCCGCTAAATGCGACTTTAATACAATAAACCAAGCCTTTTGGTCAACTGTAGTAATAAGCGTTGCTTAAAAGTCCTCGACTTATTAGAAACTAAAATTTCATTCTAGGAAGCAATATCAGAGTTATTGCGGACATTAAAATCACTTTAATTGACGAACAATATACACGGAATGATTGTCAGTACTAAACCGAAAAAGTCATTGTACTCACATTAGGGTTCCGAAACCGAAAGGGTGTAAACGGGACCCTATTAAAAAGCCTACGCAGTTACGGCGGATGAACTAAGAAATAATAAGTTCAAAAATAAAAAACTCCCATAAAACAAACGTACTTTATATTTGCTCTAATTTAAAAACGGTAATACGTAAAAGCGTCAAACTTAGCATTATTATAGTACACATTTTAATGTAAAACAACAAATAATAAGTATATCCGGGACGTCAGGGGCATTTTTGCACACACGGTCATCTGACCCCAAACTAAGTAAAACTTGTAATATGGCTGCCAGAGACTGATATACATTATACATACATATTTAAATATTATTAACACCCAGATATAAAACACAAATTTTCATCACATGAATGTTTCCTAGGTGGGAATCGAACCCACGTCCCCAAGCAGAAAGTAGGATCACTACCAATTGAGACATCGAGGTAGTCAAAATAATGGCCAAGTGCGAGTTAGTAACAAATTTCTGTTCACCACCAAGTTAAGCAACGTCAGAAGCGGTCGGTTCTTGGATGGGTGACCGCCTGGGCGTGATGTTGACTTTAAGCACTACTTTTTGTTTTTTGTAGTGGTACGGAACCCTCATTGCGCGAGCTCGACTCGCACTTGGCCGTTTTTTTACAACTTTTACTATGAGACCATTGAGAACTCTGGAGTCGCGAAAAAAAATATCAGATGTAAGTGAAAATCGTGCAGTTGTTTATTTTTCCGCGATTTCGAAATTCTCTTAGTCTTATTTTTTATTTTTATTATAAATAGGCTTGCGCTTGACCGCCAATTTGCCTGATGTTAAGCGATGATGCGGCCTACGATGGATTACGCTTGCCTAGAAGAAACCTATTCACTCTCGCCTTGAAGACAGCCAGATTGTAACTATCGGGGAACACCCACTCAGGCAGCGAATTCCACAGACTAGCAGTTCGCACAATAAAAGTGGAATCAAAGCGCTTCGTACGGGTTCTCCCTTAGTAAAAGTTGTTCATATAATTATGAGTACAATGACATCCTATCGGCTTATTACCACCGTTCTGTTAACCTGCATTTCGCGTAAAATAGGTAGAGAACCTTCTCCTTTCTAAAAGTCGGTTAATAATAGTTGCGGGGCATTACAAAGTCTCAGGTCAAGATCCTTGTCTTATACAATCAGGTATGACTTCAGAGATTTGCATACGCAGAGCACTCGCGGGGTTTTCACCAATAATGGGGTTCCTAGTAATCGTATCGTATCAGGATGTTCAAATAACCCAGTTCCGAACTACTTGATGATAATTTGCGCGATCTGTTCAGGATTCCCTGAGAAAGCCACACTTTTTGTGATTATCTTGGCTTGGAAGTGTATTACACCGAAGCAAATAGCGAATACGAGACAGCCGTACTGACTTTTCTTTTTATTAACCCGCTATTATTAGCCTCACTTGTAACTACTTTTTTTTTTTATGACGTACCTAGGTACCTTGAATGGGCACTACAGTTTCCCAATTCACCCATTCAAAGTTAACTAAAACTAAAAATAAAAACTACAACACAAACTAAAAAACAGACCTTAACTAAAACATTGAACATAATCTTAAATGAATACTAACAATAATATAAAATCTACTATAACTTTAAACCCTAGGATCTAAACTAAACCATAAAATAACAAGCTTTTTTAAGAATTTATAAGTACGCCAGCTTTGGACTCGTAATGACTAAAACCATTGCCGGTCTGTGAAACTCGTCATAGGAATTAAGGAACAAATCAAAATCTCGATTCCGGTCAAGCAGTTAAGTCAGTTATAGAACTACGAATCCCTGCGCGGCTGCAGCAAGCATGTTTTTTATGTTATTCTAAACAGCGCACTATTTGTTCAATAGAGTAGTGCACTGTTCGCATAAAATGTATCTATGAATATTAAATGTTCATAAATGTATCTCTCGAGAAAATTACTTTTTAGAATTTAAATACCTGGGATTGGTGTTTTTTTTTTTTTTTTTTTTTACTGGGCTAGCGCCTTTATTAACTAAACAAAATACAAGCTAAAACTAAAACTACAAATACAGTTAGACTGCCCAGAGACCGTTGAAGGTCTAAAGACAATCCAAATGCTCAAGCCCACTACCAGTTGGCAGCGTACCCAGCATGCTGGCGGCATTACCACGTTGAATGGCAATGCTTATGCGTTGAGTCAGAAACACGCCAGCATTTTGGTCACGCGTCGCATTAACCAGGCGCTCTGAAAGATTTTTGAAAATGAGGTGATGTTTATAAATATTTATTTATTTAAGATTTATTTATAGATTATATTATATTGCTTTTAATTCTTTAAGACATTAAAAAAAGGCAAAGAATAATGTCCCAGAAAAAACAAAAAAACATCAAAGCGCGAATGATAATCTTTATTTATAACTTTATTTTTATTGATTACATTACGGTGTAAACGCTCCAATATTTAATAGAGTCTTTTGTTCGTATCTGTAGCTCGCGTTACACGCTGCAATTAATAGTTTACAATGCGGTCATGTCACGAGATGAATCGTTGACATATTGTTAGTCGTTGTCAAGTGGAAATGGGCTACATTAACGATATTCCTTTACGGTATTTTTTTAGGCAAGCGTGGTCCATCCTAGACCACCCTATCGAGCATCAGACGAAAGGGCGGTAAAACGCAAGTGTATTATAATATAATAAAAAAAATCTCTGATGATCTCATGGTAATAATCTCTCTTATTGCTATCTACTGCGTTTTTAATCTAATAATAGGCTTGCACTATAACATCAGGCGAAGTGGCGGTAACGCCACTTCGGCGATAATGCGGTCTACGATGGAGCACGCTTGCCTAAAAGAAACCGATCCACTCGCGATTTGAAGACACCCAGATTGTCTTGCGCCAGTCGGGCCCCAGATTGATCGGGTGACGATATTGTCGATCGATTTGCCGCTGGACGACCAACGCCCCGCTTTCCTAACTTTAACCAAGCCTTATCCTTACCGGTCATCATCTTCGCTACTGTATTGTGTTTATGTTCGTTACCATTTTCTGTCACTCTGTGTTATTTGAAAGCGGGTTTATTTACGGTTGATTCAAGCAATGTTTAATCAAAAATCTGTCAAGTACTTAAAAGTTCAGTTCGTTTCAGAATTTCTCGCAAGTTTGAAAAATCATATGGTATGTAAATACTCCAAAAAGGTTTATGAAAAAAATAATTTGCTATGTAAAGACATAAAATTGATAACTATAGGTAAAAAACATTTACTATCATATTATATTCTTATCATCATCATCATCAGCCAGAAGACGTCCACTGCTGAACATAGGCCTCCCCCTTTAACCTCCACACTGAACGACAGCCTGCCTTTTGCATCCACTGGATGCCAGCGACTCTCATTATGTCGTTGGTCCATCTAGTGGGAGGCCTACCTAAGCTGCATCTTCCGGTTCGTGGTCTCCACTCAAGAACCTTTCTTCCCCATCGGTTATCGGTTCTTCGAGCGATGTGGCCTGCCCATTGCCACTTCAACTTGCAAATTTTATCAGCTATGTCGGTGACTGTGGTTCTTTGGTATTCTTATACCTAAACAAAAAATCCTATGTCATTGCTCTAAGTTTAGACTTAGCTTAGACTACGTCAATTAGAGAACGTATAACTTTACATTTTACGTCAATACTTTTAAGAATCGTGACCTGGTTTTTCAAGAAATAGGTTGTTATTTATTTATTAATAAATTATTCCACGACGGGATGTACCTTTTCATTTATAAACGTTTCCTGTGGGATATTTCCTTTACGTGTGATCACTTATGTGAATTTGAATCATTTTCCTATTTTATGGTGTGATACGTAATTATTGATAACTTGGCCATGATTGGCGTTTAAGACCCTCAGTTCCTACTTTTGGTATTTCTAGTTTTAGGTTGTCTACTACCATGGCTAGCTTAAAATTATAAAAAAAGTTGTTTTATCAAAATTGATTGTTTTTTTTAGAAAACCGTAAAGACCGAAACATGAACAAAGACATTTCGCTCGTAAGAAAAAAAAACCCACTGATTTGAGCTTTTCTCCCAGTTTTTTTTTATTCATTCAAATACCTATTTACTAAATGATGTCTACGATATCTTAATATACAGATTTAATAATTATGGGGGAACCGTAAATGTAAATTTTACATTACAGCTATACTTACCTTTCGAGAAATATGACAAAAACCTCAGAAATAGAAGGAGCGAAACGCTCGACTGTGCATAAGTGTCATGGTTTGCTCCACTAAATGCGACTGGTCAGCGTTGCTTAAAATTGGGAAAATCACGCCTTAATATTTGCGTGAAAAAGTAATACACGCTGTCATGTTTAGCAAAATGACTAAAATGGTGTGTTTCTGGTTCAACGCAAAAGCATTGCCATTCGGCATGGCCGGCAGCATACTGGGTTAGCTGTGTTAGCTGGCTTGAGCATTTGGATTGTCTTCAGATCTTCTACGGTCTATGGTATGGGCAGTCTAACTGGTTTCGTTGTGTTAGTTTGTATTTTGTTCAGTTAATAATAGCACTTGGCAATTTATAACTAAAACTTAAAAAGCATAGTTAGCTATAGTCACTACTTTAAATTGTCATATGTTAGTTACTTTCTTTTTTTGCATAAAATCAGATGTTTTTAAATATCAACGCGTAATTTAGGCACAGTTAAATTGATTCGCTTAGGGTTTTTTTTCCTTTTATAAAATATCACTTTTAATTGGTTCATTTCTAAGTTTGTACTAATTTGAGGTTTTGAGTTTTTATTGGTTCTAATTTTATTGTAAGTATTCAGTTTTGCGTCTTTTTATAATTGTCTTGAAAATAGACGGATATTTATAAATGAATAAACATTCTGTATTGATACATAAATGTACCCCTCACTTGCCAGTATATTGTGCAACAGACTAGATAAAGTTACTAAGAAAGTCTTTGAACATAACCGACTGAAACTAACCGCTAATGTAATAGGCGAGGAGACTATTCTGAAGCGGCCAATCGCATCTATTTTGGGAATTGGGACAAGAGGCGGTTTCACTCGGAGCAAGGAGGCGGGAGAGCGACACCCCTGAAATTTAAAGGAACTCTAAACATGGCCGAAACGAAATTAAAAAATAAAACAAGGATCACCATCTGCAGTTCTTTCACTGAAAGGTGCACCTTGTTGTTAACGGAATACGTTTCAAAGCTGTACTTATGAGACGAAATCTTTTCATGGATCCAGGATTTGTAGTTCTATTAACGGCCTTATTCTAAAGGAAAAAGAGCTAGATTTCAAACTGTCTTACTCTGATGTACGGGCTTCGTCTGTGGAACGCAGGATGTTGACGTCATTTCAAATTGGAAAAAAATCGTATTCATTCAACTAAAATATTTTATTATCTGTGTCATAAATAAAAGCAAAAAAAATTCCAAAAAATTGCAAATCCAATGCAAATCAATCGAGATTGTGAACTCTGATTTGAATAAAAATATACGGTTTTTTTCGGATCTGGCTTTCCGCTATTTACTTTATGATAATATTTACTCTATATGCGTCTGTTACACGAGTTCCAACTCCATATAAATACAAATTATCTGAGCTAAAAGTATCAGAGTAATAAATCTATTTAATTTTGATTCACTTTATTGATTAACAACGTTTTGGTAAAACTATAATTATCACATTATATAATTATACACAAATATAATTCCAATCGCAGGTTTTAAGGATGCACTCACCGGTCACAGCAATTCATTTCAAAAATTTACAAATAAAAAATCAGCGAGTGAGTATAAAAAAAAGTTTGAGCGTTAGTATTTAGAATAACATTGCAAATGGTATAATGCTTTTTCATGTTGATATTATAAAGAATTACTCTCTCTCTCTCTCTCTCTCTCTCTCTCTCTCGTATGTCCCAGCAGTGGGAACATGAAAGGCTGATAATGACGGTGATGATGATGATGATGATTTAAAGGATGGCAGAAGAGATAGATTTTTTAAAGATATATTTAATCAACACGAAATTTGCTTTATAGTATTTTAAATTCCCATTCATTTTTGTTATTTTAATTCAAATTAGTTTTTTTTTTTCAAAAATATTGAAAAGTGCGATAGAGATAGCTGAGGGCTGTGAGCCTTAATACAATTTCTTTTCGGTCTCAGTTGTTGAGTATTAACGTATAATTTTTGTCAAGTTACAATGCTTTTTTCAAGTATTTTTTTGAGGATTTGTGTGACAATTAGTTTTTCGTTAGTATTACGTAATGAATCAGCCGAAAACAGAGTAGCTACACAAAATTGAGTCAGAGTGCGTCGGCTCAGTTTGTAGCGACGCGGTTCCGCTTCCGGTCGTTGTTGTAGAGGCACAGAATAGATAATAGTATTGAGGTCATGGTTATTTAATAATCAAAATAATTCTTTACATATGTGACAATAGGGTGATCGGTATTTAAACCCACTTTTAAATTAACATAAAAAAAACTGAAAGCTAGTTTTATAAAGCATAAACATTTCTACCAGTCAAAATATAAATAAGGATAGAAATAAATACGAACAAATTAAATTAAACAATAATTACGTAGTCACAGGTACTCCCACATTTTGGGAACACTGCCCACTGGTAGCAGCTTGTTAGTTTAATTGTAGATTAATTTTTGTTTTAGATTCGTTTTAGTTTTAGTTATAAATTTAAACGTAAGATAGTTTTTATTTTACTTGTAATTTTTATTGAATTAACAGTACCCTTAATACTCCCACATTAAACCTAATTAATAAAAAAACAAAAATTAAACATTAAAAAAAATGCTACTAGATTTTGAAAAAAAAAAAAAGACTATTGAAACAATTACACTATACATTTCAGTACCTTTGTCGCATGGTATCATAAGTAAGTCATCACACACGTATCAATAGAACCTCGCTCACAGAACGTTTATCTTGAAAAAATCCAACCGTAAACAAGCTAACGCGTCCAGGAGTCATTTTCACATACCTCCAGGATCCGGTACGGGACACGTGTATTTATTTATCTAGGCAATTGCGTAAGAACATGCGCTCGCTTACGTCCCAACCGCGCGCGACGTCGTATCCGTGACGTCATGGCGCCTGACAGGCCCTCCAAACCAAACAATCAGTTTTTTGCACCCTTTATCACTGGAACGCCGGCCGGCCACATAAAAGCCGTGGAAATCCGTTCAGGACACACATTACACGTAACGCAGCCAACTGAACGCATCCGCGCGCGAGATCGTGTCCTGAACGAAACTCGATCGCGGCAACATTCCAATATTGAAAATTATAACAGAATAAGGAGGTGGATCTACTTTCTTTTAAAAAAATAGTGTTGTGCTGTGATAAAGGACTGTGATCTGTGACATATTTTTAATACCAAAGATTTTTTATCTGTGATAATAATTAACAATAAAAACAAAATGATCGACACCTGCAGCTGCATTTGCAATGGATGCCATTCAAGGACACAAAAAACTGTGAGATACAGTAAGTTTATTTCATAATTATTTTATTATCAGCAATTCAATTATGAACTCTGTGGTAATATTAATTTTGTAAGATGGTTTTCCTCAACTATTTGTAATCGTAACAACGTCAACAATGCAATTAATCCGATGACTTATTGAGTAAAAGTGGTGATCTAATATTTTATCGATATCTTAATTTGAAATGAAATCATTCATTATGTCAGTCTCGATGACTTGTATCGAATAGTATGAAATGAGGTAAACAGCTGAAATAGGCTTTCAGTAATAGGTAGGTACAAGCTTATTGTATTTTGCATGGGAAATACTTTGATTATGACATACATAATGAAAAGGGAAACCCTATAACTCATCTCACGTCAGACATGCGGAAGTTTTAGTCCGAGTATTATGTCACATCTCCAAGTCATACATTTTCCTGAAAGAGTAGTATATGTGTATGACACCTTCCATTCAATAAATCATACCAACTTTACCTATTAGAATTTACTTACTTGAAGAACGCTTAAGAACTTTGATATAAATTCTTAAATAAGTATTTTTTATGGCAAGTGCCATAAAAAAATACAAGCTAACTTAACTTAACTACAAGTAGTTAGTAAGTAATTAGTCAGTAGTTAATATTAGTTAGACCAAGGCCTATCATACGAAAAAAAAACAGATGAGTTGTTCATAGACTGTAGAAGGTCTAGAGACAATCTAAATGCTCAAGACCACTACCAGTTGGAAGTATACGCAGACGCTGGTGGCATTATCACCCTGAATGGCAATTGAATAAAGTTAAGTTTACATCACAAATACCTACCTACTTAAATATACATAATCTGGTAGGTATGCATAGATCATCCTAACAATACCTATTACGATTTTTTTACTATTATTCATTCCACACGACAGACTAAAATGAACACCTGCAGTAACATGGCATTCTAACATCGCAGCGTTTTTTTTTTCACCTGTGTTTTTAGTCTGTGGCTCAGAGGATATACAATTTATGTGAATGAAAGCTTTCACGTGAGCTGAGTAGGTAATTTATATTGTGGCTCGGCACAATGGCTTTCATAGGATTGGCAATGAACACGCGGCCGCAGGTGAACTCCGGGGCGGAAGCTAGTCACAGGTGGCTAGCAAGTTACGGTACATTCAAATTAGCTGAAACTATGTTACCAGCACCAATAATATACATCTCAGTGAAAGCAGACATCGAATCGCAAAATCGCTACCATTAAATCAAATTTATCGCAGCCTTTCAATTATCACACAACAGAATCAATTTCAAAAACTTACTTTTAATCATCGATTAACAAGCGTAATCCAATTCCTACATCTTAATATTCAGTCAAACTATTAAAGCCGTGACGAATCGCTGTATGTTACGCGTCTAACTACTTTCTAGCGAGTGAGTAATCGAATGAATATATTGTGACTCGACACCGGCACCGCCCTTGAAGGTTTTCAGACGCTTCGCACGCTGAAAATTCGGAAAAACCGTGCCTCACCGATGAGACAACCGCCGGAAAAGCCTAATTTATCTCATTTTCATACAAAAAAGGTAAAGAATAAAAACCGTAATAATTATGCTACTAGAAATAGTTCTGGATTCACAAAGAAGCAAAAACTATTCATACGCGCGCTTGCATCGGGTTGCATCGACAACATAAATCACAATTGTTTGAAGAAAAGCTCCTTTTATCAAATAAACAAAACATTATATCAAACCGTCGAATGACACTTGACCACCTATTACGATCGAAACATTACTCCATACAAAAAATACAAAAGACTCGTTCGGGATGTATTAATCACAGTCATAATAACCCCATATTGACACTATCGCTGAGAGTACAATGGCCTACCTTGTTAGCCGCCGGACAAAAAACGTGTCAAAATAAATACTCGAGATTCTTACACCTTAGGGTCACATGCTAACAGAACTTCGAATGAAGTACACTCGGAACATGCAGTAAGCCAACTAATCTGTATGCAACTGTATTATCAATGACGGCATAACCTATGCGCGTGAATACACTGACCGCACGTAGGTGAATCTCGCCGTGATCTGTGTCACAAGCCTTTCCCAGACTTTGAAAGCTTTTTAGGTCACTTTGCTTTCATGTTTAGTCCTTGGACTCTTTTCTTATTTGTTTTTCGTATGCAAACGGACTCTCACGCGTGTAAAAAAGAAAACGAAAGTTGTTTATAAATTAAGTGGACACATCTAGGTGGCGATTAGCATACAGTTGAAAACACTTATTTCTAGCATGATTAATGCCGACAATCAATGATCTTACTTTTATTGGTATAGTAAAATGCAGACAATGATAATATTAATTGAGATTATTAATATAAATTGTGTCATGATATATGACCGAAATCGCAAGCAAAAAATCTAGTAATGAATAAATTATCGAATTGTCGATCAATCGATTAATTCGCATTGATTAGTGATGTGACACGTGCGATCAGGCAGCGACCGGTCGTTCCTCGCGTTCGGCTCGCGGCGCGATAAAAACTCGGTTTAGGATAGACTCATCGATGAATCACTACCGAGGTCTAACCGAATAAAGTACTTGCATAAGATGTGGAAACAAAACTGAGAGGAGACGATTTCTGATGAAATTTTTAGACATTCATCTTTAAGAAGGACCTAAGTAGTTTGATGGTAATTGATATGTGATTGACACTAATAGTCTAATGAATGAATCGAATTATAAGAGCACTTGCATAGCAAAATTTTAATGTTCGTCACATCATCTGACGTATATACGATTATTGGTATATACCACTATCGAGCACTTTCTGCTGATAAAACTGTTGAACAATCATGATGCAAGAACTAACTTTTGTTCTATACAATTACTGAAATTTAAAAATAAACCAGCCAAGTGCAAGTCGGACTTGCGCACTGAGGGTTCCGTACCACAACAAAATACAATAATTATCAATTTAAAAAAATAGACTTCAAAATTAGTAAAATGTAGCATTTCGATTCAATGATATGATAAGGAGGTCATCGAAGTAAGGAATTAACAGTTATAACTGGGTAATAAACAACAAAAATTTGTCACTAACTTGCACTTGACCATTTTTATTATTTGTTGTCATACTTTAGAGTGTGTACTATAGTCATGCCAAGTTTGACACTTGTACGTATTACCGTTTTTAAATTAGAGCTAATACAAAAATACGTTAGAAAAATACGTTTGTTGTATGGTATTTTTTAGTTAATCTGCCGTAACATTACATATTCTGTGAAAATTTCAACTAGCTATCTATTACGGTTCGAAAGATATAGTCGTTAGGACAGACGGACGGACAGACATCTTAGGCTTAGTAGGGTTCCGTTTTTACCCGCTGGGTACGGAAACCTAATAAGGAGGTTGAATTTTTTACTTTCTTTTTTAAATGAAAAATGTAAGGAAGCTCGTGGAAGTCTCCGCGAGGGCAGGAGCTTTGTTCCGGCGGGCGGGTAAGGGTTTTCGTTTCGCATACTGTTCGAGCGGGTATTTCATGTACGGACCGGCATTTCGGTGGGCATTCAACGTAGCGAAGGCTGCCCGCGCGCCTGTCTCGCACACTCGTCCCTCACACCACGCCGGTGACACACGTCCATTCAATAAATCGAGTGCCGATTCCGAGTGTATTCCAATTTTAAAAATTAATATTGTGCCCAAAGTGCGAAAGTTATCGCGAGTGTTTTCGGCCAGTGCTAGGATAAGTTGCGACGCGCGAAGTTCCGAAAACTTTTCGGTTGCCGGGATCATAAATTGTTCGAATGAACATGGACTTGCCTACAGGAGCTACTTCAATGCGTTGTTCATGGATGTCTTTTTAACTGGTGTGTGTTTGTTTAATTCATGAATCATGAAATATCAGGTATATTTTGCATTGTTATTTTTGCTAAAAAAGCAGCTGCAGATTTGTTAATTGAATGTAAACAAATGCATTCTTTTGTGGGTAAGCAATGATATTTCGCACCTACCTGTTTTATTTTTGCAAACGAAACCTTTTTAATTTTATATTTAAGGTACTCAAGTTACGTGAACAAAAGCTTAACTTTTATTTAAATTGTTTAGAGCAATGACTTTCGCTTATTAAAAAGCTGTATCTGTGTCAATAAATTAATTGTTGAGGTCATGTAATCAATATGAAACATAAACAATGACCTAAGTTGACTTGTGAACATCGGCCGACGGGCGCTACGCGGTTTGCAGTAATGCCATAGATAAAACTAAACAAATGTAAAAGTTATTTCTACAAGTGACGTTATTAATTGTTGTTCATAAAAGGAACGATGAAACATACTTAATAGATTCGTAATAACTTTTGGAATAAATATGGAGAGAGTCGCGCGACACCGTGTGGGAATGAAAAACATTCGACCGCCGGCAATCGATCAAAAGGATGTTTCACTGAAAGAGTTATACGATACCTGCTATTTATTTTCCCATATACGTAACTAAGCTTTCTTTTGCAGAACACATTAATTAACAATAAATCATACACTAAACCAATAAATTTCAAATTTGCATAACTAAATTCAAAGATTTGAGCTGTTGCAAACCGTTGCGTACCATTAATCACCTATTGTTGATTTTGAAGATAACGCTTATCTTTATTAACTTAACTATTGACTGAGATACAAGTTTGTTTCATTCTAAATATAGTGAGAATAAATATTTATTCGGAAACCGGCCATTATTGAGATGTCGTGCGGGAAAACCCGACGATGGAAAAACGCATTATGTCCCAGTTCTAACGCTTCTCGGTAACGATTATGTACGAGCATTGTGTTAATGCCTTCGATGCTACTGACCACGGACAATGGTCACAGACTAATAAAATACGAACTAAAGCCTCCCGTTCAAATGCAGATAGCAACATTTTCACACGTGAGTTTTTTACGCGACCTGCCGTATTTGCCTATTTAGCATATATGAAATTGTCAACGGACTCGAATTGACCTAATGATTCACTGGCCATAAACTCCTGATTATCCTCGTCTGACGTAATACAAAAGGTGTAAACTCACTGTAGTTCAATGTGATAATCCACAATACATTGTCTGCTTTTGACGCGATTCCAAAACCCACGAGCCACGAGGATATTGGTAATATTGACTTTGCTTCGTATGTTTACTAGGAAAAATATATTACGGTTTGCATTGTGGCCTTAGCTGAACAAATTGACGCGGATCATTAAGTAACCGAAGTACCGGGAAAATCGAAGATCGTGGTCATGAATAAATCGATTGCAGATATAAAATTGTGAGTGTCCATTGAAGAAAACTGTGTTTAAACATCCCATTATCGAGTGGGTGGAACGTAAGCGCAGTAAAAGTGCGACAAAAAGAAACTTTCTACGTTTTAGCACTGGGCGCGGACAATGGCAAGCTTTTCAAAGTCGGTGGTTCCTTCCCTTTCAAAGTTTGAAAACGTTTTGACGGCGACTTGCCTTTCGGACATAAAATATATTTTATGGCGTCGGCGCACCAAGACGAAAACCCTCGACTTTCCGTCGGCGCTAGTAACGATTTTGAGCAATTTTTGTATCCATAAAATCAATTCGTACAAACTTCTAAAGTTAATTTTCGTAACAGTTTCAACACATCAGCATAAAAAATAATCGCTTCAATTCGAATAATTCGATCAGCTTCTACAACTCGATTACCAACATTCGATTACGAGTACATACATCATACATAGGTACGTTAACTAACGTCAAATTACTAGTAATAATTGTAAATTGCATTTGACGTACCTATTAATTGCAATTTTAACCTAATGCAGGATGCCGTATATGAAATACCAATTTGTTTATCTAGATATTATATTTTAAGCGAAAACTTAAGAAATTGTATTGCAACTTTTAAAATGAATCCCGTACTAGCTGCGCCCCTCAGTTTCACCCGCATGGTCATGCCTTCAAGAACCGTAATTTTTTCCGGGATAAAAAGTATCCTATGTCACTTTCCGACCCTCCAATTATTTATATGCATAAATATAATTGGTTGCTCTGTTACGTCAAAGAGAAACAAACAAACACGCTTCCATATTTATTCATATTTACAGGACTAGTCTGGACTTTTGATAAGCATTGGTGGGACCGCAGCCAACACCAAGGGCCCTGTTGAATCTAAAATACAATTGTGTAATATGTTTAAAAAAGAATATGAAATTATTACAGGATTTATAAAATCTAATAAGTATTTATTGTTCGTATGATAAGTACCACCAGTTAATTAGTTTTTAAAAAGTCGTTTTTCCCATACATGTTGGCGGTGGTTGGGAAAGCGCCGACGGAATCGTATGATCTCGCTCGTATGCACTTGGTACACCGGGGACAACAATCACGCACCTTATTATTTTTTATGTGACTCCTCGAAACACTAAACTTAATAGGAAAGCCGCCGCTGTGCGTGCGCAATAAATAAAACCTCGATAAAAACAGTTCACTGAGAATTCACTCGAGATAGGCATTGGCTCGCGTGCATGTGTTCCGACATCATTAATTTTATCAGAATTATCATTTCACACCGTTTAAAAATCACCGAGGACTTTACCTAGACTCGTCACACTCGATTAATCAGATTACATACCACGATAAAACAATTGTAAAGATAATTGCACAATTGTTGTATTTATTGACATAACATGATTGTTTACTGTTGATCTCTTGTTAATAAGCCGTGTTTCTTGTTACAGGTTTTCCCAAAAAGCTTCTGGTAGCTACATCAGTTGTAATAGTGTTAGCGATGTGTCTCGTCACGGCGGAGGCTCGTTCTATAGAACATAGGATCAGACATGGGAGGCGGCACGATCCATCGCACCCGACCAAAGACGCCAAGCTAAGAATGCCCGAGAAAAGACAGACTCAGCTAGGCTCGCTAAACACAGCCAAAGAAATCGCGGAGGAGTACAGAACGCAAACGAGAAAAATAATATGGAAATTAAAAAACACGAGAAGATTTTTAAACGAAGAACGAAAAGTAATGAAGGAGGTTAAGGAGTACAGAGATGGTATGCCCGAGTGGGTGCCGTCCACCAACTTCGTCACGATACACTTCCACAGCTTCCATAGAAATGGAACGAGCGCTGATCGGTGGAACAGAGGCAGTATAGCAGAAAGAAAAGTAAGTTTCAATGATTTATGAATCATGATTAGCCAAAGTCCAATGCCCCCTCATTAACTCATTATTGACTTCTTAATCTAATGTTTCGATATTTAAACCTAATTTGCTTATCGACATGTCCCTACAAGTTTGCATATTTTATAGATCTTAATAAGTCCGTGACTAATCGCTTTGCAAAATCGTTGCAACATTCGGCTGCGCTCATGTTGCGTCGTTTGATGCGAATTTTAAACTGACAGCGTAATTATTGCGGTCGATCACTCCGCGGAGGGTGTGGTAGTCCATCCCATCACTCTTTTTTCCCGTTCAATGTTTTTACGTTATTTTTAATTCGTTTTTGCTTTATTTGAGTGAGAGAATCGCCGCATACATTAGCCGCGCTCGGGGCTCAACGTAGCGATTTAAATGAGGTTTCGTCGAGCCAAATTACACGTGCCTGCTCTTTGTACTTCACATTGTACTTAAGGGCAATAACTAGAAGTGCAAGCCCTCAATTTTACAGAGCCGCTTGCGTTTGAAAATCGGTGCAGTTTTAAGTGTTTTATAAGGTCTCATTACCTCCGCGGATAATCGAGATCGCTTCATTTCGCCACGTCCTCCAATAAAGTTATATTAAGTATACTTACGCCGGTTTTAAAACGCTACTAATAACTGAGAATTTGTTTTAAGGTCTAGACGTAGCCGATTGAATAAAGCTTCTTTAGTTAATTCAAATATTACGTTTATTTTACATTTTCTCAAAAAAGATAATAGGGACCGCCCACGTCTGATAGCCAGAGCTCGATGAGCCCTATCCGTGGTTCGCTCACGTTATAATTTAATTGTTGGCTACAAGGAAGCGAGTTCAGGCTATACTGGCGAGAAACGGGTCGGAGGCTTATGGTTAGTCGCTGTGGGAGCAGAGCAAACTAAGAAGCCAGTTAAATGTTTCGAAGAAATTTGCATAGATTGACACCGCGTGATTTCGCCGCGCGCACGCGATCCTACCGGCCTCACCTATACGTTTATGTACCTACATCATTTTAGTAAGCAGCATTACAATTATGATAATAATTGTATTCAGCTCATAGCAAGTCGACGCCGCTTCGGTTCGTAAAAATATAAAATAAACACGGTTATTTAACGAGTGCCGACAAGTTTATTATTTACCGAACACACATCTGGATCTTGAGAC
The DNA here is from genome assembly GCA_932305915.1 of Agriopis marginaria. Lineage (NCBI taxonomy): Eukaryota > Metazoa > Arthropoda > Insecta > Lepidoptera > Geometridae > Agriopis > Agriopis marginaria. The sequence continues at coordinate 5,405,147 of OW029926.1, forward strand.
TTTCTATTATGTATTCTCGTTGGTCATCCACTAATTAGTACACAGAGTTAATGCAAGACGAGACCGTGTGCGTGTGTGCGAGTGATCCTTACATAAGCGGCTCTGTGTGCGTGATCCATCGACAGAATCATCTCTCGAGTCTCAGATGGAGTGGACTAATACCCACGTGGATGAATATTAAATATTTCTAAGCTATGTCTCGCCAGTTTGTCAATGTATGGCCACTTAACAAATTCAAATATTTGTCACTGGGCATAGGAAAGCGTTAGAATTCAAGTGATCTCTTCTTCGCTCCGTCTTTAGTTGACATACGGACAATTTAAAAATTAAATAACGCTCAAATGAGACGTTAAAACAGAGGGCTTACGAAAGAATAGAGTAGATGTGACTAAAAACTTGAAATCACCTACTGAGTCAAATATTGCGCTACTGCCCATTTTCACTAGTTTCGTGTTTACCGTTGGCATTGCGAAGGCACTTTGAAACATTTTTCAATACTAAGGAATTATGGATCCAATAAAATTAAAACGAAACACGTTTGAGACGAGTTCACATTGTAGTAAAATATTTGTAACGCGCTTCTCTCGCTCGCTTTCAGTGTTTGTCCAAAGGGCAGAAATTCCACAAGTCGTCACTCGGCATCGCGTCGCCCCGCGTCGCGAGCTTAGCGGTCTCTGTTTGTACTGTATAGTATTTACGATTTAACAAAACAACACGAAATGTTAATAACACATTATTTGTCCGCGACGAATGTAGACTTACGATACCGACGTGTCGCATTTGTCCTGAACACGTTCGAAGGAAAGCTCGCCTCTTTAACGAACATACGACGTATTGTCCAGTTTTGCTAAAATACTTGGTCGGCTGTAAGTACTCGGGCTGTTAAGCCTCTAGTTAGGTTTATTATCGCACGCGTTGGAGGTTTCCTTGCGACGATTGTTGTGCAACGCGGTCCTTATGAGTTTATGAACCATAAAAAGATCGATAATTTGCTGTTTATTAGACTTCAAATAGCTCGTGCAAAACTAGGCGACTATGAAGCTGGAAAAAGTAGGCTTTTAGGCCAACAAATGACTCTAATATGTTCTGGATATCAAACTCTCGAATCTTAAACACTAAGGAGCCCTAATTCTAGTACTGCAAACAAGTTACACCGGTTCATAAATGTCAATTGAACCAAACCTTGATCCTTTGAGAAAGTTTGGAAGTCTTGTGAGCTACCTTTTTTAACCGACTTCCAAAAAGAGGAGGTTATCAGTTCGACTGTTTTTTTATTTTATTTTTCTTTGCATACATGTTTGTTACGCGATTACTCCGCCAATTTAGATTTTTTTTTGATGATTCTTTTTTTGGTTGGTAGGTCATATCTCTAAAGTGGTCCCATAATTTTTTTATCGACATAGATTCAGCGCTTTTTGAAAAATCTACAAAAACATGACGATAAGCAACGAATTAAATGTACATTGTACAGTTCCACCAACTGAGCTGTTAAGATGGGCAAAATTGGAACTACAGTTATTTCTTGGTGAATTTCATACTATGAACAGCAACAGAACTTCCAAAAAACAAAGAAGTGTCTCCATGGCGACCGGGCCCTGTTGTTTTTCGTAAAAAATTTCATGACCATGGATACAAAGTATTTCAGTCAACAATATTTTCTACTTTTTAGTTTCAGTTTGTAAATGTAGGTAGGTTTACCTAGTCATGAAGTCGGTTCTTTTTTTTTCAAAAAATTATAATTATGTGACCTAACTTTGATTGCTAGCACAAATAAAGGAGCGGACATGACCGAACATCTAATTAAAACATAGAAATATATATTCTACACAATGTGGCACAAACGATGGGATTCATCTAACCGACCAGACGATGAATCACCCATTTATTATAGAGGAAGTTTGGTGACATACGACCCATGCGGACTCCCGTTATACTCAGGTTCATTCCGGGAACGATGAGTAGCCATGGGATGACTATGAATGGATTGAGTGACTGTGTTTTAATACTTTTAATTAGTTTATTAATTTAGTAGCTGTTGCCCGCGACTTCGTACGCGTAGACTTTCATATAAACTTTCAACCCCCTTCTGTCATCCTTAATTCGGCCCTTTCGTAAAATCCTCTTAGCGGACCTCTACACCCCATAAGGAATCTACCAAATTTCAGCTTCGTAGGTCAAGTAGTTTTCAAGATTGTCTGTATGTCAAGGCCCTTTTTCTCAAGAACGCGTAAAGTTATCAAATTGAAATTTATATCATATACTCAAGTCTACGGTTTCTATTAACTGTGAAAAAATCAAACTTGTAAGTTAACGCGATTAAAAGATATGACCGTTTATGTCGTCGTTTTCGGATATTTTGCGATTTCACAAGAGAATCAAAACCTATAGGGTACTTCCCGTTGACATAGAATCATGAAATTTAGCAATAGGCAAGGTCTGACAACACATATAAAGGAAAAAATCCAAAAGTCGTTAATTTGAAATTATATCGTATAAAAATATTGATTTGTGATTACAAACTTATATTTTGTAGTTGGTATGTATCGAAGAACCTTATTGTCCATTACAAAGTTAAGTTTGTCTTTGAATATTTCAACTTTTTTGTTGTTTGGGCTCGCGTTCTGAGGGTTCCGTCCAACGGAACCCGAAGAGCGCGAGTCCTACTCTTATATGTCCGGTTTTTTTGCAATAGGTATATATCATTTAATTTAATTTATTCAATAAACGTACGAAACGGCTTGTAAAAAAATAACATTGATTTTACATTTACTATGTAACGATTTTCTTTATTGTAGTGCATATTATAGGCTTGCGTTTGACCGCCACATCGCCCGTTGATAAGCGATGATAGTAAAATGGAATAAATTTTATTTATATTTATTTGAAGTTATAACGAGGAAGTTCATTATCATCATAGTCAGCCTTTTAACAGTCCACTGCTGGACTTTTAGCCTACCCCCGAAAGGGGGTCATTGGGCCATATCCACCACGCTGGCCCAGTGCGGATTGGTGGATTCACATACGCCATTGAATTCCTTCTCCGTACGTATGCAGGTTTCCTCACGATGTTTTACTTCACCGTAAAGCCAGTGGTATGAAAATCCGTACACAAGCTCCAAAGAGCTCATTGGTACGGTGGATTTGAACCCGCAACCTCACGCTTTCAAGTCTAGCGGTCTCCCAAATGGGCTGGCTTTTTATAATTATAACTAGGAAGTTACCTACGTTTTATTCTATGATCGCTTTGTAGTTGCATAATTATAATAAAATAAACAAATTAAATACTTTTAATTGACAATAATAAGCTATCCGTTTCAAGTATCGAGGCAAACTAGTTCCAAGAGTAACTACCTACCTACCTACTAGTAAGACCTAGGCCTTAGTATGCATCATTGTTGTGAGATATAGTTATACTTACTCGCATATATATATATATATAGTGTCCTCAGATATTGTGGCATTACTAGTTTGTCTAATTATGGCAAATTGAATTATAGTAATTACTCTATTTTTTCTCGGGGAATAACTAAATAAATAAGGCATTTTAACAACGTCTTCTTAACACTAGATGATTCCTAAGGATTTCGAACCCAAAGTATGTAAACGGGCCTTGTTTTTAGCCTACGCTGTCTGACTGTCTGGCTTTTACCTTTTAACGGCTGTATCTTTCAAACCGTAATACTTATCCAGTTGAAATTTTCACAGAATATGTAATTTTACAGCTGATTAAATAAGAAATATATAAAGCCAAAATATAAATAAACAAATAATAAATAATGGCCAAGTGCAAATTGGTGACAAATATCTGTTCACCACCAAGTTAAGCAAAGTCGGGTGCGTTTGGTACTTGAATTGGTACCGCCTGGGCGTGATGTTGTCTTTTTGCACTAGTTTTTGTATTTTGTGATAATACGGAACCTTCTGTGCACGAGCCCGACTCACACTTGGCCGGTTTTTTTATCTAACTTTGAAACTTATAATGTACCTGCTTATGTACACGGGTATTATGTACTTAAGTATTTTCTCTTCTCTATAAAGGTGTAGAAACACTAATGATTTCGTTACGTTATTACCTATTTATTCCTCAAGCCGGTTTGAGAGCTTAGACCTACAGGCGACGTGTCTAAGCTCAAGTTACGCTGTCAATTATTACCTAGATTATAAATAATCATTGGTGGAATAGTCATAATGGCATAGTACAAATCACAAATGCCTGCAAATACTCAACCTCGACACAAATTCGTCGCGCAGTAAAATATCCAAGCTTGTGATGCCTTTAATTCATTCTTGCTAACATATTATTATTATTATTACATTTTATTATGTAGTCGTTAATAAATAGGCAGATTTATATGGCGGTAATTTTGCTAAGAAGAGACTTAAACGATAAAAATTATTAAACGGCTATATCTACATAAATATTCTTTGTTACAACTTCCTAAGCTACCTGACAAAAAATTACTTGGCGACTTGGAAACTAACCATAAATTTCCTTTGTTACAGTTCCTGTACCTTATGCCGAAACTATACAAGTCTCTACAGACGTTCTACAACATCTTCAGTCGTCTGTCCGACTTGAAAGTAGACGCACCCGATGAAGCGTTCGCCGAATACAGCAAGGTCCGAAAAGATCTTATGAAGAAGACTATCGGGCATTTATACAGTACCGTAGCAGCAGTAAAGGATAGCTTAATAGCCTTCAACGTAACAGTACCCAACGTTGATGAAAGATATCTCGAGAAGATGAGCACGGAAGTCGACGCGATACAGAGCTTGAAGTATGACTACATAGCTTTCAGAGCATATAGCAATCTTCTGAACAACTGGTACGCGGAATTCAGATGTCCACGAGGCAAGAAAGTCACCACCAGCAATAGAATGTGTTCGACGTTTGAAGCCAAACTTCACAAAAAAAGAAACCAGAGGAGAATAAAGTCTGGTTCGAGCTGAGCTACAAATTTTTACTTATTGATGGTATTATCGCTTTGTTGTTATTTATTAATAGGTAGAGGAAAGCGACCACATTTGGTTTACTTACGATTTTTACATGTAAACAAAAGCTGAGATAGATATAAGATTTTTTAATCAATGATTTGCAGTTTTATAACACAAAATAGGTTCTAATTGAAATCAGCGTGTCATTGCTGTAATTTTTTAAACATTAACTTTTATGAGGGACCAAAAGTAAAATAGCTATATACCTAAATGTAGACACCATGGCTATGTATGGCACAATTGGTGTCATGGAAATTAGCACCAAAAGCAGGAAACTAGTGAAAATGGTGTGCTATTTCATTTCGGAGTATTTTTCAAAGCTTTCGATGACTGGTTCCTTTCCTCTATGGCGTTGCTCTCTGTACCGGCGGCGTTCGTATCGTGTTCATAACACGTCCACTTTGCATTGATTCCGATAAATAACATGTTATCGCGTCGTCTAATGCACAGCGGGACGAATCGCCGCCGCTACTTTTTGAAGTGCTTGACGAAACAATGTTTTGTTGAATAAGTATTGGGTACTTTCTCTGTGATATTTAGTATTCTGTAGATAGTAATCATTAATTTATTGATTTTAGCATAAGCCTCTTCTAATCAGTTCCTTTCTCTTCATCCTCAATTTCTATCATTTCATCTGTAAAATATCATTTTAACTTATTTCATGACTATCGTATTTATTAATGTACTTAATTAATTTAATCGCGAGTATCTCATTATGTTGGAGATGTCGTTTTGAATCTGATTCATGTTTTTTTTTGCGAAGCATTATTAACAATATTGTATTGAAAGCTAGTTTTAGTTTGCTTATTTTAAGCTGGCCAGATGCCACTGTAGCCGAGAAAGACTTGTAGCCTTGTAATTACCTAAGTGCTTATTTATTATAATTATACATAAGTTTGTATAAAAGTGCCGTTAGCTTTTAGTGAATAAATGAACTGAAACCGTGTGAATATTACCTACTTTTCGTGTATAGTTGCATAATTGTATTATGCAAGTTTTGTTACATCTGAAGTATACATAAATAAATGATTTTAGTATTTAAATGAAATAAATTGATTCATCAATTCAATATGTTCCTTTATTTTTACAAAACGATAAAGGTACCTACCACATACCTACCTCCATTACGTAAGATTTGGGTAGCAACTAAGTGTTGACCATATGTTAAGAAAATTAGGTAGGTATGAAGCAATCAGTTTCATTTATAAATTTACTTTTAAAACCAGAGATGACGAGTATGGACAAGAACATATAGGTGGTCGGTCAAGATCTCTGATAGTTAAAATAGTTTTTTCAAGCAGAATAAAAACATCTCTTTTGTATTTATTATGGAAACTGAAGTCGTTTTCACATATTTTATTTATATTACACGGGAATTACTCCCTGTCACTCCGACTATAGTTTCAAGCGCATAAGGCGGTCTTTTTCAAGGTGAATGTGCGCGCGCGGCTGCGTCTCGCTTTGCACTGACCGCCTAATGCGGTTGAAACTATAGTCGGAGTGACCGGCTTAATATTACGTGAGTAATTCCTGTGTAATATAAATAAAATCTGTTTTGATAATTATTTCGCTGTAGGAAGATTATGCTCTTCAACTATGATCTTCAATTCAAACCCGTTTTTAGAGTTCAGTACCCAAAAGAGTGAAACGGGACACTATTATATAAGTACGGGATAGACGGACAGACAAACAGCGTCTAGGCTCAGTCATAGTTTCCCATTTTTACCCTATGGGTACGGAACCCTAAAAATAAACTCACTGATTTTCACAATGATGTTATAATGTAAGCTCATTGTTTTGTTACAATTACAACCAAAAAAAAAATACTTAAAATTTGTGACAGTTGTCATAACATAGTAAAAAGTTGAACGAAAACAGTAAATTCTGATCACTTTTAATTTTAACTAATACAAACTTACGTTTAAAAAGCTATAGATAAAGCTTTTCGTTTAACATTTTACTGGTTGCTAGTTTACTGCTAGTCTGTGGTATGCGCTGCCTGAATGGGTGTTCCCCGATGGTTACAATCTGGGTGTCTTCAAATCACGAGTGAATCGGTTTCTTCTAGGCAAGCGTGCCACGTAATTTTATAACTAAGTATAAAAAACTGCCAATTTTGATGCAATTATTTAAAAAATAAAATTGAAACAATTACAATTTAAAACAATTTCTTTAGTAGCATTGGGGCCCTCATGGGTATTGTTCAATTGCCGGAGAGAGCCTATAGTCTACTTTTCATCATCATCTTCATCAGCTTTTTTCATCACTGCGTGGGTGTAACTGTTGGACGCAGCTAGTATTTTATATTTTTAGAGCGGTACGTAATATTGAATATAAATATTATTATTATCATCTATAAAACTAGTTAACATTAAATTCACTTAAGTGTATGTTAAAATATTAACTAATTTTCCAAACCCACTTGTAAATAATTTTATAATTTAGTATTAGATAATCTACTCGCCGCTAGATGTCGCAGTAAAAATTATTTATAGCGTCATCTGACGACAACATGTGGACTTATTAAACCCCGAATAACCTGCAGTCGAATTAGTATTACTACTCGCCAACAGATGGCAATATAAAAAAAAAACAATCGCCATCTAGTGTAATTAGGCGTAAATATTTTATTGTTCAAGAACATTTCGGTGTAGATGGTACTACTACACGCTAGTAGATGGTTCAACTTAAAAATTATATCTGAAAATAGTACCTAATCGAAATTCCATATCTAGATAGTGGTTTTATTGCACAACACTAGATGACGCTAACTCAAAATCTTGTAGTATAAACATTTATTTTTTAATTTTATTTTAATTCAATTATTTTTAGGGACTCCTAGTTATCCGATTTATTTAAATTGATTTGGCCGGTTTTTGTTCACGTTTCTTTCGTATATTCGCATCGTTACGTTGGGTGGATTATTATAAGATTGATAGAAACTCTTTCATGTACCTATTTACTAGCTGATATGTAGGTAGGGTAAATACCTACTCCATGGCCTTCGAACTTGGTGTACGATACGGTTCGTCGATCAGCTGCTTCCTACGCCGCCGCACCGCCGCTACGATGTTGCAAGATTAATGTTGCTAAAATGCAATATCTACATAATTCTACGAGAAGTATTGTACACACCGATTTTAATGCGATTCAATTTTCTGTTACTGCGAAAAGTTACGCAACCTCAAACCGTATCTCGGTGCGTTAAGGTTCACGTTCGTGTGATTTTCCATACTGCGCGAGCTAGCCATAAAGCCGTTGTTGGAACCGTACCATCCCATGTCACTTGATTCAGTTGAGGTGATTGCGGAAAGTCACGCGATTGTGAACCTTAGCTGCCTATTATCCGAGTCGCGTAGGCAACAAAACGCTCCCTCAGCCCCCGCCAAGTTATAGCGACGATGTATTTTGCCACGCAAGAGTCAGGACGCCCGCGGGGGGAGTGCAACGACAAAAACGCACATAGGTCCGACCTCGATGACGCCTGGCGCGGTACTGAACGCGGTGCGCGCAAATTCTCGCGACCTTGTTACGGTTTTAATTTCACTAAAAAATGAAACTATTCACTATCAAAATTCTATCCAAATAATTTTTTTTTAATAAAATTGCCTTTTAGTACATGCAATTTCCAGGTTGTTACAAACTTTCATTAGTGCATAAAACGAAAATAATAAAGTATATCGACTTTGTTTCAGATTTTTTTTTGATCGAGGAAAGTTTATTCCATCTTGTTTTGAACCAAATCATAAACTCAAACACAGATGTATCTGTGACATGTATTTTTTTCCAGCTCAATTATTGTAATTTAACTGAATAAAATTGATTTAAAACCGTCAAATTTGATATAAGAGGCCGTTAACCGCCGTTCTCCCTCGCTTTCACCCTTTGGGTATGGAACCCTAAAAACGTATGTTTGTATGTTTGTTTAAACTAAGCAAAGCTTGTAATATGGCTGCCAGAGACTGATATACAATATATACCTACATTTATATACATATATATTTTTAAATAATACTATATACTTAAATAGATATTAACACCCAGATATATAACAAACACAAATGTTCATCACGTAAATGTTTGCCCTAGGTGGGAATCGAACTCACCGTGTCACTTTTCGGCTGACCCAGATACTTACCGGGCATGGCTGTTTCGGGGTGTAGTCGTAAAAGCCGACTAAAAGGGGACCTTTGGGTTTGTGGGTGGTCAAATTTGGGGAACTGACCTCCCATTCAGCAAGCCCAGGGAAGACAACGGCGCGGTGTGGCCCACGCTGTTGTAAAAGTAATAATGAACGGAAATGCTCTTAGCATTTCCCGGGAGCGTTGCCTCAGGCAGTGTGCTAGGAGGATACCGGTGCGTTCCTATGGAGATCCCGGTACCCTCCTTCTGGCACAGAGGTCGGCCACCGAGGGGGTTTTAGTGGGTGCAATCTCACATAACCCAGCTTCACCCCAATGAAGCTGGGTATCTTTTGAAGATTTCCCACCCGTCAACAAAAAAAAAAAAAAGATGGGAATCGAACTCACACCCTCAAGCGCAGAAGGACAATAGACAATAGACAATTCAAGTTCACTACCTACTGGACCGACGGGCTATCTCGAGAGAGAAAAGAGAGCAACATAGAGGGATAAACGGAACAGTTGTACTAAGCCAAACAGAGATCATTGTAGGTATACCTACCCATAGTCATAAACAACTTTTAGTATGGTTAAATTAAGTTTCACTTACACATTTCGTTTAGTAAGAATGAGATTTTTCCATAGAAAATTCGATTATTTTCAAAGAGAAACACTTGTGAAAATATTATATGATGATTATGGATGGTAAATATACATGTTTGTGAATTTACCCGGTCGGAACTTTGAATAAATGAGAATAAAGGTATACATTATTATCAAACACTAGCGGGAACAAACATTGCGATTTAAATTTTAAAAAGATTTCCTTACATATGTCCGTTATCTATAGATACACCCCATATACTAAGATTATGGTCTATAGATACACTTATTACTTACTAGCTGATACCCGCTACTTCGTACGCGTAGAACTCGGCCTTCGGCCTCGCTACTAGGACCCGCTCCAGGAACACAAAATTTCATCTAAATCGGTCCAGCCGTTTACTCACCATTTAAACCTTCCCTGAACTTCCACAAATATTTAATGATCAAAATCAACTAAATCGGCCCAGACGGCTGGGCCGATTTTGCTATATATTCGTATGATGGTTTTGCTTATGGCGATCTACCCGGTCTATTTATTGCTAACCAAACAGAAAACTGCGTAGGTACTTTTAAACTTGTGTTTTTTTTTTAATATTTTGTTTATTATTATTAATAGGCTTGCGCTTGGCCGCCAACTCGCCTGATGTTAAGCGATGATGCGGCCTACGATGGAGCACGCTTGCCTAGAAGAAACTTATTCACTCTCGACTTGAAGACACCCAGATTATAACTATCGGGGAACACCCACTCAGGCAGTGCATTCTACAGACTAGCAGTTCGTACAATAAATGTGGAATCAAAGCGCTTCGTACGGGTTCTCAGAATATCAACCATAGAGCGGTGTCGATTCTTCGTGCCCACTCTGGCAGTCCGATACAAAAATGGCCAGGAGGGAATCATATCATGCAGATCTATAGCACACTCTCCGAAATGTATCCGATAAAAAACCGATAGACTAGCAACCTTGCGCCGATGCTCAAGACTAAGAAGCTTAGTCTGAACCAGTGATTCATTGCTGATGAGCCTCTTGGCACGTTTTTCAATAAACTACAACGCCCCAAGCTGGTACTTAGATGATCCATCCCAAAGGTGAGAGCAGTACTCCATGCACGACCGAACGTGTGCTTGGTAGAGTGAAAGCAACTGTTCCAACGTGAAGTACCGTCGCACCTTCGATAGGATACCCAGCTTTTTGGCTTTGTGTTGAGGGAAGTAAAAGGAAAAAACAACATAAAAACGATAGTGAGTCAGACATCATGCAACAATACAAAACCGTGATATGAAATATTCATTGCTTAATTTTGCAACATTGTCACATGTGTAATTGCCAATTGAAATAGAAAAGCGCAATCCGATAAACATTTTGACAACAAAGCATGCGCGTTGCGCCGAGGGCGTAGACATTGCGCAGACGCATAAAGCAGTAGAAAGTGCTACGGCAATGTTTAGTCGATAACTGCATGCGACGCTGGCCGGACGTCTCCGACGCAAATGTTACCGGGCTCACGCGGGAAATAGTTGCGTCAAAGAATCGTGAATTAAAATTTATTAATTTTAACATTAATTGTAAAAGTAACGTGAGAAAAGACAATATGGGTGTCAGTGCAAGGATTGTTTTTGCGTTTCTCATGGTTGCTGCAGCTACAGCTGTTCCTGCGGGTGACGCCAGGAGAGCTGCTCTAAATAATGGTAATGCTAAAAAAATAATTACAAAAATAGTTATTGGTTTACAAATATCCATTGTAACAATGTCTAATTTATCTTCCAACAGATATAGACTAAATGCATATATTATTCTTATAATTATTATATTATGTAGGTAGGTATGCAGGATTACGCGAAAAGGGTGTTCCTACTAAGCAGAAAAGAACCCATAATACCAATTATTATGAGCAACTACTAAGGGACCAACCCTGAAATCGAGTGAAATATCAGCTATTCCATAGAAAAAAATAATTGAAACGCGACAAAATATATGGAACATCAGCTGTTTTTACATGATTTCAAAAATTGCGTTTCAAAAGTTACTATGATTTATTTACTTCACGATTACGATTTAGCTTTTGGTTCGGACATTCGGGTTATATTTATATACTAGCGACCCGACTGCTCGGCAGCTAGTTATATGTATACCCTTTCCGTGAAAATGTATCTAACTGATGGTGAAAATCGCATCAAAATCCGTTGCGTTGTTTAGGAGGAGTTAGCGGCCATACAGACATACGTACAGAGAGACAGACGCGGAAAGCGACTTTAATTTATTCTATGTAGAGAAGAGAAGAGATAGAGATAGAGATAGAGAAGAGAAGATGCTTTAAAAAAATAAGATAAAAAAACAAAGACATATCCATAAGGAAGTTTTACTACGTCTAACCATTATAAAAATTAATGTGAAAAAATAAAGGAGATTATATAAAGCTTCATTTTATAATATCTGTAACGGCCCTATTAAATCATAATGACGAGTCATAAAACGAAATAAAATGAGGCATACACTACATTCAACGCATTTTTATCGTTATAAATATGTGCATAAATAAAATGAATTTATGCTTCAATGTAAAAAAAACTATACGAGATTGAATTTTTAACTAATGTACCTCAATAATAGGTTATAACAAACTCTTTATGATATATTAAAGCAAATAATAAACAATGACTAAAAATTATAAACCATCATAATCTTAATAAAACAAATATCGCACATGACCTAGAGCAATTAAAACCACAAAAACGGCAATAAACAATAAAACACAGCTATTAATTCCATGCAGCGGATCTAACTCATAAAAATCAAGGAAACTCGCGATTTCACTGCAAATGGATAAAAAATTACGCAAGCGCTAGAAAACGTTGCAAGACAATTAATAAAGAGCATTTAAAGATAATTTCACAGCAGATAATAATTTGACTGCACGCTTTTGGTGACAATGACCTAAATTCAATCAGACGACACAGCTAGTAAAAAAGTTTATTTTGTGACACTCAAAGTTAAATTCTCGAAATAGTTTATAACCAAAATACACAGTATCTTAACACCAAAAAATATACAACTTAAAACTCGTATTGTTCTTTTCATCACACTCTTTAGTACCTAATTAAACTCGTAAGTAGGTAATTACATTTTACTTGCTTAAGTTTTTTGTAAGGTCAATTTTATTGATCTTATATTTCGTCATACAATTTTGTAATTCGAAACACCAACAGCATGAAAAATCATCAAATATGAAACGTGCAACACAAAAACATCGTATGCCTTAAAGTTTGCAGCATTGTGCCACTTCCCTACAAATAATCGTTCACATTGCGTTGAATGTAGGTAAGTAGATTTTTTTGCTTTTTGTTACCTGCATTCTGCATTGTCCACAGTCTAGGCTTAATCGTACAATGGACCTTATAAAGTTGGTTTTACATAATAGCACACTAATATCTTTCATTATGCTCAAAATTATTCAATATTACATCAAATTAGGCACGTAAAACAACTCGCGCGCAGTCAGCTGTAATATCCAAGGTTTCCCTTCTTCATTCCTAATATTGCTTAATTGCTTCAGCCTTCTATGTAGGACGAGCAACAATGGAAGCTACGCAAGGCAACGTCTGTACGAATGCTCAGTGCTCGATAGCTTTTTCATCTATTGTTACTATGTCATCGGCATACGGAACCGACGGTAACTTCCGAGGAACTTTGCCTCATTGTGCAACGTCGTGAGACACTTAACGGGTCGCTTCCATTTGTTTTGCAGCTCATCCGTTAACATTTTTACTCATTACCATTTCTAGAGTGGCGTAATGCGAGGAACTAGGGTATGGACGTTCTCACAGTTTATATTGTCCGCGCTTCGCCCTCAATAGCTTAATGACTGTTTACTTAAGTTTTTGTTTCTTTTGGAGTGCGATTAGCGCTTGAATCAAGAGGTGTGTGCTGTTTATTGATATCTCAAGTCATCGCGATTGAAGGCGACCTTACCTGAGCGTTGGCATGCGCCTCAGTTCGTTACCCTGGACCCTCGGTCACCAGTATTGACAGTCTGTCCCGACGTTTACGACTTAATGCGGGCTTCAAAAACCATTCTCTCAAGAATGCGGCGCTTAGGGAAAACGTGGCCGAGATTATCGGAAGATTCTTAATTCCAACAGCAATCGACAAAATGAAAAGTTGATCCAAAACTTGCCAAAAATAATTGGCGCAAATTCAATCAATGCTTCCAAAATGACGCACAGCATTTTTAATACAGGTAAAGATCCTAAAACTTAATCAAGTTTTATGATGGACCTAACCTGAATTATTTTTACCTCTCATCTTTCAACGAAGCAACAAGCACCTGACTATATTATAGATATATTAGTAACCTAGTGCATGGTTGTAAAACAGGTGTCTGTTTACGATTTAAAGTTACGTGAGAATTACATCGATCGATAATCGAGATATATCACGTGCTTAACGTTCTTATCTTATCAGCAAAAATGCACTTGGAAAATTAATAAATATTTTACGCAATCTTAAAAAATTACTCGCATTGTTAGCAATATTGTTTGTCATACATTCCCCGTAACACCAATGCAATCGGTATTGTGAAGAATTTACCGATTAAATCGATTTCAAGCTTAGGTAGGTATGTTACAGTGGGTTATGTCATTTTTGTAACGTTAGTAAAATTATGCAACAAATGATCAGTTTATTTTTTGTTCAAAAATTTAATAAAATATGTAATATTGTGGAACGGTTCTCCTTCCCACGCGTAACGGATAATCTTTTCAAAAAAGTATTTGGTATGATTCTGTTTGCGCCCAGCACGTGTTTTTATTGTGTTTAGGTAAACTCACTGTCTTTGTATATGAATGTTTTTGCCCAACACGGACATATACTATCAGTTCAATTCAATTGGTAAAATCACAGATCTTTTAAAACTATGGATATGAGTTCAAAAGTAGACAAACTTAATTTAAGAAACTAACATGGTTTTCACACATTTTATATATATTACATGGGAATTACTCACGTATGTTTACGCCGGTAACTCCAACTATAGTTTCAACCGCATTAGGCGGTCTTTTTCAAGTGAATGCGCGCGTGCGGCTGCGTCTCGCTTAGCACGTGAGTACGTGAGCTAAATTAGTAATTCCCGTGTAAATAAAACAATATACTACTAATAAAAATATAATATTTATAGAAGGCACAGGTAGGTAAATAAAAAACTTAAAAATTAACTTAGTAGTACAAATCGCCACTGTGCACCAGAATGCTGGCAGCATTGCCCCGCTGGATCGCAAGGCATAATTTTTAGCGAAATATGCACCAGCTCCGTATTCAATTGTAATCTTCTAAACTTGCTGTTTGGAGGGCAAAAAAATCTGGCCCATGTGTTGCTAGGTTGGCCTGTCAACCTAAAATTCACTTAAGTTATCAACATTGTTTCTTTAAGAACCCGCTCCCGGCCAGATTTCTTTCGCACATTGTCAACATGTTTGAAGATAAATAATCACTGACTGGTCATAAAAAAATAAAAATATCTTTAAAAAAATATTTCGTACAATTAGAAACTATATGGATATTTTACAGGGAAGATCGAAACTGAATCGAAAAAATAGTTTTTTGTTCTCTCTACATAATTAAAATATATCAACATAATAATTGCTTTTAACCGTTTTGCACACACAGTCATCTGACCCCAAATTAAATAAAATTGTGATATGGCTGCCAGAGACTGATGTACATACATATTATAATTATACTTTTCAATACATAATAACACCCAGATACAGAACAAACACATATGTTCATCACATAAATGTTTGCCCTAGGTGAGAATCGAACCCACATCCCCAAACGCAGAAGGCAGGTTTACTACCAACTGGATCAACGATTAATCATAGTCGAAGTATTTTTAAGAAAATTTTCATGTTTTTTTTTAAATTCTACTCACAGAGGGTATACAGGCCCCTTAAGCTCCCGATTCATAGTATGATTTATCGTTTGGTTTTTGTAAAGAAATTGTGTGAAGCTATGCAGTATCAGACTGGTCATATAATTCCAGCCTGCGTGGGCCCCTACGGGCCTGGCTTGCGGGTCTTGTTGCAAGCCAGGCGGTAGGTAGGATAGGGGGTCTCCATGCAGTCTCTGGCCTCGGGCTTGTGGGGACCCACCCTAGCCTTTCCGGCCAAGTCCGACCCTGAAGCTATGTATTCAAGTATTCAAAGTTATAATTAATTACCACGCGCGTGATATACGCGCACGTTTTCCAATAGCGTCCTCGTTTATCATCTAGGCTTGTATAACAGGAATGTAAAGTAGCTAAGATAGTATACTGCACTTTGTTTTGTAAAAAGCAATTTGTGCTTGTCACACACAACATAAAAGCTTTTTGTTTGTGGTTTTACTTTATCTTGTGGTTCGACCCTTCGAATGGCCTTAAAATTCTGACTATGTAGTTTATTTTATTTTTTATTCATAGGCTTGCGTTTGACCGCCAACTCACCTTATGTAAAGCGACGATGCGGTCTACGATGGAGCACGCTTGCCTGGAAGAAACCGATTCACTCGTGATTTGAAGACACCCAGATTGTAACTATGGGGGAACACCCATTCAGTCAGCGCATTCCACAGACTAGCAGTACGCATAATAAAAGTGGAATCAAAGCGCTTCGTATGGGTTTTCGGAATATCAACCATAAAGCGGTGTCTATTTTTAGCACCCGAGATTTTTAGTGGTCTAGAAAAGTAAGCAATATCATATTAGCTGAGAGTATACCTATTACCAGGATTTAAAGGCTATCCCCAGGGCTGTGTTAATCTTATAGACGTAAGGACAACCTACCTTATAAAATTCAAAGGACTTTACTGACTTAAAGGCCCATAAATCACCTCAGGATAAATCAAATACGAATCGTTTTATGATAAAAGTTCCATTAAATGTCGAATTGTCATTATGTTACTATGAATAAATTCAACTTGCCCTGTTAGTTAGTATGTGTGTAGGTACATTCGTATGTGTGGGTTATAATTTGCAACTGAATTTTACACCAGTGTATTCTCAACCGATTCAGCTGAAATCCAAAAAGTCTGCGCAATTCGTAGCGTGCGCCGAGTTTTGGTGCAGATTTTTTTTTGGCTTGATTGTGACTTTATATGTATTGTATCTTATACTACTTATACATAATCTAGACAGTTTTTCTAACACTTCATCATACACCTTAGCTACGTTTATTCTGCTACTAATTGCTAGCGTGACCATAAACAATTTAACACAACTTGTGCATTGTTCAAGTCCTAAGATCAGTCAGGTCATTGCCTCCACACAACTCAAGGCAAAGTGAAAGTGTAATGGAAAGTGCCACAAATACAAACAGTTCATTGGGAAATTCTCGACAAAAAGCTTTAGTTTTTGTATTGGGAAAAAAGTTTTCTGAAATGGCAGTTTTTCCCAATCATCATCAGTAAAATCATTGCACATTTTTAGCTAACTCTATTAATGTATAACTCAACTAGTAGCACCCCGCGAGTTGACCCGCTATTTTTCAGAAACCGGTAATTTTTACGAGAAAAGTAACCTGTGTTTATAAACCAGGCCCACACCAAATTTCATTGATTGATTGATTGATTAACTCTTTATTGTTCAATTCATTAAATTTGATACAGAGGACAAAAAACTCTTAAAAACTAGTGTAACAACTGGCTTTACTGGCTTTATGATCTGTTCGGCCATTACTTGAGTTGAGAACATACATAATTATTTTAAAAAGCAGTAAAAACATGGCGACATTTTACTATAGCTAGCTACATAAGAACCATAGAACGTTCTTTATATCACTGATATTGTTAAAAGATCACAGACATATATAGGACCCTGTTGTCAGAAAGAGATAAACATACTCCAAAATCGCGCATACGTACGTTTGTGTCTTTGCCAGACACAGAACGGACTGAGTTCTCTCAAGCTAATTAACTTGTCTAAGTATGTATCGCCGCGCCTCAATAAAACGTATCTACCTTAGTTTATATATAATATCATTGGTACTCACTATCTATTTCAAATCGAAAATACTCACATGTAAGAAGTGTATATTATTATGTTTATAATTTGTTTATTTTCATAATTTTAATATTCTCTGCCACGTTATGGGCAATAATTTTGCCAAATGTTCTTTACAAGGTTCTTTATCTTAAATAATTATGTTCATAATAATTAAAATTTATTTCCAAATAATCACAGACAATAGCTAAGGCTAGATCGAGTGTTAAGATTTATTCTTATGAATTATTAACTATTCGTGCCTACAAAATTAAACTAGTTGTTTTCTAGAATAGAACAGAATAGAATAACGCTTATTGCTTAATAGAACTGTGTACAAAGATGTTACATAAAGTTTAAGATCTAACAGTTTATCTTAGCGGACGTGCAATATTTGGTACCTAGGTACGAGTACGATAACATACATAAGCGTAACATCGAATAATTATTTTATTTATATTACTCGCGTAAGATTAAGCCGGTTACTCCGACTATAGTTTCAAACGCATTAGGCGGTCTTTTACAATGTGAATGCAGGCGCGCGGCTGCGTCTCGCTTTGCAGTTTTTTTTTTTTGCTTTGTTCTGCTATTGGTTACGTTTTGCGAGACGCAGCCGCGCGCCTGCATTCACCTTGAAAAAGACCGCCTAATGCGGTTGAAACTATAGTCGGAGTAACCGGCTTAATCTTACGTGAGTAATTCCCGTGTAATATAAATAAAATGTGTGAAAACCACGTCAGTTTCCATAATAAAATCGAATAGGTATGTTATTAATATCAGTTATATCTTTTACAAAATATTTCTATTCTATTCTCTTATTATATTCTATGCAATATTTGGTATCTAACTTTAACAACATAAGGCTGACATTGAATAAGTGCCTATGTTATATTTCTATATATTTACCTGTATCATTTCAGATAATACACGAAAAATAATAGTATGCTCTTAATTTATTGCCGTCTAATTCTAGAGATAAAAAGATTTATTACCAAAGATTTGAAAAACAATCAACAAAGTATAATTTTAAAATACTTTGATTTCGCTTACATAAATTGGTTCAATTAATAATGATCACTAAAACCCATAATCTTTGAGATATCGCAGGAAATTTTTTGGTGGCTTAATATATATATAAGACTAGCACCTCCCTGCGGTTTCACCCGCGTGGATTACTCCTTATATCACCAGCTATCAGCTGCCAGTGTAAGTACCGTCAAAATCAGTCCAGCTGTTTTGAAGTACATAGGGAATATATACACACATCGCTTTTTATTTATATATAAGATTATTATATGGAACGGTAAGGTGTTAAGCTATAGGAGGTCATTGTACTCAACATAATGAAGATTTTTTAGTATAGGACCAACACTGAAATAAAAAAATCTGCTGCTACATACAAAATTGTCCATACATGTCATTGTATGAATGATATATTTTTAAAGCTGATATCATCATCATCATCCTTTCAGCCATAGGACGTCCACTGCTGGACATAGGCCTCCCCAATCGATCTCCAGAAGGGCCGGTTGGAAGCGGCCTGCATCCAGCGTTTTCCTGCGGTCTCTTTTAGGTCGTCTTTCCATCTTGTGGGTGGACGTCCTACGCTGCGCTTACCGGTCTGTGGTAAAACTGATATACATAAATACAACACAAAAGTCAATACAAACCCAGCAAGTTCCATTTCTTATTCAAATTTGTGATAAATAAGATCAATTTTTCCCGTCTATATAATATACTGCCTCTGAGACCATGTCGGAGACTTAGACCAAACATGTAACATAGCATACTTGTTTTCTAAGAAACCGATTCACTCTCGACTTGAAGACACCCAGATTGTAACTTAAGGGGAACACCCATTCAGGCAGCGATTTCCACAGACTAGCAGTTAAGTTTCGAGTAGATCAAACTATGACTAGCTACTAAAGGTACCTATAGTTCATCATACTCATAATCAGCCTTTTTTAACACTGCTGCTGGACTTTTAGCCTACCCCCGAAAGGGTGATTGGGCCATATCCGCCAAGCTGGCCCAGTGCGGGTTGGTGGATTCACATACTCCATTGAATTCCTTCTCCGTACGTATGCAGGTTTCCTCACGACGTTTTTCCTTCACCGGAAAGCCAGTTGTATGAAAATCTGTACATAAGCTCCAAAGAGCTCATTGGTACGGGCCCGGGGTTTGAACCCGCGACCTCACGCTTTCAAGTGTAGCGGTCTCCCAAATGGGCAACCACGGCTTTTATCTATACTAATATTATAAAGAGGAAAGATTTGATTGTTTGTTTGTTTGATTGCATTGAAAAGGCTCCGAAACCGTTGAACCGATTTGAAAAAACCTTTCACTGTTAGGAAGTTACACTATCCCCGGGTGACATAGGCTGTAATCTATACCCGTGCTAAGCTGGGGCGGACCGTTAGTTTATTTATATAAATAAGGTAATAATGGCGTAAGTATTTTATGCGATTTAATCATATGATCCTTTCACAACTTAATGTTCTTTTAAACACCTACGCTTATTATTTATTTATTCATATTATATAGATGGAACACGATGTTATGCCATACCTGTTAATTTTAAATTTTTGAATATATACGGGGTAAAAGAGGTATTGAACCCGCGACTTTCAAGCCTAGCAGTCTCCCAAATGGGCTACCACGGCCCCTATAGTTGCATATCTAGAAATTAAAGTAACACATACAATTTGTTTTGTAGAAATAATAAATTACTATAGACAGACAGATAAGTTACGAAACGGCCCGTTCATAACTAGTTCAGTTCGGGTGTTTAATTTGGCTATTACTAACAAAGGAGCTCTTTGCAAAACCAGTGGCTGTGAAACCAGCGAAGGTCATAGCGACTGCAATACTGCTCTAACTTGTCGCTGTGAATTATTTCACTATGGGTTTGATCTCAGTAGAAAAAAACGGAAAAGTGTGAGTAGGACTCACACCCTGAGGGTTCCGTACAGACTTAATAAATATGCATGTAGATGTAGATCCATCCCGAAAATCGAGTCTTGACGAAAAAGGTTAAAAAAAAAAAAAAAATTGCATGACAAACTTAACTTTGTAGTTGGTAAACAGATGCTCCCATACACACCAACTACAAAATGTATGTTTATAATAGCAAAAAAAATTGTTTATGTGAT
Organism: Agriopis marginaria; assembly: GCA_932305915.1. NCBI lineage: Eukaryota > Metazoa > Arthropoda > Insecta > Lepidoptera > Geometridae > Agriopis > Agriopis marginaria. The sequence continues at coordinate 5,426,033 of OW029926.1, forward strand.
GTAATATCAAGTTAACAAATTTCGGATTTTTACCTTTATTACGTGCTGTGAGACCTTGCTTCTTGCCAAATTTCATGAGTCTAGGTCAACGGAAAGTACCCTATAGGTTTTGATTCCCTTGTTTTTATCACTAGATCGCAAAATATGCGAATATATGCGACATAAATGGTCATATCTTTTTATTGCGTTTACTTACAAGTTTGATTTACAGCTAAAAGAAACCGTAGACTCGAGTATTTGATATAACTTTCAACTAGAAAACCTCAATGCGTTCTTGAGAAAAAGGGTCTTGACAGACGGACAGACGGACAATAAAGTGATCCTATAAGTTTTATTTACATTACACGGGAATTACTCACGTAAGATTAAGCCGGTCTCCGACTATAGTCCCGATAGATAGACCGATATTATGGGTTCTGTTCTTTCCTTTTGAGGTGCGGAACCCTAAAAATAGAAGCGTTAAACCTACAGTTTCTCCTTTAGCACTTACATCCCCCTTGGTCGTCCATTTGATTACATTTTGAGCTTATCATTTGCAGTTGTGTGTCGCTTAATATTGAAGTGTGCGTTTGTAGAGCTAGTAGAATATGTCAGTGTGTGCAATACGTGTTTACCTCGGCCCTTTCAGTTATTGGCAGACTTTTTTCAATACTAGCTCGAGTTTAAGGCAGATCCAAACTATATATTATCAAAGGGTATGGTAAAAAAAAGTAATCAATATAAATTACCAACCTACGATTGTGACGTATTATATTATGGTAAGTATGATTGAAATTATTTTGTAGCGATAATAGCTCAGTGGCTAGCGCATTTTAATTCCAATCTGCAGGGTTAAATACAAAAAATTAAAATTTGTTTGGTATATTTAGCTAAAAAGGTTGTACAATTTTGTAACTGAGAAGGGCTTATTATGTAAAAGAATCCGCGTTCGAATTGCCTTTTCGAAGCTTTGAACTTTATGTTTCGACTAATAAATGTTGCTTTGTGCATCCTTGACCATAAAGATTGTTGCAAAAGTTTACTGTTTTAACATTACGTAGTATGAATTGTTGAGGTGAACAATCTTCCTACATGGGTGGTTGACCTTCTATCATTGTGGCGTGCAAAATGCGTTGTTCTTATTGTGACGTATCTACATGGGTGTAGCTATGTTGTAGATTAGTCAGATTTAAGCATAAATAAATCTACGTAAATATTATATAAGTATAAAAAACAAGCGGCGCCTCGTAGTTTCACCTGAGTGGACTTTCTTGGAACCGTACATTTTTCCGGGATAAAAAGTATCCCATGTCACTATCCAGCTCTCCGACTATGACAATACGAAACATCACGTCAATGCGTTGTTATAGTTTAAGAGTTTATTTTCTCAAAGAATACAATAATTCACTTAGCTGAGAAAATACATGTTTTAACTGACAGCTTAAATACTGGGTTCTATTACGTATCACGAATCTTCCAAAGCATGATAGCAATTTCGGTTATTAACAATTACCAATTACATTGTTCTGTTGCGTGAAAGAGGAACAAACAAAATGAACAAACAAACACACTTTTGCTTGAATAATATTAGTTTGATTTCAACTTTTGCTCGTGGTTTTACCAACATGGAAAGTTTAACTGTTCCTCAAGGAAGGAACTTTCAGTACCGGTTGCGTACTGCGCATTGCTGTACCTGTATAGGCATATCACATGTATGTATACTATACAAATAAAATATATAATAAAAAAAATAAAAAAATTATATACAAATAAATATATAATTGTTATATCTTTGTAATAATATATTATATTAGTGTTATTTCTTTGTAAACTCATTTTACCAATGTTCTATTATTTTTGGTGCAAATGTTTGCTCGGTTGTCCACCTATCCCAATAAAATAGTAAGCTTTGCGAAGCAGTCCTGCTTCGCAAAGTTTACTATTTTAGGTTCTCTTCTTTGTTATGTTAATTTATCACGCTAGTTAAGGTGATATATTTAAGTTTAGGTATTGTATCTTTTGTTTTTATTGCGTGTGTATATAAATAAATAATAATAAAATATCAGAATGCCGGCATTACCACGATTTCAGGTGCGTTTCGTAATTCCAAAACATTTTGATTTGATAACTCGATGTCAGCTTCGAATTGTTCGAAGGCCGCACGACATTGTTCTAGCGGTGACGGTTTAGGACAATTGAATGGCAGACGTAATTGCCCGTTTTCGATTACGTTTCAACCATTGATTTTGATTCAGTAAATCATAGTGGTTGTACCCATGGTCGTGAGTTTTTGGACGATTGCAATTTAGTTTAAAACTAAAGCCGTTTGTAGACTATCAACAATGAAGATAAACTAAGCGTGATTAAACCCGCTTATGTACTATGTAAGATGGGGTTCTTCAAAATGGTTTTTAATAGAGTCTTTAAAAGTCGGAAATGTACCTGTGATGCCCCTGGTGTTACAGATATCCATAGGCGACGATAACTGCTTGCCACCAGGCAAGCAGTTATCGTCAAGGCAGCTTGTTTGCCACCTATGAAAAAACAACAATGTAGGTAAACTAAGCGTCAGATAACTTTTAATCGTAACTCCATTTATTCGAGTTGGTTTCGCGATTTCAAGTATTACCGGTACTTCCGTTGTAATCCTTCCGCATCGGAAGTCCTATATTTAGGATGGCCGTAATTTTACGCTATAAGCATTAATAGTTCGTTTCCTAGTTTTTAAAAGTAAATAATATTGCAAGCAAATTATGTATGTGCTGCCTGAATGGGTATTCCCCGTTAATTACAATCTAGGGTGTCTTCAAATCGCGAGAAAATCGTTTTTTTTTTTTCTAGAAACGCGTGCTCCATCGTGACCGCATCTTGGCTTAACATCAGGCGTATCAAATATAAGCCCATTTTTTAAAGTATTTTTTATTAATCCATAAATATTAAAAATGAAATCGCGAGGTACTCTGCGAAGATGACACCGTCTCCGAGAGAAAAAACTTACGATGCGGAAGAGTTATCCAGTGCGAAAGTAATTCAGTTGGCCCTTATGTTACTTTTCCCTATATACAAAATACCTGAAAAACTACTTTCACTACTAAATGGCGCAATGAACTCGACACCCATGGATACAGGTTAGAAAACTACAGCACAAAACTGGAAGTCGGAGAAGGTCTTTGCTCAGCAATAGGATGTTGAATCCTAAGCTAAATAAACCAACACAATCTCTCAGTGAAAACAGTCAAAAAATCTAAAGCATAAAGCTTACTCATTAGCGGCCTTACTTATAAACGATACTTAAAAGTTAAGCAATGCTTAAAATTGCTGTCAACTTCTCGTTGACGGAAATTGTCACAGGTGAAAACGAGACAGAGCAATTTTAAGCTTTGCTTAACTTAATTAACGTTTATTAGTAAGACCGTTAATATTTACCGAACTTCACTTTACATGTTAAGTCAAAATTAAAAAAGTCAAAAAACCGCTTCAAATGTACCTAAGCATCTGAGTAATTTACCTCTTTGAGGTCAAGTTTAATTGCTACACGAAGTAGTTAAACAAATTTTGAAGTCAGTTGCTTGGTAAATACGTAAATTAGCAAATTGTTCTGATCGTTTGTGTTTACCTTAATTTAATGTTAGTGTTGCGTCTCATCCCTAAGTCACGATTAGTCGACGGCGCGGGCGCAAATTGTCGAGCTCGGTTCATGTCGAAACGTTGGGTTGATTGTGACGAAGGATTGCCAACACCTTCAATTCAACGCTCAAAATGAAATTGAAGAAAGAGCATGCAATTCAGTATTGTTGAAAACTAACAAAGGATGATTGCATGAATACGCAAAAATTGTGCGTAGATGTCAATGCTCGTGATTTATTATTAAAGCTGCTCTACTTTGTGGTTTGTTTACTTTTTACATGAAGGAGAAAAAAACTGATAACTGATCTCTCGTTGAAATTTCCATCAACAATTTTCTACCCAGTGCTGAGTGTCAGGCTCCTCTTCAGTATATTAGTCTAGATTCTCCATTTCACTGCCTGCCATTTCTATCACATCACATAAGATTAACTAAACAAAATACAACTTTATACTAACACTAGTAGGCCGCCCCTGCTTCGCCCGTGCGAAGCCGAGATATATAGCCTATGTCCACCGGGGATAGTGCAGCATCCCAACAGTGAAAGAATTTTTCAAATCGGTTCAGTAGTTTCGGAGCCTATTCAATGCAAACAAACAAACAATCAAATCTTTCCTCTTTATAATATTAGTGTAGACTACAAATACCTACAGTTAGACTGCCCATAGACCGTTGAAGGTCTAAAGACAATACAAATGCTCAAGCCCACTACCAGTTGGCAGCATACCCAGCATGCTGACGGCATTTACCACGCTGAATGGAAATGCTTATGCGTTGAGCCAGAAACACGCCAGCATTTTGGTCACGCGATGATGTATGTATGTTCATATACAAGTTTACCGACTAAACGGAATGAAATTAGGTATGTTGTTTATCCCAAAAACTATAATGGTTCCTAAAGGATAGCTGGTGAATCCAAAGGGCGCAGCTAGTATTTCGATAATTTTTTACTAAGCTGCTTTCATTGTAGAACTTTTAAAATATTATAATTTTTTCTTGTCTTAAACTTTTTAACCGACTTCAAAAAAGGAGTTCTCAATTACTTTTTTGTTGTTGTTATTTGTTACATCAGATCTCAGTCATTTATACACTGATTTGGATTTTTTTTTAAGTACACTTTAGAATTGTCCCCCAAGAAATTTCAAAAAAACCGGTTCAGTAGTTTGATTTTAAATCAAAAAAACTGGAAAATCATCAGGCGAGTTGGCGGTCAAGCGCAAGCGATATTTTTTTTTTTTTTTTTTATTAAAAAAAATATAAAAAAGTGTATATATATATATTTTTTTTTCGTTAAAAAAAATATATCCATGTAAACAAAATTGCGTCCCTATCTATTACTCATTTTGAAGTTGGTTTTTTAAATTGATAATTATATACTTCTTGTTATTCTATGGTTTTTGCAACTTAAGAATCTCATAGCTAATCTGGGAGCATCAACAACTGTGATTGTAATTCTTCGTGCGTGTGTTGTGATGTTACGATACGTCCTCTGCTCTTACCAAACTGTGCGGTGGCGTGAATGCGCATAATATGCATAATTCGCGTCTTCTTGTTTTGTTGCTACTTGCGAACATAGCACCATTGTAATTCTTTAGCGTTATTTCATAGCTGACCGGTGTTTTATTATGTATGTGAGGACACGGTCTCAGATATAACTCACCTAGTCGGTAATGGAAACTGCTCTTTAAATCCCGTTTTCTGCAATAGCTAACAAACTTGCACATATTTTTTTATATATAAAAATTGACTGATCGTTTTAACAAGTACTAAGTTACTAATTACTTATTAAATTTTTTAAATCCTCTACAAGAGAGCTGATGATCTTCAAACGGCTGAACAGAATTAGCTAAAACACACTCGATCAAATCACCTTTCAAACAAAAAATACTAAATCAAAATTGGTTTAGCCGTTTGGGAGCTACGATGTCACAGACGTTACACACGGTAACTTTTGACACCCCTCTGTTTGTTCGAGGGTAAAAAAAACGATTAGACATTATCTATAAAATAACATTGCAAATGGTTTAAATAATTCTATGCTTTTTTATAGGATGGTAAAGGAGATAGAGAAGTACTCGATAAAAGATAGTCCTTGTTTCCTCCAACAAAAAACCATGAAATTTAAACATTTGCAAAATTGGTATAAAAATTATTTCCAGTGCGTAGTAATTTTCTATCTTAAAAGATGTTTAAATTGCGAGCGAGATAAGAGTCGAGAAGCGGTGTCTCAAAAGCCGTAAGCACATACAAAAGATTACGAAGAAAGACAAGTAGAAAAGCTCCAAACATTCACGCCATATCTATAACAGCTGCGCTTATATTTCGCATAGAAATCTTAGTATTGTAACTTAATTTATTTTATACAAAACACTGTGATTTACGTCTTCTTCGTGACATAGGGTAGGCGATATTGCATTGCGATCGTATGATGTAAGCACTTTACCGTCCTACACTTCAATGCTGTTCTTATAAGTACGTACTTGTACTACAGACTGTCGATGTTGTTTATACCTTCACTTTTATAAGAACTAACATTCTGTTCACGGTAAGATTGCACTCTACGTGATTTCATGTAGTAGGTCCTCCTCTCCCTTTTTACAAGCGTTTATGCTTGCCTTGTTAGTACGGGTCAAAACTTGCAACTGAATTTTAAAACAGTTATCTCCAACTGATTGTGCTGTAATTTTGAATACACATTTAGTTTGGATAACAATACATGGTTAGCTAAAAGACGTGATTCTAAATCCAATATGGTGGACTGCCAAAGACAGCGGACCAGTTTTATGCACTCTCATGATCTGGATATCAAAGTAAAGGGTTTCCTAAGAAGAACACGATAAGCTTGATTTCAATTTTTTTTAATAATTTTATTTCTTGTAAACATTGGAAGTTTTTAGTAAAGATTATTTAGATAGTTTAATGTCAAATAAATCCTAAATATAATTATGGTATTCACCAACAACTAAACTAATATCTATTCAAATAACCCACCCCTAACCGTTCCCGGCGCAAAGGTACCCAAAACACTCGCTGCATTACCGCGTTGGATGGCAATGGCTAACCTTTGCACCAGGAACGAGCCGGAGCGGGAGTCACATTGGAATAGCTTTGGTACTTTGTTATTTTTTCGTTGAAATTTTGAACTCTATCAAAAAAGATAAAACACGAAGTAGATAACTATTCTAATGCTAAAAGTCTGGGTTTACAAAAGAAAAACACACGGATATGATTATTTTCAGTTACCCATCGATATTTTAGGTTTTTTAGACGGATCCTGATTATCCTTGGCAGTGTATCAGCCAAGCTTGTTTGCATGTTTTTATTGGTTATGACAAACGATAGATGCAACTATATAGGGTTACACGGAACAGTAGTTCTGAGCCGATAGGCCATTGTATTTATCATTATGAACAATTTTTAACGACTAACCCTGAAATCGCAAAAAATCAGATATCCATTAGAAAAACACCACTTACTTTCTACGAAATATATAACCAGCCAGCTGGTTTTTTTTTTTCATGATTTCGGATGTGGTACCTTGGTAATTTTTTTATTTTTATTCTTTCATATTGAATTTCTTTCGGAGCGTAGCAATAATTATCAGTGGACGTAAGTACCTAAAGCACATCTGCCTTCAACTTCATCAGACTTGCTAGTGTTGAAACATCCATCCAAAGCGGAAAAATCCATCAGAATTTGCATATTTTATGCAACAAGCAACCGGCGGCGATGGAGAGTGGTCAACTGGTCATTGCCACTCTTGGCCTTAACAATGACTTAACGCAATGACTTATGGACTTTTCAAGAGACTTAATAGCAGGATAATATATAAAGGAGAAACGTTAACTGTAAAATTAATGCAAGGGTTTCCTTTAAACTGTCAATGTTGTGTGTGGTTTTTGTGATTAATCAAGTTAACATGAATCAAAGTTTTTTTAAAAGAATTAATCCTTTTTAGTATGTACTTGGGAAAAAAATATGAAAAGGGTATTTACTGTCAGGCATAAAACCTTCTTGGAGTTTTTCGTATGTATCATTAAAAGTTACTCCTTTGAGTAAACTTACTTTGAGTTTTTTATGTTTTGTTATTTATTTATTTAGACCGATTACTTCGTCATTTGTGGACTGATTTATGGGAATCTTTTTTATTATATACTAGCTGCGCTTTGCGGTTTCATCTGCGGGGATTACTCCTTTAACATCAGGTATCTGACACAGAAACTCCCGTCAAAATCAGTCCAGCCATTTCGGAGTCCATAGGGAACATATTCACATATACATACATACATAACACAATACATATTCTATTATAAATGTATATTATAGATAGGAATCTCTCGGGGTCCACAAAAATTGTCTTTGGCTTAGAAGTTTTTTGTTCTACATTTCTAACTTCAAACTCCATACAAACTTTCATCCCCTTTTTCTTTGCGAAATGATCAAAAATACTTCCTTCTTATATGCTCACTTTCGTTACATAAAGAAAACTGGTTCAAAATGTCATGCTTCTAGAGCCTGCGATTTAGGTTGTGCATTGGTTGTTAGAGAATGAATAAATTTAAGATTTTGATGAATAAGATATTGAGTATCTATTTATCATGATAAATGCCTAAATTATTACTGCAAAATATATTTTATTTCATGCCAATAGCTTTAAAATAACCCAGTTAATATTGAGGTCAACGAGTTACTTCGCTCATATTTGGCTCCACTGTAAAATTTGTGTGATGGTACTCAATACTTAATACCTCTAAAGTACATTAGAAATGAAAAATTTTAACGAAACAATCATTGGCATTAATTTTACCAAACAGAGCGGAATAATTAATAATTACAATCATAATCGATTAAACTTATCACGCTGAGACGCGAAATTAAAATGAAGGTAGAGTTAAAGGGTTTCCTTTTTCACCTTTCAAATGAGTGGTTACAAAGTAACATAATTCCAAAAGCCTTTGAGAAAATAAGGAATGTCAATAAAATCAAAACCGCAGAGGTCAGGCACCCTCTTACACTGACAAATGAAAGATAGTGCTTTTTGCAGTCGGTAAGTGCGTCATGGGCAAAAAATTGCACTCTACCTACTTTTATAAATGCAACTTTGATTGAATGAGTCAATTTAACTGCTGACATGTTGATTTCTTGATGAATCAACATATTTGATGATAAATAAAAAATTCGCAGTACTCTAACTTGTTTTTCTTTTATTTAACTTGCCAGTATATGTACTTTCGCAATATGTGTGGGACAAATCTTGCAACTGAATTTTTGACCAGTTAATCAATTGAAGCTGATATTTAGCATACTTATATAAGCTCGGTGACAATGCAAAGTTATGGTACCATCGAGCTGGTCTGATGATGGAGACACAAGGTGGTCATAGGAAATCCTAAACGAAACGACGTAACCCGTCGAGTTTGGTTTCGTTGGATTTGCCTTCCCAAGCACTTTGGTCCTCGATGATAAATTCAATATGGTAGACGCCCCAAGATGGCGGTCAAAATGTTCTTATCTGACATCATGATTTGGATATCAAATTAAAGGGTTTGCTGGGAAGAATACGAAAAAACTTGATACTAAAAAGTATTTTTTTAATTAATTAAATTTATTATAACGCTATATTATTAGCTTCACTAGTGATTTTCAGTTCAAGCATTTATTAACTCTGTCAGCTGCAATAACTTTGTAAAAAGCTGAATAAAAACCATTTTCTTATAATATTTTACTAACGTATGTCTGGTACCTGCTACAGTCTTGCATTCAAAAACCTAGCGATAGTGATCAGAATTCGTGGTTTTCATTTAGTTTTTTACAATGTTATTACAGCTGTCAGAACAAATAAATGCTTGGACCGAGTTTAACTATGTAAAAAGCCTAATTACCCACAGAGGCATATGAGAGTCACGTATTTGGAGTAAATTCGTATACGCTAAAGGCCTGTTAATAATTATGTAATTAAATTATGCATCTTCTCAAATCAGTAATTTCGGTTCAAACCTTGTCGGCTTTTCGAACAAAATAAATCATAATCGAGCCTTTCATGACACCGGTATTATTATTGTTTAAAATTTAATGCTGAGAATATGTCTTGAGTTACTTTATTGCCTTGTAAATTTTATTGCGTTAATATTATATTTATGATTATCACTTTAAGTGTTGCAATAAATTAACATTCAACAAAACATCATATTCAAAACTTCCCACCTTAATTCACAGCTAAAGAGATGATTTGCTTTCATGATCTCTTTCATTCGTTAAAATATAAAGTAATATAAATTTCACCCGCGTAGTGATGAAAATGATGAAAAGTATGTCTATGTCACTCTCTGGCTCTTGAACTATACCCATGCAAAAAATCAGGTCGATCCGTTGGTCTGTTGCAGCGTGAAAGAGGAACAAACATCCATACATCCATACATACAAACTTTCGCGTTTATTAATTTTAGTAGGAAGTAGGCCGGTATACGATCAAGTGTGAGGATTCATTACATAGTCTTTTCATGGGCGGAATTAAACAGACTGACATACTGATTCCTTGTATAACATTCGATATGTAAATTTTTGTTACAAAACAGTGACCGCACAGTTTATCACGCGCGAAACAAAGACAAAGCACATTTAAATTAAATATCTAATTAGGCTGGTGCAACGAACCAAAATGTGTTTTGGGCTACGAATCGTCGTTGTCTATGGTTATATCACTAACTAGCGACCCGCCCAGGCTTCTCACGGGTGTAGTTTAGGTGTGAAGGGTCGCTTGTTATATACAGGGTGTAATGGGAACACTCTCGAAGCCAAAAGAAGGTAATTGTACTCATCATTATGAACAACTTTTACTATGGGACCAGCCCTGAAATCGCGAAAAAAAAAATCTGCTGTTCCATACATTTTGCCGAGTGTCAATGACCGTTTTCTATAGAACAGCTGATATTTTTTTCGCGATTTCAGGGCTGGTCCCATAGTAAAAGTTGTTCATAATGATGTGTACAATTACCTTCTTTTGGCTTCGAGAGTGTTCCCCTTACACCCCTTATATAAACGTTCCGCGAAAAAATATCTAAATCCGTTGCGTGGTTTAGGAGGAGTTAGTGTATAATACAGACAGACTTTAATTTATACTATGTAGAGAAAAGATGCTGGGTTCCACCACAACCTCAAGTGGAAAGTCACTTTACAGTGAATAAAATTTATAAACACACACATTTTTTTAACTGTTTTCCTATTTTTGTCTTATTTTTTTTTTTATCTTGGTGGCAGTTGGACGATTCGAAAACCAGGAGATTGAAGAGCTGGTGGCTGAGCCCAATATTGGTGATATAATTACTAATAGACTCCGCTTGGATATCTAGAAAGGATGAGAAAGGATCGCGCCTTAAAAGGGCTTACTTGGGACTGTCGGTAGGTCGAAGGCCCTTCGACCGTCCCAAACATAGATGGATGAAAGAGAACTAACCTATCTCATTTAGATAATTTCATTCAAAAAAAAATTGCGGAAGATATCACGAAACGTAGCCAGTAGCAAAATAGACGAGATGATGACATCATAAGGTCAACGATCTACGCAACACATGGAAGAAGTCTTTAAAAAATAATATTCTCTAGAATCTCGTTATATTAGCATTTGACCCACTTGTCCTATATCCATAGCTTTGAATATCATCTACATTAAGATCATTTGTAAATAAAACACGTTCGTATTGATAGGCATAGTGATATAATATACATAGAGTTTATTATAATTTGATAACATTTTTGTTATGGTATGTTAGTGGGTCAAGTGCAATAGGTCAATGAATACTTTTGTTTGTAATGTGTCTTTAACAAGGTAAGCAATAAAAATTTAATACAAACAGTTAATTTCAGAAAACATTATGCAATCGCATCTAATTATTTCAAAACTAATAACACGCTGGCATTTTTGGGTTAAAATTTTTGTGTTATCGACTGCAATTATTTCAAGTCAAACAGAATTTAAAAAGAGTAAAGAAACATGCTTACTTGTAAAGATAATACTTTACGATAATTATGCAATAAGTTACCTAATTTTGTGTATAATTATTTTGATTTATTCGTAGGCAAAAAACAATGTCATTGGAAAGTATGAGAGATAAAATATGATGCCAGTGTATTGACATATTTTTTTCGCAGATTGAAACGAAGTAAATATCTATCACGGTTTTTCTTATATGATTATTAACGGGATATTTACCGTGGTAAGGTTGTGGATGTAGCTCCCGATATTTCGGCACAGTTACATGCACCGTGACACGCTCCTAACTTTGAACTGTTCGACCAACCGGGTGGTTGGTTGAGGGTTCATTCTTCAGTCTTTCCGTGAACATGGTGCATGTAACTGCGCCGAAATATCGGGAGCTCCATCCACAACCTCATCACGGTAAATATCCCGTTAATAATCATACAACTGAATTAAATACGTCTTCATAGCCAAAGATGGAGGCTGCCGATTTTATGACATAATAATCGACATTATTCTTTATTATTGGGCCAAATTAACATATGACATTTAGAACGGATATTTGGTATCATTAAGGCAATTAAAATGTTTAACAGTCGATGATTAGTTATAAATCATTCCCAGTTTAGAATGTGCAACTTGAATTGGACTTGAGGTTGCTAATATTTTTGAAAGAGAAATATTTTAATAAAGATGAACTATGAATATATAATGATTTGTTTGTTTTTGAGTGATTTATAGATTTGTGACGATGATTTATGATATACCAATTCCGTCAAAATGAAAACTTTCACCTTTGTAAATGTAATGAAATTTAAGGCTCATAATATGGCACGCCGTTATCTCACTAGCGAATTTGATGTGTTTTTTCAAATGTGCTTTGCGATTCGTGTTAAAATCGCTGCGCCCGGATGTTCTGGCCCTTATTTGAGCCCCAAAATAATCAAAGAAATATCGATTTGTGAATAGAAACAAACAGACAGTTGTGCAGAAAGACATACTTATTTTCACATTTATTTTATTAGTGTAGGTAGATATAGATTTGAACTTGGCATTACAGGCACTAACTCTAGGCGCTAGACAATACCACCAATAAAAGTATGCTTACTTTACAATGACATCAAATAGATTATAGCGCGTGCAGCGGATTTTGAAAGTCGAAAGTGCTGTGAACATACGAGGATGAAATATATGTAACCGATTGTTCTGAATTCTGTCTTGACGGCAACATCACAATTTATAATATTTATTGAACAACAACATGAACGAAATAGTTTTTACTATTTTGGTATACTAAGTAATAAATAATCAGGTACACTCTAGGATGCACTGTGTAAGAGAATGTGGACATGATTTTTTTGGACAGAATCATAGCTTTTTAAATTTTAATAAACCCAACGATAGGTATTGGCTCCCTTATGGAGGATTCTTAGATTTTTTTCCGCAACTCCACTGGGTATGCTATGATTTAGCTACAATATTTCAGTGTTAATTTTATATATTAATACGATGAAAGGAGAAGACTAATTTAAAATGTCCAAAACTGTAAACGTATGAGCTTTCCAGTTTTATTTTTACTATCAAGATCAATCAACACATTGCAAGTTTAGATAACATTTGACAGGGTATTTACACCCAATAAGTGCACTGACAGGCCAACGCGTTCACAATAGCGACCAACCTTGGACCAATGGCATTTAACTGGTGTCAATCACTCGGCCATAAAATGCTTTCACTGCATCCCGAGTTGAGTCAAATGTTTGACATTTGTTGTGATTGATTTGGGTCAAGATCACGATGTTTGCTTTGATTTTGATGGTTTCATTGCGTTTGCGCATCGAGCTGTTGGATACATACCCATTTTAACCTTCGTAAATTGAGCTCTAGGTATGCCATTAGATGTCAATAAACAAAATATAGAGCACCCATTTTATGGCTGTTTTGACGATTTGGACCAAATTCTTTGATGATTTCGTCCGAAATAAACCAAAAATAATTTTGATGTGGTTGGGCATCATAATTTATCTTTATGTAGATCGTAATTTTAGCGTGTGGCGAATGAACAATACCTACAAAAGTGGGAATTACAATAAGATCAATCAGCTCATAACAGCTTAAAAATTCCGATCACATTCCGGCCCAAAAACATTTTACACCTTACCTACTGCTTTAGATTTTCCGATATGAATATAACGATAAACAACGATTTCGGTGACAGTCAGTGGCGAAGTGGCGCGGCGCCTTCTAATAAAATATTTTAAGATTGTCGTTACCTTTTATTTTTATGAAACAATTTGATTGAATCCAAACTAAAAATCAACAAGGGCACTCTTAGGCCATGATTAAATATGCAAACGTCCCTGTTTACAGTGCATTCGATGTTCCAAGCGTCACAAATTATACGCTTGCTTCAACTATTAGCATAAATAATTGCATTAATTTCGTAAAGCAACGTTGCAAACAAAAATGAACGGCCTTGGTCGCGGCGCCGGCACCCGACACCCGCTGGAAATGCAATCGTCTACCGGTTCCAGTCCAAAATCGTTCCAATATCGATAAAGGCGTGATTCGGAGCGTGCCCGCGAACGACATACGAAACTGTAACTCACGCGAAAGTGAAACGTGGAATGTCGGAGGCGATGTCATGGGTGACGCAACAAACAATCGATCCGAGATGCGCGCCGCGAACTCGATTACTCGATTCAAATCCACCTGGAAATTGAAATAGACAAAACGAAATGACCTGTATTGCACTCGTCATTCGTTTGTCGATAGAATACTGAACGGTAGATCAAGGGAAATACGAAATTTGTAGTAGCGCAACCGATATTTCAATCGTTTTTTAAATACAGCTTTTCAGCGTCAATAATCGCTGGCATTGACACGATTTGGGGCCACCTCGTAAATCATTGCTCGCTCATTAGCTCTGTCGACGGATACATTCTGATTCTGATCGATATCTAATGCTAAACTGATACTTTTTGCCTCGTTATAAAGGTGACAAAAAATTAGGAAGTGTTTTTAGACGGCTATAAATAATTTCGAGCGCTACATGTAACACAATGTATCGAAAGAATTTAGTCTGTTAAATATACTTTTGGTCAGCTTTTGTATGATTAACTCGATTGTATCAAGGCACTCAACTATCTCCGTGATTGGATTATATAATTTAAGTAATTGCTTTTTCACACAGTCTCGTAACTCTAGATGTTCTTCCTAGTTCTCGCATGTTGGTGCTTCATTTGCCTCCTTTGTACGTGCACTTCCGCTATTTTCGCTTATGCCTATCACAGAATATCTACTTTGTGTAAGATATTGATCTCAATAAAAGTGCATTGTAAAAGTTATAGCATTTCCTTACAGTGATCGTTTTGTTTGCTATTACCGACAGTTTTATTAGTTAATCGGTTAAGTGTCTTTATTGCACTTTCTTTTTGTCGAGAAACTCTTATTTTAGGGTTGCGTAACTTGCGTACCCAAAGGGTGAAAACGGGACCCTATTACTAAGCCTACGATGTCTGTCTGTCCGTCCTACCTATAAGTGACTGTATCTTTCGAACCGTAATGGATGGCCAGTTGATAATTTCACAGAAAATGTAATAATACGTCGGATTAACTAAAAAATAATATAATAGGCAAAATGTAAAAATTAAAGGGTGGTGCCCGTACAACAAACGTATTTTTTTTCGAATTTTTGTATTAGCTCTAATGTAAAAACGGTTATACGTACAAGCGTCAAACTTGGCATGATTGTAGTAGGTACACACTCTAAAGTATAACACCAAATAATGAAAAAAATATTACATAATGACCAAGTGTGAGTTGGCGACAAATTTATGTTCATTTACAAGTTATAACTGGAAATTCGGTTACTTAGATGACCTTACGGAATCAAAATTCCAGATTTTACTAATTTTGAAATCGGTTTAATTTAATTAATAATTATTGTATTTTGTGGTGGTACAGAACCCTCAGTGCGTGAGCCCGATTCGCACTTGGCCGGTTTATTATTAAAATCAACATTTTCATTGCAAATTTTATAACCAAAAATAAAACCGGTTATGTTAATAGTTTCAACAAAAATGTAGATTATATTTATCATTTGTATATTTTGTTTCGTATCAATGCGTAACTGCGTATGTAATGTAATTAAATATTATTGCTTGCCCTTGTTTGCTTGATTTAGTGTGTAATTCGTTTAATTGTGCATCCAATTAATATTTTTATGTTATTTGTAAAACTAATGCAAACTAATGTTCTGATCACGAATTTAATTCCTCGCTTCAGTGGTTATATTATCCCTTCAATTGTAGTACATATCACTGTTTACATAAAGTTCATCACGTTTTTAATGAAATAGATACTGTAAATTATACAAATTAAAAATGAGTAGATAGTTAAATAGGACGAAGATTGTGTAAACAAAAACGATCTTAATACAGACATGGTCTATGGGTCAAACCTTGACATAAAATTTGTTTATTTGCCTATTGGGCCCAACGCCCACATTAAGGTGGGTTGGGTTATAATACAAGCGGCCGTGGAAAAGTCAACTTCCCAGTTTAAATCGTATATAGGTCCCGCCACACTAATTGAATTTACAACGCTATTTATTACGCTATTGAGTTTTTGGGTGATACGGAACCCTCAGTGCGCGAGCCCGACTCGTACTTGGCCTGTTTTTAACTTTTATTTATTATTTAATCCGCCGTAACATTACATATTCTGTGGAAATTTCAACTGGCTATCTATTACGGTTCGAAAGATACAGCCGTTTACAAAGTAGACGGGCAGACGTACAGGCAGACAGACATCGTAGGCTTAGTAATAAGGTCCCGTTTTTACCCAACGGTACTTACTCTAAATTTTAATTTTTTGCCTCACCCTAAATTAAAATCTGGATACGCCCAATGCCCATGTCATGGGCATAGAAATCAGATGCTAGGTTAACCCTTTAACGTGTAACTTTGAACAATAATGGCTAGGCCGGCTTACCTAACCAATTATGTAAACTAATCTTAACATCAAGCTATTTATTAACCTTTTTATATTACAAAAAACTATCAGCTCATCAAAATGCTTTATCTTTTTGTATAGGATTCATAAAGTTTAACAGCGTTGCGCCAGTTTACAGTCTGAAACCGTTGCTTAACTTGTTAATTAAAATAGCAAATCTTTCTAAATAAGTGTTATAGATACAAACCTATAATAGGTCTGTGGTTATAGATAATGTTTTGTAAATTAGTTCTCAAAACATTATCGTACCTACTTGACAATGCAAAGAAAAAATAATATAATTCATACGTTTCACTTTTGCCCCTTCCCACTCGTGTGGGCTGGGTGCAAAAAATAAGACCATCTCTCTTTTATTCATGTTTTCAAATCGAGATACAATTCCTATAGTCACAATCTTTCAGTGAAAACAGTCAATTAACGTCCGATTATCATTGTACATACATTGTATCAATTATATACTCTTTTGTTCAATTTTGATGTTATGTCGCTTGCATAGTGTCCAACGTTAGTTGTCCGTTATGTCATCGTAGCTCTGGCGTCGCGCGGCGTTGTAGTCGAATCGCGGTTACCTTGTAAGTAACTAACCAAAATTCTTAGCGTGCGCCGAGTTTTGATTCGGACATTTTTTTGGCACGATTGTGACTCTATATGTATTGTATCTCGATGTGTTTTCACTCAATCCTTGCAATTTTTCGTGTTAAATGTTTAAAATATAAGACCATTTTACCCACGACGAAATGCAGATGGTATATATTATACATATACACGTTTCGGAGTAAGAAGTGAATTGTGAGTTAGTGTGTTTGTATGTCTGTTAAACCTTTTTTCTCTAAAATGGCTTGACTGATTTTAAGGCATTTTTTTAAATTATAAAGGGGGGTTAGATAGTTCTTAGGTATGCTTGATCAAAATGTGACTTGTGGTTTCGAAGTTACGAGCTCTTTTCCGAATTGGTCGTGTTTTTTTTCCTTCATATTTTTTTGTTTACTAGCTGGCGTTTTACTGTCAAAATTAAAAAAAAAAATTGAGTTATCATCTTGAGTTACTACAAAAATTCCAGAGAAAAATTACTAATTTTTATCCGAAAAAATAATTTTTCCGGGCAACTTTTCAAATTCTTCTTTTCCGGGCAAACTTTTCAAATTCTTCTTTTCCTTGCAACGTCATTCAGAAGACCATTAAAAATATCTGAATTGGTCCAGCCGTTCTCAAGTGCCTTTACCCACGAACAGCATAAAAAAAAAATATAGAATATAGTTAGATAACTTGAAAAAGGCATAAAGGTTATTAATAATTCATTCTCAAGAAAAGAAGAATAAAAATCTCAAGTACTTAACAGAGGAATTCCTAAAGACAAATTATTGTTATTGCTAAAGACTTTTTGGAAACATTAACCTGTTTAATTTAATTCATATGCCCACGCAACTCCCACAGAGAGGTTCGAAAAGATATTCTCTTTTTCTAAAAACAATACCTGCAAAAAGGCGGCCGAAATCGAAACAGTAGCAAATTCTACACAGTCATTTTATTGATATCAACACTCATGAATAACACATTTTAGTCACACCCTTGGTATAAATACTGCAAGTATACAAAAAGTAATTTTAAAACTTTAAGTCAGTCTAAGAATCAGACGTTGATAAATCAATTTTTCGTGTCGAATTGATTCTTCTATGGCTCGTTTTGGAACTTATTTTAATTTCAGCGGTTTGTAAAAGTGACTGGTAATTGGTGTAAAGAATAGCTACTCTAGAATAGCAACCCATAGAGCGTTGAAGGTCTTAAGACAATCCAAATGCTCAAGACCACTACCAGTTGGTAGCATACTGCGTACTCAGCATGCTGGTGGCATTACCACGCTGAATGGCAATACTTACCTATGCATTGAGTCACGCCAGCATTTTTATTATGCGTCGCATTAACCAGATGCTCTGGAAGATTTTTGAAAACGAGGTGAGCGCCCGGTCTCCTTGGCATGGCATGGGCCCAATGTCTCAATCCCAAACGACTCAAATATGTAACCACTGCCGAGGTTAGCGTATTTGTGCTACTCTGTCGAATTGGCAGCCACACCAGCCCTACCTTATATCTCATAATTTCATCCCCATTTCACATGTACCAGAGCAGCTCCTAAAACGCAAAATTGTTATTCTATTTATACTTTTATAATTGAGATCTACATTAGAACTGTAATTATGCAAAGTTTCAAGCACTTGTCTTAAATTATAGAAGTGGGGTTCTAAAAAATTAGGACGGTCAGACAGAACGAATTTATAAGGGTTCCTTGTCAGGTTACGGAACCCTAAAAAGGCACAATAGTGAGAACTTTTCCAGTGTAGCAAGCACAGCATCGACAAGCAAACGGGTCGTGCAAGACTTTGTTGAAGCTGTCTCTTGGACATGTTAAAGCGACGCTTACAATCAAAGTCACGACAGTTCTTACAATGGATGCAACTCTATTATATTTGACACTATCTCAAGTGGCTGTTGTCGGCATTTGTTTTGAATCCACCGCAGTGTGGTTGCCGCGGTCGGTGCATCGTGACAAAATTGTTACAACACTAGCTTCACCTAATTAAATCCACTGGTTGCTGCAATCGACTGCCTTATCTTACTGTATTTATTTAATCTTTAAAAAAACGATCGAGGATTTAATGAACCACAGACACCAAAGAGTACGAGAGTAGTATCAACTCTACGCGACACCCTAATGTTATTCCATTAGAGTGTAGTATACCTGTGGCTACTTGTTTTAAGCGATTCTGTTTAAGTAATGAAAATAGTTGCGCGAAAATAATGCGTCACCATTTTTATTAGTATTTTTTTAATTTGGCTTTGAACTTCTTGTACATTTTGCTAGTGTCGTGTTGTATAAGATTTTTAGTAGAATTTGTCAAATAGTTAGAAGTTATGGCTATAAAAATTGGTTTCGAACCGTTTTCTTTCGATAAGTTGTCTTTACCACATCACAAGTAAATTTTTAAACAAGTTCATAGAAAAATATTTAAATCAAGACAAGAATAGGGACTGATATACGAGTTTCTATAGTTATAATAGTAGTTAAACGCTGTAATTACGTTATGCCTTAAATCAGATAAAAAGTTGTGTGATTGTGTGGAAACAACCTTAATGGGAACTATTAATAATAGCTATTGTATGTATGTATCGTATGTTTCCTTGATCTAGCTTTCTAATGCACTCAGAACAATTGCAAAAGGGTAGGCAGTTCGCGCCTTCACGTATAATATGAGGCAACACATGACTATATTATATTCATAAACCTTCTACGGCTGTAGGCCTTATAGAAAATTAATACTAATGCAAAATCAAACAAAAAAATCAATTAATACGAGCCCGTGAGATTACTAGATAATCATTTATTCAGACATAATTTCTTTAATTAGATGACATATCATTTCAAAACAATATTCTGTTGATTCTGTCTATGGGGTTGGCTACTATCAAAGTACTGCTAGCATAGCAAGAACCTTTTCTTTTTCCTCCTTTTGCTTTTGGCATGGCACTTCTTGTGCATATTTACCAGTATCAAGCACTTTGTCATATTTTTATTATAGTCACAATCGAAGTGCATACCCCAAAGTAAAGTGGTGGAAACTTTATTAATGGCTTCTATGAATTTTGGAAATACCACTAAAACGTTTCACCACATTTTATCATATCAAACAAAATATCAACGACAATAAAACCCCATTAGACTCCAAGACTCAGGCTGGGCTGAGGTTACGGGCCTCTAGACAACTTCTATATAGTGCCAACAATGTTTCTGTTTAAAAAAAAAAACAAATTGCCTTCGAAAAAAAACGCAATTTCGGAAAAGCGTCGCTAATAGACTTCTTTTCTCATCGATAATATATAATACTTTCTGTTTTCCAGCTTATTCTTTTTGTACGTCTCCAACACCACATTTCAAATGCTTCCAGTCTTTCTCGATCTTTCTTAGTGTGTACTTACCTTAAATACAGCCAATCATCATTTTCATCATAGACGTCTAAGAAATAATTCCACATTTCTGTATAAGGGCTTCCATCACCCACTTTCTGTAAATCGACAACGATCACGCAATAACCGACATTAGTCTCATTCCAATCTCTCGAAATCTAAGCGAAGATGAAACCAAACACATACGTGTGAATTACTTAAAAGCACACTCAAACGGCCAACTAGGCTGTAGGCATAATAATATAGTTACAACTTAGAACCTTATCACATTAACAAAACAACGCATGTCTTTTCTAATTGGTGGGGTACGCCTGAAAAGTTTACTGCGAAGAGGTTCTAACGTTGGGTATGTTCAAGTATGTTATCTAATAGTCGTGAGAAAAAACAAGGAGTTATCGACGTAATGTATCGAGAAAAGCATCGAGTAAACGCATTTCGATTATTACTCGAGTCACTTAACTTCCGGTGTGATTTTCCAACACCTCTTTAATTAATCAATACAGTGTGTTCAAAAGATCCATAATCTTTCAATAATACTAATTATATACTTACCGACATTTTATGTGTCCGTAAAATATAGTATAATGTTTGAAAACTTTTACTTGCAAAAATTTTAGAGATCAGATATATTAATTTAGTTTACATTTATCATGATTTTGATAACATATTTAGCTAGAAACTAATGAAAATTTATAAAAAAATATGACTAAATAACTAAAATTTCAATTCTTAATGCAAATAAAATCTAAATTATTTATTTAAAATATTACTATAAACACTTGATTGTACATTTCATAATATTATCAATTTAATTACACAAGTTATGATATTATACAAAAAATACAGTCCCTTGATCCGATCCTATGCACAAACTATAGATAAAAAAACGTTATGTACGCTAGAGGATTCACATAATTTTACTTGATTTGGTTTTTCATCAAATATTATTCTTACCAACAGCCTGTATATGGTTGTTAGTGAAGAACACTCGTTTGCGTGAATGACTATTTGATTACGACTCTATTTCATTCGATATATCGTTGACCCGATATGTGCCTATTTGATGAGAATCCCATTTGTGCAATCATCAGAAAGTAATCGTCTTCAAGCACCAATTCGTAACTAATAACGATTATTGCCCTTGCTAATGCTACTGATTTACGGAATAACTTGTTTAACATTTTATTATGGAAACTGATGTGGTTTTCACAAATTTTATTTATATTACACGGAAATTACTCACGAAGGATTAAGCCGGTCACTCCGACTATAGTTTCAACCGCATTAGGCGGTCTTTTTCAAGGTGAAAGCGATGATGAAAGCGAAAAAGCGAGACGTAGCCGCGCGCGGGCATTCAGCATTCATAGTCGGAGTAACCGGCTTAATCTTATTTGAGTAATTCCCTTTACTTCCATTACAATTTACAAAAAGTTACATTTGTTTATTTTTATATCGAAGCGATTTAAGTGTACTACAGTAGGATCTAAATACTTTTATTTAAATCTTTTAAGAGAATGCAACGCAGCAGCACTGTTTTTGCTTTTCCAGTTGTAGACAGACTACGTACCGGCATCATGCCGGCACCATGTATGTTTCCAAGGAAATAGCATTTGATTTGATTGTTTTTACGAAACCATCTCAAATTGTCTATAATATTTTAATGCTTTATTAAAATATTATAAACAATCTTATGATTGAATCCTCATAATTTTCAGTATACAATACAACACAAAAAAGCGTGCCACCCGGCGTGGCAATGCTGCCAGCATTCTGGTCACTTTTCCCCTTTTAGATTAGTAATTGTTATGATTTTTATTTTTATTTTATTGTACCTACCTAGTACATAATACAATACTTGTATACGTTATTATTATTGTATCGTGTAGTATTGTATTGTATCGTATTGTTTTCTCTATTACTTGCCTGTGACGCCATAAGGACATTCGACCCAAATAGAGCGTTTGCAGTCAAGTCACGTAATCAACGAAAAAATATGTATTTTTCTGAAAATCAGGACAATACTTTGAAGTTTTTAGTAAATAAAAAAATCTTCTTACACCAGCATGAATCATATTTTTAATACAGTCAAATTATTGCAGCTCCGTGCAGTGCAGGATTTTGAACTGGTTAAGTTCAACATTCTGAATGGCACTGAACTGTTACGGATAAGTCTGACGCTTACCCTCAGGCTAGTGACTTGGTTGTTTCGTCATTCACGCGCAAAAAAATGGCGTTGTGATGACAATGTTTACGAGTAAAATTTTATATTATTTTTAGTTTTAGTTAGTTTGTTAAGGTCAAACCTAGCAAGCTGAAATAGAACCAGTTCCGCCTAACCGATTTTGCTGAAATTTTCCACGCATCTGTAGTTCTGGCAGAATACACAGTACAGTAGATACACTCCGTAAAATCATTTAAATTAGTAGTGATTCTTATTACTACACAAAGTGCAATTTCGTACGCGCGAGCGCTACTTACAGCTATATTAACCTAGAAGTTGCGTCTCTGTCTATCGCGTACTTAGAGAATTTTTCTATAAGATCGCGTAACTCTTGTCGCATTATCTCTGTGTATCGCGCGGCAGGGGGCGCGGCAGGTCCGACAAGTCCGCTACTTGTAGCTTCATACCTAAAGTGTGGAGTGCGCCAGGCATGCTACAGCTAATCAACAAGTAGGTAACGAGTAAACAAGTAGCGTTGGAAACAGCTTTTATCAGGAAGCGGAATATAATTCACATAAGGAATAAGAACTTGTTCTAACACTGGAACTGATTGATCTCGCCCAGGGTTGTCAAGTGGATTCAATGGTGAAAGCAGACTATTCTGATGTTTACCTGTGTTGTGTCACGTGACCGACCGCTCGTCTCTCCATCCATCAACACAAAAATTATTAAGATTTGTCAAGTTTTTAGTTAGCAAGTTGAAGTGGCAGTGGGCAGGGCACATAACACGCAGAACAGATGGCTGATGAAGCCGGAAGGTTCTCGAATGGAGACCACGGACCGGTAAGCGCAGCGCAGGAAGTCCACCCACAAGATGGTCGGACGACCTAAAAAAGACCTCAGTAAAACGCTGGATGCAAGCCGCTTCCAACTGGCCCTTTTGGAGATCGATGGGGGTAATTATCCAGCACTGGACATTCTATGGCTGAAAAGATGATGAATATGATCAAGTTTCTAGAATTCTTCATACTTTTCAGCACTAAATGTTTTGATATAATTATGTTGGTCTTAGCAGCCCTTTTATTAGATAGTTTTAAAGTTTTAAAATATGCAATAAGAAGTTTATATAGGTAAACTTAAAAGAATCCTGTAACCTACCTACTTAACCAGTGACTTAACTCAGCAACAGATTCATTCATAGCTCCTCTGTTACATTACAATTCACAACTATTAAAATTATGCAACGAAAATGATAGTTTTTTACGAAACAAAGCTTGAGTCTTTTTAACATTGCTCTTTCGATGTACGTAAAACAATAAACATTGCGGAATGATTAAATTTAGACGAGGAGCAATCATAGCTGTCGCAAGAAAGACTTGCTGTCGATATGCCGTTAGCTTTTAGCTTCGTAACCTTTCACATGTCATAAGAATTTTCAACGGATATTACAAGTTACAATATTTTTTATTGTTATTCGATAACTTTTGAAATCGGTATGTACAGAATTATAAACCTGCATAAACTTTTCAAGTGCAATAAACTTCGCAATGTCAACGAACGATCGCAAGCAAATGCCATGACTCAGTGTTTGGTCAAGAAACATTGCATAAATATTGCTACCGTCAGATGTCTATGTAGGTAAGTGATTATTTTTACGGCTTCTGCGACAATACTTGGAAGTCACGTGATTTCCGGCAATATTAGCGAACTTTTTCATAACCCCGTGACGACCGCGTGATACGTTTTTAAAAAGTTGGCGTATTTTCGCTTGATTCAATTAACTCGTTTTTAGAGTTCCGTATAACTACAAGTAACCATTAAGGTGGTTCGTTGCACAAATGGCGGGAAATTCAAATTTCAAACAGTTTTCTAGTCCTTGTAGCTAGGCCGGGTAATTATTGTAAACGATCATGATTTTTGTGCAAATTGATTATTATTCTTTACAAAATCATGTAAAGCTAGTTATCTTTAATGCACATTATTACTTACATTTGTGAATAAACAAATTTTTGCTGTTTCATATGGTTTATTGACAAATATAATTAATATGGTGCTATACATTATAACGTAAATAACAGCCAACATTTTGCGCAAACACTGTGTTATATAAAAATAATTACCAGGGGCCTTACGGACAACAGCTAATTGCGGCACCTAATCCGCTCAGTTTGAAAATCACGCGTGATTTTCCAATTGATTATTATTCTTTACAAAATCATGTAAAGCTAGTTATCTTTAATGCACATTATTACTTACATTTGTGAATAAACAAATTTTTGCTGTTTCATATGGTTTATTGACAAATATAATTAATATGGTGCTATACATTATAACGTAAATAACAGCCAACATTTTGCGCAAACACTGTGTTATATAAAAATAATTACCAGGGGCCTTACGGACAACAGCTAATTGCGGCACCTAATCCGCTCAGTTTGAAAATCACGCGTGATTTTCCAACTGAACGGATTAGGTGCCGCAATTAGCTGTGGTCCGTAATGCCCCTGGCCTGGCTACTAGGACCAAAAAACTGTTTAAAATTTGAATTTACCGCCATAGGTGAATCATACCACCTTAATAGTTCATTCTGTCTATTTGCCCTAACCCTTTCTTTTATTTTCGGTCTGAACAAGCCAAAGATTGGAATGGGTATGTGGAGAAATATGGGGTTTTAAACTTTTCTGAACAGGACATTAAAAGACCAGCAAATATTCAAAAAGCATTGCGTTTGAGTTTTGTTTTGATTTCACCAGAGTTTTAACAGTTATAAATCGTTTCTTATCATGTCATAATTTTTTATGCAGCAAAAGTTTACGAAGAGTTCATGAAGTTATTTAGAAACATTCGAAAGAAGATTAAATATGAGTGCACTCATGCTTAATCGGCCTATTAATTTTTGCATATCATTGACCGATGTCTAAATGTCATGTTTCATTAAATTGTTTTTTTCATTACGTATATGGTACGTATATGGTGGTATTGTACCTACAAATAATTAAATTCGAAAGTTTGTATTTTCATATAGCAGATAATATATTATCCTGTCAGAAATTTAAACGTAATTTAAAGTCAAAAAAGTAATTGCTTATAACTGCAGTTGACTTGCTAGTTTTTTATTTAAATACTAGCTGCGGCCCGCGGTTTCACCTGCAAACAGACCTCCTATTGACTTAAATTATAATTTTTCTATGATGGATTATGAAAATGTATTAAATTTTTGCCGTTCCATACAAAATTTATGTGAAAATGATTTCTTTTCAATGAATATGAAAAAAAAAGTTTTGTTGAGCTAGGTAAACATGTAGCTCGTTGGTCCAGTTGGTAGTGAACCTGCCTTCTGTGCTTGGGGGCGTGGATTCGATTCCCACATAGGACAAACATTTATGTGATGAACATTTGTGTTTGTCTATATCTGGGTGTTAATATCTATTTAAATGTGTAATATCTAATATTTATTTTACTTTCTAAAATTAATAAAGAATTCAATTTTTTTAAATATATATGTATATAATATATCAGTCTCTGGTAGCCATATCACAAGCTTTGCTTAGTTTGGGGTCAGGTGTGTGCGTCCCGTTTTTTTTCCGTTTTTTTTTAATTATAAATTGGCTTCCGCTTGGCCTCCATCTTGCCTGATGTTAAACGATGTTGCGATCTACGATGGAGCACGCTTGCCTAGAAGAAACCGATTATATTTCATACTTAGAGTAAGAATTGAATTTGGTACTTTTTCATATGATTTAGGAAAGAAACCAGATACCGTTGAAAGACAATCTTGAAAAAAACTTATTAAACAAACTGCGTAAATCAAGGGTGAATTAGAACAACAACATAGCAGCTAACATTCATTGAGTAAAAAAGAACAATCGAATGGCCTACTTTTCACGGCGTGTGCCTTCCTTGAGCTACGCTTAGCAAAACAATAACTTCACTTGCGGTAAATACACGATGCTGTTTATTCAGCTTAATGTCAAGATACTGTTATCGCTTCAATCAACATAGGTAAATGGGTATCATCATCATCAGCCAGAAGACTGCTGAATATAGGCCTCCCCCTTTAACCTCCACACTGAACGACAGCCTGCCTTTTAGATCTACTGGATGCCAGCGACTATTACGAGTACAATGTCGTCGGTCCATCTAGTGGAAGGCCTACCTACGCTGCGTCTTCCGGTTCGTGGTCTCCACTCAAGAACCTTTCTTACCCATCGGTTATCGGTTCTTCGAGCGATGTGGCCTGCCACATGAGTATAGGGAGTTTGAAAATCTTTGTTTTATAAAATCACGAAGCTATAGACCAATATTTCAAGCTCGTATAGATAGTTTTTCTTCACGACGGGTAAAACAATTTATACCTAGTAGGTATCTACATAAAACCAATAACCAATATCCTCTTCCTTTAAGTTTCTATCTCTTAAAGTAACCTCCAGAGTTCCTCTTCTTTTCAAGGGTGTTTCAGTCTCGTTGCGCATGAAATTAGTCTTTTTAACCAACTTCAGGAGGAGGTTATCAATTCGACTGTATGTTTTTTTTTAATGTATGTTACGCGATTACTCCGCCAATATAGAATTGTTTTTGCTGATTCCTTTTTTATTAAGTAGGCAATTTAATCATAGGTGGTCCCATATTTTTTTTACCGCTATTGATTCCCTATCTAATCACTGTAGAGTATACTCTCTTTTGGTTCGCTTTGTCCTTTCTTTTCTGCCTTCTCTCTTTTTTATTTCGGTCTTGTAATGCTATAATGAAATCGTCATACAAGGTAGTACTCGTATTAATAGAGATTTCAAACAACAAAATACACATAACTAATCAAACCGTACCAATTAAAATTCTTAGTAGACATAACCATAATGACCTGATCTTTAATTTAAGTACCTAATTTATTATACCAACTTATTAAAAACTATCCAAGGAGTTTAATACGTAGAAGTGATACATCACTACGTCAGTTTTAAACTATAAAAGCCAATTAGTTGTAGTGTTCCCACAGTGAGCTATGAGTGTACATCTCGACACGCCAGCCATTGTTCCACCGGTCAAGGGCAGGCAAACGTGCGCTTTTACCTTTACAATTGCACGTATGTACGCTTTCTATGGTTTTATTAGCTTTTGCGTGCTTTTAAACCGACTTCTAAAAAGGAAGAGGTCCTCAATTCGACTGCAATATTTTGTGTATGTTATGCGATGCCATCGTCGAATGAGAATCGATTTTTGTGTTTTTTTTTTTTGTGTGTGATGCCATGGCCAAATGAGAATCGATTTTAGTGATTCTTATTTACTTTTTTAAAATTTATATTTCAAAGGTCCCGTATAAGTTTAAAGAAAATAATCCCTCGGTAAGAGTGAAAAATTATGAGATGAAATCTATTTATTGAATTTCACCGTGAAATCGGTGTTTTTTTATTTATTTATTTTATACCGGGTTACGCGGAAAGGGTATACTAAGCCGAAAGAAGTCCATTATACTCATCATTATGAAACAAATTTCACCAACGTTTAGACCTACCCGGAAATCGTGCGTAGCGAAAATCTGAAAAAATAATAAGATATTATTTGTGTAACGTTTTTTAATTCTTTGTTTCAGGTATGAAAGGAGTGTTACCGATCATCATATTGTGTTAGCGGTAAAAACGTTGCCGTTTAATCTAATGAACATCAAACTCTCCGAGGCGGAACATTTTTCGACCTTATTCTATGATTAGCTTAGGAGGCTTACCCCAAAGGTTATGTCAAACAGAGATTGCTCTAAATTGCATCTGTGCTTTGCTGAGTTGCGTGTTAACAACTTTGACTGGTGAAACACTGTTTTAAACTATCACGGTTGTTCACTCAAGTTATATGATTATTTTCAGGATATCTACCATGGTAAGGTTGTGGAATGAGCTCCCGATATTGCCGAAATATACGCCAAAATATCAAGAGCTCATTCCACAACCTTACCACGGTAAATATGCCGTAAATAAAAAATCATATAACTTATTTGACTAGTGTTTTCCTCAATACTTCGATCGATATTACGATTTGTCGTTATAAGGAGCTAAGTTTGCAATCTGTTTTTTTATCCGGGGGCTGTAATTCTAAATCCACAACACCTAAGTTTTACATGCTATTAGTAGTTTTTCCTCAGTGGTAACTGCTTGGTTGAGTAATTTACCCTTGAATTTGTTTAATTTCTCATACTCTTGTTTTTGAAACTATGTCAAGGTTTGTTTGGTTGTAGTTAATATCTAATCATTGTTAGCCTAAGCCAGTCATGCTGAATATTCTGTGAGATTTTTTACTTTAAAACGTACCTAATAGCGATGGTGGCCGAGTGGTAGTATATGCGCTTCTGTCGACGATCTGATGGCCAAAGACTTATTTAGTACTTTAAAAAATTATGTGCAGTTTCGATGGCATCGCTCAAACACGATGAAGGAAAACATCGTGAGGAAACCGGTATGTCCAAGAACCTCAAAAGTTCAAAGACGTAATTATGACATTCACCAACAAGCACTGAGCCAGGATGGTAGATTAAGGCCCATCCTCTCTCTCTCTCTCTCTCTCTCTCTCTGAGAGAAGGCTTGTATCATTGAGAACATGATAGGCTGATAACAAAGATACGTCATTGGCTGATAATGATAGGTACCTAAATAAAGAAAATAAAAATGTTTATCCCCAAATGAGTTTGTTGTAAACAAATTGTTTTTTTTTCACTGTTCTGCATACTACTGGCATTACCAGATAAAGTTGCTACGCTCACCATTACATCGATAACCTGATAATTCTGTTACTTAAAACTTCTGATGTATTCCAGGCTAATTTTGGCCACGGCGACTGCTTTGAATAAATTATATTACTTGGTGCATCTAACATGACTGATATGACTAATTTTATCAGTTAAAGTTTTTACATGTAACGAAGCCTTTTATTAAGTTTTCTATTAGAAGACGGTTATTAGAAATGCTCTTTTTACTTCTAAAGCTTTTAGACACGAGTAAAGTAAAACTAGAAAGCCATAACGACAATTAGTTCAAGGTTAATAACCACAGTAAAAAGTTGATAAAAACAGTGGTAAAGTGGCGTGACTAATTTGGCGCACGAGTAGTTTTGTAATAACTAATTTTGTCTACTTGTACTGTGGTTTACTGTAGGTTATTGTCAACTGTTGCTAAATTACAAAGTAATGTTAGTATTGTCGCTAAAATTACAGAAAATGTAGTGCAAGGTTTATATTAAAACTAATTTATCTTTAAAACTACAAAAATGTCGGGTGATACTATTTTTTTTTATATGTAGTGTTTTATATGTATATTTTATTATTATATTTTGAGTTATCTATAAAGCACTAATCCTAGTATCTATAGGACAGAATTTTCTTTTACAATGGGAATAAACTTTTAAAGATGGCATTAGCATACAGCATATATTTGCTCTGACAGCTACAAAAAAAACTAAATAAGCAAACCACTAATTCTGATCTCTTTTGCTAGGTTTTAGGTTTTAAGACCTGACTTCAGAAAAGTATTAAAATAAAATGTATGTTATTGCAGCTGTCAGAGCAAATATGTGCTTGGTGGTAGGTATGCTAATGCCATCTTTAAAAAGTTTATACCCCATTGCAAAAGAAAATACTGTCTTAGAATAGACCTTATAGATACTAGGATTTGTTCCTTATAGATAGCTAGTGTCACTAGCCACATGTCACTAGCTATCTATAACTCGTACTTTAAAGACATGGCGTTGATGTTGGTGCGGTAAATAGTCTGAGAAGACGATGACTTTAACCTCAAAGCTACACAAAGGGCTTGTAAATTGGAAACTTCGACATGTGCATAATATGTTTTGCCTAATTGATTTGGCATTCAAATACCACTGTTGTTGCTGGTCGAGATAAGAATGAGTAATATATTGCTTTAAATGTTTATCGGGACTTATCACGTATTATTTAATATAGGTAAAAAATATGTACCTTTCGCTCGACGTTTCGACCATGTTACAATGGCCGTGGTCACGAGCCAAGAACAACGAACGAGTAATATATTGCTGAGAACCTCAATTAGCCAAAAATAATGCCTATCTAGAAAGAAGATTTACTTTCGAGTAAGTAAAGACTTATGGAGACACTTATGGCGCAAGCAAAGCATTGAAAAGGGAGCTCTGTTTCGTATGCATTTCAACAAAATTCTCTGAATGGACCAAAAGTGGTATATGATGCGTAAACCACGCGTTATCTATGCGTCATCTTACCATGACGTCCCCCCGATGTACATAACGCTTAGATATTCAAAATACTGGACGTATGAACCTAAATCTTCTGAACTTTACGTCTACAAGATTTTATTTAACTTGCAATGTTTGTATGTTAGTTTGTTTGTTTAGGTCAAATCTTGTAATCTGAATTAGAACCAGTTCCTACTAACGAATTTAGCTGAAATATATATCAAATGAAAGAGCTTGAAGAGTAAGCGTTTAGTGACTTCCCACTAAAGTAAATATGGCCACCGCTCCAAAATAGTGGTTGACATTTTCTTTGCTAAGAGCTAACAGTTTATTTACTACTAGTAGGAGTACCCAGTAGGACCCATTCTACACTGATTGTATCCTTTAGATATAAGTTTTTGTAAAGGTGTCGAATAAATATTTTTTTTCTTATTTTTCTTTTCTTTACAAGCGGAAACGTTATTTTTTTATTTATTTATTTAACAATCTCCACAGCCCTTTAAAATCTTAACAATAAACTAAGAACTACTAACTTATTATTTTCCTTTTTTCGTTACTGACCCTAAAGCGATAGTAGTGTTAGTAGGGATGTAAGTTACTTTAAGGTGATTAGTGTAACCAACAGCTTTAATGTTTACTTATATTTATTATCATTATCCGTTAAATAAATTGTACATTTAATAATAATTACCAACGACGCCCTTCATAACAAATTTAACACCAACAAAAAATGATAATACTGCATTGTGATTCTTTCGAGAAACAATGCACGGAAGTTTATTCTTTCCAAATATTTTGCGTGCTTTTCCTCCCTAAAACAAAAAAAAATCACACCTCGACCCACTACTCTCCAATTAAATAAGAAATAATTGTAATAATGTAATTTATCTTAAAACCCACATTAGTATAATTTATATTTTAAGTAATTATGATGGAAAAAATGGAAAAGATTGAGCTTACTTTTTATGATAATGAAATCAGCCGTCGTTTTATCAGACTACAAAAAAGAGGGTGCTAATAACTTTGAAAATTTTTCAGTCAGTTGAAATTATGTTAGGCAAACATTCATTAAGGATAAAGTTTAGTAAACCACCTACAATTTTGTTCAAGGCTTTAACCCGGATGCAACCCCACGGTCGGTTTGACGTAATGGTCAGAGGATGTTCCTCATTTATTCAAGTGCTCCATTATCACCATGCTCATAGAAATAGGGCCGAAAGGAAACGTTTACGTGAATTATAGCTTATTTCGTAAACGTTAACTTCTAAAAGTGATTAAAAAATACTTATTATATTTTGACAGTTGGAGAAATTAGTTGTAATTGATAAACGTTTATAAATAGTATTCAAAAACTATGCATGCTGGGTACGCTGCCAACTGATAGTGGGCTTGAGCATTCAAACTATAGACCTTCAATGGTCTATGGGCAGTCATCTTGTATTTTGTTTAAGTAATAAAAGCACTTGCCCCAAAGAAAACTGATGGGCAGTGGAATTAAACATATAAACATGTAAAGTAAGCGGACACTCATTATAAAAGCCACGTTGCGTTGCGTCGCTGCAGCACTTAAATTGGCGTACTCCGCGTGGCGCATCATCATCATCATTTCAGCAAAAGGACAACCACTTTTGGACATAGGCCTGTCCTATCGATCTCTAAAAGGGCCTGTTGTAAGCGGCCTGCATCCAGTGTTTCCCTGTGGTCTCTTTTAGGTTGTCTGTCCATCTTGTGGGTGGACGACCTACGCTTTGCTTAACGGTCCGTAGTCTATATTCTACAGCCTACTTTCATTTTCAAATCAGCTGCCGTCATCCATGTACACTGGCCTCAATACTTTTAAGCTCCAGTTCTGCATGAACAAAATCAAATCCGTGTGACAGTAAAAACGCCCTAAGGCCTTGTCTTACGCGACGCAACACAGTGCTAAAATATAAAAAAGTATCTACAGCGTGGCCTAAGTTGTAACGCAGATCAATTTGTATGATTCTATTTTAATACGCAAATCTTATAGGCTGGTAGTTTTTCGTCGCCCACCTAGGACAATGGGTAATAAATTAACTTACAAATTATTATTACAGTAATTATTGCGTGTCTTCAGAACAGAAACCCTTTAGTTTTGTAAAGTTACGAGAGCAAAGTACTAACATTTCAAAGCAATATCAAATTGAATCAGTTAATGTTAGGTCCTATTTCCTAAGATCATGAGAATATTCCTAACATTATGATCTTGCAAGCGTTCCGACACTGCCCTGCGAACGATTGTTTAGTTTTGTTAGTTATTTTAATTATGTACAATGGATTTCATTATGGGAAAAAAGTAAATCGCCAAGGTCTCCAAAATACTTATCTCATCTCTAAAATACTTGTTGAGGGATGTGATGTGACCAAATACTCGGTGGCCATTGTATGTAAAATCAGTTGGTTGCAGTAAGAGGACATTTTTTACTAAATTATTTATATCTTTAGGCAATTAAGGTTCGGCAGATATTTTTATTTATGTGCATACAAATAGAATATTATTTTAATCGGTTCTCGTATCGTAATCGTAAGTATTTAATTTGTTTTTCTGTAAGCAAATTCCCTTACATTATATCTCATACCGCATTGTTTTGTAATGCCTTTAATAACTAAACAAAATACAAGCTAACACTACAAAAACAGACTGCCCCTAGACCGTTGAAGGTCTTAAGTCAATCCAAATGCTCAAGCCCACTATCAGTTGGCAGCGTACCCAACATGTTGGTGGCATTACTACGCTGAATTACATTTATTTGGTTGCCTCAACTATTTAATGATTTTAATTGTCTCTGTCCCGTACATGCGGTTGAAGTTTTAGACTGAATCAAGATATTTTCAAGTACCCAAAAGGTACTGACTACTGAAAAAGCTACTGAGATAAAACCTATACTATTTTGTAATTATAGTCACAAACTAAGATAATACGTTAAATGGCTGCGGAAACCCAGTAACATTTTGGTTTGAAGACAGGACATTTATTTATTTACCGTGAGCCCCGTTGGTCCAGTTGGTAGTTAACCTGCCTTCTGCGCATGGGTTCGATTCCCACCTAGGACAAACATTCATGTGATGAACATTTGTGTTTGTTCTGTATCTGGTTTTTAATATATATTTAAGTATGTATTTAAAAATATGTATGTATATCAATCTCTGACAGTCATATCACAAGCTTTGATTAGTTTGGGGTCAGATGATCGTGTGTGTAAAATGTCCCGAATATTTATTATTATTATTAATGAAAAAGTAATGCTAAACACATAGTAATAGGTACAACAGAATGCCTTAACGCTAAAAAAAATAACAATCATCCCTTAGTTGAAGAGAGAGTTATGTAAGCGTATATCATAACTATAATCAACAATCATAGACAACCAGAACATAGATTTTAGGACACAGATCTTTAAGTTATGTGAGTTAGGACAAGAACACTGATGTATAGTAAAGTATTTCCGCTAAAAATAAAGAAGCGGTAACTTATAGAACAGTATTGTTTTATTAGGCAACGGAACAAAGACGGGCGTAGTAGATAATGTTGTGATAGGTCAGGCTCCACGCGGTTGAATGCCGTTATGATCACGCGCGGGCAAGGGGTTACGGGAATCGCAGACCTATCAAAAGTTTCTATAGGTATGATAAATATTCAAGAGCTTTGCCTTTGACTTAGTAAAAAGATGAATGCCATTGAATACTGTCTGGAAGTTTGCATTTGGTAAAATTTAAATACAAATAGCTAAAGTGGTATGTAGTCACAGAATAGGCTGCCCCAATGTTCTAATACTGGATAATCTATACATATATATACATATAATAAAATCGTAGGGATGAAAACTCGGTCTCAGTTCGGGGCGAACGAGTTTAATAATTTTTAATACACAAAAATACCCAAAGACACAAGTTTGCGCGTTCACCGCTAAAAAAGCCCCATTTGTTGTAGCTCCTTACTTTCAAAACACTCCCCTCAAGGTTTCAGAAAGCATTGGAATCCTTGGAGTCGACATTTCTACGAATGTACAGTTCCGCGGTCATATCGCAAGTAAGGCCAAGCTCGCATCTAAGAAACTTGGTGTGCTCAATAAGGCGAAGCGGTACTTCACGTCGAGACAAAGACTCTTGCTTTATAAAGCGCAAGTCCGACCTCACATGGAGTACTGCTCCCATCTTTGGAACGGAGCACCCAAGTATCAGCTTGACCCACTTGATGCATTACAGCGTAGAGCTGTCAGAATTGTCGACGATTCCAAGCTCACTGAACACCTAGAGGCGCTCAGCATGCGCAGAGACGTTGGGTCTCTCTGTATCTTTTATCGCATTTACAACGGGGAGTGTTCTGAAGAACTATTTGATCTGATGCCGGCGTCGCGGTTTTACCATCGCACTAGCCGCCACCGCCTGAAGGCTCATCCACACATAATAGATCAGTGGAAATCGCACACTGTGCGTTTCACACGATCCTTCTTGCCTCATACCTGCAAAATGTGGAATGAGCTACCTTCTACGGTGTTTCCGAGAGGCTACAACATGGGGTTCTTCAAAAGGCGAGTTAATCGAGTTCTTAAGGGTCGGCAACGTATTTGTGATGCCTCGGGTGTTACAAGTATCCATAGGCGACGGTGACTGCTTTCCATCAGGCAGCCCGTCTGCTTGTTTGCCACCTATGGCATAAAAAAAAAAAAAAAAAAAAAAAAAAAAAAAAGGTGCGTGCGCGTTGATGTCTTTTCCTAGACAATAATTTTAATTTGTGTTTTATATCCAACCAGCATGCAATATTTGGAGAGCCCTTTAGAGGACCTCGACTAGGGTTAGCTACTATTATTAGTCTTATAGCCATGGTAGCCCATTTGGGAGACCGCTAGACTTGAAAGCGCGAGGTCGCGGGTTCAAACACCGGGCCCGTACCAATGAGCTCTTTGGAGTTTATGTACAAATGTTCATACCACTGGCTTTTCGTCGAAGGAAAACATCGTGAGGAAACCTGCATGCGTACGGAGAAGGAATTCAATGGCGTATGTGAATCCACCAATCACCCCACCAATCTGGGCCAGCGTGGTGGATATGGCCCAATCACCCTTTCGGGGATAGGCTGAAAGTCCAGCAGTGCACTGTTAAAAGGCTGACTATGATGATGATGATTAGTCTTATTAATAGACGTAAAGTAGCAATGAAATCGTTGCACCGTGATTAAAAAAAATCTCTTTAAAACTTTGAACTGTATCGTATTGGACAAGAACCATAGTAATTATTCCAATGCTACTCTACGTTTATTGAAAAGGGACAAGTTTTTACAACAAACAATCAATTTGAAATACTTATCGAATTTAAAATTAAGACAAAATAGGTGGTAGCGGTTATTAGGTTAGCTTTTTCAAATCAATTCAAATTATTTTATTTTTATTTTATTTAGGTTTCTTCTAGGCAAGCGTGCTCCACCGTAGGCCGCATCATCGCTTAACATCAGGCGAGTTGGCGGCCAAGCGTAAGCCTATTTACAACAACAACAAAAAGTTTTGTATCTTATTATATCAATTGGTCTTGAATGAAATGTGTTTTGTCAAGTTATGAAAAAAGTTCTATAAAACAATAAAAAGTTTTACCAATTTTTTTAGGTACTAACATTAGGTAATTTTGGCTTTACAAACTTGTAAAACTAATTTAATATGTATTATATTAATTACTTAATCAATTTTAAACACACTTTATTATGACTGTAGTCATTTTGTGTACGCCAATAAATAAATAAATAATTACTACACATGTCATTATCTTTAGTTATCGTGCATAGTTCGTATCAGTGCAACAAGCCGTGACGTTGCACGTTCAATATTTCCAACAAAAACACAGCCTTGAGTTTCTTAACCAGTTCATAATAATTACATATTAGTGGCAAAATTTTATGAAATTCCGTATCTTGTACGGAAATCATACTTTTTGATCCCATGGTTTTCGATTAGACTCGATCTTATCATGATTATGAAAGATCATAAATCTTTCGAAAAGATAAATCGCTTAAAAATAACTATGTGCTGCTACATTTGAATAGCATAACAAATTATATTTGATATTTCCATTACATATCCTGTTAGTTAGCACTAAAGTCAGAGTTAAAACTGTCACTTAACTGTAACACATAATTTATTATTATTTTAAAGCTTAATTAAAAATATGAGTCCCAAATTATATTGTTATATTTTTAAAGACCACGTCTTCGTCTGCATCGGGTGACCTCAATGCAGGCCTCTACTTTGCTCAAAAAGTGATCATTGCTATACAACGTGGTATTGGTCCTAGCATTTTGGAAACAATTCTCACTGGTAGCTGTTTAATAGTTTATTTTGTTGATAAGATTTTTAATAGGTATTATTTATTTTTATATTATTACCTAATAAATTATATTTTCATTGATATATTTTATTTTTTCATATCATCAATAATTTAAGTAAAATATAATAACTACCATTTTGATCTCGTATTTCGTTAATATTTTTCATCTAAAACACTTTGTATTTATTTTTCTCATCAGGCAGTACTTGTACAGTACCATGCCGTTATTTGCAGTACTGGCCGCTGAAATAAAAAAAAATAGTGCCAATTAATAATGAATTTAAAAAAAAACTAAATAAATAGTTGTACTTAAATCATTTCCTATTGAAATAAAAT
This sequence comes from Agriopis marginaria, assembly GCA_932305915.1. Classification (NCBI taxonomy): domain Eukaryota; kingdom Metazoa; phylum Arthropoda; class Insecta; order Lepidoptera; family Geometridae; genus Agriopis; species Agriopis marginaria. The sequence goes on from OW029926.1 coordinate 5,463,626, forward strand.
GCAGTTATCAAAATAGTTGTAAAACGTAATACCTTCAGTTAAATATTATAATTATTCTTTATTAGCCCTTAAGCGTGATATATCAAACTTAAAGACAATTTAATCGTGATGATTAAAACACCGGTTAAAGCAAACCGTAGTTAATCGTCGTCATTATGCATTTAACGCAATTAACTATAGCAATAGCAAGCATTATTACATGTGATTAGCGGTAAGGGGAAAGTGGGGTAAGTACTGTTTGGCCTACTTCTGTCTTCCTTTTCAATGCGGGTAGAATTAGGGCACATAAAATGTATTTGAAATAAAAGACTGTAAAAAGGTATGAGGACTTATGCATAGGTGGTTAAGTGGCTAAAATGGTCTCAGACCGAAATAAAATAGGTTTGTAACGCGATGAGTGTTAAAGTAACACAAGAAAACACATATAACAGAGATAAAATGACATTATAGTATAGTTAACTTGCTTTGCAAACGCGAAATTCTACTATACCTGGAAGATGACCATCCAAGGGAGAACGCGGGTGCATCAGCAGTGTCGCGCACATGTGGTCACATAATAAGGGTTGTAAGACTGACCAGAAAACCCCCGCGGTACATTCTAATTAATACTAAGGCAAAGGTCGCTTGTGCACAAAGCTACGCATATTGGTGACTCGAGTAATGTCATGGCTTGTATGATAGCACGCTTCAATAGCTAACGTCGAGAACATATAGGTTCATTTGTGTAAGAATCTCCATTCAAACGCACCGTGAGAGTCTCGTAGCGACGCCACTAGTCACTAAGTATAGTAAAGGACTCGTGTATGAACGGCCTAATACAAAAGGTTATGAATATTTTGCGATTTATTTATTCTTACAACATATTTTTTATTCATCAATACCACATTCAGATCAAATACTTTTTTGAAAACTATAAAATAATGCATTGCCCTTATATGTGTATACTTTATTTTCTTTTACGCGTGTTTTAATTATGCTTACCCTAAGAGTTTTAATTTCTCATTTATTTTATTTATTTAATACTTTATTGCACACTTACAAATTAAGTAAACATGTACAATTGGAGGACTTAATGCTAAACATTTTCTACCAGTCATCCACCAGGTTGGAACAAACAGTATGTAGGCGTGCATCAAAAACACCTTATAAAAGACAAAAAGAAATAAACAGAAATATCAAAGTTTTACAAGATAATAATATACCAACAAATTACGATAAATATGAATCTAACTTAAATTATATATCAATACAAAATTATATACGTACATAATTTTACTACATATTATTACACAAATTATAATTAATATTAGACATATAAATAAAAATTATAATGCATATATAAATAAGTGAGTGATTACAGTAACGTAATTAGATACTAGACACTGATGCTTTTAAATAATGATCACGTAAGATTCGCTTAAAAACCGCTTTTGCCGCTTTTTTGTTTATTATGTCTAGTTGAAAATCAAGAATGCACAATTATGTCCCCATTTTCCCCTTCCGTACCGACGACTCAGATAAAATTCCTTCCATACTAAAAGGTGAAACCATAATAGATGCATATGAATCAGCGCTAAGCAACGATTACCACCGTTAAGCTAATAATGTACATAGAAATAAAACGGTTATTATTACCGTACGTTTTTTTGCACTAATCATTCTATGGATAGATTTAGTTATTCATCATTTGACCTGACCTACAACGTAAAAAACGGTAATTCATAATACGCACCGTAAACAGTTTAACGGTTAGTCTAATTGAAAGTTAGTCCAACCAAGCAGTCGCTGTTTTAACTACTTTTCCTTCATCTAAGTTTTATTTCTACCACAGATGGCAAACAAGCCAACGGTTCCTTAAGGAATGGCCAACCTAGCAGCCAGAATTAAATTTAATCGTAATGAAACTTAAAAATTTTACAAGCTTTTATTTAATTTGCCCTGTTAGTATGGGTCAGATCGTGCAACTGAATTTTAAAACCGCTATCCTAATAGTTTAAGCTGAAATTTACATACACGTTTAGTTTGGATGACAATGCATGGGTAGCTAAGTGACGTCATACTAAATCCAATATGGCGGAATCCCAAAGATGGCAGACCATTATTTTTTATGCATCCCCACGATATAGGTATCAAATGAAAGGGTTTATTGAGATGAATACAAAGAAAAATTACATCACATCACACTAAATCAATATGACGGACTCCTAAAAGCTTGTTTTTTTGAAAGTTGTTTATTTATTACTAGCGACCCACCCGCCCGGCTTCGCACGGGTGTAATTTACGTGCGAAGCCGGGGCGGGTCGCTAGTTATATATATAAACCTTCCTTGAAAATGTATCTAACTGATGGTGAAAACCGCATCAAAATCTGTTGCGTGGCTTAGGAGGAGTTAGCGGCCATACAGGCAGACGCGGATAGCGACTTCAATTATTTTATACTATCGTATGTAGAGATAGAGAAGAGATTATTTTTTTGGACCGGTACTGATAGCTTTCTTTTGTATCAGAGGCCAAGGCCCGTTTCAGGTCCCTGCGCCAGCTGAGCTGAGTAAGTAGTTTTTTTTTATTAAAAGATGCTCAATCAATGTTAAAATTCAACAATTCTCTATGTACTCTATTTTATTATTATATTGATTTCTCTTACCATTCTAAGTAACAATTATGTACATAAAAAAACAAGAAGATTAATAATTGTATTGCATTTAAATAATTAATAATAACGTACCTCATACCACAGACCAGCTAAACTCAATTAAAAACTCACCACAATAGCGCAGATTTTTTAAATCATGTACTGTACAATAGTTTCATAATTCATATTCACACACATCCTATATATGTATTATATACTCAACAGGGCCTTGGTGTTAGCTTCGGCCACACCAATGCCTATCAAATGACTCTAGAGTTAAGCGAAACAAAAAAATAATAAAAAAGAACGTGTTACAGTACTTAAGAATATTGTTTCACTACTTATTTAATTCCACAATACCCGTATAAGTGTAGCCAAGTACTTACAAGAATATTTATCAGCTCCTTTAACCAGATTAAAGATTACCTTTATCGGGCATCATCGGAATTGTAAACGCGTACAATTCGACCAGCTTATCTGTAGAAGTAAAGAGGAGCCACTATCGTATTTTTAACAACATTGACAGTAGGTAATCCTTTAAAAGTTTTTAGTTCTATAATTTGAACACCTCCACATACAAGTTAGTCACTATTATTGGCTACAGAGAAAGCTCTATTGTGCAATGTATGACATAAGTAACGCCGTGGTCAGAGTGTAAAGGATGTGAGACCGTTTCCCTTTATTTGCATATCCACAATATAAATAGCTATATTGTAGTATAGAAGCTGGCATGTATGCAAAATTATATCATCATACTGTCAGCCTTTTAACAGTCCACTGCTGGACTTTTAGCCTACCCCCGAAAGGGTGATTTAGCCATATCCACCACGCTGGCCCAGTGCGGATTAGTGGATTCACATACGTTATTGATTTTCTTCACCGTACGTAGGTTTCCTCACGATGTTTTCCTTCACCAAAAAGCCAGTGGTATGAAAATCCGTACATAACCTCCAAAGAGGTCATTGGTACGGGCCCGGGGTTTGAACCCGCGACATCACGCTATCAAGTCTAGCGGTCTCCCAAATGGGCTACCACGACGCTTGTAAAATTATATGGTAAGTACCAAAAGGCTTAGTGCCTGAATTATAAATTGGAAAATTTAGTTTGATTCACAGCCGAGCAGAGGTTTTAATGCTGAATACTTCTTTGGATCTAGGTGTTAGTTTTATGTGCTCTATGGAATCTGTGGAATCCCCGACACCTTGACAGCTATGAGTGCGACGAAATATTTATTTATGGATATAATTTTAATATAGGACGTGGTTGACAAAAAACTTATTTTTAAATTAGTATTATCAGGCGAGTTGGCGGTCAAACGCAAACCTATTACTAAATTTAAAAATAGTTAAATACAGTCGGCGAATAATCAATTTCTAGGATTTTTCTAATATATGATAGTAGCTCATATTTTATGGTTCATTTGTGAGTCATATGCAATTTTATCGTATTGTATGTACTTAATTATGGCTGGGACGATTGTAGATAAGTACATGGCTTTACTTGTTAATAAAAACATTGTGCCGTATGTACACACACTGGTCGAAGACATACGACATATGGCACTGAAACGTGGTCTCTCAGTATGGGCCTCATAAGCAAGCTCAACGTTGCACAACGAGCTATGGAGAGGGCTAGGGGTTTCTCTACAAAATCTAATCAGGTATGAGGACATCCATTGATGAACGAAAGTTACCGCCATAGCCCACCGGATTAGCAAGTTGAAGTGACAGGGGGCAGGGCACACAGCACGCAGAACAGATGACCGATGGGGCCGAAAGGTTCTTGAATGGAGACTACGGACCGGTAAGCACAGTGTAGTAGTCCACCCACAAGATGGATGGAAGACCTAAAAGAGACCGCATGAAAACGCTGAAAGCAAGCTGCTTCCAACCGGCCCTTTTGGAAATCGATGTGGGAGGAGGCCTATGACTAGTAGTTGACAGGACATCCTATGGCTGAAATGATGATGATGAATTTTTTTTAATAATAAAGCTAACAAGATAGTAATAGTTTGTTCATAAAGTAGTTTTCAACTGCTCCACAAAGTCCAAGTATTGACATTAAGTCGGTAAAACTAGACAGAATAAATTCAAACAGCGGTCACTGTGGTATGGTCAGTGGGTTAGCGGTCATTGCCCCAAACCGACCCACTTAGCCTACTCTAACAACTCTTATAGAGTTATTCGGAAAGGATAGGCTGTGCCGAAAGGGGTTCATAGTACTCATCATTATGAAACAACTTTTACATTAGGAGGCAAAGTAAACTCACGTTTTTTTAGGGTTCCGTACCTCAAAACGAAAAAAACGGAACCCTTATAGGATCACTTCGTTGTCCGTCTGTCTGTCCGTCTGTCCGTCTGTCAAGACCCCTTTTCTCAAGAACGCGTAAAGGTATCAAGTTGAAATTTATACTAAATACTTGGCTCTACGGTTTCTTCCGGCTGTAAAAAAAACAAAATTGTTAGTTAACGCAATCAAAAGATATGAACGTTTATGTCGCATATTTTGCGATTTCCCAGGAAAACCAAAACCTGTAGGGTACTTCCCGTTGATCTAGAATCATGAAATTTGGCAAAAGGCAAGGTCTCATAGCACATATATAGGAATAAATCTGAAAGTTACAAATTTGAAGTTAAATCATTTAAAAATTATTATTTTGCTATTACAAACTTATATTTTGTAGTTGGAATGTATAGAAGAACCTTATAACCAACTACAAAGGTAAGTTTGTCTCTCAATAATTCAACATTAGGTTTCTTTTGGACTAGCGCTCTGAGGGTTCTGTCCAACGGAACCCTCAGAGCACGAGTCCTACTCGTACTTGTCTGGTTTTTTTATTTTTATTCCATAGCTGGTAAACAAGCAGATGGGCTGCCTGATGGTTAGTACTTACCGTCGCCTATGTATACTTGTAACACCAGAGGCATCACAACTACGATCCCGACCCTTTGAGAATCTATTAATTCGCCTTTGAAGAACCCTATGTTGTAGCTTCTCGGAAACACCGCGGAAGGTAGCTCATTCCACATTTGCACGTGTGAGGCAGGAAAGGTCACGTGAATGAATCACACAGTGTGTGATTTCCACTGATTTTATGATACGTGTATGATTTATCAGGTGGTGGCGGTTCCATGAAAGATGTCACACTCAACGAAACTCATGGAGCATCTGTTTTTTTTTACGTTTTCAGGGTAGATCCCGTAAAAGGGGTAGGTTCAAACTATCTATTCGTAGCAAACTATCAAACTGCCGTAATAAGTAACGTTTATCTTTTTTATTAGATTCCTTTATTCAGTTAATAATTAATTGAATTTTTAATGTAATGTAATAACTAACTTATATTCGAAAACTAATTCTCGTTTTTAATAGCATGTAGTCTGCACCGATAATTGTGGTGGCATTTAGTTTATTTCTTGTGCCTTGTCTCCATCATGTAAAGCAAGGACGTACATCATGTTGGTGGTCATTAATAAAATAAAATAAAATATTGTTCATGATGATGAGTATAATGACCTCCTTTCGGCATAGTATCTCGGTTCCGTGTAACCCTGTGTAGACTAACTCTACTTTATTGGTTATTATGTCATTATGTTAATCAAGTTTCGAAATGTCATGCTAATAGAAAATGTTTATAGCTTTGCACTGTTAGATTGTAAAAATAATAATCTGTCGAATTTTGTAACAACTGACCTAAGTTATCTATGAGTCATGCATAATTTTGTACTGACAATTAAATTTGTAACGCATATTTTTATTTATTTGTTTAATAATAGCATAGAGAAATATACTATACTAGAGATAATAGGCTTGCGTTTGACTACCAACTCGCCTGATGTTCAGCGACGATGCGATGTACGTTGGAACACGCTTGCTCTAGAAACTGATTCACTCGTGATTTGAAGACACCCAGATTGTAACTATTGGGGGACACCTATTGAGGCAGCGCATTCCACAGACTAGCAGTTCGCATAATAAAAATGGAATCAAGCGCTTCGTACGGGTTTTCGGAATATCAACCAGAAAGCGGTGTCGATTTTTTGTGCCCGCTCTGGCAGTCCGATAGAAAAATGGGCAGGAGGTAATTAGATCATGCAGATCCGATGCACACTTGTCACTCCTCCGATGCACACTTTTCTTTATGTCTATGGGCTTGGCAGCTTATTGGCATGTTTTTATAAGTTATTTCGCCAGAAATTAAACTATTGTGCTGGTTTCACAGCTGCACGGGAGATATGCGCGTGTCGTCCGTATATACGGACTCACGTGAGGCACTAGAAAACAGAAAAAAGACGTAAATAGAACGGAAATGAGAAGTAAATCTGTCGCCAGGCATTATGACAGAACCTTGATTGAACATTCTTATTTATTTCAACACGTCGAACTCCTCGTCCAACTTTACCTTATCGAGTTAGGTCTCAAAGTTCTTTGTCCGCATCACAGTTGCTAACTAATTTATGACTGACGTTTCGTTTATATAGGTGCAACTGGCTACAACAAATTTCTTACAAAAATGCCTTGAAAGCCGTTCTAATTTAAACAAAAAAAAAATCTGTGGGCTTGAACTTCGTTTCACAGCGACGTTGATTGTTCCGTACCTGGCCTCCGCGTCATTGATGATATAAATTATCCTTGCTCCGCGTAGATCCCGTCACCCGTAGTACGGGTCTCCCACACAGCTGTGAAACCAGCCTTATATTTTATCTTCAATGCTTGTGGTAACGAGGGAGGAAACAAGTTCCGGCGCGTAGACTTGCTAAATGTTACCGCTTGCATTGTTTTGTTTGTTTTCCCGCGGTTTTGTTCACGTCAAGTTGGTTAATAGAATAATGTTTAATTTATGTACAAGCTCATGTTCAGCGAATAGTGTTACTGAATTAAATTATCTTTAAAGGTCTTATTCAGCTTCAAAAAAAGATGAAGGTTCTCAATTCGGCACGTATTTTTTTTAAAGATAATTTATTGAAGTTTGCGTTTTGTTTTACCTGAGCAATTGCGGTTTCAGTTAGAGTCTGTGCGGAAAGAGAACCGTCATAAAATTTGAGGGCGCAACTGTGTTTTTTTAACGTTGACATAATTTTATGCAAAATTCACTTAAAAACAACACAAAACAAAGCTGTATCCGTCACGTAAATACCACGAAGTATAGTTTGACATTTGACAGATGGCTGGGCTGGGCTGCCATATAATAATCAAAATCATATTGTTTTGTAGTTCCATTTTTCGCCACGACGGTTCTCTTTCCGCACAGACTCTAACAAGTAATAAGATACAGGCCGCCTGTTGTTACACTGTTTTTAAGAGTTATTTGTCCTCTGTATCAAATTTAATGGTGTGAACAAGAAAGAGTTGATCAATCAATCAAGTAGTAGTCGTTAGTAGAAAAGCTACGGTCGTAACAAATCTTTTAAAAGATCTTTAATATATACAAAAATTCCTAAAATTATCAGAGACTTGAATATTGGAATGATATAAAAGAAAAATAAACCTAAAACTTTATTAGCACAAAAAAGTTACTATGGAATTTCAGAATTCCTTAATGATAAAAATGTTTAGATATGTAATGTAGACTAAATAATTGACATAAGACTAGGTACTAGGAAAAAAGTATGATACATTAAACAGTAAATATTACAATTGTTTTAAACTATCACGGTTGTTCACTAAAGTTATATGATTATTTACGGGATATTTACCGTTGTAAGGTTGTGGAATGAGCTCTCGATATTTTGGCGCAGTTCTTCACGGGAAAACACCACGGTAAATATCCCGTAAATAATCATAATACTTAACTTTAATATTACAATTTCTGTACAAAAGGCTTATTTTAGGTTTCAAATAAATATTTTAAGTAATAATGGCATCTAGTTTTACTATTTCTTCATTAGTCACTAGTCACTAAGTCAAGATTGTTTGATGGCACATCTTGACCACATTTTTTTCTAACAAAATTGGCACGGACTCTCGTAAAGGTTGGCTATCTTAGGTCTTATAGTCTGTGTCATTCAGTCAGTCAGGTATAATTAAATTTCACTTTTGCTATAGATTTATAAATAGATTAATCTAAAGTGAAGCCCATTGTTCTTTACCTTAATTACCTTAATCCCTTAACACTTACATCATAAGCAACACTCCTTGAAGCCGTCTAATTCAACTTTTTACGTAACAAACAATACCTCATCATTAAAGTTGTGACACGGCTCTTTTAAAACGCCATCCCTGTGTGAAAACATCTTACATATCAGAGGTCAGGTCGGGTCACCTTATTTATTAATGATATATTTCCGCAAATATTCAAATGATCTCGGTTTTTGCAAGAGGTGACATTTGACACTTTGAGATTGCTGGTCCTGGCGTTTGCTACCGATTGCTTCGTTGTTTGCCAACTTTTATTAGGTGTGTGTAAATAATTTGACGAAAATTATCAATATCATTAGCCTCAGTCCTTGCTACATGCAGGTCTAGTAAAAATAATTGCCAAAGACATGCTGCTGGACCACCCTACCTTAAGGCCCTCTTCTCTGACTTTTAGTAACTTTGGTCATTTTAGTTTAACTGTATCTAGTTCCATAGTTATCGTAAAATTATAAAAATTGTGTCAAATCACAATTTTATGTTTTATCTATATAGGAACCCTTAAAGACCGAAACACGATTAAAGACATTTCGCAATATATTAAGACTTATGGTCATCTGTAGTAATAATCGTTGCTTAAAAGTGGTAAAACCTGGCCCTAACACGTCTCTACATTCTAACCTAGGTAGGTATTTTCCTTAATATTTCTGATCGATCAAATTTTTTTGTGGTTTTACTGTAAAAACTCACAGTAAAAACATATTAGTTGTAGCACACGTGTTTTTAGTTTTTTTTTTTTTTGCAAAATGTAGCCTTTGACAATGCGGACATAAAAATGAATCTAACGACACCTTGCATTCTAAAATCTGTCAAACCGTTTAGGTAGGAGTAAGAAGTCGCATAGGAACCAACCGACATTACCCGCCATCAGAGATGTCGTGAAAAAAATAATTTATCTAAAATTTTAATTCTTTTCCATCACGTATTCCACTACCAACTTCGCACTTTTCATCAATAGACATAGAGGTCAGACGCTTCAACAATGAACTTTTCAATGACTCAAAAATCCCCAGACGCCTGAAGGCATCGCAAACCTTTTAACTTCCCATGCTAATGAAGAGAAGATAAAACCTTTGACATACCCATTGACTTTTATCGATGACTTCCTGTAATAAACTGTAAAGTCTTCAACTTTTTTAATTATAAACGACGTAGAATGCGGATGGAACTAATTTACGAACATTGTATACATTTCGAAATTTTAATTAAGCGAAACAAAAATGCCTTAGAAAAGTACGCGATCAGATATTATGGTTTACGTAACGTTATTTGTTGGCTATTCAATTTAGGATTATCACTTGTCAAGGGATTACTTTTTCGGCTTTACTTTATGCAATATCCACTTACTTATACAGCTCTAGATTATATGGTTGTAAGTGGATGTCTTAACTGCAAGACCTAGATTTCTTACATTGTCGAGTGAGTCAAGCAAGTAGGTACATCACAAATTACTAAGAAGTTGGTTAAAATAGTGTCCTCGCTCTAGATGTACAAGCTTAGAAAATTATAAGCACTCATATGTTTTTCATCATTTTTACTCGTAACTGGCTATACAGGGTGTAAGGGGAACACACTCGAAGCCAAAAGTAGGTAATTGTACTCATCATTATGAACCACTTTTAGTATGGGACCAACCCTGAAATCGCGGAAAAAATCAGCTGTCCATACATTTTGTCGAGTGTCAATGACCGTTCTCTATAGAACAGCTGATATTTTTTTCGCGATTTCAGGGCTGGTCCCATAGTAAAAGTTGTTCATAATGATGAGTACAATTACCTTCTTTTGGCTTCGAGAGTGTTCCCCTTACACCCCGTATAATATTTTTTTCACCATACCGATCTCATAAGTCCAAAATGCTCAACTGGGTTTAAGTTTCCTTTAAACTTTGTCGCCCTTTTTCTGTCCGATTCTGGTCAGGTGATCTATTAAAAATCTCTGTTTCCTACATTCTAAAACGAGGTTGGTTACTGTAATTTTATTTTGTCTTGAAAGTTCATCTATACTAATATTATGAAGAGGAAAGATTTGATTGTTTGTTTGTTTGTTTGTTTGCATTGAATAGGCTCCGAAACTACTGAACCGATTTGAAAAATTCTTTCACTGTTGGGATGCTGAACTATCCCCGGTTGACATAGGCTATATATCCCGGCTTCGTCCGTGCGAAGCAGGGGCGGCCTACTAGTGCTGAATAAAAATAAAATAATATCTGTTCTTTATTGTTCTATAATAACTATTATGGAAAATTTTCATAATATTCAAGATACATATGAAAATTTCATATTGAAAATTGATTTAAAATATAGAAGGTGCCGACTACTAGGTTCTTTTTGAGTAATATCAGTAAGTATCATAAAATACAGCTTTAATATCTGGCAACTAGGATCGATCACTTAGGTTAGGTAACATGGGAAGTTTACTAAAGAGTTTTGTAAAGAAGCTTTCTATTAATTTATGTCAGAAGTAAAGTGATGCATCTTCATAGTCTTGTGAAAGAGTCGTGATCTCTGCACAGATTATAAATCAATTAGTTGAGACACTCTATGGATTTAAGCATATTTTAGATGCTTTTTAGTGAGATACAGAAAAAGGCGCCATAATTTAGAGCGAATATCTATCCCTGCTCATGAACTACGTAGTGCCTCATTTTTTTAGTTTATGTCAGTTGTGTTGTTCTAAAACAATGACAGGGGTTTCTGGTGGCCTAAAATTTTGACACTAGGGTTGACCACTATCTGTACCATAGATCTAGTTTTTTTAGGTCTGTAATCTGTACAGATTGGTGTTTTTTTTTTTTTTTGAGAAATTATCGTCCATTAAAACTGTTTGGTAAGAATTTCTCGCTAGACGGGTAATTAAAAACATGAGTTCAATTAACAAAAGTTTAAAAGTTACTTGTACTTAAAGTTACTGGCTCGATTCTCTGGACAACCAAACTAGTGAGACTAAAAACTAGTTGTAGTAATTTGGGTCCCGACAAACGACTGTAAACCTCTGTATTAGATAGTATTTGTTGTCAGTTTGGGCTATACCAACTTATGCAGTATTTTTTTTGTTTAGATTAGAACATTATTGTATGTTAGAAGCAGCGGTTAGAAGTGACAGGCAAACAGGCGAAGATTGGTAATGGCATCGATTCTGATGCACTCTAAACTAAACTAAATTTGACAGCTCTAAAATTGTTGCCATCCTTATTCAAATGAAAAGAGAGGCAGATAATTTTAGTCCTGTCAGATTGGTTTAGTTTAGTGAGTAGTATGACAGAATAGGCCTCAATATCTCGAGCCGCTAATTGACTGATGATGATGGTGACATTTTAGGTAGATCGTAAATTTTATGCCTCAAACGTTACTAATAAGGTTACTAATAATAATAATATACTAATAATCTTGTCTTGTAAAATTGAAGCCACATCAAAATAACTTCAAACAAAGACTAAAATTAAGTTATACTCGTAAAATGGTGCTAAAAAGGAATTATTGACCACTAAAGACTGTAATGTGAGATAAAAGATTAAATACATTCGTTTATTTCCAATTTATTGACACTAACATTACATATAAATGTATTCTACTATAAACCATTAATGTCATATTATAAATTTAATAGGGTTTGCACATAGAAATATAATAAATCATGCTAGGTTGGTATCAAACACAGAAAAAAGATGTAAATAGAACGGAAATGAGACGGAAAATCTGTCGCCAGGCATTATGATAGAACCTTGATTGAACACATAGATATTACATATTTTTTATGCAAAATTCCATTAAAAAACGTTTCCCTTGAACTTTCTTCCACTTGATCCTCATGAGCCACCACTTTCTAAACTTTTATAAAGACCTTTCATTGTTACAAGGGATGAGTTCAAGGTTTTTGACCTCTTAAGAAGTACACACCCTAGAGAGCTTTGCTCACCTGTAGGTACGGATGTATTCGCCTCGTAGTTTTCGTGAACCTATAATTTTGTTCTTCTCCATATTACATGACACAGCTACGTGGCAGCCCTAAATCCAATACAAATATATTCGGGCCACAATCCTCAGATCTATCAGGACCATTATTTCAGTCACGGTGTCTGGAAGGTATTTGATACAAACGAGGACCTTGGGACCTCTCTAATGCGATGGTAATATGAAGTCGTTATAGTCTCATTGTTAACTTATATGCGTGTATTAAAGTCCAGCTAGGACCTATTAGTGTATAAGTAAAAATGTAGTGGGTATCCGTGAATTTGATGCTAAATCGGTCTGGTACGACGCATTTATTTCGTAGAAATATCAAGGCTAAAACACCAAACGAGATTCTTATACGAAAAGATTAAAGGACTTTCTGAATCACAGTTTTTTTTTTTATTGTTTAATTTAGAACGGCTTTCAATGCATTTTTGTAAGAAATTTGTTGTAGCCAGTTGCACCTTTGAGAAAGGAAGACTAAAGTTGCACCCATATAAACGAAACGACAGTCATTCGAAATCAGTTAGCAACTGTGATGCGGAGTTCGACGCGTTGATCTAAATAAGAACGTTCAATCAAGATTCCCTCATAATGCCTGGTAACAGAATTTCCTTCTCATTTCCGTTCTATTTACTTCTCTTTTCTGTGCTTAGGATCACACGACAGAGAGCGAAAAGTTCATCAAGGTTATCTCTCTCACTCCCTTAGTCGACTCGATCCAACTTTACCCGAACGTGTATTATCTGAGATCGACAGTCACGCGAGTTCAGTAGTTTTTCCCCTTCCCAAAAAGTGTCCAACATGACATGACATTTTAATTTCAAAAATTCTTGCCCATTATTTATATTTCCAAAATTTGCAGATATGTGTAGGTAGAGAACTGCTTTTTCCCCATCCCAAAAAGTGCCCAACGTGCCTACAGAAGTTTTCACATGAAATATTCTTCTCCATTATCTTTCTAAATTTGCATTTATAGGTAAGCAGAGGACCTACCAAGGTACCAAAAATAATACATTCCAATAATAAAAAAATAACCGTTTTATTATGAGAAGCTAAATGACATAGAATTGTATTTAGTAATTTATGCAACATTTTGTAGACTATTTTAATACAAACCATTAATTAGCACGTGGTTTAAAAAATATAGCGCATAAAATGTGTTGAAATTGCATTCTTTGGTGTTGTTATCGGCAGTCAAATGTGGTGTTAGATGCATTAAACACTTGCCTAATCTATAGGGACTATCAAAACGACTTTATTTACTCATCGAACAATGTTCGCGCTCGTAAAAATACATTTTTACAACCAAATTAAAAACATAACATCGTACTTACGCACTCTATAAATTGATGGAACTTGCGATAACTCCACTTAATTAACGTTTTTAAAGCATGATAAATTTGGGGTTATATCAACACCTATACTGTATTAAAATTTAGATAAAAAAGAACATACCCTATTCACAAAGGTGTGTGTAAGTTCACAAAGTAGGCAATCATAGGCAAAAAACTAATTCATCATATGACTTTTTTTTGTAGGGTTGGCCGACAGCGAAAGTTCTAAGTTCTTTGACCAACTTCAAAAATGGAAGATGGTTCTCAATTAGATCCGTATTTTTTTGTATGTAATGTCTTAGTGGGACGTGGTTCTTAACTACTGGCCTATTGAAAAATCTCAGAGTCGCACAGCGGGCAATGGAGAGAGCTATACTCGGAGTTTCTTTGCGCGATAAAAACCACAACCAGGATATTCACCGAAGAACCACAGTCACCGACATAGCTGCTCAGATTTGCAAGTTGAAGTGGCAACGGGCAGACCGATAACCAATGGCGAAGAAAGATTCTTGAATAAAGACCATGGACCGGAAGACGCAGCATGGGTAGGCCTCCCACTAGATGGACTAACGACATCGTGAGATTCACAAGCATCCAGTGGATGCAGATAGCAGGCTCTCGTTCAGTGTTGGAGCTCTAAGAGGCAATCCTATGTTCAACAGTGGACATTTCAGGCTGATGATATATCTTAGTGTCATACATACAGGATAGAAACCAGACCCAGATGGGTCAGACCGCGGCTATCTCTGAAGAGTAACTCATGAAAGCTTTGAGTTCTAGACCACTGGGTCCATCAGCGCCTTAGGCTGCTCTATAATAGATAGACAGTGCAGGAAAAGAAATATATTTCAGCGTACTCTAAAGAAGACAATAGCTAGCCGTAGGATGTCCACTGCTGAACATAGGCCTCCCCCATCGATCTCCAAAAGAGCCGCTAGGAAGCGGCCTGCATCCAGCGTTTCCCTGCGGTCTCTGTTAGGTCGTCTGTCCTTCTTGTGGGTGGACGTCCTACGCCGTACGAGCCGTGGAAGTACCGGCCTAATATACCACCCCTCGTCTTACCGTGGGTGCAGTAGAAGTTGGCTAAGGGACATCAACCAAAAGATGGGCAGCAGCGTCTTCTGAGTATAAAAACACGTAATTGCGCTTGCCAACCCGTCTGCCAAGCGTGGCGAGTATTGACAATATTGAGTATTGCTGAATTTGGTGGGTATGTAGTTGTAGATAGCTTATAACTGATTGAATATAATAGGCCTGGAAACATAAAAGATTCTTGTATGATAGTGGGTGAAACAGTAGGGCGCTGCTAATCTTATCATAAACGGTACAAGATCTGCGTCGCTCTCACTATTAAACACCATTCATCCGTACGCGAAACTCTTATTTCATCAACTACATAATAGACCCTACAATAAAACTTGACAGTGTATAATCACACAGATTGTACCTTACCATGGAGTAGATACAAAGAAAAGATGGCATTACGTTATTTTTACTTCACGACAATGCGTGGTCTGCACGGGGTGAGCAATGGATGATAAAAGACTTTGCTATAATTTAACGCATGTATCTATAATGTGATAAAATTTTATAGCATCATAAATTGTCAACAATCTTGCCTGACTGCCTCAAAGCCTAATTTTCACGCAACGTTGACCCACAAAAACTTGAAAAGTGTACCTTTTTATTCTATTTTGCTATCCTACTAGATTCACATAAAAATATATTTGAGCCGTCAACAAACAAAAAAATTTTATTTTTTCCCGTACCGTATAGGGTTTTGCATACCACTAATTGGGGACCACTGATCAAGTGGAAAGAATAAAACACTTGCAAAAAAAAAAACTTTCTTTTTTTTAACGGCTTCTATGTATTTTTATGTGAATTTAGTAGGATAGCAAAATAGAAAAAAGGTACAGTTTTCAAGTTTTTATATGTAAAAAGCGCTGAGTTGTCATCGTACACAGTCACATTAGTAATGCCACCTCCTTTTTGTATTTTCTACGTGTAAGTGACCTACCACGGAGCTTATTACGTAAGGGATTATGTAGTTGACAAGTCATGAATGGAATTTTCGTACTGACATGAAACATCGATAAGCTTACTGACAATATCGGCGCGTTTATCTGCATGTTTGAACTGCCTATCAACATTGTAATCCATCATTAGAGCTACCGTATGTGATGCAATCTATAAAGTATAAACATTAAACATGGTCATAAGGAAGTTACTACCTTACCTATGATTTTCTTCGTAAATAAAGACGTAACTATACAGGTTCATAAATAAATAATCTTCTCTACATCATATCTAACAACTTGAGCTCCATGACTTGTAATAATTAATCTTTTTTAACCTCTGACGCAAACAGAAAGGTGTTATATAGTTAACGTGTGTATCTGAGTATGTATGTGGCATTGTAGCTCCTGCTGCACATAAGTTACAATATCGACTTCAAACTAAGTTGACCTTATTTAAAAGTTTTTTTTGAAGAAAAAAACATGACCGTGGATACAAAGTCCTTTAGTCGTAATATTAAACAAGTTTACATAGTACACGTAATAATTAATAGCTTCAAACAAGTCATAGTCACAGTCAAGCAAAGTAAGTCACGGTCAAGTCAAACTCATGTCCCAGTAAAGTGGTGGAGACTTTACAAGAGGGTTCTATGGAGCTAAGGAGACAACACGAAAAGAAATGTTTCACCCCGTGAAACTTGTCCAAACTCGAGCACGTTTACTATAATAATTCACCATTAGTACACTCGAAAATACACAAGTTTAAGAAAATAATACAACGAGCCGACATATTTATTTCCACGTTGGCGCCAAATATTTATAAGTACTTAGTAAGATACACATTTCCAATAAAACACCGATTTAAAAAACTGGCTCATTATTGACCTTCAAGGACGTTTTACCGTTCCCTTTAGGGTATATATAAGGTCCTTGTTGACGTAAGAAATAATGGCGTAGGGCTACATTGACTGGAGTAACAAACCGCGTCTAATATCATATCACTTGTTTTGAAGACATTGATTTTCTGACGCGTGAGATTTTGTTTTGCTCGTTACCGCTTCTTAATATTGACTCCGAAATGCTTGAATTATCCTCATTTGCTTCGATTTCACAACGTTATCCATGGAGCCTTTCTAAATAAAGAAACACCGGTCAGATTCCTGAGCATCGAGATTTTATCACGAACTGGAATCCGCGTGAAAAGGGTTATGGTCTGTCCTTATGCGCTTTTAATTCCGTGATAAGCATGACTTTTATATCACTTTATAAATTATGCGGGACTGTTTTATGAGTTTTTAGGAATGCGGCCCTGACATTGTAATCGAAGTTATAATATTTAGGCAGATAATGTGTGTTGGTAGATTTTAGTTAATATTAGGAGAAGTAAATTAGTTTTATTTTTTATTATATTAGAGACCCGCCCCGCGGCTTCACAGTTTTGTAGACTACTTACTCATCCTTTAGTTTGCTTATGTGATATACTTATATATTTTTGGAAATTTGACTTGCCCAATGTACCAATGCTATAAGGCCAATATTATAAAGATAGGTATCTATTCTATTCTAAAAAGTACTATTTTCTATCGGAGCATTGCAATTTTTAGTCACGTGCAGATACATATTTTAAATTAGCTTTCAAATATTTTTTTATTTGATGTTATCACTATAAATCATTTGATTCTTTATTTTATTTAAATAACTTGCTATGCCTCGCCGTTTCACCCGCTAACCCACAAAACCGTAAATTTTTGGAACAATAACTAAATGTGTTAAATCAGGGTATAATTATTGTTTACATTCCAAATTTCATCCAAATCCGTTCGACCGTTTCACCGTCAAGACGTAACAAACATACGCACTCACAAACTTTTGCATTTATAATATTAGTGTGAATTAGTGATACTCGTTGTTATTTAGTATTGTATTTCTAAAATGATAAGTGGTTCTCAGAACCGATGTGATTGGTTTCTATATTTACGGGTTAGGGTTTATGGGTCAATGTATTAACCCATATCGACATTATCGACTGGCAAGGTCTTTTGGAACTCGTTTTGATCCGGCCTTGTTTGTTCAATTATCTTTTGTGCAACTGATGTTCGAATTTCGCAGGAATGTGTATTATTGTAAACTAGCTGCGACCCGCGGTTTCACCCGCGTAGTGATGATAAATGGTGATGATGATGAAAAGCCTATGTCACTCTCCAGTCCTTGAACTATACCTATCCAAAAAATCAAGTCAATCCATTGCTCTGTTGCTGCGTGAAAGAGAAACAAACAAACCAACAAACCAACAAACTTTTCACATTTATAATATTAGTATGATGATACTACACATTCCTGAGAGCGTACGTTTTTTTAAAACGAAATATAAAAAAGTGGGCTATAAAGAATTGCAGAATACCAAAACTTTAATCAACACATTTTTTGTTATGTTTTTTTTATCGCGAATATGTCCGCGTTTGACCACGAACTCTGATGACGATGTGGTCGAAGATGAAGCATTCAGACTTAAAAGATACGTTATTCACTCTGGCCTTGAAAACATAATATTAAAAATATAAATTTGTAAATTAAATGTATAATTTTTGTTTATTTTTATTCTGGCCTTTATTAACCAAGCAAAATAAAACCTTACTAACACTACAAAATAGTTAGACTGCCTATAGACCATTGAAGATCTAAAGACAATCCAACTGCTCAAGCCCACTTCCAGTTGGCAACGTAACCAGCATGCTGGTGACATTACCATGCTGAATGGCAATGCTTATTTATGTATTGAGCCAGAAACACGCCAGCATTTTGGTCACACGCCAACATTGATTGATTAACTCTTTATTTTTCATAAAAGTAGTGCCCAGAAAAAAGAAACAATAAAACTGTTGTTCATATTTAGTTAAATTTTAAAGTGTGAACACTTCAATATGAAAATTACTTTCGATATTTTATATAACAAAAGTGTCTAATTATTATGATATAGTTGAGATTAATAACATAGTATGATTTAGTAGAGTAACTTATCAAGCCGGAAGATATTTATCCGCCTCTACATAGATTGATCGTTTTTAGTACATGCTTTACCCAAACCCGTTGATCTACATACGTTAGCTTTGTTACACTTTCCGGGTTTCTTTATTAGTTTAATGCTGCACGTGACATTGAGTTTCGGGTTTCAGTTCTGCTTAGTGGTTTAGTAACGCACGTTTTTAATTGTTACTCACTGCATCACACGGATTCACTCAAGACTCCGTGTTTCCGGGAGAGTTAGATCAAGGTAGAATTATAATACGCACAAAAGGTGCAAGTGTCTTTGTGTAGTGTGATTATTATTTAGAATGGGATTAGACACATACACACACTTTATTTGTACAGGCTATATTAGGTTCACTATTAAAATAACAGTTTTATCTGAAGTAATGTGATTGTTTACGGGATATACAACCTAACTAATTTTAGTGAACAACCGTTATAGTTCAAAACAGGGAATCTTTATCTAATCTTGGAAGTAGATTTTGATATACTAATGGGCTAATAAATAAAATAAATATTTCGGGACATTTTTTACACACGCTCATCTGATTCCAAACTAAGCAAAGCTTGTGATATGGCTGCCAGAGACTGATATACATACATATATAGTTTAAGATACATATTTAAATAGATATTGACAACCAGATATAGAACAAACACAAATGTTCATCACATAAATGTTTGTCCTAAGTGGGAATCGAACCCACGCCCCCAATCTGCAAAGGTACGTTCACTACCAACTGGACCAACGGGCTATCTATCCAATGATGAGGTGGTTGGTAGAACTCACCAATGGCTACTTGTAAAGCTAGTTTGCAAGTTGAAGTGGCAATGGGAAGACCACCTCGCTCGAAAAACCGATAGCCGATGGGGGAAAAAAGTTCAGCAGTGGCCGTCTTCTGGCTGATGATGATTATGATGATGTAAGCTGCTACCTTGAATTTGTGCTCCTTTGGTTTGTTTTAACGAGCACTATAAACTTTTTTTTTGTTTTTTTAAACTGTAATAATTATTTTGCTGCACTAATTTATTTTAAGAGGCACTTGCACACAATTCAAATCATAAACATTTAGGATTTTTTTTTTCTAAAAAAGTAACATGAAGAAGGCTTGAAAATGCCGCTTTTTTAATTTTCGGCGAGCGTATTTCTCAACTCTACTCATCTCGAAGTGTGGGTAAACTAGAGCGTGACATCGATTTTGCGCGTGCCGTGCATAGGCAGGGTTTGTCAACGCGCCATATGGCTGAATCTGGAGCTAAAGGTTTT
This sequence comes from Agriopis marginaria, assembly GCA_932305915.1. NCBI lineage: Eukaryota > Metazoa > Arthropoda > Insecta > Lepidoptera > Geometridae > Agriopis > Agriopis marginaria. The sequence continues at coordinate 5,483,988 of OW029926.1, forward strand.
GCAACGTTACGTGGTCAAACCTGCGTGCGCAAACTCTTTGTGCTCATATAAAGGTAAAATGCGTAGGACTACTATAAGTTATGCCTGTCTTTTTTTCGCTCTAGTGATATAATAACGGCTTATACCTATATTTTGTTACTCTTGTGATACAATAAGAGCTTTTATTGAAAACCTAATACATATAGTTGAAAGTTATAGAAATGTTTACCATGGTCACAGTGAAAGAATCTGTTAATTTTATTAATTTTATTTCAACCTATCATGTTCCCATTTTCTCATAGAGAGGATCGGCCTTAATCTACCATGCTGGCTCAGTGCATGTGATTTTAATGTATAATATGTACCTAAAACAATGTTAACTGATTTTGTTGCAATAAACAGATATAATATACGGGGTTACGCGGAGAGTGTACACCAAGCCATAAGGAGTTCGTTATACTTATTATTACGAACTACTTTTACTATGGAACCAACCAACTAAACAAGAAAAAAAAATATTTTTTTTTCAATTATGAATGATCGATTTCTTTGCAACATTAAATATTTTTTTGTGATTTCATGGTGGTCCTATAAAAAAAGTAGTTCATAATGATGGGCCTTTCGGCTTAGTACAGCCTTTCCGTGTAATCCTGTACTTGTTCATTTTGTTGTTATATATTTAGTTAAAAATTGCTTAAAAACACTTTATTGCTTAAATATTTAGTTTGCTTCGCGCGTTGATGTCTTTTGTAAGGCCAATCGTCCCGCCGCTTACTTATCTATTACATGCTATTACTAACCTGACAGGCGTTGTTCTGTCTAAGAACTGTCAAACACGCGAGGTTAAAAACGACGTTAAGTTTTCTGAAATTTTCCGATTTTCTGCGCAATTTTCTTACGTTTTCTATCCGTAAGAACCTTCCACAAAGTATGAGAAAACTTTTAAAAAAACTTTAGCATTACATCAAGTACAATCAGTATATAATTTCCTGTATTAAGTATCAATTATGTATCTACTCATGTTATTCAAGGTTTTTTTTTTATGAAATCAGATATTTAATGGAACTTAAAAAACAGAAAATTAATTAAAACTTAAAATATATATACTAAAAACTAAAACTTAAAATAACTAAATAAAAGCTACAATTAAACTAAAAGATGATTGTATAAAATATACAAACATGTACATACTACAAAACAAAAACGCCGTCGAGATCACCACCGTGCGGCAGGGTTCCCAGAACACTGGCAGAGTTGTCCCGCTGTATAGCAATACTTACAAAAATTTGATTTTGATTTGCTTTTGAGAAACGTATGTGCTAGCTCTAGGAAGTTTCAAAGTTACCATTATTGTTCAAATATTTATACATCATGTTATAACTACTACTCAGCATATAATTATTTAAATTATTCGTATTGTTAACAAAGATCATCGTCGTCGTGATAGACAGAGGAAATCGCCGTTAGGTATGAATAGAACAACAATTAAGAACTGCTATTTTACTTGACGTTGTCCGGAAGACATTTGAATAAGGGAAGCAATTAAATGTGAAAATGATATAAATGTGTTACACAGTCTGTACTCAACGATCACATAATAAGTATTATATGGTAATTTTTAGATATCATAAGTATATATTATAGTTGTGCCATGACGTTATAATTATAAAAACTGAGGTAGATACGTTTTACCGAGGTCTGCGCGGCAATATGAACACAACTTAATTAGCTTGAGTAAACTTAGTCCATCCTGTGGCAACGATGCTTAAATAGGATGCGCGATTTTGGCTAATAAAAAATTATCAAAAATGCCATGCTGTGTGTTTAGAAAGTGAAATACTTACCTATACAGGGACGGCTGTAAAGTTCTATGGGTCCTATGTAGGTATAGCTATAATAAAATATCGCCATGTTTTAGCGCTTTTTAATGGGTACGACGTCTCTATTTAACCTCATAAGGTTCTACTAACAAATTTCTAGTTTTCACGCATTTTGTGCACTCTTTACAATAGACAGCACGTTCGGTCCTCGGCCCTGCACCAATTTTAGCAATTATCAGCTTTTCATGGTTCCCATTGCTGGAATACAGGCCTTCTCTCCGAGTGAGAGAAAGAGGATGGGCCCACCATGCTGCTCCAGTGCATGTTGGTTAATGTCACGTCTTTAAACTTTTGAGGTTCTTGGACATATCTGTTTCCTCACGATGTTTTTCTTCACCGTTTTTTGAGCGATGACATTGAACGCTACTAATGAACATATATTATCTTTGAATGCCACATATAATTTATTGAAGTACTACTACTAAATAAATCATTGGTGCAGGGGCGAGGATCAAACCGGGTGCCATCAGATTGTAAAGCGCACATGCTACCACTCGGCCACTGTAATCTGTAGCTGGATTCATAAAATTTTAATATAATAATCCGGCCAAATGCGAGTCGGGCCCGCGCACTGAGGATTTCACAACCACAAAATACAATAAGGTTGTCCTGGTAACCAAATTACCAATTATACCACCTTCCAAAATTTGTCGGAGTATTTTGCTACTCAGTTTGCTACAGGCGCTCGATTATAATAACTTGGCAATGAACAGAAATTTGTCACCGACTCGCACTTGTCCATCCATTGTTGTTATACTTTAGAGTGTGTACTACAATCCTGCCAAGTTTGACGCTTGTACGTATTATCGTTTTTACATTGGAGCTAATAAAAAATACGTTATTAAGTTTGTTGCATGGGGACCCCTCGTTAATTTTTACTTTTTGACTTTTTTATTATTTCTTAGTTAATTCGCCGTAACATTACATTACTCTGTGAACATTTCAACTGGCTATCTATTACGGTTCGAAAGATACAGCCGTTTTAAGTTAGGACGGACAGACAGACAGACAGACGGACGGACAGGCAGACAATGTAGGCTTAGTAATAGGGTCCCGTTTTACCCTTTGGGTACGGAACCCTAAAAACCTTGAAATATGTTCCAAAAACGATTCTAATTGCGCAGCCCTATACAAGAACGTGTATTATAGAGATGCATTGCGTAAACTACAGTAGACTAGTAATTGCCCACCCGGAAATATATCCATTCATTATAAGCTATACCAAAGGACACACGTTACGTGTCTTTATTCCACATACAATTGTCGCCTTTATCGGGTAATTCTTAATGGTCAGATTTCCATAAACATCGCAGGTGGAAATGAAAAGAGCCTACAGCGAGATGATGGCAATAATGACCAGCGATTTATTAAATAGGTCCATAGAAAGCTGTACAGCGTGTTTGGTATTAATGCTATGTGTGAAATAAAGTTACTGCCTCGCATTTACTTTTTACAAAGTTTTATTTATTTTGGCAATTGAGAATTAAGCTAATTATTTAAAAGGTAGCTTTACCTAGTCTGTGGTTGCTCCACAGACTAGGTAAAGCTACTAAATAGCCCAGACTTGTAGTTACGATTATTTTCAATGGAATCAATTCAGTCAAATGTCTGAGGAGCGGGGTGAGGGATTGGCAATTTTTGCCGCAATATTTTTTGCTACAAGTCGCAGCGCGGTTTTAAATAATTTTAATAGACAATTATAAGACGAGCGCAGAAACGTTGACGGATCGGTACTGACGTGTCAGTGCCTTCAGGGGGCGTGTTTTACCAACGTTTTTCCATAAGCCGTTTTCATCAGATATAGTGACTGAACACGTTCACTCTATATTACATGTCTAGTTATAGAAAGTCTTTGGTAGCAACTCAATGCCTAATTTTGTCACTACTTTGATATGTCAGAATTTAAAATGTGTACCTTTTTTGTTTCACTTACTCAAGGACATTTTAACTTACAATAATTAATACAAGCAAACATTTATGTATAGAAAAATTTACAATGGAACTTACAATATTCTTTACTCCACTTACTAAATTAAACCAATTTGACAGGACTAAAACAATCTGAGTCTCCTTTCATTTCACTATGACCGAGGCGGATGGCATAGCAAGAGAGAGGCCTATACCCAGCAGTGGGATAAGGAAGGCTGCTGATGATGATGATGAAAGGAAAATCAAAAAAGCATAGCTAATTTCCCAGTTAAAGTTGTGTTAAAATTAGGCACTAAGATAAGGCCTTAATTAAGCCCTTCATCATCATCAGCCAGAAGACGTCCACTGCTGAACATAGGCCTCCCCCTTTAAACTCCAAACTGAACGACAGCCTGCCTCTCGCATCCACTGGATGCCCGCGACCCTCACAATGTCGTCGGTCCATTTAGTGGGAGGCCTCCCTACGCTGCGTCTCCCGGTTCGTGGTCTCCACTCCAGAACCTTTCTTCCCCATCAGTTATCGGTTCTCCGAGCGATGTGGCCTGCCCATTGCCACTATAACTCGTAAATTAACGTTAAGCCCATAACGTAATAAAATTTTCAAATTAACGTCTTTCCTATGTTTGAAATTATTAAATTTGTCGTCGTCTACTCTGATGCATTTTCAAAATTAGTATTTGAAATCATTCCACGTAAAACGTTTCAACTCAGTTATTAAAATCCTTAAAACGATTTCTTATGAATTTAGCGGTTTGATTGGAGACCATAAACCACAAAAAGCTATTTCAAGGTATCAAAATAATTTTATTGATATCACCTTACAGTCAACGTTCTTAGAACATGTCAAAGCCAATTAATTCACATTAGGTACTTTTTCCAAATTCCTCCTCAAAAAAAAACTGGAAATAAATATTAAATATTTATTTAATTATTTGTAAAATAATTTGTCGCAAACGCTGCTATTGTTAGGTATTGTTGTAGGTATCTGCCATAGTCACGAATTCATTGTCAGCTCAATGAACTTGTCTCGTCAAATCTAGTTCTGACCTAATGGCCCATGAATTTACAGAAAATTTATCTTATTTTCAAAATCAACAAAATTATTCGATCATAGTGTTTTTTTACATCTTGACGTTTCGATCATTTCAATGTGTTCAAATAATATGTTTAATCGCAAAAACACAAAAAAAAAAAAAAAACAAGTGCTGGCGTGTTTCTGGCTCAACGCATAAGCGTTGCCATTCAGCGTGGTAATGCTTCCAGCATGCTGGGTACGCTGCCAACTGATGGTGGGCTTGAGCATTTAAGTCTAAATGTTTTTGTAGTGTTAGCTTGTTTTATGTTTAGTTAATAAAAGCACTTGCCCTTGCAAAAAAATTATCACGATACAAGTGTTTTATTACATAATTTTAATCTTTTCAGATTTTTTTTATTGCTTACTAAAGATTTATTTACCACCATGATTACCTGTTTGAAACTTTTGTCACAAACAAACAAACTTCTTAGAAATCGAATAGTTGTATATTTTGCAAGAACGTTCACTTATCTGATGAATCATAAAACTAATGTCTAATTTGCATTCGACTATAAACAAAAAAGGCGACGTAACTTTGTCATAGAGATAAACTGTTATAATCTAGATTGACTGCTGTAGGTTACTGTACAACGAGGTTACTGTGTTTGGATGATTTATGGCCCAAACTGAAGCTTTACTTACTTATACAGGGTTACGCATATATACTGTGCTAAGCCGAAAGGAGGTCATTGTATTCATCATTATAAACAACTTTTACTATGGGATCAACGCCGAAATCGCGAAATAATATCAGCTATCCAAACGGTCATTGACACACAACAAATTGTATGGAACAGCTGATTTTTTACGCGATTTAGTGTTGATCCCGTAGTAAAATTCGTTCATAATGATGACTATAATGACCTCCTTTCGGTTTAGTACAGTCTATGTGCGTAACCCTTGCAGTTTATGGCCTACGTAGTTTAGGTCAAAAGGCCTATTCATATTAAAAAGTTTCGACATGTCTATTTCTTAATCAGGCTTAGGCATACCTACTCATTTGAAGCTGAACGGATTTTGATGAGATTGATTACAGACAGACACAGATGGGCAGGCCACCTTTGAGTTAAAATTACTTAAAACACTAATATAACAAACATAGTTATTGAGTAAACGTAAGCTTTACCATTCTGACGAAACTAAACTTTATAAATAAAATATACATTAGCAAAGGTATTTTATGCGAGCCGAATTAAATTTTACCTCGTCTTGTCGATTTTGGCAAGCCAAGCCAAGTATTTTGCCTAAAGTGATTATAGATAAGATTAATAACAATAAATTGCAATAAACACCCATTCATGTCTTTAGTATCAAAATATATGATGGCAAATTACTTAGATTAAGTTTTGGAAGTCAATAAACAAAGAAGGATAATGCACCATATAATATAAATAATGGATTTTATAATATTAATTTAAGTAATACAAAATGCGCCTTTTTTAATAACTTTATTGTGCACGTGTTAACTTTTGTCATCCCAATATGTTCATTTTTAATTGAAAACATCTATAAATTATTTTATATACCTCATAGAATATGGATATAAAATCTATATATAATAAATTTTTTTTTTTGAAAAAAACCATAACCGACTTCAAGATATACCTACATGTACATTGTACAAGCTTAAACTAAAAAGTAGATAGGTTTTTAAATCGACCCCACACAATGATATACCTTTAACAGAAATTACACGGTTGCGTAATCTCTCCAACAATAAAGTACTTTTATTAGGTAAATATTATTAACGTAGGTATTGGTATTATTATTATGATGACTCCTTACAAATAAATACAATCTTCTTTGTTCTAATGTTTCTGTGATAACAGTTCAAACAGAGATTGACAGTCCACATTAAAACTTTTGCTCACGGGAACCCTTCGATAAAGGGTGACTAAGGGAACCACAAACCAAAACGTCACCTGCTCCGCTAGGAGTAATAGTGTTCCGTGGTCACCTGTGAAAAGCTCAGAAGAACTAAAGGTGTAGGTGTAATTTTTTTGTTTTTGTGGATATCTCAAAAAGTGCTAAATCAACTTCGATAACACTTATATGAGACCACCTCTGAGGTATGATCTACTAAACAAAAAAAGAATGATCAAAATCAATTCATAATTGGCGGAGTAATCGCGTAACAAAGATACCACAAAAAAACATACAATCGATTTGATAACCTCCTTCTGAAGTCGGTTAAAAATCAAAATATACTACTCACTCACTGACAGATCATGAAATCTCAAAAATGACTTGACCTACGAAGCTGTTATTTGGCAGGTGGATTTCGTATGGGGTGTAGACACAGAGGTGTAAAGGTCTGTTAAAAAAGCATCTTGCGAAAGAAACTTTTGCGGGACAAAAGGAGGTTGAATGGATATATAATTATATGAAAGTCTACGCGCACGAAGTCGTGGTCAACAGCTGGTCTATTTATATAAAAGGCGATGTGTTTATGTGTGTAAATATTATGTATGTTCCCTATAGACTCCGTTACGGCTGGACTGATTTTGATGAAATTTTCAGGCAATCTTCAGACTAACCCAGCGAGTGATTCTGTGAAGTTTTGCAACGATCGGATCAACAAATATTTTTTGTGATTTAATATTTTCCCTACAAAAAATAAGAATAAGAATCGAAGTCTTATTACATCATTAAAAAAAGTCATCTAAGTCGAAGTCGAAGAAAATTCATCATCATCATAATTTCAAAACGTGCTGCGTGTGCGTACGTGTGCGTATGTTTGTGCTTCGGTACAAATTTTATCGATTTCACCAGATTTTCACTAAATTAGGTTAATACAAACTAAACCAATTACTTCTAATATATTCATCGATCGACCCAATCAAGCGTGGATTACAAAACAATTATTATTTACTGCAATTACGGATATCTTTGCATGTTTCACATCGCAGAGTTACCCTAGGCTTTCTCTTGACCTCTAGCAGAGTTGCAAAACAATTTTGTACATTTTCCGACGAAAACGCATATTTTTTGATCTAAGTCGGCCATAGGTCGCGCGGGTCAGAGTTGTGTTATTCTGGCCATATAAGAATTATTTGTTAACAGCAAATATGTAACATCATAAATTCTTATGAACGCTATTATGAAAACTATTGGTGAAATGTTAATAGCATTCATTTAATTTTATTGTGACAAAACATTTAGATGATTATTGATTCCATTTTATACAATCATATTTTATTTGACATCATAATAATTAAAACGCTACTCAAAATAATAAGCCTGTGTCCTAATGCTTCGTTTATTACAAACTAGCGACCCGCCCGCCCGGCTTCGCACGGGTGTAATTTAAGTGCGAATCCGGGGCGGGACGCTAGTTATATACATAAACCTTCCGTGAAAATGTATCTAACTGATGGTGAAAACCGCATCAAAATCCGTTGCGTGGTTTAGGTTACGTGGTAGAGGAGTTAGCGGCCATACAGACATACAGACAGACAGACGCGGAAAGCGACTTTAATTTATACTATGTAGAGATAGAGAAGATAGAGATAACAGCGCTTAGCAAAGGACATAAAAAACATATGATCTATTTCTAATTTTCTTTTGTAACTGTAACATATGTGTAACAATATGAAAATAAATACATTTTATTTATTTATTTATTTTTATTACACATAGGAAACTATCTACACCTACTGAAAAAATAATTTAAATTGACTGATACATTTCTGAGATATTGTAAGCGTTTAAAGTTTTTGGAGGGGGTAGAGAGCGGATGCTCTGTCACTCTCCCGTAATGCGTGTGTTAGTATAGCATTTGTATGGCGCACGCACGGCATGACGTCATCATGTGCAATAGTGCGCTCTCTATTTAAAATAATAATAATTTTGTTTTCGTTAATGGGCTCTATTTATGATTAGTTTATTTTTATTTAACACGATCCTCTTAATATGTTAATGCGTACGCTGATTTAGTTTTATGTAGCAAAACCTCGGGTAAATAACTGACACCAGCAAATTCCATAGTAGAGATAATTACGTCCGCTTCATATCTCTATATCTCATCATCATCATCAGCCAGAAGACGTCCACTGCTGATCATAGGCCTCCCCCTTTAACCTCCACACTGAACGACAGCCTGCCTTTTGCATCCACTGGATGCCCGCGACTCTCACAATGTCGTCTGTCCATCTAGTGGGAGGCCTCCCTACGCTGCGTCTTCCGGTTCGTGGTCTCCACTCCAGAACCTTTCTTCCCCATCGGTTATCGGTTCTTCGAGCGATGTGGCCTGCTCATTGCCACTTCAACTTTCAAATTTTAACAGCTATGTCGGTGACTCTGGTTCTTTGGCGAATATTTACGTTCCGGATTCTATCGCGCAAAGAAACTCCGAGCATAACTCTCTCCATTGCCCGCTGTGTGTCTCTAAATCTACATCTTAGTCTATACTAATATTATAAAGAGGAAAGATTTGATTGTTTGTTTGTTTGTTTGCATTGAATAGACTCCGAAACTATTGAACCGATAGGAAAAATTCTTTCACTGACGGGAAGCTACACTATCCCCGGGTGACATAGGCTATAATCTATACACGTGCGAAGCTGGGGCGGACCGCTAGTATAAAATAAAGTCGCTCTCCGCGTCTGCCTGTTTTTATATCCGCTAACTCCTTCTTAGCCACGCAACGGGTTCAGGTGTGGTTTTCACGATCTGTTACATGTTTTTTCCCGGAAGGTTTAAATATTATATTATACCTATAATAAAACTTACACCCGGGCGAAGCCGGGGCGGACCGCTAGTAAATAAATAAACCGATAACATCCTGGTAATCTAGTTTGTGATAGGTACTACGTATTCCTTACTTAGATCAAGTTTAGTTTGATACCGCAAACCACATATAAGTCACACTTAGTTACCTAAACTCGGTACAAGCATTAATTTGCTCTGACAACTGCAATAACATTGTAAAAACCTGAATTAATACCACGAATTCTACTCACTTTTGCTAGGTTTTTGAACGTAAAACTGTAAGCAGGTAACCGATTGACTTCAGCAAAATATTTAAAATAAATGGATTTTTTCTTTCGGTTCTTTTTATAATTTTATTGCAGCTGTCAGAGCAAATAAATGCGTGGGCCAAGTTTAGTCATTGGATTTTAGGCACTATATAATTATATCGGTTCTCACCTACGTTTCGACAATGTGTTTATCGGTTCTCATTTACTTTTCAACAAGGTTTTTATCGGTTCTCACATACTTTTCGACAACGTGTGTATCGGTTCTCACTTACTTTTCGACAACGTGTGTATCGGTTCTCACTCACTTTTCCAATGGATACGTTGACCCAAGAATCCACGAAAACGATCTTGAGACAAACTTGGGTAAAGTAACAGCGCGGGGTAAAGAAATAGTAATCCATTCAAATTAAGAGACACTGTGACACATTGAGCCATTAAACCAGTAGATAGAGCGGAAAACAGCGATCAGCTGGCAACACACGTGAAACCTAATACGTAACGTCTACGTAATCAGAGACCTAATGAGACAGAACATTAATCACCGGCAATCTTGGATTACGAACGCGATATCTCTATGCGACTGACCTGTGACTCTATCGAAATAATGTGACGTCGACATTCGTGAGACCTTTTCATAATTTTGAATACTTTTGAAAAATATCAAGTTTGTGAAAGTGTTTCGTATGTCTGTGCAACCAATGCCAAAGATATAAATACATTACACAATGTAATCTTAAACTTAGTTTTTAGAAGAAGAAAGTGTACATAATATTTGCAATAAAGAACTTCATAAGTTACAAAGACTGAAAAAAAATTTTTTTTTTAAGTATAGACTATGCTAGAAAGTACGGGATATTCTTGTGCGAGTATACCTACTTCGTATAGATAGTTAGTATTTTGCTTTCAGCATTTATGCCGAGACGGACCCATTCGACACTGATTGTATCCTCTAGATATAAGTTTTTTGTAAAGGTGTCGAATAAAATTTATTTTCTTTCTTTCTTTCTTTCTTTCTTTCTTTCTTTCTTTCTTTCTTTCTTTCTTTCTTTCTTTCTTTCTTTCTTTCATAAACCATTAGAAAAATCATAAATATAAAACTAACATTTGAGCACTAGCTTATAAAATAACTGCAAAAACGCAATATTGACAATCTAGGAACTCGGATGAGAATCTGATGACTTGCAACAAGCTGACTGTTATAATATATTCCGTATTGTAAGAGATTATACAATCAGGAAACGTAGGCTCAATGCGGTAGCAGATTTCATCTTAAGGACATGAATTATGACGTCATTATACCTACAAAACGTCATAACACATGTTCAACATTGAACCTACAGACGCTTTCCATAATTCATTTCTACGTGTCGCCTGTCACTTTTCCACCCACCAGAAAACAAAAGTACCATTAACATGTCTATCTCGATTCTTGATCTATGCTACATTACATCAAAATCCTGTATGATATGCAATGAATAAGAATGTGGGTAATGGGTATACAGTTACACTTATATTAAATTGTTCTTAAACTCGACTGGTCAAGGTTTGCGTAGAGACTGGTTTACCTAGTTGCCGATTTAGGTATACCAACGTTCCTACACGTACAAATTCTAAATTTAGATTTATAGCACAAAATTCAATGTCGTACTAAAGAATGCTTTCGTTGTTACAGATGAAACGAGCGACCTCAATGCGGAGTCATCTGAAATCATATCAGAAGCCGTGGCTCCACCTCCTGACAAGTTTTTAGAGCCAGCAACCGCAGCGACTGATCACACCGAACACTCCATAGAGGTCGTCAGCGACTCGCAGAATTTCTTCCCGACATTCGCAAATCTCTTTGAGCCGAGGCAGAATAACTTCAGACTGGGATACAATAATCAAGAAGCAGCTTTCAGTCAAAGACCCAACTCATACCGGTCGTTACTGAACTACCCTCTCTTTGGAGGTAATAAAAACGCAGACTTTTTTGCTAAGTCAAGCACGCCAGCTGTGTCAGCCCCACTTGTCGACGCTAGCGCCAGCGTTTTGGGATCAGGAAACTTTGGCATCATTCGAGGAGGAACGTTTTTCGCGCAAAACGATGAAGACTCCGGCGAATTTGACAGCTACAATTCATATTACAACAATGGCCACGGACGACCCTCCTACGATCTGGGTTACATAGCTAATCCTAGACCGAATTACAATCAAGACCAATTCGCTAACTTCAGAGATTTCGCCGACATCAACACGCCTTCAAACTCGGCCTATTCACACTTTGTCGTCGTGTATGCTAATAAGAACTCCACTATGGATGAGATCAGCGAGGAAAGCAGAAGGGTGATATCAGAACCTAAGAATATTTTTGAAACGTTAGAACGACTAGATGAAACGACGACGATGCTCCCTAAGCTATCAAAATCCAAAGCAAAGTTAGAACTAACAAAGCAGAAAATCATGAACAAGAAAGACCAGTGGAAGAAGACCAAGTCTTACAGCCAAAAGCATGACCCTGAAGAACCTCTATTAGCGTTAAGTTAAAGCTAGTGAATACAAAGACTTGAGTTACACAAGTGACTGAATTACCATTAGAAATATTGTGTGTGACATCGTTACTGATGTGTATGACGAAAGCGAAAGGAGTCCACTGTCTAAATTTTAACTTTATGCAGTATGAGATGTTGAATTTTGTGGTTGTGCAAATGGAGATGAACGTGAGATGAATGAATGTTTGTTTGTAGAATTACAGATGACGATAAATAAATTAATTTTGTAATAAATTGTTTTTCTTTCCTATATCGTTAATAATGTACCATAATATTAAGGTAGAACTGCAGAATATAAATAAAAACAAGTTTATTAATACCACATTAGCCTGCCTACCGATAAAAAAAAAAGTTTTTACATGCCTAGATAGGTATATAAAAATAAGTGTATCTCTGACAGCAGTCACAAGTGCAGTCACAAAAGACAACAAAGATAAGCAACTCCCAACAGCTTTACACATCATCAGCCATTAAATGTCCACTGCTGAACAAGGCCTCCCTCTTAGAGAGAGGTGTTGCCATAATCCCCACGCTTGGCAGGCGGCTTGGAGATCGCAGTACGTTCACCGTGTACTAACAGGACGCTGCTGCCCATCCTCCGGTGGTTCTGGTCGCAGTTTTAGGACATACCCGGGTCCGACTCAACAACAACAGCTTTAACAGCTCTTCAAACTAAAAGTTTAAGTTTATAGAGTACCTTGCCATATGTGGCGAACAACCTAACGGGCTGCCTGATGGTAAGCGATCACCGTCGCCTATAAGATAATAATGATAATAAAGATATAGTCGAAGTAATTTTTATTCCACATTGGCGCCAGCCTATAATAAAAAGTACTCTTTGACTCTTCGGCGCCATGTCTTCGTAATATTCTTGTAATGCCGAACTATAAACTAGCGCCTCCAGCTAACGCCATCTATTATCGAGTAGCATTTTTATTGAGTGATTTAACAGATGAATAGGCGGTATGGCCTTAAAGGCTTTAACCTGCCCGATGGGTGAATTTTTTTTTTTTTATAGTGAACAACACAGATCTACTACCTAGTGGTGAATAAGATGTTGTACTTTTTATTACTAGACTAGCTGCGCCCCGAGGCCCGCAAGGTAAATCTTCGTTAAGTTTTCTAACATTTGAAAATTTTCTTAATATTTCTTTACGTAAGAACCTTCTACCAAGTATTAAAAAACTTAAAAAAAAAAGATGAATGAAATTGGGAAACTCGTTTTCAAAGTATGGCGTGATAAAGGTAAAATAGGGATTCATTTTTATTATATTTTATATTACCACCGGATTAGCAAGTTGAAGTGGCAATGGGCAGGGCACATATCACGCAGAACAGATGGCCGATGGGGCCGAAAGGTTCTGGAATGGAGACATCGGACCGGTAAGCGCAGCGTAGGATGTCCACCCACAAAATGGACAGACGACCTAAAAGAGACCGCAGGGAAACGCTGGATGCATTGATGTGTAATAAGTAGTGGATAGTAATTTTTAAACTTTCGCGATTTGAACACATGTTCTAAATGTTCATCGGGACTTATCAAGTAGTGGATATTATTAAGTTTTCGCGAATGTGCTTGACAGTGGGCAGGTCAACAATATATTATGTACCTATAGTTGTGTCAATTCTGATGTTCTCTAAACTAAACTAAATTTGACAGCTCTAAAATTGTTGTCATCCTTCTCTCACATATTAAAATGAAAAGAGAGGCAGATAATTTTAGTGCTGTCAGATTAGTTTAGTGAGTGGTATGACAGAATCGACGCCAATATATTATGAAATCTGGGGCAGGTGATCTTGAGGTGAAAGATCTAGAAAGTGTTCATGTTATTTCCTAATCTCCATCCAAGTCTATTCTAACTGCAGGCCTAGCATGGGCTGTGGATAAATTGTCTTTCCACCGTTTTTATCCACGCCTAGACGCGACAAAGCTAGAATATGAATACGTTTGTCTTTTTCTCGCGGGATAAAAACGGTGGAAAGACAATTTATCCACAGCCCATGCTAGGCCTGCTGATCGTTCACAGTCACATTGCTACTTCCAGCATTTTGCAGAAACGGTTTTCTGCAGGATCCTTTTTATTGGATTGTTAGGCTTTCTTTTCACGGTTACAATATGGGCATCATGTTTGCATGATCCTGCAAAGTAAACCGGCCAAGTGTGAGTCAGGCTCGTGCATTGAGGGTTTCGTACCACAATAAAATTAAATTAGGTTGTCCAAGTAACCGAATTACCAGATAACGCCTTCCAAAATCGTTGCAGTAATTGCTACGATGTTTGCTACAGGCGCTCGAGTATTATAACTTGGTAGGTAATGAATAGAAATTGGTCACTGACTCGCACTTAGCCATTATTTATTGTTATACTTTAGAGTGTGTACTACAATCATGCCAAGTTTGACGCTTGTATGTATTTTCGTTTATACATGAGAGCTAATACAAAAATACGTTAAAAAAATTACGTTTGTTGTATGACATGAAATACGTAAGACGAGGCGGTAACGGTATGGTTTTAATGGCTTTAGCTTACCCAGTGGCTGAAAAATTGCAAGTTATTTCTAGTCTGTGGCATGACTATTGTGATTGTTTTATAATATTTTTTGTCTGTGGAAGTAAAGACATAGTGTTGCTAGAATGTATAGTTTACCAATACCATATACTTGGGCAGTCTAGGGTATTACAGGTCGTGACTGAGTGACATAGACATCGTTTATTGGTGACAAAAAATACACACCAATAAGTAATAATAATAATTTATGTTACAAACCAGTTCCACTGCAGTATGATGCAGATATTAAACAATCAGCGCTGGTCTTCCGTTGGGACCGGCAGGTGACGTCACTCACGAATGTGTCATACGGTGCGCGCACAGGCGCTTCCAGTAAGTAAAACAGTACAAAAGTCGACAAAAATAAAACAACACAATATAGGTAAATGATGTTACTAAAAATATTCTTTAGAAACCATCATGCGAGTGCGATCAGTTTAGTATTTTTTGTTCGACTTGACGAAATAATTCACACTTTTGTCTTCGTGGCTCAGAACAGAACTGAGAGACTATAATTATTGTGTGGCATATTCACATGACATGTTTGGTAAATAGTACCATAGTTAAATATACTATACTAGATAGTACTAAATATTAAGCAGATGGTTTTGTATTCAAATCCTGCTGATATCAAACTTCGTCTTGAATAGCTAGGTTAGTAGCTAATAGCTTATAGTTTTAATAAATTATACTGGTTTTTGATGTGATACATCTATTGGCGTGCCTTGGCAGTAAAACCGACTCGTGTGCCGTGACGGAAAACAACATGATGCTATCTTATACCGTTAGGTTTTACATCTACCGGGCGTCCCACGACGACCAATTTTTTTTCTTTAGGTTAGTACTTGTTTGCAATTTTATATATTTCTATAATCTCTGAATCTAGGGAGTGATGATTAACCAAAGGTATTTTGCAACCTGCTTGTTGGCAGCACTGTATAGCTATATTTTGGCGCCAACGTAAAAAACATGTCGCCTCGTTGTATGATTTTCCTAAACTTGTCTATTTTCGAGTGATAATGTTTAATGGTGGATTATTATATTTTATTAACTTTAGTGCTCATGAATGCGCTTGAGTATGGGTAAGTGATCCTAGGTAAAAGATGTATTTCGTGTTGTTTCTAAAGAAGCCTCTTGTAAAGCCTCCACCACTTTACTGGAGCATGAGTTTGACTTGACTGTGACTTACTTTGCTGACTATGACTTGTTTGACGTTATTCAAAAATAATTATGTAAACTTATTTAATATTACGACTGAAGGACTCTGTATCCATGGTCATAAAAAAAAATTAACAAACAAAAAAGTGAAGTGCAGTGGAGTGTGGTTTGCCGATTGTTAAAAAATTTCTAAAATCTAATGAATTAGCTTTGATTGTATTATCCAAAGTCAATGAATTAGCTTCACGTGTGTTTTAAACCTTGACAGTGCTATGATTTTACGAAAACTTTGATTTTTGCTGTTAAAATTATGTTAATGTAGCCATCATGTATTCAAGTAAAGATGCCGCAAACCCCGCATATCCTACGCAGTGGGCTCTCAATCCTACTGCATATCAGAATGTAGACACAAATTCGGTGGATTGGGCAGCTTTGGCGCAGCAATGGATTGCCATGAAGGAAGCTGCGGCGGTGATGGCGGCGCCACCACCGCCGGCTCCGAAACTCGACGAAGAGGGCGAAGCGCCCATGGAAGTTGAGAACACAGAAAATAATGATAGTTCAATACCTCCTGGAGCGGAATGGAACCCGGCTACAAACTCTTGGACCGGCGGGTGGAATCAGTGGGGTAAGTATTGAAAAGAGCAAATTTTGCACCTGTGAATTATAAATCAATAGCCCTATGAAGTAGTTAGTTTACAATCAAAATACAGTCTCCATATATTTATAACTACAAAATAAACTGCATATAATATAAATAAGCTCTTAAAATGGCAAGTTACCATCATTGTCTAATTGATAATCTAAGTTGATTGAATATTGATTTCAATTGATTTGACAAGAAACATGAATGCTTCTACCCGACACCGGGTTCGATTCTCGGCTCTGCTACAATGACATTTTAGTACTTAGATAAATTATGTGCAGTTTCGATGCTTTGCTTGTTACGATGATTTCTCAGCAATGGTGATGGAAAACATCTTAATGGAAACTGGTATGTCCAAAAACTTCTAAAGTTGAAAGACCCAACATGCTCTGGGCCAGCATGGTGGATTATTTAGGGTAGAATAGGAGGATGGGTATGCAATCTATCATTCAAGGCAACCAATGAATACCAAACAATACTTTAGCTTACCATCAGGCCGGCTATTCTTGTGCATGCAATATTGTTTCTATCCCCGTCGCACTTATATAAATCCGAATGATCCTGGATAACCTACCAGGTTAGATTGTGGTGGAAACCCAGACCACCATAATAAAGACCAGCCAAGTGCGAGCCAGACTCGCGCACAGAGAGTTTCAAACCCATAAAATGTGGTATCTTTCATTCAATTCGGGATCTTTAGAGTGCTCGACTTGCACTTGGTTTGTATTATAATTGTTGTTTTACTTTAAGAGTGTGTACTATAATCATGTTAAGTTTAACACTTTGTATGTATTATTGTTTTAACACTAGAGCAATAGTAATAAAAGTTTATTTTTATGATAATAAGAGAGACGAAACAAGCTTGCAGTCCACCTGATTGGTAAGCAGACACTGCCACCTATAAACACCTTCAAAAACAAAATGCTGAATTTAAAAAAAAATATGTTTAGTGAATGTTATACCATGTATTTTTTTTTTTTTTTTAATTATTTAATCCACTGTAACATTGCAAATTCTGTGAAAAACTTCAGCTGGTCTAAAGAACAGCCGGTAAAAGGTAGGACTGACAGACAGCACACGCTTATTAATAGGTCCCGTTGACAATTGGGTATGGAACTCTAAAAAGTAAATAACATCTATGTTCAGGATGGGGATGGCCGGGACCAGGCGGTGTGGATCCGAAAATGGCACCTGACCCAACCATGGCCATCGCTCCTTTGATGGACGGGTACCAAGTACCCCAGGATCCAAGTGCGACACAAATGCCAGGGTAAGTTTAAAGTTCCTTTAGGTTTAGGCCGCATATGCAATCTCAAAAGACAGTGGTTTGACAACATAAGGAGTTCTTGTAACTGCGGTTTGATGTTCCAAGATGCATTCATGTTTACACCAGCCTTTACCAGTGGTGGTTCCATACACATGAAATCACCATCACTCATTCACACCCCTGCTGCCTGCTGAGGTCGAAAATAAAGCCTATAATATTTTTTTTAAATATATTATTAGACAAACAAGCGACGGGCCACCTGATGTTAAGTAGTCACCATCGCCTATGGTCACCTACAAAACCCGGGGCATTGGTGGTGCGTTGCCTACCTTTGAGGACTCTATTCACTCTTCGCTTGAAGCAATTGAGGTTATATTTTGGAGGAAAAACCGAAGATGGTAAGCCATTCCACAACTTACAGTACAGGTGCGTGGCAGAAACAATCTATCAAATCAAACAGTTCGAGACTTCCACACATCTATAATATGAGGATGGCTTTTTTGGCGATGGCGGCGGCCGGTTCGATAGTAAAACTGAATGGAGGGATGAGGTCAAAGATAGTACATAGCCTGGTGCCATGGCGCAAGGTGCCATGATAGTAGCTTTTAAGATGGCCTGAAAACTGATAATTGCACTGATTCCTTCAAACATGTACATCTTACTATACAGTAACTTTTTTACATTAATCTTATGTTTAGTATTTAGCTTTCGAACTGAGAAAATCCTTTTTTTACTTACTAAATACCTTCGCTGATGCTTCGAACCAAAGTTGAAAATGGAGCGCACCGTGGCGAAGTAACACGCGCGGTACACCATCGCTATTCACTCACCAGCCTGATATTGATTAGTTTTTTAACAATAGAAATGTTATGCTTCAGTATTGTATTAGTTATTTTGGCGTTAACTCTATATTACATTCTAGTAATACTTAGCTGCGAAATTATTGTTGTAAGAAAAGTTTTTTTATTGTCTCAAAAATGTTTTGGTTTTTAGCTGTAAGTTTTTGAGAAATTGTAATAAAAAAAAAAAAACATCGCGGTCTCCATTCGGGACACCCTCCTGAGTGCAAAGCACGCCCTACTTACTTTGCCGCACAACTTGTTGGTATGGCGCTCCCACGTCATGCACCGGTTGATCTCGAACCCGAGAAAGGTAGTGCTTTCTACCTGTTCGACCCTGACGCCTGGATGGACCGACGATATTGCGAGAGTCGCTGGCATCCAGTGGATGCAAAAGGCAGACTGTCGTTCAGTGTGGAGGTTAAAGAGGGAGGCCTATTTTACCAGTGGACGTCTTCTGGCTGATGATGACCCTGACGACATTTAACATGACTTTTAGTGGTTCGTAGCCTGTCCTGAGAGACAGAAATGAATAAAATGTGTATTTCTCAGGTTTATCACCAGGCCTTTGCCTCGAAACCACCCGTCGATGTTAGACATTACATCATATCGGTAAATATTAGTTCATCATCATCATCAGCCAGAAGACGTCCACTGCTGAACATAGGCCTCCCCCTTTAACCTCCACACTGAACGACAGCCTGCCTTTTGCATCCACTGGATGCCAGCGACCGTCATTATGTTGTTGGTCCATCTAGTTCTAGTGGGAGGCCTACATACGCTGCGTCTTACGATTCGTAGTCTCCACTCAAGAACCTTTCTTCCCCATCGGTTATCGGTTCTTCGAGCGATATAATATTAGGTACAGTATACTAATAAAGATTTTTCCCCATTCCAGCTACTCAACCGGCCCAGTTCCGCCTCCAACGTTCCAGCACGGCTATTGGACGGCGCCGCAACCCGACCAGTCGTCCGGGCCGCGTGGCGCCGCGCGTTCCCGCGACCGACGCTCCAAGAGCAAGAACAGAGATCATAAGACCTCAAGGAGCTCAAGGTCAGCTAGGTTGGTACATCTAGTAGGAAAACTAGGCTTGAAGTGCGTGTCCTCTAAAAACTGAGATCGGCAATCACTATAGGCAAAAAAAAAACTGATGGCATGGACTACCTACTCAGCAAACTGAGAAGGAATTAAATCAAGCTAGGTTGGTACATCTATACTAAAGGCATTACCATCTGAGTCGTCAGGTAATAAATCATTGCCCATCTCATCTCGCTCGCACCCACATGTCATATCTGTCTATCTCGCTCGCACTTACAGGTCTTATGGTATGACGTTTATTGCTCGACAACTCAGTTGGTAACGCGGTGACTATAGTAGGAAAACTAGGCTTGAAGTGCATGTCCTCTAAAAACTGAAATTGGCAATCAATATACTAGACAAAAAAAAAAACTGGTGGCATAGACTACCTACTCAGCAAACAGACCACTTGCAGAGCAATGATCACCAATCAGACGGATTGGCAAAAATACAAAAAATCTTGAAACGTAATCCTAATTCTTCTTACCTTCTAAATCTTGATACCTGGCCCTCGATTCTACTAAAGAAATTGTTTTTAAATTGTAATTGTTTCAATTTAATTTTTTTAATAATTGCTTACAAATTGACAGTTTTTTTTAATACTAAGTTATAACGTTAGGCGGTGTTTTTTTCTAGTATAAAAAAAATAAAAACTGAAATTTTGAGGCAATTATAAAAAAAAAAATTGAAACAATTACAATTTCTTTAGTAGAATCAGGGGCCTGTTAAAAGTAGAAATCATTGACAACATGACTATACTTAATTACTAAGAAAAAAAGACTGCATATTCCATAGTCACCGGAAGAAGCTTTATACTAACCCTTCAAAGGGAGGGAACACCTCAGCTGTGCAAATACCGTTCTTTATCGATAGTCAAATTTGTCAGTTAAAATTTTCAAATTCGATAAAATGCCATTCGATTAGCACTCACTATGATCGATTCTATAGAATTTTATCGAATTTGACGATCAATAAATAACGTTACTTGCACACAACAGTCAGACAAACAAGACAGATGTTTTCTCCTTAACAAGCACCCCCTAATTTAATTACAATCTAGCTTAATGTTAGGCTTAATAAGTAACTAAATTCTAACCTAAATTTCGACATAGTATGTTATTTTGCATGTGACGAATTTCTACTGAAATTCCGCTTCTACGTCGTTTCGAGTACAATAAGGATTATGGGCTAAACTATTTTTCTCTATAGATATTTGTGATGCAAATTTAAACCTAACCTGAAATAAAATATTAATAATATTCTACTTAACATTGACACTTTGTTTTTCACTACACTAACTCGAACGGTTTTGTTCTTTTATCTTCTAACAATGTGTCGAGGAACTGGATGGCCACGACATTCACATGATGTAGAAATCTGTTTTCGTGAGATCTAAACTCATATCATAGCTTTGTTCAATACGAAGTAAGATTACTAGGAGATAAGTTCGTATATATGAAAAGATCTATTAAGTATGGAATCTTAGGGTCTGATAGCCAGTTTGTTTTTCGTGCTGATATTATAAAATAAAACAAAAATAGCCTTTATTCAGATACTACAGTACTACTAGTTTCTTTTATGCATTTTTTTTTAAATACTTAATTCTGAACCTGATGAAGGGCGAAAACCTGCCGATATCACTGAAGCGTAGACTTATCGACGTGTGTATTTTACCCGTCCTAACCTACGGTGCTCAGACCTGGTCACTGACCGATTCTCAAAAGTTCAAACTTGGGGTTTTCCAAAGAGCAATGGAACGCTGCGTGCTGGGTATCAAAAGAATGGACAGAGTCCGCAACAGCGCGCTGCGCTCCATAACAGGTGTGGTCGACGTTGGCCAAAAAGCCGCCAGACTATAATGGGATTGGGCGGGACATGTGGCGCGTATGCATCCCGACCGATGGGCCAGGAACGTCACACAGTGGGTGCCAGATGGACGGCGCAGTCAAGGAAGGTCCAAGAAACGCTGGCGTGACGATCTTGACTCATTCCGGGGAGGTTGGCAAGAGGTGGTGGCGGAGGACTCAGATTTATGGAAGGAGATGGGGGAGCAGTGGGACAGTATAGGTTATAAAAAAAAAAAAAACTACACATTCAGTCTGTATCACCAGCAACATTTTCACTATCAGGTTGTCCTCCATGGACATGGGCCTCCGCTAGAAGTCACCACTCTTTTCTATCCCTTACTGTTCTGCGCCACCCTTTTGGTAGGTCATCCTCCCACCTTCTCTGTGGTCGTCCCCTTGATCTCTTCCCATCTATCATACCAAAGCTGGGGTTCCTGCTGATATTTCATCAGATTTAATTTCATTCTTTTTCTCGCAATAGTTGGTCAATATGTAAGAAAAATATAAAACAGACATTCTTAGTTTCCATACAAAATGTTCCAGAACTAACATCAGATCCTACTGTCGTTACAGAGAGAAACCCGCGCCGGTGATGGCCCCGATTGCGCCGCTGCCGCCGCCGCCGCCCGCGGTGCTTCCCACACCCACTATAGATGCAGCCAAGCGCAGGCAACTTCCCGCTTGGATCAGAGAAGGTGAACAAATAAATTTCAGCCGGCCAGGCTGAGTGACTTGCCTTAGGAGAGGATGCCTAGCACAGGACACTGAAGAACTGATAATGACGAGATAAAATAGGGTAGATCTCAGGCCGAACAAATTACGAAACGAGGCTGGAGACTTGGAGGATGTTTTTGTTATCATGAATAAGTCCGCGTTTGACCACCCAACTCGCCTGTTGGTAAACGAAGATGTAGTCGAAGGTGAAGCACACTGACTTATAAGATACCTATTCACTCTGGCTGTGACAAGGCCCAGACTATATCTTTCAGGAAACAAGGAAGCCAGCAGGTTGTTTCAATTCTTGGCCAAGCGGATTAGAAATGTAGAATCAAAACATTTGATACATATCCAAGGAAAATCCACAATGTATGGATGGTAGTGACTGACTGACTTTCTGCTTGTCCTGTACTAGCATGGAGATTGGGGATGGTATAATAAGCTCATGTAGCTCTGATGCACATTCTTCGAAATGAATCCTGTAGAAAATTTACAGCTACTTTAGTGCGGTATTCCAGACTGAGAAGTTTCTTTGCCATTATAACTTCTCATTGTAAGTCGAGCAGTACGTCGGTCTACTGAATCAAGAGCTTCGAGCTGGTTTTTGGCTAAACCATCCCAAAGATGATAGCAGTATTGCACATAAAAGAGAAGTAAATATAACGGAAATGAGAAGCAAAATCTGTTACCAGGCATTTTGAGTGAACCTTGATTGAACATTCTTATTTAGATCAACGCGTTGAACTCCGCATCATAGTTGCTAACTGATTTCGAATGACTGACGTTTCGTTTATATAGGTGCAACTGACTACAACAAATTTCTTACAAAAATACCTTGATAGCCGATCTAATTTAAACAAAAAAAAATATTTTTTCTGTGTACCTAACGCATATAACACTCTTCAACTTTCTATGAACGGTCGTAACAGGCTTTTGACTGAAAAAATTATAAATAACATGGTTGGTCAGAACAGGAAATTTAACTTTAATTTTAACATCATCAGGTCTAGAAAAAATGGAACGCGAGAAGCAGAGGGCAATAGAACGGGAGGAAGAAAAGAAGATACTGGAAGAAGCGGAGAGAGAGAAGAAGAGGTTAGAAGAGGAAGAATTACAGAGGATGAAGGCAGAGGCTGGTGGACAGCCCATGTTGCCACCGAAAAGCAAGTTTGTAAGTAAAAAGAGAGCCTGATTGGAATTACATACTTAGAACCATTTTGTATGTTATTGATGAGTCTAATTCTAATTTAAAATGGGGGTGATAAGACCTGCACTGACATCCCGCTTGGGGTGTAATGTGCATTTGCCCCTGCCAGCCTACACAAACCAGTCGAGCTCCCCAAAATAGCGAAGCAAAACTTTGGGTCGCTGACTTAACTGCTCTACCCCTATTTCTCCAGGTGTTGTGGTATTGGAGACTTGTTGTTGAGTTTCTTCAAGGAGTCTCGACCTTAATCGTATACCTTCAGTGGCCTTGCAATGCAGTAGTACATGCTCCACGGTCTCGTTTTCCTGTAGACAGCCTTGGTACAGAGGGCTGTCTGTGGCTCCAATTTTGTATAAAGGGATTGTTTAGGTCACAGTTTTCTTTTTAGGGTTCCGTACCAAAAGGGTAAAAACGGGACCCTATTACTAAGCCTATACGATGTCTGTCTGTCTGTCCATCTGTATGTCCGTCTATCTATCGAACCATAATAGAGAGACAGTTGAAATTTTCACAGAATATGTAACATTACGCCGGATTAAATAACAAATAATAAAGAAGTCAAAAAGTAAAAACGGAAGGGGGGTCCCCATACAACAAACGTATTTTTTTACGAATTTTTGTATTAGCTCTAATGTAAAAACGATAATACGTACAAGCGTCAAACTTGGCACGATTGTAGTACACACTCTAAAGTATAACAACAAACATAAAGGCCGAGTGCGAGTTGGTGACGAATTTCTGTTCATTACCAAGTTATTATACTCGAGCGCTTAGTAGAAAACTGCGCAGCAAATTACTCCGACGATTGGAAGACGTTATAATAACTGATAATTCGGTTACTTGGACAACCTTATTGTATTTTGTTGCGTACGAAACCCTCAGTGCGCGAGCCTGACTCGCACTTGGCCGGTTTATTTTGCAGGATCATGCAAACATGATGCTCATATTGTAACCGTGAAAAGAAAGCCTAACAATCCTTTTAGGATTTTATTCTAGGAAAGGGTGATGCGCTCTCGTCTTTGCAATTTACCGGGTTAAATTCTAGTTTCCAATGGAACTAAGCTTTGCTTAGTTTGGGGTCAAATGACCGGAAGTCCAAAAAAAACCGTTTTATTAATATAAAGTTTGGCGTCCTCTAGCTAGTTTGGTGGACGGAACCCCTATGGCCTACTTTCTAACTGTATCTAATCAACAAATTCTTATCCATCACCAGGAGTCAGACTCTGAAGGTGAGGAGATATCCGAAAACGGCGAGTCGACAGCGCCAAGTTCGAACCGAACAAAAGAAGAATCAGTCGAGTCGCAGGAAGATTCGCAGGCAGAAGAAGAGAAGGAACCCTCGCCACCTCCCCTGGTGAAGAAAAGTAAAGAGGAAATCTTGCAGGAAGTGGTAAAGTACAATGCAATCATTTTCTCCTTGCTGGTTGACTCACAAATGGGGAAACTCGTTTTCATATTGTATAAAAAACTGTGCGCTGTTAGCCTTTTTGATATACTCAGCGGGCAATAGAGGGAGCTATGCTCGGAATTTTTTTTACGTGATAGAATCCGGAACGTGGATATTTGCCAAAGAACCGGAGTATACACACATAGCTATTAAAATTTGCAAGTTGAAGTGGCAATGGGCAGGCCACATCACTCGAAGAACCGATAACTGATGGGGAAGAAAGGTTCTTGAGTGGAGACTAGGAACTGGAAGACGCAGCGTAGGTAGGCCTCCCACTAGATAGCCGACGATAGCGTGAGAGTCGCGGACATCTAGTAGATGCGGATAGCGGGCTGTCGTTCTGAAGGTCTATAGGGGAGGCCTATATTCAGTAGTGGACGTCTTCTGCCTGATGATGAAGATTAATTTTCCAAAGGCAGTCCCTCCCAACTGTACTGGCCTAATGGATATCTTTTAGAGACAAGGATAAACCATGACCAAGTAACAAACTATGATAATGGTGCAGTTATGACGACCCTTTATCGTTCCTTTTTGGTTAGTGTTGTATTGTAGTTGAATGTATTATATATATAATAGTGTATATTCCTTATCCTTATTAATATTATAAATGCGAAAGTAACTGTCTGTCTGTCTGCCGCGCTTTCACGCCAAAACTACTCAACCGATTTAAATGAAATTTGGTATACAGATAGTCTAGAGCCTGAGAAAGGACATAGGCTACTTTTTAATGCGAAAAAAGTTTGTATTTTTTTTTACTTTGTACTATAATTTATACTATACTATCTCTTCTCTACATCTCTACATAGTATAAATTGAAGTCGCTTTCCGCGTCTGTCTGTCTGTCTGTATGGCCGCTAACTCCTAAACCACGCAATGGATTTTTATGCGGTTTTCACCATCAGTTAGATACATTTTCAAGGAAGGTTTATATATATAACTAGCGACCTGCCCCGCCTTCGCACGTAAATTACACCCGTGCGAAGCCGGGCGGGCGGGTCGCTAGTAATATTATAAATGCGAAAAGTTTGTTGGTTTCTTTGTTTCTCTTTCACGCAGCAATACAGCAACGGATCGGCCTGATTTTTGCTGGGTATAAGTTCAAGGGCCGGAGAGTGACATAGGCTACTTTTCATCACCATCATCACCATTTTTCATCACTACGCGGGTGAAAGCGCGGCCCAGCTAGTCCATACTTCTATACTAATATTATAAAGAGGAAATATTGATTGTTTGTTTGTTTACACTATCCCCGGGTGACATAGGCTATAATCTATACCCGTGCGAAGCAGGGGCGGACCGCTAGTAGTATATATGTAAGTGATTTGTCTGTTTGTATGTAGATGCTCGCCGTTCGGCTCTCGCTAACGGAGATCCTCCTGGAGGTGACGGACCATGAGATTCATACGGTGAGCCAGGAAGAGTTCAACCGATATAACGCCGCACAAGGTATTTCCACTCACCTATGCTTTACACAGAGCCTCAAGACATTGCCACTTGCCACGTGAAACATATTGACTCTAAAAACGAAACTGTGATATCTACCTGTGATGTGTTTACCAAAAATGTGTTATATTTTCATCGCTAATAAAGTCTTATTTCAGATGTAACGGAATACAAGTGGTTGTGATTAATGTTGGTTTTATTTATATGGTAAAAGCGTCGCGCCTCAACGCGGTAAAGGCGAGCAAGTCCAAGGCACTCGCTGCTATCTCTGGCCTCGGTGAGTTTTGATCATACCCCCTTACTAGGAAATATCTCGCAAACGATTACTCTCTTCTAAAACACTGTTATTAACTATCACGGTTGTTCACTACAGTTATATGATTATTTACGGGATATTTACCGTGGTAAGGTTGTGGAATGAGCTCCCGATATTTCGAGAAGACCCGTCTTTCTTCCCGTGAACATTGTGCATGTAACTGCGCCGAAATATCGGGAGCACATTCCACAACCTTACCACGTTAAATGTCCCGTAAATAATCATATAACTTTACTCTCTTCTATATTTTTATAATTAACGATTTTTCACTCTGTAGACATACTATAGGGCAAGGAATTTCAGACAACACATCAGTGTATAAATCCCACCAATGACACGTCAGTATCGATTTTAGTAGCCTTGAAAACACCAATCAGCATTCGGATAAACCCCGCACACTTCAACTAGTTTTTTTTCTAGATTGCACTGAAAAAAAGAATGAAAGAAAAAGTTTATTTATGACCAAATAATGTTTTTTTTTTAAATAGCTTAAAGACACAAGTTATAAGGTCACAAATCGGCCCCAACTCAGCATAACATCATGGGTGACTATATGGTAACTCAGCATGGGTGATGGGCAACTAACACCCAGACTCCGAGCAGATTTTCAAATCCATCATTCGAACATTTGCACTTCAAACCATGTACTTACATGGTTTGAACATGGCTTATAAGGCAGACGCGCTAAAACTGAGTCATACCGGTCCTTCCAATTGTTTGTATTGTGAATATTTTGTCTACAGAAGAAGTCGTTGCTTATAATACTTCACGTTAGAAATGTCTCGACCTGGCTCACAAACTAGTTTGCCAGATATTTTTCTAGCCTACATGGTGGTTACTTTCAGACTGAATCAGCAAACTTCACTGAACAATTATAGTTAAACCATCATATTTTGTCACAAGAAAACCCCAAACAATGAATTATTCGTTAGATGACAACATTGAATGTATGCAGTAAAACCGTTTTGACATTTGGTATGTTTGACATTAACCATAGACAAAAGTGTGGCCATTACAGGGCTACGCGGAAAGGGTGTACTAATCCGAAACTGGTCCATTATACTCACAGAGAAGTGAATAGAACGGAAATGAGAATGAAAATCTGTTACCAGGCATTATGAGTGAACCTTGATTGAACATTCTTATTTAGATCAACACGTCGAACTCCGCTTCACAGTTGCTAACTGATTTCGAATGACTGACATTTCGTTTATATGGGTTCAACTAGCTACAACAAATTTCTTACAAAAATGACTTGACAGCCGTTCTAATTTAAACAAAAAAAAACTGTGATTATATGAACAACTTTTACTATCGGAGACCAACCCTGAAATCGCGCTAAAAATATCAGCTGTTCCATACATTTTGTCGAGTGTCAATGACTGTTTTCTATGATACAGCTGATATTTTTTTCGCTATTTCTGTGTTGCTCTCATAGTAAAAGTTGTTTATCATCATCATCATCAGCCAGAAGACGTCCACTGCTGAACATAGGCCTCCCCCTTTAACATCCACACTGAACGACAGCCTGCCTTTTGCATCCACTAGATGCCAGCGACTCGGTCAGCGATTTCGTCGGTCCATCTAGTGGGAGGCCTACCTACGCTGCATCTTCCGGTTCGTGGTCTCCACTCAAAAACCTTTCTTCCCCATCGATTATCGGTTCTTCGAGCGATGTGGCCTGCCCATTGCCACTTAGACTTGCAAATTTTAACAGCTATGTCGGTTGACAAAAAAAAAGTAAAAGTAAAGTTGTTTATAATGATGGGTAATCTGGACCCCTTTCCGCGTAACCCTGTATAAAGGAATACCTTGTGACACTATATACTGGCCTAGGTATGTTTTGCTGAAAAGTGCTTCGACTCGAACATAGATTAACTTAGCGAAGGTTTGTGAATAAGACAAAAAAGAGCCTCAATTTACATCGTATGACCACCATGTATGGCCAGTGTACCATTCTATTTCAGTTTAACAACAAAATAGTATTGCATAGTTGACAAAACCCTATATAAAGTGGTAAAATAGCAGAAATATTGGTAAGAAAACATTGATATACATATTAGATACAATCCGGTGCCTTAATTTTTAAGTAAATTGATTTTTAAAAACCTGTAATGTGAAACACCATTTTGACATCTTGTGCGACTTCAGTCTTTTATAGTCTTGTGACTACCAAAAGTGTAAATAAGTCATGCCCTCATTGTCTGCAAATTCGCTGCAAATTTTGGACCAGCTATAAAACTGACTGCGCGTTACGAAACTTGGTTTGGCCCTGACTTTGGCATATAGAGATAACTGATAATCTAACTAAAAAACTACCTATACTGTAAAACACTGTTTTAAACTATCGAGGTTGTTCACTAAAGTTATATGATTATTTACAAGATATTTACCGTGAATCTTTCCGTGAACATGGTGCATGTAACTGCCCCGAAATATCAGGAGCTCATTCCACAACCTTACCACTGTAAATATCCCGTAAATAATCACATAACTTAAGCTATACTGTTTATTGAAGCCATTAATAAAGAAATTGTGACCTTTAACCCTTTTAAGGAAAGAAAATTATTTATTTGTAACAAAAACAAACGATACATAAACACTACGACTAAAAACAACAAAATAAATAGTTTCTGTCACAAGCCGGTCCCAATTCAGCGTAGTACAAATTGTAAACAAGACCTTAGACCTTTTATCTTGATCGTTTTAGTTCAAGGTCCTTAAGGTAAGTTCCTTAATGACGCTCCAAGTTTTTTAGCTGCAAAACATTGTAAATATTAAAATAAAATGTTTTCATTCAAATTTTTACAATGGTATTGCAGTAGATGCGTTATCTCAGCGGTTTGCAGCAGAAAATTGCACTTTTACTGTGTCTATACAAAAAAATGCCCGTCAGATGTCAAGAAGTTGTAACATTAGACTCCGTTGACACACAAGCATGTGTGCATACACATCGTTATGTGTGCGTCTGTGTGCAGGACTGGGCGCGTACGAGAGCAGCAGCGAAGAGAGCGCAGCGGAAGACGAGCCTGATGACTTGACTGACTATCAGTTACAGGTAACCTTTGTCACACCCATGATCAAAGAAAACAAGGTCTTCTACTCTGGCAGTTGTCCCAGAATTACGTCACTGTCCTCGTCACTTTATCCAATCAGCTGTTACGTGGTGTATCGTCATCTCTCTCGAACCTGTTGTAAATTGACATCATGACATCATGGCGGGACGCCCACGTGGACATTTTTTCTCGGATTGCTATACCTGGCGGAGTATATTATTATACCATGGTTACACCATACTCCGCAAAGTATGTCATTCCGAGACGCAAAGGTCACGTGGGTGACACAAGCCTACGTTGTATGACGTGCGCTAGAAAAAGTAAGAACGAAAGGACCCCATACAACAAACGTATTTTTGTATTAGCTCTAATTTAAAAACGCTAATATGTACAAGCGTCAAACTTGGCATGATCATAGTACACAGTCTAAAATATAATATTAAATAATGGCCAAGTGCGAGTCGGTGACAAATTTATGTTTATTACCAAGTTAAAACTGGTAATTTCGTTACTTGGATGACCTTATTATTTCACCGAATCGAAATGCCATATGTTACAAATGTTGAAGTCGGTTTTTTTAATTGATAATTATTGTATTTTGTAGTGGTACGGAACCCTCGGTGCGCGGCCCAACTCGCACTTGGCGGTTTATTTTGCACAACTGCCAATTGCCTATCATAATATTTTTGGATTTCATTTCTTAAGGCGCTGCGCAAACGTAGACAATTAAGTAGAAGCAACTGGACACAAAGTCTGCGCGGGGAGTGGCTGATTTCATACTCTTTATATAGAAATCATATATTCATTGGTAGCTTGTATCCGATGCAAGACACAAAAGTGTCCACAGCAACTGGACACAAAGTCTGCGCAGCGAGTGGCTGATTTCATACTGTTTATATAGAAATCAAATATTCATAGGTAGCTTGTATCCGACACAAGACACAAAAGTGTCCACAGCAACTGGACACAAAGTCTACGCAGAGAGTGGCTGATTTCATACTGTTTATATAGAGGTCGCCCGAAGAATCCAACTCGGATGGCCAGCGTTCGGGAAATTACACACACTGGTCAAAGACCCTTGTCTTATTATAACCCTATTGTCAGAATGAGCCGCCAATACAACGAAATACTAGTCTCCAACAGAGACATTGATATTTTCCATTTAAAGTTACTTCCGTTTCAAAGGCAATTAAAAAAGATTTTGCACTTTAATTTGAAAAATTCTTTAAAAAAAATGACTTGTTAATTTATAGTTTGCATGTTAGCAGTAAGTTTAAATATTATTTGTTCAATATTTTATTAATTATCAATTTATAATCACCCACAATGATGTTATTATAATGCACCTAGACATACATAGTTTTAGGATGTGATACAGATCGATTAAATGTAAATTCAATATTATTTTAAAATTATTGCATTCTGTTCTGTGTTATTAAATAAATGAAATGAAAGTACATGTTCATTGTTTTTGTTTTTTGGCAATAATTACTATACAAAATATCTTATCTTAATTTTCCGTGTAGGAAGTGATCCGTCGCCGGCGGAAGCAGTTCGAGGTGGTCGCGGCGGAGATCGAGGCGGAGGTGCGGCGTGCGGAGGCGCGGGAGGCGGGGGAGGAGCCGCCCTCGCCGCGCAGCAGGACGCCGGACCCGCCCCGGAGACCCTCACGTGAGTACAGCCACAGAAGACAATAACTGACCTTGTTGACGCTGTTGTTGTTTATTTAACTATTCATATTAATTAATTTTATATTTTTATATATTGGTATATTATCGTAATTTTCGTGGTCTCCACTCCAGAACCTTTCTTCCCCATCGGTTTGTTTGTCTGTCATGAGGGGGGGGGGGGGGGGGGGGGGGTTTGGTAATAATCCCCACGCTTGGCAGACGAACCGGAAGACGCAGCGTAGGGAGGCCTCCCACTAGATGGACCGACGACATTGTGAGAGTCGCGGGCATCCAGTGGATGCAAAAGGCAGGCTGTCGTTCAGTGTGGAGGTTAAAGGGGGAGGCCTATGTTCAGCAGTGGACGTCTTCTGGCTGATGATGATGATGATGATGATCGTAATTTTAAGTAATATAAACATTCATCATCAGCCATAGGACGTCCACTGCTGGACATAGGCCTCCCCCATCGATCTCCAAAAGGGCGGTTGGAAGCGGCCTGCATCCAGCGTTTTCCTGCGGTCTCTTTTAGGTCGTCTGTTCATCTTGTGCGTGGACGCCCTACGCTGCGCTTACCGGTCCGTCACGATAAAACATCTTAAAAACTAGTGCAACAATCGGCGGCCTTATCGCTAAGAGCGATATCTTTCAGGCAACCTTAGGATGTCTCCATACAGGAGGTAGAAGGCGAGGCGTGCAATATTGACAATATTGCAATAGTGACGTAATAAATGTAATAACAATACATACTAATATAAGCATTAGTATGTATTGTTATTACACATTATTCAACATTGCACAGTATATTGCACAGTAGGTAGAAGGAATGTCTATGGAATTCGCTGCCTGAATGGGTTTTCCCCGTCAGTTACAATCTGGGTGTCTTCAAGTCGATGGTGAATCGGATTCTTCTAGGCAAGCGTGCTCCAACGTAGACCGCATCATCGCTTAACATCAGGCGAGATGGTGGCCAAGCGCATGATAATCAATTATAAAAAATAAAATAAAAGTTGCATGTTATGTTTAATTTACTCGAAATTACCTGTTATATATAAATTTACCTGCTAAAAATCGTCAGGGTAATGGATATGTAACTATTAAGAATGGAGGTTATCAAGTGCAGGAGGTCAATGTTGCAATATAAAGCATAAGTACATTATATTTACTTCGTCGCATTTCATACCACCGGCACTTTAGATTATCTACGTAATTCATGTCCATAAAGTTGCGTTTATTTCGGGCTCGAGCCGTACCGATTTGGTGATACCGATTGTTTGATGAGGATATCCGTAGATGAACGAAAGTTACCTATATACATAGCCCACCGGATTAGCAAGTTGAAGTGGCAGTGGGCAGGGCACATATCACGCAGAACAGATGGCCGATCGGGCCGAAAGGACATACTAATTAATAAATATAATATTTATGAATTAGCATGAAAGTAGGTCAGGGCACATATCACGCAGAACAGATGGCCGATGGGGCCGAAAGGACATACTAATCACTACATAGTATAAAACAAAGTCGCTTTCGCTGTCTGTCCGTCCCTATGTATGCTTAAATCTTTAAAACTACGCAACGGATTATGAAACGGTTTTTTTTAATAGATAGAGTGATTCAAGAGGATGGTTTAAATGTATAACTAGCGACCCGCCCCGGCTTCGTACGTAAATTACACCCGTGCGAAGCCGGGCGGGCGGGTCGCTAGTTAATAAATATAATATTTATGAATTAGTGTGTAAGTAGGTATATGTAGGTATATAAGAGCCTACAGGTTCTCGAATGGAGACCACGGACCGGTAAGCGCAGCGTTGGACGTCCACCCACAAGATGGGTACCTAAAAGAGATCGCAGGGAAACGCTGGATGCAGGCCGCTTCCAACCGGCCATTTTGGAGATTGATGGGGGAGGCCTATGTCCAGCAGTGGACGTAGGCAACTTCGAAACAGCTAAACATGTTTTAATGGACTTTTGTACATAAATGAAGATAGCTTATACCGTGAATTCTTAAGCTACTCTATCCCAAAAATTATACAGTTCCTTTAGTATTGTATTTAATTATACAGTGCCTGAAACACAGGATTACCTAGTTCAGGCTCACATGTTTTATAGACCTAATTATGTTTACTTATGTTTTGTATTTTTGTCAGACTTTTTTATATTTTTGAATAAATTATGAGTTATGAGTATAGCGGGTGCTAGAGGCTATAGTTTATATTTCAATGAGTTTCTTTCACTCGGCTCGGTACGGCACGGCCAGGTTTTTATTTGCATAATTATTTGGCATAAGTATAAACGTGATTTAAAAAAAAGGACAAGGTTTGATATCACTTTCAAAGCAAATGAAGGTAGATGTTAAATTGTAACGACCTTCTGCTTGTTATTTCGTTGATTTATAAAATACAACATTTACCCGTTTTGGTAACTCAATTGCGATTTTCTTTGAAATTGAATAATATTTCTTGTTATTCTGGTTAATATTTTCGTTGAATTCGTTACAGGGTCATCAGCGACTCCGCCGCCATTTGAAAGGGACACGCCCGAGATCCCAGAACGTCGTCTGTCCAAAGACAAAAGAAACAATCACAAATCCGTGGACAAAGTCGACGGAGTGAAAAAACTAGACTCGATACCGGAGGAAAAACACAAGAAGTCGAGCAAGAAAGAACGCTCGCCGAGCCCCAAGAACAAAACAAACAAAAACAGCTCTTCCACTACCAGCGATTCCGAAGAAGATTCCTTATCGAGCAGCTCTTCCGATTCTGAAACGGAGGACAAACTAGGGAAACCCAAGAAACGCAAACGCAGAAGCTCCAGTTCTGATTTGCACAAGAAAAAGAAAGACAAACGCAAAAAGTCACATAAAGAGGACAGAAGCTCCAGACAGGTCGAAGATGATAAAGACAGATATAAGAAGAGGGACGATTACTACGACAGACGCAAATTGTCCAAGAGCAGGGACCGCGATAGGCACAAAGACAAATATAGGGAGGATTCAGAGGAGAGGCCGAAGAAGAGGGTGCGTCGCTCTCGGTCGGGCAGTTACTCGTCGCGGTCGCGAAGGTCGCGCGACAGGCGGTCACACGAGCGCCGCGACCGGTCGCGCGACTCGAGACGCGACTACGACCGGTCGCGCGACTACGACAAGCACGATAGGTATGAGCGGTCTAGGGACTACGACCGGCGACGCTCGCGCAGTGGCAGCCACCGACGCGACCGACGGTGAAGGTGACCTGCCTTCAAGGTTGTATATAATTTTTAAGTACTTACATTTCATATAGTATTTTTTTTAAGAAGCAGATCTGTACCCTTAGTACAAGTTTTGATAGTATTCGAAAACTTTTTTCGTTTTCGTATTGTTCTATACATTGCTGGGCTAAAAAATATTCGAAAACTTATTTCGTATTAGAGTAAAGCAATCTATAGCGCCCACGAACCGGAAGACGCAGCGTAGGGAGGCCTCCCACTAGATAGACCGATGACATTGTGAGAGTCGCGGGCATCCAGTGGATGCAAAAGGCAGGCTGTTGTTCAGTGTGGAGGTTAAAGGAGGAGGCCTATGTTCAGCAGTGGACGTCTTCTGGCTGATGATGATGATGAATCTATAGCGCCGATTACTACCGATTTTAGTTCCTACACGTTTCCGATAGAGGCGCTTTACTAAAATTTATGGAACAATACGTAAACGAAAAAAGTTTTCGTACACTATCAAATCTGGGACTAAGCGTACAGAGGCCTTACGGCTAAATCTTAACGTGGGCTCGAATTAGCGCTAAAGCAGCGCAGTTCGAAAAATCACGTGAACCTTAACGCGCAGAGATACGGTTTGCGGTCGCGCAACTTTTCTCATCACCTAAACAGAATCGCTTAAAACAGGTAGCCGTGAGGCCTCGATCCTCTATTAATGTACTTATTGCTACTCATATCTACTGTTTTTCGTTGTCTCTCTTCAAATATACTTTCAAAATAGTAAGACGAAAATCTGATTATAAGATTTTAAAAACGTGTCTCTTACTATTCAAATACATCAAGGGCAAATTTAAGTTAGTAGCTTAATTTTTGCCAAAAAATATTGTATAGCATAAATTGCCCGTAAACTTAAAAGTTGAATGTCCTTTACGTCCTTTCAAATCATACTAATATTATAAATGCGAAAGTGTGTTTGTTTGTTGGTTTGTTTGTTCCTCTTTCACGCTGCAACGGAACAACGGATCGACCTGATTTTTGCATGGGTATAGTTCAAGAGCCAGAGAGTGACAGGCTACTTTTCATCATCATCATCACCATCACCATTTTTCATCACTACGCGGGTGAAACCGCGGGGCGCAGCTACTTGTAATATAATTTTGAATGATTTATTTTTGCATAAGTGAAAAGATGTCAGAAATGTTTTGCATTTTTCAAACTGGACCTGTTCAAGTATTGTTATCTTATCGCCAATCTGTGTACCGTCCACAAATACAATCATCTGAATACTGATAGCATATTTCCTCAAATTCTTTAGATTAACTTGTTACTAACCTTGTCATAACCGTGCCTAAAGACAAGGATCTTTAACCAGCGTGTTGCCAGTACATAATGGTAATGAGACGTGGTCCTTACCTGTTGGCCCTTTTGATATACTCAGCGGGCAATTGAGAGAGCTTTGCTCGGAGTTCCTTTGCGCGATAGAATCCGGAACGTGGATATTCGCCAAAGAACTAAAGTCACCGACATAGCTGTTAAAATTAGCAAGTTGAAGTGGCAATGGGCAGGCCGCATCGCTTGTAGAACCGATAACCGATGGGGGAAAAAGGTTCTTGAGTGGAAACCACGCACCGGAAGACGCAGCCTACCTAAGGCCTACCTACAGGCCTCCCACTAGATCAGCCTTTCCCAAAGTGGGCGATAACGCCCCTTGTGGGCGCTGTAGGCCTAAAAGGGGGCGGTAAGAGACCCAGAAAATATGTGGGCGTTGTGTAGAGGCTTGGGGGGTGATTTGTAATTTCATTTAGCTAGGAGGCCTCTTAGACACCAACTGCATGAGCTCTCGACTCTCAACTACAACTTGTGAACATAGACTAATATTAGTTAAGAGATTGCTCAAACTCGGTTCGATATTTCTCTCTTTTTAGCGCCCCCATTTTGAAAAAATGGGGGCGCTAAAAAATAATTTATTCTCAAAGTAGGCAGTAGACAAAATAAGTTTGGGAACCCCTGCATTAGATGGACCGACGACATTGTGAAAGTCGTTGAGAGTCTTGGGCATCCAGTGGATGCAGATGGCTGGCTGTCGCACAGTGTGGAGTTAAAAAGGGGAGGCCTATATTCAGCATTGGACGTCTTCTGGCTGATGATAATGAACCTTGTTATAGCATAGATTACATAAACATTGACCAATAATCTATAAAACTAAATTCATAAACTTCGATACGCCATAAACGGCCCCTAAACGCAGTGTTTATAAAGATAGGAAGCCTGCCGTCACTCAGTCACGCAAAATTTTTCATAACGGTTTAATAACGGCAATATCATCATCATCATCATAGTCAGCCTTTTTAACAGTCCACTGCTGGACTTTAAGCCTACCCCCGAAAGGGTGATTGGGCCATATCCACCACGCTGGCCCAGTGCGGATTGATGGATTCACATACGTCATCGAATTTCTTCTCCGTACGTATGCAGGTTTCCTCACGATGTTTTCCTTCACCGAAAAGCCAGTGGTATGAAAATCCGTACATAAGCTCCAAAGAGCTCATTGGTACGGGCCCGGGGTTTGAAACCGCGACTTCACGCTTTCGAGTCTAGCGTTCTCCCAAATGGGCTACAACGGCAATATAGAGCTGTTTTTTTATGAAAATTTGTCCCCAATTTTAATAATATGGTTTTATTGGTAATGTTTAGTTGTTGACACAGACCTATATCTAAGTGGACTTCACAAGCGGTCCCAACTGTAAGAAAACTAAGCGTGTCAAATTTTTTGTACTTACCTGTGAAAAGAAATGTCTTTATTCTGTCGGCAAACTCTATTTGTCGTATTCTTACAGCTCAGTTTTGCACAATTAACCATTTTCGTTTCAAACAGACACGCGTTGTCGTTGCACCGATTGAGCAGACTGATTCTAGCCGAACTCAATGGACAACATTTCATTTTTGCAGTGTCAAAAATTCGAAAACCATTTGGAGATTATCCATTGAAAACCCCATAAAAATATATATGTATATAAAAAAATATATTTATCAAGTTATTTGAAAAATAAATAAGTAATGGAAAAATAGGATCAACGAGCAGTAGTTAATATGCCAAAAAGAATTAAAAAATATGAATCTATCTTGCCATCTATTTCTATTACCCCGTATATTATGTACAAAAATTTAAAATTGATAGATAGTCTTCATGGCATAACATCGTGTTCCATCTACATAATATGAATTAATAATAAACCTAGGTGATTAAAAGAACATTTAGTTGTGGAAGGATCATATGATTAAATCGCATAAAATACTTACGCCATTATTACTTTACCTACCGTTAAATAAAACTTAAATATATTATAAATAAATAAAAGCCGTGGTAGCCCATTTGGGAGACCGCTAGACTTGAAAGCGTAAGGTTGCGGGCCCGGGCCCGTACCAATGAGTTCTTTGGAGTTTATATACTGATTTTCATACCACTGGCTTTTCGGTGAAGGAAAACATCGTGAGGAAACCTGCATACGTACGAAGAAGGAATTCAATGGCGTATATGAATCAACCAATCCGCACTGGGCAGCGTGGTGGATATGGCCCAATCACCCTTTCGGGGGTAGGCTAAAAGTGCAGCAGTGGACTGTTAAAAGGCTGATTGTGATGATGATTATGAACACTTAAATGGAAAATCTAATTTGCGACCTGGCATCCCAGTACATGTTGTTTTGCTATTTGATGTTGACAAATTTGACATTGCCCTTGACATAAACATTTTTCATATTCGTCTGGCTATGATATAAATAGCTATAAAACCTATAATTTATATATTTTTTTTAATTATTTTAAAAATTACTATTAATACTTAAAAATAAAACTGAAAATACGTATCCAATATTTTTTCATAATCTATCAATTAAACCAATACAAATAGGTAGTGAAAAAAATGAAATGTTGTCCACTACGACTATTTGTCATAATTGTATTGGAAATATGACATGCAAGGTAGGTCGACTTGTGGCGTCAACTTAGATTTAGTTCTGTGATTTTTTACATTGGCCATTAACATTATTAAAACCCTGGTTTTCCAATTACTTATGCAAGTAGGTAATTATTTGACCTATGGTAAGTATAAGATAATCGGGATCAGTTTTTGTCAATCGACTTCGTAAATTATCAAAATGTAAATAAATAGTTAGAGATACTAAAGTAGTGCTCTCTAAATAACCTTGCTTAACATTTTATACAGACAAAATATGACCTGTTGTAAGTCTTATAGGTACCTACATAAAAACATGCATACTCTCACATAAAAAGTGCTCTGAACTTATCTTATCGTAACATCCACCCCATATTATTTCAACGTGTTTACTCAAATGTTTTTTTTTTTCAATATGTTTTAGTAATTAAGAATTACAAGCATTTTAATGACTTTTTATTTATATCACACGGGAATTACTCACGTAACATTAAGCCGGTTACTCCCGCCTATAGTTTCAACTGCATTAGGCAGCCTTTTTCATGGTGAATGCAGGTCAGTGCCATGCGAGACGCAGCCGAGCGCGCGCATTCACCTTGAAAAAGACTGCCTAATGCAGTTGAAACTATAGTCGGAGTGACCGGCTTAATCTTACGTGTAGGGTTGCCACCTTTTTTTTAAGCAAATAGAGTATATATAATTTTTTAGGCTAAAAAAAAGTACAACATTGAAAATAAAGTACTATGTATTTACCAAACTATTTCTCGTCCATACATAATTATATCAATAATGACAAGTTGACATGATATTGACATTGACGTTTTAGGTTACGTTCCAAAGCAGTCCGTTCTGTTACACGTAAAAAATAGAAGTCCATTTAAAAAAATCTTCACAGGTAAAAATAAAGTATTTTCACGTACTTTACTGCCCTCATAAAGTATAAAGTACGTTTGGCCAAAATAGAGTACAGTACTTTATTATAAAGTACGGGTGGCAACCCTACTTACGTGAGTAATTCCCGTGTAATATAAATAAAATGTCTGAAAACCACGTCAGTTACTGTAATAAAAAATTTTCTGACTGGTTTTTCCTGGTTTATACCACATAAATTAATAACCTTTTTTTATTAATTTAACTACTCAAAAGTCATTGCACCATGACCAAATTGCCAAGTCACTTTTTGCGGTGAATGCACTCAATTCGATTAACAGAATAATAATTGACAGAGTGAAGCAAAGGTACCAGAATCTAAAAACAACAAGAAGGTATCAGAAGTCTCATAAACATCTTATTAACGGCTACAAGTCCATTCCCGTTAATCGGAATCTTCAAGAAACTTAATCGCTAGTTCTTTATTTCCAACACACACATACGCACCCCTACACACACACACCATTTATCTGATTCTTAAATTATTGTGTATACCAAACCATTATATATTATATTCCAATTTTTTTATCACATTTAGTATGTATTAACATATTCCATTAGTTTTTGTCTTATAATATTTAATCGTGACTATTATGTATATTGTCCGGCGGAGGGTATTGTTACGCCATAACACAGGTTAATTCCTAGCTTGGGTAACAATGCTCCTCATCATGGAGTATTTATTTAAGGAACAAACTATTGTAAAAAATAAATGATCGACAACGTTTGTAGACACTAAATAAATATTTTCATTTACAAACAATATACAAATTATTCAATTAGCATATATGAGCAAAATTGGCCGATGAGTTGCGAAGATGGGGTCGCGCTGTCATTGTT
The DNA here is from genome assembly GCA_932305915.1 of Agriopis marginaria. NCBI lineage: Eukaryota > Metazoa > Arthropoda > Insecta > Lepidoptera > Geometridae > Agriopis > Agriopis marginaria. The sequence goes on from OW029926.1 coordinate 5,524,508, forward strand.
CGAGGCAAACAGCTTTTATACTTGGAGTGACTTATATTGTGCACAAAACTAACAAAAAGTTTAAAACATATGCAATTTTCAATCCAATTGGATTTATGACAAAAAAAAACTATAATAAACCATATTATAAAACATCAAAGATCAAAATAGTATATAACAACTAGCGACCCGCCCGCCCGGCTTCGCACGGGTGTAATTTACGTGCGAAGCCGGGGCGGGTCGCTAGTTATATAATTATTTAAACTATCCTATATCTCAAGTTGGATCGAACTGCACATGGTGTGCGAATTTTATTATAATCGGTTAAGTGGTTTAGGAGTCCATTGAGGACAAACATTGTGACACGAGATTTATATATATTAAGATTTATGATAGAGTACCGGTCCAAATTAAATATCGAAAAGGCAAATACATTCTCAAGCAACGTCAAATTTTGATGATATTATACTGTGATTTTCTGAAAGAAAGAGTACAGCAGATTCCTCCCCCATCAGACCGAAATTCGATTTTACGTACGCGATCTAGCTTATTCTTGACCTAGTCTTAAGCCCGTTGCAGACGATGCGCACTAAACTCGCGCGAGTGGTGCTTGCACGTCGCCTGGGGCGAACTGCAGCACTATTTGCTTAGAGCGAGACTAAGCATCTTCCACTACCACTGGAACTAAGCAGAAGTGTTGGCGCTAGTTGCAAGCGGTGCGTGGTGGTCGCACGATTACTGCGCATCGTGTATAACGGGCATTACTAAATAAATAATCTGTGGCAAATTATTTATCATTGTTCGGCAAATAGTGCATCCCTGTGACGCGTGATTTACGGCTGGTGCTTATTAGTGAAATAAACTCGATAATCAATATTTTATTGCAGACATATATGTAGGTACATGGAGTTCTTAAATTAACATGTTTAAATATAAAGTAATACATATGAACCTATTTGGGTATGGCAATAAATAGTCGGAACGGGACAATCTATGTACATTTCGTAAAAATTATCAATGAAAAATTCTTCTAAGTAGTAATAACATTTGGATTCTAATAAACCTTTTAAATTATTTATAAAAGTTACTTCTTTTTTGATATCTTTTAATTTATTTGGCAATTTACTAAATATTTTAACGGCCATTGTTTTAGTGCCTGGGGCCTTACGGACAACAGCTAATTGCGGCACCTAATCCTCAGTTGGAAAATCACGCGAACGTGACCTTATCGCGCCCAGATACGGTTTGCGGTCACGTGATTTTCAAGTGAGCTGTGTATTTCTAGGTTGGACTTTGGTTCGACGCTTGGTTTGGACTCTTTATTATTGACACTAGAAATTACATACAAGGACCTAAAAAAGTAGTGCAACAACTGATGATAGAATTATAAATATTGTTACTATCTATTTGTGTTACCTTTACAATATTTGAACAGATTTCAAAACAATAACAGTATTCACAAAACATACATTTCTGGCGTCAATAAGACGAAGGCTGTGATATATTATGTTCGTTTTTTTTTTCTTTCAGATGTGGGTGACAGTAGTGCTTCAGGTGTAAATATTGCGTTTTGTGAATAGTATTCTAGATTGCACAGGCATTATTCCAATAAACATTATGCATTGATTTGAGTTTTTTTATTCAAAGTATAGATACTTTTATAAGAAGTAAAAAAATATGTCATCACTGGGTTCATGTACTAACACTCAAGCGACATTAAAGCTCATTGCAGACGAAGCGCAGTAAACTCACGCGAGTACAGCGCTCCCGCGATCCTGCTATGAGCTACAACACTGTTAGAGTGAGACTTAAGGCGCTTGCAGACGATGCGTAGTATAAGTAAAAGAAGTTAGTGCCTACTACGCATCGTCTGCAACGGTGTGCATAGTGAAAGTGGTCCTTCGCGCTGGTACTTGGCGCCAAGTGAAGCTTCGTTTCTCCGCGTTTCTCACGCGACGCCCACTGCGCATCGTTCGAACACTTGGGCGAATTGAGGCGTCACCGCGCGAGTGGCTACTTATCATTTGAACGCCTACTTGTACTCGCCATTTCTACTTGCTACTTCTACTACGCATCGTCTGCAAGCGCTTTAACTAAGCAATTTCCATTGGCACTAAGCAAAAAGTAATGTGGCTCGTTTCAGGAGCTCAGTACATCGTCTGCCGCGGGCTTGAGAAGTGTTTTGTTAACTGTAGTAAATTGTAAAAAGATGTAACATAAAAAAAAAAAAAATATGACTGCAGGTTATCGGCGACCAGCAAAATAATCTATCCGCCAAAAAAGTAAAAGTGATCAGAATAAATTTCTGGACACCGTAAACTGTTTTCAGAAACAATTAGAACGCTTCTAATGTGGCTCCGGTAAAAAATGCTGCTAAATTCAGGCTCTAGAATACTAGACTTCGAGTCTTCTCTTGTTCTTCTGGCTCAGAATACATATTAGTAACAAGTACAGAAGATAAAGACGCGCGAGCGCTAACTACCTACAGCATTATTAACCTAGAAGTTGCCTCTATCGCGTAACCTGTCGCGTTACCTGTGTATCGCGCGGCTGGTCCGACAAGTCGGCTACTTGTAGCTTCATATCTAAAGTGCTGAGTGCGCCTGCTTTTGGAGACTTCGAAATCCACAGTCTCGCATCAATCTAGAATCCAATTAAAATGGAACCCTTTAGCTAGTATATTTGGGATCTGACCTTTTATCCCTTGAGTGAAAGGGAGATAGGTAGAACCCGCGTCTTTTTAGAGGGTGGAAGGGGAAAGCTCTGAGCATTTCCTGGTAGAGTTGTTTCGGGCAGCATGTTAGCAGATTACCAGTGCTTTCCGATAGAATTCCCGATGCCTTCCAGAGGAAACCCAGGCACAGGAAGGCCACCGAGGGGGTTTTAGTAAGTATAATCTACATAACCTCTTACCCCTCTTGAGCTGTACCCCAATATATTATAGCAAGTGGCCGAGCGGTAGCATGTGCGCTTTATAATCTGACGGCACCTGGTTCGATCCTCGGCCCTAAACCAATTACCTTTTAGTATGTAGGTAAGTACTTAATAAATTATGTTCAGTTTCGATTGCTATCGCTCAAAAACGGTGAAGGAAAACATCGTGAGGAAACAACACCGGTATGTCGAAGAACCTCAAACAATTCAGACATAATATACATTCACCAACATGCACTGGGCCAGATTGGTGGATTATGACCCATCCTCTCTGAGATAAGGCCTGTGCCCCAGCAGTGTTGGACAAAAAAGGCTGATGATGATAATGAATCGCCCACTGCTGAGCTTATACGTGGTATTTTTTAGGCGACGACAGACATATTCGAGGATATAGTATGGGACCAACCCTGAAATCGCGAAAAAATACTGCTGTTCCATACAATCCACGAATTGGGATATTACTAGCTGAAAATGTTAATGAAAATAAATAGGCATAATGATATTATTTTTTTAAATAAATAATAGGCTTGCTTTCAATTGCCCAACATGCCAATGATTTTTTACACAAGTGACGAGACCAGCAAATTGCCGGTCTGATGGCAAGCGTCACGCTCCCATAACAATTCAGAGCCCCAGTATTTACTGCTTCAACACTAGTACTTATGCATTGTAGATAAATACACACAAGGTCTAGAATAATTATGTACATATAAGGTACATTTGAAATTTAAGGCTTAAAATCATACCCTTGCATATTATGAGAGATCTGCATGATTTGATTCCCTCCTGCCCATTATTCTATCGGATAGCCAGAGTGGGCACGAAGAATCGACACCGCTTTATATGGTTGCATGATATTCCGAGAACCCGTGCGAAGCGCTTTGATTCCACATTTATTGTGCGAACTGCTAGTCTGTGGAATTTGCTGCCTGAGAGGGTGTTCCCCGATAGTTACAATCTGGGTGTCTTCAAGTCGAGAGTGAATAGGTTACTTCTAGGCAAGCGTGCTCCATCGTAGGCCATTAACATCAGGCGAGTTGGCGGCCAAGCGAAAAAACCTTTTCGAAAAATTATACATGATAAATAATTAAAAATCTATAATTATGTATAATATATAAAAATTAATCCCTATTTCACTCGGTAACGCCATAACTAGAGAACGACTTTACCGATTTCTTATAGTTGTCTAATACTTTGCAGAAGGTTCTTACGGAAAGATTTGATTTTTTTAAACTCGCGGGTGAAACCGTGGGGCGTAGCTAGTTACATATGTATGTAATTAAAAATTATTGTATTTTTGATTGAAGGTATACATAGATCATAAAATATTATATGATGGGTGCATACCTAACTTATTTTATACATTAGGTACAATTTCAAACACTTATCAAGGGAAATAAAATATGCAGTAAACCATGTATTTTACTGCCGTATCTACCTTGCTGTTTTTATTATCTGAGCCAAGCATCACAAGGGTTTTGTTTGGCATTATTCTTGACAATATATGGCCTAGCTGCCCCCCGCGGTTTCACCCGCGTAGTGATGAAAAATGGTGATGATGATGAAAAGTAGCCTATGTCACTCTCTGGCTCTTGAACTATACCCATGCAAAAAATCAGGTCGATCCGTTGTTCCGTTGCAGCGTGAAAGGAACAAACATCCATACATCTATACATACAAACTTTCACGTTTATAATATTAGTAGGTTTTTTTTCTAGAGTTGAGGCTTGAGTATGTTTATTAGGATAAATGTTTATTGAAAAACAATATTTATTATAAGCTTTTTATTTTTATATATTTACTATGTTTTCTCAAACATGCTATGACAATTGTTCATTACTGTCGTGAATATCCTCACTTTGTTCGAGAAACTATAATACAAGGCTTGGAGGCGATAGGCATTGATGGAGTCATTATGTGTGCCTCTGTTTCGTCTTCGCCTTTATTGCCTACCACGACAGTAATGTACTTTTAACAATGACGTTTTATAGTTTCGGATTCAGTATTAATTATTGTATTTTTTTATTATTATTAATAGATAAAAGTATAAAATCTTTTGTGAGCTCCAGTAGCACAAAATAAATAGAATATACAGTAACTTGGTATTAATAATATTTCTTAGCCAATTACAACCAAAAACAATATGTATTATGTAACCGACTAGCATTATAAAGAAGCTACTAATAACAGTAACAAATATACATAACTAACTCTAATATCTTTTACTATTACATTTAAAACTTGTCAAGGATTTACTGCTTTTTACAGATACCGGCAAACATATTGACAATACCTATTATTTAAGTTGGACTTAGTCTTAGGTCTCTTTGGTAGACCGAAGAAGGTATGTACAAGATTTCGCCCGTGAGTCTTCGCACTGTTAACATGCGTTAACTTTTTGCTTTAAGATGTTTGCCAGTCGCTATGACCTATGAGTTGGTTAGCTTAATATTGCGAGTAATCTAGGCAAAGTAGAAGTAAAACTTCTACCTTGCCTATTATGATATAAGTAATCTAGGCAAAGTAGAAGTTATGATATAAGTAATCTAGGCAAAGTAGAAGTAAAACTTCTACTTTGCCTAGATTACTTATATCATAATAGGCAAGGTAGAAGTTTTACTTTGCGTAGATTACTGATATCATAATATACTCTGAAACCTTCTCGTCCCATAACAATGAACATGAAGTAGCCTAGGAGAAAATATTTCATGTTTTGTCTTCTTCGCACATAAAAACTTTGAATTCTCTCAAAAAGACAAAAGACGAGTAACTATTCCATGGGTAATCAATATTTATTAATAAGGAGGTATCTTTTAATCAAAATAATTATAATCTGCACAAAGGCTGATTTACACTTCGTTTAGTTTTGCGAGTTAACTTACGACTTCAACAAGTTTAGTTCTTATCATTTAGACAGGGATTGTTAAGTAGTGAATTAACGATTAAGTACAGGGAATAGAACGACTATTATTCTAATTTTTCGGCGAGTCAAGTGCAAGTTCTCGTCCGTGCGTTTCCCGTACCCCGACGTCCCCGACAACTAAACTCGCCGGACGTATGACCAGACGAGTTTAGTACAGTTAATAGGTTGAAACACTGAAACTTGAAGCTAAACTCGCCTGTATGTTTGGACACTACTTATTACTTAACCGAACTAAATCATTGAAGTCGCAAGTTAACTTGCTACGTAAATGAAGTGTAAATCAGCCATAGACACACGGAATGCTCAGTTGTGATTAATATTGTTAAGAACAAAATGTAAAGAACAGTCACCACACTGTATCAGTCTGATGACTGTACAAGCTTGCGTTATCACTGATAAGGAATCATTGAAAATGCATCCTTTCTGACAAGCTGGATTCTATTTTCCATTCAAATAGAAAATATAGCCCAAGCTTGGATGATTTGGCAAGTCCAGTACCCTTAGTACAAGTTTTGATAGTATTCGAAAACTTTTTTCGTTTTCGTATTGTTACATACATTGCTGGGCTAAAAGGTATTCGAAAACTTTTTTCGTATTAGAGTGAATCAATCTATAGCGCCGATTACTACCTATTTTAGTTCCTCCACGTTTCCAAAAGAGGCGCTTTACTAAAATGTATGGAACAATACGTAAACGAAAACAGTATTCGAAAACTATCAAATCTGGTACTAAGCGTACAGTAATCCAGAATTATACTTCAGTTTACTCAGAATTTGTATCTATGTACATAACTCCACGTAATAAATAATAATACAAGTATAATTATAATAATATATCGTCGCACATGTCACTGGTTATGTAGCTAAGTCAAAACACTGCACAAATCACATTCTAGCAATAGGAATAAGAATTTGAAGATTCTGACTAATTAAAAAGGTGACAAGACTTAAAAATGACATAAAATAATATTGAGTTAAATTACTATTAAAATCATGAAATGAAAGTTTTATCTCTCTTGTAAATTAGTGAAAATTACTTGCGCAGTGTTACTAGCCGTCGATATGTGATATTATAATCAGGGCCGTATCTAGCCTATCTAAAACCAGAGTGGGAAACCAGCTAGCACCTTGTAGCCATTTCAAGACTCCCCATTTAAGTGATCTTAATGGAAGCTAACTGTCGGCGGTTATCATAGGATAGCCGCTAGAACTAGCAGACGGGAGAGCCCCTGATTAAAATCTACTAAGAATTCCAGTATAGGGCACCAAATCGCCGAGTTAGTACCACATATGGCATTATACCATAACTATTGTCAAGAAAAAATTACAATTTCATTATTCTTAGCTATACATGTATATTATTGCTGCTAACAATCATTTCCCGTACCTCTGGTCACATTTATTATATTTGTACATAGCACCTATGAAGTTGTCTACATTTACTCTATGATCTAGGGAAAGTTTGATGAATTCAGTTAGCCTTATCTGCCACGGTAAAAAACCACGCGTACAACAAAACTGTCCAGTGTATAAAGCTACATCAGGGTCTGGAATGGAAGGATACAATAAACTAAGGACTTTGTCCAAGTCTTGTGCCGTAAATTCACTGTGATATTCACTTTTTGAGTTTTTTTCGGCAATTTCTCTGATGCATTGTGATATGCGTGGCCGTCCATCGGTGCTAGAGAAAATGTTGATTATCACAGTATGTGCTTGAATACCATTTGTATACCCGTTCAGGTCGGGCTTTTTAGACCATTTTATGCAGCCTGGGATGCCTCTTTTACATCTCTCCACTTCCAGAAATAGCTTCTCTTCATTTTCTGTTAGTTCACCTAAAAACAAACAAATTTGTGTTTATTTTTTAATGAAAATCGATTATTTGATTCTAAATTTGCATATATTTGCAATTTACTTGAGAAGTGATATGACTGTACAAAACAAAATAAACCAAATATCGAGAACATTGCGACATAGTTTAGTCATTGACCCAAAGCCATGCTCCATTATTTTTAGGGAGCTCGGCTGGTTTGTGTAGGCTGGCAGGGGCAAATGCACAATATAGGTACCCCGAGCAGGATGTCAGTGCAAGTCGTATTACCCCCGTACTTTTAATTAGAATTAGAAATCTAGAAAATTTTTCTTATCTATAATATTACCTTTTACATGCCGTATTGATATCTCCCTGTGTAGTTTTGGTTTGATGGCAAACAGAAAAATATTTTTGTACTTAGGCACCTACAAACTTATTACCACTAGGAGTTTGGTTTCGGTAATATTAATGAGTAAGGAGTATGTCATACCTGTGACATCATGAAAGCTGACGAAAGATATCCCGGCTACAAGGCTCCAGATAACCACTTGGGCAAGGTCTTCATACGAATGATTCTCCGTGTCCGCGATAAACACTAAATGCTTCAAGCTCTTGGTGATCTTTGGCATATGATCTAATATTATCCTTATTTCACTTTGCTTAACCTTTTCCATTGGTAAACTGCACTTTTCCGACGAATAGTGCTGACAAATTTTTTGAACAGCAACAAGTACGTCTATAACCAAATGTATGAGATAAAAGAGTAATTGCCGCAACAGCCTCGACAGCATTTTTAAAGCTTTTGTTTTTACGCGTCAATGGAAGGGAGAACTTGTTTTTATTTAACCATTTTACAAAATAAATTAGAATCAAAGCAGATCACACGGCACACAAGTCAGTCGTCAGCCGCTTTTTCTGACAGCCAATCACGAGCTTCACGGTGTCAAAAACAGTAGACAACATTAGAAAACCAATTTAGTTCGGATCATAGAGAAAATTTCTAAATCTAGTCTACCCTTTTACTTAACATATGGTAAAAGGGTACCCTTTTACTTAACATATATAGTATGTACTTGTTATATTATTTAATTTCTTATAATTATTCTAGGTAGGACAAGCTACTTCTACAAATAAATTGGTTTACCGCCCTCCATTTTTATTTCTGGTATACACAATACGGAGTTTCTATCTATCTATCCGTGTACTTCGTTTAAAAATTAACACCCGACATCATTCGAAGTTCAATGTTTGTTTGTTTTCATAATTACTGGTTCCTCCGTCTACGCTTATTATTCACTCTTATAAGGGTGTTTATATAATAGGGTGCTTATCATAGACAAATCGTTACATATAATTCACCCCTTTAAGGGTGTTTATATAATAGGGTGCTTATCATAGAAATATCGATTATGGACATAATCTAATATCATTAGCAATAAAATAATTTAATTAGGATCAATAACAGTATTGTAATATGGCTAACTCCCGAGGCCTATTATGGTAGGTATCTTGTGGGTGGAATATTTTCTTCTTTAGATGCGATAGAGATATGAATATATATATTATGTTTAAATAGATATGATGAAAATAATTATATCCAATTCAATAATACATATTCGCTAAAATCGGTGTACAATCGTGGAAGATATCGCGTATTACACACACAAAAAAAAAACAATCGAACTTCTCTTTTGCAGTCGGATGAAAAAAACTATATTTTTTAAACCAGCCATCTAGCGGAGAGTAGCAATACAAGCCACATGTGAAAACGTCACAGATGATAAATATAATATTTTTAGCATCAATAGTTTTTTCTTCTTCAAAGAGTCGATTATTTTGTCTCCATCCTTATGCAACCACCATCCGTTTCCGTCGTCCATCTTTGTTTCTTCTTTCGCTTGTCAGAGTTGACTGATAAGGTTAGAATTTTGGATTTTTACAATAAAATTTATAAAAAACCTCTATTTTGCCTGAGTAATCGTGTAAATTGATTGTGATTTTGATACTAGAACTGTAAAATTGTTTCGTAGTGAAGTTTCGTAAGAGAACTTAATAAGAATCGGCAGTTTAGCATATCGTATGCGGTGACCACGCTGTAACTTCTACGTTCTTCATTTCAGAACCCTCAAAATGCAGCTGCATATCAGAGGACAGACTACCCACGTTCTAGATGTAAATGGAGATGAATCCATTGCACAAATCAAGGTAAGACCTGAAATTCTTTTGCACTATCGACATCCCTTCCATGCATACCTTGCATGTACGTGTACTTTATTCTTTACCTACAGTCTTTGTCAACATGGTATATTTTGCATCGATTTGTACACTATTACAAAATCGCAAAGCACAAAGTTACAATTACAATACATTGATTTCAGACTACTTAAAACATGACGCATTGAGGTTATGTTGTTGGACTTGTCGGATAAAATGTTGCGAAACTCCTGTTTCCAACAAAAAACAAACTGAACTCGCTCCAAGCATTTATTTGCTCTGACAGCTGCAATAACATTGTAAAAAAACGGAATAAGTACAAACATTTAATTTTAATATTTCACTGTAGTATATATCAGGTTGTATGTTCAAAAACATAGCAAAAGTGATCACAATTCAGGTTTTTTTTTCTACAATGTTATTGCAGCTGTCGGAGCATAATAAATTCTTCGACAGATATTAAATATCTACATAGCATTTATTTACCTAAATAATAATAAAAAACATATTCGAATGTGTACTTGTAGTAATATTATTTTAAACTCGTAGAAAGTATGGTCAGGAGTCTTTTAGCCAAAAAATTTGGTTTTTCCTGATTGCTGGTATGCAACATGCTAAACCATAAAACAAAAAGTTTAAGGCAAATGGTTTTTGGTATTTGATTATGCATAGAATTAGATAGTATATTAATAGCATTTTAGCTTTGGGAGTCCTTACACACAGTATATTGATAATGTTTGTTTCTATTTGTAGGAACGCATCAGCGCCGAAGTAGGAGGTGAAGACTTCACGCTCTCGGCATGCGGTGCGCCCCTGGAGGACTCCTGCCTGGTGTCGGAGCTCTCGAGCGCAGAGCTGGACCTCACCGTCCCACTGCTCGGTGGTAAAGTGCACGGATCCTTGGCTCGTGCCGGTAAGATCAAGTTTATTATTAACTAGCTATGCCCTGCTATCCCACAGGAACTGCTACATTCTTCAGTCCCATTGTGCTAATCCAGGGTACAAGCTGTGTCCATTCCAAATTTCATCTAAACCCGTTCAGCTGTTTTAGCGTGCGAATGGTCTTCACATTGGAGCAGTTGCTCACATTGCACAAGTTTGGTTGTGTATGGAGCAACCTGCTCTCACCTTTTGGATGGATCAGCCAAGTACCAGCTTAATGCATTGAAGGTTAATATGAAAAGTATCAAGAAGCTTATCATCAACAAATCGCTGTACAGGCAAAGCTACAAAGTCTTAGTCTTGAACATCTGAGTAAAGTTCTCTACTTTTATGTGTGACCCGCTAGACTATAGCTACAGTAGCTATTAGACTGTGGACTGCTTGAATGATAGTAAATGTTCCCCAATAGGTACAATCTGGGTGTCTTTAAGTAGTGAGTGAATCGGTTTCTTCGAGGCAAGTGAACTCCATTGTAACCCCATTATAACTCGACAGTGTTTTTACAAAATATACCCTGTGGAAACGCCAATGACGTCACAGATCTGGCTGAACATGTGACAACTCCAGAATTTACCTCAGCAAGACACAGCTGCTGACTAAAGAAATTGTAGTACAAATTATACCTGAGATTATCTTGACGCTCGACTGAAATGTATAATTTGGAGTGAACACACAACAGATCCGACACGGAGCACCCAGATGCCACCTATACTCGGTTCACAAATCTTAGATATTATATGTAATCAAAGAAATGTGAAAAGTCACTGTCAAAGTGACATGCCAGTTGCTCAAAACACTTTTCACTTATGAAAAATATTTTACTCTCTATTTTCCTCAGCTTGGCTCTCATCTGATCAAAAAATGTATATCATCATCATCAGCCAGAAGACGTCCACTGCTGAACATAGGCCTCCCCCTTTAACCTCCACACTGAACGACAGCCTGCCTTTTGCATCCACTGGATGCCCGCGACTCTCACAAATTCGTCAGTCCATCTAGTGGGAGGCTCCCTACGCTGAGTAAAAAAAAAAAAAAAAGATTATTAAAAGATTGTAATACATGGCGTTATTATAGAACCACACCCACCCAGAGTCCAACACAGGAAACCTAGACTTGAGTTGGTTAGGTTTGAAAAGAGTGACAGATTCGACAGGGCACTTCAACCCCTGTTGTAATCTAGCTCAGCAAGAGTCAAGGTCGTATCCTAAGTTAGTAATTCTTTCCTGTGAAAATGTTTGAAAAAACCAATATGTTAAATTTTTCAGGTAAAGTAAAGGGCCAGACCCCCAAGGTAGAGAAACAGCAAAAGAAGAAGAAGAAGACCGGCCGTGCCAAGCGCAGGATCCAGTACAACAGGAGGTGAATCTTCTTTCTTATTACTTGAGAGACTTGCTCTTTATGGTGTAGGAGTATCCAGATCTCAAGCCAGTATCTTCCTTGTGCAACAACTTGTGGTCTCTCACTATGGGCCTCATAAGCAAGATCAAAGTCGCACAACAAGCTATGGAGAAGGCTATGCTCGGAGTTTCTACGAGATTGAATCAGAAATGCGGAGATCTGTAAACGTAGGAAAGTTACTGATATAGCCCACCACATTAGCAAGTTCAAGTGGCAGTGGGCAGGGCACATAGCACGCAGAACAGATGGCCTATGAGGCCGAAAGGTTCTGGAATGGAGACCACAGACCAGTAAGCACATCATATGACGTCCAACCACAATATGGACAGACAACCTAAAAGAGACCACAGGGAAATCCTGAATGCAAGCCGCTTACAACCGGCCCTTTTGGAGATTGATGGGGAAGCCTATGTCTAGCAGTGGAAGTCCTATGGCTGAAATGAGGATGCTGATGAAATTCTATTCTTGGTCTATCTTTCTACCTAATTGCCCAAGAAAGAGAATATTTTTTTTTGGGAATGTCTATAATTATGGTGATGATGGATTTATCTTAAAAGAAGACTTAAAAGGCACAAATATAGTACCCTAGCCAGTGGGTAAATTTTTGTGCCTTTTGTAGTCGAATCATGAGACCGTGGGAATCTAATGCCATATTTTTTAAAGATTTATCATCACGTCTGGTTGATGCAACTTGTGAGACAAAAATGCCGGTCTCTACTTTACCAAATATATATACAGAGCTGGTTTCTGTCCCGACACCTTTGACATGGTAGTTGCCCTGTGTAAATAGCTTTTTTATAGCGAGAGAGAAAGAATTCCGCTGATAAAGTCCTCATCATCAGCCAGAAGACGTCCACTGCTGAACATAGGCCTCCCCCTTTAACCTCCACACTGAATGACAGCCTGCCTTTTGCATGCACTGGATGCAAGCGACTCTCACTATGTCGTCGGTCCATCTAGTGGAAGGCCTACCAATGCTGCGCCTTCCGGTTTGTGGTCTCCACCCAAGAACCTTCCTTCCCCATTGGTTATCGGTGCTCCGAGCGATGTGGCCTGCCCATTGCCACTTCAACTTGCAAATTTTAACAGCTATGTCGGTGACTCTGGTTCATTGGCGAATATCCACGTTTCGGATTCTATCGCGCAAAGAAACACATTAAAAGTAATCATCGTAAACTAATTAAATCATCGAGTCTAAATCCTAGAATACCTGATATGGTGCTTGATAATTAATTCTCATTGTTGTTCACTTTCATTCCAGGTTCGTGAATGTTGTGCAGACCTTCGGCCGTCGTCGTGGACCCAACTCCAACTCGTAGATATAAAAATTTGTAAATATAAAATGCAAATATAACATCTTTTGCACCAACATTATCTTTTCTTTTATCTGTCCAGAACTTTTGCAAAAGACGGTATTGTGTCGTAGAAGTAGTTAGGTAGAAAGGACTTAGTGGTCGACTATGAATAAAATAAGGTATGTTGTAGAATAAAAAAACGGAAATGCCACGGGCCAGCTAGCTAAGAAGGGTGATCGGGGTCGCGGTTCGCGCATTAGCAATTGGCTTTGAATTGGGGTTCACCTATTTTTTTGTTCAAGTTTCATGACCGTGGATTCGATGTCCTTTAGTCGTAATATTAAACAGTTTACATAGCATTAATAGCGTCAAACATAGTCAGAGTCAAGCAAAGTAAGTCACGGTCAAGTCTCATGCGCCTGCAAAGTGGTGGAGACTACATGAGGGTCCTATGGAGTGTTGGAAACAATACGAAAAGACATGTTTCACCTCGTTATATCACTTTTCCACACTCGAGCACTTATAATAATATAAATTCACCATTTAGTACACATTAACACTCGAAAATACATAAGTTTAGGAAAATTATTCAACGAGCTGACATGTTTTTTTCCACGTTGGCGCCAAAACTCACTTCTATCAGCTTATACGTAGTGTTTCCGCTCGTTATTAAAGAACAAATGACTTCAAAGGAAGCGAGTAGTTTACTGGCATTTCATTACTGAAAACCTCAATAGGTTTCAGAGATAAGTGGGCAGTGCCGGCACTGTGGCAGCAAATAGCAAAAAAGTGCATTAATTTAATAACCTGCTGTGCTAATACAACATTTTGTACCCAGAACAAATAACCATTATGATAAGCATTTATTCAAAGATTTCTTACTATACTACGTTACGTATGTATAGAACGTTGGCATTTATTATTTTACGATACGTAAACTGCTTTAACGTAAATTGCTTCTAAACGTCAAACAACGTTTTTTTTTTTCCCCCTATTGCAACTTTTGGCTTCGCGCGTTAGGTGCATTTGCCATCTTCAAGTCGTGAAGGGGTATTTTTTGGGTTTAAGGCATGAAATTTTTTTACACTATATAGTCTGAATTTATGCTTCGGATAGTCAGTGCCATGTGCACAATACTTACGGCAAATTCACCGTATTTTGCTCAAGCCTACCATTTAAGCATGGCAAATGGCATGCCCTCGAAGCATGGCGAATTGGAGTTTGGGCGTCTTGCTAGCATTATTGGTATTGAATGTTCGAACTCAGGTTTCAGAAGATTCGTTTCGACCGTCATCAGTGCATTGCATGTCTAGTGTCGTATAGAACTGTTAACACAAATTAAATTGTTTAGTGTACCTACGGAAACCGGAGTCCGACTCGCAGTTAGCTGGTTATTAGCTGTCTACAAGTCATAGATGTAGATGTCTAGATATGCCCATCCGAACATTTGCGATCTTGGTGCCTAGAATTTGAAAAATTTGCACCCTCTGTCGAAAACTCTACTAACTACGTCTCACCGATCGCTCAAGTATGACGACCTCTCACTAACCATTTATCTGACGATATAAATTATCTTTGTTATACTTTAATCTATGTCGCTAACAAAGTCGGCGTGCAACTGGGTTTACACTAGTATTTTATACTAGCGTGAGTGCACCACTATCGGTATCTCAGATCAGATAAACAAGGGAGATATGCCTTAATACAATAATTATCAATCGTGTTCAAATGTCTCCGTTTTTCACGGTTACGGTTACGGTTCCATTACGGTTCACTTACTCATTTTTCATGCGCACTAAGAAACTTGGAGCGACACCAATGAATTTATATTCCACATGCAAAAAAAAATGGCGGAAAAACCGTCTGGATCCTAATTCCATAACATCAAAAATAGGCGTTACGCTCCGCATTAAGTAAAATACTCTAAAAGTTCGCCTTTTTTCCCAAGGAAATAGAGTTAAAAATTTTAGACGCGCCCCTTTACTAAGGTTCACACCCGCCACGTCACCTAACCATTATCTCCCTTGTATGTCTGATGAGAGAGTGACCCTTTGATTTGATTCCTTTGCAAAAAGAAACGTAAATCAGACCAAAGTAAAACAACAGATTTCAATAACTTAAAAGTTTATTTGTCACAATTATTCAATTCTTATAATGATTTTGTCTCAGTAAAAAGTACAACCATCTATAAAATCTATATCAACCAATGTTACCATAAAAATAGTTACCGTGTAGGTACTTTTTATAATGTACACAAATTTTACGAAAATAAGGCAAGGAAAGAGAAAATCATTCTGGTTAGGGTTAACATATCAAAATTTGAAAAGTCCTGACATGAAGCCGGATATTTCAATAATATTTTGTGATTAGTCACAAAATTCAAACACTGCGCACGTCGTTTCAGTGGTAACAGATTAAAGACTTAAAGCCGGACATTGTCTAAAAAAGTCCGTAAAATTTGGACGGAAGGTATCAATGACAATATAAATTATCTTTGGATGGTATAAAGGCATCATGGTTATCATGGCCTATGGAAGCTGACTGCGAGTTTTAGGTACTGTACTATTATGTATTCTGTGGTTTAAGGTGAATAAAAAATAACCATGTTTATCTTTAATGATAATAGATTCAAAATAATAAACAATCAATGTTTTTGACCATGATTCTCTTTCTACACTGACTGACAGGAAGTATCTCGATTCGATACCAGTAGGTAACGAATATGATGAAATTATGATCTGAGCCTTATGCCGCGCTAACTCTTAGCGCGGGCTCGAAACAGCGCTGTGTGGAAAATCACGCGAACGCGCCGAGATACGGTTTGCGGTCTAAAACTTTTCGCAATCACCTAAAGTAGCCGTAAGGCCCCTGAGCGTATAAGAAAAGTGTCTAGCCAAAAACCAATAATTACTTATATTTTTTCTTATCAAGCTAAGATAGAATTCAAGCATAAAGTCGTTCAGATTCTGTCAGAATCATAACAAAGTATTGATTTTTAGACTGGAAGCTCCTCAAACACAGTTATGCTCAAAGGAGTCATGCTTTCGAGCATAGGTTGGGCAAAGTGAGCATCTGCATAGTTTTTGTACAACAATAATTTCTTATTCACAAAATGTTCACAAAACACCTAAAAGCAGCACAGCCTCGGATGTACGTTTTAATCTTATTTAAAGGTATTTGTTATACCGTACTTAAATTAAGTAAATGGGCTCCGGAGCTAACAAAATTTATCGTTATAAACCTATCTACCTACGTATTAAAACTAAAATATAAGTACCACTAAACATAATAAGGCACATACATTACATCCATCAAACAAATGTAGGTAAATTCATTTCAACAAATTCATTTAGAAAATTTAATATACAATTATACACTCTTGCACTCTGATATGATTAATAAAATTATGTTAAAAAATGAGTCTTATATTATGCACCACTTTTAAGTTTAAAGTACATTCAAGAATAACTAATATAAATCTAATATACCTATATTTAAAAGTACATTTTGGCTTTCAGATCTCCTGCTGGGACGATTTCGACAAAACTGCATCACTAAATACCTAATATTTCGAGTCTTTGTACTTTAAAAAGGCCTAAATCTAAATTTAAATGCATTAAAACTGACTTGAACCGATCTATTGCAACAGCAACGACAATCCCTGCAGTTTCGTCGAATTACTATCGGGAATGTACTAATTTCTAAATTTCCATCTAGGCAAAGGCACACGTACAGTCCGAATTAAGTACTGACCTACGTCTAAATACGGAAAACTACCCTAGTTCTTTAAATACACACAATGCTCACAAATTGAATGAGACAATTTGTGAGTATTACAAATGTGTCCATTATTTTCCCCTATAGGTAAATTCGTTCTAGGCAACTGAGAACTATGTCTGTAGGTAACCAGTCACGTCTTCAATCTCTTTACAATTTGGCTACAATAATATTTGCTTATCCAAGTAACATTCCAAAACAATGAATTGATAGAAAATGTGCTCAAACAACTCTTATATTCATGAACGAATTAGAGAGAATCATTCATAACAACACTTAAAATTAAGAGTCATCCATGAATACAGGAATTTTATTGAGTATTACAGACTAAAGTAGTGCTTTAGTAGAATTAGTTAATTTATAAACTTGTTAACAATTTCATCAACTAATATGTATTAAGTACAATAGGTATATCCCAAATATTAGTGAATAACCTGATAAGTACTTAAATGTTAGTAACTTATTGGATATCCCATAAAAGGAACCAGCCTATAAATAAACAACGTTTATTCTACCCTCAATTTGATCAATTTATAAAACGAAAGAGATGAATTAACCTGGCCCAAGAAAGGTGCCTTGTGGTACTCCCTCATTACAGTACAAATGGGCGATCATCACGAATACAAATTTACGCTTAATTTGGACTTATAGCTCTAAAATATGTGTCATTATACAATTTTGACACTAAGTTTAAGTCTCGCAAGTGTTGTTAACCTACATGTTTACTTATTTGGCACCGTCGCAAGCTCCCGTCGGTTCATACTTTAGGTGAAGCGTTGAGTTTATTTCTATTTTTCTCCCACCGGCTGATCTTATCCACAGGGTAGCACATGACAGCAGATAAGAGAAGGAAACCGCCAGAAACGTAGAAGGGAACTTCGTAGCTCTGTGTGTGGTCATAGAGAATACCTGTGAACAAGATGCAATATAAATTATAAACCAATCTAAAACAAGTAGGTAATGAATGTGATAAATTACTATATACACATGGGAGCTATTAAGGTATTATTTTGTAGGGACATTTAAGTACCTAGATATAGGTAATCTTATTGTTGTACTAATCTATCTTAAAAAGTAATAAAAAATAATATTTATGCCAATAACTAACGACATCATTAAACTATCGCACGACAATCGTTGAGTTAAAAAGTACCAACGTCCATACGTTGAGTATCTTCATCTTAATCTATCTTTGCTAATACTTTGTAGCAGTAGCAGTCATGACTGCAAATACCGGGTGACTGTTTTTCTGGATAAAGAAGCAATGGTATTGCAGATTTGTTATTTTTCATAATTCCTGTATTGTACTTATGGGAGGAAAAACAAATATATAGTAATATTTTCCTACAATAGGCCCCCGATTCTACTAAATAAATTGATTTTAAATTGTAATTGTTTCAATTTTATTTTTTAAATATTTGCCTCAAAACTGACAGTTTTAGTTTTTTTTTAAACTAGAAAAATACCACCAGCTAATAAATTTTTTTTAAACTTATTACTTTTTTTAAACTTATTTTATTTTTTTATACTTAGTATAAAAAAATATTAAAAACTCAATTTTGAGGCAGTTATTTAAAAAATAAAATTGAAACAATTACAATTTAAAAACAAGTTCTTTAGTAGAATGAGGGGCCAGAAAACTGAATTAAACATATTTGAATATGAAAAAATTACAAAATATATACTAATTTAATAATAAAATATAGACTCAAATAAGTTATTTATTAAACACAGCTATAATAAGTATAACGTGTTTAACTTTTTGCTTGAGCGGACAAACCATTGAAGTGCTTTTTGTCTTTTATTTCATAGATTATTAACAGATTTGTTTCCCAATTTTTGTTTGTTGCAAATAAGTTGCAATGCAGTGGCAACTGTTAATTTTGAGGCAATTATTTAAAAAATAAAATTGAAACAATTATAATTTAAAAACAATTTCTTTAGTAGAATCGGGGCCCTGGGCAGTGACGTAGACTTGTCATTCCCGGCATATCAGATCTAGTTTTATTGGATCATGACTATTGTTTAATGTTAGCCTAGGTCATAGTAATCGCTTGCGGGCGAGCAAAGGTAGGAATTTGGCACAGCGCCTGTAATCTAGGCGTCTAAAATAAAAATAGCTCGGCGCCAATCGTTAGGCAATGCACTATAGACAGTGCATTAATTACATAACACTGCGTTCCCTGCATCATATTGTCGTATAAACAATACCTATATCTAACGTAAACGACCCATGTGTGTCCTAATATACCTAATTCTAGATCAAGGTTCAAGTAACAAATTTTATATATACGAATATACGATACGGTGGTACTAAGCCGAAACGGGCACTTTTAATATCGGACCAACCGAAAAAAAAAATAGACCATACACTTTGTTGAGTGGTTACGACATTTTTCTATGATTCTGATATATACAGGGAATTATTTTTATTTTTAATTATTTTTTTGTTTGGGACAATAAACAGTGACATAGTAATATATATATGTAACTATAAATATAACTATAACTATTTAGTTTAATATAATATATTTTTATTTAGCGTATTTAATTTAATTTACTATAAATACACACACTTAAGAATAAACTATTAACCATGCCACCAATTGCTGTAACATAATTTTTGCTGTGATAGTTTATTGGGTGTTGTGGGTAGTTTGAAAACCTAAACAAAAAGGACAAAGTATAAGTCAACGAAACAATTAATTGGGAGTGGAAACAAAATTCAATGAGAAAAAAGCCGTAAATATAATAAGCTGCAAATATAATATATTGTAGGTAGGTATAGTAGGTACTAACCGGCTATTGGAGCGCCTAGTAAAGCCCCAAGTCCTTGGAACAACAGGAAGAGACCGAAGCAATTTGTTAGCTGTTCCAAACCGAGATATTCTACGACCAAGATCGAGCGGAGAGAAGCGAAAGAAGCTGAAAAGAAAGAGATACATTTAGTTACACAAAAAAACTTGTATTAGGTAGGTACAGTAGATACTGTATGATTTTTTAACAAAAGAAAAAACTATCGACACCGGTTCATGGTTGATATTATGGGGTACGAAGCGCTTTGATTGCGCTACCTGAATGAGTGTTCCCCGATAGTTACAATCTGGGTGTCTTCAAATCACGAGTGAATCGGTTTCTTCTAGATAGGCGTGCTCTATCGTAGACCGCGTCATCGCTTAACATCAGGCGAGGTGGCGGTCAAACGCAAGCCCATTACCAAATATTAAAAACAAATCTTCATGAAAATCAGTAATTAAAATAATGTTAACTCACCACAAGCAAAACCAAAGATGCAGCAGTAGCCATATTGGTAGTAAACGTTATAGCTCAAACAACTCATCATAGTCGCTATCCCTCCAGCCGACACGGCGATATTGTTCACCCACAGTGGCGACATCTTCGGAAACGAAGAGACCAGCCCGCACATGATACGCCCGACGGTATTCGCTATTCCAATAGCAGACACCAACCAGCCTGCAGAGAATTCATTTAGCCCGTTATCAGTACCTCTTTTCTGCACATACATGAATGGCACGAAGAAACCCAACATCGTGAATAGTCCACTCAAAGCGAGGATGACAAAGGTCGGCGATCGGAATAGGCTGACGTCCAACATAGTAGCCAAAGCCCGTTTGACGGCTTCAGGGCAGAACCGACACTTTCCAGAATGTTCTTCTTGGGTGTCTTCTTTAGTCGGGACGTGAGTGACGTGCAGATGGTAGCCGAGAGAAGTCCTAGATGTGTACTGGGGTAATCTCGATAAACTGGCTCCGAAGAAAATATCGTCTCTGTAGAAAGGTCTAGCGACCAAATCGGCATGCGAACGACGGTAGTTATTGCGATTCTGTGTCGGTACAATGGCGCAATGCAGTGGCGTTCCGATCAGAGGTTCAGTGTTGTCAATGTTGCTATTAGAGTCTTCTTGTTCGTCTTTCTCGGCGACTGGCACGTCGATGAATAGCGGTTTGTTTCCGAGGTTGTTTTTGATGGCGCCAGCGTTGGCCGATGAGCGTCGTCCAAAGTGGTTATTGCTGAGATGAGAGTTGCTGCCGCGAAAGACCTCTTCGGCCGTCGGGTAGCGGGTGTTGTTCGGTACCCCCATCCACGTGTGAGGATTGACTTTGTTGGAAAAGCGCATTTCCGGCGGCATGGAGATGCCTGAGTCTAGTTTACTGTGGAGTTTGATCATGGAGTTGAGTTTCTCTACGGCTTCTTCGTGACGACGCGCAACGTCTTCTTCTTCTTCGGGGTTGTCTGCGAGCGTCACCCGCACGGGCTTGATTGGACGGAACATTGCACCGAAGATACCGCAACACAGAAGTAAACCTGGAATAGAAAGTGTTCAATGGGTATAAAGAACAAAACACGCAGTTTAAATTCACGAAATGTAGATATGGTCAAAGACTACAAACCTCCATGAACGAGAATAGTCAGTTTCCACCCTAAAGCATCATTGAGTTTGCTTGTAAGTGGTGCCAATATGAACGTTCCTACACCGGAGCCGCAAAGCGCGAAACCGGTAGCCAGAGCTCTCCATTTCTCGAAGTAGAATCCGACGGTCAGCACTGCTGGCATGTAGATCATGCAACATCCGATACCTGAGAACCAAAGTTGGGATCAACATATTGATAACCGCGTTTTACGTCCAATAAAAGTGGGATATGTCATTGCTGTTGTATATGGTTAAAATAAACATAAGTAGGTATGAGATGTGTAAAAAAAAATCGGCAGCCTTAGCCATTGTGAGGCTCCAGGCGGGTAGATCTTTGTGAGGCTACTATTAGTACCTACCTAATGTTTTTTTCTAATTGGTTTATGGTGCCAAGGCACGAGGCTCCGGGTGGTTGCCCTGCTTGCCATCCCCAAAGGCTGCCCCTGATTTTCAGATAGCCCGTTGGTCCAGTTGGTAGTGAACCTGTCTTCTGCGCTTGGGGGTGTGGATTCGATTCCCATCCAGGGCAAACATTTGTGATGAACTTGTGTTTGTTCTATATTTGGGTGTTAATATCTATCTAAGTATGTATTTAAAAATAATATGTGTGTATATCAGTCTCTGGCAGCCATATCACAAGCTTTGCTTAGTTTGGGTTCAGATAACCGTGTGTGCAAAAATGTCCCGAATTTTTTTTTAGAATGACGACATATGGCAATTTAATCGATGCACTAATTAAAATGAATTAATAACGAACTGCTCTCACCTCCAATGATGCCATAGATGACATAAAGGTATTCCACGCAGTTTGCAAAGTAAGAAAGTGCGAAAGCAGAACTGGATATTATACTACCGACGATCGTTACCACTCTGAACCCGTACCTGTAACAAAAATTATAAACAATTTAATTTTACTGGCATTTGGCATCAATAACAATATCTAAATCCCAAAAACCGAGCCTAAAAACCCAATAAACCTTCAAAAAAATAACCATAACCTGCCATGCTAATTTAAATATTATTATTATTTATTGACTAATATTATTAGTTTATCCTAATTGTTACATAAAATATTGACACTATGTAATTTAATTTAAAAAAAAGTATTATTGGAATGTTTTTTTTAAATAATGTTTGATCATTATTTAAACCAATAAACGATAATAAGAATTTATACACTGTGACATATAACTTTAATTGTTATGAATAAAAAAGTATATGTATGAGTATAAACTAAACTAAATTAAACAGAATTACACAAACAAATTTAATGTTGAATTCATTAAATAACAAGCATCGATTCTCGTTAAGGATTTTTAGTCAAAGTATTATAGAAAGAGAAAGAAAGAAAGAAAAATATTTATTTAGGTAGGTAAGGTATTTATTTTCTGGCAAACCCTTCAAGTGGATGAAAATCCGTTCTTACAAAATAATTGGATAAAGTTGTTAGTCTAATCGCAGTTGTAAAGTAATTTAGTGCAGCGTAGGACGTCCAGTGTCCACCCACAAGATGGACAGACGACCTAAAAGAGACCGCAAGGAAACGCTGGATGCAGGCTGCTTCCAACCGGTCCTTTTGGAGATCGATGGGGGCGGCCCATATCCAGCAGTGGACGTCCTATGGCTGAAATGATGATGATGATGGTGATTAGTCTAATCGAGGATTTCAACCTTATTATTTACTCACTTGTTGGCAAGGGCTGCCACGAAGGGACCAGCGAGAAGGTAGAATCCAGCTAACAGAGAGCTCACCGGCGTTACTTGCGCTTCGCTAATCTGAAACAATCAGACAAATTGGTTAGAACATGAATTTAAAAAGAAGATCCTTGGATTTTTTGAAGAAAAGTATGTTTTACATTGAATTTATTTGCATCGCCAAAAATTCTTTGGCAGCAGGGAATACGAGGCAGAGATCGTCACAATAAAACAGAATTCTCTATTTCCTCAAATAAAATCTGTGTGAAACAACTGGTATTGTTTAAAATTTTCGAAAGCAGAGTCTTCATGATTTCAGGATAATTGATCAATTAACGTAGGTAATTCCCACGGCTTGCGCAGCAACCTCGCTGTGCACTAATTGGGTACACTTTCAAACTCAGATTTAACAGTTTATCTTTAATGATACTAATCAAACAATACTACCCCACTTAGTTACTCGCACTTGGGGTTACCATCCGTCCAGATTTGTCCGGACATATCCGGACTTTTAGACCTTTGTCTGTTTTTTAACCTTGGGTGATATAATACGACTAATAAAACATATGTACATAATTTTCCACTATAACGACTTGCGAAGTGTGGAATTTTGTGACTAAAATGGCCGGACCGGACTTTTATTGAAATATCCGGCTTTAGGTCAGGACATTTCAAATTATGATATGGTAACCCTACTCGCTCCAAGCAACATCTATTTGCAAGAAAGTTTTACTTATAACATAACACATAAACTTCAAATTTTGTGGGTTTCATTACATGCAGGTGTATTCTTTACATAACGGTGGTAATATGCCAAAATAAGGTCGTTGTACTCATCATTATGAACTTTTACTATAAGACCTACCTTGAAATCATGAAAAATATATCAGCTAGGTAGGTATTCCACACAATACATATCCTTGAGTGTGAACTAAATATTTCTATGGTGCTGAAATTCTGAAGTCGATAAATGCGAATCTACTTATTTTACGAAACTACAAAGGTCTTTTAATGTTTGCTCAGATTGAGTCAGTACTATAAATATTCTGCTGTAAATTTTACTCGTATCACATTACTAATAAAGTACGAAACGTGGAAGTGTAACTTTATTTCCGCAGCGGGAAGTGCAAGCTCGGATGACTGGTCGACTGGCCTCGTTGGAGACGGTAACAACTTACACGGTCTATGTAGCATTTAGATCAATTAGTAATGACATGTATATGACATTATAATACAAATCAATGCGTAGATATATTTATTTGCTCTACGCTAATGTTAAATTTTGTAGCCAAGGACTCGATTTTTGATTCAATTCGAATTGAAAGATTTTCATATAGGTAAAAAGCAAGTTCGAATGGGTCAAACCACGCGTTGCGTTAGCTAGTGATATGCTTTTAAAAAAATGCGACCTTTGTTTGGAATTTTGTTTCGAAGAAGTCATTTCGAAAGTGGTTTCCTAGGTATGATATTTTCGTGCGAAATATCAAACGAGCGATTCAAAAATCTAGCCCCAGATCAGGGGCCTTACGCCCAACTCCTTACGCGGTATCAAACAAACGTTAAAACAGCGCAGTTCGGAATATCACGCAAACGCGCGCCCAGATACGGTTTGCGGTCGCGCTACATTTTTTCATCACCTAAACTGGATATGTAATTATCTTTAGGTATATAATTAATCTAGTACATAGAATGAGCTAGTTACTTTCTTTTCACATCCAGTTTTTTCCATATTTTCCATAAGTCCATAACAAATGTTGACAGCTTTGAATAGTACTTTGTTTTAGTCTATTAAAGAGCAAGAACCCGTCGTAGTTTTAGTCGTATTAAACCTAGGTTACTTTCGAAAATGGTTGTAGCACAACCTAACTGCCGCTCAAAACGGCAATGATCTATGACTTTGAACATCATCATCATCATCATTTCAGCCATAGGACGTCCACTGCTGGACATAGGCCTCCCCCATCGATCTCCAAAAGGGCCGGTTGGAAGCGGCCTGCATCCAGCGTTTCCCTGCGGTCTCTCTTAGGTCGTCTGTCCATCTTGTGGGTATCTAAAATACCTCAGTGCCTTAAGACGAAAGTCTTCGACCAGTGTGTGTTACCAGTGATGACATACGGCACTGAAACGTGGTCTCTCACTATGGGCCTCATAAGCAAGCTCAAAGTAGCACAACGAGCTATGGAGAGGGCTATGCTCGGGGTTTCTCTACGAGATCGAATCCGAAATGAGGAGATCCGTAGACGAACGAAAGTCACCGACATAGCCCACCGGATTAGCAAGTTGAAGTGGCAGTGGGCAGGGCACATATCACGCAGAACAGATGGCCGATGGGGCCGAAAGGTTCTGGAATGGAGACCACGGACTGGTAAGCGCAGCGTAGGACGTCCACCCACAAGATGGACAGACGACTTTGAACATCAAGCAAACATAATTATAGAGAGCTACTATAGCTAGCCTAGCTGGTATCTATGCTCTGTTTGCAATGCCTAACTGTAAGGATCACAAACAATACAGTGTACAGAGACGTTAACAACATAGTAAAGCTAGGTACCGTAACATTGCCTGAACATTTGCAATGCCTAGACACGTATCACCTACCGCAGAACACAAAGCAATACCTACAAGAGTCAACACGCATTAAAGCGGTGCATTGCGACGTCGCAAGGCTAACTACCCTAACAGATAAGGATGCCCACTCTCCCATCGTTAGCTAGAAAACTTTTTAAGATAAGTAAAATAAAAAAAGACATATAGTATAAGACCAAGAAGAACATTCACAGACAAAAAAATAAGGAAGGGGAGGGCCAGGGAGGGCAAAAATAATTTCGTAAAAGTACAAAACGCTGTAAAATAAAAGAGATGAAAAAAAATAGGATCTATTCATTGCATCATTGAGTATTTTCTCAAAGGATCTATTCCACCGACAATGAGAAAATGAGATCTCAAGTCGAAAAAAAATTCAAGAATAACGTCTAAACGTTGAAAGTATTGTAAATGCATTTAATTCTCTTTCATGATTTATATTGTAATACTCTTTACAAAGAGACAGCGTGCGGTCCTATTTACTGATCCATTATACATACGATGCGTGTATTTGATATCAATGCTTCTTATAGGTAGGTATTGAATGTTAATCAGGCCCAGTAGTTAAATATAATTGTGCCGTTAAGAAGTTACGAGCGTCATCGTAGAAGAAAACCTTATTAAGCTTAATTTACACCACACCGGGCTCCGTCCGGGCCTTGACGGTCCTGAGAATAGTGATCAGTTACAGCTCATTCTAAAGTATTTTGGTCGTATTGCTCGCGAAGTCCCGGGTAATGGGACCAGAAAAATTGGGAAAAAACCACGCGGTCAACGTATTATCTTCCGCGAGATATTATAGGCTGACCAAATAAAACTACTACGGCTGGTATATATGAGTCTATATACCGTAGATTATCAAGGAGTCTATCCATCCGGCAGCAGACATGACAATAGAATATAGTTCAAAGAGTGATCAATAATACCGGTTCAAACTAATCAGCAATGGAGATATCGACGAAGAAGAGATCGTACGTACGTAAGCCGAATTTCGATGGTAAACTACGCGCAGTAGTCAGTGTGAAAGAAATGAAAATTTAGGCGGGCACACTTTATCATTGGTAATTATGCTGTACCAAAGACGAAAGAGGTCACAATTTAATTCCGACCGGTCTAATGACAAAAGGTGTTGATAGTTTTTTTCGCAGCGCTGCTTTAGGCTTACTGGACTGTCCAAGTCCGGACGGGACTCGGTGTCATTTGGTTCTACCTTTACTCAGCTGAATACGAGAGCACAGACAGCTGTGGGTAGAATTAAGTCGTTATTCCAATTGGAAAGGAAAGTGTCCGAGTCCGTTTCAATTCAAGTTTTAATCACGGATAACAGATTGATTAATTTGCTTTCAACATGTTGTTCTAGGTTGTTGAAAAGAAGGAAAGATGCTAATTGGCAGAGAGTTGTAGGGGTAGCAAAAATATGATCAAACCAAATATAGATTTCCTAGTTTATAAGTAGAGACAGATTTTATACCAGTATATAAGAACCTATACAGATAAACTTTTTTCTCTATGGCAGGTTCGTAGGTAGGTTATAATGGGTGCGGACCCGTGCTCCACCTAGGTTCTCCACCTGGGTGATTTGGGTGAAGCACGGAGTATTAACACGTCCTCATATCACTGAAATATTTAAATAAGCCTGGGAGTTTTGGGCCTGAGAGGAAAAATACCTGTTGCCTTGGTATATTTCTAAACTAGTGCATTTTCGAGTGTTATATTAAAAATAATGGTGGGTTATTATTTTTTAAGTGTTCGTGAAAGTGTGCAAATACTATTATGAGGTGAAATGTGTCATTTTCTGTTGATGCCAATACTCCGTAGAAGTTTAGACGAGCCTCTAGAAGTCTAGATAATGTCTCCACTTCTTAACAAGGTCATGACTAGGACTTGACCGTGAGTTTTTTCGGACTTTAACAGAACTGACATGTACCTGTTGAAATATTTAAAATAATATTTCAATAAAAGTCTTACATATAGGTATCCATTATCCTTGAAGTCGGTCAGACTTTTATTGTAAAAGCAGTAGTTTGTGTTGTATTGTAGTTATCGATGAAGTGCCTAACCTACTTCAAGGATAATGGCTATATGGTATGGTAATATGATAAATAATTTACGCAACTACGTACGTCGATACCTATCTTATAAATTTGAAAACATGCATGTTCGTTTGGTACCTCAAAATAACAAACAGATTTACACGATATAATAACAAGCCAACTGTTTATACAGGGTATCATCATTATCATCATTTCAGCCATAGGACGTATGCTGGACATATGCCTCCCCCCCATCGATCTCCAAAAGGGCCGGAAAGCTTGGGTTGGAAGCGGCCTTCATCCAGCATTTCCCTGCGGTCTCTTTTAGGTCGTCTGTCCATCCAGAGTATAAGCCATTCCAAATTTGACCCTTTGTCTCAGACAGTTTAAAAAAAAAAACATAACAGGCTTGCGTTTAGCCGCCAACTCGCCGAGATAATGGGGTATACGAAGGAGCACGCTTGCGTTATAGAAACCGATTCACTCTTGATTTGAAGACACTCAGATAAACAGTTGTTTTGGAACGCCTCGATCGTCACATTCGTCATACTATTTAGTGTGATAGTTTTTTTTTTGCGACGACACGATCGCCACATTCGTCGTTATATCAGTGTTATAGTTTTGTTACGACAACTTGATTGCCACATTCGCCGTTATATCAGTGTGACAGTTTTGTTGCAACGACTCGATTGTCACATTCATCATAACATTAGTGTTATAGTTTTGTTGCGAAGACTCCATCGTCACATTCGTCATACTATTATTGTGATAGTTATATTACGACGACACAATCGTCATATTCGACACACCCATCGCTTATTGAACTCGGTGTCTATAATTATCTCATCAGGGACCTTACGGACAACAGCTATTGCGGCACCTAATCCGCTCAGTTGGAAAATCACGCGAACGTGAACCTTATCGCGCCCAGATACGGTTTGCGGTCGCATGATTTTCCAACTGAGCGGATTAGGTGCCGCAATAGCAGTTGTCCGTAAGGCCCCAGGTCTCTCCATTTCCTGTGTAAGGTGTAGACATGCGTGATTTGCAATTCAAATGCAGGGTTAAAGCGTGCACGTTTCGTTCACTATCACCGTTCATTACAATTCACGACTAATTAATCTCAACAATGTTTGTGTTGGTATGTTATAAAAAGACAGAGGAGATAATTATATAAAAAACTAAAAAAAAAAAACTATCTTCTTTGCCATCCTATAAAATTTCAACACGATAATTGTTTTATACTATTTGCTAGTTTTTTTATTCTCGTCTGTTCAAAATGTGCTCAAACTGCTCAAAATTTATGAGCTGTTGTTGAGCATAATATTATGTTACAGTTAAATTATCCATAAGTTAATAAAATTCTAAGTTTTATGCGATTTCAGGGGGGTTAGACAAGAGCCATTTTCTGTTAGCGTTAACGCCTGCGGAAAGATGAAAATGTATGAAAATTTCCGCTTAGCACCACCGATGCATGTAACCCTGTATGAGTACATAATAATATTGGTTCATTCCCTTTTTACGGCTAACTGGCTGAACTGATTTTGATATTTGACATAAATGATGATAGATATAGGATACGTAGTTTTGTCCCCGAGAAATTGTAAGAAAACTGCGGTACATAGCAAAGGAAATATAGGTATATAGGTGGTCAAAAGAAAGACTATTAATTATTAAAAAATACGACAAATACTCTACTGATAGGCTACAGGCGTGGGCATTTTTCTAGAGTTTTCCTCGAAATGACTGATCAAAACAGAATGCAAAAACACAACACTACGCCTACGCTCTAAAACTACACAATAAAAACGAATTACTAGGTACCTACTGAAAACCCAATGAATACAGTTGAATTTATACAATAAAAATAGCTATTTTCGAAATAATTAATTGTCACAACGGCGACGCATGTTTTCAAAACTTTCCATTTGTCTGTGTGGTATCCACATATACCTACTTTTGTTATAATAGTAAATATCTATCTCAGAGAATTCGTGCGACATTGCGTATTTCCTGACATCATAAACTTCAGCTGTTAGTTACGCAATGACGTATGATGAAACTGATGAAATAGAGGGTCGTTATTTTATCTCATTTCATGTACAGTGCGACCAACTTATTTATGGAGGTGAAATCATGAATCAATTAAATTACAAAAATGTTCGCGGGTGTATCTGTCAGTTTTGTTTTAGAAAATACGTAGGTGGCTCCCTCACGCAACTGTGTCGATAAGTTGGTCGCAGTGTGACTTTGGCATAAGTCCAGTGACAGCGTGGATGGCGTAGACGCAGTTTTATTTATATTTGTCGAACGTTATCGGTTCAATGTTAAATGTGAGGTCAAAGCAATAAAAGACACTGATATTACTCGGTGTCTTTGTTATATTACCGGCTTTTTAGGGTTCCGTACCCAAAGGGTGAAAACGGGACCCTATTACTAAGCCTACGCTGTCTGTCTGTTCGTCTGTCAGTCTGTCTGTTTGTCCTACCTTTTACCAGCTATATCTTTCGACCCATAATAGATAGCTAGGTGAAATTTTCACAGGTAATGTTTCGGCTAATTAACTAAGAAATAATAGATAATAAAATCAAAAAGTTTGTCCTTTAGTAAATTACAATATATTTGGTGGTACAGAACCCTCAGTGCGCGAGCCCGACTCGTATTTTACCGATTTCGTTTTAGAAACTAGAAATTTTTACTATAGGACCTATTAAAAAAATCAGGGATTAGGGAATCTTAAAAAATTACCTGCATTGAATTTTAATCAACATGCGGGTCATTAAAAACACCCTGTCCTAATGATTTTCGGTTACACTAGATTTGTATACCATAGAAAGTTTATCGAAGGCATGGAAAGTTTACAAATAGGGTTACCCGGTACGGTGGTACTATCCGATAGCAGGTCATACATTATTATGAACAACTTTTACTTTGCGGCCAATCGAAGCGAGAAATAATTATAGCAAACTGTCATTCACACGCAACGAAATGTATGGGACAGCTGATTATTTCCGCGTACTTAGAGTTGGTTGCATCGAAAAAGTTGTTCATAATGAGTACAATGACCTCCTTTCGGTCTAATACAACCGTTCTGTGCAATCCTGTAAACTTTCCTGTATTTTAATCGGCTATACAGGGCTACGCATATAGCCTGTACTAGGCCGAAAGGAGGTCATTGTACTAATCATTATGATTTTTTTTACCATGGGACTAACCCTGAAATCCTGGGAAAAAAAATATCAGCTGTTCCATAGAAAATGGTCATTGACACTCAAAAATTTATTAAAAGCTGTGATTTTTTTGGGATTTAAAGGTTGGTCCTATAGTAAAAGTTGTTCATAATGATGAGTACAATGACCCCCTTTCGGCTTAGTGCAGTCTATATGCGTAACCCTGTATATGCGAGAAATCTTTGGTATAACTAACGTGTCTAGTTTTAAAAGAAGATTGAGTGATCAATTCGGGCAGCTCGTGAAATAATTTCCATTATGGCTTCGTCTTATTTATTTGACATTTTCAATCAATGCTTAATGGACTGTATTTAATCTAATTGGTTACAGTCAGCCACTTCAATCAGTCGAAATAACTTTACTCGTTATTTTTTGTTCAGAATGTTCTAAATACTTCTGTCAGCAGAATTATAGAGAACAGAATAGATACGAAGTGAATTATTTTTGCAGTGATTAGCTTTCGTATAGTACTCAAATCAGCATCATAATGAATTTCTGTCGCCATTCTTTTGTTTCTCGTCTATATTTTACCCTCCCAAAGTTAATTTGTATATATTTTTTACGGGTTTCATGCACCCTTACTATTCTTATTAATCCTTACTAATATTATGAATGCGAAAGTAACTCTGTCTCTCTATCTGTTTGTTTGTAAGCTTTACACGACTAAACTGCTAGGCCGATCTTAACGAAATTTTGCAGGATGATAGTGTACATCGTTAGAGTGAACATGCCCCCCCCATACGCATTGTCTAAAGGAAAATACGTAAATTAGAAAAGGGAAAACCGAGGGAGTTTCAGTGGGTAATCCTACACAACCTGGCTGTACCCCAATACAGTCGATATCTTTAGAAGATTTCACCCCGTTACAAAAAAGTTGTAGAGGTTCTTATTTAGCTTACCTACCGCATGACTTGAAAATGTATACAGTTGACAAGTAAAGCGTAGTCGAGGCCGAGATCGTTCGTTGCCCTCTCACTGTTATGTGGGAACTTGGTGCACTACTACATTCGCGATTAGTGCTGTACCTAATGCGTCCCGAGTTACACTCTGTCCCAGTTTTGGACTGCTGTTTAGCATCGGATCTTCACGATCTAATTCCCTCCAGCCCATTTTTCTATCGGACTGCCAGAGCGGGCACGAAAAATCGTCACCGCTTTATGGTTGATATTCCGAAAACCCATACGAACCGCTTTGATTCCACATTTATTATGCGAACTGCTAGTCTGTGGAATGCGCTGCCTGAATGGGTGTTCCCCGATGGTTACAATCTGGGTGTCTTCATATCACGAGTAAATCGGTTTCTTCTAGGCAAGTGTGCTCCAACGTAGACCGCATCATCGCTTAACATCAGGCGTGATGGTAGTCAAACGCAAGCCCATTATTTATAAAATAAAAAATATATAAAAAACGTGTCATTAACTCAATGAGACTACAGTCTTACACTATTTTAAATTTCACGGTTGTTCCCTACATTTATATAATTATTTAAGGGATATTTACCATGATAAGATTATGGATTGAGCTCCTGATTTTTTGGCGCAGTCAAGTCAATCTTCCATCTACCGACAACCTTATCACGGCAAAAATCCCAGTTACATAAATAGGTATATAATTGTAGTACTACATAACAGTCTTACTATTTCCGATATCCTACTGAATCACATAGTAGCCTGATTTTGAACTATGTTGTCAATTAAATTATGCGAAATCACTCATTTACTGGACTTTTCAGCAAAACTTTTTAAGGATGACAGGCTAAGCATTTGCCCACAGCTCAAGCGAGGCTATACCGGAATACACCACAACGTTAGAAACTTGGGACAGATTTTCAACTTAAGGATGTTAGCTAGCTAGTCGGGCATTAGAAGGTGCTTTACCAATGTCATGTTATGGTTTCCTCACGACGTTGTCCGCAAGCTTATTGTTGGGATTTGAACCCGCATTTGAATTCGAAGGCGCCAACTACAGAGCTAGATCGCTAATTTTGATTCAATAGCACCTATACTTATTGAAATATTAGTCTTGTTCCTAATTTGAAAGTTAATTGTCTCATTTTTGACAGCCAGTCCCACTATTTAATCGAAGTTTTACATCACTATTCGCGAGGGTTACTGCACTACATGGTAGTGGAAAACTTCCAATATTGTTGTAGAACTGGACTTACTGAGCAAGGCTCTTGCATTAATCAATATTCGAGCAGGTGACGGTTGAGACTTGACTGGCAATACTGGGTCGTGTGGATTAAGATTTAATCACTAATTGACACTTGATTTCATTAGTAGACTTAAGGCGTGGTTTTCTCACTTTTTAGCAACGCTTGTTACTACTATAGATGACCATAATGCTTGATAAGTATATTGTATGAAAGTCGCATTTAGTGGAACAAAAATATATGGCGCTTACACACTCCTTGGTGCAATCGTGCGTTTCACTACTACAATTTTTGAAGTTATTCTCATATTTTTCGAAAAGTTATAGCTGTAATGTAAAATGTACCTTTACGGTACCCTCCATAATTATGAAATCTGTATAAAAATATATCGTACACATCATTTAGTAAATAGAAAAGAATGAATCATAAAAAAGCAGGGGTAAAGCGCAAATCAGTGTTACTTTTTTCTATCGAACGACATGTACTTATCCGTGTTTCGGTCTTTACGGTTCCCTAAATAAAACATTAAAATTAGATATGACGGCATTTTTATAATTTTAAGCTAACCATGGAAGAAAACACTAATACTAGAATGGACAAAAATGCTAAAAGTGGGAAAGAGGGCCTTAAAATATAAAGCCAATAATATTCATATTGCATAGTGTTCAAACCACAACATTATGGTGACTATTTGCGAACTCTACTGTTACATAGATTGAAGGTTTTGCGTCGACTTAATTTTTAACCGAATTCAAAAAGGAGGAGGTTACCTATTCGACTGATTTTTGTTTTACATAATAAAATATACTTTATGTTTACACGGACTTGTTTTTGTAGAGTTCATGTCAATGACGTGAACTCCAGTAATTTAAGAATACGTAACTATACATAATGATAAATAATTTAACATGAGTTAACAGTTAATCGTTAGGTATACATAC
The DNA here is from genome assembly GCA_932305915.1 of Agriopis marginaria. Classification (NCBI taxonomy): domain Eukaryota; kingdom Metazoa; phylum Arthropoda; class Insecta; order Lepidoptera; family Geometridae; genus Agriopis; species Agriopis marginaria. The sequence continues at coordinate 5,558,848 of OW029926.1, forward strand.
GCTGTGAATTGTTCATGGTTAATCTCTTAACCACCACAGTCGTTCGACAAATATTTTCTGGGGCCTTACGGACAACAGCTAATTGCGGTACCTAATCCGCTCAGTCGGAAAATCACACGACCGCAAACCGTGTCTGGGCACATTAAGGTTCACGTTCGCGTGATTTTCCAACCGAGCGGATTAGGTGCCGCAATTAGCTGTTGTCCGTAAGGCCCCTGGTCTATTCCGCCAGGGTCGGAAGTAGACATACAATGCAATTTGGTTTACTTAGATCAGATTCCGAGTTCGTGAGAATAGATATTAGGCTGTTATTTTTCTGACGAATGGGAACTGAGAATATTTTCCTTTTTGGACAGAAAAAAGACACTGGCGGGAATGGGCCCGAAAATATTTGTCGGGTAAATCCGACAGCGGCGTAAGAGGTTAACCATTCAGTCCACAAGTTCAGTCAGTGTGTGTGAAACAAAAATAATTTTCTCCCGCACAAACAGTCAGAACATTTACTCGTACTGTAATGTGATCGACCCACAATCAAATTCAGATAAGTTCAATGCGTGACGTCATTGAAGCTCGACTGGGGGTAATTAATTACACAATATACACGACTGACGCCCGCTGTCGTCGGCTGGAATTTACCGTAAACGATCAGTTTAGGGTTGACACGCTCTTATGCAGGGTTTTCACGATACGAATGCGCTCGTCGTATAGAAGTGCACTCAGTACGCTTAGTCCCAGATTTGATAGTTTTCGATTTTTTTTTTCGTTTACGTATTGTTCCATACATTTTAATAAAGCGCCTCTATCGGAAAAGTGTAGGAACTAAAATCGGCAGTAATCGGTGGTATAGATTGCTTCACTCTAATACGAAAAAAGTTTTCGAATACTATCAAAACTTGTACTAAGGGTATATATTGTAGTTTACACCTGGTTTACATGTTACGAATTCAACGGGCATGTGCCTTTATTAACATTCTACGAGGCCCTTGCGTTATCGCTGTTGACGTATTGTTTTAACAGTTTCATCCGAGTTAGCTTGTCAAAGTTGAGTACCGTCGGAGTCCACTCTAATCAGTGTCCTAAATTAGGACGGGTGCATTAGGACTCCTACCTAAATTATAGGAGTCCTAATGCACCCGACAACCGGGTAATTACCGAGTGCAATCGTATCGCGAAAGCCCGGCGAAAGCTTCGGTCACACGAAGCGAATACTCGCTGCAAGGTTTGATATATTACTCGCTGCAGCTAAGATTCATTCGCCGCGATTGAATTGGGAATTAACAACAACATCACAATGTAAAATTTTGCATGAAATGCTCGAATCGCAGTCGCTATATACATGTGACAAACAAGCAACGTAGCTTGCAGCGATCTATTCGCAACTATTATATCGCTGCGAGCCAACGAGCTTAGCGTGACTGAAACTTTAACCAAGTGGAGTTTAAAATGCATTCCATATAAATTTAAACTGAGCAGTGGGTCGCGCGACGTTGCCGCTGCCGCCAGTCGCGGTCGCCGGTCGCGGTCGTTGAGATCGGATTTCTTTTCAACCGAGTCCGAAAAGGAGGTTCTCAATTCGACTGTACATTTTATCCGCTATTTATGATATGAATCATAGATCGTACCTACTAGCGGCTACTAGAGATATGGAAAATATTAAATACATATTAAATTATGATAATTATGTTTCCATTGCCTTTCTAAGTAAAGTTACTAGGGAAACAATGGGTACATAGGTAGGTTCATAATTTCACAGACAATTAATGGGACTGGTTGACGTTTAGACCGAAACCTTGGCCTTAACATTATGTTAATATTCATTGTGAGCACTCTAGCACGGTCACAAAATAGTAACTCTAGTCTAGGCACTTGTGTATATCTACTGACAGACAATTTGCGCCCGTAACAAGGGACACAAGGCAAGTTTTCTGATAAGGCGGTAAAGCAGCCATAGCGTCTTGTTTAAATAAATAAATAAATATTTGGGACATTTTTGCACACACGGTCATCTGACCCCAAACTAAGCAAAGCTTGTGATATGGCTGCCAGAGACTGATATACATACATATATAGTTTTAAATACATACTTAAATAGATAGTAACACCCAGATATAGAACAAACACAAATTCATCACATAAATGTTTGTCCTACGTGGGAATCGAACCCACGCCCTCAGGCTCAGAAGGTAGGTAGGTAGGTATAGGTTTAAACATTAATTTTTAATCAATCAGTAATAGCAATGTTTTTTGGTTGATTTTGTCATTCTCCTAAGTACCCTATACCTAATTATGTACATATAGGATAGGGTAAGTACTTAGGGTTTCATTTATACAGGACATTAATGTTATATGATTATTTACGGGATATTTACCGTGGTAAGTTTGTGTGGTAGGTTGCCTTAAACATGAAAGTTCGCGTTCAAAATGTCTTCAAAATACTATGCGCAGTGTAACAATGAGTGTATTTTGTCGGGATTTAGGTTCGAGTTCGAGTTCCAGTGATAAACGTAGCAAAAGACTAAAAAAGAGAGTAAATCGTTATGTTTGCACCTAACTTTTTGAGCTGTTCGACCAACCACCCGCAATCTTCAGTCTTCCCGTGAACATGGTGCATATAACTGCGCCGAAATATCGGGAGCTCATTCCACAACCTTACCACGGTAAATATCCCGTAACTAATCATATCATCATCATCATTTCAGCCATAGGACATCCACTGCTGGACATAGGCCTCCCCCATCGATCTCCAACAGGTCGTCTGTCCATCTTGTGGGTGGACGTCCTACTCTGCGCTTACCGGTCCGTGGTCTCCATTCCAGAACCTTTCGGCCCCATCGGCCATCTGTTCTGCGTGATATGTGCCCTGCCCACTGCCACTTCAACTTGCTAATCCGGTGGGCTATGTCGGTGACTTTCGTTCGTGACGGATCTCCTCATTTCGGATTCGATCTCGTAGAGAAACCCCGAGCATAGCCCTCTCCATAGCTCGTTGTGTTACTTTGAGCTTGCTTATGAGGCCCATAGTGAGAGACCAGTTTCAGTGCCGTATGTCATCACTGGTAACACACACTGGTCGAAGAAACGTCTTAAGGCACTGAGGTATTTTGGATAAATAATCATATAACTTTAGTGAACAACTGTGATAGTTTAAAACAGTGTTATACAAGACATGTTCAATATTTATCTAACTAGGTATTCAAGACGAGCGAGAGAAGATCGAGCAAGCCTCGATATCCACAAAAAGTGAGCTGGGCGAAGCGCTGAAATATTATTTTGATCAATTATAAAACAAGTGCACTATATAGATAGGTACTAATAGATACATGACATCATGTCAATTTCATACTAATAGCCGTTCCACTTAGCAAGCTTTGGTTGATAGCGGGCCTTATCTCGGGTTTCCCAGGTGTAAAAACTTTATTCAGTCGCCACGCTGCGTCGTCGTAGAGGCGCCTCGTGGCGCCCGCCCCAAATACCTTTGCTCGGAAATTTTTCATTACACGCGAATGACCATTTAAATAAATTGTGTGCAAGAACAATTATTGCAATCTGATGTTACCGACAGATCTGCATAATTGTTTCCTTTCAATACTCATTTAGACCTAAAAGTACTGTTATGTAATTATCGGTTAATAATTCTTGTTTGTAGCCGTGATCTTTTTTTATTTAATTTTTGGTTGACAGTTCAAGATGTCGGTGATTTCAGTAGACGAAAGAGTTCGTATATACAAACTTTACGGAAAGTCGCGAATTCGCAGCGTAGGTATAAGTGGCTGTAGAAAAGTAAACTTTTCCCGGTTTACAGTAGGTTTTAATTTGTTCCGCAGCATCACAAATTTTATTTTATTAAGAAATTGTTTGTCCTTTTACTGCCAACTCGCCCGATGATGCGGTATACGATGGAGCACGCTTGCCTAGAATAAACCGATTCACTCGCTATTTGAAGACACACATTGTAACTATCGGGGAACACCCTTTCAGGCAGCCATTCCACAGACTAGCAGTGTGCACAATAAAGGTGGAATCAAAGCTGTTCGTACGGGTTTTCGGAATATCAACCATCAAACGTCAAGCCATAAGTGTCAATATTTTGTACCCACTCTGGCAGTCCGATAGAAAAATGGGCAGGAGGGAATTAGATCATGCAGAACCGATGCACACTCTCCTAAATGTATCCTATGAAAAACCGATAGACTTTTGCCGATGCTTAAAACCACTTACAAACCTCATGCCAAATATAACAGTTTGAAGGAATGTAAGACTGTACTATTAAGTAACTGTGCGACTAATTACTCACCATCGCAGTAAAGTTAACCAGCGTCGTGACATTCTTAAGCTAATGATGATTCTAGACCGACGCCAAATACCTGACCACTTAAGTTAGTTTGACCATTCCGCCAGTGTTGCTTGGCCTAAGTTCAATTATTCAAAACTTATAAGGCAAACCTTGTAAAAAAATCTGTTACTGTGTTTCCTGGAGGATTTATGCTGATTAATTTTGTTTCCTTTAACGGAAATGCATAGGCACAAAAAATATCCTTGAAAGTATTTCAACATTTATGATTATGAATAACGGAAGCAAAGTGCAAAAAGACTCAACATTAAATAACATTACTATAGTTTATAAAACTAAAAACACGCCTAAGGGACACGATAGATAAACAGGATGTTTTGTAACTTACTTTACTTAATTTAAATAATTTGAGGCGATAAATAAAAACGCGTGTCGCTATCACTAGACATGGCGGGCAGCGAAGAGTGAAAGAGACAGGCAATAACTGTTATTTAAGTTTGGGAAAGAGAGATAAACCGGCGCGCGCCAGGCGTGGACAAACGGTAGCTAGAGGTATCTATACTAATATGTATTCTGTGGCTAGAGTCGCCACGCGCGTATGATGATTGGCGTCTTTCCCGCTAGATGGCTTTGTCAGTGTGATTCAACAATGTTTTTGCCAAAAAACATACTGTTTCTGTATATATTCATTTCATTCAACATATAAGAGCGTAGTTCTTGTCGGTGGACTAACTTCCAAGCTTGACGGTCTTCTGCCAGTGCTTTCACCTCCCTGTACGACATGACATTTGCCTTCTCTTTTATTTGGTCTAAGAATACTCTTCTTGGTCTTCTCGGTCTTATCTTACTTCTACCTTTCTCTCTATGATGGTTTTCATTAATTTGACATTTGGTACAAGGTGGCCAAACATCTTTCCCCTTCTCGTCTCTATTTATGTATGTACGTATGTATTCATAATGTATCTTTTGTCTTAGTGCATAGTATTAGTAGTAATAGTATTAATAATAATAATAAATATCTGGGACATTTGTGTGTCCCAGATATTTATTATTATTATTTATTAATATCATATTGCATTGAGCCCGGCCTAGATTTCAAATCACATACAGTCTATAATCTACGTCTTCTTCTTTAGCCTTTCTTCGTCCATTTCTGGACATAGGCCTCTCCGAATTTCATCCACGACCTGCGATCTTCTGCTTTTAGTATCCAGTCGTGACCTGCGTGTCTTTGGATATCATCAATCCAGCATTTCGGTGGGCGGCCTGGTGGTCTGGTGTTTGCACGGTCTCCACTCAAGGATGCATCTCGTCCAATGGGGACTGCTCATCAGAGCAGTATGGCCAGCCCAACTCTATTTTCTTCCCGCAATCACTTCAATAACGTCTCTCAGCCTCGATTTTCGCCTTATTTCTCTTGCGGTCGCGTAAGGTAATCCCGTACGGACCGCACGGAGCTCTTTCCATAGCCCGTTGCGCGATTCTACGGTATATGAGAATATTTGTTTTACTCACTCTGGATTAGAAATGAAAGTATGCTAAACTCGCCAATGACAAAACTAGCCATTGATCGGTTTTCCTCATGCAACAAACCTCCGTACAGTACAGCAGACTCAACTATAAATACCAAGCATGATATAGTCATGATATGTCTCATTTACACTAGCTCGCTAATGAGCATTCGTTTTCTTACTGACCCACTTCAGGCAAACAACCTTGGGAAGTACACGTAATTTTTTGTCAAAGATCCCGACAATGTGGACAAAAATAACCAACTAGAATGCAAATGGACGGATTCCGAGACGGAAACCGGTATTCCTCGTGGAATATTTTCATTTTCTGCCGATGGTGACGGGCAACTTGCATTTTAAGTTGGCGCGGCGACACGGCGGCATACGTGCTTAAAGTTTTACTAAGATCTGTGAGTAATGCATACTAAAGTATTGAAGAAAGGAAATGGATATATATTTTTCTATGCTTTAAAAAACGTAGATATAAAGCTTTTTATGCATCAGGTTGCTTATACTAAGACAATAATCATCTAGCAATATCGGAGACTTTCCGGGCAGCCTAAAAACTCTGACATGAATGTTTCGTGTGACACTGAGGTCAGTAAACTTTTATAAGAATTCCTCTACTTTTCTGTTAATTAAGATAATTCTCCGCAACATTAAACAAACAAGCACGCGAAGAAATTTTGAGACAAACCATCTCCGCTGCTTATTTTTCAACATAAACATCCCAATGACGTCCGGAATGCGTCACGAGTTCCAATCCAACCAAACATCTGATTGGGTATTTCCAACAATTAGAAATCGATAACGTATAGCTTGCATTTTTAACACATTTACACGGAGGCACGGCAGTGACGCAAGATGTGGTCGAGACGAAACCAGAGGGTGTGGTCTCGCAGCACAGCGAGGAACCTAAAAATAGCCACCGCACGAGATTATCTCCTGGATCTTTCCATTGAAAAATACGTTAAATATTTTTAAATAAAGCGGGCGCGAGTTTAATGTCTATTTCGTAATATACTTGCGTAAGCTCTTAGCTCTGAAGCATTGTCTCTCAGGCAAATTGAGTCTGCATATTTTAGTTTATTTTATTCAGACTCTGAAATACGCACCATGTTGTATATCCTATTAGACATTTCCATTCATATATACATAGGTTAAAATCTAATATATTATAAACTGTGTGCATAAATTGTTCTAATATTTGTTTTTTTTTTAAATTTCCTGTGATATCATGGGTTACGAAGAAATAGATGGACTAGATAAACCGACGACATTGTGAGAGTCGCTAGCATCTAGCGGATGCACAAGGGAGGCTGTCGTTTAGTGTGGAGGTTAAAGTGGTAGGCCTATGTTCAGCAGTGGACGTCTTCTGGCTGATGATGATGACGAAGAAATGCAGCGAAAGGGAACGAGCGCGGTCGCTCAGAACTTTTATAGGCATTAGTGGTGACTACCTACTATCAGTCTGATGCACATTTTCCCATATTCAGTGAGACGAGCTGTCGCTCATCTGATAGTGTCAGATGACAGCTCGTCTTATCACAGATATTTTTTTTGTTAGTAATTTTCTACTATTTTGTTACCACTAAAAAGACCGGCTGTTCATATAAATAAGTAATCAATTTTTTTTTTCTTGCGAATGAAATTAAAAAAATCTTACCTTGAAATCTTTCTTGATGCCTTGAGCGATCACGCCGCCGGAGAATATAATACCGTCGACCATCATATTACACAGGAAGGAGGCGACAACGACCACCCATCCCCATCCACCGTCTGGGGGCACCACCTGAACGTACAAAATGAAAAAAGTATTACATAAGATTCTTACATAACTAGCGACCCGCCCGCCCGGCTTCGCACGGGTATAATTTAGATGCGAAGTCAGGGCAGGTCGCTAGCTATATATATAAACCTTCCGTGAAAAAGTAAGTATCTAATTAATGGTGAAAACCGCATCAAAATCCGTTGCGTGGTTTAGAAGAAGTTAGTGGCCATACAGACAGTCAGACGCGGAAAGCTACTTTAATTTATACTATGTAGAGATACACCGAGTTTGTACTAAGACGAAAGGAGTTTGTTATACTTATCATTATGAACAACGTTACAACGTTACACGAACAACGAACAACTATAGGACCAACACACAAAACGCAAAAAATATCAGTTGTTCCATACATACATTTTGTCAAGTATCTTAGACCCCTTTTGGCTTAGTATACTCTTTCTGCGTAGCCCAGTTTATTAATAGAATAACAGGCTTGTGCTTGACTGCTATCTCGCCCGATGTTAAGCAATGATGTGGTCTACGATGGAGCACGCTATTCTAGAAGAAACCGATTCACTCGCAAATTGAAGACACACAGACTATAACTATCGGGGGACAGGTATTCGGACATTTTGGTGATGGTCACTAAATGGTGGTGATATTAGTAAACTATTAGTAAATAAACTATGCTCAAAAAGCCCTTCCGATACACAAAAACACTGTACTTACGACGATGCTAAATGTTTAACTGTCCGTCAACTATTATAGGAAAACTTCCTAACTTTCTGATTCCATTCATTTACAACAAAATTGTTAAAACTCTAGGTGTCAAAATACTTTTCGGTTTTCGGCAAATTTGGTACTAACAAAGGCATGGGGAGTTCTGAGAGTGCGATTTTTTAGTTTCTCGAGGTAATCCTAATCCCTTCTGGTTGTCCTAATCTCTCCAGACGGAGAGATTAGGATGTAAATGAATGGAATCAGAAAGTTAGGAAGTTTTCCTAACTTTCTGATTCCATTCATTTACAACAAAATTGTTAAAACTCTAGGTGTCAAAATACTTTTCGGTTAACCAGGCAAAGCGCATTGTTCAAAAGTGGCTTCTATCCTTATCTTATGATGATACTGAAAACTTTCTTAAAATGTTTTCTTAATGTTATGTTATTTGTTTTGTTAATCTAGTTTTTTATTACTTGTGATCTCTTGTCGTAGTTTCGTAGAATATAAGTATATTTTTTTTGTTAATTTGTTTTACGGCCTCCACGAGACAGGCTTTGTCCTAGTGTCGGACCAACAGTAAAATATTATTTTTAAGGTGTTACTTTTTAAGCAATAAAAAATCTTTAGTTAGTTATATTACGGGAATGAAGTTAGCTTAGATTCAGTTTGGTTTCTAAATGTCGAGAAAGATAATAAAGTTTGGTTGAATCTTCATAAACAAAACACATTATTATAGTTATACAAATCCCAACACAAACTTCTTTTCTTTGCTTCTTTCATTATCAATTGTCATTCGGAAAAAAAACGCATAAACAAATTTGCATATACTACACGTGCACCACTTGATACATACCTATATGAAAATGTAAATGCCACACGTGCACCATTTGATATATGAAAATATAAATGCCAAGAAACGTATAATTATAGGAGCCTTGATACACAAAAACCGCAAAACACGTATTAGGTATTAGTTAGGTATATTCACTTGACAACACATATGAAATTCCCAGATCTAGATGTAAATTAGTTCCGCTTCCATTACATATTTCTTCTTTACTCTCATTACCAAACAAAAAAGTCATATTTTCATTAGCAAATTTTATTCAATCTCATAATATCCGTCTTAAGTTTTCCATTTGTTATTTTCTTTTAGTAGTGTCATCAACAAGGATTACGTCTTTAGACGTGCTCAGAATCAGAATCAGAATATAATTGCAAAAACTGCGTACAAGTGCTTTTCAGGCAATCTCACTATCTCATCTCTTACTGTTGATGACAAAAATGTCCCAACAACCAATGGGGCCGTAGCAAGGAAGTTGGTCCCTTTAGGGTATATCTATACTAATATTATAAAGCGGAAAGATTTGTTTGTTTGTTTGTTTGTTTGCATTGAATAGGCTCCGAAACTACTGAACCGATTTGAAACATTATTTCGCTGTTGGGATGCTGCACTATCCCCGGTTGACATAGGCTATATATCCCGGCTTCGCACGTGCGAAGCAGGGGCGGTCTACTAGTATTTTATAAGATCTTTGGGCCGTAGTCAAGTAAAAAAAAAAACTACTATACTAGGCACAGATATAAACCACCTCATTGAGATTTATCGTATACATTACGTCATTGAAAAAACCTAGACTAGTCGATGACATTTGTCTTCGAAACCAAATGTTCAAGTTCAATACCAAAATAGTAGATCTGTGCCAAAATAGGCATCTTTAGGTTTCATGCAACAGGGTATATATAACGTCCTTAGTTTCATGCTATCTTTTTAGGATTTATAGCTAACATTCACGTTTTCCTTTTAGCAGAGACTACTATTATATGGAGCACTAAAGCGCTGAAATTTAGTACACGTACATAAGTACAGGTAGATAAGTTTGATATAATGATTTTTATTCATCTAAATTGGTTAAAAAAATACTTATAAATATTCTTAAACAAGCAATTCCCGTAACATCAGAAAAATATAAATTATAGAAATAAAGTCAGAAGGAATTTCTAGGGCAATAAATGTTTACCAACCCCATCGAGTCAGGGTATCGTTAAAAAGAAAATTTCTTTGCTCACTTATTTTTAAATGTTATTTATGCCTTGCTTTTGAAATATTCAATTTCAAATTAGATTTTTGTAGGATGAAATCTTTCATTATTAACGCATTCTTTGAAAAAATCTTGATTACTAACGTAAACTATAATTATTATTTAAATGTAATGGACAATTAAAAAAAATACGATTGGCAGGATTCGAACCTGCGCAAGTGTAACAACATATCAAATATAAAAAAAACACTTAACAAACTATAATTTCTGTTAAAATAACAGAAGTTACATAAGCCAGAAAGTTTACGAGATATGACCACCAAGTTAATGCTGTAAGTTAAGTCAATCAAAATTGTTCCGAAAAAATCGCAAAAAAAATAAAAAAAATTGCACACTAAGAATTCTGTCAATGATCGTAGATGTTCTATAGTACAGATAAGCAGAAACCAACGTCTCAGTTGCATTCACGTCTTTGTAACTGACCCATTATATCAGTTAGAAAGTATTTGTTGCCACATGAAGGAAAGTCAATTAGCCCAATAACCAGCAAGGTCCTTTGTGCGAGGGTGGATAATACTGACTAGCCATCGAGTTCTCGATATTGTTTCGTTCTTGCCCTCATCACATAGAAACTGAATCGATTGGGTAACCAACTAAAGTAATTGATGAAGTAATATCATTGATGGATTTCATTGATCATTTTTGTTTTGGCCTATATCTACCTACTCAAAATGTTAGCTAGATTGTTACGCAATTGTTAGATTGATTATTTGCTATTTGTAAAAAGTAAAAAAGCCTTTATTTCAAATACACATTTCATTAATTTATTAATTTTATTATTTTAAATTTTAATTACATATTATATTTGTCCATCATATCATAAATCACATGATTATCATTACATATCACCTTGCTATTTGTATCATAATTATATATTATATGCCTCTTTAACATCTATTCCTTCTTTTTAAAATTTTATTCATTCTCTCTAAATACTTAAAAGAATATTTTACCTACTAGCACACATAAACCCGACCTCTCAGGTCAAAGGATACGTCCCCCTGTGCGCCTTTCGAAACGTTAAGGTAAATGGTTTGCATTTCAGGTACTTCAATTGTGGAACTCCTTGCCACGCCTACCCCTCGCTAACTTTATAGAGCATCTAAAACAATTTTATCTGTCGCAGTTGCCATATCGTTGACGTTGTTATTGTTTACTTAACGAATCGTTATTATTTATTTTATGTTTAGACTAGTATACTCGTATTATCGTCATTTAGTAGGTATTAGTATGTGTTGTTATTAGAATGTACAGTTTATATAAGTATCAGACAATTTATTCACAACTGCACGCCCCGCCTTCTACCTCCTGTATGATCTCCATCCTAAAGTTGTTTGGAAGAGATCGCCCTTAGTGCTAAGGCCGCCGATTGTTACCCTAGTTTTTTAAGCTGTTTAATCGTGTGTATTTAATTTGTGGTGTGAATAATTTTAATTATTTCTTGCAATCAACAGCGTTATGTATTCTTTACAATATTCAAAAATAGTAATTAAAGATAAGTCCAAAATAACAGAGATAAACAATAGAGGTTATCTTTAGTTATGAATGAACAAACTAGACACATAACAATGTTAAGATTGAAGATAGTAACATTAGTAGGCTCTTTATGACAGGAAATATTAAAATTCTGAGCTTTGCTGTATGTGGTATCCACGTGCTTATTATTCAGACTCAGATAGTACCCGTGGACCAACTATTTTGCACAACTAGTTGTGCAATAGGTAGAAACATACTTCAAAAAAATTGTTTCAGTCTCAACTAACTGGAGATAGGCTTATAAAATAAAACGCTTAATTTGAATCCGAATTATTATAACATTTTACTATAGTATTTTTTAACAGTGGATCAAAAAAATGGACTTGAAAAACAGTTAGCTGTCTAAAGGCTGAAAAAAGTATCCGATCCCTGTCTTTTTATTTAATGCTAAACAGACAACAGTATTAAGTAAGTTCCAAATAAGAAAGCTGCCCAAACTATTACGTCTACCATGCATTCCCCTGCCTTCTGGAGGATTATTTTCCGTCTTTCCCAAATTCTGTTGAGTGCCATAATGCAACAATTCGACTATTTAATTATAGCAGCAGTAGCAAAATGGTTATAGAGACTTCAGCAAAGGCAAAGGAAATAGTGGCAATCAAGCAAGTTTCGATAGCTTTCTCTGCTATTTTTTGGAATTTCCACTTCTTCTTCTGCTTCTTTTCTTGTGCATTCATTGTGTAAACTTGTTGGTAAGTATTTGGGATCGAAAGGCTAGGCGGAATGCTTTCAGAGGTCAGCGTTTGCTGGGGTTGTGGTCATATTAGAGTCATGTTCTCGAGGGTTTTTATTTTACTTTGACTGTTGTTTACACGTGGGCAGGTCGCAGCTACATGAAGAATAGCAGCAAGCAGCGCATCCTGACTTCACACTCACGTTATCAGTTTGGGCATTTGATGATCTTTTCTTACAAACCAAGCGGATCCTTTCGAAGCCAAACCAGGCTGCCGTAATGTGAGCGCCAACTATTAAAACTATTAATGTGTTAAAAATTATGAGGCGATTTACCATAGCCGTTAGAAAAAATAAAAAACCCGATCATCTCGGTTGCATTTAGTACACTTTTCTACTTTAAAGATTAAAAAAATGCCATATTTTTTTGATTATCACGAATACGAGATGTCAATCGATGACATGTTATTTTTGCTTCACTGAATTTGTGTTACAATTTGTTAGTTGACAGTTCTAGGTGGGTTAGAAACTTTTTGAATAAAGTAGGTAGGTAGATGAAATTATTATTCAATACGGTTTCTTAGACGAATCCCTAGTTTTTTTTAATTGTTATTTTAAAATTTGTTTTTTTTTTTATATCGTCACTCAATTGATGTCTACAGATTACAGATAGCCGACGACAGTTGACGGCGTGACGACGCGGTGTGACAACATGGTTCACAGACTAGGTAAAGCTACTACGCTGCCAACTGGTAGGGGCTTGAGCATTTGGATTGTCTTTAAACCTTCAACGGTCTATGGGCAGTCTAACTGTATTTGTAGTGTTAGTATTAGCTTGTTTGTTTAGTTAATAAAGGCAAAAACCCAAGGAAAAATCCTTTAAAAAAGCTACTAAAAAAGTCTTTGACGTGGTCACTCCCGAAAGACGTGACTTAACGATATATTGGCGCTCCCCAGCCTAATTGGTCTAAGCTAAGGCACAGAAGACATAATAGGCTAAGGGTCTGAGAGTGAAGAACGCGGGGGACATAAAAGAGGCCTTACATTAGCGATGGAAAATAAAAGACTGATAAAAGGCGAGTTAATCGAGTTCTAAAGGGTCGGCAACGTATTTGTGATGCCTCTGGTGTTACAAGTATTCATAGGCGACGGTGACTGCTTACCATCAGGCAGCCCGTCTACTTGTTTGCCACCTATGGCATAAATAAAATATAAAAAAGTATAAATAATCTTGCGACAAGTTGATCGCTCTGACTTTGTTCAGTCTATGTTTCAGGAACAGAATCGTTCTATACTAAGGATGTTGAATAACCCTTCACCCTAGTTCCATAGAGGGTACTTGCTACACTAATGGTACTGATGGTACTGACCAAAGCTGCTTCAGGCTCGACGTCATCGCTCGGCGAGTCGCTTCTGCCGAGTCCGCTCTCGTCTGAGGACGGGGTCTCGAAAGGCCGCTCGTCGGTCGCTACTCGCGTCACCATCTTCTATTAAGTACCTGTAAAAGAGATATGATGTTACAAATAACGATTAAGGCCATTAAATATCATGTTTCTCACTATAATAACTTGAAAAAGCTTGCGATTGGTATAATTTTTTTTGTCATAAGTTTCATTATCATGTTAGAAAACTATCAGAACTTGCAGAATCATGAATTACTTTTGGACTCCTCTAAAGAACGCCACATGAGACGATTTTTTGCTAAATTTGTTGTAGAATTTTCTGTCTTGATATGGCTTGCGACAGGTATTTAATGTTTTGTCCTATTATTACTTTGTCATACTAGAAAAATAAATCCAACTACTTTTGCTAGAGGTTTTCAGAATCATAAATCTCTACTGAACACCCCGGACGAAGCCGGTTTTAAAGAACACCACGTCAGACGATCTTTTCTTTTATATGAGTTCCTGAATTAATTATCTAGAATAAGATACTTGGTAACTTGACCATGCTTGAATCAGATGTTTCGGTTAAACTGCAGTAGGGTAGGTCACAGGTGTAACGGTGATCCATGATCCATCACACCTGTCCTACTGTTGGATTGCTGTTGATACCCATACTATGCGTAGTAAGACGCGTGTTTTACCTACAGTAGGTGCAACGACATAGAAAACTGATACCTTGAAAAGTCGGTCATGTTTACTTTACAATTGGACTGCACGAGCATAAAACATGATAAGTATAGAAACGTGTGCCAGTCACACATGGTCTCATTTATGCGGTCATTGCTCATAACGATGGCGCTAAATAAAGTAAGTTTTTATCGGCTGAAGCAGAACCGGCCGTCGGTGTAGACGTGTTCTAGAGTGGTGACCACGAATTGCAAACGTAGCGTAGAATACCTTGAGCCTCCACGAAATTTAGATATTCGAGCTGGCAGTGACTGGAAGTGAAGAGCCAAGGATTTGGCTGAGTGTGCCTCAGAAGAATCCTATGTCCAGCAGTGGACTGAGATCGTTTGATTATGAAGGCAAACTTTAGGCCGCCCCAATGCCACTGTTTTTTTAGACAGAATTTAGCCATATTGGTAAAAATTTTAATGCAATATGTGGCAAACAAGCAGACATGCTGCCTTATAGTAAACAGTAGGTACTCTAGACTGTTAACGTAAAGTCTGTACATTTTCTACATGATTCATTTCGGAGAATGTGCATCGAAGTTACATGACTTTATCCATCCCCTTTCTACTACAGGACAAATAGGAAAATGCCCCACTACCTACATACATTTTGGGTTTTCCTTGAATACGTACCAAACGTTTCGATTCTACGTTTCTAACCAGTACGGCCAAGGATTGGAACAACCTGCCGGCTTCCTTGTTTCCTGAGAGATATAATCTGGGCCTTTCATCACTACCAAAAGCCGAGTTGGTGATCAAACGCGGACTTATTCACGATAAAAAAACCTACCCAAAGACTGACCGGAGCGTCTGTTGTAAATGATAATCTTATCACGTTTATGGGTCAGATGTTCCATCACTAACGTGACAGCTCACATGTGATGGGCATCATCGAATTGTTTGTTATCGTAAGCTATCATAGCTAGTTCACAACCTTACATTCTGCGTCTCATCATTATGTTATTATCATAGATACCTAACTCGTTGCGTGTTAAGTATTTAGGCAGAAAGCTAGTGCTTGTTTTTATTACATCCATCCGATCCAAACTTTTTTGCTCTCTGTTTTTTACTATACAAACGTACGTTCAAAAAGCTAGCAAACTTATTAGAATTCACGGTTTTATTCGGCTTTCTACAATGTTATGGTACCTGCCTAACCAAAAAAAACTGAATAGTAAGAAAACTAGTATAACTAAATTGATTATATATTTTTAATTAAGACAAAGGGAGCGATGGTGGCCGAGTGATAGCATGTGCGTTTTGCATCAGACGGCACTCGGTTCGATCCTTAACCTTACACCAATGACTTATTAAGTACTACTTAAATAAATAATGTGCAGTTTCGACGCTTCGCTCAACAACGGTGAAGGAAAACTTCGTGAGGAAACCGGTATGTCCAAAACCTCAAAAGTTCAAAGACAAATGAAATTCACCAACATGCACTGTAGCATGCATGGTAGATTAGGTCTCTCTCTCTCTCTCTCTCTCTCTCTCTCTGTCTTTATCTCTCTGAGGGAAGGCCCTGTGTCCCAGCAGTGGGAATATGATAGGATAATAAATCGAGATAAAAATAAATGATTCTGCATAATTACGGTTCTTCTCAGTATTAATTGCCTTATTGTAGTATCTAATTATACTGTAATTATAAAACACATGCCGAAGGTAATTACTTAGCTTATAATAAACCAGTTTAATGTATGTATGCGTATCTATGTGGTTGTAGATGTAATGCGATTTCCCCTTGTTTAAAATAGCCACCTAACCTAGCGTGGTGTTTCCGAGAAGCTACAAAATGGGGTTCTTCAAAAGGCGAGTTAATAGAGTCCTTAAGGATCGTCAACGTATTTGTAATGCCTCTGGTGTTACAAGTATCCATAGGCGACGGTGACTGCTTACCATAACCATACCGTCTGCTTATTTTCCACCTATGGTATTAAAAAAAGCTAAGGCTCCCAGTCTATAAACTAGGTATGACTCATATTCAAATTCATCTGTTCAAATACGGTAACCGACAATGACATCGTTAAGTCGTAGATTGTGACGCAACCCTATATTGCTATAAAACTTACATTTAGTTGTAATAAAAACTAGATTGAACCAGATTGGCGATCATGTGGTCATCAATGTAATAAGTATGGACCCAATTATTGTAATTTTGAAGTGAATAACCAATCTCTGCATCTGAAGGTTAAAGTATAGTCTTATTTTTTTTTAAATTATATTTATACTAAAATTAGTGATTTTATTTACACGAAAAATATTTAAAACACAGATATTTAAAACCTAAAACTATTACTACCAAACATTAAACTTAAATAAAAACTTAACTTCGTCTTAATTATTTATCTCACTTCCCAACGATATACATACTTATAATTATTAGAGCGCCCCACAGTTTTGCAGTGCACAGAGTTCCGTATCCAAATAGTCCAACGGGACCTTATTACTAAGCCTACGCTGTCTAGTGTCTACCTTTTAAAAGCTGTATCTTTCGAACTGTAATAGATAGCCAGTTGAGATTTTCACATAATACCTATGTTTTCTGGTACTTTTCTTCAAAATTTTCACAATTGTATTTATGACGTGACGTTGACCAAAGTGCCGTAGTCTTAGACGGTAAACATTAATAAAAAAAATGCAAATGGAACATTTTATAGACATGACGATGATAACGAAAAATTATTACGATATAAATATAAGATCCTTATCTACTTTTGGGCCTCAAAAAACCCCAATTCTCTACTTACTGATAATTTTATTTAAATTGTTAGTCACTTCATCAAAACTCGCGTGTGCATGTATTATAAACTAGTAGGCGGCCCCTGCTTCGCACGGGCGAAGCCGGGATATATAGCCTATGTCAACCGGGGATAGTGCAGCATCCCAACAGTGAAAGAATTTTTCAAATCGGTTCAGTAGTTTCGGAGCCTATTCAATGCAAACAAACAAACAAACAATCAAATCTTTCCTCTTTATAATATTAGTATAGACTGGGACAAAACGGAATAAATTAATATGTAACTTAAAAAAATATTAAAAGAATTGTATTGAATTAAATAAATTGCGTATTTTCGTAGAAAGATTACAAACAAATTAATATGTAAAAAATATATTTCGTAAGTTATTTTTTTTTATTTTACCTCGAAACGACTCGCACTAACGTCATCATTCGACCTTCACATGATAGGGGGAGGGAGGTGGTGCGGAAACTATCACCGACTATCACGAACGATCATAATATGATATACAGAGTTCTGTAACATATGTTATGTAGTGATAGTTCTGGAACATCACGTGTATTTGAATGTATTTTATATAGGTACTAGCTACACCCTGCGGTTTCACACGCAAGTTAAAATTGTCAAGTTTTCTGAAATTTTCTAAAAGTTTTTCTTTTAGTAAGAACCTTCTACAAAGTATTAGAAAAATTTAAAAAAATGGATGATATCGGTAAAGTTGTTCTCAAATTATGGCGTGACCAAGGTAAATAGGGATTCATTTTTATATATATAGATAGATAAGATATTTAAAGTGTTGTTTTATGTATTTCATTCGCGTGTATTTTTCGCCAATCCAACGTGCAAACGTCACGAGTCTCGCGCGTCAGCCAAATGGCCAAATTATTTCCTGGTCCGAAGGCGTTTAATCTTTTGAACGTTCTACATTTTTTAAATATTACATTTTGTTTTTATAAGGGGTTACTCACGTAAGATTAAACCAGTTACTCCGAACATAAAACGAAAACTACAAAAGAAAAATATGTGGTGTCCATTAATTATGATTAAAATGTCATTATAAAAACTTCAATAAGTACATTTTACAGTTTTTACTAATTGTGTTTTTTACTGGGCAAGTATCTTTAATAACTAAACAAAATACAAGCTAATACCACTACAGATACAGTTAGACTGCCCATAGACCGTTGAAGGTCTAAAGATAATCCAAATGCTCAAACCCACAGCATGCTGGTGGCATTATAGAATGGCAATGCTTATGCGTTGAGCCAGAAACACGCCAGAATTTCGGTCACGCGTCGCATTAACCAGGCGCTCTGTTTTTTTTTAAATGAGGGGAGCTCCCGGTCCCCGAGAGCCCAATGACTCGATCCCAAACGCCTCAAATATATAACCACTGCCGAGGTTAGCATATTTGCGTCGCTAATTGTGTTGTTTTTGTTGTAATGTACTTTGAACCTCTTCTATCAGTGACCAAAATACATGTGATATTGAGGATGGGGGTAGAACAAATCCCACAGAGTATTCGTAGTACCAGAGGAGGATCAAAAATGGCCCTAATGTACGCGCACAAATACGCGCACATGACGGGAAACTGCATGCTCTCGAGCTCTCGACTCGAGCGAAAAGTTCATCTATTCTTAGAACAGTACACAAATATGTACTTAGCAGATTATGGCTTGTTTTGTGGTACACGTTGTGGTATATTCTGTGGCATCGAAGTTAAAGTTTACAGCTTCGGGGAGTACCCCTTTCTTTGTATTTGCTTTACAAACATATCCTAATCATCGTTCTAATTCTACAAATAGAGATGTGCATAGTCTTCTAAATCTTCTTTTATTTAAAAACCTTAGTTAAAGTTTTTACCTTAGCATGATAGAGATACCATTTTTAAACACCGCTGCAAAGCTAGGCCTTTTATAAGTAGTATCTACCTACCCAAAGAGCATTTAAAAATAATTTTGGATGTTCTTTATTTACGTATCTTTTCTTACTCATGTGTAGAGTTCAATTTACCTTCTAAATTATTTGTCCTTTTGCCGTTGTTTTAGGATCAACCAAATTCATCATAACCACATTATTAAAAATAATAATATCAACACTGATTTCAATTAAGAGCGCACGAAAACCATTTCTTTGTACATTAATCCGCAAATTCACGGTTGAAAGTCCTCACCAAAACTTTTGCTGAAGGGAACCATAACGTCATGTGTATATATTTTTGGTTTTGTTGATTTATTCAAAAAGCGCTAAATCTATTTAAAATATTTTTTATGAGACCACCTCTGTAGCATGACTTAACAAACAAAAAAATAAATATTAAAATCAATTCTTAATATGCGAAGAAATCACGTAAAAAACATGCAGTCGAATTAATAAACTCCTCCTTTCGTCGGTTAAAAATATAGGTATTTTCCCGTACTTTAAAGCTTCAAGTATTATGTATAAAAACATCGGTACATCGGCCGTGTGACCTGACTGACAATTACATACGTACACATTTATCAGCATTCTCAGCCATAAGTATACAAGTAAACAAGCCTTCTCGATACGCCCAGCAAGTAAACCACGACTATTCGATAACGGGATGCTAGAAATGTCATGACGATCTTAATGCTTCCACAGACTTTGAGTAGGTAAGCACCGGCTGGTCCCGAGTATGTAATTTTTTACCGGGCAATTGCTTTTATTAACTAAACAAAATACAAACTCATTTTATTTACATCACACGGTAAACAATCTCGTATGGTTAAGCCAAAAATTAAAAAGTGTGAAAACCGCGTCAATTTCCATAATAAAATACAAACTAATATTACAAAAACAGTTAGACTGCCCATAGACCGTTTAAAGTGTAAAGATAAGCCACACACAAGCCCACTATCAGTTGGCAGTGTACCCAGCATATATACTGGCAGCATTACCACGCTGATGGCAATTTTTATGCGTTAGTAGGTACCTAGTTATATGTCAGGAATGTCTTTACCTCTGAATAGCCTGCCTGGTACTATGCTAAGCTATTGCTAGTCAATACAAATAATCAAACGAAATCACTTTACAATGGCTTAAATAAGTAACCTGTATTTAGACCCCATAAAGCAACCAAGAATGAAAAAATCTGGCAGACCGTAGCAAAATAGTGACAGAATTTGTGAGGTAATTATACAAAAGAGGCTTGAGGCAGAAAGATGGTAACTTTTTGCCGTAGTTGTTGTTGTAATTTCACGGTCTACTGATTTCCGTACGTAGATTAGTGGTTATTTTAAACAAAATAGTCAAATGCGACGCATTAGACTACGTCGTACTTACCTACGTCGTAAGAACTCCATAAATATTTTATAGATTAATTTTTCAGGGAAGTTGTAGAAGCATAATATATTTACTAGTAATTAAATGTTTTAAACAAATTATACCACAGTTTCTAGGTACTCAGGGACTGTGTTGGAATTCGTTAAAAATTTAATTAATTTAACTCTTTCTTGTAGATTAACTTATTCTTCTTGTAATGTATTTTTGTAGTGTCAATAAAGCGTTATTGTATTGTAGTGACCGGGTATTTCGCTTTCATACATACATAAAACAAAACAATGCCCTTTATACCCAAGAAGTAGTGTAATGTTTTACGGGCGTATATATATACCCCCGTAAACAACCAACAACACAACGCAACGCATAATAATTATGTTGTTGTTGCTTGTTTCTTGCGTACATGTGTACAAACATACATATGCATGTTTGTATTTTTTATGCTTCTTTACTATATAATCTCATTTAGCCTAAATTACTTAAACCGATTGTGTAAGGAGTCGTTAGATTTGTCTTCATGCCCAAACTGCAATAGGCTACATTTTGCAATCAAGTTCTTTACTTGTTTATAAAGAGGGCTTAGGTGTGATTTTCAGTGCTGTCGATTCCGCGTTTCAGTAAAGCACACACGCCTCTCCTGGCTAACAGATGAGCAGCATTATAAATCATCGAATGTCTGTATCATTGGTTTTCTAAATGCATTATTAGATGAACGATTTTATGTACAGTCGTCATGATATAGCGCCCAAATAATATGTATATAATGCATAGTTCTAATATCTAGCGTATCTGAAAAGCTTTCAGTCGAGGCCGAGCTTTCACTGATTGCTGATAGTATATAAAAGATAAAAAACTGATTGTAATACTCTAGATAAGCTACTTATATTATTTCAAATTTTGTGTAGTATTGACGGTAGATAGATTTTTTCCAAGGTTTTTTTTTTGTTTGAAAATAATTACTCTTAAAAAAGGTCGCTTTCCTACAAAGTTTTAAATTGCTAATGTTTTCTTAATGAGGTGCTACGTCCGTGGGGGCCGGCAGCTAAAAATATTTCAAAGCGTCTCGTCGAAGCATCTCGTGACCAAAATGCTGGCCGATATCTTACACAACGTATTAGCATTGCAATTCAACGCGGCAATGCGGCCAGCATTTCGGGTACGATGCCTGCTGGCAGCAGTTTATTAGATTAGTTTAGTTTTATATTTTAGTACTAGATTGTTTTTATTTTTTCAAGTTGTTTTCATACATTGAGCATAATTTTCTTATGGAAATAAATCATTATTGGTGCTTCGTAAAATAAATAATATAAACGTATTGTCATGAACTTCACCTCTTTAGGTACCTTGATTGACGTAGATTGTTTTTGAAATTCTGCAATTTTCCTATGTATGTTTAAGTTAATCAATTATTATTGTTATTAAAATTAAGATGACTGATGATGATTTTCGTTGACTTTAAAGGTAATGAGTAAACACAAAACTATGTACCTACTCGGTATTTGTGTATGTACATTTAATGAATGAGAATTTCTATTGATAAGAATGTTAAAATAACAAATACCCTGTAGGTATTTCTTTGGTTACATCCTCTAGGAACGTGTGGTACAGAAATAGGCTATTTATTATGTTCAAACATTTATCTAATCTTGTTCGACTGATATAAATATGAAATTATTTTCATATTTATATCAGTTTTCCCATATATTCTGGTCATTATAAAAAATATGTTTTTTTTTCGTTAAAAATGTGTTTTTGATATTCGTGAATAATTATTACAGTAATTTTATTTAAAAAAACAGTAATTTTATTTAAAAAAACTATAATATGTGTGAATGAGATAGTGGCTCGCCATATTCTGGGCCTTACTTCATTTGCACGCCCAAATGCTTAAGAAGAGTTTTACATAAAAACAACAACAATACAACAACTCACCAATTGGATGCGTGGTTGATCACACGCGCAGACAGATAAAGGTCTATGAGGATAAGGGTTATTAGAAGAAGAGGGTTATTAGGGGAGGGTTATTAGGGTCTATCAGGATAAAGGTCTATCAGAATAAAGGTCTATCAGGATATGGGTCCATCAGGATAAAGGTCTATCAGGATATGGGCCTATCAGGATAAAGGTCTATCAGGATATTACGATATATAAATATTTTGATCTTCTTCGCCATCCTCCAGTTGTTTTTTAGTTCTTATTGTGTTTTGTTTTAACTTTAAACTTTAAAGATATATCACTGTTTAGTTCTGTTGTTGGTCACTAAAGAAGTCCTTAGCACAGATACTGTTTGAATCCTCTGTCACGGCCATATAAGACACTAGTAGGCCGCCCCTGCTTCGCTCGGGCGAAGCCGGGATATATAGCCTATGTCAACCGGGGATAGTGCAGCATTTCAACAGTAAAAGAATTTTTCAAATCGGTTCAGTAGTTTCGGAGCCTATTCAATGCAAACAAACAAACAAACAATGAAATCTTTCCTCTTTATAATATTAGTATAGAAGTATAGATGAGGCGTGTAGGTATTTACCTACTGACTATGTGACATTACTGATTCGTATATTTACTTACATAATAATTTATCATAAATATATCGAAACTATAAATATAAACTATATCATGTTGTCACAACTTGTCCCCAGAGTGATGAAATGTAAAACAAAGACGACGTGTGGTTGTTTGTTCGTGTGGGGCTGCCATATGTAAAGATGTGCTCAACTGCTCACGTTCTTAATGACATTAAAGATTAAAAGTGATAATTCTTATTATTACGTATAACAAGAATTATCGGTTAACTAACAGCGACCTACAGCTATCCACGATCAAAAATTAAATTAGACTTTTTTATGACATATATAGGTGGCAAACAAGCAGACGGGCCGCCTGATGGTAAGCAGTCACCGTTGCCTATGGATACTTGTAACACCGGCAGTGCAAGTACCGTTCTTTATCGAATGTCAAATTTGACACTTGAGATCGACAAATTCGATAAATACCATTTGATCAGTACTCGCTATGATCGATTCTATGGCATGTTATTTAATTTAACAATCGATAAAGAACGGTACTGCTGATGCATCACAACTACGTTTGCTGACCCTTTATGAATCTATTAACTCGCATTTTGAAGAACCCCATGTTGTAGCTTCACGGAAACACCGCTAAAGGTAGGTACCTATAGCATTCCACATTTTGTAGGTGTCACAAGAAAGATCACGTGATCTCACAGTGTGCGATTTCCACTGATCTATGATAATGTAGATGAACTTTCGGGTGGTGGTGGCTATATAGTACAATGTTAAAACTGCGACACCGGCATCAGATCAAACAGTTGTACAGAACTCTCCCCGACTCGTGTGATGTCATCAACCCTTATTGAAACGGCAAACTATGGTTATATTCTCTATAAAGGGTTACTTTTAATTAATCAGCCACCGCTCAAAGGCTGATTCTGAACAAATTTCAGCTTCGTAGTAGCGTTCTAGTAGTTTTCGAGATTTCGTGATAGGTCAGTAAGTGAGTGAGTGAATTTCGCTTTTACACATACATATTTTAGTATACATATATGTTTACTAAAATACATACAGGTGAAATACAGGTACATACAGATGAAAGCTAAGTATTTTATTCGGGCACAATCTATCATTCCTCTGGGATAGTGAGTAAAACCGCGGGGTGCTGATAGTGCTCTATAAACCGGGACAGTGGAAAATTACCCGACTTGTTATTGTGAACGCTAGCTTACAATGAAATCAAGCCTGATAGCGAGTGAACCCGAGGGCGAGCGCTATCTGCCACTTATCTAAAACATCGTCCTGATACCAGTGAGGTTTGTTTGCATAACATGGATACGCCCCAATTCTGGAATAGTTCTTGTATTAAAAAAAAATTCTATACCTTAAAGAATATTTTAAAGAATGAGTTTTATATCCTCTCATTCTAACAAAGCGAGATAAGCAAGACTTGCGCCTGGGTGGTAAGCTTGACGGTTGCTTGTGTAACTTTAGTTTGTAAGCTTTATTAAGCGCTGTTTTTCCCCCGTTTTTTATTTAATCATTTATTCACGTGCTATCTACGGCCTCCAACTCACCTGATGGAAAGCGATGTTGTGGCCAAAGATTGAGCACGTGGACCTAGAAGGTACTTATTCAGTCTGGACTTAATAATATATACCCAGGTTATAGATTTCAGGAAACAAGGATGGTGGCAAGGCATTCTAGTCCCGAGCGGTTTGCATTAAGATAATGGAGGCAAACCGGCTAGTACGAGCCGGTGGCATGTCATAAATCTCATAATAGTAAGTAGCAGAAGGTATTGATTAACAAACACAAATGGGTGTCTTCAAATCACGATAGGCGAGCATGCTCCAACGTAGACTGCATCGTCGTTTAATAATAGGCGAGATGGTAGTCAAACAAAAGCCTATTATTTATTTTAAAAAAAAAGACGAAAAAGTGTCTTGCATTTACCTTTAACAATTTAGATACATTTAAGAAATATCTATCGTAAACCTAATTTAAATCTTACGTTGTTACAATAATGTCTAATTTAGCTAGCAACAAATGTAGACTAAACGGTTTAGGATGATGTCGTCGCAGTAAATGTCTTCAATAACGTTACTAATTATACATACCGTTATATATTTAATTTTTAACTTTTCAAATTTAATATACTTAATTCGTGCTTTTATTCAATAAAATTTACAAGTAAAATAAAAATAAAAACAATCTTAAAATATTTTATAACCTAAACAAAATAGCTACTAATTAAAATTTTAATTACAAACTGAATACATAAAAATAAATATTTTTAATCAAATAACCCGCCCCTAACTGTACCCGGTGCAAAGGTGCCCATAATATTAAATTACTTAAACCGTTATATTAAATTTAAATTATTGCTCACCCCATTTTCAAAAATATTTTAGAGCGCCTGGTTTATGCGACGCGTCACCAAAATGCTGGCGTGTTTCTGGCTCAACGCATAAGCATTGCCATTCAGCGTGGTAATGCCGCCAGCATGCTGGGTACGCTACCAACTGATAGTGGGCTTGACCATTTGTATTGTCCTAAGACCTTCAACTCTATGATATATGGGCAGTCTAACTGTATTTGTAGTGTTAGTGTTAGCTTGTATTTTGTTTCTACTAAATACGAGATGAGTTAATGAGTTTTTAAATAAATACATCAAAGACAACAGATAACTACGTAAATAACAAAATCACTTACCAGTCACCGTAATATCCAATGGCTATGTTGTTTATAACAGTTAAAAATATAACTTTTGTAATCACGAGCGTTGAAACGTGATTGCGGATAAGTTATCAAACAAAACTTTCAAAACAAACAGGTTAATAACTTGTGCTATTTACGATAGGCCAAGCCCGCCCGGTATAAGTGCCGATTATGAACTGTTGAATAATGTTGGAATCATTATGTTTATATCGTATTATGTCTCGGCTATGCTAATTTTCAAGTTCTATGTCATTCGAAGCACCGGTAGAGCAGGTTTGTGGGGCGGGAACCTACAGGCCTTAAATCGAATGATATGATCCCTGATCAATAGTTTCATAACATTGTATCAGATAATTGACATCTGATGTGCCTACCAAGTTAGAATTAAACATTCGCAGACAAGTAGGTACCTTTTTAGGTACCTACCTAGTACCAATTTACATACAAAATCTAACTTTTCGGGATATAGACGGGTATTTAATAATCAGAATTCATTACAACTTTTCCATCTTTAGAGATGTTTTGTTTTTCAAATTGAAAACTAATGTACCATTCCCGAAGAGAAAAATTAATTTAAAAAATACGGATTGAATTGAGATTCTTCCTCCTTTTTGAAGTCGGTTAATTATAAATGCGTGTATACACACACACACACACACACACAAAAACAATTTTGAGAACCTCTATTTTTAATCTGATGTAAAGTTGTACCATCAAGGTAAGAGTAATAACTTTTTTGTACAGTAAAATAGCAAGTGTAATCAGTTGAAAAGTTGTACGATCAGGGTTGCTAAGAGCAAAAACATTTTTGAACAATAAAATAACAGGTTAAATAAAAGCTTTGCTTAATTAAGAAAACGTAGGCCCATAAAGTGTCATCTATGAATCTGGAGTAATCTGACCCCATCACTAGAGAAGAAGTAAACAAGTAGAAGTGTCAATGAGACACTTCTATTTGACATCACTACGCTGCAAAAACTATGCTATAATCATAGATTTATAGATGATTTATAGTATAGTAAAAAACGAGGTCTGTGGCTATTATCACAGATTAAGTATGAAAAAATTCGAGGTCTGTGGCTATAATAGAGTGAAAGGTTAGCTCCTGGTCTAATACACGCCATGACATTGTTTTATTAATTTATTTACATTACCTAGAACTAGCTAAAACTACTTAGTATGCAGGTTATGTATGAATTAAATAAACAAACCAATAACACTTAGTTACTTAATGCAGCTTATATATATTTTTATGGCTAGCATGGATTTCACAATATTATGCAACGCCAAGAGCAGCTTTTTTGTTGTGGAAATTAACGAAAAAAAGGATCTATAAAATATCAACCCAATTCAATAAATTTTAATCTAAGACCAATGAATGTCTAAGATTTAGAAACACTTAATTTAATAATAGGTTTTTTAAGTTACTCGAATAGAAAATATATTCATGTAAGAAATCAGAATTATTGAACACCTACATTTCCAAAAAACTTGAAGACAAAAATCACAGTGATAGTAAAATATTGGGCAACATGTTCAGAATAATATTTCAAACGTATTAAAGTTATTTTTATTTTGGCATAAAAATTACTTGATAATGTTATTATTATTTACTTACTAACTCTGAAAACCATACAATTAATCTACCTACACATATATTTGAAAAAAATGCAGTGCAGTCTCGCAAAAACTCGAAAAAGGATTGAGCGATTTTTTGTTTTGTTGGGTTAATTAGATAATAATTATGAAAGTTATTTTTTTAAGTTAACCCGAAAATTTGAAAATGAGGGAAAAACTGACAGTGGTTTTTCTATGGGATTTTTGTATGGTCCATAATTCATTGGACAGGATAACGTTTGTCGGGTAAGCTGGTACTAAATATTAAAAATGATAAAGCTCACTCAAATATCCACAGATAAATTTTACTGCATTTAGGAGTTAGGTTAGGTGTTTTTTTTTATGCCATAGGTGGCAAACAAGCAGCCTGATTGTAAGTTTAAATCTACCAGTACGTACATATGACTCAAGTATTACCTAGGTACATTTTCATTTTTTTCTGGGCAAGTGCCTTTATTAACTAAACAAAATACAAGCTAAATTAAAACTACAAATACAGTTAGACTGCCCATAGACCGTTGAAGGTCTAAAGACAATCTAAATGCTCAAGCCCACTACCAGTTGGCAGCGTACCCAGCATGCTGGCGGCATTACCACGTTGAATGGCAATGCTTATGCGTTGAGCCAGAAACACGCCAGCATTTTGGTCACGCGTCGCATTAACCAGGCGCTCTGAAAGATTTTTGAAAATGAGGTGAGCTCCCGGTCCCCAAGGGCCCAATGTCTCGACCCCAAACGCCTCAAATATATAATTTACATTTTCATTAGCTTTTTGATCTAAAAATATTATAATTAATGAAAATATTTTTATGCAAGATGTTAAAATGCATTGCCACGTAGGGTTTTGAACTGGTTTTTCGTGATTGATCGAACGACACAAGCCTATTTGTCTACGCGAGCGATGAAAAATATTACACATTTTGGGAAAGGGACTTTTTGGCAAAGGGACATTTTAGGAAAAGGACTTTTCAGAAATGAGACTTGAACCTGATCGTGAGTGACACTGAACTATTATGGGCAATCGTGACACTGACCATCAGGCGACCAACTTTATCGTATCGTCACTCAAATGTTTTCCACACTTACACATTTTATGGTTCAAAACATGATGGTATCTATCAATATGGTCTGTCCATATAAATACTGGCGCTAACAGCAGGTTCTAGCTGTATAAGTATTAAATCAAGTCGTTTGTCAAGGAATGTGGTCGAAGCGACTTTCCATAACATCCAGAGGTGGTCGTTGATAGAGATATCCAAGTGCAAATTTCTATATAAGCTATGGTATCTATTTTTAAACGGTAGCTATTTAGCGTAACTAGATAAATAGATAGATAGAGATAGAATAATAGTATTAACTAAACAAAATACAAGCTTATACTAAGACTACGAAAACAGTTAGACTGCACATAACCCAGAGAAGGTCTAAAGACAATCCAAACGCTCAAGCCCACTACCAGTTGGCAGCGTACCCAGCATGCTGATGGCATTACCACGCTGAATGGCAATGCTCATGCGTTGAGCCAGAAACACGCCAGCATTTTGGTCACGCGTAAATTAAATTTAATGGTTATAGACTACTTTTGTTTCTGACGTTTTTGAGTGCTGATCTCATGGATATACAAATACAAAATAATTTATTGTTATAAAAGATAGATACAGACAAAATAAGTAACCCTGCCTGCTGCTTTAGCGTTAGCTGTGATGCAGCAGACAGTGTCTTCCCAAAAATAAGAACAGTTACAATAAATATAGTAAATAATAGTATACATAGATAATTTAATAGGAACTAAATACAAAATAAAGGCTACATACACTACAAAGTAAACAATGAAATAATAAAACACACGGTTTAGATAAGTAAAAAAGAAAACAAAAGTAAAGTAAAAAATAATAAAAAAATTGCGAAAGACATTGCTAGAAATTTGGATACTTATTCCACTCGTGTCAACATGTCTTCAGTTGATTTACAATCGAATGAATCGAATATAGATCCATAGTTTTAATAATCTTTGCAAAAAATGGTACTTTTCCATTACATACACTTGGTAATGTTGGTATTCTATTCAGTACAATGAAAATATTTGCACACATGTGTTTCTACTTTCGTATTTCGCATTACTGGTTTTATGTTCAAGATAATTTGATTGTCGTATTCATCATGGATTACTCAATTATTATCTACGTTTCCATAAGCTTATTGACCTGTATATTGTCCTTGCGGTTTGTTATTAGATTGGTTGCTATAATGAACACTATATTCTACGTCTTATGTGAACATGTATTATTGTTCTTGCGTTATGTGCGTCATAGGTCGCGGTGTGTTACTGGTATTATATCGAAAAATGTAGATGCCGAGGCAGACTACGAACTAAGCAAATACATATAATTAAAATTTGCAAGTTGAAGTGGCAATGGGCACGACCACTTCGCTCGAAGAAGCGATACAATACAATAACTCTTTAAGGATAAAATAAACATTACAATAAAACTATTATCCAGGCTTTTAACAGGCGGCCTTATCGCTTAAAGATCACTTCTAGGCAACCGTGCACGGCCAGGAATTATATAAAGAAAAAAAGTGGCCTTAACTAAAAAAATACCGATAATCGATGGGGAAGAAAGGTTCTCGAGTGGAAAATCTGTAGAAATGGGAGTCTGTAGACATAGAAATCTGTAGACATATGAATATGTAAAATTGGGAATCTGTAGACATGGGAACAATTCAATTATAGTACACACTCTAAATTAAAACAATAAGTACGACTCGCACTTGGCCGGTATATTTTCATCACATGCCTTAGAACTTACACAATACAAAACTATTATTTAGTAGAAACGTTATCTAAAGTTCTGATTTAGTTTTTGTCAAAACCAATGTCCTTGACTCTTAAATTTTATCAACAAACCAGACTTTACACGTGTCTGAATTGTACAATGGCGTAATAATAATAGCTGCCTTTATAAAATGGTCCTAAATATATCTTGTGAAGTAATTCATGAATCACACGTTTGTAAAACATACAATTTCGTAATGCTTACGGTTTTTTGCTGAGTTGAAATTTAGTTTAAATTACCTTGTATAAAAAAATACAATTTGAACGTCGAAAGAAAAATATTTACACGACGATGTTTGGCGATCCAAATAAGTTTTTACGATGAATACGTATTTAATTGTCTAACATATTAGGTATTTCTAATTTTGGTATTGGTAAACAATCAGCTAAAATAAATTACTAACATACCAATAGGTAAGTATTTATTACAGATAGATACATTTTAAAATGATTTTCACACCATTTTGCTAATACATATACCTAATATCCGGGTTAGTTTTTTGCTTCTATGGATTATGGCAAATATTTAAACATAAAAATTGGTGATCATTATATAGTTATCTTTTCTTGTTAACGCTCCTTGTAAGGCATAGGCTGACCATGAGTATTCTAATAAACTGTACATAAAGTTTTTGACGCAAAGTTTGAACATAATATTAAATAAACTACTGGGCTACGCGAAGAGTGTACTCAGCTGAAAGTGGTCCATAGTGCCCATCGTTATAAATAAATAAATATTCGCGACATTTTTGCACACACGGTCATCTGACCCCAAACTAAGCAAAGCTTGTGATATGGCTGCCAGAGACTGATATACATACATATATATTTTTAAATACATACTTAAATAGATATTAACACCCAGATATAGAACAAACCCACATGTTGATCACACAAATGTTTGTCCTAGGTAGGAATCGAATCCACGTCCCCAAGCTCAGAAGGCAGGTTCACTACCAACTGGACCAACGGGCTATCAAAACAACTTTTACTACTGGACCAACCCTGCAATCTCGAAAAAATATCAGCTGCTCCATATTGATATTTTTTCTCGATTTCTGAGTTGCTTCCATTGAAAAAGTTGTTCATAATGGTGGGTACTATGAACCCTTTTAGGTTTAGTAGACCCTTTCCGCGTAACCCATTATACCTACGTACCTACTACATAACAGTTACTTCGAAGGTTATTGATAACATTTGATTGGATTTCGATTATATTGAAAATATTTTAATACTTGACACTGGCAAATGCACAAGACGTGGGATAACAAAATCCTCCCATGAGGAAAGAAAAAAAAACAAAATGGCGGAAACTTAGAACACTGATTTAATTCAACTTGATTTGAAAAAAAAACCAGACAAGTACGAGTAGGACTCGTGCTTTGAGGGTTCTGTTAGATGAAACCTTCAGAGCACGAGTCCAAAAAAAAAAAACTAACTGAAGTTGAAATATTAAGACAAACTTAACTTAATAATTGACACTAAGGTTCTTCCATACAATAACAACTACTAAATGTAAGTTTGTAATATTAAAACAATATTTTTTATATGATATAAATTCAAATTAACAACTTTCAGATTTATTCCTTTATATGTGCTGTAAGACCCAAATATATATATATAAATATATTTTGGCTCTTGCCAAAATTCATAATTCTAGGTCAACGGAAAGTACCCTTTTGGTACTTTAGGTTTTGATTCCCCTGTAAAATCGCAAAATATGCGACATAAACGTTCATATCTTTTGATTACGTTGACTTACAACTTTTATTTTTTTACAGCCGAAAGAAACCGTAGATCCAAGTATTTAGTGTAAATTTCAAGTTGATACCTTTACGCGTTCTTGAGAAAAAGGGTCTTGACAGACGGACATACAGACGGACAACGAAGTGATCCTATAAGGGTTCCGTTTTTTTCCTTTTGAGGTACGGAACTCTAAAAATAAAAAATAAAAACGAATGTTATGACATAACTCATCTCTTTATGACGTTACCAAATTTAACAATTGAATGGCGTGGTCCATTTACACCCCAGCTTGGCGCCCAATAAGTAAAGCATTATCAAAGGCTCCGATTTTTTCCGTAAAGTTTTTTTCCCACACCCATAAAGGGTCCGTACTTCCGAGAAACGCTCCTATAGTATCTGTTTGGGGTTTAATTTTTTTGAAGATATATTTCAAATGAATGAGATCCCGGCGCTAGTACTTTTCCATTCGAAAATCTAAAAACCGAATGAAAAAAAACTTTTTAAAGAATGGTATCTGACTATCCGACAATTTAAATATAAAGCCGGTTATTTGAAAACGGAGCCACGTGATTTGTTGGTTAGAACTCGTTGGAACAGCTCTTTCAAAGCTTCGGCAATATAAATGGCAAATGCACTGGAGATATAGTTTTTGATACACGTGAGAAACATTTAATAGATAATTTTCAGATTAGAATTAGATTGTCCGAACAATATACATATATAATATGTATAGACTCAAACATGATACATAAACTACTAACTACTACACTAACTAACACTAACTACTATATAAACTTACGTATTAGGTAGGTGTATTTGTATACATCAATATTTCGCTGTTTTAAATTATAACGATGGTTCACTAAAGTTCTATGATTTTTTACGGGATATTTCATTCCACAACCTTAACATGACGGTAAATATCCCGTAAATAATCATATAACTTTATAAAATTTTCGATACATATATACCTAGATTTTTTAATAAGATTAGCATCGACGTGTCCGATACCACCTAACCAAGGTGATGTAAGCATAAATAAACAAGCTTCGATTAACAACAATTATATATTATTAAAAGAAAGGAGAATACCACAAGGAGCTTAAAACGGGAGATAATTTGAGGCTGGATTCGCCAATGAAAATCCCATATGAAAACAAAAACGCGTCACTTAAGGAAACAGCTCAAAATATAATTTTAAGTCATTAAAAACAAATTTGCTTTACGTAACGTGACGAAAATAAAATAAAAACAAATAATCGGACTGCAAAATGAATCCTATGACACCCTGAGTATTAAAACAACCCAACGATACCTCACACATCAAAACCAATCAAGCCGTTTAGGATATAGAATACACAAACATAAAAAAACGTTCTTACATAATGTCACGCAAAATATTATCGTCCTTCTTGGGCAGTCGGGTAAAACACAATTCATTTAATCTCTTTCAAGTAGGCATACAATGATACACTTTTGAAACGTCACAAAAAAAACACAAAGCTAAAACCTAAAACACGAAGTAATTTACAAAAACAATACATTTGATAGAAATCCCAATACATCCTCATGGCTTCAATTCCATACATAAATTATTAGTGTAGATTATTTTACCACCTAGTTATCTTCATCAGTAACCTCTATCTCAACCCCTATAAAAATAATTAAAACAATGTCTGAGTACCTATTGTAGCTTATCATATTCATGAATTATTATCAATTGCAATGTTGTGTGGGTACGTACCTACGTCGGTAAAATACCACGCTACAGGAAAATAGTTAAAACAAAATTTATGTTCGGATTCGGAAACCCCGGTTTTAATTGACCGTATAATCATAAAACAATAGTAATAATTAAACGTCTTGCAGACGATAAACCATAACTGTAATTATATAATCTGGGAAAAAAATTACTAGATCAAAGTGTTAGATTGTATTTTTTTCAGTTAGTATTTTGTTATAACTTGCATGCCCTTTTTTTCTGCCGAGAGGACTTTTTTTCTGTCGAGAGGCTTGTGCGTTGCATGGACTGTGCATTTGTCAGTGTCAAGTATTTAAATAATTTTAAGTTAGAATATAGCGTCAAACAAGTCATAGTCAAAGTTTTTAAAGTCTGTACACTTTTTTAAGTCGGTAAAAAAATACACTACTATTTTTATTACACAATAATATATAAATACACGACAATACAAAAGCTTAAAAATAAGCGGCTCCACAATTTTCTACACTTTGGCGCCAAAAATCTCAACATGTACTAGTATGAGAAAGTAGTCTTTATTGTGTGCGATTCAATAATATCAATTTGTTATCGAGTTTCCATGATAAAGCTTTCTCTACCCAAGTCGGATAAATAACACAACACCAATTCCATCATAATATTTTTGATAAATTTATTTATATTTCTGTTATTTGATATGTACTAACACTAATAACATCGGTAGCTCAGGTTAATAGTCGAAATGTAAACATGTCATTTAATTCTAAGCTTGAGAATTTCTAGATAAGCTCAAAACAGATGAGCTCATTGTAGGCATTGGTTTAGTCACAGCCAGTGCATATAGACGAACTGAGATTTGAGGCTTTCAAATTCTGTCCGGATTTCAAGCATCCTTTAAAATATTGACACATTTTTTGCATTATCTCTCCAACCTTAATGTTTGTTAGAAAGATAATGCTAACCGATTTTAGTGTTTTTATATCTTTGTATGCATGTATTTTAAAATATTTATTTAGTATGTCTATTATGGTATTGAAAAGTTGTTGACAAGAGTCATAATTCAAATATCACGAATGCCCGAGTTACTCTATAGTTATCTTTTATATTTATTATAATACTAGCTGCGCCCCGTGGTTTCACCCGCGTAGTGATGAAAAATGGTGATGATGATTAAAAGTAGCCTATGTCACTCTCTGGCTCTTGAACTAGGTATACCCATGCCAAAAATCTGGTCGATCCGTTGTTCCGTTGCAGCGTGAAAGAGGAACAAACAAACAAACACACTTTCGCATTTATAATATTACGTATGATAGTGTTGTTGCTATTTATATTTAGGTAAACTGCTACACGAGTTTTATACGATAATAGTAAATTTAGTCAGGTTTTTGGGGGGAAATCGAGCCTGCATGGTTTCGACTTTCGTTTATGTCCCATACCCGTACTATAGTATTTTTAAATTGTATAGCATTGTCGTATTGTGTAGCCTGTGACACGTGGGCTGATGCAACTTGCAAGATTATAATGATACTAATCTCATCAAAACCCCACATCCCCACATTATACATACATGAGCCCTAAAACATACCACACCCCTTTTTGGGCCCTCGTGTAATAATTATATTCTAAACTCATTCTTCATCGCCGTTCATACTCCACAAAAAAATCTACTTAGGTACTCATCCGAAGGTTGTCAGGAAGATCGCTCTTAGCGATAAGCCCTGTGATATATAACAAATTCTTCTTTTAATGTAATTTTTGTGGTGTCAATTAAAAGTTATTGTAAGAAGAAATATCAGTAGCGGGTTAAAATTATTTCAGGAACTTTATGGAATATTAGTTGTATATTTTCGGGTGATTTTCCCTGTTTTTCGGAATTTCCCGGTGGAGTAAACGTACCTACTCCTATATTTGTTCATTCTCCTTAGGTATATTTAGGTATTTAATACTTTATTGCACATTTACAAATAATGTAGAAATGCACTTTTTTATAGGTTCACAGAACTGGAAATACACATCATGAAAAACACACAGTATGAGCCTATGTGTATGACCTACTTGGAGTGAACACACATACATAGAAAAAAAAGTTTAGTACCTTTTAACAAAATGGGGACCAAATCCCCCGATTTGTGACCTTATAACTTGTGTCCATAAGCAATTTTTAAAAATCCTAATTTGGTCACAAATAAACTTTTTCTTTCTTTCTTTCTTCAATCAATATCTAGTACTTATACAAAAACAAATGCAGGTATTAAAATACAATGTTATTCCGAGATAAAGAGTTTACAAGTTTATAAACGGAAGACTTAGCTAAGCATTTTCTACCAGTCGTGCACCAGGAGAGAATAATTAGTAGGCCTGCATCAAAAATTATAATGTATATTTTACTCCACACTATTTTGTTACCTAACATGATCGATTCACTCGACATACTCTTTTGCGGTTTTCATCATGCAAAACAAACATATAGAGAGAGTTACTTTGGCATTTATTTAGTGGGATTGTGATTTTGTTTGAGAGAAGAATGGCATAATTCAAACATTGTTTAAATATTTTAAGAATCGCGTTTATCTATCTGGACCAGATTTTTATCTTAATTGTCAACAATAGCTGAAATGTGTTCTAGCCGGCAGTCATTTGGAAGCATACAATTTAGGTACATATTCAATGAGAAATAAACAGCAAAATTACGCCCCCAACTTCTTAAGAGTCCGTTTCCCAGCCAGAGCTATCCCTACACATACACATCTACTCCGCGAAAATATAAATAAACGGAAAATTTGCAACGTCAAACGCTTTTTAAAATCCCACTAAGTGATTTTTATCTTCAAAAATATTTAAAACTAGCTGCGCCCCGCGGTTTCATCAACGTAGTGATGAAAAATGGTGATGATGATGAAAAGTAGCATATGTCACTCTCCAGTCTTTGAACTATACCCATGCAACAAATCTGGTCGAGCCGTTGCTCTGTTGCTGCGTGAAAGAGGAACAAACAAACCAACAAACTTTTCGTATTTATAATACTATAGTATGATGTGACGATGTGTGATATATGTGTGTAGACAGCTGTGGACAAGAACCGAGCTCTCAAGCTGATGGAAAAATGTATCCACAGCCTCGTGACATAAGTCTAAGCTACAAAAACTCAGGCCATACCTACTGTATTCCGACGTCTGGAAAGGAAACTCGTTTAGTTTTTCTTATTTTCAAGGTCGCGAATTGGTTCCGACAGATGGATTTTTGTTTGCGATTATCAAGCATGTTTTCGAACGTTGGTTTTTTTTTGTCTGGGGATCATAAAAATCAAGCAATAAAAAGTAAAGTAGATACGGTAAATATCACGTAGCCCTAAAACTACACGTGCACGAAAATCATAAACAACTTCTACTTTTTTGCGATAGCTAAAATGTATAAATAAATAAATAAATATTCGGGACATTTTTGCACACACGGTCATCTGACCCCAAACTAAGCAAAGCTTGTGATATGGCTGCCAGAGACTGATATATATACATATATAGGTTTAAATACATACTTAAATAGATATTAACACCCAGATATAGAACAAACACAAATGTTCATCACACAAATGTTTGTCCTAGGTGGGAATCGAACCCACGCCCCCAAGCTCAGAAGGCAGGTTCACTACCAACTCGACCAACGGGCTATCAAATGTATAATGTATGTATGTATGTGTAATTTATGTAGGTACAGCATAAAAAAAACTACTAAACACTACCATTCCCAAAGGCCCTATTTGAGCCTTTGAGCAACGTGGAGGCCAGCACTTATACTTATGTTTATTTGTACAGATGTTTCTGCAACCTAAGCTCGATTGGTAACGGGATACTAATAAAAATGTTTCAAGATGCATTTTTTGTTCGACGAGTCGACGACAAGCCCATATTGTTGCTCAATTGTATAAAAAGCAAGTACAGTGGAAAATTACCACATAATTTTTTTATTTATTTTAAGCGCCTTTATTAACTAAACAAAATACTAGCTAAAACTAAAACTACAAATACAGTTAGACTGCCCATAGACCGTTGAAGGTCTAAAGACAATCCAAATGCTCAAGCCCACTACCAGTTGGCAGCGTACCCAGCAGGCTGGCAGCATTACCACGTTGAATGGCAATGCTTATGCGTTGAGCCAGAAACACGCCAGCATTTTGGTCACGCAATTAAATAAAGGAACGAAAATTCTTAAAACATTAAATTCTATGTTTATTTGCAGTGGGTTTCCTTCGAAAACAGTTTTATTTTCATCAGTTGTTGCACCAAGCATGTTCATGAAAATGATTTGAATTTTCCCTCCGAAAAAGGTTAGAACGCTAAAACAAAATAAAGGTGTGTCAAAGTAACGACTGGACGGAACTTGCCATCGATCTACATGTATATTTTATGTAGTTTCCATAATTTTCAAAGCGACAGCGTCCGTAAAGCAGTTTTTTATTTATTGTTTTAGAAGTCGCTTACTTAATATAGATTCAATTTAGTTAGGTATTTATTTAGTAGGTACCTATGTTTAGTTTAAAGGTCGATTTTAAAAGTGAAATATTGTACATTTCAAAACATATAAATTGTTTTAATACCTAGCTATTATTTCAAATATTTACTAGGTAAACTGTAGAAGATTTGAAATTAATATAAATTTACTTAATGTATGTACTTAGTTGTCTATGTTTGCTGAACTAACAAAATGACAAGTCAAGGTCAAGGTGATGAGATAATCAACCTCTTATTTTGGAAAGTCCGAACATTAACAAACGCGTAGGTCTTAAATAGGTAGTAAATATAGATTAGTTTGCTTAAGTGCTAAAGAATTTGCAATAAAGCCAGCAACATTTAAATTGGCTTTAACAGTGGCGTCGATTCTGTCATACTAAACTAAACCAATCTGACGGGACTAAAATTATCTGCCTCTCTTTTCATTTTAATATATGAGAGAAGGTTGGCAACAATTTAGAGCTGTAAAATTTAGTTTAGTTTAGATAATGGTATAACAGATCGACACCAATGCTTATTTGTATCTATAGGACCATAAAGTATATAAACTACAATGTAAAGCAGTGAAAGTTTTTCCCGAAGAAACTGTCTGAAAATTCTTGAATCCTTTGAAAGTTCTTTAAAGCTTATACTTATATTATAAATGAGGAAGTTTATTTGTTTGTTCCTCTTTCATGCAGCAAGAAGAAATAAAGAACCTGATTATTTACTTAAGAGATATACATTATACAACGGGACATGGGTTACTTTTTATCCCAGACAATTTTACTGTTCTGAGAGAAAGGCAGAGCATTGATTTTTCTAGAAAAATCAAGAATGTTTAGTATCTTTAACCTAATTAACTATCGACCTATGCAACGCCATATAACTTTAATCATTTAATATATTAAGATAAATGGCTGCGAGTTAAATATAACGCAGAAAATAGTATAACTAATGTTGATAGATACGATCAAATGAGGTTTAGAAGCGGCTGTGACTCTACATCATTAGAAGCTAGTAAGGCTATCAGATAATTACCATCATTTGATTTGCACGCTCAGGATAACGTGTCGGGAAACACACTTATTAAAATCGAGAATTATCATTAGCATTTAATATGCGTTCTCTGTATTTTTTTAACCAGATTGTTTGTTTGTTTGCATTGAATAGGCTCCAAAACTACTGAACCGATTTGAAAAATTCTTTCACTAACGGGAAGCTACACTATCCCCGGGTGACATAGGCTATAATCTATACCCGTGCGAAGCTGGGGCGGACTGCTAGTTGTAAATATGAGTTAAATTTTATCTATGTATCTATATTTATAAAAATCGGTGTGTGTGTGTATGTATGTTCCCTATGGACTCCAAAACAGCTGAACATATTTTGACGGGACTTTTAGTGGTAGATAGCTGATGTAGGAGTAATCTATCTTCTATCTGTATCTTTCGAACCGAAATTTTGACACAAAATGAAATTTTCACAGAATATGTAATGTTACAGCGGATTAACTATAATAATAAAGTCAAAAAATAAAAACTAAAGGAGGTAACGGTTGAATACAATAATAGTTTTTTATATGTATTTTTGTATTTGCTCTAATGTAAAAACGGTAATACGTAAAAGCGTCAAACTTTACTTATCAGAACAATTTGCCACAGTACTAAAAGTAAATATCAAGAAATTGTTAAGTTACGTTGAACAATATCGTTGTTGTAAATCTCCAGTGAAATATTTCTTATCTAAGTAAATACGATTGGTTCACGAACAGCGCGGCGCCGGCGCAGGCCCAAGCGGCGCCACCGTCGCGAGTAACATTGAATTTATATTCAGAGTCGATCTTTCAAAGTGAACGAACCCATTATCTACATTTACTTACCTACGTGCTTAACTTTAATCGTTTTTATAATAAATTTGAGCGGACGCTGCAGGGAATTATCTAGGGTTGACCGCCCCCTTTTATGTATTTAGTTATGACGGTAGTTTACCGACATTGTCATGACAACGATGCAATAAACTGTCAATAGACGAAGCTTGCTATCAACACGTTTATCGTATATCTAACCAGCAGTGCAAGTAACGTTCTTTATCGATCGTAAAATTTGACAGTTGGAATCGTCAAATTCGATAAAATGCCAGTTGATCAATACTTACTATGATGATTCTATAGCATTTAATCGAATTTCACGATCGATAAAGAACGGTACATGCACTGCAGCTTTATCGCTATTATTTCAAAAAGTTAACTAAAGAATTAATCCTATGGTTATTTTTTGGTGAACATTGGTTAATCATTTTTATTATTGAAACTGACGTGGTTTTCACACATTTTATTTATATTACACGGGAAAAAAAATTGGATAATCAT
Source organism: Agriopis marginaria (assembly GCA_932305915.1). Lineage (NCBI taxonomy): Eukaryota > Metazoa > Arthropoda > Insecta > Lepidoptera > Geometridae > Agriopis > Agriopis marginaria. Next base: position 5,599,613 of record OW029926.1, read on the forward strand.
GTTGATAACTTGATACCTACACTACATAGATTGTTGGTAAAAACTCTTAAAAAAATTGCCCACATACACAAATATATATTTTTTTAATAAAAATGGCGACCTATTCGAAAAAGAGTACCTACCTATATACATATTTTAAAATGCTTGACAGATTTTAGTAAGTACCACCACATTTAAATTTGCTTTCTAATAAAAAACCACATATAACTAAATCGGTCTAACCGTTTTGTAAGAAAATTATACAAACATTTTAACACACGCTAACGAACTTCTTACCCCAACTTACGCATTGTACGTTAGTAGTTTTGTTTCAATCTTCTCCGTTCCATCGTCAGTAAAAATTGTTGACAAATAAAGTTCTATGAAAACGTTGATATATACACATAAAATACGATAAAAATAAATCTATTTTAGAAACGATTTCCTGCGCGTCAAATGTAAATGATGGTAGCTGTGTTGTGAAATATAATTTGTAACACATGTCATGTTGGTAGAGTTATCATTTGCCAAACCACAAAACATCGAAACAAACGGAAACCATTGATAAAAATGTGTTCAGCGCCGTGCTTCCAAATACAATGGGCTATTATTACATCGCATAAGATCATATCTCTGTACAAACGTATCGTCCAACATTAACAATTTGATCGGAGTTAATACATAATTTAATTTGCATTCATAGTGCGGACTTTGAATTCAAAAATGACGACAAATTTAAAACGTCTGGCAACGCAGTTTTGTTAGAAAATTGTAATTTCATACAGTTAAGCTTTCTATTTTGTAACATGAGAATGTAGTTTAGAATATAGGTGTGAACGTTTCATGGACCAAAAATAGTTGCGCGCGCGCATCCCGCGCGTCTAACGTAAAAATAAAGCTGCGCTTACAGTGGAAAGCTAAACCTAGGCAGTGTCACTCACCCTAAACCCGTGATTGCAGATGAAAGCGCACGGTTCAGCACCAATATGTCAATATCGCTTATGGACCTTGACCAATTGAAATTAATCTGGTATGCTCCGTGCCGGCTTACAAGCATCCGCGTCAACGGGTATGCAACACACACGCGGTTTTAAAAAAAAAACTTTAAAAACACGATGTTAAAGTTTTGAACGACTTTGTAGTCTTTCGGCACTTGAGTTTTATTAAGTTTTTATTTATTGTATTCTTAGTTCGATGTGTATAGTGGAAAGTAGACGCGTGCCCTCGCGCCGGCGGTAGCGGGTATACTGAACGTGGTTGGCGCTCCAACGCCATGTTTAAAGCACACCACACTAGACTCATTGAAAAAAAAATGTTACGAATATTATTTCAGCGTAGGCATTGCTTTGTTTACAGGCCGGTGACAGGTATTATATTTGCGAACGACCTTTGTGAATGTTTTACCTGTCATTGTAACTTTTTGAATGCCTAGCAATTAACGCTAAGTTAACTTGCCAAATAAAAATTATTTTTGTCACTTGGTTTATATTTAGTACCCTGCATGTGTTTATTAAGTTACCTGCTTAGTATTCTTTAGTGTGCAGCTGTAATTTAATGTTTACTAAGTAGGTAAATACTGTCTTATCACAACGGATGTTCGGAGTCTTAAACACATTACATAACATAAATGTTACACCGGCAAGGTTACGATGTTTTGTGCTCTACAAATTGTACTACAGGAGAATGGGCAAATGTGGTCTTGATTTCCACCACTAACGAGATCTACGTAAATGGCTACCGATTAGTAGCACTAGAAGTACTGGACGATTATTATTTTTATGCCACAGGTGGCGGACCGGCTAATGGTAAGCGATCAGCGTAAAAAAAAATTGTGCCTGTAATACCAGGGGCATCACAGATACATTTCCAACCTTTATTATAAGATTACATAGTTTAAATTTAAAGTTTTTTTAACCATTGTAATTATTGTATTTTTTTGCAACAAATAAATGATATTTGAGTCTATGTCTATGTCTATGTGAAATATCGCAAGAGGGAGAGTTCATTTCACATATTGATTTTATAAAAGATCGAGTAAAACGCACAGTATGGTATTTCCACAGATCTATGATATGTGGATGAGCATTCAGACAGTCATCATTCATCATTATCAGCCTGTATCAACCCACTGCTGGGTATAGGCCTCCTCTCCCTTGCGCCATTGATCCCTGTCTCGGGCTAATCTCATCCACGTAAGACCTGCGATGGGCCTGATGTCATCGACCCATCGGGCTGGTTGTCTGCCTACGGAACGCTTATCCGCTATTGGTAAGTGGTGACAGTTAATGCGACGGCATCAGATTGAACAGTTCTTCACAATATTTTTCAATATTACAGTGAATAATATACAGCCAGTAAAAAGTTATGGGTGAACAAATCGTACTACTATGTAGTACTATTTAGTATGAGCAACGGTCCAACTATTCACTACTAATGAGATTTAGATAAAGGGGTGGTCCACTAATGACCTATTGAGCCACTTTCAATTGACAGCAAAAAGATGTTTCCATTAAAATGCTGTTGTTATGGCTTGACGAAAAATAAAATTAGACATTACTTATCGGACCTAACCTAAAAACCCTGTTTCATACATTTTGTCTAGTATAAATGAGCGTTTTCTATGGAACAGCAAATTTTTTTTTCGCGTTTTCAGGGTTGGTTCTATAGTAAAAGTTGTTCATAAAGATGAGTATAATAACCTCCTTTCGGTTTAGTACAGTCTATATGCGTAACCCTGTATATCTGTCAGGTACATTGAGGCTCAGGTTGTACATATTTTGCTTGGCATGTGAAACTAGAGCATGCAGGTGTAGATGTCTCGAGTTTATTCTTAGAAGTTGACTGACAGCATCTGTAATTAGATTTTGGTGATGCAAACTCATTTGATTACTAGATGTAGATACCTAAATTGCATGTGATGTCTCTTTAATCTTAGCTACACGCATCGATCTAAATGTACTAGTTACATTAACTTCTTTGGCTACACGGCTTTTTAAATTTTACAGCTTAGTCTATAAACATCTCTGCAAGTATGCATTTAATTTTTCGGTTTTAGAGGAAATTATGTTCCAATTAATATATAGGGTGTAAGGGGAACACTCTCGAAGCCAAAAGAAGGTAATTTTACTCATCATTATGAACAACTTTTACTATGGGACCAGCCCTGAAATCGCGAAAAAAATATCAGCTGTTCTATAGAAAACGGTCATTGACACTCGACAAAATGTATGGAACAGCTGATTTTTTTTTCGCGATTTCAGGGTTGGTACCACAGTAAAAGTGGTTCATAATGATGAGTACAATTACCTTCTTTTGGCTTCGAGAGTGTTCCCTTACACTCTGTATAATAATAAGAGATGTTTAATATTTTACAACCTCAAATTGTGAAGGAGCGCGTTGATGTCTTTTACTTGAAAAAATGCTAACAGGGCAATTTTTTTTTGATTTGATAAAGTAGAAGTTTTGTTTAAAAACGTCTGAATGTATATTTATTCAGACGATTGTATATACAAATAATATTTGTAAAAGAGTTATACGCCAACTCCGTAAACATATTGTAGGGTTAACACTTGATGCAATTTTAATTGGTTTTGACATCACTAATGTTTTCCTACTATCTCTTCAATCAAAGTAGGAAGTTATAGTGTGTTTCTTTACTTGATGCAATGTGATTATGTTTTGTCATAATAAACTATGTAATACTTTTAAGTAACTTCAGTGCGGAAACGCACCAGTTCACTCTACTCAGAAGTTTTATCCGGTATAGGAACCATGCGTTTTCTGGTATAATCATCAGCAAAATATGCTAATCCACATGATCAAATCATTAATCAGCCTATCTTGTTCCACTGTTGGGAAACATAGAGAGAGAGAGAGAGAGAGAGAGAGAGAGAGAGGGAGAGAGAGAGTGAGGGTGAGCTGTAACCCACCATTCTGGCCCAGTGCATGTTGGTGGGTTTTCTGTTTTTCCTGCGCGAATTTCTGAGTGCATTGAAACTGCACATAGTTTATTTTAAAACAGATACATTACATTGAAACTATTGCCGAAGCTTTTAACAGGAGGCTTTAATGTTATACAGAGTGTCTAAAAGGTGACGCCAAAACTAAGGTTCCTCCAAAGGTTCCACGAAAATACCCCATGCATGTGTTACGTTTTTTTTTAGGTTTTGAGTTGTTTTTTTATTCTTTCCGCCTACGCAGTCAGCGGTTTTTTTAGTTGTTTTGTTTCCTATTGTCAACAACGAACGTACTACAATAAAATACATTAAAAAACCACTTAACAATTTTTAAGCCTATATAGAAAGAAAATGCTTGATTAAAATTGTTACTCGTGAACTACAAAAACCGTAGAACATAAATGGGGTATTTTCGTGAAGCTTTTGGTTTGAGGAATCGAAACTTTTCATTTGATGTCACTTTTTGGATCACGCAGTATAACGAATACCTACACATACAATTTCGTATTTTTGTATTGAATAATTGACTTCTGTTTGACTACCACCTCGCTTTATATTAAGCGATGTTGCAGGCTACGATTAATAAGAAGAAACCGATTCTTTCGCGACTTGAAGACACCCAGTTCAGGGGGAAACTGGGTCACGCATACTCTCCGGAATATATCCCATAATATATGTTCTCTATGGACTCCGAAAAGGCCTGACCGATATGGATGAAGTTTTCAGGCAATCTTCAGATTAGCCAAGTCAGTAATCGTGTGAAGTTCGGAAGCGATAGTTTTTTTTCTCTAAGTCAATGGAGGTTGCTGTCGCTACCAAGGAGGTTTCTTCAAGGAAGTGTATAACAATACAATACACTGTTTTAAACTATCACGGTTTTTCACTAAAGTTGTATGATTATTAATGTTGCTAGTCTATCGGTTTTTTATCGGATACATTTCGGAGAGTCTAATTCCCTCCTGCCCATTTTTCTATCGGACTACCAGATCGGGCACGAAAAATCGTCACCGCTTTATGGTTGATATTCCAAAAACCCGTAAGAAGGCTTTGTTTCCACATTTATTATGCGAACTGCTAGTCTGTGGAATTCGCTGCCTGAATGGGTGTTCCCCGATGGTTACAATCTGGGTGTCTTCAAATCACGAGTGAATCGGTTCCTTCTAGGCAAGCGTGCTCTAACGTAGATCGCATTATCGCTTAACATCAGGCGTGATGGTGGTCAAACGCAAGCCTATTATTTATTTTAAAAAAATACGGGATATTTACCGTGGTAAGGTTGTGGAATGAGCTTCCGATATTTCGGCGCGGTTACATACACCAACTTCACGGGCAGACTGTCTTCCAGTACTTTAATACAATACAATATCAATTTATTATACACCAAAAAATATACATACAAAGTAACTTAAAATCAATGAGGTAGTGTAGTACATACTACATCAATGATTAAAATTAATACAATGTAGTCGGTAAAAAAAAATTGCCAGTTTAATAGGCGGCCTTATCGCTTTAAGCTATTTCCTCCAGGAAACCTAACGTTTATAACGCAGGTGAAACCGCGGGGCGCAGTCCCATAAAAAGTAAGTGTGATCATGCGAGTTTTCTCATAATTTCAGTGGGTTTTCATAATATTGTTTTACGATGTACGTGGCCTCATCTGTGATGCTAAGGTCTCTAGACTCGTGACTCGCGATCAGTATGCTATGGGCATTACGGTTATAGTGTGCGGTGGCGACCTCATGGGACGCGACAATGTGTTCATAGCTCAGATCAGACACAGGAGAGATATGTACAAATTATAGTTCAAGATCTAATGTCTCCATTTTCTTTAAAAAAAATCACTGTACCGGTAAACCAAATATATATATAAATACAGGATTACGTATACAGACTGTACTAAGCGAATAAGAGGTCTTTGTACTCATGATTATAAATAACTTTTACAATGGGACGCCAAAGTTGGCTGCCAACTTCACACCGGTAAAATTTCTATGGGACCAATCTGAAAGAATATCCTTTTAATTAAAAAAAAACTATACAGGATGTAAGGGGAACACTCTCGAAGCGAAAAGAAGGTAATTGTACTCATCATTCATGAACCACTTTTAGCAAGGGACCAACCCCGAAATCGCGAAAAAAAAAATCAGTTGTTCCATACATTTTGTCGAGTGTCAATGACCGTTATTTATAGAATAGCTGTTATTTTTTTTTGCGACTTCAGGGTTGGTCCCGTAGTAAAAGTTGTTCATTATGAAGAGTACAATTACCTTATTTTGGCTTCGAGAGTGTTCCCCTTACACCACACCCCGTATAATATGTTCATAAAAGACGAAGTTCAGAGGTACATTAAAAAATAACCATTTGAGAACCCCTTTTTCGAAGTCAGTTAAAAATGAAAAACATCTATTTGTGCACTTTAACATTGCAAATGGTGGAAAGATGGTCTAAAAGAGACCGCAGGGAAACGCTGGATGCAGTCCGCTTCCAACCGGTCCTTTGGCCCCAAATGATGATGATGATGATGATGATGAACATTGCAAAATATTTTTGCCTTTCAACATACTACAATTATTTTTGCAAAAATCAGTAAACGGGTAAATGTTCTGGGTAGTTTTTCTTAACTATAAAAATCCCGAGATACCTACATACAACATGACGGTTTCATCATGAAGCCTTTCACTTGTACAATATAGTTGGCATCATTTTCCCTACTATTTTCCTGTAGTTTATGTTTACATTTGAGTTAAAATATGAGGTAAAATCTATTTACGACAAAGTAACTAAGAATCACGTATGGGAATAACCTATCGTTATATATTTTAACATGTGAATAAATGCAGTAGTACACGGTAGACCGCATCATCGCTTAACATCAGGCAAGATAGCAGTCAACGCAAGCCATTTTTTTTTTCAAAGCTTCTTATTCGTTCTTTTTTTATGATCTCAAAAAAAGCTGTAGAAAGAAAATGATTACATACGGAGGGTGACTACATACCCCGTTGTGACGGAAAATCAAAAATAGGTAAAAAAATGCGCATGATAGAAACTGCTTAATTAAAAGTGTTGTTGATGTACTTTGTCCTTATCTAATAGACTCAAATTAAAACACACATTTAAAACAGCAGGAATAAGGATAAATAACCGACAATACCGCCTAAACGTATTTAGGAGGATAAAGCCCAAATTGATTGATACTGCTTCGAAATGAGGATAACAATAAATTATATTGCGCCAAAAACATCGATACTGCGACATGAAAAGGACATTGTTATCGCCATTTGCGGAAATCCCTTTGAAACAATGTCAAGGCGAAGGGTTAATTAGTATGCACCCCTGATGTGTTTCATAATGTTTCCTTGCGAGAACAATGTATGCTACGCTTGGGGACCAAGGAAGCTGATGGATTATCCTAGAGTAAAAGATATGTTGGCTTACTGATGATTGCAGTTGGTTAGGTAGTATGAAGATGGTCTTGGAGACCAGGGGCCTTACGCCCAACTCGTGACGTGGTCCAAAACTAACGTTAAAACCGCGCAGTTCGGAAAATCACGCGAACGTGAACCTTAACGCGCCCAGATACGGTTTGCGATAGCGCAATATTTTTTCATCACCTAAACTCTATCCTATAGTAAGAACCGATGAAAAGGGGATCTTTAAGCTTCTGAGTGGTCAGGTCTAGCGCATCTAGATGGCACTGCTCTTACGTCATACAAATCTTAATTAACGTTAACACGATCGAATAGGAAAAACACACTAGGCACTCAGCTGATCCCTGGAGCCGGGGTCTTAGAATACTGCTTCGGTATCCCCTGCCTGTCGTAAAAGCCGACTAAAAGGGGACCTTTGGGTTTGTGGGTGGTCAGATTTGGGGAACTGACCTCCCATTCAGCAAGCCCAGGGAAGACAACGGCGCGGTGTGGCCCACGCTGTTGTAAAAGTAATAATGAACGGAAATGCTCTGAGCATTTCCCGGGAGCGTTGCCTCAGGCAGTGTGCTAGGAGGATACCGGTGCGTTCCTATATGGAGATCCCGGTACCCTCCTTCTGGCACAGAGGTCGGCCACAGAGGGGGTTTTAGTGGGTGCAATCTCACATAACCCAGCTTCACCCCAATGAAGCTAACAAAAAAAAAAAGGCACTCAGCTAACTTCACACTCAAGCAAGCCCAGTAAAGGCGCAGTTTACATTCTTTTTCTGTAGTCGTAAGGCGTAGTTCTACTGGTCTCAGTAGAACAGTAGGACTATGGAAAAGTATCATTGCCGGTTCTGCTGGTAGTATAAGGGCATTTATTTATGCCCGTGGTTTTACCAGTGTGACTACGATCAAGTAGCATTGCTCGTAGACCCATTAAAGCATTTCCGGGTTCTACTGCGGCCCGCGCCGTTGTAGAGACGAAGGGGAAATGCTCTGAGCATTTCCCGGGATAGTTACCTCAGACAACGTGTTAGTGTAGATAGTAAAGGTGTGCTCTTATAGTGTTCCCAGTGCCCGGGCGTCAAGCACAGAAGTTACCACCGAAAGGATTTTAGTAGGTGCGATTCTATGTTAACCCGACTGTACCTCAATGCAGCCGGGCATATCTTTGGAACATTTCCTCCCCAGTTACCAAATAAAGTACGTCCTACATATTGCGCATGAGAAACATGTATGCCAATGCAAGAAGTAGATAAAAGGATACTTAAGACACTCTTTTCCGATTTTTAGCAATTATGGTCATTCTAGTTTAAGTGTGCATACCTCCATGGTTAGCTTAAAATTATAAAAATAGTTTCATAACTAAATTTTATATTTTATCTAGGAAACCCATGAGACCGAAACACGATTCGCTCGATAAAAAAATATATCAAATTCGCACTGATTTGCGCTTTTATCCCTGTTTTTTTGGATTCATTCAATTACCTATTTATTACATTATGTCTACGTTATCTTTATATATAGATTTCATAATTATGAAGGAAGGTCGAAGCATCTCGCGACCAAAATGCTGGTCGGTATCTTGCGCAACGTGTAAGCATTGCAATACAACGCGGCAATGCGGCCAGCATTTTGGGAACGATGCCAACGGGCAGCGGTTTATTAGATTAGTTTAGTTTAATATAATATATTTTTATTTAGCGTATTTAATTTAATTTAGTTTAGTATTAGTTTTTAATTTTGTAAGTAGTTTTAGGTTTTATTTTTGTTTCTATTCTAATATGTGTAATTTTCTTGTTTACTGAATAAAACTGAAGGAAACCGGTGAAGTACATTTTACATTACAGCTATACTTTTCGAAAAATAAGAAAAAAACTCCAAAAATATAAGTAGCGAAACGCACGACTGTGTGTAAGCGCCATGATTTTGCTCCGCTAAATGCGTCTTTAATACAATAAACCAAGGATTATGGTCATCTGTAGTAATAAGCGTTGCTTAAAAGTGAGAAAACCTCGTCTTAAAAGACATAAAATATACACATAACAGGGTATTTTTTACTGGGTAATTTGCCACAAAAATTTGGAAATATTTAAATCGTGCTTTTAACCGTATGAATACTTACTTGTAGAGAATGACGGTCGGTTTCTTTACAAGAACTGAACTAATGCGATCTGAATTTTTTAATTCAATGCACACGTTTTTTGTCTGTTTGAAATGTTAGTAAGAATTTCTGATGTAGGTATATAGAATACAGTATTTCATTTCCTTGTTATTGATTTGACTTTATATTAAAACAAAACGGAATTAATATCCGTTACACAAATAACTTACTTATCAATTAACCTTAATTAGAACTTAATATCAATTAAACTGTTTACTCTTGACTAGACGTCTAATTAACTTTATCGGTCTTACTTGGAGACGTTAGTTAAGTAAATCAATCCTTGAAATGGCTTTGTCAGCTCTCATTGACGCTGAATGTCACGCGCAAAAACTAGAGACAGCAACAAAAAAAAATTACTAACGTTTCTAAGTACGAGTTTATATATTGTATTAGTACATTAGGAGTATTTCGAAAATTTATAAATGTAAGCAAACTTTTTTTTTTTTTATATGAAATCGATAAACTAATTACTAGGTATTATAATAGCGATTTTCTTTGCGCGATAGAATCCGGAACGTTGATATTAGCTAAAGAACCAGAGTCACCGTATACATCTAATGGGAGGCCTACCTACGCTGCGTCTTCCGGTTCGTGGTCTCCACTCAAGAACCTTTCCTCCCCGTCGGGGAAGCCAATAGACCACAGGGAAAAGTAAATATTTTCATTCCATTTATTGCAATTTGCTGTTGGTCATCGAGTACAATAGTGCGTATCATGTTCCCACTGCTGGGACACAGGACTTCTCTCAGAGAGAGAGGATGAGACCTAACCCACCATGCTGCCCAGTGCTTGTTGGTGAATATCATATGTCTTTGAACTTTAGAAGTAGGTACTAGGACCGGTTGCCTCACGATGTTTTCCTTCCCGTTTTTGAGCAATGGCATCGAAACTGCACATAATTTAATTTAATACTAAATATGTCATTAGTGCATGGCCGAGTATCAAACCATGCCGTCAGATTGTAAAGTGCACATGCTACCTTCCAGCCACCATCATGTGAACTTATCTATATTTTTTTAAGGAATTTTACTGATACAAACTTAAACAAGTACTGATTAAAGAATACGTCTAACGAGCAATTACCTTTGAACAATTTAGTACTTGCCTGGCCTCATAGACGCCTTGACCGATTTACCTGCTACGTGGAAATTCTTCCGATAACAGGCTGCATGGATGCAATCTGCAACAGATGAATGAAAAAATTGTTCCGCCGACTTTGTTCGTAGTTATCGAGATTACGCGATGCCACGACGTGGTCATGGGGTCTGGTATCTTTTAATTTCATGGTCGGAATTTCATATTATGTGAGATAATCGTGTGTATACGAATAGCCACATGATTATTGTTAAGTAGAATAATTTATAAAAAGTTTTATAAAGTTAATCGCCAGAAATGACATCCGCACATTATAGATGCGTGGAAGTCTCGCACTGTTCGATTTGATCGATTGTTTCTGCCACGTACCTGTAAGTTGTGGAATGGCTTACCACCTTCGGTTTTTCCTCCGAAGTATAATTTGGACTGCTTCAAACGAAGGGTGAATAGAGTCCTCAAAGGTAGGCAACGCACTGACAATGCCCCGGGTATTGTAGGTGTCTATAGGCAGCGATGACCACTTACCATCAGGTGGCCCGCAGATTGTTTGCCACTTATTCTATTTAAAAAAAAACTTGCGAAAATTAATTGTATCTAAAATCTCTTAGACTCTTTCCATCTATTTATCCCTGGAGCCGGGGTTTTAGAATACTGCTTCGGTATCCCCTGCCTGTTGTAAAAGCCGACTAAAAGGGGACCTTTGGGCTTGCGAGTGGTTAGATTTGGGAATCTGACCACCCATTCAGCGCACCCAGGGAAGATAACGGCGTGGTGTGGCTCACGCCGTTGTAAAGGAAAGGAACGGGAATCCCCTGAACATTTCCCGGGAGCGTTGCTTCAGTCAGTGTGCTAGGAGGATACCGGTGCGTTCCTATGGAGATCCCTTTACCCTCCGTCTGGCACAGAGGTCGGCCACCGGTAGTGGTTAGTGGGTGCAATCTCACATAACCCAGCTTCACCCACCCGGTTATTCGTCAAAGCTTCACCCCAATGCAGCTGGATATCTATTGAAAAATTCGACCCGTCATGGGTATCTAGTGAAGATTTCCAAACGTCAAAAAAAAAGCTACCTCTCTACTAATTATTATTTGCTTCGTGGCAAGCGATGGTGGCAAGTTGTATTTATTCAAATTACTTTCAATATCGACATACTTGGAAAAACATTATTTGTCATTCAAAATCTGCGCTTCAAAATCATATTCCTGATGAAAATGATATATACGTGTGTAGTAAATTCGAAATACAAACGTGACGAATTGTTGTCTAATCTGCACATTTTTCAGTATTAGAACATTCCAATCCAACCTCAATAAACCACCTCAAATATTTAGTTTGATTCAAGGAGGTTCCTATCATAACTTTAAAATAAAAAAACATGTTTTGGATTATGGATAGATTGTTACTTTTCAAAGAAAAAAAAATATAATGAACGTATTTACGAGTAGTAGTATTTACGTATTTACCTATAGTAAAAAAATAGCTTATAATTTAATTCTATGCATTTTTCATTTTCCAATGATGAGTAGAGAACCTAGACATTTGTAGCAATCATTTTAATTCGCTATTTTCAACGAGTTTTCCTGCCTAGTTACTTATCTTCACAAGAGAGACTATAATAATGTGTGAAAATGGCGGACACTTTTTAAAGTCCTATTGCTCCTGTAAAATGATCATTTCCGCTCAGAATAAAATTGAGTAAGCAATTATTATTATTGTATTATAGCCATCGAGATACAATACTTATATTATAGGTATTGTATCTCGATGAATATAGCTGATAAAATAATAACTCGAAGTTACACATTGTTTGCACTTCCCGGTAAAAAACAATTTTACTATACCTACGTTGTTTATTTATATGTCACAATTACAAGCCAATTACGTTGAAGGTCTTGAGCACAAACACTAGCATTTTTTGCTAACGATCAAACGTTTCTTTTACGAGAATTTCGCCTGGTGCAACTCTGAGATATTGTTACATCATCCACACGTCGAATTTCTGTTCGTTTCGCGTTTATGCACCGCATGATTCATTGCCGCTATAATTGGACTTTTCATATGCAAATGAAGCGGAACACTTCAATGGAAGGCGTGTCGTGTTGATGTTTTCGTCATTGTGGTATGCGTAGTACCGCAGATTAGATAGTAGTTGCTAATACACGTCGTGTAGCTTTTCAATGGACAGTTGACAGTTCTTCGGAATTCCTGCGGATGTTGTTGTTGTAACAGGCGAGCTAAATTATCGAATGTTGGAGTGAGAAGTAAATAAAATACTTTAAAACAAGATCTTTACTCATACAACTAGTTTGCGAAGATATTATACCCTGAGATGGAATAGTGGAAAAGAAAAGTCACTTTTCCATCCTAGGTCTCACCTAGGGACAGGGTGGGATAAGAATAATAGCCCTTAAAATCTTACTGAAAAGAAAAGGGCGCTGAAACTATCAACATTATTGTAGGTGATCACATACAAATAAAGCGCTTGTCCAATAAAATTTAAAAAAAAATAGAAGGTCGGTGGTTTATCTACTACCGGTACGGCAAGTAAGGCGGAGGCGGCAGCATAACATACCTACCAATCCTCTGCGGCTTAAGTTTTTTTTTGCAACAAAGATCCACCTTCAGCATTATTTTGTGTCCCCATGTGGGATACGTGTCAGAAATAAAGGCATTATATTTAATTTTAAACGATATCCGACTGCATTGTTTTGGGAAGTAACCGGCCGAAGCCGGCCTTCTGTACCTATTTATTTTGTGGAGGTATACTGCCCTACCGCGCTTATGATTTAGGGGGGTTAGACAAGACCAATTTTCTGTTAGCGTTAACGCCTGCGGAAACATGAAATTGTATGAAAAAGACATTAGCTTGAGATAACATCTCACAAGCTAATGTTATTGTCAATGTCATTTTCATACAATTTCATCTTTCCGCAGGCGTGAACGCTAACAGAAAGTGGGTCTTGTCTATAACCCCCCTGTTGCCCTGGTTGGTAACAGAGCCTGGCTGTACTAAGTATCTTACTTTAATCATTATTATTATCCATAGGTGCAGCATAGCCGTTCATAATATTATATGAGTGGATATGTCATAGATAAATATACTATACTAGAAGTTATGTGCAATAAAGGTAAATATATAGGTACTAAGGAAAAACCAATGGGTTGACGAAACTTCAATGTAAAATTACATAAGCCTCACAGGAAGGTTATTTATTGAAGCTATGCTTACCTACTTAGGGCCAGAAATAAAAACTATTACAGTTTACTAGCGACCCGCCCGCCCGGTTTCGCACGGGTGTGCCACAGTTTGAGGTACTGACAGACCTGCTAATTTCTAGCCCTAAAGCTACGTAACAAATGCTACTTAGTAGCATAGGTACGTGATCAAAACATTGCTAAAATATTTTTTTACTGCCGTTTGATTATAAATTACAAGCTGCGCCTCGCGGTTTCACCAGCGTAGTGATGAAAAATGGTAATGATGATGATGAAAAGTAAAAGCCTATGTCACTCTCTGGCTCTTGAACTATACGATACCTATGCAAAAAATCAGGTTGATCCGTTGTTCTGTTGCAGCGTGAAAGAGGAACAAACGTCCATTCATGCATACATACAAACTTTCGCGTTTATAATATTACTAGCGACCCGCCCGCCCGGCTTCGCACGGGTGTAATTTACGTGCGAAGCCGGGGCGGGTCGCTAGTTATATATATAAACCATCCTTGAAAATGTATCTAACTGATGGTGAAAACCGCATCAAAATCCATTGCGTGGTTTAGGAGGAGTTAGCGGCCATACAGACATACAGACAGACAGATGCGGAAAGTGACTTCAATTTATACTATGTAGAGATAGAGATATACCTACTAGGTATGATTACCACAAAACCGTAACATTTGATGAAAATAATTTAAAATAACACTTCACATCTTACGTATAAGTATAATCTAATAAATGCAATGATTGTTATTTAATGGGTCGGGATTTTGGCGCGCATTGGGCAATGCCATCCACCCCTATAATTGTGGAGTTCCGGAACAAAAGCCGATAAATAAATTGTTCGTAATTTTGCAGAAAACACAAAAGAATGATTTAAGTAATCGATAGAAATTATGTGTATTTAATTTTAACCAACAGACAGCGAGACAGAATAATTTATTATAACAGTTCAAATAATTAAACTCATCATTTAAAATAACAGTAGTGATGTTATGTATTTCATTCAACTTTTACTCTTCATCGATCTGCGTCAAAGGATATTTGGACTAGGGTGGCTATGATATTGCGATTCTTGAATAAAATTCTGTTTGAGACTACTTGTTTTTTTTTTTACAGTTTTAACTGGTGTTGTAAAATAAAAACACCACCAACCATTAACCATTTTTTACCAATTTTGATTCCGCTTTTATTGTGCGAACCGCTAGACTGTGGCATGCGCTGCCTGAATGGGTGTTCCCCGATAGATACAATCTGGGTGTCTTCAAATCACGAGTGTATTGGTTTCTTCTAGGCAATCGTGCTGCATCGTAGACCGTAACAAAGCTTAACATCAGGCAAGGTGGCGGTCAAACGCAAGCCTTTAATTTTATACTATTAAAAACATTACCCTGAAAAAAGTTAATACAAAACCTGCAGTGATTATTGATTTTGGTGCATTTCTGCTAGGCACCGGCTGAAAAGGCCGTCGGTTACAGTTACGTTACAGTGCTGGCATTGTTCCGTGTCGGACAAGGCCGGCTGATGTAATATGCGCGCGAGTTGCGCCAGACGTGCCGGTCAACGACCTTGCTCGCGGGCACGGTCTATCGATACTTGGAAATCATGGTGAACATCACACGTTTAAATTGAGAACGTTTTCGTTTTTTGCTGATAATTGCATTGCGCGACGAGCTCGAGAGGTTTAAAACAAATTGATGCTGGTCGGTCAGAGACATGTGGAAGAAGCAGCAGTGATGTCTCACAACTGGGCATAGGTTAATATAATATACTCGTAGAACATGCTAGTACAGCGACACGTCTACAACTACAAGATAATTTGAATAAACAATATCTTACCCTATTTTAATCAATCCAAACCCTAGATTTGGTATAAACCAACAATCAAAGAACAAGTGATCCGTCGGGACATTGTAAACTTTTATGGTCACCCTAGTTATCGTATTTTTGTATTGTCAACTATTTATTAAATCCTTGTAGATTTATAGGGTCCCTTGTAAGTACGCAGGTACCTCAAGGAATCGGTATAAGTTCGGTCTGTCCGTCCGTCCTAATCCTTTAGAACTTTTATGAGTATGTACCTATACAGTTAGAGGTAAGAAGTGTATACCTAGATCTCAATTTTATTTTTTATTATTTAAATTTAAATACATGTGAAATGGAGATGTTTTTTTTCCCGCTTGGAATATCGTTGAAAGGGTTTTTTTGAATAACTTTTTTATCAAGTGTACCACAGTGAAGAAACTCCGAGCATAGCTCTCTCCATTGCCCGCTGAATGATTCTGAGTTTTTCCAAAAGGCCAACAGTTAAGGACCACGTCTCAGTACCAAATGTCATCACTGGCAACACACACTGATCAAAGACCCTCGCCTTGAGGCACTGTGGTATCTTGTGTGGTAGTGTGGTAGGTTGTCCTATATATATATATAAATATTCTTTGCGATATAATGGCCCGTGGCAAAAAGTTCCCCTTATGCATTTCTAAACATTTCTAACATTTAATTACATATAAGAACTTTTTATTGAAAATTATTGCGAACATTTTGTGATCACAACTTTTTTGGGTTGGTTATAGCGATAATGCAAGACGTTCTATTTTAAATGCCATTGATCTTTACGTAAAATGATCATTACAAAGTATTTTCCAAGTAATTTTCTCCTTACCACAGGTATCAGTGTGGAGGTTGAAGGGGGAAGCCTATGTTCAGCAGTGGACGTCTTCTGGCTCATGATGATGATGATGATGATGACAGGTATAAAAGTACATATTATTATATATGTAGCGTCTGGACGATACTAATCTCTGAAAATTGGCAAAGTACACAGAGCTTTGTTCGTTTGATTTTTTTCTTTAACCACCAATCGACCACAAGTAAGTACTTACTACTTGCCTACCTATCAACTATCACCTATCTAAATGGCTCTGGCTACGGAACCGTAGCATAATAATTACGTGTGTCTCGACACGTTCTTGGCATTATTATTGATGAATTAGATAATTTATTTTGCCCATTTTTCTATCGGACTGCCAGAGTGAGCACGAAGAATCGACACCGCTTTATGGTTGATACTCCGAGAACCCGTACGAAGCGCTTTGATTTCACATTTATTGTACGAACTGCTAGTCTGTGAAATTCGCTGCCTGTTCGCTACTTGTGGGTGTTCCCCGATAGTTACAATCTGGGTATCTTCAAGTCGAGAGTGAATCGGTTTCTTCTAGGCAAGCATGCTCTATCGTAGACCGCATCATCGGTTAACATCAGGCGAGTTGGCAGCCAAGAGCAAGCCTAATTTTAATTTAATTTTTTAAAAGTTTCGGAAGTAAATATATTATTCAGAGCAATACGGTACGCTTAATTTTATTCTGTGTTAGGCAGTAGGTATCTGAGGTATCACGATGTCGCAAAAAATATGATTCTTTTGCGGAACTAACAACAGGAACCAGTTGCAATGCGGAATTATTATTATAAAAAAATCCTTATCTGGTTAAATGATAGATTGTCTAGATATCTTATTAGATAGGTATTTAAGTTTATAATAGTAGGAATTCTAGTTCCTGTGCTCGTGACGTGTCTGGGGAAATACCTAGATAATTTTGCTTCGTTAACCACATAGAGCCTAGAGCAATTTAGGTAGGTAATACCTACTTGACTCAGAGGGTAAAGTAGTTTGTTTCGGGGCCATCGACTTGATTGTCGACATGAAAAACATGAAAAACATGAAATTCGTTTTCTTTTTAGGCTTTCGTACCCAAAGGGTGCAAACGGTGCCCTATTAGTAATTCTACGCTCTCTGTTTTACATTTTAACGGATATATCTTTCGAACCGTAGATAAGCGCGCTCCAACGTAGACATCAAAGAATCCGCATTATCCGCATCATCGCTTAACATCAGGCGTGATGGTGCTCAGACGCAAGCCTATTATTTATATTAAAAAAAAAACAATAGATATCCAGTTGACATTTTTACAGAATATGTAATGTCACAATGCAAAGTTTCAGCGACAGAGGAAATATAGTTATGGTCAATATCCTCAATTATTAGACTACCCTGAAAAAAAAAACTGTCGGATAAATCATGCAATATAACTTCCTAAACAAAAAGGTCCTCCCTTGGAGGTCAAACACAATTGAAAGTGCTGAACTACTGATGTAATGAATTAACCTGTTACACCAGACGCCTATTCGTTTGGGTCAATTGGTCGTAGACTCGTAGATTTAGTTTAGATTGATAGACTTGATAGTAAACATCTCATCGCTACGATAGACCGACCTCGTGGTCAGTGTATCGTCCGACTAAATAAGAAGGTTGAATGAAAATCATTGATATTGATGATGGTAGCATTGATAACTGTGTCAATTTTACTTGGAGGCATTTTATATATAACTAGCGACCCGCCCGCCCGGCTTCACACGGGTGTAATTTACGTGCGAAGCCGGGCGGGTCGCTAGTTGTATATATAAACCTTCCTTGAAAATGTATCTAACTGACGCCCGATCGAACTGCTCCTAGCAATAGGAAATATTCAGTTTTTGGTACAGGCGTCGGTTACCAGAGGCACACACACACACAGCGATCCCGCCGGCGGGATCGTAGACCCTCGGGATCTGTTAGAAGATCGGTTAGATTCTCTCCAAATAATCATTCAGTTCAACAAACCGCTAGGGCTCCAGGGCACACCCCTTCTGGGGTGCCTGGGTAAGTCTGATTCCCACTCCCGGCGACGGCCTAAGCCGAGGTTCGTACCTTCGAGGTGCCCTTGTGCTAGTCGCCCAAAAACTTAAACCATCAAGTTATGCCGAACGCACTCTGCGTTCGCTAACTAGTCCGGTCCATCTGTAGAGGCCAAAAGGCCAACATTACAAGTCAATATAAAAAAAATGTATCTAACTGATGGTAAAAACCGCATCAAAATCCGTTGCGTGGTTTAGGAGTTAGCGGCCATACAGACAGATAGACGAGGAAAGCGACTTCAATTTATACTATGTAGAGATTAGGCTTATTTAAGTATATAACGTCATCATCATCATCATTTCTGCCATAGGACGTCCACTGCTAGACATAGGCCATCGATCTCCAAAAGGATCGGTTGGAAGCGGCCTGCATCCAGCGTTTCCCCGAGTCTCTTTTAGGTCGTCTGTCCATCTTGTGGCTGGACGTCCTACGCTGCGTCTTCCGGTTCGTGGTCTCAACTCAAAAACCTTTCTTCCCCATCGGTTATCGGTTCTTCAAGCGATGTGGCCTGCCCATTGCCACTTCAACTTGCAAATTTTAATAGCTTTGTCGGTGACTCTGGTTTTTTGGCGAAAATCCACGTTCCGGATTCTATCGCGCAAAGAAACTCCGAGCACAGCTATCTCCATTGCCCGCTGTGTGACTCTGATTTTTTCCAAAAGGCCAACAGTTAAGGACCACGTCTCAGTACCATATTATGTCGTCATGTCCTAAGAGTGTATAGTGGTCAAATCATACTTAATATTAAAAATGCGAAAAGTTTATTGGTTTGTTTGTTCTCTTTCACACAACAACAGAGCAACAGATCGACCTGGTTTTTTTCATCCGGTGAGTGATAGGCTACTTTTCATCATCATCACCATTTTTCATCACTATGCGGGTGAAACCGCGGGGCGTAGCTAGTAAGTAATAAAATACGGATGTCAGTCATCATTATCATTTAATGAATCACTTATTTACAAAAAAAATCGGTGGACGCATTCAACAAGCATATTGTAGAACTCTGAACAAGCGAGCCGTGCGCTATCTCGACAGACTTTTCATTATTTGTTTAGCCGCTTATATTGAAATAAAAGTAAAAGCTATAATAATTAATCGCGCACGCATTTTTAAAGCAAGTAAAAATGTAAACAACTTGATAAAATTGCTATAGACAATACTTTGAGCCAATACTGAACTAAAATACATTGTTACAGATACCGATTGAGTCAATACTTTAGAATAAAATTATACTTCCGTTCAGGAAGTAAGGACAAAAAATGTCTCAAAAAATAGACCTCATGTTTAAGTTCGCATTCACTCTTTCACCGGCATTAGAATTAATGGAACACCCTTAGTACAAGTTTTGATAGTATTCGAAAACTTTTTTCGTATAAGAGTGAAGCAATCTATACCGCCGATTACTACCGATTTTAGTTCCTCCACGTTTCCGATAGAGGCGCTTTACTAAAATGTATGGAACAATACGTAAACGATAAAAGTTTTCGAAAACTATCAAATCTGGGACTAAGCGTACAGAGTTATTTGAAAAACGTAAGGAGTTTTATTTGAAATGCCAATATTAATTAAGAGCATATCTAACTAGGCCATTAAAATTTCGGCACTGACGTTGGCAGCGGCCTTATTACTGACCTTTTAGAGAAAAAGTTGAATGTAATATTTTCCGGTATTCCCAACGTTTTACAAATATCCTCGTTCTACTTTGTAGATAGTTCAATTCACGAAGAGACACCTTATTCTTTCTTCTAATCGCGTTCAGTGGAAGAGTGCAATGTTCTGAAAGTTCTATTACGAATAATGATTTATGTAGAATCGTAACTCAGTCAGAAATAGTCTTAGTTTATAATTAGTCATTAGGAAAAATCGACCAATAGGATCGCTTCATTCCGTCTCGCCTCGCCTTCTATTGGTCAAAAAAATCAAATGAGCGAGTGAGATGCGTAATTCTGGCCCTTAACGTCAGGCAGGCGAGGTGGCTTTTCAAGAATTGAACACTTGCACTGCACTGTAAGGTATTGGAAGAAAGAGTCTCAGATCAGACAAACAAGGGAGATATGCCTTATTAAGGGAGATATTACGATTATCGTTCGTGTCTCTGTTATTCATAAAAAAATGCACTGTACCGCTAAACCGCTTAAGGCCCGGTACAATAACAAAATTAACCAAAAGAAGTGTTTTTTAAACGCTTAGTTAGTGTGATGTGACCTAATTACCCGTTCAGATAAAAAAATACTACAAGTAGAAAAAATACCTGTTAATAATCTTAACCGAATAAAATTTTGATAAATTCTCAGGATTCTTAAAAAAATATTTAAATTCTGCAACAAATTTTCTTTTGAATTGAATTACTCTGAGTTTTCAGCGACAACAACATATTTTTGTACGAATTGTATAGCCAGAGTAGTGTTTTAAAACTAACAAGCTAATTGTTAAAATAAATTTTTGTACTTTATTAATTGGAATAAAAACCCTCAAAATAATATAAACACAAGCACAAAGTCATCATCAACATCAAAAATTATGATATACGATTTTCGACTTTAAGCACAGACGTTTTAGCGCCTTAAGTCGTCTGCAGGGTAAGTTTGAATAAAGGCATCCAGACTGCCTCGTTAGCAAAGTTGGTAGTGAACCTGCTTTCTGCACTTGAGGGCGTGGGTTTGATTTCCATCTAGAACAAACATTCATGTAATGAACATTTGTGTTTATGTTCTATATCTGGGTGTTAATATCTATTTAAGTGTGTATTTAAAAATATATCTACGTATTTATGTCATTCTCTGGCAACCATAGTACAAGCTTTGCTTAGTTTGCGGTCAGATGACCGTGTGTGCAAAAATGTCCCGAATATTTATTTATTTTAATTTAGACAGATTTAGACTGGATGCTTTCGCACCCGACACGCCACCATAGCATATCTCCCTAGTTTGAATGGTCGAGGGAATTCTTCGTGGCTTGAACATACCTATACTTAAATTAAAATATGTACCTAACATTACCTCCCATCATTACATTGATTACAGTCACTTACATCAAATTCTTTGCGTCTAAATATTTTCTCTTAAAAACATAATAACACTTTTGGTTTTTTCCATAAAGCTATAACAACAGTAACATTTCATCCCCAACTGTCTGTATCGTTTAAATTTCTATACATCTGTAAACATTTTTATAATCTTAAACGAAATCTTATATACGCATAAAGTACAAGTTTAAAAAAGAAATACAGTGTAAACTCTACACAGCGACACATTTTATAGCGTCATTGAGAGTTGTCGTTAAATGGAGAGATGAAAAATCAATATTATTTTAATATTATAATATGTATTTTCTAGTAAAGTATACAATTTACAAACAACAAACATTAATATTGATACATATAACAACGCTTATTGCATATAGTCTGTTATCTTCGTCTGACATCTTTTGCTGCTACAGTATTTTATTTTAAATACAAGGTGTTAGAAACTACTGTTTATTGCTTAATAATGACGTATTGTTGTCGTTATTTAGAGTGGGTGTGATGCTACATAATTATGTGTACATATGTGTATCATTGTATGGACAACAATATAAACCAACCAAAGTCAAATCATTTCGACGTTTTAGGGAGGTTGTCGTTAAACCGAGAGTCACTATATAGAGTTTACACTGTATATTTAAATAACGTTTCCCATTATTTTTATCACACATTACTCTTATCTAAAACTAAGGAAATGTTCTCTTTCCTACGTAATACCTACGGCTTAAAGCTAAATTATGCAGTTTAACAGAAATATTTATGACAAAAATATATCGCGATATCTCAAATTATATACACCTAAACGTGGCAAGTACATGCGCCTATATATGACAGCCTATAAAATAACAGGTTTTGGTATTAATGATGCATATAAAATTGACTGCTTTACATTATAATCACTTCTATATAATATCTAGCGTTTATTTACAGGAGATAATTGTTCATGACGATGGCACACAACAGTTATGGTCTAGAGAAGGCAGGAGTGGCGCCCCCATCTAAAAAAACATACCAGGCATACCAAAACATGAGCTAATAAAACATTTTGTTTTCAGTTGCTAACTGATTTCGAATGACTGACGTTTCGTTTATATGGGTGCAACTGGCTACAACAAATTTCTTACAATAATGCCTTGACAGCCGTTCTAATTTAAACAAAAGAAAAAACTTTTCAGTGGTGTAGACCATAAATCTGTCAGATAAAAGCTTGAACGCCTTACCGGTACATAGGCTATACGGATTCAGCGGACCGATAGTCACATCGCAAAGCCTTTCCCACTCCCGTTAGTTGCTGTGTTTTAATTAACGAAGAGACCACCAAATAGGTACACAAAGCTTCATCGGAGTATTGTAAATTTCAATTTTCATTGTAACAATGTTGAATTGTTGCCACGGTTGCCTGGAAGAGATCGCTTTAAGCGATAAGGCAGCCTGTTAAAGCTTAGATAATTGTTTTATTGTAATGTATATGTTTTTTTTTGTTTGTGGTCTTTTAATAAAGACTTATCTTAATTGTGGTTTTTCAGGGCAGTTTGTGTAACCTTCTAAATTAAAGATTCCCAACTGCCGATAAAAGTGTTTCAATACTTCATTTTGTAGCTCTGATTTCAGCAATCATCAATATGTAACGAAAGACATCTTAATGTGCCACCATGAGTGCGTTATTAGCTTTATAAATTCAGAACAGGCAAGCTCATAGATTTAAAAAGTTCAAAAAGTTGTATCTATCTACGTCACGTACATACTAACAGCTTATTTTTTTCATCACTAGGGCTCGGTAAGTCATTGATGACTCAAAATGAAGGCGGTAAATATCACTTTGCCACCCTGGAGGTAAAGTAATTTAAAAATAGAAGTAGTCCCATGTCAAAGATACCATTGAGGTTACTTTTTTTCTTTTCTACAAACAAGTAGGTCCGTACCATGTCCGAAACTTTTTACTCTGTGAAATGAAGTTAACAACTATGTAAAACCTCTGTGGTGTGAAATTGGTGCTTTGCTAATTTTTTTCGGGAAATTATATATGAAACAATTTTTTTTTCCTGCCTAACACTAGTGATGAAAAGTAGATTATTTACACACGCGAGTACGATCTTTTACACCCTCAAACTATACTTCTAAATTACACCCTTAAACTATTATCGCCCTTCTCGCTTCACTCGTCGGTCGCCAAAATATTTCGAGCGTAAAAGATCACCTACATCCCTTGTATAACAATCTAGAGTCTGGTTAATGAAAGTAGAGACTGAAAATACGCGACAAATTTAAAAATATCAGCATTGACACGCCAGGAATTTGTATGAAATGCCTGGAATAATATCACTTGATAGAGCTCCCCCCAGGCCATAAAAAACCATGGCTCACTTGGAAAACCCTGAACCGACTTCGGTCCCAAGTGGGTTGAAGTCGGGATAATATGGCAAAGTGGGGTTATATAAAGGGCTCTGACACCGAATGTCTTTGTGGTGTGAACCCTCACACAATGACACACTTTAGGGACTGTGCAGCGTGTCCTACAACTTGCACACAAGACGACCGCAATGAAGCCACGGAGAGTGCCATTGGGGTGGCAAAGTTCTGGTCTAGAAACTTGATTTGAATATAGAATTGTATTTTGCGGAACATCGACTCGAAAAAAGAAGATTATTAATTTTGAGGTTTCAATCCGGTTTTTTTTAAATTTGGCGGGTGTTTTCAGTCACTTTCATTAGCCAGACAATAGTATTTTTATCTTGTTTTATTTCCCTTTTATTTTTTATTTTAATATTACTGTCCTATTTTCGGGAATTCGCATTATTTGATCTTATACCTATCTACATTGTCATATCATACATTATTATGAAAAGTAGTGTGCACAAAAACTGTTAAAACCTCAAAACCTAATGCATTTTTGCAATATTTACACAGTGCAAAACTTTTTACATTTTGATAAAATATACTTAAAATGTTACTAACTTGAATTAATTGTTTGTTAGGCGATATTTAGAACGAAAATGTTATTGTCAATTACTAAAATATCAATAAAAAAGCTTTGTGAAACATGAATGTTAGAATTTCCTTTCTAAGTACAATCTATAAGTACAAATATTATTGCTAATAAGTTTTTAGACTGTTAAAACTCATGTACTAGCTATACTGAGTATTAGTTCATGGTAGAAGGTTAAATCGCTCGGATTACTTTAGCACCACGACAATATATGGCACGTTGGAATAAAGAACCTTATTACCATTGGTTCATGTTACAAAATGCAATGCGAAGTATCGTTTTATTGCTTGCAGTCAATTCCAGTTTACATATAATATTACTTATATACATTACGTTCTCGAGTTACTTATAGTAGGCGGTATTTACACGTGGTAAGGCCATAGCACATTATAATAACTAAACCAACCCTAATAAAAGTTAAACATTGAAACATGAGCCTTATATCTTGTGAAGTACAGTACAATTTTAAACAACAAAAATCGAGTGTTTGACGCTCGGATTTTTTTCATAATTTCAGCCTATCATATTCCCACAACAAACACAGGCCTTCTCTCAGAGAGACAGGGGATGGGCCCTAATCCACTATGCTGGCCCAGTGCATGTTGGTCAATGTCATGTCTTTGAACTTATGAGGTTCTTGGACATACCGGTTTCCTCACGATGTTTTCCTTCACCGTGTTTGAGCGATGGCATCGAAACTGCACATTATTTAAGTACTAAATAAGTCACTGGTGCAAAGCCGAGGATCGAACCGGGTGCCGTCAGATTGTAAAGCACACATGCTACCATCCGGCCATATGGTTCATCTTTTTATAACGCTTTTATTAGCTTCACTTGAAACTAACAATGTGACAATTTCTACTGTCAAATTTGTCGATCGATAAGAAAGGTACGTGCCCTGCTGAACGCCAAAATCCAGTTTTCTTTGCAAATTTGAGAACGCTCTTTAGTCCGCCCGTTTGCATTCGTTCACTAGGTTTGTTTTGTACTAGCCCTGGTGCCGGGTCAATTAGCCCTGTCACCGGGGCAATAGAATACGGCACCGGTACCCCCTACCTGTAGTAAGAGGCTACTAAAAAGGGACCTCCGGGCTCGGGATGGTCAAAGTTGGGGCTCTGACCATCCACTTAACCGTGCCTGAGAGAGAACGTTGTGTGACCAACGTTGTCGTGGGCGGCGGGGCTGAGACAACACAGTTGTCTCGGGAGGAGCCCTAGCGCAGTGCCGAGGGCTCCGGTGCGTTCCTCCCGGATCCCGGAGCCCTATTGTCAAGCACTAAGCCTGGTCACCGGGGGGGGTTTTAGTGGGTATAATCCCACATAGCCTGGCTGCACCCCAATGCAGACGGGTATATTTGGATGATTACCGCCTTGAAAAAAAAAGGTCTCTTTTGTACAGGGCATAATATGCTATGACCTATATGTAGTTACAATTTTTTTAGCTATAATATTTACAATCAGCATAAAAGATTCTAGCAATATAAAGGACACAATTTACCGTAACTACAGTGTAAATACAATTCTAACGGTAACTTCATACATACTTCGAATGTTATTGTTTTATTGTATTTAGAACATCGAGATACAATTCTTATAGAGTCACAATATCTCAGTGAAAACAGTAAAAAAACGTCCGAGCGTAATTGTACATACATTGTATCAATTATGTACTTCACAATACCATATTTACTCCAATTTAGACGTTATGTCGCTTGCATAGTGTTCAACGTTAGTTGTCTGCTATGTCATCGTAGCTCTAGCATCGCGCGGCATTGTAGTCGGATCGCGGTTACCTTGTAACTAACCAAAAACTCTATGCAATTTGTAGTGTGCGCCGAGTTTTGGTTTGGACATTTTTTGCATGATTGTGACTCTATATGTATCTCGATGATTTAGAATTAATGATTTTCTTAGACCACTCGTTAACTATATTACATCACTGTACAGTGTACACTCTGTAGAAAATAAACCATTTCGTTATCGTAACTTATCCTTAAGGTATACAATAATGTATGAGAATTTACACCTACAGATTTCAAGTAACTTTTTCCGTATCTCCAAGGGTGATGAGATCGTATAATTTATTTATTATGTTGGAGATAGAAGGAAAAAGTCGAAATCTAACAAATGTATTGCGTATCAAACAACGTTAGTTACCGCTAGTCGTTTCTAAAATCTAACGGTCAGGCCACACGATGCGTTGCGGAAGTGCACCGAAAAAGAGAATAATTATTAAGGAAGTTTTTTAAAAACAAGCTTTTTCTTCTTTTTTCTTCTTATTCTACTTAGCAAATTTCATTAGATACCCATACCATGAATATCATGATGGTAGACAAGAAAAATTTTACCGCCATCTTGGGGCGTCCGCCATATTGAATTTATTATGACGTCATTTTATTTTTCGTATTCTTCTCAGCAAACTCTTTCATTTGTTACCCATATCATGAGCTGCATAAAAATTACTGGTCCGCCATATTGGATTTAGAATGACGTCACTTAACTAACCATACATTGGCGTCAATTCTGGCACCACTCACTAAATTAAACCAATCTGACAGGACTAAAACTAGCTGCCTCTCTTTTCATTTTAATATGTCAGAGAAGGATGGCAACAATTTTAGAACTACCAAATTGAGTTTACTTTAGTTTAGAGTGCATCACAACGGATGCCATTGAGGCCTATTCTGTCATACCGCTCACTAAACTAAACTAATCTGACAGGACTAAAATTATCTGCCTCTCTTTTCATTTTAATATGTGAGAGAAGGATGGCAATAATTTTAGAGCTGTCAAATTTAGTTTAGTTCAGAGTAGTACATCAGAATCGATGCCATTGTCATCCAAACTAAACGTGTATGCAAAATTTCAGCTCAATCAGTAATAGCTGTTTTAAAATTCAGTTGCAAGATTTGACCCATACTAACAAGGCAAGTTATAAAAAAGCTTGTAATAATACATATTATTATGTTATATCACAGACAGCAGCATTTCAAGAATCATTCATATTGTGAAATGCTCAGGTTCACATTTTAAAGTATTTGTTTGCCTTGTCACACCCACAAAGCATCGAGCGGCCTTTTTTTTTTTAATTTTCAATTTTCTTTACAAAAATATCTCTGAAAAAAAAATTGTAGCTGCGTGATACGCAAAACACTGGCTATTTGTATGCTAGCTTACGTTTGAGTACGCGTCTATTGCAGCCGGATAGCTTGTTGTAAGCTAGCGTACAAAATAATGGTTGTTCATTGCATCTATACGATATAATTATACAGCGTGTAAGGGGAACACTCTCGAAGCCAAAAGAAGGTAATTGTACTCATCATTATGAACAACTTTTACTATGGGACCAACCCAGATATCGCGAAAAAAAATCAGCTGTTGCATACATTTTGTGGAGTGTCAATGACCGTTTTCTATAGAACAGCTGATATTTTTTTCAGGGCTGGTCCCATAGTAAAAGTTGTTCATACTAATGAGTACAATTACCTTCTTTTGGCTTCGAGAATGTTCCCCTTACATCCCGTATGTTCAGTTTCTATATAAAATAACCGGATCGTTTTACCCACCAACACATTTTAAATATACGACCTTACTTATAAACATTACTAAATAGTTAAGCAATGCTTAAAATTTCTGTCAACTTCTCGTTGACGGAAATTGTCACAGGTGAAAAAAAGACAGAGCAATTTTAAGCTTTGCTTAACTTAAGTAACGTTTATAAGACCGTTAATGAATAGAAAATATTTCTACATTTTTATTATTGGTAGATAAAATTATTTGTTTCTGAGTTATAGGAACCGAGCACTAGGAGTGGCGAAATGTTAACCAATAGAATTGCACGAATATCACGTGATGTCATGAAGGGTCTTTTTTGTGCGTTTCTATTGGTTAATATCTTATCGCATCGCTTCTACGGACACCCTTAAAGCATGGCTGTTAAAGGTGACAATTGACCGGTTAATTTCAATGTAACATAACACGTTATGAAGTGAGCATTCGTAGAGAACTGGCGCCTTACGGCTAGCTGTTTAAAGTAATCCTGTTTGGGTGATAAAAAAATGTTGCGCAACCGCAAACCGTATCTGGGCGCATTAAGGTGCACGTTCGCGTGATTTGTGATTTTCCGAACTGCACGGTTTTAACGTTAGTTTGATAGTTTCTTTTTTCTTTTTCTTACGTTACGTCTCAATTTTAGATCAGGGCCATTCAAGTATTACGTAAGAAGAAATGTACCTCCCCCCTCCCTCCTCACCCTTGTCAGCAAAAGTAAACAAATCTCTTACCCCCCCTCCTATGCGTAAACATTAATATTATTTATCTATTGAGGTTATTTATATACAGGCTATGTATGAATGTTCCTTATGAACTCCAAAACGGCTGGACCGATTTTGACGGGACTTTCACTGGCAGTTACCTGATGATATAAGGAGTAACTCACGCGGGTGGCTAGTAGACTATATAGGGATTGAATGACCATTTAATATTTATTCAAAATAATTTTGCAGAATCTGAAAAATAAATAAATATTGCTGACGTATTCACCACCCAGACGCCCCTGACTCCCATGGCATCAAAATAAGTAAAAACCCTCCCCTCCCCTTTGGTTCTTACGTAATATTTAGATGGGTCCGTACAGCTCGGAGCATCGTCGCAAGCGCATTGTAGGGAGACGATTGCGGAACACAGAGTTCGAAGCTAGCAATAATACCGACCAGTCAGCAAATGCAGTAACGTATGAATGATTACGGTAAAAAAATCAGTCAGTCACCGGCTTAAGACATGTTTTGACAGTGGATTAGTACATTATAGTACACTTTCCTTCTGCGTGCGTTCCTTAGTATCGTCGGGCGAGTCCGGTTCGTCGGGCGAGGCGGCGGTGCGAGTAATGGCGGGTGCGGTCGCTAGTCGCGCGCCCATCGTGATGGGAGTGTCGTCAGGGTCTTCCTCGTCTCCCTCTTCAAGGTCCTCGTCGATCGGGGTGAGGACATCGGTTGGTAGTTGGACCTCCTCGGGTTTCCTGTAATGGGGTGGAAAAAGGTTTAATATTGGAGGAAAGATTTGATTGTTTGTTTGTTTGCATTGAATAGGCTCCGAAACTACTGAACCGATTTGAAAAAATCTTTCACTGTTGGGAAGCTACGCTATCCCCGGGGGACATAGGCTATAATTTATACCCGTGCGAAGCTGGGGCGGACCGCTAGTCTTTAATATATAAAATTGTATATACTTTTCAAATCGAATATAGAACCGTTAATATTATCATCATCATCATTTCAGTCATCAGGACGTCCACTGCTGGACATAGGCCTCCCCCACCGATCTCCAAAAAGGCCGGTAAAGGACCAAACCCGTTGAATGCGAGCGAAGGAGTTTTTTAAGGCTAAAATGGGGAATTTCACCTACCTTTCAGATTAAAAAAAAGTCAGTCTTCCCGTGAACATGGTACATGTAACTGCGCCGAAATATCGAGAGGTTATTCCACAACCTTACCACGGTAATTATCCCGTAAATAATCACATAACTTTAGTGAACAACCGTGATAGTTTAAAACAGTGATTAAAAAAAGTATAAAATACGTGCTTATGTATTATATACCATTGGTATTGTGTATAAATCTTTTTACACACAATACGCGCGTCTGAGCACTTTTTGCTTACGCCGACATGCGGTGCGTAACGCATTATTACGTGCGTACGTTAGTACCTACATATTAATTTTTATTTGTTTGATTTATTTTATTTCAAAACCGATTTTCCGTAGTCTGTTGTTGTTCATTATGCGCGCCACTTAACAAGTGGGCGGTACCCATCAATGAAGTACGACATTATTAGTAGTAAATTTTACCGGAAAAAATACGAAACTACATGGGCGTGACCTGCCATAATTATCATCCTTAATTTTACAGACCATCATCATCATCATCAGCCAGAAGACGTCCACTGCTGGACAAAGGCCTCCCCCATTAACCGCCACACTGAACGAAAGCCTGTCATCTGCATCCACTGGACAACATAGCCATAAGAGACAATGCATAGCATCTTTACTGAGTATGTGATTTTACCAAACGCTTGTTACTCACCTGCGGAACAATGGCGCGGCGAATGACGTCAGCGTCGAAGCCAGGAAGAAGGCAGAAGCCATGTAGAAGGAAGCGTCATAATTCTTCGTTGCGTCATACACGGCACCAGCGAGGGGTGAACCAACTATCGCGGCCGCACCACGGAACAGGATGAGAAGACCAAAGGCATTGGTCAGTTTGTCCAAACCGAGGAGGTCGACTAGGATGATTGATGTCAAGGAGATGTAGCCCGCTGTAAATAATAGTTATAACATACAATTTCAAATAAAGTAACACAACTTTTTTTTTGTTATAAATAGGCTTGCGCTTGGCCGCCAATTCGCCTGATGTAAAGCGACGATGCGGTCGACGCTTGCCTAGAAGAAACCGATTCACTCGTGATTTGAAGGTACCCAGATTGTAACCATCGGGGAACACCCATTCAGGCAGTGCATACCACAGACTAGCAGTACGTATAATAAAAGTGGAATCAAAGCGCTTCGTACGGGTTTTCGGAATACATATAATTATGTTGAATAATATTCTATGATATAACGCTGACCAAAAGAGTACGTTATGGGTCAAAACAAGCTCATAAAGACTTTATAACAAATGCTCGTAAAAGTTAAAAGTTTTGAGGAAGTGATTTCATGATTAAGAAAGATTTACTCCGACACAGCAGGTATTAATAATTTCATCTTCTAGTGCAAAACGTTTCAAATCGTACTAACATAAAAGTGTTGGTAACTAAAAGTATTTTTCATCCCATCTATTCGAAAAGGACGACTTGGTTCGCCTTTAAGTGCACCCAAAGGTGGTGTTTTCTATAAGAAACTTTTAGCGGGCAGTAATGAGTTTTTAATCTTCTTTATAAGTTAAAATTTTTGAATTTCGAACATCTTGGTGTTCAGCGCCAAAGAAATCGAACGCAAATATTGTTTGAATAAAGACTGGCTGGTACGACGGCCCATAGTCGCGCCGCCAGCTGAATGAAAAAAAAGAAATAAAAACGCGCGCGTTTTCGTCACTTTTCACGGATTGTTAGAAATTCATGGTTTTGTGTAACAATACATTTTCATAATTGCGAAAATGTCTCAAATGTAATTATAAGTTTTTAGTTGTTTTATTATTAGATACTATTTAATTTCAATTTAGTTGTTACTCTATGTTGTAGTAAATAATAATATTACAATAAAATATGAGGAGCCTTTTATTTTCTCATAGTGGGTGATGAAAAGTAGAGTGTATCACTCGGGCGCAAAATATTTTTTGGCTCGGGCGACTACTAAAGAATCCCTCACTTCGCTCAGGATCCAAAAAAGCGCCCTCGCCGTAAAAATATTATTTTGCGCCCTTATGTTACAATCTACTATTTTGCTGTATGTACTTACAAATAGCGATTCCGAAAGCAATAGCAATCGCAACGTAGGCGCCGTATGAGGTGCAGAATGGCGTCAATCCCACGGATATCTGTAATGTGAAATATATAATGTAGCATTAAATCTATTACTCTCCATATTAATATTTTAAATGTCTTATACTGAATTACACTTATTATTGTGCGGCATCGTAGCATGCTAGAACTACCTAACGCTTGCCTAGAATTTGAAGACACCTAAATTATAGCTATCGAAAAATACCAAAGATAATATTAACCACTTGTTAATATTATCTTTGTATATCTTCGTATATCTTTATATATTTTAACACTCGCGCATGTAGTCAAATTTCCCTTTTGCAAAATGTTGCCACTCTGTCGCGCGGGGCAGCTTGTGATTGGACACTCGACGCGACTCGACGCTTGTGATTGGAGAATCAAGTTATTCATTCAATTCGCGCCTGGGATTGGCCCGCTCGAAATAGTTTAGGTTGGCATGTTAGAACCTTTGGCTTATGCAAGGTAAAAGATGAGCAGTCAAGTGGTTATATTGTCATTGGAAATTATTTGGTAAAGGATGAGCAGTCAAGTGGTTATAGTGACATTGGGAAACACCCATTCAGGCACAGACTAGCAGTTCGCACAATAAAAGTGGAATCAAAGCGCTTCATACGAAATATCATAAATCGATATATTTCGGAATATCAACCATGAAGTGGAGTAGCTTTTTCGTGGCCGCTCCGGCAGTCCAGTAGAAAAATTGGCAGGAGGGGATTATGCAGATTCGATGCGCACTCTCCGAAATGTATTTAGTTAAGGTGCAACGTTTCACAAATGGCGGGAAATTCAAATTTCAATCAGTTTTCTTGTCCTTGTAGCTAGGCCGGGTAATTATTGTAAAAGATCATGATGTTTGCGACAATTGATTATTATTCTTTACAAAATCATGTAAAGTTATTTATCTATGCACATTATTACTTGCACACTATTAACTAATTTTTGCTGTTTCAAACGGTTTGTTGACAAATCGCTGGCTCACTATTACAAGGTTCTATGTTATTTTCTTACACGTTCTGTAATTTCAATTTAAAAAATTTGAGTTTCATAAATATTGACTTTTTTTTTTTTTATAGTTTTTTTTTTGCTTTAGTGAAAATATCTCTCTCAAGCATAAACCCTACTAAGTCAATATTTATTTGATTGAAATTACAGAACGTGTAAGAAAATAACATAGAACCTTGTAATAGTGAGCCAGCGAAATATACGTAATATGGTGCGTTACTAATAAATAACTGTACATGATAATGTAAAAAACACCCAACTATTGTCGCAAACGCTGTGTCATTTCAAAATAATTACCCGGCCTAGCTACAAGGACAAGAAAACTGCTTGAAATTTGAATTTCCGCCATTTGTGAAACGAACCACCTTAAGTGTGATAATCGCAATAATACTAACCGTAGCTATAACGAGGCAGATATTGTTGAGCAACAGTGAGTCCATCCAGGGGAAGTCGGCCACCCATCCGCACATTATACGGCCGATTGTGTTTGTGATGCCAATAATAGAGAGGAGGAACGACGCTTGCGATGGCTCTACTCCCTGGAATTCACGGATATATGATAAGATAAGATAAGATAAGATAAGATAAGATAAGATAAGATAAGATAAGATAAGATAAGATAAGATAATATAAGATAAGATATTCTTTATTGTCATAAGAGTAAATCTATTATTATAATCTAAGTATAACACACACACACACAGAACACACACACACAGAAGTACAGATTTGTAGTACAGATTACGTTTATGGACTCGTCCGGTTTACACAATTTTAATTTTTATATAAATGCAGTGTGTGTATTAAAATACTTTAAAATACATATAGACAGGTTAATAACATAATTAAAAATTATCGGAGAATCATATATGTGGTTTATTTTATTTTTCTTTAATTTATAACAAAATAGGGTTTCGCTCGATAATTAGTAACAGGCATGATGACTAATAATTTTTTTTACTTCCTAAAAAAGCTGATCATAAATAGAGAGAACATCAACGAAAACAAAATTAAAATTAGTTCAAAAATTAATAAGTTATAAGCATTTCGATTTCATGCTAGACAGAGAGCGCACTATACTGAGCCGTGACGTCACGCCTCAGGCGCGCCATACAAATGCTATACTAACACACGATTTGTGAGAAAGGGATAGAACATCCCCTCTCCATCCCCACTTAAAACGCTCATATCTCGGAGATTTATCAGCCAATTTAATTTATTTTTTCAGTATGTGTATTGTATTTAGTTATATCATACCGTTATATTCATCGCCGCCGGTTATTTGTAATAAATTAAACATTAGGACACATGCCTATTATGCATGATATTTTCATGCGAAATATCATGCAAGCGATTCAAAAATCGAGCCCCTGATTTGAATCATATGCTATTGTTTTAAGATATCTATATCGCTTACATTGAGTTGTGCTGCGTCGACGATATACACAAACGGCACGTAAAGTCCCGCCATGCCGAATACATTGGACACGCCAATCAACATGAAGGCCGGGTCGCGGAGTAAAGACACGTCCAGCATCGACGAGAGTGCAGACTTGAATGACTGGGGTAGGGACAGGCAAGGGCAAAGGTCGTATTCTGGAAATGAAACATACATTTAAATTACGAACTACCCGCAAATTCAGCGAACAAAATTGCACAGCGCATTTTATTAATATTTTTTATTTCTGATTTTCTTAATATAATATTGTAATCATCATCATTTCAGTCGATCATATTCCCCTGCTGGGCCTTCTCTCAGAGAGAGGATGGGCCCTAATCCACAATGCTGACCCATTGCATGTTGGTGAATGTCATTGAACTTTTTGAGATTCTTGGACATACCGGTTTCCTCACGATGTTTTCCTTCACCGTTTTTGAGCGATGGCATCGAAACTGCACATAATTTAAGTACTAAAAGTAATAAGTACAGGGCCGAGGATCGACACAGATGCAGTCAGATTGTAAAGAGAACATGTCACCGCTCGGCCACCATCACCCATTGCAGCGTTTAATATTGTAAGCACTGCTAAAATGTACTTTTCTGGCTCTGGTACTGTGGCAGTACTGAGCCAGAGTAGATGTTACTGAGTTTTTTGGCGCCAACGTGGAAAAAAACATGTCGGCTCGTTGGATTATTTTCCTAAACTTGTGTATTTTCGAGTGTTAATGTGTAGTAAATGGTGAATTATTATTTATTAAGTGCTCGTAAACGTGCTCAAGTGTGTGTAGGTGATATAACGAGGCGAAACATGTCTTTTCGTGTTGTTTCCAAAACTCCATAGGAGCCTCTTGTAAATCTGCACCACTTTACAGGGGCATGAGTTCGACTTGACTGTGACTTACTTTGCTTGACTGTGACTGAGACTATGACTTGTTTGACGCTTTTAATACTATGTAAAGATGTTTAATATTACGACTAAAGGACATTGAATCCACGGTCCTGAAAATTTTAACAAAAAAAAAACAGTAGATGTTACTTACGTTCTTGTCGTTCTAGGTCTCCAGTCTGCCTGCTCTGCGGCAGGCTGAGCACGGAGTTCCTGTATCCTTGCAGTGACTTCTGGCTCTGGTACTGCGGCAGGTTGAGTACTGAACCAGAGTAGAATATGTCTTTTCGTGACATCGGGCGGACCATCCGCGAGGGCTCTTTAGGTCCCGATACGGATAGCTTCGAGTTGTACATCTGGCTTTCTGTGTCGCCCTGTGGAGCAATTGTTTTTTGTTTAAGTATTCAAATAAAAACTGCCTATGAGCATCCCTCTTCATAGGCAGTTTTTCTCGACTAGACTGTCGTAAGAAGAGGGAGGAAAAGCAGCCCTGCAGTGTGCGGAAAATAGTTGATAATAATTCAAAGTGGGAGCGATAAGACCTGTGGGCTTACTCTTGACACTCGATTTCAATCGTAATTTGGGATTTGGATCGAAAACATGCCATTTGGTAATCTTCAATCGCGTCAAAAGTACCGAAAGCGTCGAGTTGAGTCGATTTTATTTAGTTCCATAAAATTCCACCATTATCGGTTCCAATCGTGCGCTAGTTTAGAATTCAAGAGTACCAAAATGGCATGTTTTCGATCCCAATCCCAAATTCGATTGAAATCGAGTGTCAAGAGTAAGCCCACTGCATTGACATCCCGATGCCTTATTATGGATGATTCGGATCGTGATCGTGATCGCGTGCCATCTCACTCACGCACGTGGTGCGAGTAAATAGATGCGAACGGGACGGCATGCAATCTCGATCACGATCAAACTTCTATAATAAGGCCGCCGGTTGGTGTGTATAGTGCATTTGCCAGTCAGCTTACCCAAACTAGCCGAGCTCTTTAAAATAACGGAGCACGGCTGTGGGTCGCTGACTAAATTCTCTACCCCTATTTTGCCAGGTATGTTTGCCAAGCGGTATTGGAGACTTGTTGTTGAGTTTCTTCAAGGATTCTCAACCTTAATCGTATGTTTTCTATGGCCTTGCAGTGCAGTAGTACATACACGGTCTCGTTTTCCAGTAGACAGCCTTCTGCACAGAGGACTATCTGTAGCTCCTATTTCGTAAAAGGATTGTTTAGCTCACGATGACCTGTGATGGTAGCTATCTATATAGGGAGGTCCGACCTAGTTAATTTAAGAAGTTTATTAGTTACTTCCTTATCTATCGATGGGTAGAAAGCTTTTGCGTATTTACAGTCTATTATTTTATTCCACATATTTAGCTGTTATTTTTCTGTGTGGAGACTTAGCAGATTACGTGCTTCGTAGCTGTTGGACTGATTTCCTTCTTCGCACCTTCCTTAGCGAGTGAGTCTATTTTGTTGTCCCTCACATAAAAAAAACCTTGATCCTGTAAGCGACCAACGCGTTTCCCTGACAAAGAGAATCTTTACGTGGAGGAGCTATGAACGTGAAGTGTTATTATTTATTAAGAACAAAGAATAATGTTTAAAATGATATAGATAATAATGTTTAAGCAAGATTTTATACATTACTTTTATTTGGGATCATTTTATTCTTTTAACGACGTCTTTTTTTAGAATCTGTTTTCCATGTTTTTTTAAAACTTTTAATAATTCTATTTTGAGATTATAACTTTTTCCGTGAACCATGAATGTGCGTAAACAGCGAAACAGGAACGAATGGAGTTATTTTTGGGTGGGTGCCAATAGCTGCCTGATTTGGCAGAGTGTTTCAGAGTTCAAGGGTGTACTTTTGTTTATTGTTAAAACGGTGGACATGGATGATCTGTCCCTTTCCCGCAAAGTGAGTGCAGTATGGAGATTGAGTAGCGTACTTACAAGTGACGTTATTTCCAAGTATAATGCCCTCTGTGTCTGGTGTGTGAATTAAAATGCTTATACCTTCCTTAATTTTGAACACATTTTAATTTTGTTCAAATCGGCTTCAGTGATGGTCAACTTTTTAAACAATAAAAATAATGAAGTTGGTTTCCTATTATAAAAAGAATTTTATTTTAATAGCACCGTTTAATTTAGGGTCTTACAGCTACCTGTTTTAAGCGATTCAGCAGTGCAAGTACCGTTCTTTATCGGTCGTCAAATTCGATAAAATGTCATAGAATCGACCGTAGCGAGTACTGATCAAATGGCATATCGAATTTGACGATCTTATCTGTCAAATTTGACGATCGATAAACAACGGTACTTGCACTGCTGCTTAGGTGATTGCGAAAAGTTGCGCGACCGTAAACCGCATTTCGGCGCGTTAATGTTCACGTTCCCGTGATTCTCCGCACTGCGTTGTTTCGAGCCCGCGTTAAGAGGTAGCCGTAAGGCCCCAGTATTACAGTTTGTGTTAAACTTACATCGTTGGTTCGATATTGACTATTCATAGAGGTTTTGGACGTAGCTTTGATTGCGGCTAGGGACGGCTTAAATCTGAAAATAGAAAATTAAACACGTAAGAACACATGTCTCAGATCATTGAAAACACAGATTAAGCAGACATGCAGAAAGAGGCGGTATTTGTGATTTTTACAAGCTTTTGATTAACTTATTTTTTTTATAGTAAATGGGCTTGCGCTTGGCCGCCATCTCGCCTGATGTTAACTTGCCCTATTAATTTGTATGTATGTATATTTATTTGTGTGAGACAAATCTTGCAATTGAATGTTACACCAGTTATCCCCAACCGAATGAGCTGAAATTTGGCATACACATTAGTTTGGATGACAATGGCGTCGATTCTGTCATACCACACTAAACTAAACCAATCTGACAGGACTAAATTTATAGGCCCCTCTTTTCATTTTAATATGTGAGAGAAGGATAGCAACAATTTTAGAGCTGTCAAATTTGGTTTAGTGTACATCAGAATCGATGTCAATGCATCGTTAACTAAATGACGTCATTCTAAATCCAATATGGCGGACCCCCAAATATGGTTTAGGGAGATCCTAAACAAAAAACGTAAAATCTTCATTTAAAAATTAACCAACATAGTATTTGTCTATATTGAATACTTTTATTGAAACGTCTGGCTTTATATCAGGACTTTTCAAATTCTGATATGGTAACCCTACTCAGGAACAGATTAACCGGGATAAAGAGTACCCAACCTTTCAATTATTTATGTCTAAAAATCACGCCGTCCCACGGTTCTGTTGCTACGTAAAAGAAGGACAAACAAACAAATAAACCAACAAACACATCTTTGCATTTATAATAGTAGTATGATATTATAGAAACTGACGTGGTTTTCACACATTTTATTTATATTACACGGGAATTACTCACGTAGCCGGTCACTCCGAGCGGCTATAGTCGGAGTGACCGGATTAATCTTACGTGAGTAATTCCCGTGTAATATAAATAAAAAGTAGTATGATAGTGACATAGCTGTTAAAATCTGCAAGTTGAAGTGGCAATGGGCAGGCCACATCGCTCGAAAAACCGATAACCGATGGGGAAGAAAGGTTCTTGAGTGGAGACCACGAACCGGAAGACGCAGCGTAGGTAGGCCTCCCACTAGATGGACCGACGACATAGTGAGAGTCGCTGGCATCCAGTGGATGCAAAAGGCAGGCTGTCGTTCAGTGTGGAGGTTAAGGGGGGATGCCTATGTTCAGCAGTGGACGTCTTCTGGCTGATGATGATGAGTATGACAGTTACTCTTTTACCCATGTTTTAACAGCACCCACCACCTGTAATAGTAATCTAACTACGGTACCTATCTCCTGACCTATCTCCAGTGCTCTGCTTGCGTTGTCTGTCGAAGAACGGAACGGATCCGTTCTTGGGAAGACCGGGAGCCTGCGAGCTGAAGGCCGGCGAAGACACGTTGCGAGACATGAGCTGGGAAGCGGGGTTCACTATCACGTTGCCATTCTCGTTCTGAAATCAGGAAATAGAAAGCTAATATTAAACACTGTTTGATTTTTGACGTGACAACGTCTAATAAATCGATGGATGCCGGCTGCACGCACGAAAAAGTGTCCCGTTACGCTCAGTGTCCCGTTACGCTTAGTGTCCCGTTACGCTCATTGTCCCGTTCCGCTCATTGTGTATTTGTTATGACGTTGTCACGTTAAACTATCGTCCGTAAACCGACTTTACAGACAACATTGGTTGTCTGTAAAGTCGGTTTAAAAAAATTGAAAAAATTGTTTTTACCCAGGCTTTTGTAACTGTCTTCCAGATAGACCATTATTAGCCTATCATGTTCCGACTGCTGGGACACAGGCCTTCTCTCAGAGAGAGGATGGGCCATAATCTACAATGCTGGCCCAGTGCATGTTGGTAAATGTCATATGTCTAAGAACATTTGAGGTTCTTTAACATAGCGGTTTCCTCACGATGTTTTCCTTCGCCGTTTTTGAGCGATGGCATCGACACTGCACAAAATTTCTTTAGTTTCTAAATAAGTCATTGTAAAGGGCCAGATAGACCGAAACTGTATAATAGGGTAGTTGACTGGTGTTTGCTTTTTTAAAATAAACTGGCTTAGCTACAAATATACTGAAGAAATTATTTAAATCGGTTATTAAATATCTAAGATATAAGCGTTTAAAGTTTTTATTGCGGTTGAGATACTCTATCCTTTTCCCGCAAAGCGAGTATTGTAGTATAGAATTTGTATATGGCACGTAAGGCTTGACGTCATATCTTAGTTTAGTGCGGTCTCTCTCTAAAGTAAAATTAAAATGTTTATAAACTTCCTAATTGTTGAACTGTATGGTTGTCGATGTACTAAATGACTATTTATAGTTTTTTTTAAGAGGCTATAAAAAATAAGTCATTTCGCCTATTCGGACTATTCAAAAAGGTGCGTGCTACACTACAATATTTAGTGGCGCATAGGCACCTTCATAAATTTACCGGTTTTTATGTGAACCTTTGGACAATGTATTGATGTACACAGTGTTATACGCACGCGATAATATTTTAATACTATGATTTATTTTCGACAAAAAATTTAAAAAAATACTGAGTAACTGTAAATAACTCTTGTAACGGGATAAAATAAAAACCTTGGTCATTACTTTATTTTTGTTTATTATAATTATGTATTAGTCCTGACTAGTCAGGCTAGTTTTAGTATTCGTTTCAGGTATGTTTGTTTTATTAAGAATTAAATAATTAATGTTTCTGTTGTGTATTATTCAAATCCACCAAAACCATGAATGAACTATGAATACATGAAATCAACCGTGCTTGTGGCATACCACCTTTTTATTTTCCAAGCCATAACATCATATCAAAACCATCCCATACATTACAACGATTACGAGTATAGTCCGGATAAATACTTATCCAGTCAGTCTTACCTGGTGGTGGTGGTTCCTATCATGCCGGGGAGTGTGTTCACTCCTAGAAGTTATTCTGTTTTTGAAACTCCTAAAAAATCAGAGCATAGAAACATTTGCAAGTACCAACCTTCTTTTTGATAGGACTTTCGTCGGAGACCTTAGCTTCAGTGATAGTAGGTAGGGTGGGGACAGTGGGGACCCCTGGCATGTTGGGGATAGTGGGGACACGCGCCAACGCTTCTAGATTTAATGACGAATGCACTCCAGGATCGATGTTCAGGGGGGCCTGAAAAAAAGAACTGTCTTTTTTTAGATTCCGAGAAAATAACAAAGGTTTCTGTGTTTGTGTTTTAGTAATTAATTAATGTATTTTAGTTTTAGATTATTTTATGGTCAGCTAGGCGATTGACCACAGCTCACCTGATGTTTAAATATTTTAAACGAGCATTGCCTGGATTGTAAGTTGGCTGGAACACATCGTTAGGTGCTTGGAGAGAGAGTTTCGTCTTGAAGATGGTAGCTAATCAAGCAAGCACCAGAAAGGTGCTGCCATGACTCGCTGGAAGCTCAATCTTGTTGAGATTAGAACTTAACCACTGAGCTATCATCACAATAAGAGTTGTCAACTTATCATCGAAGAGAATTTGGTCTCATCCAACGTGATAGTGTGTTCAATTGGATTGTTTTGTGAAAGACAGTCCATCTGATTCTGTAGAAGATATTGATTATTATAATCCCCAACCAATGCGTGGCCAAGCGCACATTGATTTACAACGCTTTTGTGTTCGGCTAAACATTTACAATTTTGGACAAAGAAAGCAAAATCCTCCCTAACTCTCATCACAACCCACAAGCATTTCCTCTTAAAACTAATGACATTCACATACATAAACCATATGATTTAGTTATTATAGTTTACATGATAATGCATAATGAGTATACAAGTATGATCATGAACCCATAACTGAGTAACATAACCCTTCATGCGGATTAAAATTAGTGCAATACCACTGAAGTGATATAAAACTGTGACCGGAACTCCGGCCTTTATTTCAATAACCGT
Organism: Agriopis marginaria; assembly: GCA_932305915.1. Taxonomy (NCBI): domain Eukaryota; kingdom Metazoa; phylum Arthropoda; class Insecta; order Lepidoptera; family Geometridae; genus Agriopis; species Agriopis marginaria. Next base: position 5,641,499 of record OW029926.1, read on the forward strand.
AATGTTGATATTTGTTGATACAGCTCTTCGTTTGCCTTTACTGCGAATTTTGACATGTTTCAAATCACAGTAAACTTTTCTTACAAGACCAGTAGAAGCATTAGTGTGGCTTCACTTCTTTGGTCTTGTTAGATTCTATGACATCAAGCTTACCTTCATTCGTTTCTCCATGGTTCCATCAGGAAGTTGTACCAAGAAGTATGAGCCTCCTATAGAGCCTCGCTCCATTTGCAACCTCTTCTCTTCAGCCATGCGCTGTAGTAGTGGTTTTTCGCCTGACGTCTAAAATTTACAAGTTTATTTGTTTAGAAAAACAATTGTAATCTTAGTGAAGTACGACGGCGAATACCCACTAGTAAAAATTTTAAGAATGGGAAAAAAGTTTTTATTTTAGTTGACAGAAGTTTTCATTCACAAAATTACCCCGAGGTTTCACTTGCGTGCTATCATGAAGCGTAACCTTTTTCGGGATAAAAAGTATCCTTATATAACTCTCCGGCCCTCCAACTATCTTTATGTTCAAAATCAGATCGATCACTTGATCTGCTGCTGCGTGAAAGAAGGACAAACCAACCAACAACACTTATAATTGTAATATGAATATGATTCCTCAATAGCGGGTAGACAGTCTGCGAGTATTAAGAGAGATAGATGGTGAATTAGATTGCAAGAGAGAGAGAGTGTGAAGACCGCGAACTAAAATCTGTCATATTCACAAGCAGCATGACTATAGCGGCAGAGGTGGTGATTCGCATTAATTTGTAAAGACCTATTTTTTACAATAGCGAGGCGGTTGTAGGGCAACTCTATATGAAGCAAGCTATATTGCCATGCCTCATCGGCCGCTGTAATCAAAACTGTCTAAAACAACTAACCTTGGGGTAAACGAGTGGCCTCATCAGCGCGCCAAACACGGCGCAATTCAGAATCAGCCCAGCGAGCAGCAAGTTCGCATTCTGCCAGGAGCCGAACTCCTTGAGCAGAATAGCGGCTAGCGGCGCGAAACTGAACGTGCCTACTCCAGAGCCACACACGGCGATACCCGTGGCGAGAGACCGTCGCGACTCGAAGTAGTAGCCCACTGCCACTACTGATGGCAGGTAGATCATGCCGAAGCCGATACCTGGAATAAAGATATAATGAGTAAGAGAGGGAGAGACAGAGGGAGTTATTAAGAGTTCATTTATCTTTATTCTATCTAAAGTTATTTAGGGTAATAAATAGACAGGTATACGACATAAGAAGCTTTTGGCATTGTTGGTTGCGGTGTAGGTAATCTTTGAGGATCTCAAAGAATCATCAGTGATCTTTTTCTGGCAACCGACACTTCCGAGAGTTTAATGGAAGCAATCTATTTTGTGTAGCAATCACACTGACATGGCAAATGCAAAAGTATGTACGTATATAACTTCTCAAAGATTGAATGAACTTGGGTAAGATTTGGCGCGAGAACTGCTTATATCCCAAATGAATCCTTTACTCTCTAAAAGCAGAGTTGTACTTTAGTCTTAACTAAAAGTTGCACATCATGTTGAGTTTACCTTTTATTGGGGTATTTCCCCCAAAATAAACATATACAACGCCATTTAGGTACTACATAAAGCAAATAAGTAAAATTGAATATTTTGTTGTTAATGAACAAGCTACTTTTTATCTCGGAAATATGTACTGTTTTCATCCGGCGTTTTACCCGCTATCCTAAAGCCTATACCTATGTATAGGATAGCGGGTAAAACCGCGGAGCAAATATAGTGTAAAATCATAGTGTCGGGTAGTCTCCTAGTTTTCCTCATAGAGATTGGTTGATTGGAGATTTTTTGTTCTTTCCTCCTGCCAGCACCTACCTTGGGTGCTGGTAGGAGGAAATAACAACATATCATAGGCGGGACATCAATGCAGGACTAATAGCCCACAAACGGGATAAAAATAATATTCTATCGAAGTGCAACAGGCTAGTTGGTATGCCAACAGTTTAGGATTTCCGTGAGAATTAAGTCGATAGAGTTGCGTTTATTTTGCTCCAGTAATTTTGGTGCCAACAAACAAAATGTGCTCAGCCTAGAGAAGAGACCTGTGATGATTGGCATGTATTGCCCAATTTGGCCACCGGCCAAATTACTGAGGACTTTGACCAATTTGCTTCAAGACTACACTACCGTATAATTTGGCCAGGGATAAAATACCAGAACCACTGATTGTAATTCCTTTGTATGACAGCGATACGACAAACAGAGATACTAAAGTGTATTCATCGATAGGACAAACAGAGATACTAAAGTGTATTTGTACCAGTTTCAGTTGTACCATTTTCAAACTCGACTGAATTTGTGAGCTCTCAAAATGGTGCCATCCTTTTCTTTCATATTAAAATGAAAAGAGGCGCAGATAATTGGAATCCGATTAGATTCGTTTAATTTAGAAGTGGTACAACTGACGTTTCGTATCTGCAAATATCCATACAAAATGTAGTGATTTTTGCCTAGTAGACAAGGTTCACTTAATCAATTAATGAGGTACCCACCAAAATACGCACACAGATAAGATAGGACGTTCCATTTACTTTTATTACAGTTGTTTTAGTGTTATCTAGTTGTTACACGAACGAGAGGGCTGGGTACTGTGCACAAAGTACACTATTTCGTATATTACATTTATTCTGCTTTGTATTGATAAGAACATTTTATTGATGAAACTTTTTTGAGAGATTCGATACCCGAAAGCAGTCCTGATGGCAAATCGACTACTCAACAATTATGGCATGTTATCCTTGACAATAGTCGATCAATATGAAAAACTCTTTAACTTGGTTAATAAGCCATATTATGCACGCTTTAGCGTTTAGCTGGAAATATAAGCAACTAACAGCGTCTCGCGGTTTCACCCCCTATTCGACAGGAACTATATTTGTAGCTGGTGTTTACCATGCGCGCTTTACAATCTGACGACGCCTCGTTCAAACCTTTGCCCTGCACCAATGACTTATTTAGTATTTTTCGATGTATTTAGTACCAAAATAATTTATGTTCAGTTTCGATGCTATCGCTCAAAAAAACGGTGAAGGAAAACATCGAGAGGAAACCGGTATGTCAAGAATATTAATCAAGAATAGCATGGTGGATTAGTAGGGCACATCCTCTTTCTCTGAGAGAAGGTTTGTGTCCCAGCAGTGGAAACAAGATATGCTGATAATAATACTGATATTTTTTTGTAATAAAAAGTTAATATATACTTTTATATACTATTTGTACATTCAGGGCACCTCCATATAAAATGTCATCCAAATCAGTTCAGATGTTACAAAGTTGCGTTTTTTTTTTGTTGATAATAAAAAAACTTGCTTGGCACCAAATCGCCTGATGTTAAGCAATGATGCGGTCTACGGTAGAGCACGCTTGCCTAGAAGAAACCGATACAGTCGTGCTTTGAAGACACCCAGCCCTAGCTTAGTGCGGACAAACATTTTTTACTCACACACAATCTTTCGCATTTATAATACATATTAGTGTGATATTTAATAATTAAGTACGTTAGGAATACGATATGAAATGAGTCAGTGTTTGTTACCGGCCCACAAATAATAATTTGAAACGGCACAAAGGAGCATATGGGTTGTTCGCCTGTTGCCTGGTGCAGAGGTCGTTTACATTATGCGTCATGTTCCGGTACATATTCCAGTATTCTCGTCAAATGAATTTATAGGCGATTTGCACACAATCACGCACAGATGTGGAAATATGTGTACACCGTTATAAGACAAAGAAATGTACTGTATAATGTAACAAAGGAAATAGGGTTCATCATCATCAGCCAGAAGACGTCTACTGTTAAATATAGGCCTCCCCTTTTAACTTCCACACTGAACGACAGCCTGCCACCTGCTTCCTCTGGATGTCCACGACTCTCACAATGTCTTCGATCCATCTAGTGGGAGGCCTACGTACGCTGCGTCTTCCGGTTCGTGGTCTCCACTCAAGAACCTTTCTTTCCCATTATCGGTTAAATAGGGTTCACTTGGTTCGAATCTCGTTTGATTAAAGTTAGAAATTAGAAGTAACAAGAATGGTTACAGTACTGGGCTATGACCCAGTTTAAAATGGCCAATTAGTTCTTTTTCGAAAAGGCCAAGCTGATCTCTCCCGAGCGCTGCGCTAATTGCTATCCGAGCTTAAACGTTCGCAAATATTCCAAAACCCAGATGTGAAACTCTACATTTCGTAGTCACCGAAATTAATGTTTTGATGTAGAGACACAGATATTAATCTCAAACCGCGAATCTTCTTTGCAACAAGAAAAATGATTTGCAACTCAGGGAATAAAAAAAGAAACATCAAAGGAACACTTAGCTTTTTTTAGCATTTTTAAATAGAAATACTTTACTGGACAACAAAATTAAACTTAAAAATAATCACACTATAAGAGGCTAACGTTTCTAGATTTAAGGTGGAACGTTTTACCTATGGCGGGAAATTAAAATTTCGAACAGTTTTTTTGTCCTTGAAGCTAGGCCGGGTAATTATTTTGAAATGACACAGCGTTTGCGACAATAGTTGGGTGTATTTTACATTATCAAGTACAGTTATTTATTAGTAACGCACCATATTACTTACATTTGTCAATAAATTTCACAAATATCATTTTTTTTGACAAATTTCATTTGTCCGTTTGAAACAGCAAAAATGTGTTTATTGACAAATAACTTAACATGATTTTGTAAAGAATAATAATCAATTGTCGCAAACATCGTGATCGCTTACAATAATTACCCGGCCTAGCTACAAGGACAAGAAAACTGATTGAAATTTGAATTTCCCGCCATTTGTGAAACGTTGCACCTTAAAGAAGGTTTCGAGATTTATTTTCACTTTGGCTAGGTGTTTGATTGTAATATAGCTGAAATCATCATCATCATAATCAGTCTTTTAACAGCCCACTGCTTGACTTTTTAGCCTACCCCCGAAAGGATGATTGGGCCATATCCACCACGCTGGCCCAGTGCGGATTGGTGGATTCACATACGCCTTTGAATTCCTTCTCCGTACGTATGCAGGTTTCCTCACGATGTTTTCCTTCACCGAAAAGCCAGTGGTTTGAAAATCCATACATAAGCTCCAAAGAGCTCATTGGTACGGGCCCGGGGTTTGAACCCGCGACCTCACGCTTTCAAGTCAAGCGGTCTCCCAAATAGGCTACCACGGCTCTTAATATAGCTGAAATACCACAGTGAAATACTAAATGTTTTCATTCGCTTTTCGTACTGTAAATGTAGCTGTCAGAGTAAAAAAAAGCATAAACCGAGTACTTATAGTATTGAAATGTCCAAGCAACGCTAACCAATATATCTTTGTATCCAAAAATATGGTGGGCAATGTAGATAAAACAGCTGGTTGCACCCAATGAGGTTTTACCAATAGAGACGTCATACTCATTAAAAAGCACTAAAAACATGGCGATATTTTACTATTAGCTACCTACATAGGACCCATAGAACTTAACAGCCTTACAACCTTTTACAGCCGTCCCAGTATAAGTATCTCACTTTCTAATCACTCAACAGGGCATTTTTGATTATTTTTCGTAGTCCAAAGTCGCGTATCGTACGTTTATGTCATTGCCAGACACACGACGGACTGAGTTCACTCAAGCTAATTTACTTGTGTTTGTATCGCCGCGAATACCTCGGTAAAACGTATCTCATCATCATCCAGAAGACGTCCACTGCTGAACATAGGCTTACCTCTCCTCCACACTGAACGACAGCCTGCCTTTTGCATCCACTAGATGCCAGCGAATCTTACAATGTCGTCGGTCCATCTAGTGGAAGGCCTACCTACGCTGCGTCTTCCGGTTCGTGGTCTCCACTCAAGAACCTTTCTTCCCCATCGGTTATCAGTTCTTCGAGCGATATGATTTGACCATTGCCACTTCAACGTGCTAATTTTAACAGTTAAGTCGGTGATTCGTGTTCTTAACGTAGATAAGTTAAGAACCAGAGTCACCGACATATATAACCTCAGTATATAACATCAATGAGCGCACCAAGTCACTTAGCAAAGGAAGCAAGAAGAAACCGTGACAACCTAATTCTACTTATTCAGGAACGTTAATCACGGAAACTTCCATAACACGCAGGTAGAATAATTTTAACATAAATTTTTTTGAGAATTTAAGTGTCGTGATCATTAGCACTCCGTTTAGCGCCAACTGTATTGTTGCGGCTTCAGGCGTTGGCCAGACTATTGAGATAATTGGGTTTCAATGTCAAGGGTGTTATACGCTTCAACCAAAATAAAATGAATGGACAGGCCATAACCATTGAACTTGCTTAGTAAAAACGAGTCAAAACCGTCGGACATATACTTCAACACCTAATTAAAACCATGTACAGTACATTTGTTACAAAAAAATTATAGCGGTTTTTTGTTCTGTATTTACACTTCGGGAAAGCACACGAAGGCATAATTTTGTCAGATGTTTCGTTATCATGTAACAAATAGTCTCGTGTTGCACTTCGATGGTTTTACGATAATTTCGGGGCGTCAAAGTATTCTTTTGGGCGATTCCTAAAGCCACAAAGAGTAAAACTCCTAACTAGATTAAACATTGCTGTAAATGTCGACATTTTAATTGCGAACATGACGCCAAATTGTTCTCAAATGTTATACAAGTTCTCACACATGGGCGCCTGATTACGCTCCGCTATATCCCAGGAATTAGGTCAATGTGGATTGAGCAAGAAACTCTGGTTATTGAAAAATTCAATGATTTAGCTCCCAATATAAAATCATTAGACAGGTGTTCGCTCCGACTCCTGGGTTCACCGATATTAGATGAGTCCTTTTCACCTTTTGTTGAGGAAAAAATTCAAAATTTTATGGGTTCTTCCGACAGGTTACTAAAAATTAACGCCCATATGGCGTTTACAATTATCAGATACTGTTTGTTTGTTCCTAAATTTATGTACACTTTACGATGTAGTCCACTGTGGAAACACGGTGAGCTCCTTTCGAGCTTAGACAATGTCGTAAAGGAAACTCTAATATCGGTTTTGAATGTTGATTTGAGTGACAGGACATGGTCACAAGCCTCACTACCTGTAAGGTTAGGAGGCTTAGGGGTCCGCCAAATTTCAAGTGTTGCGTTACCGGCATTCTTGTCCTCATTTCATAGTACTCATAAATTAATAGAAAAAATCCTTGCACCCTCTTTAGGCCCTTCCGAAGTAGTTGTATCTCATTCGAAAGAGGCAATGAATGCTTGGAGGCTTGCTTGTCCAAATACCGATTTTCCCAGGAAGTTGTCTTCCCAGAGACTGTGGGATCGGCCGATCTGCGAACTAGCACGGAAATCGCTACTAGATACGTGTCCTAGTGTTGCAGATCGCGCTCGTATTCTTGCTGTCTCTGTTTGGGAATCGGGACTTTGGTTGCAAGCTATGCCCTCTTTTAACACGGGTAGCCTTTTAGATCCAACCGCATTTCGTCTAGCTGTCAGCTTACGCTTGGGTGCAAGGTGCTGTGAGGCCCATCGCTGTCAGTGTGGTACTGCTGTTGACCAGCTCGGTCACCATGGTCTCTCTTGCTCGAGAAGCGCTGGTCGTATTGGCCGACACGCTAGCCTGAACGACATCATACGCAGGGCTCTTTCCACCGCCAATGTCGCAGCTGTGCTCGAACCGAGTGGTCTTGCGCGCGACGATGGAAGGAGGCCTGACGGTATGACACTTGTGCCCTGGAGGTTGGGGCGGCCCCTTGTATGGGACGCAACTTGTGTCGATACTTTGGCGCCGTCACATCTTCCTGAGACACAGGGTAGGGCTGGCGCGGCTGCCAATTCGGCAGAGCAGCACAAGCGACGCAAATATGCTAACCTCGGCAGTGGTTATATATTTGAGGCGTTTGGGGTCGAGACATTGGGCCCTTGGGGACCGGGAGCTCACCTCATTTTCAAAAATCTTTCAGAGCGCCTGGTTAATGCGACGCGTGACCAAAATGCTGGCGTGTTTCTGGCTCAACGCATAAGCATTGCCATTCAACGTGGTAATGCCGCCAGCATGCTGGGTACGCTACCAACTGGTAGTGGGCTTGAGCATTTAGATTGTCTTTAGACCTTCAACGGTCTATGGGCAGTCTAACTGTATTTGTAGTTATAGTTTTAGCTTGTATTTTGTTTAGTTAATAAAGGCACTTGCCCAGAACAAAAAGTTAGAAACTCTTGCGTAATCGACACATTTTGTGCACAGATCTTAGACAGCTTATAAACCCTGAAGCAAGGGTGGATTCAGCATCCCCCTGAATGGGTCAGCATCCCCCTGGGGGTCATGACCCCCCCTGGGCTGGGTCCAGGACCTAGGTGGACCACTAATTAATATAAAAATTAATTATACATGTTTTATTGTTAATTCTTGTGACTTGACCACGACTATGTGACCCCCCCTTGGCACCAAAGCTGGATCCACTCTTGTCCTGAAGCCACATTTCTGTTTTTACGATATCCATAGGTAGGTTTACTGTAGATGCAATGATAATAAGCCGTTTAATTCATCATGTTGAATAATTCAACATCAAAAAATTTACATAATCGATATGTACATTTGCGAATACTTCTATAGCTAATCCGTACTAACCTTCCACATATACAATTATTTTGACTCACCAACCTGGTGTTTTTGATCATTCGTTTTCTTTGTTTATGTCTTAGAATGTTTTATGAGTTTTGCGTCAGAGAGCATCAGTTTAGCGTATTTTAGGCACCTACATACCTGGTTCTGGTGAGTTTAATCTTTCGATCTTTGTCGGAAGCCGCTTACTCTATATCATTATTAATGAAACCGCAAAATGCTTATTAAAATGTTAGGTATAATGATTTGGGAAAAATTAAATCTCTACTATAAGCTTTATCACTATAGCCTGTGTGTAGACTGTTTTAATGTACCAAAACTAAATAAGAACGATAAAACAGTAATCTTCATTATCTTCAACCAACTTCAAAAAATGAGGTTCTCTATTCGACTGTATTTTTTTCATTTGTGTTAACCGGCGCGCTTGTTTGATAAAACTCATGAAAGCAGAAGGAGCAAAAGATGTGTGTCATGGTCGGAGCAAGTGGAGATATGTGGTATCTGCCTACCCCAATGGGAAAGAGGCGAGACTGTATGTATGTTTGAGTATGTATGGCGAAATGTTCACCGATTGTGATAATTTTTTTCATGGAGTAGGCTCATATCTCTAGGCTGGTCCCATTTAAATTTGAAGAAAATGTTCCACCTGAGTGGCTAATAAAGGGATTAATTTTGTTTATTGATTTTCGCCCACATCCCTTGAAAGTTTTGCTTAAACTTAAAGTTTACTTTACTTTAGTTTACTTGAAAGTTTTTTGCTAAAATGTATTTATTATCTTTCTACGAGTGCGTTCGTCGTCTTTAGTGACGCTCAAGTTGTTCAAAATGGTCAATTTATTTGTGAACCCTTGTAACAATGTACATAGAACATTCTACAAAGTGGCAATTTAATCGGCTGGTTAGCATACCCTCCTGGAATCATGTTCAATTAACGTAAAACGCGTAACAGATAATCTAAAGTATTGTTCAAGGTTATTTTTCTGAAGTAAATAAATGTTTCTCTGCTCCTCAGGGCACGATCGATATTGTTACGCGTTGGCTATGTAAAAAGCATTTTAACGATACCCTATTGGATTTTTATCAAAATGCGATTTGTTATTCGTTGTTAAAGAAAACCTTCAATCATGTTCTTTGTTCTCTGAAACCCTTGGAAACAGCGCGGCACCAACCGCGTGTGAAATTGGACATTTGCCAAGCGTTTTATAAACGAAATAGCTTATACTCAACCCACTCATGACTATCAAGCCCTTTCGATAATCAACAGCGAGTTGAAAACTGGGATTTCCATTCGCGAATGCATTTCGCCGTTCCAATGATTTGAATAAATGATATGGTCACGCCCGTGTCTACGTATTCGCCCTACTTTCAGGTATTTCCAGCCATTCGGTGGGGGTAGTTCACTCGGGAATTACAGAGTTTAACGGCCAGACAATGAATACTGAATTAATAATCAACGCTCGCTGTAGTATAGTTTGGGGTTATTCCACCCTCTTTGTCGTACTAAGCTGAATCTGACATAAATGAGACGGGTTCGTTTGTAGAAAGTTTAATCCTGAGGATTAGGGCTTTTGCTCAAATGTCCGATTGACCCACAGAAAAGATTTTGTTTAAATTTAAATTAGAACGGCTGTAAAGGATTTTTTGTAAGGTTGTAGCCAGTTGCACCCATATAAACGAAACGTCAGTCATTCGAAATCAGCAACTGTGATGCGGGCAAAGAACTTTGAGACCTAACCCAAACAGGGTAAGGTCCAAGTTCTTTGGATGCGGATTTGGATGTCGACGCGTTGACATAAATAAGAACGTTCAATCAAGTTTCTATATCATAATGCCTGGCGACAGATTTTCCTTCACATTTCCGTTCTATTTACTTCTCTTTTCTGTGGATTCACCTCACACTTGTATTTTGCGGAACATCGACTGGAAAGAAGAAGACCTCACAAAAGGTTGTAAGAAATTTGAATTCTCCTCCATTAAGACGCATCTAGGTCCTGTTTGTTGTGAAGCTGGCTGAAGGTCGACGCCGAGCTGGCTTTGCGCCAGATATTGCAGACTACACGGCGCCGTGTTGTAGCTTAGTGTAGTTTAATTGCATGATTTTGTCTTAAGACTTCAGAAAAGGAGCTATCACTAAAGAAGTTTCGATAGATACGACAGTAAGTTTAATGCTCTTCCCTCTAAAAACTGACGAAGAATACGTCGATCACTTGATATTTGATTGAATCAGGCGTTACTTTGCGGAAGTCCAATAACAATAGTAAAAATAGTAATAACAGTGGATGTTTTGGGAAGTAAAATAGTTTATCCCAAAATCCTTATTGTACTCGAAACGACGTAGAAGCGGAATTACACTAGAAATTCGTCATATACAAATCGATCGCTTTTTGCAAGGTCAAACAAGGTTTAAAGCGATAACAGAAACTAAGATGGAATGATTTGATCGTACGAGTCTTTGTGAGCTAACAAACATGTAAATATGTACTTATATATTTGAGAATCCATCACGAATTTAATGTTTTTAATATGTTGTTATTTGTAAGATATCCATAACCAAGTTTTGTTGCCATTGTTATTTATTTATGTGGTACAAAATTCCATAGACATTATAAATAATAATACAGTCAGACACTAAAACATTCATTTATGTACATTAGTGGTACCTAAACTAATTGTTTTGAATGATACAAAGTACAAACAAACATGATTTACGTGCATCTGTATCATTATTCGTAACCTATAACAAGATATAGCTAAACAGTATCAGTATAATATTTAATACAGTTTTTTTCGTGCTATTCCTAAAGTTATTGAATGTTCAACTTCAGAAGATTTGAAGCTTTCATGCAGCCTTGAAATTTCAATTCAGATAACCTAATATAGATTAACAAGGGTGCCAGATAATTTGGAAATCGACAGATTAGATATTGAACGATTAATACGGGATTTTTACAAAATGCTTCATTAATATTTAGGTATCTGGGTTTTCGTGTATAAACCGGAAAAATAAAGCCGTAACTATCAAGACGAATATAAACCGTAACTTAAAATTGATCATTTTGTGTCTGTAATTTAATGGAATCCACTCTCAAACTTTCCCCCAGTGAATGTTACGAAAAATTACCTGTAAAGGTACGCGTCCGACGCGTGCGCGGACGCGTACCTTAAGGCGTGCCAAAGAAACCTTATACATACATAAATCGCTTTTAGCGATAAGGCCGCCAGTTGTTACACAATTTTTTTTTGAGTTTTTGTCCTCTGCATCAAATCTAATGGTGTGAACAATAAAGAGTTAATCAATCAATCAATACATAACCTACGATACACTCGAAAAATATAATCATCCTTCTTGCGCAGTCAGATAATAACGACGTATTTACAATGCCGTAAGGATGTACCAAGTACCGTCGACCAAAATGAATGGACGGGCCCAGAAGAAGCGCATTTTTGAAGATTACAAAATGAGCGCCGGCGCTCACTTCGTTGATTGTTACATGATAACGAAACATCGGACAAAAGTATGCCTTCGTGTGCTTTCCCGTAGTGTAAATACACAACAAAAAACCGCTATCTATTTTTTGTAACACATTTACTGCATGGTTATAATTTTAGGTGTTAAAGTATATGTCCGACGGTTTGGACTCATTTTTACTGAACAAGTTCAATGGTTATGGCCCGTCCATTCATTTTATTTTGTCGAAGCCTAGTACTTATTTAGAAGCGGAGAAGTAGGTACTTCATCCTTTAACTGCCTGGTGCCAAGTGTGGTGAAGGACGTCACAGCGCCGCCGAGTCGCCACATTCGGGCCAATGTGCCAAGGTCACATGCGGCATTATTAATGTCCATCTTAAGTTTATTGCAGTCCATAGTTGACACTTAAAATTTGTCCACCGTTATAATCGTCTATTGACTTTAACTATTTTACGACATGGAAACTTCCACGTTTTGGTGTTATATATTTGTCTCCGGACCGGTAACGCAGCGTAGGACGTCCACCCACAAGATGGACAGACCTTTTCGAAATCGATTGGGGAGGCTTATGTGGCAGTGGACGTCCCATGGCTGAAATAATGATGATGATGACTAGTTTCACATAATCACCACTAGGTGCTAGGTTAAGACCTAGGTTTAGACCTTGCTTTACTTAAGATCTTATCGCAAACTGCTGACATTCAATATAAAATAGTTCGACCTCTCTCTGGATAAACGCCGGACTAGTACAGAATTTTAACTAGAAAGACGCATAGAATACTAAAACTACTTCAACACGAGTTTACCTTCCTGCAGGCCTAGCATGGGCTGTGGATAAATTGTCTTTCCACCGTTTTTATTTACGCCTAGACGCGACAAAGCTAGAATATGGATACGTTTGTCTTTTTCTCGTGGGATAAAAACGTTGGAAAGACAATTAGTCCACGGCCCGTGCTAGGCCTGCAGGTGGTACGTTTCACCTATGGCGGGAAATTCAAATTTTAAACAATATTTTTGTCCTTGTAGCTAGGCCGGATAATTATTTTAAAATGACACATCGTTTGCGCACATCGTTAGTAATTCTTTACATTATCATGTACATCTATTTAACAGTAACGCACCACATTACTTACTTACATTTGTCAATAAACCGTTTGTAACAGCAAAAAATAGTTTATCGACATATGTATATTTTTTTTTTTTGGGGACATTTTTCACACACGGTCTTCTGACCCCAAACTAAGCAAAGCTTGTGATATGGCTGCCAGAGACTGATATACATACATACATAGTTTTAAATACATACTTAAATAGATATTAACACCCAGATATAGAACAAACACAAATGGTCATCACATAAATGTTTGTCCTAGGTGGGAATCGAACCCACGCCCCCAAGCTCAGAAGGTAGGTTCACTAACAACTGGACCAACGGGCTATCAATCAGCAGTAATAATGTGCATTAGAGATAAATAGCTTTACATAATTTTGTAAAGAATAGTAATCAATTTGCGCAAACATTATGATCGTTTACAATAACTGCCTGGCCTAGCTACAAGGAAAAGAAAACGGTTTAAATTTGAATTTCCCGCCATAGGTGAATAGTACCACCTTAAATCTCGTCATTCTTCTGCGTTCACTTAATGTAGTCGGATGTAAACAGAATCAAAATACGATTCTTGGAATTGAAAATGGTGTCAGCATCGAGGTAAATATGTTTGTTGCGGAAATTTCTTTATACCTACAGAACGCACAAAAACTTGAGGGAACATATTTTTTTGTTTGTTCTCGCCAAGATATAAATTTAGTTGATCTATAGCGTACCTGATACCGTACCGTATAGCAGTAAATGATGCAACATTATCATCATCAGCATTGCATTACCCACCACTAGACTAGATTAGCACAGGATTAAGGCACCTGCACCTACCAGCGGTATATACAGGGATACGCGCAAAAGGTGTACTAACGTGAAAAAGGTCTATAGTACCCATCATTTTGAACAAATTTTACTAAGGGAGCAACACTGAAATCGCGAATAAAAATTATTAATTTAACTAATGTTAACCGTGTTAGTTAATAAACAATAATAATTAGACAATAATAATTATCAGCTGTTCCATAGAATCGCGTTTTTTTTGTTAGTCCCATTATCCGTCCATATTATTAGTAAAAAAAATTCATAATGGATATAATGGACCTCTTTGAGGTTTAGCACATCCTTTCCGCGTAACCCTGTTTAAGGCTAGGGATACGATGGCGATTATGATGAGCCTTTTCGTCGTCGTACGTTTTTATGTGTCTCTCTTTTAGAGTTTAGAATTATTTTGATATTTCGCTGGAGTGAAAATATCTCTATCAATCATAAACCCTAAGTCAAAAAATTTCAATTGAAATTACAGAACGTGTAAGAAAATAGCATAGAGCCTTGTAATAGTGAGCCAGCGATTTGTAAAATTATTGACATTTTTATTTTTGTTTTTTGTGAGCTTGTTTTTGTAATTAATGTATTTTCTTTCTTATTTTTTATTTATATGCATATTTTTTTTGTGACATACTAATGTAATTGGCTTGACCGTGTTAAATCTTAATAAATACAATACAATTCAAGAGTTAAAAAAAAATTCGCTACCCTTAACCGACGCCGCTGGTGATAAGAGAGCTGGCTTATTCCTCGCGCAGAGAATTTCTTTGGCAATTCAACGCGGGAATGCAGCCAGCGTTCTTGACCACATGGACAACATCTTGTTTTTATTTTTGATTATATTAGTGATAATTAGTAATAAGTAATAATTAAGGCTTTTTTATTTTCTTTGCTTGATATACCTTTGTATTTACATAAATAAAATTATTTGCTTCATTATTTAATTTAATTCTCTTGATCTCTCGACAGTCACATCAATCCGTTTCCCACTATCGTTTATGATGACATCTATCATAATTATTGTTATTAAATAAATAATAAATAATTTGATAACTAAGTAATGGTGCTGACTACTAACCTGTCACGGTTAATTAATTGACATGCGTAATAATAACGATAGACTCGTGCCATAAAGTATTATGCAAAGCAAGGAAACAAAACATGATTATAAATGCTAATAAGCGAATATTATTATATTGAAATTGAAAACGTAGGTACACAGGTCGTTAGGAAAATAGATAATGACATGTATGGTAGTTATATGGTTTAAACGTGCGATCAAAATGACGCAAAACCTGAAAATAGTTTGTTTATAATAGGGAGTACAATTGATAGACTATTTTAGAAATTCACTCAAAATGACGCAAAACCTGTTTTATTTTCTTTATAATGGGGAGTACAATTGATAGACTAATATTTTAGAAGTTCAATCAAAATGACGCAAAACCTGAATATAGTTTGTTTATAATGGGGAGTACAATTGATAGACTAATATTTTAGGAGTTCAATCAAAATGATGCAAAACCTGAAAATAGTTTGTTTATAATATGGAGATAGACTAATATTTTAGAAGTTCAATCAAAATGACGCAAAACCTGAATATAGTTTGTTTATAATGGGGAGTACAATTGATAGACTAATATTTTAGGAGTTCAATCAAAATGACGCAAAACCTGAATATAATTTGTTTATAATGGGGGATAATGGGTATTGTTTACAATTGAAAGACTTATATTTTAGAAGTTCAATAAAAATGTCGCATAACTTGAATATTGTTTGTTTATAATGGGGAGTACAAATGATAGACTAATATTTTAGAAGTTCAATCAAAATTACGCAAAACCTGAATATAGATTGTTTATAATAGGGATAATTGATAGACTAATATTTTTGAAGTTTTTATTTTGTAGAAAAAAAAATCAATTTTCATGGTCGATTCTTCACTGAATGACAGCGCAAGCGATGACGTTAGCTTCGGACAAATACCTACATACTATGCAGTTTCATTGTAGGAGCGATGAGTAAACAAGTATAAATAAATAAAAACCCTATAAAGACCTGATAATCTTCATGTTTTAAATGTTTATCGGGACTTATCACGTATTATTTTATTTAGGTAAAAATAGGTACCTTTCGCTCGTCGTTACCTTACGTTCGCTAGTTCAAATCGCGAAAGTTTAAAAATTACCATTAATTATCTTCAATCGGCTGAACAGATATTCATGAAACATAGCTGAACAAACTCTCGATCGAATCATCTTTCAAGCAAAAATTCTATTCACCCGTTTGGGCGCTACGATGCCACAAGCAGACACGTATACACACGTTAAACTTATAACACACCTCTTTTTGCGTCGGGGGTTAAAAAGGGACAACAGCTGCAGCCGTTAACACATTCTCTTAGGAATTATAAATATCTTTTAATTACTATTATATCGTAAACTATTTTGTTTTTGTTTTATCATACACACACACATTTTTCCTAAACGTTAGACCTAAAATACCTAAAAGAGACCGCAGGGAAACGTTGGATGCAGGCCGTTTCCAACCGGCCCTTTTAGAGATCGATGGGGAAGGCCCATGTCTAGCAGTGGACGTCCTATGACTGAAATGATGATGATGATGGTGAAGACACATTTTACTACACAAAAAAATAAGCTGTGCTGTCTGAGGCTTTGGTTTATTTCGCTGGCACGTTGTTTAGAATTAATTCAATTAGTGTAACAAAACAAACTTTCCCACCTTAAGAAGGGATATGACTAAAATGCTAAAAATATTTAGTATTTTACTATTCGTCAAAAAATAAATTAAATAAATGCAAGTTTATGTTTAGTATATTATCTTACGTAGAGGGTCTACGTCATTTCGTAGAGGTGTTATAGTAGTCATATGGAAGTTCCTAGAGTACGAGAAACATTGTAGGTCAGGGTTCTAGTCTCGTCACAGACTAGGTAAAGCTATGAGTCTCGTATTTTGATTCTGCATTCGAAATTTAAACTTTCAATCTTGCATGCTGTGAGAAAAAGTGTCCTTCGATTGTTCGTCCTTAGGAAGGGAAGTCGCAGTTTTAGGACATACCCGGGTAATCCCGTAAATAATCATATAACTTTAATTTGAGATGGTTTCGTAAAAACAGTCAATTACCCTATTTGACGCGCTTGCGGTGACTATCCTGATATGAAAGGTGTGTTAATGACAGTGATGGGGAGAAAAACGTTGTTTCCCCGTAAATCGGCTCGTAGCTTGACACGACTTGTTACGTAACGCTGTTACATGTAACGGGTACAACTCACCTCCCAGCAGGCCGTACGTGATCATCATCATGGTGACGCTCTTGCTGAAGGTGGAGAGCACGAAGGCCAGGCACGCCACCAGCGAGCCCGCCACGCACACTGCCCGACACCCGAACTTGTTGCATAGCGCTGACACTATCGGACCTGAAAAAGAAAATAAGTTTAGTGGGTCTTCATAAACTACTGAAAACGTAGGAAACAGTGAAAATACATAATACGAATTAAAAGGCATAATATTTTATTTCTTCGCGAGCCGAGTGCTCGATGTATCTCCGTTAAATATGGAATGTCAATGCTCATACCAACTTTCATTAACTATTTAGGGGAAGAATTTTCTTAGTAGGTACTCATTTTCGTTATAATAAAGAACACTTGTATGGTAAAAAATTTCATGCTTCTAGACCCAGCAGCATAATCTGTCAGTGAATGTATGAATTTTATTAAGTAAATAGATTGGCAAAGAGTAGTCACATTGAATAATATTGAAATTGTCACTTTCGTTAAAATTCCAGCTTTTACTAACAGATTAAATCATCAAATGTGCAATATCAAAAAAAAAAACATTAAATTTTATAACCATGGTTAGGACAAAGAAAAACACGTAAAATCAAATATCATACAGTCGTCAGTTTAATGACACTTTTGAAACTCATTATTATATGTAAAAAAAGGATGGCTTCTATCTTCCTTGGTAAAAATAAAACTTTAAAAATGCTCTTCTGTGAAATATGTGATACACAGTTTCGACACTGTTTGTTGCGGAAGTCGATATCTCGACAAGGTTTCAATCCCGGTTGAAAATTTTGAAGCAAATTTAAAAACAATGAAAGATGTAACTATTTTTTTTGAAATAGTATAAAAAATACTGCGTATAATACAAATGTTGACGATGTGAGCGAAGCAGGGAACTAAGATAAGAAGGCTGGCCTCACCCCAATGTGAAAAGTAAGTTCCTATAAGAACGACAGATTCATAAAACTGTGTATTAGATTGTTTGTAAACATTTGCATATACTTTAACAAAAATTCGTTTCACCATAAAAGGACGAGGAGACCTACAATTTTTTACAAAAGAAACATAAATCTAAGATTAGTTTTCCAAGAATTAAGTTAAATAGATTTTTAGATCTTAGATAAATTCTAGTTTTTAAAATCTTTCAGAGCGCCTGCAACGCGTGACCAAAATACTAGTATGTTTCTAGCTCAACGCATAAGCATTGCCATTTAGCGTGGTAATGCCGCCAGCATGCTGGGTACGCTGCCAACTGATAGTGGTCTTGAGCATTTGGATTGTCTTTTGACTTTCAACAGTCTTTGAGCAGTCTAACTGTTTGTGTAGTGTTTACTTGTATTTTGTTTAGTGAATAGAGGCACTTGTCAAGCAAAAACATTTTTCACTTATTTAACGGCGTATTGCAACTTTGGATTGAAATAATGCATGAACAGAACTGAATTGTTGTATCATTTCTATTTTTACTGTATTTTAATGTAAGGTAGACTTGTTTCCAGAATGAGATATAATCTTTTATTCATAGTTTTGCAACATGGCCCCTTATCCTTTTAGACCGTTGACGGACTGAGATAATCTTTCGAAATATCATAACAACAACAATCCATAATGCCAAATACATATTTCAACACAAAAATCAAAGTTCTTTGCTTATCTTTTGTTTATATTTTTATGGCTAGCATGGTCGACATTTGACACATAATAAAATTATAAAACACTGTTTTAAGCTATCACGGTTGTTCACTAAAGTTATATGATTATTTACGGGATATTTACCGTGGTAAGGTTGTGGAAGGACAACCTTACCACGGTAAATATCCCGTAAATAATCATATAACTTTAATAAAATTATGTTGTCGAAAATGATCACAGCTAGCCTGGGTCCCTTATTCCCAATTATTGTCATAATAATTTATTTTGCAAAGCAAGTATATTATATTCAAACAAACAAAAATAAAAGGAAATATGGTAATTTCCTTTTTTTTTTTGTCAGATAATGATTTTGACCACTTTAGTACAGCAGAGCCACACACACACATCATCAGCCATTAAATGTCCACTGCTGAACAAGGCCTCGCTCTTAGAGAGGGGTGTTGCCATAATCCCCACGCTTGGCAGGCGGCTTGGCGCAGTACGTTCACCGTGTACTAACAGGACGCTGCTGCCCATCCTCCGGTGGTTCAGGTCGCAGTTTTAGGACATACCCGGGTCAGGAGAGCCAGAGCCGTCAAAATTCGTTGTTAAAACGTTGCGTCGTTACGAAAAGTCTGAATAGGGCTCTGGATTGCGATTTGTGTAGTAGCCCTTTTTATATTCTAATCTAGATTTAGATATATATTTTGCTTTAGTCTCAAATGGTGGCCCTCACAAAGTTTAGTTTTAATAACGTTGTGGGTGATTGTAACTTTAGTAATAAGGCATTTATATAATTATGCTAAATGCAAATTGTAATTGCAGGCTATGTTATGTGCTAAGGTATGACTACCTTGGTACTAAAACCTACATAGAAAACCTGATGGCGGCTGGATTATCGATTATTTAAATGTGTACTTGTAATTCAGTTCAAGGAACCAATGTATCATAAATTTATTACTTCTATCTTAGATGTAAATGACACCTTTACTTCGTTTAACGTTTAACGTTACGCAGTAGGTACAGATAAGAAATATCTTAGGTCACACTTTAGATACATTCGTGGCTATGAAATGTTTGGGTCACAGTGTCGGGTCCTCGTGATAAGGAACTTTCGCTGTATTCTGCAAAATCCTTGACAATTATACTGAGGACCGACTTGGTATCTAGTCTAGTTTATAATAACAGTTACAAATGTATAATGTAGACTAGTGGTATTATAAATGTGCTAGTCAGTTTGTTTGTTCCTCTTTCTCTCCGCAACAGAGCTACGGAGCGACATGACTTTTTGCATAGAGATAGTTGAAGGGTCGGAGAGAGACATAGGAGACTTTTATCCCGGAAAATTTAAGTTTCCTGACAGACATCGTCCTGCCAGGAAAAGCAGCGCCACATAAAATATGATTTATTAAATAACAATCCAATTGTATCCAATTGTGTTTTCAAACCATCCAGGAACCCATTGAAATTTCATCCATATCGGTCAGGTGACAAATATACGTACAGAAGAATTATATATATTAAGATAAATAAATCTCTGTTTACTTTGGTCACGCCATAACTTGAAAACGACTCTACTATTTTTTTATTTTTTTTCTATTACTTTGTATAAGGTTCTTACGGAAAGAAAAATTAAGAAAATTAAATAAATAAATAAATAAATATTCGGACAATTTTTCACACACGGTCACCTGACCCCAAACTAAGCAAAGCTTGTAATATGGCTGCCAGAGACTGATATACATGCATATATAGGTTTAAATACATACTTAAATAGATATTAACAACCAGATATAGAACAAACACAAATGTTCATTACATAAATGTTTGTCCTAGGTGGGAATCGAACCCACGCCCCCAAGCGCAGAAGGCAGGCTCACTACCAACTGGACCAACGGGCTATCTTATTTGCGCAGAAAATTTGTTTTTTTTTTTACTCTCGAGTGAAACCGTGAGGCGCAGCTTGTGTTCTATAAATTTTGTTAGAACTTCAATAGCTTTAGACAAATTATTAGTGACAATCTACTTATTCTTAAGTACCTCTGGTATTATAAGTATTGTAACAGCATTATTTGCATAATAATCTTATACGAGTATGAATCAAATAATTTTTACATTACGGCGCGACGCGAATTAGTTACCGATTGAGATCCACTTTTAATCGGACTAATGATAATTCAAACCAGATAAAAAATATTCATGATATAAAGAAAATTCGTTACCAAGTGAGTAACAAATCTAGCAGTCGAGGTATTTGGCTATCTACACCTAAAATATCGGACGATAAGATTGTTTTCATATAAGTCACGGTGTGAAAATATGTCACACAATTTTTTACGAAAGATTTAATAAAGTTCAATTTCAGTAAAAATAAAGAAATGACCTATAGATTTAAAGTAGCTATGGAGCGAGCTATGCTCGGTTTTTTTATTTTATTTTATTAAGTAATCCTACAGTGATATATAACAAATTTACGAAGAATTTTGATAACTTTGCACTATTAACACGTTTCCGTTTCACTTTAAAAGATAGAATCAGATATAAGATTATCCTACAAAGAACTAAATCTAAACGACATAGCTCAAAGTATCATCGTAGTCATCGTACGTATCCTGAGAAATCATAAATTATTCTAAATTAATGTACTTCTTACTTTACACAACCACAAACATACCTAAACCACAAACTTACCCAGTTGGTTAGTTATAATTATGGTATACCTAACTAACCAACTAGGTAAGCCCGTGGTGTTAGAATGGCTTAAAGTCTTTAAAAAATAATTTTCTGCGGCTTGATCGAAGACCAACATAAGGTGGCAAGTGGATGCATATAACAGAAGATCGTGCTTTGTGGTGTTCTTTAGGAGAGGCAGTCCAGCAGTTTTTCTTACAGAAAGATATAGACCGGACTGGATGTAGAAGGCGAGAGAAAGAGAAAGTAGATAGTTTTGGGGGAGGCCTGCACCGCAGAGGCATTCGCCAAAGAACCAGAGTCACCGACATAGCTGTTAAAATTTGCAAGTTGAAGTGGCAATGGGCAGACCACATTGCTCGAAGAACCGATAACCGATGGGGAAGAATGGATCTTGAGTGGTGACCATGAACCGGCAGACGTAGCGTAGGTAGGCCTCCCACTAGATGGACCGACCACTTTATGAGAGTCGCGGGCATCTAGTGGATGCAGATGGCAGGCGTTCGTTTCAGAGTTTCAAAGCATTTGTTCAGCAGTGGACGTCTTTTGGCTGATGATGACATCCTCTTTTTACTATTGTAGTACACATAAAGACATTTTTACCTTTACGTCCAGCAAAGGACAAACATTTAATAAGACATAAGATGACATTTTACAAAGACAATTAACTTCGCCGCAGAAAATTGATGATTGTGTTTTTGCGACACGCTTTTGTGATCGCGGGATTTACCTCACGATAAGCCTGTTATAAATAACGCTGTCATGCGTGTAGTTGTAGACTAACATAATCTGCACTTGTGCGGTAATGGTATTTTAATACTTGCATACAAAATCATAAAGGATGTACTAACACACATCGTAGTTGGAAACGCACACAACTCTAGCAATAAATGTCTACACCGTCTTCAGACTTCATGAAAGGTGAAGGAAGACGTCCGTTTTAAAGTTTTAAAATTATGTCAAAGAAAAAAATATTATAATAAAAAAAAACAAGCTTTTCGTATTCTTTTCAGCAAACCCTGCATTTGATACCAATATCATGGAGGTGCATTAAATATAACTGGTCCGCCATTTTTGGGAGGCCGCCATATTGGATTTTGAGTGACGTCATTTAGCTAACCTTACATTGTCATCCAAACTAAACGTATATGCAAAATTTCAGCTCAAATGGTTTTAGTCTAAAATTCAATTGCAAGATTTGTCCCACACATATACATACTAAACAGGGAAAGTTAAATAAAAGTTTGTAAAACATCCCAATTACCAAGGAGAGGTCGTCGACAATAAAAAAACATTGTATTGTTCAATTGTAGCTTTGCAATTTATAATTTTGTTTTGTACCTAATCAAAAAATCAGTTTTGTTTTCAGATTCACAGATTCGCGAGCGTAAGCATCGATAACTATTAGCTGCAACTCTAGGCTAGTGGTAAACGTTGTTTGTATACTATTTGTAGGTACTAAGTGCTTTAGTGATATGCAATTAAATGGCTAATGGCTCATGCAACTATCAACGTGAGAGGAATTGATGGGAAATTGACGAGTCACGTTTCATTACGTGTACCCGACCGGGAGGTTTTAAGGTCAGAGCCGAGAGCGTCTGAATAAATAATACGGCGACGACCACAAGGACACACTTTTGCAGATTTTCTGCAAAGGATACTCAAGGATATTCACTATACAGGGTTATTCTGAAAGGGTTAAGGCAAAAAGAGCTAATTATACTCTTCAATATAAACAAAGTTTACTTTAAAAACTACTATAACAAATATGAATTCTACATTTTTATATACCCCCAATAAAAGAGCTGATAAACTCCAACGGCTAAACAGCTTTTTTAAGTCATAGCTAAGAACATTCTTGATCAAGTCACCTTTCAAACATAAAAAACCGGTTCAGTCGTTTGGGTGCTACGATGCCAATGACAGATAGTTACACAGATACTCACGTTAAACTTATAACAACCCTCTTTTTGTGTCGGAGTTAAATACACATAAGAACATGTAGACGAACTTTTTCTATGGCTCCCGTGGTAAAATTTGTTCATAATGATAAGTAGTACTATAGCCCCATTTGGCTTAACATAACCTTTCCGAATATCCCGGTACAATAGTTACAATGTTGTTATAAGAGATGATAATGTCATGTACGAGTATATCACATCATTAAGTGCCATAAACTTTAGCAGTCATCTCACAATCATTAAAGTTACAACTTATTTGAGTACACTACACAATAGGTATTAAAATCTAGAAAGAAAAAAACACACTTCTAATATCACACTAACACACACTATCATACTATACTATAATTATCAATGTGTATGGGACCAATCTGAAAGCACTTATTATCCTTTCAGTTTTATTTTTACACTTTATAAATGAGGGACTCATGAGTTCTAGAGGTAACAAACATAACCGCATTAAGAATCCCCGCCCCCTTTTTTGAAGTCGGTTAAAAATATTTAAGTGGAAGCAGTCCCGCTCGGCTACATAAATATGTCAACACCTCAGGTAGGTACGATGCGACTGTCCTCATTTGATATTCTGACGACTTTCCTCAAAGAAAAACGCTGCACTACGCAACAGAGTGAAGACAGGGTTTGAGATTTTATAAATCTATGCATTGCTCAGAAAAAAATAATGAGTGTTACATGTACCTACAGCTTCCATTATAACTCTTATCTATAACCTGTTGCACGCGACTTAGTGTGCGTAGCACCCCCTCCTTTGCCCCCCTGAATTTGGAACTTTGTCAAAACCCTTTCTTAGCGGATCTCTACTACATCAAATGTCAGCTTCGCATGTTAATATATTTTCGAGATTTCGTGATGAGGCAATCTATTAGTAAGAGGTTTTTCAGTGAGTGGTTTTAGTGAATGTTTTTAAAATACACTTTTCTGTTCTTTAACTCCTTACCTGCTGCAAGATAAACGCCGGACAGCAAACTGCCGACCCACGCGACGGTTCCCTTCCCCTCGCCGAAGTACGTGACCAGCTCGGGCAGGAATATTCCGAATGTGTACGCTATGCCGTCCACGATGAGGTTACACATGAAGGAGGCGAACACCACCACCCAGCCGTAGCCCCCGTCGGGGGGCGGAGGGATGGCCCCGTAGTCGTAGGCCTCGTCATCGTCGGCGTCCGCCGCAGCGCCTTCCGCCGTCAGTCTTGCCGCCTCTTCGCATGACGTCTCACTTTCAGTCTGTAACAAAAGATAAACTATTTAAGACGGTGGTGGTACACATTCCCAATACTAAGTCTTTCTTCATTGTGTGTGTGTTTTTTTATATATATAATAGTAGACAAATAAGCGAGACGGGCCACCTGATGGTAAGTAGTCACCGTCGCCTATGGGCACCTACAATACCCGAGGCATCGTTCTTACTCGTATGTCTTTTAGCCGTGACCTTCACTTCTCTCTCTTCCCAACTATGAACACCACAACAAAGTCAAAGTCGCACACTGAGTTATGAATATGGAGAGGGCTATGCCCAGGGTTTCTCTACGAGATCGAATCAGAAATGAGGAGATCCGTAGACGAACGAAAGTTACCGACATAGCTCACCGGATTAGCAAGTTGAAGTGATAATTAGCAGAGCACCGCACGCAGAATAGATGGCCGGTAAGCGCAGCGTAGGACGTCCACCCATAAGATGGACGAACAACCTAACAGAAACTGCAGGAAAACGCTGGATGTAGGCCGCTCCAAACCGGCCATTTTGGGAATCGATGGGAGAGGCCTATGTCCAGCAGTGGACGTCCTTTGGCTGAAAGATGATGATGAACCCCAAATGCTGGTGGGGAGCCTTCTTTAATTTTCTACTCCAATTCGCTCTATTCTCGAAATCGTCTTCGTACACTTTACGTTAAACTTCGTGATCTCACGCATAGATATCATAAATTATAAATTGATGATATATCATATTCCTTCAACTTCTGTACATTCGCAAATGTTTTGTAGCGTTTCTGCTACGAGCTTGCCATCTGCTCGGTGCAGTTCCGGAATCGGAAACTATAATAGGATACATGTTTACTACTAACTAGTTTTGTTATATATTATTTTATACTGCCCTCTATAATGCGGACATTGTATGGATTGAACGGATTCGCGCGCAGGTCCAACAACTATTCGATGCGGTTGCAATGCAGTAAGTGACATTTAAATTCTCTTGAAAGTATACTGAGCGTGGTGTTTACACACTACGTGCTTCTACGAGTAGAGATAAGTTAACATCAACAGTGTTTGAAGATGACTGAGAACGCCTAGAAAAAAGTATCTAAATAAATTAAAACAAGTACAATTAGTGATTAAACGAACTTACCTTAATGAAGTTCTATCATAATTACACGAAGTTCACCTAACTAGATTAACTCTCTCCCCATTTTTTCGATTTGCCCTGTTCAGCAAAATATATTGTACACTCTTAATTTAAAAAAAAATTAACCGGTTAGGCTCTAATGTATGCATATAAAAATTATATGCTCAACTATAGTTCGGATTGGCGTAATGCTACGTGCAGTACTACAAGTAATATCAAGTTAATCTATTCGGATGAACTTCGTATATTTATTATGGAACTTCACTAAGGTAAATTCGTTTAAACACTAAATATTTTATGATATCTAATTAATTAGATAAAGTATAATATTCAGGATGATCCAATTTCCGAAATGGAATACAAACAATATCTGCAAATAGGCGCTAGAGAAAACTGATCGAGTATGTGTGTGGGCGATGATAATAAAACAAATATGTGCCTTTCGCAATGTATGCATAATTCATTTTGCCAAAACAAACAAACAGGTAACATCAAGGCAACGCAAGGTGATCCATTAGTTAACGTAGACGCTTTCTGTGTGACATAACCGAAATCTGCAATAAAAAAAATATCGATATTGTGGAATTCAATCGATTAAGTTTTTTATAGTCTTATATTCAATCAGTACATCTATAGACATAGATAGTAGATAAAATGATGTTTATCCGTCTACGGGAGTTTAAACTTGCTGCGGAATGAAATCACTTCTGTCTATGTCACTTTCATTTCCAACTGGGTAAAAGTGACGAAAACCCAAAACTATCCATAACAAGGATTCTTAACAAAGGTGATGTGAAACAAGGTCACGTGATTTGCGTATTCGCGATATTGATTCCACAAAATGGCGTCTTTTACTAGGGATGTTTATAATTTTTGACTGTACCGCTTGGCAGGAATGCAATCATGGCCGTCGTGCCGTAAAGAGATCCTAGATTACATTACTCTATGGAATATCCTCGACCTATAACTATCCCCTATATTCATAGTCGTAAATAAAGGTCACTCGAATCATCACGTCACGTCTATGAATATGTATAAAAAGTAAAATGGTAATAAGTGATTTTTATTTCTCGTGTCATTTTATTCCGTCAAATTACAAGATATCGAAGCAAACATTTCTTTGTTTGTAATGTTACGATAGACACCATGACATGATTTTGTTACTTTTTGGAAATTCACACTCATTGATTTTATATCTTCAATACTGTGAAAATGTGCGATTGAGAGAGCTGCAGAGGGTATACAGGAACCTTAAAAGTGCAGTCCGCTAAACTCCTTTGATGCGTGTTAAAACCACCGCTGGAGCGTCCATCATCACACAGACCGATAATTCGTTACAGATGACGATGATGTCTTCTCACACCTCACGTTTACCGCGACGATAGACTAAGCTTCGTGGCAATCGAGAAAACGCAGATGTGGGGGAATGAAGAAGGTATAAGAAGAAGTCCGCAGGCCTTCTATTTTAGCACCAAATCCAATGTCACATCAATACTATCTACGAACGCCACAACCTTGTGTAGCTAAAACAACACTACATTTGGCAAACAAATTAACATACCTATAATAAATTTAATGCTTTACGTCATCTCGATCCCGTTTAATATCATTGTTCGTATTTAGTCCGACATTACTGTTGCCTATCGTAAAATTACTGAATGTTTCTAATAAAACGCTGGCGTCAACAGCCTTTTGCTTTTACTCTTACAGCCTCGTTAATTTTCTTTTAGCTTTGAGCTTTCCTTCGAGAAATTAACTGCCTAAATTAACATAAAAGAGAAGCACTAGAACACAAGCTGTGAAGTCTTATAAACGATGTCTATTGTTGTGGTCGTTTTGTTTGGTTATGTAATCGTTTCGGCAACTGTTTAGAATAGCCGTGGTCAATGTCATTGCCAGTACGGATGAGAATTTGAATTATAATCGACTAGAAGGTCATTCCACACGTGGTTAAAATGACTAATCGCATGGTGTTGCAAGCACTATGCACTCTTATCGTGGGTTCAGGACAAAGGAAATATATAAATATTGTAACCGCAATACGGTTATTGTATGATATAGAAAATGTAGCAATAATAGACGGGCTTATTATTATCCCGAAAACTCCGACTATCCACTTAACCTACACGAACATAAGTTGTAACAATATATTGATAAAAATTTCTTCAAGCATAGGGTAAACATATATGCCATAGGTGGTAAACAAGCAGACGGGTTACTGTGTTATTTCAGTGATTAACACTTTTATTATAAAACATTATACGGTTCCTGGTTAAAGGGGGAGGCCTATGTTCAGCAGTGGACGTCTTCTGGCTGATGATGATGATGATGATACGGTTCCTGTAGGATAGCGGGAAAACCACGGGGATTAGTTAGTACAGAAATAAAGCAATGTTTCTAACGGAAATCTATAAATAATAATTTGTATGAATTATTGATCATAATATCTTCATAATATTACTGTTTCGAATAGTAATATGTATGACTATAAGAAATCGCGAAGTTGTAGGTAGATATGTCTCATAGTTATTATCTTCAATGGCCATATCATCACAGATTTATGGTATTGCAATAACTAGACCGTCAATACCACGTCTTGCTTCATATTTATCTAGACTCGACTACTTCTCAGGTTGACCCATTCACAGAAAAAGATAACATATATTGTAGGGTACGTGAAAAGGGTGTACTAAGCCGAAAGAAGGTCCGTTATACTCATTATTATGAACAACTACGGTCGGATCGATCCGAATCCAGATGGAGATAATTTCTTTGCAAAATTTAAGTTTAATTAATGCAATTAATGCACGCTTTTTTATTGTAAAATATTTGGTTGTCACATAATTGCTATCTATTCTGCACAACAAATAACAATAATTTGTTGTGGGCGTTGGCTTCACTGTAAGCACAACAAAAGTGTTAACTAAAATAAAATAAATAAAAAACTCTACTATGGGACCAACCCTGAAATCGCAAAAAGTATCAGCGGTTATCATAGAAAACGCTCATTCACTCTCGACAAAATGTATGGAACAGCCATCAAGATATCAATAGAGTCACAAACATGCAAAAAAAAAAAACTAAAACTTATTTGGTCTAGTTGTATAATGTAAGGCAACCGCGATCCGACTACAACGCCTTGCGATGCCAGTGCTACTATGACATAGCGGACAAGCGACATTGAATACTATGCAAGCGACATAATGTCTAAAGTGGAGTAAATTGGCATTGACTACGACGCTCTGACGATTTTTGACTGTTTTCAATTAGAGATAGTGACTCTATAGGTATTGTATCTCGGTGGGAACAGCTAATATTTTTTTAGCTTAGTAAACCCTTTCCGCGTAACCCTGTATACTATACAGTGTATATAGTATTACATCAACTCTAATAACCGTAGTGCTAGCTTGTTTACGATTACAAACACGTGGAGCAAAACCTGACTAATAGGTACTAGTTGAAAAAACGTAGGATTAAAAATAATGTAAACAATGTTGTAGATGCGATGACTCACAAACTCTAATTTACATAAAGAAGCATCCAAATGGAGCAGAAATCTTCGCGGGAGCTTGAAATTAGAGCGTTTCATGAATCATTGACGTATAAAGCAAAAGGTACTGTGCCAATTTCATTGAAGCCGTGAAGTAACACTGAAGAGTATCATCTTTTTCATTCGAAGTAGGCCAAGGTGCTGATAAAATGTCCAATCAATAGGTACTCATACTCAACTCGATCGATCGAGTAATCAAAACCGAAATTCTTCAATCAGCCGCCAAAAACTTGTTCACTCTAATTTGTATTGCGTTGCGACGCGACGTTTGTGTCAAATCGTGTCACATGGTCTACCGAAAATTATGAAAAATTCCATCGTAGCCAATTCTAAATACGTCATTCTTAATAACGGTAAATAAAACATGGACATTTTAGGATTATTATGGTGTTTTCATATTTGGGACCCTATTACTAAGCCTACGATGCCTGTCTGCATGTCTGTCCGTCCGTCTGCAGCTTTCGAAATTTTCACAGAATATGTAATGTGACGGCGGATTAATTAAGATATATGAAAAAAGTCAAAAAGTAAAAACGGAATGGGGGTCCCCATACAACAAACGTATTCTTGTATTAGCTCTAATATAAGAACGGTAATACGTACAAGCGTCAAACTTGATTATAGTACACACTCTGAAGTATAACAACAAATAATAAATTACGGCCAAGTGCGAGTATGTGTCAAATTTCTGTTCACCACCGGTTCTCGTACGATCACCGAAGTTAAGCAACGTCGGGCGCGGCCGCTTTAGTGAAAACACTGTGTTGCAAAGGCTGCGTCTTTCAAAAATACAATGATAATGAGTTTTACAATAAAGTGCTACATTATACAATTTTTTTACAAATGTTACGAGTGCAAGGAAATGCAAAAAAAAATCTTTATTGAACCGAAAAGTTTAAATATATAAAAACCTACATAATATGATACTTTAGTTAACTATACTAATATTATAAAGAGGAACGATTTGATTGTTTGTTTGTTTGCATTGAATAAGCTTCGAAACTACTGAACCGATTTGAAATATTCTTTCATTGTTGGGATGCTGCACTATCCCCGGTTGACATAGGCTATATCCCGGCTTCGCCCGTGCGAAGCAGGGGCGGCCTACTAGTTTATTATACTTATTGAACAAAATCCACAACCCTTTAAAAACAAAACAATAAATTACGAACTTAACTTACGGCCAATTAAGGATTTACATTATATTACTAACTAGCTGCGCCCCGCGGTTTCACCCGCTTAGTGATGAAAAATGGTGATGATGATGATAAAAAGTAGCCTCTCTCTCTGGCTCTTGAACTATACCCATGCAAAAAATCAGGTCGATCCGTTGTTCCGTTGCAGCGTGAAAGAAGAACAAACATCCATACATACAAACTTTCGCGTTTATAATATTAAAGTAGGATCTAATAACTACAGTCGTATACTATAAATGTGTGTGGACTGGGTGTGTGTGGGAGGCGGAGAGTGTGGGGTGATAGTGTGCATAAGAGGATGGGTGTGTGTGTGGGAGTGGATATTTAACTTGCATGTTTGTTATAGAACCTTGTTAATTAAATTTTCAGTATCTACATAATCGAAGTTATACAGCCAATTGTAGATTTTATTTTTCAATCTATGTACTAGTATATTATTAATTTTGAAATCGAGTACATAATAAGAAATCATAACATAAATTTGCGAGTACATCCTCAGTTATTGTTTTATGGGTTGATTGTCTGATGGCTCTATGTAACAAAGCATAGCATTGTTTGCAAAGCGCGGGTGCTCGACCTTGTCTATGTTTACCACTCACGGGTCCGGCATAATGATTTATTTTGCTAACATAATATCAAGGTGTAAACTTCCTTAGTTTCCTTAACGAACGTAAAATATATTATAGGTTGTAAATTTTGATAGAATGTTAGACTTACGTTCTATCAAAATTTACATGTACACGAAAAAACATTGTGAATGAGATATCATCATCATCACAATCAGCCTTTTAACAGTCCACTGCTGGAATTTAAGCCTACCCCCGAAAGGATGATTGGGCCATATCCACCACGCTGGCCCAGTGCGGATTGGTGGATTCACGTACGCCATCGAATTCCTTCTCCGTAAGTATGCAGGTTTCCTCACGATGTTTTCCTTCACCGAAAAGCCAGTGGTATGAAAATCTGTACATAGGCTCCAAAGACTTCATTGGTACGGGTGAATGAGATATACAATACGCGAATAAACCTGTTGTCGCTTACCCAGCATTTTTTTTTTTCAATTTAGGCTTGCCTTTTCCCACTGATGTTATAAAGAGCCCTTTTACATAATATTTTGACGAAAAAAGCAACGAAAACAGTGTTTTTGGCGTTCAGATTCTATCATATAAAAAGAGCAATTTCAGTAAAAAAATATTGGTTTCAAATTTTCTCAAAACTCAAGGAGAGGGAAAGATTGAGAGTGGATTTTGTTAAATTACTAACATAACATTTTAATGTTATGGTTTACTTGTTTTATAATCGTCTTGACAATTACGGGTTTTTTATTTCGTTACCTAAAACTAAACGATAGCATTTTTTAGTTGCGCGAACTAAGATGGAGAGGCTGGAGAACGCTTGCCTAGAATGAACCTATCTGAATGTGTGTGTGAATACTCTCGATTTATATAATTATACTTGTAACATGGTGTTTACTGTAAAGTAATAAAACGTGATTTCATTGAATTAGTGAGCAAAATGAGGAAGCCCAAGTGACCTCAAAATGTTTGACACTGACGCTTATATCCTGCAAACAATTACTCTGTATTACTGGAACATACGAAGAATTCTTAGCACACAATTAGAATTCATGCGACAATACATTCCGCGTTGTTGAAGTGCTAATAAATTAAACTAATGCACATAGATTCCGCATTTTCTGCGTCGTACTTGTAATTTATGACAATTTTAATACAAAATACAAAACCACCATGCACTTAAAATCTTTACAAAGAAATGAACAAAGAAGCAGAACCCGGTGTACTTTTGTAAAAACCGTGTCATGAGAGCTTTCGTTTCTCCTTATTTATATCTTCTTCGAACAAAGACCCAAAAGTTTAACGAACTGCTAAAGCTGATTTGCAAAAACGCAAATTACAATTTAAAAGTAAAATGCCATTTTGTTTTAACAATTTTTTTTTTTGTTTTTAATAAGGATTGTAATGATTATGTAAAGATGAATGAAAAGTATATATTTAGTTTACTTTCGTTACAAAAAAAAAACAGTATTATTATCAGCATAGTCCGTTGGTCCAGTTGGTAGTGAACCTGCCTTCTGAGCTTGGGGGCGTGGGTTCGATTCCCACCTAGGACAAACATTTATTATATGATGAACATTTATGTGATGAATTCTTTCCATCTAATGGTTGCCTGGAAGAGATCGCTTTTAGCGATAAGGCCGTCACTTGTGGCACTAGCTCGTAAGTGTTTTCTATCGTGTTGTAATTTTTATTTCTGGTGTACACAATAAAGAGTGTCTATCTATTTAACATTTGTGTTTGTTCTATAAATGGTTGTTTATATATATTTAAGTATGTATTTAAAACTATATTTATGTATGTATATCAGTCTCTGGCAGCCATATCACAAACTTTGCTTACTTTAGGGTCAGATAGCCGTGTGAAAAAGAAAAAGAAAAGAAAAAACACGCTTGGCAGGTGGCTTGGGGATCGCAGTACGTTCACCGTTCATACGTTCACTAATAGGATGCTGCTACCCATCCTCCGGTGGTTCTGGTTAAGTATGTTTCATCCTTGTATAATCAAGATCACAAACAACAATGTAGACGATAATATGAGTACCTACATAAACAACAATAAAGAGACTTCTCCATACAAAATATGGCAACAATTGTGAAAATCTTACAGAACAAAGACAAGTGGAAAAGGATCAATACACCTACAACTTTTATGTACAAGGGCGAATGTAAGCAAACATAAACTCTACCTAAAATTGTATTTGTGTGTACCCAAAATTGTGAGTATTATTTGAAAAACCGAGATCGCTTTGATAATAACTTTTAAATTGTTAAGCGAACGCGGTTTGGACAAAATATTTTTAAATAAATAAAACTTTAAGCCATATCAATTACAAACTAAGTTAATTATTTCATAACATTATAAACAAGTATAAATTACAAAATGTTTAAACCCCCGTTAAAAGAGCTGATGATCAAGTCAACTTTCAAACACAAAAATACTAAATTAAAATCGGTCAACAACAGTTTTAGAGATAATGGCAACATTCGTTTTTAACAACCTCTTAGTCCTCTCACCCTAAAAACATACATTCTCCGTTCTGTTGAGTGTAAATAAACTTAAACAATTTAAAAAAATATTTTTTGTTAATCAAGCTTTTTCGTATTCTTCTCAGCAAACCCTTTTATTTAATACCCAAATCACAATTTGTGTTATGCTTATGTTCACGCCAGCAATTAGAAGCAGAATAAACCCCTGAGGCGTGTGATGAAGTGTTAGAAAACTGGCTAGATTTATATATAAGCAGGTTGCATATTTTTCATTAAAAAAACGCGGATTTTGGCAACTTTAGAAAAACATAACTGTCAATATTCATGATTATAATATATACGTCGTTATAATAAGCTTTATAAATTTAAAAAATGCTAATAGTATAGTATAAAATATTTGATAAGAACATTTTGTCCGGCATCTTGGGGCATCCGCCATATTGAATTTATCATCTAGGACCAAAGTCTTGGAAAGACAAATCCAACGAACCCAAACTCGACGGGATTACGTCGTTTCTTTTAGGTCACCTTCTCTCCCCATCGTCAGACCAGCTTGATGGTACCATAAAAATGCATTGTTACCGAAATTACAGAAGTGTGCCAAATTTCAGCTTAATCAGTTGAGCATAACTGGTCTAAAATTCAGTTGCAAGATTTGTCCCACACTAACAGGCCAAGTTAAATAAAAGCTTATCAAAATACGACGGGGTGACATAATCGAATATAGAGATTCTGAAAGCCGAATTATGGCAACAGGAAACTCATTTGAAAACTGAAGACCTTGTTCGCAGATGGAAATTAGGTCAATTCAGTGTTGTAATGGAAACAAATTCACCGTAGCATACAATGACGACCCAGTATCGAATCAACGTGGTCGTCGTGTGCACGTGATGCCATTGGCAATAACAATAATTGATTAGCGACGCACGCTGGACTGACGTCGCGTCCCAAGCTACGAGTATTCCCTTTACACCTAGGAGCCCATGAAAGATATAATAAGATGTCAACGTAGATCCTTTTGCGTCGATTCTGTTCCACCGATTCTTGACATGGGTTGATGAGATAATATATAAGCATTCAGGTCAGCGAATAATAACTATTTCGCTGATTCAGGTAACTTAGAGCTACATCTAGATATTTTAGCAGATAATGAGTTTCATGTTCTGATATTTATTGTGATTACCCTGTTAGACGAAATACCTACGTGGATTTTTGTATAGGAAAAGTTTCGATACGTTTAAAATATAGCTCAGGAAAATCGAAAGTAATTTTAGGCAATACCAAACAAGACGACTTAAAGACGGAGTTTTGGCGCCAACGTGGAAAAAAAAATGTCGGCTCGTTGGATTTTTTTCCTAAACTTGTGTATTTTCGAGTGTTAATGTGTACTAAATGGTGAATTAATATTCATAAAGAGCTCGTAAACGTGTTCGAGTGTGGGCAAGGGGTATAACGAGGTGAAACGTGTCTTTTCGTGTTGTTTCCAAAACTCCATTGGAGCCTCTTGTAAAGTCTCCACCACTTTACAGAGGCATGAGTTTGACTAGACCGTGACTTACTAGCTTGACTCTGACCGTGACTATGACTGGTTCGACCCTATTAAGACTACGAAAACTGTTTAATATTACGAGTAAAGGACATTGAATCCACGCTCATGAAAATTTTAACAAAAACAAACTACTTAGAGACCCGTTTTCACTAACCCTAGGTGTCGCCTAAATATTTAGGAAAGGCATAAAAACGTTTCACCAAACTTTAGATGATAACTACTGACTTTAAGCGTCACCTAAAGTTACGACACCGATTCAGGGGTCTCTATATTTTTTTTCGAGTGGTAAATCTTCCAAAGATACCCGGTTGCATTGGGGTGCAGCCAGGTTATGTGGGATTATACCCACTGAAACCCCCCGGTGACCAGCTTTAGTGCTTGACAAGAGGGCTCCGGGATCTCCAGAAGAACGCACCGGAGCCCTCGGCACTGCGCTACAGCTCCTCCCGAAACAACTGTGTTGTCTCAGGATTCAGGAGTGCCTAATGATAGGCAACTCTTTAAACTGACAGCCCGCACCGCGCTCACTCACTCACATCAAAACCATAAATAACTGTAAAAAAATTGCAACTCTCGTAGCTTAGGAGTCACCAAGGATGTTCTAATTGTCTTTAGGGTATATATAACATCCTGGGGAGTCACTTATTAAAATTGGATTGGTGAAACCAAGGAAAAGAAAATAAATTGTTTAAATTAAAACGGCTGTCAAGGCATTTTTGTAAGAAATGTGTTGTAGCCAGTTGCACCCATATAAACGAAACGTCAGTCATTCGAAATCAGCTAGCAACTGTGATGCAGACAAAGAACTTTGAGACCTAACCCAAAAAGGTAAGGTCCAAGTTCTTTGGATGCGGACAATGATGCCGAGTTCGACGCTTTGACATAAATAAGAATGTTCAATCAAGGTTATATCATAATGCCTGGCGACAGATTTTCCTTGTCATTTCAGTTCTATTTACTTCTCTTCTCTTTTCTGTGGGTCAAACAGAAGATTACGCTTAAAACTCTGCTTATATTGAAAGTTCCTTAGGCGTCGCCTTCTTCGTGGATAGTGAAAACGGGCATTAGATACACAGCTCAATTATAAAGAAATAGAACTTACCGTTCCCATTATAGATTTAAAAAAAAACACTCAAAGAAAACAGAACAACAGCCACAGCCACTCCAGTTGCAAAATCAACCAACAATGACAAGTTGAGATAACACAGGTCCGAGCCAGAACGGTACGAGTGAGTATTAATTTGATATAATATGATATCCTAATCCATTGATTTATAATCACATGGATGTTGGATCTAGTACAAAGATTCTAGTTGGTGGCGGTGCATTGATAGAAAAGGCGGTTAGTGTATTGATGATATGTGATAAAAATATTGTGTCATATCTTTTTAACCTGGCTGTATTAACTTTTACAGAAAGTTTACCAAATGGGATATAATACACGGAATTCTTTAAAAGTTTACCAAACTAAAATTGTTGTATGGAAAGGAGAACGTTTACCAAACGGAACTTTTTAGGGTTACCAAATTTATTACCAAACAGGATGTAGCTAAAACTCCCGAAATAAAATCTTGAGTTTACGTAATGAATGAAAACCATGAATTCCGATCACTTTAATAGCTTTTCATAATGTTATTGCAGCTATCAGAGCAAATAAACGAATGGAAATAGTTTAGTCTACTTTTGGTTTACATTTTTTTCAGCGCTGACCCGATATCTATAGTTTTTAATATCTTTGTCCTATTCGATAAATCGATAAAGTTCTTGATAATTTCCACATACCGATATACAGTTTTTATTATTTATCATTTATTAAATTGCGCCTAGCGTCTTAGATTTATGTCTTGAATCAATTCGAACTGTTGTCAAGGTTACGATGATGACTAGTATATTTGTTAAGACCTGCCTTATGAACTAGTGCGAAAGTATGAATAGCACCAACAACCGGTGTACAAAAGTGTCTTGTGCACCGGTTTGCTGTCAGTCGTTGCCCGGTTTTGCTAGAGTGCGGTCGCGTGAGAGAAAAAAGCGGCTAGTTTTTCGGTTAAACAGCGCCGCTTTTCTAACTGAAAACTTTCTTTGGATGACAAAAAAAATACCACACGATTATAAGCATTTTTGAGTAAAGAAAATTGCTTAATACCAAAGATCTTATAATATACCCTAAAGGGAACTTAATACCTTCAGCAATATCAGATATTCTAAAGATAATAGCTTTTCTTTTTTTTCTTCTTCAAAATGGTGAAAATATGCGAAAGTCAATAAGCTCTGGCCGGGGAGCGTGGCCACGTAATTAATCAACTTTTATCGCAGTTTCAAGCATTAAATCTAAGATACAATAGACTCGCTTAGTTAAACAATTAGGTGCGATTACGTATCACACATTGTTTCTTATCAAAACAAGCATTTATCTTAATCAGTTTGGCTGCCTGGCAACTGTGATCAAAGCCATCCTCGGTACGAGTACCTTAATCCATGGTCATTGCGCAAAATTCAATGGGTAAATTGCTGTGAAGATTTTTTTGTATAGCGCCATAGTCCAACGAAAATTCCAAAACGTTTTCCCACCCCTACATAAATTATGAATTACAACCATGTGGAATACTCATACCTTGACTCTCGCTTATAGTGCGTCTCATAATGTATAATAGGTAAAATAGGCCCGGCCTGTTAAACTCTCTTTTTCTCTCTGCGGTGACTATCGCTTTCGATGATTCTAATATTGTATAGAAGAGAAAAAACTAACACGAAAACAGTTTTTTTTTTCAAAGCGATTAATATTACTTCATATATGTAAAAATTCATGAATACCTAATGAAAACGATAATTCATTACTTAGTCGTCTAGATCCACCCCGCTTTTAAACCTAAATGGATAATATGAAATTGCAAGTATTCTGTTGAGAAATAATTACAATTTCATTTATACACATTTTGACTTCAATCTAGGTTCTAGACCAAACTAAAGTCATGTGAACTGTCGACAACAGCCTGCCAGATAATACAACTCATTTCTGATTAAAACATAGCGTATTAATATATTTATACGTAACCACTCGTTTATCGCATAGTAATAATTCGAAACCTTCATAAATCCCAGATAATTATCAGCCTTACATGGCTGATGGAAGTAATTGAAGTACTTACTTAGTTGCAGGTAGATAAAGAATACATACTCTTGTGTCAAAATAGGTTCGGTAGATCTACGATATGATAACACAATCAAATCGATGTCGAATTGTGCCACAACACTATTCCCGTTGCGTTCATCGTTATCTTTAGCATCTTATTTCGTTCCAAATCAAGTGGGCAACTGATATAATAATTATTAAGTAAAACGTGTATTTTCATGTTGTTTTAAAAACTCTATAGAAGCATCTAGTAAAATCTCCACTACTTAGGCATACTTAGTTTATGACAGTAAGATACGTAACAAGACGTGTATGACCTTAATGGCTTTAGCCTGCCCAGTAATGAGCGAATAAAACAAAAAAAAAGGTGGATATCTCAAGCTAAGATTAGGAGTTTTGGCGCAAATATAAAAAAAAACATGATTCCTAAACTTTTATGTTCAGGCGTTAATGCGTATATAATAATTAATATTTATTAAATATCCTTGGACGTGCTTGAGTTTGGAGAAAAAATAAAAGATGTATTTTCATGTTGCTTGCAAAACTCCATAGAGGTCTCTATAAGTCTCCACCACTTTACTGGGCATGACTTAGACTTGTCCATGACATACTTTGCTGACTCTGACTGTGACTATGAGTTGTTTGATGATCTATACTAATATTATAAAGAGGAAAGATTTGATTGTTTGTTTGTTTGCATTGAATAGGCTCCGAAACTACTGAACCGATTTGAAAAATTCTTTCACTGTTGGGATGCTGCACTATCCCCGGTTGACATAGGCTATATATTATAGCCCTGCTTCGCCCGTGCGAAGCAGGGGCGGCCTACTAGTATCTAATATATCTTGCAAACATTTCAATACTTGACAGTGGCAAATGCACAAGACGTGGGGCGCCAATCTTCCCATGAGGAAAGAAGAAACAAAAGCCAGCTAACTTTTTTTTCCTAACGCGCAGATTACTATTATTTAATTGTTTTCAACATTGCATTGCCATTGCATGCAGCCAGCATTCTAAGCATAGTTAAATTTTTGCTCCATTTATTTTATGTAAACTTTAAAGAGATACAAAGTCCGTGGACATTAACTGCACACAATTATTTTCCACTAACACTGTTTGGTAATTACTTATCGCCCATTAATCAAATATGTATTGAATGATAAATATATGAGAGGATCATTATTCTAAGCTAAACCACTTCTAAATTAAAGTCATGTCTATTGTGTTGTAAATATACAACCGATAATTGGTTTAGGTCTTGGACAGTTCTAGTTTCCTATATTTAATTGCAGTAGTAATCCTAAAACGCCTTATTTAATCAATTGTAAGGAATAACCGATCTGTAGTCCAACCAGCCTATTTTGTCACAAGAAAATAAGTGGCGGGATTATTAAACATATATAGATAACAACTTTGATTGTTATCAGTAAAACAATTTTGACTCTAGGCACACACCTATACCAACTCTTGGTTTACTTTACTGATATTAAAAATATATCCATATTATCATTATTATTATTTTTAACCATAGAATAAATGTGGCTATTACAAATGCCTTGTGATAATATAATTATAACTGGTTTAACTATAAGTAGGTAGGTATTATCTTAGGACTAGTTTTCTGAAAGTTTTCATGGTCCAAGTACTTTAAATGTTTAAAAATCCAATTATTAGTTCGAATAACATATGAGCTTTAAAAATTATAAAAACATGTTTTAAAAACGATGCAATTTATTAGCGACCTTATAACGGACAAGAAGGTATTTTGTAATATAGAATATTTTTAAAAGCATTGTCCAATGCAATAATTTTAAAGTTTACTTCCAATAAAGTGCAGAATTTAGCGACTTTCCCCAGCGCGCAAATAAATTACACTTATTTATGTTCTTGAACTAGTAAACTTATATTGCTTTAACTGTAAACGCTTAAAGTATTATTCGTTTTGTAAACCATAGTATGCTAAAGTATCGAAATGACAGGTATGGCTTTGACAATGGCCCTTCCTACCTCAAGGCTATAAGGAAACCTTTACAGAGCCTTGTCTATACTCAAGGCTACTGAAGAATTGGAGCTAGAAAACTAAACCTTATTAAAGCCGCATAAGGGCCTAAAAAAATGAAATAGCTCTACAATCTACATGGCACATACGAGAATAGAAAATTTGACGTGGAAATTGTTATACATAATTGAAATAATCGATAGTTGCCGGTAGACACGAAGGCCAAACTTACGGGGAGTTATTTTTATTGCTAAGGCTAAGGTCTACCTAAGGTTAAGGACGCTATGATGACTGTATCATACAGATAGTTCAATCCACGAAGACGCGATCCGTCTTTTTACCCGATGACGCAAAGCTAAAAGGAGGGCTTTTTAAAATAAAAACTGCTACAATCTTGCGGTCCGCCTGATGGTAAGCAGAAACCGCCGCCTATGGACTCCTGCAACACTAGCTGTGTTGGCGGTGCTTTGCCAGCACGGAGAGATAATTAAACACCCTTTTTAAAGCTCGGCGAGAAGACCATTGGGGATGGACATTCCACACCTTGCAGGTTCTCGGAAGGAGCCGAAAATCGTACGGAGTGGACTTTTCAGCTTTGCAAGATGTGAGGGCGAGCTTTTTGATGGTATCGAAATGTGCGATAGTGGAAGTCCGACGCAGGAATGAGATCTAAAATCTCTTCAGAACATTCTCCAAAAAACCCGATAGAAAATACACGGCAACCCACATCTCTTCGGAGGATAAGTTGGTCCAGCTTATTAGTAAGGTTGGGATCGTCAAAAATTCTAGTGGCTCACCGCTTAAGGGAGTCAGAAACTGCAGATGGTATTCCGGTGCGCCATTCCAGAGGTGGGAGCAATACTCCATATGAGGGCATTGTAGTTTGCGTGCATGTAGTGTTGTACCTTAATGTATGTATGCTTTATGTTTCCAC
The DNA here is from genome assembly GCA_932305915.1 of Agriopis marginaria. Classification (NCBI taxonomy): domain Eukaryota; kingdom Metazoa; phylum Arthropoda; class Insecta; order Lepidoptera; family Geometridae; genus Agriopis; species Agriopis marginaria. The sequence continues at coordinate 5,682,875 of OW029926.1, forward strand.
AATACTTACACACTTACGCTTCCAATTTGGATAAATAAGGTGTCGATAGATTTGTGCACGTTCGGGGATGGCTGGGATGGTCACTGGGTGGGTGATCTCGGCGTCAACACAAGATGGCGATTTTTTACGTAAACAAGTATTTTCAGTGTAGGTATTTCAAAAAAAATGTCGTTGTCAGATTTTTTATACAGAAAAAACTTATTTCCAAATGTGCAATATTCGTAATTATAAGAAATGAATTAGAACTAAATAATAAAATCACGTTTCTGTCTGACAGCTTTCTTATGCAAGATTGGAGCCTATTTTTAACCACTTCAAAAAAGGAGGGGCTTTCATATTTTTTTTTGTTTGTGACTTCAGAACTCTGTTATTTATAAACCGATTTAGAAATTTAGAAAATAATTGTTTGTTTGAATGTTTTTTTTATTTTTTTATAATGGATAGGCTTGCGCTTGTCCGCCATCTCGCGTGACATGGGGGTCTAGCGCAATTTGGCGGCCTGATTGATATACTTTCAGGTTGGTCCCATATAAATTTCATCAAAATCAGTTCTGTAGTTTGGCTTTTAAATCAAAATAACAGGTAAAACTATGTTATCCAAGTAAACGAAATTGCGTATTTACTAATTTTGCAGTCGGTTTTTTTTATTGATAATTACAAAAGACTCAGATTATTTTAACAGATTTAATTTGATCTAGATAGTGGTGTTATCATTATCTGTAAGAAAATGTAACAGTATTATCTATGCAAACAAAAGATATCCACCGAGGTAGAGATAAAATTGTTTGCTTGGATGTACGATTTATCATTTTCGCGAAAATCCAAGGATACCTATAAGTAGAAAGTACTACCAGGCACAGACCGTGGATGTTACGTCTGTTTGTGTAAGTACAAATCATTTAGAAGTATTTTTAGATTTCGTAGTCTTTTAGCCACCGATAAAAAAGAAGATACCGAGTACAATTGCGACCAATTTATCTGTAGAATTAAATACCATCAACGTATTTGAAGTAGAAAACTGATCACTGCGTATTTTGATAAAAATTATATAATTTGGATTTGCCTAAAACCCGAGCTAGTAGCGAAAAAAGTCTGCCAAAAACTGTACCCCTTCAGTTTTTGGCAGACTTTTTAGATACTCGTATTGCACACACTGACATAACGAAAAAATATATTTTCTGTGAGTTCTATAAACGCGCACTTCAATATTGAGCAGCACGCAACTGCAAACAAGAGAGATGATCAAATGGACGACCAAGGGGGGGGGGGGTGTAAGTGGAAGTAAAGGGGAAACTGTAGGTATAACACTTTAAAAAAATCTGAGGCCGCATACAACTCATACCAAACTAGCGACCCGGTAAATTACACACGTGCGAAGCCAGGGCGGGTCGCTAGTTATATATATAAACCTTCCGTGAAAATGTATCTAACTGATGGTGAAAACCGCATCAAAATCCGTTGCGTGGTTTAGGAGGAGTTAGCGGCCATACAGACATACAGACAGACAGACGCGGAAAGCGACTTTAATTTATACTATGTAGAGATAGAGAAGAAGAGATTATTAATCAATATTATTGATATTTATTAGAGAAGAGAGAGAAGAGAAGAGATGATATGGACACTTATTAATTGGATTTTGAGACCCGAGACTAACTTGACACGAAATTAACTTTAACTTCTTGATGGATTTCAGAGTCATAACCACAAACCAATGACGATATATTTTGTCTGTTGCCCCCTACGGACTGATTCTAGATCTAGATTAATCAACATTGGTTTTATCCCGTTCACGCCCATGTCCATATCAATAGAATGGCAGGTGACATAAATAATATCTATTGTCTGAAAATGAAGACTTATCAAGACATCTCTAAACAGTTGTTGAAACGTTTTGGCCATGGTTTTTCAATTCACATAGCTGCATCACTATGCTAATGCTCGGTACGACAAGTCGAGGTCACACTGCAATTCACAAATTATTGATCTAGCGTCAATTCTACAAACGAGCAAGCTTCGTATGTTCTAGCATTTAGCCTTTATGCCGTTCATAGCTCTGCACTACAAATGCTTTGGCCACATCGCGCGAAAGACATACCCCCGATAAAGACGCTACCAGATAAGCAGAATAAAACATCGAGAACCTCACGAGTCACGATACACGGCGAAGACAACGACTCAAGGAAGAAAGAACCCTGGTCACTGAACTGTTTATTTAATAGTATTTGTATTACCGACCTCCTAAATAAATCGATCATAAAATTTGACATCCCAACAATTGACAACAAACAAAAATATAGAATTTTATTAGCAGGCTGACGATGACTATTCAACCATTGATAAAAGCGTGACCGCATACCAGTTGTGCCAATTTAAGTAGGTACCAACCTACCCACTCACTAACTAATGGTGATGGGCGTATGAAACCGTCAAGGCTACAGGGCTTTTCTGCTATTTACTATTTAAAGTAATGGAATTTTACACAACAGGACGTACTGCATGGCTCTAGAAACGAGGCTTTTAGGCATATGGCCGCGTTTTCGAACTAAACGGGGCGGCACTCAACGGAAATGTTGCAGTGGCAGCGGCACAGAAGACATAACAGCACAGCAGCGGCCTGTGATCCGATACGAATGCATTTGTATGGAACTGTTAGACGAAAGCAAAGCGGCTCCATACAAATAAAGCCTCCACAGCTCCCGCCCTCTGTTGCCAGCTGAGATAAGGTATTATGTCTTCTGTGGGTAAGAGCAGCCTAGGCCAGAGAGCCAGACCAAACCTGGTGAAGCGTAACACAGCATCTTATAGTTTGCACTGCCAAAACGTTGTAAACCTTTGAATGGCGTTACAGGAATCCCAAAATATCGGGACATTGCATAATAAAAAAAAATGTTTATTTTGCTATTGACTATAATCATAATTAATCAAGAAGAATTAAATGATGATGATAACTGACCACTTTCTGTACTTTATTAGAAGGGCCATGTTGACTATGATTGAAACTGTAATGCAGCTGTTATTTTCTTTTGTTCTACATCCATTGTCAATTTTGTTAGGTATGTCTATGTACCTACTATTGCAACCATATGAGGTCTAAATTTCATTGAGCACCGCGCTTCAAGGACTGAATTCTGTGGTACCTTCATGAATTAAAAAATTTGAAACTAGTCATTCAGAGGATTGGACTAAAATGGGAAACGACGTTCAGAAAATGGTCATGTGATAAACTAGATTGTGGTCCTAAACCATATATAAGATCATTGATCATAACATATAAGAAGATCATAACATATAAGATCATTGCCTAATTACATTTAAAAAATGCATCAAAATCAAAGCTGTCAAAAAAGTTTCGGGAAAGCAGGGTGCATGAATTCGCCATGATAGATGAGGAAACCAATCGCTCAGTGGGTATCGGGAAATGGATGACGACGGCAGACGGTATAAGTTAGGATGACTGATGAACATTATACCAATAAGAAAGATGATACGTCATAGGATGAGTACGGAACAACCCAATTATGCATTTGCATTGAAAAATAAAACCAGGTTCAACTAAACTATATTATTTTTTCCCCATAAGCAGCAAAGAAGCTGACGGGCTGCCTGATGGTAAGCAGTTACCGTCGCCAATGGATACTTGCAACACCAGAGGCATAACAATTACATTGCCGATCCTTTAAGAATCTATTAACTCCTTTTTCGCCTTTTGACCCCATTGTTGGTCAACTGGGTTGCAAGTCGGGTGTTGTATCGTAAACCGCACCATCGCTTAGCATCAGGCAAAATTGCGGTCAAACGCAAGCCTATTATTCAATAATAATAAAAAACTACCTTACATACAAACTACAAGACTCCGCATACAATTGATAGCAACAGCAAATGTGCAATTAGGTATAGTTACGGAGTAAAGTCCTGAAATTATTGAGATGATTGCCACCGATCATGGCATGGGCTCGTGTGTTTAATTTATGTTTCTGGCCCGAACTGGATGACATGATGTCACATCCTCATTACGATGTTACATGACAATGAGTCAAGGTTTGACGGTGTTTGCTGATACAATTTCATAATAGTGCTATTTCTTGGCAACACTCAAATGTGGTTGAGATAGGATGCAAAATGTTTTGTTTTGTTTCATAGTCCAAATTTCAGACACATTATTATAAATTTTCGTTTAGATGCAATTTTTTTAGAAGGCTGTATATAATGTAATTAGTTCTTTTTCTATTTTGTAGAAATTTATGTAAATACACCATTAGAGTGGAACATCTTAATCTTCTGCTATGAAACTGTGATGTATCACTATATCAATATTATTAAGAAGAAAACAAAAAACAACTGTGAAATATTTTGCAGTGGGGTTTTTTGTTTTCCTTTTTAGCAATGTTGTTTTTATTCTTTTTAGTATAGTATTGTTGGTGATCTACGAGCACTTTCTGCTATTCAACCCAGAATTGGAAATCTTGTCAATAATATGCAAGCCAAATCCATCACATTGATTGAGCCAATGAGTTTTTTTTTTATTAGCCATTTATTTTTGAACTCTACCTTGCTGTATTTATTTAAAAATATATGGCGAGCTTACCGGTTTCCTCTTGCTTGTGACAAGGCGTGGGCAAGTTAATTTTAGGCAGTAGGGAGGAGGCTTGCCAAAAAGGCTTTGGAAACCCCTGGAACCTTACGGACAACTGCTATTGCGGCACCTAATCCGCTCAGTTGGAAAATCACGCGAACGGGAACCTTATCGCGGCCAGATACGGTTTGCGGTCGCGTGATTTTCCAACTGAGCGGATTAGGTGCCGCAATAGCAGTTGTCCGTAAGGCCCCTGCTCTATAGGCAATCCAACTGTTTTTGATTTAGTTAGCTTGTATTTTAATTAGTTAATAAAGGCACTTACCCGATAAAAATAGCAATGTAATTAGGGCAAGAAAAAGATGACGAAAAACAATTGTGAAAATTTAAACAGTGATTAACAATCAAGTTCAATGGTCTACAAAAATAGGTAAGAAGGTTAATGGTCTAATTACCCTATTGTTACCAGTGTCAAGAAGTAATTATCAGCCCCATTTCCTAATTATGTGCAAAGTATGTAATTAACAACCACAACATCCACTTTTTTTTGGTCTTGGTTATTGATTTATAGTTTAAATTGGTTATGACCCAAAAATAAAGTCTAGTCTGGCTATTTAGGAATATGGCCTTAAATTTATAGTTTTTTCTTTTTTGGTATAGAAATCTGCAAACAATAATGCAAGCTAATTTTAGCATAATTAGGTATATTTCTAATACAACATTCGTACATACATGAATTAATAAATTACCTAAAGACTTGGATGATGAGTTTCACTTCATTTATTCAAAATATTCCACAGTCCAAACTGACGAATACTGTTGGCACAGTAACTGGTAGGTACTGACTATGGATAATTTAACAAACAATGCTTTGTGAGGATAATGAACACAGTCCCAGCACTTTTATCTATTCTATGACCCGTCTAATAAATACAAAGCTGGATTCACAAACATTCTTCTACCCTATGACTGTATTTGTGAATAATTACTAGACAAGGGGCGTAGCTTATGGAAGCATGCAACTGCAATGCAATTAAAGTCTCAAGGGCACAGCCAAGGCGACAATAAAATAAACATCAAAATAGTATACAGAAATATCAAAGAGAAAACCAGTCCAAATCACATATGATGGCAAATCAGGGACTACTCTCTCCCTTCCTGGTAGGCATGGCATAATACACATTTCAGTGTAAAAGTAAAAGTTACTTGGCTATAGATAGATGAAAGTGCTGACCTGGAGTCAAGTTGACCCCAGGCTAGCACCTCAGATCTCAAAAACTATACCAACTACTCACGATCTGCCTGTTTGGACTCAGCACCAATGTCACGACTGAAGTCAGTCACGAGCTCCGGGTGCTATCCTGACCTACGTATCTGTGCTTCGAGACAGATCCACTGGCCAATATAAAGAAGAGCCATATGAGACCTGCAAGTTTAAATGACAAAAGAAATTCACACAAGATACCTAAATCCCAGAAAAAATATTTAGATGCTTTTCACATAAATATTTTTTCGTTTTTTTTGTTTCTGTTTTTTTTTTTTTTTTACTGCTTTTTGCAGGCCGTACGCAATCTCATAGGCACAAAAATGAATTAGAAGGGCATTGATTATGTTCATGACTGTACTTTATTATGGAAATAAATAATTACATTGAACGGAACAAGGTCATATTCTGTAATTCTGGACCAAGTTCTACAAATATTTGTGCAAATTGTTGGTAGATGGCATAGTTTTAGAGGTCTGTGATTCTGAGCTGGGGCAGCCGTACTTAACCTTGGCACTTTCATTTTGCTATAAGAAAAATCATATGGAAATACGTCTTTGACCACCATTTTGCCTGATGTTTAGCGATGATGCTGTTTATGATGGAGCGCACTTACCTAGAAGAAACTGATCGAACCACGCACTTTGAATGTGTTCTCGGTACATTCTGAGCAACTGTTAAGATGTGAAGTTCCATTTCGCCTTCAAAAGGATACCCAGGTTTATGGCAACCAATTGAGCCTTGGAAGGTGATAAGACTTGCACTGACATCACGCTTGGGGTATATTGCATTTGCCCCTGCCAGCGTACTCAAACCAGCCGAGCTCCTTATAATAACAGAGTATGGCTTTGGGTCGCTGACAAACTGTTCTGCCCTTATTTCGCCAGGTGTTGTTGTATTGGAGACTTGTTGGAGCCTTGGACTGAATTGAAGCCGATTTAAAGGTCGATGGAGAGCAAACGTCAAAGAGCTCAAGATGGACAGTTATCAGTATGGATAACATCTCAGAAAGTAGAAGCCTAGTCTAGTCTTGGAGAAGGACAGTCACACCTTTTTTTACAACTGACTAGGTAATGCTTTTACCACAATCTCACCTGGTGGGAAGTCATGATATGGTCGAAGATGTAGCATGCTTGCCTAGATACACCTATTAACTTTATTCTTAAACAACCCCAGATTGTACTTGTTCCGAAAGACAGATGCAGGTAAGGAGTTCTACACCTTTGCTGTTCGATACAAAAAAGTGACTGATTTAACTACCTATGGACCAAATCACTTTTACTACCAGCAGGGTACAAAGCCAGTTTGTTCCCTATTCAACTACAGTCAGGCCGCTGAGAGGATAAGGACAAGTACAATAAAAATATTAAAATCAGAATGAAAACATTTTCTTTTTATATTTTACTAAAATATAAAATGAAAATGTATTAAATTACGAAGCCGGGGCAGGTCGCTTGTTATATATAAACCTTCAGTGAAAAAATATCTAACTGATGGTGAAAACCACATCAAAATCCGTTCCGTGGTTTAGGAGGAGTTAGCGGCCATACAGACAGACAGACGCGGAAAGTAACTTTAATTTATACTATGTAGAGATAGAGAAGAGATTGTCGTATATTTTCTACCAGATACAATATTAATTGAATGTCGAGCTAGTAAAAGTGGTTGGTATTTACTGTTTTTCGTCTGCTTTTTACAATGTTATGGCAACTGTCAAGATGCATTCATTCAGCAGCCGTACTTTAATGTTGTCAAAGAGAGCCATGAATGAGACCCCAGAAATCTGTAGGATTTTTATAGGGTTTGGCAGCTTTTACATATAGGTATGCTTTTTCTTATATACATGTGTCCTGTCGCTTTACAATGTTGACAATTAACCCCACCTTGACAGAGAAAAATGAATCAAACTCTATAATATTCAATGAGGAACACCAGTCAGATCATATTTATAAAAAATGTACTGGAAAAGTGGATCATTACAGGAAAATTTGTGGGGTGCAGCTAGTATAAACACAGAAAAGAGAAGAAAAGCCAGGCATATGACAGAACCTTGATTGAACATTTTTATTTATGTCAACACATCGAATTCCGCATCCAAAGAACTTGGACCTTACCTATTGGGTTAGGTCTCAAAGTTCTTTGTCCGCATCACAGTTGCTAACTGATTTCGAATGACTGATGTTTCGTTAATATGGGTGCAACAGGCTGTAACAAATTTCTATCAAAAATGCCTTAACAGCCGTTCTAATTCAAACAAAAAAAACTTTTCTGTGAGTATAGTTATATAATGAGCTGCTTGTAGGTATGCAGTTTTGGTTTTTCCTATAATCAACAATTATTCTATAAATCATTCTAAATTTATAGGATTAAAGGTTTTGACATAAATAAAGTGAGACAATCAGTGATTAATCATCCCACTGTTGCTTCTACAGAAATTAATGGCAAACCATGTCCGAAAGCCTTTTCTTTGCAGAGTTTAATGAAAAGCTAAATATTTTGTTAGCATATTTACAAAGGCTGTAATACCTGCACTGCAGACTAAATCTGGAATTGCAATAATTCACAGACCATGAAATCTGGAGTAAAGGTAACCTCAAATACATCTAATATTAGCCGAATTAGAGGAAAGCCCTTGGAATATAGTTCGGATATCTATAAAGTTATGTGGCACTTACCCTTGAAAACGTTCTCAGTCTATTAATTCGTGGATTCGATGGCACATTATTTAGGGATACTTTCGACATTTTATGTTTTTTTCAGGCTGGTTCGTCACGCGAACACAACAAAAAATAGATTGTTTAGTCACACTAACGCTGGCACTGTATGTTTTATAATCACAGCAAGTTCAACGGAAAACAAATGAAGATCTACGCTCTATGCACCACTTTTGCTGTTTATTGTTAACTAAAACAAAAGATTTATTGTGACGGGACAAAAGACATTTCAATATTTAGCCCCATATTTGTCCATTTATAAACTGCTCTAGTTATTTCCCAAATTACAAAGTTGAAACACTATCGTAATTTATTTACAAAGAATAAAAACACTTTATTTTCAAAAATAAATCTTCGTTTGACAGCTTGCAGGTGATTTCAGTGACGTTTCGTTTCACGTTTCACAGAGCAAAGCACGCGTACGCACTCAGAACCGTTCCCGATGCCGTCAGAGCGACAACTGTCAAATTGAGAATTGAGATTAATAAACGCGCCAAGTGCGTTCGGCGCGAAAATTGCTTTTCTGTCGCGCCTTGTTGTTGTAAAATAATTTATTTTACTTCTCAGAAAGGTCACAACACTTAAAGAGGTGTAATTTACTTGAGAACACAGATAAAATGGTCTTTCTATGTAAATTGAATTTAAAATATAAGCATGCATCTTTACAATTGTTCAAAGCCGAGTCGACTTCTGGATTTTAATTGTTTACTTTTTATTGCATTACAAGGCGTGGCATCATAATATAGTAATGTTAGAGAACAATAATTATAAAAGTACCTACTTATTGATGAAAACTTGCTTCTTATTGTGTGTGGTGATTCACAGACTAACCCTAGCGCATAGAACTAGGCTGTTAAAAATTTGCGCATTTATCGCACGGTGTTCTAAAAATGGACATGTAGATTTGCGAATTCGTCTTTTTGTAATTAATATATCGCACAGATAATACCTATAGCTTCTAGACATTAGTTCATATCTTTTGTGTCTTCTGTGCTTTTGCTTGATGCTCGAAGCCTACCCAGAATATAATTATCCTTAGTAAAGGTAATTTAAATCAAGTCCAAATTTTATAATTTTTTATCACCTGCGCAGCGGGATGCCGCAAGCTAATCTTCCCAAATAGTCTAACTTTCTCCGTAAACGGACATGGTGTAAGTCACGGAAAAGGAAAGTGTAATTAGATAGATAAGGTTTTTTTGAACGCTTGTATTTGAAAGAACCTAAAATAGTTTACATAAAATTATTACGCTTAAATGAAATTAAAATTAAAACTTCTCAACATAGATCAATAACGAAAATTGTGCTGATAAAAACGTCACAATTATTTTACAATGCTTGGTTCCTAGCATCGTAAAATAACTGACTGATATCCAAGGAGCTAGCTGATCGAGAAAGCTAGAAGCAAAACCAAGGTCAAGGAAAAGAACTTAACCTATTATAAACAGAGGAAGCGATTTGTACTCACCTATTCTATTCCTTTTTTATAGGTATGTCGCAATTTTGAAATCTCAATTGAATTGAACGTCTGAATTAATAAACAAGTAAAAAATCGGTGCGTTCAATTGATTGTTACATATTTGTTAGGTAACTGAACTCACCAGTGATCTTTCTGTCGGGTTGGGCCTAATGCCCTCTTCTTCGTCGTCTGGGGTGCATTCAGCGCCAGCTGTCTGCCCCATAGCTGCCCGGTAAAGTTGTGTTTAACCGGTCGGGGGTAACGCTCCAGGCCTTATGGCCAAGTGCGGCGGCGGCGGTCGGCCGCGTGGCAGCCGCACGTCCACTGCCGTGCCGCCGAGTCGCGCCGCGCTGGCTCCCACAGTCCCCGCAGGTGGTGTTAGGGATGTGCTTCATCGATAACCAAGGGTCAAACTCGAACCCCAATGCTACTTTCACCTTCGGAAAACATCATAGCAATGTCAAACTTACGTTACACACATGGCTATTTAAAAAAATGGGCCAACGAGCGATTTAAAAAAAACATTAATTTGCCATGCTGGGATCATTTCAATTTTCCATATATTTTCCCAGAAACATCTGATAATTCCTAGTGATTTTTGGAATAAGAACAACAAAAAAAAAATACTACCGAAATCGTTGACTCTATCCGGTCTAAAGCTGCTAACACGTCATTGGATTAAAATAAACTTTGTAAATTAGCTAATTATCTCTAATTCTATTGTTTAACAATCGATATTCGATAGTATTCTATGGACAAGCCTAGGCGCGGAGCGGTCGATACAGCGAGCGCAGGCCTGCCGCCCGTACTGCTCAAGTAGGACCCCTGCCAGCGTGAAAGTGAACCACAGGTTACGTACTAGCTATAGTATATTCTGTGCCAAATGAACCACTTTCCTTACACTTATATGACATTTTTCTTCAGTACTCAACTTTCTTCACCTGAGTAGGTCATAGGTGGCTACGTAGTAGCTTTATCTTGTCTGTGGTCTAGGAGCCAAGAGGACAAAACAAGGTAAGATATACCTATTGGCTAACTGGTAGGTATCATACCTATTGGCTAAACTATAATTGCGAAACGGGAGCCACAGTTATATGTGTGATTGGCATTAGCAGTTACAAACTGTTAAGTTCATAACGCGGTAGGTGAACCAAACACGAGACCTACCCGCATTATCTGAAAGCTTACAGTAACTATTGTTCGAGTTCAAGGGAAAGATCCAGTTAGCGTTTTAATTTGATGTAGGTATGTAGATAAAAGATGTTCGAATAAATAAATAAAAAACGCGTTTGCATGTACCTAGTACATTGTTTTTTTTTTGTAACCTCTGTTAAGAGAGTTGGTAATCTTGAAACGGTTTTACAGATTTTCTTGAATAATAGCTAATATCTAATATTGATCAAATCACCTTTCAAACAAAAAAAATACTATTAAGAAATCGGTTCAGCCGTTTGGGAGCTACGATGCCACAGACAGAGACATATTTTCCAACTAGCGACCCGCCCGCCCGGCTTCGCACCGGTGTAATTTACGTACGAAGCCGGGGCGGGTCGCTAGTTATATATGAGGAGGTGAAGAACAAAACCTCACATTTCCAGTTTTTCAAATTTTAGAGAATACATAAAAATGTCTCGACGGAATTTCTCTTTTTCAACGGAAAAGTGTGGTTTTGTTCGAAACTCTCGATTTCAAATGAAATTTTATACAGGAAAAGAGGTGTTTTTGACAAGGTTTTACTTACATGCTTCAATCAATTTATCATTTATTGCCCAAAGAAAAGAAAAACTAAATTTTCAAAAGTGGAAAAGTGAGGTTTTGTTCTTCACCTCCTCATATATAAACCTTCCGTGAAAATATATCTAACTGATGGTGAAAACCGCATCAAAATCCGTTGCGTGGTTTCGGAGGAGTTAGCGGCCATACAGACATACAGACAGACAGACAGACAGACGCGGAAAGCGACTTTAATTTATACTATGTAGAGAGAAGAGATAGAGATACTTATGTCATGATCTAATAGTATGTGTATACTACCTATACCACAGTATACGATAGTGTTTTTTTTTTGGTCATACACAAATAGTTACCTTTTTTCACAAACTCTTTCTCACGATCTTATTTGAATGACACATGCTGCCATCTAGTGGGGAGTAGCTCAACCGGCTAAGAAAAATGGACAAATAAACCTCAAAGTAAAACGCCCAACTCTCCCTTACCTTGCGCTTACTAAAGCGATACATTCATTTATCCAAGCGTTAAAAGATGGCGTCTCATTTATTTAGTTTTTAAATAATGATATATTCAGTTAGTCCATCGACAAAAAATAGTCCATCTTCCTTGGTGATTCTAATCAAATGGAGCACATTACCATCCGTCCGGATTTGTCCGGTCATTTCCGGACTTTAAGACTTTTGTCCGGACTTTGTCCAGCTATGCAATTTGTCCGGCTTTTTTATTATTTACTACCCCACAGGAATCGTTAGATTTTTCGGGACGAATTGAGATATCCTACAGCCAATAAATCCTACAGCTAAAAGTAGCCAATGTACAGTGCTAATCCAAGATAAAAACTACATTCACAAGGAGGGTAATGTTATTGGGTTGTTTGTGAGCATGTAAGTATGTTTCTGGGTTCCTGTAGTACCTCCTGTATTAGCCTAAACGGCTAGAACGATTTTACCGAGTGAGGTGTCGTTGGATTCCTTTACGAAACGGAACGGTGATTTCATGAACCAGAACGGCGTTCCGTCCGATCCATTTCGAACACTGGTTATCCTACAGGTACACCCAGAATCAGGATCTGATGATTCAGAATCAGGATCTGATTCTGAATGATGATGATGATAGAGTTTTCACAATCGCAGACGACTTGAAAAAACGGAAAGACTACCGTTTATAGGTATTATCAGAAGAATATCACCATTTTCCCTTAATTTTTAGTGAAAAATTAACCCTGACCTTAGTTTTGAATATTTCGAAAAATCCTGAAGTACGGGTTTGTATAGATACAATCCAAATTACGTGGCGGGTCTCGGCCTCGGCTAAATAGATGTTCTTTTTTAAAATCTTGACCTTACATTTTGAACACCTTGCGATGTGAATATTCCAAAATCCTTTATTAGTGTGCGCTTTTACTCTTTTATGGACACAACCTCTAAATTTTATGACTCTAGGACCAGTGGCTTTACGTAAAGTACTCACGCCTTAGTCGCAACTGAGGATATTATCACTCACTTACTACTCACTTATCACCTCAGATTCCCCTCGGCCCACATTTTCACGTTCATCTCTGGCTGATTGGTTCAAGATAACGAGCAAATTACATACTTCAAGGAGGTACATGGTGCTTCGGATTTATCCGAAGAAAGATCTGTCAATATAATAATTAAATAGAGAGTAATAGAATAAACATTTTAAGGGGATTAAATTAGATTGATGTATCTACGCATACTCGTAGACATCTTGACATTCTTGACATTGGGATTAGTGGGCATTTCCAAGTTTCATAGCAAGGTGCTACGGTGTTTAATTCGAGACATATTTTTATTGCGCCTCCTTCTACTTACCTATTATAGCACTAATAATCTGGGTGTAAAAATAGTATCTACAATATGAAAGTCATCAATATTGCAGAAAATAAAAGAAAAACGAGCCAGTTCAATGCAGAAACGACTAGTAATGTAGAAACTAATACTCATGAAGCAGAAAATAATAGCGATGCAGAAATGAATAACAACCTTGCCAATATAGTAAATACGTTTAAATCTGTGTTTATATCTGAGCACATTTTCGGTATTCACAGAATCTTCTTTAAGAAAGGACACCTTCTGCTTCCCAATTGGAAAAGGAAAACATATGCATTGTTATTTTTAGTAATATATTTGTACTTGTACGTTTATTTTCTGGATTTGCCAAAGGAAATAAACAACAGCGAGAATTTAATTGACTTTATAGATGAAATACCCTACTGTGTGCTACTGTTTCAATATGTGATAACAATGTTTGTGACAAATGTATTTTCCAATAGACCTATAATGGAAATATTCACTACTCTTGCCGATCTTGACAGGAAACTTATAACCAACAGCGATGAGTTTTACCGCAAGTCTAGAAACAAAGCTAATAAATATATGCTATTACTCGTTCTAACCCATATTGTTATTGCGATAGCAGATGTATTCTCAGAGGACAAAAAAGCAGGCAGTTTTATTGTGTTTGGACCCCTTTACTTTATACAGAAACTAGAATTAGTAATGTTTTGTTTACTCATTGAAATCTTGAGAAGTAGACTCGATATTATCAACGGTTATATATCAAAGTTCCTTGAAGAAACGGCTGGCGATGGGTCTATTTTCATTGTTGATGAAGAGGATGGGGAAAATGAGAATAATATAATTGGGCGTCCTTCCGAAAATAATATGAAGATACGTCATCTGGCAATCATGTATGACACTATCGGCTCTGTTTGCTCCATGGCCAATAGCGTTTTCAACTTCCAACTTTTCATGACCCTCGTATCTGCCTTCATTTACATAGTTATTACAATTTGGACGTCCCTCTTTTACTACCGCACGGTTGGGAACCAATTTGGTCCGTTGATCAGCATCATAATTTTGTGTTTGTCTACTTTGTTGATGGTAGTCATTATATGTGTCATATGTGAGAAGCTGCGCCAGATGCGTCATACTACCAAAGTCCTCGTGAATCAGATAATTATGGACTATTCACTTCCAAAGACTATGAGAGTGCAGGCAAAAGCTTTTATGGAACTGATAGAAGCATGGTCACTACACATTTTGGTGTATGATATGTTTCCTGTAGACATTTCATTGATTCTGAAGTTTATAAGTGTATCTACTACTTATTTAGTCATCATTATTCAAATATCTCACTTTGCTGCTTAAAATTAATACAAGTCACCTAATGTACAAAAAAATTATTGTAGTATAACTAAAAAAATAACTAACTACATAATTTCCATAGATATCAACAAATATCTTCCTAGCTTTTAAGGACTTCTACGATTATTCTTTCTCGATAGTTCTGTTAGATTCTGTGGTATCTACTTATTTACTTTGTATGTTCTTGTTCATCATGCACTTATAATTATCATCTATGAGTGTACCAGAATGTTCATGTAAAGTCTAATGCTGATTGATTAAAGATAACACATAACATATGTCAGGTTGTCACTATCTAGATGTCTACACACACAACCTTGTAAAGCATTCGTTAGGCACTCAAATAATTAACCCATTTTATGGAATTGTATTTCTTGTACTGAAGTAATAATTGTAAGTTTGAATATTATTGACACTCTAAACCTTACAGTGGTCGTCGTTCCTTGTTTAATTTGTAAGTGTTTAATTGCTATTTTGCTTCTAACTCTTGCTTCTTCACGGCAATAGAAACCTAAGGAAGATTACATTCTGATGTCATAATGACGGAAAATGAAGTAGAAAACGACGTAAATGCAGACGCGAATAACAAGATTATCGATCTAATTACCTGCCTAAAGAGTTTATTTCTACTGGAATACATTTTTGGAATCTACAGATTCACGATTCGAGGAAATCAACTGTTGCCTTCTACCTGGGTGAATAAATTATACGCCTCATGTTTGATTTTCGCAAATATCAGCATGTTTGTAATTTGTATGAATTTGCCAAGTATCATAGAAGGAAACAGTGGTACGATAGACGTAGTTGATGTAATACCTTGTTTTGTAAATGTGACTCAGTATGTGATTACATTGATTACTACAACGTTATTTTTCAACAAATCCAACAAAGAAATGTTTGCTGCACTGGCTGATCTAGACAGCAAGCTTATGATAAATTGTAAACTGTTTTACCGAAAATCTTCAACCAAAACCAAAAGGTTTCTCTTGTTATTTGTTGCATCTTATATTGCTGTTTCTATATTGGATGCAGTGACTGATGATGTCATAGATTGGAAAGAATTTGTTTTCATGCCTCTATACTTGGTACAAAAATTCGAAATCATATTATTCTGCTTCATTATCGAGATGCTAAGGAGTCGACTTGACATAATTAACGGATATATTACGAAATTCCTTAATGAAAAAGATGAGATGGCATCTGTCGCAATGAGTGAAAGAAAAGATCTCAGTAGAACATTGAATATGATCGGAAGCCCTTCAGAAAACAATATGAAGATCCGCGATCTGGCTATTATGTACGACACAGTCGGCTCTATTTGCTTTATGGTCAATAACATATTCAACTTCCAGATCTTCATGACTCTCATATCTACCTTTTCTTACATAGTGATCGCAATCTGGACTTCTCTTTATTACTACCGAACGCCTGAGGGTCACTATGGAACCTTGATCACCATCATTATTTGGTGTGTGATAACGTTGTTGATGGTTGCTACGATGTGTTTTTTCTGTGAAAGACTTCTTTCGATGCGAAATACTACTAAGGTCCTAGTGAACAGAGTTATTATGGACTATGACCTCCCAAAGATAATGAGGGTGCAGGCGAAAGCATTTATGGAACTTATTGAAGCATGGCCTCTTCGCATCTTGATTTATGATATGTTTTCTGTTGATACTTCTCTTATTTTGAAATTTATCAGTGTCTCTACAACTTATCTAATTGTAATTATTCAAATAACTCATTTTAATTGACTCTAGGGTATGATGCAAACCTATCGCTTGAGTGATCACATACATTTTGTAAAAAACTGATCAATACTACAAATAGATGCTATCCCATCTCATTCACCATTATAACTTAGACACTGATTGTGTCCGTTAGATAATATAAGTATTTGTAGTAGTGTAGAACAATGTATTTTCTTTCTTTCTAACTTGACGATATTATCTATTCATATATTTGAATGTTTGTGTAAAATTAATTATAGTACTAAAATATTATCAGTTGGTTCACCCAGATGGAGCACGGGTTGGACCCCAATTAAGTAGCTATGGTAAGCCATTTTTGTTGTAAAATTTAAAATATTTTGCACTGTTTGTTAGTTCCTAAAATAAAAGTATAATGCAACATCCGTTTATTTTATTGATTTCGAAGTAGGTACCTTTGAGAAACCTGAAAAAAATACAAAAAATTATTATGCCAATTAAAGATATAATTATGTTATTTTATTTAAAATGCACGTGGTCATTCTTATACAGGGTGTAAGGGGAAGACTCTCGAAGGCAAAAGAAGGTTATTGTACTCATCATTATGAACAACTTTTACTATGGGACCAACCCTGAAGTCGCGAAAAAAATATCAGCTGTTCCATAAATTTTGTCGTGTGTCAATGAACGTTTTCTATAGACATTATAAAAGTAGACAATATTTGTACAATAGCATAGTAGCAAATATACTACTCGAAGAAAAAAATAACTAGACTTAGAAGACATAAGTATGATTATAGCGCTCATATAACTGTATTAAAATCAAAACGTAATCCTGTTTACCCAACCCATATCAATAAATGTAATAATATGGCTAATCGTTAGATATAAACACATATCTAACGATTATCCGCACTCTGGCATCCATAACTGGCATCTACAAGTTCAACTAAGCGCTACTGTTTTTCGCATTGTTATCTTTTTTTACATCGGACTTGGCTAACGTTTGACCAACTGCCTCGATAGTACTGACTTTGTACGGACACGACTTGACACGAGCGTCGAAATCACGATATATTTGCATTTATTTAGGTTTTATTTTGTTGTGGGAAAATTATAGCTGTAAATTAAAAAAAATCACATCGATTTCGTTCTCAATAATATGCCCTTTATTTGATATTTTTTATTTATTTTGATTGATATTATTGACATCATTTTAGAGCTGGTTTCCCTGAATCCACAAAAAATATCACGAATTAAGGATATTTTCATAATTTTCTCTATCGAGAAAATTGATACTAATCGTGTTTCGGTCAAATCCAAAACCTACATAATATGTTCAAGTTTGATATGACACCAAATTCATAGTACTGATTTCTATATAATTCTAGATATCTGACTTTCAAAACAGCAGAAAGTCAGTCCATATCGTCTCAAAGTTATATGATTATATACGGGATATTTACCGTGGTAAGGTTGTGGAATGAGAGAGCTTATTCCATAACCTTACCACGGTAAATATCCCGGAAATAATCATTATTATCAGTTATGTTACCTATGTATTTTACAGAACAGATAATCATACTAATATTATAAATATGAAAGTATGTGTGTTTGTTTGTTCCTCTTTCACGCAGCAACAGAACAATCGATCGACCTGACTTTTTGCATAGGTATAGTGCAGGGGCTGGAGAGTAACATAGCCTACTTTTCATCATCATCATCACCATTTTTCATCACTTCGCGGCTGAAACCGCGGGACGCAACTAGTATCACATATTTGTGCAACCAAATTGGTTTCAACTGTCGTAGTAGTATAAAACTAATGTAAATACACTCGTCAGCCATCAGGCAATCAAATGGACTAATGCTTATTAAAATTATTACAACAAACCATATTCGTAAACATTAATCAATTAAATTATTTATATATTGCGGATACTTCTATAGAGGGATGCTCCATAACAGCATGCTTAACTAGAATGCTTTTCAGCTGTTTACGCTCACGCTCCTAGCTAACAGTCAATTATCCTACTCTCCTACTATAAAAACGCGAATGTTTGTATGTTTGGATGAATGGATATTTGTTCCTCTTTCACGCTGCAACGGAACAACGGATCAACCTGATTTTTTGCATGGGTATAGTTCAAGAGCAAGAGAGTGACATAGGCTTTTACTTTTCATCATCATTATTACCATTTTTCATCACTACGCTGGTGAAACCGCGAGGCGCAGCTAGTAATTTATAATCAAACGGCAGTAAAAAAATATTTTAGCAATGTTTTGATCACGTACCTATGCTACTACGTAGCATTTGTTACGTAGCTTTAGGGCTAGAAATGAGCAGGTCTTTCAGTACCTCAAACTGTGGCTGAAGCAAAAGCTCGAAATTGTATTATTCTGTTTAGTAATTAAGATTCAGTGAAATTGAAAAAGTTTTTCAACAAAAAGGACGTCATGATATCGTCTCGGTTATTCGTTCTAAGAAAACAGGACAACAATGATTTAATTGGTGTCGTACAGGAAGGGCCAATATGAAACTAATGCTTTATTATAATTAGTTCATTAAAACTAACATGAGTATTCATTAAACTAGTAAAATTCTGAAATGTTGTTTCATTGTTGTAGTAAGTAGTAATATTTACTTTTTAACTATCAAAAATACCTTACTATTTGGTATGTACAGATTATATATCAATTACCAAACTCACCGCTTCAACAGCTTTCCACTTGTTTATTGTAACAGCCTTATAAAACAACAGTCGTTAGGTAGGCAATCAATTTAAACTCTAATGGTATTAACATTCTTACAACTCACCATACTGGTAAAATATTTCATTATTGATACTCCTACTACGAGCATAGTGCGCGTTTCGATAACAAGCCATTTTCACGCGTACTTTAATTTTTACGTAATATTGATATTATGATAATAACAAAACCAGAAAGAAGTCCACATTCTGATTACATCATGACAGAAAATGAAGAAGAAGATGAAAATGCAAACACAGAAACTAATAACAAGATTATTAATCTAATCTCTAGTCTAAAGAATATATTCCTAGCAGAGCACATCTTCGGCATCTACAGATTTTCAATTCGAGATAAGCAAGTTTTACCTCCAATTTGGACACATAAGCTATACGCCATATGTTTGCTTGTCTTCAATATCAGCGCATACACAGTTTTTCTAGATTTCGAAATCATTATAGAAGGAGGCAGCCGTTTAACTGAAATTCTCGATGAAATACCTTGTATTGTAATCCTGATTCAATACCTGATAACACTGGTCACTACAACCGAGTTTTATAATAAAGCCAATAAAGAAATGTTTGATGAACTTGCTCATCTCGATAACCAGCTTATGATAGCCAGCTATGAGTTTTACCAAAGGGCTTCAAAAAAAACTAACAAGTTTCTGTGGTTCCTCCTTGTATCTCATATTATTGTTTGTATAACAGATATAGTCGTGGATGACAAAATAGCTGCCGGTGAACTTTTCTTCCTACCTTTGATTCTGGTGCAAAAGCTTGAAATCATATTATTTTGTTTATTAATCGAGATGCTAAGGAGTCGACTTGACATAATTAACGGATACTTAACAAAGTTTCTCAACGAGAAGGATGACAATATATCTGTTTTTACGTTAGGCGAACGAGAAGTTAGAAGACTGAATATGATCGGAGTCCCTTCTGAACATAACATGAAGATCCGCGATCTGGCAATAATGTACGACACTATCGGCTCTATTTGCTCCATGATCAACAACATATTTAACTTCCAGATCTTCATGACTCTCGTATCTACCTTTGCTTATATAGTGATTACAATCTGGACATCTCTTTATTACTACCGAACGCCTGAGGACCACGCTGAGACTTTGATTACCGTCGTCATTTGGTGTGTGACGACGTTGCTAACGGTCGCTACGATGTGTTTCGTCTGTGAAAGACTTCGCTCGATGCGAAACACTACCAAGGTCCTCGTGAACCAAGTCATTATGGACTATGGCCTTCCAAATATAATGAGGGTGCAGGCAAAGGCATTTATGGAACTTATTGAAGCATGGCCACTTTGTATCTTGATTTATGACATGTTTTCTGTCGATATTTCCCTGATTTTGAAGTTTATAAGTGTTTCCACGACATATTTAATTGTAATTGTTCAAGTATCTCACCTTGGATAATTGATTTCTGCTGTTATATGCAAAAATAAATTGTATGTTCCATCCGTAGCAACAATAAAATGTTAAATAATTTACAACACTTTAAATAAAGTTCCCCGATATAAAAATTGTGTTTGTGGTTTAATATTAATCTAAGGATCCAAACTCCTCCCCCTTTTAATTATATTCTCATTGTTAAGTACTCTGTCTGTACCATGTATAAGCTGCTGCATGATTTTTTGTTATGTAAATTATCACAAATTCTTTCCCGAGTACATTAGGTATAACATAAGACCTCTGTCAGTCTCAATAAATTTAATAGATTAAAAATTAAGTTTTCCACAATGACGGTTTCATTTCAACACCGTAATTGGTATTCCATCATTGATCGAAGACACCTGCTACGTAATCGTGTCAAATGTCAATCACTATAATACCTATTATTTTAGAGTCGTTTGGCTGGTACATTTCCATACAATTTATTTATTTGATAACTAATACGGTAAAACCAATTAGTTATGCAAGCTCATTGTTATAGAATTAACTATAGTCAAAATTGGATGCATAAATAAATAATTTACGGGTTCTCCACCGTAACATTACATATTCTGTGAAAATTTCAACTAAATATCTATTACGATTTACGGTTCGAAAGATACAACTGTTTAAAGATAGGACAGACGGTCGGAAAGACAGATAGAGATAGTAGGCTTAGTAATAGGGTCCCGTTTGGATTCGGAACCCTAAAAAGCAATGTTAAAATAGGTATTTATAATGTGGTTATTTGATCAGGAACGGCTGTTGCTGATTAGGGCAATTATTCTGTGTCATAAAAACCATTTTATGATCCATTAGATGTTTCCGGCCTTGATTGATAATAAATGTAGCAGTTAATTATGATAACAGTACAAATGTAACGTTATGATTGCGAAACGATGCAAAACAAACCAACATCCCATAAATAAGAACACTATAATTGAATTAATTTAAGAAAATACTGATTTATTCATTATGGATGTTTTAAAAGTTTTTTTTTTTTTGTTAATTAGCTGTGTCTTAAAATAATGTACCTAATAAAGTATTTATTACCGAACTGGAACTTAAAAAACAGAAAATTAATGAAAACATAAAATATAAACAACTAAAAACTACTTGAAAAAAATAGTAAAGTAAATACGTGTGTAAAATTAATATATATATTAATACAATTTGTCTTTACTTAAAAATTATATTTTCTAAGTGACTTTTCCAGTCTCAACTCATTTAACAAATGACTTCGTAACATACTTCATCATCAGATCAGTCCACATAAAACCACTACAAGATTAGAATAACGCATGACAACGCGGCCGCTTTTTGGGTTGGCCCCAAACCAGTATCGTTACTCGGTCCGGCTGCGCTATTGAAATATCGGCCCTCATCTTTTCTTTCCCATTCACTGCCAAATTACCTATCTATTTTTAATTACTGATTATCCTGAACTCTTTGGTCTAACTCAAAGTCTTCATCGTCGTCTTTAGGTGTTGTAGTCCCCCAGATGTCATCTAATACTGCGGGATCTATGGTAAAGTTCAAGCCATTTTGACCTGGTTGGACGACCTTTTCTGTTGTTGTGCTTGTTTCGGTGGAACAAGGATGTGACTGTATTATTTGAATATCTGAAATAGAAGGTATAAGTTTAATATAGTAAAACAAAACCGCGTTGTAAATAATGCGTTTTGTACCTAGCTTCTATAGGTCTGTGTTCATCACACTTTCGAATTCTCTAACACTATAGTCTAAGTAAAATATAGGCTAGAAGAACAAAATAATGTGTACATCTGTTCACTTTGAATTTTATCTGTAGAAGCAAAAATTTCCAATTGTACTAATCCGATTTGTAAGTTTATTTTTATTACACGGACAAAATAATATAACATCCGATAGCGCAAAAAATATTCTTCTCGTTGGAAAAATCTTAAGTAGGTACGAAATATAAATCTGCCTAGCAATAAGATTTCAACAATGATCGATGGTATAATCTAATTGGATTTCAATTTCATACACTTACCAAGTCCACACTGTCTGGCACAAATCAGGTGCCCTGTATTATTGTATGTGACATTGTTTGATCCACATATCGGCTCATATTTTTGTGGTACGGAACATTGTTCTATACACTTTAGAATTACTGCCGCTGTATCTTTGGAGTTGGAATTGATTTCATGAGCAGAACAATGAGTACTTCTTTTCAATGATACATCTGCCAAATTCAATAACACTAAGTGAGTACAGTTAAAAGTACCTTCATCAATTTACACAACATTTCATCAAACATAACGATGGCTTTCTGGTGTGTCATAAGGAATTTCTGTTAGGCTGATAGTTGAATCGTTAAATTTTTTTTTTTTTAAATATAGATTCAAGAAATTTTACGTAAAATCACCCATAATTTCTATGGTATTAGATAAAAGGCCACTATTGACTTTAGATGCAATCCAAACATGTTAATATATTCTTACCAATTCCACAGCGTCTCGCGCATTGCAGCTTCTCTAGGTTTTTATACGAAACATTATTACTGCCACACACAGGTTTGAACTCTAGTGAAGCTGGACAGGCTTCCATGCAAGCTTCTATTAAAGATATGGATGGAGTGACAGGCCCAGGGTTGTCCGTCACAGGTGGGTTGGTGCACGTAGTTGGGCAGTGTACGTTTGTAATGCTGGTAGATGCACATGGCGCGAACTTTTTCACTTTGACATCTGAAATTACAGAAATGACTATGAAGCTACAGGCTACACATTTCATTATGGACTTGATATCTTAGAATATGAGCTAAATCCAATTACTCCAGAATGTATCAAATATGAAAAAAATATGTCTGATGATGCTGAAACAACACTACAATAACAAATAAATTAAATTGAACTGTGTCTACCAGTGCATATCGTATCAAGACATTGATACAAATTATCACGCACTTTGTCACTAACGAACAATGGCTATTTTAATTATTTACATCAATGCTAACGAACCTACT
Source organism: Agriopis marginaria (assembly GCA_932305915.1). Taxonomy (NCBI): domain Eukaryota; kingdom Metazoa; phylum Arthropoda; class Insecta; order Lepidoptera; family Geometridae; genus Agriopis; species Agriopis marginaria. The sequence continues at coordinate 5,706,679 of OW029926.1, forward strand.
TTTATTAATAGATATTTATTACAGCCAGCTCAAGCATAACATTTTTTTTTACTTCATTGACGTTAATCAATTATGTATTATAGAGGGTCTTTTTATTCATTTCTATAGTAGTTATCTGGGTTCATTACTTACCAACACCACAAAACTGTGCACACAGCAGTCGTCCAGGGTTCATGTAAGTGATGAAATCCGTCCCACACACAGGATTTGATTCAGAAGTCAAGGAACACGTCTGCATACACGCCATCACTTCTTGTAAGCTTGGAGGTTTTTGGTTATTTACTCCTCCTTTACAGTTGTTATTTCCGTAATTTCCATTATTTCCCCAATTTCCACCGTGGAAATTATTTCCACCATAACCTGGGCGTCCTTTGGATTTTGACTTTTGTGTACTATCTTCACCTGATTTACTTTGTCCGTCGTTATTGTTATTATTTCCACTATTATTTTCTCTTTGATTGCTATCATTTCCATTATTTCTGCCGTTCAAATTACTGTCGGTTTTGTGGTTATCTTCATTACAATTATTTTCATTATTGAAAATAGTACAATCACCTCCAGTGACAACTCCTTCATTGTTTCCGTTGTTTAAATTGGTATTGGCATTATCATTATTACCTACATTGAAATTGTTATCTCCATTACTGTTTATGTACGGGCGCGCAGTTGTACTGCTTGGTGTTGGTATTAGATTCGATTCAGTTGTTGTACTAACACCATTATTAATGTTATGTTTGTTTTCTTCTGCAGTTATGGATGCTTCGCAAGATGTGTATCTTACTAATGTGACCTCTAAAAAATTCAAAAAATTCAAATTGTATAATAAATTTTATTTTCCTGACACAATACATGCATGGTGTATAGAACTTTGGAATTTGAATAACCAGTTTAGGCGAGCATTAGCTTATCATCGTTTAATGCAAAGTTATCTAGTTTTACTAGAATTTTTACATATTAGTTAGAAATTTTATTCATTTTCTACACTTACCAATACCACAGTTTTGTGCGCACTCCAAGCGTCCAGGGTTTGTGTATGTGACATTGTTACTACCGCAAACAGGGTTAAATTCAGATGTCACTGGGCATGATCTCATACAAACTGCAGCGAATCCCTCGACTGTTAAAGAATTTTCTGTAGTGGTTGGCTCCGATCCACCACATGAACTTTTTTTGCTTAACTTAACCGCTGAAAGAAACGTGAAACTCAAAGTAAATAATTTTATAAATATATTTCACATCTTACTGAACGATGAATAATGTGCTTTGGGTTCACTCAACAAGTGATCATTAAAGCCATTGGTAAAGGTAGAGCAGAAAGATCTAAATGAAGGAAATACGTACCAACTCCACAGTTTTGTGCGCACTCCAACCGGCCTGGGTTTGAGTAAGTTAAATTATCACTGCCGCACACTGGGTTATACTCTCCAGTCACGGGACAGGATCTCATACAAGCTTTTTGCTCTTCAGTGGTCAACGGTCTCTCAGAAGGTTGTTCAGAACTAGAACAAGGACTCAGTTTGCTCAATTCGACCGCTGAAAGGGCATAAAATGAAAGGTCAATGTTATAACTCTCAATGCCGCGTTTTTTATGCGGGTCATTGTCTAATTTCACCCTCGCTGTTGCCTTAAGGGTAGGGCTGGAAGGTGACAGAATTTTTGACCACTCATAAGAAAAAGCAAGGCAAGTACGAGTAGGACTCGCACTCTGAGGGTTCCGTTGGACGAAAGCCTCAGAGCGCGAGACCAAACAAAAAACAACAACAAAAAAAGTGATATATTGAAATACAAACTTAACTTTGTAGTCTAAAATAAGGTTCTACTACACATACCAACTACAAAATGTAAGTTTGTAATTGCAAAACATTTATTTATTCATTTATTATAATTATGACTTCAAATTAACAACGTTCGGATTTTTTCCTTTATATGTGCTAAAAGACCTTGCCTCTTGCCAAATTTCATGATACTAGCTTAACGGGAAGTACCCTATAGGTTTTGATTCCCTTGTGAAATCGCAAAATATGCGACCTTAATGGTAATTATCTTTTGATCGCGTTGACTTAGAAATTTGATTTTTTCACAGCTGAAAGAAACCATAGACTCAAGCATTTTGATATACATTTCAATTTGATACCTCTACGCGTCCTTGAGAAAAAGGGGCTTGACAGACGGACAACAAAGTGATCCTATAAGGGTCCGTTTTTTTTCTTTTAAGGTACAGAACCCTAAAAAAGAGTAATACCTTCTGTTACCTAATATATATATCTTATGTTGTATGTGTTACAAGGTTAGGTATTAGGTAACCTTAATTTAAAAACTAAATACAACAAGTATTGCTTACGGATTCCACAGAACTGTTCGCATAATAATCGTCCATGGTTCGCATAAGTCACGTTATTACTGCCGCATACTGGGGTGTACTCCGTAGTTACGGCACAGTTCGTAACGCAGGCTACCACACCTTGGTCTAAACTTGGATTTACCCCAGTTTCGTTAGGAGGAGGGACTGAACATGCAGTCAGCCTACTCAATTGAACGTCTGAAAATATAATTAGTTTGTGTTACATTCGTTATTCCGATGACGATATAATCATATGACACCTAGTGGAGCTAGTGGTCGTTTAAGACGAAATATGCTTCAAATTTGACGATTCGTCCTCACAAATATTCAAAAGTAGACCTTTAAAATCGCTTAATTGACATTATTTCTTTATGTATCATAAATGTTCTTGAAATATTTTATTCGGATGTGTTCACCGATACACGATAAAAGAAAAATTGCCTCGATAAAAAAAAATCTTAAACTTTCCAAAAAAACACCCGTTTTTACATTCCCTTCGATGGATGGAATCAACTTTATTCAGATTCTATACAAGATATTTTTATTTTAAAAAATTGTGTGTAATCCTAACAATCATCCAATTACTTTAGTGATAGGAGTTTTTTGTAAAAGTGTAAGATTATTTGTAGAAAATAAAGAAAAAAAAATATTGAAAATATTTAAAAGCGCGCACGCCGAGTACGCAAGCATTACCGTCAAACAAGTGTACGTTCTCTACCATTTCGCCTTAACGATGGAATGTTTCAAAATTTTCAGCATAACCTTTTTCAAGCGGCCATTCCTAGGCACATTTGTATGAATGACTTTTGTTGAGTCTCTAATCACAAGCGCCGTTTGATAAACCGCGACCGACATGGCCTCGTGCAAAGCAATTTTTTTATTAATTCGCGATCAACCTGTTATGTTATCTTTGATATTTTCCAACTAACAAGTACCTATCCAATGTCCGTATCTCAAACTTTGCTCAAACTCCTTATATTATAACTGTCAGTTTATTTATTTGTAAAAAAATTGCTTACCGATTCCACATCTCTGCTCACACTCAAGCCGGCCAGGATTGGGGTAAGTCACATTGTTACTGCCACAGACAGGGTTGAACTCAGTAGTAACAGGACACGATTTAATACAAAATGCTATCTGTTCGCGTCTATTGTTTCCATTGGGGTTCGTTGGTCCAGGGGAGATGTTTATTTTTGTAGTGCTTGAACCTGGAGGTCTCCACCAAATTGGTCCTCCGTAGCCCGGCCTACGTGAAGGTCCAGTTTGCCTGTCAATTTAAATATTATTTTATATAAACCCTTGCAACTCTAAACTTTCAGAATTAATGGTATTTGTACTTGGGTTCCGTTTCTTCAACATCATACTTAAAATTATAAATGCGAAAAGTTTGTTGCTTTGTTTGTTACTCTTTCACTCAGCAACAGAGCAACGGATCAACCCAATTTTTTGCATGGGTATAGTTAAAGGGCTAGAGAGTGACATTTAAACGCGTTTAAATCGCTCTTTTCCGACTTTTAGCAATTATGGTCACTCTAGTTTAAGTGTGCTTACCTCCATGGTTAGCTTAACATTATAAAAATGGTATCATAACAAAACAGAATGTTTTATCTACTAAATGCGACTTTAATACAATAAACCAAGGATTATGGTCATCTGTAGTAATAAGCGTTGCTTAAAAGTGGGAAAACCTCGCCTTAAATCTGTCTCCCAGTCTGTCTGGTAAAACAAACCAGTTTCGGCTTAGTTGTTATATATAAGATCATGGCCATAAGATTTATTAGCTGATTTATAACCACGGAATTAAACAGAAACTACTGTTCAGCTACCTATCTATGTTATATTTATTTCTTGCTAGCTGCGCCCCGCGGTTTCACCCGCGTAGTGATGAAAAATGGTGATGATGATGATGATGAAAAGTAGCCTTATCACTCTCTGTCTCTTGAACTATACCCATGCAAAAAATCAGGTGATCCGTTGTTCCGTTGCAGCGTGAAACAGGAACAAACATCCATACATCTATACATACAAACTTTCGCGTTTATATTAAAGTAGGATTTATTATTTATGATTTTTTCTATCCGCGAACATGGTGCATGTAACTGCGCCGAAATATCGGGAGCTCATTCCACAACCTTACCACGGTAAATATCCCGTAAATAATCATATAACTTTAGTGGTCGGGGGTGGTAGTGCTATACAATTATTAAATTCTTATTTCGGGTTTCAAATAAAGAATTTTAAGTTAATAGCATTTAGTTTTACTTTTTCTTCATTAGTCACCAAGCCATGATTCTTTGATTCTTGGCACGTCTACCACTTTTTTTAAATAAAAAATTGGCCTTTCCTCTCATAATGTTTCGCCTTCCCAGATCTAGCTTATCTATACTAATATTATAAAGAGGAAAGATTTGATTGTTTGTTTTCATTGAATAGGCTCCGAAACTACTAAACCGATTTGAAAAATTATTTCGCTGTTGGGAAGCTACACTATCTCCGGGTGACATGGGCTAAATAGCTATATCCGTGCGAAGCCGGGGCGAGCCGTTAGTCATTTATAAAACGCAATTATACCTAATCGTTTCTTGCTCCTCTTCACTGCCATTATCACCGAATCCTCCATGGTTAACTTCAAACGCTTCGTACGATCCAAAGGGCCCGTTTGGCCTCGGTCTAGGTTTGACATCTTCACTAGATCCTCTCCACCATGGGGGGTGGATGAAAGGGTCTTCACTAGAACTGATTGTTATAGAATGTTCAGGACTGCGATCCAAATACCCTCGATGAGGGCGTGTCGAGGGGTTGGCGGTGATCTGGTAGACGGTCGTTGCAACTGTAACAAATTACATAAAACGAAACGTAATTTTCAATCAACTATAAAAGAGGAGATTTTCAATTCGTTTGTTTCCGATCCGACTGCTCCTTGCAATAGGAAATATTCAGTTTTTGGTACAGGGGCCTTACGGATAACAGCTAATTGCGGCACCTAATCCGCTCAGTTGGAAAATCACGCGAACGTGAACCTTATCGCGCCCAGATACGGTTTGCGGTCGCGTGATTTTCAAACTGAGCGGATTAGGTGCCGCAATTAGCTGTTGTCCGTATGGCCCCAGGCGTCGGTTACCAGAGGCACACACACAGCGATCCCGCCGGCGGGATCGTAGACCCCCAGGATCTGTTAGAAGATCGGTTAGATTCTCTCCAAATAATCAATCAGTTCAACAAACCGCTAGGGCTCCAGGGCATACCCTTTCTGGGGTGCCCGGCAAGTCTGATTCCCACTTCCGGCGCTGGACGAAGCGGAGGTTCATACCTTCGAGGTGCCCCTGTGCTAGTCGCCCAAAACATAAACCACCAAGTTATGCCGAACGCACTCTGCGTTCGCTAACTAGTCCGGTCAGGCTGTAGAGGCCAAAAGGCCAAAGTCAATATAAAAAAATCGTTTGTTTGTGTTTGAGTATGTTACGCAATATCTTCGCCGATCGTGAAATTTGTAGACCGATTTTTTATTTTTATTGAATATTTGCCATATCTCGAAAAAAAAACATGTTACCTATAAGAGTGGAAAATAAACCGTAATGTATGTGCCGTCACTGTATCCCACTTCCAGTGCCAGCTTTTACTTTTTTGTAAAAAAGTATTACGCAACCCCACAAGATGGACATAGTACGACCTAAAAGAGACCGTAGGGAAACGCTGGATGCAGGCCGCTTCCAACCGGCCCTTTTGGAGATCGATGGGGGAGGCCTATGTCCAGCAGTCTGAGATGATAATGATAACGCAATTTTTAATATTTCAAAATAATTTACTTCATGGTATTTTTTTTTTGTCAAGGCACAATTTTGTAAGATCAAGTTTTACAAATCATAAGCCCGACAATGACATGTACTTCATACAGTTGTCGGATTTATAGTTTTTTGTTACAATTAAATTAAATATCCTGATTTTCTTGATAAGTTCATTAAACCGAATAGTCTAGAAACCAGTGGGGCGGACTGACTGTCTGTCTGTCAGCTTTAGAGGACCATATTGCAAATGGTTTATCTGTATAAGAAATACTGTCACTACAAAATACTTATTCAACGATACCAATCTGGTTGTCTTCAAATCACGAGTGAATCGGTTTTTTCTAGGCAAGCGTGCTCCACCGTAGACCGCATCCTCGCTGAATTGGCGTCAAACGCAAGCCCATTATTTATGAAAAAATAAATAAAATAAAAAACACTCATGAAAACCTGTAGTCAAATAAAATTTCATCTCCATTTAACCAGAATTGGAACTGCGTGTATTTCTGTTGACGTGACCTACCCCAGTGACCATTCCTAATTCTACACGATTCCGTCGACTCCTCATTTATCAAAATCGGTTGAGGCGTTTAGAATCTAGATAGGAACATATATTCACACACACATACATACTACATAGGTACACGTTAAACAAACAAAAAAAATCAATGCCCTCATTTTTGCTTTGCATCGTCGGGTCGGTCGGGTAAAGCTAGGTAGGCTAGGCAAGCGTGCTCCACCGGCGGTCAAACGCAAACCTATTATTAAATAAAAAAGGCAAGTTTATAGTTACCTTAATTTGAGTCAATGAGGAAAATCATCAAAAAATTTAAGGTTAAGAAACTAGTATTAAATTGGCCTCTAACTTGTGTTAATGATAATCTTTTCCGAACAGTTCTCGGAAATTTCAAATATTTCTACTTATGTAAATAAATTGCTTATTTTTACTCATCAGTTTTTTTTTTTGTAATTACTAAAACACAGAAGATAAAAACTTCTCAACTACCTCCAAATATCTAACTACCAATTGTATTTAGACCTTCAACGGTCTATGGGCAGTCTAACTATATTTGTAATGTTAGTTTTGGCTTGTATTTTGTTAATCACGTGTGAATCGGTTTCTTCTAGGCAAGCGTGCTCCACCGTAGACCGCATCATCGCTCGGCGAGTTGGCGGTCAAGCGCAATTTGACCGTTGAAGGTCTAAAGACAATCCAAATGCTCAAGCCAGTTGGCAGCTTACCCAGCATGCTGGCGGCATTACCACGCTGAATGGCAATGCAAGACAAGGTTGCCTCTAAAGATACTTTTACTATATATTATCGAAAATAAATTTATACATAAGTACCTAGGTATTTAACAATTGTTTACTTCCTTATAAAAATAATTACACTCATTTAATTACTTGAGTACTCACCTATAAAAAACAAGTACTTCATTGTACACTTTTTAATCACTTCAGTCACAATTTGTATATTCTTTTTATTTCAAGTTTTTACACACGCATGTCTTCAAATTTTCTTGACCCGTCCGAGGTCGGTGGTAGTTTGTCGGTGACTAGTTATAGGTATACAATGTGGTCATAATATTATTGACCAAAGATGAGTCTCCCCTCCCCTCCCATTTCCTTCTACAACCCGTTTTGAGGCCTCTTCAGATTACGTTACGTTATTATTATACCTTTCTTCTCTATTCATTTTCTTCCCGCGATAAAGTGTAACGTACCGCTAAGTGCTAATATTTCCATACACAAAAAATATACAATTTGAAAACGTAACTCATAGTTTAAGCTGCTGAACAGATTTGGATCAAATATATAGCTAAAAACCTGCTAATTGTAATTAAGAACCCGCTTTTATATTAGTCCAGCCGTTTTAGGAGCAAAATGTTACTAGACATCCAAATACCCTAACACAACCTCCGCAAACAGAGTCCTAATTCCGTAAAAAAATAAAAAACACGCCATAACACGCTGCAAACGTGTTATAACACAATAATCATGGTCACTAACAACACAATAACCAATAATTCATTAAAAACAGTTCAGAAGTTTGGTTTTTAAATATAAATAAGTGAAAAAAAAAGTCACCCAAGTAAAATTGCGTATTCACTAATTTTGAAGTCGGTAATTTTAAATTGATAATTATTTAGCAATATTATTTTCAAGACTTTTTAAACTATATAGCATAGTATTTTCCGTAATGCTTCACGCCTGCCACGCGATAAAGCTAATGTAGGAATATCAATACAACAGAGCTGTCGATTTTAGACAAAGATAAGTGTTTGTAAATTTAATCAATACTTTTAGATGACTATATTTCTTAGTAAAATCACTCTCTGACTGACTCATCACGTTGTTTGCAAATGGTTGAAAGTTTAATTAGGATATTTTAATAGGTACCTATTAGCATAGTCTGAAGTGGACTTCATCGAGATGAAGTGACGTATACATAAAACTATGTATAACAGCATTTAAATTAAATGTCATGTCAAAACGATTAGGTCAAATCAGTAAACGCTTATCAGACGAGATATTATCATGGTACATTTTCAGTCGTTATACAATATCGCATACCATATTAATCAAAAACCAAAACAAAAACCAAAAACATGGCTGGACAAAAACCAATGGCGAAATAATATAACAATCAATATGGGACCCTAAAAACCGCATGCATTGGGCTGCGTAGTGTGCCTTGGGAGACGACTATATTCGTTAGTAAGTACACCCCCCCCCCCTGGTTTACCTAAACCTCAATGTACCAATTTTATTTAATGCTAGCGGTCCGCCCCAGCTTCGCACGGGTATAGATTATTAGCCTATGTCACCCGGGGATAGTGTAGCTTCCCGTCAGTGAAAGAATTTTTCAAATCGGTTCAGTAGTTTCGGAGCCTATTCAATGCAAACAAACAAACAAACAATCAAATCTTTCCTCTTTATAATATTAGTATAGATATAGATATGAAGGGTCCATTGCAATAATGATGAATGTCCTTTATCTTTAGTTTTGAGATATTGCGTTTTAAATTTATAAACGGTGTAAAAAATTAATATAATAAATGAACACCGGTGACGTTGAGCGTTCTAGCCGTGTAGCCAAAATATTTAAAACATATTTATCACGGCACTGCAAGCGATATTGCTAAGTTTGCTAACAAGATTTCTAAATATAATTTCATGTGACCGAATGGTGTTACTAATTAAGATTTAAAAAAAATTGGACATTCATCATTATTGCAGTGGACCCTTCATATGCGAAAGTGTGTTTTTATTATCTCTCTTTCACGCAGCAATAGATGTTATCGGCATAGGGATAGTTGGAGGGCCGAAAAGCGATATAATTTTTATCCCGGAAAAATATACGTTTCATGGGTAATTGTCCATAATGTCCATGCGAGTGAAATCGCGGGGTGTAGCTAGTAACCTATAAGTTATAGCTCGACATTGCATGGAGGATGTATAAGGATGTCCCATAGCTGGTTTGCGGGAAAATCCCGTGTGACTGGGAATTCAGTGCCAACATGACATCTTCCAAGGGATTTACCTGTGACGTGTAGACGAAGACAAAGATAAAATCACGATAATTGTCTGATTAAACCAATTTTTTAAAGTGCAAGTACGGTATAATACATTTACCTTTGATAATAACTGAACGCAATTCACTAATTCCAATTAACCATACTTAGATTAGAACCAATGGCGATACTGGTTTTATAATATGTGTTATGTTTTTTTTTTGTCTCTTATTTATTTATTTACTATTAGGCTTACCTTTGATTGCCAACTCGCCTTATGTAAATCGATGATGCGGTATACGATGGAGCATGCTTGCCTATATAGAAGAAAACGATTAATTACAATACAATAGAATATCTAATCTCCTTATTCATCATCATCAGCCAGAAGACGTCCACTGCTGAACATAGGCCTCCCCCTTTAACCTCCACACTGAACGACAGCCTGCCTTTTGCATCCACTGAATGCCCGCGACTCTCACAATGTCGTCGGTCCATCTAGTGGGAGGCATCCCTACGCTGCGTCTTCCGGTTCGTCCTTATTACACACCGAAAATGCAAATGAAACTTAACTAAAATTAAAAACTCATATACGGCAGTATATTGGGAGGCCTTATCACCTAAAGAAATTTCTTCCAGGCAACCTTTGGAAGAAATTGAAAACGGTCGGTGGTGCACAAAAAATATAAATATCATTCGTAGTTGGAAGACTCGGATTGTAAGTACCTATCGGGGAACACCCATTCAGGCAGCGCATTCAACAGACTAACAGTTCGCGTAATAACAGTGGAATCAAAGCGCTTTGTACGGGTTTTCGGAATATCAACCATTTTGACGACGATTTTTCTTGCCCACTCTAGCAGTCCGATAGAAAAATTGAAAAATAATGATTAAGGAGAGGTGACGTATTGCAATTGGACGACTTCGCATAAAGCGCTAAGCAAAACGACAGCCATGAACGTCTTAAGTTCATAAGGTCTGGATATCAAACATTCAGGATTTATAAACGTTGCAGACTGGCCAGGCTTTTATGGGATACTGGCTGACCTGAAAAACGTTGTCCTGTCTTAGAAAGCTGTCAAACACGCAAAGTTAAAATTGTAAATCTTATTTTTTTACACTTTGGGTTACATTATTGGAGTTTTAGTAAGGATCCCTATTTTTTTGAAAATATATTATAGCCTATGTTACCTGGGAATAGTGTAGCTTCCCAACAGTGAAAGAATTTTTCAAATCGGTTCAGTAGTTTCGGAGCCTATTCAATGCAAACAAACAAACAATCAAATCTTTCCTCTTTATAAAATTATAGTATAGATAGTATAGACAACAAAAATGAAGCAGATTCAAAATTTGGTTCCTTCTTACCTTGCAGTGTTGACAAATCTGAGGTTGTACCACAGAATAAGCATTATAGAATAAGGCTGTACTACTTAAGTGGGTACTAATTTAATTGTTGGTATATTGGTATAACCTACTTCCTTGGGATATCCAACCATGACTGACATACTGGTTCTACAAGTTCGTCAACTTACTTATGACACTGGTAAGTTTAGTAATAATAAAATACTAAAAGCTGGGTACATATGGTCAAGCTTTTTGACGTTACTTCGATTGGCTGAAGTCAAATGGATGTACGCCACAAGGCAACACACGATTATTATTTTTCGCGATTTCAGGTTTCGTTCGATGGTTGTTCATAATGAAAAATAAAATTACCTCCTTTCTTAGTACCACCGTTTTCCTTGTATATTTCTAATATTAATCTAAATAAATATAGAAAATTGTTTTTTGTTTTTAAATTTTGTTATTTATTCTTGAAAATCTTGTGTATTTCAAAAAATAATTTATTAATTTGATACACAAATTGAATCAGATATATAGCAAAACATTCCAAAGATTCTTCTTAATTAGCTATTTGGATTATATACAAAATTGTGTGATAGTTAAAATGGCAATTATAATAGTTTTTCTCCTTCAATACAACCATCAAAAATATGATTCCAGGGCATTGTATTTACCGTAACCACAGCTCTCAAGTACTGAATTTGTCTTTAGGTCTACGACGTTACGGTCGATGTTTCTAACAACACGTATTCTTGCAAATTTTGGGACTCAGCTGACGTCTTCAGGACTGCGGTGATGAGTCTAGAACCTGAATAAACCCACCAGCATCAAACTAGGTATATTAGATAATTAATAATTTTTTTAAGTTCTTATTTCCTGGTACATTTATTTGTACACTAAAATACTTTTAACCCTAAGTTTTTTTGTTTCTCAAGTCGGCTTAGAGTTGATCTTAGTGTCGAATTTTCCAGGCTACCCAAATGCAATTTCGGTACCAGTTTCTTATTTACATTGTTCTTTTACTACTACTTATTTGTTTTTGAACATAAAAAACAGCACAATAAACATTTTGTATGATTATCATGCCAATTATGTGCCCAATTAAATGTTGCCATAAACTTCAAAGACGTTCCCCTCAGCAGAAAAGGAAAAAACGCAGGTTTTTGGGTTTTTTGGCAAGTGAATACCTACTTGTTCGGGGCCAATGCCTCGTTATGCCGAAATTCTGCACATATTTTATTATATTTATTTTTTAACGTCTCCGATTCCAACAGCCAAGTTTAGGGCTTGTTTAGCGCAGAGAGTTTGGAATGTCTTATGTTATTTTATTTCCACAAGTGTACTCATAATGAAAAATAACAAAGCTTAGCTAATATAGCCTTACAGTTTCTTTTTATGTATAGGTATATTACAGCTCACATTCACAGAGTTGCTTTTACTAAAATTTTGAAACTGCAACCGCAAGTTATAGAGCAAAGTATGAAAAGACGCTTCAGTTTTGCGGACTACGCAGGAGATCTTGCTTTCGATTGATTTTGAATTTTATTTTTTACTATAAAAATTGCATCATCATCCCTAAATTATCAGCATCCCTAAATCATACTTGATACCTTTTGTTCCATGACTTTAATTATTAGTTTTTTTAGGGTTACGTAGTTACGCACCCAGAGGGCGCAAACGTAGCCCTATTGATGTCGCTCCGCAGTCCGTCCGAACATCTGTCCGTCCGTCCCTCCGTCCGAATATGTCACAGGTTTCTAGCCCCTAAGCGGAATAAGTAACAGACCTGAAATTTTGATATACTGTTTAAAATATTGGCCCAACACCGAATATTAAATTTAAAATTATAAAAAATATTTCTCAGTGAGACATATGGAAAAGGCACCAAAAATATTTTTTTTCTGACCTGGACATGTGGATTCCATTGTCTAGAGCTTGCTACATAGAGTACAAATATAATTTTAATTTATTATTGTCCTCAAAATAAAGAAATGAGGGTCCGGCAAAGTATTTGTAATTTTTGTTTAGTGATTTGTACTCTTTTTTTATAACAGGATCTATCTCAAAAACTAAACTAGCAATGAAATTGCTGTATTTTATGTTTCATATTCTGTGTTTTAGCAACAAATGCAAAAACTGGCTAAGCACGTGTCGGAATCCGTGTTAACAATCTCGAACCGAATGGAAAAAAATAGTTGTGTGGTTGGTACGTATTTACATAACCCTTGGTGCGCGAGTTCAACTCACTTTTGGGCGGTTTTTTTTCATTTGTACATAAACAACAATATTTAAATGACCATGGGGTCTGTAATGGCAATAACTTTACGCTGGGCCTGGCAAAGCTTACGAGTCGACTGTTGCACAAACAAAAAACAAAGTTTAAAAATGTTAAACACACATTTAACTTTATTTTATTCATGGAGACAAATTGTTGCTTATGTTTTAGAGAAGCTGCCTGCACATTTGATGCTGCTTTTTGGTACATTAAAAATAGCCCTGTATTAGAAAAAAAATGGTGATTATTATCACATAAAAGAAAAAAAAACTTTAAATAAGAACGGCTGTCAAGGCATTTTTGTAAGAAATTTGTTGTAGCCAGTTACACCCATATAAACGAAACCTCAGCCATTCGAAATCAGTTAGCAACTGTGATGCGGAGTTCGAAGCGTGGATCTAAATAATAATGTTCAATCAAGGTTCACTCATATGCCTGGTAATAGATTTTCTTTCTCATTTCCGTTCTACTTACTTTTCTGTGATTATTATAAATACTTCTACTACATGGCATTGTCAGTGACAGACAGGTTCAAACCGTATTTGGGATGCTAAGGACTCAGGTTGGGGCATACTGATCCCAAAGGACATCATTGCAGTCATCATTATGAACAACTTTTAGAATGGATTACAGATGACATTAGATAGATAGATAAACTCTTTATTGTTCACACCACACATTTCGTACACATGATAAAACAGCTTAAGAACTAGTGCAACAATCGGCGGCCTTATCGCTAAGAGCGATCTCTTCCAGGCAACCTTAGGATGGAGAGGATTTATACAGGAGGTAGAAGGCGGGGACATTGTGGTCAATCGTTAGCCTGGTCCGACGTAAAAAAATGGGACCAACCTTAATATCGCGAAATAATATCAGATGTTCCATAGAAAAATTTCAATAGACATTAGACAATATTTTATTTATAACAAAAAATCCACACACACTCAATAAAATGTATGGAATAGTTGATAGAATTTTTACGAAACTAGGCGCAATCATGAATTGGGCTCTCTTTCATAAGATCCTTCCACTAATTCCTATTCTAACTTTCCCATTTGCCATGCTCGATATTGAATAAGGACAAGTCTGAAGTCACCTCGACGTAACAAACAAAGGTCGCCCTACATTCATATTTCGACTATCTTACAGTTACACTTACCTAATTATCTTTGCTGGCTGAAATGAGCTTTACAATGCCGGTCGTTACAAAAACGCAACAAACAGCGATAGGTAGTGTAAAAATTCACGACCGTATATTTTTCAAAACTCCGCTGCGCAGGCTGCGCTATCGATGATGTACTTAATACCAGTCAGACAGTTCCTAGGTCATAAGTTCATAATCGTCGCAGGAAAGGCAAATTTACTGAAGCTCCAAATGACCATTTCGAGAAAAAGCCGTTTTAAGTTTTTTTTTTCGTTTTTAATTCATAACTTTTTTCCCAGCACAAGAATTTCGATGACGTCAAGGTAAACTTTTATTAATTTGTCATTTTCTATGTCCAGAAGTACAAACCATAATAAATGTACTGCTGGTTTGTGATATAGAGGCGCTTAAGTAAAAATGACTTCAATTTACAGTAAAGCAAAATTTCTTAACCGCCATTTGATTCAAATATTTATAGTCAAAATTACTTATAACTCTAAAATATTAGCTGTTAAATTGCCGGAAGCCAAATTTACTTAAAATTTACTTGTAATTTATTGCAGGATAACAAAATTACTTAGGTGACAGGCACGAATAAAATGCCAAAAAAGTGTCGTTTAAGGACTCTGGTTGATGAAAAAAACCCCTTTTTTCCTTTTACTGAAACGCCAAAATAGTGCTCGTATCGCTATGGGACCCAGACTGATCGACGCAGAAAAAAACGCTGATTCCGAATATCTATATAACTCAATATGTCTATTTTGGCGCTTCAGTAATTCTGCCTTTCTTGCGACGATATTATTATATCCATCACCTCGTACGTACATGGTACGTACCTACCATCCTATAATAATATACCCCGCCAGGTATAGCGCTCCGAGAAAAAATGGCACGGGGGCGTCCCACAATGATGTCATCAATGTCATGGATACACGTACGTCGTACACGTGCATAAGCAAGAGCAAATAAGTAATTTACAACTAGTTCGAGAGAGATGACGATACACCACGTAACAAGTGATTTTCTGTGTTAACACAGTAGCGTAAAGTTATAACTCCCCAATATCCGTATATTACCTGTGGGAATCCAATAAATCAATGTGGTTTTGATGAAATTATGTTTAACTAGCGACCCGCCCGCCCGGCTTCGCACGGGTGTAATTTACGTGCGAAGCCGGGGCGAGTCGCTAGTTATATATATAAACCTTCTGTGAAAATGTATCTAACTTATGGTGAAAACTGCATCAAAATCCGTTGCGTGGTTTAGGAGGAGTTAGCGGCCATACAGACATACAGACAGACAGACGCGGAAAGCGACTTCAATTTATACTATGTAGAGAAGAGAAGAGATAGAGATATATTCAATTCGTACTTAACTTGAATTAATTTGCTTGAGCGGACAAACCAAATGACAATTGAAATGCTTTTTGTACTATATTTAATAGATTATTAAAAAAAAAGTTTTTCGGTATCTGTGTTTGTTACAATAAAGTGGCAACCGGACAGTGATGTCATTGCGGGACAACTCTCAGAGCGTTAGACCTTGTTTTCTTGGATCATGGTACGTATCTACCATGATACCTACTCCTACTTATATAGTCATGCTTTTACGCATGCGCAGCATACACATTTAAATAAAAAAGTTGAGTCAAAAAGAGGTCATAGCTGCAATCATAATTTATTAATTTGATAAGGTTTTTGGGGAAAATCCTAAATCGTGATTCTTTGATTAGTTATCTCATATGAAGTGCTTTTTAGGGTTCCGTAGCCAAAGCCATATAATATAGTTAATAATAGTTTGGAATTTGGTGATTATAGAAAACAAAATACGAAGAAACTCATTGGAGTTGGTAAATTTTCAGAGATGTAGGTACTTATTATACCGACATAACATATAAGTAGGTATACCTGCTTTTTTATTAACTTTATTGTTTAGTGAATAAGAAAACTACTTGGAAAATGATTATTTTACGAAAAGGTCAATAACCTTTGAGATAGAACGTATTGAATTTATTAGTTTTAAAAGCTAAAGGGAATTAGAAAATGTTCAAAATAATTTTAAATGTTTTTTTAAAACAATATGCGAATATTACATGCAACAAAGCAAATGACGTGTACATATTTTGTCTTTTTAACCCTCTACGCAAAAAGAGGGGTGTTATAATTTTAACGTGTGTTGATATCTGTGTCTGTCTGTGACATCGTAGCTCCAAAACGGCTGAACCAATTATTATTTTTTGTGAAGATTTTTTGTTTGTTTGAATGGTGACTAGATAAAAAAAAATCTAGGCTATGATTCAAGAAAACCTGTTCAGCTGTTTGAAGATTATCACCCCTTTTATTTGAGTTTTTTGTTACTTATACTTGTTTCGAGATAACTTTAAAAGCGCCTTGAATCCTAAAGGAATAAATTTTTTATTACTCGAGAGTGTCTACCAAAATTACTCAGGCGTTTTCATTGTATCTCAAATGCTAGTTAGGCAGCGTTTATCTCGGTCCACAGAGATACTAATAAGGAGGAATATGTGCTGGCCTAACATAGGTGTAAAACGTCGACATAAATAAAAATCAGATGATTATGTATGACGATAGCTCGATAGCCCGTTGGTCTAGTGATAGCGGTTGGTCCAGTTGGTAGTGAACCTAACTTCTGAGCTTGGGGGAGTGGGTTCGATTCCCACCTAGGACAAACATTTATGTGATGAACATTTGTGTTTGTTCTATATCTGGTTGTTAATGAGGCCTATTCTGTCATACCACTCACTAAACTAAACCAATCTGACAGGACTAAAATTATCTGCCTCTCTTTTCATTTTAATACGTGAGAGAAGGATGGCAACAAGTTTAGAGCTGTCAAATTTAGTTTAGTTTAGTTTAGAGTGCATCAGAATCGATACCAATATCTATTAAAGTATGTATTTAAAACTATATAAATGTATGTATATCAGTCTCTGGCAGCCATAGTACAAGCTTTGCTTAGTTTGGGGTCAGATGACCGTGTGTGCAAAAATGTCCCGGATATTAATATTTTCCCGAATATTATGTAACCTTCACTCACTCCTTTGTAACTTAACATGTGCGATGATGACTGACAGATAATATAAAAACCGAAATAGATCAGATTCTAGTCTCGAACTCTGAAATATGTTCTCCAGAGGACGCTGCTACTCACAGGATATCTATCTCTTCTCTATCTTCTCTATCTCTATATCTCTACTCTCTACATAGTATAAATTAAAGTCGATTTCCGCGTCTGTCTGTCTGTATGACCGCTAACTCCTCCTAAACCACGCAACGGAATTTGATGCGGTTTTCACTATCAGTTAGATACATTTTCACTGAAGGTTTATATATATATATAACTAGCGACCCGCCCCGGCTTCGCACGTAAATTACACCCGTGCGAAGCCGGCCTTGCGGGTCGCCAGTAATTAATACACGTTAACATCAAAAGTATAAACCACAATTTCAATTGACTTCTAACTTCGCACCCGCATCGTCGTTTAACATCAGGCGAGATGGCGGCCAAGCGCAAGCCTATCTACAACTATAAAAAAACCTTATACTAGACGCCAGGACCACTCAAAATTTCAGCCAACCACGACCCTCTCTCTACCTAACGACCGCAGTCACCTGTATAGAACTTCTGGGCCCGTACCAACTAACGTCACCTGTTTAAAGCGATTCAAATTAGATGGCTGCGATTTATAACCTTACGGCCAACGGCTAACTCGGTATCAAACTAACGTTAAATCCGCTCACTTAGAAAATCACGCGAACACGCGCCCATAATGCAGATATGGTTTGCGGTCGCGTGATTTTCCATAACTGGGGCCTTACGGACAACAGCTATTACGGCACCTAATCCGCTGAGTTTGAAAATCACGTGAACGTGAACCTTATCGCGCCCAGATACGGTTTGCGGTCGCGTGATTTTCCAACTGCGCGGATTAGGTGCCGCAATAGCTGTTGTCCGTAAGGCCCCTGAGCGGATTTAACATTAGTTTGATACCGAGTTAGCCGTTGGCGGTAAGGCCCCTGACTGGTTATATTATCATTGGCTTGGATGGATTATTCCAAAGAAAGCTTTTATTGGCGGTTCAGTTATTTATTTTATTCTCTAGTCTAGCAATCCTTAGAACAGTATTTAAAACTTATTTAGCGACTTAAATTCGGGCAGGTGACAAAGTTTGCACTGGAGACAGGACGTCTGATTTGGAGTATTTTGCTTTTCCTGGTTGCGTCTAGCCTAGAGAAGCCAGTTCAGGGGGAGGTGTCGAAATAGGGCACGGCGACGACCGAACTTGAGTCACAGCTGAAATGAAGAAAAAAACACGAATTAAAAAGTAATAATTGGAACAAGCCGTGGTAGCCCATTTGGGAGACCGCTAGACTTGAAAGCGTGAGGTCGCGGGTTCAAACCCCGGGCCCGTACGAATGACATCTTTGGAGCTTATGTACGGATTTTCATACCACTGGCTTTTCGGTGAAGTAAAACATCGTGAGGAAACCTGCATACGTACGGAGAAGGAATTCAATGGCGTATGTGAATCCACCAATCCGCACTGGGCCAGCATGGCGGATATGGCCCAATCACCCTTTCGGGGGTAGGCTAAAAGTCCAGCAGTGGACTATTAAAAGGCTGATTATGATAAATAAATGGAACAACTCATGAGACGGCGAGATCTGGATGGTTCGGTGGATAAAGTACTTACAGCCAAGCAGGGGCTCAATTTTCGAATCGCTCGTAGGGGAAAGGGGGCATGATGGGGACGCGAGGTAAGATGGGGCACACGAATATACAAGAAACTAGATGTTTGCGAACAGAAAGCAACAAGCCAATAGAAAGACACTCTCGATAAACGGTCAGTGCGAGACAAACAGTGAGGGGCGTGCGCACGTTGTTTGTTTACAAGCGGAAAACTAGTTGGGCGTCTTGACGATTTAATTTTGTGTGGTTAAACATCTTTATTGTTAGGTAATTGTGACCATTCAATTTGTCTTTTCTAGTATTTGGTAGCTAGTGGTTTTTACTTTGATGTGGTATAATTAAATAAAAGTTCAGTTAATCGGTATATTTTCGAGGAATATTTTTTTCTAAGGCTAAGCTTTTGAGGCAAGATGGGATAATGGGTGTGGGGTAGGCAGCCAGATCTGTGCACGTTGGGCTCATAATGATTGTCGATGTAGATGATGAAAACGCAGAAGAAATCCACATTTGTGTTTATTGTGACAATAGTTACTTTCCCCATCTAGCCCCATTTAAAAAATTGTGATAAGTTGATTTCCCAAAGACTGTGCCAAAATGTTGTTAGATTAATAATACATGTGCCATAAATAAATAAAAATAATAAACAATGAGTAAGCTGTCTTTTTGTTATTTCCGCTTAGCCCCATCATGCCCAATAAAAAGCGCACGTAGGTACTTCCCTCAAAATGAAGAGTAAGTATAAAAGAGCAAAGGACCTTAAAGTTAATAAACGTTGAAGTGGCCATGACGCATACAGTTTAACATTTCAAGTTACCAAGTAACAATACTTGATTTATCATGGAATAAATCTCTTAAACTCGGTCCATGCCAGTCGACTGATTTATTATCTGAGTTATAACCACAGAGTTAAACAGAAATTCTGGTATAATTAGGTACCTAGGTACTGATAACCGATGGGGAAGAAAAGTTCTGGAGTGGAGACCACGAACCGGAAGACGCAGCGTAGGGAGGCCTCCCACTAGATGGACCGACGACATTGTGAGAGTCGCGGGCATCCAGTGGATGCAAAAGGCAGACTGTCGATCAGTGTGGAGGTTAAAGGGGAGGCCTATGTTCATCAGTGGACGTCTTCTGGCTGATGATGATATGTACCTAAACGCGGTCCAAGCATTTATTTGCACTGAAATAGGTGCAATAAAATTGAATAGTAAAGTCTAAACTCCTTCGCTACCCCTCGAATCCTTCACTACGCTTCGCTACGGATTCAACCACGCCCAAGACGAAGACGCCTTTACCGGGCTTGCAAAGCACCGCCAACACCGCTAGTGCTGCAGGTGTCAATAGGCGGCGGTTTCTGCTTACTATCAGGCGGACCACAAGATTGTTTGCCGCTTTTTATTTATGTTACACGGGAATTACTCACGTAAGATTAAGCCGGTTACTCCGACTATAGTTTCAACCGCATTAGACGGCCTTGTTTGCCGCTCTTTTTTTATTTAAAAAAACACCCTTTTTGCGTCGTGTAAAACTCACCAACTCCACACGCCTGAGCGCAGAGCAGTCTACCAGGGTTGCTGTAGGTCTGATTATCAGATCCGCAGATGGGGCTGTACTCTGAAGTGACGCCACAGCTCCTTATGCATTGCTGCACAGCCGCGGACATTGTGGTGGTCCTGAAATTGAAAACAATGTTGGTTTTCAAAATTTTATCGAACGGAATTAAATCGTAAGCTGTGTGAATTAAAACATTATAAAATTATTTTCACACATAAAGATGCGTTGTAATGTATTTTAGAGGAAAATCTATTCAACTATTAGCTTTTTCAACCGCAAACTTTTGAGGGTTTTGGACTACAAAAAAACAGTTAGTTCTGTCCGTCTGTCCATCCGTGGTAATTCGTTATAACCATTGTTACTTCTGTAGTTATACGCATGAAACTTTCAATAGATCTCGATATTAAAAAAATATGATTTTGCATTTTAAGGGAGGCTGACATGTGAAAAAAGGATGATTATTATTTTCATTGCGTGTTTGGTATCTTGGACACAGACTTCTGTATTAGACGTCTGTGATCTTGGAATAGATCTTTTAAAATGAAGGCATAGAGAAATATACTTTACTAGAGATGAAGGTAAGGTTTCATAAGTCACTACACATTTTCAAGTTATAACGATAAAACTGTAAAAAATTAAAGACGTTTTAGATGTAGCTCAAAGTTCATAGACTTAGTTCATAGTTTCGTAAAATAATCATTGTAAAGAATTTCCTAAGCAGACGTGCTAGGTTGACGATAAAATAAACTTGTTAGGTTGATCACAAAAAATAACAAAACGATATGTGTTATTCAAAATTATACGTTAGAGACGTTTCTTTGTATATTTTTTAGTGTTCTCATCTCAAAACTGGCTTGACTTGTCGTATGACAAAAGTGCACAGTCCGATTGTCCCTGTCAAAGACGTTCCTGGACGGTTCTTTAACCCACACAATAAAGAATCATGATCCGAAAACTGAAAAAAACTGAACCGAAGTCAGTCTCAAGTAGGACGAAGTCGGGATAACATGAAAAAATGGAGTTATATAAAAGGCTCTGATACCGAATGTCTCTGTGATTGTTAGCACTAAAAAACAGAATCAATGGACTATGTAGCGTGCCCTCTAAACAACTTGAATAAGGCTACATAGTACCACTGGGGTGGCCAAATTCTGGCTCAAAAACTTACCTAATTTAAAATGAAATAAATTATTTACGAAACATCGACTCAAAAGAAAAACGAGACCCCAACTATAATGGCTAATGGTAATGGCTGTAATCTCAACATAAAATACACTAATGTTATACTCAATTAAAGAATACCAACCTCCTGCCTAATCAATGGCGTCGATTCTGTCATACTAGTCACTAAACTAAACCAATCTGACAGGACTAAAAACATCTGCCTCTCTTTTCATTTTAATATGTGAGAGAAGGATGGCAACAATGTTAGAGCTGTCAGTCAATTTAGTTTAGTTTAGAGTACATCAGAATCGATACCAATAACATTTTACTGACACCATAAAAAGGTAAAGTTATATGACAATTCAAACTAAGCCAGGTGCACAAAAGACATAATAGTACAAGCCAGGGTGTGCCGGCCACTTAATAATCTTTGTAGGTACATAATATATGTATTTATTGAAACTTACCTTGAAGGAGCGGTGGTGGTAGTCGACTGTTGCTGCTGTTGGCCCTGGTTGGGGAATAGGCCTTGGTTGGGGAACTGGCCTTGGTTGGGGAACTGGCCTTGGTTGGGAAACTGGCCTTGGTTAGGAAACTGGCCTTGATTAGGAAACTGGCCTTGGTTAGGAAACTGGCCTTGGTTAGGAAACTGGGCTTGGTTGGGAAATCGGTTAGGAAAGCTGGGTCGGTTCCATCCGTACCTGTCTTCCAAACTATCTTCCTCATCGCTGGATTGCCTTTTATGTCTGAGGTTCATACCCAAAGACACGTTGGTGACCAGAGCTGTGGAAACAAGAAGGAAATGTTTACTTTACTTGTTCTTTACTATGATACCTTTGGGTAGATCAGCTAAGTATCAGCTTGGGGTGTTAGAGCCTATTGAGAAACGTGCCAAGAGGCTCATCAGCAACGAATCCCTGGTTCAAACTCAATCAATCAATCAATAATTTATTGAGAACATAGTAACGGTACATTTTATGTAGTGTAAACTAAGCACCTTAGTCTTGAGCATAGGCGCAAAGTTACTAGTCTATCGGTTTTTTATCGGATACATTTCGAAGAGTGTGCATCGGATCTGCATGATCTAATTCCCTCCTGCCAATTTTTTTATCGGAATGCCAGAGCGGGCACAAAAAATCGACACCGCTTTACGGTTGATATTCCCAAAACCCGTACGAAGCGCTTTGATTCTACTTTTATTATGCGAACCGCTAGTGAATGCGGTGCCTGAATGGGTGTTCCCCGATAGTTATACAATCTGGGTGTCTTCAAATCAGGAGTGAATCGGTTTCTTCTAGGTAAGCGTGCTCCACCGTAGACCGCATCATCGCTTCACATCAGGCGAGTTGGCGGTCAAAAGCAAGCATATAATTTTAAAAAAAAGCTGCAGTTTAGTGCGCTGCGCTTGAGAAGATAATTTTGCACCCTGGTTCGGAGACTTTCTCCGCAATAGATAATTTAAGGTCGAACTAGACCTCTTTCACACGCAAAACGTATTTCAGAGTATAGGATTATTGTTACCTTGACCGCACTTTAGCTAAAAGTTTCTTCAAATCACAGTAGGGATGTTAAATTAAAATAACCAATGAAACAGACGAAAATATAGTAGTATATTTTAAATTGTAAGTGATTTTTAATTACGTATTAAAAAATGCTACTATATTTCCATCTTTTTCCTTATACTAAAAGAATATCCATAGTGAGTAAAATCCCCCGACGTGAAAAAGCAATGATATTAAAAAATATAGATTAAACATCGACGTACCAAAAACAGCTACAACAGTTTTTCGGCGCTTATATTTTTTTGCAGATACATTTTACTAAACTTGTTTAGGTAATAACAATCTAATAAATATCTTCAACTATGTAAACAACATCATTTAAATGCCAGTGATTTGGAGCTAGTTTTCAAAGGTCATCAACTGCTAGATCTGCTGATAAGGTATAATGACCTTTGCTCTTTGTCTTGTATACAGTTTTGATGGTTATTTCTTTAGTAATACGGATTTTAATTGCATAGCACATTAGTATATATGTAGATGTATTAAAATTAACATTAATAAAATAATTTCGTTTAAAACCAGTAATAATGTAGAAGTCTTATCCCCAAAGACATAAAAATAAATAGTCTTATCTGTGGAGTTTTGGCGCCAACGGGAAAAAACATATCGCCTCATTGTATTATTTTCCTTAGCTATTAGCTATTATTTTAAGTGTACATTAATGTAATGTATAATGGTGGATTATTATTTATTAAATATTCATGGACGTGGCCGAGTGTTGGGAAGTGATATAAGATATAAGCGTGTGAAAAATTTATATTTTGTTGTCTACAAAACTCCATACAAGCTTTCTAGTAAAGCCTCCACCACTTTTCTAGGGCATGACTTTGACTTTATTGTGACTTTCTTTACTTGACTTTGATTTGTATGATGCTTTCACTGATCTATATAATTATATGAAAGGCGATGTGTGTATGCACAGAAAAGACAATAGAACGGAAGTGAGAATAAAAATCTATTACCAGGCATTATGAGTTAACATTGATTGAATATTCTTATTTCGACCAACGCGTCGAACTGCGCATCACAGTTGCTAACTGATTTTGAATGACTTACGTTTCATTTATATGGGTGCAACTGGCTACCACTTCCACAGTTCCACCACTTCGGCACTTTCTTACAAAAATGCCTTGACAGCCGAAAAATATTTTCTGTGGTCGTATTGATTTGAAACTTTGCAAGTAAGTATAATGTAATTCGGATGACAATACAATAATTTGATACCTTCGAACTAATCTGATGAGGATCAGGAGCTGAATGGTGGAAATCTTCAATAGCGTGTATCACATTATTGACATTATTATTTAATATTTTTATCATTGTTATTAATTAATTATTTGACGGAGTTACTAATGTACTTCTATTATTTAATTTTAATTGAAATTGTGTAACTTGTGTAATGAGATTTTATTGTGCTATCTAATTTATGTAATGCGAATTGACTTGTAACTTTTGGTGTTACCAATAAAATCTGAATCTGAGTCTGAATCTGACTGTTGTTCGATTGTTAATAATCCTATTAATGTTATAAATTTGTGATTCTTTCACGCAGCAATAAAGCAAAAGACTTTTTCAAAGAGATATTTGGAAAACAGATTTGATATAAAAACTTTTTAACCCGGAAAATGTACGGTTTCTAATACGGGAATGTCCGCACGTGAAACTGCATGATGCAGTTAGTTCTTCAATATACCTAAAGAGTCTTTAAAGACATATTTATGATATAAAAAACCTTATCTTAAAAACTTTATCTTCAATTAGTATAGTTTTTTAAGTTTTGTTTTGGTATTCTTAAGTTAACTCATGTTTATTGTAAATAAATACCTATCAATATACATACAAAAGACAAAAAAAAACTTAAAGATACCAAAGTAATATAATTATTCATTCACACTTATATCGATACCTTGTACCTTGTATAAATACAATAATAATTAATAATTAATTACATATAGAAAACAAAGACTATTTGAAAACGGTCAGCAGCGTGCAATGACTAGACCAGCCTTTCCCAAAGTGGGCGATAATGCCCCCTTGTGGGCGCTGCAGGCCTAAAGGAGGGCGTTAAGAGACCCAGAAAAAAAATGGGGGCGTTGTGTAGAGGCTTGGGTGGTGATTTGTAATTTCATTTAGCTAGGAGGCCTCTTAGACACCGACTGCATGAGCTCTCGACTCTCAGCTACAATTTGTGATTAGTTAAGAGATTGCTCAAACTCGGTTCGATATTTCTCTCTTTTTAGCGCCCCCATTTTGAGAAAATGGGGGCGCTTAAAAATAATTTATTCTCAAAGTGGGCAGTAGACAAAATAAATAAGTTTGGGAACCCCTGGACTAGACCATCGGTCTAGGCTAAGTTCTAGAATTTATTAGTTTTTGTATTCATTTTAATAATAGTCAACAAATCTTGCATATAAGTAGGTACTAAATGCTTACATAATTTATCTTTACATCCTTGTTTCCTCATAGAAACGTTGACGTTTAAAATTATAAATACCTTTTTCACTTCTCATGCTCGTAAAGTGCTTGTATAAGCACCGGTATAAGTAGACTAAAACTGCTTTGTACTCTTTAGTGTATAAAAATCTGTTTTATGCACTAGTGCACAAAAATGTTTACTCATTAAAAATTGTTCAGAGGTTGAGTATGTAATATATTTCAATCAGAAAAATATAACCAATGTATATTTAATGTGGGAAGTTTGCCTGGGACTTTAATAATATAATAAGGGTTATAAAAAATCTAGACATAATTATTTTCGAATACATTGTTACATTTTCAGTTCTCATTTTAATGAAAGATTAATTTTATCGCAATTTAATTGAAAATCCAAGTGTATGTATGATATATGATAATATCTACATCTGCTATTTTTAAAGATGCACATTGCATATGCAGGGGTGGCCTTGAGTGACGAGCAGGGGGCCTCGCTCTTGCAGGGGCCTCACGCACTCACGCAACAACCCATATAGAATATTGATACATGAGGTACGAATGATACCAATGTTTACAAGGGTCTCGTAAAGATCTATCGCCCCTATGCACGTGACTCTCACGGTTGTTCACTGCTGTTATAATAATTATGATTGTTTACGGAATATTCATCATGATGATTATGGTGGTTTCGATACGGTAAATATCCCGTAAATAATCGTATAAATGCAATGCACGTGTCACCTTTTATTACTCGTATAATTTATATTAAAATGCCGGAAAAGGCACTTATGTTTTTCTTCATACTATTAGCACTTAGCACTAAGTATTAGGTATTCTGTGTTAATGTGGAAACTTGTTTGGTGCTCTCAGATGGTCGTGTGCAAGGTTAACTTCTGTGACAAGTCCCTCTACAAATAATACAAGTATGCAAAAAAGAAAATTTTAAAATCGAGTATAACAAGATTAAATGTAGCTAGTACGATAATTTTACGTGATACAATCTCATATTTCTTATAAAGGTACTAGCAGTTTCCAGCGATTTCAACGTACAACCTTTTTTGTGCCCCTTAATTCAGCCCTTTCTCAAAATCCTTTTTAACAAATCCCTGCACCTCTTTTGGTATCTACCTGCCAAATTCAGCTTACATCAAGTAGTTTTTGAGATTTCGTTATGAGCCAGTCAGTAAATTAGTGATATTTCGCTTTTATTTGGTACATACTAATATTGTTACAAAACGTAACAATAATATTACACCCTAAGCTAGAATGGCTTTACCACCCATATGCTTCTAAATGAAGGTGACTGGCATATACATTATTATGATATACATGACCTACTACATTATTATTATATTTTTCTTCATATTTTTAATATATCATATTGTTTATTATATTTCATTAACACAATCGCATCCACACCTATTTTTTTCAAAATTTCGTCACCCTGAACCTGAACATTTGGAAAAATCTTCAAAAAAAATCACACCGACTAAAATTGTTACTTTTAAAATTATTAAGACCATCTAGAATCTTCATGCCTAAAATATCTTGACCGATCTTGATAAAGTTTGGAAAAAGATATACTACTCTTCATGCATTATTAGAACGGAAATAGGATACTTTTCCCCCGGAAAATACGGGAAATGGTAAAATGTGGGACGCAAATGCTACTTAAAATTTTACTCACCCAAAACAAAACACACGCACAGCTTCTCCATGTTACAATAACAAAATGAAATAGATTAAAAAATTAAAACAATTTAAGGTCCGCTCTCACTGAATGCTGTCCAGATACTGTCTTACACTGGTCAATTCAGTTTACTTATATTAAGAGCATATCGCTCGGGTACAATTAATATTATAACTATTGTGGATATCTCATATTTATGACAGTTTAATACCTCTTTTGGTGAGCCAGCATGATTTAATTATTTTCCTGTTGGTATTTCCCCTTGCTCGATCATAATTATGTAGCTTCTTAATACGCTGTATTGGTTATCTTTTGCCCGTATATTCTTTTACATTCTAAAGCTCTTATGACTAGAGCGTGTCCAGTCACGCATGTAATAGGTTATATTTTTTAGGGTTCCGTACCCAAAGTGAAAAAACGGGACACTATTACTTACTACCTTTAAACGGCTTTGTCTTTCGAACCGTGAAAGATAGCCAGTGTATGTAACGCTAAGAAATAATAAAAAAGTCAAAAAGTAAAAACGAAAGGGGGGTGTCCCCATACAACAAATGTATTTTTGACGTATATTTGTATTAGTAGGTCTAATTTAAAAACGGTCATAAGCATGGCATGATTACAGTACACACTCTGAAGTATAATAATAAATAATGGCCAAGTGCGAGTCGGTGAAAAAATTTTGTTCATGCTACTCAGATGATCTTATCATTCGTCTCACCGAATTGAAATGCCACCGTATTTCACAAATTTTGAAGTCGTTTTTTTTTAATATGATAGATATTGTGTTTTGTGGTGGTACGGAATCCTCAGTGCGCAAGCCCGACTCGCTCTTGGCCGGTTTATTTACATTAATTATACTTGTATTTGTAATTTGGAAGTCCAACGGCCTTTATCGATTATATTATGTCAGTGAAGACCATCCTAAAATCATATTTGAAAAAATCTGAAGAAATCCAAAATAGCACGTAAAGTTAATTATTTTTGTAATGTAAATGTTATTGACAACACAAAAATTTGACGACCGTCAGTGCTATATGCTACGATAGCCCGTTGGTCCAGTTGGTAGTGAACCTACCTTCTGAGCTTGGGGGCGTGGGTTCGATTCCCACCTAGGACAAACATTTATGTGATGAACATTTGTGTTTGTTCTATATCTGGTTGTTAATATCTATTTATGTAAGTATTTAAAACTATATATATTATGTATGTATATCAGTCTCTGGCAGCCATATCACAAGCTTTGCTTAGTTTGGGGTCAGATGACCGTGTGTGAAAAATGTCCCGAAATATTTATTTATTTATGTCACCTGCATGGCCTCAAGACATGAAACTTCCTTTGGATTTCCAAAAAATCAAATGATGACCAAATCTAAAGGTATTTAGATCATATAATTACTAATAATTAAAAAAATACTTATGGGTCTAGTAAAAGTACACAATTTTTTTATTGTGGGCAATAAGCACTGTAAACATCAGCTACCCTTTGTTATAATGCCGTCCTTGTTTGAAATCTGTGTGTAAAAATTGTTAGACAGGTACATTACGAGAGGGTGCTATGCTATCGTCGTGTGTGTAACATTTTTTTTCATGAACTTGTTATCTTGGTACTTAGATAATGGCATCGATTCTGATGCGCTCTAAACTAAACTAAACTAAATTTGACAGCTCTAAAATTGTTGCCATCCTTCTCTCACCTATTAAAATGAAAAAAGAGACTTATTATTTTAGTCCCGTCAGATTCGTTTAGTTTAGTAAGTGGTATGATAGAATAGGCCTCATTGTACAATATTGATGGTAATAATCACACTCTGCTTAAATAAGTGGATAATTACATTACCCCTATTTAAAATACAGTATATATACGCTGCAGCTTTGCGGTAATTGT
Organism: Agriopis marginaria; assembly: GCA_932305915.1. Classification (NCBI taxonomy): domain Eukaryota; kingdom Metazoa; phylum Arthropoda; class Insecta; order Lepidoptera; family Geometridae; genus Agriopis; species Agriopis marginaria. The sequence goes on from OW029926.1 coordinate 5,736,078, forward strand.
AAATTTGTTACACATCACACACACATCATCAGCCATTAAATGTCCACTGCTGAACAAGGCCTCCCTCTTAGAGAGGGGTGTTGCCATAATCCCCACGCTTGGCAGGCGGCTTGGAGATCGCAGTACGTTCACCGTGTACTAACAGGACGCTGCTGCCCATCCTCCGGTGGTTCTGGTCGCAGTTTTAGGACGTACCCGGGTCCATTTGTTACATAGCTACGGAACCCTATAATGTTCATCACCAACACTTGACAATTGATTTATACAAATGTTTACTCGTTCTGTGTATTTTGTATTTATTTTGTTTACACACGATTAAGTGAACCTATTTCAATGTAAAATCGCTGCTTCAATCATCATCATCATTATCAGCCATTAAACTTCCCCTGCTGAACAAATGCATCCCTCTTAGAGAGAGTTGTTGCCATAATCCCCACGCTTGGCAGGCGCTTCAATACTTTGTAATAATTATCATAAATATGTTATACTTTGGCTCAAAAAGGTAAATTTATTCAGAGGTTCAATCCTAAGTGACTATCTACTGTTTGTTTTGTTCTCATTATTTGCAGATAAGTTTTAAAAACCCCCTTTTCAATTCTCACGCGCCAGTGTGCGCTAATCGCATGCTTTCACACTGTAGTGCGGAAGCTGTTTCCAGTCGAGTAAGGTGTTATTAGGTATGACGTCTAGACTTCATATGCTCACAGATCGAGTTCAGATTCGGGACTCACGCTATAGGCACTAGTTCCTCCGAGGGTTTGTCCGCATCAGTTCATAGAAAACACGAAGTCTACAGTATCTAAAAAACAAAAGCAGATAAAAGACATAGACAATTACACTTAATTAATTTGCCAAAACCCCAAAACACATACCTACTACTCGCAATATGTTACTATAATTATATAGACTAGGACCAGAAAGACAAATCAATTATCAATTTATTTCGCATAGAAATTGAGCATTGCCATTCAACGTGGCAATGCTGCCAGCATTCTGAGGACCTTTCCCTCCACTAATGGTCTTTTAGTTTAAGTTATTTTAAGTTTTTAGTTCAGTTTTCGTTAATTTTCTGTTCAAGTTGTTCACAATAAAAATAATCTTTACAGTATAAATCGGTCCGCTCCGCACTTTATTGCCTTACCCATCAGTTTTATGTGATACCTACCCTAAGATTATGTTTGTGAATTTCATAATATGTATTTATTAAGTACCTACTATCAATCGTCCTTGCTATAGTATCGTATACTCAGAACTGGGCCAAAGTGAGCGTGAGACCTGTGTGTCATTCCATAAAATGGGTTATTCCATAAAAGTACCTAGTACCATGGTAAGACACGATTGTCACAAGAAACTCATGCACTAAGTAGGTAAGTAAATAGTAACTATGACTCAGCATTTTGCAGAATCTGTCTATATGGAAAAGGCACGTGTAAAATAAGTCCCTTGTGTGTTCCCCTATCGTAGTCATGACTCTTAGGTACGTACAAAACCATAATTATATATTATATTGGCTGCTGAAAAGTTGGGTGTCCTATTGAAGGTGAGACGGTACTTCACGTCGGATCAGTTGCTATCACTGTACCAAGCACAAGTCCAGTCGTGCGTGGAATACTATTCTCACCTTTATGATGGATCAGCTAAGTACCAACTTGTAGCGTTGGAGTGTACTGAGAAGTGTCAAGAGGCTCATAAGCAACGAATCCCTAGTTCAGACTAAGCTAAGTCTTGAGCATAGGCGCAAAGTTGCTAGTCTGTCGGGTTTTTATCGGATACATTTCGGAGAGTGTGTATCGGATCTGCATGATCTAATTCCCTCCTGCCCATTTTTCTATCGGACTGCCAGAGCGGGCACGAAAAATCAACACCGCTTTATGGTTGATATTCCGAAAACCCGTACGAAGCGCTTTGATTCCTACTTGATTTTACTGTGCGAACTGCTAGTCTGTGGAATGCGCTGCCTGAAAAGGTGTTTACCGATAGCTACAACCATGCTACATTTGCTACAACACTTTGATTATGTATGTCATAATCAAATCTACAACCTTCAAATCGTGAAAAATCGGTTTCTTCCAGACAAGCGTGTTCAATCGTAGACCGCATCATCGCATAACATCACGCGAGTTGGCGGTCAAACACAAACCTGTTATTAAATTAAAAATACATGTATTTATAAATATCACATTTCAATTAAATGATAATTTAGATACCATAATTATGTCTAATTTCACTGAAAATATTTCCCTTCAATCTAGAAACTTGATGGTTACTGCTTTGCGCTTTAATAATTACAAGAGTATGGTAATTTCTCAGAGTCTACACCAAAGAGGTCTAACACCTTTTTTTTTTTTTTTAAATAATAGACTTGCGTTTGACCACCATCACGCCTGATGTTAAGCGAAGATGCGGTCTACGTAGGCACGCTTGCCTAGAAGGAACCGATTCACTTGTGATTTGAAGACGCCCAGATTGTAACCATCGGGGAACACCCATTCAGGCAGCGAATTCCACAGACTAGCAGTTCGCATAATAAATGTGGAATCAAAGCGCTTCGTACGGGTTTTAGGAATATCAACCATAAAGCGGTGACGATTTTTCGTGCCCGCTCTAGCAGTCCGATAGAAAAATAGGCTGGAGGGAATTAGATCGTGCAGATCCGATGCACATTCTCCGAAATGTATCCGATAAAAAACCACCTAGAAAATTTGGAAGAAAAACCCAAACACTTCCTTCAGCTGAGAAAGTATTCTCATTGCTCTCTCATTTGAAAGTAGACTCGTTATCTGTGCTCGTCCTCCGGCCTGCTCCGGCCTGCTCGGAGGTTATCGGAGTGGCATCCCTCCCACTGCCCTCACCCCCCCTCGGCCATACGATGCTCCCTCCACCCGTCTCCGAGCCTCTGATGCATCAGTAGCCCGATAAGCACGCAGCCAACATCACTCATGCTCTGAAAGTCTTTATTTAAAACAACCAACGCGCCAACGGTTCATTTTTGAGTCACCAAAGAGGCGAATAAAAACTTTTCAGTGTTACTTGTGATAGTTTAACTTTTGGACTGAACTGTGTGGAAATGGTAAACGGGAAGATTTTTTTCTGCGTAGTTTTAGTCGCTGTTGGTGAGTTTTGCACTCTTTTTTTATGTATATCTAATTTAAATAAGGTAAGTATCTCGTTTTAAGAATCACATGCCAGCTGAATAAAGTCCTGAAAATGACCGCAAATAAAGTGACAAAGGTAAAAAACTAAAAAACTACGCGCAAAAACTAAAATAACTAAGGATAATAACGTTATATAGTTCTGGCAAGTGCGCACTGTTCATCTAGTGTCATTATGATAATAGACATAGGATGCCATGTCTTGCCAAATTTCTAAGATTGATTCAACAGTGTTATCGTGTAAAGGTAGCAGACAGATGGACAGTTACTTTCGAATTTATTCTTAGCATTTCCTTAAGATCGGCTCAGTCAGCCTTTTCGTAATAATAAGGTTACAATCAGACAGGGGTACAGACAGAATTACTTTCGCATTTCTATAAAGTATGTGATGAAGTTTTGTGTATTATTGACAAATGCGTCGCCAGGTATGGGCAGGGGGGCAGATGCTCCGTTAGAGCCGATGCCTGGAGGGGCCTCTCCGCTAACGGCCCCCCTAGGAGAGTGTGGGTAGTGCTTCTTGCTAAGTGTAAATTATTTTAAATAACTTAGCATTTGCCCTACTTGCAACTGCCCCCCCCCCCCCTTCCTCAGGAAAATCCTGGCTACGCCATTGCTATTGCTGTGCTATTTGCTAACCGCAACATTTACAAAGAGAGCTCCAGACTTAGTTGGTACAGTCAATATTTAAATATTTGCAGCCCGTTTTCTCAGAATTTTCAACATCATAAAATAAGGCCTGTTTACATTGAAGCTAAGCGAAACATTGCGATAACTATGGTTAAAATTAGCTATGATACATCACACATATAACTCATTATCACTTATATATTACTAAGATATAGATGGAATAATGTTATTTAAGTTACTGAAATAAATAATCAAGGACATCAAATAAACTCGTGGTATATACGTGGTATGAATAATATGCATGAGAACAGGGCCGAAAATAATGGTGTGCTATAAGAGGCATATGTCCAGCAGTGGGCCTACTTATGGGCAGAAATTATGTATCTATATTGAGCAGCGTGATCTAGTTTTCAAAAATACACAGTTGAAATGAAACACCAAAGAAGTTCAAACGCCATGAAAGGCAGCTTAAGATCGTAAGTATAGGTATTAGGTAAACGAAAGTGCGATCCACCACTACTACCTAATAAGTATAATTAAATGAACGTTTAATAATTTGTTTTAAATTTTGATTTTACAACAATTCTACAAGTTTCAACTATGACGTAATTATTCATAGAAACCACGGGACACCATCAAAAAATGCAGAATACATCATTTATAATCTGACATCTGTATTTTGATATATTATATCATAATACATATCTGAATCTGCTATCAGAATACAGATAATTATCAGAATGAAGATATCATAATACAGATCTCAAAATCCAGAATATGACATACACAAATGCAAAATACAAATACAAAATAATTTGTAAAGTTATATGATTATTGACGGGATATTTAAATAAATCATTGTTGTTAAACATAGATGCAGAAAAAATAAGTAACCCTGCCTGCTGCTTTAGCGTTAGCTGTGATGAAGCAGACAGTGTCTTCCCAAAAATAAGAATAGTTACAATAATTATAGTAATTAATAATATACATATATACAATTTACGCTGGATGCAGGCCGCTTCCAACCGGCCCTTTTGGAGAACGATGGAGGAGGCCTATGTCCAGCAGTGGACGTCCTATGGCTGAAATGATGATGATGATGATGATACAATTTAATAGGAACTAAATACAAAAAAATGCTACATACGCTTCATAGTAAACAATAGACACGGTTTATAAAAGTAAAAAAGAAAACAAAAAAATAAAGAACAGATCAGATTTGTATTCTGATTTACATCATTACAGATATCAGAATACAAATATCAGAGTACACGTGTCATATCAGTCTTATATCAGAATACATGTACCTATATCAGAACACAGCTACTGAATCTTCCTCCTCTAGCCATCAACTCCCCAAAGCTGAAAGTCATGGCCCATCAGGAAGTCAAAGTTTCCATTACGATGTTACAGTTAGAAATTACGATGTTCTAATTCAGTTTTTTTTTTACTTTTAGATACATGGAACGGTTTTGCAACCAGAAACTGGTCACATTCTCTCCCAGTGGGCGTTATAAAACGCCATAAAATTAGGTAGATATACCTATTTGTATCAAAACTGTAATTATAATTTCAATAGTACCCGCCCTATCTTGTTGGTACAATATTAACATCCGCCGTTTCCTCTAAGTCCGCCATGCTATAGAAAACACAGTTTACCGTTCCCAGCATTAGAGTACTACGAAATAGATAAAGCTTATTTACAATGTTTTCCTGTTGATAACTTTAACCACAAACCTACTTAATTACTAGAATTGCGTTTTGCGATAGGTATCTTCCTGTTTATTATATTATTATGTTGTTATGACCTCAACTAATCAGGGGGTGTGAACGGTTCCCCGATTTTTCACCTAATCAAATTAAAATCTATTATTTGCATGATCATACCATTTTGGTATGGTTTGGTATGGGATTTTCGTATGAACCATAACTCTGTCGGTAAAATTTGGCCAGTACAACATCGGAAAGGACAGCAAAATGTCTGTTAAAAAAATATCTACGTAAATCATTGATCTACATGTACTATTTTCTTTGACCTAAATAATTTTCCCTTTAGTTTCGCCATGGATAATAAATTATCATGAAAATCATTGGTTTAAACATATTAAATGTTATTTTAAAAATAATGTCACCCTATCCATGGTAAAGAGGCAGTACTGCAAAACGACAGTTTGTTAGGAACAAAATCTAAAGAACGAAATATTTTTAGTGAAAATTAAAGAAAGAAAACATATTTTTTTTATGAATGAACTGATTGATATATCTACTATTGATTTACTTATAATAAGTATCATCATCATAAATACCTTTATCGCACAATACCTTTACCTTAAGCGCACTGGTTAGTAACGGTTTCGTGAAGAATATTGTTACGTGGCTGTTTGCGTAAAATACAAATATATATTTTTATATCAAAATAAGGTCGTTCTTTTTTGTCAATGTGGCTAGATGCTATGCATTATAAGACCCCAAAAATGCAATAAAAGAAAAAAGCCCTAACGGCCACGGTGGCCCTCTCCTACAGATAGGGCGATTTCAGGTAATGTTTTGTTTTATTTCTCAGTGATTTTTCAAACTGTGCTGTTTAAGTGCTAATTTGAGACCGCGTAAGGAGTTAGCCGTAAGGTCCCTGGTACAAACTTCAGTATTTTTTCTGTTACATCAGTTCCCTTGGTAACCTACATGTGGCATCTAGTGTAACATCTGCAAGTGCATGCCAATTGCCATGAGACCAATGCTTCGTATCATGAGACCGTCTGGCGTCGGATCCAGGGGTTATCAACCCTTGGCACATGTTTATAATTAGCGGTGATCGATCTTAGGACGGGACATGTGCGTGCAATTAGTGCAGCTGCTAGTTGCAGATGACTTAGTTATGATATTCTTAGAAACTGCATTTGCCTTGGCAAAGAAAACGGATTTAGATGGAAAAATATGGTAAATCCGTTTTCTTCGCTAAGGAAAATGCAGTTTCAAAAACTGATTTCAATTTAATGAAGATTAATGGTAATGATAAATTAGACCCATTTTAATGTATTATTATTTGTTATATACCTACGTAATTATTGACTTGTCAATAAAAAAGCGAAATACCTCAATGACCGACTGACTAACTCAACAAAATCATCACTAAATCTCAAAAACTACATGACCTACGAAGCTGAAATTTTGCAAATAGATTCCTTCCTTACGTATAAAGGTCTCCTAAGGAATAATTTTATGAAGCGGCTGTTAAGGAAGGCATAAGTGTTTTGAAAGTGTATAATTATGAAAATCTATTACCACGGACTGGTAAGCGCAGCGTAGGACGTCCAGCCACAAGATGGACAGACGACCTAAAACAGACCGCAGTGAAACGCTGGATGCAGGCCGCTTCCAACCGGCCCTTTTGGAGATCGATGGGGGAGGCCTATGTCCAGCAGTGGACGTCCTATGGCTGAAATGATGATGAATGATAAATTATGAAAATCTACGCGTACAAAGTTGCGGGTAGCTAGTAAATTATTATAAATATATCGGATCACCCCACCTTCTCTCCAAATCGCTTTGACTGCCAAGTTTTGTTACTATGTTGTGCTAGATTTATCGTTACACACTAATGTTATATATCTGGGCACGCACACTAAGACTAGAATATTGCGCACTTGCATTGCAAAACGATTAAGAGAAATGTTAGGACGATCTAATGTATTAGAAATAGTGGAAGAAAATAGAAATATAATTATATGGAGCGCGTTGTCGCGATCTATACTCAGCCCAACTTTTTTTAGTTCTGGCTGCTGCAACTACATTATAAAATGTTGCATGAATACATTTTCTTTTAATATTTCAAAAAAGCAAGCAAAAGTTATAAGCATTTTCGGCTTTCATACGGCTTTTGACAATCTTCTGTACTTGCTCACTCGCACATAAATCATACATGCTGCATCTAATAATAAAACTATCTAACTACTAATATATTATACGTATAGTTTTTATTCGTCTTTTTACATTGGTTTTGTTAGAGATAAAAAAACTTGGACCGAGTGTAAATAATGGAAAATGATCATTTAAGAGCCTCTTATACCAAATATGACGGTTTTAAATCAATTTTATTCAGTTCAATTACAATATTTGAGCTGGAAAAAAATACATGTCACAGATACATCTGTTATGTGTTAGAGTTTATGATTTGGTTCAAAACACGATAGAATAAACTATCCTCGATGAAAAAAAAATCTGAAACAAAGTCGACTTAGTTTATTTTTTTCATTTTATACTCTAATGAAAGCTCGTAACAATCTAGAAATTGCATTTTTTGATTTTTGAGATTTTTGATAGTGAATACTGTCGTTTTTTAGTGAAATTAAAAGCGTCAAAAGGTCGCAAGAATTTGCGCGCGCCGCGTTCAGTGCCGCGCCAGGCGTCATTGAGGTCGGACTTATGCTCGTTTATGTCGTTGCACTCCCCCCGCGGACGTCCTGACTCTAGCGGGGCAAAATACATCGTCGCTATAACTTGGCGGGGGCTGAGGGAGCGTTTTGTTGCCTACGCGACTCGGATAACCGGCCGTTAAATATGATTTCCTTCAAAAGTGACAACATGGTGTTTTTGAAAAGGCCACTACGTTTTACGGATAATCACACATTTATACGCCTACTATACAACCTTCCTGCCCCAGTTTCAAGCTAATTATTGTATAAGTAATTAAATATATCGTTTTAATTAGTAGGTATGTTATGATCTAGTTTGTTGTTTCAATGGGTGCACGCCCATCTCATTGTTTATATTTGCATATCGACACAGAATAAATAATAGTATATGATATCGGCAGTGTACTAGTATAGATAGTGAACTGCGTAGTAGCATGAGATCACGGGAAACTTTAGCATAGGAAAATAACACTGATTACGCAGGATTGACAGAGGCCAAAGGGTAGTAAGATTTCGAAGTAATTATAGTAGTCTTACTAATCCGGCACTATTAAATACTAAGAGGTGCCGGATTATTGGAATATTCGGATAGCCGGATTATAAATAAATAAATAAATATAGGTCAAATTAAATAAAGTATACAGGTAGTAAGTACATACAGATAAAAAAATTACAACTATCTTACTTAAGTACGTATTCTGGGGAACAAAGCGCAAGTACTGTAGTTAGTGGCTGAGGAACGGGGAAGGTGCGGGCTGAGAAAGCGGGGGTTGTAGCCATAAAGTGCCGGACTACCGGACGTGCCAATTTACTGAAGTGCCGGATTAGATTAGTAACCATAATGTGTTTGGGTACATCGGAAAGAAAGAACCAAGCGAAAAGCGAAATTTTCAGACAGCAGATCGTCACCAGTGCTACAAGTTACCCTTAACCCTGCGTATGTTTACCTAGGGCCGTCTGCTATAGGTAAACATACTGAACCCGGACTAGGTAAAACAATTTTGAAAATGAAGCCAAGTATAGGGCTGGGCATGGGTAGTGTTAGGGAAACTACGTAGAATCTTCTCGTCACCTATACCGCTAAATCTTAAGACGATTGTCTTTAACCAGTGTTTTCTACCTGTCGTAACTTACGGTGCTGAAAAGTGGATACTTACAGTTGGAGAGCTCCACAAGTTCAAGATATGGAGAGAGTTATGCTCGGCGTTTCTCTGAGGGATCGTATCCGGAACGAAGTTAGGCCAGGGACTAAAGTTTCCGACATAGCTCAGCGTATTAGCAAGCAAGGGGTAGACGTGTTTTATTTTGAGTGGAGACCATGAATGGGCAAAAGTAGTGTAGGATGCCCTGAAACTCATTGAAGTAATGATATACGTAAGGCAGCTGGTAGTAGTTAGAAGAGAAAAGCTGAAGATCGAGCTGAGTGGATTTCCATCAGAAAGGCGTATGTCCAGCAGTGGACTTGTATAGGCTGATTTTGAATAGATTAGCTAAATTTTGGTTCGGTTTCGGACTACTGAAGGTCTTAGTTATCGTTTTTAGGAGCGGTAAATAATATAGAGTTCTAGAATATCTATCTGATTTGCATGTTAAAATTAGAAATAAATTCTTGTAGAAATAACTGACGGCTCAAACAAAAGATGCACTCAATGACCCAAGGGTCAAAAAATTATCTCAGCATTAATGTCAAAAGTCAAATCGACTGTACTTTAATTACTAATGAATAAATATAATGGAATAAAACAAGAAACAATTAAGTAACGTAATGTCCTCATTAGCTATTGGAGAGATAATAGCGGCCATTGTTTTATTATAGCAAAGAGATTTGCGTAAAAAATATGAAAATATTTACCAATAATGATATACATAGTTATACAACACATGACTGATTTTGGATCAACCCAATTTATAAAACAGTGCAACCTTTCGTCACTTAGGAAAACTCCTCATTTTAAATTTGTGGATTGTACAGAAGATTTGTAGTTGTAATTGTGAATTATGAAACTATGTTACGAGGTTTTTCTTCACTGGTCTGCTAGCCTCGTATTGCCTAGAAACACCTAATCTAGAAAATTATGACATGCTATGAATTAACTGTACACAATTAAGAGCTGTGCATTTTTAAAGATACTGATAACTCAGTTTACCACCTGTTTGAATGAGTACTTATGTTCATGATAACATTTTAGTAGGCATCTATCAAACGCTTATCCATTAAAAATATGTAAAGCAACCAATTTTTTTTTTCTGTCCCCGTCACCCACATTTACACTTTGATGAAAGTGACCTCCATTGTAACAGACATGATATCTAAAAACTTTAAAAAAGATCTTAAGATTAAGAACATATTACTATCAATTCCAGCGTGGTGCGAAGTGCAATCAGCCAGTCTGCCGTTCCTCCCTTCGCGAATGGGAAATCCTAACGGGGTACTGGAAGCTATGCATCCAGCCGAGCTACTGCGAGGGAGAGTCCGAGAGGGAGTACCTCCCCCTCTCTGCGCGGAGCGGTGCCTGGCGCCCCCTGCCGGCCCTGTGTGCGCGTTTGATGCCGCTGGAACTGCCAGGACCTTTGCAACGCTTTGTGAACTTGAAGCTGTGTCGTGTCGTGAAAGCACGTGTAAGTACATATTTTGATTGTGTTTTTTTTTTTTACTGATAGCTTAAAAAGCGAAATAACCACGTCGTAAACCTAGTCTAAACGTAAGTACGAGAACATGGTACGAAGCTGTCATGTCATGACGTCCCTTATGGTGTAACCAACATATCTGTACAAGCCATGAAAGAGAGCTTAAAATATGCGCGGTATGGCTGTTAATTTAAATCAGAAAATGTCATGGTGATTTCTGCATTCAACTCTAGAAATAAGTTGGCCGAACTGTAGTTTTTTTGTTGTTTTAAAAAACGTGCTTACAGTACACAACATGCCTCAACATCAGCAGCTAAGCAACAGTTTTCACACATTTTCGATTTCATGCATGTTACTTTTTGCCGGTAATCTATTTCTATATTTTAATTCTTCAATTTGTGTTTTCCAGTTTATGCGATCACGGGCTTGGGAGAATGCTGATAAGACGTCAGAGCGAAGTAAAGTAACTTACTTTATTTAACAATTCAGTACTTTTAAAATTATTTAAGTCTGTCTGGATGCCGCCGATAAAAACTGTAAAATAATTTATAGAAATTATGTGACAACATTTCTCACAAATTAACTGATATCTCCGTACAAACTTATCCTATATACATTGGAAAATAACTGTTAGTACCTGCAAAAGACCATATAAGTAACAAAAATTAACATTCTGAAATTATATCGGAGAAAATTTAATTGAGTACGTAAGGTATTAACAAAACGTAACAAAACTTTGGCATGCGATGTAAAAAAGTTCCTAAAATTCCATTTTTTTTGAAAATTTTAGTAAGTAAGTTAACTATAATTTAACGCCAAATTCACGTTCAAATACATCTTTAGTAAAACGTAGTTACTATTACTAATACATAGTAATAACTAAGCATAGTTTTATTTATTGTACAAAGTACGAATTTGTAATTAAATAATTGACAGATGCAGATAACCATGTCAATGTAATAAACAATCATTAGTTTAATAAAATGATCGATTAATTGCTCTGGTGGTTTATCCTTATTTACAGTAAGTACTCGTATCTCTTTACTAATGTAGAAGTGTTCTAGTATGGAGACCACAATCATATTCGTGGTCTCCACTCTACAAACGGCAAATTTCTGTAATTTCTGATTTATTTCTGAAAACTATCGTACGAGAATATATAATTTTTCTGAAGTAAAAAGTAGCCCATGGATCCAATCCAGGATGTAAACTATTTCCACATCAAAATTTTACGCTGTTTACAAATAATCCAAGTGTGACTCGCCCCGAGGTACGAGGCACCGACAATATTTTATTTTTCGCTAGATTTTTTTTTTCGCTTTTGGCATGTTGGCGACATTTTTGGGTTTTAACCTAGGGCAACTGCTCTTTTTGCTATACTCCAAGGCCGGTGCCGAGCTTAGGACGCACTGAGACTCGATGGAGTGGCGTTATAGGTAAGCATTATCTTTGTACGTGAGGCAGCTGGCAGTGACTGGAAGCAAAAAGTCGAAGAACAAGCTAATTTACAAACCCCAAAAACAAAAAAAGAAAAAAAAAAAAACCGAATGAAGCGCTATGACTCCACCTATATTGTGCGAACTGCTAGCTTGTGGAATGCGCTGTCGGAATGGTTGTTCCCCGCTAGTTACAATCTGGGTTTCTTCAAATTAAGAGTGAATCGGTTTCTTCTAGGTAAGCGTGATCCATCGTAGCCAAGATATATATAATTTAATTAAATATTATATGAGAAGTTAGAGATGTCGCTTCATAGTGTCCAACGTTGCTTGTCCACTGTGTCAACGAAGCACTGGCATGGTAAGGCGGAGGTGCGCTTCAACGTGAGAGAATTATATCCAACAGTAGACATGATATAATAGTAGAATTATATGACATAGGTATGTACCTACACTTAGTATTTGTATTGTATAGGAGTTCTACTAAAGGTAAACTTTTCTTATGGGACCAACGCTAAAATCGCAAAAAAATGCAGCTGCTCCATACATTTTGTCAAGTGTGATCGTTTTCTATGGAACAGCTGATTTATTTTCGCGATTTAAGGGTTGATTTATGTATACCTATTTATAGTAAATTATTTTTTAATAGTTTCATACCCAAAGGGTGTAAACGAAACCCTGCTACGTTACGTTGCTAAATCTACGTTATCTGTCTGTTTTACGTTTTAACTGCTGTAACAGATAGCCAGTTGGATATTCTATAATACCCAATGTTACGGCAGATTAAGTAAGAAAAAATTATGAAGTCAAAAAGTAAAAGCTCATAGGGTTTTTTAAACCAATTTTTGTATAAAATTTGCTCTAGTGTAGAAACGGCAAAGTACCGGCAAGTTTAAGCGTGAAACTTGGCATGATTATACACACTCTAAAATAAAACAACAAAATAATGGCTGAATGCGATTCGGTAATAAATTTCTGTTCACCAAAAATGTTTTTATAGTTAAATATTTACCGTGGTGATCATTTAACTTTCCTGTTTCTGTTTTTGTTCAGTTCTCGTACGATCACCAAAGTTAGACAACGTCGGGCGAAGTCGGTGCATGGAGTGACCGTCTGGGTGTATTTTTGCACTTCTGAATATTATGTTGACACTTATCACCGTTTATACACAAGAGAAAATACAATAATACGTTTAAAAAAACTTTAGTTGCATCTTGTTTTACCCATCCCCTTTAGTTTTTCTTTTTTGACATTATCGTTATGTTTCTTAGTTAATCCGCCGTAACATATCGCCGTTTTTACATATTCTGTGAAAATTTCAACTGGCTATCAAGTAGGACGGACAGACGGACAGACATACAGACAGCGTAGGCTTAGTAATATAATCCCGTTTACACACTTTGAGTACGGAACCCTAAAAAGCAAAGGTACAAGCTATGCTAACGTCACTATGGCTATTGCCAATACCATACGGATCCTTAGTCAAGAACAAAATTGTAACAGGATTTACTCGTCCTCTTTTCTAAAACAACAAGGTAGTTGTTTACGTCGACATATCGGCGACAAGCAGTCTAGTTTATCGATTTTTCTAGGTCAGCTTAGATTACATAACCCTGCACTTTGAACGGCCTGGCTGATAAACAAGTACCTGCATATCTTAGGGCCGGACTCTAAGTTTCTAATACCTTCTAGCCAGTCGATAGCTATATATAAGTACATTAAGTGCTTTTCATGTGGAAGAAGACCCCCAAACGCAACGCTGTCATCGCGTGTCACTATCAGTATTATTTCTGGAGCAGCACTGAGGCATCATACACGACTCTTTCATCATGTACCATTGCCTCCCCCATCGATCTTCAAAAGGGCCGGCCTGCATCCAGCGTTTTCCTTCGGTCTCTTTTAGGTCGTCTGTCCATCTTGTTGATGGACATCCTACGCTGCGTTTACCAGTCTATGGTCACCATTCGCAGTGGCAGTGGGCAGGGCACATAGCACGCAGAACAGAATGCCGATGGGACCGAAAGGTTCTCGAATGGAGACGATGCACGGACTGATAAGCGCAGCGTAGGACCCACAAGATGAACAGACGACCTAAAAGAGACCGCAGGGAAACGCTTCCAGCCGGCCCTTTTGTAGATCGATGGCGGAGGCCTATGTCCAGCAGTGGACGTCCTACGGCTGAAATTATTTATTATGTATAATGTATATCAGTCTCTGGCAGCCATAATATATCACAAGCTTTGCTTAGTTTGGGATCAGATGACCGTGTGTGCAAAAATATCCTGAATATTTATAAAAGCGTAGTTTTATTAAAACTGTCTCTACGCGGAAAGGGTATCTCTGGGGAATAAATCATTGAAACATTTACGAGTGACGGATGAGTAAATAGAAATTTATATTAATAACTGTTTAATACAATAGCAAAACTATAAATAAAGCAATAAAATATACTCAAATTTAAAATTAACAAAATATAACTTTAGACAAAAACTAGGCTACGGAAGTTACAGCTAAAGAAATAAAGTTCTAGAAAAATAATCTGTCAAGTAGCAAACTAAGACTGGGGTCGATTTAAACCATGATACCTACTACCCAAAGGGACGGAACGCTTCAAACAGAAAATACGAGCAGAGCGAGAGGTACCACGTTTAGCCATTTGTCCCTTTCACACTACATGTCTTATATACAATGACATTCATGAACACATATTAGTGTGTGGTGTTGCCACTTTTGGAAAAATATTGTAACCGTAAATTTGGTATTAATTTGGGTAGTCCGTACATGATTTTATCAGCATCATTTTTAATTATTTATATTTTTATTTGTGAAACATAATATCTAAAAGAAAACTCTCATGGTTATTTAGGGTGCATCCGTTTATTATTGTAGTGATATAAATAAGGAATAAATTAGTATGTACGTGTGTTGAGTACTGCTTCCACCTATTCGACGGAGCAGCCAAGTACCAACTGGAAGCTTTAGATTCCGTAGACCGGCGTGCTATGAGGCTGATTGGTGACAGCAAGCTAGTCGCCAATAAATTACAAAGCCATGAGCACTGCCGTAAAGTAGCTTGTCTGTCTATTTTCTACCGGATATATTTTGGTGAGTGTGAGCAAAAGCTTCAGGACCTTATTCCACCCTCCCCCTTTTACTACAGGACAAGTAGAAGGACAGCACACTATCACCCCTTCCTCGTGGAAATTCCAAAAATTCGTACACAACGATTTGGGTTGTCTTTTATGATACGTATTGTCCAAGAATGGAACTCCCTGCTGTCCTCCTTGTTTCCTGAGAACTACAATCTAGGCATCTTCAAGGCTAGAATGAATAGATTTCTTCTAGATCAACGTGTTCCATCCTCGGCCACACCGTTGCTTACCATCAGGCAAGTTAGTGGCCAAACGTAGATCTATTCTGTATAAAAATATAAAAAAGTATGAAAAGTAATGAGGAATTAGTATCAGTGATTATGTCAACACTAGAAAGGGACAAATGGCTAAACGTGGTACCTCTTGCTCTGCTCGTTTTTTCTGTTTGAAGCGTTCCGTCCCTTTGGGTAGTAGGTATCATGATTTAAACTAACCTCACTTTGACAGCTATATAATTTTTGCCACCCACTTCCTACTTATTGAAATTAAAAGTGATGCAAATAATTTTATTGCTGTCAGTTTGGATTAATGAATCCACGTCTTCAAAGTTTCTACCAACTATAACTAGCAGCTAGATCACAGCTTCTTTGATGTTAGGATTTTTAATGTACAAAAGCATCTTAACAATTAGAGCTTAAGCGTCAAAATTCACTGGCATAATAAAAAAGTAGTACTGCACTACCTTCACTACTGACAGTGTGTGAAACCAAAAATTTGGAAATATAAACTTTTATGGTAGAAATAGACTTAATTAGCGAATGCATTTAGTAAAGCCCAGTGTATTTTGACAATTACCTAACTTTTAAACATAAGTGGTAAAATAATTATAAAATATAACTCGATTTTAATGAGGTTCCTAAACTGTCAAAACGTCACCTGTCTTCTCATTCTCATTCTCATCGTCGAAGCTAAGACATCAGACTCTAAGATCCTCCTTAAAAATCAAGTTATACAAGCCAAAATGCTCTTCATCTCGTTTCTTTTTTCAAGATAATCTTGATTTAAGAGAGACGGATGCCATCGGAGCCAGGACATTCGCCTTTGCTGATCCTTGACAGCGCTGAAAAATAGAATTAGATAGATCAGTACACAAACTTTTGGTCAAGTCAAGTCAACAAAGTTTTGATCTAGAAACTTGATTCGAAAATAGTTTTTTTTTTTTTATGTAGTATTAAATAACGTATATTTATATTAATTTCAAAATTTACAAATATTATTTTAATTATACATATTAGAGATACTAAATAAAATAAAAATAAACCTAACTGTATTTATTAGAAATTATAGAACTAAATTAAACTGTCTACCCAAACTATAAATAAAAAACTGCATTGAGGTCGCTGTCTTCGGGTAAGGTGCCCAAAAAGCTGGCGACATTACCACGTTGGATGGCCAAACTTATTCTTTGGCCAAGGTAAGCACCAGCTCTTTGGTGTATTAGAATTGTATTTTGCGGAACAGTGACTCGATAGAAGAAGAAGTACACGAACTTAAGTAGTTCCTATTTAAACACCAATCCTTTTTGACTTTGATTCTCAAATTACTAGGACCTAGGGGTCTAGATGTGGTCAGTTGGCAATTACAAAGGTCCTTGAGGTCTTTCTATGAAGCTCTTTATTGTAAATCACGACCAGTCAACATGCGACACGCCAATATCAATACCAAGCCAAATTTACTGTCAGCAAATCCGAACTAGTATCATCACTAACCTATCATGTTCCCACTGCTGGGACAGGCCTTCTTACAGAGAGAGAGAATGGGCCCTAATCTACCATGCAGGCCCAGTGCATGTTTGCGGATGTCATATGTCTTTAAACTTTGAGGTTCTTGGAAATACCAGTTTCCTCACGATGTTTTTCTTCACCGTTTTTGAACGATAGCATCGAAACAACACATAATTTGAGTACTAAGACTAAATAAGTCACTACACTCTAACTGGTGTATTTCGCCACTAATCTTCATCTCTTTGTATCCAATTTTATCAGCGCTTTACGCAAGTCTGCCTCCTCGAAAGTCCACAATCCACTCCACCTGTTTACAGGGCATCCTAGTAACACTAAGTTTGCCTTTAGTCTATAGGTCATTCGTACAAATTCAGTTCCATGAATTTTCACAATGCTAAAAATATTCCACGGCTAAAATGTATGCGTGTTTATTTTTTGCGGTGAAACTTTACATTGTTTACAGCGTTACAAATGCATAATAGAAGCATAACCCAACACCTCATGGCAACCGGCGTGCGACGGCGGCGGCGTGATTATAACCACGGTAACCTGTAACCACCATGGACCATTGTCTTCGGTCCGCCAACCGAATCGTGACTCATAAAATTCTCTCGCCATACGAAATGAAAATGCACCAACGATACCAGCTTTTTAGAATTAAACGTTGTAGCCAGAACGTGGTCATACCACAAAAAATATAATACATTGTTACAGGGTTACATCATTGTGTTAGTATTAGACAGAAGTGATTTATTTATATGAAAGACACTCGACCTTTGTGAAAATAATTTATCGAATAAACCGGCCAAGTGCGAGTCGGGATCGCGCACTGAGGGTTCCGTACCGTTTTGCCGAACCTTGCATATTTTCACAATTGGAACGAAAATAAAAAAAAACTTGCTTTTATTAACGTGAACAATTTTTATACAACAAAGACATAAAAACGTCAGAGGGTTTTAACCACAGAAAAGAGAAGTAAATGGAACGGAAATGAGAAGGAAAATGTCACCAGGCATTATGACAGAACCTTCACTGAATATTCTTATTTATATCAACGCTTCGAACTCCGCATTCCAAAGAACTTGAACCTTACCTTTTTGGGTTAGGTCTCAAAGTTCTTTGTCCGCATCACAGTTACTAACTGATTTCGTATAACTGACGTTTCGTTTAATATGGGTGCATCTGGCTACAACAAATTTCTTACAAAAATGCCTTAACAGCCGTTCTAATTTAAAAAAAAACTTTGTTTTTAACCATCGATTTTAAAGGTTGTTTAGATGCAACCGAGATGTTCCTACGCTCAAATGCTCGGAACGGCCCAGTTGTGTCACGGTTGTTTTTCACACTGATGATATGAACGGCGAAGTTGCACTCTGGACGCGTTCCGAGGCGTCTCCTGAACGCACCCCTGTAATCCCAGCATTCAAAACTCTTGATACAGTGGTCGAATAGAACTTACCTACTCACAAACCGGAATGCATTTCCCTACAAAACCTTGCGAACTTTTAACCGACTGTCCAAGAAGGAGAGTAATGTTTTGGGTTGTATGTAAGCATGTTTCTGGATTCCCTCCTGTAGCCTAAGCGGCTTGACTGATTTTGACGAGTGAGGTATCGTTGGATTCGTCTTTACAGAGTGACGTAGGCTAAATTTTCCGTTTTTTCCGAGTATTTCCAAACAAACTAAAGGTATGGTAGGTAGTAGGTACCTTCCTACGTTTTTTGCCGGACCAGCAGTGCAAGTGCCGTTCTTTATCGGTCGCCAAATTCGATAAAATGCCATAGAATCGATCATAGCCAGTACTGTACTAATCGAATTTAACTATCTCGACTGTCAAAATTGATGATCGATAAAGAACGGAATTTGCACTGCAGAACGATATGAGGAGAACTTTTACGAAACGGAACGGCGTTCCGGTGTCTGTCTTGATAAGTATGACACTTACTGTCTTTGTGTTCGCAATTGTAGTTATTCATGACACACTCGCTGCCGAAGGACTTGGGCTTCTCTGCGGGCTTGCCGGCGCAGACCGGCTCGAAGGTGACGCCAGTGCAGTCTCGCATGCAGGCCTTCTTGCGGGCGCCCTCTTCCTTCAGCTTCTTCAAGTCGGGCCGGCAGCTGACGGCCGCTATCAGCGCCACTGAAATGTCATGGGGTTCAAATATGAAAATAGTGTCCTAGACCCGGTTTTTTACACGCTTTATGATTCAAGTGTAAAGAGCTTGCTAAGGAACTAATAATGGAAACAAATCGTGGAAGCCGATTTAAAAAAAAAGTTTTTTCTTACTTACTTTTTAATTTTAGAAACTTTTTTTTATCTCTACATAGTATAAATTAAAGTCGCGTTCCGCGTCTGTCTGTCTGTATGTCTGTATGGCCGCTAACTCCTCCTAAACCACGCAAAGGATTTTGATGCAGTTTTCACCATCAGTTAGATACATTTTCACGGAAGGTTTATATATATAACTAGCGGCTTCGCACGTAAATTACACCCGTGCGGGTCGCTAGTTTAGTATAAAAATTATTACACTTAATTTTTACTCGCAAAGTTTCGAATTGATACGACCATTACAAGTTTAAAATCTATTACATATCCATTACATTAAATGGATAATAAAACAATAATGTTGTAACATCGAACTGATCTGATGATGGAGCCAAGAGGTGCATAGTGAAACTGTTCGTAGGAGCCATTGCACCCAGTAAATTCCTCAAATTTGGGTACTTTAGGGTTGTTTGTTTTAACGAGTCCCAAACCAAGAATTTCCCTTTCCACTTCCCGGCTCCATCATTGGACCATCCATCGTCACCAACTGTAATAACCCCTCGAGCTTGGGATTTTGGCTTGTTTTAACAAGTCACAATCGTATTTTTTTTAATAAATAAAAGTTACTTATTGGAAGGGAATCGGTTATATTGTACTTACATCAATGATTGTACTTCATAATAATATTGTATTCTGTGGTATGTCTGAGTGCATTACTTACTATCATTATACATGGTCACACGGAACTGTCGTAATACTCCGAAAGGAGGTCTATGTACTCATAATTATGAACAGCTTTTGCTATAGGCCAAATCCTGAGATTTTCGCAAAAATAATGCCATCCATTTCATTCAGTGTGAATTATATTTTTCAATTTGAATGTTGGTCCCCAATCGTTGCTCATAATGATGAGTAACCTACTATTGGGTTACAACCACTGCTCCGTACAACCCTGTTTACTAGCTAATGTTAGCTAAGAATCGGCGAGACGGCGGTAGAACTTATTAAAAAAAAACAGTTCTATTCCGGAAGATAAATCGACATACAGGCAGTTAATAAAAGACTGGTACAATAAATTATACCTACAAATCTTTTAATTTCCTTCATGGTTCTGCTGCCGCCCACTTCTGTTAGGTCAAAAATCTCATCTCGGTAGCTAATGATGCTTTCAAGTATGACAGATAATGATGAATTCCACCGTTATACCTATTTGTCTTCTGAGTATATTATTACACAGATTATAATAAGTGACCACTCAAGAAATAAAATAAAATAATTGTAGAACTAAATAATATTTGCAGAGCTAATAAAATTATTTGCCGTCGCTTCTTTTAATTTTCCCGAAATATCTAATTGTACCAGTATATTTTATATCTGTCGCTTGATTGTCTAAAAAAAATCTATTTAACTCTACCAGTAGATTCATTTTAACTCTACCATGACTCTGGTAAGTTATATTCAGTAATTACTAGTACTTTTAAGTAGTTTCCTACTCTCAACAATATGGTTAATTTTACTGAAGGGAAAAGCTAAAAATTTTCATTATCTATACTAATATTATAAAGAGGAAAGGTTTGATTGTTTGTTTGTTTGTTTGTTTGTTTGCATTGAATAGGCTCCGAAACTACTGAACCGATTTGAAAAATTCTTTTACTGTTGGGATGCTGCACTATCCCCGGTTGACATAGGCTATATATCCCGGCTTCGCCCGTGCCAAGCAGGGGCGGCCTACTAATAATATTATAAAGAGGAAAGATTTGATTGTTTGTTTGCATTGAATAGGCTCCAAAACTACTGAACCGATTTGAAAAATTCTTTCACTGACGGGAAGCTACACTATCCCCGGGTGACATAGGCTATAATCTATACCCGTGCGAAGCTGGGGCGGACCACTAGTACTTAATAAACAATCCAAACTCATTATTATGATTTTGGAAGTTGTTAATAGGTAATCTGGGGGTTTTTGTTGATCTTTACTTCGAAAACTTACAGTTTTAATCAGAAGAGTTTATTGATAAAGATATCAATAAGTACCTATTTTGTTTTCACAAAAATTAAGTAAAATAAACTGTCAAACATGTGTACACGCTTATTGTAGGGTTCCGTAACTATGATAAAAATAAATAAACACCATAGGCGGCGTGTAAAAAAGTTGTTTTTGCGGTTTATCCGGAACTTTTGTTGGACTTCACATAAGCATTAACTTGGTCATTTATATCTCGTAAATTATTTAATTCTAGCAAGTACTGTTATTTTAAAATACATTTTAGTTTATGTGTTTTTTTTTCTTCAAATATATGCCTAGGGTTGGGACCTATCTTACCTGTACTTTATTTAATTCTAGCAAGTACTGTTATTTTAAAATACATTTTAGTTTATGTGTTTTTTTTTTTCTTCTAATATATGCCTAGGGTTGGGACCTATCTTACCTGTACTTTATTTAATTCTAGCAAGTACTGTTATTTCAAAATACATTTTAGTTTGTGATTTTTTTTTTCTTCAAATTTATGCCTAGTGTTGGGACCTATCTTACCTGTACTTTATTTAATTCTAGCAAGTACTGTTATTTTTAAAATACATTTTAGTTTATGTGATATTTTTTTTTTCAAATATATGCCTTGGGACCTATCTTACCTGTACTTTTTTTTAAATATAAATAATAGGCTTGCGTTTGACCACCATCACGCTTGATGTTAAGCGATGTTAACTTACCTACCTTTTACCTTTTCTTGACTTACGTGAAATAATTTTCGAAAACGGCCACTTGCACCACTACCATTAACTAAGTACCCGATGTTCATATACCACTAATAAAATGTATTCACATTATTTTAATACCTTAACACTGTTTTACCTGGTAGCGAGTATAATTATCTAAACGTGTACTAAATGTCAGCTTTATTAATCTGACTGCAGGCCTAGCACGGGCCGTGGACAAATTGTCTTTCCACCTTTTTTATCCCGCGAGAAAAAGACAAACGTATCCATATTCTAGCTTTGTCGCGTCTAGGCGTGGATAAAAACGGTGGAAAGACTATTTATCCACAGCCCATGCTAGGCCTGCTGGTCTGACTGGCCTTATTGATATGATATGATATCCGTAAATAAAATTACTGTGTCACTCAGACGGATAGACAGACAGACATGAGGAAACTATAACGATTCCTTGGTTTGCAACGAAACTCTAAAAACTACACTATCATTTCTGAGAGGAACAAAAACAACAGATATCATTATCTAAAAAAACAATTCGACAATCTACCTATACCTATATAGAATACGTCCAACTTTCAAGCAAATTAAAACTGCGCGCCGCTCCTATAAATATGCTATAGATAGAGTACATACAGGGCTGTAAGGAAAAGGTATGCTAAGCCGAAAGGGGATCGTTATTCTGATGAACATATTTTACTATGGGACCAAAAAATAATCACGAAAAAATAATCAGCTGTTCCATATATTTTATCGTCTGTCAATAACGACTTCGATGCGTTGATCCAAATAAGAATGTTCAATCAAGGTTCACTCATATGCCTGGTAACAGATTTTCCTTCTTATTTCCGTTCTATTTAGTTCACTTTTCTGTGATAAAAATCGTTCACCCATGTCAGAGGCTTTCGGATGAGATAAAAACATATTAGGATGTCGGTAACACCAGCCAACCAGGGGGGTTAGACAAGAGCCATTTTCTGCTAGCGTTAACGCCTGCGGAAAGATGAAAATGTATGAAAATGACATTAGCTTGAGATACCATCTCTCAAGATAATGTCACTGTCAATGTCACTTTCATACACTTTCATCTTTCCGCAGGCGTTAACGCTAACAGAAAATGGGTATTGTGTAACCCCCCAGGCTATACGACAAATAAACAAACGAATACTTAGTACAGGGGCCTTACGGACAACTGCTATTGCAGCACCTAATCCGATCAGTTGGAAAATCACGCTACCGCAAACCGTATCTGGGCGCGATAAGGTTCACGTTCGCTTGATTTTCCAACTGAGCGGATTAGGTGCCGCAATAGCAGTTGTCCGTAAGGCCCCTGGATACAACAAATAAAAGCTTTAAACTAATTTACCAGTCTTCGACATAGTGTTTGTAGAGCACTATACAGACATGCCAGTTATCCGCCTAGATACATAACGAGAATTGAGGACATCTGACTAACAGATCTTTAAGATCTATCTCTTTCCTGCCTTTTTGTTGAAGCCGGTTTTATAAACTCTCGGCGACAAATGTATTGAGAACACACGATTTAGTATAGCTAGGTAAGCAAGTCATCATCATCAGCCGATCGTGTTTTCACTGCTGGGATACAGGCCTTCTCTCAGAGAGAGAATGGGCCGTAATCCACCATGCCGACCTAGTGCATGTTGGTAAAATTTACTTATATTTAAAATGTCACTTATTAAGCTTAGTAAAAATAGCAAATAGTTATCAATGAAACATGTTAAAATCATCATCTGTCTGCCATGTTCCTACTGCTGGGACACAGGCCTTCTCTCAGAGAGAGAGAGCGAGAGGATGGGACCTAATCCACCATGCTGACCTAGTGCATGTTGATGAATGTCATATGTCTTTGAACTTAAATTAGATCCTTGGACACCGGTTTCCTTACGATGTTTTCCTTCGCCGTTTTGAGAGATGGCATCGAAACCACATAATTTATTTATTGTACCTACTAAATAAGTCATTGATGCAGATCCGAGAATTGAACCGGATGTCGTCAGATTGTAAAGCGTACATGCTACCGGCAGGCCACCTTCAACCAGGTAAACAAGTACGGGAAATTATTACGAGATTTTTGAAAATGATTTAAGCTCCCGATCCCCAAAGGCCCAATGTCTCAACCCTAAACATGTAACCAGTACCAGCGTTAAGGTAGGGCGCGGTGGGGCGACCGCCCATCCAGGGCGCCAGATATAAAGGGGCATCGTAGGCGCCTATAAAGGGGCGCCTGGAGCGCCGTAAAAATCTCGCCCACGGCGCTGGAAGTGCTAAAACCGGCTCTGCATTTAACCACCGCCGAGGTTAGCATATTTGCGTCGCTTGTGCTGCTTTGCCGATAATTGTAGTCAAATTCATAGTTCAGAAATTGGTGGTTATAGAAAAAATCGAACGAACAAAGTTCTGTCAACTTAGTCAAAGGCCGTAGCCGGGTTTTCTCGGCGAAGCAGCCCTTCAGTCGACTGACTCATTATCAAACGCCTTTGCGCAGCAGTTGGTTATCAAAGGCTGATGATGATGATGCGAGAAAAGGATGGCAACCATTTTAACCTGCCAAATTTAATTTAGTAAATGATACACCAGAATCTAAGTTAGGTAATATTAATTAATGCTTGGGTGTGAAACTATTACAAATATTTATGAAATAAGGTAATTACTAGATAGATAAGACAATCTTTAAATTTTCTGACCACATCGTCACTTTACATCAGAATTTAGTAATTACCTGGAGTAGAACAATGAAGTCTTGTTTTGGTACCTAGAGTTGGTAAACAATGAATTCACTAAATTAGTCATTATTTAGTTAAAGAAACTGATGTCATCTAATTGTGAGTATGATCCAATCAGGCACATGACCTAAGCATACCTACAATGTGCCTACGCCAAATGACCTTACAGACATCCTTACTAATATAATAAGTGCGAAGGTTTTGTTTACTTCCTTTTCACGTCAAAAAGGAGCAAAGAATCTATCACACTAATACTATAAATGCGAGTGTGTGAGTGTGTGTTTGTTTGTTACTCGTTCACGCTGAAACGGCTTTGGATAAAATTTGGAATATAAATAGCTTATGTCCTGGATTAACACATAGGCTATTCATCATCATCACTGTTTTTTATCACCACGCGGGTAAAACCGCGGTGCGCAGCGAGTATATCATAAACGCAACGGCTTTCACGATTAGTCACACCCAGTTTAACCCAATAAGTTAATTTTTCTATTCTTTAGGCTCAATGTGGATAAATTTACTTTCAGGAGTAAAATTAACCCAAACATTGGAACATTCTGATTTTTGACATGAAATTAAAAGGCCGGAGAGTATTTAGAGATTAGTATTTAGTAGATAAGGTTATTTTATCTCATAAAATGAAATCTTTACCTACTGAAATGGCACGTCAAAGAGGCTCCGTTTAAAAAATGAAAAAAATAAAACTACTTTTTTGCAAAGCTGAATATAAGACCTAGTATGTATGTCGTATAAGGTACATTAACTCGTATGTTTTACGAGCAAGAATCAAGATGATCTTGACGGCAAGTTGTTCGAGATAATGACAGGAAGGGATTCACTTGTGCCAACTACCTACGATGTTTTTGAGTCGCCCGTGCGTCTGAGGAAGAAGGGCAATGGAAAATTGCCGAATTATGTCGTTATATTCAGGGCCATGGGGTTGGATTGATCCTGTTAAATTTAGTTTAGTTGGGAAAATCTGACAACAGTATCACGACGCCGTCTGTCCATTTATTCGTTGGCTCAAAAGATATTTGAAAACTTTGGATCTGGGCCCCGATTATACTAAAGAAATTGTTTTTAAATTGTAATTGTTTCAATTTAATTATTTAAATAATTGCCTCAAAATTGAGTAATTTTTTTATACTAAGTTATAATATTAGTTGGTGGTATTTTTCTAGTATAAAAAAATTAAACTTAGTTTTGAGGCAATTATTAAAAAAAAAAAATTGAAACAATTACAATTTAAAAACAATTTCTTTAGTAGAATCGGAGCCCTGGATCTCTTTTAAGCGATTCTATTTAGGTGATGAGAAAAGTTTCGCGACCGCAAACCGTATACGTTCACGTTTCACGCGATTTTCCGCACTGTTCTGCTACAGCGCTAATTCGAGCCTGCGTTAAGAGTTAGCCGTAAGGCCCCAGGTCAGCGCTCAAAATTGTCCGAACCAATCTGAACCAATAGTCTAAAAATATTTATATTTTGTAAAACTTTAGTCCTTTTGTATATTTTCTTTTTGTCTTTTATAAGGTGTTTTTGATGCATGCCTACGTACCATTTTTTCCAACCTGGTGGATGACTGGTAGAAAATGTTTAGCATTAAGTCCTCCATTTGTACATGTATACATAATTTGTAAGTGTGCAATAAAGTATTAAATTACCAGCCTATCATCAGGCCATAGGACCTCAGAGAGAAGCTAAATAATTAAACGTAGTTATAACGACATACCTACTTTACATTCGTATGTCAGTATTTCTAAAATATATTTCAGATAATCAGATCACATGATTATTTCGTAATTTTTAAACTAGAACCATCATCCGTGAAAAAAGTCAATGGTCAGCCTGTATATTAGGACGTCCCATTATGTAGCTACGTTGCCTCGGGTGGCATAATATTTTAGTGTAGTGTTTTTAAAGTCCATTCCAGATTACAACCAACAAGCTATGAGAGATTGTGAGCTTTCTCTCGCGAGAAAAATATGAAATTCAAAATAAAAATGTTTTTGAGGTAGACAGAACTGAGATGGTAAGTAGAGTGGATTTCAGCATTTAAGTATTTTGTAAATTATCTTCATATAATCCAATGAAACCTAAATTAGTAATGGGTACCAAAATGACAATAAAATAAACCGGCCAAGTGCGAGTCGGGCTCGTGCACTGAGGATTCCGTACCACCACAAAATTCAAAACGAAATTACCAGTAACAGTACATGGTAATTAACAGAAACTTGTCACCGACTCGCACTTGGCCATTATTTATTATTTGTTTTTATACTTTAAAGTGTCCATAATTATATTTAGGTGTAACCATGCCAAGTTTGACGCTTGTAGGTATTACCGTATTTACATTAGAGCAAAAATACGAAGAAAAAAATACGTTTGTTGTATGGGGTTTCCTTTCCCTTCCGTTTATACTTTTTGACTTTTCTTATATATTTTTTTGTTAATCCGCCGTAAAAATACATATTTTGTGAAAATTTCAACTGGCTATCTATTACTGTTCGAAAGATACAGCCGTTTAAAGGTAGGACAGCCGGACAGACATCGTAGGCTTAGTAATACGGTCCCGTTTTTACCCTTTGGGTACGGAACCCTAAAAACTCCCCTCATACCCAATACAGATATGTGCCTCATACATAAAACAGTCATGTAAACGGGCAACACAAGGACAGATAAAAAGATACACCTAGCGACAGATAGCGATCAATTTCCTCCACACAAAAGATTTCAACGCGTGCAAATGCACGAATTCAGGTCCAAAAATAACCTGCTCCAAACCAGCTTCCCATTGTTGCCAAAATCCACGATTTATGACCAAAAAAACTTACCAAAAACGATCAAAGCTACTGCCTTCATTTTGGTATCACAAAAACTGCACGGAGACTACGGTGAGCGAATCTGAACTGACGACAAAACAGAATTGAACCTCTTTATAACCTACCGGAGAGCGGACGCAGCTATACTTTTATATGGGCTGACGATCTCCGATAAAGATTGCCGCTTTTGTAAAGAAAAACTTCGAAAGCCTCTATAAGAACAGCAATGTAGAGAAAACGTAGCAAATATTCGACTTTGCTTGCGTTTACCTAAAGGGGTCAGCGAATTTATTCGCAGCGGAAAATCTTTATTGTTTTTTTATATCAATCTCAGAGTCCGCTTCTTGTTAAAATTCTTTTCTATTGTTCGGATTTGTTAGAAGTTTTGAGGAAGACACTCAAGGATACGGTTGTAAATTCCCATATTAGCGTTTCAGTGGATATTTGAAATTTCGTTCCACTAGGATATTACGCAAGAAGTGCTGCTATAAAAGTTTTTGCACAAATTTAACAGTAGTTTAAATATAATAATGCTTACCTAGTTCGCAATCAAAACAAAATCTCAGTTACAGATAACAGATACTACAGCCTCGATGGAGGTTGCCTGTTTGGGGTACAGAAAGCAGACACGGGGCCTTACGCCCAGCTCCTTACGCGGTATCAAACTAGCATTAAAACCGCGCAGTTCGGAGAATCACGCGAACGTGGACCTTAACGCACCTAGATACGGTTTGTGGTCGTGTAACTTTTTTCATCATTAGGTAGGTGATGAAAATAGCTATGAAGAACTGCGCTGTTTTAACATTAGTTTGAGACGGCGTAAGGGGAATTTTGGCCCCTGCTCTGCAAGTAAGTGCGAGATGGAAATTTTCACTACTTTAATGTACCTATTTCCAGGTGCTTTAAATATATACAAAAAAAATTGTAATAGATTACGTAGCTACGTACATTCATAATCATCATCATCATCAGCCAAAAGACGTCCACTGCTGAACATAGGCCTCCCCCTGAGACCTCCACACTAAATACCTCGCCATCCGCATCCACTTGATTGATCCCCGCGACTATCGCGATGTCGTCGGTCTATCTAGTGAAAGGCCTACCTACGCTGCCACTTTCGGTTCGTGGTCCGTCATAATCATACTAATATTATAAATGCGAAAGTGTGTTTGTTTGTTTGTTCCTCTTTCACGCTGCAACGGATCAACGGATAGACCTGATTATTTGCATGGGTATAGTTCAAGAGCCAGAGAGTGACATAGGCTACTTTTCATCATCATTATCACCATCACCATTTTTCATCACTACGCGGGTGAAACCGCGGGGCGCAGCTAGTATGTCATATATTACGTATAATGGATCAAAAATATACATTTTATTTGTTGTAAAATCTGTTTTTAATGTTTTTATTTATAACATAGGAAACAAAATATTACAATTTGCTTGCATCACCAACTTACTTCGCCGAGGTTTATGTTGGTGCTAGGCCCTCATTCAAATAATTTCTAGAATTCCGCCCGTATTCCGGACAGACGCCTAAATTCCCGGACATGTCCGGAAAATTCCAGAAATATGGCAATCCTAATTGCATGAGTTACATTTGAGTTGCTAATTTGCTATTGTATCGACTTCCCAGAAAACGCTATGTGCCTACTGATTATATATGTACCTATTTGAACAATACCGTCCATCATCGCATGTTTGATACAAAACTGACAGCCTCTTCACCAGGAAACTTTTCGTTTACTCATTTGGTCACTACAGATAGGTTGGGTTAAAGCTAAAAAAAACACCGACAAATTACAAAGCCGGACTAATATCTAAAAGTCCGGCCAAATCCAGACGGATAGTAACCCTATATGTAGTAGATAGATTCGTGGGTATATAGAGTTAGCATTGTTATTGTAGCGTTATCATTTTATATTATTCATTCGATACAGTGTATCAATTTGAATTGACCGATAACTAGGTAGAAGCTACACACTTATTAGTTACTTGTAAACATTTATGTCGGTAAACAGTACTTAATGGTTTACATATAGGTAATATCCGAAAAGAGTCTGGAGTCTAGCTGGTATCATGCAAACACAATAATGAGTGCCTGCATAATTTTAATTGCAAAATATGCGAAACAATTCAAATCATCCTGCGATCGAATTTCTTAGTAGGCGCTTAGTAGGTATGCTGGGAACGAAAATTTGCAGTATTCGTTACGTAGGTAAATGATGGCAAAATGTATTAAAATTTGTTTAAAAATGCTTGATTCGGACGTGAAAGAAAACTGAAAATAAGTATATTGCAAGTATAAAATACTATCGTATCGTTACGTTTACGCAATTTATATGGGATTCAACGAGAAATGGAAGTAAGCAGCGTAATGTATAATTATAATAGAAGAAGACTACATAATTATATCATTATTTACCTAAATTGCCATCTATCGGCAACATTAAAAAGACGACAGATCTTACAGCGCCATCTATTGTTGAGTAGTAAAACCAGCAAAGACATTAGGCATTGACATGAGCGTTAGGCATGTAAAAGTACTTAAGGAAATAAGTCATAGGTGGCGCTAAAATTAATGACGGCATTGCAACGCTGCAATGCACTGCTAACAATGCTAGGTATTTTTGAAAGAAAAGGCCATGAAGCTAAGTTGTAAAGCTAGGAAATATAATTATGGTTTGGCTACTGAAACACAATAAAATTCTTGTGCGACTAGCTAAATATCCGCGACTGTGCCTACGTTATAATATAGGAACACTGGTGCAACATTTTATGCTTCTATATCTAGAGGTTTAGGCTGTGCGTTGTCTATCAGTGAACAAATTAATAAATACGCGTGGACTAATAAGGTATCAAGGATTCATCTTCTCACGAAGGTGTGTGGATCATTTGTAAAGATCTTTATGTTTGTGGCTATTATTTACTTACACTGTGGAATCGATTATGACCGAGAATCAGCCCGGACTGATGACTGCGTCCCGTTCATATTGTGGTCAATCCATGCTAATTCTAACAACAATCAATGTTTACGAAGACAGATAGTTGCTAGGTGGTTTATCTATCATGATCTGAGGGAAGCATAAGAATTTTAATTTCACTAAAATTCTCTGATCAGTCGGTCTTCTAATTTTCTGGTACTTTAAATATTCTTTATTGGTACCGAGCCTAGATCCTTACTATGATCTCAAAGAGATGCTTTGATATAAATACATTTTCTATTTCGTAACAACAAAAATAAAACCACTTTTAATATAAACATCTTTTTTATTCCAAGTTATAACCATACATAATATACACAGTACAAAAAAACTTGCTAATACAGCAAAAGGACAAAATGAAATTGTCACATATTTTTTTGTTTAACTATCGTTCCGTAACATACTAACCAAATTGAGAAATCTAAGAATAGGATAAACTTAATTATCTACACGCCGTGTTTAATGTACAATGCTTCGAGCGAATACGGTTTACTCAATACAATAACTTAAAAGTATACACCTCTTACTATGTACACGATGGAATTCGAATTAAAAATTTACACAATAATACATATCACTATAGCTACAATTAAGCCGTAAATAACCTGAAGAGTCTATTTGTATTTCGATTAAGGAACATAAAAACATATCCACATCTCATCCTAACGATATCACCATAATCAGACTAATTTACATTGCACATACTCCGGCCGCGGCGCACACGCATCGCACGCACACACGCACACTCCGTGCCGCGGCCGCTCGGACGCTAATGGCATCACACACGAGCGCACAGCGCAAAACATACTCGCTCCCAATCTTACGTTTAAATGCGGAACTTAGCGATTAACGTTACGTTCGAAGTTGAGATCAAATGCGGCGGTGCCGCGGACTGACGGCGCTCGCGCCGCTCACTGCGCAGGCGCAAGCGCTTCCTCCAGGCAGCACAGAGAATCCTTCACCGCGTGGTACACGATATTCTTAATCTGCAGCTTGTCTTCTTTGTTAGAATGCTGCCGCGAGAGACGGCGGAACTGCTGCGCCAGCTCAAAGCACCGAGACACGTTCTCTGGCGAAACGAAGTCCTCAGCTACTTTGATGCAGTCGAGCAGATTGCGGACCTGGTGGGGCGCGCCCGCCGGGACAAACACAGCATCGCCGGGGCACTGGAGTATAGCATATCCTTCCACGCCGTAGTCCCGGTACAGGCGTCCTCGTAGAGCCGCGTCCAAGTACCAAGTCTGATCGTGGACGGGATCGTGATGCGCTCTCGGGCGCGCTCCTCTCTCCAACTCCGCTCTGACTAAGAAGTCGCGTATTTTGTCAGCGTCTCTAGCAGCGTAGATGTGCCACAGAGCCGCGGGGGGGCGTAGCCGAGCCCGGCGGCGCGACAGGACATCGACGCCGGCGTCATCTGCCGCTCGTGCCGCCTCCCTGGCGCGCTCGGGGGCGTCAGTCGGCGCGCTGGCGTGCACCATCACATTGACAGCGTCGCTCACGTCCAAGTGTAGATTGGTTGTACCGCCGGCTCCGCCGTACGCCGTGTACATCTTAGGTCCCAAATCAGGTCGAACGAAGCACTCTGGTAGACGCGCAGCGAGGTTCAACCTTCCTGAGCGCGCGGTATATTCGGACAGGGGTAACGCACGCATTAGATCGTCAAATCTGCCCGGTAAAAGTTCAGCGAAATCTTCACCGGGCGGCCAGTCTTTTAGTTTCAGCACCATTGGGGCGCCGCGCTCGTCTCGCAGTCTTTTCGCGGCTACTTCGAAGCCGTCCCAGAATTTCTTCGCTAGCTGGTTTGGTACGACGAGGCCTGAAGCGCAGTTGACTAGATCTACGCGGGTCTCGCCGTAGTCCCGCGAGAAACTCTCCGGGCTCCAGAGGTTTTTGTCGAGGATGGCAGACACGTCGGACACCAAGACGGGCTGACCGCGCTTCCATTGGTCCTGCGATCAAAAGAAACGAGAGATTAATTAATTGAACGCCATAAATGCTTCATATGAAAACAAATTCAAAATTGACATGTGTTTCAGAAAAAATGCTGTCGTGAACCAAAACTATAGCCCATATCGGCCAGAGATTATACAATCTAAGTTGATTGCAATCCACGAAGAATCCTGATTGGTGATAGAGAAATAAAGAGCCATAGTGAAGTAAAATCATATCCCTATATAGCCCAAACTAAAATAAAACACATATATAAGCGCTTTGATTCCACATTTATTGTGCGAACTGCTAGTCTGTGGAATGCGCTGCCTGAATGGGTTCCCCGATGGTTACAATCTGGGTGTCTTCAAATCACGAGTGAATTGGTTCCTTCTAGGCAAGTGTGCTCCAACGTAGACCGCATCATCGCTTAACATCAGGCGAGATGGGGGTCAAACGCAAGCCTAATCATTATTAAAAAAAATACGTACAGTAGCTTCGCTTACCAACAGGCGAGTTGGTGGTCAAACGCGGACTTATCCGGGATAAAAAAAAAAGCAGCTACAAAAAAATATATACCTGGAATGGCTTATAGTTCCCGGGATGAACAGGGTCAGTGAGGTGCAACAGCTTGCCATCGCAGAGCCATGCGTGAGGCACATCTGGGTACAACAACTTGGACTCCGTCAGCGTCATTATCCTCAGCGACAACTCTTCCCTGCCTCGGGCGTTCCTCTCGTACCTCTTCACAACATTCGTCAGAGCAAAAGGTTTCTCATCTTCATCTTCGTCTTTCTTTTCGTCTACTACACTAGATATGACGTCGTCAAGTATATCAGACTTGCTTTTCTTTTGCTTTTTCTTCGGCTGTGTTTCACCACCCTCCGGCGCTGGTCTTATGAGTAACTCTCGGAGGGTTGAAAAGTTTCCACCTTCTTCTGAGTCAGAGGAACTGGTGTCGGTTTTGTCCGGGTCTTTAGCTTCAGTTTTGAGAGGTAAGTCGGACAGCCAGCTGACTACGGGGCCGCTCGTCTTGCCGTTCTCTGATTTGACCGGAGAAGAACCGTTGGTCGATGCGGTTTCTTCCTTCACTTCCTCCTTTTTGATGTTCTGTAAAGAAAATAGAACATATTGAGTATTGGAAGATTTTCTAAACAAGGATGCTTTGTGGATCCACCGGAGGATGGGCAGCAGCGTCGTATTAGTACACAGTGAACGTATTGCGATCCCCAAGCCGCCTGCCAAGCGTGGGGATTATGGCAACACCCCTCTCTAAGAGGGAGGACTTTGTCTAGCAGTGGACGTTTAATGGCTGCTGATGTGTGTGTGTGTGTGTGATGCTTTGTGGAACTGATATGTAAAAACAGATAAATAATTTCAAGTAATATTTTATGAGCAGAGATATCTTGGCCAGTTATAAACCTTTGGTGGGAATTTTTTGGTGAGTTGTTTATACTTTGAAGATACTCCACTATTTTTAATCAGCCTTCATACGGAAGTCAAGAGACTTCATCATCAGTCCATCAGTCCAAAGACATCCTGCTGAACATAGACCACCTTCTTAGAACTCCACATGGAATGAAAGCCTGCCATCTGCATCCACTGGATGCCCGTGACTCTCACGATGTCGTCGGTTCATCTAGTTAGAGGCCTTCCTATGCTCTGTCTTTCGGTTCGTGGTCTCCACTCAAGAACCTATCTTGGCCATTGGTTATCGGTTCTTCGACCTTTCTTGTTTACGTGTAATAATGATGGTTTATTGTTTATTAAATGTTCTTGAAGATCTTAAGTGTAGGCAAATGATATAATAAGATAAAACATAATATAAGGTTTAATAAAGTTTTTTTTTTTCGTGAAATTTCCAAAACTCCACAAACTTTGAGCACGACTTGGGACTTGACCATGACTTATTTTACTTGCCTCTGACTATGACTTGTTTGACGTTATTTAATACATCGTAAACCTTATTATTATTCCGACTGAAGGACTCTGTATACAAGGTCAAGAAATAAACTAAAAAAGAAATCTGTCAAGAGCTATAGAGTGGGGTGTAAGTTATTACCTTGGTTAGAGCTTTCTGCAATAGCGCCTTCGCCTTAGCCTTGACCGCCGCGGTTGGTACAGGCGTCTCGCCACACGCGCAGGGCGGTAGTGCGAAGGCTGCGCGGGCGGCGTGCGCGCGCGACGCCGCCGCGGCTAGCGCTCCGCCCGCTGCTATCTGGGTGAGGAGTAACCGGCGGGCAGGATGGGCGCCACCGGTCGTGCACGTTAACCAGCTGAAAGAGAACATACCAATGTTAACTTCGGTGATTCCAATATCATAATAACGGACTGAAAGTGTTTTTTTTTATATAATAGGCTTGCGTTTGACCGCTAAGTTGCCCTGATAAGCGATGATGCGGTCTAAGATTGAGTACGCTTGCCTAGAAGAAACCGATTCACTCGCAATTTGAAGACACCCCATATTGAGGAACACCCATATATTGAACTGGTGTTTTCAAAATAAAAGTAACAAGTATAAATAGTTTATTTTTAACCCCCGATAAAAGAGCTGACAAATGTCAAACAGCTAAACACAATTTCTTGAATTATAACTACGAACACTGTCGATTAAGTCACCTTTCAAACAACAAAAAAACTGAATTAAAATGCCATTTCGAAGCTACGATGCCACAGATAGACACATAGATACACATGTTAAACTTATAACAAATCATCATACTGTTTGGGCGTGGTTAAAAAGATAATAAAACATGCTAAAGATTTAAGTGTGCTATGTTGCTTGGATTAATCTATCTGAGGATGTCGAAAATGGGATAAAGTATTTAGCAAATATAGTTCTACTGCTACAATAGAAAGTTAACCGATGGCGAATCAAGAAACATGGTTTCTAACCCGGATCAACACATAAGACACAATAGCAGAAAAAAATTAGAGCATTAGGATAAACTATGAAACTGTAGCTAGCAAGACAGGCCAAGAAGAACTCACCCGAAGGAATCCCTTTCGCCGTTGGAAGTGGCGTTAGAGTTGGTGGTTTCCGTAGTCGTGGCGGCTGATTCACCCGTCGTTCTTGACTGAAATCAAATTAGAATAATTATGTAGAGATATATGATACAGATTTAGCAAATTTATTGTTTACAACTCATTTTTGAGTAGGCGCGTTTAAAATTATATGAATGTATACGGTTAAGGTCGATACTCCTTGAAGAAACTCAACAACTACAAGTCTCCAATACCACAACACCTGGCGAAATAGGGGTAGAGCAGTTTAGTAAGCGACCCAAAGCCGTGCTTCGTTATTTTAAGGAGCTCAGCTGGTTTATGTAGGCTGGCAGGGGCAAATGCACAATACACCCCAAGTGGAATGTCAGTGCTGATGCCTTATTATAGATGTCTCATCGTGATTCGGATTGTGATCGCGATCGCGTGCCATCTCACTTACGCGCGTGGTGCCAGTAAGTAGATGCGAACGGGACGGCATGCAATCTCGATCACAATCAAACTTCTATAATAAGGACGCAGGTCTCCCCCACTTTGAATTAGAATTAGAAAACATGAATGAACATTTGACTTGAGTTTGCTTTGAGGTATCCGGCCCATACCATTATGGCCGTCACTGCATCGGCACATGGAATAAAATATACATTATCACCATCATTATCAGGCTATTATGTTCCCACTGCTGGGACAGAGGCCTTCTCTCAGAGAGAGAGGAT
This sequence comes from Agriopis marginaria, assembly GCA_932305915.1. Taxonomy (NCBI): domain Eukaryota; kingdom Metazoa; phylum Arthropoda; class Insecta; order Lepidoptera; family Geometridae; genus Agriopis; species Agriopis marginaria. The sequence continues at coordinate 5,772,383 of OW029926.1, forward strand.
GGACCCACCATACTGTCCCAGCGCATGTTGGTGAATGTCAGACATCTTTGAACTTTTGAGGTACTTAGATATACCGGTTTCGTCACGATGTTTTCCTTCGCCATTGTTGATCGATGCCATCGAAACTGCACATAATTTATTTAAGGGCCGAGGATCGATTCTGGTGTCGTCAGATTGTAAAGCGCACATGCTACCAGCCGGCCGCCATCGCTCCATATAACTACATAGTATAAAACAAAGTCGCTGTCGCTGTCTGTCCGTCCCTATGTATGCTTAAATCTTTAAATCTACGCAACGGATTTTGAAGGGGTTTTTTTAAATAGATAGAGTGATTCAAGAGGAAGGATGTATAATTTAGTATAATATAATTTAATATAATTAAATAATAATATATAATTTAATATAATTTATTATTTCCCATCTAGGACAAACATTTGTGTGATGAACATTTGTGTTTGTTCTATGTCTGGGTGTTAATATCTATTTAAGCATGTATTTAAAAATATATATGTACGTATATCAGTTTCTGGCAGCCATATTACAAGCTTTGCTTAGTTTGGGGTCAGATGACCGTGTGTGCAAAAATGTCCCAGATATTTATTTATTTATTATTTAATTTGCGACCCGCCCCAGCTTCGCACGTAAATTACACCAGTGCGAAGCCGGGCGGGCGGGTCGCTAGTTATAAATATAGATTTCCACAACTCCCCATACAATAAGGTATGTATATGTTACCTTATAGCAGTCGAGGCAGACGACGAACCCGCACTTGCCGCAAGTCCAGTGGAAGTTGAACAGAGTGGTCTCGCACACGTCGCACATCTCTCTCACTCCCTGCACCACCCTCTTCCATGCTACCGTCTTATCTGGAGACAACAAATGGACATTACTTAATTATAGAATACCAGAGTGAAGAAAAAGTCAGAATCAGAAGAGAGAGTTAGTTTAGGTAGTATTTGCGATTCACAAGCTCATGCTTCTTTTGTTTGTGTTTTCCTGAAAGAATTCCTGAAAGTCTGAGTTTGACACTAAGAATTTCTTGCATTAAAGCAAATCAGAAGACATTTAATGAAATTGTATTTCGGCTTCACTGAGCTTCCTAAATTTCCATTTTTGATGACAATATGAATGCTTGTAACACTAATCGGTTTTAAAACCTCATTTAAAAAGGTTTTTTATTCAGTTTATCAAATTCAGTTTTTTTTATGTGATATAACTTCAAACTAACACCTTTCGAATTTTTCCCTATACAGGGTGTAAGGGAAACACTCTCGAAGCCAAAATAAAGGTAATTGTACTCATCATTATGAACCACTTTTAGTATGGGACCAACACTGAAATCGCGAAAAAAAATTATAACAGATTAGAAAGAAAGAAACATCATTCATTTGGTAAAAATGTGATAAACTGTAAAATTTACTCAGTTGACAACAAGATGATAAGCTTTACGCAGTTGATAACATGGTATAGATAACATGTTTCCATTACAATACTTATAAATTATCTAGTATCTATTTATTTATAGTACCTATTTGTTAATCAAATCACAATGATTGATATGATAAAGTTATTATTTTTCTCTGCTTGTCACCTTTTTTCCACTAAATCGTTAAACGATTTTGATGAATTTTAGCAAGGAAATTGTGTGTCAGAAAATCAGGTTTATGATACTTTATACTTAAGAACTAGCATAGAGCTTAGGTTAAGACAAATCATATCTAATTCAAAACTGCAATGGGGATTGCCTAAATTTTCTGACCGTAAAGTTTAATGTTATTTTCTAAAAATATAGCCTATTTTAAGATACTAATTTTAATAAATTTGTTTTCTTTACGGTAGTTAGTAATATTTTTTTTATTTAAGATGAAATGTGATGACGCCATCATCGGCGTTATATTAGTTCGTGTAGACGTCTATAATTTTTTTTTGTCATATTTTCATCTGTCAATGTCATTAGTTGGTTTGACTTTTTTGTTTGTGTTAACGGCTAGGATACATTTCAACATAACGCCAACACTGACGACATTCAAGGGTATATGAAGGTCAATTTTCATATTAATTCAAAATTACTCTTCATCAGCGCTTATTATTTCGTAAAAAATCATGTATACTGATCAGTAAGTCTATTGCTCGAAATGGTTTTGTAATTACAATCTATGAAAAATATGAACAATCCCCATTGGCAATATTATGCAATTGGTATGTACTCAATAACTGGTACCGGTAAGCGCAGCGTAGGACGTCCATCCACAAGATGGACAGACGACCTAAAAGAGACCGCAGGTAAACGCTGGATGCAGGCCACTTCCAACCGGCCTTTTTGGAGACCGATGGGGGAGCCCTATGTCCAGCAGTGGACGTCCTATGGCTGAAATTATGACGATGATGATGATCTACTCAATACATCTGGAAGAAATGATGGTGTACCTTCATTAAGATGATGTGACTCTGCTTCCTTTTCCTGCTGCAGCAGCTCGCAGAACTGATCTCCGATCTCCCGCAGCAGGAAGCAGCTCATCTCTATGTCAAGTTCTGCTGCACCCAGTGATGACGATAGCCATAGCTTCTTATCATCCTGGAATAAAATGGATTGTTAATTGTTTTTGTGGCTATTACTTTCTGGCATGTGAGCTGAGTTGACGAGTTACAGTGAACCCATTATAGGGGAAAGCAAGACTGAATTAATGTAAAATTGTCTCAATACAGAAGTAGGATCTTTGTGTCTTAAGTTTTTCAAGAAAATGCATGCATGGGGAGGACGTATTGTTTTTTTTTTTTAAGTTAAATAAAAGTTAAAGATTACAGTGACATAATGTAGAAAGATTACAGTGACATTGGCGTCGATTCTGTCATACCACTCACTAAACTATGGTTTAGTTTGACAGGACTAAAATTATCTGCTTCTTTTTTCATTTTAATATGTGAGAAAAGGATATACTAAATTAAGGAATAAACTAAATTTGTCAGCTCTAAAATTGGCAACAATTTTAGAGCTGTCAAATTTAGTTTAGTTTAGAAAACATCAGAATCGACGCCATTATGTGGAAAGATGACAAGTGACATTATGTGGAAACATAATTACCTCTTCGGCATCTTTGTAGGGGTCCGAGAATCCGGCTATCGCAAGCTGCCGGTTCTTGGCGTACTTCAGTCTTCGGAAAGCGTAGAATCGACAGAAAATGTTTGGCATGTCCTTGTCTCTCTGCGCGGGCGACCAGCGGCACTCGCGGCACTTGGCGAGTCGAGGGGCGACCTCGAAACACGGGCCGTTCTGTAGGAACGAGTCTCCGGGGGTGTTGCGCGGCAAGGCGGCGGCGGCGCGGGGGCGGGGCGGCTCGTCCCGCCGCCGACCTCTGCCGCCGCGCCCTGCCCGCCTGCCACCGCGCGCGCGCCCGCCGCCGCGGCGCCCCGACGCACTGCCGCTGCCGCTGCCGCTGGCGCCAGAATCAGAGTCCTTGTCGTCGCTCTCCTTATCGCTCTCGCTGCCGCTCTCCGATGCCTTCTTCCGTTTCGGCTCGTCACCGGCCTTGCGTGGGACGGCGCCCTTTTTTCGCTTCGCTTTTGGCGGCTTGCGTTTCGGCGGCGCTGCATCGCGCTCGGAACTAGAGCTGTCTTCGGCGACTTCATCGGTTCGACCGTTCGGTTCTTTCGTACTGCGCGGCTTGCCGGGCTTGCGCGGCGCGCGCGGGATGGACTTGGCGGCGAGCGGGACCACGACGGGCGCGGCCCCGGGCCCGGCGGGGGAGGGGGAGTCGTCCGGCTCGGAGGCGCGCGAGATGGCCATCGGCAGCGTGATGCAGGTACCACCACCTCCTGAGCACGAGCCTTCGGGCACGGGCGCAGTCTCGTGCCGCTGCAGCCACGCCTTCTTCCCGAGGTGGCGCACGGGCGGGTTGGTGCCGCCCGGCGAGCTCGCCGCCTTGGCGGGCGTGTCGGAGTCCACGCCGGGCGGCGTGGCGGGCGGCGCGGGCGGCGTGCGCGGGGGAGCAGGAGAGGGGGACGCGGCCGCCGGCGGAGGGACCGGCGTGGACGGCGCCGGACTGGCAACTGGGGTCCGGTGCGGCGCGGGAGACGCCCCCGCCGCGCGCTCTGGCGTCTCCACGCTGCCGTCCGCGGAAGGCACGCGTACATCGCACGGCGGGCCGGGGGCCTGCGGCGCCGGCTCCGAGCCGTGCGGCGCTCGGCCCGTGCCCACCGCCGCCGCTATCAGGGGCTCCGGTGGTGGTGGCTCTTCGAGTCGACGTCGCTTCGCGTCGGCGTCGTGTTCGAGCGGAGTCAGTCGGCGTCGCGGCGAGTGTCGGTCGGGGTCGTCGCGCGCCACGCCCAGGTCGAGCGGCTGCGTCTGGCAGGGCGGCGCGGGCGCGTCCCCGGGTGCCGGCACGCGCGGCGGCGGGCGCGGCTCGGGCGTGCGCGAGTGCGCGGGCGGCGGCGGGCGCGCGTGCGCCGCCGAGTACGGCGAGGGCGGCGGGTACGGCACCAGCAACTGCGGCTCCAGCAGCGTCGGCTCCACGGCGTAGTGTACGGGCGAGGGCGCGCCGGGAGAGTTGCTCGGCTTGCCGTAGATGTGCTGCGGCGCCGGACTAGATACTTTGGGCTTGGCGGGCGGAGCGGGCGCGGGCGCCGCGGCACCGTAGTAGCCGGCGGGCGAGCGCTGCGGCTGCGGCTGGTAGAGGCGGCGCGACTTGTCCGCGGGCGGCGCGTGCGGCGCGTGAGGTGCATGCGGTGCGTGAGGTGCGTGCGGCGCGTGCGGTGAGCCTGCCGCGCGGTACGGGCGCGCGGGCAGGTAGTGGTGCGGCTCGCGCGGCTTGCCCGCGTACGGGTGTTTCTGCTCCAGGTGGATCTGCTTAGCGTCGTGCTTCACTATGACCGAGTTCTTCTCGGGCACGAGGGGCGGCGGCGCGGGCAGGTGCGGCTCTTTGGGCTTGTCGTACGACCGGTATGGGGGGTAGTTGTAGGGCGAGAAGTTTGGCTCGCCCTTGGGCAGGGAGGGGTGCGGCTTGGTGTCGGGCTTGGCGGTGTGCGCGAGGCGCGCGGCGTGCGGCGGCATGTAGTCGGCGGCGCGCGGCGGGTGCGCGGGGTGCGCGGGGTGCGCGCCGTGCGCCGCCGAGTAGAACCGCTCGGTGGCGGCGCGCAGACGCTCGTGGTCGCGCGCGCCCGCCGCCGCCGCCGCCGCGGCCGCGCCCGGGGGCAGCGCGTGCAGGGACCACGACGCCGCGCCGCGCTCGCGCTGTTGCTGCACACACAATACACACGCTGTTAACAATCAACGCTTGTTTTGCTGCTAAATCTTATTCTACCCTTAGAACCAGGAGACGGACATAGGATACTTTTTATCATCATCATCACCAATTTTCATCCAAAATTTCAAATATCAATTTAACATATTTTTTTTATTTTTTTTCTTAGTAAATATTTTACTGTTGATCAGGAGCTATTCAAGTATTACAAAAGCACCACCCCTGTGGTGATGTGGTGCTGGTGATGTCTTTTTTTTTACGTCATGGAGGATGGGGAGATCTAGATTCCTTATTTCTATGCTCATGAACAACAATAAAGAAACCTGGGGAATGGAGGGCTCTAGATTCCTTATTTCTAGACTCATGAATAACAATAAAGAAACCTGGGGAATGGAGGGATCTAAATTCCTTATTTCTAGACTCATTAATAACAATAAAAGAACCTGGGGAATTGGGGATATCTAGATTCCTTATATCTAGACTGATGAATAACAATAAAGAAACCTGGGGAATAGGGGATCTAGATTCCTTATTTTTAGACTCATGAATAACAATAAAGAAACCTGCACAGAAAAACAATATACCAACGTTTTCGTAAGCACCGGAGGTTAAGAGCTTTTGCTGACAAGGGAGAGGCTAATATGGTCATTCCAAAAATCCCCTTAGACAACCCTCTTCCAGGACTATAGGAAAGTATACCCTTTCAAATAAAAACAATTTTCGAAACGGTTCATAAATTAAGGAGTTCTGAGGACACAAAAACGAATTAAAAAAAAAACTAATTGAGAACCCCTTTTTTTATGAAGTCACTTAAAAATAAATTTGATTACTTATCTATACTAATATTATAAGAAGGAAAGATTTGATTGTTTGCATGTTTGCATTGAATAGGCTCCGAAACTACTAAACCGATTTGAAAAATTCTTTCACTGTTGGGAAGCTACACTATCCCCGGGTGACATAGGCTATATATAATATATTTAAAAAAAAATGGGATCCTTACTAAAACTCCAATAATGTAACCCAATGTGTAAAAAAATAAGACTTACAATTTTAACTTTGCGTGTTTGACAGTTCTAAGACAGGACAACGTCTGTCAGGTCAGCTAGTTAAAAAATAAAGTAAAACTGTATTAACCTTTTGGTGGGCCAGCCTCAGAGATTCTTCAAAATGCCTCGACACTAGTTTCGAGGCAGCGTTCTCCTGCTCTCTCCTTTCTTTTTCCTCTCTCTCTTGTTTTTCCCTTTCGCGTTCTCTTTCTCTCTCCCTCTCTCTTTCTTGTTCTATCCGTTCTCTCTCTTTTCTCTCTTTCTGCTGCTTTTCCAGCAACTCGCGTTGTTCCTGATCCCTTCGTTCTCTGTAAACAAAGGAGATCAAATTCTATGAAATGGTCGTTATATGACAAGGGTAAGCACAATAAAAAAAAATTTGCAAAAAGTTAATCAAAAAAGAGAGGGAGTAAAAAGAAAGGAGAGCAATATCAATTCCAAACAATATAATTATGTTAATTGAAAGTACTATAAAAATAAAATTTGATTTACGGCGATAGTTAATGGCGATAATGTACGTAATTAAAAAAATATGCATAATTATAAAATTTATGTCCTAAATTAAAAGATTTAATTGGTACACTACGCCTTTTATTCCCATGAAGAATAAAACGCCTCAGTATCAAGAAAGTATCAAAGAATTAATTGAATTGCTGAACGCAAAATAAACATCAGCTGATCAACACTAAGTTCTTGGAATGCAGTTGGAATGACCCACTTAAAGTGGGTCAAGGTCATTCAAAATGATAAATAAAATCTATGTATGATATATGTCTAAGTCATGTTCATGAAGAAATACACACTAATATTTTTTTTATTAATAGGCTTGCGTTTGACCACCATCTCGCCTGATGTTAAGCAATGTTGCGGTCTATGTTGGAGCACGCTTGCCTAGAAGAAACCGATTCACTCATGATTTAAAGACACCCAGATTGTAACCATCGGGGAACACCCATTCAGGCAGCGTATTCCACAGACCAGCAGTTCGCACAATAAATGTAGAATCAAAGCGCTTCGTATGGGTTTTCGGAATATTAACCATAAAGTGGTGACAATTTTTCGTGCCTGCTCTGTCAGTCCGATAGCAAAATGGGCAGGAGGGAATTAGATCATGCAGATCCGATGCACACTCTCTGAAATTTATGTTGGCATACGCTTCGTTTGTGCATTTTCACTTTGTATGTTTTTATATTTAGTGCTCTAAAATCATGTTTTTTGTAATATTGCAAAAGAGATGAGGGATCAAGATTAAATATGGCCCCAGGTGACATAACTACTGTGACACTAAGTGAAATAAACCAGCCAAGTGCGCGTCGGGCTCGCGCATTGAGGGCTCCGTACCACCACAAAATACAACCATCAGTTATTAAGATGTAAAAACATGTTATTTGAGGTTTGCATGCATACATATGTCGCAATAAACTTATTGAGTATTGTTCTGGCTTATCGCCTTCCAAAATTGTCGAAGCAAAGGCTAGACAGTCACACATTCAATACTTTGCTACAGTGACGCTCGAGTATAACACAATTATAACTATGTAATGAACATAAATTCGTCACCGACTCGCGCTTGGCCAATATTTATTATTTTTTGCTATAATTTAGAATGTGTACTATAATCATACTAAGTTTGACGCTTATACATATTACCGTTTTTGCATTAGAGCTAATACAAAAATATGTTTTTTTTTTAATACGTTGTATGCTTTCATTTCGTTTTTACTTTTTGGCTTTTTTATTATTTCTTAGTTAATCCACCGTAACATTACATATTCTGTGAAAATTTCAACTGGCTATCTATTACGGTTCGAAAGATACATCCGTTTAAAGGTGGGATGGACAGACGGACAGACAGTCATCGTAGGCATAGTAATAGGGTCCCGTTTTTACCTTGTGGGTACGGAACCATAAAAAAGTATGGTCCATACTGCTAAAAAATATACAGTTATGTTTTAACCAAACAAACAATACCTCATGTAAATACAATAAAATCAAGTTATTGTGAAGGCCAAGGGAGAAGCCACATTGTTTTGATCCTACCAAACATCATAAATACCAGATTCTCTTCGTAGTACCAGATTCACTTTCATAGTACCAGATTCACTTTCATAGTACCAGATTCACTTTCATAGTACCAGATTCACTTTCATAGTACCAGATTCATTTTCATAGTACCAGATTCACTTTCATGGTAGTCACATAATTTAAGTGCTACCAGAGTTGAGGGTGTGTTACTGTCAGATAGGTCACAAGTAGCACATAGTACACAAGTGATACTTTACTGCTACTACCGTAAGTAGGTTTGTCTGTGAATTTGTATATTTTTTCAACAATAACTTGTGTATATTATTTTTATTTCTCATGAAATTTTACATGCAAGTATCTCAGTCCAATATAAGTTTTAGTTCAAATATGAGCAAATATAGGTCAGGTTTTGAAGAACACCTTGGGTTACATTATTGGAGTTTTAGTATGGTTCCCTATTTTTTTTTAATATAATATAGCCTATGTCGCCCGGGGATAGTGTAGCTTCCCAGATCAGTTCAGTTGTTTCGGAGCCTATTCAATGCAAACAAACAAACAATAAAATCTTTCTCATTATAATATTAGTATAGATTAAAAGAAGCTTTATTATGATATATGTCAACTAGTAGTAGCATATCTGTTTAACATCGTCATCTACGCCACTGGAGCAACAGTGTCAATGGTGCAGACCCTTACTTCATTTTTTAAGGACATTTGTAGGCATTTGTTGGCTCGAGCAGCTTGCTAGCTAACCCAGCTCTATAGCAACAAGCAAAAGGCCGGGGCGCATTTGAAAATTTTCTTAGCACTGACTTTGGTAACCTGATCAGTAATACAAATGCATGTACAGTAATACCCCGCTTTACGCAACCCTGTTATGCACGGTTTCACTATAACGAGAATTTCAAATGTCGCGCTCAAATGACTCGCATTACGCAAAAGAGTGCGTATAAACATAATGTACTCATCAACTTCTCTATGGTCGCCGGAATCCCCGCTGCCTCTGAACATTCTGTTTGAAGAATTGGGAATTCCGTCCTTCGACTTTGTTCTATGGGGATTATTAAATATTGACTATGTTTAATCAGAAACCTCGATATACGCGAATTTCAGTTCACGCGATTTTTTCCGGAACGTATCCCTCGCGTAAAGCGGTGTATTACTGTAAACTAAACACACTTAAGAAACATAGAAATACAGAACTAACAAAGACAGGGACTATTGTTGGCTGATGAAACCTTTCAAGGGGTCTGACGAGCAATCAACCCGTGCTGTATCCATCCTTGATTTTCAACACCTGAAACAATCAGGTCAGGTTCGGAAGTGGGTACAGAAGACCAAAGAGTACATCTGCCCCTTTGCTTAATGTTTGTGGACTAAGATAAGATTTAATAAGTTAAAACCTGTGCTGTTCTGGAGTCTTTACAACAACACCAAATTGATTGGCGATACATCAAGATAATAAGGTGTCCATATGACACCGCAAAAATTACTGTCCAAGTCCAAAGTCAGCAAACATAACATACATCTGTGTCGAGGTGCAAGACAAGGTAATGTTATTGCCCTGAAATTGTTCTCGAAAGGTAAAGGAGGATATGTTTAAGTTGCTAGACTGGACAAGTTTCAATATTAATGATATGGTGAGTATATCTCTCACTTACCTACAATAAAATTACCAGACGTCATTGTCATATTGGCTGAATCGCTAGAGGACCTACACTGGATGCTTTACGGCCTAGCAAATTCTTCCTAATGCATCGGTCTCCGGATAAACTTGCATAAACCATAAACCCAAGGTCATGTTCAACAAACTATGATCTGGGACTAGTTGCCATTATGAGGGCGAGAAAGGGTGGCAGGCAAAGTACTTCTGCATCGCATTTACTGAGTGAGATTGGACAAAATCTAAACGAGACCTTGAACGCTAAAGCTATTTTTCGGACCATAAATAAAAGATCTTCAATGTCATAGGGAGAATTATGTGCATTGAAGTTATAAAACGTTGCTAAGAGTAATTGATACATTTAACTATAATATATGAATAACGTAGATATGAAGAAATACCTTAGGGACTTACATGCAGTGGTTGCAATGTTGCTACAAGAAACAAAGTTTCTTTCTTTGATTGAAATTTTATCAAAAAACCATGATCAAGCGGAGTATTATTATTATACTTACCATGCAAAAAACAAAACCAAGAAGTACGTTGCTACGCAAATCCCAGAGCACTATTTTATTTATTTTAATTTTTTTTTTTTTTTTTTTTTTTTTTAAATATAATTCGCCCATCGGGCAGGCTAAAGCCTTTAAGGCCATACCGCCTATTCTTCTGTTTTATATAGTCTTAATAACGTCAAACAAGTCATAGTCACAGTCAGAGTCAAGGTAAGTAAGTCACGGTCAAGTCAAACTCATGCCTCTGTAAAGTGGTGGGAACTTTACAAGAGGCTCCTATGGAGTTTTGGAAACAACACGAAAAGACACGTTTCACCTCGTTATATCACTTGCCCACACTCGAGCACGTTTACGAGCACTTAATGAGTAATAATTCACCACCTAGAACACATTAACACTCGAAAATACACTAGTTTAGGAAAATAATCCAACGAGCCGACATGTTCTTTTCCACGTTGGCGCCAAAACTCTTTTAATTTGTTTTCTCTTTGCCTGGTTTTTTTTAAAAATAATTTTCATGACCGTGGTTTCAATGTCCTTTAGTCGTAATATTAAACAGTTTTCATAGCATTAACAGTGTCAAACAAGTCATAGTCACAGTCAGAGTCAAGCTAAGTAAGTCACGGTCAAGTCAAACTCACGCCCCTGTAATGTGGTGGAGACTTTACAAGAGGCTCCTATGGAGTTTTGGAAACAACACGAAAAGACACGTTTCACCTCGTTATATCACTTCCCCACACTCGAGCACGTTTACGAGCACTTAATGACTAATAATTCACCATATAGAACACATTAACACTCGAAAATACACAAGTTTAGGAAAATAATCCAACGAGCCGACATGTTTTTTTACACGTTGGCGCCAAAACTCCGCCTGGTTTTCTCAAAGCTTTGCCCATCCAGACCAAAGCCAGACCGACACACGGAACACTCTGCACCATAGCTCTGCACTGACAACGAAAAAACATGACCATGGATCCAGTGTTTTCCGTCGGTATAATAAACAACTCTATCACAGAAGAGAATACATAATAGACCTATTATACTCGAAACTCGTAGAGAGAGAAAGGTATAGAGAAGCCGCTAGCGTATAGATATGAGATAGCGATAATTTTTGGTAATTGTAATATTTCCTATAAAATATGGTTTAAATTCGACTAAATCTGATCTAACATGAAAGATAATCAACAACAACAAGTAAATCACGCAAGACTATTCATTAATGGACTCGAAAATCAAAACTTACGTGTGAAAGGTTGTTTTAATGTTTTCGTTCCGTGCGGCTATTACAGCCTAAAATACAGCAATTCACCATTATTAAAGGTCAGATTTACAATAATTCACTAGAAACCAGCAGGTAAATACGTTCAAAATACATTTGATAAAGCACAAGCATAAAAAATACCGAAAACAAAATTTCCGCGACCGGTTTGTCTGCCCGAAACCGAATGAGCTTCGGGGCAGGCAGACAAACGAATCGCATACGCCAGTAAGGGACAACAAATATTATCTTTCGTGTCTAAGTTTATTTCGCTTGCACAACTATTCGAGCAGCTTCTCTATTCCTTCTCACTCTACGATTATACTCTACTTGACTTGACGCAAGCAAAGCAAATTGCAAGCTCGCAACACAATCGCGGCATACCTTTTTTTTTGTTAATTGTTTTCATGACTATGGATACAGAGTCCTAAAACAACTTTAAAATGGGGCTAGATACACCCAAATATGAAATAATAGGGCTAGATTGCTAAATACTTATTAACAGAACAAGAATAAATCAAGTATTTTTTTATAATATAAATTGTCTACCTCTATTGTGTAGATTACAAATAAAATGCACCATTATTATGTACTCGAAATAATACATGTACAGGAAAATAACACAATGGGTCCAACAACTCGATTTATGTTTTTTATATGTTTATCGGGACTTATCACGTATTCTATACTAATATTATAAAGAGGAAAGGTTTGATTGTTTGTTTGTTTGTTTGCATTGAATAGACTCCAAAACTACTGAACCGATTTGAAAAATTCTTTCACTGTTGGGAAGCTACACTATCCCCGGGTGACATAGGCTATAAATAATACCCGTGCGAAGCAGGGGTGGACCGCTAGTATTTAATATAGGTAAAAATATGTACCTTTCGCTCGACGTTTCGACCATGTTACAATGGCCGTGGTCACGAGCTGACTGAAAACTGCGGGTGCATTTAAAACATGGGTTCAAATCGCGAAAGTTAAAAAATTACGATTTATGTTTTTTTCACGTTGTGCGTTGAGGGCAAGGATGTTCTAGTTCCCTTTAGCTTTAAGGCTTGTTGCGGCTTACATATGTATTTTATTATATTGTGTTCGATTATTTGCAGTTAGAAGCTGGGTTGGTGACGGCCAGGCGGCATGTCATCATCATCATCATCAGCCAGAAGACGTCCACTGCTGAACATAGGCCTCCCCTTTAACCTCCACACTGAACGACAGCCTGCCTTTTGCGTCCACTGGATGCCCGCGACTCTCACAATGTCGTCGGTCCATCTAGTGGTAGGCCTCCCTACGCTGCGTCTTCCGGTTCGTGGTCTCCACTCCAGAACCTTTCTTCCCCATCGGTTATCGGTTCTTCGAGCGATGTGGCCTGCCCATTGCCACTTCAACTTGCAAATTTTAACAGCTATGTCGGTGACTCTGGTTCTTTGGCGAATATCCACGTTTCGGATTTTATCGCGCAAAGAAACTCCGAGCATAGCTCTCTCCATTGCCCGCTGTGTAACTCTGAGTTTTTTCCAAAACGGCGGCACGTCACGTCGTCGCAAGTTTGCAAGCAGTAAAATTTCGCTGGTAGAAAGTAGGTAGGTATAGTTGATCGTTTACATTGTTTGTTTACGTGTTTGCGCTTGAGCACAAGTTCACGGAACTGCTTACATACGAGAAAATTCAATACGGTCATACGTCAGAAAATGTTTTACCTATAAAGAATCTCAGATTTTTATTTGCTCTGAGTAACGAATTAACGAATAAAATTTATAACGTATTTCTGCTTCAATGTCGTATCGAATACGTACAAATTATATTGTAACAATTTATATAATTATTACATGTCGCTACATTGAATTCATGGATTGTAACAAACAATAAGCTTTATTATTAATAAATAAATAAACTTTTTAAACACAAGCTTTTTTGTATTATTCTCAGCAAACCCTTTTATTTGATGACCATATTATGATGTGAACATTTTATCCGCCATCTTGTGGCATCCGCCATATTGAATTTATAATCTAAGACCAAAGTGCTTGGCTAGATAAATCCAATGAACCCAAACTCGACGGGGTTACGTCGTTTCGTTTAGGAGTTGCTATGACCACCTTCATCGTCAGACCGGCGGTATAGATTGCTTCACTCTAATACGAAAAAAGTTTTTGGAATACCTTTTAACCCAGCAATGTATGGAACAATACGAAAACGAAAAAAGTTTTCGAATACTATCAAAACTTGTAATAAGGGTTCAGTTTTAAAAAGTAAACTGATGTCAATGTCACGGTAGTTAAAGTGCTAACAGACAGCATGGATTTGGTTGACCTCAACCCGGCGGTTGAGGTCAACCAAATCCACCATCAAATCTGACCAACGGGAGAGAAAGAGAGGGAAATGTGTTATTCTCACTCTTTCTCTCCCATCGGTTGCTATGCAACCAAATTCACATGTCTGTTTTGTTTTGCTACTTACAGGCAGAGTCAAGCAAAGTAAGTCCCATTCAGGCCACGGAACACTATTACTCCTAACGGAGTAGCTCCTAGCTCCTTGATTCAGGCTCTAAAATCGGTCCAAGTATAATTTGCTCTGATAGCTGCATTAGCATTGTAAAAAGCTATCAATACTATACTATTGTTAAAACTTAAAACTATAGACTACTTAAAAATTATGTTGTTTCAAATAGACAAACTCATGTACTTTACCAATACATCGAGAATGGCTTAGGAGGGCTAAATAAACAAAACGTCAAAACTATTAAAAAAACTAGTGTCTGAAGTTAATCAATAAATTATTGATTGATCGATTTAATTTTGCCCAGTAAGCTGGTAACCCTGAGGTCACTGGTCACGCATCGGTATGGTCCAAAAGCCTCTGTAGCCAGACCAATAACCCAAAAAAAAAAAAACAACACGCATCGATTTTTTGGCGCCAACGTAAAAAAAAACATAATTATCACTTCATTCAATGAAGTGATATGTTTTTTGGATTAAGTATGTTATTTCTTGTTTTCCTGTGTAACTGGTGGATTATTGTTTGTTATGTTCTTGAACGTGCTCGAGTGTAGGCAAGTGATATATAGGTTAAACCTGTATTTTCGTGATGTATCCAAAACTCCACAGGAGCCTCTTAGTAAACCCTCCACCAGTTTACTAGTAGTCCAGTCATTACGTCGGAAATAACGGGATAGAAATGCAAATGAACCGAGAAAGCCAAATTTTGGATATGTCGTGGGGAGGGCCTAGCAAAGCTTAACTTCAAATTGTCGACCAAAATTACCTTGTGCAATTTCCGCCATCTTGAAAAAAGGGTCAAATTCAGTTTTTTCATCATAAATCGGTTCTCCGTTGAGATACGAAAATTTTTATGCGATACTTTTGTTGTTGCTTTTCTTGCGATCCAAGTATGGTCTCTACGTTCATGGTCTCGCAAGAGTGTACGAACGAGACGAACGATGCACAGTGGGTGTCGCGTGATTAGCGCAGAGAAACGAAGCTTCACTTGGCGCCAAGTAACAGCGAGAAGTACCACTAGGCGCCAAGTACCACTTTTACTGACACGTTCACTATGCACACCGTTGCAGACGATGCGTAGTAGGCACTTGCTACTTCTACTCGTCACTAAGACTTGTGCTACACATCGTCTGCAAGCACCTTTAGTCCTTTTTAGGGTTCCGTACCCAAAGGGTAAAAAAGGAACCCTATTACTAGGCCTACGATGTCTGTCTGTCTGTCTGTCAGTCTGCCTGTCCGTCTGTCTGTCCGTCCGTCTGTCCTACTTTTAAACGGCTGTATCTTGCGAACTGTAATAGATAGCCAGTTGAAATTTTCACAGAATGTGTAATGTTACGGCGGATTAACTAAAAAAAAAGTCTTCAAATTAAAAACGCAAAGGGGGTTCCCGTAAAACAAACGTATTTTTGTATTAGCTATGTAAAAACGGTACGTAATGCGTACAAGCATCAAATTTGACATGATTATAGAACACTCGTAATAGATAGCCAGTTGAAATTTTCACAGAATGTGTAATGTTACGGCGGATTAACTAAAAAAAAGTCTTCAAATTAAAAACGCAATGGGGGGGGGGGTTCCCGTAAAACAAACGTATTTTTGTATTAGCTATGTAAAAACGGTACGTAATGCGTACAAGCATCAGACATGATTATAGAACACTCTTAAGTATAACAACAAATAATTAATAATGGCCAAGAGCGAGTCGGTGACAAATTTCTATTCATTACCAAGGTATAACTGGTAGGTAATTTGTTTATTTGGACGACTTCATTCTACCGTCGACCTTATCATTTCATCGAATTGAAATGCCATATTTTTCATTGATAATTTTATTATTGTAGGTATGTTGTGGTGGTGCGCGAACCCGACTCGCACTTGGTCGTTTTATTACAGCTTGTTTTAGCGCTATGCCCCATCGAAAAATAATGAAGCACATTTTCAACGAAACATCAACATCATCTATCTATTAGGTAGGTATAACTGTGATTATAATCACACAGCAGCGTTTCGGTCAATAGGTTCGAACAAGGAATGAGTGCTCCCATAAATATAATAATATGTGCTTTGAATAATGCATTATCATTATAACGATTTTTTTTATTGTAGCCGTTGGGAACAAGTTTGTTAGTACTTGTAGGTATGACTATAGTAGATTCTACAACAAGTGCATAAAACAATCAATTTTAGTCGAGACGTTTATTAGCCGAGCCGGAGGTGAAGGCGAATATCGTCGACGAAAAATGGGTTTCATGCACAAGACAAGCACTCGGTACAAAAATAAAAATAATATACTTACATACCTACCTACTTAAAACTGTAATTTGCTGTGCTATTTTATTCGACAAAAAGTAGGAATGCCAGGATATTCAATAATACTATGGGTATAAATTATAGATCGAAACCTTGGCAAACTTCCTACATTAAATACTTATTTTAGAAACTGAACCTCTTTGAACCATTTTAGAGAGGTGGAGTTTATTTCTATGCACTAGTGCACAAAAAGCAGACTTTTGCAACTAGAGTATAAAAGCAGTTTTAGTCAGCATTTTACCGGGCATGAACAAGAAATTGATGAGCATGAGAAGTGAAAAATAAGTTGTCAAGATTAAGATCTTTTTTAATGAGATAAACCTTGATTTATGTACCTACATACCTACAATTAACGTATGTTCGTTAAGATAAATTAATTCATGTATGTTTTTAAAACACACAGATAACAAAATAAAACACGCAAAGACCAGCTGATCGGCATTACCGTTGGATGACCTTGGCCTACAGCAACTTTCGGTCGCTGACGCAATCCGTGACCTTGTGGATTCCACGAACAACGGTTGACAACAACATTAGTGGTAATAAAAAAAATACGTGAAAAATCGTCAAAACATCCCTTTGATCTCGTTACTAGGTAAGTAGGTCTCGCATTTATCATAATTTGCGGTAGTTTTATAGCCGCATGACCACCTACAACGACATGGAAACGATATTAGCTTAGCGAGCCCGAGGCCAAGTGTGAGTCGGACTCGCACATCGAGGGTTCCGCACCATAAAAAATGGTTTTTATTAATCGATATAAAATAGAGGTAAGTACATTTTATTATGTATTACGTAGTGCTAAGTTAGTTTTATTTCATTCAATTCGGAATCTTTAGCGCGTTTCAGACTAGCACTTGGCCGGTGTTTAATATTTGTTGTTTTACGTTACAGTTTGTACTATAATCATCGTTTGTACGTACCAATACAGTTATTAACACTATAGTCTTTGCTCTAATGTAAAAACAACACACAAAAACAACAATTATAGGCATAGGTACACAACCTTTATTTTTTACTTTTTAAAAGATAAGGTAGTGCACATAGACAGTCAGCATAGCCTTAGGTAATAGGGTCCGCTTGTTGACAACCTTTGGGTACGGAACCCTATAAAATCTTAGTTTCCATTGCAGTAAAACTCTCTCTGGTCAACAATATAGGCACCTACCTATGGCGTGAGTAAAGTAGTAGTCTAGTCACCTAGGATACCACAAGGACAAATTCGTGAAAATTATCGAAGGTAGAAAGAGAAAAATGCAAACTAAGAAGGGCGAAACATAATTATATAACATCCATGTAAAACAAATTCAGGGGAAGGGTACGTCTTACCTACCTACAAAACGCGTTTTTTTACACTGCTGTCAAAAGAGCCTAAGTACTCCAATGACATGAGCCACAATAGCTCCTAAATATGAATATCGAAGCCTCAAACGTTAGAAAAAAAATATATTTAGAAGGTATTTTGTGTGTGTAAACATGTTATAGTTATAATTATCTTTGTTTTAGTGTAGGTATATAAAAGCGCTCCGTCTGGAAAATTCACGGTGGAATTATAATCATCGTCCAAATCTGGGCTCACAGGACAATCTCCTTCGTTTGATGGTTTATCCCAATACGTAGCATTGGCGAAATTGAGGTGGCTCCTCCACTCCTCAGAAAAGGTCATTATGTAAGAGTTAAGTAATTGCCTATAGATAGATTGCCGTTTTGTTTTATGGGTAGATACTAGATCTACCCATAAAACAAAACGAGGCACTTAACTCCTTGTTTATCTTTAGCTTCCGATAGACCGATAACGGTCATTGACCACACATATCACCACACAACTCAAAATAATGCAGATAAGCGTTGACTTTTATTGTGATCTTTGGCAGATGTAGCCTGCAATCTATGATCACGGTTTTGGACGAACCAAGTCAAGAAATTAGTTCAAAGATGGTCTAAGACTGAAGAATGCTAAAGCTACGACAAACGGAGAACCAAATCCAATAGGTACAAGCAAACGGTGTCACCGTTTGCTTGTACCTATTTGCTGTTCGATTACGGCAATGACAAGGACTTTGTATACCCTAAACAATAGGGTACCTATACAAAGTCTATGAGTGTACAAGGACTTTGTATACCCTAAACAATAGGGTATACAAACTCCTTGGTCAATGACTATCCCTCATATTCATAGACGTAATGAAGGTTACTTGCATCCTCAATTTCTCACGTCACCTTCAAGTGACGTTTTTATATGCCAAAACACAACTTGAGGGTAACTTGAGGATTATGGAATATCCTCAAGAATATGAGGATATATCAAATGATATCTTTCGAGGACGCCATAATAAAACAGATAGACAGGATAGTCTATCTTGGACAAAGTATTGGATGAATAATAACGTGTTTAATAAGTAAGCTAAATACATAAAAGACGTTAATGGATAACAACCATACAATACATCTTTACGGATGTTAATGCTGGGTCTAAAAGCCAGCTAAAATAGCCATTTTCTATAGGGCAACAGACAGGTCAATTAACTAGGTTAATTAGGTTAGGAATTAAGCTCAAAACTAGAAACGTAAGCATCCGGAAAACCACAAAATTGCTAGATGATGCCGCAAGTTGCTTTGCATACTTAAGTGAAAGTGGGCTGGTCACGTCGCGAGAGCTACAGATGGGCGCTATGGAGCGAGTAAATTCTGCACTGGTATGTCAGAGAAAAAACTAGGTCAGGGGCGGCCCAGAAGAAGAATACGCGACGACATAGTCGACGCCGCCTAAATCACCTGGACGAGCCTGGCGCAAAAGCGACAATCATAGAGCTGCATGGAGGAGGCCTACTATACCAAATTTAGGAGCAGAAACAAAAGTAGTAACTACTATAAACATTATAGCGAAATTTTATTCAACTTATTTTGGGAATTAAGGCTTTATGTTTATACACATAAATGAATATTCTTTCTTAAATTTAAGTTTTTTCGTAATATTTATCCATAAAAAACATAAGAGATTATAAAAAAACCTAAACCTATAGTGCCGCCGGCAGCAGCGCTTGGCACAAACTACTGGTGGTCAGGACTGTAGAGTGAGGAACCTCTTGACAATGAACACCGTGTCCAAGATTACCGCATTCTGCATCTGACCCTTGACTGAACCGTCCAACGAGAGCCACTTAAAGTGGTGTCGAGGCTCTTTGCTATAAGGCCGTTCACCGAAACAACTATCGAAACATTGATCTTCGAGTCAACATCCCACATGGCGGTGACCTCGTGAGCCAAGTCAAGATAAACCACGATCTCAAGAGGTCACGACTCACGACTTAGAAGATTGTTAACTTCGAAGATGATTAAACAGTTCAATGAATTATGAATAGAATTGAATAACTAACTACATGAGATGCGTTCGGATAGCCCCTTGGTGGCAAAAATAACTGTTACAAACGCCAATAATGATCACATGTAGCGTTCGTTTTGGGAATGTGTGTGCAAAAGTGGCATTATTAACTGTTTTCGCTCACCGTTCGGATAGGTCGAAAACAGCTAAAAGTTCCATCGTAATCTGCCACTTTTGACCCACCTCGCGACATGGGATCGTTGTGATCGATTTTGACGTTTGTTTTTCGCGGTGTTTTGGTGTTTTGTTTGCGCGCGACTGTAATAATTCTTCAGTTTCTTGTTTTACAACTGTAGCGTTCTTTTAGGGTAGGGATCAAAATTGGCAAAAATTGCAAAATTCTCAATACGAACGATTTACATCAACGCCAATTTTGACAATGCTAAAAATGCCATCATAGCCTATCCGAACGCACCTATAGATGCCCACAGGTATTTTAACAATTAGAAAGGAAGTTTATGTAAACTGATTATATATTTTTTGATAAAAGAGCTGTTGCACTAGAAGTAAATATAGCAACTGGACAGACTAGAGATGGGGCCAATAAAGATGTCTTGCATTTCACCTGCAGTGGACAGACCAAAACACAGGGAGCTAAAGATTAAGTCAAGTTAAATAATTATTGTCTATTTTAGCATTTGACTTAAAGTACTCTTGTTTTAGGAGATACAGGGTAAGGCTGAGATCGTGTGAGAGTTCAAAGATAAAATTTAGTAAAAGTAGTAATAATAACAAGCATTCAATGACCCCCATATCATGCACGATAAAGGCCACTCTCCAATGTTAGCATTTATACTATGGAATTGGAATTCATATCAATCAGTAGGTAAGTAGCCAAATTAAGCAGAAAAAGAGATTTACTAAAAATTGTTAAATTACGGAAAACAACTTTCAGTAAATTATATAAGTTATAATGGTTCGTTTTACAATAAGTTTACTAATTTTAGCGCGACAAAAATAGACGATGAAAAATTCAAACCTTTTTAGTATATCTGGCGTAAGTAGCCGTTATAATCCTGAACTATAAGGTAAAGATAATATAATCAAAAGAAAGCAATAATAAAACTACAAAAAAAAGGCCCAGCATATTTACCGGGCAGTGAGATAATGAAGGTTGTGCTGCGATGAATATAATGGACCTATCAGTGCTAGCCACAACACAACTAAGTTGTAAGTAACGTTTTCCAAAATAACAAAAAAAAAAAATACATAAGTACGTGGTCATAAACATAATTTATTTATACGTCCATGAGATATAGTAATTTAAATAAAGGTCACTTGAAGGTTATTAACACGAGACAATATCTAGATGAAAACTTATCTAATAAAGAACAATGTACCTACCGATAAATACCTACCTTTGAAAAATCTGTGAGAATTATCACGCAGGTGTTTTGCATACTTATGTAATGAACCGGAACCAAGATTTAAATTGAAATTGACGTAACGTAAATACGACGAGGTACCTAAGCTTCATTATCATATTTAACTATTCAACGACCATTTTTAAATTTCACGTGATTTTGAAATCGCTGTTCCTAAGCATACAAACGATGAATCATTTGACACAGTAGGTACCTAATGTTATCTTACCTAAGCCAGACAAAAACATACTAACATGTTTTATTACTATACTACATTTTAGGTATTGCCCTCAAACTTCGTACGTGTAGAATTTATATGTAGACTTTCATACAAACTTTCAAGCTACATTTGCCCCCTTAATTCAATCCTATCCCAAAATCCTTTCTTAGCAGAAAGCAGACATCTCATAAGGCCTACCATATTTCAGTTTCTTTGCCATTGCAAGTGAATTAATATCAGAAATTAATAATTGGACTAATAATACAAAAAGTATATCTGAACTCAATAGATTTGCAATTGATTCAAAGTAAATGTAGTAACTAAACACCAAAATAGTTACTCTCAAATAAATGTCAATGTCATATCATAAATATTAATACAAGTGATAATATTTCGTTTTATCGATATATCAGACAGAGAGATAAAGAGTTCAATGCAAGAAACGGTGTTCAAAGTTTCAAGGTCACTATAAGCTCGTATCTCGTATAAGTAAGTTACTTCGATACCGACATTTTTTCATTTTATTTCACCCTATCACCTACGGCGTAATGGTGCTATACATAATTACTATTACGCAAAAGGAGATAGGGGTTTTATTGTACACAATAACAATGTGTGAACGTTGCATATTCAATTTAACAGACATTATTATGCATGATTAATATAGGTAAAAAAAAAAAACAAGATTATCATAATAACCTACTTGCGATCGAATCTCAAGAATGAAAGCCTAATTTTATTGTTTTATGAAATAAGATAAAAATATTATAATGAACAATATAATTATATGTATTTAGTATTCTTATATAAAAATATTTAAATTTACCTAACCTAAACAAATTGTTATTGGTCTCATCGAGTAAAATATATTAGCATTCAATTACGTACGGCGCGTACATATTTTAGCATATTATTACATTAATTAGCATAATATTAACGACGTTTCCTATGTCGACATTCTTGACCCTGTGGTCGATTAGCATATTCTTTTAGCATTATTTGTATTTCATGATAATAACATTGTTTATATTCATAAAAATAGCGTTTTAAGTTATTTATAATAGTCGCAGCCGCTCTGGCTATACTCATATTAAAATAATACTTGATTTGCAACATTCGCTGAATTAACGTGACTGTTGATAAGTATTTTTTTGAATGTTAATACATTTAAAAAAAACATAAATTGTGACCTACAGTAACTGTATAATCAGGTCAATAAACAATTCATATTTTAGGCTATTCATTATTTCTACAAATTCTAAGATGTGATTGCTTCAAACTCTACAGTTACAAAGGCAATAAATACTGGCATAATAAAAGGCACAAGGCTTAAAAATAATATTATAAATAATTTATGTTTGATAATGTTTACATACGCGTATATTATGCAATCAAACGATAAATATAATTTAATATAATATGATATAAACAATATTATATAGCATTGTAGATGACATAAAATTATTGATCAAAATAGGGAACTTGACTATATCAGAATAGTTAAGTTTCCTCAACTATTTCAATAATTAATATTATCACGTCTATATTTTTAGGTCCTTTATACCAAGTTACTTACGAGTAATTACCTAATGCAATACTTGCTTTAATTACTTACGTTAATACCAAGTAGAATTAAAAGATTTTTTTCGGAAAAAAATTATATATTACCGTTATTTTAAGTCTTAAATTATAAATTTAGCTGTTATTTATGACATAATACAATAGCGTGCTCATATTACGTATCAACAATTATATTAAAGATAAAGCGAAGTAGTATCACGGTATTAGCTTAACAAGCACAATGGGAAACACGATCACTATCAATGTTAAGTCCAAGCAGTCAATGCATTAATTAACGCTGTTACACATCGTGATATAATATGTGGTAAAAATGATATATGTAGGTACTACTTGTATAGGTATAAGTACTGGTATATAGGTACTTGTATAAATATTTGGGATAAAAATACAAACAACCAAATAAAGAGAAAAACTTCAAGGCCAGAAGTCTAGATAGAACATTAATTACATATCACACAAAAGCTCTAATATCAAACGGCACGATAAGCCTCGTTTTATAAATAACCACGCGGATGTAATAATTGAGTTCATACGTGATCGACTAAGAGTTAATGGCAATTGCTTTTTTTTATACAGCGAGCAAACATCTGCACGAGTCATGACTCACGACGTGAATAAATTGGACATTTGCTTTATTTAGACGATCCTTCAACATATGACTCAGGAGTACTTAGAAGACGAGACGTCTGAGAAGCTAAATAACCATTTCAATGTTTGTGTTGACCAAATGTTACGTTTTAAATTAACTAGCTAGTAAAAACAAAACATGTGTGGTTATGATAATGATGAAGTAACAAGAGTTGGATACGGTGGGAAAACAAGAGATTCAAAAGACTATATCAAAAACAACACATGAACATGAAACGCATATGAAACTAAAAAACAACAGGATTTCATATAATGGTAATGTATTATATTATAACAATGAAAATATAATGGTGAAATAATTGTTCGACGCCGCTACAAACACGGGCACGGCACTAAAAATAAGCTATAAACATTCGAATGTTTTTAAATCGTCATAATGTCATGACCTTGACATCCCAAAGTCATATGTTATCACTGAATTCATATCTGTCTGGCTCGTATTCAGAATGTAAATAAGTAATGATTATAATTGAATGGGTATGGATAATATAAGTGTTATCATGATTGATGATAGTAATTTTTGGGAGAAATGCATAATATAATAAATCAATGGTCAATATCTTGCGAGACCTATAAGATCTCGATTTCAACTAGAAATTTTAAATAGAAGATGCACTTGAAATTTAAGATATTTGTATTTCTTTATTATATTAAATTATTTAATTACATATGATGTAAATTATACATCTTACTGCTTGAAATGCATTTATGGAACAAATTTCGTTGGTCGAATGTCTTTGATGACATTGCGTTAGATTTTAATACTTTCTTGATACTGAGGCGAGCTGTAGTTTTATTTGTAGGATCTACAATATTGAGGGTGCTTGCACACGATGCGTAGTAGAAGCACAGAAGGTAGAAGTAGCAAGTGCCTACTACGCATCGTTTGGCTTATTGCAAGTGGCGGTGGAAGTACTAATAAGCACTGCCACTTGTACTAAGCAAAATGTTGCACAAGATG
Source organism: Agriopis marginaria (assembly GCA_932305915.1). NCBI lineage: Eukaryota > Metazoa > Arthropoda > Insecta > Lepidoptera > Geometridae > Agriopis > Agriopis marginaria. The sequence goes on from OW029926.1 coordinate 5,797,097, forward strand.
CGTAGTATTTACTAACAACTTCTAATTGTTACGTCTACTACGCATCATGTGCAGGCGCCCTAAGAAAGACGTAAGTACAACCAACCTAAGCAGAAGATTGCTGCTACTGCTTTTTGGTTCAAGTGGTCAGTAATGTAATGTCCTTGTAAAAGTGCAGGTGTAAGATGACTCACCGTAACAGTCTTTCATGTCTCTCTCTATCGTAGCTGTGCGCGAAGTACTCGTCCGCGATGGCATGGTGCAGCTGTCCGTGCTGCGGCGGGTACTGGCGCTGCTTCCACAGCAGCTCGCCGTAGAGCGCGGGCGGCGGCGGAGTGAGGTGCAGCAGCGGCGGGGGAGGGCCGCCGCCGTAGCCGTGTGCCATGCCGCGCCACTCGCGCTCCTCCGTCGAACTGGCGGAGCCGCCGGACCGCACTCCGCTCACACCCGAGTCGGACCTATCGTCCGCATCTCGCGCGCACACTATCACACAGTCGTCCTCCTCGGAGGCCACGGCGCTGGCAACACCATCCGCGCCCGTAACGCCACTCACTTCACTCCGCACTTCACTCTTCACTTCACTCGGCTCACTGCTGCCGCAACGCTCCTGCGGCTTTGGCACTTCCTCTTTTTTTACGCACTTGGATTCCTCACTGATTTCGGCGACATTACCACTTGCACTTGCACTCTCTGTTACACCTGAAACAATAAAAACAATACATTAGTAAAGGTTTAAACGACTTGCAATACCAAAGTAGGTACCTACAGAACTTAATACTTCGTTGGAGACAAATTTTAGAAACGTGGAAATAATATTTTTAGGGATGATCGAACTGAATTAAACGCAGCGTCACTTGACTGACACACGAACTTAATAACGGGTGTTATCAGCAATATGCTGCCAGCTGCATATTTTCAAACGGCTGACGTCAGTACTCTGTCAGTCGCGATTTCACGAAGGCACGTTTGGGACTTTGCCAAAATAAGCTCATTCACACTGCGACCGCCTACACGTACAAAAATGTATTGTATGCGACTGATGCGACCTCGGCGTTATTCGGGACAATTTAATTTCACTTGGCAGAATACGTTCCCGGTTGTAATTTATAAATAAGCGTACGGGTCACGCAGATAGAGGGCGGACAAAATTAATCACGGTTAGTTACACACGTTTGTATTAAGAATAATGAAACAAACATAATGAAAACAAATAACTTAATTACATAGAGCGTAAATAATCAATTTAGAAACGGCTGTGCCAATGATACAGTATAGGAGGGCGCTTTATACGACGAGGCTTGAAGTTAATTCTATTAGTTAATCCATCAATGAAAAGAGATTATCGATTACCGCCTACCGGCATCGTGAAAGCATTTGGGTCAGTAATGTTTGTTGGTATTTTTGTACGTAATCAAGACCGGAACCGGAAGGCTTCCCTTGGAGCAATGCGGCCGCGTGGGCGGCGACGGTGTGTTGGCAAGAATACGCCGCACATGTGTGAATGACGGCTGGCGCACCGCCAGGAGCCCTGCGCCAACGTCCAGCGTTTGTCAGCCGTCCATTTGGCGCGCGACCAGAACGAGGGCAATGTGACAAAAGTCGGGGCGTGACTAGATGACATTTATACAATTTATGCTAAACACGACATAAATTGATTGCTAGATAGCGGAAATTGCGATGTCAAGAATGCAATGACTGGTTCAGTTAGAAATGAACGGTTATTTGATATTCCCTTATCATAATGACCTCAATTGTATAATAGACATTTTGGTGTAAATAAAAATTGAGCTTTAGAAGTTAATCTGATAATCATTACAGCTTTTATTAGAACATACTAATTATCATAATAATATACGGCACAATGTTTGTAGAGGTAATAATGTGTAAACAGTTACTCTGGTGTCACAGAATACATATTAGTTGCTGTTGTCAGGAATGGCAAGAACCTGCGAGTCATGTTGGTCATTATTGTCAGCGTGATAAGGTTAAGTAGGTATCTGGTATACGAGAGAGGTAAACATAACACTCGAGATATGAGTGTTTAAGAAAGCGTTACTGATAAAATTTTAATGAAAACAGACGATGTTTTCCTCAAGAATATTCAAGATTTAAAGATATGCAAAAGTTCCGAATTGCAAAAGTAAGATAAAAATCTAAATTGTATAAGATAATTAAATCGTAAAACAGATAACACATACCTACCTAGAATTCGACACGATTCAACTCGAACACAAAGCGAGATGGCCGCGTCGAGCGAGCAACAATGGAATTTTAATGAGAGCTCAGTAAACGAGGATCCTCATCTGCATAATCGCATAAATAATAATTATTCATAACAAACATAAACAGTGGAGCGGTGACTGTGTGGGCACCGGCCATTATTCACGCAATGCGTGAGCCGCGAGATATCATCTCGGCCGCGTAATGATATGATTAAGTATTGCGATACGGTCGTGGAGCCGCCATTTTTAATGCAGCCGACGATTACTCACCGGGGGGGAACCGGTCTCGGCAAAATTTGCCCGACTGAGACGGGAACCACATTCTTTCCAGTTATGGACACCGTGCACGCACAATTAATAAATACCGCAAGCACCGACCGATCCACAACATCTCAAATAGCACGATCGTATCGAGTACAATTCCTGCAATCATTCAATGCTGATAAGATATGATATTATCGTATACAGCAAACATTTCGAACATAAACGAGAATAAACCTTGTATCTAATCAAATAACAAATTAAAACACGACCCGACGTAGTATAAAACGATACAATAAAGTCCTATAGGTAGATTAATTAAAACAATCGCAAAACCAAGTCGGTAATACAAATACCACTGCTACGATAGTGTTAGTTATCGCTCACAAAAGGAAACGAGAGATTGTTTAAACTAACAATATTCGATAACAAGAATTACAACGAGTCACAGCTGTTAGCAATGTAAAAGAATACACGAAGCGGAGAAAACAAACCCGCTTTACAAACAAACGAGCATTGAGCGAAATGTAAACAAAAGTTGTGAAACAATACGACAGTGATCAACGGACGGGGACAATGGGACAACAAATAACTAGATGGGGAAGTGCGGCTACCTCGCGCTCGACGGCTGCTGATTGACAACACAAAACGTCGCTGGAGTCGGCGACGGCGGGGCGAGAGTTTTTCATTAGATACCTGACGTGAAAAATTCAAAGGTAGCGAGCTCAGACACCGGAGCTCACGCAGTGCGGCGGCGGCAGTAAATCCCGAACACGACAGTTTGAATTATTCATGAAGGGCGGGCCCGACCGACATAAACTGCACACTAGAACAACCCACTTCCTCGACTACTGCTACTAATTCTTCGCTTACAAAATATGCGTTATATGTAAATTCAACTTGTAAACTCGTTGGAACGGTTAAGCAAAGTTGTAATACTTCGAATACCGCGAAAGAATGTAAAACTTCACGCTAACCGTGCCAATAATTTATATTTAAGTAGCAGATTTTCATCAACCGCAAGTGGGTAAGCAAGTGAACGAGTCTCGTTTTGAATTATTCATTGCAATGCAATACCGTTTATCCACTGTACCATTTGTAAACTATGGAGGCTTCGGGGAATTGTTAAACCGCAAATTATTATTACCCACGTCGGCCACGTCAATGTCGAAGCATCAAAAAACATTGGCTCATTCTGTTTCATGATGATACTGATGAGGTTAAAAGGTCGGCAGCATCATAGGCTCATAAAACTCGTGAGTCACGAAACCGCGTTTTGTACGGAAGTTAATATGAGTTCTATAACAATAATTATATACCAAGATAAAATAATATATCTGCTTAGAACAAACCTATACTTTATCTGGAGTAAGTTGTTACCACGTAATCCGAGCGTGTTTATACAGTCAAAGCCATCTCGTTAAAGCCACTAGAGCGCGTCGGTTCGCCAACCGTGTAATGAAACACTTCCACTCGGGCAATAACCGTTAATAAGATGTTTAGTAGTGACAAAGCTTTCTCTATGCTATAATAAAGCAATTACGGACACCAGGGTATATTAAAGTTACGCAATACCGTATGTGATAAAACCTTCAATTATCTTTACATTTCAAATATAAAATGGGTAAAACTCACCGCAAACCGCATTTGGTTCTTTCACTTTCTAAATAAGGTTCACAAATTAATTATTCAATAGGTTGGTAGCTTTTGAAATGTCAGCCTTGATCACAGAGTACCGCGTCAGGGTGCAGAAATAGCTGACTTCTTTCGGGAGGGTTAATAGAAGAATAAAATTGTGATAATCGAGTTGTGCGCATCAGCGTTTTTGAGGCGGTTTGTTGAGGTAATAAGGCGCATCGGTTATCGTGACTGCGAAGTGCAATAGAGCCTTGAAGATAGTGTGTAGCCGGTATCACGAGTCAGCTGCATTCGTGCAGTAAATTGCGCAATGTTCTATTGAAAGAGCACGGAGGCGACCGCTCTCAGCAATCTGGCCCGCATCTCACGACGCATCCCGATCGCTCGTGACCGGAATACTTGATTCAGAGTTCAGAAAAGATCCTATACTTCTATCCAGAACAATCGTTGCCTTTGGAAATATTACGAGGTATGCGACCAGGAAGTAAAATCTACGGGTAATAATGATTGAACTCAAAATTAAATAACCAATATTACAAACAATAGACGTGAACATAAACAGATACCAGTTTTAAGACAAGTCAAGGAGATCTGCACAGACAAAAACGTGATGACCTCAGTTTAATTTTTTACACGAATCGCATTGACCCGAATGTGAATGATATTGAAATCGACTAACAAGGAAATCAAATCGTTGAAGTAGGTAACTAATGATAACCTTTATCGATGAATTGGAACAACCGAGACAGGCCATTCGAAAGAACAATAAACAATAGCGCGATAAAATGAGCTATTCAATAACGATATAGCTGTTTACGCCAATAACGCTCACTAGAATAGTGTTGTACAGATAACAAGGGCTACAAAAGGTCATCTAGTACATGACTGGTCTAATAACGTAATAAATAATGTTATTTATCGTTGCCTACGTGTGCGGATCGGATGCGATTATGTGGTTAGGTATGTGATTATATAACGAGTAATGTGGGTATGTAATACAGAGTAGGCAATTAACACAGTTTTCAAGAGTTGTCTCATTGGTAATTCATGTGACGTGTATAAAATGCCTACGCTGCACCTGATTGGCAAACGTTGGGTTTTATTACTGTTTATAGGTTACAATTTGCATGCATAACATCCATTACAAAACAAAATTGCAACTGAGACTAACAAACATTTTAAAGGAAATGTGACCTTTGATACTATAATCGAACTATTAACATCCGATCGCAATAGATACATTTTAAATACAATTAGTTAATCAGTAATCGAGGCAGACACTAGAAAAGAGCAGGTAATGATTACACAACAAAAAAGGTGATGAATAAAGAGTCAAACACTGCTTATTATACAGAGTATACTCACGAATTTCATCGCAATTTACGAAATAACGATAGGTAGGCATAAACACACCAGAATCGCAACATTCAAAGTTAAGTATACCAGTTTCGCCCGTGCGGAAAGACTGTATAATATTATCAAAATAGAAATGATCTGACATACTTAGCCAAATTTCAAAAAACTACAACGTGTAGTGTGGGGATCAATACTTACACCAATAATTGATTTCAGAATAATAATTTATGCATCGCATAAAAAGAATCTTACCTATTGATAACATGTTTAAATATATTACTCACTTTTAGTGAAAGTGGTGCTTCGGGATTTCAGTAATCTTCTTTATCAGCTTTATTCTCCAAAACAGCTTCGTCAAATTAATATAGAACACTTCAAATTGTGATAATAGATCAACGACACAAGATTCTTCAACAAAACAAATTAACACGTCAGTCACAATCACAATCCACAAATATACGGAAATCCTCTTGAAATATTTGATGATCCTACAGCAACGCTCGTCCTTGAATGCGGTCAGGAAGTCGTCGAAGTGAAACGTTCAACTGCACACACTATCACCACTCCAGTAGGCTATGCTTTACAATTCACGATGTCAAAAATGATCCGTTGCGAACGTTCTATGGCACGGACGTACGTAAGCCCCAGTGGCGCACAAAGAACTGGCTGAACTGAACGCGGGGAGGGAAGTGGTGATCGAGGAGGACGGGGTGAGGGGACGGCTGCCACGGCAGTCTCGCGACGACGACGTAGCAGGCAACGTAGCAACAAGTGAACGGCGGCGCGGGTGTGAGGCTCGGGTAGCGGGGCGGGGCGCAGAATTGTGGAGGGTCCCCCCTCGCACACAAAGAGCGCACCTGACCTGCCGGTGATGCAGCCCGTCTGCCTCCCGTCCTCGCATCCTCTCGCTGCAGTAGCTGTCGTTACCCAACACATCGAGATAACCAGATGGCACTAAACACGACACGTAATCGATTTCAATCACGACATACATACCAAGGCTTTTGAAGACAAATTTGGCACTAAAATTAACAAAATTAAATAAGAAAAAGGTTACTTGTAGATTTTAACGAAGTAATCTCAAATTTACCTAAAATTATTTATGGTATTGTCTCATTTATATATAGATAACGATGATTGGGTCAGCGAGACATCGAAAAAGGATAATTAAGAGCAATTAGGTTTTTTTTTTTACTTATTACAGCGTACTATATCAATAAAAAAAAACACACATACTCGTAATTAGATCAAAATGTCTGAAAAACATTAACTATGTCAGTGAATGAAATTTCGCTAGGAATCTTGCACGAATCTTGTTTATTGAATTAGATTTATAGCTTCGTAAGAGCGTCGATTCAAACATACATCAAATGTATTGATTGGGAAAAATCTCTACACCCACGCAACATAACAAACCATAACTTCTAAGAATGTTGTGTAAAAACATCTTATATAAATCTTCTTTTCTCAGTAGCTTCGTTGGAATTTCCGTAATTACAGCATGTATAAAAACAACTGTTTTTCTGTACGTGAATATAGGTACCATTTATTAATAAAATGCGCATAAAAACGAAACTCGTTCGCTTTATAGACTCAAAATGGCAAAAAGAGCGCTAATCAGACAGGTTTAGTTGCTTTTTATAGATCTTAACGATGAATTAATAGAAATACGAAGGTATAAATGTATTTAGTAGACACGTTTTTTGCTGATTGACACAATAGGACATTATTACACGGAAAAATATATTATATTCGATTTAATATTACTTGAAATTGAACACTAGTATTCATACTTAGTAACATAGAGGTAATTGTTTTTACAAGTGTCATCAATTTCTGACTCAACATATATAAAACAAATTTACCTATGTATGACACAAATTCATAAGAGGAAACAACAGACGTAACATACCTAATAAATGGTATTGTCTGTTCTTGTAAATGTACAATACATATAAGTACGTATACGTATAGGTACGACGAATCGAGTACATATAATATAAACAAATGCCGATCGCCGACCAACATACTGAAAGTATTTTACGACGCGTTAACAATTTGGCTGGACGCCAACTATTCCATGACAAGCGATCCGTTCTACGTTCAGTTTTATAAATAACACAAAGAGTTCAGTTTGCAGGTCACACTAAACTATTGCCAGAACAGACAAGATTTGCATACATTGTTTCTTTTTGAATTCTCAACGACGACCGCTAATTTACATCGCAAATAAGCTCCTATTAGCTTGGTTACAGCAAAGTTATGCTCGTCTTTGTGAACGCCCCGCCTACCGTCTATCGTCTACCTGCTTCAAACCGGCTATCAACATTTTTTATCTCAATTCGAAAGAGCACGGCAGTAAAAACCTAATTACTTTTTGTCAAGTTTGTAATGGTCTTACGATTTATTTCGATGTTATTATTGTTACTCGTTTTTGTTATCGCGTTGCTCCGTCATGCGGGTAAGCGGATACATAGGCAAATTGGCAGGCAAAACCCGTTTGTGTAGGTTTTTGCGAAAGAAAAAACAAGCAAGGAGGTCGCATACCTTGTTTTGGCCTTGCGCTAATCGAGTTAGCGGTTACACGCGAATTGTTAATGTTCTGTAATTTGCACATATATGTAGGTACCTACTGCGAGGAAAAAACTGATATTTTCAATTTGACCGAGCTCCAGCAATGATAAATGGCTCTAATTCGCCCACTTTTAACTGTAATATGTTCTGTTCTAAATAAAAATGATAAGTCGTTAATCACAGTGATAAAATGGCATGTCTGAGGACAATCACGTTTCGTTTGAGATATGTAATGTAAAAAGAACGCAAACTCACGAATTTTGATAATCTCCTAAAAATAGGTGTCGTATCACACAACGGGCGGTGTACATAATTCAGATACGTTAGATAACTCGTATGAGAAGTGGGGAATTTATAGATAAGACTCTACAAACACGGCAGCAGATAACCTGGTTGCAGTAACTGATAGCGAGCCTGTTATCCACGCACAAGTTTGTATAAATCATGTTCAAATATCCCGGGAAAATTATACGGAACTCTTTATCAACTGATATTAAACAAATTCGATTCGTACATCATGTAGAGATCCTATTAATCCCACCAATATTAACCCTACAATATGCTATTGATAATTACGAATCCAATTTAACACGCTAATATCATTAGCTCGCTCTTTTTTCGTAGTCTAATTAATATCGATCAACACTGGTCATTGAATTAACATTAAATAATGAAGCAATTATCGATAGATAATAGTTATTTGTTCAGTGAAGCGATATAATATCAATCTGGAATCAGGTGCTGCAAAAATGTCAATAAATGATACAGTTAAGGAAGTTGATGTTGATACCGTTTTCGGCGTTTTTAGAAAGGCATTCGAACAAGTTTACGAATATGGCAAAAGCGTGTTATTTGTAACGTGTATGTGTGTGAGCAGTATCTCAATTTCCGGACCACATGAGTCAGGTTGCGTGGGAGAATTCACAACTTACGACAGTAAAATTCTTTCTCGCGCCGTGAAAGGAGTAAATGTGTTTAAATGTAGGTATCGCCGTTAAGTGAGAACAATGAGTTATTCAGCCTGTTATCGATAGTTTATACAGCTGCAGTAGAACTAGGTGCCGTACTGCGGAGACGTCGTAGTTATTACGAGTCAATTAATTCGACGACTCGCACTGATGCAATTACATGACTCATGGCAATTTTACTGTCGACGCGCTATGACTATGAAAGACAATGGCTGGTTATTTATTAGCATTCAAAATACAAATTTTATAAAGAAAAGCTCGCGAATGTTGTTGTGTTTCAGCAATATATTTCATGCAATTCAAGGAATCTCGTGTGTTGGATTCTCGCCACGGCATATCTGTCACGGACTCACGGACGCGCCGCTACATTATTATCATTATGAGCGATTTATTCACGGATGAGACGTCTGCGCGGACGTAAATCGTAATGATGTCGTCATCCCACTGAAGATTGCGGGACCGGTCACCGATCGAATGTCAAAAACCGCAAGGCGCAATAAATTGTTGTCTCATGGAGAGTAAACATCGGCGTTCGGCCGCATTCATGCATAATTGATGAGGGTACGAGCGAGCGCGTGGATTCCTGGCGGTCACGACTCGGCCCAACCGCCTCCGGCAGCCATTTTGTGAAGCCTGCGCGCTCCGGACTCCGGGTGCGCCGCATTGTGAATATTAATACCACCATAGGATGTAGATATTCCACTATTCCACGCTTGGTTAATATTCACCCAATTCCAAAAGATTTTTTCCCTTGATTTGCTTCCGCCGCGCTCGATCGGCCGCACGTTACGAACATGACACGACACCAAAGTATTGCAGTCTTCGCTTCGGCATGCAGCGTAGCAATTAATACAGAATGATCATTATTAGTTTCTATTGTTACCGGCCGAGTAAATAGAGCATGCGGCGGTGTAATACATAATTTTAATAGTACAATGCTGGTAACTCTCACGCACGGCCATTGTACCGTGTAATCGTAATCAAAAGCATTCTCTCTCGGAACGAGCAACTCATCGTTAATAGACGTTTCACAACAATTAGCGTCAAAGAAGTCGCTTATATTAAAATGATGGTCTTTTTCTTTGATTTTAGTAAACAAATGATATCATGATTAAATTTCGTTTGTGTTTTGAGCTCAAACATACAGAATTTCATAAAGAGGTTTTGTTTGAGGGTGAATGCTCTGTGCCCGGGGCTTTCCTGGGGGCTACTCATTACGGATGAAAGTCTACCGCGCGTCGACTCGTAATAATGCGAAATGGGATAAGCGCCCACCACCGCACCGCTGCCGGCGCCGCCCGTCCGTCTGCTCCACAACCGCAGCCCCGAGCTGTTCCGACACCCAACCTGCATAATAAGCGAACGCGTAACCATGAACTACGAGTTATTACGCTGTCGGAACACGCACTGAAGCCTGCTTCTAAATATAAACGTAAGTCAATTAAACTTTACAATGTTGCGCTAGTAAAGTCATTATAACCACCCCGCATGACACAGTTTACAGAACAGCCGTGAATGCAGACTGGAATGTAGAAATGTCAAACAATGAACATCCTACGCGCTGTCGGGTAAACAATACGTTCTCGATTACGAAGATGAATCACGAAGCCTTTGAAGTTTGACAGCGATTGATTCGTATTTATAGGTCGGAATCCGTACACGTAGCAACGAAATGTAATGTGTTTTTGAACATTCACGCATTAATTACGATCTGGAGTTCTTTTAAATAAAAGCTGAGAACGAGAACAAAGCTGCAGGTATGCTAAATGAACTAAATTGACCGGTAACATATTTTTTATAAAAAATTACAATTAAACAATTTAGTGTTAGTTATCACGCTAATCCAAAAAATACATAAATTTACTCGTGAATTCCATAAAAAGCAATAAAGAAGAGGTATCTAATCGCACTGGAAGTACATAGAAGGTGTTTAGTGGAGGCCACGGGACAGCTGCGAGCACCGCAGCCGCACTTCCTGCCAACCCAACGACCCATTGTTACCTCGCACCGGCTTTTTACGACATTACTCAAGATATCGTGATAGTTGACACGCCACCGGGTAATGTGACATTGTAAGTTTACATTCGTGACATAGAGATAAAGCATCTCGACAGTATTTATACTTATTGTCTCAGACCGAGCATGAATAGCTGTTAATAGCACAAATACTGTACTTAATAATGTTAGACCTTGACGTTATTATAGAGCTAAAATGCAGAACTCTTGAACTATTAAACAGAGAGCATTGCATATGAAACAAAAGCAAAATGCTGTATCAATACTGAAGGTAGAAATTGAGGTACTCACATGATGTGAAAACCGTTGGTAAATACATAAGTCAAACACTTCCCGATAACAAGAAAGCTCAACCTCTACAGAATATAGATACAGTACTGTATGTTTACCCGAAATACTTCCAGCTTTATCGTTATCTAGACGCCCACTATCTACAAACATTTAGTTACAATTTGCTGGCGATTAGATTAGATAGTGATGTTGATGTACCGGATCGCCCGAAGGTGCTAGTTTGCTGTATTGTTTTTTGCACGCGTTGTGGATGGAACAATTTGTAGAAGCGCTGGGAATTCTCGGCGTGAGATCGGAAAGTCGTGATCGCCTGCACGACGCCCCTTGCGCCTCAATTCACTAATCAAATAGCACAATGACTCCATTGTTACGGAGACGCATTCTTTGTACAATTTCGCTCCGTAAGAAAACGTAACATTTTGCTTCCTTGAATATATGGCGTTTCATGATTGTTTATGGATCTCGATTTTTCAAATAGTTTGCTATAAGTATAAGTTACGATTGGTATGTAACTCATCAACTTAATGAAAACAAAAGTGAAATGGTACCTAGTTTTCATAAACCATCAAGATTATTCAACCATCAGAAGCAGAGCCCTATACATCAGTATCAAACAAAGCGTAATGTCATTAAATCGTCTACAGGAGGTCGTACATCAACGTAACCGAATCCGCCCTCTGTGTACCAGAGTAGGGGAGCCTCGAACCACCCCTAGATACACCCTGAAGGGATTATTCAAAGCAGGCGCATTAAATCTTCGCCCAATAACGACTAACTGGCGCAGGTTATCTAAGGTTTTCCTCGAAGAAGCTCAATCTAAGTCGACGTTTGGACTGCAGCCAAGCTATGTTTCAAAACATTGCAATGACCGTTATCTGACGGACGAAATGTGTATGTAAGAGTATGAAAACATCTTTCAGCTATTTGTTAGCACTTATTAATGTAAACGGAGGGCGTAAACAATGAAATAAATACGAATAAAACAATAAATTTCTCATATGAATAGACGTTGGGCAGAACCATGAAAGCGACGAATAGCACTTAGACGTTTCTCCAAATAATATAATGAGGCCTGAAGAAGTAAATAACAGTTTCATTTCAAGTAATATTTTTTCGGAATATACGATTCAAATGCCCACTCTTTAAAATTGGCAGTGCCCACAAATGAGTTTCTATTATAAGAAGGAGTTTACGACCGACATTCAAACAAAGCTGGAACTGCTGTATTATAAACAATACATTGGTTAAAGCGAGGAAGTGAAATATCGTTTATTCATTTTTGGATCTGTGCCAAATAATGATTAAAAGGTTTAATTCCATACACCTGTTCACATGACATATTACAACCACATTGTTGTTATCGCCATATTGGACGTATACGTATTACGTATATATCTTGCGTGACCTCTAGACATTTAAAGGACACATGAAAGTAGGTACTTGTTTCTGTTAATGTTAAAGGGTTCAAATTAACTTTGACGTTTGGTAAGTATAATAACGATAAACTAAGAGCAAGAGTATAAGAAGGATATTTTTACACCAGACACAACAAGACAAGACAAATAGGTACAGAAACAAGACAAATAGGGACTGATAGGGACGAAGATTGTCAAAATCAAAGCTGAAGATAACAAAGATGCAGCTGCGCTGCAGTAAGTCTAATGATAAAATATACAAAATGTCGCAAACGAGTTTCAGATATCAATAATATTACAATCGCTTATACAACGAGAAAAAGAACCAGTTTACAAAAACTTTTGGAGAGCGAATAATTTGTAAATGCTCAAAAGATTATCGAACTGCGGGGCCACAAGAGAAAAATGTCACGGCTAAAGCGCTGTCAAAGAGGGTGAAAGGGGGGAGGAAGGGGGGTGAACGGGGATAGGGTATGGAATGCCATCCAGGAACGCTTGCGGTCTGTTTACGTTGTCGTGTCGCTCGTGAATCGAGGCGAAGACTGAGGCAAATCTTAAAAAATAGCTATTCCTTTACATAATTATGTTGACATGAGACCGTTTATAAAAAAACCTCCGGGAGCTATTTAATGCTGAAATTGAGAGTTTACACTCGCAAATAATTAAACAGAATATTACATTTATGCTGCTAACATTAGGATTGACGTTGACAAGGTAAAACTCGTGTATGAACATCTGACGTTAAAAATGTGTCTGTTATATAAACCGACATCGCTTTGTGTCCAAAATTTTCACAATATACAACGATAACATTGATTATTTTTTCAATAAGTTCACTGAAACGAATGACGTATATGCCTAAATCTAATTTCCGTTCTGAATAAAAATTGCGGATAATTTCTTCAACACAGAGTCGTTGACTCTCAATAACAGTATCAGCTTCCAGCCAACCCTGATCGGTTTCCATAGAAACTGCCTTTAAAATAAAGAAAGTGAACTCGTGGAAGGGGAATAAATTCTCCCCATTTAATTTCTCATACACGAGCATCGTTCCAACGCCCCTGAGCAGCTGATTCCATTCATACGGGGAATAATTCTGTTTGCTGTTTGAACATGCCCGTTTTATTTGATCAAATTTCATGAGAAATCCAAATTGTGATCGTTAGGGATAAAAAAAGAAGTTGTTTTACACTCGAAACTAAAGCTCTAAAATTGAAAATTTGTTACTCACCTTAGTTTTAGTTCGTACGTAAGGACTACAACGATGCTGTATCGTTACACTATAGCGTATTAGCGTAAGCAATATCAATAAACAACCGCACTGAACCAGCAAACAATAATTTAGCTTTATAACAAGCATACCTGAATCCAATTAAGACTCAGTCAACAGAGGCTTACAGTAATATACCTAGTACAGTACAGGGCGGTGCGAGCGCGTCACTTCAATCCTTCTACCGCGAGCCAGGAAACACAATGACTCTCAACAACCCTCTTTCCTCGCCATCTTCCCTATTATTCACGTATAAAAGAAAATACATAAATGTAAAATTGACAAGGGCAAATTCGAAATGTCCGATTATACTTCGCAAGCGAACTATTTGACCGTTTTGTCTTTACTAAAACGCAATTAATGAATATTTCGTAGGACGCAAACAATTCGAATGCTTACAGATTTAATTTTGGCTAGGTATAACATATTTTTAACACATCGAATCGGATTGGAGCGTGTTTGCGAAGATTCCGAACTGTGTTCACGTTTTTGTGCCGACATCACGTTCGAACATTCCATTATCAAGTCACGAGGACCTACATCCATATTAAATTCTCATTCTACCTACTTATGTAAAGAGAGGTCAACCCTCGTATGTTTTTTGATCGTGTAATAAACTAATTAATTTACATACAGATAAAACATATTTTGGCCTACGTAGATATAAAAGTGGATTAACGTTTCTACGGAATGCGAATATGACATCATTGAAGCGAGTTACATTGAAACTACGAATAGAATAACAGACGATACTAATTACAATATATCAAAAGGAATATTATGTGCCTGATGGAATCGACAACAATGACTCACTCACCTCCACTAACGATGGTGATTATCGAATGTTGAATTAAATTACATGTAAACCGGTTCGTCGAGTAAATTGCACGGTGTAAATTCGATTTATGAAATTTAAATGCCAGTACGGTTTGAACAGCAAGGCCAGCGCTATCTGGTCGAAAATCGGAGCATTATGTAGGCCATTCTCAAGCGAACAACGTGGCAGAATGGCATTCCTTTACTTGCACAGTAGCACAAGTACGAATCGTGATAGTTTCATTTTCACGTTTCGATGGCTCTGTTATTTGCGCTTTTATTCGTCAATTTCGTTGTCGTAATGGGTTTGGCTATCCAGCTTCGATAGGTCTCTGATGGTACTGTGGGTTTACGTGTTTTCCGTTTAGCGATTGGGGATGGAGAGGTCTCGGTTAATTTGCTACGGTCGTCCTCACGCAGCCGCTCCGCGTGACGTCCGCACTCCATAATCGCCCATAGACAATTTGTTGCGCAACCCACAACGCGACAAACTCGTTGTGTTTTGTTATTCAGCGGGCGCTGCACGGCCTTTACTTTCTCAACTGCCATATTGATAATCTCCACTTTAGCTTATTAGTGAAACTCTTTGATATTACGAAACCGTTATTTTTTTCTTTATTTAGGATTCACTTACATTTCAATGATCATTAAGGTAACAAGAAACATAAACGACATGGTTTTTCAGGTGTAATGGTCCGTCCCTAAACAGTAATAAAGGTGAGGTGCGTGCACCGCAATGCGAAGGTTCGTCCATCATCACTAATGGGAAACGTGTAAACATCGAACTAAAAGACTCAGTAGTCCGATTAATTAAAACACTGGACTACTGAGACGAAAAAGTCATCAGTACGATCATCCGACTAAGTAATCAGACTACTGATGTTAGGACAAATATTTCGATAGTACCGTCAAAATTCTATCATTAGCAATATTTGAAATAGGTATCAATTTGAGCTTTAACCCCTCAAGCAGTATCACTATTACGTAATTTATAGATTCTTGATTCAGCTAAATTACTAAAGTGACAAGTGGCAAAATACTGAAGGCTTGTTAAGTAATAAACCTTGATGCAATGCGAATCGGCATGAACGGAGTTCAATACAGTTTGCCAATAGTTCGTGAAATAGACGACACCAATTGAATATTAGTGCTTGTGACCTCGAAGTATTGTTGCCGACGAATCTTGATTAGTATTTATGTGAAGAGAACCTACATAGTTGTGATATATTATGACTTATGACTCATATATTTTGGTCGAATAACGTGTATTTGGAACGTAAGCTAAATACAGAGACGTGTACAGAACTACTGAGTAATAATGATTGACAAAGGGAATCAAATTGTATGATGCTACGACTAGGTATTGAGATAGTAAACAATGAGGTAGGTAACCACAATTTGAGGAGAGGTAGGTTAATTGGGATAGCGAATACATAACATACTATTAAAATACATTAAGAACTATTACATAAATGAATATCAATTACACAGAACCGATGGAAGTGCAGCCTAGAATGTGTTTGATTTGTTATTCCTATGATAGGTAATAATTATGTCATTATAGTACCAACGTCAATATTTTGTTGATCGCATTTAAATAGTTGTCGTTTAAATTAATGAATCACACAATATCACGAGGAAAACCGACATACTTACTGTTAATCCGGTTATATTATAATTTTCGCAAATATACCTAATAACTATGCAAATTAAGTCGCGATCAACAGGAAAAGAAATCGAGGCGACGCGGAATCTTGAGATATGGCCGCTAATCCGGTCGCGTTTATTAATTAAACTTTTCACATAAGAAACTCACCTCCTTCATGCTTCGCGAAATTAATTGCAATTGCTAAAAATGATTCATGAACCGGAATTTCGTCGGAAACCAAGTTTTATTGACCGAGCGTGAGAACTGATAATATCTAATTTAATTTAACAGGCACTCCAGGGGCACCAACGGTTTATACGGACTTAAATGGTCATATCGTACCTAAAAGAGATAGATAATAAATGCATTAGTGATTTAATTTGCGATCAGTGTTCCCGATGTCGGTGTGACGGCGAAGAAGGCGACGGTCGCAAGAGCCGAAGGCGAAGGAAACCGGTCCAAATCGGCTTCAATTAACGAACATCCGGCTAATGGAGCCGAGATTGTCGCGATAAAAACGTCACAATACCGTTCAGATAACATACACCTAGCTACAAACGTATCGGGTAAATTGCAAACGTGTTTCTAGTTTATCTCGCCCATACTAATCCATCAATCGCTGTCACGATTGTATTACAAATCTATGTTTAGTCGTAAACAACTTCAAACCATATAATTGCATGCTAATGAATCAAAAAGGCAGGAGTCATTGGCTCAACAGCCGTGGGCGTTCATAAGTCATGCCTAATTAAATGTCGAGGTTCTTGACTCAATGGTTGTATTGCCGAAGGTAGGGCTGAAAGAACTGCGCCGTACATGAAAACGTACTCGTATTTTAAGCATAATAATATAATTGCTAGACGATTTAAGTAGTCTCATCTTAGATTTTAATCAGAATTACCCGTTCATCTCCTGTGTTCACGGTGTCATCGCCAATCTAGAGTCGAGTCGACGGCTAGCGCGTCAAAAGGCCGTTGGCCCGCTTTACACGAGCGTGGGTCGCGTATTATGTGCATGCCGAGGATACAGTTACGTCTAACTAACGTTTCCTATAGACCCACATTGTTTTAGTATCGCGTGTGTTAATTGTCCAATTGCGCAACTGCATCGCCGTGTCACGAAAGCTATTTGTGTGCCCGTGCGGTACCGCCCGCCGACGCTCACTTGCCAAAAGCTATTAATTACCGCCGAAGAATAGAATATCTCCGCGGCTAATCCCCCGGAGACGGTTACGGTTACCGACAACGTTGATTAATGTTCGCAGCGTTCGTTTAACTCTTCTTTGTATACGTTTCTTGGTTGTGTAAACGCGAATAACCTTCTTTCGGGTTGCTCGGACGTAAATAGGCCCGCATCCGCCGTACAAATAAATAAATTATACAGCCCGTGATATGGCACAGATGCGCTCCACTTGGAACCTTGAAGATGCTACCGTATTGGAAATTGGAAGTGTTTTTCATCATTAGGCAATAATGGAAAGTGATAGTCGAGGTCGGTTCGGTAATGGTACCCATCGATGCCATTTAACGGAACGTTTTCACTGGCGGTGCATAGCAACACGAACAGACGCGGTAGAGGCGAACAATAGAGAATGGAGATGAGATGCCGCCGTCTCAGGCTGACATTGAGCCGAGTCAAGCGATAGCGGGCGTGCGAGTCGTGCGACGAATGCCGATGGAAACAGCTTTACTGTTGGTTTCCGCAAAGTCAACACGCGTGACGAACCGAGAACCGGTTACACGACGCCGCGCAGAAACAATGCATTAGCGATGCTTTTCATTAATTTTAGAGCCGATGAGCCGAACATGGCATTAATTTACAAAAACTCGCAGTCGACTCTGAGAACCGCGACGGTGTGCAATAATGAAGATAAACAAACAAATGTTTACACATATGCGAACGATAATAGGCAGGTTTAATAATAATAATGAAACTAGTTCAGAGTGTGTTGCAATAACGATTGCGTACACTTACGAAAGGTGCATCCTGTTTATTATTGCACTGACAGACAGTTTCAGCGCTGAGAAAGCGATCGAAAATGTCTAAAGTGTAAACTGTGAAATCTTCGAGAACACACGTGAATGCGTGTCCTACATAAAGAACCACTTGAAAAGATATAAATTCGTTCAGCACAACTAATATTTATAGCCACTGCAGCAGCAGCGCTTTGTACAAAGGCGGGATTAAAATAGGTCACCGGGAGGCAAATTAAACATGAGATAGTGAACGAGGGGCAAATGCACTCCATCCGCCAGCTATTTACTAGAGATAAACAAATATCACGCCGATCAGCCAAACATGAAACTATTATAATAAAGTCCAACAGTCAGTACAGAACAAAAACTAGCAGGTAATCTACAAACATAAAAACGTTACTTTTCTGCAATCTTATAGATAAACATCTTTGAGCAAAAACAGGTAGAGACTCGGAGAGATCGTCTCGAATGTTTGAAGGGCATTTGAAGGTGAACACGAAAAATTTACGATTAACATTAATATGAATTTTAAGACTATTTAAAAAACAGATAATGATACGGAATAATATGTATAGAATTGTAAGTAATTGAAAGGCCGAGGTACGTTCGCCATTACTTTTATTCACTTTCTCCCTTACTCTAGTTACAAACTATTCCGTCTCGCTTACTCCTTATGCTACATGGATGTCAACGTCATTACTTTCATAAATATTAATAGATTTGTAGCATTACAAAGTTAATGCTTACAGAATTAAACAAAGGATGAAATTGAGTTGGTGACACAGGTGAAAATACTAAAATATGATAAACAGTTTCAATTTGTAGAGAAAGGTAGACAGATATACAGGCGTTTGTGGATAAAATAATGGAAATAGTCTTTATCGAAGTGTTAACGTGTTTGCGCGTGTGGTGGTTTGGTACGTAAATTTGACACACATAACCCAAGCAATTGTACAAATAGTATTGCACAATCAATCATAGCACAGTACCGTAGTGTTGTCTGTTGTGGTGTGGAGTCTGAGGATACAGACAAGGTTAATAGATTACAGACGAACTCAATTGAACATTGCTCGGCGTGCCAATAATACCAAAATAAAGATTTATCCGTGTGCGCCATTGAGATATGGTTTGCGCGTTCTCTTTTGTAACCTTCATAATGCATGCAGGTTATAAAGATAAGATTTTTATTTTAATGCTCCCATTTTATAAATAAATATTTTCAAAGGCGACGGGCAAAGAAGACACTTGAAGGATATTCTGATATATTTTTTTTATCAATATTCTAATACTTGAAAGGATTCTACAAATAGACATTATGAAATTTTCCTGGTAATTCAGAAGAATAATTTAGTAGAGCCATATTCCGGCAGAGTCAAAGCTTTATTTGCAATCAATTTCAGCGACCACATCAGTGAAGCTTGACAGGGAGATAATAAATTAAGCACACATAAAAGACATGAACGGGAATAAAATGAGACGTCGTATAGTGAGAAGTTTACGAGGCTCTCCCGAGCCGCCGTCTACGCACACCAGTTGGCGTGGGTTCAATTCCTGTTTGAATTTCAAGTAGATAGGTATTTTGGGAGCCACGCACGGCGCTCTCCGCCGCACCGGCCTGTTTACAAATACTAGCGCAAACTCGATTCAATTCCTCGAGATTTTGTAAACATTGTGCCAAAAGAGATCGTTCAGCTCTCGCCTCTTTGCAAAAACCTGCTCAGTGCTCACCTCACAGTGACTTTTTCAAGCCCGTCTTGTGATTCACTGATAATCGGAGACGCTGAACATTCTTGGCAATCTTAACAATATGAGCTCCAATTTTATCGAAGACAATATAAATGTTGCTAATAACAATAACGGTGACACAATCCGGCCGTAATTCGATAAAGATATAATAATTATTGATTATACAAATAAAATAAGACCGTTGACAAAAGAAAATATAAGATAACATAAGTGCTTAAAATCAACACGAAGGTCAGTTGGCCGGACACTCTATTTAGTCGATTTGCATTACAGTTATGATGTAAAAGAGAGCTGGCTGGCCAGCACTAAGCATAAACAGCCTTTTAAAATCAACTGAGGTATAAATAATTGATGAATGGATCTGCGTCTGAAGCGGTGTGGCGGAAGAAGAAATCGAGCGAGACGGGGCCTCCAGTATCGATAAAACGACCGGTTCAACCGACACTGCTGGTTATATTCGTGGGAGAGGATAACTAAATAAATCGGTCAAGGTTCAAAAGACAAGACTCATAAAGACAAAACAATTAATTAATCTCTACATAGTATAAATTAAAGTCGGTTTCCGCGTCTGTCTGTCTGTCTGTCTGTCTGTATGGCCGCTAACTCCTCCTAAACCACGCAAAGGATTTTGATGCGGTTTTCACCATCAGTTAGATACATTTTCACGGAAGGTTTATATATATGTATATAACAAGCGACCCGCCCCGGCTTCGCACGTAAATTACACCCGTGCGAAGCCGGGCAGGCAAGTCGCTAGTATAATATAAAACAAAATACATATATAACCTAGGTACTAATACATGATGGTATTACCATAGAAAAGGGGTTGTCATGTTCGTATGATATATTAGCAAAAAGCAAGAAATTGCAAAACATTAAACAAAATAAAAGTTTACAAGAGAGAAACCACACCAAATTTACCGGTAAAACTTCCGACAATAATGATCAAAAACTGTCCTGGAAATGTTGACTTGTGGGAGTTGTGGGCGGAATTTCACGGAATATTTTTAATATAATTATTCCATTCAACGAGTTCTTTGTATAAATTTATTTTAATATGTGATGTGAAATCATTATTGGTAAGGTATTTTTAGCGTTCTGTTTCTGGTTTATTGAGAATTTTACTAATAAACGTATATTTAGTCGTATCCAAGTAGAAGAGCGAGTATTAGAGAGTAGGTAAGTACGAGTACATTAAAATAAATTAAGGAATTGACTTTGTCTCAGGTTGATAAAAAAACTAGTCTATTTCTTCATTTACGATGCTAAGCCCCACTTGCATACCCTTGCGTACTGTGTTACCTACTATACCTACCAAAGCTAAACTCAGCTAAATAATAGCCGATGAAAAACTCCAGCGGGCAAAAAAGAAACCTGAGAGCACAATACAAGTTTTACTAGTCGGTTGCTTTATAGCTTCGGCAAACACGTTTCTCGGGGAACGCACGATTTGGCGCGACGAGCCAGTCCAACAACTCGCCCCACTATAATTGAGAATAACGACCAACAACAGAACTAACACAAAATGAGATGTATTCAGAAACAGCTTGAGTCTAATTTCCTACGATAAAGTTTCGCACAATTACCCGTCTAAATATAGAAATGAAACAAAAAGACACGAAACTCGTAAATATTTCGACATTTTTGCCGCTGGCGAGTGGTTATTTGGCGCTTATTGAGTCGACTCTTGATTGCTGCGCTGGACGATTACTGGAGCATTGAACTTGGCAAATAACATTTTTATGGTTATAAAAACTATTAATGGCAAACAAGTCTCGTAATCAGGTCTACCAATTTACTCGAAATTGAGATTTTGACAAACATAAATTTGGCAAGATCTTGAATAAACAATGGCAGACTTTTTGATAAACATTCTGATTTGTTTTTATTGCGTCGTCGTCGTCATTCCCAAAAATAACGAATGTCAGCTGTTCGGTGACAACCTTGAAACCTGTCAACAGCGCGCGGAAATCAACCCTCCCCTCCTATGGAGCGCCAAGGGACGCACATGTCGGATCAACGCGGAGTTACATTTATAACCCTCCCCTCTATCTATTGTATGTGAAGTGGAACAAAATCAAAATGAATGGTAAATTAGAGTAGAGCATGCGCCTGCTTCCAGATAAATCACTTAACAATTCAGAATACATCCAGAGAATCAATTTAAAATAAGCGAGCTTCGGCTAAAGTTAACTTTATATAGAGTTCTGGAGAAACAGGTCAAAAACAAAGTTGCAGTACCCGGTGACTCGACAAAAAGGGGTCAGTGACTGCTCGGTGGGGTGGCTCCCGAGCGGAGTGGGGGTGGAGGGCGAGAAATAATACATTTTAAAAAAGAACCCCAAACATCTGCCGCACATGTGCGTTCCGTTTCATCCATTGGAATAATGCAAGCCTTGCGAGTAACCGCACCGATACGCTTCTGCCTTTTTGTGCAGTAGCTTTTTGTTACTTCACGCTTTGTGATCGCGAGCTTTCGAACGGACAATGCTGTTTTTATTAGAAAGGAAATCAATATGTTCGTGACGTTAGGATACCGCAAGTGTCGAGCGAGAGAGAAGAGATTGATAAATTTACTTTTGTATGCGGATATTAATTTAGCATACATACAGTGTATTAATGACCGAAATGCTACAATACAAATTAGCATCGGTCGTCGTATTGAGAGTGACATATTGGTAATACAGCGTGAGACGCGTAATTAACAAGATGGCTGGTGTGTTAAGCGCGGTAGATCAATGTAGTACCCGGAATATCGACAAATATTGAAGCGATGCCAAAAACTTTCTTCGGTGAAGAGGAGAGGACGAACTTTGAATGTGCCACTTATGTCTTCATTGATAGAGTAAGACAAACATTCTGATCTTTGCATCATCAGAAATCAAAAAGGTAAGATGATATTTCCGAGATTACTGATGGAAATTCACTATAATTGACTTTCCTTTAAATAAATAAAAAAACACAAATAAAAGCACAAATTTCGAACTGCTATTACTAGGGAAAACCTAGATTTAAGAACGAATGCCTTTATAATAAAATGACTAATGGAATATATCACGCTGATAACAGCACTAACAAAACGTAAGAGTCCAGACTACAATGTAAGTAAATCATCAACACAATATGGTAGGAAACCAACACTTAAAAGCACCAGTAGAGGCCAGGCTAAGATCGTGGCCTTTAACTCCGAGACCCCCGCGGAGAGACTTGTCTCGACCCACGTTCGCCACGTTCTTAGTTCTGTACTCTGAAATCTGAATAATATGTACTACCTACATACATTGTAAATACATTCGTTCGAACACAATGGAACAGTGGAACACGATTGTTGTTCCGGAGATGTCTAACCTTTGTAGTTCACATATACACGGAACAATACACTTAATAATACCACATAATCATTGCTGAAACAACTAAAATCAAACCAGTCATAAACGTTTAAAGTGTTGCAGGCACGAATCACACTCAAAAAATAACAGCTTTGAAAGGCTCTACAACAGCAATTTAATTCGAAACGAATGTTAATATTTGCACTGCTATGGTTATGGTTATTTCACAACGTGCAATAATCTTCATCGTGATTCCGCAGATAATAAAATACAAAATGGATGTCGTAATAGCAATCGAAGTCTGCGCAGTAGGCGGCGGTGCGGCGCGGGGGCCGGGGCCAGTCCCGTTAGGAGAAAGTAGCTGCCTACACTGCGTCGTGACGAGCTCGAGGACCGAGGCACATAGCAACGTTCGATCTGATCGTACCTAATACCTCGCATCTGACACGACAAACAGGCTCGGTTTTTGCATCACGACTTTACATTCAAGATCAAGAACGACATTCATGATGATTGTATTGATAAAGTCTCCTTTATTACAATTGATGTAGACGAAAAAATATTAGGGTGACAAATCATGAATTTGAATTCTTTTCATAAACGTTTCTGCATTAACTTTCTCTTTCATGGATAATGGAAGCAAAGTCTAGAAAATCACCGGACGGTGACTGGCAAAAAATACGTCAATCGTTCATTTTGTATTGTTAAATTCTCAATAGCTCATCGCCTCTTTAGAGAACTCTTACCAGTATTGAAACCATAAAGTTGAGTAACTGCTTATTTGGCATTTCGTTTGCTGGTGTTAACGTTATGGTTATTGGGGAATTACGTATAATTATTGGCTCGAAATTGCCAGTTATTTAGCTGCTGGTTCTATATTGTTGTTGTTTAAAATTAACTAGTAAACCAAAACAAGTTTACTTGCGATCAAGTCTCTGCAAAATGGACACTGATTACGTAGTAGCAAAATGTAACATCATAAAGATGATTTTAAATGAAGAGGTGGGAACGACGAGTCACTTTTTGCCGCCGCTCCTAAATTACAAGTCGAGAAAGATATCATTATAATTAAAGTTGAATGAAACGCCAGTCTCGAGCAAGTAGGGTTTGATTACGTGGGGGCGGAGAGCGGTGCCATGTCTATCACAGCAATTATTGCGCAAGCGGTGAAATAAAATCACGGTGATAAATAAAATGTTTCATAACTACACGACACTAGCCGGAGACAGAACTGGTCGGACCGGTCGCCGCAGGTGGCGCGAGCAACCGCTGACACGTCGCTGCAAACTGCCTGACCCTGAACCGCTGGATTACACTGCTGCACAATGCTTACCAACAATTACTGTCGCTTCAATACGAACGACCAATGGAAAAGTTGGAGAAACGACAATTTTAAATGTCGAAGCAATTAATCCAAACAAGGAAGAATTTGGACACGTTTTAAAAACACAAGCAGCTTTTGAATTAATCATGGTTTGTAAATTTTTATTCTGAATACTTGATTAGGACAGGGGATTTTTTTTATACAATTTATTTATAAATTCAATTTATATGATTGCCAATATATATTGGCAATCTTGTTAATGTAAATAAATATAAATATTTAAACAACGGTATGTAAATAGTTTACAAGTCACTGAATAGAAAATCGACGCAAGTGAATCCCTAATGGTTCGCCAATCAACTTCATCCTCAGATGTTTCGCCATTTGGTCCAGCTTCCAGAAGCATGAACCGCTTTAGCGACTTGACGTTGACTGAATTTATAAAGGAATTTATAAACCAAACATTACACATATTTAAGACTTCATAGTTATGCATTGGCTGCGTTTATTGATGTCATGTTTTTCCCTTATGTTGCTCGTTAAATATTAAATTCGACTCACAACACCTTATTACCATACGATCACTATTCAGTCGCATGTACAATATCATAAACTTTGTTCCTTAGTTTCTCTCTTTGAGCTGTATTACTTATATTATTTTGTAATTCTTATCAATTAACGTCAAGCAGGTTCTTGATACTTGAGAGTTTAGACGCTTTATAATTAAGATAAGTACCTGAATGTGTTTCAGTAAGGAATTCATCCAAAATTTACCTGTTTCTAAAGGTAGTAGGTATCTATTAGAAACTTTGCAATTTTATATAGGTTTATCTAGTCTGATGATGAAACTAGAAGGTAGGTAGCGGAACTCATGATACTAGCAATCCTATCCTATCAAGTTTTTGTTTTGGTTGATTCGTTTTGACAAGTCGTTTTTAATGCAAGCGTGTTGTTGAGTAGTTTTCAACTTTGAATATTATTTTCACTTTTTTCTCTTGGCCAGGAGCGTGTATTATTTATACACAAATATAAATGTATAAATATCGTAACCATTAGCATGATTATCTACATCACATTTTTGTGTCAACGTAATTTACATAATTAGAACATTCATGTCATGAATAATCAATTAGTTATTTATTTTTTGCTAGCATTTCATGTCGTATTCGTCAATGTGCAAAGTTGCAAACGGCAAT
The DNA here is from genome assembly GCA_932305915.1 of Agriopis marginaria. NCBI lineage: Eukaryota > Metazoa > Arthropoda > Insecta > Lepidoptera > Geometridae > Agriopis > Agriopis marginaria. Next base: position 5,823,122 of record OW029926.1, read on the forward strand.
CTAGATTTAGATAGAAAGTCGTTCAACTTGCATGTTATGTTTGCGAGGACCGGTTCCAATCGAGTCCGCCGTATGTGAAACTTATGTTACCGTGTTAATTAATCACTTAATACATAAAATCACATCTATAATTGTATATGCGTCTTTATCTATATACTATAGAGCTTGACTCATTTTATGTGCAAATAATTTAACGACGCCTAATGACAACCACTTTTCAATGTGTGATAATTAGGTATATCATTCTACGTAAATTGTGTACATAGCTAGCGATAGCCTCAACCCTCAAAAAATTAGAACACGACTAGTAATGTACGTACCTACGCGGATAATTCACGATTAGTCATGTCTTTATAGTATAAGCACTTGCTATTCAATTAATAGTTTAAGCGGTATGTTTCTTCGAAGTGCCTTCCTCCATCAATTTAATTCTGGTCACAGTTGATCGGCTAAATAGCAGACCGTCTACTGTAATTAGATCCGGCTATAGGGCGATGACTTTCATTCAATATGCGGGCTCATTAAAGCACCCATTGCTATTACCAGAACCAGATACATTGGCAGTTGCAGTACAGTCTAACCTGGCAATAATAACAGCCTCTATCAATGTTGTAATTCATTGTTTTTGTAACGGCACTTTACATAAATTCTGCTAAATATGATTTCCTACTTCAACCATGAGCATAGATCATGATTTTACCAACTGGCATTGTCTGTCACGGGGCGAATCTACACATTTATTATAACGATAAGATGAGACTTATCACTAGCAAAGACGAATGAAGGGGTCAACGCATTGTTCATTTCTCGGGTCAATAAAAAAGTTTCGAGGTCGACTACCAGGAGCAACACATGAGTCAAACAGGTATTGAATATTTGAAAACATAACAGTAACCGTTCAAAGGGAGAGGTCCTATTATTTAATGACATAATACCCTCAGAACCCTCGTCTCAGGGACGACAAAAGGGACTGGTTCGCTTCCAAATCCCACATAGATAACGTTTTATTATACTCGGCACAATTTTACAATCGTTATGTTGAAAAGATTACCGTGTAAGTTCTCTGAGACGAAAGAACCGGTTTCGTTACGAGCCATGTTATGAAACGTATTTAATGAATTCAGTCGAGCGAATTAGGCATGGTCTTCGTACTTTCACCGACGGCTTTCTTGGTCCATGAAATACTGGTTTGACTTGTTCGTTTGACCTCTTTGCATTGTTCGCAGCTTCAAATTCTTTTGTATTGCTTGACAATCTGAATGCGCGATATCCAGAACTCGTCAATATCAATTTTGCTTGGTGTAGAAAGTTTCTGCCATATTCGTTGTTTGTATCATTAATTACAACATTATTTTTTGCAATGGCATTGATATAAAATTAAAACAGAGGTTTTGTCTTCATCTTGAGTTAGATTATCTTTGAATTATTGTTTTAGTTTCTCTTTTCCCTCTACCTACTTAATTCCACAGTATTGAACACACATGCTAATAATTGATAACTAGAGTTCTCGATATAGCTCGCTGCGTCACAAAATAACCCAGCCATCTTTACCATTATTATTACACCAGCGTGTTTTTCCAATACATTACAAGTTCTACATAAATCGTATCCGTTCGTTGCGCATACGCATGTTAAGCAGTTGTTTAAATAATAATATTACAAGCTCCAGTCGAGGTTACAAAAACTTAATCATTCTAAATATGAAGTTGAATAACACCAACAAAAAATGGAGAGGCCAGTTCTTGGCAGTGCCACAAATTGGTCTGGCAAGAACTGCTCTATGAATATTCATTAAATTATACGTGTTTTAAAAGAGATTCAAGATGACGCACTCTTAATAATAAAGCTAGAGACTGTTACCGGTTTTTAGTTTTTTTTTTTACATATTAACGCTAAGTGCGTTGAGGACGTATGGGGGGAGGGACTATCTCAGGGTCTACGTTATTAGTTTTGTCACCGTGCCTCTTTTACGGATTGACATAAGTGTGACGGACACAGAAACAATATAGCATGCTACAGAATAGCTGACCTGATCGCTCAAGTATCATTTCTAGGAAATAAAGATAACTAATCGGGCGCTTTGTAATTAAATATGATTGAAATAATTTGTGATCATAAATAAGTATATGATTTTAGTCATTAGGCAATTTAAAGCGACGTGGGCCGTTAACAGAAACGTGGGCGTTCTTTGATTGAAATTCTATAATGGGAGAGTTAATAATACAGCTTCTACGTGGTGTTATTGTCCTATTGACGATGTTGTAAAAATAAATGCAGGCAATAAATCTGGCCTCAAAGGTCGAAACCATAACGAAGAAACGTTTCACGATTGCCAACTTACTTTGTGTGCTGAACTTATTACGTCTGAACATGAAAAGGTGCGGTGAACGCCGGGAAAAGAAAATAAAGCTGTTATAGCGAGGGTGGTACTTCGTGTGTGGCAGCCTTTAAAAACAGAAGGGAGAGCGGAACGTGTTGGTTCAACCGACAACAAACATGACCCGGCCTCTACAAAGCAAACATCAAAACTCAATACGCTCTTCGGAAATTTACGCAAATGTGTGAGGTGGGTACAGTGCAAGCAACTGCCAAACATTAGACATTCTAATTGATTGATTTATTGATGACGATGATAATGTAAGTAGTTTAAATATAAACAGACGCGTGCATAAATTAGACTGGTACTTACATGTTTCGAAATCGACGTGACCCCGTTACACGTAAGGCTGATTAAAATTTAGATCAGAAAATAATAATAACAAATGTTATTCGATGTGACCTCTGCTTGTTAAAGACGCCCGATTTACGGCATACATTATTATGTATGATATTCCCATACATACACAAATGAGGTCTCTCTGGACAAACAACAAAATGAATTTGAATGTAAAATTAAGGTGAGTGATCTGGGTTATTCAAGAAAAATAAATTCTGAATATCATGAAGGCGATAAGGCGATAACATACCATACTAGCAAGAAAAAATATGTTAAAAATATGTTATATCTCTTTGATTAGTAAATCAATTCGATTAAACTAATTCGTTCAATTTAAATTCTGATCTCATTTGTGGGGCCTTCTGATTGGCATTTAATGAACCTTACTTAGAATAAACTGTTTCAAAGTGATTGGATAGTAAACTTGTTTTTCCATGCTGATATATAAATATAAATAACTCAGATGAAATTTAATTTTGTTCATGGGTATCTATTTCACATTTGTGTCGCAATATAAATTATTATTTGCCGCCGATGGCGTATTAAAATCAAAATTAAAAACAGCTGCTCAACTTGTTTAAAGAGCTTCATTCACGGACCAGTTCGATGTTAATAGGTATCGAAAAGATTCTAGGAAAACGATGAAATCATCATTTAAAATATCAATCTCAAAATAATATCACAATCAAGTTCTATCATTATTATCTCATTGGAAACGAATATAATATTTTCTTCGTAAAACGATACCTAGTGACGTGATATAGATAAATGATTAAGCTATAAATAACAAGTCTGCAACCACTTTTATACAGACTTTTAACATTTAAAAACACGGACAGTTTGGTATCTGAATTCTGACGCCTGGTACCCGGCTACGCTCATTTGGTATTTAAATACCTGTGTCGATGGTTGACCAATAACAGGCTAGCTGGTTACATACATTATTGAATGAATGAGTATGAGTAGTTGACATATGACAATATACTTTTAGTAGATGATAATTATACCTTTTTTGGCAATCTCGGGCTCAGCTTCGAGTGATGTGCCTGAAACAACGAGATACATTTTATTAAATTAGCATAAATCATCATTTGCAATTACTAAAGATTTAGTCAGTTCCGAAATAACCTACAGAGTCAAGGTGGAAATTACTATGATAAAATTGACAATAGTAACACAGCCTTAAGCAACAATAAATACAAGAAAATAAATTTCATGGAGGAAAATGAAGAGAACGAACTTACGAGAATGACGACCATAGCAGGTCGGTGAAATAACATTAAAAAAAATATTAACTCTATTAATATAAAAAAACCAAAACTTTGTTAAGGCAAAGGTCATGTATTTTACCCAGAAATATTTACGAACCTGTCCAGAATATCAAACATGGACCGGTTGCCGTAACCAGTTTCAGTGGGTAAAAGGTAGACATGCGAAACAAACAACCTTCTTTTTAATCGCATATACTTTAAAAAGCAGTCTGTTAAATTTATGTAAATTAGTGTTTCGTGTTATTCGTGATAGCACAGCCAATATTAAATTGGTTTATAACACATATATTATTTATGCTAATATCCTAAAATCCTAAAATAATATTGGCGTAAGTTTATTCACGCTGTTTGTCATTTAATATTGATTTATTATGTATCATATTTATATTTATTCTCGAATATTCTGAGACATAGGTATTCACTATCCACAGCCTATATTTTACATATTTTTATTAAACGTGTTTATTAGTGTTATTAGAATTATCGTATGTTAGTTTCTAAAATACAAATACAAAATTTATTTATTGCTAACATAAATCTCAGATTACATGAATTATTTATCGGGTCAGCTAACAACAAAATACTGACTTATATAATAAGGATTTGAACACAAGTTGCTAATACTGCTATTCCTGCACTAGACTAGACATGTATCGCAGAAAACAGTTTTTTTAAATGTTATTTTATAGGTAGTTTTGATTAAATATGCTCATTCAAAACCAGTGTTATGAATGTATAAATATGATTATAAATATATATTTATAATCATATTTATACATATTATTGTATATACATATTTCTACTTGGTTAATATTGTATGTTATTTTATATAACTTAACTCTCGGGTCGAACCCGAATATTTTGATATTGATTGGTTCATCAATAGTCAATTTACTAACATCATCCAAATCCACATAGTTAAACATATTTTATACACAAAAAGGCCTCTCAGTGTTAGCCTTGGCTCCATTGATGCCGTATAAAGGTCCGGGCTAGACCCGTGAGTATAAACTATAATCAATATAAGTTTTATTAACAGAATAAAATCTTTAGCAAGTCTTCTGTTTCCAGATAAGGTGTATTTTGAGAAATACTATAGTATTAATGACACGTTCCCCAGTCGTATAATTTATAACAATCATTATACCCACCCACGGAACTACGAACCTTAATGGTTCCGCCAACGTGGCCTTGTCTGCTTACATTCGCGTCTAAATTAATTGCAACAAGATGGCAGGGGAGGTCGGTGTGATCAGATAGTGAGGCAGGTGGTGGCGAGTGGTCGGTGCTTAGTCTCTCGTATTACAGTCCGAGTGGCCGGTGGTCCGCCCGCATGTCAACCACCGCACACAGCTGCCGGTTCACTAACCCGTGAAGCTATATGCGTCATGAACCCTAATGGCTTTGTGATTCCGTTTCCCATTCCACCCTCCCCATTACCATACAAAAATTTCGCATAGCCGGCGCCATAAAAACTTTATTCGATAATCATATTGTTTCCTTTAACTGCAAAGTCTGCAAACGACAATATCATCTACATAATTCATTGTAAACGAGTGTAATATTTGTACGAGATTGTTAAGCATTTGGATATGTATGTCAAATATATGCGTGCCCTTTATGGCAACTTGGCGTGTCAGTAGCAATCAATGCTCGAAATATTCAACATACATTTTCCCCTCCACTTAAAATCATAAACATGGTCCATATAAGGAGCGTTGGCCATACAAGACATGTACTTAATCAATTCATCGAAAAAACCTGATATCCATAATGGTGGTGCAGGCACGAACCGAGAAACAGCTGTGTATAGAATGCTCGTATGAGTCGACTGACATTTATGGAAACCAGTTCTATAAGTTATGCAATAGAAAACATTATCCACTTAATGGCATTCTAGCGCTGCTGGCTGTTTACCATAATCACCTGTCAATTGTAGTGAAATACGTGAATGTGCATAACAATATTTTAGATTTATACATCATTTTTCGTTTGCGGTGCTAATAAATAAAACTAACTTTAAGAGGAGGTTATAAACAGGGGTCTAAAACTATTTTACTACTTAATAGGCTTGCGTCTGACAGCCAACTCACCTAATGTTAGGTGATGATGCTGTCTACGATGGAGCACGCTTGTTTAGAAGAACCCGATTCCCTCGAGATTACCTACTACTATGTTATGTTTGTTTGATTGATTTTAGGCGTAGATTGGATGATATCACCCATCCTAGCTTTTGTTTATCTATCAACAAAGTTCATCAAAAGCTTTTATGTTATGAGTTTCTTGGTATAATTTGATTAGAATATTTTCCATCAAATCAAACATGTCGGTTATCAAGAGGGATCTAGTTGATCCAGACTCGAGCTAATTTATCATAACTACCTCTACCCTACCAGATTACGTTATGCCGATACAAATTATTGAGCGATCACCGAAGGGGGAGGCGTATCCAACCGACTCTACCAGTCTGTAACGACCGACTCATAATCAAATATAGAAACCAGTAACTCAATTATCTATTCTATAATTATAACTCTTTATCATTATCCAGTAAATAACGTACATTTATCTCATATAATTCCTATTAATAACGCTCTACTAAATACAAAAGCATACGATATCATTTTGCACGTTGAATTATATGAACGCATTTTCCGTGAAGATTGTACTTTCTCATCGCTGCTTCCCTAGATTGTATTTAAATTTGCTGTCTGATTGCGGTTTTGTGGTTTTCATATTTATATATTCTCTGTGGAAATGCACGTTCAAATTACACGATGCGGTTTATTGAATCGTTTCAAAAGCTGTTACCATATGTTGGTCTCATTATATCTCGCAACCGAAATCTGCGGTCAAGTGTACACGAAAAGGGCTAAACCTAATCATTAATTCAGCCATTGCCGGAGCACGCAGGGCTATCGTAATGGCCGCCGGTATATTTGGAAGCACAAAAACATACGCATGCCGTTTTACCCTTTAAGGCACCGCGCTAAAGCCTTTCTTGGTCGGCATCCAGACCGACCAGTCCTCAGCCCCACAACTGGTCTCGACGTGAGAAATGGGGACTTGACGAGCCAGCTGCTCGATATATTCCAAGCCCGTTCATTCTCAGCCCCATCTCATGGAATGGAATTCATAAATTGCGTGTGGGAGAGTGAACGACAGTTATTGGTAAATAAATTTTGATCACCTTGTATTATTTGCGGGCGGTGTTTTACGTTCAACTGTTATCAATTTGCACAACTTTAATCAATCACGAGTTCCCAAGCCTATTAATATCAATCATAGGTATCATAACTCCTGATAAATGTTTTTGTACTAGAAACGTTTTGACAGATAAGATAAGAACACAAACGAACATAGTAACGAAAGTGCTTTGATTAGGTCTGTTTTTTTCATCGTTAATTGAATTTAATTAAGATCTATTGCACGTAGTTTAAATTTGCTCGGACAACGCCCAATATTTGGAAAATTAATTGACGTGGCTCGGTTTGCTTAAGAGCAGAAACAATTTCTCCTTCATCGATCAAAACGTCGTTATTGTTAAGTATCTGTAACTTTCTAATTAAGATAAGAGGCGCTAACTCGCTTGGCGAGTGTGGAACTAGTTACTATCGGATGTTATGGCTCCAATTGTAGTCCCACTAGCCAGAAACGGAAGCTCTTTGTGCTCCAGCGACCTAACAACGACCAACAATTTAATTTCGATACAAAAGAAACTACATTTACCAACAAACATATTACGAGTAATCGTTTCGCAACGAGAACAAACATAATCGTATTACTTACCGGTTATTTACTTACCGGAACATATATCAATCAACCTGTGCGTCATTGTCAGGCATATTAGAGAATGAAGGAAGAATGAGATAATGAATTGACACAAACGAAAAAAAAAAGAAGAGAATTCTCTCGTCGCCTTTCACGCAGCTTGTTTACATTAAATCAGGTTGAGTAACGTCGAGTATTGAAAACGCGCATAAACTTGGCACGCGTTCTTTCAGTAAAACAAACAAATAATGAGTTGGATCGGTCTGGAGCTTTATATAGTCTTAAAATAGGTATGTTTTCATAAACCCGATATGAGAGTTTACGCAGACTAGTTCCCGGGAATGAGGTCAAACGAGTTGGCATGCGATCCCCCGCTGGTTTGCTGAAATATGCCAACGGCAATAAACAATGTGCTGGCATCTCCGTACCACTTAAGAGAATTCAACGTGTGAACGATATGAGAGGGAATTACTCCTCTCGTTTTTTACAAGATAAAATTCTTTATTGATCATATTTCATTTTTTATTTCGCATCGTGTGAATTCGTGTGTAGTTTTCACTGAGCGGAAATGCCGATCTTGTTTAGATAGAAAACAATGATTCATTAAGATGGTCTAAGGAATAAAAATTAAATTAATTATATTAGCAGACAGAGATACGCTAGTATTGAGCACAGTTTAATAACAATAGCAATTGAAATACAATCAAGCAACGTGTAGGAGTATCACAGTTATCACAGTTATTTATCAACCGTGTACGTTCAATGCACTGACTTTATCGTCTCTGTAATTAACTTGAATGGAGATTTGTTTATAAACGTTGTCAATCACGTAGTAGAGCTGACCGTATATCTTCTGGCCGGACACAGTCGGTTTCAAGAACAACACTTACACAGTTTATCAATATATCCATTAAAATTATATATTTGTAAGTTAAGGGAATTCGAATATGTAAACCAAACTATATTCTAATTCTAACGGACGAGTGAGAGGCATTAACGTAACAAAAATAAAAATAGTACCTACCTATGTTAATAGTATGAGTTTGTCTATAGTTTATTCAGTTAAAAATCTAAATTCTTACGAAAGTTTTTTGCAATATGGAGACGGAAAACTAAAGACGTTTTTTATTTACATAAATAATTGATTTTAGTCTAGTAATCTAGTTTCGTTTTCCGGGTCGATTGGAAACCTCGATGAGCGTTGAAACGTAAAGGGAAGTTGAATAAATCCGGGTCGGAATCAACTTAATTTTTGTAAGGTGTTGAAAAAGTTACTTACTACTAAAAACGAATCCACTGTAGACTTGACTTCAATTCCTTCTCCGTTAGCTTCGCACGAATAACAAACACATTTAGATGGCGACGGCTGATGCTTTAGGATGAATAAAAACGATTGAAATGGGGCCATTCGTGTTGTGACTGATGATGTGAACGCTGTTTGGAATAACTATTATTACATTGTCGATTTCAATACGGTTTCTGCTGATGCGTACATTTAGTATTGCAACAACGCATGGTTGACTTAAAATAATGATATATCTACCTATAATTTGGAAGTGCATACGTAACTAATCTTAAGTTTTACTATGTAAACTATTGCTGTGTATAAAACAAAATATTTTGAACATGTGCCATTAATAAATAAGAAGCAAGTCACTGATAAGCAAATCATTTGAAGTGGTTGATTGATCTCAAATACATTAAAGTGTTTGTTTGTCATGTCACTGTTTATAGTTTGTTTAGTTGTTGATAGCAAAATTTATTTATTTTTACTTAATTACTATTAGCAATTTAGCACCCGCAATGAATAACCTTAATCAAAGAAGTTTGAATTGAATAAACACCTCTAACATATCGACGATCAAATTCTTACATAGTACACATAAACAGGAGGAAAGAATTTCTAGATTCTGTTTGCAATCATTTTGGCATCAGTAACTGTGTATTTATAGCAGATACATATAAAACGAATGTGTGCATGTCTGTGGGTATTTCTGTCTGGTGTGTTCGTTTTGGTTCGCGGAAGGCGATCGTTAATACAGATGGTATTTATGTACCTACTCTTTTTATAAACGAGCATCGGTTTGTAAATAGCGGCTATAAAATGGAAACGGATCAAGGTAGAGGGAATCGTTTTAGTATTTATTAGCTGCCCGGTTGTTGACTGAATAATGTGATCTATCTGCGTCAATCAATATATTATGCTTTCATGGAAAGTTTTACCCTAATGGTCGAATAACAAAATACCTCTTTCGAGATCTAAATTTCATATCATGTCGCGTATGAGTCGAGAAGTTTCTATAAGAACCAGGCATTCAGTGGATACTATATTGATCTCTCACGTTTTTAAAATGAAATAGGTAATGAAATAAATCCAAATGTCTAAAATGTGAGACAAATAAAAACATTGTGAACCCATGCAAGCTCAGTTTTATCTATCGGAAACAATACTAGAATCGCGACCGAGCGTGTACAGTCAAGTAGGTATAATAGCTCAAATGGAAACAAGAGAGCGATATAAATCAAGCTAAGCATTGCGAGCAGCGGCCAGCCATAGATCCTCGCGTTTCAGCCCGTTCGCCTTCTCGCACCGCTTATAATTACCGAGTACTTTCACCAACGCGCAACGGCCCGCCGCCGCCGCCATCTTGCCATTTATATTGCAAAATGGTGGAGTGCGCGCAGCACGTGTTTTTCTTTCTTTATATAAAAGGGTACTAACGTTACTGCTTGTGAAATGTTGAATGCGCTAACAAATCAATTCAACGTTGTCCGACTTTGAATCAGATCTTAAATGTGTATAGCTTCCGTTGCTACAGGTATCATGCATTTAATTATTATTCTGTTATTTGTGATTGTGTATTGCTGTGAACAAACAAATGGAATTGGGGCTTGTAGTTTCGAACAAGGTCTCGCCAAATTTGCATTGAATAGTGAGCCGTTAAGTTGCGATGTGACTGGTCGTGGAAGGTCACCTTGACCAAACGAACCGAGCAGTTTGTCTTACACGCCTGGGAACAACTTAAAATAATTTAATTAATCAAAGATTTTAACAGAGGCGTTATTTGAATATCCTTGTCGCAAGCTAAATCAGAGAATAATATGCGGTCATTATTATATATGATCGGTGATATTGTTTTGTTTTTAGTCACACATTTTATTATTAAACGCTTAGCAGTTAGTAAATTATACCAACGACGTAGTAAAATATTTGATGAAGAGTTGTAAAGACAAGAAATACATTAGTTGCATTATTAGGTGTCAGGTTGAAACATCGATGTATAAGTAAATATATAATATATGACATAAGCTAGGTGCCATAAAACACGCAGATACACTACAATATGAAAACAAACTTACAGATAGTTCTAAAATTACTACTCACATAAAAGATAATTTGCGTCATTGTTTATGCAAACTATTTCAGTGAATGCTAAACGAGTGTCGGAACGATATTGTTTAATGTTCACTGAATAAGAACAAAGGACGTTGATGAACTTGAAGAAATCAACATCATTATCTATCGAACACTAACTGCCACGATAACAAGTTGCACAACTAATACATCACACTCGTAACGGATTGATAGCTTATCTCTCGCAAGTGGGTCAACACTAGGCAACTGATTACAAATATGTAGACTTGGCTTAGTAATAAACAAGTATGTATAAAATATGAACGTACGAGGCATTTTCAACATTTGCGATAACAAATATTGTTTTGACGATAATCCGTCATAGGCGATAACGAAAGCGTCACGGATATAAATAGAGAGCTTGTAAAAACTTAAATATGTATTTATTTCATCATTTTGATGGCTTCCTGTCTGTTTATGTTGAAACAGGAAGCCTGAATAGTGGATGATTTCGATGCAGATCCTGCAAAGGCGCCCGATTAGTATTCAACAAGTTTTGCGAGCCAATGGCGAGTAACTATGATCGCCACTACGGCGGCTAACGCCCTGTGAATATGTATGAGACTATACCACTCGAACTCTACACATGCGCGTAATACAAAATTTTACCAATTTTTACTCACATAGGTACGTGCCGACTGCCGCGGAATGAAATATGAACAAATATATTTTAAAGAACATAATGTAGGTGTAGGCAGTATGTATTGTATGTAAATAGGTTCTTTCCTATACAATTATTTGATAGATGTACTTAGTGATACGATTGAGGTCAGTAATGACAGTAATGTGAATAATTAATTATGTACAGAAAAGGACTGTGTCATTCTGAATGCATGTGATACACCTCTGCAATCAATAATTCAATCCAATGAATTGACTACAATAGACGCAAACAATTGATTTCCTCGTGATAGTTTTACTAGGTAGGTTCACGGCAGCAGCGTAACCATTCCGAATGTGTTGCTACGTTACAAATTACGTTAAGACAATCGTGTAACAAATTAAGAGTTCAAGTAAAATATCAAAGTTTAGTTATATAGATATACGTTAATCTTTCCCAGTTTGTAATATCCGTTCACCAACGTCCGCCACACGATGATTAAATTACGATAGCGGCAATGACCTCGATTCAAAGCTGCGCGATTGCTTCTAGTCAATATTTGATTAAGCGTGGAATGTTGCCAGCAAAAAATATATTGCTAACTTCGAAAAGAATGTTATGATTTAAAGTTATGTTCTAAAAAGATAAGCATGACATCACATGCGAATTGTGAACAATGAGAGCGTTGTAAACATGTTTCATATTTAATGGCCCGCAGAACAATGCATAGATAATAACAAATGCAAATTAAACGACACTTAGATAAGAAATAACAAGTAACCTCGAAAAAAAAAGATACTAACCATACCAACTGAATGAATAATTAGCAGCGAACGGCATGAAACGCAAAACAACTATGCAAATGATTTGCCATTCGAAATGGCACGTTAATAAACAACGTAATGAGTCATTAACATTTAGTGAAAACATGCTGTTCAGGCAGTGTCTCATAAGTTTGGTTACCCACATCTGTCACGCTCACGGCGACGCTATTAACACATGCCAGCTAATGGCCCCGACCCAACATACCACATGTACGATAACGCTTGTTGAGAGCTTATAAGATAACTACATAATCATAAAACATAATCTGATGCCGCATAGGCATAGTATGAATGAGGTTAAAACTAAAATGAAGAAAAAAATGTTAGCTGGCACAAAAATGCAATTGCGAATTGCGATGCACAATAGGAAAGAAAAAGAATGAAGCGTGCGAAGCGGCGTGCGACGTGGGAAAGCGAATGGCGGCACTGGCAGTGGCGGGCGGCGGCCATTTTGAATTGAGCGCGTTCGAAAAACATCACGTGTCCACGCGTCCGCCTGGCAACAATCTACAAGTACAAACGTTAAACTAAACGGAGCGAAACAGTTCGTGCACACTGCACACCACGTGGCTTTTTATTTTTGCAACATTCGTCTGGGCTGCTATTGAACTGTTAATTGATCCGCGCACCATTTTGTTGGCAGATAGCTCTCAAGTCAGTTTAAACAAATTGTGAATTTATTTCAGATTGCTACCTTGACTCGAGTCACGACACTCCGAAACAATTAAGAAACCGATCACGATGATTTCTCAAATTGTTACACTTTACGATTTCCAGACGAAGCAAAGTATATTAAAAAAATCTGGCGTAGGTGTTAAGATTGGGAAGCTCGTTTAGAGAACAGGTATTGAATTAAAAGGCCATAAAATAACAGCAATAAAGCTTCACATTGCCTATTCAGGCGCCCACGTAGCCGCTATTCTAATAATGGCGGAATAAGAGCAAGAACACCTACGTGTTCCACAATTTCTACACTTTATATCCTTTGTGAGATTCCTTCGTGCATTGTCAACGAATACGTCGAGTACCTTAGGATGCTTGCAGTGATAGGTACGAATTAGGTATACTTAATTCATATTTTAAAAATTACCATAGAATCCTGATAGAATCCCATAGTAGGTACCTACTCCGTTAAATTATTTTCTCAACATCAAATCACCTGTGTAAATATAGATATTATTAGATATTGTCTTGAATACCTAACGTAGTAAGTATGTCCTGGCTATGATATAGGTAACAAAGTAGGTTTGAATTTAAAACTCGGTAAGTAATTAAATTTTCACAGGTTTTTTACCACCGTTCTTGGCAAGACCAGTTTCATCGAGCTCAGCTGTAATGTAACCATATACGGAATTTGATAGCCGTATACTGCATGTTTGTATACTGTATACACACTGTGTAATACTATGCTGTATACATATTAATGTTTTCGTGACAAACATTTCCTTCACGACCCATCACGGCATGCGTGACTCAGTTTGTACTGTTTTGTTATGTTATTATTAAATCTCTGCGATGTTACCAGCTCCTTGCCGAAGATTTTTTTCACATCGTCTTTTGTATTTTGTTTCTACCTACCTGGCTCTGCCATTGACGTACGTTAATGTATTGTTTAGAACCTTTTTATTATTATTAAAATAAGAACCATCTAAGAGATTAAGTGCTTGCAAATAGAACAATTACGTTACTATCTCTAGAGCCAGATAAATTTTACGTCTCTCTGGTGTCGCTATGGCAAAGGACATGCTGTCCTTCTACGTATATTTTTTTATATTCCAGGAAAATGTTGATGTTGAACATTGTCGGTGTCTTGTGATATTACTCCGGTAAAGATAATAGAATGGGGTTGGACTTGGAGCTATCATGAATCTCAGAACAGAACCCAAGGGGGGTTCCAAAACGTTGCCCGGTTATGTAACGCTCAGTGCCAACGTAAACAGGCCGTCCGAACTTATACCGCATACATTATGCAAACAGTTTTTATCTAGTCGCCTCTCTTCAGGCGAGGACCGCCTTGGATACTATTTAGTCTTGCATGCAAATGTGGTTAACGATTTCTCGTTCCTGTTGAACATCCGTTCCAGTATAACCGACCCATTCAATTATGCCAATGTTATCATCCACGGCCGTTTCCGCACAATGTGCTCTTTGTTTTAGGAGCCAGTTATACAAATTCGTTTAGCAAATCTTATCTATGATATTAAACGGAAGTCACAGGATTGGTTTTCGAGTAAATAAGATGTGAATTTTTTTTTATTTTTTTTTTAAGAGTTACTATATAAGGTTTAAAAAAATGCAAATCGTAAACGCTAAAACCTTGTGCTGCAGTAGCGTATTCGTGAAATTCAAAGAGAGTGAGCAGATAAAAACTAAACTAATAAGTAAGCAAGCAAAAAAATACCGCAACAAAATCTGACTGAGCGAGATAAGTAGAGCCAGATGCAATAGGCGAAGAGAGACGGCTGAACACGCCATCTTAGCTGCATAGTCTTTAGTCACGCGCAGTAAAGCATAGTTTATATTTTTTGCGCTCTCGTCTGACCTCGTTGCTTTATCGTTATCATGTATACGGCAATAATAATAAATGGAATTTGCTCATAGAATGCGGCACAGCGAGCGGCCATAGCAGTAGCATCGATAACCTTCGACACTAGTTCATCAAATTTATTACCCTGCTGTAACATAACCGGTCGTGTTGCACAATCTCACATTTATTTAGCTTTATTGACTTAAATTTTATTGACTTTCCATCGTAACACATTAATCAGTCTCATTTATATACTCTATGACCTAAATTATTGTGTCTAACTATTGCTTTTGATAAACTACGCTCCACTTAACCTCTTAATGATAGAGTTCATAGTCAATTAGTGCTTCAACGCAATTGTGAACTTTCGACGTCTGTGTGCAAACCGGAGGCAATTGGCCGCCTTTCGAGACTGTGGCCGTCTTGTTTTAATAGAGACGTTTTAAACTAGCAATCACGATATTTCGTGACCGACTATTCGAGAAATATAGGCTTATTAGCATTTTGTTAATGACGTTGCGTGACTATGATCACTATTAGAAGCGAGATATTTTTGTACAACTTCAATTAGTTATATCGTTAGTTGTTAAACGCTATACGGTTTGCGATAATCCAAAGTGAAGCCAAGGTCACCTCAGACACGAGTATTTGAGACAACTATCTTAATTAATCATTCGTGACTGAAGATTCCCAGAGAAGTTTGAATATTAATGACTGGAGCTTCAATACAGATAAAATGATTGCAAGTATATTTTAAATAATATTTTTAACGATAACTTATGGAGTATAATTATGATAATTAATTGTGTAGGGACAGAAGTATAAAACATGAACGGTTGTTTGAATGAAGTAAATGACTTATGATGAGGATAACGTTAAATAAAATCAAAGTTCACAAAAGTTTTCCACGCGGAGTCATAAAACTTGTAACAGTGTGGATGTAGGTAAACATAATATATTCTTCGCTAACTTTACTAGTTAGAATAACTCTGGTCGTTTGGAAAACAAACTAACTTAACGCAATGAATAAGAAGACACTATAAATTAACTTGGGTAATGTAATACAAAGTTTATTCGCAGCCAGACAGCAATTACGCCGAGAACTTTAAGCGGTATTCACGAACACCAAAGAGGAGGCGGTGTACACTCCTCCGATCCCCTCAACCCCTTCCAAACAGCTCAAACTCGGCACGAGGAAGGGTGAAATTGTCAAAGTTCCACCACCCTCGTTTAGCGGATTATTTCAGAATCTTTCAGTACCGCTAACTTTTTTGACACTCGATACTAAAAGAAAAAGTTGGAGCCGACAGCAAATTGATTGAATTCAAATCGATTTCATTAATCATTGTTGTGGGTAAATTGGAAACGTCTGGTGTGGACACTCGTTCGACTGGATTCGTCGAAACGTCAATTCATTATGCGTGAGCATCATGTACAGTTGTAATGAAGTGTATTGAATGCTTCTTTCGACGTGTATTAGTAACTAGAACGCTCAAGCTATTATTAACTTGAATAATGATGAAAGTGAAGCTTCAATACGCGAAGCCAACGTAAGAAATGCCAAAGAAAGTTGGACGTAAACAGGTTATTTCAAAGCAAGAAGATGCAAACTTCGACGGAGACTTTGGCAAAGTCCACAAAGTTGGCAAGTTGCGCCGCCTGTATCTCAGCTACTTGAAACTGTAATGGCTGGAAGCAGATAATCTGTAAGTTTGTCGCTTCGAGCAAACTTCGGTAACGTGATCCTTAATTACTTTCGAAACAGTATTCTGATAACGTTTTATTACTTTGTTGATCTGAGTAATATGTATGTAAAGAATAAGCTATTATGCTTTTTCAGAATATTGCTGCTTAGTAAATGAACTACTTTAACAAGCCCTTAACTCGCCAGGAGGGCAAGTAATCATCTTTATTATATCCCAATGTCTTTATTAAATCACGTAATAAACGGAGAGCACCAAAACTACAGAAATCACGTTGAAAGTCGAATTACAAAAAGAAAATAAAGTCGATGAAACAACCCAGTCACGTGTTTAAAATATGGAGACCAAAATAAACTCCGATTAAGCTATGAAAAGGAGTTGAAGCTAAAAATAAAAGAGTATTTAGTGTTAGAAGTTCACATAACGATACAATTTGCAATGTAGCGGATCAATAAATTTCTATGCAGTGGAATGGAAAAGTTCTGAAGAACCTCCGTAGGTGTCGCCCTATAAAATTCAGGGTATTACTTACAAAAATATAAAACTTTTTTTTTTTAGTTATAAAGTAGAAAACTCTGGAGTTCCATAAAATTTCACGACAACGGCAATGTTTCCTCAAAAAGCATGGCACGAGCACGTGAAATTTTCCTAACAATGCCCGTTGCTTACTGAACCCGAATTTAGATTTACAAAGTCCGAATAACAAGCAAACAAAGTGATTAGAAACTTAATTAAAACAACAACAATAATTAAGCCGGACCCACGAATCTACAGTTTGATGATTAAGTTAGTAAGTCGGAAGTTTCCACCGGCCTTCGCTGATATAATTGAGTTGGTAAGGAATCCCAAACTTTGGTCATTGATTATTAACTTGGGAATCGGGAAAGCTCACGAATAAGGAAAATGTTAAAAGGAAAAAAACTATGTACCTACCTATACTTAGGTTTTACATATTTGCATAATGATGTAGGATAGATTAGCTATATACTCGACTTTTCAACAAATAAAACACTATAATATAGAAAATAAAATATAATACAGAAAATAGGTAATTTTGATATACTTAAGTATCTATCATTCACAAAGCTATTTTCTTAGTTTATTTGATAATGTATTACTACTAAATCTTGGCTAAGCAAAAATAATTTAAACACAAAATTGATAATAGTACGTCATGTAGATAAATAGCTAGATAGACATTAGTAATATACACAAAAAAAAAAAAAACTACTTTACTACCTTTTAAATGGAATATAAAAGGCACTGACAAAATGAACACCAAATTAGACACGTCCAAAAACATCGCAAGTATAATTTTACTTAGTAAGTTAAGGCCCAAGTTAATCAGATGTTACTACAAACGTGACCACTTAAAGTTTCTACACAAACCCCATTTGGTATTCAACTGTAGTAACGAGTCCAAAATCCACGGCCACTGGGGTAAAACAATAACTGTAAATTAAGCTTGGAACTCATTAAAACGGAGAGGACGTGGGGAGCGAGATTCTCACTTAAAGTAATAGTACCACGAGGGGACCATATTTCACTCGATTGAACTTTAATTAACGGAGAAATATTTACTTTAATAACATTGCCGAACCTTTTAGCATTGAAAATAAAGTGATTGTCAGATATTTTTTTAACAGCAGCTTACTTTAGTTGCATTTTATTTTAAATTTTGTAATTTAAAGCTTTTGTAATTTGAAGCTTTTGGGAATTAAATCAATTCCATGAAAACGAATTCGCGTTATCATTAAAATTACAACGATAAAGATCGATCCGGTCGTTTACAGAGAAGGGAGGGAAATCATAAATTATAATTTAGTTGATACGACTACTTGAAGTAACATTGGCCGTACATCGACATTGGCACGATTCCAATTCTACGCCTTTAGGTATGGTATTATTCGTAATACGTATCGTATATTCACATTAAAAAACCAAATTTACAAATGAAGAAGGAAAATTAGAAACAATTTTAATACCTACACGTTTCATGAGGATAATCATTTTAATGCAGTATACAATAAAGCTAATTAACAGGATAAAGTGTAGCCTGTTGCTAATGCCAAGGTGTTTATTTTTATAGTCCAACTAAATGGTACAAATTACGAGGAATAACTAACACAACTTTATGTAATAATACGTGTGTTATGGAGTAGCATTACCTACACAAAATAACAAGTATGCGCAGTATCTTCGGTAAAATTTCTGCGCATATCAAAGAAATTAATCATCATTTTAATGATTTGTTTTGATACTGTGCAATTGCCCACGGAAATTGGCAAGGATAATTAATGGTCACCGTTTAATGGATAACGTAACATTCCTTATTTACAAATAGAATTTTCAGTTTCATATTAGTCGAAATATCAACCAAGATAATTATTGTGATTTGTGAATGATATCAGCTCTAACCATTCTAAATATCATGAAACATAGCAAATAAGATAGCAGCACATATCACGCAGAACAGATGGCCGATGGGGCCGAAAGGTTCTGGAATGGAGAACACGGACCGGTAGTAAGTATTTATACCGGAGGTATCTCTGGAACTCAAGACGAAGGAGATATTGTGCGGGCTGATAAACGTCTCGGCTAAAATTACCTGTTTTAAGCACTCGTTGTACTATCTACTATGCTTTTTTGCAATTTTAGGGTTGGGTTTGTCCCATATAAAAGTTGTTTATAATGATGAGTACAATTATATCCTTGAATATATCCGTCGTCTAAAAGTTATCCCGTATATAAGTATATACATATTTGTACAATAGTCGAATTGGAATTTCGTAAATTAACAAATGATATGTTCTTTACAAACCAACATCACTTGTAAACTCTGAGTGCCCTTGAGAACGTTGCCTTATTTTCTCTCGCTGGAGCGCAGCCAAGCAATTTGCCATGCCACATCAATTGACTTACCTAACATTGAATTTTATCGACTAAAATATCACTTCGTGACATTGCGTCAGCACGCCATTCTTAATAAGGGCTTAAATGATAATTACATTGTCAAATTAATAGATGTATTAAAGTTGGCTTTTACAAGCAGCTGCACCATTCAATACAAGCACGATCTCTCTCGTGTTCAATATTTGTTAGTTTTTTATTATTTTTTTCTCTGACAACCGCTTCAATCCTGACCTCTCACGTTTCGTCTTAATGTGCCTCGTACTTCTCAATCATCATCATCATTTCAGCCATGGGACGTCCACTGCTGGACATAGGCCTCCCCCATCGATCTTCAAAAGGGCCGGTTGGAAGCGGCCTGCATCCAGCGTTTCCCTGCGGTCTCTTTTAGGTCGTCTGTCCGTCTTGTGGGTGGACGTCCTACGCTGCGCTTACCAGTCCGTGGTTTCCATTCCAGAACCTTTCGGCCCCATTGGCCATCTATTCTGCGTGATATGTGTACTTCTCAATAATTGCCTAAATTATGTTCATTAAAGATTATTCGTGAGTTACGATTGTGAACATTTTGTATACGTTGCGTTCTTTGTTTTCAATAAAAAATATGACAAATGGCTTCCATTACAGTCGGCAGTCGGATCGGAACGCTTGGCGTGTCGCCCGCCACGGCCGCCCGCCGGTCGTCAGCCTCGCCTTGACCAATATCGGGACTTGATTGGACACGTCCGTTTCACTGCATTCGCATATTGATTGCCAGATTATTGCGTTATTTTCCATAATTTCAACGTCACATATGACAGATAGGACAAATAACATAAAGGATATAATATATTTATAAGTTGACATGTTTATAATACGTGAAAAGAAACAATTTTATGGTAGAGGACAGAGATATGTATCATGTATCATCGACTCCCTATCAATACCTACAATTGTGTTTTAATTTACTCTTAAACATTGTTGTTTTTTTTTTTTATATTACACGGGGATTACTCACGTATGATTAGGCCCTATATTCTGAATATTATAACCCCGATAAGCAACCGCTTTCGTCACGTGCGCAGCGTGCGGTGGCCTTCAGTGCATAAGCAGAAGCAGTCGCGCGCGCGCACTCACCTTGAAAAAGACCGCCGAATGCGGTTAAAACTATAGTCGGAATAGCCGGCTTAATCATACGTGAGTAATTCCATGTGTGAAAACTACGTCAGTTTCCATAGTAAAATTGTGGATATTCTTTGTCAATTTAGTTAATAACTATTAACTATATTTATTGATTTCTATATTATATCTACTAATGATGAATCTATCTAGATCGGATCACCTGGTTGAGTTCCAACTTACGTATTAACATTCTATATTCACCGTCGCACAGTTCTGTCATTAAGTATTTAAACGTAATATCTATTTTTACCGGAAGACGCAAAGCAGCAACGAAGATATTGTGTTTAACGTACTCGTATGTATGTATGCTCGTATGTTAAGGGACTGTTCCCGTCTGCAGCTCTCTCGCTCGCACATTTTCACATTATTGAAGATATAAAATCAATGAGTGTGAATTTCCAAAAAGTAACAAAATCGTGTCTTGTGTCTATTATAACATTACATTACAAGTCTATTGTCAGCGACAAACCAATAAATTTATGCAATGATGTGTACGTATTGTGATTATCATACCTGCAAGGTTGGCAGCTATTAGGTTATTTTGATTATCCTTAAAATTAATTTTAATTCAGAATATTAATTATGTTTTCAGATTATTTTATTAAAATTATGAGACCGATGTTGGTTTTGGTTTAAATATTACAGACTGACTCTCATTACATATTCATAATTTTAATTGACATTGGGTAATCATCATCATCATCATCAACCATTCTCCACCCACTGCTGGGTATAGGTCTCCTCTTCAGCGCGCCATCTTTTCCGGTCCTGCGCTAGCCTTGTCTGCTGCTAACCTGCTGTCCTAACTATTGGGTAATACTACTGTTTTACATTTAAGCTCTCATGATAAATAACCTAAATAATAATACTATAAAAATTACTTTCCAAGGTTCTACATAGAATTTAAACAGATTTAGTTCGTAAATATCCTCAACAGTGACCTAGTTTGCAATGAAGTGTATTACAAACAAGATAGTGAATACAATTTCAATGATAAACTCAATTAAGGAGATTTATTTTATCACACAGCCAATACACAGATAAAAGCTAAAAACATCAGTGTGTTTGTTTCTTATCTGGTGCTAATATTTAGTAAATTAAAGTCATTTGACTTACAAACTACGTATTTTAATTATGAGAATATAAAAACAATTTTGAGTATCCAATCTAACGGCGCAATGAATGAGACAAAATTTAATTGGGCAGGTTGTAGGTATGTTCACATTTTTGTATACATCATACATATCTTAGAAAATATGCTTTTTTATGCCATAGGTGGCAAACAAGCTTATGGGCCACCTGATGGTAAGCGATCACCGTTGCCTATGGATATCTGCAATAACAGTGGCATCACAGATACGTTGCCGACCCTTAAAGACTCTATTAACAGTCTTTTGAAGAACCGCGTGTTATAGTTACTCGGAAATGCCACAGGAAATGCTCATTCCACAAATTTCAGGTGTGTGGCAAAAAAATCGCTAAACAGCATTATGATTCACAGAACTAAATGTATAATTACCCGAATGTGAAACGAATATTCTAACATCAATACAATTAGCGATTTAACAATGCGAACAAAAAGCAGCCTGCATAAATTCAAACCCATTCATATGCTAATCTCTCTAAGTCTCCACATATCTAAATACCTTTATTGCTTAATTTAAAAAAACTGAACACGTCAATGACATCATCCATTATTCATAGAAGACTTGGGAAGATAAGGATATTGAGATATTTCTGATATACATATAACATTTTAGAAAAAATATAAGAGCATCCGATGTGTCTGGCAGTTTCTGGCAAATTGCCAGACATTTTGCCATATGTAAGTATAACATCATACAGAATATACATGTAACATATTACTCAGTTCCTCAATGTTTATCATGAAGATGGGTCCAGAGAATATGCTCCAGATTTACAGTAGTTAGGATATGGTGCCACTTTACTGAATTATGGTAGTTTTGATCAAATGCATTTTCAAATGTAAATGTATATATGATATGTATAAATATATATAAATAAATATGTATATTAATCAATTACACGTTTAAAAGGATGATGTATATTATTTATAGTATGGTTATTAGGATGTCTAATATAAATGCCTTTGATCATGAATCATAAGCCAACGCTAACGGGTATTTTAAGATACTTTCTAAATACTATATTTTAGTAGAGAGACGTTTAAAGATGTCCTTAATTAATTTCATTGCTCATAGTTTACGGCTAGTTAAATTCCGCAATCTTAACGTTTGTGTTTTTGAAGTATCTGTTTTATTGTGAAACTAGCTATTATAGTATTAAATTTATGTGTTGCTTAGTGTATTATTTTTAAATACCCTTTCTTAGAAATCTCGTACATATATGATTACTGCTTATTTATTGTACTTGTAATTTATAACTGAGCGTTTGTTGTGGTGTTATCGATCATTTTTTTGTCATCATCAAAATTGTAGATGCACCTGCAAAATTCATTAATCAATATACAACATCATTTTATTATACACCTACCTACCTATAACTAAAGAACTTAACTAGACATTAAGTAATCTTATTATGTAAATAAGCCTATAAAATAATCTGCGCTGAATACCCATTCATCACGTTCCGAGAATTGGCCGGTATTGATTTACCGCTGTTGCCGTAAGTGCGTCAACATCATGACGTCAATGTTATGTTTATTTCTGTCCTGCGTTGATTTACTCGCCTTCTTGCATTGTTACTCCGCGATGCTGAGCTTTGACCGCAGAATTAAATAAAATTGCAGTTTCATACAATGGGTATTTCCAACGACTTCAAGACCAATTCGTTGTGCTTAACATTCAAACATTTAGTTGTGGGCTCAAATCATTGTCATTTATTATCAATTTTGAAGCGTGTTCGTCGACTGCTAGGCCTACACTTTTCTTTTTGTATGCAGCTTGTTCCAGGCCTGAGCTAATCTTGTATAGATTTTACTATTTTTGCTTTTCAAATAAGTACCTACTATGTGGTTTAATTTGTCGGTTTTTACTTCCACTTCAGCTTGAAATTTTGAATTGATGATGAAGATACACAGGTCACAGTTACAATACGGCAAGAATGTAAATGTTATGCTGACCTTCATGAAGGTAATTTACTTCAATATACAACAAAGCACCAATTGTAAATATGAATATGGATGGACCGATAAATTTGTATGAGTATTCTTGTTGTAGGTAGGTACCTATCTACCGATTAATTATTGTAAGGATTTCGTGGCACTGAGCAACAAAGCGCAAACAAAAAGGGAAGCCTAGATAGATTACCGAGCGTCTTAACCAGCTAGATCTCAAATACAATAGCAAAGTCACGAACTGTTGGTACCGATAACATCTAAGCAAACACTAACCAGGCCATGTCCATAATTTCCGTAACTAAGCGAAATATTTATGAAGACACTTATGTAGAAGGAGATAAAGTTGAAACTTAAATGAAAGATGGAATAGTCATGGTTAAATAATGGGCTGTATGAGAAATTAATTCTCATCGCGTTGCGTATCGATTGTGTGAAAGACCTAGCGAATGGAAGAGTGAGCACCATTGTTGACATGAATTTTAATGTGATGACGTTAGAAGTACACACATGTGAATTTACAGGAGGTTTTGTCAGTAAACTATCTATTAATGCAAAATCTCAAGTAGGTAATTGATTTCAAAGAACTGTATAACAAAGACAGAACATCGTAAATATTACCCAGCACAATGTAGGTAGACTAGATAGGTATGTTAATAAGGCAGTATGAAAACCAAGATAACACATATATTGTCCTCTCTTCAAAGTGATCTAAAGGTCTTTTCAATGTTAAGCCAGTAGACAGTAGGAGACTTTTTTATTCAAATTCAGTTTGGCTGGAGTCTGTAGGTAATCTATATTAATATATAAATATGAACCCCATTTACCTTGGTCACACCTTAACTTGAAAACGACGTTACCAATTTCAATCATCTTCCTTTTTAAGTTTTCTAATATTTTGTAGAAAGAAAAGAAAAACGGAAGAAAAATTAAATTGTTCAGTAAATTGGAAAAAATCAGAAACTTAACGACAATTTTACCTCGTGGGTGAAACCACGGTTAGTAGATAATATTTCACGACTTTATTTACTGTGTTCGTATGACAATGTTGTTGTATCTCGTGTGTCGTGCGTGATTTTCGACAAAACAATAATGACGTAAACACTGAATACTATTGTAGAGATATGAAAAGTGATTGCACAATAATTTATTCCAACATTTGTTTTAAATAATCTCATCGTGACCGTCAACATTCTTAGCATTTCTTTCGTCATCGTTATCTGCTTTTTTGTTGATAATTATTTACGAGTTTCCACCAATTCATTCCAGTAATGAATATAATAAAACTTAGGTGTTTTCCTCAACCGCTAGAAAAACAAAAACATACTTAATTCACTAGTGTAATTGAAGTCATTCTTTGCGTCGTGGCTTTTCCCCAAAATTGTAGACAATTGTTTTCTTTCTTACCATACAGTTCGTCCTCTAATTAAACTTAAAATCATACCTGAAACAACAACAAACAATAAATTATTAGTTATAAAATGTAAACAGTTGATTAGTGTCAGGGTTAGCTAGCAAAGAGGAAAAAATGCACGACCCACTTTGTTCGCACGATAACGATTGATAAATCTCTGGCCAGACGCCAAATGGTAGTCGTATATCAAATAAACTTAGCTTGTCTCATATTTAAGGATTATAGAGAGCGGCAATAAAAATTGGGTCGTAAAATTTTGTATGTTATCACTTCACACTCAAACTTTAAACCGCATCATCGCTTAACATCAAGCGAGATGGTGGTCAAGCGCAAGCCTATTATTTATTTAAAAAAACTGTAATTATAACAAATCTAGGTATGTCCTAAAACTGCAACCAGAATCACTGGAAGATGGAACAGCACTTAACAGCAGCGTCCTTTTAGTACACGGTAAACGAACTGAGATCCTCAAGCCACCTCCCAAGCGTGGGGATTATGGCAATACACCCCTCTCTGAGGGAGGCCTTTATTCAGCAGTGGACGTTTAATGACTGATGTTGATGAAGTATAACAGCAAAACTATCCTCAGCTATTACTTTAAACATTGCTAATCAACTATTTATAAGGCGATTGGAAACTTAAAATTTATCGAATATCAAATGCTAGTAAATAACAATAACAAAGCAAATAACACATAATTCGATATCGTCATCAATTTGATTGACGATGAAACTCGCTCAATGCCTAAGTTCCAAGTTCCCCGATAACCTCTCCAGTCGATAACTCCGCGACCCCGATCTCGGTTTATTTAATTGGTTTATTTCTGTGTATTCATTCTATTCTACTTTAGTTCTCTTATTTATCTTTGGTCCGCAGTCTGGTGACACAATATATTCGACTTTCGCTAATTTAAATTTTAATGGCGCTATAATTCGTGGAGCGACGGTGCGCGGCGCTCCTTGCTGGGGTCAGTCCACTGGTGGACGGCCGTTGTGCTAATTAAACGCCTGTTTAAAAGCACTTGCGTTTTAATCATTTCTATTAATGAGAAACTAATTGAGATCAAGATATTTTCAGACACGTAAAGAGTTCATCTTGATACTATTCTGTTGCTGTGTTATAAAAATAGAAGATAAGTTTATTATTACTTCTGATAATGTTTATCACGACAGTTCTAGATAAATGCAAATAAGAAAATACATACAGAATAGACAGTAACACACTACAAGGAAGATGGAGACTATAAATACTGTTTCCTTAAAGATTCCATTGCCATGTGTCACATAAAATTATTTCCACTGTTTTTATTGTTGTGTAACATACCGTTTCCCATTCTTGTCTAGTCATACTTAGTTTTATTTACCAACGATTCTTTATCTAGTAAGAAGACTATTGCCTTCGACTACTGTTTCAGAAAACACTGCATTTATCACTGAACTTTATCAAGCAAGTGCAATTTTTTCTACACCGTTCATCAAATTCGTCATCATCAGTGTTATAATATAACCGACTATTAATCACGTCCAATTGGTTCAGCGGGAGTCCGCCGACATCCACCCATTATTTCATTTGCGCCCCTCGTCACATATAATAAATTGTTTCCAGTTGCCATGTTTAGGATAGGACACGTAATAGACAGTTGCGTTACATAGTGTCGTTTACTACAATGGTGATGGAGACAGGGAAGAATAGGACCGATGCAGATGCAATAGCAAAAGAGCAACAAGGATATAATGAGTACTCTGGATGATGATAATAATCGCAATTTTACTGAATCCAACAGTTTACAAAACTATAGTCACATGGTAACGTCTAGTTATCTAGATCACATTGAAATCTCTAATATCTAGATAACCACGTATCCAAGTAACAACTAATAACTCAACAATGATAACAGGAAATGACTAATTCTGTAATTTAAATTCTGATAGAAGCAGATATAAAATAAATAGACCATTGTACGTGATATGTGGCCCAACGGACACGTGATAAGCCCCGCTATCACACGTGGTGCTTATAGATAAATGTAATTCGCTTGCGAAACCGATGTTGATTTAACCGGAGTTTGCTTACACACATGGTTATAATTTGGGTAACTTGGGTAAGCAGATGCTTCGATACCCATATTCGGTTGATATAATAAACATAATTATATACCTACGCTAATACCGCTAGGAAGTTAAAAATAATCGTAACTTGAAATAAACTTAGGTAAGCCCATTGCAGTTTAAACAAAAGAACCTTTAATTTCCAAAATTTTCAAAAAGTAATAACATAAAATTTAAATCGTAATTTATACACATTCCCGTATCATAAAAGCCGTAAAACGCGGTTGACCTTAATAAAATTGTTTTAGCTTTGGTATTTGCCAATAAAAGTTGTTGCCTTAAAACCGTTACGGAAAATAAAACCCGTCTCATTTTCCTCGAAGTAAGTAAACACGTTTCAAATTCATGAAAGTAAAGTCGAGTCTCGACAAAAATAAACAAACAAGGCGGGCAGCTGTGCCCGGATCGAATGTCAAATTCGTACAAAGGTCAAGTGGTAAGTCAAAACATAACGAGGTTTATCTTACAATGAGTCCGTTCAGTGGAATCCAGCCATCGGAGCCCCGAGATCTGACACCGCTTAGAACAACCCAAACATTCCATGTTGCTCTTACTAATGGAACGTAAGTTTTTCGGCTTAAATTACAATGCATGTGAAAGAAAATACCCCACACAGTAGATAAAAAAAGATATTTTCACACTAGAAGAATTCCATGAAGGAAATATTCAAGCAAACATGCCTATACACTACATAATATGGGGCCAAAGACTTTAGTAGTAGCTTTACCTAGTCGGTGTATGGGGCCTATATTAGTAATAAGGAAATTAAAAATATCATAGGTATTGGTCACTGTTACTTTTGTATGCACCTATAATAATAACATTAATAGTATCTAACATACATGTTTATTATTGGCTGCCAGTGATAAACTGGATCATTATTCAACTGCAAATCTTACGTAACCATCCATTAATATATCTAAAACATTAAATAATCCACGGTAATAAAGAACCTCAAAAGACCAAGTTTGCCTTCCCCTCTATTATTAGACACCGAAGAAAGAGCATTAAAAGTTGGGCATTTCTTTTGAGAAGTTTGTGAACTTTGCGGGAGAGGGCTCGGGGCCAATATAGAAATAAACCTTGATTTATATCCGCTTACAACTTTTTTGACAACTGTCTGTAACATTAAACTTGATTGAGAAACTTTGTTCGCTGTCAATTTGGAAACTTGTGTTGAAATTCAGTTTGTTATCATTGCTTAAAATCTTCAGTAACTAGTTACGAGGCTTTAGCCTCAAGCATCATATTAGTTTAAATAAATACCAATTTAAGCATCCCCAAGTTAGTTATAGTTTAATTAATTCAAATAAACCCGTTTATATATTCTTGTGACATTTAAAATAATATCTGTTAAGGCACGCCGCTAAGCGCGATTTAAATATAATTGTGATTTGCAGCAAAATTATACGAACATTTGGAGAAGTAATATTATAGAAGTGCTGAATGCTTACGTAACTTTGCTTCGAGTTTTTGTGTCGATTGTTTTTATATACAAAAGTATTAATAGTTTATCGAGTGAAACGCAAGAGATACTATACCCTACTTCCGAGTCATTAGTAAACGATACGACGACGTTACAGAGCGGCGACGTGAGCATGAGTGCCACACGTAACACGATATACAAAGAACCTGTTTATTAGCCCAGTTGCTTCCAACGAGGTTATTTTATAAATGTTCTTGTAAGCCTACATTAACATAGTCGTTTATTACGGAGTTATATTGGGATTTGAATCAATTTAAAGTAGGGTGATACTCTTTTTAATTTGGCTGCTCAGTTATAATTTTATCTTTATTAATTAATCACTTTTATAGGTACGATATATGAAGAAAAACTCATCGTGTTGGGTGGTTCAAAAAAGATTTAATTAATCTACGAGTATGATAAATCTATATCCTAAATTATAATTATATGTAATATAAATGTAGGTAAATGTGAAAATTAAGTCACGTTATAATTAAAATTTAATTTGATGTTTCGTCAAAAACTGTAAAAATATGTTTTTGATAAGCTAATTAAACATTGCGATAAAAAAAACTACACACATTATCCATTTATAAATAAGATATTTATAATAATAAATATTATTTGCCTTCGCAATAAAATTGGTAAAGTTTCGTGTTATCTAATCTAGGATAATAAAGAGAGCATAGTATAATTAATAAATATAGTTAGGTATTACAAACATTCGTGAAACGCGTGGCATTAATAAATTGTATACTAGTATAGTTATATAATTATGTATCTAACTTATTCAATTGGCTATAATATTAAGTTTCAAACATTTAAAAACACTCTTGAATTTTTACTGACGATAGTAATTATGATGATGTATAAATAAGATTACACCTACCTTTATAAAATATTCTACGGTTTTGTATGTTTTGTACGGTTTAGTGTGTTTGTACAGAGATAAGATAGGATACCAGATAGTCACTGTTTTCAGAGGGTGGAAAATGGGGTGGTTGTTGATGGTGATATATGAATATAAAGTATCTAAACCATTTTTTTCACCACCATGTCCAATTATTTATCTGACAAACCCAACCCAAAGTCATTATTTTTTTTTTTTTTTTTTTTTTTGAGCTTTGGAGTATAGCTCAGATTAAATGTGTACATACTGGCCGAAACCAAGATATTCGTCGAAGAACCAAATTCACCGACATAGCTGTTCAGATTTGCAAGTTGAAATGGCAATGGGCAGGCCACAACGCTCGAAGAACCGATAACCGATTGGGAAGAAATGTTCATGAGTGGAAACCAGGAACCGGAAGGCACAGCGTAGGCAAGCAGACCTTTCATTAGATGGACTAACGACATCGTGAGCGTCACGGGCATCCAGTGGATGCAGATGGCAGGCTGTCGTTCAGTGTGGAAATCTAAGGGACTAGGATCAGCAGCGGACGTTTTGTGGCTGATAATGATGATGATGAAGTGACTATAGTGCCCATAATAACACGTAGGTGTAGTATAGATACAAAACAAAATCGTTTCTGTAAAAATATAAATTCAAAAGGGAGAACAAGAAAAGTTCCATATGAAGGCAATTGTTTACATTTTTTAACATGCCAAAAAAGCAGGTCTATAGAGTTTTTGCTTTCCGAGAAGATATCGTTTTTTTTGACCGGTGAGCAAAAAATTATGCTTTCCACCCGAATCGCTTTGTGAGCCGTAATTATAAGTAAGAATAACTTTGGGAATCTCTTTTGTTAGGAGGGGAGTTTTTGTGAGTGGGTAACGACCGAAGCAGGTGGTGTATAAAATGGCGGCTGGTATATGTATGGAATGGAAGAGTAAAAAATGCAGCAAAAACTTGTGGATGGAAACATGTTTGGGCGCGCCGCAATGTCAAATGAAGGTCGAATGGGATGTTACTCTTGTTTTGAATTATTCTATGGAACCTCTTGTACACCGATGTGTACGAGATATGAGTGTACTTTGTATATAAGATGATAATATATAACATACATGAATTAGGAAATGTCATTTGAATGTCAGATTAAATACAATTCTTAGTTTGGAGTCTTCAATTATTTTTATCTTGTCGTACCTACATATTATTTAGATATAGATCTTGCTTGAAGGTTAAAATTTTGAATTTAGAAAAAATAACGAAGTAGCATGCCCTTAGTAATGTACCTATTTAACATAATTGTATATAGGTAAGTAGAGAATAATAAACGTACTCGTAGGTTATGTAGTTTTCAACGTATGTTTTGCCTACTCAATATTTAGATAAATAGGTATATAACCTAAAAGCGAAATAAATACTCAACTCACCGACTGACTCATCACGAAATCTCAAAAACGACTAGTCCTACGAAGTTTAAATTTAGCAGGTAGATTTCTTGTGTGGATTCTAGATGCCCGCTAAGAGATTTCGCAAAAAGGCCAAATTATGGCCGATTTAAGGGCCCCCTTAATTCTAGTGCCAATTAGGGTTTTTAAAGTTTATAGGTATGAAAGTCTACGCCTACGAATTCGCAGGCAACATTTAGTACGTAGATTATTGTTTATTTAGGTACCTATTACTCATATAAGTAATTTATTTTAAACTGATATTTCTCAATGTATACAATAATATTATAGATTACCATTATATTTTCCTGTTATGAATATTATTATATTATTTTACCTACTGAGTTAGAAACATGATTTATTAACCTATTTAAAATTTATGTTTTATATAATACGTTATTGTATCAAGTAAGTAAAAAAATATAAATTGGGTAAATAATAATTTCTTAAAGATTTGGATTGACTTTTGACTTTCAACGGCCGATAGGTATACATTATACAACTTAGGCTAAGTCATTTCAGTATTAGATTATAATTTGTTAATAAAAGTAAGCATATACATACTTGATAAAAAAATATTTACACTTGTAATAAAAACCTATTATAGGAGATAAGTCTGTGTAGATAAGTATATTTTTATGAAATAATACCTACCTAATTTCGAATATCAGAAGCTGATAGAGAAGGCCCAAGTATAGTTTTCTTATCGGCAATACATAATAAATAAGTAGGTACATATATAACTTTAAGCCACAATAATATTAAACGCATCATCAAGTAGCCGAAAAGAAACCACAACAACAAATCATCTGACCTTTTCACTATGGAAACTGGCGTGGTTTTCACACATTTTAATTATATTACACGGGAATTACTCACGTAAGATTAAGCCGGTTACTCCGACTATAGTTTCTGACCTTTGCTAACTATTATGGCGCCCCGCATTTTCACCCGCGTAGTGATGAAAAATGGTGGTGGTGATGATGATGAAAAGTAGCCTATGTCACTCTCGGGCCCTTGAACTATACCCATACAAAAAAAACAGGTCGATCCGGTACTCTGTTGCTATGAATATTAGTATGATTATGTCTTAGATTAATTTATTTTTAATTTAATTCTAAGGATTATGTGCTTTTCGTTTGATTGAACTGAACCTAATCGGTACGATTCTAACCTGTTTTATACAACCAGACAGATCTCACTGCCAACTATCGACCTAAGTCCAATTACACGGCGCGCTTAGAAAACACGTAGGTAGGTCGGCATAGGTGTACGCATTCTACATGCGATGAAGTTTGTGGTTAAAAGCCCCCGTCTTTGTATTCATCCGGCGGCCGACTCCATTAATATAATGAAGCCACAACGCCAGCATATCACGTTCCTAGCAGTGCCCACGTCCGCATGCGCTACAAAAGGAATGTTCTGTATTATTATTACGCTGGAAAAAACACTAACACTACATTTTTTCAACGGCATCCAGCCAGGTAGCGCAGCAAAACCGCCCGAGGGGAGAGGCGCCCGAACCGGTCCCTCGAAAAAAAAAACAGTCTTTGTGGAGAAACGAAGGCATAAATCATGCGGGCTCACGATCGGGGCCGGTCGGCGGCCAACGCGTCTCGCTCGGCTCCACTCGGCTAATGAGCCTTCAATCAAGGTCAACTCCTCGGAACGTTGCGCTCACTAATTTATATACTTCTTACCTACTCTTTGACTGACTGACTACACAGTACCTATACGTTTACAAAAACAACATTATTATGCATCAAATTAAACGCGACCGGTTCAAAGTTATCTATGGCAACGTACGTATACGTTTTTTAAAGAAATAGGTAGGTTAGATTAGATGGCTACACGTACAGCTTAATCAACTTGTGCAGCAATTTTATTTTGGAATATAATTTTATTATTAATTACTTACCTAGTAGGTATGATAATTAGATTTTTTCTGACGACAGCTCTAGAGAATAAAATATTATGGCAATTAAATTATACTCAGAAAAACACTCGGGTATCTTAAAGATCAAGTAAGATAAGGAGGATATTTTTATTCAAACAAGGCACTTATCTGGGGTAATAACAATAGCAGCATTGAACAGAAGCTATTGTGTGAGGTTGAAAACAAACATTTCTCATTAGGCGAGTACCGCGAATGGCATTGTTCTGCGAGAGGACATAACGGACCGTGTCGGGTACCTACTCGGATTCACGATTCACGTCAGCCTCGAGCCCCGACCGACGACCTTTGGAATGTCAAAGGATATACCAGGGTCTCATATACGGCGACGCTGACTAATTGAGCCTGTTACTTAAGTAACGAAATTCCTAGAACTTAATAACTGCCCGACTAACATTAAACTAGTATCTATAAATAGGTAAGTACCTGCTTACTTAGTGCGTGTTAGGTTTCTATGAATAAAATATATGTACATATTTTAAAAACAAATCAGTAGTTCGAGTTCCCCTGATTCCCTCCAATTACCCAAAAAAATACACACAAACATAAAGTATCTCTTTGTAAATGAATAGATGAAGATGAATGTGTAGATGAATAGCTCTATTATAATGCATGTAACTAGCACACATTTTATTGAAATATGTTTTAAATTAAAGTTTAGCTAAACAGTTTTGAATGTCTTATGAAAGAAAAAGTTACAAAAACACTTTGCCAAATAACCCCCAAAGTGTTAATAAAATAAAAATGATTGTACAAGCGAGAAAGTGCGCTATGCGTCAAATCATTCTAAACGGTCACATTTTTGCTAATTAAATAGTTAATTTGTTTGGAATTCTGGTTTTGATTAGATTTATAATTATTATCTAAGCTCTTGTTTCATGGTGAAGGTATGTAGTTGAGTTATCGTCCTCGCGATCGAATAGCAAGTAGGACAAATATATAATGTTAGTTAGATACTAAGTACTAGTTAAAAAATACCTATTCCAGAGAACATAAACTTTCATCTTGCAATTCCAGCATGTCGAGTGGAACGGGGCGGCGCAGCGGGGTCAACGGACAGTGGACCTCGGACCAATTCGCGACATGAGATTGAATAATAAGTTGATTGCAGATCCAAGGCCGGCCGCGGCCGCCATTGCTACGCGTGCCACCGCCATTTTGATCGGCGCGACAGGCGCTCGCTTACATAACATCGCAATTCGCACCCTTCCTGCACAGGTAGGTACTTAAATATGGCCTTAGGTATATTGTAAGCAAGTCAAACCTACGTGCGAATTCATACCAATTCCAATTTCCCCAGGAATCCTCTAATATACCTATACGTGGGATGTTTGTGGGATGGACGTAGAATGTAGATGCACTCTATTTTATTTATCATTTCTCTTGGATTACCTATGTTTGTAACTTTGTACCTATCATAAATGTCATCATCGTCATTTTATTTATTACTGTACTTGGAGTAACTATGTACCTACCTATCATAAAATATGTCATTATCGTCATTTTATTTATTACTGCACTTGGAGTACCTATGTTTGTAACTTTGTACCTATAATAAATGTCATCATTGTCATTTTATTTATTACTGCTCTTGGAGTATCTATGTTTGTAACTTTGCACCTATCATTGATGACCGATTTTAATTATCTATGATTTTTTAGATTCCTCTCCACCCCGAATCCGAGAATAAGAATTAAAATAGGTATCTATCGAGAGAAAAAATACGAAACATATTTACGAAGAAAATTAATTTTCCTATTTTTTTTTTTATTTAGGTGTGCCAAGAATTTAAGTCATTACATTGACATACCTATTACATTAAAAAAAAACATTTTAGTATATAAGGAGGCTACTGTCGCTACGCTACCAAGGATCTTTCTTCAAGGAGGTAGGTATTACGCGGGTGAAACTGCGGGGCGAAGCTAGTAAAAAATAAAAATGAATGTTGTGTAATTCTTACTATTGTAGGTAGATAATACCTATAGGTACCTATAATAATATTGTGTTTTCATTGTCACGAAAAAATTATGTCTTTAATATGTATGTCTACTTCAAATTTTACAGGGGGGAAATAAGGTAGGTAGATGTTACAGTAATAGTAACATATTTTTGACTAAAATGTATTATAGATAGGTATACTAAGAAGTAATCAACCCGACATTGTTTTATGTATATAGAAATAAAACTAGAGCAATTTATTTTAAATATCAAACTACTGAAAAATTAAATATTTTTTTTGTTCCGAGGTCACAAACCGGTTCTTGAATGTGTTTTTTTTTTTGCCAGTGTACACATTGCATGAGGTCCTTAAAACTACATGTCGCTACAAAGACCCTGGTAGGGCGCTGTAATTTAACTTAATTGTAACACATACATACATAATTAATAACTATATTCTATTATAATAATAACTATAAAACAAAAGCATTTCTATTCATAAAACTATTAGATTAATATTTAATTACCTATTGCTTAATTACTATTTACCTATACTACTCCCACTAAATGGACCGACGACATTGTGAGAGTCGCGGGCATCTAGTGGATGCAAAAGGCAGGCTGTCGTTCAGTGTGGAGGTTAAAGGGGGAGGCCTATGTTCAGCAGTGGACGTCTTCTGGCTGATGATGATGATGATGAAATTACTATTTTCTACCACTCATCGTCCATTCAACTCAACAAGATGCCATGCCGGTCCTAAACAATCGACAACATAGAACATAGTGTAGCTGTAGATAGATAGTTAGATACGCTTGTTTAGTTCTTGCTCCGCGCACTGCTAGCAGTAGCACCACAATAGAATCCTTCCCCCCCCCCCTTGCGACCCTCTGCCCCGCAGCTGTTGACTGACTGCCGCGGCCCCCGCCCGTCCGCTCTCCACCTCCCCTCTCATTACGCGCAGGCAGTCACTTTGGATGTGCGCTTTCGTTTGCACGCGCGCCGCTACTCAGTTTATTGTCGTCGGGAACTAAAACTTGCCTGTGTACGCACTTATCGACTTCAATGCGCGCTAGCAAGAGCTCAAACTACTGCTCCGTACCACAATGCGTAAAAGACCGAAACCATGCCTGCTTCTTTCTGCCGAAAAACCATTATAAGTATGCCAAATTATGTCAAACTCTATTTTAGATTTTCGCAGTTGTTTACTTTTAAGACATATTTAGTACATTTTATTTATATTACACGGGAATTACTCACGTAAGATTAAGCAATAAGCTGGTCACTCCGACTATACTGCCGTCCGCTATCTATAATGCCGTTAAGCCACAGGTGGCCAATTTTTACTTTTAAACATGGTTGGATAGAGTTCAAAATTCTCTATCGATCTGTCTAAGAATCGTATCCCTATCTGCCTTAGTTACTGAAATAAAAATAGCGAAAATGCCGCTATGTGACATTTTTTTTTAACTTTACACGCTATTTAAGTCGTTATCCTTCATTACTTAACTAAAAAACCGCTATAATCCCATAACCACATAAATATATTGGTAATCAACAAATTATTGCCTACCTATAAAGCCGTTAATTGTGTTTAGTATCCTAAAACGTAGTTAAAGTGCTTTAACTGGTTTTAAGTTGAGATTTGTATTGTAATTATTATAGAAATTCCTTAAAAAACAACGTTAAAGTCGCTTAACCGCTTTTTAGACAAGTATTCGCCTGATTTTATTATATAATTTACTACTCTTACTAGCCATCAATGGAAATTCACAGATGAATCCAAAAATAATTATGTACGTTTCCTCCACTAAAAAAACGTTAAGCAGCATTCCTGCACTAAAATGCAGTTATTTGCTGGTACCCCGTGCCGTGTCGATACTCACGCGTTCGCGTGCTTTTGGAAGGACTTTCTTTTAATTGACCTCAGACCTAGCTTAGTATCTACAAGGTCAGCTTTTCGAGTAAGGTTTTCGAGTAAACGTCGGGGAGTATTCCTGTCAATGTTCTTGCCATGGCTCTAGGCAATTTTTTTTTATAGTCACCAGCAACGCCGTGGTATTTGGACATTTCATCATACTAGACTAACATTAACCAGACAACTAACACTAGATAAATACTGCATACAACGCAGTCATTATTTTATTTCCAAGTTAGTGTGTAAGCATTTTAATCGTTGAGTTTTTAAAACTAATTTATTAATTAATTATATGCGCAGCCGTATTCCATATCAGGACCCATTTTTGGAAATTTTTGTGAAACACAAACAACTTATAACTCTTATCATGACTGATACATATTATTATATCCACACATAAATACATAACAAAAAATGTTCTCTATGACATAAAATATGTCAGAGAGACATATAGATTAGACGTGTAAAGAAGGATTTCACCAGAAAAATCATCCATTTAGTGCAGATACGCGGTTCCAGAGCATTCCCTTGAACATTTTAAAGAACTTGGAGATCCTCGGCGTTAACATTTCTAGTGAGGTCCAGTTTCGGGGTCACCTAGAGGCCAAAGCTAAACTCGCTTCCAAGAAGCTAGGTGTGCCTAATAGTGATACATCACACCGGTCAGCGGCTTCTTCTTTATGAAGCACAAGTACGGCCCCACGTGGAGTATTGCTCCCAACTCTGGAATTGCGTACCGGAATACCAGCTGCAGCCTCTTGACTCCCTAGAGAGGTGAGCCACTACAATTGTTAACGCTCCTAAGCAAGCTGGATCCCCTTAGCCTCCGAAGAGATATTGGTTCCCTCTGCATCTTTTAGCGTTTGTTTTTCGAGGAATGCTCTAAAGGGGTTTTTGATCTTATTCATGCATCAGACTTCCACTACCGCACATCCCGACTCCGTCAAAAAGCTCACCCCCGCATATTGCAAAACTGGAAATCTCACACCGTCCAATTCTTTCACTAATTTATTTCGGGGACCTGCAAGGTGTGGAATATCCTTCCCGCAATGATCTTCCACATGAAGCATTTCAAAAAGGGGTTATACAACTACCTTTCCGGGCTGGCAGAGCACCATCAACACCGCTAGTGTTGCAGGTGTCCACAGGCGTCGGTTTCTGCTTACAATCATGCTTACCGCATGCTTGTTTGCCACTCTTATTATTTAAAAAAGAATAAGGGTAGACATCGTCTTGATAGAGTATCTTTTAGCATGGTAAGGTAAGGAACCTTACCCGTCACTCCTCTATTAATACATAAACATTTAAAACATGAAAATCGCGAAAATTTATAATTTTATTGTAAAGTATATATTTTATTTTGTTTGTTTGTTACATGTGATATATATCTACGAGTAAGTAGATACATAATTTATGATAAGAATTTAAATTTTAATAATACTGCTTGTGATTTTATGCATATATATTTTTGTTTAGTACCTTAGCTTACTTAATTGTGATCTCATTGATACCTAGAGTTATCGAGGTATATAAAGTATTGTTCCTTATTAATTTATAAGGTTTATTCTCTCTATAACCGAAACAGTTATGGGTAAGTATAGCAGAATAGCAAAAATTCATTGATAAAAACATCTTTTGTAGAATATTTGCACGGTATGATTTTAGAAGTTAACTTTAATTTAAATGATAATCTCAATTATTAAGTAGTAAATGCTTAGCTAAAAAGTGGCTATGTCAAGATGTTAAATATTTAACCGCATTATAGTTAAGTTAAAAAAAAGTTTCAAATTAATTTTTCCATAATTCTTGTCAAAATTGAGGCTAAAATTCATTAACGGCTATTTAGCTATGGACAGATCACCACAAAGGAAGTTGTAATGTGTAGCTATATTGCCGTTACCATTCTAAACGGCATTTTAGTTAAGTAAAATCAGTTAAATTTATGATACATGCATTTCAGTATTCAGTAGGTAACTAAAACTACACTAAAATGTCGTTACGGTGTACTTAGCCGCATTTAAGCGTTTGATTTAAAGTGTCAATCCAAATTTAAAGCATAGCTATAACTCAAAAAATGAATTTTACCTATTATAACATAGATTCTTTAATTTTGAAGTATATCTATTTGAAAGTACGACTAAAAGGCAATATTTTAATATCAATAAATCTCGTATATGTCTAATGGTTTTAAAGAGGCAACAATTTTAAAATTCTACCGCGTTTTTTGCTGATATCTCGAAACTTAGTTTTGAGGCTTAACGGCATTATAGATAATGGACGGCAGTATAGTATACAATACACCATGTCATTGTGTATGTGTGTGTCTATAGTGTATAGACTATATAATTATTTAGTACCCATTTTATACATATTATATATATATATACAGGGTGTAAGGGGAACACTCTCGAAGCCAAAAGAAGGTAATTGTACTCATCATTATGAACCACTTTTAGTATGGGACCAACCCTGAAATCGCGAAAAAAATATCAGCTGTTCTATAGAAAACGGTCATTGACACTCGACAAAATGTATGGAACAGCTGATTTTTTCCCCGCGATTTTAGGGTTGGTCCCATACTAAAAGTGGTTCATAATGACGAGTACACTTACCTTCTTTTGGCTTCGAGAGTGTTCCCCTTACATCCTGTATACGAGTATATTTGAGATACCTACTATCTCAAATGTAGTACTTAAGTATTTACCGATGTCGAATAAATATTAGTACAATGTTTTACAAATACTATTATTTAGTATTAAAATACATCATAATATCATTTATTGTCATTGTCATTAAGTAAAACCAGCCATGTGCGAATCGGGCTCGCGCACTAAGGGTTCCGTAGCACCACATAACTTGTTAGCTACTACGAAAAAGTGCAGTCACCCATCCAAGAACCGACCGCGCCCTACGACGTTGCTTAACTTCGGTGATCGTACGAGAACCTGTGGTCTGTGGTGACCAGAAATTAGCCACCGACTCGCACTTGGCCATTATTTATTGCTATACCTACTTTATAGTGTGTTGTGTAGGTACTATCATGCCACATAATC
Source organism: Agriopis marginaria (assembly GCA_932305915.1). Lineage (NCBI taxonomy): Eukaryota > Metazoa > Arthropoda > Insecta > Lepidoptera > Geometridae > Agriopis > Agriopis marginaria. The sequence goes on from OW029926.1 coordinate 5,863,297, forward strand.
ATGCCATGTTTGACGCTTGTACGTATTACCACAGACGAAAATACAAGAGCAAATACAAAAATACGTTTGATGTGAGGGGTATCTCTTTTAGTTTTAACTTTACCAACCGTTTCAATCAAAACCGTTTATGGCGACATCGTTTAGAACAACATACCGGTTAAATTGACCAAAATCAAAGGTCCTGGCTTAATGTTATATGACCGCCTTATCGGTTGTTACAACTATCGGTTTTTACGACTCAATATGAGTAGTCCCTTCGATGTCGTTATAACAGATTTTGACTTATGATTTCTTAGTTAAACCGCCGTATCATTACATATTTTTTTGAAAATTTCAACTGCCTGTATTGCGATTCGAAAGATACAGCCGTTAAAAGGTAGGACTGACAGACAGACAGCATATGGTAATAGGGTCCCGTTTACACCCTTTGGGTATGAAACCCTAACACATAGCCCAAGACTATGATACTTATGGATAGTATAATTCTCTATTAGTGTATTTTTTTATTGGATCTGTATGTACATGTCGTTCCGGAGATTAGATCCATCAAACATAGGTGCTAAACGTTATTATTACCTCTTAATAATATAAGTGTAGATTGGGACATTTGGGCCGTTCCTTTTTAAACTTAAAACTCTAAAATTGTAGTGTTTCAATTAATTACATAGTTTTTTTTTTCAGGGACACCCAAATTTGGATGTTACGATGCGGTATCGAAAAAAATTACACTGATACAACCATGGTTTGCGAAGCTCATTTTCATAAAGACATGATCTTAAATCATAATGGGCGTCCGAAAACTTTGAGAAAAGGCGCGATTCCGACATTAAATCTACCAACTACAGCATTCAATACTTCAAACTCGTCCATCATACCTGCCAATACCATATCAGATGTAGAAATACCAAGTAATGCCATAACAATTGTGGAAACATCAAACAAAGTGGGTAATTTGACGCTGACGCTTGACGCCCCATCATCCTATGCGGTTCCAATATTAAATCTACCACTTAAATCATCCAATACTTCGAACTGCGCCTTCTCACATGAAAATACCATACCATATGCGAAAATACCAAATGATACCATAACAAATGTGGAAAAATTATACCAAGTTAATTATAGTAATTTCATGGAAAACGTAATTGTAAAGTCACTCAACGCTCCATCACCCCAAACAAATTTACTCACGGATACGCCGATCGTAAATCCAACTACGGATATTGAACAATTTGATACTGGATCAGTTAAAGTCGAGTCATCTTCTCCCAAAACTAACAAAGAACAAAACGAAGATTTTGATGTTATAATAAACCCAATGGCAGTCGACACATCTTTTACCATTGGAAAGAGGCCCAAAGAAAACTCCGCTGGTGGAACCAGAAGTCACGCGTTTGATGCAACACGAGTTGACTCAAGTTTGGCTGATTTTAATTACGTAGCAAAAACAATAACAGAACTTCAAAAGAAAATACAGATTATATCGAAAAACCCAGATGTACTAAAGATGCTTGCTATCAAGATATATTTGAAATGCCCACAGGGATACGAAATATTACACAGGACTTTTCAATTACCACAAGTTTCAGAGTTAAAAATTGTTTTTGATGGCTGCACTATATCAACTGATAATGACACACTGTTTGCGTCGATTCTTCAATACAAATCAGAAATGATGTCTGTGAAACAAAAAGATTGTATTCTCTGTATAGGCACAATGGATGTTACCAAGAATCTTTATTATGACATTAAACGTGATAAGCTCATAGGAGTTTGTGATATAAACAACATCCAAAAACCTGAACCAGCGCACAAAGTGTTAGTACTAACTATGCAAGGGATATACACAGACTGGAAACAACCTATTGATATTGCATACCTAAGTACTTCCAAAGATGACAATTTGGCACACATAGATCAATGGATCGAAAGAAATATAAAAAACTTGCTGTACATCGGATTCAAAGTCCATGCTCTTGTATGTGAAACAGATTATCTTTTGATGACTACCTCACCACATCACGAAATATACCGTAAGATTTATTACATTTACGATATCATGTCTCTGTTAAAATGGTTATTTTACGTCTTTTTGACACATGACTACATATTTGAGGGTGAAAGAGCCGAAATGCAGCATATTTTAGATTACGTCGAATTGGACAGCAAGAACCAACCAAGATTAACTCCAAAAATAACTGAAGAAATTTTAAAACCAGCATCAATTCAAGATGTAAGCGCTGAGGATTTAATGAAGGTAATAAATATGGAGACGGCTGCAGCTATGACAACACACATTAACTTGAATGTACTAAAACCAGCTGCGAAAAGCACGGTACAATTGATAACTAAAATGAGCATGTTACTTGAAGTTTTATATTCTAACAAAAGTAATAATTCATCAAAAGAAAAGCACAAACGAGTTCTACTTGATATGATTACTTTCTTCAATGACTTCAAAACAGTTAACAAGGTGACAAAAAATGAGGTAGCTGCGGAAGAGACTTTCGTACCAAAATTCCAATTAACAATTCAAGCCATTTTGATGTTATTTGAGGATATGCCATCTTACGATAATGCCAAAGCTCTTCCAACACAACGGCTGAACCTTAAACATACGAGATCGTTTTTTGACCGAATAAAACAGCTCAAGAAAGATAACACAAAACCATCATGCAAGCATGTATACTTAGCTTTTATACAATCTGCTTTGCTTTATATTTTAAGGCCAACTCATGACAAAAAACATAAAACAGACTTGGAAGATTATTTGAACGAGTTCAATAATACGTTAGTTAATTTTAAAGGCAATCTACATAAAGTTAATATTCCTTCGGATATAACAATAAAGTGTTTAGAATACAACACATTAGACTTCAAAAATAAAGACTCTATCGTTCTGTTAGCAGGATTCATACTTAAGAAATGTTACGATCGCCATTCTGATTGCGATGATATGAAAAACTACACTTTTATCGTATTACAGGACACAAGCTCAATTTGTAAAACAATACTCAAAGAGATTCAAGACAGTGTTTGTGTTGTACCGCAGGAAACCTTCATAGAATTCGTAGAAATGATGGAGATTAGATTCCGAGCTTTTATAACCAAGGAAATTTTACAAAGCAGCAATGGCTTTATTCAAGGGTTACTGAAGGCAATGCAGCCCGTTACTTTTGAGATGCCTTGCTCTTGCTTCCCGATTTTTTACGCAAAGAAGCTTTATTTGCGAGTAAGAATTTATGACATGCTGAAATATAACAACAGTTGTTTCACTGCATTTCCAGAACAATATAAATATCTCGTTGTTAACAATTTGTGAGTGGATTTTCGCGTTGGTTACGGCATGTTATTGAATATTTACGCGGATATATTATGCAGTTTTGTTTGTACGTATCTGTATTCTATATTAGTCTGTAACCTATATTAGGATATTCTAAGTATAAACTTTTTTAGATTATATCTGATGTTACTAAGTTTACTAATGCAAAAGTAAAACTTTAATAAATGTGATTTATATTTCAAATGCTTACTTAATAAATGTTATTTATATTTCATATGCTAGTTTTTTACGTTTTACCCTTCGCCGTATTTTTCCCACATCGACAATAATAACACTAGCTGAACCCCGCGGTGTTACTTGCGATTCCCAGTTTTACTGCATTTCGTTAAGATTAGCCTAACCATTTAGTCGTGAAAAGCGAACAAACAGACAGATACAGAGTTACATTCATTTTAATATAATAGGATAATAACTAGACCACAAAGGATTTAATTACAAAACATTGGCTAAGTTAATCAATGCTTAATTTAATGAATATTTTAGTGTTCTCGCGCTGACAATTTCCGTTGTTGACAGCTTGATCTTAAAGTACCTCACGTTTCTAAGTTAAGCCGTAAAATAAATAAGGATAAATCCCAAAATATCTATTAGTGGAATTAAACTACGCCCAATACAATAAAATAAAACTTTAGCTCGACGGCTTCATAAGAAAGCGGCTCGACAGGTTTTATAAAAGGGACCGATGATAAATTCTTCTAGGTACCGATACCGATTAAGTTTCGACAGCAAAATTCCCTTTAAGGGCACCATGAATCTCCAAGCCCACTGCGATTAGAGAGAGACGAATGTACGTGAGATCAACGAGATAGGAAATGTACGCCCTACTCGTATATTATGTTTTAAAACCGGTCAGACATGTTATAACTGCAGAGGGCAAATAAAAGACGTAACGGAGGCGAGAGTGGCTAACTAGCTATAATTGTGTGGAGAATGCATTTGCACAGACCTGTGAAAAATACTCGACCTCCGCGCTCTTGACGACCCGCTCTCGTGATCTGAATGTTTAAAGAATAAATAAGTACAGCTCAGAATACAGATTTTGTATTCTGAGAAGTAAAGTAAGTAGGTAAGTCTAAGTAGCAATACATTAAAATGGTATCAGTTAAGTTTACGTAAATATTACTAGTGATTTAGTGGTTTCTACTGAAACTATGCCACTAATACTCTGGAGTTTGTTAGCTTTATGATGCTAACAGACGATTTGGTTGACCTCAACCGCCGTCCAATCAACGGGAGAGAAAGAGAACGAAATAGGTGTGTTATTCTCACTCTTTCTCTCCCGTTGGTTGGATTGGACGGCAGTCCGTGAACCAAGTCCGTGTCGTCTGTATAGCTACTTTGGGGTCACGGCAACAGGCCGCCGTTCACACTCCAGCATTATTTGCCTCTGCCTTCCTTGATTGGAAGGTGTGTTATTACTACATAGATTAGTATAAAACAAAGTCACTGTCGCTGTCTGTCCGTCCCTATGTATGCTTAAATCTTTAAAACCACGCAACGGATATTGAAGCGGTTTGGCTGATGGTGTGCTGTGTGATGTGAATTATCATTTTAGAATAACCTTTACGGTATTCTTTTAAGAATAACTTTGCAAACGTTTTGATGTAATTTGTTCGTTGATATACTTGACATGTATTGTGTTATTTCGGCGAACGAATCGAAATAGATCTAAAATATCATTTTTATCGATCTTCTTCGCCATTCTCTATAATATCAACACGCGTGTTGCTTTATAGTATAAACTGGTTTGAAGTTTATACCATTAGTATTTAGTAATGTTATTCTAAGCGTAATGTCCATACATTTTTTTTTTAAATTCGCACTCGGTAATTAATAAATAATAATAATAAATAAAAAATTAATAAACACGCAACTGAAAGGAGGTCCTTTTGAGAAATTTCAGAAGTAAATTTTTGTTGTTGTTGAAAATATGCAAAAATGACTAATCTAGCTATGGCTGGGCTTGGGTAAGAAGCAAGTTGATAACCCTATAAAGAGTGACTGAGACGCAATGCTGAGTAGTTCAAGTAACGGTAAACCGGGGTGAAAGTACACTTAATAACGTAACGTGCGAAGGATTCCGTTTTATTACAGCCTTCGAGATAATAACCATTATGGTATAGTGGTGTTATTATCTCAGACGACTTTCAGACAATGTTGATATCTTGACGTCAACAGATACATATACTTAAATCTGTCTCTGATTAAATAAAAGTAAGTGATTGAAGTGCAAGGTTGCTGCGTGTGTCTACGCTACGACTCTACGTATACCTACGTATTTACCATAGAGAAAAAATGAAAAGAACTTTTTGTTCTTTTCTGTGGGTATAGAATAATGTAGCATTTGAACACGAACGATAATTGTATGTATCAAGGCATTTCCCTTCCTTATCTGATCCGAGGTTAATACTCGTCATTACCTACTACAAGAGCAACTCTCTAATCGCGATAAAAATATCAGCTGTTCCATAGAAAACGCTACATTGACACTCGACAAAATGTTTGGAACTTCTGATATTTTTTTCGCAATTTACGCTTGATCCAGTAGAAAAAGTTGTTCATAATGATAAGTATCAACCTCAGATACGACAAGCAAGGGAAATAGGTACCTATTATGCCTTATTATCGTGCGTGTACAAATGCTACATTATTCTACGTGCTCCACTATACCTACTAGCCCTTCGATCAAATTGTTCTAAGTACTTGCCGCTAAACTTTAAGTAAGTAGTTAAGGGACCGTCCATTAATCACGTGAGGCTTGAAAGGGGGGGGGGGAGGGGGTTTGCAAAAATCACGAAATATCACAAGGGGGGTAGGGGGGTGTAGTAAGATATCACGTGTATTTATTTTTTCGTCTATACGAGCGATTTCTAATACCTGTATAAAGATAATATTTTAAAAAATAAAGATTCTTTGTAGGTTTTAATAACTACAGGTTTTTTTTTGTGGGGGGGGGGTTTAGTCTTAAACCTCACCACATATCACCAAGGGGGGGGGGGGGGGGTTAAAAAATGCTAAAAAAACATCACGTGATTAATGGACGGTCCCTAAGTACCATAGTAGGTAAATGTTGTCCATAATGACGATCCATCTCCTTCGGCTTATTAAGTAAGTAGGTATCCCTTCAGTCAAACCCAGTAGGTATAATAAAACATTATGATTGAAACAGTTGGGGAATAAATGAGGATTATTATTTAAGGATTTAACATGCGCCAATGACCTTGACCAAACGATGCACACTTATTATAAGCGCCATCTAGCGTCCAACGTCCGTACTTCTTGCGTGCAAAGCTAACTTAAGTATAGACTATTTATACAGAACAGAATTCTGACGAAGATAATAACTTTACCTACTATGTTGCTCCCTCCTTGAGTAAAAGTGGTTGCTCCTCGTAACTTTATGATAACTGATCCTATGTGCAAGATTTTTGGTAGAAAGATAGATTAACACATATTTTTACGTGGCTTTGTCTCGGATGAATTAAGTACAATTAATATAGTAAAGCGGGGTCGCTTTAGCTAATTATCAATAGTTAAAAGAAGTCGCCTTCAGGACGTCTAGGTACATTCCGTAGGAATTCATACTCACCCATATCCCCATCTTATATAGGGACGATTCACACCTAACGGCGCGCGTTGGGGCCATCGGTGTAAATCATTCCTTATCAAAAGCATTATTACAGTAACCGGCACACAACTTGAGCCATGACCTCGAGTGCGCAATAGACGATTTTAAGGTATCGTTGGTGGAAAGAGAGGTGCGCGGGGGCATTCCGACGGCACGCGTCCACGCGATTGGCCGATGCGTGAACGACATGCGTGAACTTACCCCCACTACGTCAACTTTGGCTCAAGTTGTTTGCCGGCCACTGTATTAGCCGTACAACAATCATTCATATTCCCTTTTTCCCCTGTTAAACATAGATACAAGTTCTTTTTGGAAAACAAGCAATATATTATATGCTAGCTGCGTCTCATGATTTCATCCGATATCAGGGGCCTTACGTACAACTGCTAATAGCGGCAGCTAATCCGCTCAGTTGGAAAATCACGCGACCGCAAACCGTATCTGGGCGCGATAAGGTTCACGTTCGCGTGATTTACAAAGTGAGCGGATTAGGTGCCGCAATTAGCTGTTGTCCGTAAGGCCCCAGGAACCTGTATTTTCGGGACAAAAAGTAAGTTGTTTTAAACCAGACTTCCAGAGTAACAGCTATTTCCATACAAAGTTTCATCAAATCCATTCAGCTGCTACGAAGTTAAGTAACGTGGAACAAATATACACACAAAATTTCGCATTTATAATATTAGTGTGTTGATAGTGTGATAGAAGCAGGGCTGGTCAAGCCACGGCCTGCTAGACGGCGAAACGTATTTGAGGTACCAATTAAAACTAGGGTTGCCATACGTCCGGAATTTTTCGGGCTTGTCCGGGAATTTAAGCTTTTGTCCGGAATGCGGTGATAATTCATATCATTCATATATATATTATATTCATATGGCATAATATTACAAGCCTTGCTTAATTTAGGGTCAGATGACCGTGTGTGCAAAACGTCCCTAATATTTATTTATTAATAAAAATGCGAGTACATGGAATGGCGTTATACAAAAAAAACTAAGCAAAAAAGCGCTACAGGTTTTAATCTGAATGCTTTGGTCTATCGTCAAGCCAGAAAAAGAGGATAGTTAATTCAGTGATTACGATACAAGGTATAGATAAAAAGCAAGAAACAGTTCGTAAGTATTGAAACAGTTTAATGTCTATAAAGTAAAAACACAAAACAGATTACAAAATAAAATAACTAGGGAGCTACTCGATACTTCTACCAGAAAATAGAAATAGACTAAACACTTTATGAAATAAACTGCTGAGCTTCAGCCATTGTTATAACAACAACATGATACAATATAATTATACAAAATAGTTTAATGTCTATCATGTAAAAATACAAAACTTATTACTAAAACGAAATAAGTATTTAGTTTAGACCGTAAAGTTTGGACATTATTATAGGAAAGACAATATTATAGGAATGTATATTGCATCCTAATGTTAGATGTTGGTGAAAAGTAAATGTATTGTGTTGGTACTTGGTAGAAATAGTTTGGTGAGTTTACTAAAATCAAGGTAGAATAATAATTTGTTTGGCTAAACTGGCTAGTAAAAAACTTGGCAGGCGGTACTTCACACAGAGGCAGTTGCTCACGTGTATCAAGAACAAGTCCGATCTTGTTAGTCTAGTCCGTTAAATACTGCTGCCACCTATTCGACAAAGCTGCTAAGTACCGGCTGGAAGCTTAAGATTTGGTAGACCTTTTTGGTGACGTCAAAATAATGCTCATGCTCACCATCACAATTTACAAAAAACTTTGTATTGCACATAAGTATGTAAATTTTGAAGAAAACCCTATTTGTTTTTCTCCGAATAAATTTAAACATTGTATGTATATCGCATCCAAATCCGCTGTGTCTTGATATTTCTTTATTTTTTTCAAAGAAGTAACAAATATCCACTATGCTTCTGCCAATAACCTTCCGTTCCAGTTCTTCTGGTTCTTTTTGTACTTCAACTGTAAAATCCGGCATATTTAATAGACGTCGCTGCTCCTAGAACGAAATAACAAATAATTACTTTACTAACATATTACCCATAAATACATTTAGGCATATAAAAATAAAATATAATTGTGCACTTAGTTACATAACATCTTATTTGAAATAATAATTATATTCTGAAACAAAAAAAGGTACTGAAAAATTGTTAATGATCACCTGTTCATTCGAAGGCAACATTGTTTCTATTTCTGTTGTTTCCAGATGTTCGTCCAGGGAGTCCAGGTATCTGTAGAAAAAAATATAGAAATAAATAAGTTTTCCATATAAGAAATTATGATGCATTACAATTCTAACTCGCATTTCTCCTTCTCAATGCGTTATCTTCTTCTCTACATAGTGTAAATTAAAGTGGCTTTCCGCGTCTGTCTGTCTGTCTGTATGTCAGTATGGCTGCTAACTCCTCCTAAACCACGCAACGGATTTTGATGCGGTTTTCACCATCAGTTAGATACATTTTCACGGAAGGTTTATATATATAACTAGCGACCCGCCCCGACTGCGCACGTAAATTACACCCGTGCGAAGCCAGGCGGGCGGGTCGCTAGCTCGCTAGTATATAATATACGCAAAATTTTGAATTACAAATGAATTATTTAAAACCAATGTGTGTAACTTAAAAATACAGGATTTTTATCGCTTCACCTCTTTAATACGTCCTATTAGGAAATAAAACCGGCCAAGTGTGAGTTGGGCACTGAGAGTTCCGTACCACCACATAACTTGTTAGCTACTAAAGTACAAAAAAAAAATAGTGCAAAAAGACAACATCCCATCAACGCCCAGGCGGTCACCCATCCAAATACCGGCCGCGCCCGACATTGCTTCACTTTGGTGAAAGTACGAAAACTGGTGGTGAACAGAAATTTGGCACCGACCCGCACTTGGACATTATTTTTGGTATACTTTAGAGTGAGTACTATAATTATGTCAAGTTTGAAGCTTGTACGTATTACCGTTTTTACATTAGAGCTAATACAAAAATACGTTTGTTGTATGGGGTGGGGACCCCCATTTCATTTTTAATTTTTGACTTTTTTATTATTTGTAAGTAAATCCGCCGTAACATTACATATTCTTTGAAAATTTCAACAGGCTATCTATTACGGTTCGAAAGATACAACCGTTAATAGGTAGGACAGACAGACAGACATCGTAGGCTTAGTAATAAGGCCCCGGTTTTACCATGTGGTTACGGAACCCTAAAAAGCATAATTTGACATATAGAATTCAAAAGAACTTGGTGGGTCGTATAATGTAAGACGCGGGCCGTGGATTGGACAGCTCTGGTATTCTATAATAATTTTAGTCTATTCACACTTTAGGTACGCACAACGTTGTACGAATGTTTGTATGTAATTATGTGTGTTGTTGTTTACTCGAATTCGCTATTTGGATAAAATTTGGTAAAGAAAGTAACAAAATACCTACCGTACCATACCGTACACAGTAGGTACATATGACTTACAGTAGGTACTACGTACGTAGTACGTAGGTAGGTATATACCTACTTACCTAGTTGATATTAGTATTACGTAGGTAAATTCCCAGTTGTGCCTGCCATACAAGTGCCTAGTGCGAGTCCTACTCAAACATGTCCGATTTTTATTTTTTGACTTTATACCTAACTATCGGTCCGCCCCAGCTTCGCACGGGTATAGACTATAGCCTATGTCACCCGGGGATAGTGTAGCTTCCCAACAGTGAAAGAATTTTTCAAATCGGTTCAGTAGTTTCGGAGCTTATTCAATGCAAACAAACAAACAAACAATCAAATCTTTCCTCTTTATAATATTAGTATAGATATAGATAGTAAAGATTTTATTTAATATTAAATTTTTTATTACTTAAAAAAACAGAAAATTAATTAAAACTTAAAATATAAACTAAAACTTAAAATAACTAAATAAAAGTATAGATAGTATAGATTATATTTCTTAGTACCATTATTTAGGTAGGTAGGTACATTATTCTTTGGAAATTTCAACTGGCTATCTACCTATCACGATTCGAAAGCTAAAAGGTAGGACAGACAGACAGACATACATACAGACAGACAGACAGCGTAGAATAAGTCCGGGTCCCGTTTACACACTTTGGTTACGGAACCCTAAAAACGAGTAAGTAAGTACGGTTATTTAATTATTATGTATTGTGTTTTAATATAATATTATGATAGGTATGTACTCACCACGCCGCCAGTTGAGTTTCAATTTTTTCTGAGTTTGCCGTTTTTGTTGTTTCACCATTTCAAAAGTATTTTCTACACAGAGACAGTCTATGATGATAAACACAAAAACACTAACACATAAATTACACTTATTTCACTGAAGAGGTCCAGCTTCCTTTCAAATTTCAGCTTAAATATAAGCTAATAACTAAATACAAACAGTTTCATTCAAAACACTAGAAAAAGAATAAAAAATTTCAAAAAATATTTTTTGTAACGGCGCGCGTGGTCTACACGTCGCAAAGCGCAGAAACAGACTGGCGAACCCCCGTCTCGTGCGGCCGCGGGTGTTTTTTGGTCACGTGGGTTAGGTATCTCCTGCGCGTCTATTTTTAATATTACTAAACATACGTACCAGGGGCCTAAAAAAATAATTTAAAAATTAAATATTCATGTTTTCGAATTTCCTATGTTCAGGTGAAAGAATCAACTGGAACGCATTTGTGGTTATCGCGATAACTCGGGCTATGGTGATGAAATAGACTTTAGAATAATATTTTTTATACAAAATGTAGCAAGTAAAAAAACCTTCTGTGCTAACATAATTAATCAAGTTGAATTTCCCTCATGAGCGATATTTTTTTCAAGTCGCTAGGATATGTAGTTTGTCCTATATCATTGGTTAAAAATACCGATTTGGCAAATGTTAACCTCTTAAATAGAATCGTTAGTCGAGCAGTGACACTGAAAATACCGGGTGTCAACCATTTTCTCGCATATTAATTATCTCAGAACAGGCTTTTAACACGCAAAGCACGAGCGGACGAAAAAATGCAAATTGTTGTTTGTGCGGTGCGGACGGCCACTGCGGAAACGGTACCTATACCTATTATGTCTTCTGTGCCTATACCTACCTACGCTACGATGGATGGTGAGATTGGTGAGTCTACGCCGACTGTCGCCGATATTGTTCGAGTGAAGATGTCGCCAAGTCGTCATGACTTGAATCACTAAACCTTAGTATAACTACCTTTATTATAAGCACTAAACACTTTTTAGCCCACGACGCAAAATGAGTAGTTAGCGTTATAAGTTTAACGTGTGTGTATAATACTCAATATTTTATTGCAGACATAATAATGTAGGTGTATGGAGTTCTTAAATTAACATGTTTAATTATAAAGTAATACATATGACCCTATTTGGTTACCTATGGCAATAGTCGGAACGGAACGATCTACCTATGTACATTTTGTCGAAATTATCATTGAAAATTCTTCTAAGTTGTAATGCTTATGTGTGTCTGTCTGTCTGTGGGGCATTGTAGCTCCCAAACGACTGAACCTTAGAATACCTATCTACAGTTATTCTAAGTGAATTAGAATAACTACAGTTATTCAAAGTGCCTACAGTTAAATAGGTATACTAATAGGTAATTATACCTCTACTCCTATGTCTGAATCTTAAATTAATCTTCATGCAGATTTTCTTGATAGCTAAGATAAGAACATTCTCGATTAAGTCACGGTTCCAACTAAAAACTAAATCAAAATTAGTTTAGAATAACTGTAGTTAGTGATTTTCCCACTGAGTGGATATAACGTTAGTTTGGTGCCGCAATAGCAGTTGTTTGTAAGGCCCCAGGTCTCTACCGGAGATCTACCGATTTTGCATCTCAATTCCCGATCTACCAGCAGTGCAAGTACCGTTCTTTATCGACCGTCAAATTTGACAGTTGATATCGTCAAATTCGATAAAATACCTTTTGATCAGTACTTGCCTTCGACCAAAATAAAATTAATGGACGGGCCCTAACCATTGAACCGTTTCGTTATCACGTAAAATAGACTAGTGTTACACTTCCTACGGCTAGAGACCGACTGAAACGAAGTGAGCGCCGGCGCTCATTTTGTAATCTTCAAAAATGCGCTTCTACTGGGCCCGTCCATTAATTTTATTTTGGTCTAAGGTACTTGCTATGATCGATTCTATGGCATTTTATCGAATTCAATGATCGATAAAGAACGATACTAGCACTGCAGATTCTCCAAATTGTTTAGTTCAAGTGAAAACCTGACAAACTGACAAGACTAAACCACAAACCAAACGTCTGGGGGTCTAGACAAGAGCCACACACTGTCAGTGGTCCGTCTGTCTGGGCAAGATACTTTTACCTATTCTGTGACATAGACAGCCACCGGCGGCCGGAGTGCGGGGGGTAAGGCCGGTGCGGCGGGCGAGTGGAAAGACGCTGCGCCGCGTCCCGCGCGCCCGCACTCCGCCCGCCACTGCTCATCGAGCAAGACGCATGTCGGGCGTAACGCGTTCCGAAACACCAACACACGGTGCTCAAGTTGTATTTTACCTTTGCACTGTTTTCTTGTGCCTATACTTTTAAAATATAGTTAGTACGTTTATACATCATGTCGAATCATTGTTGTGTTATTAATTGCACTAATACGGCGACATTAAAACCGGATCTCGCTTTCTTTCCACTACCAACAGATCGAAGGTGAGTTTACAATTTTTGGTGTGATATTTATTTCGTTTGTTAACGGCCTCTTATACCAAATTTGACGGTTTTAAATCAATTTTATTCAGTTAAATTACAATATTTGAGCTGGAAAAAAATACATGGCACAGATACATCTGTGTTTGAGTTTATGATTTGGTTCAATACACGACAGAATAAACTTTCCTCGGTCAAAAAAAAATCTGAAACAATGTCGAGTTAGTTAATTTTTTTCGTTTTATGCTCTAATGAAAGCTCGTAACAACCTGGAAATTGCATGTACTGAAAGGCAATTTTATTCAACATTTTTTGGATAGGTTTTTGATAGTGAATTGTTTCACTATCATGATGTTTTAATATCACTATCATGTTTTTTTAGTGAAATTAAAAGCGTAAAAAGGTCGCGAGAATTTGCGCGCGCCGCGTTCAGTACCGCGCCAGGCGTCATCGAGGTCGGACCTATGTTCGTTTTTGTCGTTGCAATCCCCCCGCGGGCGTCCTGACTTGCGTGGCAAAATACATCGTCGCTATAACTTGGCGGGGGCTGAGGGAGCGTTTTGTTGCCTACGCGACTCGGATAACTGGCCGTTAACGAAAATGAACGAACGAGACAACGATCTATGTGTACCTAACTACCTACTGGAACGAGGATATTCGCCGAAGCCACAGTCTCCGACATAGCTGCTATGATTTACTAGTTGAAGAGGCAATCTGGCAATGGGCAGGGCTCTTCGCTCGATAAACCGATAACCGATGGGGCAGAAAGGTTCTTGAGTGGAGACCACGAACTGGAAGACTGGTAGGTACTGCGTACGTTGACTACGTAGACCTCCCAATAGACGGACAGACGACATGAGACATCGTGAGAGTCGCGAGAGAGAAGCAGATGGCAAGCTGTCGTTCAGTGTGGCGTTCTAATAGTGCTAACAGACGCTCGAACGCGGCTGACGGACTGCCGTCCAAGCAACGGGAGAAAAAGAGTGAGAATATGATATTTCCCTCTCTTTCTCTCCCATTGGTCAGACGGCGGTTGAGGTCAGCCGGGTTCGAGCGTCTGTTAGCACTATACGATGGAGCCTGTGTTCAGTCAGTAGTGGATGTCTTCTGGCTGATGGTGATAATAATTTTGTTTGTTCGGTTCTATTAATAACCGTTAGTCAAAACAGCGTACTAAAGGGCCAGAGTACCGGGTGCAGCCTAAGATATTTTTACTTGGGTGCAGCGATCTCGCTCGTGAATTTGATGTTTTTAGGGTTCCGTACCCAAAGTAAACGGGACCCCATTACTAAGCCTACGCTGTCTGTCTGTCTGCCTGTCCGTCTTACGTTATAACGGCTGTATCTTTCGAACCCTAATAGGTAGACAGCCAGTTGAAATTTTCACAGAATTGGTATGTAATGTTACGGCGGATTAACTAAGAATAATAATAAAGTGAATAAATAGAAACCGAAGATTACTTGGAAGATATTTACACCGTCATCAGTTCATCATTATCTTTCACCAAATCAGAATTTCCATATTTTTCAAATTTTGAAGTCTGTTTTATAAATTGGCAATGATTGTATTTTGTGGTGGTACGGAACCCTCAGTGCGCGGGCTCGGCTCGCACTTGGCCGGTTTTAGTACTTTTGACTTTTTTATTATCTCTTAGTTAATCCGCCGTAACATTACATATTCTGTAAATATTTCAACTGGCTATCTATTACCGATTACGGTTCGAAAGATATAGCCGTTAGCAGGTAGGACGGACAGACAGACAGCTGAGGCTCAGTAATAGGGTCCCGTTTTTACCCTTTGGGTACGGAACCCTAAAAAGGGTACTTTTACACAATAGCTGATCATATAAT
The DNA here is from genome assembly GCA_932305915.1 of Agriopis marginaria. Taxonomy (NCBI): domain Eukaryota; kingdom Metazoa; phylum Arthropoda; class Insecta; order Lepidoptera; family Geometridae; genus Agriopis; species Agriopis marginaria. Next base: position 5,878,786 of record OW029926.1, read on the forward strand.
TTATTTATTTTTTCTCTTTCAGACGTGATGAGTGGCTCCGTCTGATATCACGTGAAGACTTGAAAGAAGTAACACCGCTTTCAAGGTCTCGCAGAGTTTGCGCAGAACATTTCTCGCGTGATGCTATTCTGTTCTCAAACACGAGGATGACATTAAAAAGAACAGCCTTCCCGTCCCGATGCTTGCCGTGTCTAGAAGCTCAAACTAAAAACGACGTGGATTTACCTTCAGCTAGCAAATCTACAGTAAATTTAGCTTCGAAATTAACGCAGACTGATAACGATTTGGTTGATGAAAAAGTTTCGAAAGCAGTAGTTGCATCAGATTCAACCGACGTCAATAAAGACAGTCAAAACATATTTTACGATATGTGCGACACTTATTTGACAAAAGACCTAGCATCGTTAATTAAAGCGAACGATAGCCTAAAATATAAAAACATTAAGTCTAATAAGGACGAATTTTCGCAATTCTGCTTTAATTTATACCAAACAAGTCCACAGGCTTATCAGTTCTTTCAAAGTATCTACGATTTGCCAAATTGCGACATATTAATTAAACAATACTTACAAATAGATACAACAGTAAATGATACAGTAATGTTTTCAATAAAAGCCAGAGTTGATAAAATGACAGATAAGGATAAAAACTGTTCTGTGCTTATTGGGTCTGTTAAGTTGAAAGCGAATCTTTGTTATAATATCAAAGAAGACAAGATATACGGATTCCAAGAAATTAACGGAGTTCAATTAACAGATCCGACAACAATGGCAATAGTCGTAATGATCAGAGGGCTATTCTCCAACTGGAACCAACCTATAGGCTATATACTAGTTTCTCAAAACGATAACGAAAGTATGATTCAAAATTGGATATTTAGCCTTATAAAACAGTTATTTGAGGTTGGTCTAAATGTACGAACATTAGTGTCTTCTACGAAAGACGATTGGATAAACGCCATTGTATGTGAAGGGTCAGTTTCTGTTGATACCCCATATTTCCTTATCAATGACAAGAAAATATATCATATTTTCGACGCACCAGATCTGATTAAATCCGCTCGCGACTGTATGATTTTATATGACATCCATTTCCAAGATAAAGTGGCAAAATATGAGGACCTTATAAATTTTTATAACGTAGATCAAAAAAAGATGTTGCCGCACGCACACAAATTAACAGAAAGTCATATAAGTCCAAAAAATAAAGAAAAACAAGAAGCGAAATATGCGATTCAACTCATGAGCAAGACTGTGGCCAATGGTCTTTGGAATTACATGCATTTTGGTCTCATCAAAAATGCCAATATAGGCACAGTTGAATTCATTAGTAATATAAACAATTTGTTCGATATCTTAAATGTTTCTAAACAAAATCTCGATGATACTGGGCGCAGAAGAGTTTTTTGTAAAAAAGAAACTCATCAAGATTTAAAAGAAATCTTATTGTTTTTTCAGAACTTAAAAGTTATCAACCCAAAGAATGGAAAAGATATAACATTATCGATAAAGTTTGTCAGAGGCATTTTGATTACAGTGAATGCTATTTCGTTGTTATTTGAGGACCTGCAGATACAAGGATATAGTTTATTGCTGACAAAGAATTTGCATCGTAAAGCATTAGACGATTATACAGATAAACTGCCTTCATGTTTTAAAAAAAAACCTGTAATACTAACACCCATACAATTTCCGGCAGCATTTAAAAAACTTTTCTTGTCACACCTTAAGATATTCACGCAAAGTGGCAGCACTAAAGGCGAAGTAACGAATTTCTTGGCGCAAACCTGTCAATTAGACGAAGAGTTGGCCCAAAGTGATACTAAGAAAAAAGATTTATTTATTAGAGTACATTCAGAGATAAAGATATCAAACCCACGTTCTGCAAGAACCAACGTCAGTGACAAAAAGATAGCAAGAGATGACTATGACCATATCGATACGTTAGAAAAGCATTCTTTGTTGTACATTTGCGGGTATCTGTTGGTTAAGGCGAAAAAATATCATAAGTCGTGCCACATTTTCAAGCACTATTTATATTCTCATGTGTATGAACCCAGTTCAGAAGATGGCAGATTCCAGCGATATAATCAACACATGCAAAACAAAAAAAATATTGGTCTACCCGCCGCGCCTTGTGACAGTTTTGTTCAATTTGTTGGAGAAATGGATGATAAATTCGTTACAGCGTTTACGGGTAAACACTTGTGTCCAAGAATTGCTGACTCTCTATACAAGGATATTATAGAGATTATAACAACGCCCCCGTGTCCTTGTTTTCCGAAAAAATACGTGGTAAAGCTGTTCATAAGGATTAAAATCTTTTACATGATACGAATGAATAACAAATTATTCAATACGAAGAGACGAAGTCGGAAATATTTAACGGTCCCTAAACTGTAATCATTCTCATGTTCTGATTACACTTACTCTCAAACAACAACCAGTTCTGTTATTTTTTTTACAATAAAAATAATGAATACGTAATTGGTCTTGACATGGTCTTTCATTGAAGTCTCAGTTCTATATTATTATCTTTTCTGTAACATAGTATTTAATCATACTAATATTATTAATGCGAAAGTGTGTTTGTTTTTTTGGTATGTTGGTTTGTTTGCTCCTCTTTCAAGCAGCAACAGAGCAACGGATCGATCTGATTTATTTGCATAGGTATAGTTCCAATTCCAAGGGTCTGAGAGTGACATAGGCTACTTATCATCATCGTTATCGTCACAATTTTTCATCACTACGCGAGTGAAACCACGGGGCGCAGCTTGTGTGTAATAATTACACAATTAAATATTATGAATTAGATTTTTTTTAACTACCAAATTTGAAGAATTCGCTTATTCGAAAATTTTACTTTTCGCTAGAAAAATAAAATTGGTGGTTGTCTCCTCTGATTAACTTGTAAGTGCCTACAATATATCAATGTGCAACTAGGTTTGATTACGTTTTAAACCCCCGACGCAAAAAGAGGGGTTTTATAAGTTTAACTTGTGTATCTGTCTGTGGCATTGTAGCTCCCAAATCGCTGAACCGAGTTCGATTTTATTATTTTATTTTTTACTTGATCGAGTGTTCTTATCTCTTACTGTGTAGAGTAGAGATAGAGATATCTCTACTCTACACAGTATAAATTAAAGTCGCTCTCCGCGTCTGTCTGTCTGTATGACCGCTAACTCCTCCTAAACCACGCAACGGATATTTATGCGATTTTCACCGTCAGTTAGATAATTTTTCACGGAAGGTTTATATATATAATCTCTACATAGTATAAATTAAAGTCGCTCTCCGCGTCTGGCTGTCTGTATGTCTGTATGGCCGCTAACTCCTCCTAAACCACGCAACGGATATTTATGCGGTTTTCACCGTCAGTTAGATAATTTTTCACGGAAGGTTTATATATATATAATCTCTACATACTTAGTATAAATTAAAGTAGGAGAGCCGCGTCTGTCTGTCTGTCTGTCTGTATGGCCGCTAACTCCTAAACCACGCATCCGATATTTGTGCGGTTTTCACCATCAGTTAGATAATTTTTCACGGAAGGTTTATATATATATACTAGTGATCCGCCCGCCCGGCTTCGCACGGGTGTAATTTACGTGCGAAGCCGGGGCGGGTCGCTAGTTATATATATAAACCTTCCTTGAAAATGTATCTAACTAATGGTGAAAACCGCATCAAAATCCGTTGTGTGGTTTAGGAGGAGTTAGCGGCCATACAGACATACAGACAGACGCGGAGAGCGATTTCAATTTATACTATGTAGAGATAACTAGCGACCCGCCCCGGCGTAATTTACGTTAATTACACCCGTCTGAAGCCGGGCGGGCGGGTCGCTAGTTAGCTATAATTAATCAAAATCGGTACAGCCGTTTGAAAATCATCAGCTATTTGATGGGGTTCATAATTCAGACGGGCTCAATGTCTCGACCCCAAACGCCTCAAATATGTAACCACTGCCAAGGTTAGCATGTTTGCGTCGCTTGTGCTGCTCTGCTGAATTAGAAGCTGCACCAATAGTAAAGTAAAAGTGGTTCATAATGATGAGTACAATTTTATTATCTCCCCAAATATCTCCATTGTCTCATACCATAAGAAAACTTGTACAACATTTCTTATTTTTAAACGGCGGTTTAGGACGTCCGCTGTCTGCCAGTGTACGAATTAATTTAAGATTTTTACTATATAGATTTCACTGTAATTTTTAATCTTAATTTCTCTTCCAAACACAATAAGGCCAACTACAGCTTTGTTATCACCAGGAGTGATAACAATCATTACAAATTACAGGTGGGAGAGGTTATTTTTAACGCAAAGAACGGGGGTGAAACTGCATTCCAGCACGATTTTACATCGCCACCCTCAAACGTGATCCAGACGTGTTACAATTTCCCCACCTCTTCAACACCCCTCGGGAGTCCCTCGGGGTGGAGGTCGCGTGGCCCCGCCAGTTTCGTCCGCATGCAATATTCAGACTTTACAAGGGCAGTGGGGGAGTAAAGTATGATAAAGGGGCATTATGTATATTAACGTGCGCGTTTCCGTAATAATATTCGTTTGTAATTTTATGTTTGTTAGATCAAGGAATTTTAATAGTTTATTTTTACTTAAGAGCTTATTCTATTTTATTGTAAAGATTATTGGCTCTAATAATTCTGCAAACGTTTTAAGGCATCGTTTGAAATATAAGAAACATTCAAACTCTAAAATGAAATGTTCATATTCCCAAGGTTAATGCCGCCAGAATTCAAAACCGTAGGTAGGACCTAGGTACTCGAATACGATATAATGCCTAGGATTTTTCGATTAGATCACTAGAGACAAGTATTGATAGTTGTAGATAAGTGCCGCCATTCCTAACCAATTCCATGCATTTATTAAACACTAGCTGACCCGACAGACGTTGTCCTGTCTTAGAAATGAAAAACGCGCGAAGTTAAAATCGGTGATAAGTTTTCTGAATTTTTCCAATTTTCTTAATTTTTCTTTCCATAAGAATCTTCTACAAAATATAGTAACCCCCATTAATTTGCATCACGTGATTTGCGGACCCTTTTTGGCATTTATTTGTTTAATAAGATTTATTAATTTATAGATTTATTAAGTACCTACTCAATGTACACAACAAAATGCGCTACAAAGCTACCTCCAGCTTAAGATGAGCCGTACGTTCAAAGGTTCCTGTACATTCCGGAGGTCAAGTTATTTGGACATTATTCTGACGGTTGTGATGTCTGTAATTTTTGAAATACGAAATCGATGACCTTGAAATTTTTACGGAACGTTATTTAATATACCCCCTTTCTAACAAAAAAAGAATTAATGAAATCGGACTACGCGGTAATGAATTACAACTAAGTACACATTTTGACTTTCATCCCCTCTCCCAAGGGAACCATGGAAAATTTCAGGATAAAAAGTATCCTATAACCTACCTCGTAGTATGAACTAAAATTATGCTAAGTTTCATATGAATCCATTGAGTAGTTTCGGCGTGATGCGCAGCCCAGATACAGACAGAAAGACAGACAGACAGACAGACAGACAAAAATGAAAAAAAATACAGTTTTGACTTCAGTATCAATTATAGAGAACCGTCCAATATTTTTTTTCAAAATATCTTCAATGTACAGAATTGGACCTGTTACAGTTTTATTATAAGTATAGATTATGACAGGTAGAGTTATTATGCATGTATATGTAAAACTATGCAAACTGCGTCACACGATGCCCGCACGCAAATTTTGCGACAGTACCGCTCGGGGAATGCAGATTGCTTCGTTATGGAGTATGTCGGCATAGATAGAATTTAGAGGCAGATTTCGCTTTGGTATATTCTATCTCTATGGTAATATTGCTACAGAACTATCTTGTTTTGGTAATAAACGTATATCGTTTGGTACGTCTGAACCTAAAGTAGGTATAGTAAGAACGCCATTGGGATATTTTATTCTGCAGTTCTTACTCATAATTAGGTTATCAAGATCTTATGGGTGTAACAACAAAAACTATTAATAGCTCTTTCTTGTATAAAACATCCTAAAGATCCCCAGTTCGATAACCAAGTTGTTAACAAAAACCGAGGCTGCCACACTTAATGGATGTTGTGATTTATGAGGTCCTTTCATAGACCTATTTCAAAGGATACAGATAATAAGGGACCCACATCCTTACAGTATGATATACAACATAGTAAGTACTGACAACTAAGTAGGTCAAGTCGCTTATACGACGCGCGACGTAGCAGCGAATCAACATGCCAAGAATAGATCGATCGATAAACGCTAATGTATGAAGTACCAACATAATCTAAAGGTATCTTTGATGTCGTTTTTATCAATTGACCAATTACCTATCAAGCTGGATCAACTTAGCCTCCGAAGATATGTGGGCTGCATCTTGTAACGCTTGTTCTTTGGAAAATGCTCTGATGGGCTTTTTGATTTCATTCGGAATTCCACTTCCGCACATCTCGTCACCGTGACAAGCCTCACATTCCCACACATTGTACAAAGCTCCCCCACTGCCGCTTCTTTCTTCCACGGACCTGCAAGGGTTGTGAATTTGTCCTCCCCCAAAGGTCTTTCCTTCGAGCTTCAACATGGAGCGTTTTAAAAAGGGCTTCTATAAACATCTATTCGGGTCGTCAAAGCATCGACAAATACCGGATGCAGGTGTCTATAGACGGCGATTACCGCTTACCATCAGACGGGTCGCTGCGTCTTCCGGTTCATGGTCTCCTCTCCAGAACCTTTCTTCCCCATCGGTTATCGGTTCTTCGAGCGATGTGGCCTGCCCATTGCCACTTCAACTTGCAAATTTTAACAGCTATGTCGGTGACTTTGGTTCTTTGGCGAATATCCACGTTTCGGATTTTATCGCGCAAAGAAACTCCGAGCATAGCTCTCTCCATTGCCCGCTGTGTGACTCTGAGTTTTTCCAAAGGGCAACAGTTAAGGACCACGTCTCAGTACCATATGTCATCACTGGCAACACACACTGGTCAAAAACCCTTGTTTTGAGGCACTGTGGTATCTTGGATGAGAAGATGTCACGCAATTTCCCGAACGCTGCCCATCCGAGTTGGAATTATAATTATTAATAGTACCTAATCTATGAGGTTACCTACGGAATCGATTATGTTTTCAAAGTCCGAAGTAACAGGAGCAGTCTGTCGTTCCAGCGGCGCAAACATGGCGAAACCAATTAAAAGCAAATGGCTAGGTAAACAAGAGACGGCGGAAGCTTATCCAATATCCGAATTCCGTTAACAGACACAAAGGACTGTCACTGCCACGTCGCTTTGTGAACATGACAAACAGACTAACCCTAACTATACTAGCTATGTTTAATATGCGGTTAGAATCATAGGTATGGCTATGGTTATCTGTTATGGTATAGAATAGATGTCTTTACGGCTTTCCAGGCGATAAAACTACAGTAATCGTGGTTTATGCAGAAGTAGACGATATCAAATCTACTTCAATTACAAACTATGATTGTGCTGGGAATTCATACGAGCTATTTCTTCTCAAACATTTTAGTTGTTACCTAATGGAATTTCATTTACTTGCGGTCAGACAATCAACAAACGTGACTAAAGCCGCACAAGTACATGAGCCTAAAACAGAAAACCGTTCCCAATTAGGTACCAAGTTACCTATTTCAAGCTGCGTTGTTTTGTTCAGTGAAGCGATCGGTGATCGTGGGAGTTTGTTTGTTATTTCCAACCTTGGAAACTTGCTAGTTTGGCATTCAGAAGTTCTTCTCGCGGGCGTGTTGCGAAACACAGAACGAAAGCCAACGAAAGTGACCGAAGTTTGAGAGAATTGAGCGATCAACAACAATAAGAAAGTTCGAATGCCCTCGGCGATATTTTGTTCCAAGTTGCTAGCTATTCAGTATTTCATAGTAAAGTTAGTCAAGCGTTTCAATTTACATAATTGTGACGAAATATTAGGCATTATTTCTTTTAAGACAAAATATCAATTTACTGGTTATTTGCCCGAACTAGTATCTATAGCGACCGTATATCCTAAAAACCCCTGGACCAGTTTTTAGGCAAATTAAAATGTCGAAATAAAAAACAAAATGATGTTCGGGCCAAAATACGGAAGATTACGTCAAATAAATTTACAAACATACATATTAAGAAAAACGTTGAATTGTTCCCATACATTTTGCGATCTTCGCTTCACTTACTCAATCACTCGCTATCGTTCCCCTTTTTCTACACCTCTGATGTCGGTATAGCATGTCAGTTATCATCATCATAATCAGCCTACTATCATGTTCCCACAGCTGGGACACGGGCTTTCTCTCAAAAAAAAAGATGTGCCATAATCCACAACACTAGCCCAGAGCATGTTGGTCTTTGAAATTCACCGTTTTTGAGCAATGCCATCGAAACTTCAGATAATTTATTTAAGTACCTCCTACTAAATAAATTATTTGTGCAGAGCTGAGGATTGAGCCGGGTCCGTCAGATTTTAAAGCGCACATGTTACCGCTCGGGCACCATTGTTCCAAAGCATTTTAGTGCGTATTTTCAATTCATCCCATCAGTCATAATTGTTATTTGAAACTATACCCATTTATTCATGTAATGATTACATTACATTGTAATCTATCACCGAGTTTAGTCCATCAATAGTTTCTCCAGCCTTTCGCTACCCCTGCATTCATTCATAATTTTTTTAGTAAGTGATTTTTCTCTTATAATATTAACTACCCCTATTTATTCATGTAATGATTACATTACCTACATTGTAATATAGGTATCTCCCATTTTAGTACATCCATACTTTCTCCAGACTTTCGCTACCCCTGCATTCATTCATAATTTTTTGCTAAGTTATTTTTATCTTATAATATTAAATGCCGTATTTCGGCGGCTCATTATATGTTATTACTTTTCTGATCTAATGTTTTATAGATACACATATTATATTTATAAATATGTATAAGTAGGTATGTTTAAAATAGGTCATGATTCGAATTATTCGTCATCAAATCAACTATTGTGAAACATGTGCCTATTTTAGCATCAAATAAAAATAAATGTATAAATATGTATGTTTAATTACATAATCAGACAAAAAAATATATCTTAAGAAGCTTGTTAAACCAGTAGGTAAATTAAAAGAAGGTCAAAGTTATAAAAAGCGGTTTTAAAACAAAACTTGTTTTAAGCTAGTTCCGCCCTTGATCAAATAAATTCATATACATACAGCTATTAGAGACATGAATCAAATTATTCATTTATACAACACTCTTAAATATTAAAGTTCTAACGATTTATGATTATTGCAAATGGAAAAGGATTATAAATATGCAGAAATGTATAAAACAGGCTTTAGCAACTTAAGTTTTAAATGAAGATTATTCCGTTCTTTGTGGTTATGCAAATGCTTTGACCCCACGATAATGACTTCAAAATATGTATGAATAAGATTAAAATACCAATTAAATGGGTTTTTTTATTCATTAAAACCTTGACTAACGTTAGTAAAGAGTGTGTCTAAAGTATATGAGTTTCTGTACCCTGTCCTTCAATAAGTATTTACCACCACAGATATAACTTTATCCTAATAGTTTTGATCTGAGTTATAATAAAACCAATTACCATAGAAAAACAAATTTCTTATATTTATTATACTAATGATGCAATCTTCCTAAAAATCCTGTTTACAAAGATTGAGTTTAATAAATCGATTCATACGTTAATTAAATTAATATATAACTAAGAGACTACGCCACGATCAAAGATCACCGATACACGTGGCATTGTCAAAGCGTCATATTAAATTCAGTGGGTACACAACACACTGCGCAGTTGTCAATGATTTATATGATACGCGCGGAGAATGTTGATACATTCTCCGCACGTGGAACCCCTATCAAATCCCTTCTGGCCCGCGGGGTGTACATCCTGTGACGTCACGCCGCCTGTCGCATCCAGCCACGGTGCAAAATGAAAGCACGTTTTATCTGCCTTTATCGCGGACATATTTCACTCAAAGGCTAACATTCTACTCGACGGACACAAAAGGGAATTTCGCTTTAATATTTTCTTTTTGTTTCACTCTAAATTGAAGTTGAACGTTAAGTTTCAACAAAGCGAAACGGTAGGTAACAACAAGTACACATAAACTTTTTGAAAGTTAAAAAGAACAAAAGATTCCACTGAACGCGCGCGTATTTGCACAGCAGATAATTAAAATGACACAGAATAAGAAATTAACGTAGTGACAAATCGCTGAACTTCAATAATTTTCACAACATGCTTAAGAAGCTGACGCTGAATAATATTCTATATTAACCACACATACCTAAATCACTATTGACAAAGGAATTCTACAATACAAAGGATTGATTTTAAGAGTTGTTATTAATAAGTCTACCTAAATATGGAAATTGGACTAGATTCGAGTACAGCCGGGTCAATAAAGTACTTGGGCAACTATCTAGTTCTATGCCTGATATCTATCGCGTAATATAATAGCCTGTCTGAGCCCTCGAGCGGTCTAGTTCATTAAGCTAATGCCATGCCACGGGTCTGTGGGACTTGAATGCCCCCAATTATCGCAAGGACCGGCTCTACTCGGGATTACTCAGGTGCTTTGAACGGACTTAAATCTCTGAAGCTTCAATGAAGCAGTCGTATTGTATCAAAGGATTATTGTATTGAGGAATGTCGTGTGTACTCAATAGACTGTGGTCGAAACAGGTCTGACTGGTTGACTGGCTGCCGGAATGGTATTTACAATATTGCAAGCGGAAACAGGAGTACATGATTTATCAGACTGAAACAAGCATAAATTCTGACTATTTGTATGTAAAAGTATATTGTGACAGTACAGCGCTGATATATTTTGACAAAACCCATTATTGTTACAATTTTCCAAAGTAAATTTTGTAAAGTAATTTTGAATTGGAACGAGACATAAAAGAAAATGGCAAGTTTGGAAGAAGTAAAGTCATAAATCTAAAATTCCTGGATCAATCTGTCGTAAATCAAAGGATACCGTTGTCAAAGTATTTCCTGACCTCGCAGATGTTTCATGGACAGTCTAAATCCTAAAGGATCTCAGACATCGAAAGGACTTTAGACGCGGCCGCGACTTAAGACGCGGCATTGAAAGGTAAATCATTCTACTGCAAATGGATGCCATCCATCTTAGTGCAGTCAGGAGCCCAGCAGAGTCATCCATTACCGTTAAAGTATGGGGAAATGTACATTTTAAATTTATTGCTTGTCTACACGACGCTATTAGACGACTTTTTTGTTTTCTCTTCTCTGTAATTTGTGAAATATTTTGAAATTGTTACCTTGATAATAGAAGAAACATGCGAAGTATTATTATAAGTATAAGAAGATTAGGCAGGCTATCTGACAATTGATATAAAGCAATTTTTCTAAACATTGTTTTTTTTTCTTTCTTCTTCTTATACTTGTGTGTATGTTCCCTATGGACTCCGAATCGGCCGAACCGATTTTTACGGGACCTCACTGGCAGATATCTGATGTTATAATGTTGATTATCGTTTTTGGAAATTCATGATTGGATGAACCATCTGCTTCCAAGAATCACGAGAGCCCAAAGACAAAATTCCAAAAACTGAATTGACTAGGATCTATTTAATAATGGGGTTAAATGGCAAGAATATTTATAATATCATCTTAAAACCTTTAAAGTTATTAGAAGTAAGCTTGACATTTCTGTTAACGGAACAGCTATAACATTAGAATTAAACTAGCAGGCTTAATAGGTATTAGGTACAGAAGACTTGGCGCTCAGCCGAGAAAACAGTACAAACACCGCTATGTCAGAGTTGCCAGATAAACATATCATGCAAACACGCAAAGCTTTAGAATTTCCACAATTTCTCCCAAAAGTAAATTGAACTAATTCCGTTTCTCGAAATAACTACTAAGCAAAATAAAAATTGTTTTTATCTAAAATGTAATAAACAAAAAACGAATTCTTAATGAAGTTATTCATAGCCAATAGCCATCTAAAAAACCTTCGGGTTATTTAGATGGCTATGAATAACTTTTAGTAAAAGTCGATGACCATCGAGATTATGCAAATACGGCAGTAAAACAGGACGGAATATTTCAAGGACTTACAAGAATTGAATTAGAAGTTTACCGACGAAATGAATATGGATTAAAAAATGTGAGAAACTATTATTATTTTTTGGTATAAAAACTTGATGAACTAGTCAGAAAACGTGAGTGATGAAACCGCATAATATGGTATGTAGATAGAGAATAAAAAAGGAAATATTAATAGAAAAGAAAAAAAGTTATTGACATTGGCGGGTGTGCTTTACCTGATTCCTTGTGCTTTACAAGCGCTCTAGCTTTGAATCGTTCATATGATATTTCGCACGATAAAATCTTGCGAAATGGCAGATTTTCGATTGAAATTCCAAACAAAAGCATTTTTTTTATTAATCATATCACTTGCTAACGCTACGAAGCAAAGCGAAATCTTACAACCGATTCAAAAATATAGCCCTAGTTCATCACTATCAAGATCCGAAATAGCCCAGAAATTTTCAACACTTATACTGTACAATAGTTTCACAAAAACTTATATGATTATTTACGGGATATTTACCGTGGTAAGGTTTTACATAAACCAGTTTCGTAATCCCCTTTCACATACATTCTATAATTATTGTATTTTATATGAAATAGGTTCTCTTGATGTTGGCTTCGGCCCTACTAATGCCTCTCGAAAGTCCGGGATAGACCCGAATGAAAATAAATACTTACAGTAAAGTGAAAATAATAATAAGATTCAAAAGATAATATTCTGCACTTACAGAAAAGAAAAATGATTTTTAGAAGAAGGTTATAGAAAGTTAAGGCTATTAGAACTAGAGCCAGCATAGCTTCCTAAAAGTCCGCTTGTATCTACTTATGTATCCTGCTGCATACATAATCTTACTGTACGGAACTCAGATGAGGAAACTGAGCAAAGCTGAGAGAAATTTAATCTACATTAGTTATGCGGTGGCTGTAAACGTGCAGTTACCAAAGGCGCTTTCTGCGTAATTATACCATAATAATAAGTCCAAAACATGAACATAAAAAGCTTATAAAGATAATATTAACAAGCGAATAAGGATACACAAGTTTTATAATGTACTAGCGGTCCGCCCCGGCTTCGCACGGGTATTATTGGAGTTTAGGTAAGGATCCCTATTTTTTTTTGAAAATATAATATAGCCTATGTCACCCGGGGATAGTGTAACTTCCCAACAGTGGAAGAATTTTTTAAATCGATTCAGTAGTTTCAGAGCCTATTCAATGCAAACAAACAAACAATCAAATTTTTCCTCTTTATAATATTAGTATAGAAGTATAGACTAGCTGACCCGACAGACGTTGTCCTGTCTTATAACTGTCAAACGCGCGAATGGATTCATGCCACAGATCTAATACCTATAGATTTTCAATGAGCGTGGCTAGCTCAATGCCTCTCGCTTCAACAAGGTGTGTTGCCACATTAAAATTATTTGCTATAAGTTAGGGTAATTTACCTAATATGATGGGTAGTGAATCTTCAATGAGTAATTTTGGAAACAATACTACCTTCTAAATATTTATTGTTTATACACTATCTGCTGCAACCCGAGGTACTACCTGCAATTTTCTGGTAAGAAAAGCACGTTGTCTGTCCTCATGACATACCCTATCGTCCTGACAAAAACCGTAATAGATAGCCAGTTGACTTAAATTTTCACAGAATATGTAATGTTAAGGCTGATTAACTAAGAAATAAAAATATTCTAAACTAAAGGGGACCCTATTACTAAGTCTAAATTGGCTGTCTTTCTGTCCGTCTATCTGTCTGTCTGTCCATCCTACATTTAAACGGCTGTATCTTTCGAACCGTAATAGATAATCAGTTAGAGTTTTCATGTATATGTAATATTACGGTGGATTAATAAAAAAAAAAAAAAAAGCTAAAACGGAACGGGGTATTTTTGGATTTGTTCTATTGTAAAAACGGTAATCCGTACAAGCGTCAAATTTTGCGGATTATAGTGAACATAAGTAAAACAACAAATAATAAACACTGGCCAAGTGCGAGTCAGTGACAAATTTCTGTTTACCACCAAGCTGAACAACGTCGGGCGCGGTCGATACTTGGATGGGTGACAGCCTGGGCGTGATGTTGTCTTTTTGTATTTTGTGATTGTAAAGAACCCTCAGCGCGCGAGCCCAACTCGCGCTTGGTCAGTAAATTTTTTTCATGGTTGGAATTACGTATAACATTCCAAATAATTAGATAAATAGATAAAACTCTTTAATATTTATAGTTCAAATTTCGCGAACAGCGCGTAGCTTTTTGAGTCGGTTCGCCGAAATCGCCTTTTGCTTTTCCTGCTTCATAATTCTGGCCTCATTAGTATATATTTGATACTAACATTCACCATATTCACATGGGCATAGAAGGGTCGGTATTTTGCACTTCTTGTAATGTGCCAGCCATTTTGACTGTACATGTACATTGGTTGGAAAGAAATCTCAATCAATTTTGTTTTTTTCGGCTGGTAAAATATTTTCATCATCATAAGAAAGTTTTCTAATTTTTGGTGGCAAAAGAACTTATCGATGGTATTTCTACTGAATAATCCTCAATGTTCGCATTAGGCAAGTGCATTGTTAGTACGGCAAACGGAATTAAATTATTAATATCTCTTCTGACAATGGATCCGGCATTGAAATGTTTCGAAAAAATTCTACCATGTCTTGCTGGCACCCAACTTTCACGACCGCGTAGCACATTCATTTCATTCGTAAGACAGGATCAATTGGAAACCTGCAGAACGAATAATTTATGTTAGATGCGGTGGGTAATTTCTTTCATAAACTGGCAACATTCGTCATAATTCTTCTAAGTGAATAATTTGATAAAATTCATAGAATTAGACCACAAATCGACCCAAAAACTGACTAATTATGAAAATATGTTTACGAATTGATATCCTGAATGTCTTTAGGTGATCGCTACAAGCGTTATTATGTTTACTTACTTGTGAAATAATATTTCATCGTTTTGTCTCTCACTGCGCTTCTTGCAGCCCAAAATGCCACACCCAAGCATTGTAGAACCATTTTTACAGTTATTACTCAGAGAAAAGACGCACATAACACATTAAATCACCAAAATTTACCAAAATAAGCCAATAAATAATATTCTGACCCGTTTTGTTTGGCATTGAACCGTCAGATTTTGACATTTCGGGTCCAAAAAAGAGGCCACGCCGATAAGGACAAAAAAGTCTATCTATGTCCTTTTTGTACTTGGGCTGAGCTGTATCAATTTGTCTCTTTCACTGAAATATATTGCCGATCTGGTTGTGTATATCTGTGATTCATGCCCCATAGTCGTACTATGCATTTTTTTATCTATCCTATGAGACTTGGGATAAAGCGAGGATTCTAATGATACCACTCAAGTCAAAATCAATCCAGGCATTTATGAGTTATGGCGGAATCAAAAAAGGTCCTTCCATCCATACGTACATAGTCATACACGCATAAATAAAATACTGTCATTACTCGTACATATTCACCAACACCAAAAACATAACACTCCCGTTTTGGATAGTCTACATGACTGCAAAACAATAAGCAAATAATTATAATATCAGATATTGGCGTCGATTATATGATACCACTTAACCAATCTGACAAGACAATTTTAGTCTGGTCAGATTGGTTAAGTGGTATCATCTGCCTCTATTTTCATTTTAATACGTGAGAGAAAGATGGCAACAATTTTAGAGCTGTCAAATTTGGTTAAGTTTAGAGTACATCAGAATCGACGCCATTATCTTTGTTCATTATAATAATAGACGCGTACTAAACTAATTTGCATCGAACGTCAGCTTTTGATCTCAAAGCAACTCGATCAATTCATCTTTGGATTCAAACAGATCCGAGGGTTTGTCGAGTTACCGAGACTTTCGACAAATAATATTCAAACAAATAAGATGGGCAAAGTTTATAACAGCCTCATAAATTGTTCTATTCTATTATTCGGTTCGCTGCTTATATTCATAACTTTCAGAAGTCTATAAAGTTACAATGATTTTGAGTAATAAATATTACAGGTAGGAGTTACATAAAGTTTGTAAAGTTTCCTTTGAAGCTTGTTACTGCTTTGATGTCGAGGAATATTTTAAAGTGCTTCTTACCTGTGGGTGGAGGTGGAGGGTCAGCCGCTGCGATTTGCCCGTTGCTTCTCACGGCTGCTGCTTTCTTCCTGCCGCCTGTCGTCGCAGGACTCTTCGTATTCTCGCGTTCAACCCTCTGTAACAAAACAAGAGCAACAGTTTCAAACGGTGCCTGGAACATCGGCTCAATTTCACTATTATTATAACTCCCGATGGTGGGTATGATTCAAGATAATCTGTTCTGCCGGTAGAAAATTATCAAGTCTATTATGGAGGTTTTAATTGTTTTTTATTTATACTTGTCTTACAAACATAAGTCAAATTTTTCGGAAACTACTTCCTTTAAAAAAAAAAATTTTTTTCTGGGCAAGTGCCTTTATTAACTAAACATAATACAAGCTATAACTAAAACTACAAATACAGTTAGACTGCCCATAGACCGTTGAAGGTCTAAAGACAATCTAAATGCTCAAGCCCACTACCAGTTGGCAGCGTACCCAGCATTACTTACAATTTAAAAAAAATTGTAAGTAATATCATATATTTAATTAACCAAATATATAATTTAAAAAACAAAATTACCAAGTTTCATCAGAATCGAACGAGTACTTTCCGAACTTTCGACAACATTAATTTATTTGTAAACTAGCGACCCGCCCGCCCGGCTTCGCACGGGTGTAACTTACGTGCGAAGCCGGGGCGGGTCGCTAGTTATATATATAAACCTTCCTTGAAAATGTATCGAACTGATGGTGAAAACCACATCAAAATCCGTTGCGTGGTTTAGGAGGAGTTAGCGGCCATACAGACATACAGACAGACAGACGCGGAAAGCAACTTCTGTAGAGAAGAGATAGAGAAGAGATACACAATTTGAGCGTATGCTAGATTTTTTATTAAATCGGTTCATAAAATGACGGAGTTCTCAGGTAACAAACAATAAAATACAACCGAATTAAGAACCCCCTCCTATTTTGAAGTCGGTAAAAAATTACCAGCAATTATAGCCACAGAATAACCAATATTTACTTCGATATAGCAACTGGAGACTGATACAGATCTGGGGAAGATAGAACGGTAGTCGCAAATTGAGGCAAGCATTTGGACTCATTAAAAAGTAATTTAGGTCACCGCCTAATCTCGGACGCTCTGTGACATAAACGCGCTTCAACTTCTCAATTGCGAGGCGAGACGTCGCAGAGGACTTGTTTTGGAGAGATAATTGTCAGACGATGGAATTAAATCGATCGTGAACGTCGACGTAATGACATCACAAGGAGGTCTTTAAAATGGAATCATTCAGTCGTGAAGCGGCAATCTACTTATTTTGGCTGACGGCGGGCGATCCCAGTCCAAATAGCGCCACGTCATGAGTCATGCCGAGTCGGGCTGAGTCACGGCAGACTCGGCAGGAGCGCGAGATCGCCGAGTCAGCGCCGCACCTCGCCAGCGGTTATTGCGCTGACTGAGCGAAACGAGCAAGCCGAGCGGAGCGGTCGCTGCTCCCTAATGCACTAACGTTGATTGATATCCGATAATGATAAACTAAGCCCCGGTAACTGACGGCTTTGTTAACACTTAATAGACGCCTTTCATGCACGTCTACACACTCGCCCAAGCCGGAATGAGGTCGTTAACCTTATAAACTTGAGTTTTGTAATTTAGAAACTAATAAATTAAATGGAAGGACTCGATTAATCACTGGTCGCTGAGAAACAGGAGACTGAAGAAAAAAGAGCTACTGAAGAGAGAGGGACAAAATAATTTTGTATTTTAATTAATGCCACCCCAAGCAAGCATAACGAATATCGGATTTCGCGGCCAAACAAAAGCAGCTTCTGGAACGGAAACTAACGGAAAATAGAAATAAAAAATATAATAGATGAGATACGTACGACGGTGGACGAAAGCAATATCATGTTTAGAACGAATTAATCATCGCCGGAGTAAACGCAAACATTGATCCACTTTGTTGTTGAAAAATATTAGCTCAGCTGACCGCGTGTTGGCATAACAACAATTTACGGCAAAAACATGCGAAACTTGGGGAATTGAGAGGGCGAGGGGCGCCGACCACGACATGGGAAGTACTCGTGAAAAATGGAGCAACGGCTATGTGGGGGGGAGGTAGCCTCCCTAGGGGGTTAGGGAAGGGGGAGGGAGAGAGGGTTGTGGGGGCCGACGGTCGTGCCACTCCACTGTTTATGTGCATAGTCGAGCACTATGCTTTGACAACACGCTGCGTCATGGGGAAATTGACAAACAACATATTTATATCGCATCGGTATTGAATTGATATTGGTCCTGCCCGGGTAGCGTTGGGAATCAGATTCGGATATGAAAGAAATGATACGTACGACAGTATTCAAAGACCAGATAATTTCGAGAAGATAGAAGAATATTTTGTCGACAATAAAATCACCTCAGTAAAATAGTGAATAGAAATGTTTAAACTGAAACAAATAACATCAATTAAGTCAAATAATTGAAAGAATCAACACGAGCTGGAACTTTACAAAATGAATAGAAAGTTCTGAAACGTTAATTAAAACTTTGCATTCGCAGCGAGCGAACGGGGAAAGTTATGACTCATTCAGCTCAGTTTCATATTGACTTTGGTTTTGCAGGCGCCATTTTATGTTACGCCATCTAAAATGGTGGTAAATGTTGTAACTGGCTAGATAAGGCGTGTCGAATAAAGATTACGTCGGTATGTATTTTGATTTACATTCGGCTTAGAGTAACGGTAATACTTAAAGTTTAAGATGTGCTATTGAACTTTTAACATTATGTAAAACATCCAGCTGCGTCTTTTATAACATTATAAACGGTTCTTTTGTTCGTTGGTTCTTTATTTGTGACCGAGTTTCAACACAATAACTGTCAGTCTTGTTAGCATAGTCGCTTTTATGCAGGTGACTTTTCCATTAGTCTACTTTGTTATTTATTGTTAACTGTTTGACAAAAATCCCACAAATCTGTCAACGTGTTTAATCTAGCAATGGATATCATGGATAGAAATCTAGCTAAGTTTGGTGCATGACAAAAGAATACAAACCTACCTACCTAGTATTTCAATAAAATAATATAGCCTCTATGCATGAAAGATAGATAAAACTATAGACTATAGAACTATAGATAGAATTGTTCACACCAGAAATGACATAAAAAACAAAAAATATATAAAACCAGTGCAACAGTAACAACTGGCTTTTTTTGAAACACATACAAGAAAACACAAATTTCATCTTAGATTATACATTCTAAGCAATGTATACGCAAATGGTCTAGCTGGTTATATTTTTGTTAATACCTGTCATAACTATTGGCTTAAAAATTCCAAAAACTCGGTTAGCGAAAAACTTTCGAATTTTGATCGAGATCTCACAGCGAGTTTTGTCTCGTTATAGGTGATTCTGAACAATTCCTGTCAAAAATCTTAACAAAGACGTTAGACTCAGATTTTCGAAAAGATATCATCGAAAGTGCAATGTATCTGACAAATCTTGATGTTTGAGTGAAAGTAAAACGCTGCATTACGGAGAAAGTGTGGTCGTTGCACGCCACACTCATGACTGACCTACGCAATGCGACTCCGAAACTGGGCCAGGGCTGGTCTTGCACAAGAAATGCACGTTTAGCATTTCACTACACGCTAAGTACAGCTTTACCACCTTTAAGCTAAAGCTAAGCAACTGTAATATCATTAATTCCACCCACGCCCTCTGTTCATGACTGCATCTATACGGATATACAGATATTAATGAGGTTTTTGTATGGTTTTTTGGCGTGGATCCAAATCGTTCTATACTTACAGTTAGCCGTTAACAATGGTGAAATACGACCGGAGATAATTGAAACCACGAAGTTTTGTTTACATAATAATATCGAACTTGCTATTGCGATATTTTATGAACGTTCTGAACAGAGTGGTCCAGCCAATATTTTATTTGAAACCTTTTAAATGCTTTCATGCAGCGTTCGAGTTCGAATTTCATTTCGCATGGTGGGTACTTCACATAAAAGCGAATGGTCGTTATAAATGGCGGCTCTCTTGCTGCTCGTTTTCCCCTACATGGCTATATGTTACGAGGGCCTTTCGTAATTTCGTTTGTATCCTGTCCACTAATTAAAACCATATCTCGTGCTTTCCTAACTTCTTCCTCATATTTCATTATGATGTTACTTTCAAGGTTTAGTTACGATCTTAATTTTATATATTTTATGAACCCGGTAAATTCATGACTCTATCTAAATAGGATCAACAGAAAGCTTTCCATTCCATCGATCAAAGATTATATAAATGTGAAGGTCATTCTACCGTTCGTCCACATTAACTATACAATACAATGCCTATTCAACCCATCCATACTCTAGTGGATGTCGGTCGTACGTAACTGACATTGTGTATCGGGCCTTTGTGGCACTCCCTTTGAAATGGGTACAATAAACACGCCTGCATTGTGGAGTGCACTGAACCGGGCCCGATCTATATAACGGGACTGGCTTATCTCAAAGCTGGAGAGTATAGTCCGTATATACGCCTTCAGGGAGATTAGCCTCCACTTCCTGGTGAGAAGTCATATCTACTCTTTCATATAAACATAACTTTATTTAGAATTTAGCATTATTGTTTTGAGCTATCACGGTAGTTCACTTAATTTATATTTTTATTTAGGGGATATATGATTATGTCGGGAGCTCATTCCACAACCTTACCACGGTAAATATCCCGTAAGAAGTGGACAGACTTGACCGGAGGGCGTAAATAATCATATAACGGTACGAAACATCGTGGTGGAAGGATTAGTCAGTCAGTGCAAGAAGCAATAGGCACTGACCGTCCAGGGTGCGCCGGGCGTTCTAGCGATTTAGGTACTATCAATTAAACGACACTCGGGGAGGCTCCTTCCGTGCACCCCAGGCTATAAAGAACCATGGCCCACTTGGAAAACCCTGAACCGACTACGGTCTCAAGTGGGCCGAAGTCGGGATAATATGGCAAAGTGGGGTTATATACAGGGCTCTGACACCGAATGTCTTTGTGGTGTGAACCCTCAAACAATGACACACTTGATGGACTGTGCAGCGTGTCCTACAACTTGCACACAAGACGACCTGAATGAAGCCACGGAGAGTGCCATTGGGGTGGCAAAGTTCTGGTCTAGAAACTTGATTTGACAATAGAATTGTATTTTGCGGAACATCGACTCGAAAGAAGAAGAAGATCATATAACTTTAGTTAACATTATTGGCCTGAATTATGAAGTAAAGATAATTATTACTTATAGCTTTCTACGTTTATGCATATTATTTCCTCTTTTGTAATTATACTAGGGGTTAGGATAAGCAAACCTACAGTATAGAAATAGCTTTAGATCAAAAACTGTTTGTATAAACAACCTTGTAGAAGTTAGGTAATTGCCGACTAATATTTGTAGTTACCTACAGCTACTGAGAATCTATGCTGGCTTTGGCTGACATGACAACAGTCAGTCCTTATACAGAATAATAGGGATACTATTTTCTGCGAAAACTACAAGCAATGTCGGTCGGGAGTCGGGACGTTTAACGAAAAGGAAAACGAGCAATTTCAGTCAAAATATTGAAAAAGTATTTAATATAACTTCTTACAAAGATTTATATAAGTAGTCCGATTTACAAAGCAACCATATTAAAAAGAAACACAAACTCTAATCCGATTGCGAGCAGTCATTCATGACAAAATAATCCCATACGACGTCGGGCAGTGGCAACAAATTGAAAGCAGCTCATCAATCTATCACCCCTCATATAAGCCCAAAGGATGTTAGCGAACAGGTGAATGTACTAATAAGCACCAAGGTGATTTATTTACCACTTCACCTTCTGAGCACTTTAAGCAGAAAACCAGCAGAGTAAAACACCCAAGAGCCACAACTGTAGATATATTTCACTACATTCACGTACAGGAGATTAGAATAACGATTGAGTAAAAGATCGACGTTCACTGACATGGCAATGGAGAACAAGCATTTTATGGGCAAACAACCAGCCCGATGGGTCGACGACATCAGTCAGACCTATCACGGGTCAAGCGTGGAAGAGATTAACCAGGACAAAGAACAATGGCACAAGAGAGGAGGCCTTTATACACCAATGGATCGATACTGATGGCGACGATCTGTCAGCCGATTTCCTTACAACGTTTATCTTCTTTAGAAGCTCAAGCTTCATTGGTGTGATATAAACTCATACAGCGTGGCGCCCAAACGCTCAAACCATACCCGTACGCACATAAGTAAGTCTAAGTACCTACAGATATCCGCTCTTAAAAGCTGTTTCTGTAAATATACTACCCAGTGCTCCAAGCTTCCAGGATAATAACCATCGAAACATGACCCTCCTGCCGTAACACGTCTTGATGAATCCTACGAGAGACAAGATACACGTGAACACGACAGAGGTCTTGATTGATTGGCCAATTTATGTAAGGTTAACGGTCTGTTGGCTCGTTGAAGAGTTACAAAGACATGAAACGGTAACGGTTCAATCTGGAGCTGTTGATAATACAAAACAAACGCTATAGAATCTGTTGTTTGTTGTTTTGATGATGATTATTTTACTTTTTGAGAATCTTTTACATGTCACAAAAGCGAGCATTAAGGAAGGATTTTTTAAATTCATCTCACAATGAGGTTATATTGTGGATGAAAGTTTGTATGGAAGTTTGATCATTTTATAAAGTTAGAAAATGAACATTGGCGCTTAAACATCTTAAACTCAGAATACAGGTTATTAAAATAAATAAAAAAACGTTATAATCGTCTTGTTATCGTCTAGTATAGATAATAAACTGCGAAAATTTTAACAAGTTGGCCCTGAGAAGTTGGCTATGGGAAAATCCAAATTACATCGGGCACACGGCTAGTAAGCAGATAAAACTCATATCTGTCGTCACTGGATTATTCGGATTAAAATAAGATCAATGCTAAATGCATGACCGTCGTGTTTTATATCAGAAAACCAGTAGTTAATTAAACAATCTATTCAAAGACGCGTGCGTCTTATAAGAAACACCATTGCATAATATTGTGTACATAGACTCATCTACCACAGATAGGACTACCTACACTCACACAAAGATAACCTAACCATGTTATATTATTTGTTCTGTGACCATACTCGTAGTAAACGTTATGCAACGGCTGACCTTTGTCTAGTTACTATACGACTACATACATGGAAACAAGTTTATATTATGTGTGTGTAGAGAGCTAATGTAACCTTACGCAATGTACCTTCTTACATTACATCACACATTTCTTTGAGCCTGTTTCTTCGGTAATTGGCTTAGAAGGATCGCTGGAGTAATCTCCTTTTGCAAATGACTTTCTTTGATACGTTTTCTTGGTAATGCGTAATTATAATTATGTATTAGGTATGTTTGATTTAGCTTGTTTCTACGCATTTCTCGACTTCTACCTAATATTAATACCACAGCATGTATTAAGATTATAAATAACTAAACTTATATTGCTATTCTGTAAAAGTCTATCTATAGGTTAAGGTACATACATATCTTAAGTATGCATATAATTATGTAAACATTTTTTGAAAAGAGAAATGTAAGTAAAATTAATAAAGCAAGTGCCAAAATTACATTTTTACTAAACATTTGGAAATTTATTTTCTTCATTCCCTGACAGTGGACAAAATAAAATGGTAAAAACCGAAACTTTTGTATGTTACTACGTATCTCAATTCTCAATGTTTCTACACTTTCTACTATTCAACTCCCGTGAAATAAAAAAATATTAAAATGAAATTGTATTGTATTTGGTATGGTAATCATAATGATAAATAAGTATGTGTTAGAACTGATGGCAAAACTTAGTTTAGTCACTTTTGGAGAATTGACGCTGAATGATTTTAAATCTTCAATAATGTAATAATGTGCAAGCTAAATAACTACAGACAGGAAGAGCTGTAGTTGTTCGGAAAAGTACCTACGTTTGTAAAAACCATTGGGGAACATAATAATAATCAACGAAGCCCGAGTAATGCCTCCAGGCAGGGGTGCGACCGACTTGTCGGACCGGTTCCTGCCGGTTCTTCTACAACCAGTACCAATCCGGTCTAGCATAGCTTCGCTAACTAGATAATGCTCCCGATATGGTCCAAGACCAGTTACACTGGGATTGCGTTGTTTTTATTTGGATCAGTTTTTGTGTTGCTAATATTGTTGGTCTACCAATACTTGATTGTCACGAAAGAACCCAGAAATAAACTTCTAAAGTGATTTCCAGACTAACCAGGCTAGTTGGTGATGGTGCCCAAACTTAGAATCCATACCTACAACTTATCTTTAAAAAAATAACTAGACACACATGGATGCGTAATTAAAATCTATTGCTTAAATAGAAAACGAAACAAATTGTGAAGTTGTAGTTGTAACCCGTATAAATAGCGCTTTTATTCCACTTTTATCGAGCGAGCCGCCAGACTAGAATACGCTGCTAGAATGCTCGGAATTGGTGTTCCCTGATAAAATCTGGGCGTCTTCAATTCGCGAGTAAATCGGTTTCTTCTAGGCAAGCGTGCTTCATCGTAGACCGTATCATCGCTTAACAACAGGCAAGGTGGCGGTCAAACGCAAGTTAATTATTATTACAATTATTATTCCAAAAAAATAGATGCAGTGACAGCACGCTTGAATTTAATACATCTCCCAGACATATCAACACTAATTTAAAACATACGACACAGAAAAAGTTGGCATTTTCCCAACAGCCGTTATAAAATGTCTCGCTACAATAAAGGGAATAAGTAATTAATCTACGTAAACGCCCCAAAACTAGGTCAAAACAATAAAGAAGAGATTAATACTTTAACTACCTTTGGCAAAACTCGCTTGGTAACATTTCAACGTTCACGAATGGAATTTTAAAGCGAGCAGTTATTTATTTAATAGCAATGTTAAAGTTGGATTGTAAACTCGAATGCATTTCTGACATTTACTGCAAGTCAAATAAGAAAAGTTTGAACTGCATTTTAATGTCACGAATCATGCAAATCTGAACTAGGGTCTATAACAGTAAAGTTAAATGGCGACGCAATACGCTTAGGTTAGTTTGCTTCCAATATATTTACTTTAAATGGCAATTACTTGTGCAAATAAAAAAAATCTCGGTTATTATTAGAACAACACTAGAAAAGACAATGGCAACAACGATTCGAAACAAAAGGTTTACGTAACAATTCGTCTCGAACACAATCAAGTTAAATGCGAGTATAAAATATGAATATAATGGAGCCATGACCGACGCCGGCACTAATTCCCTCGTTCCATCTCGGCTGTCACTATAAACTGTGAATAAAGATGGAATAAACTATACATTCTGAATAAAAGTATTTTATAAGAACAATTGAATTGCTTGGGAATTTCGCATACTGATGTTACGAGTTTATTGTCGTGGTAAACAAACGGAATCACAAATGCATTAATTGAAACTGACGATTCTTAAACAATGAGACTTGGAATAACTCTGGCTTAGTTCCGTTGAGAAATTAAGCTGTGTCTTAGTGAGAAATCCTTTATTTTGATATGGCTTTTCTGCTCTGATTACAAAATCATCAAGGTAAATGTTATCCTGGATGCTAGTATTCATATGTCAGAGAACCGATAACTGCTAGGTTCATGTTCTAGCGTGGAGATCTGTAGCCTAGGAAACCCTGAAAAGCGACAAAGTGACGATATACGTAAGGCAGAAACAGGAAATGAGTGGCTGTGACTGGAACCATGCCTTTGGAGAGGTGTATGTCCAGCAGTGGATTCAGGTGAGCCCATTATGATGGTGCTAATGTTAATAGTATGAACAACCTAAATAATAACATTCCTTCCCAGGTCTTCTAGTATGTAGAAAGACATTCATGATTAAGAACCTATAGAATATAACAACGTTTATTGCTAAATAATCATTGATGTAAGTAAATATTTAAAATAGGCATTGTAAATAATGTTCATTTCTGCAATGTCAATTTCATGCATCTGTTTTGAGATTGGTATTTAACAAAGTAGTATTTTGTTGCAGCTATTGCCAAAGAAGGGTACGCGTCGATCTACATAAGTCTATATTCCTGTAGAAATTGTGTTTTATCGCGAAAATCTAACTAAATCGTGACTGTTCCTATTCGGTATGCGAGCGTAATGGGAGGCTCGGTCGTTGTCAGACGAGATTTATTCACGTGCAGACCGAGCGACGCGCGGTGGGCGTGCGTGGGCCGCAGACAGATCCTGGCTATCTCGACATGACAGCACCGCCTTACGTCTGAGCATCTGTCTAACCAAATTTAGACTTTATTACCATATACGGACATGGGTTATCTTTACTCATCTTGAACACGGGATGTGCTCAAGGTATTTCGTAACTACATTACCCACAATAGTCTTAACTACACCTGTCGCAGTAACCATTACATAACAACTGACCTTTAGAAATCTCACAGCATGAAATTCAATAGAGAAATTACAATCGAGAATGTTTATAAATAATGCACACCGCCGCGGTCGCTTTATCATACGGAACAAAGGAACAATAACGACTAACAAAGAAGTTAGAAATGAACAAAAGCAAACATCGGCCGAGTCAAACTGTTCCCTTCAAATCCCAACGAGCCTGTGTAATAACAACATGGCGGACGGAGGTAGTGCGTGCGTGTCTGCGTGCGTGGATTATGATTAGTGATGCGCGTCGGTGGCAGAGAGTGATCTAATTACGGATAAAAAACGGATACCGGAATCGGGCGTTATTATCTTCCGACTAATTTAAGATTTTATGTACAACTGAGTCACCAGATGTGTGAGTCGGCCTGATGGAAAGCGACACGCTTCGTGGATTTCTAGAATTCCAGACCTCGATAAATTAACATTATACATATGTATCTACTTTTGTTTTAGAAATTATTATTACTTATTTTGTTTTCGTTATAATGTTTAAGGTATATTTTGGCGTTGTTTAAAATTTTAATGAAGGTGCTTTTATGGTTTTATTGTAGTGGATAAGGCAGGTGCTCGAATGACTTTCCTGCCATCTGGGTGTGGCTATCTCCATTTTATATGCGCTGCGCCTACATCGTTGCATGCGAACCTATTTATATGGTATGCCTGTTACATATGTATGTGTTGGCAGCCGTATTCATGCCATTATATGCTAATAAGCTTTCTGAGGCATGATCACATTGATCGATGTTGCAGATAAAACTATTATGTATATTCTGATAACACTGACACAGAACAAAGGAAGTGGTACTAATTATGTATTATGTTGAAACCCTAGGCACTTTTTATATTTTCTAAATTCAGCTTAATGCAAAACAAAATAATAAAGGAGACACGCCAAATGACCAATCCAATAAATTTTAACTAAAACATTTTTATACGAGATACTTTTAGGAACTCATTACAAAATCTACCACAACTAGTATATAAGAAATGTAAAAAGCATGTGATTGTGAATACCACAAGATCCGAAAAACAAGAAGTAAGAATTAAAATAAATTAACATAATGAAGGAGGGCTCAACACCTGATGCATATTAATAAAGATAAAATGACAGTAATAAGACCGAGTCATACTAAGTTTGTAATTGAGCACGCATTAGTTTATTGAAGGCAAATAATAACATCAGGCCATAAATAAAATAATAATGATAAAAGCCGACAGCTAATGACAGAATAATAAACAATGAGTCATAGTTAGTACCGGTGGCGTCGGTGGTGGGGGAGCTCCACACTCCACAGTGGCCACAGAGCACGAAAATCACTTTATGATGATGAGAGTCGTCGCGGAAACATTCAAAATTCGAACAAAACAGGTGACGCCAGAGCGGTGAAAGGTAAGATGCGTTGGGCAAACCGTTCCGAGCCGAGTAGCGAGTAACCGAGCGCTGTGGTGCCGGCGCGGGAGAATGGCGCAAACTGACGTGGGGAAGAGGGAGGGGCACCCCGCGCGCGCCGTTCTCCCCTCAAGCTCGAGCCGCGGCCCGGCCATCAGACACGAGCTTGCATAATTAATTATATTTCACACACATTGCGCCTTCCGTTCATGCAAGGTCATCTTTTTCGTGATACGAATTACCGATATTGAAACTGAGTCAGCTTTTACGAGATAGATTACGGAATTCATTGTAATAGTCTCTATAATTATAATACGCATTGTACGTAACGTATTACATCATATCATTATATGATTTTATTCACTTATGACACAGAAGACAATAGCACACTTATGATAATGATTGCTAGAGCCGCTTTCATTAGTCTTAAAATATTAGCAACTAAGTAGGAGTAGAAACACAAAATAAGGCTAAATATAGACAACGGCTTATTAACTGAATTCAACATTTTATCTAATTATATAATTAGCCAAAGCCATGAATATCTATATTTCACGACATTTCAATATCTTTTAACTCACAGAACATTTAAATCACTTTGAGATGAATGTGGCATTCACAAAGACGATTAACGAGATAGGTAGAGATAAATTAAGGAAACAGCCTAGATTTCGCTTTTGCACTCGATTTGATTTAGAAACGAATAGCGTCTCATACTATAAAAGGGTGTCTTAAATCAAGCCTTCTATTCTGAGACATTTACGCACCGATCCTGTTATCCACAAAGCCGAAACGTGTATTAACCTTCAAAAGAAACAAGAGCAAAGTAGCGCGTTAATACGGATCCTTTTGACGGATTTCGTTGAGGCGGTCGGGGAGAGAGGGGGTCAAGGGGGTTGTTTCAACCCCCGGGAGCGCCAGACGAATCCCGGCAAGCACTCGTCGCGATCGATACCCCTATCCGCTGCACACTAACAGAACTCACATTAACTAACTCTACTGGCTGAGGTGGAAAGTCGGCCGCTGTTGTTGCAAACTTTACCGATTACAGTTCGACGGAGTAAACTCTCTCTCTTGTTGTTTCTAAATGAATCAACAACTCGTTAACAGAGTTCTGAACGTATTGGCATTAACAAGGGTTTCGATACAGAACTGTTTATTAATGAGTTTGAAGTTCAAGCTTGTTTCAAAACAAACACAGTATGCATGAGTTAGCTAGATTTTGCACCAGTATGTTACTGAGCATAGATTAACCTACATACGTAGGTACATACTAGTTTGGTTCATTTAGTAAAACAATGCAATGACGTACCTAAATTATATTTGGTTTAGAAACAGACAATACAAAGCAACCAGCGTTAAATTACATAATACCACCACATAATGATTATTATTAATACCAAGAATCGTGTTATTGAGACAAGACGAGGTGCTGTTGTCATTTCTATATGTATCTTAATCTGTGGTTTCCATATACCTGTATATGGAAACAACAGATATTTCGTAGCTATAATTACTACCTATATAAATGTTGTAATTTACTTAATAATAATGTAAACGACCTCTGCAGGCAGGTCTGGTATTCGAGTTTTAATTACTTTTCCTTTAATAAGTAACTCTTAATTTACTTCGTAACTTCTCATGACCTTTAACGACCGCTGCTGCTAAGTTTTTAGGCCGAGTACGTCGAGCCTTTGTCTCCTTCATCTTAAACGCTACTATAAACAGAGAACCGGATTATTCAAATTTAATTAAAATATCATTCCATGACCT
Source organism: Agriopis marginaria (assembly GCA_932305915.1). NCBI lineage: Eukaryota > Metazoa > Arthropoda > Insecta > Lepidoptera > Geometridae > Agriopis > Agriopis marginaria. Next base: position 5,908,646 of record OW029926.1, read on the forward strand.
TTCGGGTTTCTCCGTTCATTCATCCAAATAAAACAAAGTAGGGCACGAGCCTCGAACAGCTCAGAAATGGACACGGCAATGATAACGAAATAAATTGCAAATGTCGGACCATTAATCCTCTTTAAATTGTCAACTGTGACCTCAATCCGGAGCAAAATATCCGCTACTACAGCTTTATGACTCGGCTTGGCAATGATATCTCAACTAGAACTTTAGAACCTTACTAAAATGTTTATTATCGTTGACTAACAAAAGGTCACAATACGCGATATACCAAATGACCTTATTATGTAATATATAAATGAATAATTTTATTGTGTAGTTAAAAATCTATTATCCATAATGATATTATAAAGAGGAAAGATTTGATTGTTTGTTTACATTGAATAGGCTCCGAAACTACTGAACCGATATGAAAAATTCTTCCACTGTTGGGAAGCTACACTATCCCCGGGTAACATAGGCTATAATAAATATTATTTTCAAAAAAAATTAGATTCTTACTAAAACTCCAATAATGTAACCCAAGGTGTAAAAATACATATAAGATTTACAATTTTAACTAAGCGTGTTTGACTGTTCTAAGACAGGACAGAACGTCTGTCAGGTCAGCTAGTATTATATAAAAATCGATGTGAGTGTTTCCTAAGGACTACAAATTCGCTGGACCGAATTTAACAGGATTTTTACTGGCAGATAGCTGATGTCATAAGGAGTAACTTAGGCTACTTTTATCGAGTTTATCGGAGCGGATGAAACCACGTTGCACCGCTGGTATTTTATCAAAGTCAATGGAAAAATATTAGCAACGCGACTCAGAAGTGGAGTAGAGACTGGCTCCAAAGACAAAATGTGGCCCTTGAAACAACAATTTTGTTTTAATTCAGCCGTTAGTCGGTGGCACTTGCAATTTACGTAGTTATATAAGGAATGGAAATGTGATCAAGTATAAAAGACAGGAAACAGCTATTTTGATCAAATATTTGATTACATATTTGATACTAACACAAGACAAAATTCGCCGTTCGTGAAAAACTTAGAACGATTTGATTTCTTAAATAACGATGAAAATCACAATTTTTCTAACGTGAACAACATAGAAAATAAATCCAAGTAAATATGTATATGTATAGACTATAGACAGACGGAAGTGACGATACGCTCAAAGGCTTGAGTTGACAAAAACAAACGTGCCCGGAGCCAATTCCGCCATAATAGTAAAAGTTGGGATCGATTCTCGCGCAAGACTGTGAGTCGAGTTTCAACTACATGCATACTGTTCAGTTTGTTTTACTTTACCTCTGCGCAAAGTGGAATTCCAACGAACTTTATTTATATATTCAACTGCATTGAGGAATGAATTGTATTTTGCCGATTTAATGGTTTTAATGACAGAACAAAACTTACTCATAATTTTGATTATCCCGTTTGTCTATTTTTGTGTACTAAAACATTTCAAACAGTATTTAAAAATATTGATTTGTTTTATGGTTGTTTTACAGACTAAATGTTTTAACCGTTATCCGTAATTTATACGGATGACGGTTAGTGACCCAACACTACTTTCTGACCGCGACAGAATAAACAACCTAAGTACCGCAATGTCCAAAAATATCTGCTTACCTACCTACTTAGATAAAATCGCCCACTTTTCCCACTTCTATCTCGTACCGTAGATATTACATCCGGTAGGTATCGTATTTATGTTTATAAACACTGAGTTAAAAATAATAGTATTAGAATTGGTCAGGCAGGAGATGCAGAATTGTTTTGGCACACTTCCAAGTTCCAACTGAAATGGTTTCTTTGAAACACTAGTGAAATATCTCTGCCTACCTAGCACCAGCAAGGAAATTAATATGCGCCTATGCAGGTATGCATAGGCGCATATTAATTTCCTTAAATTTTGTCTCAAATCTAGAAACCAGGTACGTAATTATTTAATTAACAGCTAAATCACAATTCACGTTGCAAAACTTAGTGCCTTCTGTGTGTAAATGTCTAACAGATCTTGACAATATTTCTCAAGGAAATAGTGTGCTGCAACAAGAGGTAGTTTTTAACCGAAAAATTGCCGCAGAACCGAGGGGCAAATAGTAACATAGGAACTAAGTAAATTTTTGAATGATGGTCACAGAATTTAAAAAGTTGCAAGAAATATGGTTGGTTTTGCAAAAACCAAACAGGAAATACGGCCGGAGTTTTTATAGTTAAAGTTTAAATATGCCTGTTTTTTGTTGTTGCTAATCTATGTTATCCCACAGCTGGTCATAGGCCTTCCTCCTATCTTCTATCTATCCCTTTCATATGCGGTGACCAGCAGGCCTAACACGGGCCGTGGATCGGATTATCTTTCTACCGTTTTTATCCTCACGTAGACGCGACAAAACTATAATATGGATAATTTGTCTTTTTTCTCGCGGGACAAAAATGGCAGAAAGACAATCTGTACACAGCCCGTGCTAGACCTACTGCTATTATTTGCAGAATACATTCTGATCGTCTCACCATCGTTTCCGGGGTCTGCCTGGGGTCGATTCCCGTCTTGAGGCTTCCATAATGCGACTTATCTTGGCCATCTTTCTGGATGCATTCGCCCACTCTCATTAACTACAGTAAATAAGGTTAGCTAGTTATCAGCAACCCGCATGCTAGTTATCAGATAATAACATCCTTACATAAATGATTTATAGCAGGAATGTTTTAGCCATGAACAGAAGACGAATACCTTTAGACTTTATTGTGTCACCCTTCCCCCATCCACATAAACCTGAGCGAAGTAGGTCGGTCGCAAGGACTTTGATAAATCGCTTAGGTAAAGAGCCAAAATGGAATGTCGAGAAGATTTAGACTCCTTCAGTTTGAATAGTAGCTCGGAGTAAGTATATAACGAATGGAAAGTCGCTTGAGGTGGATGGGACATGTACCCCGCAGTCCAAAGGACTGTGTGCTTCATGGAACTAGACTTTGTGGCCGGCTGAAGCAGCGATGGCTTGACGTCGCAGATGACAACAGTAGAGAAGCGGACACTCGAGGTAGAATTTACATTTTGTAGCGATGATAGCCCAGTGCTAGGTGCGTACCAATTCCGAACCGGAAGGTATGTTTTGAAATCCCAACAGAGGAGCTTAGGCTGTAGTGAAGGAAAACCCGTGAGGAAACATAGCATGGCAGTAGGGCACTTTCTTCTGTTCGGCTGGCTAGCTACTACCCTCAAGCTGAAAATATGTCTCTAAGCACATTGACAGCATCACTAGAGAACCAGTTCCATAGATTATCGAGTCTGGATTCATAGTCTTTGACCCATTCAAGGCTTGTTTACCATGTTTGACCACACCGTCACTTGACATCAGGTGCGTTGTGGTAAAACGCCTAGCCTGTCATCTATAAAAACAAGAATGTTGGATAGTAAATAACTACATATACATTTATTTAATCGTTAAAAAGTAATGGCGCGTTAGATGAAGATTTAAAACAATTTAAACAACAAAGAAAAGTATCATTGCCAAGTCTGTTACGTCATTTGTGTTTTAAATATTCATTTAGTTCCTAAGCGCGGTATGAATCATTGGGTTTCCACGGTGGTAGGTGGTGGTGGTGGTAGGTTGCTCGTAGGTATGACTTCAGCTTCAAAGTAAGACATACGTGAGTAACGCTTTCTTTCTACTGCAATCACAAAACATAAGTAGTTCAGAATTTGGTGTGAAGTGATCCTTGGCAGTTAAGCCTTGACCGCTATATGAAAGTCAATAGAGAAGCTCTGCAATAGTAGTTTCACGATCAGGGAACACCTGCGCCACATGTCATCACAATCAAAAAGCACTCTAAAGTGCAGTTTGCAAAGTCCCATTTACTATTCCCGAGGACGTGAGAGCGGTACCCGAGACCGGATTACTGCTAGCAATTCCGCTCACGTACCAAGCGAGACGGTGCTAGCGCGGCAAGGGGGAAACGTTGGGATGATTTGTTTGACTGTACTTTTGGAATCGATATTCTAAGGGCATTCGTAATGTTTAATTTTATGATATGACCAATTTATTATTATCCGTACAACTCAATATGTGGTAACATGTGTGAACATGGTAGTGGGCTTGAGCATTTGAAATGTCTTTAGACCTTCAACGGTCTATGGGCAGTCTAACTGTATTTGTAGTTTTAGTTTTAGCTTGCATTTAAAGGCACTTGCCCGTCACTCAATATAGATCGTTGTTACAACTTAAAATTATTTTTCACGGAGGATTTACTGTTCAGTTTACAGAAAAGAGAATTGTAGGTACATGATTCCCATTCAACTATTAAGTTAAAGTTAGTTTTCTTTACTAAATCACCGTATTAGTAAAACAAGAGTCTATATGAAATGTTTATTGGCTCTGGGAGCTTAGGGAATAGGTACATTATCGGCGAAAAGGGTCGGTGAACTATATAATATAGACAAATTGCTACAATATACCCACCCACTTCTCATCCCGTTGGTCAAAACGACGACGATGGACGACTAATTGTATTATTTGCCGGATTTACTTGGTCGTTTCCGAATGAATTAAATTTGAGAAAGATTGAAGAACATAATTTTTATATTATACGTGTTTATACAGTAAAATGTATTCCGAACGAAGATTGCCGATGCGCATAACGTTAATCCTAGTACTGTAGAAATTGAGTAAGAAATACCTTTTATGAATTTGAAACAGCATTTCCGTCGGGTACCTATGCAAATGCAAGTGTTGTTTTGAACGCTTCGTTGTCTGCTGAAGTGGATGCGACGTGAATTATTCACGGCACGAACTCATCAAACTTTCAAACATTATTTTTGTACCTACCGGCTTCGGTGAAAACAGCCTATGAACACAGTTGTTACAATTTGCCTCCTTGGGACTACATTATTGTTTTATCGATCTACTTGCCTATATCTTCTTAGTCGGGGAGTTGGGTTTGCCTGAATGCGTGGGTCGATAAGACCGTGGAACATGGTACTTCTTCAACATCATCAGTATTCACGCCAGCTACCACTAATCTTGTAATGAATACAAAAAAGTTTATAACATTTTGAGAACCGTCCGTTAAAGCAAACTAATTTAGCTGTATAATACGAGTTAAAACTTCTATCACATAATCACATGTAAGCTGCAAACTACGCTCCCGAAAAAAACAATCGTGTGTGTATTTACGTCAAGAGCGAATCAGTTTCTTTTAGGCTAGTAGGTATGTACTATATAAGTATGCTCCTTTACTACCACAACAAGCCAATTGTGAATATTATTACTGGGAACAACTTTAGCAATCAATTTTAACATTGTTTTCACCCATGTTTTAGGCCATACCTACGCTCTAAATTCAAAAGACCCTCTGCTATAGTCCATTTGATTTACAAGGATGATTCGCCGGATCGGTGCCGGTGCGGCAAACATGTCGTGATCTGAATTATAGCCGAGTGTATTGGTCGCATACAAGATGAGCACTATCGGCTATTGCATGACTGAACGTGACACCCATACACAATGCGCCACTAAATCTCTCTCGGCTCAAAAGAAAAAAATGTTTTATGGGCTATGACAGGAATTCAGATGATGCCAATTGCGACTTGGCGACAGAAGGCAAAGTGAATTAATGACTTCCACTTCCAGGAAAGGAATGGTATCATGATTCATTAATTCATTGTCAAACAACCATTATTCAAGGGAACTCAATTTAAAAGTGAACATATTAAGTATTTTAAAATCTAAAACAAATTAATATTTCAGTTGTGTATAAGCCAGCACGTTTGAAGCTCATAGAACCTTAATTGTGAGTACGTAAAGTGCGTGGGCTTCAAATTATGCCCAACGTAATAAGAGCCCTAGGCCCTTGCCACAAATCTTATAAATTCACGTTGTAAATAAAAGGGAATGTGAAGCATTTCATTAAGCCTCAAGCGCTCGTATAACTGGTTGTAGCAAGTAATAAGTAGACTGAATAGGTGAAGATGGGTCACTCACTGAGCACTATCTAAAGACTTTTGTGTCTACGTAGTCTTTGAGTAGGTATTCTACGAAATGTTTACCCAAAGATGTTAGTCCTAGCCAGCCTTTGTTGTTTTAGGACAATTCTAAGTAACCTGCTTGTATGATATTAAAGAAAAAAATCATTCTCCCTTACTGTATTTAGCTGCTATCATCGTTATTATCCTGCCCATAGCTTACCAAGTGTAGTCGATCTAACGTGTATTCCTTTCTATTTCTCTCTATCAGCCATCATTTCTACATTCGGTTCTTTTACAGTCATATCTTCTTTCACACTTTCAATCCAAATAAACATTTAGGAAGCGACAGTCATATCCTATTAGTATTTCTACGGTTATTTTGTGTCTATGATAATATTTTGAATAAACTTTATACGTTTTATACGTTTTTACGTTTACGTTTTTTTTACGTGTTTTTACGTGTAACATAAATAAAATGTGTGAAAACCACGTCAGTTTCAATAATAAAACTTTATACGGTTCTACGAAGTTAAAAACCCTATAAATTGTATTAAACTTGTATATCACCTACCTTAAATTGAATAAATAACAAACTAGTTTCTCTAAATTAATTTTCTCAAGTCAGTTTCCATCTGAAAGGATACAAAAATAACATTCGCAAATGTCGAGACCTTGGATCGACCTATCCTGCAGGCCTTGAGTCTGGAGCTCGAATTTAAAAATAACAAGGGATTCTCTGAAGGATAGAGACGGTACAAAGAGAAAGCTTTGTGTTGGCACTCTCAAAAGGCGGCCAAATTTAGAACAAACAATGTACTGGTATTGAGTTACTACAATAGAGAAAATTTGAAATAAGTACAAAATTGTAAAATCAATGAACAAAGAGTGTCGACTAACGAAAAAAAAGACAGAGAAGATAGTGAAATCATCCTATCTAATTAGCTCTTTTCCCTCCAGCTGTTGGGGATAGAGACCATTCATATCAATATTTCTAATCCTGAGCAAGCCTTATCCGTATCGCAGACCATAAACCTAGGACTATGGACGTATGTAAAAATATCGACTGACCCAAGTCTGACCATTGGGCTTGTGGACTTACCTACTACTTAAGAAAGTGCTATTGTAATAATAAAAACGATAATGGGTGTACAGTGCGACGTAAAAGAGTAGAAAATAATGAGGACGCCACTTTCGCAAATAAACACCACACTAAAACAGCTTGAAAGGTACATTTAAGACTGTTCAGTAGAAAATCCAATGGATTCTATATTTAAAGCGTTTTAAACACAACATACCAGCGCATTACAAATATTGTTTGATTTTACTCTGACGTTTGACAGCTCCCCCCCCCCCTCTCTAAGAGGGAGGCCTTGTTCAGCAGTGGACATTTAATGGCTGATGATGTGTGTGTGTGTGTGTTTGACAGCTTACAACGTTAGTTCCGTTTCTACTCTTTTATGTCGCACTGTACTATGTTGGTAGATGTTCATTATAATGTGAACTAAACGTAGAATTTAGCAAGAGTTTTGAAGCTAACATCGCTCGAGATAAGAGTGCCGGGTCAACTCAAACACACTCCGATTAACATTAGTTTAAAACAATGCCGGGAGGGAAACTCGTAGGAAATAGGTCCATGTTCATAGATACGGAGCAAGAACGGAGTTACTATTCCAATATTCAAATGAATTTAGTAGCGCAGAAACTCGACCGTTTGGAACTTATATAGCTTTGCAACGAAGTGCAATGTTAAGACTCACAATAGCTATACCTATAGCGCTAGCTCAAGAAAATTGTGGATATAGAAGCTTGTTGTTTAACGGGAGGGAAGATCTTATTGTCAAGCACAAAGCAGTTTGTATAACGACCATTATTATAATATTGTTAGGCCACATTAGTATCTACACAATAACTGGTCACAGAAAAGTAAAGGTATGCTCCTGTAAAATATGATTTTAAATTTTATGCATACTACAAGGGTCACTACCTCTTTTTGTTGTCGTTTTTGTGTAGGTATTTTTTTTAAATATACTTAAAATAATTCTACGTAGGTTAGGTATATCTGTTTAGTCTTTCTTTTATTCAGTTGTCACACATTTTTAAGTTGTTCCATCCTATGTAATTTATGGTGAGAGTGGACAATCGCAGGAAAGAGATAAAACACCTACCTATCTTTTCTGTGATCCCGTCTTTGCTTAAACCATTGAAATTGTATCTTGCTCCAAGATATCTATTTTAACGTATTCGTCATTAAAGCTTTAATTGACTGAGTTTGCACATGGCATGAGTCAGGGGCGCCGAGTGCTGTCGCGACTGCATCAGAAATAACCTGGCGGACGTCTAAATCTAGTCCACGGCTAGACTCTCATATTATTTGCATTATTAGAAAGCAACAAGGCTTTTTAAATTAACTTGATTGCGACGTTACATTGCGGTTATTAATATTTGTAGCTAACACTTTTATAGTTGTAGATGTAGTGTTGTTTATTATGTGGTCACATCACAGCCATCACAGTAAAGTTGTAGACCTAACAGACGTGTCAGATTTGGTTGACAGACCAACGTTCAACTAACATAGGAGAAAGAGAAAATCTTTTTTTCTCACCCGTTGGTCAGACAGACGGCGGTCCGTCATCCATATCCGTCACGTCTATTAGCTAATTTAGAAGCGGATTGACACCAAATAGTATCAGATTAAAATTATCTTGAACAGCCCCAATCATAATCAAGGCCAAGTATTTGATCTTGTGAAGTCTTCTGCTGAATTATAATAAGAAACTTACTTGAAGATTGGAGCGCGATCTTCGGGGCATCACACCTACGACTTCTCCTCGCATAATTGACTCTATCACTGGAAATGAAAAAGATTTGTAAATTACTGATGTAATAGAATTAACGCGATTAACAGAATCGCGTGATAAAAGACTGAGAGGAAAGAGTCCAATGTCCAGGACACCAGGAGGAGATAAATATATTAGGTACGTCCTTACCTCCGTCTCCGAGAAGTCTCATCTGTACGAGGGAGGGATCTTCACTGTGCTCTTCTAAAACGGTGTCATCGGTGACAGTCAGCTCCTGAAATAAAAGAAACATAATAAGCTTAATGACAATCAATTGATACTACGAGATAGATACATAGATAAGAAGTCATTGTGACAGAGGCCGGCTATCAATCTTACATAGCCCGACTGCACCTCATCATCATCAGCCCAAAGACGTCCACTGCCGCAGATTGGCCTCCCCATTAGACCCCCCCCCCCACACTGAACGACAGCCTGCCATCTGCATCCACTGGATGCCCGCGATTCTCACGATGCTGTCGGTCTACCTAGTGGGAGGCCTACCTACGCTGCGTCTTCTGTTTCGTGGTCTCCACTCAAGAATCTTTCTTCCCCATCGGTTATCGGTTCTTAGAGCGATGTGACAAATGAGCGATGTAAAAATTCAATGGGTCCATAATATTTGTTCAAGCCCGCTACTAAAGTCTACTCGTCTCTGCTACACAAGTCCGCTCGCCACAAAAGCCTTCTCATGGTCTACAAACGCTAGGGAAAGAAGCTGAATTGTACTTCTTACTCATCTGTAAAATCTACTGCACAGTCTGGGTGTGGTCAATGGTGCTGTACCGCTTTGAAATCTGGCCTGTTCCAGGGGCTAAAAGCCATTGTGTCTTAACAAGGCGGTTTGTGATTAACATGACGCATACATATTAAAAGTACAAGTGGGTGGGGCACATCTAGATGGTTTGAAATTAGATTAGATGCCTTACTTTTTTTTTTTTTTTAATCTGATATCAAGACAAATATACAGGGTTATAATATGGAAGGATAGTTAGTACTAAGCCGATGAGATATTTTATACTCGACATAATGATAATTTTTTACTATGGTACCACCACTAAAATCGTAAAAAAAATGTGCTGCTTCATACATTTTAGTTCGCTGGGAACAGCAGATTATTTTCCATGATTTCAGGGTTTGCCATAAGTAAAAGTTGTTGGCGATGATAAGTACAACGACCAATGACCTAAATTTGGCTTAGTGCCATGTTCTGTATAACCCTGTAGAGTGAGTGGGCGAATTCTCTGAGGATAAAACAATACCTAATAGATAATTAATACTTACAATCAAAACCAACAGTAGGTTTTCGATAGACATTTAGACATGTCTTGAGCAAAAGGCAAAGTTGCGAACAAACTTCCCGAAAACAAAGAGAGAACTTCAAACAAGTTACTTGGAAACCAGGAAGGGGGACAGGGGGTTAGGTACTTAAAACTTTTACGTCTCGGACTCCAGAGTTAGACGAACTTGGCAAACTTTTCCACTAACTAATTCGGAGTATAAATTTGTTTAACGTCTCAACTTTTTAGCTGTAATTACATAAAGTTCGACAAAGATTGAAGCACTCTGAAGTCAGACTGTGAGATGGTGAAGAGTATGATGAATTATTAGAATAGGTATGTAATTTATGACAGTAAGGGGGTTTGAAGCTAGCCACGACTTCTGAATAAGTGACCCTCTAACAACAACGTTGGCAAAAAATTGACTAATGGTAAATGTAACCGGTTTTTCAGACTACCAAAATTAAATAACAATATCGAATGGATTCATCTTAGAACACTAAGGTGAATCAGCAGTCGAGTATATTTTGTTTGATGATAAATTGCATTGCATACCATGAATCTGGTCATAATGAAATTTTGAGGTTATTGTACATTCTAAATATTCTAATACAAATTTTAAAGCAAAATCGGTGCAGGTGTTTTAAAGATAATAGTCGCGAGGTCCGGTTCAGAGTGAACAACTGGTAGTTCTTTGGGACCAAGGAGGCAGAAACAAAGAGAGGCCTATGATCATCAGTAGATGTCAGAGTTGACGCAGACGATTATATCGCATGACCATCGTCATCTAACAACCTTGTAATCTGTATATCATCATCATCATTTGTCCACTGCTGGACATAGGCCTACCCCATCGATCTCCAAAAGGGCCTAAAGAGTAATCTGTATATAGACGAAGATAATATTTTTTATAGATAATATTTTTTGTTATTGTTGGTTATTTAGGTAACATAATAATCTTATTTTTCTTCCACTAGATTATGAAATTGTAAGACAAGGAACTAAGATCTCAATCTCAAAGGCGACAAGATGAAAGAATAACAATAAAGTGATTCAATAATGTGAAACAAGAAACAACAAAGTTTGTTTAGAGAAGTTAGCGAAGGGGTGTGAAAGGAGATGGGGTGAGATAAGACAGGGTAAAACACCCTTGCCAGCTTAGGGAGGTATAAGTTAGACATTATTGATACAACAGTTCGTTTTACGTAGCGCGTAATTTCCTAATGTCTAACTCTAAACTTTTATCAAACATCTATTAGCAGATTTACCTAGTAGGTCATCATAACTGAAGACAATTAATTAGACACTGTTTTTTGAAGTTAGGTAGGTAATTAAACCGTCATCTCTTTCCATCAGGTGAGATTGTATCCAAATGTATTTTAGTTTTTTTTTACATTAGACCATCGAGATAAATGTTCTACGTAGTAAATTTATCTCAATGCATTAGACCTAGTCTAATATGAAAAAAAGTTATTTGAAAAAAGGGGTTTGAAAAATGCTGTATAGATGCTCGCATAGCCCCAATCAGTAAATTTATTTTTCTAAATTACGTCGCACAATGTAACTTGTATAGGTAATTGAATTGGCAACATAACAGGCGAAAAACAAATTTACAGAAAACCTAAAGTGTCACGTTATGGAAAATATGGAGATAATTGAACATAAAGACTGTAAAGTGACTCTTAATATTTGAAAATACTTTGTGTTGGAAAAGGTCAGTGAAGCATTTTTGAATGTAAGATTGTAATTTACCAGATAGCCGACATACTAATGTAGTGAAATATCAAAGATTTTTTTTTTGATTTAGCTTTCTGCAGTGTTATTGCAACTATCAGAGCTACAAAAACTTGGACCGTTCAGGTAAACAAGCGTTGATATGATAGATAGACCGAACCAATATTCATAACTACCGACGACATAGTGAGAGTCGCTTGCATCCAGTGTATGCAAAAGGTTGGCTGTTGTTCAGTGTGGAGGTTAAAGGGAGACGCCTATGTTTATCAGCATCGATTCTTTGTTTATCAGTTGACGTCATCTGGCTGATGATGATGATATTCATAACTATAGCACGTAAACTGGTCTAAATGTTCCTCTCATCTTTCCCGAACATTACTCTCCTTTACCACGCCGCCGCAACCTTTGTTCAACCGAGCTGTTCTATTAAATTCCGATCCAGAGATATTGTCCAATGAAACTGGTTAAAATGGGCGCTTGCCCTTTTTAGTATGTAATTAATTAAATTCGAAGACAGGTGGAAAGGCTGGCATTCCGCTGGTTATGGCCAGTGGCCGGTGGGCTTAATAGGGTTGCTAACATCCTACAGAACTTAGAATTACGATTTAGATGGAGTGGTGCCTGAACTGAATGATTTTTCAGAAAAATGCCGGTTCAAAGACGTGGTGTCACCAGTTTATTTCCTAAGTAAGTAAACAATGGCGTACCCAAAAAAACTGGCGCAAGTAAGATTTTTTGGGGTTTTTGCCCTATGTCACACGATCGTGAATATCGTCATAGCTAAGGTACGTTCGTTACCTCTCTCTCCACATATTAGACTTATTTTGCGAATAAACGTTCGTTACTTCACTCTCCACATACTAGAATTATTTTACGAATAAACGTTCGTTACCTCTCTCTTCACATACTAGAATTATTTTACGAATAAACGTTCGTTACCTCTCTCTTCACATACTAGAATTATTTTACGAATAAACGTTCGTTACCTCTCTCTTCACATACTAGAATTATTTTACGAATAAACGTTCGTTACCTCTCTCTTCACATACTAGACTTATTTTGCGAATAAACGTTCGTTACTTCACTCTCCACATACTAGAATTATTTTACGAATAAACGTTCGTTACCTCTCTCTTCACATACTAGAATTATTTTACGAATAAACGTTCGTTACCTCTCTCTTCACATACTAGAATTATTTTACGAATAAACGTTCGTTACCTCTCTCTTCACATACTAGAATTATTTTACGAATAAACGTTCGTTACCTCTCTCTTCACATACTAGACTTATTTTGCGAATAAACGTTCGTTACTTCACTCTCCACATACTAGAATTATTTTACGAATAAACGTTCGTTACCTCTCTCTTCACATACTAGAATTATTTTACGAATAAACGTTCGTTACCTCTCTCTTCACATACTAGAATTATTTTACGAATAAACGTTCGTTACCTCTCTCTTCACATACTAGACTTATTTTACGAATAAACGTTCGTTACCTCACTCTCCACGTACGTGGAGTCTCCACTAGTTGTTTAATCCTCAGCCACACCTTTACTTACCATCAGGAGAGTTGGTGGCCAAACGTAGATCTATTCTATAAAAAAACTATTTATTGTCCCGACAATAATTAACGATTTCTGTAGGTTAGCGGGGGAAACCGCGGGATGCTGATAGTTATTTATAGCCCAGTTAAGCAACAGTCAGGCTCAAGTAATTTATTTCTTTAAACAAAATGTTATTTTGAGTTGCTACAGAATATGAAGGTCGGCAACCCTATTACCCTAACAGGTTTCCCTGTAACGAGCTCTCTATACAGGCTCTTTAGAAGTACGCGGGCCTTATAAATCCGACATCGTTGGATGCCGTCGCGTTCAATAAACCAAAACCGGTCCTCTCCTGGACTTCCCGCTTCGGAATTATCTCGTAGAATGTTTGTACAGTTACCCGCGAGCCTTTACGCCTCTGTACATCACCTGCTCTATACGCACCTTGGATTGGAAATGAATTAATTATGAGACAAGCTTCTTCAGAACTTGGAAAAAGAGCTGGTTTGCCCAGACCCTTTCACCAGTTTGAATCGTTTTAAAATACGAGTTTCTACGCTATAAAAAAGATACTAGACGAATAACATAAGTAGGTACTACGATAAATTTAGGTAAAGTACCTAGAAAGATAAACGAGCTGCATGGAAGCTGAAAAAAGGCTTGGTTAAAAACATCCATGACTTCAATACCGATGAGTATTATTGTTGTAGAGTTATTATTGCGCATTTCTGTTGAGTAGCACTTTGGTTGGGAAAAAATTGATGAAAGTTCACCGACCTTATAAACTTTCAGTATTGGAAAGAATGACATGATGGTACTATGACAAACGGTATAAAACTCTTGAAATAAACTAGAAAATCAGGGGTAGTAGTACACCAGTACCCGACAGCAGCTAAACTTAGATGGCGTGGTGGTTAGGATCCTCGGACAGTCCGGCATAGTCTGATTGGTCCGCAGCTTCCGCGGACAGGCAAGTAAGGGAGAAAGGAACAACAGGAGATACTTACGCCAGTGTGTTCATTAACTCCAACGATAACGGCTGTGTACCACTGCGTGGCACCAGCTACCCGGTACACCTGCGCCCGGCAGCCACCCAGCACAGACGGCGTGGTGGTCAGGATCCTCTGACCGTCCTGCATGGTCTGCCATTCTGCAGATTCCGCCGACAGACATGCCAGGGTGGTCGGGTCCACGCCGGCGTCACATCCTGCCAAATGGGAGTCCCATTCCTAGAACAAAGACACAACTTGTTTTGATCTGTTATTGACAAGACATGATTGACTGTAACAAAAAATCAGTCGAGGGTACAATACCCTCGATTGATTTTTACCGCGTATTGTGTCACCTAATGCACAGGTCAATTCATAATATAGTAAAATTTTCCACTTAGTATAGCATTTTTACAAGATCGCCCTATATCTCATTCCTGTTTTTATACAATAGGTTACGTTAGTTGATTGGCCCCTGAAAGGTGACACCAGAGGATGCCTGAAAACGGACGAAGGAGCCAAGGTAGTCCGAGAAAGCGCTGGCGCGATGACCTCGACGCGTTCCAGACTCAAAGCTAGTTATTCTAAGCTCAAAGCAAATAAATATTTTTATTTGCTCTGAGGTTCCAGATACAGTGGTCATTTCTGGTGAGTGATCGCACTGTCTGGAAGGAGATGGGGAGACCCAGGGGTAAGACAGTATAGGTATTAAAAAAAACGTTAATTGAACAATAAGTATTAGGTCACCCGGAACATTATTTTCCTAGCATTTCTCAAACACTTACAGCCAAATGTTACAAATGATCCGTCCAAACGATAGATAGATAACAGTATACCACATTTTTTAGTTTTGTGAGTAGGTATAACGGATAAAATTGTTCATATAAAGTTTATCAGTTACTTATCAGCCATCCACAACCTACTACCTTATCGTGCTGTTGTCAGGGAAAATCATCAAATAAACCCGCTTAGTCATATTGTTATGTTTATTATCAACATCCAAACATAAATGGCTATCAATGTAACGTTCTCAGCTCTTCAGGTCAACATCAATCAAACTGAACCAGCAAAGATAATCTATGCAATTAAAACAACAGCACGCCCAGTGCCCACATCGATAATAATGTTTTTACAGCCTCGAATCACGAGTAAACATTATGGCCTACATTACGTTACACCTCCACAAATCAACATTAGTTACAACTTGCCCACGTAGATCGTGTTAAGTGCAGCAATAATTCAATATACACATGCTCTGTAGTTACACGTTTCAAGCGCACACGAATGTACTTGTATTTATGTCAATGTTACAGTGGACGGGGACACACACATGTACACTTACTCACACCTGTACCGATGTGCATACGGAGTAGTATGCTCTCGGCGACAGACGTATCCGGTGCGTTGAACCCGCCCCTCGTCCCATCCTACCTCCTCTCCGTACTATAGCTAGATTCACAAGAACATGTTTGTGTATGTATGTACGAGCAATCATTTATATCTGCCTGTTCACTTTTCACAGATAAGTTAACAGTGACTCCGTCGGAACGTTCAGGGTCATCGATTGTGAGGACAGTTGGCCGAGAAGTTTGTTCAAATGAAACAGTATTATTAATTAAAGAGCTTGATAATGGCGCTTAAACAATGGACGGACAATTGTATTGTAATGAAGGCACATCTATCAGAAACATAATCTATTTTAAGCAGCATGATATGAATGCGAAAATGAGACTTGTTTTAGGACCGTTCCATGAAGAAGATACCATTCTACTTTCTGTTAGGTATTTCGTATGTATGCATGCAACAGTAAAATTGCGTGAAGATATGCTCAAGTTAACCAATTTTGTCGCTTAACGTAGCAGAATCATTTAATTGCAATTTATTGAAGAATCGTTTAACCATTGATAATTGACATTTAACCATTACATAATTATAGAGAGGTAAGTACAGAAATTAAATCTTAAAGTACTGATTTTCAAAACATATTTATGCTCATACGTAGGCAGTGATAATACGAAGTGAAACGATTCAAACAAAACAGAAATTAAAACGGTTCCAAATAAACAAACAATACAATCACGATGCCCTTTTCACGGTCAAACTTGAGGCAAGCGTAATCCGTACAAATCAGTACCTCGCAACGTTGGAAGGTAAGCGTAACATAACATTTGTCGAGTCACGCACTGATGAGCCCGACTCGGCAATGAGTCAGCACTGTTACGCAATAACCATTACTGCTATGCCCAGTTTGGACAGTTATTTATCTCGTGTTTATGCTGATAAAATAGACGCTATTGGTTTTGTAACTGGATTTTCTTTTAACTTTATCCATGGACCAATTTATTCATGTTATTACTAGTTTGTGTGTATGCCACATATTATATGTCCTATATGTGCTTAAATTGTGGCATTGAAAATTATATTTTCAATGTTACTTGAATTACACTCGATCATGAGCGATGTTCCCAATTACCCCTAAAAGCATAAGGGGTGAGATGTATAACCTATGAGTTATACATAGGTACATGTTTTTTAATACAATCTATTCTACGTAAATGCTCATGTCGACAGTCTGTGTTTCTCAACTCATATAACTAAACTAGCATCTTTTAGGACTTCAGTTCTTCGTAGAATGTGAGCACACATTCACTTATAAATAAAACATGGTTTTCTCTGTTCTCCATTACAGAACAGTTTATTTCTACGCAGCGTCTGTTACTCGAGCTTACGTCGTGATTAATGCCGGGTCGTGGCACACAGATCAACTCTGGATTACCCTTTGTTTGAGAAACTGATATTAATATTACAGATTAACGGCCGCTCGAAAGTTCCCAAGTTCATGCGGCAATAAAGATTTATCGATACACATAAACCTTTTTACGATTAATCCAACTCGTAAAGTTATATGTACAAACAAGCGCTTACTTTGTATACGAGTAAGTATGTCCCTAATTCATCTTATAAGCTGCTATAAAAAAGCATAAATCATATTTTGGGAAGGAAAGCTACTCATGAAGGACCCAACATCAGAGAGACCTCAAGCTACAGTAAAGTTGCTATTGCTAATATTGCGTACATTAATACTAAGGTACCTAACCTATATATTTACTCGGTCGATGAACTTGTATGTAGGTTAACCATGTCTTAGGTGCTATACCTACTTAGGAACTACCCTGAATAGCTTACTTTAAACTTTCCTCCCGGTTTGTTACAGTACAGAGCAGTTGGAGCACACATGCATGGGCAAACTTAATAACTGTCGCAAACTCTTGCATCGCAGACCTCATAACGATGTTGTGTAAGACAAGTATATCATCTAGATATTTATAAGTTTAGTAAGTTAATATTAATATTATTAAACAACGTTACTTTAGGTTAAGTTACAGGGTTTATTTATGTAATCGAGAAAATGCCAGATCATCTTATTACACTGACGTCTGTAATCGGTACACTAAAAGATATCTTAGGTTTTTGTCCGTAATATCACTTGATGATACGCGACAATCAAGTCTACGTTAGAGATCACTTGACTTTTCACCATCAGAAGTAAAATCTAACACAACATAGGTATACATAATAATACAGATACCGGAAAATAACTTGAAATTAAAGCCCTTGACTTAAGTCGATTTTCAGGTCCTAACCGAAGCGTCCGAACTGAAGGGGGTATGAGGAGATATATTCCTATATCCGTGACTGCGCGGTTTTTTTAAAATATAGAATAGGTACGGTTGGCCACCAACTTGACTGATGGAAAGCGACGTTGTAGGTGAAGATTATGGAGCACATATACCTCGAAAATACTTATTAAAACTGGCCTCGAAGGTATAGGTTATAGTTTTTAGGAAACAAAGATGATGGCGAGGCATTCCATTAGCAAGTTATAGTGCGTGCATGTGCACATACGTCAACTCACCCCCCCCCCCTCTTCTCTACGGTGCAGTCGCCAATATTGTCGTAATTTTAAGTGTTAGTATGTATTGTTATTAGAATGCACGGTTTATATTATAACTATCACATTATTCAATATTGCACGCCCCGCCTTCTAGTTCCTATGAATCCTCTCCCAGTTACCTGGAAGAGATTGCTCTTAGCGATAAGGCCGCCGACTGTTGCACTAGTTTGTGTGTATGTCTGTTCTATCGTGTGTATGTAATTTGTGGTGTGAACAATAAAGAGTTTATCTATCTATCTACGCCGCTATTTGCTCAAGATTTTTGCCAGTCAGCCTGGTAAGTCCTCTAATGCCCAAATAGTAATACATAGAAGTAAAAAAGGTAGCCCAGGCCAATAGGACAAAGAACTTTTATGTGTACAAGAAGGCCTGTAGGTACTACATATAGGCAGTTCTAAAAGTATTAGAAGAGGCAGCAGCGGCAAGCCAACCCGGAAGCCATTACCTCTGGCATACATTCGCCGATCCCGAAGCTCTCATTCAATTTCCTGCATGCATGAGCTGGTTGCCTCACGAATCACGATACTGCGATGTGATAACATTATATTTTATTACTTTCTATTAAGATAGCGCTCGATTTCAGCTTATAATATAGGCTTTGTAGCATTGATTTACAAACTCATATACATATTATAGTTTTAAGGCCCGAGTTTTAGAAATTTTGGTGATTCTAGAGTGTGTTTGCTTTACCACAGTAAGCTTTAAAATTATAAAAATGGTGTCACGTCAAAATTTAATGTTTTATCTAGGAAACCCCAAATACCGAAACACGAATAGGTAAGGACATTTCCTACCTACATATGTAAAACTATAGCAAGAAATTCTCCGATTTGGGTAATGAATGAAACATGAATGTGTTGCTATGCTATGCCCACTGTAAAAACAATACCAATTACCAATAAATAACTTGTGTCACTAACGTCAGGAAATGAATGGAGTTATTCCCACATTCACCAATGAAGTCAACACAATGCCCGCCATCACAATAGCATCTATATTTACCGTAACAATATAAAGCATCGAAACCTTTTCCTTTGTGTTTCCGGAGGTTGTTTCTCAAGCTCATTGGTAGGTACCTAGATACTTAATAAATCTAAGATCAGACCTTGACATATTTTATGAAGAATATAAATGTGACTAGCATGTCTTTGTAGTAAAAACAATCAAATTTTCTGTTCGAATAAGTTATACACTTTAGATTTTATTGCTCAGACCCTGAGTGATTATTTCGTTGCTAAAATAAAAGTGGATATCTACTTTTATTTTAAGGTTGTCAGAAAAAAGAGAATGCGTAAGTGATGCGTGGTGGTGATAGCAAAGACTAAGTTGTATTTCCTAGAATGAACCGACAAAGGTTATTTTTTATTTTTTATAGTAGATAGGCTTGCGCTTGGCCGCCATCTCGCCTGATGTTAAGCGACGATGCGGTCTACGATGGAGCACGCTTGCCTAGAAGAAACCGATTCACTCTCGACTTGAAGACACCCAGATTGTAACTAACGGGGAAAACCCATTCAGGCAGCTAATTCCACAGACTAGCAGTTCGCACAGTGCACACACAAATGTGGAATCATAGCGCTTCGTACGGGTTCTCGGAATATCAACCATAAAACGATGTAGATTTTTTGTGCCCGCCCTACATACAAATAAAGTAACGACAACGAAATATTTCTTAACAAATCTAATACGATTCGGTAGATAAACCTACAAAAAAGTATATTGTCAAACTCAAGCTAAAAGTGTATAAAATAGACAAAAATTAAACATACAAAAAATTTACACAGCTAGCTTTGAACAACGATAACGCAGACAAGTGTATGTAAAAATCTACTAATAAAACGTATAACAAAAGTCTTAAAACTCCTGATGGCTTTTACATGTGGCTTTATCTGCTAAAAGTGGTCATAAAGTGTTTCAGATCCTCAGACAATGCGCTGAAATAGGTACCCATCAAGCCAGATGGATAGTCTGGCAGCTTGTACAATGTACAATCCCTCTAACTTATAAATGCAAACACGTAAACTAAGCCTGGCGAACATACAATCGAGCTTTTGTGCAGTAACAGTGAAGAAGCACTATGGTATGGATCAAGCATTAAATAACAAGATACCTCTTGCGCTAACGTAAATTAAAGATACATAAAGCGTTAATAGTAACTACTACCAACTGTAATATCTAGAAACATTATGTTACGAGCGATTAAGCTTGGTCTAAATAGGTTTAGTTAGCTAAAGTTCATCTCGCCTTGAAAGAAAGTAACGAATAAAACAACAAATCTACAAAGTAATAATAGTTCAGTGCTTTGAACTCGCAAAGAAGTAAAAATGTATTGAGCGGGAATTTATTAAAAAGTTTATTGCCTCCAATGTAAACCTACCAACAAAGAGAACCTACACAATTTCTTGCCCTTCATAAATACCTAAAGAACACGATCAAAGTAACATTGTCCTGTGTCTAACACACGCCTATCAATGCCGTTCCCCCAACTTTCGCTCCCTAGAGAGGGTAGAGTGGGGTAGTCCCGTTCCATACTGCCACCTTTAAAGGGGTAGGGGGAATGACAGGGCGAACCGGACAGTAGAGTAAGCTAACTGAAACAAACTTTACTCGTTTAAATTTTGCGGGAGAACCGCTTCTGACTTGTGTTGCGTGCATACTGATGACGACAAAGTTAAGAACGCACGATAAACTTCCATTGCCGCTTGGCTAATTGAGTTTTAAAATTATAAATACTTTGAATGAAAGTTTATGTAATTCGAGTTTGTTTTTAATTGGCTCATGCACTGAAATTTATGTTTGCTCTATACTTGCTTAAAAATAGACGCGACGTTGGGAGCATTTTTTTTCTACCTTGACTGAACTCCTTTTTAAAAACATTGTAATCCGCCTTACTTCTAAGACTATTATATGCTTTTATATACGTCTGACACAAGGAGTTTTATAATGACTGAAAAAAATTGTATACATTCTAGATAATTATTTATAATTTACCTAAGGTCACTTGCCTAGATAAGTGTTATGTAATAGTTAATTCGCTTTACTCTCAGTAACAAAACAAGGCAAACAACTTCTTTATCTCGTCTACTCCAACAGATTAAATAGATCCAGCTAAAGTTCTGAGTGCCGTTGTAGCGAAATTGCTATCATTTCCTTTGTGACTATGGCTCTTTCTATTCTGGTTAAGCTTTCACAAACATTACTTCGAACATCCCATTTCAAGGCAGCTACCTATGGGCTAA
This sequence comes from Agriopis marginaria, assembly GCA_932305915.1. Classification (NCBI taxonomy): domain Eukaryota; kingdom Metazoa; phylum Arthropoda; class Insecta; order Lepidoptera; family Geometridae; genus Agriopis; species Agriopis marginaria. The sequence continues at coordinate 5,930,190 of OW029926.1, forward strand.
AGAAAAGTATTTATTTGCGAAATTACTCGAATGTAAATTAATAAATTTTATAATTATAATATGAGAAAATAAAATAAAGGCAAGTCGCCGTTAAGCATGATATTAAACGAAATAATGGCAATGGAAAAAAACAAAGACCGGAAGCTCGCCTTGTCGACTATAAAAAGAAATTTAACATAATGAACATCCCCCTTTGTATAACATTTCGCTGGAAACAACTCACTTAAACGGTTATGTATACAATGGGAATAATTTGGTAGTTAGGTACACATTGGAAACAAATAGATTTGCAATTAAATCTTTTAAGAGCTGCTAAATAACTTACAATATACTAACGCATACCTAATCTACGCAATGTCAGTGACTTCATCAGTCTAGATAACAAGTACCTACCTAGCAGTATCTATTAGTAGTGTGTATATAGAAGCAATAAAATTTACTATCAAAATGGAAGTAGCTTTCAAGAAGTTAAATACTTAATACAGCGTAATAATATTAATTTTATTACGACCTTCAAAGTACTTATATTAGAATCTGGAATATTCTCGATGTTTCAGTTTGATTGAATTACTCTTCGAGAGATTTGGCTGAGACGATCAATCATGGCGCGTCAGGGCTCGAGCAGTCCTGGGCCAACCGAAAATAGCTCGACAGGATACCACCACCTGGCGAATATGTATATAATAAAGGGGGTGGTGAGGGCGAGGAAAATCAATAAAGCGGGCGCCGACATCAAAACATGTTCTGACTACCCATTCCACCACCCGGGGCGGGTTTCCCCCCTGTTCCCCCTAGCGCCCGTCTCCCGGGGAAACCCGCCCATGTTTGGCAGACACCGTCCTTGATCTCCCCATTTTCCCCGGGACGCAACTTTGGATAAACACGGGTTTGTCTCATTGGAATTAGGTCGGTTATGCGTTTTGCTTTTTAATCCGCTCAACGCTCATTTTTTTTAACTATAGTTTGAATAGATTGAAGCTTGTTTGTTCCAAACACAGAATGTCTTCTACTCATTTTCGTAGCTCATTAGAATCTTTTCTCTCAAATATAACCACTTGTCATTGCAATAATATACCTAACAGTAACAACTAGGAAGTATTGTGGTAAGTGTACTTATTTAACTGCTTCATCATCATCATCATCAGCCAGAAGAGGTCCACTTCTGAAAATAGACCTCCCCCTTTGACCTCCACAATGAACGACAGCCTGCCATATGCATCCACTAGATGTCCGTGACTCTCACGATGTTGTCGGTCCATCTAGTGGTAGGCCTATAATATACATACCTACGCTGCGTCTTCCGGTTCTCCAATCAAGAACCTTTTCCCCCATCGGTTATCGGTTCTTCGAGCACTGTGACCAGATGTCACAGGCGATGTGACCAGAGCCAGACTGATAAACTGAATTGCGATTTATTAATAGAAATCGGCAATAACATGTCATTTAGGTAAATGTCCAACATAAATCAATATCTGGTTAGGTATGTAGGCAGGTATGACTCTTGTACCACCCACTTATTGTACCTTTGTGTCAGAGAACTTTCGGCTATCTCCGGTCATAAAATGTAATAAAACCTGAATAAAACAATAATTATTATGACAGTAATCTACAGTGTAGGTCGTAATGTTCGAATAGGTACTTGTTTTATGTGTATGAGTGGGCAAACATCTACTATATTATACTATACATGTATACTATATCTACACTAATACTATTTACTATATATATAATATTGTAAAGAGGAAAGATTTGTATATTTTTTTTTACATCGGACTAGGCTAACGTTTGACCGCGATCTCGCCTGATGGAAAGCGATGATGCGGTCGAAGATGGAGCACGTTTGCCCAGTAGTAACCTATTAGTATGTAAGTATGTTTGTAACGAATTGGCTCAAAAAGTACTTAACCTGAAATTCTTTCACCATTTGATTGCTACATTATCACTGATTAATATAGGCTATTTTAATAGGCTATATAACCCGTGCGGAGCCGGGGCGGACCGCTAGTTATAGAATAAAATTATAACGCTCTCTCGTGGAGATTTCTATTTCGGCCTAAGATAGGGTTTTCTGTTTGGGTACCTACCTACCTACTGTTTTACTAACAACATGCTCCTATTTCATATTTTGTTTTGAAATTCCTTTCAGCCTATTTCCATACTAAAAACAAAATTGTTTACATTCAATACTCCGCGTATCCATTTTGTATTTGCTTGGGGCCATAGTTCATTTTCGTTTGGTATTCTAGCAACATTTAGTTCCACGAACCCTGTGATAGGATAGCGCGTGAATGTATTGTTGATAATAAGTAAGTGCTCATAAATGTCAACAATGATAACATTGAGGTTATCAAAGAAACACCTACCGCATGCTTTATTAAAATGTACCTTAAAATACAAACATAGATAACCTAAATGCACAAATGTTCTTAAGACGCTCTTTTCCGACTTTTAGCAATTATGGTCATTCTAGTTTAAATGTGCATACCTCCATGGTTAACTTAAAATTATAAAAGTGGTGTCATAACAAAATTGAATGTTTTATCTAGGAAACCCATGAGACTGAAACACGATTAAGCACATTTCGCTCGATAGAAGAAAAATATCAAAGCAGCACTGATTTGCGCTTTTATCCGTTTTTTTGGATTCATTCAATGACCTTTTTACTAAATTATATCTGCGATATGTATAATTAATTAAGATATATAGATTTCACAAATAAAAAGGAAACCGGTGAAGTACATTTTACATTACAGCTATACTTTTTGAAAAATATGAGAATATCCCCAAAAATAGAAGTAGCGAATCGCACTACTGTGTGTAAGCGCCATGATTTTGCTCCGCTAAATGCGAATTTAATACAATAAACCAAGGATTATGGTCATCTGTAGTAATAAGCGTTGCTTAAAAGTGGAAATACCTCGCCTTAAGTCTTGATAACGTTGAATTGGATTTTGATAATGTTAAGTAATTTAATAAAAATTACATTACTAATAGACGAGTATTTCTATCAGCTAACAATATTTTCTCAGGAAAAAAGAAAATGTTTTTACGGGCAGGAAAGATAAATCACTTCCATTACGGTGAAAATACACCCACGCCGTTTGCGATAAAACCTAGGTAAGTAAGTACCCAGTAGGTAGATTCTAGCTAGCGTACTTATGTATACCTATCACCTACCTAGCAAGTTACCAAGTTATTAGATGGGTACGTCTGACGACATGATGTCACGGCACGAGTAAAGAGGGACACGCCCACGCATAACAGGTGAAATTTAGGTATGAGGTGATAACAGTGTAGCTTTATTGTGTTTATTACTAAGTAGATTCACAATAGGTACACATACCTGGAAATGAATATGGGGAAGAAAGGTTCTGGAGTGGCGACCACGAACCAGAAGACGCAGCTTAGGGAGGCCTCCCACTAGATGGACCGACGACATTGTGAGAGTCGCGGGCATCCAGTGGATACAAAGGGCAGGCTGTCGTTCATTGTGGAGGTTAGAAGGGGAGGCCTATGTCCAACAGTGGACGTCTTCTGGCTGATGAAGGTGATGATGATGACACATACCTAACTACAGACTCGTCCTAAAAAGAAACTCGTTCCAAGCCAACGACCTATTTCCAAGCATTTTTTTGCTCTGACATCTCCAATAACATTGTAAAAAGATGAATGAAAACCTCGACTTTTGATAGCTAGGTTTTTGAACGTAATATTAGCAAGTACCCGACAAAGGTATTAGGTACTTCAGGTGATTTTATTTAGCGGGGCGTTGGTCGTCCAGCTATTATTACTATCGCGGGTCGATCCTACCAAGGCAGTAGAGCATAGCAAGAGAGAGGCCTATGTACACAGCAGTGGGATAAGGAAGGCTGTGGATGATGATAATGATGATGATGAAATAACTACCGTAAGAAAAAAAACATATTAGTAGCTTAAAATAGTCTATATTATTAGATAATAACATCTTTACATGGTATAAATTAAAATCGCTTTTCGCGTCTGTATGTCTATATGGCCGCTAACTCCTCCTAAACCACGCAACGGATTGTGATGCAGTTTTCACCATCAGTTAGATACATTTTCACTGAAGGTTTATATATATAACTAGCGAACCGCCCCGGCTTCGCACGTAAATTACACCCGTGCGAAGCCGGGCAGGCGGGTCACTAGTAGGTATACAAGTCAGAAAATTTTGATAATTTGGTTGTTATAATTATAAACCTACCTATCTAGTATCAGTAAACCTTTTGATCACTCTACAGCCAAAAGCATTATAAAGGCAATATTAAGTTCACGAAGTCTGATCAAAGGAAAATTCTTACATAACAGTCACAGGTTGCAAAGTAAAATTAAATAGGTAGGCGGCCTGACAGCCTCAGGTTGGCCTCAGGCATTAGGCTCAGCTCAGACTAAGGAGATCAAACATTTTGTAGGCTTTGACCCAGTTATTGCTCGTTGAAAGTTCGTTTTCTGTTTTCAACCTATAACGTTAAAGTAGGTAAAATAATCCGTGTACCTATGATTCATTAGTTAGGTATTCAATCATTAGTAATATTATTAGCTATACAGGGGCCTTAAGGCCAACTGCTAACGCGGTATCAAACCCGCTTAGTTAGAAAATCACGCGACCGCAAACCGTATCTGGGGGCGGTAAGGTTCACGTTATAGCGATTTTGTTATCGCCATCGTCGTTTTCTTTGTCAGTTACTTTTATTAATCGTTTTTTTTTTCTCTTTTCTGTGGCTGGTTACTTACTAGGGTAGGTTAGGTACTTAAATGATGTGACAATTAATTTACGTTATCAATTTTCATTTTTAGGGTTACGTAGTCTTTACCCAAAGGATGCAAACGGGACCCTATTAAGTACTACGCTGCCTAACCTGTGTCTGTCCTACCTCTTTCGAACCGTAACAGATAACCAGTTGAAATTTTCAGACAATATGTACTACCTACCTAAAGTAGCTAACAGACGTGACGGATTTGGTTGACGGACCACCGTCCAACCAACGGGAAAAAGAGAACAATTTATCTTTCTCAGTTGGTCAGGCGGCGGTCTGGCGTACCAAATCCACAAATCTGTTAGTAGGTAGGTAGTGGAGGTACCTACTATAATCTTATAGTCCAACCAACGGGAGGGAAAGAGAAAAATTTATCTTTCACTCCCGTTGGTCAGACAGCGGTTCGTCAACCAAGTCCGTCTCGTCTGTTAGCACTATTACGGCGGATTAACTAAGAAATAATAACAAAGTCGCTGGCATCCAGTGGATGCAAAAGGCAGGCTGTCGTTCAGTGTGGAGGTTAAAGGGGGAGGCCTATGTTCAGCAGTGGACGTCTTCTGGCTGATGATGATGATGATGATGAATAACAAAGTCAAAAACTTTCAAGGTGCATGGCATATCAAGGTGGAAAGGTAAGTATTATCTCTCACCTGATATGGCAACAGAGTGGCGTAGTCGAGAAACTGCAGGTGTTTGTCGTGCAGAAACTCAACTGGTTGAGCATCTGCCTGCAGCGTCAAGTCCGCTGCGAGGGGGGTGAACGTCTGAAACAGAAAATTACACGTTAGGTGTTAAGAGTTTTGACTTCAACTGTTCCTTCACCCTTGGTGGCAAACAATAAACAAGCTAACAGGCTGATTGATGGTTAGCGATCACCGTCACCTATGGATACCTGTAATACCAGGGGCATCACAGATACATTTTCGACCTTAAAGACTCTATTAACAACCCAACTGTACTAAAATTTAGCATTTTATACGTTTATAAAAACAGGGGACGAAACGAGAATTTTTAATTCGTAAATTAAATAATAAAAAATAAGGCTGAAACGGGTACAAAATGAGGGCCAACCAAAACCAGTTTTTTTAATACAGGGCTAAACTCTGGGGCTCGATAAGTCCATATTCATGGGGAGAAATGCGGGGACGTACGTAGGTACTTAACGTGGGTCGCATTTGCTGCAAGCAATGATACGTGGGTTACGTTACGGATATAGACTGAGAAGTAATCTCCTTAACAGCGAGCTTTGGGCAGTAAGTACTCTTTACGAGCGCCTATAGTCAACTTCTAAGATCAGAAAAACATGGGAGATATGCCTTAGTACAATTACCTATCGTGTTCTAATGTGTCCATTTTTTTATTCACTTTAAGTACTTACCTATATTTACCTCTAAACCACATAAGGCCCTCTTTTCAGAAAATGCGACTTTAATACAATAGGTACAATAGATATATTAAGCCTTATGGTCATCTGTAGTACTGAGTGTTGCTTAAAAGTGGGAAAACCTCGCGTTAACGCAAAGATTAGAAGTACGGCTACTTGTACTATTATGTCTTTTGTGGTACGGCCAAGCATTCATGGAATAAGTTCTTGGTACGGGCCACTTACCTTCTAATTTTAACGCATACCTACCTACTAAGAAACTTGTAACAACACAAATGGACTTAGTAATAGTCCACATGCAAAAAAGGGTGTCATGGTAAGTTCGGTTGCAGGGAGAGTTCGACCGGATCGACTAAAGGCATCAATCCTGATTTAGGCCTGATTCATTCGCACCCGCCATCACCGCCACGCCACCATACCATATCTCCCTTGTTTGGCTGATCTGAGGTCAAGTTAGTCAAACATGGTCAAACTAAGCAGGTAATACGTGATAAGTCCCGATAAACATTTAAAACATGTGTTCAAATCGCGAAAATTTTAATAATTACTAAGCAGGTAAAGTAGGTAGGTAGGTATTCTAGTTAGCTAGATTAATAGTAGGATAGTAGGTAGGTACGTAATTACGTACGTACCTACCGATAATTACTATTTATACGAAGGATTAATGTCAGTATTAGTTACATGTACCTGTCTATTATAAAAAATCATGAACCTACAAAAAAGCTCCGCATTGTTTTTTTTTATTAGTAACACATTTTTTTGTTTTTCAGGCATTCTTTAACAATAATTTTTATACCTGTAGCGACATCTATCGAAGTAATGATGCAACTTTTACCTCAGAACGCGAAAGGTAAACAGGTTAAACGGTAGAAAATTTATGAAACCATTGAGATGATGATGGTACTTGGTAGTTTTCAGTTAGAGAAAATTAAACTTACCAAAGCGGGCCATTTCCATTCTTTCCCCTCATGAGTTCGGGGAGCCCATACAAGAGTTCGTTCTACTAAAAACACTCGAAACGTCCTACGAGAATAAACTGCAACCCACTCGCGCCTTTGCCAGTCAGTACCGTCATATTCCACTAACACCTGTAACAAACGAAAACATTGTTAATTATTATTATATTTCAATTTATAAGAACGTTAAATTCATAAGAATCTTGTTATGGAAATATACCACTAGCGCCATCTACCGACGAGTGGCAGAACTTCGTTAACCGATTATACCCTATAACACCATGCCGGTAGCTTGTGTATATAAATTGTACTACTTTTCATAATGTTACCGAGTCGATGTCGCTAGATGGCGACACTGGTTCTCTTGAGCACAAATCGATTCAAGAACGCAGCGCGACCCCACCCATATGAATGCGAAAAGGAAATAGTTTCTGAAAGAGATGACAACAATAACAAATGAAACTTTCTTTTATCTATGGCTATTAAAAAAAAAAATACGAATTAGCCCGCGTGACGTATTGTGAAAAGTTTTGGCTTGAAATATATTGTTGTTATTACGAGTAGGCACCTATGTTATTAGTAGTAGAAATAGAATCGTACTTAAATGAGGCATGTGTATAGTATAATAATGAATGTTGCATGCTTTGTTACGTGCCCTAGTTTCTGAAGCCCTACCGCTATCAACAACGCGGTAGGTACACATTGGAGAGACGGCCTTGCATTGCAATAAAGTACGAGTAGGGTAACCCTTAGAACAATTTGTTTCATCATAACAAGACTATTTAAGAGTAACTTATTCTAAGCAAATAAAGATGTTTTTCAAAAAGCTACCTACACCATCCATTAGCTGCTTATTTTCAACTGAATTCAGTTTTTTTCGAGAAAAAAGTACATAGGTAGGTAGGTATATTGCATATCCTTTTTTCAAATACTTGTTTGGATTTTGGCGTCGCACTCTTGTGCATTTGCCGATGTCAAAGTTTGATGAAATGTCGTCAACAAGTCAGTCACAGTCAAATACAAGCAAAGTTGTCACGGTCAAGTCATGCCCTAGTAAAGTGGTGGAGACTTTACAAGAGGCTTCTATAGATCTTTGGAAATCAACGGGACATTGGCGGAGTTGAAGAATCTTCATTCTTCACGGGAGCCATAAACTAGGTAAGAGTTGAAGTTGGAGTTGAAAATCTTTGGAAACAACACGAAAATACATGTTGTAAATACTTTCCCACATGCGAGGATGTCCACAAACACTTAATAAATAATAATCCACCATTACCTACTACGCATTAGAATTCGAAAATACACAAGTTTCACGTTGGCGCCAAAACTCTTCAAACATGTCCGTCCTATACGTCCAGGGGCCTTACGGTCAACAGCTAATTACGGCACCTAATCCGCTCAGTTGGAAAATCACGGGAACGTGAACCTTATCGCGCCCAGATACGGTTTGCGGTCGCGTGATTTTGTAACTACATTGAGCCCTGATTCTGTAACTACAAACACGAATGTAACGCGGCGCGTTAAGTTTACCTCAAAAAGTTGGTTTTTTTCCCTAGGGAATAGAGGCCAAATTTTTTGAGCCTGGGCCCTGATTCTCTACGTGCGTGTTATATATAAATTGCGGAATCAAGGCCCTGTCATCTAGGGTTGGCATAATCCGGAATTTCCCGGACATGTTTTCACATGACATTTGGACATAAATTTAGACTTATACCTATGTCCGTAATGCGGGGAATTCCAAAACGTCCGGAATTCTAGAAATGAAGTGAAAAAGACCGCCAATCGATTTCATTATGCCGCGAAACTTTCTCGTTAGCCTATGTCTATCCTCATGAAATCCACTTCCTTACTAAATATGACGATCGGTTCAGTTTGGTCGTGATCATGATACTCGGGAAAAGGTCCAAGAATCAGACAATTGAGGATTACATATACCTACGTAATATATTTCTATTAATCAAACAGACATAAACGAAAGTTACAGACATTAGCCCACCGGATTAGCAAGTTGAAGTGGCAGTAGGCAGGGCACATATCACGCAGAACAGATGGCCGATGGAGCCTACAAGTTTACGAATGGAGACCACGGACCGGTAAGCGCAGCGTAGGACGTCCATCCACAAGATGGACAGACGACCTAAAAGAGACCGCAGGAAAACGCTGGATGCACGCCGCGTTCAAACGACCCTTTCGGATGGGGGAGGCCTATGTCCAGCAGTGGACGTCCTATGGCTGAAATGATGATGATGATAAAACAGACAAAATGACAGCTACATAAACTAGGTCCAAACATTTATTTGCTCTGACAGCTGCAATAACATCAAAAAGCGGAATAAAAACATATTCATTATTTCACTGAAGTGTGCGAGTCGCGGGCATCCAGTGGATGCAAAAGGCAGGCTGTCGTTCAGTGTGGAGGTTAAAGGGGGAGGCCTATGTTCAGCAGTGGACGACTTCTGGCTGATGATGATGATGTAGTAGCATAGATAAAAATACATAGAAGTAGTAGGTAGGTACCTACCCTAGGTACCTATACCTACCTCTACCTATAATTAGTACCTGCTACAGTCTTACGTTCAAATACCTAGCAAAAGCAGAATTCGTGGTTTTCATTCCATTTTTTTACAATATTATTACAGCTGTTAGAGCAAATAAATGAATTGATTGATTAATTCTTTATTGTTCACACCAATAAATTTGATACAGAGGACAAAAAAACTCTTTAAAAAAACTAGTGTAACAACTGGCAGCCTTATCGCTAAAAGCGATCACTACCAGGCAACTTTATGATATATGAATGTAAATTAGGCAGAAGTATATTATAAATGCATTACTCGCTAAAAGCGATATCTTCCAGGCAACCTTATGATCGCATATGAATGAAAATTAGTCAGACAGAAGTATAGGTATTATAAATGCATTAGGTACTGCGGCGTCACTAAACTTTTCGTAGTGTTTCCTATAAATAATAATGGACACGGTAAACACCATGTTTGAGAAATACATTACTGTATAATGTATTTCTAACTTATTAGCACAGAATAAAATAATAGTTTGTATTTTATAATAACTTTGATAGTAGGCAGTGTGAAGTGTGATTAGGTACTCATACTTTTAGACTCACCGCTACCTATACGCTACGTGGTCGAGATCCATCATGCATCTGACCAATGGATCTAATACACACATACACATCAGCAGCCATCAAACGTCCACTACTGGACAAAGGCCTTCCTCTTAAAGAGGGGTGTTGCCATAATCCCCACGCTTGGCAGGCGGCTTGGGGATCGCAGTAAGTTCACCGTGTACTAATAGGATGCTGCTACCCATCCTCTGGTGGTTCTGGTCGCAGTTTAAGGACATACCCCGGTCCAATGATGACAGCTAATGATAAAGAAAGTTCTCAATAGATCCATACTTTCAAAATGGGATCCAACGAGAAATCTCAATAGTTCCATCGAGGAACTACTAATAGATCTAGTGAGAAAAAATAGATCCGTAATTTTATAATGGGATCTAAAGATAAATAATATCTCTATAGACTCATTATGGATCTTAGCATTGGATCTATTGAGAATAATCCGACTAATCAAGAGCTGCAAATAATACATCAGATAAATTGCTCCTTCGCTTCAGATGTGTTGAAATATCAAAGCTCGCGCCCTAATTCTGTCTTCTCCCGCAGAGATATGAGAGACGCGGGAGGTAGTCTGAAACTTATGAATTACTGCCCGTCTATTTATTTCACGGAAGAGGATTATTATTTTAAAGTCAGTCATATCTGATGTCATCATTTCAGCCAATCTTGTTCCCTCTGCTGGGATACAGGTACAGGCCTTCTCTCAGAGATAGAGGATGGGCCCTAATCCACCATGCTGGCCCAGTGCATGTTGGTGGTTGGTAGCCTTTTTTTTTTTTATGCCATAGGTGGCAAACAAGCAGACGGGCTGCCTGATGGAAAGCAGTCACCGTCGCCTATGGATACTTGTAACACCCGAGCCATCACAAATACGTTGCCGACCCTTTAGAACTCGATTAACTCGCCTTTTGAAGAACCCCATGTTGTAGCTTCTCGGAAACACCGAAAAAGGTAGCTCATTCCACATTTTGCAGGTATGAGGCAAGAAGGATCGTGTGAAACGCACAGTGTGCAATTTCCACTGATCTATTATGTGTGGATGAGCCTTCAGGCGGTGGCGGCTAGTGCGATGGTAAAACCGCGCCGCCGGCATCAGATCAAATAGTTCTTCAGAACACTCCCCGATTCAATCGAGCCCAGGGGCCTTACGGCCAACTCCTTATGCGGTCTCAAATTAGCGCTAAAACAGCGCAGTTCGGAAAATCACGAGATATGGTTGGCGGTCATACGCTCCATTTTTCACATAAACTGAATCGCTTAAAACTGGTAGGCATAAGGCCCTTGGGCAGTATTGCAGTCCCTCCAGCGTTGTCATATCGACTATAAATATATCGAAGTGCTGAAGTGTTTGTATAGAAACGCCATCATGTCGCATGCGTGTCTGAACTTTTGAGGTTTTTGGACATGCCGGTTTCCGCGCAATGTTTTCATCCAAATTTTTGAGGTATGGCATCTAAAATGCAGATAAGTAATTTATTTAGGTAGGTACTAAATAAGTCATTGGTAGAGGATCGAACCGGGTGCTGACAGATTGTAAAGCGCAGATGATACCGCTCGGCCACCATCACTCTCTCTTCTTTCATCTTTTTTTTACATTGGATTAAGCTAATATTTGACCGGTGTCTCTCCTGATGGAAAGCGATGATGCGGTCGAAGATGGAGCATGACAGACGGCGTCGGTCTAGATATAAAGCTGGGAACTTTTAGCGGTTCCGACCTCTGATCAGACAAACAAGGGAGATATGCTTTAGTACAATCGTCGTACGAATGTCTCCGTGTTTACAATACTCTAACCGGTCTAAACCGCTCAACGTAAAAACTGTAAGTACGGCTCACTTACTAATTTTTCACGCACAATAATAAACTTGAGGTCTACTGCCGCGTGAGTTCGGCATCAAGCCTGATTTGGTCCAGATGCGTTCGCAACCACCACGCTTATATTATCTGTACTCATGGATCTAGAACAATCACAATTTATAACCACTTGACTGCTCATCCTTTACCCCGCATAAGCCAAAGGTTCTAACATGTCAACCTAAACTATTTCGAACGGGCCAATCCTAGGCGTGAATTTAATGAATGACTTTTGATTCTCCAACCTCAAGCGTAGAGTCTCCAATCACAAGCTGCCCCCCGCGACCGACGTGGTATCATTTTGCAAAAGGGAATTTTGAGTACATGCGCGATCAAGTGGTTATATTATCTCTGATCTAGAAAGATGTAGACTGTAGATTACCTACATATTTCCAGACAAGCAATATTACATTAGTAAGTTTACTCAGTCCGCCCTTTTGAGATCTGGGGCCTTACGGACAACAGTTAATTGCGGCACCTAATCCGCTCAGTTGGAAAATCACGCGACCGCAGAACGTATCTTTGCGCGATAAGGTTCACGTTCGCATGATTTTCCAACTGAGCGGATTAGGTGCCGCAATTAGCTGTTGTCCGTAAGGCCCCAGAGAACTCGACGCTAGTTTATTTATCCACTCAATCAGCACATCTCCATCGCTCGTTGGTAACTGGTGTGCCATTATTAGAAACGCTAGTAGGTAGAGTAGTGTGTTATTCAAGGTTGGATAAACTAGGCCAAACGCGAGATCTGCAGTCATGGAATAAAATAATAGCCCAATACTAAAATACTGTTTTAAACTATCACGGTATCTGCTGGACGCGGGTCCTAACCATTGGATTGAATTTTATAACCCTAAAATCCTGTCCACCGAACGCCATTACATACCAAGGCTAGTAAAGTAAACTATTGAGATCTCGAAATGCCAGAATTTCAATCGAGGTTTTTAACTCGCCAGTGCGTGGAATCCAGTATTAGGAAATAAAAGTTCGCATTCAAAATGTGTTCAAAATATTATACGCAGTGAAAGTGATACAGTGAGTGTGTTATGTCGGGACTTGGTTCGAGTACGAGTTCCAGCTTTGATTCTATATAATCAAAGAGTTCCAGTGATAACCGTATCAAAAGACTAATAAAGAGGGTAGATCGTTTACCGTATAGTCTATGGTATAGTACCGTTAAGTACGTATACCTAACTTTTTAACTGTTCGACCAAGCACCCGCATTCTTCAGTCTTCCCGTGAACATGGTGCATAATGTAACTGCGCCGAAATATCGGGAACTCATTCTACAACCTTACCACGATAAATATCTCGTAAATAATCATATAACTTTAGCCCAATACTACCACGTTGATTAATGTCGAAGGAAGTCTTCTAGCTGGTATAGAGTCGTTACTAGACGAGGAAAACTGTTTGGCCGCCTTGTACGACATGGCAAGTTAATGAAAACCATGATAGAGGGAAAGTTAAATGGAGTAAGAGAACCAAAAAGAACAATGAGCATATTCTTAGTAGACTAAAAAAGCCGAATGAATGTCGCGCAGGGAGGTGAAAACGCGAAAATGAAAACGAGTTGGGGTATGAAGTATGAACTAGGTACTTCGAAGGCTAGACCAAATACGACATGCCTGCCTGGACCAGTGCGTCTAATATCGACTGATTTCAGTAATATAGATTAGTGTTCTGCTACAAGGGTTGCTATATACTTTAAAATAAAGTATCCAACTTTTTTTGATTCATTATTACATTCATCTATACTTATAATAAAACTGTAACAGGTCCAATTCTGTACATTGAAGATATTTTGAAAAAAAATATTGGACGGTTCTCTATAATCGATACTGAAGTCAAAACTGTATTTTTTTTCATTTTTGTCTGTCTGTCTGTCTGTCTTTCTGTCTGTATCTGGGCTGCGCATCACGCCGAAACTACTCAATGGATTCATATGAAACTTAGCATAATTTTAGTTCATACTACGAGATAGGTTATAGGATACTTTTTATCCCGAAATTTTCCATGGTTCCCTTGGGAGAGGGGATGAAAGTCAAAATGTGTACTTAGTTGTAATTCATTACCGCGTAGTCCGATTTCATTAATTCTTTTTTTGTTAGAAAGGGGGTATATTAAATAACGTCCCGTAAAAATTTCAAGGTCATCGACTTCGTAGTTCAGAAATTACAGACATCACAACCCTCAGTATTAGGTCCAAATAACTTGACCTCCGGAATGTACGGGAACCTTTGAACATACGGCTCATCTTAAGCTGGCGATTGATTTGCAGCGCACTTTGTAGTGTACGTTGAGTAGGTACTTAGATAGCCTATCTGAAGACACCTTTAGAAAGGAAATACCTACTATATCTATAATGTTCCTGAAAGTTCTAGAAATTTTGGTATGATCGACATAATTCTAAAAGGAGTACAAACTATTGTAATCGATTTGGAATGTTCGAGAAAGATCTAGAAATTTCTGGAATGATCTAGAAAATTCTAAAATGACTGCAAACTATTATAATCGATATAAAATGTTCGAGAAAGTTCTAGAATGATCTAGAAAATCTATATTTCTATATCTATCTATACTTATAATAAAACTGTAACAGGTCCAATTCTGTACATTAAAGATATTTTGATATTTTTTTGAACTGCTATCTATAATCGATACTGAAGTCAAAACTGTATTTTTTTTAATTTTTGTGTCCGTCTGTCTGTATCTGGGCCGTGCATCACGCCGAAACTACTCAATGGATTCAAATGAATCTTAGCATAATTTGAGTTCATACTACGAGGTAGGTTATAGAATACTTTTTATCCCGAAATTTTGCATGGTTCCCTTGGGAGAGGGGATGAAAGTCAAAATGTGTAATTAGTTGTAATTCATTACCGCGTAGTCCCATTTAATTTATTCTTTTTTTGTTAGAAAGGAAACATCATAAAACGTCCCGTAAAAATTTCAAGGTCATCGATTTCGTATTTCAAAAATTACAGACATCACAACCGTCAGAATAATGTCCAAATAACTTGACCTCCGGAATGTACAGGAACCTTTGAACGTACGGCTCATCTTAAGCTGGAGGTAGCTTTGTAGCGCATTTTGTTGTGTACATTGAGTAGGTACTTAATAAATCTATAAATTAATAAATCTTATTAAACAAATAAATGCCAAAAAGGGTCCGCAAATCACGTGATGCAAATTAATGGGGGTTACTATATTTTGTAGAAGATTCTTATGGAAAGAAAAATTAAGAAAATTGGAAAAATTCAGAAAACTTATCACCGATTTTAACTTCGCGCGTTTTTCATTTCTAAGACAGGACAACGTCTGTCGGGTCAGCTAGTTCATTACTAATATAGGTACTTTTGGAAAAAAAGTATCGAAAATACTTTATTTCTGACTTATTCATGGAATGGAACGGAATATTCTTGTTGTAAGATTTCACTATGCTAGCACAGATGCTAGTGTGCTAAGAGCAAAAGAAAATGTTTTCAAACATTTTAATTTAAAAAAAATATAATCGTTAGAGAGTATATATAATCGTAATATGTATAATTTATTTTCCATAAAAAAGTTGGCAACCCTCTATGCTACCTACCTACGACGCAGCAGAGTTAGGTAGGTAAGTAAGTATATGACATTCACCAACATGCACTGGGCCAGCATGGATTGGGGTCCATCTTCCAGTTCATACAGTAGTTACTAAATAATATACCAATACAAGAAGTTTGATTAATGATTATTATTCGAGAAAAAAAAATGCTTCCAAATCGAACGAAAAACGTACGTAGCTTTCCCGCCAAGAATAAATCCATATCAACAGTCGACCCGACACGCGGAGCTTCGCGCCTCCTTAGTAAAGTTCTTCTGGTTCAGTGGGTCATTGAACCCGGCGCAAGGCAGACGCAACGCAAACCTGCACAGAACGTGCGAAAACAGACCTGTCGCGCATTATAACACAAAGAAAACAATCTCACAGTTTTTTGCTCTGATCATTCTGATTCAAGGTTACTCTTCAGTGTTCTTATACTTAGCACTTACTTGTTGACTACATTAAGATATTTACATAGATTACCGTGTTCTAGCACAGAATACAAGGCTCTAGTTGAATTCGAAAATCTTACCTAGACTCGATAAAAGATAAGTAAACAAGACAATTTTAAAGGACTGGGAGAATATTTAATTTTACATTGGCAATAACTTATGTACATCGAGTACCTGTATGTATATATAAGAATTATAAAGATCAGATCGTGTAAACATTATGATAATAGGTAAAAAGGCTTAGGAAGATGATCGAAACAGAAAAAAAATCTACGAGAAAAATATATCGAGACAAAGGAAACTTAATGCTTTGAGAACTAAACTTGTGCAACTAATAGGCATACACTGATCCCACAAATCGCTGGTAATACATCTGATAGGTAAAACGATGTGAAAATTATATTTGTTTATGAACAAAAAAGGAATACTTATAACATTATTTATTAATACTATGTGTAGGTAGGTAATAGCTGAAGGGCAATAGCAAATATTCAGTTGTAAAACAATTATACAGAACACGCCACTCCTATTAGATGTAGACAAAATGCATATTAACTTAATTAAGTAACTAACACTATGGTGTGTCATAAGTAACTATCACAGCGCGTGTAATCTTAAACTAACGTAGCGTGAGAATATGAGATAAAGATTTTAACTTGGACTTGGATCATAAAACATCGTGATAACGGCGGCCTTGGTCGCGGGAACTATTTAACATGCCTATTGAATTGAAACAATAATCGGTTGATATAACTACTATATGTACACGGTATTTAATTATTTATTGAGCTAATCAGAACTGCTCAGAGTAGTAATCCTTATTAAATAACATAATCGATGCATCTTTGGCTATGAATATGTTAAATATTTAGTGAATATTTAGTGTAGTATTTAGAAAGAGTCTACGTATTTATCTGTTAACAATAATGGTAGGTGTCGATTTGGTGTTTTAAAACTACACTTATCGATTAGCGCTTCTATTATCTACGTTTAAAAAAAAACTAAATATGTAAGAAAAGAACAGCCTACCATAAAGAGCTGACAATTTTTTTAATGAAAATCGTGCATTATATAATTTACAAAATTCATAACAAATTACCTTGATTTGTAGTAAGGTTTTTTGCAAATGACCTTCATCTATTTTAAGTTTTATATTGGAGAAAAAATTACGTAAGTAATTTAAGAAGTTTATTATCTTCAATATTGAAGATCAACCTTGTCATTCAGAATTATTTTAATCAAATCATAACAAAATACCACAAGTCAATCTAACCTGGAAGCATGACACCATAATATTTATCTATTTGGATGATATCTTATATATATCTACAAACTTTTCAGAACATGAAAAATCGATCAAGTTATGAAAAGTTATTTTATTTACATAAGTTTTGATTGTTGTATTACAGATTACAGGTCAAATGTTTGTTTACTCGATAAAAGAGTCGCAAAGCTGTGTATCATAAAATGTCTCAAATAAGGTGTGTTGTTTTGTTAAAACAAATCGAACAGCTCGTGACCTTGGTGGCACTGACCGACCTCTGGCTGTATAATCCATATTCAATGAGACAACGGATCGGCTGGTGCTCATAGTGTAAAGTTCTTTGAGCCTTACCTGTAGAAGGATCATAATAATTGTAATACATATTTGAATTTTATGTAAGTACATTATGCTTTTTGATCAGAAATTTTAGAATTCTTTATAATATGGCTTATTATAATATTATGACTATTTTAAACAGTAATCTGGAGATTAATAGCCCGTTGGTCCAGTTGGTAGTGAACCTACCTTCTGAGATAGGGGCGTGGGTTCGATTCCCATCTAGGACAAACATTTGTTTGTTCTATATCTGGTTGTTAATATCTATTTAAGTATGTATTTAAAACTATAAATATATGTATGTATATCAGTATCTGGCTGCCATATCACAAGCTTTACTTAGTTTGGGGTCAGATGACCGTGTGTGCAAAAATTTCCCAAATATTTATTATATATTCTTTTTTAATCTGGAAATGTTTTTTCAAACGCTTACAAGCTTAATTTAATTATAAATTGTTAGGTGTTCTAGTTCACTGTTCTATATTTTCCTAGCATTTAGTAGATTTTAATTAAGAGACCCTTCGCTTGAGGAATCGGTTCCGCGATGTATATTGATCTTTAAAATCGCTATTTAATGATCGCCAGTTCTTTTAAACTTTCCCAACATCCGGCTTTGAACGATTATGTATGAGTATAATAATAATTATATTATAGCCTGTACTACAAATTACTGTAGACTACAGATATCAAAACATACACATAAGGCTGTAAGATTGTATAAATACATCACAGCTACTTTATGAGTTGAATGGAATGAGGAATCCGGTAACGGTATCATGAAATATTTACGAGTAAGTTTAGTATTTCCAAAGATTTCCTTCACAGAGGCGTTCGTAGTTCGTACACGGTAGGGCAGTAAAGCCAGATTCCATTATAAGCGTGCTGGCTTCGAATACCCCCGATGTTGCTCATAAAGCGTCCCTGATAAAACCCTAGGGATGGGGCTGGAAGGGGAGTGGGAAACGCGGTTTCTTATTGCGAACTTGTGAAACGTGGCAGTTATAAAGATATTGTCTTGAAAGTGGGCGTCGAGAGGAGTGCCTCCGTGTCTCGCCGCTTGCATTGTATTGCATACCGTTCTAAACACAACTATCACCGTATAGTCTCGTGTTTACAAGCACTAGCGGACTCATGCTTATAAATTCAAGTTTTGCGCAATTCTCACGATTTGCTTGTGGCTATTGTTGATTGCGTGAAATTTTCAGCCGCAGTAAAATAGAAAAACGCCAGCTTTATCTTTCAAGGCTAAGCCATTTCGATTTCATACGGTATTTAACTCAAGCGCTGATACTAGGGAAATGGATTCAAACTAAAACGTATACCTACAAAATGCCTTGAGAGCAATTCTATTCTGTTTGACATTGCATGCAAAACATGCTATGCTAGTAGTGATGATATCATCGTATTAAATAAGGTAGTTATTGACCTGGGTACAAACTACCAATAGTAGGTCTAACTATCAAGTATCAAGCTTTAATGGAAATTAAATCCGTTTCGTAGCACGTATAGGCTTTCGAAGTGGTAAGTGTTAACATTGTATTGTAATTATAGGAAGTTGCTGTAGTTTTGCCCTAATATAAAGCAGGGTTGGTTGAATATTACGGTCTGTCAAGCTCGCCTGACATCCTGTTAACGACCATAAGCCCTTCCGTCGCAACTTCCTTACACCCCTTTATGTTCCCCAAGATAGCGACTTTTGTAGAAATCCCTAACATCCCTATCTCTTTGTATCAGGTTGTTTCTCGACTCGGGTATAAACTTATACTTTGACTCAGGTTGAATATATTTGTAACCAATCTCGCTGTGGTAAGATCTCAACTCGGTATTTTTATAGTCTTTCCTACTTTCATCTAGCCAAACATACCAATTTCATTAGATATGCATGAACATAACAATAGCTGCATTCGTCATAGCAAAAGAGAATGCAAAGCAGGTATGGTCTATGTATATTGTATACCTATCTAAATTCGAATGTCTTTTGTAATAGGTACAAAGCTGTGAAATTCATGACAAAATAGACAAATTGCCGTATCGTCACACTTTCGAATTGAGAATATCAGGTCAATGACCAGTAAAGTATGGAAAAAAATTAAGACTGGCTGGCAGAAACTGCAAGAAAGACTTAAAAAGAGGGCATGGCGAAGTAGTATTCATTGGGAGAATTAAAAGATGCCTAGTTAACGACCGACAGGGAAAGTTCAAAAAATTCAATTGCAATTGACGTGCAATGTTTTTGTTGTTCCATTTATTTAATTTTAACATAATAATAAGGTTAAAAAGGTATTAAATAACGCCAAACAAGTCATAGTCACAGTCAGAGTCAAGCAAAGTAAGCCACGGTGAAGTCGACTTCCTAGTAAAGTAGTGGTAATAGAGGCATCACTGTGGAGTTTTGGAAACATTACAAAAATGCATGTTTCAGCTCATTACCTCACTTGCCTACACTCGACCACGTCAAGAACACCTAAATAATCAATAATCCACCACTATTATACATTAACTTTCGAAATAACATAAGGTTAGGAAAATCATAAAATAATGCGACATGTTTTTTCACTTTGGCGCCAAAACTCAGATGCGTTAATTGTGTATGTGAGATGAGCGATGCTCAATTGTAGCGACTTCTATACATATACCTAGATGTAGACATTCCTCGCGTTCATCGTTAGATTATTATTACAAACTGACTATATCTTGAGAAAGACAGGTCTATTTCTATTATGATTCCACACCGCTCAGTCATTCATATGCTGTGACCTTTGGTCGAGATAAGAAACGATGAGAGGCAAGAGAGGACCAAATAGAGTACAATAATCGACCAAATAAAGGAAAAAGTGAAAGTGTTTGTGTCGTACCAAGACCAACCAAGAGATCAAACGATGGCTAAGGATAAGACGATTATGAAAATTCATCCATTAACACAAGCAGAATTGTAAATTAAACTGGCCACTTGATAAAGTATTTTTTACAAGAAAATCAAAACCGCCTTCACAATTAGTGGATAAAATTCAATAAACCGGATTAATCCTCTAATTTTCCACCCTTAGAGAAATATTTTCTTCAAATTTATTTGAGACGACCCAAGAGATAAATAATTATAGCCTATCCAATATAAAAAGAATCATTAAAATCGGCACAAAAAACCCAATACCTATTTATTATTTATACACACCAAAAGTATTCGAATAGAGAAACTCCTTTTTTGAAATCCCTTTAAAACTGAGTACCTTAAATATTTTTGATATAAAAGGAACTTATCTCTTATATTTCGCCAAGCTTGAGTTGGGTGTATTGCGGTGCAAATCGAAAGCTGTAAAGGCTTTAGAAACCGATATCCTGATAATTTGCATTGTGTTAGACAAAGAAGATAATGATATTTTATAGTAGAAACTAACGTAGGCAGTATAACAAAACAAAAATGACGTATATATCATCACAATATCCTTTATCGTCACAAAATGAAAATTCCTAGCCATTTCAATCGGCCACTGTCGTGAGCGATGCACCGCGGTCAACGCACGGATCGCGCGGCCATAACGGCCGGTTTCACGTTTGTTTATATTTTGTTTTGTTAGGTTGGTATTAGTCACTGGCCGGTGCGTTCACCGGCTACGTGGAACGAGGAAGTAGGAATCTAGGTGGACAATGCGGAAGGGCTACAGACGCAGGTTGATTTCTTTTAATACGTAAGCAATCAGGTATTAATATTTTTACTGATGTCAGAATGTAATTTTAATAAGTATAATTTCATCTTTCCGAAGGCGTTAACGCTAACAGCAAGTGGGTCTTGTCTAACCCCCTAGGTTGGTAGTTCGCCGCCACGTTTAGCATTGCCATTCAGCATAGTAATGCCACCAGCATGCTGGGTACGCTGACAACTGGTAATGGTTTTAAGCATTTGGTGTCTCTAAAGTCTAGACCTTCAACGGTCTATTGGCAACTCAACATTTTTTTAAATAATAGGACAACTAGTTTAGGTATTTAGTGAAACTTAGGTTATATTTTGTTTAGTTAATAAAGGCATTTGCCAAAAGTTTAAGAGTTACTGAAATGTTCATTCGGAGAGTCGCCCACGCGTCTCCTAACATCCAGATTACAGCTGGTAGCAACGCCCTACAATTTAGTAACTTGTAGGTCACGGCGCGGCGTGTTGTGCTTAGGAAAACATGACATAATACGTAGAAAGTAAACAAACGTGTTCATAGTAAACAAGCGTTTCTTCCGTATCGATGTTATGAAATAGATACCAGTATTCATGAGATTCAAATTTAATTATATTGCCGTATCTCATAGGTCTTACAAACCATTCATTACATTCATTCATTCATTCTTAATCTCTTTAAAAAACATTCAATTATATGCGTTGGATTATTAGACAGTTTTTGCGTAATTAGAATACACATAATTAAGTATAATTTAATAGGAACAGGCTGAAACGTGGTCTGTCACTATGGGCTTTATAAGCAAGCTCAAAGTCGCACAACGAACTATGGAGAGGACTATGCTCGGGTTTCTCTGCGAGATCGGATCAGATATGAGGAGATCCGTAGATGAACGAAAGTTAACGACATAGCCCACCAGATTAGCAAGTTGAAATGGCAATGGGTGGGGCACATAGCAGCAGAACAGATGGCCGGTGGGGCCGAAAGATTATCGATTGGAGAACACGGACCGGTAAGCTCAAGGAAACGCTGGAGGCCGCTTTTAACCGGCCCTTTTGGAGTTCGATGGGGAGCCTATGTCCAGTAGTGGACGTCCTATGGTTGAAACGATGATGATGGTGATGAAGTATCATTTTGACTTGAATGAATTGTGTAATATATTTTAGGAGGATATGACGATAATTTAAAACATTAAATTGCATACAAATACATATTATTATGTTGATTGACCCTGTTCTGTCACTGAATATAAAACAATATAGGTCACGTATGTGACCCATGTGTGTAATTAAGTAAACCACTGCCGCTTGTCCTTTTGCAAGACAATGACACAGAAGACATAATAGCACAAATGGTTTTGATTTTGTTTTACAGTTCAATATAATATCAGCTGCTCTCTTCATCTCAAAAGATATGTGAGAAAAGGTTGGTAACAATTTTTAACTGTAATTTAGTTTAGAAAATTATACAATATGTTTGGCGCGTTTATTTTGGCGGAGTTTAAATGTCAAATTTGTTACCTCCATTCAACAAGCAGATTATGAACCGAACAAGCAAACCAAAGACAACAAAAATTAGTCACGCCGAAGCGATGGTGGTGTCGTGAGAAATCAAAACTAAAATCAGTGATTTCGCGGTACATTATTCGGTCTGGCGAATGGTAAAGAAACAAATGATGCTTTGAGACGGGACTAACAGCCTGGCATATCAATTAGAGATTTGAGACACAAAGGTCAGGGCGAGAGCTCTTGAAACGGGCTTTAATTTTTCAGCGGCTTTTCAGGCTGACAGTTGGAGAATTAAGGGTTGCCAGAGTTTCGAGGTTTGTTAGAACCGGTCAGAAGTTTCAAGGGTAAAGTCCAAGTGTTACCAAGATGAGAGAAATTAACGAACACTGTTGTAGTTTACATGATACCAAGCAGTGTAACAACCCCATTCGCTTAGTTACCTATCTATATTTTATGTGTGCCCCCAATTATCTGTTTCGAAAATTGGGGACACAAGAACGATGAGGTCAAGTCAAAGAACTAAATTAAAGGACGATGTCACATTAATCACTGATATTTCAGTTGGGAATATTTCTTCTCGACAATGACACGAATTGCCCTTGTCGAATTAAGAAAAATTTGGGTTTTTGGGAAACTTTTGGGTAAAATCCAACCTCACAAATAAACTCGCGCATAGACTGAGATGGAATTCAGGTTTCGTATTATTTAATTTGAATAAGTGTGTCTCAAATGAGACGTATGATATATGATTTAAGTAAGAATTAATTACCCCTTTTCGACCGAATTTCCAAGAACTTCATGACATGTAAGATGATTGGGTCTAATCATGGTCTAATAGATAATTTTCTCAGGATTTTTTCGGCAACGCGTAGAGGTATCAAGTTTAAATTTGTATCAAATACTAAGGTTTTTCACTTTTACAAGCTTTTATTTAACTTGCAAATCTTGCAATGTATGTTTGTTCGGGTGGAATCTTACAACTCGATTTTAAAGCAGATAACTTCAACCGATTGAGCTGAAATTTGGCATACACGTTTAGTCTGGATAACAATGCATGGTTACTCAAATGAAATTATTCTAAATCCAATATGGCGGACTCCAAAAGAAGGCGGACTAGTATTTTTATGCATCCCCGTGATATGGGTATCAAACTAAAGGTTTCACTGAGAAGAATACGAAAAATTTTTTTTTTTTTAATATATTTTGTTTTTATTCGACTGCTGATGGGTGTATGGTATATCCTCTCAACCCTCAGTGCGCGGGTTCGCACTTGGCCGGGTTTTTTAAAATAAAACTGAGTGTCGAGAAGAACAATCCGCTTGTGTGATGGTCACCCATAACATAAAAAACCGACCGAGCAACGTAATAATTAATCAATTTAAAAATACCGACTTCGAAATTAGTAAATAAGCAATTACGTTTACTTGGATGACATATTTAGTCCAGTAATTTTGATTTACAAACCAAACTAAATACTGAAAAGATTTTAATGAAATGTGGGACCAATCTGGTGGATATCCTTTCAAATAAAAATAAAAAACAAATCAGTTTATAAATTATGAGTTTAAAGAAACATAAAAAAAGGAATTGAGAACCCCCCTTTTTTGATGTCGGTTTAAATCGAGCAGTTTCGCGTGGACCTGGCGACGGGAGCGCTGGGACTGAATGAAGGAGGCGGCCCTCCGACCGAAGGGGGCGATCGATACAGGGTTATGGGGGCTACGCTTGGGGATATAATTTTCGAGACTGGCAATAGTGGAACCATTCGAGCAGACGTAGACGTGACTGAAGAAAGTAATTCTATTTGGGAATAGCAAAAGATCTAAGTAATCGGAGATATCGCTGAAATAACAATAAGTTATATAAAAAATAATCATTTTTTAAACAAGCTTTTAGCTTTAGGAAAGAAAATTTTATCCACCATGCCATGGTGACTTTTAGAAAGGGTCATTATAATTGAATGTGTATACGACTGCTGCTAAACATTGAGGAGTAAAGTTACTTAGTACAAGTTTTGATAGTACAGTGGACCCCCGATAATCCGGCCCCTGTCTAATACGGCGCCCCCTGTAATCCGACATGACTTAGAATTACATGTATGTTTGACAATCTTTGCTAATACATATAGATCACGCAGGTTTGAACAGGTCACAACTCGTACACGCCACCGCTATTGTGCTCGACGCGTATGCATTGTTATACTTAGTTTGAATTTGACTACTAGTGATAGCGGTACGGCCTAGCGTGCGTTCATTGTTTACTATTTATTCATTGTGTATTAGGTGTAGTACCTAGTAATGTCGTCACAAACCCAGAAGCGAAAGCTATTTGTTATTTAATTTACTAAATTCGACTTACATAAATTAAGTCTGATTTGTACTTCAAAGTACATACATATGTACGTATAATATATAGATTCTTGTCATTAGATATGTAATTTGTCGGATTACAAGGTACTCTTTCGTAAAAAAATCCGGACTATAGGGGTCTTAGGCAGTGCTCTATAATCCGACAAATTCGATAGTCTGACACTGCCCTGCATAATGTTTGCCGGATTACCGGGGGTCCACTGTATTAAAAAACTTTTTTCGTTTTCGTATTGATCCATGTACGGATCAATACGAAAACGAAAAAAGTTTTCGTTGCTGGGCTAAAAGGTATTCGAAATCTTTTTTCATATAAGAGTGAAGCAATCTATACTGCCGATTACTACCGATTTTAGTTCCTCTACGTTTCCGATAGAGACGCTTTACTAAAATGTATGGAACATTTACGTAAACGAAAAAAGTTTTCGAAAACTATCAAATCTGGGACTAAGCGTACAGAACCCAACCATGAGTGCAGAAACCATGTCATGGTATAACTTAAAACCGGCTATCATATTAAAATGCGTGCACAAAATTTTGTGTATGTGCTGTTGACCGTTGAAGAGTTTCATTCACATAACATCGTCAGTCATTAAACGTCCACTGCTGAACAAAGGCCTTCCTCTTAGAGAGGGGTGTTCCCATAATCCCCACGTTTGGCAGGCGGCTTAGGGATCGCAGTGCGTTCACCGAGTACTATTCCTGCTACCCATTCTCCGGTGGTTCTTCTGGTCGCAGTTTTAGACGCAGTTTTGGTTGATGAGTTTCTTTATCTGGAGCTAATCCTGAGTGTTGAATCAACACTCAGGATTAGCTCCGGTCATGCTTACGATAAAAACGCATTGTCATAGGAACTAAACCAACGTGTAAAAATTCAACTGCGTAGGATAAGAGGAAGTAGTTCGCTGATTTGTGTTTAAGACCATAACTATTATTATTATGTTTAATACAATGCAACTAGTGCAAGATACTAAAGTGTCCAACGCATAGCTAAATACAGATTATTTGTATATGAATAATTTTCCATTCGCAAACGTAGTTGTTATCGCAGGACCTATTCTGACCTCTAAAACTCAAGTGCGACAGCATTTATTTACTTAGAAGTGTTACGTCAACTCACAGAGCAGTCCAATGAATTATTCAAGAGAAACCAACTGTTCAGAATGAAAAATGATTGGAATACGAAACGCATTTCCTTGAAACACTACCACATGGAATCCAATCAAGTCATGTGACTATGGCAGACTTCGAAGTTTATAAAGATACAAAGGATTTACTCGTATAATGTAATGAACATTTAGTGAGGTGTTCCTTTTTAGAGAATAATGGAATATTGATTGAGACGGGCCTTACGAATCAATCATAAGATTTCGTGGGGGTTTCCGAGGTAATCAGTTTGATCATACATGAATATTTTCTTATAATATGTATGATGAAAGGTGATTTATAGAAAACTATTAGTAATTTCTAGCCTCACCTAATATAATAGGCTACCAGACGATAGGTTTTTTATTAGGCCCCAGCTTCGCACGGGTATTATGGATCCCTAATTTTTTTGAAAATATTATATAGCCTATGTCACCCAGGGATAGAGTAGCTTCCCAACAGTGGAAGAATTTTTCAAATCAGGTTCAGTAGTTTCGGAGCCTATTCAATGCAAAGAAACATACAATCAAATCGTTCCTCTTTATAATTTTAGTATAGAAGTATAGATTAACGTATGGCGGCTGACATGCATTCCAGTCTGGGTTTCTTGACACGACGGCTATTTACCAGAAAATATACGTAAAAGATGAGAGAGAGGCCTCAACAACATTGATGATGGTTCTGACCAAGAATCAGAAATCTCAATCTATTTTCCTGTAAACACGTGAAAGTTCTGATAAATTGATGACACAATCTGTATCAGCAATTCTTTGAGTCGTATTTTCTCACTTTCCATCACTACTGTATCTCAGATTAGTACGCTTATCTTAAATTGTCTGAATTAAAGTCACGTCTTTAATAAAACAAAATTAGTTGTTACGAAATCGAGTTACGCCACCGACCGCGACCGTCCCAACAGCTGGCCTCAAATTTTTTACGTGCATTGACTTACTGCTAGCCAACTTGAATGTTATATCAGTTCTTAGCGTAATAAATCTTTAATGGAGTACTTAAAGGGTGCTCCTGTGAATAAATAAGCAATAATTGGCTTGGAAGAGGACTGATACCTGCAATATTCAAGCGGATGTTGGGTTTTTCTAGGACGAGATGAGAATGTTTATTTCTACTAAGGGACCCTGGAGTAATCTGGACTTTAAATCCAATTCAAAATTTTCTCTTAAGGCAGCTATTATAAGCGGCTATCTCACTTACCCAGTTCAACGTTTTTGAAGATAACAAGTATAAATTGTTTTTTTTTAACTCCCGATAATAAAGCTGGTACTTAATCTTCAAACGGACCAGCATTTTTGTATATATATAGCTTGGATATGCTTAAAGTCTATAGCTAGTACCGAAAAAAGTCTGCTAATAATTGAAGGGGGCGAGGTAAACACGTATTCCACCCACTAACATAATATTCTTACTAGTTCTACAAACGCACACTTCAATATTGAGCGGCACACAACTGCAATCGAGATGATCTTAAGGACGACCAATTGTGTAAGAGCTAAAGGGGAAACTGTAGGTATAACACTTCCATTTTTTGAGAACACACTGAACGGCAGCCTGCCTTTTGCATCCACTGGATGCCAGCGACTCTCACAATGTCGTCGGTCCATCTAATGAAAGGCCTACCTACGCTGCGTCTTCCGGTTTGTGGTCTCTACTCAATAACCTTTCTTCCCCATCGGTAATCTGTTCTTCGAGCAATGTGGCCTTCCCATTGCCACTTCAACTTGCAAATTTTAACAGCTATGTCGGTGACAATTGCCACAATAAACGCTAAACAGTATACACTTATGATATACCTACAGATAAGCACAAAGACCCTCCATCAGTTCGTCGATCCCATCTCCCAACATTTCCTTTCACATTACTTAACAAGTAGGTATTCCAAGGCATCCAATTGGAAAATTCAAAGCCGTGCCAACTCCAAGTTCACAAACAGTAACTAAGCCCACATCTCTCCCCTAGGGTTCGTCGGTTCGCCCCAATTTCATCCCTTCACGTTTTGACCTAGTTCTAAAAAGGGGCTCGTTCGCAGTAGCTTTAAAACGGGGTTGTGTGTAATCTCTCTTAGTGCCCCTGTTTTTGTTGGTAGATACTAGCTTCAGTCGCCTTCGTCTTGGAGCTTCTCTTTCTAGGACCTAAATAAGAATCTTTATACCAAACCACTGTTATACCAAACCTACCTAAACTAACCTTTGTTTTTTGTAAACTTACCTAAAAACTGCAACAAATTATTATAATTTTTATTTAGAGAAAAAAATTAAAACAAGGAACTCCACCATCTGTTTTAAAATTGTATCGAAAGTTTACTACCTAGTGAATAATGTAGCATATTTGAATAGGAATTTATTCATGCGGCGAAGTCTGAAGTAGGCAAATAGCACACAATAGACAAGGTCCTCTCACACGTGGGATCAACGACCGCAACACGGCTGTCAGTGCCGAACAGCAACTATTATCCAACCTGTGCCGCGCGACGATGTCGCAACTCGCAAGACAGGCAAGGCCGCTGATATTTCGGCAAACAATTCGCCATTATAGAAATTACCATCACGACAATAACTTATTGGAATCGGTTCGAAAGGCTGACTGGAAAAAATGAGGACAAGATAATAAATCCGCAAGAGAAACGCGTCGTAGACGTTCAGACATGCAATACGAATTGAACCAAACATATCTTAAACGAAATGGCTAGCTAAATAATAGAATGCTAAATTGACATTTAATTCAAGCATTTATTTGCTCTGACAGCTGCAACAACATTGTAAAACCTACTTCACTAAAGTAGGTATAACGGGTACCTACCTGCTACCTGCCCGTCTAACGTTCAAAAACCTAGCGAAAGTGATCAGAATTCGTGGTTGTCATTCAGCTTTCTACAATGTTATTGCAGCTGTCAGAGCAAATAAATGCTTGGATCGAGTTGAGGTAAGTCGCCTAGATGACTAAGAAACTATTAATCACACAAATACATAGTTATATGATTATTAACGGGATATTTATCGTGATAAGATTGTGGATTGATCTTTTCATTAAAACACACACCCCTATACAGAATAAGTTTGTAAGTTTGTTGTAAATGGAGTATAGAATATTAATTGATAGATAAGACAATGAAGGTAAGTAGCTGCTAATGTCCTATTCGTCGGTCGACATGGGCCAGCAAATATTGCGCAAAGCAAGAGCAGCGGACCGAGAATGGCTCCCTGCGCGATTGCGCTACAAATCGTAAACAAAGTTGATCTCACGCCTACGTCGAACAGTGATAAATGCTGCGTAAACACAGAAACGAAAAGTGAATATGGCCCGTGAATAATAACATATAATCAGAGAAAGGAAATGGCTATCTGTTCAATGTCATCGCAAATTATATTGGAAAATTAACTTTACGTAGGTACTCTTACAATACACAACTACAAATAATATATATGCCTACGTGGTAATACTGGTAATGCAATGCAAGTTCTTGGTAGAACCGAATGCTAATCATAGAAAAATGCTATTATAACAGAAATGGTCCGGAGTTCTTTGTCTACAAAACTGTAGAGAACTTGTTTTGACCAAGTTAAATTCATTTAGAGCCAAGGACAGTGGAGCAAATTAAGACAACGCCTGAGACAACCCTGACATAGTTGGGGATAAAAGAGAATCCAGCACCCTGACTTTCATAAAAATATTAATATCTATTTGCATATGCATAAAGTTTACTTCGGAATCCGTTTTAATTAAAGTTACAATCTCAACGTTGGCGCACCAGCTCGTACACCTCACCCACCAAATTAAAGATTTTCCTCGTGTCTTTATATCCCTTGACCTAATTGACTCTTGATTTTTCTTTCATGCCAGTTTGAATAGCGTGTGATAAATGGATATGAGCTCTGAATTTAACTTTTTAAATTTATTACATCATATCTATTCGTTTTCTGAAGAAATTCTATAAATGTATTTATTGTTCTTATATCTTCTCTCTTATAGTTTAAGAATTGGCATAGTTTTATAGAGTGATAGTAAAATTACGAATACGTTATTGAGAGAGTGTGGCATAGTATATTTTAATAAAGGCATTTTAGCTAAAGGATAGAAGCCCTAACAGACGAGTGGATTTGGTTGTCGGACCGCCGTCCAACCAATGGGAGAGAGAAAGTGAGAATAACATATTTCCCTCTTTTTCTCTCCCGTAGGTCAGACGGCGGTTAAGGTCAATCTAATCCACACGTTTGTTAGCACTATTACAATTTTAATTGATTATACTCGCATTTTATCAGTGTAGGTACTTTACATATTTGTAGATTTTTGTAATAACATTCTTAATTACCACGATACATTATTTCATATAGTATAAAGTAAGTCCTAGTCTAGACCGATTAAATACGTTGTTCAACAAGATTAACGTGCCATAATATTACCACCGAGTTTTAATGTTATTTATCATGCATGGCATGACACTTCGGGATATTAATATAAATGTCTCAGTAACAAGGTTAAACAAAGAATTTCCACTCACCTGGTCTTTCCTTTGTATCTTTACAATAATAATTTAGTACAGTTATATGATTATTAACGGGATATTTACCGTAATAAGGTTGTGGATGGAGCTCCCGATATTTCGGCGTAGACACTTGCACCGTATTCACGGAAAGACAAGAATGCATGGATGGCAAGAATTTTAAAATTATGTGCAGACAAAACGATCTACTTACTCACTTTCTTAGTCCAAAAAAAATAATCTCTTAAATAATCAAAAATTGCCCGTAAATAATAATATTAATGTTATAATAATTTAATTGCCTAACCTAAGTACTCCCTTATATATAAATAAGGGCTTATTCCCAAATGGGTCCAAGCCATTGTTCTCGTAAATTAAAGTTTCATATAATACATCAATTCCCATAGAGGTCCAAGAAAATAAGCTATCAGGTAATTCGCTACTAACAATTAAGTGTGTACCTACTATTAAACATTGACATACAGATCAATGTACGAACAATCAATGTATCATCATCATCATCATCATCAACCTCATCCTTTAATCTCCACATTGAACGACAGCCTGCCATCTGCATCCACTGGATGCCCACAACTCTCGCGATGTCGACGGTCCATCTAGTGACAGGCCTACCTATAGATGCCTAGTCTTCCGGTTCGTGGTCTCCACTTAAGAACCTTTCTTCCCCATCAGTTATCGGGTCTTCGAGCGATGTACCTCATCATTATTTAGGTGTTAGGCGTAGAAAGTTAGAAACCTATCCATACCTATAAAAGACACCAACCAAAAGAATCAGTTCTTCAAAAAAATCTATGCAAAACCCAAAGATTTCAGGTCATTTGTCACAGGCAAAATATAAATGATCTGAATATAAGATTTAAACTAATCATTAGGAAAGAGTACAATATAATGTATTCAATTCTGCAAACATATTAAAATACAACCAGCATTCAGAATAAGGAACTGAGCCGTTTGAACTCCTGCAACCGGTTCGGCTGACCCGAGGAGAAGGCAAGCCGACCACCGACGTTGGACGTTGAACAAACGATCGAGATATCAGACAATCTACGAATACCCGATACAATTGTAAACGCAAGATTATCTTCGTAATATATCGCAATTATTGATTGATAAGATGCAGATACTAAACGAATTGCAAGTAATGCTGATAAAGTTGGTGTTATTGCTATTTTAATAAGTAATGATTGAGATACCAAAACGAAACTTTCTCTTGTTTATAGACATTGAAATGAGCGTAATAATGATGGAGATGTAAGGTAGTAGCAATTATATTTCTTAACAATAGTTAAGTAATTTAACTGAATGTCGAACAATACACCCAGCTCTACATAATATTGCTGCAACACTATTATTATTAAAAGTATAATATAAAACTTAGATCAATGACTTTAATACTGAACAACAAACAGGATCGTGTTTACGACTCTTAAAATGGAGCTCGATGACATTTATGGGCAAGTACAAGAAAATATTTCGAATACCATAGTCGCATGATTTCTAAACAGAGGTAGTTGTTTTATTTGCAAGATTTTCGTAGCCTTGTAGTTGTCAACGTGATAAAACAACAGTTAACTCGTTATCACTGACAAACATTAACGGAGAGACTCAACACCTCAGAACGCATGCCAGTTATCTTAATAGCATTTCGTATTGTAGTCACAAACAACATAATCTGGACAGACGGTTACGTCACTGTAAATAACGTTTTGAAGAGACAGGATACAGATAATTTATCTGCAATAAAGTCCAGATGAAACCCCGCTGTAAATTAAAGTGCCGGAGGTGTTCCCTTTGTGACCGTTAGTATACTTTTTATATCCTTTGCGCACATAGTTTAAAGAGTTTCTTTAGAAATAACTTCATGACTTTGTAGGCTATTTTTCATTTAACGAAGACGAAAAAGTATAAATGTAATAAATCATGAAGGCAAGTACTTTATATTTCGTGTTTCTTTTATAATAGCAAAATTTTACACGGGAAACTAGCTGATAAACAAAAATTAACATAGCAGTGATATAATTTATAAGTTGTCAAGTTGTCATCATTGACATTGTTAGCGAGTCTCAAAATAGCCTAGAACTTCAAAAAAGCGATCACAGAAAGTCAATGCAATTCTCAACTTCAGACGGAATTCTACAGTTATTGGCTGTAGCTAAGCAGCTTATTCAGCCAATTTAATTAGTCCAAAGGTTTAATTAGCAACGGGCAGTGGACCGTGGCGTAATTACGATCGTCAACCACACGCGGTGCCGAGGCGGTGCCATGCTGTGCCCAGAGAAGCTTTCAAGTGTTTTAACAATTTTCAACTTTAGAAATAATTCTGAAACTTAACTTGAGATTTTTCCAGGTTCATTCACAGGGGAAAAATCCCATACCACGTATGAAAGAAACAGCTTCATTAAGTACTTGCTCTAGAATCTCCAGTAAAGCAGGTTGGACTTTCAGGTATGAATTGAAGGAATTAAGATTTTTGTTACCGCAGATTCAGAAACACTTCAACCAAAAAATATCAAACAGCACTTGCGTTTAATGATGGAGAACAACATCAATGTGAGGTATACAAAGTTTTATCGTTTATGCGCTATGCCACGTACAATCCACAGCACTAGTTACATAAGAACTAACCAACTAATCACATTAAATTAGCTATAACTAACCTCATTTAAACAGGTATACAAGAAACAAGTAACATATATTTTCTGGATGATCAATCATCAAGATCTGCAACATAACTCGTAATTTGCAATCATGATAGACTTTTTCGGCTAAATACGTGTATTTTAATAAACAAATAGCAGACGATATTGCGAAAGAAACCTTTGAAATGAACCTTCAGTACAGCCCGCTCTCCGACCAAGGCCAGCGGTCACGGCTGGGCATGGTGCTACTTAACTGCACGCTGAAAATAATAACGAAAGAACTCAACAAAATACCGTCTGTAATTACCGCGACATTTCCAACATAATGGCAGTGAAACTAAATGTAATTTCTCGAGCGATCGACGCATTCGATTGCGCCACGAGTCGGAATGCACAGGTGAAGTCAGAAGTAAACAACTTGAAATCGAGTTATTTTCGTGCGTTGAAGTGAACATACATTCGTCCGCTTGTCCGCTATAAACGTATAAACTATCCATGATGCCGAAATACTTTCGTCAATGCTGTAACAGGCATAACAGGTTATTCAAACGGGGCCATAGTTGTGTTGGTGTAAATATAACAGTGAATTTCTCGAGTCACGCTCCGTTAGACACCGTCGCATGTCCAACAGACCTTCCTGCTTCGACTCCGGTAGATTCCTGACGTTTAACTATGGTTTATGTTTAGTGATCGATCAACTCTTTTTATTTAAATTTATACTGTGTATATGTATAGTGTATACTGTATAGCATTAAATTAATTTCGGTTCTTGACTTGTTGATCCCGGTTTCAAAAAAACGTAAGAAACTTCATTGTCTATAGGACAATGTTTATTTAAAAATACCTACGCATTTATGTTAATGATGTTTACGATTATGTTTGCAGCTTTGCAGTAGGAAACCTTGAGAAAACGTCTCTTGGATTGTGTATGACATCACGTATTTTCTTGTTTAAGAACATTCTGCTCGACATATGACATATGACATATATGATCACCAACACTACAATAATAAAACAATAATACAATACAATAAAAAATGCCGTCGTTTCTAAAAACTAACTGATTACTTTGAGTTTACTACTTACGGTAAAGGAAAAGTATCTGACTATCCGAGTATCTACTAAGAATGCAGAGCAAGTATAACACAAGCGGAAGAGAATCGTAGTGCGTGACCGACGGCGGCATGTCGCCAGCTTTGTGCCGAGGAATATAAACTACCAATATTGACAACTAAGCTCTAATAACTTCTGTAGGAACTGTGCAACCAACTAATATGAAGAGTTGTGTGGGAAAACCACTATCGTTTTTCTTAACAACACCGATATTAGCCTTTTATGGATTTTGATTTTATGATTTGATTTTTTTAGTTCCTTTATTAGCCTTTTACAGATAAGTGGTCGTAGTGTTGGAGACTTCAATATAGAAGTTAGTACGCGGAAATTGAATCTCATTTAGATAATTAAAGGCAGGGGGAAAAGATTCCCTATAAATCTTGTCAATCCGTACTGAAACCATCTCGATGGGATGGTTTAACTTGAGTAGAGCGAGCTATGTATCCAAAAAGCCATAGGTACTCAACAATTACCTTAAATGAAAATGTATGTTATGATCAAGTAATCGGCTGTATTGTTTAAGAAGATGATAGATACCATGGTACCTTTATAAGTAAACAATAGGCTAACTGCATATTTTAATATTTCTTGGACTCGAGGCGAAAGACCTTGAAGTAGGTACTAGGTAGATACTTTCAATAAAAAATAAAGTCGTGAGGATTAATATCAGAGGACGTGCAATGCTATTTGTGAATGGCATTCGAGCATATAAAACGTAAAGGCTTGCTAAGTATTTAGGTCGAGTTTCGGGTGCAAGCTATTTCCAATCTTCCCCGTGCTACGGATTCCAAATGCTTGAGGTGAGACGAGGATGTGGAACTGAGTAGGTATACTCATCTCGCTTACACTCTCAGGAAAGGAAATCAACGCGACATTATGTACATTGTTAAAACAAATGTAGGTAGGTAAGTATCTAACATAATAAGGCATAATGCAAAAATATAATGAGTGAGACATATTATGGGATACATAATAAGAAATATTATATTATGAGTCAAAAATAATTACCCAGCACTATTGTGCTTCTTAGATTAATTTAGATTTTACATTTACACTTAGTTTAGGTAGGTATATATAAGTAAAAGAGCGCCTCTATACAACGTAGTATCATGTTATTTAATTTTTAATTATTAGTTTGTAATTTATGGGTTAAGCAAATGTCTGAAATAAATGATTTTTATTTATTTATTTTAAGCAGATATTGAAGATAATTCATGGTCAATCTTTGATGGAACTTGGAATTTATAGATATTGGTGGTTGATTTTTCTTTCTATCTTACTAATAAGCAGAGGCAAGAAAGAATCGGAGATAAAAACAAACAATT
The DNA here is from genome assembly GCA_932305915.1 of Agriopis marginaria. Taxonomy (NCBI): domain Eukaryota; kingdom Metazoa; phylum Arthropoda; class Insecta; order Lepidoptera; family Geometridae; genus Agriopis; species Agriopis marginaria. Next base: position 5,966,211 of record OW029926.1, read on the forward strand.
ATTTTGTAAATAATATATAAATCACAATAAAAGGCATTCAGGTTATGAAACTACAACATGTTCACAGAACAATAGCATTTTATTCAGTGATAAAGTAGATACGTGTTAAGTGTCACGATTGTGTTGTTGTAACAAGTCTTTGTTAAGATGTAATGGCATCGAGAAATGAAGTTAAGAATCAGGAAACACTACTTCTCAACTGTTATGGAAAATATTGCGTTCGTATCAGTTGGAAGACTTGTTATTCGATCTTATGTATAGACAATAGACAAGTCTTTAAGTACATTCAAGGACAAAAGATAGAATGTGCAATACTTAGAGTGTACTATAGCTGTTGCCCATGACTTCGTGCAAGTTGACTTTCATATAAACTTTCAACCCCTTTAATTTATCTTTTTCGCAAAATCCTTTCTCAATGGATCTCTACACCCGGTAAGGAATTTTCCCGCCAAACTACAGCTTCGTAGGTGAAGTAGTATTCGAGATTTCGTGATGAGTCAGCGAGTGAGTGACTTCGCTTTTATATACATAGATAAATCTACGTTTGAGTTACCAACTCGCCTGATGGTAAGCGACGGTGTGACCAAAGATGGAACACGTTCATCTAGAAGAATGACCCAAATGACACCACCTACCCAGGTGACCATAGTGGAAGAGACCGATTATTCATGGAATAGACTAAGCAATTAATTATAGTAGTATGGTTGTAATGTAATATTGTAAATGAAAAAATCTACCACAGATTCAGTATATTATGGTAAATACTAACTACTCTTTCGCCTATTATTTAACCGCCAAGCAGTATTACCTTATTCAAGAATTAAAAGACAATATTTCTGGCTATAATTTAGAATACTTTTAAAGGTGATCATCGCAGTGCGTTGCTGTGCTCTTGTTCATGGTATAGACTCTTAGAAAAGTAAAATGTAAGTAATACTAATGTAAGAAATGTAAGTTATACTAACTAACGACAAGTAAATCACTCGTAAAGTAAAAACGACTGATGAAAAGGGTTCATCGGTTGTTGGCAATTACAAATTTATTTTCGTTGGACAAAGACAGGTTTAAGGTAAAGATGGCGACGTAAGTAATGATCATGAGAGAACAAGTTTGTAAAGTATTATTTTAGTCGACGGCAGTGAGGCGCGGAGGCCGCGCAGGTTGATTACAAAGGGCCGGAGCGAGGTTACACGAGCCTTTATAAGGACGGCGAGTAAATATTTTTAATGCGATGAGTAAGTACGGTGGTGTGATATGTGTGAATTGCTCGTATGTGGAACCTCATGAGGGAGCAATAAACATTGCTATTTATTCAGCGTCACTCGAGAGTGAATTTTCTGAATATCGTTTCCCTGATTTCTATATGTACATAATTATATTAATAATCTATATGGCTGAATGCAGGATACATTCAAAGCACCGAAAAAAATCATAAACTGTGACGGATATCATTGACTTAAAGCAAATAATTATGGTAAACAAAAAACCATGAGATACTAAGGTACAATTCTTAATTGTTAGGAACCATCTTGTGCACCTGTCTACGCAATAACACGAGATAATAGTTACTGTTATCATTACAAAAACACCTGTGAATATATCGGCTTTCTTATACATACAAACTGAAAACATAACATTCTAAATATTAAAGTTAAAAATAGAATGACTGATAACCTCTTTGAACACAATCACATGTCATTATCTATACTTATGAGTCTTCCCGTGAACATGGTGCATGTAACTGCGCCGAAATATCGGGAGCTCATTCCACAACCTGACCACGGTAAATATCCCGTAAATAATCATATAACTTTACTATACTTATACATACTTAATAATTAAATAGAAAAATGTTCTGATTGTTTGTTATCTGATGTTTGGCAAGGATCAAAGAACATCTTGACAATAGGGTTAGCTTTTTGTTCATGTCAAGCGAATGCACAGTATTGCAGAGTGCAGAAACGAAAAAGTTAAAACAGAATCGCTGATAAACTCTACCGTTGGATATAACTCGGCTGTTATCTTATTCATGTTCACATTGTTCACGTTCCCTCAATCATCAAAGCTACGGTCGGTTATTTGATTACTTTGTCTTGGCTAGCTCTAGTTGATAACAAGTTTCCAGCTGCTTGAACATTGTTCGCCTTTACTCAAAGTTACCTATACTATGACTGATAGAAGTTACATAGTATAGACTGTGGATTAACTAAGTTATGCCGGTTAGTATCTATACTAACTACTAATTAGAAATTAATTTGGCTAAGAAATTAGTGTTGTTCTGGATTATCAACATTTTAGTCCTAATTCATCCAGTGCTAGCTTCTTATCTAGCAAATCATTATTCTTTCAAATCCCGCGCTGATCTTGCCTGAGTTATTCCCTGAACATAATAATTTATCTAAATCGCTAGACGTCAGCACACATAGGTCTTCTCAAATAACCATGATATGATCTAATTCCTTCTAGCGCATTTTCTATCGGACGGCCAGGGCGGGCACGAAAAAGCGACACCGTTTCATGTAAGAACGTGGTTGATATTCCGGAAATCCGTACGAAGCTCTTTGATTCCACATTTGTGCTCATTATGCGAATTGTTAAACTATGAAATGTGCTGCCTGAATTAATAATTATAATAGTTACAATCTAGGTGTAAGTAGCGAGTGAATCAGTTTCTTCTAGACAACCTGCTCTTTCGTAAACCGCATCATCGCTTAACATCACGAGTTGGCGGTTAAGCACAAGACTATTATGTAATAACTAAATAAAAATTATTTTCGTAAATTCCTCAAGATCTATACCGCTTTCATCAAAATCATCAGACATCCATTTCTCTTGCAGTGCTTCTTCCTTTTGCATAGATCTAAATAATTTTATAGATTGAAGGACAAAGTTACATAAATTATGTATTTTGATGAATTCGATTCACTAACCATACGTTAACAATAACAAGCCTGGTGGCTCAATTTATTCTCGTTAGCTTCTTGTCCATTTTGACGTAGGTAATTGTCTTCTAAAAGCCGACAACTAAACACAAGGTCGGATCGTGGTTTGAGTAGTTTTTTGTATCTTCCTCGTGGTACGTTTTTTTGCATACTGTCCAGCAAGATCAACAACACATTTATATCAACAAATCACTGTTTGTTTTTCATACTCTACATTCTGCACTACATATAATTATGTATAATTATGTCAACATCAACTGTTCAATGATATAAACTACGACACAAATTATTTGTTTGTAGCTATGCCTATGCCTCGTGATTGTTTCGTTTTCAGGAAAGAAATATATTAAACACTCTTTTAAACTATCACGGTTGTTCACTAAAGATATATGATTATTTACGGGATATTTTCTGTGGTAAATATCCCGTAAATAATCATATAACTTTAGAAATATGTTATTTTCGTCTACACGGTACACATTCCTTGCCAAGTTTTTTTAAGAGCAGTTCTGCGGTTTAGTCATGAAAGTTAACAAGCAAACAGAGAGTCTGAATAAATCTGGTTATCCTGATTTTGGTTTGATATGATTCCTCAAGTATAACTATTACAATGTCATGGATAATTACAATAGACTTTATAATTACAGATAGATTGATAAGCCGTGTCTTATCAAAATTGTTTACTCTGATGGTACGTACGATACGAGACAAACAAGGCAATCATCATACCATAACTTTCACTACCATTGATTTTCCAACCTCGCAAACAACGCGAGAGTACGACTCTACGTTTCTACCAAACATTTTCAAGAGACAGCTAGCTTTCCCTCCAGCTCGGTTCGGCCCGGCCTCGCTTGATAAGTGGCCTAAGGGCTCCCCCCGCGCTCCGCTGACCTAGATCCCGCCCTTCGCCCTCGCGATCTTTGTGCTGCACGCCACTTGCACAACTCCGATATCAGCTGGAAGATAGCGACGGAACACGAAGCGTTAGATATTCTGCATTAGGATAGGATTTCGAAATGCTTGATTGCCCGCGTTTGGTTTATGTAACTGCCTATCTATAGGTTTATTTGTGTTTTGTGATGAGATTGGTTAGTTTAGTAACTATCTACTATAAATAAGTACATACTATCATACTTCATCTGAGCTAGATTTTCGTATTGATATTTTGTGTGGAGTGTGGACAGAGAGATACAAACGGAATAACCATAGATTAGAGGAATTTGATTCCTTTTTATATTTCTTAGCAAAACATCTACCTAATTAATTGCAAACGAAACATTATATAAAATTATGTATCTTTTACCTTGATCTAACTAATGAAACATTTAATAAGTTTCAAACATTTTTTTTTACATGAAATTCTATTTTAACTTGGTCCAAGTAATGAAACGTTTAATTAGTTGGAAACGAAAGTTTTTTATACAATAAATTATATTATTACCAAATAATCTTCGAAGTTATAGTCGCTCAAAGTACTTCATCATACAAGTTCATCATATTCACGTCATCCACTTGCTTTTACTCTGCATTACCATCTTTTACACCACACGGCCCATCCACCCATATCGTCATACGTCTACTTTCCTCAATTATAATGCCTATGTATTAGCTTCTGCCTGAGGTTTCGTCAGCGTTGTGAACAAAATAGCCTATGTCACCCAGAGATAGTGTATCTTTCTATCAGCAAAGAAATTTGAGAATCGGTTAAGTAGTTCCAGAGATTATCTCCTACAAACACACAAATCCACATATATGTAAAAACTTTAACTTTAACTCTTTATAAAATCAGTGTAGATAAATAAGTTACGTTATACATTTAAAATAGCTTCAAAGCGCTTCACAATAAGTACTTATATATCTGATTCCAACAAAGACCTTGTGAAGGCCACACTCAAATGGACACACTTTATCTTCTTCCGCCTTAGGTTCCGCGTATATTTTATTACGGGCCTTCTCGAAACATAATTTAACGTTGAATTTTGTTGCCTAATTTTGTTATTTGACAAATTTTTAATAAACTGCTCTAAGAGGCATTTTCATTATAGTCTACTAATGTGACGGCAGACTGGGGACTGAGACAAGGTTAACGTTGGTTGTCCATCAGCAAGATGGATAGACTATATTGTGAAGTTGTTAACATCGCTAGATTCGTCAGTCTCGATTAGCACAGGACTAAGAACGACTAAGAAGAAGAAGAAGTTCGTAACAAGTTGATGTTCAGAATAACCAGCAATATCAGCTTCAGAATTTCAGAACAATCATGACTATAAACATCAGTTTCTCCCACGACATTCAACTTACAATTAATTAAAGATAGCACTTATCTAAATATTCTATATAAACAGTTCAGCTCCAGCTATCTTTAGTGTTTCTAAATGATGTAACGTAAAATTAGACTGTTGATTAACGATCCAGTTAGTCTTGGCCACATTTCAATTAACAGCATAGGCCATTAATATTGACATCTACTTCCCTTTAATTGAACTGACATTAATTATTACGTTCAGAACGTTTCTCCACTCAGCAGTTAGTTAAGTTGTCATTATGATATCCAGCTGTGCTCACAAACTTGTCTTTATTTTGCCAATAGTATCACTGTTGACCTTCTGAATGTTAACATCATTATCGATTTGGTATAGTTACATCATTTTCATTTGTTTTAGAGATAAGGCCAGGAATGCAATTTTATGTTCTGAGTCATGTATAAATACAGAATAATAAAATTTCTACTTTTCCATTGGTATGCAAATGTTTATCTTTATTTTAATTGGCAGCATATCTTGTGTTATTGTGATAATGCTGCAGTTTGATTCTTTTCGACTGCGTGACTATCTCCGAGATAATGTTACTATTTACTAGGTAATCTAGTGTAATGATATGAACAAGTATAAATAGTTTTTAAACCCCGATCAAAGTACTGATAACCTTCAAACGGCTGAACAGTTATTCTTGAATCATAGCCAATAACATTATCTATAAAGATCAAGCCACCTTTCAATCAAAAAACTAAATCAAAATCGGTTCAGCCGTTTGGGAGCTACGATGCCACAGACAGACAAAGATGAAATTAAACTTATAACACCGTTCTGTTTGCGTCAGGGATTAAAAATGACACAATTCTTACTTTTCTATTGGTTTGCAAATGTTTATCTTTGTATTGGTTCGCAGCGTATCTTGTATTATTGTGATGACTTTGCATTTTGATTTTGTTTAGAATGCGCATGCGCATGCGAATGTGTTTGGGTAATCTAGTGTAACGATATGAAAATCCCCAAGGAGATACATATTGACCAAAATTTGATGCAACGCATTTGAAACAGCTTTTCTGAGTTTCGAGTGTAATCGCAGCTAGTTTATTCCAAGATTATTCCCACACCTGGCCCTTGTGATCATCATCATGGCTTATCAAAATGGCGATGAAGATTCAAATGTTTAAAAGACAATGCTCAAAAGACATCAGGGTGGGTAAGACTCAATAAAAAACTTAGTGTCAAACGCGTTGCACAATTTGTGGAGTGCCTTATAGATTCCAAGTGATGTCATCTAAACACCTGCCTCGTAATAAATTTGATTGGATCTCGTTTCGCCTTTTGAAATATTCTTATTGACTGAACTTGTCTCAGTAACGGCACCTGCGCAAGTCAGCCTACAGGGAATCTAAACAAATACGTTATCATGTGCGCACGGTAAAGGTGTAGTTTCGACACCGGCAGACAATATGAATAATCGTTAGTTAATGATTTCTTAGTTTCCACTGCTACGGATAAGAATTTCACTTGCTATGTTATCAGCTTCAGTCTTGTAATAAGCGTGTCCCTGTCCAGGATTGACCTATTTATTGAGACTACGATTGCCAGTTGCCACATTTATCAAAGTTTTAAAGGTTTTTTTAAAATCTCGAGATCGGGTAGGTACACTAGGTACTAACTTGTTTATCACTGACTGCGCGCTTTTACGTGCAATACGGCAGTTTCGTTGTTTTCGCAATGTATCTTCAATAACCATACAAACTTCTATAAAGTGTATACTACGACGAGCATTGTCGCGTGTCAACTCCAGTTGTCGTCGTCGACGTCTGTCGCTGTCTCCGGTGTTGGAATCACACCTTAAACTTGTTCTGGCTTCGCTCACTCGACGGGAGAGCGAATAGCTGCACTGGTACAAAGATACGTCGTCTATTTATAACGCGCGGGCTTGCAGCCGGGCGGACGCATCAACGCGAGTTCTCTTTTGTCGTGTGTCTTCATTTTGAACGTTTTGTATAGCGTTCCGCGTAAATGCGTCAGCGCGAACCTCTGTGCTGTAGTGACTTGCACAATCATTACAGTTGCGTTTGCTATCGCGGTTCCTGTTGTAAGTTACGTATGATAGGTACGTCCAGTAGTACGACTTCTATCCTGCATCTATTTGAATTCTATTATTTTTCTTCGGTTATAATATCCTACCTATATTTTAGCTGGTTCCAAATTGAAAATCTAATTACATTTTGTTACAGTTCCCGTGGGTCATCGTCATCGTAAATTAACTTTACGCAGCAAAAAGAACACCAGGTGTTTTGTCTGTTGCAAAGCAGGGCTTTAATAATGTCATTAAGGGGTCATGTAAAATGTTGTTGATAGTGCCTTACACAAAGACCTTAAATAATCAGCAGTTATCAGATTTTTTGGCACCAAAACAAGAACTCAGAACAGAACTGAAATAGAAGCAGCGGAAAAAATTACTCGTGGTAAAATTACTAGTAGATGATGATGATGACCTATTAGTCGAACCACGCCACGCGGTTGGACTACGGGTAACAAACGAATGTTTTAAGGTTTTAGTCTTAAATCCCCATAATTCACAACTGTCTTTTCTCGTGAAACCATCGTAAAGATAAGGAAGCCAGTTTCCAGTTTTATTCGCAATGAAGATGGGGAAATATAAAGCCTGTACGAAACTGGTACTGGGATCAGTAACCCTGTATGTTGTACGTCTACTTAATCCAGTTTTTAACTTGTTATTGTTACAAGTAAGCAACATTCTTTGTTGAATGTTCTCTCAACGATAAGCGCAACGATTTAGAAAGTTACACGCGGTCTCAGTTTTCGTAGTTAGGATAGGTACCTATTTCGATTCTTCGACATGGAATGAGATAGAAAATAATATGTACTTATTTATAGCAAATTTACTCAGTAGGTAGGAACTTTTACTTATGTTGGAAAATGAAATCAGGTAACCTGCAGATGAGGTTCACAAGTTGACAATATAAATTATATCCATTTATTTATGTATATAAAAGCGGAATATATTACGTATGAACCTATTATCTCAATGAATATAGGTACCTGGCTGACTCATGAAATCTTGGCGGCCAATAGCTAGTTATTAATAACGAGATATCATACTTACGAGTATAGTTAAAAAAAAGTATTGAAATATTGATCTATCTATATTTGGAGAAGCAGAAAGGCGTACCATCATCAATGTAGATTGAATGTAAACGAAAAGATGACAAGACAGGTCAAACAAGATATACCTAGGTAGGTACCTACAATCGATTATTTTCTAGAAAGCTGGGATTAGGCTGCTTCATCGACTAGTTTCGGGACGGTAGCTAGCAGTCCCGGGAGTGAATGAGTTGTAATCCGAAACTTTCCTCTGAAGATCTCGAGCCCTTCATGAAGCATCGAAGCATGTAGGCTTCCAAGGTGCAATGAAATCCCACGCCAACCGTTCGCACCCCTAAAGCAGTCTAGTACTTAAATTGCGAAAACAATACGATAATGATAATCACGAGCTAGATTTCAAATGCAGAGACAGCTTGGTCAACATACCTACTGGACCCGCAGACAGAATTTACCTACTCCTAAAATACGACCCTCCGTCATAGGTAGGTAGGTACGTAATTAATACTTAGTTACCTACCTGCGGAGAGCGTTTTGATGTCGGTCGTCTAATAACATTTTTTTTCTCAGCGGATCGAGTCAGCCGGTGCGTCGGTGCATCGAACGCGGAGAGAGCGGGGTCGGCGAACCCGCCGTGCATTATAAATGTTTGCCGCCTATACGTAATCAGAGTTGATTTTTGAATTTAGAACGTGTAAGAAACGGAAGGTCGTGCAGCTCGGCGGCGGTTGTACATTCTACGCATATAGTAAACGCGCGCGCCGGTGGCGAGGCGCGGGAGCGACTGCTTGAACTCGCGGGGTCCGCGGAGGGAGGTATACATCATACTACGGAGCGAGCCGCGGCGGCAGCGACAGGGCACGCGCGGGTGGCGGACGCGAGGCGCGGGGAGCGATGCATGCATCTTACTTTAAACCCATTACCAACCCGTCGCGTATTAGTTTTGTATGCGCACTATTACACACTCCCCCTCTAGTCCGGACATGGCGACCTCGCGTTCGGACTAGGGTCTAAGTGTGCGCGGCCGACCACGGCGCCTTTTCTCCTTCACGGGCGATGTAACGGGACCGATGTACGGAGTGATGTGTGAGACGTGGTACTTCCCTATTTGTTTACCCGTCGATGGATTTTCCAGTTCGAACGAGACGGGACTTACGACCTCCTTCACTTTGTAGGGGCCGTCTCTGCGCGGAATGAACTTCGCGGTTTGGCCTCGGTCAACATCGTTCAACCCCTGTGTCTTTAGGAGAACATAATCACCTACGTCGTAACCCGGGGCCGGACGTCGATCCTCATCGGCGTACTGCTTAGAACGGGCTTGCGTTTTCTCGTGCATATCACGCGCTTCGAGAAGTCTCATCGAAAGCGATTTCAAATACGGGGTCAAAGCAGTAGGTACTGTCTCGGCGTCCATTATGGCCTTCATATCGGAAAGAACGTCAGCTGGTGCGCGTAGCTCTCGGCCAAACGTCAGGTAAGCAGGCGAAAAACCAGTGCTACTTGTTACAGCCGAGTTCATGGCAAATCGGACAGCTGCTAAATGCATATCCCACGTGGTATGGTCTTGTCCCACAAGTATAGCGAGCTGCGGCTTTAGATCCCGGTTCTTGCGTTCTATGGGGTTTGCTTCAGGGTGGTACAACGGCGCGAGTTTCTGCTTGATACCGAGCGCGTGACACACCTGCTGCATTACTGCACCCACGAACTGTACACCATTGTCGCTAATCATGCGACGCGGGACGCCATATCTTAGAAAAACCTCTTCAGTAAGGACTTTGGCGCACTCGGCGCTTGTGGCAGCCTCGAGTGCGAAGAGCTCAACCCAACGGGAGCATATATCTTCTATAATCAATATCCAGCGGTTGTTATTGGCAGTCTTCGGGAGTGGACCAAACAGGTCTACTGAGACTACTTCGAACCGACGGGCAGGAGCTGGAGTCTGAAGCAACCCAGCAGGCTTTCGGTTTCCAACCTTGTATCGTTGACATTCAGTGCAGCTCTTTACGTGTTCGATCACAGACGTTTTCATGCCGGGCCAATAGTACCGTGCGCTTAACCGCTGGTAGGTCCGGTCCACTCCTAAATGTCCTGCAGTGGGGGCATCGTGAAAGTCTGACAACACTTGCTGGCGCTCATGTCGGGGGACCACTAGTCGAGCTTCGTCGTCTCCGTCGGGCTCAGGTCCATAGCGGTATAGCACACCGTCGGAGAGAACGTAACCACGGTTCGACCAGCCTCTCCCCCTAAAGTCGACGTCCTCTGCCTCCATGTCGTCGATTATCTTCCGGAGCTCGGGATCTTTTTGCTGATTGTCGCGAGTATCGACAGCATCTCTGTGCGGTATATCAACTATGACCTCGCACACTTCACACGTTGCGGTATTTTCTTCGCAGCAAGCCGGACGACTCAGGGCGTCGGCAACGACGTTCGACTTTCCAGGTGTGTACTCTATCTTTAAGTTATAAGCTTGCAGCGTCAACGCCCATCTCGCTAGGCGGCCGCTGGGGGACTTCAAGCTCATGAGCCATCTTAATGGCTGGTGGTCACTTTTCACTATTACTTCAGAGCCCTCTATGTAACCTCGAAACTTCGTCACTGCCCAGACGACCGCTAAGGCTTCGCGTTCGGTGGTACTGTAGTTCCGTTCGGCTGGCTCCAGTAATCGGCTAGCGTATTCTACTGGTCTTTCGTCAGGTCCCTCCCCCTGCATCAGAACAGCCCCGAGGCAATAGCCACTGCTATCCGTTCTGAGTGTGAAGGGCATCGATTCATCAGCCTGTCGAAGGATTGGCGCAGCCACTAGCAGATGCTTGATCTCTTCAAACGCGGATTGCTGTTCGTTATGCCATTCCCAAATGCTGTTCTTCTTCAGCAAGTTAGTCAAAGGCCTCGCGACGGCAGCGAAGTTGGGAATAAAGCGGCGGAACCAGCTTGTCATCGCTACAAAACTTTTAAGTTGCTTGATACTCTTCGGAGGTGCCATGTCTGCAACAGCAGCGGTTTTCTCTGGGTCTACTCGGAGTCCGCCGGGAACGATGATGTGGCCTAGGAATTTCACGGCATCACAGGCAAAGCAACTCTTCTCGCGGTTAATTCGCAGGTTAAACAACGCTAGCCTGTCCAGAACTGCTTCCAGGTCTTCCAGGTGCTGGTCATAGGTTTTGGACAGGATGATCAGGTCATCAAGATATGCTAGGATAGAGACTGGTCTACCGTTCTGGAGGTTAAATGGCGCTCCAGTCTCAGTCTCCAATCCTGTTTCTTTTTTTTCTACAAATAAATTCGACTTGAACCTATCGATAAGCCTTTGGAATGTTGCTCCCGAGTTTCTGAGTCCCATAGGCATCCTTTTAAAACGGAACGTCCCGGAGGGTGTTATGAAGGATGTTTTGTCTCGGTCTTCCTGTGCCACATTCACCTGTAAGTACCCTGACTGGAGGTCTAGAGTTGACATGAAATTGGTGGTCTTAGCCGCATGGAGCACGTCTTCTATTCTGGGAAGTGGGTAACGGTCTGGTTCTGTGACCGCGTTCAGTTTCTGATAGTCTACGCATAGTCTCAGACCTCCATTTTTCTTCGGGACGAGGACTACGTTCGCGGCCCAGGGAGACTCACACTCCTCAATTACGTCCGCTTGCAGCAACTTCTGTAATTCCATGTCTAGAATCTCCTTCCTGTTCTGCGAGAGCCGATATGGCGGCGAAGCGGCAGGTTCCTGTGCATCATCCACACGGATCCGGTGAGTAGCGTAGGTTGTGGGAGGTCCCTCTGAAGCAAACCGGTCCGCTTTACTTACGATCAGTTCGTTAAGTTCGGTCCTTTGAGCAGGTGTCAACGTATATCCTTCATCTTCTCTCAGCTTCAGGTTCTCGACGTCGATGTGCATCAGCTCTGCATCGACAGCGGGGGGTAACGCTGGTGGTTGCAATTCATACGAGTCGACAAAGTCGAACTTTACATCGCGTGTGTCAGCGAAACACCAGGTACTCTGTGGAAGGTCTAGTATGACGTCAGCGCACACAATGAAGTCGCGTCCAAGGAGTGTTCTGTTGTTTGCTCCTGGTAAGACTAAAAACGTGGTAAGTATCCTACGTCTCTGTAAAATGACCATTGTCTCGCAGGTCAATGCCCTTCTTACCTGTTGAGTTCCGTCGGCAAAAACCATTGTGCGGCTCGTCTCAGTGAATTTCACGCCGCTAGCAGTAAGTATAGCGTAGAGGCCGGGACTGGCGATACTATGGGTAGCGCCAGTATCCAGCACAGCGACACCCTTACGACCAGCCACCTCGACGCGTACAACCGGACGTGATCTGTCTGAAGCCGTACATTCTATCTCGACGTTCTGGAACTCAGCTTTATCATTGGGGACCTTGCTGGATTTAGAACTACACGTCTCGCACTTCGAACGAACTGTACCAGGTTTACCACAACCGTAACAATATAAAGCATTGCCTCTATCAGAAGAAGACAAGTCGGCGCGGTCAGCATTCGCATTTGGTCGGGTTCTAAAAGTGGTCCTACAGTCTTCCGCAACATGCCCGAAACGGCGGCACGTTGCGCAACGCGGTCGTTCGCGCCTCTTCGCAACGTTCGGCGAAGGGTCGTTATTAGTACGCGAGTCGATAACACTACGCATGACAGAACTTGAGGGGGTAAGAGTACGCACGTCGGCACTCGACGGGTTAGCAATACGTAAGTCGGCACTTAAAGGGTTAGATTGGTTGCTATTATTATTCATCTTAGAAACCTTACTGATGGAACGACTACTAGCATGCATCGCTACCACGGGCGCGTTAGATAGATTGACATGATTTACCTCGCTCAACGATTCCTCCACGTACCTCGCTCGCTCAAGAAGCTGGTCCGGGTCCGTAACAGAATCTCGCGGTAACCTTTTCCGTATTTTCCGATTTAACAGTCCGTATATCACGTCTGTTTGCATTATCACTGGCACTTTATAGGGTAACTGCGCGAATTTGGCACGCACTTGTGAAATAAATGACTCGACACGGTCGTCAGCACTTTGTTCCTGCGCGAAGATTTCCCTGAAGACTTTGTGAGCCGGGCGCGGTGTACCGTACATGGCGCGGAGTCGACGAATGGCATCTTCCCACGAAGTCACCGAAGACTTGATGCCGCGCCAAAACACGGCAGCTTGGTCGGTGAGTAGCAGTGCTATGCCACGTAGAGCGTGCTCGTCGCTTATTGCGGTGCACTCTTTGTAAACCGTGATGGCGTCGACGAAGGTCTCAAACTCATCAGCAGAGCGGGAAACACCGTCAAAGCGCGCGGTGCAACGGGAGAAATTCCCGGTCAGCGCGGGCGGGAACATACTGCTGGATGATGGGGTTGGCGTTGATCCAGTGTCACTGTTCACTGGAGACGTAACAGCTGCGGCATTCCTCATCACATTGGAGATGAGTCTCGCGAGCTGGTCTTCGGTTATAGCAATGACGTCGTGGCGCGCTTCCACAGGCGCGGTGCCGGTGGCTAGCATCGTTGGCGCGAGAGTCGAGCGCGCGGCTGCGGGGTCAATGTCCTCTTCGCGTCGTCGCTGCTCGTCATCACTGCTTTCGTCATTGCGGTCTTCTTTCTGCCTGTTTCTCGTCTTAGGCGGCATTTTTTGATGAATATAAGCACGTCGCGGTGGTCAAAAGGATACTCCAACGAGCGACGGAACACACAAAATCACGCACGAATACTTTCGTTGTAAGGAGCTAGGGCGAGTCCATTTTTAATTATGGCCACTAGTTGGGCGCAATGTAAGAAACGGAAGGTCGTGCAGCTCGGCGGCGGTTGTACATTCTACGCATATAGTAAACGCGCGCGCCGGTGGCGAGGCGCGGGAGCGACTGCTTGAACTCGCGGGGTCCGCGGAGGGAGGTATACATCATACTACGGAGCGAGCCGCGGCGGCAGCGACAGGGCACGCGCGGGTGGCGGACGCGAGGCGCGGGGAGCGATGCATGCATCTTACTTTAAACCCATTACCAACCCGTCGCGTATTAGTTTTGTATGCGCACTATTACAAACGTAAAATAAAATTGGGCGGGTAGGTTGGGTTTTTTTTTTTCAGTGTTGCCGAAGTAGGCAAATCAGTTTCAACAGGATTACATTTTTTCAACCACGCATGTCTCTGCTCGCAAACTTTGGCGTAGATAGGTGATCCTAAAACTAGATAAGTAAATAGGTACCTACGAAGATCCCGGTACCCGTCTGGCACAGAGGTCGGCCACCGAGGGTGTTTTAGTGGGTGCAATCTCACATAACCCAGCTTCACCCAAATGCAGCTGGGTACCTTTTGAACCTACCTATTGTAGGGATAATAGTAGGTAGGTAATTAGGTATAAATAGGTAAAAGTAATGACAAAAAATTAGTAAATAGATGCTAGGTAGGTACCTACGTACAATAAACTTTTTTTTAATATAAATAATAGGCTTGCGCTTGACCGCCAACTCGCCTGATGTTAAGCGATGATGCGGTCTACGGTGGAGCACGCTTGCCTAGAAGAAACCGAAGCTTGGTCAGAATGGGCCATCTAGTGCCATTGAGTAATGGAATGGGCAACATAATCTAGAGAATAGGTATAAACAGGAGCAATGGTGACCGATAGCATGTGCGTTTTATAATCTGACGGCACCCGGTTCAATTCTCGGCCCTGCTCCAATGACTTCTAATGCCTATTGAGTTTAGTACCTTATTATTTAACTAAATTATCTGCAGTTTTTTTTTTTATGATGAAATGGGCTAGCGTCTGACCACAACTCACCTGATGGTAAGTTGTGGTCAAATAAAAGTAAATAAAAGTTTCCAATAAAATATGATATGTTCTAAGGAAGCCTCAAAATAGGTACATACACAAAACACAGAACAAACAAACACGCAGGGTCGCGATGACCACTTGAGATGACTCTACGGACATTCCTGTCTGCGTCCAAATCTGGTTCAACCAGTAGCCTATTTAACAACAACCTATGGCATTTAATAAATGCTCCAATTAGGTATGGTCCGATGTTTATATACCTAGGTACAATCATGACGTTCATTAGGTACTTACCCTACCAGACCTGTATACAAGCAGGTACCTACCTACGCAGTACCTATTACCTACTACGCAAGGTCACGAAAAATTAACGACCGTTCTACTAGGTAGGTAGGCAAAGGAACGGTAAGATCTATAGCACTTATGTACCTCTATACTTTATGCTTTTGGCAACAGTTGTACAGAACAAGTAAGTAACTTTTCTCATGTCATCAGCTTGGCTATGAAAAGCTTCAAATTATGGAAAGTAGCCAATGGTTATGTGAAGTAGGTACCTTCATATTAAAACTACCCACAAATACATCAAGGTATGTACAGTACATACTATTACGCATTCTGTGGCATTGATCAGCTATAGCTACTTTTGAGGGTAGTATGTACCTACCTAGATTGTATTCAAAAGACGCGCGTTCACATCGTAAGTATAAAGAGAAAATACACAGTTATTAGAATAATGAATGGAAAAATATGAATTAAACTACGAAAATATTGAGATAAAATTATCAAAAATGGGTTAAATATATTTTTCAGCTTTACCTGAAGCTCTTTATTCTTGTTATCTTTGAGCGAAGCTGCCCTGATAACACCAGCTTTCCATCCCCATTCGGAAACTTTATTCACATTAATTTTTGTCACACCACTCACAGCGAGGAATCGTTTGCCCACTAGATCTTCACGATATTTATAGGCCATAACGAACTGCACTATCACATTATTCACTTCAAAACTGCACAAAACGTCAAGAAATAAGCGAAGTACGCCTACACGTCAGGTTCTTCGTTGGTCGAAGAGAAACTAAACTACGCTACCTACCTACGTGGATGTGGAAAGCCGAGCGAGAGACGACCTCTGCGGAACGTTCATGCTACGCTACTAAATTAAAAATACACTCTTTATTCTAAACCTTTTTATCACGAAGACACTCTTAAACTCCGCCGTATAATAATAAGCGGCCATTATTTTGTATAGTCCTCCTAAAGTGAAATGGTATCTTGTACCGTGAAAATGTACGTGTTGAACCGATACCTAGTTTTACCGGGAGATAGGTTTACAAAGAGGTACAAGAAGCTTGGTTCGTGAAAACGTAAATTTAACGTTTTAGTTCACAGTGTCCACAATAGAGGGCGCATAGCTGAGACGTTTTCTTTGGAAATTATAAAACCAAGGACGTTTTATAAAATAATCAGGTTATAAAACTCTTTCCGCAAATGCAGCTCATATTTTATAATGATACTTAGAAACCAATCTGAAAATATGAAACTTCATTAGTTTCATATTTTCGCGCGTGGATACACTAGGAAGTTGAGAGAGCCACCACCGCGTACCGTATTTACTGAGCAAGCAAACCTACTGCGGAAAATTGAATAGCCAACGCAGCGATACAGTCATACAGTCGCGCCTACCTACTTTGTCATAAGAACTTACATCCATCAGTAATAAAAATAATGTATATTACATAGGTACTTCCGGTTACCCTTCCAAGGACTAACCGGAACCGGACAGAGTAGGTAGGTACTTTTTTCGCCCGTTACCCGGGGTTATACTGCCTCGTCTTACGTAATTCACTGTCTTACAATGTTTTACAGTAGTAGAGACTTAGTAGGGACTTCTACGAATGTTTGGATACAGCTGAAAATACAGGTATCTCCTCATTATATCACTTGTCCACTTGAAAATGTCCAAGGCTAAAATAATATGTTAAAAATAAAAAATACAAAATAAAATACATGTTATCGTCACGAATTGAATACGGATAACAAAATAAATATATTAATTATTATTTAGATACGTAGCCAAAGTGTACAGAGAAACAAAATAATTATGCATTATACAACCATGGATGGAATTGATAAACATACATAGAAAGAGCGCGCTCAATCGGTGGCCTAAGTGGCGCCGTAGAAGTATGTATCAAGTGTATCAAGAAACATTATGGCGACAACATGGGGTTCTTCGGCGAGTTAATAGAGTCGGCAACGTATTTGTAATGCCTTTAGTGCTACAAATATCCATAGGAGATGGTGACTTTTTTATATTTTTTTTATTTATATAGTATGACCACCATCACGCCTGATGATAAGCGATGATGCGATCTACGTTGGAGCACGCTTGCCTAGAAGGAACCGATTCACTCGTGATTTGAAGACGCCCAGATTGTAACCATCGGGGAACACCACAGATCTACTACCTGGGGAACACCCATTCAGGCAGTGAATTCCACAGACTAGTAGTTCGCATAATAAATGTGGAATCAAAGCGCTTCGCTGCTTTGACTGCTTACCATCAGACGGCCAGTATACTTGTTATACCTATGGCATAAAAAAAACTGTTCAGCCGTTTGAAGATTATCAGCTCTTAAGCGGCTTAAAACCGTTAAAATAAAACAATATTTTATGTTTAGTGAGGTTTCTTGCTAAATTACGATATCAAACTTCAAGTGCAGTGTCATCTTTTGTCGAGTAGTGAATAAATGTACTACAAGGCTACTTGACAAAAGATGGCGCCACCTTATGTCTGTAGTTTTAGGGTATATATAAAATCCTTGCTGTGCTTGCTGTAGTACCATCAAGTTATGCCGAACGCACTCTGCGTTCGCTAACTAGTCCGGTCCATCTGTAGAGGCCAAAAGGCCAACATTACAAGTCAATATAAAAAAAAAAAAGCTTGCTGTAGTTTTGTTACAAAACAAAAAACAATATTAATCTACAGAAATATTAAACTTATATTGGGAACGCTACGTTATAGATTTTTGTCACGTGATCAAAACAAACATCAGGATGTCAAGTCAAGTGTCACTGTCATCGGAAAATTCAAGATGGCCGATTAGACTTTTCTCTGAGCGGTTGTGTTTTGTTACGACTTCTGTTGTGTTTATTTGAGTGAATTTATCGCATGTGATTGTTAATATGATATCTGCTATTATATCTCGACTGGTGATGTAAGTATTTATTATTATAATTACAAACGGATCGCTCACAAAGTTTGTTGCTGTTGCGCCTTTAATTTTCAGTTGGTGAATCGTACAAATTTTCTTTGTTTAAATTATTACAATATTCATGTACCATTCATGTACCTACTTAATTTTCTACGCAATAGCAAAAATTACTATTCACTACAAAATTTTCTTTGTTAACTATAATCGATAGTGATGTTCTTTAAATTATTGCAAAATGCGTCTGAATCAAACAATACGGTACGCAAGGTACCAGCTGTAATTAGAATCAAGGTTTGAAACCGGTACATTGACATTAAATTAATGCTTTCGTATCCGCTGTTATTAAAGATAAGAGCAATTTATTAGGCCAGCAAGTTCCAATATTGTAATCTGATTGCAATGATAGGATGTGTGATGTAAATCTGGGAAATTATTAGGTAAAATATTATTATTGCTCTTTCCTGTGCAATTTTTATTCAACTATATAGGTGGGTTGTTGAAGCAACTGTTCAACTACGGCGTGGCTGGATGAACATTGAACACGGCCCTGATTTTACTTACTTGCATTTTCAATCATAATTAAGCTTGTTAGATGTTCGGAGGTCGCATCGTCAAATTCGGTAATTTTCTTAGGTCTTCTATTTCTGGCAAATACATGGGATTGCCTCATTGCTCCAGATTTTCCCTCAAAAGTTATGATTTACCTTTATGCTACATTTTGCAAAAAAATGCACTTATCGAAAAATGGGTACCTCTTGATGGTATCTCTGATCCACGTATGATCTTGGCAACCGAGTTACCCTTGTCCATGGGAATGTACCCGTAAATCCAGAAATCCCACAAGTGGTCCCCAGGTGGTGTTAATCAGGTAACAACATACTAGTGGTAGGCTTCAGTCAGGCCGAAGGATGTATTTCAGAAGAAAACAGCATTTAACAAGGCTGGCAAGTCCTGCATAAAGGTTCTACAGAGAGCTTGCTTTGACCACATTAGAATAAACTGCTTCATACCCACCCTGCTGGTTGTAGAGTTTTCATCCCTTAGCTAAATTAGTTAAAGCGAACTTCTGCTGCATCTTACTACCTCCACTGCTGAAACCTGATAGGTAGCTGGCTCACAGCTCACACCGCTAAAGAGAAGGCAATTTTTTTATATTCTCAGTTTGCTGAGTCTTCCGCGTCTAGATGCTGGTAGCGCGATACCTCCAGACTAAGCTGGCTGTATGATATTTATGTCTGAAATTCAAATTCGCCAGATGGAGGTTCATAAAACGCTCCGTATTCTTGATGTGAACGAAGCCATTGCCCGGATGGTTATCCAGGCATAGTTCTGACGACATGTGCGCCTTAATTGTCTCTTGTACTGTCACTCCTCATTCGTCTGTCACTTGAGACTGGTCAAGTGTCGAAGTCATGAAAGCTTGCAAATGTGCAATGCAACCTGTGCCCTAAAAAGGTAATCGTACCAACCCTGCCAACTTAGTACAGGCCAATCTCGGTCATGTCTACACTACAAAGCTGTGGAGCATGTCCTCAACAAAAGGCTTCTGGCATATCTGGAATCTAATGATCATTCTCAGTGACCGGCAATACGGATTCCGTTGTAACTGATCCAATGAGGATCTTCTAGCATATGCCACACACATCTGGAGTGATACCATTGAAAAATACGGAGAAGCGCTCGCCATTTCCTCCTACATCTCAAAGGCTTTTGACAGGGTTTGGCATGACGGCCTTATTAGCAAGCTCTCTTCGTTCTGCTTGTCTAAAGGGTTTATTGCGTGGATATTGGACATCCTGAGAAATTGATTAATTCTAGTTGTCATTGATAGCGGCTCGTCCAATCAAATGGTAATTAATGGGGGTGTCCCCCAGGGGTTGGTGCTCTCTGCACTCTTCCTGCTGCACATCAACAATCTGCTAAAGCTTATATCTTTGGGTATGCAGATGACAGCACACAGTAGAGAGCTGTACATCCAATGCATAAACCAGCAGACCACAAATCCAGGCTCTCAGAGAGGCCATGGTTGAGCGCATGAACTTGTCCTTTAAGGCAGTCTGCAATTGGGCTGATGACAACCTGGTCAAGTTCAATTTCGCTGAGTTATAATATATGTGTATTATTTAGAGCTCACGTTGACGGATCAGTATGGTTCAGTGGTAGCACTTCTGCTTTATGTGTAGAGAGTTTTGGGTTTTGGCCAAGCAGATGTTTAAATATTTCTAATTTGCAACTGGGCCTGTCAACTAAGAAACAAATATTGCTCTTGGTGTTAGTTGTTTAGTTGATTGAATCAGGCAATACTAAGCGGAAGTCCAGCTTCAAAACTGTTTTTCTGACGAATCTCTAGTGTATTTTCGCTTCTAAACTTCTTCCATATAGAAGCGGAAATACACTAAAAATTTGTCAGAAAAACAGTTTTGTTAGTTGTTTTTTTTTTTTTTTTCTGTGCTAGCGCCTTTATTAACTAAACAAAATACAAGCTAAAACTAAAACTACAAATACAGTTAGACTGCCCATAGACCGTTGAAGGTCTAAAGACAATCCAAATGCTCAAGCCCACTACCAGTTGGCAGCGTACCCAGCATGCTGGCGGCATTAACACGTTGAATGGCAATGCTTATGCGTTGAGCCAGAAACACGCCAGCATTTTGGTCACGCGTCGCATTAACCAGGCGCTCTGAAAGATTTTTGAAAATGAGGTGAGCTCCCGGTCCCCAAGGGCCCAATGTCTCGACCCCAAACGCCTCAAATATGTAACCACTGCCGAGGTTAGCATATTTGCGTCGCTTGTGCTGCTCTGCTGAATTGGCAGCCGCACCAGCCCTACCCTGTGTCTCAGGAAGATGTGTTGTTTGTTTGTGTCTTTGTGTGTGCTCA
This sequence comes from Agriopis marginaria, assembly GCA_932305915.1. Taxonomy (NCBI): domain Eukaryota; kingdom Metazoa; phylum Arthropoda; class Insecta; order Lepidoptera; family Geometridae; genus Agriopis; species Agriopis marginaria. Next base: position 5,987,398 of record OW029926.1, read on the forward strand.
ATGCCATCTCCGACAGGGGGAATCCTAATGGGTATCTATGAGTGTGACTGTGAAGCATTTAGTAATTACATATTTCAATGCTGAAAAAAAAAAAACTTTTAGATCCTCTTGCTGAAAGTTTTTTTCTATGTTAGGTGCGTTTGTAAAAGGCGCCCTTTAATTTAACCACAATCTAGCCTAATGTTAGGCTAACAAGTAATTTAATTTAAACCTAAACTTTTAGATTTGTAATTATAAAAACTAAAAATGTGTCCAATAACATGTTTTTATTATTGTCTTGGTGAATTTAATTGACATTCCTTTCTAGGTCCAATTTAAGCAACTTTCATTGACTTTATCATAGCTAGGTCAACCAACAGCAAAATGTCATAGTTATTTGTATTTTTATTTTTGTATGTACCTACATTAATATTACTAAATTATATATACTTAATTTTGATTAGATATTACATACTAGCTGCGCCCCGCGGTTTCACCCGCGTAGTGATGACAAATGGTGAAGATGGTGGTCCTTGAACTATACCCATACAAAAATTCAAGTCGATCCGTTGCTCTGTTGCTGCGTGAAAGAGGAACAAACAAACCAACAAACTGTTCGCATTTATAACATTAGTATGATAATTAAAAAAATACAACCAATCTGGGAAAGGTCTCCGCCATCTAAATGTATGAATAACTAGCAAACCCGGCGAACTCCGTTTCGCCACCAGATGACTTCTATAAACCTCACGGAGCCCGAGACCTTTCCAACGAATGCAAAACCGTGGAAATCGGTTGGTGCGTTCTGGAGTTATAGCGTCAGGAAGGAAAACCCGACTTATTTTTATATAGTAGATTATAACTTCCTCATACTTGAATTTTAACTCAACACAATGGAATTTGGATTATGGCGACAAATCTGTCTACATTTCAAATGTTTACCAGCCTGAGAGATTGAATCAGATTTTCGTGCCCAGCCGCTTCGACACTAGAATTTGCATTATTGGGTCATAAATATGTATATTTGGACTGTGCTCTTTAGATCTCTTTTATTCCGTTATCCAAGTAAACAGTTTGTATTACATTGTCTATAGTTCAAATACATATATCTACTATTTGGTCAAACCTCATAAACATGCATTATTGTTCCAAACATTAAAACAGCTGCCTAGCTGTTATCCCATCTGGCATCGGTCCAACCATTACAGTTTTGAGACCAGCCAACCAAAAATTTGGCAACCTGGTTCAAGTCTTTAATCCTCATTTTCACCTTCAGATGTAGACCGGCTTTCTTGCCGATTTGTTGTCTATTACGTTACACCTTTGTCATCAAAGGTTATTATTGTCAGCTACTTGGCACTCTTAAATAAAATATCTACAAACTTCAGTATTTATACAAGGTGTTTGAAATATTTATTGAAACTCGATCCGCCGCAATTTGTAGAAACAAAGGAGCGTCGTTGTCGGTGGTATTCGTCATCAGGGTATCCCAATTCCCAGTGCACTGCCGGGTGCTATTTCGGTCGGAACGCGGGCGTTCGCCCCCGGAGCTGCAGTGACGAAGTGCTTGGGCAGAAGCGCTCACGACTCTTCGCGCCGCGCTGTAGGTGCATTGACACCTAACTGTAGTGCAAAGTGATTCATCTTCAATACCTATCAGTGTCTGTAGTGTTTGCTCAAAGTGCGCTCATACCCGCGATACCCGCTTGGTTCGGTTGTACACCTTGACAGACAAAAGGTCTCATTGCGAGCAGGTCTTGCCTTTTTAGGTGCAACCTCGGCTGAAATACGTGTGCCTTTACCCAGTTTTGTCTGACCTGACGAGTTCTGTATTGTATAGTTTCTTAAAATGTCGTCGCGAACCAAAATCGATTTAAGAATTACGATTTATTATGAGAATCATGTTGTTGTGATTTATATTTGAAAAATATATAATGTGAATTTCTGGCGTTAATGGTTGCTTTGTCTAATGGTTAAATATAAAAGACAATGGATCACGTGTTTATTTTCTGTTCCTTATGACATGTTATAGTCATTTATAGAACACTAGCTTTTGTCCGCATTTTGAACAAAACAATTATCCTATGTCACTCAGGGATAGTTTAGATTTATTAACAGACTTAAAAAAAGGATGAAGGTTCACAACTCGGCCTTTTTTTTAAATGTATGTATACTCTTGAGGTGGTCCCTTAAAAATTTCACAAATTTTGGCTTAGTAGTTTTTAAACCAGCTCCAATAGGTAATATAAATAATTTTGTTTTAACGCATACTATTTTGTCATAGCAAATAGCAACAATAGTTTTGTACGAACATCTTGATCGGGTCAAAGGAGTTTTTTTTATTAGCTTTATAATTATAAAAATTTATAGTTTTATTAGTGAAATAATTTTTGAAATCGGATCAGTCATGGAGATTGCCTCAAACGTCCATACACAATCTACCTCTACAAGATTAGTTTAAATAGAACGAGAAAAATATTCTAAAAATATTTGTAGAGCAGCCCTTAATTAGGTCTTCCCGGCAAAGGTTTACCAATGGAGTGTAAACGTTGTAAGTAGGTTACTTTACAGAAATAACCATGGCATAATAACTGACCGAGCTGATGCGCGATCATGTGCTCCTGTTATTTAAGTATTGGTAAACTATGATAATATCATTAAAAACCCTTATAAAAAACTAGCTATATACATTAAAATAATTCACTTGTGAATACAAGCAAAGATTCTTAGGGATAGGGTACAGAGTTTGACCTAGTCAAGGTATTTGGGCTAGAATTAGCATTATTCACATTATTGGGCTAGAACAAGCATTATTTCCAATGTCCTATGTGTTGAAATTACATATAGATACTTTAAAAAAAAATGTGTTAAGTGTAAGTGTAAACTTCGTCTGAAAACTGAAAAAACAGTTAAAACAGAGATTGGCCGTCCTCATCAAAACTTTTGCTCAAGGGAACGACAAACCAAACTCCTGAAAACGGTTAAAACAAAAATATTATAGACAGTAAACTGAAAATCCATCTCCGTCATTATAGACGCATGAAATAACTTCCGTTCCGTTAGAAGACATCACAGCAAATTGCAGCTAGCTCTGCCATTATGCTTTGAAATTCAGGGAATCCAAAACAACTGCCCTAATAACAGATACATTCATGTCGTCTTTGGTGAGCTTGCTTCCCGCTACAGTTATTGCGCTCACAAATGTTTAACCACCGTCGCAAAAAGAGGGTGTTATACGTTTGACGAGTGTATCTGTGGCATCGTAGCTCACAAACACCTGAATCGATTTTGATTTAAAAAAATGTTTGAAAGTTAACTTGATAATGTGTTTTTAGCTATGATTCAAGAAAATTATATATTTTTTCGCATATTCGTATACATCATTAATTATTTTGTATATTTACTAAAACCGTTCACAATAAACGCAAACGCCAATTCGATTTGAAATTGTAATGTGTTGACCGCTTCGCAAAGTAGAGGAAGTTTTTACGATAACTTTTTTTTTTTTTTTATGACATAATCTACTATATAAAAATAAGTCGGGTTTTCCTTCCTTGACGCTATAACTCCAGAACGCACGAACCGATTTCCACGGTTTTGCATTCGTTGGAAAGGTCTCGGGCTCCGTGAGGTTTATAGCGAAGTCATCTGGTGGAGAAACGGAGTTCGCCGGGTTTGCTAGTATTACATATATTACATGTTTACTAACACCAAAAAACCTCGTAGAGGTTTATCTGGGTGATAGGTACTACTCACCAAGACCATGTGCCTATTTTTACCAGACTTCAAAAAAGAGGGGTTCTCATTTTCATAAACTCGGGACATAAAACAAGTTATCCAACCCGATCATAAGCCACGCTCAGCTGGTTGTTACATCGACCCTCGAACGGAAAGCAACACGAAGACTATGAGCTACCATATTTGGTGCATAGCGGTATTATAGTACGTTCGTAGAAAGGAAAGGATCTATCATATCGTAACAGGACGCATTCCGATAAAGAAACGTGATACGAATGCGGGAAGGAACCAGTTTCTTTCTGCAATTCTCTCGCTTGGGTATTTTCTATTGAAGATATAAAATCAGTGAGTTTGAATATTTGAATTACAAAAACATATTTTGGTGTCCTTTCATAGTTTTTTTTAAATAAAATTTCGCCCCAATTAGTCGACGCCGCTGGTGATAAGAGAGCTAGCTTATTCCTCGCGCAGATAACTTTTTCTTTAACAATTCAACGCAGCAATGCAGCCACCGTTCTTGGTACTTTACCACATGGACAACCATCTAGTTTTTGGTTTTTGATATATAATTATTAATAATATTAGTGATAATTATTAATAATCGTTTGATATACCTGTATCAATCTATACTTCTATACTATAATATTATAAACAGGAAATATTTGTATGTAAGTATGTTTGTAACGAATTTGCTCAAAAAGTACTAGACCGATTTTAAAAATTCTTCCACCATTTGAATGCTACATTATCACTGATGAATAGGCTATTTTAATAGGCTATATAACTATACCCGTGCGGAGCCGGGGCGGACCGCTAATTTGACAATATTATGTCATCTAAGTAAAGGAATTTTCCAGTTATTTTTGTTTAAAACCAAACCTCTGAATCGATTTTGATGAAATTTCTATGGGATAAGTATAAAAGTATATCCTTCCAAATATGAAATGATAATGGCTGATTTTATTTTTATATTTACTCAGTGATTTATATCATTAAAAATGTTGAAACGCGCAAACGAGATAGCCGCGCGCTTTTAGCTGCCCCATAAGTTGATTATGGGGTTCGACTCATTATTTAGGTATAGTAGATAATGTTTTAGGTTTTTGATGTTACCAACCAGCTAATTTCGCTGTTACCAACACAATCTAGCAATAAACTATATTGAAATAAAATTTAATGTTTTTTTTTTACTAGACATTAGATTTTACACTGATCATAGGTTTTTTATAATTAGTTCTCCTATTTTGCCGTTTGAATTTGGTCATAAAATAAATTTATCATCATCATCAGCCAGAAGACGTCCACTGCTGAACATAGGCCTCCCCCTTTAACCTCCACACTAAACGACAGCCTGCCTTTTGCATCCACTGGATGCCAGCGGCTCTCACTATGTCGTCGGTCCATCTAGTGTGAGGCCTACCTACGCTGCGTCTTCCGGTTCGTGGTCTCCACTCAAGAACCTTTCTTCCCCATCCGAGCGAACTTGTAAGGGTTTCTTGTCGGGCTTAGGAACCTAAAAAAAGAAAATAAATTGAAAGTATACAATTCAATGTTGAATACGTGGTCAAAAAGGAGGAGTGTGAGATGGTACGTGATATCTTCGGCGATTATGAACCGAGAAAATATTCCATCTAAAAAAAAACATTAAAAAAAACTTCTGTTTATGAGAGTTTTTAGTGGCCACATAGTTTCCTTTACTACTGGCTAAATAGATAAATGACTGCAGCCAAAACTGTAAAGAAAAAATAGTCAAAACGTAACTGTCACTATAATTCAGTTGTCATAACCCCTTTCTGTTGAAGCAATGGTGCTTTTTGAGGAATAAATAAATGTGGTGATTTTTAGAACGTGAATTACTTTAATTATATGTTACACATAGCAGTTTCCTTTAATAACTTCTGATTGGAAAATTAGAACGTATGAATATCTTTTGTTTAACTTCCTGTGCGTGAGGTCGTTGTGATTGTTATTTTTTTATATGTTAAGGCCCTCTTTTCTCTCTTGAATAAGGATTAAAGATTAAGGATTAAGGATTGTTCTCCCTAGAGAATAAAGACCAACTTTTAGAAGTTAACTTAACGCGCCGCGTTACGAACGTGTTTGTAGTTAGTGAATCAGGGTCAGATGTGCAGGGCGCACATCGTTACGAACTGAATTACTGAACAAAGAACATCGCGTGAGATGGATTCGGACGCTTCATCTACTTTACCAGAGGTTCTTGACCCACATAACAGGGAAAATATTATTCTACAAGAAACAAATATGTAGTAGATTTTCTCAGAATCAATCTAAAGAGTATGATTTATTTATGACCTGCTTATTGGATTTGATGAGCAATTTCAGGATGAAATTGAATCGATACAAATTCTTTATTCTCGTAAAGCTGAATCATTGCTGTGTGACTATGATATGGGTGCTGATTACGGGTAGATTAGGGTTGCAGTTAAATTCCGGACTTTCTATGACGTACTATTTTATATCCCAAGCAGACATCACAAGCTGTTTGCAACCTTTCCGTTGCTCGCTCGAGATCCTCCATGCCGCGTATCTTCACCGCACTCTATGTCCTTCAGGTGGGTTACTATAATCTCAAAAACATTCTTATTATAACCTTACTTTCACTTTTGTCTTGCTCTCCCATTAGCCAAGAGAGCAAGAATAAAGTCAAAGTAAGGTAATTATAAGAATATTTTTGAGATTATGGTAACCCACCAGGACGCCAAAAAGTCTAAAATTCTAAATGCTTGAAGTTTTGTTAGAAGAATGCATGAATCACAGCACTATTGAAATTCACTTTTTAAATGAGTTTTTTTTTTATAAATTGGGCAACATTGTTTTTCTTTTTGACATGTAATTTTATTACAAGCTTTTTATTAACTTGCAATGTTTCTATGTTTGTTTGTTTAGGCAAAAACTTGCAAGTGGTCAACTCGTCACTAATTGCATTTTATAGGACTAGTTAAAACAAACCAAATGTGCGTAAACTCTAAGGTTTACAGTAGCCATTGAAGAGTTCCTCTATTCACCTTCTGGGTCAATGATCACATAATTTCGACCAAATTATTGTATTGACATTAGAATTACACACATAGTTACAAAGTTTCAACTCGATACGACGATTAGAAGTAGGTTAAAATCTCTTCAAAGATTTATTTACATTGTTACCAATGAAGCGTTTTTAAGTATGGAGTAAAACTGCTGAAACTAGCTAAGAGTTCCATAAGAGTCCAGCGTTTTGGGCTCTTTAGTAGGCCAGTGTCATAATGTTTCATTTATTACAAACTAGCTGACCCGACAAACGTCCTGTCCAAAAATTTTATGGAAAAAAGAACTTTCAGGTTTTTCCGAATGTTCAAATTTTCCGGGCAAATTTTCCAATTTAAATTTTCTTTCAAACCAGCCCTGTATTTAAGCGAACATAAAATAAACCGGCTAAGTGCAAGTCGGGCTCGCGCACTGAGGGTTCCGTACCACGACCACCACAAAATTCAATAACGAAATTACCAGTTATTACTTGGTAATGAACAGAAACTTGTCAGACAGACAGACATCATAGGGTCCCGTTTTTACCCTTTGGGTACGTAACCCTAAAAATAAATCGGTCAAGCCGTTTTTTAGTATTAACGAGACTAACGAACATCAATTAACTTTTATTTACCGGCTACTTGTAATCAGTTTGCATCCTCCTCAGTACATCAAAACAAACAACTTTTGTCCTACGACTTTGTCCTTTTGTCCAAAATTCGCGAAAAAAACCCAGCTGTAAAAAAAGTTACATTCACTCCCGAGAAAACGTATGAAACACTTTGATGTATGTTTTATTTTTATAGAGGCTCTATTCATAATCGGCTTTTTATGAGCCAAAAAAAATTAGGACTCAGGCTTTATGTGGTTTGATTCACCCTAAAACAAATGTGTGGCAAATTTCCATTGAAAGTTGATATACTGTAAAACTACAGTTTGGTAATCAATAACTAAACGTTCGTTCACAGTCACAGTTGATCGCTTTTTACGCCTCATTTGATTCCTGAGGTTTGCGTCATCGCCTCCGGTAGTAAATAACACACGGGATGGTATAAAAACACGTACTATAATTTCATACCATACTAATAAAAAAAATCGATTACTAATTAACCTACTTAGTAAAAATCTCGTAAATTTTTGTCGAAAAAAGCAACGAAAACTGGATTATTGACGTTCTGATTCTATCAAATAGAAATCAAATATCTGTAATAAATAGATCTGTTCTAAACTATCACGGTTGTTTACTAAAGGTATATGATTATTTACGGGATATTTACCGTGGTAAAGTTGTGGAATGAGCTCCCGATATTTCGGCGCAGTTACATGCACCATGTTCACGGGAAGACAAGCTGAAGCTTTTTTATGACAATAACCTGACTTTAAACAGACATTTTTTCTTTGACATCCAACAACTTCTTACCTCCAAAGTTCCTACAAAAGTTGTTTTTCGTAGAACTCTCGGAGGTTGAGAGTAGATTTCGTGAACTGACCTGAAATAAACAATTTTAGTGTTAAGGTTTACTTGTTTTATATTCGTTTTGACAATTACGACTTAATTTTTTGTTTTATGCCCAAAGATTCAAGACGTAAAATTTAACGATGCATTTTGTAATACGGCTTTAAACTCACTGACAGACAACGCACAGTAGAAACCACAGAAAAGAAAAGTAAATAGAACGGAAATGAGAAGGAAAATCTGTTACCAGGCATTATGAGTGAACCTTGATTGAACATTCTTATTTAGATCAACGCGTCGAACTCCGCATCACAGTTGCTAACTGATTTCGAATGACTGACGTTTCGTTTATATGGGTGCAACTGGCTATAACAAAATTCTTACAAAAATTCCTTGACAGCCGTTCTAATTTAAACAAAAAAAATCTTTTCTGTAGTAGAAACTACTGGGTTTAAAAACGACATTACACACAAGTGTTGTCATCAGGCGATCTTCCCATTCCAGGCTATGTTTTGTTTGCTATACGGGTGAAACCACGATCAAATGATAGTGAACGATAAACGTCCGATACGAAAGAATCCCATTCCAGGCTATGTTTTGTTTGCTATACGGGTGAAACCACGATCAAATGATAGTGAACGATAAACGTCCGATACGAAAGAATCCCATTCCAGGCTATGTTTTGTTTGCTATACGGGTGAAACCACGATCAAATGATAGTGAACGATAAACGTCCGATACGAAAGAATCCCATTCCAGGCTATGTTTTGTTTGCTATACGGGTGAAACCACGATCAAATGATAGTGAACGATAAACGTCCGATACGAAAGAATCCCATTCCAGGCTATGTTTTGTTTGCTATACGGGTGAAACCACGATCAAATGATAGTGAACGATAAACGTCCGATACGAAAGAATCCCATTCCAGGCTATGTTTTGTTTGCTATACGGGTGAAACCACGATCAAATGATAGTGAACGATAAACGTCCGATACGAAAGAATCCCATTCCAGGCTATGTTTTGTTTGCTATACGGGTGAAACCACGATCAAATGATAGTGAACGATAAACGTCCGATACGAAAGAATCCCATTCCAGGCTATGTTTTGTTTGCTATACGGGTGAAACCACGATCAAATGATAGTGAACGATAAACGTTCGATACGAAAGAATCCCATTCCAGGCTATGTTTTGTTTGCTATACGGGTGAAACCACGATCAAATTATAGTGAACGATAAACTTCCGATACGAAAGAACTGGTCTCAGAAGATTATACTTTTTGTTTATTAAATAATTGTAGTTATTAAGATGTTTAATGATCTGCACATTAAAGGATATAGAGCATGACGCATATAGATCGAGTTTCAAGCCTATATCTTTTAAGATTCTGTCTTTGGTTCGAACGGGATTGAAACAGCATGTTTAGACTCCTCATCGAGTTCCAGTTTTATATTTTTGGATATATAAACTACTAGCTGCGCTCCGCGGTTTCACCCGCGTAGTGATGAAAATGGTGATGATGATGATGATGAAAAGCCTATGTCACTCTCTGGCTCTTGAACTTGCATGGGTATACCCATGCAAAAAATCAGGTCAATCCGTTGTTCCGTTGCAGCGTGAAAGAGGAACATACATCCATACATCTATATACAAACTTTCGCGTTTGTCATGCAATGTTTTTTTACTGTATTTGTGTAGATGTCGGCATATTCATGCAGGCGCTTAACGTGTTACACATTGAGACTAAAATGATATCATTTATTGTTCTCCAACTCAGATAAAAAGTTATGTGACACTTTTCGAGACTGATATACGATCTCACCATAAAAGGTACCTTGTCCAATTCATAAAATTCAGTAATGCCTGTATCTGCGTAGGATTCTTATATCTGCACAATGACATCACGACACTTTCCCTCTTTAAAAGTAATGTTTAAATACACTTTTAATGGCATTATATTAGCCTGTACCGTCCCACTACAGGCCTAAAGCCTCCATTCTCTCCCTCCATTCCTCTCTGTTTTGCGTAAATTGGCTTTGTTTTGCGTCCAATTTGTCCCTCAATCTCCGTTTGGGGGCCGTCCGGGAGGTCGTTTTCCATCCTGTGGATGCCACTGAGTCGTGGTTTAACCTATATTATAGTATACGAAATATCAGCTCTATAATTATAATATACTCTTGCTTAAGGAAACTAGTCAGTACGCGATATACATTAATCACTCCTTCATGTATTAATCCCAGTTTAATCTGCTGTATATTAGCAGCAATTAAAACCTAATATTAGCATTATGCATAAACAGTATTTAATGAACTAAACAAACCTTCTTTGTATGCAACGAACATAACAATACCGATTGTTGTTTAACTCGGCACTCTTCATACCAGTATAGTCGTGCATCTGCTATGCAATTGTCTTGTTTATTTTTGGACCTAACCAGTCTAACAAGATCCTAGGATTCGCTAGAACTAAGATTGTAGCCACTTGCTCAGGGTGGGCCATTTTATATCGGTGAATAAGTAAACGCCTGACCATGTCCATTTATAATTCATTCGCTGAATTGTCCCGCCTTCCATTGCTTGTTTCCTTTATCTTCAATATGAATTCCTAACCGACGTCGCTTTCTCTTTGTGCTATTGAATGTTCAAAAACGTTCGTTACATCCACGATTCTTAAAAGTGCGAATACGAACATCGTATCAATTACTGCAATCATGATACATACATCGTAAAATTTTCACACGCACTTGCACTTAGTCAGTTCTGAACAAGCGCAATGCATCGATCAAATACGTTGTATGATACGTCAGATATACGATCGATCAGACATTGTGCAGGTATATCTTTCGTAAATACTACGTGATAGTACATCAGCAAATTAACAATGAACTTCTCATCTTACGGAACTTGCTTGCAAGTGATGAATCGCCTACGCTCACTTGCGATCACGTCTGTAAACTATTATAGTTCACAAACAGGCCAGACCATTTAGAACAGCCTAACATTGACTAATGTATTAAGCAATCGATGCTTAGTGTTTGAAAATAAAGAAACAAATTACAGTATCTCAAGGGCATTGGGCCTTTCCAACCTAAGCACTATCCAAATGGCCTTAGTAATGTTGTGGTATTGATTTACAAGGCTGCTAACAGCTAGCCTCGTCAAGCAAGACAGATCTCTCAGTACGAACAATACACCAAGCGTGGTAACATCTGGTTAATATACAGTGCACTCGGGCAAACATTACATATTAGGTGCATAGACAGTACCCATGTGCGTGTCGTATATCTCCCGTATCCATGGAGGCAGGTCGCACGTGCGGTTACCGTGACGACAGTTTGCCGACGTTGAGCCTCGGTTTGTCCAGTGTCCGCCTCATTGTCAACAAGTTCGAGTCGCGATACACACGCGTCATCGCCTCGGACACCCAAGACCGTGTACTTGTCAAATACGACCCCAACATCGACGAGGGCTACGACGATTACGATGACTCCCCTCTCGAGCGATCGAGAGGACAAGTCTGGGATCGTTTCGTCGAAAGCCTAAGCCTGGCAGTTACCAGATGCATTCCTAGCGTCTCGTTTGGAAACTTCGGCGTGCTAGCTGTCACAACTGGACTGTTCGCACCGAAGATGATCTCTTACCTGGTCCTATATCCGTTTTGCAGATTGATATTCGGGACCCTTTACCCGGCTTACGCGTCATACAAAGCTGTACGGACGAAGAATCTAAAAGAATACGTAAGTACTACTTTCAATATTTTAGCAGACATAAATATTAAGTTTCCATTAGCTTCAATTCATGCCAATTGCTTTAAGTGTTCTTTAGCCTCAAACTGATTTATATAGGCTGTTCAATCAATATTTTCTCCTAAAAGAAATAGCTTTCAATACAATGTTTCGATAGTGTGTTAGAACACATGAATTCTATTAATTTGTAATATTGCGTACTCGCAATGTAAGCGCATCTTCTTGGACTGAACAGATTAATTTACGAGTACCTTCCCATATATAGAAGGAGGTTACCAAATAACAGAAGTAATATTGCTAAAGCTGACAAATTTGTTCAGAAAATGTTATGTGGGTGATCAACACTCCACAGATAAGGCTGTGTACTACTTTAAATATTATATTTTCCTGTAAACATAGAAATCTATTTATTGCGTTTGTCAAATGATATTCCGAGCGTCGCTCCAGTTAAGTCCAACAATAGCCTTGTCACGGATGCACGCGTTCGAAACGCTCCGGCTCCCACTGTGTCCTTTACCTTGTTTCCCGGCTTCCTATGAGTAATTACTGTAGCTAGCATGCCGAGCCGGTGCGATATGAGTACATGAACTCATTGTACCCAAAACACGTTTGTTTGCGGTGAACATCAAAAACTCTAGCAATAAGATACAATTTCGGACGTAGGGCCGACCCTTGCGAAACGTAAGTTTCCTTTACTCTGTTTCCTGGCTTATGAGTAATTGCTGGCTATACTAATTGTGCTCAAAATTCATTCCTGTATGGTTTAATAATTTTGTAATCCAAAACTGTTGCATAAAATATATTGTCTATTCCACCAACGCAGCGCTGCAATTCTGCAATCTCATATTTTTATTCATGACATTTTAAAACTGGATCTATGAAAAGTATAGGTATTAGCTACATTAAGGGTGTCCAGTGATAATTTGATAAATAAATTTGACTCTATTAAAAATAAAATTCATGCTGGTGTAATCCAAGAAGATTAATGTAAAAAAAAACTAAAAATTAAGTCCCGATTACAGCAAAAAAATAATAATATGAGGATTTAATGACAAGATTGCTTTATTATGATATAATAAACAATATAAGATGGTTTCGTAAAATCAGTCAAACATCCTATTACGTGAGGCGTTTAGGGGGAAGAGTGGTCGAGCTGAATCTCACCCAATCTCGCGGCAATCTCGGCAAATATCATGTAATTTTTCCCCTGCAAGAAACAGTCTAAAATTACAAGAAAACTAGGTCAAATTAAGTAAAATATGTTTCTCCACTAAAATACGACAAAATCCTACACAACGTATTACCAGTGAGTTATTTCGCTGCGTAGCCTGCGTAGTACAGAGCATACAAAAATACGCATTTTTAAAAAACTCACGTGCTATTAGAGGTGGGCGAGGGGACAAATGTCACGACATCTCACCAAGGGGGGAGGGTCGACAAATCGCCAAAATCGCCTCACGTAATTAATAGACGCTCCCTTAAGATAGGTATTATTGCGGACCCAGGGGCTGTCCTTGCGGAAGTCTTTCCCAGCAATTTGTATTTGGTAGGAATGTTGGAAACCATGTTTGGATACAATAAAAAGTCTCGTTAAACAATATTTTCCGGAAATATAACAATGATTACGTCATCTTCACTCTGAATGGCTCTGTTATAGAATTTTGTTTTGTCAGTGTAAAACCGCACGCTTTGTCCATAAACGTTCATAATCTACATAATAGTTTGGTTCTTATTGCTTTATTTGCGAGCTATACTTTCAAATATGGGCGCACAGTTTTGTACAAATAACTTGACGTAGCTAAACAGGAAGTTTTAAATTGTCAAATTATCTTTTCATCTATATCATCATCAGCTTACGTTTGTCTACAGTTGAACCTAACATTTCAATGTATACCTTTGAACTCTATGTTCATTTGTCCGCCTCTGCGCTGCTATCAGACTTCTTCACTATTTTAACAAGCGTAAATTGTTTTTTTAGACCTGTAAAAAAGCTGATAATCTTTTTTCTGATCTGTACCCTTAGTAGTTTTGATAGTATTCGAAAACTTTTTTCCTACCTATTAGAGTGAAGCAATCTATACCGCCGCTTACTATCGATTTTAGATCCTCCACGTTTCCGATAGAGGCGCATTACTAAAATGTATGGAACAATACGTAAACGAAAAAAGTTTTCGTAAACTATCAAATCTGGGACTAAGCGTACTGATAATCTTTGAGCTGAACAGATTTTCTTTAATCACAACAAAGACCACTCGATCAAGTCAACTTTAAAAAAAAAAACAAATCAAAATCGGTTCAGCCGTTTGGGATCTATGATACCACAGACACAGATACACACGTTATACTTTAAAAACCCCTTTGTTTGCATCCGGTGTTAATAAAATCCGCATTCCGTACATTCACATTTTTGGCTACTACAAGTTCATAGAGGCCGATATCAAAAAATTTAGGCCTCTGGCATTGTATTGTATAGCCGATAAATTAGCAATTTTTTCCTTACTAATCTCACTATACACTAACTTGGTTCTGCGGTTTCAACCGCGTGGACATTCCATCTTTTTTACAAGCTTTTATTTCGTCACATGTTTGTATGTATGTATGTATGTTAAGTATAAATCTTACTAGCCTAATTTGACCTCCTTCCCGGCGGCGTTCAGTTAAGTTGAAATTTGGTACACCTGAGCACTTACCTGAGTGAGATAATGCATTTATATGGTACCATGGAGGTTTTGTCGGATGGTGGTCATATGCACTAATGAACGCAACACCACCCCCTCTCTTTGAATCCCACCTTGGAATGGTCTTCATAAGTACTATTGACTATACCCCTAGGTCAGGGGTGGCCAAGACTTTTTTTTTACTTTACTGGTGTAGACCACTTGGGTTGTTTTGAATTGTAATGTAGACCACATACTTCAAAAGTTTGGCCATCCCTGCCCTAGGCGATATTAAAAGGTTTGCTATCTTTATTTTTTCCTCCGCCTTTGACCACCAACTCGCCTGTTGGTTTGGTAAGCGACGATGTGGTCGAAGATGAAGCACGCAGACTTAGAAGATACATATATACCCGATTATATCTCTCAGGAAACAAGAAGGCTGGCAGGTTGTTCCAATCCTTGGCCGTACGGATTAGAAACGTAAAATCGAAACGTACCGTACCCAAGGAAAATCCACAATGTATGGGTGATAGTGGGCTGATTTCCTACTTGTCCTGCAGTAGAAAGGGGGATAGTAGGATAAGGACATGTAGCTCCGATGCATATGCTAAAAAAATTATAGACTCGCTACTTATCTGACAAAACTACTTGCAAAAATAAAAGAACTAACATGAGACGATGATGAATGTTTCAGGTAAAATGGATGATGTACTGGATAGTGTTCGCTCTGTTCACTTGCACGGAGACCTTCACGGACGTGTTCCTGTCGTGGTTCCCGTTCTACTACGAAGTGAAGATAGTCCTGGTGCTGTGGCTGCTCTCGCCGGCCACGAAGGGCTCCTCGATACTGTACAGGAAGTTTGTGCACCCAGCGCTTTGCAGGAGGGAACAGGTACATTTGTTACATATTTTATCCCCTAATTTAATTTAGTTCGTTAGGGTTCCGTATCCAAAGGGTAAAAACAGTACCCTATTACTAAAGCTACGATGTCTGTCTGTCTGTCCTTCTGTCCTACCTTTAAATGGCTGTATTTTTCGAACCGTAATAGATAGCCAGTTGACATTTTCACAAAATAGGTATGTAATGTTACGGCGGATAAACTAAAGTATGTACTAGTAACTAAGAAATAATAATAAAGTCTATCTATTACAATTTGAAAGATACAGCCGTTAAAAGTCAGGACAGACGGACAGACAGACAGAGAGCGTAGGCTTAGTAACAGGATCCCGTTTACACCCTTTGGGTACGGGTAGGTTGAGTTTGGGTTTTTCAAACTATGATAATTATTTATTCAATGCTTAGCTAAACAAGCAAGTTACGAACATATCTTGTTCTTGTAATATAGATCTGTCACTTTTCATGATTCACTTTCAAAACTAGATGAATGGATGCTAGAGAAGTTTGCCTCAAAACATGTGCCTATTTCGTTACGTTCAGAGTGTGGGAGTATAATCGTCTGTCACCTCCGTTCCAAGTTCATTGGCAATGCCAACGGTTGTAGAGACTAGATATTCTTTTATTATAGATATTGCACACTATTCTTTGCGTTTTACTGTGCTATTATGTCTTCTGTGGTTTTACTAGGTCGTGCTTTAAGGTCTTAACTCGACACTTTGATAGCCCGTTAGTCCAGTTGGTAGTGAACCTGCCTTCTGAGCTTGGGGGCGTGGGTTCGATTCCCACCTAGGACAAACAATTGTGTGATGAACATTTGTGTTTGTTCTATATCTGGGTGTTTAATATCTATTTAAGTATGTATTTAAAAATATGTATGTATGTATATCAGTCTCTGGCAGCCATATCACAAGCTTAGCTTAGTTTGGGGTCAGATGACCGTGTGTGCAAAAATGTCCCCGAATATTTATTTATTTATTTACTTTTACACAACTTTGACCCGACCATACTCGAAAGTAAACCTTTTTTGTTTTGTTATCCTACTAGTTTCATTTATTTAAAGACATGTTAATCTATATATGTACATCTTTTCTTTACATAGTATAAATTAAAGTCGCTTTCGTAACAGGTAGTGGAAAATAAAAAAAGGCATTTTTAGGTATGTATGTCTTAAGTGAAAATAATCTGGATGACAAAATAAATTAAAAGGTATAATTTTCAAGTTTTAGCGGGTCATTAATGTGTTAAAATTTGTATCTGAGTTAACAACTTGGATATTAAAAAAAAACTTGATCTTAAAGGTTCTCTAGTTTGATTACATCGATATTGTGACGAGTAGAACAAAAACATCCAGGCATACTAAAACTTATTCTGCAAGCAAATAAAAAGCCAGGCGAAGTCCGTCTAGCCCAGGGGTGTCCAACAAAATTTTGTGGCGGGCCGGATTTATTAACTTTGTATATATGGTGGGCCAAGAGATGTTTCGTAACTGAGCAAATCAAGACTAATATAAGTAAAATGGTAGAAAGGGTATAATTATTACCGTTTGGCGGAATTTCCAGCAGGTTCCACTTGTAACTGCATGCACAGGCACACCTGACACCACTGACTGGCTGTACGTTGCATGCGCGGAGAGAGTGCTTAAATTTGTGAGCGGCGATGTCTTCGCGCGCAAGTGTTGTTCCAAGAATTAAAATGGCTTTTATTTTTTGGTTTCTCCCCATATTCTCGTCCACGTTTTCGCCGAGTCGTATTGTGTTGTGATCGATCGACATAATTAAATAACATATAATTAGCCGCTCTTTACAAAATTACGTCAAAAAAAGTTAAAAGTTACCCAACTTTTGACTCTTTCGCGGGCCGGATTAGGAACCTAGGCGGGCCGCATTGTGGCCCGCGGGCCGTATGTTGGAATCCCCTGGTCTAGCCAATTGAGTTCCGTAAAGCCACTTGTGCTATTAAGTATACTGTGGTAAAGGGTAACAGCTGTGACCTTACAACTCCGGGCGCTTTAACGCAATAAAACTAATTGACTTTTTCTCTCGTTGCAGGAAATAGATGAGTACATTGCCAAGGCCAAAGACCAAGGTTACCACACTGTGCTCAATTTGGGCACTAAAGGCGTTAACTACGCCACCACTGTCATTATGCAGACTGCCATTAAAGTGAGTAGACATCCCTATTTTAAATTGCATGCTTTTTAATTTGGTCTGTTTCACTCAAGGCTGTTGTGAGATTGAGTTTAATAGTTCCCGCTGAACTAAACAAGGGTAAATGGGCTAACCCTTAACGAGACTCAAACGGTGTCAAGTCAATGGCCTGTGATTAATTTGATTAATTTCGTGTTGTTTTTGTACCACTTTACAATGTTGTCTCACTGTTGAAGCAAGTGGCATGTTTGATCACAAGTATGCAACGTACATGGCGTTTTCACTGGCCGATAATGCCACCGACCCGATACCGACACGTCTTTGGCAGATAGGTGATCTCATAAATTTCACAGAATCTTTCTCATATAAGATTCCTTTGAAACATCGAGATACAATACCGATAGTCACAAATGTGCAAAATCACCGAACCAAAACTCGGCGCAACGTATAGCGCGCGCCGTTTTGGTAAGTTGTAACAGACGAGACGTACTTGGTTGACGAACCTCCGTTCAACCAACGGGAGAGAAAGAGAAATGTTTCTTTTGGTTGTGTTTTTCCGTTGGTTGGACGGCGGTCCGTCAACCAAATCCATACGTCTGTTAGTACTATAAGGCAACCGCAATCTGACTACAACCATTTACAACGCCGCGCGATGCCAGTGTTACGATGACTTAGTGGACAAGCAACTTTGAACACTATGCAAGCGACATAACGTCTAAATTGGAGTAAATGTGGCACTGCGAACTGTAATTTGATATCTAGGTATTTACAACGACGCTCGGACGATTTTTAACTGTTTTCACTTGAAATTGTGACTCTAGGTATTGTATCTCGATGCTTTGAGAAGAAAATCGTACGTGCTGAGACTAAGTAGATTCTCTTTTGTTTACAAGTTTTATACATATAGGATAGGTTGGAAGATTGATTGAAATAGTCAACACAAACACAGGTCTTAAAAATTACCAAAACCATTGTGTTAGGTTTGTGACAGGTTAAGGTAATTTAAATAAAAAGTTATTTTTTTACTACTGAATGTCATCAATATTAGCGACAACAGCCCGCGACGATAGCACCGTCGGTCCAGTTGGTAATGAACTTACCTTCTGCGCTTGGGGGAGTGGGTTCGATTCCCACCTACGACAAACATTTATGTGATGAACATGAATGTTTGTCCTATATCTGGGTGTTCATATCTATTTAAAAATATATATCTGTGCCTCCTGTGATGAGTGATTTAAGTCGAGTTGTACCCTTTTCGTGATTTTAACAAAATAATGATCAGAAAAAAAAGCCGATTTTTTTGGTCCAACTCACGTTTGTCTATCTGCTATAGTTTCGGAGATAATTTTGTGCAATGTGATATAAGTGCCAGGATTTTGGCAAAAAAATCGTGAATATAGATATATGTCAAGTTGTAACCCCTTAAAGTAATTGATACACAAGTTGTTTTTCGTGCTTTGTGGTATAAAAGCGATTATATTAGTTTTCACATTTTATTTTTCAGTATATTTCTCGTGAATATTGACATATTTAGAATTAAATCGCTTTGAACCAATTTTTCTCAATACTAATTAGGGTACAATTCAACATGTACCGATTAATCCGAATCTAAATATTTGCTTAATTTGTGACAAGTGATACATCTTGACATATACCATTCGTCACAAATCAATTTTTATGTGTAAACGAATATAAATAGAATTGTATCTAAAACTCAAACAAAATTAAAAAACAAATATGAAGAACAAGATGTGCTAAATGATACAAGTGCGTACTGCGTACATGATATGGGGGGCGGGGATACGCGGGGCTGTGCAAGTGAAGTGACGCGGGGTCGGGGAAGCGCGGGCGACGGGCGTTAGTACCATCGCCAACAAGCACATCAGAAAATGCTAATCCTGGTTGTTCATTTTGGAAAAGTAAAAGCAAAATAGTGATAGAAAAAAACAAGAAAAAGTGATAAAGAAAGAAGACAGGATAGAATAAAGAGAAGCCTTTTTCGTAACATCATCATCATTATCAGCCAGAAGACGTCCACTGCTGAACATAGGCCTCCTCCTTTAACCTCCACACTGAACGACAGCCTGCCTTTTGCATCCACTGGATGCCAGCGACTCTCACTTTGTCGTCGGTCCATCTAGTGAGAGGCCTACTTACGCTGCGTCTTCCGGTTCGTGGTCTCCACTCAAGAACCTATCTTCCCCATCGGCTATCGGTTCTTCGAGCGATGTGGCCTGCCCATTGCCCCTTCAACTTGCAGATTTTAACAGCTATGTCGGTGACTCTGGTTCTTAGGCGAATATCCACGTTTCGGATTCTATCGCGCAAAGAAACTCCGAGCATGGCTCTCTCCATTGCCCGCTGTGTGACTCTGAGTTTTTCCAAAAGGCCAACAGTCAAGGACCACGTCTCAGTACCATATGTCATCACTGGCAACACACACTGTTCAAAGACCCTTGTCTTTAGGCACTGTGGTATCTTGGACGAGAAGATGTCACGCAATTTCCCGAACGCTGCCCATCCGAGTTGGATTCTTCGGGCGACCTCTTTGCCTAAGTTGGACTTACCTAACTGAACAATCTGTCCAAGATAGGTGTAATGGTCAACAACTTCGAGAGTATCGTTCCCAACGACTATCGGCACGGGTTCAACACGGACATTGGACATAATTTTTGTCTTGTCCATGTTCATTTTAAGACCCACCTGTTGGGAAAGACTACTGAGGTCGCTGAGCATCGTATTTAGGTCCTCCAGCGACTCTGTCATGATGAGTATATCATCGGCAAAACGAAGGTGAGTGATGTATTCGCCGTTGATGTTGATGCCTAATCCGTTCCAGTCCAAGAGCTTGAAAATGTCCTCCAATGCATTCGTGAACAGTTTCGGAGAGATAACATCTCCCTATCTCACGCCTTTTGCAATTGGATTGGTTCCGTGCTCTCGTCCTGTAATCGGATCGACATGGTGGCGTTTCTATATAAACACTTCAACACTTCGATATACCTATAGTCGATATGACAACGCTGGAGGGACTGCAATACTGCCCAGGTCTCGATTGAATCAAATGCTTTCTCATAGTCCACAAACGCTAAGCATAATGGCCGATTATACTCCTCAGTGTTCTGTATAATCTGGCGGAGCGTGTGTATGTGGTCTATGGTGCTCCAGCCTCTACGGAAACCGGCTTGTTCGGGAGGCTGAAAGTCATCAAACCTGCTTTCGAGACGGTTCGTAATGACTCTGGAGAACAACTTGTACACATGGCTCAGGAGTGAGATGGGTCTATAATTCTTCAATAAGGTGTTATCACCTTTTTGATGACACCACCAGGAGTGTGGTGGAGCACCACCACACTCCTGTGCCATGCTTCAGGCGTAGTACCATCGAGTATGACTGAATTGAATAACTTCTGGAGGACTAACAGTACCGGTTTTCCACCCGCTCGCAGTAGTTCTGTCGTGATTCCGTCATCACCCGGCGCCTTGTTGTTCTTAAGCTGTTTCAGAGCTATTCTAATCTCGTACAGGCTGATGTCTGGGATGTCCTCAGTAAAGTGTCGGGTCAGTTTAGCTCTCTTGTCCTGAGCTGTACTAATACTGTAATTTTCGTAACACTGGCATCGAATACACAACAACGTCAGGATAGACGAAGAAAAGTCGTGAATTACGTGATCTTGACAACTGTCGTAAAAAGCGCAAAGAGAGGTTGCCAGTGCATTTAAGGTAAAATCTTTTTGATACGTATTGGAGTCTGGGAAGTTATGAAAGAAGAACCGAATTTATGGCGAAATGTAACTCACGTGTTTAATTGAATTTTGATAAAACTGTGCCTTATTTGTCAGAAGTTAATAATTTTGAAGAAGTTTAAGAAACGTTAATTATTTTTTCAAAACTTGTATTTATTTTCACAATAAATGTGCATTTTAATGAGGGGTATAACTTGACTTGTATCATTTAATACATATTTCAAAAGACTTGAATTTTAGCATACTGATACAATTCAGGTAAATTATGATAATAGCGAACAGATACGTAAAACAATCTAATCTTTAGGGTAGTACTTTTATTATTTGTTTGAACAACATTGTGTTAGGTATATTATTCTAATGAGTTATTAGTTTTTTTTACTTCTTATATATCAGTTTACACAAAGACAACTTTTAGGTGCAACATAATTTAATTGTACTTGTATCACTTATCACATAATTCAAACACATATTATAAATTAAAAAAGGTACATCTTACAGATTTTTCATGAATTACTTTAAAACAATAACATTTTAAATAAAAATAAAAATGCACAGTGAAAGTGAATGTTTTTATCTACAAAAGAAGGTACTTAAGTGTAACCTAGCCCACTTAGTTCACGAACTAGATTTTTTTTAATCTTGTTTTTGCGCTCCTGTAAAGTGTTGATTTTTGACTTGTATCACTCATCACAGGAGGCACAGATATGTATGTATATCAGTCTCTGGCAGCCATTTCACAAGCTTTGCTTAGTTTGGGGTCAGATGACCGTGTGTGAAAAAATGTCCCGAATATTTTATTTAACAAAAAGAAGGGCCAACTCTAAATATAGGTAGGTACTGTACTGTATTGCCTACCTTGAGGAGTTCC
Source organism: Agriopis marginaria (assembly GCA_932305915.1). NCBI lineage: Eukaryota > Metazoa > Arthropoda > Insecta > Lepidoptera > Geometridae > Agriopis > Agriopis marginaria. The sequence continues at coordinate 6,009,660 of OW029926.1, forward strand.
TAGGAGTTCGATAGTTACCGAAGGAGATTAAAGCGACGAGGTTATGCCCCGTGCTTTTTCTGCTGCTATTTACGCTGCAGATATATCGGAATCGCGTCAGTGATGGATCGGCTAATGTAAAAGCTGTCATTACCAGAATGTAAATTGAACAGTCAAGCGACAATTTTAGCGCACGCTTGTAGTATCGATGTTTGTTTAGATGAGCACCGTTGTCACTGTCATCAAGCATGTCACCGACACCCATCGTAATTCGAGCCACTAGCTTTTGATTCCATTTAATTTTTTTAATTTTATTAACACGCTTTTTTAATTTTCTCCCCCACCCCATTCCAAAATCCATTCCGTTGCTGCTTCACTCAGAATTTCAATCTGCCGAGTCCGGAGGGCACGCGGAAACAGATACAAGGTGGTGATGTGACAGATGGATATGTCAGAACCTATGAAGAGTTTGAATACCAGCAGTCCGAAGAAAACTTATCTAGGACAGTGGAAATAATAGAATTGGACAACGATGAAATGCCTCTACTTGGTGATGGAGACTCTAATGACCCGGACTACGACCCTGATTGTTCTTCTGCTCGGAGCCGCGGCAATGGTGCCAGAAAGCGTAAAGTGGCGAAAGTGAAAAGGCCCCGCAGCAAATCTAGAGGTCGCAAAACAAGAAGCCAGTCAGCCATAGACAAACAAACCGAAGTCATCGTCGACTAGCTTTAGGTTCTCGAACGTAACTCAACTGTGATGTTTACACGATTTTAGACGAAATTGTATCTTTAGGACCATTGTAGTCTCGGCATCGCGAGACGTGTCAAATGAACTCAAAATGTCAGTAGTTAAAGTGAAAATCGATTTGATAATATAATTTGTTTATAGTGACAAAGGTCCGGTTTCACCAACGTTGATCGTCCTGGAAAACTAATCGTATATTAAAGTCCTAACAGACGTGTGGATATGGTACGCTGGACCACCGGCCAAAGAGAGAGAATGAGAACATTTTCTCTTTCTCTCCCTTTGGTTGGACGGTCAACCAAGTCCGACACGTCTGTTAGGGCTTTAAATCTGAACTACAAAATACAAATAGGAAAAGTGACATTAAATGAAAGTTGAAATACTTTTTAGACGTTTGTTGTAAATTTGAGTCTAATGTCCAAAATATATTTCAATACCAATGTATTAATGATCTTATTTGTTGTACAAACGTAAATCGAGATGACCATTGTCCGAGAAACAGGTTGTAGCATACCGATATTGCGACCCACTGCTTAGTATGCATAATTGTATTGTATGAATTTATGTGGAGTGCTAAACAATGAAAGCGACCGCGACACGTGACGTGTGGGTCGTCGGTCGCGGTCGCAAAGAACGAAATGCTACCTAGTCTTGGCTACGAGTTTTGTGACATTTCGCAAAGCCGAAAGACGACCTTATTATTACTCAAACAATCAATTGATCTAGCGTTTACTTTAGCATGTTTGTAAAACTTCGGTTAACAGTAAATTCACCCACGTAGTCTCTCAATACTGTGACCTTCTTTAACAGTAAGGCGAAGGTTGTGTCTTGGTTAAAGTGAGTTATGATTGTGACTCATATTATTGATTTTGACTTGCGAATATATTTAGAATCAACACGGCTTAGTGCCATCACAGTATAAAATGAAATTTTGTACTCAAATGTTAGCAAAAGGCTTTGCGATATCTTTTGTTTATTAGCCTAACCATTTGGCCGCTACGCCTTAAACGCATTTATGTGGCCTATACGCCACGGCACAAAAATGTTGCGTATTTATCAACGATAGACATCGTTGGCGCACAGGGCCCGCAAAGGCTTGTCAATTATGGTTGACTTTGGCGGTCAAAAGGTTAAATTCCGTAGGTATTTTTTAAACTCTATAAGAAACTGCATATTTTTTTCCACTTTTCATGCTGGCTGCTGCCGTTGAAGGAAAACATTGTGAGGAAACCTTAACCGTACCTAACAGCGCGTTCCGGCTATTTCACTTGAAAGCCAGTCCATTCCAGACCAACCATTTTTTACCATCTTCGACCAACCGTCTATTCAGTCAACCATTGGCATTTTGTCTTCAAAATTCAAACAAGGTCTGTTGTGACCATTCTCATGTAGATCTACTACGTCTAGCTTGCTCCCTTACTGTCCAGATCGAATATACATCGCTTATGACTTGATTCATATTGAGTTCACAATAAAACCACAGAAAAGAAAAGTAAATAGAACGGAAATGAGAAGGAAAATCTCTTACCAGGCATTGTGAACATTCTTATTTAGTTCAACGCCTCGAACTCCGAATCACAGTTGCTAACTGATTTTGAATGACTGACGTTTCGTTTATATGGAACTGGCTACAACAAATTTCTTACAAAAATACCTTGACAGCCGTTATAATTTAAACAAAAAAAAAACTTTTCTGTGATTAAAACCGTGTTTCGAAGCGCAGGACGCATAAATCCTAAAGCACCAACTTAAACTTAGGAAAATTTATAAAAGAAAATTTTCACGTTATTTAATATGATCTCTACTACATTTTCAGGGTAATGAAATCAGATTTATTTTCCATATCGTAAAGAAACCAAAGTTCTCAAGTTATCGTTGATGGCTTACATTCTTGTAACTTGTGTTGTGGCATAATTATATTCCTATTTATATTGTAACTTTAGTTATTTTTTGTTATGTTCTTCTACTTATTATATTTTCAATGATTTCTTTGTGCTTTCTAGACGAATTTATGTGTCGCCATGTTTTTTTAAATATTGTTGTTATATACCACAAAAGAAGTTCAATTTGATAAATAAAATTATAATGCAGTAATTTAAGAGATTAAGGTTTTGTTTCACAATGTCCGGTTAATGTTCCGGTTAAGCTAATAAAAACTTATCTATTAAATAAATACTGTCCTTGCGTTTCACAATCATTAAACAGCGCTTACCATCAGATAAAGTTTCTATTAAATTATATATCAGATCACGTTGCAAATTAAATTTATTAGTTTAGGTCGACAGAAAAAAACACAAAAAAAAAACGTTAAAATGCGGCGTTCCCATCTCGCTGCCCGAGGTATATAGATTGGATTTGATTGCCGGTGGATTAAAAAGGATTGTGAAACGCGGTGAGATAACCGAAAGTTGTATCTCTCACATAATTTATGTGATGGTTAGCAACTAGGTACAGTAGAATCCGTTTATTATGACTCCGCCTATATTGACCAACTGATTATTATGACCTAATTACACTAAGAAGTTTGGTTTTCATATAAAATTCTTTAAAAAAAGGTCGGATATAGTGACTTCCCTTGTGACAGTGACATGTCGCTTATTATGACCCATTTTTAATAAATTATGTCCGGTTATAATGACCGACATGGCGATGTCTTCTATACACAATAGTATTAGAGACTGTTTTTACAATAAAATGAAAAAACAAAAGCAGACTAAAATTACAGATTTCCTACATTAAAAAATATGTATGTACTGCATTACGTGCAATTTTTATTTTGATTTAATATGTATGTATACTTACTATGTTTCTCTATTAAAATACTTAAGTACATATTTACATTAAAAAGTTTATTTTTCTTCACAAAACGCTTTGTATGACGTCCGCTTATTATGACGTGTTTGTCAATTCTTTTCGATGTCATATTAAACGGATTCTACTGTACTTTAATATCACATCAGACCCAAGACAGCCTCAGAGGGCAACAAACCTTCAGAGGGTTTGTTTCAGAATGTGCTGTATGTATTTTTATTAAATTTTTTGTTATGTTTAACGGTAACATTGCTATGAACAGTTTATTCTTGTGCATGCAATATTGTTTCTGTTGTCACACTTGCATCAATCCAAATTTAAGTGACGGTTAAAAAAAACTGATATTGTAGGTCCCAGAATACCCCACTAGATCTAAAAATAACAGCACTAAAATGTTTGCCCTCCCTTTCTCACTTGTGGAATTGAAACGAGACGCATACAATTTCCACATCGCTCGAAGAACCGATAACCGATGGGGAAGAAAGGTTCTGGAGTGGAGACCACGAACCGGAAGACGCAGCGTAGGGAGGCCTCCTACTAGATGGACCGACGACATTGTGAGAGTCGCGGGCATCCAGTGGATGCAAAAGGCAGGCTGTCGTTCAGTGTGGAGGTTAAAGGGGGAGGCCTATGTTCAGCAGTGGACGTCTTCTGGCTGATGATGATGATGATGATGCATACAATTTAGTGTTGACAGAATCGATCTCATTGTGAAACAGTCACAATATTAAATTATTATAACACCAGATGCCTTATTATAGATGTCTTATCGTGATTCGGATTGTGAACGCGATCGCGTGCCATCTCCCTTACGCACGTGGTGTGAGTAAGTAGATGCGAACGGGCCGGCATGCAATCTCGATCACAATCAAACTTCTATAATAAGGCCGCGGCTTGCACTCTGGATTATGTTTTATCGGTTGAGATGTAATAATGTATGATAAAACCTCACGCGAGTTTTGATGAAGTTACAATATTCGAAACAAACAGTCAATATTTGTTGAAAAAATTGAACTAAAACTGGCACTGCAATAATATCGCCTTCCAACTGTTCGGAATTTTATTTTTACTTATAATCCATTCAAAGTATGTATATATTTTGAGTATGTAAATCTGATTCAAAGCTATATTTTGTTTATCAAATTGGACTTGTGCTCTTTACTTATAATTAGGGTACTACCTATTTAAAAATAATATATAATTTCGATTCATATACTCACCGCGACTGCGCGTGCTTACAACCGATTGCTACCATAATATCAGGTGCATAGAGTGGATATTCATATGTGGAAGTGTTAGTCTGAATGATTCAGATGTTGACTCTCCTACACATGAATATACATTCTGAAGGAATGCCAAAATGTGTTAGTAAATTAACTCCCAGTGAATGAAGTTAAAATTCTAAAACTATTTTACTGACTTCAAAAGGAGGGTTCTAGATCCGTATTTTTGTATATACATCAATTATTCCATTACATTTGTAAACTCATTAAGGGTCCTGTATACCCTCTGCAGCTTTCTCTCTCGCACATTTTCACAATATTGAAGATATAAAATCAGTGAGTGTGAATTTCCAAAAAGTAACAAAATCATGTCATGGTGTCTATCGTAACATTACAAACAAAGAAATTGTCAATTTGATATATTTTAATTTGACACAGTAAAATGGTAACAAGTGATTTTTATTTCTCGTGTCATTTTATTCCGTCAAATTACAAGATATCGAAGCAAACATTTCTTTGTTTGTAATGTTATAATAGACACCATGACATGATTTTGTTACTTTTTGGAAATTCACACTCATTGATTTTATATCTTCAATAATGTGAAAATGTGCGAGCGAGAGAGCTGCAGAGGGTATACAGGACCCTTAATATCTTTATTTTTTAATTAATCTCTTAGCCAAAATTGCCTTTTTAACGCTGATTTCTATCCATCGTTCCTTTTCGCACAATCTCTAAGAATTTTGTACATTGTTTACATCGCATGACATTGTAAATTTTAGTTAATTTTTCATAGATATAAAGAGAGTTGTGTGTATGTAATTTAGGCTTAGAATCGCGTGACTGATTTAGTGTTAAAATACGTATTTCTAAATAAATGTAGTGAGTTTTTCGTGCATTTTGTTTCAATGTTATTTAGTTGAGCAAAACTGAAACACTGAACTGAATGCTTACGCTTTGCTCTAAAAGCTTAGTAAATTATATCCGTGAGGATCACACAATGTAAGTATACATTTTAATCTATTTCTTTTTTCACTCTATAGCATTTAAAAACTTTTAAAGCAGTTATGAAAAGTATTTTCTCTGAATTGTAAGTAAGTTTGAGCAGGCGAAGTAAGTAGGTAGGCCCCGATATCTAAAATTTTAGGCCGCCAAAAAATCTCGGCTTTGTAGTGTAGAATCCTTTAACAATGTGGTTATAAGAGTAACCGTTAAAGAGTGTAATTATAATAATAGATTATCGAACTGATTCTTTATTCGATCATAAAAAAGCTGACCATAACAACAAACAAAACAAAAGCCGAACAAAGAAAACAAAATTAAAATGTGTCCAAAATTAAGGAAAATACAAGCATTTTAATATCCTGCTAGACAGAACGCTCTATACTTACCAATGACGTCACATATAAGTACGCCATACTTACAATTGCCTTGCGAGAAAGGGACAGAGTCCTAATCAGAACAAAATACTTTAAACGCTTATATCTCAGTCAATTTGAATAGTTTCTTCTGTAAGTGTATTGCATTTTATGATATTTTTCTCTAACCCTGTTACTTTTAACAAACCCAACACCTGTCCGATAGCCGATTATAGTAAGAAAACCTTGATGTAAAATGGTGCGGTCCAAGACAGCACAATTTCCAAAATTGTTTTCTTTAGTTGCTGTTCCACTACCTTATTCTCATTTATAGACAAAACAAAATGTAGCTTAGATGGTATCGGTGCTAAATTACTGTGCTGCCATTTTCCAGGGTGGCGGCGGCTTAGTGCAGCAACTGCGTAAGAGTTACAGCCTATCAGATCTGACGGAGTGCTCGCCACGGGAGGAGAGAGGCAACGATGAAGCCGATGATGTGCTTGCCGAGCCGTTAGTGCTTAGACGGGCTGTTAAAGCGTAAGTCAAAGTCAAATCATTTATTGCACATTATGCTAAACAGGTGAAACTTGTATAAAAACTAGCGGTCCGCCCCAACTTCGCACGGGTATAGATTATAGCCTATGTCACCCGGGGATAGTGTAGCTTCCCGTCAGTGAAAGAATTTTTCAAACCGGTTTAGTAGTTTCGGAGCCTATTCAATGCAAACAAACAAACAATCAAATCTTTCCTCTTTATAAGTATAGATAATGACCCAATTGCCATACCCTAGTATGGCAATTTATATATATGGTGCAGAAATATGGAGCGGCCCGGTCTGTTTTATAATGTTTTATCGTTAAGAAAATTTTCTACTGAATAATAACAATTTCTAATTAATGTGTTTTTAAGATTCTTTGGAAAGTTTTGTTAATTTTCGTCACTCTTTAAGTCGTCAGGTAATTTATTAAATAGTATTATATATATTATCCTCCGTAAGAATTACTGACGGACTGACCTGAAAAAAACCGACAAAAGACATTATGAATGGCTGAAAATATTTTCTTGAATCATAGCTAAAAACACACGAACAAATCACCATTCAAACAAAAAATAATAATAATAATCATTTCAGCCGTTTGGGAGCCACGAATACAACAAACATACACACATAGATACACAAGGGCGTAGCCAGGATTTTCTCGAAAGGGCAGTTCAGTTCAGTTGGGGACAAATGCAACATTATTTAAAATAATTTTTAAGTTCGGAAGTTCTGAACGACGCTTACTCACACTCATAGGGGAAGGGGGGGGGTCTGCCCCTCCCCCTCTGGGGGGTTAAACAAGACCCATTTTCTGTTAGCGTTAAAGCTTGCGGAAAGATGAAATTGTACGATGATTACATTAGCATGAGATAACATCTCTCAAGCTAATGTCATCATCATCATCATCAGCCAGAAGACGTCCACTGCTGAACATAGGCCTCCCCCTTTAACCTCCACACTGAACGACAGCCTGCCTTTTGCATCCACTGGATGCCCGCGACTCTCACAATGTCGTCGGTCCATCTAGTGGGAGGCCTCCCTACGCTGCGTCTTCCGGTTCGTGGTCTCCACTCCAGAACCTTTCTTCCCCATCGGTTATCGGTTCTTCGAGCGATGTGGCCTGCCCATTGCCACTTCAACTTGCAAATTTTAACAGCTAATTCGCTAAGTTAAGTTATGGTGTTAAGCTAATGTCATTTTCATACAACTTTATCTTTCCGCGGGCGTTAACTCTAACAGAAAGTGGGTCTTGTCTAACCCCCAAGGCAAATCCCTTGCAGATACATATATACAGATACAAAATTACTATAACACCCTTGTTTTTGCGTCAGGAGTTAAAAACTTGTTGTTTTGACAGCGGATACGTGACGCGGCGCAGCGCTTCCGAGTCGAACAATCGGTCTCCGATATACTTCCCGGAAGTTGACGTCGAAGTGAGGCCGCGTCCCAGGAGCGACGAACCTGATTTTAGGTATTTATTTCAAACTAAACCTGTTTAAGAGTGTGTGTTGCCAGTGATGACATATGGTACTGAGACGTGGTCCTTAACGTTGGCCTTTTGGAAAAACTCAGAGTCACATAGCAGGCAATGGAGAGAGCTATGCTCGGAGTTTCTTTGCGCGATAGAATCCCAAACGTGGATATTCGCCAAAGAATATCAGTATATCAGTCTCTGGCAGCCATATCACAGCTTATTGCTTTGCTTAGTTTGGGGTCAGATGACCGTGTGTGCAAAAATGTTTCGTTTTTTTTTTTAATTTTAGTGTAAAATTCCTTGTCAAATTTATGAAAACTAACGAAGATTTAACGCCACAAAAAATAAGCCTATTATTAAATAAATAAATAAAATAAGGGTCGGATGTACTCATATTATATTTATAACTAGCAGTGTCCCGCATTTTTGTTCGTCCGCATATTTCGGGATAAAAATTAGTCCTGTCTTTATTTTACTCTATTGCCTCATTGAAATTGGTGAAAACATAAAAGAATAGAAGCAAAAAGCCGAAGATCGAGCTGATAGGATGACGTACCTTAGGTTATGTTCAGCAGCGGACTACTAGCTGGAACTCCCTGCTGCTCTCCTTGTTTCCTGAGAACTACAATCTAGGCATCTATTCAAATTTACTTGCATATGAATCGTCTATTTAACATGTTACTTACACCGGGATATGCTAATAAGGACTTGAAAAGAAAAATAACAGCGGTCAAATGCGAGTCAGGCTCGCGCATTTAGGTTTCCGTACCACCACATAAATTGTGCTAAAGTACAAGCAGTTAGTGCAAAAATACATCATGCTCAGGCGGTCACCCATCCAAGTACCGACCGTGCCCGACTTTGCTTAACTTCGGTGATCGTATGAGGTCTAGAGTGAATAGATTTCTTCTAGATTAACGTTCTGCACGATCTAATTCCCTCCTGCCCATTTTTATATCGCACTGCCAGAGAGAGAGAGAGAGAGATAGATAGAGAGCGGGCACGAAAAATCGTCACCGCTTTATGGTTGATATTCCGAAAATCCGTTCGAAGCGCTTTGATTCCACATTTATTGTGCGAACTGCTAGTCTGTGGAATGCGCTGCCTGAATGGGTGTTCCCCGATGGTTACAATCTGTTTTTTTTTATTAGAATAAGTGGCAAACAAGCTACGGGCCACCTGATGGTAAGTAGTCACCGCTGTCTATAGACACCTACAATACCCGGGGCATTTTCAGTGCGTTGCCTACCTTTGAGGACTCTATTCTGGGTGTCTTAAATCACGAGTGAATCGGTTTCTTATAGGCAAGCGTGCTCCAACGTAGACTGCATCATCGCTTAACATCAGGCGTGATGTCGTCCAAACGCAACACTATAATTATTTTTAAAAAAAACGTGTTCACCCTCGGCCACACCGTTGCTTATCGGGCGTGTTGGTGGCAAAAGTAGATCTGTTCTACGTAAAAAAAAACCTGACTATGATGATGAAACAACCATCTCAAAACAGCAAAGATTAAAACCGAGAGACGAGTTAATTTCGCACAGGTATATAGACAGAAACTTCATTGTGCACAGCAGAAATAACAAATACAAACAGACAGAGAGACTAATACGAGCTAGTGCCAAAGTGGCGGTCTTATCACTAAATGGAACCATCGGAAAAAAATTATATGTCTGTAGTATGCAAGATTCATTTTATCATTCCTATATTAAAATTTCAGTCTAATAAATATTTTTTTTATCATTTCCAGCCACATAAAATCAACAGAAGACATAAGCTCTGGCTACTCGAGCGCCGACAATTCAGCCTCTCTAACGCGCACAGGCTCGCTCGGCGCAGGCGCACGTCGCACGCGCGCCACGCGCACTACTACCGTCACTACTATCAAACGACCGCAAGCTGCTGAGGTCTGGTAACTTTTACACTATGGAACTTTTAATCGTCTTTTTAGGGATCTTTATTCACTAGCGTTTAGCGTTTGATACGCTATAGCTTGGCAAAATATTACTGACATTGACAAATACTTGCTACACAGAAAAATTGTAAGGAAAGTTACGAAAACTGAATTTAGGCGTTCTGATTCAATGAAAGCAGACATTCGAAGAAGCGTTCGAGAGACGTTATTTTCAGTCAGTTTCGAGTCACGACGCCGCCTTAAAGCCTTCGTCAAATAGATCGCGTACCTAGCACGACGTCAAAGCGTTTAAGCATTTTGTGTTTAACACAACGTAAATACCAGAGCGAACTAGATCGTCTGCACAAATACGTCATAAGTACGTAGAGTTTACCGTTACATATTTCAGAAATATGACCCCAAGAGGGCGCTATTTCGTTTGCCGTCACGGCATACGAGCCGATTTTACTGCCAAGGCGCGCTAATACATGTTTCACATAAAAAATATTTTTTATTAAAATACAACAGAGCGGCGAGTACTACTAGCGCGCCCGTTCTGTTTGACAGGAATTACTTTTAACAGTACAAGATAAAGTGAAAACAAAAAGATAGATAACGCCTTGACGTGCGCAAAATACGAGGTCTATTTAACGAAGCCGACGTTGGGCCTAAGAATATTTGTATCGAAACATAGAATGTTACTATATTTATATCAATTAAGAAAGTATAGTTACTTGCATCAGGGTAAGAATGTGGTGCTTGCAAAAGATTGTAGTTAACAAAATCTATTGAATTTGGCAAATATTTATCTCAAGGAAAGCAATAATAAATAAAGTGTTGGAAATGTGCGTAAAATAAGCTCAAGTCGTACCTCTCTAAAAGTTAAATGCCATGGGCATTATTGCTATTGGCTTAAAAATTATAAATGTTGTTATTAAAATAATTTATATATTAGAAATTTGTAGTATTTTAATAAGGTTAAATGGAGACAATCTTCAAAAGATACGAACATCTATCTCGAAAACGAATGTTGTTTTTAATATATTTTAGGGTTATACTATTTATGCATGCATGATTTAGAATATTTAGATATTATACTATTAAAAATCAAGTCTATAAGTCTGTCTGTGCATTTATTAGCTTTTTTATTTGATTTAGACTTAAGTGCTTTTTATTTAAAGGAAAGTGAAGTTATCATCGAGGAGCTACGAGACGACGATAATAATGTTGAATATGCGAATATGCCCTCTTTAGTCAATGTCCCATCTCCTATATATTTATCCCAAACGGAGCCTCCATTTTTGTACCAATATGTTGGAGATCAAGTCAAAATAATCCAAGTTTTAGGTGATTTCCCGTTAGGCATAAATAGTAAAACAATCACAGGCAATCAAAGTCGAGAAAATAAAGATATAACCATCGAAAATAAAAGCATAACAGAAAACACTTTAAATAAAATCAATTCTAACATTCCTGCTAATGCGAAAGCTAACGAACACAAAAGCTACACTAATAAAACAGAAATTTCCAGTAGTAAAGATAACTCTGGTATAGATATAGCCCAAAATAACGAAGTAACAAAAGTAAACGAATCTACTCAAATAGATATCGCTAAAGATCGTACAGATGCCAAAGATAATACAAACAGTACAGACACAGCTAGTTTAGATGATCTTTTGGCAAATGATAATGATTCCGCTGAAAGTGATGACGAAGCTTCATTTGGAACGCCTGATAACTCTCCAAAGAGCAAACGAAAATCTTCTAAAGGCAAATATGGAAAAACTAAAGCACCACTACCCCCTAACATTGATAATATATCAGTAAAAGATGACAAAAACAAAACTGATACCGATAATAACGTTCTGGACAGTGCTACATCACAAGAAAGCTTAGTAGATATAGTCAATAAGCTACCTAAAGCCGTGTTCAAAGAAACTGGTAACTTCAAAGGCCTTCAAGTAGTAAATCCTATAGCCGAAAAGAAAAGACGACACAAATCTAAATCTCCTGGAGTAATAGTAAAAAGCAACAGTTCAGGGTTGAGTAAACTACTTCAGTTGCCTGGTAAATTAGCGTTTTGGCATAAAGGCGATAACAAATCTGATGTTTCAAACTCATCAAGCAGAAGATCATCAAACATTGAACAGGCAATTGACGAGTTTCAGAGTTGCAATGATTTGACAAACATGGCATTAACTGGTGAAGTTGATATTTCTGATGATCACCAAGAATCTTCTGATTACGATACCGAAAGCATATCGCAGGAAATCATTGAAAAAAGTGTCGCATTGCAAAAGACAATAGAAGCTAAATTAGTAAGTCACCCAGAATACAAAACTGGTGCTTTACAAGATGAGATTCTAATGACTTCTAAAAGCACAGATGTGTGATAAAAATCCCATACACCCTTCGTTATTACGCTGAGGAAATACCAAACAGTATGTTATTTGTTTCGTGTGTTCGTCTGAGCATGGTTTGACTGTCCCTCCGTACATGATGCGATGCGTTTGAAACTGGTTTTCTGTACAAGTCGCCGAACCTGTATTAAGTTTATTGTCCGCCATTTTAAGCAGGCATACGGGGACAAACGGACCTCGTTTGCACATCTTTATTTGAAAATCAACTTCAATAGCGTCGCGCTGTACATAGAGGGCTAAAAACGCGTTCGCATATTCAATTCAAAACAAAAACTTTGCTTACTTTGCGAGAGTATTATCCCTGCCTACGAAATCTAATATTTGGCTTCCTTTTCCTCCCTTTTTTGTTTTATTTGTAAGTTTGTAGTGTCAATATTGTTTTATGTTTGCTTTTTGTTTCCCTTATAATATTGTGTTATTATAAAAAAACTACAAAAGTGATGAATGCATTTTTTCTGTTTTTAAGACAATAAAGTGTGGCATTCCGATCTCGACGACTGCGACCGCGCGTTGACGTGTGGTTCGCGTGCATTGTTTGCACTCCATATAAATTCATACTGAGCAGGGGGTCGCACGACGTGGTCGCTGCCGCCGGTCACGGTCGCCGGTCGCGGTCGTCGGTTACAGTCGCCAAGATCGGACTGCTCCCTTTATAGTTACAAAACCTGTCCACTGATTTCAATATAATTTTTTGATAAAGAACAGCTACATAATTCTCTATTCAAAAAACAGACTCCTAAATGAATGTTCGAACACAATTATTGCTTTTGCCAAATCAACAGGCGCTGGAACAAAGTTATTCATGTTATTGGAGTTGATTAAAAACTGCTGAACCAAAACTTATGACATTTTAAGGAACCACCTCAAGAGCTTCCTATTTTTTTTAAAAGTGCCTTTTAATCGAGAAATAATACTGAAATTGGTTTTAGAGCGGCCACGCACACTGCAATATTTTTATTTACTAAATAATTTCGCGATAAAAGTATTATCGAGCCGAGCTAAGAAGCGTTCTGAAAGCAATAAATTATAAACTCTGAATGAAATCATTGTAATCGGGCCAACTACTCACGTTCAAAAACCAAGCAAAATTCACAACAGGGCCCTGATTCTGTAACTTCAAACACGCACGTAACGCGCCGTGTTAAGTTTACCTCTAAAAGTTGGTCTTTATTTCTAGGGAATAGAGTCCAAATTTTTCGAGGTTAACTTAACGCGGCGCGTTACGTGCGTATTAAAGTTACGGAATCAGGGCCCTGTCAGAACATTTCTTTGGTTGCCATAGATAAAATATTACAAATGAAAAAGTAATCCGCTGTCACAGACAAAAAAAGATTTGAATGAAGTAACTATCTGTGGTCTTGTGAGATGTGCGTGCTTTCTCCATTCTCTGTGCTTATGCTTTTTAATTAGTTACCATAATACCCGTTTTATTTCCAGGCAATGCTGTCGGCCTCTGCTACCATTCCGCGCACAAAAAAAACTAATAAAAGGAAAACACAATAGACAAATGCATAAGTATAATTTGTTACAATATTAGCCTTTGGGGTAATAAGTGCAAGGGCGTTTGAACTATGTACTGTAGAATTCGGTTATAACAACCAAAGGACAGGCTACTATGAATAGTTCGTGTGAAAACCAAACTTAAGGGTGCGTTTTCGTTGTTATAACCAGTCGGTCTTTCGAGCTATGGAGAGGGCTATGCTCAGGGTTTCTTTACGAGATCGAATCAGTAATAAGGAGATCCGTAGATGAACGAAAGTTACCGGCATAGACACCGGATTAGCAATTTGAAGTAGCAGTGGGCAGGGCACATAGTACGCAGAACAAGTGGCCGATAGGGTCTAAAGGTTCTTGAATGGAGACCACGGCCCGGTAAGCGTAGCATAGGACGTCTACCCACAAGATGGACATTGGACAGACGACCTTAAAGAGACCGCAGGAAAATGCTGAATGCAGGTCACTTCCAACCAGCTCTTTTGAAGATCAATGGGGAAGGCCTATGTACAGCAGAGGACGTCCTATGGCTAAATTTATGATTATGAACCAGTCAGTCATTATAACCGGTTGTTCGTTATAACATGTTGGTTGTTATAACTGGTTTCTACTGCCCTTATTTGACTGAATGTACCTGTAAGATTTTGACGACTGTAAGGCTTGCTCTTATTATCTCATTGGTAATTTGCCGTCGCCAAGCTTCGGGCTTGCAATAATGCTCTCTCACTTGAATGTTGCCAATAATAAAATGAGCACACGCTGATTTGCTAGAGAGCATACACAAGAATTTGTGAAGAAATTTTCATTTATTTATGGCCACCACATATAATGGACTAACCTATAAACGCATACAAACTTAGTGAATTGGATACATATTTGACAGAACGCCTAACGCCCACTGGAGAGATGATGCGACATTGTACAAGTTTTTTTAAGACAGTAAATTTTTTCAATTATAATGAATTTTTGTTGAAGTTAAATTAGCATCATTCTCAAAATTCTGTAGTGTACCTAAAACAAAAATAATTGACCCCAAATTCCTTATTGTACTGAATGCGACGATAAAATTAGTCTTCCGTGCAGTGCGTCCGATACACGGAAGTGTATTAAAGTGGCGGTAAAAAGACCTGCGTCAACTCTTCCCGGATTACTTAAAGTTCAAAGTTGTCACTCCGCTTCGCGCTTCAACTGGTGCTCCCCACCCTGGTGGTGCAGGGAAGCGCGACACCCACTGTTCTAAACTAGAAAATGAGATAATTTTGAACTTACTGTAAAAAGAAGAGTTAATTATTCCGCTTAAACGCCGCCGTCTCAACTCTCCAGTCGGCTTTGGGCCTTGAAGCGAGGGTCTGATAATCCATCGATTGTGGTTGCCCTTATTTTAGTTACAAAATTTACATTGCATGCCGATATTATAACGGTTGTAAGGGAAACGCTCTCGAAGCCAAAACGCTACTATTATACTATCACAATACAATCGAATATTGCCTTAAACTTGTTTCTGTAGTTTAGAATTTTGCAAACTAGCAATGTAAAGCGTACAAGCGACCGCGAGGTGCAGGTCGTTCATTGACCTCTAGCGTTAGCTGATGTTTTATTTGCATTACATTTCGTACGTAATTTTTTTATAAAACATTTTTTTTTATCGTTTTAGCAGCCGTCTTCGCTTTTGGGAGCGTTTCCCTTACACCTTGTATTAATGCTCACAATAACCGATGGCACAGTTGAAGCAATAGTCGAAATATCTACACTAAAAACTTCCCGATATGCTCAAAAAATATTTAAGTACAATGATTGAAACTCCGTACTAAATTTTATTTTTTTATAAGCATAAAATGCACTTTTTGATAATTTTATGAGAAAATAATTCTCAAAAATACTCATGTTTTGCGCCAGTTTGGTTTATTAAATGTTTATTTTAGTGTTAATAATTCTTTTTTTCTTCTCAAGTTAGGACTGTTCGATCAATGAAATTGGTAAATCATTTATAATTTAGCCAAAATTTGCCAAAAGTGAAACACTTTATGACTAAAAATTAACAAAAGTATCTTAGTAACTCTATTTATAAAATTAGTTTCTAAATAAATACTAGTCGATTAAATAAATTCCTCGAATAAATATGGCTTCAGTGAGGCTTATTCATATCCATTTATGTTATAAATTAAGAATAAGACATCACATATGTGAGAAATTGTAAAGAATATGTTGGGTGAAAATGCAGCTAAAACATTTGAATGTAACTGGTTATCTACTCGTATCTCTTGTGAATTATTGTGACTGAATGGAAACTATTAATAAATGTGAAATAGATTTCGACAGTTTTGCTATCTCTATGAGCAGCCAGCTGGTGACAGCAAAGGCTATACTGTAATGCTGAAACCTAAGATTTGATCTCTAAGGCCAAGCCTTCTTACTTCACTTGTATTTTGTACAAACAATTGCCATCTAGCGGGGAGTAGCAAAACTCGTCACAAAATTTTAGGTATCTCTACGAACAAGGTAAAAGGTCAGCCAAAAGAGGACCCCACGCTCCTACAGAGGTAATAAGCATGATCCGAGAAAAGATAACTAATTTGTTTCCCAATATCTGTGTTTATTGCAATAAAGTGGCAACTGGACAGTGACGTAATTGAGTGTCAATTCCCAGAGCGCTAGACCTTGTTTTCTTGGATGATGGTTACTGCTTTTGGTCGCTAGTGACATTTTTATTAATTTGCCATCGTTAAAAAGTCGTGTACGCGATACCTAAAAGTGCTACTCGACAAATGATACTGATTGATACGCGATGACAGCGCCGCGTCTGGGGGACTCTAATGAAACGCACTCTAAGAGTAACAACTTTCTCGAATAGCGGTCACTTTTGTTCAAATTGCATGTTGGGTGACCCCTCGATTCGATCCTTTGATAAGTTGGTCGTACTTATATTCTGCACATGTAAACTAGAGACAAATGAAGGCGAGAGATGTTAGTTTCAACTTTGAACCAAGTGGGGTCAAGTTATATTTGTCTTTTAACCTTATTCGTAGATAATACTGTATTATATGTATTTTTTCTTCCATTTCACGTTATGTTCCTTATGTTAGTTTTTTAGGTAATTGTAATTTCCAAAAAATACTGTGAATAAAATGTTACAAGATGTAGAATCACCAGTATTATGCGTAAATTATTGTAGGTAATGATTAACAATGAATGCGTAGCGTTAGCTGTTTTGTAAATTACTTTAGCTAATAAAACTCATGATTAAATTATCAATGTGTTTAAAAATGATAGTAAAGTTTGTTTTTTTAATTATAAAATAGTTACCATTTTGTTACCAGTGTACTGAATGTATGTTTTATTGAATGACGCAATTTTGCAATGTTTGAGTTTATGAAATAAAATAATACTTATGAAGAATATTATGGTTTTATTTCATAGGCTTACAAATTAAACATATTACAAAACTCCACTTACTCTTATTCTAAGGGTGTCAATAATGTATTTTACATGGTCAGGCTTGTAAGAATCATTGAGCATTTGTCCCTCAAGCTGATTCAAAGAATCATTGTCCCAGACTTTGATCCAGTGAAGTAGAGCAAAGAGCTTGTGATAGCTACTTGTATCATTTACAGCGTCAACTATTTTTACAGCTGGCAAATTCTCGATTATTTTCTGTAGCTTAGGTTTGATAACAGAGTTGAAAGTCTTGTTGCTTCTTACAGCAAACTTGTGAAGAATATCCACAGTTTGCAAGTTTATGGATTTTTCTAATAATATGTCGGGTAAATCTTTAAGCCACATGTCGAAAGCGTCACACTGATGGAAGTGACCTAAGCTATCGTTCAGTGCGATTGTGCACAACAAACTAAAGATCCGTTGTTTGGATGAGCTTGACATTGTTTTGTTGAAGTAAGCCCATATAATTTTCCTGAACAAAGCATCCATTACTGACAGTGTATTCGTCCAACTGTTCACTTCTTTCGAGAATATTGAGTGAAGTATCTTGAGAACAGCATCGTTGATTTCATTTTGAGAGTTCTGATTGAACATTCTCTCAATGTAATTGAGTACCGATAATATCTCCTTTTCATTTGTTTTGATATTTATGTTTGGATTGAGCAGAATGTACAGGTGGCAAATTTCTAAGTTGTTGGATACCAGTTTAGGATCTGTTATAACATTTTCAAAAGGTGTGCTTTGATTTTTCTGTTTCGATCTGATGTTTACCACAAATGGGAACATTTTCACAAAATACTGTGCATATTGCTGTCGGTATTTCTGACAAAACCTCTTCTGGATGTTAGAGCTCGGAGTTTTCTTGTTTAAATGCTGAACCAGGGTCCACAGCAATGAAATCACTTTTAAAGTGTGATTCAAAAGTGATGCTGCATCTTCGCTGATAACAGTTTCAAAGTTTTTCTCCTCTGATGAGTTAGGGCATACTTCAAGCCAAGTTTCATAAAGGAGAGGCATTAGTGTATCAATGTACTCCATAAACTTGCCTACTTCATCGAATGGTGTGGTTTCTTGAGCTTTTTTCGATGAAAAACAGGTCAAATGACACACTGCAGTGTAATTTGGGTTAAACAGATGGTAGTGGTTAAATTTCGAAGGATCAAAGAGTATTGTAGTATTATTAGCTCCTTGTCCCTTTTCGTTAACATTTTCTTGCTGAACAAACTTGTTCAAATAGTCTTGGAGACGATGGAGTACTTTAACTCTCCACTTTACACTGGTTATCTGACTTCCCAGGTTAACTGTGAGTGTTCTTCCCGGTTTAGAATCAACTCTGAGCTTTGAAATCATGTCCAAAAAGTTTGGTATAATCTTGTGGAAGTCATTAGCGACTTTGCTAGGTGCGCAAAGCAAGAGTATGTCTAGAAATAGAAGGGAATCTTCCTGGATCCTGTTGTCAATGTGTGTCATAGCACTGCGAAGGTACGTGGACATGATGTCATAGAATGGATCAATCTTTTCAATCCTCACATTTGTTAGCATTGTGTGTAGCACTTGAAGTGTGTCTCTCCTTACCTGAAAAAAATACAATATTATGATAATGATAATCCAGAAGTCAGTCTAAACAAGGTCAATATTGCCCTTAGACAGCCAAAGTATAGAATAGCCTAAAAAGACTGAATCACTTTGGAGCTTCTGAAGGCAGGCTGTTTACCTGTACTACTGGAGCTTCGAAAGATATTAAATGCCATCATAGACATAGGCAGAACTAACAATATCATAGATACAGGCATGGCACAAGAGCTCTACCCCTCCCCACCCCTTAAATCGATTGGTATTAATCTAAAGCCGTACTGATGCCTTATTATAGATGTCTTATCGTGATTCGGATTGTGATCGTGATCGCGTGCCATCTCACTTACGCACGTGGTGCGAGTAAGTAGATGCGAACGGGACGGCATGCAATCTCGATCACAATCAAACTTCTATACTAAGGCCGCTGCTAGCAACAACAAGGGTGTGCAAGTACAAATAAATTACTTACCACTTTTTCAATATTCAATATTAAAGGTGTGATACCATTAATAAATTGCCCTAATTGCTGCTCCAATACTTCTGGGTTTCTTGTAATGAGTTCTTTAAGCCCTTGCAGTGCATCTGTCCTAGAATTGGTATTAAAGTGGTTCAAACGAGACAAAAGCTCATTTACGTTAAGTTTTCTTGTGGATAGAGTTTCAGTGTCTGCATGCTTCTTCAACTGCTCCTTGATAACAATTTTCTTCACTTTAAAATTGGTTTTTGTAACATTTGTTCCTTTCGGCAGATCTTTTTTGGCTTTCAATTTCGTTTTTGATTTCTCAGACTTCAGAAATTTTTGATATCTTGTAGCTCCTGTTTGAGGCATCTTCAGTCACGCTATGCGTCGTCTTTCAGTGAGATATTAAAATAAAATTAGCGAACTTTGTTCATCTAAATATTATGAAATCAAAAATAATAACCTAAAATGTTCGCGGGCAAGGCAAAAGGCACGGAAAAGAAAAGAGAAGTAAACAAAAAAAAAAACTGGGAACAGGCATGCATTTCTTTCCGCCCATTGCTGAGCAGGCTTAAGCCATTAAAGCTATACCGCCTCGTCTTTTGTATTTTTCCATTAACTTTACCTGTGATTTTACTGTCATAAAATAAATATTATTGCCCTTGTAAAGTAGTGGAGACTTTACTATAGATACACTTTTAGAGGCTCTTCTCTTACGGAGTTTTGTAATCGATATGAAAATACACGTAAAGAGATAGAATTCCGATCTTGGCGACCACGACTGCCGGCAGCGACCGCGTCGCGCGATCCACTGCTCAGTATGAATTAATTTATATGGTTGGCCGATGGAATGGAGAGCTAAACATTGCAAGCGACCCACAGTCCCATGTCATGTTCCTTGCACACGTCGCACTCATGTCGCACTACGCGGTATAAATTCGGTCGCGGCCGCGGACGCCAAGATCGGAATGCTACTTGTACACCCAATTATTAAAAATCGCACTCGAGCACATTCATCATCATCATCATCATCAGCCAGAAGACGTCCACTGCTAAACATAGGCCTCCCGAGCACATTCACGAAGACGTAATAAATAATACTACATAACACTCGAAAATATGTACACGTTTAAAAAATAATACGAGCCGACATGTATGTCATTCTGTTCATGTTCTGTCAATGTCAACCGTTCTACGTTACTTTTCCTTTCCAGTTTGAAGTTTCCTTTTTCGCCTATTCGCTTGCTCGTGTCGCGCACGTTGTTTGTTGGATTTTGTAAACAAAAATAACTTATAAAGTTAATTTGTAATAGTTTAACAAAATGAAAATTAAAAAGCAACATCGCAAGAAGAAATATCAACACAAACTCAACCGTAAAAGAATGCATTTAAAGCAAAAGAGTACGGGTGAAGTTAAATGGTTAGAATGCGTTTTATCTACTTATTACTTACTCATATTTTAGCCCTTTTCATAAATAATATCTATTTTCTATTTTTTTCAGTAAAATTGTCGATCAAGCATGGGATCACAAGAAGTCTTCAAAGCGGAATCTGAGAGACATGGGCCTCGCTGATGATCCAAACAAAGTTATAAGAATACCTAGTTTCAAGAAAACCAAGTTCAAAGAGGCTAGAAGAATAGTAAATAGTGAGTCTGAGGACAGCGGAGAAGAAATAGAGGAAGTATCAATGCCTGCACCTAAAAAAGAGGTCGCTGAGCAGTTGGAAAAGCAAGCAAGAGCACCCCGACAAAGAAAGTTCATGTGTGTACTTTTCTATACCATCGAAAAATCTAATCTTAAGGCAATTTATGCAATGATGCCAGTGCTAATATAAATTCCCGAATCCTTACTAATATTATAAAAGCGAAAGTAACTCTGTCCCTCTGTCTGTATGTTTGTTCGCTTTTCACGACTAAACGGCCGATCTTAATGAAGTTTGGCAGGATGATACTGTATAAGGGTGGACATAGGATCCTTTTTCCTCAGAAAATGCTAAAAACTAGCAAACCGCGGGTAACACTGCTGAATTCTATTCCAGTATAAATTGTCTCTCAGTTCTCGGAATTGAAGGTCCGAATCACACAATTTTTACTTTACCTACAACCTGTTAAATCTATGAAAATATTCTTTTCAGGTTACCCAAAGGCCAAGTGGAATTCATAACACACCTGCTCGACAAATATGGTCAGGATTACAAAGCCATGGAGAGAGACAAGAAGAACTACTATCAAGAAACATGGAAGCAAATAAGAGCCAAAATAAAGACATTTATGGGGATTCCAAAACAGTATGCTGAGTATTTAGAATCAAGAGGTTTGCTAGACAAAGAAATTGACGAAGACGAATTAAAGAGCCAGGCAAAAGCTTTACTCATGGAAGATTAGAATTTAAGCTTAAGAATTACTGATGTCATTTTAATTCCAACCTGAATAGCAAAACATTGCAATGGGAGCCATATTTTCCTCCTTTACATGATCGATACAATGTAGGATATAAAAAAATTACTATTGGGTATTAGAATGTGATCTTTATTAAGAGCCAATGTGTTCAATTTGTTCGCGTGTTTCAATATTTTTAACAGACTTCAAAAAAGGGGACTGGGTCTCAATATGATCAGTAATAAAAAAAAAATGAAATAAAGTCCATATTATTTAAAATCTATGGTGTGTAAATAAAGAAAATAACATTTCATCACTGATCCTAACAAGTTTTTATACTTAAGGCGATGTTTTCCCATGTTTAAGGAACACTTGTTACTACAGTTGACTGTAAAACCCAAGATATTGTATTAAAGTCACATCTAGTGGGGCAAAACTGTAGTGCTTCCACACGGTCGTGCGTTTCGCTACGTAATTTTTTTTGGTTTTTCTCATATTTTTTTAGTAAAGCTGTAATATAAAACGTACCTTTATGGCTTCCTTCATAATTATGTAATCAGATGTATTGAAATATTGAATGATTAAAATAAATAGGGAGAAAAGCGCAAAGCCGCGTGTTTTTTCTATCAAGCAAAATGTCCTTCATCATGTTTCTGTAATTTAATTTTGATATGACACCATTTTTATAATTTTAAGCTAACCATGGAAGTAGACAAACTAAAACTAGAAGGACTAAAATTCCTAAAAGTAGGAAAAGAGGGCCTTAAAAACCAAATCTGGTACAAAGATTTTTTTAAGTTTTTATCTTTAAAATGTTGAAAAATAAATTTTTAATGATGAAAATTGTCTTGTGTGAAATGAGACATTTTGTTTTGAGTTCACGGTAATTAAGTAAGCCCTGCCGAATGCGGTTGAAACTAGTAACTAACTAGCTTACTTTTACGTGACTAATCAGTAAAATAAAAACAAAATGTGCAATATCCGATGGGGAAGAAAGGTTCTTGAGTGGAGACCACGAGCCGGAAGACGCAGCGTAGGTAGGCCTCCCACTAGATGGACCGACGACATAGTGAGAGTCGCTGGCATCCAGTGGATGCAAAAGGCAGGCTGTCGTTCAGTGTGGAGGTTAAAGGCCTATGTTCATGCGGTGGACGTCTTCAGGCTGATGTAATGATGATGTGCGAAAACCACGTCTGGGGCGGGACCATTCCATTACTAACGAATTTTGTCAACAGTTTTTGACAGCTTTGTTGTAACAAATAATGCCATCTGTAAATCATACCAATATTATAAATGCAAAAAGTTTGTTGGTTTGTTTGTTCTTCTTTCACCCAGCAACAGAGCAACAGATCAACCTTATTTTTTGCATGGGTATAGTTCAAGGGCTGGAGCGTGACATAGGCTACTTTTCATCATCATCATCACAATTTTTCATCACTACGCGGGTGAAACCGCGGGGCGCAGCTAGTAATCAATGTTTTTAAAAGTTTTTGAAAAATGTGAATAGGGCCCTAGTTTCCATAATAAAATTATGAGAAAATTGTTTAATGTATAAATTACCTTATCAATCATTTAGAAAATATGTTTTATTTGTAAATAATGGCATTTCGTTAAAATAAAAACTTATTCACTTTTATTGCGCCTTACAATCATTTGGCATATCTTTCACAGGTTTCACCATTTTAAGCTCTTCGTACCATTCCTTTTCCATTTCTGTGAGTTGTTGAGGTTTCTTATACTGAAAACAATAGTAAAAAATATATCAGTGAAGTGAAAAATTTTGGCAGACAGAAATGTTCAGTCTACACTAATATTATAAAGAGGTCATAAAGTTTGAAGCTTTGTAAGTTCAGTTGTTTGTAGGAGCTAATCTCCAGAACAGCTTATCCGATTTGTTTTTTTTTTACTCTAATAGTAAGTTACACTATTGCTATAAGCTGCAGTTGAAGTTCAATATGCTTTTATACTGGAACAATTTTTCCAGGATATAAAAAGGCTGTCAAATTATTATTATTTTGATAAACTTGTTTCGTTTCGCTCCTTCGGAGGTAAAATTGGCACGGGCCGAGGCCAAATTGCTATTCTAAAGTTTAAAAACCTCTTACTATCCTGCATGTATTCAGTATGACTGCTTTTCGAAGCAGTTTGTAAACATTATTATTTATGTGAAAGTAACCCCATTTACAAAATTATGTCCGGTATGACTTATTCTGGCATGTTTGAGTCTAGAGTTTGATTCCCGACCAGACAAATGCTTTTATTGTTAACCCCCATGCAAAGAAAGGGGTGTTATAAGTGTAACATAACATCTGTGGTATCATTAGCTTAACTAATATTTTTGTTAGTTTTCTTTTGACTTTATCGAGAGTGTTCTTAGCTATGATTCAAGAAATTCTGTTCAGCCATTTGAAGACTATCAACTATCAAAAAATTTTAACTATTTATACTTGTTTTTATTATTCTTGATCATTGATGTAGTTACCTTTTTAAAACTGTCATTGTTCTTGATGATTTTCTCTGACTTTGAGTATGAGCAATTCTCCTTTTTTTATGTAACAAGCGACGGGCCACCTGATTGTAAGTAGTCACCGTCGGCTATGGACACCTACAATACCCGGGGCAATGCCTACCTTTGAGGACTCTATTCACTTTTTGCTTCTCCTGTCTCAATTGGGTTTGTGTGAAGAGATTGCTGGCATGGCAAGTAAGAGTTCGTCATTTTCGAGTACCTTTGTGGAGCCAAAGTTCAACTCTGATATGTACTGGCAGCAACAGCTTTTTCGGATGGTTTGTTATAATTAGATGTCTACTTAATAAATGCAATGCCTAGTAAATTGTTTTTTTCTTTATCTACACTAATATTATAAAGAGGTAAAGTTTGTAAGTTTGTTTGTTCTGTTTTAACTCCGAAACTACTCATCCGATTTTAAAAATTCTTTCAATAATAGAAAGCTACACTATTCCTGAGTGCCATAGGCTATGTTTTATAATGATAAAGTTTATTTTTCTACACTAAATAACCGTATTAGTAAAACATGTCGGAGAAAAATTAGCTGATTGGCATCTTTTTCGGCGTACGCTGATCTAACGGTTTGAGATAAGTGAGTACTATGTTTGACAAAAATGTAGTTCTTAAGTAGTTTAAAAAAAAGTCCGTGGTAGCATATATCTAACTCTTATAAGAAAACCACAATAACGATAATAACCGGTTATTGTGTTCAGAATAAAAATTAAAATTATAAGGTCATGTTTAGACGCAATTTTGTAATCTAATTTATGAATCTTTACAAAAATAAATGAATTTATTATCAGGAGTACTTAATGTAGATAAATTTTGCCGTTTACAGTATGTGGTTTAGTTGCACAGTTCATGATATAATGTAAAATTAAAATAACGCGACCATTATAATCCGCGCAGCGCCTTCATACTGCACATTATTATGTGGTTAGTAGGTAATATAATAAAATAATCATTATCAACACCATAAAAAAGATATTACAAAAAGATTGCATTAAATACGGGAACAAAAAAAAACGGCCTTATCGCTATGAGCGACCTCTTCCAGACTACCTTCAACAATGGTGTGCTGCGGTGGAGCGGTGTCACAGGTATTATTAACAACATAAACAAAAACCCGTGTAACATAAATAAAATGTGTGAAAACCACGTCAGTTTCAATAATAAAATTATTAACCGACTTTAAAAAAGGTTCTCAGTTACGTGGTTTTTAGGGTTCCGTACCCAATGGGTGTTAAACGGGACCCTATTACTAAGCCTACTCTGTCTATCTGTCTGTCGTACCTTTTAACGGACTGTATTTTTCGAACTGTAATAGATACAGTTAAAATTTTAACAGAATATGTAACGTTACGGCGGATCAACTTGGAAATGTAATAATAGTAAAGTCAATAAGTGAAAGGGGGTCTCCAACCCCCATCATCATCATCATCATCATCATTCTAATTGTCCACTGCTGGACATAGGCCTCTCCCAATGCACGCCACTGAGCTCGGTCGGCAGTTCCTTGCATCCAGTTTTTACCCGCCGTTTTACGCAGGTCATCACCCAACACAACCCCCATACAACAAACGTATTTATTTACAATTTTTTTTAATAGCTCTAATGTAAAAATGATAATACGTACAAGCGTCAAACTTGGCATGATTATACTACACACTCTATAGTCTAACAACAAATAATAAATAATGGTCAAGTGAGAGTCGGTGACAAATTTTTGTTAGTTATAAATGTGTTATACTCGAGCGTCACTGTAGCAAAGAATTAAATATGTGACTGCGTCGCAATTACTTCGACTATTTCAGACAATAGCTGATGGTTGTATTTTGTGGTGGTAAGGAACCCTTAATGCGCGAGCCTGACTCGAAATACGTATTTTACTAATTTTGAAGTCGGTCTAATCACTAATGTTTTTAGTTTTACATAGATAATGCGGGACTATTAGCGAAAAGGGCGCGATAGGAATATATTGGATTACGGTATGGGAGTGGAGTGGAGCGGACGGCTGCGGGACTAGATCGGAAAGAGTGAGACTGAAGTGGATTGGAATACGGAACGGATGCGGGGCTGGATTGCAAAGAGGCGGAAAGGGAGTAAAGTGGATTACGGGACGGATGCTTAGTTGGATCGGAAAGGGTGGGACGGTATTATTAGAGAAGATTATGGGACAAATACAGGACTGGTGCAGTAAGGATGGGGCGGAAGAAGAGTAGATTTCGGGACGGATTCGGGCCTGGAGCGGAAAGAGCAGAACGGGAGTTGAGTGGATTTAAGGGGTGAATGCAGAATTGGAGCGGAAAGGGTGGTTTAGGAGTAGAGTGGATTACAGGATGGATGCGAGACAAACTAAAAAGACGGGAGGTAGTAAAGTAGATTTCAATACTACGTACGTGAGCGAAGCCGCGGGCAACAGCTAGTTTTGTATAAATCTTAAGATAGGTAACATTTAATCTTTTTACATTCATGTGTTTTATTTAAAGAAACAATCAAATTCTTAGTTAAGAAAAAATATATCTCACAGAAGCGTGCTCCATCATCGCTTAACATCAGGCGAGATGGCGGTCAAACGCAAGCCTATTATTCAATACAAACTAAAAATAACCTCACAATAGTATGGTTCGAGTCATTAATGAAAGTAACTTACCGATATAATCAATGTATTAAAACTGTGGGTGCTTTGTATATTAGCCTGTTCTAAAGGCAGGTTAAGTCTCATAAGCTCAGGAACTTGTAGTTTCTTAAAATACTTCTTATTAGTTGTACGGACTATGATGCACTTCTCATCATTGTTCGCGCTGATTGAATAAGTTTCGATGGGGTATGGTAAGTTTCTAATTCGCCATTCTAAGTTTACTCTAGTATTGCGCCTTGACAGTAGTGGCTGAAAATGAAAAAGGGAATTATGATGGATCTTACAAAATAATTGCACATTCAGCCTTTGATCAGGGTAGAATGAGATTGTCTTTCGGTGTCTTTCATTTCTGTAAACTATTGTACAGGAACCGATTCCAGGATGAAAAGTATTCCATGTGCTAATGGAGGATTTCCACATCAAAATTGTATGCTGGTTACAAACAATACAAGTGTGCCCCGTTGCCTGACTCGCCACGTTCTGGGCCAAAGCGCCATATTTTTTTCCCTTGATATCTGGCTCCTAGAGCGACCGCTCCTTTCGATCTACCCCTGGGCCAATGCTGGTCACAGCAGGATGCTTAACTGAGCTCCCAATATAATGAGTACACAGTATAAAAATAATCTACATGAGCTTGCTGAAAAGGTCACTAATATATTAAATAAGTAGCCATAAATAAAAAAAATTACAGATATCTCTAGCAGATAAGCATGCTCAATCATGGACTGCTTAAAACTGATTGGCCGCAATCATCACTGGTTTAAAACGGCAACATGCCTAGACTGGCATGGCTTTTACTAGGACTGGCTTATAGTGAGTCTTTTACCTAAAAAACACAAGAGTTCCATACTTACTTGGTCTTTACTTTCCATGATATCAAGAGAATCAATATTAGGAGTACCGTCTGGAATAGGGTCCCCAACTTCTACCTCCCATTTCCCTTCGCCTCCAAGCTTCCCTTTTAGCTTCCAAGCTCTCCGGAGCATTACTTGGGTGTCGACATTGTATTCTTCCACCATTTCTTTTTCGTCCTCAAACTTATAGTGAACCTTCTTTATTTTTTCGTCCTTGAGGCAAGATTTCTCTGCACCGAGAAGAGACTTGTACCATATCGTGTTTCTATGCATTTTTGGATGAGCTGTTTGCGGCTGCCGTGCCGTAGTTTTTTCGTCAAGTGAAATTAATCGCAAACTTCGCAAAGCCAACGAATACTTCAAAAACGCTACGTTCAAAGCTAGAGTTGGTATATTTTAAATTGGAGAATCACAATGCGTATTGATCAAACAAACAAACAAGTTTTTATCATGTTGCTATAGCAACAGCACTTTTAAAGACAATCAATTATTTTTCGATTTTGGCTTATGAATCTTTCTTCATTGGTTTTGGTTACCGCCGCCAGCTATTCAAAAAAAGTTGAGAACTTGAAAACTTGAAAATTGAAGACTCGACTCGACTACTCGAGTGAAAAAATAAAAAGTTTTTTTTATATATATTTTTCACGACCATGGACCATGATACAAATTCCTTTAGTCGGAATAATAACCATGTTTACATGGTATATAATATATATATACAAATACATGCCATAGTTACAGACAGAGTCAAGTCAAGTAAGTCAGAGCATCTATTATGTCTTTTATGTCTTCTGTGGTCAGAGGCAAGAAAAGTAGTCACGTTCAAGTCTAAGTCATAGCGGAGAAAAATAAGAGATTATATCACTCAACGTTAACGTCAAATCATACTTGCAGTCAACTCAATTGTCAAAGTTGAGTGATTGAGGTTTGGGATTATATTTTCAGGTTATGCTTATGTTATAGTTTATAGTTGTAATTAAATTTACGCGCTGGCGTATTACTTGTTTAATATTGATGAAATTTCAACTGAATTCTTTTATTGTAAATTTTTTTTAAGTATTATAATATCAGTATCAATATGCCGCCTAAAATACCCGACAGGTGAATACACATCAGCAAATTCATAATGGCTTTATGGGCTATTTTGGATCTATGTTTATTCTTTGCTTTGGGTTTAATATAATTCTGGATTCGTATTTCGTATATGTTCCAGGTGGATACCATACAAAGCATGTGGAGACGTTATTGAGGGTACTAGAATTATTTGCTTCAAGGTTCCGCTCCATAGGGTAAGTTCACATTTTGTTTGTTTTGGGAATATAGTTAGTACGACCCTTATTATAAAAACCCACACGTGGTCCCTGGATGGTACCAATTAGTTTACAATCTACTGGTGGTAGGGTAGACCCCGGTTAGTATCCAGCGACCAATTAATTCACGCGGCCAAGCGCCTTTCCTGTTCCGGTGCGATGTCCAGTGACACCATTGGAAAATCGGGTCAGAACAGTTAAATCCCTGCAGTAGACCGAGTACAATGGCTTTTCCTAATTGCCACATCGAGAGACAAGGCATAAAGGGTAGAGGGATCCGATGCACCGTGGCTGGCTAACTGCAGGATGTAGTAGTAGCCGAAAAAATCTTACTGATGTACCATCGTGCTGATAGGCAACAGAATGAGAGGGCACGATGTTTATTGAGTTCTTTGACTTTGGCATTTCCACAGTCCCTTCATAGGCAATCCCCCAATAATGTGTGCGATGTTTGGTGAGCATAACACTTTGTTCGATTGCCGACTTACGACTATAATTCAATTCTTATTCTTATTCGAGATGGGGGCAATAAGTCTTGCACTGACGTCCCGCTTGGGGTGTATTGCACATTTCCCCCTGCCAGCACCTACCCGAGCCAACCCAACTCCTTAAAATATCGGAGTGAGTCTCTGGGGTGCTGGCACAGTTGCTCCAGTGGTGTAGATGGTAGTGTAAGTAATGATGATGAAAAGCAGTCTAGCTGTTGCGGCGACGTGGATGAAAGAGGCAACGGTGCCCCATGCAACCCGGTAGCGATTCTAGTTTCTCCTGTGGCTTCACAATGCCAATCACAATGTCCTGTAGAGCACATGATCCAAAGGACAATACAACAATATCCTAACATAGTTTTTTTAACTTAAACAAAACTAAATAATAAAAAAAGTTTCTCATCGTATAGATTTGTTCTCCTATCCACTAGTGGTTCACCTCAATAGCCTATATAATTTTTATTGTATACTGTACAATAGTTTCATTTCTGTTTTGTCATCATCATCATCATCATCATCATTTCAGCCATATGACGTCCACTGCTGGACATAGGCCTCCCCCATCGATCTCCAAAAGGGCCGGTTGGAAGCGGCCTGCATTCAGCGTTTTCTGCTTTGTATTTTTGTATTCAACAGGCCTCTTGGTGTTGGCTTCGGCCACCAATGCCCGTCAAATGCCCCGGCCAGATCCACAAGTTACTAAAAAAGCCTTCACATTAGCATAAGGCTGGGGCTGCCAACTTAAAAAAACACCTGATTTGATGAATATAATAATTTTCACATGTTCATTAAAAAAAATCATTCATTCTCCATGGACATTCCATGTCCACCTTGGGTTTTCGAAATCATATTTCTTCGTAGATTGATTTCTTCAGCTATTTATAATGCACTTTTTTTTTATTTCAAGTATTCTTGACAGCTCATATTATATCTATCCAGAAATTTCCCATCAGGGTAAAAACGCGTTTCACAATAGCAATACTAATGGGGATGGAGAAATTTTTACAGAGGCTATTACACTCATCATTATGAACGACTTTTACTACGGGTTCGGAAAACCCAGAATTCGAGAGTTCCATGCATCTCATCGAGTGTGAATGAAAATTTTCACAGCTTCAATAACTTCAGCTGATTTTAATCATGATTTCAGCGTTGATATCATAGTATAACAGTGTATAATGATGAGTACTATGAACTCCTTTCAGCTTAGTACTACCATTCCGTGTAACCCCCCTATTGAATAGGTATAGTTTAGTTATACTGTACCGCATGTGTACTGTATTAAAATTTATATTAGTATCCATAGGCTACAAAGAAAAGAGAAGTGAATAGAATGGAAATGAGAAGGAAAATCTGTTACCAGGCATTATGAGTGAACTATGATTGAACATTCTTATTTGAACGCGTCGAACTCCGAATCACAGTTGCTAACTGATTTCGAATGACTGATGTTTCGTTTATATGGGTGCAACTGGCTACAACAATTTTTTTATAAAAATTACTTGACAGCCGTTCTAATTTAAACAACAAATAAAATACTTTTCTGTGAGCTATGGTGACTGCTTACCATCAGGCAGCTCGTCTGCTTGTTTGCCGCCAATGCCATAAAAAATATTGATAAAGCGCCATCTATCAATTGAACGTTAAACTAATTAGTGATCTAGTATCACTATGCCTGGTTGTTTACCAAAATACAAGTAAATTTCGTGAATATGCCAGATGGCGCCACTTATTGTTGTTAGGTTTTGAAATTAAAAAACGTGGGGTTTTCCATGTATGTATTAGCCCAGCGAGTGATCCTCTAAATCTGTGATCCTCTTGGTTGCGATCGGATTCAGTTTTTTTTTGGTGTTTTAATATTCTCCCAACAATAAACATGAATAAGAATTGAAGTTTATACTTTGACATATTCATCATCATCATCAGCCAGAAGACGTCCACTGCTGAACATAGGCCTCCCCCTTTAACATCCACACTGAACGACAGCCTGCCTTTTGCATCCACTGGATGCCAGCGACTCTCACTATGTCGTCGGTCCATCTAGTGGGAGGCCTACCTACGCTGCGTCTTCCGGTTCGTGGTCTCCACTCAAGAACCTTTCTTCCCCATCGGTTATCGGTTCTTCGAGCGATGTGGCCTGCCCATTGCCACTTCAATTTGCTTGATAACAGCTATGTCGGTGACTTTGGTTCTTTGGCGAATATCCACGTTTCGGATTCTATCGCGCAAAGAAACTCCTAGCACAGCTCTCTCCATTGCCCGCTGTGTGACACAGAGTTTTTCCAAAAGGCCAACAGTTAAGGACCACGTCTCAGTACCATATGTCATCACTGGCAACACACACTGTTCAAAGACCCTTGTCTTTAGGCACTGTGGTATCTTGGACGAGAAGATGTCACGCAATTTCCCGAACGCTGCCCATCCGAGTTGGATTCTTCAGGCGACCTCTTTGCCTAAGTTGGACTTACCTAACTGAACAATCTGTCCAAGATAGGTGTAATGGTCAACAACTTCGAGAGTATCGTTCCAACCGACTATAGGCATGGGTTCAACATGGACATTGGACATGATTTTTATCTTTTCCATGTTCATTGACATATGACATCATAGAAATAAAAAGAAATGGCCATCTAAGTCAACGTAACGTATAACGAGTAACGAGTTAAGAAACCCCCCTTTTTGAAGTCGGCTAATTAGCATAGTGCGTAGGTACCTATTTGGATCTAGCTTTTGCAAACGCACTTCGGCTCATTTTGCGCCTTCGCTTTTTCGCATGCATTAGCGATGCTCCACTCAACGTATGAATGCAATGTATTATTGGTTCACCTCAGCACAATACGTGTTTGTATAACTGACCGCCAGCGTGATGGGCGTTCTCTTGACCGCTCCACAGTTAGAGCAAACATTCGTAGGTACTCTCCAAGATCTGTGCATTGTGGTACGAGACGAGATGGCAGTACTTATCCACAATATAATATCAAAAGCAATATAAAAAACCTGACTGCAAAAAGGTATATTTTTTTTATTATAAATAAGCTTGCGCTTGGCCGCCAACTCGCCTGATGTTAAGCGATGATGCGGCCTACGATGGAGCACGCTTGCCTAGAAGAAACCTATTCACTCTCGACTTGAAGACACCCAGACATGCATTGAGCATTATGCTTCGACCAAAATAAAATTAATGGACGGGCCCAGAAGAAGCTCATTTTAGAAGATTACAAAATGAGCGTCGGCGCTCATTTTGTTTCAGTCGATCTCTAGCCGTAGGAAGACGAGACTATTGTTACTTGATAACGAAACATCTGACGAAATGCCCTTATGTTATGTTTTTCCCTTTGGGTACGGAACCCTAAAAATGTAGATAAAGATTTCGTAGAAGAAACGTAGATTCGTTAATAAATTTAATGTCGAAGTAATCGATGTCCTCTACATACATACCGACTTGAGAACCGCCCCTTCTGAAGTCGGTTAAAACTGTATGGCAACTATCAAACCAAGGCAGTTTTTCAAGATTAATTATGTTGGATTTTAGTAAAAATTAAATATTATGTAGAGCATAAAACTAAGCAACAAACCACAATTAAAAGCTTTATAGGACATACTTTGCTGCCAGAGATTAAAATTATAAAGATTAGTGTAGATTAAAACATAATAACGCGTAAAGAAATGACCTTAATCTGAAACCCGTTTCCTTCTATTTGCCCAGTCTCGTGTCAAAATATTTGTCTCCACACAAAGAAGCTCCGCCATCGAAAGGACTAATCCCGTTTTTGATAAAACAGCGGGTGCCTCTATGAATAGTTGATTCTTTTTATCTCTACATCTTTCATTTTCTAAAAAAAAGTACACCTTTATACGGTTTCCGTGGCGCTTTGATTCCGCTTCTTTATTCAACGGGACTTGGTCATAAATTAAGATAGTTTTGTTCCTTTTGAATTATAGAGGTGTATAACCCTAATGGCAATCGGTAAGTGTAATTTGATATTGTTTTTCAATTGTTTCTTTGCTATCATTCACCATCGCTGTTAAATTCTGATACTTGAATTCTGAATGGTTTATAGTCCAAAATTATTATCCGAGAGTTTGGACCGCTCGTGTCACGTAGTCGTCTGCAAAGGCTTTAAACGTTTCTATGGTAGTTTTTTGTGTCTTTGTTGTAATTATGATGAATGATGACATCTACAAGGGCGTTTCTTTTCATTGAGTCGGCAGATGGCACATCTTTATGCCCGGTTCACATTATTCCAGCCCAGTAATCCAGCGAGTTAATCCAGTCCAGTGCTGGACTAGATCATATCTTCCACATTATTTCAGTCATTCGAAAACTGTTAGATCGGTAACAATGCTTTCAAGAAAGGGGTTTAATATTTTTTTAAACTGTTCAATTATTACTGTTAGAAGAAGTAACTGATGTAGTGGAAGAATAACTAAAAAGAAAAAAAGCGGATTTATATGTACAAACTGAAGAGTTTGGTTTTCAGTTAACTTCATTGTTAGGAATTACCTATAGAATTCCGCAAAAAACAACAATGCCTGTTCACCATTTGACGTGTAACCAAGCACTGAATTGGCCGTTCACACTATTCCTAGTGGCGCTGTAATGAAAAATAGACCGTCATTCCAATGACTGGACTGGATTGCTTACTGGAATGGAAACATTCCGGGGCGTTCCAGTGCCGGTTTACATTATTCCAGTAGCATTAAAGACCTGGATTCGAACGCTGGACTGGAATGCTACTGGAATAATGTGAACCGGGCATCACTAGCGGTTACTTGATCGAAAGTGTTACTAATTGCTGTGTTTTTATAATATCTAGAAGTTTATATGAAGTTTGTTTGAGACAGGAAGGAAGTCTGTTGTTGAAGATCTCTAGAAAGCGCTTGGCTTCTGTCTAATAAAGATTTCTTTACACATGTTTTGACTTTCATCAGCGAAAGTGATGTGTTAAGCAGACATCAGACGTAACGCGTTGTATCAATCAACGTTTCAACTCGACAATAACAATATTTTGCTTTCGCAGTATATTTTTAACCGACTACCAAAAGGAGGAAATTATCAGTTCGACTGTATGTTTTTTTTTGTATGTTTGTTACGTGATTACTCCGCCAATTTAGAATTGTTTTTGATGATTCTTTTTTTGGTTGGTAGGTCATATCTCATAGGCGGTCCCATATTTTTTTTATCGACATTGATTCAGCGCCTTTTGCAAAATCTACAAAAACATGACGATAAGCAACGAATTCAGTGTACATTGTACAGTGCCACCAACTTAGCTTGAGGTGGGCAAAATTGGAACTACAGTTATTTCTTGGTGAATATCTAGTAATACTTTGTTCTACACTAGCGACGCTGTCAACTGAACAACAAACATAGAGGAACTGTGCCTAAAACAGAACTTCAAAAAAAAAACAAACAAAGAAGTGTCTCCATGGCGACCTGGCCCTGTTGTTTTTCGTTAAAATTTTCATGACTATGGATACAAAGTATTTCAGTCGTAATATTAAACAATATTTTCTACTTTTTAGTTTCAGTTTGTAAATGTAGTCATGAAGTCGGGTTCTTTTTTTTCTGTAAATTATTATTACAGCATCGTTTCTAGTCGCAGCGCACAATTGGTCCAACGACACTGATGCATACCTGTTTTCATTATGCACACACACGAAGTTAACTTATAAAGTTGTAAAGACACGGGTTACTTATTGCTCTCGCTGTATTTTTGTTTGTTTTTCGCTTAAGAGCCGTATTACAAATTGCATTGTTCAATTTTAGTTATCAGCCGTATAAAGCAGCAATTGTCAAGGCGAGTAAAAAAAAAAACCGGCCAAGTGCGAGTCGGGCTCGCGCACTGAGGGTTCCGTACCACCACAAAATACAATAAGGTCGTCCATGTACCTGAATTACCAGTTCAGGCTTAACGCCTTAGGCGAAGCAATTGCCACGCATTCACATAGTTATTTTTGCTACAGTGACGCTCGAGTATAACACAATTATAACTTGGTAAATAACAGAAATTTGTCATCGACTCGCACTTGACCATTATTTATTATTTGTTGTTATACTTTAAAGTGTGTACTATAATCATACCAAGTTTGACGCTTGTACGTATTAATGTTTTTACATGAGAGGTAATAAAAAAAATACGTAAAAAAATACATTTTGTTGTATGGGGATACCCCTGTATATCTGTGTATGTATATCCGTTTGTTTTAACTTTTTATTATTTCTTAGTTAATCCTCACTAACACTACATAATATTATTTATGTGAAAATTTCAACTGGTTATCGATTACGGTTCGAAAGATACAGCCGTTAATAGGTAGGACGGACAGATACAGACAGACATATTAGGCTTAGTAATAGGGTCCCATTTTTACCCTTTGGGTACGGAACCCTAAAACAACTAAAAACATGGAAAAAATTGTTTGTTAGTGTTTTAAATGTTATAGGTTGTTTATAGGTTGTGTTGTTTGTTTGTTTATAGTTAAAATTGTTTTGTCATAGTAATGTAACGAAATCTACTCTCAAACTTTCCCACCTAGTTTTACAAAAAAAATAATTTGGTAAATTGGAGGTAATAAGTTGATTATGTTAATTAGTTTTTTTCAAAATTTAAAAACTACATTTTCAATTAAAAAACAGATCTGCTGATTACATACATTGAATTTTCTATAGATATTTCTGTTTGATCATGAATCAGAACGCCAAAACTCCAGATATCTTTGCCTTTTTTCGTAAAAAAAAATTAAGAGGGCTCTTAAAAGCCGCGCTAGTGAAAAGTGGCAGTGCAAGTATGTCTCTCATATTATTCTCAAGTAATTTAATACGACTTAATTCCAGTAAGACCAACTTATTCCTACAGTTTAGTGGGGGAGCCAAGCATTGTTATTTCTAAACAAAACTGATAAATATCCGTGAAAATTCATAATCAACTCATTTGACCACCTCCTCAGATAAGTTGGTATAAGTTGGTACAGTGAGCTGCTTAAACTTTTCTGTAGAGGTAGAGGTGTGAAGCGGTAATAGCTTAGTAGTTTTAATGCGATTGATCGATATCTCGTGCCGTTAATCGATTTCATAAGGCATCGGTATGCGGCTGTTATGGTTAAGAAACTAAATCGGTATCGGTGTCGATTCTCCGATTTAATGTCCGATGTGTGGTCCTACTAACGTGTGAAAGAATAGTATAGATGGGATCCTTAAATGGAGGGACATTCAAGTAAAATTATATGCGATGGGTTATGTTGAGATTCTCCTTAATAGAGTTCCGTTCCCTGATATTATGACAGAACGCCATAATAAGACACGATTATTACGACGATCGAATAATCGATAATGGGATCGAATTTCAATTTGTGTCCTTTTATAAACAACAGTGACGAGATAGGTGTCCTACATCGTAAAGGCAAGTTAGTTTTGTTCTCTTGTATTTCTTATAAGGGAACAGCTTATTGAAATCAGTAGTCTATTTACGTGTTTACAATAATTATAGTCTCATCACGACTGGTTCACTGATGGCGTTGCGATTGATCCAAAACGATTCATTTGAACATTTTATAGCGCAACAGTCGCGCCACACTTCAGTATCGCCATGGAAATCGGGAATGGTGTTGCATTTCTCGGCCATCGAGCCGAATAAAAAAGTCATAAAACGATGACAGGCTTGGGAACACGGGGTAGTAATGTAGGTCGATATCTGTACATTTCATGGAGCCGACAACGGCGAAAGCCCATAGGATTGCACTTATCGTTTATCGCTATGTAATGATATAGCGTTACACGCTCGTAAAAGTGCTATCTAAAAATTAGTCCACACTCTGGCCAATGAGGTTTTACCAATAGAGACGCCATTCTCATTGAAAAAGCACTAAAATCATAGCGATATTTTACTATAGCTATCTATATAGGACCC
This sequence comes from Agriopis marginaria, assembly GCA_932305915.1. Classification (NCBI taxonomy): domain Eukaryota; kingdom Metazoa; phylum Arthropoda; class Insecta; order Lepidoptera; family Geometridae; genus Agriopis; species Agriopis marginaria. Next base: position 6,047,163 of record OW029926.1, read on the forward strand.
TTAGAAATGTATAGCCTTGCAGCCTTTTACAGGCGTCCCAGTAATAAATATTTCACTTTCTAAACACACAACATGGCATTTTTGATAATTTTTCATACTCCAAAATCGCGCATCGTACGCTTGCGTCGTTGCGGACAGGACGGACTGAGTTCACTCAAGCTAATTAACTGGTGGTTTGTATGGCTGCGCAGACCTCGGTAAACGTATCTATCTCAGTTTATATATAACACCATTGACTCTGGCTGTTCGAATCGACATGTTGAATATTCATCGAGGTGTAAAGGATCCTGTAATTAATAAAGAAACCGATCGCGCGTCAGTAACGCGTAGGTGCGGAGAGACGACTATTCATCCGCGGCCCGGTTTGATAGACGCGTTCTAACGGTATAAAGTATCCTTTGAAATAAGTAAGTTCCGCATCGCCCCCCAAAACGTCCCATTGTTAAATTATGTAGAAGTGTCGAGGTGGTTGGCGTAACAATCAATATGGTTACTGCTACGGCTTAATTTATGTTCCCCGCGCCGGGTGTCTAGATTGACGTAAATCATGATCATCACAAGGTATACTGGACAAAAGGGCTTTCTAATTCTCTTTCATGTCTTTTGTCCCTCGATCTCGCTAAGTCTCGCACGGGTACGTTTAGACTGCATTGTTTGGTATTGTACGCGAAATTACACCTCAATTATACGTCGGAATTTAGAAAAATCCCAGACTCCGCAATTGTGAGGGGTCGAAGGGAGACCAATGAAATAATTCATTCGCCGTCTAGTTTTGCGTGGCGTCAAATGGCGCGATTTCGGGGGTTGATTCAGGAAGTAGTTATATTTATATATGCGTATAAACAGTGGTTTCTGTTTTAATGTTAATTTGGTTCTAAATTTGTTCACTTTGTTAATATTTGTTGGAGAGAAGATTTTCGTTGCACGAATTGTACAGACTGCAGTGAATTTGGCAGGCGCCTAAGTTGGGGATGTGAGTAAGTTTTACCTAATTAACTCAAGATTTCCTCAAGTCGCCAGTACGTAGAAAACATGAAGTGCATTGGTTGGTTTTCTAAGAATACCACAAGTCTCATTTAAGTCACATTCCATTTGCATCATGTATTACCGGTCATGTGTGCATTAGCATATTCCGCACATAATTTGGCGGCATTTCTACTCAGCGTCGTAAAACCCGAGTTTGCACGTAGTTTGACAGTTTTAGAGGCCGGTCGATGTAGGCACGTTGGCAAATGTCTTGATCGCGGCGCGTGGTAATTGGTAATTAGTATCGATGTGCTAAAATCGAGTCCGCTGAGAAGTCGATTAGCGTCGTATCGATTCAGTCGCTGATAGCGGTGGGCAGTGTTAATGGCCTCCCATTTAGCGAGCCGTTTCATCTTAAAATAGTTGGCAACACTTTGTTTTTGTACTCAATGCATTTTTGGTACGCTAATTGGTAAGGCTCACACACACCTATGTGCTCGGCGTCGCGTGCGATTTCGTCAAACTCGTCGTTTTATTGTGCTAGTGCTGTCATCGTTTCATTTTGTGACTTATGTTATGGTGTTTTTTCTCATTGTGGAATCATTAGGGTGATGTCACCGTCGGATTCTGGACACGATAATCGTGATGGTTGCGCCCCGGCCGCTATTACCATGTAAAGTTATGAGCTCATTTATTTAGTTGATTTCAATTTTTTGATTGTGCGGTTAGTCACGGTTAAGTAGCGGTTGACATTAAGAGCTCTGTGGGAAATTGATATACGATTATTGGATCGGTCAATTAATTAAGTTGAGGATTGCATGGCGCCGTTTATTGATGCGCCTACGGTAGAATTAGCCGAGTATGGCATCTGTCAATAATTCTTTGGACTTTATTTGCCATACTGACATACGATCTTTATCATCAATTGTTTTCAGCAGATTATAAACACCATAAATTGCTATTAGTAAGATGTCATTTTGTTAAGGGTCGTGCCTGAAATACTGTCATAAACTGTACCTTTTAAATCGCAATCGAATTTTAACTATGCAAATGAAAGTAAGTTTGTGCCATCTTTAAAAAAAAAAATGCGTGACACGGCATATCCATATTTATTGCGTGACACATGTCGTTTTTCGTTTATGAAAGTCTCAGAAGAAGGACTAAATATTCTGAGATGAAAGTATACTTAGGCTTTACATGGCATAAAGGATCTGCGATGCAGCGATTGGCAGCCAGACGCACGGACTTGACTAATCAACGTCCGTTGATTGCCAATTTGTACAGTGATATATCGCTGATTGCTGTATTTGATTGTTTGAACAGACTAAAGATCCTATCTCTTTGCACTATTTTTACAGATAACGGGCATAAATTAATATCAGGTAATATCAAACATATTTGTTTGAAGCATTGGACTACTTTTAACGGTTCACGCTTCTGTTTTTCGCGTTTTTCATTTTGATTGCTAAGCCTAAGTCGAAGTGCTAACATTTCTATTGTCTTCCCCAATTTAAATTAATTGGAATTTATTGTGGGCATGTTACAATAGATTAAAGAATTAAATCGTATGCTATTGCCCATTACGCGCGGCACAGTTGTCTTTATTGATTTATTTCACTCTACAATGTCGACGCGTTCAGAATTTACTGCACCTAATTTGCTTTTGAGAGAAAGCACTGGTTTCATCGTTGCGGCCATATTCTGCGAGTGTTCGAAATTGAGGGACCACCAAAATCGCGACGAGTATGAGGGTCTGCGATATCTTTTTAAGCCCGCGCTCAGCGGCCAGAAGTATCTCCTGTTACCTACCTATCTTGTTTGTTACCCACATTTTCAACATTTTAAGAAATTGCTTAGAGTTGATAATGTGTATACATACTTTTCTTGTTTTAATTAATAAATGCAATGCTTAACTACAAATATAAGTAAAAAAAATAACTTTGCCAAGTAAGGATAAAAAAAAAAATTGGATATTATTTTTAGACTAACAATGCAAACAACGCAAACAAACGTTTAAATGCAAACAAATTATATTAATTAATATATTATTATAAATTTAGTTGCAATACAAACGTTTTAAAGTAATTATTATTTTTATATAGTATGTTTTATATTGGCGTAAGAGATCGACAAAAACAATTATTTCGTTTTCTATATTTATTTTTTTTAATTTATATATTAATTGTAAATTGTAATATAATGCCCATTTGGTTTTTTAAAGTCTGTCAGTGTTTTTTTTCTTAAATAATGTTGAAAATGTGGGAAAGGTAGACCGCATCATCGCTTAACATCAGGCGTGATGGTGGTCAAACGCAAGCCTAATAAGCAAATTAATTATAAAATAAAAAAAAATTATATATAAATAGATCTGGCCGGTGTTCGCGGCCTTAATATGAACAACTACGTACAATGGGAATGACAGCCGGTGGGTGGCTCGGTTTATGTGCTCCTCAATCAGTGATGGCTGTCGGTCGCACGCGCCGGCCACGAATTACACTACGAATTATTATTGGCACTATTTGTCGCAATATGCTCCTCCGGTGGCACGATACGCCACTGTGACTTGAAACTTATAGACCACCGAGGGGTCGATTCAGAAAAGTCGAATCGAATAAGTTTCTAAACATTTTATGTGTTTTCTTGCTTAGCGTCATGAATAACAAGTAGGTTTTGTGCTTATTTTATACTAGCTGCGCCCCGTGGTTTCATCCGCGTAGTGATGATGATGATGATGAAAAGTAGCCTGTCACTCTCCGCCCTTGAATTGTACCCATGCAAATCAAGTCGACCCGTTGCTCTGTTGCTGCTTGAAAGAGGAACAAATAAACGCACTTTCGCATTTATAATATTAGTATGATGCACAGTTTTTTCTGTACTTTTTACCGCATAATACAAACTTATTTTACTCGCCTGTTTTAGTTTAGGTCAAATCCCCAACCGATTGAGCAGAAATTTTTCAAACACGTTTATATTGTATGACAATGCATGGTTTAAATGGCGTCATTCTAAATCCAATATGGCGGAAGGACTTCCAAAGATGGCGGACTAGTTATTTTGTATGCACCCCCATGATATGGGTATGAAAATATGAAAGGGTTTACTTAAAAAAAATACGAATAAAATGACGTCACGCTTATTTCAATATGGCATACGCTCTAAGATGGCGGACTTGTTGTCCACCGTTGTTCATATCTACCATCATGATATGGGTATCAAATGAAAGAGTTTGCTAAGAAGAATACGAACAGCTTCTTTTTAAAATGTAAAAAAATTATGCCATTGGTGGCAAACAAGCTAACGGGCCGCCTGATGGCAAGCGATCACTGTCGCCTGTGTTAACATCCGGGGTCATCACAGATACTTTGCCGACTCTTAAAGACTCTATTAACATCCCTAATGAAGAACCCCATGTTGTCTTTTAATTTTTGTTAGAGCTGCCTACTTACTCATCGTAAAGCTTAACATATTTCGCTCGGTGCGACAGATTCAGAAGATTTAGCATTGGAATCGAACTGGATATAATTCAAGACGACGAAAGTAGCGCCATCACGCTACCCACCATGATTCTACCCGTATCAATTACCGATCGTGCGATAAGCATTCGATAAATTATCGAACGTCTACGATAGCATCTACTCGTAACCACTAGGACGGGGTAACTGCCATGTGTATATTTCGGTTCATTGTCTATGATTTACGGAATATGGGGTAAAGACTTCTATCATTGCGTTCCTTGGGAGACAAATACAGTGTAAACTCTATATAGCGACACAAAGGACTGCGCATTTTATGGCGTTATTGAGAATTGTCGTTAAATGGAGAGAAGACAAATCAATATTATTTTACTGTTATAATATGAAATTACTAGCGAAGTATAAAATTTACAAACAACGAACATTAATATTGATACAAATAAAACGCTTATTGCGTATAGTCTGTTATCTTCGACTGAAGTTTTTTCTTGCTCCAGGTGCTTGCTTTACGAGGTGTTAGAAAGTACTGTTTGTTGCTTCATAACGACTTATTGTTGTCGTTATTTAAGGTGGGTGTGATGCTACATTGAGTGTATCATTGTATGGACAAACAAAGTCAGGTAATTTCGACGATTTAGGGAGTTTGTCGTTAAATCGAGTATCGCTGTATAGAGTTTACACTGTATATGAATTCGGGTTTCCCATAATAGATATAATCATATATCATCTTTTTACTCGCTTTATATTAGCTTCTTTCACTTTTGCACCAGGAACAGTGCGAAGCGGGCTATTCGATTTGACGTAAATTTATAATTTGAAGTAGTCAGAAGCCAAAGCAGGCCACATCGCTCGAAGAACCGATAACCGATGGGGAAGAAAGGTTCTTGAGTGGAGACCACGAACCGGAAGACGCAGCGTAGGTAGGACTCCCACCTTATGGACCGACGACATTGTGAGAGTCGTGGGCATTCAGTGGATGCAGGTGGCAGGCTGTTGTTCAGTGTGGAGGTTAAAGAGGAATGCTGTAGACGTCTTCTGGCTGATGATGATGATGATGTTTATTATTATTGTGTTCAATAAATAATATCTTTAACAAGTAAACGACGGAATTCAGAAATAATGCGCTCCATAAAACCATTACGATCCATATAGTCCAAACCTGACTTGTGACCATACCTGTTTGGAAAACAAACAAGAGAATGAGCCCTGTTTCCTCAATGTTCCACCTGTTATGAGACCAACAACGTAGTCCTCGGCCACGCGGTCTACCCAGTGTTTGCTAAGGCGCTCCAGACCACACATTGAGTCAATCATCGGCGTATCGCTCATTCTTGCTCATCTTTCTCCTAATACGTAATGACGCCAACGACTTCCCACCTCGAAGACTTGTACAGAGCAAATTAAATTCAGACAACATATTAGCGCATTTAGTTCTAATCTATCTGAACAGTTTTTAATTATTTGTATTTTCTTTGTGACATTTATTACTTGACCTTTTAATGAAAAAAAAAAAATCCTGACAAAAAGCTTTGATTGTTTTTTTTTTCGTTTTATATCTCATGTGTGTGTATGTTTAACTAATTTAACTGCAATTATTTTATTTTATCGATCAATATTATTGCATGCTGTCTTCACCTGTAATTATTGTGACATTTAGTTATTTTATTTATGTTTAAAGTTTTGATCAATTGTATTGATGTACACAGAGTGGACTTAAATAAATTAATAAAATCAAATCCCAATCAACCAATGATACGCCACTATCGATAACGAGCCAATCAACGTTCAGTATCCCACACCTTCTTACGACAGCTATTAGTTAGAACTGGGCCCTTATTCTCTATCTCACATGAGATTTCTTGCTATAAACGCTTGACGTCATAACAATAAAATGTAACTGAAACATTGCCTCTTTAGTTCTGTACCTTTAGTCTCTATGACCATATAAACTTGTAACGCGGTCGCGTTACGTTATCTGCGTGGCATAATGGCGTAATCGGCTATGTCAAGTGTGTACTTCGTTTGATATTGAAAACAAGCTCGTGTCAAAATAACATGGAGCAAGCTAGCGCGTTACGCGCACGTTTGGCAAGATACCTAATCTAGTATCTAATTGTAAGTCGCGTTTAATTAGTTTAATATTGTAACCACAATTACCGTGTTATTTCAAACCATGGTTACTGTTTTATACCACATTTATAACGTGTTACTTACTGGCATGTTATGTGGTTTCATTCAGACCCTGTTTACTTCGCGAATGTTTTTTATGTAATGTCTGAGAAGTCGTTGCAGCTTGTTCAGCTCTCTCCCACTATGTAATGACGCCATCATTACCTCTAATGACGTGTTAACCCTGCTTTATGGGAATGCCAAACATGACGGTCACATTTCGGTCATTTACATTTGTTTGTCTATCTCCAGTTTGTTTGTCTTCGTCTCTAGAACAGAGGGCGGCGTCTCGAGCCACCGGTGTGTTTAAGGTATTTTTTAAGTGCAACTCGGTTGGTGCTGGGTGCTTTTGTATTGGTGTTTTATTACGGGCTTTCGGTCACGTGACTGATAAATTCTTATTATAAGTATCTCTTTTCCTCTCTGTTTGTTTGTTACCCCTTTCACGTTTAAACGACTTAACCGATCTTGATGAAATTTGGCAAGACAATTTCGTGCGTCATGAGGATAAACGTTAAAACTTTTTCGGAAAATTTAGGGAAACTAAAATCGCGGGTGATAGGTACCGTAAGAATAAGACGCAGCTAGTTCTAGATACATTTTATTCTATTGTGAAGAACTTGTCCTCTTAATTGCAAAATAAAAATAAACTATGTTTTGAAACACAATATCTACAAGAAATCAAAATAAAATTTACATAACGAGAAGATAATTTTGGAAATGATCTACATTCTTAATGGTAACTTATATCTTAATCGTTAATTAAACATATTAAAACGTCGATAGCCGTAAACATTTTATTCTAATTTCATTTCTGAATTAAGATACCTCCCCACGCACTCGTAATATTGACCTACTGATATGTAGTAGTATTTTATTAGAGCAATAAATTTTATAAAACAAAAAGAGGACCGTGAAATCCCGTTAGTTCACCGATCAGGTGTACTGTTCCATTCAGATAAACTATTCTTTTTGAATACAAAATAATGTTCTTACTTATTATGCTTGTGTTTTAGTACACGTATGCGATTCGATTTGTATCAAATTCTAATGCTATTGATAAATCTAATTGACGCCCGATTGCAAGTTCATCAGTTTCCAGTTTGTAAAGCATTAGCGCGTGCTTGCATTTCATTCACGTCTATTACCAAATTTCCTTGCGGTAGTTAGTGTTTACAAAAATGTGACTGGTTAAGAACACCCACGGCTTTCCACCATCCGGATGGTGTTAATACGTCCCTGTTGATTTTGTGTCCCGACAACTTTCATTCCAAAGGCTCCATAGAAGCAATTATGCTCCCTATCTCTGAACAAAACGAGCTTTGAAACGACCGGTGGAGGTTGGTGGCCGCGGCTGGTTCCCAATTCACACTATGTATTTAGCTGAACTTCGTGAAACACAACAAAGATGTAATGATGACTGTGGTAATGCATTTTTTAGTGTGCTTAAAGACGTCCGCCGCACTACACGTACATGTTAATTAAATTATCGATGCACATTTCCGTAACATTATTTAAAACGGGTTCGTCTTCTAACGTCACGGTGTTTACGACTCACACCGCAATAGCAGAAATATGAAAATTAACTTGAAGATTTAATATCAAGAAGAGAGGTGTCGAATAACGTCTGGCGCCAATACTATAACTAGTTTTTAAGACAAATCGATTACATATTCACGAGTCCGTATTGAGCTGTCGGCGGTTTTCGTTAAACAGTACAGTCACGTTCCTTATAAAGAGCTGTGAGTAAAAAATCTATAAAAGGTTGATAATAGTCGGTGGTCACGAAGGTGCTCAGCATTATGCGAGGCGCCAGCAGTCGGTGCGACCCGCTGAGATGTGATATGCTCTCCAATGTAAGAAGACACACGGGTCTCTTTGCACCCTTTGCGGGAATTTAGAGCGGGGTGTGGTTTCGGGGGTCTGGTAGGCTGGTCTCGTTTGCCCCAGGACACGAAGTTCGCCGATTGAATTCACACCCGTGGCTCCCCTGTCCCCGCTCGTTATAAATCAAACGCAGGTACGATTCCGTCTGGGGCACTCGCGTGGAATGCTGCAAGCCCTAGCGAGGGAGAACTGCACAACCACAGCTTGCTCCACTCTCCAATTGTAATTAACGACCAACTCTGTAAAATACGACGGTACTGTGTTTTGGCGTGCGATTCATAATATCCAACTTGATTTATGACTCGTTTATATTATATTTTCTTAACATTATTGACATCCAACAAAAACTTTGACAATGATTATGAAATATGGTCTTTGTAATACTATTTAATCAATAAATATCAAGATTAAACTAATAAAGATTTAATTTTCTTCGCTCTTGTGCGCGTCCACTGATTTTCTATAGTTTGTTTTCATAAACGCCTGATGGCAATAAAAATATGGGTCACATTTAAAACCCGTACAAAACCAACCTATAATAAATTACCGGATTTGAAAATTCCAATTGAATTAACTCAGATGCGTGGATTTGTTCAATGGACGCGATTCAAAATATTTGAGGCGTAACTCTTTGGGTCGATATTTGTTTAACCTCGTTTTTTTTCTATAGTAAATGTGTCATGTTAGTGAAGTATCGTGGAAGGGTGTACAATGAACTTGTCTGTCAGGACGGAGATGAGTTCGTGCATCGTCGTCCTATGGAGTGATTGTAGAGTGCACACTAAGGTTTGTTGCTCTGTAAGAGATCCTCACGTGTGACGGGCCATGCATTTGTTTGTCCGCAGCTGCGATGCCGACAACATATTTATTGTGCTCATTAACCTTCAAGAACGCTATTTAATTGTCGGCCGTTTTTTATTCACTTCACCTCTGACCCGACGGCGACTTATTGCTCCCCGGCCCTGCTTTGAAAGCGAGAACTGGATGTTATTTATTGTCCTCAGACGGGGATGCGTGTCGCTTCTAGCTTTGTGGCGCTTGTGAACTACCATATGATTTATGCTGTTATAAGTACGTGATTACTGTCACACGGAACGGTTTATGCCTTTTCTAATTTCATTCATGATTTTGTAAAAGTAATCTTGAGAGAAATCGTGTAATTGAACTCTGTTTTAAAATACGTCGAGAAAAATCTTCATTTGTAACTCTAGAAGTTTTAATTTTGTAACGAGGAGAGAACAGGATTTGTTCATTCATAAGCCGTAGTAAGATGTGCCGCTAGGAGATAATGAAACCTCGGTAACATAATGCGGCGGGATATTGCCGTCGGCCGGCCGGTAATGTGGAATATGGTCGTCGCGACGATATTGTCAAATGGCCGACTATTTCTCACGCAGTGTGAGTCGGTACTCGCGGGGGTCTAATATCTAAAGCTAATGATCAAAACACACGGCTCACAGGGATTCGTGTATACAAATGTGTTTATTGAATAATAAACCTGTTGCACAATTTAAAATGTTACTAGTAGAGGATTATGACGACTCTCATGTGTATTTTATTGCGCTTGAGACGTCGGATGCTGCTTTTGCCGCATGCTTATACTTGGATGTTTTATTCATATATTGGACGGGTGGTTTTGTAAAATATCTAGAATTCGTTGATGAATCTTGTACGTTGCTTTGATCGTAAATAAAACCTATTTTTTATCGTCGCGATAAAATGAGCTTCGAATAAAGTTTTCTTACGACAGCTTAGCAAATGCATCTTATAGATCTGGCTGCGTCATTACAATGTATTACACGGGACTCGGTATCACAATGAGAGCGTAGCTACCATTGTTCCGGAGCTTTCTATCTGAGCTTGTTACTCACTTCAGCTTTGACGTCTTCATACGCGCTATCGGCAACAGTAAATTGTGGTATCATGTCGGTACCGTCGCGTCGTCGGTATGGAACCGTTTATTGATTGGTATCGTAGTTTGTCCGCTGTTCACTTTGAATAAAATTCGAATTATAATTAATCACGGTCGCGTCGCGTGGGAGAGCGTCGTCGCACGACCGACGATCTATCATATTTTGTGATAACGCCACTAGGACGCATCTCGTATTGAGACGATTGGGTTAGAGGCTCTGCCATGCGACAATAAGCGACAATGCTCGTGTGCAACGGTATCGCGCCATTTCAAACTGCTATCACAATTGTCATTTTAACGACTTCGGGCATTGTATTAAACGAAGTTGATTCCTAGATTGGCGCATCAGGTTCAAGTGTTCAATTTTCTACTCCGCGAGCCTTCACCGCGATGTCGCGGCTTTTATGAAGACTACGGTGTCGATGACAACAATAAAATCGGATCATAAAGCCTCGATCGCACCCTTTGAGAGTTTCTGTGCAATCTCGCCGCTCAATTTTATCTCCAATAGCGGTGTAAATAGATAGGCATTGGATGTAAACGAGGGACACCCTGGGGCTCCGGCGGAGGCTTCTGTCAATTGAATTTGTCTGCGAGCGCACCGTGCATTAATAGCGCACTAAACTACCTCCAATACTATTATTGATATTTTCATAAAACCGCGTATCCATTATACGACGTCGAAGTTCGACGCGCGTCTAGTTTTAGTGCCTTTTCGTTATGGTTTTTGATATTTTATACTCGTGGCGTTCGTTATGTATGGCGCTCCGTGGTTTTATTGCCTTCGTACGGTTCGATTTGATCATTTAATTTCACGCTTCCGGTGTTTCTGTCTGTTGGCTCTTCCAATTCGGATCCGTGTTTACTGTTTACTTCCCACCAGTATTTCCTTAAGCTGACAGACGCTCGTTATCTCGGCAGATTCATAAGCCGGGTCTGGTGCCACATTGCTCGGCGTGTATTTGTTTATAACGATCACTATCCCCTTTCATCGCAGTCTTTCTCTGTCTGTTCCCACGTTCCTGTCGCTTAATCATGTCGGCTCTGCGCTCGCGCCTAATATCGCACTCTCATGTGTTTATTAAGCGTCGTTCCCTTTAATGGCGCACCATTTACCATACAATGTGCAGTGGTCCGTTTTGCGTGTAAGTCAATCGTGGATGCGACATCTTGCTCCAATAATGATCACTATGCACGACACTCCCGATCGCTTCGCGACTGGTTAGCTTTTATTGCTTCTGTTCCAACGTCATTTACAAGCACGGTAACGACAATTAAGTTTGCACCTAATGATCTGTAGTTATTAATGCGATCTGACAAACCGTTCGCTTTATGGGTTAGTGGCTAATGAAATTGCTTTGGCTTAAAACCATTTATCTGTAGTAGGTATGTGGGTAGTTCCATATGTTGACGTCGGTGTGTGAACCGCGATTTGCAGCGCGCTTTCTTTGCGTTTCGTCATCGTCCGCTACCTCGCTATGAATAATGCTGTATTAATTATTGCTACGTTTGTTTGATGACTGGCTTTATTCATGAGTATGGTGCTCATTCACATGCATGTCAACGGACTTTTTTACACGTGTAAAATAAGTACCTACTTGCCAACGTGGTGCTTGTGAACAGCAAGGCTAATGAAAAAAGTTTGTACTATTAAAAGTTAACGATCTCTGTTCGATATTCAAATTAGAAATAACCAAGCGCACGTTTACTTACTAAACGACCAATGAAAAATAGTAACGTTTGACTCTATTTGGCCGGCCATTATGTCAACACGAATACCTTAATCACTGAGCATAAGTTGTGGATCGAAAGTGTTTGATAAATCTCCTCGTGTCATCATTACCGATTGTGATCTACGCCTCTCATTAGCTCTCCCTCCAAATAAGATATCAAAACGGTGATTAAGTGCTTTTGCCGGTGATTATTTTATTGCATTCCTGCGTTAATAAACAAGCTGTCGATTAATGTTTCCATTCTAAACGGTATTGTGAGCGGCAACTCTCTGTGAACTACTAAGAACATTAATGGTCCTAATAGCAAACCCTTAGCAAGCGCTCGCGAAATTTCGTTGGGAAAGCGTGCTTTGGATCATAGTTCGGAGCAGGGAAGTGAAGTATTATGTATACTTAGTGGTTTGATTGAAATTTAATGAGGTCCACTGACTTTTAATATGGGGGACAGTTGAAATTGATAGTTCCATTGGTTTGTTTTCGTGGTGAGTCGTTAGTGTCGCTTGGCTCTCGGCGGCAGCGATGCAAATTAAGATGTTCGTTCGAAATCCACGTTTGATTTACGATGTTGTAAAGCAGTATTACGGATGGCACTTCCTCTTAGCATAATTCATGCAAGGTGAATTGTTTTGAATAATGTGATTTCGGTTATTTCTGATTTCATTATAATACCTTTGCTTCCATAGGTCGTGTGCTTGCTATGATTTAGTTGAATTCAAATTCCGGTTTTGATTGTAATTTTTATTTGGCATATATTTATAAGGCTTAGAAAAAATCTATCGATTTACTTTCTCAATTAGATCTAATAATCAGACTGTTTTTATGACATCTAAAGTACAGTATTTTTAGGCTAATGTTACAAAGAATAGTTAACAAAAAAAAATAGACTTTTTTATCTATGTTATCATCTATTTATTCGGTTTCTTTTAGGCAAGCGTGCTTCATCGTACACCGCATCATCGCGAGGTGACAGTAAAACGCAAGCCTATTACCTATGCAATAACTTTTTTTAACTAAACACAATCTTTATTGCATTATAAATCGTAAAAAATGCGAGTTCCCGTTTAACACATTTTAAAGAAACTTGAACCTTTTAAACATATTCATTATTAGTTTGTCAGCTAATTTTTAACTTCGTGTTGATTGAACATCGTCGTCACATAATTAATTAATTAACGAATACATAATAACAGAGTTAATTTATTGTTAATGTTCTATCATTTTATTATTCAACTTTATATGTGAATATATTTTGTATGTTAGGAAATGAACACATAAATCATTGATATACCATTGTAAGTTATTTGGCGAGTGAACTGTTATTGCTTAATAATTTAAATGAGGCTAATGACATATAGCCGTTTCTAAAACTATGAAGATATTCATGTTAATTATATGTGTTTTAATATCATATTTATTTAATGTGTCCATCGTAGTTCTTAATCATATATGTATGTATTTTGGGAACTTCTCAGATAGAGATAGTAGAGATGTTTCTACTATTGGTTTACGACCTCTCAAAATTTTGTCGTTTTGTAATAAATATAATATTTAAATTAATTGTTGATTAATATATATTATGTAGATATGTTTTTCCATCGTGTTTATTTACTAAGATACTATAATATAAAATTATTTGATTTTGCAGACACTTGATAGAACATAAGTTCTAAAATATTAGAGGGTTTTTATTTTTATACAATTTAAAACTTTCACGTAAAAGGCATTATAAAAATAAAAGTAACCATACTAAGTTTGCTCTTAAATTGTTACAATGTACATTGATCCAATAATCTCAGCGAAACCTTATCTTTTAATTCAATTTATACGGTCATAATTGCCTTGCCGGTAACGTTGCAGTTATCGTTTGATGTAATCTCAATTTCTTAATTAACTAGGTAAATTCCCGCGATTTTATACTCTTAGGGAATCTCTCAATAAATCTAAGTGTTAGTTTTTAAAATTCTTTCTTAGTGTTTACCTACGTTATGTACCTTCATCTCCTATTTGAACCCCACAGGGAACGAGTAAAAAATAATTACAACTAACTTTTACTTTCAACAGAAGTCTAAGTATCAATATCCATTATTAAACCTCTTTAGGGGATCAATTTTCTAAATTTCTTAGTGTTTAATTTTGTTAAATTTCATGCTTCTAAACACGGAGGTTTAGGCGATGCGTTGTTTGTCATTGAATTGATGAGTTTAAAATGAGTACTATCACGTCTGTGTCGCTCGTCGTCTGCATCTAATTGTTTGTATACTTTTCAGTGTGAATTTAGTTTAAGGTATGAATTGGCATTTTTGGCAATGTCCCGAAAGTAAATTCAGAATACATAAAAAATACAAAGTAGGTTTATATGACCCGATGTTGTTAGTTAACGTCTTAAAATATTACGTAAATCTGCTTACAATACAATACTACATAAACAAAATAACTACACAATAAATACATAATTAACCCTGATATATCCAAATGTCTAATTAATGAAAATGTATTTAATGGGGTGATAATGTGTAGATGTAATAAAGGCTTTTTTGTTTTACGTTATCCAACCAGATTCGAATTCTATGTGATAAGACTTGCAGTGGTGTCTTGGAGTGCCTAACCAGCATTGCTCATAAAAAAAAAAACAAAAAAAAAAAACTTTTATTTCGGTACTAAATTTTATCTACTCGTATTTTCTATATAAAAAAATTGGTAAAACGCTTAATCGCTTTTTTGATAGCGTATCGTATAAATAATGACATGATTTTATGATTAAGTACGACCAGCTCTTGTTCTTTCTAGGCCTACATCCGAATTTTCATCAACAAAGATTTCCAGCACAGATTATTTATCTCTGCTGACGTTAGCTTCTATTCCTTTGATAGCAGCAAAATTATATCACGTACACATATTTGTATTAATTTACCACCGGCCCTGCATCGAAGTCGTCGGCACATCACCTCTGGGGCGTGGCGGCACACCTCCCCATTACGCTCGCCTCCGCTTCGAGTAACCCTGTCAGTGCATCTAGATCTAGGCACTTCATTAAAATTGTTTTTAGTTTTGTATGCTCAAGCTTTAACTACCTCAGATGTCTGAAGAAAGTTGATGGTAGAGAGGTGTTTTTTTTTTTAATATTAGATAGGCTTGCGCTTGGCTGCCATCTCGCCTGATGTTAAGCGACGATGCGGTCTACGATGGAGCACGCTTGCCTAGAAGAAACCGATTCACTCTCGACTTGAAGACACCCAGATTGTAACTAACGGGGAAAACCTATTCAGGCAGCGAATTCCACAGGCCAGCAGTTTGAGATACGTGTGACGAATAAAGCAACGAAAACGAGAACTTTGGCGTTATAGATAGATAGATAAATAGAAACTCTTTATCGTGTACACCAGAAATAAAAATTACAAGATAGAAAACACTTACGAGCTAGTGCCACAAGTAATAATGTCGTTATAATTTTATCAAATATATAGAAAATTCAATTTCTGTAATAAATATTAGATGTTAATTATTATTAAAAAGGCTTAAAATTTAGGAAAAACCTCAACATTTCAATTTATTACCTCCAATAATTCATAAAAGAAGTTTTTGTAAAACTTTCGGAGGGAAAGTTTGAGAGTGAATTGCGTTAAATTACTGACATGAAATAATAAAACTTAATGTTATGGTTTATTTGTCTTGACAATTACGGCTTTATTTTTTAGTTTTATGCTCGAAAAGAATTAAATTAACCGACATAGCTCAAAGGATCAGCCAGCTGAAGAGGCAATGGGCTAGAAATATCTGTAGAACTGACAACCGCTGGGGTAGACGGATTCTAGAGTGGAGACCGCGTATCGGCAATTGTAGAGTAGGACACCCTGCAGCCAGGTGGAGTGACGACCTACGAAAGGCGGCTGGTGGCAAGTGGATGCGAAAATCAGAAGATCGTGCCTTGT
This sequence comes from Agriopis marginaria, assembly GCA_932305915.1. Taxonomy (NCBI): domain Eukaryota; kingdom Metazoa; phylum Arthropoda; class Insecta; order Lepidoptera; family Geometridae; genus Agriopis; species Agriopis marginaria. Next base: position 6,063,232 of record OW029926.1, read on the forward strand.
GGCTTTCTTATGGAGAGGCCTACGTCCAGCAGTGAACGAACATCAAATAGGCTGAAGATAAGGCTTGGAAATCTAAATCGAATCGAACGATGCATTTTATAGCCCTTAACTTGTTTTTAGTTTCTCAGCTACCTAAAAAATTGTGTTATCTCTTGGGTTTTAACATTCATTCAGATTCCTCAAGTTTTCGAATCTTCATGTAACAACACATTCACATTACAGTTAGATTTAACGTCTTCATACAGTTAACGTAATTTCTTCTTACGTAACTATACAGAGCTTATCGTACTTGCTGAATGTTCGTCTCATGCCATGTTCTGTTTGTTGAAGTACTCTCGATTTAATTAGTCTATTGAAATCTATTCACTATGTGTTGACATTTTCCCTCCGGGCACTTTTATGTCTCCAACGGGCTCGAGTGCTTTTACAGCGGTTACATTTTCATATGAGTGACTGTTGAAATTTAAATTTATCGTACTTTAAACTTTATTTCGTGTTTATATGGTCACGGTTGTCAGAATCAATTTGCATAAAGAGCTTGGATTGCTGATTGGTTAACTTTTATACAGTCACTTTATGAAGTGATTTGAGTTGCGATTGCGAATTCCTTGTATTATAACACTCTACAACTTATACATCCACTTTATAACCCTATCGTAATTATATATACACTATTGCCTCATAATCGGCATAGTGATCAGTGAAATGTTTATTTTGACAAAGAATTATTATGTAGTTTTTTGTATGTACATTTCCATGGTGAATGTACAAACGTGAATCAGGATGGCCCGCTTTTTGGAGAATTGTAAATTACATTATTTCCGTGATGCAACGTACGATTCGGTGGCTTTAGTCATTTATCGTACGCTGTTGGACTTCAAATGGTAGGCAATATTGTAAGATTAGGTACGTATGATGCAGTCACTGAGACGAAATAAGATGATCTTGCAGTTTCCAAGAAGACCTCACAAAATCTGTTTTTTCTATTTATCCTTAAAGTTAACTTCAAGATAATACCACTACGAACGGGCTAGTATAAACGATTTGTAGTTAAATATTATTAGGTAGGTGATGGTTTTGCTAGGTGGATATTGGTTTTAAATGTATATCTTGGGACTTATCGAGCATTATTTTCGTTTCGACCATGTTACAATGGCCGTGGTCACGAGCTGACTGAAAATTGCGGGTGCATCCGGCAACCCTGACTTGATCTTAAAAAATCGCAGGGTTGTAACTACGACACACAATACTGATTACATCGGTAGATATCCTAGTACCTACTCCGCGGTTTGTCCACTTGCCTCCTATGGAATTCTACGACGCCGCAAATTTAAAACTATTGCTTAGCACTAGCGTTAATTCATTTGTGCCATTTGCTAAACTAAAGTTTTACCAAACATTTATAAAAATGAATGAAAAAACGCAACTCTATCCTCACGTCGAGTACTGCTCCCATCTTCGGAACGAAGCACCTAGAGCCTCTTGACGCATTACAGCGTAAAGCTGAAAACCTAGCCAGTTCGCCTATAATTGATTTGTGGATATCGAACATTTTGTGCGGAACAACATGCAAAATGTGGATTAAGCTTTCTTCGGCGGTATTTCCCAGAAGCTACAACATGGGGTTCTTCAAAAAAGTTGATAAAAGTTTATAAAAGTTGGCAACGTATTTGTGATGCTTCTAGTGTCACAGGTATCCGTAAGAGGCGTCGGCTGCTTATCAATGGCATAAAATAAGAAAATCTGATAATTTTAGTAGAACACGTTTCACACCAGTAACCTAATACCCTTGAATCTAATCCTGAATCTAACTGCAAGTAGATGTTTTTATTCGCAATACTTTGATTTTAATTTCAATTAACTTCTATCACTGCGCCGACCAGGGATAGTATATCACGTGTCTACGCGTCTACCATCAGATTACGTTAGTGCAACGTCGGCGCCAGCGCAGCCTATTCTCACGAATTTCGCGGCGCCTGAGCGTGGGCGGCCTATCGAACTAGCCATCGCACATACACTTGACCCCACCTGATTCTCTGACGACCTTAGGTCACTAGAATAAAGCTCAATTTCAATTGATTCACTTGGGTAGTAAAATTCATAAGAGAAGCGCGACGTCGTAGTATAAGAACAGAATGTGAAGTTTATTAAAGTTACGGCGATTCTGAATTATGCATATAATTTCCAGTTACTTATTTCATGCAGTTTTTTTTAATAGGCTTGCGCTTGGCCGCCAACTCGCCTGATGTTAAGCGATGATGTGGCTTTCCATTAGCACATCTAAATTCTTGTAAACGTATTATAACGTTTACAAGAATTTAGATGTGCTACGGATTTACCCACCTGGCTGTTCGGTCGCATCGCATCACACGCGGCTTCCACTTTACAACAAAATTGCCTAAGAAGTACTAGGCTATTTTGCAAATTTGGCTTAGCTACTGCTTCTTCAGCTAACCAGGTGGTGGCTGCGGCCAGGTGCACTGAAGACCGAGATGCACCACTACGTATAGCGACGGGAAAAAAATTCAGAGTGTGTGGCGTATATTGAAGAACACCCACGTCTAGCACTGGACAATCATTGGTTGATGATGGTACTATAATAGTTGATAAAGACAGCAAGCGGTGGCCTTCTGTGGGCCACGTGGATGTAGTTAAATCGATTCCTAGCCCAATTGGGCCTTCTACATTGCAAGGACAACCTGGCTAGGTCATAAAGTGAAAGAGCACATTGTGACTGTGGAGCTCCTGCGTAGACCATGTTGCACCTACGCTGCGCTATTCCCGCAAGTCGCTATCCTTGTACATGATAAGACCTGTATAAAACCTCCGCCTGCGGGGTCACTGTGGCTAAATACTGGGAGAAGACTTTTATATAGATTTTTAAATAATCAACACGACGAAGAAGTTGCCAAATATATACAGACTAACATCTTCAAACTATCAGGCAATATTCACCAACATGCACACTAGGCAACATGCAGGATTAAGGCCCAACTTAGGGCCTCTCTGAGTGAAGGTATGTGGCCTAGCAGTGGGAACATCATCATCATCGTCATCATCATCATCATCATTTTAGGCATATGAGGTCCACTGCTGGACATAGGTCACCCCCATCGATCTCCAAAAGGGCCGGTTGGAAGCGGCCTGCATCCAGCGTTTCCCTATGGTCTCTTTTAGGTCGTCTGTCCATCTTGTGGGTGGACATCCTAGTGGCAACATGATAGGCTGATAATGTAAACAATCAGGCAATTAATGTCTTAATATCAACAGACATGTACAAGCTTCGTTACTGTGTGCGATGTATAGCGGCGGAGGCCCTTTGTGTCTAGTGCGTCTAATTAGTCAGGCTGTTTAGTGCCTCAGTCGCCGCGGGCCAGCAATATGCGCTGTGAAATTGGTAGGATTTATTGATATTTAATGCGAAGCAAGAATGGATATAGAAATACGTCACTTACGAAATTTGTCCTAGAAATTTAATACTGCTTTAGTATAAGGCTCGATAATAAGATCAACATTTATTTTAGAGGTGATATTTGCAAACGAGCGAAGCAGACCTATGAACCTATTTCCGAGCTGGTATGGTAAAAAAGTAAATTTACCAAAAGTATTGCTGCTGCCATTGCTCAATAGAGTAGTTATATGGTAACTGACTGCAGTAACACATTCGTCAAAAAATATGACAGTAACTTGCTGAAAATGTTATCGCTAACCCGTTTAATTGAATGTAAAAAAAAAAATAATATGTATAATTACTTATGTATTTAAATTGAAGCCGGGGTAGCCCATTTGGGAGACTGCTAGACTTGAAAGCGTGAAGTCGCGGGTTCAAACCCCGGGCCCGTACTAATGAGCTCTTTGGAGCTTATGTACGAATCATTTCATACCACTGGATTTTCGGTGAAGGAAAACATCGTGAGGAAACCTGCATACGTACGGAGAAGAAATTCAATACGTATGTGAATCCACCAACCCGCACTAGGCCAGCGTGGTGGATATGGCCCAGGCCCCTTTCGGGGGTAGGCTACAAGTCCAGCAGTGGACTGTTAAAAGGCTGATTATGATGATGACGATGATGTATTAAATTTAGATTCATTCTGCAAACTAAAACCTTCAAAATTCTCTTCCGTAACTAAAATACTCTTGACTACTAAACGTATAAATAGTGTCTGTCCCTGGTGCACGGTCTGATAATAAATCCATATTAAAATATTTTCGTAAAAATTAAAAAGTTCGATATCGTATGTGAATTTATAGTATACGCAAAGGCGCCGTGAATACGCCTACAACAATGCAACAACGCGTTGGGTCACCATTTAAACGTCTGGTCTGCGGAGACGTCGTATTTCAACAGTCGTGTACAGATTCATCTGGTCCGCTTATTCATAAGAATATTCGCAACTCACATTAAAACTCTTCGTATGACGTTATTGACCATTATCATTGTCAACGGATATCAAAGAGTATTACCCGGATTTATTATACTCGCCTGCGATATCTGACTCGTATAGCATGTGATATATTCTTTAGCCATTCTTATACTTAGAAATCAGCCTCTTGTGTAAAGCCGAACTCGCGTCTCGCGTCTCTTATTTGCCATGACTTATTGTGTTGATATTGGCTAGATACAGAGAGCTTTTTGTTACTTATTGGATCGATTTCATCTGTTAAACCATGAGAGCTTTCATCATTAATGCGCATACAGTTCGAGAAAGGTCCTGAATCGCAAACATAACCTGAAATGCGGCGACATGCTGGCGCCGTCCGTGAAATTAATCTGATTCGTGTATCTGCTATTTCGGATTTAACAGTTGTTTATAGGTTTAAAGTGCACAAACATATAGTTCTCTCAATCGGTATGCTTGACTGTTTGAATTGGTTGTGTACACACAATCGGTAAAGGATTAGAGATTTTATCGCTTAGATTATTGCCGGCGTATCTGCAAGTAGCTACGAGCTTTCGCAATGCGCATTAAGGTTTATTGTTATGTTATGACAACTATTATCTTACAGAAGCGAGCACTATAAAGATGTAAGCAATATCTACTCGGAGTACCGCCGGTCGCAAATAATAATGCTTGTAAACATGGATTGCGTTAAGGCGTTGAGTTTATCTCGTTTTATCTTGGATTGAGATCTTTTTGACAAATTACACATTAGGTTTAAATCTTAGACAGGATAGGTTTCATTTAGTTGTAAATAAAATGTAATCAGATTGTCTAAAGCATGCTTTCGGTGTCTATGTTTCCCGATCTGCATTATGTAGGAGTCGCCAGTAAACGGTATTTCTATATTATCTTCTACGTTTTTTTATCGCCGGCCGTCTATTTCGATCAAATGAAATTAAGCCTATCAAGAAAATTGCCACCTATAAAAACACCTTGTTAGAATCGATATATTTTTTTACCGTAATCACGTCATTGTGGTCGAAATGATCGCCCAAAATGAAGCGGCGTCTTGCTACCGAATTGTCGCGCTAGGGTGATTTATCTCCAGTAAATTTATCGCTCAATCAACGTCGTCGCATGCGCTGCCCGGCGCAAGCGCAGCCGCTGATTGGATTTCTTCATAATTACATATTTTGACACGTACGCGCCAAGTTTTGAGCTTCGCAAGCCGCCAGGGCATGAGATCGTGGGAGCACCGTGTAATCAGCTTTCTTGACCGTCTTGTTGTGATCTGCTAAACATGGAGTTACCTACTACGTTGGAATGGATAGAGTAATTTATTTGATATTTAACAATACGTTTTCTCTAACTCGATCTTCCCCTATGATCAACTTATTACCATTATCTATAATAAATCATTTATATTGCAAAATCATTTATATTGAACTGAAAATCATTTATGGTATATCAAATCTTTCAGCTTTGAAAAAATCTACCCAGAAAAGATTATTCCACTATCATTTCGGCTCAACCTTGCAATTCTCGTACGTAGTAATGAAGGATCTGGGCGGACAGTGTTCGTATGGTTTCGTTTACACGTCACGCGGTTGTCAGGAGGAAAAATTGTTAATATTTTGGCGCTTAATAACCGTCCCTTAATAACCCATGATCGCCGTCCCTGAGTACGTATTACTCATATTCGTTTACATTTATAAATTTGGTTACAGTGCAAATGTAATTTACCCTTGAGAATATGAAAGTTTTGATGGCAGTCATATAATTCGATTTACGGTGTTTCAGGTTTTATCTTTTCCATTGCTTGAAAGCTTGTAATTGTCGTTTTTAATTTGGCGTCTTAAATTTGAAAACATATTCTGGATATTATGTTATACTCTTACGTTTTACTTCTGTCTCGCTTTCTGCGCTATAAGGTCGTCCGATTTCTGATACTTCTCTTTATTCGTCACAAAACACAATCGTGCTACCGTCAGTTAAGATTCCGAGCAAACGAAAAATAAAACGTGGTTTATCGTGTAGGGTAGCCAATCGACCGTAAGCAGTTATCTTGAGGTACGTTAGGTTGGATTGGTTGAATTATTTAAGGATTGTCTTCACAATCCATTAAACGCGCGATAAACTGTAAAGTTTTTGCGTCCCCGAAATATATGTTAAAAATTTACTTAGCCATTTCCAAGTAACCTAATTAAATCCAATGTTAATGTGAGCAATAGGTAAATGGTTTTTTTAAATGTTCACATTTTATCAATATAAATGTTCATATTTTAGTTTTACTCTTAATTTAGTTTCCGAAGTCTATTTCATACCCTCATCTTAAGTTCTCTTAGCCCGCGTATCTCCAATAGTTTTGTCTCAACACAAGCTAACCCCAGGACAACTCGACCAAGTATTGCTTCACCCATCTCGCCACCCATCTCGCTTCCATGCCGAATTCAGTCGGGTGGTCGCAATTAGGGCTATAAATGCCCCCGACATCAGACACTACTCATCCGATTAATCGGACCGACACGGAATCCGACTTTAGGAGGTCGTACGTTTTGCTTGTTTATGGAACACCTTGTGCGATATTCACCCTTATCTTTGTAAGCTTTTCTTACCGAGTTACGATATTGTTTTTTGTAGTTTGTAAGTTGTTTTAATAACAATTTTACTATACGTGCTATTGATGGTTGTAATATAATGGTTAGTAAGTTTTAAAATACTTGTCAATACGCACACTTTGTTGCATATGCGTTGAAAATATGATGATCATAGATAGGGTAAAGACTGCACAAGCCTTTGAAGTTAAGTCACAGAAAAACTTGCCCTCCGACTTTATGACTGTGCAATGAATACCCGTATACTTGTTTAAGTTATTGATCTCTGAATTAGTAAAACACGTAGCAGTGGTTAATGACTACGTTGACAGGGCCCGCATTCGTAAGAAACTGGCCACATATCATTTATTTTGACACCAATTGTAATTTTTCTGTCGTTAATCAATTACGACGTGTTAAGTTTTATGTCTCCATTTCGGTTGTCAATCGGTGTACCAATCATCGTAATTTATTTATGTGGTATGGTAATAGACTCTGTGAAGGATTCGTTAAGAATAAAGAATAATGTACTAGGAAGAGAATTTGATTCTAAATAGGAAGTAAAAAGACCCAAATTTGTCAATGACATTCTGAGTACACGTGTCATTATAAGGACACCGGTAATGACACACATATTTGTAGCTGCTCTTCGAGGTCACGGATTTCAATGAGACAACTCCGCCCTTTTTAAATCTACCGCTGCAGCGTCGGTGTCAAAAGTGAACAACTGAACAAGCCAGTAACGATTCACCAGACAATACGAATAGCGCGACCATTACAAGGCGACAAAACTCTAATATCAATAGAACACAATGGGGACAATAGTGCTCTCTGTCAATTATGCCATCATTACCATTGGAATAAACGACGTAACGGATCAGATGCTTGTCAAAAAACAACACGATGACAAACTTAACGCGGTCACAACTAACTCGTTCGTCAACGGCCGAAATGAAATCTTATCAGCCAACGAATATAACTTTAATTAGATTAGATTTTTTTTTTTTTGAAAGGGAAGATGAACGTGCATATTTTATGTGTCGAAACAGTTACCCTATAAATGATTTATAGTGTGCGGTGCCGTCTTAAATTCTGTCACTTGCATTAACAATGTATTATGAATTGATTAATTAAAATAGTCCATGCTAATGAGCTAGGCAAGGCCTTTGAAGTCTTATTTATTAACTTCAATGATGTGGTTTGCGTAATCTCAAATCTTCCACGGAGATTTGCCATTGTTCAGGGAAAGTGTCCGCAGAGCTTGGAGTTTATAGATCACCCCAGAACAAGCCACTTCGTGTAACCCCATAAATACAATTCGATATCTGTTAGATTTGTTCCCTGGACGTTTCAATTTGAAATCTAATACTACACAAAACGCTGACTCACACCTAACATTTCATTTGCGTAATCTTTACATGATTCTTCATTGTCTGTAGTTCACGTTATTCAAATTACCAATATATTCATTTTATTCAAATTGCGGTACTTAACTTCCTTCCTTGACTTGATAAATTCTCTGTTACTACTTACTAGCGGGTCTACATCATTATTTATCATAACTCCGATTAGTATCGTATATGATTTGCGAATTTGTGTTCTAATTGGATCCTTACCGTGCTTGTATTATGAGTTGAATGTTATTGAATGCGAGACAGGAGGCGTATTTGCGATTATTTGATCCTCGCATTTGTCAAATATGATCGAGGTGTGCGAAGGCGTTATTCGTTTTGTCGACACGCGATCGTCTGATAACTCGAAATGCTTGCCACTTGTAATTTGATGGGAGGTCCTCGAGTTAAGCATTTAATTTTTTTACGTCTCTTATTTGTAAGCTACCTTGTAATTTGCAATACTTGAGTATTGTAAAGATAACATTTTGGTTGCGGGATTTTAGCTATTGACTTGAGATTATTGCCTTAATTTATTTACGTTTATTCATCGTACGCTTATATTTGATTTTTACTTTGAGTAGAGTTCAGATAGAGTCTTATAAAACAAAGGAAAATAAGATTTATTGCAGCGATCTCGGCTCCTATATATCAATTATGCAAGTTAACGTGATAAGAATCTTTTAATTTTCACTTAAAGTATCTTATACATCTCAATAACGGCGGTTCGCTGCAGGTGGCGGCCTCTTCTTCCATGTTTGCAAATGTTATATGAATGTATGTACACGCCGCGCGTCGTAAAAATGACAAACTCACATTTATTGCTCAGTACATGTAAGTAATGTCTCGTCCCGTATAGGTTTTGTTAGCGGGCAATCGGCGATTTATTAACGCGCATTGTTGATTATTTTATTAATGCCAGTCACCGATCCCTGAAGGTTTATCGTTAAAATTTAAATCCTACTGTCACAACACGCTGTTCTGTTGAAACGCTTGACGAATCAATGTTTATCACAGACTGTAAGTAATAAAATAAATGCACGACGCTCGGGAAGCTTTCTCTCGGCATTTCAACAGACACTCTATCATTCTCTCAATACAGATATGTACGATATATTTAGTTCAGTCTATGCTGCTGTATTGCCTAGTTAGATTTAGTCACAGTCGTCAGAACCAAGGTGAACTGATGACATAATTTTGACTTCACTTTATTTTGAAATCCAGGAAGGCCCAGCATTTTTTTAAAATAATGCTGTACTGATTATATATGCTGTGTCGATAAATATCTAAATCTGGTTTGTAATGAGTCATGTAAATACAATAATACTATTACATAATAATATTCATTAAAAAAAAAAACATGAAACTAGATTGTTTTACTTACAAAATTCTACACGAGTCTTCAAAAAGTAAGGTTTTTTCACTGCATTTTTTTTTATCTGAACATTTAAGTTTGTTACCAATAAACTGTGTATTTGAAAATACACTTTTTGCGTAATTTTGGAATTGGTCCCTCTCTTAATATTTAAATATCACATGTATTTAATAATTCTCTTGAACTTAAACTTTATTGATCCCGTATCGTTAGCAAAATGTAAAAAAGTAACTGATGAGATATGGGCAATATTTTAATATCGGCCCTCAAGCGAAAGTTAAAAATAGTGCGGGTATTCTTTAAAAGCTTTTGTCGAGTTGATTTTATGCGAAAGCGAAAGCACGAGTACGCATGAGACGTTCTCATGCGTACTCGTGCGTATTTACAGGGTAGGTGCGTATCGTGATATTCGTGATCCCAACTTGTGATTGAGAGTTACGATTGTCATTAATATCGTAATGGATTCAATTTATGATCGAGGATCATCGCATCGACTTTACGAGTACTCCACTCGCGTTGTATTTAATTGTAGATACGTTTCGAGCGGTGTTTTATTATGGGACGCCAATTTGTAATGCTGTTTGTGGCGCGCAATGGTATTGTAATTTTTTTAATCGTTTTTCACGGGTTGTTATTGATTGCTCGGTTCGTTTGTTTTAAGGGCTATTTATTGAAGGTATTTACTTAACATGCGTTGTTGTATAACGTGTTAAATTTTTACTTTACTCTGAGATGCTGCAAAATTTTTGATACAAAATTTATCCGGGTTTTTGAGTGCGCGTTATGGCTAATGTGGCCTGCGCGTGTTTTTTTAACACTGATATTCGCTGTTCCGATAAGTTCCTTTGTCTCGGTCGAGTTTATTTGTTCCGGTGCCTCAATGTTAATTGAAAATCGTGGTAAGTGCAACCGACGAGGTTGCGATTGTTTAAAACATTCATTGCCTTTTTGGATGAGCTGCATTTGGTTTTGGTATGTGTAAGCTCTTACGTATTTTTTTTTAATGTTGAAGGTAACGGGATACGCAAATACTGACGCAATGTAATATAGATCTTTTTAAAATGACGAAGGTAACAGGATCGTAGTAAAGATTCGAATGTATTATAGAGCTTTCGATTAAGAATTTAACAACCACGATTACAAGTCAGTTATAACTGTAACTGTTAATTGACTGCATGATAGGTTCTTGTTACCGGAACTGTGCCGAAACGAAGAAGATGTTCGACGTTTCGGCAAGTCCGCAACATGTCGCCAATTAATTTCATTTTAACCACATGAAATGCCTTACCATAATCAAGTAGCAACTTTCAATATTTATGTACGCTTCTCAGTATAATAACTGCATGGAATTTATTTTAAATCGATCCCCCCTTAAGTTATAAAGGCCACCGGCGACTTCGAATTGAAAATTAACCCCGTTTAGACACGCCTCCTGGCGCTCGAATATTTTTTCAACCACAATCTTTTTCAATCATGTCAACACCCGCCGATAAATTATGACCACTCTAACAACCTATTATTATACAACCTGACATTTTATTTCGAGCGATTTTTTTTATTAAAAATTTTGGTCGTAAAAAAAATTGCCTGCGGTGCATCGGGAATGGATTTTTGAGATTTATGTCCGATTTTTTCATACATTTTAAATTCTAATGCCCCAATATTAAATACTGCTCTCGGAAAGTTCCGATTTCCAAGAATCGGTTGTGGCGTCTAAAAATTTGGTTGTTTACATATAAATTTTGGATAGCAAGTGAAGTGGTTGGTGTAAAGTCTTAAAGGTGTCAGTGGTCAGACCACATTGGGTCGGGGTCATTGGCACCGATCAGGTAGGGCCCGTGGATGATTGATCTGCGCTCTTATCAATGCACTGTGTCGCCTACGTTCGGCTTTGTCAAAGGCACATTGTATGAAGACGAGAACTGTGTTGTAACATAACCTCAAATTGTTACAGTACACGTTTCGAATTTACTAATAATCTTTTTTAGGAGAATTAAAAAAAAAAATGAACTAAGTCTAGTTCACTACTTGTACCTATCTACATATAATATAAACATTTCAATTTGAACTTATATCTAATTTATACGTCTGTCTTGTTTCAGAATGTTCAAACAGATCCTGATATATCGCAAATGTAAGAGAAAAACATATATTATAAAAATTTTATGCTACAGTATTTATTGTAAAAATCAGTTAAATTACAACTAAACTAATAACTATTCAAATAACCCACCCCTAACCGTTCCCGTCGCAAAGGTACCCAAAACATTCGCTGCGTTATCGCGTTGGATGGCAATGGCCAACCTTTGCACCAGGAACGAGCCGGAGCGAGAGTCACCACACTTTTCCTTGAGCCTGTGCTCTATCTCCGAAATGAGCTTCTTGGCCTCAGTCTTCCAACAACCCATGGTCTCCACGGCAACGGGCACAAAATTTTAAAGCGGCTCCAGCGCAGCGTACTTTTTTCTCTTTTTATCTGCGGCATATTCCGCCGCTGACGGTGAGCGGACGGTGCGAATCAGGTGGCTGGCGGATATTATCAATTAAACATAATCTCTTCATAATATCTTTGCAGTCTGTCTGACCGTCTACCTCTCTGTCTGTCTGCTGTCGGTCTGTCCGTCCGTCTGTCTGTGTGTGTGTCCGTTCGTCCTACCTTTAAACAGCTGTATCTTTCAAACCGTAATAGATAGCCAGTTGAAAAACAGTCAAAAGTTAAAACGAAAAGGTATTACGGTAGGCAGGTATTACGTATTTTTGCTATTGTTCTAATGTAAAAACGGTAATATGTACAAGCGTCAAACTTGGCACACTCTAAAGTATAATGGCCAATGCGAGTCGGAGACAAATTTCTGTTCATTACCAAGTTATAACTGGTAATTCGGTTACTTGGATGACCTTATCATTTCTTTTGCCTAATGGAAATGCAACATTTTACTAAATTTAAAGACGGTTTTTTTATTGACAACTATTGTATTTTGTGGTGGTACCAGTTTTTTATAGTCTGCTTTAAAAAAGGCTTGTGTTTGACCACCATCACGCCTGATGTTAAGCGAAGATACGGTCTACGTTGGAGCATGCTTGCTGAGAAGAAACCGATCCACTCGTGATTTGAAGACGACCAGATTGTAACCATCAGGGAACACCCATTCAGGCAGCGCATTCCACATACTAGCAGTTCGCACAATAAATCTGGAATCAAAACGCTTCGTACGAGTTTTCGGAATATAAACCTTAAAGCGGGTGCTTTTAGTAATTTTTAAACTTTCGCGATTTGAACACATGTTTTAAACATAACTGACAACTGACAACATAACTGTTTTGTTGTTGTCGGCTGCTTTTGTATTGTGACTATCTATATTACATTTGGTAGTCAGGTCCGTGAAACTGATGTAAATTTGAGTCTCGAAACAGTATCAGTTATCTTATAGCTGTTTATTTACTACCGTAGTGTTTTCTGTAATTGGACATTATTTTGTGTTACCTCCTACGTATCAATCAAAATGTTTGATACGAAATTCCGCTACGGTACTTAAGATCAAGGCGCTCGTTCCTATTTGGGCGGACGAGATGAACAATTCAATTTCAATGCAGCAGTTTAACGTGTAAAATATTTTTGTACTGCGGTTTCACCGACTATCCTGCAGGAACCAGAATTTTGGACATTTTGTATACAAAGTTAAAAATAAATGATTATAACACCGGCTTGCACTCACTATAATTGGTAATATGTACAAAGTTTTATTAAAGTCTTTTCAATACCCAATATTGTATTAAAGACAATTTTATGTTACATGCAGTTCTTAAATTTCATGCTTCTATAAAGTAATACCTACATAATCTATATGGGTGGCAATAGACGTCACGGAACGATCTATTTCGTCAAAATTCATCATCATAATTTCAACCGTAGGACGTCCAGTGCTGGATATAGGCCTTCCCCATAGATCTCCAAAAGGGCCGGTCGGAAGCGGCCTGCATCCAGGGTTTCCCTGCGGTCTCTTTTAGGTATGTCCATCTTGTGGGTGGACGTCCTACGCTGCGCTTAACGGTCTGTGGTCTCCATTCGAGAACCTTTCGACCCCATCGGCCATCTGTTCTGCGCGCTATGTACCGTGCCCACTGCCACTCCAACTTGCTAATCCGGTGGGCTATGTCGGTAACTTTCGTTCGTCAAAATCACATTATCATGGATACATTCTTCTAGCTTGTTAACATTTGGATTCTAAGATAGCTTTGATAATGTAATATGATTATTTACGGGATATTTACCGTGGTAAGGTTGTGGAATGAGCTCCACACCGCCGAAATATCGGGAGCTCATTCCACAACCTTACCACAGCTTTGATAATGTTCTAAAAACCAAATAGATTTCTTAAAATTACCAAAACTTTTTTTTTAGATGGGACATTCCAGCGGTCTTAGCAGAAATACCGAACTTAGGCGCAGTCATAGACCTGACAAACACGGCGAGATATTACAACCCGAGAGTAAGTGTTCTTTTATTTTATCTTAACAACTCTTTGAAATGCTGTCCTTTATTCCACATTGTTGTGGAATTGCTGTTACAAAAAGTTTCTGGAGTTTAGGGCTACCGCTTAACGAGTAATTTCTTGGCACAATATCTTTAAAAAAAATGCTACTTTTAGGGTTCCTTAATACAAAGAACTCTAATAGGTAAGTTCGTTCTGTCCATCCTTCCTGATTATTTAGAACCTTCTAATTTCTATAGTTGTTAAGGTAAGTGCGTGAAACTTTGTACAATTATAGTTTTGGTATAGATCGCAATGAAAAAAAATAAATAAAAAAAAATTGTAATAAGAGGTGGCTCTGGTAGACGTATAATAGGGCTTTTTTCCGCTGCATCCTATCTAGTTATCTGTGAACAGTGAGGTGTAATAACAGAGACGTTATAGGCGAACAACACGGCCTTAAAAACTGACTAAACGCAGCATATATCTACTTACCTACGCATGTAAAAATGTGCATTTTGTGAAATAAGGGAAAGAATATGAAAGACTTTACGCTATATTTGTTAAAAAATAGACAAAAATACAATTTACTGTTGTACTATTTTTTATTTCCATTATGCGATATTAGAATGGCATGATAAGTTCTAGGATTAGAAAGGTCCTCCTCCTTTCAGCCGTAGGACGTCCACTGCTGGACATAGCCTCCCCCATCGATATCCAAAAGGGCCGGTTGGAAGCGGCGCTTCCCTGCGGTCTCTTTTAGGTCGTCTGTCAATCTTGTTTTTAGGACGTCTTACGCTGCGCTTACCATAAATGTCATAAATGATATAAAATTATTACACTAATAATTATTATTGCGAAAGTTTGTATGTAACTCTGTTTGTCCGCTCTAAACTCTGTCACAGCTAAACACAGCCGAAATTTGTTAAGGACGCTTATACTTACCCTGGATAAACATTAAACACATAGGCTTTTTATCCCGAAAACCACGGGGTGCTGCTAGTTATAAATAATATGAATGTGCTAGAATGTCAACATACATTTGAATATGAAAAATAAGAAATCAACTTTTTCAATATTGCCCCAACCCTGCGTATGAGCCTTTTCAGTCACAGAGCTATGCGCCGCAGACGCATAAACATTCCTCCTAAGATTGTTACTAATAAATGAGTGGTAACAAGCACCGCGCGAATGTAAGACAACGAGCTTAGGGTCAGAATTACGAGTTTTACCCGTATAACGATCGACCACTCCGGGAGGTTCGCACCGCCCGCCATGTGTTAGAATACCGGGAAAGCAGTAAACTTATGCGCACTTCTACTATTGAAAGTCACATTTTCCACTACGATGCTTTGTTCGTAGTTACGTGTGATTGCCTTGCATTCATCTTCTGGCATAATCCGATCGTAAAACGACGTTTTCATGGGCCAGCCAACGCTGTATTTTGTTTTGGTACATGTGACAAACTCGTGCGATATTTTATTCTAAAACAAAAATTATCAGCAAACTAAACTTAAAAACTAGTGTAAAAAATTATTATAAATTTGCTCATCCAAACATTGTACACAGCAATGTATAGCTTGTTATTATAATACAACGTCAATTAGGTACTTAAATATTTGGGCTCAGAACGTGACTGACTTCGTACGCGTAGACTTTCATATAATTTATCAACCCTCTTTTGCCCCCCCTTTCCAAAATCCTTTCTTAGTGGACCTCTACACGCTAAATGGGATCTACCTGCCAAATTTTTACTTCGTAAGTCAAGTAGTCAAGTAGATTTCGTGATGAGTCAGTGAGTGAGCGAATGAGTAGGTGAATTTCGCTTTTGTATAATAAAAATCATTATAATTATGATGGCACATACGATGAAGCGGGTTGTTACGCCCTTACATTGTTATTTGAGGCAGGAATACTAAAAAGCGTGCGAGTATGGCATGTATGAATTGCAAAATTTATTGACAGTTTTAACGTGTTTGCATTTTTGGTAATTTGATTTTTGCCCATTATTTTTTATTTGTAATTAATATAAGGCGTGCGTTTGACCACCATCTCGCCTAATGTTAAGCGATGATGCGGTCTACGTTGGAGCACGCATGCCTAGAAGAAGCCAATTCACTCGTGATTAGTTGTCACTGATATTAGCGAAATTAAGTTCATAATGACAATACTTACAGGAAGAATATAACCATTCCTTACCTATCTTCTTTTCAAATTTTGACCTTAATTTTATTCATGATATCATCGTTTCAATGTCACCGCGTTGCGTGGAAAATAATTAGGGAATACTTCAGAATTATTGCTAGCGGTCTACGGTGGACCATGTTTGCCTATATAGACGAGACCGATTCACTTGTGAGTCAGTATACAAAAGAGGCAGAGAGAGAAATTGTGTTTTCGTCTTGAGTGTGGTTATATCTTGTTTGATAGTTATTCTGTCGCCAGCTCTCTTCACTTGAATCATTCGAATTTCGCTAAGTTTTCCTTTCCGTGTCCGGTAGTTCGCACATTCTCGGGTTTACGGTACACCGCCGGAGTAGAGTTTCTGTTAATCCGTATGATGCACATAACGGACATATGCGACAAGTGCGTGTGAAATTCTGGCGAAGTTTAAGACTTGGGTAAACGGTGACAGTCTGAGTAACGTATGGAATTTCCCACATTTGCACACAGGACATATCAGTATACAAAATTATTTAATTTCAAGACAACGCTTGTGAAATCAGGAAATGAGGATCTACCCTACTAGAATAAGGTCAGATATCTGGGGATGCGGCTGGATAGAAGACAGACATGGTAAACCCACATACAGCAGAAAAAGGATGAGTCTAACTATAGATATAAGTATAGTAAAAGTATAATTTTTTATTTCTTTAACACGGTTTTACATAATAATAAAATGTAGGCAGGAGTCCTCTTTTAGACATATATAGTGGCTTATGGAAAGGCACTCCAGGCTATCACTTAACAACAAATTGCTCCTAACCTGGTAAAGGTTTGTGGTAGCGATGGGTGTCACGTACATTGATTACAATGTAAGCACACCATCATCATCATCATCATCAGCCAGAAGATTTCCACTGCTGAACATAGTCCTCCCCCTTTAACCTCAACACTGAACGACAGCCTGCCTTTTGCATCCACTGGATGCCGCGACTCTCACAATGTCGTCGGTCCATCTAGTGGGAGGCCTCCCTACGCTGCGTCTTCCGGTACGTGGTCTCCACTCCAGAACCTTTCTTCCCCATCGGTTATCGGTTCTTCGAGCGATGTGAACTGCCCATTAAATAAATAAAAATAAAATAAAAATCGTTTAATTCAGGCAACTTGACCCATAGATCTCGTACTAATTAATGTCTTAATCTAAAATAAAATAAATGCACACTGTATAGGGGTGTTCGTCTTAAACTATATAAGCACACTGTATATGGGTGATAGTCAAACTCTGACAAACTATACAAAAAGAAGTACGGTGCACAATAGTGCCAGGTCACTTTTTGTTTCTATTCATGTGAACAGAGATCCAATGCTTAAACATTGGACTCCTTACATCATCAGAGACAGCCGCTAGGATTCTGTTGCCGGAACGACGCAAGCGATGCCAGAAGGAAGCCACTCTGGATCTTATAATAGCAAAGAAGCCATTGCCACTTCAACTTGCAAATTCAAAACACATCACAAAGCAACAAATTCCCCACTACCGAATAAGAAACATCGGTCCAGGAAGTACGTCTTTGTTAGATAATTATCGCATTCTTGAGTTTAGAGACATATTGAGAATTGCCGTTGCGGCTTTCTCAGATAATTGTCTTCACTCTTCACACCTTGTTTCGTATGAATTCGACAATCCCACTGAAGGGCAAAGGCCACCCTTCCGTTCTACTTCTCACGGCTTACAGTCTTACTAATTTTATTTAGTATTCATCATGGTATAATAATATACTCCGCCAGGTATAGCAAAATGACCACGTGGGCGTCCCGCAACGATGTCATCAATACACGTACACGTGCATAAGCAAGAGCAGAATAAGTAATTTACAACAAGTTCGAGAGAGATGACGATACACCACGTAACAGCTGATTGAATAAAGTGGCAACTGGACAGTGACGTCATTGCGGGACCACTCCCAGATTACTAGACCTAGTTTTCTTGGATCATGGTATTCATTATCAATTTTTCCAAGATTTGCCTTTTTGTGATGATAGTTCTATGCTTGGTCACCATTTTGCTTGAAGGCTGTATTTTTATCGATCTTAAAAATTGTTTCACTCTACCTTAAAGACGCCTAGATTGTAGTTTTCATGAAATAAGATAGACGCCTGTAATTTCCTTTTAGGGTTCCGTACCAAAAGAGCGTCAAGTCAACTGGACCTTATTACTATGCTTACGTTGTCTGTCTGTCTGTCTGTTCTACCTTTTACCGGCTGTATCTTTTTGACCGTAATAGATAGCAAGTTGAAATTTTCATAAAACATGGTAATGTTACGGCGGATTAAGTAAAAAATAATAATGAAATAAAAAAATAAAAAAATAAAGGACCCCGTACACCGTACGGGGTACGTTTTCTAACGCATTTTTGTTTTTCTTTTCAATCTTGTTATGATTATAGTTCAAATTCTAAAATAAAACAACAGATAATAAACAGCAGTCATTGCGAGTCGGCGCGCGGAAAATATCCAAAACTGAACGAAACAAAAAAACATTTTTGGGGCGGAACCTTTAGTATGCGAGTCTGACTCATACAGCGTACTTGGTCGGTGTATTTTTCGCAATATTCGTATTCGTGGCACAATTTTTGAAACATCCTCAAAGCTTGGATCTCTATCAATCTGCTCATCAATTTTGGAATATCTACAGTCTAAAATTGATGAGACTTTGTATCTGTTTGTTTATTTGTTTTGTGTTTGTTTTTGTCTTTGTTTTTTATATATTGTTTGTGTGTATGTCTGTTTTATCGTGTGTATGAAATTAGTGGTGTGAACAATAAAGGTTTTATCTATCAATCTATCTACCTTGTTTCTTAACCTCGAGCTACACTTTATCGAGATACATGACATGTCATTCTGTGACACGGGAACTAATTACAGTAAATTAGCTGTGAAAGTGATACCGTTTCGGAACGCGCGCGTTCCAAAAAGGCGCCAGTGGTGCCGCCGGCTGTCTCTTGCAACAACAGCTTTGAATCTTGTTTGGGTTCGGATGTTTATGTTGGCATTGGCATTTGTGTAAGTTTTTCTGAGCTTTTTGTCTGTCGCGTTTCGAAACTTTATGAATATCTTTACATTGTGTTGGCACTTGTGTTGGCCCTTTCTACCACAGAGTTGTGCTTTCTACTAATGTCTCTAAGCATAGTGCTAGTCAAAACGACGATTTCGATTATTTTCTTTAACTTTCAGGATAATTTAATTCAATTTTAACAGTTGGTATCATAACTGTATTGTCATCAACCAGTCTGTCTCGTCCCTTTGTCCAGCAATGATACAGGGTACGTACCATTCCGTTCCACGCATTCCTAATCTCCGCCAAATTCGGCCAATCGAAGTGGAAGAAGTGAAGTTTGTTAAGCTATCTCGTTCCAGGCTGAACATCAGGCCTAGCACTAGTCCAGTCATTACGTCGGAAATAACGGGTTTGATATGCAAAAAATCCGAGAAAGCCAAATTTTGAATATGTCGTGGGGAGGGCCTAGAAAAGCTTAACTTCAAATTGTCGACCAAAATTACCTTGTGCAATTTCCGCCATCTTGAAAAAAGGGTTAAATTCAGTTATTTCATCATAACTCGGTTCTCCGTTGAGATACGAAATTTTTATGCCATACTTTTTTGTTGCTTTTTTTGCGATCTACAATTAAGGTCCGATACATTTTATACGTATCGTTGATCGTTATCGAGATATTGATCGAAAAAAAACATAAATTTGGGGAGTGTATTTAATTTTTTGCCATTTTCTTTTTTTTCGTGAAAGATATCGAAAAAATGTTTTAGATCAAACTTGTAGAGCATGTTCAAACCTACACATTCGTTTTTTTATTTAAAAAAAATAGGAAAATAAATTGGAAAAAAAAAAATTATAAAAAAATATTTGAATAATTTTTTTTTTTTATAAAATGTATAGGACCTTAATTGTAGATCGCAAAAAAAAAGCAACAAAAGTATCGCATAAAAATTTTCGCATCTCAACGGAGAACCGAGTTATGATGAAAAAACTGAAAAACTGAACCCTTTTTTCAAGATGGCGGAAATTGCACAAGGTAATTTTGGTTGACAATTTGAAGTTAAGCCTTTCTAGGCCCTCCCCACGACATACACAAAATTTGGCTTTCTCGGATCTTTTGCATTTCCAAATGTATATAATGACTGGACTATACGGGCCGTGGACAAATTGTCTTTCCATCATTTTTATCCGCTCGTCACAAAGCTAGAATATTCATACGTTTGTGTTTTCTCGCGGGATTAAAACGATGAAAAATCCACGGCCCGTGCTATAGGCATGTAGAGGGTCGTCTGCCATGTAGGCTCCCATTGCGTAAGGACCTTCACCCATCTTGCCAGGTACATGCGGATCACGTGACTTGAGTTTAATTAGACTGCAGTATTTTAAATTTGGAGTAAAATGATTTACATTTTTGTAATTTAAAAAGCGGCTAGGGCTGGCTTTTGGTTTGGATTTTTTTTGCAAGTTTGTTCATCATCATCATCAGCCAGAAGACGTCCACTGCTGAACATAGGCCTCCCCACTGAACGACAGCCTGCCTTTTGCCAGCTCCATCCACTGGATGCCAGCGACTCTCACTATGTCGTCGGTAGATCTAGTGGGAGGCCTACCTACGCTGCATCTTCCGGTTCATGGTCTCCACTCAAGAACCTTTCTTCCCCATCGGTTATCGGTTCTTTGAGCGATGTGGCCTGCCAATTACCACTTCATCTTGCAAATTTTAACTGGGCTGTTAAAATTTGCAAGATTTGCTTTGATGGTCACAAACTTCGTGCAAACCGCTAAATTGTGGAAGACGATGCCTGAATGTTTGCCGATGCCAGATTTATAATCTGGGTGTGTTCAATTCGCGATTGGATCGTTTTATTTTATTATCGTATCGTATTATTTTAGAATCGTGCTCCATGTATCATAGCTTTACATCAGGTGTGGTAGTGGTCGAGTCACCGACATAGCTCTATGTCGGTGACTCTGGTTCTTAGGCGAATATCCACGTTTCGAGTTGCAAGTTTGTTACTCTATAGATATTATATCTCAATGATTGTACCTTAATGTTTTTTTTTAATTTTTACCGACGAAAAAACGATGAAGCTCTCAGGCCACAGCGTTTAAAAAAAACACATCAAGATACGGTACAAAAAAAAACGTGTAATCCGTCCAATCAGTGCCAAGCACAGTTGTCTAATCAAATCGTACTTCACTTAATCAAAAGCGAACCTAACTATCATTTAACATTTCGACACCTCCGATAATCTCTGCGACGATTGTCAGTTGACATCTCTCTCGTGCTGTCTCTACCCGACTGACACATTTTCGTTCTTTGTCTCCGTAATATATTTATCCATCTTCATAAATAGCGAAGTAGTTGGTCAAATAGTTAATGTGATAAGGTACCAAAGTAAAGTCTATGAGTGTGTATGACTTTATCATGGTCTACTTTCTTCATAATCCGTCTACATAACATGGTGGAACCGGTTCTAATTAGGAGATAATAAATTTGGATTAGTTGTACCTACTTTGGAAGTTAAGAAGCCGAAGCGCCAAATAAATGTTACCTCTTATGTAAAGTTCTACAAGAAAATTCCATGCGTGTTTTAAAAACTACATACCGTATCTTTAAAGTCAACTAGCTGTGTAAAATTTTCCAGTTGCCCCGCATTTTCCTTGATATAAATGTTATGCCCGTCTTCGTAATGCACAATACTTCCTTGGCAAATTTGGTCAAGGTTGGTTCCGCCTTCGCTACATTTCCATGCTTTAGCCTGTTCTCTTTATATATAAAAATAATTTTTAGAAAAAAACTTTATTTTTATTTTTTATAGGTTGTCAAACCGGATGTTGCAGCATTTAGATGTGACAATAGCTAAAGAATACAATGCATGATAGGCTGAACATCCTTTTAAGTGCAAACACAACATGCATACGAATCTAATGCTCAAATATGCAACTTTACTAGTTGCATATCAATATAACAAAAAATTTAACATATATTGAGAGCAGTGTTTACTGTGGCAGTGGCAGGCTGTGAGTTATTGAACACTATATAAAATTGTTTAATATTACGACTGCATTACTTTGTATCCATGGTCATGAAAAATTTAACAAAAAACAACAGACCCCGGTCGCCAAGGAGACATTTCTTTGTTTTTTTTAAGTTCTGTTGTAGGAACAGTTCCTATAAGTTTGGTGTTCATTTGACAGCGTCGCTAGTGGAGAACAAAGTATGAAATTCAACAAGAAATTACTGTAGTTCCAATTTTGCCCACCTTAACAGCTAAGTTAGTGGCACTGTACTCTGGTAGGAGTAATAATGTTCCTTGCACTGTACAATGTACATTGAATTCGTTGCTTATTGTCATGTTTTTGTTGATTTTTCAAAAAGCGCTGAATCAATGTCGATAAAATTTATGGTACCACCTATGAGATATGAACTACCAACCAAAAAAAAACCCATTAAAAACAATGCTAAATTGCGTAACAAAACATACAAAAAAAAAAACACAGTCGAATTGATAACCTCCTCCTTTTTAGAGTCGGTTAAAAAGAGGAATTATGAATAAGAAAATGTACGTTCTTTGCAGGACTTCGAGCAGGCCGGTGTGATTCACAGAAAGATATTAATGCCTGGACGCGAAATACCACCAGAGGACAAAGTGCAAGTGTGAGTGTACTACATTATTTTACCTTTGTTTTATTTGGAACTAGCGACCCGCCCGCCCGGCTTCGCAAGGGTATAATTAACGTGCGAAGCTGGGGCGGGTCGCTAGTTATATATATAAACCTTCCGTGAAAAATTATCTAACCGGTGGTGCAAACCGCATCAAAATCCATTGCGTGGTTAGGAGGAGTTAGCGGCCATACAGACAGACAGACGCGGAAAGCGACTTTAATTTATACTATGTAGAGATTCTCTGGAGTTCATGTCATGCATGTGCTTGTGTGTTTTCTGCTTTGGATTGCACTTCATAATCAGCCTGTATTAACCCACTGCTGGATATAGGCCTCGCCCAAGACAAGCCCGAACTTTGGATTTTCGCTGTCACTGCCACTGCCTTACGTATATCGTCGTTACATCGAGTCTCAGGATGTCCTAAGCTACGTCTGCTGTTTCGTGGTATTCACTCTGAAACATGCCCAGCGGTTATAGCTTCTTTGTAAGATCGCAACTTCGTCTATCGCATCTATAGCGATAAGGCTGCCAATTGTTTCACTATAATTTTAAGTTCTTTTCAATTATTCTAATTATTTATTTAAGTACAAGAAAGGTATATCAAACAAAGAAAATAAAAAAGCCTTAATTATTACTTATTACTAATTATCAGTAATATAATCACAAATCAACAACAAGATGAACTCTACAGGCTAGTTTGGAAGCTAGTCTGCGAAAAGTACATCCAATAGCGATAGGGCGGTCCCCACCGTCTTTTTTATTAAAAGCGCAGAGACGGGCCCTGAATAAAAAAGGTTTAAAAGTATCAGAAATAGATCCATCAAAGAAAAAGTTGCAGAATTTTGTAATGTCATTTGCCAAAGTCCTGCCTACGTCCCCGACGGATACACTGGTCAAATCTTTAAGATGTTGAGGCGTTATTCCGTCGATGCCGCCTGCAGATCCATTTGGAAATGACATTATGTCATCCAAAGTGTCTTCAATTTTAATTTCAAGGCCGATATGGTTGGTGTTGGAGTTCTTTTTGTCTTATGTATGCAATTTCTGGTGAGAACAATAAAGAGTCATCTATTTATCTACATCTGTCGCAGTAATTATCTCTTAGAGACCTCATCGATAAAAATCGAGATAATCGAGTAAGATTCGAGACGGACTAATCTTCATACTGTTTGTCACACTGGTGTTACGAAAAGTTATTATGATTATGATTGGGCCAGTAAGAAGTAAAAAATAAAAACATTTTTACAAACGATTTTAGGTTTCAAGGAAATTGTATTTGCAATTTTTTCCCGAGAAACAAAATAAAAAAAAACCGTTTTCATGCCATATACAAAAAAGTTTTTTTTACTCTTGTATTTTTACAACACTTTTTAAAAAAGTCGAGAAAAAAAAAAAAAAACAATAACAAAACTTACATAATAATCAGTACAAATTAGTAGTTTTACATAAAAATCTAAATGAAGAAAGATGGTCGAACGAGCATTTGGATTGTCTTTAGACCTTCACCGGTATATGGGCAGTCTAACTGTATTTGTAGTTTTAGTTTTAGCTTGTATTTTGTGTAGTAACTAAAGGAACTTGCCTAGTTAAAAAAAACGATGGTTGTGGTGGTTAGTGGTAGCAAGTACGCTTTACAATCTGACGGCACCAAGTTCGATCCTCGGCCCTGCACCATGATGATCGCTCAAAGTCGTGAGGAAACCGGTATGTCCAATAACCACAAAAATTCAAAGACATAACATGACATTCAACAACATCACTGGAAAGCATCTCTCTCTGAGAGAAGGCCTGTGTCCCAGTAGTGGCAACATAATAAGCTGATATAAAAAAGTTACATGGCAACTAGAGTCGTTGACTTGACCGATACAAGATCAGTACAGATCCTAAATTAATCTAAAAGTTCCAAAACATTCCCAAATAGTCCAGTTGGCGCCGCATTGGCACCGATTCGCGTCGGCTAATCTTCTTCAAGAATTACCATTAACAACTTTACACCCCCATATAAGGCTTCGTATAAATCAGACTGTGCAGCTATCTATCAACTGGCCATCGTTTTGCATTCGGTTTGAAGAGTTAAGGCTTAGTTCGCATCGGTAGTCTAAAGTATTTTTTTTTTATAAATTTGAAAGGCTGTCGTGGCGTTTTTGAAAGAAATTTGCTGTAGCCAATTGCACCCATGTAAACGAAACGTCAGTCATTCCAAATCAGTTAGCAACTGTGATGCGAAGTTCGACGCGTTGGTCGACTGATTAATAGTTATACTGTTATATTAGTTACACGGTGAACGTACTGCGATTCCCAAGCCGCCTGCCAAGCGTGGGGATTATGGCAACACCCCTCTATAAAAGGGAGGCCTTTGTTCAGCAGTGGACGTTTACGGGCTGATGATGTATGTATGTATACTGGCTTAGCGATGACAAACAGCTGCTTCCTCGATCTATAAATATTTTAGTAAATAATTATGTATGAAAAGTTTGATATGTACCTTCCTATTTTTATTTTTTTTATTTTGTAAGTGCGCGGTTAATGTGAGCACCATGTCAAACCAACTGTGGCTTTTTGGTGCAACAATATGTTATATAAACTGTATTGTTTGTGTAAAGTGAATAAAAAAATAAAATAAGAATGTTCAATCAAGGTTCACTCATAATGCCTGGTAACAGATTTTCCTTCTTATTTCCGTTCTATTTACTTTTTTATTCTGTGGTATAGTCAGTACTAGCGTAAAAAAATGCCGTCAATTTTGTGATCCAGATGGACTCGAGACTGATCAAAGGCACAATTTTTGCAGGTTAACGTAAAGTACAAAATATTTTGTCGCGTGTTTGACAGTTCTAAGACAGGACAACGTCTATCAGGTCAGCTAGTTATTAATAAAAAAATATGGACTACTTGCGCAGAAGTAAAAAAATTGGTAACACAAATACAAAAGCTTATGCACAAAAGTAGACAGACGCAAGAGTTCCTAACATTGGAACCAGCCGTGGTTGAGATTAAAAGATACCTTTTAGAAAGATAGATTCTCCCTAATGGCGCTACTAACCTAAACAATCAACCTACCAACTACTATTTATATACTACTAGCTGCGCCCCGCGGTTTCATCCGCGTAGTGATGAAAAATGGTGATGATGATGATGAAAACTAAAAATCAGGTCGATCCATTGCTCTGTTGCTGCGTGAAAGAGGAACAAACAAACCAACAAACTTTTCGCATTTATAATATTAGTATGATTCTTTTCCAACCCGCACTGGGCCAGCGTGGTGGACATGGCCCAATCACCCTTTCGGGGGTAGGCTAAAAGTCCAGTAGTGGACTGTTAAAAGGCTGATTATGATGATGATGATGATGATTCTTTTTCTACTCTACTAATGTGAACTAGGCTTTAAATTTTTTAATTTGACCGTCGTCGCATGGCGCGGCGCCGCCGATACTCCGAATATGGGTAATGTTATAAATCTACGGCGAGCGTGGGTGCTTGGTGCCCGCCAGCAAACTGGAGCGACGATCTCCTAAAGGTAGCTGGTACGCTCTATAGGTAACAAACCGAAGATCGGGATTAATAGCGTGCATTGGTGATAAGTAAAAATGTAATAGTCTATTATTAATCCTCTATTGCACACCCCATCTTCTACGTCTTCTATAAATCCTTTCCATCCTAAGGTATCCTGGAAGAGATCGCTTTTAGTGATAAGGCCGCCATGTTAAGGCCGTAAGGTTGTTACACTAGTTTTTAAGAGTTTTATGTCCTCTGTATCAAATTTAATGAAGTGAACAATAAAGAGTTAATCAATCAATCATTTGGAAAAGTTGACTAATATAAGGCTACGCGGAAAGGTTGTACTAAGCTGAAAGGGGATTAACAACTTTTACTATGGGACCAACCCTGAAAATACGAAAAAGTATCATCTGTTCCATACATTTTCGCCGAGTGTAAATTTTTCGAGTGACCGTTTTCTATGGAACAGCTGATTTTTTTCGCAATTTTCGAGTAAAAAAAAAAATACAATAATAAGCTTGCGCTTAACTGTCAACTCGCTCGATGTTAAGCTATGATGCAGTCTTCTATGGTGCACGTTTGCCTAGAAAAAACCGATTAACTCGTGATTTGAAAACATACATTGTAACTATCGGGGAACACCTATAGTATAAGTTGCCGGTCAAGTATGAGTAGGACTCGTCGTACCCTGAGGGTTCCATACAAACTAAATATGTATGTAGATAGAGTTCATCCATCCCGGGAATCGAGTGTCAACGAAAAAGGTTGAAAAGGTTGAAATATTGATTGCCAAACTTGACTTTGGTTGGCAAACAGGTGCTCCGATACATACCAACTACTAAATGTAAGTTTGTTAAAAGTAAAAACATATTTTTGAGATGTAACTTCAAATTTTGAACTTTCGGATTGTTTCCTTTATAATTATTTGCCGTGAGATCTTGCTTCTTGCAAAATTTTATTATTTTAGGTCAACGGGAAGTACCCTATAGGTTTTGACACCTTGGGTCTTGACAGACGGACATAGTTACATACGGACAACGAAGTGATCCTATAAGGGTTCCATTTTTTCCTGAGGTACGGAACCCTAAAAGACAACTAAACAGCTGCAGGCCTAGCACGGACCATGGACATATTGCCTTTCCACCGTTTTTATCCCGCGAGAAAAAGACAAACGTATCCATATTCTAGCTTTGTCGCGTCTAGGCGTGGATAAAAACCGTGGAAAAACAATTTATCCACAACCCATGCTAGGCCTGCTGAAATCCCTTTGTTTCCCCGCACTAGCCGTCCACTTTTATGAACTTGTACACGTTGTACGGTTGCGTCTCGGACAAGCCTGAGGTTGCGGTCGCTAGCGCCGCCGGCCGCCCACGCGCTGCTTCTCTCGGAATTCGAAAGGCATTCACTTTGTCGTACTACGAACCAGCGGCGAGGGTAACCATGTGGGGAATTTCGATCGAGACAATGAGATGTACAAAGACATATTACTCACTTAGCCAAATCAAATCAAACTTACTTATTCAAGAAATGTACATTAAAAATTGTCACTGTCTAACTGCCAAACTGGGTGTTGGAAACCCGTATTCAGAGTTAGTTCCTTTAATTAGTCATATTCGGAGGTCGTGTACATCATTGTTCCTTTTGTAAATACATATAATATACTAGGTGGAGTCGCTACGGCATTTTTACTGTTTTGGCTTCGTTTTTAGAGTCCCGTTTACGCCCTTTGGGCACGGAACCCTAGAAACTACCTGCCCTCTTGAAGTTAGTTAATGAAAGCGAGTAAAATTGTTTTTTGTTCATGTGTCATCATCATCATCATCAGCCAGAAGACGTCCACTGCTGAACATAGGCCTCCCCCTTTAACCTCCACACTGAACGACAGCCTGCCTTTTGCATCCATTGGATGCCAGCGACTCATGTTCATGTGTGCCGTTTGTGAATTATGATCAAAAATACCGGTTTTTTATATTACTTTAAGAAAGAAAACTTGTTTCCAATAGTTTGTACGTAGTGGAAGGTTTTCCGAAAATCAATAAAAAAATATCATAAAAATTTGATATATGGCGTTGACTAGACATGGATCTGAAGATTGTGCAAAACCACAGACGAAGAAAGGTTAGAAAAAAACTACCTTATTTTCATAGACAGAATCTATCTGTCTCTATCTGTCTGTCTGACACTGTCTGTCATGCTTGTTTTTGTGTTAGTTTATTTCGTAGTATAGTATTTTGTGGTATTTAGCTGTATGAGATCCCTTTGCTTAATAACCGACTTTAAAAAGGAGGAAGGTTCTCAATTCGCAGTACTTTTTTTCACTGAACAAGTGCGAAAAAAATTAGAATAATGTCTCGTCAGCGCCATCTATCGATGGTTGCAAAACTGTTCCTCTAACTGTCAGAAATATTGACGTAAATTGACGTCTTGGTAGTCCTTGTAGGTCATACACTCATGGTCACTGCGTCAGTAAAGCGGTCGGGTGGCAACCCTAACATGTATGCCCGTGTCACCTCACGTGTACTTGTACCCCATTTTATTACCCCATAAATTTCTTCACAATAAAAACATAATCATATTACATTTAATAATATATACTATTAATCGATGTTCTATTCAATATACGCCATTAATTTTATTAGTTTTCCCGTGTATTGCGTGGATATCAGACATTTTAATTGTTTGTAAGGTGTTTGTTGCAATAATCAGACTAATTTTATTAATGTCATTATCTTTGATAATATTGATTATTTATGTAAACTTTATTAGGAGATTATATCTGACATATAAATATAATTGATATATAACTAAATGTCTCCTATTATTTCATGTAAAAGCTAACAATAACGATCAATATCAAATCAATATTGCCTGTCAATTTATATTATACACACACATATATACTTAATACATTCCTATAGACCTACGTAAAACAATGTCTCTTTATACTCTTCAAAACCTATCTTTGATAAAAAGCATTCAATATTAATATGATAAGCTAAGCTAACTAAAATGATTATCTATATCATTTGTCTACTCTTTTGTTCGTCGGAGCGCCCGTGTCGTCTGCTGTCTGCGACATAAATAACCATCAGGATCCTTCGATACCGCCCTGTTATCACAATGAACAGTTTACCAATACACAGAAACTTTGTCGTCGTAAGAAATGTGATCATCCTCTTGAAATTGTGCACGGAATACCAAACCCTGAAGCAGACAGGGTACTAAAACGTTAGAATGAGCTCTAGGATCTCGCATCTGTTTGTAAGTTAAGGTTAGACAAATGCGCCACCCGTACGGCTACTCCAAGCTATGGACGCTCAGACAGGTCTATATGTTTCGAGAATTGGTAACTATTTGAAATATGTCGAGGCATGCGACGCAATTAGAAGAAACGAAGCGTTGGATTTTACTAATTTAAACTGGGACGGAATTTGTTAATAATTTGTTTGGACTTGACTGGTTGCTTTTGACAGAAGTTGCAAGCCTTTTCAAACTAATTTTTACACGCTGAACACCCAAGAATGTCATCATATTCCATATACAAATTATACAATATAATAACACTGTGAGGGCGTGAATCAGATTGCAAAAATCATGCGTCACTCTATTCATTGAATTTTTGAAAAGCCTTAATGGTCCTTTGTAAATCTGCCTATACGTTAACTGTCAAACGCTATCGTTTTGCGTTTATTGCCACAGGTAAAAATAAGAGTGAAAATTAAAATGCAAAACATTCAATTTAACAACATCAAGAACACTGCTGTCCTCGCGATAGTTATCATTTCCAGCATCAGATTTTAGTGTGCCCAGTAATGATGCACGCGTGCCTTCTCCTTGTCCATTTATCACGGCTGTATTTTTACTTGTTTGCCCATGTCGCCTGTCGACAATCATGTCATTACAGTCCAGTTGTAACCATCACCCCGTCTATAAATTGTGACCTTCGCCGGTGGTACGGGTCGTTTATTAAATTGACTTTTACTGTTCCTGTACGAAGTTTTTTTTATATCTAGAAGACTTATTAATTTAAAAAAATTGTCAATGAGATAAACTTAAATATCTTATAGTGTTGATTGTTTTTTGAAGCTTTTGTCTAGCGATGAGTTTGGTCATGTACATTTTAGCAGCCATCGCTTGTTTATTGATAGTCTAGTCCCCTTGTAAAAGTAAATATACGTAGCAAAATTTGACTTTATCATTACGTGTTAAATCAAATAGGTGTGGCTATCGTAGCATAATGATTTTTTTGTTCTTCAAAACAGCAACGGCGCGGCGTCTATTAATACACGAGTTGCAAGTATCACGTCAACGAAATTCAAAAATAATTCAAGCATCATCGGAGTCATAGCTTGATCCAATATTGATACACCGGATTCTATGCCATACAAACATGTTAAATCCGCTTTTAAGCTTTTTCGCCTTTGTTTTTTGTTTGTGATTGGATTAGCGACCGATTGAGACTTATGAGACAATTTGTCATTATATTAAGTCATTTCTTATTTTTAGGCGGTTCTATCACCAGGCTTGGGAAAACCTAACAATGTTGTTCAAGACTTTGTACTCGTTTAATCGAAGAGATACAAGTTGCGCTATGTCAACATCTGCGAACTGTACACAAACTGGTTTGACATATAAGCGAATGTAATTTATGGTTTATTTCTTTTGTACGGTAAAATGACTACTTACGCTACCTATTGATGTAACACTTGGACTCCAGGACGAGTCTCCGATAATGTTTGTAATAAAGATGCCCAGCGACACAAGAGCTGTGTACTCGTTTATTGCAGCGGAGGTGTTCAAAGTAAATTCTCACATTGTTGACTGTTTGTCTTGTAAAAAGCTAGTGTAAATCAGAGTAAGATACGAGACTTCCGAGCGTGATAACAAACACATAAATATGGCGACCGCCAGCCATTGTCCAAATTTACCGTCACCAACACATTATTACTAGAGCTGTGAACCATTTGTCTATTTGTCCTTTTAAGATAATGAACGAGTTGCTTTGAAATACGACTCGAAACTTACCAAACTTTAGGACTTCTTCCATGCATTCTTCTTCTTCTTCTTCCTTTTTCTGCCAAAAAAAAATCGTGGTTTATTTACTAAAATTTTATATTAATTTTGATTATAAGTTCTTCAAACTTTAAGTGGTTAAATTTTCAATAAACGCATTAAGTTTATTCCCATACAGGTTATGTTAATATAAACTAATGAATGTGATAAGATCTGTCAATGCTATCATGTGGCGCCAATTATGCCTTCACTCTTGCAAATATAATATTTTCTCTATGTATCTATATTTATCTATGAGCTTAAGATAACCAAATTCTTCTCATTGTGCACAAAAGCAATAATTTCGATAATATCAATTCCGTCCAATGTTGAAATTGACTGTAGGTTTTCTATAATATCCATAATGATGCTAATAACATGTCTATTACTAGTTGTTACAGCGTTTCATTCGATTTAATAGCTGATCTAAATATCGACAATGTTAAAGTTTTGTATTATTATAGAGTAGGCACATAATGATTTGTTTTGGACCACACAGAGCTGTATAATTGAGACATAAGCTTTGTTGGCATTTATATCTATTTTCGTTATTATTATGCTTAAATTATCAATGGTTGTGAAATTTTTTGCTGCATCGTACTCTTTAAGTTAATTAAATCGTTTCGAAACGTTTTTACATAATTTGATTAGAACGTGCTCTTGTTTCAATGTACTCGTAAATATTTTGTGATCGAGTCATGAAATGAGGACAGACCAGTTCGGTGTGTTTGAGCGATAGTTAATAATTCGATATACAATTAATAATGCGACTGCTGAAGTTATTGCTTTGTTTGAAATATTGGTCCGGGATTTGATTAATACTTGTGGAGCTCGTATTTGCGTCCATATTGACTGGTAATTATTGCCGCCTTCGCAATTCTGTCAAGAAGTTATAAGATGGTTATAATCATTAGTAATTATGTTGATTCTGGAGAAACACTATTCTAAAACTTGAAATTCCTTGAAATACCTAGTTATGCTGATTGCTGTCCCACTAAATAAGTGAATATAATATCATTATGCGATAAACAGTAGCGATTTGTAGTATGATTTCATCGAAGGTCAAACTAAACCTTTTTGAGCGCGGCTAGAGACGGCCCATGTTCAGTGAGTATATGATGTTGTGCTAAAATAATTAACGATCTCAATAAGTTCGCGGAAAAATATATGTATGAGGACATCAAATTAACACTACTACATGACTGTATACGGCAATGGGATTAATAAAGAGGGATTAAGCGTTACTCACACCGCTCACGATCAAAGTTTCGAGTAATCCGAACATAATACCGGTGGTTTATGTGTCATTGGCGCCAGTGTTTGATGCTGCTAATTAATGTGGTCTAGTAGTTACGTGATGAGTTATTGTTGTGGTTTTTGTTATCATCTGCTACGAGCGTAACTTTATATGGAGAGATGGAAATGCGGTCGCCGATGTATTATTAAATTCAGCAAGTTTGAGCCCAGTTACTTATAGCTGTTGCCCGCCCGCGACTTCGTACGCGTAGACTTTCATATGAACTTTAAACCCCCTTTTGTCCTTCTTAATTCGGCCAACTCACAAAATCCTTAGCGGGCTTCTACACCACATAAGGAATCTACCTGCCAAATTTCAGCTTCGTAGGTCAAGTAGTTTTCGAGATTTCGTGTTGAATGAGTGAGTCCCCCTTTCGGGGGTAGGCTAAAAGTCCAGCAGTGGACTGAAAAAGTTGATTATGATGATGGAGATGAGCAGATGAATTTCGCTTATATATATATACTAGCTGTTGCCCGCGACTTCGTACGCGTAGACTTTCATATAAACTTTCAACCCCCTTTTGTCATCCTTAATTCAGCCCTTTCGTAAAGTCCTTTCTTAGTGGACTTCTACACCCCATAAGGAATCTACCTGTCAAATTTCAGCTTCGTAGGTCAAGTAGTTTTCGAGATTTCGTGTTTAATGAGTGAATGAGTAGATGAATTTCGCTTTTATATATATAGATATAGATTATAGATAACACAATCCCCGCTTTCAGAGCAAAATGTAATCACAAAATATCCAAAATGTAAAACCCCTAGTCCCTAACGTTACAAATCTATTCATATACCTAAACAGTTATGACTTCTCTATGTCTCAGACACAAAGCCATAGTCTCATATCCATTAAATCGAACATTTATGTGAACCGTCTTACTGTTGTCTTTATCAAACGCAATAAAATTAACACCAATCGTAACCGCAACACTAGTGCCATCGACATTTATAGTATTGCTAACCGGAATTTTAGTATTAAGTTCCTTAATAATTACATCAGGATGTTTGTTTTATTTATAGTTGTGGTTAGAATGCTTGTTCTATAATAATATCAGTTCAAAATGCAATAATAATTACTAGTCGATATTGTATCATATGGCAGTGGCAGCAATGGGACGAAACTACACAGAAGAAGTTCTAGCACTTCTGCATGTAACGATGTTTTTTCATCTTTTTTTTTAAATCCAATAATAGGCTTGCGTTTTACCGCAACTTGCCTGATGTTAAGCTATGATGCCGTCTACAACGGAGCACGCTTGCATAGAAGAAACCAATTCACTCGTGATTTGAAGACACCCAGATTATGGACATCATACTTAATAGTACGTTACTGCAACGGCAGGCAACAGAATAATGTATAGAACGTTAAAATGTGGGCCGAGGTGAATCCGCGGCCAGCATATGTAAGTCCATAAATGCTGTGACTGCCAAAGCTTGTACTACACCTTTCTTAAATATTTCATAGATACTTTCACATCTCATTAAACATTCAATAGCAATAAAAATTTAAAAAAAATAATGTTTATGGATGGTCATGGTTTGTACTATGAGCCAATTCAAAGGACACCATAGTCATCTAGAAACGTCAACTATTTTTTGTCTGTGAATTCTAACATAACCTCTGCATTGCCTCCTTTTAGTGTAAAAAGTTAACACGTCTCTCTCTCTAACAATCTCTTTGCACGTTCAGTAACTATAACCACGTATAGATATTAGAGAAAACAAAAATCGACCGCCAATTACACAAGGAAAGGCCAAGAAGACCTTACACTCCTTTTTTTAACGAAATGGGTTCTTCAAATAATAGATACATATAAATTACCATGTCAATGAAGCCATCATGATTATCTAATTCACAATAACTATCTGTGCCTTGCGGTTATACCCGCGACCGCACATAAAAAAAGTATCTCCTGTCCTTCCTCAAGATTTAGGTATACTACGTCGTGATGAGGTAAAAAATGGACAAATATACAGAAATTTTAAAACTATGACGGAAAACATCGCGAAGAAACCGGCATTTCCAAGAACCTCAACAGTTCAAAGACATCTGACATTCACCAACATGCACTGGGCCAGTATGTATTATGGCTCTCGGAGAGAAGGCCTGTGTCCCAGCAGTGGAAACGTGAAAGGCTGATAATGAAGATGATGATAGACAGTGAGAACGACAACGGAGTCCGAAAGGCAGTCACAGAGGGGTCAGAAAGAAAGAGAGACAGAGGAATCAGAAACGTAGAACTACTTTCGCGTTTGTGATATAAATGAGTATGACGTAAGGCACTATTCTCAATTTTCATACAATTACCACTACTGAATCATACCGCATTGGCATATTTTTAACGAGATGATTCCCTGTTTTGCACACGTAATGGTGGCGTGAGTCACAATTATGGGAAGTCTATTAGGACTTCGTCGTATGGTGTTCCTGTGCATGAGTAATAAGTCTGTCTCGTTTGTTTGTCTGGTCGCTTAAATTAATGTGTTTTTATTTACTGTCGCGTAAAATTTGCCTGCGTGGTAGGGTTTTAACTGCAGAATTATAAAAAATTTAATTTAGGAATGTTTTGTAGTTTGCAACTTCCACAAAAAGGTTATCAACGGAGCATGAAAAAGTCGTAACGTTTCTACGATACCATGGGTATTGCAGAATTCCATAGGTGACAATAATAGTTCACCTATTTCACCAATTTCTCTAATTGAGTATCATCTCATTGTCTTTAAAATATGTTTATTTAGGTTTATATTGAACAGAGGGCATCATGCCCTTTGTTCAATGTCATCAAGCGTACTAACTTTGTAGGAGTATATTTTCCCAGTTTTCCCACTAGACAAATCAAAAACTTTTCCATTGTGGGTAACATGTAAATACACTTATCATCTATTTTACTAGTTTCTCGAGAGACTCACTAAGTGCCATCTGTATAAAATTCCTTAGTAAGGGATCATCTTCTAGCCTTCGTTCCTTGGTCGACCAGAAAAGGTCGCTGACTACTTATAGGAATCAGTCACGACAAAGATTTGTTCTACGCTAGATATATTGCGATACAAGTCAACACATTATTTCCATGATTTTTTATTTATTTTATATTTTTATTTGTAGATACGTGATATAATAATCGTTTTAAATATTTTTCGTGTAAAAAAAATACTTCACAGTCAACGTCACATCATCGACATATTGTATAGCGTTTCTTATCTCACTATTGAGTATAAGCCATTATCTATCTCTTTCTGTGTCGTGCATATGCTTCCGTCATTTGCTAATCAGGTCTATGTTTGACCCGCAATATTGACAATCAATATTGTCAAGAAAATTATCAAGATGGTAGACTATTCGACCATCTTGCTGCTAGACGACTAACACTTCGCTCCACTGAGGCTAGCGGCTGAAAATTCCTTAATCATTATCCACTGCCTTCTTTTTCCCACTGCTGGGTATTGGCCTCTTTCTATTGCTGCGTCATCTAAATCGGTCCTATGCTATTCTAGTCCCGGTTTTACCCGTGATTTTTACAATATTGTTGACCCATCTCGAACATTCCTTACTGTTAACTCATTTATATTTGCACTTAGAATAAATCCATAATAACTAAAGCTACATCCTTTACTTTCTTATTTTACGCGGTCACATTACAAGTTTTTGTGTACCAGACTAGACATCATAATTTTAAGGATGCTCCCGGGGTTGAAAAAGTTTCCCAATTTATTTTATGAATTAGTGCCCTGTTTTTGTCCTGATTGGAATAATCTACGACGTTTCAATGTCGTCTTGGAAAGGGTTGTGTTAATTGCCTAGCTTATAGTTTTATACAAAAGATTTTTATACTTTGAATAGAAAAGAGGTCACCTTGTGTCCGGATGATACGTAATATAATCTTTTGAAAAGGATTTTTTTGCGTGTCATACCAATTCTTTGTACGTCATTGCTTATTCAGTTTCGTATTTGCGATGTGTAGTATATCTTTTATTGGTTTTAATGGGGTCATATTTTGGGTCGGGCCTTTTGTAATGATGTTTGGAACCCCAAATGATGTCTCAAATTGTTATAATTACTTCAATTTATCGTTTCCTTGTCATGAATAGGCATGTTATAAAGAAACATAAAGACCCAGCCGAGGCCGACCCTGTGAGAATGGGTGGGACCAGCTTTTGAAGGAAAACGCTAGAAAAGAAAAAGAAAGTATAATATGTCTCTTTGTGTATGAATTGAAATGTCCTGCAGTGTGCTTACGGTCGGCCCCTTTCACTGCTCAGTAATTTTTCTTTGATTTTTTCTTCAATATAAGTATGTAACATCTAAAGATCGTCATAAACTCAAAGTTTACGATATGTGTATCAGAGAAGCAATCGCTTTTTGGTGCAAATTACAGAAGAACATAAAATCAAGTAAGAATTTTACGACAGAGTCATGACCATAATTTAATTTTAACTTGACCCCTAATATCATATACAAATTATATTAAATCCAAAAGGCGAGAGAAAAACAATTTAAAATAATTAGATTTTATAGCGGGTAACCGTATGTGTCATTTTAAATATCCATTTTATGATGTTAATATGCCTAAATTACATTATTTTCATAGATTTAAATAGGGTTAGTACACAGTCTTTCGAACGTAGTGCTAAAGGTTTAAAGAAATGACAAATGTGTATATGTCAATGTTAAGTAAAACTTTTATAGTATTAAATGTACTTTTAATACCAAAGTAATAAGAATGGAAATATGACAACGAAATTAAGTGATTTGAATCTGCGACTACAAAGACCGGTACACGCAATGTACGCAGTAGCTTACGCGAGAATTGTCATAATATATAGTAAATTGCCATATTACCGTATTGGACGTCTATCCACGAGATGGACAGACGACCTAAAAGAGACCGCAGGGAAACGCTGGATGCAGGCCGCTTCCGACCGGCACTTTTAGAGATCGATGGTGGAGGCCTATGTCCAGCAGTGGACGTCCTACGCCTGAAATGATGATGATGATGAAATTGCCATACTATCCAAAATACATAAATAATAATCACATTATTATAAAAAAATGCGACAGTGTTTGTTTGCACTTAACTTCGTAACAGCCGAACGGATTTGAATAATTGTTCCTGTAAGATAGCAGGCGAAATCGCTTGGCGTTTTAACTGTTTGTTTCCAATATTTGCGATCTAATTCTTAGATATTGTTCTACAAGATGTTTACGATAATACTAGCTTAGATCAAACTTATTAAATACCTATCTGTATTCCCACAATCATTGTGTATCAGATACCACAACTAGTCGTAGTAAGGTGCAATCATGTAACTCAAGTTATCGACATATTCCTTGAGGCTATCTGTCTGTCGACAAGGACCGGCAGAGCGAACACTACGACTAGTTGTGTAGCGAACTTATCCGTACAGTTGGCCAAATGAAAGAACTACAAATTTTCAAAGGAATCTTTCGTTTTTCTTCGGGATATGCGATGCTGGTTCCACCATTAAACTCCACGAGTAAATTGGCTGGTCTGTACTCGGTAGCTTAGTTGTTAATAACTCTTCAGACGCAGTCACACGTTTAACAATGTAATAGGCAAGGTTAAGATTTATTGCGTTTTTCTTTGCGTTCGTTCAGTTTATGATTTGTGTTTCTTTTTGTTCGGCTCTGTTGAAGCTTCTCCCTGTGGAGTGACAACTTTAATGCCATACGTTAGTAGAAGTATGGTAAAAAGCCTCACCACACTCATAAAAATATTTTAAGTCGTTTTAGAAACGGAATTCGTTGTTCCTGAGTACTACAAGGTCATCAAGGCTAGAGTGAATAGATTTCTTCTAGATCAACGTGTTCCATCCTCGGCCACACCGTTGCTTACCATCAGGCGAGTTGGTGGCCAAACTTAATCTAATCTATATAAAAAAATGCCTACCGAAATTTTGGTTTTATATTCGTCTCTAGAATTTTACTAATTCAAAACACATTTCTACAGGGTTATATATTATAGGGTTCTATATTACTTGGTAATGAACAGAAATTTGTCACCGACTCACACTTTGCCATTATTTATTATGTGTTGTTATACATTAGAGTGTGTGCTATAATCATGCCAAATTTGACGCTTGTACGTATTACCATTTTTACATTAGAGCTAATACAAAAATCATACGTTTGTTGTATGTAACGGACCCTTTCGTTTTTACTTTTTAACTTTTTTATTATTTCTTAGTTAATCCGCCGTAATATTACAAATATTCTGTGAAAATTTCAACTGGCTTTTTATTACGGTTCGCAAGATACATCCGTTTAAAGGTAGGACAGACGGACGGGCGGACAGACAGACAGACATCGTAGGCTTAGTTATAGGGTCCCGTTTTTACCTTTTAGATATGGAACCCTAAAAAAATATGCTGTTCCATAGAAAAAATTAAATCACACTAAACTTAATGTATATAACACCTGATGTTTTTTTCGCGATTTCAGGTTTGGTCCCATAGTAAATGTTGTGAAATGATGAGTATATTGGTCTCCTTTCGGCTTAGTATCGTTGTGTAACCCTGAACATGAATTTCTAAGTTCAAAACATTTTAATTCTTCGATTTATTTTGATAAAGTTATAATATATTTTTATAATTATTACTACATCACGTTCCCTTGCGCGTCTTTGTATAAAGGAGTAAATACCACAAACAACCGGCTATGTAAAGAATTTCACAGAGACTGCGAGTAAGTATCAAAAGTGGCTAGCAACATTGCCGCCTTCACATAAATTACTTACGAACAACACTAAACCTCCATTACATTAATGTTTAATCGTTAAAATACTTTTGATAGTGCTTTAGTCCTTCGCGAAAGATAATATCTTCATTTTATACGTTTAATAAACTTTGTAGGTAATATTAATGATCCGCCCGACCTCTGTGCATAATGAAACTATAAATCTTTCAATCATTTGCTTGTTTATAGTTAAGTCTAGTTTTCATTATACCTATTGCATGCTTGAGCCTTATGTTGCACAATATGGCGAAAAGTCTGCGTTAATCTTTTGTATCAAAATGAAAATTTTGCTGAATATTTTGTAGTGTTTCTCTACGAGATCGCATCAGAAATGAGGAGATCCGTAAAAGAACGAAAGTTAACGACATAGTCTACCGGATTAGCTAGTTGAAGTGGCAGTGGGCAGGGCACATAGCACGCAGAAGACCGATGAGGCCGAAAGGTTCTCAAATGGAGACCACGCACCGGTAAGCGCAGCGTAGGACGTCCACCCACAAGATGGACAGACGTTCTAAAAGAATTCACATAGGCACATTAATAATTTAGATAGAGGTAGCACTAAGCAATTAGACTGTCAGTATTTCTAAATTGTTTCTAAATATGTATAGGAAAACTAAACAATTTTTTTTTTGTGAATTATGTACTATATTTAACAGATCGTGTTAAACCTGGATTCGATTGGCAAGGGACCAATGTAAATGACATGGCAAGAGAAAAAGTCTTATGCCTAATAGTGGTATAAGATTGGCTATGGATTATTTTTGGTACCAATTTAATCCGTTAATAATTTAAGATTGTCTCTGGTGTCACTGTCGTACCTTATTAACATGTCTGTTTTGTTGTCCGGATATGTCTGTATTTGGGCCACGTGCGACCTCTAACCTTTTGTTTTGTCCCTGGGAGAGCACCCTGGGAACCTCGTTCTCCTTATCTTGTACGTTGTATCAGAGTGTCGCCTATTATCTCTGTTTTGGGACACTTTGGCTCTTGTTGGTAGAGAGATACCGACATGTAACAACGCGGCGCGTTCGTACCATGATGGATGCGCGCGCGCTGCGTATGTGAGGTCTGGAGTGTCGGGAAAGTAAGCTGTGTGATTTGGTCCTGTTGTGCTTGTTAACTGTAGTAATATTGAAATTATAACATAAAAAGCAACTAAAGGATACACATATTCATAAAATATATTTTGAAGTGTGCATCGGATCTGCATGATCTAATTCCCTCCTGCCCATTTTTCTATTGCACGGCCAGGGCGGGCACGAAGCGGCGACACCGTTTCATTGTTGATATTTCGAAAACCTATACAAAGCGCTTTGATTTCCCTATTATTGTGGCAACTGATAAAATGCGCTGCTTGAAAGGTTGTTCCCCGAAAGTTACAATCTGTGTCCTCAAGTCGCGGGTGAATCGGTTTCTTCGAGTTACTACTGGGCTACGCTGTAATGATGTGCGAAGCCGAAAGGGGTCCATAGTACCAGTCATTATGAACAACTTTTACTATGGGAGAAACACAGAAATCGCGAGTAAGACATCAGCTGTTTCATAGAAAACGACACGCGACAAAATGTATGTAACAGCTGATATTTTTTTGGGGATTTCATGGTTGGCCCCATAGTAAAAGTAATTCATAATGTTGGGTACTATGGACTCCATTAAGCTTAGTACAGCCTTTCCGCGTAACTCTGTATAATAGGTAAGATTTGTCATATGGTTACGTTATGATCTCGTTTATTTTTGTGCTCTATTGTTACATCAGTCAATAAAAAGTAGGTATTCGTATATTTTATTTTTTAATCAAAATTTGTGGTAATGAACAAAGAGATACGGAAGATACAAAAAACTTAAATTGACAATTAATGTCATTATTAATTCGCAATAAAATTATTGAGCAGTTTATGCGTATTTTTATAGTCATACGTCGTCGAGACCGCGTAATGGTCTACGTAAATTTGACATTTTATGGACCACACAATTTAAAAACTCAAGGAATTTTTCATTAAAGATATTTACGGACTTAAAATTTGAGATATTCCACTTCCGATTGGTGACATTACCATTAATTTTGTTTTAAATACGGCTTAATTCTTTAATCAGTTCCGGTTTTCTATCATCGTAAATTAAAGCGAGATCCAATTATCGTGATCAATTAAAATGCTTAGAAGAATTTGTTAAGTTCCTGTTTAGTGTATCACAATAAATTATATCATATCAACCAAACACAATTTTCACACGCTCTCTTATTTCATAAGTTTTACTATTTTTGCCAACAAAGTTTATTAGGCTTAGTACTTCGTGATTCATCGTAGACCGCATCATCGCTGACCATCAAGCGAGTTGGCGCCTATATATAAATAAGAAAATTAACTAGAAAGAGAAATGTTCTAGTCCAAGGATGGCGAATCTATATAATGTGTAAGAGCCATTTTTATAAACAAACTAGCGGTCCGCCCCTGCTTTGCACGGGTATAGATTATAGCCTATGTCACCCGTGTATAGTCTAGCTTCCCAACAGTGAAAGAATTTTTCAAATCGGTTCAGTAGTTTCGGAGCCTATTCAATGCA
This sequence comes from Agriopis marginaria, assembly GCA_932305915.1. NCBI lineage: Eukaryota > Metazoa > Arthropoda > Insecta > Lepidoptera > Geometridae > Agriopis > Agriopis marginaria. The sequence continues at coordinate 6,105,490 of OW029926.1, forward strand.
AACAAACAAACAAACAATCAATCAAATCTTTCCTCTTTATAATATTATATAGACAAATAAATAAATAAAAAAATGGCCATGGCGTGCCATCAAAGTATCTTGATTAGTGACTAATGAAGAAATTGTTAAATTAGATGCTATTAACTTAAAACTCTTTATTTAAAGTCCTAAACAAGCATATTGTACCTACAGCAATTGTAATATTTACTTTTAATTGTTAATTTTAATAAAATAAATAGTTGGTGTGACGTTTCCTATTGCAAATTAAATGTCAAATAATTTACATTATAAAAATAAATAAATAAATAATATTCGGCACATTTTTTCACACACGGTCATCTGACCCCAAACTAAGCAAAGCTTGTGATATGGCTGCCAGAGACTGATATACATACATATATAGTTTTAAATACATACTTAAATAGATATTAACAACCAGATATAGAACAAACACAAATGTTCATCGCATAAATGTTTGTCCTAGATGGGAATCGAACCCACGCCCCCAAGCTCAGAAAGCAGGTTCACTACCAACTGGACCAACGGGCTATCTTAGGAACATAAGGATATTTAGGAACATACTTTGCTATTTTTAGCAACGAAATCTACGATAAACCGCTTTGTAACTTGTAACTTCGCTTAGTACTCTTCGCGTAACCCTGTATAAAATATCAACATGAAAATCGCTTTAAAACATTTGCAACTTTGCTAATGTGTTAAAGCCATTTTCATGTCATTTTAAATTCTAAAGATAATTCCCAATCGGTTCCTTAATATTCTCACTAAACGTTAAAAAAAATTATTGCGAATGAAAACCGGACTCAAAATGTTTCGCTAAAAGCTCAACCCGTCCACACATTATAGATACGTAGAAGTCACGCACTATTCGATTAAACCGATTGTTTCTGCCACGTACCTGTAATTTGTACAATTGCTTACCACCTTCGGTTTTTCTACCGAAGTATACTTTGAACTGAAAAATCCATATTCACCCTCTTCAAACAAAGGGTGAATAGAGTCCACAAAGGTAGGCAACGCACTGAGTACTGAAAATTCCCGGGTATTGTAGGTGTTTATAGGCGGCGGTGATCACTTACCATCAGGTGGCCCGTCGCATGTTTTGCCACTTATTCTACTTAAAAAAGGTTAATGTTGTATCATTTGTATCCACACTAAGCTGGCGAACACACAGCCAGTAACAAGCGGTTCCCACTGGATTCCAACTTAAAATATTGTCAAGGGCAGTAATAATTGCAACGATACAGCAACAGTGCACCAGGAGCCAATACATAACCAGGTGGTTACATAAATCTGCTGCAACACAGGGACCGCGATGCCAGCCGCATGAAAAATACCCGGATTATTCCCGGACCGATCTCGGTACAGATAACGCGACTAGACATAAATCATCTCACAAACCCAACACACCACTAATATTAAATAAGAAAACATGTAATTCACTATGGTCCGATATACGCCGCGTGTAATAAAATACAAATTTTTGACAGATTTTAAATAATGACGTCCGCGTTCGCCCAGGAAATGCTTAGAAAGTTCAGGAACAATTTGTTACTTAAACTCGCTCAGTGATCATGTTCAACATTGCGCGGTGAGGAATTGTGGCCATTAACTGACTACACATATATGAGAGATTTAATGTATGGACATGGTATATTAGAACACGAATTTGAGCTTTTAAGGGGACTGTTCCTGTCTGTAGCTCTCTCGCTCGCACATTTTCACATTATTGAAGATATAAAATCAATGAGTGTGAATTTCCAAAAAGTAACAAAATCATGTCTTGTGTCTATTATAACATTACAAACAAACAAATTGTCAATTTGATATATTTTAATTTGACACAGTAAAATGGTAACAAGTGATATTTATTTCTCGTGTCATGTTATTCCGTCAAATTACAAGATATCGAATCAAACATTTCTATGTTTGGAATGTTACGATAGACACCAAGACATGATTTTGTTACTTTTTGGAAATTCACACTCATTGATTTTATATCTTCAATAATGTGAAAATGTGCGAGCGAGAGAGTTGCAGGGGTATACAGGCCCCTTAACTCGCTAATCGTTGATGCTGTAATGACATTCGGAATTTTTGTGCTGGCTATCTCTTCGTGGCTATCTTTTGTGGAAATGTCTATCGTCAATGTCGTTAGCCCACATCGGTTCACTGCTAGACGTATTAAGCCTCTTGCAATACATTCCCCTTAGCCCGATCTGCGGCTTATCCCTTCTTGTAATAGCTAACATTTAACAACCGACATAGCTGTTAAAATTTGCAAGCTGAAGTGGTAATAGGCAGGGCACATCGCTCGAAAAATCGATAACCGATGGGGAAGAAAGGTTCTGGAGTGGAGACCACGAACCGGAAGACGCAGCGTAAGTAGGCCTCTCACTAGATGGACCGACGACATTGCGAGAGTCGCTGGCATCCAGTGGATGCAAAAGGAAGGCTGTCGTTGAGTGTGGAGATTAAAGGGGGATGCCTATGTTCAGCTGTGGATTTTTTCTGGTGGTGATGATGATGATGAACAACCATTTACATAAATATCTTCATTCGATAGTTTCGACGTTTTCCTTAAAGTTTTGCCATGACTTCTCAACAGGGTATTCTTAGAAGTGCGACTATATCAAGCTCTATTAGACTTATGTCAAACAGGAGGCTTTGAGTACACACTCGAAACCTCTTCATTTTACTTAGTAGATTCTGTGAATTGTTATTACATGAACGGTATACAAAACTAGATGTATGTCATACAAAGGTTTCCCAGTAACTGTGTGTAAAACGTTTCTAACTAGTACAAAATTCGTGTTCTAGACTACTTAGATACCCTATTGGTAAAGTTGGCGTAAGACTATATGGCCAGGGACTGAAAGAGCATTTTGATTTTCAAACCGGTTAAGCTTTAAGTAGATTGCGAACCATTATTTTCGGTTTCGTTTGTTTCCATAAAGTTTTTTCGGCGATAGCAATAAAAAAATAATTTAAATAATAGTCTTGCGTTTGTCCACCATCTCGCCTGATGTTAAGCGATGATGTGGTCTACGTTGGAGCTCACTTTTGGTGAAAAAAGTCGTTCGATAGACCGCCATTGGATTAATCCCTGCAGATGGCAGCAGAGAAGCGAGCACGCCGCACCTGCGCTCCAGAACATGCGACGCTGCCGTCCCATGTTCTCAGGCTAGGTCTCACAATATTAACCGGTTTGATTAAGATCTTTTAAATTCTTTGTTTAACTGGCATATTTAACGAAATGACACCGATAATCAAAATATAACGGTTTTTCTTTAGCTGGTTTCAACGGGAGTGGCGATATGACGGTAGGTAGCCAATTGGATGGACTGGATAATAAAGGCCGAGTGGCGTAAGTGGCGAGTATAAGTGGCGTAAGTCATCAAGACTTAAACCACAATTATAAAATAAAAAAAAACATTCACAGTATTATTATGCCTGAGAAGCAATTTCAGTCCATCATCATACCACTAAGCTTAGTAACATTTAAAAAAGCAGAAATTTGGTAAATCAAACACAATAAAGTATAATTCGTAACCAATTTGCAAACCAATTAATTAAAGTTAGCTCAACACCCCAAAATAGATATTACATGTGTTGCTGCCTAAATGTAGGAAAGTCCAAGAAAAAATCACAGATTATAGAAAAGTACAGAAACATAATACAGCGGCCTTATTATAGAAGTTTGATTGTGATCGAGATTGCATGCCGTCCCGTTCGCATATACTTACTCGCACCACGTGCGTAAGTGAGATGGCACGCGATCACGATCACAATCCGAATCACGGTAAGACATCTATAATAAGGCATCAGGTCCAATTATATGGTAAAGCAGCATCTCATGAGGTTTGATAATGTAACGTTTCATTAAATTGCTCTTGTAAAATTATAGTGAGGTTTAGTACATGAGTATCTGGGTGTCTTCAAATCAAGAGTAAATAATTTCTTCTAGGCAAGCGTGCTCTATTGTAGATCGCATCATCGCTTAACATCAGGTGAATTGGCGGCCAAAGCAAGCATATTATTTTTTTTAAAAGTTCCGGTGTACCGTTAGCGAAAAACGATCCGCTATAAAATACAGTTGTCGGTTTTTTTTACTTTAAAAACGTATGCCTCCGTACTTTGAACAATAAATTAAATGCACGAAGAAGTGTCTCATCCTTTTTATAATTGCTTGTGCAAGCGTGTAATGTTCGTTAGATTAAGGCTGCGATCCAGGATAGAGCTATCTCTTTCGCTCGTTTTCAATTTTTTTAAAGAAAACAATTAAGTCCGGGAGTTCGGCCTCAATCTTTCAAACATCACATTTTAAAGTTTTATCTTCGAAAATGTGCGAACGAAATTAATCGCTTTAATGTAACGAACATTACACACCAACTTCGACCACACCGTCGCTTACCATCAGGCAAGTTGATGGCCAAACGTAGATCTATTCTAAGTATATAAAAAAAAATGCACGTTACTAAAACAAAAAACAGGTTTATCTATCTATCTAAAATCACTCAGTGGATATAAATAAATCAGTATTTATTCCTTCTCGTCCGCTCAAACAGAAAATATGATCATAAAAATTAGTTTAAAAAGTTTGCATAATTATTTTAAATTATTAATGACGATTATTGTTCCACTCAGTGGTTTTTTACCTTCAAAAATGTTTCAACTTTGCGAACGAGATGACTTATTGCCGGAATAGCGCTCTTAAAAGAGATAGGACAGGAAGGGTCTTCATTGAGCTAACTTAGCATTATGTCTTTCGAGCCCTTCTCGGTCTCCTTGTTTCTCTCTGTAGTATTCTGTTACAAAACTTCAACCAGGAACTGCGATGGGATTCCTACAAATTTGTTGAATCGTGACTTTACGCGTAATTAAATTGTTTACTATGTGGCGCCACACGTCGCGACCACCAGTCCAATTTGTACACGGTATTGGAGTAAAGAACGGAATTCCGTGGAACGATCTGTGTGCTCTGCCTTTGCAATAGAATCGAGCGTAAATTTGGTGTTTTTTGTTAGCTAATAAAAGTGAGAAGCTTCTAGGAGTTACTATGACGATATGGGTTAAAAAAACCTCTCCAATAAAAAAAAATAAAGCATTTTTATTTCAGGCACTTGCTTGACCCATAAATTAAAAACTTTTTTTAAAAATCAATTAATAAATTTATTATTAAGAGGAAAGATTTGATTGTTTGTTTGTTTGCATTAAACAGGCTCCGAAACTACTGAACCGATTTGAAAAATTCTTTCTCTGTTGGGAAGCTACACTATCCCCGGGTGACATAGGCTTATAACCTATACCCGTGCGATGCTGGGGCGTACCGCTAGTAAAAAAATAAAATGATACTACGCTGTATAGAGGCGCTCGTCTACTTATATAATATCTAAACTAAGTGAATAGACTGCTTCGAGATTTTCAAATATCTCAAGTACATGAGCATAATTTAATTTTGTCAAACAAGAGCTTGGAACCGGTTAGAATAAAAGCTGTTTATTTTACACAACTAATCGGATTTTATTCTTCAATCACACACTAATAAAAGAAAAGTTTGTAATAGTGTCTAAGTGTGTTTATTCCAACTCAATTTCATAACGGCAGAATGAATTTGCATGAAATTTGGTATAGAGTTACACCCTGTATAAAAAAACAGGCTTCTTTTTATTCCGAAAAAAATAAAGCCGTGGCTCGATATAAAAAAATATGTAAATATTCTATATTAATTGTTTTTTATCATAGTTTAACAATATTAATACATACTTTGGACCGTATTTTTACGTAGTTATTTCATACAGAACCCGTGACATAAAATACTAACTGGTACCAAATAATTTTAATCTCAGATTCACGGTCAATTTCCGATTTGTTCTATGAAATAAGATTTCAAGCATTTTATTGTTAGTGTTGCATGGCTATGTTTTTGTTACGCTAGGTTTCACGATAATTTTACGCCAATAAATCTTTCATAAAAACTTGCAAGATAAACTCCCATAAATTGCTAGTTGAATGCATAATCAGATGTCTGCAAAATGTCTTATTTTGCACCTATTTAAATGGACACATTGAGGCTGATGATAGGGCTCTTTATGTATTTAGCTGTGTTCTCGCCGCTTCTGTCCCTCCAGGGAAAACTCCAGCGTAATTATTGAAATGCTGGCGCCTATAAACGGTAGCAGTTTTGCATAACAAGCCTTAATCACCACATCAGCCTCCCTCGAGTTTACATTCCAAAATCAAAAGACTTTTATAAAGAAAACTCTGAGTCCACAAACACCGCGAAACATCAGACCACCCTTCGGAGTTATTTAAGAAAACATTCCAATAATGTGTTGGGTCTTTCCGGCGCTCCCTCATGGCAAATATTAAAGGCATTTGTTATGATGAAAACAAACATATTTCACCAAATAGTCCGGCGTCGGCAGAAATGCCTTGTAATTCCAGCACGCCCACGGATCGTGCGGTTTTAGGTGTAAAAAAATCGATTACTGGCTGGCGACACGCTGCGATCGATACGTGATATTTCATCTCCATCTTGACGGGTGCCGTAGATTCTATATTTTTGTAAAATTCAATTAAATATTTTATGGCGGAATAACTGTTGCCACGTATCACTTTACGTCGTATTTAAGCTTTTTTTATTGTGTTAGGAAGTTGTATAAAAGTGGAATGTAAGGTCTAAACTTACACCGAAGGGCGACATTATTGTTAACTCTGTATTAATTTGACCATTCCGATGTTATAGCTTCATTTTTCTCACATGATCACGTCGTATTACCTGAAATACAAAAGTAAACGTTACTCGAAACCGACTATTAAATTCACTTTGTTTGTTTCCAGATTTATGGACGCGGTTGAAGAGTTCCTGAGAAATGATCACGGTGAGTCAAATTTTTGTTTGCGCGATATGTTAACATGGTTGATTACTTTCGAGTCTTGGATAATGACTGCTCTCGTGTGCGTTCTCATATTAGCCTTGCGGTTTTCTCTTCTATAGTGGCTGGCAAGTGAGGCGAGCCGCGGCCCGCCGACCGCACAAAGATCCGTACATACACTCGAAATGTCTAAACAACCAATGTCTACAATAGGTGTGCTGATGTTTGTGCGCTTAACGTTGTCTCAGTAAACGCGTATGTAGGTTAAATTCATGACTCGCTGGCAGCTTTAGCGTCTTCTCGCGTGGGTGAAGACGCTCCACCGAGGTGTTAATGCACGCCCATTGCCTAATTGTATTGCTTTACGTCTTTACGAGACCACCATAAAGAGTATCGTTCGTCCGAGTCTTTATAGTCACTAATCGTTATGCCATTGTGAGGCTCTCCTCAGATAAATATGGCCATACGTGTCGGTTCAGTGAATCGTGAACGCGGCAATAAAATGTTCCACAATTGAATGCCATAGTGTTATGCAATTCATTCTGTATTGAATTAAGTCATTCAGTGACATTGATAAATGATTTAGTTTCAATAAATTCAATTGGAAGATACTGTCTGTGTTTTGGTCGTATAACGTATTTGTTGTTCTCTTCTTTAACATATAATTAGAGTTAAATCTATTGCATCTCAATTTGCTGGACTTTTAGTTCGGAGGAATCTGTCGTTATCAGGCACGCTGGATACAACATACGATTTCAATTAAAGAGCGCTTTGGTTTTAACGAGTAATGTGTTACGCGTTCATCATATGAAGAGCCCAGTCTCTTCCTGCAGACGTAGTTAATTGCCACCGGGACGCAAGTACTGCGAGAGCTCCCACAAGGCTGGTTTGTCAATAACTCAGCAGTCACAACTAGTAGGCTGTGTCCGCACGTCCGAGTTTATCGGCAGCCACGCTTTTAATTACACTGACACAAATCTCAGTTATCGTTTGACTTCTCACGGTGCCGAACTCAATATTCCGAATGTTCATTAAGTTCTAATTACGAATGGGCGCCCTTGTTTGTCTTGATCACAAAAACTAGCTTTTATTAGATTACGTGGGCAGTTTCAATTAATTGTGAGCATGCGAGTATCTGTCGGCGTTTTCGGTCGGTAATGGTCGGTTATCGGTGTCGCTAAGTAGATCGAGTGAGATGTATATTATACTGACTGGTTTGCCACGGCTAGCGCCAGATTCTTCTGCGTTTCGGGAGGTTCGAGCGGGCTTTTAAAATGTTATTCATTTTAGTACGGGCAATAATTATTATTGTACATTTTATTACGTTAATAGTAAGAAACGAGTTATAGGAATTTATTAAATTAGTAGATAAAATATCCGACATGGTCGAGCGTCATGCCGTGAAGAAACACTTTAAATGCACCTGCCGTGTCTATAAACCTTTAAACGAGTATCAATTCAATATTAGTTAAAGAGAGCTTTCTCAATTCAGATGATAATAAGATCGGCAAATAAGGCGTGGTACCAACAAACGAGTATCGTGCCGGTAGCGTGTGGTAATGCGACGATATCCGTATATCAGCGGGTATCGCGGCGGGATCGCGCGCTCGTCCTGATTTACACGACAGCGTACACGATATCGCGCGGAGTGCGCACGCTTCTGAGGCAGCGCTTGCCGCCGGCCGGGCCGACCTGCCGAGGGTGGCCCTAATCGACTTCTCTGCACTGATTTGCGTCCTCTTATCGCAATTTAAATTTCAAGTAGCTAGTCACCAGACACAGTTTGCCATTAAAATACTTTTACACTAGGGTGACACAGTATTCCTCGGGGTTTAATATTTGGGCCGCCTTTATTCCTTTGATATTGAATTCACATTTAATTAGAACGGATAACTGTATTTCATAGACTGCTGATATTCGTTGTAATGTTATATGAAAGAAACACTTAATGATTTCTTAGGTTTCGCGATTAATAAACATTGAAATTAAACACTTTTAACGGGCACCGCGAGAGACTATTCGGGACAAGCCGAACGTATTCATTAAAAATAAATAAATAATAAATAAATAAATATTCGGGACATTTTTGCACACACGGTCATCTGAACCCAAACTAAGCAAAGCTTGTGATATGGCTGCCAGAGAAATAATTTGTGTTACTTGTAAATAATTTTGTAAAATTTCTATATACATCATTCATCTAGTCCACCTGTGACCACGGACAATGCTTTGTTCGAAATGTCAAGAATTTAGAATAATGTAAAATACACGCGTGTAAACGCTTTCGTCCACTTGTTCTAATTTTAGGTTTTGTTTTAAAGTGCTTGCTCCTTTTTTTCTTCAATATTTAAATCATTATTGCCACGTGCATGTCATCGATATCTCTAGTATGCGCACAATAACACGGAAATCAATTATCAATATAAATGTTTGTTGCGGAGGTATTTGACGCGTCTCGCAAAAGATGTCACATGTTTTTCGGCCGATTGATAGATGTATCATCATTTACCGTTCCATAGATGACTTGCCATTTATACTTTTTACAATAATAAATAACCTGTGGAATTCCTTATGCAGTGTTTATGATTTGGAATTGACGCTTCCAATAAAAGAGATAGATAAATACATCGTAAACTATCGATTTACATTAAGCAACGAATTCCGATAAGTGTGATTCACCATTATATGATTCGGCAGCAAGACACTGATGGTAATTTCTGTTACGTAATTTAAAACTTATCAGGTGACTTGCGCGCCTAAATTGTTTTCTTTTTCCACATTTTAATATTCATGATGTTACACAACAAAAGTTAAATAGTTACTGTTATCGTTTCACTTAATTTTCATTTTCGTGTAACACTATATTTCCAAAACGTCTCCGTGTTTACGTAATTTTTGAAATGTCTTCAATACATTATAGAGCATCCGTGTAACATATCTCATTGTAATGAATCGGGAAAACTTTTGACTTTTGAAATACGTGCGACATAAAATCCAATGTCTTCAGAATTATGGAGCTGACGTCACGGAGGAATGAATTCGCCGGAAACTTAGTTTGAAAGTTTGTTGATATGGACGCGAGATATATCGTTGCGTTCGAAGCAGTTCTCTTACTTTCAACCGAGATCCCAACTCGCAGACAAAGTTGTACTTTCCGACTGCGAACAGTCACAAATGTTGCTGAAGAATATGTTTGTCTACTCGTGGCATGATAACGCAGTTGGTGAATTTCAAATAGCTTATGGTGAATCTAAATTATTGATTTTAAATGTTTTTTTAATCATGGTTTTTTGCTTTATCATCATTCATTAGTTATCTTTTGTTGTTTGAATGCTTGTCTTCCTAATTCAACCTATTGCATTTCGAAGTCTTCCTTATTCACGTTTAAATTTTACGTGAATTTCGCTGGTTTTTTCAACATTGTTTTGTGCACGTTTCTTACTTATTATTAGTGTTGTGTTTTTTATGTATTTCTTGTTCTACTTCGCCGTTGATTTCCTTGGCACGTTTTGAATCTTAATTCTGGTGTGTTGACTATACTGTCTATCATATTTACTATAGTTGACGAGCCGTGTGCCAGATGGGATTTCAATGACGATGCTCAAAAAACTTTCATCACCATTCATCCTTTAGTGGATGAATTTCCAAAAACACTGTTACAGCTGACTTTTATTTAAACAAAAGCCACCGTCCACGTTTCTAACTTCAAAAAATTACGAACTTTCATCATCATCATCAGCCAGAAGACGTCCACTGCTGAACATAGGCCTCCCCCTTTAACCTCCACACTGAACGACAGTCTGCCTTTTGCATCCACTGGATGCCCGCGACTCTCACAATGTCGTCGGTCCATCTAGTGGGATGACATATGGTACTGAGACGTGGTCCTTAACTGTTGGCCTTTTGGAAAAACTCAGAGTCACACAGCGGGCAATGGAGAGAGCTATGCTCGGAGTTTCTTTGCGCGATAAAATCCGAAACGTGGATATTCGCCAAAGAACCAGAGTCACCGACATAGCTGTTAAAATTTGCAAGTTGAAGTGGCAATGGGCAGGCCACATCGCTCGAAGAACCGATAACTGATGGGGAAGAAAGGTTCTGGAGTGGAGACCACGAACTGGAAGACGCAGCGTAGGGAGGCCTCTCACTAGACGAACTTTTATGTAAACTTGTAATTACCCAATTAAATTAATATATTAGGAATTATACCCCCTTAGGGAATGAGTTTTTTTAAATTATTATGTAGCGCTTGGCCGCCAATTCGCCAAAAGAGTAAAATTATGAACTTTAGTAAAAATAATGATATAACTAACTTTTACTCATATAAATTTTCATCCCACTATACTAACCCCTTTACGAGATGAATTCTCAAAAAATCTTTCTTAGTGCCAACTTTCGTTATATAACGGACATTTGTGCACATTTTCATGCTTCTAGACCCAGTGAAGTTTAGACTGTGCATGTGCGTTGTATATGGTTGTATGTACTTGAATGAATTTAAGGTTTTTATTAAGTAGATGATATGTAAATATTTGAACATCTCGAATATGTTATTATAAACGAAAGTGACATCGTCTTCGTTTAAATTAAATCTGATCGTAATAAAAATACCAAGTTTGAGAATGCAGTTTCATTCCATGTGTACAATTAATATTCTTAAATAGCTAATCAGTCATCCGATCAACGCGTCGACGCCCACGCGTGGCGCCGGAGATCCAAACTATGTGGAAATGTGTAGCGAGTTCCATGATAAGTACTTGCGCATTTTGAACACATCGTTCTGGGTTTGTGAATGTAGATTTTATGCTTTTCAGGATTCCGTACCCAAAAGGTGTCAACAGACAACCAAAACTACTTTTAACTATTAGTAAACCTACGCTGTCTGTCAGTCTATTCTACCTTTTAATGGCTGTATGTTTTGAACCTTAATAGATAAGCAGTTAAATTTTTAAGGCTGGTTTCACAGCTGTGGAGTCCCGCGCGGGTCGTACGTACTACGGGAGACGGGATCTACGCGGAGGAAAGTCTCGTACGGAACAATCCGCGTCGCTGCGCAACGATGTTCTAGAATCTAGCGCCTCACGTTGTCTCCGTTTCGAGAGCCCGTACGGGCGACCCGCACGGGTCTACCGCACAGTTGTGAAACCAGCATTACAGAATATGTAATGCTACGGCTGACTAAAATAGGCTGATTATTATGATGATAAGCTTACACAACGATTATAGTACGTATATGATTTTTTCAGTCGTTACAAATTACAAAATTTGTCAACGGGTCCAGTAGACCAATCCAAAACAATGTCAACTGACTCCGCGGGTCCGGTTCGAGCGGATCCAGTTGACTTAAAAGCCATTGCATAACTCGAGTTTTCATGGGTCAATTCAATTCAATCAAACTGTCGCTCAGTGTGGAGGTCAAAGGGAGAGGCCTATGTTCAGCAGTGGACGATAATGTTTCCAGTGAAATATTGGACATAATTTAGCATCGAATATCTTAGGGTGACTCTTAGAGATAGATAGAGAGAGAGAGAGAGAGAGAGAGAGAGAGAGAGAGAGAGAGAGATCGGCGCAGTAAACAAAAACATGCTGCTGTTGTTACTTGTACCTACATTTTATGGCTGCTAACATTTATAATTATAGCACTCATAAGTCATAACAATAAAGCTCCTTTGATTATCTTGCAAATTACGTTGACATCAAAGGTAAAGTGAATAGTGTCAAAGTACTTGACACAGATATCTTGGAGCTTTTCCTCATAGCAATTCTGAAAACTTAGACCCGACAAAGGAAAACCTAGGTTAGAGTCGTCGTTACATTGTTAATAAACCGCAGTCGCGAGAATGCGTGTGGTAAAGTCCTAATAAGCCGATTACGATGTAAAAGGGTCGCGCGTAGGCGAATCGTCGCGTATCGACAATCGATATCAGTGTAAAACAGTGCCTGAGGGTGGCGCTAAAGTGAGTAACAGTTTCTAGGCTAAGAGTAGGCTGTTACAATATTTGTTGACACTTTTTGTCGTATGGTAAAGAGACATAAACAGAATCGTAGCCTTGTCACATTTACGCACGGCAAAAATAGTTGACAAATATTTCTAGCGGCGCTCAATCTAGGCTAGCTAAAGACCCCAAGGCTTAACAAATATTAGTCTAGAATAAACAATCGGGACCTATTTTTTATTTAATAATAGGTTTGTGTTTGACCGCTAACTCGCTTATAACAATGTAACATTCACATCTCACTTCAGCGCTCAGTTCAAAATGCCACTCCGACGACTTACCAGACCATCCCTCGGTTATCTTTAGGATTACAATCTAGCTACGTCACGAGTTTTAAGAAAATTCTTAAGGGAATGAAATAGATAAATTGAGAGCATTGCAATCAGAAATAACCGTACAAGAAAAAAGTTTAAAAGCTCGGGTACTGTAAATAACAAACGTAGTCTGTTTGGACACAATGCATCGATCTTCAACAATCGATCTGTGCTGCGACCGCACTAGTCTCGATTGCAGTTCACGTAGTCGAAATGTATATTATTCGATATAGAACTGCCAATAAATGAATAATTTATCAAATTTATTTAGTATTCAAATTTAGATAGTAATCAAATTTATCAAATTTCATACGGGGTGTAAGGGGAACACTCACGAAGCCAAAAGAAGGTAATGGTACTCATCATTATGAACAACTTTTACTATGGGACCAGCCCTGAAATCACCATAAAAATATCAGCTGTTCTCTAGAAAAAGGTCATTGACACTCAGGGTTGGTCTCATACTAAAAGTGGTTCATAATGATGAGTACAATTACCTTCTTTTGGCTTCGAGAGTGTTCCCCTTACATCCTGTATAACATTAAATTTAAATCTGGTTTTGAACTTTAATTGCAGATAAAAATTAATATCTATGTTCAAAGTATTCCATGATTTAATAGAGTATCACATCAAACGTCATTATAGCCATATGGCTATTGACGTCAAAGAAATTTCATGCAAACAAACAATTGTTATGGAAAATACACATTAGAAGGTATCAAACGAGTTTTGCACACAGAAACGTTTTAGCATTTGTAAACGTTGCTAAATATTGTCAAATATTATTTTAAGCTATTGTTGTTTGTTCGCGACCCAAGTTTTCCGGCGCCCATTCTGTTTTTACTCTGTGGTAGGTTCACTTACGCAATATCGATATGTTTCGAGTACATCACTATTATAATTACGTAACGCCCTCTTTTGATACCTTTTGTCTGTTTGTTTGGGCCAGTCGGTGCGGTTCTAGTGTTATGTTTATTTTCTATAGGTTTTTATTACATGTTAGATGCAGTCGCTTTCTATGCTAAGTAACAAGTGGTAACACGTATTGGGCGATTGGCTTATTGTACTGTCAGATGCGATTTGCATGTGAATCGGGGACCGAGTTTAGGATAGGCGCTTGATTGACATTTCAACCGTCAGCAGATGCCGGTTACGGATCAGATCAGATTTGACTACGAACAGCATGCAAGCATTATATATAAAAGCATAATATTAATAACTTAATAAGTGCTACACATTGATGCACAGATGCAGACCTGGGGGTCTAGACAAGAGCCACACACTGTTAGCGTTCACGCCTGCGGAAAGATGAAATTGTATGAAAATGACATTAGCTTGAGATAATTTATCTCATGCTTATGTCATTGTCAATGTCATTGTTCCCAGCACTTTTGTATGAGTGAATAGATTTGTTCTAGATCTACGTGTTCCACCCTCGGTCACACCGTCGCTTACCATCCATACAATAGATCTACGTTTGGTAGCAATTTTATGTAAAACATAATAATATATTAAAAGTATACTACATCTGTTTTGACCGACGACATAGTGAGAGTCGCTGGCATCCAGTGGATGCAAAAGGCAGGCTGTTGTTCAGTGTGGAGGTTAAAGGGGGAGGCCTATGTTCAGCAGTGGACGTCTTCTGGCTAATGATGATGATGACATCTATTTTCCTGATAATAAACGATCTCTTTGATAAATCTCTTCAATATCGATTCAGCTTTTTAGTTTTGGGAAGGTAATAAATAGACAGGCCGTAGGTAGGCCTTCCACTAGATGGACCGACGACATTCTGAGAGTCGCTGGCGTCCAGTGTAAGCAAATGGCAGGCTGTCGTTCAGTGTGGAGGTTAAAGGGGGAGGTCTATGTTCAGCAGTGGACGACTTCAGGCTGATGATGATGATGAATAAATAGACATACATACAGATACTTTACCATGCACGTTATTAGTGTGAAATGCAATTATTATTGAGTCATTTGGCTCTATAAAATAATCTTACAAACAAACGTTTCCCTGATGGTAGGTGCTGTATTTATCTGTTTGCCCGTATATATACCTACAGGGTTACATGGAACGGTAGTAAAAAGCCGAAAGGAGGTCTTTGTACTAAACAACTATTACTATATGGGACTAAAACTGAATTGAGAAAAAAAACTGCTGTTACATACAATTTGTTAAGTCGGCAACGTATCTGTGATGCCCCTGGTGTTACAGGTATTTAGTATTTACCATCAGGCGGCCCGTTAGCTAGTTTGCCACCTATGGCGGAAGTTGAGTGTGCATTACATTTTTATACGGAACAGTTTTTTTCCGGATTTCAGCTTTGGTCTCATAGTTAAAATTGTTAAAAATAATGAGTTCGTGACCTCCTTTTGGCTTAGTACCACCGTTATGAATAATCCAGTATTGTTAGTACTTGAAATAAGTAAACCGTGTGCAAGTACTCGTACTATGCCACATTTATTACCCAGAGTCGCATACCAACAGACGAAATTTACATATAAAAAAAAGTTTAACATCAACTGATTAAATCGTTAACCTAACTTTATCTCTGACTTGTACGGTAATTGCAATGCTAATTGCAATGTTTGTTTCTGTAATTGAAACTCAAGCGCAGATAATGAAGTTGCCGACGAAAGCTTTGCTGATGGATTGCCGTGAATGTTATTGTTTTTTTTGTCTGTCCCGACCGAACTTGGCATGAATTTGCATGTGTAATGCCACAAATGCATTCTGGACGCATGAGGCAGAATGTAAGTTTCATGCGAGCTAGTAAAATATAGCACGTACTAAAGTTATACGATTATTTACGGGATATTTACCGTGGTAAGGTTGTGGAATGAGCTCCCGATATTTCGGCGCAGTTACATGCACCATGTCCACGTTTTATAATTTTTAACCATGTAAGTAGACAAACTAAAATTAGAAAGGCCAAAATTGCTAAAAGGGGTATATTAAGAAGGTCTTATTTTTTTATCTCGCTTCAATAACTATTAACGCGAAATAGATGCTTGTGTCTTCTTTTAAATGTTTATCGGGACTTATCACATTAAAACATGTGTTCAAATCGCGAAAGTTTAAAAATTACTGATGTCGTTGTAACCCTGGCGTTTCAAATGCATGTACGTTTACAATTCCTATTTTCCTTTAATCTCTGTAGCTGTAGCATCGCAGTTACATAAATAAAAGTACATAGTGTGGCATTACTCCTGGCCGAGACCGCACCGTGGGAATTTTGCATCTCAAATGGACTTTTTGCCCTGTTTTTGTCTCGTGCTAAGAGATGTTTTGAACACACGTTGTGCTTTTTTTTATCCGACTTCAGGAGAAGGTTATCAATTCGACTGAATGTTTTTTTTTGTATGTATGTTACGCGATTTCTCCGCCAATATAGAGTTGTTTTTTTGATACCAGTACCGAAGTGGGCGGACAAGCGAATGTCAATCGAGTCCGTGATATCTTAGTTGCGAATTGCAATTATATAGAAATGGCGCCTACGGGCTGTATTTTTATTGCAAAGTGTATATTTTAGCCATAATCACGTATATGTTTAAAGGTCAGTTTTTATTTTGTGTCTTTTGGCAGTTGAAGTTTAAACCTTGCAGAAAAAGTAAAAGGCACAAAGCTATAAAAGGCCTTTTTGTCTGCGACATACGCTATGCAATATAACGGTGCGCATCTTCCTTGCCACTTCAAAGGTCTTCCGGAGGAAGTGTCAAACCGCGGCCACGACTTCCTATGCCCCCTCCCCGCGAGCTACCCCGTTGCATCTCCCCTTACCCCCGATGCGAAGGGGTGCGATGTCAACGACCTCCCCCGATGTTTGCGGTGCGATTTGGAAGACACAAACATCAGGTTTTTTGGTTTCATTTTTAGGAAACGTTTTACTTGCAGTGGTTATCGATCGGAAACTTTAGACGTTTAGTCTTTGAATTGGATTAGGTTTGGATGAGTCGCCTGAAATGCTCGATAAGTTACCGTCGTATACGGGAAAATTGCATGGAGAATACTGACTTTCACTAGAGTAAGCTTTAACGTTATCGTTTGGATTGTATGAAACTGTGATCATTATATGTATGTCTTCCATTAAAATAATAGCTTTAGAGATTAGATTAAATTGAGATTTAAGTTCGGTTGTTTGTTTTGTTGTAGTTTCATTGGTCGGTGTCCACTGCACACACGGGCTGAATCGCACTGGGTACATGGTGTGCCGATACATGAAAGACCGACTGCAGATACCAGCTGAAGAAGCTATTAAAAGTTAGTATTATATAAAATACATGTTATTATATATGTTACCGGCAATGTGTATAATTCAGATTCAATGTATAGAATGCCTGGGGCGTCCAGGCAATGTATGAAATATTATGGATGTTATTGACCGTTTCATACTTTACCTAGGTAATGTATACAATGCCTAGGGATTGTATAGAATACCTGCTGGTCAACCGGCAATGTATAAAGTAAATAGATTTTGTTCTATATTTATCAATCTTATGTAAGTACCGCCGTGGAGGTACCCCCCCTGTACTGTACTCCCTCCTTCTCTTTCCGTGGGTGCCGTAAAAGTCGGCTAAGGGTGTGTATGGGTGCGTGTGTGTGCGTGTGTGTGTGTGTGTGTGTAGGTGTGAGTGGGTGTGTGTGTGAGTTAGGGTGTGGGTATGAGTGTGTGTGTGGGCGTGAGTGTGGGTGCGAGTGTGCGTGCGAGTGTGCGCGTGAGTGTGGAAGTGAGTGTGAGTTTGGGTGTGGGTGTGAGTGGGTGTGAATGTGGGGGTGAGCGTGAGTGCGGGTGTGAGTGCGGGTGTGAGTGCGGGTGTGCGTGTGGGTCTGAGTGTGCGTCTGAGTGCGGGTTTGAGTGTAGGTCTGAGTGTGCGTCTGAGTGTGCGATTGTTTGTGCGTGTGAGTGCGTGTGTGTGTGTGTGGGTGAGTGCGAGTGTGTGTGTGTGTGTGTGCGCGCGTGCGCGAGCGTGCGTGTGTGCGCGCGTGTGTGTGTGTGTGTGAGTGTGTTTGTCAACACCTTGCTTTATAATTACATACCCATCTCGCTTCTGAGCCATGTTTATAAGCTGTTTTAGAGGGTCATCACGCCTCCCGCCCGCGTCGCAAGTAGTTTACTGCCTGCTCGCACGTCTCCCCCTTCCCTGCTCTCGTATTTACACACATTGCCGGCTGCCCATTCGGCATTGTATAGAATACCTAGACAAAGTATAAAAGAAATATTATTTCATACATTGCCTGAACGTTTTAGGCATTCTATACATTGCCTAGGCATTGTATAGAATACCGGATTATACACATTGTCGGTAACATATATATTTATATTTATCTGAAGGGCTTAACTAGACTCCTAATTTCCATACAACTTTGACCCGCCAACGCTTAAAGGTTGGAATCATCGTATCGGTATCGTTTTATTACCCGACTAAGGCAAAACGAGGATCATTTATGAGTTTGACCGTCTATGTATGTATGTATGTTCATGTGTGCCTCTAATCTTCTGATCTAGTTATCATATTTTGACCAGTGAAGTGTATATATAACGCGTTTTATTACTCCTCGTGTCATACGATAAATGGCAACACGTTAAGGTGGTTCGATTCACCTATAGCGGGAAATTTAAATTTTAAACAGTTTTTTGGTCCTAGTAGCCAGGCCAGGTAATTATTTTTAAATAACACAGTGTTTGCGCAAAATGTTGGCTGTTCTTTACATTATAATGTACAATTATTTAACAGTAACGCACCACATTACTTACATTTGTGAATAAACCGTTTGAAACAGCAAAAATTTGTTTATTCACAAATGTAAGTAATAATGGGCATTAGAGATAAATAGCTTTACATGATTTTGTAAAGAATAATAATCAATTTGCGCAAACATCATGGTTGTTTACAATAATTACCCGGGCTAGCTACAAGGACAAGAAAACTGTTTGTAATTTGAATTTCCCGCCATTTGTGCAACGAACCACCTTAAAACAAATATGGAGGATTTTAGGATCTAATGTCGCACTCAAATTTTAGAAGCTCTAATGGCTCCGAAACCGGGCGATCATCTCGACCGATAAACATAATCGTAAGTGTAAAGCTGGAAACAAATTATCGGACGCGGCATAAAGGTATCTAGATAATGAATGTACACTGAGCTGTGCAAACTATCGGACGTAAGTCGTGGACGTAACCTTGGGCTGACCTTGAGCGTTCGGACGTCCGACAGAAATCTGGCGCGCCGGATGTTTTTGTCAGCCGAAGCCATGTCTCAAAAGACTGTGCACACTTATCAGTCGCGTCCGTCAGCCTCGTCCATCAGCCTCGTCCGATAGTTTGTTTCCACCTTAAGCTGTTCCTATAGTAATCTAATCTCGTACGTTGAAAAATATTTTTTGGGGTTTATTTATATCGTGTTTGATATCAACATCGTCAGCCAGAAGACGTCCACTGCTGAACATAGACCTGTCTCTTTGACCTGCACACTGAGCGACAGCCTGCCATTTGCATCCACTGGGTGCCCGCTACTCTCACGTTGTCGTCGGCCCATCTAGTGGGAGGCCTATATACGCCTCCTGCGTCTTCCGGTTCTTGGTTTCCACTCAAGAACCTTTCTTCTCCATCGGTTATCGGTTCTTCGAGCGATGTGGTCTGGTCATTGCCACTAAATTGCACATTTTAATAGCTATCTCGGTGACTATGGCGCAAAGAAACTAATAAAGAGCATAGCTCTCTCCATTGCCCGTGCCAGTGTAACTCATGACTTTTTTCCAAAAGGCCAACAGTTTTAATCTAAAAACTAACTAATACTTATTGTTTCAGGATTCGAAAAAGCGCGCGGTTACGAGATTGAGCGACAAAACTACTTAGCCAGTCTGTTAGACAAAAAGCTACCTCGTCCCGATTTCGGTAAGGAGACTGCTATAAAACCGATTAGTAAGGAAAATAACGACAGTAATAGTCAACGTTACGATAACAATAGATATAGCAATCATAAGTATGGTGATAGGTATGGAAGCGGCAATAGATACTGTTATGACAGGAATGACAGCAGATACCACCATGATAACAGCAATGGACACAGAAGTGAAGAGAATAGCTACTTCTCATGGAGAAAAAGGGATGGAGATAGCAGTCATAATAGTCAGAGCTCTAGGAGAAGCCATATAACCTACTCTTCTGACATTTCGGATAGATTGACCCCAGAAAAAACTGATTATAGTTATGTACATGATTATTGACCAAGGTCTTTAAAACAATCAGGAAAAAACAATGAACCTATGTAAAAAAAATTGAAAAAACTCAAGATTCTGTTTTGTATCTGAAAGAAATACAAAATAAATACAATAAAGGCAATCGAGTCATAATAGAACATAAATAACCAAATAAATGTATATTCACCGTGTATATGTATATTGTATATATTTTCCATAAACACCTGACGCTGCTTTAAACAATGAAAAAGGCCTATGATGATGACTAATAAACCATAAAAATTCATGATATTAGAACTTATTTTTAAGCATAATGTACTTATGCTTAAAAATTTAATTTATTTTACGTACTTTTTTAAATCGTTAGATGAAATGAAATAAATTCTTGCATAATAATAGTACTTGTAGGTTTTTAAATTAATTTATTTTTATTATTATTTACTTGTGTACAAACAACAAAAATATGTACAATGCATACGCTTGAGTCAATGTCTTATTTCCTGTCTTGTTAGTATGTAGATTGTAAAAGTAAATCAAAATTACTTCATGCTTTTACCACATCCTCTTATTTGTCTTTGTTTTTTGTGGGTAAACCCACGACGAAACGGAGAAGGCGTATGCGTTTGGGTTAAGAGGGTAAGTTCATGATGGCTGTAATTTTTTTTACAAAACGGCTGAACAAATTTGAATGCGGTTCTTTAATCCGAAAGCTGGTTTCACTGTGGTAGTTCGTATGTATGTTTCATCGAAATCTGTCAAGCGGCTTAAAAGCTATGAGCTCGTATCCGTATTGGTCGTGGGTTTATTTTATTAATATTTGTTAGTACAATAAAGAAGTACAATCTAGTGATTTTGCGTATAAGGTGAAATGATGAAATTTTTAGTTATACTGTACTTTGGTTGTGATATTTTTTGAGTCGACAACGAAAGGCAAACTTAAAAAAAAAACTTAATTATTATACCATGATTTGTTACGGCATAATAACTACTTATTGTATTTTCTTTGCATCATTTTTTGTGATGTGTACAAAATAAAGATATTTATGGAAATAGATATTTTATTTATCAGGTTTGCAGACATTTCTTAGTTATGATGGTTTTATAGTTATTATGATAATATGTATAATATTAGGAAGGTAATATTAGTAACTATTTTCGGAGTAGGTATTCGGTTTAATTATTTACGTAATTAGCAACTTTTACTATTAGACCAACCCTGAAATCGAAAAAGATATATCAGCTGTTCCATAAAAAAATATCTAGTGTGATTGTTTGTTTAGTGTGATTGTTTTCTATGGAACAGCTGATATTTTGTGATTTCAGAGTTAGTCCCATAGTAAAAGTTGTTCATAATAATTGGTACTGGGCCCCTTTCGGCTTAGTACACACTTTCCGCGTAACCATGTATCTATACTAATATTATAAAGAGGAAAGATTTGATTGTTTGTTTGCATTGAATAGGCTCCCAAACTACTGAACCGATTTGAATAATTCTTCCACTGTTGGGAAGCTACACTATCCTCGGGTGACATAGGCTTTATTATATTTAAAAAAAATGGGATTCTTACTAAAACTTTAAGATAAATATCTCAAATTCTTGAGGTAAATCAAGGTGTAAAAAATTACCTAATTTTGACCGTCAACTCGCCTGATGTTTTAAGCGATGATGTGGGCTACGATGGAGCACGCTTGCCTAGAAGAAACCAATTCACCCGTGATTTGAAGACACCCAGATTGTAACTATCGAGGAACACCCATTCAGGCAGCGCATTCTACAGACTAGCAGTTCGTGCAATAAAAGTGGAATCAAAGCGCTTCAAACTTGTTTTATTTTTGATTGTTTTACTTGCTAAGTTTTCTGCACACAATTTTGTTGATTTGCTGACGAGTTGAAAATCTCTACATAGTATAAATTGAAGTCGCTTTCCGCGTGTCTGTCTATATGTCTGTATGGCCGCTAACTCCTAAACCACGCAACTGATTTTGATGCGGTATTCACCATCAGTTAGCTACATTTTCAAGGAAGGTTTATATATATCTATATATATATATATATATAACTAGCAACCCGCCCGCCCTGCTTCGTACGGGTATAATTTACGTGCGAAGCCGGGCGGGCGGGTCGCTAGTGTTGTATATTTTATCAAAGTTCAGATATTCATGAGAACAAGTCTTATTATAGTGGAACTAGCGGCTCACGTATAGTCGCGGTTGTTACGTGGCCGATCTTATCTCACATTGTTGATGCGTTTCTATGTCTGTAGATTGGTGCTTGTGACCCACAGGTCTATATCTGTCGCTTATTAGTTTATGGTCTTAAAATAGAAATCAAGGCTGGGCCTGTTTATCATCTTTGACCACACTATTACAATACATGAGCTATGTTCAAACGTCTCAACAGTGAAAACAGGAATTTCCTTGTCATGAGATATTGAGTCAGTTACTAATGATTACAAATAATTGCAAATTATAGGTAGAATAATCACAGGATTAAATTTTTTAACATTGTCAATGATAACTTTTATTATGGGACCAACCCAAAATTGAGTAAAAATATCAGCTGTTCCATAAAATGCGAGTGTCAAACGACCGTTTTCCATAGAACATTAGATATTTTTTCGTGATTTCAGGGTTGGTCCCATAGTAAAGTTTTTTATACTTAGGTACTTACTTATATTGACGCAACGACCCAAAATGTGTCTTGGCCTCTAATTATAAAAGACGCCATTCTTCTCTATCTTGCGCAAGTTCACTTCAATCATGGACGTCCAGTTTCTGTAGATCTTTTCCCACTTTATCTTTCCATCTATACTTGGGACGGCCGACGGGCCTTTAGCCCTCAGGCAGTCCCAAGTAAGCCCTTTTTACGTCGCGATCCCATTCCTTCCAGATATCCGAGCCAACGGAGTCTATAGGATTGAATTTCACCAATGATGTTGGGCTCCGCTACCAGCTTTTCGTTATTCATAATAATTATAAGTATAACGGACCCCTTTCGGCTTATTACACCCTTTCCACGTACTGTTTATATAAGTTTATATACATCGACTTGCTTTTGCCCGCGACTTCATCCGCGTAGAAGAAAATGGTTCTAATAAAAAAAAAATTTTTTTTTACACTAAATTAAACTTTTGGGACAAACTAAAAGAAAACTTTAAGTATTATTCAAGGACGTTCATATAATTAAGGTCCTTGGTATTATTATACACAACAAACCTCCCTATGAGCCTGTGTTCTAAAAGTGCATAATCTCTTTAAGATACGAAACCTTCAAATGAGGTACTAATATAGTACGGTGACTTTCGAGACATTCCAATTTTAAAGAGTATTTGCTTATGTTTTATAAGTGAGTGCCTTTTTTAAATAAAATCGGATTGAGTTTTCAAACATGTCAAAATAAAATGTAATTTAAATCAAAACCAACTTCAGTATTGATATTGTTGTTGAGTTTTGATATCAACTTCCAAGCAAATCACCGCCAAAATAACTTTCTACCCCTTTTTAACCCCATTAGGGGATGAAATTCAATAAAATACGAAACACGTCTTCTATCAATTGTGTTAAAAAAGGTTTATGCAAAATTTGAAGTAGATTGGACCAAGGAATCACGTTGTCCCATACAAACTTTGCCCCTCTTTTTCACCCCCTTAGGGGTAGAATATCGAAAAATCCTTTCTTATCGGATGCCTACGTCATACAAAGAACACACCCTCCAAGTTTCAGGTCTCTACGATCAGCGGTTTAGGCTGTGCGTTGATCCATCAGTCAGTCATTCAGGACAAAGCCTTTTATATGTATAGATGTAGAAAGTGTACTGGAGAAGTTTGACTTGTAACTATGGATTTATTAATAAAGAATTGTATTGTATTGTAATCCCGTATACTGAAAATAATTACAAATAACGGTAGAATTATCACACAGGATTAAGTTTAGCTTAAAATTGTGACATCAATTACTGAAGTTGACCTTTTCTCTGTTGATGCAGAGGCAGTCGGTCAACGAAGATACGCAAATGCAAGTCATCATAGAAATGACGGCCGGACAAGAAACTGGCATGGACATCAACCAAGGTATGAAAGAAACAGGAATGACAATGATGGCCATTCTAAAAATAAGAATGTATCCTTGACGAAAACTCAGAAAAAGAATTTAAGAAATAAAAGAAAGAAGCAGGAAAGGCGAGCTATGTCACAGGAAAGTCAAGATAAACCTCAAAAGAGAAAAGCTAAGTCTCAGGAAAGCCGAGTAAAACCACCTAAGATAAGAAAAATCTATAATTATCAATAACATAATGAGACTTGAATACGCTAATAACTCTGTGAATATTTAGTTAATACCAAACCTATGTGTTCAAATAGCAATAGGCAGGTGTCTAATGTTTCATTTATTACAAATAACAGGCTTAGCGAAGTATTAAATACATTAAGCATACTTAAAAGTTAAATTGATAGATGATAAATCTCTGAGATATGAGCGTTTAAAGTTTTTGGTGGGGATAGAGAGTGGATACTCTGTCCCATTCTCACAAAGCGTGTACATACATGCGTGCGCCATACAAATGGCATACTAACGTATACCATTTGTATGGCGCGCGTACATCTTGACGTCATCACGTGCTATAGTGCGCTCTCTGTCTAGCATGAAATTAAAATACTTACAATTTATTATTCTTAAACAAATTTTATTTTTGTTTTCGTTGATGGGTTCTTTTTATGATTAGGTTTTTATGAGATATTAAATAAAAATTATGACAGAAACCTATTGTTTAAAAAGTAAATCTTTATTTATTAGTGGCATGTACCAAGTACTAAACACCGGTCAAGTGCGATTCGGACTCGCACAGCAAGGCCTTCGATGCGCGAGTCCGAATCGAATCCAAAAAAAAGTTTTAGTAAAAAAATATGTTTTTTTTTGTATTCTGTTCGTAATATTTAGCGCACGCCCGTCTCGCACTTGACAGATGTTTGTTATTTACTTTAGGGTATATATAATCATGCCAAGTTTGGAGCTTGTACGCATTACCGTTTGAACATAAGAGCCTCTTATACCAAATCTGACGGTTTTAAATCAATTTTATTCAGTTAAATTACAATATTTGAGCTGGAAAAAAATACATGTCACAGATACATCTGTGTTTGAGTTTATGATTTGGTTCAAAACACGATGGAATAAACTTTCCTCGATCAAAAAAAAATCTGAAACACAGTCGAGTTAGTTTCTTTTTTTCGTTTTATGCTCTAATGAAAGTTCGTAACAACCTAGAAATTGCATGCAATGAAAGGCAATTTTATTTAAAAAAAAATATATTTGGATATAATTTTGATAGTGAATAGTTTCGTTTTTTTGTGAAATTAAAACCGTAACAAGGTCGCGAGAATTTGTGCCCACCGCGTTCAGTACCGCGCCAGGCGTCATCGAGGTCGGACCAGTGTTCGTTTTTGTCGTTGCACTCCCTCCGCGGGCGTCCTGAATCTAGCGTGGCAAAATACATCGTCGCTATAACTTGGCGGGGGCTGAGGGAGCGTTTTGTTGCTTACGCGACTCGGATAACAGGCCGTTACAGATAAAAGTACGTAAAAAATTACGTTTGTTAGGGTAGAGGGGTGGGGAGGAGGGGAGAATGAAAGTGAGAGGAAAGTGGGAGGGTGGTTTATATAATATAAATACCATTTAGTTAATATATAATAATAATAAATGTCTTTATTTCAGGCATGATATCCAATTAAGTTAGACAGATATTTTTTGTATATATTAGTTATTCTGATATAATATCAAACATTCTGTAAAACTGGGTATCTATCGTATTAGGGTTCAAAATATACAGACGTTAAAAGTTACAACATCCAGACAGCGTAGACTTAGTAATAAGGTCCTGTTGATATCCTTTGAGTACAGAACCCTAAAAACTGATTACTAGAGTGGGGAGAGACGTCGCAATCACAATGTTTTTAACCATCCGAATAACCAGAAGCAGTTTGTAGGTACATTACCATTTGCCATTTGCTCCAACCTAGGCTCCGATTCTACTAAAGAAATTGTTTTTACATAGTAATTTTTTAAATAATTGCCTCAAAATTTACAGCTTTTAATTTTTCCATACTTAGTTATAATAATAATATTAGGTATGTAGTGGTGGTTATTTTTCTAGTATAAAAAAATATTTAAATCTGTCAGTTTTGAGGCAATTATTTAAAAAATAAAATCGAACCAATCACAATTTAATAACAATTTCTTTAGTAGAATCGGGGGCCTGGTGGATGACTGGTAGAAAATGTTCACCATTTGTGCATTTCTACATAATTTGAAAGTGTGCAATAAACTACTAAATAAATAAAGGACATACTTTTAAGAATTTATAGATATTATAGTATTAATTTTTATATCTCTGTGTTGTAACAAAAACAAGCCATGATATCGTCTCGCTTTTTATAATAAAGCTTCCTAATTTTGTACGCAGTAAATTTCCTTTCCACTTGTTGATGCCCTTTAGATTGCGTTTACGAAATCTTTCGTGGAAGAATTTGAGCTACTAAATTTATCTTAGCGTATTTTACGATAATTGTGCCCAAATTTTATTGCTCTGTAAGATAAATCTTAGAAGACAAGTACGTGACGGGTCCGATAGTATTTTCCGTGACGTTTTCGCAGCAATTATTTTTTTATTAAGTTAGTAGGTATCGTAAACTTTACCGCACTGAACGTTCTTACATAATTGTAAACTGGTGTTATTTAAGTTTGTGTTGTCATGCAATAATATGATTTTTGTAGTCTAATTACAGCTTAATTAATACTCATCGAAGACTTGGTTATTAAACATTTTATCTTTACAATGGGTGTATTCATATCAATCCCATGTTACAGAAATGTTGAAAGGGGTTAAGTCAGTGACCTTAGACTGGACATTGAAGAATGTAGCGTAGAAAAAACTAGTAACCGTAGAACGATCTTTGGTCAAATCGGGTAAAATGCTTCACATAATGGAACCCAATGTTTGCAACAGAATTTCCAAACGGTCATTGATGCTCCGAGCTTTGCGAGCTTTCAAATTAAAGTAGTGGCTTATTACGCAATGCTTTGCAAGCTTTTTATGAATATACTGACTTTTTCGATATAAAGACGCGTAATATATAATTTTAGTATTATTTATTATACTGACTTGTAATTCTTACAATTAAGTAGCTGAGATGGACATTGGATGGATTTTTTTATTATTTTTCCCGCAATCTAGATCATAAATAAGCACAAATAAAATTTATTTTGAAGAAAATTAAAAAATCATGCAGTGTAGGGTTAAGTTGTTGAGATGGACATAGTAATATTTTATTGATAATTATTATCTCACACCTGTAAAACATTTAAAAAATCCGAATGAGAATATTTTCATTTAGTATTTTATTGTAATATATTAGCTACTAGCTGCAATCTTACGTTCAAAAGCCAATAAACGTGACCTTTACATAAATATTTTACTGTTTTCGTTCATTTTTGTACAATGTTATGTCAACTGTCAGACGCATTTTTCAGCGGCCGTACTTTAAAGAAACTAACCGTTTAGCTGACGACGTTATGTAGAGATTAGCAGTTAACACTATAGAAATCGTCATTATGTCTTAAAGAAATCATTACAAAACCCCAAGAAAAATACTTATTCTATGAGTAAAAACAAGAGAGCTGGCATAGAAACGCCCGAGGTGGTGCTACTGATTTATCTGCTACCGATACATTCGTGGCTCTCGCCGGTTTATTGCTCTATTGTTGGGCCCTCGGGCGTATGTTCTAAACACTAAGACTACTCTTCTAAAAGTATGGACACTTACTACTGTTGAAACTAAAAATGACAGACGAACAATGATGTTGGTTTTGAAGTTATTACAACAGTTAACAATTCTAAAGTAGCCGATCTCTGTCTATTATTGCCAGTTTATTGCGCTCTATTATATAAACTTAATTCTAACTTATTCTAAGATAGTTTATAGTTGCAAAAGCAAAAAATTTACTCCTGTGCTCCAAATTTACGGTTTTCATTCTGCTTTTCGCAATCAACTGCAGCTGTTAGGACCAAAAAACTCGGACTGAGTAGTATCAGAGATCAATAAAATTGTCTTTAATTAATTTACTTATTTAAATGTTTTAGGCACGTGGTTGGAAATAGATTACTAGTAGAAAAACAGGCAGCTAGTCTACTAACCACCACTCGCTTATAAGCAAGTGCAGTACAATCGACCGCCAGTCTCACTAGTACAGTCATTGGAACTGATAATTGCACTAATGGGTACTTTGTTTATTGGGTGCACTTTTTGTCGCCCTCAATGGGCGACGCTGGCGGTGAAAACTATTGGACAAAACTAAATGACCCATACTGTTAATTTGTCTGTCACTGCACAGTTGTATTATGAGAGCCTAGAGTAATTTACCTGCAACCGCTGGGTATTGTAACTATCGTTCCTGGCGACAATCGAAATGAATCGCAACATATACGGTATGTGTGACCCTCAACACTATTTCAGCACGCCGTCTTTTGAGATGTGGTGTTATAACTGGATACATTTTCTAAGTATTTACTGAAAGAAACGCATGAAAGATGAAGTTTGTAGGTATACTGCAGTGCTACTGTACATATATTTTGAGACAGAGTGAATGGGGTTGCCCGGTAGAAACTTTACAAATAGGCAGCTTAGATTATGAGTTTTTTTTTTAGTTTTTGGAAAAGTACAAGCTATTCTAGCGCCACTTTGACAGTTGCCATCATCATCAACATCATCAGCCAGACGACGTCCAGTGCTGAACATAGGCCTCCCCCTTTAACCTCCACACTGAATGACAACCTCCCTGTTGCATCCAGTGGATGCCAGCGACTCTCACAATGTCGTCCGTCCATCTGGGGGAGGCCTATACCTACGCTGCGTCTTCCGGTTCTTCACTCAAGAACCTTTCTTCCCCATCGGTTATCGGTACAACCACAATCGTACATCTCATCGGTTATCGGTACAATGTGTACGTGTTTATAAATGACTTTTCGTGAAAGGGAACCAATCTATCGGCTTTCGTCATTAACCCAGTACCTACGATCTCACGACCCGCAAAGGACGTAAATTAGCCGCTTTGTTAGTTCCCAATAAAATCTTACATCTTAACTGGGTGTTATCTCATATTTTTGTTTCGGATCTTAACTACCTGGCTTCCGTCATGCCGTCAGGGCGTATTTCACGAGGTCCTACGGCTTGACTGACGTGGATGACCATTTAATTTATGTCGCATAGACCGTCGCGTTTCATTTTAATGTGCTCGTTAGTTTCGGTGACAGTTGGTGACGCTTAGGGCGCCATTTTGATTGTTATCTGTGGCGGTGCTTTCATTATCTGTGGGTCAGACAGAATAGACAATAGTTTGTAATGAAAAACGTGTTGTGATTTTTTGATCAACAATCGATACTGTTTTTGTGCAGTAATTCTATTTTGTATTCGCATTAGGTCAGTTCTTGGTATTTTCGGTTTAATGGCTGGCAATTAAATTTGATAGCTGTCGGATAAGCGAATGAACAGATATAGTCAGATAATTGAATAGTCCAAAATACAATTTCTGGGTAGCAAATACTCGTACTCACTATTGAAATGTATAAAGGTCCAATTTTTTATTTCGGTAAGTGAGCAAATCTTCTAGGAAACCACTGCTGTGGAATACCTCCTAGTGCTATTTTCGCCTAGAATTACATACTTATTTGTAGATCTAGTTTTAATTTGCAAACTTTTCATACTTAATCATATCATCGTCATCCAGTGAGCTGTGGTCAAACGCCTAGCCCAAAATAAAAAAAGTAACATAGTAAAAGCAAGTGTATTAAAAAAAATATTGGCTTGCGTTTCACCGCCAACTCGCCTGATGTAAAGCGACGTTGCGGTCTACGATAGAGCACGCTTGCCTAGAGGAAACCGATGCACTCGTGATTTGAAGACACCCAGACTGTAACTACCGGTGAACACCCATTCAGGCAGCGCATTCCACAGACTAGCAGTACGCATAATAAGAGTGGAATTAAAGCGCTTCGTACGGGTTTTCGGAATATCAACCATAAAGCGGTGTTGATTTTTTGTGTCGCTGTTGGTTTGTTTTTCGTTCCGCGCAGCAACAGAGCAACGGAACGGCGTGATTTTGGCACGGATATGGTTCAAGGGCTGAGAATTGCTCCGGCTGTCCTGTACCTACTATATCTACTATCGTTCATAGGATACTTTTATTCCGAAAAATGTGTGCTTCCGATGGACTAGTTAGTCTTTACATCTTCTTTTCTTTATTACATAGTATAAATTAAAGACGCTCTCCGCGTCTGTCTGTCTGTATGGCCGCTAACTCCTCCTAAGCGACCCGACGGATTTTGATGCGGTTTTCACTATCAGTTAGATAAATTTTCACGGAAGGTTTATATATATATAATTAGCGACTTGCCCCGGCTTCGCACGTAAATTACACCCGGGCGAAGCCGGGTGGGCGGGTCGCTAGTTGGTGTATAAATAAAATTTGTACGAATATAGGTCAGTACTTATATCATACGTACCTACAGTCACACCGCTGAGAGAATATGTCTGATAGCTGCAATAACATTGTAAAAAAATCCGAATGAAAATATTTTCTTTTAGAATTTTACCCTAGTAATGCCTATTAGCTACAATCTTACGTTCAAAAAGCTAGTAAAAGTAATCAGAATTTACCGTTTTCGTTACTTTTTACAATGTTATTGTAACATTCTTTCAGCGGCCGTACTGTAAATATGGATCTTATTTTTGTCTCTACCAATCCTTTAATAAACAAGTTAGGTCGTAATGAAAGCTAGAACAATATAGAGAGGCATTAATCTCGCGATCCTATTACGGGATCGATAATTCAATCGGACGATACTGTCTAAGCGCCTCGGGGCCGCTTCTGAAGATGCAGATTGTGGTGCAGAAGGTAAGCATGTGTTGGTGACGCAATATTACCTATTTTCGGGCGAGCCTCAGAGAGGGAGAACGGAGAACAGATTTTGGTAAGTTATGATGTAACGCATTTTTAAAATTTATTTTTACTTTTTGTGATATAATGATCACTCTTTTCAGTAATTTGGATGAGATTTAGTTTGATTCGGCGTTCCTTCGGAATGGCGGTACTAAGCTGGAATCAGGGGCCTTACGGACAACTGCACCTAATATAGCGGCACCTAATCCGCTTAGTTGGAAAATCACGCGACCGCAAACCGTATCTGGGCGCGATAAGGTTCACGTTCGCGTGATTTTTACAACTGAACGGATTAGGTGCCGTAATAGCAGTTGTCAGTAAGGCCCCAGGTCATTGTAGGTACCTACCTACTCGTCATCCCAAACAACTTTTACCTATAGAATCAACCCTGATATCCTGAAAGAAACATGTAGGTAGGTAATTCAGTTTTAACGAAATGTGTGGAGCAATTGATTATTTTGAAATTTTGGCCCCCGATTCTACTAAAGAAATTGTTTTTAAATTGTAATTGTTTCAATTTTATTTTTGAAATTATTGCCTCAAAATTGACAGTTTTTAATTTTTTTCTATACTAAGTTATAATATTAGATAGTGGTATATTTCTAGTATAAAAAAACTGTCACTTTTGAGGTAATTAGGTATTTAAAAAATTAAATTGAAACAATTACAATTTAAAAACAATTTCTTTAGTAGAATCAGGGCCCAGGGTTGATCCGACTACCTATACAATTTGTTCATAATGATGAGTAGGATACTGACCACCTATTTTTTATAGGTACGTAAGTATCTACATAGGCTCTAGAGTTTTATTAGCCTATATACTAACAATTCCACTGCTAGACATAAGCTTCTCCAACGGCTATTTTCTTTCAGCTACTGCCAGCTGCCTTATTTATATCGTCAATTTAACGAGTCTCGGGGCGTCCTACGTTGCTTTTGCCGATTCGTGGTTTCCACTCCAGAACGTCTACTGCAAGACTAGGGTTTATCTCAGAAAAATATAGGTACGATACTTGCGTGGTCAGACGCGGAATTATACGCGATAAAATCTGATAGGTAAGTAGAGGGTAAAAAGGTAATTAAAACAACTCTTTGAAGTCACATCTCTTCTTTTAATCTTTGACGAATAAAGCGATTAATAAACAGGCTTCGTAAAATGTATCAATGTATAGCACAAGCTTCCTTCGAACACAATTAAAGGGCCCGTGCGACCAACTTATCTGTGCAGTTGAGTGGGGTGCAACCATCGTAAGTTCCAAGCAAAACTGATAGCCTACCGCGGAAAATTATTCTTCCTTCATTTGGCCAACTCTACGGATAAATTTGTCGGACTATTAAATATTAGAAACATTCGAATCACTGGGTCATGTTTTAATTATAACCTATTTATTACACCGATGAGACTTCCTATGTTATTAGTGATAATTGTAGGATAGATATCCTTAAAGCAAACATGTGGAAGAGTTATAAAATCGATGGCAATCAAAAGATTACACAAATCATTACTGTGGATAGTGTGTCTATATGTACTTACATACTAGATTACAATATAATAATATTAGGCTATAGAATTTGACCACGTAACCCGAACTACTTACTTGCCTACCTCTGACCATTAAACTATCCGCAAGCAAAGTTTTGGCTTCTCGAGGTAAGTAGATAAGTATTTTTGCATTACATTATGTATTATTTGGAGATTTGCCTTATCTGTGCAAATCGATCGAACCTGCCGAGACGTCTGCGCTCTATTGGTGTGTAAACATCACTACGAGAGCACGCTGATTGGCCGAGCCATGGTATAATAATATACTCCGCCAGGTACAGCAATCCGAGAAAAAATTTCCACGTGGGCGTCCCGCAATGATGTCATGATGTCAATTTACAACAGGTTCGAGAGAGATGACGATACACCACGTAACAGGTGATTGGATAAAGTGGCAACTGGACAGTGACGTCACTGCGGGACCACTCCCAGATTGCTAGACCTTGTTTTCTTAGATCATGGGCTGAGCGTTCGATGCTACAGATGTAGCACTATGGCGGTGTGGTGTTATTCTTTAAGATACGTATGCCTCAAGTAGGTATACCTAATACAATAAAAAAAATGCACACCGCATACCTACAGGTTAAATTACCGATCCATCCTAGCTAGAAAGGCAGCTTATATTTTCCTTCCTTATACCTATCAATATAAATCAATAAAGAATGATTTAGAGATAGGAAAGAAGAAGGGCGTATTTCTAGACGAGCGACGTATTCGAGGATGTCATTGTAGGTACTCATCATTATAAATATCTTTAATCAATGGTCTCAACCCTGAAATCGCGAAAAATAGTAGATTGTAACAAAAGGGCGCGAAATAATATTTTTACGGCGAGGGCGCTTTTTTGAATCCAGAGCGAAGTGAGGGATTCTTTAGTAGAATCCTGAACGTAGCGAGGGATTCAAAGTACGTCGCCCGAGCCAATTTTCCAGACGGATTCTGCAAAAGAGCGATACCATTATAGGTATAAAACCTTCCTACTAGTACTTTCTTCAAACACGAGCAAAACAGGGACTTTCTTATACCCGGTAGTACTTACGCGATACAAGTTGTCATTAACTCATCACGCCATCCATCGCGGAATCGTCAGACGATAGGTACGTAATGAATTCCTCGCGGACGTGTTAATAAATATACTAATTAATAAACGTTTGCTTAAAGCGACGCCAGTATTGATTGCAAGTCTCGAGGGCATCTGCGTTTGCTTTAGGGCTGAGGACGACTTCTCGGAAATGGCTTTGACAGTTTAAGGTCTGTGGACTTTGAGTTGTTGGTAAAATGTTTCTTGATGGGCGACTGCTGTTTATTAGTGTTATCAAATACGAGTGACAGGGGCTTTATGGCTAACTCTTAACGCAGGCTTAAGTTAGCGCTGAAACAGCGCAGTGTGGAAAATCACGCGAACGTGAACCTTAACGCGTTGAGATACGGTTTGCGGTCGCGCAACTTATTTCATCACCTATACAGAATCGCAACAGGTAGCCGTAAGGCCCCTGGGGGTCTAGACAAGAGCCACTTTCTGTTAGCGTTCACGCCTGCGGAAAGATGAAATTATATGAAAATGACATTAGCTTGAGATAATTTCTCTCTAACTAATGTCATTGTCAATGTCATTTTCATACATTTTCATCTTTCCGCAGGCGTGAACGCTAACAGAAAGTGGCTCTTGTTTAGACCCCTTGGCTTCTGTGAATTGATTTTAATTTTAATGTAGCAGTAGGTACCTAGTAGCGAATTGTTGATATTGCATCAACAAGTGTTGCTATGTAATGCATGTTAAATTTAGCTGTGTAGTTGTGTACTGATGATAAGTTTTCATTTAACAAGGCTCAAACATGTTTAAATTGCGTGAAAGTTAACTCATTTAAATAATTCCAATCCTAGTCATGTCTCGAATTCCATACCAACTAATTCAGAAATATTGGTAACCGATAGTTCATCGATATGTTATCTGTGGTGAGACAGGAAGCGATTTATTAAAAGTTTATCGCATGATCTCAATGCTCGATATAAAAAGCATCATAGGCGCATGCGTTTCTTTTTAATTTTTCTTTTTATTAATTTTAGAATGCAGTGAGAGTGTTGCTGTGACAGGTGTTCGGACTGAATAGAAAGACGGAGAAATTGAGATGAGACAGAGTATATGTATTGTGTTCTTGAGTACGACATAAAAATATGGGTTTACCCATGATCAAAGAAAACAAGGTCTGGCACTCTGGCAGTTGTCCCAGAATTACGTCACTGTCTAGTTGCCACTTTATTGCAACAACACATATATTGGGAAACAAATTCGTTAATCATCTATTAAATGAAATACAAAAAAGCATTTGAATTGTCATTTGGTTTGTCCGCTCAAGCAAGTTAAGCACGAATTGAATATATTAAACACAATTTTATCAAATCCACATTGATTTATTGGATTCCCACAGGTAATATACGAATATTGGGGAGTTATAATTTCAGCCTACTGTTAACATAGAAAATCATAGAGTCCGCCATTGTTTCGTGTATCGTCATCTCTTTCGAACTTGTTGTAAATTACTTATTCTGCTCTTGCTTATGCACGTGTACGTGTATCCATGACATTGATGACATCATTGTGGGATGCCCACGTCACATTATTTCTCGGAGTGCTATACCCGGAGGAGTATATTATTATACCATTGGTTTACCAAGAAACACGTCCTGAATACATCAGATCCTGCAGAGTGCCCGGTTCTGTAGAAAATTATATCGCACCAATGCAGTGATAAAATGAAGTTAGGCAGGATCCGTTGCAAGCAGTGATGTCTGGTAGATTAATTGGATTAAAAAGTTGACGATTGGTGTTTGTATGTACGACGATAATGAACATTAAAGTACAAAAATATTATAATATTAAATATGTTTCAAAGGATATGTACCTATGCTCACTCGAAATGGATTTCAATTTCAATTAATTTATTCACCAACATTTATAATTTAACAATATTAACCTAACTTTTTAAAATGACTAAAATTAACAATTCATTAAGATTATAAGTACCTTTCTGTAGGTGTCTCGTAAGCAGCTGTTCTAGGAAGACCTTTGTTACAACTGCTACGATTCCAACCTCCGGCGTCTTTCCAATGTTATTCATTTAACTTGAGCGTAGGATCATAGGAGCATAGAAGCATATTATTTTATAAGTAGGTACGGTCCCTTTAGGGTATATATAAAATCCTTGGTAGGTACCTACTTAGTTTTTTTTTAAATAAATAATATGCTTGCATTTGACCACCATTGGTTATATAAAATTAGCACCATCTGTTGAAAGCACTCGCTTCGCTCACAAGTACGGCAGCCACCAACAAGTCCGCGTGCGAATGAGTTCGTAACGGTGAGCAAAATTATTGTGCACACCACTTTATCGGTAGGTACCATTGAAAAAGTTTTAATGGTCCTGTCCTTACGAAGTTCCTGAGAAGGGATCTCCCTGATATTTCATGATTTTCAGGTTCTAGACGTATTTTAATTAATAGTATTAATAGATAGGAAACACTCTCCATTTCAGTTCTCCCCCACGACACTCCGCTAGGAGTAATAGTGTTCCGTGTCCACGACAATATTTTTTATTGAAAACTGTTACAGTAAGGCTGTTACTGTCGTTTGGCCCATTTATCATGCATAATTCTCCAACAGTAGGTACCTAATAAATAAGTTGAATACGCTACAATACAATTTACAGTTTTCAAATCCTTTCTCAGTTAAAAAGCGTATACACAAAAAAACCCGTATCGAACAACAAACATGTATGAAGTAAATCCTCTCTAATCTTATTAATAGACTTGTAAATACTGGATACATTTCAACGGGTCAAATAAAACATTTTTCTTACGTTTGTCGAACGAACGCGATAAGTATAATGTATAGGTAATTAGGCAGTAAAATATTGAACTTTGATGTTTTCTTTGGCTCATTAATGCGACATCATTCTTGCTTTAGGGATTTTGGAATATTTATATGGTATTTATTATAAGCGTGTAATGGCTGAGATAGGGCAAGAATAATGAGTGGAACTGATTTTCTGTTTTACTTTCAACGGTAACATACTTCTTTACTGATAATTTCGATTCTTCATTTTGTCTATCCAGATCTTAGGAATAGGTAAGAGCAAGGGAAACTAGATCATATTATCTATTTATACACTTGATATATTTTTAATTATTAAGATCTGTATTTTGACTAAAAATAAAAGAAGTATGTACTGTACTAAATGTTTATAATTTCAAGGTTTTCAATGGCTATATAGGTATATATTTACCTTGATTATATTTATATTCTTAGCTTCTTTTATTATAGTTTTAGCAGTGTTGTAAATTTCCTAATACATAATAGAAAACAACGGCTACAATACGAGTCATTGATACACTATGTTATTTAATTCTTAGATAATATAGGTATAAATAAAAAGATTAAATTAATATAAGGCCTAGGACATAAATACGGGTAGATGCCGTGAATTAGGTCGGGAGGTAGGAAAATCTTTCATTTTAATTAAAAAAAAAAAAACAGAGTAAATTTCTAGGGCAGTTTGAACAATACATCTCCATAATCACTATTTTAAAGTGTTATTCGATCGATAAGCAATCATTAATTAAATATGTAGTTAAAAAAGTGGGCTCGTCCGGGATTTGAACCCGGGACCTCTCGCACCCAAAGCGAGAATCATACCCCTAGACCAACGAGCCGCATGTCTAGACTTCTGAATTGAAATGATGCTAGACTTATGACCTAGGTAGTCTCGAAACGTACATCGTCACTAGTTTACACAAGCGGCTACTTTATGAAGCCACTCTAGTTAAGTAGGTAATATAGAATAGAGAATCACGGCTACAACACGAGTCATTGATACACTATGTTATTTAATTCTTTGATAATATAGGTATGAATAAAAAGGTATAAATAAATATAAGATTTACATAAATACGGATAGATGCCGTGAATCAGGTAAGGAAGTAGGTAAATCTTTAATTTTTATTTAATAAAATACAGAGGTAGGTATTTTCTACGGCAGGTTGTACGTCATCTCCGTTCCAGTGTTTCAAAGTGTTATTCGATCGATAAGATACGTTACGTGCGTAGGAAGTACATGGGAAGTATTACTTAGTCAACGACTCTATATATAAATCATCATCATCTTTCATTTGAGTTTTAGTTGTGGTCTAAAACAAATGTGACCGTATCTCTTATTATTAAAAGAAACATCCGTATATTTTTTTTTATAAATAAATTTATAAATATTCGGGACATTTTTGCACACACGGTCATCTGACCCCAAACTAAGCAAAGCTTGTGATATGGCTGCCAGAGACTGATATATATACATATATAGGTTTAAATACATACTTAAATAGATATTAACACCCAGATATAGAACAAACACAAATGTTCATCACACAAATGTTTGTCCTAGGTGGGAATCGAACCCACGCCCCCAAGCTCAGAAGGCAGGTTCACTACCAACTCGACCAACGGGCTATCTTGTACCTACTACTTGGGTAGGTTGTATACAACTATACTTTTGGTAGAAAATCTTTATCCTTATATCGAACTACCTACTTGGGTAAGTAATAGGTACACGACTAGACTTTTGCTAGAAAATCTTTAGTTAGCAATTAGGTAAGTACCTACCTTTATTTGCGAACAGACGGCACAGGAGTTAACTAGAAAATACCTTCGCTCAATAACAATGTTTAATGTCTCTTTGAGATGTTGGTATATTTACCTAACTATGACAAGGTGTTTAAGTGTAGAGATATTCATGATCTAACCGGTAATTACGGTTAAACAATAGTAAGAAAACCGTGATTTTCAGATTCGTAAATATTCTCATAACGAGGTATTGTTCATAGTGACTTATATATGTCGTAAAGTATAAATATTTATGCTTGTATTTGTTAAAAGTGTTGTTTTTCACATTCTTCGGATGTCAGAGTTGTGGAGTTGAGGTATTGAAGAAACCATTCAAGTTCAAACGCAACTATCCTCCATTCATCTCTACTATTCTTCATACCGACGTGTTTATTGGAAATGAAATTTATGCACTAAAGATAGAGTTTTACACTGGTCTTAGGTATTTTATATTTAGTTCTCCTATTTTGCCGTTACTCGACATGAATTTGGTCATATAAATAAATGTATAGTATAAAAAGAAAAGAAATGGAAAGTACACAATTCAATGTTGACTGCGTGGTCAAAATAATATGTGGTATACCATTGTAGCAGCTTCTTACAAAGAACAAGAGTACATACAAATATAATTTTTATTTATTTTCATCTTCAAAAATAAAGAAATGAAGGTCCTTCAAAGTTGTAATTTTTAGGCCCTCTATTTTACGGGGCCTATTTCAAAAAATAAATTAGCTATGTACTTAAAAATTATGTACATATAAATGATGAAGCTTTGATATAACTTGCCCTGCTAGTATGTATGTATACGTCTGGGACAAATCTTGCAACTGAATTTTAGACCAGTTATCCTCAACCGGTTGAGCTGAAATTTGGCAGACACGTTTAGCTTGGATAACAATGCATGATAAGTTAAGTGACGTCATTCTAAATCTAATACGGGGGACTCCCAAAAATTGCAGACTAGTTATTTTTTATGCACCCCCATGTTATGGGTATCAAATGAAAGGGTTTGCTATGAAAAATACAAAAAAAAGATTCTGATTTTTTTATGTTATTTTGAATTTTGTTTAGCAAGGCAACCTTTGTATGAAAAATTCCTCTAAAATATTTTTGTATATTTTTATAAGACATCAATGTTTGAGAAAGTGCTATACAAACCTTGACAGTAACTGAGAATTTATGGACTCACGTATGTTGGCCTCAGCTACGCCTCATTTTACCGTTCGTTTATAAATGCTTCCATTGTCTGCAGCTGTAGAATACTATAGCTATTCTTTAACATATTCGTAGATAGATAGGACAGGACACTTTCGACTGCAATTTAGTTTTATTGGAAGAGTGAAAATCCCACGATACATCTCGCGTCAAAAACAGCTAGAAAGTAGCAGCTTTATTCCGTATACATAAGGTTGGTACTCGTTTAAATTCATCGATGTTTTTGTGGGAAGGCTTTGCGGTGTTTTCAAATCAAAGCGATAGTGTGATGCGTTCACGCAAACCACAGTTTACGATCGTGAATTTCACGTCGGGGGATCACAAACGGATCTTTGACATATACTTTTATCTGCCTGCTTAATATGGCCACCTCGAGTAAGTACGGAAATTTCAAGATAAATTGCGCGACCTTTTTTGCATTTCTAAATCCCTATACTTTGCTTACTCTACTGAATGGACGTGCTCGGAGCTTTAGCTCGGAAGACCTACTCGGATCATAAGCGAACTCTTTTGTGACGAAAACTAATAAAACATGGCGCTGTGAAAAAACAATCGGCACTTTTCATTCTGCAAAAACAAGACAGACGTATACCTACTTAAACACAGATATACACAACGATTTGTGTACTTAAACGTTTTCTTGTCACGTTCTCGCACAACAAAAAGTGACGATGAGATTTGATTGTGGCGCTCATGCTACAAATAGGTACGCTCTAAAAAGTGATAGTAAAGTTTGTAGTGCTCAGGCCCATGTTCATCTTAATTTACACCATTGTTGACGAAGAACTTATAGGAGAATGGATTATAACAAAAAACAGGGTCCCAATTGACATATTTCGTATCGATACATCTCGCGACGATGTTTTTTTTCATTTAGTTTCATGACTTTGTTCATTTAGGAATTTTGACAAAGCTCATATTCTGTATGAAACTACATCGGCAAACTTTGGCCTTACTGGGATTTAATTTAAGTATAGTCGAGGCCACCCACGAGATGGACAGATGACTAAAAGAGACCGCAGGGAAACTCTGGATGCAGGCCGCTTCCAACCGGCCCTTTTGGAGATCGATGCGAGGCCTATGTCTAGTAGTGATCATCATAATTTATAAATGATGTTGATAGTCAAGGCGGCATCTCGGCGTATAAACAGCAATTGAAAAGACGAAAAAAAAAAAAGAAAAAAAACCGACTCTTCCAAGTTCGTCGTATTTTTTTTATTGTCCTGCCGCGGTTCTAGGCCTCGTTAATATGAATACAATTTTGAACGTTGCGTTATCAAGTTAAGGTTTTTACTACCGCTTGAACGCTGCGTCGTCGCCTCAACTCCAATAGTTCGTGTAATTTCTTACTCAAGATTGCCATAAAAATAAATGAAATGTTGCTGCACAACAGAAGCATCCTAACTTACATAATACTAGCTAGCAGTAAATTTTCTAAAAGTTGTTTTGAAAATTATGAATTGCCATTTCTCTTATTGTTAAATGGGGGCCTGTAATTGTGTATTATTTAGAAGAAGTAAATTATGATAGAATAGCCGAACAAATCTAGGTATATTTATATTCTACGAATACTTCTAAATACTTGGAGTAAGGAGAAGTAGTTAAACAAAACTACGGGTAAGTTTACGTCTTTTAAGTTTACAAATTTCAACGCATGATTTTATTGAGCATAGAACTTTTAGCATCCACGTTATTTTTCACAGCAAAACAATACAAAATATTCATATTTTAAAAGTAAGTTCTCGTCTATTCCCGACTACAATGGAAATAGACAATTTTCGTCACTCCGTAGCAGGTTCTACAAAGTGCCTAGTTAAAAAAGATTGGAGAAAGCAAGCAGGAAAACAATAGTGACATAACTGTTAAGTTTTACAATATTGGATAGGAAATTTATTCAAAATTCGAGTAAGTGAAAAGTAAAACTTTACCTTAAACGCTGACTTAATAAATTGCTCATGAGAACGCCCAATAAGAACAATTCTGGAAGCGTCCGAATCTTATTGTCACATTATTGAACTGTAGGTATTAGAAGCATTTTTCGATTTAAACTGTGCAGTCAGAATTAAATTGAGCGCTACTGTGTTGCTATATCGGCCATGTGGATAATGGTTGAGTGCCATTAAAGGTTATGGGGCACATTTGGATGGAAGCCATGCAAGTTGCAGAGATGGCTGAACTAGACCCGTTGTTGGCATTGCCACGAAGACATTACTGCTTTATCACTACTTTGCTAGTTATTTAAGTGCTAAACAATAGTATGCATTATATTTGCCTACAAGAAACCTCAAACTGTAAAGTTCCTAGTTGTTTTCCTAGTTCTTATCTTCATTTTATAACTAGCAGCGCTCCGTGGTTTTACCAGCTAAACTACAATACCCTTGAATTTTTAATCTTGAATATAAGCTACCTTTCATACCAAATTTAATTTAAATCCGTTCAGTCGTTACGTAGTTAATTGCGGACAATCTTACACAAACTTTCGCATAAAGTGTGATTTTGTCCTCTGTTAAACATACAGCTGAATTACGTGACAGCTGTCTACATTCTCTGCTTTACTCATGTTTTTGTGTTCATGTGTATCACTGCTGTATAGGACAGTTTTATTTGGGAGACTCGACCTCTAGAAATCACGTTTGGGTGGTGCAAATTGGAGGTTATACCTCACCGCATTCATCACCACCGCACCGCACCTCACTGATCGCAGTTCGTCACTCACCTGGCTTCAGAGCGTTCTATAAAACGTTTTCCCAAGTGTATGTATATTTCAAAATTCTTATGCAACTCATATGTAAAATACCCTCTCAATCCGGGATTAGTTCCGAAGCCGGCGAGGCGGAAGACGGCAGTTTTGGCACGGGATCTGTACCCGACGGAACCTCAAATTGCTTACCGAGACGCAGTTACTCATATGCCTCCTCCGCTAGTAACGTGTCTTCGATGTTGCTTGTCGTGTTTAAAATTG
Organism: Agriopis marginaria; assembly: GCA_932305915.1. Taxonomy (NCBI): domain Eukaryota; kingdom Metazoa; phylum Arthropoda; class Insecta; order Lepidoptera; family Geometridae; genus Agriopis; species Agriopis marginaria. Next base: position 6,148,260 of record OW029926.1, read on the forward strand.
GGAATTATTTGATATTGCTCAATTCTGGCAAGAGGCTTCTTAGGTGATTTTTTAGTACATTTTATTTATGTTACACGGGAATTACTCACGTAAGATTAAGCCGGTTACTCCGACTATAGTTTCAACCGCATTAGACGGCCTTTTTCAAGGTGAATGCGCGCGCGCGGCTGCGTCTCGCTTTGCACTACGGGCCGCCGCGCGGCGCGCACGTGATGACACCGGCTGCTTGTCGGGTGCGGGGGTGGGGGTGCGTAGAGAAATATGTTGCGCCGGCGCACACTGGAGCTCTTCCTCACTCGAATCTTCCTGCGTGTCGGGAATACTCCAGCACGCGGAGCTCACCACGTCGCCACCAATCTCACGGTCACTCACACGAACTCCATGATTTTTTAGTAATTTTTTTTTCCTTGTTTTTATATTAATTTTAATAACTTAGTACGTTAGTTGGTTGAAATACATGGATATGGGTAATCATTTATTCACTTAAGTAAGGTAGAAAATAGATGTTATCCTGACGATAGATGCAGGTAGTACCTAATAAGGTACTACCTGCATCTATCGTATCTATATATATAAATAAATCCCTATTTACCTTGGTCACGCCATAACTTGACATCGAATTTACCGATTGATCATTTTTTTTTCAAGTTTTCTAATACTTTCTAGAAGGTTCTTACGGAAAGAAAAATTAGGAAAATTGCGCAGAAAATAGGAAAATTTCAGAACACTTAACGACGATTTCTAGTTCGCGCGTTTGACAGTTCTAAGACAGGACAATTTCTGTCGGGTCAGCTAGTATACTTAAAAATTGCAAACAGAAGCGGCTCAAAGCTAACAATTTTTTATAGTTGTCAGGCTAGACGTTTGACCACAGCTCATTTGATGTTTAGTTGTAGGTAAAAACATGAGTGTAAAAAAGTATTCTATGTATGATGTATTTAGTAATATTAGGGTAGTACTAATTATGTCTGAAAGCGATGGTGGCTAGGCGGTAGCATGTGCGCTTTAAACCTGACGGCACCCGTTTCGATCCTCGGCCCTGCACCAATAGTACCTACACTTATTTAGTACTTAATAAATAAATTATATGATGCTTCGTAGCCAACAGCGAAGGAAAATATCCTGTAGAAACCGGTATGTCCAAGAACCTTCAAAGTTTCAAGACAATCATGCATGGTGGATTAGGGCCCATCCTCTCTCTGAGAGAAGACCTGTGTCCCAGCAGTGGGAACATGATAGGCTGATAATGAAATTACTAATTATGTATGAAATTAAAATTTTAAGCTTTCGCATTATAGTAATTTTTAAACTTTCGCGATTAGAACACATGTTTTAAATGTTTATCGGGACTTATTACGTACGGGACGTCTCTCGTTCGTTTATTCAAGATCAAGTGAGGGTAGAAAAACAAAACACCCGCTCTTCTCGCCGGACATACCCGCAGTTTTCAGTCAGCTCGTGACCACGGCCATTGTAACATGGTTGAAACGTCGAGCGAAAGGTACCTATTTTTTCGCATTATGTCTAGCAATAATTTCCCCGCACTTCCTGCAACATTGTCAGTTTATTCCTCGTGTAATTGTCGTAGCGCACGTATTCGCGAGCTTTATTGCCCATATCAAGTTTGAAATTCTGTTGTTACTCGTACCAAGTATCATTTGTGAGTAACTGCTTTTCTGTTTGTAAAGGCAGCATTCCGATTTCGGCGACTGTGACCGGCGACCGCGACCGGCAGTAGCGGCCGCGTCGCGCGACCTACGGCAGTATCAAAGATTCATACTGCATTATGAATCTTCGATCAAAAAATGTGTTTTTTTTTGTCGGTATGAATTTATATGGAGTGCTAAATATTGCAAGCGACCCTCACGTCGCGCAATGCGGCCGCTGTCATCGGTCACGGTCGTCGGTCGCAGTCGCCGGTAGCAGTCGCCAGTTGCGGCCGACGGTCATGGTCGCAGGTTACGGTCGCCGGTCGCGGTCGCCGGTCGCTGTCGCCAAAACTGGAATGCTACCTTAAGGTAGCAAGGGAACGGTGGATCATATCTAAGTATCATAAAAAGTTGAATTGATAATAATACATTTATAATTGATCGTAGACAATGTTCTTGGTAGCTGTTAGTGTCTACGATTGTAGCAATGGCTACGAGTAACTGATACTGATGTACCTACTATGTACCTATGTTGGCCGAGCGAAGAGAGTTCTCAGATTTTGCCAAAATATATCGGTGTTTATATGTATGTTTGTATACAAGGTTGCTCATATACGCTGTACTTAGCCGAAAGGAGGTCATTGTACTCATCATTATGAACAAATTTTACTGTGAGACTAAATATGAAATCGCGAAAAAATATCAGATGTTCCATAGAAAACGGTCATTGAAACTCGACTAAATGTATGGAACAGTTGTGATTTTTTCTCGTGTTTTCCGGATTGGTCTGATGGTAAACATTTTTTTTTTAAATTCTATAATAGGGTTGCGCTTAGCCGTAAACTCGCCTGATGTTCAGCGATGATGCGGTCTACGATGGAGCATGCTTTCCTAGATGTAACCGATTCACTCTTTTGAAGTTGTTCATTATCATGAGTACAATGACCTCCTTTTGGCTTAGTGGAGCCTATATGCGTAACCCTGTATTTGTTCAACTATAACTTGCGTGTCGTTGATCTGATCTACATGACATTATGTAGGCAAGTAGCTCATATCAATAAAAGCTGCGTCACCATAGCGCTAAAATCTTTGTAGCCACAAGTTGCAACCTTCGGACTGTCGACGTGTCCCGTGGCAACGCCGATTTTCAACGCAACAGCCGCTTACTTGTGTGTCGGCCCTAAAAGTTTTAAAACTTTTGCGTAGGTTTTAAACTGTTGATAACATTATAAAACAGTAAAAGTTCCTAAAACTTTTACCTATTTATCTATTGTTAAATAATTAATTTAAGCTCTTTCACACAGAAACGATCACGTTAGTTCATCCACGTGGGTGGTGAAAGATCGACCAAGAAGTAGAAACTACCCATCAAAGCATTTTCATTAATAGTTTACATTTAGACCAGATACTATTAGCACTGTGTGTGTTTGTATGTTTATTTGATTATACCTCCTGTAATAAGATTCCACGGTACGGATCCTGACCAAAAACTTCACGGAAATAATTAAAACCCAGACAAGTACGAGTAGGACTCGCACTTTGAGGGTTCCGTTGGCCGAAACGCTCTGCCGGAGCGCCAGTCCAAACAAAAAAATAGTTGAAATATTGAAATACAAACTTAACTTTGTAGTGGGCAATAAGGTTCTTCCATACATACAACTACAAAATGTAAGATTGTAATCGCAAAACAATATTTTTTTATATGATATAACTTGAAATTAACGACGTTCGGTTTTATCCTTTATGTGTGCTGTAAGACCTTGCCTCTTGCCAAATTTCATGATGCTAGATCAACGGGAAGTACCCTATACGATTGGATTCCCTTGTCAAATCACAAAATATACGAAAATATGCGACATAATCAGTCTTTTGATCGCGTTGACTTACAAGTTTTTACAGCTGTAAGAGACCGTAGACCCGAGTATTTGGTATGAATTTCAACTTGATAGACGTATCAGATAAACGCGTTTCTGAGATAAAGGTCTTGATAGACAGACAGACAGACAGATGGAGAAAAGAGTGATCCTACAAGGGACAAGGGTTCCGATTTTTCCTTTTGAGGTACGGAACTCTAAAAATGAGCGCGTTGAAATCATTTGTATGATGCTATACGCTACGCACGGTAGCACGCAGTTTGACTATCACTTACACTACCGTCAGTAATGGAAAGAGAGAATAGGCCTTATACCTGCAGTTGGAATGTCACAGAAAAATTAATACAACTTTTATTGTGCGAACTGCTAGTCTGTGGAATGCGCTGCCTGAATGGGTGTTCCCAGATAGTTACAATCTGGGTGTCTTCAAATCACGAGTGAATCGGTTTCTTTTAGGCAAGCGTGCTCCACCGTAGACCGCATCATCGCTTAACATCAGGCGAGTTGGCGGTCAAGCGCAAGCCTATTAGTTATAAAAAAAAGCAGCTGTGCAGGTGGGCTACCATTATTTTACTACTATTTTTTATGCCATATGTGGCAAACAAGCTTACGGGCCACCTGATGGTAAGCGACCACTGTCGCCTATGAATACGTATAACACCAGGGGCATTACAGATACGTTGCAAACCTTTTAAGACTGTTTCTGTAGAACTCCATAGATAGATTATAGTTACTCGGAAATGCTGCAGAGCTCATTCCGTATAATGTAGGTGTGAGGCAAAAAGATAAATAAATAGATAGCTCATTATTGTACACACTAGAAATGGGTTACATAATCAAAAACAACTTAAAACTAGTGAAACAGTTGGCGGACTTATAAGCGATCTCTTCCAGGCAACCTTAAAAATATTGATTTTAATTGATTCACGGGTCTTACTATTATACTTTTTATGACCTCGTTTTATTTTTCGTTTTCTTTTCAGCAAACCCTTTCATTTCATACCGATATTATGGGGTGCATAAAAAATAACTAGTGCGCCATATTAAATTTTGTGACCATGCAATCGTCCAAACTAAACGTGTATGCAAAATATCAGCTTAATCGGTTGGAGATAACTGTTTTAAAATTCAGTTGAAAGATTTGACCCTAACAAGAAAAGCTTGTAAAAATTATGTTTTTTTTGTTAACATTTTTATGACCGTTGATTCAATGTCCTTTAGTCGTAATATTAAACAGTTTACTTAGTATTAATAGCGTCAAACAAGTCATAGTCACAGTCAGAGTCAGGCAAAGTAAGTCACGGTTAAGTCAAACTCATGCCCCTGTAAAGTGGTGGAGACTTTACAAGAAGCTCCAATAGAGTTTTGGAAACAACACGAAAAGACACGTTTCACCTCGTTATATCACTTGTCCACACTCGAGCACAAAAACATTAAAAATTATAATAATATGTGTCACAAGGTGTGGCCAGCCTAGTTTTCTCCCCGTTTTAATATCTGAGGAAATTTTAGCGGCCTCACGCCTTGGGCCCGTGTTGGCGCATACTAAACGCGATTAGCAGACCGTACCCCATTCCTCGGAGGAATGCGAGGTCAATTGTTTAATACAAATATTTATACCAATAACTGGTTAAATGCCTGTGACTTTGTCCGTGTAGGGCTCGGCCTCCGTCTTAGCAAATAGATAAAATTTTCAAAAAAACTTTTTTTTTCTTTCCTTTTTTTTCTTTGTGCTCTCCTACGTTATACCGGGTAAATCTCTAGGCCACGGACAATGGGCATATTGGATAGCATTGTATTCATTGACTCATCCTGTTGGAGCGATGGTGGCCGAGTGGTAGCATGTACGCTTACAATATGACGACACCTGGTTCGATCCTCGGCTCTGCACCAGTGACTTATTTAGTACTGAAATAAATAAAGCAGTTTCGATGCCATCGCTCAAAAATGGCGAAGGAAAGCATAGTGAGGAAACTGTGTGTCCAAGAACCAAAAACACGAAAGAAAAAAAATCAAAGACACGAATGACATTAATTACCATGCACTGGGCCATCATGGTGGATTAGGGCCCATCAATACACAATACAATACAATGGCTCTATTAAAATACCACAAAACAAGGATAAAGTAAACATTACAATTAAAATATTATCTAGACTTATAACAGGCAGCCTTATCGCTTAAAGCAATCTCTTCCAGGCAAATCATCCTATTTCTTTGAGAGAAGGCCTGTGTCCCAACAGCTAGGAATTGATAGGCTGATGATGATGATGATGATGTACTCACTGATGGATGCAGATGGCGAGCTGTCGTTCTGTGTGGCATTATAGTGTGGGAGGCCTATGTACAGCAATTGACGTCTTAAAGCTGATTATGATGATGATGGTGTCAGCCCTTAACCCGTGAACAAGCTCGTACAACATACATTGAAATTCAGCAATAAAATATCGCGTGCACAGTATTGTCCGTCTGTTTGTATAGCCGATTGGCGGACGAATGAATTGAATGGCTGTATGACTTTGTTAGCTAATAAATAAACTATAAATCAATTGATTGTAAGGCCAATAGAGATATTTTGCAGTCTTTTATGACTCGTTAATATTTAAACGTAGCACCGGATGTAGCGAACTCGCTCGCACATTTGATGTTTTTTAAGATATACATTGACTGTCTACATTTGAAAAATGTGGTTCGGTCATTTAAAGCGATTACCATTTTAAAATATTTAGACAAATTTTTGTTTGATTAATTATTATATTGACCAAAATATTTAGAAAAATTGTTTATCCCATTTTTGTGGTGATAATATAAATATTAAAACAATATTTTGGTAATATTAACTTCGCAAAATGAATCAAGCATACATTTTTCAAAAGTAGGCAATAATTTTATATCAAAAAAAAACTATCAAATGTGCGAGCGAGGTTGCTGCGAGCCATATTCTGTGGGCTTTCTGGGTTACATGAAACCGTAGTATTGAACCGAAAAGAGGTCATTGTACTTATTATTATTAACCACTTATGCTATGGGACCAACCCAGAAATCGCGCTGTTAGTCTATATTAATATTATAAAGAGGAAAGATTTGATTGTTTGGTTGTTTGTTTGCATTGAATTGGCTCCAAAACTACTGAACCGATTTGAAAAGTTATTTCACTGTTGGGAAGCTACACTATCCCCAGGTAACATAGGCTATATGATATTTAAAAAAATGGGAGCCTTACTAAAACTCCAATAATGTAACCCAAGATGTAAAAAAATAAGACTTACACCCGTGCGAAGCTGGGGTGTGTTGCTAGTACTTATGTTATATTACTAAGTCTTCCTTTTATTTAGTTTTGTACACTTACTTAATAATAAAGGTAATTGTTACTTAGTGCTTACTCTAATAGAAACTTCTCTCACAAAAGTAATAGAAATTAAACATACCCTCTAAAGATAAAACACTTATAATGCGACCAATTTATTTGAAGAGGTATCCAAATGAAGAACTAACGATTTTCTATCGGTAGTTGCCAGTTTCGTTCAGAAAAGACGCTGGTGGCGCTCCCAGACAGCTCTACGAATAAGTTGGTTACATAAAGTGGCAGCTAAAAAAAGCTTACCTGCACTCGGAACGTTTCTTAGAATGTGAAATAGTTAACACAAACAAGAGAGCCATACTTAGTTTGTTCTGACCACAGGCCGCTCGCTGGCATTCTGTTTATCACTTTAAATTGCTACCTAGTTAATGCAGGTGTATGTTGGATGATTGTTGTATTCTCAAATTGTTAGATAAGTGTGTGTTTAACATTTACATAAACATACGCGTCGAATTAAGAACCTTTTTCTATTTGTGTCGGTTAAAAAGAGAGAAAGAGAACATTATTCTTAGTATTTTTTTTCTTTTTTATGGTAAGTGCCTTTATTAAACAAACAAAATACAAGCTAATACTAACATTCTAAATTTAGTTAAACTGCCCATAGACCGTTAAAGATCTAAAGACAATCCAAATGCTCAAGCCTACTATCAGTTTACAGCGTACCCAGCATGCTGGTGGTATTACCACGCTGAATGGCAATGCTTATGCGTTGAGCCAGAAACACGCCAGCATTTTGGTCACGCGTCGCATTAACCAGGTGCTTTGAATGATTCATGAAAATGAGGTGAGCTCCCGGTCCCCATGGGCCCAATGTCTCGACCCCAAACACCAATTTTTTTTCTTGAAACTATTATAATGGTAATAGGCATGTAATTTTTTTGCATTACCTCATAAAAAAGCTGATGATAGAGCCCAGCAACGATCAAAATCAAAACTTGTTTAAAAATAAATAAGTATTCTAATTTCATCCCAGACAGAGAGCGCACTATAACAAGTTAAGACGTAAACCCGTGCGCGCGCCATACAAATGCTATAATAACACATTAATTTTACTGAAATTAAATTTAACTGTTGTTTTTATGGCATTATTGTGACGCACATATTTTAAGTATTTTGATAATCACTTAACTATAAATCGTAAGTTGTCTTAAATCTTCCAGAAAAGTCCTGAGATTTCATCAGGATAGACATACAAAAGCCCTGTTCTGTCTAAAAATAGACTTGTACGAAATAGCATTAGGAGATATTTATTTCTACAAAACATCCCCATGGTATTAAGTAAAGGTACAAGACAAAGCTGTACCAAAGCTTTTGCAAAACGCTCATTACGCATTTACACACACAATATATCGTATAGGCATCGAGATACAATAACTATAGAGTCACAATCTCTACGTTAAAACAGTCAAAAATCGTCCGAGCGTCGTTGTATATACCTTATAGTTAGCAACGCCACATTTACTCCAACTTAGACGTTATATCACTTGCATAGTGTTCAACGTCGCTTGGCCACTATGTCATCGTAGCACTGGCATCGCGCGGCGTTGTAGTCGCATCGCGGTTGCCTTACAACTAACCAAAAAGTCGAGTTTACGTTCGGACTTTTTTTGTACGTTTGTGACACAACATCGGAGGATCTCGATGCGTTGCCTCTAATTAATTGACGCTTTTCACTTCTTTCGTTGCCGTTGAAATCTTCACCAAAATATACTCACTTAAATTCACCCGATGGCTTGCCTTGTCCATTCTAAAACTATTTGCTTCTATCGTGGTCTTTGGAGAAATCTTCACAAAGTTATACTCACTAAAACTCCCCTGAGGTAGCCTGCCTCAGTCCTTGACGGAGGACCTCCAGAGCACTAAGGGAACGTATCGGAGTCTTTAGACCGCCTATTTGAGCTACGCGAGTGCTACGTGGCTTCCCAAACTGTCGTGACGTACAATACTGTCTTCAGCTATTCTGTTGCACAAATGGGTGGGCATGGGGGTAACATCCCCGTCAATGGAAAGTGTGTCGGCGACCGAGCCAAAGCGACGCCAGAACTATACAGCTCTCGGTTTGTATACAGGATGCGGTGAAACACGATTTAAAAGGATAAATGGGCGTTTAGAGTAATCTACAGTTGCTCTAAGTAGGATGTATGCAACCTAAGAAATATGTAAAAGATTTTCTTGAATTGTTTTTCACTGAATTACAGATCAACCATTCAGGCAGCATTGTCTTAATTGACCTATCGGACTGAATGTATTCGCATCACGTGCGTCCTGCCCATCATCATCATCAGCCAGAAGACGTCCACTGCTGAACATAGGCCTCCCCCTTTAAACTCCACACTGAACGACAGCCTGCCTTTTGCATCCACTGGATGCCAGCGACTCTCACTATGTCGTCGGTCCATCTAGTGGGAGGCCTACATACGCTGCGTCTTCCGGTTCGTGGTCTCCACTCAAGAACCTTTCTTCCCCATCGGTTATCGGTTCTTCGAGCGATGTGGCCTGCCCATTGCCACTACAACTTGCAAATTTTAACAGCTATGTCGGTGACTCTGGTTCTTTGGCGAATATCCACGTTTCGGATTTTATCGCGCAAAGAAACTCCGAGCATAGCTCTCTCCATTGCCCGCTGAGTGACTCTGAGTTTTTTTTGTAGTGCGTCCTGCCCAGTTCCATCCTTTTAAGGTCTTGTCACACCAAATCCAGTTACAGTCTATGTTTGTTGCGGATGCAGTACCTATATAAGAACTAGTAATGAATGAAATTCTATGAAAGATGCGCTTGCAGCATTACGCGTGGAGTCCGTGTACGCATGCGTACTGGATGCAGTGTGATGAATTTCATGAGACTTTACGACCGTGGGTGCCGGCCGCACTCGAACTTTATAGGGAGCTGGCCAAACGTTTGGTGGAGGCGACTGTTGACTGGAATGCTGGCACCTAGTTTGGCTAAATAATTAGCATTGCCATTCAATCTGGCAATACTGCCAGCACCAAGAGGCCTTTAGATTAGTTTGGGGTATATTTATTTGTAAGTAGTTTTAGGATTAATTTCATATATTGCTGCCCCAAGATTTAACAAATGAAGAAAAATTATGATGATGGGTTCGTCAATGGGCGATTTCCACACAAGACGCGTCAACACCTCATAATAAAGCTTATTGTCTTTATAACAGATTGCTTAATAAAGAGTTAAAAAAAACAGACATGAATAGACATGTATTAGGGATGGACTGTAACTAAATTTAATGTTGGTCTCGATTACTCTTCAAAGATATAAATTTTTCAAGTTTAAAAAAAAATTGTCTTGCGTTTGTCCACCATCTCGCCTGATGTTAAGCGATGATGCGGTCTACATTCAAGCACGCTTGACTAGAAAAAACGAATATACGTAAAAAAAAGTACCAAGAATATACGTTTAAACTACTCTTTACCATTGTTGCCAAATAAATTGGACAGCCTGTAAAATGAAAGATTTCAGGGCACTCCCACGCAAATTTTTCTCGCGTAGGCGAAGGTTAATACATTTGTAGTATATTAATTCAGCTTAGTCATGGAGCAGGGGATCTCCCTACTCCCGTGGGGGAGACATGGGGGTTCTATTTATGGGGGTTAAATGGAGGACAAATACGGACTAAAATAGAACTTGCGGTTTAGGACTTATTTGTGCGAGTCTGTTTGAGCAGTGGAATTAAATTAGTCTGTTATCCTAAGCTGCTTTGAAGTTATTTGCAAAGGAAATGTATATAGAATACTTGCGTGGGTTTATTTTATAAAGTAAATTTTTTGAAAAACAAAAACCGACTTCTAGTCTTGTAACTTAAATTAAAAAGTAGAAAAAAAGAGGTTATATAACAGATTGAAAGTCCTCATCAAATCTTTTGCTGAAGGGAACCCAATGACGTTACCGAGGGAACCACAAACCAAAACGTCATCTATGTAGGTAAATATTTTTTTTGAAATATTTGATTATTAAAAAAAAAAGAATTAATACAAATAAAATGTATATGGGACCACCTCTGGAATACAATAGATACAATATTTCTTTTTTACACACCAAAAATACAAATGAAATTTAAACTTTAACATAAAAAACAAATATACGACAGTATAATGGGCGGCTTTATTGCTTAAAGCTATTTCTTCCAGGCAACCTTTGGATGGACAGGACTAAAGAAGTTCAAATACGGTCGGCGGTGTACATAAAATATACCTAAATAAATGGAATATGACCTACCAAACAAAACAAAAACATCAAAATCAATTCATAATTGCTATTATTTTCATAATTGGGTAATTTCAATTTGTAATCGCATAACACACATACAAAAATAAACATACAGTCGAATTGAGAACCTATTAATTTTTCCGTTAAAAAGCTAGGCAATTAATTTAGTAAGCATAACTATTAACAAAAGTTATATGATTATTTACGGGATATTTACCGTGGTAAGGTTGTGGAATGAGCTCCCGATATTTCGGCGCAGTTACATGCACCATGTTCACGGGAAGACTCATATAATTTTTTTATTGAACAAGTTTAAAACAGTGTTTAACTATTAACAAGCTCTAAAACTGATTTTACTAATATAAGGGTCAAGCGATCAAGGATACGATGAAGCAAAAAAGCGTCGAAACAACAAATAAAATATGTTATGGAATAAACAACATTTCATATGCTTATTGTGTCAAAAATAACATGGTCATGTATTATATCTGTCACATGTCGTAAACTTTTTTGCGAACGTTATTAATAAAGTCACGTTGCCCGCTTTTTATAGTATAATAAACATATTTTTGTTGTTATTTTCTATTGCTCTCTGTGCGAATATCTAATGAAATCGTAAACATTTGGATTAGACACATATTTTTGCTGTTGGTTGTCTACGAAATGGACTCTGGGGAAGTGACAAGACTGTGAAATGGATTTATCGTGGTAAGTATGTTTTTATTAAAATAAGTAAGTGCTTCAATTAACTTAACAAAATACAAGCTAACACTAAACGCTGGAAAACGTTGGATGCAGGCCACTTCCAACCGGTTTTTTTTGGAGATCGATGGGGGAGGCCTATGTCCAGCAGTGGACGTCCACGGCTGAAATGATGATGACAATGGAAAAACATACTTAGATTGACATGGATTATAATACTGCATTCTAATCATCATCATCATCATTTCAGCCATAGGACATCCACTGCTGGACATAGGCCTTCCACATAGATCTCCAAAAGAGCCGGTTGGAAGCGGCCTGCATCCAGCGTTTCCCTGCGGTCTCTTTTAGGTCGTCTGTCTATCTTGTTGTCTGTCGGGTGTCCTACGCTGCGCTTATCGGACTGTGGTCTCCATTCGACTAATCATCATAATTTATATTTAGTTAATATAAATTATGATGATTACTATTATTGTCCCTGGACTTAGATCTCTCTAAAAATGCGACACATTATTTATTCTTTATTTCATATTAAGCATAAAATTAACAGATAATCCAAAACATCACATGGCTTTCACAGGTCGTCGCTTCACCTGCCTGTAGGGCGTTCTACTTTACGTTTGCCGATACGCAGTCTGCACTCTAGAATCTGTCTACTCCAACATCCAACAATTACAATGGATAAAAGACGTGTAACAAATAAATAAAGTTGTAATCTTGCCTCACTAATTAATCCGAAATAAAATAATTATTTAGCAGTTTCCTTTTGTGAACTCCCCTTAGGGGATAAAATACGATTTATGTTGAAAAAGTAGGCCATTGCTGATTCAGTATAGCACCACAAAATAGCTTGTTACATTATTTTCATCACCCTTAACCTTTGCAAGATTGTTCGCTGGGTTTGCCAATAGTACGTGCGAAATTCCCGGGAATCATTTGAATATTACAGGTGTTGAAACTGTTGAAACATAAGTGTTATGTGTCATACGTTAGCTTCAAGAGAGTCATTCAGACATGCATACAAGATTTTCTTTAAAATATGCATGCATGATCAATTGATTATAACTACCTATTTACCACCAAGCTGTTCGTTTATACATATTTTGCTTGATGACATAATTCTTTGGGAGAAATCTTAATCAACTTTTATCGTGGTGCTTTTATTTTATTTTTATAGTAGATAGGCTTGCGCTTGGCCGCCATCTCGCCTGATGTTAAGCGACGATGCGGTCTACGATGGAGCACGCTTGCCTAGAAGAAACCGATTCACTCTCGACTTGAAGACACCCAGATTGTAACCGACGGGGAAAACCCATTCAGGCAGCGAATTCCACAGACTAGCAGTTCGCACAATAAATGTGGAATCAAAGCGCTTCGTACGGGTTCTCGGAATATCAACCATAAAACGATGTTGATTTTGTGTGCGGGTGAGGTCAATTTAGACTTCGCATCACCTTAACCATGAACATCTATTGCACCAGGGTGCACAGCACACCTAATTGGATCCTGAGACACAGGTATTATATCTTAAATTTGCTTAATCAAAAGAAGCATCACAAACGTTAAGCCCAAGAAAACGGTAAAACTTAAAAGCTCCCACTTCCTATGGAAAGCGCTGGAAAGCAGGCAACACTGGTAATGGAACCAGCAGACGGGCACAGTTTCCGTCCCCACATTTTGGCAGATTCCCAACAGCCCCCCCATTCATGCTTTCGTACTATAACACAGTCAAAAAAAAACGCGTGGGTGTTGATACATTTGCTGAAAGTGCGTCAAGCCTTATCAAGCTCGTGATGGATGTAACCTAATCAGCGCTAATCAATCATAATTATTGTAATGAACAAAAAATCTTTCGTTATTGGCTGGTTCTGAAAGAAATTGAGTCTAATTATGCAATTAGGATATCTACATAATTTGGTTTAATATATTCTCATATTAGTCTACTTTTTGAGAATCTGCGTGAAACTGCGGAAGCTAGATAAAAGCATTCGCCTCGTAGAGGTCGCCTAGCGTGCACTGCAGGTGCTGGGGCAAAGCAGACAAAAATGAGCAAGTGCTTCATTGTTTGAGGAGGATCGGCTTAAGCCTATTTATATATCCAAAATAGGGTATCGATATACTTAAATAAATTATCTACAGTTTCGATGCCATTGCTCAACAACGGTGAAGGAAAACATCGTGAGGAAACCGGTATGTCAAAGAATCTCAAAAGTTCAAAGACGTATGACATTCACCAACATGTACTGTGCATGGTGGATCAGGGCCCATCCCCTCTCTCTGAGAGAAGGCCTGTTTCCCAGCAGTGGGAACATGATAGGCTGATAACGATGAATGATATCTGAAAGAATGGGTGTTCTCCGATAGTCATGATCTTGGTGTCATAAAGTCGCAAGTAGATTGGTTTCTTCAAGGCAACCTTTCCATCGTAGACCGCACCACCGTTTAAAAACAGGCAAGATCAAACGCAAGCCAATATTGCTAAAATAAAATAAAAAAAACTACGTACCATTTAAGTACTTGGGATCAAAGCTGGTTTTATAGATTTCGAAATTGGCCCTTGCAGATATTTTTATTATTCGAGATAATGAAGTTGTAATTTTTCAAAGAACACCTAACTACTCGTACTAGCCCATCATCATAATGAGCCCATATTAGTCCACTGTTGGACATAGGCTTAGGCTCTCCTCTGTGCCTCTCCTATGTGACGCCACTCAGCCCGACCGTCGGCTTTTCGCTTCCAGCCTTACAGAACATACCAACTGCAGAACTGGTCTTATGTACCTACGTTCAAATAAATAAATTGATATGTATGTACGTTTCAGCATCGTAAGTTATGATGGGTTAAGGAGTCGTACGAGTAAATCAAATTTGTCATTCACATTTCTCATTACTTCTTATCATAATTCTATCCATTCTCCCACCACAGTTTAGTTTTATGTCCATTCGACGCAACCTAATCTCAGGATCAGTCAGGTAAATGCCCACTTTACTCTATATAACTAACTGCAAATTGGCTCTACCGCTCCATATCTGAGACCGTTGGATATTTAATTTCATGCCTGACCTCTAGCATTTGGAGATATTTTTTCGTCCTACATCTTTTGGCATCGTGCCAGATAATCTGACGTAAGCTTGAAGCTCATTCATAATTTATTTTTCTCCTTGCTGTTTCCAATACGCTTACCTGTTATGATTTGCAATAATATGGCCACTTAAAATCGCACACCGTCATGGTTTATAGCAAGTTTTAGGTTAAAATCGGCTGTGTAGAAGATAAGTACTTTAAAAGCTAGCACTTGAATGGCATAATTTTCAGCAGAATTCTTGATATCTACTTGAAATGTTTTATAGCACTCAAGATGGCTTGAGGCTTTGGATTCAATAAAAAAACGAGGAACATAGCTCATTGACGACGAAGTTTTGGTTGAAAAGAAGCTTCAGAACCTAAACCATCGGTGTACTAAAGTCGCTAGCTTGTCGTATTGTACTGGAATTTTCAAGGAGAGTGTTCATATTCAATGGATCTCCACGAACTTGTTTCCATAACTTTTTCATTATCGGACAAACGGAAAATTATCATCTTTGCCACTGTATGTGTTTCCACAGAATTACAATATTGTAGTGTTAAAGACCAGGGTTAAAAGATTATTACTAGGCAATCGTGCTCCATCTTCAGCCACATTACCGCTCTCCATCAGACGAGAACGCGATAAAAGGTAAGCTTAGTCAGATGTAAATAAAACCGGCCAAGTGCGAAATCTACACACGATTTCTCCCCGCCAAGTTTTTTTTTTTTACTTTGACAGCTTCAATGTAAACACTTTTCACTTTTGCTAGGGTTTTAAAACGTAAGATTGTAACTGGTAGCCGATATAATATTACTATCAGTTTTTCATGTTTCTACTGCTGGGACACAGGCATTCTCTCAGAGAGAGGATGGGCCCTAATCCACCATGCTAGCCCAGTCCATGTCATGTCTTTGAACTTTTGACATTCTTGAACATACCAGTGTTCCTCACAATGTTTTCATTCACAGTTTTGGAGCGATAGCATCGAAAGTATAATCTTCACAGCAAAGCTACAAAGCATGAGGAATATATTTTCACTGATGTTATAGTATTCTTACTACGTCATTACTATAATTGCTAAACTTTTATTAGTCAGACCATGCAATTCAGCATAAGATTCAGATGTTCTGAAAACAAGTTTCCTCTATGAAAAAGAGTATACACATTAGACATCTGAAAAGATTAATAGCCAATTCAAAGAGTTTATCTTTGGATTGACTGTCTGTTAGTCCAAAAGAAATCTTGTAATGCCTTTGTTACATAATACCTATTTTGTCCCATAAAAGTTTTCTCTTAAAATATGCTGAATTCACTTGCTCCACTGAGATAAAATTAATTAATTCGAGCATAAAACGACCTTTATTTTATTAACAGTTTTCAGCTGAGCCAAACTCAGCTGTTTCGTTTGGTAACAGAGATTTAATTAAGATACCTAGGTACTTGTTTCCATTTCAGTACAATAGGTATTTACTGTAAAATATATTGATATCAGCCAGTTTCAATGTACCGCCACATTTAGACGATCCGACACGATATCGGGCTTATGTATCCGATGATACTAGAGCAATTAACATTGTTCCTGTCTCCTTCACTCCTATGTTCATCTCAATAAGAGAGACAGCCTGGCAGATGACATAAATAATATCTATTACCTGAGAATGATCTTAATGATCTTATTTATACTATAAGCGATGTTCGCTCTATATTTTAAGTATAAGTATTACTAAATGTTATGGCATGTAGTGCAAGTATTTTTTGTAAAGGAGAGAAAATCTTTCAAGATACCTCTAAAACTGGGTTGGTTCTAAAACCACTAGTACCCGTCCTAGAGGATCTTCAGAGCCTCTCTTATACTGCGTCTATGCTTCTCTCGGGTCAGCAAGCTGCTTTCCTAGAGCACAAATAGTATTTCAAGTATAAACTAGTTTATTTAATCTGATTTGTGTCTACGCTTATAGCGCCTAAGAAAAGACACTATAGAGAATCTATGCCACAAAATAACATATTAGTTACGAGTGAGAGTACGTTAGCTATCATAAACCATAAACATCTTCACAAAGACGCCATTTTATGCATTCAACGTGCAGCACATCACGTGACCTTATATCCCATCTTCTACAATAGAGAATCCTTCCATACAAGTTGTTTAAAAAAAGGCACAAATCAATAAGTGCATTGTGTTGATGCGATTGTGTCTAAAATAGTCGCATCGGCATCTCTAAATGTTGTTTCAGACCCAGTTAGTAAATGAAGCGACTGCAGACTCATCGGCAGCGAATTGAATTTATGCCGTCGCAGACGAGGGAAATTGTATCATTCGTCGTGTATTATTTTTCGAAAACGCTGGCGAGGTTCGTTTGATTTCGCTTTCTGAATTGTGAATTGGGTTTTTGGCTTGCGTTGTTTTAAATTTGTTTTGGGTCGTTTCGTCCTACGAATAAAACCCAAAACCTTAACTTCACACCATTATTGGTTACAAAACAAATGGATGTTGACCTCCACACTGAGCGACAGCCTGCCATCTGCATCCACTGGATGCCCGTGACTCTCACGATGTCGTCGGTTCATCTAGTGGGAGGCCTACCTACGCTGCGTCTTCCGGTTCGTGGTCTTTACTCAAGAACAGACTATACAATCTTAAAAAGTCGAAAAATGCCAGTTAAAACAGAGATTGGAAAACCTCATCAAATCTTTTGCTGAAGGAAACAAACCAAAACGTCATCTGTGTATTATTGGGTATTGTAGAATTTTTTTTAAAGTACTGAATTTATTATAATAAAATTTATATGGGACCTATGAAGTTATGACCTACCATTTTGTCAAAAGAACTACCAAACAAAACAAAAAAAAAACATCACAATCAATTCATAAGTTATCCTGAAACAAACATACAAAAAAACATACTGTCAAATTGATAACCTTTCGTCGGTTAAAAACAGGAAGCTTCGTAAATACGCGGTGGAAATCTCTAGAATTGAATCACACGCGCCATAAAGTGATTTGTCTGCACCTGTATATTGTGAAGGTATTTTTCTACGAAAGTACTGTCAGCGTCAAAAATTACTTATGCATTTATGTTTATATTTACACATTTGATGTATTTACTAAAACGATGTGTGTATAGTTGAATGATCATGAAGTAAGTAAGTATCGTCTTTATCATTGCGGATAAAAATGGGAACATTTCAAACCATTATAAAAGATAGCTAATAAAGACTTTATTTCTTTTTCAATACTAACAAAGATAATATTGTTACTTTAACTAATTTGTATTTTTAGAAGTCACCTCTCCTAAAACTCTTCACTTTTCTTTTCTTTCAGCTTTCTCATCCAGTTCGGTCCATATTTTCTGTAGGCTTGAAAGTACCAGATGGACAAAAAAGGCTACGGAGTGGATTCCACGAAAAGGGAAAAAAATCATCGTAAAAAATGGTTATTTGGATGCAAGTTAACCGAGAGTTCTTATCTTCTCTTTGAGACTGTAAGATCAGTGACTTATATCGCTGACCGTACCTACTCATTTACTGAGCCAAAAAGAAAGAAGAGACTTTCGCCAAAAGGAAAGAAGAAACCTTCCTTTTGGCTTTGCGATGATAGATGAGGATGGTTCTGAATCTAGAGACAAAAGAATGAGGGAAAAGATGTAAAATGGAAATGTCAAACGTAAAGTTTTAATTTTGTCTTTTCTCTTGAGAGGATTTTGGCGTCCCATGTCTTGTGCATTTGCCAGTGTTCATTGTTGAGTTTTTTTTAAGGCAATGGCTGAGAGTGTACACTGAGTGACATATAATACTTATTATCTCAGAAAAAAATACGATTTCTGAGGAAAATTCCACGCAGGTAAAACTGCGGGACGCAGCAGAAAATAGGTGTCTTAAAATAAGCAGATGAACACGTTAACACAGTTTTTAGAATTTTTGTCTGTTTGTTTATTTGTCTGTGCACACACATCTCCTAAGCCACTGGACGGATTTAAATGCGGTTTTCACGATATGCTTAGCTATGACCAGATTGAAGTACAGGCTATGTTATATCGCGGGCAACAGCTAGTATCATAATAAAGTTCCAAATTGTTAACCGAAATGTTCTGTTGATTATATTAATTAAAATCTCAATAAGATTATAGGATTAAGGAAAACGATTAAAATCTTCCGTATCGCTTCTGTTAATTATTATTCAAATTACTTATCGATCTGTATTAGATTAATGATCGTTTTATTAATACAATTAAAGCATTATTAAATAGTTTCAGATTAGGTACGATGCTGTTCTAATCGGAGCTTAATGTGACCAGTATTTTTTTAAGAATAAGATTTTCTCTCTTTGCGTATAAGGGAAAATAATATAGAGAGTAATAATACAATGTAGAGTAAATAGATAACATGCAAAGTTTTAGAAAACCTAAAGAGGAGGCGCAGAAACTACAAAAAAATAAATGCAAACTATCAATTACTATTTAATTACTAGTTCTAAAATTCAGATGCAAGATTTGTCTTACACATACATACATAGGTACATACCAACTAACAGGACAAGTTAAATAAAAAATTGTAACAAGAAAGAGATTTTTGCCTTGGAGTGGTATAAGGAAGGCTCTGGATAATCCTTTGAGGATATTCCTTTGGATAAGAATTGTGGTCAACCTATGCGTTAGATGTCTAGATAAGCTAAGTCGTAACTTAGGCGTAACTTCCAAGTAAAGTCGTTTATTCGTAAACTTTAAAAGAAACCGCAAGGTTATCGAGCCGTACTATCTTCTAGTTAATATACGAGTCGGGTAATAGTCTACTTGATTGACGTTTAGTTAACCAAGTGCGTTAAATTTTTATGTCGTCGATCAATCAATTTTAATTTAGAATTAACTGATGTAACAGTTCTGTGGTAAGGCAAACATTTATAGAAGAGCTTGTTTAGCTTTATTTAGTCTAATTACGACATTTTCAGAGTTAAGGCGCCGTATATAACAAAATAAGAATTAATGGCACTGTCACAACCAAGTTTAAGGTTGCCAGATCTTAGATTTAAAATACAAAATAAATATCTTATCAAATTAATATTATAACTGCCCTTATTGACTGCCCCGGTGGCTCAGTTGGTAGTGAACCTATCTTCTGTGCTTGGGGGCGTGGGTTCGATTCCCATCTAGGACAAACATTTGTGTAATGAACATTTGTGTTTGTTCTATGTCTGGGTGTTAATATCTATTTAAGTATGTTTTTAAAAATATATATGTACGTATATCAGTTTCTGGCAGCCATATTACAATCTTTGCTTAGTTTGGGGTCAGATGACCGTGTGTGCAAAAATGTCCCAGATATTTATTTATTTATTTTATTTATAAATAATAATTTATAAACTGGTTTTTCTGCAAGCGAACTCTGCACCGCCTTTATGTAAAGGCTTTTTGGGTCTTACTTTTACAATTTGAAACGTGATTTGAAATTCCGAATCTTTGAGTTATTACTCAGGCCTGACGCTAATATAACTTTGTCCGGCCACAGGGACAGGGGTTCTTATGTCAGTTCTAAATGAAAGTTAAAAGTAGCCGTATTATGTCATCAAATACCATTCAAATTACCAAATGTCAGCTATAAGCACACGTGAACATTGATTTATAACGATATTGATGTGCGAATGACATTTTATGACACATAATATACGTGTTATGATAATAAGTATTTATTACGACTCGCATCACTCATAGATCATTTTAACACTGTGACAAGATTTTTTTACACTTCATCGGAATTTTATGTTTTCTCTATCTTTCACCGAAGGAAAAAAAGAGACGGCCAGTTGAAACTGATATTTTATATTGCCAGGGATCGAATTTGATAGATAACAGGCCTTGTTTTTACTTCATGTCTCCAATAAAATACAAATTTTTAAGGTGCTATAAAGAAATCTGCATAATAGATCGAAATTTATTTATGGTGCAATATTTATTACGATAGCCGATAAGAAAGCATGATTTATGGCTGACTTTAAGTATTTAGGCGTATTTTATTTTTATTTATAATTAATTGGTTTTACTTAAGTGGCATTGCATTATAAATTAATATTTATTTGGTATTTCGAAATTATTTTAAGGGCGACTTTCAAGGACTGACACGTAAATTAAATTACGGCGTTTAAGATGCTTAAATAACGAGTACTTAAGGGTCCTGTATACCCTCTGCAGCTTTCTCTCTCGCACATTTTCACACTATTGAAGATATCAAATCAATGTTTGTGAATTTCCAAAAAGTAACAAAATCATGTCATGGTGTCTATCGTAACATTACAAACAAAGAAATTGTCAATTTGATATATTTTAATTTGACACAGTAAAATGGTAACAAGTGATTTTTATTTCTCGTGTCATTTTATTCCGTCAAATTACAAGATATCGAAGCAAACATTTCTTTGTTTGTAATGTTACGATAGACACCATGACATGATTTTGTTACTTTTTGGAAATTCTCACTCATTGATTTTATATCTTCAAATAATGTGAAAATGTGCGAGCGAGAGAGCTGCAGAGGGTATACAGGACCCTTATCATTATTGACTTTATTGATGTATGACTGTCGAATAAATAACTAATACACCTTGCTTACAGTTTGTTACTAACATTGTTTTTTTTTTTAATTCGGACTTGGCTAACGTTTGCCCGCATCTCGCCTGATGGAAAGCGATGATGCGGTCGAAGATGGAGCACGTTTGCCCAGTAATAACCTATTAACCCTAGACTTGAACACTCCAAGATTGTAATGCTGCGGAAACACAGACAGGGGCAAGGCGTTCCATTGTTTTGAAAGAGGAGTCAAAACGCTTGGTGCGATTGATTTCAATAATAAGTACTTACAGCCATCATCATCAACATAATTATCATATACTAGCGACCCACCCGCCCGGCTTCGCACGGGTGTAATTTACGTGCGAAGCCGGGGCAGATCGCTAGTTATATATATAAACCTTCCTTGAAAATGTATCTAACTGATGGTGAAAACCGCATCAAAATCCGATGCGTGGTTTAGGAGGAGTTAGCGGCCATACAGACATACAGACAGACAGACAGACGCGGAAAGCGACTTCTATTTATACTATGTAGAGATGAGAGAGAGAGGATGGCCCAGTGCGTGTTAGTGAATGTCTTAGAACTATTTAGTTTCTTGGACATACCGGTTTCCTCACAATGTTTTCCTTCACCGTTTCTGAGCGATAGCATCGATATTGCACATACAGTAGAATCTGGATAGAACGACCTTCAAGGGACCGGCAATACTATGTCGTACTAACCGGATGACGCACAAAACGGCAATATTATTTCTTGAGTACATTTATTATGAAACCTAATTTGAGTAAACAATATCGTCGCTAAAACAGGTTAGTCGTTATAAGCGAAGTCGTTATATATGAATTCTACTGTAATTTGTTAAGGAACTAAATAAGTCATTGGAGCAGGGCCGAGGGTAGAACTGGGGAATCTTCTGAACTCAGGAAATATCAGCCTGTAATGCCTATTCTAAGCATTATTCCCAACTTTGTATTGTAATATCTTGCTAAAACACTGTTTTAAACTATCACGGTTGTTCACTATATCCCGTAAATAATCATATAACTTTAATATCTTGCTGTCATAAATAATGTAAAACAATATTCATACCCAATAAATTACATTCAAAATAATTTATTCATATCAATAAAAAATATTTGTGTTAAATAACTGTAGCAATTGATTTTATAGTTTCAATAAACTAGTTTTTATTGGCAATCGATAATCATAAGATAATAATGTGTGTAATGCTTACTTGTTTTTAGGGTTCCGTCATGTTGTTTAAAAGCCCTGATGCTAACCCTGCAGTGTTTGTCCGTCAAAGCACAGCCGAGAAACTTTAAGAAAGTATAATTGTTATACCCTTACCTACCCTTTTTTTACTCCTTCGATTTAAAGGCATAAGTTTAAATAAAATTAAACTAAATTTTTTGTATTTTCCTGAAAATTGTCGCATTGTGGTCAAAAATTTCCCCGATAGTTACAATCCAGGTAACTTCAAGACGGGAATGAATCGGTTTCTTCTAGGCAAACGTGCTCCATCATCGCTTAACATCAGGCTAGGTGGCGGTCAAAAGCAAGCATTGATATATAGGTACTAGGTACATTGAATTCATTGAACGCAAGCCTATTATTTAATAATTAAAAACATGGTACAGTATAATCTCACTAATTCAGCACTATTAAAAACCAGAGGGTGCCGGATTATTGGAATGTTCCGAATGGTGGATTATAGAGAAAAATCATATTAAATAAAATAAAGCATTTTATAAACAGTATATAATGTATGTATGTACATATTTGTGTACGGACGGAGCGCATAGGCAATAGGCATAGAGAGGCGAGGGAGGCGCGGGCGGAGAGTGCCGGATTAATGAGATTATACTGTATCTAAATTTAAGAAAAAAGATTTTTGTTGTTACTATATCAAAAACAGTGACAAAAAACCTGATCGGAGAAACTTATCTCTAAGTATACGGACAAAAATAATTGAATTAATTCAGGAAGGATATCAGATAAACTGTACTGGAAACATAACATAAAATTTTGTAACATTTTGTAAGTACCTTTCTTCACAGGACCTCTTCTTTTATGAACAAATATTTGTTGCATAATGATATCGATGTATTCTTTGATAGTGTGAGCGTAATTCGCTCACATTTAGCTTGTCAATTCTTTGATTCTTAAACTTTATATTTATACTTGGTTATCGCAACTTAATCATAATCTTATTTATCTATACTATTAGTTACTGCTACGATAAATTTCCAAATGTTATTCTTTTCCATAGGCGGGAACTTGTAATTGGCCTAGTCTCCTAATTGTTTTTGTTTACTTATATACTATTAGGCTGTAAGTTTCCCTAAAAATGCAAAATAAAATAAATAAATAACATTCCCTAACAAGTACAGAACCCTCGATGAGCAAGCTTTACTCGAATTTTGGTGAAATTTAAGATGGCTTTAAAAATAAAACTAACTGTTTGTAATATAGGAAGTAACTGCTCTAGTTATAAGCTCATTATATTTTTTGCGCCATTGATATTTAGTTTTTATACAGCGATGATCTTTAATGATATTGAAATAATGGGTTATAAGTTTTTTGCTCTGTCTGTGGTTTAGTTTCCTCAATACCAGACCTTGCTTCGTCCAGATGTTCAAAATTACGTGGAGTTACTAAGACAACTAGTTTAAGAGTGGGCTAAAATGTCATCATTTCCACTACGTGCACTGTGTGACCTAAACTAATCAATCATCATCATCCAGAGTACGTACACTGCTGAACATAGGCCTCCCCCTTAGACCTCCAGCCTGAACGACAGCCTGCCATCTGCATCCATTGGATGTCCGCGACAAACTGCCGCAAACTTTTAAGAAGCTGGCGGTTGTATAAACTAGTTTCACAAGATACAAAAAGCTTTTAAACCTAAAAACTGTTATTACCATTGATATCCAGTAATCAGTTAGCATCCTCTAAAGGTCTCAGAAGTTCAAAACGAACAATTTTTGTTCGACAATTTTTCGAAATTCTCGAGAAAAAATCAGCCGTTCCATATTGGTTCCATACACAAAAATCATTCACTTCTGACAAAATGTATGAAAGTATGAAACATAGGATTTTTTCGCTTATTTTGGTAAGTCGTTAATATTTTTTTTTTGATTTGACGTATTGGAATGGTCTTGAGAGGGTGCTAACTAATTACCTGGGCCCCGATTCTACTAAAGAAATTGTTTTTAAATTGTAATTGTTTTAATTTTATTTTTACATAATTGCCTCAAAATTGACAGTTTTATTTTACTAAGTTAGATGGTGGTATTTTTGTAGTATAATTTTTTTTTAAACTGTCAGTTTTGAGGCAATTATTTAAAAAATAAAATTGAAACAATTACAATTTAAAAACCATTTCTTTAGTAGAATTTGGGCCCCCTGTATGTAATGCGGTTTTTGCCAAAAAAAGGCTTGAAAATACGTATGTTATTTTATCATGTCCATTAAATTCTTAATTAGTTTATTCATAGCTCCACGTCAATTAAATAAGCTGTAGGTAACACAAGCGGCACGCTGTCTGGCAAATTCATTTTTTTGTCTCAACTGTAAATGTTCTATATTCAGTAAAGTTTTTTGTCCCTCACCATCACAATGACTCTATGTTACTCATTCCACGATGAATGCTCAGTGACTAAGTGCCACTAACAATTGGTGATTAATTGTGTGATTTGACTACTTTTGTAGCTTTTTTGGTGGTGACGATGTTTGGCAAAAATTCTTATGCTGACTCGAGTCATTAAATTAAAACTAGCTGCGCTTGCGGTTTCATCTGCGTCGAATTCTGTCATTCTGTCAGGCTTTTCGGTACAAAGCAAATTTTTTGAATAATAAAACAAAAACCAACGTCTTTGCTCGTGTAGATCAATAGATTGCACTTTACTTCTTTCCCACCTTTTCAGTTCCAGTCCCGCATCAGTCCTGGGGCCTTACGGACAACTGCTATTGCGGCACCTAATCCGCTCAGTTGGAAAATCACGCGAACGTGAACCTTATCGCGCCCAGATACGGTTTGCGGTCGCGTGATTTTCCAACTGAGCGGATTAGGTGCCGCAATTAGCTGTTGTCCGTAAGGCCCCTGTAATCCACCCAACTCCTGTATCGCCCTTTCCGCCCCAGTTCTACATTCGTCATGTAATCCACTCTACTCCCGTTCCGCTATTTCCGCGGGCATATAAGACATGCAGTTGGCAGGCCGTAGTTCAGTGCGGCATTCTACGGAGGCTTATGTTCAGCAGTGGACCTTTTTTTGGCTGATGATGATGATTACAAGTACTTATATCTAAAAACATCATTGTCGAATGTCGAATTTGTCACTAAAAGTGATTTTTTCCAGCCAACCCTTCATAATTTTCAGCCTATCATGTTCCCACTGCTGGGATACAGCCCTTCTATCAGAAAGAGAGGATGGGCCCTAACCCTCCATGCTGGCCCAGTGTATGTTGGTGGATGTCTCTCTTTGAACATTTGAGGTTCTTGTACATACCGATTTCCTCACGATGTTTTCCTTCACCGTTGTTGAGAGATGGCTCATTGTGATGGATCAAAACTGCACAAAACGTATTAAGTACTAAATAAATCATTGGCGCAAGGCCGAAGATCGAACCGGGTGCCGTCAGATTATAAAGCTCACAATATGCTAGCGCCTGTCCACCATCGCTTGGCCAACCCTCGGATGGAAAGAATTAACATATTGGTTGTTGTAAAAAGAAACCATACACAGAAGACATTATAGCTTGACAATATCACAACAAAGGCTCTGTTCCCTGTATCCTTGATTTGGACAATTTGGAAGCGAATTCTCATCGAAATTGAGATGACCATGGGATAAAAAGTGAGACGACTCCCTATTTGACAGTCTGCACGAAATGCCTTAACATCATGCAAGTGGGGCTCTAGTCACAATTTGTAGGATGTCTTTTGCTTTGTATTACCTACACCTTACAGATGATTGCCGTCAGTTGATTTTGATTTAGACAAACTTTCATACTATAAAAAAACTGTTTTAGCATAACTGTTTATTTGAACCGTAATTAAAAAAGCCTAATTCAAATTCAAATTCAAATTCAAATTCAAAATATTTATTTGTCAGAACATGGTAGGTACACATACATATAAAGTAGCATACATGGTCGTAATAATGGAGACGTATCTCATGTCCTTGCCTGTTACAGCGTACAAATGTTAGTTTTTTATATATATTATTATTAGTTTTGTTATAGTTAAAAAAATAACGATAATCGCTAGTAATGCTATTTTAATTCGATCAAAATATATTCAATCATTTTATATCATCAAAAATGTTGGAACACGCGAGTTGAGCTCGCGCAAAGAACTCTTGACTCTGTTAATTATTATTCTGGATAAATTTATTTGCAAGAAAAATATTTAAAACACTTAATTATTATTTAATGTACCTAACTATATACAAATTAATGTATAAAAATTATTAAAATAAATAAATATATTTTCGTTATTATTGTTCTTGAGATTTTTAAGTACCGCACCCAGTAGGTAAAATTAAGAATCATGAGAAGGGATAAACTACCGAAAAACGATAAAACTGGAAACAAAGACTACTTACTAGAATTCACAGCCTAGCTTTATGAGCATCATTAGGAAATAAAAATCGGCCACACAAGAGGATTAATGGTCATCATCACGTCACTTTAAGTGGCTTTACATCAGCATTCCCGTTCGGTAAATTTTCGCTTTTATTGCGATAAAGAAGATAAACAAAGCAATCATTTCAAGTAGGCGTTATTACACGGATGTTGAAATACTGGCCGATAGACGGTCTAATACCTATAAACCTACAGGATTGATTTCTACAGGTTTTTTTGTGATTAAAGTACCTAAGCCAGTGAGTATAGGCTGAGTAAAGTTAAAAAGCCTTTATTTCTATTACATTACTAACAAGAATCTATTGTATTTAAACTAATTTGTAGTTGTAGTCGTAGAAGTTGCCCTTGCAGCTTAAACCTCCTCTAAATCTCTCCAAACTTCTCTTTCTCTCACTTTCCTTTTTTATCCATTCCAGTTCTATCTTTGTAGAAATCGCCTCTGCGGCGTGTCTTATTCCAAGTATCTCTAATCATTTCTATTTCTCGCCTTCCTCATTCAGTTTGGTTCTGTATTTGTAGAAATCGCTTCTGTTGCATAGAAATCCCCTAAATCTCATCAAACTTCTCTTTCTCTCTCCTTCTTCATCTAGTCCCGGCCCAGATCTTTCTGTGAAAATATCTCTCCATCTTTTCTTTTGTCTTCCGTGACTTCTTTTCCCGTCTCGTGGAATCCATTACGTAGTCTTTTTTTCCATTTGCTATCTTCGAGCCTACAGATGTGGCATGCCCATTTCTATTTTAATGAACGTATTCTTTCTGTTACATCTGATACTTTCTTATTATTATAAGACAATATATACTTATAGTAGCTTGGTGGCCAACCTTTTAATCAGAGTTTTTACGCCTCTGACATGGCTAAATGTATAAAGAATAACCTATATGTTACCAGGACATCAGCTAAGTCTACAGTGTGTTAAAGTATATCTAAATACATAACTGTATTGATTAGTTAAGTGGGAACAAACATACTCGTTTTGTACATTCATACACACACAAACCTTGAATACT
Organism: Agriopis marginaria; assembly: GCA_932305915.1. Lineage (NCBI taxonomy): Eukaryota > Metazoa > Arthropoda > Insecta > Lepidoptera > Geometridae > Agriopis > Agriopis marginaria. The sequence continues at coordinate 6,176,350 of OW029926.1, forward strand.
TAGCAAAGTAGTTTTTTCATTACCTTTTTATCATTTAGTTTTTTTTTCAAAAAAGTCATTTATTTCCAATATTTTGATGTAACCACAACAATCGATTTACATATTTCGACTTCCGTATCGCTTCCTTACTCTACCACCCTTCAACCTATTACATTACAGTAATTCGATCTGACCGCAGGCACGACAAATTAGTGGAAATATATGATGCACGAAATCGATAAATCGGCAACCGAATCAATTGTAAATCGATTTACCTACATCGAATTGTACCCATCGCAGGCATGCGCCATCCATCACCAATGAAATGACCAACAATTACAGTCCTTTATGAATAGGAAACGTATAATCCGTGAATGAATTGGTCTATTTCCGACCTAAATCGACGACTCAATTCGGCATGGTGTGGACGAATGCAGGCAAAATGAACTTGCACCTTATCTTAACTGTATACAAGCTATTTTTGCATACTATTTGAAGCAAAACGTGTGAAAAGATTAGCAAAATAAATCGATAATTATCGGCCATTGTGACAATTACCAAAATATAGCGCACAGGGAGGTCCATTTAAACGGATTAGGGGATCGAGTAATGTCCATTTGAACCTTTTGGTCATCTGCCAGTTGAATTTTAAAAGGTGTTATTTTGCCACGTGTCCTTCTGCACAAAAGCTTATAGATTGCATTAGTTATGATTGTCACCATTACTTTTAAAATATAAGATTTACGATTAGGCACATAAAAATCGTGATCTTAATTGCAATTAATTTATAACAAGTATTTATTTAAATCTTTCAGAGCGCCTGGTTAATGCGATGCGTAACCAAAATGCTGGCATGTTTCTGGCTCAACGCATAAGCATTGCCATTCAACGTGGTAATGCCACCAGCATGCTGGGTACGCTGCCAACTGGTAGCGGGCTTGAGCATTTGGATTGTCTTTAGACCTTCAACGGTCTATGGGCAGTCTAACTGTATTTGTAGTGTTAGTTTTAGCTTGTATTTTGTTTAGTTAATAAAGGCCCAGAAAAAAAAGTATTTATGACAATATAATTTGTATCAATGGTATAAGCTAAGGAATTACCACGTCAATAGGCATCAGCATGTATTATATGTAGGTATACATCTATTTGCCTATTTATATATTTAGAACCGAATCATAAAATCTCATTATTTATTTTTATTACATCTAATTTATAAAAATGTACGAGTATTTGGGTTTACGATGCCAAATCCGATTTGTAGAGAATGATAGAAACGCCTATTAAACAGAAGCTTGTTAATAACTATAAAATTGTTATTGCCAATCACATTTGTATAAGTGACACACCTTTACATCTGCTACTATATTATTCGACTAATAAATATTAGGCAGACTATTTTTTTTCTACATGGCTGTCCCATTGTATATTCTAGGTAAGAAGACTTATAGAACGGTTTCGCATAGGTATATAACCAGTTAATGGAGTCGCGGGTATCCAGTGGATGCAAAAGGCAGACTGTCGTTAATGTAGAGGTTAAATGGGGAGGCCTATATTCAGCAGTGGACTTCTGCTGGCTGATGATGATGATATAAAATAAACGAAAAATTTGCGCTAAATATGACTCTATGCCAGTCATTGATTTTGGGATCGTTTTTACCCGCTCGCTACCCGTGCTTACCGCTCCTACTTACAAAATATGTGCCAATAAAATGACGAAATGGCCAATCTATATTCTATATAAATTCAATGACAACAGCCGCTTCATAGTCTTCCTACCTACTGTTAATTCCTAATGCTATTTGTCGTCTGTGGGCAATAATGTAGTTGAATAGTACCTAAAGCCTGAGCCGCGGTTTCGCTTATGACTGTTTTGTTTTAAATGTTTATCGGGACTTATCAGGAATTATTTTATATAGGTAAAAATATTTACCTATCGTGCGAATGTCCTTTCTCATGATGCTTACAGTTTTCTTGCAAAATACAAACAATATTGGTTCAGCTACCTAGTTCTGAAAGGGCAATAACAAACAAAATTTATTTGGCATTTTTGAGATTATAATAACAAATGTAGTTATTTTAATCGTAGAGTGGTTTTCATGAAAGGATTCCCCCGATGTCATCGCGTATAAATCACTATCAGTATCATTTCTCGCGCAGCATTTTAGGCATCGTATACGCTCTTTAACGATGGCACATTTATAAAAATCTCTCTAGCGTCCAAACATAGTACAACACCTGACAACTACGACTAAAATATTATCAGTTGGAGCACGACGACTTGTAAGTACCCCGTGCTTCACCCAGGTGGAGAACCTAGGTGGAGCACGGGTCCGACCTCATGGAAATTTAGTTCCGCTTTTTGCCGTAGGATTTCTCTCTCTCTACTGTGCAATACGCGACGCAAAAGTTAACAGCGATTTTCTTTTCAAAGGAAAACCACGCTAAGAAATTTCCATTATTGATGTTATTGTAGATTGCATAACAATCGGGGTAATAATATAATGCTGATTTGATCAGATGTGGCGCGTAGATAACTTTTAAGTGGTGTGTTTACGCGGAAACATTTAATTAAATCAATAATCGAGATAACATATTAATTGATAGTCATTGTCAATTATATTGGGGGGATTACCGAAGGAAATAGAAAACTATAATTAGGTTGAGGTTATTCTATATAGCTACGTTTTACGTCAAGTGCTACGCAATAAGCAAAAGGTAATAAGTATAATTTTTAGGGTTCCGTACCTCACAAAGAATAAAACGGAACCCTTGTAGGATGACTTTGTTGTCCGTCTGTCTGTCTGTAAAGACCCCTTTTCTCAGGAACGCGTAAAGATATCAAGTTAAAATTTATATCAAATACTCAAAGCTACGGTTTCTTACATCTGTGAAAAAATCTAATTTGTAAGTTAACGCGATCAAAAGATATGACCGTTTATGTCGAATATTTTCGCATATTTTGCAATTTCACAGGGGAATCAAAACAGGCTTTGTCCTAGTGTAAAAAAAAACAATATAAAAAAAGTTTTCTTATTAATCAATAAAAAAAGGTGTTGTCTTTAAAGTCGGTTTACGAGTCGGCACAGGCCGATCGTGCCTCTCTATCGCTTGTTTCTCTCGCTTGCACGCTCGGCTCAGGCGTGACAACGTGACAATTTTTCGTGCGTGCAGCCGGCGTTCATCGATTTATAAAATTATCACGTCAAATTTTTTTAATTTCTTTATCTTCTTTCCTTGAATGTTGCCAGGTTTGGCAGGCTGCGCGCTAGTAAAACTAATTAAATCAAGTGTAACGTCACTGATATGGGCATCGGGCTTTGAATATGTATAACTTAAATGTGACATTGTTTGGACAATGACTAGGTAACTTAACTTTGCATTGTCATAGCAGACGGCCCCGGGTTTGCTTTATCCTATTTTCTTGTAATTATCTTTTATTCCTACGATTATTTTCCTTAACAACAAGGAGAGTACTTACCTAATGTTTCTTGTGACAATAATTCAGCCGTTTCATAATTTGTCTCATGAATGCCATAAAACTTTAACTTTCCTCATTTCAGGATATCCTGATGATATTATTTTCCTGGAATAGTTAAGTTTACTGAACAGTTTGACTGGAAAGTTGAAAAACTTATAACTGTGATAATAGTTTTAAGTTAGATATATCTAGGTGTCATTTTATTTTAATTTGGATTTAAGAATTTTACTATAACCAACAATTTATTATTCATACCATTCTTTCATTTCATTTTACCATATTTTTTAATTTTTTTATTTGTCCATAGGCCACTGTGACTGCTTACCATCAGGCGGCCCGTCTGCTTGTTTGCCCGCTATGGCATTAAAAAAAACCTACTTTGCAACTCATAGTCACGATCAGACTCTCTATCATCTGTCTCAAACGTAAGCCTCGACAATTTCGGCCACATTGCCAGGACAAGAAGCGTTTCCTGGTAATGTGGCCAACAACAGGCAAATACATTGCCTGGACATGTTGATGATCACAGATCTTATCCAACTCCTGGCTCCATCATCAGAATAGTTCGAAGGTCCCAAATTATTGTGTCATCCTGATTATATACTGTTCATCATCATTATCATCATTTCAGCCTATCATGTTCCAACTGGCAACTTTTTACTACTCTATGGCTGGTCATATATAAACGTGATAAGTGATAAAAAGTGGTGTATGAAAAGATCTATTCAACAATAATATACACGAGGGGGTACAGCGAAAAAAAACATTCGTCCCTATTTCACATATACCAAGGCCACCCATTTGCAAAAATTTGCAAGTTGAAGTGGCAATGGGCAGGCCACATCGCTCGAAGAACCGATAACCGATGGGGAAGAAAGGTTCTTGAGTGGAGACCACGAACCGGAAGACGCAGCGTAGGTAGGCCTCCCACTAGATGGACCGACGACATAGTGAGAGTCGCTGGCATCCAGTGGATGCAAAAGGCAGGCTGTCGTTCAGTGTGTAGGTTAAAGGGGGAGGACTATGTTCAGCAGTGGACGTCTTCTGGCTGATGATGATGATGATGAAGGCCACCCATAAAATGCCATATTATATTTTTTACTTTTAATATTGAGATCTATACTAACCCTCTGATAACTATTTGATAACCTAATCGGTTCCATAAAATATTATTTCTGGCTTACACACGTGATACTTCACGTCGGCGAGAATTTGACAGAACATTTTATAGAATAGGTTAGCTTATCGAGCGTTTGTACTACTTTGTACATATGAGGGTAAAACTGTAAATGTGCAAAGTTTCATGAACTTATCTTAATATATATAAAAGAAAGAAGGTTCTAAGAAATTGGGACGAACGGACGGACAGAGTGAAATTATAAGGGTTCCTTGTAGTACTACGGAACTCTAAAAAAGAAGGAGGCTAACTTAGAAGAAATGCCGCGTCCTTTCTTTTAAAATACGAGTACCTTACCTTATTTTAAAATACAAGTGGCTCTCCTGACCTTAATATTTATATTATATCACTCCAATTCATTCAAAAATGTTGTAAGATTCCCAAACTACTTTCTTCACAGATCGTAAGGTTGTAACACGAATTATTTAGTCAATTACCATGTAAATGCGAATCGAGCCTTGATGCCTATCAATAAAGCTCGATGGCCAATAAATTGTAATTTGGGGAAAGTTGGAAGTCCAAATTATATGGTTCAGTACTGTCACTGTACATTACACCTAATTGGAGGGTCTTATGCGTAATTAGAAAAAAAATATAACAAAAACATGACCATGAGATTTTCGGAGCTGTGAAATGTTCAATGCGTTTTTTAAACTGTTTGTTACCTCAGTCTCGGTCATTTATAAACAGATTTGGAAAATTATTTTCTTCTTTTATACCTTCACATTGGTCTCATAGAGATTTCATCAAATTCGGTCCAGTAGTTTGGTAATTAACTAAAAAACATATTTTACTAATTTTGAAGTCGGTTTTAGGGTTCCGTGCCCAAAGGGTAAAAACGGGACCCTATTACTAAGTCTACGGTGTCTGTCTGTCGGTCTGTCCGTTCTACCTATTAACGAACCGTAATAGAAAAGTTGAAATTCAAGAGTCGGCACGTATATAACTAACGCGATGTAACAGGCTGGGGGCATTTTGGAGAAAAGTTTACCTAATTTTTGGTCAAGATTTTTACTTTGTATTGTGTCTTCAAATTGCTCACTAAAACACACTGTTGCAAGACTAGTAGAAAATTACAGCTGCGAAAACAGTCTTCACTAGTTACGCACGTTATCACAAAAAAGTGTGCAAACAATCCAACAGTTTATTGTAGCCTCTTCAAGTTTAGTGTCTAGCCGTACTACATTAGCAGGCAAATACGTAAGCACTCGCATTGTATTTAAAAACAAGTTATGTCTGCACAAGAGTGCTTCTGATTTGCTGGTCACGCACTTTGGCATTCTATACATAGAACAGGTTATCAGACAGATGTTTCATTGGTTAATATTAGGCTTCATGAAAAATATAATTAAACTAGCCGCAAAACACTGTTTAAAACTGTCACAGTTGTTCACTAAAGTTAACGGGAAGTCTTCCCGTGAACATGGTGCATGTAACTGCGCCGAAATATCTGGAGCTCATTACACAACCTTACCACGGTAAATATCCCGTAAATAATCATATAACTTTAGTAAACTAGCTGCGCCCTGCGGTTTCACCCGCGCAGTGATGAAAAATGGTGATGATGATGATGAATAAAAGTATCTTATGTCCGTTTTCTGGTTCTAAGCTAAATCCCCACTAATTTTCAACCAAATTGGGTCAGCCGTTCTTGAGTTATAAATAGTGTAACTTACACAACTTTCTTTTTTATAATAACTAGCTGCGCCCCGCGGTTTCACCCGCGTAGTGATGAAAATTCAACATTTTTAAGAGCGTAGCTCTTGTCCGTGGAGTAACTTTCAGGCTTGACGGTCTCTGCCAGCGCTTCACCTCTCTGTACGACAGTCATGTCATTTGCCTTCCCTTTTATTTGGTCTAAGAATACTTTTCTTGGTCTTCCTGGTCCTCCTTTTCTTTTACTTTTCCCTCTATGATGGAAAGGTGGAAAGAAAAAAAAAAGAAAAAAAAAACAGTTAAAATTGGTTAAAAATTAGCGGAGATAATATCACGTAACCTAAGCCGAATTGTGAACCTCCTCTTTTGAAGTGTTTGAAAATTATCATTCATCGTTTATCGATGTAACACAAATATAAGTGTGTACGGATGCGGCAAGTCCACAGTTCAAGTGCACGACCTACCTACACCGTGGCATAGGTACTCGACATTCCTCGTCGGACATAAGGAGGAACTCTTGGAAGTCAGGTGCAAATCCACGGCGCCATTTCTGATTCAATATGACACACATTCGAACTAACGTTTGTACGAGTGCCTTTTATGCAGCGTTTACCATTTCACTATCACACTTCAGTCTTCACCTCGTGTTATAAATTCGAACTCTGCATCTTTGTCTTTCTGATTGTTGTTTTCAATAAGTAACGGTTTAACTGATGTTGATGAACAATATTATTATAAGTATTAGTGTCGTGATATCCTTTGCGTACAGAACCCTTAAAAGTAGTTTGGAAGCTTAGTTTAAAAGTTGTTCCAGAGTCATCATCTTCATCATCATCATTTCAGCCATAGGACGTCCACTGCTGGACATAGGCCTCCCCCATCGATCTCCAAAAGGGCCGGTTGGAAGCGGCCTGCATCCAGCGTTTCCCTGCGGTCTCTTTTAGGTCGTCTGTCCATCTTGTGGGTGGACGTCCTACGCTGCGCTTACCAGTCCGTGGTCTCCATTCCAGAATCTCCATTCCGTTCCAGAGTAGTTCTACGATACTGTTTTAATCTATCACTTACAATTATATGATTATTAACTATTAAAAGTTTATTAATAATTAAAAGTTCACAGTGCATCTAACTGCGCTGAAATATTGGGAGCTCCATCCACAAACTTATTGCGGTAAATATCACGTTAATAATCATTTAACTGTAGTTCTTCGTTTTGAAATTAACCTCAAGTGTTTTATTTTCACTTAATTGCGCACAAATCATCCTTCATTCAACAGGTCATAAAAAGGATATTTCACCTCCCCGATAAGATACCAAGTACATTCTAAACTTACTTAATTAGTAAACACTAGAACTTATCTTCACCTACATTTCTTTAGCAGTTTCGCAATCGGAAAGTGTTTGATATGAATCTGGGACGTTTCCTGAGGACGGTGATTCTGGCGTACTCTACATCGTTTCTATTCCCGTTATACTCATGTCCATCTCAATTTAGAGTGACAAGTAACAAAAATATATCTATTGTCTGAGAATATAATTCTAAGGACGGTTGTTATTTAATGCGGTTATCGAATTCTAGGTGACAGTTATGAAATGCTGCGAAAGTGGTGATAACAGTGTCTGGGCCTTGACCTGTTTTATATAGAATGTTTTTAGCATGATACAAAATTAAATTAATTCTAAGGCTTGCTGATTAAATATTTTTTATGCTACTTATGTCTAGATGCATGAGTACTTAGAAGTCAAATCAATCATGGATTAAATCGATCCGTTCCGTACTTTGTAGCCATACTCAACCAGGGTTATTATGTGATACCAAGTTAAACATTACCATCACCAGCCAGTAAACGCCCACTGCTGAAAAAGTTAAACATGCTAACTAAGATTTGTATGTGAATTTCATAATGTGCGCAATAAACCATTGAGTATTGAGTAAAAATTTTGCATTAAAAATGCGACTGAAAAATTTGCAATGGAAGCTTTAGCCTAAGCTTTAGCCAGTCAGTCAGTCTAGCGTCCAGTCTTCATCGTCGGGTTTAAAAACATAATTATAGAGTTTGGCGTATGACATAAGGCTTAGCGGGCTATCTCCATGACTACCAGACCACTGGGTTTTCTAAATGACTTCAAGATTATTCAAGTTCAGGTGCAGTATTAAAATCACAGAAAAGAGAAGTAAATAGAACGGAAATGTGAAGGAAAATATGGAAGGAATAAAAAAGGAAAGGCATGAGTGAACCTTGATTGAACATTCTTATTTAGATCAACGCGTTGAACTTAGCATCACAGTTGCTAACTGATTTCGAATGACTGACGTTTTCGTTTATATAGGTGCAACTGGCTACTACAAAATTCTTACCAAAAATGCCTTGACAGCCGTTCTTACGGAAGACTAGGAACATCATCTTCGACTGCATCGTCGCTTACCAATAGGTGTTAAGTTATAAGCACGAAAATGTGTTTGTTTCTTTGTTTGTTTTTCTTTTACCCAGCAACAGTGCAACAGATCAACGTGATTGTAAGGGGTAGTTTAAGGGCTAGACAGAATGTTTTTGGTTCCAAAAAAAATACGGTTCCTGAAGGAATGTTTACGCGGGTGAAACCGCGAGGCACAACTAGTACGAGATAAAAAAAGGTATTATGAAGAGTACTGTATGTAATAAAACAAGCATAAAGGTTTCATTACAAAAAGGTTTAGGTACGGTCAGTGCACAAAAAGGTTTTACGTACGTAATTAACGCGCGCAACTGTATGTGTGTAGAAGTGAATAAACAATCGAATGTCAACACTTTAGGGAGCAATGCCTCGGCGGCGCGGGCGCAACGAGCGTGGCTTGTGTTTGTCGACTGACTGGACTGGTGTGTGGCTAGCTTCATTACTGATTCTTATGTTTCTATGTAAAAACAAGTCTTTTTTCATAAACATTTTTAAAAATAAGCTTTTATTTTTTAGTCTGCTTTTAATTTTTATATAATTGTTTTTATTTTATGTGTTGGCGGCTATTTTAAAAATATTGGGTATTGCATCTTGTATTGTCACCAGAAATAAAGATATATGCAAAATTTCAGCAAAATCGGTTTGGTGAAACTGATTCTAATTCAACTTGCAAGATTTGACATCAACAAAAGCTTGCAATATATGACCTCAAACATTGTAAGTTAAATAATTAAGCTTGTAAAAAAGATTTAAATTGTTAGGTTGTACTATTATTATTTTATCACGTTTTCAATAACTCGCTTTTTTGTGTGTTTTAAATTTTAAAATCAATTCTTAGCGAACTTGCTAATCAGCTAGAGACTTGCAACTTTAAATATAGTTCAGAACACAAATCGTATTTTTTCCCGTCAGGATAATTGCTAGCTCTCTTAAAAGAATCGGCATGAATTGTAAAATGCAGGGTGTATGTTAGCTGCATACCAAATTTCATCGTTTAGCCTTTATGTTTTGTGAAAACATAAAGGCATACCGATACGCACGTTTCGCATTTGCAATATTCATCATCATCATCATCGTTTCAGTCGTAGGACGTCCACTGCCGGACATAGGCCTCCCACCATCGATCTCCAAAAGGGCCGGTTGAAAGCGGCCTGCATCCAGCGTTTCCCTGCGGTCTCTTTTAGGTCGTCTCACGTTTGTCCATCTTGTGGGTGGACATCCTACGCTGCGTTACTGGTCCGTGGTCTCCATTAGAGAACCTTTCTGCCCCATCGGCTATCTGTTCTGGGTATATGTGCACTGCCCACTGCCACTTCAACTTGCTAATTTGGAGGGCTATGTCGGTAACTTTCGTTCGTCTACGAATCTCCTCATTTGATTCGATCTCGTAGAGAAACCCCGAAATGTAGATGTCTTCTTTTATATATCCGTTTTAAACAAAATATTCAAAAACAATTTTTCCTTTTATTTAAGTTGCACGTTAGTTTGTTTGTTTAGGTCAAATCTTGCAAGCTGAATTAGAACCACTTCCTCGTACTTATCCTACGGAATTGAATTTTTACATGTTCAGTTCCGATGACAATGCATTTTTGGTAAAAATGACCTGAATCGACATCCAGGATTAGCTCCGGATAAAGGAACTCTTCAACGGTCAACAGCACCGAGACGAAATTTTGTGTAAAGATTTTATTATGATAGCCGGTTTTAAGTTTTGCCATAACGTGGTTGCTGCACTCAGACTTCTGGCTCCTAACAGTGCTAATGTGCTGTTAACCGTTGAGGAAACAACTCATCGGTTAACAGCACATACACGTTGTATATACAGAAATGTTGTATACGCATTATAAAAGCTTATTTAAAATTATATTTATTACTATTAATTTAATAACTACCTTTTACCCATTTCTATGTACTCGTATTAGTATCTTCTTTGGAACGCTATCTGTTCTCTCGTAGATAGGTCGTAACACCACAGAATACATATTAGTACAAGTACAGAAGATTCACTCCGCAAAATCATTAGCGACTCTTGCTACTATACTATATACTATATCTCTATACTATATCTTTGATAGCCCGTTGGTCGAGTTGGTAGTGAACCTGCCTTCTGAGCTTGGGGGCGTGGGTTCGATTCCCACCTAGGACAAACATTTGTGTGATGAACATTTGTGTTTGTTCTATATCTGGGTGTTAATATCTATTTAAGTATGTATTTAAACCTATATATGTATATATATATCGAGGGTATTCTGGCAGAACCGAATAAGTACAAAAATTTTAAAAATTTAGTTATAAACATAGGATACTTAGTTTTCGTCGAATTTTTTATCTGGCAAAACCATATAACTACAGACGCTTTCTCAACGGTTTTTTTCTCTGGGTAAAGAAAATATCTAGCATTTTTTTCTATAAATTTAAAAGCAAAAAGTGATATGGACTCTTAAAAAACAAAATAAAAAGTTTATTGTTAGTACAACGGGATAAAACAATTTACTTTCTTTACCTATAAAACACTTACAAATAATTGTATTTTATATTAACAGGTAAAACAAAATATTGGATCTTATTTGTTTCTAATTGGTAAAAAAAAACTGAGTTCTTTGTTTTACTGACAGGCAGAACAGAATAAGCGAGTTTGTTTTGTTTTACAGGCTACAAAAAATGCAATTTGATCCTCTTATACAGAGATAAGGCTTACTTAGTCTGTTTTGCTTGCTAACGTTTTTGTTTATTAGTCTCAGTTAAAAGTCGTCACGTGCGCACGTGTTTATTTCATCGAGATCTTTATTCGAATAATTACTGTGTTATACTATGTGAATCTGTGTAAAATGGTTTCCAGAGGCAAGATGATTGTATCGTTGATAATCAATGACAGTGCAACACAAGGTAATTTGAATTTACATACTTGATTTAATTTTGAGGTTATAATTTTGTTTCATTCAAAATAAAGTATTGTAATGTTGTTTAGAATCTATGTTAATGCTTAGTTTATGTTTCTAGGGCAACACTCTTCTTCTGAAAGTGATAACGAACCAGTTGAACATCATACTGTTGTAGCAGCTGATGTTCATGAAACGAACAACGGTGGACTTTCCAGACGTCAATCAGGTATGTATTTCTGCACAAGTATATACCTTTATTATGATAATATATAGACAAACATATCAGCCAAAAGCATATCAGCCATTCACTGCCGGGAATATGTCTACTCAATAGTAATCCATACCTAAAGTCATGTATCGGTATAAAAGGCGAGTCGAGAGATTACACTTAACTTACCCGCTGTGAGCGTATTTTTTATGACAATCTCCCTGTTGATAAAAATGTCTAGTTATTTACAATGCCTGGTATTTTTCCAGGTCGTCAACCAGTATCAAAACTTCCACGGGATGAATATATCAGTGATGAAATCGAAATAGAAATGGAAAGCTTATTTGGCGATGTATCTGATAACGAAGATCCTACCTATTTACCCCCCCTCCCCAACCGACACATGAATCAAGATGGTGACTTAATTACTCTTCAAGATTTACTAGGAGAAGATTCGCAGCCAAATAATGATGGAGTCGATGGTTTGTTACAAAAAAATATTCAATTACTACAGGAAGAAAATAAAAAACAAAAAGAGTCGTCAGAAATTGCTAATTCAATATTACAGGAAATTTTAAATAATATGTGGAAAAAAGTTAAACCTATGAAAAGGTGGAGAAAATCTAATCCTGAATATTGGGCAGTAAACGTAGCAAAAATAAGAAGAGCTGATGGTTTGCCTTACCAATCTCGCTCTAAACAGCGGCCAGCCAAGATTCCAAAGGACATAAACTGTTCTGAATGTAAGTACAAATGTTCTGCTAACTTTGATGAGAGCGCTAGAAACGAAATATGTCGACATTACTGGCAGCTTGATTTCGTCGGTAGAAAAAATTTCATTCTTTCCCATGTTGAAGTAAACCTTCCTAAACGAGTACTGGCTGTGAGAAATAAACGCGAAAAAAGAGCTTACACAAAAAAATGCTTCTTTACAAACAATGACGCAAAAATACAAGTTTGTCAAAAGTTTTTTACTAAAACTCTTAACATTGGGCCGTCTGTAGTCTTTGACGCTGTAAATAAACGCAATAGTATTGGTGCGTTTGATGCAATTGACTGTAGAGGAAAACACGAGCCGGCTAACAAAACTAAACCAGAGATCTTGGAAGGAATCCGTCGCCACATAGAATCATTCCCATGTATGGAATCTCACTATACAAGAAAAGATACTAACAGAAAGTATTTGAGCGCAGATCTTAATATAAGAAAAATGTATACGTTGTACAAAGAGTTATGCCAAGAAAAAAATCAAGAAGCAGCAAATGAGCTCACTTATCGAAGAGTATTTGCTACGGAATACAATTTAAGTTTTTTTGTGCCGAAAAAAGATCAATGTACAATTTGTACAAATTATGAAAAGGCCGACGAAGAGAAAAAAGGATTATTAGAAGAAAATTATAAAGAGCATATCCAGAGGAAAAATGTTTGCAATGCAGAAAAGGAAAAAGACAAGGAGAGAGCAAACAAAGATCCTAACTTTCTTTCGGTTTCATTCGATCTGCAGGCTGTACTTCAAATCCCTCACTGCAAAGTGAGCCTGTTGTATTATTCTCGTAAGCTGTGCGTGTTTAATCTCACTGTTTATGAAGCAGGTCTGCCCAATAATGCATACTGTTTTCTATGGTCCGAACTGAACGGTAAAAAAGGTAGCTGCGAAATTGGAACGATTTTATTGCATTATTTAACTAAATGTATTCCAACAAATGTAACTGAAATTAGCCTTTTTTCTGATACTTGCTCAGGACAAAATAGAAATCAATATGTGGCAGCAATCCTTTTGTGGGCTGTTCAGAATATTGAACATTTACAAATTATAGAGCAAAAATTTTTAGAATCCGGACATACATACATGGAGGCCGATTCTATGCACAGTGCTATTGAATCTCAAAAGAAAGAAACATCAGTATATTCAATGCAAGACTGGATTTCAATATGCGAACGTGCAAGGCGTAGGAAAATACTTACAGTTAAACAGAAGAAGATAGTCAAGGAGCCATACAAAACAAAAGAGTTTAAATACCATGAGTTTTATGATTTAAAAGATCTGGCTTCTAAGATTATTCATAACAAAGAAAAGGACAAGGAAGGAAATAAAGTACAGTGGCTTAAAATCAAACGACTAAGGTTTGTAAAAGGGGAGAAAAGAATTTACTTCAATTCTGACATGAGTGAGAGTTTTAATTACATTGACGTTACCGGAAAAGAAGGAAAAACTAGAACTACACGAACAAAAAGAAAGCCACAAGATGAATTTCCAACTGAGCTAAAAAAAATGTATGAAGAATCGTTACCTATATCCGAAGCAAAAAAAAAGGATTTATTAAATTTGGTTAAAAAAAATATAATACCAGAAGAATTGGAGCCTTGGTATAAAAATCTGAAGACGGTTAGTGTTCCTGAAAAGGCTGAAGAGGAGGATGAGATGTCTTGCGAGGAAACTATTGCGTAATTTCTTTTACTCGTAATTTTTCTTAATATGTAATATTTTTAAGTGCTATTTTATCTACAGGATTAAACTGTTTAAACTTAGGAAAGCTTACAATAAATAAAATAAATATTGTCTATTTGTTTTTTTAATGCAGTAATTACCAAAAAATTTACAGGTAGAAACAGATAACTGAGATAAAAATTATTTTATCGCCTTAATTAGAATATTATTTCAATTTATTTTAACATCACTTATATAATACGGGACAGTGAACCATTCCTAATATAGTAAGTAAAGATTAATGTGTTTTTAAGAGATTTACAGCTTATTTACGTATTTCAGGTAAAACAAAATAACTGCAATACCTTCACGCCAACTTCCCCCTTTTTTTTTTACTTTTATGACAATTATTGCATAAATTAATGTATCAAAACAATCTTAGATAATGTATCTAAGTACAAGTAGTGAAAATTTGCTGTAATTATGCTTCGTCGTTGACCTATGATCACCCAAAACTTTAAATGCCTTTTTCTTATTATAACAGTGTTGCTATTTATCCGGTTCTCCCAGAATACCCTCGATATATATATATCAGTCTCTGGCAGTCATATCACAAGCTTTGCTTAGTTTGGGGTCAGATGACCGTGTGTGCAAAAATGTCCCGAATATTTATTTATTTATATTTATACAATAAAGTGCAATTCAAGACGTGCGAGCGCTAACTACCTACACGTATATTAACCTAGAAGTTGCCTCTCTGCCTATCGCGTAACTCTTGTCGCGTTATCTCTTATCTATCGCGCGGCAGCGGATGTGGCAAGTCCGACAAGTCGGGTACTTGTAGCTTCATACCTAAAGTGCGGAGTTCGCCAGGCCTGCTAACAATTGTATGGTTTTGGTCCTGTGACAGTCTTGTCCACTGCAATCCTGCCACCTTTTATCATGTAGTCAACCAGCAAACAGCACTTGTTAAGGTTCAGGTTTAGTAGGTATCTGTTTGGTTTCGACTCGCAACTTTAAACTTATAGCAGGAAGGATAAAAATGATCTAATTGAAGCCAATAGAAGCGGAAGCTAAAAGTTTAATCAGCATGTACAGTGGACTAGTGCAGACAAATTAACTTATTCAAGGCTCATCAGCCAGACTAATAGTGCGTCAGAGCAATAATTCATTAAAAAATAACAGTATTTTGCTAAATTATAATTAAAAATCCATTCCGTTTTCGCCCACTGACGTCTTCATCAACCGATCTTTATCTTTAGAGGTGTAACAAAATAGTAATTCATTAACATTAAATATTAATGATTATCGTGTCAAATTATAAAAATTATTGCCCAAGTTTTTATCTTAAGAATTCTGAATGTGTGTGAATTTATTTTTACGAGTTGAAGATAAATTAACTTCGATAGATAATCCTAAAGATGTTATGCCTAATCTCGGATTAAGTTTGGGAGCGCTTAACGCGTTATTGAATAAACAAATGTATGAATGTTGGAGCAAATTACGTATTTATGTGAAAGTTATGTGGTCCCTTTGGTGTGACCGATGGTAATGCGTTGTAATCACAAGATTACCGCCCACCTGGCTCCCATAGAGTTTTACTTTATACGCCATAACTGATACGGCATTCACGTTAATGCTCTTAGAGTTAGATATGGCACTTGCATAGCTGATTTTGAAGCTTAAAATGAAGTCCATTAAACTTCTTCTAATGTTCTCTTTCTACTAGTGATGATGTTTTCACAATTGGAAGGCAGAAGAGAAGATAAGATATTTTTTCTTAAGATTTATTATCTGTTCAGTTAATCTGTGGTATCAAAATGATGTAGTATCGCCAACTTTGGTTTAGGGTAGTAGTTGAGTTTTCTAAATTAAAATATCACTTCGATATAGCCTGCCATAGCGAGCCATGCCGAGCCAGTCATTGGAAAGAACGTGTTTTATTTAGTGTGCCATTTTCAGTTTTTGTAAAACAGAAAAGAATAACAAACCGCTAGTATGACCTAGAATTACAGGCACCAGGTTTTTTCCCGGGTTGTATATCCGGTACCAACAATATGTATGTAACTTATGTGATAAATAAGACAAAAAAACCTTTCACATTTTCTGAGAATCCAACAAGTATGTGCTCTTAGGATTTCTTATACCATTTTAGTCTTTTCTCCTTGTGAATATGTACCTACCATTACGTCCCATAATTATCTATGTATATTATATCGGAACCAAAAAATATTTATAATATTATATACAACTTATCGATAAAACTATTGCTACTAAAACTCACTACATAGTATAAAACAAAGTCGCTGTCTGTCCGTCCCTATGTATGCTTAAATCTTTAAAACTACGCAACGGATTTTGAAGCGGTTTTTTAAAATATATAGAGTGATTTAAGAAGAAGTTTTATATGTATAACTAGCAAACCGCCCCGGCTTCGCACGTAAATTACACCCGTGCGAAGCCGGGCGGGCGGGTCGCTAGTATAATATATAGAATACAGAGAAAGTAAGTAAATAAAAAAACTGTATTTTTATTTCTTTGTATATGAATTTCAAGGAACATAAAAGTACCTCTTGTCACCTACAAAATTAGCTGCTTCACGACGCTCTCTGTACGAGCATTGAATAAATTATTATCAATAAGTTTTTTATATTGTTTTATTGGTACGAAAGCTCGTGAGTTTGAGATACTATCTTCAGTGAAGTCTGGTGTAGTGACGCAATATTATGTTTTATGTGTTCCGATAGCGGTGTGAACGTCGTCTGGCTATTCCACAGACTATTGAAGTTTGATAATACGATATATCGAGTTATAGCAATAAATATCAAGATACGTTATAGATTGTGTCGATATTGACGAGTATTGCACAAGGTTTACTTTCAAACTTATCTTATCTATTCTAATGTTCAGTAATGGCAATAGTCTCGATACTTATCTTACCTGTGTAAAACACAATTTAATTCTGAGCTTTTTTTATTTTCTTAAGATGCGCTAGTAAAAGTAGCCGCTTAATTTAATTACAATCTAGCCTAATGTTAGTCTAATAAGTAATTTAATTCTAAGCTAATGTGTCCAAAGACGCTTTTTTGTTCACGTGTTCTTTAGAGTTAGCACTACACTACTTAACAGTTATATTTTGTTTTTCGCTACACTAACTCGGTGTGTTTTATTCTTTGTCTTCTAATAATGTTTTTGTGGACAAGGAGTTGGATGGCCTCAACACTCATATAAAAATGGACCTTAGGGACCTTCAAGTAGAGTTCTGTAGCTGCTCGCCCTATGGAACTGTCAGCTTTGTATGAATTGGGCCTTACAATTCGCTCATTATTGGCCTGTTGCCATTTTCCATCATACAGAGCTGTCGATTGTGGATGAACTATAAAAATATACCTAATTTGTAGGAAAAACAATTTAGAATTCGTTTTAACAGCTTAGTATAATCTGCCTTTAAAATGTTGTTTATTTCGGTTCTCAGGTGATTATGGATTTGTTAGGAGATTATGGATATCTTTACAGATTTACAGATGTTTTTCGGTTACAACTTATTAAGAAAATGTAGGTGTGTAGGTCATGGCTAAAAGGTTTAAATATAAGCGAGTATGACGCATTTATATGATAAATATTCACACGGATTTACAGCCAATTATACTAATCCGCAGAAACTGTCGTTTCGACCATCAAGTTTTAATCTTTTTAATCTATTGTCAATTCCCACGTGTTTCACAATAGTTTGTCGTATTCAGCCTATTCATTTTATTGAGTTTTTACTGATGTTTAATATGCTATAAATATATATTTATAGCTCAACCACTAATACGCCATTTCGTTCGTTTTATTGCGAAGCGTTAAAAA
Organism: Agriopis marginaria; assembly: GCA_932305915.1. NCBI lineage: Eukaryota > Metazoa > Arthropoda > Insecta > Lepidoptera > Geometridae > Agriopis > Agriopis marginaria. Next base: position 6,194,443 of record OW029926.1, read on the forward strand.
TTTATATCCGAAGATACTTCTTGTTAGTAATTTGATTTGGTTGAATATGATATTAACCAGTGATTAAATGCATTTTATTGTCTTTTATATAATAAATAGAAAGTGAAGAGGCTGTTGGAATCATTAGAAAAATAGAAACTATTAGTTGGCATGGCAATAAAATTATGGCTGTTGCTGATAATTATTTCGTATCGATAACAAATTAATTTAAGTATTTGTTAATGTAAAAACGCCCATAAATTGTTGTGTGGCTAGTGATAATTGAAAGCATAACAGTTATTGATAGCAGAGGTATGATGCTAAACAATATCCAAATGATGCTAAAAGCTGCTACGTTACAATCTCTCGGTACGCTACGTTCCATGCTACGAAGATAAGTATGGGCTTGTTTTAATCTGAAGCACTGATAAAAATTAATCATTTATGCTCAATGATTTAACCATTTTGGTGGACGATAAAAAATTGTGTCCAAAGGACTTGCGACGATCCAAGTAAATTGCTTTGCTTCCTTTGTTTTGCTTAGCCTCTGAAATTCTTGAACAACCTATCGTAACATTTGGATTCCATTACTAATAGCTCAAGACTTAAGTATTAGCTTCTTGCACTAACTTCAAATGATTAAGTACAAAGTTACTGATTGATTTAAGAAACTCTGCCTTCGACCATCTGAAAATTATCAGCTCTTTTATCATGGACTAGCTGACCTGACAGACGTTGTCCTGTCTTAGAACTGTCAAACACGCAAAGTTAAAATTATAAATCTTATTTTTTTACACCTTGGGTTACATTATTGGAGTTTTAGTAGGGATCCTTATTTTTTTGAGAATATAATATAATCTATGTTACCCGGAGATAGTGTAGCTTCCCAACAGTGAAAGAATTTTTCAATGCAAACAAACAAATAATTAAATCTTTCCTCTGTATAATATTAGTATAAATAAAAAAAATATACTTGTTGCCATGGGTAGTCAGTTAAAAATACACCACAGCGATAAATGTTTGTAAGTTTTTGGCAATAAAAGTGTATAGGTAACTGCATAAAGTTTTTAGTTTACGACTATCGCGTCGTTAGATCAACGTTCTAACACAGGGAGCTTCATAGAACATATTCAAATGCTTGTGGCCCCTCCCTCGTTCTATGCTAATCCCATGCTAATGCAAATTAAAACGTTAACAATAGAAATAAGCGTTATGGCTTCATCGGAACCAGTTTGGCACGCGATGCTGTTACGACCATATTATCTGTAAACTAGAGAGGGGGAATCACCACCGTATATTCTAACCAAGTTCCTCGTCAATAAATTGTAGTTCCCTTATTTCGCCACCTGTACAAATTAAGTGGTCGTATCGCGTTCTATTGCTTTTGTAAAGGGTAGTTTATCTATGTGTGCTTCTATAGAACATTTGGATTATAATGTTTTTTAATTAGCACGTATTGCGATTTTTTTAATCGCAAGGGATGGAACAGGATTACTTCCATGGGTCTAATTAAAAAGTGTATTATGAATAAACTAATTTTTTGTTCTCCCTAAACTCGGAACTCAGAAAGGTACCACCGATAGATGCAATTTTTAATATGGTATTGAAATGTTAATAAAATTTATGGCACGGGATACATATTCAACCAGTAATAATATAGTAGAATCTGGTTAAATCGAATATATTTATGAAAAGATAAAAATATACTTTCTCTTTTTTGTGCTTAACGACATAAACGCACACTTAGGTTTTGTTTTCGTACGAATTTCGTGTAAGTACAATGAAAGTTCATCAGAATATAATGCAGGACAAAACACTGGCGAATTTATTATATTGTAGCTTATTATACAATATAATACAGTACAATATTTCTTTATAACACACCAAAAATACAGATGAAACTTAAACTAACATAAAAAACAATTATACGGCAGTATAATGGGCGGCCTTATCGCCTAAAGTGATTTATTCCAGGCAACCTTTGGATGGATAGGACTGAAGAAGTTGAAAAACGGTCGGTGGTGTACATAAAATATACCTTAATAAATTTATATATCCCTACATTTATGTATACAATAAATAGACAATACTACATATCCGGTTTAATGGCCTTCGCTATGATCGGATTCTGCATTTCCTATAGTAACTTGACTTAAAACAAAAATGCCATTTAAAAAGACAACAAATGCAAAAGTTCACCTTGCGTTGGTTGCTGACAAAACCATGGACCAAATTTTAATTATTTGTATTCTACAATATTCATGTTTCTATCAATAATATTATCTTCTTATACAATAGGGATGGGACATCAATCAAAACGGTTTGAAAATAGCCCCCTTGCGGTGACGACGACTGGGGGATCGATAAACCGGTAACACTTCCGTTATCACCCCCGGGGGCTTCCGTACGCAGTAGTCTATTGTTACGATTGTTATTTGTGTTACTTTAGATATGCAATTCTGTATTTAAGGGACTCGGAATTTTTAATTGAATTCATAGAAACTTGGAAAAAAGTTTTATGAAAAACCTATCTATTTATGATTTAAAACATCTATTTGATCTAACTAGTCCAACGAAGTTATTAGTTACTAGCGGTCCGCCCCAGCTTCGCACGGGTATAGCTTAAAGCCTATGTTAACCGGGGATAGTGTAGCTTCCCAACAGTGAAAGAATTTTTAAATTGGTTCAGTAGTTTCGGAGCCTATTCAATGCAAACAAACAAACAAACAAATTTTTCCTCCTTATAATATTATATTAGTTATCAGTTAGTTATGCATTTAGATTGTCTTTAGACCTTCAACGGTCTGTGGGCAGTCTAATTGTAATTGTAGTGTTAGTATTAGCTTGTATTTTGTTTAGTTAATAAAGGCACTTGCAAAATCTAAGATAAATCATATAAAATGTTATATTAGCAGGATTGCATCTTTGGTACGAGATAATTTTCATAAATTGTACTTACTTCATAGAAAATTAATTGGAAATGTTCGTAACAAATAAAATTACTTAATAATGTAACAGTAAAAATAAATTGGTTTCATGTGAAAAACTTGTAGCCACAAATTAAATTAAAAATATCACTGAAATGCTAAATAAAATTATTTAATAAATTACAAAACTAACCCCTTGCGTTGACAAGAGAATCAATAAAGCGGTAAAATTTTCGTTGTCACCTCCCTCTCCCCTCGGATTTATGAAATAAAAAATCGCATTGTTGCGATCATTATTTGACACTGTTGCATGTAATTTTATTTGAAAAAATAAATTGATATATTTTTTAATCTTTTCCGATTTCTCCATTATTTCCTTCTAATAACATTTAGGGTTCCGTACTTAAAGGGTGGCAATGGAACTTTATTAGCAAGCCTACGCTCTGTCTGCCTGTCCTGCCTTTTAACGGCTGTATCTTTAGAACCGAAGGTATACAGTTGAAACTTTCACGTGACGGCATACCTACGTCATGTTTACGTCGGAACTAAAAATTATAATAAAGTGAAAGGTAAAACAACAAGTCCCTGTATAACAAACGCATTTTGTATTTCCTCTAACTAGTGTAACAACGATAATACGTACGTCAAACTTGGAATGGTTAGACTAAACACCCAAAACGCCGGCCAAATGCGCAACGGGTGCGCGTTAAAGATACTAAACTTAATCAACTAAAACATTTTTTTTAGGTGCGGAACCTTCACTGTGCGAATCCGGCTCGCACTTTATCCGCCATCATTTCAGCCATAGGATTTCCACTGCTGAACTCAAGTCTCCCTCATAGATCTGCAAAAGGGCAGGATGGAAACATACAGTGTTTCCCTGCGGTCTCTTTTAGGTCTCTTAGGTCGGCTTCACTTGGCCGGTATTTATTATTAAAAGCTTGTAACGCGATATAACTAAAAAGAACAACAAACACAAGATAGGTACACGTATAATTGTGATAAGTTCTGATGAAACCACTACACATCTGTGAAGTTATAGACGCCCTTATCAGATCCCTACAAACGCCGCACGTTTCTAATAAGGTAGTTCATAAAATTTCCACTTTTGTCGCCTCTTCATTCGCACATACATCTTGCACTATACTGCCTGTTAGCGTAGCATAGATTGTATCACCTGCCCAATTAATTAAAAGTATCTATGATCGGGGATACGATGTCAAGCTACCGTATTTCTTTATTTGGATGGAGAATGAAAATTTGGGGTGATTTACACTTATTCATTTGCGTTAATACATTTTATGTTACTAATTTTTTTACCTTAAAACTTCTTCGTTTTTAAATAAACTTAGAATATAATTTTTTTAAAGGTGATACTTTCAGATTTGGCCCATAGAAATGACATCAAAATCGGTTTAGTTGTTTGGTTTTTAAATCTAAATTACTGGAAAATTTTGCTAACGAAAAACGCGTATACGGGGTGTAAGGGGAACACTCTCGAAGCCAACAAAAGGTAATTGTACTCATCAATATGAACAAATTTTACTAATGTGACCAACTCTGAAATCGCGAAAAAAATATCAGATGTTCTATAGAAAACGGTCATTGACACTCGACAAAATGTATGGAACAGCAGATATATTTTTCGCAATTTCAGGGCTGGTCCCATATTAAGAGTTGTTCATAATGATGAGTACAATTACCTTCTTTTGGTTTCGAGAGTGTTCCCCTTACACTCCGTATATTACTAATTTTGAAGTTGTTTTTTTTAAATCCATAATTACTATTTATTTTATTACGGCCACCTATAGTAAACTTTGTGGTTGAAATGCAGCATCCTATTGTTGGACTAGCTACTGTTCCAAAAGCGTGCGTTACAATGAAAACAAATCACACGTGCTTAGAAATCGATTTGCCACGGACTTCCATCATGATGGATGAGCACGCGCACGCGGCAACCATCGACCCCTTTCTATCCCTTTAAAGCTTTTTCTGACTAAGCCATATATCGCGTCATTATTTCATTAATTTTCTCGTACTGTTGTCTACATCGCAATATATGGCTTCATAATATTATATCAGAAAGGAACAAAGAAAAATATTTATTTATAACAGAAACAAAGATACAAGGACATTACGAGTTAAACAATAAAATTAAAATAATAGTTTCTGTCACAAGCCGGTGCCAACTCAGCGTAATGCTGGTTGTAAACAACCAGCGCTGGTCTTCCGTTGGAACCGATAGGTGACGTCACGCACGTCAACCAGCAGATGTGCGTTGCAAACGCTATATTACCAATAATGAAACACATAAAAACATAATACATATAAAAACACAAACAATAAAGTAATTTTACAAATATTCAAAACTAAACATAAAACATATTACACAAAATACTAAAATAATTATATTATAATAATAGAACTTGTAGGTACATAAAATATATTGAAGCCGAGTGAAATGTAGATTATAATTACAGTCAGTCGCATACATTCACATCAGTTGGTAAGCTGTGGTCAAACGCCTAGCCTGACAACCATTAAAAAAACATTATCACATATAGAAAAATGCTATAATAAAAAGAAAAGTAGATGAGGAAGGCGATGCGGAAGCTGCTATAAAGAAATGATCCTAAGTATTTATAAAATGGGAGGAAATTAATAGGTATTCCTTGTAAAAAAAAATATAACATAATACACAGATAATGTTAAATTATCACTAACTAATCCTAGGACAGATTGTATATTATAGCGTAATCTGAAAACACTTTTATTACCCCTTTATGCTCCATTATACGAACATAGAAGGATTTAGGGCGTGAAGGGTAAATGAATAAAATTATACGAAGAAATCGCTGTATAAGCCGCAGCTGTCGATTTTGTGTTGTAGTCGTTGAATTTTGCATTTTTTGCTCGTATCATAGATGATGTAATTTGTCAAAATGTTTATCAAAGAGGTGTCAAAATTGCAGCCATGTTTAATCTATGTATTATTAGATTAGACCAAATATTGTGATTGAGAAAGCCTTGAAATCTTTTACTTGTCAAGCTGGTTTATAAGAAGAAAAAACAAACATAATATTTATAAAAAACACCCTTCGTCAAATCTTGAATCGCGTTGGGTCACCATGAGAAGTCTGGAAGAAATTGTTTTTAGCTATAAAACCGTCAGTTGATGCACTAATTCAAAGTTGTTGTATCTAAATGTTAAGCCAGTTGATTTGTTGTTGCGCAAAAAAAGGACAAACAAACTAAAAAATCCATATACACTGTGTGATTTTGTTTATGAACCCTATGCCGTACTCCGATATGAACCGATATTTATGTAACTTATACTTTTCTTATAAGGTGCAGTCAGTTTTGGCGTAATTAACGCTGCCACTCAGGTTGTAAATAATATAGCGAACGATCTGTTTATCGGAGATCTTGCAGTTAAAGGGATGTCGTAGGCAATGATATCAGATTTCAGTTTATTATGGCTGGCAGTAGCCCTGAACCAGCGGCACGGGCACAGAACATAATCAGTAGGAACTTCCATAAGTAGTCCCTTGTAAATAATATGAAACTGATCGAGGATATCTCAATGGATTTCCAGAGTAGATCCTTGAAAGGACGTTTAAGACGTTTTAGAGAATAAAAGCCCAGGGAGTTGTAGATGTAACTGCCTTGATGACATAGTCTCTATGTCATAGAGCATAGGGCAAAAAAGTATATTATGGGAAAATATATGCCTAATAATTACTTAGTTTAGTTTTATATTTTAGTACTATAGTTTGTTTGCATTTTTTCAAGTTATTTTCATATTATTTAGCATAATTTTCTCATGGAAATAAAAACTTGTTGCCAAATAATATGGTCATAGAAATCTTTTTCCAGGCGTATTCTCCAAGTTGGTGAATGATAGTCATGGAACACATTTTGTTGCTTGAAAGATCGAGATGGGAGCATTGCAATGCTGTACTGATATCACGCTATGTCCTGAATGAATTACTATTCGAAAATGCACCATGTGCAGGTAGATTTTTGAGTAGGAATTCTTTATCAATCCAAAGTGATTGAAATCCGACAACGGTTAGAATCGGGCTACAAAACTGTTCATTTGAAGTGACTTTACTCTAATAGTTTCACTGTGGCTCAAGTGAGATGTCTGCGAGATAGATGTCTGATAACGACAGTTTTGAATTCGAGTTTGTCATCAAACTGGTAGCCGGCATCTGCGATTATTTCAACTAATGTAGCGGCATTCATGTTATTAGAAGATATTTTTCTAATAACTTTACACTTAAATGGTTTTATTTATACTTATATCTGCTGTTCTTGTGTAATGGGCCAAGTAGATTAATACTTTTGTTAGTTAGCTTATTTTTTGATTAGGAGGTATATTTTTCTCAGGTTTGGTCTGATATTTCTATAATCTGCTTTGCTGTCGTGGTCTCTCATATTATCATCGCTATGTTCGAGGAAAACTATGCAGGCAATTAGGTATCGCGTTATCTGTTCCTTCGACTCAATAATGTACTAGACATAATATATGGGAATTCACCATGATGGCTTATTTCATGTTGTAGAATGTCAAATGTATTTGAACTTTTTGAGGTCCTTGGACATATGGGTTTCCTTTTGATGTTTTTCTTCACTGTTTTTGAGCGATGGCATCTAAACTGCACATAATTTATTTTGGTACTAAAATAAGTTAATGGTGCAGGGTCGAGGATTAACCGGGTGCCGTCAGATTGTAAAGCGCACATGCTACGACTCGGCCATCATCGCTTAGTACTTACTTTATGTGAAAGTTAAAAAGGTATATGTGATTTATACCAGCTATCACACAGTGAATGTTCAGCGTAGAAAGCCTAGTACGAGTTGATATGTGATATATCCAAAAAGTAAACATTCACTGGTACCTACTTCAGGCATTTTGGTCTTATCTAGATCATTCCATCTCGTTTCTTTACAGTAAATAGGTACACGTTTTATCACTTACCTACTCTACCTACGTAAGCTAAGTATCTTTACTTTTTCCCTCACAATGCCTGGAAAAGCTCTTTTGGGCCGAAAACTTATTCAATAAACCATTTCAGGTATTCTAGACGAAAAAGGCTTCTACTCTCTTGAAAGCACTTAGTAAATAATATGTTGATATACGTAAGTTTTCGTAGCGATAAGATTATTGTATAGAGCTAACCAAAAGAAGTACCGCAATTTTGCTAGTTATAAAAATAAATATCACTAAGCAGTAATGCACAATTACTGAAGTTTCAGATTGAAGAGTTATTTTTTCAGTGAAGGTAGGTACTGGGAATCGTCGAGCGATGGTGCCTGTGCGGTGGCATGTGCGCTTTACAATCTGACTGCACCTGGCTCGATCCTTGGCCCTGCACCATTGACTTATTAAGTACTTAAATACAGTGTCGATGTCATCGCTCAAAAACGGCGAAAGAAAACATCATGAGGAAACCGGTATGTCCAAGAATCTCAAAAATTAAAAAATATGACATTAACCATTGATGTAAGTAAATAGGGGGAAGATACGGGACGAACTTTTGACGTGGACCGCACAATATAGGCTCCGGGGCACAACCCACTTCAGTCACAATCGAACCAGCGTTTTGATAGCACGTGAATTACTTGTCAAAATTGTGAAACTAATTTAAAAAAAAAAAAACAACATGTTCTGTTGATAACTGTTATCAATATTCACAAACGGACCCTATTCACATTTTTCGAAACAAATATCTTTGGTAAATATCGAATTTTGACAGAAATGGTCTGGTAAAGCTCTCAAAACAGTCATGACAAAATTTGCGAATACTTCCTCAGCAAGGACATTAGGTTATAAACGTCCTTGGGCCCCAGTTTCAAAAAACTTTCTTACCTGTTTCATTATGTAAAAATATGATTTCAGTTTTTTTTTTATAGTAGATAGGCTTGCGCTTGGCCGCCATCTCGCCTGATGTTAAGCGACGATGCGGTCTACGATGGAGCACACTTGCCTAGAAGAAACCGATTCACTCTCGACTTGAAGACACCAAGATTGTAACTAACGGGGAAAACCCATTCAGGCAGCGAATTCCACAGACTAGCAGTTCGCACAATAAATGTGGAATTATAGCGCTTCGTACGGGTTTTTGGAATATCAACCATAAAACGATGTCGATTTTTTCAGTGATTATGAAACTAGGACATTTTGATAGCGTTGTATGTACACAATATAGCATCTAATTCCTAAGTCGTAAATACATAACACAGTTCTCATAGAAACACTCTCTAACGCTTTTAAGAATTTCAATCTATAAGATTATTAGCTCACTAGCACATTATCGCTATAATCTCCAAAATTAGTTTTAACATGGCTTCGTCGTTATACTGTAAAAGCATCGCACCTCCAAATATAAATATTTAAATACATATCGTTGACGAAATTGTCATTGACTATACTTTCTCTTCCGACGCCCTTTGAATAGAGTCAATGGGGTTCTTGAATTGATGGTGTGTTGGTACTGCAATTGCTTGCCCTTTATGTAAAAGAAACATTGTTAGAAAACATTTAAACCATAGGAACATGGACAGCTATGAGACTGTGGTTCTGAAGAGTTAGTGGCCATTGTTATCGTATCCGCTTCGTGTATTTTTTAAACAAATTTCTATTTTGAACTTCGATTGATTGAAGATTTTGAACTATCGAGCATAGTGCAAAGCGAGACGCAGCCATGCACGCGTATTCACCTTGAAAAAGACCGCCTAATGCGGTTGAAACTATAGTCGGAGTGACCGGCTTAATCATACGCGGGTAATTCCCGTGTAATAAAAATAAAATGTGTGAAAACCACGATTGAGCATAGCTTTAATAAATCGGCCAAGTGCGGGTCGGGCTCTCGCACTGAGGGTTCTGTACTATCACAAAATACAAAAGGTAGTGCAAAAACACAACATCACGCCCAGTCGGTCACCCATCCAAGTACAAACCGCGCCCTACGTTGCTTAACTTGGTAATAAACATAAATTTGTCACTTCGCACTTGGCCATTATTTTTTATTTAAATAAATAAATAAATATTTGGGACATTTTTGCACACACGGCCATCTGAGAAGCTTTCATAAGGCTGCCAGAGACTGATATACATACACATATATATATTTAAATACATACTTAAATATATATTAACAACCAGATATAGAACAAACACAAATGTTCATCACGTGAATGTCTGTCCTAGGTGGGAATCGAACCCACGCCCCCAAGCTCAGAAAGCAAGTTCACTAAATCACTACCAACTGGACCAACGGGGCTATCCACTGTAACATAACACATTCTGTGAAAATTTCAACTGGCTGTCTATCACGGTTACAATAAATTGAAAGGTAGAGCAGACAGACAGCGTAGGCTTAGTAATAAATTCCCGTTGACACCGTTTGGGTACGGAACCCTAACTAGTGTCTTAATTACTGGCGACACAATATTAACCAACTTATACTTACCTAATCACTTTGTTCCACTTAGAACATTTACGAGTACCTCACCTACTTATTATTGTTCCACCGTAGTTCAAAATACGAGCAAAGTTACAAGGAGTCACTGAACTCTCCGCCAGTTTACTACAATTCCAACCATAACAATTGAAATCGCACCAACAAACAACAACGTTGTGACAACAACAGAACTGTTGTAAAGTTGGATGGCGTCCGCATCCTGCTCCTGCGTTTCCTGGTCTCCTGGTAACTTTAAACTGGGTTAGTGATAGCTGATAGCTTATAGACATGCAAAACAATAAATATATTGATACTAGGCGCTTCCGAGGCGCTTCCGTACGTTTGCCTGCTGTTATTTTTTCTATATTTATGGAGGAAATATTATACTATATCCCATATATGCTTGTACAAACTATAGTCAGCACCACAGACCCATATCTAAGTAGACGCCACAAGTCAACCTACCTTGCATGTCATATTTCTAATACAATAATGATTAATTGTCATAATTGAGTCCGGCTAAAACCAGTCTGCTCAATCGGTGCTGCGGCAACAAGACCGTGTCAGTTTGAAACGAAAATGGGTAATTGTGCAATACTGAGTTGTAAGAATATCACAAATAGAGTTGTCCGACAGAATAAAGATATTTCTTTTCCCCTTTAGGTACGAAACATTTGACACGCTTAGTTTTCATACAGTTTGAACCGCTTGTGAAGTCTACTTAGATATGGGTCTGTGGTCAGCACACATACTAAACTTGTATATTCAAATTTCAATTTACTTCTACGCTCTATAATGAATCACCATCATCCTTTTGTATTTACGTGTTTAGGCTTTGACGCTTCATTTAGTATTTATTTATAATTGCCTCGTGAACCTAAATATAGCAAGGTTTCGATCTAAATAAAGTATACTTATTCATACATATTATTTTCATCCTGCGATTCATTCAAATAAATATGATTCATCATTTTATTAGGTTTAAATGTAATCTACATTTAAATTATATTATTATGTTAATTTTCTGTGCCAAGGACATATTAATGCCAATTGCCAATACATATTTGCAATACCTAGTTACCTACCATATCATTGTGGTTTGGTCGGCTATACTAGTTTGAAGTTTTTAGCTCTAACAGCTGCAATAGATTGTAAAATGCTGAATGAAAACCGTAAATTCTGATCACTTTTGCTAGGGTTTTCAACGTAATATCGTACGCTGACAGCCGTAACCAAAAAAAGTTAAATTAAAATAAAAAAACGTAGTGTAAAATTAAATGTTTTCATCCAGCATTTAGCAATGCTATTGCAGCTATCAGATCTTGGATAAAAACTTGGACCAAGTATAATTGACTGATAACGTAGAAGTATATCTATAAAGTAACCTTTATCTTAGGAATAAAAGCCAAGCAAGAATACTATGCGGGCTATGGTGGCCAAGCGGTAACATGCGCGCTTGACAATCTGACGGTACGCAGTTCGATCCTCGGCCATATAACATTTATTATCTAGTTTGGGGTCAGATGACCGTGTGTGCAAAAATTTCACGATTTATTTGTAATTTTTTTTGTGTGTACGAATTTATTTTATTTATGTTTATTAATAATCTAAATTAATTTATACTAAACTAAATTAATAATTTAGTTTAGTATTAGTTTTTAATTTTGTTAGTAGTTTTAGGTTTTATTTTTGTTTCTATTCCAAATATGGGTAATTTTCTTGTTTAAATAAATCTCTCATAATCTAAATAAGTTTCATGGTGATCTGATGAGCAAATAAAACATAACTGTACCACTGCTAATGATAGCGCATGTAATTAGTCATAATAGTCATCACTTAGTTTCTCGTTTTCCTCGCAATCTGACGCGGTTTCATAGGAAACTATATTTTTGTCGTGAACTATTCGACCCAGTTCTGGCGAATTATGCAAAACAACACCATGAATAATGGATCAGCTGTTCATAATTGGTGGTTAGTTTCCAGCGGTTTTGAGTTTTAAATTCTATTTATAAGCCAAACTAATTGTTTAGGTCGTTTAACTTACTTATTAAGGCGTCTTTCCCCACTTTTTGCAATTTTGGTCATTACTACTTCCATGGTTAGCTTAAACTTATAAAAATGGTGTCATATCAAAACTGAATGTTTGATCTAGGAAACTGTAAATAACGAAAACACGAATAGGGACATTTCTCTCGATAGAAAAATAAAACAAGTAACAAACAGTGATTTGCGTTTTTCCCCTTGTGTTTTTTTAGATTCATTAAAATACCTATTTATTAATGGATGTTTACGATATCTTAATATATATATAACTACAGTTTTCATAATTATAGAGGGAACCGTAAAAGTACATCTTACATTACAGCTATACATTTCGAAAAACATGAGAAATACCACCAAAACAGAAAGAAGTAGCGAAACGCACGACTGTGTGTAAGCACCATTGTTTTTCTCCACTATTATGGTAGCGCTGCTTAAAAGTGGGAAAACATCGCCTTAAGCTAAATATCTATACCCTGCACTGTACATAGATTTATCTCAAATGATACAAAACATCTTTCACATAGAACATAATATCAGATCTAATAATAGGTATGAATAAATAAAATATTTGGAAAATTTGAAATTATTGAACGGTCTAGAATGAAAAAAAAATTAAAAACAATAGCAATTAATTAAATCTCAAGCGACAACTTATACTTGGTCCAAACATTTATTTGCTCTGACAGCTGCAGTAGCAATGTAAAAAGCTAATTTTAAAAAATAAATTTTTTATATGTCACTGAAGTAGGTATATCGGGTACCTGGTTACAGTCTTACGTTCAAAAACATAGCGCAAGTGATCAGGGTTCGTGATTTTCATTCACCTGTCAGAGCAAATATATGCTTGGACCGAGTTCAATAATTTTTTGTGCTGATTCTAAATTATTAGTAACTAGCGACCCGGCCGCCCGGCTTCGCACGGGTGTAATTTACGTGCGAAGCCGGGGCGGGTCGCTAGTTATATATATTATTATAATCCTTCCTTGAAAATGTAACTAACTGATGGTGAAAACCGCATCAAAATTCGTTGCGTGGTGTAGGAGGAGTTAGCGGCCATACAGATAGACAGACAGACAGACGCGGAAAGCGACTTCAATTTATACTATGTAGAGATGAATATTTCATCACCTGATGTTAGTGCCAAAATAAACAAGCTCATCCAAAATCGTATAAACTTCAATCACTCTCAAACCTGTATAAGACACCCCTATTCAGTCTCAACTCGTCGCTCGATCGGTTCGCTTGTGTTAATCGATGTACCGCACAAAATAATTGAAATTAGAGCATAATTAAGTCACAGGTTCATTCCGAATTAAATATTCCTGGATGCGTCACCGATCGTCAGAGCCGTAGGGCGACCGGTCGGGGCGAAAGTCGACTCGGGCCACTCTGCTAGCCCGCCGCGGTTCCAAGCCACAGTCTCCTCTAAACCACAGCTATGCGAACATCTTCCCTGACATAGCCGAAATTTCGGGACTCACGCGTCTACGCGAATAGCACATTCCGAACTTGATTTCGCGAACTTTTTCATCTCATTCCGAATAACGAACACTATTTTTTTTTCTTTTTTTTTCTGAAAAGCAGTTGGCGGCAAACGGTAATTGAGTGTTGTGCTCGTAAAGTGAACAGAGCTTTTGTAAGATTTTCTTTTTAATTTGTGCTGTATCGATGTGCCGAAAGATTCTGTGAAGTGTTTTTTTTTATTTTGTGCACTTTTTGATTTTGGATTTTTTTGCTCCGGATTTTTTTGGTTGGTTTATTTTCATGCATTACTTTTTATTTTACTATAACAGGTAGGTACGTTTGTTTATCTGTTAGTTAAGTGCTTGCTTGATTGTTATCGCAGTTTATATACAAAAGGTAGTAGATACGATGCAATCAGCGGAGAAATCATTTGCGTCTGTCTATGTTTAGTAATAATTAGACACTAAAATAATTTTCTCAGCAGCCGAAAAGTTTACTTTATCCAGTTGTTAATGTTTTCCTGTTAAACATGCGCCCGTGTCATATTGTATTAATGGACACGTTTTTATTAGAAAGTTTAAAGATATTTATGACAAAAAAATATATTTTAAATCATAGATGCTATCTATTCTAAATCATGTGACATGATTCAGTTATTAATAAATTTTATATATATTCCAAAAACAATCAAAAAATAAGTTTAAGGTATTTATTTTATTTATGATGCATTTTAGTCCCGCAATGAGTTAATGATGCGGTATTAGAATAGGTATATCAGGGTAAGTAAAATGCAGGTTAGGTGATGGGTGACCGCTGCTGGTAGCCTATTAATAAAGCGTTTTATTGTTTCTGGGTCAATGGTAGTAGGATCCAACCTACGTTTTGAATTTTCGTCCTAAATGTATATGTTGTTCTTAGAGCTACTTTGGAAATTCCTAACGATATAATATTTATACAAATTTTCAATGGCTTGCCAGGCGCCTATACAATTTCCTTAAGAGACAGATAGAATAGCTTATTATTGTAGATAAATCGGTTTACAGTAGATAATGGCTCAACGCATAACCATTGCTATCAGCGCGGTATGCCTGGCATGCTGGGTACGCTGCCAACTGGTAACAGCATTTGGATTGTCTTTAGACTTTCAACGGATTATGAGCAATCGAACTGTTTTTGTATATAATAGGCTATGTAGTTTAGGTATTGGGTATTAGTTAGCTTGTATTTTAAAGGCACTTGCTCATAGAAAAAATACTTCTAACAACTTTATTATCTTACGGTGAAGGTGCCATCGAGGTAAATGTACTACGTACATTTTTGCAAGTTACTCTTGTAACCCTTGGTTTCTAATAGGTAGACTGTTAATTAAGGAAAATACGGTAACCTTTAGAAGCCAAGGAAAATGGGAAAAACTCCGATGGCCTAACCCATTCTCTCTCATCAACTCTGCCAAGCGCAAACATTGCTGTTTTTTTAATTAAAGGGCAACGTTTCCAGTTAAAGTAATGGGCATAATGCTATTTACTAATAGCGATTCCACCCGCGTGGTGATGAAAAATTGTAATGATGTTGATGATGAAAAGTAGCCTGTGTTAATCCAGGGCATAAGCTATCTATATTCAAAATTTCATACATAGCCGTCCAGTAGTTTTGTAGTAGGGGAACATACGCACATCGATTTTTATATTGTACTAGCGACCCGCCCGCCTGGCTTCGGACTGGTGTAATTTACGTGCGAAGCCGGGGCGGGTCGTTATTTATATATATAAACCTTCCTTGAAAATGTATCTAACTGATGGTGAAAACCGCATCAAAATCCGTTGCGTGGTTTAGGAGGAGTTAGCGGCCATAAAGACATACAGACACAGACGCGGAAAGCGACTTCAATTTATACTATGTAAAGATAACGATAGAGAAGAGATAGAGATAGAGAAGAAGAGATATAGATTAGGTAGGTACTCAGGGTGACAAAAAGAGTAAGATTATTTGAAGGTGTGATGATTGTAGTTATGGATCAAACAGAAAACATTATATTTTCCGAAGTAAACGCCACTAACGGTCATCTACCAGGGGTTGATTCGATTAAATGATACTTCTCTAGAGAGTAGGATCAAAACATGCTTAATATTGCTGATATATTGAGATCTGCTATAAAAAACTACGATATGGGAGTGAAATTAATATCATCATCATCCACAGCCTTCCTTATCCCACTCCTGGGTATAGGCCTCTCTCTTGCTATGCCATCTGCCTCGGTCCTGTGCTAATCGAGTCCAGGTTCCACCCGCGATAGTAATAATATCGTCGACCCATCTTGCAGCCGGACGACCAACGCTCCGCTTACCTTGTCTCGGCCACCACTCTGTTAAAACTTTACTCCACCTGTCACTGCGCCTAGCAACGTGTCCTGCCCTGAATTTAATATGGGAGTGAAAATTAAATTAAGTTGGATATTTATATGAAAGTTTAAGAAGTCACAAACTAAGGCACTTAAGAGCCCTCACATTTTTTTACGAAATAAAGCAAAAACAAAACTGGGTTATTTGGCGTTCTGATTCTATCAAATAGACAGAAAATTTAATTTCTGTATTTTAGACCTGAAATTTTTACTAATAATAACGGCTTAAAATTTTGGAAAGCTCAACGTATCAACCTCCAATTTACAAAAGTAGTTTTTCGTTGGGAAAATTCGAGAGTGGATTTCGTTTAAATACTGACATAAAATATACAACTTTAATATTATGGTTTACTTCTTTACATTAGTCTTGACAATTATGGCTTTATTTTTTCGTTTTATGCCTGAAAATCCAGATACCTAAATTGAATGATTGCATTTTGTAATAAGACTCTTAAATTGTAGTTACTAAGTCAAAGGAGGTATTGTGCAAGAAGGTAGTTACGTTCTTCATTTATAGGTTCTCTTTTATATTCAAATAGTAGCTATAGAAATGCTATTGAGTCGTAAATTTTAGTATTTGTTTGACTAAAGCTTGTGACCTCCATAATTTTGTAATACTAAGTACTGAAATAACTAGCAAGAAATATCGCTACTAAATATTTAAGTATTTAGTAGCACGAGACTACATTTTCATGCAATTATTTTGTAAAATAGGATTGAAGGTTTTATATACAGGGTGTAAGGGGAACAGGGGTACAGGTTGTACTCATCATTATGAACCACTTTTAGTATGAGACCAACACTGAAATCGCGAAAAAAAAATCTGCTGTTCCATACATTTTGTCGAGTGTCAATGACCGTTTTCTATAGAACAGCTGAGATTTTTTTCGCGATTGCAGGGCTGGTCCCATAGTAAAAGTTGTTCATAATGATGAGTAAAATTACCTTCTTTTGGCTTCGAGAGTGTTCCCCTTACATGTATAGGATTATAACTTAGCACTACCGTCTTATATAAATGAAATTACAAGACATGAGATTTAACAATTAATTGCTGACGAGCGCTGGGCAGTGCTGCGCAGGATTTTCAAAATGAAAATTCTGTATGGTTCTACAATTTAAAAAAAACTTATTACGTCTAGTCTGGCCACATACTCACCGATGGAAAGCGACTTAGTGGCCGATGATAGAGAGATAAGTCGTTTTATGCGTAAACATGGCACTTACCAACATATTAACGAACTAGCAACCTACCCCGGCTTCGCACGGGTGTAAGTTTATTTTTTTACATCTTGGGTTACATTATTGGTGTTTTAGTAAGGATCCCTATTATTTTTGAAAATATAATATAGCCTATATCACCCGGATATAGTGTAGCTTCCCAACAGTGAAAGACTTTTTCAAATCGGTTCAGTAGTTTCGGAGCCTATTCAATGCAAACAAACAATCAAATCTTTCCTCGTAATAATATTAGTATATATTACTCTGCTCGTCACTACAGTGATGCCATTTAAACCAATTTCCCCATATTTTGCAAATTAATACGCGTCGCTTTAGGTTAACGTAGATTCGCCGTTTTGTTTTATTTCAATGTAAATTCAGTTTTAAAATCGTAGTGTCCGGATTTTTTTGGCGATATAGCTTCTTCCGTGGCAAAGCTGGCATAAATGGTTATTTTGCATATACATTCGCGTTATTTAAAGCACCGGTACCGTATTTTCTATTTTTCTTTTTGGCAACACTTTGTCTTACTCATACTAACTCGGTTAGCTAGTAACTGACCATTTTAGGGTTCAGTACTGTTACTACTGGAACAATTAATACTGGAAACCATTAATATTACTCTGGTTTTACTAACTGAAACCAATTAAAAGTGGAAAACATAATAAAAATACAAAATTGGCCAATTGAGATTACAAGTATGTTCTTGTAATTACTTATATAATCTTGAAATTACGTTATGTTTGTGAATGCTTTATCCAATAAGGATTCAAGTATTTACTGCTAAATTGGAAACCTAAAAGTAATAATATGTAACTACTTATATAGACGACCGATAACCGATGGGGAAGAAAGGTTCTTGAGTGGAGACCACGAACCGGAAGACGCAGCGTAGGTAGGCCTCCCACTAGATGGACCGACGACATAGTGAGAGTCGCTGGCATCCAGTGGGTGCAAAAGCCAGGCTGTCGTTC
This sequence comes from Agriopis marginaria, assembly GCA_932305915.1. Classification (NCBI taxonomy): domain Eukaryota; kingdom Metazoa; phylum Arthropoda; class Insecta; order Lepidoptera; family Geometridae; genus Agriopis; species Agriopis marginaria. Next base: position 6,212,915 of record OW029926.1, read on the forward strand.
AGTGTGGAGGTTAAAGGGGGAGGTCTATGTTCAGCAGTGGACGTCTTCTGGCTGATGATGATGATGATGATGATGATGACTTATATAGAAAACAAGTATTTCTTTTCATTTGTATTTAGTTACTCTTAGCTCTATCTCTCTTATCTCGCTACCTCTGTTTGTTTGTTCCGCTAAATCTACTGCTAAATCGATCTTAATGAAATTTTGACGTCCAGGAAAAAAATACTAGAAAAAATTGGGGGAAACTGAAAAAAATTACAACCTTGGTGCGTAGCTTGTTGGTTTCTACACTACTACTACGTTTGAATAAGGTGGCTGGTGGTTGGCAGAGGTGTGATACATTTACCAGGCGAATTAGCAAAAAAGTTCTACTTTCCATACTCGTAGGACACGCAGTTATGTTACACTCCAATCTTCCATCGAAGCAATAGTAGGTATTACATAATACTATTACATTTCTTAAAAGAATCCCATACAATCCAAAGGGGTGGACCATAAAACTCTCCATGCCATATATTTTAACTAACGGTGCTATTGACTCCCGTATAACTTTCTGAATAACAACTGCAACGAACTGCATTTCTGAAAACGTAGATATTTACCGAACTACGTCTTGCTATTTTCGGAACTATGTCACAGTACTTGCAGTAGGGAAACTTTTTCAAAGTAGTTATTGTTTTATTTGACAGCTCACTTGTTGACAAGTGACAGTATGGTCGAGAGCTTGTAGCACGTATCTAGTATATCGCATATTGGTCGAATAGAGTAACATCACAGTAGTATATTTAAACACAGTTTCGTATTAATAAAAAGACCAGACAAGATGGGCAAGAGGTAGCGTAACGATCTTCATACACGGTAATTTAACAGGTTGCCATTAATGCAATTATTTCGACAATTTTGGAAGGCGTTAAGCCTAAACAATAACTGTTCGTATTTTGTGGTGGTACGGAATACGGAACCCTCAATGCGCGAGCCCGACTCGCACTTGGCTGGTTTATTATTACAAAATTTGTGAACAAGAGCTCAGCTACAACATCCAAAAAAAATAGAATAACGTGCACCCTACAGCAGTAAATGAAAACACAGAAGTAAACTTACTGGTTCTTGTTATACTGTGAATGCGTCCACGCGCAGTTTCCAAACCTTATAAACATTCTTATGTATTATTTCCGCGGAAAACTTCTATTCGCGCTGTTATTTGATACTTGTTTTTGAAACGCGCTTTCTTATGATTTTGTTTTGACTGTAAACGACTTTTGTTAGAATTATTTTTCTACAAGGAAATTTTTGGATCGAAACTTGGTTGGGGTTTTATTAAATTTGTTCGAAATCACTTTTTTATCTGTAGAAGTTAATTGAAAAATTTGGAATTTGATTTTTTATTTAGGAAATGTGGAATACTTATTTATGTTTATCAAAATTAGCCCCAAATTAGAAAGGATCCAAGAAGGTACCAAACGAGGTCAGTAAATAATTAAGCCTAGTAAACTGACACGGTTTTGGCAGATGATTGATTAATTACATAGTATTCCTATTACCATAGTACCATTGGGTCACAGATTCAGTACTAGTTACACAACTGTGGCTGTATTTGAGCCAGTATCAGACATAATACATATACGAAAACCTTTCTTACATAAGCAGAATTGCTTGCATATATTTGTTCCTAATAAACAAATCAGTGCTAGTAAGTAGCAAGTATTATAGTATAGTTTAATCCTCAGAACTATTAGTTTTGTGTTTTAATCTATGAAGAGGTAGCTATGCCTTATCTCCTATTCGTTTACAGCACTAGTGTGCAAAGTTCTGTTAGTGTGCTATTTTATCGTAATTTAATCACATGTTTTTTTTATCACATACATACGGAGCGTGCATCAGATCTGCATAATATTTCCACCGACCATTTTTCTTTCGGCTGGTCAGGGCGGCTATGAACCAGTAAAGGGCCTTACTGCACAGTGGAACGCTCTGCGATCTCCAAACCACCTACTTAGCGTGGGGACTAAGGCAACCCAACCCATATCAGATAACAGGCTTTCGTTCAGTGTAGAAGTCTGAACAAAGGCCTGGCTCTTAGAGAGGGGTGTTGCCATAATCCCCACGCTTGGCTTGGGGTAGCAGTACGTTCACCGTGTGGTAATAGGACGCTGCTGCCCATCCTCCGGTGATTCTGGTCGCAATTTTAGGACATACCCGGGTCCATATATGTATAAACATACGTACAATTGTACATATCCGGGCTATGTATATTTAAATGTGCGAGTTGTGATACTGTTCACGAATTATACTGTCCTTTAAAGTTAAAGCTAGTCATTGGTTAAGCTTCTGGCATTCGAGTAATAAGTTCGTTTTTTTCCAATTAGTTTGGGAGCTTTTGGTATTTAACTGGTGGTAGTTAAGTATCTGTTAATTAATTTACTATGTCTTTTATACGCATTCTTAGAATTGAGGCATATTCGTCCAATTTATAAATCAGACTTCTTTTTAAAGATGAGCTATTCATTTGATTCTTCTTTTTGGTAACGTTTTGCAAAGAATTCGGCATTTTTACTGTCACTGTTCGTTTCTCCGTTTCATCTACCGAATACAAATATTTCCAAAATTACGTATCGAATGTTTTCATCACCGTCGACAGACTGTTTTGTTACCTAAATTTTATTCGACCTACCGTTTGTCTCAAAAGCATTGTCACTCTGTTGGTAAACAAAAAGTTTTTTTCTTTTAATTTCATAGCTGGCAAATGAGCAGGCGGGCGACCTGATGGTAAGCCGTCAGCGTCGCCTATACCTGAAACACCAGAAGCATCACAAATACGTCCCATTGATTTTTTTTAAGAACCCCGTCTTGTAGCCTCTCTGAAACACGGCGGAAGGTAGATCATTTCACATTTTGCAGGTTTTATTAAGTAGATTTGCTATTTAGTGCTAGTTTCCTTGTATGTAGTTGATGCTTAGTAAATAAAAGCAATTGCCAGTAAAAACAAAAAAATATCGTACACCCATCCATTTCGCATATGAAGCCCCGTTTCAGTCAAAGCAGTCTTCCAGCAAGTACGCTCCACTAAAGCTGCAGCCTCTTTAGACTAACTACTGCATCTATATCTAGTCAAACTTTTGTTTTTTGCTTTCAGTTGTCATTATTGAGTGTATTTCTAAAAGAATTATTTCGATCGCCTTATCATCATCATCATCATCATTTCAGCCGTAGGACGTCCACTTCTGGTCAATCTGGACATAGGCCTCCCCCATCGATCTCCAAAAGGGCCGGTTTGAAGCGGCCTGCATCCCGCGTCATTTCGTTCACCTTCCCAAAGTTATTCTAAAATAGTACAAAGCAGCATACTTTTGCACAAAATTGTAAAACCGTGAAATATTGGTTATCGTACAAGCATGAAATATTGATGCAAATGTGCACGTAATAGCACTTTGAGAGCATTTTTCAATCCGCTGTTGAATCGTCTACAGTTCGAGAGCATTGCCGTCGTTCACTGCACTCATGTGAGTTCGGGATACGACGTTTGCCAATTTCCGAATACGTACGTTACGTAGTACTTTTTATATTTGCGTTACTATGGGAAGTCGAAGATGATAGATGCTACTATCGATATTAGGCAATTGGACAGGTGTTTAAAAATAATTAATACTAAAAATAAGTGGCTTATTTTTTTAATGTTTATCGAGACTTATCACGTATTATTTAATTTAGGTAGGTAAAAATATGTACCTTTTGCTCGACGTTTCGACCATGTTGCAATGGCCGTGGTCACGAGCTGACAAACATTTAAAACATGTGTTCAAATCGCGAAAGTTAAAAAATTACTATAAGTGGCTTATATAGGGGCCACTGACATCAACCAACTAATTACTGATAACCGATGGGGAAGAAAGGTTATTGAGTGGAGACTACGAACCGGAAGACGCAGCGTAGGTAGACCTCCCACTAGATGGACCGATGACATCGTGTGAGTCGCGGGCATCCAGTGGATGCAGATGGCAGGCTGTCGTTCAGTGGAAGCAAAGGGGGAGGCCTTTATTCAGCAGTGGACGTCTTCTGGCTGATGATGAAGTGGGTTAGTGAAAAATATATATGAATGAACGTGTATATATGTATGTGTGTGCACCCTGAATGGGTGTTCCCTGATAGTTACTATCTGGGTGTCTTCAAATCAAGAGTGAATTGGTTTCTTCTAGGCAAGCGTGCTCCATCGTAGACCACATCATCGCTTAATATCGGGCGAGTTGGCGGCCAAACGTAAGCTTTTCTTTAATGCCATAGGTGGCAAACAAGCAGACGGGCTGCCTGATGGTAAGCAGTCACCGTCGCCTATGGATACTTGTAACACCAGAGGCATCACAAATACGTTGCCGACCTTTTAGGACTCGGTTAACCAATACACATCGACATTCAACTCGATTATTCAATTAAAAAAATTGTGCTTTAGCGGAAGAAGTTATACTTTAACAAGGAACCCTAAAATTATAACTAGGGCAAAAATATCAACAATTTAAAAATGTGCTTTTCTCCTAGCTCCTTGGGCTTCTCAATCCATTAGCGACACCATTACACTACCGGGTCTGCTAATCGCAACGCGAAAAAAGGTTACGCATTTCGCAACCATACGAGAGAGAAAAATTCCCCCTCCATGGTAGCGTTAAACGTTTAACGCAACCTTGTTGCAAGTCGCATAAGAAGTATAACTTCAAAAAAGAGTTGGCTATAATCATAGAGTGCAGTCTAAAAAGTAAGATTGAAATAATTCACACGATTTGCGGCATCATAGTAATACCCAAGCACCAATCCTAAAACACGTCGTCACACTTCTAACCTCCGTTCTGTTACAATTTGTCGATTGAGAAATGTCTGTGATTTATCACGTTCAGTTATTTTTCTACCGTGATAGATGCTTGTTTACCGTTCTACGGTGACATTCTAGTGAAGATTTTACGAGAACATTGAGTAGGTGTCGTGGACAAAGACTTGACTTTGTACGGTTATGCTAATTTAGAGGTTGTGTTTGACACTTTATTTGTGTACTAATTAATCAATTTTGAAGATAATTTTTTTCAAAAATATTATAAATGGTTACGCATATAGACTGTGCTAAGCCGGAGGTCATTGTACTCATCATTATAAACAACTTTTACTATGGGACCAACCCTGAAATCTACGGCGTTTTCGGGTAACTATAACATGGGGTTCTTCAAAAGGGCTGTTAGTAGAGTCGGTAAGGGTCGGCAACGTATCTATCTGTGATACCCCAGGCCCTGGTGTTACAGGTATCCATAGGCGACGGTGATCTCTTACCATCAGGTGGTCCGTTAGCTTGTTTTCCACCTATAGCATAGAAAAAACTTCTAACACCTAGTTGGGTTGTTGTTGAAGACACGAAACAACATATTTCTTGTGTCGTAATATAAAAATACACATATTAGTCATATATAATATTGCCTTTCAGGCAAGCATGTAAACAAAATTCCGCTGAAATAGACAATAAGCATCGAATTACGATCTCCTTTGATCGATCAATACTTTGCATATTTTACATTTGCGTCACCTTGTACTGAAAACACGCGCATTCAAATCACCTGACTTACGTATTTTGTAGTAAATACGCTTGTTAAGTAGCAAACTACATAATAATATAATATTTACATATTATCATGTAGCATTGGACCTTGTCACAGTAAAATCATTTTTGCTACTGCACTACTGTTTAAGGTGTAATCGATTTCTTTATTGTGAAATGATACTACAGTGTTCATTTTATATTTAAGTCAGAATAATGCTTTGTTATGTAATATGAATGTGTAGGCATAGTTTTTATTGCAAGTGGGTGTGTCGTAAAGGCAAGTGTCAGGTGACAACTTTGTAAGTATGTTTGATTGAAATTGCGTTTTTTTTACTTTTAGGGTTCTGTGCCCAAAGGGTAAAATCAGGACCCGGTTACTAAGCCTACGATGTCTGTCCGTCTGTCCGTCTGTCCGTCTGTCCGTCTGTCCGTCTGTCCGTCTGTCCGTCTGTCCGTCTGTCCATCCGTCCGTCTGTCCTACCTATTAGCGGCTGTATCTTTCGAACCGTAAAAACATTATAAAAAACCCGGTATGTTCAGAAACCTCAAAAATTCAAAAACATAATATTATGAGTTTCATCAACATGCATTGGGCCAGCAGAGTTGCAGCAGTGGTGGGAATAGGCTGATACGATACCTGCTTTATCTTTTTTCCTACATGCAAATCAAATCAAACGAGCTCATGAAATTTGCGAGGCGATGAAAATAATCTGGTGGGTGGTCCATTTTATGTTTTGTGTATCAAGTTACAAATAAAGCGAAGGTGCTTTACCGCTCGAAATAACTACGTCAAATGTGAATCGGTAGCGTAATGATGTTTAAAATGGTCATTTAGGTTACGATATTCACATCCATACTTCTGTTATTGTAAATAAAAAAAATAGTTTTTTTTTGGAAAGCGATGATGCGGTTGAAGATGGAGCACGTTTGCCAAGTAATAACCTATTAACCCTAGACTTGAACACTCCAAGATTGTAATGATGCGGAAACACAGTCAGGGGCAAGGCGTTGCGAAATTCTTGGACTTCACAAAATTTTTAATATACGAATTTTCTCTTTATTTTGATGTTAAAGCCAAACTACTAGACCGATTTTGTTAAAATTTCTATGAAACTAATCTGAAAGTCATCATCATCATCATCATTTTAGCCGTAGGACGTCCATTGCTGGATATAGGCCTTCCCGCATCGATCTCCCAAAGGGCCGACTGGAAGCGGTCTGCATCCAGCGTTTCCCTGCGGTCTCTTTTAGGTCGTCTGTCCAACTTGCGGGTGGACGTCCTACTCTGCGCTTACCAGTCCGTGGTCTCCATTCGGGAACCTTTCGGCCCCATCGGCCATCTGTTCTGCGTGCTATGTGCCCTGCCCACTGTCACTTGAACTTGCTAATCCGGTGGGCTATGTCGGTAACTTTCATTCGTCTACGGATCTCCTCATTTCTGATTCGATCTTGTAGAGAAAACCAATCTGAAAAGAAAAATCTGAATCTCTAATCTTAAAGTATATTCTTTTTTAATTAAAAATATTTTTCTTAATCTGTAATTAAAAAGTCGTAGTATAAATAACTTTTAAGTAAAAAAAATTCTTAAAAGTCTCAGCTAGATGTACACTAAACTCTCTGCCGTCAATAAAATTGACAAATTTCATCTCCTAGAACGTTTAGTCGCACTTATAAATACCACCAACAAAGTGTGGTGAGGTCTACGAAGTACCACAACTGTCAAGAACTACAGAACGTGAAATCAATTGATACTGGATGCGACATTAAAAATTCTACGACATTGGAAGCTGGAAGTATATTATAATAGGAAGAGCAAGTATATTATTAAAAGATACAAAGAATCTCACTACAAAATGTAGCCATGACACTCTGGGCATGAAAACGAATCTAACGACACCTCACATATCACATTTGGTCAAGTCGTTTATGAATAAAAAAATGCAGCCAAATATGGCAGTCGGGTAATTATACTCCTTATTGGGCAGTTGGATAAAAACAAATGTTTTTGTCTTACATATTTGTTATTGTAAATAAACGAATAAAATTTAAATTGCTAAATAAATTGTCGCCCCGAATTATGACCTCGCGACCGTTTTTGCTTACGATATACATAATTAAACTAAGAAAAAAAATTAGTGTGAAGTACATAAGTTGCCTACAAAATTGCATGAAAATTGAATTAACGGTACGCAAGTTATTGTCGAACAAATATACATACAAACGTCAATATGGTCCCGTAGACTCCGAAACCTTCGTTTAAATAAACATTAAACAGGTAGAATGTAGTTGTATTTATTTAAATTCTGACTCCAATGTTTTAATTTTTACTGCATATAAACTAACTACGGCAAGACAATGATTACTTTTGAAGGAGCGTGCCTTTATAACAAACTACCCTCGGAAATTAAAAACACTAAGTCGTTCAACACATTTAAAAAGCGACTTGCTGTGCATGTTATCACAACATATAATGAAAGCAAATGTGTTGGACGAATAATTAGATGGATATTATGTACTGTATGCTATATTATTTTGTTCTACATGTTTGTAATTTTAATTTATTTAGTTTATTTTTGCGACGACGAACTGTAAATTTATTGTCAGCAGTGTTCTCATGGAAGTGATGTAACATCTTATATGATAATAAATGTCTGTAAATCTATATAATAGTTAATGCACCTTATGGTAGAGTTAATTTAACTAATCAAATTTAAAACTAGATAAAAAAAAAAGAATTGTTGACAGAACGTTTTTACTAAATTGACGACTATAAAAATATTAAAGAAAATGTTGTTTAAATAACTACGGACACAATGTTACATAATCATTTTAAATTAATTATGAATTAATTTATGAAATGAAATATAATTTTTACATGAATTTCTTAACTGACTATCAGTTACCAAAAACGTCTACTTAAGACCGGCAGGATTCAAATCTGCGCAATCCAGGTAAACGCCCTCTACGGTCACTTTCCAGTCGAACTCCAAATTATTGAGCTATCTTTGTTACCAATCTAAGCGTCGGTGACGCTATTTATAATTATTTTTATAAATGATTACATCTATTTATTGAATTTATAAAATAACTTAAAATCAAATATAAACAAATTAGCACTGTAATAATTATGACTGTAGTTGATTATTTATTCAATGTAAAATAAATATTCAATGTAAAATAGTGTATGTCTAGAAAATTCATTTTTTTGTGACTCTTGTCTACCTTTCCTTTCTGCACACGGGTTTAAAAACATTACGCGTTGATCTGTGTCGGTTCCATTCTTGTGGTGTCCACGTACTCACTACAAACCAAACGTACCTGGAATCTCAGGACCTTCACCTTTATTTATGTAGGTACAACTCAGACAGAAATCACCCTTTGCGTCGCCGCTGAACGCATGGGAACCGAGAAAGCATTCAAAATGATTTATTGTAAATGGTTTTCTACTTTGTTGGCTAAAATAATAACCCCCGGCCTGGACTCGGTGTTCTAAATCCGATGTTTTATTATTCTCCGTTTGCCGTGAGCCGATACCGACCTCCCGAAATTTAATTTGCATCCTTTGTAAGTCCATTAGTGAGGAATGAGCGCGAATGATGGAGAATGAGTCAGCTGTACGAATTGAAGCAGATATTGATAGAGGAATGTCTTTGCGTTTCTATATCGTAAAAGATGCTAACGATGAATGAGATATCGTCAGCGCGAAGAATAAAAACGTAAAAGGCACGGTAGGCATTGCTTTGTCCAGTCACAATGGCTGCGTCGAGAAGATTGACGCTTTAACTCCGGAGGTGTTACGAGAATTAGTGAGCCATTATTGGTCCATAGAACGCATGGTCAAGCAGAAAGCAGATAACAATAATTAGTTCGGACGCCACAAAAACTGACATAAATCCCGCATAATAAGTTCCTTTGGGTGCAAAAAAACCAGTAACAGCTTACCTGCGTGCTTTTTTGCAGAGTGACTCGGAAACCGTGCCCCGATATAATAAACACCTCAATTCCCGGCAGAGGCATTGTTTAATGATTTCTCTGTTGTGATCTTGCACAATTCTCGGCTAGTTTGACTTTTTTTATGCAGCTTGCGAGAAAAATGATTTTTTGTACGCTTGGTAGCGTTTAAACAAAAAGGCCTCGGTCTTGCGAAGGTGTGATTTATTTACGACTGCCTTAAAAGCCTCTTGACCGACTTTGGGTGGTTTCTGACATTTTTCGCATTCGCGAGTTCAATATTTAAACTAAAAATCTTTATTTCTTTTGTTGCAGGAACAATATGGAAATGATGAACTCGATCTGCACGCTTTTAGGAGACTAGTGAATGTTTTATTAATTTTGGTAGAGCCGCGATTCTTATAACAGCCCGAAAAACGAAGATGCTGGGGGGTGCTCCGACGAGAGTTACCTCAGCGTTTACCTCATTCTCTCTAAAAGACACCAACTTCAGCTCGGCTGTTGACAGCCGGTGCTTAGATAAGTAGATGCTCTTACAGATTGGCCCTCACACAATAACGATCAAAAATAAACTAAACTAGTCACAACACAAAATCCAGATCAAAATATACCAATAGTAAGTTACCATAGTGAGATTAGGACACAGATCTAGTGCGCACTGTTCTGGAATCGCCACCACGGTGGTATGCTTTATATTGCATCTTGGATCGACTGTGCGCTGACTGGTCGCTACGTCACGTGGCTTCCCGGCGCACGACTTCAGTGCTGGATGCTACTAACTGTATACACGTGAGTACTATTTTGTTTTTTATACTATATTATCTATATTTTTTATTTATATATTATCTATAATTTTACTGCGCTCTGCGGCCACCAAAGGCGACCTGCAAAAGGCGGCTGGTTGCAAGTGAATGTTTAAAGAAGAACATCGTGTCGTGAGGCCATCTTAAGCAGAACCTTACATCCAGCAGCGGATGAAAAGATAGAGTCACCACAACAGCCTATGCTATGACTGGCGACTAGATTCTAACTTAACAGTGTTTATGTGCATGTATAATTTCTTCGTTTATTTAGTAAAGTTTCAATAGGTTAACAGATAATATGTCTAACCATAACTATTTTCTATTTCTTTATCAGCTATTTAATTCATATAGGTAATTAATTTAACAGTTATATTTAACGGGTGCTAAGCAAGAAATGCGTGTTAAATTACATGTTACATGCATTAATGCTTACAGTGTATCTTTGTAACATTTACAACCGCTTGCCATTTCAAATTGTCCGGTAGTAGGCAGGTCAAGCAATCACAGTTCCGTACATGAAATGGCTCTATGGAACCTTTTCCTGCATACTGTCATCAATGTAAAGGTCATAAAAGTTATACGTTGGGTTAAATATGGCGGACATCGTCTGTCGGCGGGTGTGTCCGCTTACAGCTCGATTTACGACTTGTCGTTTCTAGTTTCTATAGTGCAATGAAAATGTTTTTTTAATGATTGCTGCGATAGGCACATTGTGTGTTGATTTTGTTTCAGGTATTGTGTAATATTTTGAAAGAATTCTGTCATACGAATATTGTAGTTGGATGACTTCTAGAGGCTTTAAAATATTTTGTGAATGAGTTTTGGGGTCTTTCTTCCGTTACGCTTCACTAGATGGTCCTATTAACTTAACTGGGTAAAGTTCTAAAGGAAAATTACTCATTTCCTTTTGGATCATCTCTCATATTTAGTTGTTTTGGTATTGCTATCTATTGAGTCACCGGGAATTATTTATTTCTTAGTCTCATAGGAAAGCTTTCTTTCATTGTCTATAAATTTTTAGTAAAAAAAACACGAATGGCTTACATAAGTAGGTACATATTACTTCAGCCAAGTTTTAGGTAGGTAAATAAATGTCATAGCCAATAAAAAAATAAGCCTAATTTTAATTTAAAAAGATTTTTTTAGTCTATAACTTTTAAATACTAAATCCTAAAATTGCGCAACACTTCAGTACAAAACTACTTTCAGGTTTTAGGTATATTTCTTCTGTTTTTGAAAATCATTGTACTACCGCCAACACAGTTTACACAGAGATAAATTAAAAAAATAAGTTCACCAAAAACTGGTATCTAACATTAAATTGAGTATAATTATTGTCCCAATATTTCTCTACCACCAGAAATATCTTTGAAGTAAATCTTTCAAAGATAAATCCCCATCGACAGATTAGAAGTTAAGTGCTTCAAGATAACAGCAGATAAAGTTCATTCACATTGATTTGTACTTCCGACTGGTGATTGAATCTTCCCTCTGTACTTATACATATAAATCATAAAAACCGTAATTATTTGGTGGAGGCGACTGGTTGCCGGAATGCTGGCGCCTACTTTGGAGAAAATCTATGCATTACCATTATTTTTTCTAAATATATTTCGCGACCATGGGTACAGAATACTTCAGTCGAAATAATAAAAAGGTTTACAAGACATCAAATAATGTCAAACAAGTCATTGTAACAGTCAGAGTCAAGCAATTTCATGATCCAAGTCCAAGTCATGCCTTAGTAAAGTGGTAGAGATTTGACCGGAGGCTTCTGTGTATTTTGCAAACATTATGAAAATACATGTATAACCTCATTAGGACTGCCATTCGAATGCAATGCTGCCAGCATTTTGGCCACCTTTCCTACCACCACAAAAAGGGGTAAATATCCCAATAATAATTATTATTGTGTAACTGTAGTCTTTAGTGTAGTTTTTTTTTCTTTTATTTAATTTTAAGTAGTTTTAGGTTTAATTTTAGTCCATTAATCTATACTGAATGTATTATAATAACTTGAATAAATCAATAGTATTTTGGTTTCCATTGAATTTAAGGTGGCAACTCAGTGCTAATTTTTAAACAACTTGACCCGCTAAATCTGGAAAGGTATAGGTACCTGTTTTGTTTTATTTTATTATTCTGCCAGTTTCACATAATCGAAGATACGCCGGGAACTGAAACCCAATAAAAAACACAAAAAATCTGCAAATATAATATACCTCTTTTGTTATGGAAACTGACGTGATTTTCACACATTTCGTTTATATTACGTGAATTACCCATGGTAAGCCGGTTGTTCCGATTATAGTTTCAACTGTATTCGGCGGTCTGTTAAGGGTGAGTGCACGCGTGCTATTCCGTCTTGCTTTGCACTGCGGGCCACCACGCGCCACGCACCTGATGCTGAACTGGCATACGTGAGTAATTCCCGTGTAATAAAAATAAAATATCATTTTTTTTAGTTTTTATTAGTTAACGGCATGGCCTTAATTATTTGTTATGAAACTAGTGGGAAAAAATAAAACAAAAAATGTATACCTACATTTCAAGATTTGGCGCTTCAAAGTGGTGGGATAACTAGACGCTGAAGTAAGCCCTGAATATTGTCGTCGACCTATCGTTAGAAAAGTTCCAATAAATAAAAGTTCGCTATTCTCAGCATTAGCTGTCTGTCATCTATCACTCAATCTAATAAAGATTACAAAGGGAGTGACAAGGACTGAAAAGCCCAGATTAAAGTTCGACAGTTTTTTTTTTGCATAATCTCTAATCTAATTTATCTTATGTCTGATTTATCTCTTGAGTTTATGATGATTTTACGACGCGCAACATCAAATTATGACGTTTCATTAATAGTTATATTTACATGGAGTTATTTTTTTATATAGTACACAAGTAATTAGTACAGACATTTCGATAGACATGCAAATTAGCTTCGTAATAACAAATTATCTGTTTAACATCAAATAACGAGACATTCCTTTGGATTTGACACATCGTCGCGACTTTTTCAGCAAACTGTACACGCAAACATGCTGGTCTTGACAAATAACTTTTATAAATTTGAATCTACCTGCATTTTATAATATGACCGAGTCACATTGAATGCTCTAAGGCAGGGGTGTCCAACAAAATTTTATGGCGGGCCGGATTTATTAACTTCCCGATATGCTCGTCCACGTTTTCACTGAGTCGTATTGTGATCGATCGACGTAATTTTTTTAGAAACGGCGTTTCACTATTTTACTAACATATGACTCGCCGTTTTTTATAAAATTTAGTCTAAAAAAAGTTAAAAGTTACCCAACTTTTGACCGCGGGCCAGATTAGGAACCTTGGCGGGCCGCATTGTGGCGCACGGGCCGTATGTCGGACACCCCTGCTCTAAGGGGTCATTTTGTTTTTATTTTACGGGAATTACGTAAGATTAAGCCGATTACGCCGAGTTTGTTTGTTCTTTAATTTCTTTAGATACGGTTGAAACTATAGTCGGAGTGACTGACTTAAGGGCCAGAATAGCGGGTACAGCGATTGCGCTCGCGAATTTGATGTTTAAATAAAATGACTGTCTAGTTTTGAAATATGTGCTTCGGTCATTTAACATGGTTAATATTTCAAAATATTTAAGACAAATTTTTGTATTATATTTTATTATGACGACAAGAATAAATGTGTAAAACTTTTTATCATTTGTGGTCATGATAAAAACGTTGAAATAAAAATTAGTTCTAGTTTCTAGTTCTAAATATTTTAAAATAGGTTCTACGCAAATGACCAAAGCACATTTTTAAAAGTATTTGTAAAATGACTGCAGCAAATTTTTCAAAAGAAGATAGTAATATTTTTTTTATTAATCTCGTCCCACTCCTGTGCAAAGGTCTCCCCCATTTCTTTCCAGACAGTGCGATCACCCGCCATACTTGACCACTGTATCTGGAACGTGTCGAGGTCATCGCGCCAGCGTTTTCTAGGCCTGCCTTGGCTCCTTCGTCCGTTTTCAGGCACCCACTGAGTGATCCTCTGGGCCCACCTATCAGGGTGCATCCTGGCCACGTGTCCCGCCCAACCCCACTTTAATTTGGCAGCTTTGCTGTATATAAAAGTAATTTTATATTTAAAAAAAAACAAAAGCGTGAATTAGATAACGCCGCGTTTTAGTCTGGGCCTTAATCAAAACTTACAAAAAACTTACAAAAGTAATTCTCGTATAATAAAAACTTAATGTCTGAAAACTACGCAAGTTTCCATAATAAAGCTCTAAGGAGAGCAGCAATATAAAACACATGGAAATTTTCTGATTTTTAGCATAATCTTTTAGATTTCGCACCATATAGGTACTGTGTACATAATAAAATAGAAAATACTCTAATTTATATTATTTATATCGATTTTGTCTGGGTTAGTTACGAATTTTGGACATTGGAGCCGACATTAAAGTTGCTTATTTTTAAATTCCCATATAAAATGACAATAAGCAATTCATAAACAAAGAAAAAGCTTTTATGGCATCTGGTTCATATTTTAAAGGTTATAAAGGATTTTTTTTTGGATGTGTGGAGTCAAAATTATATCCTTGACCGATCTGTTTCGCCCACTGCCTGCCAAAATCGGATACAATACAATAATTAATAACAAACGATTGTCTGGGACGATGCATAGCTAATCAAAGACATCCGCAAAGTCAGTGATCGGTGTCAAAATGCCGCAGTTCGTAAAGAAAATTGAAAAACTCGTAAAATTTCTAATATCTCTGAAATAATAAAGAAAACAAATGTATTTAAAAAAATACTACTACAGAACAAAACTACCAAAGAAAGAAATAAACTGAACTATAGGTACTGAAGATATTATTTAAATTGGTTAATAAAGTTCTGAGATATAATTAAGCGTTTAAAGTTTTTGTTCGGTTTAAGAATGGTTGCTCTGTCCCTTTCTTGCAAAGTGTGTGTCAGCATGGAATCTGTATGGTAAACTAACAAGTGACGTCGTTAGTAAGTATAGTGCGCTCTCTATTTAGCAAGAAATTAAGATGCTTATAATATCTTCCTTAATTTTGAACACTTTTGATTTGATTTTCGGTGATCGATTTTATTTAAGGTCAGCTTTTAAATACAACAATAAAAATACTCAGTTCGTTAGCTTATTCCTGACGTTTCCTAACATTAACGTTGTTAAAAGTAGGCTGCAAATACTACGTGACCACAGACACTAAAAAGTATTCGAAATATCAGGAAATAAAATAATGTAAATAAACGCGATTAAATCCGTTGAAAGTGTTTAATTTCAATGTGTAACAATCGCAAAATTTAAGAAATTGTTATAGAACACAATTCATAGAACGTCTAGCCATTTCAAAACTTGACTAACTTTACACCGTATCTTTAACTAAGTCCATGCAAAACGTAACACGGTAGGTACTTTATCATGTAAATAAACTTCAATACAAGTCATATTAGCATACATATTGGTTTTTTGCTGGCCGATGTGTCTAATTAGAATTTGGCATTTTGACTCTTGGTACAATAATAAATGGTAGTGTTTGGGTAGCGTCTTGGTGTTTAGGAATAGGGTTGTCACTATTAGTGTCCCTTTATAGACATAGAGCTTCATCATCATCATCATCATCAGCCAGAAGACGTCCACTGCTGAACATAGCATAACCCCCCTTTAACCTCCACACTAAACGACAGCCTGCCTTTTGCATCCACTGGATGCCCGCGACTCTCACAATGTCGTCGGTCCATATAGTGGGAGGCTTCCCTACGCTGCGTTTTCCGGTTCGTGGTCTCCACTCCAGAACCTTTGTTCCCCATCGGTTATCGGTTCTACGAGCGATGTGGCCTGCGCATTGCCTCTTCAATTTGCAAATTTTAACAGCTAACGACAGACGACAGACGTAGAGCTTAGTAAGTTAATATTAGTTGAGTAGCTTGTCCTAGTGTCAGAATTTCAAGTCAACCGAAGGCCTTTGCAATGATGCTACAGATTATTGTTCTAGAAATATGTTGTTAAATTCTGCGCTACCTGAATAAGTGTTCCCCGATAGTTACAACCAGACTAGTCTAGTCCTTAAATATAATTGACGGCGTACTTTTGCTCAGCGAATTTCATGAACAATACAACTCATCGATTTGTTACACTGCTGTTGTGTGAAAGAAGAAAGAACAAACGAACACAGTTTCGCATTTACTTATGATATTAGTACGATGTAGAATCAGTGTGAATTTCTTAAAAGTGACAAATCCATGTTTTTCTGTCTATATAAGATAAAGTTATATGATTATTTACGTGATATTTACCGCGGTAAGGTTGTGGAATGAGCTACCGATATTTCGGCGCAGTTACATGCACCATGTCCCAGGTAAGACTGAGTTCATGTTGTGAGTGTGTTTTGTCAGGACTTAGGTTCGAGTACGAGTCCCAGTGATAACCGTAGCAAAAGACGAAGAAAGAGGGTAGATCGTTTTGTCTGCACCTAACTTTTTAACTGTTCGACCAACCACCCGCATTCTTCAGTCTTCCCGTGAACATGGTGCATGTAACTGCGCCGAAATATCGGGAGCTCATTCCACAACCTTCCCACGGTAAATAAGCGTAAATAATTATATAACTTTACTGAACAACCGTGACAGTTTAAAACAGTGTTTCATATAAGATAACATTAAAAACAAACACATTTTCATATAATATTTTTAATTCGACGGAGACAAATGATAACAAACAAATAACCCACTTGATTTGTGAAAATGCACGAGAGGTGCGGACTGAAAGACCCGTTCATACTTCCGTGGAGACAACCCTACGGACTAGGGTTACTGAACGCGGAAACACAACTGATTCTTTTGACGTAAAACGATACAAATATTTCATATTAGAATTACACGCAGCCAAATGTATTTTGAATAGAGGATAAGTGAATGAACGTTACGAGTTTCGTTATTTTATTATTGACGATAACTTTAACTGGCCTATTATAGAACCGTGCGTGTTAAACTTTGTTAATTTGTAGAGTATTAACGTCTGAGCCATGAAAACTTATTATCTGGAGACTCTAGTGTAAAATTAATAGCAAGACAATTCAATTTTCCTAGCGTACATTTTTTTGTAGTTAAGTTAGTTGTTTATCCGCGACGGAATGGAAAAGTTTTGTGCGTTTAGGGTTGTGTGTTTATTTCTCGCAATGGAACTGAATAGATATAATATTGGTGCAGCTCAATGACGACTAATTTAAAAAAAAAAAATTATATATATGGTGTGAAGGCATAGTAAAAAATATTATAAAATATTAAAAGCACGCGAACCTAAAATTTTGTACCTAAAATCTCTTAAGTGCCATTGGCTTCGTGGTTTAATTCTGTATGAAATGTACTTTTCAATATTAATTTAAAAACTCTGTTAAAAAATAACACTTTCAATAGAGGTTTTGGCGGTGATGCCAACAGGTAATATGTTTGGCGTCGCACTCCTGTGCATTTGCCAGTGTCTTAAGTATTAAATTACTATCAAGTTTAAAGAAACGTAGCCAAACAAGTCAGTTACAGTCAGATTCAAGCAAAGTAAGTCACGATCAAGTCAAAGTCATGTATAAGTAAAGTGGTAGATATTTTAGAAGAGGCTTCTATGGAATTTTGGGAACAACACGGAAATACATGTTTCATCGCGTTCTAATCTTTACCCACACTCGAGCATGTCCTCAAACACTTAATAAATAATAATCCACCATTATTACATACCCAGTTTAGGAAAATAATACAACGAGAAGACGTGTCAAAAAGTAAAAGATACAAGTGTCAATTTGACAGATGTCAGAAAACTGCCATTATTTGTTCATCTCGCGTATGTATCATTTCACGTACTTGTTATTCCGCGTGGTTTAGATTTGTTTAGGCGTGAAATACTTTTGAATTCAAATCCCGCACGGGTTATCTCTCTAACTTACTAGGTTCACATTGACTTTCTTTGACATCTAGCAGTAATAAAAAAACTGAACACGGTTTATTTATTTTATCTTGACTCCTCTACAAATAGTAATATTGGCATGCGAATTTTAAATTCAGCAACAATACTATTTACATCGGTTTTTAATAAAACTTTTACATCAAATTTGCATCTTGCCAAATTGCATTGCATCTTGAAACGAAGAAGAGTCGAAAATTCAGCGAAATTTAACAAGTAGATATGGAATAAGGAAATGTCTAATTCGAACCATTTTTCATTTATAATCATGGGTGATCAAAAGATACATAAACAATAATTTGAATCGAGTCGTCTATGGTCACCTAGGTGCAGGTGATCAAAGGATACCCAAATAATAATTTAAATGAAGTTGCCTTTGGTCACCCATGTGGTTCTATTCCCAGGTGATCAAAGGACACTAAAGATTCGACGTTTATCACCCAGGTGATGATCAAACTGGAATAAACCGAAATAAGAACGATTTTTGTAGATTTAGTTATTATTGTTTCAAGTTAGGTTAAATTATTATCACTAACAAAGTTCTGTAAAGTGATCCCTAATTCCTTATTGTACTTGATACGACGAAGCGGAAATATATTAGAGATTAGTCTAAGCAACAGTTAAGTTATTTTGCCGGTATTTGTTATTAGTGATTAATATGTGAAAGTCGCTTAGCGTAGCGATTAAACGAAAACTATATTGTTTAAAAGCTTTTAGATAACTGTAGCTTATATTAAATCACAGTTATATTTCGTCAAAATAAAGCAACAGTCAGCAATTATCAAACTCATTCCATTCTTCCAAACTAAATTGCCTTCACAAAACTTCTATCGAACAATTCGATTGCGACGCGACTTCTGGCAGACATTCGACACTTCTATCTAAAGATCCGATGTACCGTTTTTTATTTGCGCATTAAAAAGTAGTCAAATATCGATGGCAACAATAACACTTGTGTGTGGGCTGATCATTGTTTGGACTCAGAGGTCAGGTTTCGTTACCAGTGGAATACAAAGAATTAAGTTTGATACAATTTCATACGAACGGCCTACGCACACTAACATACGTTTGTTGGTGTTGTGACTGCATGACAAGTATGCATTTTTTCATGTTCCGTTGCATAGCCTGAATGATTATCACAGTTTTCAGCCCGAATTTTTTTACTGCTAAGCACAGATAGCCGATGAGGTCGAAAGGTTCTGGATTGGAGACCACGTACTGGTAAGCGTAGCGTAGGACGTCCACCCACAAGATGGACAGACGACCTTAAAGAGACCGCAGGGAAACGCTGACCGCAGGGAAAGGCCGTTTCCAACCGGCCCTTTTGGAGATCAATGGGGGAGGCCTACGTCCAGCAGTGGACGTCCTATGGCTGAAATGATAATGATGAAGATGATGAAGCACAGGCCTCGAACGCAAGCTTATACTGGGTTTTGCAGAAAAGATGTACTAAGCTGAAAAGTGCTCATAGTATCCATGATTATGATCAACTCATACTACGGGAGCTATTATGAAATCAAGAAAAAAATACCAGCCGTACTATAGAAAACGGTCATACACTCTCGATAAAATGTAAATGAAACAGATGATATTTTGTTCGCGATTTCAGGGTTGGTCTCATAGTAAAAGTTGTTCATAATGGACTTATGGACACTATGGACTTTCTGTTTAGTACACCCTTTCCGCGTAACCCTGTATAAGAATTAAAAAACGAAAGTCTGCGAATTTGATTCTGAATCGAAGCCAGCCAATAAAACACTCTAGCTTTACAACTGACAATCAGTTAAGTACGGTATAGTTACCGCAGTTACAAAAGAAGCGTCTAGACATTATGAAAGGTAGACATTTTTTATTTGAACCGCTACTTACTGTAGTAGGCGTGCATTAAGAGTAAATTAATAATGTTCGAATGTTTTTGGACCGAATTTAATAAGACAACTTACAGATTAAAAGTAAGTGTGTATAGGTTGAGTGGTCAGCCCTAATTTCAGACTTATGAGTCGTCCGATCTCTAGAAGTCAAAAACCATAACTTGAAAGAAAAAAATACTCTTACATTTTCGTATGATAATGTGGTCGATTTTGGAGGTTTTAGTTGACAAAACTAAGCTAACTAAAACATTTATGTCTTCATCTAATTTGCCTAGTAAAAAGGGGACAGTGATTATTTAATATGTTTAGTTCTGTCAACTTCACAATCAAATGTCAGCCTTCAAAAACGATGCTAATGTCGACTCTGTTGTAACGTTCAATTAACTTTATGATACACCTTAGATCTTGTTTTATTCCTTCAACGGTCTATGGATAGTCTGTTTTGTAGTTTAGTGTTAGCTTGTATTTTGTTTAGTTAAAAAAGGCACTCGAAATATGTATATAAAAAAACATATGTATGATAGCAGTAAAATTATTAAATATCAATATATATAATTATATATATTTTATATGCGAAAAAAGTTTGGCATTATTATAAGATGCCAAATTTAGTTTACAAAAGGACATACGTGATCTTTAAAAAAACGCGGCAATTAAAGAACCTTCTCCTTTTTTCGTCGGTTAAAATGAAACAACAGAATTTGACATCTATGTGTTGTGGTACTTGTGGTTAGTAGGATAAATTGTATTTATATGAGCATCTATAAGTCGAAAATCGGATATCACAAAAAAATAAAAAAGATAATTTCTCTAAATTTAGTTTATAAAATTTTATGCATATTTTTTACATGTATATAGTTATGAAAAAGCTAGGAAGGCAAACTATTTAGTGAGTAACTATTTACAAGATCTGTGCATCATGATAGTAGATGGGTGGACATTAATTCTAAACAAATCCGAGTCGTTGACACCAGACACAAAACGATTCGTGTGTCTATCAACACGTGCTCTACAAATATGGGGGTGATGAATTGAAGTCTCTTTCGTATAGGTATGTATATATATATTATATATATATGTATGTATGTATATATATGTATATGTATATGTATTAATATTCATGGCAATTATATAGAAGTGAATTATCGGCCTGAAAATACAGAGTTACTCAGAACGGTAGAACTAAGCTGATATAAGGTCGTTACATCATTATGGACAAATTTTACTATGAGACATGGCACATATATGTATTTTGTTATTTACTAATAGTTGTGTTAAAGCTACAAGTAAAAATTTAAAAGTAATAAATTAAACCATTACTCGAGCGGCTCCAACCTAATTGCGCTAATCTATCGGAAGCACGAACGCGGACCAATAAAATGAGAGAAAGCTCAAACTCCCATAGGAAAAAACTTGAATTTGCTATCCTCTAAAGCCAATTATCGTTTTTCGAGTAGGTGTGATGAAAAAATATATTTGTCTAGTTCTTTTACTAATGTATGTGCACACGCCGGAGTTTTTGCATAGCAATTAAAACTTAAATCACGCCTGAGTAGGGGACTTTACCGTGATGTTTAGATAACTTTGTGGACAGATTTTTTTTTGACTTCGAAATTTTAAAATAAATAAACCACATTTATTTGTCAAAATATACAAAAAAAAATATGGATATACTGCTACATAATAATTTAAATTTAAAATTTAAAATGATGTTAAAGGTCTATGAAAACACATCAGAAGGCTATCAAAATAATTTAATATAATTTCTAATGTCTAAATAATACGACAAGTTTATTGAAAAAGAATGCCGAATATATTAATATATTTAAAATAAAATAATTTAACAATAGCCATTAGGCGTGTAGAAACAATTAAAATACAGTGGTAACCTTTGTAAGAATCCATAATATGTTAATTGTCAAGCGTGTCGTATTTAATTATCATTTGTTTAACTAATAGGTGGTCTAGTGGGCGGGAGTTATTGTTATGTGTTAATTATAAACCTTTATAACTATTAGCTTACATTAACAATGTAATTGTCAAAATATTTAGTAGGTAAGAATTTTGAGTGTTTAACTACATAGTATTGTGACATATAGTCTTGTAATTTTGTCTCGTGCTCAAAGAGAGGTAACAAATAGCTTCATAAAGATTTCTTAAGTTATCGTGATTATTATACATTGAAATTAAACACTTATATTTATTACTACTATAGTTATACTTGTGATTGATTGATTGATTAACTCTTTATTGTTCATCCATTAAATTTGATGCAGAGGACAAAAACTCTGAGTATATTATTATATCTTTCGCAACCCTAACTACTTCATTAGTTTTAATAATTCTTAAATCCTCGCCAAGGATGAACGATATATACTTATTAAGGATGCTGCAAAGCTATTGAAATTAAAAAACACATCCACATATTAGAGAAGATGGTTGGCAAGTACCATCTGCTTGGAATCCAGCCTGGCGCAGAACTGCGAGACGTCGTTACCATGAGCAACTACTGAAACGTTAGGTTAGTTATTTAAAGGAACGTTTTGATTAAAAACCCTTGTCGGTACTTGTTCAATTTCATAACATTTCTATAAACATCCGTCATTTCGTCTACCTGAGACCACGGATACTGAAAAGCGTTTGAAGTGTCCGTTTTTATCTTTATTTTAGTTTCACGAAACTGGTCATACACTCTTGTCTTAGGAATAAATACATTTGCGATGTTAAATGCGATGAATGCACAACCTTCTAGAGGTAAACACAGCATGCTACAAATAATATAACACTTATAACGATATATAAATATAATATATATACATATTTTGATTAAAATAAACTAAAGATTAACTAAAAAAAAAATGAAGTTTTTTTTTAACCAATTGAAGTTGCCACCGAAAATTTCAAAGTCATGGCATAGATGCCTATTTTGTTAATTCAATAATGTAAAATAAAAATTCTTTTAGTTTTTTTCTGTTTAGATAAGAAAATCACCCGGTTATATAGCACTCATTTACTGACAGACTGTTTAAATTTAAACTACTTGGAATACGAAGCTGAAATTTGGAAGGTGTGGTGTAGATGCCTACTAAGAAAGAATTTTGCGAAAGAGCCGTACTAGGGAAGTAAATGGTGGTTAAACGTTTTTGTGAAAGTCTACGCGTACTAAGTTGCGGGTAATAGCTTTTCTTTAAATAAGAATAAAATACAACTGAATATAACATTAATTACAATTAGTACCTAAGAATGTAGGCGCACTTTTGTTGATTTGTCTCTTGTAATAGTTGTAACTTTTTAACATTACGTTTGGAAAGTAGCTTTTCCCGGCCGTTGTGTGTGGGCGGCCTTATTTGGGACGTTAAGGACCGCTTGAGTTTTTTCGAATAACAGTAACTTTTATGATACATTGACTTCATTAAATTGTTTGTAAGTATATTCTATTTTTGGTATAAGTTTTTACTTTTAGTGATAAATGATCTTGAATAAGTTACTTCTTTAAAAAAGGCTGTATTCATAGTAAGCTATTTCCATTAGGTACATGTTTTCATTGAGGTAATAATTACATAATATTTAACTAAGTAATAAATTACGTTGTTGCTAAGTGTTACGTAAATAAATTCTAAAACAATACCAGGGAGATGTACAACTTAATATTGTAATTTTATTAATTAAAAAAATATATCGATAAAGCTTATCTACTTATGTTCGACCATCTAACTTTTACTCGTAATTTTAGGATTTAATTTAAATAATAGTGTTTTTTTTTAAGTAAAATTGTATATCTTAAAGTGTAAGGCTTAACATAATTTTATTACAATAGTGTTTCAATTTATTTCGATGTTGACGTTGTATATAACAATTATTTTATAATTTTTTATTTTATTTTAATAATTATACTCTCAGATTTATGGAACTTTGATAATACATGATTTTGATTGATTTGATTTATATGAACGCAAACTACTCATACTAATATACATAACTAAGAAAGTGTGCTTGTTTGTTGGTTTCTTTGTTCCTCTTTCACGCAGCAACAGAGCAACGGATCGACCTGGTTTTTTGTATGGGTATAGTTCAAGGGCTGGAGAGTGACATTATCAACATCATCACCATTTTTCATCACTACGCGAGTGAAACCACGGGGTGCGGCTAGTACTAAATTATAGAACTAATATAAACTAATCTAATAAATCAATGCCTGCAGGCTTCGTTTCTAAAATGCTGACTGCATTGAGTAAGGTACGGGGCAGGTTCGATCAGACGTTTGATAATTCTCTAAAAATATTTTCAGCGACCTAGGGCCTTACGGACAACTGCTATAGCGGCACCTAATCCGCTCAGTTGGAAAACCACGCGAACGTGAACCTTATCGCGCCCAGATACGGTTTGCGGTCGCGTGATTTTCCAACTGAGCGGATTAGGTGCCGCAATAGCAGTTGTCCGTCAGGCCCCTAGTCCTAAAGTTTCAACTCCAAAGGCTCAAATATTTACCATGTATCGTGGGTACTTATATTACTATACATCTTCAACTCTTATACATTATACTTTACTATAAAATAACGTATCTCAAACGGTACCCGTTCTTAAGCATACATTCATGCAATTCAAGCTACACTCAAGCTGCACGTAAGCTTTCAACGCGGTGGCCAAAGAAATAATACCCAAGTCGCATGTTCGAATCAATGGGGCACCCATTGCCCTCCTTCCATTCAACTCACTGTCCCATCGCTAAATGACACCAGTCACCACTGAAATACACCTCTTCTCTAGAACCATGTCGAAAATGCATTTAAACAGTTTTCATACGAGTTTGAGGCAAAATGCAAGTTGTGACTGAGACAGGGTGTCAAAATGTCTATAGGTTACTGTATCTCATTAATAATAAACATCTGTACTGTACAAAAGGTATACACCACGGAGAGTAGGTATACGTGACAATAAATTAATTAGCATAGCCCCGCGATCCGGATCTGTAGATAAGGTAAAATTCACACGGTCAGTTGATTTGAGTTGGCTTGATACATATTATGTTTTCCTTCAGCTTTATACAAAGTTATTGTTTTAGCGGCCGCACTATAGCGTTAGTTTACTTGTTTTTAGGGTTCCGTACCTCAAAAGGAAAAAACGGAACCCTTATAGGATCACTTCGTTGTCCGTCTGTCCGTCTGTCCGTCTGTCCGTCTGTCCGTCTGTCAAGACCCTTTTTCTCAAGAACGCGTAAAGTTATCAAGTTGAAATTTATACTAAATACTTGAGTCTACGGTTTCTTTTGGCTGTAAAAAAATAAAAGTTGTAAGTCAACGCAATCAAAAGATATGAACGTTTACGTCGCATATTTTGCGATTTCCCAGGAAAACCAAAACCTATAGGGTACTTCCCGTTGATCTAGAATCATGAAATTTGGCAAAATGCAAGGTTTCATAGCACATATATAGGAATAAATCTAAAAATTGCAAATTTGAAGTTATATCATTTAAAAATAATTATTTTGCTATTACAAACTTATATTTTGTAGTTGGAATGTATAGAATAACCTTATAATCAACTACAAAGGTAAGTTTGTCTTTCAATAATTCAACCTTAGGTTTGTTTTTGGACTAGCGCTCTGAGGGTTCTGTCCAACGGAACCCTCAGAGCACGAGTCCTACTCGTACTTGTCCGGTTTTTTTTTATTAAGTAAGGATATTTATTGACATATAAACTATTGTAATTGGCGAGGGGCTCCAAGACTCTAAAATTTTTTGCCCATCCTCATTTATAATTAACCCATCCTGATCATACTTACCTGAACTTAAAACATATTGTTTACAATTGATAAACCGAAATAAAAGGAATATAGATAGTCGTTTACTGATTTCCTGATGTAAGTCACGTCGTACAATATAAATTTGCTTATAACATACATACACTATCTCAACACGTGCTATTTGAGCCAATTCTCACGTGACAACTCGTAACTCAATGTTTTTGTCTGTAAAATATTTTTATCAACGACCTTGCAACATTTCGAAACCACATCTTTGTGGACATACAGTTCTTTTTAGTAAACAACAAAATACGAATTCTATTGTTTATTCAAATACATTAGTCTTCAACTATTCTTCAACGTTTAACTAGTTGTTGTCCGCGGTTTACATGTAACGGAACTAATATCTTTTCTACATGTTACAGTACCATGTGTCACTCCAGGGTGTTACTACTGTTTTACCAAATTACATTCAAACCAGGTCAGCGGTTACGGAGTTACGTGGAAACGAACATACTCACACACACCCTTACTTACAAACAAACTTTAGCAATGTTTTTTTTTTGTGTTTCGTCAAACTCAATATTGACAGTGTGCATCAAGCTTTAGCCTTATCGGGTCAGGTGGTCTCTCGACCCTTCTGTTTCAAGAGGGAAAACCGTTTTTGAGGGCAAAAACGTATTGTGTGCTATCAGCCTACAATGTGAGTATGAAAGGAAGGGTATAAGTGCTTTAGAAAAGATATGCATGCGATGAACTGATAATTGCTTTATACTGATGAGCAACTTAAGGATTTTTGATATGAAATTAATATACGGGTAATTATGATG
The DNA here is from genome assembly GCA_932305915.1 of Agriopis marginaria. Taxonomy (NCBI): domain Eukaryota; kingdom Metazoa; phylum Arthropoda; class Insecta; order Lepidoptera; family Geometridae; genus Agriopis; species Agriopis marginaria. Next base: position 6,239,644 of record OW029926.1, read on the forward strand.
AGGGTTTACGTCCCTTTGCAATTCAAGAAAAGATGAACTTAATTTAAATTTCACGATAGACAGAGAGCGCGCTATAGCCGTGACGTCAAGCCTTGCGCGCGCCATACAGATGATACTATACTAACACACGCTTTGCGGGAGAGGGACAGAGTATCCGCTCTCTATCCTCACCCAAAATTTTAAACGATTATATCTCAGAAAATTACTAGCCAATTCAAATAATGTTTTCATTATGTGTAATGTATTTAATTATATCCTTCGTTATATAAAAATTAATCCCAATTTACCTTGGCCACACTATAACTTGAGAACGACTTTACCGATTTCATTCATCTTTTTTTAAAGTTTCCTATTACTCTGTAGAAGGTTCCTACGGAATGAAATATGTCCAGAAAATTGGAAAATTTCAGAAACTTAACAACGATTTTAACTTCGCCTGTTTGATAGTTCTAAGACAGGACAACGTCTGTCGGGTCAGCTAGTTTGTAATAAATAAAATATTAGGACACAAGCCTATTTCAAGCACAATTGGAGTACCTATGCTGTCATGAACCTATCAATAACACAGAAAATAGTAAAGCGTTTTAATTTGGTACATGATAATAGCTTTCGGCGGCGTGTTTGATGCTAGCCAATATGCGTAATTGTGGGGTTTACTGCTTAACGCTTGCTAAGTGTTGAGCGTAAGCGTGAGCGGCAGCGTGGGCGGCGAAAGTCGACAAAAGACTTTATTGGCCTATTAGTGAATCTGTTGTTATGCGAAAGTGTGAATGCTTTTATTCTTTTATAGTCACAAAGAACGGTATATAAAGTATCAAAATGATAGCAATCTAGTGAACAATAGTAATGGTTTTAGCTTTTATGCTTGGATCACATAGAAAGGAGGTAACTTCACTCAGTTCAAGTGCAGGCCACAAGCCAGATGAAAAATTTACCGAAAACCCTTTAAAAAAAATTAACTTAGGTTTACGTTCGTCCGCCGCTTCGCCTGAAATGTTAAGCGATGATATGGCCTACGATAGAGCACGCTTTAATAGAAATAGCCAATTCACTCGCGACTTAAAAACACCTAGATTGTAACTATCGGGCAATACCAAATCAGGCAGCGCATTCCACGGTTTGCACAACAAAAGGGGTCAATCCCCGTCTTCTGGCTGATGATGATGATATATTTTTTTTGTCTTACTTACTACTTGCTTGCTCCATAGACACAACATTCAAATAATTGGATCTAATCGACATTTTGATGTCTTGTTTTTGTCGTATTTGCTCGATTAAGGCAGGATTTCAGCAATTAAATTTAAATTTCAAATAACTTTGGATAACATCAAATAAAAAAATTTATTTACTTAAAAATTATACATAATTTGGAATTACAAAATCTAAAATTAAAAAAATTAAACCAATAAAAAGAAAGAAAAAAAACGGAGCTTGAAGACTTATACCTGAAATCTCCTTGGCGGATTCCAAATTGACACACACATCACATCATATCATCAGCCATTAAATGTCCACTGCTGAACAAGGCCTCCCTCTTAGCGAGGGGTATTGCCATAATCCCCACGCTTGGCAGGCGGCTTGGAGATCGCAGTACGTTCACCGTGTACTAACAGGACGCTGCTGCCCATCCTCCGGTGGTTCTGGTCGCAGTTTTAGGACATACCCGGGTCCAAATATACACCAAATTCACCTCCGCGAAATTGGCCAGAATGCTGGCAACAGTGCCACGTTAAAACGGGTAATTTGTATCACCGCTGCATCTTGTAGCTCGCACCCAACACAAATGCACAAGTTTTTTTACACGGCGCAAGTGTTTTTAATGAATAGGTATTACATTATAGGTATAATCGGCGGTTGGACTTTTTAATATTTTTATACCATAAACCGTTGATGTCTTATTACTGGTGGCCATCGTTACGTCTCGATTAACATGATATATATTCAGTGTTAAAGTTATTAAGTATGGAAAGTTCAGGATTTTTTTTTCTATGGTTTAGGTTCATACCGGGTCTTCTTGTTGTCTAGGCGTAAAAATACACAGACTAGTATTATTAAATCAAGATATAATTCAATAAGGCATTTATTAAATACTTTAGTTTACAGTTAATAGTTAAAAACGATTCTCAATTAAAAAATATTATATAAATGTGAACGTTTGTGAGTGGCGTATGCACGTGTTATATAGTCAAAAAACGTCCGCAGTAATTAACCATAAATACTATAAATAAAATATACAATATATTATATACGTACCAATTAACACGAAGAAAGATAATGTGTATAGACTTGATTCTTAAAAATAGGAAGAAATTTAGCCTGCCTGATAGAAGCAGGCAGCGCATTCCACAGCAGGACAGCTTGAAAAGTGAAGGACTTACAGTAGGAAAGATTGACTTGAGAAGAAAGAGGAATTTTTAGTTGGAGGGCACGACAGGATCGCAAAGTACTGGAGTGAGCTTGAATAAATTCAAAGCGCTCCTTTAAGTGTAAGGACTATTTGGATGATAAACAGTAATGTCAGTGTGTATGGAGTATTTACTTACCGATGATATGTTCCGCCATCTTTTTTACAGTTGTTTTGTTATTCTTTAAATTTTTCGTGCAGCACTTTTTATTGTCCCGGCTTGCGCATCTATTGCGGGACTGTGGGTCCAACTTGTCCCAGTATTCTGTCAGGATCCGGTAAGTATTGCCGCAATTAGCGCGTCATTGTGATCAGAGCTGTTTTAATAAAATTACTGCCATTAAGGTGCAACGTTTCACAAATGGCGGGAAATTCAAATTTCAAACAGTTTTATTGTCCTTGTAGCTAGGCCGGGTAATTATTGTAAACGATCATGATGTTTGCGACGATTGATTATTATGCTTTACAAAATCATGTACAGTTATTTATTAGTAACGCACATTATTACTTACATTTGTCAATAAACAATTTTTTGCTGTTTCAAACGGTTTATTGACAAATGTAAGTAATATGGTGCGTTACTAATAAATAACTGCACATGATAATGTAAAAAACACCCAACTATTGTCGCAAACGCTGTGTCATTTCAAAATAATTACCCAGCCATACGGACAAAAAACTGTATGAAATTTGAATTCCCGCCTTAGGTAAAACGTTCCACCTTAATAAGCTGTTAAGTAAGTAGTTGAATTCTTTTCCTCAAATTGATTTCAATATCTTTTCTTTTTGTATTTTTTGTATATGTTTATATTTAAATTCACATACACCCCAACAATGGCCGTACCCATTCAAGTAGTCGGCCAATAAAAACTTTTGATCGATTGAGAGGTGCATAAACAAAAAGAAAAGATCAAACGCATTACGAATATTAAGGTGATAACGCACCGTCATGTTTTTTCAAACTATACATAATTTTTTTTACTGCTTATTCATTTTAAAAATAATCAATTTACAAGGCCAAGGTAACCAATTTTCTCTTTTTACGGCATTAATTTCATTACAGTTATATAACTATTAACGGGATATTATTATCGTGAGAGGGTTGTATTTATTGTGGATATTGTCCCGATATAATCATATCTTTGTAGTGAACAACAATGATGGTTTAAAACAATGCTAATAATTTGATTAATTTGAACGGATGATAAAATAAATCAAGTACCTGAGGAGCTTCAAGCTTTGATAGGTTTTATGGAAACTCTGCGGTGGGTTATCACCTTAACAAAAAGACCATACGCATTATGAATATTAAAGAGCATCGTCTTTTAATCGTTAAGGGCGTCGGGAATCCAATATAAATTACCTACCGATTAAAGAAACACGTTATTAGCTGTCAGAAAATATTTAGAAACGAGAAAAACGATCGCTAAGGAAGCGCCTTTATAATTAAACTTTTTTTTTTAATATTCGAACTCTTTAGTAGAATGATCGATTCAAGTGAAAGTTGTAAACGTCTCCAATAATTATGTACATTTTATTGGTATTTAAAAATGTTAAAATGATTTTTTATCGCCTCTCAGTTTTAATTTTGGTAGCGATTGGTCGTAAAAAGCTAGTGACCGAATAAAATACTTCTTTACATAAACAACGCGTATGCATGCCACTTGTAAAATCAACATCCAGAATAATAATGTGCCAAGATGTCGCCGTAGGTGGCGCAGTTGTCTTAAGTAAAAATATTTGTAAAATCTAAAGAAACGAAATATTTGTATAGGAGCTCAATAGATCAATCAGATAAGTTAGAGAATTTTTTTAAAACATACAAACACACAAAGTTATATGATTATTTACGGGATATTTACCTTGGTAAGGTTGTGGAATGAACTGCCAAAGCTATATAACCTATATCCCGTAAATAATCACATAACTTTAGTGAACAACCGTGATAGTTTAAAACACACACTTTCACACTTTAAGCCTTTCACCCCTTTTCCGTTCCATCTTGTGTTAAAATATAGTAGGTATGTACAATACGTAATATAATTATTGTATTTACAACACATTAGGCTGACCTCACCATTTTGTAGGATTCCTGGTCAGGAAGAGAGAGAGAGAGAGAGGCACCTACAGCTTGGCAAAACATTTCATCATCATCATCATTTCAGCCGTAAGACGTCCACTGCTGGACATAGGTCTTTCCTCATCGATCTCCAAAAGGGCCCGTTGGAAGCGGCCTGCATCTAGGAATTCCCTGTGGTCTCTTTTAGGTCGTCTGTCCATCTTGTGAGTGGACGTCCTACGCTGCGCTTGCTGGCCCGTAGTCTCCATGCGAGAACCTTTCGGCCCCATCAGCCATCTGTTCTGCGTGCTATGTGCCCTGCCCACTGCCACTTTCACTTGCTAATCAGGGGCTATGTCGGTAACTTTCGTTCGTCTACAAATATCCTTATGTCTGATTTGATCTCGTAGAGAAACCTCGAGCATAGCCCTTCATAGCTCATTGTGCGACTTTTTTACTTTTTTATACAAACAAGGGAGATAATATGGTAAGGTGGTGTAGAGGGCGCAAATGCTTCAGACCTAAATCAGTCTCGCTTCATATTAAAACAATCTTTTAAATTTACAATTGAAATTTTACAGATAAAAATACGCTATATTTTATTTCTATTTTTAATTTTAAGTAGGCAGGTCAAACAACATACAACTTGGTTTAAAGAATGCAAGCACCAGTAGGTAGGTACCAGACCTAAAGGTTGATATTCATTAAAAATAAAATAATTACGAGCCTTTCAAATGAAGCGTAGCTAATCTCCCGTGTAGTACGTCCTCAAACACAACCTCACGATTTGAGTAGATCAAAAAACATTTTACGATTATTAAACCCCCCGATTGACAACCGGGAAGGCATTCTCCGAGTTCCCATATTTTTATGGCGTGTAAAACCGTCGGCGCTTTTTTATATCATCTTCTAAGTGACATAAATTCTAATACAAAGTCCATTTGTGTATCTCGGACGTCTTAAAAGGTATGGGGATAATCGTTTTTCTGCTTTTTACAAGGAACTCATTTCAATTATCAGACGATTTGATGGGTATAAAACGCGATGGTATGTGTCGCGCGGACGGCGCCCTACGGCGGCGGTCGCATCGGTAGGACGTCCCGCGACTTCTATACCATATTTTAATTTTCGAAGACGCTAATTTAATTATGGAACTGTTGTTTTTTCGGCGCAGCTGTATCCTGCCAGTGTTCGATAATTTTCATAAATTAACGGTGCATGCTCAAAACGCCGATACGGGCTTTTGTCGTTATTTAGTGACAATTATGTACCTATATTTAGTTGAAATTATTGCTGCTTGGTTCTATTTCTTTTTTTAGTATTTTAAGTACTTAATACGAGGAATAAAATAATTGGAAAGTCAGTCGAATCCGATGTAATTGAATAAGTTAGGGTATAATTTCTAATCCGGTGCGTAGGCGTCCTTTAGAAGTTTAGACGAATGCTTTGATATGGGAGGGATTAATATCTATTGAGAGAGTGTGAAAGGACTTTGATGTGACACGACAAATGAACTCCGTTTCAAGTGACCGATGAGTGGAGTTAATCAACGTCATTTCACCGTTACTTTTAAGGATTGTTAATCCAGAAATATTTTATCGGGCTTTTTAATACACAGGTTTATTTTAAGGTTTGAACTCTACGAATTACAAAGTAAAAAACGGTAATAGCAGAGTAAAAGCTTTTGTTATTATAGAGCCTTATAAAAAAAGGATTTTAACAAACTTTTGTGTAAAAATTCTTTGTTAAAAAATTGGTACAATAAAACAGATTAACGCTCCTTGCTGCCTGATAATAATAAATATTAATAAAATAAATAAAATAATAGTATTAATAAAATACACGGTGTCATATTTTTTTTCGGTGCTGCGATTTAAATTAAATGGCGAATTAGACATAGGTGTGGCTAAAACTGCGACCAGAACCACCGGAGGATGGGCAGCAGCGTCCTGTTAATACACGGTGAACGTACTGCGATCTCCAAGCCGCCTGCCAAGCGTGGGGATTATGGCAACACCCCTCTATAAGAGGGAGGCCTTGTTCAGCAGTGGACATTTAATGGCTGATGATGATGTGTGTGTGTGTGTGTGTGTGTGTGTGTGTGTGTGTGGCTAAAACTGTCATTACTTTTGTTATTACAAAACAAAATTTTACAGCTCCAGTTTATTTTTGTATTATTAGACTGATATTTAAAAACACGTCTTGTACATTTGGTAGTGTCAAGTATTTTAACATTTTCTAGTTTTTTGTTAAATGTATCGTCAAACAAGTCATAGTCGCATTCACATTTTCCAGTAAAGTGGAGAAGTCTTTAATAAAGACTTAAAATACTCAAAATTATTATTTTGGTAAGTGTTTATTTCTGTTATTACAATTACTACTCGTAAATCATAAAATCCGAAACGTGGATATTCGCCAAAGAACCAGAGTCACCAACATAGCTGTTAAAATTTGCAAGTTGAAGTGGCAATGGGCAGGCCACATCGCTTGAAGAACCGATAACCGATGGGGAAGAAAGGTTCTGGAGTGGAGACCACGAACCGGAAGACGCAGCGTAGGGAGGCCTCCCACTAGATGGACCGACGACATTGTGAGAGTCACGGGCATCCAGTGAATGCAAAAGGCAAGCTGTCGTCCAGTGTGGAGGTTAAAAGGGGAGGCCTATGTTCAGCAGTGGACGTCTTCTGGCTGATGATGATGATGATGATGAAATCATACATTAGAGAACCTAAGATACAAATAATATTGTAGAGAAGGACCTGCAAAACAATACGACTTCGACCCTAATTTAAACTGTTTGATAGTCTACATTTCACTCATACGCCTCCTTGGTTCAACTAACCGCGACCAACTTATCAATAGAGGTAGCCAAAACAGGGAACTAACATATTTTCCAGCGAAAGCTGCGAGTATTGTTTAGCAAATACAATGGTAGCTCCTCCACTCATCTGTGTAGATAATGTGGTGGCAGTTACTGGTGGTCAGTTTCAAATAAATTCTAATTAAAGTCCGCTGCCGGCAGGATGGCCTGGAATAATTGACAAGTTCTGATGAATCGCTGCAGCTACCTTGTTAAGAATTGGGCCCATCTGTCTTTATGGCACCTTGGTGTTGACCACTCCAGTTTAGGTGTTGGTTTATCGATTTCGCTTTTTTTTCTGTGAGTTTGTGTTGGCGTTTGAAATTGGTTTGATTTGTTTATGTGACTTATTTTTTAATAAATAATAGGCTTGCGCTTGACCGCCACCTCACCTGATATTTATCGATGATGCGGTCTACGATGGAGCACGCTTGCCTAGAAAAAACTGATCACGATTTGAAGACACCCAGATTGTAACTCCCATTCAATCGGGGAACACCCATTCAAACATACTATGACTTGTTTGACGATATTACTTACAATTTTAATTGTAAATATTCCAAAGACATTGACTTGTTCACAGCCGGATAAAACTTCTCTAAATATATGCATTTTTGTCTTTTGTTACACTTAACCTTTTCTTAAGAATAATTTAAAACGGTTACAGGTTCATCTCTACAATGAGTAGGCTTTAGAAGACTAATTCTCCAAACAAAACTACTAAACCTAAAATGTGACTAAAAATTCGTAAACTATGTTGTTAACAAGCAGTTTTTATCACTTATCTTAACTTAAACCATAAAATTTCATAACACCAGTTTTAAAATGATCTCTTAATTTATACCTCGTTATAACTACCAGCGCTTATTAAGAAGTTATTAAGACATAAAAAGTATTTACTTACCTAATAAATTACACGGTTGACATTTGTAAATAACGGGACCTGTTAAGAACCATAAAATGCATTCCTAAACGCATTAAAAGCTACTTTAAAAGATAACTATTTTCTTTTAACATGTATTTTAGGACAATATGACGACTACTGTAAGAGAAAAAAAATCTTTAGTATGAAAATGTGAAATGTAAAAAATATGAATTTTTTGTAATATGAACCACCAAGCGGGTTTCTTATAAACACGATAAAAAAAGAAACACGCAAATTGGATTACAGATACCAGCGTAACCGCTGCACATACATAAAAAAAATACGGGCCGAATTGAGAACCCTTTTCCGAAGTCGGTTAAAAAAACATTCGTTCATTTAAAATTCGGAACAAAGTTGTATTTCTCTTTTGCAAAAAGAAATAAATATCACAATAGCGAAACATTCAAACTTTAAGGTGGGTTTCCACTGTGATGTAAGTACGTTATTTACCGCAATGTTACGCAAATTCCTGCATGTTAAACATAAATTTTTAATGGTTTCTTTTGATTTTCGAAAAGTAGGAAACAAAACCTAATTCTGCTCTTACCAAGTTTAATAAAGTAAAGACTGGTGAAGTACACTGGTGTAATTTTCGCGTGTTTTTTATTTTATTTAAGGAGTTAAATAAATAAATATTCAGGACATTTTTGCACACACGGTCTCCTGACCCAAAACTAAGCAAAGCTTGTGAATCTTGTGATAAGATTGCCAGAGACTGATATACATACATATATAGTTTTAAATACATACTTAAATAGATAGTAACACCCATATATAAAACAAATACAAATGTTCATCACATAAATGTTTGTCCTAAGTGGGAATCGAACCCACACCCCCAAGCTCAGAAGGTAGGTTCACTACCAACTGGACCAACGGGCTATTTATAGGCCCGGGCATGAAAAATTCGTCGCTCGTATTATTTTCCGTAAATTGTGCTTTTTCGACAGTTAATGTGTAATAATGGTAGATTATTATTTCATGTCGCGCAGGATATGGACATGGGATCCACCTTTGGTGAATGGCTTTCTCATCTCATCATTGAATTGCAAAAAACACACCCGTATCTTAACCTCATAGTAACGAGTATGTCAGTAAGTTTACAATAGGTATATACATTTGCTAGGACTTGTAAATCCAACTCGGATGGGCAGCGTTCGGGAAATTGCGTGACATCTTCTCGTCCAAGATACCACAGTGCCTCAAGACGAGGGTATTTGACCAGTGTGTGTTGCCAGTGATGACATATGGTACTGAGACGTGGTCATTAACTGTTGGCCTTTTGGAAAAACTCAGTGTCACACAGCGGGCAATGGAGAGAGCTATCAGAAACGTGGATATTCGCCAAAGAACCAAAGTCAGCGACATATCTGTTAAAATTTGCAAGTTGAAGTGGCAATGGGCAGGCCACATCGCTCGAAGAACCGATAACCGATGGGGAAGAAAGGTTCTGGAGTGGAGACCACGAACCGTAAGACGCAGCGTAGGGAGGCCTCCCACTAGATGGACCGAAGACATTGTGATAGTCGCGGGCATCCAGTGGGTGTAAAAGGCAGGCTGTCGTTCAGTGTGGAGGTTAAAGGGGGAGGCGTATGTTCAGCAGTGGACGTCTTCTCGCTGATGATGATGATGATGACATTTTCTAGGAGGCTGAAAGGTACAAAAACATCAATCATAAGCGTAAGCAGCAACGAGTTACATAGTAAACTGTTATAAAACTCGATATCACTATCCAACATAATTGCAATAAATCAATAAAATACCACTCTTCAATTATATGGTGTTCTGACACTTTCGTTTATACGAGTGTTTACACACTTAGATTGATAGTTGCTAAGCAGGAACTAGCTGTTACAGTAATAACCGTATCTTCTTTGATACAGCCAATAATCTCTGAGTTAACTACATGTTTTCTATCCGTGTTTTGACTACCTCCTGCCATGTTAACTCGCTTTTCGCGTTTTCTACCTATTTTATTGGAAGACGTATTGCATTAAAAATTCAACTTAAAACAATGTAAATCTTTTTGCGTGTCTGCTAAAAGACAGTGTCCATTTCATTGCCCAGAAAACAACAAGAAAAAAAAACGTAATAAAATAATTGAACTGCTAGTATCTGCCTGTTTATTTTATTTATTAACAGGCATGTGCTTGGCCGCCAACTCGCCTGATGTTAAGCGTTGGGCCAAAATGTCCATACAACTCAGTGATAGTGTCTTATTCAACGCTTACCTACTTGCATTATTATTTATTCGGTGCACTTACTTAGTTGGTGGCGATTTGGCGAGTTAGGAAAATGGCAAGCAAGCTACAGCCCCCCTTAACAATTGAGCGCGATTGTTGTTAGTCGTTCACTTTACATTCCGCACTTACATGCGTTAAACCGTTCTGATTCTCGGTCTTATTTAAATTGCACTGATCGCAAAAGACATTGTCAAACTATCCACAGTACTGGAAAAATACGCAACGCAAGAGAGATAAACGATGAAACAAATGAAATCTTAAGTGCAATTGAAATAAAGGAGAAAATAAAATAAACTTAGTGTAATATAGCGCATAAACCTGCGTCTGTACAATATGAACGATTTTTAAATACAGTTGGTATATTTAATTATACACACCAAACAATGCAAATATTTTGTTGTATCAAAAACAATAAATTTTTGATTAAGATTGTAGATGTAATAAGAATTATATTTACTACCCTGTCGATGTCACAAAAATACATTTAAAAAAAACTCATGAATGTCAGCTTTATCTGAACGCAAACTCACAGTAGAGCGCTGCGGTATAATAGCTCCTCTCATCATCATCATCATCAGCCAGAAGACGTCCACTGCTGAACATAGGCCTCCCCCTTTAACCTCCACACTGAACGACAGCCTGCCTTTTGCATCCACTGGATGCCCGCGACTCGACGAATACTCGGCGAATAGCTCCTCTAGTTACCGATATTTATTACAGTAAAATTTTCTTGTGGTTTGTTAATTTAAATTAAACACCGTATAATTACAATGTATTTTGTAATTGTAATCATACAGCTGTCCCATTTTCTTGTCGCTCAACGTACCTGGTAAATGTTGGTGTGAAATTTTACAAGCCCATAATTTTGAGGAGTGGTACGAAAAATACCACATAGTCTAGTAATTAATACGTTCGAAGATTACAGTTTTGACGTTTAATTAATCGATTATTTTTCCGTAGCTTTTATTATTCAATATGTTATTAAATATCGTAGAAATATTTATTGTGAGTTATGGTGCCAAAGTTCGTGTGGTGATTGCTGTGTTAGGTAACGGGCATCGAGATACATTCCTATAGAGTATCACAGTGAAAACATTCAAAAAGCGCCATTGTACATACATTGTATCAATTATATACTTCACAATGCCACATTTACTCCAATTATAGCTAGCTAGAACGGTTTGAATTCGGTTTTTTAATTCAGGCTATAACCCATAATTTCACAATAATTACACAAAAATAACAATTTGATAAAATCTATACTAATATTATAAAAAGGAAAGATTTGATTGTTTGTTTGCATTGAATAGGCTCCGAAACTACTGAACCGATTTGAAAATTTATTTCACTGTTAGGAAGCTACATTACCCCCTGGTGACATAGGCTATAATATATACCCGTGCGAAGCTGGGGCGAACCGCTAGTAAAATATAAAAATATGTCACAGAAATCAAATAAATGACAAATTAAATATAAAAAAACACAATACATAAACACACACAAACTATAATAATCATGTCAGGTAGGTACACTCACTAATTCTTTCTCTTTCTCTTTTTAATTGAATGCTGTTTCATTTCGATGGTTTTTAGCTATGATCAAAATTTGTCGGTGGTTAAAAAGGGCTTTTGAATAGGTCGTAGGTTTTCTGTTCTTAAATAAATAATTTTATTCCATAACACAGGTCCCTTTGCTTATTAGCATTCCTCGCACCTGCTGTGCACACGTTCATTTGCTTAACCTTTCTAGTGTAAGCGTTAATTAAATTTGAATATTGTATAATAATTTCACTCTTTACATTAGCCTACTGTAGGGTTAACGTGGCCGTGTGGCAGTTTTAACTATTATTCCAGTTTTACGAGAGGCACAAAAACACCCATGTTCCTATTTTAAAAGCCATTACATGTTCAATTCATCCGTAGATAATATTATTATGAGATTAAATGAGACTAAAAAGTTTTTTAAAATGAGTCATGTGTGACATCATCAGCCAGAAAACGTTTACTGCTGAACAAAGGCCTCCCTATTAGAGAAAGGTGTTTCCATAATCGCTACGCTTGGCCAGTGGCTTGGGGATCGCAGTATGTTTACCGTGTACTGATAGGACGCTGCTGCCCTTCCTTCGGTGGTTCTGGTCGCTGTTTTAGGGCCATACACGGGGGATCCCCCCCATTTATATTGAGGGTACAAAGTTAATCTGTACATTTTATTTAGTGGGGAAACGTTAACGATCAGGGACTCCAGATCCCGGGAAGAAAATTTGACTAGTAGTTTATTTGAATCATTTGAAATACGTAATTTTGTTCGCAACTTTGTACGCGTATAAACTTCCTTTGCTCTTTTTAGATCGGCCATTTCGCAATATCTTTTCTTAGCGAAAGACCCCGAAGACGAAATTTCCATAAACCCAAATTTCAGCATTTTAGGTCAAATCGTTTTCAAGATTTCGTGATGAGTCAGTCAGTAAATGAGTAAGTGGAATTGCGCTTTTACCTATATTCTATAGATTTCACTAAAAACTACTTTATATGCTATCCCACTCCTGGGCAAAGGTTTCCTATCTCTTCCTAAACAATTCGACCACTCCCCATATTCGAGTTTGCAGATACATAAATAATTAAAATTAGACATCCTCATAAAATACTGAAACTATTTAACTACGAGAAGCTACCGAGTATCAAGCGAGTACCTAATACTGCATTTTACGATTTTACACTCATATTCACATTCAATAACAAGATCGTTAAAGCTGGTTATGATTTTCATGGCATTTTTAAGTCCCTGACCTGTTTCTAGGGCTCAAGTTTCCGTGTTATCTAGGCTTTTAATCTAGGCTAGGTTTATCTTATTCGGCGATCGCGTAGACTTCACGTTACTACAAGTTCAGGCCGATGCTTATCGCTATGAGGTCGCTAAAGTTGCGCTGAAAAATATTGATGTACCTATTCTAGTTAATGTCGTATTTTTAGTGTCTGTGTGACAACGTCGAGGAGTAATAAAGAAGGTATATAAGGTTTGTAAATTGTGTGTTACATAATATTTTTGTAATTTTTTTTTTTGCTTAACCGTATAATTTGTAACGCTTTCTGAAATTTCAAAAGGTACCTTGGAGCTACGGAGTTGAAATATGGTAAATAGACTTCTTATGTGTAAACATCTAAAGTAAGTAAGGATGTGATTGCGATACGGTTGAATTAAAGGACTCAATAGGGAGTTGAAAGTTTGTATGAAAGTCTACACGTACCTACGGAATCGCGTGAACCAGCAAGTAAGAACTTAGTATTAAAAAAAATGCCATCGATGGCAACCAGGCGGGTTGCCTGATGGAAAGCAGTTACCGTCATCTATGGATACTTATAACACCAGAGGCATTACAAATACGTATACTATTATCTTACCTTTTGAAGAACCCCATGTTGTAGCTTCTCGGAAACACCACGGAAAGGAGCTCATTCTAAATTTTACGGATATGGGGCAAAAGGGATCGTGTGAATCGCACAGTGTGCACTTTCCACTGATCTATGATCATATGTGGATAAGCTTTCAGGCGGTGGTGGCTAGTGCTATGATAAAACTGCGACGCCGCGCTGGCATCAAACAGTTTTTTAGAACACTCCCCGTCATAAAAGCAATAAAAGATACAGCGAGACCCAACGTCTTTGCTTTTGCTGAGCGGCTCTAGATCTTCGGTGAGCTTGGGATCGTCGATAATTCTTACAGCTCTACTTTCTGTCAATTCTCCAATGATAAACTCTAGACGGTAAATTAAGAGAGAATCTTATATCCAGCAATGAGACAAGGAGAGCTGTAGATTGCGACGAACTCTACCTAAGTCCGATGAATTCCAAACAACATAATCAGACAGAATAAACAAAAAATTAATGTATGTTGTAAATGTAAAATACCAATAAAACCAGCAAACATGGAATTGCGTGTCGTCTGCCTATTTAAATACTTATCGAAATCTATCGGACACTTAAACATGAACAAGGAATAAAATAAAAACAAAAAATAAAATGAAAAACTGTGCAATATCTTATTCCTTGTAACTAGTAAGCCCAATTAGCAAGTGAATTCCAATGATGTTGTAACTGGTTATAGGGCTGAGACTATGTGGTTAAAATGATAGGCTTGCTTGATTTTAAAGGACATGATTTTATTTAAAAAAAACTGTATTTCTTTTTTTTTTTTGTTTCATCATAAGCACTTAGGTTTCTTTTATTTTTTTTATTTGACTAAACTTTGGCTTAATTTTAATTTCTTCGTTTTATATCTCAGTTGTGTTTAATTTTATGTTAAACTAATTTAACTATAGTTATTTTATTTTATCGCTCAATATTATTGCATGCTGTCTTTACTTGTAATTATTGTGTCATTAAGTTATACGTTTTGATATATTGTTTTGATGTATACAGTGTACGTGGACTTAGATATATAATAAAATTAAGTGCTCAATGTCTAATTTTAATACAACTTTAGCTCATCAAAACTTAAAGGAACCTTTTTTGTTTTGTTTTCTTAGCCTACTAGTTTCAGAAAATTGAGGCCATGCCGTTAATGCAAAAACAAAAAAATATGTACTCCATATAATTTTTATTTTGCTGCCTTAATTATATAGAACTAGTATCTTAAAAAATATAGTAAAACGGTAAACTTTTCAAGGTATGCGGGAATTTTTAATAAATTAAAATTAACTAACACATATGTTTTACTAACATGATGAAAATCAAGTCGACACGCACCAAAATAAATAAATATTACGATAAATTTCCTGTCGATGTTGATTTAATCGTTTGTATAATGTTCATGTACACAAAGCTGTTAAACAGAGTTGAAATGCGTGTCATCAGATTTTACTAATGGAGATGTAATTGATAATTCAGAAAAAAGAAAATACAAAACCGTGGACATTTGTTAATATAAGTCCCTGTGTATTTTTATTTACAAATTATTATTAAAAAATAGGCAAATAGATAACTATTTATTAGGTCTCTAATATTTAAGTTTTTTTTCCGACGTATCGTAGCCGATCAAGTATGTGGGACCAAGCAATCTTAGTTGAAGGCATCGCCAAACTTATAAAAAAAACACACCAGTTCAGAATGAGAATTGAAATAAATAATACCAAACACTAAAAGTCTGTGCCAAGTATCTACCAACTATCACTCCTTCCTCGTGGAAATTTCAAAGATTCGTACAACGATTTACGTCTTCATTTATGATACGTACTTCCCAAGAATGGAACTCCCTTACATCTTTCTTGTTTCCTGAGCATCTTCAATAGAAAGGATACATTTCTTCTTCTAGATAAACGTGTTCCATTCTGGGCCACACCGCCGCTTACCATTTGGCGAGTTGGTGGCCAAACGTAGATCTATTCTATATATTAAAACAAAACTGTAAGTACTAGGTACTTGAAATTCTTGGGCGTAAAACAAACAGGTAATTTTGCAGTCGTTAATTTTATTACTTACCTACCTACGTACCACTACAAGAAGTCCACATCATAAACATAAAAAAATCAATTGGCAATCGGCATGTTACAGACAAAAGTGTCACTTCCAATGATAATAAAACCCTTGTTTTATGTATTCCATGTTCATAATTAAAAGAGCAATTATGAGCTTGTAAAACGTTTACAACGTACTGGTATTTTTATAAACCAAAAAGATTTTATCTGACTCTCGTAACCCGCTATCTGATCTTTGTAAGAGAATTCAGTAACATTTAAAAATGTAAATTTTCTAAAGGAGACGTGCTTGTGTTTAATTTTAAAGTAACTTTTAAACTGTCATAATAATGAAAAACAAACTTTGCGCAGTTTTTATTTCATCAATTCTTGGCTACAAATATATACCTATGGATTGCATGATAGATTGATTTGACTTTCACGATTTGAACACATGTTTAAATGTTTATCGGGACTTATATAGTACAGAATGTTTATTGGGTCCTATTTTCACCTAAATAAAATAACGTTTCTTCTAGACAAGCGTGCTCCATCTTAGACCGCATCATTGCTTAACATCAGGCGAGTGGGTGGCCAAATGGAACCCTATTATAAAAAAAAATTATGTTGAGAAAAACAAAGCTGTTTTGAAGAAAAAAAAGTATAAACAATTGTTTTGAACTATGTGTAACTTGCCTTAATAATATGGAAATGTTACCAAAGGTTAGCAGCTTATTTGTTCTTGTGTTACCATTTATTGGTCTTTAATTAGTGTAGAAATTTTTATGTCTTTCCTTAACTCGATTAATTTATGATGCACAGTCTTTATCGCTGATCTCGGAATGTTAATACCCTAGTAAATTTTGAAGTACCGTAGCAAAACGGAATCCTTATACCTAGAATCTATCTGTTTTTCTGTTCGTCTGTTGGTTCATTTTCTTCAGACATTCGTTTTTATTGTGGTTAAATCTGGTACACGTAGAAGTACTAGGGAAATCATAAAAAAACAGACATCTGATCTGGCTACGGTACCCTGTCATAAGTATGTAACGACACGCACCTACCATTTTTTTGTTTGAAGTTCTTACGAAATCCAATTCGAAAATCTTGATGCGATACTTTTTCTTTCTTTAAACTTAAGTTCGTACCTAAGATAATCATCATCATTCATCATCATTTCAGCCATAGGACGTCCACTGCTGGACATAGGCCTCCCCCCCCATCTCCAAAAGGGCCTGTTGGAAGCGGCCTACATCCCGCGTTTCCCTGCGGTTTCTTTTTGATCATCTGTCTATCTTGTGAGATAATATATTAGACCTAAGATAATATATTAAAGCAAAAAACAAACATTAAACATAAGCAGTCTATAAACATTAGCACGTCTGGCGCCTTTTTTTAAACAGTAAATTAAAAACAAAACTAACAATGCTAATGAGTGTTGTCTGTTTGACCGTAAACAAGGGAAGGACTTAGGAGTGAACTTTTTCTAGCTCATCTAGCTCCAAGCTTTCGCCAAGCAGCTATTGAAAAAAGTTAGTTATATTAGTTGGCAATAATCAAGGTAGCTTATTTCTTCCGAAATTAATTTAGCTATTCGTTTATTGTGCCTCTCGAATTTACCTGCTGTCCTGCGGAATGTGTATGTCCCCATCTGTCCAGGAAACAAAATATATAAAGTCTATATTATGTCCTGGAATAACAGGTCACAACTTTTGTTATGCCCCTTCTCGCAACATCCTTGCTCCGTCCATGTCGTGACTGCTCATCATTCGAAGCTACATATTAGTTTTGAAACCATTTATTAGATGCAGTCGCGGTCTTTACTGATTGATTTTGATATTGATTGCTCGCTTCCGCATCAAGCTTTCAAGTTCACGTATTGATGCTTTATTGATGTTTTGTTTGTACAAAAACCGTGTGTTTAATATCGATTGCGCCAACGATATGCTCGGATTGTGGATGTACTTTCACGGACTTTTCAGAGTTTGCTATAATGTCAATAGGTTCTTTGTTAATGCTAACCGTCTACCCAATAATATAATTATGTAGATAATTTATAAAAAAAATAGACATAGTTGTCAAAAGTCAACGACATCTCAGCTTCGACTAAAATAAAATGAATAATTCGTGGACGAGATTATCCCGAGACCGGGAAAAATTGCGCAAGAGAGAGAGATAGAGAAGGCCTTATAACCTAACCTTATAACCATTACCTTATAACCATTGGGTTGATGCGCGATGTAAGCTGATGATGATGATGTTGATAGTGACGGCACAGCGTATTGCTAAAGGTGCATTTTCCGTATTGCTAAAGGCGCATTTTCCGTATTGCTAAAGGTGCATTTTCGCCTTAAAGGTTAGCAATTTTTGTATCTGCAACTTTTCAGAAAGTCTACAGTTTCTATTAAAAGTTTAATTTCGGTTTCAAGTTTACAGCGTTAATCTGCTAATAAAAGTTGATATCGCTATATCATGGAGTGGGCTGTAAAGCCATAATACGATATAATTTTATTAGATAGATAGATATTAGTCTTAATAGGACTTTAAGTTTGAAGTTGAAGGTAAGGTTCCTTGCAGCGAGTTGTATTTAACTTGTGGTAGAAGTGCCTTTACGAGTTGTTGGTCTGCGTATTGGTTTTCTGTAGTTAGTAGTCACTGACACTGAAATGTGTTCAAGGGCCTTACGGCTAGCTGTTAAAAGCAATCCAGTTTAGGTGACGAAAAAATGTTGCGCGACCGCAAACCGTGTCTGGGCGCGTTAAGGTTCACGTTCGCGTAATTTTCCGAACTTTTTGGTTTTCAGATATCTTACCTACTCCTCTTTGTCTTCTTTCTACGTCCATCAGTATAAGCCTATCATATTTCCACTGCTGGTATTCAGGCCTTCTCTCAGAGAGGATGAGCTTTAATCCACCATGCTAGCCTAGTCCATGTTAGTGAATGTCATTAGGTCTTTGAATTTTTTTTGGTTTTTGGACATACCGGTTACCTCACTATGTTTTCCTAACGAAACTGATCATAATTTACTTAGATACTCAAATAAGTAGGCGGAGCGTTGGTCGTCCAGCTGCAAGATGGGTCGACGATATTATTACTATCGCGGGTCAAACCTGGACTAGATTAGCACAGGACCGAGGCAGATGGCATAGCAAGAGAGAGGCCTATACCCAGCAGTGGGATAAGGAAGGCTGTGGATGATGATGATGATGACTCAAATAAGTCATTGGTGCAGGGCCGAAGATAGAACCGGGTGCCGTCAGATTGTAAGGTGCACATGCTACCGCTTGGTCACCATCGCCCTACGTTTCAATGTTACAAATCCTAACCGTTAAACTGCAGTCCGTAAATTCCCAACAAATAACTCCACTGACAGCAGTTGTAATGATTAAAATAATAAATGATTATATTAATGCACCCGTAATATCGGCCATGTTTCTTCATTACGGTTATCATTTGCAAGGTTGGACTCCTGGTGCGGTGCTAATACGCTCTTAATGGTAGCGTTTTGTAGTTTGTACGTCTTTTCAATGGGTATTGATTTTTGAGTTTATAATGGTGAAAATGATTCATTCGAACAACATTTATAATAGTAATTTTTAAACTTTCGCGATTTGAATACATGTTTTAAATGGTACCTATTTTTACCTAAATAAAATAATACGTGATAAGTCCTGATAAACATTTATAACTATGAATAAAAATTTTGAACATTTAAGGTGTCAATGACCGTTTCTATTCCTATGGAGCGTATTTCTATGGAAAAGCAGATTTTTTTTCGCGTTTTCTGGATCCCTTATTAAAACTGGTATATAATGATAAGTGCAATGACCTCCTTTCGACTTAGTACAGGCTATATAAGTAGCTCTGTACATACATACATTACTACTATACATACATTTATAGCTGGGCCCCGTGGTTTCACACGCGTATTGATGAAAATGGTGATGATGATGATGAATAGGAGCCTATGTCACTCACCGGCCATTGAACTCTTTTACAAATGTCTAAGATTGAACTATACACATGCAAAAATCAGGTCGATCTGTTGCTCAGTTGCTGCGTGAAAGCGGAAAATACAAACCAACAAACTAACAAACCAACAAACTTTTCGCATTTATAATATTAGTGTGACTAGCTGCGCCCGTGGTTTCACTAGCGTTGTGATGAAAAACAGTGATGATGATGATGATAACGATGAAAAGTAGCCTATGTCACTCTCCGGCCATTGAACTATATCCATGCAAAAATTCAGGTCGATCTGATGCTCTGTTGCTGCGTGAAAGAGGAAAAACAAACCAATAAACTAACAAACCAACAGACACTTTCGCATTAATAATATTAGTATGATGATTACTAGCTCTTAAGTTTCTTTATCATTAACTTTTATTTCTGGTGTGCACAATAAAGAATTTCTATGTATTCTATTATCTTCAATAAAAACATCATTTTGTCAATAAATTATTACAAGTTAACCACGGTGTAAAATAGACTGGGCCTATATACCCAGCAGTCGAATAAGGAAGGCTTAACAACCTTCCTACTTACGCAGATGGAATACTAAGTCCAGAACATGCCAGTATTTTTTAGACAAGCATATCCATTTGCTACCGCATTATCGGTTTTTATCAGATCGACCACTATCAGGTCAAATGCAAGGTTATCTTACTTTTCTAGTAATTAGATCTAACATTGCATATTTGAGGTGGTTGAAGTAGAAGGCTTAATTTATAAGTTTATTTTATATCTTTAACGAGCGCTGAATTTTAAACTTAAAGTTCAACATACTGGGTGGCATTGAACTGTTTGCCAGCGTGACGCTCACCACCAGGCGAGCGACATGCTCGTCTTGTTAAGGTAGCATTCCGATATTGGCGACCGTGATCAGCGACCGAGAACAGCTGCTGCGTCGCGCGACCTACTGCTCAGTATGAATTTATATTCATTCAGCGCTCGTCAAAGATATAAAATAAACTTATAAATTAAGCCTTCTTGGGTCGCGACGCGGGCGCAGCCGCCGGTCTCGCTCGCCGGTCGCAGTCGCCAAGATAGGAATGCTACCTTTCATCATCATCATCATTATTTCAGCCATAGGACCTCCACTGCTGGCTGCTGGATATAAGCCTCCCCATCGATCTCCAAAAGGGCCGGTTGGGAGCGGCCTGCATTCAGTGTTTCCCTGCGGTCTCTTTTAGGTTAATGTTATCTTTACTAATTTTCATTCTTCAAAAAACCTTTTACATCGAGGTTGTTTGTTTATATAAATATGATTGCTATAGATACCTGATTAATGTTTTATTACACAATCAAAATATCTACTTAAGCTTTAGTAAAATATTACGCAATTGTATAATTTAAATTCCAGTGAAAGTAAAAGAAACAGCTATTTCTGACATCTTGATAGTGATAAACTTTACAATATTAAATCATAGCTGGGCGTTACCAATTTGCAGCGTCTATTAATTAATTTGCTGTTATTTTGTTACGGTCAGATTTTTAATTAAATGTTTCCTATTAGATGCTATCAAATAAATTAACAACATATTCCGAGATGTGCAAATGAATATAACAGAATTATACTGCATATTTATCTATAAACTAGTAGGCCGCCCCTGCTTCGCACGGGCGAAGCCGGGATATATAGCCTATGTCAACCGGGGATAGTGCAGCATCCCAACAGTGAAAGAATTTTTCAAATCGGTTCAGTAGTTTCGGAGCCTATTCAATGCAAACAAACAATCAAATCTTTCCTCTTTATAATATTAGTATAGATGACCAAAATTATACACGTGACTAAAATGTTAATACCTGTAATTTGGGCAGAAGGTTAGCCAACATGTATAGAGCTAATTAACTATAGTTTCGGACGTAAAACTTTTGTCAAAAATAATAATCGCTCAACGATCATCAATTTGAGCAATGGTGGCCGAATAGCATGTGCGGTTTACAATTACAAAGCAGCCGGTTCGATTCCCGGCTCTGCTACAATGACTTATTTCGTACTCAAATAAATTATGTGTAGTTCCGATGCCATTGCTCAAAAACGCTGAAGGAAAACATCGTAAAGAAACCGGTGTGTCCAAGAACCTCCAAAGTTTATAGACACTATGACATTCACCAACATGCACTGGGCCAGCATGGTTGATTAGTGTCCATCCTCTATTTTTGGGACAAGGCTTGTGTCAAAGCAGTGGGAACATGAAAAACTGTTATTGATAAAACTTTTTTTAACGGGGCAAGTGCCTTTATTAACTAAACAAAATACAAGCTAAAACTAAAACTACAAATACAGTTAGACTGCCCATAGACCGTTAAAGGTCTAAAGACAATCCAAATGCTCAAGCCCACTACTAGTTGGCAGCGTACCCAGCATGCTGGCGGCATTACCACGTTGAATGGCAATGCTTATGCGTTGAGCCAGAAACACGCCAGCATTTTGGTCACACGTCGCATTAACCAGGCGCTCTGAAAGATTTTTGAAAATGAGGTGAGCTCCCTGTCCCCAAGGGCCCAATGTCTCGTCCCCAAACGCTTCAAATATGTAACCACTGCCGAGGTTAGTATATTTGCGTCGCTTGTGCTGCTCTGCCGAATTGGCAGCCGCGCCAGCCCTACCCTGTGTCTCAGAAGATGTGACGGCGCCAAAGTATCGACACAAGTTGCGTCCCATACAAGGGGCCGCCCGAACCTCCAAGGCACAAGTGTCACACCGTCAGGCCTCCTTCTATCGTCACGTGCAAGACCACTCTGTTCGAGCACAGCTGCGACATTGGCGGTGGAAAGAGCCCTGCGTATGATGTCGTTCAGGCTAGCGTGTCGGCCAATACGACCAGCGCTTCTCGAGCAAGAGAGACCATGGTGATCGAGCTGGTCAACAGCAGTACCACACTGACAGCGAAAAAAAACTATCTTTAGGCCAGTGTTGTCTATGAATACATGTCATATTTGGATAGTGCAGTATAGTGGTGGAAAGACACTTAACTCTAATGCTCGTTTGGCTAGCTTACCACCCTTACGTTGAAAATTTGTCGTCGAGCACCTAAGTGTGTTGCAGTATCACTTCATAGCCAGTTCTCATTCTAGGCTAGGTGTGTTTACTATCTTCTACCACACTGTTATTTAGCATTAAGTGAGCTGTAGTCAAATGCTTAGCCTATCAACCATAAAAAAAACTAAGCGACATTTAATTCAATTTCAGTCAAAGTTTTTACTCCCGTTTCTAAATATACCCTAGTTTTAGGTATGTCTTTGTATTGATTTTATCCCAGTATAATAGTTATGCTCATTGGTATAATTATGTACGTACTTACCTACGTTTATCACTTTTAACGTTATGAATATGCTTATATTTTACAAAACATAAAATACAATTTCTCAATCTGACACTTTGTGTAATTGCGACGTCCAATTTCACTAACGATGGAAGTCACTTATCATATCGACCGTATAACTTTTTAGGGTTCCGTAACCATAGGTTAAAAACGGGATCCTATTACTAAGCCTACATTATCTGTCTGTCCATCTGTCTGTCTGTCTGTCTGTCCGTCCTAACTTTAAAAGGCTGTATCTTTCGAAATGTAATAGATAGCTAGTTGAATTTTTTACAGAATATGTATGTATTACGGCGAAAAACTGAAAAATAATAAAAAAAGTAAAAACGAAAGGGGGTTCCCTATACAACAAACGTATTTTTGTATTAGCTCTAATGTAAAAACGGTATTACGGTTTTACATTAGATACAAGCGTCAAACTTAGCATGATTATAGTACACACTCTAAAATATAACAAATAATAAATAATGGCCGAGTCGGTGACAAGTTTCTTTTCATTACCAAGTTATAACTGGTAATTTCGTTATTGAATTTTGTGGTGGTACGGAACCCTCAGTGCGTAAACCCTACTCGCACTTGACTGGTTTATTTTTATTTACCATAATTTTTCACAAGTGATCTAAAATGCTGTGAACGGGCAGTGAATACAGTAAATTAAGACGTTACTCTGAACTTTACTTTCGCAATAAATCTTCTTTATAAGTTTCTCGAAATGACAGTGTATATTGTCCGAAGCGTTCTGAAAGATCGTTTGCAAAGGTGATAATATTTTTAAATATATTTTGAATGCAACTCGTTCAGTCGGGTATTATACGATATTTTATTTTTGGTTTCGACAGTGACACTCAATTTGGTGTTGTTAAATGTGCTGGGTGGTCTCAATCGAACTTCTTTAAAAGGAATAATGCTTCGATTCTGGGAGCCGTTTTAAGGACTACAGCTTTTTTGATACAAATCATTAAAAGTGCCACTGGTATTACGGATTAAGTGGACATTTTAGCAAACAGCTTTTTGTGATAATATTTTTATGGTAATGTGTTTGTTGTGATTTTATGTGTAAATAATATTAATACTCAGAAATATTTACCTCAACTGTCTAATTTTGATTAAATTAATGCATTACAAAGTATACAAGTTACATCTCTGCATATTGTAAACTAAATAATCTTGTTCCTTTTAGCCATTAACGAAAAACAGATGTAAAGGCTCGGTCTTGTTCATTGAGATTATGTTATCTATCACTTCCACATTCCGAGGTTGAATGGAAAGTCTTACCTCTTTGACTTCGCCGAATAATCTCTTGTATAGTACAAGAAGGCACATGCACTAATAGTTGATTGAAAATTTAATCATACTTGTACATATTTGTCAGTTTTTCTGTTATTGATACAATACAATAGTTTTTTTTACAGTTAATATTTTGCTTTAAAATATTTCTTACATAATCCATCCGTGATTTTGTTGTAGATCTTGATTTTTTACCTTGTTTTGGAGACTCTTAATCTTTAGAGTAAACAGTTTCTCTGCATTTACATGCTTCAAATCGAAGTGTAAAATAGTGACTGACATGCATTTCAATGCGCTGTCGGAAGTGCCCAACATTTCCATTGATGTTTCAACAGTACGTGACAATTGCCGACTCCGCTACATTAAGAACAAGAATGCCCATGACACAAATAACATGAACATAAGCATAAACGACAATAGGGATTTTGTCTGTCGGTTCTCAAAGCTCGCATACTTCACTTAAGACACCACTGTTAATGTTCCTAGAAAATTAACACCGCTTTTGCAAGCCATTATCATTTATGTCTTCATTTTAACCCCTCAAGAGTTTTGATGCTTTTTTCCTTCGAGTTTTACGAGCAAGTTGTAGGTGTTTAACGCTATCCCTTTCAAGGGGAATGTATGCTATATGAAATGCCTTCGCGTATTATAATTTCTCGTGATTGAGGAGTTTGGTTCTCTATTGTTGGTTATTATGCTTTAAAGTCGCAGCTTTTGTCTGGTTTTAAGAATACTTCTAGAGTTGAAGTGGGCGTACCGACGGTCATAACCCTTTGGTCATAAATCCACGAAACTTTAAGAACCGATCGTGCGGCGTTCGGTAAGTTTAAATCTCACTGCACAGTTTTTAACGTTTGCAAAAACTTTACTGCCACTTCGAACTTTTTGAAATAGCCCGACAGTGCTGGTGGTAGCTACGACATTCGTGCCATGAATTATTCACAGCCTGCATGTAGTATGTCATCACGTCCACTTTGTAGACGATTACTAGACTGTATGATAATCCGCGGATTATCCGTAATACAGTCATCCATCGTTACTATAACTCAAACAGGTACTCAGAGGACATGATGCTACCTAATGATACGGTCCACAAAAGCAGCGTCTCTTATCAAAATGAAATCTTAATTGATGCCGCAATGAATTCATAAAACAATTTTAATTGTAATGTTTTGCATAAAACGTATTGAAAATAAATTGTTCGCAATGAGAGTGGACGTCGTGAAATGACGTGGGCTGTGGCGGTTGAAACGAAATGTCACTTGGCAACTTGTTGAACAATATTTATTCAATAACACAGGCTCGGAAGATGGACACTCGAGGCCCTTGTGCAGGAAATAGTTAATGACATTCAGTTCTTAGATACACAATCGTGGAGTGCGTTAATATTTCCTCGACGCATGCCTTCAACGCGCCTCCGTCACGGTGATCAATTAATTGAATGAAAAAGTTTGACAAATTGTGCGGGCAGAATGTCGGCCCGTAAGATGTGGTGATGGCGCAAGACACAAAAAACTTGATACAGTTGAAAGTGTGATTGATGGACGAGTCGTCCGCACACTTACCAAGGACGGTAGTAATTGAATTACGGTACCAAATTAATTTTGTTCTTCGTTAACTTTGCTCTTTTATCTTTGTTCGAGGGTATAGAGTTCAATATTAGAGCAAAGTTTTTATAATGAGTGCATTTCAGTTTTGTTGTGCGTTCACGTCGGAAGTTCAAGTAAGGCGGATAGTGGCGGGATGCCATTTGATCGTTAATTTGCTTCGCATCAGCTGCGCAGGAGTGGTTTGCCGATATGCAAAACAATCGAGATACAGCGAAGAGCAGGTTGAGCTAAGAGTCTTTGCAGTTGAGTTGAGCACACAGTAAACTATTTAAACATATTGCATAAATATATAACAAAGCATATTATATTAAAACCTATTGCATAACTGTATAACGGAAGAACGATTTGGCAAGAATGACTATTTACGTAATGGCAATATCTGGAAGTGAAAATACCAAATATTGGGCTTACCAAACGGGATAGGCTTATCCAGCAGGTTAAGGCGAATGATTGGATTGATGATGATGATATTGTGATTTATATTACAAAAGTCAACATGAACATTGTGTAACTTGGTTTTGTTTAGGTATTATGAATTTCCCTTACATATAGTACCCATGAAAGTCGGGTTTCAAACTTAGGAAAACCTTTAACACGTCGCGTGTTGACAAAGTATGATCGTTGTGCCTTTTGTGTTGGACTTTGTGAGTAGTCTTGACATTTAACAGAAGACACAATACGCATGTTATTTTCTTTATTCTCTGTTATTACGACTGTTGGGTTTGAACATACATCAGACAAACTTGCGTCTCAATGTTAAATTTCGCTTGTTTGACGACTACATTACAGTGTTTTTGTCAGTGTACACTTGAGTGATGTTTTGTACAAAGTCTGAGTTATCAATGCCTGTTTGATATAGCGTAATTAATTTCCTAGTTACTTGAATTTATTTACTTAAAAACTTAACTTGACAAAAGTCGTGGTCGACTTTTTAACTGACTTCAGGAGGAGGTTATCAATTAGAGTGTATGTTTTTTTTTGTATGTTTGTTACGCGATTACTCCACCAATTATGAATTGATTTTGATGATTCTTTTTTTTGTTTGGTTGGTCATAACTCCAAGGTGGTCCCATATAAATATTATCGGAGTTGATTTAGCACTCTTTGAGAAATCAACAAAAACAAAAAATATAATACCTACACCTTTACATCTTCTTAGGTTGTTTTGGTTTGTGGTTTCCTTGAGCAAAAGTTTTGATGTGGCCTGTTAATCTCTGTTTGAACTGTCATCACAGAAACATTAGAAGTAAGAAGATTGTATCTACTTGTAAGGAGTCATAATAATAATTATAACCATACCTACGTTAATATGTAGCTACCTAATTTTTTTAATGTCATATCTACTTTTTAGTTTAAGTTTGTACATGTAGGTATATTTTTCTCGGTTATTTAAAAAAAAACATTATGTACGAATATGTTTAAGATATCTTGGCCTGATCCTATTTTGTTTGAGTTCTCCTATGTGGATATCATCCAGTGTATTCAAACCTTAAAGGTAGCAATTAAAAAAAATATAATATAACTTACTTTTAGCTACTTGTTCGATATCATGACAGTTGTGGCGCCACCGTTTAAGCATAAGCTTTCAACATAATGATTGCGATGAATACCAAAGTGACAAGTGCTTGCATCTAGAAACATAATTATCTTTTGGTAAGTATTATTACTATTGATTTTAAAAAAAATGGCCGTTTTTTTATGGCATCACTTTTCTACAAAGACATTTTGTCTTTATTACGCCAGCATTGATGTTTTTTTTAATGTTGAATCTGTTGCATATAGGCATTATTTACTTTGATTATTTCATGTTTATTTTTCTTATACTAGTAATGTTGTTCTTTCTGATGCTAACCTTGGGTCACACCATAACGCATATTATTATGATCCTACGTACACACTCTACCTTTTAGCATCCATTATAAGTAGGTATAGATAACTCGCACACGGTATTCCTCAGCCCGGAAGCCCAGGTTTATCTCAGGTCTGGCATACCCGGAGACACTACCTTTACACACACACACGCACACACACACCCACACACACACACACACACACACACACACACACACACACACACACACACATGTTATACTTACACATTGTTTCTTTTTGCTCAAGGATGTATATTTACTTTGCCAATCTTGTTTATTTGTGATATTCTTTGTATAACGTTAGCTTCTTTGTTTACTCCTTGTTTGGTGCACTTATTTAAATATTAACTAAACCATCTTCTGCTACGGAAGCTATAGACGCTAGAAAACCTCTCAGGCTCGAGCACTCGAGCTCCAAGACACAAGCCGCGTGCTTAGTTTGGAGCTCACTGACCAAATACACTCGTGTCTTACAAAGAATCTTAGTCTACTTTCAAGAGTTTTGTTTTACCAACTAGTTTTTAATTCTTTGTAAGTTTCCTCTTTTTAGTGAATAAATTTATCTTTATCTTTATCTTTAACGCATTTTTTTTAATTATTGGAATCATAGAGTCAACATACAAACGAGAGGACGTGAAAAGCAAAGACAAGCTCTCTATTTATAGCTTAACCATGTCAATGAACAAATGAATGATTTAATTAACACCAT
The DNA here is from genome assembly GCA_932305915.1 of Agriopis marginaria. Classification (NCBI taxonomy): domain Eukaryota; kingdom Metazoa; phylum Arthropoda; class Insecta; order Lepidoptera; family Geometridae; genus Agriopis; species Agriopis marginaria. The sequence continues at coordinate 6,268,389 of OW029926.1, forward strand.
TATGACGTACTTTTCTAAAAATAGACCTTGGCATGGAAAATACTTGCTATTTTAAAATTGGTAATTTTGGAGGTGCACAAAGACGCATGCGCATGAATAAGTGACTGGTAAAACTGAAGATATGGAAAACATTTTTTTTAAAATAAATAATAGGCTTGCGCTTGACCGCCAACTCGCCTGATGTTAAGCGATGATGCGGTCTACGGTGGAGCACGCTTGCCTAGAAGTAACCGATATGAAGACATCCAGATTGTAACTATCGAGAAACACCCATTTTGCCAGCGCATCTTTGGGTAAAACGGTATGCATACTTATATATAGTTCTATTATTTACTACTAAACAGTGACATCTATATCGAGGGTATTCTGGGAGAACCGGATAAATAGCAACACTGTTATAATAAGAAAAAGGCATTTAAAGTTTTGGGTGATCATAGGTCAACGACGAAGCATAATTACAGCAAATTTTCACTACTTGTACTTAGATACATTATCTAAGATTGTTTTGATACATTAATTTATGCAATAATTGTCATAAAAGTAAAAAAAAAAGGGGGAAGTTGGCGTGAAGGTATTGCAGTTATTTTGTTTTACCTGAAATACGTAAATAAGCTGTAAATCTCTTAAAAACACATTAATCTTTACTTACTATATTAGGAATGGTTCACTGTCCCGTATTATATAAGTGATGTTAAAATAAATTGAAATAATATTCTAATTAAGGCGATAAAATAATTTTTATCTCAGTTATCTGTTTCTACCTGTAAATTTTTTGGTAATTACTGCATTAAAAAAACAAATAGACAATATTTATTTTATTTATTGTAAGCTTTCCTAAGTTTAAACAGTTTAATCCTGTAGATAAAATAGCACTTAAAAATATTACATATTAAGAAAAATTACGAGTAAAAGAAATTACGCAATAGTTTCCTCGCAAGACATCTCATCCTCCTCTTCAGCCTTTTCAGGAACACTAACCGTCTTCAGATTTTTATACCAAGGCTCCAATTCTTCTGGTATTATATTTTTTTTAACCAAATTTAATAAATCCTTTTTTTTTGCTTCGGATATAGGTAACGATTCTTCATACATTTTTTTTAGCTCAGTTGGAAATTCATCTTGTGGCTTTCTTTTTGTTCGTGTAGTTCTAGTTTTTCCTTCTTTTCCGGTAACGTCAATGTAATTAAAACTCTCACTCATGTCAGAATTGAAGTAAATTCTTTTCTCCCCTTTTACAAACCTTAGTCGTTTGATTTTAAGCCACTGTACTTTATTTCCTTCCTTGTCCTTTTCTTTGTTATGAATAATCTTAGAAGCCAGATCTTTTAAATCATAAAACTCATGGTATTTAAACTCTTTTGTTTTGTATGGCTCCTTGACTATCTTCTTCTGTTTAACTGTAAGTATTTTCCTACGCCTTGCACGTTCGCATATTGAAATCCAGTCTTGCATTGAATATACTGATGTTTCTTTCTTTTGAGATTCAATAGCACTGTGCATAGAATCGGCCTCCATGTATGTATGTCCGGATTCTAAAAATTTTTGCTCTATAATTTGTAAATGTTCAATATTCTGAACAGCCCACAAAAGGATTGCTGCCACATATTGATTTCTATTTTGTCCTGAGCAAGTATCAGAAAAAAGGCTAATTTCAGTTACATTTGTTGGAATACATTTAGTTAAATAATGCAATAAAATCGTTCCAATTTCGCAGCTACCTTTTTTACCGTTCAGTTCGGACCATAGAAAACAGTATGCATTATTGGGCAGACCTGCTTCATAAACAGTGAGATTAAACACGCACAGCTTACGAGAATAATACAACAGGCTCACTTTGCAGTGAGGGATTTGAAGTACAGCCTGCAGATCGAATGAAACCGAAAGAAAGTTAGGATCTTTGTTTGCTCTCTCCTTGTCTTTTTCCTTTTCTGCATTGCAAACATTTTTCCTCTGGATATGCTCTTTATAATTTTCTTCTAATAATCCTTTTTTCTCTTCGTCGGCCTTTTCATAATTTGTACAAATTGTACATTGATCTTTTTTCGGCACAAAAAAACTTAAATTGTATTCCGTAGCAAATACTCTTCGATAAGTGAGCTCATTTGCTGCTTCTTGATTTTTTTCTTGGCATAACTCTTTGTACAACGTATACATTTTTCTTATATTAAGATCTGCGCTCAAATACTTTCTGTTAGTATCTTTTCTTGTATAGTGAGATTCCATACATGGGAATGATTCTATGTGGCGACGGATTCCTTCCAAGATCTCTGGTTTAGTTTTGTTAGCCGGCTCGTGTTTTCCTCTACAGTCAATTGCATCAAACGCACCAATACTATTGCGTTTATTTACAGCGTCAAAGACTACAGACGGCCCAATGTTAAGAGTTTTAGTAAAAAACTTTTGACAAACTTGTATTTTTGCGTCATTGTTTGTAAAGAAGCATTTTTTTGTGTAAGCTCTTTTTTCGCGTTTATTTCTCACAGCCAGTACTCGTTTAGGAAGGTTTACTTCAACATGGGAAAGAATGAAATTTTTTCTACCGACGAAATCAAGCTGCCAGTAATGTCGACATATTTCGTTTCTAGCGCTCTCATCAAAGTTAGCAGAACATTTGTACTTACATTCAGAACAGTTTATGTCCTTTGGAATCTTGGCTGGCCGCTGTTTAGAGCGAGATTGGTAAGGCAAACCATCAGCTCTTCTTATTTTTGCTACGTTTACTGCCCAATATTCAGGATTAGATTTTCTCCACCTTTTCATAGGTTTAACTTTTTTCCACATATTATTTAAAATTTCCTGTAATATTGAATTAGCAATTTCTGACGACTCTTTTTGTTTTTTATTTTCTTCCTGTAGTAATTGAATATTTTTTTGTAACAAACCATCGACTCCATCATTATTTGGCTGCGAATCTTCTCCTAGTAAATCTTGAAGAGTAATTAAGTCACCATCTTGATTCATGTGTCGGTTGGGGAGGGGGGGTAAATAGGTAGGATCTTCGTTATCAGATACATCGCCAAATAAGCTTTCCATTTCTATTTCGATTTCATCACTGATATATTCATCCCGTGGAAGTTTTGATACTGGTTGACGACCTGGAAAAATACCAGGCATTGTAAATAACTAGACATTTTTATCAACAGGGAGATTGTCATAAAAAATACGCTCACAGCGGGTAAGTTAAGTGTAATCTCTCGACTCGCCTTTTATACCGATACATGACTTTAGGTATGGATTACTATTGAGTAGACATATTCCCGGCAGTGAATGGCTGATATGCTTTTGGCTGATATGTTTGTCTATATATTATCATAATAAAGGTATATACTTGTGCAGAAATACATACCTGATTGACGTCTGGAAAGTCCACCGTTGTTCGTTTCATGAACATCAGCTGCTACAACAGTATGATGTTCAACTGGTTCGTTATCACTTTCAGAAGAAGAGTGTTGCCCTAGAAACATAAACTAAGCATTAACATAGATTCTAAACAACATTACAATACTTTATTTTGAATGAAACAAAATTATAACCTCAAAATTAAATCAAGTATGTAAATTCAAATTACCTTGTGTTGCACTGTCATTGATTATCAACGATACAATCATCTTGCCTCTGGAAACCATTTTACACAGATTCACATAGTATAACACAGTAATTATTCGAATAAAGATCTCGATGAAATAAACACGTGCGCACGTGACGACTTTTAACTGAGACTAATAAACAAAAACGTTAGCAAGCAAAACAGACTAAGTAAGCCTTATCTCTGTATAAGAGGATCAAATTGCATTTTTTGTAGCCTGTAAAACAAAACAAACTCGCTTATTCTGTTCTGCCTGTCAGTAAAACAAAGAACTCAGTTTTTTTTTACCAATTAGAAACAAATAAGATCCAATATTTTGTTTTACCTGTTAATATAAAATACAATTATTTGTAAGTGTTTTATAGGTAAAGAAAGTAAATTGTTTTATCCCGTTGTACTAACAATAAACTTTTTATTTTGTTTTTTAAGAGTCCATATCACTTTTTGCTTTTAAATTTATAGAAAAAAATGCTAGATATTTTCTTTACCCAGAGAAAAAAACCGTTGAGAAAGCGTCTGTAGTTATATGGTTTTGCCAGATAAAAAATTCGACGAAAACTAAGTATCCTATGTTTATAACTAAATTTTTAAAATTTTTGTACTTATTCGGTTCTGCCAGAATACCCTCGATATATAGATGTCATATATGTACTGAGCACAAATAAAAAAATACCAATCTATATTTATCTGTGGACCAATAAATTTTAATATATGGATTCTAATGAATATAATGATATCATGACCAAATCGAAGACCTGTTGAGACAAAGCCCCGTCAAAAGTACCAGTAACCGAAGAGCTTGTATTAAAACACTCATGCAAGTATAAGAAGCGAAATATGTCAGAGTCGTAGCTCAGCAAGTGGAGAGATGTGGTCTCTACCTACGCACTCGACAAAATGTATGGAACAGCAGATTTTTTTTCAGGGTTGGTCCCATACTAAAAGTGGTTCATAATGATGAGTACAATTTACTTCTTTTGGCTTAGAGAGTGTTCCCCTTACACCCTGTATAAATGAGGTTAATTTTTAACTTTATATATTGAAAAAGATGAAATGCGCACTGCCGCTTGTACGTCGCAACTCCGACTTTACTGGAGAGTAACGACTGGACTAGAGAGTCAGCGTTAACATTCACCTAGCGTTGTTAACTACAAATCGATATCAGCAGTAAATCGACATTATAATGTCGAATACTAAGTCGGACACACTAGTTGTGAAACTCTTTAGAATACAAATGAGGTGGTATTTTGGAAGGTTCTTAGAATTGAGGACGATTTGTGAATCAGTTTAAAGTATTTTGTTTACTAACTCTCGGATGTTGATGCAATTTAATGACTGTGGACATCGTGGCTTAATTTAGTGTGTGACTCTATTTAAGGCTGCATCATTAAACTGCAAGATATTGAATTTATTAACTTTAACTGTGGGGAAAACATGAAAACAGATAGCAAGTGATTATAGCAAAATACAGACCATTTCAGACGGGTCGACGGTTATGAAAAAAAAAAAAAACTATTTAATTATTATCGTAATTGCACGCTTACTATTTTATTACCTTTACTTAACAATGTGATTAAATCTTGGAAGTCGAAATTGTCATATCAATTTGAAACTTTGTAATTCAGATCTAACTGATAGTGAAAACCGCATCGAAATTCGTTGCGTGGTTAAGGAGGAGTTAGCGTTTATATAAACAGGCAGACAGACAGACGCGGAAAGCGATTTTAATTTATACTATGTACAGGTAGAGATTAAGTTTTCAATTATCCGTAATGACATTATCGATATATATCGTAACTAAATGCAATTTTATTCCGTGTTGCGATGGTTTTTGTAGCGTAAGGTAACAATTACGGTAGAAAGACTAACGCAACGTTAACCCAACGCTGCTCTATTATTTAAAAACGACGGTATACTTACACGTAAATTAAACGAGTTCATATTCACATTTACGAGTACTTACAAGTAAAATATCCTGCCAGAAGAAATCCTTAACGTTCCGTCAGCTACTATTGATATTCGAATTTAAAAGCTCGTAAATAACAAATCAATCGTAAAATTTGCAATTTATTGGTTTTATATGGCCTTTTCAGACTATGATATAATATGTCGCTTCATAGCTTTCCCCGCGCTACCGAACCGCGATATAGTACAGTGTCGGTGTATCGCACGTCCATACAAAACAAAACGTTAACTAGATTAGTTTTTTTAGGTAGTCGATTTTAGTAATTTTAGTGTTTAATTTGGTTATTTCTTTGAATATACTTTTTCTGTTATTGTAAATGATAATACATACAGACAACGATGACATATGGTACTAGACGTGGTCCTTAACTGCTAGCCTTTTGGAAAAACTTAGAGTGCAACATCGGGCAATGGAGAGAACAGAACTATGCTTGGAGTTTCTTTACGCGATAGAATCCGAAACCAGGATATTCGCCGAAGAACCCCAGTCAGCGACATAGCTGCTCAGATTTGCAAGTTGATGTGGCAATGGGCAGGCCATATTGCTCGAAGAACCGATAACCGATGGGGAAGATAGATTCTTGAGTGAAGACCACGAACCGGAAGACGCAGTGTAGGTCTCCACTAGGTGCATGGACCAACGATATCGTCAGACTCACGGACATCCCGTGGATGCAGATGGCAGACTGTTATTCAGTGTGGGAATATAAGGTAAGTTTTGCCATGACAATCAACGGGACACAGGGACAGACGCTGCAAACTGCGAGCGTGGATCTCTCCTCCACCTGCTTCAGTCACCGCCAGCTTCACGTGGCCCTGTCCACAGTGAGCGATGTCACTAATTAATTTGCGTACACTCTAGGATATGTAACTAACAATATTGTTAACAGAAAAGCTCTTCCAATATTGCTAGTAACGTTTTACTGCAATTTGCGGCGTTTCCGTTTGTTGGGACTATTTTAAATTTCACGCAAACAAAGTTGCGGGTACAGCTAGTATAAAATACGCGAGCGATATGAAGTTAAAATTATCGTGGGACAGAATGGCAAAAATTATGAAACTTACTACATATAAACTTACGGTAAAAGCCCTGTGACTGTTGCTAAGCTTACGGTAGCGAAATAAAAATATACAACATAGTTTAAAAAAACAGTAAATTAAACACAAGGAACCTCATAAAATTTTATAATTGACCGATACAATCCACTAGTATTCACAATATGGATTGTAAATTTGCCAATTTATATGTAATTTTGTCTACGAGAATTAATTGTGTACATTTTTGATAGTCATGTGTGATTTGTTGATTTGACACGCGATTGACCACCAACTCGCCTGTTGGTAAGCGACGATGTGGTGGAAAATGAAGCACTCACTCTGACCTTAAAGAGACATAGATTGTATCTCTCAGACTAGCAGTCTGGAAGTTCATACAAAAATCGAAATAGAAAAAAACACTTTCAAGTATAAAATAAATAAAAAAACCAAGCAACTTTTCTAAATCAACTTTTCTTAAAAAATACTTAGGACTATTGCGTAATTAACGCACATAAAAAACAAAAGCTAGCTAATTGGGTCCAGTCGTTCGAAAGGGATGCGCTTACCAATGAACGGCATTTTTTTAATGTAGATAAGATAATAATATAATAATATAAAACATGATAATTATATAATATGATCTCTATAATTATCATCTATAAACATTCGAAATTCAATTATTGACATTCAAAGCTATTTTTGTTAAAGAATGCGCCTAGGTCATTTATTAGATCAGCATCGTAAAAAGCTCCCGGTATTGAAAATAACTGACCACCTATGACTAACGACATCGACATCGGGCTGCCCTTTTGACCCCCTTCCCAATAAATAAAACTGAAGACGTCATGTTACACCGAAATTCTATTAAATATTATCAAAATTCACTTAGAACTCGCGTCAGCGCTCAAACAGGTCACACCAGGTCAGGATCTTGACATTAGGAAAATGAAACAATAAAAAGCTAATGAAAATTCCGCAGAACCAGCCTGATATTGTGTCCTACCAGTTTTATATTAATTTACAACGAATTAGCATAAATGGTCAATAAATTAACGTAACGACAAATAGATATTAGGTGGGACATGGTATTAGACACGTATCTTAGGAATTTGCAGCGTTATATGAAATAAAGATAATAATTAATTCCCCGTAACTTTTATTTTTATCGTTTGCATTGTTAATGAAGGCAGTCTGGTTTTTGGAACTATTTTGAATTATGTGTGAGAAATGTATGGGATTTTTTGATAGAAATTCCGAAATCACAGTCTCATGTCAAGAAGTGTTTAGACACATTTTAAAGTTCATAGAAGTTTAAAAAAAATTGTAGGCTGGAACATTTCATTATAAATTTTTAGACATGGATTTGTAATGTGATAGCCATTGAATTATATAGTGCGTTTATAAAAAAATACTATAAATTTAGAAAATACCGCCTTTTTATTTATATTACACGGGAATTACTCACAGTAAGATTAAGCCGGTCAATCCGACTATGTTTCCGACTATGACCGCATTAGGCGGTCTTTTTCAAGGTGAATGCTCGCGCTCGGCTGCGTATCGCTTTGCACGATGGACGATCACAACGGTTGCTGATCAGGTGCGGGGGTGGGGGGTGCGTAGAGAAATATACTCCCTTTTGTTCATGAAATATTCAACAATAAACACACAATTATTTTATTTGTAAAATATGCTTGCATTTGACCGCCACCTCGCTTGTTGCTAAGCGATGATGTGGTCTATGGTGAAGCATGCTTTCCTAGAAGAAACCGATTCTCTCGCGACTTGAAAACACCCAGACTGTAGCTACTGAGGAACACCCATTCTGGCAGCTCATTCTACAGTCTAGCAATTCAAGCAATACATGTGGAATCAGATCGCTTCCTACGGGTTTTCGGAATATATGAAACGGTGTCGCCTTTTCGTGCCCACTTCGGCCGTCCGATGGATAAATATTTAAATATTATGTATTTCAGGCTTGTTTGGCATCACACTATCGAGCTAAACCTTAATATACGAGCTGTTCAAATAATCTTCTTTTCTATCGGAAATACGATATCATCAGGGCAAGTTTAACATTAGATGCTACAGATAGGCGACTGATTTATTTTGATTGCCAATAAAATGAATTGGTATTCACATAAACATTTATTTTATTCCGAAACAATGCCCACGTGCCAATGGTAGGTACATCTTCTCAGGCTTTGATTGGACCATTACTAATTCAAAACATATTGATCGATTTTTCTTAAAAGCTTCATTAGTGGGTCGAGGTTAAAGAAAGCAATTCGAAGCCCTAAAAGCGACAATTTATTCATAATCTCTTTGTTTGGGCCATTCTGGATTTCTAAATTGGCATTAGCATTAGTTATGATGGCATTTCTATGACATGAGGCGCCCATAAATATGATATCGATAGTTAATTATCGATTCGAATTCATTTTCGTTTGGAAATTTCAATATTTGGGCTGTCACTTTGAAAATTTGCTGTTTCCAAACAATGTTGTTTATGTAGCCCACTTAACTCTCACCTTTGGTTGGTTCCCACGGTTTTCTTGTAAGAGATGAATGTTTTAATAATATTATTATGTGTGCACAAGAGGATAGCGCGCGCGGGTACGTATCTAACTTCCTAACTACTAAATGCTGCAACTAAACAAGTTAAAAAAAAAAAAAAAAACAAAAAAAAATACAACCTGCTTGACTAAACGTTTAATAAAAACGGGATTCATTCCATAATTTTCCACTCTTAAAAGTGGAATATTTACTTGATTTTTAAACGTAACCAGCTTTGAAATATAGCTTATTCAAAGAAAATGGTACACAACCACCAAATGCCACCAGCATGATGGGTACGCTTCCAACTGCTTGAGAGCTTGGGTTTGGCAACTCGTGGGCTTAACGATTTGGATTGTCTTTGGCCTTCAACGGTCTATTCTCATAACAGTTAGGTTTGGTCTGATTAGACTGCATATTGGCAGTCTTACGGTGTTTGTAGTGTTAGTGTTAGCTTGTCTTTGTTTAGTTAATAAAGACATTTGCCAGAATAATAAAATAAATAAAAAACAATTAAATTCGGTTCACTATTGGCAAAGATATCGCGTAACAAACAAACCAAAACAAAAAGAATACAACCGAATTGAGAACCTCCTTTTTGGAAGTCAGTTGAAAATCAGAACAAACACATGATTACTAGTTAAATGTAGAGCCACAATCGTAAATTCCCAGTCAAGACAGTCTTCTCCCAGTGCGAAGAGTTTTCACTTCCCTGTACGACATGCCATAAATGATTAGAAATAAAATGACTGCAGCAGTACAAGTGGCAAAGTTTCAGCACTGGTTTAGTAACTATGCTATCCGTATAAGTTAGAACACTTTTCTGTGAATAAAGATTTAGTGGAGTTAAGATAAATTGACAAATAAATAGAAGGTAAGCAAGGACAAGGAAGATCAAGGAAAGCATATTAGGATTAAATAAAAAACGAAGGCAAATGTCGTGTCATAGAAGGAGGTGAAAACGCTGGCAGAATACCCTGAAGCCAGGAAACTACTCCACTGACAAGAGCTACGCTCTTTAATGATGAAAGAATGAAAAGTTTAGGTATTGTATGAGTGAAATGGGGAAGAGAGGTTCTTGAGTGGAGACCATAACTGGAAGACGCAGCATAGGTAGGGCTCCCACTAGATGGACCGACGACATTGTGAGAGTCGCGGGAATCCAGTGGATGGAGATGGCAGGCTTTCGTTTAGTGTGGAGGTTAAAGGGGGATGCATATGTTTGTTGGATGCCACTGGAAGTCTTCTGACTGATGATGATGATGATGATGAGTGAATCATTATAAAATAAAAGTATGTTAGTGGTCCGTACTACAGTCACCCGCTTACACCACAGCTTGCTGACTAACAACGGTATTTTTCTCGATTTCCTTTAGATGAAATCTTAATTTGCATAGACATGGTCGTGTCACCTGACGATACCCGTTCGCAATATGGAATGTATTGATCAAGGTTTCAATATGAATATTCATCGGATTAACTAACTACTGTTTTGTTTAACCTGACCCGAGAGAAAGGTACATGATGCTTAGGTTATCCAAAGAAGAAATAATAATACAAGTTTAACTCGAATAATCGCAAATAACTGGAAAAGAAAAGCTGAGGATCTGCCGTAGTGACATTCTTTGGGAGTAGTCTATATGCAACAGAAGTCTTGTAAAACTTATAGAAAATCTGTTATGACATTAGAGGTTGCTTCTTTAACCAAGTCTTGAATAGTAGCGCCTGGGTAATGCGACACGTGACCATCATTCTGACGTTTTCTGGCTCAACGGATAAACATTGACATCGGTGTGGTAATGCCGCCAACATGCTAGCAGGCTTGAACATTTGAATTGTCTCTAGACCTTCAATGGTCTATAGGCCATCCAATTGTTTTTTTTTGTGTCCAACACTAAGTAGTTTACGTATTTATTCCGTTTGTGTTTTGTTTAGTAAATCAAACATTTGACCGCCAATAAAATTTGTTGGTTCTAAAACTATTCCTTCTGTGGGTTTCTGCCGATCCTGGTAATGCGATACGCAATTCTGTCTTCTTTTTTAATCCGTCGATAAAATAAAACAAGCCATTTTTATAATAATGTTACAGCAATAATTTCACTAAACTTCTTTCGCCGTTCTTCTAGTCTTATTATACAATCTTTAAGGAAATTCTAAAATAAAAACAGAGCCACTGGTTTTCCTGTTTTCTATAAATGCCGCTATTACATATCTTCACTGCAAGACAAGTCCGTCTCCAATCGGTTAGGTATGTTAATGGAGTTAGCGAAATCAAATATTTGTGTTTATATACATTCATGTGTTTATCAATTCATGTCAATTATGTTCAGAGGTTCTTTACCAGTGTAAATAAGTTGGAAAAGTTATGAGATGGCCTCAGCTATTGATGTTACGAGCAGTTTTAGATCAAATTACATGTTTTTATTGAGTTGTAAATCGGTTTTGATAGTTTGTTCATTTAAATATGTTTTAGAAGAAATGCGCCTAAATTTTTAAAAGATTTAGACGGGAATTAGATTTGTCTGGGCAAATAAGTAGTTGAAATTTTAATATCACCTGCATTAGCTGTGTGAAATTTTCTTTGTACTAATTTTTGGTTCAAGAGTTGTGCCGTAGGATTTACCCGCGATTTTCTGGTCTTCCAGCAATTTCTGGAACAAAGAGTATTTTATTTTCGTCACCACATATGCACATTTTTAACATATTCATCATAGTCAGCCTTTTAACAGTCCACTGCTGGACTTTTAGCCTATATACCCCCAAAAGTGTGATTAGGCCATATACACCACGCTGGCCTAGTGCGGATTGGTGGATTCACATAATGCCATTGAATTTCTTCTCCGTACGTATGCAGGTTTCCTCACGATGTTTTCCTTCACCGACAAGCCAGTGGTATGAAAATCCGTACATAACCTCCAAAGAGCTCATTGGTACGGGCCCGGGGTTTGAACCCGCGACCTCTCGCTATCAAGTCTAGCGGTCTCCCAAATGGGCTACCACGGCTCATTTTAACATATTGTGACATACTTATTGTTTAATTTTCTCTGACATTATCATGATAGATTTTAAGCGCACATTTCTAAGTAGATTAAAGTTGACGTCAAGCAGTCTGAATATAACACGCTTGTCACAATTTTCTATGAAGGTATTAATCAAGATAATGTCAATAGTTTTAAGAAACTCTAGATTATCCATTCAAATTCTGGAAAGCTGACGAGTTTTAGCACAATTAGTCATACTCTAATCATGGTTCCTACCTAACTGTATTAAACTTTAAAACGCAAGCGGCCTTACTTAGAATCGGCGGTGAATCTTAAACTTACAACTTTTTTACTTTGCTACTAAACCAAGGTTCCGTGTATAAATCCTGCATATATACAAACCTAGATACATACCAACCTAGAAATCGCGATAAAATATGCTGTTCCATACATTTTGTCGAGTGTAGATGAACGTTTTCTACCGAATAGCTCGCGATTTTAGGGTTAGTCTATTAAGTCAGTATACAATAAGTAATAGTAAAAGTTGTTTATAATTATGAGTATAAATGTATGTATGTACGAATTTAAATTTGTGTTAAGTGTAAGTGTAAACTCAAGGCTTCGTCTGAAAACTGGCGCTGATAGTCCTTGACTTTCAGCATTAATGCCGAGACGGACCTATTCGACACTGATTGTATCCTTTAGATATAAGTTTTTGTAAAGTTGTTGAATAAAATTTATTTTCTTCCTTTATCTATACTAACATGATAAGGAGGAAAGATTTGATTGTTTGTTTGTTTGTTTGCATTGAATAGGCTCCGAAACTACTGAACCGATTTGAAAAATTCTTTCACTGTTGGGATGCTGCACTATCCCCGGTTGACATAGGCTATATATCCCGGCTTCGCCCGTGCGAAGCAGGGGCGGCCTACTAGTTTCTTATAAGTAACTGGCCCCTTTCAGCTTAGTGTATACAATATATAGAACACTACCCTATTCCGAGTAACCCGGTCCCCATATCTTATCAGCCAATAAGGGAGATTTGGTGGCGTGGCGTGTGCAAACGCATCTGGTTTGGTTAAGCTTCATGCCTTTAGTCGAATTCATCCAGTGGACGACCTTGACGCCCTTAATTTTTGCTTGTGGACTATTAGTTAGTTAATTGGTGTCGTTACAAGTTTTTTTACGGTGAAAAATTAGTAAGTGTGCGGTGCCGTATTTACAGTTTTTAAGTTAAACGGCTTAACGGTATAGTAAAAAAAATAACCATGGAGACATTTTGACACGAACGTTGTTGTATTTTCCTTGTGGCAAATAAATATTATGATTATGATTATGATATTATGATTATGATTTTGACACGAACGATAATTGTATTAAAGCATATCTCCCTTGTTTGCCCGATCTGAGGTTATATCCGAGGTATATATATAATGAGGAAAAACCATGTTATGCTTACCTGCTTTTGCTAGTTAGGTTATGCTTATGTTATACCGGCCCTTTTGGAGATCGATGGGGGAGGCCTATGTCCAGCAGAGGACGTCCTATGGCTGAAATGCTGATGACGATGTTATGCTAGTCACTAAGTTTCTTGAACTTAAGTTTACTTTATAATAGTCTAAACTCTAAGCCTTTCTCTAAAGCAAAGTATACATTTCAATTCTAAAGGAAACCAAACCAAATGTAGTTGTAAACACTTCGCATGATACGAAACATACTTAGCTCACGTAACGAGCGTGGAAGGTAAACGAGGTTGGGGTCGTTGGATTAATCCAATATACGAAGCCTCTGAAATGTTCATCACACTACATTTAGTGATTTACTGTGTGCATCGACTATTGATTTTGATTTAGCCGAGTTAAATATTTGACACAATTTTGTGAGCTAGCAAATTTGTCCTGTTCACGCATCTATCTAAAGCTTAAGACGCATGACACATTCAAAAGACATGGCGAGGGTAGCATTTTTTTTTCGTAGCGATTTTAACCTCAGAGACTAATTGTATGTACACAATATAAGCTCCATTTGTAAGGATATAAGTTTGTTTTGTACACAAATGCTATTAAACAAAAATATATTTTAATGATTCCGTAACTTCATTAAAACTCGCGTGAGGATCGACCTATAAAACAGCATCGTGAGTGCAAGCCGAATTATAATCTCTACATAGTATAAATTAAAGTAGCTTTCCACGTCTGTCTGTCTGTATGGCCGCTAACTCTTCCTAAACCACGCAACGGATTGTGATGCGGTTTTCACCATCAGCTAGATACATTTTTACGGAAGGTTTATATATATAACTAGCAACCAGCTCTGGCTTCGCACGTAAATTACACCCGTGCGAGGCCGGGCGGGCGGGTCGCTAGTAATTTATAATTCCGCAACTATTTATATTTAACTAGCGACCCGCCCACCCGGCTTCGCACGGGGGCAATTTACGTGCGAAGCCGGGGCGGGTCGCTAGGTATATATATAAACCTTCCTTGAAAATGTATCTAGCTGATGGTGAAAACCGCATCACAATCCGTTGCGTGGTTTAGGAAGAGTTAGCGGCCATACAGACAGACAGACGTGGAGACGTGGTGTAGAGAAGAGAAGAAGAGAAGAGATAGAGAAGATGATAGACAAAAAAGTTGGCTGTCACGGGACGCCCGGCAGATGTGAAACACGACGGCATAAGAGAGCGTAATAATGTTTGCCGTCACGGCATACGGTTTACTGCCAAGGTGCGCCATTAGACCTTTCATATCAAAATGAAGACAGCAAATGTTATTGAATCATTCTATTGCAATTGTGCTTACTTACTTATGTAAAAAACTGGCCGGTAATTTTTAGTTAAATTACTTATCATTGACTGTTAATGCAGTATGTTTGTTCTAACAATGTCTCCGTCATGTGTCGGAGGAAGTAGCATAGACGGAACAATAAAAATAAACCTTTTAAACTCCTTTTAAAATGATACACACACTTAATAAAAATGGGCACGAGCGCGTGTCCCACGGCCTCTGTCGTCTAGGTTTCATTGTTTATATCATTGTAATGATTTTAAAGTTGGAATTGCTTTGAAGGCAAGTACCCGTGTCCACGCCCCGTCTTAGGAGTGTGTCTTACGCCTAACACTTGCTGTGGAAGGAGCTCTAGAAACTTTGTATGGAGTGAGTTGACTCATAAAAATCTTATCTGAAACTCGTTTTGTAAAACCTATACCTGAAATCGTTTTGGAAGCCTCATCATCATTATAATCAGCCAGAAGACGTCCACTGCTGAACATAGGCCTCCCCCTTTAACCTCCACAGTCCACACAGAACGACAGCCTGCCTTTTGCATCCACTGGATGCCAGCGACTCTCACTATTTCGTCGGTCCATTTAGTGGGAGGCCTATCTACGCTGCGTCTTCCGGTTCGTGGTCTCCACTCAAGAACCTTTCTTCCCCATCGGTTATCGGTTCTTCAAGCGATGTGGCCTGCTCATTGCCACTTCAACTTGCAAATTTCCTTTTTTGGAAGCCTATGAGGCTTAATACGACCACAATATATCCTCTTATATGGGGCCCAGCACTAGGGTGCAAACGCGCGCGTTTTAAACTTCAGATTGGCGTGCGCATCGCGTATGTCTGAAAGACCTCATATTGTTTAGTTTCAACAGTTATTTAACTCGTTTTAAGCTGCAGATCTAAATTCTTTATCAAATTATTTCGGAACTAGAATACCGATTGATAATAAACAAATTAATTATGACTGAATTCGTGGAACAGTGATAAATGTACCAAACAACAAAGTTGCGACAAACGCTTATTTGTACGCAAATTCTAGGAATAAAATCTACGATAATATGCTCTCATTTTATGTTAGTATCTACTTTAACCACAGCATAACCACCAATGAACTAATTGTTCACATGCAAAAAAGAGCGGCAAGGTCACTGTGTAAGTTCGACTAAAGGCATCAAGCCTAATTTAGGCCAGATGCGTTCCCACTCACCACACCACTAAACACTGAACACACTGCAACTGTAAACACTGAACTGTTAATAGGCTAGTGTGACTCTTATCATTATGCTACCTCGACTCATCAATAAAATAAAAACTTGTTAATATTTTGCTTTTTTCTCTTGTCAATTTCATTTCATAGCTATATTTTACCAACATTAACCAAATGTTATTACGGTGAATTGGTTTTCCCATTAAGTATTCATACCCTCAATAAAGTAAATCTCGGCTAGCAATAGAAATAATAATAAAATACCATAATCTCGTTTGGCATAATCGAACTATCAGCTTAAATTGCTTAAGCGTGCTGTCTAAATAAATATGTCTAGTACTACTTACCAACATGCATTGCCAGCATGGTGGATTACAGCTCATCGTCTCTGGGACACAGGCCTTCTGCCTATCCCAGCAGTGGGAATAGATAGGCATGATGACATCAATTTAATGTTTGTTAAAAATGTTTGACTGGTTCAAATGTTCTGTAAAATTAAATTGCATAATCCATATTTGCCATAATCCCCACGCTCGACAAGCGGCTTGGGGATAAGTAAAACATACCACCTTACGAAAACATGGTTACACGATACTGTAGTACCAAGACGAAAGGAGGTTATTGTTTCATCTTTATAAGACTGATAGCTGTAAACCGTAATTTTAAAAATAATTTTTTTCTATAAAATTAAATTTTACAGAACATTTGTAATGTTAATTTCTTTCTTCGTACAGCTTAGATAAAAAAAAAATAGCGTGCGAATTAGGGAAAGCCCTAGCAACACTGGCTTGTATAGAAGTCCTAGCCTGCTTGGACCCAGCGGGTAATTCGGATAAATATCAAGACAAGTGTAGTTTCACGCGCGCGAGTTAAACTTCTAGTAGCATTACAACTGTTACTAGGCATGTGGTAGCGAGCAAGCGTGTTTATTTATTAGAATCATTAAAGAAAATACTTGTACGTAGTTAAGTTTTATGTTTTAGGTAGTTAAAGTGTGGAATTCGCGATGTTCCGTTCAGGTTAATGCTTGTGTGATGTTTTATTTTAGTAGGAACAACATATTATTGCAATGCTCATGTTTCTGGGCAAATCCGGGACAAGTATGACGTAGCAGCGGCATATTTTACTAGGGAAAATTCTTATACTTGTAATACAGGGCTAAACAGAACGGTGGTATTAAGACACAAGGAGTTTATTGTACTTATCATTAGTTAGAACTTTTAGCTCAAACTAACCCTGAAATCAAGAAAAAATATCTGCTGTACAATTACACCGATACGTAAATTTTACCTATATAATGGTTGCCTGGAAGAGATAGCGTTTAGAAATGTGGCCGCTACTTGTGGCACTTGTAATTTTTATTTCTGGTAAGCGAAATAAAGAATTTTTATCTATCTACACTTCGTTTAGTGTGATTGAAATTTTTCCATGTACACTGAGGTTTGTTTTCACGATTGGTGCCTTAGTATAATAAAAACATAATGACATATGAAAAACATATGATGAGTATATTATTGGCCTCTTTTTGATAAGTATTGCCGTTCTGTGTAACCCTGGATACTCACCTCTACAATTTCCCCAAATATGCATACAAAATAAATAAAAAGTAGCCACTGTTCATCAGGTGTTTAAATTCCAAGGTGAACAAATTACACAAATTATTTTCACATTGTATTTGACCTGACAGATTCAGAGGTGAACCAAAGAGACTTTTAACTACAATTTGTTAGTGATATTACCTAGGGGGTTTTTTTATACGATAACAATATAATGTGTACCGCTTTATATATCAGTACAATAGTCTTTTTTCATGTCAGATAATAAAATATTACCAATGTGTTTTGTACGTTTTCAGTATTCATTACTTGTTGTACGTGATATTGTTCCCTGAAACGTTTTATTACTAAAAAGGGCAATTTATCCAAAATAGAACACAATTGACTACAATAATATACAATTATATACATTGATGTAAGTAAATAGGGGGAAGATACGGGACGAACTTCTTGAAGTGAACCGCACATATTAGGCTCACGGGCCCAATCGACATCAGTCACAATCGAACTGTCTTTTTGATAGCACGTGAATTACTTGTCTAAATTGTGTTTAAATAAAGCAGCAAAAATTACTTCCTATGCGGTTTCACAAGGTGCACCAACAGTTCAAAGACAAAAAACAAGTTTCACGGCACTACTTTTCACTCGTAAATACTTAAAAACAATTAACTAAATTTTATTTAAATGTCACTTCTTTGGTCTAGAGTAGTGTCTAATGGAGCGGTGAAGTTGACGTTTACAGTGTAGACGTCAACATCGCCGCTGACTCGAGCCGAAACAGAGCCATATTTATTGGGTACAATGTTTGGATGTCACGCGTCTTCCCCCTTTTTAAAACAGTCATTGATTATATACGATTCGTCGAATCACCACGCTTTATAGTATTTTTTTTAATTATTTGCGCTTTTAGTGTCTGAAACTTCTACTAGGTAGATTATAGGTAGCAGTCAGTTCCTTCCCAGTTATTATAGTGACTGTAAATAGTATTGTCTATTAATTAAGTTTAGTATAAGCACGTATAAGTAATCATTCAGTGTCTGTAATCATTCGGTGTATGTGTGTTGCCTAGGTTTGTATTAGGCTGGTTTCACGGCTGTACGGGAGACCCACGCGGGTCGCTTGGACGGGCTCCCGGAGTGGAAACACAAATGACGCGCTAGAACATCGTTTCACAGCGATGCGGACTGTTCCGTTAGGGACTTGCCTCCGCGTAGACCCCGCCTCCTGTAGTACGGGCGACCCACACTGTTCTACCGTACAGATGTGAAACCAGCTTTATGAAGACCAAAATTATCATGTTCATTATCTACTTTTGAGTTATGTGAGTATATCTCCCCACTACTGAGTGTACAGTACTAACTTCTACTCTTTGACTCACTTACTACATCTACAATTGGACACACATAAAATTGACACATTGACTGCACCATAAGACACGATGAAATATGTCATCAGCGTCACTGTCAAGGTTTGTACCACAATATAAATGGTTATTGTGATGACATTTGGATGGCATACCCGACCACACGTCTGAACGATTACGTACAGAACTGTAATGAAAACCGCAGAGATGGAGATGCGACATACAACCTTAATTTCCATGTTCGTTATGTACATAAGTATGCAAGCAGATACTAAAGTTGAATTACACGATAAATATCAGTTTTCCAGAAACGGTGACTCTTTAGGCACCGTTTCTGGAAAACCGATATTTACTTACTTAGACTATATTTTACTAATCCCGATTTCTAACCGACTTCAAACAGGAGGAGGTTCTCAATTCGACTGTGTTTGTTACGCGATTACTACGCTAATTATGAATTGATTTTGATTTATGAATTAAAATTATAATTCTATGTTTGTTTGGTAGGCCATATTTAAGAGGTGGCCCCGAAAATTTAAATCAGTTTAATTAACTAAATTTAATTGTAAATTTTACCGAAATTGATATAGCGCTTTTTGAATATCAAATGACGTTTTGGTTTGTGGTTCCTTTCAGAAAATTTTCACATATTTTGGACGCGTATCAACTACATTATATTAAAACTATAGTAAACAACCGTGATAGATAAAACAGTTATTCTTAATTCTGTAACTCTTTTTTGAAATAAAAAATTATAAAAGCTTGGTCAAATTCCTTGTAAAAGCCCTAACCTGTCCCTGTGTTTGGAGAGTGCATACCTGAGCATTGTTGCAAGACTTCGCAAATAAAGATACGCCGTAAACGACGTACTTCGCCCTGATGTTGACAATGACCAAGTAAAGGGAAATTGATATTGACCTTCCGAACTGACGGTGTAAGGCAGGGCACAAACGGGGACACTTTTGTGTCTTGTGTCGGATACAAGCTACCAATGAATATTTGATTTCTATATAAACATGAAATCAGACACTCTCTGCGCAGACTTTGTGTCCAGTTGCTTCCACTCGATTGGTACTGGGTGTGCCGTCTCGGCAACAAAAATGTCTACATTTGCGCAGCGCCTACGAGGGAGTTACGCGATAACTCCGCCAATTATGAATTGATTTTGATGAACCTTTTTTTTGTTAGGTCATACTTCAGAGATAGTCTCATTTAATTTTATCGAAATTGATTCAGTGTTCATTTAAATTAACAAAAACAATATATACACAGATGAAGTTTTGATTTGTTGTTCCCTTCAGTAAAAGTTTTGATGTGGACATTCAATTTCTGTTTAAACTGTAATTTTTCTATTTGTTTTGTATAATTGTGTAGTCTTGAAGTTGGTTTTTGTTTTTATTCAAAAATTAACTTTGCTATCTATTTATTTATTTAGTTTATTGGCACACAAAACAAAATATGGTCAAAACAATCTAAACTTAGACTAGACTACAAAATTTTAAACTAAACCATATTCCTAAATATGTATACACAACATGTTTCTTTTTAATGCAGTAATTGGTAAAGTATTACAAACTAATTTAGATACAAAAATATTAAATAAACTTAACTACTTTTATTATGGACCGTAAAAACAATATTTCGTACATCTTTTTTTAAATTTCAATAGTTTTTTGTTAAAGATATCAATAGAGTCATGGTGGTTTTCCAAAATATCTATCGTAAAATATTTGAAACCTTTTTGAACTGTCGCTGAAATACAGATTTCACATTTTCTCACGAACATTCTAGAGTTAGTATTTAGATACTTCTAGATTTAAAATATGTAAATATTCATTCCCTGGGCACTATACATATTTTGAGAGATTCCTCGCTTCCTCAGTGTTTAATTACATGCATTAAGTGTTGAAAACAACAAACATAAAACCATTACGGAGGAATCTGCAAATTCAAGTGCATTAGCACCTTTTACTCATTCAATTGTTTTTAAGTTCAGCGACATCGTTTACCAGAACATTCGCTTCAGAGGTCAGGTACAGGTAAAAAAAGAACCAAAAACCAAGGTATGATTAATACTTGAGTAATATAACAATAATGAATGGAGTAATTCATTAAAAAAGGTATTTATAGAATTCAAAATTTGAATGTCAAATTGAAAACGGTAATGATTTGATTTTGCTTTATTTTGAGTCAATCGGCAAAAATCGTATGAAAATGGTCGTAATGGACAATGAATTGAAGAGAGGGAAAACCTCTTCTTGGTTTATGCATTCCTGGTACTTGGATGGAAAGCGTGGCCAAACGTAGGCCTACTCTATATTTAAACTATTATTTCGCCCCGAATTGTGACTTAGCGACCCATAACTTATCTGAACCCCTCGATTGATTTTGGCAATATTCAAATTTAAAAATTGTATTGAAATTAACTACTTGCCTACAAAGTTTTATAAACATCGGATCAACGATACGCAAGCTATCGTCAAACAAACCATGCATAGAAATGCCAACTTGTCCCATTAGAATCTGAGAACTCTCTTCGCTTGGTAAAAAAGTACACTACCTATTCTTATGATATGATACAGTGATTGGGGCAACAGTTTATGTAAGATTATAATTGAGTAAACAAACATAAACAAAATAAAGTCGTAGAATTTTCAATTAACATGAATGATGCTAATGCTGATTTTAGATGTGTGCCGTGCAAACATGCCTATGTAGGCAATACTTTGGCCAATATCAATAGGTAACTTCATTAATGCACGAACACGGCTGTTCGTGTCTGGCCGACAACATTACATTTTCATATTTGGCATGTCGAATTTACTCTTTTAAATTATAAGCCTGGGAGGTAATGGTCGTTCTGAGTAAGGTGAAAACTTAAAGAACGAAACGAAAATGACTAGTCCTATTAAAATTAAAATTAAAATTAAAATTCAAAATATTTATTTGTCAGAACATGGTAGGTACACATACATATAAAGCAGCATACATGGTCGTAAAACTGGAAACGTATCTCATGAACTTGCCTGTTACAATGTACAAATTAAATCGTTTCAAATTATTACAGCACAAATCAAATCGTTTAAAATTATTACAGCAGTGAAGGTAAACAAGACCAAAAACAGCAGCAGTGACATCGCAGCGTTGAAGCAGGCTCGCGCAATTTATAATAGTTATTTGAACTACAACACAATAAATATTGCACCTGAGCAGCGCAGCCGCGGAGCAGTTCGTGCTTGTGTAGTAGTCGTAATGCAGCTAAGATTGTGTGAAGTGATGAAAAGTCTGGTAGGCGGATGAAAAATTATGGCGAAAACGTGGTTTATTCTCCGTCATTATGCCAACAATTAGTTACATTTGGAACTGAAAAACCTTTCAGCCTTGATGAAACGATCTTATGTAATTTGACCAACAGTTCCTAAACTATAATATGTAAATATTTCTTGATATACAAGTAAGAATGTGTGTTCCGTTAATTACATAATTTTAAAGGAAGGAATAGTGTCATCGGGCCAAGAATAGTACTAATTTATGCATCGACACGAATTTTCGAATGGAGTATAATTGCGAGGCTATCTCAAATAAACAAATGGAATTTTTCGGAAAACTGATTTACTAGGAAAATTGTGTAAGCACTCCATCATTCATTAATAGATTCATTCATAAATATCGTGATGGGTAATGTTTGAGTTAATTAAATATTATGAGCAATTATGAAAATGTGGCTCGTTTTGATGGCGGGATAAGTATGTGCACACTGTACTTACTTACTGCAGCGGCAGGCAACATAATCATTTGTGGACAAACGTGTGAGCCAAGGCCAGCATAGGCAGGGTTGCCACCTGTCCCGATTCTGCCGGGACAATCCCGATTTTGATGAAATTGCCCCATGTCCCGATAACCTATAAGTTATAGTAAGTCCATAAATTATCAGTTGCCGCTAAGGCTTGTATAGTACTTTGCAATGAAACGTTGCCTAGCAGCATAAAATAAAATAAACAAAAAGTTTCGATATAAATAAACACCTCCTTATAGCTATTGGCTTGTACTATGATAAACCAATCACAGGACACCATCTGCATAGAAATTACAATTATTATTGGTGGTAATTTCAGACTAACTTTTTTTGCATTTGCCTCTTTTTAGTGGACAAGCGTAATCAATTTACTTTGCACATTGTCATATTGTACGCAATTAAGGATGTACAATTTAATTATAATTATTATGTCATCTATACAAATATTATAAAGAGAAAAGATTTGATTGTTTGTTTATTTGTTTGTATTGAATAGGCTCCGAAACTACTGAACCGATTTGAAAAATTCTTTCACTGTTGGGATGCTGCACTATCCCCGGTTGACATAGGCTATATATCCCGGTTTCGCCCGTGCGAAGCAGGGGCGGCCTACTAGTTATATATATTGTGCATGTGCAAGACTTTAGGGGAAACATACATTAATCATCAATCAATTTAAGGACGAGGCCTATTTTTTTTTTAATATTGACTTTTATTGTTGGCCTTTTGGCATCTATAGTTTGACCGGACTAGTTAGCGAACGCAGAGTGCGTTCGGCATAACTTGGTGATTTAAGTTTTTGGGCGACCAGCACAAGGACACCTCGAAGGTACGAACCTCGGCTTAGGCCGTTGCCGGAGGTCGAGGCCTGATAAAGCTAAAGCTAAATACCAATTTTCGTCAAAGTACTTTTGTCTCGGAAAATGTACGGTTCCTGAATTACGCGATACATTAAAAATCAACACCGCTTTATGGTTGGTATTCCGAAAACCCGAACGAAGCGCTTTGATTCCACTTTTATTGTGCGAACTGCTAGTCTGTGGAATGCGCTGCCTGAATGGGTGTTCCCCGATAGGTACAATCTGGGTGTCTTCAAATCACGAGTGAATCGGTTTCTTCTAGGCAAGCGTGCTCCACCGTAGACCGCATCATCGCTTAACATCAGGCGAGTTGGCGGTTAAGCGCAAGCCTATTATTTATAATCAAATAAAAAAAATACGCGGCTAGTAAGAGAGTGCATAGCTATTGAATGGCAAAATAGATAAATTTGAAGTTAAATAAATAGATTTGTATCTTTTAAACTACCTACAATACGACATACATCAAACAAAATCTATCGTTTTCAAAATTAACTGTATTAATGTTAAAGTAAATTTTCGATTATGAAACAAGTTAACAATCCGTATCCAGGTTAAAATGATTAACTAGATTGCTAAAGAGATTAACGAATTTTCCGAACTGTGAGCAATAGAGTGACTAACTCTGTAGGAAGCCAGCCAACTGTTTGATAAGGGAATCGTTTTTTTACCTTCCGTTGCCGTGGAGCGGTAGAGACTTCAATCGTTTTGTTGCCATTGTTGATTGAGTGCTTTTATTTTCAAGGTATCGAGTTAATCGAGCGTTTTATCGATTGATTGAGCGATTAATGCAAAATGTTTACATATTATTAATAATAATCTCGCATTCTAGTCCATGCTTCAGTAGTTGATGAATAGTTAGGGTCAGAGAAATTTATATGAAGTCTTGTCATAAGTATTCATTATAATTATATTATTATTTCGGAACAGCAGTTTTTTTGCGATTTCAGTGTTGATCCCATAATAAAACGTATTCTTAATGAAGACTAGAATGAGTTGTTTGTGCATTAGAACCACCGTTTGTCCTGTAGATTATACGATAGAGCAAACTACTTATTCATAGATGCTATCAGCAAAATATTCCTCAGCAATATGTATAGTTATTCCTATTGATTGAGAGAGAGGGAGAGAGAAAGTTACTTATTGTATTTTTCTAATTTTGAAACATAAATTCTCTATGCTTTTTATGGAGTAAATAGCGATGCATCATAATCACACAAAAGTCCGAGATAAATGTTTAGGTAATTCGTGTAGGGAAAATGAGTCAATGAATTTTATGACCATTTTATTTCTTCGTTTTGTGTATTACGAGTGTTGGAGCATTGTTACGTTATTTATGACTGGTATGAGTGTATAGAGCCTTATTTGCATAACATTTTGGATAATAGTGTGCGGGTAGAATTGAATTCTGTTTGGGACAGAGTCATGTAAGATGAATATTAAGATTATACATCTTCTATTTTGGACATCTTATTTTTTTACTCTTTGGACATTTAGGTGTGCCCAACTGGCCACTGTGAGAATTGTACAGTAGAATATCAATAAAGTATAATTTTGTAGTTATCGAGGTGATGATGGTTTTCAAGTTTTTGAACTCATCAGTGCGTGGAATCCAGTATTAGGTTGCCTTAAAAATAATATACTCGTCCAAAATATGTTCAAAATAGCATACACAGTGAGTGCGTTTTGGCGGATCTTATGTTCGAGTTCCAGTGATAACCGTAACAAAAGAATAAGAAATAGATTAGATGGTTTTGTTTGCAACTAACATTGAAATTTTACGTCAACCACACGCATTCTTCAGTTTTTCCGTGAACATGTTGCATGTAACTGCGCTGAAATAAGAATGACTTATGATAGACCATGGCGGGCACGAGCCGTGAACCGTACGAAGCTCGGTTTTTTTTTTAATGTTTCAGTTCATGCTACACCAGGCTTAATATCAGGCGAGTTGGCGGCCAAGCGCAAGTCAATTTATAATTAAAAAAAAAACTTGTGTCGCCCGCGCCTCGTACAGGTCACGGCTCATGCCCGTCTTGGTCTAGCATATATCGTCTTATATCAGGATTTTGTACGCCGCCGCCTCGATTCTTCAGTCTGCAATAGGCCTTGAGTTGAAAACGTAATTTAATTCAGGTTTAGTTTAGGTACGTCGTTTTTATAAACGCAACGCGCTGCACTTTTTTTTTTTTTTTTTTTTTTTTTTTTTTTTTTATTGTTTAATATATTTAT
Organism: Agriopis marginaria; assembly: GCA_932305915.1. Classification (NCBI taxonomy): domain Eukaryota; kingdom Metazoa; phylum Arthropoda; class Insecta; order Lepidoptera; family Geometridae; genus Agriopis; species Agriopis marginaria. Next base: position 6,294,297 of record OW029926.1, read on the forward strand.
GTTTCAATTTTTGCCGCAGCCATGTGTCGCGCAGTTACGAAGATTGACATTTCGCACGACTCTTCTCTTTCGAACACTTGACGTATTTCTAAGAACCTCAATGTTTGAACTCATCTTACGGTAAAGTTAACTTTTCGAGTATGAATCACAGCCACTTCGGTCTACAAGTGAATTAGGACATAAGTTCGTTGACACTTCGATAATTGACCAGATGACATTCAATGTCGGTACTTACATACTATTACACATTCTATCACAGAATAAATAGTAATTACTATTATTTTACGTTGCCCATCGCTCATATTACCACATCTACGCTTATCATCTTCCACATGGTACGAATTTCGTAACCAATGTGAAGCTACTTTCGACAGAAAGCAAACTCTGTCATATGGAAATAATTTTATCTGTGACGTGTAAATGTAGTTATACAATGGTCGGTCTCTAGTTAATTGATGTAAAATAATCTTTTAGAGGTTTGACGTTATCTCTAAAGTGAAGAGATGATTGATTTATTTTCACTCTTTTAAATGTATTATTATTTGAAATAATAACTTCTCTCAAACATCGTCGGGCTACGGAACCCTAAAAAGGATCTAACGTAAATAAATAGTTTTTTTTGTTGTGTTTAAAACAAGTTTAAAAAGGCGCAGGAGACCGCAATGTTTTGTTATTCTAAACAAGTTTTGTTAATTGTTTTTTTTAATTTTTTATTCCAATTTAGAGTTTTTATAATCAAAAATATAAAAGGTACAAGCTAGATAACTGTGGCAGACTTTCAAATTTAAATAAAGAAAATACTCATTATATATAAAAGCGCTGGAAGCAGGCGTCGTTCTCAAAAAGCTGTCCAAATTGCCGCGTAGTACACAAATCGATTTAATGTGTGTTAATATTGTCTTATCTATTCGTATTTCTTGATGATGGTATCCTTTTATCGATGAGTAAACCCTTTTCTAATTATTACAAATAGGATTATAATCACTTATTACAGGCCAACACAATAAAAATCTTACTCATGCAATGACACAGTTACTTACGTCACCAAAAAATATAGAAGATTTCTTATAAAACAACGATAGAGGTTTGATCACGAAATGACATGTCCTACTATAATTCGATATGTATGTATTGATATCGCTAAGCTATGTACTTAAAGTTGTACATACACAATAATTTAAAGTATAATCACGAAGAAAATTCATTTGAAGAAAATATTTGACCTTATTCCGCCTTCTCTCTTTTACTACAGGACAAGTACTGCAAACTATTAACCCTTCCTCGTGGAAATTCCAAAGATTCGATGATGAAGAAGATGAAGATCCGATTTGGGTCGTTATTTATGATACGTACTGTCCAAGAATGGAAGTCCCTGTCGTCCTCCTTGTTTCCTGAGAACTACAATCTAGACATCTTCGATGCTAGAGTGAATAGATTTCTTCTAGATCAATGTAATCCATCCTCGGCCACACCGTCGCTAGCCATTAGGCGACTTGTAGGCCAAACGATCTAAACTATATTAAAAAAAAAGTTTTTGTAGTGTAGGATTTTTTTAATGATAGGAATCATTGCACATATTTGCAACGACTGGTATAAACTACCTGGAAACAGGGCATTTAGAGTATTTTCTATAAAAACGTATGTAATTCAATTTTTTATTTATTTTTACATCTGACTGGCACTAACAATGCCCATTGACAAAAGATTAAAAATGTCTTCCCAGCCAAAACGCATGTAATCTTTGTTGGAACAAAAACATTGGCAAGGTGCAAGTATAGAAAAAAAAAAAAAGAATTAGGACATAAAAATTATGAATGAAATCGTGTAAAATCTTACTTTTGTTACAACTTTCTTTTAGTACCAAATAAATACAGTCAAACGCCGAAATTGCCACGCGCAATAAATTGGCTACTTTTGTTTTCACGCGTATTCTACGATTTAAAATAAAGTACGACACAAATACTTTTGAAACATTTTCAAAAGACAAAATTTTATTCCGAATTAATAGTTTTTTCTTGCGCCTAAACGATTTTTTTTTCATTGGCTTCAAAGATCAAAAGTATTATTGGAAAATGGTGACATTTTAAATCAAACGTTTGAACATTACAATTCCAAGTTCATTAAAAAGTAAGTTTAAAATTTGTACCGAACGGGCCAATGGGAAAAAAATACTAAAACCTCCAGAAACCACCTGAATAATTTTTCCATTGACTGTCCTGTACAGTCCAATGCATTATCACGGCGCCATGTATCAATGAGTCGATAACAATGATACACTGATAACTTGCGGCCGATAAGCCGCTACAGACGGAGTCACATGGATCCAGAGTTTGATACAAATGCATGGAATGTACTCGTAAGTACAGCTGTGTGATAAATCCCAGTAGTCCCGTCACGGGAAATCTTTAACGGGACTAGTGGGAATACTTCACCGGAATCAACGATAATTAAGCACGAAACTCTGATAGGTACAAAGCATGGACGCTACCCTTTATATATACGTCCATGGTTTAAAGTTAAGTGAGCATAATGTCAAATGTCAAACACGTATCTTTTTTTACCTTTTTTCTGTGAGGACTTTGGCATTTAACTCTTGTGCATTTGCCAGTTTCAAGAAAGTTTGATAAATGTCGTCAAACAAGTCAGTCACAGTCAGAGACAAGCAAAACAAGTCACGGTCAAGTCAAATTCATGCCATGACCGTGCATGAGGTTATCAAAAAGTCTATCTTCCCGGTTGAGTTCAATTTTTTTTTGAAATTTGAATGAAACTCGCAAATTCTGTTCGACTGATATACCTAAATTGTCACATAAATTAGGTATACCTAACTTGTCACATAGCCGAAGAGATGTATTTTTAACTGACCGCATAAAAGGAGAAAGTTTCTCAATTCGGTCCGTATTTTTGTCACTTTATTGTTGCGGAATTACAATATTCACAATTATTGTCGTATCGGATTTTGCCAAGTTTTATAAAGCAAAGCTACCATTGTTAAAACGTCGTTTCAAAAAATCTGAATGAGGCCTCAGATTTGAAAAAAGTGATGCCAGATTCAAGCATTTAATAAATTTGTCTATTTTTAGATTTTGTTAGTTAGATCTTTTTCACGTGGATCGAAAACTTAAATCGACTTTACAAAACGCTAGAAATTTGAAAGGTTACAACAAAATTTCAATTTCGTACTTATTAATTCAAAACCACCTAGAGCTTATTGAGTTCCTTGTTGTAAGTACAACGGAACCCTAAACTTTACAGTTCTAATAATAGTGAAATCTTATACATAGTTAATATCATTGGAATTGGAAATAAGTAGGGAGTTAAATGTCAAAGGGGGACACTAATACAAGTTGAGTGGGGTAAAAAATTATTTTAACTTTTTCCAAAGGCTTCGTACCTAATGCGTGAGTCATTTATTAACTAAACCCGACATTTTGATCATACTGAAATATGAATACTTCTGGTGCAATTTAGAGGGGGTTGTCAACATAAAGGATCTAGTGAATAATCTAAGTATGTCATGAAATCAAACTAATTACTAATATTCATCATCATCCTCATTTCAGCCGTAGGACGTCCACTGCTGGACATAGGCCTCCCCTATCGATCTCCAAAGGCGATTGGAAGCGGCCTGCATCCAGCGTTTCCCTGCGGTTTCTTTTAGGCCGTCTGTCCATCTTGTGGGTGGACGTCCTACGCTGCGCTTACTTGTCCGTGGTATCCATTGGAGAACCTTTTGAAACTTATATTATAAAAGCTAAAGTAGGTAACTCTGTCTCTCTGTCTGTTTTGTCCACCTTTGACTAAACGGTTAGGCGAAATTTGACAGGAATATAGCGTGAATTATGGGAACGAACATAGGTTACTTTCCCCTCCCCCAGAAATGTGGAAAATCGCAGGTTACACCGTGGAAGTTAGCTAGTACCACAAAAGACATAATACTAGTACCTACCCTAGCTAATAATATAAAATCAAAAGTATATTTTTTATCTGTCTGTCTCTTTGTTAATTTTTCACGATTAAACGAGTAAGTCGATTTGGAAATTTGCCAGGGAGGTAGTGTGAATCACGCGGGTGGACATAAGATACTTTTGCCCCAACAAATGCGGAAAAACTGGAAAATTGCGGGTAATACCGCGGGGTTCTAACGGGAAATAGTTTAGTATAAAAGAGAAAGTTTGTATAAATGTTTTGATTTGTTTGTTTCTCTTTAGCGCATAATCAGGGTAAAGAATTGACATGCTTATTATTAAATGTTTATAAAGATGGTTGGAGGGCTGGAAGGTGTCATAGATAATTCTAATTTGGGAAAAAATTACGGGTCCTGAGGGAATGTCCATGCGGGTGACACTGCGGGGCGCAGCTGGTCTCTTATTTTTTCCCCCCACTAAATAAGCAAGAATCTCATAAACATAGACAAAAATAAATCTTACAGACAGAAAACAATCCAATCTGTCTATACATCGAAATGAATTGAGCGAAAACGTATTTTATGTCTGCAGCGTACCTACTTAAGGAAGTCATTTACACGCAAATGCTGTCTACGATTCGTCTATTTTGGCTACGTTCTTATCAGTCTTGTAGATTTTTCTGGTGCTATCACATTGTTTGCAGGGCATAAAGTCGCGATGTGTCAATATGTGAAAGATTAGGAAAAGGTTGAGGGCACACTTGTCTTCCTTTTCAACCGACTTCAAAATAGGAGCTGTATAACGCACAATACACCCCTAGAATGCACAATAAACTTCAAGATTGTACAATATACTTCAAGAATGCACAATACACCCCAATAATACTCAATACACCTCAATAATGCACAATACAGCTCAAGAATGCATAATACACTTCAAGAATGCACAATACATCTCAAAAATACACAATACACCTCAAAAATGCACAATAACTTCAAGAATGCACAATACACCCCAAGAATACACAATAAACCACAAGAATGCACAATACAACTCCAGAATGCACAATATACCTCAAGAACGCACAATATACCTTTAGAATGCACAATACACCTCAAGAATGCACAATAAACCTCTAGAATGTACAATACACCTCAAGAATGCACAATACACATCAAGAATGCACAACTTGCCCCAAGCAAGTCGTTAGGGCAGGATTTATTGATTCATCCCGAATAAAAAAAAGAAGAAGAAAATAGGAGCTGTGTTTGTTAAGCGATATCTTTGCCGATTGTGAACCGTTTATAGTTTATATATTTAAAACTTAGTAACCGTTTTTTGAATTTTTGAATTTGTAGAAAATATTTCACCTCATAGTGTGGAAAATTGGAATTTCGCCTACTTCCTACGAAGACAGATTTATCGAATTTTGTGAAAAATTTGAATTAATAGGTTTCTAGATAAATCGGTTTCCTTGCGAAGAAATTTCATAATTTGTCTGTATATCAAAATCCATTTTCTCAGGAGGTAACTACTAAATCTCTTAACTGAACACATTATGCCGTAAAATAGACAGAACACAATTTATGCTTTCGCATAATTTTTGCAAAATTTTTATTATATCATGTTATGAAATCCACTCGTATGTATTACTTCTTAACGTTTCTGAAGGACTTAAGGATGTTCAACGGTTTCCATCACCGTACACAACCATAAACTTGCTGTAGACTATGAGCTTTACGGACAGTTTTAGTAAGGTGTTTTAGTAATAATACTTTAATTAAAAAAAAAAATTGATAGGCAAAAATGCCTTAATAACTTATTTAGAGACACGCTATATTATTCTAGTTCTGTACCCTATACATTTCTAGATTCGTGTTATTTTTGTAGGATATAAAATTCTTATACTTTTAGCTCAGCCAATTAGTTCTTTAGTCTGAAAAAGACAAATAGATAGACAAAGTTACATACTTTTGTATTTATGAAATTAATATGAGCTTTGCTTTTCAAAGTAAGTAAAGTTCAAAAGACCGACGACCCTTTGGTTGACCCGTGTAAGGTAAAGAATTTTCCGTCTTCCAGCCCGATGGGCTCAACTTGGTGAGGAATAGGGATACGTGGAAAGAAATGGGGCTATTGTCCAGCAGTAGGAGAAAAATATGTCGTATGTCGAGAAAAATAAAGTAGGTACTTCAATATTTTTATTTATATTATGCGGGAATTACTCGCGTAAGATTAAGGCGGTCAAGGGTAGGTACTTCAATGTTTCACATCACACCATGGTATTTTTTGAAATTATATTTACCTTCCTTAAACACCTCCTTTAGTTTAAACTCTAGCTCTCTATCCATACCTACAGCTATGTTTGCACACCGGCGCCTGCCATCTGTAATTGTTCGGACAAACAGACTGCGGGCCTGCTTCACTAATGTATCTAGTTTTAGCACTCGCGGATTAGAATCGTACACTTTTGGGTTGAAAAACACCTTACATTTCGTTATGTGCCACTTTTCGTTTTTATACATTAGGAACTGAGTAGGAGTGTGTCACTTTAACCCACGCCATGTGGCTAGATAGAGCGACGATATAAGGATGACATGTCACTGAAAAAAAAAACTGAGAATCGGGCTAGAGCTAATTTGCTTATTTTAGGAGAAGTCTATGACTTTATGATTTACAATAGACTTTTTTGACTCTTGGTCTTTTGGAAAAACTCAAGTGCCACACAGAGGGAAATGGAGAGAACTGCACTTTGCGATAGAACCCGGAACATATTCGCAACATACTCGCCAAAGAACCAGAGTCGCCAACATAGCTATTAAACTTTGTAAGCCTAAGTGGCAATGGGCATGCTACACCCCTCGAAGAACCGATAATCGATGGGGAAGAAAGGTTCTTGTGTGGAGACTATGAACTGGAAGACGCAGAGTACTGCAGCTAATAGCAGACCCAATTAGAATAAGTCTCTACTAACAAAAGCCCAGTAGTAGCTGAGCTGGTACCAGATTCAGGTTATCCTTAGATATCTATGGCATTACTTAGTAGGTTTTGTGAATTGTGATATGTTAAAGGAAAATAGTTTTATTCCACTCACCTTGAGATGCAAGAATGAGGTTTTAAGGCTACGTGCATCAGACTATTTTATGATAATAATATTCAATTTCTTTGAATGTTGACATCACAAATTGATGTCATCAATATAACATGACGAGTTTGCTTAATTTCGTGTAAAAATCAATTTCGGGGAACTATTGAGGACATTGGCATTATACGTAGCGATAATTTATCTGATAGTGTAAGCATAATGGAAGGTGATAGGAAATAGTCGTCATTTCTATATTTTTTTATTACCTAATCATAACTCTTTTATATTAAGTGATAATCAAGTGAACAAGACAACCCCTCAATTATAATTATCTTGCGTTTGACTGCCAACTCGGCTGATATTAGGCGATGATGCGGTCTACGATGATGCACGCTTGCCTAGAAGAAACTATAAGCATGAGTATAATACATGGGATATTTTATAAGGGCGCATATTTTTTTTGCGCGTTTAGATTCATCTTATATTCACGGCGTAGAATAAAAAACAAAACCTTACGTAATATGGTAAGGGGGCTTACCTTATTTGGTTTCGTGACTGATATTTTTAAAATAAAACTAAAAGTTTAATGATTTCTTAGGTTTTTCCGATTACTAATCATTAAAATTAAGACGAGTAGATTATACGACCAGTGAAAAAAAAATCGTGTGATCATTTGGATCCCGAGAGCAGCGAAGGATTTTAGAGTAGAATCCTGAACGGAGCGAATTTTATTTACTTATCACTAATTTGATAATTTTTGCACGAGTTTTGTACTCTACTTTTTAGCATTGACTGCAAGAAAATAATATAGTATAATATTTATGTTTCCAATTTATATTTGTAATGTAAATCTAGATCTTACTGAAAACCAATTTAACAAACTTGAGCGTCTCCAAAATTTTTGTATAAGGTTTGTATTCGGCTTACGTAAGTATGACCGTATTTCTCAATTCCGCGTTAAACTCAAATGGCTCCCTGTTCGTCTTCGCCGTAATTCACACATCCTGGCACTTCTCTTCAATACATTATTTAATCCTTTCACTCCGTGCTATCTCAAAGAACGTTTCAAATTTTTCCACGACCCTGCTTCACCTCGTTCTCTGAGACAGTCAACTCTTCTCTCTCTTGTTACTCCCAAACATAAAAGTACTTTCTATGAAGATGCCTTCTCCGTGAAAGCCATACGGTTGTGGAATTCCCTTCCGGTCTCCATTAGACAATCCCAATCTATCAACATTTTCAAGGCTAGGGTGAAAGACTTTTACCTTTCCCAAGTCTAAAACTGTTCGTTACTGTTGGTGGAGAGTTTTTGGACATATCTGTTGCTCCGAATTCGTGTTGGATGTTATTTGCTCTGTCATTGTGCGTGTTCCTTGCTGCTCTTGCATTGTGTGCTCATAATGCAAAGGCACTCCAGGAACTTAGGGTATAGCATAGATAAACATAATTATATACTAGGGTATAGTATGTACTTACTTGTCGCGTGTGTTTTTATTTAATGGTATCATTAAAAGTGTTTTAGCATCCCCCGTCGATTCTGTTACGTAAATTCTTTCCATCCAATGGTTGCCTGGAAGAGATCGCTTTTAGCGATAAGGCCGCCACTTGTGGCACTAGCTCGTAAGTGTTTTCTATCGTGTTGTAATTTTTATTTCTGGTATACACAATAAAGAGTTTCTATCTATCTATCAGCCAGTGGGGTACGTTCAGCACGTTTTATTTATTTTTTGTATTATTCGTATAATTCTTAATTTTGTGCTTGTTCCAAATTCTTTTCACTCAGTGACTATAAGAGAGTTTTATTCACTACTAGCTGCGCCCCGCGGTTTCACCCGCGTGGTGATGATACTAATGAAAAGTAGCCTAATAGTCTCCAGGTTTTTAGCTACCTCCCGACCAATTTTCAGCCGAATCCGTTCAGGCGTTCATGAGTTATAAATAGTGTAACTAACACGACTTTCTTTTATATATATATAGATTATAAATAAATCAAATGCCTTTTTCGAGTGACAGTAGTAAAACACTTTTATCGTTTTATATCACGTGTACTTTACATTATTTTAATTACTGACGTTTTTAACACTTTGCAGTGTCCGTGGTCACAGGTAGATAGGATGAATGATGTTTTAAATGTTTATCGGAACTTATCACCTATTATTTAAAATATGTACCTTTCGCTCGACGTTTCGACCATGTTACAATAGCCGTGGTCACGAGCTAACTGAAAACTGCGGGTGAGTCCGGCGAGAAGAGTGGGTATTTTGTTCTCGTACCCTCACTTGATCTTGAAAAAACCGCAGGGTTGTCACTACGACACACAACACTAACTGTATCGGTAAAAGTCCGCAGTATCACACCGCGGTTTGTACACTTGCTCACTACGGGATTCCATGACGCCGCTACTTAAATACATCTTCCCGGTTGAAATTGCGATGTTTTCTAATTTCAACCGCTTCACGAACCATTCTTGAAAAATAATGTCGTTCAGTGGAGAGAATAGCCGAACTAAGCTTATTCTGAGTCTAGGTTATTATTGTTTCTAGAACATTATTTATTTACATATATGTATTTTGTATAAATAGACATAAATTATTTGTTTTTACTATCAGCTGTCACATTTATCACAATTCAAAATAGTTTTCCACACGGTAACTACATAATTATAAAAATAACCGGCTTTAATATGCGTGGGCGGGCGCCTATACTGTTTATTTACTCTACAGTAGTACACCATTGACAAAATAAATATTTTAGTTACATAATAATATTTCACATGAAAATAAATTTTATTCTCATGAATGTTAGGTATAAAATTGAATGTGCCCAGTAAGGTAGGTAAGGTAAAATTTTCCAACGCTCATTATTGTTCTTGACCTAGGAGCTAGGAAAGGCGTAACCGAATGGAATATTACGTCAAAGAAGAGACAAGCAATGCCGCAGTTCCTAATACGTATGTATTTCCTGACGTGTAGTAAAGAATGACATATAGGGAACTTAACTAACCTTTTTTTAGCGACGAAAACAAACAAGTTTTTTTTAGAATTTTTAACTTAATTTTTGATTGATACGTTTAACTCAATTCAATTCATTTATTTCAATATTTATAATTTTACAATTTTAACCTAACATTTTTAACAAGTCTAAAATTAACGCTTTATAATGAGTACCTCTCTGTAGGTGTCTCGTAAGCAGCTGTTCCAGGAAGACGTGTGTTACAGCTGCTACAAAACTGCAGATAACATTAATAATATTCCGAACATAATAATATTCGGGACATTTTTCCACACATGGCCATCTGACCCCAAACTAAGCAAAGCTTGTGATATAGCTGCCGTAGACTGATATATATACACATAAAAAAAAAGCTAACGCGTAACGCGTATTCTTTTAAATGGTCCCTTTTGTCTCTAATATTAACTCTGTTAATTAAGATCGTTAGTTTCTTAAAATTAAATTAATATTAAATATATAGTTTTAAATACATACTTAAATGTATATTAAAAACCAGATATGGAACAAAATATTCCATATCTGGTTTTTAATATACATTTAAGTATGTATTTAAACGGCAGCAAAAACAAAATATACAAATGTTCATCACTTAAATGTTTGTCCTAGGTGGGAATCGAACCCATGGACCGGCTATCAATCACATTAAATATCATCACATTGTAATGTAATGTAGTGTAATGATTTAATTTATATAAAAAAATAAGACGATTGTTTTAATATGCCATATCATACAACCTTTTTACATTTGCAGTGCAAGAGATGTAGATAAGGCATACCTACAGTACGAGGTTTTATCAAGGCTCATAATATTGTAAGAAAGTCGTATAAATATCGTATAACAAAGATAACGTAAAAAGTATTTTAAATTATTACAATTACACTGACACTTACCAAAAATATACGATCAATAAACATTTAACATCACGTACTAACTATCTTTCAAACTGTGGCATTACACTCGTAAAAATAAATAATTGACAAAACAAAGTGCAGGAATGACGTTAAATCATTTTGAGTAATGCACCTATCGTTAGATGAAATACGGGAGGCGACAATGGCTATTGTGTTTCAAGGCTTAAGAACCACCAACGCTGATTTGGTGATGTTGGTCCATCTGGATCTACCTTCAAGAGCCAAAAGCATGATGTATAGACACCGGAAACTTTGATTTATAATCTCAAAACAAGTCTAAACTATTAAACTAAATTATCTTACTGACGACCTTGAAGACGATGTTGACATTGAAGGGGAGCGTAGGGCTCCGGTGATCCGCGGTAATATAATAATAATAATATTTCGGGACATTTTTCAAACACGGTCATCTGACCCCAAACTAAGCAAAGCTTGTGATATGGCTGCCAGAGACTGATATACATACATATATAGTTTTAAGTACATACTTAAATAGATATTAACAACCAGATATAGAACAAACACAAATGTTCATCACATAAATATTTGTCCTAGATGGGAATCAAACCCACGCCCCCAAGCTCAGAAGGTAGGTTCACTACCAACTGGACCAACTGGCTATCTTTATATGCTGGCCCGTAGATTCGGTCGCTGTTCAGATCAAGTCAAATTAACGCAATTTAAGGCATATTGTGAAGGCCTGTCACACGGGTAGTCTAAAGATCAGCTATACCAAAGAATCGTTCAATACCCCACGCGTCCAGTACCAGTAGTAGTAGTTCAGTACAGTATATCTTAAGGATGATTTTTTTGAGGACTTAAAAAAAATAGGCTTGCGTTTGACCAGCATCTCGCCTGATGTTAAGCGATGATGTAGTCTACGTTGGAGTATGCTTGCCTAGAAGAAACCGATTCACTCGTAACTTGAAGACACTTCCCCGTTTTGGAAGTGCCTCCGAAATGTTCACAAAAACTCGAACCGACGGCTTTCATGCGAAAGAAAGTGGCATCACTAATATGGCGGGTGCGGGGAAGGGAACAATATCTTAAAGATCGTGTTGAAGATGATAACGCGCCTATACTCGGGCATTTTGAGCAGGTGGTGACTGGGTACGAAGTATATTATTTTATACTCAGTCGTCATTAGTGCAGAAGTTCCGAAGGTGCGGGAAAAACTAATTTTAAGTCTATATTTTTTGTATTTTTTAGCTAACAATATTTTTATATTTGTTTGTACTAACACAATGGATGTTTTAGTTGTCCTAAATAAAGTATTTTGAATTAGAATTAAACCAAAACACGAGTTGAAAAAAACTCAGACCGAAAACCTTCGGTCCAAACCACAGAATACATAATAGTACAATGTTTATACATTTTTACTAACTTATCTAAAAATCCATGGCATTTACAGGTATTCATAAATTATTATAATCATAAATTACTTTAATGGCTTGTTTTAGTTCTGGTTGGGTAATTACTAGATTTTTCTAAAACTTGAACTGACTCACGCTATTCCGAGCTTTATTTTCGTATACTGTATTATAGCATTATTCTTTTGAATCAGTATGGTTTTGATAGCCTCTTAGGGCACTGACAAAAATGCCACCTCCATTTGCCTGTTTCATTTCTAACTTCACATTGTAATTTACAAGACAAGGCCTCAGACTTTTCGCTTCGCCTTTGCTGAAGCATAAATTTTCAGAATTGTCGGTTGTCGCGGCGAGGACATTGTTGTTGGCTGTAAAAGTTGAATAAGATGTCAGAATTTAACGTAGGTAGGTAGGGTTACAAGGGATAAGCTCCCCTAAAAATCTGGTACCTGTAATTTTATCGTATTTCGATCACCCGTCGAATTGAAATATGAACATTGATATCTATCACAATTCACACCATTGCCTGTCACACTGACAACTGTCAAATTGACATCTGTCACATTGATACCTGTCACATTGACACCTGTCACATTGACACCTGTCACATTGACACCTGTCACATTGACACCTGTCACATTGACACCTGTCACATTGACACCTGTCACATTGACACCTGTCACATTGACACCTGTCACATTGACACCTGTCACATTGACACCTGTCAGATTAGCTAGAGACTATATAGTAGTTGAGTTGGTCCTTCTAAGCCCCTCAATAAAATCCTATCCTTGAGACTGGACGTCAGAGTCTTGTTGAGTCAATTTTATCGATGCGAAACAGTCTCTAAGCAAAGGTTGCTTTAAGTACTCGCATGTCAAGTGTCTGAAGGCTTCTATTACAGCTGGGAGCGTGTCTTTATAGCGCGATATACCCATTGTGGCGTTCTGTGTAAATAAACACTCGTAAAGCGGCAAACGGCGTCTGACTTGTGTTATTATGTGTTTAACTGTCTTGCAATAAGGACTACAGCACGACCAACGTATCTGTAAAGTTGAGTGAGGGAGTCACCATCGTAAATCTCAAACAAAAGTGGAAAACTCAAATGGAAAATTTTAGCTACCTTGTTTGGCCAACTTCATAAATAAGTTGGTCAGTCTTTATGTTTGTTATTGCTCTGACTGAATAGCTCGTACTGAATATTTATTTACATTTGTCATAAAACCGAATCGCACAAATGTGTTTAATTTATTAATTGGTTTTGATATGGGTTGGGCAATCGCTTTGTAAATAATTCAATGTTTATAGTTTCGATATAAGAAAAATCACGTCTCATTGATATTAATGGGTTTAATTAAATCAGAACAAAAACGCCGCTAATTTTACAAGCTTTGAGTGTAGATGACGCATTCCAGATTTGGAAATAAGAATAATCGCTGTTAATCAAAGTATTTAAATCGATTGCAAAAGGGCTCAAAGCATCAAATCGCTGTTAATCAAAGTATTTAAATCGATTGCAAAAGAGCTCCAAGTATCGATAGTCTGGCTACTCTACGTAGTTTTACCTGGCAATCTCCAGATCCAACTAGAAGGGGTTATTCTGGTATGATTGAGATTATTCAGTTCTCATGACATTTCTAATGAGCCAGAATCAATGACGTTTAAAACAGGGTATGACAGTTTTAATATTTAAATCACAAAACTTGGGCTCGGTTGGATTACGGTTGGACTCGGGCAAGCTATTGCTTTTTAGGTTCCACAGGAGGACAAACGAATTTTTAACTGCTCACGACAATATTCCGAGCAAAACTAAGCACGATTTGCAGTCTCGGTATGGAAAAGCTCTGGGAGGAATTCACAATTCTACCTCTGTAGTTTTACAAAATATCCACTGTTACAAAGTGTACATCGTTTATCCGCGACAGTACTTAACTCCAATGCAAATAGAGGAAATGAAATGTGTTTCCAAAGCAAAGGCATCAAAGGTCAAGTTACTCCGGTCAAGTTGTCTGAAGGCTGGTCAAGGAGACTCAGTCAAAACAAAACGAAACTTAATCACAACTGAGGCTAAACAAGGAAAATTTTGGGAATTAGTGAATTGACACCTCGGAAGCGGGAAGTGAAGTGTTTTGAACTGATGTGACGGAGGTCAATGGTATACACTTGTTTAAAGTGGACTCTGTTACCACTAAATATTTAACACTTCAAGGTGGTGCAGTTTACGTGGTTTCTTTGGAAATTCATTGGATTATGAGTCTGATTCTCGCTACAGGCAATCTCGTTCGCATATGTTCAACATTTGTGTCGTAAAAACAAAACTTGGTAGTAAAAAATATTTTTTTGTGCATTGTAATAACACTTCAAATGTGTTTAAGCAAATTTCATGATGATACTTTCTATTTTGATTAATGAGGAGGGAAATACCTAGAAAAAGTTTATTGATTAACTTTTTCGCCTAAATAAAAAATATCAACTTGACAATTGTTTTTTTAGGTAGGTATCGCAAGGTTCATAAAACTAATTTTCAATATTTGCAATGTTTTATATTTTATTTATATTACACGGGAATTACTCACGTTAGATAATAAAATTTGCAATGTTATTTTAAACATAATGCCTGATTTTTTGTCTTTTTAAATAGTTATGTGTAGTCATATATATAATTTTTTTTAAATTAATTTTACACTCGACTAGAGAACATCCTCTTCTTTTTCGTCGGTTAAAAATGTTGAAAATGTGCGCAAGCGGGCGGTAGGTGTTATTTACGCGAGTGGGAAAACCAGACGATCTTGGACGTCTTTGGTGGGTTAAATTGATTCCACACGCATATTGAGGTTTATATTTTGCTTACTCATCTATCCACGTAAAAGAAAACCACATACTAAATGGTATTTGTGCAAGTGAATAGAGAGCTGCAGTATAGCAGTAGAGCTCTTTATGAGTTAACTGGCCGCATTCCGTTTTTCTTGTTTTCCCGTTTTCCTGGATATAAGGTACTTGCGTACTTGCGTCCTACCACCATTTACACTATATTTTTTTTGCCCCAAACCTGCAAAATGTGGAACGAGCTCCTAAATATGTGGCGTTTTCGAGTAGCTGTAATGTATAAGGTTTTTCAAACGGCTGTTAATATCTTCAAAGGACGGCGACGTATCCTATGATGCCTCTGGTGTTACAAGTTTCCATTGGCGATGGTTATCGCTTACCATCAAATTGATTTCTTATAGGCAAGCGTGCGCCATCGTAGACCGCATCATCGCTTAACATCAGGCGAGTTGGCGGCCAAGCGCAATCCATTAATGTTCTATGTCTGGGTGTTAATATCTATTTAAGTATGTATTTAAAAATATATATGTACGTATATCAGTTTCTGGCAGCCATATTACAAGCTTTGCTTAGTTTGGGGTCAGATGACCGTGTGTGCAAAAATGTCCCAGAATGTCCCAGATATTACTTAATTTAAAAAAATTAAAAAAACTTCAAGCGGCCCGTTAGCTTGTTTGCCACCTCTGACATTTTTTGCTTCATTTATTAGTTCTGCTTTTCAATCTAAAAAATAATGAACATTTGTGGAGACAGGTTTGCTTTCTTATTTGTATTAGTGCAGTGAGTATAGGTCACCCCTCTCTAAGAGATCTCTTGTTCAGCAGTGGACATTTAATGGCCGATGATGTGTGTGTGTATGTTATGCGAGTATAGGTTTGCGCTGAAACAAAGATTAGAAAGAGCTCAAATTAGTGTTGAAACAGCGCACTTCGGAAAATCACGCGAACGTGAACTTTAACGCTACAAGATACGGTTTGCGGTCACGCAACTTTTCTCTTTACTTAAATAGAATCGCTTAAAACAAGCAGCCATAAGGCCCCAGAAGGGTGTTTCCAGTATTGAAGCAGAACGGAGTGGAGATCTGTACCTTAGTTACAACGTGTCAATGACTGAGTAGTAGTGGTTTTATCGTGAAATTAAGTTTTATGTTGGCGCCATAAAGCTAAATATAAGACGTCAGAGATATTTTTTTCTAAGATACGATACCTCTAACAATAGTCTTAAAATCTGATGCCGGTTCAAAGGTTGTATTGGCCTCGTTCGTTGTCTTCAGTTTATTGCGGCTATATCCCATACACCACATCAAAATCAATTAATACCTACAAATTAGGTCCTGCTTACGTAAAATTTTACAACTGTAATAAAGTCCACATCATTGTTCGTTTTCTATTGTTCGTTAAAGTAAATATTTGGGAAACGTAAACGTTCTTGCGAATTAATAAGGCCTGTAAAATGGTTAGTAACATTTAAGACGAAACGTGAAATAGAAATAGGTGAGAGCCTGAAATTCAGTCTTCAGGCAGTGTTTAGCTTTGTCAAAGACCTTGGAATGGCAAATCTATATAAATAAAAATTAAATGCAATTTGTTGGTAAGCGCATCAATTGAGAAAGGCTGGACCGATTTCGCTATATTTTTTTTTTTTTTTTTTTTTCAAAATAGGTTTTAATAGAAAGAATAATTTGAAATTTTCCCGTTTCTTTTTCAAAACCAGGAAGGTTAATATGTCTTTTTTATACGAACGTAGACACATTAAAACCCAGTTTCTGAAAACACAAAAACTAACTAACACGTCGTTAAATCTCATGTCAACAGACGTGATTGGATGAATAAAAAAAACAACAGCCAATCAGGTCACTTGACATGAGTTTTGACAACAGATCAAATTCAACAGAGTTTCAGAAACTGTGTGTTAAACGCTTATAATATCTTCCTTAATTTAGAACACATTTTAATATTGTTTTCGGTGATTGACTAAATGTATGGTTAGTTTATAATTTTTTTTTGTCCGATAACCTATTCTGTGTCAATCGCGCCTAATATGCCACCGTATCAGTTTGACCAGTGACTTCCTTACTTCGTTAAAATTCAGGGTGTATGCACCTGAATAAATAAACATTGCACAGATGTTTGCTAAGTGAATACCTAATTGGAATCTAATAAAGGGTGTTGGGCTCCTAATTTACATATTTTATTGTGATATCAACCGACTTCAAAAATAAAGGTTTTAAATTCAACTGTATTTTTGTGTATGTTACGCGATATTTTCGCCATTTGTGAACAGATTTTAATAATTATTTTTCGAATTGAATAGGGTTTATCTCGAATGTCGTCGAATTTAAATCTGAAGAAATTATTTAAACACAACCTCTGAGCGTGGAAAATTAGGGGGTTCTGTATATAAAATTTCGTTTATTTGATGTCATTGCTCAAAAATGCAAAGGAAAATATCGTGAGAAACCGGTATGTCCAAGAACCTCAAAAGTTTAAAGATATGACATTCAACAACATGCACTGAGCCAGCAAATGTAGAATAGAGTCCATTATTTCTCTCTCTCTGAGAGAATGCCTGTGTTCCACCAGTTTCCATGAAAGGCTGAAAATGATGATGGTGATTAAATTTTCCTCATTTCTCTACAATTAAGATTTTTTAAAAAAGTTTATGTCAGTAAAATTAGAAAAATCTGAACCTCTTAATTCAGCTGAAATATGAACCGCTCATATTTAGTTACTAGGCATAATTAAGTAATAAAAAAAATTTAACCTTCTTCTCTTTGTTAAGGTGAAGATGATCATTCTGATAATCTGATAAAAGCAACGGATTGAATTGGTAATTTTTTGAAGTCGGTTAAAATTGGTCTCATATTTTCTTGTTGGCGGAGCATTGGCATATTGGGAGTTTAATAAATAAGAGGGTAAGTTTATTAAAAGACTAACACATTAACTTTAGATTAGTATAATAAATAAAGACAGACCTGATGACCTCATTAATAATCATAATAAATTAAATAATTTTACATTTAGCTGATTTAAACTAAATCGTATTTACGTCAGCGTAACCTTTGTACTTCATCACAAAAATTATTGCGGAAATCTTAAAAAACAAGGTAAAAATACATCATAGATTCTGATGTGACTTATGCTACTTCCGAGATTTTTTCCGAAAAAGTTGTGAATGGATTTTTACATACAGACAGTGTTTACAGATGATACATTTATTCTCAGGACGCAAGTTTATTCAATGCGTGAACATAAAGTATTTTCCAATACTTTACCAATTATTTTCAATTATTTCTATTACAATTTACTCATTTTACCAATAACCTATTTTTATTACTTTTGGTGCAAATGTTTGCTCGGTTGTGTAGTGGGATAGGCGAACTCCAGTAGTTCTCGACACGGGTTATCCTAGTGAGGACTGCTTCGCAAAGCTTACTATTTTAGGCTCGTCTCTTTGCTATTTTAATTTACCACTACCACACAAAAACATAAACCATGGAATCCCAAGCAAATGCAAGCAAAACTAAAGCACCTACAACTTGGAACAACATTCTAGAAACAATCGTTTTTTATTGGAACTTCTTTCGAGCTCCAAGACAAGCGGCGTCCTTAGTTTGGGGCTGCCCGACTAAACACCCAAGTGTCTTACATTGAATCCCAGTTTATTTTCAAGACATTTATTTTATTAAATTTGTATGATTATTTACGAGATTTATTTATTCATGATTATTTTTTGAGTCTTACCTCAAAGGTAGTTATGTAAGTGGTTATATCGACATTGCTTCCTGTGAACATGGTGCATGTAACTGCGCCGAAATATCGGGAGCTCATTCAACAACTTAAATATCCCGTAATTATTAATCATATAAATTTAATTAACAACAGTATAGTTAAATCAGTGTTTTATTTAATTTACTAATTAGTTTTAAGTTTCTCTTTTTGTGAATAAATTTATCTTATCTTTATATTTACTGTCACTTTGCAGTCAAATGTCAGAGAACCAAAAATATTTGCGGTGTTGTGATATTTAATGATTATTACGTAAAATTTTAAAATTGTATTAAATTCACTGCGTCCAGCGGTTTCAGCCGCCATCCTATATGAATTTTATTTTTTCGTGATAAAAAGTAGCATATTAGGGTATAAATTACGTTCATGTCAAAATTCATGCCAATCTGTTCATCTTTTACTGAGTTAAATGGAGATAAACACTATTGCCTCTATTGAGACGGGTTTCAAAGAAGAGACCGCGTATCTGCAAACGTAGAGTAGGACAGGCGAAGGGACACTTGCGAAAGGCAAGTGGCATGGGGATGCAAAAAGCGGAAGATCGGGCCTTATGGCGTTCTTTAGGAGATGCCTATGTCCAGCAGCTGACGAACATTTAATAGGCTCATGATGATGATGATGATGATAAACACAATTACAGACATACATTCTTTCTCATTCAAAATGTTAGTGTGATGATGATTTAAATTCTAGAGTTTAAAAAATCTTTCATGCTAATTCAGGGTCACGGATCAAATAGTGGCGACCTCATTAATATAAACTTTTTTTGTTAATCTAAAAAATCACTTACGAGAAAACCACAAAATTATATCATACTGATTGTTTTGTTCACTAGTAAAGGAAATCGATGGTAGAAAACCAGCGATTTAAGTTGTACAAGTGGTCATTATCGCAATTCTAGACCGCGGTAGTTTGCCGCATTGACCTATTTTGATAACCCAGCGAGCAGATTACACGTGCAGTTTAAACTCAGGTGCTCGCTTTCCGTGTTTTTGTAGAAAATTTGTAGCAGTTTTTGCTGAAAATTACTTTTTTACATACTTAAATTGGAGCGATGGTGGCCGAGTGGTAGCATGTCCACTTTATATCTTGACGGCAGCGGGCTCGATCCTTAAACTTGCACCAAAGATTTATGTACTTAGTACTAAATACTTTAATAAATGATGTGCAGTTTTGCTCAAAAACGGTGAAGGAAAACATCGCAAGGAAACCGGCATGCTCAAAGAACCTCAAAAGTTCAAAGACATATGACATTCACCAACATGACTCGGCCAGCATGGTGAATTAGGGTCCATCATCTCTCTCTCTGAGAAAAAGCCTATGTCCCAACATGCAAAAATAAATAAATTAAGCAAAAGCATTTAATTTAAGTACATATTATGTCATCTAACTGTCAAGACCTAAGAAATCAGGCTAAGAAATACTAACCTAAGTAATCAGTAGGTACTTTTTTACGTTCTTTTAGTAACGATTTTTCTCCGGTGATTTGAATACCGACCCCGATTCGAATATGGCAGAATGAACAGAGGCGTTGCACATTGCACTGCCAGAAGAAAGAAGAAAAAACTATGGTACAAAACTTTGGCATGTGTCATATTCATCTAAGGTTTTACAGTTGTTAGTAGTGCGGTGGATCCGTCTATGTTGACGCAATACCTACGTCCAATGCTTTATTCGATATTTTAATATAGATATTTTAAAATTCATGAGGTTTAACTTTTCAGATTTTTTTAATAGTTAGATATAGTTAGGTTATCTTTAATAACATTATAAAAACAATCTTAATAAATCTTAACAAAACTTAGAAAAACAACCTTCCATAACGGCCAAGTGGAGTCCCTTTAAGTAAGTATGTTTCGAAAAACCTTACGAAGCGCTTTGATTCCACATTTATTGTGCGAACTGCTAGTCTGTGGAACGTTCTGCCTGTATGGATGTTCCCCGATGGTTACAATCTAGGTGTCTTCAAATCACGAGTGAATCGGTTTCTTCTAGACAAGCGTTCTCCACCGTAGACCACATCATTGCTAAACATCGGACGAGATGGTGGTCAACGGCAAGCGTATTATTTATAAAAATAAAAAAAGTATCATCACGGAAAGTATATTTTTGCAACTCAGCTATCACAAAACTCATAAAATCCACAACCAAAATTTCCTTAATATTCTCATTAAGACATTTTACAGCAGAAACTTTTTTCTACGTTGAACACATAAGTGAAAACTTTGTAAGGTCACTAACAAAGCCTCGCATGCACACTGTATCAGGCGCACGCACACAAATAAAAAAACTTAGCTTATAAGTTTATAATCAAGCGACGTTTTTATCTCGTAGTCGATGGCCGAACGTCGGACGGCGC
Organism: Agriopis marginaria; assembly: GCA_932305915.1. Taxonomy (NCBI): domain Eukaryota; kingdom Metazoa; phylum Arthropoda; class Insecta; order Lepidoptera; family Geometridae; genus Agriopis; species Agriopis marginaria. Next base: position 6,315,557 of record OW029926.1, read on the forward strand.
GCATGTCGTTAGACCCATCATTTTAAAATACGAACGTGATATCGCCTCGCACATGAAAAACATAAAAAGAAATTCCAGTTTGTTTTACTCAAAGAACCGTCGACCGTTAAAAAGCCTTTGAGGAAGTGTTCCATTTTCAAATTGGCGTCTCGGCGGGCTTATTCGGAAAATTATGAAAGTGATGTGAAAACGTAGGGTGTTTCTCTTAAGATTTTGTTTATAGTGACTACAAAAGCTATTGTACGGATTGAAAAAAAAAACTGTTTTCAGTGTTTGTTCGTTTGAATGAGAAGTGTGTTGAAAAATTACTTAAAGTGAATTGTACGTTTTTGATAAAGGAACAGCGGCTGAGCAATTCAGTTAGATGTATGTTCTACATAATATACAACGGGACACAACATGACGGCAAAGTTCGGCTATGTAAGTACAAATGCAAAACCTTTTTCCAGACAGTACTTCACATTTAGGTACTTATTTTTTAGGCGCGAATGAACCTTGATGATTCTTTATTTATACCCTCAGGAATTTAATCTTTAACTTGACATGTTTTTTTATCAACACGTTAAATCTAATCGAAGACGCCAATGCATTTTATTATTGATAAATCAAGAATAATATATCTACTGAATACGTTTATATTGTCTGCGCAGTATTTCGTAGAAGTGTGTTATGAGTGTATATTTATAAGCTATATCTTTTGATTTTACAGATAAAATTCTTTATACATTTAAATTATTATCTAGAGAACACAAAATAAAAATAATTTTGTAGTCACGGGTGGTCCACATAATATTATACATATTATATAGCAAATATTGTGTGCTATCATTATCAGCATCATCCTCTGTGCAATATTAATCAGAACCCTTTTTTATTTTTATTTTTTATTATATATAATAGGCTTGTGTTTGATCACCATCTCACCTGATGTTAAGCAATGATGCGGTCTACGTTGGAGTACGCTTGCCTAGAAGAAACGGATTCCCTCGTGATTTGAAGACAATCACCATCAAATAAAAATAAAAACTTTATTATTATTAATATTAATGATATCAGGATTGGCTTCAATGATTTTGCTTTCGTAAAAACAAATTAGGGAAATACTTTCACCAATCCATTGGTATTTAATCTAATCCAATTCAGTTTAAATCAGTAATCAGTGCTGATTATTTTTAGGATATTACAATTAATTACTCTTATATCAAGCGAATTATTAATTTTTAAATTAATCTTGGTAAGAAAATACTTATAAAACTGATAAATATAAAATGCAGAGTAATTTAAAAATACTTATAAGTACATTATTTCCATTCATTTATTTGCTCTGATTGCTAATATTGTAAAACATTGTAAAACGTTTACATAATAATAAAACGTTGAGTGAAAATCGTTATCAAGTTATAAACATACAAGTGTGTAAGGTTCTTTTTTTTTTTTTTTTTTTTTAATTTAAAAACACATTTCACGTTACATTTCGAGTTAGTAAGTTGTCTTAAAACCTATGTTAGATTTATCCAGACAACTGGTTCTCGGTATAGTATATGTTGTTTTGTTTGTAACTTCTTCGCGGTTAAACGGCTGAACGGATTGGGTGAAATTTGGAATTGAGATAACTTACGTCCAGGATTAACACAGGTTACTTTTCACCATCATCACTATTTTTCATCACCAAGTGGCGCGGGTGAAACCGCGGGGCGCAGCTAGTCTTTTAATATTTCACTGAAGTATATGGGTCGGTCGGGTGTAACCTAAAATGATCGTAGTTTGTGGTTTAAATTCAGTTTCTTTTTCAATGTTGTTGCATCTGTCAGAACAAATAAAAACTAGGACCGAGTTTAAGATCTAATTATTACAAAATAACTATTGATGTAATAATTTACTGAAACTTCAGTTTTCAGTTATTTCGTAACTGCACTATGAAACTTAAAATAAATTGAAAGTAGATGAAATGAATCTGATTGAAAAACCCGTAAATATTAATTATTTTTGTAGATAAATACTTATTACCCGTCTGCGCAAAAAGGAGGGTTATTTTAAAGTTCATTAGGTGACATCTAAACGTCAATAGTACTATACTGATTGGTGATAGTAATAAATATAGAATCAAAAAAAAGTTTATTGTCTTGTCAGTAATAAAATAAAATTACTAGTGGTTTAAAGCCAATTATCAACGTTTTAAAAAATTTCGCTTATGTGGGGTTGCCCGTATCTTATAGAGCATGTATTTGTTTTCGTATTTTACGTGTACGTATTTTCGTTCATTCATGCGACAGATCTGAATCCACCCCCTTTTTACTCGACACGGCGACGTCGCAAAGCAAAAAGAGGATATTGTATTTAAGTCGTTTGTAAATGTATGGTTATATGTTCCTACAAACAATTTTGACAAATGAGGTGTCGATAGATAACTTTAAGTTCAGCTTATTACTATATGTGACATTATCATGAACAAAAGTTGGTAGGAATGGAAAAATTCACTTCAATTCCGCATTTGGGGAGTATCATTAAGTGAAGTAAAGAGGGAGTAACTTTTTAACTGTTCGACCAACCACCCGCATTCTTCAGTCTTCCCGTGAACATGGTGCATGTAACTGCGCCGAAATATCGGGAGCTCATTCCACAACCTTACCACGGTAAATATCCCGTAAATAATCATATAACTTTAGTATCATTAAGGTTTTATTAACCAAAACTGAGGTTTTATTTATAATGTTTAACTAAGTGCCATCCTTATATTAAAGCTCAGAGGTTAGCAGACAAAACTTGGCGATTCCATGCTGCATTCTATAAATGCTGGTAACTAAATCAGGTCCATGTTTTATATAATCTAGTCATTACGTCGCTGTCGTCCTGGGCTTCTCTTCCCCGGAATTCTGTTTTTTTCTTTTTTTCTGTTCTGAATTCCCCAAACTAAGTACAAAATACGATCCCGTTAAAAAAGCGGTAGGTTTAAAAAAACTTACAAGCAAAAGACTTATTACTTATATATTTACAGTAGCCTATATAATTCCATCTTTTATCTAACGCCATACTTAAATTCGTATAAATATACGCCATTATCAAAATTATAGGTATATGATACGGGCTTATTATTGACAAACAAGTAGAACCGTGCAATATTGATTTTATTATCTAATCACAATTTATTGATAGGTTAGATATTAGATACTAATAGACCATTAAGTGTGTTCTATTAAAAAAAATCACTTGTTTTAATAGTTAGGTGTTGGCAAACTAAAAGAAAGCTGCATAAAAATTAAAAAATTAAACCGACCTAGTGCGAGTCGGGCTCACACACTGTGGGTTTCGTACAACCACAAATACAATAGCTATCAATTTAAAAAACCGAGTTCTAAATTAGTAAAATATGGCATTACGATTCGGTGAAAGAAAATGAGGTCATCCAAATAACCCAATTACAAGTTATAACTTGGTAATGAACAGAAATTTGTCACCAACTCGCTCTTGGCCATTATTTATTATTCGTTGTTATACTTCAGCGTGAGTACGCAGTCTAAAGTATAACAATAAATAATCATGTAAGTTTGACGCTTCTTCGTATTACGTTTTGAAATTAGAACGAATGTTGTTTAGCAAGCAAGCGTGCTCCAACGTAGACCGCATCATCGCTCAACATCAGGCGTGATGGTGGGCAAACGCAAGCCTATTATTTATTTTAAAAAAAAAAATACGTTAAAAAATACGTTTGTGGGATCCCTCCCTTTCGTTTTTACTTATTGACTTTTTTATTATTTGTTAGTTAATCCGCCGTAACATTACTACTTACCTACTGTAAAAATTTCAACTAGCTATTTATTACGGTTCGAAAGAAACAGCCGTTTAAAAGTAGGACAGACGGACAGACAGATATCGTAGTCTTAGTAATAGGGTCCCGTTTTTACCCTTTGGGTACGGAACCCTAAAAAGTAAACTGGTTTAAGCTAATGAATATCACTTGACACTTAATTAAGGCATTATGTTAAGATTCTACTATTTGCAGTTTAATAACTTAATTAATTAAGATCTACTTGTATGGTGTACAAGGAAATGGTTTTAGGAAAGGAATTAATGCATCTTTGATAATTATGCTCAATGAATAAAAACACCCGCTTATGGATTCAAAAGAGATAACAATAGTCACAAGCATAAGTGAAAAATAATTAGAAACGGTTATCTATGTACTTACACGGCTCATATCCACCTATACTGTTAATAGGTAGGCCTCCGCTGGCTTTCAAGTGAGCCCAGGGAAGACAAAGGTGCAGTGTGGCCCACGTCATTGTAGAGGGAAGGAGCGAAATGCTCCGAGCATTTCCCGGGAGTGTTGCCTCAGAAAGCGTCCTACGAGGGTACCGGTGCATTCCTATGGAGATCCTGGTGCTCTCCATCTGGTACAGAGACTTACCACCGAGGTTTTAGTCAGGCCCCTTTCCCACTGGGCACTCTGGGCGCGTGCCCAGGGCCCCACGATCGATAAAGGGTTATATACCTAGTTCCTGCCAGATCACCAAACGATAACCGATATTTATTACCGAAAAACATATTTATTTCGGAAAAAAATAACTATAATGACTAAAGTTATATGATTATTAACGGGACATTTACCGTGGTAAGGTTGTGGAATGACCTCCCGATATTTCGGCGCAGTTACATGCACCATGTTCACGGGACGACAACGACTGCGACTGCGGGAACTATAATGACTGCCTGCATGCGTGAAGCTACTTTACTCTCGCCCTAAAATCAGGATTTTATTCAATGAATATTTTATATTGCCCATTGGCATAAAGTCACTGTAAAGAAATAAAAATAAATCTAGAACTTCGCTTATCTACCTTCTTTATCTTTTCAAAGAAAACAGTGCTCTATCTAGGTCATATACCCCATTATCCTTATGTGCCCAGGGCCTCCAATAGGTTAAAGACGGCCCTGGTTTTAGTTGGTGCAATCTCACATAACCCAGCTACGCCTGGATGGGTATGTTTTGAAGATTACCCCCGTCACAAAAAAGGTCTCCACTATGCTTGTCTGTGGATCCTGTGAAAGCTTTGTAGATCAGTAGAATGCCTTCGTGGTCTACTAATACATAAGTTTTTTAATGTTAAAATGTTATTAAAAATTATAATTTATTATTAGAATGCGACTTTTATAATACAAATATCAATGTATTGATCTTCATACAGGATTAAGAAATTAACATAAAAATGCGATTATGCGGCTGTCTTAACACTGAATTATGGACTAATAAATCTGTATTCGATGTCTTAATATTTTAATGTTTTGTATTAGTATAATTAGTATCTTCTTGGCAGTTTTATAAAAGCAAATCAAACATACGGAATGGATTGCAAATTTGAAATGTTTTCTACCTACTAATATTACAAATGCGTTTTATTTAATTCTTAGGTACTTTTTCATGTTTAACGGAAGAACCAATATTTATGGCACTTGTTTGCATTTATATCTACATTTATGTGTCTAGATTACGTTTTGTTCCTAAAAATGAGACATAACTAATAATCACGATCGAAAGCAATATAATCAAATTCAGAAATAAATAAAAACTTATGTATTGTTTACACGTTTTATAAGAGACTAAAGAGTTAAGTAGATAGAGTTCTTACACTTTGCTATTCACAAAACTGAACAAAGTCTTTTGACCTTCGAAGTCTACAAAACAATGCGTAGGGCAAGAATGTCAATACGTGCTTTATCCCCTCCGAGCTAGGCATTACATCGATTACCTAAGGCCTTTTGTACACAAGGCGACGCAAATCGGCGACAACGACATGAGAAGCACCACGACTCTTCTTGTGCACTGAAATGTACCTACAAACGTCTGCTGATATTATGTCTTCTTCAAGTGAACTGTAGAAGTCGCGAAGCCGCGACGACTTCAGCAGCGAGTATCAGATTCTAGTATTAGATTCTGATTCTTTGGTGGCCTTGTGCATGATCGGCTTAAGCCTCATTAGATGGCCTATGAACCTAGGTTTTTGTTCCAACGCCGCCAAGGTATCACGTTACCGAGAAGCGACTCAGACGATGTATGGTAATTATGATGGATTAAGGAACCAAAATTGTGAGAAAATACTATTCAGATTTACTTTGATAACCCTTTGTCGTTGTACTCATAGAATAGTGCACAGCGGCCCAAATTAGCAAAACTTCAAACGATTACTTATAAGCCGGCTGCACATCATTGTATTGTTAAGGTTTGATGAACTTTATGATATCTAAAATACCTGTAATTACTTTCTTTAAAAAAAGGCTGGCATATATTTTGGGTAGAAAGTTATTGTCGCAATCCAGCGAGGCAACGCGGGCACCATTTTGGGCACGTTGCCTGAAATCAGAGATAGTTTGAACCGAACCGTTTAACCGTTCGTATCATTCCGTTTTGACCGATTGGTCGTTTTTGGGGAAGGCCTATAGATAGTATAAATGATCTTTAATTAGTAAGTTTAGTTTTTTTAGGTTTTTTGTTTGGTGTATAGGTAGGTGTTGAATATTGTTAAATTTTAATCCTTGGTAGTATTTTTTTCCTATAGTAAAATAATTAATATATAAAGCAGCGATAATTAAATAATGACCATATTAGAAGTTTTCTAAATGTACTACCTGACTGCCCGCAAATTTTTATGCATATGACCTAGGGCCTTGCCAATAAATTTAATTTTCATAAATCCTTTTCTTATTGTCTATCTTGGTACGTTATTATATGGAAAACTTGAACAAAATTTCACGCAAGACCCAGCAGCGATTTAGGCTGAATTGTCTGTCAGTGAATGAATGAACGAAATATTATTTTTAACCGATTTCATACAAGAAAGTATAATTCCTAGTATTAGGGTAATACGGATAATAGGATAAATAGGAATTGTAGTAGGATAATTCCTTTTTTTTTTAATAATGATTGTTACCTCAGGAATCAGTCAATTATGAAATGATTTGGAAAATTTATTTTTACTGAAAGAATATACTTTCATATTGGTCCCATATTTAAGTCCCATTTAAGTTCACCTCTGCGGGGAACACATTCATGCCCAGAGTTGAGAACTGTGACCTCACGACACAGGTTATCCTAGTGTGGGGGACAGTGTTCCACGAAGGTACATAATTGTTTATTCTAAACTCTCTTCTTACAACATTTGTACCCATATAACTACCTACTTAAGATCTTCATTTACCTATAGCCCTATAATGAATATCAATAAACGTTTTTGTATTGTAATATACATTTCATCAAAATCACTTCACTAGTTTAGCTTTTAGAATAAAATTTTATTACCTTGATGACAATATTTGTAAATTATAATTATACAAGTTGATAGTTCTTTGTAATTTATTATAATGTTTTTTTTTTTAATTGTATTTGCGTTTCCACTTCTACTATCCGATTAAATATTCTGTTAATTCCAGTTTTTCTTAGTTTCATGAAAAAAAAAGCCTTAACGTTATCTAAACAAGATAATTTGTAAATATTTATACGAGTAGGCATCTATAAATGTTTTATAGACAGACTAAAGACGTGTATTAAATAATTAGTATATTATTACAGGTTTGACCGTTCTTAGATAAGATAAACTATTCACTAATGCAACACATCCGTACAAACCAGAGAGATAATTTACAAAATCAATTTGACGTCAAATCTTTTTATTGCACTTTTATGACACCTAAAAATCATCAGATATTACATGCATTTGTAGCGATGATAGCTCAGTGGTTAGCACGTTCGAATTCCATTCCGAAGGGTGTGGGTTCAAATCCCGGGCTGCCGATGAAGGAAAACATAGCCTAGGATACTTTCTAATACCTAACTAGCTAGAAAAAGTATTTATATTATGCTGGCATTGAATGTATTGAGTTTAAACAATTCTTGTAAAATAATAAAAACCCATCCAAAACTACCAATCCAATTGGTTGCCTAGAAGAGATCGCTTTTAACGATAAGGCCGCCACTTGTGCCACAGGCTCGTACGTGTTTCCTATCTATATAATTTTTAGTTTTGGTGCACACAATAAAGAGTTTCTATCTATCTACTCAAGTATAATTATATAGAATACAAAATATGTTAGTAAAGTCCAATCTTTTTCTTTTTCTGGCTATGTATCCTCCACAAAATTATGGATCAGACTTTCTTTCACTTCGCTTTATCATCGAGATGGGTTGACACCTGGCACTGTTTTTGTGTTCTTTAGCACTAACAAAGTGAATCAATATAATGACTTATACTTCATCATATTCCACATTGTGTTGGAAGAGTTTACTTCTAGAGCTTCTATGTTCGATGTAGTTGTATTGCCAAATTATCTACAGTGCTAGATAGCCTCTACTCAACAAAAAAGTACGGTATTTACTATTTGACTCGTTTATCACCAGTATTCAAAATTCCCTTTCCGCTGTCTCCAGTCATTCCAGTTCTGAACATATCTCTAAAAATACCACGAAAAACAAGGTTATCATGTTCTATCATTTACTCATACTGATTTTAGGCTTGCCACAAGGCGCACTATTAAGATTGTTGACTCGTCAGTTATATTATGCAACCAATGCCAGATTGTATTGACCATTATCGTAATATCAGTGGCGCCTCACACTACGCTAGATGCGTTATTGATTAAACTCACTCATCTTTAAATTCCACTTCTGAGATGGACAGATGATATCGTTTAAATAGATGACAGAATGAGGCTTAGATTGGCTGAAGATCAAAATTAATAGCTCTATAAAGAAGATGCCTATACAACCAACAGTAGAACTAACGGACAGAGTGATTGAACTGATGGTCGATGGATACGTGAATCTTTTTTAGATTTTTGTCACTGCATATTTTACATTGCTATCTAGGGCTGTCAGAATTATTCGTTGCTTGTAAAAAAAGCACAGCTCTTATTGATGGAATACTTTCCATTTCTCCTTATCCTTAGCTAGCGTATTAACCTACATACAGGTTTACTAGTTTTTCTTGGTCATCTTCATATCTCTTCTTTCTTTTCCTTTAATGATGGTCCCATTTATTTCTTCTCTGTGTGTTTGATAATGTTTTCATATTTTTCCATTATGATTTTAATAAAGCATGTTTACATGTTTTACCAAGTGCTCATAAAATATCACGAATGTTCTAATTTTAATCTTACTTAAGTTACTCTTACGAAGTTTGACAATATAAATATTGTTTGTTTCAGGTTACCACAGCTTGCCGTCTCTGCGAAGATATTGTGCCTCCTGATGGTAAGTTCTTTTTCTTTGATTTATGAAGTGCACAAGTACTTTAGTAAATTAGGTCATATTTTAAATGATATGGGATCTGCCGCATAGGTATTGGCGATCTCAATTTTTGTAAAAACATTTAATTATATCTACAGACATCAAAGGTTATCACATAAACTCGTAAACTTCACAAAAGATAAACAGAACCAAATTAAAAAGAAAATTGTTTTAGCTATAGATAAGAAATTAAATATTTTGGTAACCTTATAATTTTTATTACATAAACACAATCATAATATATATATAACTCCTATTCTTTACTTAATAATTAATAGTAAAAGACGAATAGTTAATAAATAGGTAGCTTAAGACATATTGTGCCTTGATGAAGTGATGATTATATACGTAACGACATTCTTTGGAAGTGTAATTCTGAAGCTGTATCTGGCTGAGCAGCTTGCCTTAGCAGAAAATACCGACAGTAAACCGATGTGGACTGATAATGGTAGGTAGATATACATAATAACTAAATCTGTAACCATCAAAGATTTCAAAATTTTCATAGAAACAACAGCATTACATAGTTCTGAGCTGGTTATAAAGTGATAAGCATTAACACGCTTACAGAACCTTGGAGAAGCTATAAAGGTTTCTAGCTTGCCTAGTCTGACTGGCTTCTAATCAATTTCCTAATTACTTAATGATACTGTATCAGTATTGAGATAATGGAATGATTTACGTAACACGTAAAAAGGTCACTTAACCGATAGAAAAGAGTAACTAATATCAATTGCATTTGCTATCATTTTATTCACATTAGCTGGCTTTAATGAGGAAACGTCTGCTGGTTAGAAATACAATTTATTCGCCTTAACGGGGTGCGTCTCTTTTTTTTTTGTTTTTTTTTTTGTTAAAATATCTTCATTAAGAACGCAAATGTTTTAGGTATGAACGAGCGTTTTAAAAGTGTTGCAAATAAAATAAAATTATTAGTGACATTGAAATATAAACTCAGTATACTTTTTAGTATATTTCATTTTTATAATGTACATACAATTTTGCATGCGGTATGTACATGATTTCAATTCTAAAATAACACTAACTAGGAAGTATACAATTATTTTGTTGTCTTACGTTAGTTGTAAATGGAATGTTAATTTGGATAATATCTGTAATTTTCGACTGACATTGAAAGGCATAAATTGCGAAAACTGACAATACGGTCATAGACAATTTTAATCATACATTTCGAATGTGATTTCCAGTAACGTAGTATCAGTTTCAGAGATATATTTTGTTTGTCATCTGGTGGGTGGTTTGTTTACTGCCCTTGAAAATCCACGTTACCAGCGAAATGATTCAGTTTTTCACCAGTTGAATAGCTTTACCCCTGAGATCATAAACAGGTTTTTTAGATTTTCGAAATATTTCAATTCTTAATATTAGAATTTAATACCATCTTAGAATTAAAAAAAAAACAATCCTGATCTTTACTTAGTTCTTTATCCTTCTTGAACAGATTTAATTCTTCTTCTCCATCTTGTGATAGTTTTAATAAAGTTGTTTACTAAGTGACCCCAAAATCTTTCATCTTCTTTTATCTATTCAATACTTCTTAAATTGGTTTTCGGTCCTGCTGTTTCATTTTGTAGGCCTCCAGCACCACATTGTTACAAAAAAATTACGTAAATATTCAAAGTATATAAACTTTTTTTCTATTAGTTGACGGACAGGTAAAGTGCCTTTATTAACTAAACAAAATACAAGCTAAAACTAAAACTACAAATACAGTTAGACTGCCCACAGACCGTTGAAAGTCTAAAGACAATCCAAATGCTCATGCCCACTACCAGTTGGCAGCGTACCCAGCATGCTGGCGGCATTACCACGTTGAATGGTAATGCAAACATTCTGGCGTTGAGCCTGAAACACGCCAGCATTTTGGTCACGCGTCGCATTAACCAGGTTCTCTGAAAGATTTTTGAAAATGAGGTGAGCTCCCGGTCCCCAAGGGCTTTTTTCTTGTTTTGCCATATTTGGTGATGATGATCAAAACGATTATCAATGATAATCACATCATAACCAGATATTTCAATACTTCTTAAATTGGTTTTCGGTTCAGTTGTTTCATTTTATACGCCTCCAGCACCACACTGTTACAAAAGATTCACATAAATATTCAAAATAAGTATATAAACTTTTTTCTTGTTTTGCCATATTTGGTGATGATGATCAAAACGATTATCAATTCTAATCACATCACATCATTTACTCCCAGATGCGCCCTATCACAGCGTACGTATAATTCAACTAAGGTTTAACAGAGTGCATCTAATACCTGGTACATTAAACCATCGGCTATCACCTATCATTTGCCGTGATTACAGCTCAAACAGTACCGTGGACGATGAAGAAATTTGCTCTTATTCACTACCTGCTTTCAATTATGGATGCTCGTAAAATGTAATATGAGCTACTTAGTAACTTAATTATTTTAACACTAAGTTGAGAAGAAATTGAAAGATAATCTTTGAAGTAGACATGTTATATATTGGAGACCACGAATCGGCAAACGTAGTATGGTGAAGTGCAATATGAGGGAGTAACAATATAAGTACATATCAGTAGCTAGAAGTGCAGCAAGAGAGTGCAAAAGATAGGTCTGAATGGTTGCTCCGAAAACGACTTATGCCCAGCATTGCTCTACCTACTGTGTACTGATTACGATAATATTACCTACTGCTATTTTAAAATTGATACCGTTTCTAATTATCGCAATAAATATTAATATATCTTTTATCAACTGTTTTTAATAAATTAGTAAATTATTACGCTTATTTATACATTTTATATCCATACGAAATCAAATATCAACCCAAAATGCTGCAGGATTAGTTTGCACAGCATCATGTTATTTTACTATAACTTCTATGAGAATGGCACTCGTCCCTGGTAACGGATCATGAAAGTCGTCACTCGCGATCTGTTATTTAGCACTTTGATTAGCTATTCACCTCGCAGACCACCCAAGAACGTTTTAGTTAGAAGTCTGTGCAAAATAACTGCACACGTGGGCGGAAAATTTTTCCGTTGCATTTAACTGTTATGCTATGTCACATTGACCAGCAAACTTCTTCTTCTTCTGCCTTCTTTTCGTGGGCTATATGGGGTGTAAGGGGAACACTCTCGAAGCCAAAAGAAGGTAATCGTACTCATCATTATGAACAACTTTTACTATGGGACCAGCCCTGAAATCGCGAAAACAATATCAGCTGTTCTATAGAAAACGGTCATTGACACTCGACAAAATCTATGGATCAGCTTATTTTGGCTTCGAGAGCGTCCCCTTAAGATGATGATGATTCCCCCCCTTAGGGGGGGATGAAAAGATTTTGAGTTATTTCGACTGTCTGAATCCATGCGATTGGTAGTAGTGTGTGCATATGCATACGTGTGCTAACTTTCCCGCTACGCCGCTTTTGCTTAAGATATTTTCGAGTCAATACTTGTCGAAAAAACTTATAAAATAGAAAGTAATTCCTTGCGTCGAAAAAAAATATCGCTAAAATCATAACATCCTTGACACAAAATCATACTATAAAATTTTGTAATAAAAAATGTAAGAGTCCACTTTATGTATTTTACAGTATCACTTTAAGCGATAAAGCTGCCACGTGTGGTAGTAGCTCTTAAATTTCTTTATCTGTATGTAACTTTAATTTCTGGCGTGCATAATAAAGAATCTCCATCTATCTAAAATCATAAATTCCAAATTATCTAAGCTTTCTATCTCAATTCACACTGCAATACTGTCTCAGCCTTAGTTATTTCATTCCAAGATTGTTTTGGTTTTCACACACTTAGAATTTTCAAATTTACGAATTATTTACGCTTTCTTATCACAAATGTGTGTGGCCAGCGTTATCCATCTAGGTAGACAAGATAAGTGTGATTAGAATGATCCTTACAGCCATTCTGAACAAAATTAGGCTATCACCTCGCCAGTATCATAAGGAAACGGGCGATAAGAACTGTTTCTATGGATTACTTGATAATTTATAAAGTGTAAAATAAAATAAATGTTTTACTCAGTCACTGTCTTGAACAAAATATGATACAAAGTAAGTGATATAATATTAATCTGGTAGCAGTTTTTTTATCAGTCTATTTTTATATATAAATAATTAAATATAGAGGAATCTCACGAAATTATTATAAACTAGTAGGCCGACCCTGCTTCGCACGGGCGAAGCCGGGATATATAGCCTATGTCAACCGGGGATAGTGCAGCATCCCAACAGGGAAAGAATTTTTCAAATCGGTTCAGTAGTTTCGGAGCCTATTCAATGCAAACAAACAAACAATCAAATCTTTCCTCTTTATAATATTAGTATAGATATAATCAAAATAATCAACAAAGAGGGCGTATTCATTAATATGAATCAAAATCATATTCAGTCGTGTGAAATAAATTTATATGTATTATAGATGATAAAATTTTAGATCCTGAAATTTCAGAACCATGCTGCACCTTACAACAATATCAAATATAAATATTATGCTTATTGTTAACAATTGACATTAAATATAAACGTAGTATTTGAAACGGTTATTCTTTTTAGTGATTATAATCGTTACGCACATTTCTGAAAGTCTAAAAATATAACCATGCCATTTGGTTGTAATATTTCTACTATTACGTATGTACCTAATCGTTCCCGACTTTCTTCACATCACGTATATTTGCACCACCAAGACTTTCACCCTCTACAGAAGTGAAATCTAGTGATATTATCACTTGCGAAACTTAGTCACTTGTTGCAATTTTCTTACACTTAAAATTACATACCTACTTGTCAAACAAATTTTACCATTCAACGCCAGTAAGCCAGGAGAAATCCTAAACATTATGAAATAATAGATAGACGCACTCAATACTTAAAATTTAATAGAAGTTGTCAACCTACTTTGTCTTCCGCCTTAAATCAATATGACATACAAGCACATTCAGTTCGGTAGCTCGAGCAAAGTTAATATAAACACAGATGTGCTTTTCATCTTCCCCTGCCTTTCCGTTTAAATTCATTTATCTACAGATACGGATATCTGCTCAAGTACCGTGTAAATTTCCGATACACTTGTTCCACATAGATAGTTTTGGTGAGTTCACATGTAATCAAGCGGTAATAATGCGTTAACCCGGGTGTATCCGATAAGCACAATGACAAAACGATCACTGACCTCCGACTAGCTGATAATTGCATACCTACGAGAAAACAACCTTCCTGCCAATACACATGGTAAATATTGTGATGATAAATCCGATGACCAAATATTTAAATACTCTTGATTATTTGTTGCGTAACCTTAAAGTATGTGGCCTTTACAATGCAGCAAAGTATTATGACCGACTCAAATAAATGTCTGACGGAAGACTTAAAATATTTTCGACGTTAAATACCGAAATTGTTATTTATAGAGATTCACATAATCAACAAATAATTAATTCAGTAAAGTTAAGAGTACAAAGTAAAATACTTTACGATGTTGTACGTCGAGATAAAGGTGGTGTTATTTATTTACTGTAAATATTATTATGGCCTTATAATAAGCCACTTCTATGACTAGTTATAGCATTAAACAAAATGTGATACAAATTTACTGCTACATTAACATCAGGGAAGCATGCTGTAACTTGACATAAAAATGAGAAAAATACTAAGTATGGAACATAATTAGATTTTTATACTTATAAAACGAAAGTGAGCGCCATTATTTAAAAAACGTTACTATGATATGCCATGCTGTGACTATCTTCCGACGCACTCTTTTCAAGTTTAACGTGCTCTTGAAATTCTTTTGAAACTGTATAATTTGTTCATTTAGCTAGTTCTCATTATCATTTATACCAAATCACAGTCGAATCATTATTATGCGGCGCCATACAAAAATTCACGATATAATTAGTTACTTTTAAAATAATATAGTGTCTTCAAGTTGCGAGTGAATCGGTTTCTTCTGGGTAACTGTACTTCATCGTAGACCGCATCGTCGCTTAACTTCTGGTGAGTTCGTAGTCAAACATGCTAATAAATTAGCAATATTTGCAAAACTTTTTTCTATCTATAAATATTACAACAGTACTATGAAATTGTTTACATTTAAGGAGTCCTATTTTTTTAGGTGGGGAAGCCTAACTTTTTCGACCTTCAGCCAGCATTTTTTTTTTTATTCTAGATGGATTTCACTTTACCTAATTCTATGTACCTACGCTTCTCTTGCTCTTTTTTGTTAATTATTTCATATAACTTTTTATTCGGCATTTGAGCCAAAGAAAAACTGTGCCTACATTAAAAAGTAAATACGGTATTGTTTACAAAAGTTCACGTGAAATGCAATATCGCTGAACAGCGACCGCGACGCGGTAGCCTACGCTTTCCCACCTGAATATGACACCATGACTCCAATATTAAAAGGTCTTACTAAACTAAATATCAGAGGTGTAAAATAAACCCATTTTTTATTTGTATAGGATTGAGATTTGCTAGCAGACGTCTTGAACCCTCACATTGACGGATTAACTGAGCTCGGCTGACCCATTAAAACGATCGATTGTTTCCTTATAGTGGCGCTCTGGACGGCCGGCTCTAATAATTACAAAATTCTATATGATTGTACAATTTTCTCTCGAGACCAGTCGAGATTATGCAAGAATGTGAACCGAGTTCGTAAGAAGACGTCTACATATCGCATCACTAATTAGCGTTAGAGATATTGTCATTAGTAGCATAATCTGCTGAATCGATTATATCGGAAACCTGACTTTAATATATATTTGATGTGAGATCAAGAGCACGGACCGAATCTTAATAATCATTTTATACTTGTCTCTGCATCGAAAAAGCAGTAAAACTTACAATGTTAGCTGATAGAGCATGTTAATTACACTATCTAGGGTTGTTCTATTTTAAAATCTCAGTTAAGTTGCACAAAATAATTAATAGGTATGATGGTAGTAACGCGGATAGAGTAATTTTTAAATTGCAAAAAATATACATATGCCATGCAAATTTTAAAAAGTCCTGGCTCTAAAATTTAAAGTAGGCTAACTTAAATGCTTTAAAAAAATATGGTACTAAAGGTACTAATATTCACAAATTTTAAGGAACTTCTTAGAACAATTTTCTCAGTTGTGAGGTTAACGAGAAAACAGAACAGTTCGTGAAAGCCACAGGGTCGACAGCGGTTTGATTCCTATCACTCGTAATGAGGTATCAACATGGCGCCATTAAAGTACTCTCGGCAACTAATTCAATTGACCTGAGTGGTAATTGATGCTGATAAAGAATCGATACAGACCACACTTGAGAGTTGTTTTTTTTTAATTTTTACTAGGCATGTTTTTATGGTCATTAGTATGACAGACTACCGTTTGAGTGATTCACTTAGATGATTTTTATGTTGAGTTACTAAAAAAATATAAATATGTTTAAAAATAAATAAGTTGTAAGTATTTTGATTTCATGCTAGACAGAGCACACACTATAGCACGTGATGACGTCAAGCCGTGCGCACGCCATACAAATGCTATACTAACACACGTTTGCTAGAAAAGGACAGATCATCCTCTCTCTATCCCCACCAAAAACTTTAAACGCTCAAATCTCTGAGATTTATCAGCCAATAATTTAAAAACATTTTTTATATATCAAAGAAAAATTCCTGTGGAGGGGTTACTTTTGGTCCTGTCAAATTTTGTTTGATTTCAATAATAGTTAAGTAATAGAATAATTACAAAACAATACAATATCACTTTATTACACGCGGAAAACACAAACTCACCATATTATAATAATAATTAGTATAATCACCCTTTTTTTCCGAATAGTATTTTACAGTTTTATAAATCCTGTAAAACGTTTATTGCGGCACATTTTCTTATGAAGTCTACAAACTTTACTATATGAGATTATGAAATAAAACCATACGTTTTACAACACCCGCTTTCTTATACAGAATTTTCATTTGCAAGTTAATTTCCCCATGTCATGCGATAGTAAAGTTACGTCACCAAGATGCAAAGGTCTTAAAATGAACCATGGAAATGAGTAACCACGGCGCAAATAACCGTTTTACTAGAGTTGTTATCGTTCAGTTCATTAAGCATGACCGCGTGGTGATAACTTCATATGAGTATGGTAAGGCTAGCTGAAGTTACAAGCTGACCAACACCGTAAACCGAACAAACAGTAGGCACAGATAAGCAGATTAAACCTGGAGTTTGTATAGCTGAGACTTTCAATATTAATTTCACTGACGTCTGTCACTTTGACATGTGTTATATTTCAAAATTCATTTTGTTTCCGTTGTTTTATCATTGAAAGCTTTTTAGAGTTCCGTTGTTCCGTAAGGGTGTAAATGAGACCCTATTACTAAGCTTACGCTGTCTGTCTGTCTGTCCGCCTGTCTTACTTGTGCAATTTCATGCTTCTAAACCCAGCGGTTTAGGCTGTGCATGGTAAGTGAATGAATAAAGAAAAAAAAATGTATTAAGTAGATCAACATATTTATACATCTATGTGCAATAGCACATCATAATAATCTCTAATCATTTGTGTTCTGATAAAATGCTGAACTGCTTGAAAATTATGTCAAAACCAAAATCTGAAGCAACTAACTACTGCAATGTTGAAGAAAATACTGCCTAGTTGTTAGTTTTGATACAATGAACGAACCAAAGTGCTAGAACTGATGCTTTAAGACTTTGTAGTTCTATTTGATTAAAAATTTCAACGTGAGCATCATTTTACTTTACTTTTCTTCAGGGAATGAGATAAATAGTGGGTTAGACAGAAGCATGTTTCGATTTGCTTAACATTATACTTCAAGTTGTAAAATCAAGGTTTACACACCTAGATTAGATAAGCAAGTCGCATAAACGTAGCTCAAGCGACTGAAGATCATAGACCTCAGATAGTATTGAAGTACACACATCACACATCACACATCAGCAGCCATTAAACGTCCACTGCTGGACAAAGGCCTCCCTCTTAAAGAGGGGTGTTGCCATAATCCCCACCCTTGGCAGGCGGCTTGGAGATCGCAGTAAGTTCACCGTGTACTAACAGGACGCTGCTGCCCATCCTCCGGTGATTCTGGTCGCAGTTTTAGGACATACCCGGGTCCACACACCTGTGAGAAATTTCAAACTTATATTGAAGACCGAAGCGTTCCTATAACTTCTTTCTTTTCTGTGTGTATTATACTCCGCTCCGATGTCCTAGAGTATCTATCCTGAGTACCCATTAAAAAAAAGCAAAATTCGCACCATGGGTATGGGGGGTACCCAAGCAATAATCGCGACGTACTGTCAAACTATACGTTATTCTCTTTTTTTGTGATTATCTCGGGTAAGGTATAAGTATGTCCCACTCTGGGCTGAAAAGAGCCACATTTGAGACGGAAGGGGAAAAGAAACGATCGAGTCGTAGGATGTCTACGTTTTAGGTATTACGTTTGTTGATTTGCAGTCTCCACATCTACTCTGTTGAACTGATAAGTCGGTTCTGCGACAGATATGACTAGCCTACTACAACTACTACTGCTTGCTAAAGTTGCAAACGAATCACGGACGCGTTCGTAAGCCACGGCTTTCACGGCTTATTCAGCTTTTTACAATGTTATTGCAGCTGTCAGAATAAATAAAGGGTTGGATTCATCATAATCAGCTTTTTATTTTAACAGTCCTCTGCTGGACTTTTAGCCCCGAAAGGGTGATTGGGCCATATCCACCACGCTGGCCCAGTGCGGGTTGGTGGATATACATACGCCATTGAATTCCTTCTCCGTACGTATGTAGGTTTCCTCACTATGTTTTCCTTAACCGTGGTATGAAAATCCGTACATAAGCTCCAAAGAGCTCATTGGTACGGGTCCGAGGTTTGAACCCGCAACCTCACGAAAAGGCTTGGATTGAGCTTGGGCAATTGGTAGTGGAGAAATAATGTCGAGGATCAGGCTAAGTTTCTTGCATTTGGAGATGCTTATGTCCACTTGAACTAAAACAGACTAATGATGGTGATGTTGAAACACAAAACAAGCGTTGAGTACACGCATTTATTTTTTACAATCTAGTTTAAATCGTATGGGCACTGACGTCCTTGAGGTGTACCAATGATTATGCGTTATCACCACAGAAAAGTTTTTTTTTGTTTAAATTAGAACGGCTGTCCAAGGCATTTTTGTAAGAAATTTGTTGTAGTCAGTTGCACCCATATAATCGAAACGTCAGTCATTCGAAATCAGTTAGTGTGATGCGGACACAAATCTTTGAGACCTAACCCAAAAAAGTAAGATCCAAGTTTGGATGCGGAGTTCGATGCGTTGATATAAATAAGAATGTTCAATCAAGGTTCTGTCTGCCTGACGACAGATTTTCGTTCTCATTTCCGTTCTATCTACTTGTCTGTTCTGTGGTTTTACCGGCAGCTTATTCAAACTACTCAACACGGGTTTCGGCTATTCCTCTGCTATTTTGTCATTGTGGTATAGTTCCAGACTTGTAGAGTTTCTTATATTCACGACTATAATAATAACTACTGACGTCATTGCTGACTATCGATTAGCTTTTTTTAATCAATACAATTAAGTTATTCATAGACACTTGCTGCAAGCTTTGCAATAATTAGTAGGTAAGGCATAAATATATGAATGAAACAATAAAAAAAAATATAATGCAAATACTTTCCATACACACTTTTGCACTCCGCAAATGATCTTGCAATCGCGTGTGATCTCGTTTACAACTTATTTTTATTACTGACCGACTAGGTGTTTGACCACCACCTGACCAGAATCACTTGATGCTATCAATAATGTGGTTACAGATGACGCATTCCTAGTCTGGATAATTAACAGGCTCTCAAATAAAACCATAACATACTATAGGACACTTGGCGATATATTTATATTGTTTTATCACGATGATTTTCTTCACGAAAAGTTGAAGAGTGTTGAGATTAGATTTCACACTCTTCGTCATAGCGTCAGAACACGTCAACCCCTGACCTATCATCTCTTCAAAGTATGGCCTATCATCTTTCCAAAGTATCATTCTCTGTTGTTCTTGATACATTGACGGTTTTTTTCGTCTTCAGGTGGTGATCTGCGGTGCGGTGCCGTCGATGGTCCGGTCGGTTCGCCTCTACAGCCAGTGTTCTCATCTATACCTAAACGTCTATCCAAACGGCACCGTCATGGCTCGCTCAGATGGAAACGACCAACGTGAGTACTTTATTTCTTTTTTCAGATTAAAAAAAGCACTTAGCATCGAGAAACATAACCAGATAAATATAGAGTCACAAACGTGCAAAAAAAAGTCCGAACTAAACCTCAGCGCACGTTGCACTGACTTTTTGGTTAGTTATAAGACAACCGCAATCCGACTACAACGCCACGCAATGCACTGGCATTGCTACTAGTACTAACAGACTCATGGATTTGGTTGACCTCAACCACCAACCACCTCTGACCAACGGGAGAGATAGAGAGGGAAATATGTTATTCTCAGTCTTGCTCTCCCATTGGTTGGACGGCGGTTCAACAACCAAGTCCGTCTCGTTTGTTAGCCTACTTACGATGGCATAGCGGAAAAGCGACGTTGAACACTATGCAAGCGCCATAACGTCTAAATTGGAGTTAATGTGGCATTGCCAACTATAAATAATATAATTGATGTCTAGTTATGTAAAACGACGCTCGGACAATTTTTGTCTGTTTTCACTTTGAGATTGTGACTAATAGTTACTGTATTTTGATAGGACTTAGCTATAAAATTTGAAGAATTTGGATTAGGAGAATTGCTACAATAATTTTACTATGTAATGGGCGGCTTGTCGCGCCCGCAGTTTTGGTTGTGTATTAGAGTCGATTTTGTTTACCATTCTATGAATTAATTGAATCTTAACAGCTTTAAAATAACCTGTTCTCTTTACGTTTTTAGGTTTCCGTACTCAAAGGGTAAAAACTGGACCCTATTACTAAGCTTACGCGGTCTGTCGGTCCGCTGTGTGTTTTTTTCCTTTTGAGGTACGGAACCCTAAAAAACTAAATACCCTTGCTAAACATATACATAAATTAAATATGAGGATGTGCAGCTTTATTTCAGACGAGTTTCTTGTTTCTTTATTTCTACAGAACCTTCAAAATAAGGAAAATGCTAAAAGATGTTTGTTTAGAACTTTAGAATCTACAAGACTCTTTCTGGAAGTAAATTTTTAGTTATAAAATAATTTTAATAATGAAACGGTTTGGTATTTTAACCGACTTCAAAAAAAGAGGGGTTCCCAAGTCGGTTGTGTTTTTTTTAATGTTCGTAACCTCAAAGCTCCGACATTTATGAAACGATTGTTTTTTTTTAAATTGATATAAGTAAGTACTTTCAGATTGGCCCCATAGAAATTTCATCAAAATCTGTTTAGTCAACATAACATAACGTCGCTTAACATAAGGCGAGATGGCGGGCAAGCGCAAGCCTATATACTATAAAACAAAAAAATTGCCTTCTAAATCAAAATAAATTAGAAAATTCGTTTACCGAAGTTGCGTATTTGACTAATTTCGTGTAGTCGGTTTTCTTAAATTGCTAATTATCTACAATGAAATTTGCCCAAAACGCGAACCTGCCAGATAATACCACAATATACTGCTAATGGATTTGTGGTCGAGAGGCCTCGATGTTGGTTTAGGTTTATCCAAATTAAAAACATTTACCAAGTAATACGTTTGTTCGTATATTACCCTTTATCTTGGTGTTTGATTGTAAATTCCAGTTTATTGGCGATTTTGAGAGAAACTCATTGGAGAGGAATTTCCAGCGCGCAATTCAAAACGCATTGAAAAAATATTTGTATTTAAAAAGGCTGTATCGGAATTCACTTTTGTTTGGTAGATACTTTAAATGCTATAAGTATAGGTTATTCAGTTTACGAAGACATGTCCTCCTTATTATTGTAATCTCTAACAGAAGCGTTTTTTATCATGTCCAACCATGTAAATAAATAATGATAGACAAAGCAACAAATGAAAATGACTAGCGATCCCCAAGTAATTAGTTAGTTATAGTATGTAATTTGAAAAATAGTAAAAACATGTTATTCGATTAAAGGGAGTGGCATGGTCGAATATTGACAAAACTCATTTAAAAAAAGAGAATAAAAAAAAAAGTTTAAGGCTGTCATTTGCCAAAAATGCAATATTTGTTTACACAAGTTAGACATATAAAAATTATGTGACTGTATATTCTGCTAGTGCATTTAGTTTTATTATCTACACACTAATTATAATGGATTATGGATATGTGCGAACACTAAGATAGTTTGGCTAAGACACATACGCGAAACATTACACACCAGGGGCCTTACGGACAACTGCTATTACGGCACCAAACTAACGTTAAATCCGCTCAGTTGGAAAATCACGCGACCGCGAACCGTATCTAGGCACGTTAACGTTTACGTTCGCGTGATTTTCCAACTGAGCGGATTTAACGTTAGTTTGGTGCCGCAATAGCAGTTGTCCGTAAGGCCCTTGCACTGTTGGAAGAAAGAGTAGACGCTTCGTGTATTGAACTATCTGTACAATCGTTTTTTATATTGTAATTCAGATAGATACATAGACTGGAAGGTCAGCATTTTATCTAATCAATAAAACAACAGGCAGACGTTACTCAGACATGTAAATTACAGACTATCCACCCTTTTACAATCGCCTCAAGAAGGCAAGGCCAGTGGATACAAATTCCAAATTAACTTAACCCCGTTTCAGTGTAGATGTACTTTGAAGTTTATTTTGCTGTTTGAAGTAGTATTTCGTAATTTCCGATGACAAAATATACAAATGAAAAGAAAGTGTACGCCAGAAGTCCGATGCATTTGTTCACTTGCGTAGTAAAAACATGCCAGCGGTAATCGTGTGCAGTGGATATAATATTAGGGATGTCAAAGGTGCAATAAATAATTTTACGCTAAAAAATAAATTAAAAATAATGTTTTTCTCCTATTACTTATAT
The DNA here is from genome assembly GCA_932305915.1 of Agriopis marginaria. Lineage (NCBI taxonomy): Eukaryota > Metazoa > Arthropoda > Insecta > Lepidoptera > Geometridae > Agriopis > Agriopis marginaria. The sequence continues at coordinate 6,338,842 of OW029926.1, forward strand.
AGCATTTAAATAATTGTAACATTAATTATTAAATCTAATAGATTTTAATTAATTTAAAAAATATATATATACAAAAAAACAACTTAAAATTATAGAATACGCAAATAATAATAAAAATAAATACGAATATAACGAAACCAAAATATTTTTATTTTTTATTTTTTTATAAATAATAGGCTAGCGCTTGACCGCCAACTCGCCTGATATTTATTGTTATATCGATATAAACAAATACCCATAGTCTGATCAACCTTAATATGTAGAATTGAGTGTAGGTACCACCTTTTTGTTTTATGAATAAAATACACACCTTATAATAAATAGCCTCTTGTAATTTTTTTTGTAGTTTCTTAATTTGATCAAGTACAGAATTCGGTCGCCACATTGAGGTGTGGATAGCCTTATTACCATATGAGTAACGGTAATGTAGTTTCATTAAATCCACGACTTTGTTCATAACCTCTAAAGTTGAATCTGTTCAAATATATAGACCTGACAAATCATCGGAACTTTTCACAGATTGGGTTTCCAAAATCTTATACAACGAATTATGCCATTGCAGGACTACATCGGGACCAAATAGTTTGAACAGCTTTTTCTCTAGTTTTTTTTTAGAATACATCGCTATTTCCACCGGGAAGATGGATTTAAGTTAGCGGCGTCGTGGAATCCTATAGTAAGCAAGTGTACAAACCGCGGTGTAGGTACTAGGACATTTACCGATACAGTCAGTGTTATGTGTCGTAGTGTAAACCCTGCGATTTTTCAAGATCAAGTGAGGGTAGGAAAGCAAAACACCCGCTCTTCTCGCCAGACTCACCCGCAGTTTTCAGTCAGCTCGTGACCACGGCCATTGTAACATGGTCGAAATGTCAAGCGAAAGGTACATATTTTTACCTAAATTACATAATACGTGATAAGTCCCGATAAAAATTTAAAGCAGATTTTTCTCTGTCAAGGTTTTCTTATGGCGCCAACCCTAAGCTAGACGTGAGAAACTATACAAATATGTCAATACTTGACGGGTCAACGTCCACCTCGTAACTGGTAGAGTATGAGCTGCAGTAACGGAGTTACATGAGGGCCAACTCGAGGTATGCAAAAACTAGCTGAGCATTTTTAAGAAGATGCAGAAAAAAAACCGGACTAGTACGAGTAGGACTCGCGCTTTGAGGGTTTCGTTGGGTGGAACCCTCAGAGTGCGAATCCAAACAAAAAAAAGACGAAATAATAAAAGATGAAATATTGAAACACAAACTTAACTTTGTAGTGGACAAATAAGGTTCTTCCATACATTCCAACTACAAAATGTATGTTTGTAATACACAACGATTTTCGGATTTATTCCTTTATATGTGCTGTTAGACCTTGCCTCTTGCCAAATTTTATTATCCTAGGTCAACGGGAAGTACCCTATAGGTTTTGATTCCCTTGTGAAATCGCAAAATTGCGAAAATATGCAACATAAACGGTCATATTATCTTTAGATCGCGTTGACTTACAAGTTTGATTTTTTCGCAGCCAAAAGAAACCGTAGACCCGAGTATTTGATATGAATTTCAACTCGATACCTTTAGGCGTTCTTGAGAAAAAGTTTCTTGACTGACGGACAGACGTACAGACGGACAACAAAGTGAAAATAATAAGGGTTCCGTTTTTTCCTTTTGAGGTACGGAACCCTAAAAATTACAAAATGCTTGTAATATGAGAATTAATAGTAAATCGGTTGCGTAATCGAATTGACTCAAAAGTTTCAAAATCTGAATAAGCTACAAAACAGTTTTATAATGTTTTAATGAACTTAAAGTACACTTTATCAAAACTCGCGTGAGGATTCATTATTCAATCATATTCTATTACGTTTTATCATACTCAAATATTCAAAATGTAGACAAACATAGTAAAAGAGTAACACTTTTCTTATGTCCTCACCTATATTTTTTTCTCATAATAATCCAGTGTTCCCAACATTTATTCCATTTCATTAGGCTATTGAGCTTAATGTGTCTTTAAAAATGCGAAAACTTTAAGCAATTGACAAGGACGATATATTAAGGATCCTCAACCTTTTTTCAACAAGACTTTGCTATTAGCAGAACAAGATTCAAACGGCATTTCTTTTTTATTATGGTTAAGTGAAAGCAATCGCAAGTATTCGCGAATGTAACGTAATTATTACTGGCAGATTACTTAATGTTTGCTATTACTACATACTCGCACATTGTGAAGTCGTCATTCCTAAGTAAACTGTAGATACTCTCTCCGTTCTTGGTTTAAGATTTATCTGCCTGTAATTTTTATTTATTTTTATTTTCTTAAAACTGGCTCTAATATGCTATGACCATAACGGTTTTTTATACATAAAATAACCTATTTGACGATACTATTAGTTGCTGCCCATTGCCACTTGAAATTTTTTAACAGCTATGGACTCTGGTACTTTGGCAAATATCCACGTTTCAGATTTTATCGCGCAAAGAAACTCCGAGCATAGCACAGCCGATAACCGATGGGGAAGAAAGGTTCTGGAGTGGAGACCACGAACCGTTAGACGCAGCGTAGGGAGGCCTCCCACTAGATGGACCGACGACATTGTGAGAGTCGCGGGCATCCAGTGGATGCAAAAGGCAGGCTGTCGTTCAGTGTGGAGGTTAAAGGGGGAAGCCTATGTTCAGCAGTGGACGTCTTCTGGCTGATGATGATGATGATTAGTTGCTGACAATGGAGATGAATACAATAATCACTTAATGCAACTAATAACAACAACAATGATCGACTTTATACTAAGTATATTTTTTTTTATTATACTCTAAATTAAAATCACTAAATAATACTTGTCAAGGTTGTAGGTACACCAATATTACAATTTCTAAAATGTTTAGTCAGGCACATATATTTTTGAATAGTACCTTAGACCGTCACCAATGTTGTAGTTTTGCTAAAGTCATGTTTTTGTTACTTCCTGTTGTTTGTACTACAAAATAAATTAAATGTTAAATTGTAACTGCAAACATAAACAAACATACTAAATTAGATAAACATACGCATTATGATGCATTCTTATAAAGGACCTGTAACACATGATATGCAAAATAGTCAAAGTAATTTGAAGAGTCCGCAATACGCACAAATTGAATCTCAGACAGCTATTTTTCTCACCAATCCGAAAGATATTTGGTGCCTTTTAGTCCAAATTGTAAAACTTACTTAAACAGAATGTGAAAGAGTACAAAATCGTCTGACTTAAGATATCATAAGAGGTTTCTATCTATGCTTTTGTAATGAAGTTCATATTGCAAGACACGTACTATGGTTGACCTAATAAAGACTATGTCAGCGTCATATCAGTGATTTGACACATAATTAAATTATGAATCTGTTTGCTTTATGATTTGCTTATCAATAATTGCATAATCTATTTCATTAAGATGGTAGTAATGTGACGACTTCACAAGCCCGCCGATGTAGAATTAAGTACCTTAGATTGTGTGACATGAACCTTTGAACCGCGCACAGTATTTGCTTAGCGATGAACAAGTATCTATAAAATTATCAGCAAGTATTTAATCGATCGACCATCAAATAAAATTGATATTTTATACTCATCCAACTGAGAGCAAACAACTTAGTTCACAAGCCGTAAAATTAAAAGGTTATGCGATTTTAATCGTTTGACTTGTAAATACGCGGGTGTAGTTTTTAGATATCGATTCTCCATTCAATCATTTGCCGTCACATTGCATTTGCCCAGAAGTTATATAAATAGTCAACTAGAAAACGGTATTACGAGTGCTTACTTATATATCACATTATTTCCCTAAAAAAATTGAAGTATTATACCTACAGTTTCCCCTTTAGCACTTACACCCCTATTCGATTCGATTGGTCGTCCATTCGATAACATTTTGAGCACATCATTTGCAGTTGTGTGCCGCTCAATATTGAAGTGTACGTTTGTAGAACTAGTAAGAATATGCCAGTGTGTGCAATACGTGTTTACCTCGCCCCCTTCAGGATTTGGTAGACTTTTCAGCGCTACCTTGAGTTAAAGACCGATTCAAACTATATATTATCAATGCAGAGGAGCTATAAGTGGTGAATCGTGTTTTTTTTATTAACGTATCTTAAAAACTACAGCATTTAATACATAAACATACGGTGTATAATATTCCTAAAAATTATAGGTACGTATGATCAATGTTATTTCCGCTCGTTCATCTTTCCTGTTCTTTTGATGTAATTTCTACCAGGCTCACAAATTAATTCGAAATAAGATATAACAAAACCTTGACTGAACGGTCATATAGTATGCTTCTATTATAACACACCAATAAATATTCCGGACCCATTAATTTAAGACGAACAATCATTGCGTGAGGGTAAACATTTATTTGTTGTCAGGATAAAAAAATAATCACTTGACCTGTTAACAAACGCGTTAGTTGTGAAGCAACACAAGAAATCACGCAGCCAATATTAAATTTAACGATTTAATAATTCAACGCCAGTTGTTTGAGATCTCTTATCTTTATACTTTACGTAAGGAAATACTAATGATGAAGAGTTCAACATAGTTTTGCTGCTGAGCATTACTTTGGTAACGTTGCACCGCCTACCGCCGAATAGCGCGTGAAATATGTGACGCTTTTTAATTAAAACTAGATTTTAAAACGTTGATAACAGATTTTAATTATTCCGTCGTGCTTACAACTTGAAATTAATGAATCATCACGCAAGTATACATTTAAAAATAAGAGATAATAAATTGTGAAAATCGAAAGCATTCCTTAAATCTAAAACAAGCAGTTTAAAAATGGAAGCTCTCCAGTATTTCTGGCCATTTAATTTTTTGCGGCAATCCATCGAAAGCGGATGCGCGCGGCCAGAAAATTATAAGAAATCAATCGACGTAGGCGGTACGGCGCCTTCTTAAATTAAGTTGTTATATTTTTTAAACACCATAATAAAGGCCCATAAGGTACATTTGGCAAAAAACGAGTGAGCCACACGCAAGCATCGTCATTATGTTACGTTTAATCTAATAAGAAATTAATGAAGCAATTTGTGAGCATCGATAAACTGGCCGATTTCCAAACAATTTCGATAAAGGTATGTTTTGATTCGATCGTTTTTTCGATTCGATTTCGTTGAATACGATTCATTTGTGCGTGCTAGGGCTTTTTTGTGTCAAAACTGTGGTGTAACCTTTTCAAGTTGTTAGTATAACTTTTTGAAATGGCAGGTTGTTTCAAGTAGAAACAAAATAACGATAGGAATGCTTTTTTGGTAACAAACTGTTAGGTGATGGAAGTGTTTTGTTTAATTAGGGAATAAGTGGCGTGACTTGCTTTTATCGAATTCCCATTTTGGTTTTCTATTTGCAGCTGAATAAAGAATCTATAAACAAAGTCGAGCTGGTTACACCATTTATAACTCAAGAAAGGCTGGACCGAGTTTCATGATCTTTGATTTGTGGGATTCACCCCAAATAGCAGAGTAAGTATTAAAATTTCGAAAAATTAAAAAAAATACATTTTGCTATGCACTTTGTATGAACCGGCAAGAATTGAATTCTATACATTGACATAATATTTACATCATAGCAAAAAATATTGTCATCTAAGTCAATGGAGGTTACTTCAAGGAGTTAGTATAATTATAACGCGAATGAAACCGCAAGGCGTAGCTAGTACATTACAAATGTATGTGCTTGTATGTACTTAAAATGTAATTAAATACTTTTGTCGTTAGCTGTTGAGGTCACTGCATTAATTAACTTATTTCATAATTATTATACACTAGCGACCTGCCCGCCCGGCTTCGCACGGGTGTGATTTACTTCCAGGTCGCTAGTTATATATATAAACCTTCCTTGAAAATTTATCTAACTGATGGTGAAAGCCGCATCAAAATCCGGTGCGTGGTTTAGGAGGAGTAAGCGGCTATACAGACATACAGACGCGGAAAGCGACTTCAATTTATACTATGTAGAGAATAGAGATAGAGAAGAGATAGAGAAGAGATGGAGATAGAAAAGAGATAGAGAAGAGAAGAGATAATTAATCTTAGTACCTATATTATTATAATGTTAACTTTGTATCAACATAAAATAAGAAAATAAATCGCGATGGTTGACATAGTGAAATGTAATCCATTAACCTTCCATCATCTCAAAATTCCTAAAACCTTGAGATCAAGTTTTTTTTTATCATCATTTTATTACGTATTTCAATTAAACGAACCTGATGTGATTTTCATGTGTGTAAATTATCATAACTGCTATTATGTTTTATCTATTAAACTGTTATTATTTTAACATGTGTTATAACGCGTTGGGTGGTCCAGTGTTATTCCGTTGTTGTTACTAATGAAAAAAAATATATACTTTTGTTTTGTAAATATTAAACTTTGTATTGTTATAAATGCGCTGCGGTTTCTCAAAAAGGTATTGTGTTCGATATTTTTTTATGAAATAAAAAGGGGTGATCGTGACGGTGAAATGTGCGGTAATATTTTGTAATTTATTTTAGCTCTTATTTTTTTGAATAAATAATTGACTTGCGTTTTACTACTATCTCGCCTGATGTTAAGCGATGATGCGGTTTACGTTGGATCGCGGTTGCCTAGAAGAAACCGATTCACTCGTGATTTGAAGACACCCAGATTATAACTATAGCTTTCTTTCTATTCTTGTGTTATAAACTCTGGCATGGCTCATAACATTTCAGGCCGCGAAATAAGGCTTCCGTGCAGCCACGTTCAAGAGAGATATCCAGCACCTAGTGTCGTCTACTGGGCATGTTGGGTATACAGGGTTATATGAAACGGTGGTACTTAACCGAAAGGAGGTCATTGTACTCATTATGAACTGCTAACCCTGTACTGCTTTATTTTTTTATTGGATAGTCTTATCATCTACATCATCTAATTTTTTTTTACTGCATAGCATAAGGCTATTTTTGTTGATGTTTGAACTTAATGTTTCCCAATAATTTTTAAGATCAGATATGCTAATATATTTTAAATTCAATAATAGGCTTATACTTAACCGCCAACGAGCCCTAGAAGAAATCGATTCACTCATAACAGTGAACATAAACATTTTACATTGGAAAAGTAGATAACACCATCCAGATTAGCTCTATTGCTGAGGAAAAAATGGTTTTCCGCCCACGACCGTCTGAAACATGTCAAAACACTTGGATTATCGCTTAGGACAAGATGTCTGTATTTATCGAAATATTTGACCTGATTTTAAGCGACATTTCATATGTGATAACAATTTACTGTGACTCTTATCATGATCAAAATAGAGGTGGTTTTCTAAAAATCTTGCTGCAAAAATAGTGTTTGCAAAGTTGACACACTTTTTGTTTTACCTACTCCCGTTATGTCTAGATTTGCAGTGCTTATCGTCTGCAGAGATAGTGTTATTGGTATATGAGGTATTTATTTGCTTGAAAGAATAAAGATTAAAGAGTTAAAACCAAGTAGGTGATGCGATGAGTGCGTAAAGACTTAGACATGCAACGTGGTCCTAATTGTTAATCAACTTTGAATTCCTAATTCTACACCTCTATTATCATACTATACTATAATATTATAAATGTGAAAAGTTTGTTGGTTTGTTTGTTCCTCTTTCACGCAGCAACAGAACAACGGATCGACCTGATTTTTTGCATGGGTTATAGTTTAAAGACTGGAGAGCGATATAGGCTACTTTTCATCATTATCATCACTATTTTTCATCACTACGCGGGTGAAACCGAGGGCGCAGCTAGCATTATATAGACTTAAAATGACATAAGAAGTACTTATTTAAGTACTTATTTCGTGTTGTTTTAAATGTCAGAAATGTGTGGAGTCAGCTCGTGACCACGGCCATTGTAACATGGTCGAAACGTCGAGCGAAAGGTACATATTTTTTACCTATATTAAATAATACGTGATAAGTCCCGATAAACATTTAAAACATGTGTTCAAATCGCGAAAGTTTAAAAATTATTATTTCGTGTTTTCTTTTTTCAATACATAATTGGTATTAAATCGAAACATTAAAGATACTAACCCTTTATTTCACTACGAGGTAATTACGATGACGTCAAATTGGTAAAATACTTCCTAAAGAACGGAGCGGAATGATGCTCTCAGTAAACAATAGCATTCTGATACCAGCACAAACCTTTGTAATAAAATAAGCGCTAAATTGTGTCCATTTCTACTATAACATTGTGGTACAGAGCTACCAGTTTTAATAAAAACTCTTCTCAAAATTCAAGATTTGTACAATATTTTTATTTTTATTATGTAAATATAAATATATATTAATAATAAATATATTACTAGATTAGAAATTAAGATATTTAATATTTAATTAATTATAATGCTCCTTGTTTTTCTAATTTTCTAATTTTTCTAATTTTCTAATGTTTTTTCTAATTTTCAAATTTTTTGTGTAAATATGGTTAAATGGATGAATGTAGGTTAAATTATATTACCTACTGCTAATGTATGTATCAATATACAAAAATAATTGCACGTCCGCTAGGACAGACTGTTGAAACTCTAAACATTTGTTCCATCATCATTGTACACAGTTTATGCAATAAAATTTTCTTTTACTTTTACTTTTACAAGAAATTGTGAATTAACCATTCATCATCATTAGACTACTTTAGTTCACGGCTGCATATAAACATGGGAGACCGAGGCACACCTCTAAGCTTGATCTTTGGTTTTTTGCCACCAGCCACTGCGAGCGGTCTTACATATATTGTTACTCCATTTTTAGTGTCTTAAGCTGTTTTTCGATTCGTGGTCTCCGGTCTAAATTTGTGTTCAGTGTAAATGTAAGCTCAAGGGTTCGTCTGAAAACCGGTGCTGATAGTCCTTGACTTTCAGCATTAGTACCGAGACGGACCCATTCGACACTGATTGTATCCTTCTGATATAAGTTGATGTAAAGGTGTCGTTTTTTTTTCTTTCTTTCTCTAGAACACGTCTACCCTGATTATCTGTTCTGACAGATATAAAAGATCTACTGACACTATAGCTTGCTGATACGTTAAGCTATGTCAGTGACTTCGGTTCTATGACGAGTTACTTCGTGCCACAAATAAATGCTGACACAGCTCTTCCCATAGTTCGTTGAACGACTATGAACTTGTGTACCGATTCAACTGTAAGTGTCCACGTTACGGCACCGTAAGTCATGATAGGTCTTTCAACCACTCATCATCGTCATCATTATTTCATCCATAGGACGTCCACTGCTGGACTTAGGCCTCCCCCATCGATCTCGAAAAGGGCCGGTTGGAAGCGGCTTGCATGCAGGGTTTCTCTGCGGTCTCTTTTAGGTTGTCTGTCCATCTTGTGTCCAGTCCGTGGTCTCCATTCGAGAACCTTTCGGCCCCTACCAACCACTGCTGTGCTCTAACTATATGGTTTTTATCGTCAGTAATGTGCCATTATTAACTAAACGAAATACAAGCTAATACTTACACTATAATGTGCCATGCAACGATAACAATGTCTATACAAATAGTATGTAACAATTTATTCACGTTGCGTAATACAACCTTTAGAGTTCCTATTAGTGCATAATCGATTGGCAATTTTTCACGTAATTCCACGCAAATATTGATAAGTCTGATATTGTAAGCGAATCCCGCATTATTAGTGTCAATGCCGTGCAGTGTGGTCACATATCTAGTCTAACTTGATGGTAACCTGATATTTAGTATGTACACTTATCTTAGGGTCATGTTAGACTAAGGTTAGGTATCAAAGTATTTTATGCAAACCTCGCTTAGAACTCGAAATAATCAATAATTATAATGGAGCCATACGGTGTAAATTCCAATAATGCGTTGATGGGGTGTCAATACTCAATATTGATAGTTAAATATAGAGTTAAAAGCATGAAAAAAAAAAGAAGAAAACGAAAAAATATATTTTGATATAAATAAAAGCATAAATAAAATGGTTATTGGGATTGAATACTTAGTGGACCCGGGTATGTCCTAAAACTGCAACCACAACCACCGGAGGATGGGCAGCAGCGTCCTGTTAGTACACGGTGAACGTACTGCGATCTCCAAGCCGCCTGCCAAGCGTGGGGATTATGGCAACACCCCTCTCTAAGAGGGAGGCCTTGTTCAGCAGTGGACATTTAATGGCTGATGATGTGTGAATTAATGGTAGAGATAATAAAAACAGCTGACTGTCATCTACTAAACAAGTAAAATAACGTACTGTTGCTTTCAGTTACTCCAAATAATAAATGAATGCTAGTTAGTGTGCTTATGCCCTTACAACATAATGTATTGACAAGCTAAGATGCGATTAGATCGAATAGAATCAATGAGTACTTACAGAAAACTGTTCAGATGAAGTAATCTTAATATCATTAACATTATTCACAATGCATACCTACTTCGATATTATCGCATTCAATGAATGCAATCTCCAGATTTTTTTATGCTATATGCTGTGGCAAACAAGCAGACGGGCTGTCTGATGGTAAGCAGTCACATATGGATAATTTTAACACCAGAGGCATTACAAATACGTTGCTGACCCTTTAAAACTTTATAACTCGCCTTTTGAAGAACTGTTAAAGCTTCTCTGAAACTCCGCGGAAGGTAGCTCGTAACACATTTTGCGGGTTTGAGGCAAAAAAGATCGTATGAATCGCACAGTGTGCGATTTTCACTGATCTATGATCTTTCAGGCGGTGGCGGCTAGTGCGATGATAAAACCGCGACGCCGGCATCAGATCAAACAGTTCTTCAGTAATCTAAATTTGTCGTGAAAACTACGTTTCTTTTTTCACTTTTTGAACTCCCGTTTAAACGTAGGGTAAATTTAACAGTGTGTGTCTGAGTATCTGTCTGTGATATCGTGTGTGCTTTGTGAGTGTTATATTTAAAAAAAAAAATAGATAGGCTTGCGCTCGGTGTGTGTAGTTCCCAATTAGATGAACATATTTTTTTTTTTTTTTTTTTTGTTTGAAATGTGACTTGACCGAGATTGATCTTAGATATGATTCAAGAAAAAATTCTGCCGTTTAATGACTACTAGCCTTTTTGTTGGGGGTTGTTAAAAATTACAGTTTTTACTTGTCTTGATGTGTATTTAATCTTTTATTTATTTATTTAGTTTTTTGGCACACATATCAAAATATACCCATAACAGTTTTTAAAAAGACAGTATGCATACATTTTTGAACTATATTCCTAAATCAACAGATAAACAAAATGATACTCTTTTCACCATTACTCATCACCATCATGGTTAGATAGATAGATAGATAGATAAACTCTTTATTGTTCACACCACACATTTCGTACACATGATAAAACAGCTTAAAAACTAGTGCAACAATCGGCGGCCTTATCGCTAAGAGCGATCTCTTCCAGGCAACCTTAGGATGGAGAGGATTTATACAGGAGGTAGAAGGCGGGGCGTGCAATATTAAATAATGTGATATAGTTATAATATAAACCGTACATTCTAATAACAATACATTCTAATACTTATATTACTTAAAATTACGATAATATACTAATACATAAAATATAAAATCTATTAACATGAGCAGTTAAATAAACAACAACAGCGCTAACAAGGTGGTGTAGCATGGTTCTGTTTTTTTTTTGATGGGCAAGCGCCTTTATTAACTAAACAAAATACAAACAAAAACTACAAATACAGTTAGACTGCCCATAGACCGTTGAAGGTCTAAAGACAATCCAAATGCTCAAGCCCACTACCAGTTGGCAGCGTACCCAGCATGCTGGCGGCATTACCACGTTGAATGGCAATGCTTATGCGTTGAGCCAGAAAAACGCCACCATTTTTATTCTGATTGTTTCTTCTTGAAGATTTAGATTCGGAATTAGATAATATTTATTGTTAAACTGTGTTACATGTATGGTATTCATTAATGTTAATAAGTATTAAAATTCAATATTCATTGGGAATATAGAATAATAATTATCGTAAAATAATTTCATGCATTTGTTAACTTACACATCATCAGCCATTAAATGTCCACTGCTGAACAAGGCCTCCCTCTTAGAGAGGGGTGTTGCCATAATCCCCACGCTTGGCAGGCGGCTTGGAGATCGCAGTACGTTCACCGTGTACTAACAGGACGCTGCTGCCCATCCTCTGGTGGTTCTGGTCGCAGTTTTAGGACATACCCGGGTTATACCCGGGGTTTGTTAACTTAATTAGGTTTCAAATACAAAAAAAATATCTAAATCAAATTAGTTTTTTTTTAATTTTAATTCTTGTTATCGTGCATACTTAACAAATTTTTATTCCGGATGTCATTGAAGACCGGAAACACCCGTTTCTAATTATTCTGTCTTAATGTGACATCTTGATTGTTAAAAAATATATTTATGGGGAAATATAAATACCACCGACACCGGAAATAACGAGAATAACAAACATTTTAACTATTAATCATGATTAATGTTATTTCTAAAGATAATGAAATATTAATAAATCCTCAAATCTGATAGGAAACCGGCCGTGACCGAGATTCCATGTAAAACGTATTATCAAATGATTTGTTGGAATTACATGATTACTATGAAACTTTATGCCGTATTCATTTCATGAAAAAATTAAAGCATTTCACTGAATTCAGAATTGCGGTCAAACGCCTATTCTGTCAACCATGAAAATGCCGCCAGCATGCTGGGTACGCTGCCAACTGGTAGTGAGCTTGAGCATTTGGATTTTCTTTAGACCTTCAACGGTCTATGGGCAGTCTAACTGTATTTGTAGTTTTAGTTTTAGCTTGTATTTTGTTTAGTTAATAAAGGCGCTGGCCCTGAAAATTTTACATGTTTTTGATTATGACTTTCACCATCATCATCATGATAATCAGCCTATATTAGTCCACTCATCATCATCGCCATTTCAGCCTATTATCTACTGCTACACAGGCCTTCTCTTAGAAAGATAGGATGGGCCATAATCCACCATGCATCCATGGCCCAGTGAATTTTTGTGAATGTCATATGTCTTTGAACTTTTGAGGGTTTTGGACATACCGGTTTCTCTTCTCTGAGAGAAGGACGTCTCAGCACCGGAAACATGATAGGCAGATAATGATGACGATAATGATATTTTGTTTTTTGTGCCAATAAATAAAGTATAATTATTTAACATTGTCCGTAAACTGCATGCTGTGTTCACTAGTATTAGGAATTACACCGTGATTTTTTGTTGTGTAAGATTTTAGTATAAGATATGTGTATATTCCAAATTATGAACCAAATAAACTAAAAAAAAAAAAAAAAAAAAAATGGCCTTTGTTTGGCTTAATACCACCGTTTCGTGTATCTCGTGTATATAAAAAGCAAAATATCACTCCTTTACTTATACTTATCACGAAATCTAGAAAACGACTTGATGTAAGAAGCTAAATTCGGTAGATTCCTTAAGTAGTGTAGGATCTTATCTTAAATAGTATCTGCTAAGAAAGTATTTTACGACAGGAATAATTTAAGGAGGTCATCAAAGTTTTTCTGAAGTCTACGCGTACAAATTCGCGGACATCAGCTAATATTGTTATAAATACTAAAGCAACTTGTTCTAACCCTCTATTTCTAACTTTGTTACGACTCTAGAGCTACCAGATAAAATTGGAAATGAGAAAACTAAAAAATCACGGTCAAAACCGCGATTATAACAAGTTTATGACATGAATTCAACACTTTTTGTGCTTCCTAACAACATGACTGTGTATATACATAAATTGATTCATTCGTATTAAGATCCCATAGGAATACAATTTATGAAACATAAACGTTAAAATTTATAATTAAAATCGAATAATCTGTGCATAATTAGTATTAAATAAATATTTACTTGACGCGGTATTAATATTTTTGCCTATACTTATGTTGTCTATATTGTTGGATTCCTGCGTAAAGCCTTCGGAAGTGTTTTCCTTATCAATCTTCCTTATGCACGTACATTATGACGTCAGAGTGCATAATCTGCTTAAGAATTCTTCTATTTTAGGCGTGTCTTCTTCTATTTTTAACACGCTTTTATCAGGTTTACTTGTAACCAACTTATAAATTGTGTGCCAGCCAGAATGCTGGCAGCATTACCGCGCTGGTAATGTTGCCAGTATTCTGGCCACTTTTCCCTCCACTTTGTAAGAGTGGTCTTAGATTTGTCCTTTTTTATTTGTATATAGGTAGTATACATAATATAATAATAAAGTAGTAATAGTTTATGGTTGTTTAAGGTGTGTGTTTTAAATATTTTTCGTGTTTATAAATATATTTCCACTTGTAACTATGTAAACAAATTTCGGTAGTCGATTTTAACCTATTTCTAAGTGTCGTATTGATTTGAAACTTTGCGAGTATATAATTATGTAATCTGGATGACAGTAAAATAACTAAGTACCATCGAACTGATCTGATGATGGAGCCAGGAGGTGGATAGTGGAACTTTTCATTGTTTACTAGGAAACTCCTAAAGTATGGGGACATTTGGTTTATTGTCCGAAAAAAGTGAATGTACCGTTTAAAGTTATTCGAGGTTAAGATTAACAGAGATTAGAGTGTTTCAGTAGTGTTACTGAATCCATATTTACTGTTGAATGTTAGTATATCCTGTCGTCCGGGAGGCGCTAGCGCAGCTGCTTGTTTCCATTGTCTACAGTCATCTTTTTAAATATAAGATAGCTCCGAACTGTAATCTCACGGCCTCTTAATTCTCGCAACAACTCTACATAATATTTTTCTTATTAAAACTTAAAATTGTATTGAAATTATTTACTTGCTTAGAAAATTTTGTGAAGGTCTAATTAACAGTACGCAAGTTATCGTCGAACAATATACAATCTCACAGACATACATAAAATAAATTCTGTTCCGTAGACTCGGAGACGTTCGCTTCACTTGGTCAATTTTTTTTTACAAATTATTCCACACTTATCCGTCTCCAGAGGCAAATCATCATCATCATTTCAGCCATAGGACGTCGTCCCCTATCGATGTCCAAAAAGACCGGAAACAGCAGTATCCAGTGTTGCCTTGTGTTTTTTTTTGGGTCTTCTTGCCATCTTGTGGGTGGACGTACTGCGCTGCGCTTACCGGCATAGGCAGATGCAAATAATCTTAAAAGTACACTGAAAACTATGAGATTGATTTAGTTCTCATATGTTGTTGAACATTTATTACATGTTGTATGTTGTTGAAGGCTAGTCAGGGGTCGGGATCTCATTTAACTAAATGGAATTGGGGAACACGGTGTCACCACTCACCGACGACTCACTATTAAGTTGCGCTTACACACATTTATTATTATTGTATTTATTTACATATAAATTTCAGTATTATGTTTTAAAAACACTTCACAAATAAAACTTAAACGCGTAAAGATTGTTTAAGTTTTTACGTGTTTTACAATTTACACAAAAATCGTGTCGTTTATATCAACGGAGTACGAACACAGACATGCTACTAAGGAAGCGGAGTAAGTTCCCGGGAATCCCGACAACCACCTACCGCAGTATAATCCGGGATTTGGGACTCACGTTTATCCCGGATTATAGACTTCAAAGAGCTGTCGTATCGCGATGCTTAGTTTGTGGACTCGGTGAGATTTTGCGTTATCTACGCTTAATTCGTTTACGAGAGTTGAAGTCAGGTGTTATTTAAATACGTTTCTTTGTTTCAACAATAAAGCCGCGCTCACCGTCAGAGCTATCTCTTTCACACATTTTAAACATTAACCATTCTCGTGTCGTTATTTTATAGGATGGCGGAGTAGGTAGAAAAAAAACACGAAACAATACCTTTTTATCTCTGCGATGGTGATTCGAAGACCTCGATGGCCGAATAATCATTCTTCTAAATAAGGAAAAAAAACAGCATCATAATTATGTGCTAAAAAGCCTTTGCGATATAACGATACTTTCAGCACATATTTATCAAAATGTGGTAACAAAACAGAATTTAATAAAGCAAAATATATTATCTTATCACTACTTATCACATTAACTAAGCACACCTAAATCTATCACTAACGTATTTATTTACAAAAATAGAGTTATCTTTCGAGATCCAGTTTTATCAGGTGAATATGACGTGGATTGCGTGAAAACCGCTAATATTATGTGTCCTGTCATTAAACTTGCAAGGTTACGTGATAATTAAACAGATAAAGATGTTTAATTTTCGCTCAGTTAATGCGAGAGACATGCAGACTGCGGCATTTCAAAATAGTTTCCAAGAAAAGTGTTAAATACTCTATTAACAGCCCTTTATTATGGATTGACATATGGTACAGAGACGTGGTCCTTAACTGATGGCCTTTTGGAAAAACTCAGAGTCACACAGCGGACAATGGAGAAAGCTATGCTTTAAGTTTCTTTGCGCGATAGAATCCGGAACGTGGATATTTGCCAAAGAACCAGAGTCACTGACAGCTGTTAAAAATTTGCAAGCTGAAGTGGCAATGGGCAGGCCACATCGCTCGAAAAATCGATAACCGTTGGGGAAGAAAGGTTCTTGAGTGGAGACCACGTACCGGAAGACGCAGCGTAGGTAGGCCTCCCACTAGATGGACTGACGACATTGTGAGAGTCGCGGGCATCCAGTGGATGCAGATGGCAGGCTTTCGTTCAGTGTGGAGGTTAAAGGGGGAGGCCTATGTTCAGCAGTGGATGTCTTCTGGCTGATGATGATTATGGATTGTTTTGTATAATGAAGATTTATATTGTCGCGTCGGCAAACGCACCGTCATCATGAGTTTGGTGTTAAAATACCATAGATAAACACAGTTGTCATAGAAATAATACCGAAAATCGGGCATATAAGTCTTTGTTATGGACATTTTTTTTATTATAAAAATTTTATTAAAATTATTCATCATCATCATAGTCAGCCTTTGTCCACTGGTGGACTTTTAGCCTACCCCGAAAGGGTGATTGGGCCGTATCCACCACGCTGGCCCAGTGCGGATTGGTGGATTAAAATTATTATATTTATTATATTATATTGTAAACTGACGTGGTTTTAACACATTTTATTTATATCACACGGGATTTACTCACGTAAGATTAAGCCGGTTACTTCAACTATAGTTTATACCGCATTAGGCGGTCTTTTTCAAGGTGAATGCACGCGTGCGGCTGCGTCTCGCTTTGCACCACCAACCGGAGACCGGAGTTAATCTTACGTGAGTAATTCCCGTGTAATATAAATAAAATATTATTTCTATTATTTGTTAAATATTCGAATATTGTAACATGTCAGATAGGAGGCTTTGTAAAATGTTTTAAGATGTACTGGGACGGTTCTTCCCCGGCTGTATTTACGTAACGTACAAACTTTAAGTGCGTATCGTTCGTTTCGTGATGAATTGGTTTGAGGCAATAAAATCGAGTTTTCCGTAAAATTATAGATGTGTAATTGTTTTTCTTATAAAAGTATGTACAAAGCTATTTTTATATTCGTTAACTGATAAAAAACAAACAAGTGATTATTTTAGTTAAGTACTTAGGTACGTATAAAATGTGCTACACAATTATTATTTTTTACTCTGACGAGTATTTTTAAGTAAACGTGTAATTTGAATAAATCCTATCATAAATATTAAAAAAAAATATTATACAGATTTACGCGAAATAGTGGCTCTAAGCGGAATGGAGCTAATTGTAGTCTTGAACGATTTTTAATATGGGACCGGCCCTGAAAAAAAACTAGCTGTTCCATAGAAAAATGGCATTTACACTCAACGAAATCATACTAATATTATAAATCCGAAAAGTTTGTTGGTTTGTTGGTTTGTTTGTTCCTCTTCACGTAGCAACAGAGCAACGGATCTACCTGATTTTTGCATGGGTGTTCAATGGCCGGAGAGTGAAATAGGCTTTTCATCATCGTCGTCATCATCACCATTTTTCATCACTACGCGGATGAAACCACGGGGCGCAGCTAGTATATGATAATAAATTGTAGCACCTTGTTGTTTGTTTTTAAAGTTGCGTACCCAAAGGTTGTAAATGGGACTCTATTACTATGCTTACTCTGTCTGTCTGTCCGGCATTGAATAAAATGCTTATAATATATTGAAATGTCTGAATAACAAGCAATTTCTTTTATTAAATAGAAAGTCTAAGTAATGTCAGGTCAATGACTTGCTATCGTTGGTGATAACGCCATATCGGTAATAATCTTTGTACTTATATTACCTTAATTTTCTCAACAAAATCAAAATGTGTGTAAGTAATTAACAAAATAATTTGTCGATATCTATACTTTCAGGAGTTTACATACAGGGTTGCACACAACGTTGGTACTAAGCCGAAAAGAGATCAATATACTCATCAATATGAACAACTTTTACTGTGGTCCTGAAATCGCGAAAAAAATATCAGATTTCCATACATTAATGTACGCAGAATGGCTAGCCAGTAGCTAGCGTTTTCAACGTTTTATATTAGAGCTAATACAAAAATACGTTTAAAAAATAATTTGTTGTATAGAACCACTCCCCCCCTTGGGTACGGAACCCCAAAAATGATCATCATCAGCCAGAAAGCGTCCACTGCTGAACATAGACCTCCTCCTTTAACCTCAACACTGAACGAGAGCCTGCCTTTTGCATCCACTGGATGACAGCGACTCTCACAATGTCGTCGGTCCATCTAGTGGGAGGCCTACCTACGCTGTGTTTTCCGGTTCGTAGTCTCCACTCAAGAACCTTTCTTTCCCATCGGTTATCGGTTCTTTGGTTCGGTGATGTGGCCTGCTCATTGCCACTTCAATTTCTACCCTAAAAATAATAAGTAGCAATTATTATGTGCTTTGGTCATATTAAAACTAAAATTTATTCTAAGTTTTGAAATATAACTTCACGAAATGACTGAAGCACATTTTTCAAAAGTACACGTAAATTAATATTAAAAAAAAACATCAAATAGCGAGCCATATAGCGGCTTCAAATAGTAATCACCACAGTGTGGAACCCTTCAGTATAAAACGATATTTTTGAAGAAGCAGTCAATTTATCTTGGAAGCTATAAATTTTTATTAATGTACATAGGTAGGTATAACAAACAAAGAAAATAAAAAATCCTAAACTATTACTAATTATCACTAATTTAATAAAAAAACAAAAACAAGATGTTGCCCGTGTGGTAAAGTGCCAAGAACGCGGGCTGCATTCCCGCGTTGAATTGCTAAAGAAATTCTCTGCGCGAGGAATGAGCCAGCTCTCTTGTCACCAGTGGCGTCAATTAATTGAGGCGAAATTTTTTATAAACCTTTTTGCTACATGGATCCCATGGACCAAAAGTTTCGACGCCGAGCGGCACAAATATATATTCACTTGAAAGTGATGCATACTTGCGCCGCTTGGCGTCTTCTGCTGCCTCCGCCGCGGCTCCAGCTTTTTGAATTGTCCCCCTGAGGTGAGAAGGGGCTAACGTATCGACGCATTTAGCGTCCCAAACGAGAGCCCTTCCCCGCTCCCAGGGGATCAAAGTTAAGCCATCAGGGCGCTTGCCATCATCCCGAACTTAGAAGTTTGTACATCATATCCATGATATTAGTATTGACCTCCAGTAGTGGCAGTAGTGGAACGTTCAATAACAGTACCTGAAGAATTTTGTTTCGAAATTAACGACCCGTGTAAACATTGCCCAACCTCCGTAATAGACGTGGGCTAATTTTGTCAAGACAACATAATCTCGAGTCGCCAAAGCAAACAGCTTTTGAAGTTACGCCGCCGTGAACATTTCACTTTCTTTCGATTTTTTTTTCAGCTACTGCAGTTAGTGGTTACCTAATTATAGCTAATACTCTCCTACTAAGGTAGATGTTATAGTATTGTAATTTATTTAAGTTGTAAGATTCAGCTAACACCGCGTACAGAAGAACGACAATTCGCTGTCTATTTTCATTTTATTTCAAATAAGTTTTTATTACTAGATGCGCCCCGCGGTTTTACCCGCGTAGTGATGAAAAATGGTGATGATGCTGATGAAAAGTAGCCTTTGTCCATCTCTTGGTTTTAAGCTACCTCCCCACCAATTTTCAGGCAAATCGGATCAGCCATTCTTAAGTTATAAATAGTGTAACTAACACGACTTTCTTTTACATATAAATAGATATATGGTTGGAACGCTGAATGTATTCATTCTTCCACATTTAAGAGCGTAGCTCTTGTTGGTGGAGTAACATTCAAGCTTGACAGTCTTCTGCCAGTGTTTTCACCTCCCTGTATGACATGATATCTTCCTTCTCTTTTATTTGGTCTAAGAATACTCTTCTTCGTCTTCCTGGTCCTCTCTTTCCTTCTACCTGTACCTCTATGATGGTTTTCATTGATTTTTCATGTCGTACAAGGTGGCCAAACATATTTCCCTTTCTCATACAAGTAAAAATACAATTTTACTAAAAGAGATAACAGATACAATTATAAGCTCAATAGCTAAGATTCTGCACTAACAAAATAGCAAGTTTTTTTTTTTTTTCATATATGGTTTTATGTTTTCTAAAAGACTTGCTGAAAATGCTGTCACTAAAGGAGGTGGCCTTACGGATAAACAGCTTGATACAAATACATATATAAAAACTTAAGACAAGTAAGATAGGCAAAAAAAAACTGGAGCTAAGCACGTTTTACAAACGGCAGTCTTGTCTGTATGTTCAGAGAAAAAGTAAAATCTATTGTTCAAACAATGTGTGTCAAACAATATTATACCTTGTTTTCACACACTTAATACGATATCATCTAAAAATATTTAAACACGCCTCCAAGCAACACACAGCACGTGATAAGAACAAATATTATTTCAATATAATAAAACAGTGTTATCACTGTCTGTAAACGCGTTACTCGTAAAATCATAAAAATATTTTAAAACACAATGTGATTTTCTACATACACTAGTCCTGTGGCTCAAAGAGGTTTACAGGGTTACGTGGAAAGGGTGTACTAACTCGAGTTATGAAACCCATAATTATGATCAACTTTTACTATCGGAGTAACTCAGAAATCGCGAAAAAAATATCAGCTGTTCCATACATTTTGTCGAGTGTGTGACCGTTTTCTGGAACAGTTGTTTTTTTTTTGCGATTTTAGAGTTACTCTCATAGTAAAAGTTGTTCAATTGGACACCTTTCGGCTGAGCACACCCTTTCCGCTTTTGTTTTTGTGTATTTTAGTTTTGTAGGTAAAAGTCGGCTTAAGCTATTAGTTTGTGGACTATTACTTAGCTAGTTTATTGTTGTCGCTACAAGTTTCTTTGTGCGCGTAAAAAAATAAGTACGTTTGCCGCTTGTTTTCGTTAATCGGTGTAGCGATATAGTGTTTTTTTTTTAAATGAAAAATTGCGGTTTTGTAACGAACTATAATTTTACTGAGGCATATCTCTCTTGTTTGTATCATCTGAGGTTATTTCAATGTAATTACATTAACTACTTAACCCCTCCTGGGTTAAATCTTATAAATCCATATATTAATCCATATATTAAAATTATTCAATCCATTTTCGTGGTGATAATTGAAATGACATCGGTGTCAATGGCGTACGACGCCTAGTTTTATTTCCGTTAATTCTTTTTATCGACTCGGTTGAAGCGACGAATTCCTTACAACTTTCTTCTTACCCCTGGAGTGGTTAGATTACATGGTGGTCAAACGTGTCCTTTTTGTGGGATAGTCATGACTGCACATGTCATGCGTTATTATTAATTGTAATACTAGGAAATTGACTTGAAAATTTGGTATTCATAGTTGGTACCCTTTTTCGGTAATACAAATTTTCTGCCATTTTTTTACCAAGCCCTAAAATAGATATATCACCATGATTATTTTTAAATACATATAGTATATCCATAGTTTGCTAATAAAAAAATGCTAAACAAAAAAAAAAAACATTTCAATTTATTAGATGAGCATTGCGTACACCACTTTGTGATCTTTGAAATGTAGTTTATTTTATTTATATTACACGGGAATTACTCACGTAAGATTAAGCCGGTTACTCCGAATATAGTTTCAACCGCATTAGGTGGTCTTTTTCAAGGCGAATGTACGCGCACGGGTGCGTCTCGCTTTGCTTAACTAGTGTTAATTAGTTGTTGCTTAGTTTATTTTATTTGCAAATTAGATTTGTCACATGTAGGTAATTCTTGAATCAAAGTAATGGCGTTTTCTTTACTTTTAACTTTATTACACAATCTGTCTAATGCTTACTAAATTCCGCAATCAATAATACTGATACCAATCAGAATATTTTTATCTATTTATAGCTACGAATAATGTCATGACTGTAAACTCGAATAATTCTACGAAATGACGCCATGTGAGTCTTTACTAACTAAAAAGTATTGAATATCCGTCCTCTCATAGATTAATGTTTATCGACGTTTTATTCTTGTAGTTTATTGGCGTTCGGATGTCATTAACGACTAGTACATTGCACCTGACTTGGTTTACTACGTACGCACTATGAAAACAGTATGGGACTTTATAGCTACCCTTTTTTAAAGTTGTATTGTTATTAAAAAATGAATATTACAATGCTGCCAAGGAATCTCCATATGTAAAATTCTGAAAACTTTTGAAATATTTATTTTCCATTAATTTTTCAAATGTTATAATAGAAGGAATAAATATGACGTTTTGACAGATTTTTACATATAAAAACTGGCGTACTCTCAAAGTTGGGAGGTATTCTTTTGTTACAAAGGTTTGTTAAAAATTGTGTGGTGGTAGAAAAATTAAAGGGTTACAAAAACTTGCCCTTTAAAAGCTTAGCTTCTTTCGGCGAAGTAGTCTTCAGCCTTCTTGGTCTTTTGTCAGCGACTTATTTTGCGGTGATTTGCAGTTTTTCCGCTGTTTTTCCGAGAAACTACAAAATGGGGGTTTTCAAAAGACGAGATAAAAAAAAGTCTTAAAGGGTTGGCATATTTTGGCGTATTTGTAATGCTTCTGGTGTTACAAGTATTCACTTACCACCTCCATCATTTTGACATTGACTGCTTACCATCAGGAAACCCGTCTGCTTGTTGGCCACCTATGGTATAAAAATACGTTTCCATCTGCTGTCTTGTTTTAAATTTTACCCACAGTAACTATATTGCTCATACTGAGTTTAAGCCTGCATTACTATGCCATGTGTTTCTCTGAAATATTTTTATATTTAAAAATTGAATTTATTATACGTCCAAAACCCGCTGCGTTGATTCGAATCGAATATTACACACCTGGGGCGTTGTAATTATTCATGAAATAAAAATAGGGAATTCCTTAAGTATTTACGTTTTTATTTTGTTAATAATGTTATGGGTCAATTAATACGTGTTGTAACATTTGTTTTTAGAAAGTTACATTAAAAATATAGAAATGCACTGCCGGAGTCTGTGTTAATAAATGCTGGGTATCTTCCAGTCACGAATCAGTTTTTTCTAGCAAACGTGATTCATGGAAAACAACATCAGTGATACTGTCAAATCACAGCCAAACAAGTCTGGTGTAAATAAATAACTCATAAAATAATTTGCTTCGCAGAATTTATCAAAATATCGGAATGTGCCAAATCGTAACGGATCATAAGAAATTAGTTGTTTCTTCCAGACCTTTAGCTGTAGAAAAAAAATTGTACAGAAAATATTTACTAACGACATTTTTTCTTGTTCCAGCGAATCTCACCATCAGCACGCGTGGCTACAGCCTGGACCTGCTCATCCACTCACCCGTTCAGGACATGTACCTCTGCTTCAACCGTTCGCGACTTGTTGGCAGGCGGCTGGTGAGTATTGTACCTTATATAAGTTCTATTTTAGTAAGAACGTAATCATTTGAGGATTGCGTTTTCGGATTTAGTTGGCTACTCGAAGTCACTCTCTTTTTCCCTAGTGTGCTTTAAAATCGACAAAAGAAAAATAATACAATTAATGAAATTCTCAACTCATCCCGCGGGATCAGTATGGAGCGGGTCCATTTGACGATATTTTATACCTTTCATCAATGCAGTATCGTAACATGTACAGTAAGCCAATGTGGCTAAAGATATATGAGTTCAATGAGTAGCCTATCTGTACGGTATTCTTAGTAGGCTAAAGTAAAATAGACCTAGGAGTCTTGTCCTAATATTTATTGTGGTTGTCCACAGACACGGTTCCAAGCGGAGAGACAACCCAGCTGCCTGTTCAAAGAGGAGTTCACACTGGACGGCTACAACAGATACCACCTGGTGAAGAACGAAGACCGCTACATCGGGTTCAACCGGCGTGGCGTGCAGCTGCGCCGTGGCAAGAGTCGCCTGTCCGAGCGGCTGCACAAGTGCTTCTCCTTCATGAAAGAGGCCCACGACTTCGACATCAACAGGCACAACACCTTGCTCGCCGGAGAGCTGCCCAAGTGGCGCTCCTACCCGCAGCGTAGGCTCCGCCCACCCTCGCCAAACGCCATCAAGCCGCCCTGCCATGGCGTGCGCCATCACCACGGAAGGCATCAAAGGAGAAGGAACTGCGATGGCACGTAGATCCCGACCTACATTAGCACCAAATTACGCTTCGACGCTTCGCGCGTTCCGTTGCCAGCTGTCGATGGACATTGTGTGTGGACAGAGTATTAGTCAATCGCAGTATTATTACAGTGACGTGGACTGGATAGCGTTAGGTTAGCTCGGCCGCGGTGTTCCGCCGCATCAATGGCTGAAGCGAGAGAGCAAACATTGGAGGAAAGGGCCCGAGACGTCCGGAGCTGTGAAATTCCTTAAGGTCGTGCAACATCGTGGCGTTTGCTCTGTGCCAGTCGGACTCGTGCTCTAAAAGGAAAAAAAGGTTTCTTTGGGGAGAGCAAATAGTGGTCTCACCGGTCACGAGTCTTCCGAAAGACCACCGCTGAAGGAGGCGGCCCGCGGCGTCTTCGAGCTAAAAGGGGCACCATCTCGTCGGTAGTCAACAGTCAGTTCGATCGATCGCTCCGGCTGGCTTGCCATAACTGTAGCAAAAACGCCTTTACGTCAATTCTCAGTGTGTTATTATTTAAAACGCTTTATTATTAAGTACGGATCGTGTTATCTGCTTGTAAATATAATAAAACGATTATGTTCACTTATTTATCGAAAAATCTTAATCCAGAAAATGTAAACGTAGGTGTTAGATGTAAAATTGTATTAAAATGTTTTGTATTTAATTACTTATGGGTATTTAATCTATCCGACCGACCGCTCTCTTGTGATTAGCCGCACTTGTGACCTAGTTCTTTACTAACTCCGCGTACTGAACAACTTTCTTACTAATTCATTTTGAATGTTTCCGTATGGTTCCGTGAAATTGTTTGTATGATTTTGAGCGCTTTGTAAATATTGTTTTAAGTTTGTATGAGAGTGTTAGGTTTTTCTGAATCTCTGTTTGTCGAAATGTTTCTTCTCGACATCTTGTGATGCTTAAAATTTTCAAAGTTTTGCGTGGAACGTTCGATAATTGGTTTAGTTTAAACCATTTAACATATTAATATTCTGTTGTTAAATTATTATGTTCTTTTGCAATACATTGTCAGTACATATTACATAGAGATATATAATTTAATGAGATCTGTGCCATAGAGTGGTGGCAGTGTATAACTACAGGTGTGTTCCCGTATAACTATAGAGTGTTATTTTATGTCTGTAAACTTGAAGTAGAAAATATTTAACTTAGGAAAAGACCGGAATGAAAATGTATTTACCATTTTGAAGCTAAAACTCAAACAAATACCAATATTTTTAATAGTCACAGGGGGGATACGTAAAATGTTTTTAATTTTATTATTCGGTACTTGAAAATGATAAATATATTTTTATTAGAAAATTTTAATGTCGTATACTTATTGATTCATGCCTAGCCCAGTGTCTATATTCAAAGTCTGTTCCGAAACCTGAAGCAACGGATGGCTTAGTCAAATTTTAAATTTTAAATAGTACGAAGACTTTACCAACTTAGAAATAAATGTAGGTATTGTTTACCTAGTTTATTTACATAAATATACTCAATTGTATGTGAAAAATTAGGGAATGCCTTATTTGGTTTGAACACTCATACCTACAATAGGCAACTTGACTGATTTTTTTATTGTCATAAAAAACCTGACTACAAATAGAGCCGATCAACAATAACAATCAAAATGTGTTCAACATTAAAGAAGATATAAGCATTTTAAGGTCTTGCTAGAAAGAGAAAAAGAGTGCACTGTACTTACAAATGACGTCACGTGTAAGTATGTCATACAAACTCCATACTGACACTAATTTTTCGGGAAAGAGACAGAGCATCCCTTTCTAATCCGGCCAAATACTTGAAATAATTTCTTCAGTATACATAATTATTACATTTGATTATATTTTTCACAAAGCCAGTTTTTTTTAAATTTTAAGTCTGTCCGTAGCCTATAAAAGGAAGTTTCAATCAAATCTTTATATCATTTTTTGAAACCATTTCTGTTAATATGCACGGAGATGATTTTTACAGACGAAGTCGTCATGGTTGCTATCCTAAATCTTAAAATGTTATACATTCCTCCATATTCCATAGAATAGTATAAAATAAAATATTAAAGACATGAGACATTCCAAACAATAATGTAAAAATAGTTAAAAAAATATGCGCTTATTGTATTTGTTATTGACACCATATTATATTGTATTATAACAAAATTTTTATAAAGAGTCTCTTGAAGATGTCAAAACCTCCCCTCAGTTGTTCCTATACACGGGACAGCAGTGGATGGTGGGTGAATTTTTGGCAGTTCCAAGTAATTCATTACATAAATCGAGTTATATTGTGTCGTTATTATAAGTATTCCAATGCTGAGAACGAAATAATTGCTAAGAAAAATTACGAAATTAAATCATATTATTTAACTTGCAGTTTTGTTTATTTTGTTATCTCTACAAAACCAAAACTTAAATAATTTTAAGACACCGAATACTTCATCTAAATACAAGTAGGTATAAAACCCAGCAGTAAATCAACATATCAATCGTTTTTGTACCTATGTTTACCGAAATAACCATTAAAATGTCATCAACCTACTAATAGGTATACGAGGCAAATAACCTAACCTCTAAGACTAGGACTTCAAAAACCATTGCCCCATAATAGTATTTGTCACCTTTAGATACAACGCTAATATTGTATGGATATAGCATTTAGGCAAAATAAACACATTCTAAAAAATGTTTTAGAAAAATCCTGTTTTCAATACCTGTTACATTCATATAATTATGTTTGCTCGAGGTAGCCGGTCGGGTGCGGCCACAAAAAGGCGAGATTTCCACTAAACTTGCCGGAAGAGGGTGTTTGTGGGTGAAACGTAACGTTTAGAACAAACAGGGTAAAGTGGGGCTAACTGGTCGTCGCGTCGCAGGCGCGCGCTGTGTACTGCCTGCTGCGATTAGCACCTTTTTGAATAGAGTAGGGCTGGACAGAGGTTACGGGATATTTAGTTCTCTTAAGTTAATAGTGCGTGTAGTTTCAAACATCAAAATATGGCAAATATTGCACTTGAACACGACTGAGGCCAACGAGGCGGGGTTTTTGATTTTTTTGGCATGTTTAATGGCTCTGGTATTTGTTTGATCATGGAACTGAGTCGAAGACCTTCCTGTTGTGTTAAGGTTATTTAATGTTTAGATCAGCGAGTTTTTATTTGCCAGGCGACGCGGTTTTAGCCCAAATTTTAGCGCCGAGCACGCGAGTAGGTAACGCACGTTGCGATTTCACCGCAAATATCAGCGGCGCGCACACATGTGGAAAATGCCTTTGAGTTAAATACACACACTCAGAAAGTACACTTAAAGGGATTATGTAGTCACCTAGTTGTATCTAAAACTACACAAAGTGTACAAAATATTAATCACCTACGTAAGTATTAAAAGAAAAACTGAACTACTGAAATAAACGTTTTATTAAAACGAAAATAAACATACTCGGAAACACATGTCCCTCTGTTGAACAAGTGAAACGTATTATAAGCAACCACAAAAATAATTTGAAGTAGGTAGAGTTTTCAAATGAATTGCCTATTTATAGAAAATTGTTCGCTATGTCTACATACATGTTCGTACACACAGCGTTTTTACCAAACAAATGAAAACATGCAACTTGAGTGTGTTTAATTTGAATGTTTGTGGATAATAGCTCAAGTTGAGGTGTGCCAACTATTGCCGTGTTCATAATTGCATGGCATAGCGCCGGTCTGACAAAATTCGGTACACAGGTGTGTTTGGACAACAAACTGGAGAGGTTTTCAAACAACATGTGCTAAGAAAAATAATGAACATCCTTTACACGAGCAGCGTGATCTCTTTTATTGATTTGGCAAACATATTGCGGACATTACTGGATAGACGGTCAATACACGAAGTTGCTTGATGAAGATGATTACTTATTATGCTGCCTAAGAAGGAGGGTAATGTTTTTCAGGTTAGTACGTAGGTATATATTAACGCTTTTATTCTTAAAACACTGTTTTAAATTATCACGGTTGTTCACTAAAGTTACAATCTTACCACGGTAAATATCCCGTTAATAATCATATAGCTTTGATTCTTGTTTATGACCTGTTAGTACACAGCTTGACAGATAGGATTAGTTTAATTTTTCTCTTTTTTTTGTTACATTCGATTTTGTGTCTGGGATGTTATAGGCTACATGATGCAGTGAGGTTTTATATTTTTCTTTTAAAAATACAATTTTAATATGTTTTAAATGTTTATCGGGACTTATCACGTCATATTATTTAATTTAAGTAAAAAATATGTACCTTTCGCTCGACATTTCGACCAATGAAATAACCATCAATATCATCATTATTGAATGGTTTCGAGACGTTTCGAATTTTAATAGTCTAACATAGTTCACGTTTGCAATGTTTTGCTAGTAGGTTATTAATATCGTTGGCTCTATGTATGGGCACACACACTAAGATAAAAGTGCTAATCACGAACTTAACATTGCACATTTGCACTACAAGCGATTATGTGAAAGGGTGGTAATGGTACTGAGAAACCATACAATACTTGATTTCTTTCTTTTACTAATATTGTAAAACATTGAATTAACCAAATGTTGATTTTGGTCTCGGACAATAAAATATGCTACTTTGGCGACGGCGATTGTGTGTGACCTCATGCCGATCAGGCAGCTGGAGCTCACATAGATCAGTTTCCACAGCGTCAGCCCACCGGTACCTAGGACGCCCTAACAGATGACATCCTGTTGTCGGCCGTCCCAAATACCTATTTTATAAATATTTTAAGTGATTCGTATCTTACGTACGTAAGAATAGAAAAAGAAGATAATAGATGAGGTTGTATGTAGAGCGTGGATCGTGGATCGACAAAACCTGAAATTATCACTAATATTGTGGACTGTTATTCTGTTATATTTTCCCTATTTCAAGTATTTCGTACTTTACGTACGTAAGAATAGAAAAAGAAGATAACTGAAGAGGCTGAAGAGGTTGTCGAGCGTCCATCGGTAAAGGTTGAAATGATGACTAATATTTTGTTATGTTATTCTTATAAATATTTACAATAACTTTTTTTTTTTAAAGTAAATCGTACATTACGTAATAACAGAAAGAGAAGATAATAAAAGAGGACTAAATGACTAATGATGACTAATATTGTTTATTCTTAGTCTGATATATTTATTATATTTCTAGTAATTGATACATTACGTACGTAAGAAAAAAAAAAATTATACGTCGATCGTGGATCGTGAATCGATAAAAACTGAAATTATAACCAATATTGTAGAATGTTGTTCTGTTAAAATACTTCATTTCAAGTGATTTGTACTTTACGTACGTAAGAATAGAAGAGGCATAATGTAAAGCGTGGATCGATAAAGGCGGACATGGTGATTTTTTTAAAATTATTTTTCTGATTTATTTATACTGTTTCTAGTAATTGATACCTTACGTATTTACGGAGTATGTATATTGAGTATATTGATGAATATTGTGTCGTCATATCACAGATACAATGAATTACGTGAGAAACGTAGGTGTACCTACTATAATGTAAATAAAGCATACAATTTTATGATTATAAGCAAAGGAATCTTCAAGTAAGTACGTCAATATAATCATAGGTAAGTATGTAGTCGGTAAATGGTCAAATTCCTAGAATATTACATAAATACTGACGTAACAATTCTTTGTCGTCCATGCACTACAATTTGTCAACATTGTTTGTGATTCGACACAGTCTCGTCAGCATATTATTTCTTTACCTTATTGTCGATTGTTAAGTGAATATATTTTTGTATTGAATAAAGTATCATAATGGCATTCTTTGTGACACATGGTTTAAATAATATTTTTTGTAATATCTATATTCAATTGAACATTAAAAAAAAAACTCTAAATTACAAGTAGTCAAGTACAGATTGTGTTTTTAAATGTACATCAATAGATCGTTTTAATGGCAATTATTTAAATTGACAGTACTCAATCATTGTTTTCAGTATTATAAAATACTGAATTAATAATGTTTTAAATCAACTCTGAGCTAAGAGTCGTGCATTTGGCATGAACGTCAAAATACGGCAGTAGACCAATTCAAAAATTGCATTATGACACCTGATTCCGCAGGTTCAGTTCGAGCGGGATCAGTTAACGTACGTGCCATTTCACCACCCAGAAGCTACGCATACCGTAGAACTAAATACTCAATAATAATTCTTAATCTTTAAAATAGTTAGGCTATTCAATAAATTCGAAAAACAATCATTTCCTGTGCCAGCATTTTATCGTTTGATAATAAATTGCGCAACAAGACGGCATTCTTAAGTTTTTATTATCATATAATCATGTTGCTAAGTATTGCACATCCTGTAAATAATAATAAATGAAAAAGTGATTCTAGTAAATATATAGATAGCAGTCTCTGTTTCTTAAGTACTCTATGCATCGAAGAAATGTTAGAAACCCTGCGCCGTGTGCGTACTAACGTTCCTTAAGCTTTGATTAATATGTTTGAAGATACTAACATACCTTTGTATGTGTTAAGTACGTAGTCTACTCACATGTTACAGAGCAAACAAGAAACATTTCCTATGTTTTCCTTTATCAAATGAATGAACTATTTTGTGCCTTAATTTAGCTATAGGATGCCTCTAAATATTTTATATTGTATTTTCGTTTTTTTAGTCTCTACATTACAAGCCTTTTTAAAAATAAAGTTTTATGATTATTTACGGGATATTTAAAACACCGTGATACCGTGATAGTTTAAAACAGTGCTTTTTAAAAATATATTTAGTCTTCAGGTTAGTTCAAATGACAGTTCAATTTAATTAAGTACTATTGGTTATATATTATAAGGATTAATTTTAAGTTTTCACTGCATATGTGTATTTATAGAAATAAATTTATCCATCTATCTAGCCTGAGTAGGTGGGAGGCTTAAAGGCCACTCAGATGCTCAAGTGTGCTTAGGTATTCCCAAGGATAATCCAATTATGGTTAAAGATAATGGTCTTAATCCAGTGTGTGTTGCCAGTGATGATATATGGCACTAAGACGTGGTCCTTAACTAATAGCCTTTTAGAAAACTCAGAGTCACGCAGTGGGCAATGGAGAGAGCTATTGTCGGAGTTTCTTTGCCGACAAAATACGAAATGAAGATATTCGCCAAAGACCCACAGTCAACTCACACTATCACACATAGCTACAAAGTACAATAGTGGCAATGAGCTGGCTACATCGCTCGAAGAACCAATAACCGATGGGGAAGAAATCTTGTTGAGTAGAGACCATGAATCGGAAGACGCAGCGTATTAGGTAAGCCTACTAGATGAACCGATGACATCGTGAGAGTCACGGGGCATCACTGCATCCAGTGGATGCAGATGGCTGACTATCGTTCAATGTGGTGTTCTAAGAAGGAGGCCTATGTTCAGCAGTGGACTTCTGGCTGATCATTATGATGATGAACCCCAAAGTTCAGAACGTGTTCTTACAGTTAAAAAGTACAAATCAGACGTTATGCTGCGCAATTGAACTTGGATTAAAGAAAATGCAAGGGACCAGGCTTTTTTTCTTGTTAATTGAAAAAGTAGATCTTGATATTTTCCCTAAACTGGTTTCTACCTAAAAATAATGAAGAGCACTAAAATATGGAGCAGTGACAATTAGTCAGAAAAATTGAGTTTTCTTACTTGTCGTGATATGAAATAAACGGCCACAAAGCAGTCTTATTATTTTCATGACTGAGAAGTAACAAAAAAACTAGGATACCTATCGCACCTATACGTATATATACCGCTTTTCGAAGGCAGTAGACACATTTTTAACTTTTCAAGCACTACCTGCTCTCAGCGGCGTGAATGAAACGAAAAACGCTATATTAGAAAAACAAATTTTAATCAAACCGCATGATGCCCAGTTGAGGGTACTCGTTAATTATTTAACCAAACATTTGCACCGGAGCCGGTTATAAGCAGTACCAACTGGTTAAATTTTAAGGAACGACTTGTTTTACACTTCGTGTTAAAACGTTGTTGAGTGCATTTTGAATGTGTCCGAAGATGCTGCGTCGAATACTAAAGTGTTGAAGAACTTTTAAATTTACTGCTAGTGGTTGGAAATTTAGTGATATTAAGGAAATGCTTCAATGATTTTTTAGGTAATGCAAGCATCTTTAATGCTACAATGGACAATTAAACTACCTAGTTGTATAATACGAAAATTATATACGCACTAGCAAGGTTGGGCTTTATTTTTTTCGCGGGGGAAAATCTTTCCAAGATACCATTGCATTGGGGTGCAGCCAGGTTATATGAGATTATATCCTCTAAGCCCCCCCCCCCCCCCCCCCCCCCCCCAGGTGACCAGCCTTAGTGCTTGGCAAGAGGGCTCCGGGATCTCCATAGGAACGCACCGGAGCCCTCGGCACTGCGCTACGGCTCCTAGCTGGCCTGACCACGTGCTATAGGAACTAACTTTTTTCGTAAAGGCAAGCAGGCGCTAACCTCAGGGCCTGAAGGTTTCTGATATTATTACGAATATGACCCAACGTGATCCAATATGTTGCACTACTTCTGTCTAGAAACAATTGATTTTAATACTAGTTGTTCGCTCTAAACTGAGAACTCGCGGCCCCTATATCAAAAGTCCTCAACTGACTATGCTGATATTCAAATTTAAAAATTATATTTAATTAAACTACATACTTACTTATAAAATCTTATGAAGATCGGATTAAAAATACGTAAATTATCATTGGACAAACATAGAAACGCTGACTTGTCCCATTATAATCTGAGTCCTCTCTCAACTCGGTCAGTATAAGTTCTGGTGGAGAAATGGTATGCAATTATTGATCATCATCATAGCTTTTTAAACCCACAGCTGGGTGGGTAGATCTTTTTACTTTACCATCTTCTTCAATCTTGTACTATGGTCCAGTCTAACCGCGATTTTAACAAAATTGATTTATCTCGCTGCCACATGACCAACGCTCCGCTTATACCTTGCTTCTGCGACCACTCAGTCACTGCCTTGCTCCACCTGACATTATTTCGCCTAGCCTAGTTATTTATGCCTATTAAAGCCTAATTTTAACCGTACCTTCTTTACGAGTTTTTTTAATTCAACTGAAGTATTTTCGACTACTCTTTTTTCATTGAATCCGAGTCATGGGTACTTGATTTTCATTGAAATTTGAATATAATATTATTTTCTAAGAGTGGAAAATTGGGGGTGAATCCCGTTCATTGGACGTCTCGGGCAGTCAGTTTTTTAATATGATGTTTAGTTTTATTAACTAGCAATTTGTTTGTTTAATATAACATCGAATATGTAGCTTTCAGTCTTACAATCCTACCTATCTACAATTTAAAGGTATAAACTTGGAATTGTAGAGACGATAAAAAAGCTATACTGAAGTTGATAAATAATATAGTTTACCTACCTACCGCAGTAGGTACCGGTAGTGCATATAAGGCACGTCAAAGCCAAAGTACTCGACTACCAATTCATAATATTGAAAAATAACGGACAAAAGTCTATGAAAGCTTATAGACAAATACCTACCCTAGTGATCATCGTCGGATTATGACCCGACTACAAGTGAGGTGGAGAGCTCCGCAAACAATCCGTGTGCAAAGTGCCTACCGTTGTCGGGGTAAATGTATCGCAGAATCTGGATCTCTGCCGCTAGAAAGCGGTCTGCGTTTTATCTAAATATTTCAAAAATACTTTTTTTAAGTACTTCACTATTAAACTGTTTTATTTTTTTGTATCCCATCGCGATGCAATCCTTTTATTAAACTGAAAAAAATTATACAGATCAAAAAAAAACCTTATCTCACATATTGAATTGAAAATAGATGCAGATAATTTTAGTCGGTCAGATTGGGTTATTTTCAATGACGATATTGTCTTTGGTTAGTTTAGTCATTGGTACAACCGAATCCACGCCATTATTCCGTAAGTTTTAATTTGTTAGAAAAACAGTATTTTCATCACACTGCTCTCTCGTTGGTAAAGTTCAGCTAACTTTATGACTGAAAGCAATGTAATTAAACTAATAGTCATGTTTTTTTTTTTAAATTAGGACCAGCAGAAGATAAGCAAGAAAACAATCGCATGTCGATGCTGTCTCAATACGAATAGTACATAGAGGTATAGGATGTGATGACATTATCTTGTATTTTTTTACGTTTTAATACATATAATATTTATATTATATAATATTTTTTTAATAATATAATATTTATATAATATTAATAATATTTTTTTAATACATTTTGATAGAAAAATGATAATATCAACTAATAAATGTTTTTTTTTTAAACTATTAACTGAATTTACAAAAATAAAAATAAAATAGCAATGTGTGAAAGACAATTCACACTCACTACGCCACCGCTAGTGTTGGCCACTCAGAACTATATGACCTTAATTTTATCGATGAAATGGCAGTAAAGATACAATCACAAGGAAACTGCACCACAAGCGATTTGGACCCAATATCAGATCCAAGCAGCCTCTCCAAATACCACCATTCAACCCTTCTATTCGTGCTTGACAAAAATACTCCGCTTTGTCAATATTGGGCGGCCAGTTCCTCCGAATGGTGTAGAGGATTAGCGGTAGCGATAATACAATAATGTTAAAATAAGGAAATAGCACTGTACTGCTGTGTGGAACCTCCTTCCGATCTACCTTGTTTACATAATTATAAATAAATAAAAACGCCTCTTTTTTCATCGTATGTTCGGCCCGGATTTGATTATGTGACTCTAATGGGGTGAAATAAAAAAAGATTATCTACTTTCAAATTTTGATCATGTTGGTGTTATATGAAAATTAGGCGCCGGGGTCAAGGTCCTATTTACATTTCTTCGTAATGAAGTTTTAATAGGCAAGTTAGTGATCTAACGCGGACTTATAAATGCTAAAAATAATAATTTTAATGGTGTGCTATCCTAATGTTTTCAAAATCTGTTACGGCAACAATTTTTTAATAGCTAATGGAGTCTTGAAGATAAGTTCGAAGTTTAATTTCACATATATGTATATATTATAGTAGATAGGCTTGCGCTTGGCCGCCATCTCGCCTGATGTTAAGCGACGATGCGGTCTACGATGGAGCACGCTTGCCTAGAAGAAACCGATTCACTCTCGACTTGAAGACACCCAGATTGTAACTAATGGGGAAAACCCATTCAGGCAGCGAATTCCACAGACTAGCAGTTCGCACAATAAATGTGGAATCATAGCGCTTCATACATGTTACATTCTCGGCCATATCGTCGCACTATAAGACGAGGTGGACTAACGTTAATCTATTTTCCAATATGTACTATATTTGAAGTTACGTAGGTATTCTCATTTAATTTGGACCTATATATTTATATAATATACTAAGAAGGTGCAGGCGGAAGATATTTTTGACTACTTGAAGATTACACATACGCATGCGTGCTAAAGCAGAAGCTATTATGTTATCACCAACGTTGAGTATGATTATCGTATAGATTACTTATAAATAAAATGTAGATAGCGGTCAGATCAGATACAAATGCGCTAAAAAAAGCTGTCGTGGAATTTAACTGTGTTTTTATCAATGAAAAACATGTCAATAGCAATTACTAGCTTGTGTGATAAAATCATTATAATTATCTGGTATATGTCCAGCTATTTTAATGGAATAGTTTTTGACAGTGTAGTGTACCTAGAAGTATTTTTATACTATTACGTTTGTACATTTTAAAAATTATGAAAATGACATTAACCTAACCAGAACCAGGCTTCGGGTAGGGTTTTTCTTATCTTAGTTTCTTGCGTAACGCATTTATTCATATTATTGCCGCCCTTATTCATTCATTTTACTTGTTTGCTGTCAAAATTACATCGTAGTACTTTAAATTCTATTTATTTACTGCAATAACTGAAAAAGTAAGCAAAATTGAACTTATATTACTGCATCGGTCGGCAACAAAAGTATTTATAGAAAAAGCTGAAGGTACGTCAGTCCTCACATACCTACCGATGCAGTAATGAAAGTTAAATTTTTCTTACTTTTTCAGTTATTGCAGTAAATAAATAGAATAATTACGAATAAATGTTCAGTTGCCGTCAAGGCATTTTTTGGTAAAAATATACAGATTTTTCTCGTATAGTTTCGTATTTCATTAAAGCTTGCAATCAAACTAAAAAAATAACTTTTCAAGATATCTATGCTTTGTTATATGAGCCGATCACAAGACATCGTCAGGAATGTCATTTGTTTTTGGTCTGTAAATGAAATCAAAACTATCATGGATTTTATGTACCCTAAAGGTAAAAATTCCTTGAAGCGGAAAGAAAAAAAAGTCAGGGAAGAGGATATTTTTGTAGAAAAACATAATCAACCTCTTTGCACATTAAAATATTGTACGCACGTACAAGATAATCAGAAAAGACAAAATTGGCCACCAATTACTTTAGCAAGGCCCGAGGTCTTAAAATCCAAAAATTTGGCAGAAGCGTGTTCTTTAACAAATAGATACATTAAATAACAAGTGTGAGAATAACTGACTAAATCATAAGCATACAAAATTATATAACAAAAAAATATTGTAAACCGTTGACATCAAAGCTACCAAAGCAGCGAGGGTGAAGTAATAAAATTAGGTTTGAATCCAACATGATTTGATGCTGATTCGTCTAGGACACATCTATCCATTTTGGTATGTGTGTTCATTTCTGGTGTTTAAAATTAAGAGTTTATATCTATCTATCCATACATCCGTCCGTCCGTCCGTCCGAAATATCTGAGTATTCACCGGCGTTTGTAACTTGGGCTACAGGCTATGTAGGTACTTATTATGTTGAGTCCTCGTCCTTTTAACGCCACTTTCGTGTTTGAACATTCGGGTATTACAAGTCCATTAGTTCACTTGCGGATGTCTTTCTTGTGACTTTCTACATTGTCATCGCAGAGATTAAAACGATGCAATGTTCTGAACTCATTAGTGTTACAAACTAATACATGTGATAAATGCATACTGAAATACTCGTCAATTGGCATCAATCCAAGTAAAAGAAAACGTAGAAGGCCGTAAATTTGCAGATTGAACACATTTCTGTGAGAAGGAGAAGTTTTACTCTGTCACGTTTGAATACTAAATGTGATATCACAGATTTTTTAAATCGAAAACATATAGCTAAGCTACTACGAAAACTACTAAAAAGAACGTCAAAAGATACAAGAAATAGGATGAAAATGATTAGGTAGCATATAACTCAGTTATAGAAAAAGAAACGGTTCCATTCGATTGATTTGATTCGATTTTCGATTTTGCTATGTCCAGCAGTGGACTTCCTATAGCTGAAACGATGATGATGATTAAATACGATTTATTGTTCAGTGACGTTCTGTTACCGATCATTACGTTGTAATAATGTTTGAGACACGCGTAATTATTCAATTCAAAGTATATTTCATATAAAATAATCAAATAAAGTAAAGTTAAATAATCGAAAAATAACTAACTTGGCTGACGCCTCAGATAATCAGATAACAACGAAATCTCCGATGACGATGTAGCATGCATATTTTTTTCCAAAATAAATGCTTAACAGCAAATATTTCATGCTATACATTGCGTAACAGTATAATACATTGCTTTTTATTTGCAAAAATGTCTCGAATATTTATTTTATTATTTATTTATTGCATAACAGTATAATAAATTGCTTTTTATTTCCCTAGAGTCCTTCTAAATTAGCATTATTATTGTGTTGTGAGGTTATATCGCGAGGATGTATCATGTCAGCTGGAACGATGTATTTAATTGCCACGTTGAAAAGCTAAATTATCAGTCACTAATGATGTGTAAGACCAGTGTCGGATTATATTACTACTGTTGTCCGTGACTTTATACGCGTAGACTTCCATATAAACTTCAATATCATTATCCTCCCTCTAGTTCGGCCCTTCGCAAATCCTTTTTTAGCAGTTTTTTTACACCCATATGGAATCTACCTACCTAATTTCAGCTTCGTAAGCCAGTTATCAATGAGTGAGTGAGTCACAAAATATTTTGCTTTAATAATATGTAAGATTATTTTGCAATTTATTTATGAATTAAAGTAACACAATAGGTCTGTAACATATATTGAGATGGATTTAGTTATTACCAATACCTTATAACCTATGTTTTCGTCTACCTCTTATTTTTACACCAATATGAAATCCAAACCCTCAATTTAAATAATACGTTTGCCGTCACGTCCTCGAGGTCTAGCGCCAGTCCCATTGAGGTCCTTATATTTTTATTTATCTATACCCATTACGTTTTCTGACAAAAGACTTGGAGTGTTTGGTCGTCGGGGCTTGGAGAACAAATGTAGCGGGTAAACAGATGGCTTTCCCACGGCGA
Organism: Agriopis marginaria; assembly: GCA_932305915.1. NCBI lineage: Eukaryota > Metazoa > Arthropoda > Insecta > Lepidoptera > Geometridae > Agriopis > Agriopis marginaria. The sequence continues at coordinate 6,377,769 of OW029926.1, forward strand.
GCCTGCTTTGTGTGGACAATCTGGCATTCTGGATGCTGTCGTGTTGTTTGATCGTTGCTTGAGTGATGCAATTTTGGAAATGAACTTTAATATGATAAAGCAGTTGAATGTGTTTTAGTTATTAAGTCACATGTTTTTGGTAGCTAGGTTAAGTTTCACCAACCTGGTTTTCTAATAGTATTTCAAATTCAAATAAAGCGTCTTGAGGATAAGATAATTTGCATTTTTAACAAACTCTAACATTTCTTAATAAAATTTAATTTTTTGTAATTGCGTTTTAGAAAACGGCTCACATTTCGATACAGAAACAAGTTCAAGTTGCTGTGAATACAGTAACTTGAACATTAATTAAACGACTGTGATTTTTAGGTTGTTAAGTTTTATTTTGTTGATTTTGTATAGTCCTAAGTAACTATTATTCAAATGACTATCTAGTTTTTTATATTAATAAAAAACGATTGTGTGTTTTTGGATTATTTAGTTTTACTTTATAATAATTACAAGTAAAAATTTATCAAAGACTGTGATTTTTAAATACATGAACATCATCACATCATGGTGTATTCTTTTTATTCACCCTGATAATTTTCATCACGTCTGTAGGTACATAAATTTGAAATTATAATTGTTTTTTTTTTTTCAATTTCAAAACGGGCTTTTCGACAAAAAATAATTAATAATATTAATGCGACGCGTGACCTAAATGCTGGCGTGTTTCTGGCTCAACGCATAAGCATTGCCATTCAACGTGGTAATGCCGCCAGCATGCTGGGTACGCTGCCAACTGGTAGTGGGCTTGAGCATTTGGATTGTCTTTAGACCTTCAACGGTCTATGGGCAGTCTAACTGTATTTGTAGTTTTAGTTTTAGCTTGTATTTTGTTTAGTTAATAAAGGCACTTGCCCAGGAAAAAAAATATATTAAGTCAACTTATCCCCCGGGATCAGTATGGGGTGGGACCAGTTGACGTAAGAGCCAAGATTACTCGGGAACATAAAACCATCTGGCTAGAGAAAGCTCTGTCTGTGAACTTCCCCGGTGATGATATTTTTGGTAGCATTTAGTGGATAGTGTAGTTATCAGTGCAAAATTATAATTAAGTAGGTGAGTACTACTATATCTAATCAAAACATTAGCAAGCACATGCCTTGATGTGTGATCGACATGTATGATATTGTCATAAAACGAATTCAATAAACTTAAATAAAAAACCATCGCATCGGAACCTCACCGGCTTCTACAAGACAATCAAATCAAAATATCTAAGCAGATATACGTTTAAAAGTAAATCGTTCATCCGATAGTATACTAATGAGTCGTTGAAAACAAACTTATCTTGATGAGACAGTTGAAACGAACGCACACCATTAATAACCTCATATAAATAATAACATCATTACTTTAAAGTCAGACCACCCAAAATCATCACCTTCACAATATGTACATTATTATGTGATCGTAAACTATAGAGATAAGAGGAAATTAAGGAAAATGAGAGACGAAAATTAAGAGAAACGCCGCCCGGTTGCCGTAATTGTAGGCTGAACTCGTCAGCAATTTGCATATGGTATGAGGCGTTAATGGATGTAAAATACGATTTTTTAACTGAATATTCTGTGCATGAACATGCGCAATCATTATTAGCATAGATAACAGCCAAAGAAAAATTTGACGTTGCATTTCAAACGAGTTTTAATGCCGGAATACACATGCATGCATTTTCTCGATAGCAATACGAGCTCTTGCTAGCAACTTCATATGCGTAGACTGTCATAAAAACTTTCAAGCCCATTTTCTTTCCTCTTATCTTCTAGCCCTTTTGCAAAATATTTTCTTAGTCGTTTTTTTCACCCCACAAGAAATCTGCCTACTAAATTTCAGCTTCGTAGATTGAGTAGTTTTCGATATTTCGTGATAATTCGGTCAGTACTAACTGACAGAGTGGTATTTCAATTCTTTGTATACCTATTAATTGATAGATAGCTGGCTATGTAATTTTTTTTTACATGCTGTGATGTGACCTGGTGAGATGAAGGGATGCAAACAGTATGTCAAAGATTCGTGTTATGACATCCTCGAAGTAAATTGCATGCAATTTTATTTGTATTAATCTACCATTTGGGGCATCACATCGATAAATTATATAATTACTTACTTAATAATTACTTTATTTTATTAACCGAATTCAAAAAGGAGGAAGCTTCTTATTTTTTTTTAGTTTTATTAGTAGCCCGTATTTTTTTTTTTTTGTTATCAAACTTCACACAATAAACATTTAAGGACATGCCGTTAACTGAATATCAAACAGTTTTGGAGTGTTTTTTGCGTTATTTTAATTATTTTGTGAAACAAGTAGTTTTATATAATAATTAAAAACACAATAAAAAAAGGCATTCAAAAAAGGAGCCTGTTTCATTTTATTTTGTTCGTTTTGCCGGGTTGTACTTGCGTAAAAATTTGGTGTTGTAAAGTTAGGCGTCCTTCATGCCTTTTTGGCATGCGAAGTCCATTGCACATATGTGTATCGCCGGCTTTAGTCTGCATCTCGTAAATTTATCATCGAAAAAACATGTTATAATGGACAATCACAGATACGGTACGTGTAAGGTTATCTTAAATTGAATTAAGATAATGGTTGCACTTTGAATTTTGATAAAAGTCAATTGAAATTAACAATTCTTAGCGGAGAGCTGTTGCATTTATCACTCGTTTATCTGATTAGGAAGAGTTTATCTGTATTTCTAATAACGTATCTAATTTACCATCAATAGGCGAAGTTAGTACCAATATTCACGTGCGTCAAATAAGGTTTTAATTCCATACAAATTTCAAATTTGGAAATTGAAATTTGCTTGGAATTTTATATGTACTTACGTTCGTCAATATTCGAATTTCCCCGGCAGTTACCAAAGCTATGAATGATTTTTCGCCTATTTATACAAATATCCCTGACATATCTTAGGTGATAATTTTTGAGACTTCCATCAAGAGGCTCAGACATCTAAAAACGGTTTAATTGTTTATGGATAGTTCTATTTAACTGTCTTCTCAGAAGCTAAACTGTAAATAGGTATACCTCGCTCCCATCTCTCCGTGCATATTCTATGGCTAACTGTACTCGGATGCTACTAAAATATGCATCGACAGTTTTGGTAGGCGTTCCATCATGTAATGAGCATATTTAACAGCCATTATTTAAAAAATAATTTATTGGTCGAACACTTTCTTGAGGTGGTATTTAGAGGGAAACAGAGTGATCGTGCCGACGCCGCCGCGGTATGATATCAATCAGACTTAAGGTCAGGAGTGCTTATCAATTAGTTCCTACTTGGAAAAGCAAGCGTAAATCCTGGGTAAATTAAGAGAACTTCCAATTCATCATCATCAACCCGCAACAGTGTACTGCTGGACATTTTTGGAGAGCTGGAGTTTTTCTTACACACACATACATCATCAGCCATTAAATTTCCACTGCTGAACAAGGCCTCCCTCTTAGAGAGAGGTGTTGCCATAATCTCCACGCTTGGCAGGTGGCTTGGAGATCACAGTACGTTCACCGCGTACTAACAGGACGCTGCTGCCCATCCTCCGGTGGTTCTGGTCGCAGTTTTAGGACATACCCGGGTATTAAGGGTCCCGGGTGTTTTTCTTACATACCTATTCAATTAGCTTCAAGGTCCTCATATATTGCGTGCCTGAAGACGAGCATACCCGAAAGAAAGCCCTTCGGCCATTGACGGATCCAGCATGCAGCACGGGGCATGGGGGCCATGCCCCCCCCCCCCAAAACACCTAGCAATTCCATACGTTCCACTCAATTTTTCGATTTGATTCCTTCGAACCTTGTCCGAAATGTCAGAATGCCCCCCCCCCAAATGAAATCCTGGATCCACCCCTGCCTTCAGCCGCATACGAAACTGGAGGTTCACAACCAGTTGTAAATGAAACATAATTGTGTTTTGTGCGATGCCAGTTGCATACTGAAGGCTATGCTTGCACGAAACCGTAGTTTTTCATTCGTAACTGGTTACGCAAAAAACATAATCAAGTTTTAAAAGTGACTGGCCCAATAGAAAGAAATGGATGAAACTTTTTCCTAACACTGGTAACACTGGGATCTGATCATACTATAATATTATAAATGCGAGTGTGTTTGTTTATTCCTCTTTCACGCAGCAACAGAGCAACGGATCAAGCTGATTTTTTGCATGGGTATAGTTCAAGAGCATAGGACATCGGCAACTTTTAATCATTATCATCACCGTTACCATTTTCATCACTACGCGGGTGAAACAGCGGCGCGTAGCTAGTAGGTTAATAAAAAACAATCAGCTACTGTCATTGCAATACTGTCAAAGAAAAGCCGACCTTATGACGTAGTAGCATACCTTTGGGAACGCTGAACTTTATATCATAAAAACAGAAGATAATATAACAGGATATATATTAAGTCTACAACGTGAGACACATACGGCTTTTTACTGAAAAACATTTTGCAACAGTCACTGCAATACTGCAAAACAAAAGTCGAGCTTATGACGTAGTGGCGTACCTTGGGAGAGACCTAACGCTGAACTTAAATCATAAACAGGAGATAATGTTATTATAACAGCTTATACATTGAGTCCGAAAACGTGAGATACGGCTTTTTCATCGCCAATTGTATGATAGACTGATAGTATCTTCATTCTAAGTTAAGGTCTTTCGATTTAGCTAATACTTCGGCCTTCTTATCTGCATTAAAGACTCTATCCGTAGAGAAAACTTATGCTATTTCTTTATGTGAATCTCATTCCTGTTCTCATCTTGACAGATTAGGAAAGGTACAATACATCATGAAAAACCTTGAACCTAAATGACCCTGTTCTAATTCTTTAACAATGAACACATAAATAATTCATATGATAATAAAACGTTCAAGGCAAGTTTACTTCCTTCGATAACTTTAAACTTCGTGTCATAAATTGTTAGCTGTCATAAAATCATAACTTTATTTCCACTTTATTTCTTAATCATGACAAAACATGAACTTGGGGAAAACTCCGAACGGAAACAGATTTGGAAGGTCTTTTATAGATTCGCCTTGAACCATCAACTGTGAGTACCAAGTATACATTGTTTTTTTTTTTCATATAAGTGTTTTTGACATATTTTGTAAACTTAAGACAGGGGCAAAAATTACTATGATGACAATTTTATGACATACTAATTTATGTTAGCATAGTTTACAGCAATTTGTTGTATTCATTACCTATTTTCGATTTAAAATTATGCACTAGGTGGTCGATTATCATCATCAGCCAGAAGACGTCCACTGCTGAACATAAGCCTCCCCCTTTAACCTCCACACTGCTTTTGCATTCACTGGACGCCCGCGACTCGTAACAATGTCGTCGGTCCATCTAGTGGGAGGCCTCCCTACGCTGCGTCTTCCAATAGACCACCACTCCAGAACCTTTCTTTCCCATCGGTTATCGGTTCTTCGAGCAATGTGGCCTGCCCATTGCCACTTCAACTTGCAAATTTTAACAGCTATGTCGGCGACTTTGGTTCTTTGGCGAATATCTACGTTCCGGATTCTATCGCGCAACGAACTCGATTATAGTGTGAGATAAAATGTTAGTGGAATTATCCGTTTTAATTCTAAATAATATTTTTGAATTTGAATTATCCACTATTGTATTTTATTATAATTAAGAACAGAAAAGTCTGTATGTATTTTAAAAGTGTCTGTATTGTAAAAGTTGCAGAGCCACGACAGAAGCTTCTCAAAATAAAACTCAAGTACTTACCTATTACTTAAGAATCAGAAGTACAGTTAGCTACCACATTTTAGTGTCGAACCGGTACCGTCTTAAATAGGTTTTTCATTAAAATAAGAAGCATTATTAAGAACCCGTTTCGGCGCCCTTATGAGCAGCTAACAAATTATTTTTTGTATTAATTACTGTTCGAAATCTGTGATATTAGCATACAATATAACTTGTTTAGAGCATTGGCGCCGGAACTCCTACGCGTTTTGTAACTGGAGTTCAAATTTTCCTTATTAAGTAGGCTTTGCTACTTATAAAGATGTTTCTTTTATTTATGGAGTTGAGCTTTTTGTTTCGACAAGATACAGAAAATAATGGTGGAGGCGACTTGTGACCGAAATACTGGCGCCTCTATGGCCAGAACGAAGCCTTTTAGGGTTCCGTATCCAAAGGGTAAAAACGGGACCCTATTACTAAGCCTACGATGTCTGTCTGCCTGTCCGTCCGTCTGTCTGTCCTACCTATTAACGGCTATATCTTTCAAACCGTAATAGATAGCCAGTTGAAATTTTCACAGAATATGTAATGTTACGGCGGATTAACTCAGAAATAATAAAATGTCTAAAGGTAAAAACGAAATGGTGTCCCCATACAACATACGTATTTTTTACCGTATTTTTGTATTAGCTCAAATGTAACTACGGTAATACGTAGGTACAAGCGCCAAACTTGGCATGATTATAGTACACACTCTAAAGTCTAACGTATAACAACAAATAATTAATAATGGCAAAGTGTGAGTTAGTGTCAAATTTCAGTTCATAACCAAGTTAAAACTGGTAATTCCTTACCTGGATGACCTCTTTATCATTTTACCGGATCGAAATGCCATTATCTTACAAATTTTGAAGTCGGTTTTTTTAATTTATAATTATTGTATTTTGTGGTGGTACGGAACCCTCAGTATGCGAGTCTGACTCGCACTTGGCCGGTTTATTTATAGAATAAGGGTCAAACAAGCTACGGGCCACCTGATGGTAAGTGCAATGCTCACCGCTGCTTATAAACACCTACAATACTCGAGGCATTGTCAGTGCGTTGCCTTCCTTTGCTTCAGTGATATGCAATATCTTAAGTTTGCCATCATTTTATTATTATTATTATTTATTTTGCAACCATGGATACAAAGTTATTCAGTCGGAATTATAATGTCAACACAACAATGTATTAATTTAGTCACCGTTAGAGTCAAGTATAGTAAGTCACGGTCAAGTCCAAGTCATACCCTAGTAAAGTGGTGGAGACTTCTGTGGAGTCCTGGAAGCATGGAAAAACAAAATAATAAATTTCATTAAAATCGGTTTTGTTTTTTGAATTTTTTATCAAAATAACTGGAAAAAATATGTTATCTAATTAAACGAAATTGCGTTCCCTATGTTGATAATTATTTTTGTAATAATGTAATATCTACGAAATACCAAAATTTACTTCGTTTTTTTTTTTTTTTTTATTTATTTATTTTTCACTTTTTTCACAACCTTTTTCTTGCCATACCTAATTGTATACAATTTACTTTACTTACATGTCTTTAATTACCTATTTGTAGAGTAAATGTAGAACGTAAACGCTTAGTTCACTTAATAGGGAGCGTTTAGCCACGAAGTCTTCAGAAACACTTTAAGCCTGAGAAAAAGTAAAGAAGCTTCCACCTTAGACAAACTATAAACTTTATTTTTTAATTAATTGTTTATATTCAGTTGCACTCAATTGCAGAAATTACAATCTAGCCTAATTTTAAGATAAAGATTTAAGATTTTTTATTGTTCAAAAAGTAACACCTTAAAAATAATAACTTACTGTTTGTAGGCTGATAAGTAATTTAATTCTACCTTAAACATGGACAATAAAAATTGACAGTATATTTTTTTAGCTAGGTCACAGAGCCAATTTAAGCGGATCCTACAAGCTACAGCTTCGCCGAATATTTTGATTCTCTCTGTTTGTAGAGGCTAAAAAGCCCTTAAAAAGCCCCTAATACAATTAGAGAAAAACAGAGAGTGGGAGGGAAAGAAAGAAAGAGAGCGAAAGCAGATACTGGGCAACGTATTTTGGTGAGCGGCTACATAGAGTTTGAAGCTAAAACGTCACAGTTAAATACTAGCTTCACCATCATCATTATCAGCCTATTATGTCCGTATTGCTAGACAGGGTTGTCTCAGGAGAGAAAGGGTGGACCTAAGCCACTATGGTGGCCCAGAGTTACCACGAACTTACTATTCAATTATTCTGGGTCTGTCGTTTTCTTTTTAAAATACGTCTCTTCAAATTCCAGTGTGGCCCTACCTGAACATTTTAAACAGCGGCCCGCCGTCAAAAATAATCGATACACATCCAAGAATGAAAATAATTACGCACTATCATCGACCATTACCTCGTATATTACACGCGTAACATAATGTATCTGATAATTGAGGCTTGCCAGTTGTAATTGTGGGGCTAAATATAATAATAAATTTACCTACTTGCCGCCAATTACGAGTGTGGCAGGGCCAGGTTCAAGTTAGGCAGCACGATTTATGTGTGATTATTAGCACCGGTAAGAATATAAGTAGGTAAATGTGGCAAATATAAAGATTTATTTAATTTTTTTACCTATACTGTCCCAATCCTGGGCAAAGGTTTCCCTTACCTTCCATACAGTATGATCACCCCAGTGAGGTAAAAATATATTTAGTAGCTCGTAGTCCAACCAACGGGAAAGAAAGATATTTTTTTATCTTTCCCGTTGGTCAGAGTGGCGTACCAAATCCATACGTCTGTAAGCACTAATTATAATCACCCGCCAGATTTGACCACTGTAGGCGTCGAGATCATCGCGCCAGCGTTTTCTCGGCCTGCCTTGTCTCCTTCGTCCATTTTCAGGCACTCCCTGAGTGATCCTCTAGGCCCATCTAACAGGATGTATACTGGTGGTGTAATCCAATCTCATTATTTTTTACACAAATCACAATAAGACTAAATGTCACAACAGTTACGGGTGAAGACAGCATTCAATAACATTGAGCGAAAAAAAATGGATGTTAAAAATACAAACAATTTATTAATTTAAACAGTTATGTTACAATATCTATATTTTTTAGGGATTCATTATTGTTTATCTTGTCAGTATGAGCTAAGAAAACTGACATATATTTCATAACTTAAAATAATCGACTATTTTAAAATAATAAACATGACATGCATGGCTAAAATGCCAAGATGTCTAGAACCAAAACTAAAAAAAAAAAATACCTAGGTCTATCACCATTTCACTAGACAGGAGCAATCCAACGAAAGCCGACAAATTCCGCTTTAGTACACCGTGTTCGCTATACATCTAGCTGCCAGCTGCGAAATGGTAGTTTCTACTTAGAAACGTCAGATAAGTTATTCAATCCTTAAAATTATTTAATCATTGGTATTTTAATTGTCGTAGGTATAATTTATTTTACCTTATTTTTGTTGAAGGCCTTTAGTGCTTAAGTAGATAGTAAGTAGGTATCTAACGATATTTTCCTCATGCCGATTACAATTCCGTAGGCAACAATGATTATATCAATGAAATGGAATTCATTCATGAAACAAACAATGATTAGATAGATATGATTCCATTTAATATTTCCTGTCACGCGAACAAAGAAACACATAGAATATATGGGTAGGTATATGGACACACCTTATGATAATGGAAAAAACCTAGATTATGCTAATTAAAGGGGATAATATTGTTACGTAAAACGTCACGCCAGTTGTTAGTCGATAAGTAATAATAAGACCTATCGAATTCATAATCGCAATGTACCGATGACAATGGAAGGTAAGGTTACATGAAGTATTTGTGTATCAGTTTATTGGTAAAATTACGAATCAGAATAATTTATTGCCAAACTGTGTAATAAGATCCTTAAATATGTGTCCCAACAGTTTCGTCAATATATCGGACATTATAATATTTTAAGGTACGAGTACCTACTTAATCTGCCAAACTTTAAGTACTAATAATAATATGTTTTCCTTTAAATTAACGAATATAACCGATTTCCGAAAACTCGTCAACGTCATCCTTTCAACAAAGGGCTACCACAAGTCATATTTATATCGTTTTTTAGGGTTCCGTACCCAAAGGGAAAAACGGGATTCTATTACTGAGCCTACATTGTCTGTCTGTCTGTCTGCAGTAATTTTCTCCTTCAACCGCCAAGACCTCAACTGCCAATTCTAGAAAAACGCTTCCAGTGAAATTCATTCATTCATTCATCATCAGCCAGAAGACGTCCACTGCTGAGCATAGGCCTCCCCCTAAGGGAGTCCAGTGAAATTACTTAATAGTTATAATATATTTTTAACATTTAATAATCTTAGGGGGAGACGCACGCGCGCAGTGCATTGCCACGCAACTCTTGAAGATCAAAATTCTGAGTGACACTAAAATGTTATGCAAGTGAAGCTTACCATCAGGCAAGCTACATGCTCGTCTTGTCACTTAATAATACAAGAAAATACAGTAGCAGAATTCAAAGACATAAACTCCAATAGCCAAGTCAATAAAGGCGAAGCTGGGTGGTTACATTTACGACCAACCTGTGTGTTCCCATAACTTCAGTTTTTGTGCCTAGTCGTTATGGGCACTCCGGTAGATTATATGCCATAACTGATTATTAGACGTCTACGAGCTTGAACTAACAGATATTTTGATACACATTTGAACAATTTTGATGATTAATGCACGCTGTCTTCACCTGTAACTATTGTGACATTGAGACTTATTTGTGTATTTTTTTGGACAATGTATTAACACAGTGTCGTCAGTATCAGCTTATCGTGTTCCCACTGCTGGGACACAGGCCTTCTCTCAGAGATAGAGGATGGGCCCTAATCTACCATACTGGCCCAGTGCATTTGGTGAATATCATAATATATGTCTTTGAACTTAGGAGATTCTTGGACATACCGGTTTCTTCACGATGTTTTCCTACACCGTCGTTGAGCGATGGCATCGAACTCAGTCTATAGGGACTTACTTTTTACGGAAAAGAAATAAGCACGTACTCTCACCCACAGGAACAAATTCAACAAGTAGTTTTTTTGTCTAAAAACGATCTTGTACAGGCTACTTTTGGATATTTGATTGCTAAAACTACAGAATGACATTTTGTAAGCTAAAAGGCCCTGTGATTAAAATATACCTTGGTGCAATCACACTAAACGAAAAAAAAAACTATAAAAACAACTATGACTATTTTCATAATGATTATACGTAGCGAAGGATGCCCAGAAACTCGATAGAGATACGTTAGACACCAGCCAGTAGCTGAAGTGAAAATAAACTGAAGCTCAGTCCAACTGGCTAGCCTTGGGAGAAGGCTATGACCAGTGGACCAAAGTCCGCTGATTGTGATGGTGATTTTAGATGTTTGATGAATTTAAATCAAGTTTCCGCTAGTCCTTTAAGTTTAGATTTACTTAACATAGTTATTATAATATGTAGATAAAACAATCATTATAAAAATACTAATCACTTTATTTGGCATAAGGGAACGTACAAACGAATAATTGAATCCACTGGCGCGCAACTAGTACAAAACAGCGCTTCGGAAGCCAGTGGCTTCTCCCAGACTTTATCAACCAAATATTTCTGAAGCAAATATTTAAATTTAATTTAGTTACAACTTAGAAAACTAAAAACAAACAAAAGAAGAAAAAGTTGAGTAAAATTTGTTATTATACCTAAATGTTATTTTGTTCAAAGTCATTGTGAAAATACTAGTCTTAGTAATATTACGTTTTGTGAAACCCATAGACCTGATAAATAAGTTAAGTACTTCTGATGATGAAAGAATGCGTATCAGATCTACATCTAAGCAACCTAATCAACAAAATAACATGGCAGGTTCAAAATCATAGGGTATGAAGCATTTACTCAGTAATTGGAACGTTTAGCCTTTTATGCCGATGATCGACCGATTAGACGTTGTGATCTCGTGAGTTACCGGGAATTAACAGGATATTTGGATCTCTGAAGGGACCTGTGAGAATACAATAAATGTGAAATCAAGAATGATTTTAGGCAATAGATGGTAAAAGTTTCAATAAAATATTTTTTGCTTAGCTTGTCCCACTACTTGGCAAAGGCCTCTCCCATTTCCTTTTATGCATCTCTATCGTCCTCCAAGTTCGGCCAATTCAGGTAAAAGGTGCGAAGATCGTTACGCCATCTAGTTCGAGGCTGACCAGGAGATCGTCGGCCATCTGTAGGCTTCCTATGAGTGACAATCTTCACCCATCTTTATGGGTGCATGCGAATTACATAGCTTGCCCAGTTCCATTTAAGTTTGGCTGTCTCTAGAGTTTGTTCTTTAAGTTTTTATGTTTATTTTTAACCGTTGAAGTTCTAAAATTCTAAGTGGCATTGAACTGTTATAGGGAAGCGTGATACTTACCATCAGGTGACTGACGTTCTCGTCTCGTCCATTAGTTGAAAAAATGGGGTAGACATTTTAGATGAAGGTTTTCAGTAATCGTGGATTCCAGTGTATTTGATGAATTCATGGATTCCAAATTCCAGACTCGTGGATTGTGATAATTTTGAGGTATCATAAATGACCACCACCACCGACTACCACCACGAACACTACCACCACCACCACCACTAATGGGTCAAAGACCTTCCTTTTGAGGTATCATCATCATCATTTCAACCGTAGGACGTCCACTGCTGAACATAGGCCTCCCCCATCGATCTCCAAAAGGGCCGGTTGGAAGCGGCCTGCATCCAGCGTTTCCTTGCGGTCTCTTTTGAGTTATACTTACATTGATAGCCCGTTGGTCCAGTTGGTAGTGAACCTGCCTCTGAGCTTGGGGGCGTGGGTTCGATTCCCACCTAGGACAAACATTTGTGTGATGAACATTTGTGTTTGTTCTATATCTGGGTGTTTAATATCTATTTAAGTACAGTAGAATCTGGATATAACGACCTTCAAGGGACCGGCAATACTATGTCGTACTAACCGGATGACGCACAAAACGGCAGGATTATTTCTTGAGTACATTTATTATGAAACCTAATTTGAGTAAACAATATCGTCGCTAAAATAGGTTAGTCGTTATAAGCGAAGTCGTTATATATGAATTCTACTGTATGTATTTAAACCTATATATGTATGTATATCAGTCTCTGGCAGCCATATCACAAGCTTTGCTTAGTTTGGGGTCAGATGACCGTGTGTGCACAAATGTCCCGAATATTTATTTATTTATTTATTTATTCAATTTTTGAAACACCTACTGACCTCAAACCTGTATGTAGGTATGTACTAAGTTTCTAAATCTTTATATGAAACAAACGCACGTGAATTAAGATGGTAAACCTGTTCCTGTTATGAATTAATTAGTTACTTAATTAAAACAAAGATAATTTAATTACAAATGAAATGATCAAACCCCAATTACATTTCACTTCTAACCCTGAAGCTACGCACGGTCCCAGAGACCGTGGGGTCTCTTCGACCATATCTCTTAAGGCGAATGACTGGCCAATATCCTTTGGTCACTTTGGGATACAAACGCCTCAGGTAGCTTCATTAATTGACTATTAAACGCGTATCGGCACAAAAAGGCTTATATAAAACAATGAATTTCACCAAAGTTGATAACTTAATTTGGAGCGGCTGCTCGGAACAAAAAACACATGGAGTGGAGCGGCAAAGTGTTGCTTATTGTTGATAATTTGATTTATTTTGCATTAATTAAATCAGCTGCAATTATGAATACTTATGGTAATCATAAAATATATCCCCTAATTGTCTTGTATTTCATTAAAATTAAACATAATTTACGGATTTGATCGCGTGTATTTTACATTGTTTTAAATACTGACGTTGCTAACACTTTGCAGTGTTCGTTGTCACAGGTAGAATAGATGCTGGGTATGTTAGTAGTGTAGTGTTTCCTTATATTTAGTTATTTTTTTTATTAAATTAAAATAATCATTTTGTTTCAAATAAAGTCTAGATACATATTAGTAAATTTTGATATTAACATCCTTAACTTTTTGATAGAAACGCAGATTATGTCCAAGGTATAAAAAAAATGCATACATACTAGGTAAATACGGTAGATACAACATAAGTCTCTTTGAAGTTTAAAATATTTCATAACGCATATCTACTCTATATATTTCACTCATATCTTATTCCTCATTGGCGGCATCGTTTGTGAAAAGATGCACGCTGAATAATAATATGGGGCCATTAATAACAATGAACACTTTACCCACACTTGTGATTCATTGGGATGATAAGTAACTTTCTGAAGAAAATCATTAATCCATATTATAATTTAATATTTTGCATAATTGGATTTCATAAAATTTTACAACACAATCATCGTATTTATTGTCTATAGTTTGCAGAGTCTTGATCTTGACATATACTACATTTAGGGTTACATCGAACGGTGGTACCTACTAAGCCGAAAGGAGGTAATTGTTCTCATCATTATAAACAACTTATGCTGACAATCCCTGAAATTGCAAAAAAATACATTAGCTTAGTTTAATTCATTTCGTGAAAGGATCATGTAATTTTTACAACATTTTTTTTTGCATAAGCCAATAAGTCAAGTTCCGAAAACTCAAAAAAGTTTTATTACACTCTTCCCATAGGTATCCGTATAGGTAATTTTATCAAACACAATTTAAAAATTTGTGTTCAAATTAGTAATAAGTATTTAAACATTAAATGCCACTGCAGTCTACTTCTAAAACAAATTATTACAGACGCATCAACATTGCATTTAAAACATAGCTTGTAGTCTTGTACTGACATTAGTGAAGTCCATCTGCGATAGTTACTCGTGCGTGACTAAGCCAACTGGACCCGGGTATGTCCTAAAACTGCGACCAGAACCACCGGAGGATGGGCAGCAGCGTCCTATTAGTACATGGTGAACGTACTGCGATCCCCAAGCCGCCTGCCAAGCGTGGGGATTATGGCAACGCCCCTCTGAGAGGGAGGCCTTTGTCCAGCAGTGGACGTTTAATGGCTGCTGATGGTGGATGGTGACTAAGCCAAGACTAAGCGAATGCTGGGCAGTTACCTTGCTTTCAAATTGGCAAAATAGAATACATGGTCTACGCATCTTCATAAAAACATCTTAGGTCGTAGTGACAAGTGCTATGCCTCTACAAAATTATCAAAGCAATTTTAATCGTATTGTAATTTAACTAGACATTTTACGTATTAAGCCGTTTCTATTTAGTCCAATCATCCTGCTAACAATAACAGTCATGACTACAACAACAAAAACTGGCATGCATAGGTAGGACTCTAGATCCGTGCATTTTTAACATGCTTGTTTCAAAGGGCTACCTTCTATTCATCTTTTTAATCATCCGTAGGTAATCAAAGCAGCCCCTAATGACGTGAGATAAATCAGTAGTTTAACAGTTAATAGCATTTAGGGCGGCACCCTTTAAAGGGTGTAATTTAAGGGTGCACAGTCACTGTTACAGCATTTAAGGGCAAGTAAACATGACTGTGGGGCTCTAGATTTTTATAACAACGTTTTGACTGTTTTGCTTTAAAATATATAAAAATTGTGAATTAGGCCCTTGATTTAAATGTAAGGACCGGCTCAATCGCAATTTTTCATTGGTATTTATTGGCTCAGTGGTGCGCACACGCATACATCGCACCAGTGCAAACTTAGTTGCACGCTGACTTTGTTGGAGAGCGGTCGTCACACTCAATAGCGAGGCAACGTCGTTACTAAAGAACAATGCGACATAGTCAGTAGATATCTGATTTTACAAGTGCTGAATATAATATGGAATGCAAAATGTTCGGATGGATATAAGATATCTTAATTTCTACATATAGAAGATAAATACTAAATGTTATTGTGATGTTTCATAATTTTATACAATGAAATAATAATTTGTGTGCAGTTTGCATTCCAGTTTTCCTTCATTCAGACAATACGACAATAGTATAGTAGTGGCCAAGAACTGCTAAGCCTTAGGCTCTTTTTACATGTTCTGACAACAGCTTTGTTGTTTTTGTTGTTAGTGTCGTCAACAATTTGTTTTCCTAAAGAAGTATTTCTGCAAGGAAAAAATATTTTTTTCCCCTAAATATCGGAAAAGTGGGACGAAGTGCGTCGCCTTAAGTAAGATTTAAGTGGTCTGTGCTAAGACGCAGGTCAACAAGAAACGTTTTAATATTGTGATTTATCTCCAACAACCCGCCTTTGTCCTTAGAAGGGCGTCTCTGATTAACAACTAAAAGAATAAATGAACTGTTTTTAAACTAACGATAAAATATTGGGTATTTAGAATATTTCTGTATTTAATTTGAAGGTGGTGGTGTGGCCATAGATGATAGTATATCTCCCAGGTTACGACAATAAAAAAACGGTACTTGTGGTTTTCCAGGCTTTCTCATATTCCGGAGCCCACATGTAATACATATTTGATCAGAACCAAATTGAACATACCGATAACATAAACTTACAAATCTTAGGTAACTTGCCTACAGTAATCAAAAGCCAATGTTTCACGACCGTGGACGCGTATAACCCATACCTAGACTAAGTAAAGTAACAAAGTTCCGCAGTGGCCTTAACCTGCGTTGGAAGTGGACGCGTGAAGGAATTCGAAACAATACTCCATCAAGCGCGGTGGTTTTGTTTTGTGTTTAACTGTCAAACGGGAGAGCAGGTTCGCCAGGTTGCTTGGCTGCGATAGGAGACTTTTGACCTATGGGTAGATGACGGTCAAACTGGACGTGATATGTGGATAGCGCGTAATTAAAAATCGAACCCCGAAACAACCGCACTCACTGGCCCGAGCTATCTCTATCGCACTTTTTTACAACAATTTTAAGCCCAAGCTCATCCCGGCTTAGTTTTTCCTAGGACGCCAGTATCACAATGATGTGTTAAGTAACATATCTCTAACGTATCTTTCTGGCTCAACGCATAAGCATTGCCATTCAACGTGGTAATGCCGCCAGCATGCTGGGTACGCTGCCAACTGGTAGTGGGCTTGAGCATTTGGATTGTCTTTAGACCTTCAACGGTCTATAGGCAGTCTAACTGTATTTGTAGTTTTAGTTTTAGCTTGTATTTTGTTTAGTTAATAAAGGCGCTAGCCCAGAAAAAATAAAATAAAAAAAACATATCTTTTGATATTGGCATTAAGTGGGCACATGGGCAGCGTTTTGTCCATACAAACGTATTCTCGTGTTCCTCCCTGGATAATACCGCTAGAGCTGTAATTTTTTATATAAAATTTGTCCTCTATTGTCATGCTTGTATCATTTATTTATTTAAGTTAACTACTATAAGAAATATGAGCCTTTAAAGATCCCAAAAATTGTTTTTTTTTACCGCCATTTTCAGACGTCTACCAAACAGATTTGGCGAGTTTATAAAATAAAAATAAATGACAGAAATATAGTTCAATAACTAACTATTAATTAAAAAAATAATGAAATCGCCTAGTTTTGAATGTAGGTATAATCGATCCGAGCTGCAGTTGTCCCTATTGCGCTCTACGGGCAGAGGCTTGAGGTCAGGGGACAGCAATAGATTTGCTAAATACCTATTCATCAAATTTCTTGGCCGTGGTATGCCCTCTTAATCCAGGTCCAAGCCTTTATTTTCTCTGACAGTTGCAATAACATTGTAATAAGCAAAATAAAAACATTTTATTAGGTATATCGGGTACCTGCTACATGTTCAAAAACCCAGCGAATGTGATCAGAATTCGTGTTTTTTTTAAAAATAATGTTTCTACATAAAGGAAAATAAATATTCGGGACATTTTTGCACACACGGTCATCTGAATCCAAACTAAGCCAAGCTTGTACTATGGCTGTCAGAGACTGATATACATACATACATATATTTTTAAATACATACTTAAATAGATAATAACACCCAGATGTAGATGTTATGTTACGTATTGCAGCTGTCAGAGCAAATCAATGCTTGGACCAAGAATAGAAAGCTACGTATTCAGTCAGGTACCTAATTTGTAGAAAAACAAATAATATCTGATGGTATTTAGGTATGTATGCCAATTAATCAGAGCTAAATGTTGAACAACAAAGATTTAAAACAATAAAACCTTTTCGTTATCCAAAAAGTGTCATCATTAGGTACTTTATTATTTGCAATATCTTGGCAGATGAGGTAAATATCCTCAAAATATAAAGTCCCTTATGATTTTTTCCTAAATCCGGCAACAGAGGTTTGGAATGTTAACCACTGGCGCCAGTTGGCGACCTTGCCAATAAAAGAACAATTTTCATTTTTATTGTTCATCGTTTGACGTAAATAAAATTATCAACGTCGAAATAATAAATTGCCTTTTTTATGGATGTTTGAAATCGGACACCTTTGGCTTTTGATGCAATTTTTTATAGTGTTAAAGTCCTATTACGTTAAAGATATTGCTTAATTTTTGATTTAGTAGGCGACTATTTATAGCGAAAAGGATGTAACTATACTGTGGATGCGTCAAGACGCCGCTTTGGCATGTAAGATAAATTAAATGGTTGTAAAAACGATGACCATTGGCCTTCTATTTTATATAAATTATAATTGTATTATATACAATTATAATTTAATATATAGTATTATATACAATTATAATTTAATACTTATCTATACCTGGTCCCTCATTTTTATGCTTTGAGTACCTATTTCATCATCATCATCAGCCAGAAGACGTCCACTGCTGAACAGGCCTCCCCCTTAAGAGGGGGCCTCCGAAATTTTATGCTAATTTGCCATGATATTCTAACTAAACCAAATATCCTATCAACGTAATAATTGATATATGTGATTTTTCAATTCATATTCTTTCCGGCACTAAGACAGAAACATAATAGCGAGATATTTACTCGATACTTTATTGTTTTCAAAAAGGTGCCTTTTTGCTGATTTTTTTGATTTTTTCTTGGATAGAACTTCAGTCACATATCTAAAATAAATACTCATCGAAGGAAAATATAGTTTGTTTTCCAGTGCTAAGACAAAATTTACCTAGATTAATTAGTACTCTCATAATAAATTATATTCGATTTGAGACTTACGTCCTTTAGTTCTAAGCAACTATTCGGTCAAACGGCAAGTCCGATATTCAACCTTATTCTGTTGCGCTTTGCATCTAAATGGCGAAACATGCTCCGTTCAACCTCAGTACCGCACTATGCTCCAACGGGGAAGGACGCACGCGCTTGCTATTCGCCTAGATTTATCTTCCGAGTGCGATTATATCAACACCTACTGTATTTTCAAACAATGGATAACATAAAAAATCTATGGCTTGAACGCGACCATTTGATGCGGCAACCAAGTGTTGCCAATGACCTAGAGCACATACTAGGTAAAGCTACTATGAAAAAATTACAGGTATTAATAATTATGGATACGACTAGGCCATCTATCATTAGGGCATCTATTATTATGTACGCTCGGTAATATAGTTACAAGAGTCTAAGTGTTTCGTGTGGAGAGAGAAAGAGAGAGAGAGACAGTCAGAAAGACTACTAAAAATCAAAATTATTAAGTAAAATATAATTTTCGTTGAATAAAAAATAATAATAATAATTAACTTTTTTTTTTTTAAATTAATAATTTCATAAATTAAATGAAATTTAATTAAATAATTCATATATACTTAAATAGATTATAGTTATTAACAACCAGGTATAGAACAAACACAAACGTTCATCACATAACTGTTTGTCCTAGGTGGGAATCGAACCCACGCCTCCAAGCTCAGAAGGTAGGTTCACTACCAACTGTACCAACGGGCTATCTAATAGTTATAATTTTGTTATAAAAGCTATATTAATAGTTATAATTTTTATTTTTTGCACACATGATTTTCAGACCGTAAAAAAAAAACGGGCTTTCGCGTGTTTCGTTTATTTTAGTATAGTATAGTATAGTATAGTATAGTATAGTATAGTATAGTATAGTATAGTATAGTATAGTATAGTATAGTATAGTATAGTATAGTATAGTATAGTATAGTATAGTATAGTATAGTATAGTATAGTATAGTATAGTATAGTATAGTATAGTATAGTATAGTATAGTATAGTATAGTATAGTATAGTATAGTATAGTATAGTATAGTATAGTATAGTATAGTATAGTATAGTATAGTATAGTATAGTATAGTATAGTATAGTATAGTATAGTATAGCAAAGTATAGTATAGTATAGTATAGTATAGTATAGTATAGCAAAGTATAGTATAGTATAGCAAAGTATAGTATAGTATAGTATAGCAAAGTATAGTATAGTATAGCAAAGTATAGTATAGTATAGTATAGCAAAGTATAGTATAGTATAGCATAGTATAGTATAGTATAGTATAGCATAGTATAGTATAGTATAGTATAGTATAGTATAGTATAGTATAGTATAGTATAGTATAGTATAGTATAGTATAGTATAGCATAGTATAGCATAGTATAGTATAGCATAGTATAGCATAGTATAGTATAGTATAGTATAGTATAGTATAGTATAGTATAGTATAGTATAGTATAGTATAGTATAGTATAGTATAGTATAGTATAGTATAGTATAGTATAGTATAGTATAGTATAGTATAGTATAGTATAGTATAGTATAGTATAGTATAGTATAGTATAGTATAGTATAGTATAGTATAGTATAGTATAGTATAGTATAGTATAGTATAGTATAGTATAGTATAGTATAGTATAGTATAGTATAGTATAGTATAGTATAGTATAGTATAGTATAGTATAGCAAAGTATAGTATAGTATAGCAAAGTATAGTATAGTATAGCAAAGTATAGTATAGTATAGCAAAGTATAGTATAGTATAGTATAGTATAGTATAGTATAGTATAGTATAGTATAGTATAGTATAGTATAGCATAGTATAGTATAGTATAGCAAAGTATAGTATAGTATAGTATAGCATAGTATAGTATAGTATAGTATAGTATAGTATAGTATAGTATAGTATAGTATAGTATAGTATAGTATAGTATAGTATAGTATAGTATAGTATAGTATAGTATAGTATAGTATAGTATAGTATAGTATAGTATAGTATAGTATAGTATAGTATAGTATAGTATAGTATAGTATAGTATAGTATAGTATAGTATAGTATAGTATAGTATAGTATAGTATAGTATAGTATAGTATAGTATAGTATAGTATAGTATAGTATAGTATAGTATAGTATAGTATAGTATAGTATAGTATAGTATAGTATAGTATAGTATAGTATAGTATAGTATAGTATAGTATAGTATAGTATAGTATAGTATAGTATAGTATAGTATAGTATAGTATAGTATAGTATAGTATAGTATAGTATAGTATAGTATAGTATAGTATAGTATAGTATAGTATAGTATAGTATAGTATAGTATAGTATAGTATAGTATAGTATAGTATAGTATAGTATAGTATAGTATAGTATAGTATAGTATAGTATAGTATAGTATAGTATAGTATAGTATAGTATAGTATAGTATAGTATAGTATAGTATAGTATAGTATAGTATAGTATAGTATAGTATAGTATAGTATAGTATAGTATAGTATAGTATAGTATAGTATAGTATAGTATAGTATAGTATAGTATAGTATAGTATAGTATAGTATAGTATAGTATAGTATAGTATAGTATAGTATAGTATAGTATAGTATAGTATAGTATAGTATAGTATAGTATAGTATAGTATAGTATAGTATAGTATAGTATAGTATAGTATAGTATAGTATAGTATAGTATAGTATAGTATAGTATAGTATAGTATAGTATAGTATAGTATAGTATAGTATAGTATAGTATAGTATAGTATAGTATAGTATAGTATAGTATAGTATAGTATAGTATAGTATAGTATAGTATAGTATAGCAAAGTATAGTATAGTATAGTATAGTATAGTATAGTATAGCAAAGTATAGTATAGTATAGTATAGTATAGTATAGCAAAGTATAGTATAGTATAGTATAGTATAGTATAGTATAGTATAGTATAGTATAGTATAGTATAGTATAGTATAGTATAGTATAGTATAGTATAGTATAGTATAGTATAGTATAGTATAGTATAGTATAGTATAGTATAGTATAGTATAGTATAGTATAGTATAGTATAGTATAGTATAGTATAGTATAGTATAGTATAGCAAAGCATAGCATAGCATAGCATAGCATAGCATAGCATAGCATAGCATAGCATAGCATAGCATAGCATAGCATAGTATAGTATAGCAAAGTATAGTATAGTATAGTATAGTATAGCATAGCATAGCATAGCATAGTTCAGTTTAGTTTTATTTAGGTTATTTCAATTTAATTTATATACTTTATTATTTTTATATTGTAGAAAACCTAAAAATAAATTACAAATACAATTTTGAAAAGTGAAATAAACAATTTACGGTTCTGCGCGCCGCGACCGAACTCAGGTAATCGCCAAAACACCAAGTACACCAACACTATGCTTATCCTGTGTGTTATTGCTCCTTGCCGCTTTACAAGGTCGAGTGCGCGAGTTGTGTACACTTTAGCTGCGCGCGACTGCCGCGCTGCCGTGGTTGTGTTTCACACTAATGCGGGTGATGCGAGACGCGCGGGTGAAATCAGAAATTTTTCTGGCCTTATACCCAGCCTTAATCCCCCTTGAGTACCTAATTACCTACATTAAAATAATGGTCATGTGGTTTTTTTTGTATAACGTGTCGAGAAACGGTTACGGTAGGGTCCGTTATAATAGATATTGAGTTTTCATAAGGCATGGTTACAGAATTAGAATTAAACTTTTCCAGAAAGCGTCTCACTGTGGACTTGTGGCAAATTTCGGAGACGTATCATCGCGAAATAACATAATTTTTTATGGTTTAGCCAAAAAGAAAACTAGGTTGCTCATAATTTTACGAAAAGCCTTCCTTTTACCATTGAGCTAGAACGTCTTCAATTTATAATAATAAAAAAAAAGGTTTTTAAAATGACCAATCAGCATGGAAAGTGACAGGATTCGATCACATTCTAAGTTTTACAAAGCCACTCTTATAATAGGTACCTATACCAAGTTATACATTTTACCAAAATGCTTTTTAATCTGTAATTATGCAAAATTTTAGCCACTTACCCTAATGACTATAAAACTAATAAGGTCCTAAACAATAACGGACGGACAGAACTTAGGTACCTATAAATTTGACCACCATCACGCCTGATGTTAAGCGATGATTCGGTCTACGTTGAAGCACATTCAAGTATATGATTAAAAAGAGGTGGTAGGAGAATGATGATGACAATGAAAGAAAAAAAAAAGATATACTACAACATGTAGCAAGTGTAGGAACCATATAGGTCTGTGGACTCTGTGGTAGCAACCAAAGATAATTTTATATCGTCATTGTAGCAACTGTCCTCCAACTTTGTTTCACTGCACAAAATTAGCTATATCAGCCACGTGAGTAAGCACCAAGTAACTCAATTTATTTAAATCAGTAGCCGTGGCTGAAATCGGCCAAGAACACAAATCATAATAATCATCAGCAGCTGCGTAGGTGCTACCTTAATTTCTAAGCTACCAGGGGCCTTACAGACAACAGCTAATTGCGGCACCTAATCCGCTCAGTTGGAAAATCACGCGAATGTGAACCTTATCGCGCCCAGATACGGTTTGCGGTCGCGTGATTTTCGAACTGAGCGGATTAGGTACCGCAATTAGCTGTTGTCCGTAAGGCCCCAGTTCTACGATTCTAAGATATTATTATCAGTTTTTCGTACATTGAAAGTATCCTTCTTATTTAGATATGACACACGATATTTATAATATAAAGGATTCTGAGGTCTCATGCAAACCGAAATCGTTGTTTTCGTCGTTGTTACCGTCAAAGTGGTGACCTTTTACGTTTGTTGAATAAATTTTGTCATTAACACTTTTTAATTATATTTAGGTATACGTAGGTATATGTACTTACTTAATTATGAATATGTACAACATATAAATATACCTACATAATTACTGATATCATTATCCAAAAAAAAAAAAAATATGCTCGTGCTATGGATAAAAAAAATCCACCGGTCTATCATCTTTGGACCAACCCCTATAAAAACATTCTACATAATGGTCCCTTTTTGATATTGTTCAATAATGCCATCTTGCGGATTTTTTTTAAATTTATGGAAAAGGACAATTAGTCTACGTTCAAGAGATTTTGGAGGATTCTCAAAAACGTATTAAGTAGGCTGCAATTTTATGTAGTAGTTTGTACGAGTTACAATAGATGGCGTTAAACAGTAACTTGATTTGAGCGCCATCTTCTTTAAATAACTAGAATTTTGCTTGTACTATTTTGATTTGTAAGAATAACCATGTGATATTAGTGTTTGTTTTTTGGTGTAGATGGCGCAGTAACCAAAACATTCGATAATAATGATCTGTGATAATGGCTTATGTCCACCGAAGCAATTTTATTATGATCTTCTGTGACCGAAGCAGTCTTGTGCATTGAGGATCAATTAGCATAAGGTTTTTTTAAAAATCATTAATTATTTTCTTTTCTTTTAGATGATAATGTTATAGTATGTTTTTTTCCTTGTACCACAAAATCTAAACAAAAAGCAATGACACGTAAAAAAGCTTACCGATAGAAACGCTATGCAATGTTGGAGTACTTTTTATCAGTTGCCTAAAGTCATTCTGTTTTAGATTGGTTATCTTTTAAAAACCCTAGAATATACAAAAAAATGCAAAAAGACATGCCCCGGGTGAGGATCGAACTCACGACCTTAAGATTATGAGACTTACGCGCTGCCTACTGCGCTACCGAGGCTGATGACGACACTGGCCAATTTAACACCCGTAAAATCTTTTACATGCGAAAAAAATTTATCGATCTACCCTGCATTTTAATTTTAGTTTATTTTTGTTTTTGTCAGCCAAATAATGAACTATCCAAATGTAACTTTTTGGTACCTATGATCTGATTCTATACTCGATAAGTGTACTTAAGTAAATTATATTTACTACAATGTCAAATTATTACTCCGCAGTCTCTCTGCCAGCAGCGGTTTCTAAGCTGATCCAAACTAGGCAGACAGTGGCCGTTGGGATCGGCAATCTAATGAAAATATTGCCGTCCGACTGTCCACGTCCGTCCCTTGGCTATAGCGAAGATGGAATGGAACTGAGAAAATGTAGAGACTTCACTAAATCATAAGGTTTTTTAATGCATTGTTTATTAATATAGGTAGTAGTAGTTATAAGGTAGTGCAAAATCGAAATAGACGTTTTTATAAATAATGTTTTAATTTATGTATGCATATTAATCCATGGTAGCCCATTTGGGAGACCGCTAGACTTGAAAGCGTGAGGTTCGCGGGTTCAAACCCCGGGCCCGTACCAATGAGCTTTTTGGAGCTTATGTACGGATTTTCATACCACTGGCTTTTCGGTGAAGGAAAACATCGTGAGGAAACCTGCATACGTACGGAGAAGGAATTCAATGGCGTATGTGAATCCAACAATCCGCAACTGGGACAGCGTGGTGGGTATGGCCCAATCAACCCTTTCGGGGGTAGGCTAAAAGTCCAGCAGTGGACTGTTAAAAGGCTGATTATGATTTTTGATGATGCTTATTAATATTGTGTATATTTTTCAGTATTCATGTATTATAATAATGAATGTCTACGCCTTATTTACCACGTATTCCATTATTACAGCACACCCCGTACTTTACCTCTTCTGTATGTCCTCTCCATACTGAGGTTGTCTGGAAGAGATCGCTTATAGCGATATGGCTGACAATTGTTTCACTAGCTTACGTTTGTTTTTGCCTTTTGTATGTAAATTTTCTGGTGTGTACAAAAACGAGTTGTCTATCTTGCTATTATACATAGAAAGTCGTTTCTATATAATGCATTTGCTATAAGTATCCAAAGTCCAAAAGTATCGGAGTGTAACAAGTCATTTGGAAACATTAAATTAAATTAAAAATAATTGTATTACATTAAAGTACAACACATTAAGATTGCAGCCATAGCCACCAAACTAGGTGTGCCAACACCTGTATTTTGGTGGACATTTAAATGCACTGAGCGTAATTGAACTATAATGAGTATAGGTAGAATGTGGCAACTTTTCAATATTTTTAATATCGTATGAGAAAATAATAAGCAATTTTTAATTTTGCGTAATTCTTCAGATCTGCATAGTAGCAGTTTTTGTAAAACCGACGCAAACTTTTATTCTTTATATTTTTATCGTCGCTATATATGTCTTTTAGAATTATCTATAAAATGTAGATAATTTTACCAAAGATATGGCAAAAGAAAACTTGGAACTTGCCTAATTTTAAAAACTTTACAATCGCCTCTATTCCATTTCTTATCCGTAAACTGCGACTAGATTATATTTCAGTTCATGATTTAGTTGTGATTGAGTTATATTATGCTGAAAGTTACTTTAGTCTGACCACGGCTCTAATTCTGCATGCAATTTGTTTCTGGATCTAAACCCTTTTGGTCTTTTACAAGCTTTTATTTAACTTGGAATTATTCGTGGTATGTATGTATGAAAAATGATCAAGGGTTCTTTGATCAAAGTTGCATGAAAATTAGATGCTACGCTATCCCCTTAACCATTATTTAAATACCGAAACACACTCGAACAACAAAATGGATGTTAAACATTTTTACCCCATCCGCCGTGACAACTTTAATCCTCAACAAACTTTCTCCCGAAACTTCCAAAATCGACACCTAAAATGTCATCATTTCCTAATAAATCTCTCCCTGGAGTTATGAATTTTACGCCGTTTTTGGCCTCGTTTCAACCCTTCCACCTGAATATTTAAAAAGTCGTTGGCAACGCCTTAATTGGAGGATCCTGGTTGGATTAAATTATCAAGACACCTAGTTAAGGCACCTTCAAACTTAATGAATTAGACATGAATTTACCGCGGGTTAATCGTGGATTCTCTCGTTTACAGATTTGGCCGCTTTTTGTGGGCTTAACGAAGTTGGGTTAATTAGTCTTTCCAATTTGGTTGGGTAATTGTGTGGTTTAATTTAAGTATTAATTTTGAACATATACGATTGTGTTTAAAAACTCAATTAAGAGGTTTAGCTGTAGGTATTTTCTTAGTGTTGGAAAATTCTAATAGATGGCGTCACTAGTACTCATAAATGTACACTAACGGAAAACATTTTTCTCGAGAAATTTTTAACAATCGATTGATCTACGTTTACCAATCCATGGTGGGTGGCGGATATAGCTGAGGTTTGAACACTTTGAGAAAGATGAAAATCAAGAAGCCTAGATCCCAGGAAACAATGTAGACCACAGGTCGTTGCATTACCTATGCTCGATGAATAACCTAACCTACTTGCCAAACCAAAACTACTTGATAATGGAATGATAAGGGAGTATTACTTTTAAAATGGTTATACACTACTGGAACTGCTAAGACTGCATAGATATTTTAAGCTGCCGACCCTCAACTTTAGACGTTTTACAAAGTAAATCTCAAAAAGTCAACCATTGTCCAACAAAGCTTTTTTAATTCACCTCCCAATTCCGTGGCGCACGTAAAATGTTTATTCTTCCCAAAGAGGGGGACATTTCAACTTTTATTTTTTCTCCTTTGACTTAATTTTTAACGGAGATCCTCGGGAGACCGGTGCCGGATTTGAAACACGGCGAATTTAAAAAGTTACAAAGTTTGTTAAAAAGTCACTTTACAATGGGTTACGTAAAGCTTGACTTGAATAATTTTACGGGTCCCTGGCGTCTGTTCTTTTATTTATTTTGTTTAGGCCTGTGATTAACTGTACTCGGGACTTTGAGGCTAGCGTGTTTAGAAATGTTCGATAGATCGAAGCTTCTTAGCTAGCATGAGTGTTAATTCGTCACGTTTTTGCCTGTAAAATTGTTCGTCAGCGTTAACTTAAGCGTAATATTTTTTACTGGATAAATAATTTTATGAATGAACATTTTTGACCAGATTATCATGATTTAGAATGTAGGAACTTACCTGTAACCTCCACCCTAAGAGACCAGATTGAGGTTCTTTTCTAAGCACAGTAGGCAGGTGATGTGAAGAAAGAAGCTGGAAGGTGTGATGTGGTGTCACGTGGACGGCAGCTTCTTGGATAC
Source organism: Agriopis marginaria (assembly GCA_932305915.1). Lineage (NCBI taxonomy): Eukaryota > Metazoa > Arthropoda > Insecta > Lepidoptera > Geometridae > Agriopis > Agriopis marginaria. Next base: position 6,405,749 of record OW029926.1, read on the forward strand.
CCCATCTGATAATTGTGCAGTTACTTACCTACTCAAGTAAAAGGTAGCCTTTTTCTTACCACGCCTCCACCCCTACCAAGTAGACGCGCGACAATATTTCGAGTGTCTAACATTAAAATTTATCACTAGCGAGCGAGTTTACGCGAAAGCCAGGTGATAAAATAAAATGACAGTTGTTTAGTGCAGTCCCGGGAATATCGCTACACTACGTAGAAATTGAAAGGTATGGGGCGCATGAGAGTTATTTTATTTATGTCAGAAAATGGCTTTTGGATTGCCCACGAGTAAGTGGTAAGGGGTATGGCACGGGTAAATTTTTGATGTATGGGCATTACTTTTGCCTTTAAAAGCTGAAGTAAATTAACAATAAAGGAAAACAAAGTGTCTGCTCGCAGTGCTACCTAAAAACTCAATAAAATAATATAGTCCGTATTATTTTTGAACCGACTTCAAAAAAGGAGGGGGTTCTCAATTCGGTTGTATTTTTTATGTTTGTTACCTCAGAACTCAGCCATTTCTAAACCGATTTGAAAGATAATTTATTTCATTATTTTATTTTATTTATTTTCAGATTGGTCCCATAGAAATTTCATCAAAATCCGTTGAATAGTTTGGTTTTTAAATCAAAATAATTGGAAAAAATTGGTCAATTACGTACACATCTAAAGTATTTGAAATTGAACAAAATGCCAGAACTTAAAATTCCATAGCGCTTGTGGCTAGCTTTTCCAGTTGCTCTGAAAAGGTCACCAAAATAAAAACTACCTCATCAACCTACAATTAAGTATAGGTTGTTGTATTTTATTGTAAAAAGCATTTTAGGCCGTTTTGATGTCACCCGAAGATATCTAAACAAATTATTATTACTATTTTACTACAGGCCTACAAACTTTAACCTTGGTGTAAACTTTCCGCCATAAGCAAAACGCTTGATATTACGTAAGTACCTGATCGAATATGATCACCGATGTTAAGCAACTAGTGTTTGGATGGGTAGCCGTGAGTAGCCCACGAACTACTAACTAGTAACTAGTAACTAGTTTTTAGCCCGCACGACAAGCGAGCAATTTAAACAAAAAAATTATGATAATTTTGGCAATGACGCCTGACAAAAAAAGCTTGTACAATAACTTTTTTAAATATTGTTATGCTATTAATATTTTAATGGCGTCAAACGCAAGCCTATTCATATTTAAAAAAAAATACACGTATCAGGTGATATATATAAATATTCACTATTGCACACACCGCTTTCTACTTCCACTATGAATCCTCTCCATCCTAATTGCCTATTAAATATGAGAATACTAGGTTGTCTATAAAAAATCACTTTATCGATAAGACATCCAGTCGTTGCACTAGTTCTAAGCCTGTCTGTCCCATCCTTTCTGGCGTAAAAAAAAATAGTAACAGTTATTAGTTAAGAATTCTGGCTTCTATTTCGCCCAGAAATTGACCATTGCCATTCAACGTGGTAATGCCGCCAGCATTCTGGGAACCTCCACAAATGGTTTTTTAGTTAAAGTTTTTAGTTTGTATTTAGTTATTTTAAGTTTAGTTTTTAGTTATATATTTAAGTTTTCGTTAATTTTTTGTTTATTAAGTTGTGCATAATAAAGAACCATTCAAGAGTTATCTATCTATCAATCTTTATTCAAAAACACCTTGTGTAACTTTCCACTAAGTTTTTCCAACTCTACGCCACTACATTCCTCTACATTCTAGCTTTCTCTACAACCCTCAGTAAGCATTTGCACGTTCATTCCAGAACCACACAATCACCTATTCCAACCTAAAGCGCCCTCGAAACTCCCGAACTAATTCCGTCGCCCGTTCGTCGATAAACGTTAACTTGGACGTTTACGTTCGCCGAGCGATGAAAATTTCACGCAATCACGGCACCGTCGAGTTTCACGGCAGTCGAAATCACTTCGAGCGGTGTTAAACAGATGGTTACGAGCGATTTCCGGAAATACTACACTTTTTATATTGTCTGTAAAGTCCACGTTACTAATAAACCGGCCAAGTGCAAGTCGGGCTCGCGCACTGAGGGTTCCGTACCACCACCAAATTCATTATTATTTTTTACTAATCCGTCGTAACATTACATATTCTGTGAAATTTCAACTGGCTATCTATTACGGTTCGAAAGATACAGAAGAAAGACAAAGTTAGGACGGACAGATAGACAGACAGACAGACAATGTAGTAATAGGGTCCTGTTTTTAATACAGAACCCTAAAAATGAGATATTACTGCACCTGCATAATATTCCTACGAATACGTAGAGTACCTAGAGAATAGAAGACATAATTAATGTCTATAATGCGTGCAGTGCACTGTGATTTTATGGACTTTTGTCGACGTTGTCGTGACCAAGTTACCAAAAATCTGCGCAAAATTGACATGGCGTTCACCTTCTGGCTTAGCCAATTTTCAGTATAAATACCATTGGCCCTTTACAATGCATTGGCAAAATTACAGCAACATTCGTCGATTCGGAAGAAAGGTTCTTGAGTGGAGACCACGAACCAGAAGTTGCAGCGTAGGTAAACCACCCCACTAGATGGACCAACGACATCATGAGATGCGCGGGCATCCAGTGGATGTAGATGGCAGGCTGTCGTTCAATGTGGAGTTCTAAGCGAGTCCTATGTTCAGCAGTGGACGTCTTCTAGCTGATGATGACCTTTTTTACCAAAAATTTATCGTTCAGTGAAGTTATTGTCCAAAACACATTGTTTGCTTAAGCATGTTCCTGTTCTGTCTTTCGTCTCTTATCTTGTTTCATCTCCTCTCGGCTCGTCCAGTAAATAAAACGACTACATAACCTATTCTATTTACCAACAATACGCTAAGATTTTACTGCCAAACACGGTATAAAGGGGTCGCCACTGGTCTATGCCCGGATTAGCCCGGCATGCCCGTCCATAAACTTTCCCGGGTTACTTTTATGCCTCGTTGCAAATAATAGCGTATAAAACTTCGTGTGAAAAACACTAGCTACGGACACTGGAAGATGAACGGGGATGAGATTGTGCGGTCAACAAAAAAATCTGTATCGATAAAAAAAAAATTACATTTGCACCAAAATTATAAAATATACTTAACTAAACTTAAGGCGGTAACTTAACTCAATATATCCTTAATTTTTTTTTGCAGAGTTTGAAGTACTTACGTACTTACCTATTTTGTTGTGAGTTTAATTTACTCAATTAATTATTTTTTTAGTTCATAAAATACAATAACACAAGTTGGAAATACTTTTACATTCAAAGCTTTGTACAATAATTATGCAATTTTCTAGCGTAGATAAAATTTAAATAATTAATCGCTTAGTTAAATTTACAGTCGAGTTTAGAACTCGTTTTGACGAGGTTGTTTCATAAAAATTATGAAAGACCAGCTGACCCGACAGACGTTGTCTTAGAACTGTTAAGCGCGCGAAGTTAAAATCGTTGAGTTTTCTGAAATTTTCCAATTTACTGCGCAATTTTCTTAACTTTTCTTTCCTTAAGAACCTTCTATAAAGTATTAGAAAAAAAATAGGAGGAAAGTAAGGAAATAGGGATTCATTTTTATATATATATAGATATAGTAATCCTTATAATCAATATTTGTATCTGCTATCCGTATTGTGCCTACCTACCGTCTAATTCAGGGTGCAATGGGGTGAAGCAGCTCTTATAAAAACGTCAGGAGTGGATTTACAGGCCCGTGTGTATTGGTATATGTGGTGCTATAGCTGATGTAATTCTCCTTGTTTTTACGGTGCTATAATACGTTTTATAGGGCTTTGTATATCTTCCTTTATGATTTATGATGTAGGTACATCATTGTTATCAACTCACCTCTATAATATAATGAACAAATTTCAAACACTGTTTTAAACTATCACGGCTGTTCCCCGATGTACCGTTTGCACATTGACTTGCACCATCGATGGTGCAAATGCAAAAAAACTATTCCTACCATGAATTTTAAAACAGACATCAATGAATTTGTCGATACCTGGTACCAGGGTGGCAGAAACGATGAGAGTTATTTCATTATATAATGTTTTTGCAATGTTGTTTTTGTAAGCAGTGGTAGCCCATTAGGGAGACCGCTTGACTTGAAAGCGTGAGGTTGCGGGTTCAAGCCTCGGGTCCGTACCAATAAGCTCCAAAGAGCAGCTTATGTACGGATTTTCATACCACTGGCTTTTCGGTGAAGGAAAACATCGTGAAGAACCTGCATACGTACTGAGTAGGAATTCAATGGCGTATGTGAATTCACCAACCCGCACTGAGCCAGCGTGGTGGATATGGCCCAATCATCCTTTCGGGGGTAGACTAAAAGTCCAGCAGTGGACTGTTAAAAAGGCTGATAATGATGATAATGATGAATGTTGTTTTTGTTCTGCTATACCCAAAATTCGAATGACTTGGAAACTTAATTATGAGTAATCAGAAAACCGACGAAGCTTCTCCCACTTTACGTTGGCCTCATTAAAGATTAAAGAATTAATCGTAGAAGTGCCGTTAAGATCGCGACTCGCGCCGTTCATCGTAACTTCAGGCAGTAAACTATGAAAATTAAATTAGATGTGCAGTTTTTCATCATTGTTCCATTTTGTACAGATATAGGTAGGCATATATAGGATTGGGAAGTAAATAGAGTTTGAGAGATTGGTGTGGCTTTTTATTGGTGAGAGCTAGTTTAAGCTTGCTAGTTTGTTTGCTTGATGTTCGTCCACTGCTAGACGAACATCATCTGGCTTCTCCTAAAGAACGCCATAAGGCCCAATCTTCTACATTCCTTATCTTACCTTATGTTACTTGTGCGCAAAGTATTATATTTAGTACTTGCATATTGCTATATTTCTATCTCAAGTGTTAAATTCATAGATAAATAAAAATTTAAAAACAAATGACGACCTTCACTTTTCATCACAAAATTATAAGCAAGAAAAACACATTTAACATTCGCTTTCCCCCAAAATTATAATATCAACGGGACCATGTCCAATTTCGGAGTTCAGATATGATCCTTCAAGCGACCCTTAGCTCCGAGTGTCATCTGGATATAATATATCGGACTCGACGCATCCCTTAGGAGACCCTGTTAATTACAAGTACAAGTTGAGGGAAACCTTTTAATGTTTAGACGTATAAATACTTTGCGTATTTTGGCCGGTCTATTTTTGGGAGGACCTTAAATAATGTTTAAAACTTTTACAAAATAAAGTATCTAAACTAGTTTCTACGACATTTAAGAGCATCCGACATCCTCTCTGAAGTTTTCCCTCGCTCACAAATTGACACTTCATTATCTACACTTCTACACTAATACTATAAAGGTACAGTTTGTAAGTTTGTTTGTAGGAAGTAATCTCCGAACTACTGACCAAATTTAAATTATTTTTTTCACTAATAGAAAGCTACAATATTCTTAAGTGCCATAGGCTATGTTTTGTAAAGATACAAGTTATTTTTTTATACTAAACTAGCAATGCACTCCGGCTTTGCACGGGTCTTATTTTTTTACACCTCGGGTTACATTATTGGAGTTTTAGTAAGGATCCCTATTTTTTTTTTAAATATAATATAGCCTATGTCACCTGGGGATAGTGTAGCTTCCCAATAGTGAAATAATTTTTCAAATCGGTTTAGTATTTTCGGAGCCTATTCAATGCAAAAAAACAAACAAACAAACAATCAAAAATTTCCTCTTTATAATATTAGTATATATAACCGTATTAGTAAAACATGTCGGGGAAAAACAAGCTGATTGGCTCCTTTATCGGCCTACGCTTGACATAACTATTGAAATAACTAAATACAATGTTTGACAATAAATTTACTTATTAAGTAGTTCTACAAATAAATCCGCTAAAAGGTGTCGTTTCTTTAACGATTCCTTAATTAAATTAATATTTTTTCTCCGTGACTTTTCAGCTGTCCTACGCTTGAACTTATAGCCGCTGGGGATATTTCACGTCGTTCCAGTTCGAAAATTAAATTTAAATCCCCTCGAATTTTTTCCGCCCTTCGAATTATAGCTGGCCGTAAGGACTTTTCCCGTGTGGTGATTATTTTTGGCGGCTCAATATGACCCTGCTCATAAATAAAACTTATTCTAACTGACTTTATTTTTGCTGTATGGCACAGAAAATAAACAACATTTTAACTAAAACCTAAATTATTTTTAGAAATAGTTAAAAATATTGAGTTTGAGTGGTTTATTAATGGTAACTCATCCAGAGAGGTCCAATTTGGGTCCAGGTTGGGCGGGAAAATAAAATCGCATCTATTCTCCCAGGCATCTATTCTTCTTTATACTTTACCTTTCATTTCAAAAGACCTGGGGCCTTACGGACAAAAGCTAATTGCGGCACCTAATCCGCTCAGTTGGAAAATCACGCGACCGCAAACCGTATCTGGGCGCGATAAGTTTCACGTTCGTTCCAACTGAGCGGATTAGGTGCCGCAATTAGCTGTTGTCCGTAAGGCCCCTGTTAACGACAAAACAGACGAGTGGGTGCAGTGATTTTTTTTATATACATTTCATATAATGTTACAGAGCCATTTTTAAATCATTTTCATTTCATTTCATTTATTCAATTACATACAAAACAGAATGCAATAATTATAAAATAATATTGAAATTACATTTAAATGATCTGTATCACATTCTAAAACTATGTATCACATCATCAGCCATTAAATGTCCACTGCTGAACAAGGCCTCCCTCTTAGAGAGGGGTGTTGCCATAATCCCCACGCTTGGCAGGCGGCTTGGAGATCGCAGTACGTTCACCGTGTACTAACAGGATGCTGCTGCCCATCCTCCGGTGGTTGTGGTCGCAGTTTTAGGACATACCCGGGTCCAAAAAAAAAAAAACTACGTATGCCTAGGTGCATTATAATAACATCATTGTCGGTAGGTACTTATAAAGAAATAATTAATAAAATATTGAACAATAAATTTTTCAACTTAATGTTAACATGCAAACTATAAATTAACAAGTCATTTCTTACTTAAATCACAAAATTATGTTTCTTTATATTTTAAAATAAGATCTATACTAAAACTGTAATTTTGCAAAGTTACATGCACTAACAATGTATGATTTTTTTCTCATTTCAACTATATAAATGAGAAGGTTCCAATGAATCATGACGTACGGACAGACGGATGGACAGAATGAACTTATAAGGGTTCCATGTAATACGGAACCCTGAAAAGTGTTTTCATAGTTGTGGAAGGCAAGCTTTGATCCTATTTTTTATATGTTTTCATAATAATAATATTGTTGTGGAAGATAGATTTTATCCGAAAAAAAATATCGTAACCAGATAACACAAAGATTCTCTTCAAAAAAATCCCCTACGAATATTTACTCTGCCCTATATAAAAGCAGTAGATGCTTACAGAGCTATAACAGAAGGTAAGAAGCACGGGCCACCAGGGGGCAGCGCCGAGGCAGTTGTCAAAGCTCGTAATATTTTATTAGATAACCAAATAAACTGGCGGCTTTTGCAAATTTTATACACAATTTTCGGGAGAATTTGTGCATACTTTTAGGTTGTTTCGTAGATTTCTTGACACGGTGGCTAGTTTTTTTGATGAGGATCGCTCAAGCACTTACAGGCAGCATAAATTTTCGGTAAGTATGTATTAACTAGGAAAAAAAAAAATTCCGTGTAAATTGAGATTTTCTGTGTAATAAACAAAGAGAGCCCTTTTCGTAAACATATTTAGTTCATAATTAACGATGGAAAATCATTAAATCTTTTCTTTGCACTCTTAAGTTATGAATGCGAAAGTGACTTTGTCTTTTCGCCTGTCTGGTTGCCTTCTCATGAATGGCTGAATTGATCTTTTTTTGCAAAGAAGTAATTAATATAAAAAAATATTTTTGTTCCAGAAAATTCTGGGAAACTGAAAATCTCAGGTAAAGCAGCAGGTACACTAAATTAATGTACATTTATCTGACTTTGGCACCATCTGTTTGGATACTTATTCAAGCCTCTGCGTTATAATTTCATACGAAAATCTGAGCCATATAGTAGTACCGCTCGTGAAATATAATACGCACACATCTATTAATATTCATAATACAATTTAACGCAACGAGGTTAATTCACCTAAATATGTAAATTATCATGAGCCGACCACCGTTTATTTCGAGATGTCAGTTTGCAAAATATTTACTTCTCACTCTATCTTGTTTGTTTCAATTAGTGAGCGAAAGAGATGGAGGTTTTGTGTGTGAATAAGGTAGGGAAAATTTTAACGGTGCCTATGAGGGTTGTGAATGTTGAAATAACTTTCAAATATTGTCGTTAGGTGGACGGAAAGTTTGGCTCCTGAGGGAGGCTGTTGGCGGGTCGTGCTCCTTTCTGTTTATAATGAAACACGCGCCATTTTCAAAACAACGCGCGACAACCCTTACGATGGCAAGAGTCACAGTGTAGAAAATTCTTTGCAACTGATTATTGCATTCTAGAGTTTTACGTACGATTTTCAAAGGGTATAATTTAGCATGTGGTATGCATTACAGGGATGGTTGATATGCGTACGAGAGCTTGATGTCGTTTGGGCAGGCAAAGTTCAGATCATTATTATAATGTTTTATCCGAATGTTTGGACTTTGTACGTTCAATGTTGTTTAATTAGTTCAATTATAAACATTACTGGACTCGGCGTTGCTTCAACCATCATCATCATCATCAGCCTCTAACTGTCCACAGCTGGACATAGGCCTTTTCCAACGCACGCCACTGAGCTCGGTCGGCAGTTCTTTGCATCCAGTTTTTGCCCGCCGTTTTACGCAGGTCGACGCTCCACCTGGCCGCAGGGTGCCCTACACTACGTTTGCCTCGTGGTCTCCACTACAGAACTCGTCTACCCCATCGGTTCTCGGTACTTTGGACAATGAGGCCGGCCCACTGCCACTTCAGCTTGCTAATCCTTTGAGCTATGTCGGTGTTGCTTCAATTTATGTAAGCAATTTGTTATATTTCTGAAATAAATATAATATATGTACCTACTTTACAAATAAATATTACGTTTCCAAACGCTTTTTAATAGAAAATAAAGATGAAGAACATTTGCCTACGTAGGTACTGAAAATTATAGAAACCATTGACAGTAAAAATAAGTAGTTAGTATAATATATGTTTTTTCAGTCGTTCTTATAGCTGAAACGTAAAACAGCAATCAAAGATAAACGCAAAATAGAAGCGCGATTCCAAAACACCTATTCCGTAAATGCAGTTAATCCGGCAAATTGCGATTCTCCGTCGTAAAACATAATTAAAAATTCAATTCGGTGAAAAGAGCAAAAAGTCGGACGGAAAAAATGGCGGGAGAAATCCGCGTCATCAATCTGAGGAATTATTTCATTTGCGTATTAAAATTCTCGTTTTGTCGGTCCGTGAATTATTTGCCGTCGTGTTAATTACTCTCGCCTGGTTTACTGCACCCAAGCGATTTAGGGGCAAAGAGTAATGGACAGATATAACTAATCATTGAGAAGCAAATTTTTATTCTTGCCTATTTATTCTTATAATTTTTTTTCATTATTTCAATAAAACCGGCCAAGTTAGAGTCAGGCTTGCACACTGAGGGTTCCGTACCTCCACAAAATATAATAATTATCAATTTAAAACACTGACTTCAAATTAGTGAAATATGGCATTACGATTCGGTGAAAGAAGATGAGGTCATCCAAATAAGCCAATTACCAGTAATAACTTGGTAGTGAACAGAAATTTAACACCGACTCGCACTTAGCCATTATTTATTATTTATTGTTATATTTTAGAGTGTGTACTATTATAATACTAAGTTTGACGCTTGTACGTATTACCGTTTTTACATTAGAGCTAATACAAAAATACGTAAAATAAGTAGCATTACATATTCTGTGAAAATATTAACTGGCTATCTATTGCGGTTCGAAAGATACAGTTGTAAATAGGTAGGACAGACAGACAAACAGACATCGTAGGCTTAGTAATAGGGTTCCGTTTTTACCCTTTGGTTACGGAACCCTACAAAGGACTCTCCGATCCTGTTTTTTTTTTAATATCACGTCTGTTCCGATGATTTCTTATTACGTGAAAGAAAGACAAATACTTTCGCATTACAATATTAATAAGGATGGTGATGCTATGTAGGTTTGTATATTTTACCTAGATAGAAACCATACTAAATAGAGACGTTAATTGCCCCACCCCCCATCAATTGAGTCGAGCAGCATTGTCAATTATAATGATTGTCGGTCACCTAGACCCCTGCGAGGGTTAAATAGGGGAAGCAGGCCCTAATGAAATCTAGCTAGAAATTATTATTCACATCATCAGCCATTAAATGTCCACTGCCGAACAAGGCCTCCCTCTTAGAGAGGGGTGTTGCCATAATCCCCACGCTTGGCAGGCGGCTTGGAGATCGCAGTACGTTCACCGTGTACTAACAGGACGCTGCTGCCCATCCTCCGGTGGTTCTGGTCGCAGTTTTAGGACATACCCTGGTCCATTATTATTACCTCACATTAATCCTCTTATATATAAAAAGCGATGTATTTATGTATGTGATTCAAAACTACGAAGGTGGCAAATACAAAGTTTGCAACTTGAGCATAACATCTTTAAAGCAATAGCCGAATTAAAGAGCTTACATATTTTATCAGTTGCAAACTTGAATTTGCCACCTTCGTGGTTTTGAACCATGTATGTTCCTTATGAACTCCAAAACGGTATTAACCAGACTTTCACTGGTAGATAGCTGATGTTATAAGGAAAAATCCACTCGCGCACTGTTCCATACCACCACAAAATACTAAAAGTAGTGCTGCAAAAAGACAATATCACGCCCAGGCGTGATTTCGATGGGTGAGGACCAAGTACCGATCGCGCTATACGTTGCTTAACTTGGTGGTGAACAGAAATTTGACACTGAATCGCACTTGGTCATAATTTATTATTTTACTTAGAGTGTGTACTATAATCATGCCAAGTTTGACGCTTGTACGTATTACCGTTTAAACATAAACCAAATCCAAAATTACTTTAAAAAAATACGTTTCTTGTATGGGATCCCTTTAGTTTTTTACTTTTTGACTTTATTATTACTTAGTTGAGCCGCCGTAACGGTACGGCGCTACGGAACTGTAAAAATATTTATCAAAATTTTGCGGAAACTACACGTGAATCTAGATTACTAAGTAGGTACATGAACAATATACTCGTACATGAATACAAACGGAGTGTGAATGTGTGAATCGGCGGCGCGTGACGTCACGGGCGTGATTAGCACGTGACAACCCTGTTAATGACCGCACTGAGGTTTGCGGGAAGATAGCAGAGTAGAAATATGGAAGTACGACTATGAGTCATAATTACCTTCAGCAGTTTACGTTTAGTTAAAGTGTGCTGATAAAAAACTAGAAAGATATAAAAGGCGAGGTGGAGATCGAACGCGAAATAATGAAAAAAAGATAGGTATTTTTTTACAAGTTTTTATTAACCGACTTCCAAAAGGAGGAGGTTATCAATTCAAATGTGTTTTTTTTTGTATGTATGTTACGCGATTACTCCGCCAATTTAGAATTGTTTTTGATGATTCTTTTTTTGGTTGGTAGGTCATATCTCATAGGTTTTCAGTCGTAATATTAAATAATATTTTCTACTTTTTAGTTTTAGTCAATTAATTTTAGTCAAGAAGTCGTTTTTTTTTTCTTCTAATTTTTTTATTATTTAACTTGCAATGTCTGTATGTATGTTTGTTTAGGTCAAATATTGCATGCTGAATTAGAACCACTACCTCTTATCCTACAGAGTTGAATTTTTAGATGTTGGTTCAGTTCCGATGACAATGTATTTTTATGGTAAACATGACCTGAATCGACATCCAGGATTAGCTTCAGATAAAATAACTCCTCAACTGTCTAAAGCACAGACACGAAATGTTATAGTATCCGCATTATAAAAGCTTGTTTGTTTTTTTTTTCACCAATAATTTATTTTTATTTAAGAACAAAAAATTAACCTTATAATCTATACGTACTAATATTATAAGGAGGAAAAATTTCATTGTTTGTTTGTTTGTTTGTTTGCATTGAATAGGCTCCGAAACTACTGAACATATTTGAAAAATTCTTTCACTGTTGGGAAGCTACACTATCCCCGATTAACATAGGCTATATTATATTTAAAAAAATGGATCCTTACTAAAACTCCAATAATGTAACCCAAGGTGTAAAAAAATCATATTTACAATTTTTACTTTGCGTGTTTGACAGGTCTACCTACGCCTACGCGTAGGTAGGCCTCTCACTAGATGGACCGACGACATAGTGAGAGTCGCTGGCATCCAGTGAATGCAAAAGGCAGGCTGTCGTTCAGTGTGTAGGTTAAAGGGGGAGGCCTATGTTCAGCAGTGGACGTCTTCTGGCTGATGATGATGATGATGTGTTTGACAGGTCTAAGACAAGACAACGTATGTCAGGTCAGCTAGTAGCTATATATAAACAATACAAACACTACATTTTCGAACCCCGCAATTGCATTGAAATGACATTAGAATACATACAATAGATAGAGTTGCCACAAACCTAGAACTCTACCGACTGCAGACTACGAGACAGACATCGCCTAGAGAGTTCACGGTCCATTATCGGCTCGTAGAGATAGGGTAACTGTCTCCATCGTTGGCACTTACCACACACGATGCAACGGTTTCAGTTTCCAAGTAACAGCTAGATCTCTAAAGCAGACGTTACACCAAGGCGACAATATGCTGCGTTGTAGCAAGTTACATACACATTTCGAAGCGTCGCGTTGTTTTTCTCGATCTTACTCAAGTGAGTCTCTGCAGACATAACACAGCATATGGGCAACGAGCTAAATAAGACGTAAAAAACAAGATCGTCTATCGAATTAAAATCTAAACGCATGTTTTCGTTATGATTTGACATTGTAGTATTCAAACGTATTCAATCTGATTTTTCATCCTTATGTTGTTGCATGCCATAAGACAGTACGAAGTTGCCTTGGTGAAATTTCAGCTTTACTTTATCTGCGTCCTCGGAATAGTTGATTTGGTGAAAATTGGAGTATAAATTATTGAACAACAAATAAGTAGTTTTCTTTCTTTACTACTTTGACATCGAATGTAAATATTATCTATACTATCTATACTAATATTATAAAGAGGAAAGATTTGATTGTTTGTTTGTTTGTTTGCATTGAATAGGTTCCGAAACTACTGAACCGATTTGAAAAATTCTTTCACTGACGGGAAGCTACACTATCCCCGGGTGACATAGGCTATAGTCTATACCCGTGCGAAGCTGGGGCGGACCACTAGTTGTAAATAAATAAAACTTAATATTATAAAAAAAGTCAGTAAGTATTAGATATTATTGTTAGGGAGCTACGTTATGATTATAATTATTTATAATGTTTTTAGTAATATTATAATAAATATTTATCTGAAAAAAAAAACTACAATGAGTTAAATATAATATACATATACGGTCTATGGGTAGTCTAACTGTATTTGTAGTATCAGTATTAGTTTGTATTTTGTTTAGTTAATAAAGACACTTGCCCCTATAAAAAAAGAAATATCAACAAAGTAATATAAATCCTGTCACCACTTTTATTAGGAAATATCGACAGACTAATATAAATACTATGTCGCCACTTCTTCTTAGGAAATATCGAAAAACTAATATAAATACAATGTCGCCACTTCTTAGGAAATATCAACAAACTAAAATAAATCCTATGTTGTCACTTCTATTTAGAAAATATCGACAAAAAAATATAAACCCTATGTCAACTACAATTTAATAGTAGTATAGGTAGTTATATATATAGTATATGGTTGTAATCTACTTTTGGTTAGGACTTTTTAGAGCTTTGACCTGTTTTCCATGGGTTTAAATATCTTAGCGTTTATCTTAGCGTTTATTTGCCTTTTATTGTCTGTTCAATACATAATTAATAATTATTTTGGCAAACAACATTAAACAGATATAGCAACCTAATAATCGTGTTAACTAACAATGATCAAGTTAAAGCGATTGCGCGTGACATCCGTCCAATTAAACGCGTCACGCGCTCATTGACGCGTGACTGGATTAGGGCGCGTGACAACGCGTCTAGGCGCACATTGATCTATCTCTTGTCTATTGTGCGTACAGTCGCATATGTACTCATTGTTGTAGATACAGAGTTTAATAGACAAAGCCTCACCTCCTCTTTTTAACCGACTTCGAAAAATTATGAAGGTTCTCAATTCGGCCCGAATTTTTTATATTTTTTTTTATGTATCTACATTAATTACGCCGGCACCTGTAAATCTATTTACGTATTTATTTTTTATCACGTAGAAGAAACCCTCGAGGTGGTCCCACAAAAATTTCATTAATTAGGGCTCTGTAGGGCCAACACTCTTCTGTAGTAGAGATCTTAGGAAACAAGGAAGGCTGCAGAGAGCTCCATTTCGCGTCATGCATGCTTCGACTAAAATAAAATGAAATGGACGGGCCCAGAAGCAGGGCGCATTTTTGAAGATTGCAAGATGAGCGCCGGCACTCACTTCATTTCAGTCGGTCTCTAGCCGTAGAAAGTGTAACACGAGACTATTGTTACATGATAACGAAACATCTGACAAAATTATGACTTCGTGTGCTTTCCCGAAATATAAATAAACTACAAAAAACCGCTATAATTTTTTTGTAACATATTTACTGTACATGGTTATAATTAGAAGTTGAAGTATATGTCCGACGATTTTGACTCGTTTTTACCGAACAAGTTCAATGGTTATGGCCCGTCCTTTAATTTTATTTTGGTCGAAGCACGCATATAGATGTAGAACCAAATCGTCGGGTAGCAGTTGTTGGAAAGTTGCGCGAATTTTCGCGTCTAAATTATAAAAAAAAAGCTTACTATCCAAACTTAAGCTCCTAACCAATCGAACTAATCCCACCAGAGTTCAAATGATCAGTTAAAATCAAAACTCTGAGATACCAAAAACTAGGGAAGCTCCACAATAAGGGTTGGTCGCTCCAATATAAACATTTGCAACGTAACGACGGTACAAACGAGTCCTGACGGACATAACCGGGGAAATTGTAAATAGTGTTCGCACACGTTTAGTTTGCAATATTCGTGTGGTTCCGTGAAAATGGAAAAACTGTTGGGCAGAGCAGGGCGGGTACAGAGACTGTAGATTTTAATTATTTATTTGTTTTCTCACGTTTAAATTGGGTATAAGCATTAATTTCCTCAGGCAGCTGAAATAACATGGTAAAAAGTTAAATGAAAACCATGAATTCTGATCACGTTCGCTAGGTTTTTGAATTTAAAATTGTAACAAGCACTAATTCATTGGTCTACTGAGTGAATTTCTTAACTGTATTTTTTCACGGAGTTCTCAATACTTTTTCTACACCCCCACCGTTCAATAACGTAGATGGACGATGGTGCAAGTGCCATACTACAAAATGGTTTATTAGTATACTAGCTGCGCTCCGCTGTTTCACCCGCGTAGTGATGAAAAAATGGTGATGATGATAATGATAAAAAGTAGCCTATGTCACTCTCCAGCCCTTGAACTATACCCATGCAACAAATCAGGTCGATCCGTTGCTCTGTTGCTGCGTGAAAGAGGAACACACACACCAACAAACCAACAAACTTTCCGCATCTTTAATATTAATATTATATCCAACGCGCACATACCAAACGCGTGCCGTCAGCACGGCTTGTATGCGAAATAGTGCGTTATATAATCCAATAAACTGTGTGAAGTAGTTCACACCAAGTATGAGCGTGGCACCGCACTTGAACTGCTGTGCATCCGAGATGCCACAGAAGCACACTGCACACATTTATACACTGTGACATGTAGCTAATATTGTTATGAATAAATAAGTATGAGTCTGAGTATGAAGGTATAATACTGCAAAGAGCTGCTTAGGTGCTGCCTGTTTGCTACATAGTGCGCCGCGCTTGCTGCGGAGTGCAGGATACCACGTTTATCGTCCCTTTCGCTGCTGATAATATACATTTAAATTATAAAGAAGCCTTTAATAAGTTTTTCTTGAAAAAAAGTAGCGTGTTAGCTCTGAATTGTACACTTGTGCTATCTACAAAATATAGTTCACACAAACAAAACCAAAAAGACAAAAGCTCTGTGTTCCTCTACTCTACACATAAAGGGGGTACAGCACGATATCGGAAACGCTGATGTGTGTAAGTCGACGGAAATTAGACGTTACGACTGTTGGGAATCGCCTGCGGATGGCTGCCCCACGTAGAGGTAGGTATTAGTGGTAATGGCAACTGGAAGGAAAGAGGATTTCTTTTGCTATCATAAGGTGCACAGTTTTTGCTAAGGTTTTCGATTGGAAAGTATCCATCGAACCAAATCAATATATGTTATTTAATCTAAGTATCTGTGTTTAAAGAACACAAAGCGAAAGGACAGCAAATACAAGGTGTTTGGTTTGCTAAAAATAACAAGTTTAGGGGGGGAAAATACAATGCTTATACTGAAGACATTATATAAAAAATCTGAGATATAAATTATGTGTTTGAAGTTTTTGGTTGGATTATGTTAGTTTATGCCTTGTGCATTTCCCGCAATTTTTTTATGGAGTTGGAGTTGGATGGTGTCAAGTGACGTCATTTGTAAGTGCGCTCTCTATCTAGCAAGACGTTAAGTTGTCAAGAGATGGCGCTAAAGTCATTATTTTTAGAAATATTTTTACACCGTAAATTGCAATCTTTAATTTGAATTCCTCAATTTTGAAATCTTTTATTTTTGTTTTCGGTTATCATTTCTATTTATGGTCAGCTTCTTATAAATTCTAAATATCAGTCCGATAAAGTATAGGCATGGAAGCAATGTCATCATGAGAACTGGGGCCTTACGGACAACTGCTATTGCGGCACCAAACTAACGATAAATCCGCTCAGTTGGAAAATCACGCGAGCGTGAACCTTAACGCGTCCAGATACGGTTTGCGGTCGCGTGATTTTCCAACTGAGCGGATTTAACGTTAGTTTGGTGCCGCAATAGCAGTTGTCCGTAAGGCCCCAGTATCCAAGATACTGACTCTTGCATTTCGGGACGGGGATGATTCATGAAATGCGTGCATTATTCTGCCTCAACAAATAGGTAACTTTTAATCCTTATTTATTCATAATCGTGTGGTATCGCGAATCGATAATTAATTAATTACCGTATAGGAGCCGCGCCCGAGGTACCTACAACCTACCTACCCCGTAACTAGCGCAACACTCGATTTCCCTTGAGGACTCCGTTCAGTGATGGCAAAGAGTAAATGCTGCAGATGAGAAAACTATTCTAGAATAATTCCAAAAGATTTGACTGAAACAGGCGTTGCTTTGCGGAAGTTCATGTTCAAACCTGCTTCCTTGTCAAATCTGAAACAGGCGTTGCTTTGCGGAAGTTCATGTTCAAACCTGCTTCCTTGTCAAATCTGAAACAGGCGTTGCTTTGCGGAAGTTCATGTTCAAACCTGCTTCCTTGTCAAATCTGAAACAGGCGTTGCTTTGCGGAAGTTCATGTTCAAACCTGCTTCCTTGTCAAATCTCTAGTGTATTTTCGGAGGCATTATGAATATTATAGCAGATATTTTAAATTCATGATGATATTTTCAATTTGGTGATAAAGGAGAAAAAAACGAGGATAATAGTTTTAAAACAATAAGGCAGCATGACAATAACTTAAAAAAAAAAAGACATAAGGAACATCGTCCACTTTCGGCAACAATCAGTACGTGACGAAATAGTACTTACTGCAATACATATATAATGGTAGAGTCATACAGGAAGTAGACACAACTAAATTTCTTGGATTGATTATCGATAATAAACTTAATTGAAAATCACACATAGATACATTAAATAAAAGAATGAGTTCGACGGCATACGCACTATTTGAATTATCATAAGTATATAATCGACAAGCTCTAATTACTGCATAATAATATCATAGCATGGCAGTATTGGTTCTGCGATCCGGCATTATTTTCTGGGAGAAATCTACTGACAAAAATATTGCATTTAAATATTTACAAAGTTATTTTTAAGATAATATTTAATATGTTTTTTATTTTATTTTACAGATAGTCCGAAATATTGTACAAATAATGTCAAAATATCCATCTACACAATCTTACTTTCTTTGAGCAGCTACCGCCGCGCCCGCCATGTCATTCCACCTATTAAGGCGCCTGTCATGTGAGTTTACAATAAGTAAATAACGTCCCACGTTTACCTTGTTATTGCTTTGCTATTGGCGACAATACTCGCTTGTATGCTGGAAAAATTAGCCGCGCTGTTATTGGGTTTTGGTGATTTGTGTTGGGAACTGGGGGTTTGGTTTTGTTTGTGGATGACCAATACTTATAGGCTGTTGTAGTGCTGTAGTTTTAGATGATCAGAATAAATTGGGAACTAGATGGATTTTCAGATTATATGCGCTTATAACATTAAAGAAACAGGAAAGTTCAGAGAAAAATTCGTTTGATTTATGAAGTTTGGAGTAAAATTCACAAATAACTTCTTTCGATTTGCATCTATATTTTGACCATTTTATCATTACCGTGGTAAAGAGCTGTTGCAGCGTTTTTTTTAAATCTGCAAATATTAAAAAAGTTTCTGATTGTAGCATGCCATTTTAATGGACTCATTAAAATTAATTGTGCTTACATTTTCAGAACACAATGAACACTAAAATTGCAAGCAACTAATCACATAATACCTAATTGTTTGTATTTATCGCATCTTGTACGGGCATGTAAATCCCTTGACAGACGGTGGGCCTCGCCTTAATTAATTTGACACGGGTCTGACTTACGTATTACTTAGTAAATACTCAGGTAAGATAACGGGCGTGAGTTTACGGATTCGATTTGGAGAAATGTCGAAATTTGATAGAAAAATTTCATTAACACTTAATGAAGTGTATGGAACAGCTGATGTTTCTTTTTGCGTTACGAGGGTTGGTATTTAAGTAAGAAATGGTTATAATTATCAGTACAATGATATTTTTGAATATGTTCGTCGTCTAGAAATACATCTAGTTTTTATAAGACGATTGGAAAATTATGAATCTGTGTGATTTCCTTATTAAATAAACAAAATATTACGTATTTTCAGCGCTAAATATCATTTCATACAAAACATACAAACATCAATAAATCTCCATATCACGAATCATTTCAATACGTTTAAAGTTACTTGGAAAGGGTGCAAAAATAAAAACAATAATACCCGGTCTGTGGCTCCGTAGGGAACCATTTTACCCGAATAACACTTTTTATCATATTTATCGACTGATAAATGGCTGAGGAACTTCTAGTGCATTTGGTGTTGTTTTGTCGGCGATTTCTAGATACAGTTTGTTTAATCGACTAAATAGACTTTCTCTTGGTCTCTTAACCGTTACAATACAAGTTATAATATTTTAGTTGTGGTTTAGAACCCACACAGATTCTGTGTGGGCTCTAAATCACAACTAAAATATCACTGAACCCTTATGGGTTCAGTGTTATAAAATAACACATTAGCAGAGTATTGCATTGTTAGCTACTTGAAGAAGAGGTAAAGTGGCATGTTGTAGCAATTGTATCTGAATTATTTTGCAAAATTCTTTAGTTACCTACTACTGGATAACAGTTATAAGCTAAGCAATTTTTTTAAATAAATTATAGGCTTGCGCTTGACCGCCAACTCGCCTGATGTTAAGCGATGATGCAGTCTACGGTGGAGCACGCTTGCTTAGAAGAAGCCGATTCACTCGTGATTTGAAGACACCCAGATTGTATCTATCGGGGAACACCCATTTAGGCAGCGGCTAACTTGAAAGTTTTTGACGTGATAACGTCTTATAAATCGATGAACGTCCGCTGCACGCATGAAAAATTATCACGTTCTGCCTGAGCCGCGCGTGCAAGCGAGAGCGCGGAACAAGCGATAGAGAGGCACGAAGTGTTATCACGTAAAATTATCGCCCGTAAGCCGACTTTACAGACAACCCCTTTTTTTAATTGAAAACTAACATTTGCTTGGTTTCTATCTCCGATGAGTCTACAAGGTCTACGATGGAGCATGCTTGCCTAGCAGAAATCAATTCACTCGCGACTTGAAGACACCCAAATTGTAACCATCGGGAACCCATTCAGGCAGCGAATTCCATAGTCTAGCGGTTCGCACAATAAAAGTGGAATTGAAGCGCTTCGTTCGAGTTTTTGGAATATCAATCATTAAATGGTAACCTTTTCGTACGCGCCCTGGCCGTCCGATGGAAAAATGTACAGGAGGAGAGAATATTTAGGTCACGCAGACTTGATAAACACTCTCCGAAATGTATTCGATAAAAAAAATGATAGACCAGCAATTTTGCGATAATGTACAAAACGGCTTCGACCAGTGTGTGTTTCCAGTGATGACATTCGGCACTGAAACGTGGTCTCTCACTATGGGTCTCATAAGCAAACTCAAATGCTCTCCATAGAGAGGGCTATGCTTGGGGTTTCTCTATTAGATCGAATCCAGAATGAGGAGATCCGTAGACGAATGAAAGTCACCAACATAGCCCACCGGATTAGCAAGTTGAAGTGGCAGGACACATATCACGCAGAACAGATGGCCGATGGGGCCGAAAGGTTCTAGAATGGAGACCACGGACCGGTAAGCGCAGCGTAGGACGTCCACCCATAAGATGGACAGACGACCTAAAAGAGACCGCAGGGAAACGTTGGATGTAGGCCGCTTCCAACCGGCCCTTTTGGAGATCGATGGGGGAGGCCTATGACCAGCAGTGGACGTCCTATGGCTGAAATGATGTACAAAACGGAAACTATGCCTCCAGAGATATTGGGGACTTGTTGTCAAGTTTTTTCAAGGAGTCCCGACCTTAATCGTATGTCTTAGTGGCCTTGCATTTTATGTCCAAGAATAACACGCAGATGGCATCTTTTGACTTAAACACTGTGACATAAGACAAGTCAATTGCAAACTTTAGGTAGGTACTTACCAAGCAATGCCTAAAGCTATTCGCGAAATAGGTCGTCAACTAAAAAACCCTTTGAAATTCGAGTCGCGATACCAAGATGTAAATCTCGATCCCCCATGCTTTTACCCGATACGAATACGATATGCGTTATCGCTAATGTCACTGGGGATCGCAGTAGTGCTTTGTGCTCAAAGGCACCTGTTTTCGCAAATTCTATATTCGATGTTTTTCGTGATAGTTACTTAGCGGTTGTTTGAAGTTGCTCACTTATGGGTACAAGGAATTGAAAACGATATAAACTTTATATTATGTAGTAGGTACTTGTTTCTCTAAATCAGATAAAATTTAGGTTTTTGTCAACAATTTAAACAATGTGGGTATGACATCTGAGGGCTGATTATCGACACACTCGATAATTTTTCTGTCTCATCACTCTCATGTCCACGTCAAAAAAGGACACGGACTAAAATAGCATAGATAACAATGACGCTATCGCTGGATAAGAATGGCAAAATTAGGCAATCATCTTGCAAGTAAAATTACACCCACTTCACCAATTCAATTCAATTCATTTAATCTCTTTCATGTAGGCATACAAAGATACACTTTTGAAACGTCACAAAAAAAACACAAAGCTAAAACCTAAAACACCAAGATATTTACAAAAACAATACATTTGATAGAAATCCCAATACATCCTCACAACAAGGTGTTCCCAAGTGTCAGTGGTAGAAAGCTACCAAACTTGTTTGGTAGGTTTACACCACTCAATTTTATAACATTAATAATGAAAATAATAAAATAAAATCTTCTTTAACACAGTTAAAGCTAGTAAAAATGTAAAATTATGTTAAATTGTATAAAATGTCAAATCTATGTAAAATAGTAAAATGTCAAATTCAAATAGTAATAATTAAATTAGATTAAAAGGTTATAATTATTATTTCATTTTTTACAGTTACTTTAAGTTACTTGCAGCCGTGTCAATATTTATTTTTTGCCATGCCTTTTTGTCTTTCACAAATTCGTCTACTTCGTAATACGCTTTCTGTAACAATAGCTTTTTTAGCGTTATTTTAAAGGCAGCCTCTTTAAGGCTCGTCAAGGTTGCAGGCAGAATATTATAAAATTTTATGCAGTTCACTGCGAATGATTTGCTTATTTTTACAAGCCTAGTCTTTGGCAATAAATACTTATCTCTGTTCCGAGTATTATAAGCATGGCTGGCCCCTTGTGTAGCATAACCACCACCAATCAACAATCACCACCACCACTTTACCACTTTATGTTGACAGCGAGCGGATTTGATGATGATGATGATGACGGAGGACAACGGCGCTCCTCGATGGGTAATAGTAGACTGACAGTGTTGGGTTCATTTTGATCAGCACATCATTCCGATAACTACTTTAAAAAAATGCTTGATATGAAAAAAAGTTTTTTTTTTTTTACTAAATTCATGTTACAATATTTGTTAAACTAATGACGTACCAAAAAACCACAGCTGGTTTGTCCTGGTACCAACTCAACATTTACTGTGCGCTGCTGACAAAACAAAATCAGGTGTTAAGAATTTGTTAAAAACTTGTTTACCTATGCTCATCTCTCAACGCCATTGACAGCCTTTTACTGATTGTGACTCCACATATCTGGGAAGAGGAATAGCGGTGAACTAATGATACAATAATGTAACTTGTTTAAATAAAAAAATATAGCGATTTTTAATACAAAAGACAATATATAACCATTAAATAAATTTTGATAAGAAATCAAAACACAAGAAGCCAGCGGGTGCCGCTCTAAAACCTATTACACACGAATTACTTAATTAAGTCCAATTCATTAATATCCTTATCTCCACTAAGTTTATTCCACACTGCAGGGTACTAACTATCACTTACACTGTAACTGCATCGTCATTTTAACGCCAAAACGTTAAGTAAACAGAATTTTTGTCACCATGTCCAATGGAATTAACAGTGCCGGGGTAGATGAGTCTAACTTATGACGGGCTAACACGCGATCGTGTCATGGTAATGACAGAATAATAAATTATGTTGTAATAAGTTATTATAATGTGCACTTTGCCTTATGATAGGGTAATGGAGTAATTAGCAAATTTGGTAAATTAAAAGTGGAGTCAGTAGGGTAGTAAAGGGTTATTTGTTTTTTTAGTTTAATTACCTACCAGTGTTAAGGTAATTTTATTGTTACCTTACTGGTGTATTTATAATATCTAGTTTTTAATCCCAACGGTCTGTTTATAACCGACTTCAAAAAGGGAGAGGTTTTCAATTTGACTGCTTTTTTGTGTTATGCGAAATGTTCTCGGGTTGTTTACAGGTTTTAATGATTTTCGGCTATATATCGAAGGTGGTTATATGTGCATTTAAAAAGAATATTCCACCCCTAATGGAGGAAAATTAAGGGATGAATCCATTTCATATATCCATCACATTGATCGTCTCAATAAGAGTGACAGACAGGAATAATATCTATTATCGGTAATAATTAAGGATTTTTTATTTTCTTCGTTTGATATACATTTTTACTTAAATAAGTGAAAATGATGGATGGAGGATGGGCAGCAGCGTCCTGTTAGTACACGGTGAACGTACTGCCATCTCCAAGCCGCCTGCCAAGCATGGGGATTATGGCAACACCCCTCTCTAAGAGGGAGGCCTTGTTCAGCAGTGGACATTTAATGGCTGATGATGTGATGTGAAGTGATAATAAAATTGGCAGCAATCTAAGAATAAGGCTATCTACTCTCTGTGCGCAGTTTTTTTTTTTACTTTTCACTACTCCTTAAGTTCCTAACGCCTCTTGCACACTGTTCAAGTAACTGGTTCAACTTTCAAGGGCGCGTGTGAAAATAAATTTCTCGGATGTTATAATAAATGTATCATAGCAACCTTATCAACCTGCACAATTTGGATGCGCCGTCAGTCGCTGTGTGCAACCTGCGTAACTCTAACTTAAAATTGTACGACTCAAGAATTATTTTGAAACTATTGTACAACTTACTTAATTACTTCTTATCCTTTCTTTCTCTTCAACGATTTTTTACCTATTTCTTTTACTCCTTTCTATTTTTCCTTAAGCTTTTCTTTTGCTGTTTTTTTGTTGAGAAAATGGATTTTTCATTTATATCTTGTCAGTGTATGTATGTTAATGAATATAGAAAAATCTTTACTGAGTAAAAAAAACTGACAACCGATAAACAGCTGACTATTTTCGACCACATCGTCATCGGGTCAAAGTCAAAGTTTTGATGTTCATTTTGACCGTCGCCAGTTGCTTGCTACTGGGTATACAAGGACTTAAATTAATAATATTTATCCATTAATATCCCATATAGGCGTGCAAAATTGAATTATAATTTAAATATAACAAAATATATTTTTTCTATTAATATGTACGTATGGCAACCTATGGCAACAAGCCCAATCACAGATAGTTGATTGAATCAGGCGTTACTTTGCGGAAGTCCATTCACAAAAAATATAAAAATATATGACATAGAATATATTTTTTTTAAATATTATTTATGTCATTAGAAATTTGACATATATATATTCCCAATCAGAACAATGAAAATGATATATTTTTTTATTTAACAGTATGGTGAGCTATCAAACATAAAAAATACTACACCATATTTTTTACTACTGAGTAGGAACAAGTACGACCAGTAAACAAACGTTCACCATTTCTGCCTACTTAGTATGCACCCTCAGGGAAGCTCAACTACTATAAAATAGTTAATTTTTAATTACAATTTTATTACTAGAGCGCGTCCCATCCAATTACTGAAAGATATATTAGAAGCCACCTCAAACAAATTGAAAATAAGGGTGTTTTTTTTCTTTTATAAACACGGAACTGATTCAAGATACAATGATCATTGGATGCAATTTTTCAAAAGATAGGGTTCATGTAACTGATAGTAAAAATATTACCTACCTCGATCGATTTTACACCATCGAATCTTCGCAAAGACAAGCAAAATATAGATTCGAAAAAATAAAAAAATACCGCCTGGAAGAATATCAGACAAAAATATTAAACGCAACCATTCTTTTAACGATATCTACAGTATTTTAAACCAATGAATAACTGGTAACTGTTTTTGGTTTTGGCTAACTGTTTTTGTAGTATTAGTGTTAGCATGTATATTGTTAAGATAATAAAGGCACTTGCGCTAAAAAAAATGCTGAGAACTTGTTGCGATTCATATTGTAGACTCGATTTCCACACCGATTCGATTTTTTCGATTTTTTTGTGACATTACTTATATTTGATTTCTGTACGCAATGTAACATCCCTAAAAATTTCATCAAATGGTTGATAGATAATAGTACTTGTTTTGGACAAAATTAAAACTGTTATGCATACGAAACGAGGCTTTCACTAAATGTTTACGTTAATATCATCTGATAAATTTAATATATATAAAGTATCCAACTTCTGTGCATTTTCTCGGACGTTTTTCTAGTATGGCCATAAGATAACGTCAGAGCAGGACACGCGTGTCGTAAACCGAGTGAGAAACGATTGGTCCGACCAAATCGGACAAGGCATCAGTTGTGTGATGTTATTGATATAGGGTGGAATAAATAATACGGAATAATCTCTGGTCAAGTTTGTAGAGCATGCGAATAGAGATGATAATTTTTTCGTGTTTTGAATTATTAGTAACTGCTTCACATTTTTTTTACAGAAACATTACTACTGTAATATATATATATTGGCCAGAAAAAATAACATGGAAAAGCTATCATCATCATCAGCCAGAAGACGTCCACTGCTGAACATAAGCCTCCCCGTTTGACCTTCATACTGAACAACAGCCTGCCATCTGCATCTATTAGATGTCTGCGACTCTCAAAATGTCTTCGGTCCATAAAAACTATAATTTATCCTAAAACTACTTAGCACTAAAATATAAACCTAAATTTTAATTCATATTTTGTAGTTTGTTTAGATTTAAGTTTTAGTTTTTAGTTATTAATTTAAGTTTTCGTTAATTTTCTGTTTTATAAGTTATTTTATAAGTCGATTAAAATAGAAACAACAAATTAAATTCATATTATATATAAAGAAAACTTTAATAGAACTAAATTGTTTTTATCTTGTTTAAGTGGATGACAACAATTTGAAGTAACAAATTTAACATCAGGCGAGTTGGCGGTCAAACGCCAGCCTACTAATTTTATTAATAATAAAAAACATGAAAAAGTAGTTTTTAAATTTTATTACTTTTATGTTATATTAGTAGTTTTACACAATCAAAGACATGTCGCCAATAATAAAATAAGCAGAAGTGTTTTTTTTTTCTTCTAATTTGATGTTATAATGATTTTAATTTAGCAACATATTCTTGTATCCGCGAAACTACAAAGAGTGTAAAATAAAACAAAAAAGGTTTATTTTCCAAGTTTTAGTACTTCTAAGTGAAAAAGTGAAATTTGGCATTTTTACCCCGATCATTTATAATTTCAAACTCTTCAATCAAAATATAATGCACTAACATAATTTTTTATTCCGTAGCAGTTTCGGATTAGACCCAAAAAGTATCTAAATCCTTTTTTTTTAATTTTGTTTTCTTTGCGTACAAATATAGCAGCTGTCACAAAATAATATTACCCAATCTAATTTCGCCAAACTAGCAATTTCAAAATGCGCATTTCCAAGGCAAAAATAAAAGAAACACTGTAACAAAGCCAAAATCAAATTCCGCTGAACAAAAATCCGCCAGAGGCTAGACAACACCTGTATTACCATAACAAGACGTGAAATTTGAATGTCCACAATCCAATAACGCCGACTCGCCGGTCCGGAATTAAGTTATCCACTTTTTGCAAGAAAAGACGGACACGTTAACATATGAATATGACAAATTGTCCGGCGGCGGTCAGCCAGGCCCGGACTATCCGCGTTGCACGGAGTTTTACGACACCCTAGGGACTGGGGGGACCAACTTGAAAATTTTTCATTCCGCCCGACTAGCGGCGGAAGAGAAACGGTCAGGTCACTCGTCAAAACTGTAACAATTTCTCAGAAACAATAATGGGATAAAAAACGTGCCGTGACCAGTGAAAAAGCTATTATGGCCACTGTCAATGTTATTTATTTGGGAAGCGCATGTTGTGAATTTTTATTCTATCTAGGGAGTTGAAGTTCTGGGGCTGAAGTTTGATTGAAAGTAGCTGATGCCTTGAGTTTTCTTTGAGGTTTTATTTCAGTGTTATATAGGTGATTACAATACAACACAAGAACTCTTCATATATTTAAATAAACACAGAAACGAAATTACAAGATTTTTTTTGAAATTATACGTCTTATGCGATTTGCAACAAAACGTTGACGTCGCGTTAAACGTTTAACGCTACAATGGAGGGGGAATTTTTCTCTCTCGTATGTTTGCGAAATGCGTATCTCTTTTTCGCGCTGCGACTAGCAGATCCGATAGTGTAATGGTGTCGCTAATGGATTGAGAAGCCTAAGGAGCTAGGTTCAAATCTCGAGAGAAGCATGTTTTTAAATTGTTGTATTTTTGCCCTAGTTATAATTTTAGGGTTCCTTGTTGAAGTATAACTTCTTCCGCACGGAGGGGCTCCACGCACTATTTTTTTTTTCTATTTCTGCCATTTAGTTAGCCATTTATGGAATTTTTGATTAAAGCACATTTTCTATCGCATTTTCAGCAAACCTAAGAAAACAAACATACGTCGCTAGGTTATAATGAAAATAGTGATTTGTGAGTATTGCGGCGACAGTAATTCCCAAATGGAATCACGAAGAGTGCAGCCTCCGCCGTGGACCGAATTGCAAATACGTATGTCGCCGACTTTATTCCGGCTTTCCGATTCGATCTGGAATATATTGCTAGCAACTTAGGTACAATATCATACGAAATACCTTATACGATACCTATATGATAATTATGAAGTGAAAAGCTCTCACTTCAAAATTATTTGATTTGCTGTTAATATTTATTATATACGTAAGCCGAGAAAACGCTGACGCGATGAGCTCGACGGGATGCAGGTAGACTGGAAAAATTGGCTTGTGATCAAACTGGTGTGTTTAAGGAGATGATCTCTCATCTCCTTCCACAGTCTTCTAACTTATACCCACTTGTGGGAAAATATAGGTAAAAAAATATGGGTAAAATTGTTCTCATCGGTCAAGCAGGAATCGCTTGTTTCCACAGATCAGCTATATTGGGTAACTTAGACCAAGCTGCGTCTTAAGTTTCAACCACGGTGGATTAGACACCCCGGAACTTTACATTATTCCGGAATAAAACGTTTTTACATAGTATCTTATCGATGTAACTCTCCGGCTTTTGAACTAAACTTATGCCAAAAAATCACGTCAATCGGTTGCTCTATTGAAAATAGAGGAACAAACAAACAAACATACTTTCGCATTTATAATATTAGTATGAAGTATGAATTGTATGACCTTCAACGGTAACAGTCAATAATAGGCAGTCTAACTGTTTTTGTAGTGTTAGTGTAAGCTTGTATTTTGTTTAGTTAATAAAAGCACTTGCCCTATTAAAAAGTAATAAATATTTAGGTATATCAATCTCAAACTATAATTGTAGGTCTCTTTTGCAGCGTAAATTGCTTGTGGCGTGGCTGTACTAGTTGGTCCTCTTCTTCTTCTTCTTCTTGTGCCTCTCCACTACTGAGGTTGGCCGTCAGCTCAGCAAACTTCTCTCTATCTTGTGCCAAATGGAATAGTTGTTCAACGCTGGCTTTGCTGGTCCATTCCCGGATGTTGCGTAACCACGACTGTTTCCTTCTTCCAGTGCGTCGTTGGTCTTCACTTAGCTATTGTGCAACTTTGGGCTTATTCCTTCTTTACCCTACGTGTAGCGTTAATAACTGTATGCCACCGTGTTTTTGAAGAGCTCAAAACGTGTGTTCAGTTTGTTTAAATTTTATAAACAACTATCATCGGAAGCCGTCCTCAGGCTAAAAACTCTGCAATTAGGGCTACAAACAAGCAAAGCATTGTAATCAAGTTGCGTGATTCACACCAATTGTAGAAGGTTCTCTTGTCTTCGAAAGAACAGTACTCGGTAGTCCCGGCAATCAGTTCCGGCGAGCTGGTAATGAATCCCGGCGGATGTTCCCGGCTACGATCGTGACTCAACTCCTGATCAATTCCCGATGCGTGCCGTAACGTGTGATTTATCGGATCAGGTCAGATCAGGTGAGGATTCACGGAAATTCGGGTAATGAGGGTTGTACGGTCAATTAGGGATGGTTCAAATGCTTACCAATAAAACACGATGAAAAGCAGGTGAGTAAATTAAGGAGTTTTTTAATGTTCAGTGATTTTTTTACTACCGGTTGGTACGAGCCGAGTACTTCTTATACAGGACTAGCTGATACCCGCTACTTCGTACGCGTAGAGCTCGGCTTTCGGCCTCGCTACTACGACCCGCTCCAGGAACACAAAATTTCATCCAAATCGGTCCAGCCGTTTACTCACCGTTTAAACCTTCCCTAGACCTCCACGAACATTTCGAATGCAAAACCGTGGAAATCGGTTCGTGCGTTCTGGAGTTATAGCGTCAGGAAGGAAAACCCGACTTATTTTTATATAGTAGACTAGCGACCCGCCCGCCCGGCTTCGCACGGGTGTAATTTACGTGCGAAGCCGGGGCGGGTCGCTAGTTATATAATTATTTAAACTATCCTATATCTCAAGTTGGATCGAACTGCACATGGTGTGCGAATTTTATTATAATCGGTTAAGTGGTTTAGGAGTCCATTGAGGACAAACATTGTGACACGAGATTTATATATATTAAGAAGATAGCAGGCCCCGTGGTTTTACCCACTCACCTGCAGGGACCGTTATTTTTTGATGGGTTAA
This sequence comes from Agriopis marginaria, assembly GCA_932305915.1. Lineage (NCBI taxonomy): Eukaryota > Metazoa > Arthropoda > Insecta > Lepidoptera > Geometridae > Agriopis > Agriopis marginaria. Next base: position 6,435,704 of record OW029926.1, read on the forward strand.
AAAGTAGCCTATGTATTAATTCAGAGATTTCAGGGTATTAGCTATTCCCACGCCAAATTATATGCAGAATATCTAATATTGCGCGCGCGGCTCGCTTTGCTTTGAAAATTTGTGTTAACACCAATTTCTATATTTAATATATTCCGGTCGTATGGCCCATTTTCACATAGTTATGTTTTGTTGGGATTTAATTCATTCATTCTAATTCATTACTTAAGAAAATCAACCTTTTTTAACTTCCACGGAACTCTTTTCTCGCCATTTTCCTGTAATTAATAAAAAGCAGGTCCATTAACGCTATCGATCTCCAGTAACAAGTTGATCCGAACTGCTCTCTTGTGTATAAGCCAATAACGCAAAAAAGAGGGGCAGAGTCCTAAATGAGCCGTCTCTTGTTACTCTTGAATATTTATGAAGGGCCATCAAGAGCCATCGGTGTTTTAATGCATTTTATTACGGCACTATGAGCTTAGTTATTGGAGACTCGATGGAAAAAAAACATTAAAGAAACTCGATTTTAAATATTTTACTTAGTACCGCGAGGAAATAATCAAATTCTTGCTGTCTACGGTGATACTTTTGTAGTAAAATTTTAAGGACATAATAATTATGCTTGTCTATACTTCTATACTATAATCTTAGATAAAATATGTACATAATATTATAAAGAGGAAAGATTTGATTGTTTGTTTGTTTGTTTGCATTGAAGAGGCTCCGAAAAACTGTACCGATTTGAAAAAAAAAAACACTGTTGGGAAGCTACACTATCCCTGGGTAACATAGGCTATATTGTATTTTAACCTCTCTTAATCCTTTTCTACTAAAGCTCCAATAATGTAACCCAAGGTGTAAAAAAATAAGATTTACAATTTGAACTTTGCGTGTTTGAAAGTTCTAAGACAGTACAACGTCTGTCAGGTCAGCTAGTATTTACATAAATTTTAAAAATGCAAGTAGGGTATATATAACATCCTTGGAAAAATTTTATACCCATGTCTCATGTACAGACTGTATAGCCACTTTATATTTTGTATTACTCTGATATCCGATTATTTATCACGTTTCCTAATAAATAATAAATAAACCAGCCAAGTGCAAGTCGGGCTCGCGCACTGAGGGTTCCGTACCACCACAAAATTAAATAACGAAATTACCAGTTATAACTTGGTAATGAACAGAAACTTATCACCGATTCGCACTTGGCCATTTTTTATTATTTGTTGTTATACTTTAGAGTGTGTATTATAATCACGTTAACTTTGACTTTACGCTTGTAAGTATTACCGGTTTTACATTAGATCTAATACAAATATACGTAAAAAAATACGTTTGTTGTCTATAGGCAACCCCCTTTCGTTTTTACTTTTTTATTATTTGTGAGTCAATCCGCCGTAGCATTACATATTACGTTCTTTGGGTACGGAACTCTGAAAACGGTGTTTCTGACCCCACGATAGAAGTTGACTATATAGTTGACTATATGTTGACTATATGTTGACTATAATTATGTTAGTGTTTTAAGCAATCTAGTTTAGGTGAAGAAAAAAGTTGCGCGACCGCAAAGCTAATCTGGGTGCGTCAAGATTCACGTTTGCGTGATTTTCCGAACTAAACTATTTTAACGTTAGTTTGAGATTGCGTAAGGAGTTGGGCGTAAGCCTCAGCACGCCTAAAGAAGTTTTCACTTCAAAAAACGGATTAATCAAGTACTACGATTTGCATAAAGCTTGTGTCAAGAAATGGTAAGATTATGCACCGCGCTACAACTTCAAATCTTTCTAACCATATCCATATTCCAGAGCCACATTGTCGCCAGAGAACAATAAACCAATTAAAGCTGCCATATTTCAGCCACCGTATTTACATTTATATTGGAAGCTTCGGCCAATGCCAGATTGAGTTTTGGAATTTAGAATTTAAAGTCGAGTGTGAATTTGTAGACGAAAATGATAAAGTCTGACGAGCTTGTATAACATGTTGATTGAAGTTTTCTCCGGAGGTTTTAATTGGCAATTTATCTCGATTTTACCCGTTTTTTTATTTTTATCACTATTTGCTATAATAAAGAAATTTCAAATGAGTAAAGAGATTTTAAAAGGACATCCTAGAATTTTGTTTAATTTTTTTTCAAACTCGTGCTTAGAGTACCTACATCTAATTTACAAAAACGAATCCTCTTTTTTTATTTGTATAAGCTATTAATGCAAAACTATAAAAGTAGGAGCTTTGCATCGTCATCCAGTTTATTATTGACCAGGGGCCTTACGAACAACAGCTAATTGCGGCACCTAATCCGCTCAGTTGGAAAATCACACGACCGCAAAACGTATCTGGGCGCGATAAGGTTCACGTTCGCGTGATTTTGCAAGTGAGCGGATTAGGTGCCGCAATTAGCTGTTGTCCGTAAGGCCCCAGTACGTACCAAACAATATATTATTCAAAAGTTCTGTAAATTATCGAAAAGTTAGGTTAGGTTAGGTTAAGACAAATATTTCCTGGGAAACTTTAAAAAAAATTCTTTCCATAAATCCCTTATTTGGACTACTAAGAACATTAAAAAAGTGCCAAATCAGTCTAGCCATAACCGGTATCAAGTAATGCTCTTGCGCGTAGTGATGAAAACATTGATGATGATGATGAAAAGTAGCCTATGTCACTCTCTCCCCCCCCCCCCCCCCCCCTTAAACTATAGATACGCATGCGTAAAATCAGGCCGTTCCGCTGCTCCGTTGCTGCGGGAAAGAGGAACAAACAAACACACTTTCACATTTTTTTAAATTTTTTTTTTTGTATGATAGATAAGACTAAGAAATAACAGTTTTTTTTTTAATCTTTACATAATTTTTTTTTTAATAGAATAAGTGGCAAACAAGCTGCCTGTTGGTAAGTGGTCACCACTGCTTATAAACACTCGGGCATTGTAAGTGCGTTGAGTGTGTTGATATAAAAAAATCGCATCCCTTTAATAAGTGCACTCCTAAATATTTTATGACCACGATAATGATACGAAAATCACAAAAGCAAACCTACCGTTCGCGATGGGCCACATGTTAACCAATTTGTACCATCAAGAATCTCCCGCTGAGAATGTATTATACCTACCACCACCATTCTACTATAAAACAATGAATATACAATCCCAACCTTATAACAAAGACGTAAAGGTGCAAAATAGCTTGAGTTTTGAGTCGGCATTTGTGCAAATATTGCTCAATATAAACATCACGCCCTACTATACAAATTATTATTTCTAACAAAAGATACTTGATTATGAATTATTATAACTGAATGGGTACTTGTTCTTATTTGTGCAGTTCTGATGTTTTATGATAATTGGGCTCGCAAGTGTCAGAGTTCTACTAGGAAAAACCAGAAAAGTACGAGTAGGACTCGCGCTCTGAGGGTTCCGTTGGCCGGAACCATCAGATCGCGAGCGTCTTCCAAACAAAAAAAAATCACTAAAAGTTGAAATATTTGAAGACAACCTTAAGTTTGTAGTGGAAAATAAGGTTCTTCGATACATATTACCAACTACAAGTGTAAGTTTGTAATCGCAAAAGTTTTTTTTATATGATATAAATTCAAATCTACAATTTTTGGATTTTTTCCTTTATATATGTGCTGTGAGACCTTGCCTTTTGCCAAATTTCATGATTACCCTTATCATGATTACAGGAAATACCCTATAGGTTTTGATTCCCTATGTGAAATCGCAAAATATGCGACATAAATGGTCATATCCTTTATTCGATTTTTTCGCTACTAAAAGAAATTGTAGACTCAAGATATCAATTTAAACTTGATATCTTTATGCGTTTCTGAGAAAAGGGTCTTGACAGACAATCAGACAGACAGATGGACACACGGATAACAAAGTGATCCTATAAGGTACTTTTATCGGTACGGAACCCTAAAAATCACTACAATAATACAAAACAAAAACTAAACGTCCTAATCTCAAGACTGCGCTCACCAACCACGGCTTTTTCCCGTTTTCAAAATTTTAATGATAAAAATCTCTGATTGAGTATCTAAAAAAACCGATTGGACAATATTCTTAGAATAACATAGCAAATAGTCTACCTGTGACAACGGACACAGGGACACTGGAAAGTATTAACAAATGTAACATACTTACAGTAGATGTCCTAAAAGAGTTCAATTCAATGAGCTTCATTTTATCTCGTAAAAAAACACGTTGCTCGTAGAACATCGGGTGAAACTGAGGTGTGTAACTATTTCAGTACAAAAACTTATTTGAAATTAAACCTTAAATGAGTACATTCATCTCCATTATCTTGCCAGAGTGTTAACCACGAAAACGCGTATAGTCAGTTGTGAGTGTTACCCGATAGTAATAATTAATCTGGGTGTCTTTAAGTTGCACGGAAATCGGATGATTCTAGGCATGCGTACTCCATTGATACACATCAAAGTGCAAGAATAAAAGCTACAAAATCGCGGGTACAACCATACACCTAGTACATAATCTTTAATGGATTATTGGCAACATTATTAGGCTTAAAAAACTTGATACATTATCTCAAACGAGCATCCAAACATACATCAAGTCTAATGCATCGAGATACTCCTATAATGGAATTTATCAAAAATCGAAGGGGTGTGTTGCGTCATCCCCTAATTTGGTTTTTATTTTATTTCAACCCCAACGTAGGGGCTAGTGTGGAATTAGTCTTACCATATGCGCTCCTACTTGAGTTACAGGAGCGACTGTTCATTTTTGTGGTGCTGGTGTTGCCAGAATGGTGTGGTAAATGATGAGGTTATACATGTTCAGTCAAATAAATAAAAAATTTCTACAACCAAAAAATACTACAAGTTATTGACTATGTTCTTTTAATTCTTAAGTTCATATTAAAATAATTAAAATTATACTTACCTACACTATTTATTAACAACTTTTTTTATAATTTAAAATATACTGCATTAAAGCTAGAGAAAGAAAATTTAAAAAAACTCAAGTAAAATTACGAGTTGACAGCTAGTAGCATCGGTCATGTTAAAAAAGTTTTATTTTTACTTTATCTCTACGGATACACATAAAAATAAAATCGCATTGGAATTATGGAAATAGCTTGGTAGAACTTTAACATTTTTGTTTATCTTTATAATTTTTTTGGCCTAAATAAAGGCAAGAATAAATATGACACCCCAACCACAAAATTAAGGGTGGTGCACATGACCGTAATCTGAGCTTTACCACGCTCGTAGCATGTGTGCACCAGCTTAAACTCTGATGTAATGCCGATTACTACCACGTAGCTTTTAATTTTATTTACTTCTATTAGACATCTGGAATAAATAATACTACTAGATGTGCTTTCTTTCTCTCATCGGGAAGTTGAAAACTCTATCTTAGTGGAACCATGTCTATTATGTCTTCTGTGGTGGAACTATCATAAACATATATGAACTTTTTTTGTTGATCTCTAGATTATTCTCATTTGATGGCCTCTAGATCAGTGACCTCGTGTGCGTGTTGACTGAGTAAGTCTTGCACACAACGCAACTAGAAAAAAATTGGTGTACCTCATCCATCAAGGATTTACTCCTTGATCGAAGGTGTACCTACACGTATCACATACATCATTACATACGTGCATCTTGCATACGTACAAGCATGCTCTTGTTCTAAGTTACGCAGGTTACTTGCATCGTGTGTGAGACGCTTAAGGCACAGAATATTATTTGTGTTCTTTTAAGTTGTATAATAAATGTCTACTTTAAAAAAATGCGCTTTATAAACAATAAAAAACAATATCCTTAAAAAATGTGATGAACAGTTTTACCATTTATACTGGTAATTATAAAAAATATTTAAACAAAAGTTTGTTATAATATTTTGAAATGTTCTCAAAATGATCGAAGCACATTTTAAAAACTAGACAGTCGTTATTTTCCAAAAAAAATACACGAGCGAACAAGATCGCTGCTCCCGGTATAACGGACGGTCCGACCAGACTTCGGATGGGGAAAAGGCTAGTTAAAGGTTAGTTAGCTAGTTTTAAGGCTAGTTAGTGTTGGCCTAAGCTGACTTAATCCAAAATTGCAGGCACTAAAGTTGGTTTACAAAAACAACAATTGTTTGGACATATTAAAGGCTTTTAGAATGTCTGATAACATTCAAACTAGAGCCTGCCTGTCAGCCTACACGAATTTCAGCTTCTCTATCTATCATAGCCACTACATTATGAAATCAAGGAAAAATTCAAAAATAAGCAATAAAAAAGCAATTCCAAGTCAAAAGATGAACTCTTCCCATCGAAAGCAAAGAACAGTTTGCATACATTGCCTTATCATCCCATTATACACATTTTAACTTTTAAAAGCACACACGATAGACACTTGATCACTGAACATTACCATCAGGGATCCGTTTAATCTATAATGCGTCTTATCGCAATATTTTCCATTTCCGGGGAAAACTGGGGAAAGCGCGGAACGTCGGGCCATCGCCAGGGGAAATAAGAAGCCTGAGTTTCACTTTGTTGTTTTTTTTCGCGGCGCAGAATTTTTCGTACTTCCCTCTTCGTTTACACTTACAGTTACCCGTGTTGCTACCTGCATTGTGCTGAATTAAATATCGGGCCCGGGCAAAGGGTGAAATGTCTGGATTTGCATTTGTTTGCAACAATGAAACGGATTGGAGTTGTATTTAAGTTGTACCTACGTGCAAGTTGAAAAATGTTTTAATGAAAAAACTACCGAACGTACTCAAGTTTGTAAGTTGAACATTTCGTAATATTTGTGTTTTTATTTGAATTGTTCGCTACTCACCTCGAAGATCGGATTAAGTGGCGTGGCTTGGAAGAGCCTTTGTTCAACAGTGGACTGAAATGGGCCGATTATGATAACGATGATTTGGATTGTTGAGTTTTGTTTTAGTTAGGCATCAATTCTGTTACATAATTTCATAATGAATCTAATAGCGACAAAGTTGTCAAAATCTCTTTAAATTTTAGTTAAAACATATCGAAAATCGTTGTTTTCTATTGTGTTGGTATTTTAGTTTGGAAAAAAAATTATGGCAACCATGTTAAAGTAGTAAAATGTAGTATAAAATACGCATAATTAGCATATTGTTCAACTGCGCAAGTAGTATAATAAGCAATTCGCATTAACACAACGAATATTTGATTCAGAACACCTATTTAATCGACAAAAACGGAAAATTTATTATGAGAAAATGTACGCAAAAATAGCATTAATTTATTCAACGCCAATATCCCAGGTATCGGTATCCGTAATTAGTTAATGTACCTTCTCATATCCGATAATTTATTGAGACGGAGCATCTCTCCTCCCCCTCCTTAATAACTCCTCCCCTAGCCCAGCGCTGGGAATTAACGGCGGCGAAAAACTCAACCAAAATATTAATGCACCGTACTATGGTAAGTATTGACGGTTATATATAGAGCGAAATAGAAGTTTTGATACTTTAACATCATCTTTCCTCCTGATATAATTGCGGTTCTCATGCTGCAACAGAACAAATCAACGTGATTTTTTGCATAGAAAAGTTGGAGGGCCAGAGAGTGACCTCCCTTTTTATCTTGAAACAAATAAGCACAGCTTACGTACCATAATATTAATAAGGGCAACCGTGGGGTGCAGCTAGTCCAAAATCGAAAATCAAAATCGTTTAAGAAAATGTAAAATGGCTATTCTTTTAGTATTGGAAGCCGAGATTAAGTTTGGGTCAATGCGTCCAAAGTAAGTAATAATTAATACCTGATAATAACGCTAAAAACAATGGTTTTTGTAACCTACCCAATTTAACTATGAGTCACTTTGCTTTAACACTATTTAAACCTTGCAGCGATGGATAGAAAACAATGCTTAGTATTTCAACTGTAGCCTAATGTAGTGTCGTTCAGTGTGGAGGTTAAAGAGGTCTATGTTTAGCAGCGGACTTCTTCAGGCTGATGATGATGATGAGTTTGCCTAGTTGTTCCGGATTCAAATCGGTAGTAACAATGCTCAATATCACATGGAAAAAAAAATCTTGAAATCTCCAAGTATCAAAACACGTCGATCGCTGTAATTGGCACGCGCCTCAATAGGCGGTCTCACCGTTGGATTAATCAGAATTGTTTCGCCGTGAGATATTGTCGCCATCAGCGTTGGCATCTCAGATGAATACCGCTAATGATATATTGAAGAGCTGAGTTTTATTGTTTACACAATTTGTTTTATAAATTTAAGAAAATAACAACAAAAAAAAAGTAAAAAAATACATACAGTCGAATTGATAACCTCCTCCGTTTTGAAGTCGGTTAAAAAGAAACAATTTTGTATCGTCCATGATTCAGATATTCTGTTGAATATCTTCTGTTGTTGTTGTTGTTTTCTGTTGCCCCATTTTGAATGTAAGTTTCGGTTGATTATCTAAGTTACTAGTTTTAAAGCCATTGCAGACAATCGTTCGGGCAGTTTAATACTAGTGGCAGTGGGCAGGGCACATATCACGCAGAATAGATGGCCGATGGGGCCGAAAGGTTCTTGAATGGAGACCACGGACCGGTAAGCGCAGCGTAGGACGGCCACCCACAAGATGGACAGACGACCTAAACGAGACCGCAGACAAACGCTAGATGCAGGCCGCTTCCAACTGGCTCTTTGGAGATCGATGGGGAAGGCCTATGCCCAGCAGTGGCCGTCATATGGCTGAAATGATGATGATGAGTATACATATTAAGTATTTTGTGTGCATCGACTCTGCATTATCAGATCTAATTCCCTCCTTCCCATTTTTCTATCAGACTGCCAGAGTTACTAGCACGAAAAATCGACACCACTTTATGGTTGTTATTTCGAAAACCCGTACGAAGCGCTTTGATTCCGCTTTTGTTGTGCAAACTACTTGTTTGTAGAATGCGCTGCCTAAATGGGTGTTCCCCGATAGTTACAATCTGGGTGTCTTCAAATCACGAGTGAATCGGGTTTTTTAGACAAGCGTGCTTCGTCGTATAACCGCACCAGGCGAGGTGGCGGTCAAACGCAAGCATATTATTAAATAAATAAATTAAAAACTGACTTGCCGCGTTGGATTACAATAGTAACACGTTGCGCAAGATACCGACCAGCATTTTAGCCATGAGATGCTTCGACCAGACGTTTAGATAATTCATTAAAAATATTTTTGGCATCCGACCCCCACGTACCTAAAGTTGCGACCCCAGGAGGCACAAACATGTACTGCTGGCAAACATTCCCATTCAGTGTGATAATGCCGCCAGCATTACCATTGCTGGGTACTCTGTCTACTGATAGTTGGCTTGAGCATTTGGAATGTCTTTAAACCTTGAACGGTCTAACAGTCTATGTTAATGTTAGCTTGTATTTTTCCCTGTTTAAAAAAACATGTACCCTCTGTCTAGGCTACTATATTTTTCTATGTATCATCATTTAAAACTAAATTAGCAGTAATAATTATGAATCACATGGTCCATACTCATATACAGGTTGATACGATACCCGCGTACTTTTTCTCTCATAATAAGTTCTCGTGCCGTGATTGGTTCAACCCCCAGGGGGATTCAACTTCGTCAGCAAATGAACAGTGAGGCAGCGCGATAATAATTTATAAGACATCCTGTATTATTTATTGCTGGTGCTATATTAGTAGACTGGAGTGCGTGAATCTGTGTTATTATGTCAGAAACGATTTTCTGATGAAACACAAAGATATTTGCTAGCATCGAGCGCGTGGAATTTTTATAGCGGGTGGTTTTTTAAAAACCTTCACACAACATTGTGTTGAACATTTTATGATTTTAACTTTTTGAGTTCTAGCGCTAAAACTGTTATCTCTGTCTGTTATGTCTGTTGTTACTGACTTTTTCGTAAAATAGTCTCGACCAAGAATGTTTCTCAAGTACCTTCCTTTTTGACTAAACTATTAAAATTATACGTCTCTGAAATTTGGCTAAGTCTACAGACCTTTATATTGTTTGAATTTTTCTTTACCTAACCATAACCACCAATTCCTGAACTATGAATGTTGACAATGACAACAATTATATGGGTTCCGTTTTGGATACGGAACCCTACCGTACGCGTGTCTCGACACGCTCTAGGCCAGTTTTTGTTATTATTTTCGAACACACATGAATAATTTATTGCTCTAAACTTTAGAGCATTTCGAGTGACCTTAAAACTTGACTTTCTAGTCTAGACTGCTGTTTATTCACACGTATCTTATTATGATTATGTATCAATTAGCTAATAACAAGCATATTCAGTAGAAATCTTTAAATAAACTTATCAAAAATGAACGCTTCAAGTATTTACTAAAATATCAATAAGAAAAACATCCAACTTTTAAGCCATTGCAACCTAGAAAAACTCAAGCTCCAAAATAAATAACCACATACAAGACCGCGTGAAGAAGATATATTGGCCAACAAGGGAATACAATTCGGGATAGCAGAGGTCGTTCCCGTTAGTAGAAATGTAAGTAAATTTGAATAAAACATAGCCGGTTGAACGTGGCTCACGGAGCTTGTTTACCTCCTTTTTGTGCATTTTTAAGGCTTGTTGATGGTACATGCTTATGAGGAAACAGACTGAGATTTGTTAAGCCGATGAATGTAAATACAACATTTTTTTTTTCTCAAAAAGAATAATTCGATTTAAAACCAGCTCTATACAAGGTTATTTTTATATAACTAGCCATCTCTTAATAATCTGTACATCATAACATAAGCAACAAATATGTTACTTCAGATAAAAAAATTAAGCCAACTGGTAGTGGGTTTGGCCATTTGGAATATCTTTAGACCTTCAACGGTCTATGATATGAAGAGGACAGAGTCTAATTAGCTTAAAATATAACATTTTCTATGGAACTGCTGATTCATTTTTGTGAATTTTCAGAAGTCGTATAAACAAGAGTGAATGGTTGTCTTCTAAGTCTGCGTGCTTCACCTTCGACCACATCGTCGCTTACAAACAGGCGAGTTGGTGGTCAAACGCGGACTTATCCGTGCTAAAAATAAAGCGTTGGTTATGATGAAGAGATGGCTGGTTGATTAAAAGTCACATATCTCACTGTCACCTCTCGCTCACCAAAATTTTTAAATGCTTACCTATATCTGATAAATTTGTCAGCCAATTTAACTGTTTTTCTTTTCTAAAATGTGTAATGTATTTAATTTATTTATTTCGTTTATTTGCCAGTGTACAGAAATTACATGAGGTCCTTAAAACAACAAGTTGGTACAAAGACCCTGTTAGGGCGCTGCAATTTTACTTATTAACAATTTGACACATAATATTATCTTAAATATCCATCGTTAAGCCTGTTAACTGTAATAAATAAAACATTAGGACACGTCTGGTCTATTGTACACATCTTGACTTTGATAAGGTTTACACTAACGAGAACTTATATGTTTATGTAATATAGTAAAACCACCCTCAGTTATAACGCGCCTACACTATTTTCGTATAAAAACGATGGCAGCATAAATTAACGAGGTAAAGGGTTAACCAGACAAGACAACAATCTACTTAACTTCATTTTAATTAATCTGGTTCCATTTATTTAGCTTGTTAATTAATTAAGGTAAAATGTTTTAAGGTTGAGGGAAAAGATTTTATCTTAACTCTGAGCATTTCGTCGTAACGATTTTTGTAAAATTTACCATAACAAAACTGTCAAAGTTCGTTACTTACCTAATCTTTTTAACAAAAACTATTAACATATCTTGAATTTTTAAAATTATAACCAAGCCTAAAATTACTTACTTCTTAAGTTGACGCAGTGACCCAAAATGTGTATTGGCCTCCAATACTAAAAGACGCCATTCTTCTCTATCTTGCGCAAGTTCACGCCAGTCATAGACGTCCAGTTCCTGTAGATCTACAAGCCTAAAACTATTTTTTTTTAATTAGTTTTAACCCCAAATTAGTTGTATTAGTAGGTATTTATCACTGGTTGGTACTGCCACACGGTTTTACCCGCTAGCCACGTTTTTCTATGTACTCACACATATTTTCGCAAATCAATTTAGTTAAGTTTTACGAATAGGGTGATTTGTCCTTTGCCCGCGAAATTCAAAATTCACCTAAAAAAATCAACGTGTTTTTTAGAACCACTTTTTAAAATTACTTGTAATACAATTTTAATGGTATTGAAAATAAAAACACCTTAAATTTTTGTAGACAAATACAATAAATCTCATTATACAGTAAATTTCCTCCTCAAAAGGGGAATCTCGGCAATCCGTTCCATTGTCGCTACCCAAAAGGGAGTCAAAACAAATGTCATATGTTTATGGGATTTTCATGTTATGTTAATGCGAGTTTATATTTGGTTTGCTAATAAATATTATTTAAATTTACATTAAAATAATGTATGATATCCAAATGCCAGATAAAAATTCAGTTTATTATACATATTTCATAATAGCAGGGAGACTTTCCACGCCATTAGAGAAATGTTGTAAGTAATACTACTACCTAAACTCGGTTCAAGCATTTGCTTGCTCTGATAGTTGCAAAGACATTGTAAAAAAATAATAAAAACATTTTCTTTTGATATTTCACTGAAGTATATCGTGTACCTATCTGCTACAGTCTTACGTGCACAAACCTACAAAATGTGATTAGAATTCATGGTTTTATTTTATAGGGTTCCGTACCCAAAGGGTAATAACGGGGTCCTATTACTAAGCCTACGATGTCAGTCTGTCTGTCTGCCCTACATATTAACGGCTGTATCTTTCGAACCGTAATAGTAAATATACCAGTATATACCATCAAATACCATAATGGTACCATAATATACCAGTTGAAATTTTCACAAAATATGTAATGTTATGGCGGATTAATTATCAAATAATATAAAAGTAAAAGCGACAAGGGGGACCCCATACAACAAACGCGTTTTTTTGCGTATTTTTGTATTAGCTCTTATGTAAAAACGGTAATACATACAAGGGTCAAACTTGGCATGATTATAGTACACACTCTAAAGTATAATAAAAAATTATAAATAATTGCCAAGTGCTAGTCGGTGTCAAATTTCTGTTAATCAAAAGTTATACCGAGCGTCATTTGCAAAATATTAACTATGTGACGGCGTAGCAATTCCTTGGCTATTTTGGTAGGCATTAAGTTGGAACAAATAGTTTTTTAAAATTGATAATTATTGTATTTTGTGGTGATTCGGAACCCTCAGTGCGTGAGCCTGACTCGCACTTAGCCGGTTTATTTAATATATACGCCTGATTATAAAGAAAAGCTGAATAAAAAAATTATGATAAATGATGATTATATACGCCTAGCTGTGGTTAAACACTGCTTTTCTGAAAATCTATGTATTTATGAATTTTAACAGATATGTCACCAAGATTTCATTACAATCACAATACGAATAATCAAACCACATTCGATAACGGAACAATAGAGTTATGGCCGCGGTCCCCTAAAGCTAAACTAAGCTAAACGCTAACCCGATCAGGCATAATTTGTGACCAATTAGAATAATGGTCCACACACAGTGATGTATGCACGACGTGACTGACACAATAAATGAGTGGAGTAGAAACACTACTATTCTTACCGACAGAATGAAGCGGAAACGACTTCTTAGAGAAGCAGGAAAATTAAGGGATTAGTGGGCTGTTTTGCTTATTACATGGTTATGGTTGTTGGAAAATTTGTTTCGTTAGATATTTTCTAAAGCTTTCTTTTTTTCATTTTTGTCCTAAAGTTTGCAGTTTAATAAAATACATTTTTGTAAATACTAGTTGTTTTTTGAGAAATTCTGTAATAAAAAGAAAGATCAAAGACAGGATCATAATATAATCTAAAAGAATAATGCGTAACCTCAAACAATATCACCTTAATTTGTATCATTAAAATTGAAAGAAAAAACTTATTTATTAAACATGTATGAATTTTGTTCACCATGTTTAATGTTTATTGTAAATGTTTTTGAGCTTTTATGTTCTATTTGATTTTATATAATAGAGAATTAAAAACTTCTATAACTTTCGTAGTTAGTACAAAATGTTAGTACCTAAATCAATGGACTAATACATATAATACACTTTAAGTATTTTATAGGTAGATAGAAAGAAACTCTTTATTACACCAGAAATAAAAATTACAAAACGATAGTAAACACTTACGAGCTAGTGCCACAAGTGACGGCCTTATCCCTAAAAGCGATATCTTCCAGGCAACCAAGGAATTATATATATCTACGGTCTATTTACGGTATATAAAATGATTCTCGTATCTCCTTCTCCACAGCATTCTCTGTTCGTTAATAAATGTTTGGGGCTGGCGTTTGTCCAGTGACATAACGTCAATGTCGCCTGTTGTACTCACTGGTTATGTATTTATCGAGTTGCGGTGCATTGTCTATGTGACGAGTCAGGCTCTAATTGCAATACCTGTTTGGAAGATTGGAACGTTTGTAAATCTTGTATGAGTTACGTCTGGTCGTGTATGGTCCAGTCTAGACCAAAATTTACGAAACAGTTAAATTTAATTATAATTTACAAGTAGTTCGCCCGAACTGTGACATCGCGATCCATAAATCTTTGGAACCCCTCAATCGACATTGCCCATATTAGTTTTTTTTTTATTGAAACGAACTACTTGCCTACAAAGTTTCATAAAGATCGGACTAATGATACCTATTACAAAACTGCTTATACTGTCGTTGTTTTTCGGTCGAGATGATCGACCGATCTGTAGTAATTACTGTAGATACCACAAATGACCATAAATCTATCAATAGAAGACACGTATTCAGGCGAAGCGTGTCAATCCCGATGGGACGAATAAAGTTAACTATGACATCTACATCCATTACCTACATCTACTGCGTGCTTGTTTGATGTGCCAGTAAACTATCTTGACGTATAGTTTTTTTAATGAAGATGAGAAGTGACTAGAGAATTTTGGAATGTGCACTAGGAAGTTTGAATTAGTAAGATCGAAACGCTGTCAGAAGTTTTAAGGAAACAATGATTCTAAAGATTACCTTCAGAACGATACATTCCGGAACGCAGCTTTGGCCTCCACTGGCCAGCCGTAGGGCTCGTCTAAGGAATTGCCTCCAGTGGTGAGTCGTAGGGCTCATCTAAGTTTTCAAGAGCCAAAGGAAGAGACCTTCAGACTTTAATAGGGCCGTATAAGTAGGTCTCTATCCAAGATGCCAAGGAGCAGCAGTGCGGTGGCTTCAGTCAATCTTTCTCATGTTTATAAACTTCTTCTCAGTTTTTCCAAGCGTTCAGGCTACTCGTAGTACCGGACCACAGAAAAAAAGCATGTACCGGAACCCTGTCTGAAATTTTATTTTTCATCGTCCTTCAAATCGAATGCGTTCTTAATTCAATACGCCATAAGTGGCCTGTATTTCGGCCCGTATCGTATGCCCGTTTCGGCCCTAAAAACGAATTATAATCTCTCGTTTCGTCCCATTTCCTACTCCCGATTTGTCGCTAGTTTATATAAAATGCTTATTTTAGTACAGTAAAAAGTCAAAACTCTTAATACCCGACTTATTTTACACAATGAATTTTAACCGTTTTTTTTATTGCATTTTTGTAAGTTCTTTTGTAAACGCAACAGTTTTCTCTAGAGCTTTCAAAGGGACATCGGCTTCTACTATCAAACCGAGTTAAAAGCAAACAAGAAACGTTATTTATCCCGAAAAGTTTGGACAGGGCCGTAAATCGGCCGTTTTGGGTTAAACAAAACGCAAAACGGCCGGTTTTTTGGGTTTAGCAAAACGGGCATAAATTAACATGGATTGACGAGGGTTGACACGGGGACATAGGTAAGTGGATACTAGTCAGTGGTCACTCGACAAGGTAAGTGTGTTTTCACAAACATGGTATTAAATGTGTCAAAGTTTTGAAGAACATACTTCGACGAAAATTTGACCTTATTGTCCACACTCCACATTTTCTATGGCAATTCAGTATGCTAAAAAAAATTAACCTATGCCAATTCCGAAACCATTTCGAGATTTTATTTATCAGATATTTATTTCCCCGAAAAAACCATTTCACATGATTTTTCCCTACGCTTAGGGAAAAACATCCCACGTTGGCAACTCTGAAAAGAACTAGACTGTAAAATCACAGATATGAAAGAAATATATTTTCTGCGTGACGAACAGTGTGTCAAATGTATTATATTTTTTTTATTCTTAAGAAGCACAGATAATACAATGTTAAAACGTGACGTCATTTAGAGGCCAATGAAAGTCGAATGATTTCTTAGTTTTTTGCTAAAATAAATGGCATCTTATCATTTTAAAAGGTCAGAGTAGAATAATAAGGGTTTGTAACATAAAATCTCGAAATGGTTTCATAATTGGCATAGGTTATTTTTTTTTTTGTATACCGAATTTTTGGCGTCTCTGCGATACAGTATCTCTGTGTATTTTAATATGCAATTAGAATTTAAAGACATTAAAGTGGTCAAGTGCGATTCGAGCTCGTGCACTGAGAATTCCGTACCACAAAAATACAATAACTATCAATTTAATAAAACCGACTTCTAAATCCATAAAATATGGAATTTCGATTCGGTGAAAGATATAATATCGTCATCCAAGTAACTGAATTACCAGTTATAAATTGGTTATAAAAATTAATTTGTCACTGACTCGCACTTGGTTATTATTACTTATTTTTTTGTTATACTTTAAAGTGTGTACTATAATAAAGCAAAGATTGACGCTTGTACGTAGTACGGTTTTTACATGAGAGCAATTACAAAAATACGTTTGTTATATGAGGACCTTCTCTTTGGTTATTTCAACTGGTTATCTATTACGGTTGTAAAGATACAGCCGTTTAAAGGTAGGATGGACAGATGGATGGACAAACAGACATCGACATCGTAGGCTTAGTTATAGGGACCCGTTTTTACCCTTTGGGTACGGAACCCTAAAAATCATTGACATTGTCAGTTGCCTATGGCTGGTGTCCTGTGATTGGCTCATAATCCAAGCCATTGCCTTCTGGAAATGTTTTAATCCTTTTTCCTTTTATTTTTTTGAGTTCTTGAGGGAATATACACGAGAATGAAAACGCGTGGCGCAGCAGCATTTGCAAAATACAAACTTCCAAAAAGGCATCCGTTTATTCGGCCCATAATTTACATAATAACAAATAGCAGTACAGTAGGCCTGCAATTAACATGATACGTTTAATTACCCCTACATAAATTGTACGCAATATTGACTGTTTACGCGAGAAAATGTTCCACACTACAAGAGAGGTGCTTTTGGAGAGGGTAAATAGAACTTTACATGTCACACCAATATTATAAATGCGGGTGTTTATGTGAGTGTGATGTTTATCTGCACTTATGGAGCTAGCATTATACCATGGATTAAATGGGTTGTTGCCATCTGTAGCTCTCTTGCTCGCACAATATCACATTATTGAAGAAAAAAAATCGAAGAATGAATTTTCAAAAAGTGAAGATGGTTATATTTTGCTGACTACCCTTGAATATTTCAAACCTCAAAAAATATTGCTTTGACTCATTCTCATCCAAACGCTCGAAGAGTCAACACGTCCTGAGGATACCTCGTGCAGAGGCAAAACACGTGTCGACAAAGTGCAAATTTTGTTTTCTATCGATATGTATTATTAGAAATCTATTATCTTTTAAAATTAAAGTCATGATGACATTAACTTTGTAATAGTTAAATTTTATAGGTCAATATTTAGATTATAACATTTATAATTGTAGTTTTATGGAGCGTTGTACGCCTATAAAACTGAGATTTATGTGTTGTAAAGAATCTACAAAAGTGTTTTATTCCTTTACAACATATATATTATCAAAATCTTTTAAAGTTGTTTAAAATGGTTTAAGGCAATTAATGTTTTACTTATATCAATGGTTAAGTAAGGGCTTAATTTAATATGGGTTTAATTGGTTATTTCTTTTATATTTCAATTAATTTATGCTTATTGTCATTACTGATTTGTTTCACATTTTACTTTCTTGTTCTGATTATAATTGATCCCAAATTCCTTATTGTAATTATTAATTATTCCTTATTCCTTAATGCGACGGTAAAGCGGAATACATTACAGATTCGTCAAAAATCAGTTTTTAACATATTAATCTTACAAAAGATCTAAACTCAGTCGCAGGTTGTTTACATGTTTTAATATCAGGGTTTTTTTCTGGTTTATGGTTTGGCAAAAGAAAACGAACAATTAAAAATGTTTATTTTTTCGGGATAAAAGTAGCGTGGTCATAATTTCGTAGCTGTATGTCCATTATCGGTCATAAATATTGTCGACAAATTCCACCAATCGCGACAATTTGCGTCCATTTGTCGCAAATTGTGCGCGTTAATAATAACAGGGAGTGGAAGAAGGACGGATTAACATTAATCAATTTTATTTATTGGCTGATTAAGTGATTAATATTTTTATAATTGTGTAAGGATACTATACTTGTAGGATCAATCGGAACAATTTCAATCCGAAAAATAAAACGATAATTATTATCTTAAAACAAAATGACTCATACATACAAATTGTATTGGTTATTAAGTTAGTTTTTACTTGGGCATTTCAAAGTTTAAGTTAATTAGTTAGGCATTTCAAAAATTAATAAGCTTAGGTCGACATAATGATTGTATGCATACGGACCTTAATAACATGTTTTAATACATCTTAAAAAACCTGTAGTAGGTACATATTATGATCCTAAAGGTATATGATTATTTACTGGATATTTACTGTGTGGTTGTGGAATGGTTGTGGTTGTGGTTGTGGGTGTGGGTGAGGTTGTGTTGTGGTCGTGGGTTGTGGATATTATGATCCTGTTAGGGTATGGCAACAGAAGGAACGGAACGGTCTATTTGTACATCGCCCAAATTATTCTTGAAATATTCTTCCAGAGTGCAGTAACGTTTAAGTAACTACTACGTTTAAAACACACTACTTTACAGGTACGTATGTATTTTGTTTTCAGTCAGTTTAAAACACTGTGAAGTATTAAACGAACCATTATCCCTTTGTATCATTAACGCAGTGAATTACCGGTAATGTTCCCCCGAGTTTTCAGTAAAACTATGCAGGTATCCGTAATACTGCCAATAATACCCCAAATTGGGCAGCACCGCTTGATTTACCCGAAAATGGGGCAAATTGAAACGTTTCACGGTTCGTTTTGGATGTCCCTTGACTAATTCAGCGTGATCGTAATGTCATTTATAAAATGCCCTGATTATGTAAAATCTAAGGAATTATGAAATTGGTAAAATCACACTAAAATATACAGAATGTGTGTACAAGCAATGTGTGTATACCTAAGAACATCAAATACAATAATATTTATTAAATATTAATAAAAAAATATTATATTAAAATAATATATCAGTAGTAACAAAAATAAAATAATAGATGCCATATATGGACACCTTTATTAGTGCGTTGCTTTAAAGACTACTTACCCTGTGTTTGGACAGCCCCAGAATATTTTGCAAGAAAAATAAAAAGGGGTAAGCCGTTCCTCATTTCACTGGTACGTGGCAGAAAGTGCGAGACTTCCACGTGTCTACAATGTGTGGATGGTATTTTTGGTGATGGCGGACGGTTCGGTAGTGGTTTCAACCTTAAAAATTGTTTTTTTAACCTCCTCAGTATTTCTGGTCTCCTGGTACTTTGTATTACAGAAACCGCTTAATCCCGTTTGGTAAGTATCCCATTTGGTAAACCTCTTAATGTACTAAAAAGTTGCGTTTGGTAAACATTTTATTTTTCATACAAGTTTCGTTTGGTTAACTTTAAAAAAAACTGTGGTTAATTTGGTAAACTTTCTGTAGAAGTTAGTACAGTCAGGTAAAAAATAAATAACACATTTTTTTGTGTTTTTATCATAGATCTGCATACTAATCAGTTTTAATCTTTAAAGAAACAACTAAATCAAAGTGAACGTACAGCTCAATAAAAGTTTTCGTAACGCACGCACAACTTTGTATCCTCACTATGCATACTAGAAAATAACGCTGTAAGTAATATGGTAATAATATAACCACTAAATATTTTGGTATTTTCTGTGTGATTTGTGGGATGCTTGAAATGTGGTTTTCACATTCTAACTTCACACTTCACTTTGACTAAGTATCATTAGATACTTAGTCAAACTGGAGTTACGAGTTTTGACCATCAATATATAAACTTAAACTAAAAGTTTAATTACAAAATCACAGTTGGTGTTTGACTTGAGATACTAAATCCATTGTATTGAATAATTATATAATAGTATTGATGACTTATTTCCAATTTTCCTATTAAATATCGAATTCCATAACTCCATGAAGTTTGTTGTAGCACCACCAAATAGCCAACATATCTTCATTTTCCAACCACTGATGATCCACGAAGTAATCATTTATATTTTCATCTTAATAACTGAAACAAATGCAGTTGTTATTAATACCAAAAGTAAATAAAAACACTTTTTACCTTATTTTGTAATGTACGAAGTTATAGTTAGGTCGTGCTCGTTTAGTCTGCAATACATGGAAATCGTGAAAAATAACAAATAAATAGAGGTTAATTTTACCAAGGAGGTTAGTTTACCTTTGACTCATAATAAATCTAGCCGTTGCCAATATCCTCCCTGGGCAAATGAGCAATAGCCATGCGTAGTTTGACATAGCTGTGAGACTCTTGGTGTTGAAATAATCTGATTTTTTTTTCTAGCAAATCTAGCAAAGTACACAAATCATCCTTTGACTATGATATTTAGAAATGTATTTGTTATTGCATTTATTGGCGCTTTTTCGAAGTCGAGTGTAACACATTCTGGTTTTCAATCTGGTAAATAAAATTGGATAGTGGAAAACAGCTTTTCATAAGTAGCCTTTTCTTTATAAGTCAATATGGCGTATAAAGAAGGTTCTATTTGTAGCAGTTTCAGTACTTCCAATGTTACCATGTATGATGTAAAACGGCTTTGCACAACACTGAACGTCCCATCTGCGAAATAATGGTAAACGTCCTTTAAATGTATTACTGCACTCTTTGAAGCAAATATAATGATTCTGTTTTCACCGCCTTCCTCGTCCCACAATGACTTGTCTTTAAAAAGATCGGGAATAATAATAAATATTCGGGACATTTTTGCACACACGGTCATCTGACCCCAAACTAAGCAAAGCTTGTGATATGGCTGCCAGAGACTGATGTATATACATATATAGGTTTAAATACTTACTTAAATAGCTATTAACACCCAGATATAGAACAAACACAAATGTTCATCACACAAATGTTTGTCCTAGGTGGGAATCGAACCCACGCCCCCAAGCTCAGAAGGCAGGTTCACTACCAACTCGACCAACGGGCTATCCGACGGGAATAACTATGGTTTGTATGCTGAGATTTGGTAATACCCAATTGTTTGTTTCTATGTAATTTTATTATAATATTGTGGTAACTATTGTATGATTTCATAGCCAGCATTGAATGCATTGTAGGTAGCTGGAATTGGAATTCAAATCTTCAAATATTATTTATTTACGTTTTTCGATGGCAAATTTAATTTAATTTTATTTTATTTTTCGAAACTCGGATTACAAGGACTGTTTCATCTTTTCTATTAATGCACCGCCACGAAATAGAATCTGTGTTCACTTTTTCCATATAATATCCAGTCCAGCACGCAATAAAATTTCACCGGGTAGATGAAATGGAAATGCGATCATATATCTATCTCATTCACACCACACACACGGTTGTTTTTCTCAACCGGTATCTCATTATCACCAATTGTTTCATAAATATAGTGTACCCCTTTTTCACCAGTTCTAACGACTTTATCCATACCGTCTTTTGTTTACATTCTTTCTTTTGTCTAATTCATACGGACGAAGCGTAGCGTTGCGTTGTAGTGATTATTTAATTTAGTGAATTGTATTTGATGATTATATTTTTGTTTGATAGGTCATACTTTAGAGGTGGTCCGATATTAATTTTATAGTACCCAATTGATTCAGTACTTTTTGAAACAATAAATAAAAAAATATATACACAGATGACGTTTTGGCATTTACCGCACTGAATGGCAATGCTTATGGGTTGAGGCAGAAACACGCCAGCATTTTGGTCACGCGTTGCAGACGCTCTGAAATATTTTTGAAAATGAGGCAAGCTCCCGGTCGCCAAAAGTCCAATGTCTCAACCCCAAACGCCTTAAATATGTAACCACTACCGAGGTTAGTATATTTGCGCTGCTTGTGCTTCTCTGCCGAATTGGCAGCCGCATCAACCTTACCTTGTGTCTCAGGAAGATGTGACGGCTTCCTTATTTTACTTAATGCGAAGTTAAAGTGGAAATACTCTAGCGATTCGTCAAAGAAACAGTTTTTTACTTCAGTTTAATTAAGAGTAAAACCAATGCAAAACGGATTAATCAAGCCACATAGCCCTCAGTTAGGGTCCAGTCCTTTGCGACCGTCTGGCCAGTGAGCAGTCCCCTAAGAGATGACCGCTCGGTTCTCGAATGCTAGAAATACGTTTGCTATTTAATCTGTTACTTTGCTATATTATAATGAACTAGCTCCGTACCGCGGGTTTCATCGTCGTGGACATATCCTCAAACGTAATTTTTTTTAGAATAAACAATTACTTCTATGTCACTGCGGCACAATCCGTTGCTCCGTTACTACGTGAAAAAGAAACAAACTTCACTTTATCGCAATAAGTAGATGATTAAGTAGAATTTCCCTGTAGTATCAAGTTTCCTAAGAACCGACTGAGGAAAACACAATCTGAAAACCCTTGAAAAAGTCATCGTAATATGCAAAATATGGAAAATCATAAGCACACATTGTGTACAGTATCACATAATCGTAGCGTATATGGCCACTTGACTGAATTAACAAAATAAACAAGCCACGGTACCAAACTCCTCAAAATGCATAGCCCATTACAAGAGAAAGTTTATTGTGATTTTTCGTTTAAACAAAGAGGGGCGCCTTTTTTACGTCACTTTGTTCAGGGACGGCATTTACTTCCAGTATGGACTACAACGGCTTCGATCAAAAAATACAAAAAAAACCGCACTAATCGTGGCTATATTTATCTTAGGGACAACTTGGACCCACAGTCACGCAAAAACTTCGTAAGCCGCAACAATGATAAGTGCTCCGTAAAAATTGCAAGAATAACAAAACATATAAGACGGCGGAGCATATCATCGGTAAGTAATACTCCATACACCCTTACTGTTTGTCATATAAATAGTCATAAAAAACCCTATAAATAACTTATTTTATATCATCATAATTATATTACTTTGATTAAGCAGCATTCCCTTTCACACACGTACTAAGACTATCGCTATTTCACCTCAAACATAACACAAGTAGTCAATTTATTTTCCACTTGCGGTTCAGATATCGCCGTCTCACTTGATCAACGGGTGTTGACGAGTTTTGACGATGTTGTACGAATTGAACTCATATTACAGAACTGAGACGTAAATGTATTTATACGGTTGATTTTAGTAAACTACTTATGTTTTGATATAAATTGTACATAGCTATGTTTATAGATGAAACTGTGGACGTTTTCTGACTATAATTTTCTACGCGTTGTATGTTTTTTGCATAATTTTTCGAAGACACAGGGTTACAAGGAACTGTGGTAGTCTCAGCTTAGAAAATCAAGGGAGATATGCTTTAGTACATTTATCGTTCATGTTCAAATGTATTTAATACTTTTTCAGTATACCGCTAAACAGCTTAACCGAAAAATTGTAAGTATGGCACACTTACCCTTTTTTCACACACACTAAAAACTTACAGCGTCACTAATGAACTAACTAATAGTCGCAAAGGGCGGCAAGGTCGTCTGGAAGATGAGTTCGACTAAACACATTCAGACTCATTTGACTGGATGCGTTCGCACCCGCACGTCACCTTACCATATTTCCCTTGTTTGAATGATCTGAGATCATTATACTCATCATTATGAACAAAATTTACTAAGATCAACCCTGAAATAACAAAGCAGTTCCTTAGAAAAATTACAGTCATTCTAGCTGGAATACTTTTGAAGTTATTTGTTTTGAAATGCCCTTACTGTTTATACGTGTGACTTTGTAATGAATTTTCAGGACGCCGAGACATTGGGTTCTTTAATTATTCAGCAAGATGTAGGGTGTAGGAGAATTTTGTTCACCTCATTGAATAACATGGGATCATGCATAATTTTTCAGTTTGAAAAATTGTCGCGCGTAATATACTTTGTTACTGGATGATGTTGGTGGTTTTAAGGCCGCGCTTATCAATAAGGGTTTTATCTTTTGCACCCTATAAAAAATTTGAAGATATAAATCTCTGAGTAAGATAAAAACGATAGGCTACAGGATAGAGGAGGGATGGAAAAATAAAAATAATTTCGATCTCTTTTTTTGACAGGCCAGGCATTTAATCAGAGTTCACCCGATGTTAAGTGCTCTTCCGTCAGAATAAAAGCAATTAACATAAGAATTCATTTAAAATGTTTGCGATGTCATTTAAAAAAGAATGGCGAATTTTTTTTAAGCCCTACAAAGCGTTTTATTTTAATTTTTTAATAAGGTTGTGAATGTGCGAAAAGTGTAGCTCTGATACCATGTGATATCAGTATTTTCGCAAACATGCTATCTATGGCAAAAAAATGTAAAACATGACTGCTTCATCAAAACCTCTCAATAAAACTTCTATCGACCAAACATCGCCCAATACCCAAAAACTTTATTACCCCGACCACCAACTATTACCAACTAAGGTAATATAATTTCTCGTAGATCATAATCCTGGGGGAAGAAGGGATCAAAGTTGTCGCTAACGCAATTATAGTACGGATTAGTTTCAGAACTGGCCTTACCTGACCGCTCTGGATTGCTCTTAATTGGGTTCTAACTACTTGGCAAGACCATTTGAAATGTTTCTAATTGCAAATATACTATTTGTTATTGGAAAACCGGAATCACTTTTGTTCGGTTATGGGAACGAACCAATTCAAAGTTGATTCGAAGTTCAAAGTTGACTTGCCACAAAGACGGTAAGTTGCTGATCTGGAAAACTAATAAAAAACTAGCAAAAAATTAGAAGAAAAAAGTGTTTTAATGTTAAATTGGTTTGAAAAAGGTTTCTTCTTTATAGAGTAGACCGCGGAGTCGTAGCAACGTCCTAAAAACTGTATAGCAGAGAACCCATCTTGCTTTTATTTAGGCATTGTGTTCAGACGAAGGCCAACAAAGAGTTGACAAAGGAGTTTAAAGTTGTATGCAAAAGAAAAACTTTTTTCCATCATAGTTTTACTAAGAACCATGTCCGGAAAAAGGTAAATTTTGAAAAAAGTAACAGATTTTATCTAGTGTATTTTACATTATTTGAATTACAGACGTTTGGAGACTTTGTATTGTCGGTGGTCGATACGTCAGAAATTAAAATACATAATGAAAAATACACGCGATAAAATCCGTTAAAAGCATTGATATAAGTAAATAGGTAATTGGTTAGAAGTGTTTAATTTTACTGTTCAATAATCGCGAAAAATTATGACATATTTTGATTTAATTTGATTTATACTGTTTTTTTTACTTGTATGAATATTAAACGCTAAATTTCTCCATTAAAACAAGTACTGATCAAAGTAAAATCAATCATAATATATTTTTTATACGTGCAAGACTTTCGCAACCTTTTAATACTATGTAAACATGTTTAATATTACGACTAAAGGAAATTGAATCCACGGTCATGAAAATTTTAACAAAAATAAATAAAAATAATACAAATTCAGTGTAATCACACTACAGATTCTTATAAGAATCTGGTTCAGATGGTTCAGATAGTTCAGATGATTCTTCAGAAACTCGATTCCATTTCATGGAATAAACACAACGTCAGTTTAATAACATAAACACACCCATAATAAATTATTAAACAGACATTTCAGTCCCTCTCAAGTCCCTGAAATTACAGAGATAGATAATGTCTCTTTTTAAACATTGAAGGCGGTGTCCCACAGGTCGTCTCAAACGTGAACATATCGAATATTCATATAATATTGTACGTAATGATGTTTGTATTGGACAAGGATGTTGGGAATAGAGTGGATTTTTCCATTTCTCTAAGGTAGATTTGAGAATATAAAATCTAGCTGATTTTGTTTATATTGGGGATTCGGGTTAGAAAATGTATAAAAAGTTTATCAAAGGTTGCCAACCGTTACCTCTGAAGTTTAAAAAGGTTACTAATCATGTAAAATAGTTACTTATCATGCCTTTACTATAGTCACCGCGTTACCAACTGAGTCGTAGGGCCATAAACGTCATACTATAAGACCTGTAAGTGTGAGCGAGATAGACAGACAATTGATTTATAACCTGACGACTCAGATGGTATGCAAACAAGTGCGTCTGTAATGTGAATGTAATGTGTGTGATGTGTGTAATGTGTGTGATGTGTGTAATGTGTGTGATGTGTGTAATGTGTGTGATGTGTCTATGTTTTGACGACGTTGGTTTTATGCGAATTATAATAGGTATCTTCATAGCCGTCTACCTTCTACATAACCAGATTCTACTTTAGTACATCGTAGAAATATCTAAGTCATGGGGGTCAAGTCAACCCTTTAGGGTATATATAATAAAATTAAGATAATAAAAATAAATAAAATAAATATAACGTCCTTGGTCAAGGGTAGTTGCTGTTACCACCAAGGAAGTTAGGAAGTTGCATTGTTTTCATCTTTCACTAGCAGACAGCAGATGTTATAAGGAGTAAACTTAGGGTACATTTGTTGAGAGTTTTTCCACATTCACACATATTATTTATTATATTAAATTATTATATTCCACATATTTACCCACGCAGGTGAAACCGCGGGGCGCAGCTAGTTTCCAAATAAATTATCAGTCGAAACGCTATTGTTTCACATTTAACTTCATTACGTTGACCAAAAAAATATTAAATTTTAGGAAGTATCGTCCACAAATGGATTCTTTATTTGTAATCCTAAATCTAAATTAATGACCACCACCATAACCCATTTGCCAACAACTTTGAAGTTATATTAAACTTAATTACCTACAAAATAAAGTTATTCCACACTAGTCTGCGAAGCCCGGGGGATCTTGAGGTAGCCGTAACTACATGCCCGTTAACTCGTCTCATGTATTATGAAGCTGTGTCAAATGTGGCTTTTGAGTTATACAGAGTGTCATAGAATGTTAGGATGAAATCATTTTACTAAAACGCAAGAAGTACTTTCAAACCATTTGCTTAAAAAACTAATTGAAACTCAACATACTTTTAGGGTTCCATAGTGATACAAAGCTCTTTTATTTTCATTCAAGTGATGAACAAAGCTCGGATAAATTATCCAGCAAAATAGTTGTGTTATTTTTTTTTTTATATTGTCAATATCTTAATATGACGTTTTTTATTTATTTATTGACAGGCTGTGTGGCTTGACAGTGTGTTCGATGATGGTAAACACGACTGGCCTGGAAAGAGAAAAAAGTGAGACTGAGTGGCTCTAAAGTGAGACTGCCGGAACACACTATTAGCATAGTAGATAATAATATAATATATTAGCATAGTAGATAATAATATAGCATATTATGCTAAAAGCACTAGTTGGGCTCGGATGTGTCCTTAAATTCAATACCTACTGCCAGTTACAAGGCTAAGGTTGTTACTATCGTATATAATTATATATTTTATTCTTCTACGCTGACGACACACACGGCTTATCTCAATGACGTGCCGGGCGCGACTGTTGCTTAGATTGCTCTGAGTGTACCGTGAAGTATCGTAGCGGCCAGGGGAAGGAGCGCTCGTTTGATTACGTCACTCAATTCGGATGTTTGTTTAAAGTCAAACTACTGCGTCAGCTTATATTTCTACTGCTATTAGGTAGTTGGCGACAGATTTATAAGCTGAAACAGTAGTTTGACTTTAAACAAACATCCGAACTGAGTGACGTAATTAATCGAGCGCAAAAAAATGAAGTTAATTTTTACTGCTAATTATGTAGTTGGTGACAGATTTTAACTTCATTTTTTGAGTTTACTACGGAACCTATGAACGTGTCACGAAACACATTTTACAATTCAATTATTACATTTTTCGCTTTGGCGCTGAAATATTTAGTTTTGGTTACTTTTTTCTGAATAAAATCACACTGTACGTTAAGGGGAGGCTACACGTTAAAATAAAGGCACGCTGGATGTCGGATGTCGCGACCTTTAGGGATTTGGTCGCTGTAACTCGGAACTATCTGCTAGTCTAATATTTGCAAGGATGGGGTTAGTTACCTTTATTGTCTGTGTGCACACGGTTTTATTTGCATTTGTTCAAAGAAACGAAATTTCACGTTAGTAATATACCTATGAACCGTTTTATTTATTCATTTACCTTTATTTTTTATTTACAGCTAATTTAACTTTGGTGGTTTGAAATTAAGGATATAATATTTTTTTGCAAATTATGACCTAAATGAAATGAAAAATAATTTTATTTGCATAAACATAGGCTTACATACTTGTTTACAAACTAGAAATACACACACACCACACCATCAGCCATTAAATGTCCACTGCTGAACAAGGCCTCCCTCTTAGAGAGACACACTGACTTATTTCTATGAAGGAGAAATACTAATTGTTTATACTGCGATTCCTGCACTAGTTTCCTGTATCGCAGGAAACTGATACGGATTATCCAACTCAAATTTTTGTTAGCGTCTAGTTAGCATAATATTTTGTCCAATTAGCCCATGAATCTTATTCGTACGAGTAGCCGGCTATTCTTGTGTATTCGATATTGTTTCTATCCCCGTCGCACCTATGACAATGCGAATAAGAGTGAAGATAGACAAAACTAATGTCGCGTCGCGTGTTCTGGGATAATTCGATAAGTAAACCGCTTACTTAAACGATATACCAGCTATACTACACCTTATATTATTAAACTAGCTGCGTCCCACTGTTTCACCCGCGCTATATACCTCCTTGAAGCAACCTCGTTGATAGCGAAAGTAACCTCTTTTGACTTAGATTAAATTTTGTTTTCTATGATATACTTAATATGTCAATGACTTAAATTCTTGCCGTGCCATACAAAATATATGGGAAAATGAATTTACTTCATAATTTATGTTTCGTGAATTTCCCCGATGTTTTAATACATATTCTTCTATTCGGGGCAGAGAGGAATCCACAAATCAAAGATAATGAAAATCGGTTCAGCTATTCTTGAGTTATAAATGGTGTAACTAACATACACGACTTTGTTTTATATATAACCTTTCTATATATTTTATTTAGTTTTTCGTTTGATCGCCACTTTGCCTGGTGTTAAGTGATGATGCGGTCTGCGATTGAGCATATTTGCTAAGTAGAAACCGATTCACTCGCAATTTGAAGACACCCAGACAGTAATTATCGACGAACACCCATTTAGGCAGCGCATTCCATAGACCAACAGCTCGATTTGACTTTTTGATCCAACTTTGTTTCACCATAAATTAACCTAGGTACCTCCAAAAATATAACCAACAAAACGGCAGCTTACCTCCGCGCCCTTAGCAAACACACCTATGCCCCATCTAACAAAGAAAGATGATTTATCAAAATAAATTAAGCATAAGACATTCGGTCGGCAGTCGTCACAACCTTGTTAAATATTTACCGAGGTTGCCCACGGTTAGCGGTTGCGAATGGAAATGTTGCCTTGGATTATGGGGTACAAAAATTGAATCGACATTATTAACCAACTTCAAAAAAGAGGCCTGATTCAGTCAATTTCAGATACATGTTTTTTATGTATGGTATGACATATTCCATCTGAAAATAGATTTAAATGGGTTGATATATAAATTTTAAAGTAATAGGACCGACCCACAAAGAAGGTTTTCATAAGTTTAACGTGTGTATCTGTGTATTTGTCTATGGCATCGTAGCTCCCAAACGGCTAAACAGATTTTGATACAGTTTTTTTGTTTGACAGGTGTATTGCTTGAGAGTGTTTTAGCTATGAGCAAGAAAATTGTGTTCTTATCTGCACTTTTATCGGGGGTTTAAAAAAACCCATTCATACTTGTAAATATATATTTATTTGCTGTCCCCAACAATTCCTCTCAATGCTCAAAATTCCCGAGAAACAATACAAATAAAAATATAAACTAAAAAAATATTTTTACTAACAAGCTATTGCGGTTTTTTTTCGTATTCTTCTCAACAAACCCTTTCCGCCTTATTACAAAAAAGTCGATCAGTCCAGGTTTAAACCAGGACTAAAAAGTCCGAGTTTGTGACGGTACTAAGGGATTAAAACTTGACCTTATTACAAATCTTCGACTAATCGAGGACAAGCTGATACCAAAGATAGTCCATGGTTTCAATATTAGCCACAGATAAGAAACAAAAATTGAAATCATTCATTCGTTTCTGCAGGTTTAAAACACACTTCAAAAGCTTAAATAATTATTTATTAATGCAATTTAAGATATTTAGCTATCTTAAATTGCTGTTTGTTTAGGTTTCAATCTATTAAACAAGCATAACTTATTATTTTGAGCACTTTTCAAATTCATGGCATAATACGATCACGTGCGACGCCAAAATCCTAGCGTAGAAAAAAGCTATGCGCCTGTCCCGCGTAATTCGAGGCGTTCAGATAAATATTTGTAATTATCCAAAGACATTAAGTAGTTCAATGAAATCTTTGTAATTACGGTGGGAAAATTAGCAATGTTCTTAAATTTTTTCATAGCTTCCTCCTGTTCATTTAATGTAGCTCGCAATTTTATAATTATCTATGATATGGAACATCCCTTGCCATAATACCCGCTAAATTTTTGCAAGTTTTACTGACTGGTTGAGATACACTATGCAAATCGGCTGTAATGTCTTGAATATACAAAGAAAACAATAATTTAATGCATCAGTGTATATTTTTTACTTTTTGCGTAAGTACCTACCTATAGCTATATTGTAATCTACCAAGGTTATAAACAAGCACTTAATTCATGGCGAGCCCAGTTGCATAAAGCGCAAGCCACTTGAACTTCAGGGCTGGGCTTCCTCTAGGATCGTGGACCAGATCCTCACGTAAAACATGCACTATTTTTGGGCCAAAGCGTTTTGTGAACCTATATTTATATATTAATTCTTCGTCACTCAATTCGAAAGGATTCACACGATGACGAGGTCTATCAGATCGCCGCGATGCCTCCAGCATGTCCAAATCTTCTGAATTCATCATGTCAATCGTGTTTAAATCCATTTTAAACGATATGTAAATAATAAAAACACTAAATAAAATAATTATAACCAAATTCCATTAGTACCGAAGTTAGTCCATAGTTAAACTAGGGGTCTCGGCGGTCTAACTTTAGTACCATAGACAATCCGTGGTTTAGAGAAAAACTTCGTTTTATAATAACGTTTATTTTACTCCATGGTTTAAACCTGGTACTAATCCCAGTACTAAAGTTAAACCGTGTTTTGTAATAAGACGGTTTGAGTTGATACCCTTATCATTGGAGTAAATAAAAATAACTGGTCTGTCACCTTTGTGAGTCCGCCATATTGGATTTTGAATGACGTCATTTAGCTAACCATGCATTGGCATTCAAATTAAACTTATATGCATTTCAGCTCAATCGGTTGAGGAAACTAGTCAAAAATTTAGTTGCAAGATTTATCCCAAACAATTTTTTTTTAATAATAGATAGGTTTGCGCTTGGCAGCCATCTCGCCTGATTTTAAGCGATGATGCGGTCTACAATGGATCACGCTTACCTAGAAGAAACCGATTCAGTCTCGACTTGAAGACATAATAATAATAATAGACATTTTATTGATAGTAACAGGGCAAGTTAAATACAAAGCTTGTAAGAAAACTGAAATGTTGGCATTGACTGAATAATAACTACAAGACTTTGGCAAACTCTGCAACTCACGTACCGTATCACAAGGGTAGCCTCAAATCTCATGTGACTTGGCGCTCACAATCCATCATCGTCCACGACGGCTACCGTAATAATGCAGTCTTACGGAATACCAACAGATATCAGGCTTTTTTCTTGAGGAAACTGCTGAGTAAGCAAGTTTAGCTTTGGTTCACCGATTTTAGCTTGTATTTATAGAATTTCTGATACAATCCAGGCAGTTTTTTGCTCTTTCTTTTATGTATAGTTGTTGTTGTTTTGTTGTTATTTAATTTTGTGTTGCATTTGTTGTTGATATTTCTGCTCAATCGATATTCAATGATAATTAAATCAAATTTAGAGGTCAAAATATAATATAAAGTATTTTCAAATAAAAATTATTAATTACTAGCTGAAACTCGCTACTTCGTACGCGTAGAGCTCGGCCTTCGGCCTCGCTACTACAACCCATTACAGCCTATGTGTTATTCTAATGTATAAGCTATACTATTGTAAGCTTTCATTAAAATCTATTCAGTAGTTTTTGCGTGAAAGAGGAACAAACATTCATACATCCATACATACAAACTTTCGCGTTTATAATATTAGTAGGATTTCCATGTATCCATCCATAGTTCATTGTCAGACAGTGACACTAGTAATATCCTGCTACACGGAACATATCGATTTTAGGGTCAGTCCCATAGTGAAAGTTGTTAATAACTATGGGTACAGTGATCCTCCTTTCGGTGGAGTAAATATTTTCTGTATGACCCTATATAAATGCCAAAATAGCTAAACAATATACAAACTAACCCTTAATTCCTAACATACTTAGCCAAAAACTGCCAGGTTGCAGCGTACTTATCGTGAATGGCAATGCGTTTTAGTCCCGTGTCACATTAACCAGATAAAATATATTTATGTGTTATGATATGATACATACCTTTTTTCTTTAAAACGCGTAGTTCCTGATAGAATATCTACGCTGATAAAACAGCTAGGTACTAGTACAGATAAATAAATAAATTCTCCATCCCAATAATCTCTATAAACAGAAACATTTGAATTGTAACATCTTTTTGAAGACGAGTCAAATCCCGTGCGACAACAGTATTTATCAGAGTCGAATTTTAACCAAGATTAAACTTTAAATTCCCCTTACAAATTGAGTGTCTCAATCACTAGATGGCGTGGGTTGAAGCGTGTGTGCACTTAGTATTCATTAATGCGACAAAATGCGGTGTTGCGTGCTCACTCTTCCACTCCGCTGGATATGGAGAGTGGTTTTGTTTTAACCCTGACGTGTCTTGGGTGATTAAAATTAGTGAGATATCTGTATACTTACATTAAATATATCCAAACATATGAACACAGTGTCTTTGCACAAAGAAACCGCTTCTTAGCCAGAATTTTCTCTGTTGTACATTTAAAAATAACATTGCAAATGGTTTAAAGCAATGTTCACGTGGCGACACGAGTGTCTAATGCCAAAAATATTTTTTTGCCTGGCTGTTCCAACGTCAACAGAAAATACCTATGTATTGTATTTGAAGTTTTTTTAAAGGATAAATGGCGATCCTACGACGGCGACCTGATGGTCACCGCCACTTATAGACATCTGCAATACCGGAGCATTGTTGTGCCCTGCCTACCTTTGATAACTCTATTCACCCTTCGTTTGAAGCAGTCCAAATTAGACTTCGGAAAAAAACTGAAGGTGGTAAGGCATTGCACAACATACAGGTACGTGGCAGAAACAATACAGTGTGTGACTTTCACGTATCTATAATGTGCAGATGACATTTCTGGTGATTGCAGCCGGTTTGGTGGTAAAACCGGGACGGAGGGACAAGGTCCAAAAGATCATCAGAGCTTTCCCCGTTATAATTATCTTTAAAACAAGCTAAACAAACCAACGAGTAGTATTGTTGCGTACTACTCGAGAACTTAAAGATCGTACTGTTCACACGTTTCAACGCGTTTATTAAATTACCGAAGTGAGACGGAACTAACAAGACGCTGATAAGCCTTTACAGGGTGTATCCAAGTCAGAATTAAGAGTGTAGTCGCGTGTTCCTCAGGGGAATCGGACCAATCACGGCGGGCGGGATTGCTCATCGCGGGAGTGACCAAACACAGATACCGTACTGTCTGAATCTTTTTTAGTAGAAAATTCTCAGCTGTTATACCAGCCCTGCAGTTTTTACACACACAACTCAATTTCATAGTCTAAGTCGAAAAAAAATAATCTTTCTGATATCAAATTTATTTAACTCATCACCATCATCATTGGTAACTCATTTACCTCATTTCTGGAAATAATATTCTTTCTTCTTTCGCATTCTTCATCATTAATATCTATACGCAGAAAATCGGTGCGCTACACTATTTTTGGTGTGGTCACATAATGCCCCATATCTGTGTGAGGTCAATACTGACCGTTAAGAATTTGTTGAGGCAAAACTCCAAAGTCTTTCCACACTATTGGGATTCAAAACAATATTTTATTCATCATCATCATTATCATCATTTCAGCCTTAGGATGTTCAACTGCTGGACATAGGCCTCCGCCATCGATCTCCAAAAAGGCCGGTTGGAAGTGACCTGCGTCCAACGTTTCCCTGTGGTCTCTTTTAGGTCGTCTGTCAATCTTGTGGGTGGACGTCCTACTCTGTGCTTACCGGTCCAAGGTCTACATTCGAGAACCTAATAATATAATAATAACATTTTATTACGATTGTTAAAAGAAAGGTATCCAAGTTTAAACACGAACATCTGTAACACGATTTATCTCACACGCTTTCCCCAATTTCCTTCAAAGGTTATGACGTGCGCTTACTGCTGCCACGTTAGTGTTATCATCAAATGATCCTTAGCGCTTTGGAATAGCAACTGATTTTGGTTAAATAAGTGTAAGGTAAGATGGTAGAGCAATAAGTTCAGTTTACTACCGTGAAATGAGCTGCTGCAGTTAGATTAAGTTGTTCTACACATTTTGCAGTTTGTTCGAAAGATACAGCGGTTAAAAGGTAGGACGGACAGACGAACAGACAGACAGACAGGCAGCGTAAGCTTAGTAATAGGGTCCCGTTTTACTATTTGGGTACGGAACCCAAAAAAATTGTAATATGTGGTTATAATAACGAATTTTAACAGCTCCTGCTATACCATAGCTGTCAGATCCATTGTAACGGAAATTGTGATTAAAGCGCATTATTCCTAAAGCTGTAATGGAATACGGACGGTAGGTACATTTAGTAGTACTGTTTTTGCCTTATAACTTTCAAAAATTTAATTTGCAGGTACCTTGTAATAATTTTTTTCAAAAATGTGTTGCTGGTCTTTGAAATTAATAAAGTACTTAATATTCCTTCAGTTTGTAACAGCCATAAATAAAACTTTTTAAGTTATATGCGTTCATTAAATATAATATAAGGTTAAGGTATGGGGTTTAGATTTTTTTTCTTACGAGAGAAACCTAGATATTATACATAGACATAGAGACATATATATATCAATTATTTTGTGGCAAAAAAGACAGTATACAAGTATAAAAAGTTTAAAAATAAGGCACAGCATACTTGCACGATAGTTCTTACGTATTAATTCGTTGAAGTGAAATTAATAAAAGACAATTTAGATTATTTTCACGTAGAAATATTTGCTAATTGTATTGTAGCAGCATTGTATTGTAAAAAACCTTGCTGCTTACTTACACAGGTGATGTTTGCAATCCATTATCACAATTATTCGTCGCCGTTGTCAAAACATCAATAATCGTTCATTCCCAAAGGACACAGGCAAATTCCGGCATCCATCTGTGAAAGCTTTTAAAATTACAGGCCATTCATTCCTACTGCTTTGTCGACTCCCTCGGTTGGCGTTTGATTTAGAGCCCTTTTCGATTTTTTGAAGATAAACGAAGATGAATTCGTGGTTTTGTGATTAAAGGAAAAGTTTGAAAGGGAATGTTGCGACACTTCTGGGATACACCTGAAGTGCTGCTTTACGATATTTTTTTCGCTCACAAATATAAAAGTAACTAATAATAAGCATACCTACATAAAAAAGGCAAAACAAAAATGTGGTTGAGCTACTGTTAAATTATTTTTTAATAATGTTAAATTAATGTTAATTGTTAATTAATTGTTATTTAAGCCATGGTAGCCCATTTGGGTGACCGATAGACTTGAAAGCGTGAGGTCGCGGGTTCAAACCCTGGGCCCGTACCAATGAGCTCTTTGGAGATTATGTACGAATTTTCATACCACTGGCTTTTCGGTGAAGGAAAACATCGTGAGGCAACCTGCATACGTACGTAGAAGGAATTCAATGGCGTATGTGAATCCAACAATCCGCACTGGGCCAGCGTGTTGGATAAGGCCCAATCACCCTTTCGGAGGTAGGCTAAAAGTCCAGCAGTGGACTGTTAAAAGGCTGATTATGATGATTATGATGTATGTTAAATTTACATTTTGTCATTGAGTTTTTGTAAGTAAGAATCGTTCCATACTAGAATCCAGATATAAGCTTGAAAATCGCAGTTTTGTGACGTCTTGTTGCTTGCTAAAACTATATATTTTGTACGTATTAAGATCTCAAAAAGCAGTTTAAGATCTTTTAAGTTGTTTATGAATAGTTGATATTAAAACAACCAAGCACAAATATATTTTGGGATTAGACGCAAAATATACGTTTTTATGAAAATAACTGTACAATATCTTTCCAAAACTGGCCATGGAAAAAAGACGAAAACAAAAAAAGATTGGATTCTTTCGAATTTGGAATCCCTAGCGATTCGCACGTCAGTTGAAACGCGCGCGACTCTGAATTTGCTGATTGATTATGCATTCCGGTCACGGTTGACGTGGCGGGTGAAAAACAATATAATATGCCGTGAAAATACTTTTAGATACATTTTTGAATTGGTATAAAACAAACTTTTCTGTAATTTTACCTAAAATTTTCTATAACTAATAACTGGCCAAGAGCGTGTCAAAACATGTACGGTAGGGTTCCGTGGCCAAAGCCATATAATTGTGGTCACATTCATAGTTCAGAAATTGGCGTTTATAGATAGGTTCGAACGAACGAAGCTCGGTGGACTAAGCTAAATTTCAGATATGCATCATCCCATAATAATTTTACGAAAAGGGAAGGCAAGATTAACCGCATACTAATCAAAATGTTTGCTTCTCACTCTTCTTTTTCAAATTCAAATTATTTATTTGTCATAACATTGTAGGTACACATACATATAAAGTAGCTTACATGGTCGTAGGAATGGAGACGTATGTCCTTGCCTGTTACAGCGTACAAATGTTAGTTTTTATCTCTTTATTTTTATTAGTTTTTGTTAAAGTTAAAAAAAAATATGTCTATGTTAGAATATTTTTAAAATCATATTTTGGTTTTGTTGTATTTTATACCTTAATTAATAAATAAACATGATAATTACTACCTATATTATTTATTTTTATTTAATTTTTTCCTAGGATCTAGTCTCGATCTTATGTCAATTATTTAGTCTACATTACATACCAAAACGTACTTCTCAAGAACTTCTTTGAGTCCTTATAAAAAAAAATTAACGTATATAGGTATAGGCAGTTACTCAGGTGCGATAGTGGAAGCAAGTGATTATATACGAAATATTAATCCCGAAAGAACTTTATAAATGAAAGAAAAAAACAAACAAAATAAACCCTATTTAAAATCTCCGTTGAACATAACTACGTGTAGTACACCAAAATCCACTAACTCATTAACGACCCCACTCATAACCAACATGCTTTTCATCTTGACACCGGTCCCCAAGACTGGACACTGGCAACCCTAAAACCACAGTATGGATATAGCCAGTATGAAAATATAAAGTATGTATCAAATGTTTAAAAGTTGATTTAGTAACTAGCGGTCCGCCCCGGCTCCGCACGGGTATAGTTATATAAAAAATAGCCTATATTAATCAGTGATAATGTAGCATTCAAATGGTGAAAGAGTTTTTAAAATCGGTCTAGTACTTTTTGAGCCAATTCGTTACAAACATACTTACATACAAATCTTTCCTCTTTATAACATTATAGTATATATAGTATAGATATAGATAACATTAATGTTCCGATAACTTGACCTTTGTTAATATTTTTCTTAAAAATGTAGGTATTATAACACCATAAATTTTTGCCACAGTTAGTCGACGCCGCTGGTGATATAAGAGAGCTGCCTCGTTCCTCGCGCAGATAATTTCTTTGGCAATTCAACGCGGGAATGCAGCCAGCGTTCTTGGTACTTTGCCACATAGACAACACCTTGTTTTTGTTTCCACATATGTATATAAAATAAATAAATAAAATAAATATTCGGGACATTTTTGCACACACGGTCATCTGACCCCTTATAACTAAGCAAAGCTTGTGATATGGCTGCCAGAGACTGATATACATATAATATATGTATATATATATATGTTATATATGTTTATTAGTTAGTAAATACTAATTAGTAATATTTAAAGCTTTTTATGTTATAATTGTGAATTGAGATGTTGTGAATTGATCTTTTATAACACCTAAATGTAATTTTCGAAAGTCGTTTTTTTTTATAATGTACGTATAAAAACTTGCCGTATTAAGCCATTCGTTGTGTGGCACTGAGAGGTGCCATACGCACTACTTTTCGTCGGTGAACAGTGTGGTCACGCAAGTGAAAGAATAAATTGTCACAATAGTCAAGTCAATGTTTGGTAAAAAAAAATCGTCTAGCGGTAATATAACTGTGAACAGACTGGACGTTGCGATGATAAAACTGTAATAAATTCAAGACGGTCTAGGTCTAGCGCAAATAAAGTTAACGTTTTCCTAAAATTATTTTAACATAAAAAAATCTCAAGTAGTTTTCTCGCTACAAGGATTAAACCTTAAAAATTATATGCTATGTCCGAATAATACGTAGCTGAAATTTTGATAAATCCACCGCGCTTCGTTCGTTCGAATTTATCTCGATCAATTTCTGAACTAGGATTATTTGACCATAATTATAAATCTTTGCCTATGGTACTCTACCATAAGCATTTCTGTACACGCTCTTGACCGTTTTTAATTATAGCTTTTCATGCACAGAACGCGAAAGTTGTGTTACTGAATTCATTTTATATCACTGTGGTAGCGACCCCAACGATGGCGACCACAGATAGCGCTAAAATGCCCTGCGAGTGAGCTGATAAAACAGTAAAGCCAAATGGTCTGAAGACCCGACCCTCCGGGACTGGTGCTACCGGGTTTTTAGCTATTGTTTTGGTGTGAATATTGATTTTAAATTGGCTGTTTAATTAGGTTAGATGTTTGGAACAAAGTTACACTATATTATATTTCAAAGTTGAAATATAATATAAACTAAAACCAAACTATACTAAACTAAACTATGTTGAAACTATGCTTTCTTGAAAAGTGGTTATGTAATATTTACAACCTTTTATTTAACTTCCATTGTTAGTATGGGTCAAATGTTGCAACTGAATTTCAAAACATTTATACCTGACTATCAATCGGAGCTGAAATTTTGCATACACGTTTAATTATTGGATGAGAACCCATGGATGGCTAAGTGACGTCATTCTAAATACAACACGGCGGACTCCCAAAGATGGCAACCCAGATATTTTTATGCACCCCCAATATAATGGTTTACAAATGGAAGTGTTTTCTGAGAATAATGCAAAAAATAAAATGATATAACACTAAATTCCATATGGCGAAAACCTAAAAGTTAGTTACCCAAAGGGTAAAAACGGGTTTTAGTAAAGTATTACTAAGCCTACGATGTCTGTCTGTCTTTCTGTCCGTCCTTCCGTCTGTCTGTACTACCTATCTTTCAATCCGTAATAGATAGCCAGTAGAAATTTTCACAGAATATGTAATGTTACGGCGAATTTACTAAGAAATAACAAAATACTTGCTTGTTAATACTTGTTACTTGCAGAAACTATTACTTTGTTGTTTTAATTTTATTCATAATGTTTATATATTTTGTTTCTGTCATAAATAAATATTTTTCTTTCTTTCTTTCTTTCTTTTCTTTCTTTCTAAATAAGTCAAAAAAATAACGAAAGGGAAGGGTAATTTTGTATTAGCTCTAATGTAAAAACGGTAATACGTACAAACGTCAAACTTAGCATGATTAGTACATACTCTAAAGTATAACAAACAAATGATAAATACTGCTCAAGTGCGAGTCTGTGACAAATTTTTGTTCATTACCTAGTTGGTAAAAAAAGTTGATAGGTTTGTTATACTTTAGTCTTAACTGGTCATTTCATTATTGAATTTTGTGATTATACGGAACCCTCAGTGCACGAGCCCAAATCACACTTGGCCGGTTTATTTTTTTAAAGTTGTATATTTATGTATTTTTTTACTTGATTTTGCATTTATTTTACTTGATAGTTTAGATTTATTTTATGTTAAGAAGATTATAATAATAGTATTATGTGCCTACGATAAGCATGACACAATCCAGACATAATTGTTATGGATTAACCGGAACTTCGTCTGTTTATCAGTCTATTTACAATTTTGACTCACTTAAAACTTATTTTGCGCTGTTTCAAACTCCCCTTTTGTATCAATTCAATTATCACCACAACAGATTTAAAATCAACAGAATGTCACCAATAAATCCACAAAGATTGTTATCTCACCAAATAGCCAATTAAACAGCCAACATTCGACGCGACAAATGTTTGTCTTGTTAGCGATATTTTTAATTGAGACAACCCTTGTGTTGTCAAACAATAGTTCTATTTGACCAATATTGGTAGACCTGTGGTAATGCTGTTTATAAATCCACTCCAGAATATAAATTGATATGATATTTACTATGCCAAAGTAAACTGTTCGTTTAGCCGTGCCTAGTGCACTAGGATACAAATGGCAAATCGGAAGCGTGATGGTACAATTTTGAACCTTTATGGCACACTGTTGATTTTTCTATGACCACTTGCACCCCGCGACGCTACCATGACTTTTCAGACAGCGTTGCACCTTGATCTGATATGTTTAAAATACTTTTATCGCGAAGCAATCGAACCTTTTGTTGGTATGAACAATAAGACGCCACACATTTTAGGAGTTTTTTTTTAATATAATATATTCTTATAGGAATCTGTAATAAACTTTAGAGATCTATAAACTCTGGTCACAAAACCTCAGAGTCATTGTTTACAAAACCAGGCAAATAATTAAGAATGTTCATTGGTTCTGTCAACATGGGCCGTTGAGCCAACGGGTTTGATTGGGGCGCTGTTGTTTGGACTCCAATGTTGTTTGACGATATTGCTTTTGATATTGATGATTGATGTTAGTGATTCATAAGTAAAAGTATAATACTATACAAGGTTTTTGTTCGTTACAACTACATAATGTGTATTAAAACGTAAATGTTAAAGATATTTTCAAAACTAAAAAATGGTGTCAAAGCTCACACAATGGTTAGTTCTTCTAGAAAAGATAGAAGGGCGTGCGTCCAATAAAAATGGTGCTGCTATAATCATGGTAGAACTTATAAAAGAACATTTTAAATTATCAGCTAAAGACCAAAAAACTAGAAGTATTTTCCAAGCAGTGGGACAGTTAAGGCTTAAAGTTTCAACGAATTTTCCCTTTTTTTCAAATCGAATGTATACATTGATAAATATACAATGATTGGAGCTAAAACTTCTCTTTTTGATTAATTTAACCCTATTCTTTCTAACCCAACAATTACTCAGTCCTCAGCAAACAGTACATTCTATTTCTTTCCTAACAGTTTCTTAGGGCAACTTCGTCATTCCCTTATTAGACACAGAACACAGAGCGTATTTGTTTTGGTCCCCGGACCAGCAGCACAATATTGAATATTGTTAGCAGTACGTATACTTGCGCTGATCGTGAAACCAATATAGATTTTAAAAAAAATCTTTTTCTATGGCATAGAACCACCAAGAAAAGAATAATTGGGTATTTTGGCTGTCTTTCAACATGTGAAATTGAAGGCAAAGCATGTGCTGGAGGACACGCGAAGCGAGGGAAAAGTTGTAGTAGCGCAACATCTGGAAAGGGCCAAGCATAATTAGATAGATAACTCCTTATTGTTCACAACAGAAATGATATACATAAAACAAAAACAGCTTGAAACTAGTTAAACAATTGGTGGCCTTATCGCTATTAGCGATCTCTTCCAGCCATCCTTAAGCATAACCTAACATAAACTATCTTTGCTTAACCTTAGCATAGCTAGCGTTGAAACAACTAATGCACGGCACAAGATAGAGAAGAGTTTGCTGAGCTAACGGCCAACCTCCAGTACTGGAGATGTACCTGAAGAAGATGGCTAGAAAAGTGCATGAATTGATGATGCCACTTTTAAAACATAGGTTAGCAAAAAAGTGAGGGAGTATAGCTGAGTAGCAGAGCGTTGCTTTACCGGTTTCGCGTGTTTTTCTATGGATATTGTAGGTATATTTTGAAAGAGTGGTTATAGAATTTTAAATACTAAACATCCTACACCAACGCTAATGCTGTTTAACGTTGGATGGCATGTGATAACTATTATTTTTAATATGTCCTGCTTTTTATCATAACGGAACGCAGAAGACTTATGCGTTTGGAGTTTATAACAGGTTATGTTTGTTTGTGTATATAAATTCAAAAAAAATCAAATTAAAAAAATTAAATAAATAAAAATGTCTGGACCAATTCAATTTTGTTTTTAGCTATATTTTTCAAATTCAGTGCAGCTGTTTAAAATTTGTGTTTTGTTTTTCGGATTGGGTCGTGGGTATTTAAATTATACTTGTATCTTTAAGACACGAGTTTTGACCAAAATCGTGGATGAAAAAAATCTGGCAACTCTGAGCACATGTGGCATAATCTTTTGACCCTAGAGCACCAGTTTGTTATGGGAGCAGAATGTGGTTCAAGTAAGTTCTTCTGATCATAAGAGCCGAATAGCCTCCAATTCAAAGACTGGGAGCTTTTGGATGGTCACATTTAGAAATATATGAAATTACGGAATCCTTCAAAATACTGTTGGACGTAAGAGTTAGAGTTTTATTTTATTTGACTTAAATGTAGTATTACTGTACTGTGGTACACCGGCACGTTACCGGGTCATTATCCGGGAGCGGGACACGTGATGCGTGAAATTATTTCGTACTTTACACAATTCCGGGGCAGTGCGTGTGCGCCCCTGCGCCCCGGGTCTACTGGTATGAAAAGGGTGGACATGCCTAGTATTCGTACTATCCAAAGCAAAACTACCACTGACTATTTAAATGTTATATACCAAAAGAATGCAATTTTTGCTTACTAGTGCTGGCTCAAAATTCAGATCAGCAAAAGTATGTTTGTTTTTTTTAGATGGACTTGCCATAGTTTGTTTGGAATCCGAAAGAGCACCGCAAGAATGGTACTTAGCAATCAAAAAATAAAAGAGTCGATGAAAGTCATTTAGATGACCAAAATATAAAAAAAAATATTATTAGTTTATTGGATATTGTTTTATCGACATGAGATGAAATGGTAAACATTGGTACTTTTTTGTGATTTTCAATCCATGGGTTCGTAAATCAATGTTGTTGACAATACTAACACGCGCTTTGCGGGCGAGGGACAGTGGATCCACTCACTATCCCCACCAAAAAATTTAAACGTTTTTTATCTCAAAAATGCATCAGTCAATAAATAAACAGTATGTTTAGTTACAATGTATTTAATTTATATCCTTCACTACGCTTGTTTTCTTCTTATTATTTTTCTTCTTCTACATATCTATAAAAATCAATTGCTGTTCGTTAGTTTCGTTAAAACTCAAAAAGGGCTTGACTGATTTGAATATATTTTTGTTTTGTTATTATATATTATACTAGCTGTTGCCCGCGGCTTCACTCGCGTTGTATTGAAATCTATACTCTACTACCTCCCGTCTTTTTAGTTTCAGTCTCGCATCCGTCCTGTATTCCACTCTCCTCCTGTACCACCCTTTCCGGTCCAGTTCTGCATTCGCCCCTAAATCCACTCTACTCCCGTTTGGCTCTTTCCGCTCCAGGCCCGAATCCGTCCCGTAATCTACTCTTCTTCCATCCCATCCTTACTGCGCCAGTCCTGCATTTGTCCCGTAATCTTCTCTAATACAGGCCCACCCCTTCCGACCCAACTCGGATCCGTCCCTTAATCCACTTTACTCCCTTTCCGCGTTTTTGCAATCCAGCCCCGCATCCGTTCTATAATCCAATCTACTTCAGTCCCACTCTTTCCGATCTAGTCCCGCAGTTACCAGTTATAACTTGGTAATGAACAGAAATTTGTCATTGACTCGCATTTGGCCATGATTTATTCCTTGTTGTTATACTTTAGAGGGTGTACTATAATTGTGCCAAGTTTGACGGCTGTACGTATTACCGTTTTTACATTAAAACTAATACAAAAATACGTTTGTTGTATGGGGAACCCCTTTTGTTTTTACTTTTTGAGTTTACTATTATTACATTTCTTAGTTGATCCGCCGTAACGTTACATATTCTGTGAAAATTTGAACTGGCTATCTATTATGGTTCGAAAAACCGCTCCACCGCAGGGCACCATTGTTGAAGGTAGTCTGGAAGAGGTCGCTCAAAGCGATAAGGCCGTTTTTTGTTCCCATATTTAATGTAATTTTCTCGAAATATCTTTTTTATGGTGTCGATAAAGAGTTATTTTATTGTATTACCTAATTATTACGTGCAGTATGAAGGCGCTGCGCGGATTATTATGGTCACGTTATTTTAATTTTACATTATCTCATAAACTGTGCGACTAAATCACAAACTGTAAAC
The DNA here is from genome assembly GCA_932305915.1 of Agriopis marginaria. Classification (NCBI taxonomy): domain Eukaryota; kingdom Metazoa; phylum Arthropoda; class Insecta; order Lepidoptera; family Geometridae; genus Agriopis; species Agriopis marginaria. Next base: position 6,480,524 of record OW029926.1, read on the forward strand.
GGCAAACTTTATCTACATTAAGTACTCCTAATAATGAATTAATTTATTTTTGTAAAGATTCAACAATTAGATTACAAAACTGCATCTAAACATGACCTTATAATTTTTATTTTTATTCTGAACACAATAACCGGTTATTATCGTTATTGTGGTTTTCTTATAATAGTTAGGTGAATACTATCGCGGACTTTTTTGTAAAACTATTTAAGTACAAAATTTTTGTCAAACATTGTATTTACTTATCTCAAACCGTTAGGTCAACGTACGCCGATAAAGAAGCCAATCAGCTTATTTTTCTCCAGCATGTTTTACTAATACGGTTATTTAGTGTAGAATATTAACTTTTATCATTATAAAACATAGCCTATGGCACTCAGGAATAGTGTAGCTTTCTATTAGTGAAAGAATTTTTAAAATCAGATCTGTAGTTTTGGAGTTAAAACAGAACAAACAAACTTACAAACATACAAACTTACAACCTTACAAACTTTACCTCTTTATAATATTATATTATTATATATTATATTATATATATTAGTGTAGATTATATATCAATACAAAGGTGGGCTTAAAAGAAAAAGAAAATTAAAAAAATTGCTAGAAAAATTGGAAAATTTCGGAAACTTATTTCCATGAAATTTAGACAAGATAACGTTAGCTAGTTTGTAATAAATGAAACATAATAAAAGCTACACAGCAATATGACACAGGCTTATTGCTCCGTAGTTTTAAAACCCAAATTTAACAATATTATTTTAATCCACACTATTCTTCCCTACCATAGGGCCATCCCAGCACAGATTACAATTCTTACAGAATGAAGCCGTAATGCAATACATCTGCCAACAATGCTCTGTTTGACACAGTAATGTATTGCAATACGATTGCGATTACAAACGGCACAATAACGTTGTGTTTATTGTATCGCAGTTTTAAACTCAATGAGGCGTTGGAAAACGTATTAGTGAGTTTAGTTGGATTTGAAAGTGTTAGTTTATTGTAAAGCGTTGAATGGTTTGACGATTTGGCTGTAGTTACACAAAAGTTTTTTGGTTTAACACAAGGTCTAATATTCCGGGAGTGACACAAGCCTACGTCACTGTCCAGTTGCCACTTCATTGCAACACACAAAAATTGGTAATCAAATTTGTTAATAACCTCAGAAATCTCTTCATAGTATAAATTAAAGTCGCTTATGTCTCTGTATGTCTGTATGGCTACTAACTCCTCCTAAACCATGCAATGGATTTTGATGCAGTTTTTACCATCAGTTAGATAAATTTTCACGGAAAGTTTATATATATACCTAGCGACCCGCCCCGGCTTCACACGTAAATTACACCCGTGCGAAGCCGGGCGGGGGGGGGGGGGGGGGTCGCTTGTAAAATACAAAAAACACTTCAATAGTCATTTTGTTTATCCGCTCAAGCGAAGCAATTTAAGTTAAACACGAATTAAATTTACAAAACATCAATGACGTAGGGTTGTGTCACCCACGTGACCTTTGCGTCTCGGAATATCATACCTAGTATATTATTATACCATGGGCTTAGCCACAAAAGAAGCTATTGAAATCGTGGTGGGCTTGATCATTTAGATTGCCTCTAGAGTTTTTTTTTGCACACACTGTCAGCCATCTGTTCTGCGTGATATGTGCCCTGCCCACTGCCTCTTCAACTTGATAATCAGTCAGCAACTTTCAATCAAAGTCAGTAACTTTCGTTCTTCTACGGATCTCCTCATTTCTGATTCAATCTCGTAGAGGAACCCCGAGCATAACCCTCTCCATAGCTCGTTGTGCGATTTTGAACTTGCTTATGAGGCCCATAGTGAGATACCAAGTTTCACTGCCGTATGTCATAACTGGCTACACTGGTTGAAGATCTTCGTCTTAAGGCACCGAGGTTTAGCAGTATTATGTTTTTTTTAATGAAAAATTAAGACATTTGAACACGAACGATAATCATACAAAGGAATATCTCCTGTTTGTCTGATCTGAGGTAAAAAGTGTACAGCAAAGAAGATATAATCAGATTTTCACTTGTTCGCATTTATCCCTCCATCCACATTTCCCCGCACGTAAGAAAGCTTGTCTCATCTTGTTTACACATCGTAATAAATTAAATTCACAAAGAGGTGTGGAATTGAATGTATAAACTTCGCGTTTTTAAACAAGTGAACCTGCACAAGGGAGAAGTTATGCAGGTTTTCTTATGTCTAAGAATTGTCTTTGTATGTAAAAGACTGAAAGAATGCAGGTTGGTCCAACAGTTAAAGTTAGGTGCAAACAAAACGATCTACCCTCTTTTCATTCCACAACCTTACACAGTAAATATCCCGTAAATGATTATGTAACTTTAGTGAACAAGCGTGATAGTTTAAAACAGTGTCTTTGTATATGTCTATAACACAAGTTAACTTACTACGGTAAATATCTCGTAAATAATCATATAACTTTAGTGAACAACCGTGATAGCTTAAAACAGTGTCTTTGTCTATATCACAAGATAACTTACCAGCTTACCACGGTAAATATTCCGTAAATAATCATATAACTTTAGTGAACAACCGTGATAGTTTAACACAGTGTCTTTGTATATGTCTATAACACAAGATAACTCCATATTAAAAGACCACAAAAACAAGGATAGCCGATAAATTACAATAAAACTATCATCTAGGCGAGTAACTAAGGCATATTTTTTTACTAGCTTTTGCCCGCATCTTTACCCACTCCTCATTTGAACAAACATAGCCTATCTCACTCAGGTATATAATCTGGCTTTCTATCAGTGAAATAATTTTAAAACTAGTTTCTGGATATTTATTTTATTTTATTTTTTATTATCTATCAGTCGGTTGTCGGTCTCGGTATTCGTCACATAAAAACTTTAAAAATTCTCTGTTTGTAACATTAATGTAGATTTATTAAAAGGTCAACTGAAAAAAAAAGTGGTTTAATAGTTCGTTACTATACAGGCAACAAACTTTTTATACGAGTTTTAAATCCAGGAATGTTTAACTTTGTTTTGTTTTGAATAACGTATAAAAATTAAAATAAAACTGTCAACTTCTGATTTAAAACCTAAAACTATTACTACCAAACATTAAAAATTAAATTTAAAAAAATAACATATTAAAACCTAACTATCATTCTATTAAACCGTAATAGTGGGAACTGTTCCCAAAATGCTGGCCCCATTACCACGTTGTATGGCGATGCTCACCCTTTGAGCAAAGCAGAGGCCATTTTGGTCACGAGATGCATCGACCAGACGTGAAGAACAATTTCTGAACGTCAACTTCTTGTTCAGAAATTGTCACACGCAAAAACACACTAAAGCTGTTTTAATCGTTTATTGACTTAAATAAGGTTGTTTATTAAAATAATTTTTATTTGCAATTATAGCAAAACCGTACCAATGTTTTTTTTTGTGGCTTTAGCTACGATCAAAAAGTTTTAGTTCTACTTATTATGATTATGTTTTTTAGGTATATATAAGTCTGTTAAATATTTAATCTGTCTTCTATCTAAATTACCTTCAACTTATTATCTAGTAGAAAAAAATCAATATGAAAGCTTGTGTGTGTGCCGTGTTTGGTGCGCACTTAACGTAAGAGCTAAGATTTCGATGGTAAGGAGATAGATAATACTTTTCCCCGCAAAAAATTACGGTTGCTAGATAGCAAGTGGCACCGCAGGGCATTGCTAGTTCGAACTTAAATCCATACATACTGTGTCCTGAAAAACATTAACAAAACTCGAGGGGAAGGAATAAATCTGATAAATCCGTGTTTATTCGAAAGAATTTCCATTCATCCACGTTCGCCTTACCTGTCTCACATCGTTACGTCGGTTATTAATGATTTTCAGGGACTTCTTGCAGGGAATCTTGTTTCTTTACGGAGTTAGGTAGGCGTTAAGCAGAAATGCGCTTATTATTTTTGAAGTCATGGATATCTTTTAATATAAAAACGACTTGCAAGTTCTTAATATCCGCAATAATCGCTATTGTAAAATACAGTTCTTTTTCTTTTTTTTATAGGGCAAATGCTTTTGTTAACTTAACAAAATACAAGCTATAATCGCCCCGAACTGTGACATCACGTCCCCTATATCGCAACCGCTGGATTGACTTTGCTCCTTTGCACTTAGCTATAAATTTGTATAGTCCTGGACCGATCCTAAAAATTATTTTATTGCAAAAAGCTACACTATCCCTAAATAACATTATTATCTACTTTCGTCCAAAACGCGGGCAAAACTGCAAACAAGTATAAAATACTCAGGCGCCGTCTGTGTCTCAAAATTACTCTAGTAAGTAAAGTGTGTTCAAATCATAGATTCCAAATTGAATTTATTGCTTGTCAAATTCTAACACTTGTTTCCGTTGCTATTGTAGTGGTACCATTGCTGGTAATTGCTCTAACACATGGTATTATGACGCTGACAGCCAAAGGGGTAAGGAAATATAATAAATGTACCGCGGAAATAATGAACGCACTGCTCGTTATACACAATTCAGATGGCAAATTGAATATGGCTAAAGTATAACTTGTATTTTGCGCAGATGGTTGTAGAGTTGACAAAAAAGTAACGTATCAAAGTTCATATTTTATTTTATTAAAAGGCCGTCATGGTGGTAGATACATGGTCAGCAGAACCTGGACGGCGGAGAATGAGGTAGACCGGCGAAATAGTTTATTTTTGGGAAACTAGAGTAGTGCAGAGATGGATCGTGGCATAAACAAGAGAGATCAATACCCAGCAGTGGGCAAGGCAGGTGATGATGATGATGACTGAATAGACTTGCGTTTGGCCACAATCTCGTACGATCGAGCAAGCTTGCCTAAAAGAAGCCGATATTACTCGTGACTTAAATACCCACCTTGTTTTGTATTTTTTTTTATAGACAAACAAAAAAGTGGAAATTATAAGTACCTATTTAGCCACAACTTAAGATCAGGCTTACCATCAGGCAAGTTGGTGACCATAAGACCATAATCCTTGGTTTATTGTATTAAAGTCGCATTTAGCGGAGCAAAATCATGGCGCTTACACACAGTCGTGCGTTTCGCTACTTCTATTTTTGGGGTTTTTCTCATATTTTTCGAAAAGTATAGCTGTAATGTAAAATGTACCTCACCGGTTTCTATCATAATTATAAAATCTATATATCAAGATATCGCAGACATAATTTAATAAACAGGTAATTGAATGGATCCAAAAAAACAGGGATAAAAGCGCAAATCAGTGCTACTTTGATATATTTTTTCAATCGAGTGAAAAATGGTTTAGTCGTGTTTTGGTCTCATGGGTTTCCTAGATAAAACATTCAATTTTGTTAAGACAACATTTTTATAATTTTAAGCTAACCATGGAGGTATGCACACTTAAATTAGAATGGCCATAATTGCTAAAAGTCGGAAAAGAGCGTCTTAAGCATTGAGATGGCACTATGATAATGCCATCATTTTATTTTAGTTTACTTCCTGAGTTTTACGGTCTATTTTTTCCCCTTACTATCCAAGGGACAGATTACCTATTCAACCATAAAATTTCCTCAGATTTTAAGCCAAAACATCCTACGACTAACCTTCAACAAACTATGTCCCTAGTAAAAGCTCCCAAACTTTAAACTGGGCCCTCAAAAGTGCGATGTCGTGTCGAGACCGTTCTACTCCCAGGGATACGGGGTACGACGCGTCGTATCCATCAATATGTTTGCATACCAACGGTGTTAGTCAAGATTATTTTGAAGTAAGCAGGCGTGGCAGTTGTCTATAAAAGTAAGTAAATTTGTTTGGGGTCATTCAAGTATTACGTAAGCACCAATGAGGGCTGGGGGTGTCTTTGCTTTGCTTATTTTTGATGACAATAGGGGTCTGGATGTCTGGAGTATTCTGCAAAATTAGTTTGAATAAATATTAAATGGGCATTAAATTCCTCATATATATATATATATATATATATATATAGACCGATGAATAACATAAACTTAGGAATATCAGAATAACAAGAAAAAAAGGTGTCTTTAATGTTATTCTCTCGTGCGTAAATAGGTATCTATTTACCGTTTTCACGCGGTATTTGTAGTGAAAAAAGTGGGTGAAACACGAAGACTTTTGAATGATAATTGTACTAAGGCATATCTTCTTTGTTTATACGATCTGAGGGCACAAGTTTTATAACAAGGTTAGGTAAAAAAAAAAACAAAAAAATACTAAGGTTAGGTAATTTAATTGCCTTGGTAATGACCTAAGTATAAGTAGGTAATATTTTTGACATTCGCAGAAATCAGTGTGCTTAAAAAGAAGTTTTAAGTACATATTGTGTCCTGCAGTGGATCAATAAATGCTGTGCTTATCTTAAAAACAGAACCAAAATTTTAATAAACAGATTGTTTCTAGTAATACTACTTAAAATAGCAACTGCGAATACAGTTTTATTTTCCTTCATTAAAACCCAGCTTTCATAAAAACAACTTTCCATTGTGTGCGATATAAAAGCGAATAGTTGTCGCATAAATTTGCAATTACGTACTCACGAACGACATTCAAAATTACCTATTTCTAAAAATTTTTTCATCCAACTCCCTGTAGGCATCAGAAACTGGGTGGGAGTGGTTCAAAGTGGGCAAGCCACTCCCATTGGCCATTTGAAGCTCCTCCCACTAGTGTAACAAAAAGGAATATTGGAAACAAATCCCCAAAGACAGAGCCTTGAGAATTTCTCTCTCCCTTTCTCAAGCAACTTTGTTCAGTTTCAGGACGGTCCGCGCTGAAACGGGTTCGTATCTAAGTCCCTGGAGGATCGAGTGCTGCCATCTAGCAGAACTGGCCGGAACTACGTAGTTGGGGATAAAACAAGATGGCGCCTCCAGTGGCGTGAAAGCCTTTGGGAGGCTGCGGGAAAAGTTAGACGGGTGCTGAAACTTTGCGTTTAGAGAAATAAAACTAAGTTTTATTATAAAATCTGGATGGAGTTACAGTATTCTTGGTGTGTTACAACTAAGTAACTAATTACTAACTAACTTAAATGTGATATTAAGCTAAAGATTTGAGCATTTATGAAACGTATGTAAGTAAGTAAGTATGTAAGCTCTGATTAAGTTAATTAAAGCTTGTTTAAACAATAAATAACTTGCTATAGCTATAAGTACTCATCTATTTTTGTTTCTTGTTTCAATTATATATTTCTTGTTTATTGACGAACTACTTTTACATAATTATATGTAACTAGCGGTCCGCCCCTGCTTCGCACGGGCATAGATTATAGCCTATGTCACCCGGGGATAGTGTAGCTTTCCAACAGTGAAAGAATTTTTCAAATCGGTTCAGTAGTTTCGGAGCCTATTCAATGCAAACAAACAAACAAACAAACAATCAAATCTTTCCTCTTAATAATATTAGTATAGGTAGATGAAACAACTTAAAATAAAATCAAAACAAACTAGTACTAACTACTAATTACATTTTAAATTACAAACTAAATATAAATAATAGTTAATTAATATTATAAAAATTTACAGAATATGATTTATTTATTATAAGTACTTACTTATTGATGCAATGCCATAGTTAAATTTTATAAAAATCTGAAGATAAAATCAAATTTGTACAGTATTTTGGGCACCTTGCTTGAAATTAGAGATGATTTGAACTATCTATAAGCTTTCATTGCTAATAGATAGTATAAACGATCTTCATTAGTCTTGTGTTTGTTTTATAAGTAGGTAATGAATCTTCGACCAAAATAAAATGAATGGACGGGCCGTAACCATTGTGCTTGCTCAGTAAAAACGAGCCAAAACCATTGGACATATACATTTCAGCACCTAATTATAACTACATTTGTTACAAAAAATAGATAGCGGTTTTTTTTTTGTGTATTTAAACTTTGGGAAAGCATACGAAGGCATAATTTTGTCAGATCTTTCGTTGTCATGTAACAATAGTCTCGTGTTACACTTGGCTACATGGTTACATGGCTAGTGACCAACAGAAACGAAGTTAGCGCCGGCGCTCATTTTGTAATCTTCAAAAATGCGCTTCTTCTGGGCTGAATGAATGGACGGGATTCATTTTATTTTGGTCGAAGTAATGAATATTGTTGTTGAATCGTTGTTGTTTGTATCAATAAACAATAAAAAATAAAATCAAACGAGCGTTGTCTAAAATAAAATAGCAAATGGCACAAAAAAAACTTTTTTTTAGGAATGCAGAGATGTTCAAATTCCATCAGTGGATTTTTTCTTTTTCAAAAATGTGCGAAAATGATACCACTAGAATATGATCTCACTCTTAAATCATAAATATTTGCATAAATTGATAAGTTTGTGTGTTGGTATATTTGCAATTTTTGCGTTTTTTTGCAGTCTATTGTAACCTAGCCCATGTCATATTGGTAATAACAACCTTCTGCGGCTGTGTCCAGAACGCTGTCCATTTTCGCGCGTACCTTATCAAGATCGCACCGAATTTTATGGGCCTAATCGCGGCCGCCACAAATTGGACCCGCGCGGCTCATTCCCTAACCTGGCCGATTACTGGATTACAGCTAATTAGCTATTGGCGATATATCGGCACGCAGAACGCCGTTTCGCGGTCGTCTAATAAGTAATTTAGCTTTTTAAGCACATGTTCTGAAGATACATAAGTAGTATAGGGTTTATATAAAATCATACTCTTCTTTTTAAGTTTTGGATCGATCCAAGCCTGAAAAGAGAAATATAATTATTAATCTTTTTGGACAAGAGACGAATGAGTAGATATCGAAATTATCTTTTAATCTAAAATTGCACCCTTCTTTTCTTTTCGCCTTTTTTTAGGGTTCCGTATCCAAAGGGTAATAACGGGACCCTATTACTAAGCCTTCGATGTCTGTCTATCTGTCCTGCCTTTAAACAGCTGTATATTTCGAACCATAATAGATAGCCGGGTGAAATTTTCACAGAATATGTAATGTTATCTTATAATTATGTAAGAGTGGTTTAACTGAGAAATAAAAAAGTCAAAAAGTAAAACCGAAAAGGTCCCAAAAAACGTATTTTTAACGTACAACAAAAGAATTTTTGTAACGTACTTTTGTATTTGCTCTAATATAAAAACGGTAACATGTATAAGCGTCAAACTTGTCATAATTATAGTAAAAAGTAAAACAAAAAAAAAATTGGCAAGTGCGAGTTTGTGACAAATATCTGTTCACCGAAGTTAAGCAACGTTGGGAGTGCTCGGTACTTGGATTGGTGACAGCCTTGGCGTGATGCTGTCTTTTTGCACCACTTTTTTGTACTTTACTTATTTAACAATTTATGTGGTGCAAAGAAACCCTCAGTGTGCGAGCCTGACTTGCACTTTGCCAGTTTATTTTGTCTACTTACCTAAAATATGAATGTTAGTATTTTTGCAGTTCCGAACAGCCATTACAAAGTTAGCCGCTACATCAGGCAGAATTTTGGACGGTACATGTCTGAGTTCTAAATTTTTCGCTAACTGCTACTCCTATTTCACATGATTTTTGAGACTAACTTTTCGCCAGTTGGCGCGCCGCCGAGACGTCAGTTGGAGAAATTTCTCGAAATTCTCGAAACAGTATACATTTGAAATGCAGTTTTATTAACGGCTATGCATATTCAGGAAGTTGGGTTTTGTTACGCTGGTGAGTTTAGATTTTGTGAAATGGAAATTATTAGACGGATAAGTTGCGGTAATTTCCTGTTTTAATCAGAACCTAGGAGATTGGATCGTCTTTTTGGTATCACTGGTACATCATCAGATCTGCTAAGTTTATTTATAAGACTACGCTTATGATATTGTATTGTATTGTAATAAATATTCGGGACATTTTTGCACTCACGGTCTTCTGACCCCAAACTAAGCAAAGCTTGTAATATGGCTGCCAGAGACACATACATATATATATTTAAATACACACTTAAATAAATATTTACACCCAGATACAGAACATACACAAATATCATCACATAAATGTTTGTCCTAGGTGGGAATCGAACCCACGCCCCCAAGCGCAGAAGGCAGGTTCACTACCAACTGGATCAACGGGCTATCTATAGAACTATAATAGACATCATAGAAAAGGTTATCACTTTCTCTTTTTAACTGACTTCAAAAAGGATGAAAGTTCTCAATTTGGCCAATATTTATTTTAAAAAAAATTTAAGACTAGCCATGCTCTACGGTTTTGTTCCACCTGCGTGAACAATCCTACAGGAACTACATTTAATCCGGGATAAAAAGTAGCCTATGCCACTCTTCAGCTTTTGTATTACCTAGTAAATCTATATGAAAATATTACGTCAATCATCATTCTGTTCCTGCGTGAAATAAACAAACAAACAATCCAACAAACCCGTCTCGTGAGTGTGGTTTGCGCCTTATGCATTTATTTCGAGCCCTACAGGGTGTTCCACCGTTTGAGAAGTTGTGGCTAGGACCCTCAGACAGGCTGACGCGGCAAACAAACTGCTACAATTAAGTCGCGACCCGCTCTGCCGAGTTCTACAGTTTTTGCCCTCGTAATTCTATTACATTATTAACTTACACCGTGTAAGAACGCAGTGTTGGGACTGACGATATTTTGTTATCGATAAACTCATTTTCATATGAGTGTCAACACGTCATATGAGAGACGAGAGACAGTAACTTTTTAATAATAATAACTAACTCATTCATTCTTTGTTGATCAATTCATCATCATATTTACTTATATCATGATCATTAGTTTCAGATCTTATTTGAATATAATATATTCAAATAAGATATGAAACTAATGATAAGTAAAGATATAATAATGATCATTATGCATGCATTCTTATGAATTTTTTATTTTAGATGCAATCTTGTTCTTCTGTCTGTATGAACCTAACAATTTTACAGCTAAGCTGATTTTGATGAAATTAGGCAAAAAGAAGTGTGTTTTTAGAGCGATGATTTACAAATTTATTTTACCTGCAACATTTTTTATCAGGATATCTGGCAAAGGTTGAAAATCACGGGTAAAATCTACTGAAACGATACCCATTGTTTTTGTTTCCCACTTATCACATCCTTAATAATGTGACCACGACTCTTTCGATATCATCAATGTCTTGATGTACGTGTAGTATTATATTCAATTATTACAACAGCAACACATATTATCGATACAAAAATCATCCTATTTCTACAGCGTGCAGTTTCATCTCACCCCTCTCAAAGATCGCTTGCTTACACATTTAATATCTTAATTTGATTTTTTTATCGACATTAACACCACAAAATTATCGATACAAATAACTCATCTTGTCCCAACATGGCGTGCGGCTTCGTCTCGCCTCTCGCAAAGATCGCTCGCTGAAAACTTTTAATACCTTAACTCGACTTTCACTCAATTTCGCTTAACGCCTCGCGTCGTTGACACGGCTCGATGCGGAGCGGCATCGCTTTGTAACTGTTTTACTTGTTTTACTACTCGAACTTGAACTTTGAGAAAATATTTCACAATGTTCATGAAAGTTATTTAAGCATTTTCATCTCCTTCTTTTTCTTGTATACGGGGTGTAAGGGAAGAACACTCTCGAAGCCAAAAGAAGGTAATTGTACTCATCATTATGAACAACTTTTACTATGGGACCAGCCCTGAAATCACGAAAAAAATATCAGCTGTTCTATAGAAAACGGTCATTGACACTCGACAAAATATATGGAACAGCTGTTTTTTTTTCCGCAAATACAAGGCTGGTCCCATTGTAAAAGTGGTTCATAATGATGAGTACAATTACCTTCTTTTAGCTTCGAGAGTGTTCCCCTTACAACCTGTATAAAAGGCAAAGTGTTTATGTATGCATGTTCTCTATGGATAAAAAAAAATGGCTGGACTAATTTAGACGGGACTATCACCGACAGATAGCTGATGATATAAGGAGTAATCCACGCGAGTGAATCCGCGGAGTGCTAACAATATCATATTATTTTTATAGAAATCCGTCATCTATTCTACCTGTGACTAGGGACACAGCAAAGTATTTGTAAAATACACGCGATTCAATCCGTGAAAAACATTTAATTTCAATCTTCTTCGATAGAAATCGATTTACACGCAAGCAACGGCCGGCAAAGTAAGCATGAAAATTGATATCTACTATGTTTAGCAGTCCGAACAAATATCTATGAAAATTCATAACTGTCGAGTTAATTAAAAACATTTTTTTTAGAAAAAAACAAAAACAGACTTCAAGACAAGTACACACTTAAACTAAAAAAAAGTTATAAATGACAGTAAAAACAGAGATTGAAACTCCTCATCAAAAAGTTTGCTGAAGGGAACAACAAACCAAAACGTCATCTGTGTATATAATTATATGTATTTTTGGTTTTTGTTGATTATTCCAAAAAGTGCTTAATCAATTTTGATAAATTTATATGAGATCACCTCTTAATTGTGACCTACCAAAGGAAAAAGAATCTTCAAAATCAATTCATAATTGGTGGAGTAACCGCGTAACAAACATTTAAAAAAAAACAGTCGAATTAATAACCTCCTCTTTTCGTCGGTTTAAAATGGAACGTACTTTGTACTCCGAAACATGGCAACCAAGAAGGTTATCAAAGATATAATTTAAATTTCGAACCGGCTTGCCAATAGAAAGCTGTAATGTACTGTAATAGATAGCCAAGTTTTTATGTAACAGTCACCAGGTACGTAACCCGTCCGAACCAAAAATAGTCCTGAAAAATCGCAAAAGGACAAACAAAATAAAACCCCATCACGACACGACAAATTGATGTCATCCATCCCTCTCTTGCTAACAGTCGCAACATATCACTAGGCAACCTCTCGACATTTTTCCTCTATATATTATTAATACATAAGTACAATCTCTCACTCTTCTAACTATAGGTACGGATGTAGCGTTGTCCCTTTCTATATTGTTGGATCTAGTTTTCCCAAGCGGCCGAGCCTCGAGGGTAAAACTCCCCTGGGTCGGTATTGACTCTACTATGGAAGGAAAGTTATCTGTACACCTATTGTCGGCCACCCCCTGTCCCGTTCCTCCGCTTTTCATCCCCCTACGTTCGAAGACTTTCTTATGCGTTTTTCGTTTTATTTTATCAGTAGGCTGTATTCGTTCAAGTTTTGTTGACGATTTCAAATAAAACTAGCTTTTACAAACACACACTGCTTTGGCTATACTACTCTAGGTGTTTCTTTTATTGCGTTTATTATTAATCTTATTTCATTGTTATACATTGCTGTTTATTTATTTATAGTTTTTTTTTTAAATTTTAATTGGTCTTTTGTGATTACTAAAATATTTTTGTAAATTTGACTTGCCCAGTGTAATGTTATAAGGCCTATAAAGATTTATATTATATTATATTCTTTAATTCTAAAATCAAAATTAAACACATCTGCCACAACCTAACAATTTACTTTTACAAGTGGCTTTTTTTACTATTTTTCTTTGTTATTCTGACGTACCTCAATAAGATTTACTTTATTTAGGTACCTTTGCTGTCTCAAACGCAGATTTAAAAACATGGTTGCCTGGTAGATATCGCAACGTATTTGTAGTAGTATCGTTTTTTTTTTTACTCTAAAGTTTTTGTCCTATGTATGTAATTTCTGTAATAGTAAAGAGTTAGTTATCTATATATTTATTCAATACAGTAACTATCAAACAGTCTACCTATAAAGCTATCACGGTTGCCCACTACAGTTATATTATGATATATTTATAACTATAAATATCTCGTTAATAATCATATAACTCTACGTATACTCATAGATTTTTATGCATATGTTTTAAAATAAGTTTTAAATCATCATTTCGATTAGTAATATGACCCACGTAACGCGATTTAAGGCCGGGCGCGCACCGGACGCTAATTTCGTAATGCGCGACATCGCCACGCGACCAACACGTGTCACGGCCGCCGACTGCCGGTCACACGACAGATTGACGCGACCGGTCGATTTGTTCACTTAACTTGTTTATCATAAAGGACAGACAAATACGTGCGCTGAAATAAAAATGTCACTCCCTCCCCTTTGTAATTCGATATGCAATTACATTTGCTCACATGAATTAGTTTGGTTACTGCTCCTACTTTTTTCCTTACGATGATTTTCTGGATATTTTTTATTTAGAGTAGTTGCCAAAATGATGCCAGTGATATTTCATAGTTTAATATTGCTCATTTTTTTTAAATATTTTTATTCTTATTACGTTGTGTAAGGTGCATTTGGTAAGTATTTTGGTTTTCAAGAGTAGGTAGGTGGAATCTGCTATTACATGACATAACGCAGTCTCTACTAACAAATCCAGTTCAAAAATTGTAGTAGGCTAATTAAACATTATACCTTTTTTCATCAAACAAAATTTAACGTTGTACATATTAAATCTAGGATGTAAAAATATTTGGTCTGTCCAGGTAAATTCACATTTTGATGATGGTAATTTATACATACCTAATCAAGACATGCTTTGGTTTTGTACCTACAAAAGATATAGTTTCGAAGGAGAATATCTCCAGTGACGTGTGCTAATCACACAAACACGTGTCTCGCACGCGACGACAAACGAGCACAACAAAGCGCTCATTTGGATTATTGTATCTAATCTACTTAGTTGAGCACGGTGTACGCGCAACCTTATACTTCGTCGGTCACATTGTAAATAAGCTGTGGTATTTGGTTTCTTATTACTACAAACTTAAGGCTGGGTATAAGGCCAGAAAAATTTCTGATTTCACCCGCGCGTCTCGCATCACCCGCATTAGTGTGAAACACAACCACGGCAGCGCGGCAGTCGCGCGCAGCTAAAGTGTACACAACTCGCGCACTCGACCTTGTAAAGCGGCAAGGAGCAATAACACACAGGATAAGCATAGTGTTGGTGTACTTGGTGTTTTGGCGATTAGCTGAGTTCGGTCGCGGCGCGTAGAACCGTAAATTGTTTATTTCACTTTTCAAAATTGTATTTGTAATTTATTTTTAGGTTTTCTACAATATAAAAATAATAAAGTATATAAATTAAATTGAAATAACCTAAATAAAACTAAACTGAACTATGCTATGCTATGCTTTGCTAGGTTGAACTTGCCGGGATAAGACCAAAAAACCCAAAAACCTCGTGGCACGGGGTACCCGATCCCGGGTCATATCTCCTAAACCAGACCTTTAACCCAAAAAAAATTACAAAAAAATATTTAGATTTTTACTTTTGAAATCAGTGAGAAATACATTTAAATAGAAATAAACAAGGGTGAAAACCACCCCCTACCACGCCCAAATTTTGGCTCGAGGTAGTAAAGCTCATTTTAAATTTTAGTAATTTTTTTTCAGATTTTTTAAGGCTGTGGTTTAGGAAATATAACTAGTTCTAGTTTTTAGTTTATATTATAGTCTAAGTTAGGTCTTAAGATTTTGACGACCTGAAATACCCGGCTCCTCAAACATTTTGTCCCAGGTCAATCCAGGCAAGAATAGTTAGCTTCACTGGCTATCCAACGATAGGTCATTTAGTATTTTAAGACTCGTAGGTACATAGTAACTTGAGTTACTAAGTAGCGAGGCGGACCCTAAATACCCGATTTTTTGAAGGTCCATAACTTTGGACGCAAAGGTCCAATCAAAAATCTGACGTCATAGGCATCATTTTTTCTGGCAGACGAAGACGTTAAACTCAAAAACTCGGCTTTAGGACCTAACCCTAAAAACCCCAAATTGGGTTTGAAATTACGTAACCGGAATTTCATGTTAAAAATAACAAAAAAATTCAACACAAAAAATTCAGTGGTGTAATAAATAGACTATATTTATTTTTTTGGCTTTCTACTCTCACAATTTCAGGAAATAAATAATATTTAAAAAAAAAAATGTGTTTATTTAGTTGGTAGGCATAAATAATAATAAAATAGAAACACAGTAAACACACGTGTGTAGAAAATAAAAAGACGCGTCTGATAAGCCCAAATTCGGCTATTTTTGTGCAAAGAATGCCTTTCAAAATATTAAAGCGCAAAAATCCGGAAAATTTTCGTAATTTTTTTCAAAAACCATCGATTATCTCAGAAACAGTACGTATGAGGTCATTTTTGTAAAAATGCTATGTATCTATATAATATATCTATGCTATGCTATGCTGTGCTATGCTATGCTATGCTTTGCTATGCTATGCTATGCTATGCTATGCTATGCTATGCTATGCTATGCTATGCTATGCTATGCTATGCTATGCTATGCTAGGCTTTGCTATGCTATGCTATGCTATGCTATGCTATGCTATGCTAGGCTTTGCTATGCTATGCTATGCTATGCTATGCTATGCTATGCTATGCTATGCTATGCTATGCTATGCTATGCTATGCTATGCTATACTATACTATACTATACAATACTATCCTTTGCTATACTATACTTTGCTATACTACACTATACTATACTATACTATACTATACTATACTATACTATACTTTGCTATACTATACTATACTTTGCTATCCTTTACTATACTTTGCTATACTATACTATACTATACTTTGCTATACTATACTATACTATACTTTGCTATACTATACTATACTTTGCTATACTATACTATACTTTGCTATACTATACTATACTATACTTTGCTATACTTTGCTATACTATACTATACTATACTATACTATCCTATCCTATCCTATCCTATCCTATCCTATACTATACTATACTATACTATACTATACTATACTATACTATACTATACTATACTATACTATACTATACTATACTATACTATACTATACTATACTATACTATACTATACTATACTATACTATACTATACTATACTATACTATACTATACTATACTATAATATACTATACTATACTATACTATACTATACTATACTATACTATACTATACTATACTATACTATACTATACTATACTATACTATACTATACTATACTATACTATACTATACTATACTATACTATACTATACTATACTTTGCTATCCTTTACTATACTTTGCTATACTATACTATACTATACTTTGCTATACTATACTATACTATACTTTGCTATACTATACTATACTTTGCTATACTATACTATACTTTGCTATACTATACTATACTTTGCTATACTATACTATACTATACTATACTTTGCTATACTAAGCTATGCTATGCTATGCTATGCTATGCTATGCTATGCTATGCTATGCTATGCTATGCTATACTATACTATACTATACTAAAATAAACGAAACACGCGAAAGCCCGTTGGTCCAGTTGGTAGTGAACCTACCTTCTGAGCTTGGAGGCGTGGGTTCGATTCCCACCTAGGACAAACAGTTATGTGATGAACGTTTGTGTTTGTTCTATACCTGGTTGTTAATAACTATAATCTATTTAAGTATATATGAATTATTTAATTAAATTTCATTTAATTTATGAAATTATTAATTTAAAAAAAAAAAATGTTAATTATTATTATTATTTTTTATTCAACGAAAATTATATTTTACTTAATAATTTTGATTTTTAGTAGTCTTTCTGACTGTCTCTCTCTCTCTTTCTCTCTCCACACGAAACACTTAGACTCTTGTAACTATATTACCGAGCGTACATAATAATAGATGCCCTAATGATAGATGGCCTAGTCGTATCCATAATTATTAATACCTGTAATTTTTTCATAGTAGCTTTACCTAGTCTGTGCTCTAGGTCATTGGCAACACTTGGTTGCCGCATCAAATGGTCGCGTTCAAGCCATAGATTTTTTATGTTATCCATTGTTTGAAAATACAGTAGGTGTTGATATAATCGCACTCGGAAGATAAATCTAGGCGAATAGCAAGCGCGTGCGTCCTTCCCCGTTGGAGCATAGTGCGGTACTGAGGTTGAACGGAGCATGTTTCGCCATTTAGATGCAAAGCGCAACAGAATAAGGTTGAATATCGGACTTGCCGTTTGACCGAATAGTTGCTTAGAACTAAAGGACGTAAGTCTCAAATCGAATATAATTTATTATGAGAGTACTAATTAATCTAGGTAAATTTTGTCTTAGCACTGGAAAACAAACTATATTTTCCTTCGATGAGTATTTATTTTAGATATGTGACTGAAGTTCTATCCAAGAAAAAATCAAAAAAATCAGCAAAAAGGCACCTTTTTGAAAACAATAAAGTATCGAGTAAATATCTCGCTATTATGTTTCTGTCTTAGTGCCGGAAAGAAAATGAATTGAAAAATCACATATATCAATTATTACGTTGATAGGATATTTGGTTTAGTTAGAATATCATGGCAAATTAGCATAAAATTTCGGAGGCCCCCTCTTAAATGCACAAACCAATTACTGTTCAATACTAATGGCTTTTAGTTTGACTTTCCTACAAATTTTATTTTTAGTAAAATATATAAGTAACTAACCATAAAAATAAGGATGCTATTTAATTACATACAAAAAATCTGGTCATGTAGTCCCACTCTTTTGTGCATTTAGTTGTACCACGAGCTTACGGTAGATGCAGTCGTTCAACCTTTATCTAACTAATGGACTTCCATACTAAGGTTAGTAGTTTACCAACCCGCAGCCAAAAAAATCTAATCATATCTATAACAATATATTGTTTAATTGATAGAAACGTGCGAAGACCAACTTTCTTACGTGCATTAAGTATTTTCTTGAAACTAAGCTAATCATCAAATTAGTTGACTGCTATATATACGCCTTTAAACATAAATTAATTATGTTTTGTATGGGGTCTTGTTTAGTTAATGGGTGATATTTAAAACAGCAAAAAAAAACTGTAAATAAAAAAAAGAGAATCAGGCGTGTCTTGAGAAATTAGTTGACTGCTATATATACGCCTTTCTTAAGACACGCCTGATTCTATTTTTTTTATTTACTGTTTTTTTTTTGCTGTTTTAAATATCACCCATTAACTAAACAAGACCCCATACAAAACATAATTAATTTATGTTTACGAAGACTACTCCCTATTTTAATGCTAATTCAGTAACACAATCCCCATTCCACACTCATACAAGTCATACAATTAGAAGCAAGATAAACCCATGCATTATCTAGTTAAGCACAAAAGATTGTAGCCCTATGAAAGTTGTATAATATTTCAAGTGGGGTGCAAAACGGACCATGTGTGAAATTACAATGGCTTGGAAGGTCTGTTTGTCACATCTGATGCGTACATGATAGATGGATTTGAAAATGGTTAATAGATGGCCAATTTATTTTGTAAAAGACTCATCTCGCATGCCCAGTGGAACCCGGTTACCTTAACAGAGAGGAAAACCAAAAGATACCATTCAAAATTGTACAAGTTAGACACCAAAATTATATGCAACAGGTTTTTACAGAACATAATCAAAATATGACATTTTTGTTGCAGGTATTCTCGATCACTCCAGTATTCCAAGAAGTTCCAGTTCCATTTAGTGGATTTGCTGGAACTCCTCGGGTTAAAAATATATTCTTCCCTAAACTACGGTCGCTTTATTGAGTCAACAGTCAAAACTGCTGCTAAATAGCTTGGTACTATACCTATCTGCCAAAGTCCTAAGTATTTTACATCTGCCCAACTGCTTAACCTTTAGCGACCGCAGGTGCAGTCCTGCTTAGAATGCTGCAGCCACTTGTGGGACGGCTTTGCTAGATATCAACTGGAACTAGATATAGTACAATCTTGGCAAAAAGGTTGCTCATTCATAAAAAAATAAATGCGACGTTGGTCGCTTACCATCAGGTAGCTAGTTAATTTGTTTGCCACTTATGGTATACCAGCTGCGCCTCACGGTGTCACCCGCGTAGTGATGAAAAATGGTGATGATGATGAAAAGTAGCCTATGTCACTCCCCGGCCCTTGAACTATTATACCCATGCAACAAATCACGTCGATCCGTTGCTCTGTTGCTGCGTGAAAGAGAAACATACAAACCAACAAACTTTTCGCATTTATAATATTAGTATGATTAAAGTTATTTAAGTTTTAAAAGACAGTAACTAAAAAATACTATTGAAGTTTTTACTAGATAGAAACTAAATGGTTATATTTAAGTTTTTATTAAACAGAAACCAAATGTGACATTCAAGTTTTTACATAACATAAGTATAGAATACGTTATAGTTTTGAAGAAATAGGCGCTTACTTTGTCTTGCTTATAATATTATTATTTATAACCTAAACAATAAATACACATACTTACTTAGTGAGGTAATTTTTGGTCAGTACTTTGTATTAAATGAAAAACTTTTTAGAGTTTACGTTATTTAATCTTTTACTTGGTGATTTACCATCGTGAACGTTACAATTTACACATTTTAGTACATAATTGTTTCAAAATAATATATTAGTAAGTATATTTTGTAAGTTATTGAGTTTGGTTATCCCTAAAAATACATTTCGTTTTTTCTGTATCAAAGCGAGTCAGAGATATTTTTTACATTCGTATACAATGTTTTTCATTTCAGAGTGAGATTTCGTTGTCCTTAAAGATAAACCGAGTATTCGCATTACAGGATATGTTTTGTTACGAGATATGATACAATACAATTTACAATTTCGATGTCAGATTCACAAAATGTGAATTATTTTTTGTAAACTGCAGACACGACTTTTCACGTCTACTATTTAAACAAAATTAGCAGTAGAGTAATATAGAGTCACAATCGTGGCAAAAAAAAAATATACCGAACCAAAACTCGGCGCACGCTACGAATTGCGCAGACTTTTTGGTTAGTTCCCAAGTAACCGCGATCCGACTACAACGCCGCGCGATGCCAGAGCTACATGACATAGCGGACAACAGCTTACGTTGAACACTATGCAAGCGACATAACGTCTAAATTGGAGTAAATTTGGCATTGTGAAGTATATACCTACCTAATTGATACAATGTATGTATAATGATGCTCGGACGTTTTTTGACTGTTTTTACTGAGAGATTGTGACTCTATAGGAATTGTATGTCGATGCCTGCAGTATACAAAAACATTTATGTGCTAGTTAATCCTTTAAAGTCGAAAATTTATACATATACAATTAGTTAGGTAGAAGTACATTACATTTAAATTTACATCGTTATTTACTATAAATATATCACAGATTGTACAATAACAAAACTGACACGTACACAAAACCAACCAAAAGTGGATTTAATGATTTACAATAGATTACAAAATGGTATGAGCATTTTAATCCAATTACAAAATCTACTCTAATTCAATCTAGCAAGGGACTATTGCATTTGGTATTATTTATTTGGTAATTACTCTTAATAAGTATTTACAGAAAATAATATATACAAACAGTTAAAATATTTACAAAAGTATAACACTGCCCCGAATGCTTGTATTTTATTTGGAATTATAACAATTTTGCGTTAAAAATAGGATACATTTTTGTATGACATACTGTCCCATTGAATTTATCAATCAAACTCTACATTGGCATGCTAATGTACTTTCCTTGTTTTCTATTTTCAATTTCAACCCCAAAGTTAGACATCGTACACAAGAGATGCGGTTATAAAGTGACGCCGGCCAGTTGGTTGTAATTTTGTACACATTACTATTTTTTATTATTTTCAAATAGATAAAATATTTTTAGGTCCAAGCACAGGTACCAAGCATAACAAAGTCATCACATATGACAGAATTTTAGTTTTTATTACAATTCATATCAAAAGAATTGCTGCCGACTCAACAAATAATGAAAAAGCAAACCATGGCACGTAATGAGAATGGATAGTTTACCACGGACTATAGTCTGTCCATCTAAGGTATTTTATTGCATTTCACTGCTATCCATTATGTAAATCGCTTTTTGATAGCTCATACAAAGTTGACAACATAACTTTGTAAAGCGTATAGCAAAATATATGCCATATATTTGCTAATGAAAGTAGAGTGAACAAGCACGTAAACTTTAAAAAAATCCGCATTGCAATCCCAAAATTA
Source organism: Agriopis marginaria (assembly GCA_932305915.1). Classification (NCBI taxonomy): domain Eukaryota; kingdom Metazoa; phylum Arthropoda; class Insecta; order Lepidoptera; family Geometridae; genus Agriopis; species Agriopis marginaria. The sequence goes on from OW029926.1 coordinate 6,502,500, forward strand.
ATATGAAATGCAAAAATGACTGCGTTCTAACTGTGTTACAATATAAAAAAAAAATAACAAGTATCAAATGAAATTATTCCAGGTATTCCATACTAATTTTTGGGGTTGCAATGCTGATATTTTAAAATTTGCCGTGCTTTTTCGTTCTCTACTTTTATTAGCCAGACTTTACAAATAAATACGATTGATCTAGCATTACCTTATTACAAGGTTACGTTAACTTGAAAGCCAAGTAGATTTAAAGTTAACGTAACCTTATAAAGAGGTAATGCTAAATCAAACTGTAACTGGGGAAGTGAAATGGACACGAGGAAGAAAGAGTCCATGAGTTAAAACGAGAGAGAAAAAACTGCTGGCTAAAATGTCGGTGTCTGTGGTGGCTATAAGTAAGCTATAAATCTTATAATATTGTCTATTTTGAAAGACCTATCCAGTGAATGATATAATCAAACTTTGTTGACTTCGCAAATATATTTTTGTAGTGTTTTTTTCATGTCGTAAATGTCTCATACACTAACCCGTGGGGTAATACATCGGATGCTATTTGGAAGCCAGGGGTGCTGTCTGCGCGTACTGCTGGGCACTGCATGTGGGCAGCGAAAACGGGTTCACGCTGAACGGAGAGGATACTAGACCTCCCATTCCTGAAGACAAAGAAAACATTTTGTGAGTTTGCTTAAAAAACACAAGCCATTCAGTAAAAGTCGATCTGCTAAAAGTCTTAAATTCTGCTAGGACTCAAGTAGTATGAATTTCATTTAATTTTAATACTAATGCAAGAGTATTTTAAATTGTTGATAATCTGACTTTTGGTTTATTATATTACATTTTCTAGGGTTTTTTTGCTGTAATTATAACCTAATATGGAAACCACAATAGAAATACAGAAGTGTGAACGAAGCCTTAATAAAAAATTAAAAAAAATTGTCATGCAAACAAACAAAACTGGAATAAGCGCAGGAAAATTATTAAAAGTGATTGAAGCTATTAACTGCCGTTTTACCTAAAAATTTCCAGTTTTTGATTAGTTTGCCGAGATGAAACATATACCTATTGGATCTGTCAACATTATGATTACTACTTCTTCGCCAATTTTAATCAAAATTAGCTCAGTTATTTAGTTGTAAAAGGTTGAAAATAGACAGAGGGTCCGATTTCTTTTACATCTTCATAGTTATTGATAATTAGCTGATGACCTCTCGGAAGCACTTTTCCTACATGATACAACTTTATTTTCATGATTTTTAATAATTCTTCTTTTTTCCACATAAAAAAACAATCAAATGAGGGATCTAAATGGAAATAAAATTACGCGGCTTCAAATAAGAAAGAACGCGCCCGGGCGAAGCTTGAGAAGACGACTCTTGCATCTACAATAAAAATAAAAAAACTTAAACAATTGGAGAATTTGTGAACAAGACTTGCTATTGATTAGTAGCCATGTATAATTTATCTATGTATGTATATATTATATGTATATTTATGGTGTGGAAAAAAATGATCATTACGACATTTTGATATTGCAACAAAATTTTAAAAGCTCAGAAAAAGCAGCAAATTATAAAAACTCACACATGAAAACATAAAGTACTACTAACACTGAACTGCGAGCTGCCAATTCTGGTGCTGAGAATGCTGAACATTGGACACCCTTGGCGGACTGTGTCTCACCACGGCAAAGGCGCTCCTCTTAGCTCCTTTGTCCCCTTCCCCTTTCATAGCAGTGCCACTGCATTTCGCATGAGTGTTTGCCGGACAGTCAGCACCGCCCTTAGACTCATTTCTTTCAGTGTAATACGCGCTATCTTTCGTATAATACGCGTTATAGTGATGGTCAGATACGTAGCCATTCATGCTCGACGGGTGGTACGGACCTAGCGACACTGAACGAAAAAAACAGAGTTAGAACTACACAAAGCAAAAGAAAGCGTTAAGCCGGTAGTAAATCTTGTTTTGGTCGTTTGATAAGGTCGGGTTAGACGTTACAGGCGTCTAGGTCAGATAAGTGTGGGGTTTCTTTTCTTTTAATACTTGGGTAAATCTTTATTGTAATGTCTGTGCTTTGGTGATATACAAGGTTAATTTGTCTATGAATAAGACAAATATAAAAAATAAACCTATATAAAATCCTTAACCAGTTCAGAGAAATACTTTAAACTTTTAAACTGCTGTATAGATTTTGAACTATGAACCATCACAATAGTTAGTCTCTACATAGTATAAATTGAAGTCGCTTTCTGCGTCTGTCTGTCTGTATGGCCGCTAACTCCTCCTAAACCACGCAATTTGATGCAGTTTTCACCATCAGTTAGATACATTTTCAGGGAAGGTTTATATATATAACTAGCGACCCACCCCGGCTTCACACGTAAATTACACCCGTGCGAAGCCGGGCGGGCGGGTCGCTAGTTAACTAATAAAATAACTCTTCACACTCGTTGCTGAATTTATCAGATATAAATGTCAATCGTGACTTATCAAGCTTTATGCTAATTAGGAAATAATAACTATTCTACTTAAATAGAATAGGGCGCGATAAGTCCTGATTAACATTTGAAACATGTGTTCAAATCACGAAAGAATAAAAGTTATTTAAAGTTATCTGTGTCGGGAATGCCATATGACAAATATACAGACTCAGAGCAGGTATTTAAATTCGTCATTCAAATACTTGTCCGTTTGGGAATCGAACCGAGCTCAGCTCATAAGGCAGACGATTACCACTCAGGCATAATGGTAACTAAGCGGAGAAAAATGGTAACACATACAAATATACACACTAACACATCTTAAGCGCATAGTTACACATTCATCCGTTCTATCGTGGGCATAGAGCTAAATATCGTCGTGGATAAAAATATGGAAAAAAAACAAAATTACCTGATATCAAACAAAATCAGACATGTTTAAATTCCATTATTATTTCAAAGATTATTTATCCTGAAGCTACAATAATAATGTTGCTTTTGATATTGCGACTATTTGTTGGTGGATTAAGGCTCATCCTCTCTCGCTCTCTCTGAGATGGCTCAGCAGTAGAAACATGAAAGGCTAAAGATGATTCATGGACGTCTATCATACAATGTACCTATACATCCATGATGTTTGGTAAAATACCAATGTTTATTTTAATTCTGATCTTTATTAATTATTATTTAATAACATAATATCTAGGGCGGGTATTTATAGATAGAAATAAACTGCTTATTACATCTAAGCGCAAGAGACGTCAAAGGTAGTAACTAAAACTAACCTAAGATGTTTAGCTTTACTTTTACACTTACAAGGAATGTCTAGAAGGTTGTTTTGAGCCGTGCTGTGTCGTGTAAAAAGCTGCCGGGGCGCCCAGGGTAGCCATTGCTGAATACTGTTAGAAAAATACTGTTATAAAGACACCCAGCAAACAAAATATTTCAGTGTCTTAAAAATGCTACCAGGTCAATACCATATGGGGTGTGCAAAAAGTAGAACGGTAGTTAGGGATGTTAGTTTGGGATATACCAGTACCAATACCTTGGCTACCCCAAGTACCCTTACCCGCTTTTATACGCTTATCACAGCTTTAGAGTATGTTGTTATTATTTCACTATAAACAAAGATAGATACTTTACGAGAGGTAGTGTAAAACTAAAATATCAACTACCTCGGCGACCACTATAAGGTATGTATATCATTTGTAAACGATAGCTTTCACGAGGTAGTTCTGAACGGCGGCGGCGGAGGAGTAGGGTAGTGGTGCGGGTAGGAAACTGGTGCTGCTTGCGGGATAGATATACTAGTTCAAAGTAGACACGCCGTAGATACCTTCCCCGGTGATACCCACCTTGTTTCTATTACTTAATTAGTTAAAGATAACTTACGCGAGGTAATTGAAGTGTTGAAGAACGAGATAGGAGGCGCTAGGTAGTGCTGCTGATTTGAGGTAGCGCAGTAAAACGTATCTTATTGAGCTAGTTTATATATTTGTATATATATGAGATTTAAAAAGATAACTTACGCGAGCTAGTGTTAAATAGCGACGTCGGAGGAGCAGGGTAGTGTTGCGGGTGCGGGTAGGACGCGGGAGCGGCGTGGGGGGTAGACGCAGCCGAGCAGTACCGCGGCGACACCGACCCGCCGCTACGCGCATACTCCTCTAAAAGAAAAAGCCTGGGGTCAACACGAAATTACCGTTAGGACTGTTGTTGCGTCAGCTGAAATGTAATGGGCTGTTTGTTTGGATGGGATAGTTAACTGTCGAGAGGAGGTCTCAGTAAATGGTATGCAAATGTTTTTAAATGTATACTTTTTACAAAAAAAAAAATACTATGAAATCGTTTAAAGACTATTTTGCCACCGCAGTAAATGGTAGGGCTAGTACGAGGTCTTAATACATAGTGTTAGATTTAGTGTTAGTCAACTAGATAACTGTCTTTATTTGCGTAGCAAATCAAGATTAAATGTCTTGAATCCAATACTAACAGGATCTTGCGCAATCTCACGCCACGACAACCTCTTGGAGTTTCAGAAAATTACATAGATAATTTGCACTAATATTATAAATACGAAACACGGTTGTCCACTCTCAGTTCCATAATGGCTGAATATATTTTATGAACGGTAGGGAGGTACCTTGAAACTTAAAACCAACTTCTGGTTCCGAAAGAACAAGTAAAACCATTGATGTAAGTAAATAGGGGGAAGATACGGGACGAACTTCTTGACGTGGACTGCACAATATAGGCTCCGGGGCACAATCCACTTCAGTCACAATCGAACTGGCGTTTTGTAGCACGTGAATTACTTGTCAAAATTGTGTGAAATATAGCTGCAAAAATTACTACCTGCGTTTTCACAAGGTGCACCAACAGTTCCAAGACAAAAAAGCAAGTTTTACGGCATTACTTTTCACTCGTAAATACTTAAAAACAATTAACTTAATGTTCTTTAAATGTCACTTCTATGGTCTAGTGGTCTAATGGAGCGGTGAAGTTGGCGTTTACATTGCAGACGTCAACGTCGACGCTGACTCGAGCCGAAACAGAGCTATATTTATTGGGTACAATGTTTGGATGTCACGCGTCTTCCCCCTTTTAAAAACAGTCATTGCGAAAAACTTATGATATCTGTAAAGCAGAATGTCAGCAGGCGCAGCAACTAAAATATAATTTTGAAGGTCTCACCTTCAGTCCACTGCGAAGCCGCCGTATCTTGGACGCTGACAGCCAGCTGTCCCGTGTAAGAGTTGAAAGGCATGCTCGCAGGCGGTGACCGTGGTGTACCCAGACCGAGCTGGTTGTTCCGAGGCATCGAGTATAAGGCTTCGGCTAGGTCAGCAGCTCTTTTTAGGATGATTTCCTGAAACATTTACTATATAGTTAGTATAGGTTACAATCACAGAATGATGGTCGAAGGACAGAGAATAACTACGAGGATTACCAATCGCTGGTTCGGTGAAATCGTGAGGGCGACAAGAAAGTGATAGAGCCTGGCCCAAAGGACACATATCTGCATTAGTGGAGGGAGGTGATTACGATAGGAAATAGTAGCAAAAAGCTGGTAACATTACAACTGTATTTTTCTGCTAAAATTGCACATAGTTGAGTTGGGAATACAAATAACGCTCTTCAATTAAATTTAGGAGAGATTCTAAGCAGATGATGGCAATGGTTTTTCAGTGATGTTTCTGTTTGGATGAGCTACTGATATTTATTCACAACATTATTCACATCTAACGCAAAAATGTTAATACGGTACGGCGAATTCGACTAAACGCATCAAGGCTGTCGCACCCGTCACGTTACCAGGTTGCCTTATCTCCTTTGTTTATCTGATCTGAGGTCATCATTATTTGTAGTCCTTGCGTAGCTCAGAAAGTGTAAAATTAAACTTACGATAAAGATTATACGTACTGCCCAAGAATTGAACTCCCCACCGTCCTTGTTTTCTGAGAACTACAATCCAGGCATCTTCAAGGCTAGAGTGAGTAGATTTCTTCTTGATCAACGTGTTAAATCCTCGGCCACACCATCGCTTACCATCAGGCGAGTTGGAGGCCAAAAGTATAACTATTCCGTATAAAAAAAATCTTCAGTGCCACAAGATAAGTAACTAAAGTAGGTAGTACAAATATTTCCACATACCTTCGGCAGTTTTTCCGGGTCGCCAGGGTGCCTCGGTATAAGTTTCTGCAGCCTCTGGAACCCGTAATCTATCGTTGGCTCGTTGAGAGCTGCTATGCGAGACGGAGAAAGAATAATTAATCATTAGTGTTTTGCGCTTGCCCCGCTAACGAATCGAGATCTAATTGATGGATCGTGGTCAAGATTTTTGGTTGTTTACTAATTATTTTTGGGGTTTCTTGATATTAATGACCTTAATCAAGGATTATCATACCTACAAAAATATATTTAGTGATTCGAGAGTACCTCATAATCGAAAATTTTGTTGTGATGTTTTTTGTTCTGCATCTTACTTTGATGGGTACAATCTATAATTATATCTATGTAGCAGAATATTCAAGTATGTATTCCCAAATCCTATCTAAAAGCTGGATTCATACAATTACGTGCCCAAACAGGCCCTGGCATTGAAAAATGAACTCTTATATCATGTCACGTACAGCATAATATCCGAAGACAAACTTTGTCGCTCATGTGAGATAGACGGAAAGGGCGACGTTAAAAAAGATTCGGAAAGCCGTAGAATAAAGGGCCACGTTTCAATGTCGTAACTATGAATCATACTGTTTACCATCTTCGACCAAACCATCACTACCATCAAGTGAGCTGCAGTCAAGTACCTAGTCTGTCAACCCTTAAAAAAGTTACACTGACGTATGTCGTGACATCACACGTTACATGTCTTGTGCTCATTGAGCAATTCACTTTTGATGGTCTATCTACGTGACATTGGCGGAGTCGTGAGACATCTTCACAAAGGCTACAAACTAAAAGTTGAGCAATTCACTTAAGGCTTTATCTCAACGTCTAATTTTCAAAAAACTTTGACTAGGCAAACTCGAAAAGTATACTTATTATGTTTTATTTTTTGAGACTACTGATTGTTTCACATAAATTAGGACATGCTTAACTGAAAATTAATAAAAAAGTTACAATAAAAAATGTACTAATTTTTTTTCGTCAAATTAATTATTTAAAACTAGTAAAACAACATAACATATCAAAAAAGCTTTAAATACCTTCAAGTTTTGTCGAGCAAAAATGTGTAAAAATCAGTTGCTGAATTGCCATCTTATAGCATAGACACATTTACCTTTTTTATAATGTTTATTAGTTATTTTATTTATTAAACTTTGTAAAATACAGATGATGCGTGGTATGACCTTAAAGGATCTAGCCTGCACGGTGGTCGATTTATTTTGTCTTTTTTATGATTAATATTCCTTCGCTTGCGTTCGGTACATTCTTGATCGAAGCTTGCGTTTGACCGCCACCTCGTATGATGTTAAGCAATGAAACATAGAACATGCTTAAAGCTACGATGCAGATGCACTGATCTGATACGAGTAATAGGTAAGCTGGGTGGGATTACAGCTGAAAACGATGCCATACTCACAAACATAAACGAATCTCCCCGGGGCGCCCTTGCAGAACTGTTTACTCTTATACGATAACGTGACTTCCACTACTCCTGGTATGTGTCGCGGAGGCGTTTGTACTCTTATTGCGTGTGAAGTTATGAGCTGTTGACATGAGAAAATAATTATAAGTACCTACCTATTATACTTAATATACTTACGAAAAAAAAAAAAAAAAACCTATTGGGGGGGGGGGGGGGGGGTTGAGAGGTCTTAATATAAAAGTTGTTCACATACATATGGCCAGGATGGGAGCGAAAGGTTCTCGAATGAGATCTGGGACTGGTAAGCTCCGAGTAGGTTGTCCACACCCACAAGATGGACTGACGACCTAAAAGAGACCGCAGGGAAACGCTGAATGCCGGCCGCATCCAACCGGCCCTTTTGGAGATCGGTGGAGATGGGATCTATGTCTAGCAGTGGACGTCTTCTGCCTGAAATTATGATGATGACGAATATAGTAACAATCTACTAATCTTCAAGTTGCGAGTGAATCGGTTGCTTCTAGGCATAGCATGCTCGATCGTAGACCACATCAGGCGAGATGGCGGTCAAAAGCAAGCATATCTGTACTATCTATACTAATATTATAAAGAGAAAAGATTTGATTGTTTGTTTGTTTGCATTGAATAGACTCCGAAACTACTGAACCGATTTGAAAAATTCTTTCACTGTTGGGAAGCTACACTATCCCCGGGTGACATAGGCTTTAATCTATACCCGTGCAAAGCTGGGGCGGACCGCTAGTTGCCAAATAAAAAAACATACTTGACAAATTTTGTTACATGACTGTCACATAACTTAATAATTTAAAAAAAAACAAAGTGTTTGAATATGTTTTTTATAAAAAGAGTGGCAAGAAAGCATTATGTATAGGTTACCTTTAAGGTATAAGTGCTGCGGCAACAGTGTTGCAGTAGCACTGCTTCGTGTTGCCGAGTTCGGAATCAAACCTTCATTCATATGTGCCGCAGTCAGCTCCTAAGCTTTGTTTTGATACCGCGTTAAGTCCCAGAAAGCCGTAATTCAAACATTTTTGCTGTTGCACAATACACTCTAAGCGAAACGTTAGTGCAGGACTCATTGCCCCAATCTCAAATAAGAATTAAAATAAACTCAGTGACTTTAGCATCCTGACCTTATCTTATAATCGCTTTAACGGTAAGTCCCTATAAATTAAATTCCAAAGGCCAAGCCCTTCGTGACAATTTTTAGGAAATCTTTTTTAGATCATTTAATTTAATACAATTGAAACTATCAAAAAATGTTTTAGATTTTAGATCTCCCCTTGAAAACATATTCGTTAGGGTATTTGAGTAAGACTATACAAGCAAGTTGGTATGCTCCAGACCGCATCATCGCTTAAAATATCAGGCGAGTTGGCGGACAAACGCAAGGCTATTATTAAAAATAAACTATGCGTATGTTAGAAATACATCATGAAAAGAGTTTATACCTCGCTCCACACAAGCATGGTTCCGAACACTACTTGTAGACCGTCGAAGAAATTGTCTCCAACAATGATGACTGTAGACCCGCCAGACGTCCAGCCTTCGCTCGGTGATATCGCCTTTATACAGGGTGTTGCGACTGGTAATGGTGGGTAGAGACCAGCTGTTGAAAAGAGAAGTCATTAGAACCTATAGCTGGATCTGCGTGCTGATTCTAGAGCAATCGACATGGTTTCTGTTCGTGTTCATAATGATCATTCGTCCGTCATTCATAACATCCTTCGCTCGCTTATAATTTTATTATTGGTGCTTGCTGTTTACTACCTACTGCTGCGCTTGGAGCTGCGGCCTTATTATAGAAGTTTGATCGTGATTGAGATTGCATGCCTTCCCGTTCGCATCTATTTACTCGCACCACGTGTGTAAGAGAGATGGCACGCGATCGCGATCACGATCCGAATCATCCATAATAAGGCATCCGTATTTATTTCAATTTGCTTTGGTCTATCCTTTTTCGGACAGTTTTTCAATAAATTATCCAATATTGTATCGTAAAAAAATTTACACTTATACTAAAGGTTACTTAATAATGTGAACTTAACTGTTAACAAACATAATTATTATTTGAAGTAAAACTTATTAGTTATTTTACCTCACCAGCTATAAGTTTGCGTAAGTGTTGACCTTGAAAACGTATTTATGTATTATTATTTGGTACCTCTATTAGAAATGACCAATTTATAAATATATATTTTTTATGTGAAAAATAAAAATATTTTAAAATCTAACTTATGTGTCATAGCGGTCATAGTCAGAATCTAAAAATGTATATATTAATATTTCTTCGACGTAGTTAAAAAACCTGCAAGTACCTTATATCAAAGTAAATTGATTCTAAATAGATTTATATTCCAACATGTTACGATCAGATATTTGTGAGCTTCCAGAAATAGTTCTCTATCCAAACACCATTCCAAGTAAGCGACAGTCACGTAAACTACCACAAAGTAAGGGTCGAATGTATACCCAACAACTTAAAAACTTATACAGACTCACAAAACTCTTTCTGTCCCACTTGAACGTTTATCTTTGACTGCTTCAGAAAAAGGACAATTGCGGCTTAAAATACCCCAATCAACAATCAATCGAAAATGAATGTTAATAGCATGTGATAAAGCTGAAAATTGCATTAAAATTGTTCGGTTGTTGTGACGGTCGATGCAAGGAGAGTATCAGAGGGGGACATGGGCCGTAACAGGGGAAACCAAAATCTTGCGAACAAACGACGCAGTAATAAAGACAAGAGAAAGTGAATCTAAGGGAACGAAAGGAGATTAAGTCTGTGGTTCTTTTTAATTTGACTAATATAAGTCTCGTGCCCTCCCTGAAATAGATTTTAATATTCTTTTAAGGTTTTTTGTACTTATTGGCTGGTGGCGGACTTGCGTAGGTGGTATAAGGATGATAGAATATAATTTTATTTCTTTAGAAACGAATGCACATTTTAAAAAAGTAAGTACTACTAATTCATACCAATTTTTTATTTCAGTTTACATTTGTGCTGATCCCAACTAAATTTTTCGCTCTAAAAATTACGAATCTTAAACATAATTAAAGTGATTTTCTTTGTTTTATTAATCAGCAAATTCAAATTCGAAAAACTACCAAAAATGCATCCTAAAATATTATTTGGGCCAATGTTTCTCTAATGTTGTTGTTTATTATAGATTTTTGTTGTCTAATAAAATACAATTGAGAAATTAACAAATAGCCAAATAATCTTATAACGGCTAAATAGATTTTTTTGAAGGATAGCTAACACTCTCGATTTCGTCACCTTTCAAACAAAAAACTAAATCATAATCGGTTCAGCCACTTGGGAGCTAGAATACTCCAGACAGACACACATATACACAAAGACACACGTTAAACTTATAACATCTCTCTTTTTGCGTCGGAGGTTAAAAGATATTACTATAGAAGAAAATATTAAATGATAAACTATAGGCAAACCAAAAACCTTAAGATAAGGAAGCACCAAAAAGCATCCAAGATTTTACAAGGCATAATTCCACACTAAATTATCCCTGTTCGGTTCATGCTCGCTTCAACACCCCAACCCACCCCTCTCTCCCCTCGCCTGAAGTTCTTTGCGAAATGTCTACAGTGATTCCTTGAATACAAACGACACCTTAAAACGACTGTATTATGACTTTTGCACATTCATCGTCGATTGACTGCCAAGTGCCGAGTTTAACACGTAGTTTTAGGAGAGAAACGATCCGAATCTCTAAAAACTAGCTTGTTTTAGTGTGTTTTGCAATTTTTATGAAATATCATTCATACATTGGTTTCATAATTTTTATGGAGGCAAATGCCCTATACGAGCTAATACTAACACTACAAAAACAGTTAGCCTGCCATAGACCGTTGAAGGTCTAAAGACAATACCATGGCCTCTTTCCATCGTCACGCGCAAGACCGCTCGGACCGAGCACAACTGCGACATTGATATCGTTTCATTATACTCTGTAAACGTATGCAACTTTTACTAGGTAACGTCTTCGACCAAAATAACATGAATGGACGGGCCCTAACCATTGAACTTGCTCAGTAGAAACGAGTCTAAACCGTCGTACATTATACTTCAATACCTAATTATAAAAATGTACAGTCTATTTGTAACAAAAAATTTATACCGGTTTTATTTGTGTATTTACACTTCGGGAAAGCATACGAATGCGTGATTTTGTCAGATGTTTCGATCACGTAACAATAGACTCGTGTTGCACTTCCTACGGCTAGAGACCGAGTGAAACGAAGTAAGCGCCGGCGCTCATTTTGTAATGTGCAAAAATGCGCTTCTACTGGACCCGTCCATTCATGTATTTTGGTCGAAGGGTAACGTCCTAACTTACAATTTTATGAGATGGGCTGATCATTGGGTAAGTAGTACTGAGTCATGGGGCCTACCTTCCACTACGGTAGGGACAAAAATTCTGAACAGAATAACGTCTTACAAAACGTTAGAAAAGCTTCTACAAAATAGTATATGCTGTTGCGAGGTCAAAATACTTCAACTCATTCACTTTGACCGCTGTTGAAAACAGGGCATACTTAAATTTATCATAAATAACGTAGATGACGATTTTTGACAGATTTGTTATGGTAAAGCTATCAAAATTCGTGACAAAATTTGTAAATAAAGCTCCTTGGCCTTATTTTCATTATGAACTTTAAAAAAGAAGTTCTCAATTTGGTTCAATTTTTTAATTTTGTTAACTCAGTACTCCGTCATCTATACTAATATTATAAAAAAAAGAGGAAAAATTTTATTGTTTGTTTGTTTGCATTGAATAGGCTCCGAAACTACTGAACTGATTTGAAAAATTCTTTCACTGTTGAGAAGCTCCACTATCCCCGGGTGATATAGACTATAATATATAAAAAAAAAATAGTGATCCTTACTAAAACTCCAATAATGTTATCCAAGGTGTAAAAAAAACATGGGAAGCCGGGGTGCGTCGCTAGTTTATTTATAAACCGATTTGAAAAAAAAAATGTTTACTTGGGTAACTTAAACTTAATATTGCCATCCAAGTAAACGCGTATTTAACTAAATGTGAAGTCGGATTTTTAAATCGATAATTATTTATTATGCGTTTTCGCCGCAAGAAAATTTATTGGGCTCTGCCCGGTGTTACTGTCTGTCAAAAGTTTTAAATAACTTATTAAAACAAATAAAAGGAAATAATAAAAAACAAAAACGTACAATTACTGTCAGGGCCAGCGTCAGTACCTTCAGTGGGGTCGAGGCGCTTCGCCCTGCGCCCGTGCTTGCTGTTGTTGTGGACAAACATGTTGTCCGATATTGCGAGAAGAGGGCCGTCCACCATCACTTGCGTTGATATTACCACCTGCACAAAAAACATAACTTTCTAGCAAATCGTTAAAGCCTAATAAACAGTCAGAAAAAGAACAGAAGCACAGAGAGAAAGAAAAAAATATTACAATTCACCCCGTATACAATCCTACTTATATCCTTATCCTTACTAATATTATAAAAGCGTAAGTAACTTTGTCTCTCTGTCTGGATGTTTGTTCGCTTTTCACGACTAACCCGCTAAGCCGATCAGGATGATAGTGTACATCAGATGGACGGACATAGGGTACTTATTCTCCCAGACAAAGCGGGAAAATTGGAAAATCGCGGGTAGCACCGCGGGATTCAGCTAGTAATATTATAAACGCGAAAGTTTGTAAGTATATAGATGTATGGATATTTGTTCCTCTTTTACGCTGCAACGGAACAACGGATCGACCTGATTTTTTGCATGAGTATAGTTCAAGAGCCAGAGAGTGACATAGGCTTAATCATCATCATCACCATTTTTAAGGGTGAAATCGCGGAGCGCAGCTAGTAGTTAATGTTTTTAAACTTCTATAAGAACATTTCACGAGTGCACGAAAGAATAAATAACTAAGAGGCTTTTTTATAATAAGTGCCTAGATCACACAGTTGTTACAAAATGTATGAAGTTGTTTAGGTGTAGGTATTTCAGGCGTTATTTTTAGTCAGCGACCTAAAGTCGTGCTCCGGCTCGTCTCATTTCAGGTCTTATCACCGCACATTGAACTAAGCGTCATTCGTTATCAACCCGTTACTTCCAATGGTTCTTCCACCCACAACTAAAAATGAATAAAAACTAATTCTGATTCCACCTATTTAGTGTTTTGTATTTCACCAACATAGAAGAATGGCTTAAGTATGTCACACTCGAAATCGAAACACATTTGGCTTATACCATTTATTCGAAAACATTTCTTCACTATCATCACTACATAGTATAAAACAAAGTCGCTATCGCTGTCTGTCCGTCCCTATGTATGCTTAAATCTTTAAAACTACGCAACGGATTTTGAAGCGGTTTATTTTAATAGATAGAATGATTCAAGAGGAAGGTTTATATGTATAACTAGCGACCCGCCTCGGCTTCGCATGTAAATTACACCCGTGCGAAACCGAGCGGGCGGGTCGCTAGTGTAAAATAAACAAAAACATATTTTAGTCAGGAAAATATAGCAGCTAAATAAAATACTGAGAAGTGAAAACAAATCTGAAACGTTCTTTCACCTATTATTAATTCCAACCTAAGCACATTTATTTTTAACTCCCAAGTTCAAGATCGGCAACTCAAACATAAACAGACGGCCATTTCACACAAAAGCAACAGCTTTCGGCATTCCTATACACACTTGTAGGTTCACCCACACACAGACGGCTCGCCGAAAGGGAGAGTCCCAAGGGAGGTGGAGCCAATGTCTCGAAATATACGGAACTCTTCCAATCGGTATGCAAGGAAATGCATTGTGTGTTTGTGTGGGTGTGTGGTGGGTGGCCGTTTGAAGGACGTACAATCGATACTTTTTTTCGTGTTTGATCTTTGGTGATGTTTACTGAAAAATGTATTTTTCTTTAACTGCAAAACTAGAATTTGTAATCAGGATTTAATATATGGATATTTTGACTGGTACCATTTTTTTTTTTGTGTTTTGTTTTTTGTTGCTATTTTGAAATACGTTGATGTGTTTAAATCAGCGTAATAATAACTTTACGCTGGTTTCAATTAATTTAATTACTTAACAAAAACTCGCGAGAGAGTATGACTGGTCTAGAGACGACTCACATAATATTCAACCCACGGGGAAAAACTACGCTACGCTAATAGCTAAAAATATAAGCAAGCTCATAGTCGCACAACGAGCTATGGAGAGGGCTATGCTCGGGGTTTCTCTAAGAGATCGAATCCGAAATGAGGAGATCCGTAAACGAACGCAAGTCACCGACATAGCCATCCGGATTAACAAGTTGAAGTGGTAGTGGGCAGGGCACATATGACGCAGAACAGATGGCCGATGGGGCTGAAAGGTTCTGGAATGAAGACCACGGACCGGTAAGCGCAGCGTAGCACGTCCACCCACAAGAAGGACAGACGACCTAAAAGAGACATCAGGGAAACGCTGGATACAGGCCGCTTCCAACCGGCCCTTTTGGAGATCGATGGGGGAGACCTATGTCCAGCAGTGGACGTTCTATCGCTGAAATGATGATGATGATTACTAAATTGATTTAAGATTATATTTTTTGACAATTATAGGTACTAGGTAAATATGAAGATTGCAAGATCTCATAAAGCGATATGTGGATTGAGTTTCCACCTGCAGTATTTTCAAGTAGCTTTAATATTCTTCAGAAGAGCTGTTAAAACAGTATTTAAAGATCAGCAACGTATCTGTGATAGTATAGCTTTTCCTAATGGTAGAAAAATACTACAAAACCAAAACAATCGATAGACTGCACTTCTTTGATCCTAACTCTATAAATATACGCTATACATTTCTCCCATATATCCTTACCCTTGAAACGAGGAACGACCACTGAATTATTCAGCGACACACAGAAAGCCCAATATAGACATAACTACTCACACACGCACAAACAATATAACATTGAAATATGTACCAAATTTAACTAACTATACGTGCGAGATTCGCCCGAATTGTTAAAGTTACTTGTAAGACAAATATGTCTTTGGAACTGTGGGAGCAAATTTGTACTAATAAGTAGACTATGTGACTGCACCTTTAGCGGAGTTTGTGTAGGGTTGTCCTTAATTAGTTTGTATTATGAAGTATGTGAGTTTGGCTCGCGTTTTAAGTGAGAAATATTATTTAAGTTGGTAATTAATATTTAGGACGTACGTACTAAGGCACAAAATACATACGGCTATAGTAAGTAATTAAATACTGTAGGTGCCTTTTCAGAAATAACTCTCTACTCTAAACTTGAACCTGGAGCCGTACGGACAACTGCTATTGCGGCACCAAACTGACGTTAAATCCGCTCAGTTGGAATATCACGCGAACATGAACCTTAAGGCGCCCAGATACGGTTTGTGGTCGCGTGATTTTGCAACTGAGCTGATTTAACGTTAGTTTGGTGTCGCAATAGCAGTTGTACGTAAGGCCCCTGCATCATAGTCTAACTTCAATTGAATACTTTTTTTACGACTAAACTGTTGTACCGAATGTTTTTATATTAGCATGGAAATATGTAGTAACTAGGTAAAATTATATAATCAAAATATTGTATATAGTACAGATTTTTTAAAATTAAAATGAAGATTACGGCGCCGCAGTTGAGTAATTTTTTCCGAAACTCAAGTCCAATTTCGATTTAACTTGGTAAATATATTAAAATTTGTAAAAAGAGTTTCTAATGAAATTTACTTTTTTGAAAACCCCGATAGATGAATTTAGTAGGTATTTCAAAAAGGAAATTCCATTAGAAATTCATAAGAATTAACAATTTGAATATACTTACTAAGTTTCATCAAAGCCAGGCGAATAGTTTTCGAAAACCTAAATTGGTGGTATGTAGGTACAAGAGATCCGACTGGATATTTTTTATCCTGAAAAAACTGCAATATTGCGAACAAATTTCAGGGCACACGTATAGTAATCTTAATTTCTAAAATCATTACAATATCTTTAAAAAACATATGAAATTAAAAGCATAAAATAAAACGCAATCTTCCCAAACAAAAGAATACAATCAATTAAAAATAAGCAAAAGACAAACATAGAATCGGTTGAAGTAAATAAATAAACTCGAATAAATAAATTTAATTTCATTCCTCCCCTAAATTGAGACCGTTTCAAATATTCAAGAGTCGTGAACGGTACCTACCCCTTCCTTCAGTTAAGGGCGATACAGACTGACTTAGATCAAGTTATGAAAGAAAAGAGATAAGTCAAAGTAATATACATGACTAACCAACTCTATCTTCTTATTGCAACCTTTTATTTAATTTGCCTTGTTACTGGGGTCAAATAAGATGGGCCAAATATTATGGCGGCCCATTTATTTTATATTATGGGTATCAAATGAAAGGGTTTGCTGAGAAGAATACGAAAAATAAAATGACGTCACACTAAATTCAATATGGCGGACGCCCCAAAATGGTGGATAGAAAATTTTCTTATCCACCATCATGATATTATGGGTATCAAATAGAAGGTTTACTAAAAATAATACGAAAAAGCTTGTTTTTAAAATGTTTTTTTTTTTATAATTAATAATTTTTGCAATGTTATATATACATTGCAAAAATTAAAGTAAAATAATCGACAAGTGCCGATAGACTATATTTTTATCCTCTGTACGTTTGTTAATTTTCATGATTGAACGGCTAAAGCGAACTTGATGAACATATTAAGCACAGACAGACAGGAATTATTGGTTAATAGTGAGCAAAACCGTGGAGTACAGCTACCTATGTACCTAAATATAATTCATAATTAGTGTATCTCCCTAAAACATTTAGGCAGTACTGCAGGTTTGGACCATATTTTAAAAAATCACAAGAAAACTTTCCTTTTCTTTTTGCCAAAAGTGATATTCTATTGAGCTAAGGGCATTTCTTATATTCATTCTGATGATAACTAAGATTATTTTAAGCTGAATACCAATGAAAAATGAAAAAAAAAAAAGTTTGTGTATAACCATATTGACCATACGACAGAGAGCGTGACGGTCACGCGAGTTCGGTGCTTTTTCCCCATTCCAAAAAATGCCCAACCCCTAAAGAAGTTTTCACTTCAATAAACTTAATCATTGTTTTTTTACTATCATAGCTCCGCTTATGATCTGTACCATACGGTTATCACAAAACAAAGCCTTTGAGTCCATGTTGCTATTATGAAAGTCGGTTACTTTTCTACTCACCGTTTTCAAAAATAACTCTAATCATGTTGCATTTTAGGGTCTAAAGTGTAATCAACATATCTGTAGAGTCAAGTGATAGTGCCACAGAAAAAAAATATTTACTTCTCTTTTCTGTGGATAGTGCCATGGTCGTAATTTATAAACAATACTGAGCCTCTCTTTTAAGACAGTTTCTATAAAATAAGTTTGTACATAGATTTTTATTTTTGCACCAAAAATACTTACTTGAAACCTTCTCATGTCTCGAGGGTTGCCAGCATTTTTCAGACAGTTTTGGTTGCACTTTAGAAAGAATTTCAGGAAAAATCTGAAACAAAAATTAGCGTTAAAACTACTATTATTACTAACCTACCATTTACTTACTAAAATATTATGTTGTTAAGGTAGAATTCCGTGCATCGCCGTCGATCGCAGCCGCACGCGTTTTACACATGCGTTTTACGAGTACGGCTGACGTCACCATACATTTTCAAATCACATCAGCCGCGCGCGTTAGACGCGTGCGTCAACGCGCGCGGCTGCGATCGGCCGCAATGCACGGAAGTCTACTCTCTTTTATATAATACTAGCGATCCGCCCCGGCTCCGCACGGGTATTGTTATATAGCCTATTAAAATAACCTATATTAATCAGTGATAATGTAGCATTTAAATGGTGAAAGAATTTTTATAATCGGTCCAGTACTTTTTGAGCCAATTCGTTACAAACATACTTACATACAAGTAATTGAGAGTCGCGGGCATCTAGTGGATGCAAAAGGCAGGCTGTCGTTCAGTGTGGAGGTTAAAGGGGAGGCCTATGTTCAGCAGTGGACGTCTTCTGGCTGATGATGATGATGATGATACTTACATACAAATCTTTCCTCATTATAATATTAGTATAGATTCTTCTACATTATGCACAGAGATTGTTAGTTTTTGTGTTGCCACATAATTTTAATACGTTCCACATTGTCGCTGTCGATAATTCGAAATTGTCTCGTGATTTATGTGTCCGCATCATTTGTGTTGCATTATCTGTTCACACGCCTGTCGGCAGTATTTATAGTCGAGAACATACACGTTATTTGTTTTAATATATTTTATATACATTACGGAGGCCGTGGTAGCCTATTTGGGAGACCGCTAGACTTGAAAGCGTGAGGTCGCGGGTTCAAACCCCGGGCCCGTACCAATGAGCTCTTTGGAGTTTATGTACGGATTTTCATATCACTGGCTTTTCGGTGAAGGAAAATATTGTGAAGAAACCTGCATACGCACGGAGAAGGAATTTAATGGCGTATGTGAATCCACCAACCCGCAACTGGGCCAGCTTGGTGGATATGGCCCAATCACCCTTTCGGGGTAGGCTAAAAGTCCAGCAGTGGACTGTTAAAAGGCTGATTATGATGATGATGATACATTACTGAAGCGGCCGGCAACATAATAATTTATGGATGAACGTGAAAGTATGAGTCGAAGCGTAGCTGAGGCCAGCATGAGTCTATAAATGCTCAGTTGCCACCATGACTTGTTTAGTACTATTAAGAAACTAGGCGTTGATATTTTTTATTTTTTTTAACGCTGATAAGTCCGCGTTTGACCACCAACTCGCCTGTTGGTAAATAACTATTTGCGTCAAAACATGCATAAAATAGGATAACGCGTTATATCACTTTTCCACACTCGAGCACTTCTACAAACGCTTAATATTTTATTGTTTCTTAAGAATGAGTATATGTAATAATAAAAAAAAATATGTGCTTTTAACTAATGTTTGACGAGTTTTTTTTTTTTAATTATAAATAGGCTTTTACTTGGCCACCAACTCGCCTGATGTTAAGCGATGATGCGGCCTACGATGGAGGCGATGGAGCACGCTTGCCTAGAAGATACCTATTCACTCTCGACTGGAAGACACCCAGATTGTAACTATCGGGGAATATCCACTCAGGCAGAGAATTCCACAGACTAGCAGTTCGCACAATAAATGTGGAATCAAAGCGCTTCGTACGGGTTCTCGGCTTATCAACCATAAAGCGGTGAGTTTGCTTAGTATTAATTTTAACTACTCTTTTTACAATAGGGCTTGTATTTGACCGCTAACTTGCCTGAAAAAATCTTGATTACTTTCGGTATAAGGATTTTCTGCACACTTACTAGTTGTTAATTTAATTTAAAACTACCAGCTTGTCAGTGACGTAAGCAATCACCGAACATTGGCACAGTTTCGCAGAATCCTTGACCAAACTTAGAGCTACAGCTGTTTCTACTTCAAACAACTGCTACTATTAATTTGTTCGTCGTGTTCAAATTTGTACCACTTCCGCTTAATCTGTTAGAAAAAACGTTGCTTCTGCAGAAGCAAATCGGTTTAACGTGTGGAGATTTTTTTGTTTCATATTTGACAAGTTTTTGTCAATATTTTGAGTGGTGTTTTTAGTTGTGAATAATAGCCGATAAAAGAAGATAAAGATTTCAACATGTTGCTTATCATAGGTGTATTTGCAAAAAAATAATGTTGAAGATTTTAAGAAAAGTTGAAGATATTTTACTAACGAAGAGGTCTCATATTCTAATGGCTATATAATGGGACAAGTCGGTGTTTCGGCGTGCAAGGTTTGTTCGACTATAACTTGCGTATCGTTAATTCGATCTTTATGAAACTTTGTAGGCAAGTAGGTCATTTCAATGCAATTCATAAGTTTTATTATGGGCAAAATTGAACGAGGAGCTCCGTAGATTTATGGGTTGCGAGGTCACAGTTCGGGACAAAGTTAACTTTTTTTGTACATTAACTTTTCAAGAAATGAGAATTGTACGATGAATGTTGCGGTCTTCGCCACTCCTCTGTTCATGTCTACATTCTCAATGATAATGACATATGACAAAAACAATATTATATCTATTCTATTGCCTGTGAATAATCTCCCAAGTTTGGTTTGAAATTAAGGACTGGACGCAATAGTAGAGTGCATTCTATCAGGGCCCCGATTCTACTAAACCAATTGTTATTAAATTGTACTTGTTTTAATTTTAATTGTTTAATGATTTGCTTTATAATTGATACTCGTTATACATTAAGTGTTAAAATAGACAATTTTGAGACAATTAATTAGTAATTTAAAAACAATTGGTTAAGTCACACAAATTGTTACTTATGACACTTTTTTATACTTTAAGTGTAATTTTTGATGCAACAATTTAAAAACAATTGGTTTAGTAGAATCGGGGCCCCGCTCTCTTTTATACAAGCTTATATGTCCATTTAATTTCTAGAGAAGCTTTATTGTCAGTTAAAATAAAACCTCGACGTAGAATCAAACAATCGGACGCAAGTCTATCGAGCCATCGTGATATCGGATTACACAGCACAGTTTAATACCCCAAGCTATTTTAGCCCTTATTGCACGGATTTAAGGTATATTGAAAGGCATACAAAGCGATGTGTAGGATCAGGCAAGCGATCACGATGAATGCTTTTAGCAGAAATATTTTACATGGCCGGAGGCGTCAGCGAAGCCGCCACGCCGAATTGCTGTGCCAACAGATACGGATTTGCTAGAGCTGTTTGATGCTGCATTTAAATGTTACAATTTTAAATATAAAAAAATATATGAAAGTAAGTCAATAGTCGCAAACCCGGGTGGATTGTTTTTTTAAAGCGCTCTGTTCTATTTGTAGATCTGTGGGTAAATCTGCAGACCGAAAGTCATTCCGCGTTCAAAATGAAAAATAGAAAATAGAAGCGACATAAGCGTAAGTTGTGAGATTTCTAGAGAATTTTCCTGTAAGACATTATTTGAAACAGCGTGTTATCAGCTCTATAGTTATTCCAAAAGACCATACAAGCGCAGGGCTGGCGCGAACGTATTTGTGGCCTAAGGCGCAACACATCTGTTCGCATTATTTATGTTAAACACCTTATGTCGCAATATCGCGAGTTAGAGTTAACCATACCTTCAGTCGGGCGTGATTTTATTTTGAGAACCCTAAGTTCTTAAAATAAATGACAAGTCAGTTGAGCTCTAAGCACGTAAGAGCAAGGAGTCCCCTTATTTTGCCTTTTACGTACCATTGAAACTGCACGTCTTGACTCTGCTATCTTCCAAACACAACATGAGGTTCTTCAGAAGTAATTTTTTCATGACGTAAGTAGCAAACAGCGGAGTGTCTGCTTTTTTGCTATTTACGGCACAAAAAATGTTGCAGTGGCAAAAAAGTTTAATATGTATTAGTACCAATTGACTTTTGAAAGGTAGAACTCATTCTAAGAAGTTGCTTGTATGTGTGTTTCCGCTAACGAACCTATAATAAGAAATTGGAACTTGTAAAAACGGTTACTTGAAAATGCCCTAAGTTGTCAAACTAGTTTTCTTAGTACAGTAATACTTTCGTGTCTTTCGACATCTATATCAACTATTTTCCACCCACTGCTGAATATAAAGGTCTCCTTTTAAGCGCGTCATCTTTTCAGATCTTGTGCCAAGCCCGTGACTGGTAAACCTGACTGAGGAGAGCCACAGAGAGCTCAATAAAGGCAGCCAAATTCTGGTTTCAAAACTTAATATAAATGTTTTAAAAAATTGAGATAGAGCCAATAGCTAAAAAGATAGTAGTATATAAAACGCCTAGTGTAAAATTTAGACCTAGGGAGGTATTCTGGCGTGCTCAAGATTATCTACATTATTTTATTTCTCATCAAAAATGTCATGAGAGTAAGAGTGACCAAGACCAATCACCTACTGACTGACTGAATCATAATGAAAACTATTTGCACTACGAAGCTATTTGGCAGTTAGTTATTTTATGGGGTTCCTTAGGTCCACTAAGACAGGGCTTTGTGAAAGGCTTGAAGCAAGGGGGAGAGGAGGCAAATAGAGCTCGAAGTCGTGGGCAACAGCCAGTATAAAATAAAAACTGAAACAACCAAAGAGTAGATCTTTATATCTTGACCATCGTAAGCCTGCCATTAATATCGTCGAAGCGGCACCTGACACTAGGGTTATCCACCGTGATCACTCCTATGTCCGGTAAGCCGAAAAATTATGGCACACGTGGTAAATAGAACTTATGGGGTTGTAGTATTTAAGCTAGAGATACTTGAGGCTTTAGCTTATGAATAATAAAATCGAAATCAAGGAACTTGGCCGTTTAAAAAGTTGTAAGAATGTATAAGTAGGTGGTCATAATTACGTCTATAGGAGTTTTTATAACTATAGCTGTTCGAGCCAAACCACAGTTTGGATCGAAAATCCTCCCGGTCTCTCTGGCGACCTTGCGTCACATGTTTAGAATTCCTGGGTTGATTTTGCTCAAAATTCAAACTTGGAAGTTGTATTTGCTGCAACTGGTTTCATAAATTTTCATATACTTTATTGATGATCTAATCCCAAATATACAAACACAAATAAAATAACTGATTTTTTCCGTTCAGTCACAAATATACGGAGAAAAAAAACATTTTTTTAAAGTAATTTTGTTATTATTTCGTTCTATTCTTAGATAATTATAAAATGATTACTTTTAAATAAGTAGGTACAGTTTTACTTATTTAACCCACCTACTTTATTCGAGTATATAATAACTTGAATTCTGTTTTACATAGCATACAAACAGTCGCCAATTAACAGATATTTAATGGAACTTAAAAAACAGAAAATTAATGAAAACTTAAAATATAAACTAAAACTTAAAATAACTAAATAAATACCCACCTACTTATCTTTTACTAAGTGCATTGATTATTATTAATATACACGATACCATCGAATGAGCTAATTGTAGTCGCCGCCAACTGCACCACGATAATGTTGGATGACATTATCATCGAGATGGCTCTAAGACTATCCAAAGGAACTCAGATGTCGAGGCAAACTGGGAAAACTGGCTGGTGCCAAAGATACAATGGGTCAACAGAATTTCAGGAAGTGGCAAAACAACATTGGTGATCAGGCATTTCGATATAGACAAGGACGCTATCATCAGCACAACAACAGAAGCAGCAAAAGATCTGATGAAGATATCTCAAACCTATCGCACCGCATAGGAGACCTGGGTCGAACCATGGATTCCTCCCTCGTAAATGGTTTCGGAAAAGAGTAGACAAAGCTTTCATGAACCATTTCGGGGCTATAGTAATGGCTGCACAGCTGTCTGATATTAGCGAGTTCTCATCGGATTCGTCAATCATCTACTTCACATCGACAGAGAAAATATCTTCGAAATGAGGAACCATCGCCCAAACCTGGTCACAATATCATTCAGGAGTTGCTTTGCACATAGACAGAAACCCAATGGATGTCACGAATGCGCTGAGGGAAATATACTGCGGTATATATTCCTCAGCTACCCGTATTATGTGTCTTGAGCAGAGACAGTACAATGAGGCGCAAGCACCCAGCACTCTCGCCAAAACCCTTTGTTTTAAATTCGTAATTATTAATTTTATAGATATCCTTTCCCTATACTACGAAAACATTGTTTTTATAATGTTTAATCCTTACCAAGCTCAACAGATATATGTATATTATACAGGTACTTATACATCAACGTATCGCAGAAAACCCCCGTGTTTACGTCGTAAAAACTGCCCTCGTATATGGACCCTTCCGTAGGCATCTAGGGGTAGTTACATGTATGTGCTTATCGCTCAGCTTACAGATGAAAGAAAGTGACGTCATGCTTTTAAGAACAAGTTTACATTCGAAAGATTGTGTTATTTAGCTTAGAGTAAATAGACGTAGTATAGTTCGTTAATTCTTCTTTCGTATATGTCGGGGACACTGAAAGTTTCTTTACGTGACCAAAATGCTGGCCTGTATTTTGGTCAGAAAGTTAGCCTTGCAATCCAGCGAGGCAACGTGGCCAGCATGTTGGGCACTTTGCCTGAAATTCGAGATTTGAACCATCTATAGGCCTTCGTTGCTTATAAATAGTATAAACGATCTTCAATTAGTTAGTAAGTAAGTTAATTGATAATCTATACTAATATTATAAAGAGGAAAGATTTGATTGTTTGTTTGTTTGCATTGAATAGGCTCCGAACCTACTGAACCGATTTGAAAAATTCTTTCACTGACGGGAAGCTACACTATCCCCGGGTGACATAGGCTATAATCTATACCCGTGCGAAGCGGCGGACCGCTAGTTATCTCATAAACCAATTAAAGTTTCTATAATCATTGTTAAATTTTAGACTACTCGATCAAATGAGAAATGTATCTTTACGTTTTCATGACAATTGAGATTTGTGTAACAATCCTATTATTAAAGTATTTACGAGTCTCTTAGGTTCGGTCAGCATCTCCTGAAGCAATCTTTTTTCGAGCATTTTGGCGTCGCCCGTCCTTTTTATTAGCCGGGGTCAAGTAATTAAATATTTCCTAGTTTTAGTAAGTATCGTTACACAAGTCACAGTCGAAACTAAGCAAAATTAGTCATGGCCAAGTTCTAAAGCAATTGATATAATTTCTGAGGTAAATTTTAAACTTTCGCAATGGGAACACAAGTTTTATGTCTTTATTTTTACAAATAAAAATAATGCGCGATAATAAGTCTCGGTAGACATTTAAAACATGATGTTATTTCAGTCACACGTATCAATCTCGTTTGAGATGGATATGGGAGTGAAAAAGACAGAAATAGTGTCGTTTGCTCTAGCTAGCCCCTAAAAATAGCCTCCATAAAATTAAAAATAGAGTTACTATTATCACTCAATACGATATTAGGTTTTTTTTTATCGACTAAGATATCGATATATAATTGATTTTATTTTATCTTTATTAACTTTCACTCGCATAATAATACATACAAAAGCTACCCATTTTTCCGAATCCAAGTAAGAATTCAACGGAAAATTCTGCGGAAAAAATCCAGTGCGGCATTAAGTCGCACCGAGACGTCGTATCGGCCGCCCTCTTTTAAGGAACACTTGATACCACCCGGGGGTGGGGGCCCCCACTATTGCGGCGTAGACTATGTTTATTTGCATCAGATATAGTTGGGGAAAAGTTGTATAGTTTGCGCTTAAAGTTGAAGGTTCAAGGAAGAATATGGGAAAGTTTTTATCTCGTTTCAAATGTAAGCTCAAATAATTTTATTTAATCGTTTTAACTGTATTTAATTGATAAAAAAATACATTTCACAAATTTTTCTGTAAAAACTATCAAATAATTCAAACTGCATCGAAATTTCAACATTATAATTATATAGGTAAACGATCGGAATTTCCATACGGAGAACACATTTGCGTAGCGTTCTTTCTGAGAGAAACAACACAATTGCGAGCAAGTTATAGTCAAATCAAATTAAAGAATGCGATCAGTTTGTACCAAAAAAAAAAAGAATAACCAGCCAGTATCTGACAAAAAAAAACAAACAAGCCTGTCAAATCAAACGCTTTCTCGCCTTATCTCTCAATTCAAAAATCGATCACTACGAGTGTAAACCTTTTTTTTCGAGCCCGTCTGCGAAAACTAAACCGTTCAACCAGCCAGTCGCAGAACATCCGCACATCGGCTACCGTTCGAAAATCGAACTGGCAACGTACAACAAGCGTTCTTATAACTTTTCCCTTTTAACCTTTCGTCCCCCGCTCCCGAGGGAGGCGGTCCCCTGGGCAGGCAGCGACTCCCCGGGCGCCCTGCCACCACTCAATGCCGACACGCCATGCGCCAAAGAGTTTGGACGTAGACTGGACATGGAACTTTTTTTTCTATTATTGGTAATCTAGATACGTTTAGCCATCAACTTTCCTGAGATGGCCGAGGATGGAACATGTCAATCTAGAAAAAATCTATTCACTTTAGCCTTGAAGATGCCTAGATTGTCATCGTCATAGTTTCAGCCCTAGGATGTTGTCCACTGCTGGACATAGCCTCCCCGATCGATCTCCAAAAGGGCCGGTTGGAAGCGACCTGCATCCAGCATTCCTGTTTCATCCTGCATGCTACGGTTTCTTTCAGGTCATCTGTCCATCTTGTGGGTGGAGATCCTACGCTGAGTTTACCGATCCGTGGTCTAGATTATACTTCTCAGGAAATGAAGCAGGAAATTCTTGGGCAGTACGCATTATAAATGTGGAACAAAATCGTTGCGTATGTTTTTTTTTATTTGCATGTAGAACGTCGTCTATGGTAGAGTGTCGTATTTCTACTTGTCCTGTACAAAAAGGGGAAGAGTAGGATAAGGTCATGAAGCTCTTTTCTGTATTATGCTTTCTTCGTCACATAGGCCATGATTACTATTACTCTCAAGTGATTATACATACTATCAAGGTGTAGCTCATTTGATGGCTATTTGATTTGGATCTCAATTTTAATTTGAACTATTTAAACATTCTTCTCAAGTTTATCATTATTATGTAAAGTTTCATATACTACATCATTGCCAGTAGTTATCAGTATAAAAAAAAGACTTCAAAATCTGTAAGTTCATATTAGTAGAGCTGGTTCAAAAACTATTGAGCCCAAAGATAATGAAACTTTTTGACCGAAATAGAAAGCGGTAAGATAATGAGATTCTCATAATTATATTCAGGACCGACCAAAAAGTCTTGTTGTTGAGTTGAAATTAAAGTGTACGTTGTCGCGTTTTCACTTTTGACAGTTAATAGGGTCCAGGGAAGAACTTTATGGCATTTATTAACTTTCCGAACTTTTGTACTGTGTTTTTAAATAAAGAGGCTTTCTCTAAGTATCTCTACGGTTTCTTTACGTGTGTACTTTACTCTAAAAAAGTTGCTTGAAAGACTCCTTCCTAAATTTTCCTGCTTCAAACACTTATCACATCTAGCAAGTCTACTCTACCTACTCTATGTCCTACATGCGACGGGCCTACGGGCTGGCATTCGACTTGTTTTTCCGCGTGCTTCCATACAGGGCGTTAATATTTCAGTGTGTGCCGAATTCAAGGGTTAAACGCTGACTGTGCTAACGATCTCGAATGGAATTTTGTACTTGGACTATTCTATACATGGAAATTGTATCTACATAGAACGACTACTTAATTTTATCAGTCAGTTTTTGGGGTAGTATTTTTTCTGTAATAAGGACTATCGATAAGGTGCCCCGCTGAGTTCGAGTCTTTTTAAACTTATATACAAAAGCTAGAAAATGAAAATAAATATGTAAGTTTATATGAATTTGAATAACTTTTGAAAATCAATTTTTTTGTAAATCAGTATGTCAAAGAAGTATACAATACTTTCAATTTAAAAATACCAAATTACAAAAAATCAGACGTGCAATTTAAAAAAAAAACCAGTACAGTGTATGTACATTAGGAATATAAATTACCCGACCTTCGGTCCCGCTTTAAGCTCTGTTAAAGTCAATTGCCAAAAATAATACTGCCAGAACTCTAGGGCTGGTTACTCAGCCATTACAGCTTACTTTACCAAATAGGAAGAAAGTGTCTACGATTTATTAATTCCGTTTACTCAGATACCTAATGGTTCTGACTTATATTGGGATAGTTTTACTGACAAGTGTATCTGAGAAGATAAAAATGCTATCGTTTAACACTTTCTAAATTCGCAACTCTCTGATGATAATTTTAGGTTCTATTATCAAAAAGCGCCGACGCTCCACAAACTCATGGTGATACTTAACTACGGTAATGTTTAAAAATAACAGATAAATTCCAGTCGGATTCCTTACGAAACGTACATAAAATAAATATTATTTATTTTTAGACTTCAAAATACGTGTAAAGAAATTATTCACGATACTGTGTTCCCTAAAATATTATAATCCAATAAAACTCTACTATTCAACATTTATAAGTGAAACATACAATCGACATAAAATCGCTCGTTAAACTTTCTTCACTCACTTTCTCCGAAATTCCTATTCCGTTATACATATCGAACGGCAGTAAATATAAAGCACTGTGGTAGTTTTTCCGAGCGAGGGGCACGAGAGCTATATGTAGCTAGCTATAGGTATGTAGTGGGTATCGCGACGCGGCATCCCGCCGTCGTCATGGCAACGCGATAAAACCTCGCCTTTTCATAGCCCTCACGCAGTATACGCTAGATATTCAGATGATATTATATCATTTGACAGTATTTAAAGAAACAAAAGAAAATCGCTTGAACCGACGGTCATGTATGAAGGTAGTCCGCGGACCGCTGGACCACGTGGCCAATCAAAAAGGAGGTAGCTTGGTGTCGTAAGGGATGACATGAAGTTTTGGCGCCAACGTTAAGAAAATTTAAACGTGTCGCATGATTATTTTATTTTCCTAAACTTGTGTATTTACGAGTATTAATAGTATGTAATAATAAGGGTGTTGATTATTACTTATAAAGCGTTCGTAAACGTGCTGGAGGATGGAAATGTGTTATAAAGTGAAACTTATTTTCGTATAGTTTCCTAAACTCCATAGAAGCTTATCGTAAAGTGCCCTAGTAAAGTGGTGGAGACCCACCACTTTACTAGGGCATTAAGTGGACTTTATGGTCACTAACTTTGCTTGACTCTGACTGCGACTATGACTTGTTTAACTATATTTAGCCAAACTTGAATATATTTCAACACTTGACACTGGCAAATTCATAACAAGTGCGACGCCAAAATCCTTTCAAGAGAAAAGAAGGTATAACTTGAAATCAAAACCCAAAGCGATCGTGCGAAGTGGAGGAATCACAGTAGAGAACAACCAAAACCCCGGCCCGAGCCGGAACACGACAGGCTGTTTTTTTAAGACACAAAAGATTGTTTAACAATGTTTTAAACTATCACGGTTGTTCACTAAAGTGAAATGATTATTAACGGGATATTTACCGTGGTAAGGTTGTGGAATGAGCTCCCAAAGGAGCTCCCAAGGGAGCTCATTCCACATTTAATTTATAATACGATTTGACATGAAAAATAACATTTTATGAATAAATATGAATATGAATATGAAACTCATAGGTACTTGAATTCATTTGTGTGTATGATGTTTATTGTTGACAAACAGATGGTTTTCAATAATAAATTATGTTTTTCAGTTGCATTATATCTCACGCAAGTTTTAATGAGGATAGTTTGTTTTTAGTCACTTAAGCAAGGTCAGCTTTCGCGCCAGAGCGCAAAGCCGTAAAAAACGCAATACATTGACGCATTATGATTTTTTTTAATTTTAATTTTAATGAAATATTTTAAACTTCATCCGCATAGAATATATTTTATCTGAAAATCTTACATATTCTGCTCGCGTAATACATACTCTTTGGAATCTAAAAGTGGTACCGAAGCCCGCGGTTCCAATTGACAATATACCCGCCACTGGCGTCGGGCCATCGCTCGATGTAAGCGCCTTTACTGAACTCTACGAAGATACATTTAATAACGACTCAAATAAACTGCTTTAGAGTTAAAGTGAAAAGTTTTTGTCATCACCCTTAATTGGAGGAACAGAAAACTTCCGCTGTAAACTCTGAGCCCGATCCCTATCTAGTAATTTATTATCTACTACTTGATGACGACCTACGCAAAATATTTGGAATATCATTGAATCAGATTACAAAATATCTCATCAGGTCACGTCAGGTTACGTCAGATCACGTAAGGTCACGTCAGATCACGTCAGGTCACACCAGGTCACGACAGGTTACGCCAGGTCACTACAGGTTACGCCAGGTTACGTCAGATCACGTCCGAACGTTAGATCGCGTCTGGTCACGTCAAGTCAAGTCTCTCGTCTGACCTCTCGAAGGTGCGACGGTACGTCACGTCAACGTCAAGGTCAACGTCAATGTATCAAGCCCAAGTTCAGTCTTGCATGGAGTACTGCTCAGACCTTTGGGATAGATCAGCCAAGTGCCAGCTTGGGGTGTTGGCATATTTGTTTTTACTATGGTATTGGAGTCCATTGAGAAACGTGCCAAGAAGATGCCAGCAACGATTCCTTAGTTCAGACCAAGCTCATTAGTCTTGTAGATCGGCGCAAAGTTGGTGGTTCATTGGCTATTTAGCGGATATAAATTATGTAAATTTTAGAGAATGTGTATCAGATCTGCATTATCTAATTTGATAGATAGAATATAGAAAACGTTTTATTGTAAACAGCAAAAATCACAAAAATGCCTCATAACTAATGTAACAACTGGCGGCTATAATTACTTAATGCTATGATCTATCTCTTCCAGACAAACTTAGCATGGAGAGGAGACTAATTCCCTCCTGCCCATTTTTTTATCGGATATTTATAGAGCAGGCACAAAAAGGCGACACCATTTCACGGTTGATATTCCAAAAACCCGGACGAAGCGCATTGATTGCACTTTTGTGGAATGCCCAGCCTGAATAGGTGTTCCCCGATAGTTACAATCTAGGTGTTATCAAGTTGCGACTGTATTGGTTTTTTCTAGGTAAGCATGCCTCATAGTATAGACCGTAAACCGCGTTTCATAGCCGGTCAAACGCAAGCGTATTCATCAAAAATATATGAACTTTCAACGGAACATCGAAAAGGTGCTAACTAGGTACCTATAACTTGAAAAAGCCGTGGTAGCCCATTTGGGAGACCGCTAGACTTGAAAGCGTGAGGTAGCGGGTTCAAACCCCGGGCCCGTACCAATGAGCTCTTTCGAGCTTATGTACGGATTTTCATACCACTGGCTTTTCGGTGAAGCAAAACTTCGTGAGGAAACCTGCATAGGTACGGAGGAGAAGGAATTCAATACGGAGAAGGAATTCAATGGCGTATGTGAATCCACTAATCCGCACTAGGCCAGCGTGGTGGATATGGCCCAATCACCCTTTCGGGGGTAACTTAGGGTTCTTCAAAAGGAAAGTTATAATCAAATCTAATGATTAATTTAGTTGTGATGCCTCTGGTGTTACAAGTATCCATAAGCAACGGTGACTGTTTACGATCAGGCAGCCCATATTTTTTTACCTATATAATACACGAAAAACTAAGCACTAACATTAGAACTATCTCTAGCACAAAGCTCTTTCCATCGCAATCAACATACAAAGACAAGGGGCAACATTACGGCATCACTTCATTGTGGGCACCGGTCTAATTGTAACTACACTCTTGGGCAACATCGACCGCTCAGCGCGCTGTGTCGGTAGGCGGGTGCCACTAATCTTCGACCCTCCACATACCAATATCCTACCTCACCCTACCACACTATTCTAACTCTTATGTCTTTAAATATTAGGTCGAAGTTTGAGGGTAGCTGGAACTTATTTGCAAACGTAGAGGGGTTTTAACGCACACTATCAACTCATTAAATTGCATCGCGTTTTTAATGACTCTGAAAGTGAACAAAGGATATAGCGCGATTACATTAAGCACGTAGTTTGTAAGATAGTGTGTAGTTTGCTGGTTAAATTAAAACGCTAAGGTATTGTTTTAAATGTGCGCAGATAATATTAAAATGAAAGGTCAACATGAGAAGCTTCGTGAGTTTTTGTTTTGCTGACAATCTGTACTGTTTTTCTACGAACTTTTACGAAGATCGGAAGTTTTATTTGATGAATTTTATGTTCATCTAGTTGATATTTATTGACCGCCAGCTCGCCAGATGTTAAGCAATGGTGCTGTCTACGACAGAATATCTTGCTACAAGAAGCCGATTCGCATCTTGAAGACACCAAAATTTTAACTAAGTATTGGGAATACGGTATTCAAGCAGCGCATTCCACAAACGGATGGATCACAAAACCGCAAAAAAAAACCGGACATGTACGAGTAAGACTCGCTCTCTGAGGAATCCATTGGATGGAACCCTCAGAGCGCGAGTCCAAACAAAAAATAACAAAGAACAACAAAAAAAGTATTTTTTTTTAAGACAAACTTAACTTTGTAGTGGACAATAAGGTTCGTCAATACATTCTAACTACAAAATGTAAGTTTGTAATAGCAAATTAATTATTTTTAAATTTTATAACTTCAAAATTCAAAAGACTTTTGGATATATTCCTTTATATGTGCTATATAAGACCTGGCCTCTTGCCAAATTTCATGATTCTAGGTCAACGGGAAGTACCCTATAGGTTTTGATTCCCTTGTGAAATCGCAAAATATGCGACATAAACGGTCATATCTTTTGATCGCGTAAACTTACAAGACTTACTTACTTACTTTCTTACTGAGATTTTTTCACAGCTAAAAGACGCCGTAAATCCAAGTATTTTATATAAATTTCAACTTGATACCTCTACGTGTTCTTGAGGAAAAGGGTCTAGACAGACGGACAGACGGACAACAAAGTGATCCTATAAGGGTTCAGTTTTTCCTTTTGAGGTACGGAACCCTAAAAATGGAATCAAATCCCTTCATATATATCATATATAACCCTAGTTATGTACTACTACAAAGCCCACTATACAAAACGCAATTGTTTTGTCCATACCATAGACTGTTGAAGGTCTAAAGACAATCCAAATGCTCAATCTCACTAATAGTTGACAACATACTTACCCTACGTCCGTTCGCGTGTCTTACCTTTCAAGGACTATTATATATTTTAAGCCGTAATTATAGCCGTTTGCTATTATAGTATCCAAAAGAAAAAAGTAACGTGTAGTAACTACGAAAACCAGGCCCTATTCTCAATATTTACTATAACGGATTTTGATAACTTCATCATCAGCTCTGAGTGACACACTGCTGGGTATAGGCTTCCCTTGAAATATGCCACTCTCCCTGGTCTCTTACCAGTCGCACTTTTTTATGCCATTATTGTGGCAAACAAGTATACGGAACGCATCCACAAGTTTCCAACTTTAGTTTGGAAAAAAAACTTGATAAAACGTTCATCATCATCATCGCACAGGCATAGGACGTCCACTGCTGGACATAGTCCTCCCCAGCGATCTCCAAAGGGCCGGTTGGAAGCGGCCTGCATCCAGCGTTTCCCTGCGGTCTCTTTTAGGTCGTCTGTCCATCTTGTGTGTGGACGTCCTACGCTGCGCTTACCGGTCCGTGGTCTCCATTCGAGAACGTTTCCGAGATAAAACGTTGTTATAAAAAAAAAAATTGAGCTTTTGTACTCATTATTTGTAAGCCACAACTCCAAAATTCCGAGTACTTTTAAGTACCTATAAGAAGGCGGCACCATGCAAATTCCCCACTTCGCCGCTGTCCATTAATTCGCTATCCTAACGTTACAAGCGCACAACATATTACCGGTTTTCCCTCATATTTACGCGCTGAATACGCCATAAAGTGATATCACGTGATCGTTTTCCCGGGTAATAGTTATAAATTACGCGGGTAGTTTATAAAAGCCGGTTAACCCGAGGTAAGCGGACAAGGAGCGTAATTTATTATTGGTCGCGTATGAATACGTTGCGTATCATATTCGTATTATGCGGTTAGGTACGTATTACGTTTTTCATATTATACCATGATGCGTAATATTTCAAGTTTGTAAATTTTTATGTACTGAAGCCATATTACGACATTACAACGAAGTTGTTTGTCATAAGTTTCGTTGTTTAATTATGTTTTAGTCAGTAAATTTTTAATTTTATATTTTTAGGGATCCGTGCCCGAAATATTTCATCATCATCAGCCAGAAGACGTCAACTGCTGAACATAGGCTTCCCCTTTTAACCTCCACACTGAACGAAAGCCTGCCTTTTACATTTAATGGGTGCCAGCGACTCTCACAATGTCGTCGGTCCATCTAGTGGGAGGCCTACCTACGCTGAATCTTCCGATGATTCGAAATATTTCAACGGGATCCTATTTAGTAATAGGATTAAGTAGGAAGTAGGGCTTAGTAACCTATGAAGTCTGGCCAGTATTTATTTATTTTGTAGGTAACGCGCATAAGATGGATTAATATACAGACAGTTACAATAACCTTTCTGCTTAAGGTATCCAAAAACCAAAACATAAACGTTATATCGGCTATCCTTCGAAACTGCTCTATCAAAACATAACGGCCACGATAAAAACGATGGAAAAGAAACCAAACGCCAAAGAATTTCCAAAGATCGTACAATGAGAACATGCCCGTCTTTCTTGCACATGAACAAATTATATATTTCCGTCTTTTTCTGGTAAGAATTTTCCGTTTTATAGGCAACTCGATAATATTTGGACGGCTTCGCAAGATATGAGTGTTAAATATTTTATGATGTCCAGTCAACGCAAGGTTGGCTATGTAGGCTTTTTGCTTTTCGGACGTTTGTGTAAAAAGTAATGTACAAAGTATCTATACTTTTTACTTGTAGATTATATTAACCTTCGGTTTTTACTACAATTTGTCGTATCGTTTTCCGGAATGAAAAACATCTTTCCCATGTCAAATACATGCTTTTAGATAAATCAAAAAAACATTAATTTTCAACCATTGATTATTTATAACATTTATTTTAAATTTAATTTGTACGGTTTGATATTTGTTTTATTGTATTTGTTATTTCAACATTCACAGAACTGGACTGTATCTCTCTTTTATTAGTGAAAACTTACAAAGCTTGTTTGTTTATATTTTTCTTGCTATGTTTTATGTTATTTAAGCTGTTCGTTTCCATAAATAAATAAATCGATACTAAATACATGTCAAATGTTAATACATTAGTAAAAACCCCGTCCTTTACTGTACCCAGTGCATTTTTATACAGGGTTACGCAGAATCATTTCGCCTTGGTATACACCAAGGCGAAATGATTTCGTTATAATTATCATTATTACTAACTTTTACTATGGAGCTAACCCTGGTATCGCGAAAATAATATGTTTTCTATGGAGTATCTGGGTTTTTTTCCCCGCGTTTTTTAGTGTTGGTCCCATATTAGTCATTATTTATAATGATGGGAAATATGGACCCTTTTCTTTTAGTACACTCTTCCCGCGTAGCCCTGTATAATTTTAGACAAACAAGCACCGAACGACCTGATAGTAACTGGTCTTCTATGGACTAGCCTGGTCTATGGTCTAGCCTTCTATGGACACCTACGATAACCTATTTCCCAAAAAAATTGCCGTAAAATAATATA
Organism: Agriopis marginaria; assembly: GCA_932305915.1. Taxonomy (NCBI): domain Eukaryota; kingdom Metazoa; phylum Arthropoda; class Insecta; order Lepidoptera; family Geometridae; genus Agriopis; species Agriopis marginaria. Next base: position 6,538,253 of record OW029926.1, read on the forward strand.
CTGACAGCTAAAGTAAAATAATAAACACAAACGAAATAATGCGTCTGGAAATTAATAATCATAGTTCTCGACAAACAATTACATAGCTCTACTTATCAACAATTCGTTTTTTTGTCACGTCTACAACTGTCTTAGCATAACGTCATTAATCTTAGAACACTGGCAGGGCAGCAAACGACCTCGCTTTAAGACCCTCCATACCCTGGCCCGTAATATGCTTACACGCCAAATAACTACACCTTAACATCCAACAAGCTACAAGCTAAACAGAACCTTCGACTAATTGCTATTAGTCTCATTAATGCCTGCACAAACTGCGTCTTGTAACCTTTGGCCACGCATCCCAATAGAAAATAAGAAATCCCAGTGAGAAAAAAGGTATAACGTTAGATGTATTTTTTTCTCAGAGCCCGTGTCGGTAGCATTGTTAAATATATCGTCCAATCAGTATCTTCGGAGGAGAAATTAGCGTGGAGCGCACCGAAGAATCTCGGTCTACCCTTTTATGCGATGGCGTAATAAAAAAAAGAAATCTTATTTGAATTTGGAAGACAAATTTAAAAAGAAAATGAATTCTGCACTAATTTAAACAGAGAGGTTCGAGACGATTTTCGGGGTTCGGTGCGGTTTAATTAAATGCATTAGGGTTGAAAGTCTGACGTTTCGTTTATCTTTTTACCTACTTTAGGGGTATCAGCCCTTTAATCAATCAGAATTTTTAAGCAAATCTAAAATCTTTTACCTTATTGTAGGTACTAACCTGGTGGTAATTATATCATAGTTTTTTTATTTGAAGACAAAGATTTGCCGAATAATCCGTAGCTAACATCGACCGCATAATATATGAGCAACGCGGGTTGCCAGAACGCCACAAGCACAGCGCACAATATTTTTTTTTAATGGGTGTTCCCCGATAGTTTCAACCTGGGTGTCTTCAAATCACGAGTGAATCGGTTTCTTCTAGGCTTTCGGCTCTATTGTATCATCGCTTACCATCAGAGAGAGACAGAGAGTTAGCAGACAAAAGCAAGCCTATTATTAATTATTAAAAACAAAAATAAATTGCCAGAATCGCATGTATCCAAAAATTATCATCATCTTTTCGAACAGAAAAGTCTTTAGCAAAAGCGCTCACGATTCAACGTACGTTTTGACGCCATTAAAGGTGTCCCAAAAAACTAATCACAGATAAGAACCGCCCCACATTGATCCCATCCATTGGAAAGGTTACAGGGGCACTTCGTCTTCATTCTGGAGTCCCTTTAAGGAATCGTATCAGTAGTAATGAAAGCTAATTCTTTCATTAACTCCTCGTGACAACGGAAAAAAATCGTAAGGCAAACTAAAACAAATGTGGCTGGGATGTATTTGGATAGAGTTGTTAGCACGCTTTGTTGATTTACATCCTTTGTTTTTATAATAAATGAATTCTGTAAGTTTCAGTAACTTAACAGAATTCATACATTAATTATTATAATTTAAAAAAAAACATCTCTGACATTGACTTATAATAGTAATGACGAGGCGAATGAACTTTTCAGCTAATTAGTCCTATTTAATATTATAAACGCGAAAGTTTGTATGTATGGATGTATAGATGTATGGATGTTTGTTCCTCTTCCACGCTTTCTTTTACTTTTCATTATCATAATCACAATTTTTCATCACTACGCAGGTGAAACCGCGGGGAGCAGTTAGTATACTATATACTTACGCACACGTGTGAAGTCAGCCGCTCGCCAACTTCATTTGTGCGCGGAATTTGCGTATATCATCATTCTTGAGAGCAAACATAAATAGATACATTACATTACATCCTTACTAATATTATAAAAGCGAAAGTAACTCTGTCTCTCTGTCTGGATGTTTGTTCGCTTTTCACGACTAAACCGCCGATCTTAACGAATTTTGGTAGGATGATAGTGTACATCATATGGACGGACATAGGGTACTTATTCTCTCAGAAAATGCGGGAAAATTAGAAAATCGCGGGTAACACCGCGGGATTCAGCTAGTAGTATTATAACAGCGAAAGTGTATTTGTTTGTTGGTTTGTGTGTTCCTCTTTCACTCTGCAATGGAACAACGGATTGACCTGACTTTTTGCATGGGTATAGTTCAAGAGCCAGAGAGTGAAATAGGCTATTTTTCATATTTATAAAAGCGAAATACCACTCACTAACTGACTGACTGACTAACTTACTGACTGATTAACACACACACTGACTCATTACCAAGTTAGAACTAGTGGTGTATAGGTGGTAGAGGTCCACTAAGAAAGAATTTTGCGAAAGGGTCGAATTAAGGGGGGCAAACTCTATATTTGTGACAAAACACTGACGCCTTTTTTATTAGTTATTTTTTTACCTCACCAGTAAAAAAATAACTAAAGTCAGTCACTCAGTCTATATAAGTATTGAGCTTGAAAACGAATTTTTATATAATTTTTTTGGTGCCCCTAGGACTTAATTAACACTAGAGATGTCCAATGTATAAAATGTTTATGTGAAATAAAGATATTTTAAAAACAAACAAACTGACGCCTTTATTGACGCAGATCAGAACCCACGTTCAGCCAGCCAACTACAAAAAACGTCCAAAATAATCCTGACCTATCATTTTAGTCTCATCCTGACTCCATTTATCCAATAAGTAAATCGGAACTAGATCTGACAAGGCGTTAATGGGTAACCCAATGCAATTTACTGTACCCCTGTAGGAGTATAAATAGATTTTTTCACTCTCATCTAATCTGTGGCTCGCATTGATCTGATGTACATTTTTATTTTGTGATTCTAAAAGACACTGTCTACTGTCCACTTTGTATTGATGTTTTGGCCAAACGCGGACAGATGCTAGCAATAAAATTATTTTTTGCTGAATTCGTGGTTCCTGGGTCTAAAATGGATACTATCCGTTCTTTATTTACGTTACTATAACTTTTGTCGACCATTGTGCTCAAATCAAAAGCAGTTGAAAATAAGTAAGCAGTAAAATTATGTTTGCAATATTTTTTTTCTTTGTTATCATGTACCAAGACCTAGTTGTCAAGTTAAATCTAGCATAGATTCTAAGACAATTCACTAATATGAAATTAAGCTTATTATATGTGTTAAAGTTATGGACGTAATATTTTTGGATTAAGAATTTTACATTAAAAAATAAATTTTTAAAGACATCTTAATAATTTTACACATAGGTATTTTCTTTTATTGCAAGAGAAACCCAATTTATTGTTTACTGCAAATTACATAAAAAATAACTCCGTACTTATGTATACAAATTCTTTTCTACATATCCGTAGAATGATACGAAGTATCCATTATCGAGATGCACCCCACGACATGTGAAACTAGCAATATAAAGTGAAAATTGGATTTACAACTGACAATTGAAGGCGCTTCCATCAAAGGCGACCCCTGCTCAGTGCTCACAGTTGCGACATGTTCCTCAAAATACTCATATTTTAAAGTGCTCTCTTACGTTTGTAAGTGTTATATCAGCTCTTGCAATATTTAAGCAACAATTTTTTTTCTTGCTATATTTATACTGGTCTGTAAGGTTTAATTCGTAGAATGTATGTTCATCAATCGCCCTAAAACAATACCAAACACTCAGGCATCTAATGCAATTTAGACAAGCAATCTCCAAAGCTGGCCACGTTGTTGTGCATCGTCTCAAAGAGCCAAAGGAAGCTAAGACGCCCTTAATAATTAATTGGTGCTTAAACGTCCCGACGTCTTGAGCCTCAGAGGGGGGTGCTAACAGCTCTCAGTGTGCTCCACATACGGATTTCTGCATTTGAATTTGGTAATTGAGTGCAATAAGCAAGGTACGAATACTATCATACTATCTCTATTCGCAACGTAATGCTTTAGAACGATAACAATTTGTAGGGAACTTATTTAGTTTAGTTCCATTTATGAGGCACGCTTAAATTAAAAATTGATTACTGTTAATTATATAGACGGTGGTCGCCGAAGGTGACGTAGGATAAATAATAAAAAGCATTGGAATACCTTGTATATTAGATTCTTAATAAAACAGGCAAGCAAAAAAATTATGACGACGATGATATGATGATATGATATGACGACGAAGTATGACGGTCTTCAAAAACTGCTTGAATATCGTTCTAGGCTGACGTCAGTCACATACGCCATACCGCCGTCGGTCGCGCGTATGACTATAATACATTGCGTTATTTCTATAAAACATCGCACTGCGATACTGATGCTCAGAGACGCGGGTGATTGTGCGCGTACAGATATCGCTACGCGAGATCAACGTCAGCAACTGATATCAACATCTGACGTCAACTTCAAAAGAAGGTAGGAAAAAAAAAAGTGCGTGGAGTCCCTCCGCGCGGAAGAAGTTATACTTCAACAAGGAACCCTAAAATTCATATCACAATTTAAAAACATGCTTTTCTCGAGATTTGAACCTTGCTCCTTAGGCTTCTCAATCCATTAGCGACACCATTACACTACCGGATCTGCTAGTCGCAGGGCGAAAAGAGGATACGCATTTCGCAACCATACGCAAAATTTCCCCCTCCATGGTAGCGTTAAACGTTTAACGCAACCTTGTTGCAAGTCGCATAAGAAGTATAACTTCAAAAATCAAACCTACAACATCACACTCTAAAATATATTGCCATAGTATCGTCATCCCAAAGACAGTCCCCGCGAAGCGAAAGTACTTGAAATTAATTGATCTAGTGTATTTTTTGTTTGTTAGTTATTAATATTTGATCTTGTCTGTTATGTTAATTTTTATGTTGTTTTCCACTGACTTTTGCACAATTATTTTTATACCTAATTCTATGTCCGAATGTTATGTGTGAGTCCATGGTTACTTGAAAATAAATAATTTGAAAGGGCTTGCTGTGACAGATATGCACAATATTAAGTTAAACATTTATATGTTTAATACAAGTAGTTTTCTTTCCTTCTTTCTCTCGTAATAAGATTTACGGAAGTACTATTTGTGAAGAACTATTTGTAACCAAAACAGATAATTCCCCTAAAATCTCGTACGTAATGGAAATAGTCACGATCATCAACGTTAATGGAATAAAAACGTCCTTTTGACTACCCGACCATTTATACGTAAAATTGGAGATTGACCACCATCAATCAAGTAAAAGGGCATGATTACATTCAAATCATGATAAGTAAATGAATGGCCACTCATATTAATTGAATATAAGTGATATTTTTGGTACTTTTCTGAAGGGGGAAATAAGTAAGACTCATTTCTTAGATTACTTTAATATAAAACATAATGGGATTTTTATGAAAAACAGTATTTAATTTTCTTAGTCAGGTGATTAGGTACTACGTCAAGATTAGTTCAATGAAAACAAAAATGTTTAATATCCATACATGTTTAAAATATGTGTTCAATAAACTCTCACTTATTTTCCTTAACAAAGTTAATTCAGCACCCAATATAATCTATATCGAAAATTGATATATATGTACTACGTCTTGAGTTCATTGATTTCGAAATACTTATTTGTGGCTTTCTAAAACAAAAATCTATGAAGGAAATATTTTAGTATTTTTATCAGACCCGTGACAGAGATAGATATTTTACAAAAAAAAAACACCATTTGAATATTTAATTTATTCACCAAATACACTATTAACTTTTAAACTTCTATATTCGGATGCCATTTAAATATCATGAACAACAGCAACAATTTGTTTACCATCTGACCCTCCTCACGCAATGCCATCATAAAAGTGGCAATTAACTTCAGTGTGGTTTATTTAACACCAACTTTACTATGGGCGTGTATTTCACTATGTTTGTCTTCAAAGAAGATGTCACGAATGTATTTAGCGGCAGCGCTTTAACGACCTATTTCAATAGTAATTTAATTATATTTGTTGTAGAAAAGTAAAATAAAACAGACAAAATTTACTTTTTATCTTTTATTTGATCAAGTTCGCTCAATATTATTTAAGCTTCCCAATATCCATATTACAGTTGAAATTTTCCACGAATGGAAGCAAAGAGGGCGGATGATAAAACCCTGTCACTAATTAAATGGGCCCGAGACGTCCTATTCTTAATAGATTTGTCGCTAATTTGAAGTAATTTCGCGGAGCTCTCCTTAATATCAAACGTCGAATTAATTTGGGAATTTCAAAGTAAATTTCGTATTTCTCTGGAGTGACTTTAGGAACATTATTATGTGGTATGCCAAAATTAGTCACACTCTACATTACGTTTTCATTACATAATATTATCTTGCACTTGTCGATTTTTCTGACAACAAGCAAATCGTGTCATCATGAACAACTATCTATCCACCGCTGGATTTATAATATGTCCTCATCGGTAATCGGTTTATTCCGATTCTGCCAGTCTCATCTACTGGTACCTATGTTGGTCGAATGACATCGTAAAGGTGAAATTACGATGCTGTTCGATCAACATAGGTACTCGTTAAGTAAAATAGTTTGAGATGAATTTATCATCATCATTTCAGCCTATCATGGTCCCATAGTTGGGACACAGGCTTTCTCACAGAGAGAGAGAAAGGCCTTAATCCACCATGCCGGTCCAGTGCCTGTTAGAATGTCATATGTATTTAAGCTTTTGAGGTTCTTGGACATGCCTGTTTCCTCACGATGTTTTCCTTCACATGTTATGGAAGCAATGAAGCAATGTTTCAGCAATGGCATCAAAACTGTACATAATTTATTTTGGTACCGGAATTTTGGTATCTGATTTGGTTCTGGTTTGTGAAACCGGGTGCCGTCAGATTATAAAACGCACATGTTACCACTCGGTCACCATCACTTCTAAAGATAAATTACTTTTGCAGTATTAAAATAATAAACACACCTTTATAATATGGTAATCAAAAATCTAACATTAAAGATTCATTTTATCCACATAACCTAAAGAATGGTTCTAAAGGCGTAGAAGTGCGGAGAGGAATCGGTCCATAGATTAGGTTCAACACCGGAATAGTAGCAATTCATCATTATTATTCCGGACAATTTATCAAGCGGTTGGCTCGCCTCCGACCGGATCGCACATCCTAACGAGATGGTGAATTTTCACCGAATAATTTGCGAACCGACGAATCACGTATCGGAATCGGAAATGAGCTCGGAATTGAGATAGAAGCCTCGAACATGGGGATAAAAGGCCATTGGAAAGACAATCCTGTACTTTAAATGGGAAATATAATTTGAAGAATTTGTTCCCAAAATATTAAAATATAATGTAATGGAGAAAGCAAAGTCTAGACAGGTAGATAACAGAACTTTAATAATCGTATGGTAAAACTTTTATAATTGAATTATTTACAAAAATAATAAAAACGTATAGAGAATTCTGATATCTATCAACACAAATATAATTAAGTATTTAATATAATTATATGAAAGATGTACTAAAAATTACATAAAATAAAGTAGAAGCAAACACTATACTCACGCAACCAAGCAAAGAAACCGAATATGATATACCTACTATGTTAAATTTAGCATGACATTTCGTTAGTCGAGGGCCTATAGCAGGGGTCGACACGATTACTCCGGCTTATTACTGCGACTTTATCATATTTCAATTTATGATCATCGAGCGGACTTACTGCGTAGAAAAAACGGGGGATATGGCGTATAAATCAGAAATGAGATGTCTCATTAGCAAGGTTTAGGTATATATTTGATATTTCTTTGTGGTCTGTTCGTTTGGTTTAACCCCCAACGCAAAAAGAGGGGTGTTATAAGTTTAACATGTGGCATCGTAGCACCCGAAAGGCTAAACCGATTTTGATTTAGTTTTTTTCTTTGCCTAAAAGGTGACATGATCGAGATTGTCCTTAGCTATGATTCAAGAAAATCTGTTCAGCTGTTGAAGCTGTTTAAGCGGTTTTGCCAGGGGATTTAAAAAAAACTTGTTATGTAAACTATAATTTGTTTACAAAGTTTTTTTTAGCAACATAGAGTTAATGTTTTTTAATTTAGCTGCAGAAGACCCACATTCTGTGTTTTTGTGAGTTTGATAGTATTTTTTATTTAAAATTTAACCAAAATTAATATAGGAGGCGAAACTTGGCAGCATTACATTACATAGGAATTTTAAGCGTAACGGAGGCGTTAGATAAAGTCGTCGGACAAGAAAATGCTTGGTTAGAGAGAATACGAAAACGGTCCTAGTTGTTAAGTCTTGCACAGTTTCTGTCGCTATCTCCGGATAAGAGCCTAATCACCGGTCGTCGCGTCTGTATCGGCCCGCCGAAGCGAGCGGGTATCCCCCAAGGCGCGATTCTGGGACCAGTTTTCTTTTTTGGTTTACATTACAGCGTAAGTGTGCCGAATTCTTTTGTTGCGCTCCCGCTTTTTGTACAGATTTGCGTGATTTGTATTGTGTTTACTTGTATCTGTATCACTTATAAAGTAGACTGGATGGCTGAATTTTACGTGTATTTTGTGAAGGAGATTTGAATAACACAAATACGGGCTAAATTGTCTTTGTAAATTCAGTAAAAGAAATTTCTGAAAGCTTTTATCTTTTGAAATTTCTCGTTATCATCGACTTATATCCACAGTTTGTGCGCTGTATATGCTGCACTTCTTTGTCCAATGGTTTCCTGCGGATCGCAATGTCGTCCGATAAAGCCTATTTGCACGATGAAATTGAGTGAATAAACAAAGAAAAATTTAAGATAGTAAAAAATAAGTTCCATTTTACAAATACCAGTTTAACTTTACACGGATAACTTACGTGTGAACTGAAAGTGAAGAAAGTGCAAAGCTATTAATAAAGAGACTTTGCAAAGTTATAGGAAGTTCAACAGCAAACGTTCCGGTTTGCGCTCGAACAAACTTACTCTTGGTAACTATTTGTAATATGAATTTATTACGAGGTTAGCATTGGCTTAAGTGCAAACACGCTTGTATTACCTACAATGGCGTACCAAACCAGAATTTAATAAAAAAAACTGAAAGATTTTCGACCCCAAAACGCTTGAATTTAACGAAGATCGTTTATACATTGAAAATAGCAGGCAAACCTTTTTTGTCGCTGAAGATGATGATTTTATCGTGTCTTCTGTAAAATATTCTATCACGGAAATCATTACAAAAAATTAAATTGCCAAACATGTCGATAATATTTTTCTTTCAAATGACATTTGTAAATTTGTATTACTCACAGATTACTAGTCATATGTATTTGAAAAACTGACGTAATTGTTTCTATCATAAATATACCAGTGAAGGGGCAAGAAGTCTCGACATATGGCATACATCTATATTTACAATAGGATTTTTACACCCTACTTCCATTTCGGGTGCGAGAAAATCGATTCCCAATTCGATATGACCCTCGTGCTGGATATTCGATTGAGACATTTTACCAGTAGTCGATTATAATGAAGTGACGAAGATATTGAGTAGAAAGGGAGATATGATCTCCTTTTTAGAGAAAGTGCAGTTATTTCGGTAACCTGAAAAAAAGGACTTACAAAATTTGTGTTTCCATTTATTTTATTGTTGAGTTTGTAATAGTCCAACAAATCGACGCAATTGTTTGTGGTTGACAACAGATAAAAAGATGTAACAAACTAATAGTTCATTCTAAATTCGTGATATGGTTATATTTCTCGGGTTCATCTTAGAATGGTGCCCTTTAAAAGTAGATTCTCTGGTATTATACTACCATTGACACATTTCATTTCGGATATAACAATACCGCGACTTTGAACTGATCACGAACTTGAAAAGTTTGATTGCAGAATGTCAACTGAGAATAGACAAACATACATAGAAACACCCGAAAAATATTAAGTGCCTGTCTAAAGCAGGCGGGTAAAACGTATAAAGGCATATATCTACACAGCAGTTTCCAGCGTTTGCTTTCCTCACGAACGTTGGAATCACGGCTATTTCGTTATCTCATTAGACGCGGCACAGTGAAGCGGACCTCTTTTTGCTAAATATTTTTCGTAGACTTTTTTGGAAATTAACCTTAGCGAACCAAATGTTAAGGTTAAGAATTTTCTTTAAATTTCGCTTTTAACGATAAGGTCAGTTTTTGCACTATTTTAAGTCATTTTGTTATTATACTTATTAGACTTTTGCGACACCTTTACATGGTCAACGTATAAGGGGTAAAATAAAATAATACTGAAGTGACTAAATACTGCCCTATGTATAATTATCATTTCTGTTGTGTTGTGTTTGAGAAAATTATCTTAGTTAGTTAACGGCCGGCTATTCGAGTCGCGTAGGCAACAAAACGCTCCCTCAGCCCCCGCCAACTTATAGTGACGATGTATATTGCCACGCTAGAGTCAGGACGCCCGCGGGGGGAAGTGAAACGACAAAAACGAACATAGGTCCGACCTCGATGACGCCTGGCGCGGCACTGAACGCGGCGCGCGCAAATTCATGCGAACTTTTTACGGTTTTAATTTCACTAAAAAACGAAACTGTTCACTATCAAAATTATATCCAAATAAAAAAACTTTGAATAAAATTGCCTTTCAGTATATGGAATTTCCAGGTTGTTACGAGCTTTTATTAGAGCATAAAACGAAAAAAATAAACTGAATCGACTTTGTTTCAGATTTTTTTTTTGATCGATGAAAGTTTATTCTATCGTGTTTTGAACCAAATCACAGACTCTAACACAGATGTATCTGTGACATGTATTTTTTTCCAGCTCAAATATTGTAATTTAACCGAAAAAAAATGATTTAAAACCGTCAAATTTGGTATAAGAGGCTCTTAAATTCTAATAATGCTACGTGCACACCAAAGATTCGAAACACTAAGAAGAAGAAAGACGTTGTTTTTGACACCTAACAAACCGCTTGGCAAGTATGCTGCAAGGAGATCTTAATATTATCCTATCCTAATATGTTACTTTTGACGCGGCCACTCTATATTAGTATATTAAAGTCTAATATGTACGAAGTCACGAGCAAGAGCCAGTCTTCTATATGCGAAAGAAAAAAAACAATTAAAATAATTACACTGTAGACCGAAAATTTGATTCAACTCCGACTAGGTCATGTCTAGTTTTTGAATTTTTCTCACGACGATTGAATACTTATTTCACTCAATAAAACATTAATCCTTTAATAGCTATTCCAGTCACAATATGTTTCAAAACACCCCCTACTGGTCAAAATGTACATTGAAAACATCTTAATCATTACGGTTCATAAAACTAAGTGATTGCTCGGGGGTTTGCGTGAGCATGAATTGATTTCGTAAGTCCATCTCTTAAAGTACCTTGGTTTAATAGTTGTAGGGGTGAGACCACTTAAAATGACAATTGTTGTTGTTTTATTGAATGTGTTTTAGGGATGTATCAATTTTCGATGTAGTTAAAAGACGTTAATTGATTTTTCTTATTAATTTAATATAGGCCTTGTGTTTAACCGCCTCCTCACTTGATGTTAAGTAATTATATTAAGATTATAATATATATATTAAAATATCAAATCGGTTCAGTAGTTTCGGAGCCTATTCAATGCAAACTTAATGCAAAAATAAAGTATAGAGTATAAACTAATTATAATTAGTTTATATGAACTCTTGCCATTTTCTTGTTTTTCCGAGTATTCAAAGTCCGTTTTACGTATATCATTATTATTGTTCACACACTACTTTTTATGACATTTCATTTCTAGATTTGTTTAGTAGGAATAAGTAAATGTTACTAAACCAATAGACTGGCAGGTTCTGCCCATTTTTCTATCGGACTGCCAGAGCGGGCACGAAAAATCGTCACCGCTTTATCTATACTAATATTATAAAGAGGAAAGATTTGATTGTTTGTTTGTTTGTTTGTTTGTTTGTTAGCATTGAATAGGCTCCGAAACTACTGAACCGATTTGAAAAATTCTTTCACTATTGGGAAGCTACACTATCCCCGAGTGACATAGGCTATAATAATCTATACCCGTGCGAAGCTGGGGCGGACCGCTAGTGGTTCATATTCTTAAAACCCGTACGAAGCGCTTTGATTGTATTGAGCGAACTGGTAGTCTGTGGAATGCGCTGCCTGAATGGGTGTTCCCCGATGGTTACAATCTGGGTGTCTTCAAATCACGAGTGAATCGGTTTCTTCTAGGTAAGTGTGACTGTGCAGTGCTCCTACGTAGAAAACATCATCGCTTTATATCAGGCGAGATGGTGGTCAAAAGCAAGCCTATTACTTATAAAAAAGGTAAAGTTCTTTTTCATATGCTAGGTTTTAGGCTAGGTGTATGACCGTAGTTCAGTTAAGTGTGTTTTTTAAATAATATTAGATTATTTGATCATTTTGCTGGAAAAACATTGTTTAAAGAGGGAAACAAAATTAAGTAACAAGTTGTTTACAATTAACTACAACGCAAGATTTTCTGAAATTTATATTAAACAAAATGAAGCTGCAAGAAAAACTTATTGACCGCCACTTTATTACACAATAAATTACGTCATAACATTTTAAACAATGCAAAAATAAATTCGCGTAAAATTTTCCACGGGCGGACGCGGGGTCGCATAAGTTAATAGTGACTCAGAATATGGTATAGACAGATAAACACCTCAGAAAATGCAAACACTACAACGTGTTTTGATCATGCTACTTATATTATAAATGCGAATGTGTTTGTAATTTTTTCACGAAATTAGAAATGGGCGTATTGACGTAATTTGTGCTTTGACAAACGCAAAAGCATGCATAGTACAAAATAATTTAAAAAAAATTGTTTGAGGGCCGGTGTGTAACATAAAATACTTTTTATCTCGCAAAAAGGTACGTTTCCTGAAGAAATGTTCACGCGAGTGAAACCGCGGGACATAACTAGTCACACAAAGACATGACATTTGAACTTTTACACTATACGTATACTAATTATGTCTGGATGTGTAAACTTTTTGTTCCGTAAAATGCTGGAAAACTGGAAGACACGGCTAGCCTTCATTGAATATGAAGATAAGTACTTTCCAATCCACTCGACCTCATCATCTGCCATTTATTTCACAACCGACTTCAAAAAAAGGGTTCTCAATTTGACTTTTTTGTGTGTATGTTACGTTATAATTATTCTCGCTTATTTTGAACCCAAAATAATGTATTTTTTTAATCTATACCTATGTCGAAGGTGGTTCTATTAACCTCCGACATAAAAAGAGAGGTATTATAAGCTTGTGTATCTGTGTATGTCTGTAGCATAGTAGCATAATTATGCCTTCTGTGATTGTAGCTCCTAAACGAATGAAACCAATGTTCGTTTTAATTTTATTTTGCTTGGAATGCTACTTGAACGAGAATTTACTTAGCTATAATTCAAGAAAATCTATTCAGCCGTTTGAAGATTAGCAGCTCTTTTACCGGAGGTTTAAAAAAAACAATATATACTTGTTATAACGAACAAAATATTCCACCCCATATGGGGGAAACATTTATAAGAATATTATTTATTGAACTTCAGCCACTTCTCATACAGTAGGTTTTAAAGTTTTTTGCTAAAAATTACTTTATTTAAAGTTATCTTTCTGTAGTTCTCCGTGACTATGGCGATAGTGGCGCTGCCGGAGCGGGCACAGATAATGAAATTGTGTACAGAAGCGCAACGAGGCGGGCGCGTGTCTCGGCCAAAAATCCACTTAACAAATTGCTGCTGATTCGTACGGTTACGGATTGTTGCCTGCTTTTACCGGGACGTCAATTTTTTGACGTGTTATCGATGTATTTAGAGGGTTTTACAAGCTTTTATTTAACTTCTGTATATGTATCATTATCATCATCATCATCATTTCAGCCATAGGACGTCCACTGCTGGACATCGGCCTCCCCCATCGATCTCCAAAAGGGCCGGTTGGAAGCGGCCTGCGTCCAGCGTTTCTCTGCGGTCTCCTTTAGGTCGTCTGTCCATCTTGTGGGTGGACGTCCTAAGCTGCGCTTACCAGTCCGTGGTCTCCATTACAGAACCTTTCGGCCCCATCGGCCATCTGTTCTGCGTGATATGTGCCCTGCCCACTGCCATTTCAACCTGCTAATCCGGATTGTATATGTATGTGTGGAACAAATTTTGTAACTGAATCTTAGACCAGTAAAGTTATAGTCAACTGATTGAGTTGAAATTTTGCATAATATACGTTTAGTTTGGATGTCAATGCATTTAATTAAGTGACGTCATTGTAAATCCAATATGATGGACCAGTTATTTTTTATGCACCTCCATGATATGGGTATCAAATTAAAGGATTTGCTGAGAAGAATACGAAATGTTTGCTAAAGTTTTTTTCTTTAATATTCTTATTGTTACATTTGTCAACGTAGTTGATTGAATCAGGCGTTACTTTGCGGAAGTCCATTTTTAATTTGTATTTGTATCTATAGAGAAAATAGTTTAACCAAAATCCTTATTGTACTTGAAACGACGTAGAAGCGGAATTACACTAGAAATTCGACATATACAAATTTTTCAACATGTTTAACAGGTTAAAAAAAATATTGTGCTTTTTGGCAATAAGAATGAACAAATGAGATCAGCAGTAGGTACAACAGAAACAAAATTGAAAAAAGTCTTTTGAACTTAGATTCCCTTTTGCAAAATGATGCCACGGCGGTCGCGGGGGGCAGCTTGTGATTAGAGACTCGACGCGACTCGACGCTTGTGATTGGAGATTCAAAAGTCATTCATTCAATTCGCGCCTTGGATTGGCCCCGCTCGAAATATTATAGGTTGACATGTTAGAACCTTTGCCTTATGCAGGTTAAACGATGAGCAATCAAGTGGTTATATTGTCATTGATTAGAGCCCATCCTCTCTCTCTCTCTCTCTCTCTCTCTCTCTCTCTCTCTGGGAGAGAAGGCGTGTGTCCTGACAGTGGGAATATGATAGGCTGAAATGATGATAGGTGGCGGTAACAACTTACCATATGCAGGAGGCCCACCGCGTCGATTGACACGTTCTATTTGATATTTCAAAAAACTCAAAAGCTCAATACCTATCTAAAATGAAAAAGGTTATAACCCATCCTTCACGTAAAATGATTAAACCTTTAACAGCCGTATCATTTCATAGGCTGACAGTGCATAAAAAGAGAAAAAAAATAAAAACGCGACACTAATGAATTCGGGCGTTTTTGCACGCAATTGCACAATTTCAATTATCGTATTAGTTTGGTTCGTCAACGAGCAGGCGGAAATAGACTCTATTTTTGTAGTGTTAAAGATGGATAGCGTTGTTATTTGGAGTATGTGACGAGCATATGGGCGAGGCGAGTCCTTGATGAATAATAGCGGACTACACTTGTGATGTGACAATGCTGTCGTGTCCACACGTGTACAGTGAATATGTACTGTTATTGTTTACTTGTTGTACTACCTACTATTATAAATAAACCGGCCAAATGCAAGTCGGGTTCGGTACGGAACCCTCAGTGCTCGAGCCCAACTTGCACTTAGCCGGTTTATTTCTATTAGAACTAATACAAAAATACGTCTATTGTATTGACCCTTTCTTTTCAACTTTTTTTATAGACGAAAATCTGTGATTATTTCTTAGTTAATCCGCCATAACATTAGGTATATCTTCTGTGAAAATTTTAACTGGCTATCTATTACGGTTCGAAAGATATATTAAGGCATATCTCCCTTGTTTGTCTGATCTGAGGTAATAATAAAGGTAAGTACAACAAACAATACAGTTAACGTTACAGCTGTTGTTACAGGCACGTACAAAAAAAATACCGTAATATTTATCAAGTCTCAAATAACGCCAAACCCATAATTACAAAAAACATCAATAAATATTCATAAAATCACAAAAATCTCATTTGAAAATTTCACACGCCACCAGTCAATAATGGCTGATGCACACGATCAAACTCAAATCCATTTACATCATCAAGCGGCTTGAACAAAAGACCAAATCACAAGGTATATTTCGCGGTCAGGAAAAATTCAAACGTTCAACTTCATGCCTCGTCGAAAGCAAAGGAGAGCTCACAAAGAGCGTCGGATTATTTTTTTTTGTTTCCAAAGGTAGGAAAAAATTTGAATCGAGCGAATTACAAAACCAACGCGCGGGAAATTTAGGGTTGTGCATTGTTTTTTTTCGTTGATTAATTTGAGTTTCATTTTAAACTTAGTTCAAAGTTTCAAAATTAAGTTTAGTTAATGTTTTGTTTGTTTATTTTGTTTTAAAATTAGCTTGTTCTGCTATTTTGATGGTGCTCATCTTTGTGTTTCATAATAAATTAACCAACATTAGTTAAGTTATTAGTTAGAACTTGAAATGTAAAGATTTTTTTTCTAGTTTTTGTACCTACTTGTGTTAAAATATGAATTCGGACAAAATATATTTTTTATAAAATATTACCTCAAGTTCCCCACAACCCTACATTTCAAATATCGAACGACGACGCACCGACGTACGGGAGACGCCTATCTCTATTGAATTCCCGAAAAGGACGAAAAATAAAAAGCAATAGGTATGGCACCGCCCGAGTTCCCCATCAATATCTCGAATAGTGTTCTCCATTCAAACCTCGATATTTGTCAGCCTGATTAGCTGACTTTCCCGCCTAAATTGTTTGAAAATAGAATATGGTTGAATGACGCAGCGTGACGCCAATATTCGGCCAGTATTCAATCAACATAATAATATCTTTAGAGCTAAGTGAGGGAGCCAATATTTTATTTTTTGAATAAAACTGCGAGCTCGGTATCCAAAACATTAGTTGGTCTTACTTTATGCGATTCGATTTTGTTTTTTATAACCAAAAGGTATTTCAATAGCTCCGACATCGCAATCAATTTGAATATCGCTAATTAAAAAGATGTCAAAAGCAAAGTTGAGTAAACAATATGTTTATTCTATTTTTGTCTGAAAATATAGTCGTCTGTAATCGCAATATAAACGCGGTTAATGTAAAGTTTTGTGGAAATGTGGTAATGCATTTGGAAAGTTCTCAGATTGCCGTCATATTGTTGGCTGATGAATCGCCGCGAACGGAATTCGAAACAAACACAGTTGCCGCTTCCATTGTTTTACAACTCCATGTTCGATGAACTTTTCACTTTGTTGATTTGTTCTAGAGTTTTGTTTGTGAAAACGAAAATGCAAATAAAGGTATTTTTAGCCGACAGATTTCTATTAAATACTCTCGATTCTTTTGTTTTGTATTTTGTGTTAGCTCTATATACACGGTTAGTGTATTCAGTCAGTGTCAGATATTAAATCAAGAACTATCGGGAGTATATACGCGCCACAAAGTAATATAATCTGGGATCTCCTTGCGGCAGCCATGTTTGCACACGCACACCTACCAAGCAAGCTCATTAGCTTTCAAAAACAATAAAAACCGAGCAAGTGCAAGTCGGGCTAGCGCACTGAGAGTTCCGTACCACCACAAAATACTATAATTAACATTTAAAAAACCGACTTTAAAATTATTAAATTATGGTGGAATTTCGATTCGGTGAAAACAATGAGGTCATCCAAGTAATGAAATTACCAGTTATAATTTGGTAATGTACAAAAATTTGTCACCGACTCAGACTTGGCCATTATTTATTATTATACTTTAGAGTGTATACTATAATCATACCAAGTTTGACGTTTGTACGTATTACAGTTTTTACATTAGAGCAATTACAAAATACGTTGTACCTACATGTTGTACTTTATGTACTGTTCTTAACTTTTTAACACTAAACTTACCTATCGATGATAACAGGATCTGATGGAGTTTCATTTCTGTTGCCACAACTCTTCTTATCACAACACCGACTGGAAATAAAAAAAATATTTTAATTTAATACAAGAAAATTTGTTTAAAGATTTTTTTTTATAAATTTATTTGCGAAACTGGTCTAATTTAGGAAGGTAGGTAGATAAAACAAGCTTAAAATTAATCATGGTCTTTGTAGCAACGATAGCTCAGTAGTTCATCATCATTATCAGCCAGAAGACGTCCACTGCTAAACATAGGCCTCCCCTTAGACCTCCACACTGAACGACAGACTGCCATCTGCATCCAATAGATGTCCGCGATTCTCACGATGTCGTTGGTCCATCTAGCGGGATGCCTATACCTACGCTGCGTCTTCCGGTTCGTGGTCTCCACTCAAGAATCTTTTTTTCCCCATCAGTTATCGCTTCTTCGGGCGATGTGGCCTGCCCATTGCCACTTCAACTCAAATTCAAATTTTAATTGCTATGTCGGTGACTCTGATTCTTTGGCGAACATCCACGTTCCGGATTCTATCGCGCAAATAAACTGCGAGCATAGCTCTCTCCATTGCCCACTGTGTGACTCTGAGTTTTTCCAAAAGGCCAACAGTTAATGACCACGTCTTAGTACCATATAATATCATCTCACACATAAGAACGAATTGCTTACAGGAACTCTGAAAAAATAACACTACTATTGTAAAGACACATCTAAAACCATTCATTGTACAAAAGGCACATTCTACAAAAATGTTGGCCGACCCTGCATCCCCCGTAGATAAAACTACTTAAAGGGCTACCTATCATAGAAAAAAAAATCAATATATTGCCAGTAGATATAGAGTGGGGCCCGCGTGTCTATCATAGAACGGGCGATTTATAGCGATTTCGTAAGGTATATCATAGCGAGTTTTGCACGTGATGGTACAGGAGGATGGCGTAGTTATTTGCAGGAACTACTGGGTAAATTTTTTTGTAAAATGTGTCATTTATGATGTTGATAAAAAAAGCTTTATTTATTTGTCTTTGCGGGACGTACTTATCCGGATGAAAATTCCTACTATTTACCGACTTTTTAAAATTTGATAACTTAGAATTCTGTCATATATGAACAGATTCAGTTTTTTATTTATTTATTGAAAGGATAAATACTTTTAGATTGGACGTATAGAAATTTTATTAAAATGGTTAAGTAGTTTGGCTTTTAAATATAACTAGAAAATTCGGTTATGACATTATTATGTCATCCAAGTCACCAAGCATCAACGAAATTGCGCATTTTTAAAATTTTGTGAAGTCGTTTTTTTTTAATTGATAATTATCATTAACCGACCGTCATAAAGCGACGATACTTATTAAAATAAATCTGGGTAAAAACGCCTATTTAAAAAAAATCAAATAGACAAATTTATTTATTTATTAGGTAATGACATGTTTTTTTCATTATTATTTAACAACATCCTACTTTAATCCCCTTTGAGACCTTTGATTAAAAAAAAAGAGATCACGTCCTTTATATGCATGGTGCAATTTTATAATTGGTTCTAAATACAAAAAGATATTCCTGAAACTGCGCAAGCTTTAATATAAGGCAGCTGCAATACAAAAATAACAAAACAAACACAAAGCCATGTCCACACAAATCAAACGTCACCAATGCACGCGCCCTACCGCGGCTCCTCGACGCAAAGGGCAAAGACATCGTAAGGACAGACTCCCTAGAGACACCTCCCCAGAAGACGATAGAGCGGGACAAACTTACACCCCGGAAAGGGATGGAGGTATCGACAAAGGTGGGATAAAATTTTAATTGCTCACACAGACGCGGTCGCTTGTTGTCAAACACTAACACATAGACGAGACGACGAGACGATTGTGCGAGTTTACGAGCGGAAAAACCACCCCAAACAAATGGTTAAATTAATAAGGACGTTCACTCTATCGGCGCGTTTGTAGGAAATTAGGAGCGTGTTCGGAATTAGCGTTAACATAATGTTTTTAGAATTCAATAGCTATATATACGTACTCAGATATTTTTGAGGTGAAATATATTCAAGTAGATACATGAATATGCTAATATTATTACTTGATATGGTTAAATAGATTAAAAGAAATGTCGAGAATTTGTAGGAAACTACTATAAACCTAGCATAGATTTTAAGGATAAATAAATTACTGATCACATGTTATAAAAAAAGAAACATGAAATATAAATCAAATGTCAGTATTTGTCAAAAAAAAAGACATTATTAGTTCAAATAACGAAATATATTAATATAAATTCAAACAAATAATTAATAAAAATTTAATAATTATTAGTTATTAAAAAGAATAAAGTAAATTTTTAGAAGAAAAAAAGTGACTTCAAGATTGTACCCACATGTACAAGCTTAAACTAAAAAGAAGGGAAAATGACACAAACAGAGATTCCTTGTCCTCTTTAATACTTTCGCTGAAGAAAACCCCAAAACAAAACGTGTATATAGTTTTGATTATAGTTTTTCTTTTTAAGTGCTAAGTCTATTTCGTTAAATTTATAATAAATAATGTTATTAGACCACCTCTAAAGACTACCAAACAAAAAAAGAATCATAAAAATCAATTCATAATTGGCGGAGTAATCGCGTTACATACATTTCAATTAAAAAAAAACAGTCGAATAGATCGAAGATATAGAACTCCTCCTTTAATCAGTAAAAAAAAAATACATCAATGAGTGCAAAATTTTTGTTAAGACGAATTAATCAGTTTTATTCAGTTTTCGGTTTTCACGAATTAATTATCAGTGTAGAATACTGACTCAAACAAAATTATTGATGTTGCCAAATCAACAGGCACTTGAACAAAATTATTCGTATTATTGAAGTTAGTTAAAATAAAAACCACTTAGCCAAAGTCAATGATTTTATTTTAAACCACCTCGAGTGCTGTTCTAGATAATAAAAAAAAACACGCTAATCCATTTGCAATTGGCGGACTGAACTGAAAGAAGAAGCTTCATTCTGAAGTCGGTTAACGATGAATTTTAATTTGATTTTATTCTCAAAATTCTAAACTGAATTTATGACAATATAGTAAAATACAGTTTTATACAAACCTGTGCGATTTTTTTTCTACACGAGTTCTTGACGAGTTCATGGAACATACTGACACAACAGAACATTATCTGAGAAAGATGACTGGCACTTATTTATTTGTGATGGCATATTTATGACAAATGACTTGTGACACTTCTACGAAATATTGGCTGGTGACTGAGAAAGGAAGACTCTTTACGCCATTGGCTGGTGATTGTCCATTGAAACATTTTAAGATACTTTAACAATTAAGCGTTTTATTTTTAAGGAGTGTTCGCTTGCAAACTATTTTTAAACGAATTCAAAAAAAGGTTCTTAATTCGACTGTATTTATAATGTAAGCATAATCCGCGACATCCAATTTTGATTGTATTCATTTCAGGCTGTAATTTAGCGCCTAATATTTACACAATTTTGACCCATTAAAACATCAAAACTATAACTTTATTATCTTATCTTACTAGTTTCACATCATAATTCAGGAGAAGTTTTAAAACGGAAAACAATACAAAAATGGAGAGATATATTTTTATCAAATTATTTATTTCAAACCCAGATAGATAGATAGATAGATAAACTCTTTATTGTGACCCAGGAGTGGGACAGTTTAGGTTAATAATAATAAAATATTTATTTTATAATAAATTGTTTCAGCTGCAGTATTTATGGACACATCTACTAACTGACGATAATGGTATTCGTACTTACAGCTAAAGCAATTAAGGTGGTTCATTGCACAAATGGCGGGAAATTCAAATTTCAAACAGTTTTCTTGTCCTTGTAGCTAGGCCGGATAATTATTGTAAACAACCATGATGTTTGCGCAGATTGATTATTATTCTTTACAAAATCATGTAAAGCTATTTATCTCTAATTCCCATTATTACTTACATTTGTAAATAAACAAATTTTTGCTGTTTCAAACGGTTTATTCATAAATGTAAGTAACATGGTGCGTTACTGTTAAATAATTGTACATTATAATATAAAGAACAGCCAACATTTTGCGCGAACACTGTGTTATTTAAAAATAATTACCTGGCCTGGCTACTAGGACAAAAAACTGTATTTCCCGCCATAGGTGAATCGAACCACCTTAAGATAATTTTGTCATGCTCTATCATTAGCCGAGAGAACGAGACAATGCTCAAAGTAAGATAATAATAAGAATGTTTTAAGGTTGTGGTAGCCCCCCTGAATGTTATATTTTTTATGTAAGTTACCCACAGGAATTATTATTTACCTGCACATGACTTCGTGAGTAAGTAGAACTCTGCACATCTCTGGATTTTTGTCTTGACCTTCATAGACGATGGGCTAAAACAAAAGAAAGATATTAAATTACAGTTATTGCTAACAAAACTTTAGAATAGATAAGATAAGCCTTTTTTGTCTTTTTCATTCCATTGTCTTATTAATTTATGCACCCCAATCCTTGCATAATGGCATTTTATTATTTCACCCAAAATCTAATCACCGCTAATATTTTATGCATCTACTAAATAATTTTAATAGATGAGATTAAGCTACATTTTTAAATAAAATAACTATTTGTATTGTAGTTTTCCATAAAAGGATTTTTTTGAAACTCGAAAAGTTTTTTCCTGTCCATCTGCTGTCCACCTAAGTTCTTTGTTTTGGAAATCATTTTCGAATCTTAGAAAACTCGGTTCAAAATAAATAAGTAAAAAATAAATCAATTGTTTTTTTAATAATGTTTTTTTCCTAATAATTAATTTATGATCAAAAACACATTAGATAGACATTAGTTACACAAAACAACCTGCATAAGCCAACTAAATCCCAAAATCCGAAATAGATTTTTTCATCCCTGACAAAATATTTAATTGAATATGAAATAGCCGGTATTATCGTTCTTTGTGTACAGGATTTGTGAGGATTTTCTATCGTAGGGTGTTTGTAATAGGCGTGCATGTGGTACATCGGCACTGTATCTACTGTTCCATTCAATAGACGCGAAAGGTACCATTACTATTATTTACAAATATTTTACATTATATTTATTTTAAAAGCAAAAGTAACTCTGTATCTCTGTCTATTTGTTTGTTCGCTTTTCACACCTAAACGGCTAAGCCGATTTCAACGAAATTTTGCAGGATGATAGTGTATATTGTAAGGGCGGACATAGGGTACTTTTTCTTCTAGAAAATGCTGAAAACTGAAAAAATGCGGATAACACTGCTATTGATGGAATGACCATCTTTGACAAAAACAAAACTGTCATAGTGAAATGTATGGAAGTATTTTAGTGGGTTTTTTTTGTTTCCTATGTGCGAGGCCTATGTTGAGCAGTGGACGTCTGCTGGTGGATGAGGATGATATATTTTCATAACGATGCGACGTTGTTGAGATAGCATTCCGATCTTGACCGCGACTGGCGACCGCGACCGGCGACCGGCGGCCTCAGCCGTATTCGCATCGCACGACCACTACTCAATAATGAATTTTTAAGGAGTGCTAAACAATGCAAACGACCGCGATGCGTGACGTGTGAAATTGAACAGCTGCGATGTCAAAATTTCTTTGAAAGGAAAATATTAATAATAGAGATTTTTATACCCAAATTAGACCAAGGTGATCTGTTTCTAATTCGTATACTAAAAAAAACCTATCCCAGAAAACATAATTTTTTAGAGAAAAAACATAAAAATATAATATTTACAGAGAAAGTAAGTAAGTAAGTAAATAACGACTAAGACTCTTTTTGACTAGCCCAGAGCTGTCACTGTGTTCTTAACAATTTCTAAGAAAAACTTAAACAAAACGTGTTCACATCGTGACAAACCTAAAAGAAGTGTGAGTACTGATTTGAGTAAATATTGCAGTCTCTACTATGTTTTGTACTCTATGGTTGAACGCATCAGAAGGCCATAGAGTAGTATTTAAGTATGGCTTAAGGGCCGAAATATTTTGTTGAGGGTTGTTGCGTATCAGGTGTGAGGCTGTGATTATTCAATAAAATATATTTTGCTCTTTAGAACATAATTACGGTTGTGTTACGTACGGTTGAAATTAAATGCATTGTAACAATCATTATATGAGATATTTATCTTTTAATTCCTTATTTGTCCCTAAAGTTATATGATCATTTACGAGATATTTACCGTGGTAAGGTTGTGGAATGAACTCCCGATATTTCGGCGCAGTTACATGCACCATGTTCACGGGAAGAACAGTGAACAACCGTGATAGTTTAAAACAGTGTCTTATTTGTCCCATTTTTGCACATCGCTAATATTCAAAATGAGAAAGTAAATCTCTCTCTCTTGCTCTCACCACTCTCAGTCCATTTCCAATAGTGGACTAAGGGCTAATTGTGACAATGAATCTGTGAGTAAATATAATTATATTTCTCTACACACGTTATCCGTTATAACTCACAATTTAATTCAAGATAAGCAAACGCTAATACCACAAGTCACAAAAGTGCCAACTTATGTAGTAACCCGCAATCGACCTATTACGACGCCAACTACAAAAGTCACAATACCCAACGGGCTAGTTAAGTAGTTGCCACTACAGTTGGTACTATGGGCCACCAGCGAATATCCACTGATAGTGGCCGACATTTTTCAAGTTCATCCAGACTGGTCCCTCCGGAGGGCCGGGAGCGAGCACCCGCGCTGGGCATTGGTGTCGCCTGGGATTCAATCTCATGGGAATTAGGGGGGGATTAAAAAAAGGAGGGCTGTTGCATTAGTGCTCGTGGTGGAACTGAAATATATAAGAACTTTAATTACCTACAAAATATGTAAAGTTACTATAATTATCTGTCTGTAAATTAGATTTTTACCATTTCTGAACTAAGCTTGATAAGAAAATTACCTAATGAAATTATCCCATAGAAAATATAATGTTTTTCTTATATATATCTAACTCTACATTGTAACTCTAGATGACGGATATATTCGAGGATATCATTGTACTGACTGAAAAAATGTTTATAGGATCAAACATAAAAACGCGAAAAAAATCTGTTGTTCCAAAGAAAATGTTTTTGAAGTTATACTTCTTATGCGACTTGCAACAAGGTTGCGTTAAACGTTTAACGCTACCATGGAGGGGGAATTTTTCTCTCTCGTATGGTTGCGAAATACGTATCCTTTTTTCGCGTTGTGACTAGCAGACCCGGTAGTGTAATGGTGTCGCTAATGGATTGAGAAGCCTAAGGAGCTAGGTTCGAATCTCGAGAAAAGCACGTTTAAAAATTGTTGATATTTTTGCCCTAGTTATAATTTTAGGGTTCCTTGTTGAAGTATAACTTCTTCCGCGCGGAGAGACTCAACGCACATTTTTTTTCGTGATTTCAGTGTTGGTCAATATGTAAAAATTGTTTAATAACGATGGGTATAATGATATCCATCTAGTCTAATCAGTAGTCCGTGTATTTTGTCTTATCGCTGTTTACTTTATTCCATATACACCAAAACAGTGACCTCTTAGAACAAATAGTACATCAAAAATACTGAGTGTAGTGCAAAATTTATGTACAAACATGAAATAAAGAGTACCTCGAGAGCTGGATGCTGGAAGGAACAAACAGCGTCCGCGCGTGATTTACATCAGGGACAATGCAGGAAGACTGTTTCCGTTACCTGTATGCTTTTATAATACCTACTCCTATAAAAATTCGTACTTGCATTACACTAATATTATAAATGCGAAAGTGTGTTCATTTGTGAGTTTAATGGTTAGTTGATGCGCTTGTTTGTTCTTTTTCCAAAAGAATAATGAATTAATTAATTTTTAATATATTATTATTATTTTTTAGTATAAAAAACTACATCTCATTATTATTATTTTTATTTTGCAGATTTTTAAACTAAAAAAGTAGAAAATGACAGTTAAAATCTCCTCAAATCTTGCTGAAAGAAACCACAAACCAAAACGTCATCTGTGTATATATTTTTGGTATTTGAAGATTTTTTCAAAAAACGCTAAATCAATTTCATTAAAATTAATAAAGACCACCTCTGAAGTATGCCTATCCTATCAACCAAAAAATAATCATCAAATCAATTCATAATTAGCGGAGTAATCGTGTAACAAACATACAAAAAATAACATACAGACGAATTGGTAACCGCCTCCTTTCGTCTGTTAAAAAAGGATTAACGAGTTTATTTTTAAAAAGATTGTTGAAGGACTTTTTATACCGGAAAAGGTTAAGATATCTGGTGTAAATTATTCACGCAGATGAAACCTTAAAAGTAAGTTTGTGGAAAAGTTTTAATTTTTCACAAAGAATTTTCCAGAAATTTCACAATAGTGTAATTCTATGATTGCCACTGCCATGTAGATGCAGTTTTAGGTAATAAGAACTTAGATTGCTCCTAAAATTTGCGTTTTGCCATGCTAGAGTTATAATATGTATGTTCTGTACTGTATATACTGTTTATATAAGTTCATAATTATACATCGTTGTAGAAAGTGTACTGGAGAAGTTTGACTTGTAACTATGGAGTTATTAATAAAGAATTGTATTGTATTGTATTCTGTAAGATTTTAGCCATATTTAAGTGTTCAACTCCATTGTCATACCCAAAAGCTCATTCGTTTTTATTTTGCAAATTTTTTGGTAACCTAGTTTATATTCTAGAATTCA
Organism: Agriopis marginaria; assembly: GCA_932305915.1. Classification (NCBI taxonomy): domain Eukaryota; kingdom Metazoa; phylum Arthropoda; class Insecta; order Lepidoptera; family Geometridae; genus Agriopis; species Agriopis marginaria. The sequence continues at coordinate 6,564,672 of OW029926.1, forward strand.
ATACAAACGTAAATAAATTCCGACTATAAAATGGAGAAATAACAAAGACTTTAGAGACAAGAATTCAGTGATTTACGAGCACGTTCTAGCGTTCACAGTGAACATTGCCAGCAACTTGCTTAGTTATTTTTATTGTTATCGTTATGTATTTTATTTTTGTTGAAGTATGAAAAGTTCGTTTTTATGAATTACTAGCAGTGCAATTTTGACAGGACTTTCACTGGCAGATAACTGATGTTATAAGGAGTAACTTAGGCTACTTTTATCCTGGACTTACTTTTATACCTAACTCGAGTAAAACCGCGGGGCGCAGCAAGTTTTAAATAAAAATACAGATCTATTTATTACAGAAATTTAATTTTCAATAGACCTTTTTATTTGATAGAATCATAACGCCAAAATTTAGTTCCGTTACTTTTTACGTCAAAAAATGTGAAAGGGCTCACATAAATACCCACAAATCCACTCAAATAAATAAAAAGGAGACAAATCCATCGTTAATTAGCTTCCGAAAGTCATTTTCCCAACAAAAAGGTACCAAATTAACATGTTGTTTGAACATTGTTAAGTAAACATAATCAGCACCGCACGTGTTTCGCACACGACCGCTCCATTCAACTTGTGACTATTCTATGGGATTTTGTAGAATCTCATTCCATGGACCGTGAGTCAGGATCTTAAGACTAAACCCAAACAGAGGGTGGCCAGATTGATGTTTTAGATATTGATATGATAGTGATTTAGTATGGGAACACAAATAATCCGGTGATTAATGCCGGTGGATACTTTAAATTTTTATCAGTGATCTGAACCTTATTTTAGGGGCGCTTTGAGTAGCACTTCTTTTGAGTACGTGTGAAATTTCATCGGTGACTATTCTGAGTTTCGTGGAAAGGGTAAACTAAGCCAAAAGGGGTCCATAGTACCCATCATTACGAGCTACTTTTACTATGGTAGCAACACTGAAATCGCGAATAAAATATAAGCTTTTCATAGAAAACGGTCATTCACACTCAAAAAAAGTATGGTGTTCCATACTTTTTTTTTCGGGTAGATACGTGTTTCCTGTAGGATAACGGGTGAAACCATGGCACACTGCTGGTATCAAACAGATTATGTATCGGATTTCATTTCACAAGGGGTTTTCTATTTCTCTTGATGCTCCTCGATACTCTGAGTAAAAACTCCATAGTATTGGAAACCTGTCAATACAAACTTTACTAATATCTAAGCAAAAAAATATCAAACAGTTTACGAAGATTACAAAACTATTCTGAGCCTAAAATCAGCCGCAAAACGTCAGAATACATGTCACGACGTCAGATAGCGTAATTTTTTTAATCTCGCCGAAACAAGAGTTGCGTGCCGAGTTCGCATGCACTGTACAACATTAGCTGATTGCTATTGTGCCCTCAGCCTTACCGCGGCGTGTGTATCACAGTTCATAAGCTTTGCACAAAACGATCAAAAAATACCTAAAGTCACACTAGTACTGAACTTTGACTGAATGTGAAATTAACACGTCTTCTTTGTTCCTGTATTAATTGTGTCTGTTTATTATTTCTTTACGACTACGCTGTAAAATAGATTGGTTTAAAAAGAAATTTGGAAAGAAAATAGTGCTTGTAATGAGTTATATGCATTATTCTACTGAGCAATGGTGGCCGAGTGGTAGCATGTACGCTTTACAATCTGACGGCATCTGGATTGATCCTCGGCTGTACATATGATAGGCTGATAATAATGGTAATGAGTATACCTCATTTATTTATTCCAGAAAATTTAGGAATACTTTAAAATTGCGGCTAAGACAACATAGAATTTGTGAGGTTTAAAAAGTAAGTAGGTAAGTAAAATAAGTCCAAAATTATAATAGGTACGTCCTACTCCGCATTAGTTAAAAACATTTACAGTTTTGCACACACAATGTGTAAAATGTTTAATAACAATTGGCAGGTAGGTAATAATACCTTTAAAAATAATCAGATCATGTGAAATGTTTTATGATATTTGATAGATAGGTACTTTGATTCTAATCAAAAACTTTAGCTAAATAAAAACCCTATGCAATATTATGGCTTTGTCAAAATTTTATTATTTTGGGCTAATTTTGAGCACTGTCCGATAATACACTGCGTCCTAACGTTTTAATACAATTAAATCGACCAACGAGTCTCTATTATCCGAACGCCATCTTTTCATCGCAATTTTTACAGAACGACCATTTTGCGTGTTGTTCTGTCACAGGACTAAGTGCTATCGTTTTGTTAATCAACTTGGATAATATTTGTTAATTGTTTACTGTTATGATCATTTTGTTTCTATTAGCCGGCTGCGTTTTGTGTTAGGTCCCTATTCAAACTTTCCGTAAAGACGGCTTGTAAAATTACAACTTTTGACAGTTGAAGCAGTCAAAAACGGTCATGAAGAAGTTTTGTGAAAAAGACCCTAATTAAGCTATACTAAAATACATTCAATCATAATCTTTTTTTTTTTTTTACAAAAACACGACCACAAATAGAGCCGAACACTGAAAACAAAATTTAAATCTGTTTATAAATTGAGGAAGTTATATCAATGTCTTGCTAGACAGAGAGCGCACTATTCTTACTATTGACGTCACTTGTAAGTACGCCATACAAACTCCATTCTGACACTCACTTTATAGGAATGGGACAGAGCCTCTCTTCCTAATCCAAGCAAAAACTTTAAACGCTTATATCTCAGAACTTTTTTGACTGATTTAAGTAATTTTTAGTATACATACATATTAGGTAAATTTACTAATAATACTTTTCTCTAATCCTGTATTTTTAACATATTAAATATGTACCTATCCGAGAGTCTCTTGCTCTAGCTGATAGAAATTCATCATCGTCATCATCAGCCAGAAGACGTCAACTGCTGAACATTGGCCTCCCCCTTTAACCTCCACACTGAACGACAGCCTGTTTTTTGCATCCACTGTATGCCAGCGACTCTCACAATGTCGTCGATGATGGAAATTGGTTCATGCGAAAACGAGACAGGCAATTTATAAATTGTTTAACTTAAATAACATTTCTATGTAACGACCTCGCCACGCTTTTCCATAGTATTCTAAAATAATTTAAACCTTATTAACTAACATACACCTAATGAAATAATAATAAGCCAATCAGAAGGAAAAGAAAATTTTATTGATTCAACAAAAATAATCAAGAATCTAAATATTAAAAAAAAAAAACATTTCCATAGCTAACTATTTTAATCTTAACACAAATAACATAAACATATCCTTACTACCTGAATCCAGCGGTGTTACCCGCGCTTTACCAGTTTTTTCGTATTTCTTGGAAGAAAAGTATATTTTGTTCGTCCTCATGATTCACACTATCTTCCTGCCTAATTTCGTTAAGACCAGCCTAGCCACTTCGTCGTGAAAAGCAAGCTAATAGACAGAAACTCAGACAGAGAGTTGCTTTTGCTCTTAAAATATTTGTTAGGATGTGAGTATCCTTTTTGTTATGACCTTTTTTGTAAATTATTTATTACCTTATTTTATGCAATTTATATTATTATTTTATTAAGCTTTCGTATTATAGTGAATTTATTCAACAAAATATCTAATTAAACATTATTGCATCTATATTCGTACCGAAACACACAATTCCGTAATTCCAAGTTAACTACATCGGCCTAACTTAATTATGTTGATGGCATAAATCTTTAGTAATTGGCCTCCTGTTTCACAACACTAAGAGCTCGGGACGTGTTGAAATTATATATGTGAGGTGGACGTGTTACATATTCTCGCTTTAATGTATTGTTAATAAGTATTTCGGAAAGCTATCTCGTTACGATGCAAAAAACCACTCATGTATCGGCAACTAAAACTCCACAAAAGTAAATAAAAAGGTATCAATCGATCAATTTTTATTTTCATAAAGGAGATAGGTACAATAAGTACTTATGTAATTACTAGCTGTGTCCTGCTGTTTTACCAGCGTTGTGATGAAAAATGTTGATGGCGATGACGATGAAAAGTAGGCTATGTATATGTGTACTCTCCAGTCCTTGAACTATATCCATGCAAAAAATCAGGTCGATCCGTTTTGCTCTGTTGCTGCGTGAAAGAGGAACAAACAATCCAACAAACGAACACACTTTCGCATTTATTATATTAGTAAGATAGTATGATTGTAATTATGACGAGTTTTTGTTATTTAGTATTAAACTTAAATAACAGAACATACTGTCTTAACTTTACAAAAGTTTGTATACTGTTTGTAGGCTGAGAGGCATGATGAGGGAATGCAGGCGCTAGGCATGGTTATGCACATGCATTGCAGACTCGCATTCACGCATTGTCGCAGAAAATATATTTCTTCTCTACATAGTATAAATTAAAGTCACTTTCCGCGCCTGTCTGTCTGTATGTCTATATGGCCGCTAACTCCTCCTAAACCACGCAACGGATTTTGATGCGGTTTTCACCATCAGTTATATACATTTTCAAGGAAGGTTTATATAAATATATAACTAGCGACCCGTCCCGGCTTTGCACGTAAATTTCACCCGTGCGAAGCCGGGCGGGCGGGTCACTAGTAAAGAATAAACGTAAAAATGATTAATGAATCTAGGATTACGTCTTTGCTGCTAACCATTGAGGAGTTTGGACCCAACTCTGAGAGCAGCAAACATGTCATGATAAAACTTAAAAACCAGTTATCATAATAAATTGCGTATACAACATTTCATGTCTATACTGTTGACCGTAGAAGAGTTCCTTTATGTGAAGCTAATCCTGGGTGTTGATTTAGGTAATGTTAACCATAAAAATGCATTGTCATCGAAAATTAACTAACATGTAAAAATTCAACTCCGTAAGATAATTCAGCTTGTAATATTTGGCCTAAACAAGCACTGCAAGTTAAATAAAAGCTTGTAATATACAGTTAATACAAAATTGTTATAATATGCTAATTACCTTTTTTATAAACGTATTGAAGCTTAGCTCTTTAGCGCCTATTTTGCAATATATGTTTTTAGTAGTAATTTTCCACGACATTGTTACTACCACTATTAATGGCTGTACTTTAAAATAATTAATTTAAATTATTGAATATATTTTTGTGCTGTTGGACATAGATAAAAAAAAAATACCGCCTGAAATAGACACTGGTCATAGAACTAAGTATAGTTTTTTTTTTTTTTGTTAATTGTTTTCATGACTATGGATACAAAGTCCTTCAGTCGTAGTATTAAACATGTTTACATATTCTTATAACGTCATAGTCACAGTCAGAGTCAAGCAAAGTAAGTCACGATCAAGTCAAACTCACGCCCCAATAAAGTGGTGGAGGCTTTACAAAAGGCTTCTATGGAGTTTTGGAAACAACATGAAAAAAACATGTTTCGTTTCGTTATATCACTCACGTTCACGAGCACTTAATAAATAATAATTCACCATTTACCACACATTAACACTCAAATATACACAAGTTTAGGAAAATAATTCAACGAGCCGACATGTTTTTTCCACGTTGGCGCCAAAACCTATAGAACTAGAGCCAAACGATGTTGCCAGAATACTCAAATGAGTTTGGCAACATTAGTATGGATAAGCCAAAGAATTTAATTACATAATTATATTATAGATCGATGGGATTAGCGTTATTTTATTTTCACATTGTAAATTACAAGTGGTATCAAAACAGAAAGAGATTTAACTGATATTTCAGCACTATTTGCTTTGATTATCAGTATTTAGTCATCTAAACTGGCGACCTCACTTCAATCACACCCTCTCTCCCAACCCTTTGGAACTGTCGATCAAATCTTGAATTTCCAACGCCACAAAGGCGTCGGTCCGGCATCGAATTTAAAACTAACGTGGGATATAATTGTAACATGAGATAAGATTAGATTATTTATAATACTTACTTGAAATTAGAATGGAAGTCAGTGACTCATTTTTGTACAAAATTAAATGTTGTAGTTTAGAATTTTGGCTACTCTCAACTCATTTGTAAAACTATTCAAACCGTATTTAAATATTATTTACCCTTGAGAAATAAACATATGCACTATTATTCCTATAGTCATCGATATAGTGGTCGAGTCATTTCTGTCGTAAGGCGATAATTCATTTAAGGTATTTGAGGTTTTTAGATCTTAAACTTGCATGTTGGTAGTTTAACTATACATTTTTAGCTAGTAAATAAATATTTGATTTGATTTGAACTTGAAGTGGAGACTACGAATTGGCCTTAAGGCCCTCTTTCAGAGTTTTAGTTACTTTGGTCAGTCTAGTTTAAGTGAGCTTACTTCCATGGTTAGTTTAAAATTATAAAAACGGTGTCATATCAAAATTGAATGTTGTATCTAGGAACTTTCAAAGACCGAAATACGATTAAGGATTTCACTCGATAGAAAAAAATATGAACACGCATAGAACCAGTTCACCCGGTTCACGGTCACGTGTGAGCGGATTAGGTGCCGCAAAAGCAGTTGTCCATAAGGCCCCTGGTATTTAAATTCATCACTAAAATATCTGTCCGGCCGGGAATTGAACCCGGGACCTCTGTCACATAAAGCAGCTAAGCTACTAATTAAGCTACTACAATAATCAAAAGGCTTAGAAAAATTCTAAAAAGTTTTAGTTCTACTACTGTTTTCTCATACATACAACAATAACCATAATGATTGTGCTCAAACGCAATGCAATTTAGGCCGGTAGAGGGCGTACGGATTAGCCCCTAATCGGGCGTCGACGATGACAATCGGCCACGAGGCGGCGCGTGCGCGGCACGTGGTGCGGACCCACGCAGTTGCGGCCCGTGGTCGGAATTGGTCCTACCTCTTAAATTGATAGAAATTATCATTTGGTTACTACTAGAGTCGTTTATTTTACCATGTGTTTTTACAAAACGACTTACACGTTTTATTTTTAGCTGCACCTAACGATTTCACTCGAACCAGAGAACAAAACAAACCTATTATGTTAATTTAGGGTATAGCCACCTCCATCCAAAATTTCAATCAAATATGTTCATTTGTTAGAGTCTTGATTGACAAACATACACACAATACATACATAACTAGCTGCGCACTGTGGTTTCACTCGCGTAGTGATGAAACATTGTGATGATGATGATGATGAAAAGTAGCCTTTGTGCCTATGTGCTCCAGCCCTTGAACTATACCCATGCAAAAATCAGATCGATCTGTTGCTGTTTTGCTATATGAAAGAGGAACAGACAAACCAACAAACACACTTTCGCATTTATAATTTTAGTATGATATTAAGTGTGAATAGGTACCAGGCAAACACCCTATTTTTATGTATTAAATGCTGTAAGTATTAAAAATAAAGTAGTCATACTTATAGCTCCTCTCTATGATTCTCTTCGTCAAAAATACCATAGACTAACTAACACCCAGACCTCGAGTAGAATAGATATTTAACTTCACCTTTCAAACAAGTGACCTAATTTTCTGATTAGTAATTTTGTACCTACTTGTTTAAAAAAAAACAATATTTTTACTAACCTGTTTTGTCACTGAATCGATGAGCCGAACGAAAATGTCCTGTTCTTGCCTGATACCTGCAAAGAAAAAACCTTCAGATACATTGCTGAGAAAATAAATTGTAAGATATAAAGTAGTTGTACAAATAACAATGAAAGTCCATAAAACTGCACCTAACGAAAACAACGACCGCGTTCTAATTCTAACGTCTACGAAACGTTAACATTTACACATTGTAGTAATAAAGATCGTAGCGTCTGGCTACGAGCTACGCCGTAGCAACGTAGCACCACAATTTGTTAACCTCTCGAAATTGCCTCCACACTTGCTTTCTTTTTCCTTTTACATGACAAGAATTAAAGTAATAGCGGGAAAATGAAAATCTGCTTGTATTCGTGGTTGGTATAGTTTCGGGAGTTAAGGTAAGTCGAAATAATATTATGTATATTTTGTAATGAAAGTTGATATTTTATGTACTACTATAGTCACCGCGTTACCAACTGAGTCGTCGAGCAATAAACGACATACCATAAGACTTGTAAGTGCAAGCGAGATAGACAGATATGACATGTGGGTGCGAGCGAGATGAGATGAGCAATGACGACTCAGATGGTAATGCGTTTACGCAACACATCCCGGCTTCGCATGGGTGTAAGTCTTATTTTATTAAACTTGGGTTACATTATTGGAGATTTACAAAAGATATCATTTTTTTTTAAATATAATATAGCCTATGTCACCCGGGGATGGTGTAGCTTCCCAACAGTGGAAGAATTTTTTAAATCAGTTCAGTAGTTTTGGAGCCTATTGAATGCAAACAAAAAAACAATCAAATCTATCCTCTTTATAATATTGGTATAGATTTACATGGTTAGTTAGTAAGCTAGTTTGCTAATTGAGTTAGTTCATTGGAGATTCAATAATCAATGACAACAGCAGCATAATAGACTAGTCCAGAATTACTGCTCACACAATGTAATGGCGACGATTTTTTTTATACAGTCCAGCCTTTCACATCGCTCTGATATAAACTTATAAGGTAAATCTGAAAACGATATTCTAGCATTAAATCAGAATCAGGGGCTACCTGCTACCTGTTTTAAGCGTTTCTGTTTAGGTGATTGCGAAAATGCGCGACCACAAACCGTATCTCGGCGCGTTAAGGTTCACATTCGCGTGATTTTCCGTACTGCGCTGTTTCAGCTCGCGCTAAAAGGTAGCCGCAAGGCACCAGAACCAGAAAACATTAATTGTATAACTGATATTATCAATTTTTAAACTTGGTTTTTTAATATAGGTTAAAGTTTGTCGAAATTTTTTAGATAACTAAAACTTTAAAAAAAAATATTTAAAAAATTGAGTGAGTGAAATTTACGACCTAAGACTGATTTGTTTTAATAATCATGCCACTTGCGTTACAAGTACAGCTGGCAGTATCTTTAAGCGAAAGGAAAGCCGGAGATTGGGTTGAGTGGCGTGCCTTGGGAGAAGAGGCTATGTCCAGCAGTGAACTAGTATATGCTTGAATATAAATAAATAAATAATATGATGATGACAAATTTAGACTAGCTCCTAAGCAGTATTACAGTTCTACCTTCCGATTAACTAATCAATTATCGGACGCCTCGTATTATTTACAAGGTAACTTCAAGAAATTAAGCACAAAAAATAAAAATAAAATTAACTATCACGCTTGTTCACTATAGTTATATGATTATTTACGGGATATTTAGGTACCGTTTCACAACCTTATCACGGTAAATGTCCCGTAAATAATCATATAACTTTACATCAAAATCATGACCAAAATGCTGGCGTGTTGGTCAACGCGTATGCATTGCTATCCAGCGTGGTAATGCTACCAGCATCCTTGGTACACTACCAACTGGTAGTGGGCGTGAGCATTTGGGTTCTATTTAGACCTTCACCTGTTTATGGAAAGTCTGTTTATCTGTGTGAAAGAAATATCCGTTTTTGTAGTGTTCATGTTTAGCTTGTATTTTGTTTAGTTAATATAGCCACTTGCCCTTTATAGCAGATCATGAACGATGAACAATATAGTTGCATCTAGGCATCTTCACCTGTATAGTCTACTAGCCGTCGTCTCCGATCCATTGACAGATTGACAATACCCTACAACGGCGGCTTGGGACAATATTTGCAAGCTCCAAACGTCTTGAGACGTCGTGAAGGATTTATCGACTTTGTATTGCAACGTGCACAATGCTAAGTGGCAATGTAATGCATCTCTATAGGTAGATTGAAATTTGGAACCACTTAGTTGACAGAACGAAGTGAGGTCTAAGAGTTTACAGTGGGACATTTATGTTTGTATGTTTGTTCGATGATAACTTGAGTACCGCTCAACTACTAGTATAAAAGGAGTTTGTGTCATTAATTCTGGAGTAAAACATGTAGTGAAGCATTATTTATAATACCTTGAGAGGCCTTTTGGCGGCTTAATAATGGGAGGTTTTCTGACAGCTGGAGGAACATAGTTCTGCTACTATAGATAGATGGCGCTGACGAGACATGTTTCCGGAGCTTGAGCCGGAGATATAACACGGCTAGGCAAGGCACACTTATGTACCTACTAATTAGTGTTGTGTTGTGAAAAAACAAGTACATACTTTGTTTGTTGGCAAACAATAACCACAAAATACTATACTATGAAACAAAATAGCACAAAAACAAGCCCGACAGACAGTGTTAGACAGACAAATAAGTATTTTCTGTCGATGAGAGTAAGCAAGTTTTTTTTTTTACCTTTCTTCGTCTGTGGTTTTGCAAAATCTTCGGTTTCATATCAACGCCATCTATCGCATTTTGACGAACAATATTTTTATTGCCTCTCGGAAAACTTCCCTATCTGGCATAGGGACTAGCCATTCGACATGCATAAAATTACTTTCTCAGCTCCTAAAGATAAGGTTAGTAAATTGAGCTTACCGTTTGCATAAAGTAACTGTAGCCTATATTGGATCCCGTTGTTTGTTTTCTGTCCTTCTGCTTCCTGTAACAAAAAAAAAAAATTACTTATTATTACACTGTTTTAAAATATCATACGGTTGTTCACTACAGTCACATATATAATTTTAACAAGATATTTATCGTGGTAAGGTGGAAGGAGCTCTCAATATTTCAGCGCAGTTACATGCACCATGTTCACGGGAAGACTGAATAATGCGGGTGGTTGGACGAACACTTCAAATTAGGTGTAGACAAAACAATCTTCCTCTATACCCTAATACCCTCTTTTTTAGTATTTTGCTACGGTTATCACTGGAACTCACGAAAGACAACCTCGCGGGCTCTGAGTTGGGAAACAAGGAAAAAACAATATCACCAGTCGTTCACCAACTCTTCACAAAATAATGGCCAGTCCACACGTGCCGCAAAAACGCTTCCATGTTTACCAACTGAATAATTAACGCTGCAACAAACAAGACGTGTGAACGCACCCCTCGGCGACACGAGGTAACCTACATACGTAATGTGACCGGTGTTTTCCGTGTGGACTCCTCTTTATTTCAGTTATATTTCCACAAACGGACGCAGAACAAAAAAATCGACATATATGAAAGACCTCACGCCTCAATCTTTATTGATGCTATCAGCCTTTTAACAGTCCACTGCTGGACTTTTAGCCTACCCCCAAAAGGGTGATTGGGCCATATCCACCACGCTGGCCCAGTGCAGGTTGGTGGATTCACATAAGCCATTGAATTCCTTCTCCGTACGTATGCAGGTTTCTTCACGATGTTTTCCTTCACCGAAAAGCCAGTGGTATGAAAATCCGTACATAAGCTCCATAGAGCTCATTGGTACGGGCCCGGGGTTTAAACCCGCGATCTCAATCTTCATTGAAATTACACAATTTTAAATAAGTAGTAACTATAATTTTGTAATAGAACGGGTCTTATTTGCAAATTCCGTGCGGAAAGAGTACAAACATTCTGCAAAAGAGTCTTTGCCAGTTCGCATCATCCTGGTCTTATCCGTTTAGACATAGTGCCCACTGATTTTGGTACACAATTAAGTAAGTAATTTAAGTTTCCTTCTCCAAAATTTGCTGTAGGTACAGTTAGGAGTTTATATCAGTTTTTATTTTATTTATTAAATAAAAGGCTTGCGTTTGACCGTCACTTTTTCTGTTAAGCGATGATGTGGTTTATGATAGAACGCTTGCTCAGGAGAAACCATTTCACTTGTGATTTCGGACACCCAGATTGTAATTATCAGGGAACATCCATTCAGGCAGCGCATTCCACAGGCTATGTTTTGTATTCCCTAAATGGCTTAACCGATTTTGATGTGTGAGGGGTCGTTAGATTGGTTTTTATACTCAGAATACCATAAGCTACATACGGAGTCAGCTAGTTTATTTTTCTTTTAATAAACTACTTGTAACTGATAAGATTCTATTTAGAAGTCAGCGTGTACAAACGCTGTGCTTATGCTGGTTCAGGCTTCGTACGCGCTTTCTGGCTTACATGAAATTGTGGTACTAAGGCAAAAGCAGGTCTTTCGATCATTATGAACAACTTTTACTTTCGGAGCAATGCAGAAATCACAAAAAACAGCTGTTCCATACAATTAGCTGAGTGTAACTTTTTCTATAGAACAGTTATTTTTTTCATGATTTCAAGAATGGTTACTTTTTTGTGCTATTTGTGGCAAACAAGCAGACAGGCTGCCTGAGGGTAAGTAGTCACCGTTGCCTATGGAAATCTGTAACACTAAAGGCATCACAAACACTTTGTCAACTTTTTAAGACTTGAACTTCCTTTTTGAAGAACCCCATGTTGTTGTAAAAGCTGTTCATATTGATAAGAACTACAACCGGATTTTTTTAAATTGGACTAGGCTAAATTTTGACCGCGATCTCGTCTGATGGGAAGCGACGATGCGGCTGCAGATGGAGCAAGTTTGTTCAGTAATAACCTATTAACACTTGACTTGAACACTCCAAGATTGTAATTCTGCAGAAGCACAGACCGAGGCAAGGCGCTCCGTTCGGTTTAGTGTCATATCACCATTATGCGTAACCCTTTATACATGATTATAAATGACAATCACTTTCTCTGATACTGAGCCTTTCAATACACCGTCATTACTGCCTTATCAAGCTTTATCTATCAAGAATCAAGCCTCCATCAATCAGGATGTGCGTGACATGATTTCTATTGTGTTGGTGATTTGAATAATACGGATGAATGTTGGAGGCATTTTGTATGCATTTTATTCCTTGCATTCCTTATTTAAACTGTCCAAGCGGATCTGAGACTACAGGTTATAGAATTTAATTTAAATTTTTAAACAAAAACATGTAAATAATAAACCTTTTTAAAAAATACAAACAAACACACAATATAATAATAGCCCTGAATACAAAGATCGTAACGAAGTGGTCCAACATAAAACCAAAGTTACCGACATGGCTCAAAGGATTAGTGAAAGTGGCAGTGGGTTGGCCACATTGCCCGAAGAACCAATAACCGGTGGGGTAGACTAGTTCTAGAGTAGAGGCCACGTTTAGGCAAACGTAGTGTAGGACACCCCGTGACCAGGTGGAGTGATGACCTGCGTAAAACAGCGGGAAAACCGGATTCAATGAACTGCTGATCGAGCTCTTGGCGTGCATTAGGCCTATGTCCAGCAGTAGATGGTTAAAGGCTGATGATAGTGATGATGATACAAGCCCTAAAATTGTTAACCTCCTTCGGTAATAATACAATCTTACCTGGTCCTTCTCAATGAATCCAATGAATGCGGTGCGTTCGATCTCGACCGGTTGCCCGGCGCGGTCGTACAACGCCACCACGAAGTGGAAGAAGTTGCTCTTGCGCAGGTTGCTGGGCGGCTGCTTCTCGAAGTGGGCGCGGCCGACTCCCACACCCACGCTACGGAGAGATGTGTGGTTAATTAGCAAAATTGTCAAAAACCGGAACAATATTTGAAACGTCAAGCAATAAGAAAAATTGCCTCGAAAAACCGCCTTTCTTGCCTTCATCTTTATACCTCGTCGTATATATATTTTTGGGTTGTGTTGATTTTTTCAAAGCCCTGAATCTATTACAATAAAATTTATAAGAGACATAATTATGAAGTATAAACTACCAAAGAAAAAAAAACAAATTCAATTCATAATTGGCGGAGTAATCGTGTAACAAACATACAAGAAAAACATACAGTCGAAATGATAACTTTCGTCGGTTTAAAAGGAGGGTATTGTAGTCAGCGTGTATGTCATATATATATAGGATAGTCACTGAGTCATGGTGATGAAAAAACCCATTACACCTTCTTATATAATGATAGATTTGAAAATTTAACAGATCTTTTAAAATAAAAGTGAGGTTTTGTACATCATTTTCTGTTCAGATTTCCATAATAACATCTGCCAAAAATATCGCTGTCACGAGTTTAACCCTTCTAATGAAAGAAACTTTTAGTTTTGTTACGTTTGACTAAATCGGGCTGGCATTAAAGTCTATAACGCCATGTACCAAATATCTACCTACACACTATGTCAAACCACAAAACATTGCAACTTGACACTTACGCCTTCAACAATAAGGAACAATTTCATATTTAAAGCGATCGTTTTCAATACAAAAATTGTTTACATCTTTTGTTCAAACCACAGAGTAGCGGACACATAATGAAAACAAAAGAAGATCATAATCCTTTTGAAATTGATTTATTGGTGACCGTTACTTGCAGAAGTTATTTCATTTGTTAAACACCCTTATGACGACAGCTTGTAAAACTATAATGGAGACTTTATAACAAAACCTTTGACTAAGATTTTTTTACAAAAGTTTGAGATCAATACTCAGGGAACAGAACTAATAATATTGAAAATACAATTCCAACAATTGGAATTGCATTTGCTTATTTGCAATATTTAATAGTTTGCTCATTAATATTTAAAAAAAGTTATCACAATTTTAACCAATAAAATTTCAATGACAAAAAATACTGGCCGTAAAGACAAGAAAGTATTAATAGGAAGCAAATGAACCCATCTCTAAAATATCGATGCCACAATGAAGTGATGATACACGAATATCCAAAAACATATCGACGTGTGCGGTTTCGAGTGTCACCAGCAATAAGCTTTATTGTCACCGAGTAGAGTCGAAAATTGATTAGCAGACGGATACAGATGGCGTAATAAATGCATCGATAGAGCAACATTTCAAACGCAGGAAATTCATCAAATCTTCGGTCTCATTTCTCACTGGTGTTGCACCAATGCTGTGGAGATAGTGATGTGCTATTATTTTTGAGGCAAATTTATTGCAGTAACTACATTATCACCAATATGCCGAATTTGACATCTGTGTTCATCATCATCAGCAAGAAGACGTCCACTGCTGAACATAGGCCTCCCCTTTTAACCTCCACACTGAACGACAGTCTGCCTTTTGCATCCACTGGATGCCAGCGACTCGCCATCTGTGTTGTGTATCCCTAAACATAAAACTTTCATCATCATCATCATCAGCCCATCATGTTCCCACTGCTGGGAAACAGCTCTTCTCTCAGAGGGAGGATAATCTCTAATCCATCATGCTGGCTCAGTGCATGTTAATGAACGGCAAAAACTGAAAAAAATTATATGAATGATTTCTGAATGTTTTTGAACTTTTGAGGTTCTAGGATATACCAGTTTCCTCATGATGTTTTCTTTCACCTTTTTTCAACGATGGCATCGAAACTGCATGTCATAATTTAAGTACTAAATAAGTTATTGGTCAAGCCAAGAATCGAACCGGGTGCCGTCACATTGTAAAATGCACATGCTACTGCTCACTGTTTGCTACCGCATTCTCCTGCCTCATCATCGGTCGACTTAGTCTTAGTCCGAGCCACTACTCCCTCACTGTCACAGGGCACTGTAGTACACCACCTGCCATGACCAGTCTGGCCACATGCCCTGCCCAGCTCCATTCAAAATCCATCACTCTTCTTACGATGTTAAATGATATTAATAATTCGATATTCTAAACTAAACCATCCGACCTCCAGGCCCCGCACTACATTACCCGCTCCGTAACAGCATGGTCGCCCATTCATCTCGCCCGCTGCAGAATTTGCGTAAACAAATTGGTTTCGCGATTGCCATTTTATACTCCGCGAGCGACACTCCATTGTTTTATTTATCGCAACCAGTTTCGGCAGCGAGTGTGCGATTAGGTCGTGCTTTTTCCGCTCGCGAATTTCTGTGTTTTATCAATCGTGTGGCTGGATTTTCGCATTTGATTGATATAAAGGCCTTGAAATACACATCTCCTCGTTGTAATTTTTTCCTAAACTGGGGTATTTTCGAATGTTAGTGATTTATTAATTATTCGTGAACGCGCGAGTACAAGTGATATAGCGAGGGCAAGTGATATAAAGAGGTGAACATGTTTTGTTCGGTGTTGTTTCCAAAAAAAAAAAAACCTCCACCCCAAAAAAATTAAGTCTCCACCAATTTACTAGGGCATGACATGCACTTGATCGTAACTTAGTTTGATTTTGACTTTGACTATGATTTGAAAATGATTGACGATATCATTATGGTCTGTCCATTATAAGTTGATAAATTTGACAGTTCTCAGTAAGGATGAGGTACCTAGTGTATAATTGTTAATGAACCTATTCGATCATCGATAATTATTATTCCCATAGAATTTGGAGTCAATAAAAACGCAATAAAAACAATCGAAATTGTCATGCCAGTCAAAGGAGGTTGCTGTCGCTTTGGTAGCGACAGCATACGGAGGCGGCTTCAAGGAGGCTGCACAGCCGAGTAAACCAAAACCATGCTAGTTTTATTTCTTGGCTGAACCAGTTTGGTCATAAACTATCCAAATATACCTTCTGCGGATTTGGTACATTTTAGCCAGTGCCAAGAAAGTAAATAATCTTATCTCGGTTTTTGTGCAATTTAGACTTCTTTTAATGCCAGTCGATGTTCATTTCGGCCACACAATTTGTTAATTTGTTAAAAGACTCTAATTGCCGGGTGTGGCGAGTTAATGATTTACTAATTACCCTGTCGTCACTGAGGGCTGACTATAATTTGTCATTTACTTATACCCATAATGTTACTTCATTTAGAATTTTTTTTTTTTTTAAATCCTCCATGTTTGACTGGTTCATGTTTCGATCGGTTCAGGCGTTACTTTGAGGGCTGATGACGTCTCGTGTAGAGGCGAAACACATGTCGACAAAGTGCTTTATCTATTTTTTCTTGGTTATTTATTTTATATTTAAATTAATTTATTGGCATTATACATTACGGATTTGTTTCACATTGAACTTTCTTGTTTCATACTTTTTATATTTACTATCATTATTACGGATTAATTACAAATTAGTTTCAGGTATAAATAAAGTATAAATTTGTTTCTGAATTAATATTTTTTTTTTATTTTGGGTTAGGATTAATTTGTGTGAGTTAGGTTTATTTTTTATAAGTTTTTTTTTTCGTTTAGGTATAATATTTTTTCTTTTCTGATTAGGTTATTTTAGCATCATTGACAAATGTTATCATCACCAGCCAGAAGATGTTCACTGCTAAACATAGGCCTCCCCCTTTAACCTCCACACTGAACGACAACCTACCACTTGCATCCACTGGATGCCCGCGACTCTTACAATGTCGTCGGTCCATCTAGTAGGAGGCCTACTTACGCTGCGTCTTCTGGTTCGTGGTCACCACTCAAGAACCCTTCTTCCCCATCGGCCATCCTCAAGCGATGTGGCCTACCCATTGCCACTAAAAACAAACGTCGGTGTCTCTGATTCTTTGGCGAATATCCACGTTCCGGATTCTATCGCATACAGAAACTCCGAACATAGTTTTCTCCATTGTGTGACTCAAACAACACACAAATATGACAAATGTACCTAAAAACGTATCCAAATAATGTAATGCATCCAGAGTAAAATAAAAATAATTGATGTCAGATTCCTTATTACTATTATTCCTACTAAGGGTAACGTTAAAGCGGAAATACAGTTTTTAATCCTAAATGATATTGTATTTAAAAAGTTCGTTTGTCTAGCAAATCATTGTAAATATATCTACCGTGTATAGGTATTATTTCAAATGTAAAGTTTTACGTGTGTTGTTTGTTTGGGACCTAATATTTATAATATTAATTTGTGATATGGCAGAGTTCAACAGGCTCCTAATTAATTAAAACCATAAAATTAGTATAATCGAGAATTCACCTCTTTTATTAATAAAGTACCCCAATACAAACACTCACACAAAATCAACATTAAAAATATAAACCGCCGCCCCTACCATAGACACGCGCAATCGAAATCATGACCACTTTGAAAAGTAAGCGCAAAAATACCGAATGAATGTAAATTAGGGCGCTAGTAGGGCGCTGTTACTACGTTTATCCTTTATTTTAACACTAAAGAGAAAACAAGATGACAGGACACCTGGCTCCTTTTGCTACCACATTTTCAATGAGCCGTGTTACTGTGTCCATCACAAACCATCGAAACAGGAGAAAAGATTTGCTAGGTGTGAAAATCTATACTTAATTTTCAAAAGTACACCATTTTCATGATATCTTTTGGTTTACTAGAAAACGCTTGGTATACTCCGCTTCTGTCTTGAGCAGTTTCTATTGATAGTACTGTATAGTAACCAATAACTGTTCTGTGTACATCAAAACTGGGTACTACAGTACCTTAGTAACTGCTGAGAAGTGGCGCAGTTATACTTCACAAACACAGACAAGAGAGAAAGGTCTTATTTTCTTATACTACCTAGATAATAATGTAGTATCGCTAAAAGTAAAATAGTATACCTACTCAGTAATTAAGAGTAAAAAAAATACTTTTTGATTTAGTAGTAATCACTTATAGAGAAAGAGCAAGATAAAGCTACTAATAAAATTCAGATAAAAACCTGATTTACAATCAAAGCTATGCAAGTCGTTTCTTTCGGTAAAATGGTGCCATTTACCCAACTAGGTGAAATCTAAAAGCAAACCTAGGCCAAAATTTAAATATATCTGGTTTTCAAGTCAGCAGGAACTATTTCATAAACATCAAACCATTTTCAATCACCTACCTGAAAAGCTCGCAAATGCGAGCAAAAGTACCTATCCACCGAGTTGGTAGTAAACGCGACAGATGTCCAAGAGTTTCATCTTCAAACAATATGCGCTAATGCTGTTGGTGTCCATCAATACATCATAATGCAGGGGAGCCAAATGCTTGGGTCGTTGGGCAAATTTGTTATTCAACGGTAAATAAATTTGGATGCTCAAGAACCAGCGTAATTGATGGAGGGCCATACTCGAAGAGTATTTATAGAACTGAGAGTAATTTCAACAAATAAAACCTATGCATTTATTTTCAAATAACCCCTAATATTTAGATTGAAAATTTATCTATCCTGTACTTAAATAGTTTAAACTCGTAATATTTGCTTCGTAGCTAAGGTGAATTGTATATCACATATTCTACGAAGTTCGCCCTTAAGTAAACAATCTACAAGGTTACACGGAACGGTGGTACTAAACCGAAAGGATGACGGACGGACGGACAGACAGCGTAGGCTTAGTAATAGGGTGCTGTTTTACCTTTAGGGTACGTGACCCTAAAAACTGCTGTTCCAAAAAAAATACATTCACTTTCTACGAAATATGGAATTGCAGATATTTTTTTTTTTACAATTTAATTCATCAACATCTTCATTTCAGCCATAGGAAATCCACAGCTGGACATAGTCCTCCCGCATCGGTCTGGGGCCGGTTGGGAGCAGCCTGCGTCCAGCGTTTCCCTGCTGTCTCTTTTAGGCCGTCTTATGTGTGGATGTCCTACGCTGCGCATTCGTCACATAGTAATAAGACTTGTTTATGATGATGAATACAATGACCCCTTTTTTTGATTTAGTACCGCTGTCCCGTGCAAGCCTATACACGAGTCGAGTACGTGCTATTCTAAACCCATAACAGTTTCGTTGGCAGTTCAGTTTCGGTTCCAAATTTTGATAGTACCTAATACGTGTAGAGTCACGGATACGGTCATAACCAAAACTTGCCGATAGAGCGTTAGCGTCGACGTCGTATAAACAGTATGTAAGGTTCCAACAATCAGAATTTTTCAAATTCTAAGGCCACAGTATACATTGCTGAAGTTCTTATATAAATATCTCTCTTTAAACTGAGATGTATAATATGATTATTAAGATGCGTTAACCACGTTTTTATTGGCAATATTACCTATATACCTAGGTGATCCCGAAATTCGCTAAGTCACGAACCGTGTCGTGGCTAGACTGAACTAGTGTAAGTCTAGGTAGGCTTTTTTTAGTGTATGTAATGGTACGCTTATACGGAGGTTAAGAAAAAGGTGTTGGATCACGTGATCGCTCATTTTGTAGGAGAAAACATATTTTTTTTAGAACTTGTAATTTACGAGTTATTCACTTTGACGGTACGCGTTGTATTTAAAACGTCATGGGATTTACACGATGTCACTAGTTTTCGCTCATCACGAGATTATTTAGTTTTAATATGAGAAAAATAGACCACAGTTTTGTTTACGACGTTCATTCCAGATGTGGTCTAAAAGACATAATACGATAACCGCACGTCAATGCAGACTTCTAAGCACCGGTTTGCATCCAACAGTATATTGTAAGCTATGCAGCAGAGTCCCCGTGTAAAATAATCATTATCTCATAATTAAGCGATAGTTGACTTTTATTTTGCAGACTGTACCTATCTTTAGTACAAGTTTTTCCAAAAACTTTTTCCTTATTTGAGTGAAGCAACTTATACTGCCGATTACTACCAATTTTAGTTCCACTGCGTTTCCGCTGGACGTGCTTTACTAAAATGTATGGAACAATACGAAAACGAATACAGTTTTTGAAAACTATCAAAACTTATATTAAGGGTACTGTTTAAAATAACATATGTCTTAATTATCAAATTTTCCAAAGCATCCAAAAAGTATAAGTAGAAAGGTCAAATGATATGAATTGCTTTACTGTAGATACGTTTTGGCGAACGCAATGCGCTATGATTTATCCCGCCCTTCTATGAATACACTTGTTCCCGGTTCATTATCAGCGCGAATTTGCTCGTCCATTATTAGACACCGAGATAATGCACCTACTTGATTGAGTGTTATTGTGCTGATAAAAGTACAGATGGTGCTGCTTCTGTATTTTTTTTTACTTCCGAGAAGATTATGACTTCACACATCTTGTGCATTTGCCTATTTCAAGTATTATGTTTATTTTACTAGTTAGATTTCCTGTTTCTTTTTCGAGTTTAAAGAAAAACAGAACAAGTAGAACTGTATTTAATTATTTAATTTTAAAGTCTTCTTATCTATTTAGTGTTGTCTTCGGGCGGCCTCAAAAACACTGACAAGGGCTGGCTTTACTTATTTTTTTACAAGAAAAATAAGAGATTATTGCTCGTTTTTTTTTTTTTTTTTTTTAAATCATTACCAAGCAACTGTTGTATTACTTTACGCGGCGATATAACGAAAACAATTTCCAATTTCAACTTTAAGAAGATTTCCAAGTTCACTTGATTTAAACAATTATATACCAAATCATCATCATCATCAACCAGTAAACGTCCACTGCTAAACAAACACCTCCCTCAGAGACTTCCTCAATATTATGTCGGCATTATAATCAACGTCACTAGCGCAGTTAGTAAGGGCATCTCACTCCTATCTGCCTTAGAAACTGTAAAAGCACGTCACTGGAAATGTTGCTAGTTTTAAGCTATTGACAGAAAAGGCATACAGAATCTGGTACCTGTACAATACCACTCCCCAACCAACTCCCCTCGCGAGAACTTAATCCCGTTCGGTTATTTAATGTCAAACCGGGCGGACATTTGTTTCGGCTTGTTCGTATAATACAATTGTCGGGACTTAATAAACTACTTCGTGGTGTGTGGTTGCTCTTTTCGTACTAAAAGGTTTATGGATATGCGTAAATAAGGGCAGTCTGTTTGCGCCTTTAGCTAATCTGCATGGAGTATTTAAACAGCTCAGCAAAAATGTACGACCAATATGGCCAAAACATACAATTAAGGTGTTCAAATGATGAATTTTATCTAACGATCTTTAATTAGTTCGTTTAGTTTTGTTAAGTTTGGTGTTTAGTGTTTAGTTAGGTGTTGAATGTTGTTGTTGAGTTTTAATCCTTGGGTGTAAATAAAATAAAATTGAAATACATTTTACTGATGGATAATTCAGATGCTTATTAGGAAACCTAAACCTGACCGGACAACCAGACATCCTAGTTCAAAAATATATATATTTTTAAGTTAAATTGTAGATTATTTTGGGTTCTGTGATCTTATTGCGATTCTTCCGTACGCGTGAGCACATTGGCACACGGTCACCAATCGATCCTAGCCTTACGAAATAAGCTCTCGGAACCCAAAATTACAGTTTAATATTGTAAGGTTTCATTGTTATTTTACAATAAGGCACCTACCACCATACATACATACCATATAAAAGATTCGTGAAATTTGTGAAATAGTGGACTGAAATAATAATTTTCGAAAACCGACAGAGAAGGGAATCAGTAAAAACATTGTCGTTTAATTAATGCCTGTATGCGACTAGCATAGTGCGTATTTAGCCTGCACAAATAAAGAAGGATACACGAATCCTGCTGTCGCGTCCTTGTTCTAAGATGAGCAAATTTAGAATAAATTTGCTGTTGAATAATATTTTCTTAGAATTTTAATATACTTTTGGTTACTTCTGTTTGTTGAGGTCTTGAAGCCTACCGTGTACCAGACGATCATAACAGACCTAAAATATTTTAGAGTTATCAGGCTATGCTAGAGAACAATGGCGTAATTTTATGTCTGTATTCTGCTCTGACATAAAGACTTAGGACAAGAAGAGAAAGGCTAGGAAATGATAATACATCATCATCATCAGCCAGACGACGTCCACTGCTGGACATAGGCCTCCCCCTTTAACCTCCACACTGAACAACAGCCTGCCTTTTGCATCCACTGGATGCCCGCGACTCTCACAATGTCGTCGGTCCATCTAGTGGGAGGCCTCCCTACGCTGCGTCTTCCGGTTCGTGGTCTCCACTCCAGAACTTTTCTTCCCCATCGGTTATCGGTTCTTCGAGCGATGTGGCCTGCCCATTGCCACTTCAACTTGCAAATTTTAACAGCTATGTCGGTGACTCTGGTTCTTTGGCGAATATCCACGTTTCGGATTTTATCGCGCAAAGAAACTCCGAGCATAGCTCTCTCCATTGCCCGCTGTGTGACTCTGAGTTTTTCCAAAAGGCCAACAGTTAAGGACCACGTCTCAGTACCATAATACAGTCGGTCCCGATTAGTAAATGATAATACAGTCTGTCTTATTGCACTTACTTGGTATTGTCAACTAGTGAGCTCGGCGTCATCCATGCTCTGGTGAGGGGTTCTTCTTTCAGAGAGGTGACGGGGCCGCGGGGCTGCGCATGCAGCCCTCCAGCCGCCTCCTGGTGATGGAGGCCAAACATCAGGCCACCTGTGAAATCAAGGGTTAAAACATTCTACACAAATGAAAAATTACAAATATTTATAATACTAGCGGTCCGCCCCAGCTTCGCACGGGTATAGATTATAGCCTATGTCACCCGGGGATAGTGTAGCTTCCCGTCAGTGAAAGAATTTTTCAAATCGGTTCAGTAGTTTCGGAGCCTATTCAATGCAAACAAACAAACAATCAAATCTTTCCTCATTATAATATTAGTATAGATGGTATTTAAATGATAAGCGCAGCGTAGGCCGTCTTCCACAAGATGGACAGACGACTTAAAAGAGACTGCAGGAAAATTCAGGATGCAAACCACTTCCAACCAGGCCTTTTGGAGATCGATGGGGGAGGCCTTTGTCCAGAATGGACGTCCTATGGCTGAAATGATGTTAATGATTTAAATGGTAAAGAGAATTCAAAAAAATAACGACTGGCAGGTTCGAACCTGCGCTATCGGGTATACGCCTCGAATGATCTATCCACTTTACCACAGCCGCCAAGTTCAGAGCATGGGATAGACCGCTCGAGGCTGACAAGCTCGAAATTTTAATAGCAAATCTTTAAGTGTGGAACAATACTTCAAATTTAGAAATGACTTACGAGTAAATAATGTTTACAAAATTTGTGATTCGCGGACAAGATTTCATGTATACTTTCCTAGTGATAAAGGCTTCCCTGTCAAGTAAAAGGTTAAAAAATTCCAGCCAAGAAGTTCTGAGAAGATTTTATTTAAAAATACGAGACGTACGAAACGCTTTGATGCCACATTTATTGCGAACTGCCTGAGTCTGTGGAATGCGCAGCCTGAATTGGTGTTCCCCGATGGTTACAATATGGGTGTCTTCAAATCACGAGTGAATCGGTTTCTTCTAGGCAAGCGTGCTCCAACGTAGACCGAATCATCGCTTAAAATCAGGCGAGATAGTGGTCAAACGAAAGCCTATTCAAATTCAAATTCAAAATGAAAATGCTATACCTATCTTGCAACTTTTAATTTCTTTTTCTTATCAGTTACAATAATTTTATTAGGCGTTCCTATGAGTTAGAAGTCGATGGTGATAATAATAGGTACTGTAGAAAAATCTAATAGTCAGCATAATTTTTACTGTCAATGAAAGACTACAAAGTTTACATTGTTTTCCAACCTAAAAGTCTGTTTTTTTATCTATTTTTCTTAGATACCGTTTTATGACTTATTTTCTTACGAACTACGCACAGATTATTTTGTGTCCCATGAAATAAATATCCATTATTACATTTATAATGTATTAATTTAATATAAAATATATTAATTCAGCAAAACATTGAAGTCGCGTAACGTTATTATAATATTAAAAGTATTTTCTCTAAATATATCAAATTACTCAAACCGGAAAATTCTAATTTTGAATCAGTTTCAGTATTCATAAAGCTAATTTGTTGCGGTACGCCATCTATGCGTTTTACATTTTTCTAAATTCTCATTAACTATCCTGAATAAATAATAATCAAAGATCTTGTACTTATATGAAACCGTAACCTGAATAGTTTTGCTACATTGTTAATTTAATCCAAGAAATAGTCTGTAAAAAGATTTGTTTCTGAAATACGTGCATACATTTAACTGGGAAACTATAACCCTAATAAAAGTTTTCATTTTAAGTTTTAGAAGAAAAAAACTTTTGTCACATTATTCCGATTTCAGTACCTACATTAAGTGATATTTTGCCATACTACATTTACCTAAAGCGTTAGGTAATACAATTTTATTCGTGCTACGCCGTAGAAACGCTACGACTTGACGCACAGGGAGCTTAGCGTAAAACTTATTTAGAAAATTGTATATCAAGACGATTTTTCACGTATTCAAGCAAAAAAAAACAAGTTTTCAATAGCAAGAATAACATCACACATGATTTTTTTTACATTTTGAAATGACATTCATGCAAAAAATAGACTTTGATCTTTCATTCCTTTTTTACAGCGAAGGACACTTTTTGTTGTGACAATTCATTGACAAAGTACAGACATACCTGAAGACCTCGGCGCTCCAGAAGGGTACAGCTTCCGTCCCCATCCCACGGGGTCCAACTCGAGCGGCGGCCACGGCGAGCCGGTGTACCCGCCCGCCGCCGCGTTGAGCTCGTCCGACCGAATCGCGACACCCGTCTCGCGACACTGGAGCGCGCCGCGCGAGCGCGAGCGACCCGAGTGCGACAAACGGACACAAACGTGCCCCGTACGCCGTCAACGGGTTTACTTTCCAAGCTTTTGTTTTCGCGCGTTTTGTTTTTTTGCTGGCCAGTACTTTCAAAGTTCAGTTGTTGTTTTATTTTTTTGTATCTGGCCAGTACAGTTGATATTTTTTTAAAGATTTGTATCGTTTCAAAACACAACCTAAATCACATTCGATTTACTACAACGCGTAACTTTTCTGAAACAAAAACCGATCGATCTGTATCACGAGGAAAAGTAGCCAGATTAGCTAGTTTCTAAAGTTGCAAAAAGTACGCAAGTATCCGGTAGGCGGCTCTGACTATCGTATGTGCGTATAGGGAGCGAGTCCCGGTTGTGCGGGCGATCCCGCTGCGGATTTGCGGAACACTAACAAGCGTCGCGGGAGCGCGCCGCCGAGTGCCCGGCATCGCGGCGCCCCCGTCCGTCCCCGCGGACTGGGGGAGGCGCCCTGGGGACACGCCCTTTCCCTCCAGAGCGGGACAGCAACAACCGCACAGGTGGCGCCACTTACTTTTCCAATCATCACATATACTAAATTCAAAAACTACAGTTCGTAATCTTACAACGGGCCAGTAATTTTCAGTTCGTTTTTTGAAATTCATTTCAACCAGTGCACGTGTGTGTTTATCGACGAGTTTCATTGTAATGGAGTGCTCGTGGCTTCGTTTGGAGGTTTCCCGTAGAGACCGCGCGCGGGTAAGGGATGGCGCACTGGATGAGAGGCAGAATATCTCTCTGGACCAGCCCCGCCGAGCTCGGGGACGGCCCATAGCGCTAGTATTACTTATTAAACCAAGTTAGATCGACGATGATGAAATTTCAGTGGGAATTGACTTTAACTGCTTCGGAGATGAGGTTTTGTCGCCTCATCAATTATGATGTACCTAAGTGTGATGTCGTATGTGAACAACACAAATTACTTTTGTGTGATTGTGTAGTTAAAATGAGATGTTTTTAGAGAGAGGAAGAGATATTTAAAAGTCGATTGAAAAATAAATACCTTACCTAACCTTCAGATATATGTATATATTTTTATTCAACATTTTTAGCACCAAAAGTTAATGTAGCAAAGCTACTTTACACACTGGTGAGGTTTGTAACAGATGGAAACATATTATAAGCGAATGTTGCATTGTATCGCTTGTTTTGTTTTTGCCCCCACCTAGGTAAGTATTTACTACGGCTTACTTGTTATATAAGTAAGCTTCCTCTGAAAGAAGCACATAAATTTCCGATCAATAATTTGAAAGTGCATCGAAGAACAAACGAGAAAACTGTTGTGAAATGGTGTACCCCTCGCTTGATGGTAAGCGATGGTGTTGTCTACAATAGAGCAGACTTGCCTAGTAGAAACCGATTCACTCATGACTTGAAGATACCGAGATTGTAACAATTGGGAAATATTCAGAAAGCGCATTCTACAGTCTAGCGGTTCGTACAATAAAGGTGGAACTAAAGCGCTTCGCCCAGGTTTTCTGAATATCAACCATGAAACGGTTTCGCCATTTTGTTGCCGCCCTGGCCGTCTGATAGGAAAATGTAATTATTTTGTTTAGGTATATTACTATGATATATAGTACCTATTTAAATAGTACCTATTTTAAAACACAATTAAACCAGAATTTTATTATCAGTATAACATTGATAACTTGAATAACTTTGAAACTTTGATTGTATTAAGTCACTAGCGGTCCGCCCCAGCTTCGCACGGGTATAGATTATAGCCTGTCACCCGGGCATAGTGTAGCTTCCTAACAGTGAAAGATTTTTTCAAATCGGTTCAGTAGTTTCGGAGCCTATTCAATGCAAACAAACAAACAAACAAACAATCAAATCTTTCCTCTTTATAATATTAGTATAGATAGATAAACTCACACATATCACATCATCAGCCAGTAAACGCCCACTGCTGTACAAAAGCCTCCCTCATTAAGAGAAGAGTGTTGCCGTAACCCCCACGCTTGGCAGGCACCTTGGAGATCGCAGTACGTTCACCGTGTACTAGAAGGATGCCACCGTGTACTAATAAGAAGCTGCTGTCACTTCTTAGCGGTTCTGGTCGCAGTTTTAGGACATATCCCCCCGTCCAATCATCAACATTTAATCAAGTATCTTTCTAAAATCTTTTGCGTTGTAATAGTCGTACTACAGGGCAATGTTTCTAATTAAACTACAGCATAAGCTCAGCACGAACTGTGGACAAATTGTCGTTCCACCATTTTTATCCTGCGAGAAAGAGACAAACGTATCCATATCTTAGCTTTGTCCTGTCTTCTCGCAGTTAAAAAAACAGTGGGAAGACAATTTGAACGCGACCTGCAATTTGACCGCGACCCGCTAGGCCTGCTAGGCTATCTATATAGATTTAACTTCTGAAATATCAGGACGACAAGTGTAGTGCATGCGCAGGATTTTAAACGGTTTGAAATTCTGATTTGCGGGTGGCCGAAACTGTTATAATGGGCAAG
Organism: Agriopis marginaria; assembly: GCA_932305915.1. Lineage (NCBI taxonomy): Eukaryota > Metazoa > Arthropoda > Insecta > Lepidoptera > Geometridae > Agriopis > Agriopis marginaria. The sequence goes on from OW029926.1 coordinate 6,592,427, forward strand.
GAGATGCTTATCATCATGCACGAGTCATCATTGGCATAAAAAAGGAATCGTCACAGTTTTTGATTTCCGTACTATTAATGATTTACATAGCGGCGTGGTTTTCTTAGTGGCAGTGGGCAGGGTACATATCAATCAGAACAGATGGCCAACGACCAAAAAGAGAACGCAGTGAAACGCTGGATGCAGGCCGCTTCCAACCGGTCTTTTTGGAGATCGATGCGAGGCCTATGTCCAGCAGTGGACGTCCTATCGCTGAAATTTTTATGATGATGATGAATGGTTTCCATCGTCATCAGCCTTTAACTGGCCACTGCTGGACATATGCATCTCCTAATGCATGCCACTGAGTTCGCCATCGTTTTACGTAGGTCATCACTCCACCTGGCCGCAGGGTGTCTTACACCATATTTCTCTATGCTTACACTACGTTTGCCTAAACGTGGTCTCCACTCTAGAACTCGTTTACCCCATCGGTTATCGTTCCTGTGGCGAATAATGAATAATGGTTGTTTATTGGTTATAATAATAACGAAACGGTTATTTCTTCAGAATCATACTAAAGTTGAAATTGATTTGAAGAAGAGCGTCATTGGTATATGAGTGTCTTTTGCGCCTGTCACTCGGGCCTTTGACGTAGCGACTGGTGTTCTATACAGGTAGAAGTAGAACTGTTCTTACAATTTACATGTCATCTGAACCACGGTAGTGCACAGTTGCAAATACTATTAGCAATCTCTGATCCAAGGACTACTGGGGTTAAATATTACTTAATAGCGACGCCCCGCGATTTCACCCGCTATCCTGTACAAGAAACGTGATTTCTCCGGGATTATGTAGCCTATATGTTAGTTGCCTTGTTTATCGGACACATTGCCCTTCAATCGGAAATGTACTGTTTGCGCACTACTGCTTGATGGTTGAATAAACATCAAAGGTGTTGTACTTCCCTAGGCAAACTTTGCAAAATGCTACAATTATAAAAAAAATAAAAACTACAGTAAATGACGCATATTTTTGGAAATTGAAATACAAGTGATACTGAAACTTTTAACATCGTAACTAAACAAGGGTTCATAAAAACTGAAGCGAACGAATTTTTTCATTTCCCAAAAGGCTAGCCATTTCGCGACATCATGCCGAAATTGGCAGCCAACGCATAACAGAAGTTAGGTAAATGACTAATATCAAGAACAACAAACAAGTTGTCGGGTCCTCTCAGAGTGCTCTGGGAGGTCCCAGAGGGCCGCCCCTCGCCCCGCCCTCTTGAGGCCACGCCCATCGGCTGTGCCTAGAGACTTGCCTGTAAAATATTGTTGGCTGCTTAAGATGTTTGATGAATGCTGAAGTAGGTTGTTTGAATCTTCCTTTGTTATAACGTGAATTGTGAATCAGTAGTTAGAAACTGTAAAAGCATCCTGAATACTTACGATTAATAGAATCCATTAAAATCTCAAATTCACTATGTAAAACCGTAAACCGTAAATATAATACTTTGTTTGCATTAAATACTTAGGCTCCGAAACTACTGAACCGATTTGAAAAAATATTTCACTGTTGGGAAGCTACGCTATCTCCGGATAGGCTTTATTATATTTTCAAAAAAAAAATAGGGGCCCTTACTAAAACTCCAATAATGTAACCCAAGGTTTAAAAAAATAAGATTTACAATTTTAACTTTGCGTGTTTGACAGTTCTAAGCCAGGACAACGTCTGTCAGGTCAGCTAGTTAAAAAATAAACAAATAAAAGTGTTTTTTTGTTCCTCCCTCATAACTACCTATTGAAACATAGATATATATATAAACTCTTTATTTTTTACAAAATGAATAATTCTATCCAAAATCACGATTCCAATTTCTAATCCACGTGATTTGCATCGAGAACCTGGCTTCCTGACTGCCTTATGTAGAACAATGGATCTAGATTGAGGCATCACAATGAGGTTTCCTATTCTACAGATAGGTAGGACTTACCTTCCACTACCTTTGCTTACGTCTTATGCTACAAATTACTAAAAGCTAGTATTGTCTGTCTGTTTCGATGGTACACTGAAATTTAAACATTTCAATGAACAAAAAATAAAGATATATGATACTGAGACGTGGTCCTGAACTACTGGCTTTTTTTTAAAACTCATAGTCGCACAGCGGGCAATGGAGAGAGCTATGCTCGAAATTTCTTTGCGCGATAGAATCCGGAACGTGGATATTCGCCGAAAACCAGAGTCAGCGACATAGTTATTAAAATTTGCAATGGGTAGGCCACATCACTCGAAGAACCGATAACCTATGGGGAAGAAAGGTTCTTAAGTGGAGACCACGAACTTGAAGACGCAACATAGGTATTCCCACTAGATGGACCAAAGACATCAAAAAATTCGCGAGCATCCAGTGGATGCATATGGCAGGCAGTCGTTCACTGTGGAGTTCTAAGGGGGAGGCCTATGTTCAGCAGTGGACTTCTTTTGGCTGATGATGATGAAAAATAATGTCCATAAAGTGGCCCAATGTTGCTCCACAGCCAAATGTTCACTTCTGTCGGCAGTCCCCATGACTGCCTTTTTTGTTGTAAGTACTTCTAGAAAGTAATTTAGTGGTAGTTTAACCCCATTAGCATGGCTAACTGCTTTCGATAGGTTTTAACAATACTATGACACAATTTGTCATTTTTGAACTGAAGTCTGACGTGCCAAGACCACGAAGATCTTAAAAAACTGATGGCGCTCTTTTCCGACTTTTAGCAATTTTAGCAAATGAATATAATAAGAAAAACTTATATCACCTTAAGTTTTTGCCCGTGATGAATGATACGTCACATGCATTTCTAATGTGACGTATCATTGAATAGGCATTTTTAAACAAAAGGGAGGTATACTACTTTTTTTCGTACAGGTGACCGTTTGCGATATAATATGAACTGCTAAAAATACAGATTCCTAGTTCAAAAATCATTTTGGGCATTACAACAAACATACATAAAATTTTGCTTTGTCCGCGTGCAACAAAATCACGGACCTATCCTGCACGTCTGTTCGTGGATTCAACCTAGAACGGTGGTCTGCAGGGAAATCATTTGCATGGATAACCGACGTGAATAATTGATTTATTATTGCGCTGTTACTGATTATTGATTAATAAAATATAATAGAATTACTTACCTACGGGATTATGAGCACTGTACTGGATATTTATACTTTACAAATAGGTTTTGTATAGGTATTCCAATTTTTTGGATACAGAGCCCCTAAGTAGATACATATTGTCTTCTGGGTCTTTTTACTTAGTTGCTCTGGAGGAAGGTAATGTTTTTCAATTGTTTTAAAAAAAGAAAAAAGAAAAAAGAAAAAAAAAAAAAAAAAAAAAAAAAAAAAAGTTTAAAAATTACTATTGTTTTTCAATTGTATCATGATCATCATTTCCGCCTATTTTGTTCCCACAGCTGGGGCTGTAATCCACCATGCTGGCCGAGTGCATGTTGGTGAATGTCGTATGTCTTTGAACTTATGTCTTTTTATCTAGTTCTTGGACATACCGGTTTCCTCATGATGTTTTTCTTCACCGTTTTTGTGCTATAGCATCGTAACTGCTCATAATTTTATGTAGGTACTAAATAAATAAAAATAAAAATAAATATTTCGGGACATTTTTGCACACACGGTCATATTTGTATTTTCCGTCAAAGGGAGTACGAGCGGCTCGGCCTTCGGCCTCGCACTGAATTCGGCTGGTGACCTCATGATTGTCAGTAATTCGTCTGTGACATTTACACACGCTCGTACTCCCTTTGACGGAAAATACTCGATTGGAATATTTATATGGTTTCTACGACTGAACTTGAAATTTCTTCTACGTTTCCACCACCATTAGGAGATTTGTACCTATTCCACTTCGATCTTCAATTTCGGTCATGGAAATCAAAAATCATCATCATCATCAGCACATTTTCTAATGTATAACCCTATTCTTACCCATTTTCAACACACATTCACCGTTTTCGTCAAGTTTTTAAAAGTCGCACCTAAAAACTCGACCCCACCCCACTAACACACACCCCCCCGCGGGCCGCTTGCGGCCCGCGCACCCACGCAAAACACTAAATATATCATTGGTGCAAAACTGAGGTTCGAATCGGATGCCGTCAGATTGTAAAGTGCACTTCTCGGCCACCGTCCCTCTTAAGTATACCTATATTAAGTTTCAAGGGTATATTTATGTTTGTATAGCTATTTCTACATTACCTCCTAAAACTTAAACGGCTTGAGATTTTGAAGTGCAAGGTGTACATTTTGCAGTCAGATGTTTTCTTTCTCTTTTAACAAAATAACTGTTAATACAAAGCTTAAACCGTTTGTAACTACATAATTATATTGATTGGGATCGTAAAAGATTATATCTCTTCTCATCAATATAGTGTGTCCACGAAAAGGCTAAAAAATAAACATGCGAGGTGATTCTAGAACAACCGAAATTGTTTATGTCTCGCCACTCCCATGTTTAGGTGACCGAAGGAAGTAGCTATGTTTCTCTCTCCTCATTATCTGGTAAACTTGACACTGTATGTCACGTAGCAAGACAGCCTCTTCATTTTAATTCGAAACCCTAAGTCAGCTTTAAATTACACTTTTTCTACCCTTATAACCCCCCGGACGCTAGTACGGGATTAAGGGCTACCAACGGGTACTTTTTCTGGCACCAAGAAACATCGTCCTGCCTTTAGGGACCCCCTAGGGGGCCTTTTAGACCCTTAACGTTTACGACTAGCCGATTGCTTTTCTATGAAGGAGCGGGAATGTCCATGACAAAAAGTTGCAGATGTGTCCAGCGGATGTAAGAATCTGTTTATGTTTTGGCGAATTTTGATGTCTTGTGGTAGCGATTTTTTTATATCTCTAGGGATCTTAAGTGGGTGTGAAGTATTAAAAACATGTCATAGATAGATGCTTAAGTTGAGACATTGTGAGAAATGTGGAGAAACATAAGTGCTTCCGCAAGATTTTTGTTGCTACTAAATCCATTTGTCAATGATAAGCATGTTAGTAATAAAAAAATCGATTACAAGTTTTTTTTTGAAAGTTTACGTTCAAGTCTCAAAGTACACATACAAATTATACTTACAATCTTCTCATACTAGAATGATGAAATAGGTAAAGAAAACAAAAGTTGATGCAAAGAACTATTATATCTAATACTATTGAGCTCAGAGGCATCAACGTATAAGAAGTGTATATCTAGCAGTGGATAAACATAGACTGATGACCATTATGGCTCAATAGTAGCGTATCTACCTTATAAACTTGAAGACCCAGGTTCAATTCCCTGCCAGGTAGAAGTTTAAATGATACATTTCAATATGTTTTTTGGGTCTGGTTGTTAGTGATCCTTTTTTTGCGTGAGTTACATGGCATTCCCGAAACAGAAAATAACAGTCGGGCTATCAAAATCATATCAAAATAATTTATTATCAGACCCAAGTTACATAAATCTAAGGGTATAATCAAAAAGTAAATAAATCAGAGCTATAAAATTATTGTTACGTACAATGTCAAAATTAACGTAATGGCAGACTGAAATACAAGGTAACACTAACACTACAAAAACGTTTTATGTTTGATATTCCGAAAGCCCGTACGAAGCGCTTTGATTCCACATTTATTGTGCAAACTGATTGTCTGTGGAATTCACTGCCTGAAAGGGTGTTCCCCGTCATAATCTGGGTGTTTTCAAGTAGAGAGTGAATCGGTTTCTTCTAGGCAATCGTGTTTCATCGTAGACCGCATCGTCGCTTAACATCAGGCGAGATGGCGGCCAAGCGCAAGCCTATCTATACTAATATTATAAAGAGGAAAGATTTGTATGTAAGTATGTTTGTAACGAATTGGCTTAAAAAGTACAGGACCAATTTTAAAAATTCTTTCACTATTTGAATGCTACATTATCACTGATTAATATAGGCTATTTTAATAGGCTATATATATAACTATATCTGTGCGGAGTCGAAGCGGACCGCTAGTCTAATATAAAAAACATACTATCCATAGACCATTAAAGGTCTAAAGACAATCCAAATACTCAATTCCGCTATCAGTTGGCAGCGTACCCAGTATGCTGATGGCATTACCACGCTGAATGGCAATGCTTATACATTAATTCAATAGGAATGAAATTATATTTCTTCATTTTAATAGCAACCCGATGCGATGTGCACTGTGCAGAATGTGACAATTAAAATTTTCGGTGCCTTTCAAAGTGCTTTTGCCACTCGCACGTAATTCCCCGTGTTTTCACACTCATTGCAATTTTTTTATGCAACTGGCTACACCACGATCAAGTTGTTCACCTAATGGTCGTCGCGTCTAATAAAATAAAAGACTTGTATTTACATAATACCGACATAGCGATTAAAACTTGCAAGTTGAAGTGGCAATGGGTAGGCCACATCGCTTGAATAACCGATAACCGATGAGGAAGAAAGGTTCTTGAGTGGAGACCACGAACCGGAAGACGCAGCGTAGGTAGGCCTTCCACTAGATGGACCGATGACTTTGTGAGAGTCGCGGGCATCCAGTGGATGCAGAAGGCAGGCTGTCGTTCAGAGGAGGAAACCTATGTTCGGCAGTGGACGTCTTCTGGCTGATGATGATGATGATTATTATTTACATAATAGAGATTTAATTCGACGAAATCATCAAAAGTACCTGCTTCTTCTGTTTGTCAAACACAAAAACCACAACATGCTGTGAAGATGATCCTGCAAACATTTTGACACAAAGGCTGTCTTTAGCGACTCTTTTCACTGAACTAACAGTCAATAATTCATTTGGTCACGCAAGTAAATGCTTAACTTCTGCATATTACTTTGTTGTTTGTTAGAAAATGCCGCTTTCTTTTTTTTTGGTAGCATCTTTAAAATGTCCATTCTGAGATAGTAGAATGTGTTTTATTTCATCATCATCATCATCATCATCATCATCAGCCAGAAGACGTCCACTGCTGAACATAGGCCTCCCCCTTTAACCTCCACACTGAACGACAGCCTGCCTTTTGCATCTACTGGATGCTGGGTGTTTTATTTATTGACTTCAAAAAAGGAGTTTCTCAATTCGACAGTATGTTTTTTTTTTGTATGGTTGTTACGCGAACACTCCGCCAATCTTTTTTTGGTAGGTCATTCTTCAAAAGTGGCCCCATATAAATTTTATCGAAATTAATTCAGCGTTTTTTCAAAAAAACAACATAACCAAAAAATATATAGGTACACAGAATAATTTTTTGGTTCCCTTAAGCAAAATTTTTGATAATGAATTTCAATCTTTGTCGTAACTGTCATTTTACATGTAGGTCTTATAGTCTTATACTGGTCGTTTTTTTTTATAATAATTTACTTAAGTTTTGTATTTATTTTCAATATATACCTACTAGTGGGCTCTTGTCATACTTACCTACACGTTGTCTTTTTCTAAAGTTTGCCTATAATAACACAAAGTTTTTCTTTTTAACCATCATAAAAACAGATCGAGGACTGAACAAAATATTAACAACATTTTAGTTACAAGGACATCATCATCATAATCATCCTATAGTCCCCTTCTGGACATAAGCCTTTCTCAAGGCACGCCCAATCTTAGGCTTTTCGCTACCAGCCACTGACAACTGGTTTTTTCATCTTCACAAATTCAATTTCTTCTTGTTTATGGAAAGTGATATATCTAAAAAACCGTCGTAACAATCAACAAAAACCGAATCATGAAAAAAGCTTCTCAGCAACCATAGCCGGAAAACTGGAATAAAAACTAAAAGGCATCAAAATTTTAATGGTCAGCCCAACAGACAAGACTGTTTTTAAAAACCATTCTACACATCACGAATTGGAGTAAAAAGTGCCACAGACCTTTATTAAAATAAACTCCGCGAGCGCGTTAAGTTATATGAAAACCTAGCGTGTCGCATTCTTTAGTTTTAATCGACGAAAGGAGGTTATCGACTGGTTTTTCTAAATGTTTTTTACGCATTTGCTCCGCAAATTGTGAATAGATTTTGATGATTATTTTGTTGTTTGGTAGGTCATACTGCAGAGGTCGTCCCATATGAATTTTATTGTATTTGCTTTTTTTTGAAAACATCAACAAAAACAAAAAGTATATACACAGATGACGTTTTGGTATATAGGTTGGTGTTCAGCAAACACTTTGATGAGGACTTTCAATCTCATTTATTCGTTGAATTTTGTATTGACTGGGCATCGAAAAAGCCGGTTTTCGTTGTATTTCAAATATTGCAATAATGACATTGATACATGCGATTTAGAGTTAATCACATGTTGATTTTTAAGTTTATTTCTATCAAAGTAGTAAATCAAAGACATTTAAGTAATACATAATTTTATTGAAATTATAATTTTATTTAAATCGTGATTTCAATCCAAACGATTTAATCGAGTCAACCCTGTTCTACTATGGCGCAATGGATAAAAAATAAACGATTTTTTTATTTTATTCATTTATTTTTATATATGGCGCAATTTGCCATTTTTGTATTGACGTCTGGTATAACAGTATACTACTGTCAAGACGACGAATAACTAAATTACGAGATAAGTAAGCTATTTGGAGCATTAATCTTACAGAAGACAGGCCGCAGAAATACAAATATGGCAGGCCGCAGTATGAACCCACGGGGTCTATTCTAACAAAAACCTATGAGTAAGACTAACTAACGCGAACTATAAAAACGTCGGGAGTAACTGACAACAAAACAGGACTTGCAAAAAAGCCAGCTAAAATTGCACCATTTCTCTCATAAAAATGCTCCATATTCGCTGCTCTAATGGTAGGTGTATGAGAATTTAAGGTGAGTTTCCCACATGATGTTATCATATTAGAGCATGGTTTGATAAAGCGCGGGGTTGCTCGTCATAATGTGCTTAGCTTGCTCGGTGGCAGGATGGCAAAGAATAAAAGCTTTGAAAGAACATGGAGAAATATTACTTTTAAAACACATAATTTTAATTGCCTATCGGGTACTTTTGTTCAGGTAAAATAGGCTCGACGTTTCTACCATGTTGCAATGTTCCATTGTTTCCACAGCTTTTTTTTAAATTTAATCCCTCAAAATCCACAATTTATCAAAATTAAACAATCGTTACGAAAAACGTAAATAGAGTCACCTATGTAAAAGTAACATACGTTCATTTATAGCGAGTGCATTAAATATAATTATGATACATAAGGCAAAAAAAACCTTGAATTTACATTTTTGTTACTGGCATTTATAAAGCTCTGTTATGTTAATTACGAATACATATTATCAAGTTGGTAATCTTTAAAAACATGAAACTTTAATGCTACTTTACTTTTAAAAATAAATTTGATTCGACTGCTTGTAGTCCCATCTGATTTCTTCATCTATGTGGCACTCTGCATCATATTTCGGGAGCGCGTTACTTATTCAATATTTCCAAATTGGTTGCTCGCTACGAATGTAATGGCGTAGAAAAAAACCCGAAACCGATGCAAATGGATTTGGAACCTCATTATTTATTTAACTTCGAGCATCTTCATAACTGATTACGGGCTTTTCGGTTATGCTTCGCATTATTAGGTAATGCTTTTAGCTGGGTTTGCTTACGTTTTGGCTGTTTTTTTTTTTCTTTAGCGGTGATTTTTGGCGAGTTTAAAAAGTTATGCATTTACGTTATTATCTTGCTTTATACACTGTTTGACTGTTTACGTTTTGATTTTTGTGTATATTAGGTACTATTTTATTCTATCCAGCCTGCTGCCAGCATTCTGGGGGTGGCGATTTGTTTAACTAAGTAAATTTTTCAGTTTTATTTACCTACTTAATTAGTTTACTTTAGTAATAATTTTAGGTTTTAAATATCAATTATATCTGTACATCAGATATCAGATATAATCGTATTAAAAATTAATTAATTTAAAAAAAAACTCGTGGTCCAAAATATACAAATATTTCTAGTGCGGGATAGCCCGTTGGTCCAGTTGGTAGTGAATCTACCTTCTGAGCTTGGGGGCGTGGGTTCGATTCCCACCTAGGACAAACATTTATGTAATGATCATTTGTGTTTGTTCTATATCTGGGTGTTAATATCTATTTTCAGTATGTATTTTAAAATGTATATAATTATGTATGTATATCAGTCTCTGGCAGCCATATCACAAGTTTGCTTATAGTTTGGGGTCAGATGACCGTGTGTGCAAAAATGTCCCGAATATTTATTTATTTTATTTATTTATTTAGGGACTACAAAAATAATATTGCACTTATAAGACTAACTAGCTGCACTTGCATTTTCACTTGTGTGGACATCGTGTGTAAATCGTACTTATTTGTACTCTATGCAAAAAATAACGTCAATCTGTTGCTCTGTTGCTGCGTGAAAAAGGAACAAACGCACTTTCCCACTTATAATAATAGTACATAATTTATTTTCATTCATTTTCATACTTCACTGAAGTATATCGGTGCCTGCAACAGTCTTACGTTCAAAATCCTGGCGAAAGTAGGTACCTCATTAGGTATCTATATCAGAATTCGTGGTTTTCATTCCCTATTTACTTACATCAATGTTTTCATTCATTCATTCATTCAACATTTAAGAGCGCAGCTCTTGTCAGTGGAGTAACTTCCAAGCTTGACGGTCTTCTGCCAGTGTATTCACCTCCCTGTATGACATGACGTCATCTGCCTTCTCTTTTATTTGGTCTAAGAATACCTACTCTTCTTGGTCTTCCCGGTCTTCTCTTTCCTTCTACCTTTCCTTCCATGATGATTTTGATTAATTTGTCATGTCGTACAAGGTGGCCAAACACATTTGTTTTTATTCAGCTATGATCATAGGCGTGAAGCTTACCAACAGATAAATGACTTTTCCCATAAAAAATGCCAATAACCTTTCGTGCACTTGAACAAAGATGACAATAAAAACAATCACCCAGCAAAAATGCGTGCTATATTTCTCCCGGCCCCTAAAACATCAAAACAAGCTAACTAACGAACAAGTGGATTCGCCATATGACCAGCGTGTCAGTGCTACCATTTATCATCTCGGATGTGACAACTGAATTTATTTATGTAAAAAAACAAACAATAGTTTGAGGGGCAACTCTAGTGCCCCTTGATAATGTTTGCTCGTCCTTCGACCTGCAGTTTGTGTAGAGCAGTGACACAGTTAAAGACAACATTAGCTGATATAAAGTTATATGGTTATTTACGGGATATTTAACGTGGTAAAGTATTGGAATGAGCTCTCGATATTTCGGCGCAATTACATGCACCATGTTCAAATCAATAATCATATAACTTTAGTGAACAACCGTGATAGTTTAAAACATTAGATATGTTATTTCTTAATTAAAAACATATTTTGATATTATTCGATTTTTTTTTGTAATCTTGTTTCTATATTGTAACAATGGTACAGGCATATCTGTATATCTATTCTATAGGTTCTATGGGTTGTATAGGTTCTATAGGTAAAAAAAAATATTTACGCATTAAATTTTTTTTTTTTATATATAACACTTGTTTTGCGTTTATTTTCTCTCTTCTACGTGATAAGTCCACATGATGGCGGAGTTAGCTTTCTTATTTTTTTCTCTTCTTTGGCGTATAATAAATAATAATGCAAATAACTGTCTTTGACAGTGGCATCGTATACCTGTAATTTCTCCGTGTCTTTTAGCGCTAGAAAAATACACCATGTTTTGTTTTGGATCACTTTGTACCTTCAACCGAAGATGGATAGTTTTAGTGTAGTTGAAAAAAATATTAGCAAAAATTTTTTTTTTTAATCTATAAAGCAAAACAAATTGAAGTTATCCATTGATTGCAAAATGGATACGGAATACCTTTTATCGCGCAAAAACTAGGGAATAACTGCGAATTTGCGAGTAAAACTGCAAGGCGCATATAGCAAGTTTTGTTTTTAACTATTAGGCATTGTTGTCTCTACCAACTCCTACTCTACACAAATCGCTCATAATCCGAAGGGTAGCCGGTGTGCCCGTATGATTTAGGGCAGTACACAATAGCGAGATAGCAATTTGATATTCAGGCCACATTTTTAATAAGCAGCAGTGTCTGTGCTCGCCCTAATAGCTAAGGCCCACTGCTAAATAGCTTTTTGTTGCGTCGTGGAGGCCAGTTATTTGCATGGTCAGTTTTGATTTATGTGAACTTATTCGTATAAGTATAAATAAATACAAAACGATTCAGCATCATTTTGAAAATAACATTGCAAACCTTTTAAGGTAATTTTTATTTTGGCGAAAGAGATCGAATAAAACTATTTACGAGTTTTTTTGCGATCTCCACCAGTTTATAAAATATCTACACGAAAATTATTTTAAACTAGTTGTACATTATTATAAAGAAAATGATCAATAGCTTTATTTATTTCACTATAATTATGATGATTATTATCAGTGACCGCGGCCTATAGTCATATTTGATTCAGGCTCATTTATATAAACTAAACTAATCTAACACTAAAATTTGCTGCGTGTCTTTTCATTTCTTTTAGAAAGGGATATCGTTTAGATTATCTTTTCTGTGACTTCATCATCATCATCATCATTTCAGCCGTTGGACGTCCACTGCTAGACATATGCCTCCCCCATCGATCTCCAAAAGAGCCGGTTGGAAGCGGCATGCATCCAGAGTTTCCGTGTGATCTCTTTTAAGTCGCCTGTCCATATCGTCGTTAATGCACTTATAATAAAATAGTAGATACTCATAAACAGATTGACAGCATTGCCATCTGAACACCACGTCAAAGAACACAAAAAGCCACGAGAGTGCGCCTCCCGAACAGATGTGGTACAATACTTCGTAACGACAGCGGCACTCAATAAAAGCATAATACCGGTTATGAAGCGCATATGCGTCGGTTTTTTAACAAAATATCGATTTGTGTTAATGTGATTCTCTCGATTTGGACAGTGATCGATTTCGCTAGTATAATGAGATAAACAAACAATAAAGTCTAAGCTAGTGTAAACTTTAGGCCTAATACCGCCTATAGAGTCGCCGTCGAGCGAAGGCACAAGCGGTGAAAAGTATTTTTAAATTACCCTAGGTTCTAAAAAGAGGGTCCAAATTGCACCTTATTTACTAGAACTTGGAACAGTCGCGAAACTCACGCAAAGGAAGCATGATGTAGCGCGGAAGAGTAACGTGTCAATTGGGAACTTACGGTAAGCCGGGAAGGGTTGACTTTTCCATGGCTACTTGTACGTCGATTCGCCTCGACTCTCCATTCGTCGTTGCACCGACACCACAGTGTATAATGCACTGCAGGCAACCTAGGATCATCATCATCAGCCCGAAAACGTCCACTGCTGAACACAAGCCTTAAATTTCCACACTGAACGACAGCCACTGCATCTACTATCTGCATCCACTGGATGTCCGCGACTCTCACAATGTCATCGGTTCATCTTGTGGGAGATCTACTTACACTGTGTTTTCTGTTTCATGGTTTCCACTCAAGAACCTTTCTTCCCCATCGGTTATTGGTTCTTCGAGCGATGTGGCCTGCCCGTTGCCACTTCAACTTGCAACTTCAACTTCTGAGCAGCTATGTGGTTCTTCGGCGAATATCTTCGTTTCGGATTTTATCGCGCAAAGAAAATCCGAGCATAGCTCTCTCCATTGCCCGCTGTGCAAATCTGAGGATAAGGTAAGGTAACAACAATTGACATTGTAATTATTTATTGGCAAATGTAATATTTTTCTGTTTTCTATTTTTTACTCTCATAATTTTGCCAACTAATAAATTAGGCACAAATAAAATAGCACGACGTTATGATCATTGTTTCTGTCAATATGTATCGAACTGCTAATTTTGGGACTTACGTCGTCATCTACCTACTATCTTCACAAGTCGAACTAAGTTAGATCTAAGTAAGTACATGGATATCTAACAAGGCGGTACTAATTAGGTCTGCTAAGTTTAACAAGATAGTACGAATGCTAATTAAGTGATACCAGACCTGGCAAGTTGGACTAACTTGTGTCTAAGTTGAATTGTATAAGTTTGGTAGAGTTGAATGCGATGGATGTGTAGTTAGAAGTTTTGTGAAAATACATTATCAATATCAAGTGCGATGGTAGCCAAGCAGTACAATTTGCGCTTTACAATCTGGCGGCACCGGGTTCAATCCTCGACCCTGCACCAATGACTTACTTAGTATCTAAATAAATTATGTGCAGTTACGATGTCATCACTTAGCAACGGTGAAGAAAAACATCATGAGCGCGTAGGTAGGCCTCTAGATAGACCGACAAAATCGTGAGAGTCGTGGGCATCTAGTGGATGCAAATGGCGAGCTGTGGACGTCTTCTGGCTAATTATGATAATCATGATAAAAGTTCGTAATTTTTGAAGTTAGAACCACGAAAGTAGACTTTTGTTTAGAAGTAAAAGTTAGTTGTATCATTGTTTTTTGGAAACTCGTCCTCTACAGAGGTTAAATATAAGAAAAAAGTTTGTATAGAAGTTCGTAATTTTTGACGTTACAAACGTAGAAATTGTTCTAAACCTTCTGTTTAGTAAGTTGTTTGTTTGTTTTTAAAATATCTTTATTTCACATAAACATTTTATACATTGGGTATCTCTAGTGTTAATTAAGTCCTAGGGGCACCAAGAAATGATATAATAATTCGTTTTCAAGCTCAACACCTATATAAACTTATAGCTGGTGAGGTAAAAAAATAACTAATAAAATATACTTCAGTATTATGTTTGAGAATATCAGTTAAGTTAACATTATTATGTAACCTTTAGTATAAGTGTTACATTTTTAGCGTTATAATATTGGATGATATAGTAAAAAAACTAACCGAAAGAAAATTGTTGTGCCATCGATTTTTAGAATAGAGGTTAAGTAGGAGATGAAAGTTTCCTTATAATTATATCTACTTAGAATAGATTTGTGAATACTATTTTTATTGGAATGCGAGCCCTACGCGTACAAAGTCCTAGTTCATAAATAGTCTTGCGTTTGACTGCCATGACGCGGTCTACGATGCACTTGCTTAAAACAAACCGAATTATTCTGGACTCTAAAACACCCAGATTTTATCCAACATGGAACACTCGGATAGCTCATATTATTGTCATTAAAGTAAGTAAAAAAATAACTAATTTTATATAATTATGTGAAAGTGAGTGTGTTTGTTTAATTTTTCAAAAGAGCAATGGATAGACGTGATTTTTTTCATAAAGGTAGTCAGAGGGTCTTAGAGTGGCACTGACATTTTATTATATTATTATAAATTATGGCTCCTAAGGGAATTTCCACGCGAGTGAAACCGCGGGACTTAGCTAGTACTTATGTAAAGCATCATTAACTGTTATTTTTATTTTATAACCAACATTTTTTTTTTATTATTTAATTGATTGATCTAATTTTTTATTTATTATTGTTTTATCTAATTTATTATTTGATTAGTTTTACATGTATAATAACATTTTATTAATAAATGAATATGAATATGAAAGCCGAAACCGTTCTAAATACTGACTTTCTAAAATCTCTTGTACTAATTTCCTCCTACATTGTTAATTTTCTCTAAACTAACTTCATACCTTCGCAAATTCTTGATAGTTTTAAGCAGATCTCAGATGGCGTGCATAATACATCAAGTGCTTCATTAACAGAGCCCCGAGAGGTGCAGAGGCCGGAAGTGAAGGCAGAGGCCGGAAGTTGCTTCATAAATTATAACTTCCGCTAGTTGGCTCTTGGCTAGGATGGATTGATATACGGGGAGATGTCTGCAAGCTTTCAAAAATAAGTAAAATAATAAGCTGTCTTTTTACAAATTTGACGAATTTTATCAACTCACTCAAAGTCAAAGTCAAAGTTTTTATTTGTTTGCCAATGGGTATAAAAGGTCATAAAATATTACATGTTCATCCATCAACAGCCCTAAGGGTAAGGGCGTGCAAAATTATATTAATTTACAAATATGTCAGAAGTATTAATAATTAATTAAAAACTACATATAAATTTATCAACAAGCATCATACGTAGAAAAACGACATGCCGTTTTCTTTAAGAATTCTTCAGTTTCATAGAAGCACTCCTTTACCAACCACTTCTTCAACTGTGTACAAAAACGCCTATATGGGAGATCTACCAGTTTTCCTGGAAGAGAATTAAAAATTAGAGCAGCCATGTGAACACAGTACACAGTACTATATGAATACAATGAAAATTATTGTAAGATTTTTTTAAATAGGACGGAACTTTACGTTGGAAGTACTTAATGCAACTACGAAGCTTTAATTAGGCAAGTAAATTCCTATAATAATAGAGTGTAGACGCCCGCTAAGAAATTATTTTTACGTACCTAAGGGCGAATTAAGAGGCAAAAAAGGAAATGAAAATTTATGTAAGTCTTTTGTTTATGATATGAGGTGCGTGGAATTTGGTATTCTGGTTAATAGTTTGAAATAAAACTGTTGTAACATTTTTCCGATTTAAAATGGGGTCTGAATATTTAGTTGAATGTTTGGATCTACAAAGCTGAAATTTGGCAAGTTGATTCCTAACGGGGTGTAGACGATCCACTAATAAATGATTTTGCGATAGAACCGAAAAAAAGTTTAAAAGTTTAGATGAAAATCTAGGCGTGCGAAGTCTTGAAATTTTGAGGACAACTAGTTCATTTCAATGCAACGGGTCGCAAGGTCTCAGTTCGGGGCGAACCCTTAGTTTTAGTTTTATTTCATCAAAATGTAAAACAATCACCCTGTACAATGAACTATCTCAATCCGTGCCGAGTATTGTCTCGAGACTTGTACTTAATTAGCACGACCTCAGCGCGGCGGATATTAACCCTAGCATATCAAATGCCAGAGCACTGTGGGTCTTGGTCTTAATTTTGACACTTATAACTAGTGGGTCGCCCCAAACTGAGACCTCGTGTTTCCTATATATGAGGTTTATAGATAGTAAGTTCAATACTCTAAAACACACCCAGGTCTATACAGGGTTATACAGAAAACTAAGGCGTTGAATCAAATGTTGGACGTTTATTTAGACATGTTTCAAGCCAAAAGATTGATTAAGTGTGTCTGTGTACCTAACAAATGCCTAGTCTGTGTCTACCTAACGATAGAACGAGGACACTAGCAGCACATTGCATTCTTGTACTATAAGGAGTTGTTGATATTAATACAGGGCTACACGAAAAGCGTTTATTAATCCGAAAGGAGCTCATTTTAGGTACTCAATATTATTAAGAACTTATACTATGACGACCAACCCTGACATCGTAAAAAAAACAGCCTGTTAAAAATAGAATAGAAAAATATCATTAATTCACAACTAAATGTATGAAACAGTTCAGGAATCTATCGAAAGTGATCAGAATTTGTGGTTTTAATTCTGCTTTTTACAATGTTAATGCAGCTGTCATATACCTACATGCTTGGACCGAGCATAGTCTCACAAATATTATAAATGCGAAAGCGTCTGTGAGTGTGGGGGTGTGTGTGTGTGAGTGTGAGTGTATATTTCTCTATGGTATTAGTTTATCCTCACTCAACTCCGTAACAGGTAAACGGATTTGTATGAAATTAAGTAAGGAGGTAGTTACATAGATTATACCCTGGATTAGCACGTATGCAAATTTTAAGCCGAAAATTTACGGTTCCTATAGCATCACGGGTGAAACTGCAAAAACAGCTAGTACCTAGTTGATTTTATTTATTTATATATTAGTGTTGTTTAAAAGTTATATGATGTTTTTAGAACATTTGTTACGGAGCGGCTACATCTTTCTTAATCTTGAAATCTTGCATTATCTAGAGCATGGTATAATAATATACTCCGCTAGGTATAGCAATCCAAGAAAAAATGTCCACGTGGGCGTCCCGCAATGATGTCATGATGCCAATTTACAACAGATTCAAGAGAGATGACGATACACCACGTAACAGCTGATTGAATAAAGTGGCAACTGGACAGTGACGTCATTGCGGGACCACTCCCAAATTGCTAGACCTTGTTTTCTTAGATCATGATCTAGAGATGATGTATGAACATGTTCCGTCATACCATCTTACAGATTTGAAATCGCTCCCAAGAATCGTGAAAGCTTCTTCTACAAGTCAATAGGTAGCGCTGTAGCTATGAAACTAAATACAGTTGCTACAAATAGCTCCATCTTTCCAACTACATTGAAATCAGGCGCTACGTAGCGATGGTGTAGCATACGCGCCGTCATCCTAGCATTATACAGGTTTCAAAGCACTTACAAAAATTGTGAAAGCTGCTTTCACAAGTAGGTACAGCGCTGTAGCTATAAAACTAAAAACAGTTGCTACGAGTGGCTCCATCTTTCCAATTTTATTGAAATCATGCGCTACGTAGCGATGATGTAGCATCGCACCATCCTCGTAGCATAACACAGGTTTCAAAGCGCTCACGAAAATCGTAAAAGCTTCTTCTACAAGACAATAGACGGCGCTATGGCAATAAAATTATTCACGCATTTTCAAACTGGTCACATTTTAGATGACGCTAGCATTGGTAGGCACAAGAAACAGGGTAATAGTTCTTCGGGCATATGGCATATTATTATATGTTTTTTTTAATGTTTGTATTAGCCCACTGATCAAATTCTAAATTTTTTCATAAAATAAATACCACAGAATTATATTATCATACTTTTTTAGTAATGTTAAATAAGAAAGTGTGTTTGTTTGTTCCTCATTCACGAAGCAGTAGAACAACGGATTGTTGTGATTTTTTGCATAGAGATTGCTGTAGGGCCGTAGAGTGACATAGAATACTTTTTCATCCCGGTAAAATGTACAGTCCCTGAAAAAAATTACCACGTTGGTGAAACGACGCGTCGTTTCACCCACGTAGCTTTGTTTCTGATGCTCCTTAGGTGAAATATCTGTTTAAAATGATGAAAACAGAAAAAAAATATATTTGACTTCATACTTCATCATCATCATTAGCTCTGAATCAGCTCTAAATGACCGACTTCTGAGTATAGGCTTCTCTTTGTTTATACCACTCCTTGTTCTCTCTTTAGTCGCAACCAAGAGCGTCGCCAGCCCATGGCCCAGGGGGGGGGGGGGGGGGGCAAGTTAATATTATGGAGGATGAGAAATATAAGAATTGTAAGTACAGTCAAGTTTTGACGTGCGGGTTTCAGACGAGTTTTGACGTGCGGGATTTATCGGCAAAGCAAGACAATTGCGCGGCCTTAGGACTTTGGTTTGTTTACAGTTGTAATTTTTTTTTAATCTCTAGGGAGGGGCAGCTGCCCCACTCTGCCCCCACTTGGCGACGCCCTTGGTTGCAACCACTCGTTTCCGATAGGTCTTTTGATGTCTTCGGTCCACCCCAACCTCACCAAAGGTGCAACAAGAATGCACCATTGATGTTAACACGGGTACGGACCCGTGCTCCACCTAGGTTCTCCACCTGGGTGAAGCATGGAGTACTTACACGTCTTCGTGCCCGAACCAATAATATTTTAGTAATACAATCATGATTATTTCAATTATATACCAGTTTCTCACCATGCAAGCTTTTTCACAACGTCTTCTACGACGACTTAAGTAAGTACTTGTGAAGGATATACTGAAGGCGTCTAAAAACTACATGCAGACAAAGAAATAGAAAAAAAACCTTGAAATGTACAAATACATAAAGTATGACATTTACGTCATTCAAAACATCAATTCGCTCTAGTCCTTTTGAGTCATTTTATTAATGATTTGACCAAAATTATTTTGTGTTGTTAAGAAATCTTCCTAGTGTTTTATTTGGTTATCTCTATGTATATTTTAAATCGCCTTAATGCTTCACCCATCGTTTTATGTTTTGATTGTTTTTCTTAAAACTTCTGTCCGTTCGGAAGAAAACATGGAAAATGATTTTGTGCCGAGAGTTGTAAACGGGTGGCCTGCTAAGCTGGGAGATGTTCCTTATCAGGTAATGTTCCACGTCTACTTATTATATACATATAAGTATAGTATATCTACTAGCTTCCGTTCGCGGCTTCGCCCGCGTTGTTCCAGGGAAATATTATGAAGTTCTCTGAAAAGTAAGTACTTATATTATAGAACGCTTTTGAATATGCTATATTAAGTATTTCACCTATATATTAATGACCGGTACATGGTGCTTTATGAGCAAGAGGTCTTAGAGAGTGGAATGAACTGAGTGAATGGGTGTTCTTTGAAAAAAAATATCTTCAGCTTACTGCTGCAGATAGGGATTACAGTCGAGGTTATAGGAAGCGAGGTGGGGATCCACCACAAAATAAATAAAAAAAAACTCTTTTCTGTAGGATCAAGTGGAGTTAAGTAAGTAAGGGGTGTCCGTTTTGCACGCGCTATTGACGCAACATCAAATCCTGCCGGTCGTAATCTTTTTGAATTGTATCGGTATAAATCCAAAAGTGTGGAATTTAAAACTAAGTTTGGTTTTGCCAGCCATATACGCGCTCATAACCGGCGCTAGTCAGGTTCGCCGTTGACGGGCACGTCAAGGAGGCTGATGATGATGATGATGATGAATTGTATCGGTATATATCCAAAAGTGTGGAATAATACTTCAAATATAAAAAAATACTTTCATAGTATTTGCAAATAGAGTACACAAAATTAATACTTATAATATAAGTATTAATTTTGTGTCATATTATGATTATTGACGGGACATTTACCGTGGTACCGTGGTGGTGGGTTTACTTACCGTCATATAACTGTAATGAACAACCGTGACAGTTTAAAACAGTATTAAAATAAAGTTTATAATTTCAGTTGGCATTCAAGCAAATGGTGTCGCGAAGACAACGACTGTACAGAACATTCTGCGGTGGAGTAATAATATCTCCAAATAAGGTATTATCAGCAGCACATTGCTTTGAGGAGAGAGGAAGTAAATGCTTCTCAAGAGGGTAAGTGCCAACCAGAATCTGATCAGCATCTCAAAACTAACAAATAAAGCAAGTTTTTACCATATCCACTCCGGTGAAGTTATACGGGGTGTAAGGGGAACACTCTCGAAGCCAAAAGAAGGTAATTGTACCAGTGTACCTACTCATCATTATGAACAACTTTTTCTATGGGACCAGCCCTGAAATCGCGAAAAAAATATCCATGTAATATTACTTTTGTGTTGTTTTTACAAACAACACAAAAGTAAATAAGAAGGATGGAATATTTCCACACTTAAGTATTTATATTATCACTTATTTTGATGAATTACACGACACGAACTTCGACTACGCACACATGTTTCAAAAAGTGGCTTCACTTTTCGTTTTCGCGGTAGTCCCTCTGTATTTTTATTTGCTCTGAGATTATTTGTTGTTATAAATACTTTAGAGTGTGTACTACAATCGTGCCAAGTTTGACGCTTGTACGTATTATCGTTTTTACATTAGAGCGAATACAAAAATACGTTAAAAAAATACGTTTGTAGTATTGGGACCCCCTTTCCTTTTTATTTTGTGTCAGTTAATCCGCCGTAACGTTACATATTGTGTGAAAATGTCAACGGTCTATCTACTTATTACGGTACGGAAGATATAACCGTTAATAGGTAGGACAGACAGACGGACGGACGGACGGACAGACAGACAGACAGACATCGTAGGCTTAGTAATAGGGTCCCGTTTTTACCCTTTGAGTACGGAACCCTAAAAAATCAAAAATTCTTCTTCTATACTAATATTATAAAGAGGAAAGATTTGATTGTTTGTTTGTTTGTTTGCATTGAATAGGCTCCGAAACTACTGAACTGATTTGAAAAATTCTTTCACTGACGGGAAGCTACACTATCCCCGGGTGACATAGGCTATAATCTATACCCGTGCGAAGCAGGGGCGGACCGCTAGTATAGTATACAGAAGAAATATCATCTTGTAGTATGCAGAACCCTAACAATATTGTTCTTTAATTATTTGTTGCTACTTACCAACACGTGTCATCCCGCTCGCACGCATGGTCTAAGTAAGATTTTTTTACCTATATAAAAAAGTTCTTTTTTGACCACAAACTAGCCTGTTGGTAACCGGCGATAGCTATAACGAACTTTCATAATATAACCCTTAGCGCGAGCATGAGTCACACTTGGCCCGTTTTCATTATTTCAAATAATGACCTTTTACTATCTGCCATAGTTGTAATCATAGAAGATAATTCAACTACCAAAAAAATTCATTTACCAAAGATAAGATAAGATAAGATAAAGATCATTTATTTGCATAGGTACAACATGAGAATTTTTGTGCATTTCCATACACAAAAGATGTTAAAATAAACAAAAATAGTCCTAAATCACGTTGTGCCGGTCAGGCGTACAAATGTCACAGTGGTGGCACTATGCTCGTAACACTAATGTTTTAATATTAATCATAACTAAATTAACAATTTAGTACAGAAATTGAAAAGAAAGAAAAAAAAACCTATGTTCAGTCAAAAATAATAATAAATTACATCAATTACAATTTTTCATTTAAAAAGTCATCAATTTTATAATAGCATTTCTGTTGTTTTATTGTTTTCAGAAAGGTAAGTAAAAGGACCTTATCAAAAACAATGGCAGTGGCCGGTAACCTTATGAACCTGGCGGAATATAAATCAGATTCTAAGGAAGAGGGTCAGTGGAGACATTTAAAAAGTATGGTATATCCTCGTAAATACAAATTTCCTAAGGATGACATTTCTGTTGGGGTAAGCATTTAATATAATTATTTATAAGGGGTATATCTGTATCTGTAGTAGACGATGGAATTGTTTGAAAAAATCTGCAATTCCATAGAAAAATTACATTCACAAGTGCCGGTCGCGAACTAGGAAGAATTTCGTACAATCAAATTCAAATTAAAATAATTTATTTATCTAATAATAATATCCAAATTATTACAAAATAATTAGATTGATTTAAGCTAAGTATTTTAACTTTTAGCTGTGGGCCCCAAACTAGGCCGAGCCTATATTTTGGGGTCCCTTGATTTCCCAGAGACATTTAAACAATTCGTTCAACCCTGTGTAAAAGATCTGCTATTTATTTATACATGCATAGATTATAGTAGAAACTTACTTATTTATTCAATAAAATTATATTATAGTAGATGACCTGTTATTACCTGTCTCTGTCGCTCCCTTGTATAATGTAATGCATCTCGCTCGCAAAGATAAAAGAAAACGCGGGAGACGCATAATAATAACAAAGTCGGGAAACAGGTCATTGTACAAAATTCTTCCTGCTCTGCGATCGAAATTTAGCATTGTTTAGCACTCCATATAAATTCACACTGCGAGCAGTGGTCCGTGCGACGCGGCCGCTGCCGCCGGTCGCAGTCACTAAGATTGGAATGCTACCTTTACGCGTAGTGTAATATGAAGGGCCATTATCACTAAGTAATATTTTTCTTACCCTTTCTTTTTTCAGTATACAACGTATTCATTTACTATAAATGACTACGTTGCTCCAATACCTTACACCAACCGGTTCGCCGAATATACCGGACAATGTTTGGCGTCGGGGTTTGGAAGGATTTCCAATAAACAGAAAGTAAATATAAATTGTATCTCTGATTTACAAACCCATCTGATTTTGGGTCTAGTACAAAATTCACGAAAAGGGTGTTCTGAATAACCTACTCACAAAAATTTGGTGATTACTTTTTTGACGACAAACTGGATTGTCTTAGTCGTTTTTACAATGCATACGAGTAATTTAGCTTGCAACATTTACAATGTCTACGAGCAATGACGATATAACTACTTGACTGCTCATCCTTTACCTACCCCGCCGTAAACCAAAGTTACACTTGACGCTCGAATTGAATGAATGACTGAGTTTCCAACCACCCCGATCAAGTGGTTATATTATCTTTGTCTAAGAATAGTTTTGCATTTTTGAGCACTGGCCCGATGTCTATAGTTTTTCATATCTTTGATTAAACTCACGAAGAAATAATGGAGTGGCACTATGACCCCAAAGAAGTGGATCTTAGCCTCCGACAATAACTCCACCGATACCGTGCAACCAATACCTACTAAAACCTGGCTACGCCCGTGGCCATACTTAAAGGCGGATTAGCAATATAGTGAAAAAAATATTAAACGCAGACATTTGAACACGAACGATAACGAACGAACGATCCCTTGTTTATCTGGTGTGACGGCACTTGTTATTAAAATTGTAATTGTCATGTTTTTTTTTTCTCGTAGCTGGGTTCTGAAATATTACTCCTGGCGCACCTCGACGTGGTACCAACTTCTAGGTGCAGTCGGCAGCATCGGAGAAATATGATCAAGTTTGTGTGTACCGATATCAGAACAACAGATGTCGGGAAGGTTCGTTAAGATGAAACCAGTTTTCGTTCTTTTTCTTTCGCTAGCTAATTTAATTTTAACGAGCAATTGCCTCTAATAATAAAAAAAAATTACCTACTCTGTTTTACAACACTCGATTTAACGACAGGCTCCCTAAAACGTTGAAATTACTTGATTTTGGTTGGTTTACCCTGTTGTCCATATCTAAAATGATACACTCTATGTAGCATCACACCCATTCTAAATAACGAAAACAATTTTATGTCATTATCAATGTTAAACAATCCAAGCGACCCACACTTCGCGCGACAAGTTCGCTTGCATTGTTTAGCACTCCATAAATTCGTAATGCCACTGCCACTGGTCGCGGTTGCCGGTCGCGGTCGCCAAAATCGGAACGCTACCTTTAGAGTTTCTTTTTTTAACGAGACCCTAAAACATCAACTTTATTCAAATTTCTGCTTTTTTAGTTTTCCGTGCCGTGGTAGCCCATTTGGGAGACCACTAGACTTGAAAGCGTGAGGTCGCGGGTTCAAACCCCGGGCCCGTACCAATGAGCTCTTTGGAGCTTATGTACGGATTTTCATACCACTGCCTTTTCGGTGAAGGAAAACATCATGAAGAAACCTGCATACGTACGGAGAAGGAATTCAATGGCGTATGTGAATCCACCAACCTGCACTGGGCCAGCGTTGTGGATATAGCCCAATCACCGTTTCGGGGGTAGGCTAAAATTCCAGCAGTGGACTGTTAAATGATTATGATGATAATGATGAGTTGCTTTCCAGTACTTACTTTTTAAGCTTTTTAATTCATTTGCAGGGTGACTCTGGAGGCCCCTTAGTTTGTTTGAATACCGGTGACCCGAAGGAAGGTCCCAAAGGAATTCTCGTAGGCATCGTTAGCGGCAGCAGGCTCCGTATAGGGAGTTTCTTTACCAGAGTGTCATCGTTTTCCCGTTACATAGATCGAGGAAAAGGCACGTCATGCATTCCCAACATTGTTTTGATTTGGTTTTGTTCAATAAATGGTATTCATGTGCTATTTTTATTTTGTTTTATTTGGAAAACCTTTTTTTACCAGACACGACACACTATGTAGGTTTCGGGGAACGTAGCATGGGGTCACAACTTTGATCGAGTTTACTAACTATAATAATAAAACCAGCCAAGTGCGAGACGGGCTCGTGTACTGAGGGTTCCGTACAACCACATAACTTGTTAGCTACTAAAAAAGTAAAGATAAAGATAAAGATAAAGATTATTTATTTGCACAAAACACGAGTAAATCATACACACATTTAAAAACGCATGCACAATAGGTGGGTTAAAATATTAGTCACTTTGTATCATGTTTTGCCTAGTTTGTAGGCGTACAAATCTAGAGAGATGGTATAAAAATACCGTAAGAATTATTTATATAAAAAAGTATTGATTAAAATAACTGTCGAAATAATTTCAAAAGTTCAAGTATGATGTTATTAATTTAAAATAGTCAACAGATAGACATTACTATAATTGTATGATAAACAAATTGACCTACTGCAGTCATTACTAAAATTTATCATTTATAAAATCACTAACTTTGTAATAACATTTATCGACTAAAAGTTTTTTTAGTTTTGTTTTAAATTGACTATATTTTAGATCCCTTATTGAAATTGGTATAGTATTGTAGATGGTCGGTCCCATACACATTATACTGTGGTTCATTAAGGTGGTTTTAGATGGGCGATTACGACATCTGTTTTGGTCTCTACGATTTCTTACCGCTAAGCCAGATATTGCCGGGAATAATTCTGGATTAGTTTTTACGAATAAGGACAAAAAATTGTGCAAAAAGACAACATCCCATTAACTTCCAGGCAGGCACCCATCCAAGTACCGGCCGCGGCCGACGTTGCTTCACTTTGGCGATCGTACGAGAGATCATGGTGAACAGAAATTTGACACCAACTCGCACTTGGCCATTATTAATTTTTTATTATTTCTTAATTGATCCGCCGTAACATTACATATTCTGTGAAAATTTCAACTGGCTATCTATTACGGTTCGAAAGATACCTACAGCCGTTAATAGGTAGGATAGACAGACAGACGGACAGACGGACAGACGAACATACAGACAGACGGACAGAGAGAAAGACATACAGACATCGTAGGCTTAGTAATAGGCTTACTAATAATAGCCGTTTTTACCCTTTGGGTACGGAACCCTAAAAACCGGGCACAACGATTTACTGCATTTTTTGTCTTGTTCAGTAAGATAATTTTTAACCCAACTCAGCACACAATCTTGGATGACCAAGAGTTGGCGCTTACAGATTTTTTCCCTCAAAAAGTATTTTCGACCATCTGTAGTTCTTTTGCGGTTGGTATTTTCTAGACAATTTTAGCATTAGAAGTGCACTTTTAATGTGCAAAAAAATTGCACAATAAAAGTGCAAATGAAATTCTTACGATGTGGAGTCCACATTAAAACACAGACATCCAGTGAGGTGTATTAACAGAGACGATATAGGCGAACACCGCGGCTTTAAAAACTCGAAAAAAAACGCAACTTTTAAAACGCAGCATATACCACAACATAGCATAGCTTATCTACGCAAGTGCATTTTGTGAAATAAGGGAAAAAATATGAAAGACATTTTATTTATATTACACGGGAATTACTCACGTAAGATAAATGAAACAAATAAAATGTAATATAAATAAAATGTGTGAAAACCACGTCAGTTTCAATAATATAATATGAAAGACTTTTACGCTATATTTTTTGTTAGAAAGAGACAAAAATATATTTTTTGTGGACATTGTGGAGTGCGTGACTGAGAAACGGCTAAACAAAGTCAGGCAGCCAGCAGGCGAATGCAAATTCGTCTAGTCAATATGGTAGCGGGCACAACCTATAGCGGCACCTAATCCGCTCAGTTGGAAAATCACGCGACCGCAAACCGTATCTGGGCGCGATAAGGTTCACGTTCGCGTGATTTTCCAACTGAGCGGATTAGGTGCCGCAATAGCAGTTGTCCGTAAGGCCCCTGGTAAAAATATCTTAGCAGACATCTAGATTAACGTCTATGAAAGTAAGTCAATTTAATTACAACAATTTAATTAACAACAAGATACAAAAACACAGTATCATCACCATTTTGTTGGGTTTTAATATTATTCCTCCGTTTTTAATCCAGGTACCAAAGATGGAGGCTCTATGATGCAGCGTTGGAAGATAGATATTGATAAGGGAAGTGACACCAACGAGGACGCCTTTACCTTTATCTTCTGGGTCTTCAGTGCCATGGCAGATAAGACCCCCACCTTCTGCTTCCTGAAAGTTCACATAAACATTATTTCTGTTGCTGAGTTCGCTCGCTAACTTGTTAAGGGGACTGTTCCCGTCTGCAGCTCTCTCGCTCGCACATTTTCACATTATTGAAGATATAAAATCAATGAGTGTGAATTTCCAAAAAGTAACAAAATCATGTCTTGTGTCTATTATAATATTACAAACGAGAGCTGCAGAGGATATACAGGCCCCTTAACTCGCTTATTTTTACTAGAAGTAAAAAGTGTTGCATTTGTTATGAACCGGGTAAAACCGCGGGTCGCGGCTAGTTTTATCATAAATTCGAATTATTATCAAAGAAGAAAATAATTATTATCAAAAGTAGGTGGTATAAATCGATGTTTCTTACTCCTACACTACTTATATCCATTCGTTTACTTGCTCTGGCAGTTGAAATAGCAGTGCAAAAAAACTAAATAAATATTTTTTTTATATTCCACTGAACTTAATATTGTATTTTAATTATATTGCACGGATTTTATTCACGTAAGATTATGCCGGTTAATATTGTACTTAGCGACGTTCAAAAACCTAGCCAAAGTGATCAGATATCGTGGTTTTCAGAAACAGATAGCCCGTTGGTCCAGTTAGCAGTGAACCTGCCTTTTGAGCTTGGGAGCGTGGGTTCGATTCCCACATAGGACAAACATTTATGTGATGAACATTTGTGTTTGTTCTATATCTGGTTGTTAATATCTATTTAAGTATGTATTTAAAACTATATATGTATAAGGGAAAATCAATCTCAATGTATAAGGGTAATCAGTCTCTGGCAGCCATATCACAACCTTTGCTTAGTTTGGGGTCAGATGACCGTGTGTGCAAAAATGTCCCAAACATTTTCATTCAACTTTTTACAATTTTATTACTATCAGAGCAAATAAACGAATGGAAATAGTGTACCTACCTATTGCGTTTGATACTTAGTACAGCGAAAATATAGCCTGGACATGTAAATTAGGCTCTTTTTGCCGCCTTCTGGGTGCAAGTATTTATTTAAAACTAGCTGCACCCTGTAATTTCACCCGCAATCCTACGGAAACCGTTAATATTTTTTGGGATAATAAGTAAATAGATCCAGATGTATGGATATTGTATGTAGTGTACATAAATGTGTGTTATCCAGAGTACATCTAAGCTCGCTTGTTATTAGCCTATCATGTTACTGCTTGGGACACAGGCCTTCTCTCAGAGAAAGATAATGGGCTCTTATCCACCATGCTGGCCCAGATATTATCTTTGTTTTAAATGTTTATCGGGACTTATCACATATTATTTAATTTAGGTAAAAATATGTACCTTTCGCTCGACGTTCAAAGTTCAAGTTTCGTTTGTTCGTTTTTCGTTCGATGTGTGTTCAAATCGCGAATGTTTAAAATTTACCAGATATCTTTGTACTAATTGTGTTTGATACTTACAGCGAAAATATACCTGGACTTGTAAGCTGTGCAGTAGAACAACCTACAACTCCTAAGCAAAGTCCTTTCACACTCATGCCGCGTTATCATCTGCAACTGTTCGGAAAATAATTCCTTCTTCTCCGCCCAACTCTGCAAATAAAAAATACCAATGACTTTATTATTGAAACTGCCATGGTTTTCACACATTTTACTTATATTACACGGGAATTACTCACGTAAGAAACGCGGTTGAAACTATAGTCGGAGTAACCGGCTTAATCTTACGTGAGTAATTCCCGTATAATATAAATAAAATACCATTGACATTTATTTCTTTAATACTTTATTGCACACTTACAAATTATGAAGAAATGCACAAGTATAGGACATTGATAAGGGTTTTATATATATTACATGGGAATTGCTCACGTAAGATTAAGCCGGCCGGCCGGTGTGTGCAATGGGACATGCAGCCGCGCGCGCGCAATTCTCCTTGAAAAATACCGTTAATGCGGTTAAAACTGTAGTCGGAGTGACCGGTTTAATCTTACGTGAGTAATTCCCGTCTAATATAAATAAAATGTGTGAAAACCACGTGTGTTCCATAGTAAAATTGATAAGGGTCTCGTTTCAATGTGTCAAAGAAGAATTCTCAATTTTACCGATTTTGTTTCTTAAGATTCACTTGTGAATGGTTCTTTAATATTATTACAATCTACTCTTTTTTATGCCATAGTTGTCAAACAAGCAGACGGGATGCCTGATGGTAAGTAGTCACCGACGCCCATGGATACTTGTAATACCAGCAGCATCACAACTAGCTGCACCCCGTAATTCACCAGCAATCCTACAGAAACCGTTAATCGTTTTTGGGATAATAAGTAACCTTTGTACCAGATGTATGTATATTGTAAGTATAGTGTACATAAATGTGTATTATTCAGAGTACATCTAAGCATATATCTTTGTACTTATGAGGTTCTTAGACATACAGGTTTCCTCACGATGTTTACCTTAAAAAAATGTGAGATGGCATCGAAACTGCACAATAGTACAGACTAGGTAAAGCTCATTGGTGCAGCCGAGGATCGAACCGGGTACCGTCTGATTCTGAAGCGCATATTACCGCTCGGCCACCGTCGACTCCTCTACCTTACTAAATTTTATCCCTATTTTTTCATCTGTTGCATAGTTCGGTGGAAACAAACATGTACACATACTCACAAACAGTTATACTATTGGTTTGATAACTTTGAAGTGGCTTACTGTTGTTGGTCTAAGAATTGTCGCCACACAAACGCCGTCGAAATCAGCGTTCCTCGTAGCGTATGGTATTTTGTTCACTATTGCGTTAAATTCAAATGATTTTGTTAATGTCTGAAACAACTTAACTATTTGTGTAACACATCTATGTAGGGTTATTATATAATTTAACTTAACTTACCATGACCAATTAAACCAATTTAACTTTTTCTCATGTTGTTTACAAATAAATGATCTTTATCTTTTTTTTTTTTTTTTTTTTTTTTAAATCTTGATCTTTATCATCATTTCGGCCATAAGATGTCCACTGCTGGACATAGGCCTACCCCCATCGATCTCCAAAAGGGCCGGTTGGAAGCGGCCTGCATCCAGCGTTTCCCTGCGGTCTCTTTTAGGACGTCTGTCCATCTTGTTGGTGCACGTCCTACGCTGCGCTTACCGGTCTGAGGTCATTAATTACAGTTTCCCAATGCACCCATTCAAGGTTTGTAATATTATATTAAAAAACTAAAAATGACAGTCCTTAATTAAAACATTGAATATAATCCTTAAAAAACAATAATGTAAAATCGAATGTAAGCAACTATAATATCACCACGTCTTTCCCAAATTTTTGTTCCACGAGTTTTAATAATTTCGCTTTTGTTATTTCATAGCAAAACAATAGTAGATTGTACAACGAGTGGATTAAACAAGCCACTTTAGAATATCCAAATATCCACTTTTATTGTGCGAACTGCTAGTCTGTGGAATGCGCTGCCTGAATGGGTGTTCCCCGATAGTTACAATCTGGGTGTATTCAAATCACGAGTGAATCAGTTTCTTCTAGGCAAGCGTGCTCCACCGTAGACCGCATCATCGCTTAACATCAGGCTAGTTTGCAGTCAAGCGCAAGTCTATTATTTATTAAAAAATTATATAATAATAATATGTACAAAAAATATCCCAAACTCTTACCAAGACGGCGAGATCATAAGCAGGAAACTTGTAGAATCTCTGGGTATATATCTTCTCTATGCTCCGCCATTGCTGCTCGGCATGAGATACAGGTTCATTGGCTATCGTTACAAGAATACCCGCTACTATTTTAATCACACTTAGGGATTCTTTTAATCTAGGAAACAAAAGGTCACTTGTAAATTAATGTTCTGCGAGTATTGAAATAAACTTAACTCCACACTGAACGACAGCTTACTATTTGCATCCAATGGATGCCCGTGACTCTCACGATGTCGTCGGTCCATCTAGTGGGAGACCTACCTATGCTGCGTCTTCCAGTTCGTGTTCTCCACTCATGAACCTTTCTTCCCTATCGGTTATCGGTTCTTCGAAGGATGTGGTCTGCCCATAGCCACTTCAACTTGCCAAATCTTAGCACCTATGTGGGTGACTGTGGTTATTCGGTGTCAAAACCCCGAAACGCCAGGACCAAAGAAAAGATAAGGAAATAGAAAGGAAATGAAAAGAAAAATCTGTTACCAGGCATTATGAGTGAACCTTGGTTAAACATTCTTATTTAGATCAATGCGTCGAACTCCGCATGACAGTTGCTAACTGATTTCGAACGATTGACTGACAGATTTGACAAAAATGCCTCCACAGTCATTCTAATTTAAACAAAAATAAATATTCTTTTCTGTGGTCAGGACCGATTTTGACTGGACTTTCTTTGTCAGATAGCCGATGTCTGAGTCGCATTATGGGAAAACAGCAAAATTCAAATGCGATATCCTTGGGAGGGAAATAAAAGAGAAAAAATCACGATAACAAGTAAAAAATTACGTCTTACCGTTTTCTATTGGTCATAAAGCAGTTGGCAGACGATAATACTTTCTGCTCTGCGATGATACTACCGGCACAAAAAGCTCGGTATTGCTTGGTTTGTGCATTATATAACTTGAATACGAACACCTGCAATAAAAATATTGAAATGTAGCTCGCGAATTCAGCACGATTAAATGGAATAAACTTTAAAAAAAATTACTACTAATGAATTATCTATTAGCATTCTAGGCAAGGCGATGGTGGATTCACATAGTCAATACATAGATTTAGGACACTATAAAGCCCTATGCTTGTATTGTAATATCTAAAATCAGTGAAAAGTTTACATTGCATTAAAATTTCGATTATGTTTCAAATCTCTAAACTAAAGTAAATTTGACAGTACAAAAAGACTAAATAAAACATTTTAACCATAAAATTTACGGATTAAAACTGTCTTAAATAAATTGTCAAGTGTGTATCGCAACCAATTCATGGTAAAGTTCTGTAGCTATGTTAGAAACAATCATCAGTTAAGATATTAGCATGCATAATATGCATGCTAATTATTGTTCTTTATTTTTTCCTAAGCTTTTGACTGGCTCTATATTGATATTGTTTTTTTGATTTGTGAGTCTATGTTACTTGAAAATAAATGATTATTATTATTATATGAATGTAAACAATTATACTCTAGCTAAAAGTGACAACTTAACAAGTGATTTCTGTGTGTGCTGATTTTTCGAAAAATGCATTATGGTGAGGATTCTGATTGATACAAAATAAAATCGGAAACGGAATTCTTTGGGCGCTAATATAAAAAAATAGGACTTAATAAAAAAAACAGTCTTAGAGACCTCATCCACTATCGATTTTAAATTAAAATTTTGACGATAGCATTTAAGGAGGTTAAATTACAAAAAGCGACAGAACCTTGCTTTGCAGTGTATTATAAAATAACAAACAAACAAAAATGTATTTCAATATCTTTTAATTTGACGAAGGATATAAGAAATTGATTTCTTCGTTTACAAAATTTCACAATCACAGTTCTTGTAACTTACATACAGACAGACGGGAAACTTAATTTTACCGTCTTGGTATACCCTACCGGAACCCTAGATATGAGATAATTTTGTCGAGTAGAAAATGCGATGTTATAAAATGTACACCTGAAGCAGCTACACTAAATAATTGCCTCTACCAGATTTATAGGTGTCGCCTAATTTTGACATATTACTGAACCGGCAAAACTTGAAGAGTACGTACCTGAACCTTTGTGTTTAACGTTTGTTTGTTCTATATATCTGGAAGTTATTATTTATTTAAGTGTTTACATATTTAAAAATATATATGTAATCAGTCTCTGGCCATATGACAAGCTTTGCTTAGTTAGGGGTCAGATGACCGTGTGTGCAAAATCGACCCGAATATTTATTTATTTATTATAACTTTTAATAATTTTTATCACCTATACCTACCTACTCTTCGAGTTTTGCCAGATCCAAGTTTTATGCAATGAAGAGTTAAGTAAAACCGTTATATAAATAGTATAAAATAATACTAATACAATAAACTACATAACAGTTTGATATAATAAAGAAACACCAAATTACGTGGTGCTGTAATTCACCAAGTATCACTTCATCGCCCGAAGTTCTGAGCGGTTCCTGAAAGAATTTTTATACAATTGAGTGAACAAAACTATCAAGTAGCTAGTATAGGGCTGGTTTGGTTCAATGCGGATTGAAGTGAGGACCTCTTTTGGATTGTAGTGATTAAGGTGCAAAAATATTTGTATTAATGCATTATAGTTTATTTTTCTCTATCTGATGCTCAAAATAAATAACACAGCGCATCATATTAATTGTTTCTGTACTAGTTTTCCCTGTATCGAGGATGCAAAGAAACACAAAATAAATAGATATATAGGTGTATACCTACGAAATTGTGAAAAAAGCGCCGGCCGCGCGATCTGGTAGTAATCCCTGAACAGATAGCTCAGGGTCACTTTTTACGTGGGGAAAAGCACTTACGCGTACCCACTCACCTATTATGTCGGGCTCGGCACCATAGTGGTGCCCTTTCCGACTAAAAACCCCACGATGTTCCAACTGCAATGATGTATAACAGGGCTGCGGGACCGTTCTTGCATTCACCGCAGCCCTGTCATTGCCAACTTTCGCCCTAACCCCCTGTCAGGGCAGACCCGCTTTGGAAGAGGGGGACAAAACCCCTCAAAGCTCAGGGTCCCTGAGCTGAAGGCAACTTTAGCTTTTTTTTTCTATCGAGACAATTTCATACAATCATGTTTCCCAGGTGGTTAATTACATTATTATAGAACCAAAAAAACATATATCCGAAAACAAGATCCTTGCCTTACTTATCTAATGAGATACACGAAAAATAAAACCTGCATTTCGACTAACAGATCATCTTAATGTCTCGATGCAAGCGGCATTTCGCTCAACATCAAAGGCGTTAGACCAAAATATTATATACAGAATATCCATATATTATCTACTATATAAAAATAAGTCGGGTTTTCCTTCCTGACGCTATAACTCCAGAACGCACGAACCGATTTCCACGGTTTTGCATTCGTTGGAAAGGTCTCGGGCTCCGTGAGGTTTATAGCGAAGTCATCTGGTGGCGAAACGGAGTTCGCCGGGTTTGCTAGTATTATATAGATATGAATATACATACTATTCCCGCTCTGCTGACTGACTCATTAGTAGATTCATAATAATGTTCTGTGAGGTTAAAAGCATGTATAAATACTGAACAGTATAAAGTAATAATGCTACAATAAATCTTAAAACGAATCACTTTTGTTTTTTTCTAATGCAATAACTAATAAGGGAATGCGATGGGGTCGCATTATAATTATAAAACTAATCACATTATACTTTCAACGGCTAACTTTTAAAATATTGACAATTAGATCTGTGACAATTTGTGACAATTTGGGTAAAAATTTGTGTCATAGATTAATCTATGACACACAATTTTACAGATTTGTTTTCTATATTTTAAGAAGAGATGGCTACATAATACAAATCTTCTCTTTTCTAAAAATCTAAAAAGGTTGCACAGTAATACATAATAAGTAATTTTTTATGCAAAATACATTTGCTCCATTTCATGATTTGATGTAGGTTTCACAAAATAATGTTTTCCCTCAGTTCGAACAAGAATATAATTCAAATTAAAAATTATTTATTCAAGAAATGTACATTATAAATTGTTAGGTACTGGCTCTAACTGCCAAACTGGGTGTTGGAAACCCGTATCTTGTTAGTTAAAGAATATGTTAAAGAAGGCGTACACCTATATACGTATATTAAATTAAATTTAACTTAACCACTTTTAAAGCTAGTCTCTACACACAGAAAAAGATTTTTTTTTTCTTTTCTGTGGCTCTACATAAATGTATGAGGTACATAGATACATACATGATCTACATAGAGCAAAACCTTTGATTATGTAACATACAAAATCAAAGAGCAAAACATGTAGGTAGAGCAATTTTTGACCATGAACTTGGCGTCCTAGAATACGGCTTCGATATTCCCAGCCTATTGTAAGGCCTTTGGATTTTTGGAGATTGGTGGACCTACCATTCAAGCGAGACTAGAGAAGACAACTAACTGTGCGATATGGCCCGCGCCTTTGTAGAGAGAAAGAGGCAAACGGCACCGAGCATTTCCCGGAAGTGTTACCCAGGCAGCGTGCTAAAATGGTACAGATGCGTTCCTACCGGTCCTCTTACCAGGACAAAGATAGGCCACCGAAGAGGATTTTGTAAGTGCAATTCTACATAATCTACATAACATAGTTATACCCAATAATCCTAATACAGTAATACAGGCCCTTTGATTATGTACCTACATAATTAAAGTACCGATAACCGATGGGGAAGAAAGGTTCTGGAGTGGAGACCACGAACCGGAAGACGCAGCGTAGGGAGGCCTCCCACTAGATGGACCGACGACATTGTGAGAGTCGCGGGCATCCAGTGGATGCAAAAGGCAGGCTGTCGTTCAGTGTGGAGGTTAAAGGGGGACGCCTATGTTCAGCAGTGGACGTCTTCTGGCTGATGATGATGAATTAAAGTACAGGCCTAGCTTAGTGCAGGAATCGCAGTACAAACATTAAACAGCATCATCATTATCAACCTATCACGTTCCCACTGCTGGGACACCAGCCATCTCTCAGAGAGAGAGAGAGGATGTGCCCTTATCCACTGCTGACCTAGTGAATGTTGGTGAATGTCATAATGTCTTTGAACTTTTGATATTCTTGAACATACCGGTTTCTTCGCCATTGTTGAGCGATGGCACGAAACTGCGCATAGTTTATTAAGTACTAGCAACGCACCCCAGCTTCACACGGGTGTAAGTCTTTTTTATACACCTTGGGTTACATTATTGGAGTTTCAGTAAGGATCCCTATTTTTTTTGAAAATATAATATAGCCTATGTCACCCGGGGATAGTGTAGCTTCCCAACAGTGAAATAATTTTTCAAATCGGTTCAGTAGTTTCGTGGCCTATTCAATGCAAACAAACAAACAATCAAATATTTCCTCCTTATAGTATCCTTATTCATTGGTGCAAGGCCGAGGATCGAACGGGTGCCGTCAGATTATAAAGCGCACGTGCTACCGCCTGGCCACCATTGCTCATGAATACGTACTACGTACAACTGTGTAACTAGTTCAACTGGTTCATTGCAACATTTTCATTTTTTGTTGGACGAATTAATCACATTGTTATTGTAAGTACGATACGTTCGCTCGTCCCTTGACATGCGGAAACCGGGACCGTTCCTCTATGCAATATATCAGTGATGAAGCTCCGTTTAAAACGGCCTTTTATGTTGAAATATAGTCATGATTCAAGTAAAAATCTCTAATAAAACCCACGAATAGAGAGGAAATCTGGCATATATATACTTACACATGTACACACTATAACCAATCTCGCGGACTTGTGTGAGGTGACAATCAGGTTCTTTGAGATAGGTGGCCTAAATTAGTGCTTGACGCCACCGTAGCCGGGCAAGCAAGACTCGAGGCTTAACCTTGTAGAGTTGTCCCAGTGAACCATGTTAGTTTCTGAACAAAACTAATAAATATAATTCAAATTAATTGGGCATATAATATTAAATAGCGAGGCTTCGCTCAGAAAATCTTAAATGCCCAATTAGAATTCTTCTTACTTATGTTTCTGAAGCGTAAAGCGTTTCTTCAATATTATGTCCTAATTTATCATATTATTAAACTAGTCTTATTAGCAATTATTGCGTCATATTTGGTTTGCTAATTTCTGTAATAACTTTGGCTTAATTTGATATTATCTTTTTTGTGTATTTTTAAATAAAATAAATAATAATTAAATGTAAAATACCAGTAACTCACTGACTGACACACGAAATTTCAAAAAACTTCTTGACCTACGAGGCTGATAGATTCTTTTTTGGGTGTAGAAATCCGTTAAGAAAAAACATTCTGCGAAAGAGCCAAATTAAGGGAGTAAAAGGTGGAATGTCTATATCAAGGTCTATGCGTACAGTACAGTACGTACAGTAGCGTATGAAGGTACAGAGTTACGAAAATAAAGTTAGCCGATCAGAGATTGGAATCTAGCCATTTTGAGTAAACATATTTTTAAATAAAAAATTATAATTTTTTACTTGCATTTGTTTTATCACTGATGTGTAAAGTAGAGACTACACCGTTCCTACTCAAAAATCATTATAAATTAAAAATAATGAATATACGCAAGCTAAGGTACTGCTTCTACAATTCGCTACGCTACGCTGGGACTGCGAAGCGTAGTGGAGGCAGACCGGTCCAGTCGTACTGCGCCTGTTACCTTTCCAGTAGGTATTCGCCTGTTTACCGGCATGGAGTGCCAGTGCCGCGCCCTGTCGCTCGTCGTTTTAACACGTGAGTAAAAGTTTTACCATAAACATTTATATAATGTAAAGAAGTGTTACCTATCAAGCTAAAGTAGCAGTGGGCTAGTCATATCTGCCGCAGAACCGATAACCATTAGGGTAGACGTGTTCTGGAGTGAAAACCACAAATTTGCGAATGTAGAGTCGCTCTGAGACTCGATGTAATGACGATATTTACATGTAAAGCAGCTAGCAGTGGCTGGAAGCGAAAAGCCGTAGATATAGGGCTGAGTGGCGCGCCTTGGGAGAGGCCCGGCGACGGCCCAAGCCGAAGTTCGTACCTTCGAGGTGCCCTTGTGCTAGTCGTCCAAAACTTAAATCACCAAGTTATGCCAAACGCACTCTGCGTTCGCTAACTAGTCCGGTCAAACTGTAGAGGTCAAAAGGCCAACAGTACAAGTCAATATAAAAAAACCTTAGGAGAGGCCTCTAAGATAATTACGGTGATGATTAAGTGTTCGTAGCATTAAATAATTGGCTACGTGCTTATTCTTCTCATTCGTATTCGAGATAGGGGCAATAAGTCCTGCTCTTATGTCCCGCTTGTGCATTTCCCCTTACCAGCACCTCAACTCAACTCTCTCTTAGAGCCAACTCAACTCTGGTAGCCAACCTAACTCCTTGAAATATCGGAGTGAGGCTCTCGGGCGCTGGCACAGTTGCTCCAGTGGTGTAGATGGTAGTGTAAGTAATGATGATGAAAAGTCTAGCTGTTGTTGCGACGTGGATGTAAGAGGGATCCTTGGCTATGTGCTGTTTATTGGAACAGTCCAAATGAAAACGTTATGATGTGTGGACGTAATAAAACCTAATAGGGTTGTTACGTTCATGGCTATGGTACTGTGTCACGTGGCATATTTTTTTTAATAATGTCAACGCGAAACCATCAAGCCTATATTATAGTGTCTAAATTGTTTTCATGATACCTTGAGTAACTTTGTCCTCGTATATATATTTTTAATATTCGAAACTTTTTTTTTTGCCTAAAAATATCAGTCAAGCGCAAGCGCAAGCGCAAGCCTATTTATAATAATTTTAAAAAAAATGCTGATGTTGAGAGAGTACCTACATAAAAATACTTACAAATGTTAGACTTGGAGATTTGCGACAAATCTTGTCGTTTAAGTAACAGATGTAAATAAAACGTAAGTATGCAGTAGAGTTATCGTAGTAAGTACAACTGACAGTTGCTAATTTGAGTTATTAAACGTGTTGTGAACTAATTACATAAGTTAAGTTATTTGATTGACTTCATTGTTTTCTGCTCTATTTACGTAGTGAGTTCCTTAAGTTCAAGCCGTAGCGTTGCGCATGTGATGAACCGGTATGAGCAGTTTACTTACATCAATGGGTATGAGTAGGTAGAGTAAACAAACCCAGAATGACTGCTATGAAACTTGTTATTTAGATCTTTGTACATGAAGAATGTCACATCTGCTTAAAGAATTTGGAAACTGTTGACTTTTTTTCCTCTTGAAAGGATTTTGACGCATACGTGTCTTGTGCATTTTCCAGTGTTAAGAATTGAAATATTTTAAAGTTTTATTTTAAAATAGCTGCCAATGATCTTATCTCATTGCTAGCTGCGCCCGTGGTTTCACTCCGTGGTTTACTCCTTATAACATCAGCTATCTGCCAGTGAAATTCCCGTTAAAATCAGTCCAGCTGTTTAATTTTGGAGTCCATAGGGAAAATAACATACATACACAAATAGTTTTTTTTAATATTATATAGTATGTAGGTACTTAAAAGTCAGAGTCAAGTAAAGTAGTTGGGCTCTAGTCCATATCACACCCTAGTAAAGTGATGGAGGCTATACTCTATGCTTCTATGGAGCCATCGTCTTCTATGCTTTCTTTCTAAGTTTTTGTAAAGGTGTCGAATAAAATTTATTTTCTTTCTTTCTTTCCTTGAAAAAACACATGTTTCACTTCGTATCGTTTTCCTCAACGATCTATTACTATACTACGATACTTTATCTAAGTTTTCCTACACTCGAGCACTTTCACGAATACTTAATCTCTACATAGTATAAATTGAAGTCGCTTTCCGCGTCTGTCTGTCTGTCTGTCTGTATGTCTGTATGGCCGCTAACTCCTCCTAAACCACGCAACGGATTTAGATGCGGTTTTCACCATCAGTTAGATACATTTTCACGGAAGGTTTATATATATAACTAGCGACCCGCCCCGGCTTCGCACGTAAATTACACCCGTGCGAAGCCGGGCGGGCGGGTCGCTAGTAAGTAATAATTTACTATTAATAAAAACACAAATTTAGGAAAATAATATCTACAAAGAGGTTTGACGATGAACATGCGTAATCAATGAATAGTCACAGTCAATGTGACTGTGACTATGACTTGTTTGACGCTTTTAATACTATGTAAACATGTTTAATATTACGACTAAAGGACATTGAATCTACGGTCATGAAAATGTTGTAATTTTTTTAGAATTTATGGTATTTTTGCGAAGTAGATCGTGAAATTTTTTTTTTTACAAATACATAGGTCATTTAGTATGTCGTAAAACGTAGGTACAGCGAGTGTCGGAAGGTAGGTACGTCAGACAAACAAGGGAGATATGATGCCTTATTATAGATATCTTATTGTGATTCGGATTGTGATCGTGATCGCGTGCCATCTCACTTACGCACGTGGTGCGAGTAAGTAGATGCGAACGGGACGGCATGCGATCTCGATCACAATCAAACTTCTATAATAAGGCCGCAGGTTAGGTGGTGTGGCGGTGGTGGCGGATGTGAAAGCATCTGGCCTAAGTCAGGATTGATGCCTTCGAACTCACCCTGCAGACGAACTTCTCGCCTTGTTTTTGCATGTGAAGTATTAGTTCATTGGTGTCGCTATAAGTTTCTTAGTGTACGTAAAAAATTAGTGAGCCGTACCTACTTAGGTACAGTTTTTGCGTTAAGCGGTTTAGCGGGATAGTGATTTTTTAATGAAAAGTGGAGACATTTGAACACGAACGATAATTATACTAAAGCATATCTCCCTTGTTTGTCTGATCCTAGGACGGTACGTTATTTATTGTAATTTGTTGCTATGTATATTATCTTTGGTCTTTCTGTTTATTTCTTTTTGCCTTTTATAAGGTGTTTTTGATGCACGCCTAGTCGCCTACGTACTATTTGTTCCAACCTGGTGGATGACTGGTAGAAAATGTTTAGCATTAAGTCCTCCAACTGTACATGTTTACTTAATTTGTAAGTGTGCAATAAAGTATTAAATAAATAAAATAAAGTAGCTTATTGATAGAAGGTGACAACTAGGCGATTAATTTCTCGCATTTTGACCCGGCAAAACACTTTTTAAGTATACCTTTTTTAGGGTTCCGTAGTACCACAAGGAACTCTTATAAATTCGCTCTGTCCGGCCATCTGTCTGTCAGGTCTGTCTATCCGTCTGTCTGTTAGTCCTATTTCTTAACCTTCTAACTTCTAAAAACTGCACAAAACAGTTTTAGCGGGTACCTAGTGAATAGTTGGGTCCAAATTACTCACTGCTATATTCTTAACTAGTATAAATTGTTTTTTTTTACTCCCGTTAAATGACCTGCCGGGCTAACATGCGTGTCGCGACAAAATGTTGTCGACTCTTTTTATCGTGCCAAAGCGTGACACAAAAACGTAGGCGTCTTATCGCGTTCTCGCTTGAAAAAGTGACGACAAGATTTTGTCGCGGTGCGCATGTTAGGCAGGCTGATAATCTTCAAACAGTTGCACAGATTTTCTTGAATCATAGCTGAAAAAAAACACTCGCAAAAGTCGCCCTTCAAAAAAACTATATAAAAATCGATTCAGCCGTTTGGGAGCTACGATGCCACAGACACACGTTAAACTTA
This sequence comes from Agriopis marginaria, assembly GCA_932305915.1. Lineage (NCBI taxonomy): Eukaryota > Metazoa > Arthropoda > Insecta > Lepidoptera > Geometridae > Agriopis > Agriopis marginaria. The sequence continues at coordinate 6,634,366 of OW029926.1, forward strand.
TAACACCCCTGTTTTTGCGTTAGGGGTTAAAAACCTTAAATACATTATCAATAAATAATACAATAAACAAATTAAATCTACGAGCTTTTGTGGATCAAACAATGCGAGGCAGGATTCTCAGCGGTTATTTTTTGTTACCATCATTTTGTGTTTGACCTCGGTAAGGGCACCGCAAAAACTGGAAGTCGGGAACCAGTTTGCGATACCTATCCATAACAGAAGCAAAATTTGCTACTGATGCTATTTTATAATTTTGTATGCCATTGGTTGAGACATGCTCACGGGTCGCCTGATGGTATACAGGTGATGGTGATGGTAAGCAGGCCTGGTAGGGGCATCACAGTTACCTATGTTGCCTACATATTTAAATACACTATTAACACAGCGCTATTATTACTATCGCGGGTCGAACCTGGACTAGGTTAGCACAGGAACGAGGCAGATGGTATAGCAAGAGAGAGGCCTATACCCAGCAGTGGGATGGAAGGCTGTGGATGATGATGATGATGATTAACACAGCCCTTTTGAAGAATATTTTACCAGATTTATTTGATTTGACTTTGTTGACGAAGAAGTGATCTTATAGTATGTATATATACCTACCCATGTTGCAATGGAGTAAAAAAGTTTTCTTTCTTTCCAGTGTTACAACTATGTCGAGCTGAAATAAAGAATGTCCAGCCACAATGGTATTCTGCCAACATAATAAACGACGGTTTTCAACCCAAATCGATCTCAGAAATTTTCACAACAGACGCACCCTTTTCCACTGCAAACCCTATCATTGTTTCTTCGAAGAACAGCGACTATGATATACAGCTGCTCTCCACATTGGCACCTCCTACATCATTCGAAACCAGTACCACAACGTTTCCCTCATCGAGCCCATTCAACCAATTATCGTCTTTCTCGCCAAGTCAGTCGCCACTACCCCAAAATCCATCCAGTCCGCAACTCTTCCAACAAAATATCCCGCGTACAAACCAGAATCAGCAATTGTATCAGTTCATTAATCAACCTTCAGTTAAATTCCAACAACAAACTTCACCTGCTGAAATAGAACCGATGCAACCTGTGTTGAAAATTATATCAGAACTCCAAGCTCAGCCTCAACGCAACGTCCAAATACAACAAGAGCAATCTACATCTAGGGAGAGTTTGCCTCAGAACCCGTCCGTGATAAATCTCACGACGTTCTACCAATCGCAGCAGACTGATACTATGCTTCCACAAATGCCACTCGAATCGGTTCCGCAAAATGATCAGATTAGTATCGGGCCTGAGGCATCAACACCCCTCCCGCCTCAGAGCATTCCACCGCAACCCAACTACATTTTAGTCTACCAACAAGTTCCTCAATCGATCCAAAGTGACCCAAATCCGTCATCACCTAGTACTATAGTGGGAGAACAATCATTTACAACCAGTGCACCTCCTATAACGAGTACATTATCTCCTACATTCAGCTCTCCATCTCCGACGTTTTCCACCATTGCGAGTCTTCCAGTGACGATGCGTACGTCTCCTTTGTTATTATTTACAACACAGCCTCCATCGACGCAATATCTGTCGACATCCACATCACCAAGAGTAACGGTCACATCATTATCTACTATCGGCAGTAGTAGCAGCTTAGGCAGCAGTAACGACAGTCCTAGGATCACAAATTGTATGCTACCGATATCAACAACACCCCTTCCGAGGTTAACCGACAACATGCCTTTACCGATCAATCAACTGTTCCCGCTGAAGATAAGAGTGGTGGCTCCGAGTGGATCCATCACAAATGTGAACTTTAATCCAACGGCTAAACCTCCAATGACGACTCGGAAGTATATTGCGTATACGACGCGGAAACCGGCAACGCGAAGGTCGCCGAAGCCTAGAAAGAATACGTATGAAAGATGTTTGCAAGGCTGTAGGAAAAACGGCCAGCCTTTGTGCGCCGCGCCGCTGTCACAGTTTCCGGTAGACCCAAAGACTTTGAGAGGGTTCCCGTCAGTGTGTCACATGGCTTGTCACAACTCTTACAGGAAAGATGGCAAGTATTAATTCCTTAATAGATCGCACCTTACGGAATTACTTCAGTTACCGCAGACTTGTGTGATGAACAGCGAAGTCCACAGGGTCCGCTGCTGTTGGGCGTATAGTTTAGTATTTTTTGTAGATGACACAATTATACTAATACCTACCTATTATTTAAAATGCGAAAGTGCGTTTGTTTCTTTTTCACGCAGCAACAACGGAACGATGAGACTTTTTTCAGAGAGATAGTTGGAGAGCCGTAGGAAGACAAATTTTCATTCCGAAAATAATGTACAATTTCTAATATATTATCTACGAGGGTAAAACTGCGGGGCCCTGCAAGTTCCTTATAAATAACAAAGCATACGTATTACGTACATCAGAAACGTAAGTTTCTTGAAACACGAATTCAATAGACCTAAATAGAACAATGTAGTGTAACCAGTGCGTGTAAAGTGAGCTAACCAAAACGGTCGAATCGACTGGTTGCGACGCTACATCATAAATCTACTGTACCTAATCACTAGTTTCCAAAGAATACAAGTGAAAATACAATAGATCTCATTTGTTTCAATATTTTACTAGTTTATATTTTACTTACTCCCCGCGGTTTCACCTCAGATTTTTCTGAATAAAAAGTATCCAGTCATTCTCCGGACTCCAATATCTCTAAGCAAAAAATCAAGTCGATCCATTGCTCTGTTGCTGCGTGCTAGAAGAACAAATAAACACACTCTCGATTTTATAATATCAGTATGAGAGAATCCACTCCATTATAGTTTAAATCCAGTAGGACTCATGCTACTCTTCTCCTAACCGTTAGCGTTAGTTCTATCAATACACACGAATGAACCTATGTAGGCTCATGTGGCCTTATTTATGCCCAATACGTCCCGATGTTTCGGCACTCAAACTTAAAAAATATTGTTTCGATATAGCAAACATTCTCGTTACGGACCTAACTTGGTAAAATTACAGTTACCAACAAAAGTTGGTTCCTTCTAGGCAAGCGTGCTCCAACGTAGACCGCATCATCGCTTGACTTCAGGCGTGATGGTGGTCAAACGCAAGCCTATTATTTATTTAAAAAAAAAAATGTAAGAAAATTATTGGTAGAGCATTTACGTATTATTTTAAATACAAAATAAATTATTTAACACTAGTGTTAATTAATATGTATGGGTATGTCCTGGACCCGGGTATGTCCTAAAACTGCGACCAGAACCACCGGAGGATGGGCAGCAGCATCCTATTAGTACACGGTGAACGTACTGCGATCCCCAAGCCGCCTGCCAAGCGTGGGGATTATGGCAACACCCCTCTTTAAGAGGGAGGCCTTTGTCCAGCAGTGGACGTTTGATGGCTGCTGATGTGTTAATAATTAAAAAATAAAATAAAATATTGAAAAAAAATACTTACCCTTATGGTAGGGTAGTCCTTGAATTTAAAGCATTTATTTACTTTTTAAGGCTGAAATTGGCTTGTCACGGGCAAACCATTACACTATAAGCTAAGCAATGAGAAAGGGTTAGACACCTATCCGTGGATTGTCTAGACATCTATGGTCGTATATAATACTAATACTTCTAATACTTTGGATGTCAGGTAATAAGACCTGCACTTAGGTCTAGCTTAGGGTGCATCTCCCTTAGCTAGACTCAAACCAGCCAAGCTGCACGGTCTTAGGTCGCTGGCATAACTTTTCCTCTGCAATTTCGTCAGGTATTGTGATAAACCCACAGCGTCACTTACGCCTAATATCTTTGTTTCAGCATTCGAGAAGGTCATAGACGGCAGTTGCGGCAGGCTGCGCACACGCATCCGACCTATCGATTCAAACTCGAAGCTAAAACGAGAAGAGCTACAAAAAGTGCAGTATTTCTTGGACAACTCTGGGCAGCAAGCTGTTATTGAATTCACTGGTGCTTACTCGTAAGCAGTCTATTAAAGATTTTCTGCGGGTAGATAGGTATTAGCAAGGCTGGAAAGAAACTTAGGACCAGCCAGTGGTCTGGTCCATATTTCAGTCATACTGAGTCATCTGATCTCCATGATAGTCCACGGGAACAAAAACTTTGTCGTGTGCACCAGGATTGCCAGCCTACAACTTTTTGTAGCGGCATAATTTTATGGAATGCCGATTTCCACCAACTCCCTGACAAAACTTCATCAGTGCATGCTTTTGAATGTAACACTACGGCGCCGCCTCAAATTTAAAAAAGAAGCTGCAATTTAAAAGCAGATCTACCTATGCTTGGCAAAAAGATCTCGAAACGAAAACTTATTTTCTTTTGACAAGACTATGTTAAATATTAATTGTTATTAAACACGTCAGTTGAAGAGTTTCACCCTCAAAAGAAAGACTAAAGTTTCATCAAATCATCTTCATCAGATGTACTGGGTTGCTAGTATTTAGAACTGCGATAGTGGCGCCCCCATTAATTTCTACTCTTTTTTTTGCTAAGCTGTAAAATAGGCATGTTGACTAATTACTTTTTATTACCTTCTAGTATGAAAAAATATTTAAAACAGTCAATTTTGAGGCAATTATTTAAAAAAATAAAATTGAAACAATTACAATTTAAAAACAATTTCTTTAGTAGAATCGGGGGCCAGGTTTTTTAACGTAAATACTGTAGCAGGTACTTGAAGCTGTCAGAGCAAAAAATGCTGGGACCTACTTTATCTAAAATAGCTTCTTATATTTCTGAGATTTCCACCTATATAAATATCATTAGTTTCCTAAAGTTAAATGATTATTTACGGGATATTTATCGTGGTTTACCACCCGCATTTTTCAGTCTTCCCGTGAACATGGTGCATGTAACTGCGCCGAAATATCGGGAGCTCATTTCCCAACCTTACCACGGTAAATATCCCGTAAATAATCATATAACTTTAGTGAACAACCGTGACAGTTTAAAACAGTGTTTTATCATTAGTTTCGTAAGACTAGCCGAATTATAAAACTTCCATCATTGTCCGACAATGTCGATTAGTTTGTTAAGTAACTGAATTGTTTTATAACTGAAATCTTAACAAAAAGCAATTTATAGATAAGAAGTAAATATATTTTATCGTACAGAAATGTTTAAATGAAAGTAAGTGATTCCGTCCATAATTTAAAAATATATTTTGTACATAACTTTCAATATAAGTTTTATATTAAAGTATTGAAACGAAGTTGTTTGTTTTTTACGTTTTACATTATATTAAAGTAAACAAGCTTATCATCTATAAAATTCATTAAAATGTACTTACAAAATTGATTTAATCTACATTCGCCTCGATTTTCTTGCACCTTTTTTTTTTACTATTCTGACAGGCTGGATTTATTTGAGTCTCTTATCATTTTACCAAAAAGGTGCACTTCAGTAAACAATTTAAAATGATACATCAAAATCGATTTTTGTTGTTTCCTTACATCTAAATCAGTTCAGCCAATTGTAGCTAACTTTCTTCATTGTAACTAATAATACAACGGATGAGATTTCCATTCTGTTAAATAAGTAAATATTTAAATTCTTCCTACTACTGGGTAAAGGCTTACTTTCCCACCTTTCATGGATACTTCCTATGTGTAGCGTTTGTACTTTGGGGGCCTCAGTTGATTTGGTCTTGAAGCAGCAACCACCTTTTACTTGTCCGTGGGTATAATTTAAACTGTACCCTGATTTAAAACCTCTGTTGAAAGTTGCCTTGTTGCTGCGAGTTGTTGCCCTGTTGCTGCCCGCCGAACATCATCTGTTGCTGCTGATGGAATTCCTGTTGTCCCCCGCCTGTAGCGTTGTTGCCTTGGTTTGGACCTGTAATGGAATTAGGCGACATGACGTAACATGTGGTGGAAACCGCTGCAACTAAAACTAGACTTATGCCCGTTTTCACTAACCCCAAGAGTCGCCTAAATCAGATGCCTAAATATTTGGAAGTTGCCTAGGGCAAAGCAACGTTTCACCAAACTTTAGGTGATAACTAGGCGTCACCAAAAGTTACGACACCGATTCGGGGGTGCCTAATAATGGGTAACTTTTAAACTGACAGCCCGCGCCGCGCTCGCTCATTCACATCACCACGCTCGCTCACTCACATCAAAACGATAGATAACTGTCAAAAACTTAGGCTGAATCAAATAAATCCAAAAAACGCAAATCAGTGTTACTTTATTAATTTTTTCCATCGAGATACAATTCCTATAGTCACAATCTCTCAGTGAAAACAGTCAAAAAACGTCCGAGCGTCATTGTACATTTGTATCAATTATATACTTCACAATGCCACATTTACTTCAATTTAGACGTTATGTCGCTTGCATAGTGTTCAACGTTAGTTGTCCGCTGTCATCGTAGCTCTGGCATCGCGCGGCGTTGTAGTCGGATCGCGGTTACCTTGTAACTAACCAAAAAGTGTGCGCAATTCGTAGCGTGCGCCAAGTTTTGGTTCGGACATTTTTTGCCACGATTGTGACTTGATTTGTGTGATTGTGATATGTATTGTATCACGATGTTTTTTTTTCTATCGAGCAAAATGTCCTAGATAAAAGATAAAATTTTGATACGACACCATTTTTATAATTCTAATCTAACTGGAATGACCGAAATTGCTAAGAGTGGAAAAAGAGGGCCTTAATGATCCATTTTTATTCCGTAATTTAGAACTTATTTTAATTTGGTTCCGACTATCGGTTTTGTTCATGGTCAGCTTTTTTATAAGTCAATATAATATCCAGTCCCGTAGCCTTTTCACTGAAAAGCCAAGGGCCTTACGGACAACTGCTATTCCGGCACCAAACTAACGTTAAATCCGCAAACCGTATATGGGCGCGTTAAGGTTCACGTTCGCGTGATTTTCCAACTGAGCGGATTTAACGTTAGTTTGGTGCCGCAATAGCAGTTGTCCATAAGGCCCCAGGACGCATTTAATATGAGCTGCACCTTTCCAAATAGGTACCTTAATTTTACCAAATAGGTTTCCTGTTGCCGTAATTTTAATAACACCCAGCCATTATCTGTCCTGGATATTACGATATGAACATGAACAAGTCAGTTTTTTGTTCAAGGTTGTAGATACAAACGATCACGGTATTGCAATACGATTTTATAACGGGAAGGAAACTGATTAGACAATGTTTGTAATTTAGTTTTCCGTCCGTGTTTATTTCATTTCACGGTTCAATTACACCCAATTTCGTGTCTATACGATTAAACTGAGGGAATATTTTTTCTCAATAATTAACTCAAGTTTTACACCAAAATGTGCATGACGCTACATTAGCAATACTTTTCGCCTTTTTTGCGTGGAGGCTTTACATGAAATATATTTATATATTTCTATAGATATATTATTCAATATATAAATATATTATTATTTAAAACACTTTATTTCAATATAAATGTTGGCCTACGTGTTTTTATTTTTTCTATATTTTTGTGTAAGAAGGCTGTTGGCTATCCAAATATAAATAAAATAAAATAAAAATAAAAATAAAATAAAATAAACACTTAAAAAGGTTTTTCAATTTTCCATTGTTAAAAGCAAAATGAAAACCACGAATTCTGACCACTTTCGCAAGATTTTTAAACGTTAGACTGTAGCAGGTACCCGATATACCTACTTCAGAGAAGTATTAAAAGAAAATATTTTTATTCAGCTATTTTACAATGTTATTGCAGCTGTCAGATCAAATAAATGCTTGGACCGCGTTTAACAAATAACAAATAAAACGAATTGACCCGGGTATGTCCTAAAACTACGACCAGAGCCACCGGAGGATGGGCAGCAGCACCCTGTTAGTACACGGTGAACGTACTGCGATCCCCAAGCCGCTTGCCAAGCGTGGGGATTATGGCAACATTATGGCCCCTGTCTAAGAGGGAGGCGAGAGTTTTGGCGCCAACGTGAAAAAAATATGTCAGCTTGTTGTATTATTTTCCTGAACTTGTGTATTTTCGAGTGTTACTGTGTATTATTACTCAGTATATTTGTTAATGCATAATAAGGTAAATTATTATTTATTAAGTGGTCGTAAACGTGATGTAGTTTGGGTAAGTGATATAACGAGGTGAAACATGTCTTCGTGTTATTTCCAAAACTCCATAGAAACCTCTTGTAAAGCCTCCACCACTTTACTGGGGCATGAGTTTGACTTGACCGTGACTTACTTTGCTTGACTCTGACTGTGACTATGACTTGTTTGACGCTATTTAAGACTATGTAGGACTTTGTATCCATGGTCATGATTGTTTAGCAGTGGATGTTTACTGGCTGGATTACTGGCACACATAATTTTTGTGATGTGAACAAATGGCAAACCGTATATCTCATCTTCTTCAGCTTATATGGCAGACAAATAAACATTAACTTCCACGCTACTCACCCGCCATCCTCATCCTTTTCGCGTTATTCGCCGCATGATCGTGGTTGTTGGCTTGGACTTGGTTTTGTTGAGTCTGGAAAGTATAATAAACGATGATACTACATGATTGGTTTTTAACCGTCGGTGCTCCATTGACCAATAGGGAATATGCATGTGGTTTAAATATCGTTGAAACAATTTTTTTCCGAATCTTTATTGTTCTGACTTTATATTCTACAAAATATTTTTTATTTAGTTGCATTATAATTGCTTAAAATATTAAATAAAAAGTGCAAAATATAAGAGGGAAATTCAAATTTGCGAAACGCTTCACCATTGGTCAAAACGAAACGTGACGTCAAAAGCCACAACATCTTCTTTATCAGCGTCGATATTCATACAATTTTAGTAGTGTTTGATAGAAAAATAGTTTTATGTTGAGTTTCTGTAATTGTTTTCCATTAGATAGTGTAATTTTAGCATTCTCGTGAAACTAGGAATCTTTAGGACGATGACTGAGACTGGTTTTGTCAAAGTAGGCACCGTAGAAGTCTCGCCTAGGGCGCTGGTAGTGCTAAAACCGGCACTGGTACAGAGTGCATAATATTAAATAGGAACGAAACACACTTCTGACTAAATCACACCATGCTATCAAAATATAACATATTTACATTAAAATGAATTACACAACAATGCAAACATTATGTTGGAGATATTTCATCTCTTCTCATAACCTTACTATTTTCGCTTCTCTTGGAATGGGGAAAAAAACACATATCGGGTGTATTTCTAGTAGTGTTTGTACACTTTGGCACAAGACAATACCAATAAAATTGTTTTTAGGGTTCCGTACCTCAAAAGGAAAAAACGGAACCCTTATAGGATCACTTCGTTGTCCGTCTGTCCGTCTCTCTGTCCGTCTGTCTGTCCGTCTGTGTGTCTGTCCGTCTGCCAAGACCCTTTTTCTCAAGAACGCGTAAAGGTATCAAGTTAAAATTTATACTAAATACTTGGGTCTACGGTTTCTTTCGGCTGTAAAAAAAATTTAGTTGTAAGTCAACGCAATCAAAAGATATGAACGTTTATGTCGCATATTTTGCAATTTTACAGGGGAATCAAAACCTATAGGGTACTTCCCGTTGACCTAGAATCATTAATTTTGGCAAGAGGCAAGATCTTACAGCACATATAAAGTAATAAATCTGAAAGTTGTTAATTTGAAGTTATATCATAAAAAAATATTGGTTTAGAATTACAAACTTACATTTTGTAGTCGTTATGTATGAAAGAACCTTATTGTCAACTACAAAGTTAAGTTTGTCTTTCAATATTTCAATTTCAGTTAGTATTTTTTTTTTGGACTCGTGCTCTCTAGACGTTTCCGTCCAACGGAACCCTCAGAACACGAGTCCTATTCGTACTTGTCCGGTTTTTTTAGCTTCTTCCATGGTCTGAATATCTATAAAACTGAAAATCTGTGTGAAATAACTGTATTTTCTATAGTAAACAAACACAGAGCGTGGCTTATGACGTCATCCAAAGCCCGCGAAAAATTGCGGCGTTCATACAGCTCAAATTTATTCGAGGTTTTTAATATTTTTTAAAAAATTAATTTGAGCATTTCCAACTGTAATTATATTTTTTACTATGATATAACGATGTTAACAGTTGATTAAAAATATAAAAAAAACACATGCATATTCCCTATTGGTCTATTCTATGGAGAAAATTATGTTTCAATAGTCTAAATTTTCCATCGTTCCTCAATTGATCCCCCTTTGATCGGAATAGGGTAAGATAACAGCTTCTGGAGCACCCCCACGTACCGAGCGTTGATGGAGCAGCGATGGAGAGTTGAACACGGCCCAGTGTTCGACGCTGTCTAAGTCTTTCTCGTAATCGACAACGGCTGCTTTAACTCTTGACTATTCTCTATGAGCTGCTTCACCATGTGAATATGGTCGATAATAGAGATCCCGCTTCTGAAGCCAGCTTGTTCGACGGGCTGGCATTCGTCTAGTTGGCGCGTGATAGTTTAAACAGTTAATAAATTTGTGAAAGGAGACTTACGGGTCGGTAGTTACTTAGTATTTCAATGTCTATGATGTTTAAAGTTAGATGTGTCGAGAGTTTTTTAAATTTACGAGGTTCAGGTGGGACTGGACCCGGGTATGTCCTAAAACTGCGACCAGAAAAACCGGAGGATGGGCAGCAGCGTCCTGTTAGTATACGGTGAACGTACTGCGACCCCCAAGCCGCCTGCCAAGCGTGGGGATTATGGCGACACCCCTCTATAAGAGGGAGGCCTTGTTCAGCAGTGGACATTTAATGGCTGATGATGTGTAGGTGAAACTGAAAGTAAAATTTATCGTAACTCTATGGTGGGCTTAAGAATTCTTACGTTATTTTGTTGTTGCTGCTGCTGTTGATTCTGCCTGGCTTTCGACTCGCTCTTGTCGTCTTGATCGTCATCAGTCAAAAACTCTCTCTTCGGATACGGGATGGTACAACCGGCGAAAACGTCCTGTAAAAAAGATATTATTATCATTGTAATTTAAAGTAGGATAAGACTTGCTCTGATATCCCTACCACATGCTACACCATCGCTCCTTTAACGGCCTCTTATAGCAAATTTGACGGTTTTAAATCAATTTTATTCAGTTAAATTACAATATTGAGCTGGAAAAAATACATGTCACAGATACATCTCTGTTTGAGTTTTTGATTTGGTTCAAAACACGATAGAATAAAGTTTCCTCGATCAAAATAAAATCTGAAACAAAGTCGATTCAGTTTTTTTTTTTCGTTTTATGCTTTAATGAAAGGTCGTAACAACCTGGAAATTGCATGTAGCGAATGGCAATTTTATTTTTAAAAAAAATTATCTGGATAGAATTTTGATAGTGATTTCGTTTTTAAGTGAAATTAAAAGCGTAAAAGGGTCGCGAGAATTTGCGCGCACCGCGTTTAGTACCTAGCCAGGCGTCATCGAGGTCGGACCTATGTTCGTTTTTGTCGTTGCGCGGGCGTCCTGTCTCTTAGATGGCAATATACATCGTCGCTATAACTTGGCGGGGGCTGAGGGAGCGTTTTGTTGCCTACGCGACTCGGATAACCGGCCTTTAACTTAGTGAAAACTTTAGTACTATTGAAAACAAAGTCGAGAATAAATTCAAGAGCTTTCGCGTAGAAAGCGTGCAACTGTATAATTATAATGTAGGTACTATACCTGCGTAGGCAGAGGATCTTCAGTAAAGTAAGGGTCTTGCATGGCTTGCTCGGACGTAATTCTTCTGTTAGGGTCCATAAGTAACAATCGCTGGAGTAGACTGAATGCTTTGCTGTCCGGCTTTATCTTGTGTCTATCCATGTACTTGCTTAGAGAACAGTTTTGGTAGCTGAAAATATATAAAAAATTAATTAATTAAATAGCACTTTACAGTCATACCTTTTCTACTAGGGTGTGTCGGGGATGCCATAGAACACTTACAAAGGCCTATTTTGATTTGTTTTTTGGCAAGAAAAGTGTGCGTCATAATGGCAATATGGGGTACTTCTCGTATCAAAAAAAATGCAGGGAAATAAGTTCGAGACTGCATTGTTCTTTATGTCTTAATGCTGGATACTCTGTCTCAGAGCATAGTTTTAATCCAATCATTCACTCTGTTGTCTACTCCTTGTTTTTTAGCTCAATTTCGAAGCAGAGAACGTTGGTATTACCAAAAGCCCTTTTGATATCAATGGAGGTGGCCAAGCAAGACGTTTGCTCTTTAACTCAGATTCTTTAATCAGACTAACTCTTGTGGTCAAAGCTCTGTGTTTGCATCCACATGTGGTATTTTTGACAAGGTCTTGTCTAAGTCCAAAGTCTGACAAAGTTTCCCTAAAGATTTGCCTGTGAGTTTTTTTTTATTTTATACAGAACTAGCGGTCCGCCCCAGCTTCGCACGGGTATAGATTATAGCATATTTCACCCGCGGATAGTGTAGCTTCCCGTCAGTGAAAGAATTTTTCAAATCGGTTCAGTAGTTTCGGAGCCTATTCAATGCAAACAAACAAACAATCAAATCTTTCCTCTTTATAATATTAGTATAGATAGATCTACTTTTGGCCATCTACTCGCCTGATGGTAAGCGACGGCGTGGCCGAGGATGTAACACGTTGATCTAGAAGAAATCTATTCACTCTAGCCTTAAAGATCTAGATTATAGTTCTCAGGAAACAAGGAGGACGGCAGGGAGTTCCATTCTTGGGCAGTATCTCCACATCTCTTCTCTTTCTCTACATAGTATAAATTAAAGTCGCTTTCCGTGTCTGTCTGTCTGTATGACCACTAACTCCTCCTAAACCACGCAACCAATTTTGATGCGGTTTTCACCATCAGTTAGAATATTTTTCACGGAAGGTTTATATATATAACTAGCGACCCGCCCCGGCTTCGCACATAAATTATACCCGTGCGAAGCCGGGTGGGCGGGTCGCTAGTGTATCATAAATGACGACCCAAATCGTTGAGTACGAATCTTTGGAATTTCCATGAGGAAGGTGTATGGTAGTGTGTAGTCCCTCTACTTGTCCTGTAGTTTCTTCAGATTTTAACAACCGTGTGATTCATATTTGCCATCAAGCTAGGAACATAATCAACCTATGATCAGACCTAGAGTAAACATCTATCATTTCTGCTATGCCATCTGATATGAATACAAAACTTACTTTGATCTCTTGAAATCCTTCTGCAAAGTAGCATGTTCCGGCATTTTCCTGATATCCTCCCAGTCCTTCTCCAGCGGGAATCCCATTACGTTGAATATCCTATCTAGTTGGTCGTGATGGTACGGGTTACTCGTTTTTATGTCTTCTTGGCGACAGTGGAAGATCGGCTCAGATGTGAGTAGCTCGGCGAATATGCACCCTATGGCCCAGATATCTGAAAACATTATCAATAAATAGTTATCCCGAATTACTTATTGTACTTAATGCGACGTTTAAGCGGAAATACACTAGAGATTCTTCAAACAAACAGTTTTGAAGATGAACTTCTGCAAAGTAACACCTGATTCAATCAACTAACTGGGAAATTGCTGGCATACAAAATTAAAAAAATTTATCTGCAAAAGTAAAATCAAAACATATTTAAATAGACTAAACGTAAATGAAATGGAGTTGTTGCGAATTGTCTTCTGATCCATATGTACTCATATCTAATAATCTAATAAACTCATTAACATAAACAAACACACAAACCAAACATATCAAATACACATAATTATCCAAGTACAAATGAAATATATTAACCACCTATCAATGAAGTGAATTAATAACTGCATATGAATCTTACTGTAATGATCTATTAATTTATCCATAAGTATTTTTGTACTAAGTAATATAATCTATAACTCTAAAACATTAATTTAATATAAACTATCAATAATTCTATTAACAAAATATACTTATTATTTAAATTTAATTAAACTTATGTAGTATATTATCTTTAATTATCACCATTGAAGAGCACTAGTTATCGCGACACAGGGAATCCTATAGCGATAACAAGCGACTGTAATTAGTTATAGTAGCATGTTAATTTTAACTATATTCCATACATTTTTTGTTCATCAAATTTTAATTAATGTTAAAACTAAATATTGTACTAAATATTAATAGTGGCAATTATTTTTTTTTTTATATGGCCACTTAGCAAGAGTACAAAATATTTACTAACCAATAGCCTTAGTATAATGCCTAGCACCCAACAATAACTCTGGTGCTCGGTACCAGAAAGTGACCACCACAGGGTCCAAGTCTGCCAATGGCTTTAGCGGTGCGTTGAATAGTCGAGCAAAGCCCATGTCCGCAATCTTGACCCGGCCACGCTCTGGACCTTCACCCATCACTAAAATGTTGGCTGGTTTCTGAAAATAATAGCAATAAAATTTTACATCCCTGCACCAATAGTTTATTAACTACTTAAATATATTATGTGCAGTTTTTGAGGCAATCAAAAATGGTGAAGGAAAAACATCATGAGGAAACAGCAGATCTGTATGCCCGTAAACTTCAAAAGTCCAAAGATATATACAGTCAAAACCGTTTATAGCGACATCGTTTAGAACAACATACCGGTTAAAGTGACCAAAATCAAAGGTCCTGGCTGAATGTTATATGACCGCCTTATTGGTTGTTACAACTATCGGTTTTTACGACTCAATATGAGTAGTCCCTTCGATGTCGTTATAACAGATTTTGACTGTAATTACATGTATGAAATTCACCAAGACGCACTGGGCCAGCATGGTGGATTAGTGCTCATCTTCTCCGAGTAGGCCTGTGTTTCAGCAGTGGGAACATGATAGGGTGTAATGATAATGATAAAGATAGCCCGTTGGCAGGCATGGTGCACTCCGGACTTTAGGAATGTTCGGCCGGTGTCCCTTCCCGAGAGGGTCATAGCAGGGTAATCAGTGGGCGCTCGGCTTGCGCCCGGTCCGCACGCTGCGCTAGCCACGTCGCGCGCAATTAAGCATCTTTTCTGTGATTATTGCTACGAACAATGACTTCTAAAAGTTCTAAACGATCTCTTAATAAGCTATAAAAGATACTGTTGTGTTTACGGGTGCTTAAACAAAAAGAAGAACAAGGAATCGGAATTATCTTTTATTAATATTTCGAAAGATATTGACAGGTAAGCTATTTTGTTGTATTTTGTATTTAGGTAGGTACACCTAAACACTCATACTTGTATATCTACTTGCCTAAGAATTTGCTAATAGCTTGAGTAGGTGTTACTAACTTGTTATGGTTTGTTTATAAGTAGGTACTTAGGTAGGTACTTGTAATTTAGGTAGGTACTTATAATTTTGCATGATTGTTATTGGTCCAAATTCAGAATAAGCGTTAGTTTTTTTGTGCAGATTAAATGTCATTCCAATAAAAGGAGAATATAAGTAATAGGTAGGTTCTACATAATATGTTACATAGCTGGTAAATAAATACTAATAAGTATTCTGTGTAACACCCCTCTCGAAGAGGGAGGCATGTGTTCAGCAGTGGACGTTTACTGGCTGATGATGATGATGATTCTGTGTAAATATCAAGAAGACAATCCTAACGTTACACGTGCCGCGTCAGGAGAGATAGAGCTACGTGATAGAAAGAGAGCGGCCTTCTAGGTGAATATAGTGGGCAGTGTCCAGCGCTGTATGAGTTGAATTGCTACTATATTGCTTCGTAGATAGAGTCCTTATTGATTTAAATTTCTTCGCGGAGTGAACCTTCTGTGTCTATTATGGCTTTTGTGCCGTTGGTCCAGTTGGTAGCCAACCTGCCTTCTGTGCTTGGCGCGTGGGTTCAATTCCCACCTAGGACAAATATTCATGTGATGAACATTTGTGTGTGTTCTTTATCTGGGTGTTCACGTAAATTACACCCGAAGCCGGGCGGGCGGGTCGCTAGTTTATTTATAAAACAAAAAAAAATATGATGAGAACTAATGTGCCAATATCATAGTGTCAAAATTTTGTATTTGTTATGATAATTTCGATATGACAGTATGATATTGGTGCCTTCAAAACAATAGTAAAAGTTCCTTCTAGGCAAGCATGCTCCATCCTAGTCCGAATCTTTGCAATCATCAAGAATGATTTGGACAAAAGCAAGGCTATTATAAATTTAAAAAAACCATCACTCACCAAATCTCTATGCAAGACCCAGTTTGAATGCAGATAATGTATACCGTCCAGTATCTGATAGAGCAAGCTTTTCACCATTCCTTTTGGCACCATAACAGACTTCTTATTAGCCTTCGCAGCTCTGTGAAACTTGATGATGTGCCATAGATCATGTTCTGCATAGTCAAATAACAACCAGACTTTGCGATCCGTATGCGACAGGAAAACTCGGATCAGATTTATCACATTCGGATGCTTGAGCTCACGGAGTAACTGAAAAATAATATAGTCATTTCAGTACCTGGTATTGAATCCCGAGTACTCACAAATGGTGGGAGTGACCCTAAATTGCTTTCTAGACTGTATGTGTGACCAAGGTATGTCTTAAAACTGCGACCTGAACCACTGGAAAATGAGCAGCAGTGTCCTAATAGTATGCGGACACATCTTGAGCGTACTGCAATTCCAAAGTGGCCTGCCAAGCGTGGGGATTATGGTAACACTCCTCTCTAGGAGGAGGCCTTTTTTCAGCAGTGGAGGTTTACTGGCTGATGGTGAGTGTAGTCAAACAGGAGCACCAATCTAAATTGCCTCTTAGGGTGGCAGGAGCTGCAGCCCCTGCCTTCCAATTTGACTCAGATTGTTCCCACAGATTAATAAATAGTACTCCTAAACCTGCCACGATTTGTGTATGTAGAGTCATGGAATATTAATATACTCCACCAGGTATGCTATTTGGAGACACAGAGGTCACGTGGGTGACAGAAGCCTATGTCATGGGCACTGTAACCAGTGCCATGAAATCATAACTCCTCAATCTCCATTAATTAAGCTATGGGAATCCAATAAAACTATGTGGTTTTAATTAAAATAATGTGTTTAATACATTAAATTCGTGTTTAATTTGAATTGCTTCACTTGAGCGGACAAACAAAATGACAATAGAAATGCTTTTTTTATTTTATCAAAATGATGATATTTAACAAATTTTGTGTCCCAATTTCTGTATGTTGCAATGAAGTGGCAACTGGACAGTGACGTAGGCATGCCACTCTTGGAATAGCAGACTTTCTTTTATTGGATCATATTATGTAAAGCTATGGAAACTTTTTGGTTCTTCGACAAAGTTAGCACTATTTTACGAAATGAATCAGCGCAATGGCTATGTGTGTCCTGTGACACATCCACTTTCATACTGAATGGTAGACCCGTGTGAAGACTTTCCTAGAAAGCTCCAATTTTCGTTCTGCCTAGATTGTCTTTGCACCAGGCAGGTGAGTGGCCAGCTTTTGTATTTCTTTTAAGGTTAGATGGAATGCTCCTTGAATAAAACTATTTGAGGTTCTATTCAATGAGGTTGGAATGTTTTAATACTGAAACTGTGAAGGTTAGACAATAGTTCTTCACATTTGAATTTTGAAATTATGTGGTCAGATCAATCTAACTAACCGATCTGACTATGGATGCCCAACGTTATAATACATGGATAAAAACTACTATTGCATGCAGATTTCAAAAGAAGAAAGGCTTTCCAAGAAATCTTTTAAATTTATAGGCAAACATACCAATTAGTAATTACAAAAAATGCATTCCACAATTTATCTTAACATTTATTAGATGGTCTAATCATTGCCGTAAATAGGGCTGTGCCAGCGGTGCCCAGGCACAGAACACAAAAATATCCAGACCACAACCAAGTTTTGTTTTCAAGAGCGCAGTTATAAGAGGTTCGCACCGCGCGCATAAAAGGTTACTTACAGCACTGGGTGCAACATTCCTAGCGTAACCTTCTTCTCACCCGTCCTTTGGTTAGTTTTTAATACTGATTGACGTAAGGCGACTTAGACGACGCACATAATAAATATCGAATATTTGTGCTAGTTTCATGTAATAATTAAAATCGTTTCAGAGAGTACTTAGTATGTACTTACAGCTATTTCTCTACATGCCGACATGGATAATCCAGTACCCTCAATTTGTTTGAGGGCATAGTCCTTTGTGTCGGACCCATCTTTCCGCCTAGCTTTGTAAACATGTCCGTAAGTCCCTCTTCCAACTTTACAACCTTCAAAGTCAAAGAGATCTTCAACTTTAGACCGCTCATTCTGGGTTTTCACTTTGAAGTCATAATCCATCATTACTGGTGCCATGGTTTTGTTTTGGAAATTATCTGCCATGTTTGTTATTAAAAACAATACGAGTCGAGGCAATTGACGTGATCAACTGTTCATGATTGGCAAACCCGATTTTGATTTACAACTACGGTTTAGTCGGTTTACTAATCTCAAATTTCAATTTCAAGAAACAACTAATGATAAACGACACGACATTACAAGCCAACCAAAAGCCGTACACTGAAATTTTTGTATTTTTTTGGAAATTAAATTGTAAATCAAATTAAACGCTTCGAATTTCCCTTACGAAAATTTAGTCTTGATTTCGGGAGGCAATAATGTACGACACAGATAATGTACGGCATGATATTGTACGGCCTAATAATGCACAGCATGATAATTGGTGTACATGTACATGGAATATCATGTTGTACAATATCGTGCCGTGCAATATCATGCTGTACATTATCAGATCGGTCCAATAATGCACAAGCGATAATGTACAGCATGATATTCCATGTACATGTACACCAATTATCATGCTGTGCATTATTATGTCGTACAATATCATGCCGTGCATTATTGACTCTGTTTAATAATGTACACCCCGATTTTGTACAGCATGATAATTGGTGACCATAAAAATTCAAAACTGATGCTTCGTTTAGACGTGGACATTCCACGTCGAGTGTATTAGGTTCAAATGAAATGCACTGACAGATCCGACACAGAGCATCCGGACTGGAGTATGTTAGGTTCGAAATGGGTCACAGAACCGACACAGAGCACCCCGACTCCACCTAGTCTTGTGGTCCCTACCCCTAGAGTGTATATAAAAAGTGCGGGAGCCAGAAGCTCAAGGGAGGTCCTGAGTGAGAGCGAGCCATACGAGACCGAGCGGAGCGAAGGGGGGAGGTGGCGAGCGAAGCGAGCCGGTGACCTCCGTAGCGAAGCGAAGGTCTAGTGTGGCGAAGCGACACTCAGGGGCGACCGCAAGAGCTTCTGGCGGGAGCCCACCTGGAGTCAGACTTGCGTTGGTTAGGTTCGAAATGAGTGACAGATCTAACACAGTTTTACTCCTCTCTCCGCCTCACCACCAAAAAGTTTTGATGGTTCTCATATTTTTAATCTGTGACTATCTTACACTATCTTGTTCAAACGAAGCATGGAATCGACAGACGTCATAGACTCGACAGCCAATAAGAGCAGAGACATTTCAGCAAAATTAGCCAATAGGGAGATGCCACCTTTTATCATGTTGTACATTATCGGTCGTACATTTTCGGCCCGTTTCGATAAAACACGGCCCGTATTGCACGACATGATAATGTACGGCATAATAATGTACAGCCCGATAAAACGTGGACTTTTTTCACGTACATGGATTATTGGCTGTGCAATCCTGGCTGTGCATTCCTTGCCGTACTTTATTGACACGGGCCGATAATTGACGGCCAGTATTGTACGACATGGATTGTACAACATGATATTCGATGTACATGTACACCAATTATCATGCTGTACATTATCATGCCGTACAATATCGTGTCGGCAAATATCATGTTGTACATTATAGACACCCTTGATTTCAATACATATAGGTCAATGCTTGATTTGGGTGTCTATAATGTACAACATGATATTTGCCGACACGATATTGTACGGCATGATAATGTACAGCATGATAATTGGTGTACATGTACATCGAATATCATGTTGTACAATCCATGTCGTACAATACTGGCCGTCAATTATCGGCCCGTGTCTATAAAGTACGGCAAGGAATGCACAGCCAGGATTGCACAGCCAATAATCCATGTACGAGAAAAAAGTCCACGTTTTATCGGGCTGTGCATTATTATGCCGTACATTATCATGTCGTGCAATACAGGCCGTGTTTTCTCGAAACGGGCCGAAAATGTACGACCGATAATGTACAACATGATAAAAGGTGGCATCTCCCTATTGGCTAATTTTGCTGAAATGTCTCTGCTCTTATTGGCTGTTGAGTCTATGACGTCTGTCGATTCCATGCTTCGTTTGAACAAGATAGTGTAAGATAGTCACAGATTAAAAATATGAGAACCATCAAAATTTTTTGGTGGTGAGGCGGAGAGAAGAGTAAAACTGTGTTTGATCTGTCCGGGAGCCCACCTGGAGTCAGACTTGCGTTGGTTAGGTTCGAAATGAGTGCATTTCGAACCTAACCAACGCAAGTCTGACTCCAGGTGGGCTCCCGCCAGAAGCTCTTGCGGTCGCCCCTGAGTGTCGCTTCGCCACACTCGACCTTCGCTTCGCTACGGAGGTCACCGGCTCGCTTCGCTCGCCACCTCCCCCCTTCGCTCCGCTCGGTCTCGTATGGCTCGCTCTCACTCAGGACCTCCCTTGAGCTTCTGGCTCCCGCGCTTTTTATATACACTCTAGGGGTAGGGACCACAAGACTAGGTGGAGTCGGGGTGCTCTGTGTCGGTTCTGTGACCCATTTCGAACCTAACCTACTCAAGTCCGGATGCTCTGTGTCGGATCTGTCACTCATTTCATTTGTACCTAATACACTCGACGTGGAATGTCCACGTCTAAACGAAGCATCAGTTTTGAATTTTTATGGTCACCAATTATCATGCTGTACAAAATCGGGGTGTACATTATTAAACAGAGTCAATAATGCACGGCATGATATTGTACGACACAATAATGCACAGCATGATAATTGGTGTACATGTACATGGAATATCATGCTGTACATTATCGCTTGTGCATTATTGGACCGATCTGATAATGTACGGCATGATATTGCACGGCACGATATTGTACAACATGATATTCCATGTACATGTACACCAATTATCATGCTGTGCATTATTATGCCGTACAATATCATGCCGTACATTATCTGTGTCGTACATTATTGCCTCCCCTTGATTTAGTCAGTTCTCCGTTGAAGTTGGCATAATTAAAATTGACTTTACTTGACATTGACAGTTAAAAAAAGTATCCTAGATAATAAAACAGCAACACACCTATTCACCATACTCTATCCCACAATCTCTTACGCCACCCGACAGTATACACACATTTACATAATAATATTGTAGATTGACTATTCCATAAAAGATGGCACCACTTTGTAAGACAAAAACGTAGAATACCTATTTTCGCGCTATCCGTAGAAGAGGGCCACAGTGGCCGTAAGGACTTTTTTCTTTTATTGCATTTTTGGGGTCTTATAATGCATTTGCATCTAGCCACATTGACAAAAAAAAAAATTACGCAAACAGCTACGTTACAATATACTCTGCCGAATACCACCACTAACGCCAGTGCGCCTATATAAAGATATTTATGATGATGATACTTACTAAAAATAAATCAATAGTATATCAATCAGTCCGTACATAGAAAAAAATAGTTTTCTTTCTATATTTTTTTACAAAAATATTCCGTTTAACTTAACATTTTGCTTGTAAAAAGCCACCACTTGGATATTTCCGGCGAAAAAGGTCCTAACGTCTTTTATATTAACGTTTAACCGTTACAATGTGGTAAGACGCGATAGACATACTACACAAATACACAAAAAGGACGGCGGCGGCATATTGTTGGCTATTAAAAAGCAGATAAATTTCGTCCGTCAGACATCTTGGGATTCTAAATTTGAGGATATTTGGATTAGTATTATACCAAGTGATAAAAATGTAAAAGTAAATTATAGTTATTAACCAAATTTAATTTTAATTATATCATACTGTTTTTTTTAATAACCATGATGAGTACGCATGTTTTGGGATATGGTTTAGTTCACAATTGTCAACACACTTAATTTAGTTTTTATTATGACTGTATTCTGTTTTGTGTACCTCAATAAAAAAAAAAAAAAAAAAAAAAACGCATGCACGTCTTTTCCGTGGCCCTTATAGCGAGTAAGTCCACGTAAATGCGCTAAAATTCCGCGGAATACAGTCATAAGGGATAAAATACATATAAAAACTGATGGTAATAAATAAAAAAATATATCACCGCATGCTTGTGTTAGATTTCTTAATGGTTGGAATAAAATTTGTTAGACTGGCAACACAAGATAAAAAAAGAAGAAATAAAGGGTAGAAATATGTGTTCTGTGGGCTGGGCTGAGCAAGGACCTTACGGACAACAGCTAATTGCGGCACCTAATCCGCTCAATTGGAAAATCACGCGAACGTGAACCTTATCACGCCCAGATACGGTTTGCGGTCGCGTGATTTTCCAACTGAGCGGATTAGGTGCCGCAATTAGCTGTTGTCCGTAAGGCCCCAGACACATTTCACTACCATAATAGAGAAGTTACGTAGAGAGAAAGAGATAATTGAAATTTCAATTCTTACAATATTTTTCAGAAGCATACGATTTTTCCTAGTTAATGGTACGATCCCAAAATAAAGATGGCAACAACACAACGCTGCGCTGCCCGCTGCTTCACTTCAGAGTTCAGTTCAGTAACAAGCGAGTTACGCAGTTACGCACTTCTGTCTCCTGTAGGAGTACGTAATAGTGTTCTGTGGTTACAGAGTGAACACACGATTAGAAATGATTCTACTGTTAAAGTTAATAGTGTTAGTTGTCCTTAACCCGTTTTATATTATGTGTGTCACCCCTGGTCCAAAATACCCACCAACGAAGGGTGAAGTGTGGCCTAAGCCGCAATATCAAGTAAAACATAATACTTCTTACGTTTTGGAGAGTAGAAGTTTAAATATTACGGTAGGTAATACGTTTAAAATATTTATTTAGATTCCATATTTTATTTAAAATTTATGTTTTAAATGTTTATCGGGACTTATCACGTATTATTTAATATAGGTAAAAAATATGTACCTTAAACATAAACAACATAAACATTTAAAACATGTGTTCAAATCGCGAAAGTTTAAAAAATTTATGTTGGTTTGACTGTTTGAATACAAATCAGTTAGACATGTCGTAACACGCTTGAATTTTGAAAACACGCCATTCAATAAAATTTAACAATCATTAATGCGCCGAGGTCTCAGTGTATAAAACATAGATTGGGTCTCAGAGAAAATATTTTATTTGATCTGTGTTGGGTTAAGCTTTGATGACATAAATTAATAGTAAAAAAAAAGTTTTACTTAAATTCGCTAAACTGACCCTTAAAATGTGTTATCATAACTGAATTAATGCGTATTACTTACTACTTACAACATTATTTCATGTATGTGCTGCTTACCATTGAGGAGTTCCTCAGTCAGGTACCTACCAAGCCCAACCCTGAGGGCAGAATTAAAACCGGCTATCATAATAAAATTCCTACACAAAATGTCATGTCTGTGCTGTTGACTGCCGAAGAGTTTCTCATTGTGGAGCTAATCCTGTTTATTTACCATAAAAATACATTGTCAGCAGAACTGAACCACCATGTAAAAATTCAACTTGTTAGGAGCAAGTGGTTCTAATAATTCAAGTTGCAAAATTTGACTAAAACAAACAAACTAACATACTTACAAACCAAAGATTTCATAATACCTATACTGCGTAATTAATCTAAGCTACAAACACTGCAGGTTATTAAAAAGCATGTAATAAGTTCTTTTATTTTTATTTTTTAGTGTAACATTTGGGTTTACATTCTGAACAACAAGGGCTATGGCATGCTAAATAGGTACCTACTAAGTAGTATTTTTCCTTTTTCTATTACAAATTTAATCAAATTCTCGTAACAAAGTTATTACCTAGACCATGAACAATTTAATTAGGTGCCACGTGTGGGTAAAATTTTATTGAAACAAAATAGCTTATGTCATTATCGCTACATTTAAATTAAATTCCTACTTGTTTTACGATTTCTGATGAAATACAATTTTTTTTGCCATAGTTCGTTGTTTGTGCGAGTGGAAAATAAACGATCCAAAATGGATGGATCCTTTTTGTCGGACTAATATTTCTTTGATTTCAAATAATTTTATGCACTCATGAAAAGCTTGATTTATAAACATAACAATATTAATAAAATAACTAATGAAGACAAATAAGTATTTATAGTAAATAACATTTTTGTTACTTATTTTCATTTCACAGAAACCTTATTACAGCTGCGATATCCTTGAAGAAGCAATTAAACGCCTTCTTCACCAGAATTTTGCTCGCAGACAATGGTTCCTCAACGATAATGAAAAACAAAACAAACATAATCCAATCGTGTTACAACATCGTGATAAGTCTTCCGAAGTAACATTTTCTGCAAACGAAATAGAGTTCAGAATTGAATTGACCAAACAATGCGAGAACTACCCTCATTTAGAGATGGACGAAAAGTGTAAGTTAGAAAATGTACGATGAAAATAATAATGTTTTTTATTTTTTAAAAAAGTATTAAAATCCTGATACTTTAGGAATTATGGCGCCAACGTTAAAAACATGTCTCATCATTTTCCTAAGCTTGTGTGTATTTTTTACTGTTAAGGTGGTTCGTTTCACAAATGGCGGGAAATTCAAATTTCAAACAGTTTTCTTGTCCTTGTAGCTAGGCCGGGTAATAAATGTAAACAACTATGATGTTTGCGCAAATCTTGCTCAAATTGATTATTATTCTTTACAAAATCATGTAAAGCTATTTATCTCTAATGCACATTATTACTTACATTTGTCAATAAACTAATTTTTGCTGTTTCAAACGGTTTATTCACAAATGTAAGTATTATGGTGCGTTACTGTTAACTAATTGTACATGATAATGTAAAGAACAGCCAACATTTTGCGCAAACACTGTTTTATTTTAAAATAATTACCTGGCCTGGCTACTAGGACCAAAAAACCGTTTAAAGTTTGAATTTCCCGCCATAAGTGAATCGTACCACCTTAATGAGTATTATTCTAGTCTATGGTATTTATTTATCAATTTATCTATGGTATTATGGTGCTTTAGTAAAACTTCATTAAAATAATTATGTGAGGCGATATGGCTCTAATGGCTAAAGCCTGAAATGGGCGAAACAACAAAAAAGTGTGTACGTTTTTTTAACTTGAGATAATGAGAAGAGGCTTGTTTGACTTTAATTACACGCCTCCACCACTAAGCTTAAAGCTCAGTGCGCCTCTAAAAATCGGCCGTGTTTGCCCTGCATTCAATAGCTCAACTTTACGCCAAATACGCCAACGCGTGTATTGGGAAAACTGAGAGTGCTAACTGCCAACAGACACGTTGATTTGGTTGACGGACGGCGGAGAGGAAAGAGTGAGAATTACATATTTCCCTCTCTTTTTCTCCACCAAATCCACACGTCTGTTACCACTTTTACAAAACACGACACTGGTAAAAGAATGAACGAATATAATCTTGGGGTGGGGCCAACATGACCAATGTGCGAAAGCAAGCACGATCACACAATAAAATAAACCAAACTACATCTACAACACGCAGTACAACTTGCTATGCTAACGCTAGGTGTAATATTAATAATACAATAATACAAATATTTTTATTTTAGATCAACTTACTGTTGGAGAAAAGTTTGTGCTGTCGAGTGCATCTATTTGGGGTATTCTTCGTGGACTGCAAACATTTAATCAATTAATTTATTACTCCGATGATTTCACGGTAAAGTTTTCTGATGGCCAAAACGCAAGACTTTTACTTAGTTCAGGCGATAAAAGATCTACTGAAGACCGAATCTATCTGTTGATGGAAGTTAGCGACGGTCAGTAGGAACTGGTAGGTAACTTCAGTGAATGAATTTGATAGATGCTTTGTTACTTGTGTCAATCTGCAGCTTTGAGAAAGGACGACTCTTTACGTCATTGGTTGGTTGTTAGCTGTCTTGTATTGGAAGTGATAATCTGGTAACATATTTTTCTAAATTTTTTGCCGGAGGCGAGGAAAACTCATAGGTTCACATTTCCAAATACCTAATTATAATTATTTTGACATGAAGAAAATAATTGCGAATGATTAATGGAATACACTGGCTACAGGAAATTGTTTCAGAAGCCGGTGGCTTTTGATAGCTTGAATACTCGAAAAAAAAACAATGAGCCATTTAAAACATTTCAATTGTTTTGAAATTTGATTCCGCTCTCCGATTATAAATATCACACCAAATTGGTGTTTTTTCCCTGCCCTAGTCTTTGATCAGGATAGAGCGAATTGTTTTCCGGTGGGTTTAATTTCGGAAAACTACCCATCACACCATCCATCCATGGATGGGCATCCAGTGGATGCAAAAGGCAGGCTGTCGTTCAGTGTGGAGGTTAAAGGGGGAGGCCTATGTTCAGCAATGGACGTCTTCTGGCTGATGATGATGATGATGATGACCTATCACACAGGAATCGGTCCGGGATAAAAAATACTCCATGTCCTAATCCAGGATATAAACTAATTGCACGTCAAACTCTATGCTGGTTAGTGGTTACAAACAACGCTTGTGTGCCACGCGCCACCCCAGCTCTATCTACCCCGGGCCGCCGCTGACTACTATAGGATGGAAGGATAACAGCGATTATTTTCATTTTTAGGAAATGCGTATAAACGCTACAAAAATTAAAGATTACCCGGCGTACATGCACAGAGGCTTACTCATAGACACAGGACGTCACTACCTTGAACCTGAGACGATAAACTTGCTGATAGATGCTATGGAAATGAATAAAATGAACGTACTACATTGGCACATCGTGGACGACGAAAGCTTTCCTTATCAGAGCACGAGTTATCCTACTTTGAGGTAAAAGTTGTACTATTTCAATAGGTACCTAAATTACTGCTAAATTCTGATTGTTTTGTTGACGTGTCCAAGTGCTTTAATGTGTTCCAATGGAAATAAATAAATATGTCTATGACAGGCAACATGTTGTGAACGGAAGTGAAAATACGTAAGTCCAAATGCTCAGTTGTTGCAAAGGCATGTTTAGTGGGTACTTTTCTCAAATATTGCGTAATATTCACGTTTCACATTTATTATTGTTTTTGCGTATTTTTTTTAAAGCAAGACGATGTTTACGTAAAATAACTGAAAAAAAGCTGCGTATAAGCTATTTCTCTTAAACCGTTTTACTCAAAAAAAACAGTCCGCGATATTAGTTTTTTTAACCATAATAATTATCTGTATCCACACAGCAGCAGCAAAATGTACGCGCGGGTTAGTGCGTTTTGTTATACAAGGAATTGTATGAACGACTACCTAGTGACTACGCACTGTATAGTGTATAATATTGCTCCCCAGCCGCGTTATTCCTGAATTGGTAACTATTTAAAACACTGTTTTAAACTATCACGGTTGTTCCACCATGTTCACGGGAAGACTGAAGAATGTGGGTGGTTGGTCGAACAGTTAAAAAGTTAGGTGCAGACATAACGATCTAGCATTTTTCTTAGTCATTTGCTACGGTTATCACTGGAACTCGAACTCGAACCTAAGTCCCGACAAAACACACTAACTGTATCACTGCGTATAATATTTTGAACACATTTTGAATGCGAACTTTTATTTTTATTTAGAACATGGTACATGTAACTGCGCCGAAATATCGGGAGCTCACCCCACAACCTTACCACGGTAAATATTCCGTAAATAATCATATAACTATTTAAAAGTTTCAATTATCTTTAGTTCCTTGTATTACGAATAGGAACAAAAGGCATGGGCACAAGCTGCGCTATGCTATAGCTGACACGCGTTTGGTTTGCAGAAGGGAGAATATTGCTGGTGGTAAAACCTTTCGACAGTGGAAAAGTGTTTCCGCAGTAAATATGCTTGGCACTGATATTTGTTACAGCAAATACGGCGCATTTCACTCATCGATGGTGTACACCAGAAAAGACATTGAAAAGATTATAGAACGCGGAAGACTCGCGGGCATCAGAGTGGTTCCTGAATTCGATGTTCCAGGTACGATCTACGTTCGTGGTGGTAGTTTGAAAGAGGCATATGAGGTTAACGCCTAGACTACATCAAACTTAGTGGAGAAGTGAGGGGTGCGGGAGTTCATGTTTGGTGTGTACTCTTTTGCTGATGACCACCAAGCCTGTCTTTACTTCGAGCAAGAATTTAGCCTTGAGCATCCAAATAGTCCGCTTTTACTTGGAGTACTATTGTTTATTTATTGGAGTTATTATGTGGCAAAAGTAACAATCCGATTTGGGTTGCATGACCATCAGTTTGCCGCATTCGCAGATAACCACAGATTGGCCATGTTGGCCAATCTGTGGTTAAAGATAATTTTATTTCATTCTTTCGGTTCTTGATACTTAGCCCCACCTCAATCTTGATTTTCTAGCTAGTATTGTCTATTAAACCCGCAAATAGAGTATTTCTATGAACCAGTGAACGTAGATTATCTACGGTCATAAAACTTAGTACGAAATATTTTGTGATCCGTAAGAGTGTTAGAAACCATTGCTTTTTAGCTAAACGTAGTTTGCCTCATTACTTTAGAAATGACACAAAATACAAATACGAAGAAATGAATGAATACAACAAATAAATATATACAAAGCTTGAATTTTTTCAGGATAGACATCATTTTCTAGGTGGCAAAAAAGAACACAATATAGGTAGGTACTACTAGGTACCGACTAGTATAGTAGATATCTGTTATAGGTAGAGGTACAATAGTAAGTAAAAAATATTAATAGAAATCTATCTGAACTAGAGTTTACAATATTTTTTTGTCTCAAACCGGCGCTAACGCGACGCGTGACTAAAATGCTAGTGGTTTCTGGCTCAACGTATAAGCATCGCCATGCAACGTGGTGATGCCACCAACATGCTGAGTACGCTGCCAACTGGCTTGACCACTAATTGTCTCTAGATCTTCAACGTAGTTATTGATTGAAGTTTTCAACGGTGTAATATGCAATCCAACTGGTTTTTTTATATAAAATTCTAAGTAGTATTTAGCTTGTGAGTATTTTGTTTAGTTAACATAGGCACTTGTCACATTCGAGAGTGTAAGTACCTATCTAATTAATATTGTTGTTCTCACACCAGGTCATGTCCGTTCGTGGGGTAAGGCTTTTCCCAACATTTTGACCAAGTGCTACAAAGGAAAGAATATGGTTAGCCTCGGCCCTCTGAACCCAATCAAGAATTCAACTTACATGTTTCTGATGCAACTATACAATGAAGTTAAGGAGTTGTTCCCAGATGAGTACCTGCACCTTGGTGGGGACGAGGTTGATACAGGTTGTTGGTAAGTTTAAATAAGTAATCCACGATATTCGCCAACATGCATTAAGCCAGCATGTTTGATTGGCCCATCCTATCTCTATCTCTTTTAATATTTTACTAAATTTTATTCGGAAAACGTGCAGTACCTATTATTCTTAACAAGGTAGCGAATAATAGTATTATTTCTAAAGACTCATTTCTTCTTCATCTTCATTCATTCTATTTCAATTTCATTCTTGTGATGCTTGCAGACGATGCGTAGTACGAGTAGCAAGTAGAAGTTGTAAGTAGCTACTACGCATCGTCTGCAATGTTTTGCTTATTGCAAGTGGCACTGGAAGTACCACTAAGCTCTACCACTGCCACTTGCACTAAGAAAAACATTGCAGACGATGCGTAGTACTTAGCTACTTACAACTTCTACTTGCTAATACTACGCATCGTCTACAAACGCCCTTAGAGTCTAGATTCACTTGTTTACTAAAAAAATACTTTCTTATTTATAAAACTCTAGAGCTAAATGTATTATCAAACCAATTTCAGTTAGTAAATTGCGGACTTTATTTGGAGATTATTATATGTTAAATTGGTCAAATTCAGACAAGTCCAGGCTATTACGTACTAATGATAGTTTTCGGAGATCTAACGAAGAAATAATTTTGCCTGTGTGTTTATTGGTAGCACATCGGGAAACATTTAGACACGGGTGACGTAGGGAACATGTGGGCAGTACCGGCATCAGGGTAGGGCACGGTTGGGTGACCACCCAGGGCGCCAGATATAAAGGGACGCCATTATACCTCTTGCATTTAAAACTCTATTCTTTGCCTTTTTCGGTTTGAATAGCAGATTTGGGGTGCGCCGTAAAAATCTTGCCCAGAGCGCTGGTAGTGCTTAAACTGGCACTGCATGTAGGTGCTATTATTTATTATACCTACCTGTCATAAGGTGGGGTCGCACGAACTGTCGAAATCACAGGCCGTGCTAGGCCACGCCACGCCCGTCGAGGCCTGTGCTTACATTCGCACCCTGCGCCAAGCCATCCCCACGGCGTGTGTCGGCTCGATTTGGCCTGTCATTACCGTCATTCCACTAAGTTAAGTGACACGGGCCTTTGAAGTTGCCCACAACGGGCGCGACCGATCCCACGTCACGTCGGCTTATCCTGGCGCAGCCTGGCCTGTCATAAAACGGGTCATGGGACCCAAGCTTTAGAGAAGAGATCTGCTAGAGACTGCGCTATTTTAATTAAGTAGAAGAACTCTGCTGAGGCTCTTATAGAAGGTTGTGTCCCAGTTGCAGTGGGAATATGAAAGGATGACAATGAGAATGATGATAACACTGTGTAGTCTGTGTACACATTTTCATTATAAAAAAAATTTACACAAATAAAATAGGGCTAAATGTCACAATAATTAAAAATGAAGAAAGTATATAATACAAAGACATTAGACCAATTTCTTTGATGCAATAATCCAAGCCTTGGAAATAGAATTATTCATATCGGATCTGTCAGACTATTTGATTGATCAACGGTAGACACACATCAAAATAAATGCGCATTAGATCTATCTACAGGAAATCCTGTGTTGGGCTAAATAAAAAATCTCTTTAAATAATATAAATTTATTTCAGGCAATCTAATCCAATTATAAGGAAATTTGTGAAGAAACATCATGTTAACATTAATAAGTTAAACGTCTATTTTATGAATATTGTTAAAACGCTACTACCGCCAAATGCAAAATATATATTATGGCAAGTGAGTATTTCATTCTTTCCCTTGTGATGACTCAAACAACGAGATTAGTATAGATAATAAAAACCGGCCGAGTGTGAGTTGGACTCGCGTACTGAGGGTTCCGAAATTTTGAATGCTTCAGATGCATCAACCTATTACCAAGATTGTTTGTAGAAGATTGTTTTATTTTTATAATAGGCTTGCGTTTGACCGCTAAATTGCTTGATGTTAAGCGATGATGCGGTCTACGGTGGAGCACGCTTGCCTAGAAGAAACCGATTCACTTGTGATTTGAAGACACCCAGATTGTAACTATCGGGGAACACCAAATCAGGCAGCACATTCCACAGACTAACAATTCGCATAATAAAAGTGGAATCAAAATCAAGCGAGGGTCGTCCGTATACAAAGAATTTAATTAGATAAAAATTTAGATCGATCTACGTGTAAATCTACAGTGCTAAAATGTTGTGCGAATGTGTTTTTAAATTATGTATTTATCTCTGATGCAATTTTTCCCCTATTCCGCTAGACTAACAGACTAGGTAAAGCTCTTAGCTGGACTCTAAAGGCGCTTGCAGATGATGCGTATTCTAACCTGGGGCCTTACGGACAACTGCTATTGCGGCACCTAATCCGCTCAGTTGGAAAATCACGCGAACGTAAACCTTATCGCGCCCAGATACGGTTTGCGGTCGTGTGATTTTCCAACTGAACGGATTAGGTGCCGCAATAGCAGTTGTCCGTAATGCCCTGTATTCCAAATTGGTCGTGGGTTTTAATTAAAATTTACTTATTTCTAGGAAGTGTTTGATTCATGGGTCACATTACCTAATAAAACAATATTACAAGTATGGAAGTACGAGTGGGTCAAGGAAATGGTTAAAGTAAGTTCAAAGATTACCAATAATTTATGTGCAAATTCACCTATTACTCGTTTTTTTTTTTTACTTTTGTCATTTAGCGCCCCTTGCTATTTGGCACCTAGAGCACCTCCTCTCGCTCTACCTCAGGGCCACGCTGCCTATAAAATCCTACGCCCTACGCCCTATCCGTAGAAGAGGGCCACAGTGGCCGTTAGGGCTTTTTTCTTTTATTGCATTTTGGGGTCTTATAATGCATATGCATCTAGCAACATTGACAAAAAAAATATCGACCGTAAATTTAATATATTTAAAAAAAAAACAATAGTACATATATCAATCAGCCCGTATATAGAAAAATAAATTGTTTTCTTTCTTTAATTTTCACCAAAAATATTCCGTTTAACTTTACATTTAACGTAGATTCCATAAAACATACATTCTCTAAGAAATTTTAGAGAAAATTAGAAAAATCCTCCTCCTGAAAACCGGTGGTTTTGCAATAGTGGCTCTTTGCTACGGATAGGGCGAAATATACTATTCCTTTGGGATAGTGTGTGAAATCTTATTATTTTAATGCCTTACTTTATGTTAAGTAGGTAAGTAGTAAACGTAGTGTTTTAATCGAGTATGAGTTTAAAAAATCTATTAAATTTGCAGATACTCAATTCCAACCATCGAGTCGTGTTTTCATCTTTGTGGTACCTCGATGACCTCTCCTATGATTGGGAGGCTTATTATAGGGTCGACCCGCGGAATATGGTGTATTATGAAACGTTTAATGCAACGGGTCTACAGGATATCGTAGGTGGGGAGGCTTGCATGTGGGGAGAGAAAGTTGATGATACTAACATTATTGCCAGGTAAAATTTACAAATTATGTACAAATTAATTTATCTACTTTATTGCTAGGTGCCTTATAGCAGATAAATTAAATAAACGGACAAAATAGTTGATTGTATCAGACGTTACTTTGCGGAAAGTCCATCTCAAAACTGTTTTGTGAATAAATAGTACCATGTCAACAGAGCTTCGTTCGTTCGATTTTTTCTATTTACCCACCAATACCTCCAATTTCATAACTATGAATGTTATAACTTTGGTTGCGGAACCCTATCATAATTTTATTATAAGAGTCTCAAGTTGAGACACAAGTTGAGACAAGAAAAAAAACTCGCCTAGTAGTTAGCCGTACTAGCAGTAGTAGTAGTAGCCAAGTGTTGACTTACTTTAAATTAAAATAAAACTACTTTTTAAATCGAGCTTACCAACATAAGAGTAAATAATTTTATATAACGTTGCATTTGTTCCCCCACCTAGGCCTTTGGCAATTATTATAAAAACATTGACGTAAAGTATAATAACATTATGACGCTGTGTACTATGGAAACTAACGTAGTATTCACACATTTTGTTTATTATATACGGAAATGACTCACTTATGATATTTTGCGTGCAAAAATTGCAAAACGAGAAGCAGTCTCGCGTGCCCATTCACTTTGAAAAACACCGCCGTATGCGGTTGAAACTATAGTCAGAATAATCAGCTTTGAGCTTAGCCATACTTTAGTAACTCCCGTGTAATATAAACAACAACACGTTATGTATCTACTCATTTTATTATAAGCTTTGGAAACGCATAAAAATATAAAATCTTTCAGGATCTGGCCTCGTACAAGCGCTGTTGCTGAGCGACTTTGGACTGGAATTAACTATAGTGAACCTATTAAGCCGGTAACAGATTATGCACGTCGTCGTATCGAAGAACACGTTTGTCGAATGCGATATAACGGTATTCCGGCAGAACCACCCAATGGACCAGGCTTCTGCTAAGGAACTAGATAGTTCATAAAATCCAATTTACAGCCGGACCTCCAATAATAATAGGTACTTGTACCTACGCAAAAATAAAGATATCAACTTAAAAAACACTTTCTACACTTAAGCCTAGGTACACTTTTTTTTAATTCTTGTAATTTTTTTATGTTGCTGTTATTTTGAACTGACTACCGAAACACGTGTATCGTAGAATTCGTAGGCAAAACGAAACATTAAATCCTTATGATCTGCTAATTCTATGCGACCATTTATCGGAATCAGAATTTCAGTTAATGTTAATTACTATACAACGATGTTGTTTTCTAATACTAAATTCATATATATAATATACGTAGTATAAGTAAAAGATCGTGGACTAAATTGATATAATTATTAAAATTACTTTATTATATATTACGTGTTTAAATTTTAGTTATTAATGTATTGTCATCTAATTCTGAAATTCTGAATTAAGTACATAAATACCTAGTGTTTACACAAACACACAAATCACCTTTCATATTAAATGAAGAATACGTAAATCTACTGAGTATTAAAGAAATCTGGATTTCAATAATAAGAGTTTTTATGAGGTTAGAACTGTCCGTAGCATAAATCCGTAACCATGATTCATCCTTATTGGACTTCCGAAATTCGTACAAATACGAAAAAATCCATGTATAATTATGGCACCACTGATGCCGTCCATGCCGACTTGCTCGCATTGTCAGACTGATAACGCGGCGCGGTGCGTGGTTGAAGTCAATCAAATCCACACGTCTGTTACGGCTTTTAGCATCGATGGTCCTATTTATTGGCATCACAGATATACACACTATAGATCTGTGATTGGCATGATTCGGAAAACGTCAGTGTTTTGTCGTTTTTTTTAAATTCTTTCCTCCTGAGAGGATTTTGGCATGGCACTTCTTATGCATTTGCCAGTATCAAATATTAAAATAATAAATATTCAAACTTGACAATATTAAATTATTTTAATATTTTTTATTATTTCAAGTTTGATGAATTTCGTCAAAGACGTCATAGTCAAAGTCACGCAAATAAGTCACGGTCAAGTCAATCATGCTCAGTAAAGTGGTGGAAACTTTACATGAGGGTTTTGTGGAGTTATGGAAACATCACAAAAATACGTATTATATTACTTTGCATTGCATACTCGAGCTCGTTCACGAACCCTTAATAAATAATTATCTATCATTACGCATTAACACTCGAAAGTTTAGGCAAATAATACAATAAGATAACACATTTGTGTGATTAACATTTGTGTTTGTTCTATAACTGGGTGTTAATATCTATTTAAGTATGTATTTAAACCTATATATGTATGTATATCAGTCTCTGGCAGCCATATCACAAGCTTTGCTTAGTTTGGGGTCAGATGACCGTGTGTGCAAAAATGTCCCGAATATTTTTTTTTATGTTTTCTTCATCATGGCGCCAAAAGCCAAAACTCCCTCCTTCAAGTTTTTGTAATTGATACCTTTTGTGTGTGTCACTGTCATGTCAACGTCCATCTATTCTCAACTGTCACCTCAATATTTATTTGTGTTCTAGGCGCCTTTCGTTCGTGTTGAGCGTAAAAAAATTCGTTATAGAAAACTGAAAAGCATAGAATGTTGTTCATGTAACGTAAATAACTGATTCGTGTTAATTTTTAATATTTTTCTGTGTTGTTTTAATGTTTACTATTGTTTTTACCCAGTACAGATAATTTAAGTTTCTCTTTCATTATAAATATCGTCAGTAAATATGGCAGGTATCCGAGAAGTTAACGATTTTGTCGAAGAGATTTCCATATTACAGTCAATGTTTGGTGGAACTGTGAGTGATGCAGTAATCACCACCGTCATAGAAAGCTGCGATGGTAATGGTATGTATATTCTGGTGTTTTTTATGTAAGAATGATAGGTGTCTAGCATCAAAACATCACATGAAAATTGTTATAAATATGTAATATTTAACTAGGTTTCATGTATCACCATGTACACTGATAAAACTCAGTGCGCAGTTACAAGGTGCCTATCAGGTTTTATGCATTATTTATTTGGGATGCAGTCTAGACTGCCCTCCCCTTGCCACCTACCTGTACCGTCCCATCCCGTACCTCTGCTCACAGTTTTAAAAAAGGCGCGCGAAACAACAAATATGTCTATCTGTTGATCAACCAGCCTTTGACTCACACTGGTAAACAAGTGCAATATCTGTAATGTCAATGCTTTTTTATATGGGTTAAATGCTTTTTATAATTTTATTTTTAATAGAGCATTTTAACAAAGAACATAAAAACTATTGATATGGTATAAACTGTTTATACATCGTTTTTGTTAATTAATGTGTTTCTGCTGGGTAGGTATTGAATTGAAACCATAATTATTATTATGTGTAGCATATAGTGGTATTATTCTACATGTTAGTGTCTGTTTTATACTAATATTCCTTTTATGTAGTATATTTTAAGGATAGCTCAACTAACTGGTATAATCGTACAAGCCTGTGCGCGGCGTAGTGCAGCGCAGGTTGTTTGTTGACTTGTTGTGTGATGGTTGATTTGCACATTTAAAAAAAAAAAAATGTGGTATTATGTCAGAAATCACCATGCCATGCTAAAGCGCGGGAAATATGAGGCATACTTAGCCTATGTCAACAATTCATGTGCACCGAAATTGTCACACTGCTCAAGCGCACTATAAACCAAACCACCAACATTAACCTACGAACATCTAAGCTCTCAGAATAAGATGAAGTTTATTCCATGGTAGAAACAAGTTACAGTTACTCAGCTAAACCAAACCACCAACATTAACCTACGAACATCTAAGCTCTCAGAATAAGATGAAGTTTATTCCATGGTAGAAACAAGTTACAGTTACTCAGCTAAACCAAACCACCAACATTAACCTACGAACATCTAAGCTCTCAGAATAAGATGAAGTTTATTCCATGGTAGAAACAAGTTACAGTTACTCAGCTAAACCAAACCACCAACATTAACCTACGAACATTTAAGCTCTCAGAATAAGATGAAGTTTATTCCATGGTAGAAACAAGTTACAGTTACTCAGCTAAACCAAACCACCAACATTAACCTACGAACATCTAAGCTCTCAGAATAAGATGAAGTTTATTCCATGGTAGAAACAAGTTACAGTTACTCAGCTCTAAAAGATGATGACATAGTAGAAAACTATGGTATCATCACCATAGTTTTCTATGGTGATGATACCAATGATGAACTAAGATCTTCAGTAGAACTCTTGAAACTTGTTTAGATAATTTTATTTATATTACACGAGAATTACTCACATGAGATTAAGGGGGTTAGTCCCACTTTAGTTGAAAGTTGTTTACATCGTTCATTTATTAATTACTACTTCTTATTTTGCTGACTGCTGCACCATTAGTAAACAAAGGTAAGGTGGTATCAAAAGTATCTGAAAGTCCCATTTCTGACGAAGTCTAGTACTGAAATTTCCCATTCTTTAAATTAGTATTGGTTCCGGAAACCATACTCAAATGATACATCACAAAAAAGGCTACCAATTTTTTTCCATTCGCATTTTACATAATGCCTTCTTGTACAAACGATGACGTAATTGATTTACCAAAATCAGTTGAGGTTTGTAGCTAGGGCTGCTATCA
Organism: Agriopis marginaria; assembly: GCA_932305915.1. Taxonomy (NCBI): domain Eukaryota; kingdom Metazoa; phylum Arthropoda; class Insecta; order Lepidoptera; family Geometridae; genus Agriopis; species Agriopis marginaria. Next base: position 6,671,768 of record OW029926.1, read on the forward strand.
CCTAAATCGCAGACGCCGGACACAAACTTCCAACACCCTGGATATTACGGTGAAGGAGTTTTTTCCCCAAATACCCGTGAAAGCGAGGCGTTCGGTCGTTGTCAGCCATCGTCGTAGATTTTGCAGCGCTAGAGAAAGTCGTAGCTTGGTAGCTTATGATTACGAATTATTTTTCACTTAGATTTGCTAAAACCTGGACATTTATTAAAACCCCCTTCTGGACGCCCCACGAATGCCTTCTGAACTGGAAAAAATCTGGGGAATCCCAGATGGATGGCAGGCATATTTGTAGGCAACATTTAAGAGTATGTAGATGCATACACTCTTACTGTAACACATTCCTTTTGGTTTTAAATCCTTAAAAGGATTTGGGTTTATGCCATTGTTTTTGAGTGCAGTTAAAGTAGATAATTCATTACTATTATCTAGTATATATTTATCTATGCTATTATTCATTTAATAGTATTTGGTTTCTTAGGTCAATTAAATGACAATTAGTGGAGCTCATTATTTGTGATATAAAGAATTAATTATTTATGTCATCAATTCAATAAAAGAATCTTTCTTATTATTGCCAGTGTCAAAATGGTTTAAACAATGTTATCTTTTTAAGTAATCATTAACTAGATAAATACATATCAATGTACCTTTTGGTATTGTTTTCCTTTGTTGGGGAATCCCCCATTAATGTAACTTTTGGTATTGTTTTTCTTTCTTGGGAAATCTTGGATAAGTAATTTTTATGTTCTGCAGTTATATCGACCCTTAGTACTTACTCATCCTCAAATAAATATGATAATTTACCAATGATGACTGGTATGGCTCAGTGGTAGCTTGTCTGCTTTATAAACAGTAACTCCCGAGATCCATTACTGGCCAGGTAGTTGTTTGAATGATGAGTTTAAATATCGAGAGTGGATCTCATCATCATCATCAGCCAGAAGACGTCCACTGCTGAACTCCTCTTTAACCTCCACACTGAACGATAGCCTGCCTTTTGCATACACTGGATGCTAGCTACTCTTACAATGTCGTCGGTCCATTTAGTGGGAGGCCTTCCTATGTGGTACTTCATTGATGGGTACAGCCCACTTAGTGAAGTGCCACACATAATGAGCAACCACAGATGGCAACACCCCTCTCTAAGAGGGAGGCTCTTGTTCAGCAGTGGATGTTTACTAGCTGATGATGATTGTAAAAATGACCATGAATGCTTATTGTCTATGATACATAAATAAAACCCGCACTTACAAAATAACTAGATTTAGGTTTTTGCAACTTAATAACAAGGAAAATATATTCAAATGTGATTGAACTCTTAATTAAAATAAATGAATTCACATTGTGGTTTTTGGTTTTAGATATTAATTCATTACGCAAACCATTTTACTAATCTAATATGAATCATTCATGTTTTGTTCGTTTTTGTATTTTATAACAATAATTATGTATGTATATTGCATATTGAGGCATTTTGAATGACTGACTATAATCGAAATACGACGTTGTATCGTATACCAAAGTGGTGGACATCATGTTATGATGTCCACCACTTTGGTATGTCGTACGTCACCTTACTTATTAAGTAACAAATCAGTACGTAACAAAAAAAAGGTGACAAATCTTAAATGGAGCTGGGTAGAAGGTGAAGGTTGGGCGGTCTAGGTTATGGCCAGAAGTGGTGACAGCAGGTGGTGTACTGCAGTGAATCCTATCAAGAATGAGGCAATTTTAGAAAGGCAGCAGGATGGGAATGGATACGATTGGCAAGGGGCTAGGACAAACATTCATGTGATGAAAATTTTTGGTTGTTATTATCTATTTAAGTATGTATTTAAAATATACATGTATCTATGTCTAATGTATGTATGTCTCTGGCTGCCATATTACAAGCTTTGCTTAGTTTGGGGTCAGATGACCGTGAGTGCAAAAATGCCCCGAATATTTATTTATTTATTTACTATTATTTGCGGCCCGCGATTTCACGCGCTTGGATTACTCCTAAGATTATCAGCTATCTGTCAGTGAAAGTTTCGTCAAAATTGGTCCATATATATTTATAAAATACTAGCTTCGGTCCGGGGCTTCACTCGCATTGTGAATAAAATATAGACAAGATCTCAGGCTACTCAGGGATATTGTAACTTTCTATTAGCAAAGATTATTTAGAATCTGAACAAACCGATCATTCGATCGTGCAATATCATCTCTTAAAATCAGGCGAGTTGGCGGTCAAACGCAAGTCTATTATTTAATAATAATAAACACTTCACAAACTAAACTTTACATCTATAATATTAGATTAGGCCAGGAATTTCCTCCCATGTACCGTGATAATGTTATTCCTGTTTGTATCTTACAAATTAATACATTTTGGTAACATTTTAGTGTACTACATTCATTTTAATTATAGCTGATATGACCTACTCTTTTATTGTTTCTTGTTGCTGCTCTGCGAAATCCGGGGTCCGTGCCCTTTGTCAACTTATACAATTTATTTTGTCAACTATTAAGACCCATTGTATGTACAACACTTTATAAGAGTTCGGTGTTTTACTTTATTTTCTTATTATTTCTTTTTTTAGTCCATCTTGCAGCGGATGCCATTATGAATTTCGCCGATGAAATGTCTACTCCGTCTCAAGATGCTACAGAGAGTATAGGTGTAATGCCCATACAAGCAACATCTGAGCTTAATGTCGATGCACAACCTTTCGTGTACCAGGAAGCACAAACAACAACGCACCAGCCATCTTCAACAACAAATCAGCAAACTGAAACAGTAGGACCAACAACTGAGCAGGAGATACCAACAACTGTATGTCACCAACTACTGAAATCTTTAAGTCTGCTACCATCAAATACAAATCTTCCACCATCAACAACTGCAAGACAACAATCACCTACAACAGAAAATCAGCAATCAGCAAGGCAACCGATATCTGCTATTCAACCACCTCCAACATTAAATCAGCCACCGGAGTCTACTTCTGGCCTACAATCAGCTGAACCTATTTCAGACTCTTTCTCTGGAGCGCTTCGTAGCTCTGGCGCATTACCTAAAAAACCCCCCGATTCAAAACCTCAGAAGCCGCTTTATAAAATGAAAAATGTTTGGCATGAACAAGTTGCAAACATTTTGCATTACCACAATCAAGGTACAAGAACCCTTATAATGATGAGAGGGGTTTCTGGTAGTGGTAAAACTCATTTAGCAAAAAACATCATTGATTATGCCATAGGACCATCACCACAAAATTATTCAAGACACATTTTTTCTTCTGACAATTACTTTATGAGAAGAGGAGTCTATCAGTATAACAGAGATAGTTTACAAGAGGCCCATGAAACAAATCAAAGACAAGTTTGCGAAGCAACTAATAGAGGAGTAAGCCCTGTTATAGTAGACAACACAAATACAGAACTTTGGGAAATGGAACCGTATATACGCGATGGAGTGCGCAATGGCTATGTAATTGAATTCGTTGAACCCAACACTCCTTGGGCCAGGAACGCAAGCCAGCTTGAAAAGAGAAATACTCATGGTGTACCTCGCGAAAATATACGGCGAATGCTAGATAGGTACGAAAGAGGAATTACTATCGGGTCTGCATTAAAGACATTGAGGTTTACATATCCTCCAAATAAAAAACCTCCCGTACGGAGGAATATTCCACCATTTTCCCTACCTGGATCACCTCGAGAGTCACCTAAAAAAACGAATAATAAGGTTCAAAATTTTAAAGATCAAGCATCTAATGCTTCTAGAGTAGAGATTACTAGCCAAGAAAACCAGGGTTTTCGTCAAAGTACACAGTGTAAAGAAGTTCCAGGTGAACGGTATAATTTCGCAACAAATCATGTTGCCAATACAGAAAACTCTCCTGATAATGGTGATGGAATGCCAAATGATGAGCAAGAGGCACGAAAAAAATCATTGATGAAAAAGAAAATCATTGATGCTCAACAACAAATGGAAGAGTTTGAAAAAGTAGAACATGAGTGGGAGAATGGTGAAGGTTGGGAAGATACGACCGTAGAAAACAATGCTTCCACTCAAAGTTCAATCGGAAGTTTTGGACCTATTGCTGCAGATCCAAAACCGCCAAGATGGGTTGAAACTAAGAATACTGAGAAACTGACAGAACCAAATGATGATTGGACTACATTCATGCAGCCATGGCCAGATTCTAATATCACAATCACTAATTTGGGCACTACTGTTGAGACTCCAGTGCAAGTAGAAAGTAAAAGTATAGGCACTGGTTTTGAAATCGAAGACATGAACGAGTACATGCATACAGTTCTGTTGGGTAATCCACGCGACATAAATGAAGGTGTTCCAGAAAAGAATAGACCAAAAATACCAAAAGCTATTGTTGTTGATAAGAGCACTTCTACTCACGATAATGACTTTCTATCTAAGAAAGAAGTATGCAAAAATAAAGAGCACCACTTTATAGAACTTCGGCGAATGTTAAAATCTGTACCGGGTACCCATATACCCTCCCGTGCACTACGAGATATATTTGTAAGTTGTAATTATGATGTCAATTGGGCAGTAAACCTTGTACTCGACAGTTACCCCGAAAGTCAAGAAAATGTGAACAGTAAAGTAACAGTTTCTGATGATGATGATGATGAAGCTGAAGGCCCAATCGAAGAATGTAACTGCTTAGCCGGTTATAACATCGTACCCGATGTGGCACCTTTGAAAGAAAATTCACCTGCACCGGAACCAGAATATGTTGCTCAAATCTCTACTCCTGTCGCGCAGAAAAAGCCAAAACGTGAAAATAAATCATCCGATAATTCATTACAGTTAAAACGTCAAATCGAAAAGAACGTTAATATACCAGACAGTTACTACTCGCATCATTATTTGAATTTGCGGAGGCGCCGTGAGAACAACATTTTCGGTCCTGTTAGAGCTGCTGCCTCTGTTTCAACCAATGCTAACACTGAAGAGGTTCAAAATAACTTATCTGGATTAGACATGGGTGAAAACGCTACTGCTTTACGAGAAGTCAAACAAAATGCTATAAACTTTAGGGATGTTGCAGGGCCAAGCACTGCAAATAATAACGTCGTAAATTCGGACCCTGACGATGACGATTCAGACAATGAAAGTGACAGCAACAAGTCAGACAATCCAAAAAAAACTGTTTCGATTAACATGGGGCCAGAATTTCTAGAAAAATTGGATGAGCTATTTGGAAGGAAAGACTTTCAGTATCCTAGGAATATACAACCCATGGTTAATTTGCCTATGTCAATTCTGGAGCAGATAAACGCACATTGGGCTATGTCTGTTGCGTTTCAACTAGATGGTTCTACACAGTCAGAAGCGATGATCAAACAAGACGAAGAGTTTGCAAGGTGAGAGAAACTGTCATAATATCCATGCATAAGTAATGTATGTGAACTATTTCAACACGGTTGCTTTTTAGCATGACAAAGATTTTAGTATGTACTTTTTAAATGCATTGAGATGAATGTAAAGACAACTTTTAAGGAAGTCATAAAAATTTAGAAGTGTTTTCATGTAACCAATGCCAGGAATGGCCTAATGTTCAAAATGCTATGGAGTATTTAAGTAGATAGGCTGGTTGGTATTAGTAGTTATTGCTCGCGAAGTTTTTTTAGGAGAGCAGTTTTTAGTTGTTTTTGTCGGTTTCAGTTTGAATATACGACCATTTTCAACCACAAAAGGCCTTACGGACAACTGCTATTGCGGCACCAAAGTAACGTTAAATCCACTCAGTTGGAAAATCACGCGAACGTGAACCTTAACGCGCCCAGATACGGTTTGCGGTCGCGTGATTTTCCAACTGAGTGGATTTAACCTTAGTTTGGTACCGCAATAACAGTTGTCTGTAAGTCCCTAGACCAGTTTAAAAGAATTTTCTTAGACTTACATGGAACATCTAGTAACGTTCAAATTACGCCGGCAGTGGCTGGAAATATTCGTATGAAGTCCATATTTGTCATCTTATAATACGCAGACAGGGTTTATTATGACTGTTTTTGGCCCAAAACTCATTTAAACAAAGTGACATGTTATCTGAAAAAACTCCATACAATTATACGTGGCAAGACTGGCAAGTAGATAGATAAATAGAAACTCTTTATTGTGTACACCAGAAATAAAAAATTACAAACTATCTGTTTGTATCTGAATATACGTAAGAGCTAGTGCCACAAGTGGCGGCCTTATTGCTAAAAGCGACCTCTTCCAGGCAACGATTATCAAGTGTCAGGTAACACGTAAGGAAAATTTTAGAATTTTCGACGTTCGCGGACGACGGGTTTTGGGCCTTACAAATTCATCAGAAACATCCAAATAAGCCTATTTTAGCTAAATATGTATTGTATTATTTTCGCAATGAAATTGCCAGGTAAATTAAACTTTTTACCTACCTTTACCTTACCTTAGGGAATCTTTTTACCGATGGCCCATAGCTTGTATCAAGGACGTTATAAAACCCCAACCAATTAGGTTTTTAAAGTCCTTGGCTTGTACCTACCATTTTCAAAATTTTTGTTTTGTTTTTTGGTAAATGTCGAAATAGACTCTTGTCGAATTTTCTGTAACAAAAGTATGCTCCAACACCACTTCAACAGCTGCAAACACTATTCGTGTCAGCAAAAAGATGACAACGTAGATAAGCTTATCGAAAATTTGGAAATAAAGGAATTTGTCTTTTATTCTTTAGTCTTTGATTCTTGCGATAAACTAATCCCAAATGAGCCTCGTTATTTCCTAGAGTGCTGGCTGCCTATGAACAAGAGATGTCTGAAGAAGGAAAAGAGCCGGAAGTACCAACTTTAAAGGAAATCATGGATATGGAAGTTGCCTATGCGATACACGAGCGTGAGATTGGCGAATGGCGGAATAACGAGCCCCAAGATTTAGCCGCCAAATTGTCAAGAGAGAAGCTGTACAATTTGTTCCCAGGGCTGTCTAAGGAGGTCCTGTCGGAAATGCTAATGGCGCACTCTTACAGCTTTAAAGAAACTATTGAGGTATGTTGGGTAGATGGCAAATCTCTTTCTGTGTCTCTTCTCTACACAGTATAAATTAAGGTCGCTTTCCGCGTCTGTCTGCGGTTTTTCAGATCAATTAAATAATTTTTCACGGAAGGTTTATATAATTATACTAGCGACCCGCCCGCCCGGCTTCGCACGGGTGTAATTTACGTGCGAAGCCGGGGCGGGTCGCTAGTTATATAATTATTTAAACTATCCTATCTCTCAAGTTGGATCGAACTGCACATGGTGTGCGAATTTTATTATAATCGGTTAAGTGGTTTAGGAGTCCATTGAGGACAAACATTGTGACACGAGATTTATATATATTAAGATAACTAGGGACCTGCCCCGGCTTCACTCGTAAATTACACCCTTGCGAATCCAGCGCAGGTCGGTAGTTCAATAATAATAAACAATTAGACGGTGAACGATTATGGCAACACCCCTCTCTAATAGGGAGGCCTTGTTCAGCAGTGGACATTTAATGGCTGATGATGTGTGATTTGAAACAATAAGATAGATTAGATGTCAATTAGAAAGCATCTTAATCATTTATTCCCGACTACGGCGAAGCAAAAAAAAAATTATGAATTTGACCGGTACTTATGTCTTTATGTATATTTGTTCATTTATTCCCATAAAACTTCTAAACTACTTATCATAATTTGACCAATGAGCCATATCATGACCATATTTGACATGACCAAGACCAATATCGTTGGAAGCGTCTTGATCGTCCGCTGGTTATAGGCTATGTGACGTCACATTAAATTGAATATGGCGACCTCTAGATGACATAAAGTCATAAAAGAATTTTTCGTAGTCGGGTTTTAGTTGTTCAACCCTTACTACTTACTCATCAAAGAAAACATTAAATTTCGCAAGACCACCGTTTTTATCAATTTAGAAAATTAAATAGAATAATTAAATACTTGAATATAATTTCAGAGTCTGATAATTTCTACTGGACAGTCCAGCTGGCTGGAAGATGAAAAAGGAGTTGAAAAGTTCGTTATGCACAAAGAGATGGAGAGGAAGGAGAAGTTCTTAGAAGAACAACAAAAGGTATGTTCAAATACTTACTATAAACCTTTGACTTGATGGTACAAAGTTATTGTATTGTCATCCAGCCAGGCTGATATGCGCGCTGCGACAAAATTTTGTCGACTATTTTTTATGTGCCAAAGCGAGACAGGCGTATACGAAACCATAGACGCCTTGTCACCTTCTAGCTCGACAAAGTGACGTCACATGCTACATAATGGACAACGTTTAATTTTTTTTACTACCTATTTTTTTTACTATTGGTTTAATTAATAGATTATGAAAAAATATTGGACACGTATTTTTCAGTTTTATTTTTAACCTAATAGTTATTTTTAAAATAATTTTCAAAAAATATTATATATTATAGGCTTTATGGCTGTTTATACCATAGCGAGACGAATATGAAAAAAGTTTATGTCAAGGACAATGTCAAATTTGTCAACATCAAATAGCAAAACAACATGTACTGGGATGCCAGAGTCGCAAATTAGATTTTCCATTTATTTAAATGTTCATCATCATCGTCATTATAATCAGCCTTTTAATAGTCCACTGCTTGACTTTTAACCTACCACGTTGGCCCAGTGCAGATTGGTGGATTCACATACGCCATTAAATTCCTTCTCCGAATATGCCGGTTTCCTCACGATGTTTTCCTTCACCGAAAAGCCAGTGGTATGAAAATCCGTACATAAGCTCCAAAGGGCTCATTGGTACGGGCCCGGGGTTTGAACCCGCGACCTCAAGCTTTCAAGTCTAGCGGTCTCCCAAATGAGCTACCACGGCTTTAATCTATACTAATATTATAAAGAGGAAAGATTTGACTGTTTGTTTGTTTGTTTGATGGCATTGAATAGGCTCCGAAACTGCTGAACCGATTTGAAAAATTATTTCACTGTTAGGAAGCTACACTATCCCCGGGTGACATAGGCTATAATCTATTCCCATGCGAAGCTTGGGCGGACCGCCAGTTTCTTTATAAAAATAAGGTAATAATGGCGTAAGTAAGTATTTTATGCGATTTAATCATTTGATCCTTTCACAACTTAATGTTTTTTAAACACCTACGTTTTTATTTATTCATATTATGTAGATGGAACACGATGTTATGCCATTAATGACTACCTGTTAATTTTACATTTTTGAACATATACGGGGTAAAAGATAGATAGGGAAATAGATGGCAAGATAGTTTCATATTTTTTAATTCGAGTTTTTGGCAAATTAACTATTGCTCGTTAATCCTATTTTTCCATTATTTATTTATTTTTCAAATAACTTGAAAAATAGTGGATAGTTTTTTAAAAATATTTTTTATGGGGTTTTCAATGGATAATCTCCAAATGGTTTTCGAATTTTTGACTCATTGCTAAAATGAAATGTTGTCCATTATATTTGCAAAGTTTCAAATCCATATGACAGTTAGAAGAAGGTTAAACTCATGTTAAATCGACTTCCAAGATTTATTCACATTGTTACAAGTGGGACAATACAGTTTAGTGAATCTGATGAATTCTACATGTAATGTAGAAGACCGCCTAATGCGGTTGAAACTATAGTCGGAGTAGTTAATCTTACGTGAGTAATTCCCGTGTAATATAAATAAAATGTGTGAAAACCACATCAGTTTCCATAATAAAACCGATAAAAATGTATTGAAAAAAAGATACGTAAATGATTAATTGTTTAAAAATCATAACATGAAATATACTCATTCGGGATGGGGGCGATAAATCTTGCACTGATGTCCCAAGCGGGACGTCAACACCATAAAATAACTTAATCTTTTATTCTATGAATTACAGAACCTCGATGAAGAAGAATGGCCGTACTTGTCGAACCCAGATAAACCAATCACGCTCGAGACAGTCGACTATTACCGGGCAGAGGCAGAGAAATCGTTACAATGCAGGAATGTGTAAGTAACTATGTAATTACAATAACATTGCAAATAGTAAGTAAAATCGTATAAGTGGCAAGATCTATGCCTAAATACATCTAGTTTAATGAATACCTCCTATGATTTACTACTTTGAATAACTGGAATTTTTTGACCAAGCGAAGTATCTTTTACTGGTGTCAATGACGCGCGCGCGGTAATATCTCATGCAGGAGGCACTTTTTACATGATGAGCACTTCGCACACAACGTCATTACCGTTGAAATAGACCTATTATTTATGCTCTGAGTAATTACGAAGATATCTTTAAAGTTTTTATGCTATGTGATAAGATAAATAGCCTGGCCTGGTCAGGCCAATGTTATCCTTATCAAGTTTCATAAAAATCAAACGAGCCTTTTGATAAACGTAGCTTGCATGTTTGTTCCAAAAATGAACAGGGAATGTTTGACCGCCTTATATCAATTCAATCAATTTAGATACATTTTCTAGACCAAACAGTCTTGTCGTTTTGAACGGCATGTATCTCCATGTTTTTGACTGCGTGTAAACTGACACTAGGGGATCTCCAGGTTTTGAACGGCCTATAAACTGACACTAGGGGGATCTCCATGTTTTGAACGGCCTATGAAGTAGCACTAGGGGATCTCCATGTTTTGAACGACCTATAAACTGACACTAGGGGTCTTCCTGGTTTGGACCAGCCTATAAACTGACACTAGAAGATTTTCAGGTTTTTAATGGCCTATTAAACGACACTAGGGGTTCTCCAGATTTGGAACAGCCTATAAACTAACACTAGGGGTCTTCCTGGTTTTGAACGGCCTAAAAACTGACACTAGAAGACCTCCATGTTTTGAACGGCCTATAAACTGACACTAGGGGATATCCATAGGTAGTATGTACTAAGCTTAGTTGGGTTACATTATAGACAAGTAATTAAAATTTGAAGGACTATATGAACATTTTGACATAACATAATTTCTTTGGCTATTACAGAAACTTCGAGAAAGCACGTCAGTACTTCATTAGAAACAACCCATCTGCTGCTTCCTTCTACTCTGACATTGCGGCGCTCCATACAAGGAAGTACGAGCAGTCTAGTGGACTAGCTGCTGCTTATTTGATGAACGTAAGTTGCTCTCTTATGGTAGACATCAAATTTATACTAAATACTTACTAATCTATGGCAATTTATTATAGCTTGGTAAATATTAGGTATCAATACGGTGTCTGCCTTTACTCGCTTAAGTCCTAACGAGGGCGTGACTCTCAAAAACACAAACATGTATAAATTAATTTATTTTAAACACCTGATATCTACATATCGGGTGTTTAAAACATAGTCGGCCTTTTAACAGTCCACTGCTGGATTTTTAGACTACCCGCGATAGAGTGATTGGGCCATACCCATGCGGGTTGGTGGATTCACATGAAATGAAAATGAAAATGAAAATAGCCTTTATTTCTACTACATGCATTCATACAGGTATTTTTAGTATTATGTAGTTTATAATAATAAATTAAATGAAGGTACATTAAATATATTACAACATTGTTAAAATTAATATACTATCTGCAAAGTATAGCAAGTTTACATAAATAGTTAGTTAATTTACTGGGCAAGTGCTTTTATTAACTAAACAAAATACAAGCTAAAACTAAAACTACAAATAAGATAAGTTAGTTAATTAATTAGTTTACATAAATTATATTTTATATTTAATTAGCGCATATTCTTTATATTACTAGTATAACATCAATCATAGTACATATAATTATATTAGCAAGTATATGACATAATCACTTAGTTGTTAGTTAGTTGTGGATCCAACTCTCAACAAAAGGTATCTAGGTAAGTATAAGGTTAATTTTCTTATATTTTTTTAACTGTTACGCAAAGTTATAATGTGGGTTCCATATTATTTCATAGTTATTTTTTCATTTAATGGCAATACATAATTAATCCCTTCTCAATTGGATTTTTATAATTATGAAATTAATTTGACTATACAATTTACAATAACATTTTTATGCTTAAATACTTTTGTTTAACAATAACATAATTCTTATGTGTAAGTATGTACTTTCAAACAACTTCTTTTAGTATTTTAACAGTAAAGTGTATGCAGGTCATATGCAGGTATATATGTTTTAATTCTTACACAATGAGTGCACACACTATTTCTTAACTAAGTGTAGTAGTCGCCTTATGGCGGAGGCCTCCTCCGGTTATCGTAACAGTACAAGTACTTCTGTTAGTTTTAGGTAGACTGTAGGTATGGTTTCCTAACCGAAGGGTTGTGGTCTTTTCCCCCACGGTGACCGGCCGGCTTGGGAGAGTTGTTAGGATGATATTATGTTTTTGTACGTTAGTGTATAGGTACATAATTCCTTATTTTGACAATATTTTCTTCTAATTGTTTGGTTGGTTACTGGCGCTGGGGTCTCGTAGGTATGATACGATGCTACTAGTATTGCCGCGATTCTTCTTTGGGTGTGGTTTACTGCGGTTTTTTAAACTATCCATATCATTGTTCTTTTCTGGTGTTTCTGATAACCTTCTTTTACTATTAGTTTTCAAATGATCGTTCGACATGCTACTTTTTTCTTTTAATACTATGATTTTATCGTATTTAATGGCAACTTTGTTGCCTTCCTCTTTCTGCTTTTTAAGTTCTTCTTGCAGTTCCTTCCTTTTAGCTAATATTTTTGGCGGGTAATCCTCTCTTATATACCATTCCGTATCCTCGAGCAGCTTTTTACTTTTTAAGATTGCGATCTTTTTGTTCATGGTAAGTAGTGAGAGCACAATCGGTCTTGGATTGTCGTTCTTTTTTCCAATTCTTCTTAGACATGCTACATCTCGAAAGTCACAATTTATTTTCATTGTTTCATTTATGATGTTTAGTACCAAAATTTGCATACCGTCGTAATCACTTTCTGTTTCTTCAATCCCGAAAAATACAAGATTCTTCTTTCTTAGCTCCCTTTCTATTGAGTCTATGCGTGTTTCTTGTTGGTCTAACGTTTTTTGAATTATAATTTGTTTTTGTTCCAATTGGTTAAATTTATCGTCTATGTTACTATTTATGTTTTTTGTTATGTTTTCTTGCATAATTTTTAACTGTGTCTTGTGTTGTGAGAAGTTATCCTGTATATCTTGTAACATTGATTTTATAGCCTGATCCATTGTTGTAGTAATAAGGCCGTTAGTCACTTATTATAGTTGAGTAATAAGTCAAACGACGGGCGAAACAAAAATAATTGTTTGCGATCACAATTTTCATGCAAGATCCGAGGGTATTTAGGAATAAACTCACAATTTTTCTGTGTTTAACTTTCTGATTCACTTTTATTGTTGATATAACGTATAAAATCCAGAGATAACACGTGTGGTGGTGTGTTATAACTTATAGTTCACTTCTTACACAAAATAGTACAATTTCACGCACTTTACACAATTTTTGTACTGAGATTTATCGGAGCGTACTATGAAACGGCCAGCGCCATCTTATAGTGGATTCACATACGCCATTAAATTCCTTCTCCGTACGTATGCAGGTTTCTTCACGATGTTTTCCTTCAACGAAAAGGCAGAGGTATGAAAATCCGTACATAAACTTCAAAGAGCTCATTGGGACGGGCCCGGGGTTTGAACCCGCGACCTCACTTTCAAGTCTAGCGGTCTCCCAAATAGGCTCCCAAAACACCCGATTTAATAGCTAATAATCTTCAAACAACTGAACAGAGTTTTGAATCATAACCAAGAAGACTCGATCAAGTCGACTTTCAAACAAAAAAAAAAGTTATTCAAAATCATTTCAGCTGTTTGGGAGGTAGGTACGATGCCACAGATACACAAATACACACGTGAAATATAACACCTCTCTGTTTGGGTCGTAAGTTAAAAACCGCTATTCGCGTGGCTAAAACCCGGTGACCTATCCAGCATAGTTTATTGGCCATTTTCTTTTGGGTAAAATTACAACAATACAATACAATGACTCTTTATTAAAATACCACAAAACAAGAATAACATAAAAATAAAAATATCTAGGCTTTTAACAGGCGGCCTTATCGCTTAAAGCGATCTCTTCTAGGCAACCGTGCACGGAAAGGAATTATTTAATAATATAATAAAATTATTTGTGTCTTGGGTTTTGTTCCATTTCATGTATTCTCAATTTTCTATTTCCAGTATCACCTGATGAACAACCCTGATCAGGACCTGTTGGACCTCCATTTCCTGCGGGTATCGGAGGCCATGGTTAATCTAGACATCTTCCTCGATCAGGTCATACTGAAACTGAGAACCAAAAATATTAACACTAAGGTACGTTGCCCATCGACTCCTCACCTCATTTGATCAGAATTTCGGTTAGACTACGACTATAAGATAATTGACATAGTACGAAAAACGAGTACATAATGCATCGAGATACAATACATATAGAGTCACAATCGAGCAAAAAAAAAAAAAACTTGGCGCACGCTACGAATTACGCAGACCTTTTGGTTAGTTGCAAGGTAACCGCGATCCGACTACAACGTCTTGCGATGCCAGAGCTGCGATGACATAGCACACACAACACAGCAGGACAACTAACGTTAGCTAGTAGTCGCTTGCATAGTAGCACTATGCAAGCGAGATAATGTCTAAATTAGAGTAAATAGAAAGAAAGAAAGAAAGAAAATAAATTTTATTCGACACCTTAACAAAAAACTTATATCTAGAGGATACAATCAGTGTCGAATGGGTCCGTCTCGGCATAAATGTGGCATTGTGAACTATATCTATGCTAATATTATAAACAGGAAAGATTTGTATGTAAGTATGTTTGTAATCGGCGAATCCATCTCGGCTGGGCAGCGTTCGGTAAACTTCGCAACGTCTTCTCATCCAAAATACCTCAGTGCCTTAAGACGAAAGTCTTCGACCAGTGTGTGTTACCAGTGACGACATACGGCACTGAAACGTGGTCTCTCACTATGGGCCTCATAAGCAAGCTCAAAGTCGCACAACGAGCTATGGAGAGGGCTATGCTCGGGGTTTCTCTACGAGATCGAATCCGAAATGAGATCCGTAGACGAACGAAAGTCACCGACATAGCCCACCGGATTAGTAAGTTGAAATGGCAGTGGGCAGGGCACATATCACGCAGAACAGATGGGCAATGGGGCCGAAAGGTTCTGGAATGGAGACCACGGACCGGTAAGCGCAGCGTAGGACGTCCACCCACAAGATGGACAGACGACCTAAAAGAGACCGCAGGGAAACGCTGGATGCAGGCCGCTTCCAACCGGCCCTTTTGGAGATCGATGGGGGAGGCCTATGTCCAGCAGTGGACGGCCTATGGCTGAAATGATGATAATGATGTTTGTAACGAATTGGCTCAAAAGTACTCGACCGATTTTAAAAACTCTTTCACCATTTGAATGCTTCATTATCACTGATTAATATAGGCTATTTTAATAGGCTATATAACTACCTTTGCGGAGCCGGGGCGGACCGCTAGTAATCGATACAATGTATGTACAATGACGCTCGGACGTTTTTTGACGGTTTTCACTGAGAGATTGTGACTATAGGAATTTTATCTCAGTAACATAATGATACATTTTTGCCGATACACCAAAAAATTATTGCATCAAATTTTGGTGCATGATATGGTAAATCAAGATTGTCAAAGTGACACGGCACAATTTAAACCACTGATCGCTTGTGTATAGAATAGAATAGAATAATACTTTATTGTTCAACTGTGTACAAAGATCTTAGGCCTGTCAAGTAAATAGTCACAACAGTTGTGTTCATATAGAATTAAAATACAATAGAATTAATATTAGAAACACATATTATATTAAAATACTACATAAAATATTAACTACACTTATTATAAGCGGATTGGCTCGACAAATCTGCCTTCAGATCTATCAGCGGACCAGCTCGGTCATATAACGTCGAATAGTTGCTATCACTGAACCAAGCACAAGTTCGGTCGTGCTTGGAGTACTGCTCTCAGCTTTGGGATGGATCAGCTAAGTACCAGCTTGAGGCATTGGAGTCTATTGAGAAACGAGCAATGAGGCTCATCAGCAACGAATCCTTAGTTCGGACCAAGTTTCTTAGTCTTGAGCATCGACGCAAAGTTGCTACTCTATCTGCTTTTTATCGGATACATTTCAGAGAGTGTGCATCAGATCTGCATGATCTAATTCCCTCCTGCCCATTTTTCTATCGGACTGCCAGAGTGGTTACAACAAATCGTCACCGCTTTATGGTTGATATTCCAAAAACCCGTACGAAGCGCTTTGATTCCACTAGTGCGAACTGCTAGTCTGTGGAAGGCGCTGACTGAATGGGTGTTCCCAGATAGTTAAAATCTGGATGTCTTCAAATCACGAGTGAATCGGCTTCTTCTAGACAAGCGTGCTCCATCGTAGACCGCATCATCGCTTAAAATCAGGCGAGTTGGCGGTCAAAGGCAAGCCTATTATTGATAAAAAAGGTCTTTCTGTTTTACATTTTTAAAAGGTTTAGGTAAAAGTTAAGGTGGTCCATAAGTTCAAAGTCATTCAGCGAGCTATGGAGAGAGCTGTGCTCGGAGAATCTATACCTACGGGATAAAATTCTGAACGAAGCGATCCGACATAGAACCAAAGTTGCCGACATAGCTCAAAGGATTAGTAAGCTGTATTGGCAGTGGGTCGGCCACATTGCCCAAAGAACCGATAACTAATAAGGTAAACGAGTTTTACAGTAGAGATCACATATAGGAAAACGTAGGACACCCGTGTGGCCAGTTGGAGTGACGACCTGCCTAAAACGGCGGGTAAAAACTGGATGAACAGAACTGCCGACCGAGCTCAGTGGCGTGCATTCGTCTCTGCCAGTGGTGGATCCACGCCCCTAAGTGGGGTTGAAGTGCGGAAACGATGACACATATTTGCTCTCGAGAAATGCCATCAGTGCTCGAGCCTCAAAACGCAAGGCAACGAGCAGTTAGTGCAATCCTGCCCTGCTTTAGCGAGTGTCTTAAAATAAAGGAATGTGTCACCTTTCGGCTGACCCAGATACTTAAAAAAAAATGGAGAGGCCTATGTCCAGCAGTGGACAGTGAATGGCTGATGATGACGATATTTTACATATTTGGAATCCGAGTCGTTTACTGTATATGCTCTCAAATTACGTCCATTGTCTAACGGAACACCTGTATAAATCTCCGCCCGCTACTAATAGATCACCTGATGAACAACCCTGATCTCGATGTAACTACGAGTGTCGGCCATGATCAATCTAGACATCTCCGATCACTGACCTGCACTCGGGGGTCGGGGTGACAATGACTTTCACCCCGACATGCTGAGACTGCGCGCTAAGATAGTCCCATTCTAAGGTACTATAATGATTAGCGCTTTCATTATTATATTGTGGCCGGTCGCCATCAAAATAATTCTAATTACCACGTTAACTAATCAAATATGTTCAGAAATAAAAATACTATGACAATAGTTATTAGTTCTAGAGTCTAGACCTACAGATACATCTTATACCATATTCTAGCAAAACTTGTATACGGGTGATGTAATATTTGTGTCCAATCAGCGGGCACATAAAGATGCCCCAGTAAACGCGTAAATCGCAGTCTAGTTTTTGACTGCGATAGTAATCCGCTACGGTAATTTTTAGAACCCTTTCGTACGCTGTCTGACTGCAGCGCTTACGGAAGTTCGAGACAACCTACAGCACGCTCAAATTGCGGTGCCATCTAATTTTATACCGTTATTAGGCAAATTTCCGAGCTACGCTCTAATGTCCCGCTATTGTCTTTCCTCTTAGTCTATCTTCCTTGATTACACATACTGAAAAAAATAATTAAATTGGCTGATAAATCTCTGAGATATGAGCTTTTTAAGTTTTAGGTGGGGATAGAGACGTCTCTTTCTTGCAAAGTGTGTGTTAGTATAGCATTTGTATGGCACTCCTGAGGCGTGACGTCATAACTCAGTATAATGCGGTATCTGTCTAGCGTGAAATAAAAATATTTAAAAATAAATACATATTTGAACTAATTTTAATTTTGTTTTCGTTGATGGGCGCTATTTATGACCAGCTTTTTTATGAGGTAATAAAATAATCCCTAGTGTAATTTTTTGTATCCGCTCAAGCGGAGCAATTCAAGTTAATCACGAATTTAATATATTAAACATATTATTTAAATCAAAACCCCATGGTTTTATTGAATTCCCACAGGTAATACACAGAGATTGCGGAATTATTATTTCATGCTATTGGTAACACAGCGTCGAAGACGTAGGCTTGTATCACCCACGTGACCTTTGTGTCTCGGAGTGCCATACCTGGCGAAGTATAATATATTATTAATCATCATCATCATAATTAGCCTTTTAACAGTCCACTGCTGGACTTTTAGCCTACCCCCGTAAGGGTGATTGGGCTATATCCCCCACGCTGGCCCAGTACACTTAAGTATATTAATTAGTAAACCATGATAATACCTAAGTTTGCTAAGGTTAGTTACTATGTCTATTTCAGGAAACTTGGATAATAACTGGAAAGGGTAACCACAGTGTTGGAGGTCCGAGGATTAAGCCGGCCACGAAGAAGCGCCTCAAAGCTCGTGATATTACGTAAGTTTTTATTCACCTTAGCATTAAGAGGCGTATTACAAAGTGAACCGATAAATTTTAAGTATTTGTATTTTCGGAAATAAAACGAATAAATCAAGCCGTAATAATCAAGATAAATACAAAATGAGTAAACCATAACATAAACATGTTTATTTTATGACAGTAATTTAACGAAATCCATTCTCAAACTTTCCCTCCTAAAGTTTTACGAAAAACTACTTTTGTAAATTGGAGGTAACAAATGGATATGTTTAGTTTTACCAAAATTTGAAGCCGCTACATTCAATAAAAAATACAGATCTATTTAATACAGCAACTGAATTATTTACAGATCTTATTAGTTGAAAGAAAAAATTATACCAAAAATCCAGTTGTCGATGCTTTTTTCGTCAAAAAATGTGATAGGACCCTTAAAACTACTTTCAAATAGAAAATCTACCAAGCACTTACGGAAGATTCTGAAGTTTCATACTTTATTTGAGAGCATGTTCCTAGTACAGTTAAAAGCCAATCATGCTATTATCCTAATCCTAACTAATATTATAAAAGCGAAAGTAACACTGTCTCTATGTCTGTTTGTTTTCTTTTCACGACTAAACGGCTATCATAATGAAATTAATCAGGATGACAGTGTACATTATAAGGACATAGAATACTTCTTCCACCATAAAATGCGGAAAAATTGGAAATTCGCGGGTGACACTGCAGCTAGCATTATTATAAATGCGAGTGTGTTTTTAGGGTTTCGTACCCAAAGGATAACAACGGGACCCTATTACTAAGCCTACGATGTCTGTCTGTCTGTCTGTCCTACCTTTCAACAGCTGTATCTGTCGAACCGTAATAGATAGCCAGTTGAAATTTTCACAGAATAAAATGAAAAAGTCAATAAGTTATAACTAAAGGGTCCCCTTACAACAAACCTTTTTTTTCACGTATTTTAGTGATAGCTCTAATGTAAAAACGATAATACGTACAAGCGTCAAACGTGATATGATTATAGTACACACTCTGAAGTATAACAACAAATAATAAATAATGGCCAAGTGCGAGTTGTTTTATTTCTGGCATTAAGATACAATACCTATAGAGTTACAATCTTTAATTGAAAACAGTAAAAAAACGTCCGAGCGTTGTGTACATACCTATACATCAATTATATAGATCACAAGCCCACATTCACCTCAATGTAGACGTTATGACGCTTGCATAGTGTTCAACGTCGCTTGTCCCATAGGGCGTTGTAGCCAGATCGCGGTTGCCTTGACAACTAACCAAAGAGTCTGCGCAATGCGTACCGTGCGCCGAGTTTTGCTTCGGATTTTTTGTGGCTCGTTTGTGACTCTGTATGTATTGTATCTCGAATGATTTATGGAGTAAACATTATATTCTATTTATCTTTTACAGGAGCAAACAAATCAATGGAGGCCTCTTAATGGCTAAACTTCATCGTAATCACAAAATGACATCGGAGCTTTCGGAAAATAACTCATAGAGAATGACTTTCAGGTACATTCAATGCTTTGTACCTACCACAAAATGTTATCTTCTATTACTTTAGAACCAATAACAAAAAAAGTGAAAGTAAATAATTTTTCCGAACAATGGAAAGAATCCTGGTGTCTTTAGGTGGATGCTTTCGTAAACAAGCTCTATTTCTTCCCAATTTGGGACAAAAAGGGCTGTATAAATATATAAGGGCGTCGCCAGCCCATGGCCCAGGGGGGGGGGGGGGCAAGTTAATATTATGGAGGAACTGGTTGTACTTGGAAGTTGTATTATTAGCTCTATTTCTTCCCAATTTGAAAAAGGGCTGTATAAATATATAAGGCAAGTTAATATTATGGAAAAAACTGGTTGTACTTGGAAGTTGTATTATACTATACCTACTTATACCTAGTGATTGTGAATTTATTCGAGTTTTGACGTGCGGGATTTATCGGCAAAGCAAGACAATTGCACGGCATTAGGACTTTGGTTTCTTTGCAGTTGGCTACTTTTTTGTAATATCTAGGGTGGGGCAGCTGCCCCTGCATGCCCCCCTTGGCGACGCCCTTGTTAATATAATACTCTCTAATCTAACCTTTTTCCTTTCAAGTTTAACTCTAAAATATAAACAAAAAACGAAAAACACGGAAGTCTAATTTTAAGTACGCGTTTATTAGTATTAAGGTGTGTTCTTCACCATAAAGCACGGTTTTTTAAAAAGATTTCTCATCACCTCTGGTCGATGCAAATCGTTACCAAAATGCCCCTACTTTGCTCGAATCGTGAGCTTTGCCATACAACGGGATTGGGTCAGCATTTTGGGAACAATTCCCACTGGTAGCGGTTTAATAGATAGTTAGTACCTGTCTGTCGCTCCCGGGTAAATATTATGCGTCTCGCTCGCACTGGTGCAATGACCGCAGTCTGTGCGAGCGAGACGCATTATATTTACGCGGGAGCGATCGAGATAGGTAATAACAAGTCATTGTACGAAATTCTTCCTGCTCCGCGACCGGACTTGAGTGAGGTATTAATTTGTTGTCTTATTTTTTATATTACGGAGATATGGATTGATAGTTATTTAAGTTACAAGAATATATGGAAAAATAAATGTTTTTGATGTTAAAAGCATTTGTGTAGAATCTTAGATGGTAGATAAGCTGTAAGTAATGAACATTTGCGATTTGAACTCGTTTTTAATTGTTTGTCGAATATCGTGGGAATTTATTAGTTCACTGCCTTTTTCGACATTCTAATGAGTTCAATTATATTTTAAGTGACATACATTTAAAATGTTAGGTACATACATAATGTTAAGGCAATGTTTTTTCATAATGGTTTTTTTCTTCATTACTACAGAGATTTTGGAAATAGGTCTTAGTTACTGTGTGTTGTGTAGTTTATTTGATAAGAATTAATTATTTCATGTCTCACATCGTTTGTATATAAATAATATAAACCACACTTGCATGCAAATAATTCATATCCGTAGAAATACACTACAATTGTTCAAGAAAGTTTAGAATTAGAGAATTAATATAAAGAGTTTTGATTATAGATGGCAACATGGGATTGTGCTTCTGCGATTTACTGTTAATATTGTAAAAAACGCTCAATATTATGTCGAGTATTATAAATAAAATGGTCGAATTCATTATTAATAAAGCTCAAGTAATGTTAGATTTAAACTTTAAATAACACTTACTTCTTTAACTTAGTTGTAATACGCTTCAATCTCGCAAAAATATCAAAAACATTTATGCTTTCAATGTAGAATGATTATGAAAACACTGTTTTAAACTATCACGGTTGTTCACTAAAGTTATATGATCATCCAACCACAACCACAACCCTATCACGGTAAATATCCCGTTAATAATCATATAACTTTATTATGAAAACAGTTAGAAAATATGTGCAAAGTAATTTGTAGACTTAAGTTTTGTCAAGTTTTATGGGCGTAGTTAGTGCAATTAAACGAGTATTTTACGTGATTACTAATTATATTGTATAAACGCGTGTTTGCATAGGAACGTACAGAGGCGAAGAGACTGTGTCAAAATCGAATGACATGACGTCTCTATTTGACGTTGACAGTTACTAGTTTGCGTTCACTAAATTACATTCCGTTAACAAGTTTACATTTTATTATTGAAACTGACGTGGTTTTCACACATTTTATTTATATTACACGGGAATTACTCACGTAAGATTAAGCCGGGTACACCGACTATAGTTTCAACCGCATTAGACGGCCTTTTTCAAGGTGAATGCACGCGCGCAGCTGCGTCTCGCTACGAGAGTAATTCCCGTGTAATATAAATAAAATGTTAAAATTACATTTTAATATAGCTACACCCTTAGCAAGGCATTAATTATATGAAATAGTTTTAATCCACCTTCGAAGGAACTCCTTTGAGTTTCAATACACAACCGATTTAAAAGTAAGTTTGTGTCAAGTTAGAAGGCCAGTATTATTTATGGATTCAATTTAATTAGTAATTCACGTATTATCTAGATGATTATAGTTATCATGTAAGTGTGGTCTATATTCAATGTCCGTAGGTAGAGATATCTCAATTCAAACTGTGCGTTACACTGCGAACTCCAAAGCATTTACGCAAGCATTTATCTTTAAAACAGTGTTTCATTTATCTTTGCATGATTGGTAGAGAGGTGCGCGATTTAAGATCGGAATACCTCTGTAACATTTTGTGTTGAACACTGTTTTAAACTATCACGGTTGTTCACTAAAGTTATGTGATTATTTACGGGATATTTACCGTGGTAAGGTTGTGCAATGAGCTCCCAATATTTCGGCGCAGTTACATGCACCATGTTCACGGGAAGATATCGGGAGCTCATTCCACAACCTTACCACTGTAAATATCCAGTAAATAATCATTTATAACTTCATTTTGTGTTGATGTTGTGATTTTTTTGAATTCTGTTTATGAAACATGTAAGTATTTTATTAGTAAGTTGTATTTAATGTCCAATGGACCCAGAAACGGTTCAAAAACATAGAAATATTACTCTAGCACGACGTCTCGTAGTTTTTGTACATAATTTAGTGACTCTTAATAAGTGTTTATTTTTTCATTGTAGACCTATCAGACTGACCATTCGATGCAGTATTTTTTGATTATAACTGTACATTAAAAATAAAAAAAACAGTTTGATTATTGACAGCATAACGTTTTCTCGTGGCTAAGGGGCCGTCCATTAATCACGTGGTGTTTTTTTTGCAATTTTCAACCCCTCCTCCCCCTTGGTGAGGTTTTAGACTATTGTTTGTGTATTTATTGTGATATTTCGTGATTTTTGCTAAACCCCCTCCCCCCTTTCAAGCCTCACGTGATTACTGGACGGTCCCTAAGTATTAATTTGGGAGGATGTAATGCGAAAATGCAATAGATTTACAATAAATGTAAATTAAGAAAATCATTCTCCAACTGAGCGGATTTAACGTTAGTTTGATACCGCGTTAGCAGTTGGCCGTAAGGCCCCTGGACTCGATCAATTGGATCATTCTTATATTTTTATAAGTAGAAATGTGTCGTACTAAATATTTCAACATGTCAGTAACAATGGTAGATACATAATCCAAGAAAATAAGGTCCTAGCACTCTGGGAGTTGTACCGCAATGACGTCACTGTCCTGTTGCCACTTTATTGTAACAAACAGATACTGGGAAAAACTTTTTTAATAATCTATTAAATAAAATACTAAAAGCAATTGTAATTTGGTTTGTCCGCTCAAGCAAGTAGCACGAATTGAATATATTAAACACAATTTTATCAAAACCACAATGATTTATTGGATTCCCACAGGTAATATACGAATATTGGGAAGTTATAATTTCACACTACTGTTAACACAGAAAATCATAGCGAGTCGGCCATTGTTTCGTGTATCGTCATCTCTCTCGAACTTGTTGTAAATTACTTATTCTGCCTCTTGCTTATGTACGTGTATCCATGACATTGATGACATTATTGCGGGACGCCCACGTCACATAATTTCTCGGAGCGCTATACCTGGCGGAGTATATTATTATACCATGGTTAGATACTAAGGGTGTTCCTATGATTTATTCCTTGAGTTTTGAAACCTCATTCCTGCATTAATGCGGGTATTTTATCTTAGTTATATGTAAGAAAACCTCTTTGAATTTATCAACGTAGAACAAAGTCCTGTGACCTCATATATCTGTGATGTCCCATTTAAAACCTAACAATATTTCTCGACTTTGCCATGTAATTAATTTATCTGTATTCTAATATTTTGTTCACAAGCCTTTGTTAGATATTTAGTGTTGATTATAATTAAAAAGGGTATAATGAACATTTATTTTTTGGTAAACTGATATAAAAAAAAAAAATGATTACTTATTACTTACTTATTCTTTATTGACATTTTGATATTACCAAATATTTTTATAGACGTAGTAAGACTTTTAACAGACACCTAAATGTTAGTTATAAGTGTTCTATTACACTAAAAGTATCTCTAAATATTTTTTCGAATTTCCGACAAGAATTTAGGATTGCACGTTGAGGTCTATTGGCCGTATATTTTTCGTAAATATTGCTAGTGGTTCACGGCACTGCGATTTCTAAAACTATATGTCAATTAATTAAAACACAGCTTTAATATCTTTAATATTACTGCGTAGATTTAACTCTGTCCATTTAAGCCATGCCACTTATACGGTGAAAAATTAGTACGTCAAAATCAGCAGTCGGGAGTGAATGTTTTTTTTTGTATGGAACGGCTGTTTTTTTTCGCGAATTTGAAAACTCGTAGAACAAAAGTTGTTTGTTTGGTTGTACTGAGGCCGCCTTTAAGATGATGCTAACTGATTACCAGTAGCCCTGCTACATAATAAAAAATACTTTTAAAATAATCCGTTACTATATTTCATGTAAATAAGGGTCAAAATTGGCGTCGCGTCGTTTTGTCTGGGCGCAATTTTGCCATTCCCCCCTCTAAAAAGCTTATTTTATTCACTCAAAACAGTGAATAAATAGCAGCTATTAATCACAATTTGGTGGAATTTAGAACACACCAATATATTCGACCTCCATCTCAATGCTATACAACCTCCATGCGCAAAAATACTCGATATAAACTCCTTAAATCTTTTTATCGTAGTCATGGTATAAAGTATAGTATGCAACTCTTGAATAAAACGGATTTATAACGAGGGCCATGAAACACTCGCGGCGCTCAGGATTCGATTCATATAGCTCTCGCTATAAATCCGTCCTTTATTCACTAATTGCATAATATACTATTTTTGCGCCTGAAGGCGTCCGCGACGTTGGCGGTCAAAGGGACTCTTACTGAAGTTAGTATTTTTGTAAAATGCTTTGTTATTGGCCTTTTGGTCGATAGTGTTACCACCTATTTTTCTTCTTTATGATTAAGTATCGTGTTTAATGTATTTCCGTAATGCTGACGTTTTATCTGTACTATCCACTTGATCGCGCACGAGTCATAATTTGCTTTTTGTATCCACCTTTACCAGTATGGTGCTTGTGCTTAACGCTCAAAAGAGGTTAAGCTGAAAAAGTGTAACTTTGGCTTACGGCGTGGTAAAGGGTGAGCAGTCAAGTGCAGAATAAGGTTTCATACGTTTTCTTGATATAAGTTGGTTACATAAAAAAAAGTACAATAAACTGTTCATTAAAAGACAAAGCAAGGTTGCTGTGCAAGTAAGCTGCATCCTCTACCGCTCGCACGAATATGCGATGCGATTTCATCACGCAAATGTAATTTTTAAACATTTGCGATATGATCGCTCGAACCTCAATTAGGACACTTAATAAAGGTCAGGTGTCCTACCGTCACCTGTTTTAAGGCCCAGAATATTACGTTCCGCTACCTCGTACATTTGCGGCCTTACTTATAAACATCGCTTAAGTAAAGCAATGCTTAAAATTGCTCTGTTAAAATTTTCGCTGACGGAAATTGTCACACGTGAAACCGAGATGGCAATTTTAAGCATTGTTTAACTTATGTAACGTTTATAAGTAAAGTTATATGATTATTTACGGGATATTAACCGTGGTAAAGTTCCACAACCTTACCACGGTAAATATCCCGTCATATAACTTTACTGAACAACCGTGATAGTTTAAAAGTGTTTTATAAGTAAGGCCGTTGATGTTTAAAAAAATATAAAAATGACTGCCTACTTTTGAAAAATGTGCTTCTTGCGAATTTATTATTTCAAAATATATAGAACAAGTTTTTGTTTTAATATTTTTTGTTATGAACATAAAAAATAAGATTTACACTCTGTCCCATTTATTCTGTAAAAATATTGAAAGGAAAATTTGTTCTAAATATTTTGATATAGCCGCTTCCAACCGGCCCTTTTAGAGATCGATGGGAGAGGCCTATGTCCAGCAGTGGACATCCTACGGCTGAAATGATGATGATGATTTTAAAATACCAACGTAGTAAAAAGAAATTTTTTCAAAAGTCGACAGTAATATATGTTTTGAAAAAACATCAAATGCGTGAGAGATCGCTGCACCCGTTATTCCGGCGCCTAGGCGATTCAGTTTAGGTGATTGCGAATAGTTTTGCGACCGCAAACCGTATCTCGCCGCAGTAAGGTTCACGTTCGCGAGATTTTCCGTTATCACCAAAACTGTATCGCATAAAACAGCCCCGGTACAGCTTATCTTCATCGGTGTTCGAACGAAAATGCGATGCAATTATCGATTGTTCGCGCGAGCAATGACCAACTTGAACGAACTAAAATGTATTTTGCAATTGGTCGTTTTATATTAAGTATCAAAGACAACTTAAGTTTTTACAATTTATAATATAATTTTATGATAAATACCTACTTAGGTTATTTTTGCTCAAGCTGGATTCGTGCAGGTGTATAATTACATTATATTTTAAGATTGTTATTATTTAAGTTTTTTTCTGATACGTATTGTTTTTTTTTATTATAAACATAAGTATGAGAATACTTGTGTAAAAGCGTTTCAGAAATAAATATTTACTTTTCTTTACAGTGAGGAACTATTCATTTAAACATTATATTAGGTATAAAATACATTAGAATAAACCTTATAACGAATGTAAAATAAACGGACTTACAGGACAATAAAATTTAATATAAAAGCAAAATTTTAAAATTAGAAAACTCCTTGTAAACTGATATTAATATTTCTCATAGTCATCTCTAAAGAGAAAAATGAAAAAAGTTAACATTAAAAGAGGTTTTGATGGAGTTTTACTATTGCGTAATATGAATAAGATAGTTAATCAGAAGTAATATTTTAATTTAAAAAATATAATGATGTGTGGTATGAACCCACCAATGTATTTGTGAATCTGTGGACATGGTTTTGAAATTTGTGACAAATGTTTATGTACTGTGTTCTGACTTATTGGCATACTTATGTAAGTTCGGTGACAATGCAATGTCCAGCTGGTCTGACGATGGAGACAGAAGGTGGCCATAGGAACTCCAGAATGAAACGACGTAACCTCGTCGAGTTTAGGTTCGTTGGGTTTGTCTTCCCAAGCACTTAGGTCCTAGATGATAAATTCAATATGGTGGACGCCCCAAGATGGCGGACATAAAGTTCTTATCTACCATCATGATATGGGTATCAAATGAAAAATTTTGCTGAGAAGAATACGAAAAAGCTTGTTTTAAGAGCCTCTTATGCCAAATTTGACGGTTTTAAATCAATTTTATTCAGTTAAATTACAATATTTGAGCTGGAAAAAAATATATGTCACAGATACATCTGTGTTAGAGTTTATGATTTGGTTCAAAACACGATAGAATAAACTTTCCTCGATCAAAAAAACAAAAACTGAAACAAAGTCGACTTAGTTTATTTTTTTCATTTTATGCTCTAATGAAAGCTCGTAACAATCTGGAAATTGCTTGTACTGAAAGGCAATTTTATAAAAAAAAAAATTTTTTTGGGTAGATTTTTGATAGTGAATAGTGTCGTTTTTTAGTGAAATTAAAAGCGTAAAAAGATCGCGAGAATTTTGGCGCGCCGCGTTCAGTACCGCGTAGTATTTATATTCTCTTTGAGTACCGCGCCAGGCGTCATCGGACCTATGCTCGTTTTTGTCGTTGCACTCCCCCCGCGGGCGTCCTGACTCTAGCGTGGCAAAATACATCGTCGCTATAACTTGGCGGGGGCTGAGGGAGCGTTTTGTTGCCTACGCGACTGGGATAACCGGCCGATAAAAAGTTTTTTTTATTAATTATCAAAGTTTATTGTAATTTTCATTCAAACATCCTATTTAGAAACTTCTTGTCTTGTTTTGATGAAACTTTGGTAAGTATGTATAATAAAATTATCAACACTAATTTCTAGTGTGATTAACTTTTTTAAAGAACGTATTAAAAGAAAAAGGTTTTTTCTTAAGTTTCTCAAAAACGTTAATCATCGAAGACTGTCATTGCCACTCGACACAATGTATGGAACAGCTGATATTTTTCGCGATTTCAGGCTTGATGCCATAGTAAAAGTTATTCATAAATATGAATATAATGGACCACTTTCGGCTTAGCACACCCTTTCCGCGTAACCCCTTAGATTTTATACGAAAATTATTGTAATAGTCTTTAAAAATAGCAGTAAACGCTAAAATACTAGATACACCACTGTCACCGCGCCTAGATTTTAAAAGCTCTATTTAGTCCTTTCACGAATACATTGGTAGGTCAGCGTTGGTAATCTAATATAAAGCTAAAAGACTTGAGCGGTGCTATAATTGTGAAAATTTTGGAAAAAATGTTACCTATTAATTGGATATCGACTTTAAGTACATAAATAAACTTAAATGGTTCATTAATTAAAAATAGTATTAGATTTTTAAAGTTTTTTTATGCTTGATTGTATATTGTCATAGATAAACATATATTGTCTAAGAAGTTTTGTAAAATGTTTTATGTCGTGTACATGTAGACAGTTTATCAATGTTAATTGATGTCAATAAATATTCGTAGTGAAAAGTACTGTTTTATTTTTTTAAATAAATACTCAGTTCTTGCAAAGTTTCAAATTGATATTACAATTAGAAGTTGGTTAAAATTGTTTTCCATTTTTTTTTAAATTATAAATTGGCTTGTTCTTGGCCGCCAACTCGCCTGATGTTAAGCGATGATGCGTCGTACGATGGAACACGCTTGCCTAGAAGAAACCTATTCAGACACCCAGATTGTAATTATCGGGAAACATCCACTCAGGCAGCGAATTCCACAGACTAGCAGTTTGCACAATAAATATGGAATCAAAGCGCTTTGTACGGGTTCTCGGCATATCAACCATAAAGCGGTGTCAATTCTTCGTGCCCACTCTGGCAGTCCCATAAAAAATATTTGATTACATTGTTAACTAACAAGTAGTCAAACGATTCAATACCTATAAAATACCTACCTACAGGTAGCGTCGGACTGGCCATATAGCCGAGATGGTGTTTGCCAGCGGGGCCCCTACGGGGGCGGCATGCGGCTAGCCCCGCATGCTAGGCGGTAGAGTAGGGATGGGGTGGATAGGGAGTCTCCAGTCTCGGGGCCCCGGGCTTGTGAGGAGGCACCCGGGACCTTCAAGCCCAGTCCGACTCTGCCTACAGGTAAAGCCGCGTCTTTGATTGTTGCGGACAGCATGGTGGCGGAGGTAGCTTTTTATCAATGGAGCCGCTACGCCATGGCATTGCTGTCGTCGAGAATTAAATAGGTACCTACAAAAATAGTGTACCTATTATGAATCAACACTCCGCTTTCGCCATCCCGCTGCTTGAGGTCAAAAACCAGGCTTTAGACTAGACTGCAAACCCCAGATCAGTTAAATAAGGGAGATATGCCATCGTGTTCAAATGTCTCTCATCATCATGTCTCTTATTGTTTTTATCAGCAGCGCTGAGTGAATGTTGAGTTGGTACCACGATAAACCAGCTGTGGTTTTTTGGTACGACATTAGTTTAACAAATATTGTAAAACAATGTTGGTAAAAAATAAAAAATAAAAAAAACATTTCAGCCATATGTCGTCCATTGCTGGACATAGGCCTTCCCATTGATCTCCCAGAGGCCGGTTGGAAGCGGCCTGCATCCAGCGTTTCCCGTCTTTAAGGTCGTCTGTCCATATTGGGGGGTGGACCGAAAATCCTAAATGTTCAAATGTCTCCGTGTTTCATTTTTTTTTTCACTTTACCGCTAAATACCGCTTAATGCAACGGAGCACTTAAGCTTATAAACGTATAGCTGCATCAATGAAATAATAGTCCACATGTAAAAAATGGGTGGTAAGGTCGTCTGCAGGATGAGTTCGACTAAAGACATCAAGCCCGATTTAGGCCTGATGCGTTCGCACCTGCCACGTCACCGTAACACATCTCCGTTGTTTGTCTGATCTGAGCTACGAACAGTTTGAACGTGAGTCAGATAATGCATCGATTAGACGGAAGCTTGCGTTGCGCAGTTTATGATTGCGTCAGAATCTGTTAGTGCTTTAGAAATACTTTTATAGCCAATGCAGTTAGATGCCCTAGGACGATTGGCAATTGCATTTATTTTCGTAGACTTAGATACCAACCTTGCTTCGATAGGTGAGTAAGTCATCATCATCATCATCAGCCAGAAGACGTCCACTGCTGAACATAAGCCTCCCCCTTTAACCTCCACACTGAACGACAGCCTGCCTTTTGCATCCACTGGATGCCAGCGGCTCTGTCGAAATTGAATTAAAATCGAATAAAATAAATATTGAATTTGAATTGATTGATTGAATTACATTGCATTTCGTTTATGTTAATAAGTTTATTAGATTATTAGATACGAGTAAGTACGGATCAGTAGACAATCCGCAACAACTCCTCCGTTTCATTAAATTTTATGTTTAGACTATTTATATATGTTTTGATTTTACTTTTGCAGATAAATTTTGAATTTTGTATTATGTCCAATTTTTTATTTAATTTCGAATATATGAAGCTTCCACGAAAACTGTAGCTTCTTTGACCAATCAAAATGTTTGTTCTTATTACAGGCCAGTGAGGCTCGTTGGTGTCTCGACCTCTCGCCAGAGGCACCAACTTGCGTAGTAAGTGCAGTTCGGTGAAACCGTAGTGCCGTCGCCATAACATAAATTTGTCTCACTGACAGGTGCTTTGTCTCTTTGTAGAGTAGGTTACTTGAGAATCTGTATGTTTTATTATATGAGATACGTAGTATAAATATAAAATCTTTGATTATAAGGTTACTTATTTGAATTTGCTAACATTTTTATTGCCATTACATTGAAAGAAGGCAACTATCTATTTAAATTAAGTTGGATACTTAATTATAGATCTGTTTTGTGACCTTCTGCATAATATTTACACAGGCAGGGCTAAGCGAACTTTAAAGCCCTAACAGACGTATGGATTTGGTTGAAGGAACGCCGTCCAACCAATGGGAGAAAAAGAATGGGAATAACATTTCTCTCTTTCTCTCCCGTTGGTCAGTCGGTGGTTGGGGACAACCCTTTGAGAATTCAGAACGACTTCTCAAAGGAACAACGAAATCCAAACGTCTGTTAGCACTTTGGCATTACGTACGAAGCGCCTCCGCGCCGAACTAAGTGAGCGTGTGTGTGCTTCAAAATAAAACAACTGTATGGCGCATCACACACGAGAGATTAAAAGTCGGGCTCGGTGCGCTCTAGACGGTCAGTCTCACGGATTTGTAAGCATAGACGGTCAAAATATTTATCCGCGGACTTTCCGACCCCGACCCCTTCAAAGAATTTGAATATAATAGAGACAGATTCAATATAATAGAGACAGATTCAATTTAATAGAGACAGTTTCAACCCAACCTTCCTCTAGATCAGTCACAAATCCACATGCTCCATCTTGAATTTTCATCTATTTATTTATCCTAACCGATCTTGCCAAAAATGTTTGTTCGGCAAGATCGGTTAGTATAGGAAAGTGTAAAAAGTGCAAGTGGCTCAATTTGTCAGACCAATTTGGTGTAAAGTGTTTAAGTTGCAAGGATAATACAATATGTTTCATAGCATACCTTGCAAAACTGACTGAAACGGCAAGATTTGTTCCAACGGTTAGTGCAAGATTGGCAAGTTTTGTTCTAACCTGTCTTGCAAAAATTGTTCGATTGGTCACATTGGTCAATGCAAAAAGTGCGTTTGGTTCAATCTGTGCAAAATGTTAAACTGGTGCAGTAACTGTGCGGCCTGCAAGGTTGGCTGATCTTACTGATCTTGCCGATTCCGATCCCCCACGGCAACAAGTGTTGGAATATTACTTCGAAATACACCTCTCATCTGGCATGATGGAGAGACCACCAAATCCAATTCTCAATTGCGGAGGCTGTCCAAATAAAATAACAAATAGAGAGTATGTAAAATGTGCTCGATGCGGAGTTATCTACGATTTGATGTGTGCCAATGTATCGGAGGTACGATTCCTAAGAATGACACCTGACCATAAGCTTGCATGGGAATGTATAGCATGCTTGACAAAAAAACCAAAAAAAGATAACACCAACACTCTTGTTGGTATACCTTACCACAGCGAAGAAAATTTTATCACTGTAAGAAAACCTCGAACAAAAGCGATAACATTAGAAAATATTTCATTATCCAGCGACAGCGACGACAGCAGCTGCCTCTTCAATCAAACCCTAAGTAACGCAGAATCCACTATCATCCCAGATACTACACTACTATCCGAAAAAACACAGAATGAGAACATAAATAAAAAAAACCTTGAACTTCAACGCGAACTCAGAGAAATGACAGAGCAACTCGCTAAAGCCAAAGAACAAATTAATACTTTACTATTAGAAATTGACACCCTGAAAGGAAGCCAGTGCGATATCAATGACTCTCACCTACGCAACAACAGTTTCTACGAGCTCAGAGAAACCTCTACTCCTATACCAACAGAAGTAGAAGAAGACTTTAAAGAAGTATCGAAAAGAAAGAAAATGACAGACAAGAAATCATTTACATCTGCCAAAAAAGTAATTGAAAAGGATAATAGCAAAAAGAACATACCAGGTACAGAAGCCCAATGCTCAGCAGAAAACAAAGACATTACAGATAACTTAAATATTATCACAAAAGCGACTGAAACAGGAAACCAAACTGATATTAAGAAAACGAAAAAAAGCGAATTCAACCTTAAGCACAAAACTGAGAACAGGCAGAAGGAATCGCTGAAACCAGAAAATAAAAAGATGGAAAAACCAAACATAATCTTCATTGGAGATCAAAGCTGCAAAAATGCATCCTCCACCCTTATCCAACTACGAGATAAACACGTAAATACCAAAGAATACGGAGTCATCACCTACAGCTATCCGAATGCACCAGCAGACGTTATATTTAAAAATGCCAAACTAAACGAACAACATCTTTGCGAAGATGATTGGTTAATCATATCACTAGGTTCAAATGATTCCAACCCCACGAAACTACTCATTGAAATATCTGCATTTTTAAAACGATTTGACAAACCGAATGTGATATTAACAAATGTTGTACACAATTCGTACTTAAACGAGGGTACCCTTAATCTGAATCTAAAAACTATCTCTAATAACTTCGAGAAATGTCACTACTTACATGTATTTCCTATACAAAACAGAAAAATACCACACAGTTGTAAAATACTTTGTAACCTTATCAACAACGTGATTAACGCATACGATTACAGAGAAACTTTTCTAGGAAAAAACATTACAAAAACAAACAAAAGAAAAGATAATGTAACAACCGGACCGAAACCAATAAACAAGATCAATATCACCACAGCCGTTAAGCCAGGGACAATACCATACTATTTTAAAAAACACAATGGAAAAATTATATCTTCCAATCAAACTGACAATCTACACAAAAATTATGAAAACTCTAAACGCGGTACAATACCATTTTATTTCAAAAAATCTATAACAAAAAATACGATGTGCAATCGGCTTTTTCGAGACTAACTCAACAAACGTCTCCGAAAATCCAAAAATTTCCTTGTCTTGTGAACAAGAAAATTCTTTTAGCATTATGCACTTGAATGTCCGAAGCCTTAAATCCAAGATAGACAAGCTAGAAATTTTAAACCTTGATCATAAATTTCACATTTGCTGCTTCTCTGAAACACACCTTCGTGATGAACAAGCAGATATTCTTCAACTAGATGGCTACACAAAAGCTACACACTATTCACGAAAATATAAAAAACAGGGTGGTGTTGCCATTTATGTAAAATGTAATATACAATATTCAAAATTAGATTGGGTTTCTGATATGGCCATCGAAACTCACTTCGAAAGTTGCGGTATTCTAATACCAGAACTAAACTTTATAATTATATGTTTATATAGAGCACCTACTGGTAATTTTATTCTTTTCATAAATACGCTTGAAACGTTACTAATTAAATTAATGAGAAATAGATCAAACACAAAAAAAGTTTTCATTCTTGGAGATTACAATATAAATATTTTAGAAAAGAACAGAAGGTCAGAACAATTTTTGACAACTTTGAAATCATTTAAAATGCATCCAACATTTACTGATCCTACTAGATATACGTCTCATAGTCAAACATGCTTAGACAATATTTTAACCAATTTAAAAAAATATAAAGCTGAAATATTAGATGTAGGGATATCAGATCACACTGCCTTAAAACTAGAAGTCAAGACAAGCTTAAGCTATAATGAAAAATATTGGTATGTAGAAAGAAGAAATGTTGATAAATACATAGTAATTTTCTTGAAATATCTATCTCAACTAAGGTTTTCTGATATATACGAGCAAAATAATCCAAATACGGCTTTTAATATTTTTATGGAAATGTTCAATTTAATATTCGATTTGTGTATTCCTATAGAAAAAATTAAAATGTCTTACAAGAAAAAACCTAACTGGAAAACCAGAGGTATTATTTTAGCAAGTAAAAAAAAGCGAAAAATGTACTTGAATACAATTTTTACAAATGATGAAACAAACATAAATAATTATAAAAGATATTCACATACGCTAAAGAAAATAATAAAACACTCAAAAAAGATAGCAAACATAAGATATATAAATAGAAGTACAAATAAAACGAAAGCTACTTGGGGGCTAATAAAGCAATACACAGCTCCAACGAATATAATACGAACGACTATCGATACCCTAATTATAAACAATGAAAAAATAGTTGACTCTACTTGCATATCAAACATACTGATCAAACACTTTACAAACTCAAATATCAATGACAACCTTACCTCAAAAGACACAAATTGTTCTCATAATCAGCTAAACTGTAAGTCTATTTTCCTAGCACCAGTAGACCATACAGAAATAAAAAAGATTGTCAACAGTTTAAAAAGCAAAAAGACTACTGGATATGATAAAATATCGATGCAAGTAATCAAACAAAGTTTATTTATTACGCTAGAACCCCTTGTACACATCATAAACTTATCATTAGAAACCGGTATTTTCCCAGAATACCTCAAAGTAGCTATAATTAAACCAATCCATAAGAAAGGTTCAAAACACGATGCAAACAACTACAGGCCAATAGCACTTCTCCCTTGTTTTTCAAAAATATTTGAAAAAGTTATCTATGATAGACTTGCATCGTTTTTTAACCAGAACAACACAATAAATACTAATCAATATGGTTTTCAAAAGGGAAAAAACACTTCTTCGGCAGTATTCAAAATGTTAAAGCAATTAAGTGAGGACATTAACCTAAAGAAACCAGGTATTGCTATTTTTTTGGACTTATCCAAAGCTTTTGATTGCGTAGTACATGATACACTGTTAAATAAATTAGAAAATGTGGGTATAAGAGGTAATGCCCTAAAACTCATAGAGTCATATCTACATAATAGAACCCAATCAGTAGTATTGGATGTCTATAATAAATCTACCAAGATAATAGAACAAGTGGCTTCGAATCCTGAAATCATGACTACAGGCGTACCACAGGGAAGTATTCTAGGGCCAATATTATTTTTACCTTACGTTAACGAATTACCCCAAATTACAAAACACTTATGTGTAATGTTCGCAGACGACGCAACCATATATATACCCAACCGCAATAATAGCAAACATGAATATGAAATAGAAATAAATAATACACTAAATACAGTAGGTACATGGTTAGAAAATTTAAACTTAAAATTAAACGTTGATAAAACAAAACTAATTCAGTTTAGAAATTATAAACAACAGCCACTAAAACTTAACATCTCATATAGAGACAGTAATATTAATACAGTAGAAGAAACTAACTTCCTTGGTGTCTGCATAGACACACACTTGAATTGGAAATCACAGATAAGTAAAGTAAATAATAGATTAGCTCAATACTGTTACGTTCTGTCTATACTTAGAAACATATCATCTAAAAAAATTGCATTAAACGCCTATTATGGTTATGTTTACCCTCAGTTAAGTTACGGTGTGATATTCTGGGGGGCTTCCGTTGAACTTGAATCAACCTTCATTTTACAAAAAAGATGTTTAAGAATTATATTTAAACTTGAAAATTTGGACAGTTTGCGTGACATATTTAAAAATAATAATATCCTGACACTCACTTGCATTTATATTTATGAAATCTGCATATTTGTAAAATGTAACGAAAATTATTTTTTTAAAACAAAATCGAGTCGTACTGATATCTTACGAACTAAACAAAAATATAATATTTTTATGCCACAAATTAACAATAGTATGTACCATAATAGTCCATATGTAATGGCACTCAAGATTTATAATAAGTTACCTACTGATATGAAAATGTTAAGCGATAACAAATTCAAAACAAAAATAAAGTCATGGCTTATTTCCAAAGGATATTACAACTTAAAGGAATATTTTGGTGACTAATTAAATTTTTATTGTTAATATTATAATTACAATTTTATTGTTAATACTTCAATTTTATTACTTAATTTTTTATTACAATTTTATTGTTATTATTATAATTAGAATAACTTTATAAACCAGTTATTTTAAGTTAGCATAATACCTACTCACTTTAAGTTATTGTACGCTCGTAAAGGGCAGACTGTTGATACTACAATGTTTATACCATCTTCTGTACACAGTTTTTACAATTAAATGATTTCTGATTCTGATTCTGATTCTGACAACTTGATTACAACCTATTTGTTCGCACAGAGAATCGCGCTTGGCTTAGCGCATCGCGTCGGTCGTTTGCGGTGGCCTTATTGTACCGTGTCATTGAAAAAAATATAGGCATCAACCAAAAAGAAAATGTCACTCAATCGACTTCCTACAAAAACTTTATAAAAACAGTGAACTTAAAAGTCAACTTTTTACATACCCATATAAGTTGTACTTAATATACATACGTCTCTTTATGTCCGGCAGTTTGGCGATCTTATGGCCTTCTTGATTTATTTTTATTTAGGTGTATGAAGATATTGAAGTGATTGTAGGAACTATGAAGCGGTTTGCCTCGCCAAGCTTCTTTCACTAGCTTGATTTCTTGAGTCCTAAATGTATACGGCAAACGTCAAGTGGAAACATTTTATCCCTTTCTCCTGCTTTCCCCGATTGCCATGCTATGTACCTACGGTGGAAAAGATAATTATTTCCACTGACAGGTGGATAAAAAGGGTAGAAAGACAATTTATCCACGCCCCGTGCTAGGCCCGCAGGTGTAGACTCAGGTCTAAGTCATTTCGTCATCCTTGCTAGTTATTTTTTGACACAGATGACCGTGTGTGCAAAAATGACCCAACTTTTTTTTTTTTACTTCTTTAGCTAAACTATTAAGTAAATAAAATTAAGTTCTTAGTTTCTTTCCTTGAGAGCAGCACGGTATAGGTACAATAAAAAAAAACCTGATAACCCGGTAAAAACCTTGGGGTGTTTCTTCCTGGCGCCCGAACGCCGGGGCTACTGGAACGCTTTCGCAATTCGTCCGTTTCAGCATTATACTTATACTAACCCAACTCTATTGCATCCTGTTAATTAAGGTTCGGACAACGCACCATTGCAGCCACTCACTTGCCACAGATCACAGTGCTTCATTCCAGGCCTCAGATTAGACAAATAAGGGAGAATTTATATATGATGAATTTCTAGTGTAATTCTGTTTCTCCGTCGTTTCGAGTACAATAAGAAAAAAAAAAAAAAAAAAAAAAAAAAATATTAGTTAGTAATTTCATTTACATTTCAATTGAAAAAAAATATTTGTAAAAAAAAAAATTACATTTATACAAATTGTTATAACGAATTTTTTGTAACAAAATTAAATTCCTCTTTTCGTTTTAGGTTAGGCTAATTTTTCACTTCTATGTACAAGTAATTAAAATTTTTATGTCAGGTTAAATTTAAATTAGCATCATAAACATCTATACAGGAAAATAGTTTATCCCAAAATCCTTATTGTACTCAAAACGACAGAGAAGCGGAATTACACTAGAAATTCATCATATATAAATTAAAATGGACTTCCGCAAAGTAACGCCTGATTCAATCAACTAAATAAGGGAGATATGCCTTAGTAGAATCATTCAAAAGTCACTTTTTATAAAAATATAAAAAATCCCTAAACCGCTTATCCCAAAAACTGTAAGTACGGCAAACTTAATTTTTTTTCCAATGAACTAACTAATAGTATCTAATAGATTTATGCCAGATGCGTTTGCACCCGCCACGCCATCTTACCATATCTTCCTTGTTTGTCTTATCTGAGGTCGTCACGGACTAGATTTAAGTATGTAGGTACCTAATTCATGTACCTACCTACCTACTCAACCAATATTTTTCGGCTTTCTGATTTTTTTCGGAGAATAGTACAATATCTATAAACAAATACTTAAGTATTTACGTAACTCTGTTTTCTAATCCAACGTAATTTATTTTCACATCAAATATCATTAAAATTAGTTCAACCATGTCCATATGATCAGAATAATACAGTGAGCTTTCTTTGGACACTATCTTTACCTAAATTGCATAGGTACCACGTGTGACAAAAGACCGCAACTCTGCGTGTCCTGCGTGTTGCAATTTCGTGACATTCCTTTGATATGGTCTGCGATATTCTGAGTAGGGAATTTCATGTTGGGTAAGCCATCATCATTATAAGGCGATCATGTTCGCACTGCTGGGCTGGGACACGAGCTTTTTGTAGAGGTAGAGAGAAAGAGAGAGAGAGAGAGAGACAGTGAAAGAGAGGGGGGGGGGCTCTAATTTTACCATGCTGACCTAGTGCATGTTGTTTTTTTTACATCGGACTAGGCTAACGTTTGACCGCGATCTCGCCTGATGGAAAGCGATGATGCAGTCGAAGATGGAACACGTTTGCCCAGTAATAACCTATTAACCCTAGACCTTGACCACTCTTGACCACTTGATCACTCCAAGATTGTAATGCTGCGGAAACACAGACAGGGGCAAGGCGTTCCATTGTTTTGCTGTTCTAATTAAGAAAGAGGAGTCAAAACGCTTGGTGCGAATAAATGGCATTGGTATGGTAATATAATAATTATGTTTTTGATCTTTCACAAGGATCTTGGACATACGATGTTCTCACGATGTATTCCTTACCGTTTTTGAGCGATAGTATCGAAACTGCGCATCATTTATAAACAATATCAGCTACGCTGATGACATGGTGCTGTTGAGTATCAGTGGTTTAAGAAAACTAATGAGGGTCTGTGAGGAATATGCTGCAAATCATGGACTAATATATAACACCAATAAAAGTGAACTATTGATATTTACAGCTAATAATAATCCACCTGAACATGTACCCCCTGTAACACTTTACGGCAAACGCCTACCCGCATTTCCGCTGTTATTCCGACCCCGGCGGTGGTCACGAGCCAGCGACCGGCTAGAGCCGCCAATGTTCGGGCCAAGTCGGCTCTCACTGCAACTGGACGTAAAGCTCGAGGTAAAGAATTGCCGCCGCTGTTAATTGTACCGACTACTAGCGCTACTGGTGCGAGCGAGACAGAAACTGTGGTTTCAATATCGCCAAAATCACCAACCATCTCTGTCACTCCTGTTCCGTTGGATATACATGAATTAGTGGTCAGCAATGACAACTGGGCGGAAGTTAAGCATAAGAAATCGCGAGCTCCTGTGAATGTAATTAAAGGGACTGCTGCCCCGGGGAAAACATCCTTGGAGGCTTCTGTACGCTGGAAATACTATCACCTATATTATGTAAAGGTGGGCACTACTGATAAACAAATATTAGATCATCTTAATATAATCTGTAACTCTGATGTATGTACAGTTGAATCATTAAAGCCCAAAGGAACTAACTACGCGTCATTCAAAATTGGCGTTCCCGCTACGCTGGCTGATACTGTACTAGCTGTTGATAACTGGACTACAGATATATGTATCAAACCGTGGCGCTTTCGAAGCGTCGCCGCCACTAAAGACAAACAATAGGACAGCGACTATCCTATGTATCTATCAAAACGTGCGTGGCTTACGTACGAAAACATCTGAATTTAAAAAGTCTTTACTACGGAACACGTATGATATTATAGCTGTCACCGAAACGTTCCTGAATAAGTCAGTGTACAATGCTGAATTGTTCCCACCTGTTTACACCGTGTTGCGGCTGGACCGGGAACATGATGCTGGCTGGGGAGGAGTCATGCTGGCGGTAAAAACTCCTCTCTCTGTCAAGAACGTTTCCGATGTCGACGGACTCGCATCGCACCATGAAGTGCTAATAACTTTAGTTTCTTTTAAAAACCATACGTTTTTGTGCTGTGTCGTATATTTTCCTCCGAGATATAACACAGAACAATATTTAGATGTTTTGAACGTATTAGAAAATGCAGTATGTAAATATTCGACCCTAGATATTCTCATTCTGGGTGATTTTAATCTAAATTCTTTTGGAAGCACTGTTCACAATCACTACAACATGTTTTTGGATTTTTGTAGACTCAAACAATACAACAATAAACCAAACGTTCACGGAAATATTCTAGATCGGTTGTTGAGTGGGTTGTCTGAAGATCGCGTGTGTGTTTCGGGTGAATCGGAGCCATTAGTTAAGATCGACCCACATCACCCGTCGATCGAGTTCACGGTCAAACTGATGCGGAATGGAATATGCAACAACAGTGCCGGCTCCTTATCGCATACCCCGCCCCCTCAGGTGGCACCAGGTCCGCACCGCGCTAGCTGGAATTTCTATAAAGCTGATTTTTATGCGTTGTATGCATCTTTCGCCGACCTAAACTGGGATGACGTAATTTCTACGAATTGTGTGAATTCTGCAGTTAATTTATTTTATCAAAAAATATACGCATCTATAGATTTATTTGTACCACGGAAAAAATCCGGAATAGTGCACA
Source organism: Agriopis marginaria (assembly GCA_932305915.1). Lineage (NCBI taxonomy): Eukaryota > Metazoa > Arthropoda > Insecta > Lepidoptera > Geometridae > Agriopis > Agriopis marginaria. Next base: position 6,713,272 of record OW029926.1, read on the forward strand.
GTAAGTACTCGTATCCCCCTTGGTTCTCAAGTGAAATAATACGTAACATTAAATATAAACATTTCCATCATAAACGGTATAAACGCGATAATAAAGAATTCAATTTAGCGATGTTTAAATACTACAGGTTTTTAGTAAAAGAACTAGTCGATCAGGCGTTTATCTCTTATATGAGGAAAGTTGAATTGGACATGACTAAAGATCCTAAATCATTTTGGTCGTACGTAAAGCAACAGCGTAACGAGCGTCAAGAGTGTAATGAATTTAGTTATCAGGGTAGCAGCGTGACAGGGCATGATGCAGCTGATGCTTTCGCTAGTTATTTTAGTTCTGTTTTTTTGGATGATGTTCCTAAGCTAGACATAAAGAAAGCGCAGGAACCTGGATCCTCCCAACCGTCAGCTCATATTACTGTGCAGAATATTTGCACTAAGGAATTATTATGTGGGATAAAACGCCTGAAGCCTCGCTCTGCCACTGGACCGGACGGAATTCCCCCTTATCTTGTAAAAGACTGCGCACATATTTTTATTGGCCCGCTGCTGCACATATTCAACCTGTCCGTTGATAGTGACACATATCCGGACTGCTGGAAAGTCTCACGTGTCACACCAGTCCATAAAGGAGGTGACAAGCCCGAGGTCTCTAACTACCGTCCTATAGCGGTGATGTCGGTCTTTGGCAAATTATTTGAAACCATACTTAACGCTCGCATAGTCCAGCAGATCGACATCTATTTAGATGATAACCAGCACGGATTTAGATCAGGGCGGTCCACTGTAACTAACCAGGTTAACTTTGTTGATTATGTGACTGCAAAGATGGATGTCGGTCTGCAGGTTGACGCAGCATATTTTGATTTTCAAAAAGCGTTTGATCGCGTAGATAACGATATTCTGCTTCAAAAATGCTCCTTAATTGGTTTTAATCCTAAACTTCTCTCTTTTTTTGCTAGTTATCTTCAAAATCGTTCCCAATATGTTCAGCTACCAGGTGGCAAATTTCTTAGTAATGATTATTATACTAGGTCTGGAGTGAGCCAAGGATCAACGCTTGGCCCAACGGAATTTTCGATAATGGTTAATGATTTGCCGAAGACTGTCAGTACCTCTAAATGCTTACTGTTTGCTGACGATCTTAAATTGTTCGCGGCAGTGGGGAGTATTGCTGACTGTGAGGCTCTCCAGCGTGATATTGATTGTGTGGCTGAGTGGAGCACTCAAAATCGCCTGCATTTTAATGCCAGTAAATGCAAGGTGATAACTTTCGCCAGAAAACGGGCACAGATAACGTTTGACTACCAGCTAACTGACAACACAACTATCGACAGAGTTGATCAGATTAGGGACTTAGGCATTACTTTGGATAAGGAGATAAATTTTAGAGCTCATGTAACAAATATATGTAAGCAAGCATATAGGATGCTTGGTTTCATTATGCGCACATCCTATAATTTTAGGGACGCTCGTGCCCCGATGGCACTTTACACAGCATATGTGCGTAGTAAACTTGAATTTAACGCCGCTGTTTGGGATCCGTATGAAAAGAAGTATTCTCTCATGGTGGAAAGAATCCAGCGCAAATTCGCACGATACTTGTACAAGAAATCATATGGGTTCTACCCATATATGTATCCATCCCTCTTTGTATATGGAATGGTAGGGCTTTATACATTAGAATTAAGGCGGAAGATGCAACTCATTCTACACTATTATCTTCTACTTCACAACAAAATTAACAACCCGAGTGTGGTGAGCGAGCTGCGTCTGCTGGCGCCAAGCGACTACATGCGAGGCTGTGACGCCGAGCGCGGGCCGCGCCGCATGCGCCGCCTGCTGGACCCGCCTCCGGGGCTGCACACTGTTCGCGCTTATAACGCGCCCACACCGAGATTCATACAACTTATGAATAGCATACTTTCTCAACAACCTGATCTGGATATTTTTTTTGATAAGATGGGCAAATTCAGTTCTGTCGTCCTTGCCCATTTAAGCTGCAGCATGTAATGTTTTGGATTATCTGTTAATTATATGCTTAATTTGAAATAAAGAATAAAGAATAAAGAATAAACCTCTCAAAATGGTTCAAAAATTCAAATACTTGGGACACATAGTCACAGAAGATTTAAAAGATGACGCCGACATAGAAAGGGAGCGTAGGGCACTGGCGGTAAGGGGAAATATGATAGTCCGTAGGTTTGCTCGATGCTCTGTAGAAGTAAAACTAACCCTTTTCAGGGCATATTGTCAATGCTTCTACACAAGCAACCTATGGATTCATTATACCCAAAGATCCATCAGTGCTCTACGTGTGCAGTACAACAACATACTTAGGATGCTGCTAGGACTGCCTCGATTCTGTAGCGCTTCCGGTATGTTTTCGGATGCTCGAATCGATGGGTTTAACGCAATTAAAAGGAAAATAATTTTTTCGCTACTGAATAGGATCAGGGGCAGTCCTAATAGAATCCTGAGCACGATTGCCGATAAATATGATAGTCCTATAATACAATATTGGATAAAAACTATTATTTGATTAAATTTTTGCCAATTGTCTGTCTGTGTATCTGTCTATGTACGGAGCTAGATGTCATTTCTAGCCATTTAGTGATTGTTATTTTATTTTAGTGTTAGCCTACTTATGTTCCTATGTGTTTGTAACTATTAACTATGTAGCTATTATGGATCTTGGATCTGAAATAAAGATATATTATTATTATTATTATAATCAATCGGTGATGAGCCGAGGATCGAACCGGGTGTGCTTGTCAGATTGTAAAGTGCACATGCTACCGCTCGGCCACCATCGCTCTTACAACCTAAGTCTTAATGCAGATTAGGTATAGATAAGTAGTGCCTTACCTATACCTAGAACCCTGAAGATTCTAGGTATGAACCTAGAAAGGTACAGTAGGGTGGTTGGTAATTTATTAGGTAAAATAACTTAGCATGCATTTTGCATTACTAGAAACTAAAATTCCAGATGGCAATTCTGGCGAACTAAGCGATGTTGCTCACCACTTTCATGTCAATCTCAATGAGAGTGATACGTGAAAAGAACCCATGAATATTGCCCGAGAATAGCATCTCTGAATAAGCATACTGAGTGAATCGGTTTCTTCTAGGCAAGCGTGCTTCATCGTAGACTGCATCATTGCCGAGATGGCGGCCAAGCACGAGCCTATCTATAAATTGAAAAAATAAATAAAAAATACTTACTACATAAATAGATAAAAAATACTAATATTATAAAAGCGAATGTAACTCTGTACCACTGTTGCTTGCTTCACTACTAAATAGCTAAACCGATCTTAATGAAATTTGGCAGGAAGATAGTGTGCACCATGAGGACATTTCATCTCAGTACTTCAGTTCTTCTCTCGTACTTTTCATCTCAGAAATGGTATTCAACTAGTTACTTTTAATTTTATTTGTTATGTAGTAGGTAGGCACTTGAACTACTTTTGTACAACTTGAATCACCATCAATCAACCACGCAACTAATACCTTTCAAAACAACAGGCTTCTTTGTCAAATGTAAACATGATATTTAGATTCAAGGCTTTCGTAACGCCCTAGCTTCTCGCAAACGGAACAAATGAAATCGAAAGGCTATCTCTGACTCAGGCGCGTAGGTAAGCAAGTAAGCTAGTTACATACAGTACGCTCGTTCACCTTGGCAATGAAAGTGAATTGGACACTGTAGTCCGCATCAACCACTATAAAAACCGGAGCACTCCTTAACGAAATTATTCAGTTACCAACACTAGAAGCACAAACATGTACGCCAAGGTGTGTAACAATAACTTCTGAAAAGCTTCAAAGAAGCTAGTGCAGTGTCGATTATTAAATTATCGAGTAATTTTCGTGGATTATCTCACTTAAGTGGAGTTCGACTTCTCAGTAGCTAAACACAGTGCTGATCATTTGCTATACGGTGTCTTATAGTTGGTTTAATATATTTTCTAATTTTCAGCTGATCATCGCCCTTTGCGCCGTAGGAGTGGCTCACTCCAGTGGTCTCCACGGAGTTGCCCCTCTGGCCTACAGCAGCCACGCTATTGCGGCCCCTGCTTACGTTACCAAGACCATCAGCCCTGCTGTCAGCTCCGTGTCTTCTTACTCGACCCAAACCGCCCACGGTGGCCAAATCGCCACTTACGCCGCTGCCCCCATCGTTGCCAAGACTTACGCCGCTGCCCCCGCCGTGGCCACTTACGCCGCTGCTCCCGCTGTAGCGTACGCCGCTCCCGCTGTAGCGTACTCTGCTCCCGCCGTCGTGACCAAGACCATCTCTCCCGCCGTATCTTCCGTCTCTTCTTACTCCACCCACACCGCTCACGGTAGCCCCGCGTACGCTTCCTACGCTGCTCCCGCATACGCATCGTACGCTGCCCCTGCCGTCTCTGCGTACGCTGCCCCCGCCGTCTCTGCGTACGCTGCCCCCGCTGTCTCTGCGTACGCTGCTCCCGCCATCTCTGGGTACGCTAAGACCTACGCTGCTCCCGCCGTCGCAGCCTACGCCGCTCCCGCCGTCGCGACCTACGCCGCTGCTCCCGCCGTTGTAACCAAGACCATCTCCCCCGCCGTGTCCTCCGTGTCTTCTTACTCCTCCAGCACCTCTCACGGATCCCCCATCGCGTACGCCGCCGCCCCCGTCGTCGCTAAGACTTACGCCGCTGCCCCCGCCGTGGCTGCCTACGCCGCTGCCCCCGCCATCTCTTACGCCGCTCCCGCTGTGTCTTACTCCCACGGCTACTCTGCCCCCCTCCTGACTAAGACCATCGCTGCCCCCGCGTACACTTCTTACGCCGCGGCTGCCCCCGTCCTGAAATCAGCTGTCGCGTACTCCGCTGCTCCCGCTGTCTCCCACATCTCCTACAGCGCTCACGGTGCTAACTACGGTTGGTGAACTGAATCATAGAAAAAATTTAAATAGAACAATGTAAAAATAAATAAAACGACCTGCCATAAATATTTTTTTTTTAATTCTTATATATTAGTAAGCATCTAGACTATAAACAATAATATGTGTGTAGCTCAATATAGAGGTACCAACTAATTATTTGATTTTTTATAAATACTTTGATTTCGATATATAGATTTAAATAATGTTTATGCATGATTTTACAAAGCTAAATGTTCTATGGTAAAAAAACATAAGCAGAAGAAAAGTAAGATAAATACCAGCTAACTACGAATAGGATTTTAAAAGGAACAAGTGTTATTGTAGTCGGTAAAGTGCGGTGAATAGCTTGTGCGATATAAATTGACACGTTTGAATATTAACAGTCGTAAGTTACATAACTTGGGAAGTAATAAAGTTAAAGGTTACACACTACAAGCAAACATCATACTGATATTATAAATGCGAAAGTTCGCACTGAACTTTGTAACAAGTGATTTAGATGACATTTGGGATGGAGGTAGGTAGCTATAATCTATATTATATAGTAAGTAGTATTTTCTCTATGGTAGTATATCCTTTACTTACTTTTTTTTTTTAAATTCCGATAACAGTTTCGATGTCATTACCAAATAAAAAAGAAAAATTGAGGTTTTCGTGAGGTTTTCAGACGTTTAAATCATAAATCATAAGCACTACGTGTCGGTATGCACCCAAGGATAAACCTTTCTACTCTATTTTGCAGTCGATGAGAAAATTATTATCCTTGGAGTCTTGTTTCCGGTAGCGGTCGTACAGTTATTCGATTACTTTGTCACCGCAAACTATATACGCGATTTCTTAACCAATATATACAGGGCTATGAGGAAAGGGAATGCTAAGCTGAAAGGAGGATTTTTTTGATATGGGACTAAACCTGAAATCGCGAAAGAAATATCAGTTGTTCCATAGAAAACAGGTGTTTCATACATTTTGTTGAGTGTCGACTCGACGACAAAATGTATGAAAGGCCTGTTTTTTTTTTCGCGATTTCAGGTTTGGTCCCCTAGTAAAAGTTGTTCATAATGTTGAGTATAACGAACCTCTTTCGGCTTAGCATACTCTTTCCTTATAACTCTGTATATTGACAGAACTGGCTCGTGTAACTAATTTTAATATTTGAATCTTTATTAGGCTAGTGACTAGCATGACTCAGAAGGACTCTACTACCAGCGAAACTACTACGGAATTCCGAAATTCCGAGAATTTGTAAACCCGAATTACTTCGTCGGTGTATTCTACTCCAAGAATCACTATAAGCATCTATTATGAACTATTTATAGCAAACTATGATGTATATTATGATGGTGTAGGTATGTCTTTTTCATCTTTGTCGCATTCATAATAATGTATTCCTCATCATCATCTTCTGCTATTGCTTCTCTGTACAATAAACACACTCGCTCTATCATCGGCCACTTATCCGCGAAGACGTCTAACTGGGGGAACTTTGCCTGTATTTGGTTGAGGTGTTTTTGTGCCCGGAATATCAGGGAGTGCTGATGAGCCACCATGCGCGCTGGTACTAGCGCGAACAGCGATATTACAGGTGCGGAATCTAGCGCGTATGGACCCGGGTATGTCCTAAAACTGCGACCAGAACCACCGGAGGATGGGCAGCAGCGTCCTGTTAGTACACGGTGAACGTACTGCGATCCCCAAGCCGCCTGCCAAGCGTGGGGATTATGGCAACACCCCTCTCTAAGAGGGAGGCTTTGTTCAGCAGTGGACATTTAATGGCTGATGATGTGAATCTAGCGCGTTACTCAGGTATGATGTTCGAGTACCTAATACTTACCTGCGTGAGGCCAATACCGAACACGCAACCGCGACTGCTGGCAAATCAGAAACTGGTTGCCCGTGGAAGGTGCTGAGTTTATTAATGTGTACACTTTTGGGCCAGCACCTTCAACCTTAGATACTCTACCTATAAAATATGCTATCTTTTGACATCTAATTAATAAAAAAAAATGGTCTTCTTACATTATTATAAACGATTTTTTTTTACATAGCAGGCACAGCGTATCCGCTTTTCTGAATAACATTAACTAGTAGGTAACACGTAGGTAGGTGATCTTAATAAAAATCAAGTCACAATCAATGATTTAATACAGATCCTACACAGATTTCGCTATCCAATGTTGTGTACCATTTGGTGATATTACTATTCAACAAAAATAGTTCATGCGTCACACAACATTCTTATTTGTGCTCCCTGAGGGGCTATTTCTCAATATCACAACTAACATTTTGTAATACGTGGATCATCTTGATGAGACGACCAGTTTCTTCTAATGGTATAAAAGAGAATGCCAAATTAATTTATGAAATATTTTGTCAGCTAAACTGGTCCACGATGCACCTCAAGGTACGAGTGAAAATTTGTGACTATTTGATTTATTTAAAGAAACATTTTTGTATTATGGCACTTACTTTTGTTACAGATTTTAATTGGGGTGCTGATTTTAGGGATAGCAACAGCTAGCCCGAAAGCTGAACCGAAACCGATAGCGAAACCGAAACCGATCGCGAAAGCGTCTCCTCAATACTTCCAAGGATACCCAGGTGCCCAACAAAATTATTTCTCTGGAGCTTCTAATTATTTCGGACAAGAATTCAACCCTCGACCAATCCAGGGACAAGATGCAGCTGGATATTATGATTCGAGATTCGCCCCTTCTGGTTACCAATCTTCTTTTGGAACTGCTATTGGTGCTCAACAAGGTTATTCTCAAGCGTCAGTAGGTAATTATTATCAACCACCTCAAGCGCCTGCAGGTAACTACTACCAGTCTCCTCAGACATCAGCAGGTGGCTACTACCAACCTCCTCAAACACCAGCAGGTAACTACTACCAATCTCCTCAAACGCCATTAGGTAACTACCACCAACCTCCTCAAACGCCAGCAGGTAACTACTACCAATCTCCTCAAACACCAGTAGGTAACTACTACCAACCACCACAAGCATCAGCAAGTAACTACTACCAATCCCCCCAACTGCTTCCTGTGCCCGTGGGATATCCTGGAGGATCCTCAGTACAAAATGTGCAACCACTGGGATATCCCAGTGGTTCTTTAGCACAAAATGTGCAACCAGTGGGATACCCCAGTGGGTCTTCAGCACAAAGTGTCAATCCAGTAGTGTATCCCAGTGGGTCTTCAGCACAAAGTGTGCAACCGGTAGGATATCTCAGTGCGTCTTCAGTACAGAATGTCCAACCGCCTAACCCTTCTGGAACAGCTAGGTTATGGCCTAAAGTTCTGATCAGTCCTGCTGGATCTCCATCTCCAGTCCCAGATAGTTTGGCTCGAGCTTATTATGCTGTGTCTACACCCAGTCCTCTAGCTTTTTCTACACCTATCAACCAAAGCCCTTTATCGACGCCGCCTTCTTTGCCATTATCACAGCAAACGTTGATTCCAGTGCCAGTAAAAGTTGGTTCTAGAAATTCTTTCCAACCAGAAATTACAAACTACAGCTCTTTACATCAGAATACTCCCTTTCCCAGTTCAACGCCAGCTCCCTATCTGACTAACTACCAACAACAGTCTACACCAACTCCTTACGATCAAAGATATTTACATCCTTCAAATCTACCTGGTTATTCATTCTCAACAACGAACGGTCCTCACGTAGCTAATCAACAGCCAAGTTCACCTCGTTACCCAGTAAATTATCAATCTACGCCAGCTCCATTCCAAATTAACTATCAACAATCTACTCCAGGCCCTGCTGCGCAAGCTAGTTACCAATCTACCCCACCTCCCCCTGCTCAAGCTAATTACCAATCTACCCCAGCTCCCCCTGCTCAAGCTAATTACCAATCTACCCCAACTCCCTCTGCCCAAGCTAATTATCAATCTACACCAAATCCTCAAGCTGCATATCAACAACAGTCCACCCCAGCTCCTTACCCATTTAATTACCAACAGCCAACTCAAGTCCCCAATCAAAGTAATTATCAATTTCCCGAAGTTGCGTCTCGTTCGCCATTTGCGGATTATCAACAACAACCCACAGGCTCTCCTTATGTAGCTCAATACCAACCGCAGTCTGTGTCTCCGTTTGGCAGTCATTATCAGCCTACAGCTTCTCCATACCAACAACGCATTCCAGTACCAGTTGCTTACCCGCAAAGTCAATATCAATTCCAACCAACACAACAGACTCCTGTAGCTCCTACACAACCGACCCCAGTAAATCCCACCCCATCTTATCCCAGTGTCCCTGTTACGTCAAAGCCTATTACCATCCTACCTTCAAGTCCTACTCCAGGCAAAGAAGTTTCAATAACGAAAAACACATTTGTACCAATCCCAACCGCTAGTCCAGCCAGCAAAACAAAAGCCTCAATTATCAAGTCTGAGTATTCAGGATCTGTTTCACCCCAATATAACCACATACCATTGGTCTCGACCTCCTACAAGTATTCGACTCTACGCCCATTCTTGGATGAGTCTGCAGGAAAATCCTCTTACGGTCTCTCCTATGCTCCTGAGAAAGCTTACGCGACTTATTCTCCTTCGACAGCCGTTTCTCATGTTAGTTTTAAAGGTTTGGGTAATAGCTACAGTTACTAAGACTGTAAAATCATATCATACAATAATGTGTATAAGAACTGATTTTAAATTGTATTCTGTCAGCTTTAAATACGAATAAAATTGTTACCTATTTTATGTTGTTTCCTTTTTTAATCAGATTAGACGTGTCTTATCTTGATTTACTTTTAATTATTCAAATGAGGGGTCGAAGTTTGACCCCTCATTTCAACGATGAAAGGTGAGGTAGGTAAGCATTAGTAAGCGTCCATATATATACATCCTTGCAATAATTATGACCTTGAAATACTTGAGGTTAGTAGGTGAAGTGCATACAGATGCAGTTTCAACAAATTTTTGAGTGCACGTTTGTACACAAAAATACACTGGTTCAGTATAAAGCAATAACAATGAAGCTCTTATTTTTGGGAAGCCTTTCTAACGGATTTATTAAAGATTTCCAGTTGTATCTTTACTACAAAATATAGGCAATCATTCAAATACTACCCGATAGTGCTTAAACATGAGCTGAAACATTATGATAAGTGCATCACAGAAGATAATTCTATCAGGGTTCGTGTCTATAAATGACACATGCTAACGAAATGAAACCTCTGAGAACTTGTTTAAGGTATTGCGAAATGAACGTTGTCGTGTCGGTTGAGTTATATTTTTGGATGTAATTTATTCATATAGAGCTATTAAATGTTTAGCGTTCCGTACTAGAGTTGAGAAAACGGAAGTCAGGTGTCTATCTGTGATTAATGTCGGTCGACTGCTGGGTTCAGGTATTAGGTACGGTCGTTCTTGGAGAAATGTTGATTGGAAACATAAGTAACGTGATGAGTCAAATAGCTACAGGTTTTGTATATGCCATAGGTGGCAAACAATCTAACGGGCCATTATGTTAAGCGATCACCGTCGCCTATGGATACCTGTAACACCAGGGGTATGACAGATACGTTACAGACCTTTAAATACTCAATTAACAGCCGTTTTGAAGAATGTTATAGTTACTCGAAGATGCCGCAGGAGGTGCTTATTCCACACATGCACGTGTGAGGTAAAAAAGATCGCGTCAAACGTAGTGTACTATAGTGTAGCGTGTCGGCTTGTGCGATGATAAAATCATGACGCCTGAAGAACTGTGCAGGCAGAATTGTAAGTGCAAAAAAAGATAAAAAGAGATACAAAGTCTGTGGGCATGCTTAGCGGCTCTAGTTGTTCAATGAGCTTGGGATCGTCGACAACTCTTACAGCTCTACGCTGTAATGCATCAAGAGGCTCAAGCTGACACTTGGTTGCTCCGTTTCAATTATGGGCGCAGTACTCTTTGTGAGGAACTCCATGGTTTGTAAACAAATCGATGGTTAGACAAAAACTAAAGAAAACGATTTTTCTTGCCTTTTCTGAAAGTCCGATAGAAAAATGGACAGGAGGGAATAATGATGTTTTCCAATATTTTTTTATTACTAAGTCACATCTGGCAGAACCTTGATGATATTAAAGAAAACAACAGTATTGTACGGAACCCGTGATTCAAAAATATCAATAACACTAGACCATTGATTTACGGCTCATCGACAGCTGCTATACTTACACAACTATTCCACACGCGGAACTTTGATAAAATGTTTGGCTATCCTTGGCAACAAGATAATTAATTAATTTAATGTTTTTGATGAAATATTTCTTTACGATATAGGTACTTACTAATCTATATCCGTATTATTATAACAGCATATTATTAATCAGTGCCTTAAGACGAAAGTTTTCGACCAGTGTGTTACCAGTGATCACATACGGCAGTGAAACGTGGTCTCTCACTATGGGCCTCATAAACAAGCTCAAAGTTACACAACGAGCTGTAGAGGGCTATGCTTGGGGTTTCCCTACGAGATCGAATCAGAAATGAAGAAATCCGCAGACAAACGAAAGTCACCGACATAGCCCACCGGATTAGCAAGTTGAAGTGGCAGTGGGCAGGGCACATATCAAGCAGAACAGATGGCTGATGGGGCTGAAAGGTTCTGGAATGGAGACCACAGACCGGTAAGCGCAGCGTAGGACATCCAATCACAAGATGGACGGACGATCTAAAAGAAACGCTGGATGCAGGCCGCTTCCAACCGGCCCTTTTGGAGATCGATGGGGGAGGCCTATGTCCAGCAGTGGACATCTTATGGCTGAAATGATGACGATGATGATGACATATTAATCCTTATTGATACCTATCTTTTACCTATACGATACTATCTTATTCCTCTGCTTAGCCTAGGCCTTTTTCAAGGCAAGGCTTACAACTAGCGTCACTTCATCGAGTCTCAGGGCTTCCTACGCTATTTGGGAGAGGTATAATGAGATGGTTGCCGAGCGGTACCATGTGCGCTTTATAATCTGACGGCACCTGGTCGATCTTCGGCCTTGCACCACTGACTTATTTAGTACCATAATAAATTATGTGCAGTTTCGATGCCAACGCTCAAAAACGGAAAAGAAAAACATCGTGAGGAAATCAGTATGTCCAAGAACATAAAAAGTTCGAAGACGTATGACATTGGCCAATATGCACTGGGCCAGCATGGTGGATTATCCTCTAAGAGAAGGCCTGAGCTCCATCTGTGGGAACGTGATAGGATGAAATGACGATGATGATGATATGACTAGCAGTGGACCAAGATTAGATTTAGGATGATTATGATAGTTGATACCTATAGGTAAGAAAATTTATAATCGCACATAAACTGTTTTTTTTTTCTTTTCTGTTCCTACCTAATTGATGGAGGAAACTCAATAGACAAAAACAAAAAAGTACAAAATATACAAAATTTATTTCATTTTTCGCATAACTTTTCAATATTTACAGTCATAACATTAAGTTATGTAATAAATAATCAACAATTATTATTTACAATTACCAGCCGTAGTTGGCTCCCAGACCAGCGTAGGTGACGTGGGAGACCGCGGGAGCGGCGGAGTAAGTGAGGGCAGTCTTAACAACGGGGGCAGCCGCGTAGCTGTGTACGGCGGGGGAAATGGTCTTGGTGACCAGGGGAGCGGAGTAGGTAGAGTAGGCAGGGCCAGCGGCGTAGGCCACGGGAGCGGCGTGAGAGATGGAAGAGTAAGACACGGCGGGGGAGATGGTCTTAGCAACAACAGGGGCGGAGTAGGTGGAGTAAGCAGGAGAAGCGAAGGTCTTCAGAACGGGGGCAGCAGCCGCATAAGTCTGGTAAGCGGGAGCGGCGTGAGAGATTGAAGAGTAAGACACAGCGGGGGAGATAGTCTTAGCGACAACGGGAGCAGAGTAGGTAGAGTAAGCGGGGGCGGCGATAGTCTTCAGTACGGGGGCAGCAGCCGCGTAAGAAGAGTACACGGGAGCAGAGTGAGACACAGTAGAGTAAGAGGCAGGGGCGGAGTAGGCAGAGTATGCTGGGGCAGAGTAGGCGGAGTATGCAGGGGCGGAGTATGTAGAGTAGGCAGGGGCAGCGTAGTGCACAGGGGCGGCGATGGACTTAGCGACGACGGGAGCGGCGTAAGTGTTGACAACGGGGCTGCCGTAAGAGTAGGCGTTTCCGTGCGAAATTGACGAGTAGGAGACAGCAGGGGCAATGCTCTTAGCCACAACCGGACCAGCGGCGTATGTGGCAACGGGAGCAGAGGCGTAGGTGGCGACTGGGGCCAGGGTCTTGGCTAGCACAGGGCCGGTGGAGTACGCGACGGGGCCGTGAGAGGAGTGCGATGTGAAGGACACTGATGACACGGCGGGTGCTGAGCTGTAGGCCACAGGAGCGGCAGCCAGGAGGTTGCCAGCGGAGGCGATGCCAGCCGCGCACAGGAAGATTACAACCTGTGGAAAAATATTTTTAGTACAGTTAATATAGGTTAGGTAGATGGACAGACGACCTAAAAGAGACAGCAGGGAAACGCTGGATGCAGGTCGCTTCCAACCGGCCCTTTTGGAGATCGATGGGGGAGGCCTATGTCCAGCAGTGGACGTCCTATGGCTGAAATGATGATGATGAAGTAGAAATATTACAAATACAATACAATATATTACAAAGTTATTAGGTAGAGTTTGAGTGATTATTATTCCTTGTACGACGCAGCGACAATGCAACGTTGTGACGTCGATGGGTTTTAATCATTTGAAATTCTGTTTTGTATGGCATTATTAAGGCTTTCTTTTCAATGTTTTGTTTTAGCCAGGTTCATTGGGTGAGTCTAATGAGATGCCTGAAAGAGATCGCTTTTAGCGAGCCAGTTGATACACTAGTTTCTTGCAATAAGATGCTGTGTATGTAATTTCTGGCGTGAACAATAAAAAAGTTTATTATATTCACTACTTCCGTTTTTTGCATCATAATAAAAGGGAAATATTTCCGGATAATATTTCCAAAAAGAAAGTTAGGAAAACACATCTGATAACGACTGGTCGATTATTAATGTTAAGCACATATTTTGTTTATCACACTTTTTAATGGCGAGTCAAGATTTGAAACTATTTATCCCATATTGAGATATCAGTAGTTCCTATTATTATGCCACTTGAAGAAAAAAAAATCGGATTAAAAAAGATCTCTCTGTACCTTGGAGTACATGTTTGTATGGCACGTTGTTACTGATTGTAATACTTTTTGGAGCACTTGCTTTCGCTTTTATACCGTCGAGTGCGAACTGGTATTTTGTATCGGATCTCAGTGGATCAGCCTGCGGGCTCCGTTTCAATGCCAAGGCAAGTCTCTGCCGTGATAATTAAATTGTGTAATCAACAAGTATGGGTATGGCTACTAACCTTTAAGGTGATAATGCACTAAGTACCAGTTTCCATACAGATTTCATCTAACAGAATTTGAGAAGTATACAACGTGTTTCATAAAGATGTGATAATTCTAAAGAGTATGTATGTACTCATAATTATTATGAATAACTTTTGCTATGGGACCAATATGAAATCGCGAATAAAGCTGTTCCTTAGATAACAGTCCTTGACACAAACACAAAATTTAAGTATGCGCCTTATTTGTTTAATTTTGCTTACTATTTATTAATTTTCTAATTTATTATGAACTAGCGACCCGCCCGCCCGGCTTCGCACGGGTGTAATTTACGTGCGAAGCCGGGGCGGGTCGCTAGTTATATAATATATAAACCTTACGTGAAAATTTATCTAACTGATGGTGAAAACCGCATCAAAATCCGTTGCGTGGTTTAGGAGGAGTTAGCGGCCATACAGACAGACAGACGCGGAAAGCGATTTTAATTTATACTATGTAGAGAAGAGAAGATTGAGAAGAGTTGATTTTCGTTTTTTTTAAATTCTTTTGATTTTTATTACTTTGATTTAACAGCATTATATTGGTCGTTGTGGAACTCAAAATGCGGAAACACTAAAAAAATATACACACATTCGACCAAGACAAAAAGACAAAATCTCAAAACTTTTAAGCAGCTGAAAGATTTTTGTTGAACTTAGCTACCTACCACATAGACCTACCGCAACCACAAATAAAACCACTTTTAAATATATAAAAAATACAGCATTCGAATCGGTCCAGCCGTTTTGGAGAAAAATGGTTAGAGACGTACAAACACACATCACATCATCAGCCAGTAAACGCCACAATCCCCACGCTTGGCAGGCAGCTTGGGGATCACAATACGTCATCAGCAATGAATCCTTATCTCATCAGCAATGAATCCTTAGTGCGGGCTAAGCTTTTTAGTCTTGAGCATCGACGTAAAGTTGCCAGTCTATCGGTTTTTTATCGGATACATTTCGGAGAGATCGTGCATCGGATCTGCACGATCTAGGTAATTCCCTCCTGCCCATTTGTCTATCGGACTGCCAGAGCGGGCACGAAAAATCCTCACCGCTTTATGGTTGATATTCCGAAAACCCGTACGAAGCGCTTTGATTCAACATTTATTATGCGAACTGCTAGTCTGTGGAATTCGCTGCCTGAATGAGTGTATTACAATCTGGGTGTCTTCAAATCACGAGTGAATCGGTTTCTTCTAGGCAAGCGTGCTCCAACGTAGACCGCACGTGACGGTGGTCAAACGCACGCCTATTATTTATTTAAAAAAAAGTTCACCATGTACTAATAGGACGCTGCTACCCATCCTCCTGTGCGTCTGGTCACAGTTTTATGAGATACCCCAGGGTATCCACACACAAAAACACTTACAACTACAATAAAGGAAATAAAGATACATTTTTGGCAAGTAGATCCAATTCATAAAAAAAAAAAACGCGGTGTGTTATTAACCTTAACTTAAAAACAACGCATCGGATACAATGAGGAAATCCTTTTCGGAAGTGGAAGCTAAATTTTATGGTGAATATCTATGTTTGTTATTGAAGTTCAACTAGCCTACTTTTGATGACATTGAATTGAAATGAGTAAACTTAGTTATGCTAAAATTAGTAACAACGCATTAAAAAAAAAAAACGATTTTTATTATATTAGAATATGGAAATAGTTACAGGTAATTATTAATTTTCTTCTACCTAAATTTAAAAATAATCTGGGTGTCATCAAATCACGACTGAATCGGTTTCTTCTAGGCAAGCGTGCTCCATCGTAGACCGCATCGTCGTTTTACATCAGGTGAGTTGGCGGTCAAACGCAAGCCTACTAATAGACAAAAAAACAAAGCTCGTCTGCTGGGTAAGTTCGACTAAATGCATCAAGCCTGATTAAGGCCCGATGCGTTCTCACTGCCACGGTGCCTTACCAAATCTCCCTTGTTTGTCTGATCTAATATCATTACCATCCTTTCATCATTATAAATAAATAAATGCATATAGAGTCACAATCGTGCCAAAAAAATGACTAACCAAAAATCGGCGCACACTACGAATTGCGCAGACTTTTTGGTTAGTTACAAGGTAACCGCGATTCGACTACAACGCCGCGCGATGCTAGAGCTACGATGACATAGCGGACAATTAACGTTGAATACTTTGCAACCGACATAATGTCTAAATAGGACTAAATGTGGCACTGCGAAGTACCTATATAATTGCTACAATCTATATACAATGACGCTCGGACGTTTTTTGACTGTTTTCACTGAGAGATTGTGACTCTATAGGAATTGTATCTCGATGTATAATAAATATAATTAGCATACAAGATAAAATAATTCCTAGTTACATTATTTTGTAGGGAACCCGTAGAAAAACTAAAAGTCAATTTAATATTTACAAATTTATTCTGATATCACAGTTAAAAAATGTTTGTTTACATTTTTTACCAGGCTTGCTTGTTAGACCACCCGCTCTGGCCGTAGCCGGCAGTGTTGGACCAGCCACTGTTACCAGCGTAGCCAGCATTGGACAGGGCACCCTTGTTGTATCCACCGTAACCACCAGCGTATCCACCAGCATAAGCGCCTTGACTGGCGTAAGCACTGGGAGCTGGGTGCTTGGTGATGGTATCAATGCGGTGGACCTCAGACACGGCCTGACCTGCTCCAGCCCCATGTCCGTACCCAGAAGAACCAGAGTAACCTCCATAGCCGGATGAACCAGCTCCTGAGTAACCTCCATGACCAGAGTAACCTCCATAGCCATTTAAACCAGCTCCTGAATAACCACCATGACCAGATAAACCAGCTCCAGTGTAACCACCATGACCGGAGTAACTGCCATAGCCGCCAGAGTATCCACCAACGCCAGAATATCCTTGTCCTCCTAGAGCACTAGATCCATGTCCGTAGCCAGAGTATGAAGAAGATGATGGGATGACTCTGTTCACATTTGTGTAAGAAGTGG
Organism: Agriopis marginaria; assembly: GCA_932305915.1. Classification (NCBI taxonomy): domain Eukaryota; kingdom Metazoa; phylum Arthropoda; class Insecta; order Lepidoptera; family Geometridae; genus Agriopis; species Agriopis marginaria. Next base: position 6,730,537 of record OW029926.1, read on the forward strand.
CTGGGGCACCGCTGTAGCCACCGTAGTTTCCGTAGCCGTTGCCGTATCCAGAGTAACTGTTACCGTAACCAGCGGAACCGCTGCCGTGTCCAGAGTAACCACCGACGCCAGAGTAAGCACTGCCATGGCCAGTATATCCACTTCCGTAGCCATTGACACCGCCGTAACTACCGCTGTGACCGCCATAACCAGCTCCAACGCCGCTGTATCCGCTTGCGAGGCCGCCGTAACCGCCTCCGAGGCCACCATAACTGCCGTGTCCTCCAACCCCGCCGTAACCACCTAATTGGGTTCCATGGGCTTTAGCCAAGCCAAGGCAAGCAGCGAGGGTGAAGATCTGTAAAAGAACAAAGGGAATTTAATACTTGTTTCATACCGTATCATATTTTTTCGTGCAATGATGCTAAGTGAGGTAATGAAGACAATCGGGATGACATGTGACGTTCAATAAGAGAGGCCTATGCCCAGCAGTGGACAGATTATTACACGTGCTAATACTAGCTAAATTAAAGTTGCTGAGGTTTGAGTATTTTATTAAATGCTTGTTTTTTTCTATATTGAATTCATAGACTCTCAAAGTCCGGTGATAAATGCAAATAATCAATGAATTGTAAAACTTTTATTGCTTTTTATAGTTCGTAATTGTTCTTACCTTAGTGAACATTCTGGTTGTATCTTCAATTGTGATGAGTCGAATGTATTTTGATCCATTGTTACACGCTTTTATATGAAAAACGTAGGAAACAAACATTCTTTTTCAAGGTCCCATTAGATTTTTGGATGGGAAACGGGGCATGACGAAATTTAATTAGTGTTATCTTAAACTGCAATGACTGTAATTATGTAGATGTTGCCCAAATTGCACGAACAATTAAAGACCTTACTTCTGTAGACATAGGATTAACTTTTGCGATGTGATGTTATTAGATCGTATCAACGTTTTAGTTTACTGTAGAATGCATTACGAAGGGTTGGCAATGATATGAGAATTGAAATTCGACGCCCACTCGCATTTGCTTAAAACGGTGTCGTCAATAATAGGTATCCTACATAATTGTTATAGCAGATATTTTGGCTGGTCCCCAGGAAATTAATTATTTAAAATGTTATGGCTATTGCAAAAATAGCCATCCATTTTAATATAATTTGTAAGTGGATTTAGAAAATCAGAGTGCTAAAACAAACTTTTATTTTTACTTGTCATATATTATGCGCTTTGATTCATGACATGTGTACAATTATCTTTAATGATATTATTTTGAATAATAAATTGGAATGGCATTTAAACATATTACGAATGATGTTACATAGCGTAAATTGATTTTAAAATTACTAGTTTTTTAATAATGCATGGTAAATCCTGATAAATATTTAAAAACAATTTTTATACCTGCATCCACCCAAAATCTACTAAGTTCATTAAAACTTCATTACTACGTTCAGGTAATCAAGTATCTACTCTATTTGTATCATAAAGTTTATGACAGGACCAGTAGTTTATTTTATACCCGTTTGCCTTTACGGAAGGTAAGGTATTTATTTATTAATCAAAATAATTTTGAATCGTTTGTCTTTTTACATATTTTAAATATATTTCTTTTGGTAACTAAGGTTTCAGATAATATAGGATTTTAAAGTTTAGACTGGACCAATCTTAACGACATTTGGTAAGGAAATAGTTTGTAATATGACGATGAACATGGCTAAAGTAACTTTTATTTCTACATAAAATCAAATGACAGGCGGGCAAAGCCGCGGTATAAAGCTTTTGGTAAAATAAAAACAAATTGTGAATATTTACAAGAATATTTTATTAATAAAATAAATTTGTTTAGTGTATAATTAAATTCATAAATTTATCACAGCACAGAATATTTTAAATTAATATAAATCACATTCAGCATTAATCAAACAAAACATAAATGACTAATCAAATAAAAATATTTTGCTGATTTGAATAAATAATTTGATTTGTTTAAGTCCATATCTATTATTAACATTTCTATAAAAACATAATAGAATGCACCTGTTCGATGTTCGATTCTTTTAAATGGTCAAAAATGTAAAAAAATAATTACGCTGTCAACTTTGAGCGTATTAAAAATATGAAGACCAATCTCAGCCCTAATTCAGCCCTATTTAGCATCATTAAATTTACCACAGGTACTTGCTTCCGTATCCATGACCACCATAGCCGTATCCATGACCACCATATCCGTATCCACCGTAGCCATAGGACACTGGAGCGACATAGGACTTTACAATGGGGGCGTGAACTTGGTAGCTTGATACGTGAGAAACTGCTGGGGCGGAATACACTGCAGGTATCACGGCTTTAGTGACTACGGGAGCGGAGTAAGCCACGGGGGCGCCATATCCAATTCCAGAGTAGCCAAGACCAGAGTAGCCAAGCCCAGAGTAGCCATGCCCAGAGTAGCCGGAGTAACCGCCGAGGTAGCCGGCGTTGGCGAAGCCAATGATTGCCAGGATAGCTGCGAACTGCAACAAAAAGAAACACGATTCGAAATGACAAAGCTATTTAAGAATAGGTAGAATGTTTTATGTCTATGAGGTAATAATCAATCTATACTAATATTATAAAGAGGAAAGATTTGATTGTTTGTTTGAATAGGCTCCGAAACTACTGAACCGATTTGAAAAATTCTTCCACTCTTGGGAAGTAACACTATCCCCGGATGACATAGGCTTTAGTAAATTTACTAAAGTATTTGGGGTCCTTACTAAAACTCCAATAATATCTGTGCGAAGCCGGGGCGGACCACTAGTATATCATAAAGCATTAATGAAGTAACACGAACTTAATAGACATATTAGAAGATTAAGTAGCCTACAAGCATGAATTTTAAGAATGTCTGGAAGAAGTCGCTATAGACGATAAGGCCTGTATTTTTGGTGTGTCATAAAGTGATATTGTATTGTTATCTTTTGTAGTAAGTATTTTTGGCTCCTATTGTATCTATTTCGAGTTTCTTGTAAGGGTGAGACGGAATAAGGTAAATCAGACCAATAAAGACGCCTATATTAGGAAAAGTGTGGGATGGTAATATTATGGAGCTTAGACCTTGATGTCTTATATAAGATCTTAATAAAATCGTTATTTTAGTATATATCAGGCAAATAAAACTTGTGAGAGAAAAATGACAAACTTCAAATAATAGGCATTTGAAAATTCTAAAAGGGATGGCGTACCGCAAGGATCAATAATACTTACATCGAAGAATACATTTGTGATAAAAGTATTATGGCAAAATGACGTTGTGTGAAAAAAGATTACAACACTAAATTCGAGATAAAATCAATGATAAAACTTTTATAGCTTAGAACACTTTGATCTATGACTATGTTAATGAGTTGCGAAGTTAAAATCGACACTTTATGAGTCTGATAAAGATGAGAAGGTGTCATTGACAACGAGAACTGGATCATTGTGAAATGGCAGACCTTGTTGGCATTCAGAAGTGCTAAATGTTAAGAAATTCTTTGATTAGAAATAGTTTAGTTGATGAGATGAGCAGACTATTCATCAAATAGTAAGCGTCATAAATGGTGTTAACATAGCTTGTAATTCAATTATAAGAGTTTAATCATTATGAAATTGAAGATTGTAATCAAAATATTAGACAGTTGTCCACATGATAATTGTCATTTTCCAATCTATACTAATATTATAAAAAGGAAAGATTTGATTGTTTGAATAGGCTCCGAAACTACTGAACCGATTTGAAAAATTCTTTCACTGTTGGGAAGCTACACTATCCCCGGGTGACATAGGCTATAATCTATACACGTGTGAAGCTGGGGCGGACCCCTAGTAAATAAATAAATAAAAAGCTATGTTGGCACCATCTATAAAACTTTCTTCCAGCTATGCCCATTAAAGTTACATCAATATTTGAATAGTTTTCAATACTTCATTAAATAAAAATTAAAGATACTAAGCAACATGCGTGTGACTTTTGCAGTTTGAGTCTTGTAAACAAAACAGTGTTTAGCACAACCGTGAGAATAGTTGCAGTTCATATACATTTTGAAATTGTAAAAATTATTGCAGTTTACGAGTAAATTAGCAAAGATAAGTTGATAATAGATTACAGCAACGTTTAGCTATTGATTGAAAATAGGTCAAAATAGTATCAGGAAAATAGTTGATCACATACGTGATAAGTTCCGATAAACATTTAAAACAATAGGTATTAGCTACAAAAATGGGTGAATAAAAAATACGGACATAATTTAGAACCTTCCTTCTTTTTCGAAGTCGGTTACAAATCATATGGCACAGTAACAGATCGACTGAATTTGCATTTGGACTTGAATTTGAGTAACAGCTTTTTGAAAACCTACTTTGATCTGGATCTTGATTTAAGATAATTATTGGTTGCGAATCACAATATCCAAGTTGTCATCTGTGTGTCTGAAAAAACTCAACAATTTTCTTACGCTATCTCCCACGAGCGCACTTTTCTTTTCTTATTATTTAGGGCTTGCGGACAACTAATTATAATTTACCTAAACACTTTTTATTTTCTAATCTTACCTTAGCGATCATTTTGCTGCTTTGGGGTTGATGTGTTGACTGCAGAATGTTCAAAACTGTCAGCTTATATATGTCCAAATCTCGGAAACATCGCGACCTCGCCATTGTCACGGATATAGTTAATTGTATCACAAAATGCGGCCAAAAGCGTTTGTTTGTTATAAATATTTAATTTTGTGAACATCATTATAATACGAGCGGTATGAAGGTGAGTCGCTGCGCCGTTAAAAACAGGAAGCTTATCGTTCGAGGCTTTTGGGTTCCGTATTTGATAATCAATACACAAGCCCCTTGTAAATGATATATGTTCTCGTAAATTAGTATAGGACCAACCCTAGTCTCATTGTGTTTTAGGTCACTCAAAAGACTCCGAGACCGATTCACATAGTTATAATTTTTTTTTTTATTTAAGTTGCAAAACCGCTACACTACTGATGTCGCAGGTGTCCAAATAGGTGGAAAGCATTACTTTAAAAAAAAAAAAAAAAAAAATTATTAATTAACCTATACTGTCCCACTCCTGGGCAAAGGTCCCCTCCATTTCTTTCCAGACAGTGCGATCACCCGCCAGACTTGACTGACACTGTATCTGGAACGTGTCGAGGTTCGTGCCAGCGTTTTCTAGGCCTGCCTTGGTTCCTTCGTCCGTTTTCAGGCACCCACTTTGTGATCCTTTGGGCCCACACAGTGGGTGCACAAAAATAGTTTTAGAGCTGTAAAATCTCAAGTTATCATCAGCCAGAAGACATCAGCCCATTGCTGATACATAGGTTATTCTTGTTCTTCGAAAATCTTAATTGCACCTATGAAGCATTCGACATAGATGCCACATGAAATACGTCGCAATCTTAGATAGAAAATCAAACTTCTCAGGTCTACTTTACGTTATTAACTTTGATAGAGCCATGCAGAGGCTTAAAAATAGCGAAGATTTCTTCACGGTTGACACTAAACTTGTCTTTTAATGTAGAGTGACCATGAGGAAGATGGTGCAACAGTGACTTTGGTAACAGCTGGCGGTCTCACAATGTCACGGAAACGCATTGGTTGCACATATTTCAAATTTTTCCAGCAGTTTAGGTGTGGTACACCAAAATGCCAAAAAGGATTGACTAAGATTAGTTCAGATATAATACCTGATCTGTGCAGATTTACCACATTTAAACCTTAAATACTGTGTCTTTAATTTTACCTACAGTGAACCGTCTTTGGCATTTTTACCCCAGCTTGGGAAGCGAGAGAAAAGTAGAGTAAAATTGAATAAAAGGTGCAGGTTAACCTCCTGTCGCACCTCGATCCTGTCTAAATCTTATGAAAACGGATTAATGTATCATCTAAAGATACATTTAAAATGAACACTGAATTGGATTAGTCTCATCTAGTTTAATTCTATCAGCTCCAGAAGACAATGCATAATATCAACGTTATAACCTCAGAATGTCACGACGACACGTCGTTTACGAAGTTCAAAGATTTTCTCACGAGATAAAATAAGTACTTGTATAGAAGTTGGATTTAATTATGCTGTGTCCACATTACAATTCAGGTGCGTGTTGAGTGAAACAACATTATCGACTGATGAAGATGCTCCTTAATTACAATTCGCTCTTTAAAAAAACACAAACTTTTGACCCCCACAAATCGAAAATATACCTTTATTGTTTTAAAATATGACCACCGAACCACCGAAGGATGGGCAGCAGCGTCCTATTAGTACACGGTGAACGTACTGCAATCCCCAAGCCGCCTGCCAAGCGTGGGGATTATGGCAACACCCCTCTCTAAGAGGGAGGCCTTTGTTCAACAGTGGACTTTTACAGGCTGAAGTGTGTGTGAGTGTGTTTTAAAATATCACGGTTGTTCACCAAAGTTAAATGATTATTTACGGGATATTTACCATGGTAAGGTATTGGACAGTACCACGGTAAATATCCCGTAAATAATAATATAACTTTATACCTTTATTGATTTATTTTGTTTTCCTAATATTTATGCATAAATTAGGACATCCTTTAAAATGAAAATTTATTTTTTAAGGGAAATCTATTATTTGCTAATAATCATTTTGCATTTTTTTCAATAACGGTAGATCCATAGTTTTTTGAAGCAGTAAAGTCAAGTTGTTTGTTAGTCATAACAAACAAAACAAAAGTAAATCAATCAAGTTTTACTAAGTCAAAATTGTTAAAAATTAGACGTATAGACAAGCTCTACACAAAAATTGTCACAAGTTCATAAAAAAAAAAAAAAAATGTTTCATTGATATGAATTATGAACCAAGTGAGAACATAATATATGTATAAGTATAACGGTTATCTACTGAGGTCATATGTCAGTCAATAGAGTACAAGTTCGTTGACCTAAAAGCTCATTTGACAGCTCGTTAACTAGTCACGACCAAATATAAACGTGGTGGCTCTATCAATTACATTGGTCGTCCCTATTGGTCGGTAAGTGTATTAGCGGCATAATAACATGTAGTCAGTAACTACTACTGAGTGATGGTAGCCAACCGGTAGCATGTGCACTCTACAATCTGAAGACACCCGGTACCAATGACTTATTTAGTACTTGAAAAATTATGTGTAGTTTCGATAAAAAACGGTAATGGAAAACATCGTGAGGAAACCGATGTGTCCAGGAACCTCAAATGTTTAAAGACGTAAGATTGACCAATGTGCACTGGACCAGCATGGTGGATTAGGGCACATACTCTCTGTCTCTGCGCTGAGTTAAAGCCTTACGAGAATTTTTACAAGTTATCATTGTTGTTACGTGACTTAATCTTTGTTGTCCGATGGAAGGATTCTAGATAGGTACGTACATATTAATTATATTATGGGAGACCTACTAGTTGCGTTTCGCAGGTTTACCCACAATCCTACAGGAACGGTAAATTTTCCGAGTTAAAATAGAAATGTGTTGAATCTAGGGTATAAACTACATTCATACTAAATTTTAGACAAACAATTCCCGTGTTATGGAGTTGAATGGGAACAAACTATAATCCATAGAAAAAAGAAACTTTGTTTGGAAGTTTGGGCTTAGCGCGGACGAATACTTACTATAAATTCAATTGTTTTCTTCTGTTTGTTGCTAGCTAGGGTTCAAATTGACACTACCCTTTCGCACTAACAATAATTAGTGGGATGAAAAATCATATTTATTAAATTGTACTGGACCCTCATGATAATTTAAAAAAATATTGTTATTTTAATTGCACGTCAATGCCCTTTATTATAATAATACAAATATTCTGGCCTTACAATAGGTATGTTAAAATTTACATTCTCTACAAAACCACTTGCTTTTTTACGTGAAGCATTCTAACCCAGTCGGTCGTGTGTGTAGCATGTTGGGTAGCGCTCAAAGTTATAGTGCTAAAAATCGAGTATATATTGAGTAAAATTTATTTGCACATTTTTTTTACGTGCATCATAATAACCATCGATCATATTCACCTTTATTATTAAACGTTGAGTAACCATGGATTAGTTATTCCGTATTTTGTTCTTCTCGAGCAAGATCAAAATTTTAAAGAAAGAAAAAGACATAACCTGGATTAATTTTATTACGCATTTATTAATGAGGGTCAATGTTTTCAGACCAAATTTAGATTGAACGTTGTGCACCTACTTCTGCAACGTTTACAGAAGCTTTCGCGATACCCGCTTTGTATATCCCTGCTACAAACCTTGCTTCATTTATTGTGTAGTTACTAATTTTGTATTTGTAGGGACATTTGAGGTTTTTTGTGTCTGATTAAATAGCGTCCATTTATAAAATGTGAATCATAAATTTTAGTATCTCGATAGAACACGCGAAATATAGTTTAAATCATGGTATAATAATATACTCCGCCAGGTATAGCCCTCTGAGAAAAAAATTCACGTGGGTGTCCCGCAATGATTTCATCAATGTCATGGATACACGCACACGTGCATAAGCAAGAGCAGAATAAGTAACTTACAACAAGTTCGAGAGAGATGACGATACACGAAACAATAGCGTACTCTCTGTGTTAACAGTAGTGTAAGATTATTACTCCCCAATTTCCGTATATTACCTGTGGGAATCCAATAAATCAATGTGGTTTTGACAAATATTGTGTTTAATATATTCAATTCGTGCCTAACTTGGATTGTTTTGCTTGAGCGGACAAACCAAATGACAATTGAAATGCTTTTTGTATTTTATTTAATAGATTTTTAACAAATTTGTTTCCCAATATCTGTGTTTGTTACAATAAAGTGGCAACTGGACAGTGACGTCATTGCAGGACAACCCCCGAAGTGCTAAACCTTGTTTTATGATCATGGCTTAAATAAAGTTGTGTGCATTTTGTGTGGAATGATAAAATTAACTAATTAATTGCAAATTGTTCGCTTTCGATCGTATCGTCACTAAATCATGTGAGTTGTGGAGATATTTTTTTATTTCACACAAAATTGTATATTGATTTCAATTTAAAATTCAAATGAAAGTTTAATTAAAACTCATTCATCGCACTCGATGAAACCAGATACTTTTAGATGTTCATTGACAACAATTTATTTATACATAATTATAATGTTCCACAAAATTGCAAACACACAAAGTTACTCTTTGCTGTAATGATGAGCTTTGTCTCATACTAGCGGCCCACCCCGGCTTCGCACGGGTATATATACATAGCCTATGTCAACCGGGGATAGTGCAGCATCCCAACACTGAAAGAATTTTTCAAATCGGTTCAGTAGTTTCGGAGCCTATTCAATGCAAACAAACAAACAATCAAATCTTTCCTCTTTATAATATTAGTATAGATAATGAGAATTTTCACAGCGACGATTTAATTAAATAATAGTTCTAACTATCTAGCACAAATTTATTATAATCCGTCAGATTTGGTTAAATAAGGTTAGAACTATTCTTTGACATTACGAAGAAAGAGGCACCAAAGCACTGATCTAATTCTATGACAGCGGATTTGATTCGCGAAGAATTAGGGTTGTTACGGAATAGAAAAAGGAATAATACTATTGGTTCCTTAATTTTTCCTTATATTTATGGTTTAAAATTGTATACTCTGTAGCGGACGAATATAGATTTTTCAAACAATAAAAGTATCGACTTCTACAGCGAAACTTATCGAAAGAAGACTCTAAAAAGCAGTCATTATAATAAGCCATACCATACCTAATTATTTATATGCCACATCACAAAAAGCCACTGTTAAAGTGTCTCTACATTGTCTCTAGATGATCAGATGTAATCATTTGTCACATTCAAAAGTCGCGTGACAAGTCAAGGTACCGCCATACCAACTACTATGTAATCTGTTACAAGGTACTATGCGTTGCGCTTTCGACATAAAACTTAACCTTCTTCGAGACAATGATGATTATTAAAAAGATCCCTATCATCTGACTTAACACATTGTAATTATTATGAATTGTTTGTTTCGTTTTATGACACATAATTAATTAGGTTGGTGTTTTAGAAGCAAGATGCGCAAGTGATGCGCTTTGGAAAATTAGACCGTTTTTACAATTAAGTATTTTATTATAAACTTTTATTTCACTTGCTAGTTAGTTTGATAGATAGATAGATAAACTCTTTATTGTTCACACCACAAAATTCATACACATTATACAACAGCATAAAAACTATCGGCGGCCTTATCGCTAAGAGCAATTTCTTCCAGGCAACCTTAGGATGGAGAGGATTTATACAGGAGGTAGTAAGTGGGGCGTGCATTATTGAATAATTTGTTTAGGTAAAATCTTACAAGCTGAATTTGAACCAGTTCCTCCTAAACGATTTTTCTGAAATTTTGCATACACATGTTTGCCGATACAGTAAACATAAAAACATTTAAATATAAAAGCATAAAAATTAAAGCATAATTTAAATAAAAGATTGATTTTAAATAGTTTTTTTTTTTATAAAAGCTTGTTACCCATATGTGTCAGCTTGTAATTATATAGTTGTAGCAATAACTTACCTAGTAACAGACATTTAATCCATAATTTTGGTATTATTAAAGCAAGGTGTTAAAACGTAAATCTATTTTGGATAAAATAAATTCTATAACTGGTTAGGTTTTACAGCACGAAAAAATGCTAGAAACAAATACCTTTATAATTAGGTTTAAAACAGAAGTATACTGCTAAGTCATAGTACTAATCTCTGACCATACAATCAAGGGAGATATGGTAAGATGGCGTGGCAGGTGCGAACGCATTTGGCCTAAATCAGGATTGATGCCTATAATCGAACTCACCCAGCAGACTACGTTGTTGCCCTTAGCAGCACTAGGTAGCGCTCGGCTCGTTTGCCCTCTAGGTACGTAATCCTAAAAATCAATATCATTTAGTCAGTTATCTATTAGTATTTTCCAAATTTTGGTTGGATTTTCTAGCATAGCAACACTAGTGCCTCTACTCTATGTCCTTGATATAACCTACATGACCCACTTTGAGTATTTAACATTAAACAAGAAGTTCATATTAAAGACCAAGGGTCTTAGTAATGTACTGTGTAAAACTGGTTTCACTTAGAGCTAATTTTATGTTCTAAACTGTTTAAATAAGCAATAAGTAGATAAGAACTTAATTTGAACGTAATTAGTAGATGTGGCAAGTTAGATTAACATTAGTTTTCTTAGTAAGTAAATTGAATGTGTCATAATAATGTTTTCTTATAGATACAAGGGAACGCTTAAATACCCTGTACTAAGCCAAAAGGAGGCCAGTGTATTCATCATTATGAACAACTTTTATTAAGGGACCAATACTAAAATCACAAAAAAAATATCAGCTGTTCCATAGAAATCGGTCATTGACACTCGACAAAATGTAGGCATGGAACAGCTGTTTTTGTTCGCGATTTCACGGTTGGTTTCACAGAAAAGAGACGTATACATTTTTTCTCTTCTGTGGTTGGTTTCCTCTGATCGTTTGTCCACTACTGAGCGTTGTTATGCTTCCGATCTTGCAGTAGTTGGCGATAAACCTGCTTCCATCTCTGATGGTCCCCAGCCTAGTACATCGCGCCAGAGTTTTTAAATTTTTTGTTTTACACATAATCTACAATTTCGAATATATTGTTGTACCATAAGACTACAGTTGGTTTGACATGATGCTCACATTCACCGCGTGCTTACAGTATAATAGATAAAAATATAGGTATTTGGAATAAAATAATATAAAACTATTTTTTAATAGGTTTCTCAGATGTCGAGACGTTCTGTCTTGTGTATAGAGAAAAACAAATTAAATCAACTACTAAAAAAGTTATCTATTAGGTACTATCTGTTTAACCTGTCTATCTAATAGTTATAATGTTGTCTTAGTCTCGATAATTTGAACGTCGTTAAGTTTAAGTTATGTGGATTATCTACATAAGACTTATTTAGAAAAAATTAAACCGTAAGTGTCAAGACGAATACAAAACAAGACCATGACATTAAAAATGTTTACGTTATGTCAGTAATTTAACAAAATTCACTCTCAAACTTTCCCTCATAGAATTTTACGCAATACCACTTTTGCGAAAAATAAATAAATATTGTAAATAATTAAATAATATTGTTAATAATTGTAAGTAAATAAATAAATATTGGGGACATTTTTGCACACACGGTCATCTATCTGACTACAAAATAAGTAAAGCTTGTACTATTGATGTTGATATATTATGTTGAGTTTATTTAAAATTTGAAACCGTAATTTACAATAAAAATACAGCTCTCTATATTATACAATTGAAAGTTCTATAGGTCTTTCTATTTGATAGAATAAGAATGCAAAAAAAAAAAATTGGTTCCTATTTTCGTCAAAAATGTCAGAGGACTCTTAAGGATTTATATGACTAATCAAAAATCTTCCTACAGTTTCGAAACCTATCGTCAAATTTTGGAGTTGTTTAACACATAATCACATACATTGCTAATATATCAGGTCTCCTACAAAGTACGAGGAAAATTAAAAAACCTCAGCTAAACTTTTTAAACTTTAATCGCGTTGTAGAAAAAATATATACAAATATGAAACAACTATACTCGAAAAACATTAATTGATCACCAGCCGTAGTTAGCTGCCAGACCGTTGTATGCCACGTGGGAAACGGCGGGGGCAGCCGAGTATGCCACAGCAGACTTCAGGATCGGGCCGGCAGCGTATGATGTCAGAGGGGCGGCGTGGGCGTAGGTGGCAACTGGCGCGTGAGCGTAGGTGGCAACTGGCGCGTGTGCGTAGGTGGCAACTGGCGCGTGAGCGTAGGTAGCAACAGGAGCAGCGGCGTATGTCGCCACAGGAGCGAACGACTTAGCGTAGTAAGGAGCAGCGTGAGCTGTCTGCGTCGAGTACGAGGAGTAGGATGACGCTACAGGTGCGACGGTCTTCACTATGGGCGAAGAGTACGCCAATGACGGAGCGGCGTAAGAGACTGCGGGAGCAGCGTAAGAGACAGCGGGAGCCGCGTAAGAGACAGCGGGAGCCGCGTAGGACACAGCGGGAGACGAGTAAGATACAGCCGGTGCTGCGTAGCTCTTAATGTAGCTCGGGGCTGACGCGTATGTGGCTACAGGAGCGGCGTAGGACGCCACAGGGGCGGCATAACCCGATCCGTATGTGCTGTACGGGGCGGCATAACCCCCTCCGTATGTGGCGTACGGGGAGGCATATGCAGCTCCATATAAGCCCCCAGCGCGAGCAGTCGCCAGCGCGCACAGAAGTACAATTAACTGGAACAAAATTATTAAGGTCAGGTGAATCACTTTGACACACTCGTGATCCTGATTGCACCAAGAACTTAGAAGATCTAGATAAACAAACTCGTTTCGTGTCTACGTTGTTACAAATCACAACTCGACAATGAGAACTTGATCTGGAGTTGCAGGCCAATTAATCTCAAGTAAGGCTTTATGGTTTTGTACTTGAGCTATTTTTGATAAATCTAGGGGTTTGATTTTTGAATATTTTCTACGAATTTTTGTTGTATTATTATCAATTTTTACACTGCTTTCAATGTGTCCATTTATGACTTAGAAATTTGTAACCTATTTCCGAAAAAGAACCATATTTCTTAATTTAGGATGATCAAATGACGTGCCCACATATCAACATCAGTTTTTTTGCACTTAATACAGCATCCAATTAATTTTCTCCGTAAAAGGTCTAAGGTCCAATTGCACATATTACTGCAGGCTTATTCACTTATATTTATTAACACAGTTATTTTTAATACCTTAGCTGCCATTTTGTTATATTAAGTCCACTACGGCAAGTGATACTGGCTAAGTTCAGCCAGGCACTTTTATACTGTTGAGGTTTTACCCCCGCGCCGTGGCTGGTTGATCTAGTTCATACAATATACAAGCGAGCTAGGGTACAATATGTTACGGTAAAGTAACCCAGGATAATTATAAATTGCTATTTGAGGAATGAATGAATTCAAATCAAAACAAATAAACTAATAGTACTCAATAAAAATAATTGCGGCACTAACCATTAAGCTAGCAGTAATTGAATCTGATTGATTATATAGGCTTCCCATAAGTAGAATCTAAATTTAAATAGATTACTAAGAATTAAAAATAACATAATAAAAAAAAAAATGATAGTACCAAAAAAAAAATGCATTTAAAATGTCACATTCATAATAACAAGTTACAAAAAGACTATTGTACATGCTGTTATTTAGAAATAAATTTGCATTTAATTGTTTACAAAAAATAATAATTTAAGAAAATTTTGGCAAACCAATAAAAACGAACTTAACACAGAGTGGGTTAAATTCAATAAAAGGGACTGATCCCGGTAATTTTCCCCTGTTTGGAGTGGAATATTTGCTTCAAATTTAACAGGTTTTTTTGTAGGTTCACAATCGGCGAATACATCGCGTAGCATACACGAAAAATACAGTCGAACTTCTAATTAAATAAGGTTAAAAAAGACTAAAATAAAAATTAAAATGATAAAATATACATTATGTAAACTACTGAAGTACATTTTCTGAAATATGTCTTCCGATGAATAATATTAAGTTATGATTTCAGGTCATACCTGCATGTTTACTTATTTTTTTGTAGTAGGATTTGTAGTACCGAAGAATAAATCTCATTTTGTTTCGCAAATCGTGCATAATTTACATTTTGGTGAAAATCAGAACAAGGATTATCAGTATGTAAAATTCATAAAAACTTTTCCGCTTCATATCTATTAAAATGCTACATTTTATACCGTAACTAATCAGCAATTGTTCTTGAAAATAAACTGATCAACATTGTTAGTAGCATCTGTTTTTGATATCTAATTTATTTCTATACAAATAAAATTCTTAAGGTCAGACGAAGTAGGTATACCATTTGAGACTGTTCGTTCAGGAGGTAATTTCTGGCAGAACTGATAGTTTAAGAAAATTATTTCACTTTTTCAAACTGTCCTTGACTGGTACAGGCTATTTGTTGTTTACTACCCGGGTGATGCCATGGAGAAAAGCTAGTAGTCTAAATAAGGTTATTCATACGGAACGGTGTACTAAGCCGTAAATATGTCATTGTACTCATAATAATTACATAGTAACTTTTACCCGGAAATTGCGCAAAAAAACAAATCAGCTGCTCCATTGAAAAATGTCATACACCCTCAATGAAAAGGAAGAGCGATTTCAGAGTGGCCTACAGTAAGAGTTGTACATTATTTATAGAAATAGTTTATAACGTATCAATTGAAAACCTATTGATCTAACTTATAAAAAACTAGCGGTCGCTTTAGCTTTGCATGGGTATAGATTATAGCCTAAGTCACCCGGGGACATTGTAGCTTCCCAACAGCGATTTTTTTTTTCAAATCAGTTCAGTTGTTTCGGAGCCCATTCAATGCAAACAACCAAAAAACAAAATCTCTTTATAATAATACCTCTTAACTCTTTACAAAATTAGTATAGATAACAAATTACTATGGAATTTGATAAAGGTAACTAACACAAGTATGTTTTAATTATTACCGGCTACTTTATCAGATTTACCACAGAACCCGATCTTGTAGTATATTGGAGAAGCATGAAATCGATAGCTTGTCTACTTGACTTAAAGAGAAAACTTTAATGCATTGCTTTATACTAGCTTAATGCCCCGATTTTGTAAGGCTAAGGATCGGCTTTCAGCCTCGCCAATAAATATAATTTTCAAAAGTCCTATGTAAATTGTATTAGGATAATTTGTGCGAAATTTCTTGCTTCTAGAAATCTAGACCTCTTTAACCCCCTCAGTCTTTATAAACTTACCTTTACTTAATATAAACAGACGTTTAATTACGAACTTCTATGTTTCTAACTTCTGGAATAACGAACTTTCATACAAACTTTCATCCTGTTTTTTTTCAAATTTTAGGATAAATTTTCAAAAATTATTTCTTAGTGCTCACTTTCGTTAAAGGAATATTTGTTCACATTCATGCTTTTAGAAATCTAGAATCAGCGGTTTAGTGTGTTGTCTTTCAATGAAAGGTGGATTAGTGACAACGCAGGGTTTTATAACCTGTTGCAAATTTTTCATTAAGAACTACGTTTTACGCCGTTCGCATAATAATGCGTTTTATGCATTGAGTGATTGTATGATAGACTTAATTTTAATTGTTTGCCTACAGTGTACGCAAGAAGTACACGACCTTATCCCGCCCTCCACCCTCTTTTTACTACAGGACAAGTAGAAGACTGCACACTACAAAACGAATCTAGTGCATATTGCAAAAATTCGTACGCAACGATTTGATTCAGCATTTTAAATCTTTCCTTAGAACTATAATCTAGGCATCTTCAAGCTAAGAGTGAGTAAATTTCTTCTAGAACAACGTGATCCATTTTCGGCTACATCATCGCTTACCATCCGGGTAGTTAATGACTAAACGTATGACATGTCTATCTCCCAAAAATACATTATGTTATAATTTACTACAGTTGTCATCGATCATGATATAATTGACGGGCTATACCGTTAGTTATTCAATCTTATATTAATCTGTAAGTTAAGTCCGCCTTAAAGTTTAGTCATCATAGTCATTTACTGTTTCAAAACAATAGTTTAAAATAATTGCTTTATTTACAAACTTTAAAAAGCTGAAGTATGGAAAAACTGCATCAAATGTACTCGTTATATTTCCCACAATGTTCATAAAAACGAATTTCTGCAGAAATGTTTTGATAGACAAGGGTGTAAATAAGTATTTGGGTGTTTGCCGTTTGGCACAAAATCTCTGTTTTGTTTATTTGGTTGGAAAATATAATGCTGTAGAAGTATGTGTTAGGTTAGTAGGTATTCAATAAGTTCGATTTCATACATTTACCAATAACATTAGACCGTATCTCAATCATGGTATAACATACCAGCCAGCACCTGGTGCTGTCCACCTCGTTATTCTTGTGTAAGTTGGACATGTGCTTTGTCCGATAGTGAGCAAGCAGCTATTTTGTTAGTTGAAGTTTACATGCGGTCATGAATAAATACTTTGTCAATTTATTTTTTATTTTTAAAACATTTACCTGATGACTAAATACATATAATAGATTAAACTTTTTTATGGTAGTCATCATCATCATCATCAGCCAGAAGACGTCCACTGCTGAACATAGGCCTCCCCCTTTAACCTCCACACTGAACGACAGCCTGCCTTTTGCATCCACTGGATGCCAGCGACTCAATGGTATTATGGTAGTATAAGTTTTGAATACAATCACCAGAGTGGACACGAAAAGATGACACCGCTTCATGGTAGATATTCCAAAAACCTGTAAGAAGCGCTTTGGCTCCAATTTTATTGTACGAACTGCTAGTCTGTGGAATGCACTGCTTGAATAGGTTTTCCCCTATAGTTACAATTGGTCTTCAAATCAAGAGTGAATCATTTTCATCGAAACAAGTGTGTTCCATCGTAGACCTTAGAATAGTTTTTATTGCCCATGGCACCATTGCCACTCTCTGTGCCGGATATTTAAGAGGCAAAGGAAGCAAAAAAGATCTGTATATGAATATAAATAAAGTAGATACCTAATTACCCACCGGATTAGCAAGTTGAAGTGGCAGTGGGCAGGGCACATATCACGCAGAACAGATGGCCGATGGGGCCGAAAGGTTCTGGAATGGAGACCACGGACTGGTAAGCGCAGCGTAGGACGTCCACCCACAAGATGGACAGACGACCTAAAAGAGACCGCAGGGAAACGCTGGATGCAGGCCGCTTCCAACCGGCCCTTTTGGAGATCGATGGGAGAGGCCTATGTCCAGCAGTGGACGTCCTATGGCTGAAATGATGATGATGATGAGATACCTAATAAATATTTATATTAACCCCCAAATGCGATATGCACCGCATGTCGGCGCGAGCGAAAAGTGCTCCGACGCGCGTATTGTGTGTAAGAAGATTTATACACAATACCAATGGTATATATTATACACGGATTTTATACTTTTTTTTAATTATCTGATAGGTAGGTGAAATTACCCCATTTTAGCCATAAAAACACTCCTTCGCTCGCATTCGACGGGTTAAAGCTGTCATCGCCATGTAACCGATATATATTTCACGTTTTGCAATTCACGTGCACAGGTCAACCGTGTCTCGCTGCAGCTTGTGTTCATACATCACTATGAGCGGACTTTTGTCCAACCATACAAGTACCTATTCTGTGTGCTAGTAAGGTTGGAACTGGGTTGGTTGTTATAAAAGTTTTACCATATTTTTTGGGTTAGAAAATGTCAAATTAACAAAATGTACAAGCCATGCTAAAGCCACTTTGAAAGTTACCAAACCCATTTGATAATTTTTGTGGATAAGTCACAGATTCTTTTTAGAAAAAAAAATTTGGTCTGTGGGATGGGTATGTAATGATGATTAATACACAATACATTAAAAAAAAATCGTCGCCGTATTTAACAAGGACATGAGATACGTTTCCATTCTTACGACCATGTATGCTACTTTATATGTATGTGTTCCATGTTCTGACAAATAAATAATAAAATTTTATTTGATTTGAAACATGAGCTATAATATCTGGGTTGCATGTGCGTATTATAATCTGACGGCACCCGGTTCGATCCTCACCAATTGAGTACTTAAATAAATTATGTGTTGTTTCAATGCCATCGCTCAACAACGGTGAAGGAAAACATCGCGAGGAAACCGGTATGTCCAAGAACATAAAAAGTTCAAAGACATAATATGACATTCACCAACATGAACTGGACCAGAATGGTGGATTAGGGCCCATTATTTCTTTCTGAGAAAAGGCCTCAGGCTCAGCAGTGGGAACACGATAGTCTGATAATGATATACACAATACAAATAACAATCACACAAAACGTAATTTAACTTCTATTTTTGATATATTTGCAACGAACACCTGAATTTTCCCAATTTTATCAGTATTACGAATAAAAATAAAGTCGTGATGCATACTACTTCCTTGCCAAAATTTATCAAGGTTGGTTAAGCAGTTTAATAATAAAAAGGCAACGAACGTATTAAGACTCTGTTATAAGTTGAAAATAACCGAAATTTGTTGTAAAAATAAAATAGCTAACTTGCTTTGTTGTAAATCATAAAATCCGTTTCCTCAAAAGACTGAATATACATACACTTGATTTGACTGGAAATCTATATTTAATTTTCTATCCTTAAGAACTCCTAATAATCCCAAGCTAGCTTTGCTTATGAACGCAAAAGTTAACAGTTTGCTAACACATGCACGTACCTAATTAAATTTGGAATGTTAGTTAGTCTAGAGTCTAGATCTGATTTTCTTGTATTAAATCAGAAGTGGTCTAAACTCCTGATTTAATACAAGAAAATCATAAAATAACAAGCTAAAATCTGTCTGCCCAGTAAATCTATCGTTTTTACTTGAAATACTAAACAGCTTAATAAATAATAATGAAGATGAAGACGTAAGAATAAAGTGAAAATCACGAAGAAAAAAAAAACATTCGGAAAAACTTGAAAATTCTATCCTTGAAATAAAGTATCTATCATCTTAATGTTTAAATGCGAAGGTGTGATCGTTTGTTTTTTTTCTCTTTAACGCAGCAATAAAGCGACCGATCAAATTAAAATTGTAGTAAAAGTGTAGTCAAATTTAGAACTAGTCTGACTAAACAATTAAATAGACGTGCGGTATTAAATTATATCAATGATAGTAAATCTTCAAATTGAGATGTTGTCCCAAAGGTTCTTTCAACATCAAAGTTGGTGACATTAATTATTTTAGATTCAACAGTTACCAAATCAAGTTTTAAGTAAGCTTGGAAACCATAACTCGCACATAGCAACGTTAATGCTCTAGGCTTTAAACGACGTGATTCAAGTCTGACACATTGTGAAGAAATAGCAATTAATGTGTATGTACCATTCCATTCCTTATAAGGCATCCTGTGAGATTAGAGCCCGTTAAAAAAACAAGCAGACTTTAGTAAGGAATCTTGTACGTGCTAAGTTTAAAATAAAGTTCAAGATCTTTTGTGAAAGTTAAATATTTTTATTTTAAGGAATATTAATTGAATAAAAACACAACAATGTGGAGTCCTTATTTATTCAAAAACAATTTAATAAATAATTAACTAAAATATTTCACTATTATGACAAATCAGTCGCGCATAGAATACAATCTTGCGAAGGCTACTATTTACCCCAAGCAAGCTTTGATTCCCTAACCTAAGTAGAAAAAGTCAAATGTGATTATGAATTTCCTGGCATCACATATAAATTGTTGAAGATAAATTATAAAAAAATTAAGAAGATGCGTAAGCAGACAATCCTGGAGTAACTTTCCTATTGTGAATTATTGGAGATGATCCTATAGAATACGATGGGAGAGATACGGGTTTTGGTAAAGCAGCAGACGTTGTATAAACTAAAGGAGAAACAGATCCTTGAGAACCTTCTTGTTGATAAATAGCTTGAATATTGGTAGGGCCTGAGAATGATGGAGTTATTTGAAACTCGTTGATTTTGAAATCTCTATTGTCAAGCGATTTCGAGAAAACTCTTTGGTTTGCTCCATTTTCAGTGTCATATTCCTGTTCTTGTGTGTTAACTGAATCATAGATGGGTGAAAATTCTGGTTGATCGTATATATACTGAGTTCTGGCTGGTGCGTAGTCAGTATTGATGATACCAGCGTGAGCCAAGACCGCTGTGCAGAGAATAATCAGCAACTGGAAAGAAAACAAAAATAAGACAAACTGTTCAAATACTTATTGATAGACGCCTAGAAGACTTGGATTAACTAGACCAATAAATGTCAAAAGTTTGTAATGGTAGTTTCACTTCTATCACTGTCTATCAAATTAAGCCGTGTTTAATTGTCTGGGTACGCTCTAAAACTAGACTTTCTTCATTTCACACATTTGTTGGTATATTGCATGGTTAGTCTAGTGAAGTTCCTTATCTGCTATAAGAACGTCAATGGTACTTGTTTGCACTTGTTAGTTATTAATATTATGTAACCAATAAATATCTTTTTAAGCACTGATTTATTCAATCAAAACTATTGAAGAAAAACAATTTGTAATGTAGTTGGAATTATGCGTTTATCTTTTTCAAATATATCACATCTGACTCAAACATTCATTGTTTTTATTGTTTATATTGAATAATTGAATAATAAATTACCTTTCGGATCATTTTGTCAACGGTGTCTACCTCTTGATTGACTGACCATATATATTCGTTGCAAGCTTTTTATACAATGGTCATATCAATTGGCCTCACGGAACGCCTTGTCAACTCAATGAGAGCATGTACAAGTATATTAATAACACAATCTATATCATTTCGCAACTCTATAGTAATATTAAATAGTCTACCAAGTCACATGTTCTGTGATTTTTCAATGAAATTTCTACAGTACGGACATGCAGATGTTGTTTGCATGGAACCGGTTCACGGCCTTCAACCCCGTTACCGTTGACTCAGAATAAAATAAGAGCACAAGCCTCAGTCGTAATAAAAGCTGTAATGTGCAATTATTCGGTAATGTCAGGTCAAATTGTAGGTTTTATATGGGGCCAATTGTGGAATGGAATTCACAACTTGACAAAATGCTGCAATTCAATTATCATGATTGTTATGCCCTCAAATCAGATAAACAAGGGAGATATGCCTACAATTATCGTTCTTGTTTAAATGTCTGTCACTGCTTATGGTGTGGTTTTCCCACTTTTAAGCAACGCTTATTACTACAGATGACCATAAAATTTGGTTTATTGTATTAAAGTTGCATTTAGCGGCGCAAAACCATGACACTTACACACAGTCCTGCGTTACGCTAAGTACATCTATTTTTGAGGTTTTTCTCTTATTTTTCGAATCATCAGGGATAAAAGCGCAAATCAGTGTTACTTTTTTTTCTATCGAGGGAAATGTTCTTAATCATGTTACGGTCTTCGAGGTTTCTCAGATAGAACATTCAATTTTGATATGACATTATTTTTATAACTTTAAGCTAACAATGGAAGTAGACAAACTAGAATGACCAAAATTGTTAAAAAACGGAAAAAGGGGTCCTAACGTTAAAAAAAAACAGTGTTCTCTAACAGCTCTATAACCCAGCGCTACAAATAAGTTGGACCGCACAAAACTTAAGCCAATTGGTGAAGCGTGATGCTAGCTTATCATTAATCTTCCAAACACTTTAAGACAATAATTACTACGGTTCAGTAAATCATGATCTCATTATTCTACAGCTCGTTATCACGAGCCGTATTGATGTTTCCATGGCAGCGAGGACACGAAGCGCATTGGAAGTTCACAAACAATGGAGATGTATTATTCATTTCAATTTCATGAATATATCGACTGTTGTTGAGTTGTTTATCGATATTCATGGGTAATCGATCAGCAGTGCAAGTACCGTTCTTTATCGATCATCAAATTTGACAGTTGAGATCGTCAAATTCGATAAAATGCCATTTGATCAGTACTTGCTATGATCGATTCTGTGGCATTTTATCGAATTTGACGTTCGATAAAGAACGGTACTTGCACTGCAGATTCGATTTGGGTAGTGGGCTATGTCAAATTCGGGAATGTTACAGGGTCAGCTCTAGTAATGACCTTTTGCTACTGTTATAATCACGTGAAACAGTATAGTTGATGGTGCAGATTAGTTATAATTGAATTGTTTGTAAAAAAAAAAAAATGGTATTTGACGTGGTTTTCACAGATTTCAATTTAAATAAACAAAACATAACAAAATTAAAAAGAAACTTCGTCATCATCATCTTCATTTCAACCTATCATATTCCCACTGCTGGGTCACAAGCCTTCTCTCGGGGAGAGAGAGGATGCACCTTAATCCCCCATGCTGGCCCGGTGCATGTTGGTGAATCTTAAAAACTGGAACTAACTACCAAGATACGGGTTTCCAACACCCAGTTTGGCAGTTAGAGCCAGTAACAATTTATAATGTACATTACTTGAATAAATAATTTTGAATTTTTTTATTTTTTTTTATTATGTCTTTGAAGTTCTTGGATATACCGGTTTCCTAACGATGTTTTTTCCTTTATCGTTTTCAGCGATGGCGTCGAAACTGCACATAATTTACTTAATTACTAAATAAGTAATTAATGCAGGGCCGAGGATCGAAGCGGGTGCCGTCAAAATGTAAAGCGCACATGCTTCCGCTCGGCCACCATCGCTCTAAATAAAACCATAATAAAACACTAAAATAAATCAATTTCGTATTTACGTTACTTTAAAAGTTACCACCACAACCATCTTTAAACATTTCAAGCTTCATAGCAGTCAATGTTTTATTTACCAGACTGCCTAAAAAGGAGGGTAATCTTTTTTGGACGTGTAATTATATTTCAGATGCATGTATATTTTTTACTATTAATTTTTTACGTGTCATTATTGCCTCCTATAGCTTTAACGGCTTGAGCGATTTTGATGTATATGAGGTGTCGTTAGATTCATCTGCATACCTGGAGTGAACCAACATTATGAAGAATATTTTGTTTTTCTTTAATCTAGTTGTTAGTTTCTAATATTTATATCGTCATGGCTAAACACGGACCAAGTATTTATTAAAATAGACAAATTTCGCTGTGACAGGTGCAATAAAATTACAAAAAGCTGAATGAAAACCACGAATTCTGATCACTTTCGCTAGGTTTTTGAACGTAAGACTGAACTGACTCTTTGTACTCATTACCCGATACTTCAGTAAAATATAAAAAAGCTTTTTTATTCAGAACCTTTTACAATGTTATCGCAGCAGCTGTCAGAACAAATAAATAATTGGACCGATCTTTGCATTTCAAATACAGTATGATGCTAATTTTGGATGTAAAATATACACACGTCTTGTGTATTGTGCAAACACAACATTCATAGGTACCATCGTAACTTGGTGTGAGCCCATTGAAACAAGTTTGTGTCGCCCATAAGTCTCAAAGCCGACTTATCTGTAGTTCAGTTATTGTAACACTTTGTCACAATTAACTTTAAACATGTCTCTTCCGTACCTATTTAAAAATGACCAAGTTCTTATTGCGCAACGAGACGAAAAGAGTAACAGTTCCTTCATTAGTTCACGTAATGTTCCTAGAAATTACTAGGCTTCGTAATTATGACTGTCAATGAACTATACCTACTTATTAGGACTGCAATGTGAGTCATGGTAAGTGTGGGTGTGACCCAAATGTAACTTAGGCCTGTTTAAAATGAGGCATTGTATCCTTTGTGATTTGTTTTTGGTATGAACATACTGACATTATAATAACTATACGCGTTGGCAATCCAAGCAATACATCTGGCTATTGCACGAAGTTTAAGGACCCGGGTATGTCCTAACCTGCAATCAGAACTACCGGAGGAGGCAGCAGCGGACTAATAGTAGGTGCTCGGTGAACGTACTGAGATCCCCAAGCTGCCTGCCAAGCATGGGGATTATGGCAACACCCCTTTCTAAGAGCTGATGATGTGTGATGTGGTTGCAAAAAGTTTACATTTATTAAACTAATGGAATTGTCTGCCTGCTGCATGCCTGAATGGGAGTTTTCCGACAATCTGGGTTTCAAGTCGCAAGTGAATTTATACCTTCTAGGCAAGCTTGCTCCATCGTAGACCATATCATCGCTTAATATCAGGCGTGGTGGCGTTAAAACGCAAGCCTATCAATCAATAAAATAAAAATAAACTATTATAAATGTTTGTTATTGGTTTATTTGTTCCTCTTTTACGCAGCAACTGAGAACGAGATCGCGACGTGATTTTTACATCGTCGTGCTTAGAAGTGACGTAGGATACTTTTTATACCGAATAATTAATTTTTTGAGAAAAAAAAATCATCCACGGTCATGAATTTTTTTAACAACAAATCAATACAAATTTATAAAAACAAATAAACAAAAGAATAATCAATATCAATTTATGATTAGGGGAGTAATCTCGTCACAAAAACATACAGTCGAATTGATAAACTCTTCCTTTTTGAAGTTGGTTAAAAATTAACGGGTTTCGCAGAAATATCCATGCGAGTGAAACCACAGGGTGCAACGATCAGTGGGCTTACTCTTGACACTCGATTTCAATAGAATTTGGGATCGGGATCGAAAACATGACATTTTGGTACTTTTGAATTCTAAACTAGCGCACGATTGGAACCGATAATGGTGGAATTTTATGGACCTAAATAAAATCGACTCAACTCGACGCTTTCGATACTCTTGACTCGATTGAAGAGCACCAAATGGCATGTTTTCGATCCCAATCCCAAATTACGATTGAAATCGAGTGTCAAGAGTAAGCCCACATTTCTTAATATATGTAAATTTTGTGCAACTTTTAGGATTGCCCTACGAAAAGTTGCGCGACGGGCACTGCGCTGTTTCAGCGCTATTTCGAGCCCGCACTAAGAGGTAGCCGTAAGGCCCTTTTATCAAACCGAAGCAAGTGATCCCAATAAGGTATTATGCGTTCTCGTTTACATTGATAAAGTAAAGTGATCCATGTTAGCATTGCCATGATATTTACCAAAAGGCGTCTCCAACAAATCAGGTTATTTTTAGTTCAAACTTGGCTTCCATGTATGACGAAATTACAATTATCAGGGTTAAGTGGTGAACGTACATAAAAAATGGAACAGTAAGTAGGTGATATCACTGGAAATGTATCTACCAAGATTTAAAAAAAAAAACGATTTTTATTAATGGTATATTTCAAAATATGACTAAAACTTGAATACAGAACAAATAACAATACTCCGACAGTTTTAAATGCTGAATCAAACATTTTTAATTCTAAGTACTATATTTCTAATTCTAAATACTTCAGAACAGACAATCAAGGGAGACAATTTTATTATAGTTAAGATAATTATAGTTAAATTATAGTTCGTGTTAAATGTCCGTTTTCACCCACTTTATTCACTACTAGTAGGTCGCTCCTGCTTTGCATGGGCGAAGCCGGGATATATAGCCTGTGTCAGGGAATAGTGCAGCATCCCAACAGTGAAAGAATTTTTCAAATCGGTTCAGTAGTTTCGGAGCCTATTCAATGCAAACAAACAAACAATCAAATCTTTCCTATTTATAATATTAGTATGGACTAGCGGTCCCCCCAGCTTCGCATGGGTATAGGTTATAGACTATGTCACCCGGGGATAGCGTAGCTTCCCAACAGTGAAATAATTTTTCAAATCGGTTCAGTAGTTTCGGAGCCTATTCAATGCAAACAAACAAACAAACAATCAAATCTTTCCTCTTTATAATATTAGTATAGATACCGCTTCACACAAAAACTGTAAGTACGCACACTTACTAATTTTTCATGCATACTAAAAACTTGCGGCGACTCCAATAGACTACCTAATATAATAAGCACACATGCAAAAAAGGGTGACAGGGTCATCTGCAGCATGAGTTTGACTAAAAATATCAAGCCTGATTTAGGCCTGATGGGTTCGCACCCACCACGTACATATAAGATCATTGCACCACGCCACCTCACCATTTTAGTGATCTAAGTAAAATACGCTACTATGAATGATAGCTTGATGCATTCTCTGAGGTATTTTATGCTACAATAGAAAGGTTCTAAAGTGCACGTAAAGAGACGCGTCAATGGTTTTCGATAAAAGACACTGTCAACTTTGTTTGGATCTCTTTGAATGGAAGCTTTGGCCCAGCACCAAAACATCCATAGCAGACTCATAGTGAGACACTAGTTTAGGTGTTTATTTTTCTACGTAAAATATAGCATGAGTCGTGGTACAGCTGTCATTTAAATCAACCCCAAACAAGTTTAAAAAAAAAAACTGTAAAGATTTTGGCGTCGCACTCTTGTGCATTTCCCAGTATTAAGTATTAAATTATTATCAAGTTTGATAATATCAAGTCAGTCAGTTAGAGTCAAGCAAAGTAAGTCACGGTATATCAAAGTTATGCCCTAGTAAAGTGGTGGAGACTTTACAAGCGGCTTCTATGTAGCTTTGGAAACAACACGATAGCCAATCATAAACACATCGGTCAAATATACACTCAATAAAATTTAATTATTTTTAATTACCCTGTGCCAATGGTTTTAAATGTCAAGCGCTAATATTATTTTAATACCTAGCTCGATCAATGTACACGTTTGCTCTACATAAATAGAATTAAAATGTAATCAGTGTAACGCAGACAAACACAAAGTTAGTTCGCAAAACTAGTAGTAAATAAGTTTTAATTATATTAGCCGCACCCTGTGGTTTCACTAGTGTAGACATTCCTTCCGAAACTAAATTTTTCCGGTATAAAAATTATCATAATGTCTCTCTCCGACAACTATCTCGCAACAAGGTATAAATAGTTTTTTTAAATAAAAGAGTTGATAGTGTTCAAACAGCTGAACAGATGCTCAAGTTATTAAAATATACAAACAAAATAAATAGGTAAGCATACAAAGGAACGTCGATTTGTGTTCCAGTGGACTGTGAGAGTACAGAGTATTAGGTATATAATAGTTATTAAAATTAGGGTAAAAAATATACACATATATGTAATACTAGCGACCCACCCGCCCGGCTTCGCACGGGTGTAATTTACGTGCGAAGCCGGGGCGGGTCACTAGTTATATACGCGAATAATTTATAATACTAAATAATACTTTAATTTATACTATGTAGAGAAGAGATATACTGGGTTACGCAGAAAGGGTGTACTTAGCCGAAAAGGGTACATTATGGATAGTAGATAGCGTATCGCTGCATTACCCGATAACAGTAGCTCAAAAGAGTTTGTGACGCTGTCTTACCACCGTATAATATGTTTTGAAAAATTAAACTTACTTAAAATTTTGTTGAGAGAGGTAAATCTTACAGGCGAATGATTAAACCAACTAAGGGTTTCCTTCAACTAAAAACGACAAAACGTGACTTAAACACATCCTGCCACTACTATTTTAGTAAATGGTTTCCAATAATAATTCATGATCTAGGGAAATAATGCCGATTAGTTTCACACTGGTCACGCCTCCGAAACCTTGACTCAAGATAAACCAAGTTCTAATAGCGAAGCAAAATTTAAGAACATCGAAGGTTGAACGAATTCGGACAATCGAATTGGCATCACACAATAAAATTATAACTAAAAAAATATTGCTATGTATTTTTGTATACATGGTTTTAGTAACTCAACTCAAAATCAGTTCGTTTATCGGGTGAAACTTGAAAGTAAACGATGGCTTAAATATACTCAAAAAAATTGCGTGTTATTGTTTTAAGCCGAGATGTGCCTATTGTGTATTTATTTCTTTTTTCTTTTTAAGAGTTTAGGCGTTTGATTACATCGTCATCATCAGTTAGAAGATGTTCACTGCTGAAAATAGGCCTCCCTCTTTAACCTCCACACTGAACGAAAGCCTGCCATCTGTATCCACTGGATGCCCGCGAGTCTTACAATGTCGTCGGTCCATCTAGTGCGAGGCCTATACCTACGCTGCACCTTCCGGTTCGTGGTCTCCACTCAAGAACCTTTTTTCCCCATTGGTTATCGTTCCTTCAAGCGATGTGGCCTGCATGCCCATTGCCAGTTCAACTTGCAATTTTTTTTATCTATGTCGGTGACTCTGGATATTTGAGGAATATCCACGTTCCGGATTCTATCGCGCAAAGAAACTCCGAGCATAGCTTATTGCCCGCTGTGTGACTCTAAGTTTTTCCAAAAGGCCAACAGTTAAGGACCATGTCTCAGTACCATATGTCATCACTGTTTAATTACAACTGCTCTGATTTTAAGTGAGGTATGGTCAAAGAAAGAGAACACGCCTCCCTAGAATGTGTGTGTCTGTAGTAAGCCTACCAGAGTAGGCGTATGAGGAGGATTTTGACAAAGGGGTCCAGTCCAGTAGAAAAATAGATTAGTAAATCAACTTCAATCAACGTCTCTCTCTCATCAAAGTATAAAAGGTATATAATAGTGCTAACAGACGCTCGAACGTGGCTGACGGACCGCCGTCCAACCAACGGAAGAAAAAGAGTGAGAATATCATATTTCCCTCTCTTTCTCTCCCATTGGTCAGACGGCGGTTTAGGTCAGCCGCGTTCGAGTGTCTGTTAGCACTATTATATACCTTTTATACTTTGATGAGAGAGAGACGTTGATTGAAGTTGATTTACTGATCATACGTGCGCATATGTGGTTATTTTATCTCAAATATGACCTTGCAATATAATTGTTCAATTGGATCCTCGTGTTGTAATCCGCGATCGGTTTGTCGATACGATCTAGACAAAGATTATATACGTAGTATATGTATGAAATCTTTGGATCTAGATATCTAGTCCAGTTAAGCAATTACAAAACGCTGTTGTCTCATTACTGGTAATTGAATCAATTTGTAAGTTATAACGACTAGAGACTGTCTTCTAATCACAATAATATTAAGAATATGAAAAATATCAGGCGAGTTGGCGGTCAAACGCAAGCCTATTAAAAAAAAAGTGTGTAGGCGTGTTTATTTCCTGAATTTTGGGAGACAATCTGAAAGTAAAATAACAACTAGTTTGTTTGAAAGTTCAGTTTTATAATTATTTATGTATAGGTAATTTTTTTTATTAATCCACCGTCACATTATATTCTATGATATTTCCAACTGACAAATATATAGCTGCTAAAAGGTAGGACAGATGGATAGCGTAAGCTTAGTAATAGGGCTTCATTACAATATCTGAGTACAGACTCTAAAATACTTTTTTTTCAGAACTTTGTTGTTTTTTTTATTAGTACACGCGTATGAACATCGTAGTTCAGTATTGACAATCAGTTATCTATTTAGTTACGAAGACGCAGCGTAGGCCTCCCAACTAGATGGACCGACGAAATTGTGAGAGTCGCTGGCATCCAGTGGATGCATAAGGCAGGCTGTCGTTCAGTGTGGAGGTTAAAGGGAAGGCCTAAACTATTGTCATGATTTCTAACTTATTTCAATTATTTCTTTGTGATTTCTTGGTTTTAAACCTTTTGGTATCTAATTTGACTAAAAGTCTTTTTATTTAAAATGGCGGTTGGAAACGTGTTGACTCGGGAGTCTCGGCAATAGTGCAAATAGTGGGGGTAGAAAGGAGATAATACGGTAGAATGTTGGAAAAAGGTACTTTAGTCTGGCTTGAGCGTTCATAGCGAAAGCATATTGGTCTAAAAACTGTATATAAGTAGGAATAAAGAATATGAATAAAGTTAAGTTATATAAAAGTGAGAACTGGATTATGATTTACCACACTATGTTCAGCACTGGACGTCTTCTGGCTGCTGATGATGAATCAGTTATCTTGCAACTCAAATATCGCTGGCAGATCATAAATAAAACCGCCAATTCACAAAGGCGCGGCGGAAGGAAAACGAAAAAATACTTACCATTTTTGCACACTTGAAATAAATTTACTCTAGCACCACAACATCAACCAATTTAGGGACCTTCAAATAACAACCCCAAAGTATACAAAAGCGAAGCACGCAGGCAATTTTATCACAAAAAGGGGAATACATAAAGCATCGTCAACGACAAGTCAAACTTATAATGATGGGGAGAGTTGAAGGAAAATGTGGGAACATTTTTCAATAGACGAGAACTGGAGCGAACTACTAACATTTGAAGTAATTTGCTCGAAATGTTTTAAGAGGTAATAAAAAAAAATTGTCGTGGATATTAAGAGTAAATTTTTTCTTTAACCTAAAGGTTTACAATCGCTTGTAACATTACTTCGAGAACCTCATATTTATAGATGTTAATAACCTATGCTTATCCTCACCTAGTCCCGTTTTTGCATTTTTATTCCATAAAATAAGATGGTTCCCATAATAAAGTTCCTTTAATAAAGTTACCTCAAAAAAAAGATATCTACTGATCTCAAAATTCTTTATTTATTAATTTCTATCGTTATTTCTACTATATATATACATTATGGATTTTCCTTGGATACGTACCAAACGTTTCGATACTACGTTTCTAATCCATATGTCAAAGATTGGAACAACCTGCCCGTTTCCTTGTTTCCTGAGAGATATAATATGGGCCTTTCCAAGGCCAGAGTAAATAGGTATTTTCTAAGTCTGCGTGCTTCATCTTCGACCACATCATCGCTTACCAACAGGCGAGTTGGGGGTCAAACGCGGACTTATACGCGTATGTTTTGTTGTTATCCGCGTAAAAAAAAACTAAATAATGTGCCTTTTGCGTTAGTTGAAAACTGTTTTGCAAAAGGTATTCTTCGAAGACTGTGGTAGTAAAAGGCTGTGGCAGTAAGAATGTTTAATTTTTTTTTAAATTGAAATCTTAAATTACTTTTACCAATTAATTGAAATATGCATTAACGCTTCTTTTGTATCCAGGAAAATTGCAACTTTGTGACTTTATTTTAAATCTATACTAATATTATAAACAGGAAAGATTTGATTGTTTGTTTGTTTGTTTGTTTCTTTGTTTGCATTGAATAGGCTCCGAAACTACTGAACCGATTTGAAAAATTCTTTCACTGACGGGAAGCTACACTATCCCCGGGTGACATAGGCTATAATCTATACCCGTGCGAAGCTGGGGCGGACCGCTAGTTTAATATAATAATAAACAAAAGATATCATTTTCCCCGCCAAAACATGAACAGTAAATATCCCTTTTTGTTTTCTTTTGTCACCCTACTATAGTTTTACATAAACTTTTCTTTTAAATTAATCTGAAAAAGGGATTGTTTTGCAGATTTTTGCAAATTTTCTCAGTTATCGGCGGTCCTTAATAATGTGAAACTGGTTAACAAAAATAGTTAACTTTTATACATTTTTTTTTTAGACGATGAGTTGGCACCTTAAGTGTCATGTAAGTAAACATTTAAGGAGGATAAACTGTGCGTGACAAAGGAGTAAATCAGTGTTTTAGGATACTTAGGCCGGAATTACTATGAAAACAGGAGATTAATAAATTTTATCATAATAGAACAGCTGCTTCTTTCTCTAAGAGATTATAAACGGGCAAACTTTTAGTCAGCGGGAAATTTCTCCCTCTCACTCTTGCAGTTTTCAAGGACCAGACAAAAAGTCCATCACTAAGTATGATAAAGAAGCCACCCACATCTAGTAGTACCATTAATGGTACCATTAGATAGCCCGTTGGTCTAGTAAGTCTAGTTGGTAGTGAACCTGCCTTCTGCGCTTGGGGACGTGGGTTCGATTCCCACCTAGGACTAACATTCATGTGATGAACGTTTGTGTTTGTTCTATATCTGGGTGTTAATATCTATTTAAGTATGTATTTAAAAATATAAATATATGTATGTATATCAGTCTCTGGCAGCCATATCACAAGCTTTGCTTAGTTTGGGGTCAGATGACCGAATGTACAAAAATGTTACGAATAAAAAATAAAACAAATGTACTCGCAGCGTACAAAAGTACCATTGATTAGTACCTACCATTGAGTAGTACCATATTTCACACGGTAAACTTTTTGCTGAGCAAGTCGGGCCCCTCAGAATTTACGACCCCAGGCCTAAGATTTTTTAGCCTAAGAGAACATCCAGGCCTACAATGTGGATAACATTAACCTAATACATCTTTAGACTTATTCAATTGACCGGTAAAAAATAACCTTAGCGAAAATAAATAAAATGTAGGCCAAATAAAGCAAGGTCCGGCAAAAAGCTGTTTTAACTATAAACAAGCGTCAAATTACTTAAGAAAATTGCAAGTTCTACTCGTGATTACATACACGTGAATATCTAGGCAGCTTTGAAAACGGAACTATAGCAAGCTGGGTATAGTTAGCAAAAAAAGTGTGGTGTTTTTTATTTTGATTCACATCACAATCAACCAGTAAACGTCCACTGCTGAACAAAGGTATCCCACTTAGAGAGGGGTGTTGCCATAATCCCCATGCTTGGCAGGTGGCTTGGGGATCGCAGTACATTCGCTGTGTAGTAATAAGACGCTACTACACACCCTCCGGTGGTTTTGGTTGCAGTTTTAGGACATACCCTGATCCGGGTATTTTGATTAAAAGGAATAATAGAAAAAATATTTGCTATGGGCCTAGAAACGTAGGCAAACGCTGACATAATCGATTACATTGCAAACGCATCCGCCCGGTATCCACGCGAAAGCCGCACTGAGTTTGTTCCATTCTCGACCTTATCTCTATTCGCGTAAAAGCTATCACAAAGTTTCTAAAGTATGTTAAAATACTTAACGTGTGAGAGAAACAAAAAGGATTACTACTAAAGAAATCTGTAAACAAAGGCGAGAATGAAATAAGCTCAGTGAGTATAACTCACCCATTCTGCATCTGCGTCTGTAATGTGAAAGGGGCCTAAAATATAGTCTTCTTTTGTATCATTCATCATCATAATCATCATCAGCCAGAAGACGTCCATTAATATTATACGATATTCTCACGCTTGATGCAGGACGTTTCCAACCGGCCCTTTGGGGATCGATTGGGGAGGCCTATGACCAACCATGGACGTCCTATGGCTGCAATGATAATGATGATGATGATTATCAAATTATTGTGAGCGTTGTGTATTGTAAATTTTGTAAGTTTTAAAAGACAAATATACCCTTGATGGCAATTTACACAGAAAAGAGAAGTAAATGAACCTCGGTTGAACATTCTTATTTAGATCAACGCGTCGAACTCCGCATCACAGTTGCTAACTGTTTTCGAATGACTGACGTTTCGTTTATATGGGTGCAACGGATTACAACAAATTTCTTACAAAAATGCCTTAACAGCTGATCTACTTAAAAAATAAATAAAAAAATGGCATTCTAAATCGAAAAAGATAGAGATCTCATTTTAATGTAGGTATGTCAATAAGGGACATTGCAATGGCGATAGGATTTATACCAGATTCGGCCCGATATTAAAAATAAAAATAACATTGTTTCGGCCCCTACAATATTTCTATTTATATTTTGGCCTACAAGCCAAAGCTTTGTAATGTGCCTACAATTAGCAATAAAATTAAAATCACTTGAATAACTACACCTATAGTATGTAAAAAATATTTTTATATGAAACACATGTTTTTAACGTAGCTTTTATGCTAACCCTACTTTGGTAGTACATACTCGTAAATTTTAATATCCAACATAGCTAAATATGCAAGGCCGATGTGAGCTATTGCGTTTAATAGGCTTCGTAATGATACCTACCGAACTTAAATGTGTTGGTTTTGTCTCGATAATTATTTTATTACATGATAATTACACTCACAGCAATTTGGTCACTCTTTGTTGGGAATTCCGAAGAGTAATCATCATCATCATCATCAGCAAGAAGAGGTCCACTGCTGAACATAGGCCTCCCCCTTTAACCTCCACACTGAACGACAGCCTGCCTTTTGCATCCACTGGATGCCAGCGACTCTCACTATGTCGTCGGTCCAACTAGTGGGAGGCCTACCAACGCTGCGTCTTCCGGTTCGTGGTCTCCACTCAAGAACCTTTCTTCCCCATCGGTTATCGGTTCTTTGAGCAATGTGACCTGCCCATTGCCACTTCAACTTGCAAATTTTAACAGCTATGTCGGTGACTTTGGTTCTTTGGCGAATATCCACGTTTCGGATTCTATCGCGCAAAGAAACTTCGAGCATAGCTCTCTCCAATGCCCGCTGTGTGACTCTGAGTTTTTTAAAAAGGCGAACAGTTAAGTACCACGTCTCAGTACCCAATGTCATCACTGGCAACACACACTGGTCAAAGACCCTTATCTTTCACCAGTGTCAAAGGCACTGTGGTATCTTGGACGAGAAGATTTCACGCAATTTCCCGAACGCGTAATAATAGGAGAAGTAATACTTGTACACAATTTAATTCTAACTAATGGACGAATAGAATTGTTTGGTCACACACATCACATCCACATCATCAGCCAGTAAACGTCCACTGCTGAACAAAAGCCGCCCTCATTTTTTGTTAAAATTTTCATGATCGTGGATTCAATGTCCTTTAGTCGTAATATTAAACAGTTTACATAGTCTTAATAGCGTTAAACAAGTCATAGTCACAGTCCGAGTCAAGCTAAGTAAGTCACGGTCAAGTCAAACTCATGCCCCTGTAAAGGTAGAGACTTTACAAGAGGCTCCTATGGAGTTTTGGAAATAACACGAAAAGACACGTTTCACCTCGTTATTTCACTTGCCCACACTAGACCCACGACGTTTACGAGCACAATTTACCATTTAGTACACATTAACACTCGAAAATACACAAGTTTAGGAAAATAATCCAACGAGCCGACATGTATTTTTCCACGTTGGCGCCAAAAAAAAGAAGCCTCCCTCTTAGTGTTGCCATAATCCCCACGCTTGACAGGCGGCTTGGGGATCACAATACGTTCACCGTGTACTAATAGGACGCTGCTGCCTATCTTTCGGTGGTTTTTGTCGCAGTTTTAGGACATACCCGGTTTCGTATCGAGCAATTTGTATCATGGATAAAAAACTGTGCTTGGTAAGAACAAATAAACTTAGATGTAAGTAAGAATCCACTTAGATTTTCCATAATTAGTTATGAAAATGAATGTTTTAATACAATACAAAGCTAGACAAAGCACAGACAATGCGTCGGGTATTGTTGGTGTCTGGTGCCACTTACTCAATAACAATAAAAAAGGCAGTCATGGAGAGTGCGAACCCATAAGTTTTACCTAAACATTAAAATTTCATACTATACCTAGGTACTATCGATAGTTTTGTCCTTTTGCCCCTACAGAAAATCTCTTCCAGGTAGACTTTATTTTATTTTATACACGAAGATTACTTACAGAGTGCATGACGTAATCTGCAAAGAGGTTTGATCACGTTTTTCCACAAAAAGGCAAATGCACAGAGGTTATGATAGAAGGTAAGTAGGTAGGACCAAATAATTGACATAATTTTCAAATGGCTACAGCTTCGTGTCCTGTGATTGGCTCAAAGTACAAGCCATGGCCTACTGGAAAGCTGCTGCGCTCATAGTGTGAGCGTTGACTGTAGGTGTAGGTAGTGGGCAATATTAATTAACTAATTAAAGTGATGGTTTTACGTAAATTGTAAACATTATACAACGTATTAAAGGATAGTTTTAAAAAGGTGGCGAAAACGCCGCTAATCATCATACTTAATCCTACTAATATTATAAACGCGAAAGTTTGTATGTATGGATGTATGGATGTTTGTTCCTGTTTCACGCTGCAACGGAACAACGGATCGACCAAATTTTTTGCATGGGTTTAGTTCAAGGGACGGACAGTGACATAGGCTTCTTTTAATCATCATCATCACCACCATCACCATTATTCATCACAACGCGTGTGAAACCGCGGGGCGCAGCGGCATTGCAATTTTTTTATCACAAATATCTTATTTACCATCTTAATATGTACAAAGGTTTATGATTATTAACAATTAAGTATCAATAAAATTATTTAAAACATTTACAACATGCCAAACTAAGCTTAACAATTTGATTTCTCAAAATGACACGTAAATTACAAAAGGTCAGCAAAAATTGTATTCTTTGTAGCCATGCTATTATCTCCCAAGAACTGACCTTGTCCACTTCTTCAACTCATTCATTAAGTAAGTATTTCTCAAAAAGTCTCTGGATATTTTTTTCTTTTGTAAATATTAAAAAATTATCCTGTTGGTTATATAATACATATAATTATATTAAATACATTATATTTTTATATATATACTAGCGACCCGCCCGCCCGGCTTCGCACGGGTGTAATTTACGTACGAAGCCGGGGCGGGTCGCTAGTTATATATATAAACCTTCCTTGGAAATGTATCTAACTGATGGTGAAAACCGCATCAAAATCCGTTGCGTGGTTTAGGAGGAGTTAGCGGCCATACAGACATACAGACAGACAGACAGACGCGGAAAGCGACTTAAATTTATACTATGTAGAGAAAGAGATAGAGGTTTTTAGTAGGTAATTTAGTGACGTTTGTTATCCACAGTGGAAGTCACTGATGTTATGGGACTTGGGGTGAAGAAATGCTCGCAATTACCTATTTTTATGTCTTGACCATGACGTCACTGACCATTCAATCTTTAGAACAATGCAGATTGTTTTATAAGATTTGTATTTCCGTATAAGTACGGGTTATTCGTTGACGTCATTTCAGAAGTTATGGAGTTGTGAAATACCTTTCCGAACTGTAAATCACAACTGTTGCCATGACTTACGGTGCTGAAACGTTAAAAATACAGTTGGAGCGGTCAACAAGTTCTAAGTGTTTAGCGAGATATGAAGACATCTATGCTCGGCGTTTTTCTGAGGGATCGTATCCGATATGAAGTATGTTGTATCTAACGAACTATGTGAACAAATCTTCTTGCTTACTTCTGAAAATTTATTGTTGACCCGATTCAAGAATAATTATGTAATCCGGATGATAATAAAATAATTCAGATGCTGTAACACAATCACCAATAATAGTCATAATTCACTTGAACTTGAACAATAGTATACGTAATTTAATAAAAATGAAATAAAGTAAGATCGTAATTAGATTGTTAGAAGAAGCTGTGATAGGCAGTGCTATCAACAGAATTGATCAAACATCATCATCATCATCATCATCCAGAAGACGTCCACTGCTGAACATTGGCCTCCCTCTTTAACCTCCACACTGAACGAAAGCCTGCCTTTTGCATCCACTGGACGCCAGCGACTCTCAGAATATAGTCGGTCCATCTAGTGAGAGACTTACCTACGCTGCGTCTTCCAGTTCATGGTCTCTACTTAAGAACCTTTCTTCCCCATCGGTTATCGGTTCTTCGAGCGATGTGGTCTGACCATTGCCACTTCAACTTTCAAATTTTACTCTGATCAAACATACACCTTGCATACACCGTACGAACTACGTACCATGTATAGTCTGTGGCTGGCATCGATGCTCATGAAAATATCAATTCAAAAACACACAGTGTCAATAAAAACAGCAACTGGCTCATATCCAGTACCATCTCAGGCCAAGCGGGCCGTTACTGCGGTAGACTGTCACCACCTCAGGACAAAGGTTAGGCTCATCGCCAAGCCTATAGTGGTTATGTTCGATGTTGCCTGGTCTTCCGGGCCCACTTTGTTTTATAGGCTTTAGAATAGTCTATGTATAGGAGGTGGAATATGGCTTTTTTGAGTTTTATTCTGGACTTCCATTGTTTGATTTGAATGATTATTATTTATTGGATAGGGTATTACAATACCTCAATGGCGTTCCCATTTTAAATTTGAATGAATATTTTACCCTTTAGGACAGAAGTTAGACGATGAATTTACCATAGGAAACAAAAATTTTCTTTTTACTCTTATAAAATTGTGTAACAACTGGCAGCCTTATGGCTAAAAGCGATCTCTTCTAGGCA
The DNA here is from genome assembly GCA_932305915.1 of Agriopis marginaria. Lineage (NCBI taxonomy): Eukaryota > Metazoa > Arthropoda > Insecta > Lepidoptera > Geometridae > Agriopis > Agriopis marginaria. The sequence continues at coordinate 6,768,972 of OW029926.1, forward strand.
ACCTTAGGATGGAAAAGATTAATAGAAGACGTAGAAGAAAGACTATGAAATTACTATGAAATAATTTTCTATAAACCATACACATGCATTCTAATAGTACCTAAAACACACTAGTAATGAAAATTTTGAAGTTTTTTTTTCTATGGGCTTAAATTTGACTCCCTCCTCTTTTGATGGTAAGCGACCCACGATGCGGTCTACGATGGAATACGCTTGCGTAAAAGAAACCGATTCACTCGCAGCTTAACAGCTTAGTTTTATAATCACACTATTATTATAAAGCTAAAGTTGATACTAGGAGATGTGCGTGTGTGTATGTGTGTGAATATGTGTATCTTTCTTCCCACTTGACTGCGTAACCGAAGAACAGATTTAGATGAAATTTTGGACTTCCATAGATAGATAATGAAATATTTTTTGCTCTTATATTTAACATTCTACTATTAAATAGATGTATAATGTTGTTCCAGATTATGGACCCGGGTATGTCCTAAAACTGCGACCAGAACCACCGGAGGATGGGCAGCAGCGTCCTGTTAGTACACGGTGAACGTACTGCGATCCCCAAGCCGCCTGCCAAGCGTGGAGATTATGGCAACACCCCTCTCTAAGAGGGAGGCCTTGTTCAGCAGTGGACATTTAATGGCTGATGGTGTGTGTTGTTCCAGATTAAACCTACCCATCAGGCTTTTCCTGTTTTGATTGTCACACAACTTTCGCAATCCTTCTGTGAATCAATTTGAACTTTATCACCATCAAGCTTCCAAATCTCCAACGTCAATTTAGCCAGTGGATATGTGCTCTGGTTCTCATCGCAAAGGTTCCGTTGACATTTGTCGCGGCCTTCCACCATGTGGGTCAATGCGACACTGCTACATAATTCGCATTTGAGATCTTACGGACAGAGGCCCTCAAGACACCGTGCGACGCGTAGGAAATGTACGGATTCTGAGGGAAACACGAGTGAATCAGCGGGGTGCAGCTAGTCTTAAATAAATTGCGAAATTTTGCTGATGTTGGTATATAACATTTATTTCACATGCGACAAAAAAGTCGGAATAAAAGTGGAAAATGTCAGTAGAATGCTTTAATTATCTGTGACCAGCTGTAAATGTATTTAATGTGGATTTGTTATTGAGTATTAAATACCAACTAGCGAACTTATAACTCAGACATTTAGATCCTTTAATTGTAATATTTTATTATAATATTAATATTTTATCAATTTAGTTTTTATCTTTACTAATTTGTTATTACTGACCTTTGAAAGATCATTACTAAAGTACCTAATTTTAGCTTGAGGAACTGGTTGTGTTAAATTCTATGAAAAGTAAAAAAAAACGACAAACGAGCTGATTAATCTTCAAACGGCTGAACATATTTTCATGTTCCGAAGCATTTATAACATTATGTTGACCTAGTACTTCATCCTCAGATGAAATACCAGGTCAACATAAACTGCCAGCAGAACTTTTAGTTTGCAGTTCTAGAAAATTGAACAACCAAGAATCAGGTCCAAAATTATTTAAAAATTTTGATTTTTTATTGATTGTACTTATATCATAGTCTTGTACTTTTTTGTGTTGTCTGCACAATTTTATCCATAATGGGCTTGGTAGTATCGTTTATTAAAGACGACAGTACTGGTAGTGCGTTTGGTAGTGTTGTTGCCAGTAAACGGAAAATATCGTTATCAGCTTTAACTTTTCTAAGTTACAAACTTGTTACACTTCAAAACAAACGTCAAATTAATAAAGTGAACTTGAAATTACACTTTAGGATTGACAAGAGTAGGTATTGGATCCATTAAGTAAGTGTCAAAGAGCAGCCTACGCAAGTTCTTTGTTTTAAGTAAGTACAAAGTAGTGTCGCGGGCAAAACGTCCTTGAGCTTTACCGCCTGTTAGCTTCACTGGTTAATGGTAATGGACCTTGTTAATAATGAGAACTCAAAATTTCTGACTAAAGAGAAAATAAATGTAACCCAAGATCAAGGTCACATTAGGTAGACTGCTATTGATAGTTTCAATTCCACATGTTTCCACTACAATTGGCAACGTTGCTCGTAATTAGAACAACTAACCCCTTTTTCTCAGAAAAACTCAGAGTCACCCAGCGGGCAATAGAGAGAGCTATGCTCGGTGTTTCTTTGCGCGATAAAATCCGAAACGTGGATATTCGCCAAAGAACCAGAGTCACCGACATAGCTGTTAAAATTTGCAAGTTGAAGTGGCAATGGGCAGGCCACATCGCTCGAAGAACCGATAACCGATGGGGAAGAAAGGTTCTGGATTCACGAATCGGAAGACGCAGCGTAGGGAGGCCTCCCACTAGATGGACCGACGACATTGTGAGAGTCGCGGGCATCCAGTGGATGCAAAAGGCAGGCTATCGTTCAGTGTGGAGGTTAAAGGGGGAGGCCTAGGTTCAGCAGTGGACGTCTTCTGGCTCATGATGATGATGATGAATCCCTTTTTCCCCTCGTGAAAGGATTTTGATTTAGTACGTCTTGTGCATTTGCCAGTATCGAGTTTTTAAATAATTTCAAGCTTTAGTAATTATCGTCAAACAGTAGATCACGTTTAAGTCCAAGTCATGCCCCAGTAAAGCAGTGAATACTTTCATGGCTCCAATGAAATTCGTCATTTTTCGAATGTTAATTTGTAAGAATGATGGAATATCTTATTAAGTGTTTGTTAACGTGTTCGAGTGTGGTCAAGTGATATAATGAGGTGAAACGCGCTTTTATTAGTTGTTTCAAAAAAATTATTGAAGTATCTTTCGAATTCGGAGGCTTCAATGGAGATTTTGACCGCAGGGAAACCCTGGATGCAGGCCGCTTCCAACCGGCCTTTTTGGAGATCGATGGTGGAGGCTTATGTCCAGATTGTCCAGCAGTGGGCGTCCTATGGCTGAAATGGTGTTGATGATCCTATACCATCCCAAGTACCTACTCAAGACTTGGTAGGTATATATCTATCGTGGAGTAGTTACCCAATTGACAACGGAATATCGCTGGAAATAGTCCGTATCGTCAGAGCATCGCTAGCTCCAAGTGACTTAAATTGCTTCAATTAAATTTTTAAATAATTGCCTCAAAATTTACAGTTTTTTTAATGCTAAGTTATAATATTAGGTATGGTGGTATTTTTCTAGTAGGTTTTCTTTTTTAAACTGCCAGTTTTGAGGCAAGTGTTTAAAAATAAAATTGAAATGTTTACAATTTAAAAACAATTTTTTTAGTAGAATCCCCCGGCTGGCGAGAGATAGCGCGAGATTGGGACCGATGGCGTTCTGTTGTATCAGAGGCCAAGACCTTGTTATATAGTATACTAAAAGGTATTGGCTATACCTGTAGTTTTAGTTACACGTAGAGTCAATGTAGAAGGAGATGTTGTGGCAAAAAATTAAATTAAGTCAACCAATCTGTCACATTGCAGACTACGTTTTCACGTGGTATCCACGTGAAAACCACTTTGAGCTAGATCCATTCTTGAATTTATCTCAATAGCGCTAAAACTTTCGTAAAAGCAAACATAAAATTGCAAAAGTATGCACTACAATATATTTTGGCTATAGGTGGGTAGATACACTTTTTTCTTGTGGTCTTTATTTGCACCTAAACCTTTTACTAAACAATGATCCTTCTTCTACGCTTGAGAATTATTAACAGTACTGTAAAAATAATAATTACGCGTGAGTTTTCTTCAGCAGTTGCCAGGCTGGGTTATAGCAGATTAGCTTATCGAGAGTTTATGCATAAAAGGGTGAATGTACAAACACAATAACAAACAAAACAAGATAATAGATACAACTTTTAATCAGTCCGATGACAAATGAAGAAAGTTGCACATCTTAAAACTTATTTTGGAAGTTATTAAATTAGCAAACGAGACTTTGAAATTTCAAGACAATTTATGTTTAGATAAAGTGAAATGTTTCGTCTATCTTGCTAAAAGGCGTCTGTGAGTATTAACGAACTAATTTGTACCTACAGCTGAGACCCTGTTAGTAGAAATTTAGTTACGATACAGCTGTAAAGTTTATAATACAATTTTAGGTGTATTCTTTAGTTTAAAAAGTGATTAAGCTGTCTACAATGAAAAACAAATACCAAAATCTACCTATTGGTAAACGAGATAATTATGTTTGGGTAGAAGTATATTTAAATACCTATAAGTAAATAATAATTCTGTTAAGGTCAACAAATCAACGCAAGCTTAGACGGTCATCACAGAAAATATATATTTTTTGTGTACATACGATAGATTACTTTATATCTCATGCAAAATGTTTAAAATAAAATTTAGATGTCTGCTTCAGTTTAATTTTAATTCAGTGTTTAAACAGATGAAGAGTCATAAAAATATAACTAAGCAGATATAAATAGGTACCTTAGACCTACCCCTCCCTGGTGCCTTGGTTTAGTGGTTGTTTAGATAAACACATCAGCGCAAGCTTACCTATGTATATTGATTACTTTGTGCCTTGCAAAGCATTTAGCAGTGTCAAAAATTTATTTTCATATTAAAAATATAAAGTTATATGATTATTTACGGGATATTTACCGTGTTAAGGTTGTGGAATGAGCTCCCGATATTTCGGCGCAGTTACATGCACCATGTTCACGGGAAGACTGAAGAATGCGGGTGGTTGGTCGAACAGTTAAAAAGTTAGGTGCAGACATAACGATCTAAATATCCCGTAAATAATCATATAACTTTAGTGAACAACCGTCATAGTTTAAAACAGTGTTTTACTAAAAAGATAGTTACACACAATATCTGGATAAAAAAATAAATATATAATAATATTTCTAGGTAAACTCATCAATGCAAGATTTGTGGTGGCAATTGCAGGTTGGTGGATTCACATACGCCGTTGAATTTCTTCTCCGTACGTATGCAGGTTTCCTCACCATGTTTTCCTTCACCGAAAAGCCAGTGGTATGAAAAATTACATGACAATGCAAGATTACATCCTGTAAATTAATCAATTGCTTTAAAGAGCAAAAGGTGTAAAATCTTAGAGCTAATAGATAATAAATTATTTGCATTATAGATGCTAAATCTATAATTCAACTATGTTTGTTATATTTTTCGGTTGTCGTGTCCTCCGACCTTAAAAAAAGCAAAACTTAACAAATATCGATGACGTTAACGATGCCTTAACTTTTTCTGTTTAATTTGTATTATGGTCGTTTAAATAGTTTATCAAATTTAATAGCGCTTAATTAAGTAAGTAACCTTTAAAAATATTTTAATAATTAGCTAAGTATAGTTCCAGTTGTTACCCCAGAATTCCGCGGCAACCTCCTTGCTTCACTGGTTACAAAATCTTTCTAATTGGCCAGAAAAATTATAGCAATTAGTGCCAGGATTCTCTGACTAAACATCAACGAATACTTGTGATGTTGGGAAACGCTTACAAGAATTGTTGGATTTTATACTTTTAACAGGATCACATATAAATGGATTCAGATGACCGGCTTTGGCTGATCTTGATTTTAATAACCTACGCGCAACCGTACAGTGGCTGGAAAAGCAACTATAATTCAAATTATTTATTGAGAATAAAAACGGACAAATTCCACTAACATTTATCTCACATACTGTTAAACTAAAATAGATTTCCTAGTAAAATAGGAATAATAATATAAAATTACTAATATAATAAATACAACAAATTGCTGTAAAAATATGTCAACATAAAATTAGTATGTCATACAAATTGTCATTATAGTCATCGACTTTTTTGCCCCTGTCCCATTGATCAGTTAAATTTTCACAATAAGTCAAAAAAGCTTTCGTTACATTTTTCCAACTGTCACAAATAATATCACAATCAGTGTTGGTAGCAAGGAGTGCATTGAAGTAGATAATGTTCCGTAAAAAGTATAGATTTGGGACCTTTCTTATCTGTTTCTACGTTTGTTTATGGAAATACCTACTAACTATTATTGGCCGATGTAATACCAAATGCAAATAATTAAATTACTCATAGCTCACAGTGAAAAATAATTTTTACTTACCCTTTTAAAAAGTCTAGTCCATTTTTTTAAGGTGTATTTTCGTATATTGCCAAAGCACGGACACTCGCGATTGGCGCTCGATTGATTTGATCCGAGATCGTTGTATGTACGCGTCTTTGTGTGCATGCGCCTGTTAACGCTCGTTGTATGCTGCTGGTTTTCTTTACCTATTTATTTTGTGACAGGATCTAGCCCCAAATAGACTAGATGACTGAAATCAGTACATAAAGAGATTGCTAGCTTGTAGAGTGAGCTGAGTGGTTAGACATTTTTACAAGCTTTTATTTAACTTGCAATGTTTGTATGTTCGTTTGTTCGTTTTGGACAAATTTTGCAAATTGTATTAGAACCAGTTTCTCCAAACTGATTTTGCTGAAACTTTGAATACATCTTTAGTTTTTATGACCAAACATTATGCAATACCAAGGAAGATAGACTACTTCCTTGGCAATGCCCAATGTTGTAATATATTCAAAATGGCCGCTTCCACAATATGGTGGATGGTGTATATTTTTTGTCAGTCCTGTCAATAAGGGTATCAAATGAAAGAGCTTGTAGAGTAAGAAACTATAAAGTGACACTAAATTTAAGATGGCCGCCACTCCAAGATGGCGGTTTACGGGTTCTGGTTTAGCCGAGGCTAAACTATTGTTTTTAAAAATGTTTTTATACTACTAACTTATTTTGGTTAGCTTTAAATCCACTTGAAGGGTTTAATGAAGAGGTCAGAAATAGTAAGTTACACACGGAATTACTTAATTAATTATACACGTCATTTAAGTGTTTATGTGTTTATTGTTTCGTTTTCGCGCGCATAACTACTATTAAAAATTTGACAAAGCAGTTTTAACGACGCACTCAATTGTGAGAGCTATCTCTTTCATACAATACACACTTTTTAAAGATTAAAATTCTCTATAGGTTGGAAGTGTTGGAACGCAATCGATTCGTAAATAAATTTTTGTAGGTAATTAAAAAGTAGAAGAAATCGAAAAAAATAAACAATATATTAGAGTTTTTTGGATCTCCTCTGCTACCCTATAAAATATCAACATAAAAGTTGCTCCATACCATTTATAATATTAATAAAATGCCCATCAAAAATGTGACGAATTTTTCATATAGGTACCTACCTACTATACGTCTACGAGTAATATTTTTAAGATACTGATTTGATTGTCTTGATTTGTTGATTTTAAATACTCGTTAGTTTATATCTCGTTGTACAACAAGAAGGTAAACTTAATTAGAACAGTTAGATCCATTAATGAAAACATGTTTATGTATTAGATACATGACTCATAATATTGCATTTCTAAATAGGGCTAACCATATTTAGAAAAGTAATGTAAACGTATAACACGTTTGTTCGTACGTGATAATTTTAAAGGATTCTTTCATAACGCGAAATGACAGGTCATTCATATCTGCTACGCACTTGCAGGCGTTGACGTAAAAACTGCTCTGATAAACTCTTTACAGTTCACACCACAAATATAAAAAATAAAAATAAAGTTTAAAAAACAAGTGCAACAATTGGCGGCCTTATTGCTAAAAGCGATCTCATCCAAGCAACCTTAGGATGGAGAGGATTTATACAGAAGGCAGCAGGCGGGGCGTGCAATAGTGAATAAATTATATATACCGTACAATCTAATAATACTTATAATAATACTTACAATACAATTACGTAATACGTTATAGGTATTACAATTACGATAATATATATATCAAGAGTAATTAAAATACAGATACATATTTAATATACATTTGGATTTTCCTTGGATTTTGATTCTACGTTTCTAATCCGCTCGGCCAAAGATAGGGACAACCTGCCAGCTTTCTTGTTTCCTAAGATATATAGTCTGGGCCTGCAACGCTTTTCAAAGCCTGAGCGAATAAGTATCTTCTAACTCTGCGTGCTTCATCTTCGACCATTTTTATTTTATAAATAATAGGCTTGCGTTTGACCACCATCACACCTGATGTTAAGCGATGATGCGGTCTACGTTGAAGCACGCTTGCCTAGAAAAAACCGATACACTCGTGATTTGAAGACACCCAGATTTTAACCATCGGGGAACACCCATTATTAGGCAGGCATTAGGCACTCATTAAGCAGCGCACTCCACAGATTAGCAGTTAGCATAATAAATGTGGAATCAAAGCGCTTCGTACGGGTTTTCGGAATATCAACCATAAAGCGGTGACGTGGACATAGACATCGTCGCTTACCAAGTCACTTATGCGAGTTGCTGGTCAAAAACGGAACAATTTACGATTTAAAAAAAACTCAGAACACAACCTACGTCTGTAATGTGAACGACGCATGAATGGTCAAATAGCAAGGTCTACACAGAATATAATATCATTGCTCACTTCACAAAACGTTTGCAACACAAATTATGCTATTAACATGGTCGTTCAAAATGTTGGATGTAAACGCATGTCTATGTTTGGAATCTAGATGAAATTGTATCGTATTTAATCCTTAAAGTAATTGAGAAAATATGTGTTAGAATGAAGGCATAAATAAATTCTTTAAAAATGTGGCGTCAAAAGATAAATTAGATTGATCATTAATATCTCGTTAGTTAATTCACCATGTAAGGAAATGTGTCTAGATTATATTAAGGTCCTAGACGATAAATTCAATATGGCGGACGCTTTAAGGTGGCGGACAAAATTATCACATCATGATTTGGGCATCAAATGAATGGGTTTGCCAAGAACAATACGAAAAAGCTTGTGCTTAAAAAGTTTTTTTATTTTTTTAATAAAGCTTATCGTATTCAACACTCTTGGTGTTAGTTTCAGCTCCACTAATGCCTAACAAATGTCTAGACCCGAGAATTTTATGAAATATAGTGTTATAATTATACTGAGGCATATATCCCATGTTTGTCTGATCTGAGGATTAGGTAATTAAGTAGAAATATTTTTACCATACCTCCGATTTATAGCATGCGTCACCACCGACTCCACCCATCTAAGTAGGTAATGAATGCCCATACATACATTATTCACGATGCTAGAACCTTCGCCCTAGATTCACTCTCAGCATTCTCTGGCCATAGACCCTCGGGTATTGACTTATTCATATGTGAAGTAAAAGTAACTCGGCACATAAATCACTAAAAACCGATTTAGCTTTAGTCAGAGGGTATGTCGAAATTTCCTACTACGGTTATAGGCATTTCAAGTCAACATAATATTATTTATATCTGAGCTATTAGCATGGAATAAACAAGGATATAAAGTAAAGAACTGAAACTAGGATAACAAAATAAACAGAAAACTAAAACATTGTCTTGATACGTAATGTATCACATAAATAATAGATCTATACCTATTTTTATTAGGCATTAAAATGTTCACAAAATAAAATATAAATCTATTACTATGACCTAGCAATAAATAGTGTATTTTGGGACCCAATGGACTTTCTCATTAGATATTACTTACTATATGCCAAAAAAACAGAGTAAATTACATTAAAAACTACGACAAAACATTTGCTAAAAGTTAATAATTTATTTAAAAAAAAACTAATAAAAAATAATGCAAAAACAGGCAAATCTCAGTATCAAATAAAATATGTAATAATGAGTAGTAATAAGACACGTAAACCATAAAAGGAATAATTTTATATTATGTCGGGATACGTCATCTCTGAAATTCGGCTCTGAATTCTGAATTCTACAGAGCTTTTGGACTTTTATATAACTACCAAAATGTGAACTATGAATGTGATCACAATTATAATTATGACCTCCGTTACGGATTTTTACCGAATACATGACTCGACACGTTCTTGGCTATTTATTATTTATTTTAACAAGCACAGACAGAAAAACAAAAAAATAAACACAGTTACTTCTTTTTAGTTTGTCCTGGGAAGAGACGAATACGACAGCGAGGAACCTTGTTGTACCATCACCGCAATCACGACCGCTCTGCCAAGAGTGCACGACTAAGAAGAAGAAGAAGAAGAGACTTCTTTTTAAGTCACCCTGAGTATTTTTTCTGAATGGCTTTCATGTGCTGACTTTTTTCATTTAACAAACTGTATAATACATTGTAAACTCTATATAGCGACACTCGATTTAACGACACTAAGCCGTCGAAATTACTAGACTTAGGTTGGTTCACTTTTATGTCCAATGTCTATACAATGATACATCTATGTAGCATTACACCCAATCTTAATAACGAAACAATGGGTTATTATGCAATAAACATTACTTTCTAGCTTGACTATCGGCATCATACGTAGACGACGTTAACAGACTACGCAATAATTGTGGTTATCTGTATCAATATTAATGTTTGTTGTTTGTTAATTTTATACTTTACTAGTTAAGTGCACATTATAATAGTAAAATAGTATCAATTTTTCTTCTCTCCATTTAACGACAACTCTAAAAAATTACATAAAATGCGCAATCCCTTAAGTGTCGCTATATAGAGTTTACACTGTATAGTTTATTATAGATATTTTATTTTATTTTATTTGGAAAACATACAGTGATAAATAATTAAGTTACTAATATATTTTATAATTAAACACCATTTAGCAGTTTTCGCATATTGAAACAATTTTTGCGCATGTAGATGAAAAGAAAGATATTAATTAATATTATGATAGAATAAAAACAAAATAGGTATATATACTTTTTATGCTATGAAACACAAGACAGTCAGGGAGACACACCAAACCAACTTTTACTAATATGTTGTCTAATTGAATTCAAGGATGTATTGAACAAGTCAAAGTCGTATAGTTTGTATAGATACTGATAACTTCTTAAATATGACTACATAATAAATTAAGAATTAATTAATGACCAAAAGTAAAATCGCGGCCTGCTTGGCCAAACAATCTAGAGCTAGAGTACTAATTCACATAATACCATGTATGCCTTGAGATATGGTCTAGAATTCTAGATAGACGCTTAGTTTGTACTAAGTACGAGCACGGTACAGTCTAAAACAAACGCCCACATAATAGTGCACAGCTGACTGAACTACATAACGATTAACTTCAAAGATAAAACTTCTGACGTAATGTTTCGTATGTCTTTTTAGTCTTGAGCATCGGCGCAAAGTTACTAGTCTATCGTATTTTTATCGCATACATTCCGAAGAGTATGCATCGGATCCGCATAATCTAACTCTTTCCTGTCAATTTTTTTTTATCGGACTGCCAGAGTGGGCACGAAAAATAGACACCGCTTTATGTGTGGCTTTATGATATTTGAAAGCCATAGATTCAGTTGCTTTCACCCTCTACGTACGAAGCGCTTTGATTTGACGTATTGTGCGAACCACAGAAAAAAAAAACGTGTGCGAACTGCTAGTATGTGGAATATGCGCTTGATTGTTGTTCCCCGATAGTTACAATCAAATTTAGGTGTCTTCAAATCACGAGTAAATCGGTTTTTTCTAGGAAAGCGTGCTCCATTGTAGACCGCATCATCGCTTAACATCAGGCAAGTTGGCAGTCAATCGTAAACCGTAATCGTAAATAAATAAAATAAAAAATTGACTAGCGGAAGTAAAAGTAGAATACAAGCCATTAATTGCTATTTGTTTACTGGATTAGAGTGGAAAAGTGTAAGTAAATATCGTACTTACTAATATTATAAAGAGGAAAGATTTGATTGTTTGTTTGTTTGTTTGTTTTTTATAAATAAAATAATGTGTTTGATGGTCTCTCGGTTTCTTCGTAACAGATATAGAGCAACAGTTCGATATGTTTTTTACATATAGATAGTTGGAATGGATAGTGACATAGAATCATTCATATTTTCGGGATAAAATGTATTTTATCTCGAAAAAAACCGTTCCTGATGAAATAACTACGGGTGTAGTTAGTTAATAAATAATTAATGTAAGATAGTATAAGATAACTCTTTATTAAATATTTTCGGGATAAAATGTATTTTATCTCGAAAAAAACCGTTCCTGATGAAATGTCTACGTGGGTTAAACTACGGGTGTAGTTAGTTAATAAATAATTAATGTAAGATAGTATAAGATAACTCTTTATTAAAAAACCGCAAACAAGATTACCAGATACATTACAAGAAAGCTGTTATCTAGGCTTTGACAGGTGGCATCATCGCTTAAAGCGATCTCTTCCAAGCAACCGTGCACGGAAAGGAATTACAATAAGAAAAATAGTAGTCTTACACACTAGTTTTTAAGAGTTTTTTTGTCCTCTGTATCAAATTTTATGGATTGAACAATAAAGAGTTAATCAATCAATCAATCGGTCTTACCTATAAGGTAAGACCTTGTGAGGACAATGAGCTTATCTCTTTATAAGGATGTTTGTAAAGGTGAAAGAATGTAAATTAAAACGATTTGTCGAATCCTGAGAATTACTGATTTAAAGGTTGAGCCGTCTGTAATCAAACAGATTTTAAGAGCTCTGCCTTGAAAATTGTTCTGGTATTGCGTTTTTGGAATGAATAAGCAACCTGTTTTCTTTATTAAGTCAATGTGAGAAGGATCTGTTTTCGTTTGTCGGTCCCTCTGTCTGTAAGCTGCTTTTTCAAGATAATCCACTAGTTTTGTCATATAATCTATACTAAATATTACAAAGAGGAAAGATTTGATTGTTTGTTTGTTTGCATTGAATAGGCTCCGAAACGACTGAACAGATTTGAATAATTATTTCACTGTTGGGAAGCTAGACTATCCCCGGGTGACATAGACATCTATACCCGTGCGAAGCTGGGGCAAACCGCTAGTTTTCATATAAAAATATCACATTATTTTATACCGAAAATATTCGAGATATATTAATTATAATATATCTCGAATATTTTCGGTACTGGAAAATCATGGATCAACAAGCCTTATCCTCACTCCCTACTTCTTTATTCTTAATGCGTGTGTTGGTTTGCATGTTTATTTTTCACGCAGCAATAGATCAACGGAGTGACGTGATTTTTTGCACAGATAAAGTTGAAAGGCTTTTTACTTACTACTTTTTATCCCGATAAAATGTACGGTTGTTGAGGGATTGTACATGTGGTCCGGGTGAAACGGTTGGGTACAACTAGTTAGTATTATAAATTTATATAATAAACAGGCCATTTGCGAGTCAGGCTCGGGCACTGAGGGTTCCGTACTACCAAAAAATATGATAATTTATCAATGAAAAAAAAAGAGTTCAAAATTGGAAAAATTTGCGATTTCGATTTGGTGAAAGAAATTATAAGGCCGTCCAAGTAACCGAATTACCAGTTATACTTGGTAATGAACAGAAATTTGTCACCGACTTGCACTTGACCATTATTTATTACTAAAACTAAATTTTCAACTTGCTATCTATTACGGATCGAAAGATACAGCCATTAAAATGTAGGACGAACTGACGGACAAACAGAGAGACATACAGCTTACGCTTGGTAATAGGGTTCTGTTTATACTCTTTGGCTACGGAAACCTAAAAATACGATAGAAAATTGTACGTTGTACACATACAATTTTCTTTGCATCAGAAACTACTCTATCTGAACCATCAGAATGATATCGCCAAATGCATTCTCTATCCGATACATTGATATATAACCACTTAGATAAAGTTTCGTAACTCTGTCTCGGACACACGCATTTATCTAGAATCTAGATTGGTACCAGACTTTGTGGCGAAAGGTCATACAGACATGTCTGTCGTAAGCTCCGCAGTAAAATTCATAGGGATTGATGTTGCAATGATGACACGCCCTTTACTTGCAGTACATTTAAAAAAAGGGAATTTAATGGAGTTGCGTGCCTTTGAGAAGGTTGAAGTAATATGGGTTGATGAAGAAAAAAGAAGAAAAAAGTTGATTATATATAATTTTATTTATACAGTGTGTTGAGTTTTGTTTTTTAACCCCCGACGCAAACAGAGGGGTATTATAAGTTTAACGTGTGTTACCTGTGTGTAGCTCGCAAACGGCTGAATCGATTTTGATTTCGTTTGTTTTTGTTTGAAAAGTGTTCTTAGGTATGATTCAAGAAAATCTGTTCAACCGTTTGAAGATTACTAGCTTTACGAGAACCTTTCGGCCCCATCGGCCATCTGTTCTGCGGGCTATGTGTCCTGCCCACTGCCTCTTCAACTGGCTAATCCGGTGGGCTATGTCGGTACCTTCGTTCGTCTACGGATCTCCTCGTTTCTATGATTAACTCATTTCTATGTCCAGCAGTGGACGTCCTACGGCTGAAATGATGATGATGATGATGTTTTTCAATTGTGTCTATTGAAAAACATTATAAAATAAAATAAAATAAATATCTGGGACATTTTTGCACACACGGTCATCTGACCCCAAACTAAGCAAAGCTTGTAATATGGCTGCCAGAAACTGATATACGTACATATATATTTTTAAATACATACTTAAATAGATCATCATCATACTCAATTCAATACCCTGTTTGAGAAAAGTACTATGTAATCAATGTAAAATTACTACGAGTATAATCTTCTTCTTCTTAATATATATAAATCTCGTGTCACAATGTTTGTCCTCAATGGACTCCTAAACCACTTAACCGATTATAATAAAATTCGCACACCATGTGCAGTTCGATCCAACTTGAGATATAGGATAGTTTAAATAATTATATAACTAGCGACCCGCCCCGGCTTCGCACGTAAATTACACCCGTGCGAAGCCGGGCGGGCGGGTCGCTAGTATATTATAAATTCATAGCATGCCCCATTACTCTGCCTACATAACATTCATAACTGCAGTTCATTGACCGAAGATGAATCAGTAATTCAAGTGCAGATCAAGATGCGCCGTAGTGGATTGCACCGAGCACCGACCGACCTCGACTCATCTTGAATGAAGCAGTCGTGACTGACAAGGCATTTGATATAAGTAAGTAGATAAACAAACCTAACCTAGCCTAACTAGATCGTGATGCCTTCAGTGAATTGTCTTGAATATAAATACCGAAGTGCCTACTTACGAGCGTACAAATATTATAAGGTATTTGACTGTTTTTACGAAACCAGCGCAAATTGTCTATCTATACTATAATATTATAATGAGGAAAGATTTGATTGTTTGTTTGTTTGTTTGCATTGAATAGGCTCCGAAACAACTACTGAACCGATTTGAAAAATTCTTTCACTGTTGGGAAGCTACACTATCCCCGGGTGACATAGGCTATTAATCTATACCCGTGCGAAGCAGAGGCGGACCGCTAGTAATCTATATATATAAGAGAAAGTCGTGTTAGTTACATTATTTATAACTCAAGAATGGCTGAACCGATTTGACTGAAAATTGCTTAGAACCAGGAGACGGACATAGAATACTTTTTATCATCATCATCATCACAATTTTTCATCACTACGCGGGTGAAACCGCGGGGCGTAGCTAGTTATTAATAAAGCAATCGTGTGATTTTCTGTGCGCTCCACGGTTTCACCCGCGTTATATACCTCCAAGACACAACCTCTTTGGTAGCGACAGTAGGTTACTGTCGCTTCTGAACCTTTGATTTAGATGCCAATTTCTTTTTTTTTTCTGTGTTGTAATTGACTTAAATTTTTGCCGTCCCATGCAAAATTAAAAATGAATTTTCTTCAATTTTTTATAATTATTTTCCATGAAATTTTCCGTTATTATCTCCTATACGGGTCGGAGAGAAATCCAAAAAATCAAAGATCATGAAAATCGGTCAACTATTAAGCTACTGCTTACTATCAAGCTGACCATCTGTTTGGTTGACACTATTTTTAGGGTTCCGTACCCAAAGGGTAAAAATGGGACCCTATTAGGTACTAAGCCTACTGTACTGACTGTCTGTCTGTCTGTCTGTCTGTCTGTCCGTCTGTCCTATCTTTAAACGGCTGAAATGAGAAATAATAAAAAAGTAAAAACTAAAGGGACCTACAACCCCATACAACAAACGTATTTTTATATAAGCTCTAATGTAAAAGTAGTCACTCGTACAAGCGTAAAATTTGGCATGATTATAGTATACACTCTAAAATATAACAACAAATAATAAATAATGGCCAAGTGTGAGTCGGTGATAAGTTTCTGTTCATTACCAAGTTATAACTGGTAATTTCGTAATTTAATTTTGTGGTGGTACGGAACCCTCAGTGCACGACCCCGACTCGCACTTGGCCGGTTTATTTATTAATAGAAAAAGATAAAGATTATTATCTGTCACAGTCCACCCACTCATAATCACATACCTATTTATAATAACTACCTTGGTATATAATGAAAGAAATATAAACAATACGTAACCTGAAGATGCATCAAAGTATAGATCCGACCTCGAAAGGTCAAGTGCACAAATCTCATCTTCACCTCTTATAGAATGAAAGCGTTCGTAAAGATGACTATACGATGCATATATAAAGTAGCTGAGCAAACTTGAGTTGGATGCGGCAACTGTAGACTAAATTTTTACTTCAATTCAAGTACCTATTAAATAATGAAAGTTTTGCAGCATTTTTATGGAACTACTGGTATAGCAAAGTTTCGTCGGAAGTATAGCCTGAATCCCAAGACAGAAAGAGATGAAGAGTTACTGTAGATACCACACAGGAAATCTAGGAAAGAAACTAAAATAAATGATAAAGATTATTTACTTCAAAACATGTATCAAAACGTAAATGTTCATGGTAAGTATCGTCCATACCAACGATAATGAAATGTGCTCATAGCTCATTGTATTAGCTAGCCGTCTTGTTTGTGTAGTAGTAATAAATCAGTTTTACTAATTTATATGTATTTTTTATATATAATTGTATGTTAATTACATAAAACATGTTAAAAACCCTTTGTTTAAAAATACTTATTGAACTACTTTGTTTAAATAATTTATTAAAATATATTATAGGGTCCCGTATAGTACTACAAGGAACCACTATAAGTTATTTTGGTCCGTCCATCTGTATGTGTAGTTTTTTAGAACCTTCTAACTACTATAATAGTTGTGTATGAAACGGCACAGTTACAGTTTTAGTATAGTTTTTTTTTTAAAGTAGGTATAAAAAAGTATAGTTTTGTATTTTAGGGCTGGCTTGGTACATGTGAAAAGGGCATGAAAAGTTTTTTTACTGCACCCTCACGTATTGGTAGCACTGCATAGGTATTTTTAAATACTGGTAAGTTTTAATTCATTACTTTCTTATTAGGTGTATCGTTTGAGAAATATGGCCCGCCAAAGTGGCAAAAACTTGGTCCTCCTTATTCATGATCATTCCAGCTATGCACTGCTAGACATAAGCCTCCCACATCGTTCTCCAAAAGGGCCGGTTGCAAGAGGCCTACATCCAGCGTTTACCTGCGGTCTCTCCCTATATTATAGTATAGTATAGTAAGCCATTTTATTTCCTTTCCTTAAAGTTTGTTGTACATGTATTGTAGTTACATCGTATATTATTTTTGTACATAAGTAGGTATTATATTTACTACATATTTTACTTAATAAATAAATTTTATATTAGCTACATAGTTAAGTGTTTATTTTTTTCTGTTTTCTCCTCTGATTTATATAAAAATTAAATTAAATTAGGATAGGACTCCCTCTTCGGGTATTGGCCTCCTCCAGATTACTCCAGTTATTCTTGATGTGCGCTCTGATCATCTTTAAGTTTGTTTTTTCAGTATTTTTTTAATTTTATAAAAGGTCAAATTTTAAGTAAGTATGATCTTTTAATTATCATTTAATTTTATGTTATCTGGAGGGTTATGGTCTTTTCCCCCACGGGGACCAGCCGGCTTGGGGGAGGTTTGTACAAAGTTATTTGCTTCAAGTTGTTTTAGTTTGTTACTGTTAGACCGGTTTCGGGTGTACTAATCGTTAGTTATTAATGTTTTTCTATCTTTGAGTGAGTTGCTTCTCGCTCGCGCCATGTATTCGAAAGCGTTGGTTGTGTTGGGTTTCTTGGAGACTGTTGATGTATGTGCTTGATTTTGTGTATTACTTGTCTCGCTGGGAGAAAAAGAAGACTCTCTTATTCTTTTCTTGCGACTTACATCAGTCCGATCCTTAATAATTAACTTGTCAACTCTAATAAAACA
This sequence comes from Agriopis marginaria, assembly GCA_932305915.1. Taxonomy (NCBI): domain Eukaryota; kingdom Metazoa; phylum Arthropoda; class Insecta; order Lepidoptera; family Geometridae; genus Agriopis; species Agriopis marginaria. The sequence goes on from OW029926.1 coordinate 6,787,064, forward strand.
CAGGTTGCCTTTTTTCCTTTCTTCTTCTAGCCTAGGCTGTAACGCTTTTCTTGCTTCTAATATTTCTTTAGTATAATCTTCCTTCACATATATCCCTTCAGGAAATTTACTTTTGTTCTTCAAAATTTCGTTCCTTCTCCAATGCGATACAAATGAAATTAGAATAGGCCTGGTTTTATTTGTTTTATTCCCAATTCTATAAGCATTATCTATTTCTTGGTCTTGAATATTTAGTCCTAGCTGTGAGTTAAGCTTTTCTCTAGTTATTTTTATTATGCTGGAGTCCTCTTGTTTATTTTCCATTATCCCAAATAACAACAGATTGTTCTTCTTTTTATACATTTCCAGATTTTTTATTTTTTCTGTTAGTTCTTTAACTTCGCATTTTAGGTGACTATTCTCTTCAAACAATTTGTTGAACTTTTCATTTATTTGCTGCATAACATTTCTTGTTACTAATTCTGTTATGGTTTCGGTTTGTTTATCCATTTGTTCTTTGATGTTGTCGAATAAAATTTGCATTTGTTTATCCATTTTTATCTATTTTTAGGGGTAATTAGCGTGAACGGATAGGCGGCACGGAAATATATAGTAGCTTTATAAAAACTTTTAGTGGCAACACTTTTCTATGCGATTTGATTTGTGCAGTTGTTAGCTTGCCAATGGACTGTGCGAACTTCACTTTGCTTCTTGTTTTGAGGTTATTCTTGATAATATTTTTTCCACTGTTTTCACTCGAAAATAAGTGTCCGGTCTTTTCTTTTCTTCTAAACATACTCTTAACGCCATGAATGTTTGATAAATCCTGTTTTGGTGATACGTACTTCAAATATTGTACCAGAAATGAATATTTTTGTGATAGCAAAGTTCGACACGACTGTTTACATTCCACACCGGAACCGGAACCTCTCCCTATATTACAGAACTATAAATGTGAACTCAATTATAATATTATAATGCTACGGAACCCTAACATTACGCGTGTCTCGACACGCTCTTGAGCATTCATAAAAAAAATTACTTCATGCATCAAACGTTGTCTTACGAGTATAAAAGAAAAAAAAATCGATACCGCATCCTCAGTTAAGATTTTATTTATCACTCTATGCATTGTAGCAGACGAGTCTAGCTCATCTTTATTGAACAAGACAATAATAATTATGTGTTTAGAAGGCATTCAATCAAGGCTAAAGTTCAAGGTTACATGCCTCATAATATAAACAATTTTTATAGAGCACTCGCCGGAAGGTTATTGGTCTTCAGAAAAACATGTTTACTCAGATGAAGTTATTCTGGTAAACTATGTTACAAAAAGTTATCTGTCGTATTTTCTCAATTATTTTAGAAACTATTTGGATAAGTTTGAATAAATAAAAAGAGTAACATCAATGACAGTAACATTAACGAAGCACGGTTCGCTAGTGAACAGTTGGTTGGCTGGTTGGTTGGTTGGTTGGTTGGTTGGTTGGTTGGTTGGTTGGTTGGTTGGTTGGTTGGTTGGTTGGTTGGTTGGTTGGTTGGTTGGTTGGTTGGTTGGTTGGTTGGTTGGTTGGTTGGTTGGTTGGTTGGTTGGTTGGTTGGTTGGTTGGTTGGTGGTGGTTGGACAGCCACCTCCCGACTCAATCATCAGACCCTCATCATCAAATTTTGATGTAATATGGGAATTGAATGGTTTTACTCGGGGGGTTAGTAGGCCTCGGCCACACCATTGCTTACCATCAGGTGAGTTGGTGGCCAAACGTAGATCCATTATACATATTTTTTGGGGTTCCGTACCCAAAGGGTAAAACGGGACCCTATTACTAAGCCTACGATGTAAGTCTGTCTGTCCTACCTATTAACGGTTGTATCTTTCAAAACGTAATAGATAGCCTGTTGAAATATTCACATAATATGTAATGTTATGGCGAATTAATTAAGAAATAATGAAAAAGACAAAAAATAAAAATGAAACGGGGCCCCCATACAACAAACGTATTTTTTTACGTATTTTTGTATTACCTCTAATGTAAAAACGGTACTAAATACGTACAAGAGTCAAACTTGGCATGATTATAGAACACACTCAAAAGTATAACGAAATATAATAAATAATGGCCAAGTGCGAGACAGTGACAAATTTCGGTTCACCACTGGATCTCGTACGATCACCGAAGTGAAGCAACGTCGGGCGCGGCCGGTACTTGGATGGGTGACCGCCTGGGCGTTGGGATGTTGTCTTTTTGCAAATTTTTTTTGTACTTTAGTAGCTAACAAGTTATGTGGTGGTACTCCCTAAGTCGCCTATAAATAAAAGTTTTGTTTGTAGCTGTCAACCACTATCATAATATTACTTATAACAGGTAGGTGCACCATAATTTTATTAGCTGCTAAGCTATAACTCAAATTTATTTGCAAGTTCTTGTTTTGACAAAACTTGATTAATCGTTAAAGGTCAAATACTCAACTGGGTGACCTTGTCGTGTTTACCAAAACAAAATAACGACCTTAAAGAAATCCGATGCTCTTAATACTTCTCAAGTTTTAAGGTTATTTCCGAGAATAAACGAGGGTGTGACATGATTATAGTCCTTGGTAAAACAATGAGGTAGTTGATTAGTTTGCTGTAAACACCTTTAGGAGTTAATTTATTTACATACTGGGTACGCTGCCAATGTTAGTGGGCTTGAGAATTTAGTTTAACTTTAGTACTTCAACAGTCTATGAACAATCTAATCTAATTGTTTATTATTTAAATATTATGATAAAGGTGCGAATTACCAATTAAAAATAAATACTCGACGATTCACACCGCGGTGCGAAAGGCTCAATTGATTTAGAGAACATGAGTGATTCACACCGTGTCGCGAACAACATGCAGTGTGAAACGCGGCAGTACTCAGGTATTTTATGTGTTATAGTGTCAGTTAGCTTTTATTTTATTAATGTACATATGTACCTAATTATAGGTTTTAATTTTAGGTTTTTTGATTGTATGTTCACTAAAGAACAAGGTCCAAGATCCAAGTGGCACAAAGGCGATGGAACGGGCCGTGTTAGCCATCTCTCTCGTAGATGTGCTCTATTTATGATGAGCTTTTTTATGAAGTAAAAAAAATCTATCTCTCCAGGCTGGCAAAGCTTAGTAGTAGTAATGGGAAGGAGAAGAAATGTCCTAATCATTTCCTTGGAGGTTTGCCTCTGGCAACGTGCTAGGTTCCGGTGCGTTTCTTTGGAGCTCCCGGGGTCGTAAAAATATAACAAAGTATTTAAGTAAAACGTGCACCAGACAAAAAAAAATAATTAAATAATGTAAGTCATGTTACAGTGAAAATTTAATTGATATATTTGACATATCCGATCTACAGTTAGGTTTGTGTTTATATTTGGTCAAAATATAAATATATACAGATATTAACTATTTTATGATAGTTTTAGTGATAAAAAATTATTTGTATTTTTTTTACTAATTCCTCTATTAAAATATATAAATAATAAATAAATATATTCGGGACATTTTTGCACACACAGTCATCTGACCCCAAACTAAGCAAAGCTTGTGATATGGCTGCCAGAGACTGATATACATACATATATAGTTTTAAATACATACTTAAATAGATATTAACAACCAGATATAGAACAAACACAAATGTTCATCACATAAATATTTGTCCTAGGTGGGAATCGAACCCACGCCCCCAAGCTCAGAAAGCAGGTTCACTACCAATTAGACCAACGGGCTATCAAAATATAATGTAAGTCATGTTGCAAAAATACCATAAATATATTTGGCATACACCGATGTACATAGATAGATAGATAGATAGAAACTCTTTATTGTGTACCATAGTTAGGTTAATTAGTTTTTACTCGATCAGAAAAAAACATAATCATATGAGAGTTTTGGTGGGGTTTGACCCGTATCTTATTATAGAATCATTTATTTCCATAAAAATAAAAAACACTACCCAAAACAGGTTTTCAATACATACAAACTTTTTATTTGAACTGAAAGTACAATGGTCGTGATATCACCTTACAGGGTAAACAATAAGTGCCCAATTTATTGTCAGAAGCCTTGATCTGAAACTACATTCTGGTACTATGCAATGGTTTTAGCGAATTTATCATGAATTTACTGCCATCTCACTAAAGCTAAATCGAGTGATAAGACGAGCACTTTATTGACCTGATTGTTAGCTACATGGCTAGTTAATAAAGTCGCAGTGTCAGTGCAGTTTGGAAATCTGAACCTTTTGCATACAGCTCAGCGCTTGTCATATACAAGCTTTCAGATCACATATCCAAACAAGTAACAAAGATTTGGATGTACGAGTATATACAAAAGAAATTTATAAATTAAAATAAATTATCTTAAAAAAAACCGCCTTATAAAAAAAATCACAAAACACAAATATTCTAAGTTGTATGAGTAGTATGCCACTAAAAAGAACAATATAATATTTTACGCGGATTTTGAAGTCACTTCACAAGCTTACTTTGCTAAGGTTTTCTTTGTTGGTTTCTAAAGCCTCCTCTTCCTTCAAATATAGCATCGTTAGTCTTCTCTCAAGATTTCCTAAGCCCACCTCAAATGAAGACAAAGTGTACATTACGTCATCAGATCAGTCGACATTATTTTTAAAAATAATTTTAATAAGGGAAACCTTAGAGTTACCTTCGACTATCGACTAAAACTGGCAAAGCACGACTTAAGAGTGATTCTATCATCACCGACACACTTCTCCATAATATAGAGAGGTAACGTCTGTTGACATTGGGATTAGTTGCTGAGTTGTCACCTTAATTATGATTGAAATACGTTGCAAAAAAGTACTTTCGAGATAAACATGTGTTTGTACATTTACAACAAAGTACTACGTTTGTACAACAAAGTGTAATATTTAAAAATATCGATTTCCCGACAATAAATACAAAAGTACAGCTAATTGCCCGGTCAAGACTACAATGGTCCGATACTAACTCCATGCTAACGAACGTGTCGCAATACAAAAAGCTAAGGCCACAGTAAATGTTAATCGGTCGTACGGCAGCGCAGATGGATCATTACATCCGAATGCTGCTCTTGCGCAACTTAACAAAGAGTAGATACAGTACAGAATAAATCATATTGGTCTGTATGAATGCTTAAATGGTGTAAGCTTCAGTGAATACCTCTGTTTGAATGTAGCGTGATATGAGTGCACAAGCATTGGAGTAATATAATTTGATCTTATGAACTTTCGAAGTAATGTGCTTTTGTCTTTTGTCCTATTGGAGTATACGAAGTTTTTTTGACTTGGTATACTTATAGGAACTTTGTATAGCTTGAGTTTTCAAATGGGAATTAATTTTTGCATAGGCACTATTAAAGCCTACATAAAATTAATACACAGTGGGAAACAAGTTTCAACGGTATTTTTTGGTGGATTATATTTCGCAAGCTCCAAGTCAGCTGAAGACCAGGTCCACTGTCGGAGAGACAGTGCAAGACTGGGACCAATGACGCTCTCTTGTGTCGGGTGCAAAGTCCCAATTTGGGTCTCTGTGGCAGCGGAGTAAGTAAATAGGTAATTATAATTCGTAAACGGTACAGGAGAACAAAAAATATGTACAAAACACACATTCATTTGAAAAGACCTATTCATTTAATGGCACATATTATAATATAGTACATAAGGAAATGCCTAATTATTTTGAAACAAAATAATTAGGAATTACCTAATTATTTTGTTTCATTCTCATATTACATCTTGTATTTATGATGACGTCACCTACGCAGTAACCATCTCTTGAGCCTACACAAATCTATCGACACAACGCCAAGTCAAGCGCCGAGACGAAAAGCGATGCGATGGGTACCATTATCTTAACTAAACTAAACTTTATAGTTCTAAAATTGTTGCTATCGTATGACGTATTGAAATGAAAAGAGACGTCAATCATTTTAGTCCTGTCAGATTAGTTTAGAGAACGGTAAAACAGAATTAACTCCATTGTCAATTTAAAAGACACCCTTTGTTGTGAGTGTTATGACCCTTCTATCTTTTTTAACTTGTTTTTAGTCTTTGTCTATCGAGTAATTGTAGTAATTTTGCATGTTGATTTAATCCTGTAACCGGTGTCCTATAATATTAAGTACATGGTATTAAAACTATCTAATTGATGCTAACCCAATTTCAGTTATGAAAAATCGAAACCAGTATAAGCTTTTATCTCGTAACCTCTTTAAACATAATAATAATGGCCAAGAGCGTATCGAGACATGCATATGCTGGGTTTCGTTAGAATATAATAGTAGTTAAGTTTCCATAGAGCATAGTACCTAGGTTCATCATCATCATCATCTACAGCCTTTCTTATCCCACTACTGGGTATAAGCTTCTCTCTTGCAATGCCATCTGCCTCGGTTTTGTGCTAATCAAGTCCAGGTTCGACCAGCGATAGTGATAATATCGTTGACTCATCTTGCAGCTGGACGACCAATGCTCTGCTTACCTTGCCTTGGCCACCACTCTGTCTAAACCTTACTCCATCTGTCATCACTGCGCCTAGAAACGTGTCCTGCCCTACTCTACTATAATTTTATTACCGCGATTACGACATCTTGAAACTTTGTTCTTCATCGGATTTCGGTATTACGACCTCAGTCTTAGACTTTGAAGCCTAGAATAGATCTCTCCATGATTCTCTGTGCTATTCTGATTTTGTGCACAGCTTCATTATGTGAGCGTTCACGTTTCGGCACTATAAGTCATTGCGGTCAGGACACATTGGTTGAAGAGGCAAGTTTTGAAACATTGTGAGATATGGCGTGACTTGAGGATATCGTCCAACTTTTTGAATGTTGCCCATCCCAGAAGTATGCGGCATGATACTCCTTTATTTTGTTGTTCTATCCCAGAAGATAGAGTATGACCAAGATCACGTAACTATAAACCAAAAAACTTTTTTTTTTATATAGTTTACTGAAGTATATCGGGTAATGGATACAGTCTTACCTTAAAAAAAAACCCATACCAATCAATCAATCATATCAAGTGATCAGAAGCCGGGTTCATTACACTTTAATGTTGTTGCAGCTGTCAGAGTAAGTAAACGAAACTTCTATCACTCACAAAATGTTTTAGCTAACAAAAATCAGAAGCCGGATGTACGGATGACTACGTAAAACAATAAATCATATCCTCAGTCGTATATAATTCTCCCGATGGTTCAGTTTCCTCCCCCTATTTATTTCCTAAATTATGAGCCCTGATTCCACGCCCTGTCCCAATAAATTCTACCCTTGGTAAAATACTGATACACAAGACCAAAACTTTGATTAGTGGTGAAACGCAGCCAGAACATGGCTTGGATCTAGTTTAAGTATCACATTTTGTGAGTTGATTGAAGTTAGGTAAGGTAGGAAAAATATAGAGCAGTCAACAGTATTTTCTCTACATAGTATAAATTAAAGTCGCTTTCCGCGTCTGTTTGTCTGTATGTCTGTATGGCCGCTAACTCCTCCTAAACTACGCAACGAATTTTGATGCGGTGCCGTACGAAGGTTTTTTTGTTGTATTTTAACTAAAGAAGTTGAACCTCAACTTCTATGAATTTAACAGATAAAAAAGGAGGTTCTCAATTTGACTATGGAATGAGTTCCGTTTATTGAATTTTTCGTGAAATCAGTTGTAATTTTGTGTCAAAGTTTATTACTAGGGATGTTACGGGGGTGGTTTTATCGAAACCGAAGTGAGTTTTCAACTTTGGCTTTTCGGACTCAAAACCAGAATCTAAGTAGTTAGAAGCATACATCCTAAGTAATGTATACTCAAAGATATTATCTATAATTATCTCTATCATATTGTAGTACATATTTATTTAATGGTATCATTAAAAGTGTTCTTTACATCCCCCATCTATCCTGTAAAGTAAATTCTTTCCATCCAATAATTGTTTAGAAGAGACCGCTTTTAGTGATAAAGCCGCCACTTGTTGCATTAGCTAGGTGTTTTTTATCTGTTTGTAATTTTGGTGACAACACAGCATAAATTTGACAGGTTAAATTTTGAAAACAATAAAGAGTTTCTATCAATCTAATATCTGGGCTGCTTCAAACGAAGAGTAAATGGAGTCTTCAAAGGTGGGCAACGCACTGAAAATATATCGAGTAGCAGTTGCAGGTGTGTATAGATGGCGGTGGCTACTTACCATCAGGTGACACGTCGCTTGTTTGCTACTTATTCTATTAAAAAAACAATACATTTTCTACTACGTTTTTAATCCGTACGGCCATGGATTGGAACTACCTGCCAGCTTCCTTGTTTCCTGAGAGAAATAATCTGGGCCTTTTCAAGGCCAGAGTGAATAGGTATCTTCTAAGTCTACGTGCTTCTTCTTCGACCACATCGTTGCGTACCAACAGGCGAGTTGGTGGTCGAACGCGGACTTATCTGCGATTTAAAAAAAAAAGACACTTTTTGTAGAGCCAAAATATTATACCTTTTGCTTGGGCGGCATCAAAATACCAAACACAAAAACAAAAATCACGGCATAATAGAGTCACAATCGTACCAAAAAAAAGTCCGAACCAAAACTCGGCGCACGCTACAAATTGCGCTGACTTTTTGGTTTGTTACAAGGTAACTACGATCCTACTACAACGCCGCGCGATACCAGAGCTACGATGACATAGCGGACAACTAACGTTGAACACTATGCAAGAACCATAAGGTCTAAATTGGAGTAAATATGGCATTGTGAAGTATGTAATTGATACAATGTATGTACAATGACGCTCGGATGTTTTTTGACTGTTTTCAATGAGAGATTGTGACTCTATACTATAGGAATTGTATCTCGATGTTGGGCGGGCTATGAAGTTATCCTATAGTAGCCATTTGGCATTACAGTTTTTACAGTTTCCTCTTCCGTTAGCTACCTAATTGTTTATTTTTTTGTTTTGATGTCGATAGGAATAAACAAGATATCATTCAGAGACAAAACTAAAACATTTTACTGGAAGCGGAAGTCAGCGGAGAATAATTCACAAAGGGCAAGAGGTTCAGTATCGAAAAACCATTTACTTTTGTTCTTCCTTTTCGGAATTGGTGAATAAAATGGGAAAAGGTGTCGTTGAAATGGACTATTCACTTGTAACATCATAAAGTGTACGCTATATGTAGAGTCTGTAGATGAGTCTTTGTTATATCTACTACTAGCAGTCCGCCTCGGCTTCGCACGGGTATTATTGGAGTTTTATTAAGGATTAAGGATATAAAGGATTAAAAAAAAAAATTATAGCCTATGTCACCCGGGGATAGTATAGCTTCCTAACAGTGGAAGAATTTTTCAAATCAGATCAGTAGTTTCGGAGCCTATTAAATGCAAACAAACAAACAATCAAATCTTTCCTCTTTATAATATTAGTATAGATATCTACCATACAGGGTAGCGCATATAGACTGTACTAAGCAGAAAGGAGGTCATTGTACTCATCATTATGGATAACTTATACTATGGGACCAGCCCTGAATGTCTGTCTGTTTGTCCGTCGGGACTCACGTATGCTGGCTTCAGCTACACCTCGGCCCAAATTTTCAAGTTCGTCCATAAATGCTTTTATTGCCATATAGAGGCAAACATTTTCAATTCAAGCATGGTTCAGGATGAACAAACTTGTGTTCGTTCCACTAATTGAAATGATCAGGTAGGTTGGGTAATGTCCACACATATCGGACGCTATGAGGATATGTTGGCGCTACAGAGTAAGAAAGCGGCACGATACTCTTTTGACCGGAGGGAGCTACCTTCACCATGTTTCCAGTTGTGGCATGCAAAGTACCGCTCAATCATCCATCTTCGTCTTGGACATCCAATAGTATTGTTTTTGTGTTTCTGGCTCAACGCATAAGCATTGCGATTCAACGTGGTAATGCCGCCAGCATGCTAGATACGCTGCCAACTGGTAGTGGGCTTGAGCATTTGGATTGTCTTTAGACCTTCAACGGTCTATGGGCAGTCTAACTGTATTTGTAGTTTTAGTTTTAGCTTGTATTTTGTATAGTATTGGCATTAGAACTACATATATTTGCATTGGTTGAAATATATACCTAGGTACTACCACTCACAGGTGTTTGTATTATACATTTTGTTACACACTAGTTAAGTGTGTATAAACACCCTTTCAGGCAAACTTAAAGTGTGTTTTTTTTTGTAATTATGTTAATAGAAAGTTACATATCCTTAATATATATTAAACTAATACAATTATTTCATAATACCATAAAAACATCACATAATTTATTGAAACACGCGTCACTTTGCGGAAGTTTATATTCTCAAAACTGTTTCTTAGAAAATTTTATGGAGTACTAGCGACCCGCCCGCCCGGCTTCGCACGGGTGTAATTTACGTGCGATGCCGGGGCGGGTCGCTAGTTATATATATATATAAACCTTCCGTGAAAATTAGTCTAACTGATGGTGAAAACCGCGTCATAATCTGTTGCGTGGTTTAGGAGGAGTTAGCGGCCATGCAGACATACAGACGCGGAAAGCGACTTTAATTTAACTATGTAGAGATTTCCGCGTCAACAGTTCAGTTGAAGCGAAAATGCACTGGATTATCGACGTGGAGTATTTACAACAAACAAAAAAGCACTATATTTTATACCAATTTGTCTAAAGATCAACAGGTTCATCTAACCGTGTTTCATCACAAATCAAAGCTTCAGTTTGGTCCATTGGCTCAGTACTTAGATTCAATTATTATAGGAATGACACTTATTCGTTTTCTCTTAAAAGAAAAGTTAAAGAAATGGTGCTCTCTGATTCATCATCCACCGTTGATTCATTCAATGAAGCTGAATGGTTCACCAGCTGTCACTTCTTGGAGGCGGAACTGGGACACTAAAAAATAAAAATCATTGTTTAAAAACTACAGAAATCGGACTGCTCAATAAAAAGTAATGCAAGGTCATTTATTCAAAATAAAAAAATACAGGGTTACGCATATAGACTGTACTAAGCCGAAAGGGGGTCATTGTACTCATCATTATAAACAACTTTTACTATGGGACTAAAACTGAAAAAAAAACTATGTCTTACCCAGGAGTGTTCCAATTGCTGCCATCACACAACGCTGTTGTAGGAGTTTCTTGCTGCCTGAAAAATTTATGATCTAAGTTGTCAGTCATCATACCGAACTCTTAATAAATATTTTTTATTTATATTACACGGAAATTACTCACGTAAGATTAAGCCGGTTACTCCGACTATAGACTATAGATTTCTTACTAAATAAATTATAAACGCGGAAAAAAAACACAGTAAATAGTGTTTTACTCGTATGTTTATCCTTTCAACTCAGTAAAAGCTATAGATTTGAATTATTTGGTACGGAGATACCTCACATTTTTATCCTGGAAAAACGAACCGTTCCTGGGATAGCGGATAGAACCGCGGAGTGCTGTCATCATCATCATCATCAGCCAGAAGACATCCACTGCTGAACACCCACCCTCCCCCATTAACACCCACACTAAATGACAGTCTGCCTTTTGCATCCACTGGATGCCGGCGACTCTCACAATTTCGTCGGTCTATCTAGTGGGAGGCCTACCTACGCTGTGTCTTCCGATTCGTGGTCTCGACTCAAGAACCTTTCTTCCCCATCAGTTATCGGTTCTTCGAGTGATATGACCCTATGGTGGATATGCTCATTGCCACTTCAACTTGCAAATTTTAACAGCTATGTCGGTGACTCTGGTTCTTTGGCGAATATCCATGTTTCGGATACTATCGCGTAAAGAAACTCCGAGCATCATGTAGCTCTGTAAGTCTACTATATTCTGAAGAAAAATAAGGAAATATCACTGACCCTGACAGATTGACAAGGCTCATTGCCTCTTGTGCCCTCATGTTCCTTCCATAAGTACGCCAGAGCTTGACACAGAGAGGCATCAATGTGGAACACCATATCACTCCTAAACAAAATCCGCAAACCCACCAGCCGTGCTGAAAAGTAAACAATTATTACAAAACCATTCTACTTTCTTTTTAGGGTTCTGTGCCCAAAGGGTAAAAACGGGACCCTATTACTAAACCTACGATGTCTTTTTGTCTGTCTGGCTGTCCGTCTGACTGTCCTACCTATTAACGGCTGTATCTTTCGAACCGTAATAGATTACTAAAGTTACTGAAGTTACTAATTAATTACTCACCAAAGAAGAAATGTAATTTGTGCACAGCAGAGTCCTCGCTGCAGAGTAGACATTATACAGCGGTCTGCAGCGTGCTGCGTGGTTGGCTACTGACTTCAGCACGTGAGTTCTCCAACCAGCAGCATGAGATACGAGCCGGGAGATGTATACTGATATTTTCTGTATAAATAAACTTTATTAAATAAATATATTTTTTTTTGAATTACGTTTTTTTGTATTCTTTCAGCAAATCCTTTCATGTGATACCCATATCATGATGGTAGATAAAAACATTTTGTCCGCCATCTTGGGGCGTCCGTCATATTGAATTTATCACTAAAGTGCTTGGGAAGACAAACCCAACGAATCCAAACTCGACGGGGTTACGTCGTTTCGTTTAGAAGTTCCTATGGCCCCACCTTCTGTCTCGGTCATCAGATCAGCTTGATGGTACCATAACATTGCATTGTCACCAAACTTACATAAGTATGCCAAATTTCAGCTCAATCGGTTTAGGATAATTGGTCTAAAATTCAGTTGCAAGATTTGTCCCAACACTATGTTAACAGGGTAATTTAAATATAAGCATCTTTGATTATATAGAACGGATGTGGTATAAGCTCGAGCTGCTATGGAAAGAAGTCTGGCACTTTTTGCGGGAGACGAAGTAAACACGCATAGCACACACTTGTTTTCTAAACCCCGCCCATTCAAGTAATCGAATACATCTCTACAAGCGCACACTTCAATATAACCTGCACTCATTGACAAAACAGAACACAAATACAAAATGCGCACCGCTCATTGGTCGCCTCGCTGTTGTTTACATCGCACACATTATACAAAGCTAGTGAAGAGATAAAAATACTGTGCCTTTACCAATCCGATATCGGATACCGAAGAGTGTACTGGAGAAGTTTGATTTGTAACTATGAAGTTACTAATAAAATATTGTATTGATAATACCGATAAAAAATACAGTGGGTAAATTATACTACAGGAAAAAATATCTAGAAAATATTTTTTCATCATCATCATCATCAGCTTGAAGACGTCCACTGCTGAACATAGGCCTCCCCCTTTAACCTCCACACTGAACGACAGCCTGCCTTTTGCATCCACTGGATGCCAGCGACTCTCACTATGTTTCTTCACAATATTTTTTAGTAAAACTAATTAAAATTCGTGGGTTTTAGCCTTCATTAACTAAACAAAATACAAGCGAACACTAACACATTACTATTCATGGTATTATGCTGTGGTTAATATCAGTTTAGGTCGAAATGGTAAAACAAGCGGTAAGCACCAAGGTAATACAAAATTTTCGCGGTTTCACCAGCGTAGTGATAAAAAATGGTGATGATGATGATGTAAAGTGTGAAGTACGTGTGCCAAAATGTGGGTACTTGGCTAAATGTTTGTTACCTACCTACTTCGTTTAATAAATCAGTTGTGTCACCGACTTGGAGTTTCATTACTTTGCTCCGCCACAATATCCGTAATATTTAACTGGCGACGAGGAGAAACAATTTAATTGTATTAAATTTAGTGTTGTGAATGTGCGGTGTAACGTCGAAAAGATGCCGATCGGAAAAATCGAACAATTTGACCTGTCGAGCAAAAAGTGGTCCGCATATATTAGACGCGTGGAACAATTTATGACATTGAACGCAATTAAATCCGAATTGCATGTTGCCACACTAGTGACGTTGGTGGGTGAAGCAACATATGATTTAATGTGTGATTTATGCGCTCCCGACCATCCTGAAAAAAAAGCTTTTGGGGAGCTGGTGAAATTAGTCGGTGATCATCTCGAGCCGAGACGCTCTGAGATTGCAGAGCGGCATGTGTTTCGTCTCCGGCGTCAAAATGCAGGCGAAACTCTCGGCGATTATTTGCAAGTACTGAAACACTTGGCGAGTACTTGCAGTTTTAAGAGCAGTTTAGAGGAGAACTTGCGCGACCAATTTGTCTCTGGACTCGCCAGTGACGAGTTGAGGTCGCGGCTATTTGCGGAGTCTTCGCTAACGTACAAAAAGGCGGTGGAGTTGGCGTTCGCGCTCGAGGCGGCTGAACATCATTCTAGACGGAGTAGTTCGGGCTGCGGAGCGGCGACGACGGGAGGCGCGGCCGCGGCGGCCGAGCCGCTTCACCGGGTGACGACAGCGGGCCGGCAGGGCGCGCCCGGCGGCGCTGGCGGCGGCGCGAGCAGGCCTGGCCACGGGGCCGGCGCTTACAGCTCACAGCCGTGCTGGCGGTGTGGAAAAAATCATCGTGCGACCGAGTGTCGGTACAAAAATTACGCATGTAGGATTTGTGGTCAAAATGGTCATTTACAAATAATGTGTAAACAGCGTGCGAGTACTTCTGCAGTGGAAAACAAGCAAGGTATGGTCCGTCGAGGGCAGTATTTCATGGAGAGTGACACTGACTCCGAATGTGATTTATATAATCTCAAAATATGTAATAGTGATGACAAGCCCTATTCAGTGCAAGCGACCGTGAAGGGCAAGTTAGTTACCTTTGAACTGGACACTGGCAGTAAACTATCCGCTATTAATAAGGGGTATTACGAAAAACATTTTTCACATTTGCCATTGGTAGACTTTAACATTAAATTACACTCGTATACGGGTACTTTAATCGAAGCAGCTGGCTATATTATTGTTGATGTGGTAATGGGAACGCACTCGGCGGGAAATCTCAAGTTATTTGTGATTAAAAACGGTGGACCACCACTGATGGGTCGGTCTTGGTTACGACATTTAAATATCGATAGCATTCAAATTAACGAAATGATTATGAATTTGTCGGAAGATAATTTGGTTATTATATTAAAACAAGAATTCCCGACGGTGTTCGCTCCCGGACTTGGAACTTGCACTAAAAAATTTTTGTTGAGACTTAGCGACACATTACCTGTTTTTATCAAAGCAAGATCATTGCCTTTAGCGTTACGTAAGCCAGTGGAACAAGAGTTAGAGCGACTCGAGGCAGAGGGTACCGTTCGTAAAGTCGAATACTCTGATTACGGGACTCCTATAGTCCCCGTTTTTAAAAAATCGGGAGATTTACGGATCTGTGGCGATTATAAGGTGTCCGTGAATCCTAAACTGATACGCGAACCGTACCCGCTTCCGCGAATCGAAGAATTGTTTGCAGCACTTAGTGGCGGTGATAAATATTCGAAAATCGACCTTACTAACGCGTATCAACAATTATTATTAGAAAAAGATTCACAGGCGTGTACGGCGATCACGACGCACGTGGGAACATATGTATATTTACGAACACCTTTCGGTTTAACATGCATTCC
Source organism: Agriopis marginaria (assembly GCA_932305915.1). Lineage (NCBI taxonomy): Eukaryota > Metazoa > Arthropoda > Insecta > Lepidoptera > Geometridae > Agriopis > Agriopis marginaria. The sequence continues at coordinate 6,802,549 of OW029926.1, forward strand.
CGAAAAATTTCAAAAATTCATGGAGGAAACATTGAAAGGGCTCAAGGGCGTAGCATGTTTCTTGGATGATATAGCCATCACGGGGGTAAATAGGGCTGAGCATATTGCAAACCTAAAAGCGGTGTTGAATCGCCTACGTGAGGTCGGTTTGAGAATAAAACTAGAAAAGTGTGCTTTTATGCAAGACAGCATTACGTATGTCGGTTTTATTATTGACAAACACGGTTTGCATCCAGACCAGAGCAAAATTAAAGCGATTGTTGATGCACCTGCACCCACAGATATAACACAATTGCGATCATTTCTTGGCCTGGTAAATTATTACGGTAAGTTTATCCCGCACCTTAGTACGGTGCTACATCCGCTGCATCAACTTTTACGTAAAGATTGTGCCTGGGCCTGGACGAGTGCATGTCAGGCAGCTTTTAAAAATGTTAAAAACGCAATTGTAGGCAGTGATGTTTTGGTTCATTACGACCCTGAGCTTCCATTGGTCCTCGCGGTGGACAGCAGCTCGTATGGCATTAGCAGCGTGTTATCACATCGTTATCCGAACGGTGATGAACGTCCGATTTGTTTTGCTTCGCGTACATTGAACGCGGCTGAGCGAGCTTATAGTCAACTTGATAAAGAAGCTTTGGCGATCATTAATGGTGTCACTAAGCACCATCAATATTTATATGGCCGTCACTTCATAATTAAGACGGATCACCGTCCCCTGACCTTCATTTTTGGGCCAAAGAGTGGCATTCCCCAAACAGCTGCTAGCAGGCTACAAAGATACGCAATGAAGTTAGCTTCGTTTGATTATGAGATACAGTTTGTAAAATCTCAAGATAACGGGAACGCGGATGCACTTTCTAGGCTGCCATTGCCACGTGAGCACAAACATTGTAATGAGCAGGATTCGGTGTCGTATATTCATTACGTTGAAGAGTCTTTCCCAATTAGCGCGCGGGGAAGTGGCTGCGGCGACGGAAAAAGACGCGGTTTTAAAGCAAGTAACTCAATACGTAATAAATGGCTGGCCGTCTTTAACTACGAACGAAAAAGTGAAACCGTATTACTTTCGTAAAGATAATTTGTCAATTGATCATGGTTGCCTGTTATACAACCATCGGGTTATTATTCCTGAGCCATTACGCAAACGAGTGCTCCAAGAACTCCATGAAGGTCATTTGGGTGTAGTTAAAATGAAAAATACAGCGAGAAGTTATGTGTACTGGCCGAATATAGATTCAGAAATTGAGGCAATAACTAAGGGGTGTAATGCATGCTTGCAGCAACGTGACGCGCCAGCGCAATCGTTGTTGCATCCATGGGCATTTCCTACTCGCCCCTGGCAAAGGCTACACATAGACTTTGCTGAGTTCCAGGGAAAACATTATTTGGTTAGCGTAGATGCTCATAGCAAATGGATAGAAGTACAGAAAATGGCTAGCACAAATGCTGCGGCTACTATTTTTAAACTGCGAGAATTATTTTCTCGATTCGGACTTCCATCACAAGTGGTCAGTGACGGAGGTCCCCCATTCAGTTCTCACGAGTTTGCTAACTTCATGGCCAAAAATAGTATTACACACACTATAACGAGTCCGTATCGGCCGGCTGGCAACGGAGCAGCCGAAAACGCGGTTAAATCGGTGAAACGCGCGATGAAAAAAGCCACGCACGACGGCGTGGACATTGAAACGGCAGTTATTAAGTTCTTATTCCACTATCGAAACTGCGAACATGCAACCACGGGCGTAGTGCCAGCCGTGGCAATGTTAGGGCGGCGCTTGCGCGGCCGACTCGACTTACTGCGGCCGAGCGCCGAGCGCGCCAGCGAGGCGACGGCGGCCCGCGCGGCGCACCTGCGCCCCGGCGCCGAGCGCCACTTCCTTCCCGGCGACCCGGTACTAGCTCGTGAGTACCGCGCGCGCGATAAATGGACGCCGGCTGTGGTTGTTGGACGGGATGCGCCGCTCACCTACCGAGTACGTTGTTCGGATGGTCGCGATTACAAAAGACATATCGATCAGTTGTTGCCGCGTAGTACACCCGTTTCGGTAAGACATTCCTCGGTAGCTGTAGAGGAACGTGAACATTCAAATGATGAGTTTGATGATGCTGTGGATGGAACCGAGACTCAAACTAATCAGCGATCTCCATCCGTCGCCGCCCCATCACCGTGTAGGCCTGATGATGAGGCCTGCGTATCCCCACCGAAACCGGCTCAATCGACAAACAACGCTTGTCAATCGCCATCTCCTGGCTTCGTAAAACAACGCCCGATGCGCGCGTGTAGAATTAAGAAGAAATAATTTAGGTTAATTTCTCTTTACTTATAGGTAGGTACTTATCAGTTGCCATTAGATGAAATGAATAGCGGCTGATAATAATTAGTTTTTTTTATATATTATGTACCCACATACTTAATTAATTAGTTTTTATGGTTTCTTAGTTTTAAGGAGGGACGTGTGAAGTACGTGTGCCAAAATGTGGGTACTTGGCTAAATGTTTGTTACCTACCTACTTCGTTTAATAAATCAGTTGTGTCACCGACTTGGAGTTTCATTACTTTGCTCCGCCACAATATAAATTAATCCGTAATTTTTAATATTAGCATATATGTCACTCTCTGGCTCTTTAACTATACCCATGCAAAAAATCTGGTCGATCCGTAGTTCCGTTGCAGCGTAAAAGAGGATAAAAAAACACACTTTCGCATTTATAATATTAGTATGATATACTTTGTATCATTTTCAACCCACATTTATTATTCTGACACCATAACCTCAGAAAAAATAAATAAATGGAAGCGTTACACCTACATCTATAGTTTCCCCTTTAGCACTTACCTCCCCCTCCCCTCGGTCGTCCATTCGTATACATTTTGAGCACATCGTTTGCAGTTGTATGCGCTCAATATTGAAGTGTGCGTTTGTAGAACTAGTAAGAATAATTATGTCAGTGTCTGCAATAGTTGTTTACCTCGCCCCCCTCAGTATTTGACAAACTTTTAGACCGATCCCAACCATATAATATCAAAGGCCATATACCAATAACAGACGATACCAATAATATACCTACTGTACTGGAGATTTACTTATTTATGACAGTAAAGTAAATACAGTAGACGAGGCCGTATGGCTTTAGCATGCGCCGAAATGGGCGAAAAACACAAAAAAAACGAGTATTTATACCTATCAAACTTCATTCAAACTTGGATTACGCAAGGATTTTATATATTACGTCGTACGAGTAACTATATAAGTAACGAGTACGAGACTACGAGTAATAAATTAGCACATCACTAGTTCATTTTTTCGACAAGGTTGCCAACTTAGTAACTATTTGTGCTAGATTTGGCTCTATTTTCGTAAGTCTAGTCTAGCGCTGAAATCTAAGATAAAACAGCTAACACTAAACAGCAATCACGCTGGGTTTTTTTCTGGTCACCGTAGAACAATATGCAGCCACGCGAGAAGTAACAAAACGCTTTAGTTTTATATGTTGCTTTGCTATACTATCTTGGGGGATTTTCCGGAACTAATAAGATGACGATGTACCTACGTCCTACACTGATGTGTTTGTCTGTCTAATTTTAATATGATAATCCTTTCTTTGTAGCAACCTTATTATTCATAGAATTTGGCCCTAAAACGTTTTTCTGATAAAATGGAGGCGTGACATGCTATTGTGTTATCCTACTGGATCGGATGACTCCCCCGCGTTCGCTTGCGGGGAGAAGAGAATGTCTATTTTACCGTAGTGTTTTAGAGTAGCATTATAATTATATAGCTTAGTATGTTGATTGAGTAGTTCTAGTAAGAACTAGAATTGTGCACATTGTTTTCAAGCTATTTCCAAATAGCTTGAAAACAATGTGTGTATTTGGCAAAAATGAGTTTAACGCGAGAATATTTGAAGTTTATCAGCATTCGGAATTAAAGAAACCTATAAAACTTAAACCGTTTTGCTCGGGTGAGGCAATACGTTCCATAATGAAACTTTATAATTTTATTCCATGTCCAAACAAATTTGCTATATATTTTGTAAATTTATATTAATCTAGCGCTATTTGAGACGTCATTTAGCGAGTATCTGTGATATCGAGTTGGCAACCCTGGTTTTCGATTAATATTTTCTTCTGTTCAATTAAGCTTACTTAAACTCGTTTTGTGGTGAAATTAGCACGTTATTTGTTTAAAAAAATACTTACCTGTGATAAGAGACTCCGTGCGTAGTGAAGTTCGTAGTATGTGATCGAGATTTACAAAGGATTACTGCACATATGACCATTTTTAAGGAGCTCCGTTTCGTAACATAGTAAGAAGACAAATGGCGGATGAACGACGTTGAAACAGTTTTTATAAAACGGTGTGCTCGTTTGACATACGTTGGCGGAGCCAACGCATGTACCTTGGCTGAGGGGAAATTATAGGTAAGACATATCCGTTCTATATATAATCAAAGATAAGCATGTAAAAAGTTTATAAGTTCTTATAAGCCTAGACCACAGAAGAAAAAATTGCTTTTCTTTTCTGTGGTCTAGACCAAAGTCAACGTTTGTTATAGGCCTTAGACATGACTTGGCGGTTGTTTTTAACCCTTGCCGAAAACAGAGGAGTGTTATAAGTTTAACATGTATATCTGTGTATCTGTCTATGCTATTGTAGCTCCCAGATTTTTTTTTCTCTTCTGTGGTAGCTCCCGAATGGATGAACCAATTTTGTTTTCCTTTTCTTTTGTTTGAAAAGTGACTTGATCGAGAGTGTTCTTAGCTATGATTCAAGAAAATCTGTTCAGCATTTTGAAGAATTTCAGCTATAATAACGGTGGTTAAAAAAAGTCAAAGAATGCTACCGTGGGTGTATAACATGTTTAATTGTGGGTCCTAATTTCTAGCATTACACCTAAGAGCTTGTTCATTGTTCTAGGTCATCTATAGCAACTACGTTAATGTAAATTATTCATCAATTTGCAGCTTAACCACAAAATACTACAATTAGTTTAAGGTTCATCGATTTTTTGAACATACGACGTAACGCTCAAGAATATTTGGTATAATAAATTTCGGAGAAATATTTATGTAACTTTTGGAGAGACTTTAGAATTTTTATAGCCACGTGCATTTGTTTAGATCAGAGTTCAGATTTTTGATATGCCTTAGTATCGAACATTAAGTTAATGTATTGAATAGGTGTCAAAAATAAAGTTTATTGGTTTAAAAATATTTCTCTTTTTTTGTAATCCACAGCAAAAACTCACCTTTCTCGCAATGACATCGCCCTGGTTGTCAATATAAAACTGCGCTGTATGGATGTGACTTAACGAAATGTTCAGTTTTCTCCTGAAAGGCATCAGCTGTAGTTCCAATTCAGTCAGTTTAAAGACTACGTCTGCTCGTATCTGTTCCAGAGGTTTTATGTTTGCAGTATGCAGCCTCTGGGTTCTGCTTGCTACAAAATTTGAATTTATTTTGTTCATAAATCTTTAACAAGGTCAATTAAAAGCAAGTAAAATTATAAAATAAGGTAATCGTAAAAAAACATTTAGCTTTAGCAGAGAAAATGGACTCCCCCATCATAGAGCGGCTACCATATTGAATTTAGTGTGATGCCACTTACTTTATAGTTTTCTACTCTTCAAGCTTAAAAAGCCGTGGTAGCCCATTAGGAAGACCACTAGACTTGAAAGCATGAAGTCGCGTGTTCAAACCCCGGGTCCGTACCAATGAGCTCTTTGGTGCTTATATACGGATTTTCATACCACTGGCTTTTCGGTGAAGGAAAACATCGTGAAGAACCTGCATACGTACTGAGAAGGAATTCAATGGCGTATGTGAATTCACCAACCTGCACTGGGCCAGCGTGGTGGATATGGCCCAATCACCCTTTCGGGGGTAGGCTAAAAGTCCAGCAGTGGACTGTTAAAAGGCTGATTATGATGATGACTTTTCAAGCCCTGTCATTTGATATCCATATTAATAGGAATAACAAAAAGTATACACCATCCTCCATCTTATGGCGGGAACCATTTTGAAAACATTATGATGTTTGGTATTGCATATTATATGGACAGTACATCATCATCATCATCATCATTTCAGCCATAGGACGTCCATTGCTGGACATAGCCTCCCCCATCGATCTCCAAAAGGGTGGGTTGGAAGCGGCCTGCATCCAGTATTTCCCTGCGTTATCTTAGTGGACGGTAGCTACTGCCATTGAAATGTGAATTTTATAATCGTGTCAAGTTTTGTATACTATCCAACAGCAAGGAATCTACATCACGTTTCTCGTGAAACAGATTCCAAACGCAACGTTTTAATTCCATCATCTGAACACACATAAAAATCGTCTTGTACTCAGTTGATGAAACAATAAATGTATTTATTTCACGTTTCACTAGCTGACCACACGTGTGATCAGATATCTAAGTGTGATCAGTTGGTTCTGATTTACAAGACAAGAGAAAGTGCCCTCATTTCAATATTAAGATTATTAGAGCCAAGACGGATCTCAACGTAATGTGAATCAAGCTTTAAAATTGGTGTCACTTACCTAAAGTTTCCAGTCTAGCAGCTATAGTCAAATCTTGCATCTGAGCTGCAATATTCTGCAGTTGGTCCACAAGGGAAGGTAGATCTCTACCAACCACTGGTACGTTGTAGTCCATTCTAAAAACGGTTTACAAAGTACTCATTATTGGTGCACATTTTGTTACACATTTGTATGAGTATTCTATAGCAAGCTCAACTAGAATAATAGTACATTGTTATCCTAGGGGTGAAAGTAACTTATTTAGACCCGAGGGGTTTGGCGCTAATAGTTCGAGGGACTAAATAAGTCTTAACCCCGAGGTAAGCACTGTGCTTTTCATTATATGCATTATATTATTTCATTATGATGCAAGGAAACTATCGGATTCACATATCGGAATCAGATGAACTTATTGTGTTAATACAAATTTGCTATTCGAAAGTATAAACAAAACTTTACAATGAAGATCGGATTCCCGCCAATTTTATTTTTTTGGAACATCCTGACACTGTCAAATGCACGAGAAGTGCGGGACCATAATTCTCTGAGGAGAAAACAAAAGTTAGAACATGGTTCAATACAAATGTGAAAATAGAACTACTTTTTTAAATAATCTGAGTGTCTGTCAGTTGTCAATTGTCACTGTCAGCTGAAAGTGATTCTCCCTAGCGCTGAAATGTATTACTTTCAACCTGCTCCTCAGTAGCTCCATAATATTATCTATCTGTGTCAGTTAATGGATCGGTCGGATGGTTTAAGGATCGATAACGTGTCTGTGATGCCTCTGGTGTTACAGATATCCATAGGCGACAGTGATCGCTTACCATCAGGCAGCCCGGTAGCTTGTTTGCTACGTATTACATAAAAAAGTCATACCTCTGCGCATCTGTAATGCAAACAATGCATAACATAATATGTGTCCTGAGTGGGTGTTCCCCGATAGTTACAATCTGGGTGTCTTCAAGTCGAGAGTGAATCGGTTTCCTCTTGGCAAACGTGCTCCATCGTAGGCCGCATCATCGTTTAACATCATGCGAGTTGGCAGCTAAGCGCAAACCTATTTATAATTAAAAAAAAAAAAACGTTATGTGCCTTTTATATTATTAACGGCACAAACTCACCTATACTTGGCCAAATCAACATCAGTGACTTTTCGCATCTGATTCAACAATACACTAAAGTTTCCTGATATAGTTTTTAGTGGACCCACATCCACTGCCTCAGAGAGACGAGTGAAATCTGCCTGTAGTTCTTCCCATTCGAAGAACGAAGTCTCTTTGTTTACGTCTAGTATCTTATCAAGTTGGAAGACAAGGTAGGCTGGACGGTCTTTTTCGCAGTCTCTGAAAAGTTAGACAGGGTTACTAGGAACGGTGGTATCAAGCTGTAAGAAGGTTATTGTACTCATAATAGATCACTCTCGATCAAGTCACCTTTCAAACAAAAAAAAAAACTAAATCAAAATTGGTTCTGCCGTTTGGGAGCTACGATGCCACAGACAGACACACACGTTAAACTTATAACACCCTTCTTTTTTGCGTCGAAGGCTAAAACGGTTGGATTGTCCATAGATTGTCGAACGACATAATCCTTTTTTATGTCTATCTACTTCATGATCATCATCATCAGCTAGAAGAAGTCCACTGCTGAACATAGGCCTCCCCCTTTAACCTCCACACTGAACGAAAGTCTGCCATCTGCATCCACTGGATACCCGCAACTCTCACAATGTCGTAGGTCTATCTAGTGGGAGGCCTACTTCATAGACGTTATACATGACGCTGCGTATTCCCGTCTATCTACTTACTCATTAAAATAAAAAATAAAATAAAATCTCTAAACTAAATACCTTAACACATCCTTAATATTTACATCTATGGTGACGTTTTCAAGATCTCTAAATATAGCATCAAATACTCCTTCATATTTGGACAGTAAAGGTGATGGTCTGTCCATTAGAGCAGTCAACGTTTCGTACTGTGGACTATCCCATAGAGCATGGCAGACGTACACCTAGAATCAGAATACTGTTAAGAAAAAAAAAATAAGAAAAAAAACATCTTAATAACAAGCTTTTTCGTATTATTCTCAGCAAACCCATTCATTTGATACCCATAGTATGATGGCAGATAAGAAAATTTTGTCGGCAGCGGCAACTTTGAAAATACAATATTGCGTATTGCATATTGTATTGTCATGAGGACTAAAAAAAGAAAAAGTAGATATGGTGGTAAGTGTGGTAGTAGTTTGCAAAATTTCAGCAAAAATGGTTAGGAGGAACTGGTTCTAATATAGCTTGCAAGATTTGACCTAAACAAACAAACTTACACAACAACATTGCAAGTTAAATAAAAGCTACTCACGGGAATTACTCACGTTAGATTAAGCCGGTTACTCCGTCTATAGTTTCATCCGCATTAGGCGGTCTTTACCACGTCAGTTTCTATAGTAAAATAATACATTTCCTAATAAATAAAAAATTTGATTGAAAAATCAACTAAACACACCACGAAATGACGATGGTGTATATTTTTGATGAATCCTGTTAATATGATGGTTATCAAATGAAAGAGCTTTAATAGTAAGAAACGATAAAGTGACTAACAAAATTTTATATGGCTGCCCCTCCAATATGGCAGTTTACATTTTCTTCGCTTGTTTTTTTTTACTTACTATAAACTTCAATACGAAAGCAGCCATCTACCTTGTTTATACCTTTAAAACGTATCAGGTAAATTTAAAGGCGTTTTAAAAGTAACTATTGATTAAATCGATCAAAGTTAATAATGTAACATTTTCCGTAAATTATTTGACAATAGAAGAAAAAAATATAATTCTCTAACGGACTAAAACACGAGTAATTTTTTTTATTCTTTGTTTAATCGTAGAGTATTATTTTAGATATCAACATCATCATCAACCAGAAGACGTCCACTGCTGAACATCCTCCCCCTCTGAACGAAAGCCTGCTATCTGCATCCAATGGATGCCCGCGACTCTCGCAATGTCGTCGGTCCATCAAGTGGGACGCTGCGTCTTCTGATGGTCTCTACTCTCGAACCTTTCTTCCCCATCGGTTATCGGTTCTTCGTGCGATGTGACCTGCCCATTGCCACTTCAACTTGCAAATTTTATTTATATTTAGATATCACAAAGACAAAACTTACGAGTTGATGAAACGAAAATCATTATTTTACGAGCAAGCGTATACCTCAAAAAGCTCTTAGCAACACACCCACAAAGGGATTTTACATTTCAAAGAGCACAGGAGTTCTCAAGCAATTTTTCTTTGATTAGGAGATTGGTTTCTAAAAATAACCGTAATTTCTCGAGTTTACAGCTTATACGTTCAAAATTACCTCAGCATGGCCCGTTATGAGGAAGATTGTTGAAATTATATGCCACAATATGAGGGAAGCGAAGCATAACCAACCAGCTGACCTGAAAAAAATGTTAAATGTCAACTTTGCTGCTCGAGTATTAAAGTCTAGATTTGTTTGCGGATCAAGGCTTCTTCAGACTTCGGTAATATAAAGCTTTCTATATTTATGCGGTATAACTAATATAACTTTTCAAAGTAGGTTTCTGTGGAACTCGGTGCCTGAGTGGGTGTTCCCCGATAGTTTTAATCTGGGTGTCTTCAAGTCGAGAGTGAATAGGTTTCTTCTAGGCAAGCGTGCTCCATCGTAGGCCGCATCATCGCTTGACATCAGGCGAGTTGGCGGCCAAGAGCAAGCCTACTTATAATTAAAAAAATATTATATAATACAAAATAACCAATCTACTTATCCATAGAGTTGGTTAAAGGAACGAGTTTTTTTTAATTACAACTGAAACGAAACTAATATTATATGAACATGAAATACGTAATTTGGGAAGTAAATAGTAAACATTCGTTAAGAAATAACAACAACCACAACAATAGTATCTTACATACATCCTTTTTTTACTTATACTATAAATAAATAAATGGTGTATGTTTGTCACTCTTTCATGCAACAACATATCAATAAAACGACGTGATTTTTTGCATAGAGATAGTTGGAAGACCGCAGATTGACATGCGACTTTTCATCCCGAAAAAAGAAAACGAATATTTACTGAGAGGATGTCCTGTGGTTAAAACCGCAAAGCACAGCTAGCAATACATAAAAGCGCAATGTAAAACTGACCTTACATACCGTATGCAAGCGATATTGTCGTGCTTTGAAACTGTAGAGTAATAATATTATATCTTAGTCTGAAAAGCCCTTCACTTACACTTTCAAAGTTCTCTGAGCATCGTTTTTCGCATGTCCGCATCCGCAAAGCAAAGCCATTAGTATAAGTGCCATAACGAATCCCAAAATTACAATGCACGCTGAAAATAACGTAGTCATGAGAAAAGTGCCGCTACGATGTAGAGGCTCGTAGCAATCGCGCTACGTTATACAAAAAACATCAACGCAAGCCCCATATTATTAAAATGACTGAATATGGGTTTTGTAAATTGAGTTGTTGAGATTGTGTTGCAAAAATGTTTGAGAGAAAAACATTGGATGCCTAAGAAACATTCGTTCCTTGTGTACTACCTTCTACTAGAAGTACCTAACTCGAGTTTTTTTTGTCCGTGTTACGTTACTACTAACTACTCCAGTAATGACAAGATACTTTGCATTAGAAAGTACCTATAAGTAATAAGAAAATTTATTAATTAATATCATACTAAACTTAGTTCAAGCATTTATCTGCTCTGACAGCTGCAATAACATTGTAAACAGTTTTTAGGGTTCCGTACCCATACGTACACGTAGAACACACTTAGAAGCCTAAAGCGCGTGGCTATCTCACTCTTGTATTTCAACGCTTTTGAAGTACAAAAATATCATCGTTAATCACTGAATTTTAAAAATTATATTATTCTAAAAATGCCTATTTTCATATGCCTGCCTGCCTGCCTTTATATATTATGTAGTGTTACTCTATTTGTAACACTGCAAATAGTGTAAATCAATTTTCGTGTTGATATTTTATAAGATGGCGGAGAAGAAATGTTACTCTAAAGATAATGCACAATCGTTTTTTTTTATTCTCACTCAGTAATGTTTTATCTTCTAAAATGTTTCAAACGTGCGAAGGAGATAGCTATGGCCGATGAGGGCAGCTCTGTGGTCTTGGTACAAGCACGTCGGACGCTAATAGAAAAAGTCAAATAGCGCCATAGTAAACTATAAAAACTTAAAAAGTCTTCGAAAGCTGTTGGCCATGCGAATGGAGTTAAACTACCTGCCACCAAATTGTTGTCGTTATGTCATAGTAGGTAAGCACGCACGTAGGTGACACGCTGGGTTTTCATAAAACTAACATTATCGCGGCTCCTATAATCGTGTATAATTATCTATACTAATATTATAAAGAGGAAAGATTTGATTGTTTGTTTGTTTGTTTGCATTGAATAGGCTCCGAAACTACTGAACCGATTTGAAAAATTCTTTCACGTCAGCCCCAGCCGCCCCAGCCGCGGGGATAGTGTAGCTTCCCGTTAGGGAAGCTACACTATCCCCGGGTGACATAGGCTATAATCTATACCCGTGCGAAGCTGGGGCGGACCGCTAGTAATTTATAAGACAAAATTGTTATACTTTCTTACACTAGAAATAAGCACTCGTGTAAACTGACTTGCCTCATAATATGACGAACATGATTGGTTAATAATGAATCTGAAAAATCTGAAAAAAATCTGGTTTCAATCATGCAAAATATCTGTGCTCGGAGTGTGTAAGTAGTTAATCCGTCTTTGGTATTTTACAATCAGTTTTTAAAACCGTTTCTAACCGTTCTCGCGGTGTCTATCTTGAAAAACGTCTGTGCTCGGAGTCTGTAGTTAATCCGTCTTTTGTATTATTATACAACCAGTATTAAAAATTTCAAATAGCGAAAAAGTAAAAAAAAAAAACTCCAATTCTGTACCTTTTGATAACATACAAGCAAAAATGAATTGAATTTGAATGCTAAGGAATAAAAAATATATGAGACGGAACTATGGCGGGAAAATAGAGGAAAGTTGGAAATACATAATTTCACATATTTAAATGGTTATTCACGAAGTATTAAATGGTTAAACGACTACTAATAAAAAGAGACATTTAAAAATCAAAATGGTTTTTTTATGCTTTGTGTTTCTATGTTATGCAATAAAAGGAGTTTTTTTGAATTTTTGTACCTGTAATAGATGGAGCTGTTTGAAATGGTACCTAATAATTATGTGAAATAAAGTTATTCTAAGTAAAAATGAACTAACTTAGCATCACCGTCCACCGTCCAAACTCATATTTTTGAACCCTGTCAAGTGCTGAGTCTAGCCGTCTCGACGTAGTATGCAGCCCTGCCGTGAGATGGCGCACTATGTCGTTTAAAACTTTGGATGATGAAATAACTTCTTCACGACTAGTTGCGATGTCGTTGAGGATATCTGTAAGATAAACTGTTTGTATTTATCAAAGTAATGTAACTAAATAACTAAATAACAATGTAATACATTATACCCGGAAAGAAGTCGAGTAACGGTGGAAATATTAAAATACAAACTTAACTTTGCCCTGAAAAAATTTCTTCCCATACCGTTTACATTACTGTCAGTTTTGCAACTACTGTAAGTTTGTAATCGCAGTAAATATTTTGGTGTGATATAACTTCATATTATTTCAATAACAATTATTTCAAATCTTTTCAGATAATTTGCTTATTACCAAATTTCATTATTCTAAGTCGGTCAGCACTCTAATAGCAATCTAAGTACTCTAATAATATGTCTTGGTTAGTGAGTTTATGATCAAATTAAGTGAAAAAATGGCCGTATTTTAAACTTGTCTAGTAGGTTGTATGGAACTTAGATGCTGAGGTAACACACCACACACACCATCAGCCATTAAATGTCCACTGCTGAACAAAGCCTCCCTCTTAAAGAGGGGTGTTGCTGAGGTAACATTAGGTATTAATTAAAAGAGCGCAAACTTCGTGCAAAGATATAAAACTAATGAATGTACTTAGGAAAAAAATTAACTATACAAATAAAGAAAATAATATTACGAATGCTCAATATTTTTTGTTTTCATATAAAGCTTAAGAGCCAAGCTTTCTTCGACACTAATACATTAGTGTCGTTTAAACACCCAGAGGATTTTCAATTTGAGCACTATCCATTTCTCTTAATTAGCACCAAAACATTTCTACAAGTTTTTAGTTTTTGTCTTCGCCGAATTGTTCTTCAATTATACAAAGTTTCACGAAGTAAAATACAGCACTTATTGGATTGCAGTTTGTGGACACAAACTTGGATCGTAACTTATTCACTTAGTGTTTTCGCGCAAACATTTTAAAACAGATTTACTAGCTAGCAACACTCTTTTGGATTCTTCAAAACGAAATTAGGTAACACACTGTAACTTGATTCAAGAAGAAAAGGAAAAATGTTTATAAAGGAAACTGTTCCTTCCTACTGTAGTGCCATTCTAAAGAGAACATCAGAAAATAAATCAAGCCTTAATGTATTTACTGAAGTGATGGTATTAATTTAAAAAAAGCCTTTTTTTAAACAAGCTTTTGACCAACGATCTTTTACTTATACTACGTATGTCTATTATATCAATTATTTTCGTATTATTTTCAGTAAAACCTTTCACTTGATAACAATGGTGGTCTTCCGATACAAAAAAAAATTGTTAAGACATTTCGACCAGATTGGTTCTCGCCTCGGGGGATTCTAGAGGTGGGGCATATGGTCCTCAAAAGTTAAGCCTCGCAATCCAGCGGGGCAATGCTGCTAGCATTCTGGGGACTCTGCCGCATGATGGCGATTTGTATATAATATCTATGTTCATAAATAAATAAGTGCTTTTGATACCCATAATCATAACAGTATATAAAAAATCTTTATTCGTCATCTTGGGGTGTCCGCCATATTGGATTTAGAACAACGACACTGAACTTATTATGCATTGAGGCCTATTCTGGCATACTAAACTAAACCAATCTGACAGGACTAAAATTATTTGCCTCTCTTTTCATTTTGATACGTGAGAGAAGGATGGCAACAATAAAAAGTGCTGTCAAATTTAGTTTGGTTTAGAGTGCATCAGAATCGATGCCATTGTCATCCAAACTAAACGTGTATTCAAAGTTTCAGCTCAATTGGTTGATGATAACAGTTTTAAAATTCAGTTGCTAGATTTGACCCATACTAACAACGCAAATTGTGAAAGCTTGTAATGAGGGCTGAGTTGAAAACAAAGGCATATACAATGTGATAGCTTGTTATCATATAATCTTACCGTCTCTAATTTTGATTGTCTGATTGAAAATGGCTGCCGGCAATGCTCGGAACTCTTTCCTGGCATTTGAGATGGCCTTCGTCAAGTTTTCCACGCCTAAAGTTTTCAGCTGGAGTAATTGCTGCTCACGGAGGATCTGAAATGATAGAATTTAGGTTGGTAGGTACAGATACTGGCTTTTTGAGACCCTGCTTATTCGGCTTTTTCGCAAAATCCTTTCTTAGTGGACTTCTACAGTCTACATACCCCATAAGGAATCTATTTGCCAAATTTTATCTTCGTAGGTAAAGTTATTTTCGAGATTTCATGATGAGTCTGTCCGTGAATGAGTTGTATTTTGCTTTTATAATTATACTGGTTTACGCGAAGAGGGTGTACTAAGTGTAATGGGGTCTATAGTACCCAGAATTATCAACAAATTTTACTATGCGAGCACCTTTGAAATCACAAGCAAAATCTTCTGTTCCATAGAAAACGGTCACTGACACTCGACAAAAAGTATGGAACAGCTGATATTATTTTTCGTGATTTTAGTTTTAGTCAAATATTAAAAGTTGTTCATAATGATGAGTATAATTGACCCCTTTCAGCTTAGTACACCCTTTCCGAGTATGTATTTTTTTGCTTTCCAGGATTTTGCAGTATGTTGGAAACATCGCTAAAAACGGCGGACAATCTCTAAAAGCTCATAGCCACGGGAGATGTGGAAAGAAAAAGATCGCGGGCTTGGAGCCTAAAGCAATGATCTGAGAGGAGGCTACTGCACTGTAAGCCATTGTAAAATCTACTTACCAGATCAAATTTCATCTTCATTTCCAAAGAGTTGGTATTGACAGTGTCACATAAGGGCATGTCTTTTAGCGAGCACTGCTTCTTCAAGTTATTCAGTTGCCACGCCAACTCCTGAATGCGATCTGATGCTGATGATGCTAGAGATCCCCCTCGAATGCTCACCTCACGGAGGGATGATATCTTTGAAGATATATCTTCACTTTCTGATGAAAATGATAGCATAAGCACATAATTAAAACTACGCTGAAGAATGTCTGATAATAATACAAAGCTTTAGGATTAAATTGTAGTTTAATAAACAAAAATGTACGATTTCATGACTCGTTAAATAGTTGAAGATTTGGCATGTAATACAGAGTAAGCTGCTGCGTCATGTATATTAGTTTAAAATATTACTACTATGAAAGTAAATAGCTGCTATCTCAAATCTATGTCATTTGCTGTATTTTTTTTACATTTCCCGTACTTCTGAGATTAAGGCCTCTATTCTTTATCTTATATGAGATTCCTTGCCATAAACGCGTGACGCCGTAACATGAAAGAGTGATTGAAAAATGGACTCTGTGCCACATAAACTCGTAACGCGGCTGCATTGCTTTATTTGCGGGAAATCGGCAATGTAAAGTTTGCTAACGCGATGGAGTGCGTAACGCTGTGGTTTTGAACTATCATAATAACGTGTAGCAAGCTAGCGCGTTTCGTTTGCGTTTGTCAAGAGAAAGAGAATTCGTTTAACGCGTTTGAATTTTGTGACCATGGTTTTAGTAACGTGTCGCGATATGTGGTTTCATACAGAATTAGGGTCCAAAAGAATCATAAAAACGAATTGAAACCAAAAGCTACTTAAAACAAATACCAGTGTGGTAGCAAATACGAAATATTTATGAGTACTACCACAGTTAATTCGTTTTTTTTTTGTAGATAATTTTTCTCTAACTTTACTTTTGAATACTATAATACTTTTTTTTTTTGCAAAATTTTATCAAAATCGGTAAACCCTTTCAATCAGATTGGAAATGTCATGTGAAGTGATGTGCTCGAAATTTAGAAACTAAGCGGTTTCATAAACTTAATATTTTAGTAACAATCAATTTGTCAAGAATAAGTTACCTGCAATTATATCAGCCAAAGAATCAAAGACTAGATCGATGCCACTCTCCGATGAGATCGACTGCTGTATTGGCTCACCCAATAATGTTTCTACATCTGAAAGAAAGAAATAACATCATGTTTATTTCTGACGTATGGGTACACAAATACAAATAGACTTAGTATAATAAATATAGTATAAAGTCAATATTTTTGCATCCAGTTTCTGTTCATAGCTTGCTATACAACGTTTGATTAGATGGGCTTATTCACAAATGGCTTCATAAAGCCATTGTTTTCTAAAAATAAAGTTTCAGACATCTATTCCCATTGAAGTATAAGAAATTTAAAAATAAGGCGGTCTAAACCAATGAGATTTTGCCAATAGAGATGTCATACTCATTAAAAAACACTAAAAACACGGCAATATTTTACTATAGCAACATAGATAAGACCCATAAAACTTTACAGACTTACAGCCTTTTATAGCCGTCCAGTATATAAAATATTTCACTTACAAAACACACAACATAGGGTTTTTGATTATTTCCATACTGGAAAATCGCGCATCGTACGCTTGCGTCGTTGACAGACACAGAACGGACTGAATTAACTCAAGCTAATTAACTTGTATTTGCATTGCCTAGACCTCGGTAAAACGTATCTACCCCAGTTTATATGTATCACCAATGGTCTAAGCTGTAGAACTTGTCTACTCCGGGCGTTTGTGATTGGTCAGGAAATGTAGCCAGCTCATTTTCACTCAGATTACTAATTATTTGACATAACATTAAAATGCACATACTATTCAAGTCCTTTTTAAACGCATGTAATACAAGATCCATAGGTGGCACGAGACTATAGTGCAGTTCTCTTGCAGCGGATGTGATCCACGAGGCAATGTCGGATAACGCACAGTTGACGACGTTACGAGCGCTGCTGGCAGCCGAGTGCGCCTGCTCGTTACTGACTGCCATACCACTGATTAGGACACTGAGAAAGAAGATAAAAGAACTTGAAATGTATACCTGAATATTCTTCTATTTATTACATACGCTTGAAATAGGTAACTTTTTAGATGTTAAGTGAAAGATCATAAGTTTATAAGACTGAGTGACAAGATGAGCAACTTGTCTGCTGTTATTATTAACCATCTTTTATACAATAGTGACAAGACGAGCAACTCACTTGTCTGCTATTATAATTAACCATCTTTCATACAATAGTGACAAGACGAGCAAATCGCTTGTCTGCTGCTATTATTAACCATCTTCAATACAATAGTGACAAGACGAGCATCTCACTAGTTGCCTGCTGTTATAATTAACCATCTTCCATACAGTAGTGACATGATGAGCAACTCCCCTGTCTGCTATTATTATTAACTATCTTTCATAAAATAGTGACAAGATGAGCAACTCACTTGCATGCTATTATTATTAACCATCTTTCATACAATAGTGACAAGACGAGCAACTCACTTGCCTAAATTTATTATTAACCGTATTTCATACAATAGTAACAAGACGATTAAATCGCTTACCTGCTGTTATAATTAACCATCTTTCATACAGTAGTGACAAGACGAGCAAATCATTTGCCTGCTGTTATTATTACAATCTTTCATACAATAGTGACAAGATGAGCAAATCACTTGCCTGCTGTTATAATTAACCATCTTTCATACAGTAGTGACAAGACGAGCAACTCACTGTCCTGCAGGTATTATTAACTATCAAATGCTAGGCTTGCCTCACAATAAAATGTTTCGTACAACATTGATGTGCGAGGTTATAAGTCACCTTAAAGAGATTTATCAAATCTTTTTTTCTTTAGAGATGTGATTTTAGCAATTTCCACACACGGAAGGAAGGTGGAAACTCGATGGGAGAAAACATCCTAACGAGTTACACTGAGGCAATATCTGGTGTGACTCGTTGGGAACCCAACCCACCTTATGAAGTAGCGAAGGCCACGCGATGTAGTAGTCAACCCTGAGTTATCTGGTGACATTGATGTCTCTACGTAAGAGGCATTTCGCGCAACATCAAAGGTGTTGGCTCACTGTATAGTTTTTACACTGTGGCATTAGAAGAACCTTACCACGAAGTAGTCAGTAAATTGTTTCTTGGAAATTCAAGGACAAGATCAAATACTAATAAGTAAATTTCGATTGTCTCTCATATAAAGTACTCGTAAAACATTTAAGTATATAAAATGATTGTAGTTTGACAATCCGCAAACAGATCGAAACTGTATTTTTTTTACTGCTGTAGCTTTCCGTAAAATGTGGCCAAATTTTATTAATAAATGTTTTTGCAACCTACTCGTAAATACTCGTAATTAATTTACATACTGGTAAATGATAAAATTGTTGAATAATAAAACTAGTAATGTTTGTTATTTATAATAGGTCTGACAAAAAAATAAATCATTTTGACACTTTATAAGTGTTATCACTAGATGCACACATATACACATCATCAGCCATTAAATGTCCACTGCTGAACAAGGCCTCCCTCTTAGAGAGGGGTGTTGCCATAATCCCCACGCTTGGCAGGCGGCTTGGAGATCGCAGTACGTTCACCGTGTACTAACAGGACGCTGCTGCCCATCCTCCGGCACAAGATGCGCCAGCAAAAAAATAAATACTCGTATAGTACGTATTATTTATGTATGTATTTTTCACGGATTAGAAAATAGTCTATTGCTTATACCAAAATATTAGTAGGACTTATTATTTCCCCCATTTTTTGTTAGGTTGATATGGCCTTTAGTTTTCATTCGTTTTTCAACCTTTGGTATTTATTTAAATTTTATTTATTCTGTTTGATATTTATTAATTGTTATTTCAACAATCACAGAACTGGACTGTATCCTTGTTTTATTTGTAAAAACTTTTAGGCTTGTTTTTTTTTTTGCTATGGTTATCGTTGTAAAAGCTGTTTATTTGCCGTAAATAAATTAAATTGAATATAAGAATGTGGAAGATCGCGTTATTAAAACAGCTGCGCAAAATACTTAAAGACCAACTTGTACAACGAACTTTAGAAATGAGAAATGGAATAACAATGAACGCCCACTGTCTACTCTGCTATATTCATTCCTATTTTATCTCGTTCCATGTCTTGTTGACGTTTTATTAAGTTTCCTTCTCTTTGAACACGAAATTAATTATACACGGTGTCATAATAAAACGCTTGTTAAACTTTCCGGTTGTTCAAGTCTGCTCTTATGACGCGATTTGATGACGTGAGAATTTTGATGGTGTTGTTTTTGAGAAGAGCTAGGGAAGAATAAGTAGGTCGAGATATATGAGTTTTTAATTTGATTTAAAAGATAGAAGATATTTATCAAAAGGACTGCGTGTTCCAGTGTTTGCGTATTGGGTACGTGTTCTCTGGCATGCGCAGTTCGTAAATCCAACCACGCGTACATTTTCAGCACGCGTCTCGTGCAAGTCAGGCTGGTGACGATCCATCGGCAGTAGGATTGCCAGATGGCCAGAGGGGCCCATTGGGATTGTCCCAGAATGTGAGTTTATCTTTCAGGTCCCAGAATTGCCAAAAATTACCCGAGAATTTAAAAATTGCATAAATATTACTCGCTAGACAATGGTTTAAATATTACACCGTGTCAAGGAAAATGTCGAGTTAAGTACTATTATTTATTCTGTGTTTCTTGTCGTTCATCAGCAGTTCTGACTTGGAGACAAGGTGTTCCGCTTAGTAACGAACCCTGCCACCCTCAAACCAAAAGTGAGCTCCCCCGTGCCTGGCGTATCTGCGCGCCCTCGCTAGCGCCTCTGCCAGACGGTGTCCGAACTTGCTAAACGCCGATTGGTTGCCAACAACACATCAACGAGCAGCGTCAGCAGTGTACGTTACTGCAGCGTTACACCAGTAATGGCGCCACTACCATCACTAGTCCACCAAAACTGGCACCCATAGAAACTATGCGCTGTCATAGGTATACCTAGTAATGGTGGATTATTATTTGTTAAGTGTTAGTGATTGTACTCGAGTGTGGGAAGTCATATAATGTGGTAAAACATGTCTTTTTATGATCTTTCCAAAACTCCATTGAAGTCACAATCTGGGTGTCTTCAAATCGCGAGTGAATCGGTTTCTTCTAAGCAAGCGTGCTCCACCGTAGACCGCATCATCGCGCGGTCAAATGTAAGCCTATTATTGAATAAAAAAAAAGTCTCTAGTGAAGTTTACTTAAAATATCACTGTTTCATTTCCTCGCAATTAAATTGAAAAGCCCAGTGTATAACTCGTGTTTAAAACACATTTTATCCTCGACATAATTATCAGCCCTCGCCCTCGGCTCGGGCTGATAAAAGTCTCGCTTAAAATTACTTGTTTTAAGCACTCGTACAATCTACTATTTTTGTGTCCCGGAATTTCCGCCATCATGTCTAGCAATCTTAATCGGCAATCCAAGGCTTGCACTAGTGTACGTGAATCTGTCTGTGTTCAACAAAATAAAGTACGCGAACACTAGATCGTGCAATCTGTCTACATTTAGGTATATAATGTATTATGCTAAGTTAATAATTTTTAGTGTTCCGTACTTCAAAAGGAAAAAAAGAAAACTTATAGGATCACTTTGTTGTCCGTCTGTCCGTCTGTCACGACGCTTTTTCTCAAATTTAACTCAAAAAGTCAACGTAGTCAAAAATATTACCGTTTATGACGCATATTTTGCGATTTAAGGAATCAAAACCTATAGGGTACTTCCCGTAAAGCTAGAATCATGAAATTTGACAAAAAGCAAGATCTTACAGCACATATGAAGGAAATATCCGAAAGTTGTTAATTTAATACTAGATCACATTAAAAAAATGCTATTACAAACTTACATTTTGTAGTTGGTATGTATCGGAGCTTTTCGAATGTTTGTCATTCAATATTTCAATCTTTTTAACCTTTTTTCGTCTAGACTCGATTCCCGGGATGAATCTACACACATATTTATTAAGTATGTACGGAACCCTCAGGGTGCGAGTCCTACTCACACTTGTCCGTTTTTTTTATCCGGATGAGAGCGCCTACGGACATTGAATTGCGTGTCATAAGTCATCTTCATTAAAATGTTCTGTACTTCGGGATTTTCACTTTCACAGTTTACATGGATAGTTCCGCTTAGCCTCACCAAGCGATCCTCTGGTGGGGCATAGTGGAATGTTGAAAATGTTATAGGCACAGGATGTGACATAGTTTTTCTTTTGGGAATTTTACAGAGGATTTATTTTTCTTTTTTTTGTCGCGATATTAGGTAGTACTCACTCTTCACCCACCCAGGACCAGATGGTCCTGCCTATGTAATTTATATCATCCATGACGAAACAAGCTTGTGATTGGCTTACATAACTTCAACGTCTTTTCATACTTCGGTTAGAACTAGTTTATTTAAAATAAAGTAGATGACATTTCACCAAAAATACTAACCAGCTAATAAGCACAACGAACAAAGTCGCAACGGTCAGACCTCTATCACTGCAAATTGAGTCTTCTGCCTCAGGGAACAAGGCTCCAGCTTCTATTTCCTCATCACATCTTGAACTGGATAGTAACGCCAAGACACCCAGAACAATGAGGTAGCAAGGTATCACTAAAGCGATGCAGGCGAATAGGACGATGAAGGCGAGGAATGTAGATTCCACTTTGATTGACTGAAAAAAAATTACAACAAATTAGGTATGGTATGTGGTGGATTTTATACAATGATATAATTATGAACATCGCGAAGAAAAACATCGTGATCAAACCGAGAACCTCGAAAGTTCAAAGACATACGACATTTACTGACATTCACTGGGCCAGGAGTGGAGGAGGAGGATGGACTGGGTTAGGGCTTATCCTCTCTCTCTCTCTCTCTCTCTCTCTCTCTCTCTCAGAGAAGACCTGTATCCTGCTGGGAAAATTATAGGCTGATAATGATGATGGTAGCTTAAACAGCTAAACTTATTTTGAAGAGCGACGTGTTGTAGAATTTGTCTTTATCTCGGAAGTGTCATACGTTTGATTTTGCAGTTAGTTTTATGAATTATAACTTGTTGATTATCGGCCAGTTTTGACATTGGAATTCATCCAATATCTTAGTGAAATGAGGGAACTATGAAAAATATTACAATAGTTTACCCGTTGGTTAAAGGGTAAGCGTTTTTCCTATTGCCTTGTCATTCGAATACACCTCTAGTATCAAGCTTTATTTTTTAATTATTATTTAGGAAAACATTACAAACAAAAGGATTGAAAAAAAAACATGCTTCAAACCAACATTCTCAAAATGAAGCAAATAATATATGAAACCAACATTATGAAAAGTACTATGTAGGTAAATGTGCCACAAGAATTAATTTTGAAAATTAGACGTTATATTTTGATACAGAATTCTGAGAACCTAAATTGATCTGGTCTCAAAAATGTATAATCATTAACGACATGATTTAGGGCTCTTTAACGACCTGTTTAAGTTTGTCACTTCAAATAAATTTTTATGAAATGATACTTACGAACAAGCCAAAAAAATGTGATGGGAAAAAAATAAAAAATCCATGCAAAAACTCAGAATGCAGCTGGGATAGTAATGTAGTACCTAGCTAGTCATGCGTAAATTTAAGAGGTAATACAGTTTTATTTATATTAAACGGGTATTACTCACGTAAGATTAAGCCGGTTACTCCGACTATAGTTTCAACGGCTGCTGTCATCACGTGCGTACCGCGCGGCGGCCCTTAGTACAAAGCTAGGCGCAGCCGCGCGCACGCATTCACCTTGAAAAAGACCGCCTAATGCGGTTGAAACTATAGTCAACGTATGTGAGTAATTCTCGTGTAATATAAATAAAATGTGTAAAAAACCACGTCAGTTTCCATAGGTAATACAGTGTGTAGAAATAGATAGTTTATTATAATATCTTAATAAAATTGTGTTCCCTTCATTTGTCCTGTCAAGAAAATGGAAAAATCGGAATATAGTGTCATAAAAATAGAGCACTAGCTCTAAAATTGAATTGGCAAACATTACGACACGTTTCACGCGTGAATTTATTTATTATGTTAAAGTTGTAGTTTGAGACAGTGTTTCGAGATAGCGTTACCGGAATGTACCCTTTTAAAATGTCAATGGCATTTGACAACCGGAAGCTGCTGTCATTTGTGACATGACTCAACACAACTTATGCAAGCTCATGCAGCTCTTTGGCGCCACCACAACGTGAAAAAATCAATTCGACTCACTTTATTATTTTTATAATTTGTGTCTTTTTGAGTGTTGATGTGTGATGTTGGATTATTATTTTTAACCGACTTCAAAAAGGAGGAGGTTCGCAACTGTTCAACTGCCTGTTTTTTAATTTTTGTTACGCGATTACTCCGCCAATAATTTATAAATTGTATTTTGTTTGGTAGGTCCATACTTCAGAGGTGGTCCAATATAATATTTTGTAGAAAATGATTAAGCTCTTTTTGAAAAAATCAACAAAAACCTAAAATATATACACAGATGACGTTTTAGTTTGCGGTTACCGCCAGCAAAAGTTTTGATGATGACTTTCAATCTCTGTTTTAACTGCACATCTCTACTATTTAGTTTAAATTTGTACAGTTATGGTCACCCAAGTGATTATATTCCCAGGTGATGAAAGGACGCTAAAGAGTCGACTTTGATTACCCAGGTGATCAAACTGGAATAGACCATAATGATGTTGGGTTTTAAAAAAACTTTATATTTTACATAATATTGTGATGGACAACTGACAGCTGCTAAATTATTAGATGAAATTTTATGATTACTGGGAATAAATGTTCGTAAATGTGCTCAAGTGTAGACAGGGTAAAACATGATTGTATGTTCATGTTGTTTCCAAAACTCCATAAAAGTTTTTTACTTAAGTGTCCGTTGTACACTGACTGAATTTGTGAATTTGACCGTAAATATTATCTTGACTTGTGACCATGACTTATTTAGTCAATATAAAAACAAAACATTTAACACTGGCAAATGTATAAGACGTGCGCTAAAATCCTATCAGGGCGAAAGATGTCACAAAAACAATATGAAAGCAAATATGAAAGAATAAAAATTACATGAAATTATCCAGTGACATTTTGAATACATTTTTGAACTGCAAACTTATTTAGGCACGTTGGGCACTTTTTGGTATGAGGAAAAAACACTGAACTTGCGTGACCGTCACGCACCTAGTGCCTACCTTAGCAAGTCAGTAAGGTTATGCTGAATGGCTTCTGAACAAGTAATCATATGTTTTACGAAATGGCCTCCTGTAGTGACATTATTTTGACAATTTGATAGTCCACAACCTTCCAACATAGTCGTAATGAAAATTACTTTATAACTGGCACCACAATTAACCCTTATTTGCCTTTGTTTTGCATTTTTCCCATACTTAGGTAGGTACTTGGCTATAGTAATTGACAATTTGCAAAGGTACGTACTCACTATCTGTTTAGGATTTACTTTATTACTTAATCGTATAAGTTTAAAGATGAGGTTTTTTCAATAAAGATTATGTGAGAGAAAAGAAAACAAAAACGACTTCTTTTGTTCTTTCCTCTTGTGACAATGTTGCCATCACATGTCTTGTCCATTTGTCAGTATCAACTATTTAAATATGTTCAAGTTGTTTTAAATATCGTGAAATAAATCTTACCCTCATATTCATAGACGTAAATAAAGATACCTCGAATCTTCACGTCACCCTCAAGTGGTGTTTTGGCATTATAAAAAACATCAATTAAGGTGACGTGAGGATTCGAGTGACGTTTATTACGTCTGTGAATATGGGGGTTAGTCACAGTAAGAGTCAAGCAAAGTAAGTCACGGCCAAGTCTGTCATAACCTACGGTGGAGACTTCACCAGATGCTTCTATGGAGATTTGGATACATAACTCTGTGACATAACTAAAATACAATGTTTCACCTCGTTGTATCACTTGTCTACATTCGAGCACGTTCACGAACATTATATTAATAATAATTCACTATTATTAAATATTAACACTTAAATTAACCCAAGATCAACAAAATGATACATGTTTAATAACGTTTACGCTAAAACTCTTCTGTATATTTTTGTTTTACAAGTTTTTGCTTATTTCTTTTTGACTTTTCTTTTTCTTTTTAAACTTGGCTTCTCACGTTTACTGTATTTGGTTAGTTTAAAAGAGTATTACGAGCAAACAGTCATTATAAACTTGACATTCATCTCTGATTATTCTAACCTTCGTAATGTAGCTCTAACTGTTTAAATTTATGTGAGTTTTTTTTATAATTCAGATAGCTCTGCGTTTATGCGACAGTAATGCCGAAATAATCTCAGTTTGTTTTGAGAGAGCGCCAGTATTGTACATACACGACTTTAGTATCAATTCATTCTCAAGTATTAATTTCAATATTAGCAAAAATGTGTCACATATTAAAAGTAGTTATTGTAGCAGTGGTATTAAATGTTACCTTGGCTAAAGTTTTACGTGAGTTGATTATCCTTAATTATTAGTTTCGTAGTTATCAAGATTATTTAATGCTTGATTTTCTTTATAATTGCTGGTTCAAGTGAAATTCTAGGTTGCAAAAGTTTTAGCCGTTTTTTTTTTGTTTAACTATAAAATTATTAGTGGTTTCATTTTATCTACCTATTGCTTGTTACATATAAATTATAATCGTTATTATTTACGCCAGAATTTGTTAAGCAAAAGGTTTTTTAGGTAGGTACAACGTGTAAGTATGTACGTACCTATATACATACCTATACTTTATTAACGTTACTTTTTTTTTCATGACCTTCTTTATTTTTTGAAACAGCGCATAGTATATTAACTGTAAGTCATATATCAAGCGCTTAATTTTTTTCACCTGCTAGAACTTGAAAACTGTGCTTTATTTTCTTATTCTGCCATTTTCGCATTATCAAATACATGGCGTAAACTGACAACAAACTGAATTTGTGTGATTGATTTGTTAATGCAATTTTTTAAATTGAGTTTTATGTTTTTTTCTGTTATAGGCATGTCCTTGATTAGGTATAATGAAAGTAGTAGAATAACTAAAAGTATAGCTGTCTAGATTTTATTTTATGGTATGGAAAGGTTTTGTGTATTATATAACTAAACTAACCTAGTGACATTTGACTAACTTTTGGTACTAATTATAAAATCGTCTAAGCCTTTTCAAGCTTTATCTTCCACAGTCCATTTACAACAAACTAGAAAACATTTATAAATTGATTTCCTTTGTGCTACCAAAGATAAACTTTTCATTCTGTTGTTTGATATTATAGTAAAATGAAATTGAAATTGAAGCTCCAAATATTTTAGTCCAATTGTTTGAGAAATTTGTTCGTAACAATAGCGTTTTGGGAACATTTCATAAATGCTATTTACATCAAGGCTTGGGAACTTGGCGTTTCACAAATATTGCAAAACAGTATTTTGACTACACTATTGTAAAATATAGCCTGTTCAAAGCATGAAGATAAAACCCTCTTTTTCTTCTAATCAGTGTGCAATGCTTTGCTAGTGTATTAGTTAATCATAACCAAGAATGGCCGCACAAAAAAAAAAACTTTCAAATGTAGAATGAGTTCTGCGTTCTGTCCGTAAACCTGCAACATGGGTTCTTTAAAAGGCGAGTTAATAGATTTTCAAAGGGTCAGCAACGTAGTTGTGATGCCTCTGGTGTTACAAGTATCCAAAGGTGACGGTGAATGCTTACCATCAGGTAGCGCGTCTATTTGTTTGCCACCATTGTATAAAAAGCGTCTAAATGTCAAACAAGAGCTTTACTCCGTTGAATTTTGACACCATAGATTTGATAAACGCAGTTTTGTGGCAGAATTTTTTGAAAACTCTGCTAATCACTTGGCTACACTTTGTTTTGTTTTGGAGTAACTTGGTAAATATCTATAATATGAGCACATGCACAATAAGGTGTAATTGGCTACACGAGCACAGCAGTAGGTAATTTTTGAAACATTTTTTTTAATATTTTGATGAAACCCATTGGGAATGGAAGATAATATAACAAAAATTAAAGGAAAAATAATTTACGGGCGATCTGAGGTCGGGAAGTGGAGGGGAGAGGAGGTTTAAGGGTAAAAAACGGTTTATCTCGATTTCCGGCAAAACCACAAGTCCCATGGAAAAAAGTTCAATGGCAAAGTTGTAGGTAATAAAAAGGTCTACAACTTTTGTTTTCACACTTTTTTCACATAACCTCAAAATTTATGTGAAAAATTTAAACAACCGAGTTTTTGGTTTTTAAATTTTATCTTAAAAAAAAATATTACACGACATTTTGTGAAAACTTACCTTTTTATGTAAAAAAACAGTATTTTTTATTTATTTTTTAAAATTTAATTTTTTACATTATTTTGACTTAATATAGTTATAAAGCACCCTAATTTTCAATCGAAAATTCTCACATCAAAAAATTCAGCTTTTTTTTAAAAGGCGGCAGGCTTTTTGTTTATTGAAATCTCTACTTTCTGATGGTATAAAAATATACATTACTGTGGTAAATGTTCTCAGAAAAATCTAGGGCCAAAAAACTGTACGCCAATACAGACTCTGAAGTAACATAGTGCAAGGTAAAGTAATCCTAAAGATAACAAGTGCTCATATTGTTAATAATATTACCAAAATCAGTGTAAAAACAAAAATAAAAACTATTATTATAAGTATACAAACATAAAAGGGTGGATGAATAGGTAGACCGCACAATCACTTATAAACAGGCGAGATGGTGGCCAAAAATAAAAAAATTAAGATAAAGGATAGACTCGTCAACCAACTCTTATAATAAGCGAAGTGATTTGAAAATAAAGCCCACTTTTGAAATACAAACAATTAAACGTACCGAGAAAAAAGACAATTTTCTGATCATTTCATGAAAAAATATCGTAAATTCGCTCAAGTTAGTAATATTTTTGTATAACAACCTTACAGCTGACTTCATCACCGTCTGTTCAACTTGGACAAATGAATGTTTGAAGAAAAACATCCAAGAAGCGATACCTCACTTCTCTAAAGGCATCCCATCTCTAGGTGTCATCCAAACAGATCCCTTGAAAGATGATAATGTTAAGTTGGAACTGCCTGGTGCTTTCAAAGTTCAGCTGGATAATGGGAAATTGACGGGCTTGAGGAAATGTATCGTGGAGGATGTGAAGTAAGTTTTCTTTTGTTTTTAGTTCGTGTGGTGATACTCTACCGAAGCGGAGCGGTACGCAGCGTGATATTGACCAATGGAATTACACGAAATTGGCATGACGTCACGTAGCGAGTCTATTTTCTGCGCTTTTATTGGTCAAAATCACGCCGCTCTGCTTCATTGTTTGCAGCTGCTAGTTATTTTGATACCTACCTTGAATTAGTAACAAATATGTAATTTTAATATATGCTTTCTTTTATTTTCATTAATTGTTATTTTCAAAAACCTTACGAAGCGTTTTCAAGATATTTAATTAAAAAGTATATGCAATTTACATTCTACTACTTATATTTTTATTCGACAAAAGTTAACGCAAAATTCCTACATGAAATATAAACCAAACACCGTGTTTTGTACAATAATTACCCCGGCCTAATTACAAGGACAAGAAAACTGTATGAAATTTGAATTTCCCGCCATATGTGAAACGTACCACCTTAATTCATCATAAAATAGTAAAGCATTGGTATATTAGTACCTAAATGATTTCTATAGAAAAAAAAAGATCTAACAGGCCACTAAGGGAAACAAAACAAAACATGGTTGTAAGCCGCTAAACTAACATTTAGACAGGAAGTGTATCTATCGGTGTTGTATAATATTGACAATATCTTTGTCTTTTTCGCTCTCGTCGACTAGAATGAATCATAAGCTTTGGAACTGTCGGTTAGAACAAAGCTCTTAAGTTTGGTAAACTTAAGACTTATACGCAATTCGACTGGTTTTAAGTACCCGGAACTGAATGTTATTTTTGTCAACGTGCGTAATGATATTTTTGATACCCACTAGTATAACTTAAACTATTGTAACCTGCTTGACCAGAACTTTTTAGTACAAACATGTCATTAATAAAATTAATTCTCTATTACTGTGTTTTTTTCAATTTAGCTATGTTAAAAATAATAAGCCCGTGAACAGGTTACTGGCAAATAAATTGGATATGTTATGATAGATTTAATTAGAGTCAATTATTATGTATCTTAGTGAAAATCATACATACTAACAGTGTAAAGAACATTAGAAATAGACAACGCCAAGAACCCGCAACAAAATAAAGAGTCCAAACAACAGCAAAATAAGCACAAAAAACAGTTCCATAATAAATAAAAGCCAAGAGGCCATAACTAAGCAAAAAGAAGGAACTTTTATAATAAATGACCAACTTAAAATCCCAGAAAGTTCACGCTAAGTTTAAAAATAGTACATTCAATAAAATGTTCTACATAGTTACTATTTCGAGTTTGAATTTCCGTGTATTTTCTGAAGAAACTGCTGTACAAGCTGGTCTCGGTTACACATTCACCCATAAGTGTATCGCATTTATCGCATTATTTGATAGTTATAAGATACTAGCTGACCTGACAGACGTTGTCCTGTCTTAGAACTGTCAAACACGCAAAGTTCAAATTGTAAATCTTATTTTTTACACCTTGGGTTACATTATTGGAGTTTTAGTAAGGATCCCTATTTTTTTGAAAATATAATATAGCCTATGTTACCCGGGTATAGTGTAACTTACCAACAGTGAAAGAATTTTTCAAATCGGTTCAGTAGTTTTGTGAGCCTATTCAATGCAAACAAACAATCAAATCTTTCCTCTTAATAATATTAGTATAGATTTCAATATTCGTAACAGAAAACTTATGTCATAAAGCGTCTTCGGTAATCTAATCACAGCTTTATTGCGATTCCAATGTCATTGCCTTGATATTATACAAGAAAACAGGTTGCAAATAGTTATTTAATCTGCATCGGTATTAAAAGTTTCCATTGTCCTTGGCATTGGCATTTCGAGCAAGATTTAGCATAATGTATTGGTGTCATTAGCATTTATGCATTTATACATAGGTAGTACATAATATACGGAATTAATTCTACATCGATAATTACAATCTGTGCCTGCCAGATATACACATATAGCATAAGATTTTGTTTTAATCAATAAAATATGATATTATATCGAGAGAAAATTCCTGACTGCCCCGGCGGCCCAGTTGGCAGTGAACCTGCCTTCTGTTAGACTTGTTAAAAATGTTAGGTTAAAAATGTAAAATTATAAATATTGGAATAAATGAATTGAATTGAATTCTGCGCTTGGGGTTGTGGGTTCGATTCCCACCTATGACTATTATGTCTTCTGTGCCTATGTAACATTCATGTGATGAACATTTGTGTTTGTTCTACATCTGGGTGTCAATATCTATTTAAGTATGTACTTAAAAATATATATGCATGTATATGTCAGTCTCTGGCAGCCATAAGGTGCGTTCGGATAGCCCCTTGGTGGCAAAAATAACTGTTACAAACGCCAATAATGATCACATGTAGCGTTCGTTTTGGGAATGTGTGTGCAAAAGTGGCATTATTAACTGTTTTCGCTCACCGTTCGGATAGGTCGAAAACAGCTAAAAATGCCATCGTAATCTGCCACTTTTGACCCACCTCGCGACATGGGATCGTTGTGATCGTTTTTTGACATTAAGATTTTGACGTTTGTTTTTCGCGGTGTTTTGGTGTTTTGTTTGCGCGCGACTGTAATAATTCTTCAGTTTCTCGTTTTACGACTGTGTAGCGTTCGTTTAGGGTAGGGATCAAAAGTGGCAAAAATTGCAAAATTCTCAAACCGAACGCTTTACATCAACGCCAATTTTGACAATGCTAAAAATGCCATCATAGCCTATCCAAACACACCTATAGTAGGTACAAGCTTTGCTTACTTTGGGGTCAGATGACCGTGTGTGCATAAAATGTCCCGAATATTTTTATTTAAAGACAACCGTACAACCGTGATAGTTTAAAAAACGGTTTTTATCTAAATATTAATTCACAATGTATATTTTGTACTTTTTTACGAATTTCATTTCAACGATCAAAAAGTAAACGCATAAACCACAAATATTTCTAATTAATCAATGTAAAATATTAATATGTAATGTAACAAATGAAGGTATCTTTTCTTGCCCCTATACAGCTGAATTATTTTAATTTCAATCCCTTTCTACTATTTGTTTTGTCGTTTTTTGAGGGAGCCATAGAATATATACTAATTGCTTTTTGGTACATAATATTTACAAATTGCGAATGATGTTATTTATATTATAATTTTTCTGACGAGTCCATGTTGTAGTGTTAGTAATATTTTATAATAAAAAAATTATTTAAATTTATTTTATTTTATGTAAAATGTCTGTTAACGCAACCACATGATAATAAATAATATTCTATTCTTCTATTCTATTCTTGGTTACTTCAATATTCGCAAGAGCAAAAGTGAGCGTATATCAATAACACCACAAACTACGACTTTCTAGTGAATAGACTTGAAAGATCCTGTTGATTTTTTTCAGATATGAAAACGATGAAGCTGATTTGGTGCTGCGATGCAATGTTACTATCAAAGGGCAGTACAAAGCTAGAGGACGAATACTTATCGTGTCGATAAACGGTGATGGAGACGCTAAAATAAAGAGCAGTAAGTAAGAGTTCAAAATGATGAAAAGGCTCGTTTATGCAAACGCAGGGAATCGCGTGGCACGTTATGCGGGCATTGCGGTCAGAAAATCTCATTCCAAAAGGCGACATAAACATTTTATCATCATTTCAGCCTATCATGTTCCCACCACTGGGACACAGGCCTTCTCTCAGAGAGAGAGAGAGTGGATAATCCACCATGGCCCAGTGCATGTTGGTGAATTTCATGTCTTTAAACTTTACAAGGTTCTCGGATATACCCGTTTCCTCACGATGTTTTCCTTGATGTTTTCTATTATATACTTATTTTGGTACGTGTATCAAATACAATATTAGTAAGTAATGAATTCAGAACAAATAATAAAATTAAGGTACAATCATCATCAGCCAGAAGACGTCCACTGCTGAACATAGGCCTCCCCCTTTAACCTCCACACTGAACGACAGCCTGCCTTTTGCATCCACTGGATGCCCGCGACTCTCACAATGTCGTCGGTCCATCTAGTGGCAGGCCTCCCTACGCTGCTGTGTGCGTAGGTACAATATAGGAGTGTTTATTGGCTGCTAAAGTGGTTGGCATTTATACGCTAATTATGGAGTCGAATGACTACAATATTTATAGAGATGAGGAAAGAATTTGGAGGAAAAAATTAATGTTTCTTTGTGCACATTTGCATTTTATACATTACTAGTAGGCCGCCCCTGCTTCGCACAGCCGGGATATATAGCCTATGTCAACCGGGGATAGTGCAGCATCCCAACAGTGAAATAATTTTTCAAATCGGTTCAGTAGTTTCGGAGTCTATTCAATGCAAACAAACAAACAATCAAATCTTTCCTCTTTATAATATTAGTATTAGTATAGACTAGTAGGCCGCCCCTGCTTCGCACGGGCGAAGCCGGGATATATAGCCTATGTCAATCGGGGATAGTGCAGCATCCCAACAGTGAAAGAATTTTTCAAATCGGTTCAGTAGTTTCGGAGCCTATTCAATGCAAACAAACAAACAAACAATCAAATCTTTCCTCTTTATAATATTAGTATAGAAGACTACAGCGGCCAGCAACAGAACTATTTACGGACGAATATTAACATATGGGCTGATGCGTAGCTGAGGCTAGCGAGTCCACGAGTCCATATAATTATGCTCAGTTGCCACTAAGGCTTGCATACTTTTCCGAAACACTGTGTAGATATTCATTTAAAAATAGACAAATATTTTGGGGTAAACACGCCTACTCATAGTCACATCAATATTTACTACGTATTTAAACTGGTATTTCGGGAAAATTTTTCAACGTCATTATTTCCTCCCAGAAACGAGTTCTTCAGTTATTCCTAAGCAATTAATTATTTATTTATTGTGCGAACTGCTAGTATTACTGCTAGAATTCGCTGCCTTAGTGGGTGTTCCCCGATAGTTACAATCTGGGTGTCTTCAAGTCGAGAGTGAATAGGTTTCTTCTAGGCAAGCGTGCTCCATCGTAGGCCGCATCATCGCTTAACATCAGACGAGTTGGCGGCCAAGCGCAACCCTATTTATAATAATAAAAAAAAGTAAGTTGCCCAAAAAGAAACATTATTATGTAAAACTTTGCCCTCTAACGTGTGTTTTTTTTACAGCTGACCTCATCCTTAATGCGAAAATTAAATTTGAAGACATAGTCCGTGACGGCAAAGTGTACTATGAAATCAAGGATTTCAAAGTCGATCACAAATTTGGTGGCAAGGTTCAATTCTCACTCACTAACTTATTCAAAGGAAATCCTGAACTAAGTAAGTATACCGGTATTTATAATCTAGATTTCTCTAGTACGCAGAGATGTCAGATGGGAGTTTAATCGGTAAATGGTCCAATAACAAAATCTTTTTGCAGCTGATATATTTTCTCAATTTCAGGGTTAGTCCTATAGTAAAAGTTGTTCTGATGGGTACTATAGACTCCTTTCAGCTTAGTGCACTCTTTCCGCGTAAACCTGTATAAGTGACATAAGGCGCAAGATGCAATGTAATAGTACTGACAGACGCACGAACGCGGCTGACGGACCGCCGTCCAACCAACGGGAGAGAAAGAGAGAGAATATTATATTTCCCTCCCTTTCTCTCCCATTGGTCAGACGGCGGTTGAGGTCAGCCGCGTTCGAGCGTCTGTTAGCACTATAAGATAAGTAACTTCATAGGAGGGACGATACAGTAATTGTTATAGTCATTGTCGAATGGTGTTTGCCTATAAAGGTGGCGAAAAGGGTTTGCCTGTCAAGATGGCAACTAAGCGCCTAATTTTGAAAAAACGTTGACCCGCCAAAAGTAAAAAGTAGAATTTTTTGTTTTATTGAAGTTATACTTCTTATGCGACTTGCAACAAGGTTGCGTTTAACATTTAACGCTACCATGGAGGGGGAATTTTTCTCTCTCGTATGGTTGTGAAATGCGTATCCTTTTTTCGCCCTGAGACTAGCAGACCCGGTAGTGTAATGGTGTCGCTAATGGATTGAGGAGCCTGAGGAGCTAGGTTCGAATCTCGAGAAAAGCATCTTTTTAAATTGTTGATATTTTTGCCCTAGTTATAATTTTAGGGTTCCTTGTTGAAATATACTTTCTTCCGCGCGGAGGGACTCCACGCACTATTTTTTTTTGTTATCCAACTAGTTTCACTTAATCAAGAATTTATGATGTTGGCTGAAAAAAAATATACGAAAAATGCATGAATAGACAGACACACAGATAAGCAACCGGATCGGACCTAATTGATCTTTTTTGTATGAGACTGCCAGGGCGGGCACGAAAAGGTGACACGTTTTTATGGTTGATATTATAACAACTTTCATTATGCTATCCGCTAGCTGTGGAATACGCTGCTTGAATGGGTGTTACCCGATAGTTACAATTAGTGGGTGTGTTCACGTTGCGAGTGAAATGGTTGGAAAGCGTAGATTGCATCTTGCATCATCTCTGATATGGCGGTCAAACGTATGCTTATTATACAATAAAAAAACTGTTAATGTAAAACTGTTAAAATTAAACAAAAAAGTATACCTATTAAGTTTTTTCGGTTGTGTGAAAATCAAATTTACACGCTGAAAAGGCTCAAGGCGGACTTACTTAGACTTACTTACTTAATTAGACCTACCTCAGAGACTATGTTATAACATAAGTGTACTAATAATATTTGTTTCTTTTCAGGTGAAACAGTTTTACAGTTTTTAAACCAAAACTGGAAGGAAATTTCTGAAGAGTTCGGAGGACCAATTTTCGACAGACTGATCAAAATAATTTTCACTACTATCAAAGATTTCTTCCATAATGTACCTAAAGAAGAACTGACCGTATAAAAGACATACATATTTATATTTAAAAATGGCCAATGGATAATATTTTTCTTATATTTTTTTTTATTGTTGTGTTAATTGCGTTGAACACTTAATGATTTTGTAAATACTTTTGTTTTATAAAAATAAAACTCACTGTAATATTTAGATAAAGTTCATTATTTGAGATGATTACATACCTGCAGAAACGAGTAGGGAAAACTAAATTCACCCCAAACGATGTCTTTGACAAGACCTGAAAAATTTAAATATGGTTGTAAAATATATTACGTAAGTATAAACTGAAGAAGGCCTTCGGGTAGCCTAAATCGCATTATCCATGGAAGACTGGCGTAAGTTGAAAACACCAACTTTTCAGGAGCGTCAAAAAACTGATTTGCGGAGAAATTGGAAGACCTAGACAATTGGTTTCTTCAGCAACATGCTGGCAAAAATTACCTTACAGATATGTTACAGATTACAGACCTATATACTAAAACTTGCAGTTTTTGCGGAAATCTGAAATTAGGTGGTTACTCCATTAATCCCCGGAATAACAATATGAAATTTAGAAACATCTAAAGTTAACGCTTTGTTGCTACGGAAATCAGACGAACTAGGTGGTTTTATTTCGATTTCAGCCCACTTTCATATAACTTTTGTACGTAAAAAATTATAATCTTTTCTTCCACGGGAAAATAACGAGGAAATTTATAGTAACTTGTATATTGTATATAAGCGTATATTGAATTTTCTGTATTTTATCACGTGGAAGAAGTATGTAAGTTCATTTATGTAATTAAGTTTTTTTATGAAGACGTATAATAAAAAGGCAAGCTAAAAAGGCAAGTCTACAAAATTAATAAGCCTAACAAAACTTACATAAGTTTACCAGGGAATTTATGAAAAATATATTTTCGTACAATTTTTTGAATCGAATTATATCCGTTATTTATTGGAATATTAGTATGAGGAATTTTAAGTACATGTATTAGGTTATCCTCTATCCAATGGTGAAATAAAAAAAAAAATTACGCAAGTGTGTTTGCGCCAGTCTTCCATGGATGGTGCGAAATTTCAGTGGCAAATTCAGGGGCAGTAAAAGTTGTTCATATTGATGGGTACTATGGACCCCTTTCGGCTTAGTACACCCTTTCTGCGTAACCCTGTATAGATCACACTTAATTGACGTTTCCAATAATGTGTAAATATCGATTTTTCCTCTAATGAGTAGGTATTACCATAGATAAATATACTATAAGAGGTATTACCTACAAAAAAATAAGATATTTTGTTATACAGCTACATCCCTATAATAGGATTACCTTCGGCTGTCAACATGACATTGACGAAAGTATTGACATGGTAAGAATTGGTTATAATTAGTTGTGACATTCGAGAACAGAGAAATGTAAAGATTTACTTAACATGAATATTTTATGATGATTACCAAACTACTATAGTAGTAGTTAGCAGTAGTCATCATCATCAGCCAGAAGACGTCCACTGCTGAACATAGGCATCCCCCTTTAACCTCCACACTGAACGACAGCCTGCCTTTTGCATCCACTGGATGCCCGCCACTCTCACAATGTCGTCGGTCCATCTATGGGAGGCCTTATCCTTTCCTATGTTCAGCAGTGGACGTCTTCTGGCTGATGATGATGATGACTTTATGCCAAATAGTGACAGAATAAAAATGTAAAAAGTTGCACGCATAAATCGGTTCAGAAATGGAGTAATCGGCGTAAAACACAAAAAAAACGTATCGAATTGAGAACACCATTATTTAAATTAGTATTGTTTTTTTTTTTTTTTTTTTTTACACAGTCATCTGACCCCAAACTAAGCAGAGCTTGTGATATGGCTGCCAGAGACTGATATATATACATATATAGGTTTAAATACATACTTAAATAGATATTAACACCCAGATATAGAACAAACACAAATGTTCATCACACAAATGTTTGTCCTAGGTGGGAATCGAACCCACGCCCCCAAGCTCAGAAGGCAGGTTCACTACCAACTCGACCAACGGGCTAATTGCTTTGTTATTGATTGTGTAGTAACCTAAGATAAGAAAAACAAGGGAAATATGCCCTAGTACAATTTCGTGTTCAAATGTCTCCATGTTTCGTAATTTTATCAGTAATCCGCTTAACGTTATACATGGAAATACGGCTCACACACAAATTTTTCACGCATACTTAGAAACTTATAGCCACACCAATCGACTAACAGTCCACTTGCAAAAAAGGACATCAAGGTCGTCTGCTGGTTGTGTTTGACTAAAGGCATCAAGCCTGTTTTAGGCCAGATACGTTCGCACCCGCCACACTACCTTACCATATCTCTCTTGTTTGTTTGATCTGAGGTAGTAACATAGACAACATCAAAATGTTGTTGCAATGAAGTGACAGCTTGATTACAAAAATCCTCAGATAAATAATGCAAAAAACACTCACCCACTGGAAAGTCGAATGGATAAATCAGATAAAAAAAATCCGACATAAAACTGAAAGGGTAGAATCCTTCTTCTAATCTCAACGTCGGTACCAAATACGTATCCCTCTTTGGAAGGCTACTAAATCTTATTTTAGTTTTATTTCTTATATCGAACCAGTCCTCCGTGTAGCTTGCTATAACGTTACTCTCAGTAAATACTTGTGTTATGTTCGGTACGACCGATTCCTTGAACAAATCTCTAGTGATAAAAAATGTAGGCACAATAGAAGATATTCTAGTGATATCACTAGAATAAGTATTAGGTATTGCAGTAGTGTGAACAGGATCATCATGGGTTGTAAATGTTATTTTCTTAATCGATTTAGGTTCTTGTATTTGAGCTCGCCTTTCTTCTGCTTTACTGTGTAAATTATGGTATTTTTCGATCCATGCCAATATTGCTGCTGAGTTGGTAACGTTTACATCGGTTCTTTTGCTCCAAGGAGGCCCCAAACCTTTTAAACTTCCAGTTTCTTTGGGATCATACATTCTATAATCAGCAGCAATTTCTAAATCTTCCTGAGCTTGCTGTAATTTCCTTTGGTTCTCT
The DNA here is from genome assembly GCA_932305915.1 of Agriopis marginaria. NCBI lineage: Eukaryota > Metazoa > Arthropoda > Insecta > Lepidoptera > Geometridae > Agriopis > Agriopis marginaria. The sequence goes on from OW029926.1 coordinate 6,841,346, forward strand.
CTAAAGCTTGTCTCCAGACAGTCATCCCAAACTAGGCGCTGCGGCGTTATGGGATTAAATATTTCTTTGACGCTCGCCTGATTAAAATTTGATTTGTCGTTTTTCTCAGCATGTTTTTTTGATTCCTTAGAGGAAGCTGTAGAGATTGCCTGGAAATCTTCTTCGTCGAGCTTAGCGGCATTTAGATTGTTTCCGGTAGAAGCTGCGGGCGCCGCTTCCGTTGTCCTGATTTGAAAAACGTTCGTCGATAACCAGTTTAACCTGGATTCAGCTGATTTGAACTGGAATGCGGTGAACGCGATTGAAATTGCAAGAATTAGAGTTATTTGCGCCATAACCACATTTTTCCGTTGAGCACGCGGGTGTGGCAAGTGGCGTACTGAGTCGGGGGTGGATGGGCAGCGGTCGAAGGATTTGTAGCACTTAGTAGTCTGCCCGGCAACGTTGCACAATCGTATCACTTCGGCCCCGCGTTCCACCTTTACTGGATTATGTGTAGAGTAGTTTCTAACAGAGCTACCTAAGAGTTTTTAAATCACACTATTGAAACAAAATCTAATGCGTTAATGTACAAATCTATACATCATATCTAAACAGATTTGTTTTTTTTTTTTGGGAAACGGATTATTATTCAAAATTACACATGAGACCTTTTATTTCTGTCAACATGTACGTACAGTTTCTGTAAGTAAGCGAGTAAAATTGCAATGGCACTCCAAGTAAAAAACAAAAAACAAAAAAAGAACTCATTCAAATTAAAATTATTTATTTGTCAGAACATGGTAGATATTTACAAAGTGCTACATATTTATAAAGTAGCATACATGGTCGTAAGAATGGAGACGTATCTCATGTCCTTCTATCTCACGTCTACTCAGAAGCCAGTAGTGCAAGTACCGTTCTTTATCGATCGCCAAATTCGATAAATGCCAAATGGCATTTTATTGAATTTAACGATCTCAACTGTCAAAATTGATGATCGATAAAGAACGGTACTTGCACTGCAGGAACGGTAAGTAAAAATCATTCCCGAGTTGCTAAACGTTGTTAGTTAGATGAAATGTTCATTCCAAAAGTATGCCTTAGAAACATTAAAATGCAAAAAAAAAGTATACAAGTAGGCACATATATAATATTATATTCGGTACATAGGAGCAATGTTTCGGACCACTGCCTTTTGGACAGTCACTTATTCGATGGAGTGGACTGTATAAATTGTGTCGATTGGCAGAGTGACCGACTAAGGCGGGCGGCGGTCTTTGTTTTGTCGGTGGAATGGGTGCTAGGATTGAAGAAGGCTTCTTGGTGTGACACAGTCCTCTTAGCTTGAGAGCGAGTTGTCGCTTGCAAATGCTGTACATAAATGAACAAAGGACACATTAGATGTTTTTATAATTTAAGCTAATAATAGGGACGGAAAATAATAACAAACCAAAGATGAATTGTTATAAAGTTTTGGCATGGGACGTAAAATATGGACACCTGCTTAAGATAACGTATGTTAGGGGGCGCTCACTTTTTACAACTAACTTATTAATGTTGCTGTATGAAAAGAAAAATAAAATATCAATCACTTTCGTATTTATGATAATATAGTGTGATTGTATTTAATTTCCCGCACAGAGCAATCTCTTTACCACATTTTTGAAAATAAAAATCACTGATTGAGAATTTTTAGTATAAATCCATTGGGCATTATCCCTAGAATAACATATCAAATAGTACAAAGCAATTTTAGTGCTGATATTTTAATGGACGACGCAGAAGATCGAAAATAAAACTTCCGTCAATACAAAACATTAAAATTACATTTAACATTTGCAATGTTTTTCTAAAAAGATTTCCCTATCGTTTTCTATTGTTTATTAGTGAATTTTTATCATGTAAAATGTTGAAAATATGCGAAAGAGCTCTAGCCGATGAGCGCGGTTTTAAAGGAATTCCCAAAATTTAATATCAAACCATGGAACATGAGGGATGTTAATATATGATAATGCGTAAAGGAGTCTCGAGCATTTCATTACTCTATACTTGGGGGTTCTATTCAATACACTCACTGTTTATGTTTGTGGGTTGACAAATCATAATGTATGATACAAATCGTATGTTGTTTAAAGTCATTATCATTAGTAAGATAGAAATAACTCCACAGTTACGGTGATGTATGGAACCGAGTTAATAGTATACTTTGGAGTATTCGCGTATCAAGAATCCATTCATACGTGAGTATTGTGATATTCCCAGCGCGAGTCGGGCTCACGCACTGACGTACGATCACAAAATACAGAAATTAGTGAAAAAAGACAACACTGTCATCATGCCTAGGCGGTCATCGATCCTAGTACCGACCGCACTCAACGTTGCCTAACTTGGTGGTAAACAGAAATTTGTCACCGAGTCACACTTGGCTATTATTTGTTATTTGTTGTTATACTTTGGAGTGTGTGGGCCTTTCTGCAAAATTATTTCTTAACGGAAATCTAAAATACGCAAACCTTAAAAAAAAAACAATATCCGTGATGCGTTAGTCAGCTAGTGGTATTGCTCTTTTATTCAGGGTTACGCATATAGACTGTACTTATCCGACAATAGGTTATTGTACTCGTTATAACCATCAATATGAACCAAACAGGTTTCACTATGGAACCAAACCTGAAACCGCGAAAAAAAATATCAACTATTCCATACATTTTTTGTCGAGTGTGAATGTTTTTTTTGGAACAGATTATATTTTTTCGCAACCTAAGGGTTGGTCCCGTAGTGAAAGTTGTTCATAATGATGACCTTCTTAGTACAGTCTATATTCCAAACCCGGCTTAAAAGAGCAATACTACTAACTGACTCATGTCTTACTTGTACATGAATAAAATATGAAATATAAATAATGAATTAACGAATATAGTTTGTCTTATAATTGACTACTAACTATTCGGAAGAGCAGCACAAGCGACGCAAATATGCTAACCTTGGCAGTGGTTACATATTTGAGACGTTTGGGGTCGAGATATTGGGCCCTTGGGGACTGCGAGCTCACCTCTTTTTCAAAAATCTTTCAGAGCGCCGGGTTAATGCGTGACCAAAATGCTGGCGTGTTTCTGGGTCAACGCATAAGCATTGCCATTCAACGTGGGAATGCCGCCAGCATGCTGGGTACGCTGCCAACTGGTAGTGGGCTTAAGCATTTGGATTGTATTTAGACCTTCAACGGTCTATGGGCAGTCTAACTGTATTTGTAGTGTTAGTTTTAGTTGACAAAAGCACTTCCCCATTAAAAAAAAAAACTACTAACTTCTACTTCTAGTGTAATAAACAAAAATATCCGGTTTCACAGCAATCTATCTCTATCCATACGACCCGGATTAATTTAACATGCTTTTAAGGATAATCCGTCGTTTAAATTGGTTTTAGTTTAATCCTAATTGTAAATAAGTACGTGTAATATATATTACATACCTACCAAAAGAGTCATTGAATATTGCAACTGAAAGTTTAAATAATTACCTACCTTGTATGCGACGTAAAAACTACAAGTAAAATAAAAACTATCTTAAAATTATAACTAAAACTATTCTAACAAACCGCTACCAGTGGGCAGCGTTCCCAAAATGCTGGCAGCATTGCCACGTTGTATGGCAATGCTTAGTCTTGCGACATTAACTTTACTATTTTTGGCAAACACTCAATATTCAATTGAATAATTTAATATCTATTTAGTGTCTATTTAAGTATGTATTTAAAAATATATATGTTTGTATATTAGTCTCTGGCAGCCATAATACAAGCTTTGCTTAGTTTGGGGTCAGATGACCGTGTGTGCAAAAATGTCCCGAATTTTTATTTATTTTATTTTATTTATTGTCAATGTATTTGCGAGAATGATCTCATTATGTTCCAGAAAAGAGAAACGATCCTTTAATCCAGATAAACCTGCCGTCCTAACATAAAATAAAAAAACTTACTCCAATTCAGAAAATACATCATAACTTTTAAATAGCTGGATAAATTTTCAATAAATACATATTACACCACCAGAAACGAAAGAACCACAGTCACCGACATACCTGTTAAATTTGCAAGTTTAAGTGGCAATGGGTATAGGCCACATCGCTCGAAGAACCGATAAGCAATGGAGAAAAAAGGTTCTTGAGTAGATAGATACCATGAACCGGAAGACGCAACGTAGGTAGGCCTCCCACTAGATAGACCGACGACAGTGTGAGAGTCGCGGGCATCCAGTGGGTGCAGATGGCAGGCTGTCTTTTAGTGGGGAGGTTAAAAGGGAGGCCTATGTACACACACACACCTTAACCGTTTAATTTTTATCGTCACCGGGAGTTAAAATTGGCCAACTTAACTAAACTATAAACTTAACTGTAAGGAGTAAAAATATGCACTAGTAAGTCATCTGGTGACCACAGAAAAGATTTTTTTTCGTTTAAATCTCTTCTGTGCTGGTGACCTTAACTAAAGGTTTGGCTACGTTTTCCCAAGCTAAAGTTTTTTAAGTATCTTTGCACCTACATAAATATAGTTGATGTCTGGGTGCTCACCATTATGCTTAAGTACAAGCATTGTTATTTTATACTTACTCTCTTTTTGCGTATAACATGCCTTAAAATATACGCTTAATTTACGATTTCCTTTAAGTAGAAGCGTTTATAATTACTAATGCTAATTAACGTAGAAAATACTCCTAGTAAATGATTATTATGTCTAAATGAAACGTCTATTAACTACCATGCCCCTCATCAGGGCTGTAGTAAACCCTGATTACTATACTCTGCCGCGATGTGGCTTCCTTAGGCTCCGTCTAAGGAACTAAACCTTTTAACAGTCGGTGTATGAAGTAATAGACAAGAAATGTATTTAAAAGCAATTTTTATTCTGCCTTGGCAAAGTAAAGCTGTGAGTAATTGTTATTGTTGCAGTCACAGTCCGAAATAATGACGTTAAAGGTCACTTCAGAATTCTTTTAGGGGCTGTATCGTCACCTGTTTTTTATGCGATTTAGCAGTGCAAGTACCGTTCTTTATCGATCGTCAAATCGAATGAAATACCATAGAATCGATCATAGCGAGTACTAATCAAATGGCATTTTATCGAATTTGACGATATCAACTGTCAAATTAGATGATCGATAAAGAACGGTACTTGCACTGCTGTTTACTATAATTATGTGATTGCAAAAAGTAGCACGATCGCAAACATCAAGCATGTATCTCGGTGCATTAAAGTTCACGTTTGCGTGATTTTCCGCGTTCTTTGTAGTGCATACATAAAAAAATTAAGGTGATGCAGCGAAATAGTTATTATTTCATGATGACACTTTTTTTGCTTGATTGGAACCAAGTAATATAATAATTTTGCATAAAAATAGATACATAAGTAATTTTAACATTCTAATCTTTCACACCTATAGTGTTGCAGTATTACCATAAGTATTAGAAATACTACTATCATTCCTTTTTCTCTGGTACTACTTTTAGTAGGTTCTGGTCTCTTCTTTCACGCTAGGCACAGGCACCAAAGTCAGTGATTATTCACTGATAGATAATACCTCTACTCTATGTAGTTACCGGTAATTATGTAAAATGTTAATGTACCAGTCCAGTCTTTACTAATGCCATTAGAGCTAAGTAAGGATACTAAGTCTAACTGATGCCTGTGGTTGATGTTTTGGGGTTTAGTTGTCTACTTAGTTTTGCCTAATAAAATAGGATTCACCTATTTGAAAGCATAATCGAGTGAGTAATGAGTGCAAGCCGGTGTTATAATAATTTATAAGAAATCCTGACGCGAGTTTTGATGAAGTATTTGAAAGCAGTTTTTAACCCGATGTTCCGTTTGCACTATTGACTTGCACCATTCATGGTGCAAACGCAACTACTTTGTGTCGTTTGCACCGCTAACGTTTTCAACTTATACCGTATTGCACCATCAATGGTGCAGATGCAAAAAACTATTCCTAGCATGAATTTTAAAACAGACAAATGAAATTTTCGAAACCAGGTACCAGGATAGCAGAAACGACGGAGAGGTATTGCACTCTAGAATCACTAAGCGTGTGATCACGGGTCACGAAGGAAAAACCTATGAAACACATATGTAGTGGATTTTATCGCCAGTATTAAAAAAATACATTCGAGTTAGTAAAAGGTGTCATCTCTAAGTCAATAAGTCTAAGGCCCCAAAACAAATAATATATTTTAGTTATTCTTTAAGTGTGCACTTAATTTGAGTGTTAATTTTTTCTAATGTATACTCAGAGTTCATCATCATAAATTTTCGATCTGCAACCGTCAACCGGTTCAAACTAGAAACATCTAGCTTTTCAAACACCGATCGGATTCTCTCTACATCCGTAACACTTTGCTGCGACTTGGCTGCATTATTCATCACACTAGCGAACGCCCGGACATAGTATTTGAAATGCAATCGTGCATTATGTACGACTTACGAGCGTTTGACGGAGAGCTGGATCACAGATTTTATGGGATTTACATAGCTACGCTATTTTAATCCAGGGAGATGCGCTCCACTGTTTATGCTGCTAACTTGAACTGCGATTACAAAAAAGGTTGAGTGAGCCCTGGTAGATTGAAGTATTAATAATACTATGGAAACCTTCGATGCATATTGAAATCTTCCAAAAAATCTACTGTGTTACTACTTAAAAAATACTGGGTTACACGGAAAGGGTGTTATAAGCCGCAAGGGATCAAACATCTTTTACTATGGGAGCAACTCTAATATCGCGAAAAAAATATTAGCTGTTTCATAGGATACGACAATATATATTTTTTATAAATAATAGGCTTGTGTTTGACCACCATCTCGTCTGATGTTAAGCGACGATGCGGTCTACGTTGGAGCACGCTTGCCTAGAAGAAAATCCAGATTGTAACCATCGGGGAACATCCATTCAGGCAGCGAATTCTACAGACTAGCAGTTCGCACAATAAATGTGGAATCAAAAAGCTTCGTACGGATTTTCGGAATATCAACCATAATGCGGTGACGATTTTTCGTGCCATTACGATAGAAAAAAAAATTACGTCAATTCTCAAGACTAAGAAGCTTAGTCCGAACTAAGGATTCGTTGCTGAATATGTGTGGAGGCAGTTGATATTTTTTTCGCGATATCAGTATCGCTTAGTAAAAGTTGATCATAATGATAAGTATTGTGGACCTCTTTTGGCTTAGTACCCTTTCTGCGTAATTTTGTATATGATTTTTTTGTATTTATAAACTCGTACACCATGTTCTTCTCATTTCGGTAAATTATCACGTTATATAGAGTACGTTGCAGATAAATCTACGTGTGCCTAAAGTTTGGGTATATACCTAAGGATTTATAAATGAAAAATACAATAAAAACGCTACCAGAGCCATCGTCACGTCCATAAATCTTAAGTTTTTAGCTACGATCACTGAAATAACAGCTGCTTCGTTAATAACAGAAGTAAAACCTGCAGCTAGAAAAGCGTCACAATTATAATTATAGACTACAAATTGTCTGTGGATATAATTTTTCACTAACGATTGGCAGAATTCTTATCCATACAACTACTAAAGGTTTCTACACAGACGAATTGCAGCAGCAGCTAAAACGTGAGTTTGCACATGACAGAGGGAACTGTTTGAAACACTACACACCGCACGAACTGCGTTGTGACATATGTTGCCGGCATATTTTGTGTGTAGTGGTTCATACATTTTATTGTATTTCAAAATGCGCGTGTTCAAGCTGTACTACTGTTAACACGGATTTTGACTGTGGCTTTTTAGCTAGAATTACAAGAATTAAAATTTTAGTACGTCTCAAAAAGTAGGTTCAAAATCTTCTTCCAAAAAGTTTTGTATACCAAAACGTGAATGAAATCCGCACACAGCTGCACCATATGTGGCCGTGTGACAGCAATTTGAATAACGTAAACATAGCGTTTCAGGTCTCAACCATTCCACAAAAAAGCCCTGGTAAAACGTCCAAAGTCCTACTCAAGAGTTCAAAGAAATATGAACTTAATAAGCAAAGGTGTGAAAGGGGTGCAAAGAGGTTTTCGCGTGACCTAAAAACGAGGGCGCAGTGATATCGTATATGGGTATGTGTGTCGAGTCAACATACTGCTTTCTTTCGGGTGGAGGTTTCCAAGATTTTTTTAAAAGGTAAATTGACTGGTCGCAGGTGGTTGAAGGGAAACGGGTCAGCGGGTCTCGGTGGCATGTCATGTTCATGTGTCACCAGGGTTGGATTTGGGATCTAGATTTTTTATACTAAAACTTAGGTTTATTTATTTAACTTTATTAATATTTCAGAGCGCCTAGAGTTAATGCGACGCGTGACCAAAATGTTGGTGTGTTTCGGGCTCAAAGTATAAGCCATTCTGTAAATTCAGGTGGGCATGAGCATGTGTATTGTCTTAGACCTTCAACTATTTTTGTAATGTCCGTTTCAGCTAGTATTTGGTTTAGTTAATAAAAGCACTTGATGTTTTTATTTAAGACTTATTCTGATTTATGGCTACAAAAGCCACAACTACATACACAGTTTGGTAAGCTCTCTTATAAAATATATTATGTTTCCAGACGAGTATTTAGCGTTTGTGACACACTGACAGATGTCAATATGATCGGAGCTAAGCTTCTAGAATTGCGTAGCAGACGTTCGAGGAAGTTGAGTTAAGTTCGGTAGGTGGACATCGGTTAATTGGACGTAGCGAACATATTGTTATTTCTTTCTTTTTTGGCATAGTTTCCCAACAAGCAGACGGGCTGCCTGATGGTAAACAGTCACTGACACCAATAGATACTTGTAACACCAGAGGCATCACAAACATGTTGGCGATATTTTAGGACTCTATCAACTCGCCTATTGAAGAAAGAACCTTATGTTGTAGCTTCTCGGAAAGACCGTGGAGGTTAGCTCATTCCACATTTTGCAAGTATGAGGCAAGAAAGGTCGTGTGAATCGCACAGTGTGCGATTTTCACTGATCTATGATTTGAGGCTGATTTATGATATTTACACAATAAAAGCGAAATACTATGTAAGTTAATAATACTCATTCACTGAGTGGCTCATCACGAAATCTCAAAAACTGCTTGATTTATGAAGATGAGATTTGGCGGGATGACAGCCTACCGGATTAGCAATTTAAGACTACAATGTCTGTCTGTCTGTCCGTCTGTCCATCTGTTTGTCCTACCTATTAACGGCAGTATCTTTCGAACCGTAATAGATACCCAGTTGAAATTTTTCACAAGATATGTAATATTACGGCGAATTAACAAAATAATAAAAAAAATCTAAAAGTAACAATGAAAGGGCAGGGTCTCCTTAATGTTACGATAGACACCAAGACATGATTTTGTTACTTTTTGGAAATTCACACTCATTGATTTTATATCTTCAATAATGTGAAAATGTGCGAGCGAGAGAGCTGCAGAGGGTATACAGGCCCCTTAAGTCCATCCCTGGCTATATTGCTATTAATTACCGCGACAACTAGAGCGGGGCGGCCTGTCTCCGCCCAGTTTCTAACGTTATAAGGTTTTTCACAAACACCTCGAGAGCCTGTAGCCTAGTATTTAAAACTTTCAGGGTGAAATCTTTTAGTAGTTGAGGAGTAGTGAAGATTGATCGAGGTTTTGGTGTTGTGTGATCAAGACTTAGTTGAATTTGGTGTGGGTAAACCTCCTTAAGTAAACTTAATTTGTAAGGATGTTGTCTTTACTTATTATCTTGACGTGAAACTAAAAATGTTTGTTTAGTTCTATAGTACTATTGTTTACTACATATATGGCTTATTTAAAATGAGTTAAGAGCTTAACTCAACACCTTTTTACATTCATGACTTTTTCATATAATTGAGGACCAGCCTTTAAATATTTTTTTTGTATTATTTTTATTATTATTTTCTGTTAGCGGCATGTTCTTAACGCAAGTGAAACTTTTCGGTAGGTAGCTTAGTTAATAAAGTTGCAAATCTTTTAATATTTCATTGAAGTAGGTATTCAAACCACCCCTCTCTAAGAGGGAGGCCTTGTTCAGCAGTGGACATTTAATGGCTGATGATGTGTGTGTGTGATGTGAGGTATTCAAATTCAAATTATTTATCTTACTAATATTATAAATGCGAAAGTTTGTGTGTAAGTGTGTAAGTGTGTAAGTGGGTAAGTGTGTAAGTGTGTAAGTGTGTATGTTTGGCTGAAGTCACCGCCGAAACTACTGGTCCGATTTGGATGAAATTTAGAATGTATATAGCTTATACCCTGGATTAACACATAGGCTACTTTTTATCCCGAAAAAATGCACGGTTCCTGTAGGATAATTTCAATTACACAAATCTCCACAACGGCTCAACAAATAAGTATGAAATTTGGTACAAAAACAGGCAAGCAGCCACATTGCAACACAAGCCACTTTTTATCCCGGAAAATTTGACAGTTCCCGTGGGATGGTATAATCATTCTTTTTCACAACGGCTCAACGAATAAATATGAAATTTGGTAAAGAAACAGACAAGGAGCCACATTAAAACACACAATACTTTTTATCCCGGAAAATTTTACAGTTCCTATAGGATAACTTCAATCACACAACTATGTAACTGTTAAACAAATTTTGATGAAATTGGTATGGAGGTAGATTATACACTGAATAATATTATAACATAACCTAATTCTGATCCTGGGAAAATGAGTGGTTCCTGTAGGATAACTTTGATCACTTAACTCCGGATTTCGATGAAATTTGGTATGGAGGTAGCATATTCCCTAAATTTATGGATTTTAATGAAATTTGGTATGAAGGTACAATATTCCTTGGACTATCACATGAGTTACTTTTAACCCGGAAAAAATCTATGGTTCCTGTAGTATAACATCAATCACTCAACTCTGTGACTGTTTAACGGATTTCGATGAAATTTGGTATGGAGGTAGCATATTCCCTGGATTAAAACTAAGGCTATTTTATGCCGACAATATGTAAGTTCCTGTAGCATAATTTCAATCAATCAACTCTACGACTGTTTAACAGATTTAGCAAGCCGTAAGCGGCTCGCGAGTGTTAGTTAAGCACACGTGACGTACAAAAAAGAAAAAAAAAACTTTCTAGGTTGCGTGGTTCGCTGGGCCGCAAGCGGCCGCGAGGGCGAATGTCAAGCACAAGTGACGTACAAATAAGAAAAAAAAATATTTATAGGTTGCGTGGTTCGCTGGGCCGCAAGCGGCCCGCGAGGGCGAGTGTCAAGCACAAGTGACTTAACAAATAGAAAAAACAAACTTTCTAGGTCGCGCGGTTCGCTGGGCCGCAAGCGGCCCGCGAGGGCGAGTGTCAAGCACAAGTGACTTAACAATAAGAAAACAAAAACTTTTTGAGGTCGCGCGGTTCGCTGGGCCGCAAGCGGCCCGCGTGGGCGAGTGTCAAACACAAGTGACGTACAAAAAAGAAAAAGAAAAACTTTCTAGGTTGCGTGGTTCGCTGGGCCGCAAGCGGCCCGCGAGGGCGAGTGTCAAGCACAAGTGACGTACAAAAAAGAAAAAAAAACTTTCTAGGTTGCGTGGTTCGCTGGGCCGCAAGCGGCCCGCGAGGGCGAGTGTCAAGCACAAGTGACGTACAAAAAAGAAAAAAAAAACATTCTAGGTTGCTCAGTTCGCTAGGCCACAAGCGGCCCGCAAGGGCGAGTGTCAAGCACAAGTGACTTACCAAATAGAAAAAAAAAACTTTCTAGGTCGCGTGGTTCGCTGGGCCGCAGGCGGCCCGCGAAGGCGAATGTCAAGCCCAATTGACGTACAAAAAAGAAAAAAAATACTTTCTAGGTTGCGTGGTTCGCTGGCCGCAAGCGGCCCGCGAGAGCGAGTGTCAAGCACAAGTGACGTACAGAAAAGAAAAAAAAACTTTCTAGGTCGCGCGGTTCGCTGGGCCGCAAGCGGCCCGCGAGGTCGAGTGTCAAGCACAAGTGACGTACAAAAAAGAAAAAAAAACTTTCTAGGTTGCGTGGTTCGCTGGGCCGCAAGCGGCCCGCGAGGGCGAGTGTCAAGCACAAGTGACGTAAAAAAAGAAAAAAAAAACATTCTAGGTTGCTCAGTTCGCTAGGCTACAAGCGGCCCACAAGGGCGAGTGTCAAGCACAAGTGACTTACCAAATAGAAAAAAAAAACTTTCTAGGTCGCGTGGTTCGCTGGGCCGCAGGCGGCCCGCGAAGGCGAATGTCAAGCCCAAGTGACGTACAAAAAAGAAAAAAAAAACTTTCTAGGTCGCGTGGTTCGCTGGGCCGCAGGCGGCCCGCGAAGGCGAATGTCAAGCCCAAGTGACGTACAAAAAAGAAAAAAAATACTTTCTAGGTTGCGTGGTTCGCTGGGCCGCAAGCGGCCCGCGAGAGCGAGTGTCAAGCACAAGTGACGTACAGAAAAGAAAAAAAAACTTTCTAGGTCGCGCGGTTCGCTGGGCCGCAAGCGGCCCGCGATGGCGAGGGTCAAGCACAAGTGACTTACCAAAAAGAAAAAAAAAAACTAGGTTGCTCGGTTCGCTGGGCCGCAAGCGGCCCGCGAGGGCAAGTGTCAAGCACAAGTGACGTACAAAAAAGAAAAAAAAACTTTCTAGGTCGCGCGGTTCGCTGGGCCGCAAGCGGCCCACGAGGGCGAGTATCAAGCTCAAGTGACGTAAAAAAAGAGAGAAAAAAAAATTCTTGGTTGCTCGGTTCGCTGGGCCGCAAGCGGCCCGCGAAGGCAAGTGTCAAGCACAAGTGACTTACCAAATAGAAAAAAAAAAAACTAGGTCGCGTGGTTCGCTGGACCGCAAGCGGCCCGCGAGGGCGAGTGTCAAGCTCAAGTGACGTACAAAAAAGAAAAAAAAACTTTCTAGGTTGCGTGGTTCGCTGGGCCGCAAGCGGCCCGCGAGGGCGAGTGTCAAGCACAAGTGACTTACCAAAAAGAAAAAACAAACTTTTTGACGTCGCGTGGTTCGCTGGGCCGCAAGCGGCCCGCGAGAGCGAGTGTCAAGCACAAGTGACGTACAAAAAAGAAAAAAAACTTTCTAGGTTGCGTGGTTCGCTGGGCCGCAAGCGGCCCGCGAGGGTGAGTGTCAAGCACAAGTGACGTACAAAAAAGAAAAAAAAAACTTTCTAGGTTGCGCAAGCGGCCCGCGAGGGCGAGTATCAAGCACAAGTGACTTACCAAAAAGAAAAAAAAACTTTCTAGGTCGCGTGGTTCACTGGACCACAAGCGGCCCGCGAGGGCGAGTGTCAAGCACAAGTGACGTACAAAAAAGAAAAAAGAAAAACTTTTTAGGTTGCGTGGATCGCTGGGCCGCAAGCGGCCCGCGAGGGCGAGTGTCAAGCACAAGTGACGTACAAAAAAGAAAAAAAAAAACTTTCTAGGTTGCGTGGTTCGCTGAGCCGCAAGCGGCCTCGAGGGCGAGTGTCAAGCACAAGTGACGTACAAAAAAGAAAAAAAAAACTTTCTAGGTCGCGTGGTTCGCTGGGCCACAAACGGCCCAGCCAGGCCAGGAATTTAACTTTAGATCTCCTGCTCATAAAGCACCGTGTACCTACTGACCATCAATATCCAGGATGAAATACATAAAACGTATTTAGTCGCGTCCTAAAATAAAGCTTTTTGCTTAGTACTTCATAATTTTTCCCTAGAACAACGCGGGCAAAGCCGCGGGCGGAAGCTAGTTGTGAATAAAAACGGACAAATTCCACTAACATTTATTTCACATCTCGAAGGTGTATCGTGTACCTGCTACAATCTTACGATCAAAACTTAGCGAGTGATCAGAATTCGTGGTTTTCATTAATTTTTGCAGCTGTCAAAGCAAATAAATGTTTAGACTCAGTTTACAATAAAGTTGACGGCTTAATACGATACAATACAATACAATATACAATAACTTTAGGGCCACCATTTTAATAATCAATACAAATTCAAACCTAACGTCTCGAAAGGCTGCTTAAGATTCGTACTTTGGGAACGAGGAACGATTTAGGTCGTCATTTATGACGTCATTTACGTAGTGCCCACAAATGGAACTCCCTGCCGTCCTCCTTGTTTCCTGAGAACTACAATCTACAATGCTAGAGTGAATAGATTTCTTCTAGATCAACGTGTTCCGTCTTCGGCCGCACCGTCGCTTACCATCAGGCGAGTTAGTGGCCAAACGTAGATCTATTCTATAAATAAAAAACATTCATTTACCCATCCTGAAAAGTCCACAAATCATAATCAAAATGATGTCAAACTCAAAACTCAACTGCAGGTGTTTCTAATCTCCAAAATATTTATCATACAGATCGTAATGGTCTACCAGAAACTCATCTTCAGTAAAACAGTATCTTAAGAGCCATAAACGTCCCTCAAGCTCGGAACTTTTGATGTAGCCATGGGAATTGGAAGGCACTTAAAATACCCTGGACATTCCCGAAATGACCGAAAATTTATGACCAATTTCCCCGGAGTGGAATTAGATTCTGTCTAATTTTGGAGATTGCACCAATCGCTTTTGTCAGTTACAGTTAACAGCTGGGGTCTTAGGGAAATAAGAAATGGGTCAAGCTGGGGCTTTAGTCAAAGGCGTTTGTAGGTGAATGTCTAGCGTTGTATTCCAGGATAAAACTTTTAGGGTTCCGTACCTCAAAAGGAAAAATGGAACCCTTCTAGGATCATTTTGTTTTTATCTGTTCGAGTATTAATACCCTTTTTATCAAGAACATGTACCGGTATCAAATTCAATTTAAAATCAAATACTTAACACTCTACAGTCTTCTGGTGGTCTAAAAAAATAAGGTTTTAAGTCAACGTAATCAAAGGGTACGGCCATCTAGGCAAGTCACAAATTTTGGGTAATGTTTTTCGGGCGTATGTATGACATTTATAAATAAGTTCGTACGGAAATCTCAGTACGCGAGGCCGACTCGCACTTGGCCGGTTTTTTATCAAGTCTTATTAGCTTCACTTGTGACTAACGAACTATAAATACAAAACTTAGAAGACGATTTTAACCTAAGCACTTTTATAGTTCAAATCGACACAACAATCATCATCATCATCATCATCAGCCAGAAGACGTCCACTGCTGAACATAGGCCTCCCCCTTTAACCTCCACACTGAACGACAGCCTGCCTTTTGCATCCACTGGATGCCAGCGACTCTCACTATGTCGTCGGTCCATCTAGTGGGAGGCCTACCTACGCTGCGTCTTCCGGTTCGTGGTCTCCACTCAAGAACCTTTCTTCCCCATCGGTTATCGGTTCTTCGAGCGATGTGGCCTGCCCATTGCCACTTCAACTTGCAAATTTTAACAGCTAACGTCGGTGACTCTGGTTCTTTGGCGAATATCCACGTTTCGGATTTTATCGCGCAAAGAAACTCCGAGCATAGCTCTTTCCATTGCCCGCTGAGTGACTCTGAGTTTTTCCAAAAGGCCAACAGTTAAGGACCATGTCTCAGTACCATATGTCATCACTGCAGTCAACCTATTCCTATTCTCAACAGTATTTTATCTCAATGGATCAATGGTGACAAATAGAAAAAAAAAAGCTTCGATGTGACAGATGTCGATATGTTAGTTTTTCATAGTTGACATATTGCACAGTGAACATAATTATTGCTTATAGTTTACATTTAGCGAAATAAAAGTGTCTTTATTGGCAAGAACATAATATAAAATTCACAAAAACTAATTAATATCAAAAACTACTTAAAACTACTGCAACTAATTAACATTTTGCGTAGTTGTTATTAAGCGTTGTTGTAATTTTGGTTAAGTTATCGCATGAAACCCAGTCGTGCTAGTTATGTTAAATTAGCTGGTCTTTGGCAAAAATCAATACCTATACCCGTCAACAATAGTCACATTGACATCTGAATTTAATTAGAACTACTTCCCTCATCTGCATAAACAAGCTAAACACCTTCATTGACGAGGGTCGACGTGTAACTAGTGAGAAGCGAACCTAATTAGTAAGTCAAACGTTGGCAAGCCTATTGCGGTTCATACAGGGTTGCTGAAGAGAACCGTCTGAGAGATTGTGACAGAATTGGTTATTGAGGTGCATTGGAATTCGCGGTAAACTTGTTTTTCAGTAGGAAAAGGAAAAACGCGCGTTGAGCGAGCTCATAATTGTTGTATTTCTTTATTGCTGTTGTGTAAATTCGCCAAAACCTACTGCCCGCAAAATGTTACTATAGCCTAGATGAATACTTAGAAGACAAAGCAGTTGTGTACCGCAGTAGGTACCGCTCTCTATCCCCACAAAAAACTTTAAACGCTCGTATCTCAGAGATTTATCAGCTAATTTAATTTATAATTATTATGTTATGTATTTAGTTATAGGTATATTTCGCTAAGTCTGTTATTTGTTACTAGCTTCCGCCCGCGGCTTTGCCCGCGTTGTTCTAGGGAAAAATTATGAAGTACTAAGCAAAAAGCTTTATTTTAGGACGCGACTAAATACGTTTTATGTATTTCATCCTGGATATTGATGGTCAGTAGGTACACGGTGCTTTATGAGCAGGAGATCTAAAGTTAAATTCCTGGCCTGGCTGGGCCGTTTGTGGCCCAGCGAACCACGCGACCTAGAAAGTTTTTTTTTTCTTTTTTGTACGTCACTTGTGCTTGACACTCGCCCTCGAGGCCGCTTGCGGCTCAGCGAACCACGCAACCTAGAAAGTTTTTTTTTTTCTTTTTTGTACGTCACTTGTGCTTGACACTCGCCCTCGCGGGCCGCTTGCGGCCCAGCGATCCACGCAACCTAAAAAGTTTTTCTTTTTTCTTTTTTGTACGTCACTTGTGCTTGACACTCGCCCTCGCGGGCCGCTTGTGGTCCAGTGAACCACGCGACCTAGAAAGTTTTTTTTTCTTTTTGGTAAGTCACTTGTGCTTGATACTCGCCCTCGCGGGCCGCTTGCGCAACCTAGAAAGTTTTTTTTTTCTTTTTTGTACGTCACTTGTGCT
This sequence comes from Agriopis marginaria, assembly GCA_932305915.1. NCBI lineage: Eukaryota > Metazoa > Arthropoda > Insecta > Lepidoptera > Geometridae > Agriopis > Agriopis marginaria. Next base: position 6,858,305 of record OW029926.1, read on the forward strand.
TGACACTCACCCTCGCGGGCCGCTTGCGGCCCAGCGAACCACGCAACCTAGAAAGTTTTTTTTCTTTTTTGTACGTCACTTGTGCTTGACACTCGCTCTCGCGGGCCGCTTGCGGCCCAGCGAACCACGCGACGTCAAAAAGTTTGTTTTTTCTTTTTGGTAAGTCACTTGTGCTTGACACTCGCCCTCGCGGGCCGCTTGCGGCCCAGCGAACCACGCAACCTAGAAAGTTTTTTTTTCTTTTTTGTACGTCACTTGAGCTTGACACTCGCCCTCGCGGGCCGCTTGCGGTCCAGCGAACCACGCGACCTAGTTTTTTTTTTTTCTATTTGGTAAGTCACTTGTGCTTGACACTTGCCTTCGCGGGCCGCTTGCGGCCCAGCGAACCGAGCAACCAAGAATATTTTTTTCTCTCTTTTTTTACGTCACTTGAGCTTGATACTCGCCCTCGTGGGCCGCTTGCGGCCCAGCGAACCGCGCGACCTAGAAAGTTTTTTTTTCTTTTTTGTACGTCACTTGTGCTTGACACTTGCCCTCGCGGGCCGCTTGCGGCCCAGCGAACCGAGCAACCTAGTTTTTTTTTTTCTTTTTGGTAAGTCACTTGTGCTTGACCCTCGCCATCGCGGGCCGCTTGCGGCCCAGCGAACCGCGCGACCTAGAAAGTTTTTTTTTCTTTTCTGTACGTCACTTGTGCTTGACACTCGCTCTCGCGGGCCGCTTGCGGCCCAGCGAACCACGCAACCTAGAAAGTATTTGTTTTCTTTTTTGTACGTCACTTGGGCTTGACATTCGCCTTCGCGGGCCGCCTGCGGCCCAGCGAACCACGCGACCTAGAAAGTTTTTTTTTTCTTTTTTGTACGTCACTTGGGCTTGACATTCGCCTTCGCGGGCCGCCTGCGGCCCAGCGAACCACGCGACCTAGAAAGTTTTTTTTTTCTATTTGGTAAGTCACTTGTGCTTGACACTCGCCCTTGTGGGCCGCTTGTGGCCTAGCGAACTGAGCAACCTAGAATGTTTTTTTTTTCTTTTTTGTACGTCACTTGTGCTTGACACTCGCCCTCGCGGGCCGCTTGCGGCCCAGCGAACCACGCAACCTAGAAAGTTTTTTTTTCTTTTTTGTACGTCACTTGTGCTTGACACTCGACCTCGCGGGCCGCTTGCGGCCCAGCGAACCGCGCGACCTAGAAAGTTTTTTTTTCTTTTCTGTACGTCACTTGTGCTTGACACTCGCTCTCGCGGGCCGCTTGCGGCCAGCGAACCACGCAACCTAGAAAGTATTTTTTTTCTTTTTTGTACGTCAATTGGGCTTGACATTCGCCTTCGCGGGCCGCCTGCGGCCCAGCGAACCACGCGACCTAGAAAGTTTTTTTTTTCTATTTGGTAAGTCACTTGTGCTTGACACTCGCCCTTGCGGGCCGCTTGTGGCCTAGCGAACTGAGCAACCTAGAATGTTTTTTTTTTCTTTTTTGTACGTCACTTGTGCTTGACACTCGCCCTCGCGGGCCGCTTGCGGCCCAGCGAACCACGCAACCTAGAAAGTTTTTTTTTCTTTTTTGTACGTCACTTGTGCTTGACACTCGCCCTCGCGGGCCGCTTGCGGCCCAGCGAACCACGCAACCTAGAAAGTTTTTCTTTTTCTTTTTTGTACGTCACTTGTGTTTGACACTCGCCCACGCGGGCCGCTTGCGGCCCAGCGAACCGCGCGACCTCAAAAAGTTTTTGTTTTCTTATTGTTAAGTCACTTGTGCTTGACACTCGCCCTCGCGGGCCGCTTGCGGCCCAGCGAACCGCGCGACCTAGAAAGTTTGTTTTTTCTATTTGTTAAGTCACTTGTGCTTGACACTCGCCCTCGCGGGCCGCTTGCGGCCCAGCGAACCACGCAACCTATAAATATTTTTTTTTCTTATTTGTACGTCACTTGTGCTTGACATTCGCCCTCGCGGCCGCTTGCGGCCCAGCGAACCACGCAACCTAGAAAGTTTTTTTTTTCTTTTTTGTACGTCACGTGTGCTTAACTAACACTCGCGAGCCGCTTACGGCTTGCTAAATCTGTTAAACAGTCGTAGAGTTGATTGATTGAAATTATGCTACAGGAACTTACATATTGTCGGCATAAAATAGCCTTAGTTTTAATCCAGGGAATATGCTACCTCCATACCAAATTTCATCGAAATCCGTTAAACAGTCACAGAGTTGAGTGATTGATGTTATACTACAGGAACCATAGATTTTTTCCGGGTTAAAAGTAACTCATGTGATAGTCCAAGGAATATTGTACCTTCATACCAAATTTCATTAAAATCCATAAATTTAGGGAATATGCTACCTCCATACCAAATTTCATCGAAATCCGGAGTTAAGTGATCAAAGTTATCCTACAGGAACCACTCATTTTCCCAGGATCAGAATTAGGTTATGTTATAATATTATTCAGTGTATAATCTACCTCCATACCAATTTCATCAAAATTTGTTTAACAGTTACATAGTTGTGTGATTGAAGTTATCCTATAGGAACTGTAAAATTTTCCGGGATAAAAAGTATTGTGTGTTTTAATGTGGCTCCTTGTCTGTTTCTTTACCAAATTTCATATTTATTCGTTGAGCCGTTGTGAAAAAGAATGATTATACCATCCCACGGGAACTGTCAAATTTTCCGGGATAAAAAGTGGCTTGTGTTGCAATGTGGCTGCTTGCCTGTTTTTGTACCAAATTTCATACTTATTTGTTGAGCCGTTGTGGAGATTTGTGTAATTGAAATTATCCTACAGGAACCGTGCATTTTTTCGGGATAAAAAGTAGCCTATGTGTTAATCCAGGGTATAAGCTATATACATTCTAAATTTCATCCAAATCGGACCAGTAGTTTCGGCGGTGACTTCAGCCAAACATACACACTTACACACTTACACACTTACCCACTTACACACTTACACACTTACACACAAACTTTCGCATTTATAATATTAGTAAGATAAGATAAATGATACATAACCTATTGTCAGAGTTCAATAGCAAAGACATAATAAATCTAGTTGCTAGACATTCAGGGAATTGGACATTGTGACTCTGATGTAGTACGTACAAACGCCCGTTTGCTTGATGACACAGATAATTGCTTGATTATAAAGAAAAAGGCAACTGCCTTTATTAAATAAACAAAATACAAGCTAATACTATCACTACAAATACAGTTAGACTGCCCATAGACCGTTGAATTATTGTAAGAGCGCCTTAAACTTTTAGCTCAGCAAAAATCATGTGCGTGAAACGGTACCTACATCATGCAACTTAGGAGCTTACCAGATTCTTTGTTATAAACACAGACGTTTATTGAGGTAGACACTGCGAGAAAGTAAATTCATATCTAAACTCAGCGTGCCCCATTTATTGTAGGAACCTACTATGACGGTCCGTTCCTAGCTGACCTAGTTCTCTCACTCTGTTCGGACGGTCAGCTGCTTTCCAAAAGTTTTAAAGTTTGGCATGGCGTAACTTTTCATTTTTAGGGTTCCGTGCCTCAAAAAGAAAAGGATACCCTTATAGAATCACTTTGTTGTTCGTCTGTTCGTCTGTCTGTCAATACCCTTTTTCTCAAGAACGCGTAAATGTATCAAGTTGAAATTTATATCAAATATCGTATAATTTAAAAACTATATTTAAAACATGTGTTCAAATCGCGAAAGTTTAAAGATGACTATCGTATAATTATACTTGAGTTTACGGTCTCTTTCAGCAGTGAAAAAATCAAACTTGTAAGTCAACGCGAACAAAAGATATGACCGTTTATGTCGCATATTTTGCGATTTCACAAGGGAATCAAAACCTATAGAGTATTTCCCGAAGACCTAGAATAATGAAAATTGGCAAGTAACTAGGTAGGTGTATGTACCGCACATATAAAGCGAAAAATCCTAAAGTTGTTAATTTAATATTACATTATAATATTATAAAATAATAAAAAAATACAAACTTACATTTTGTACTTGGTGTGTATGGGAAGTATGGGAACACTCGTTTACCAACTACAAAGTTAAGTTTGGTATACAATGTTTTTTTTTTTTACTTTTTTCATCAAGTCTCGATTTCCGGGATGGGTGCACTGGATAATAATTACGGATACATAATTATTAAGTTTGTTCGGAACCCTCAGGGTGCGAGTCCTACTCACACTTGTCCGGTTTTTTGTATTGATGCCTGACATGCTACTGCGGTGATTGAGATCTAATTGAATTATGCGCCGTGTTAATTGGAGCATTGAGATAAGTAGATAGCGAAAAAAAAAAAACGGTTTGAAAAATGAAGTTGACTAGAACTCTCCTATTTATAAGATATCAACCCACATCATCTCCAATTTATGTGGGATTTAACATCCATCCAGCGGCATTTCTGAGTAACTAACATATATGGGGTTTTAGTCTATAAAGGTCACCACCAATGGGCTTGCTAGCTTGTTTGCCACCTATCATAATATGGCATAGAAAAGGTAGAATTTAATTTAAAGTTTTGTAAAATGAATTGCTAAAAAGCTCACAAAATATTTTTCCTACATAATATTAATTTTTCCAGCTTTAAAATCTCTTTGGTTAGTGATTCGTGGCTAGGCCCAACTTTAAGTAGAGGTAAATTACTTACCCGGTCTTGTTTGACTAGCTTCTCGGGTTCTCGGTTTCTTTGAGACATCAAGTTGGTCGGTAACTTAGATCAACTTTTTAAATCTATTGCGGAACTTTTAAGCAGTGTTGATACTGCGTATCATGCTATGATTGCTGAAGTTGTGAATTATAATAATAATAATAATAATAGCCTTTATTTACAATCTTAAATAACTTATTAAACTATCTTAAATTTAAATTTATAACTAAAACTAATCTAAAACTAAAATTAATCTAAAACTAAAACTAGTTGGGCATTTTGGGCACGCTGCCCACCGGTAGCGGTTTGTTAGATTAGTCTTAGTTTTAGATTAATTTTAGTTTTAGATTAGTTTTAGTTATAAATTTAAATTTAAGATAGTTTTTATTTTACTACAAGTAAGTCGCGATTTATTGAATAAACTTATTAAACTTAATATAAATATATAATATATAAAAATAATTATTAGACACCGGTATTCAGATTGTATTGCGATCCCGCAAAGGCCTCCCCTAGAGCTTTCCACACCTTTCTATTATGGGTCATCCTCTTCCAAGTAACCCCCGCTATCTTCCGAATATCGTCCTCCCATCTAAGACGCTGTCTCCCTTTCTTTCTTTTATTTTGTCTAGGACACCATTCAGTTACATCTCTAGCCCATTTTTCTTTGTGATTCCGCACCATATGCAAACTATAAACTAAAATTACTGATGTAAAATATTGCATAAGAAAACTAAAATGGAGGTGGGAAGTTGTGAATTAATAACCTAAAAATAATTGTTTATGTAGGTATTTTATTAGTTCCTATACACAATTATAATAGACACCTACAGTACCCGGGATATTGTCAGTGCGTTACCCACCTTTGGGGACTCTATTCACCCTTCGCAGCAGTTCAAATTTATACTTCGGAGGAAAAACCGAAGGTGGTAATGTATACCAAAAGTTACAGGTGTGTGGCAGAAACAATCGATTAAATCGAACAGTGCGAGACTTCTACGTACCTATCTATGATGTGTGAATGGCATTTTTGGCGATGGCAGCCGATTCAGTGGTAAAACCGGGATGGAAAGATAAAAAGTTCAAAAAGTTTATCAGAGCTTTTCCAGTCATATAATCAGATCCCTAGAACAAGCTGAGCGAAATAACGTCCCGGCGCAAGCTCATCGGCTCTAATAGTTATAATAGACTTTGACTATAATTCGAAATTGCGCTGAATGTCATGGGCAAGCGCGGTGCTTACCATCGAGCAAGAAATTTGCTCAGGTTCAGGTTTTAATTTTAATCGTCCCCTAAAAAGAGGCGAAACGGGGTGATGAAGTTTGTATTGAAAATGTTACATCTACTGATTAGGCACAGTTAATACAATAAAATGTACGGGAGCAGGACCTGGTAAGGACGAGAACGGAAAATGAGGTGGACACTACCGGTGAGAAGAGAAGGTACGGGAGTGAGTATACAGTAGACGGAGTAGAGTAGATTTTATTTCGAGTCATTATCCGGGTTCTTCTTTCTTCCATGTTCATGTAGGTCAGGTATTAACCTCTAAGTTACCTTCTTGCTCTTGCCGAGGCAGGACGCTGAAGAACACAGGCCCCAGGAAAAGTGGAGAGTGCGAGTTCCAGACCAGTGCAAAACAAGCAGCATCTTCTCGAGCATCCTATAGTGGTCCGATATGATATTATTATTATTATTTAATGGGACATCGTAAAAACATATTTTTCGGTGTGATCATAACGTACAGAAAAAAACAAACAAATTAAAACCTAACTACTAATTTATTTAGGGGGAGGCCTATGTTCAGCAGTGGATGTCTTCTGGCTGATGATGATGATGACAAATTTATTTTTTCGCTACCAGCGGGAAATGTTCCCAAAACTAGCCACATTACCACATAGAGCAATCCTCACTCTTTGAACAAATTAGATGCTGGCTTTTTGGTCACGAGTTGCATCGACCGGACGTAATGAAAAATCTTTAAAACTTTTAAAACATGGTTTCTACCCCAAAATGCTCAAAAATATACCCACTGTCCATGGTTCTATATTTGCGCCTTTGATATGATTAAAATTATCTTATAGCCAAGTGGCGTTCTCTTCTTTCTTTGGGTCTCAACCTCTGTTATTATTCCGAGGTCTCATCTGTAGGTACCACCAGTTTTGGCACAAAGAAAAATACTAAGCTTTCGAAAAAATTACGAAGTCGGAAGAGATTGGTACTTTAGTAGGTAATCCTAGCCTGCAATGTTTCAAGTCACGCTTACAACGTTGTCTTGTTGAGCAAGCATTCTACAATTACCATGAATTCTATAAATTTTTATGTTAATTTTACTCACTAAGTAGTATTTTTAGTGATTTATAATTGCATTTTTTTTTTTTTTATTGGACATGTAAATTGGTTTTATGAATATAATGACTATGACTATGACTAATCTTCAAGCATCAGTATGAAGGTTTGCCTTAGATTTTATAGTTTTTATTAGGTAGGTACTGACCTAGTATTTACTACAAACTTTTATGTAACCAGCTTTTATACACTACCTTACAGGTAAATTGTATAGTATAATAGGTTTGAACCTTGACTCAGCTATATTATCATTTTATTATTGCCTTTAGGTATTAACATAGAGAAATATACTATACTAGAGGTATTAATAAGCATACTTTAAACTATATTTATATCGCCAATGCTAGCTTGATCACTGGTCAGATCAATGCTGACCCAAAGGTCGCCATTGCGTGAAAATAAGTGCTCCGGTGGCTATTATTTCATTACAATGTAAGACAAAGTATACTGACATACTAATACATAAAATATAAGTAGATAGTATGCAACAAAGTAATGCAAATATGGAAATTCATTCAACGTTTGTAATAAGGTTTAGGTGTATTCTTGTATTGAAATTAAACACCTCTAACTGTTTTTAGGGTTCCGTACCCAAAGGGTAAAAACGGGACCTTATTACTAAGCCTACGATGTCTGTCTGTCTGTCCGTCTAAAAAGTAAAAACAAAAGGGGGGGTCCCCATAAAACAAACGTATTTTTTAACGTATTTTTTGATTAACTCTAATGTAGAAACGGTAATACGTACAAGCGTCAAACTTGGCATGATTATAGTACACACTCTAAAGTATAATAACAAATAATAAATAATGGCCAAGTGCTAGTCGGTGACAAATTTCTGTTCACCACCGGTTCTCGTACGATCATCGAAGTAAAGCAATGTCGGGCGCGGTCAGTTGTTGATGGGATTTTGTCTTTTTTCACTATTTTTTTTATACTTTAGTAGCTAACAAGTTATTTGGTGTCCATGATACGGAAAATTATGAAAAGGTCGAGAAATCGTAGGTAAAACCACGGGGTGTAGCCAGTGCGCAATAGAAAAAGATTGTCCAGACCGGTAACTTTATATCAGTTGGCGTTGCTGCAAAATATCTCCAATCTACTCAGATGTCCCATAAATTTATAAAATATCAAAATTCGAAACCCTTGAGATTGGTTCCGCACACTATTTATTCTTGGCAGTGACAAAATGAGTTGCTGCCCAAATACATCATGATAAAACTGCCTCCTTTATACGACTGGCCGAGATTGGTGTTGTATGACACACTCAATAAAAATACAAAGGCGACGAATAAGGCAGCGTATATTTTGCAGTCAAAAGAACAATTACAATGATGAAGGTATTCATTACGAATACGGATCAAGTGCTTGCAAAATTTAATGCTAGATCAAGGTCGGTGCTTAAACTACGATGATATATATATATATATATATATATTTTTTTTTAATTTTTGATAGTAATAGTGGTTTAGCGATGACAAACAGCTGCTTCCTCGATCTATAAATATTTTAGTAAATTATTATGTATGCAAAGTTTTATATGTACCTTCTATTTTATTTTTTATTTTGTGAGCGCGCGGTGAATGTGAGCACCATGTCAAACCAACTGTGGTTTTTTGGTGCAACAATATGCAACAAACTGTATTATTTGTGTAAAGTAAATAAATTAAAAAAAAAAAAAAAAGTTTAAGGCCCTGTTTTCCGACTTTTAGAAATTTTGGTAGTTCTAGTTTAGGTGTGTCTACTTCCACGGTTAGCTTAAAATTTTAAAATTTATCTCACATCAAAATTGAATATTTTATCTAGGAAACTTCAAAGACCGAAACACGATTAAGGACATTTAGCTTAATAGAAAAACAATATGGAAGTAAATTACGTGAAGTAATTTGTGCTTTTCTCCCTGTTTTTATTGGACTCATTCAAATACCTATTTATTAAATGATATCTACGATAACTTAATATACAGATTTGTTAATTGTGAAGAAAACCGCAAAGGTACATTTTACATAACAGCTATACTTTTCGAAAAATATGAGAAAATCCTCAAAAATAGAAGTAGCGAAACGCAGGAATGTTTGTAAGCGCTATGGTTTTGCTCCATTTAATGCGACTTTAATATAATATAATTATTATGTCTGGTCATCTGTAGTAATAAGCGTTGCTTAAAAGTGGGAAAACCTCGCCTTAAAGATATTTTGTTTGTAATTTATTTGTAATTTAATAACCAGAGATCGGATCGTCATGGTAAAACAATTTAAATTTTATATACATGCACGGAAAAAAATGCTCGCGAAATTTGTTTCCGACCAAGAATATTTTTATTCTCAGGAATATTGTTTAATATCAAGTAAATAAATGCTTGAATTAATAATAATGTCTTAGAACAACAAAACTGATACTCTTCGCGAAAAACAATATTATTCTCATTATATTTACTACAAACAAAACAATTATTATTCCTTCAAGAATATCTGGGTGTTGGGTAGACAATTTATATTTTTTTCAAATCAAGATTTTTTTGTATCTTATTGTGAGAAAATAATGTATAGGACCAAGAACTATAAAACTTTGATTCAGAACCTGTGACACTTTACTTTAACTAAAACTTTTAACTTGTTAACTCAAGAATATCTTTTTGATTCAAAAAAATATTGTCTTACTTTAAATAACGTATTATTCTCATAAATCGGAAAGTAGGAACGTCTTATTTAAAGAAAAATAAATTTCGTATGAAGAAAAATATTTTTATTTTGATGTAAATTTAAGTATTGAATTAATAATGTAAAATGATTCAAAATAAGATAGGGTTACGTTTCCTATTAAGAAAACACTTGTTTGGTTCAAGATATATTTTTTTGGGTTAAGTAAGTATTTTGGCATTAAAGTAAGAATCGATTTAATTCTTAACAAGGTAACTAAATGTTTTAGACCAAGATTCGTCTGTTTTGTGGGAATAAAAAGTGGATTGTTCAACTAAGAAACCCTATGATACAAAATAAGATAGACATACATTTTATTCTAAGAAAATACATGTTTAGTTTAAGACAATTTTTATTGGATTAAGTAATTACTATCGTCAAACTAAGAAATAAAATACTTTTAAGTAAAGCAGTCTTATGTTTTAAGCCAAGATTTGTCTGTTTTAAGGGAATGCGTATTGGATATTTCAACTAAGAATCCCTATGATACAAAATAAGATCGACAATAATTTTATTCTAAGAAAATACATGTTTAGTTAGAAACAATTTTTATTGGATTAAGTAACTACTAGCGTTATACTAAGAAACAAAATAATTTGAAGCAAGATGGTCTTATGTTTTTAGCCAAGATTTGATTGTTTTGAGGGAATACGTATAGGATATTTCAACTAAGAATCCCTATATGATACAAAATAAGATAGACAAACATTTTATTCTAAGAAAAATTCATGTTTAGATCGAGACAATTTTTATTGAATTAAGTAACTACTAGCGTTATACTAAGACACTAAATAATTTTAAGCAAGATAGTCTTATGTTTTTAGCCAAGATTTGTCTGCTTTGAGGGAATAAGTATTGGATATTTCAACTAAGAATCTCTATGTGATGCAAAACAAGATAGACATACATTTTATTCTAAGAAAATACATGTTTAGTTCCAGACAATTTTTATTGGATTAAGTAACTACTAACATCATACTAAGAAACAAAATAATTTTAAGCAAGATAGTCTTATGTTTTTAAACAAGTTTTGTCTGTTTTGAGGAAATACGTATTGGATATTTCAACTAAGAGTCCCTATATGATACAAAATAAGATAGAAAAACATTTTATTCTAAGAAAAAATCATGTTTAGTTAGAGTAAATTTTTATTGAATTAAGTAACTAGCGTCATACTAAGACACAAAATAATTTTAAGCAAGATAGTCTTATGTTTTTAGCCATGATTTGTCTGTTTTGAGGGAATAAGTATTGGATATTTCAATTAAGAATCCCTATATGATGCAAAACAAGATAGACATACATTTTACTCTCGGTGTAAGAACCAGACGAACGTAACTACCAAAAACTCGAAAATAGATTTTTTTTTCGTAAATGGGTACTAAATGTGGTCCTGCGCGATGTGCCAAAACGACGTAACTGTACAGTCAATATTTCACTAATTCAATAATAACGTCATGGAAATAAATTAATGAATATAAAACAACTATACGCTTACAACAGTTGCATTTTTATACGAAAAACTATTAATAAAAACGTCCACACAAACTTGGTGTTTGCAAAACGAAAACAAAATGTTTCATACCCCTGCACTCGCCGCGCTAGCTTCATTGCCCTGCCGAAGATACGAACTAACTACGGCAAGACTATGATTACTTTTGAAGGAGCGTGCCTTTATAACAAACTACCCTCGGAAATTAAAAACACTAAGTCGTTCAACACATTTAAAAAGCTACTTGCTGAGCATGTTATGACAACATAAAACGAAAGCAAATGTGTTGGACGAATAATAATTGGATGGATGTTATGTACTTTATATACTTATTGTTTTGTTCTACATGTTTGTATTGTAATTTATTAAGTTATTTTTGCGACGACGAACTGTAAATTTATTGTTAGCAGTGTTCTCATGGAAGTGATGTAACATCTTATATGAGAATAAATGTCTATAAACCTAAATGTTTCTCATTGAACTAGAAAAACGTAACTTTAGTAGCGGTACAAAAAGTGTTTTAAATTAGTTGATAATAGGTGACATAATCAACCCATTTATACCAATTAACTGCCCAAATAACGTATATTGTTCCAATAAAATAAATGTTTGTAAACATTTAAGAATATTTAAGTAAGAGCCGAAATAACGTATGTAACCAATATTTGAAAATATATAAATATGTTCCGTAATAAGTGTATATATTTTATGCCTAATTTTATTCTATAATAGTATGGGTAAATTTACCTATACTTTTTCATTAGTTATTATCCTCTATATAACTCTTTAAAATTCAAAGAATTGAAATATTCTCCAGTTAATAAAAAAACCTAGATACTTTTATCTGGATCTTACACCGCGAATTTACTAAGAATCCCCATTATGCTAAATATATTTAGGCGACTAAATAAAATAAAGCGAAAGTCTTTTAGGGGACAAATCGGAGTTCGTATTTTATACCTACCTATGTTTGTTCGACGATAACTCGAGTAGGTAAAAAAACGATTGTCAGCCCTGCACCAGTGCTCAGCCTTTACAGACTTTATTTCTATGTAAATAGTGGTAGAATTTACCATTGAACAGAATCTTTGATCTCTGATAGTTAAATAATCAAACCTACGAACTAACTGCGTTTTAGGATGCCTATGATCTACGATCATTTATTTGCACTGTCGCTATGATTTTTTATTGAATATTAGGTGTCTAAACTTGAAAAGCAATTTTATTCACTAAATACGCTCTAATTTTGGTGGTTTACTATTAGGTTTTGAATTTCAAGGCATCTGCAGTAATTTAATGGCTAACTACTAGCTGATATTAGTTATATAATCTGAAAGATCGTTTTATCAGTAGTCAGCTATAGATTTTATTGCAAAATTGAACCTTAACACCTTTTGATAAGGACAATTTTTTTCCATATCTACATCTGGGTTCCATAGTAATTTAATTCTCATAGGGCTCTCTATCACGGATAAGTAGGCTTTATTATAATATAACGAGTAATAGTCGACCAACTCAAAAAATGTACTTGTTTGTTACACGTTATAAGCCATTCAATTGTGAATTTTCTATATATATTTTTAAAATTCTACTTAGTAGGTATTAACTTATCTATAACTAGTAGAAGTTGAAAGTCGCGTTTTTTAATCCAAGAATAATTGATTCTTAGATGTAAATCGAATGTCTTGACTAATAGAGTATGTGACTATAACTGGCAACGGAAGGATGGGGGGGACGAATAAGTGTTGTCATATCTAAAATAAATTCCCTAGTTTTAAGGAGAGTGCGACTTTTCAGAAGAGAATTTGCATTAATACCTAAAAGTGTATTAAGAAACTATTTCCTCGCAATCAAAGTGAGAAACAAAACGTTTAAAATAATGCCCATGTTAAAAAACTAACAAACCGACTATTGTTTAACATAAAAGATTACTCTGCTTTCTACCCTTATGGGTGGAATAATTAATTTATATTGGACCACCCTTAAGATAACCTCTAGCTTCACCTGCGTTGTCAATAAAACATAGCCAAATATGTCACTCAGGTATAGTGAAGCTTTCTATGCGTGAAATATTTTTTTATAATCGGACCAGTAGTTCCGGAGTTTGCCCGTTACACACAAACTCACAAACTTCACCTCCTTATAAAACGTGTGTTGAAGTGTAGATTATAGTGTGTACCTAATAGTGTAAATACAGATATTGAGACCGTTAATTTGAAAGAAACAGATAGCGTTCCGCACGTCTATCTACCCTCACGCACTAAAGAAGTGAGTACTCGCTCCGTTTTGAACTGCAGGGTAAAATCCCCATGTATTGTACATGTCCGTAATAAAGTTATGAGATTATTTACGGGATATTTACTGTGGTAAGGTTGTGGAATAAGCTCCCGATATTTCGGCGCAGTTACATGCACCATGTTCACGGGAAGACTGAGGAATGCGGGTGGTTAGTCGAACATTTAAAAAGTTAGGTTAGGTTAGGTTTCTACCCTCTTTCTTAGTCTTTTGCTACGGTTATCACAGGAATTTGAACTCGAACAAAACACAATCACTGTATCACTGCGTATAGTATTCCCGTAAATAATCATATAACTTTGGTGAACAACCGTGATAGTTTAAAACAATGTCTGTAATATACGAGCTGTTAGTAATTAGTAATTTAAGGTTCCATACCCAAAGGGTAAAAACGGGACCCTGTTACTAAGTCTCCGGTGTTTGTCTGTCTGTCTGACCTTTAAACGGTTGCATCTCGTGAACCGTAGGTAATAGAGCTGGCAGTTTTTTTACAGAATACGGTGGATTAAACAAAAACAACAAAAAGTAAAAAATGAAGGGTCCCATACAAAAAACCATATTTGAAAAGGTATTTTTGTATTTTTCATATCTCAAAAACGGTAATAAGTACAAGGCTCAAACTTGATATTATTATAGTGCACAATCTGTAGTATAGGTACCTAACAAAGAAAACGGGCCAAGTACGAGTCAGGCCCGCCCCAAATAGTCTCGTACGATCACCGAAGTTCGCCCACCGATCGATCACCCATTTGCGCATATTATACAAAACCCCGAGAGCTGTCAACTCGAGCTCTCTAATCGCTTCGATTGATTTGATTATAATTTAAATTTAGTCGTTTAATGTTTTGAATGAATTTAAAGAATTTTTACCATTTATAAGGGAAATGTTTCGGAGCTGGCAACCCTGTATTCGCCAATTCTAAGATTTGTCCTGTCGCGTCAAGTGGGGTTGTGAATCGTATCGAATACATTTTAATATAAATTTCAATTAATCTAATTTATTAAGCAGAGCGGTTGTGATCCATATTCTCCGTACACCAAGAATTGAATTGAACCAAAAAAGCTATCGTAAGTTGTCTCTGCAAAAAATCGTGTGATCGTGTGTTGTTTATTTTCTATTGTAACAGTTTACTTTGTGATTATTAACCTTCTTAATCGTTTGTTGTGATATTAATGCAGATGGCTGACGATGAAACTTCGATAGAAGTTATATTGCACAAATGGGGAGTTCCGGAGTCTGTTATAGACAGATTTAAAGGTAAGTTTTATTACTTAAACTATCGTTTAAGTTCTCGAATAGAGACCACATACCGGCAAGCGCAGCGTAGGACGGCCCACCACAAGACAAGGTGGACAGACGAGCTATTGAAGATGCACGCTGATCAGTCTATCTATATCTGATCTATCTGACAGATAAGAACACGCTGAATGCAAACCGCTTCAAATCACTCTAGGAAGTCAATGAGGGAGACGTATGTCCAGCATTGGACGTTCTACGGCTGAGATGATGACATTGATTATTAATATATATTTTTTTTCTTCCAGAAAATGAAATTCAGCAATACTAACTAAAACATCTAAGTGATGATTTTCTCAAAGAGCTATGATGCCCTTTAATTGGCCACAGACTTTTGGTTAAATCCAAAATTGAAGAATATTTTACTGCACATGGTAAGTTACACCTACTAATAATTAGTATTTCATTTATTTTTGAAGGGATCAAATTTGTATGTATAGCCAACTAACTATAATTATTGCATTGAGTATAGGTAGGTATGTTTTTTTATTAGTTTTGATCAGCAGTTTCACTCATTTAGTGGTAAAGCAAGTGAAAAACAATATTCTCAATATGTAAACTAAAAACAAGAAAATTATTATCTCTTCAAGAATCTCTGGGTGTTGTTTAAACAGTTTATATATTTTTAAAATCTTAGTACATAAATAAATAATAATAGTAAATCTTAGTGCGTGAAGCTGCTAAAAATGTAGCTTGTGTGTCAATCCGTGCTATTGGGATAACAAACTTACACGCAAACTATCGCATATAAAATATTAATCAGTGTGGTGTGATTTCAGATTAATTTGGATATCGAAGAAAAGTACAAGGAAAATTCTTTGAATTTTTATACGAAGTGGCAAACGTTTATAAATACAATTATCAGTTTGAAATTTATTAATACAAATAAATATGATTCGTTGGCAACTTCATACGAAGGCATAACACAGGAAACCGATAATGGTGAGTTACATACTTTTTTCGGTACCTATCTACTACACCACAGCATGGTAGCCACTAAGCCAGCCACTAGCCATACACATAAGTACCTATGTATAATTTTTCGCATTTATTTTTCAGATCGGAAGGTTCCAGATCAAATGAAACTCCTGTCATCTCATCCCTCCATAAGGGAGACTCGACAGAAAAACAAAATTTTCGACACTGGAGTGCATCGAGAATCTCATTGTTGATATTGATGTAAGTTTATTTATTTATGCGAGGCTTTATGTAGAAGGTTAGATAAGCCAAACGGGTGTGTTCGGGGAACCATTTGGAAAATAAAAGTAGCCAAAAAAAACCCTGAATAACAACGAATAACAACCGTTCAGATATTAATAATGTGTGAAAACCACGCTGACGTGGTTTTCAGAACCACAACCAACAGAACCAGAGTGGAAACTGATTTCCATACTAATATTCCGGCCTTATTTTTTAAAAGATTTATTTGTTATTTTCCTGGTTTTTTTCCAAAATTTAATCTATTAACTACCATAACTTTCGTAAAGTCTATTTGTCTGTTGATTAAATATGTAAATTCGAAAATATTCTTAGTGAACCAGTCTCCCACAATATTAATATGTTAAGGCTGCAGTCCCATTTCGTAGTATTAAGGCCAACTAAAAAGTGGGCAATAGAGTATTTTTTTTTTATTCGTGTGTTGATTAAATATGTATATACGAAATTATTTTTAGTGAACCAGTCTCCCACAGTATTAATATTTTATGTTAAGGCTGCAGTCTCGTTTCATAGCTTTAAGGCCAACTAAAAAGTGGGCAATAGAGTTTTTTTTTAATTCGTGTGTTGATTAAATATTATTATGTATATACGAAAATATTCTTAGTGAACCAGTTTCCCACAATATTAATAATATATGTTAAGGCTGCAGTCCCGTTTCATAGCTTTAAGGCCAACTAAAAAGTGGGCAATAGAGTTTTTTTTATTTGTGTTTTGATTAAATAATTATGTAAATTCGAAAATATTCTTAGTGAACCAGTCTCCCACAATATTGTAAGTCTACTATGTTTTTGATCTTTTATTATTGAGTAATTTTATTGTATGTACCTAAGTTAAGAATTAAGATTGTGTGTATGACATGTTTAAAAATATTGTATTATAATAATAAATATTTTGATAAATGACAACTTATTTTAATTTAAAGTCAGGGTTAAAATAAGATTGATCCATGGCGTAAGTCGTAACTAAATCGAGCTAAAATCGATTGTATTGATAATTCTGCTATGTTGTATGTATTGGTTTTCAAATGTGTCAAGTGTTTATAGAGCAATACCAGAATGTATTGCTATATAAGCACTGCATTTCAGCTTTTGTCAATATGCATAGATGACAGAAAGTCTCAAAGCAAGACCAGAATGAAACACAAGTTTACGCGAAAGGGGTGTATTAACCCGAAAAGTGGCTCATAGTACTCATCATTATGAACAACTTTTACTTTGTTGTTAACCTCGAAATCGCGATAAAAATATCAGCTGTTCTATATAAAACTATCAGTGAAACTCGACGAAATGTATGGAACAGCTGTGGTTTTTCGTGAAATCAGGGTAGCCCCCGGAGTAAAAGTTGTTCATAATGATGAGTACTATGAGTCCCTTTCGGGATAGCACACCCTTTTTGCGTAACCCTGTGTTTCATTATGGTCTTGTTTAGAGACTTTCTACTTTCCAATTAAGAAAATTATTAGTTTCATCTGAGAAGTAGAATTATTAATTCAAATCTAGAAATTACTTACTTGAAGCAACAAAACATCTTGATATAAGCAAATATATTCTTCAAATAACGCACAGAAATCGTTCGCCTAAGATCAATCTATTTTTGATCTGAAACCCCCAATTATTCAGACTAAGAATATTACCATACTCTCCCTAAGAAGATACATTCTTAATATCAAAACATCAACAGTCTTTACTTAAAATCAAACATTCTTAAGGCAAGTAAAAGGCATTATTCGAACTAAGAACTTTTGTCTTTGCAGAAGATTCTCAGTTATTTAAGGTTAAGATAAAGAAATACTTTACTTAAGAGTATGCATTTTCAATTCAAAAATATTTTCATTCTTGACTGGACATAAAAAAATCTTAGGACAAGAAAAGGTTATTATTTAAACAGAGATCAATTTAGTTTTAGTATGAAATCCCTAGTTATTCAAGAAAAGAACATTGATAATCTCACCTTGAAAATCTATATTCTCAGTTCAGAAGTAGTATTAGTCTCTGCTTAAGATTTAAAATACTAAAGAAAAGTAAATGACATTATTCAAATAAAATTTAGAAAGTATTGAAAGGAGAGAAATTTTATTCAGTATAAAATTTTAAGTTTCTTAAATTAAGAAATATTATAATTAGTTCAAACAACAGAATTCTCAGTAGAAGCTGTTACAATTTTTGGATCAAATTAAAAGGCTATTTCTTTCTAAAAACTGTTGCATTGTACTAACATTCAGTTGTTTGGGTTTAAGATGTGATCGAATCTTCATTCAATGAAGCATGTTTTGAGTTAAACAACGCCAATTCTCAAGTAAAAATGATGTGCTGTCTCAACAAGATGAAACAGTCTCCAACATAATTATCACAATCTTGATTTAAAACTAAAACTGTATTTAAAATAAAACTTATTGTCTCAATTGAAAAATACTATTATCTTCTACTGATACTAAGATATTGTTCATTTAAGACTCTTGCATTCTGAGCGCAGAATTCAATTATTTTATTAGAAGATTATTATGTTTTCTATAAAAATTGCTTTGTCTTACTCTAAAAATAAAATATGTATGCATCAAAAACTTTAACTGTCTTTGTTCAAGAAAACTGTGAGTCTTGAAGAACAAGAAACCGTTTCCTCTTGCATGAAGAAATTGCTTAATTCTTCTATCGATAATATATCATCTTTATATGAGACATTAAAATGTTGATTTGAGCTTATCAACTAAAACAATAAATTGCTTTATTCAAGAAAATATTGTTTTCCCCATATATGAAACCATATTATTCTTGACCAATAGATATACTCTTGATTCGAGACTTTTTTTCTTTCCGTGTGGGTCGTTGTTTTTTATCAAGTATTCAAGCTTCGCGGCTTACTGCTGCGTTTATGTATTTGACTTAACTTGCTACGCCCGCTGTTTCACCCGCATGAACAATGATGAAAATTGATGATGATGGTTATGAAAAGTACTATACATTATATGTTAATCCAGCATATAAGCTATCTCCATTTCATTTCTGTGAGTGAGTGTGTATGTTACTTATTCGTGCCAAAACGGTTAACGGGTTTTGATGAAATTTTGGTATATAGATACTTAAGACCCTGGAATAAAATTTAAAACCAAAAAGTCTAATCGATAGCTCGAATAATCGATAAAAATTACCCATTTCTAATTACACTTCAACTGTTTTGCCACTAAAATCCACTCCCTGGTTATAACCTACAATAGAGTTGAGCGTAACAGATGCGTTGCAACTTGCAAACAGCTATTTAGAAAGAAAGTAAAAAAAGCAATGGCTACGAGTGACTTGGCCGTGAAAACAGAAACCAGTTCAAATTTTCGAAATTCTCAGCATCTCCTTACTAGAGAATACCATATTATTCTAAGAATTAAATCAAACAGCAGTACTTGCAGTGCATAAGAAGATCCCCCTTTTATGGTTAAGAGAGTATGAGAATTTCTATTTAGACGCGATAAATTTCCGTCACGTTTTCAATCCATATTTTTAATCAGAACAGCAGAGTTGTGGAACGCTCCTTTCTTTGCACGAATCTTTGCAAAATAATAAAATAATGAATGGGTGGGTAAACGTGGCAAACCCGTAGAGTGATGGCGGCTGAACGGTAGCATGTGCGCTATACAATCTGACGGCACCCGGTTAGATCACTTGGCCCTGCACTTGACCGACTTGATGACTTATTTACCTAAAATTATGTGCAGTTTTGATGCCATCGTTCAACAACAGTGAAGGAAAACATCATGAGGCAATAGGTATGTCCAAGACGTTTCGGCGGTTTAGGACCACAATTAAAAACTCAAAAGTTTAAAAACATAATTATGACATTCACCAACATGCTGCGCTGGGCCAGCATGGTGGATTAGGGCCCACCCTCTTCATATATCTATCTCTCTCTCTCTCTCTCTCACTGTGAGAAAGTCTGTGTCCCAGCAGTAAGAAGAGAACATAATAGGCTGATAATAAAACCTGGTCACCATGCGACATCATAAATCTTCTATGCTCAAAGGGTCAAACAGACGTCTAGAATGTTTTTATAAATTATATATAAATTATAAATTATTTTCAAACATCAAAATAAACTTTCTTAATCGAAGAAAAAACACACATGAGTCATTGACGACCCTTTATTAGTATTTTTAAATGAATTCAAAAAAAAGGATGTTATTAATTCGACTATGTTTTTTATGTGTTTTTTTTTATTTATGAATACCTATCCTTGCGTTTGACAGCCAACTTGCTTAATGTTAAGCTATATTTTCAGTAACGTTGATAAATCGGCCAACATTACATCCCGAGATTCCGAAAAACAAGCTAAAGTAAAACAAAAAGCTTGTAAAAAGTTACCTCAATTCCAGCTCCGTAACTCAATAAGAGAATTAACGCCAGTACGAGGGCTTCTATAACTTTTAACTTAATTATACATCCTTATATTACACCCACTTCGCTGAAACAATAGTGGGTTGGACAGTTAAATGGAATGCTTGTTTGTGTGTCAGAATCACATCGATAGAAGAACGGATCAAGTAAACAAGTGAAGATGTTATCAATCATTCCGATCGCCACTGTCCCTCTATTTGTCCTCTTATCACGAAATGGTCAATCAATTTTGAGAAAAACTCGTAATGTCGTCTTTATTCAAAGGCTTTTTCTTGCTGGCATAGCTTGTCTTATGTTTTCTTAGGGTTTCTAGCAGATTATATCGCGTGTACGTCACGAATGAAAAAGTTATAAAATCTACGCTATTAAATCCGTGTCAAGTGTTCAATTTAAAATAGTGCCTTCTTTAAGAAACGGGGAAAGTGTATGGATTTTGGATGAGATGTTGTTTGTTTGTGTTGCAAAAACTAATTTTCCCATCACCAATATCGTTTGACCTATTTTGAGATAGCTTTTTTGTTTGTAAGGAGACTTGATCAAGATTGTACTTAGCTATTCAAGGAAATCTTATAAGTAATTTGAAGATCATTAGTTTTTTGTTGTTTTTGTTAGGTACAAGCTTTTTCTTTACTTGCACTGTTAGTATGTATGTGTAAGACAAAACTCGAAATTGTTTTTTTTTTCAAATGAAAGGGTTTTTTGGGATGAATGCATCGACAAAAAGCTTGTTTTTTGAAGTTTTTTTTTAATGAATAATTTTTGTCATATAGACTTGTTTGGATTTTGAACTAAGAAAATGCATTTTCTTTCTACTAAGATATGCCTTAGTAGAAATAGTAAGTAGTTAGAGTAATGTCAGATGATTTAGTGAGAAAATTTCTGTGCAAAATTCCCTTAACAAGGTGTGTTTGACATTATATTTTTTTCTAATTTTTAGCTCCACCCAAAGCAACGCAGCAAGTTTTAGCCCGTGTCAAAAAATACAATACAATAGATTCAAAGTTAGATTATATTATCTAAACTTAGGTACAATTGGTCTGTACAACTTTAAGTTGATAGAATAAGGATAAGTTAATTCAATGATCGTTTACTCACTTGCCCCCCTATTAATAAACGTAGAGTAGCCTCGGAATAGTTACACCGCCTTTTGTCTTTCTCGATCGAGTTCAAAATTTGAATGAGAGAAAAAGACAAAACACGGCATCACTATTCCAAGACTACTCCACGTTTATTAATAAGGGGGTTGATGTTTAGTAAATTAATTATTAGTATTTTTCAAACAAAACCCAAATACTTAGAAGTAACGCATTTACTACGTGTAACCACAACCGCATTGGGGATATTCTGGGATAATAGATATAATTTCTATCACGTGCTTCTTCCTTTAAAATCAACACGAGTGTGACGGTGATAGAAACTCAGTCGATTGCGCCAGAATTGCTAGCGAATACTCGGAAACTATGACATTAATGGAGCTTTCATAGAATATATTAAGTTGTTACTTACGGTAATGAACGTCGAGTGATGGTTAAATTAAATTTATGTGATTTAATCTACTGTCGGGGGATTTGCGTGATTGATTCAGTTACAGTAATAGTTTGAACTTATTGAATGTAATTGACAGTTTAAGAGCAAGGTGTAGTATTTCAGTGGTCATGTCATGAGAAATAAAAAGTACAAAATACAGCTAGAATATGATTGATGATTGGGCTGAAAAAGTGCCTCGACACTTTTTGCTAAAGAACCTGCAGCAGCAATTAGATTGCAACAACTCCTGTCGCCGGGCAGGGCACGTGGCTAGGCGTGGTGACGGCAGGTGGAGTAGATCCCTGACAGAGTGGTTACCAATAGCGGATAAGCGTTCCGTGGGCAGACAACCAGCCCGATGGGTCGATGACATCAGGCCCATCGCAGGTCATACGTGGATGAGATTAGCCCGAGACAGGGATCAATGGCGCAAGGGAGAGGAGGCCTATACCCAGCAGCGGGTTGATACAGGCTGACAATGATGTTGATTATGATGAACACTTAAATCTTCAAAGTGGCAGTCTTTAAAGTGAGTGATTCATCAGCATCATCATCATCAGCCTATCATGTTCCCACTGCTGGGACACAGGCCCTGTCTCAGAGAGAGCGAGAGGATGGGCCCTAATCCACCATGTTGGCCCAGTGCATGTTGGTGAATGTCATTTATGTCCTTGAACTTTTTTTGAGGTTCTTGGACATACCGGTTCCTCACGAAGTTTTTCTTCACTGTTTTTAAGCGATGTCATTGAAACTGCACATAATTTATTTAGGTACTAAGTAAGTCATTTGAGCAGGGCTGAGGATCTAACCGGGTGCCGTCAGATTACAAAGCGCACATGCTACCGCTCCGCCACCATCGCAAATTTTCAATTGAAGTGACTATTGTTTTGACAATACTGCCATTAAAAAGGGAACTTTTTGAATATAATTTCAATTGGAGAAATATTTGGAAAAATATTATTTAGGCCCATCGTTTACTGGAGCATTTTTTTATTTTATTTTTTTAAATAGAGTAAGTGGCAAGCTACGGGCTACCTGATGGTAAGCCGTCACCGCTGCCTATAGACACCTACAATACCTGGGGCATTGTCAGTGCGTTGCCTACTTTTGAGGACTCTATTCACCCTTCGTTTGAAGCACTCCAAATTATACTTCGGAGGAAAAACCGAAGGTGGTAAGCCATTCCACAACTTACAGGTACGTGGCAGAAACAATCGATCAAAATCGAACAGTGCGAGACTTCCACGCATCTATAATGTGCGGATGGCATTTCTGGCGATGGCGGCTGGTTCAGTGGTAACCGGGATGGAGGGCTAAGGTCAAAAAGTTCATCAGAGCATTCCCCGTTGTAATATCTGTAGAACAAGCTAAGCTTAGGACCCGGGTATGTCCTAAAACTGCGACCAGAACCACCGGAGGATGGGCAGCAGCGTCCTGTTAGTACACGGTGAACGTACTGCGATCTCCAAGCCACCTGCCAAGCGTGGGGATTATGGCAACACCCCTCTCTAAGAGGGAGGCCTTGTTCAGCAGTGGACATTTAATGGCTGATGATGTGAAGCTAAGCTAACCAACGTCTCTGCGCAAGCTCAGCAGCTCTAACTTGCCAGATAGGTTCGGATCATCGACAAGTCTAACGGGTCTTCTTTGCAAGGAGTCAAAAGGATCGAGCATCGAGTGTACTTCGGTGTACCACTCCAGAGATGTGAGCAATACTCCGTGTGCGGCCGTAACTGCGCTTTGTACAATAAAAGGCGCTGCATATAATTAGCCGTGGATAAATCAGCTCTTCTCGAATTACTATACGTTCAACATTTACCAACGCTTTCGCCACGTCTCGACTATTCTAAACATAAAAATAAACTTTTCTTTGATTCTAAACTACCTATATTAGACATTGAAATAAATAAAAAAATTGCCAGTGTTGCTCGTGTATTTGAAATAAAGGTTAGGTTAGAATATATACACTTATTTACATTTCTAATGTATTTAATTGCGAGTACATTATTTTAATTTCTAACAGTTCGAAAACTTTGCAGTATCCGTGGTCACAGGTAGACTAGATGACAAATGTCTATAGAAAATTAGTGGTAATAAACTATAGTGGTAAAATATTAAACCGTGCGTATACCGAGAAGACTAGACTTTGCTACGAGGACCGATGCTTCGACTCCGCGGCGCTAGACCTTAGATTAGAATATCGAAAGTTTCATCCTGTTTAGACCACATTCTTGACGTTTTTCAATAGACATTAATTATTACCCAATAAATCCTATTTGAAAAATATATTTAGAGCTTATAGAAATTTTTACGAGGATTTGAACATCCGCAATCCGGGTTTATGCCCCGTGTTTAGCGATAAGAGCGTTTGCAATCGTAAAACAATTTTACTGTATATCATCATCATCATTATCATCAGCCCTGAGTGACCCACTGCTGGGTATAGGCATCCCTTTGTTTATGCCACCCTCCCCGGTCTCTTGCTATTCGCATCCACCCGTTCCCGACAGTATTTCTGATGTCGTCAGTCCACCTCATCCTCGGTCGGCCTGGGTTCCGCCAACCTAGTCTCGGCCACCACCTGCTGTATACCACTTCCCATCATTACGTCTGGCCATTTGTCCTGCCCAGTTCCACTTAAGTTCCTTCACCCTTTTTACGACGTCTGCAGCTTTGGTGCGACGTCGTATCTCAGTGTTTCGGATACGGTTCTGAAATTCGTTGCCAAGAATGGCTCCCTTCATGGCTCTCTGTTGCGACGGCTATCTTGTGCACAGTCTTCTCCGAGAGCGTCCATGTCTCAGCACCATAGGTCATGGTGGGCAGGACACATTAATTATAGAGACGAGTCTTCAGGCACTGTGGTATATCTCTTATTTTATTGTATAAAATCATTTAAATATTGTCCTGAAGTGTGGAACAACACTTCAATATAAAACTTACTTTTGAAACAAAATCAACTGTAACATACAATGCACTCTAGTGCGATAAAAATAAGAAAACTGCCAGTAAGACATACAAGCTCGTTAAACTTACAATGACAATAAAATAACATTCCGAGCGTAATGTAGAGCAAGTCCATGCTAGAACAACTTGTAAACTTGCCGGCCAGTTGAAACTTGTTGTTGAGACTTGTATGTTCTATCTATAGGTAAGAGTCCAGTAGGGAATCTTTCAGACATGCAAATTATAGCAAAATCATCACTATCCTCCCAATCTTCAGCTAGAAGGCATTTGTTTAGGGGTGTGTTCAAATCGAGATTGAACAGGATTCATGCATGTTCGATGCTAGGATGTGGGTGGACTCAAGCCTATCATGAAAATAAAAAACCGGACAAGCGCGAGTCCAAAAAAAAAAAACGATTAAACTGAAGTTGAAATATTGAAAGACAAACAAAGACAACGAAGTGATCCTATAAGGGATCCGTTTTTTTCTTTTTGAGGTACGGAACCCTAAAAAAGGTCTACCTTTCTAGTCCAGCACTCATCCACGTTTTGCTTTGGATCCTAACGTTATCATTCATCTACCTAATAAATCGGGTTGGAGCCTACCTAACATTCTTAATTCGTACTTAGAGTGTAGACCACGAATCTTTAAAGTAGCGCAGTGTAGGACGCCTGAAGTGTCGTTACGTAAAGGTGCTCTGACACGGGTATTTTTTAGCAATAACTGTCCAGAAACCTGCACCGGGGATAGTGAATCCCCAGCGCCAGTTTATTTTTTTTGCAATATTGTTTCTAATTGCTCCATAAATATTATGTATCGCTTTTCACCAAAATGAATTAATTGACTGTATTGCTAGCTTACCCGGACCCGGGTATGTCCTGAATAAATGCTCCTGTCATGATAAATGCTCAATTCTTCGCAATTATGATGTCAATGAAAATGAAACAATTTACTACAATGTCAATATTTAGCATTTTATTACTTGAGATACCGCCGCCATCCTGAGTATTCCTGAGTAATGTAAAACTACTTTATAAGCTAGGCAATCACATCGTTAGCCAGTAAACGTTCACTGCTGAACAAAGGCTTCCCTCTGAGGGAGGAGTGTTGCCATAATCCCCACGTTTGGCAGGCGGCTTGGAGATCGCAGTACGTTCACCGTATACTATTAGGACACTGCTGCCCATCCTCCGGTAGTTCTGGTCGCAGTTTTAGGATATCCTAAAACTGCGAGCAGAACTACCGAAAATTGTTTCATTTTCTTTGACATCATAATTGCGAAGAATTGAGCATTTATATTGCCCGTGTAAGAGCACCTTTAAGCCGTTGGCACTTGGCAGTGGCTGAAAGCGAATAGCCGAAGTTCAAGTTAAGTGGTGTGCCCTAGGAGAGTCCAATTTAATTGATTAATTAGTACGGCATTAAGAATTACAGTAACTTATATTCTCATAATAAAATAAATTACATATCAAAAATTATTACATAATATCTTAAAAAATATGACAATTTCATCATAACAAAGAGAAACGACGATCCTCCTGTTGTCCAGCAGTGGACGAGATAGGCTGATTGTGATGGTTATGATGATGAAGTCACCACTCTGTAGCCGTTATACTGTACCTATGACATGAAAGATGAGCTGCCCAATAAAAAAATTTGTTAAATTTAGGGTTGTCAACGAAGGCCGTGCTATATTAGTGCTAAAGGATTAAGCACATTGGGACGGGCCGCAGGGGGCCGGGGCGCATCGCAATAATCATTTTCATACATTTTATATGGAAATCCGCCCCCGCTGCGGCCCGGAATAATGTGCTATTTATACTTCATATTATATGTATGAAAAAGATTTTGCGATGCGACCCAGCCCGTTGCGGCCCGTCTTAATGTGCTCGATCCTTAAATCTGTATCTATATAAGTCGGTTTTTTATATTGATGATTGTTAAGTTTTATCATCAGGATATTAAAAATATGCGTGCGATATAGCTATAGCTGCTTCAGTGTCTGCGTTCCCATACTGTCTGTAACAGTATGTAATGGTGGCTTAGCATTGTCACTGGAAATAGAATTGCACGACACTCTGTTATCTCTTGTGGTTAGTGGGGCATTTAATTAAGACTTTGTACAAAGCTTCAGAGCCGGTGAACATTTTTAAGAGCCTTGGTTGAATGTCAAGGTGTTTGTGGAGTGTGGATATACTGCAATTAGAATAGTTAGGTTTTAGCACGTTCCCTTTTAGTCTGTTATGATTGTATACAATTTGATATTATACCCTTAATTAATATACATAAAATATTCTTCTATCTCTTCCTCATTATCATCATCATCATTTCAGCCTATAATGTTCTCACTGCTGGGTCACAGGCCTTAACTAAGAGAGATAGGATGGGACCTAATCCACCATGCTGGCTCAGTGCATGTTAGTGAATGTCATTATTATGTCTCTAAACTTTTGAGGTTCATGGACATACCAGTTTCCTCACCATGTTTTTCTTCACCGTTATTGAGCGATTTTGACTTATTTAATTTTGTTGTGTTATGATGAATTTATGTTATATTTTTTTTATTAATATGTATGTGTATGTTTTTTGTACTAATATGGGTTAAGCCTGAAATAAATGAATTTTGAATTTGAATTTTGATGGCATCGAAAACTGAACATAATTTATTTTAGTATTAAATAAGTAATTGGTGCAGGGCTGAGGATCAAACCGGATGCCGACAGATTGTAAGGCGCACATGCTGCTGCTCGGCCACCATCGCTCGTCTAATCTCTTAGCCTATTATTATTATCTAAAAGTACTTGAAATGCAGCGTCTGTCATTTTACCTAATTTAGTATTTGTTTTTAGCCCTCGCGGCAAAAGAGGGGTGTTATAAGTTTAGCGTGTGTATCTATATGTGTTTCTCTGTATCCGTGTATATGTGTATGTGTGTGTCGGTATGTGGCATCGTAGCCCCCAAATGGCTGAACCGATTTTGATTTAGTTTTTTTGTTTGAAAAGTAACTTGATTGAGAATAGTCATAGTGTAAGGGGATTCGGTCAGTCAAAGCGATAAAAATCAACAACTACGCGTTTATCTAGATGTCTACCGATCCCCATACTAATGAATAACTCGTTAAATAATAGTAAAAACAGATTGGCACCTGTACCCATCACACATCGGGTTTTAACAGTAGAAAAACTTTAATGGCCTAGACAAAAAAAGAGTTCAACAAAAAACTTTAATTTGTATTTTAAGATTAGTTAAATACTTCACTATAATTATAAGCCATATCTCATAACAAAAAACATGTGAAAATTATAAATAAAGTTAATCCAAAGCTTCTCAAGCAGTCTCTAAAAACTTCTCATGCTTATAAAAAAGTGACTGGTTCAAAGTTATATTGTCGCTACAAAAAAGTTTAAGTACATTTACAATGCCAATTTTTTTTGTAGGTCAGAAAGTTAGCCTCGCAATTCAGCAAGACAACGTGGCCAGCATTTTGGGCACGTTGCCTGAAATTAGAGATCGTTTGAACTATCTATAGGTCTTCATTGCTTGTAGATAGTATAAGCGTTTTTCAAATAGTAGGTAAATTTAGGTTTTAAGTTTTGTGTTCGGTTTACAGGTAGGTGTTGAGTGTTGTTTGTGAATATTGTTGTTGTTGTTTCACTATATAATATACTAGCAACGCACGCCGGCTTCCCACGGGTGTAAGTCTTATTTTTTTACAACTTGGGTTACATTATTGGAGTTTTAGTAAGGATACCTATTTTTTTGTTGTTAAATATAGGTTAGCCTATGTCACCTGAGGATAGCGTCATTCAGTTCAACAAACCGCTAGGGCTCCAGGGCACACCTCTTCTGGGGTGGCTGGGCAAGTCTGATTCCCACTCCCAGCGACGGCCCAAGCCGAGGTTCGTACCTTCGAGGTGCCCTTGTGCTAGTCGCCCAAAAACTTAAACCATCAAGTTATGCCGAACGCACTCTGCGTTCGGTAACTAGTCCGGTCCAGCTGTAGAGGCCAAAATAAAAGGCCAACAATACAAGTCAATATAAAAAAAAAACGGGGATAGCGTAGCTTCCCAACAGTGAAAGAATTTTTCAAATCGGTTCAGTAGTTTCGGAGCCTATTCAATGCAAACAAACAATCAAATCTTTCCTCTTTATAATATTAGTATAGATATAAATGATGTATCTACTTCTTCTTTGACTATGAAATAAAATGAATGACAATTGTGAATGTTGTTACAGCAGCTTTAATATTATACAGGTTGCATAGTTGCAACATGCAGTCTGGCAAAAACTTTTAATGAAATCATGAATAAATTTATGTGCAACAATGATTCTGACCGTTTAGTAATTTACCCATATTCATATTTTATTTGTTACATCGAGATACAAAACGTATAGAGTCACAAACGTACAAAAAATATCCGAACTAAAACTAGCGCACGCTACGAATTGCACCGACTTTTTGGTTAGTTGAGGCAATCGCGATCTGAGTACAACGCCACGCGATGCTACTGCTACGATGACATAGCGGACAAATCGCTTGTTTGAATTTTGAACACTCTTCAAACAATTATTTCACTATGCAAGCGGCATAACGTCTAAATTGGACTAAATGTGGCATCTCGAACTATATACCTAATTGATGTCTAGGTATATGTACAACAACGCTAGGGAAATTTTTAACTATTTTAACTTAGAGATTGTGGCTCTATACGTATTGTATCTCGATTACTTGTTAATATTAAATAGAAATGTCAATCTAAAATAATAATGCTGGATGCTCAAGGTGGCTGGGATTTAACATAGCTACAATACGCGGCAGACAAAGTGTTTTGATTGATGAACGAATATGCGAATTTACATGGAAATTGGTGGATCGAAGGAATCGATTTATGTGTGACCATAGGAAACACAGAATCTATCAGTATCCTATTACTACTGAGGCTCATGTTTCAAAAATACATTTTAAAACAAATGGTTTATTCAGTAAACAAGAAAATTACACATATTAGAATAAAAATAAAACCTAAAACTACTTACAAAATTAAAAACTAATACTAAACTAAATTAAATTAAATACGCTAAATAAAAATACATTATATTAAACTAAACTAATCTAATAAACCGCTGCCCGTTGGCATCGTTCCCAAAATGCTGGCCGCATTGCCGCGTTGTATTGCAATGCTTATACGTTGAGCTAGATACCGACCAGCATTTTGGTCGCGAGATGCTTCGACCAGACGTTTGGATAAATCTTTGAAAATGTTCTTGGCACCCGACCCCCACGGACCCAAAGTTTCGACCCCAAAAGGCTCAAACATATACCCACTATCTAGGCTACTATATTTGCGCCTTTTGAGGCCCTCTGCGGATTCAGCCGCCGCTCCAGCCTTGTTTTGCGTACCGGGAAGATGAGACGGCGCAAGGGTATCAACGCAAGTAGCGTCCCATACTAAAGGCCGCCCCATCTTCCAAGGAATCAAAGTCATGCCGTCCGGTCTTTTACCATCGCTACGTACGAGACCGCTCGGCTCGAGTACGGCCGCGCAGTTAGCAGTGGTAAAAGCCCGACGGATGATGTCGTTAAGGCTGGCATGGCGGGGAATCCTACCTGCACTTCTCACGCAGGAAAGCCCGTGGTGGCCGAGCTGGTCGACAACAACACCACACTGGCAGCGGTGTGGAGCACAACACGACGCACCCAAGCGAAGGGAAGTCGCGATCCTAAAACTAGAAGAGTCTAGCAACGTTCCAGTATTGGGCGATGGAAGGACCTGAAGCCACAAACCTGATTCCCATTCGGCGACGGCCAAGAGACGGGCACGATCTGCAGAACTCAAGCACGTATTAAAAAGTTGCTTCCGCACTTGCTCACAGATCGGTCCATCCCAGAGCCGCTGCGAAGATGGAGTCAATGGGAAATCAGAGTTAGGGCACGTTACTCGCCACGCGTCCATGGCCTCGTTCATGTATGATATGTCAAAATTTTCGACGCTGTTAGTAAGATTTTTTTTTATCAAATGTTTATTACTATGAACCGAGGCCAGGAAAGCGGGCAGAGCCACTGCAGCAATGGAACGGATGCCAAGGCCTCCCAAACGCACTGGAAGTGAAGCCTGTAACCATTCTCGATCTTTTAAATTTACATTTAAAATAGATGCCAAAGTAATTCTGATGATGTTGTCTAAACTCTGAAGTAGATCTGGATGCTTCCAGAGTTGACAACATCTGACAAGATAAGTAAATTTAGGCATAAATAGGCAGAAACGAATAATAGTGAAGGCCATATGGGCATTAATTTTATCTAATCGGTCCGAACAATGTATAAAATTTTGAATTTTTTCTTCAATAAAGAGGGGAAAAGATTCATCCAGGATTGGAGAGCCCAACAAACGAAGTGTACCGTTGTTAACTATTTTTATATTGGGGGCCAAAACATTGAATTTTTGTATCATCAAATCTTTTGCTGGGTATGAATCTGAAATAAAAAGTTCGCATTTTGAAAAATTTAGTTCTAAGCCAATAGTGTGAAATTCTGATATCAAAAATGCGAGGTCGGCATAAAGAGTATCTGCGTCACCACCCAAAGTCCCATCGTCCAAATACCAAACATTGAGCTTGGATTTTAGACGTTCGATGATGGGATGAATGGCGAGGCTGAACACAGCTGGGCCGAGAGGATCGCCTTGCTGACAACCGACAGCTGAAGTAATTTCGTTGCCATGATAAGTCAATTTAGAAGTAAAACCATAACATTGCCAAAGAAAATCATATAAATTTGGAATTTTATCTTTGATTTGCGTTAGTAGGGCACCTCTATCTACTGAATTAAATGCATTTTTTACATCCACTTTAAGCAGCAGATCCCCACAGTTTTGATTCAAAAAAGTTCTGACAGAATGGACGGCGGCTTCACAGCCACCTCGCGAGCCAAACCCTAACTGTAAAGGTTGAAAAAGGTTTGCTAAAACCGGCGCTACCTTTTTACAGCATAATTTAGCAGCGAGGCGCCGGTAAGTCATTTATTTTAAAACAAATAAATAATAGTAATGAATAAAAAAATTACATCACAACTTTTTTGAAGTTGGTGGAAAATAAGAGAAATAAGTATCGTCAGGAATTAAAATAATTTAAAATACAGGTGATAAATCTGTTAAGTTTTTAATTTCAATAACAAAATTATTCACAAAAACACCTCAACAAAAACACCTTGATCTACAACATATGGGTTGTTTTAGAAACTGAATTATGTGAACGTAATACATACCACACTGCCTCAAGACGAGGGTCTTTGACCAGTGTGTACGTTGCCAGTGATGATATATGGTACTGAGACGTGGTCCCTAACTGTTGGCCTTTTAGAAAAACTCAGAGTCACACAGCGGGCAATGGAGAGAGCTATACTCGGAGTTTCTTTGCGCGATAGAATCCAAAACGTGGATATTCGCCAAAGAACCAGAGTCACCGATATAGCTGTTAAAATTTGCAAGTTGAAGTGGCAATGAGCAGGCCACATCGCTCGAAGAACGGTGAAACCGATGGGGAAGAAAGGTTCTGGAGTGGAGTTCGAACCGGAAGACGCAGCGTAAGGAGGCCTCCCACTAGATGGACCGACCACATTGTGAGAGTCGCGGGCATCCAGTGGATGCAAAAGGCAGGCTGTCGTTCAGTGTGGAGGTTAAAGGGGGAGGCCTATGTTCAGCAGTGGACGTCTTCTGGCTGATGATGATGAATACATAAAAAAATTAATAACAACTCCGGGTTTCAAGTGTTGAAGTACACGTTTAAAATAACGAGAGACGGAAGATTAACAAACTTTACGGTGTAAAAATTCATTTTTACGATGTTTTGAAACTTCGGAGCTTAGCTTCAACGAAATTTCAGCTTCATAAAGACGTTATTAAATTTATAATGAAGTCTGACATAGCAATGGTTAACCTAAAACTACATGATTTTTAAAGTAATTGTCAATTGGTATACGTGAAAATGTATTAATAGATTCGAGAAGAGCAGTTAATAAAAAAAAACATGAACGATTTGGGTCTGCATCATCATCATCATAAGCCAAAAGTATTTTTAGTAATAGTAGTTTTTTTTTTATGACACAGTGACGAGACGAGCGAATTCGCTCGCCTGATGGCTCTTCACGCTGTCCCATAACAGCTCAACGTAACTCAGAATTTTATTTGTATCATGTATTTTGAACTTCAACATTTCAAAACCCTGGATGGCAATGCACTGCGCTCGTCACCCCGAGATATAACTGTAAAATTTCTGTGGGCCCTGTAATTTTGCTGGCCTTCCCTTAGATTTCACTACTGAACTACAGCCTGCCATATGCATCCACTAGATGCCCGCGACTCTCACGATGTCGTCAGTCTATCAAGTGGGAGGCCTACCTATACGCTGTGTCTTCCGGTTCGTGGTCTCCACTCTAGAATCTTTCTTCCCCATCAGTTTTCGGTTCTTCGAGCGATGTGGTCTGCCCATTGCTACTTCAACTTGCAAACTTTAATAGCAGCTTTGTCGCATTGGTTTTTTGGCGTATATCTTTGTTCTAGATTCTATCGCACAAAGAACGATTCGGATAAAAGATCATAACTTTTAAACCGCCAGACATAGGTAGGTAGATGTTTAAGGTTCTGTAAAAACTACAAAGAATCCGTTTAAGTCTGTCCGTCCGTTCAAACTTTTAGAACCTGCTGCTAGCTTTTCTAGTATTTGGGTAAGTGCATGAAACTTTCCACAATTAAAGTTTTAGTATAATCTTAATTTTAAATGTATATAAAATGTTTTTCATATAGGGGTGTAGCTCTGGTACATGAGAAATAAGGATGGTTTTTTCCCGCTGCACCGTCTCGCATGGTTTATCGATGAATAGATTATTCAAAATGTAGTAAAGTTTTCAAATATAACTTTTCCATCAAGTGTATTCTTGGCGAATTACGGCCAAAGTAGCAAAAAATTCCCCGCAAGCCTATTATATATATTAAAAAAAAATATATAGTATTTCAGCCGTTGTGAAGAAAGATAGTCACATCCGATGTAACAGACATACATTCTCTTATTTCAAATGCATACGTTCCTTTGTTGGTAATAAATAAACCAGCTAAATGCGTGTTGGGCTCGCGCACTGAGATTTTGTACCACCACAATATACAATAATTATCAATATAAAAAACTGACTTCAAAATTATAAAATGTCGCATTTCGATTCGGTGAAAAAAAAAAAACATTTTCAAAAATCTTTCTGAGGGCCTGGTTAATGTGACGCGTGACCGAAATGCTGGCGTGTTTCTGGCTCAACGCATAAGCATTGCCATTCGGCGTGGTAATGCCACCAGCATGCTGGGTACGCTGCCAAATGATAGTATCTTGAGACCTTCAACGGTCTATGGGCAGTCTAACTATTTTTGTAGTGTTAGTGTTAGGTTGTATTTTGTTTAGTTAATTAATAAAGCCACTTCCCATGGAAAAAAATCACATAGTTATGCGAATTTTTAAACCTTATTTATACCACCTATAAGTATAATTTTATACCAAGGTACTTTACTTCCTATTTCCTAGTTTATTTCTTACGTTGTATACGACATACGCAACTAAATATAGGTCTGGTTTTAATTACATTTTTGTATCTTCTTGTTTTTATATAAATTGTTATCGAACTACTTAGTATGTATGTGCGTCAGCAAAGGTTTGTTTCTCATACAGGGTTATTTTTAACCGGAAGACTCTCGACGGCACTTCCTTAACATCAATTCGGTATTTTTAATAACACGTATCATTTTGTTATTAACAAAAAATATGGATTCTAAAAAGCTATAATTATACGCGGTACCTATCAAAAAATGAACTCGGGTCTCGGGCGAAGCTTATTTGGCCTTAGCCAAAGCTGCAAACTTACAAAATATAAAGCAAAATAAATGTACAAACTTGTCAACATTAATAATTTCTTACGTTTTTACGATTATTACGCATTAAAACAAAAACGCGTGTATTTTAATTTCCAATTGAATCCCAGCTGCTTGGGTGTCATCAAAGCAGGTGGGTTTAAATTGTCAACCCGGAAAAAGAAAAAAGAATTCTCAAGCCCAGCGCTGAACTGCAAGACCTCTGGACACTGTAAGTGACTATAGTTACTGCGTACTTCATCATCATCAGCCAGAAGACGTCCACTGCTGAATATAGGCCTACCCCTTTAACCTCCACACTGAACGACAGCCTGCCTTTTGCATCTACTGAATGCCCGAAACTCTCACAATGTCGTCGGTCCATCTAGTGGGAGGCCTACCTACGTTGCGTCTTCCGGTTCGTGGTCTCCACTCCAGAACCTTTCTTCCCAATCGGTTATCGGTTCTTCGAGCGATGTGGCCTGCCCATTGCCACTTCAACTTGCAAATTTTAACAGCTATGTCGGTGACTCTGGTTCTTTAGCGAATATCTACGTTCCGGATTCTATCACGCAAAGAAACTCCGAGCATATTTCTCTCCATTGCCGCTGTGTGACTCTGAGTTTTTCCAAAAGGCCAACAGCCTGCTGCCAGTACTGCGTACTTATATATTGCGAACTTATATACTTATCATAGGAAACTTTTTCATTAGTAATCATTCGCGGTATTCTATACTAATATTATAAAGAGGAAAGATTTGATTGTTTATTTGTTTGCATTGAATAGGCTCCGAAACTACTGAACCGATTTGAAAAATTCTTTCACTGACGGGAAGCTACACTATCCCCGGGTGACAAAGGCTGTAATCTATACCCATGCGAAGCTGGGGCGGACCGCTAGTTTGTAAATAATTTTATAATATTTCTATACCTTGATATTCGTCATCTAGTCAACCAGAAAGACAGACACCGCACAGTGTTTGAAACGTTAGGAATTAAAATAATGTAAAACACACGGGATAAATCCGCTAAAAGTGTTTTATCTATTTATTTTTTTGTAAATGTATAAAATTTTGTGTAAAGATGAGAATTAAAACTTGTTAAGGGAAAATGCCAGCGAGAGATATTCTACAGAACGATTAATTATTAAAAAAAATATTGAAGACTATTAAAGAAGTAGCTATTTGGTTAATTAAGAATCACATAGTTGTTCGGGTTAATTTAAAATTTATTACCAAGCTAACCTCGATCTTCAAACAAGTAAGCAACAAAAACTTTAGGCAAGTGACCGAATAGCTTATATTTAATTTTTAACATAGCATTTTTAACAAGGCAGAAAAAAAAATTGTGTGTGAAAATAGGACTTTAAGATAGGTACCTTTTTTATGACTAGTGCCTTTATTAACTAAAATCTTAAAATATTAAAACTACTTGGCTTATTATAGTTGAAGATCTAAAGACAATCCAAATTCTCGTGCCCATTACCAGTTGGCAGCGTACCCAGCATGCTGGAGGCATTTACCATGCTGAATGGCGATGCTTACGTTGAGCCAGAAAGTAACCAGCATTTTGGTCACGCGTCGCATTAACCAGGTACCTTACACCTCACCTTATACGTCAGGCTTAAAGTAAATGATGGGCAATTTTTATGTTCTCTTATATATTGATGAGTATAGTGACCTCTTTTCGGTTTGGTAGTACAACTATAGTGTGTTAATATTGTAATGCCACAGACGTGAGATCGTCTATGCTATTCCGTGAAATTAAACCTACCTTGGAAATAAAAACCGGACAAGTACGAGTAGGACTCGCGCTTTGAGGGTTCCGTTAGATGGAATCCTCAGAGAGCGAGTCCTAACAAAAAAAAACAACAAACAAGTTATTATTGAAAGACAAACTTAACTTTGTAGTGGACAATAAGGTTCTTCGATACATTCCAACTACATAATGTAAGTTTGTAATAAAAAAACAATTATTTTTTAATGATATAACTTCAAATTTATGACTTTCGGATTTATTCCTTTATATGTGCTGTAAGACCTTGCCTCTTGCCAAATTTCATGATTATAAAACAACGTGAAATACCCTATAGGTTTTGATTTCCTTCTGAAATCGCAAAATATGCGACATAAACGGTCATATCTTTTGATCGCGTAAATATAAAAGTTTGATTTTTTCACAGCTGAAAGTAACTGAAAATTTGAGTATTTGATATAAATTTCAACTTGATACCTTTCCGCGTTATTGAGAAAAAGGGCCTTGACAGACAGACAGACGGACAACAAAGTGATCCTATAAGGGTTCCGTTTTTTCCTTTTGAGGTACGGAACCCTAAAAAGTCCCGAAAATGTTGTATTTTGACAATCACATCTACCAACAATCCAGTCTTTCTGTGATGATGATAACGCCAAAAGGGCGTAACCACTTCCCTTATCCTTACCAAGATGAATGGACAGTGTTTGAGTAACGATTCGGATCATTAACTTAATCTTTATTTCATGAGATATAGAGGTCAAAGTAGTTGAGCAGGATCGTATCATTAAGCTTGCTTAAGTTTCGATCGATGCCTGTTTTGTCAGTAGAAATCACACTATTTGAGATCTGAGACATAAAGTAACTACCTTTTATTATAAGTACCACACATTATAAGCTGGGACTTGGACTCAACGTTAGCTTGGTATTTTTTTTCTAACTTCATCTGCCTTTTTTATCGGACACCCAGACAACCGCGACCAAACCTCCATCCATATAGGGTGCACATTGCCGACGTATGTACAAAGCCCAAGTTTCACACCTTTGTGTGAAATTCAGAGAATTTGGGGCAAAACCGGAGTCTATGTTCCCCAAAAAAAAACAATAGGTGTTTTCAAAGTATGAGAAACAGGTATGTTTCAGGTTACCGTGCTTCTCTTCGTTCGTCTATGCTTAAAATCAGGCATATACTGAAAAAACACAAGCCTAACCTTAAAAAAAAAAACAATTATGAAAATTCAAATTTATATTAACGGTTTTTAACAACTTTGCTTAAAATAAACTTTTTCATCATTATCATTTCAGCCTATCATTTTCCCACTGCTATGGTACTCAGGCCTTCTCTCAGAGCGAAAGGTTGTGCCCCAATTCACCATGCTGGCCCAGTGCATATTGGTGAATATCATTGTCGTTGAACTTTTGACGTTCTTGGACATACCAGTTTCCTCAAGATGTGTGTTCTTTCACCGTTTTTAGGCGATGGCATCGAAATAGCGCATAATTTATTTGAGAATAAATAAGTAATTGGTAAAAGGCCAAGGATCGAACCGGATACCGTCAGATTGTAAAGCATACAAACTACAGCTCAGCCACTATCGCTCAAAAAATTAAATTAACTTTTTGATTGTACACAAAACAATGATGTTGATTATGATAAAATAGCAATAAAGGCAAAAATAATATAACTTGAAATAATGACTGTCAGATTACTTCCTTAAATTAAAAATTACGCGAAGAACTCACGAACTCCACTATGTGAGTTTTTTTGTAACTAAACGGTAACTCATTGCTACCTATAGGTTAGCTAGATCACTTTTAGCAATACGTACTATAAGCAAGCCCACTATTACGAATTCGATGACAGTAACTCGTTTTTTTCTGTTATGACTACGTTTATTCTATTTTGTAAAAAAAAAAAAAAAAACTATAATAAATAATATTATGTAATAAGAAAAAATGTTCCAAGAAAAATTACTAGATTGCGCATATTATCTCTAAACCACGAAATCGGTATTTTTGTGTCGGTATTTACTTCAACGAGTGTTATCGGATTTGATGATAATACGCTAAAATGATACAGAAATTAAAGTAGTGTGCCTTACTTACTAACTGTTCTAAAAGTTCTGAAACTATTTTTGTATGTTGTACCATTTTTGCTAATGCAAGAGACCGTAACTATCGGGGAACACCCATAATATACCTTTGGCCATCAACTTGAGTGAACAAC
This sequence comes from Agriopis marginaria, assembly GCA_932305915.1. NCBI lineage: Eukaryota > Metazoa > Arthropoda > Insecta > Lepidoptera > Geometridae > Agriopis > Agriopis marginaria. The sequence goes on from OW029926.1 coordinate 6,897,001, forward strand.
CGTGATAGTTTAAAACAGTATCATACAAACGTATAAAGAATCTGTGTTCAACATACACTATAAATGAATCATTTCTAAGCTAAACAAGCAGTTCACTTACGCTCCAAGGTTTACTTACGCAAGAAAACCCTCTTTATTGTGCCTAATACGTGGTGAGCATACCTGTGTCGAATAGAGAATACAATTACCTACTTGAATTAGAGATGATGTAGGTTGTACCTGTTTTGACCGGGTAAATGTGCCTATACAGCTTTACCTACATAATCCACTATTTATAGCATAAATAAAGATTTTTATTTTTAATTACTTTGGAAAAAATAATCCTGTAGGTTTTTTTAAAATTTGATATTTTATTTGAGTTGGTTTTGACACTTTTTATTACAAGGTTTTATTAACTTGCCTTTTTGGAAGGGTCAAAACTTACAAGTAAATTTTAAAATAGATATTGATATATAAATACCCCAACCGATTGAGCTGAAATTATGCATTCACGTTTAATTTGGATAACAATGCATAGTCAGCTAAATAACAGTCTAAATCTAATAAGGCGGATTCCCAAAGATGGCGGACCTATTTTTTTATGCATACTTCCTTTATATGGGTATCAAATGAAAAGGTTTCCTAAGAACACGAAAAAGAAAAAAAAAATACAAATGAATTGCGATAGCGTTTATATCGAAATATTTTCGTTTTTCTAACGTTTAAGAATCCGTCAATTATATAATTATACCGGATTGATTCCAACTCTAGATAAAAATGAAATTAGACCTGGTTAAGATTTAAGTTTGCCCTGTTTTGAAAGGGAAGCTAACATAATCTGAAGTTACCAATAGTAAGAGGTAAAATGTAAATAATAATGTATTTCCTAACTCTGAGAGTAATTTTTTGATTGTAGTTTGTGGGTAGCTTGAAATAGTGTGGATATAGTACTGTTTTTTAATTTTTTATTTAATACATAGTTATAATATTTGTCATTTCGTGTTAGTAAGGTTTCTTAAAAACTATGTTAAAAATATAATTTATGATTATATTGATTAATATCCAATATTACAATATTGAATTGAATGTGCCCAATATTGCAGTATTGGGTATCGCATATTGTATTGTCACCAGAACTAAAAGAATTTCAGCAATTTCGGTTGGGAGGAACTGGTTCTAGTTCAGCTTACAAGAATTGACCCATACTAACCAAATCTTCAGGCGGCAGATTGCCATTTTGCGCATTGGGCGCGCATGGCAGACGGCCCACCGGAAACAAACATTACAAGTTAAATGCTATTAAAAATAATCACTGCATTATGTTCCCATTTCTAGCGCGTCGATGTTGAATTTATAGTATTACATTTATTTTGATTTTTCACATGATTTATAAGTTACCTAAGGCTTTTTTCGATAATAAATTTTTTTTTAATACCAAATTTTTCTAATAAAATAAAAAATATTACTGATCAATTAAATGTGATTGTGCCAAATACAAATTTTATGTTTGTCCTTTTGTATTAGAAACTTAAATACATCGGAGTAACTGGCTTAATCTGACGTGAGTAATTCCCGTGTAATATAAATAAATGGGTGAAAACCACGTTAGTTTCCATAATAAAACATAAATATAGTTTAGAATTTGGGACGATGCATCAGTTTTAGTACCTTATGGACACTTCGTTGTAACTCTACTTATCTAGGTACCTATTAAAGTATAATTGTCCCATTACCTACCTACTTTTTTTATTTGAAATTTTCTACAGCCAGTTATCTATACTAAAGCTCCAATAATGTAACCTACGATAAGGTGTAAAAAAATAAGATTTACACCCGTGCGAAGCCGAGGTGCTTTGCTAGTGGTAAATAAAACAAAAAAGATATCAACACGTTATTCTATATTCACTTAAATTATGTATTTGGTAGGTAAAATTATCTCACTGCTTATCACTTGTAGGCTTAGACCAACGCAGCCACTTAGATGTGGGTGACCTGGAGTGGAGACGTCATAGCGCTTTCAACCGATACATATTTTGGTTGTTTTATGCGGGATCTACTCACAAAAAATTTGTTCGTGTGGATTTGAAAGGAAAAACACAGTCATCAGTATTATACAGAGTTACGCGGCGTACTAAGCCGGGTCCATAATGGTCCTAAAGGGGCTATAATACCAATCATTATAAACTACTTTTACTATGGGGCCCAATTCTGTAATCACGATAAAAATACATTCACACTCGACAAAATGTATGGAGCAGCTTTAAGGACATGTCATATGGTTAAAAAAATCTAAATACAGTGGGTGTCAAACGTGTGGACTTGCACGTTGACAGAGGGAAATGCCTGAGCTTGACGACTCCTTTCCGTGTTGCTCTAAGCTTGTAGGAATAACGTCTTCTCACTGAGGTATAGGTACGTAGATTAGCTCTTCGTAAGGAACTGCGAGGAAGAATTTCTCGATGGTTTTAATAGCTAGATCGACTGCGTAGTCTACTATAGGTTTACCGAACTCCTGGGCTACTGTTCTCCAGTTTTCATTCAGGAAGGCCAGTACTGTGTCGCCTGGAAAATATAAGATACGATTGTAGTACACACTCTAAAGTATAAAAACAAATAATAAATAAATAAACAAACAATAAATAATGGCCAAGTGCGACTCGGTGACAAGTTTCTATTAATTACCAAGTTATTATACTCGAGTGCTTGTAGCAAACTGCGTAGCAAATTACTCCGACGATTGGAAGGCGTTATAATAACTCGTAATTCGGTTACTTGGACAACCTTATTCTATTTTGTGGTGGTACGGAACCCTCAGTGCGCGAGCCCGACTCGCACTTGGCCGATTGTTTGTGATGTGCAATGTGTAAAGAGTTTCTATTTATCTAAAATATCTTCATATTTTTGTCGTTTCCAGTTGGGAAAACCCGAAACCAATCGAACGGTCATTTAATTGTGAAAATCCGGAACAGGATAAGAAAACCTTAACAGAATATTAATTGGTTTGCCAGTAGCATGCGCCACCTCCAGTCAGTCAACCATGCAGCACAAATTACCTACGTATCGCTATGGCCAATCAATACCGTTGTCAGAGTACTGATGGAAACGGATGTCCTGTTACGTCCAATTTTCTAATTATGAATAAAACTTCCGAACTTATTGATAATTACCAAAAGGGTCTTAATTAAATCTCTTAATGCAACCTTAAATTATGCAACGCATAATTTCAATATGTAATTATGTATGCCTTATTTATATGTGCCATAACTCAAAACTGTGGTTAACAAATCGGGCCTTGATTCAAAAGCCTGCACTACAGATTAAAATAATTTTATTTAAGGAATGATTGGATCTTAATAGAGACATTTAGAAACGTGGTAACATTCTAAGTTTTTAAAATAACATATTACGTAGAAGTTTAGGTTAGAATTAAATTAGTTATTAGCCTAACATTAGGCTAGATTGTAAAGAAAGCGAAAAAAAAGACGAAATAGAATCGGATTATGAATTGAACTGGCTGTGCCCCGCGGTTTTACCCAGATAAAATTAGCATGTGTGTTGATTCAAAACTACCTTTATACCAAATTTCATATCCGTTCTGTTGTTAAAGAATTTAGTGTGGACAATCATACACACTTACACACAAACTTTCGAAGGTATAATAACTATTCTAATTAGTGTCATGTGATAGGTAATTAACTTGTAGTGGAATTTTCTACTAATTTATAAAAATATGAATTTATTTAAATGTATTATAATGATGGACCACCCTTCAAAAAGGTGAAGGAAAACATGGCTGTGATCATTATGTAACCGGCTCTAATTAAGACTAGTAGTTCGGCCCGAACTGTGTCTCCTAAATCTTTACAACGTCTTAACTTATTTTGCTCATATTCATAATAAATAATAATATATTTGCATGAACTACTTGCCTACAAAATTTCGCGATAATCGGATTAATAATACGCAATTTATCGTCGAACAAATAAAGAAAAAAACATGGAGTTCTTCAAAAGGCGAGTGTTTTAAGGATGGGCAACGTATTTGTGATACTCTTTTACAACTTTTATAAGTGACGATGACTGCTTACCAACAGGCAGCCCGGCTGCTTGTTTGCCACTTATGGCATTAAAAAAGAAACGTATAAATATACTAACAAAAATATACTAGTGACACTAGCTCGTAAGTATCTTTATCTGTAACTTTTATTTCTGGCGTGCACAATAAAGAGTTTCTATCTTTCTATTATTAGAAATACTGACAACATGGAACAACATTAGAATATGAGACCTCTCTTCGATCTGTCAAAATAAAAGTAATCTAATCTGTAGGTAGCATAAGAATCTGTCAACGTGGCGTTAGCTTTAACTTTGTCAGTATGCAATTTGTCTATATGACATTATTTTGTCTGTATGACATTTGTCTGTATGATATTTAGCATTTTTTAAATAAATAAATAAGCATTATAAAAAGGTACGAGCTATGCTGGTGCCACCTGTAAACAGTTTTTACCCGTGAACTCCGTTAGAGTAAGCCGTCTGCTAATAGGATGATATTTTCATCTATTGGTTAATTCTATCGGTCAGTGATTTCATTTTAATTTCAAAGTAATTTGATGTTAATTATTTAACTAGTTTTTAATTGAATTTTAATTGAATAATCGTGTCAAATTCGGATATATTAGAATTATTCCATTAACGAGAATCAATCGATTATTTTGAGGATTTATACGTAACTGTTTTATTTTTCTAATAATAAATATCAGGTTTCGCCCATATTTACAAATTATACAGAAGTGTATGTCCTGAATGAACCAATTGAACAAACCAATGCATCCACCACAATATGCCGTCCATTTGGTATTGCATCGTCGGGTAAAAGTAGTAGGTACCTATGCCTACAGCATTTCCAGTAAAGAAGAACACAAGGATACTTACTCAACTCCTTGCTGCCTTTGAAGAGGTTCTTGAGATCAAAAGTCATCCGATCACCGTAGTCGAAATCGTACTTGTAGTTCTTCAAAGCGAAGTGGTTTACCCCATTCGCGTCTTTGATGTACTTGGTGTTTATGTCTACCTTCATTTTGAGATTTGCTGAAACAGAGAACGTGAATGTTATTGATTTGCAAACACATAGATGTAAGAAATTAACTAAAAAAGTAAACTTTTACAAACTAATTTAAATCGGAAAATTCATCATCATCATCAGCAGTCAGAACGTCCACTGCTGAACATAGGCCTCCCCTTTGGAACTCCACTCTCTAACAAGAGCCTACCATCATGTACCCACGACTCTCACGATGTCGTTGGTCCACCTAGACTGCATCTTTCGGTTCGCGGTTCCGGTGCTATTCAATAACCATTCTTTTCCATCAGTTATGGGTTCTTCGAGCGATTTGGCCTGCCAATTGCCACTTCAACTTGCAAATTTTAATAGCTATGCCGGTGACTCTGTTTATTAGGCGAATGTCCACGTTTCGGAATATATCGCGCAAAGAAACTCCAAGTATAGCTCTGTAAATAGCCCACTGTGTGATTTTAAGTTTTTCTAAAATTAAGGACCACGCCTCGGTGCCATAAATTATTATTAAGTCATCTCTGGTAACACAGAATGGTTAAAGATCTTTGTATTTAGGCACCGAAAATTTATAATGACATATTGCCATCTAGTTTACTTGCAAGAAATGTAGACCAAATGCACGAATTACCTTATTTTGATTAACCAAACGTTTGAACATTTCAGAGCACTATCCTATTGTCCATAGTTTTAAATGCCTGCAGCAAAAAAATTTTACCGTCTCGATTTTTTTTCTCTGCGTGTGTTTAATCCCAAGCAGCATAGTCTCGGCTGAACAGATTAGAATGAAATCTAATGTTACGGTATCATCATCATCATTTCAGCTGTAGGACGTCCACTACTGGACACATGCCTCCCCCATTGATCTCCAAAAGGGCCGGTTGGAAGCGGCCTGCATCCAGCGTTTCCCTGCGGTCTCTTTTAGGTCGTCTGCCCATCTTGTAGGTGGACGTCTTACGCTGCGCTTACTGGTCCGTGGTCTCCATTGATTCGAGTTACGGTATATTGTGAACTAACATATAGTATTTTTTTTGTCTCGGCAAAATATACTGTTTACCGTGCGAATATCGAGAAAAAACGTAGGTCAAAACAGTGCTCTAAACAAATTTACAACGCCATTAAAATCTACTTACAAAGTGTAAAAAAGATAAATATAAGTCCTTACTTATTTTAATCTTTGCGTCTCCTTCACCATCGATTTGGAACAGCAAAATTCTGCCGACGGCATCGTACTGTCCTTTGATGGTCAAATTGCAGTGGAACTCCAGAACAAAGTGACGCTTTTCTAATTGTGATCTGTGAACATAGGCAATCACAATTTCTCCTCATTTAACATTTCCGACCTAATGTTACTGTGTAATCCAGTATGTTAATATATAATTGCCAAAGCAACTTCATCTCTGCATTTGGTTTTTAAGTTTTTACTACTAGAAGAGAACAGTGCCAATCATGATAAAGGAAAGATGAAAAAGACAAACAAAGAGGAAAAACTAAGGGAAAAAACTGTCCATAGTTTTTTTTTTATGTCAGAGAACGAATGTTAATTTCGAAACCGCGAGATACCGACTAGTCATTTATACCATTATTGGAGCTTATTGCAAAAATATCAATTTTTCAAGTCCTAAATGAAAGGCCTTTCTTTTAATAAAAGTAATGTTGTGGGGAAAATAAGCCGGCATCTAACGAAGGTTATTTATATTTAAAAATAAATCACTTTAGTCCAAAGATTCAACGTGAAAAATTTCAACCCGAGTTAATAATTGGAGTTTGTTTGCAAGTGGAATTAATAATTATGGCTAGGAGAGGAAGTTTGGGAAGCGCTCTGAAAAATGCTAAGCACTTTTGCTTAATTATTGTTTATCGTGGCGAATTTTCCCTTAAGTTCTTGGTAAAAAATTTGGTAGGTAAGTAAACCGAAGATTGCAGAATGATTTTTTGTACAAATTATGAAAAATAACACGAAAAAATTTAAAAAAGATATGTATTTACGAGTTAAGGATAGCATTTGGTAATAAAGTAAAATTATGACACGAGAGATACAATCTTTTTCTACTTTACGCATTCCTGCTTTTGTCGTGTTCAACAGAGCAAGACAAAAGCACTTATAGTTTCTGGTAGCTAAGCTCCAAAATTAACTATTTAGTTTTTTCTGTTATTTTACTTCTTATTATTTTTAGTGGTAACTTTTTCTCTTCCCGAATGTGTTTTTTGTTATAATTTTCATGACCGTGGGTTCAATGTCCTTTAGTCGTAATATTAAACGTGTTTATATAGTATTAAAAGCGTCAAACAAGTCAGAGTCAAGCAAAGTAAGTCACAGTCAAATCAAGCTCATGCCCCTGTAAAGTGGTCGAGATTTTCAAGAGGCTCCTATGGAGTTTTAGAAACAACACGAAATGACATGTTTCACTTCGTTATATCACTTGCTTACACTCGAGTACATTTACGAGCACTTAATAAATAATAATTCACTATTTACTATACATTGAAACTCGAAAATACAGTAGGATAGAAAAATAAATAAGTATAGGAAAATAATCCAACTACAAATGGTTATTTGTAGTTGCGATTATTGAAACGTCGTTGCCCATGTGCAATGTGTTTCGCAACTCTGTTTATAGTTATCTTTTCCTTCCTCAGAGAGAATTTTGGATTCACACGTCTTGTGCATTTAGTATCAAGTAGGTATTTAAATATTTTTGAGATTTATTACATCATCAAACAAGTCATAGTCAGAGTCAAGCAAAGGAAGCCACAGTCATGTCGAAGTCATACCGTAGAAAAGTAGTGGACATACACATAAGGTGAGATGAGTTTGTTCTTACCAATGGACAAAAATAGAACAGTAAAGTAAAAATTCAGAGAAAGAGTTTTTACAGTTACTTTATACATTCTCTCTAAATCGATTCCATATTCTTCAATAAGTCTTTTCCCCTAATATATTGGGACCTCGTTTGACTTTTAAGTTTGTCGCAATAATTTTAAAATAAAAACTGCATTATAATTTGTCAAGAATACCAATTTATTACTCAACAGGTTATTCAGAAATTCGAACCACGGCTAGAATCGTGATATCCTTGACACTTCGTTAGAATCAAGACGATAGACTTGCCTTGCATGGTCAACGCATACAAAATAAATACTACCAGAGGAAAAAAATATAAAAAACCGCCAAAATACTTATGAATTTCTAGAAACCAGTGACCAAACAGAGAAACCAAACTTCATTATAGTAGTACTAACTACTATAATTAAGTTTGTTGGAAAGAAAATGTCCATTAGTTTTACTGGTAAGGCTTTTTGGTAAAACTATTTTCACTACTGGGATTTTTGTGACAAAGAACAACGAAGAAACCCGAAAACACGCTCATTAAGGTGGTTTTGCTAAAGGTAAATATTTATTTTACAATGAAAAAGCGCAGTACAATGCTAGTGTCAGTTCAATCAATCCATTAATAGTAATTGTTTATGTGAGCATATTATTATGTTAAGCGCACTAAAATAAATTTACTAAATCTGAGTTGAAGATTGTAATTATCAGAAAAAGTAGAGCACGTGTTCATGAATAAATTAAGTTTGCATAAGCCGAGTAGCTATTTGCAAATGGAATAAAAATTTACACTAATACAATAAGGGAAATTAAATAAAAAATTAAGGGGAACCGACCACTTTAAAAAAGTCGTACCTCTTGGCTCAAAACTCCGGACAAAGTTCAACCTGAGCACGAGATTCCTATTCATGTAGCCTATTGCCCAATTTGTTGATAGCCTTGCTGATAGCCAACCCCCGGTAAGAGCCACCATGCCTCAAAAATAAGAACAGAATGAGAAAAAAAAAAGAAAAAATACTTTGGAGACGTACCTACCAATTACACAAATTTTACTAAAACGAATTTCAGATTACCAACAAGACTCGCTAAAGTTGTATTTAGCGTAAGGGTTTTAATGGAAAAACGTTGGTTAATATTTTTTTATGTTAAGTAGGTGGCAAACAAGCAGACAAGCTGCCTGATGGTAGCAGTCAACGTCACCTATGGATACTTGTAGCACCAGAGGCATCACAAAGTAAAGTAAGTGTTTTTCTAAGTAAAAAATGTAATAAACTACGAGAAATATTTACTAGTTTCAACTTCACTGAATATAGGTCCAATAAAAAAATTGTATTAAATTTTTACTCACATTACATTATCAACGATGCATTTTCTAAAGCCAGACACCTTTCCTTGATAGAACGTCACCTTCAACCCACTTAGGGGTATGGCCAGCTTTTCTATGACGAAAGGATCCAAGGGAGGTACTCCTAGTTCTGGCATGCCTTTCACAAAGTCTGGGATGGCGTCTTGTGTTGCTTTTACTAGGCATTCTCGTGTCGTGGCGTTGCAGGGATGAATAAAGTCCGCTGAAAAAAATCTACACTTAGTTATTGCATACTTATTGTAAAAGCGAAACGTACTTAATGAGTTAAGAGGTAAAAACAGCTCTGTTTTTGTCCACCTTTTATCGATTAAAATTTGAATCTTTTTTATTTTATAATCATTCGATAAACTTGGTAAATAGAGGTTTCAATTATACTTTTTTTATACCAGAATAAAAGGTTAAGTCTAGTACTTTTTTACGCCCCTCGTTATGTTGTTTTGATGTGACTAATAAGTAACTTACAAATAAAACATTTTAAGATATTGCTCGTTAGTTATTGGTCATTGTAATATTATTGACAGTGGTAATTTTTTATTGACCACAAGTACATACTACTCAGAGAAAAATATGTTTATTTAGTTTGTAAAAGGTGACATGCTGTGAATGTCATTGATACTTGACCGGTTATGAGTAAACATTGCTTGAGTGAGATATTATACAAATAGTGTCCAAAGTACGAAAACTCTATCTTCACAAAAGCCATAAAAAGAGATGAAATTGAAGTACGAAAATTCACGCGCAACTGTAAAATTTCATAGTGGAATAGAATATACTTTTTCATCCCATCTGTTCGAAAAGGACGATTTCGTTCACCTTTAAGTGCACCCAAAGGTGGTGTTTTCTATACGAAACTTTTAGCGGGCAGTAATGAGTTTTTAATCTTCTTTATAAGTGCGCCGCAATTACCTTTACCGCGCTCTTTTTGAATTTGGAACATCTTAGTGTTCAGTGCCAAAGAAATCGACGCAGATATTGTTTGAATAAAAACTGGCTGGTACGACGGTACATAGACGCGCCGCCAGCTGAATAAAAAAAAGAAATCAAATTAAAAACGCGCGTTTCCGTAAATTTTCACGGATTGTTAGAAATTCATGGTTTTGTGTAACAATAAATTTTCATAATTGAGAAAATGTCTCAAATGTAAATATAAGTTTTAAGTTGTTTTATTATTAGATACTATTTAATTTTAATATAGTTGTTACTCTATGTTTTATTAAATAACAATATTACAATAAAATATGAGGCGCCTTTTATTTTCTCATAGTGGGTGATGAAAAGTAGAGTGTATCACTCCGGCGCAAAATATTTTTTTGGCTCGGGTGACGTACTTTGAATCCCTCGCTACGTTCAGGATTCTACTAAAGAATACCTCGCTACACTCGGGATTCTACTAAAGAATCCCTCGCTACACTCGGGATTCTACTCTAGACTCACTTCGCTCTGGATTCAAAAAAGCGCCCTCGCCGTAAAAATATTATTTTGCTCCCTTATGTTACAATCTACTATTATTGCACATAACAAAGAACTAAACGTAATTATAAATCATCAATAAATAGCTGCTGTCTTTGCAGACATACTATAAATAAGTGCTTATATACTTAACTAGTTAAGCACTAAGATAAGACTAAAATTTACTATTGCGATTAGTAATTTCACTAGTGAAATGTACATTATTTATGTATATATAAAAATCAATGTGTGTATTTATGTATGTTCTCTATGGATTCCAAAATGGCTGGACTGATTTTGAGAATGGGATAAAATTAAGTTGCTACATTTGACCCAAACAAACGAGGAAAGTTACATAAAAGCTTGTAAAAATGGGCCATCACTGAGGTTCACACTATTTGCTACATAAAAAAATAATTAAGGTAAATTCAAATTTCAAACAGTTTTTTTGTCCTTGTAGCTAGGTCGGGTCGCGAAGCCGGGCGGGCGGGTCGCTAGTAATATTATAAAGAGGAAAGATTTGATTGTTTGTTTGCATTGAATAGGCTCCGAAAATACTGAACCGATTTGAAAAATTATTTCACTGTTGGGAAGCTACTCTATCGCCGGGTGACATAGGCTATAATCTATACCCGTGCGAAGCTGGGGCGGACCGCTAGTAACTTATAAAGCTGGATCCAGATTGGAGACATTTCATTTACCATGGCAGATCATCACATGAGGCAGTGTCAGGTCAAGTTTGATATCTTTTACACCGGAGCATAAACAAGAGCTGAGACAGGGCTGGCGCACTCCTTACCTTAGGTATGAAGCTACAAGTAACCGACTTGTCGGACCTGCCGCGCCCGCTGCCACGCGATAGACAGCGATCATTATATTTGCAAAAAAATATTATTATTCTTTACAGAATCATGTAAAGCAATTTTCTGTAATGCATATTATTACTTACATATGTCAATAAACTATTTTTTGCTGTTTCAAACGGTTTATTGAGAAAATGTAAGTAATACGGTGCGTTACTGTTAAATAGCTGTACACGGTAATGTAAAGAACAACCAACAATTTTCACAAACACTGTGTCATATTAAAGAATTACCCGGCCTAGCTAAATGGAAAAAAAACTGTTTCAAATTTGAATTTCCCGGCATTGGTGAAACGTACCACCTTAAAATGGTAAGATTGAGATATATCACACCATCAGCCATTAAATGTCCACTGCTGAACAAGGCCTCCCTCTTAGAGAGGGGTGTTGCCATAATCCCCACGCTTGGCAGGCGGCTTGGAGATCGCAGTACGTTCACCGTGTACTAACAGGACGCTGCTGCCCATCCTCCGGTGGGTCTGGTCGCAGTTTTAGGACATACCCGGGTCCTGAGATATATCACATTAAGATATATCTTTAAATGGGTAATACAACTACAAAAAAACTACAAACTGCTATGCACAGTTTGGCAGAGTTGTATAACAATAACATTTATATTATTCACTAAGATGAATAACAAAAAAAAGGACTATCAAATGAAGAATATCCTCTTCCCGCTTGAAAACTCGATTCAATCCTGACTAGGAAGACAACTATTATTAATAATGACAGTAAGAAGAATAATTCTTGTAAAAAAATTAAAGGTCAAACAGCAAAGTCCATTGAAAAGTCATTTATCATTCCGAAAACTGTTATTTTACCATCATTGTAACAAGATGTAGTTTAAAGGTCAAAGTCAATGAAGTATTTTTCATTACTTCTAGTTCTTCTATATTCAACATCTACAGTCACAACAAGACGTTTAAAATTAAAATGTGTTTTAACGACGGTGACATAAACCGTCTTATTACAAAACACGGTTTAACTTTAGTACTGGGATTAGTACCAGGTTAAACCATGGACTAAAATAAACGTTATTATAAAACGAAGTTTTTCTCTAAACCACGGATTGTCTATGGTACTAAAGTTAGACCGCCGAGACCCCTAGTTTAACTATGGACTAACTTCGGTACTAATAGAATTTGGTTATAATTATTTTATTTAGTGTTTTTATTATTTACATATCGTTTAAAATGGATTTTAACACGATTGACATGATGAATTCAGAAGATTTGGACATGCTGGAGGCATCGCGGCGATCTGACAGACCTCGTCATCGTGTGAATCCTTTCGAATTGAGTGACGAAGAACTAAGATATAAATATAGGTTCACAAAACGCTTTGGCCCAAAAATAGTGTATGTTTTACGTGAGGATCTGGTCCACGATCCTAGAGGCAGCCCATTAAGCCCTGAAGTTCAAGTGTCTTGCGCTTTATGCAACTGGGCTCGCTTGTTTATAACCTTGGTAGATTACAATATAGCTATAGGTAGGTACTTACGCAAAAAGTAAAAAATATACACTGATGCATTAAATTATTGTTTTCTTTGTATATTCAAGACATTACAGCCGATTTGCATAGTGTATCTCAACCAGTCAGTAAAACTTGCAAAAATGTAGCGGGTATTATGTTCCATTTCATAGATAATTATAAAATTGCGAGCTACATTAAATGAACAGGAGGAAGCTATGAGAAAATTTAAGAACATTGCTAATTTTCCCACCGTAATTACAAAGATTTCATTGAACTACTTAATGTCTTTGGATAATTACAAATATTTATCTGAACGCCTCGAATTACGCGGGACAGGCGCATAGCTTTTTTCTACGCTAGGATTTTGGCGTCGCACGTGATCGTATTATGCCATGAATTTGAAAAGTGCTCAAAATAATAAGTTATGCTTGTTTAATAGATTGAAACCTAAACAAACAGCAATTTAAGATAGCTAAATATCTTAAATTGCATTAATAAATAATTATTTAAGCTTTTGAAGTGTGTTTTAAACCTGCAGGAACGAATGAATGATTTCAATTTTTGTTTCTTATCTGTGGCTAATATTGAAACCATGGACTATCTTTGGTATCAGCTGGTCCTCGATTAGTCGAAGATTTGTAATAAGGTCAAGTTTTAATCCCTTAGTACCGTAACAAACTCGGACTTTTTAGTCCTGGTTTAAACCTGGACTGATGGACTTTTTTGTAATAAGGCGGAAAGAGTTCATGGATATCAAGTATGGCTTGAGATAATCGCCAGCAACAGAAACAACCCAATGCGTAACAGCAACCTATAAACAGTAAGATGACTAGTAACTATACCAAAAATGTATTTGTTTTAGCTTATTTTTGTGTGGAATAAAAGTTTGCCAAATATATTTTTTATTCAAAAGAGCAAATGGCAAAAAAGCTTATTACTAAATAGTTCTAATCTATTGCATCAAATTGAAAAACTGTATCTGAAACACTGAGATTCGCCAAGCGTCGCACCAAAGCTATAGATATCGTGAAAAGGGCAACAGAACTAAAGTAGAGCTGGGCGGGACACAAGGCCAGACGGAATGATGGGAGGTGGTGTACAGCAGCATGGTGGTCGAGACTAACTTGGCGAAACCCGGGCCCATGGAAGACGAGATGGACCGACGACATCAAAAGAACTGTTGGAAACCAATGCATGTGACTGGCGAGAGACCGGGGAGAGTGGAATAAAGGGAGGCTTATACCCCGCAGTATAATTTAGTGCTGATGATGATGATGATTGCAAATTATTTTAGTAAAGAAACTAAGAAATAAGCTCTTCCGTTCTGCTCTAATATTAGAAGTACTTAAAGAACAAAGATATAAATATAATTATAACGTATGCGGAAAAATAAAGACCATCCTTACTTCTTTATGCTGCAAAGGTTACATTGAGTCATTTTGCTACCAAAGTCAAGGCCGTCGGTTAGCACGGGGTTTATAGCTGGCTGCTATAATCTTTTACGCATATTTTTTTATGCTTTAATGTGCTAATATTGAGATGTGCTATTTTTTGATGTTCCTAATAATCTTGTAGAAAAAAAGATTTGTGACGGAGTCAAATGCATTTTTTCTTGTCTTTTAAAACGTACAGTTATACTTTGTGTTTTTATACCACCTGCTCAACAGTTTCCAGGTATGTTTTATGCAATTTTAACCTAAATAAAATAATATTTGAGAAGTGCAGAGAATAATGTTGTACTGGATTTAATTGTTCCATCTGCGCAGGTCAATGGTATTGTACTTAATTTAATTATTGCCGCTGCGTTTTAATTTTTCTAATCCAGTTTCTATCTAATCTGTGAGGACCTAAGTTTATTTAAAGGCTTTTAAATTAATCCCTTTTTAGTCTTAAATCCCTCGCTATGCTTGGAAGTTACCTCTAAAATTCTTCGATACGCTTGAGATTCAATTTATGCTCCCGTGACTAAAAACACTGTATCAACCCACTACTTAGTAATCTACTTTTATTTATTATGGGTGCGAAGTCTATGATTTTTTTATGTAGTGTATTGCAGAAAAGTATTTTTTATTGGCATAGACTAAGCAAACTAAAGTTATTCTATAAGTAATTGTATGCGTGCGTACTGCTTGCTATACTTACCATGGACTTACCGAAATCCAAGTACCGGTATAAATAAAATGTAAGTTAAGTACCTTATAAAATAAACCAAGATCTGCTGAAATCATCCTGACTCGAATCTGCAGAGAGCAGATTCGATAATTACATCCAAACAAATCCAAACCACTTGAGACGTCTTCAATTAGACGTTAATGAGGGATCATCGGTTCGCGTAATGTTATTTGATGGAACAGGATCCGGAAGCACTTTCGTTTGATTGCATTTCTCCAGAGATCATTTCTTATCAAAAATCAGCCCAGCAAGATTATTCTCAGGCAATAGAGATTATTCTGGTGATTTGTCACTATCATCAAGATAATATACATAACGATATTAATTGCATTAGAATTATCATATCACTGACACTAACTCCAAAATAGATTCAAGTCCAGTTTTTGGTAGAGCACTAAATCCTTATAAAATTTTACCAACCTTGGTTACGTCGTATAGTTGACAGAAGAGAGGCAGAGTATAATTTTCACATTTTATAAGTCACTAGCGACCGCCCGCCCGGCTTCGCACGGATGTAATTTACGTGCAAAGCCGGGGCGGGTCGCTAGTTATATATATAAACCTTCCTTGAAAATGTATCTAACTGATGGTGAAAACCGCATCAAAATCCGTTGCGTGGTTTAGGAGGAGTTAGCGGCCATACAGACATAGAGACAGACAGACAGACGCGGAAAGCGACTTCAATTTATACTATGTAGAGAAGAGATAGAGATGTGTGACCAAAAAAAGTTTCATCTCATACAGGTGCGTTATGGTAAGCACCACCAATAATAAATTGATAGTGCTAAGTAAAAAAAAAAAAAAAAAAATGGAATCGTTTTTAAAAAAAAAAAGGTGAATACAAAATGTATTGTTTATGTTACAAAATGTGTTATATAGATTACACATATTTTTTAAAATAAATATGCAGGGCTTATCCTTTTCATGGATTATTATTTGTACGATGATTATTTATTTTTTTATTTGGAAAAACTTTCTACATAATTATGTTGGATTGTAAGGTATAATTATATGAATACAGGTCGTGTACGGTATAACATAGAAAAAAATATAGTTAAAATCATAGAAAATACTACCTTAACCCTAAAAGTAATATATCATTATATATTTTTTAAGTTCCTAATAAATGGCAGCATCACATAAATGTAAAACTAAATTAATCAAAATTAAACTAACCTTATAAGTTTTTTTTTAATGAATCATAGGCTTTCTTTTGACCACCATCACGCCTGATGTTAAGCGATGATGCGGTCTACGTTGGAGCACGCTTGCCTAGAAGGAACCGATTCACTCGTGATTTGAAGACACCTAGATTGTAACCATCGGGGAACACCCATTCAGGCAGCGAATTCCACAGACTAGCAGTTCGCATAATAAATGTGGAATCAAAGCGCTTCGTACGGGTTTTTGGAATATCAACCATAAAGCGGTGACGATTTTTCGTGCCCGCTCTGGCAGTCCGATAGAAAAATGGCCAAAAGGGAATTAGATCAATTGTCCAACAAGTACCTAATGACAGTGCAGATTGAGACATTTTAACTTCTTGTTTATTTTTTTATAGGTAGGTAGGTAGTCATGAGGTTCGTATTATAAAAAGTGCAGTGGCAAGGTTATGGTAGAAAATTTTGTATGAAAAATCATCATCATTGTCAGCCTGTATCAACCCACTGCTGGGTATAGGCCTCCTCTTCCTTCCGCCATTGATCCCTGTCTCGGGCTAATCCGCATGAAAAATATTTGCAACAATTACTTATGAGATGTTTGTAAATATCTGATCGTTATACTGACTAGTAACTTGAATATTCTTTTTTTAATGTTTAGTATGCACTCGTAATTTAGCAACCTTGCAGCATATTATTAATATTTGAAGTGTTCTCGACCTCATTCTTTTATAACTGATTAAGATTGAAATCTAAAAATTATATTCTTACTGATCTTTGAAAGTATCTTCAATATCAAAATACCTAAAAATAAATTCATGTTCGTAGAATCGCTTTAACTTTAAACGTCATAAATAAACATAAATTATTCAAGGTACAGTTATATAACTTTAATAGGTATATGTTTAGCCATGGGTAGTGTGTTAAATTTAAATAAGTGTATTAATTGAATTATCGAAATAAATTTATAAAGTGTTTTTTATTAGATTAATTAGATACGTAAGTATTAACGAAATGAAAGGTTCGATCAACACCAATCAAAGCCCTAATTTAAGTTCTATTGGAAAATTGCAAAAAGGAATAAAGTCCGATTTTTGAAATTGTAACAACCTGAAAAACCCGTAATAATTTTTTACCATTTTTTTACTCAGTTTTTTTTTTTCATAAACGAATTGTTTTGTTATCGTTTATTGTTTAAATTTAATTTGCACCAAACCTTTTTCGAAAAGTTTTACTTTATTAACACTTTTTTAATTATTAGCACATAATTAACTTTCGCGATTACTTTAACATTGCAATAAATATTACATCTAAATCAAGTTTTATATGGTTTTGTAACATATTTATATTATCAACTATTCAAATATTGCATGGCTTATTTCACAAAATAAATCCGAATAAAATCACGACTTACGTGCTAATTTAGCCTGTGCATCCTCACAGAAAAATAAAACCAGGCAAAGAACCACACCACTTGCAATTGCCTGCAAACTCATCTTCAATTCGGACAATGTGCTCAATTAGAGGTGGCTTCACTACTGTAAATGCGGCGCAGAGAATAACAGCTATATATCGACTAAATGTAAAGACATTAGGGCCTTTGACACGACATTGGGCCTTCAATCCGCGACTGACATTGTAAACGCAGGAGAGTTGATTAAAACAGTACTTCAACTCACGCTAGTTGTTGTGGCACAACTATTGGCGCGCTTTGAAAGTAAAACTGACTCGAATGCCGTGATGAGAAACATTATTACGCTCTCATGTGCCGTCACGTTTCACATCTGCCGGGCATCCCGTGATGGCCTATTTTTTTGGTAACATTAATAGCTCAGTGGTTGGTACGTTTGACTTCCACCCCGCAGTAGGTTCAAATGATGAGCTTAATCTGCAAGGAAGGAAAACTTGGGAAGAAACCATAAAATAATTATAATGTTGGTGGGGTACTACTACTTTCAAGCTTAAAATATGTCTCTAGGTACTCAATACCATAAGTAGAGAGATATTCGCGAAAAACCGATTTTTGTGACCTTTGACCTTGAATATCTTAAGACGCGGACATGAGATTTTTTGCGACTTGTAAGACAACTTTTACCAAAATAAAAGTTTGTACTAGTTCACAGCTTATTATCTTTCATTTCGAGGTTGACCCTTTTTCTTTCTTAAGTGCTTGAAGGATCCCGCACAGGGCACACAATGTTTTCGTTGCTCACGCTTTATGCTGCTGTTGATACCCATTTGACTTTGGAAGCCTTTAGTGCTCCTGTGTCCCACTAGCATTAGCACCTGATTGGGAGAAAAATTAAAACACGATTTTGTGGATCTACCTATTATAGATGTAACAGAGATGTTACATGCATCAATGCTTCTAATTTTGTGAAGTTTAGTCACTGTCTCTACACTATGTGCAAGCGGACAACCGGTCCCGATCGGAACTTGTAATTATTTCATTATTACCTTCTTGTACAAAAAGAAGCAATGATTTCCAACAAAGATCTTTTCCATATTTTTCCCATTTTTACAGGATACTTAATTGGAGTATTTCCGCTCTAAAAGCGCAAAGTGCTTTTTTATGGTTTCCTGAAAGTCCAACTTAATAAATATAAAATCAACAGTAATTTGATTAGATTGTGAAGACTCCTCTTATTCGGTATATCTTCCATGTAGATTAAAATAAATAAATAAATAAGACTTGCATACAAAAGAGGAGTTCAGCGGGTTATTTACCTTAGATAGCTAAGTTCAAGTAATTGTTGGGCCATTTTTGTCCAAAAGGCGGAGGAGATAGAAAAAACACTGTTTCGTCGCGTATTTTTCTTCTATTTCCTCTGCTGTCTTTGAGTGCAGCCTTAAAGATTGAAGTTATATGAAAATCTACGCGATACAGCTACAGCTAGTAGATATATATGTATTAAATATATTCTGAGATTAGAATTAGCAAGCTGAAGTGGCAATGGGCTGGCCATATCTGTAGAAGAACTGACAACCGCTGGAGTAGACGGGTTCTAGAGTGGAGACCGCGTATCGGCAAACGTAGAGTAGGACGCCCTGCAGCCAGGTGGAGTGACAACCTGCGAAAGGCGGCTGGTGGCAAGTGGATGCGAAAAGCAGAAGATCGTGCCTTGTGGCGTTCTTTAGGAGAGGCCTACGTCCAGCAGTGGACGAATATCAAATAGGCTGGTGATGATGATGATGATGATATTCTGAGATGGTTCCTTATCATAATTATATGGTTAATTTATTCATATTAGATCCCTACTTAGCGACTTTTGTCTGAGGTCTTTGTACTAAAAAATATCACAAAAACTTGTAACAAAAATTATATTTGCCTAAAGTTTAACAAAAACACCTAAACCGCTTCTCAGTAATCAAAAGGCAATTACATCTGAATTTGCGCATACGTTAGCATTGTGGTACTTCCTTATTTCGGCAAAAAGATTAGTTGTTATAACTAAAGTAATTGCTGATATTTACAATGGTAATATGAAATTATAGCTTTTTCTGAAACATGGTATTAAATGCGTAAATTTTTTGAAGGACAGACTTTGACGAAAATTTATCATTGAAGAGTAATTGGTCGCCAATATCTGTCTTTTAGAATTGATGTCAACGATAAAATTTTATATTACCTTTTGCCACTAAACAGAGACGAATGCACGCAGCATCTGAATGTATCTTATTCTATATTCTCTCATGGAGGTTACTTGTTCATTATTCTTTAATTTATTTATTATCTAAGATTGATTGATAGCCAATGTTTAAATGAAATTTAAAAATTGTCTCTAACTATAGGTATATTTTTAAATTAATGTCTACGCAATATTTGAGAAAAGTACTACACAAGTTTTGCTGACAACTGAGCATTTTTTATGGACTCAGGTGTGTATGGCTCACTTAAAATTTTTTACGCACACTAAGAAATTTGTAGCGACGTCAACGAACAAACTAATAGTCCACATGCAAAAAATTTCGTCTGCTGCGTGAGTTTGAATAAGGGCGACAAGCCTGATTTAGGCCAGATGCGTTCGTACCCATCACGTCACCAAATCATATCTCCCTTGTCTGATCTGAAGAGTTATCATTAACTTTTCTTATAATAAGAGAGCGGAACGTCATAGCAAAACAATTGAAATATAATAGAGAATGGGTCATTGTTTTATCGAGTACTAGCTGTTGCCCGCGACTTCGTACGCGTAGACTTTCATCTAATGTTTCAACCCCCTTTTGCCCCCCTTAATTCAACCCTTTAGCAAAATCCTTTCTGAGCGGACCACCGAATCTACCTGCCAAATTTCAGCTTCGTAGGTTAAGTAGTTTTCGAGATTTCGTGTTTAATGAGTGAATGAGTGAGTAGATGAATTTCGCTTTTATATATATATAGATAGATTCAAGTTTTCGATACTTTTTATTTTTAATTGCTGGCTAAAAGCAAGTCTGTGATAAATTTCTGCTCACCACTGGTGCTCGTATGATCAACGAAGTTAGGCAACGTCGGGCGCGGTCGGTACTTGGATGGGCGACCGCCTGGGTGTGATGTTGTCTTTTTGCACTACTTCTATGTACTTTAGTAGTAACCAATTTATGTGGTGATACGGAACTCTCAGTGCGCAAGCCCATTTCACACTCAGTCGGTTTTATTAGATTTTGAACATATAATATTATGATACAGCAATCGAACTCTACAAAGACTTTCATGACATCAAAAACTTTAAAATGACAATAAATATAACCGATATATAAATTTATTTACAATATTACAGTCAACTTTGGCCTTGCACTTTGGATGAAAATTTTATTCGGGTCCATAATATCTACTCGAAACTTTATTGAATTCCTTATTGCATACATAAATCTAAAAACATGTAGTAAGTCATGTTAGATATTGAAATCTCGTAGATTAAAATAAGTTTATATTTATTGCTATTTTTAACTTACTTTGTATTATATGGCTACATGCACAGATAAAGGTCACGTATAACAGGAAATACTGCATGCTTAAAGATAATAGGTTAAACTGAAATCTACGGAATAGATTTTGTTAAAGTTTAATAATATTTTGCAGCGTTAAATTTTAATATATTCAATGCCATTTTTTGTCGATAAAAACTGGAAGCAACTGCTTCAGGTTTTTATCAAATAAATAAAACTACGGTTGACTAACCAAAGTTAAAAAAAAAAAAAAAGATCTCTGTCTTTTAAGGGTCTGAATAAATATTTAGTAATATCTAGTCATAGTTTAATTGTTGAATAAAAATTAATGCCCTTTTCAGCCGATGCGCCGTAAACGCGCGAGTAATTACTCGCGCGATAACAACAACAAGGTACGCGTAACAAGGTACAAGGTATTCTGCTTAATAACAAATGCTGCCACCCTCCATCCAAAAGTCCAAAGTAAAAGAAAAAGTGAGCTCCTCCGAGCGTGGCGTGTCAGTGCCCTCCTCGCTAGCGCCGCTGTCGGACGGTATGCGAACTTTCTAAACGCTGATTGGTTGCCAACTACACATTCGTTAGCATTGTCAGCAGCGTACGTTATTGTAGCGATACTTACACCAATGATGTCCGTCACCGATCCACCGAAACTAGGCTAGGTGGCGCTTAACTAAATAATCTAATCCATAACTTAATCCGTAACTATTCGCTAGTAGGTGCGCCCGAGTGCCGAAACATCAATTTTCAGACGTCTGTTGCCATTTGTCTCTGTCGGTTCCGTTTTTTTGTCACTCGAAGAATATCGATGCACCGACATACTTAATTGATTGTTTTGACATTACTTGTGAGCTACAACACTTTTTGCTTAGTACCAATGGCAGTGGAAGTTGCTTAGTAGTCTATCTCTAAGCAACAATTGTTGTAGCTCATTGTAAGCGATGCGCAGCACTTGCGCGCGTTTACTATGCATCGTCTGCAATATGCTTAACAGATAATTATTCCAACAAGTTGTCTTTTGATTGAATTACGTATATAAAAAAACGACTTATATAATAAACCATATAACGTCGAAGTATAACGTTAAAAATCAAAATAGTATACGGATTACGGAATCGTCATAGAGAAAATTGGTTCAAATGATGGCAAAAGTCCAGGAGCGCTCTGTCCTTTTCGGACAGGTATGGCTTATACAATATGGCTAATAGGTCTGTGTCCTAATGTTTAATTTAATCCAAATAACAGGCTTAGCGAAGAATATAATTATTTAAATACTTTACACCATACTTAAAAAGGTAATATAAATTATATAATAGTTGTTGCTCTGCCCCCCCTCCCGCAAACGTGTTAGTATAGGATTTGTATGGAGCACGCACAGCTTGACGTCATAACGTGCTATAGTGCGCTCTCTATCTAGCATGAAATTAAAATACGTAATGTATAACATTTTTATTTTTGTGCAAATTCTAATTTTATTTTCGTTAATGGGCTCTATTTATGATCAGCTTATTTGGGGTAAAAAATGAGGACAAAGGCCTTTTATGATATCTAGCAATGTCTTATTGTGATATAATAGTTGTTTTATTTACAAGATTTCCTAAAAAAGACAAAGCTAGATCGTCGGTCCAGAATTCGGTTTTACGTATGTATTTCAGCTTTTGACTGACACGTAAATCAAACCTACGTGTCACTCAAGAGGTTTTCATCATCATCATCATTCATCAACCCGAAGACATCCACTGCCAAGCAACTCCCCCCCTTAGATTTTTACACTGAACGACAGCTTGCTATCTCACAATTTCGTCGGTCCATCTAGTGGAAGGCCTACCTATGTCTTCTAGTTCGTGGTCTTCACTCAAGAACCTTCCTTCACCATTGGTTATCAGTTATTCGAGCGATGTGGCCCGCCTATTGTCACTTTAACTTGCAAATCTGAACAGCAATGTCAGTGACTGTGGATATTCAGCGAATATCCTCGATTTAGATTCTATCGCGCAAAGAAAATCCAAGCATTGCCTCCATTGCCCGCTGTGCAAAGAGCTAATAAGTGGTTAAAATTAATATACTTCAAAGTTGTAATTTTTATTTTTATTGTCTTAGATAGTAACTACTTAAATAATAGTATGGGTACAAAATTGGTCTTAATTATAGGAAACAATAATAACATGTGAGTAATAAACTAATAATAAGTTATTACGTTATTTTCGTGTTTCAAGTTTCCGAGTCTTTTTTAGTACGACTTTCCGAGTTTTCCGAGTAAAAGTTGTGTCAAACATATATTTTGTGATATTTAATGACCTCGGTTAGTATTAATTTATTACAAAGTTGACATTAAAATCTTTTAAACATTTCACAAAAAGTAAATGTTGCCATTATATCGTTACTTAATTCACAGTTGTTTCTTATTAAAATATATTAAATTTAAAATTATAGCAAATATTTTGATATTTCAAGGCAAGTACAATACCTATATACCTAATGATTACTCCCATATTTGTCCTCTAATGAAGATAAGTAGGTATGCAAAAGAACTGACAAGCCGGCCAGAGATAGTAACACTGACAGCTGACCTACGCTACGCCAAAGTGGGAGAGCGTGACCTAACCGTAGCGGGCCAGCGTGGCTTACTTGGCCGCGAAATTCGCTTGGAAATCTTGACTTGGAAAATTTGGCTTGCAAAATACGTCGCATCCGCGACAGCGCACGGGTGTGCTTCTGACGTCACAATATCAACGCAACCGTGCATAGCGTGAGCGTGGCCTGCTATAAATATTTAAACTAGACAGCTCGTACAAAATTAAGCTATCTGTGGCCAACTTTACACATCGACTAAGGGCGAGCAACGCAGCACTTTGAGCACAAAAAGTACCTATTTAGGACTCTTAAGAAATTGGTCGGTCATCGATCTATCAAACCCATGATACCTAGGAATCATGATCAAACCTCACCCTGACAAATCTGCGGAGATTTCAGTGGTATGGTAAGAGGATGGAGGGTGGGTGAAATTTTGACGTTTAAAAAGATTTGTTACAAAAATAAGATAATACTTTATGATAAGGCGCTTTAAGCAGGTAACTGCAGGTGATACAATAAACGCCCATCGCTTGTCTTACAATTTTCTTAACGCCTGACGCCGAAAAACTTTTTTTTTTTTTAATTATAATATTTATTATTATAAGTTTGATTCTTAAGTTTGTCTGTAGATTCGTAGCTTACAAACGGATAAACTGATTGCAATGCGGTTTTTTTATTGGAAGCTAGTTGAACATTTGATGAAAATCTGTCATGGTGTTTAAAGGTTGTGTGCTCTTCTCCGAAAAGTTTGGGGCTTTGTATTCGTTATGTAAACGTTTCCTGATCGTTTTTTATGTCCACTTACTGGGTGCACTTAAACTATTTACATTTTAATTTATAACTAGGTGGGCTTCGTGGTTGGTCGGAAGTTTTTAAACTATTACGGTTTTCCACAACGGTTTCGGTTGTGTTTGTTGTTGTCCATAACCTTATCACGGTTCAGGGGCGGATCCAGGATTTCATTTGGGGGGGGGGGGGGGGCATTCTGACAAGTATAGGTACCTATGAGTATGCTGTGTAAAAGTGCACCTAAATCAATTCGAAAAACTGAGTCAAATGTATGGAACTGCTAGGCTGGTGTTTTGGGGCATGGGGGCCATGCCCTGGATCCGCCAATGTCACGGTTGATATCCCATTAGTAATCATATTACTAAGGTTTTCTCGATTATTGAACATAAAAATTAAACTTTTAACGGATCAAATTGTTAACGGATTTAGAAGTCCGTATAATCTTGATTGTGACTCTGGTTTATCCTATATCGAGTAAAAAAATAGAAGCATAGTTAACCAAGCAGAAAATATAGCAGTCATGAAAAAGCTTCGCCATAAACGTGGCCTAAATTACACTAAGTTACCTGTTCCTAATAAAACTCTAGTGTATTGTGGCCAAGAGTCGAGAACAGACTTGCATGAAAAAGTAGGAGAAGAATTGTTTGTAGAGTTTGTTTTACTTTCTAGTCTTGCGTAATTTTTGGAAACTAACGTATAATTCAAAGATACGTTTTTGACAGTACCAATTTTTTTTAATACTCCGCTATGTCTGAATAATTAAGTAATTTATATTCACTCGGTGTATTTGAATGATGTGGTGTATTTATTTTTACGGACAATAACGCGGATCCTATTAAACTAAACAAAATTTTACTGCTCTAATTTGTTGCCAACCTTCTTTGACGTATTGAAATAAGAAGATAACTTTAATGCTAACAGATTGATTTGTGTTTTTTTTCATTCTATTGTACTTGCCAGTAAACTAAACTGGTACAACAGTGTTTGATAAATTTGATTTTGTTAGTGGACTGTATCTAATTTTTGTTTGGGATTGCTGGAAAAGGGAAGGAGTCACCGGTTGGGTTGTCTGTGTCCTTGTTAATTTGTGCCTATTTGTTTGTTTTGGGGTACCACATATAACTACAATACTAAATCACTGTTAGCTTGTTGTTGTTTGGTTTCTCACGTATAATTAGTTATAATAGGAAGTATTTCTCGCTCATAGTGTATGTAATATGGCGGGGAGCTGGAGAGGAACTGAGGTTGGTAGATTGGACAGAAGGTGGCGCGAGTGCGCTGGAATGATGACGTAGGAAAGGGCGGGAATTTGAATAGTCCACACTGAATTTGCTTTATCAAACAGAATCGAAGACACTATCATACCACTTTGATTAGCGTCTCTCTAACAACACTTAGTGCGTTGCCATTAAATTTTACTAGGCATGATAAATAATATATTATAGTCAAAGGGTACGAAGAGGGTTGCCAGTTGCCAGGTCAGTTGACCAAATTATCGGGACGATATTTTATATAAACGAGATTTTGGCTTTGATGCCGGAAGAAATTTTTGGATTATGATTACCAATTACATGAGACAGCGTGATAATCAAGTTTGTTTACGTTGTTCCATCTATTTGGATTTAAAGGAAACCATAATTTTGGGTGCTTTTGGAGAATATAAAAAACTATTTAAAATTTGTATTCAAATTTAATTTATTCACGCATGCGTGTAGTGTTTTTGTCGGGAGATTTTATGTTTGGAGACTATATACAATGATGGAAGAATCCTGGCGATTCACGGCTATTTGGCAACCTTGGCAACCTGGCAATTTAGAGTAGGTACCAAAACATGAAAATTTGATCTTTTTAATCGAATTCAGGAGTGGTTTTCAAGTTAGTCCGTATTTTTATTTATTTATTTATGTATACGTGTATTTATTTATGTATGTCTATTACTCCGATTCGCATGGACCAATTTACGTCCTTCTTTTTTTTGTAGAAAAACCTATCGGGCCTAAAAAAAATAATTAGCTTTGGTTTAGGCATTTTTAACCAGCTCCAATAATATTATGAATAATTTTGTTCGAGCGCCTGTTGATTTGGCAATAGAAGTTTTTTTTTGAGGGTTTTAGAACAAATTTCGGAGTTTGTTTTTTTCCATTGCTAAATATTATTGTATTATTTTGTCATCGTACTAGTTTCACTTAATCAATTAACGACATATCAGAATCTAAACAAAAAAAAAACAGTATTTGTTTTGGGATTGTTTACTAACCGACTTCATAAAAAGAGGGGGTTCTCAGTACGGGTTGTTTAAATAAATGGTACCTCTGAACTCCGCCATAATTATATGAACCGATTTGGAAAATTCTTATAAGGAGGTACTTTCAAATTGGTCCTATAGAAAGTTCATCAAACCTGTTCAGTAGTTTGGCTTTTAAGTTATTATAACTGGAAAATGCGGTTACTTGGATTTCAATATGATTTTACCCAAGTACCTAACTGAAATTGCGTAGGTACGTTACTGATTTTGTGATGCCGGTTTTTAGATAATTACCTATTTATGTTAAATTGGTAAGCATAATATTATCTTTGACTATGTGAAACTAGGAGGGTCACATAATAAAAACAAAAGGATATTTAAGTTTTGGTACTCCAAAGTTGAGTGAAAATAAGGTACTGGTTATTTCCATAAGTAGGTATGTCTTTTGGTTTTCCCACTTTGAATTTTCTTTGATATGTGACTTGGATTGTGATCCAGTGTTATTCAGTCATCAGTACTTCGGAATAGGGACGTATAACAACTCGTCATACGGAACTGCATCGAAGAACTTCTTGGCAGTGTGGACGGTCACGTTGATGGCATAGTCTACGACTGGTTGACCAAACTCTTCTGTCACAACTCGCCAGTTTTCGTTGAGGAACTGCAGTACTGTGTTACCTGGAAATAAAATAAATTTGTTTGTAAATACCTCAAACGGCTCAAATATGGATATCTACACAGGATGTACGTGTTAGTACCGCTTGGGGTTGAACATTTTGCTCTTTGCAAGCCTAAACCTGTCTAGTGCTAGTCTTAACTTCAAAATGATGCAAAGAAACATTTTAGGCTAAAGATTGTGGTCAAAAAAAATCTGACATTTGATCGGAAATTTCACCGATCGAATGGAAAAACCGAAAAGTACCAGTCCAACAATGGAATGGAAATTACCTTTTCGTGCACTGTTGGCCGTGGGAATGAAATGGGATAAATATTTGCATTCAAGAATTACATTTTCAGCGGCGTTGGTACTCAATGTTGTTGCGGAGTTAAAACACTTTTCGGTGTTTACTCCCGTAGTTTTCTTACACTACGTTCACTTCACTCTCCAATTCAAAGAAGATTGTGCTAGTAAATGTAAATAAAAACTTCTTTGTTCTTTGGAGCACGTGTGTAAGAGTTTGTTGACTGTGTGTGTGTCAGTCACGACGCACATTAAATAATTTTATTCTTCACCACAACATTGTTTTAGCGCCGAGAGCGTTTCGGTTTTCCGAAAACCTCGCGGTGATCCTAACCGTTTCATGTTTAGTTAATTTTAATTCAAATATAACCTTGCTTTATCTTGTTTTTTTGGCTCCAGACATCTTGTCTAAATAATCAGTAACAGTTTTAAGTTTTAAAAGATATCTTAATATAGGTCAAATAATTACGGTCAAAAACAAGTCACAGTCAGTCAGTCAGTCAAGTAAAGTGGTGAAAATGTAATTTGAGATTCTATGATGTTTTGGAAACAACACTAAAAGATACGTTTCACTGTAATATAAAATATTAAACGGGTGTAATAATATAAATAATATTTATATTATTACACCAATACTAATATAATACAATTACAATATTAATATTTATATTGTTTATGTTATCGAACTCTTTATGGTTAATAACCCACCATTATTACAAATAATAAAATAAAATTAATCGAGTCCTTTAGGCCGACCCTTTAGGGTCGGCTACGTATTTGTGACGTCTCTAGTGTTAGAAATATCCATAGGTGACGGTGACTGCTTACCATCAGGTAAGGTCTGCTTGTTTGCCACATATGGCATAAAAAAACATTATTAGAAAGAAAAAAAATACAAGTTTTGTAAAATAATACAATGCTGCGTCATGATTTTGACATGTTTGTTTATGCTGATTATTACAATCATTGTGATTGCTAAAAATAGCCTTAAATTTACTTATTTGTCTTTTTTAAATTATTTGGCTACAAAAAAAATCGTACTGTAATTTGATAAAATTAACCATATTATATTTATGAGTAATGTTGAAATTATTTATGGCATGCAATCAATGTGTGTAAAGTGGGCAAAGTGAAATAAATTTGTTTTAGGATTTTCAATCCAATATTTTAGACTTGTAAAACTCTTTTACGACTGTATCTGTTTGTTTTGGAGAGAATTTCGTTTTACGAGTAGTTTACGGTCAACAGCACTCAGCTACATTGCGTGAGATTGCATACATCAAAAAAAACTTCGTAAAGTCGAGTGGTAAAAGTTATATCACTTTTTAGGGTTCCGTAACCAAGTGGTAAATACGGAACCCTATTACTAAGACTACGATGTCTGTCTCTCTGTCTGCCCTACCATTAAACGGCTGTATCTTTCGAACTATAATAGATAGCCGGTTGAAGTTTTTACAGAATATGTAATGTTGCAGCGGATTAACTAAGAAATAATAAAAAAAGTTTAAAAGTAAAATCGAAAGAGTAGTGGGTCCCCTTACAATAAATGTTTTTTTAACGTATTTTTGTATTAGCTCTAATTAAAAGTGGTGATATGTACATTGTACAAGCGTTAAACTTGGCATAATGATTATAGTACATACTCTGAAATATAACTAAATAATAATAAATATAATAAACCGCAAGAGCTAAGAACCTAAGCTCCAGGGTGGAAGTGTTAAAGGGCATAACGCCGCGAGTAGCTCTTAGTGAAAGTGCAGCACACCTCTCTACACCCTAAGCCACCCACGCCAATGTTGCCCCTCCGGTGCCAATATGCGGCAGCCATTATGGGGGGCCCATTTAGTGGGTGGCAAGTCATCACCTGCCTTAGCATTTTGAAATGAGGCATAATTGGCAGGTGCCGTACCTCATACCATAGATCCGTTAACCCATCCACAAGTTGTTCACCTCAATAGCCCAGACTTTTAATATCCTATACTGTACAATAGTTTTATATTTCATTTTATACACATTCTATAATTGTATTTTTTTATTCAACGGGCCTCTTGGTGTTGGCTTCGCCCCACCAATGCCTACCAAATGTCCGGGCTAGACCCGAGAAGTATAACAAATATAATAATAATAATTATATGGAATAATTATGGAATCGGGGTACGCGGTGTCGCCACTCACCGACGGCTCGCCATAAAAACGCAGGGGCGGCTTTATGGCGAGCCGTCGGTGAGTGGCGACACCGCGTACCCCGATTCCATGGTTCTAAAACCCCAGAGACCCTGACCCCTGGCTTGCCTTAATCAGCCGTCTGGGGGTGGAAACCGCAAGAGCTAAGAACCTAAGCTCCAGGGTGGAAGTGTTAAAGGGCATAACGCCGCGAGTAGCTCTTAGTGAAAGTGCAGCACACCTCTCTACACCCTAAGCCACCCACGCCAATGTTGCCCCTCCGGTGCCAATATGCGGCAGCCATTATGGGGGGCCCATTTAGTGGGTGGCAAGTCATCACCTGCCTTAGCATTTTGAAATGAGGCATAATTGGCAGGTGCCGTACCTCATACTATAGATCTGTTAACCCATCCACAAGTTGTTCACCTCGATAGCCCAGACTTTTAATATCCTAAACTGTACAATAGTTATATATTTCATTTTATACACATTCTATAATTGTATTTTTATATTCAACGGGCCTCTTGGTGTTGGCTTCGGCCCCACCAATGCCTACCAAATGTCCGGGCTAGACCCGAGAAGTATAACAAATAAAGAGAAATAATTATAATAATAAATAAATAATAAATATTGGTCAAGTTCGAGTCGGTGACAAATTTCTATTCATTCCCATGTTATAACTGGTAATTGGCTTATTGAATTTTGTGGTGGTCCGGAACCCTCAGTGCACAAGCCCAACTCGCACTTGACCAGTTTATTAGGCGGTAACTTTATTATAGCAATAGAAAAGTTGATAAAATTTAGTTAAATAACGCTTCAAACTCATAGCTCCCATTAGAATTCTATTGCGATAGGAATGTCATGGAATAAACCTCATTAGGACAAGTAAAAGAAAAATCTAGAGTACATATTTTAATTATTCATCATTAAAACATGTGCCTAGCTGGGAAGTGATCCCAGGGTTTTCTGCTCATGAGAACATCGATTTACAATACATATAGAACACAATCGTGCCAAAAAAAACCGAACCAAAACTCGGCGCACGCTACGAATTGCGCAGACTTTTTGGTTAGTTACAAGGTAACCGTGATCAGAAACAACGCCGTGCGATGCTAGAGCCAATGACATAGCGGGCAACTAACGTTGAACACTATGTAAGCGACATAAATGTGGCATTGTGTAGTCTACAGGATGTAAGGGGAACACTCTCGAAACCATAAGAAGGTAATTGTACTCATCATTATGAACCACATTTAGTATGGGACCAAACCTGAAATGGCGAAAAAAAAAAGTGTCAATGACCGTTTTCTATAAAACAGCTGATATTTTTTTCGCGATTTCAGGGCTGGTCCCATAGTAAAAGTTGTTCATAATGATGAGTACAATTACCTTCTTTTGGCTTCGAGAGTGTTGCCTTTACACCCCGTTTATTTGATACAATGTATGTACAATGACGCTCGGACGTTTTTTGACTGTTTTCGCTGAGAGATTGTGACTCTATAGGAATTGTATCTCAATGCATGAGACAGACGAGCAACAACTGAGATATACCAATATTTTTTGTGGTTCAATTGACTTGAAAAACTCGATTAAGTTCTCAATTCGGGTTTTATTTATACTTTTTTTTTTATTATTAATAATAGGCTTGCGTTGCGATGTTTATTCAATTCTGGTTTATTTTTTATGCGAAACACGTGAAATCTAAGTAAATTTTAACAGATTTCGATAATATTTTTTTCACGATATGGTTTCACTTCAACAGACTTAGACGCAAAGTAAACCGTGACAAAATGTTGTTCATTCTTTTTCTCCCGCGGGAAAGAGACAAATGCATCTATTTTCTAGCTTTGTTTTGTCTACGCACGGATAATAAGAACGTTATACCAATGCGCGTGCTAGGCCTGCAGAAGTGGTCCTAGGGTTAGACAAAATATGCAATAAAAAAGCTCAAACGATAAATCATAATTACTTACTTGTCAACGATAAAACATTCATTTTTACAGTGGATTGGGTCAATGTTTGACCGTGATCTCACCTGATGGAAAGCGATGATGCGGTCGAACATTGAGAATGTTTCTTGTACTTGGCGATATTATTGAAAACTAAGTTCGATTTACCACCACCGCCGTCAATGAGTCGTAACCGAGAACGAAGATGACGTCACCGAAGTATCGATAGGTACGATATTATGACGATCATCATCATCATAATCAGCCTTTTGACAGTCCACTGCTGGACTTTTAGCCTACCTCCGAAAGGGTGATTGGGCCATATCCACCACGCTGGCCCAGTGCGGGTTGGTGGATTCGCATACACCATTGAATTCCTTCTCTGTACGTAATGCCGGTTTCCTCACGTTGTTTTCCTTCACCGAAAAGCCAGTGGCATGAAAATCCGTACATAAGCTCCAAAGAGCTCATTGGTACGGACCCGGGGTTTGAACCTGCGACCTCACGCTTTCAAGTCTAGCGGTCTCCCTAATGGGCTACCACGGCTCATTATGAAGATAACGATATGAAATGGCCGGGTGTCCACCGCCGTACGTAATTCGAGTGCCATCATCTCGGCCGCTTGCGAGTAGTTTGACGTTTCCATTAGAATTTGCCCTGAGATCGTGAAGAGCCCAAGTGATGGCTACATAAAACACGTATGCCTGATCTTCTCAAACCCAAAACTACCGACGCGCCATCGCTAGTTTTTGTTCACCATTACGTCATCAACTCGGTCTGAAATCTCGTTTACCGCCAACGAAAGGCGATATAAGCCAGTTGCATATCAGACTAAATCATTATAATGGATTTGCAACCTATTGCAATTTAGGACACGAATGATTCTATCTGACTATAATCTATGCGCAATAGTGTTGAAATACTTACTTAGCTCAGGATTGCCTTTGAAGAGGTTAGTAATAGTGTAATGTATCCTTTCACCGTAGTCGAAGGTGTATTTGTAGCTCTTGATGCCGAAATGATCTCGGCCTTCTGAGTCCTTGTAGTACTTCGTGTTTATGTTCAACTTTATGATGGAGTTCACTGAAAATATATTAACACAATTTATTTTCATCTTAAAGTAACTTGTATATGACGAATTTCTTTTTTTAACTGGGCAAGTGCCTTTATTAACTAACAAAATACAAGCTAAAATTAAAACTACAAATACAGTTATGCTGCCCATAGACCGATGATGGTCTAAAGACAATCCAAATGCTCAAGCCCACTACCAGTTGGCAGCGTACCCAGCATGCTGGCGGAATTACCACGTTGAATGGCAATGCTTTTTCGTTGAGCCAGAAACACACCAGCATTTTGGTCAAGAATTTCTAGTGTATTTCCGCTTATACGTCGTTTCGAGTACAATAAGGGTTTTGGGATAAACAATTTTTTTCTTTTTTACTTTTTGTTCCAGGTTAGGTTAATTTACCTCGTTTATGTAATTAATATTTTATTTCAGGTTAGATGTAAATTAGCACCACAAATATCTATGGAGAAAAATAGGTTTCCCAAAATCCTTATTGTACTCGAAACGACGTAAAAGCGGAATTACACAAGAAATTCGTCATAATTATACAAATTAAAAATGGACTTCCGCAAAGTACTGCCTGATTCAATCTACTGTTAAGCAACTGTTTTTTTAATGTTATAGAATTCAAATAAATAAGCGTTGGCCCCCTACCTATAATACCCGGGGCATTGGCGGTGCGTTACGAACCTTTGTTTTTTTTTTATTTGTAACTAGCTGCGTCCCCCGGTTTCACCAGCGAGTTTAAATCGTCGTTAAGTTTCCGATATTTTTCAATTTTATGCGCATTTTTTTTTAGATAAGCTTGCGGTTAACCACCAACTCGCCTATTGCGTGATGATGCGGTCTACGATGGAGCACGCTTGCCTAGAAGAAACCGATTAACTTGTGATTTGAAGACACCTAGATAGTAATTATCGGGGAAAAAAATTCAGGCAGCACATTCCACGGACTAGCAGTATATATTATATTATGGAAGTCTTGTGTGCAATGTTTTTTTTATGAGAGCAGAACAAAAAATATTTTTTGTTCTGAAAATGGTTGGCAACTGTCAAAGTGGTGCTAGCGTAGATGGGTAGTACCTTTCGTACGTTTATTATGGAAATATATATATATATATATAAATATATATATGTTAGATTATTCACTATGATATTTATCTTATATGGCATTTACATTATTATGACATTTGTCTAAAATGATATTTATCTAAAATATGATATTTGTGTAATATTAACATTTGTATTAATATAATATTAAGCAATTTCTATAATATTTTCCTAAACTTGTGTATTATCGACAGTCACCGTTTTTTTGTGTTTTCGTGAACGAACGCAGAGATTGTATAACGAGGTAAAAAAATATGTCTTTTCGTGGTATATCTAAAACTCTATAGAAGTCTCTTGTAAATACTTCACCATTTTTTGGCACATGATTTTAATTAGACCGTGACCTATTTTTCTTGTCAATGACGATTAACGATATATAATAGAACTTGAAGATATTTCAATACTTGATACTGGCAAATGCACAAGATGGGCGAAGCAAAGTCCTCTTGGGCAGAACAAAATAAAATAAATAAAACATTTATAAATATAAGCTACGGTAACGTGATGTATACTGGCCAACCTCACTCCAAGAAAACTGAAAAATTGCAGGTAAAACAGTATGACAGGGTTATGTAAAACTTTTTGAAAACATTCTTACCAATTTTAATCTTTGAATCTCCTTCACCATTGATAGGAAAGAGCAGTAACCTGCCCACAGCCGTGTATTTGCCCTTGATTGTGATGTTGCATTTCACTACTATCGAGAAAATGTTCTTCTCCAAGATAGCCCTGGAAAAACACAAACGACAAATAAAATTAACAAAATCTGTGAATATAACCTCAACGACGCTCTACAATGTAGGGCATTTACAATTAATACTTGATGAGAAATCATTGGAAGAGGAATTTAATTCACTTGACTTATACAGTCATTATTAGATCAATTGCTTGCGTTATTTTGTCTATTTATTAATTTTTAATGACAAAAAGTTCATTTTTTCTTATGATCTCGGTAAAATATGCGTGCACAATGAATGCAGTCGTATGGTAATTTATATTCTGGAGATTAAAAAAAAACTGGAATATCGTGGGCAAAACTAAAGGCTGCAGCTAAAATAAAATTATTAAAAAATTACGCACACCTGAAAAGGCATTTTGTCAAGGGTGTGATATTCTTTAGCCTTTACATAAATCTCTCTATACCATGAGGGTTTCCTAGTCATTAAACTTCATTTTAACGACCCCTTCCTTAATAGTTACGAAACATTGTGATGCATTCGACAAAACGTTTAGTGTGTCAAGGGGAAGCGCGAAAGTTGAGGTTTCTAGTCTCCGGTGCAGTGCTGGAATATATATGTTTGTTCAAGTATCAAGGTTTTTCCTGGTAACTTATAATTTACTGGCAGTGCAGTGAAGCAGTTACTGTGAAAAATAACGCTACGACTTGTTTTTTTATTTTTTTATTGTATATCTAATGCTGGGACCTCATACATTGTGACATTGATCAATTTCCGCGAATGTCATCACGATGTATGAGAAAACTTCGTGACAATTTATGCAGCCCTTGAAGAACGTAATTCATAGAAGTAATTCGACATTATATCAGAATTACCTAGTAAGTAAGCTAATGTAGAAAAAGTCCTGAGCAACGCTGTGGCAGAAGACAGATGAATGCAGACGTGGGGCTATTGAGACTTGGGGCAAATTCAATGGCGTTGCGCCATTGAAAACATAGACCGGAGGTTATAGTTTTTAGGATAATTATAGTTTCTTTATTTAAAAAAGTGTTTTTGACATAGCATACCCTTGAACATAATTTAATGAAACTAATCTCACTTTTATTTTAAAGACCTTTTCAATGATAGAACATTATCAATTAATAAAAAAATATCAACTTGATACAACCGGCTTCAAAATTAATAAGCAACAATATTGAGATTACCAAATCAATAATAATATGTGCTCGCACAAAATTATTCGTATTACGAGAACTGGTTAACAAACTACTGAGTCAGAGTCAATGACATTTTTGTGGGGCCACCTTGAAAGTTTCTCTTACATAATAAAATAAACTGGCTAAATGCGAGTGGGGCTCACGCCCAGAGGGTTCCGTACCACAACAAAATACAATAAGGTTGTCCAAGTAACCAAATTACCAGTTATTACACCGCCTTCCAAAATTGTCGGGGTAATTGCTACGCAGTTTGTTACAGACGCTCGAATATAACACAACTATAACTTGGTAATGAACAAAAATTTGTCACAGACTCGCACTTGGCCATTATTTATTTTTTGTTGTTATACTTTAGAGTGTGTGCTACAATCTTGCTAAGTTTGACGCTTGTATATATTACTGTTTTTACATTGTATGTGGACCCCCCCTTTCGTTTTTACTTTTAGACTTTTTTATTTTTATTTGTTAGTTAATCCGCTATAACATTATATATTTTGTGAAAATTTCAACTGCCTATTTATTACGGTTCGAAAGATATAGCCGTTAATTAGTGATTAAACGAACTTACCTTAGTGAAGTTCTATCATAATTATACGTAGCACTTCGTCCGAAGAAATTAGTATTTGTAGATTTTATATACACATGTAGTCTCGCCTTAGTGACACCACTCTTGCACTTATGTTGAGAGAATATAGTAAAGAAAAAAATCTTCTGTCTGAGGGTAGATACAACTTACCTCGCCATTTTATCGTTCTGTATCGTCATTTAGTTTAAAGCTATGTACATACCTAGGCAAATCTTTGTCATTGGCATATACTTTTTTATGTTTAATGAAATACAGGGTTGCGCTTGCTTTTAGGGAGGGTTGGGAGTACATACTAATTTCTTCGGACGAAGTGCTACGTATAATTATGATAGAACTTCACTAAGGTAAGTTCGTTTAATCACTAATTATACAACGCACTTCGTCCTCGAAATTAGTATTTGTAGATTTTATATACACATGTAGACTTTGAGAGTCATGTAAGAAAGTATTGTCAATGACACATCGATTGTAAGAAATCAAATCAATATTAAAATATTGAGTATCAGATGTACTTATTACAAAATATTATACAGTATGCATTATAATATTAATTTGTATTATATAATATTGATTGCATTGCATAATTACAGACACGTAATTTTAAGTTTTTGATAATGTAGGTAATCTAAGCATCTATTCGCATGATGGCGTATGATTGTTGATGATTGCTCGAGCAAAGGACAACTAGTTGTCATCGGTAATTACCCGGGTAAAAACGGGTGATAGTAGTGGAATTACTACTCCACTCTGCTGTGTTGCAGATAATGTCGACAGTTCAACACTGACGCCAAGCGAGCGCGCGGCACTCGCACTTGCAAAAACATGGTAACGTCTACCCCACACTCACTCAGTGTGCCCTTTATCAAGAGGCTAAGGGTATGTCTTCCTCTTCGAGGAAATTGCTGGATCGTCATCCACCTATTTTACGAAGGACAGCTTGAGCTGATGAATAAAGTACGGACCTCGACTTATCTAAGTAGGTACACCTGCTATAGGTGTAGGTAACTGTAAAGTTTTCGCTGGGCGAATAGAAAAAAAATAAAAAATAAAAAAATAAAATCGTTGAAAAAACAAGTAAAAAGAGAACTGGTTGATTGGAGCCAGACCGGGAAGTTTTTAAAGATATCTGGAATTTTAATACTGATAAGAGCGTTGGAAATTTTAATGATTTATACAATTATTTTAGAAATAATCCTTTATCTGTGCGCTGTTCCAAGCATCAATAGCGTGTTGGTCTTTCTGGACAGTTTAAGTCAAGCTCTTAATTGGGGAACCAAGTGCTCAAGTGACTTAAAACACGGTTAGTGTCCGAGGTAACACTATATTTAGGCATAGGGGGAATAAGCCGAAACACCCCTGCATAAATCTTATTATTCTGTCCTACACTCCTACTTGGATAATCTAGACCCTAATTATCAACGATAATGCTGATGAGTTTAGGGACCCATACCTACTGTTAACCGTTGCAACACATATAAGTTAGGCAACTACATAAGGACTGAAGTCATATAAAGATTAACTAAATAGGGTAATTGACTGTTTTTGAGAAGCTTTCTCAAATTTTATTTATATTACGTTCACGAGAATTACGTCTATCTCAAATTGTTTACAATAATATTACAATAGCAATCTTGTGATTTCATACTCATAATTTTCAGTATTTGTGCAATTTATTTTGTAGATTTCTGAAAATCAGGGTTTTATTTTGAAGACTTTATAATTAAATAATATTAAAATTAAAGAAAAAAGACTAGCTTAAAATATTTTTAGTAAAGTCAAATACTCTATTGTCGCAGCAATACCATCATAACAAGGCAGCTGGCAGAATTCGACTTAATAATGTTTCCCTGATAGCAGTCCTGCAGCCAGGGTGACGGTGGACTGTATCTACGAGCTGCAGTGAGCGTTATCGTTACGTGAAAATGTACGATATCTGATATAAAAAGAGTTTTAAATAAGGGGAACCACGGCTGTGTAAGCCATATTGGAACTATTACTATGCGTTGTCTGAACGATTTCTTCTAGCCATTTTCACAACCATTGAAAACGGTGAAAAAGCATAACATATCCACGACTGACCACTGTAAATTAATTAATAGAAACCGTGTCAACATCCGTGTGCCACGATATGTATCTATTACATTTATTGTTGATTCGACTCGAATAGGTCTATGTCCGGCTGGCTGCCCGGAATGCTCTACCTAGCTGAATGTCCGGCTATCTCCCGTTCCATATCAGGGTGCGTTTTACGTGACTCTGTATCGGCAATAACATTTTCATATGATCTACAATAGAATGTGAAAATTAAAAAATAATCTAGCTTCGCACCACTGTTGCATCTCTTTAGTTATTTTTGTACGATGAGGGAATTGGATACCACCCGTACGATTGATATAAACTATCGCAGTGGTAATATCGATGCGCAAAATTATTTGGCACTTGTATTAATTCTAGGGGAAAAAAATTAAAAACTATAATGGCGGCAGCTCTTTAAAAGTAAGTATGCTGTTTTTGTTCACTACTTGAACATCGACCATTTGCCCTTTAATTGTTGCCGTTTGCCTCTCACCCAGGTGTTGAGGCGTCAGAATGATGTGTTTCAATAGCATAAGCGTCGTTTCTGATAGGGTGATTTAGTTAGTCTATGACACTAATCCACCATTGAATATCGGGTAACCAAAGTACTGGAGATATTCGTGAACCAGTCATCAAAACTAGTAGACCAATGATTTGCACGAATTTTCTAATCCTACAGCGCCTCATTTTTGTAAAAGTTTCCAATTCGGTTCTAATGTGTAACTGTTTGTCAAAAAGTAAGCTCAGAGACATCATATGGAATCTATTATCATGCCTAAAATTTGCATGTCATTAAGGGTATTCGTACGCTTTTGTCCTCGTCTATGATAAACACTAAGGACATCAGTGTATTTCTAGTCATCTCGATATTTGTCAATACATTTTGAGAAGACTGATTTCTTAAAAACAAATCATTTAAATTCAAGGCAGATAAAATCCTGTGCTGCATAGGACTTTCGTAACCAGTTTCATGATTTTGATGAACACAAACCGTTCGGTGCACCGGCGTGGTGCAGGGAACCAATCCTCTGATGTAATCCACTCGCGGGAAGCACCTTCTTAAAGTTCTTATGGCACAACTTTAAATTCATACCAAACTTATCACGGTAAATAATCATATAGCTGTTCATACATTTGTGGTTAAATGTAAACCGAATGTACTTTTTAATTTGATATGGTCAGTTTGTATACATTTGTTTTTAAGGTTAAGTATGAATCTCATTTTGCTTTTCGGTTTAGATGTAAGGAAGATATTTGACAAGAATTGTCCTTGACAAGGTTGGCATTCAGAAATAGCACCAATCTATAAAAGGCATTCAACAG
This sequence comes from Agriopis marginaria, assembly GCA_932305915.1. NCBI lineage: Eukaryota > Metazoa > Arthropoda > Insecta > Lepidoptera > Geometridae > Agriopis > Agriopis marginaria. Next base: position 6,937,029 of record OW029926.1, read on the forward strand.
CTTCATTGAAATATTGTTTTTCAAAATTTGTAATGTACCCGTGCCACACACAGGCACAGAATCCTGAACGCAACCGGTGAGGTAAACTGTATTTTATAGCCCCCAATCCCAGAAAGGATAGTATGATCATTTGTGATTTAATGACGGTCTCAGTATCAGCACGTATCAGTTAGCATTGTCACTGACACGTCTCTAGTGATACTGACGGGCTCTGCAGCCAAGTTTTCAATGTTATCGTCTACAGTCACACGATCTGAAGACTCTGGGAGCCAGTCGTCTGGATCCAGGGCTGGTTTAGGTGACTCAGGAAAAAATCAACATCAAATTGTAAGTCGAAATTAATAAATGGAGATACGTTAAATTATTGTACATAATAATCGTAATTATTATAATTATAGTATCTACAAGTCCAAGGGTCTGTGCATTTTACTTTAAAAGTTATATGTAGATAAGAAAAAGTAAAATAAATAGGGGTTATCAGTTCCACCAACTGATAAAATTTTGAATGCGGTGATATAGCCCCAATGGCATTCATCGGGGTAAAACCTTAACTTCCAGGTTTTGTACAGTAAAAAAGAAAAAGGTTATCAGTTTCAACTGATAAAATTTTGAATGCGGTGATATAGCCCCAATGGCATTCATCGGGGTAAAACCTTAACTTCCAGGTTTTGTACAGTAAAAAGGAAAAAGGTTATCAGTTCCAACTGATAAAATTTTGAATGCGGTGATATAGCCCCAATGGCTATCTCAGTTGCTTTTATCCGGGTAAAACATTAATGTCAAGGTTTAGACTGAACAGTAAAAAGCAAATAGGGTATCAGTTCCGACTGATAAAATTTTAATTGCGGTGATATAGCCCCAATGGCTATTTCGGTTGCAATAATCGGGGTAAAATATAAATGTCAAGATCATCATGGTGAATAAAAAAAAATTAATATATCAGTGTTTTATTAATGACAAGGTTGAGTAAAAAGCAAAAAGGTTATCAGTTCCAACTGACAAAATTTTGAATGCGGTGATATAGCCCCATTGGCTATCTCGGTTGCATTCATCAGGGTAAAAAATAACAATCTCAAGGTTCTGACTGCATGGTAAAAAAGCAAATAGCCTATCAGTTCCGACTGATAAAGTTTTGAATGCGGTGATATAGCCCCATTGGCTATCTCGGTTGCATTCATTGGGGTTAAAAATTAACAATCTCAAGGTTCTTACTGCATAGTAAAAAATCAAATAGGCTATCAGTTCCGACTGATAAAATTTTGAATGCGGTGATATAGCCCCATTGGCTATCTCGGTTGCATTCATCGGGGTAAAATATAACTTTCAAGATCATTATGGTGAATAAAATAAAGATTAATAAAATAGTGTTTTATTAATGACAAGGTTAGACTGCATAATAAAAAATGGTATCAGTTCCAACTGATAAAATTTTGAATGCGGTGATAAAGCCCCAATGGCTATCTCGGTTGCATTCATCGGGGTAAAATATAACTGTCAAGATTATCATGGTGAATAAAAAAATATTAATAAAACAGTGTTTTATTTATGACAAGGTTAGACTGCATAATAAAAAATGGTATCAGTTCCAACTGATAAAATTTTGAATGCGGTGAGGTGATTAGCCCCAGTGGCTATCTCGGTTGCATTCATCCGGGTACAAAATTAATATCAAGGTTCAGACTGTACAGTAAAAAGCAAAAAAGTTATCAGTTCCGACTGATAAAATGCATGCGGAGATATAGCCCTAACGGACATCTCGGTTGCATTCATTTGGACATTGCATTAAAATACTTGTGGTAACGAATACAAAGTAATGCTAGGCACATACCTTGTCGATGTACAATACTGCGTACTTATTGTCTGTTGAGCCAATGAGTCATCTGAATCACTGGTAGAAGCAAACTTTTTCAGCGACGTATTAAGCGTTCCAACATTTTCACTTGACGCATTAAAGACACTAAATAAACTTCTACGTCCTTCGAACGTTTTCTATTAGCTATTTTAAAGAAAAACACTACTTTTGTCAATTCAAATTGATGAAAGTACAAAGTGACTTGAGCGGTTGAGCACTAAATTGCGAATGACGATACAGAACGATAAAATGGCGAGGTAAGTTGTATCTACCCTCAGACAGAAGATTTTTTTCTTTACTATATTCTCTCAACATAAGTGCAAGAGTGGTGTCACTAAGGCGAGACTACATGTGTATATAAAATCTACAAATACTAATTTCGAGGACGAAGTGCGTTGTATAATAGGTAGGACAGCAGACGGACAGACAGACATCATAGGCTTAGGGTCCCGTTTTTACCCTTTGTGTGGAAACAAACAAGTATAAAAACAACAAAATCGCTATTTTAAAGTCAAAGTCAAAGTCAAATACTTTATTGCACATTATGCTAAATAGCTGAAAACTTATATAAACATAATGACCCAATTAGGGTATGGCAATTTATATATAATTATGGTGCAGGAACATAATAACATTTTAGTTTAGGTACTGCACTTAGAAGTTCTAATAATGCAATACAAAACAAAACCTTTACTTGTACCTCACAAAATAAGAGAAAAGTCACGCATTTTCCAGAGAATCAAGGATTGGAATACCACAAAAGCCATAAAAATCCCCCTTTTAATTCCCGTTCCTTCTATTCATTAGCAACAATAGGGCCCTCTAATCCATCGCTCCATAACTTCGAAGACCACGAAGCAGATTAACGCAATATTTTCGTCTCGGGACGCAATAGTCTGGGATTTGATGATAAATCTTGTTACTAATGAAGGAATATAACAGTTTTGGCCTATAATTATTAAAATGAAAGATGTTTCCGTGTTCAACCACATGACACCATGGTTTCTACAACAGAAAATATTTTTTTTTGTTTACTTCTCTTGTCTGTGTTTCTATTATGTTTTTTCTGTTAAAAGAGATTATACACATAACTTTTTTTCATCATTTATAAATACTATAGGTAACATACAAACAAACGGACAGACGAAGTTAGTTTTGCCTTAATAAATCTACATTAAACATTAAAAAATATCACTAACAAAAAGCTACGCTAACACATTTAGGCGTTTTGGCTATAAAGCGGGCAAAACCTCGGGAAAAAACTAGTAAATTAAATATTAACATGCGTAACAAGTGTAACTGTCTGCGGTCATATACTACTTTTAAGGAATACGCACCTAAAGATATAAATAAATACATAGATCAACTAGTAATAAGAGTTTCCCACATCTCCTAACGATCGAACCCATAAGGCAGATTAACGCTTCTTCTCGTATTTTGGACTTGCGAAGTTAATTTATCCAAGCAAGTAAGAATACAAAAGGGTTTCGTCAATCCAATGCACACAATAACCGTGAGAATAAACCCGCGTTATTGCGGTGCGGCAAGGTTTTACTGTACTTTGGAATGAACTGAATAGAATGTCCAAGTTAAAAAGCGCCTTTACTTTGAAGCACTAAAGATAAATAAGTATTAAAAAGTCTATGTTAAATACGCTTTTATTAGTTTCACTATTCAAATGCTCAAGGACAACATCAGTTGGCAGCGTACCCAGCATGCTGGTGGCATTACCACGCTGAATGGCAATGCTTATGCATTGAGCCAGAAAAACGCTACGGCTGAGCTCCCCGTCCCCAAGGGCCCAATGTCAATGTCGACCCCAAACGCCTCAAATATGTAACCACTGCCGAGGTTAGCATATTTACGTCACTTGTGCTGCTCTGCTGAATTAGCAGCTGCACCAGCTCTACTTTGTGTCTCAGGAAGATGTGACGGCGCCAAAGTATCGACACAAGTCGCGTATCTATACAAATAAATATTTGTTTATGGCCATGAATTCACAGAGACATTCTTAGTTGACCAGTTTCCATGGCAATGCTACTGCGCTACCTAGTTTGTAAACTAAGACATTTTTACTGCCGTCTGCGGTGTATTTAGGTGAGCTATTAGCATGCACCGCGGGTTTATGTTTGGCAGTTTTAGTCGCAAATTGTTAACCGCATTGTTGGTAGATGCTTTATGGACTGCTTTGTTTCCCTCTAGTTCGCTCTAAGCAAATAGTTATAAGATAGAAAATATTCTATATCGGTCGGAAGAAATTATCGCTGCCGCGCTGGAGCAAAATTTATGTTTTAGCATTAGAGGTCAGTGACAATTACAACGTAAGCAAATGCAAAAATAAAAATAAAAAGCAATAAAACGACAAAAAAATAAAAACTTTGGCTTATATATTACTAGCTGCGCCCCGCGGTTTCACCCGCGTAGTGATGAAAAATGGTGATGATGATGATGATAAAAAGAATTCTATGTGGTTCCTCCTGGTTCTAAGCTACCTCCCGCCAATTTTCATACAAATCGGTTCAGCCGTTCTTGAGTTATAAATAGTGTAACTAACACGACTTTCTTTTATATAATTATATCGATAGATTATTAGCTTCAATTATAACTATCTAGCTAACTAACAGTGCTAACAAATCTTGAGGTAAATTTTAACCTACTCGATTTATTGAATCGATTTGTAACTTTGCAAGTATAAATGTAATTCGGGTGACAATAATTTGGTACTATTGAACTGATCTGATGATGGAGCCAGTAGGTGAAAAAAGGAACTCTTAAATGATTAGTAAAACCCTCGAGTTTCGGCTCATTTGGTTTGTTTGAACGAGTCTCATACCTAGAATTCCACTATCCACCTCCTGGCACTATCATCAGACAATCGTCACCAAATTTAATGCCCCCTCGAGTTTGGGTTCCTTTCCTCCACTAAAGCGTGTTTTTTTACTATTTGCAATAAACGTTCGATAATCTAATCAGGGCCTGTACCGTCACCTGTTTTAAGCGTTTCACAACTGAAACGCATTAAACACCTCACCTATACAGGTGACTGAGGAAAATCACGCGAACGTGAACCTTAGCGCGCTGAGATACGGTTTGCGGTCTCGCAACTTTCCGCTGTCACATAAATTGAATCATGTGAAGTTACGGTACCTGTGCTACAAATTTTATTCTACGGTTAAAATAGTTATAATTTTTCGAAGTATAATATACTAGCGGTCCGCCCCAGCTTCGCACGGGTATAGCCTTTGTCACCCGGGGATAGTGTAGCTTCCCAACAGTGAAAGATTTTTTTCAAATCGGTTCAGTAGTTTCGAAGCCTTTTCAATGCAAACAAACAATCAAATCTTTCCTCTTTATAATATTAGTATAGATTATGTCAACTTTTTGCTGTTTAGAAGTGTTAAGCGAGACGATTTTTTTTATAGAACAGAGGTAGTGGTCATGCATAAGATATCTCTGTACTATATGGTTAAATTATTTAGCTGCGTGCTTTACATCTTAAAAAAATACATAACGACAACCTACAATAGATTTTTTGAATTGAATAGGTTGCTTTGTTTACTATATTTTAATTAAAAACAAAATATTTCAAATGATGAATGCAATCAAAATAAAAGCTATAGTTACATCTCGTCCCTCAAAGACCTTTTCTGACTGCGCTATAATATATGCATCACAGTTTCGTTTTGCACAGCTTCTTGCATAACCTGCTCTGTATATATCTTCAGCTAACGAAAATATCATAGTCCTTTTTTACGTAATAATAGGCTTGCGCTTGACCACCAGCTTGCCTGCGGTCTATGGTGGTGCATGCTTGCCTTGGAGACATTCTCTAGTTTACCTTGAAGACACCTAGATTCCACAGTCTAGAATCAAATGTGGAATTAAAGCGTTTCGTTCGGGTTTTCGGAATATCAACCATGAAATGGTGAAATCTTTTTGTGCCCGCCCGGGCCATCCTATAGAAAAATGAGCAGGAGAGAATTAGATTTATGCAGATCTCATGCACACTCTCTGAAATGTTTCCGATAAAACTGGATACTAGCAAGTTTGCTCAAAGAAGAAGCTTAGACTGAACCAGAGATTCGTTGCTGATGAGCTTCTTGGCATGTCTTAAACCTTTGTCATAGATAGATACATTTTTTTAACTATCACGGTTGTTGACAATATTTATATGATTATTTACGGGATACTTACCGTGGTCAGGTTGTTAGTTGTTTGTTTTTACGTGGTGGTTCTTCAGTCTTCCCGTGCACATGGTGCATGCAACTGCGCCGAAATATTGGGAGCTCATTCCACAATCTGACCACGGTAAATATCCCGTAAATAATCATAATATAACTATAAATACATTTGCACAGCGATTTTCTGTATATCGCGGGACAGATGCGGAAATTGCGGTTTTAAATATAACATTTCTGTGGTGCTTTAATTTAGAATAATTATTATTTAAAATCCTTACTATTTTCATCTACAATCTGTCTCCATCATCAGACCTTCGTAACCAAGTTTAATAATGGAACTCAAAAACAAACCATAATGATCCCAAACACGGAGGGCTTACTCGTAGTCATGAGATGAGGATCAGAAGGTGGTCACACCTTCTGATCCTCATCAGAACAGTTCGATCGCACCAAATTATTGTGTCATCCGAATTTCACAATAATATTACTACATAATATTTTTACATTTACTTCCAAAATTTCAGATCGATACAACAATAAAATTTTAGTTAGTATCAACTTCCGAGATTTGTTTACATAGTTAGTTCTAAGGAAGTTAAAAGGGAAAATACAAACATTTAAAAAAAAATATATATATATTATTTTGTCTTCAAAAACAGGTTGCCTTACAAAGTGATGATAAAAACGTTAATTAAAAGTGAAGATAATGAAAGCTTTTTAAAAATGAAAGGAAAAATGCATATCTCCATAGATACACACTGTCTCTTTTCTTCCCAAAAACCTATCTAAAAAATCATGGCGTAGTCTGAACAAGAAATCACACGGTTGTGTAAAATTATCATTACAAAGGTGCACGTACATTTCACGCCTTCTATTGTAACAACTGTCAGGTCTTTCCGTGTAATACAAGCAATATTCACGGATGTGCACAATAAAGAGGAGAATGCCGGTGAGATTACTGACATATGAGGTTTGCGCCTGATGTTGTCTACTGTCTTCACGAATGGCTTCCGCTCTCCGGTTCTACCTTAATTTTTGCTGTTTGCTTTTTCTACTCTATATAAGCATGACATATCTAAATGAATTAAAAAAATACGGATTGAATTAAGAACCTTTTTACAAGCTTGTAATTATCATCTTACTATTGTATTTTATTATCACTATCTTATTATGTTTTTCTCACATCCTATTATTGTCTTATCGATTTGAAACTTTGCAACTTAGAATAACTACCTAGGTAGTTATAGTTATTGTACTAGTTATTAGCTTATTAGCTAGGTAGTTATTATTAGTTATAGTTATTCTAAGCTTTGCAAGTATATTTTATTTGGATGACTATACAATTATTACTTTCGTATAACCGAATTTATGTGATGACGTAGCGAAAAGGTGGATATTAGAATTATATTATTCAATGGTGAATCACACTAACAGAGCCATCTAGCGGGAAAGACGCCAACAATCACAAATATTATATAAGCCGAGCGGCGCGGTTTCGACCACAGAAAAAATAATTTTTCTCTCTGTGGTTTCGACCCTCTTTTCGTTTCTCCTCACCTAGCAGGGATGCACGCATGCTTTGAGAAATTAGTCGTAATGATATATCGATATATTTATTAGTCGTTTATATGAAAATCGGTCCACAACTTTAGTACCAACGGTTTTTTGGTAATATTAAATTAAACTTTTAAATATCTTTTGTCGTGAGTGACTGTGATTTTAGTTAGTAGCACCATTATTTATGTAAAAATTATTACCATATCAAACTGGAAACTTTTTCTATATTTATATTATAAGCACACGTATTAATTTTACATTACTCTTACGGCAATGATTGGGAAGGTGTAAGCAGTTAACTTGAAAATAAATAAATAAACAAAATCAAGAACCATTTGAGTACTCAAAACTATAAAAACAACTTACTCGACATTTAGCACCTCGCATTTCTTCAATCCAGTTGCTTTCCCTCCGTAAAAGGTAACTTTTATACCAGGTAACTGTATCGGCAAGTTTTCTATGACAAACGGGTCCAGCGGTGGAACGCCAAGATGAGGCAGTCCTTTGGAAAACTCCGGGATTGCATCTCTGGTGGCTTTTATTAGACATTCCGGTTCTGTGTTGTTGCAGGGGTGAATGAAATCAGCTGTAAAAATCAAGAAAAGCATTTGGATATATTTATATTATAGGTGAGATTTACACTTTTAAAAAGCCATAAAGATTGAACCTATCGATTCTACTGGAATATTGTAATGCCGGAACAACAAAAGAAAAGCTTAAGAAATTTCCCGAATCAAAGTCAACATTTAATCACTTCGCCCCCTGTCCTTGATTATGAAGTGAAAAGAGTTAGTAAGTGAGAAAAAATAAGGGCTAGAATCACTATCACTACATAGTATAAATTGAAGTCGCTTTCCGCGTCTGTCTGTCTGTCTGTATGTCTGTATGCCCGCTAACTCCCCTAAACCACGCAACGGATTTTGATGCGGTTTTCACCATCAGTTAGATACATTTTCACGGAAGATTTATATATATAATTAGCGACCCGTCCCGGCTTCGCTACGTGCGAAGCCGGGCGGGCGGGTCGCTAGTAAATTATATGTATTCTACCATCTTCACACAAATAAATAATTTGATTTGATCTGATTAAATCACTTAATGCATGAAACACACCAATCTGCGAACTAAGTGTGCTTAATGAATTAATATCTGATCGTCACTCAAATGGTTCAATACATGTTTAAAGTCGGTCATATTAGTTTTATAATTAAAGGCTAGAATTAAATCACTCAATGCATGAAACACCAATCTGCGAACTAAGTGTGCTTAATGAATTAATGTCTGATCGTCACTCAAATGGTTCATTACAGGTTTAAAGACGGTAATATTAGTTTTATAATTATAGGCTAGAATTAAATCACTCAATGCATGAAACAAACCTGCGAACTAAATGTGCTTAATAAATTAGTATCTGTACCCTAATTATTCGAAAGCTTTTTTCTTCCATTGTTCCATACATTGCTGGGCTAAAAGGTATTCGAAAACTTTTTTCGTATTATAGTGAAGCAATCTATATCGCCGATTACTACCGATTTTAGTTCCTACGTTTCCAATAGAGGCCCTTTACTAAAATGTATGGAACAATACGTAAACGAAAAAAGATTTCGAAAACTATCAAATCTGGACTAAGCGTATACTGATCGTCACTCAAATGGTTCATTACAGGCTTAAAGTCGGTCATATTAGTTTGAAAACTTTTCAGCGTATATAACAAGATTAACGAAACTAAGCAATCATTCTATTTGTAACGTCTTCAATGATCACTTTACAAGTATAAAGATATGTAGGTAAGTGCATGAAACATGCTTACCAAATAGTTATGGTTAGGCAACAAAATGATCAAGCAACTTGAATCACGCGATGCATTAAAAGGAAGTAGATGCCTAGTATAGTAATGAATGCTTTTAAAGAACGCAAAAATTGCTCAACTATTTTTGTGATTGTTTAGTCCTAGAGACAGCGGTTTATTTATCAATTCATCCGTGTATCCTGTTGATATAGAGACTATTGTGCCATTTAGTCCTAACTTCAAAATCCGTGTAAAAGTATTTTGTTCTTTGTAGTGGCATATTAACTTAGAATGTTTGTGTTTTTTAAAGATTATAAAAATTGTTTTAGAGAACAGGCACATTGACGCGCTTATCGTACATTGCATCTTAAAGTAAACATTACACACACCTCGGCCTTGAACTAAAGCAATGTATGTTAAAATGTCCGACCGTGACATGGCTGGTTTGTAGAGATGTAAACTTGCCTTACATATTTATGAAAATAGCTATAGTGGTCGGTATAGTTATGTGTACCTATAATATTTATGTTCTAGTTTGTGGCAGTGAAATAATACAACAAAGTAGTGGCTTTTCCGAAACTGTGACCTTTCAACCCCTATATATTCGCAATCCCTTTACCGATTTTACTCATATTCGAACATAAAAAAAACATAACTTATCAATAAATAAAAAAAAACTGATGATCTTTAAACGGATGAAGACTTTTTAACCATATAGCTTTAAAAAAAATTCGGTCAATTGTCACATTTCAAACAAAAAAAAAAACAACAAAATCGAAATCGGTTTCTCCGTTTCAGAGAGGGAACATTGATGCCACATACTTGCGATGGGGGTTAAAACTCATGCAAGTGAATTAGGTACCTACCTACTTGTCTGAGAAAAAGGAAACACGTAAATTGGTTTACAGGTAGGTGTTGGCGTAATCAATATAGTACATAAATTAAAAAAAAGAAAAGGCGAGATTTAAGAACCAAGACCTTTAAGAGAATTGAGAACCTTTAACATGTTTTGAATTCAGTTAATAAAATCATAAGGAACAGATCAACAGTAGGTACATGAGTTATCATCGAACAAACATACAAACAAACAGATTTACCACACACAACACACACATACATATAACACGAACATACATATAAATACCGATCAGTTCCGTAGGCCTTCGATCAAATATAGTGAATGGAAGGGCTCGGAAATTTCGCTTGGTCAAAAAAATTAACAAAACTAGCGTACCCAACATAAATAGATTTATTATTGTCATTTTATGCAAGTAGGTACTAGATAAATTGTAAAGATAAAACGTGCGTAAAACGTATTGCATGCATATGAAAACAACAGAGAAATATTTTGTGATTTGATCAAAACAAAATAACTGGCTTGTTTTATTGGATTCAAAGCGACGCAAAGCTATAGAAATGAGGGTATTGTTATTGGCGCTGTTGTATGCATGCACATGAGGTGTTGATAGATTTGTGGAGGTACAGAAATGATCACAAAACCAACACAAAATTGCAACATGCAAAAAAAACTGCACCACCTTGTGTTACATATAATAGGTTTATTTAAATGAATGTGATGCATCGAAATATAACAACTATTTCGATGATGTGTCAACATTTCTATACAGGTGTACCGTTTGCGAAATATGATCCGACAAAATAGAGTTGTCGACTTTTTTTAAGAAATATGGTTGTTGAAATATTGTCTCACCTATACACTACTTCATTCTGTAAGAATTTGGCAATTTTTTTAGATTACAGCAAAGTTTGTATCGTTTTGTATTACATAAGCAAACATTCAACTAGCTAAGCTGGTTTGGACCGCGTGGTATCGAAGTAACCAGGACCGGTAATATTCGAATTCTAGGACACTATTATAAGATAAGTTGCTATACCTCAGCAATAGCTACACATTTTAAATACAAACAAGCAGTTAAGTTTAGCGTGTGGAATGTGGAAAGTTTCAAAATTATGTCGCTTGTTACCCATCGACCAAAATAAAATAAATGGACGGGCCATAACCATCAAAATTGCTTAGTAAAATCGAGACAAAACCGTCGGAGACTTCTTGAGTAATTCATCACCTAATTATTACCATGTACAGATGCCTTATTATGGATGATTCGGATCGTGATCGCGATCGCGTGCCATCTCACTTACGCACGTGGTGCGAGTAAATAGATGCGAACGGGACGGCAAGCAATCTCGATCACGATCAAACTTCTATAATACCTAAGGCCGCAGTACATTTGTTACAAAAAATAGATAGCGGTTATTTGTTGTGTTTTTACACTTCGGGAGAGCACACAAAGACGACATAATTTTGTCAGATGTTTCGTTATCATGTAACAGACTCGTGTCGTACTTCCTACGGCTAGAGACCATCTGAAATGAAGTGAGCGCCGGCGCTCACTTTGTAATCTTAAAAAATGCGCTTCTTCCGGGCCCGTCCATTCATTTTATTTTGGTCGAAGTTTTTACCCACACAATTCACCCTATTACTGAAAATAAGTATTATGATTTAAAGTAATGTCAATAATGTCAAAGTATGTCATTTTGATTTTAATAATTTGTGTTCACGTGTGATTAAATCGTCTGGTTCAAACATGTTTTTCAACTTTTTAGTGTTTGTTTATACGAATTTATTAAACACAAGAGCATAAATTAATATTTTGAAACACCAGACAAAACGTCGTCAGTCAAAATTCACTTCAAATTGAGTATTTTTACAAGCTTTAGTTTACTAGTTATTTTGTAAGGGGTTGGTGAGTAGAATACGAAAAATAAACAGTCGTCACACTAATTTCAATATGGTGGACGCCTAAAAGCTTGTTAAAAAAGTGTTTTTAAAATTTATTTATGGTAGTGGATATGAATCAAGGTCAGGTGATGTGTGGCACTTTGATTGCTTAAAATAGCGCTTTTTACTAAGAATGCCTATTGTGTTTGCAGCTAATGTTCCACTTGGCAGGTATGCAAACATGACCGATGTGCCGCACGTAGCTAAATTACTGATATGTTAGCTTGTGGCGCATCCACTTTTTTCAGCATCCTTGCTGCAAACACGTTGTTTGGTTGACGTGTCTTTCAAACACGATTAAGGAAATATCGCTCGATATAATAATAAAAATTAAAGTAACACCGATTTGCGCTTTCCTACCTGTTTTTTTTATTCTTTCAAATACCTATTTCCTAAATGATATCCATAATATTAATACAAATTTCATAATTATGGAAGGAAACGCAAAGGTGCATTTAACATTACAGCTACTAGCTACTTTCGAAAAATATGAGAAAAGTCTCAAAAATGGAAGTAGTGAAACGCACGACAGTGTTAACGCCATGGTTTGATCATATATTAAGCCTTATGGTCATCTGTAGTTACAAGAGTTGTTTAAAAGTAGCAAAACCTCGCCTTAAGTTAATCGTACTCACTATAGTTTCAAACAATCACAATCTGTATAGGCTTTTTCAAGGAGAACGCGGCAGGTGTTCTGTAGGCAGGTACTACTCGTTAACAAGCTACTGTAGTACTTTCTGAGAATAATATCTATTCACAAAAAAAACGTGAAATCAATGAATTCTGGTTTCCAAACAAAATCAGTTCAAGGGTATTTAAACATCTTTGCTGTTGGAGTTACGTCATAGCGTTGGTAACTCCAAAAGAGAAACCCTGACCTTGCTTAACCGGCGACTACGATAGCCTGCTGCCAATTATTGGAGTGTTAAAAATATAATCAATAAACAAAACTCTAATTTTTTTTTTTAAATTTATGCCATAGATGACAGGAAGCAAACGGGCCGCCTGATGGTAAGCAATCATCGTCGCCTATGTATACTTGTAACACCAGGAGCACCACAGATATACTTTGCCGATCCTTAAAGACTCTATTAAAAGCACTTTTGAAGAACCCCATGGGAAAAAAAGCGTGTCCAAACTTTCAATTATATACCGCGTACTTTGTCAATATCCACCTAATCTTAGTGGGTAAATTACTGTATTGACTTTGTGTTCGACTCATGTCCAGATATCTCCAGAACTGGAAAATGTTCTTTCTGTAGCCGGTCATCTTCACTGTCATGAACACAAACGAAGACAAAAACAATGTTGTTTGCTCTACACTCAGATTACTAATAATGTAAATAATCATTTATTGATTTATTAAATTTACTGTACTATTTTTTTTTCTAAACAAATACAAAAGCAAAAGGGATGGTACTCGTGAAGCCTTCCTACTAAAAATACAATTAGATACCTGCACACCTGATTAAAATATAAGTCTTGGGGTAACGAAGATATAGGTCGTGAGGTCTCAGTTCAGGGCGAATTACTAGTTACAAGATCAAGTTATGTAGATAAATGTAGAGTAATTATTAATTTTAAAAACAGACTCCACAAAATTTGTATAGTACGCAAATTTGGTTACTTGGATAACCATATTGTCGTACAAGTAACCAAATTTTCCAGTTATTTATTTTGATTTAAAAGCCAAACTACTAATTATTTTCTATAGAACCAATTTGAAAGTATATCCTTTAAATATATTTTTAAACCGTTACATTAATGGCAGAGTTCTGAGAGGTTATCAACAAATAAAATAAAAATAAAAACGAATCGAGACCCCCCTCCATTTTTGAAGTCAGTTAAAGCAGTTTAATTTCATTGGCTGTTTGATTTTTAAAACATAGAAAACACTTACGTGCTAGTTTAGCCGTGCCAACGACCGCATTCGCTGCCACCACCATAAAGATCATCACATATCTTGCACACATTCTGATTTATCACAAACCATGTAAACAATATGTCGCACCGAATCACACTGGCTGCCCGTTTGACCCTCACGTGTTCGCTTATGTAAATGCAACAGGTTCTTTCTTTTTCAGTTGCATAAATTTGCTGTGCCACTTTTCACGCAAGGCTGGGTTGTTCTGTGCCACGGAGTGGTAGCAAATGGTTCTAACAGTGTACGGTTTAAGACCTATTCTGGATGACTGGCGCTTGCTGCCGCGATTGCATTGTCGGTGGCCATGATGTGCCAACAGCGGACGGTGAGGCATGGGTGGGCAGTTTGGCTTGCTTTATTTGGCAAGTGGCTTTTCCAGATTTTACCCGAAAATGACTAAGCCAAAAGGAGGGTATTACACCTACCTAACAACTAGGGCTGTGTGTATACATATACAGCTTAACGTATTAATAGTTTTTAGGGTTCCGTACCCAAAGGGTAAAAACGGGACCCTATTACTAAGCCTACGATGTCTGTCTGTCCGTCTGTCCTGCCTTTAAACGGCTGTATCTTTCGAACCGTAATAACCGTATAGCCAGTTGAAATTTTCACAGCATGTGCAATGTTACGGCGGATTCCATAAAAAAGATAAAAATATATAAACGAAAAAGGGGTCCCCATACAACAAACGTATTTTTGTATTAGCTCTAATAGAAAAACGTTATTACGTACTAGAGTCAAATTTGGTACGATTATAGTACACACTTTAAAATATAACAACTCATAAAAAATAATGGCCAAATGCAAGTTGGTGACAAGTTTCTGTTCATTACCAAGTTATAAGTGGTAATTTTGTTATTGAATTTTGTGGTGGTACTGTACCCTCAGTGCACGAGCTCGACTCGCACTTGGCCGATTTATTGTTTTTGTTTTGGATTGTGTTGAGCTTGTTATGTGATTGTGCTTGATAGACACTATGTGTCACTTTTGGATAATTTTAATTTCATTCGTTTTACCACATACTCTATAATCTATACTAATATTATAAAGAGGAAAGATTTGATTGTTTGTTTGTTTGTTTGCATTGAATAGGCTCCGAAACTACTGAACTGATTTGAAAAATTCTTTCACTGAAGGGAAGCTACACTATCCGCGGGTGACATAGGCAATAATCTATACCCATGGGGCGGACCGCTAGTGCTCAATATAAAAACCGGCTTTTAAATCGTAGCCCTCTAACAAAGTTATTGCAATTGTTAAATCAACAATATAATAACAATATTTTTAAATCTGGTTCAAAGACTACTGAGCCAAAGTTAATAAAACTATTGTGAAACCGCGTCGAAAGCTATAATATCTACATAATAAAAAATATCACGTAAATTGGTTAACAAATGTCGGAATAATATTATAACACATAAAACGGAACAAATTGTGATTTTTCCTCCTGAAGTTGGTAAAATATTTTTAGAATAATAAATGAGTATTAATCATAAAATGTCAAACAAGCACCTTAATTGAGATAGAAACTATCTATCATGATAGAATAAAACGGCAATTGCCTTAAAAACTACACTAAACAGACTTCCTATTGCCCATAGAGCGTTGAAGGGCCAAATACCTAAAGACAGAAAGAAGGTCTAAAGAAAATCGAAATGCTCAAGCCAGTTGATAGCGTACCCAGCATGCTGGCAGCATTATCACGCTGAATGGCAATGTTTATGAGATGAGCCTAAAACACGACAGCATAAATAAGACACTCTGAAAGATTTGAAAGAATTTCTCTCTATCTTTACTGTGTTTGTACATCATAATGCCATCAGGCACTCTGAAAGATTTGAAAGAATTTCTAATCTTTACATCATAATGGCCTCACAATTTTAGCTAAAGTTTCTACGAAGAGCACCAAAAGATAGCCCGTTGGTCCAGTTGGTAGTGAACCTGCCTTCTGAGCTTAGGGGCGTGGGTTCGATTCCCACCTAAGACAAACATTTGTGTGATGAACATTTGTGTTTGTTCTATATCTGGGTGTTAATATCTATTTAAGTATTCGGGACATTTTTGTACACACGGTCATCTGACCCCAAACTAAGCAAAGCTTGTGATATGGCTGCCAGAGACTGATATACATACATATATAGGTTTAAATATAGGTTTAAAACTATATATGTATGTATATCAGTCTCTGGCAGCCATATCACAAGCTTTGCTTAGTTTGGGGTCAGGTGACCGTGTGTACAAAAATGTCCCGAATATTTATTTATTTATTTAAACCAAAATAAAGATTGGTGCTGATTGAAGACTAGCTTTTTATTTGGTTTGGGTTAGATATCCGCATAGAGACAACTGGAGCTTAAGTTGGAATATCTCTCGTAAAGTTAACGGAAAAATTACAATTGTTTAAAATTTAAATTACATAAGTTGGCTGGCAGAATAATTATCAAGAAAATATAAATATTTTTCCAGTAATTCACTTGTGTTTTTCTGTATAACTATCCATATTATGACTGACAACCTATTTATATTATTGTTGTATCCTATACACATGCTATATCAATTTTGTGATAGCATGCAGTCACGCGAGATTCTTTTCAATTGCTATCGTATATTCAAAACGAGATGAGACGACTGTGTAAATTTATTTATGTTAGTAACTAATTTGTGACATAAAAATAATATCAGTATTTTTTGTTGTGTTTGGTATTTGATGGTATCTTTAGTTCTTTATACTTAGCTAACATAGCTTTTTTAATAATTTAATAAAGGGTAATAAGTTAATAAGTGCATTAAACACCTAAACTACTTATTCCCGGTTTCTGCGGTTTATAGATAAATTATTGCTAGCTATTGGTTCAACAAAGCTATCTGTAACTCTGTAACTTTTAAATTATATAATCTAAATATATCTAACGTAAAATACTTATCGAATAGATAAACGGGCAGTATTGGTCAGATAAGTTATCTGAAGCATAACTTAGTATTGCGTATTATAAGAAAATCAGTTCAGCCGTTTGCTCTTTAATCACGGGTTAAAATAACAATATAAGCTTATTTATTGAACAACTATTCTTCAAGGGAAGTCCCATTTAAATTTGAAAAAAATACATTTCACTTATAAGGTTCGAAAATTAGGGAATTTATCCCATTTATTAAACCTTCCGTTGGTAGACGGTAATTTTTTGTAGATTATTATTAAGAAACTAGAAAAGTTTTTTATTGTCGATATTGTAGTCTGAATAGTTTCACATAACTAAGAACATGGTAATATAATTTATATTCTTAATCAGATACTTACGTAGAGCTAGTATGGTAACAAAATAAAACAAATAAGTTATAATTTTTGGATTTTTCCGGGTCAAAGTTGTGTAAGCATTAGCTGTTGATTTAAGTCCAATTGTGCAATTTTGAATTACCCACTGTGAACGTATAAGTTACAAAGTATATGATTGAGAAGTATAAGCATTAAATTTTATGCGCCTTAAATTTTACAATATCAGAACCTCTCTACGTTATATTAGATGTATAGCAGTAAATTGCAGAAGCAATTTTATCTACAATGTTGTAGACCACAGCACAATTTTGAAAATTAGTTTGGTTAATATTTACGTTATGTTCACATAAACGTAAAATACTTCTATCTCTACCTTGAACCTCTACCTATCTCTACATCAGTTATCGGTTCTTCGAGCGATGTGGCCTGCCCATTGCCACTTCAACTTGCAAATTTTAACAGCTATGTCGGTGACTGTTCTTTGGCGAATGTCCACGTTTCGGATTCTATCGTGCAAAGAAACTCCGAGCATAGCTCTCTCCATTGCCCGCTGTGTGACTGAGTTTTTCCAAAAGGCCAACAGTTAAGGAACACGTCTCAGTACTATACGTCATCACTGGCAACATACACTGATCAAAGACCCTTGTCTTTAAGCACTGTGGTATTTTAGACGAGAAGATGTCACGCAATTTCCCGAACGCTGTCCATCCGAGTTGGATACTTCTGGCGACCTCTTTGCTTAAGTTGGACTTACCTAACTGAACAATCTATCCAAGATAGGTGTAATGGTCAACAACTTCGAGAGTATCGTTCCCAACGACTATCGGCACGGTTTCAACATGGACATTGGACATGACTTTTGTCTTGTCCATGTTCATTTTAAGACCCACCTGTTGGGAAAGGCTACTGAGGTCGCTGAGTACGTATTTAGGACCTCCAGCGACTCTGCCATGATGACTATATCATCGGCAAAACGAAGGTGAGTGATGTATTTGCCGTTGATGTTGATACCTAATCCGTTCCAGTCCAAGAGCTTGTAACAACAACATCTCCCTATCTCACGCCTTTCTGCAATTGGGTTGGTTCCGTGCTCTCGTGCTGTAATAGGACGAGACCGATTCCACTTGGCCATTATTTATTATTTGTAGTTATACTTTAGAGTGCGTACTACAATCGTGCCAAGTTTGACGCTTGTAAGTATTATCGTTTTTACATACATATACATATAACGTAACGTTACATATTCTGTGAAAATTTCACAGAATATTAACGTTACGGTATAGCTGTCTATCTGTTACGGTTCGAGAGATATAGCCGTTAATAGGTAGGACAGACAGACAAACGGACAAACGGACAGACGGACGGACAGACAGACAGACAGACAGACAAACAGAGAGACAGACATCGTAGGCTTAGTTAGTAACAGGGTCCCATTTTTACCCTTTGGGTACGGAACCCTAAAAAGTAGTGCAAAAAGACTACATCCCATCAACGCTTAGGCCTTGGTCACCCATCCAAGTAACGAACGCACCCTACGTTGCTTAACTTCAGTGATCGTACGAGAATCGGTGGTGAACAGAAATTTGTCACCGACTCGTTCTTGGCCATTTATTATTATTATTTGTTTATACTACAGTGTGTATTATAACCATGCCTAGTTTTACGCTTGTACGTACCTATTACTGTTACGTTTGTTGTACGGGGACTCCTTTCTCGTTATAACTTTTTGATGAGTGTGACCACAATTATATGACTTTGGCTACAGAAAACGAAACCCTACCAATGCGTGTCTCGACACGCTCTTGGCCAGTGTTTTGTTTTCGAAAAATTCTAGCTCCCTTTTTCTTCATATTTTTTTAAATATGCAAAAAGAGAGTTTTGTCATAATACAACCTAATTTTACAGAAACCTAGGAGCTAGTATTAATTTTGTTCCAGGCTACGGATCTCTAAATCTGTTCATGAACTTTTTGTTTCATACGACCTTACATTTTCCGGTTATAATATTGCACGTATATATTGAGATATGAATAACTCTGGCTACATTTTGTTTTAGTAAGCACTGGTAGTAAAACATCTCACAATGATACTGCTTACAGCGCTATTAATAAGTGTTATCAGATTGGTCCACAGCGAAGAAAAATTTCGTGAGTAAATATTAGATTAAGGCGAAGTTTTCCACTTTTAAGCAACGCTTATTACTATGACCATAATGCTTGGTTTATTGTGTTCAAGTCGCATTTAGCGGAGCAAAACCATGGCGCTTACACACAGTAGTGCGTTTCGCTACTTCTATTTTTGATGTTTTTCTCATGTTTTACGAAAAGTATAGTTGTAATGTAAAAATGTACCTTTGCAGTTTCCTTCACAATATGAAATCTGTATATTAAGATATCGTAGACATCGTTTAATAAATAGGTATTTGAATGAATCCTAAAAGCAGGTAGAAAGGCGCAAATCAGTGCTACTTTTCTATCGAGCGAAATGTCTAGTCTTTCGGGTTTCCTAGAGAAAACATTCAGTTTTGATATGACATAATTTTTATAATTTATAGCTAACCATGGAAGTAGACACAATTAAACCAGAATGACCGAAATTGCTTGAAGTCCGAAAAGAGCGACTCTTTAAAAAAAAAACAGCTTCCACAAACCACAAAACAAAAACATTGTGCCACTACAAAGAACGAAATAATATTTTATACACTGATTCAGAAGTCGGACGGGAACTATTATAAAATTTAGATTTTTTTTATTTTTTTTTTTGTGTTTGTTGCCACCCGACTTTAAAATCCATGTTAAAATATTATTTTGTTCTTTGTAGTGGCACAATGTTTGTTGTGTGGTTTTTGAAGTCTGTTTTCAATAAGATCATTTGTTTTAGAATTTGTAGTTAAACAACATTATGTCCAATTAACACATCCATGCATGAATACCTCCTTGTTTTGACTCTATCAAAGTGCCTGTACAAAACTATTCTAGTTACAGTTTGTAATATTGTAGAGAAATTGGTAGGCACTCGAACAAAATTGTCCGTATTTTTCGAGCTGGTTTAAAAACTACTGAGCCAAAGTAATGTTTTTTTGTGTTTTTGAGAGTTTCCTCTACAAGATAAAAAAAGAAACACGCAAATTGTCTTACAGATACCAGCGTAGCCGAGGTACATAAAAAAAAAGGGCCGTATTGAGAACCTTCCTCTTTTTTGAAGTCGGTTAAAATCACTTTTTTACTAACTCTGCTGCTAAAAGGCTGTGTTGAATTTTATGAATAAGCAGTACAATAACTTCGGTCAATGAACAAACGTGATTATAGCCGAGGCCAACATACGTGAGTCCACAAATATGCTCAGTGCCACCAAGACTTGTAAAATAATTTTTTCAAACATTCACTTTAAAATATGCATAAATATTTTAATGTAACTCTCACGTTCGATAAGATCCCTTTTACATTTTTGACGGCAAAAGCAACGAAATCTGGGTTTTGGCGTTATTCTATCAAATAGAAAGATCAATAGAAAATTAAATTGCTGTAATAAATACTTCAGTATTTATTATTTAATTCAATATTTTGCAACGACTTTTGGTTTAATAATTTAATTAAATAACTTATTTAATTTAAATAAATACTTCAGTATTTATTATTGTAAATAACTTCTTAAAATTTTGGAAATACTCAACCTTTCAACTTTATATCTCCAACTTACAAATGTAGTTTATCGTGTAAAACTTTCGGAGGGGAAGTTTGAGAGTGGATTTCGTTAAATTACTGACATAAATTAAACAATAGTAATTTTTAAACTTTCGCGATTTGTACAAAAAAAAAAACGCGAAATCGTTCAGTCAGCTCGTGACCACGGCCATTGTAATATGGTCGAAACGTCGAGCGAAAGGTGCATATTTTACCTATATTAAATAATACGTGATAAGTCCCGATAAACATTTAAACCATAAATTAAACAAATTTAATATTATGGTAACCTTGTTTTATATTCGTCTTGACAAATACGGCTTTAATTTTTCGTTCTATGCCCGAAAATAAAGATACCTAAAATTTTACGATGCATTTTGTAATACGGCTCTATATTCACACATAACCTCTGTGCTCTCGCCTCTTTTATGTAGGAAAACGTATTCAAACCTCTATGCACATTTATTGTACGCACGTAACCTACCGAACTTACCACATTTTAGATGAGACAAAAAATCAAACAATTGCTCATAATTACAAAGCCTTGAAGTCAAATGTTCGTAGAAGAGGTTACTTCGAATTACGAACACGTTAAATACCATGTTACACAAAAATTATTTACATAACGATTATTATCTTATATCTTGCACTAATCCTACTTAATATTACAAACGCGAAAGTTTGTATGTAGATGTAGATGTATGGATGTTTGTTCCTCTTTCACGCTGCAACGGAACAACGGATCATCCTGATTTTTTGCATGAGTTATATTATGTTCAAGAGCCAGAGAGTGACTTTAGCAACTTTTCATCATCATCACCATTTTTCATCACTACGCGGGAGAAATCGCGGGGCGCAGCTAGTATAACATAACTTCGTGTTGTATTTTCATCAAACAGATTAGATTAGATTTTAACAGATTAGATTTAAAGAGATTAGATTTTTTAAATTTACTTTATTTTATACTTACAGCTGATAATCTTCCAAAATGTGCTTTAAAAGACCAAGAATGTATAAGAAAGTTGTACGAACACATCGTCCAAAGCATTGGAGAGAAGGGTATTCCAGAGCTGAACATTCCCGCTGTTGATCCCATCGAGTTGAAAAACATCACCGTTTCTATATTGGGACTTTTGGATATTACTATTGTCAAAGGAGTCGCCACTGGAGTCAAAACTTGTGTGTTTGATAAGTTTACGTTAGTACCCCTTTTGTCCGTTATGCATGTTCTTTTAGATTTATTGTTTGAAATTTTCAAAAATGTATGATAGAATTACAAGATTATACAAAATAATCTTGTAATTAAAATAAAATAATAATAATATAATAATAACAATATTTTGTTTTTTGTAAAAAAAACTTAAATTTAAGAAAGAAAATAAATGTATGAGATAATATATTTAAAGTTATATGATTATTTACGGGATATTGACCGTGGTTAGGTTGTGGAATGAGCTCCCGATATTTCGGCGCAGTTACATGCACCACCTAGTTACTTACCACGGTAAACATCCCGTAAATAATCATATAACTTTAGTGAACAACCGCGATAGTTTAAAACAATAATATATTTATTACCAAAAATATTTGTACATGTACAGATTAACAGTGATCCCCAAACAAGGTGAGGAAGCCTATAACAACAAGATGTAGGCCAGCAAGGTGGATTAGGGTCCATCCTCTCTCTCTGAGAGAAGGCTTGTCCCTAAGGACATTTCATAAAAGGTATATAGTTCTGTGGTATACAAAGGCCTTGGGTATACAACGTCTTTGCTTGTCCCGCAGTTGGAACATGAAGGCTGATTGTGGTTTAAAATTTTACAATTATTTTAATAGGATGCCGAATGCAATTTACTAACATAACATAATATTTATGTGCATAGAAAACGTAACACCACTAAATAAAAAACATAAAATGATCATGTAGTTGGATGAAATACGTTTATTTATATTCTGTGGGACTTCCGCTTATATTTAGTTAAGTAACTCAAAATTTACAATTTGCGGTTTAAAATCTATAAATAAATATGTTAATGGGACGCAGAATGCCATGCAACAAATGTGACTAAAATAATTATTGAATAAAAAACCACTTAAAATTAAACTATGATTTTTTTTATTGAAAACCAAACTAAATAAAATCTATATTAAGGGAGACTGTCTAGAACTGAGTAAAAAACTGCATTTAGGTCGCTGCAAGGTCGCTGCCTATGGTTATTTTAAAACCAATTGTATTGTAAATTTTTACTCATAATTAAATTTCAGCTACGTTTTTCTTGACTTAGTGTGAGTGTGAACACAGAGTTAAGTGAAAAAAATGTAATACATAATAATAAGATAATGAGAATTCTAAGTAGTAATCTCTTGAATTTTTTGGACAACTTTTTCTTCATGCCATCATGACATAGATTATCAAGCACTAGCGACCCGCCCGCCCGGCTTCGCACGGGTGTAATTTACGTACGAAGCCGGGGCGGGTCGCTAGATATATACATAAACCTTCCTTGAAAATTTATCTAACTGATGGTGAAAACCACATCAAAATCCGTTGCGTGGTTTAGGAGGTTTAGGAGGTTAGCGGCCATACAGACAGACAGACAGACGCGGAAAGCGACTTCAATTTATACTATGTAGAGATGTAATCTTTGCTCAGAAACTACATAAAAAATTATGCATTACCTGTAAAATAATCAATCATTGTATTAAATAATATTTTATTTACTTTTCTTTCAGTTTCGATCTCACCAATGGTTCTGGAACTCAAGATAACACTTGCAGCATAAAAATCGAAGGCAAATACAAACTTAGGTCAAACAACCCCCTGATCAAGAACTTATTGGGGACTTCCTCTATTTACGGCGATGGCAACGGAAAAGCTTCTATTGGTAATAAATTTAGTAGCTTAACCACTTCAAAACACAGTAACTCTCAGTTGTTAATTCTATTCGAAGTCACCCATATGAGACGAATTGCATCATCCCTTGAGGCCGCGGCTATGATTTATGCCATCAGTGATATAGTACAAAGCGAAACCGGATTATCATAATCAGTAGCTTGAGCGTATATTTTTAATTATATGATGTTATCTCACACACGCTAACCACTCAAGACAATAGTCATGTGTTCATAAGTTTAATTTATAACAAATAACAGGCTAGCGATGAATATAACTAAATACACAATACCATAACACATACTGAAAAAAATAATCAAATTGCCTGATATATCACTAAGATCACTCAGCGGGCAATGGAGAGAGCTATGCTCGGAGTTTCTTTGCGCGATAAAATCCGAAACGTGGATATTCGCCAAAGAACCAGAGTCACCGACATATCTGTTAAAATTTGCAAGTAGAAGTGGCATTGGACAGGCCACATCGCTCGAAGAACCGATAACCGATGGGGAAGAAAGGTTCTGGAGTGGAGACCACGAACCGGAAGACGCAGCGTAGGTAGGGCTCCCACTAGATGGACCGACGACATTGTGAGAGTCTCGGGCATCCAGTGGATGCAAAAGGCAGGCTGTCGTTCAGTGTGGAGGTTAAAGGGGGAGGCCTATGTTCAGCAGTGAACGTCTTCTGGCTGATGATGATGATCACTACGATAATGAGCATTTTAAGGTTTTAGGTGGGGATAGAGAGGGAATACTCTGTCCCTTTCTTGCAAAGCGTCTTATAGTATGGCATTTATAATTATGGCGCGCCTGAAGCGCGACGTCATAACTCAGTATAATGCGCTCACTGCCTAACATAAATTTAAAATACTTAAAACTTATTTAATGTTTAAACTAATTTTAATTTTGTTTTCGTTGATGGGCTCTATTTACGATCAGCTTTTTTATGAGGTAAAAAAAAATAGTCATCATGCCTATTCCATGAATATCTGGAATATCAGTTAATATCCCAACTAGCAAAACTGTGATTATAGGCAATCTTTTATCACTAAGTTGTGATATTAATGTCATATATAAGTAACGCTTATCACTGTTAGATTTATATCTGTGTTTTGAAACACGTTTTAGCTGTATAAGGATAATACAGCTAAATTGTGATATTAACATATTGCATAAACGTTTACTCAGCTGTTTTATACAACATATATAACACAGCTGTAAATTGATACTCTTAACTTAATAAAAAGCAATTATGTTGTACAGTAGGTGTGCAATTAAAACTCAAATGCGAACTAATGTGGCTCTAAAATTACTAATATAGAACTAATGAGGTATTGGTGACCACTGTAGCTAACCTATTGTATAATAGATGTCATTATAGCTGTTATATTATCTTAAATATGCTAAAATAAGCAAACGCTTGTGCTCAATAAATGATAAGGGGATCTTTATTAACAATCATAAGATGTAATGAAGCTTTGAGCGTGTTCATATATTTTCAGTGTCAAAAATTAGTTTTTAATATAATTTTAAGCTAAAAAGATACATCTATTCACAAGAACACATATATAAAACCTTTCTACTGGCCATGACATTTTAATAAGTTTCTTATTTATGGCCTTTATTATTTGATGAAACAATTGATATCCATTACGATAACCATTTTTCCATGAAAATGAAGAAAAGACTGATGAAAAATAGTTTTAAGACAGACATATAGTTAAGTAAAGGTTTATTTACTTGCTTCTGCAGAACCCTAAATATAATAATGGCTGCAAGATGTTGTATACCTATTATTTGTTTATCAGCAACAGTAACACTAATTAATTGTAAATCGTAAATTGAAAGCGCATGTGAATTTAATTTGATAATAAAATTGAGCAATATGATTGTGACTTAAACTTTATAATCATTACTTACCGACTTACTTACTTACCTTATATATTGTATTGTAAAAAATCCAACCAACGTTTTATTTACACGGTCAAAAAGTGTCACGGTTAATTAGTTATTATAGAATCACAATCATCAATATATCATCAAATAACTCGATATAAGTGTGGCTGGGACCTTTTTGCTACTTTAATTGTGTTACAACACTTCCAAATGATTTAAGGTCGCTGATGAAACACAAAAAAAAACGAAAATAACACAGACATATCACTAATAAGCATCCAAGTAGTGATAAAAGTGAAACGTCATAGTCATAGAAACGTTTCTAACACACATGTACGACTGTTTATGTCACCGATATACAGCTATTTTAGGTCGCCATCTGCTAGTTGGATTACATTATTCGAGAAAAAACATAAGCAACCCTAGGCGGCAATCAGACATTGATACTCACTTTGTGTGTATCGGCTGTTATTAAAATTGAGCGAATATGTCCAAGTGACTTTTTTTACCTGTCGCAACAATACCTTTTGAACACTACTTTAAGACACACATTTTTATTTTTAGACAAAGTGCACCTCAATTTTGACTTCCCTGTATACGCCCAGAAGCGACCAGATGGTGAAATATACATAAACTGTGACTACAAGAGGATTGTCTATGATTTCAAAGTCCTGGGAGGAGCTAAGTTCTATGCAGACGACATTCACTTAGGAGATCAGGAAGTCAGTAAGTATACACGTATTTCAGAATATGTGAAATGGGGTGTTCCACAAATCCCAGGCAAATTGGCAATTGTCAGGGGTTCTGAGCAAATCGGCAAACGAAGCGTGGCTATTAAATATTAGTATAACAATACTGAACAATACCAAAGCTGCCAAGACTGGCAAGCAGTGACTGAAAAAGCCAAAATTTGAGGGGACGTCGTGCCCTTAGATAAATATCTCCACTCGTTGCACTAAAATCCACACCAAATAAGCATAATATGGCTAGATTACGATTGAGAAAATGATACAAGAAGAAACAGACGGTAGTACACTTTTCTAAAAGAAGTATACATTGAGATATTAAAAACCCACAACCAATTTGGAAAAATCTCTTAGTTTTTAACCGCTAGACAGAGTTTGATCAAAAATATAAAAACCCCTGAAAAGAACTAATGATCTTCATCGCTAACATAAAACTACTTAATAGAGATTTCCAAAATGTGACTAAACTATATATAGATACTATAAATAACTACATAACAAACCAAGAAATTTTGGTTTCCACATATATATTTTTTATTTGTAGGAATAATACGGTACCAAGAAAAAATTTTGTTGATATCATTTTACTCCGTCAAATTAGACGATAATAATATAATTTTTTTTTTTGTAATTTTATGATAGGTAATTTGACGAACATGTACCTTATCTAAGGATAGATAGCAAAACATAGTTTTTTCAATTTGAAATTAACACTCACACTCTCAGTAATTTTATTATCTTCTATAATGTAAAAAAGTTTGAGCGAGCTAACTGCGGACTGCAACAGTCACACATCAGTAAATTAACGTAATAATCCGAAGCAATAAAAAACTAATGAATATTATTAAAATAAAGTTAAAAAAATGATGACAATGACGCTAAAGGTCATGCAATCAATCTGCTGCCAATAAAAATGTATAACTTGACATTTGATGATTTACAGGCAAAGAAATCATACCGCTTCTAAACGAAAACTGGAAGTTCGTCATGAGTACATTCGGGAAACCATTCATTGACAAGTCTATGGAGTTCTACTTTGACTTCGCTGGGAAGTTCTTCTACGTTGTTCCTGCAAGATACTTCATCATAGATGACCTCACGCCGTATGCCAGACCTTAATTACAGCTGATTTAGTATTGATACTGGTTATACACTTTTCATACTGGACATGTTGGGTCATGGTTACACTTTGCTTCACGCTGTTGCGAAAAAAAGGCTCTCGGGCTAGAGAATCAAAAGTTTATTGTCTAGTCGGCATTGTCGACTATAGAAATTTCAAATTCAAATAGGAAATAAATAAACTATGGTATATAATTATGATGAATATGAAATACTTAAATAGAATTAAAATTCGTTAATAAGGTACAAATATATACTTAATTGTTGAACTGAAAGTTAGTTTAATCCACGAAACCACGATCCACCCAAAATCCCAATCCTTTCTCCTAAATTCATTAAACTGGCGATTAAGAACAACTACCGTACTGATTTTGTGCTATTTGTGTACTCACTTATTTTTGACAAATAATAAATATTATTACTTGGCAATCTTTTTAAGTCAAAAATTTTACACAAATAGCTCAAAACCAATACGGTAGTTGTTCTTAATCGCCAGTTTAATGAATTGAATAGCTGATTGCTAGATATGTTTTTTTAATTATTATAAATAGGCTTGCGCTTGGTCGCCAACTTGCCTGATGTTAAGCGATTATGCGGTCTACGATGGAGCATGCTTGCCTAGACGAAAACGGTTCACTCTCGACTTAAAGACACCCAGATTGTAACTATCGGGGAACACCCACTCAGGCAGCGAATTCCACAGACTAGCAGTTCGCAATATAAATGTGGAATCAAAGCGCTTCGTACGGGTTCTCGGAATTTTAAAAACTGACTGCAGAGTGTGTACTATAATAATTGCCAAGTTTGACACTTGTACATATTACTGTTTTTACATTAGAGCTAATACAAAAATAAGTTAAACATAAGTTTGTTGTATAGGGACCCCCTTTTCGTTTTTACTTTTTTATAATTTCTTAGTTAATCTGCCGTAACATTACATATTCTGTGTAAAATTTTACTGGGTATCACGATTCGAAAGATATAGCCGTTATAAGGTACAACGGACGGACGGACACACAGACAGACAGACAATGGATTGACAGACAGACAGCATAGGCTTAGTAATAGGGTCCCGTTTTCTCCCTTTGGGTACGGAACCCTAAAAACCAGGCGACGACGGTACGTTGGTAGTTTTGGGAAAGGAATAGACGAGTTTTGTGTTACCGGTACTTTGGCCCGTCACGATGTCGCCGGGACGAATTCTAGTGGTAGCACCGAACTATGACGCTCAGATAACGGACGTGCGGTGGACTCCCGGTTATATAGTAATCTATCAATCGCCACTTCCGCGACGACGATACGGCGACGTCATGTCGTTCTCTGGCGCTGGGAAACCGCACTAACAATGTCTCCGAGTACATTGAGCACAGCAGGTCTTTGTGTCTTTGAAGTTGGCTGCGTGGCTGCCCAGTAGCCATTTGGTCAATGGTTCGCAAGAGCCTAACTTCAGAGGCACAAAGATCCGTTGTGCCTGCTGTAAACATGTGTCCAAGAATGGGTAGACAGAACAATGAAACCTTTCTACTAAATAAGTGTGCAATGTTCTATTTTTGAGGATCGAGCACATTAGGACGGGCCGCAGCGGGCCGGAACGCATCGCAAAAATTGCGTTCATATATTTTAAATGGAAATCTACGCCGCTGCGCCCCGGCATAATGTGCGATACTTCATAATTATTATAAAATGTATGAAAGTGATTTTTGCGTTGTGCCCCGGCCCGCTACGGCCCGTCCTAATATGCTCGATCCTTTATAGTTAGGTAACACTGCAAATATTATCTAGGTATATACTAAAGTGCATGTAAAAAGATGAATTGAATAGTCATGAGCAGTAATACAGACTAGAAATATAAAGAGTGGATGGAATGTGCACTGACTAAGAATCTGTAGAAATTTCTAATTTCCTTGTGTTGATTTTGTTTCTATTTATCATCGAATAATTTTCAAATCGTTTTAGATATTCAAAACAGTCACGTATCAAATAAAGTGTGTAGCCATTCAGAGGAGAAAGAATTTTATAGCCATGCCTTTACTGGCATAGGCATTTTCAAAGTCTCAGTGGTAAAGAAAATTGATTTGATATTTAATCAAATTTTAAAAATAAAATTTGATTTGATTTTAAATTTAAAATGATATGTTAAAATGTATGCAATATTAACCACTAGCGGTCCGCCCCAGCTTCGCACGGGTATAGATTATAGCCTATGTCACCTGGGGATAGTGTAGCTTCCCGTCAGTGAAAGAATTTTTCAAATCGGTTCAGTAGTTTCGGAGCCTATTCAATGCAAACAAACAAACAAACAATCAAATCTTTCCTCTTTATAATATTAGTATAGAGTATAGATATTAGTATAGATTAGTGATATCTTCTGTGCCATCAGTCTGTTTACTGTCAGGCATTTTTAGGGTTCCGTACCTCAAAAGGAAAAATCGGAACCCTTATAGGATCACTTATTTGTCCATCTGTCAGTCTGTCCGTCGGTCAAGACCCTTTTTCTTAAGAACGCGTAAAGATATCAAGTTGAAATTTATACTACATACTTGGGTCTACGGTTTCTTTCGGCTGTAAAAAAAATAAAAGTTGTAAGTCAACGCAATCAAAAGATATGAACGTTTATGTCGTATATTTTGCGATTTCACAGGGGAATTAAAACCTATAGGGTACTTCCCGTTGACCTAAAATCATAAATTTTGGCAAGAGGCAAGGTCTTACAGCACATATAAAGGAATAAATCTGAAAGTTGTTGATTTGAAGTTATATCATATAAAATAACTTATAAAACAGAAAATTAACGAAAACTTAAATTAGTAACTAAAAACTAAAACTTAAATCTAAACAAAATAACTGCTTATTCAAATTAAAATTACAAACTAGATATATAAAAATAAATAAATATAAAAAAAGATATATCATATAAAAAAATATTGTTTTACAATTACAAACTTAAATTTTGAAGTTGTTATGTATGGAAGAACCTTATTGTCAACTACAAAGGTTTGTCTTTAAATATTTCAACTTCGGTAATTTTTTTTTTGGACTCGCGCTTTGTGGGCTCCTTTCAACGGAACCCTCGGAGCACGTGTCCGGTTTATTGAAGTGTTCGACTCTCTTAGTCTTCTCTCAGTGTTAAATTAAATTATGTTTAAAATAATATTATTTACTTACTTATGTCACGTTCATTATGAATAATAATAATTGAAGGTGAAATACGAACGAGGTTATTGACATTACAATTTAAAGGTGAAGGTTAAAACATATTTTTTGTATATTAAGTCCTTTTCTCAGTAGGTGTGTAATCAAAGTTAAATTGGTAGAGCCAGATTGATTTGATAAATAGATACTTTTAGGGTTCTGTACCCAAAGGGTGTAAGCGGGACCCTATTACCAATGTCTTCTGTGCTATTACTAAGCCTACGCTGTGCGAATGTCTGTCTGTCCATTTGTCTTACCTTTTAACGGCTTTATCTTTCGACCCGTAATAATATAAAACCAGTTCTGTTGAAATGTTCACAGAATAATATGTATGTAATGCTACGGCAAATAATAATAAAATCTAAATGTTAAAACTACAGGGAGCCCCTTTTTTACTTTATTATTATTTCTTAGTTAATCCGTCGTAACATTACATATTTTGTGAAAATTTCAACTGGCTATCTTTACGATTCGAAAGATACTGCCGTTATAAGGTAGGACAGATGGATGGACAGACATACAGACAGACAGCGTAGGCTCATTAATAAGGTCCCGTTTTTACCCTTTGGGAACCCTAAACATATAAATAGATATGTTTCCCTAAAAACTCTATGGGCGTTTTCCGGAATTATATAGAACTAGCTGTTGCCCGCGATTTCGTACGCGTAGACTTTCATATAATATTTAAGGAATCTACCTGCCAAATTTTAGCTTCGTAGGTCAAGTAGTTTTCGAGATTTCGTGATGAGTAAGCAGAGTGAGTGAATTTCGCTTTTATGGTATATCATTTCCTATAGATGTTAACCAACACTGCTCCCATTTTTTTAATTAGACACAGACTAATTTATAAATGTAAAAAAATGCGAAAAACAAAATACACTTAATTAAACTTCTAAGACAAACTAAAAGAAAACTATATAGTAGGTACTAATATTAGTACCTACATACACACACAACCGTCCCTAAAAGGCAGGCCGTGTCCTAAAAGTGCATAACCTCTTTAAGCTTAGAAATCTTCAAATTACTTACTAATATAGTACTGTGACTTTCGAGACATTTCAAGTTTAAAGATGATGATGAAGTTATGTTTTAAGTGAGTCCAACCTTTTCTGAATAAAATCTGATTGAGTTTTCAAATATGACATGTTGGAAAACTCGTGGAAAACGTAGTAGGTATCATGTGGAAAACTCAATCCGATTTTATGTCAAAATAAAATGTAATTTATATCAAAAGCACTAAGGAGTATTGATATCAACTTCGAAGCAAATCACCGCCATAATTACTTTCTACCCCTTTTTAAACCCGTTAATAAATTTCAATAAAATACGAAACACATCACATCACACATCAGCAGCCATCAAACATCCACTGCTGGACACAGGCCTCCCTCTTAAAGAGGGGTGTTGCCATAATCCCTACGCTTGGCAGGTGGCTTGGGGATCGCAGTAAGTTCACCGTGTACTAACAGGATGCTGCTGCCCATCCTCCGGTGGTTCTGGTCGCAGTTTTAGGACATACCCGGGTCCACGTCCAATACGAAACACGTCTTCCATCAATTCTGTTAAAAAAGGTTTATGCAAAATTTGAAGTAGATTGGACCAAGGAATCACGTTGTCCCATACAAATTTTGCCCCCCCTTTTCACCCCCTTAGGGGTGTAGAATTTCGAAAAATCCTTTCTTAACGGATGCCTACTAAGAACACACCCTCCAAGTTTCAGGTCTACAATCAGCGGTTTAGCCTGTGCGTTGATCCATCAGTCAGTCATTCAGGACAAAGCCTTTTATATTTATAGATATCATGAGAGACCATAGCTTAGGCCCTCTTAGGCCATTATGAGCATTTTGTTATATTTATCTGTAAAATCTGCTTTCAGCATTCTAGTAGCAAAAATCCAAAAATCTTAAAAGTATTAAGTAAATACTCAACAATTTATTGTCAATTATGAAATTCACACACACATAATTATCAGGTAGCATGTTTAAGGTAGGTATCACATAATTACCCTGATTGGGTTATAGCAACAAAGTGCGGAACGGATCGGTTAATGCCATATAATTGATTTATCCTCTACCTACTCGTCTAGGCTAGACTATAGTAACATTTTGCGAGTAGTTTGTTTTTCAGAGTTTTGGCACTTTTATTCTCATTTTCTGTCTTTTATCTACACTGGTAGTTTATATTTTGATAGCCATTGGATTTGGGCTGGAGTTATGCATTACTAATTTAGAGGTTTATTTTATTTTATTTATTTATTTTTTTTATTTATTTATTTATGACATAATATTACATATATTACATGTTTACTAACACCAAAAAACCTCGCAGAGGTTTATCTGGGTGATAGGTTCTCAGCTTAAATAATTAGAATAGACATTAAAAATAATTAAGTAAACAATAGGTATATCGGAAGGAACCGAGCGAACGCCGAGTGCATGCCCGTCGCTGCGGATCATTCGGGTGGCTTCGGCTTGCTACGACATGTCGTCGGACACTCGGCCCTCTCTCGTTCCTAGAACTTTATACATGATGCTCCGAATCAGTGCAATTTACTAATATAATAATTTTGCAAGACTCGTTTGATATTGACTGGTGTAATTTTGCTAAAGATTTCGCGTGGTAAATTATTTATTAGATTAGGGATTATATATTGTGAGGTACGTTTCCCATAAAAGTTTCTGAATGTAGGTATAACGAGTTTTTTGTTAGTCATGCTTCTTGTAATAACTGGATAATTTTTATTATGTTGGATTTCTGTTCTAAAAAATTTTTCATTTAGTATACAATAGTCTATTTTATCTAGTATTGGTAGTACTTCACAATATTTAAATAGTCCCATCGGGTTATTTTTAAATTTTTGTTTAATTTTTCGTGGGACGATCAATTTAAGCAATCTATACTGTAGGTTATAAATTTGTTCTACATAAGTTTTGAACGTTCGACCGTAGCTACTCAGCCCGTAGGACACTATGCTCTCCACAAGGGCTCTGTACATTGTGAGTAAGACAGGGAACGGCACACGGCTTTTGATAATGTAGAAGTTGGCCAGTATTGCTCTAAGTTTGTCACACACTTTGTTCACATGCCTAGCCCAGTTAAACCTATCGTCTATGACAAGACCTAAGTAGGTTTGTTCGTGAACTTGCTGCAGTTGGCGGCAATCTTTGGGGCATATTTTTGTGACATCATCTGTAGGCATATGTAAGCATTCGTGGCTATGAGCGAAAATTTCAACTTCCTTTGAGCAGTTATTGTGACTAGAGCGTATATGAAGCAACTTTGTTTTGTCCGCATTCAATACAAGCCCTGAGTCATGAGACCATTTACAAATCGCTGTGAAGTCAGCTTGGAGTTGGTGTTGTGCTTTGGAGATATCTCTATCAGCGGCTATCAAACATGTGTCGTCAGCAAACTGATACATAGTGCAGTGCTTAATTATATTGTTCATATCGTTAACGTACGCCAAGTAGTGCAACGGACCAAGCACAGAGCCCTGCGCTGTTCCCTCTGTTACGTATATCGGGTCACTAAGATCCGTTCCTACCCTTACTTGATAGCTCCGACCATCAAGGTAGTCTTTGCACCAGTTTAGGAGACAACCTCTTACACCACTATTGTCTAACTTTTGAATCAATAAATCATGCCTCAGCGTATCAAACGCCTTACTATAGTCAATAAAAACCAGTAGTACGTGTTTTTTATCATTAAGGCATGAGTTTATATCATCAGTGAAACGAGACAAAAGCTGCGTCGTGCTCTTTTTAGGTTGGAATCCATATTGAGTGGATGATAAAACATTATGTGACTGGTAGAAGTCCTGTATCATTCCACCAATGTACTTCTCTACTATCTTGTCAATGACGGGGAGTATTGTAATGGGTCGGTATTTTCCATAGTCACTCGTACTACCACCTTTATGGATTGGTCTTACTATACCTGTTTTTAGTTCTTTTGGATAAGTGCCAGTCCAGACACATGCATTTATTAGGCGTACAATAGCACTTACTATTCGATCTGACAGATTTTTTACATCAACAGCTCTGACTCCATCAACTCCTGGAGCTTTGTTCGGGTTAATATTTCTCAAAATGTTGAGTACCTTAGTGTCAGTCGCTGTCTTGTAAAATATTGTTTTATCTACTGGGTTTACATACTCACTTCCACTCAATAGTTTCTTAGAACATGTTGGGATAATCGACCTTACATTTTTTTGGAACTTATTAGCAAAATTATCTGCTATTATTTTGTCTGTGTCTGTACTGAAAGCCATTTGAACGACACTGTCGACAGATTTGTTAATTCTACCTGCCATGGAATTTATAAGTTTCCACAACATTTTTGTATCGTTTTTATGTTTATGTATCTCTTGTTTGTAGTATTTATTTCTATATTTATGTACTAGTTTATTTGTTTGGTTCCTGATTTTATTGTATTCTACTCTGACCTTTTTGTTACTAGTATCTTTAATCCATGTAGTATATAGTTCGTCGCGTTTTTTACACATTTTTTTTTATTTTTATTTTTTTTTATTTTATTTTTTTTTTAGGTTGGTAAGATAATAGAATAGTTCCCACACTATAAAATGGTAGACAATATAAACTTGTACTGAAGATTTTATCGCATTAAGTTTTTATTTATTATATTTACACGAACACTGTTGTATGCTATACAATTATACAAAATATAAAAAGATATAATATTTTGCCACGAACCGGAAGACGCAGCGTAGGTAGGCCTCCCACTAGATGGACCGACGACATAGTGAGAGTCGCTGGCATCCAGTGGATGCAAAAGGCAGGCTGTCGTTCAGTGTGGAGGTTAAAGGGGGAGGCCTATGTTCAGCAGTGGACGTCTTCTGGCTGATGATGGTGATGATGATGATAATATTTTGATCATTTAATAGTTGAAAATATCTATTTCTATCTATTTTTAACTAGCTCAGCGCATAAGCGTACAATAGGCACAGCGGATCTTTGTGTCTCTGAAGTTAGGCTCTGCGAACCATTGCTCAAGTAGCACACAAAAATTGCTAATGCGCAGTGTCTTGCAGCCAACTTCAGAGCTACAAAGATCCGCTGTGCCTACTGTATAATATTGCCATTCCGCGTGGTAATGCAGCCAGCGTGCTGGGTACGCTGCCAACTGGTATTGGACTTCAACGGTTCATGGGTAATCCAACTTTTTTGAAATAGGCTAGGACGTTTAGATATTTAGTGCTTTTTTGCTTGCGTTTTGTTTGATTAATAAAGAAACTTGCCACCAGTGCCACATTTTTTTTGGAACTTTGACCGTTTTAGAAGTCAGTCAACCCATAACATTATCGGTTTATTGATGGTTTTTATCAGCATAGCGTTATAATGTTGAATTACCAAGCTTTTGATAACCACTAAGCATAAAAAATGGAACCAGATTTTAGAGTTCCACGAATTCAATGTAAAACGAAGTGAAAATTATTTATATTTTCGATAAAACTTTATTTCTAAAACAATCTATACAATATATATATATATATATAATAAGATATTATATAGATAAATAGAATACAACAATACTTTATTGCACACCCAACAATATACTAAGTAACTTACAATATAACAAAAACCAGCAGTATAATAGGCGATATCGAAGCAAACTTTGGATGGATATTACTGAAAGAGAAGTGTCGACGGTGTAGATAATACATATAAAAATATAAATACATACAAATAAAATAATAAAACATATCAACTAATATTTTATAATAAATCCTATTTTGCTTCGATTAGATCAATGATAATTTGGCCTCATGTTTAGTGTTGAAAATTAATCAATGTGTTCTTATCTTATACAAAACTCCTTTACTACCTTTTATAATAGAACTCTTTTTATTATTTTATTAATCCACCAATCCGCACTGGGCCAGCGTGGTGGATATGGCCCAATCACCCTTTCGGGGGTAGGCTAAAAATCCACCAGTGGACTGTAAAAAGGCTGAGTATGATTATAAAACTAGCAGTCCGCCTCGGCTTCGCACGGGTATAGATATATAGCCTATCTCACCCGGGGATAGTGAAGCTTCCCAACAGTGAAAGAATTTTTCAAATCGGTTCAGTAGTTTTGGAGCCTATTCAATGCAAACAAACAAACAATCAAATCTTTCCTCTTTATAATATCAGCATAGAAGTATATTATAGAGTAGTATAAGTATAAGAAGTATTAGTAAAGAACAATAAAGAAGACTTTTAAGACGTTATTTTTTTTTACAAAAAAAAATCGCTATGCATAATGGATCTCTTTGAAGAATTAAGTTTTTTATTTTTAATTAACTGTTGTAAGATGCCTGGTAAAAAGGAAGAAAAAGTGATTATGATAACATCATATTGTACAGAACCATATCTTGATACTGCATTGCTTGCTGTTCGAAAAGGTCTGTTACTTTTTCTACCGTTGCATGAATATTTAGTATCTATATAAAGCTTAATCAGTTCTAAAGTAGAATAAATGTGTTTACTGGCCCAACGGAAACCATGGCGTGTAAAAAAATAATATTTTGTGTGATATTAATAAACACATACCTATGTGACGCTGACATTTTTAGTAAGTTTTATAACATTTCTATGTTTTAATTAGAATTAAGAAGGCCGGTAATTTTTGAATAACCTTAATTATGATTATCATTAGCGTGGGGATTATGTCCCCCCCTCCCCGTCCATGACAGATTTCATTCAGTGTGGAGGTCAAGGGAGATCTATATTCAGCAGTGGACGTTTTCTGGATGATGATGATAATGATGATGATGAATTATCAGCCGACCTTAGTCTTTTGCTGGATTAGGCCGTTCCGACCCAAGGCTCGCCATTCACCCCAATCTTCGGTATTTCAGCTTGTTTTAATGACATACATTTTTAATTATACTACTGTATTCTATTTTGCGGATTACGCTTCTCATGACATCACCATCATCAGTGACTTCACCACCATCATCACCATAATCATACTACAATTTTAAGTCATTTATAAAATTAATACTGATTATAATAAATACGAAAGTGTGTTTGTTTGTTTTTCTGTCACGTAGCAACAAGGTAACGGATCGACTTAATTTATTGCAAGATAATTGGAAGGTCAGAAACTTTTTTATAAGTGACAGGCTAGGTTTTTGTCCACAGCTTATCTGGAGTCGGTGCGATCCAACATAGTAGGCACGGCTAGCCTGGAATATGACAAAGAGTGACACAGGATACGTTTTATCCTGAGATATGTTCTATTTCTCCTTCAGGGACAGAAGATAATATAACATGTTGATAGTGTCTACACTATATCTTTGAATATATTTTTTTATCGAAGATCTACACGGGAAAAGCCTCGAGTTGCAAGTATTTAATATTATAGAAAAACTGACTCGAAAGACGTTACCATGTCTGAATAAAAAAATACGAGCTATGCTAGATTTCATACAAAAATCCAAGTAAAAAAAAAGCGTTCAGTTATTCCCGAATTTGATAATTTTTCGGGAAACTTTAAAAATTTTCGTTTCACAAAAATCTAATTCAAACTATTACGAACATTATTAGGATTACGATCTGACTATAATGGTACATACTATGTTTGAAAAAATTTAATATAGCCATTTCTGTCCATCCATTCTCAAGTAATCATCAATAGAAAAGTCTCTCCGGCGTACTATCGTTTTTGTTCACTATAAAACTACAAATCTTAACAAAACTTGTCATAGGAAAGTTCATTAAGAGGACGTACGATACATAGGATCTGTTCTATCCCGAAAAAAAAACCGGGATACAGCAAAAACTACTGGTAAAGTCGCAACTTCTAATGATTATGATGTTTCATTTCAGCGGATTTCCCCGAAAAATGTAGTATAAAAGATGGCGAATGTCAAAAGAATACGCTATCAGCTTTATTAGTCGGCGCAGCTAAAAACGGCATTACAGAACTTGGCGTGCCTGCCTTGGATCCTTATAAAGTTAATGAAACAACAATTTCAATCCTCGGCATGGTAGCGCTCACAGTGACTGATGGACAAGTAGAAGGAGCAACCAACTGTTCTTTTATCAAATTTGAGTAAGTTATTGTCAGATATACCTATTTCCTCGTATAGGTATTTATTTACATACTAGGTTGGAGCGGTAAAGTGATTCAAAAATATGATCTCGGCTTTTGTCAATAAAAGATATCATTCTTCATGGCATTATGAACCAGCTTCATGTCTCATGACACTGGAGTTCTCTCTACGATGTTAGATCATTGGTCAGTTAACGCGCGTAAACTAGAAGAATTTCATCTTTTATTTTACGACAATTATTATTATTATTTTTACCCCCTAAGGTATTTGGAGCACGCCCTAAGAAACGACACTCCTTCGTAAGTCCGTCCGTACGACAAAGCTTGCGCGTGTGACAAAGCAAGGAAGTGAAATATTCATCATCATCATCATCATCATCAGCCAGTAGACGTCCACTGTTGAACATAGGCCTCCCCCTTTAACCTCCACACTGAACGACAGCCTGTGAAATATTCATAAGTTTAGTTAAATATCTTTAATGAAGTCAGTCACAGTAAAAATCAAGCAGTAAGTTGCGGTCCAGTCCAAGTCATGCCCTAGTAAAGTGTTGGAGATTTTGCTAGAAGCTTTTATAGAGTTTTAACTACACTTATAATTATACTTGTTACACTCCGTTATATCACTTGAGCGCACGTTCACAAATACGCAATAAATAATAATGCACGAATAGTACACATCAGCACTAAAAAATACCCAAGTTTATGAAAATAATATCATGCAATATTTTCATAAACTTGGGTATTTTTTGCCACAGACGTTACAGTCATGTTTTTATTTATTTATTTTTTATTTAGGAATACCTAGGCTTGCTTTTGACCATTAACTCGTCTGATGTTAAGCGATGATGCGGTCTACGATGGAATACGCTTGCCTCGAATGCTTGATTTTCACGTTGGCGCCAAAACTCTTCGAGTTTTTTTTTTGTTTTGACATGACAAATGCTTTCTTTTTTTAGGACGAATATTGACCAGAGATACACGTATACAGAAAGCTTTTGTGAGCTTATCAAAATATCGGGCCACTATAAAATTGAAGTTGGGCCTTTGACACAGGCAATTATTGGCAAACCCTTGTCTGGAGATGGCTTCGGAAAAATTCAAATAGGTAATCGTATAGAGAGGCCAACTTATTTGTAGCATTAAGTTGAACTACTGTCGTATTTTCTGAATGAAACTGACGACCTTCCATTGCCTCCCGTAAAAGTTTCGACTTCCATCAATTTGTTATTCTAAAGATAAGCTGGTGAGATAACCTTATGCTATCGCTGTAAGTACTTGCTGTACTCATTTTTATTTAATTTTGCAAAAAGAAGTAGTGAGGGTAATACAGACGCACATAAAATAGTTATCATAACCATAATCAGCATTTTAACAGTCCATTGCTGGACTTTTAGCCTACCCCCGAAAGGGTAATTGGGCCATATCCACCACGTTGGCCAAGTTGCGGGTTGGTGGATTCACATACGCCATTGAATTTCTTCTCAGCACGTATGCAGGTTTACTCGCGATGTTTTCATTCACCGGAAAGCCAATGGTATGAAAATCCGTACATAAAATCCAAAGAGCCCATTGGCCCGCGATCTCACGCTTTCAAGTCTAGCGGTCTCCGTAATTAGTAAATAATAAATAATAAATATCTGGGACATTTTTGCACACACGGTCATCTGACCCCAAACTAAGCAAAGCTTGTAATATGGCTGCCAGAAACTGATATACGTACATATAATTAATACGCTACCACGGCTACAATAGTAGTAATGCGTCAAAATAGTGATAATATCAGAAAATCTCAGCTAGAATAAAATATGTAGATAATATTTATAAAAATAAAAAAACAAGTAAACAACTCCATAAGTAAAATAGGCCAATATAGAACATCCCAAGTCAACTCTTTCCTTATTTGAATTCCAAAGTGTAAATACAATGTTGATCTTCCCTATAAAAATGGCATTCCTGGTTAGTTAATTAGCTTGTTTATGCAGTGGTGATTTCCGGTGCTACATCCTTATTTGCCACCACACGACATTTGTTTGACTTTGCCAGTCAAAGATAATTTATTAAGTGCAGAGGTATTTATAGTATGGTAATAATAACTGTCCAAGAGCGTGTTGAGATACGCAATACGCATATTATGGTAGAGTTCCGTAGTGAAAGCCATATAATTGTGGTCATATTCATAGTTCAGAATTTGACGGTAACAGAAAAGCTCTAACGAACAAAGCTCTGTGAACTAATCCAAATTTTAGATGTATAATTATCATCCTGACACACATAATACGTCTTATGATTTATTCAAAGAGAAAAATAGGAAAGATTCTATGTTGACTATTTTATAAAAAGGTGTTTTATCTTTGAGCTAGAACAGCTTGAATTTATTAGTTTTAACGCTATAACTCTAAATAAAAGTTAAAATCTTTTTTTTTAAATAGTCTTGAAAGAATGTTTTAATATGAGATGATAATAATGAACAAGTATATTTAGATTTTCTTTTGTTATTTAGACATGTACTCTGTAGATCTGTATATATGCAGTTTTTCATATCTCGCCATTTCTTCGTCCGTCCTAATTATTTAAAATCTTCAGACTGCTATTATAACTAAGATAAGATAGCAAAAGAAAAAAAGTGCAAAAACACTGTTTTAAACTATCACGGTTGTTCATTAAAGTTATATGATTGTTTACGGGATATTACGGGTTATTTACCTGTTCCGTTTTTAGCCTTCCCGTGAACATGGCGAATCCGCCAAAATATCGGAAGCTCATTCCAAAACCTTACCACGGTAAATATTACGTCAATAATCATATAACTTTAATGAACAACCGTGATAGTTTAAAACAGTGTTTTTTGCAATTATTTTATTTTTGCTATCTTATGTTAGTTATAATAGCAGTCAGAAGATTCTAAAGAATTAAGACGGACGGAGAAATGGCGAGACGGACGGACGGACAGACGGGCAGACAAAATGAACTTATAATGGTTCCTTGTAGCACTACGGAATTCTAAAAAGTTTAAGATTCTAACTTTTATATTCACTTAGATTCACAGATAATTATACAGATATACAAGAATTAATAAAATATGACAAAAACAAAATTACAATGAAAAATCACGAATGTACTTGGCAAAAACTCATAGCTTTTAAACAACTGGACAGATTTCGATGAAATATAACCAAGATACAAAATAAAGCCAACTTTTAAGCAAAAAAAAAATAACAGCATTCTAATTAGTCCAGCTGTGTTGGGGGAAATTGGTAACAGTCATGCACACTGACCTCTACTCCAATCGCATATAAATTATCTTTACCGTTAGTGTGTAAAAATAAAAACCAATACAAAACCGTGCAAATTAAGTAGGTATACATAAGATTCACAATCCTATGTCATATATTATTTTAATTTTAAATCTGTGCCATTTTTTCAGCTATGGTTGTACCATTGCAGAGTAAAGGGACGACCTTCCTTTCTTCCACTTCTCTCTATGCTGAACTGTTTTAGAAAATACAATATCAAATTTGCAACTCCAATATTTTCAGAAAAAATGATTCTTCAAATGAGGATTCCTTTCAATGTCGAGAAGCATGACGATGGTGAAATCTATCTTGTACCTATAACCAAAGAAGCTAAGTACTCAACAGATGAGATAGAAAATATTTCATTTGGAGCCGACAATGTTGTATTAGGGGGCCAAGAAATCAGTAAGTTTCACATTTGCCTAACAACCTCACTGGTTTTCAGCTTAAGGGGCTGAAAACTGTGTGACTGTCCCAACTCGTAGTTTCATACTGTGAAGTTTTTAAATAAGATAATGTAATGCATGAGGTATTTTTTTTTAAATCTAATAATAGGCTTGCGTTTGACCACCAACTCGCCTGATGTAAAGCGAAGATGCGGTCTACTATGGATCACGCTTGCCTAGAAGAAACCGATTCACCTTTGACTTGAAAAGACACAGATTGTTGCCACAATTCGTGCAGCGCATTCCACAGTGTAGCAGTTCGCACAATAAAGGTGGAATCAAATTTATTTGTACGGGGTTTTGGAATATCAACCATGAAACGGTGTTACTTTTTCGTTCCCGCCCTGGCCGTCCGATAGAAAAGAGGGCAGGAGGGAATCGTTGGTTTTTATGATTTGCTGCCGTGAAGAAACTTCCAAGCCTACCAGAGTGTAAACTTCCACTTAACATGAAAATGCGCCCTTTTGAGGGATATCTATACCACCATTCGGATAAGCCACAGGATGGTATGCATCTCCTTTAACGTTTGTCAAATTGGCACCAGTACACACTTTTAATCGTACTTGGAACTAATTTACTGGTTTTTACCTACATGCGACTCTGTCTTTCATTGTGATGATTCTCTTGTTACTGCCATCCTATAAGAAGATAAAGAATGATAAATATTTAAATTTTCTTGCCTACAAAAGAACCAATCTTTATGATGGATAGGCAGATGCTTATGTAACCATTGTTATTTCTTTTTTTAAGTACCTACTTATTATTAGATTCTAAGTAAGACAGAACGAATGCACGGTTATTAACTTTGCTAATATAGTTTTTTATTAACAGGTGAACAGCTCATCGGGTACATGAATACCCATTGGAAGTCAATATTGAGATATTTTGGACGATTCTTCAGTGACAAAGTCATGGAAACCTTCTATGATTATCTAGAAAAGTTTTTTACTACATTTCCTGCTTCAGATCTCGTAACCGATAACTTATTACCTTACGTTAATAGTTAAAATGTTATTTATTTATAGATACAAAAAAGTAAACTTATTTTTTGTTAGAGCAAATTGCCACTTAGATGCCTGCTGAGCTGCAAAAATGCCTAAAGTATTGACAGGTTTTCCTTAGTCTAATAGTAACGTGTTATTTTATTTAACTGCTACAAGTACTTACGCTTTTTTGGTAGTCAAAATTGTCACATAGGTTCTCAATACTCAATCATTTATTGCATAATTATTATGAAGTTCACATACAGATGTTAGGTAGCATGTTTAAATTAGGTAATACATAATAATAACCCTGATTGGGTATGGCAATATAGTGCGGAGTGGATTGATTTATTTCATAATTGATTTGTCTTCTTAATACTCGTTTAAGCTATAATAACATTTAGCTAGCAATATGGTTTTTAGTGTTTTGTCAAATTTATTTTCATTTTCTAAATCCTTTATTTGTACTGGTAGTTTATTATATATTTTGATGGCCATTGGATTTGGGCCGGAGCTATGCATCTTCCAGGTGCTTGCTGAGC
This sequence comes from Agriopis marginaria, assembly GCA_932305915.1. Classification (NCBI taxonomy): domain Eukaryota; kingdom Metazoa; phylum Arthropoda; class Insecta; order Lepidoptera; family Geometridae; genus Agriopis; species Agriopis marginaria. Next base: position 6,981,255 of record OW029926.1, read on the forward strand.
TGTAAAAATGTCTAAAAGTATCGAATGATTCTACGTTATTAATAAAACGTCTAATAGTAACGTGTTGTTATATTTTACTGCTACAAGTACTTACAAGTACTTCCGAAATGCAAAAATGCCAATAAAAGTATTAATATCAAATTGAGTAAATTATTGAGAAATGGGAGCAAATAAACAAACGTGGTCCTATAGGATACCTATATAATATCTATTTTAGTACTGCAGATTTTCCTGCATACAAGGTATAAAAGCTATAAAAACATCCTGGTTGCTTTGTTTTGTTGTGTTCTGAGCATGATTTACATCATGTTCGCTTAGTTACAACAATTAGATCACAATTAATTAGCAAAAATGAAGCAAATTTTATTTTACGTTTTGATTTCGTTCGCGTTTTGCACATGTCGGCGTAAGTATGATAATTTATAATTTTACTAGCATATAAAATATTTTAATTCGACTCTTTTTTTCTTGATATATTTTTTAATATTATGTACAGATAGCTCAGGTTTACGTGTATACCAATCTTTAAACTAATATCCTAAGTCGACGACCGCAGTGCTTTTCCGCACAGCGATTAGAATTGTTGAAGTTTTTAATTATGGGTGGTATTAAACTCTTTATCTCTTTATGCCATACAAGACGCTTACCATTACCTGACTTGTTTTATGTTGTAGACAATTCAAAGGAGTTTTTTGACATAATCACGTCGCACAATGAAAGTTATATTATTTTAAACTGATGAAACGCTTCGCTGAGTTTTTCAAACAAAATGTAATTTAAATTAACTGAAATAACTTATGTCACTTAGCAATATTTATGTTATATTTTCTTCATAATTATATATTACAAAAATTATATTTCAAATAAGATTAATCATTTATATTAATTTAAGAAAATATGTTTCTGTACTTTTGTTCGTCTATATGTCCCAAATTCAAATATTATATAAGACAAATAGCGCGCAGCGATTGAAAAAAAAAAACGGTTTGGGGAAAGCCAGCCTCCATACAAAAAAATTCAAACCCCTTTGATAAACGGGCAGGATTCACACTTAGCTTTGCCTGTCCCATCTTCAGTTTAATAAACAAGTATACATGGAAAAACTAAAAACCCCCTCGATAAAAGAACTGATAATCTTCAAACGGCTGAAGAGATTTTCTTGAATAATAGCTAAAAACACTCTCAATTAACTTTCAAACAAAAAAACTAAATCAAAATAGGTTCAGCTGTTTGAGAGCTACGAAGCCATAAACATATGTATACACAGATTCAGCCCTCTTTTTGCGTCAGGGAAGAAAACAGAGGGTCCTGAGTGTAGTTACAGACGGTTTGACACACAGAAAAGAGAAGTAAATTCTTTTCTGTGGTTTGACATTTTCAGAAATGATTGACTCCAGCTGGGCTATTCCAAGGCAACAGATATTTTTTCTGTCACCTGTGACCCTTATTGAGATGAAAATGGCAGAAACAGACAAAAATGCAAAAGCTGAAGATACTAGATGTAGTATTTACGATAATGAATGTCAAAAGAACTTTTTCCAAGAAATCGCCGTTAAGTTTGCGCCTACCGGTATTCCGGAGATGGGTATCCCAATTCTGGACCCGTTCAAGGTGACAAATGTCACATTGTCTATTTTGGGGCTTCTGGATTTAACACTAATTGAAGGAGCAGCAGAAGGAATCGGAAAATGCGTTGTCACAAAATTCGTGTGAGTATTGAATAAAAGCATTACTTTAGCGGCCGGTAAATAATTAGGCATTGGACACATCTATACTATATTACTATAATAAATAAAGAGGACATATTACTATAATAATATATCTATACTAATATTATAAAGAGGAAAGATTTGATTGTTTGTTTGTTTGTTTGCATTGAATAGGCTCCGAAATTACTGAACCAATTTGAAAAATTCTTTCACTGTTGGGAAGCTACACTATCCCCGGGTGACATAGGTTATAATCTATACCCGTGCGAAGCTGGGGCGGACCACTAGTAATATTATAAAGAGGAAAGATTTGATTGTTTGTTTGTTTGCATTGAATAGGCTCCTAAACTACTGAACCGATTTGAAAAATTCTTCCACTGTTGGGAAGCTACACTATCCCCGAGTGACATAGGCTACATTATATTTTCAAAAAATTAGTGATCTTTACTAAAACTCCAATAATACCCGTGCGAAGCTGGGGCAGACCACTAGTATAAAATATTATGGATCATAGACCTGACTCCATAGATGTACGATTGCTGCCGAAACTTTTGTCGTACCTTAATAAATTTCATAAAAATACCGGTAAAAACTTGTTTAAAACACAATAAAAAACAGATCATCTATAGTAGTAACTATATAAGAGATTTTTTTTTGTTTAAATTCGTATATCATAACTGCATTAATAAAATAATTAATCAAATTAAATTTGGTACTTAATTTTGCAGGACTAACGTAGAGGCGCGATACAGGGAACCAACTATTATGTGCAACAACATAGCTATAAAAGGACGTTATAAACTGACTTCGGATATGGGAGATGTTTGTAAGTGGTGCAACATACATGGAGAAGGAAACTTGAATATTGTACTAGGTATGACTTTAATCATCGATACATGACTGACCTTTTTTATAAACTAGCTGTGTCTTGTTTTGTACGGGCAGACTTTTAAGGTTGACTTCCATGCATTGCGGCCGATCGCAGCCGCGCGCGTCTCACGCATGCGTTTATCGCGCGCAGCTGATGTGATTTGAAAATGTACGGCGACGTCAGTCGGCCGCACGTGTCAACTAAATACTGGCTCGTTTTATTTTACCAACTTAGGGACGTTCTGAATTTGGTCTATATTAATATTATTTAATTCGTTTTTCATGTTTGTACCCCGATTGCTATTACTATTATTACTATTGTACCGAACCGGAAGACGCAGCGTAGGTAGGCCTCCCACTAGATGGACCGACGACATAGTGAGAGTCGCTGGCATCCAGTGGATGCAAACGGCAGGCTGTCGTTCAGTGTGGAGGTTAAAGGGGGAGGCCTAAGTTCAGCAGAATACGTCTTCTGGCTGATGATGATGATGATGATGACCCCGATTTCTCTGCATTTTGCGAATCGGTTTACGCGTTTTTTAAATTATGTAATTAATGCTATACAGATGGTTCCACAAAAGAAATCATTGACTCTGGCTAAGTGGTTTTAAACCAGCACCAATATGGTAGGATTAATTTTGTTCATGCGTTTAATATAGGTAATTCTGATGTCAGTATTTTAATATTTTTTGATAGAAATCAATAAAAAAACATTAGTATACCGACACATATTTTTATCTGCGTATAACATAAAATATTAAATCTAAACCTAGAGTACCACCGGCAGAGGGGCAGGGCCCAAGCTACCAGTGGTTAGGGCTGCAGAGTGAAGTACCGCCTTGCAATGCGCACCGTGTCAAGGATTACCGCCTTCTGCATCTGACCCTGGACCACCAACCCACCCAACCATCTAGCGAGAGCCTCTTTTAGGTTAATTTTTATTCATCACTAGCTGACCCGGACAGACGTCGTCCTGTCTTAGAACGGTTGAACGTGCGCAGTTAAAATCGTCGTTAAATTTTCTTAATTTTTCTTTCCGTAAGAACCTTCTAAAAAGTATTAGAAAACATAAAAATAAAAGATGAATGAAATCGGTAAAGTCGTTCTCAAGTTATGGCGTGACCAATTTATACAGGGATTAATTTTTATATTTATAGATTAACATTATTCTTATTTTCCAGAGAACTGGTTCTTTAGATTCAGATATCCTTTCCGGATAGTAAAGCGAACAGATGGTGAAATTTATATGAATGCATTATTTGACAAAGCTTTCTACGAAACTAACGTAAAAAAAGTTACTGTGGACGCTGATTCTGTACTGATTGGAAAGCATGACATAAGTAAGTGTATAAATGTTTACTAAATTTAATTTACTGGTTAAAAAACAGTTGTTCACCCCTAACGGTGATCTCCAAATCTTTGCAATCACTGAACCAACTTGTCTTTTGACATATGACATTCACAACTGCACTTGCTAGCATGGTGTCCCAGCAGTGGCAGCAACATGACAGACTATAATGATAATGAAAAGGGTAAAAAGCTATAACGTGTCCCAGCAAAAAAATAAATACAGAACGCTGTTGTCATTTTATGTCAAGAGTATTTTTATATGATGTTAACCATCAGAAGAAGGACTAAAGCATAGAATTAGTGCTAGTTTAGCATGAACAAATTAAACATGTTACATTCTTTATTACCCATAATATGCCAAAATAGTTGTTACTAGAACGAAACAGATATATTTTTGACAGGACAGCAAATTGCAGGGTTGTACACTATTTTAATGTACTAGGGACCCGTACAAGGCTCCAAAGGCTCCATGCTATTTGCCAAACGGACTTGTACGCTTTGTAAATCACGCGAAGGATTCTATGTTCTTTATTATTCTGTGTGTTAACCTTTATTTGTCTGGCACAGTTGAGTAAAAATTCAAGTTTTGTAATGTTTTTTTTTTCAGGTAAACATGTCGTCTCTTTCATCAACAATCACTGGAATTTAATAATGCGCTCTGACGTTGGAAAGTTCATAAACGACAAATCAGCACAGTATTATTACGATGTTTACAGAACATTCTTTGACAAATCGCCGGCGAATACTTATTTGAAAGATGATCTAACTCCATTAATCGACAACTAAATCATATAATGTATTGGATGTTATTTTTTTTAAAGGAAATGAAATAAAAGTAACAAGTTTTTGTATTCTTCTCAGCAAACCCTTTAATTTAATTCCCATATAATGATAGTAGATAAGAAAATAATATTTGTGTCCGACATCGTGGGGTGTCCGTCAAAATAAATTTAGTGTTTACCTAAACAAATTTAATTTTATTTTTCGTAATTTTCTAAGCGTTTGCTTAGAAAATTATTTCATTTGATACCCGTATCATGCGAAGTTTTATTACTTTAACCAACGATTGTTACTACATAAAGTCCTGGTTTAATATCATTTTATTGCGTTTAGATAAGTCGCATTTTAGTGGAACAAAACCATGACGCCTTATACACGGTCGTGCGTTTTGCTACTTCAATATTAAAGGTTATTCTCATATTTTTGAAAAGTATAGCTGTATATAAAATGTACTTTTAAGTTGCGTATCCACCAGAGATGTGCGAAGTAGCTAAGTTATGTGCGAGGAAAAAAACAGCCCATAAGAGGCGAGGCCAGCCAGAATGAAGCGATCCTATAATAGGTCGATTTTTTCCTCGCGTACCGCTTTTCTTCCTTGCACATATTTTCTGGTGGACACCTAGCCTTACGGTCCCCTCCATACTTACGAAATCTGTATAATATATTAAGGTAGGTATCGTAGACATTATTTAGTAAATATATTATTTTAATGAATCCAAAAGAAACAGGGAAAATAGCGCAAATCAATGTTACATAATATCACAGTTATTCAAGAAATTGTTGGGCAGCAACGGCACCTGCGCAGTTTTATCGCGCATCGCGTTATATTTTTAGGATTATCACTCACAACATAAACATAAATAGCAGCTCCTAATTAAATTGCTAATATATTATTTGCAGGAGTAACGGAATATTTTAGTACTTTCTTGAGGCATTTTATACGACGTCTGTTGTTATACAGGCTGTTTTTATAGCAAGTTAGCAAGTCTTTACCTATCTTTATACGTTTTGTACTTAGAGTGAGATTGAGTCATACAATATGAGTTTTTTTTTAAATGTTTGTAGGTATACAAACAAACGACAAGGTCACCTGATGGTAAGTGGTCACCGCTGCCCATATGGACAGTAGACACCTACAATACCCGGACCATTGGTGGCGCTTTGCCTACCTTTAGGGAATCTTTTCCCTTCGTTTGAAGCAATGGAAACTTGTGTAAATTTACTGTAGGTGTAGCGAAGAATACCTACGTTATTGTATAATTTTTATGACTGTGTTTACTATAGCCACGGACACATAACGTCCGGTCATTGTTGACTCTGACTTTGTGAGTCAGTTTCATATTTTAATTAATAAATTAATATAAATATTTATTTGTATTTTCTTGTAATGATAATTTGGAATTAAACACTGTTTTATATTGTACCTAAAATAAGGGTGCTCCTATTCATACGGTTTCCTTACATGGATCGTGAGAATATTTTTATTCGAGTTAAGTTGACTGAAACAAAAAATTCGTTATACCTGCTTACTTGTAACTTGTAATTAATCGTTAACAATGATAATAGTTATTACGAAATCTGAAACCAGAAACTGAATTAAATAACAGTTTAAAAGAAATCTATATGGTATAATTATTATTTTGTTATAGGTAAGGTTATTAGTAAAACAAAAATAATTGATCCTAAGAACCACTTTCACGACCGATTTAAATTTCAATTTAACGTAATTCAAATGTCAAAACATATGGAAAATTTTGTAAAATCTTGATGTTAACCATATTCAATTTGTGGTGCAAGCCAACTTTATTTTCTTATTGTACTTAATGCAACGTTAAGGTGGTAATTTCACCTATGGGGGGAAATTCAAATTTCAAACAGTTTTTTTGGTGTTGTAGGTAGAACGTGTAATTATTTTAAAATGACACAGCGTTTGCTCAAATCGTTGGCTGTTCTTTACATTATGATGTAGGTACAGTTATTTATAAGTAACGCACCATATTTATACTAATTATTATAAAGAGGAAAGATTTGTATGTAAGTATGTTTGTAACGAATTGGCTCTAAAAGTACTGGACCGATTTTAAAAATTCTTTCACCATTTGAATGCTACATTATCACTAATTAATATAGGCTATATAACTATACCCGTGCGGAGCCGGGGCGGACCGCTAGTTACTTATATTTGTCAATAAACAGGTTAAAACAGCAAAAATGAGTTTATGATTGTAAGTAATAATGTGCATTAGAGATAAATAGCTATAGGTACATGTTTTTGTTAAGAATAATAATACATATGCGCAAACATCATGATCATTTACAATAATTACCCGGCCCAGCTACAAGGACAAGAAAACTGTTTAAAATTTGAATTGCCCGCCATAGGTGAAACGTAACACCTTAAAGCGAATTACACTAGAGGTTTATTTTTTTACATCGGCCTAGGCTGACGTTTGACCGCGATCTCGCCTGATGGACAGCGATGATGCGGTCCAAGATGGAGCACGTTTGCCCAGTAATAAACCTATTAACCCTAGACTTGAACACTCCGACATTGTTTTAAACTATCACGGTTGTTCACGAAAGTTAAATGACCACGTTAATTATCACGGTAAATATCCCGTAAATAATCATTTAACTCCGAGTTTGTAATCTAAGTAAGAGGATTGTAAATTGTAAGTAAGAGGTTCGTCAAAGAAACAGTTTTGAAGATTCAATCAACTAACTTATACCTAAGCCATAATCAGGCTTGATGCCAAACTCACCCAGGAGGCGACCTTGTCGCTCTTTTTTTTGCATGTGGAATATTATTTCATTAATGTATCGTTCATGTTTTAGTGTGTGTGAAAAACAAATTAGTACGCCGTACTTACAGTTTTTACGTTAACCGGTTTAACCGTAAATATAAAAAAATATATATTAAAAGTGGAAACATTTTAACATGAACGATAATGGTACAAAGAATATTTCCCTCGTTTGTCTGCTCTCAGGTGTATTCAGAACTTTATGTCTAGTTTTTTTATAGTTTTTTATAATAGATAGGCCTGCGCTTGACCGCCTTCTCGCCTGATGTTAAGTTTGGTGATGAACCCAAAATCCGCACCTTGCCACTCCAAACCCGGCCCTAAAGTTTCCGCAGTTATTGAACGCTTTAACAGTCAAAAGAAAATCATCAGAAAATACGTTTCAATAATTTGCTGAAAGTTATACATAATTATATTATACTTAGATGAAAACTGCTTTTCATGCCACTTGTTGTTTAAAATAGCACTGGTGTTGTATATAACTTCCTTAATTAACTTCATAACAATAGGTACTAATTAGTTTATTTTAATACAACAAGTAAAAATTCGCAAAATATTTTATAATCATTATAATAATATTATAATGTTATTATACCAAGATTGACGTCATTGATTCTGGTGGAACGTTTCCTTATGCACAAGACACACTTCTAATACCTTGTACAGACCTATAGTGACCTCGAGCTCACGCTACTGTCTCTTAATTCATATTAAAGCAATTTTCGTGGTGATATTCTATAGAAAGGCGAAGGGAAAAAATACGTTTTTTGTCTCTCTCCACCGCCATCCTATAAAATATCAACACCAAAATAGCTTTTTACTATTTGCAATGTTATACTAAATGATGCCCAATTGGTATTTTATATTAATTTATTTTCACTCATTGATTTTTTTACCTTCAAAGGGATTGAAAACGTGCGATAGAGATACTTGAGGCCGATGGCCGCAGCCTTAGTTTCCAACCACATTATAGCCGAAAATTGCATTCTATTAGCTGATATGGCAATACCGGCATTTTCTCAATAGCCCTTAAGATCTCATTTATAAATCGTAACGTGTCTCACATGTTTCGTAATTTGGCAGAACCTACTGTGCATAATCTGGCAAAGTTATGTTTGTTTTTCTTTCAACATTCCCAGAAATTTGAAATTTAGCGTTTGTGTAAAGAGAAAAATCCAAAATTGATTCAAAATTTATTGAATAATAATTATGTAAGACCTTACTGGTTACAAAAATTCAAGACCTTAACATTACTAAATTTTGAGTGGCGAAAGTGGTAACAAATTAATCTTGTTAATCTGTACTTAATATCGCTGCTTTGCATGAATAACCACACAACTCAAAAAAGCTAATTTTACAGGAGAGCCGTTTGAAAATTTAACAAAATATTTATTTCCATAACTTTTTATTCCTTGAGAATAATTAAACATAGAATAGAAAATTCAGTAGGATGTTAATCAAGGTATTATTAAAATTGTGAGTTTTAGGTGTTTGGGCTCGAAAACAATATCAAATTATTTAAAAACTGCGAGGTCTTCGACTTATGACAATATTACTTTCGCTATATTATTATGAATAGGAGCATAAGTCATTTTGAAACACTAGTGTAGTTAATTTTTTTTCTGGAATAATATCATAATTGGTAATAATGTTCTACAATATCTTAATGATTTTCTGAATAGTAACACAATCAAAATAAAGACAGTATTGGCAAAAACTATTTCGCTATACTCCTCTACTTTCTGATTTTATGTCAAAATCATTAGACTAAATTTATCTAAAGAGTGACAAATTTTTGGTTGTGATATTGGTGCATTAAGCTAAAAAAATAAAGATAACCAAACAAAGATTAAATACACACCTTTCACATCTTTTTTTTTACACCATGTGTATTATATAATTAATACACACTAACTGCATAGACGCAGTCATACAAAAATATATATAAAATTAATAAAAACATCAATTTCTTCATAAAATATTTAGTCCAAAGTGTAACAGCTCATTAAAAATAATTTATGCATTATCTACGTGGCATAACTAACGCTTATTATAATATTCTAGAATTAATAAACAATTAAAAAGACCTTTAAAGTCTTAAAAAAGACAACAAGATAACGTTGGATGCAGGCTGCTTCCAACCAACCCTTTTGGAAATCGATGGGAGGCCTGTGTCCAACAGTAGACGTCCTACGGCTGAAATTATGGTGAATAAACAATTTAGGTAACAAGTAGACCATACATAAAAAATACAACAATCTTATTCTCTGTTATCTTCATCTAAAAAAATATTTGTGACTAATGAACGCATAATCTTTCTTTGGTAGTAGGAACCAGAATAAATAAAATTAACTACATATTAAAAATAATTTCGTGTCTACCGCATAATCCGTCTTATACATGTAGGAACCATAATACTTAAAAAAAAAAACTAACAAACCTATTCTTTACTATATTCAATTTGTGACTACGCAGACTGCTGCGTAGTTTGTAACTAATTAGTTCTTATCAGGTGGGTAAGTAGGATAACTAGTAATTCTCAAAAAAACTGCTTGTATAATCTTGGAACAATATTTTTCCTTATAAGATCAAGCAATCCCTTTTTCTTCCTTTCACACACTGATAACTTTTATCTGTATGCCTGGTTTGCAACGACATTAATAAATCATTTATGGTGTTTCTTGTTTTACAAATTTATCTATTACTAGCGGGCCGGACCGGCTACGCACGGGTATAGATAATAATTATATAGCATAATATGTCACCCGGGGATAGCGTAACTTCTCAACAGTAAATAATTTTTCAAATCGGTTCAGTCGTTTTGGAGCTTATTCAATGCAAACAAACAAACAATCAAATCTTTCCTATTTATAATATTAGTATAGATTACTATTTTGAACGCCGTGTCTTCGGATGATGTTTTATACGAAAAACAATAATTATACGCGATTTCTGTTTCTGATTTTAAATTCTTTATGTCCCCTAGCTTCATTGTTATTTTTTCTACGTTCTTGGAAAAAAACCTATCCATGTCGCCAATGTTTTTATATCAAAATATTTTCCTGTAATTATCGTTCAAAGAACCCTACAACTTTTATGATTCCTTGAATAAAGAGAACAGTACTTCCTGTATTGGTCTCTTCATAATCTGGATCTTAACAGTCAGAACAAAATCTTTACTGGCGTTCGATAAATCCATATTTTGATGTTGCCTGTGGATGTAGGGGATAAATATCTCTCAAAAACTTGTCTAAAAACCACTAATATAAAACTCAGAGTCATACAGCGGGCAAAGAAGAGAGCTATGCTCGGAGTTTCTTTGCGCGATAAAATCCGAAACGTGGATATTCGCCAAAAAACCAAAGTCACCGACATTTCTGTTAAAATTTTCAAGTTTGCAAGTTGAAGTATCAATGGGCAGGCCACATTGCTCGAAGAACCGATAATCGATGGGGAAGAAAGGTTCTTGAGTGGAGACCACAAACTGGAAGACGCATCGTGGATAGGCCTCCCACTAGATGGACCGACGACATTGTGAGAGTCGCTGGCATCCAGTTGATGCAAAAGACAGGCTGTCGTTCAGTGTGAAGGTTAAAAGGGGAGGCCTATGTTCAGCAGTGGACGTCTTCTGGCTGATGATGGTAAATACAATCATTAATATTGACATTCATATTCATGTTTCGGAATATTTGAAGAGTACGAGGATTGGGAACTGTAAGAAAAATAAGTTTTTACTGAATTAACAGTTTGACTAAACACTGGTCCTTGTGTAGTATAATATAAACTTTATAAAGAGTAAGTAATACCTAATTGGTAAATAAAAGGTAATTGAAAAATTAAATAATAATGACTACAATTTTGAGAGAAAATCATCTACATTGGTTTAGGCGTTTAAAATGTAAGGTAGAATAAAGAAACGGACAAACACAAATACAATTATAACCCTAAAAACAAAACAACACCACTTTTATTGGCCGTGCTTAATAAACATGGCCGTCATCATTTTAGACTATAGTCTCCAATGCTAGACATAGATATCTCCAAGGCATAAAAAATATTATAAATTAACATACACTAACTATTATTATAATAAACACTGATTATTATTATCATATTAAATAAATTATTGCCATATCTAATGTAAAAAATTTGGAGATACTTCAAAATTGCGTATGATTTATAGTGAAAAATGACTTATCTTGCTTACAGTTGTACATTTTGCGTTTTATTTTTATGGAATATCATCACATCTCATTATTCCATAAGATATTTTTATTCGTTTTATCTTGAATAAACACATAAAACAAAATAAGTATTTATGTCGTACTTACTCTTGCGTGATGACCGTAGTAACACTAAATATTGCACTTAACATCAAAAGAAAAAAACTAAAATAATTAGGATTATTTCGTGAATATTCACACAACTCAAAATGGAATAGTATTATAGATAATATTACTTAATTATCCCTAAATTATTTAGAGATATGATATTATTCAGGAAACGTTATGTGTTTTTGCTTGAAAGGACTTGTAGTATCTAGCGATCGTGGACTGTTATATAAAAATGGCGTCAAAAATCAACCAATGACATAATGACATTTTATTGCGCCATCTTGTCATTTTTGCCGATATGATTATGAGTTTTATTCACCATAAAATATGGACTATTTTGGATTGCGCTGTGTTAAAAACAAGAAATATGAAAATTTTGGATTGTGACGGTATTCATGAAAAGCAGCGATATTATAAAGAGGAAAGATTTGATTGATTGTTTGTTTGCATTGAATTTAATGATTAAACGAACTTACCTGTACGTGAAGTTCTATCATAATTATACGAAGTGCTTCGTCCGAAGAGATTAGTAACGTCAGAGTATTATTTAACACAATGTAGTATCGCATAGGTGTCACCACTTCAGCACTATAGTTTAGAGAAAAGTTGCCACACCAGGTGGCAACATAAAAAAATCTACCCTCTACCCACTTTTGCTTACTTATCTTATGGCTCCGTCATTTCTCTTCATTTAGTTTAGAGAATTGCGATGTTCCCGCAACTTTATGGGCTACCCTGGGTGGGCGGGTGTTACTAATCTCTTCGGACGAAGCACTTCGTATAATTATGATAGAACTTCACGTACAGGTAAGTTCGTTTAATCATTAATTATACTGCGTGCTTCGTCCTCGAGATTAGTAACGTCAGAGTATTATTTAACACAATGTAGATGTTGAGAGAGAGTGGAGGGAACGTCGCTATACAATTTCATAATCTAGATATGAAACATTATTTATTTGTGAATTAACACTTATTGACATCTCATAGTAGCATATATTGATGTTTGATTAGGCATCTACGTACTCATTAGATATAATAATCATCTATTACATGACATAAATGCAGGGTTGTTTGTATCGTAATTACCTTGTAGTCGTAATCAATTTTGTAATTTTTGTAATTATTTGGTCTTTTTGAATAATATTATTGGATCAATTTAAATGTGTGACAGTGTTTGCACTTTCTGTGCAGGCACACGTATAAGCAAAATACCTAGTACATTTGTTAAAATTTTTCATAACAAGTTATTATTTTTTCAGACTTTCAATAGAAAACAATGAAGCCCAATTTCATCCCACGTGTCATTAAAGTTAGGTAATGGTGGCCTTGGTTTATAAACATTAAGCACCTTAACAAAATCGTACGATTGATATCATGGTCTGATACATTTCCTTGGATTCATTCATTTTCATTTATTTGAAAATGCAGCTCTGTGACTATTGATAGTTGCGTATTTACATGTATTTACCACCATTGAAATTCTATGATGATTGGGATTGATGTTTCGTAAATGTTTATTTCGTTTTCAGTAGGTATACCAACGTATTAGGCACACATTATACTGCTTAAACGAGTTGGTTGTTATGAAGCTATCATTATATCTATGGCGGAGATCGGCACGCATTGCTGTAGCAATGCAGTCCAGCCGGACAATACTCCTGCAACCAGGATACTGTGGGTTTGAATGTTGTGGTTGCTGGAAGAACACACGACATCATATAAATTTAACTAAGCCTAAACTGAGCAGACGCAAACGCAAAGCGCAAAAGTTTTAAGTATAACCGCAACAGGTGCGGTAAGGTATAAATAATTCTTGATTTATAAGTAATGTAAATCAATTGCGAAAGCTTCGGAGTCTCTGTTACCCAGAGACGTATTTGTAGCATTCTATTAATTGATAGCCCGTTTGTCCAGTTGGCAGTGAACCTACCCTCCGTGCCCGAGGGCGCGGGTTCAATTCCCACGTAGGACAAACATTTATGTGATGAACATTTGTGTTTGTTCCATATCTGGGCGTTACCATCCATTTAAGTATGCATTCAAAAACTATATATGTATGTATATCAGTCTCCGGCCGCCATATCACAAGCCTTGCTTAGTTTGGGGTCAGATGACCGTGTGTGCAAAAATGTCCCGAATATTTATTATTTATTATTAATTTGGGTAGCAAATAATATTCAATTTGTGGGACTGGAAATTTCAGCAATCAATTTTCGATCTCAAAATTTGTTATCTCCCATTCTGCATCAGATTGGATTCGACGGGACTCTCGATCAGTGATTACGTTATCTGATGATCTTTTGTATAGTATTACAAAGCAAGGACCATTACTTATCATAACTTTGTGAGATTCACACCACTGCCATGCATGTGTCTTTGATGACCTTGATCAAGTGAGGGTATTTAATGCCTCCCATGCGGCTAATGTAGCTCGCAGGTCCACCCTAACCTAAGTAATATTTGTCAGTTATTGAAATGCAAATGTTTTTAATATAAACTAATCAGCTAAAGTTCGAGATTATTGATATGTATGTGGAATATCCCTTTACTGTTAGATCAACGTCCACTAGCTCTTGACCATTACTAGCTACCTACGTCCCATCCCGTTGTTGAGGCGACAGAGAATATTTCTAGTATAGGTATGGCTATCGTCTCTGATTTTATGGAAGGAATGATCAACGGCATTCATTCACCAATTTAAATCAGGTAACAATGATTATGGTAGTGTCATAAATGTTTCCTGGTAGGTGTAAGTGGTAGTGTCATAATAATAACACTGCATGTTAAGAAACTTCAGCTTTCTGTTTCGTATTAAAAAATATATATATATTATATGCTATTATATATCAGGACAAGCGGAGAATAACAACCTATCAACTTTGCTTTTCTTATTTTGCAAGTTGTATCGAGTTTTAATTTTGAGTACTGATAGAAAAATCCAGTTTAGAATAGATCATCTAAGTATATAGATGATAATTATAAATTATATGTATATAAAATCTCTTTGAGAGAAGACATGTATCCCACCAGTGGGATATTATTATGATAAGCTGAATTGATGATGATGATGAAAACCACTTGACTGTGATAAATTAACAACCGGCTTCATCAGTTTAATAAAAATAAACGGTGCCGCAGAGATACCAAATGGTATTTTGTTGTCATTACGAAACGGAGGTTTCTCGTGAGTTCGGTGAATTTTAATAAAAAATATGTGTCCTCAAAATCTATGCTGGCTATTGAGCCCCATCTTGCCATTTGGTTTCGGTACCAAGAACAAACGTTATAAGAATTGGTCAAAACAGGGCTCACATTCGGGAATAGCTCCAATAGTCAGCAAATTTTAAATAGTATATAGAGATTAAATGAAATTTTTCAGAATAGGTATGTAAAATTATTTGCCGTAAAAAAGGTTGATGAACTGGATTATCGAATTAGATTTGACAACCGTTTACAACAACACGACAGGATAGTACGGCCACGTGTTATAAAACTAGACAAGGCGGCCAGCGCTGTGTACCGGGTCTACTCCTACAGCTGGCGGCGGGTCTTCTCGAGTCTCTACACACTGCGTGTAGCCGTGAGACGAGTTCCCGTCCAGCAGCACGCTCTGCGTGGCAAACGGCTGATGACGTGGTGGCGGGCGGGTCCGACGCCCGACGGTTGCCTGCGAGTTGCTTCCCTCGCCATCCAGTTTTTTGCTTTGCTCTTTTATAATGGAAACTGACGTGGTTTTCACAAATTTTGTTTGTATTACACGGGAATTACTCATCTATGATTAAATCGATTATTCCGACTATATAGTTTTAACCACATTCGGTGGTATTGTTCAAGGGGAGATGGCGCGCGCGCCGTCTCGCTTTACACACAAAAAACCTTTGTTGTTTTAATGGTATCTTGGTAAATTGTTACCGAATAGGAATTTGACAATTTTAAGGGTAGAAAACTTTCTTTTATTAACAAAGAGCAAAATTATGCCTTGATTCAGATTGTGATTGTTTACTGTCACAAAAATTTTGACTAACATCCATAAGATAGTTGATCAAAACGCTATTTGTTAAAATGCTGGCGCATAGCTGCTGATCAGATATTATTCTTCCGAGGGATGAGCTACAGGCTGCTATCTCTTTAAACAACCTTTTCGGAAAATGCAGATTTAATTAAAACATTTAGCTATATTGCAGCTATACTCGTGCAGTCTCTACCTCATAGAAGTTCTTTTCGAACATTTTTCAACATTCTCTGTTGAAACCGGAAGTGAGAAATCTAGATGTCACTTCTTTGTTAATTTAATGTCAAGTCCATATTTGACAGTTAAATAAAGGTTTGCTCCAGTAGGTACATTCAAGATTTCAGCGCTAGTAGTGTCTTTATTAAGAACATTCGAAGCGATCGGTTATTCTGATGGCTTATCGGATATAATAATTTCGGGAATTTCATTAGTTCCTGCCAATGACTGTTCTAAGTCGATTTTATAATTCTGATTAGTAAGGATCGTAGTTGTTTCTTGACCTAAAACTAGGAAGCAACCGATAAGCAATTGTATTTGTACGCTTTAGATACAGCGAGATAGTCATTATATACTCTGATGCACAAGAGTCAAAACAGGAATAAGAACTATAACTATAAGAATAGTTTCGGAATATACGTTGCATTTCAAATGCGGCAAGATAGTCCCACAGACTACTCTGATGCATTGTTATAGGTTTGGCAATTTATAGCCATTGCATTACAAATGCGGCGAGATAGTTCCACAGACCACTCTGATGCACTTAATCACTTATGTAGGTTAGGCATATAGGTACATCGGATTTCAAATGCGGCGAGATGGTCCTACAGACCACTCTGATGCATTGTTATAAGTTTGGCAATTTATAGCCGTTACATTTCAAATGCGGCGAGATGGTCCCACAGACCACTCTGATGCACTTTTACAGGCCATACCATTTACAGCCGTACGATTCAAATGCGGCGAGATAGTCCTTCAGACTACTCTGATGCACTTTTAAGGTTAGGTATGTCACAACCGTTGCATTTAAAATGCGGTTGACTACTTTAAAGCATTTTTCTCTGGTTAATGCATTATTATTTATTTGTAAGGTAGGTATTTTACTGAATGTGGCGAAAAAATCCCGCAGACTATTCTGATACATTCGTATACCCTTGTTTGAAATGACAATATATCAGGTACTTACATTCTATGATTCCTCGTGGCGATTCCGAAGGCGTTGCTGACCTCGACGAATTTGATGATGAATCCGAAGACTGGCTTGATGCTGATAACGAACTTAGTAGACGTTAAATTTTTTAACGTCTTATTTCCTTTTCTGGTTTCTAAATTATTATAATTTTTAGCTAGATATAAACTCCAAACTACTTTCGTTAGCACTTTTCGCATGTTAATCTATTTTGTGCGAGATTGGCACTGAACGAACGAGTGAAGTGGTCGAGCACTAAATTGCGAATGAAGAGAAATGACGGAGCCATAAGATAAGTAAGCAAAAGTGGGTAGAGGGTAGATTTTTTTATGTTGCCACCTGGTGTGGCAACTTTTCTCTAAACTATAGTGCTGAAGTGGTGACACCTATGCGATACTACATTGTGTTAAATAATACTCTGACGTTACTAATCTCGAGGACGAAGCACGCAGTATAAATGCTCCTAAACTACGGAACCGATTTGAAAAATTCTTTCACTGTTGGGAAGCTATACTATCCCCAGATGACATAGGCTATATATCTATACCCGAGCGAAGCCGGGGCGGGCCGCTAGTCTTCTATATATAAAAGCAAGTCGTGTTAGTTACACTATTTATAACTCAAGAACGGCTGAATCGATTTGGCTGAAAACTGGTGAGGAGGTAGCTAAGAACCATTTTTCATCACTACGCGGGTTAAACCGCGGGGCGCAGCTAGTAATATATAAACACTTCGCTTCGCGGTCGCTTGGTTTGTCACACTGCTGCGTGCCTAGATGATCTATCTCTACATAGTATAAATTAAATTCGCTTTCCGCGTCTGTCTGTCTTTCTGTAACTCTTTCTGTCTGTTTGTATATACGCTAACTCCTCCTAAACCACTCCTCCAATTTTGATGCGGTTTTCACCATCAGTTAGATATTTTTTCACGGAAAGTTTATATATATAAGTAGCGACCCGCCCCGGCTTTGCACGAAAATTACCTAGACCATTGCGAATCCGGGGCGGGTCGCTAGTATATTATATTATGAATTACTTAAATTTTATTTAGGGACTATTTGGAAGCGTCGTGGCGTCGTTTATTATCGGAGGCCATAAAACACATAGGGGTCATCGCGCTACTAATTTCTTAAATTGAGGAAAAAAAATATCAGTTGTTACTTATATTTCGTTGACTGTGAATTGCTATTTTCTACGGAACAGGTGAATTTTCCCGCGATTAAAAAAAAGTTAAAATCTTGTTATTTAGGGTTTGTCAACAGGACTATAATATTATCGTACTTACTATTTTAAGACTATGGTGTCTGTTCTGCCACTAAAGAGCTTTATTTTTAAAACATTAAATAGATATAGTTTTAATTTTCACAAAAATACATTTGGCGGATTGGTCAAAATAATAATAATAGTAAAAGTAAAAAAAATAAGGGGTGTAATACAAAAATAATACAAATAAGTGTTATTTTGGCTCTATCGTAAAAACGATAATGCACATAAGCGTCAAACTTGGTGCGATTTCAGAGAGACTCTCAAGAAACAGCAAACTCTAAAGAAGAAGATAAAAACCAGCCGAGTGTGAGTTGAACTTATTATTGTGTGGAACCCTTGGTGCGAGAGCGTGACTTTATCTTACCCGGCTATTTTTTCATAGGCAGACCGTAGCCTTACTTATCTCATAATAATTATGAGATAAATAAGGCTACGGTCTGCGATAAATTATTAATAACAAAAAAACATGCATAAATAAGTAGTGAGACCTGGATAATCTAAGCAATGACAAAGAATAAGTCTGTCTTACAAAATATAAGTCTACTTACGAAGCATACAAAGTTTTTTAGTGTTTTGCTGTATGCTAATACCTAAATCTGCAAAAGTTATTCGTATATAATGAGCTGGTGTTAGATAAATTTAGTTACATCCAACCCAACTGTGGTGTAAGAAGGAACAATGGATTTTCTAAGAGTTTTATCGATTGTGCTCGTTGCTGTTTTGGGGTTCAGCCACTGTGCTTTTGGTAAGTAAAATATTTTATGGCAACAAAACAATCTTAATTGCGTGCTAAAATAGTTTATGCCTGTATAGTAAAAAGCCCTACCAGACGTGTGGATTTGGTACCACCGTCTGATCAATGGGAGAGAACGAAAAAAAATATCTTGCTCTCCCGCTGGTTGGGCAGCGGTCCGTCAGCCAAGTTCGACACGTCTGTTAGGGCTATACCTTCTGCAGCTATCGTACTCGGGTATTTTCACATTGTAGAAAATTTAAAATTACAGAGTAATATGGTAACAAGCAACAAACTACTTGTTAGCATTTTACGCCGTCAAATTAAAAGATTTTGAAACATAAAAATATGCTTGTACTGATATGATAGTTAACAAAAGGTCAGATTTTGTAATTTTTTTATTTTTATTTTATACGAATGAGATAATACGCGAGCGAGAGAGAGCTACAGAGTGTATACAGGCCCCGTAAGTAAAAAAATTAAGGTGTGAATATTTTCGAGCACTTTTTTGTAATAACAGATTGTACTTTTGATTCAATCAAAAATTACTTTGCGGAAGTAATATCCAAAGGTGTTTCTTAGACAAATCTCTTGTGTATTTTTGCTTCATTTTCTCTCTTGTGTTTTTTTTTTCTCTCATTGAAGTACACTAGAAATTTACAGTTTTATGATTATGATGAAAGGGATATTTACCATGATACGGTTAAACCTAAGAAAAACGTTAGATCGTTTTGTTGGTACCTAAATTTGGCCAAAATTTTCCTTCGCCCTTACGCAATGCTCTCTAGTAAACGCTTTTTTTTTTCGATGTATCATTGTGCTGTGAATCTGATTGAGCGCTCATCGCATGTATTATAAAAAATCGGGACAAAATTACAGGTTATCGGGACGCGGGACAATATCATCCAAACCGACCTTACACTGATCGGGACTGTCCCAGTAGAATCGGGACAGGTGGCAAACCTGTTTAAAAAAGTGTTTTCCACTAGAGATTTGTCTAGGAAACAGGGTTTGTTATTTTTCACAATCAGCATAATTATATGTATTAGTTTTTTTTAAGTATTTTTCCTTTGAAAATTGTTCTGATTAGTTTAGAAGTTACTGACATTTAAAAATAATATTTTTATTTTTCAGTGGATACCCTCAATAAATGTTCTCTAGAAGATAAACGATGTCATAGGGATCTCATCCAGAAAATTCTTAAAGATATAGCCAAGACAGGAATACCAGAGCTCAATATTCCACCAACCGACCCTATTGAGTTAAAACACGTGAACGGCTCTATTTTTGGCATCCTTGATTTAGAACTCGTCGAAGGAACAGTTAAAGGAGCTAAGAATTGTGTTATCGACAGCTCAGAGTGAGTTTTGGTTCAGTTTTTTTAACCGACAAAATAGGAAGACCTTACACTGAACCATAGAAAAGAGAAACGTTATTTTATTTTCTGTGCACCAACAAAAAAAAAACTTCTCTGTGCACCAAACCATAAACATAAGAAACTAGACCTACAAGATACCTAACATCATAAACAATTCACTTACGTACAGTTCAAATGCCACTTTTTTTTAACACAACAAACATAATTTGAATCTACAAAAACTCACCAACTCAGAGAATACGTACTCTCATAGACATTTTGTATTATTACAAGCTTCAACTTAATTTTAGGTCAAATCTTGCAACTGAATTTTTAAACAGTTATCCCCAACCGATTGAGCAAAATTTATCACACACGTTTAGTTTGAATAACAATGCATGGTGCTATCTAAGTGCATTCTAAATCCAATATGGGTGACTCCCAAATATAATGGACCTGTTTTTTAAATGCACCTCCATGATATTATGGTTATAAAATTTATTTCAACATTTTAATGTTGCTGAGAATAATACAAAAGATATAATGATGTTACTTTAAATTAAATAATTATGGTGTAGGCGCCTCTAGATGGCGGACATTTTTATTTAATCTATCTGATATGGGTGTCAATGGTTTACTGAGAAGAATACGAAAAGATTGTTTTTTTTTTCTTATTTTTTCAAATAATAATTTTATTTTTTCAGTGTTGACATCGAACACTTACGCGCTTCTATACAACTCACATGTGACGTGACAATCAAAGGCAGATATTTTGTAAAGTCTTCGTCTCCCGTCTTAAAGAATCTGTTGGGAGAAACAATCCATGGAGATGGAAACGGCAAAGTAAAAATTGGTTGGTATCTGTGTTGGTGAAATTGTCTGCGATCAAAATCGTCTATTTTAGACTTAGATTAAACTCATCATAATTATTTCAGCCATAGGACATTCACTGCTGGACATAGGCCTCCTCCATCGATCTTCACCGGTTGGAAGCGGCCTGCATCCAGCTTTTCTCTGCGGTCTCTTTTAGGTCGTCAGTCCATCTTGTGGGTGGATGTCCTACGCTGCGCTTACCGGTCCGTGATCTCCATTCCAGAACCTTTCGGCCCATCGGCCAGATGTTCTGCGTGATATGTGCTCTGCCCACTGCCACTTCAACTTGCTAATCTGGTTACGAAAGGTTCTGGAATGGAGACCACGGACCGATAAGCGCAGCGTAGGACGTCCACCCACAAGATGGACTGATGACCGGTAACTTTCGTTCGTCTACGGATCTCCTCATTTCTGGTAGAGAAACCCCGAGCATAGCCTTCTCCATACCTCGTTGTGCGACTTTGAATTTGCTTATAAGGCCCATAGTGAGAGACCACGCTTCAGCGCCGTATGTCGTCACTGGTAACACACGCTGGTCGAAGACCAGTAATACCAGATTAAACCACTGATCAACTCTTAAAGAACTCGATGCATTTATTTTAGTTATAAATTTATTATGCTGGGTAAAAAATTATGATTTTTGGTACAATTAGATTGATAAAATCTTCAATATTTATAAAATTATCGTATTATTATAGAATTCTACAAATAAAAACTTGTAATTGTATTAATTTTTATTTTCAGAGAAAATAACTATAAAAATTGAATTTCCCTTTGTAATCGTGAAGCGTGGAGATGACACTTTCTTTACTTCCGAACTGGAAAAATATAAATACTCATACCATATCCATAAGAAAGTTAGTTTTGCTGCCGATAACCTTTATCTGGGAGACAAGGAGTCAAGTAAGTTAATCACACACACAACACATACACACACCCGGGTTTTTAATTTCACCCTTCCCTGTCTATCACCGGACGACCAAAATAAAACTAGGTCGATATTCTTCTTCCAAGCATTATGCTTCTATATTCTCTACTACTTTATTAAGAAATGTGCCCTTGCGGACCTATCATACCACCATACCCCTGGTAGTATGGTGGGCCCCATGGCCACACACCTGGTTGTATGGTGGGTCCCAATCATACCACCATAGTGCTGACCTAGTGGGATAACACTTGACTACTTATTAATTACTAGCTGCGCCCCGCGGTTTCACCCGCGTAGTGATGAAAAATGGTGATGGTGATGATGATAAGTACCCTATGTCACTCTCTGGCTCTTGAACTATACCCATGCAAAATCATCTCGATCCGTTGTTCCGTTGTAGCGTGAAAGAGGAACAAACAAACCAACAAACAAACACACTTTCGCATTTATAATATTAGTATGATCTATTTATTAAGAACTACTTTTTCAAGATATAGACTACTACTATTTTGAGTTATATATTTTTATTTATACATAGCATGGGTTCAGCAGGGTTAGTTGTAAATAAATAGACATTAATAAGTAGATAAATGTTATGGTTGGGACTAAGCATACCACCATACCAGGGGTATGGCCAGTGATGATTGATCCGCAAGAAAATGTGCAACTGGAGTCCGTGTTCCCCAAAACATGAAAATCAGTGATGAAGAAATGAATTATGTATTTTTTTCAGGCGCTGAGGTAGTCAAACTGCTGAATGAAAACTGGAAGGTGATAATGGACACATTCGGAAAGCATTTCATAGACATAGCAATGAAGTACATTCACGAGTTCCTGTGTAGATTCTTCGATAAAGTTCCTACAAAATATTACATCACCGACGATGTAGCAGCATTACTTTAATGTCACAGTTTTACTTTTTTCAGTCGCAAAAATTCTTGTTTGAATAGCTTCTTTATAACATGCCAAATGATCATCATGGTATCAAAAATGTATATGCAAAAGAATACGATTTAAAGCGAGCTTTTCCGACTTTTAACCAACGCTTGTTACTACAGTTTACCTACTTTTTTGTTCATTCAAATACCTTTTTCCTAAAATGATGTCTACAATATCTAAATATACAAATTTCATAATTATTGAGGGATCCACGGAGGTAAATTTTACATTACAGCTCTTTGAAAAATAACATGAGAATGACGTTGGAGGCCAAACAAAAAAAAAAACTCAAAAATAGTAGTAGCGGTACGCACGATTGTGTGTAAACGCCATGGTTTTGCTCTAAATGTGACTTTGATACAATATTTTAAGCCATATGATCATCTATAGTAATAAATATTGCTTAAAAGTGGGAAAATCTCGCCTTATCTGTGTATAGCTTGCGCCTATTCATAGTACGTATTTCCCTGAGTTAAGTTTTGGCTGTTAGATAGGATAAAATGTGATAGTGATGCTAAGCCAAAAATATGTGTAGGTATGCCTAATGTATTCAGTTTGTGTTTTTTAATATATAATTTCATTATACCAAGGCTGTTTTGTTTCTTAAACCTGTCTGACAATTGCTATTTGGTTGAGATGCAGTTTGATATTTTTTTCTTCATTAAGTAAGACATTTTAGTGTCAAAGTTTTTTTGTTAATGCCCATAGCATGAATAGTACAGTAAGATAACTTTAATTGTACAATATTTTTTATTGACCGACCATAGTAAAGGTCTTACAGGACAAGGCATTTTTTAGTACAAAAAGGTGCATTACAACTCGGTTTTGGTGCTTTTAATATAAGCGATAACGACACCTATTTGATATTAACAGAATATCGACATAAAAGTTGTCTAAAGTTGGCGCTTTCACATTAGCCAATAACGAACGCGATTCGATGGTAATACAATATGAGCAGAAATGTTATTTAACACCAATAATTCGCGTTTTCACCTTGTATTTCTCTTTCGCTTATTAGCTTCAGCAAAACCATTAATTCGTTATTAGGTACCCTCAGCTTTTTTAGACTTTTTTTAGAAGGAACTGAAACTTATATTTCCGGGGATCTATTACTACCCTCCAAAAAAGTTGTGACGGTATTTTTTGACACACAAACATCATTTTCGTTACAATGGCATCGGTTCTGATGTGCTCTAAACTAAACTAAATTTGACAGCTCTAAAATTGTTGACATCCTTCCTCTTACATATTAAAATGAATTGAGGCAGATAATTTTAGTCCTGTCAGATTGGTTTAGTTTAGTGAGTGGTATGACAGAATCGACGCCAATGATATCAGGTTGATGTTGAATCCATATACCGGTGTATATTGCTACCAATATAGACAAGAATAAAAATAAAATAAATAAACAGTTGAACTAAGGTGGGCTACAAGCTACAAGGAAGTGCTCTTAAAAACCTGCTTACCTGCGCACCTGCTAAGTTCATCTGGGTCGACGAAGACTACAATTTGAAGTAAGTGATAAACTATTATCCCAAGACTAGTTTCATGATGAGGCTGCTGGTAAAGCAAAACTGTTTATTGCATAATATGCAATAAACAGTTTGTTTCGAAACGTGCGAATTCATTCGCGTGGTAAAGCCTCTTCATAATACGCTAGAATAATATATGTCGAATCATACATGACTTCAAAAAATCTTTCGCATAGTCATTCCATCTGTACGGTTGTCGGTTATGTTAGTTTTGCACCAAGACAATAACATTTATTGACTGTTTTGATATGGTTTTAGGTTTAAAAACACGCAAATAAAATCAAGAAATATAGATTTAAGTAACAAAATTAAATTAAAACATTACAACTAAACACAATATAATAATGAATCACACCCGTATAAATGGTCAATATATAACAAACTGTATCAGTCAGTTCTTATTGTTAGAAAATTCCGCACAAAAATGAGTAGCATTTTTTTATCGTTTCTTCGTTTATATAATGAGACCCAATACAGAACTCCTTAAGTCACCAGAGATAGCCACGAAAATTTCGTTGTAAGAATGACGCATGCCATGCCAAAACAAAGTCACACGAAATATTACGATAGCAAAAAAGTCCACCGACTTTTTTCTTAAGAAACCCCGCAACAGCTTACAAAATAGACTTTTTGTCGTATTTTAAAAATAAGCAGAGTTTGTATAATATATAAATATATTATTTTAAAATGTTCTATATAGGCTAAGATAGGTCATCGCCATGCTCACATTGCGTAGAAGATAAAAAAATGCGTACTATAGAGTAGTCTGAAAACACCTCGTTTGTTGATGCTGATTCTGTGTTTACCTCTACTAATGAAGCCCTGAAACCCTGCAATTTTAGTTGTTTATAAAATGGACTAGCGAACAACTAAGTTGCAGTCTCGTTGTCACGAGTGGCATTTCACCAGTACTAGTAAAATGTGGCAAGCTCTACTCTTGTTGGGAACTGTGAATTATGCCATCTCTATGGGATTGCGTAAGTTTAATTAGTTTGAAGAATTGCTTCTCGTCAGTTTATTTTTTATTTTTGCTCCGCGTAAAATTCTGAGGAACCAGGGACCTTACGCCTAGCTGTATTAAGCAATCCATTTTAGGTGATGAAAAAAGTTGCTCATTTTTTTGCTTTCTTCTGGTTCGTGGTCTCCACTCAAGAACCTTTCTTCCCCATCGGTTATCTGTTCTTCGAGCGATGTGGCCTACCCATTGCAACTTCAACTTGCAAATTTTAATAACTATGTCGGTGACTCTACTTCTTCGGCATGTTGGATTGTTGGGGGACTGAGGTCAAAAAGCTCATTTCAGAGATAGGGCACATGCTCAAAGGAAAGTGTGGTGACTCCCGCTACAGCTTGTTCCTGGTACCTACCAAGGTTAGCCATTGCCATCCAACGCGGCAATGCAGTGAATTTTTGGGCACTTTCGCGCCGGGAACAGTTAGGAGTGTATTTGACTAAATAGTGACTTATCTGGTAATTAATTACTCTGTATTAATAATGACACTTAATATATCAATAATTTTAGTATAAAAAATAGCTTTTTAATATTAGGTACATAAATCACAGGTTAAGGCTTTTTGGTAACGCTTTTGGTATAAACCTAGCGTTATCTTGTGCTCCAACATTTCAGTTGATTTCTTTACTTTTTGCAACTTTTTTGTTCAATTTGATAATAATCAACAACAGCTACACTTACCTAGGAACGAAAAAACTAACCTGACTAATTGGATATTGTTTATAGTATCTATAGGAATAAGGGCGTATAAAACGATATATAATTTCTGTTACTATATACTATCTCTAATTTCAGATACAATGCCCAAATTGCAGGCCGCGTTGCCCCCTGGATTGTAAGACTGATTTTCTACCCAAAATAGAAGCCAGCATTTTGGCCACGAACAAAATAAATAACAATAAAATTTGCATCGAATTGATAATCTTCCTCTTTTTTTGAAGTCGTTTATAATAACCATAATCTTTGATAATTAAATAATCATTTCCGAAAAGTTCATTGCGCCGTCAGCAGCGTGGCCTCTGTCACTGTATCCATTAATTAGCTTGTGACTGAAGGTTTCGGCATAAAGCTATAATGAACTATGCGGGCTCTAACGATTGCCTTACGGGCAATTAGCTGCTGGTAGGGTTACCACACGTCAGATTTCCGTCTGAAACATTGATGTGTAGGTTTATTAAATACCTATACTGTTCGCGGTTTCGCGGGAAGCCCACGGGTTTCGCGGGTTTGTTCTAAGCTGAAAGGAGTTCATAGTACACATCATTATGAACAACATTTTACTACGGTAGCAACTCTTCAGAGCTAAAAAACCGGACAAGTACGAGTAGGACTCGTGCTCTGAGGGTTCTGTTGGGCGAAAACCTCAGAGCGCGAGTCCAAAAAAAAAACTAACTGAAGTTGAAATATTGAAAGACAAACTTAATAAGGTAGATCGTAGACCCATGTATTTGGTATAAATTTCAACTTGATACCTTTACGCATTCTTGAGAAAAAGGGTCTTGACAGACGGACAGACGGACAACGAAGTGATCCTATAAGGGTTCCGTTTTTTTCTTTTGAGGTACGGAACCCCAAAAAGAAGAAAAAATCAGCTGTTCCATAGCTGATATATAAAAAGGTCATTCACACTCAACAAAATGTATGGAACAGCTGATATTTTTCGGGTACCCAAAGGGTGCAAACCTAATTACTAAGCTTACGCTGTCTGTCCTACTTTTTTACAACTATATCTTTAGAACCGTAATAGATAGCCTGTAAAAATTTTCACTGAATATGTAACGTCTCAACATTCGAAGAATTGAATGCTTTAAATTGCTTAGTGTCATGATCACAGTCATTGTGATCTGATAATTTTAACGCGATATGCATGCAACACATCGGTTTTTAAAGCATTCAATTCTTTGAATGTCGACAAGATACAAAAAATCGACATCGTTTTATGGTTGATATACCGAGAACCCGTACAAAGCGCTATGATTCCACATTTATTGTGCGTACTGCTAGTCTGTGGAATTCGCTGCCTGAATGGGTTTTCCCCGTTAGTTACAATCTGGGTGTCTTCAAGTCGAGAGTGAATCGGTTTCTTCTAGGCAAGCGTGCTCCATCGTAGACCGCATCGTCGCTTAACATCAGGCTTGATGGCGGCCAAGCGCAAGCCTATTTACTATAAAAAAATAAAAAAAGATATTTGAATAAATGTTGCGTCACATCAAAATTTTCTCTTCTGTGGTCACACCAGATAGGTGGGTAGTGTTTTAGGTTTTATAAGTTTAGTGACATTTTGGGCCTCCTGGCAGAGAAATATTGTTTTTAGGGTTCCGTACCTCAAAAGGAAAAAAACGGAACCCTTATGGGATCATTTTGTTGTCCGTCTGTTCGTCTGTATTGTATGTCTGTCTGTCTGTCAAGGCGTTTATCTCAGACACGCGTAGAGGTATCAAATTGAAATTTATATCAAATACTTGTTTATAACTAGGATCTCTTTCAGCTGTGAAAAAATCAAACATGTAAATCAACGCATTCAAAAGATTTGACCGTTTATGTCGCATATTTTTGTGTATTTTGCGATTTCACAAGGGAATCAAAACCAGGGTACTTTCCGTTGACCTAAAATCATGAAACTTGGCAAGTGGCAAGGTCGAAAGTTGTTAAGGGGAGGTTTTCCCACTTTTAAGGAACGCTTATTACTACAGATGACCATAAGGCTTAATATATTGAATTAAAGTCGTTTTTAGTGGAGCAAAACCATGGCACTTACGCACAGTCGTGCGTTTCGCTACGTCTATTTTTGAAGTTTTTCTCATATTTTTCGAAAAGTATAGCTGTTATGTAAAACGTACCTTTGTAATTGTCTTCATAATCATGAAATCTGTATATTATGATATCGTAGACGTCATTTAATACATAGGTTTTTGAATGAATAAAAAAAAAACATGGAGAAAAACACAAATTTGTGTTACTTTCATAACTTTTTTCTATCGAGTGAAATGTCCTTAATTATGTTTTGGTCTTCAGGGGTTCCTAGATAAAACATTCTATATTTATATAACACCATTTATATAATTTTAAGTTAACGGTGGAAGTAGACAGACACTCCTGAACTATAATGACAAAAAATCCTAAAAGTCGGAAAAGAGGGCCTTAATTTTAAGTTGTATCATATATAAAAAAATGCGATTAGAAACTTAGATTTTGTATTTGGTGTGTATGGAAGAACCTTATTGTCCACTAAAAAGATAAAATCTTTTAATAAAATAAAATAAAAACGGACTCGCGTTCTGAGGGTTCCGGCCTCACAGCGCAAGTCCTACTCGTTACTGTCCGGTTTTTTTTAATGTGGGTACCCTAGCTGCTTTTAATTACGAATTATATTATGAAGGCAAATCTTAAAGGGTCCGTTACACAATTAGGCGCAGAGATGATTCATTAGGAACAAAAGGCGTAATGGAGCGAAAGTCGGCTGCGATCTGGAAGTAACAACGTCAAGGGAAAATATTGTAGCAAGCGTCAATTTAGCCGTGATTTGTCGCGACAACGATGACAGGATTCGTTTTGATCATAGAGCTGAATACCAAGAGAAAATCCGAAGATTTTATCCTAATATTGTTTTAAACTATCACGGTTGTTCATAAAAGTTAATTGATTATTTACGGCATATTTACCGTGCGAAGGTTGTGGAATGAGGTCCCGATATTTCAGCGCAGTTACATGCACCATGTTCACGGGAAGACTGAAGTCTTTTAATTTTAACATAATTATCGTCACATACTGAACATATTATTATCCTAATATGTTTAGTACTTAATAAATAATTATGTCGTCCATTGGCAAAAACAACTCAACGCTGCATCGAAGTGTGCCTATAAGCACGTTTTTTAATAATATACTGGGTGACGCGAAAAGGGTGTTCCACGCCGAAAGTGGTCCATTATACTCTACATTATTAACAATTTTTACCAAGGAATCAACCCTGATGTCGCGATTAAATACCAGCTGTTTTGCACCTTTGTCCAGTGCCAATGACTATTTTCTATGGAACATCTGATATTTTTTCGCGATTTTAAAGTAGGTCATGTTTGTCACTATTATCAGCTTATTACATCATTTCCTCGTATGGTGCCTATTTTATATTTGCTTAAAAAACAATCGCGCACTGACGGAATCGACGAGCGTCTGGTGACTTTACACTGGTGGGCAGTATTCTTGTTAACACCAAATTGGTACCAACGAGATAGTTTCTTCACCCCGTCTTTACTATAAGTCAATTGTTTTGCTACAAGTCCTTTCTGAAGCAATTTATATCTGCTGTTTTTCTTTTGTTGGACAGCTTTAACAAGACTGGAGTATGATTTCTTCAACTGTAATAGTCCAATGGTAGGTGAATTGATTTTGTTCATGTACCATTAACTAGAATACTTAGTACCTATTACTTTTCTTAGAATAATTATTGTAAGGTGGTTGTTTTAAGGTGGGTACCTAAGGTAAGGTAAGGTGGTTAAAAAAGTTGAAAGGTTTTATTAGTTTTATTCGTTCTTAATCACCCGATGTTACGTAATGAAATTAAACACCGCTTAATTAACACCAGGCAAACGTGATGATAAAAATGTTAGGATCTATATTTATGATAAAAAGTCCAGTTTCGAATTGGAGCTGTTCCATAGAAAACGGCAAAAAATTATCGAACGGCTTTTTTGCGATTTTAGGGTTCTATAGTAAAAATTGTTAATAATGATGATTAAAATGATAAAATTCGGCTTATTACAGTCTATATGCGTAACCTTTTTTTTTTTTTTTACAAAAAGGTTTTATATCTCAGCATAAACAATAATGTGAAAAAAAAGGCCAAATGACCCATCTATGACTAGGATTATGTAAAATTGTCGGCAAAAGTCTAATCTTAAGATCTAACTGAATGCCAACCTCTATTTAAAATTCCTTTTGTTAATAGCTACAATAGTAATAAGCTGATTGAATTTTTTTATCGGTGGTTTTTGTAGTGGTTTTAGAGTTGATCCCTATGTAAACATTTAATAATGAGTACAAATATCTTCTTTCGGGATTGTATAATCGTTCAGTGTAACCCTGTAGAAATAAACTAAACTTCAACTTCTTTTATTTTGTTTCCAGGTTCAATCTGGATAAGAAAGTAATTACCGTGGATGCCTTAGTAAACTAGGATGTTAAAAATGTTTACGATTTGAGCGGGAAAATTCTCATGGTTCCTATCACATCCCACGGTGATGCTGTTATTAGGTTAAATAAGTAAATCTTCTTAAAAGACGAAAATAAACGATAGAGGTTTATATTTTTATCATTATTTAATTTTATGGAACACATCATACCTTTTTATGGGGTCGCGCGAGTTTTATGATTTTTTTAAACACGTAAGTACCCGATAACCGATAGACCTATGGGTTGATCCTATGTCGCAAGGGCTTATTCCGTACATTCATCACCGTTCAGTGCCATCAGCATTATACTAGTCCACTGCTATATATAGGCTTCTCTCAATGTTCCGTACATTATAACGCGTTTATTCAAAATTATTATAATTTTTATACATATCTTAGATTGTCTTTTAAAATAAAGGTACATCATTTTCTAGTCAGGCGGATCATATTTCAAAAATTATAGTTACACAAAATATGGTGGACTGTTTTTAAACTTTATTAAAGTAAAATCCTGTTTTATAGTCTTCCTAATCTAAGTCTTAAAAGTCTTGAAAAGGCTTTTCTATAATGTTTTCAGAAAACACAACACTTCACGTTCGCATTTGGTACGAGCACGTCAACGGCGATGACGGTAAAATTCACTGGCACGTACTGACACACGATACCAAGTACGAAGTAGAAAGAGCTTACTTTAGGTTGGAAAACCTACTTAGTGACAAAAATATGGGTAAGTGTGTTTCTTTAATAAAATAATGTGTGTTTAGTACTATTTTAGCACTTCACTGTTTTGTTTTTACAAAAGTAAGGTTAAGGTTGCCTGGAAGTGATCGCTTATTATATTAAGACTGCTAATTATTTCACTAGGTTTAAGTTGTTTTTGTCTCTTATAAAACTATCTTCTTATGATACTCTTATACAGACTTATGTAATTCACCAACATATACCGGGCCAGCACGGTGGATTAAGGTCCACCCTCTCTCTCTCTTTAATAAGACATATGTCCCAGAAGTGGACATAATACACACATGATAGGCTGATAACGCAATCTGGAGGTAATGTGGATTTAAAAAATTCGGATTTCATATAGTCAGGGTTTTCTAATGACTGCTGAATGTCTTTGTGGTGTTAGCCCTCAGACAATATAACACTTCATGGACTGTGCGGCGTGACCTACAATCTGCACTCTAAATGACCTGAGTGAAGCCACGGAGAGTGCCATTTGAGGGGCCGAATTCTAGTCGGAGAGCTTAATTTCAAATGAAATAAAATATTCACGAAACATCGACTCGCAAGAAGAATAATGAATGCATTTTTTTATTTAAATTTTGGCTCTAGACGTCTTGTCCATTTAGTTAGTGTTAAGGAAAAAGATTTTTCAATTATTTTCGTTGATGTTTTCGTTCGTGATTCTCACGAAAGAGGTGCAACGTGACATAATTCCTGACGCGTTTCAAAACTACCAAAATTAATTGAGCCGGTGTAGAGCCACATCGTATAATATGGAGATAAAAATTACATTGTAAATGCTGCTATTGAACAAACACATTATTACAAACAGCGTATTAATATTTTTATGAGAGTAGATTGTTCTTGGTGCAATAAATGGTTTAATACATCTTCTATTCAAGCTGTGTAAATCAACAACATAATAATTATTCCTTTGATTATATTCTATGTTGTAAAATAGCTCATATTTTTATGGTTTGTAAAAACCTAAAATCTGAGTAGATAATAAATTGTAATTCAATCATTACAAGTTCAAGGAAAAATATTACTGTAACTTTACGGGGTTAGGCACAATGGTGATACTAAACTGAAATAAAGTCAATGTGCTCTTTTTTATTTATTAAATGATAGCGTTTCGTTTGACCACCAACTCGCCAGCTTGTCATCTAAGCAACTCATAATTTAAAACAACTTTAACTATTGAAACCAATTCTGAAATCACACAAAAAATTAATTGTTCCAAAAAATTCATTCAAACTCAACATATTGAATAGTTGTTAATATCCCCCAATTTCAGGGTTAATCTCATTTTATAAGTTGTTCGTAATGACGATTATTGTGACATTCTTTTGGATTAGTGCCACTCTTCTGTGTAACTCTGTAGGTCAGATGAGTTCTTTCTAACACTCGAGTCACACAGTGGGCAATGGAGAGAGCTATGCTTGGAGTTTCTTTGCGCGATAGAATCCGGAACGTGGATATATTATTCGCCAAAGAATCAGTCACTGACATATCTGTTAAAATTTGCAAGTTGAAATGGCAATAGACAGGCCATATCGCTCGAAGAACCTATAACCGATGGGGAAGAAAGGTTCTTGAGTGGAGACCACGAACCGGAAGACGCAGCATAGGTAGATCGCTACCTAGTACTTACGCTGCCTCCTCCCACTAGATGGACCGACGACATTGTAAGAGTCGCGGGCATCTAGTGGATGCAGATGGCAGGCTGTCGGTCACTGTGGAGGTTAAAGGGGGAGGCCTATGTTCAACAGTCTTACATCTTCTGGCTGATGATGATGATGATGTGTTCTTTCTGAGTATGAAATGAGCAAATTCCAATGTAACATAGCTAAATTGTAAAACTAAGTTTTCGCGATTTGAACACATGTTTTAAATATTTATCGGGACTTATAGCGGATTATTTTATCGAGATACAAAAAGGTAATGCGTGACAAGTGCCGATGAAAATTTTAAATATACGTTTAGTTTTGGTTGGCCAAAATTTGCATTGATTTTGTACAAAAATTGCGCATATTTTTTTATGTTTCAGGAGATAAAATAAATAAGCTCCTAAACGAATTATGGAAAGAAGTAATAGCAGACGTGGGACTGACAATTTGTGACTCCCATGGCACGGCAGTTGTAGATAACGTCGCTGCTCTGTTGGAGCAGGTTCCTTATGATGCCGGAATAATTTTACGACACTAAGGCCTAATAAAACGGAAGATACTGTAAAATTACATAATAAACATGTTTCAGAAAAGTTCATAATGTATTGGATCTACCTAAGTCTTTTTGTCCTACTCCAAAAATGGAGGGTTATGATTTGGACAGTAGGTATATGATAGTACAGTAGACAGTACAGTAGTATGTACAGTAGACTTCTATAGAAGGCGTAGACTTCGTCGATTTCTTGTTTTTTTTTAACCTATGTCTTATTATTCAGTTGTTTCGCCCCTCGTCATCTGCAGCAGATTTAATGCTCCTCATGATGCTTCTTCTCAGTATCTACTAGTAGTTCTCCTGGTACACTGAAGGACCAGCTACAGATCTGGCTTGGTTGGTTTATTGTATGAGCAACTATATTCCGCGAGGTCTGGCGCTTTCTTCAACCCTGGATAAGAGACGCTCTATGGAGCCCATGTTTCACAACTTCACCGTAAGACATTGGTAACACGTAAATTTTTGCATAAGTCAGTCACCATTACTGTTATTCATGATTTAAATTGTGAAACCCGAGAACCCAATGCCAAGATAAACCTCGGCGAGGTTTGTTGTTGAAGCCGATAGCAAGCCAATTAAAATATTTGTAACTTAAAAAAATGGATAATCGTATACAATTAATTGCATATGATTTTCTCAAAACCTTAAGTGTCACGATCAGTTTTCTGTCCTTCTGACCATAATCATCAACTGGGCTGATCCAAACTGCAAACTTGTACTCGTATAACGTTATAGAGATTGTTTTATGCTGAGGTTTTGTGTAAGACCGAACAAATAGATCTTTTGGAAGGTAGAACCCAATTATTTTAGACCTACAAACCTCACTAATGAACAAAGTCAAATATAGAATTACCTATTAAAAGTTAGGTGTTATTTTTAACAGAGCTTGTGAGTATTTTTCCAATAAAAAATACGTTTTAACGTGATGATGGAATTCTTTCTCCATTTTCTATGAATTCAAAACTCTTTTAGGTGTTATGTCGCTAAAACTCAAACCAAGCGTTTATTTCTCCCTGCCGTGCTCCTTGTTTCCTGAGAACTAAAATCTAGACATCTTCAAGGCTAGTGTGAACAGATTTCTTCTAGATCAACGTGTTTTATCGTCGGCTACTTCATTGCTTACCATCAGGCGAGTTGGTAGCCAAAAGATCTATTCTACATACAAAAAAAAAAAACGAACAGCTTCATTAATATAGTAAAAACTTGAATGAAAACTACGAATTCTGATCACTTAAATAGATTTTCGAACGTAAGACTGTAGCAAGTACCCGATATATTTCAGTGGAATGTTTGGAAAATGTTTTAGTCAGCTTTTTATAATGTTTACTCTTATAAAATGCTTTAACCGAGTTGAACTTCGTTTCCTAAAGTATCGATTTCTCTACGTAACAAAGTGAGAAAATTGGAGTCTGTCTCTTACCAGAAAATTAGATAATATACTGCAATTATTTAACAAGAAAATAACATTATCTCATCAAATTATTCCCTAAATTTGTGTGCCCTTCAGGACATCGAGTAATATTCAAGATGCCAGCGGCTGCGGTTTCCATGCGGATAGCTTTAAATTTTAATTAAACCATGTAATGCCTTCAGGGTTGCCTTGAGATGGAGGACACGCCGGAAGTAATATATAACCAGTATACTCTCTGACTGGAAAAGACAATGTTAGTGGTTAGAAGCTTCGACTAAAATAAAATGAATGGACGAGCCATAACCCATGAACTTGTTCAGTAAAAACGAGTCAAAACCGTCGGAAATATACTTCAACACCTAATTATAACCATGTACAGTACATTTGTTACAATAAATAGATAGCTGTTTTTTGTTGTGTGTTTACACTTCGGGAAAGAACACGAAGGCATAATTTTGTCAGATGTTTCGTTATTATGTAATAATAGTCTCGTGTTGCACTTCCTACGCCAAGAGTAGAGACCGAGTGAAACTAAATGAGCGCCGGCGTTAATTTTGGAATCTTCAAAAATGCGCCTTTTCTGGGCCCGTCCATTCATTTTAAATTGGTCGAAGGTTAGAAGTGATTAATTTGATAAATTGTAAGTCTATGTGAGAAGATATTTCAGGTGCATCTAGGTAATTATTACTTCCACACATGGAAAAACGACATCCCGTTCAGCTTTACTGGATTCACGATCTTTTCGATTATTTTCATCAGCTCGTTTAGTTTTCATTAGTTAGTTCCATGTTAGTTCGTTTCATGTCAAATAGCTGGGGGTCTAGACAAGAGCCACTTTCAGTTAGCGTTCATGCCTGCGGAAAGTTGAAATTGTATGAAAATGACATTGACAATGACATTAGCTAGAGAGAAATTATTTCAAGCTAATGTTACTTTCATACAATTTCATCTTTCCGCAGGCGTGAACGCTAACATAAAGTGGCTCTGGTCTGGACCCCCTGTAGTCCGACCGTCGACCGCGATATTAATAAATGCCTAGATATCCTCTTGCTCAGTTTGAGCTTCAGTTCTACTCATGGGTAGAACTAAAGCTCAAACTGATAATAAGCATTTATTCGATATTAAAGTTGTTAATTCAAGTATCTTAGAATCATAACAAATCTTAGAACGAATCTTTATACAAATGCAACCACCTGGATACCTAACGCATTAAAACTGTGTTTGTGCGGAGCATATTGTTTATTAGCTAAGCCTCCAAGTTTCACCCGTATAGATAATCCTTCAGGAATCGTGAATTTATCAGGATAAAAGTCCTATGTTACTATCCACATCCCTGAAATAATTTTTAGGCAAAATATCACGTCTGATCTGATGCTACGTCATAATTGAAACTCTCTTGCACATTTTAACTGTCTAAATAAGCATTGCCAATAAATATAATTTTAACAAATCTTTTCTTAGTGCTTACTTACTTTACATTTGGAACAGTTTTGTAAAATTACATGCTTCTAGACCTAAGTTTAGGCTTTGAGTTTTTGTTTGTAAATGATTTTAAGGTTTTGATTAAGTAAAAGATTTGTTCTCAGATGATGGCAAATACAATTAAATAGATCTTATCATGTCCTGTCATCGAGATACAATAAATATATAGTCACAATCGAGCCAAAAAAATGACCGAACCAAAACTCTGCGCACGCTACGACTCGCGCCGACTTTTTGATTAGTTACAAGGTAACCGCGATCCGACTACAATGCCGCGCGATGCCAGAGCTAC
Source organism: Agriopis marginaria (assembly GCA_932305915.1). Classification (NCBI taxonomy): domain Eukaryota; kingdom Metazoa; phylum Arthropoda; class Insecta; order Lepidoptera; family Geometridae; genus Agriopis; species Agriopis marginaria. The sequence goes on from OW029926.1 coordinate 7,018,241, forward strand.
GATGAAGTAGTGGACAACTATCGTTGAACATGATGCAAGGGACATAACATCTAAATTGAAGTAAATGTGGCATTGTAGACTATGTAATTGATACAAAGTACGTACAATGTCGCTCTGACGTTTTTTTACTGTTTTCACTGAGAGGTTGTGACTCTATAGGAATTTTATCCCAATGTGTCCTGTGCATAACTTGTACATTACCTTATATATTATGTTAGATTTTCTACGTGCGTGGTTGTAAATGAGGAACGGTGTAGATTTCACCTACACAACCTCATCAATTGGTCAATTAACACATCGAACAAATTAATTAAATAAACATGCCTTAAATAAACACTCATTAGTGACCTGACAAATAATGAGTAAGTTTGCATGATCATTATAATAAAACTTATTCGGTTTTTGTTAAACTAAAAAAACATGGTCATTAAATTAGGCATTAAATTGCAATCAAAACTCATTCCAACAATAAAATATAATTACGTACTGTAATTTTCGGTAACATGTTTGTATAGGTAAAATAAAAAAATTTAAAACAGTCATGAAAACCGTTAAACATCCTACCATAGATTAGAATAATTTCTACTCCACGTACACAAAACTAGCATTTTGGACGTTTTGAATCTATATTAGTAAATATAACATGTGACAACTCAGTGGTAACTTTTTTGTAACAGGTTTTTTGTTTTGTTTGTTTCAGGCGAGATGACGGCCAAGCGCAAGCCTATCCACTATAAAAAAAGGTGCAAACAAGCTAATGGGCCTAATTATAAGCGATCACCGTTGCCTATGTATCTATGTACCTACCTGTAACGAGGGTACCCACCAGGGGTATCTCTGATACATTGCAAGACTCTATCAACAGCCCTTTTAAAGAACCCTATGTTATTGTTATTCGGAAATGCCACAGAAGTGGAGTTCATTCCACATATTGCAGGTGTAAAGCCAAAAAGAAACTATATTAGAGTTATATGATTATTTACGGGATATTTACCGTGGTAAGGTTGTGGAATGATAATCATATAACTTTAGTGAACAACCGTGATATTTTATAACAGTTTTTATAAGTTAAGCATTGCCATTCAGCGTGGTAATGCCGCCAGCATGGTGGATATGCTGCCAACTGGTAATGGGCATTTGGATTGTGTTTAGATCTTCAACGGTCTGTAGGCAGTCAGTCAGGCAACTGTATTTGTAGTGTTGGTATTAGCTTGTATTTTGTTTAGTTAATAAAGGCACTTGCCCTCTAAGTTAAGAATTCTGTAAAGCACTGTGATGTATGAGAAATTGTGTTTATTACCATCAAAGCCTTCAATGGTGTTTTGTTTTTTATTGGTGGAGTTTTGTTTTTTTATAATAATGTTCTGATATATGTAATTACAATATCTATTGAGCAAAATTGTATAAAAAAATTATTGTCATTCAGTGTAGTAATACCACCAGCATTCCAGCATGCTTGGTACGCTGCCAATTAGCAGTAGATTTGAGCATTTCGATTGTCTTTAGACCTTCAAAGGTCTCTGGGGAATACAACTATTCTTTGAACAAGTAGTTCAGCTATTCGGTTGTTAGCTTGTATTTTGTTCAGCTAATAAAAGCACTTGCCTGTTGTTAAAAAGGATAACATACAAGAGATTCAAACCATAAAAAAAAGGCGTGTATTAAAAGAAGTACTACAAAAACTAAACAATTTATTAAAATTATTGGTCTTTTCTAAAGCTTGATATAAAACTAAATTTGCGTAAAAACGGGACAAAGAGGGTAAGATATCTAGGCTGGAACGTAATTTACCTGAGATAGGGACAATGCGCCCGCTTCGAGAACAGATGCGATTACATGGGGAGAGTCTCGTTGTGGAACGTTTACAATGATCCAGTTGAGAGTTTAGTTTAGTTTTAGTAGTTTAAAGTCATTACAGTCATGGCTAGCTAGCAAGTAAGTTTAGGTAGAAACATCCAAAGCGCGTGTAAAATGTAGTCTACACAATATGTAAATATAGAGTTTTCTTGCTTTATGTTTTAAAAGATTCAATTTATAAATAGTTGCACGTAGTTAGCTCCTTGTTAATAATATTGCAATATTTATATCTAACCTTATTTGTTTTATACTAAATGGAAAACATTCAAAATCCAGTGTAATACGCTGCCCACTAGTTGTGAGCTTGAGAATTAAGATTGTCTTTAGTTAAATCATCAACGGTCTATGGGCAATCCAATCGATTTTAGAGTACCGTTACCAAAAGGTTAAAAAAAACGGGGCCTTATTACTGAGCCTACCTACGCTGTCTGTCATTCCACCTGTCTGTCTTACCTCACTCATATTAACGGCTGTATCTTTCAAACCATAATAGATAGCCAGTTGTAATTTTCACAGAATATGTAATGTTACGGCGGATTGACTAATATAATAAAAAAGACAAAAAGTAAAAACGAAAGGGAGGTTCCCATACAAAAAAAAAAAAACATTTTATTTACGTTTTTTTTGTATTAGCTATAATGTAAAAACAGTAATACTTACAAGCGTCAAACTTAATATGAACTTAACATGGTACTTTGTTACGTAGCGTAAATTTTTATTACGCGATAAGTGCATCTTTATTGGAACATTATCATACTACACGATTTTTTAAAATAAATAATACCACAGCAATAGAGTATTTGATTGTATTAAAACACACACTCCAACTTATAACAACAAATAATAAAAAATGCCTAAGTGCGAGTCGGTGACAAGTTTCTGTTAATTACCAAGTTATAACTGGTAATTTAGTTATTAAATATTTACACAGTTTAACAGTTATTTTTGTGGTGGTACGGAACCCTCAGTGCTCGAGCCCGACTCGCACTTGGCCGGTTTATTTAAATAATACGCTAAGCAGTTAAGGTATTTAGTTATTTAGTTAATAAGCTTCTATTTTGTTTAGTTGAAAAAGGAACTAGCCGTTAAAAAATATCAAATTGAATAGTTGCTAGATCAATCTAAACACCCGATAATGCTGTTTCCACCAGGACGATGGCGAAATTTTAGATGCTTAAATTTTTTACATTACCTGATGCCACCATTCATAATTTATTTGAGTAATTTGATTTGGGACTTAGGAGGCAATTTATTTATTATTGACATTATAATGAGGTGTTTAATGACTTATGTTCCTTTTCTTGCATTTAAAATGTGGAAATTTATCTGAGTGTCATACTAGTAATACTAATAGGTAATATAAATGCGGGAGTTTTGGTGCCAACGTGGAAAAAAACATGTCGGCTCGTTGAATTATTTTCCTAAACTTGTGTATTTTCGAGTGTTAATATGTAGTAAATGGTGAATTATTATTTATTAAGTACTCGTAAACGTGCTCGAGTGTGGGAAAGTGATGTAACGAGGTGAAACATGTCTTTTCGTGTTGTTTCCAAAACTCCATAGGAGCCTCTTGTAAATCTCCACCACTTTACAGGGGCATGAGTTAGACTTGACTGTGACTTACTTTGCTTGACTCTGAATGTGACTCTGACTTGTTTGACTCTTTTAATACTATGTAAACATGTTTAATATTACGACTAAAGGACATTGACTCCACGGCCATAAAATTTTTAACAAAAATAATTATAAATGCGGGTTCGACGGTGGCCGATTGGTAGTATATGCGCTTTACAATCTGATGGCACCCTGTTCTATCCTCGGCCTTGCACCAATGACTTTAAATAAATTATATGCAGTTGTCGATTCCATCTCTAAATAAACGGTAAAGGAAAAACATCGTGAGGAAAACTGGTATTTCCAAGAACCTCAAAAGTTCAAAGACTGAAATTCACTAACATGCACTTGGCCAGCATTGTGAATTAAGGTCCATCCTCTCTCTGTGAGAGAAGGTCTGTGTCTCAGCAGTGGGAACACGAGTTATACAAAAAAAGAGGTTTTTTTTTTTTCAAAAAAAATTTTTTGGAAAAGTATTATTGCAATTATTTATTCATTTTTAGTTCACATCATATCTTTGACTAAATGAAGGTAACAAAATAAAACACTAGCCCCCCTATTAATAAACGTAGAGAAGCCTCGGAATAGTTACACCGCCTTTTGTCTATTTTGATCGAGTTCTAAATTTGAAAGAGAGAAAAAGACAAAACACGGCGTAACTATTCCAAGACTACTCCACGTTTATTAATAAGGGGGTAAGAGAAAATAGTACATTTCAAGTAATGCTGTGTTTTTTTTTAAAATCAGGCGTTGATTTAACTTCTCAGACTAAAGCAAATTTGTAGTTTTAACTAGTGCAACGATAACAGCATAAACTTTCTTCTCATATCACTCTAAAAGGTTTTAGTTCGTAAAGTCCGGTAAAAGCCGCAGCATGAATTGAGTCTTCGCTAGAACACAATGCCGTGGAAAGGCAACATTAAGAACAGATTTCAGCCTTAAGCTGATAACGCACCGCCATGTTTCCACGAATTCAAACTTCTTTCAAACCTTGATTAGTATTTATAGCTTGTTTGTATTATTTCGTTCATTGTATTATTTGTATCATTTTGTTGCTATAATAAATAAATAAATAATACATAAAGTTTACTATTTTATACAAGTTTGGGTACTTTGTTACGTAGCGTAAATTTTTATTACGCGATAAGTGTATCTTTATTGGAACATTATCATACACTACTCGATTTTTTTAAATAAATAATACCACAGCAATAGAGTATTTGATTGTATTAAAAATATGATTCAAGCTGGTGTAGCCATAGACTTAAAAAAAAATGTCATAACATGGCAGATACGCATACAATATATAAAGTAGCATACACGGTCGTATGAATGGAAACGTATCTCACGTCCTTGCCTGTAATAGCGTACAAATGTTAGTTTTTTTATAAATATTTTTATTCGTTTTTGATAATGTAAAAAAAAAAAACTAAAAACTACAAAATTAAACCTTGATTTTTATAATTAGTATATTCCTTTTGTATAGTCATTAGTTGTATGTTATATCAAATATAGTTAAAAAATATATGTTAAAAGTTGACAAAGGGCACGGACCCAGGAGTCCGTGGAGAATAAATAAACAATTTAAAAAAAACTCGATTTTCAGAAAACTACAAAATCATAATAAGTTTTTCATTAATCGCGTCACTTGACTGCGAACGATCTATTTACATCGAATATTATGGCGATCGAATATAATGTTCTTATGGCGTCACAGGCAAGTAATAGAGGCAATAATTTTATTGTATGGGCGAGTAAGAGCTTGTTTGCTAGCTTTTGACGTCACTGAATTGACGTGGATAAATGTCAAAAGGAGCGTGGTAGTATATAATTTTGAATTTTGATTGTCCATTTATACACACAAATTCCGAAAATTATAAGGATTAGGTAAGTCACAAGATTGCTTCATTATAATAATATAGACAATTTGCGATGGTTTCGTAAAAACAGTCAAATACCCTATAGATAAGGGACCACGAGTGGAAGATAGAAGTGAGGGCATCATGTTTATCATTAGAAACTAATATGATACCAAAATATAACAAGTAAGGTATACTTTTAGATTCTTGTAGAAACATGTATGGATACTTGATGATGTGTTATCACCTTAAGAACAGAACCGTCTTAAGTAACACAATGGCTTGAGATACGGTAATGTACTCCATTGTAAGACTGAGGAGGTAAATTAGCAGCTTTTTTTTTAAATCGAATACAAAAACATTTTAAAAAAATAGTGTTCGTAAAATGAGATTATTACATTTTGTTTTGCACTTATACATGGTTATAAAGAAAAGTATAGTAAGCCAAAAAGAGTTAACTTTTGCAAAGGGACTAATTCTGAAATCCTGAAAAAAAAATCAGCTATACATTTTATCGAGTGTGAATAAAAAAAAATTATGGAACATCTTGATCCCATAGTAACGGAACTACACACAACTAGTAGTAACGATATGACCAAATTGTTGTAACCTTAGAGATAAAACTAACTTTATTCTCCTTGTATTGTGAATAACTAAATTAAATTGGTTTAAGCTAACAAAATTGTAGTAGGTATAACAAAAGTCCACGATATCCGAGGAGTTGCGTTTTTTTTTTAGGATCTCAAAAGTACAGTGAAGAAAATTTCCTGACTTTGCTGTTGGGTCTTACCTTCCGAAATAAATCCCGTCCAAAATATGACCTTTTACTCCCTCAGTTTAGAATGGAAAAAGGTCTTATTTTGGTTTTGCAAGCCAAGACTCAGCAGAAAAGACAGAATTTTTTTCAGTGTGTTTTTGGGACCTAAATAATTTGTACTAGGCACATAGATCAGACAAACAAGAGAGATAAGCCTTAGTACAATAATCGTTCATTTTCGAATATTTCATAGTATTTTTTCACTAGACCGCCAAACCGTTCAACGCATAAACTGTAAGTACGGCAAACTTACCCATTTTCACGCATACTGATAAACTTGTTGATAAACTGATAAACTTGAGTCGCAGGCATCCAGTGGATGCAAAAGGCAGGCTGTCGTTCAGTGTGGAGGTTAAACGGGGAGGCCTATGTTCAGGAGTGGACGTCTTCTGGCTGATGATGATTATGATAAACTTGTACTGACACCGATGAACTAACTAATAGTCCACATACAAAAAAGGGCGGCAAGGTTGTGTGCAAGGAGAATTTGACAAAAGGCAAAAGCCTGATTAAGACCTGATGCGTTTTCTCACGCCATGCCATCTTACCACATCTCGCTTGTTTGCCTGATCTGTGACAAAGCTCAACATCGACGTGTTTGTAAATCAATGTCTAATCACAAAAAAGTTTCCTGAGTTGACAAATTAAAATTGTACGCTAGAATAAGGCTGGAATTTACTTTAACAAGTTTGCTGTTTTGAAAAGGTAGGGCTATTTATAGATCTCAAGGGCTGTTACTTTTTACGCACTTCTCGAGATAGAGGGTCCTACACTAAATTATGACGGCAAATTTTTGAGGACTATCAACATTTTTGTCTCCTGTTTTTCTTTCTTTTGGTGATATAGTCAAACCAGCGTATTTTTTGCAAGAAAATGGTGGTAAAAATCGGATGACAACTGAACACTGGCGGTAACACATTTTTGTAATTACTTTTTTTTTTACTTTACACATACTTTATGTTCAAGGCTTGTGACGTGACAAAATTAATTGATATTTTGGCTTTAGTATTATTTTTAAATACAATGTCCTGATAAATATGATTAGGTATTTATTATTAAAAAAATACTTAGAAACGTTGTATTACAAATACGGGAAGTCACCACATACGCAGTCAGTACATACTCAGCTGGCTGGCATATTATCAATTATGGCCGAACGTAAAAATGTGGGCAGAAGAGTAGCCGAGGCCAGCATGCGTGAGTCCATAAATACTCAATTGCCGTTAAGGCTTAGCATAGTTTTGTTTTTTGTTGAAATTATCTTAAATGTAAAACACCAACTAAAAAATAAAAACGACTTTTGACTTTTGAATAAATATTTTAGAGTAACTTTCACATTTTATTAAACCTTGGCATATAGCATCCAACCTTCGAAGAAAAAAAACAAGTGGTCGTGTCTTGTACTAAGAGCCAATTAGAGAACAATATTTTATGTGTAGGTATAAATTGAAAGAAAATAATGTTTTTTTTTTGCTACGGCCCCATTCAAATTCAAATTAATTTATTTCAGGCAACAAAACAACCCATACAATTCATTAAATAGATCATCAATACATATAAAAATAAACTAAGGTAATAAATCAAATTCACAGTGACACAATACAATTCCAAATAATAAGTTAATAAGTAATGTCAAAATAATAATAATAGTTCAGTCAATTCACAGTTATAATCAATTAAATCAATACAAAAATACAATACAAAATGTCCATAGTCATACAATACAATGTCAAAATTGGTTGTTGGGGCAATTTTGCCATTAACAGTGAGGGAGGAGATAGTGAGATTGTCTAAAAACGAGGTAATCCTGGTTGATGAAACTACTAACAGAAAATAACAAATGGAAAAATTAAAGACGGATATTATTAGATTGAATAAAATTAGCTAATGCAAAACTTACTTTTTCGTTTGGGAATGAGAGTAGACAAGAAAATAATGCTAGAACATAACCTCTGTATATACGAAAATTAAATCAAACCATTTTGAACATAAAAAAATATTGCACACACATACCTTTGAGATCGTCATTGACACATACCAACAAGATTTTAGTGTTGACCAAAATTGACCGCCTAACTTTTTAAGGTCGTCGAAGAGGGTTTTACAAATTATGGACACATTAAATACTATATTTTAGAAAAATATTAGTTACCCTTTAAAATTAAAACAACTAAAAATATTCACGGATATAAAATAAAGTATTTTAAACTTTTAAATTAGGGTTTTCCGTGAAGATCAATGACTCCTAACGGACGGAAACCAGATTTTATCATAACTAAGTTCAGTATATTCACAAATTATAAATTACATATTAGAGGTACTAAGTAAGTACCGAGAATAATTCATATAATTTTAGATCATCCGTTTAGATTGAAATAAGTACCTACATACCTTAACTTTGGCACAGAATACATATTAGTACAAGTGCCTGCGGTACTTTTTGTTGGAAAGAAGTATTTATTCATCATCATCAGCCAGAAGACGTCCAATGCTGAACATAGGCCTCCCCATTAACCTCCACACTGAACGAAAGCCTGGCATCTGCATCCACTGGATGCCTGCGACTCTGACAATGTCGTCGATCTATCTAGTGGGAGGCCTACCTAAGCTGCATTTTCCGGTTCGTGGTCTCCACTCAAGAACCTTTCTTCCCCAGTATTTATTAACTACCGTATAATAAAAAAATATGGCAGAAAATAACTAACTACTTCACAAAACACCTGAGACCAACGATCGGGTCATAATTTCCATTCAAATTTTTCAGCAATTACCCCTCAAAATGAGATACTACGTTACGATCGTTTGTGTCGTATATAAATGAAAAAATACTGCAGATGGTGCCCCGGGAAGTTATTGTATTCTTTTGTCCAATTGGAAACCGGGACTTCTGTAAGAGTTCGCTCTTCAAATCAAAAATCCAACTTTCCTAAAACATTTAGGATCAATCTAAAAGTTAGGCATCTGGGATGACTAAGTGATATTGAAAAGAAACTTTAGTCAATGTATAATTTTCAGATTTAATACATAAAAGTAAAATTAAATGCCACAGTGCCTAAAGACAAGGGTCTTGAACCAGTTATGTATATTGCCAGTGATGTCATAATAATTATGGTACTGAGACGTGGTCCATAACTGCTGGCATTTTGGTAATACTCAGGTCATAAAGCGGGCAATGGAGAGATCTGTGCTTGGAAACTCCTTTGCGCTATATAATCCGGTACGTTAACATTCGCCAAAGAGCCAAGGTTATTGAAAGAACTATTAAAAATTAAATTTGCAATTTGAAGTGGCAATGGGCAGGCTACATTGATCGAAAAACCAATAACCAATGTGGAAGAAAGGTTTTTGAGTGGAGACCGCGAACCGTAAGAAGCAACGCCGCTCATTAGATGGACCGATGAAATCGTGAGAGTCGCGAGCATCCAGTGGATGCAGAAGGCAGGCTGTCGTTCAGTGTGTTCTAAGAAGCTACCCCCTTAGAAATCCACACTGTACGTCTATGTTCAGCAGTGGACGTCTTCTAGCTATCTACTTCTGGTTCCATTATCAGACCAGTTTTATGGTATCAAATTATTGATTGTCATCGGCAATATTACAATACATGGAAAGTTTCAAAATCGATACGACAATTAGAAGGTTATATATAATCCAGTTCCAAGACGTTATTACATAGTTCGTTTGTTGGTTACAAGTAAAGTTAATAAAATTGTGTTACTAAGAGAGAGCACGAAAAGTACATGTCAACTTTCTCCTTCACGCCAATCTATGGTCATTATCCAAGAAGGTTTCGATCTTCATTAATAAAGGCGGTCGCTTCCTAATTGCCAATACTGTGGTTAAGTGCAGCTATTTAGTCGCGGTGACTTTCGATTAACAGCGATGCAGCTCCTGTATCTGATTAAAACTTCAGCGTATACCTGTAAGATGCACTTGATAATCGCTTCTAAAAAGAAGCCACTAGAAAATAAAATGTAATGCAAGGTTGAAGAAGGTAAATTACGAAATAAGATCATTAGCAGTAAGGAATTCTTATCATAGGGTTTTCGTTCAATACTTTGACTTGATATTTTTTTGTAGCTGGTAATGAAAGATAGTTATGAGATTCTACCAAAGAACTAAATCAAGGCCCGAAGAAGAAGCACTAAAGAAAACAAATAGAAAATGTCACATAACAATGCTGTGATAAATCATGTCCTAAGTCGGGTACAACATTTCCGACCCTCTTTGTATGAAGAGATATTTGTGGCTTAAAATAAGGTCGCCTTCCTAACTTTCTACGTTTCATCACTGAAATATTTTATGTGTAGAGTTCGTAAATTATATGAGTAGTATAAAAACGAAGTTGTTCATAAAAAATACGGGTCAAAATGAGAACCTTTTTCGAAGTCGGTTAAAATTTCGATATTTTTTTTGATAACCTGATTTTACAGGAATTTTTAATATCTTCTTGCTATAAGTAGTTATAATATGGGCATTGGCAAAAAACCTAACTGAAAGTTATGTAAGATCAACTCAGGCAAAGAGGTCGCCCAAAGAATCTAACTCGACAAAACAAATAAATTAATACCAACATAATAAATAAAAGAAAACGTTTCGTTTTTATGCATGGTAAAATCACGTGCATTTTTGTTCTGATGCACTTACAATTTGCAACTCTCTTCTTTGGAAAACTGATCGTAGATACTTTTCGTTTAAATAATATCGAAAGCAATTGTATATAATTGAAAATTTTACACGGAAGGTTTGATATCTTCTTAATTTTATTTAGTTGTATTTCTTATTTTTTTACGGTATCACCAAATTTACTTAAAGGGCGTCTTCTCTTCACATAGAGTAAACATTTACTTACTATCTAAGCTTGCTCGATCCTAGACTACAACTTAGCGTCATCAGGCAAAATGTAGTCAAATGAATACCTTTATCACCTAGCATAGGAAATTTAAAAATAAAAACCCCGTAATCATTGACTTCACGGGAAGTGAGTAAAATACAAAAATCAATCTAAAAGTATAGAGATGAATTCTATCTTTCAACCTTTGGACATGGAATAAAATATATTTTTCAAAAAATTTTATTTTACCCTTAGGATTTTATAACCTTGTCTAGGTTATAAAATAAAATATGGTTATAAAATATTAAGAAAACAATCATTTTCATTATCATTTAATTTAAAAATCGGTTAACAATCTGAGGATTTCACGTAACATAAACGCAAAAAACACGAATTGAAAACCAATTTTTTGAGTCCCTTGAAAATTCATCAACATCATCATCAGCCAGAAGACGTCCACTGCTGAATATAGGCCTCCTTCTTTAACCTCCACACTGAACGACAGCCTGCGTTTTAAATCCACTGTATGCCGGTGACTCTGAAACTCTGACGACTCGGCCCTTGAAAATGGTTTAATCTTAGAACGGTAGTTTGCTGAATTTAAAGTTCATTCAAATCTATCACTGACGTCTCAAAGTAAGGGAAATTTCCTACAGAGGTTACATAAAAATTCCCGTTTCCTTCCATAACAATGAACCTAAACTTCTTGTAACAATTTGGATTCCGCTGAGATTTACGCCCAAGCATTGACGCGGAAAGAAAGTATTTACCTATCTATTCGCCTTTTCACGGAGACAATCAGAGCCCTTACAATAGAATGAATGGTAGCTTTTTCCTAGCCTCAGGTAAGACTTTGTGATGGAAATAGAGTTCTGAGGATAGAAGTGATGCTTTGGTCCTGCCTTTATGAACCGGTCTTAGAGGAGCAAATTGTTTTTGTACCCGTAGGCCATTTACATCGTCTGAGGACAAGAAGTGGTCGGCGGTATAAGCGATTGCAATCTTCCAAACTACTGTGAGCAAAGTTTTCTAAGCAAACTTTTGTTGATGCTTAATAGCAGTTACAGTGACATTATAACTTCAAAAGTTTGCGTTTTAATGTATTTATTGAAATGATTGTGTCTTTGAACTGCTAGTAGGTTCTTTCTATGTGTGGGTCATAACAGCTATACAAAAAGGACAGCTAGACAGTGTATTTTGTTAACAAGCACTTAGCGGTGTATTGGCAGTCTAATTTGAGACATCTCAGTCCATAAGCGAGAAAACTTTGTTCGACCACTCTATTATTAAGGTGGGCTGTGTTCAAATGAACGTGAATGTTCAAAAGGAAAAAAAAAACCAGCCAAGAATGTGTCTAGACACACAATATCTGGTTTCCGTAACCAAAGCCATTATAATTGTAATTACATTCGTAGTTCAGAACTTTGTTGTTACTTATAGTTAAATTCAAACTAACGAAGGCTCGATATAACATATAGGTACTTTTTATGCTTTAATCGATAAGAAAACTACTAGAGATAAATTTTTTGATAAGATTATTTTACGAATAGGTCAATGACCTTTGAGCTATAAGATATTGAATTTATTGCAGTTTTATAGCTATAACATTAAAAGTCCTGATAATTACTTATTTATAATGTTCGAAATAATTTTGAATGAAGGTTGAAATACGTGTACACCATATATGTACCTATTTATTTATTTATTTTATTACAATTTCTCAAAAACTATAATTTTTATTTCTATTATAATTGTAAGTTACTAGTTTCTTTGTCTAATAGTTAATAGCAAAGAGTTGCTTCTCCCTCCCTGCACATTACTATGCGGAAGGGGGGAGAGGCAACTTTTTGCCATTTTGTCGGGCAATATTTTGCAATGATACAGTTGGTAAAAAAGTTATTTATCAAACCTTAACTTCATTTGAAAATACCTATACGAGCGTGCGAAGCAAAATAATTTCATTCCCATTTCACATGTACCAAAGCCACCCCTAAAATCCAAAATTATTATTATTTTATAGTTTTAAAATTAACATCTCTATTAAAACTGCCATTGTGCCAAGTCTCATGCATTTATATTAATAACTAGCTGCGCCCCGCGGTTTCACCCACGTAGTGATGAAAAATGGTGATGATGATGATAATGATGAAAAGTAGCCTATGTCACTCTCTAGCTCTTGAAATCACGTTGCAGCGTGAAAGAAGAACAAACATCCATACATCTATACATACAAACTTTCGCGTTTATAATATTAGTAGGACTATATAAGTAAGGGGGTTCTAAAAAACTAGGACTGACGGACAGAACGAACTTATGTGGTTTCCTTGTAGAACTACGGAACCTTAAAAAGCGACTGATTGCATAATCTTAATGTTCCATAAGAATGCCTACTATAAATTCATTTTAGGGGTCACCTATTCAAGTCAGGTGTAATAATCCCAAAAAGAGAATAAGATAAGAAACAACAATAAAAAGTATCTACCTAATCTTAACGGAATTTTAAATTAAGCACCTAATTTTCTTATCTCGATGGATTTAGGATAGCACTTCAGGTGTTTTAATAATAAATTCACAGTCGTGCTAAGAATAATTACACTTTAATGCAAAAATGAAAAAAATGTGCAAAAATGTCCCGAATATTTATTTATTTACTTATTTATTTCATAATTTTACTCACTTAATTTTCGAAGGGAATAAATTTTCAAAGTACGAGTTTTAACAGGCAAGTGCTTTGCTAAACAAAAACCACATTCTTATGTATACATTGTATGTACTTATAGTGGTGGCTGCGCCCACCAACAATCCGTCGAATAAACGAGTGTGAATTCAGCTACCATAGTTGTCACTCGCTCCTGTCCACATACATAATAATTGGCGACGAGGACTAAGTACCCAAACACACTTGTAAAAAAAAATTTCGTTGCTGCATCGTCCCTGGGCGCATTAACAACTTTGATCACCAAAATCAAGATTGGAAGATTTATAATAGTCAGTTGTGCCAATGGTTCATCGCGAACGACATCAACGAGGCTACGGACAAAGCGGGAGTGAGAAGGAAGGCGGTGCTGTTGAGCGCACTCAACGAAAACACATATCTACCAGCTGGCTAGCAATCTCGCATTACCGGAGGATTTGGATACAATTTTTTTTAAGTATGGAGGTCTAGAAATAATCCCAACTAACAAGCCCACTACCAGGTCAGCAGCGTAACCAGCAAACTGATAACATTGCCAGGCTAAACAATGCATACTATAATTATTATGCTGAACCAGATATCATCATCATAGTCAGCCTTTTTAACAGTCCACTGCTGGACTTTTAGCCTACCCCCGAAAGGGTGATTGGGCCATATCCACCACGCTGGCCCAGTGCGGATTAGTGGATTCACATACGCCATTGAATTCCTTCTCCGTACGTATGCAGGTTTCCTCACGATGTTTTTCCTTCACCGAAAAACCAGTGGTATGAAAATCCGTACATAAGCTCCAAAGAGCTCATTGGTACGGGCCCGTGGTTTGAACCCGCAACCTCACGCTTTCAAGTCTAGCAGTTTCCCAAATGGGCTACCACGGCCATATATAAATGCTAGCAATATAATATAAACGTATAAACATTGCCGTACGGCGTGATAATGCCACCAGCATGTTGGGTATGCTGCCAATTGGTAGTGGCGAATTTGGATTATCTTTAGACCTTTAACGGTTTATGGGCAACCCAGCTGTAATTAGCTAAGAAGATTAGGTATTTAGTGTTAGTTATTTAGATAATTATTTAGTGAAATTAGCGGTAAGATAATTTTGTTCAAAAATGAAATCGAACCCAGAATGTTACATTGATATAATTCTATGATTCCGAGAAGCACCAATGCATAACTTTGCGCTCTTAGAATAACTACAGTAGTTATTCTAAGATTGTGCTTCTGCAAGAGGCCTTACAAAATACTCTTATAATTCAAGTGAATATGGTGTACCTATTGCTATAACGAATCTACCTATATTTCTATTGAAAATTCTGTTCAACATTCGAGCGGAAAGCTGATTAATCATTCAGAAGCTGTAACAGCTAATACAGTCATTGCTAAGCGTGTTAGCACCATTTGCGTTGTTACGGCAATTAAGGTTTTGCTTTTACTACACGAGTTATTATTTTGTATTTGAATTTGGTTAGAAAAGGAATTAAGTTAGCTTTCTCATTATGAATTTTTCTGTTGCTTTTTATAAAATGCTTAAGGACACTTGCATCATTAGCGGTGTTGTCGATGCTTTGCCAGCCCGAACTTAAGCGGCGGTCAACACTTACTATCAGGTGGACACAACGCTTGCTTATGTGTTATATGTTAATGCTTCATCATCATCAGCCAGAAGACGTCCACTGCTGAACATAGGCCTCCCCCTTTAACCTCCACGCTGAACGACAGCCTGCCTTTTGCATCCACTGGATGCCCGCGACTCTCACAATGTCGTCGGTCCATCTAGTGGGAGGCCTCCCTACGTTGCGTCTTCCGGTTCGTGGTCTCCACTCCAAAACCTTTCTTCCCCATCGGTTATCGGTTCTTCGAGCAATGTGGCCTGCCCATTGCCACTTCAACTTACAAATTTTAACAGCTATGTCGGTGACTCTGGTTCTTTGGCGAATATCCACGTTTCGGATTTTATCGCGCAAAGAAACTCCGAACATAGCTCTCTCCATTGCCCGCTGTGTGACTCTGAGTTTTTCCAAAAGGCCAACAGTAAGGACCACGTCTCAGTACCATATGTCATCACTGGCAACTGGCAACACACACTGGTCAAAGACCTTCGTCTTGAGGCACTGTGGTATCTTGGACGAGAAGATGTCACGCAATTTCCCGAAATGCCGAATGCTGTCCATTCCGAGTTGGATTCTTAAGGCGACCTCTTTGCCTAAGTTGGACTTACCTAACTGAACAATCTGTCCAAGATAGGTGTAATGCTTACCGCACTTCAAAAAAAAGTTTTGGCTAAAGTATACAGGGTTACTGGCAATTAGTTAGCATCTTCTTAAGGCTCCGTCAAAGGCTTACGTTTAAACAAACAACTTTAGCTCTAAGACTTATCAAAACTCGCGAAAAAATATCAGCTGTTTCATATAATTTGTCGGGAGTGAATGATATTTTTGTATGGAACGGCTGTTTTTTTTTGCGAATTTCGTAAAATCTTAGTACTGAAGTTGTTTTTTTGATATACCTAACTGAAGCCGCTCTTAAGAGAATACTAACTAATTACTAGTAACCCTGTATGCAACATACCATCAAAATAACGCAAAATCTCAGACACCACCAACATATTTCTTTAAATTAGAAATATGATTTAAAAAAATAATATAGTTTTCGTAAAATGTTTTAAAAGTTATTTGTAATTTTCGATTTTTTTAGAGCTTGGGTTGACGGCTGTTTTTTTTTTTCTTTTTAATTCACCGCTCTTTTGGCGCGAAATGTAATTGTTAAGTAGGTAGGCATTTATTTGTTAAAAATTTACTTTTTTATTTTATTTAATAATAGCCTTGCGTTCCGCCGTCGTCACGTTTTGCGCTCTGATATTGGGTTAAGGCGCTTAAAAAATTATCCGAAAGTGGTGATTAAACGCTAAAAAATTCCACAAAAAAAAAGCTTTTTAATTTAATTACTCTAAATTTTCAGCTACAACAGCATATTATTCCAATTATCAGTTTGTGTTATTTTTTACCGACTTCAGGAGAAGTTTATCAATCCGACTATGCTTTTTTGTATGTTTGTTACGCGATTTCTCCGCCAATTTATTAATTGATTTTATTGATTCTTTTTTTGTTTGTTTGATCTTTTTTCTTTAGGGGTGGTCACATTTATACATTTTATCTAAATTGATTTAGCACTTATTTGAAATATTAAAAAAACTTACACCGATGTCGTTTTGGTTTGTGGTTCCCTTCAGCAAAAGTTTTAATGAAGAATTTTAATCTCTGTTTTAACTGTAATTTTCAACTTTTTTACTTTTTACAATACATGTAGGTATAGTCGTGAAGTGAGTTTTCGTTGTTTTTTTTTCTTTCTAAAAATTTATTATCTTTCGCACGTTGTATATAGGAACATAATTTTATAAGGATTACTTGATATGTCCACATCTTTCACAGTAATTGTGTAGACACATAGCTTTCTAATAACTGAGGACTTTTTCACGCACGTCTCCGACAAGGAGAGGCGTGTCATTAATTAAAAGACAGCAGCTGTTCAGTGGAGACTGCAATTATCCCGGACTGAAGGGAACGGCCCTGGAGAGAAATATATCTTTTATTGCCCACTATTCTATTTTATATCCACAGAGTAAAGTGAGAAAAAGGAAAATAAGTATGCCAGTGCGTGCGATCCTTAAGCCATAATATTAAGGTTAGTTGCCTTTGGCAGTTATTAAGTGTGAAATAGATAGTATTCATTCAGACACAATAACTAGCTTACTAGCTTGCAGTAGAAGGGAGAAAATGAGTTTTGTTCATTTTAGGTATCATTATTAAAAAAACGCCAAGAGTGAGTCGGGCTCTCGCATCGAGGATTTCACACTCAAAAATTTGTTTTCTTTTATTCTATTCGGGATTCATTTTGGATCTTTAGCGCGTGTCCGATTTGCACTTGATTTGGTTATTATTATTTGTTTTACTTATAATTCAAATTCAAAAATTCAAATTCAAAATATTTATTTGTCAGAACATGGTAGGTACACATACATATAAAGTAGCATACATGGTCGTAATAATGGAGACCTATCTCATGTCCTTGCCTGTTACAGCATACAAATGTTAGTTTTTTATATATATTATTATTAGTTTTTGTTAAAGTTAAAAAAATAACGAAATTATGTCTAAGTTAGAATATTGTTAGAATCATATTTTGGTTTGGTTGTATTTTATAACTTAATTAGATGTTTATTAGTACCTATATAAGCTATTATTATCATTTTATCTTTTCCTAGTACCTAGTCTCGATTTTGTCAATTATTTAGTCTACATTACATATCAAAATATTTTTATCATTACGGAATTCTGAAATTTCATAGTAGCTTTTTTGCGTAATGTGTACCATATACAGGTTGTAAGGGGAACACTCTCGAAGCCAAAAGAAGGTAATTGTACTCATCATTATGAACAACTTCTAGTATGGGACCAGCCCTGAAATCGCGATAAAAATATCAGCTGTTCCATACATTTTGTCGAGTGTCAATGACCTTTTTCTATAGAACAGCTGATATTTTTTTCGCGATTTCAGGGCTGGTCCCATCGTAAAAGTTGTTCATAACGATGAGTACAATTACCTTCTTTTGGCTTTGAGAGTGCTCCCCTTACACCCCGTATATGCCAAGATTGAAGATTGTAGTTATAACAATTTTTACACTAGAGCAATGACAAAAATAAGTTTGTTGCATGGATGATATCCCATATTGATTTTATTTTTTTATTTCTTACTAGCTGCGCCCCACGATCCATGAAAAAAATTAGGTCAATCCGTTGCTCTGTTGCTGCGTGAAAGAGGAACAAATAAACCAGCAAACCAACAAACAAACAAACTTATCGCATTTATAATATTAGTATGATATGATAGGTATAATCCGCCGTAAGTAAGCGGGAAGCGCCGTAAGTTAGTAGGCGGGAACTTGTAATTGGCCTAGTCTCCTAATTGTTTTTGTTTACTTATACTATTAGGCTGTAAGTTTCCCTAAAAATGCAAAATAAAATAAAAATAAATGAAGTAACATTAGGTACATATAATGTGAATATATCAACTGACTAATTATAAAGATTCATGAGATACAGCCGTTAAAATATAGGTCAGACAGACAGACAGCATAGGCTCAGTAATAGGGTCCCGTTAGGTATGGAACTTAAAAAATGTGAAAGTAAGTTTGAACATGCTTCTTTTGTCTGGCCCTCAGTTTGTTTAATCTGCGCATTATTTTGAAGATAACCATCATACCTTTCTTTTTATTTTAGATATTGTAGGCAAATTTTATTAAGTTTTAGCTAAATCTGCTAAATTAGTAGCTCACAGTTAGCAGTTTGGCTTGAAATTTAATTTAACAAATGGGTAATTTCTGTTATTTTATTGGCTCTAAGTGCCAATCTGGGTGTTGGAAATCCGTGTCTTAGTACTTAGTTCCTTCCATTTTTAGGGTTCCGTAGTACTACGTATAGAACCCTTATAAGTTCATAATACGTCCATTCGTCTGTCCGTCTGCACATTGCACAATCACAGTTTTGGTATAGATTTCAATTTTAAAATAAAAAATATGTGCAATTTTGCATTTTATGGGTGGCTTTGTTGCACACATGTACCACACACAAAGCCATGGGAATGAAAACATGTTTAACGTTGCACCCTTTCGTGTAGTAGAATATTGTTAAATATGTCTTTGTAAATTTTGTAATAACAACTTTTAGGGTTATAGCGATTTATTGCTAACAGTTTACAGGTTATAGTTTTTGCAGTTTTAACTGTAATATAATTATATTCAAGACGCTCAAGCACAAAAGACAAAAGTCACTGACCATTTCTTAAAATAATCATAACATAGATGTATTACTATTAGAATGTATGTGTATGGTATAAGTAAATTTTTTATAGTCTCTCCTCTATTGCACACCCCGTCTTCTACATCTTCTATAAATCCTTTCCATCCTAAGGTTGCTTGGAAGAGATCGCTTTTAGCGATAAGGTCACCAGTTATTACAAAAGTTTAAAAAAAAAATTGCATCTGTATCAAATTTAAAGGTGTGAACAGTAAAGAGTTAATCAATCAATAACAAGTAATGTTTCCCTAGTAGTTTTCCCTTTGAGTAAACCGTAAAAATATACCTAATAATGATAAGTTGGGACAACTGAAAACAAACATTTGTTGGGACAAATGTACTGTAAATGGTTATAATTAGGTTTGATCAAGTTCAATGGTTATAGCCCGTCCATTTATTTTACTTTGGTCGAAGCCTACATGTTGTGTAAGACACGTACAAAGAAAAAAGAAAACATTAAAATGAGTTTTTTGAGTACAATGTAATAGCTGCAAGGAATATTATTTGATATGCAGATGAAAAACACTCATCAAAACCTACTAGTTTATGTTAGTCATTTTCCTCAAAAGACACTCACAGAGTCCCCTCTGATTTATACAATCTGTGATCACAAGACATACAGACCCACCAATTTATTTGCAGAGTTGAGTGAGGGAGCTACTGTCGTATTTGATTAGTCAAACTGAAACTTTTCATACAAAAAAATGATTTTTCATTTGCCCAACTTTACAAATAGTTTGGTTGGTCTGTGGTTGGGTTTCTAGCGTTCATTGTGCAAGAAAGATGAACGATAAGCTCTTTTCTGGTCTTACTTATAAATTCTTGGAAGATACTCTCTGTTACATCCAGATATTGCGATCTATGAATAATATTAGAAATTCATTTACCTGCTTTGAATATTGCGCGTGAATTATAGCGGTGAAATACCCATAAGCGTAAAATGTTGCTAAACGTATACCATGTGCCTTCCCTCGAAGAAAATGAAAGGAAGATAAAAAAAATTATTCTAAATACATAAATAATTTTTGACCTCTTCATACATATGACCAATAAAAATGAAAACGGCTCAAATATTAAAACACTGCCGAGGTTAGCATAATATTATAGTAACTAGGTTCCTTCTAGGCAAGCGTGCTCCAACGTAGACCGCATCATCGCTTAACATCAGGCGTGATGGTGGTCAAACGCTAGCCTATAATTTGTTTAAAAAAACTAATAATTTGCCTCGAACTGCGATCTCGCGAACCTTAAATCTTCGGAACCACGTGATCAATTTTGCCCATATTTGAATTTGAAAATTGTGTTGACACGATTTACTTGCTTATACGTAGTTTCACGAAGATCAGATCAACGCTGGAACCAAATTATTGGACGCGGCTGACGGACGCGACATAAAGGTATCTAGATAATGAATGTACACTGTTCTGTGCAAACTATCGGACGTAAGTCGTGGACGTAACCTTGGGCTGACCTTGAGCATTCGGACGTCCGACAGAAATCTGCCACGCCGGATGATTTTGTCAGACGTTGTAGTCTTTTTTTTAAATAAATAATAGGCTTGCGTTTGATCACCATCACGCCTGATGTTAAGCTATGATGCGGTCGACGTTGGAGCACGCTTGCTTAGAAGAAACCGATTCACTCGTGATTACTTTTGAAAGACTTTGCACACTTACCAGTCGCGTCCGACAGCCGCGTCCGATAGTTTGTTTCTAGCTTAACCGTCGTACAAACCATGCACGCCGAAACGCCGACTTGTCCCATTAGCCAATAGAATCTGAGAACTCTCTTCACTCGGTCAATAAATGAAAATGTTTATTTTTTATTTACTGAAAATACCATACCAACATATAAAAAACAACAAACACATTTATATTAAACATATAAACTAGGTGTATTGATGGTAAGCATAAGTAAATAAAATGAAGTGGAAGCAAAGTTAACGCTTCAGCAATGGCATGCCAATAATATGATAAAATATAATGTAATATACTCTGAAAGTTAATGTGCCGTAGCTGCTCTTCCGGACTTGCTATAATGGACGGAGGATGTGGATCTCACAATTTATTGCTCTGCTCATTCGCATTATTTGCTTCTGATTTTTGGTTCTAATAATAAGTTTATAAGACATGTGAGTATTATAATAATTATTATGTCTTTACTTATGTGCACTTACCGGTTTCGAAATTTTTTATTACCAAAAATAATGTTGTTTGTTCTTGAACAAGTATATCACTTGTATTAGCTTGTCTTATGTAAAGACTTCGAATGTTTGTTTTCCAATTACTATTTATCTATCCAGGCCCTAGTTGGTGTTGCAACGGGGCATTTACACAATTTCTAGTTTGTATTAGTGAAAACATGTTTTTGGCTTATGTGTAACTGTTTATATCATATCTACTGTATTAATTAGCAGCTGTATGTTTTCCTTGTAAAATAAAATAAAATAATATGTTATAATGTATATTTTTATGTCAGAGGTGGCAAACAAGGTGATAAGCAAGAAAGAAAGAACGAAAAAGTTTATTTGTGATTTAATTAAGTTTTTTTTTAAATAGCTTAAAGACACAAGGTAAAGACATAAGGTCACAAATCAGCCCCAACTCAGCATAACGCCGGCTGTTAACCATCGCTGGTCTTCCAAAGCATAAGCATAAGCAGTCATCGTCGCCTATGGATACTTTTAACACCAGATTGCCGACCCCTTTAGGACACTATTAACTCCCCTTCTGAAGAACCCCATGCTGTAGCTTCAAGTAGTTGTAGACAATAGTTAGTTTTTAATGTGTATTTTATTAAAAATACTAAATATATTATGTACACTTATCCACGTCACTATACAAAATCTATTTACATATATAAAAGCAAAACACACTCACTGACTTATCACGAAATCTTGAACACTATTTGGCCTACGAAACTGGACGAAGGAGTTGTTTCCTATGGGGTGTAGTTGTATAAAGGTCCGCTAAAAACAATTTTGTGAAAGAATTAAGAAGGGCCAAGGGGTCGAAAGTATATATGACAATTTACGTGTACGAAGTCTTGGGCAACCAGCTACATGGGCTAGACCTTTTAATTGTCTCTGCTACGTTTAATTTTTTTAATATGAGTACCTAATAAATTAAATGAAGGGTTATATATAGTTAGAATTTCATTAGATCATTGATTTCAGTAATAAACACGTATATACGATGACCGCCTGGTCGGCACGATACCATGTTTTCGGCGACGCGCATCCACGCGTATTCTATCACGCCAATCAGCGAGCTCTCGTAGTGATGTGTCAAGTCGCTAGTGCAGTGACTTGTTTACATGCGGTTAGGCCAATACGACTATGTTTAATTTATTCTATATAGCTTACATTATAGATCATTTGCAAAACATGTGGCTATTGTTGGCTTATGTTAGTCATGTGCGGGTTTCATAGATGGAAAGTAAACGGTTAAGACAATCTTTGTGGATTGAAAGCTTCTCCCGATGAAAATACATTTTAATTTACGACAGAAAACTTAGTAAACCAGAATTTTGTGCTTATATACTTACTTAGAAAAGCAAAAAAAAAATATTGGTTTTTGAGAACAAATATTATGAAAATGTTTTTTTTTAAATATAAGCTCAGTTGCCCGTTGCCTATAGATGAAAGTCTAGACACAATCTCAATGCTTAAGTTTACTATCATGCAATCAATTAATCTAGCATGCTTTTAAGCTAGTACCTACTTAAAAGTGTAGGCATTTTATAATTATTTAAACATAAGAGATATTTAAAAAAAATGGTGCATTTTTTGTTACCGTTTAAATACAATGTTCAAAGTTCTGTCTACTATTATCTGAGCAGAGACCCACCCATAAAAAATTACTCAAGACTCGAATTGAGTAATGTTTAATGGGTAATTTATGTCTCAAGTCTCTATTGACCAATATTTTGCTTCCTTTCATTGTTCCCTATTCAAGATGAAAATGCCTTTTGAGATAAAATCTAGGGTAGAATTTGCAATATTCAAAGCGTCGGAGATCGCCATTTCTCGTTGGTGAGAGGATTGGCTTACAAGTTTTCTTATATCTAAAGCTTCAGCAGCTCACCGCTTATTTTATCTTATCTGTAAAATATATTTTTAAACCAGCTTCAAACCTCATAAACAGCGCTGTTTCATAAACTTCTGAGGATATATTTTATTTTGTGCAAAAATGTGTCTTCAGTATCGCCAAAGTTTGTTTTTGTTTATTTGTTGCGTACTTAATAAGTAAATTAAATAAGTTAAAGTTAAATGATTATTTAGGAGATATTTACCGTGGTAAGGTTGTGGAATGAGCTCCCAATATTCCCGTGTTTTGTGTTCCCGTGAACATTGTGCATGTAACTGCACCGAAATATCGGGAGTTCAAACCACAACCTTACCACGGTAAATATCCCGTAAATAATCATAATTATAACTTTATTAAATAAGTTCTCCGGTCAAAACAAAAAATTACATGGCGATATAATAACTCTTTATTGTGTAGCAATACAGTAAAAATAATATTTTTCGGTGGTTGGCTTTATTTATGTCAGCATTATTATAAGACTATATAAAATATTCAGTCCAGTAGCCTATACCGTCAGCGATCGGTGCTTCTAAAAACACAAAAAGTTTCACAAGTTTTTGAGAAACTTTACTAACAAAGATCACACCTCTGCGTTTGCGTCTAGTATCTTTCATAGGAACTGAACTCTAGTCAGCGTTTTAATAGTCCACTGCTGGACTTAGACCTAACCCCCGAACCCCCAAAATGCAATTGGGCCATATCCATCACGCTGATACAGTTGCGGGTTGGAGGATTTACATACGCCATTGAATTTCTTTTCCGTACGTATGAAGATCCTCACGATGTTTTTCTTCAAAAAATATCCAGTGGTATGAAAATCCATACATAAACTCTAAAGAGCTCATTGGTACGGGCCCAGTATTTAAACTCGCGACCTGTCGCTTTCAACTCTAGTGGTCTTCCAAACAGGCTACCACTGCTTAAAACAACAGAAAAACACATACAAAACATTAGTGATTATTATAAATTAACTCATCCAGTGGCATCTAGTCGCAGGCATCCAGTAGATGCAAAAGACAGGCTGTCGTTTAGTGTGAAGGTTAAAGAGGGAGGTCTATATTCAGCATTGGACTTCTTGACGGGCTGATGATGATGATAAATTAACTCGCAGCTCTTTATACTAATGCTGAAAGGATATTATAATTATGTTATGTTGACATTTTCATTGGGTAAGTATTCTTTTGATCCTCAGTCATGTTTGTCATTTCCACATTACGTGAGAAGAATTGTTCATGTGGACATGAACAAAGTCGTACAGATTCTGTATTATATTTCTTTTGGAAAAAGTAGTAGCTGAATAAACAGACACGTTTTAGAATAAATTGGGAGCTCCTAAAGTTACGCCGAAACAGTTGTAGACTTCTATCTCAATTTCCCCGGAACTGAGAAACCTTAATTTCAAATGTGCGACACGATGTTAAATGACATCCGAAAAAGGTTCCGTCTTTTACCGGGGTTTTAAGACTGTTGTCTTAAAATGAAACGTTGTTTGCCTAACAAACAGGTAGCTAATCTACGCAGTTCCGTTGTTTGTTTTTAGGAGTGGATCAATTCTTTTTATTATTATTGGCTTTGAATAATCTTGAGGATTCTATGATCATTGCCTGATTGAAAATTATTTTAACACTAAACCCAAAAAATAAAACTTTTTTTTTAATTTTTAGCCTACTTTATAGTATTTCATAATTATGTGAAACTCTTCGGCTAACAATAATAAACAAAAAAAATATACTTATATACTTTTAAAGTTTTTCCGGGTCAATGTTGAATGAAAATGAGTCGCTGTGTTGCCAACTGAATCTTTTGAACTAGGCTAAAAATATGTCTATTTCCGATAACTTTTTGTCCTATGATACCTAAATATAATCAAACCAGTAAGTAGGTATATTTTTTCAGCAGGCATTTCTTCAGAATGTTTTAACTTTTGTTTATAGACTGATCATGTTCACATTGATCATATCAAATAAACAAAGTGTCATAATTGTTTAACTGATAACATTCAGTGTAGTCAAATCAAAATATTATTTTCCTGGGCTTTTTTGTGACAAATTACGCTGTTGACTATAATTTTCACACCTCAGTTCGAGAAAAAATACAGCAGTTAGTATGTATGCAAATCAAAAGAACCTGATTCTTTTAAAATAAAATCACAACATCCTACAAACACTTACCAACTACTAAGTAGGTAGTAGGCACACAGAAAATATTTTTTTTTTGTTCAAATTAGTACGGCTGTCTAGGCATGTTGTAGCCAGTTGCACCCTTAAAACGAAACGTCAGTCATTCGAAATCAGTTAGCAACTGTGATGCGGAGTTTGACACGTTGATCTAAATAAGAATGTTCAATCATGGTTCATGATGTTTGGTAACTGATTGTCTTTCTTATTTCCGTTCTATTTGCTTCTCTTTTCTGTGACTAAGTACTACATAGTAGTATAGTACTACATACTAGTAATCAAGCTTGCTATCACAATGATAACCAGCTTCCAAATTCAAATGCCTTAACTTTCCGCACCATTTCATATTCGTGTAAGTATTAAATGTCCAGACAGTCAGATTCCTTAGCGCCGTCCATTATTCTACACGATAAATGACCAAGTGCTCTCGAGCACTAATGCCCGCCAAGACGCCGCCGCCATCTTGAATTTGCGTAAAGTGACATTAGGCTAATAGCAGAATTATTGCCAGAAATGGAAATGAATCGGTATTATTTCAAGTGGCAATAAACTCTAATTTAAGGGAATTATTACTGATTGCGATGTTTATTGTTCTATCAAAACGTTTACACTGAATAAATAATTATCAAAAGCAATAGAAACGTTATTCTTCTATTGTGTTATTCTATTATACCTACTTATATATTTTAGTCTGCCATCTTGTGGTTTTATTAAAAAAGATCCATTTAGCTTGTTTTAGCTATATTTTGCAACCGTGATATTTCTCTTCGAAGAAACGTTGTATACCACTTTAAAAGGAGCAAAGTTTAACTTGTCTGTCAATTTTCTTTCTAGGTATATTTACATGTTTAAATTGTTAATCTTTAAGTATGGAATACTGTAATATAAAATTACTTTTGAGTAAACATCTCTCGAGTCAGCTTTGGATGTCTGTTACAGTTCTAGCCAAGTGATTACTTGCATTTTTTTACTATGATCATTGACTATCAAAATAGTATAATTATGGCAAGAATTATAGAAACGCCACCGACGCGACGCTTAGATTGGTTCATCATCATTATCAGCCAGAAGACATCCACTACCGAATATAGGCCTCTTCATTAGAACTCTACACTGAACAACAGCCAGCCACCTGCATCCACTGGATGAACTGGATGGACTCTTACGATGTCGTCGGTCCATCTAGGCTTACCTACGCTGCGTCTTCCGGTTCGTTTATGTCCGTTTTTTTCTTATACTTACATTGGTTACAAAAAGAAACCGAGAATTTGGAAGCGAACAGAAAAGCGACCGTAGCTTAGTGGCTAGTGCAATGTTTACCCGGATCGTCGCGAAAAATCTTGCCAGCAACTGAATTTTGAATTGTCTATATAAAATTTAAATGGTAATCCTAAAGTATGGAGTAATATAAAATATTGTTATAGCTTTGAACGCTTGTGATTGAGGGGGTTAATCCTGCTAAAATATTTCTTACAAATTATATAATAAGTAAAGTGATGATTATATTCTTAACAACCCTATTTATGCTTATTTTTACTTTTATTAATATCGGGGTAATCAATTACATAAGTTGCCTGTTAGGTAATCCGAGCGTAGAATATACTGTCCTATTAATTACCTACCTTGAACTAACATTATTATCCTAGCTTAGCGTTGAGCATGATGATTAAGGTGAGTATATTAAGATTGCTGTTTAATCACTCACCAAATTAACTACATTGCATACCAAAATGTTCCATTAAAATATTAACTGCTCATCAAAAGATGTACATTAAACAAGAAAGTGTCTACGGCAGAAGCGGGGTACAAATAAAAGCATAAAGCGCAGCGAAGCTTTTACGAACAGGTCAAGTCCTTGCCGTGCTATGGGTGCGGGGCAGCTCCAACATCTACCAGCAGCAAAGCTGTTCGGCTGGAGGATGGATTTGATTTGCCCAATAATGCATGCATTGGACAAAAGTGCACAATGACCATAACGCATTCAAACCCAAATATAGACTGCGATTACTTTTGTAGTAAGGATATATGTTTGATTGATTTGATTTATAATTTGTTATATATACTATGCAACTATTGATATGTTCCGATTCAATTATAAATTTAACTTACTGTCTATACAATTTGATCTGCTTGCATGCATGGTGTCATTTGTATGATACATTTTGTTGCACTTTTATTATTTCTGATGTGCCATTAATTATAACTCTTTATTGAATACATGTTAATTCAAAGACTCATCAATTAGTGCAGCTCTAAAACACACGAATGACTATTTTATAAAGGGTTCACTCATAATGTAACGTTGGTCGTGTCGTCGTCCTTATTTATATCCATATCCTAATACAAATGGTTCATTTAAAATATAAATTAATTAACTGGAAAATCTAATCCAATCAGAAAACTGATACCAGATCAAAGTTGTAAGAGAATTTAGGGTTAGTGAATAGTAATGTAGATTTTGCAGTTGAGGTAAAACGTTTTTGTGTTAAGAGTGTTGTTAAATTTGAGAATAGAAGAAATGTAAAAAAATAACAAACCACTTCACGAAATTCATATGAAACACTAAATAAACGAGACGCACAGGACCTTTTTTAAATGCGAATCACAAGCTTTAGGTACAAGCACACTCTGTACCTACAAACTCACTTCACGTTTAAAAAGAATTGTTCACCGTGTTTTGTTTTTCAACCTCCGTCGAATGAGGGTAGGCGCAATTGTCCCGATGTTTTCTTTATTCAAATAATTTTTCATTGAAACGTTTCAACGGGATGCGACAGTTGACAAATGACGATGTTGTACAGATGGCGCTGCACTATTTAGCGCAAAAATGAATATGCTCACGAGAATTTGCTTTTTCATTTTCCCAGGCGCTTAGCGCAGAGAATTTTCAGTTATTCCGATTCCGTTTTCTAGAAATTTTGAAGTTTTCTTTGTTGAAATATATCTCTGTTTTTTGGTTGTTTTTTAATTCTCTTCTGCATGGCTTGCGTAAGTTTTTCTTGCAAATTTTTAGCATACGAAATATTACGAAAAATTTAAATGTAAAAACCAAGTACTTAACTAGTTTACATTTTTCTAAGAGACCCGCTTAGAGATCGTGTCGAGTCTCGCTCCACTTTGCTTCGAAGTTATAACAAGCAAATACTTAACTTTACCAACTACCGAAGTGCTATTTTGCACTTAAAAACAAAAGTTTTAATTAGATACAAAGGCCTCCGGCTGCGTTTGTTGCATGTTCCTTATTTGTTTTTTTTTAATTAGCGGGGTTTGTACGAAGGACCGCTCAAGGTTATAATATTTGAGCTGAAAATGCATGTAAATTTTGTCAACTT
The DNA here is from genome assembly GCA_932305915.1 of Agriopis marginaria. Taxonomy (NCBI): domain Eukaryota; kingdom Metazoa; phylum Arthropoda; class Insecta; order Lepidoptera; family Geometridae; genus Agriopis; species Agriopis marginaria. The sequence goes on from OW029926.1 coordinate 7,047,366, forward strand.
AATGGACAGACTCCATTGTCTCGCCCGTTCATAACCCAAGAGTAACCTACAAAAAAACTTGGAGATTGCGGAGAGTTCACGATGCAGTAGAAGGATGCTGCTGCCCATCCTCTGGTGGCAGTTTGAGTACATACTCCCGGGGATGTTCCACCATACACTAAGTTCATTTATATCAATGCCTTTAGTAAAAGGTTACACAAAACGCTCCTTCTGAGCCAAATAGAAAGAAAAAAAAGAAAGAAAAAATATTATTTGTGACCACCTACTTTAAAAAAAACATTAAGATGAGGTCATTGTACTCATTATCAGCACAACTTCCATCAACGTAAAGTTGCTAAAACATCAGTTTTATATCTAATACATTTCGCAGAGTGTGCATCGGATCTGCATGATTTAATTCCTTCCTGCCCATTTTTCTATTAGACAACCAAACAAAACGGTGTCGATTTTCGTGCCCTCTCTGCACGAAAATCGACACCGTTTTAAGGTTGATATTCTGAAAACCATACGAAGCGTTTTGATTTCACCTTCATTGTGCGAACTGCTAGTCTGTGGAATGCGAATGCCTAAATGGGTGTTCCCCGATAGTTACTATCTGGGTGTTTTTAAATCACGAGTAAAATCAATTTCAATCAATTAAAATCGAGTTTAAATCATCGTTAACATCACGCAAGTTATTCACGAAATAACACAAAAGCTTATTAATAAAAAAACTTTTTAATGGGACCAACATTGAAAGTCACAAAAAATATCACTTGTTCCATACATTTCATTAAATGTGAATGCAATTTTTCTGTGGAACAGCTGATTTTATCAAGGTTGTTTGGTGCTATAAGGAGTATTTTTTATTAAAATGAGGACAGTATGCCTGGATGAGGTCGCTTACAGCGATAAGGCTGGCAGACGTTACACAAATTTGAATTTCTTGATTTTGTAATTTCTGGTGTTAACAATAAAAAGTTATATAAGTATCTATACAAGCTTCAAACGACCTCCATTCAGATTTGGTAGCACCGTTCCGGGTAACTCTGTAGAAGTGTTATTTGGGCTGTATTATATTTTGCTCCCTTGTAAGGCTAGTTAAGTTTCTTGTCTCGCTAAATGTTTGCGCACCTTGTGCGTCGTTCGCAAAATATGTTTTGCGAACTTTTTATGAAAAAACTAGAGTGAAATCACCAGACATGTTGTTCAAGTATAAAGGAGAACTTTTAGAATAACAAACTTTGTTTGCCAGACCATTTTCCTGTTAGAATATTGTGTTTAACACTGAAAATTGTATTACGTTAGGTTTGGTTAAGTAAAATTTTGGTAATTTTCTTAAATATTGCGTTGATATTCACGTTAGAACATGCACATATTTTGGGGTTACTTTCATATTTTATTAGAACGTTGCCTAATAAAACAAGCTGTGCAAAAAATCTACCTATTGCTTTAAGGTAAACTTTTGATCGCGGGGGCTCTCTTCAAATTATGGATGTAATACCATGTTTGAGAAAAAACATTTACAATGTTATTCTGTACTCCCAATCAGTTTTTACACATTTTTTTTCTCCAAAAATGTTGAAAATAAGGACACAAGTAATATCCCCACATGGATACAAGTAATATTTTATTGTAAAGCCATTCAAAGCGGGTATAACACACAATATGTACTATTATTTGCTTCAAACGTAATTATATCACAAACCGCTAAGTGAGATAGGTCAGATAAGAAAGGTAAGGGTAGCAATAAAAACCCTTCCGCATTTGCTTCCGCCTTAAAAGTGCGGGGGCACTTCAAAACGGGAACAAGTGCCCTAATTGGGTTGTCGTTGCTTTTGCCAACACTAACGCAACGTTCTATGCAAGGTAGTCAGTACATAAACTTTAACGCTAAGAGTTTGCCTTTTAACATCACAGTTTTTAGGGTTCCGTACCCAAAGGGTAAAAATGGGACCCTATTACTAAGTCTTCGATGTCTGTCCGTCTGTCTGTATGTCTGTCCTACCTATTAATAGCTGTATCTTTCTAACCGTAATAGATAGCCAATTGAAATTTTCAAAGAATATTTAATGTTACGGCGGATTGACTAACAAATAATAAAAAAAACAAAAAGTATAAACGAAAGGGAGGTCCCCATACAACAAACATATTTTTTTACTTATTTTTATATTAGCTATAATGTATAAACGGTAATACTTACAAGCGTCAAACTAAACATGATTATAGTACACTCTAAAGTATAACAACAAATAATAAAAAATGCCCAAGTGCGAGTCGGTGACAAGTTTCTATTCATTACCATAACTTATAACTGGTAATTTCGTTATTGAATTTTGTGGTGATACAGAACCCTCGGTGCGCGAGCCCGACTCGGTTTATTTTTACAAGCTTTTATATAACTTGCCTTGTCAGTTTTTGGTCGTGAATTTAAAATAGTTATTCTCAACCGAAATTATGCTTACACGCTAAGTTTGGATAACAACGCATGGTCAGCTACGTGATGCCATTCTAAATCTAATATGGCGGACTCCCAAAGATGGCGGACGTAATTTTTTTATTTACCATCATGGTAATAAAAAAAAAAAAACGTAAGAGCTTGTTTAAAAAAAATCTATATCACATCACATCATCAGCCATTAAATGTTCACTGCTGAACAAGGCCTCCCTCTTAGAGAGGGGTGTTGCCATAATCCTCACGCTTGGCAGGCAGCTTGGGGATCGCAGTACGTTCACCGTGTACTAACAGGACGCTGCTGCCCATCCTCCGGTGGTTCTGGTCGCAGTTTTAGTACATACCAGGTCAGGGACAAACAACGGGCCACCTGATGGTAAGTGGTCACCGCCACCTATAAACAACTACAATTCTAGTAATATTAAGATGCCAAACTTAATACTTACTTTTATTTATTTAATTTACTTTTTCAGACCTAGTCTTAACATTAAGGTCACTTACTACACCGACCTATAACATGATCGTTACCATAATATCGGCACATACAAATATAAAATTCTATAAAAAAATAATGAAAAGGTTTCTACTAGGAAAAGTATACTATAACTCTTTTTATTTATATTACACGGGAATTACTAAAAATCCCCGTGTAATATAAATAAAATGTGTGAAAACCACGTCAGTTTCAATAGTAAAATATACTCTTATTAGGATTTCATAAATGACAAAAATATACAAGGTTATGCGTAAAGGGTGCACTAAGTCGAAAGGAATCCGTTATATTCATCACTAGCGACCCGCCCGCCCGGCTTCGCACGGGTGCAATTTACATGCGAAGCCAAGGTTGGTCGCTAGTTATATATATAAACCTTTCGTGAAAATGTATTTAACTGATGGTGAAAACCGCATCAAAATCCGTTGTGTGGTTTAGGAGGAGTTAGCGGCCATACAGACAGACAGACAAACGCGGAAAGCGACTTTAATTTTATACTATGTAGAGATTATTTCGTCGAGTGTGAATGTTAATATTTTTCCAATCTGATTTTAGGGTCGGTCCCATAGTACAAGTTGCTGAAGAGCCTTTTAGCTTAGCGATACGATGGTGCTGCGTCTACGAGATCAAGAAACATAATTATCTCTAGATATCTCCAGAAATTGTCTTACCCTTAGCTACTGCGTAGATACTGCATCTTGACTTCTCAATACCTGAACCCTCATGCTAGACAATAATACTTCTTATCCCTTTCTACTTAAGTTCAAATTTCACTGCCAGCATCAATAATTGAGATTTCACCTCAGCTAAACCAATTTATTGTACCTTTGAGCTACCAGAGAAGCAACTGTGATGTCTCGGATATTAGTCCAATAAGGAAACGGAATTCCATTCTGTTCATTATCGCCGTGTCAATTTAGTTATTCTGGGGTAATGCAATGGGGGTTTTGTACTTATTATCGGATTTCTGAAAATGAAAATGAAAGAGAGCGTAAAATTAGAATGCTTGGGGCAGCCTCGTTGACAATCAATAAGCCCTATTTGAAAGTAAAGTAAAATTTATTTTATTCAATTTAATGTGAAACATTCTCGGGCGTAGCCCAGATATTTGATAGGCATTGGTCCCTACCAATGCCTATCAAATATCTGGGCCGGCAAAGCCAACACCAATAGGCCCTGTTGAAAAATGAAACTATTGTATATAGTATATACAATATTTTCATTTTTATACAGGGTTTAAAAAAAATTGGGCTAATGAGGTGAACAACTTGTGGATAGGAGACCAGATCCATAGGATGAGAAAAAGCGCCTGCGTTATCCTGTCTCAGCTCATTCATTTTATTACTATGCACAACACATATTACAATCACAATATAATGCAATAATTTCATTTATAAAAATAAAATTTTAAACTTGATACTTATACGGGGTTATTTTCAATATATAAAAAAACTCTTACAGGTTAATTTTATATCACATACATAACAGTTTCAGTTTTTTGGCTGTCAGTATTTCATATTTTCTTTCATACAATACGAGATTTTTTTTCAAATTGGTATCTTTATGTGGGACATGAACCAAAAGACGCAGCGTAGGGAAGCCTCCCACTAAATAGACCGACGACATTGTGAGAGTCGCGGGCATCCAAATGCAAAGGGCAGGCTGTCGTTCAGTGTGGAGGTTAAAGGGGGAGGCCTATGTTCAGCAGTGGACGTCTTCTGGCTGATGATGATGATGATAATAAGACAGGGTAAAGACTACTCAATCCTAACAAGATGGGATGGGCAGTCTCTTATTAGAGACTATCCATGCTATCATGTTAATCTTATTAGATTACTAGCGACCCGCCCGCCCGGCTTCGCACGGGTGTAATTTATTTGCGAAGCCGGGGCGGGTCGCTAGTTATATATATAAACCTTCCTTGAAAATGTATCTAACTGATGGTGAAAACCGCATCAAAATCCGTTGCATGGTTTAGGAGGAGTTAGCGGCCATACAGACATACAGACAGACAGACGCGAAAAGCGACTTAAATTTATACTATGTAGAGATTTGTAATGGGGCCCTAAATATGACAATTCTGGATGTTTTATTTACGACACAAAAAGGTAACAAGTTAGCCATATCAACTTTTACCTACGTTTTCGTCCGAAACCCTGTATAAACGCTCGCGAGGCGCATATAATGGCAATTATTTCCATTCAACAATGAGTGCTCCACAGTGGAAAGGTAATTGAAGGAATAGAGCTCCCGATCGCTGATCGAGTAGATTATTTGCTCCGATGCACTTTCCACTGAAGTAACTCGGCCTTTGGTTTGGACGCCATGCGCAATCATAAGTTTTAACTTTTGCGTGGAGTTAAAGTGGATGTGCCGCAGTTGTGCTTACTCATATGAAGCTGCGCCCTGCGGTTTCACCCACGTGGATATTACCTGTTTTTTTTTTTTGGGATAAAATGACAATGACTTAAAACACCGTTTTAAACTATCACGGTTGTTCACTAAAGTTATATGACACGGTAAATATATCGGTAAAAATCTTATAACTTTACAAGACTTCAGTTAGTTTTTCTGCATAATATATTTAAAATGCACCGATATGTAGATATATAGGTAAATCTAGGAAAGATTTTTCATAAAATATGTATATATATTCAACGTTTTTGTCCATTAAATGTGTTTTTATCAATTTATTATCTTTTTATTATATATTTTAATCAATAGACAGACACGTTATACCAAAATTTTATACATGCAAATTCATTGTCATTGTGTCATTCATAGGTTTTAAAATATTCGAGATATTTTTGCACAAATTGGTCATCTGACCCCAAACTTAGCAAAGCTTGTAATATGGCTTCCAGAGACATATATATTTTTTAAACGTACTTAATATCCAGATAAAGACCATGATTGACCACCATGATTGTTTGTCCTAGGTGGGAATCAAACCCACGCCCCGAAACGCATAAGGAAGGTTCACTACCAACTGGGCCAATGGGGCTAAAACAAAAGAGGGATGGTTTCTGTAAATAATTTATATGAAATTGTTGAAAACAAAGTAAACGACGAAGCAATATTTCGCCTTTTAATCAAAGCGAAATTAACATCAATTACTGACAGGATAATGGGCTGCCAGTGGTATGAAATTAATATTAATAATTACTTTATAACAAATAAAGTAAATAAAATTGTAATGATGTCAAACTCTTGGAAAATTCACATAAAACCGGGTTTAATTAATTAAAATGGAAGACCAATCAATCTTGTTGACACTATAGAAGATGGCCTTTTGGGATGGCTTTCAAGTTAGTCACGATATTGATTTGATGAATTTACAGTTTCGTGAATAGATACAAACTGGGAAAAGTTCTGCCTATCATTATCCGCATTTCATGTTTTCACTGCTGAGATAAAGACCTTCTCTCAGAGAGATAGAGAGGATAGGCCCTGACCCACCTTGCTGGTCATGTGCATATAAGTAAATGTCATAACTATTGCCTTTGAAATTTTTGGACATAATGGTTTCCTCACTATGTTTGTTTTCTTTCGTTAATTAGGATTAAAACAGGTAAAATAAATAGTTTTCGGAGTTCATTTTTTTCACAGTTTAAAATACTTTTATATACGTTAGTCTTATTTTATATTATAAATCACCGATAATATGGACCATAGGTGCATATTTAAAAAAATAATACAAATTACACACTACATAATATTATAATGCAAAACTTTGAGTGTAAGTATGCAAGTGTGTTAGTACATATTTTTTGTTTCTACTGAACTCGGCTCAATAGATTTGGTTAGTACAGTAGGTAAAACCACGGAGCACAACTAGTGATACATAAAATGTAAATGGAAAGAAAGCTTTTAATCTCCACATCAACAGTTTTATGACGTTTTGGTGTCGATAAAGGAATACTGAATCGAAAACGTGTTCTATACTGCACCAAAATTTCAGTACGAAAAACAATATATCCCTCGCTGTCATAACGATTTTGAAATACTCTGATACCAATCGGCTTTAAAACACCTCGTTGGCTCGCAATTAAAACTGGCTTAATCGTCTGGCTCACGTCTGCATAATCGAAAAGCTCTATTAAAAGTTGGATCGCGATTTTCATCGTATCCCTGCAAATGATAGTTCAGCTTTTCATCAAAATTTAAGCATTCGACACACGTACCTGCTACCAATTTTAGCTAGCTCTGCATAATATTTTAGTTGAATCAAGTATAATGGCATATTGTTACAGATATCCATAGGCAACGGTAATCGCTTACTATTGATGTAGATAAGGAATACGTACTGTTTATTGAACTTTCTGTGAAGACGGCTGTTATTTTTTTGATAATGTATTACCTATATTAATAGAAAACAAGGCACATCAACATATCCATACATTATAAATAGCTGGAGATATGATCTTAAAATAGTCACAATAACATTTATTATTATTATTACAACATATCTGAAATATAAGAAGGATAATGATAATAACAGAAGTCCCTTCATAATCTCTAAGGAAGTTATGAAAAGGGATCTAAATCAATCTTTCAGCCTCCAAAAAGCACACAAACAGAGGCAAAGAGACCCAGTGAATAAACAACAGCAGAGGGCTTCCATAAGTGCTACAAAAAGCATCAAGAGATGTGACGTTGACCGATCGCGTGGACATTAGCCGCGAAGCTTTGCTTTACCGACCCGATAGTTAGGGGAAGTATTTTCGGTCCTACAGTGACTAAGCTTGAATTTACAAACCATACGCTTAGATAACCGAAAATTGTAGCCAATATCTAAGTCTGTAATATATATTTTTTGCGCTTTTACTTTTTTACCAAGACCGCTTGAAATTATAGTCGAAATAATCATACGTGAGTAGGTTTATTTCCCGTGTAATAATAACCCACATAATTATATCGCTTAAGGGGCCTGTATAGTGTATAAGTATGGTAAAGTACCCTCTGCAGCGCTCTCGTTTGCGTATTTACACATAATATTGAAGATATAAAGTCACAGAGTATGAATTTACAAAAAATTGCTAAATTTGATCTTTTGTTAACTATTCACAGCATACATATTTTTTTTTTATATATATTAATTTGACGTACCTAGTTAAATGGTCATAAGTGATTTTTGACGTGATAACGTCTTATAAATTGATGAACGCCGGCTGCTCGCAAGAATGAGGGAACTCGGGAATGAGTGGGATAGAGAGGCACGATCAACCTAAGCGTTATCACGTAAAATCCACGCAAACTTATCACAAACTTAACTTTTATTTAAACTTATCAAAAATTTATCAAACACAACTTATTCAAACTTATCTTTGTGTTATCACGCAAACCGACTTTTTAGACAACCCCTTTTTTTATTTTATTTTTTCTTTGTTTGTATTTTTTTTGCGAGGTAGATCGAGTTTCGAGGTGAAGTGAGCGGAACCTACCGAAAGCGTATATAGAACACTCTCGGTCTCGAGTTCATGGTGTCTTGGTCATCAAAATACAATGTTATACAGCTCAGATTAAAACACAAACTTCCCAAAAGTAACGCCTCATTCAATCAATTTATTATACAATTTACATTTATATTTTAATAAACTCTAGGTAAATCTCTACCGCTGACTTCCCCTGACGATACTTAACTTCACCAACCCCAATATTAATGGTTTAGTCGAATCGCTCCTCATTAATTCACTTTCCAATTTACGCGTTCTGGGAAAATAAATAATTAATATTGTGGACATAAGCTGCCTCGAATTATTTTATTAATTGTTGTTCCATTGCGTCGTGATTATTGAAATTAATGTCATGGGATTTGTTTGGGATCTTGGTTTCGAGACGGAGAAAATCTTTTACTCTAAGGCACCAGACACACTCTCTTCTTTTCTCTTAGCATAGTAATCAACTTTAGTGTCATGAAAACAGAGATACATTGCGTGTCGGCAGGGGATGGAGGACACGGGTGCGATTTTTTATTTTTTGCATTGTATTAGAAGAAGCTAAGGTTGGAATTTCTTTGAAGGAGAGCGCGCTCGTCATGATTCTTCCGGTCTCGTCATATCAGTGTGAATTAAGCGTAAAAACATTTTTAGGAGAATAGAAGATATCATCAGCATCATCATCAGCCTATCATATTCCCACTGCTGGGATACAGCCTTCGCTAAGAGAGAAAGGATGAGCTTTAATCCACTGTACTGGTCCAGCGCTTGTTGGTAAATGTCATGTCATAAATTTTTTGAGATTCTCGGACATACCGGTGTCCTCACGATGTTTTCCTTCACCGTTTTTAGCCGATGGCATCAAAATTGCACATAATTTATTTAAATAGATACCAAATAGTTAATTGGTAAAGCACACATGCTACTCGGCCACCATGGCTCCTCTCTCTCCATCGCATCGCATGGAAGATATGTTTGGCTATAAAACAAGTCAGAATAATACCTTAGTAAGATTTTAGCGTAGGGAGGCCTCCCACTAGATGGACCGACGACATTGTGAGAGTCGCAGGCATCCAGTGGATGCAAAAGGCAGGCTGTCGTTCAGTGTGGAGGTTGAAGGGGGAGGCCTATGTTCAGCAGTGGACGTCTTCTGGCTGATGATGATGAGGATATTATACCTAGTATAAAAAAATACGTTTCAAGTTCTAGCGGATCATAGTAGTGTGGAATTAAGCGCTAAGTTAGTTAGTTAAAAAGTTATTACAACACAATTTACTTAGTTTCTAGGTTTATTTCCTACAGACCGTAAAACTTTTTTCTCATTACGTACAATTACATCCATACTACATGAAAAACTTTGTAAATTAACCTGTTAAATATTTCTTGTTTGGATTAATTCTTGATCGGACCGGGAAAAAGTAATTTTCTTACGCGATATTTTTGGAACAAAAACAGTATGGACGTCACGTCAAACGTCCCTACCAAAAAAATTTTCACGGTGAAAATATTTTGAAATATGAATATATGTTTAAATGTATTATTGAATTTAATGACTCATCGCTTTTTTTTCCTTCTATGTTATGTCCTGAAAAGCTTTTTACGTCGGGAGTTTTGGCGCCAACGTGGAATAAACATGTCGCCTCATTGTATTGTTTTCCTAAACTTGTATATTTTTCGAGTGTTAATGTATTATTAATATTGTATTATTTTATTAAATAGTAAACAATAATATTGTATGTATTTATTTTAATACTGGGTGTAAGGGGAACACTCTCGAAGCCAAAAGAAGGTAATTGTACTCATCATTATGAACAACTTTTACTATGGGACCAGCCTGAAATCGCGAAAAAATATCAGCTGTTCTATAGAAAACGGCCATTGACACTCGACAAAATGTATGGAACAGCTGATATTTATTTCGCGATTTCAGGTTTGGTCCCATAGTAAAAGTAGTTCATAATGATGAGTACAATTACCTTCTTTTGGCTTCGAGAGTGTTCCCCTTAAACCCTGTATATTACGATTCACGAACACTTAGTAAACAATTATACATAAATTATTTATTAAGTGTTCGTGAATGTGCTGGAGCATGGGAAAGTGATACAACGACGTGAAATATGCCTTTTCGAGTTGTTTCCAAAACTTCATAGAAGCCTCTTGTAAATCCTCTATCACTTTACCAGGGCATGACTTTGAATTGACCGCGACTTACTTTGCTTGACTTTGACTGTTACTATGACTCGTTTACAACCATCTAATTTTACCACGCATGTTAACGTTGGCGCCAAAAACATCACCGTTTTATGATTGATATTCCGAAAACCCGTACGAAGTGCTTTGATTCACAAACACAGGCATAATGTTTATGAAAAAAAAAACTTATTACTCTATTATTTTTATTATATTTTACATAGATAACTACTAGCTGCTTATGGTAAGCCAAGTATATTTTAATACTATATAGGTACTCAAAAGTCTTTTCACTTACCATACTGGTTTTCATGTATAGTATATTAAAGACCATGCATGTGTAGGTGGCAGCAAACACCATCTGTCAATGTCACTGCCACAATTCACTCGGATAGTGTAAACAGGCTCTTAGGGCCTATTTACACTATACACGATGTGAGTGCTCGCATCACATAGCTGTTGAATTGATCATGATTCACGTTACATGCATTTATATGTTGGGTACTTCTTCAAAGACAAAATGTTGGACGTCTATGGGTTTATTTCTGAAACTAACTAACAAAACGGCGTGTAATTTTTTTTTATACAGTTTAGCTTTAACTCTATCTGGCGCAAGTGATATTTTTCAAATAATTGCAGTCTAAGTATAAATTAAAAATCTTTGAAGTTTGTTCTTCTGATTCATATAACGCGTCCGCTTGCCATTTTGCGGAACAAAATGGTCGATATCACATTTTCCCTTTGATAAATCATTACGAATTATAATTATATCAAAAGGAAATGAATTGCCCTCTTAAAAAAACATCTATTAGTTATACCTACCTTAGTTTGTTTATAAATAGGCAAATAAGAAGTGTCCGGCATATAATACTGATTAATGTGGCGTAAGCTGCGCTTGACCGTGCTTGGTCGTGTAACAACAATGAGAGTCTGACTTCCCGCGGCTGGCGTTTATTTTTTATTGATTTTATTTTAGATTTAATATTGAGATCTATTCTAAAACTGTTATTGTGCATATTTTCATGTACTTATATTAAAAACTATAGAACATAGAGGGTTCTAAAAAAACTATGGACGGACGGACGGACGGACAGACGGATTAATAATGATGGATTAAGTAATGAAGTGAAAGTGCTCGAGTGTAAGTGATATCATCATCATCATTTCAGCCATAGGAAGTCCACTGCTGGACATAGGCCCATAGGCCTCCCCCATCGATCTCCAAAAGGGCCGGTTCCAAAGCGGCCTGCATCCAGCATTTCCCTGCGGTCTCTTTTAGATCGTTTTTTTTCAGTCTATTCTATCTAGTAGGAGGCCTACCTACGCTGCGCTTACCGGTCCGTGGTCTCCATTACAGAACCTTTCGGCCCCATCGGTAAGTGATATCAAGCGGTGAAATATGTATTTTCGTATTGTTTCCAAAACTAAGTAGAAGCCTCTTGTAAAGCCTTCACCACTTTACTAGGGCATGACTTTGACTTGACCATGACTTACTTTGCTTGACTCTGGCTGTGACTATGAATTGTTTGAAGATAATTAGTAAAACTTGAGAATATTTCAATATACTTGACACTGACAAATGCACAGTCTGTATGTAGGTGTGATGCCACAATAATCTCAAAGGAAATAATAATAAGAATAATAGCCACGATGTGTGTGACAAAAAATTACTCTTTGTTTAAAAAAATTACATTTTTAAGTAAAGTTTAAAGCCCAAGACCACAGATCCCATGACTCTGAGATAAAACAAAACACGAAAGACAAGAAGAAATTATATTTTATTACTGAGAGAGTTTTGGCTCAACACGTTTTGTACATGTTCTAAGTGTTAATCAAGTATTTGAATATTTTTAAGTAAGCCGAGATCAAGTCCAAGTGCCCCAGTGAAGTAGTGAAGACATTACTCAGGCTTCACCAAGTAACATCAAAATGAAACAGTACGTGACACATTGTTAAATCAATTGAACTTTATTATTCCATAGGTACGTATGTACCCAAATTTGTCCAGACCCAATCCTAGTTGTTACCTTATCCAAGATACTTGCAAAAGATTTCATTCATCCAGTCATGGTAGCACTTTCTTATTCAAATGCTTTTCAAATAGATATTTTTAGAATCCTTTCAGCGATTCTCAATACTACTTCCACTATGAAAGTTGCTAAGGTAACTTGAATGCCGACTTTTTAGGATGCTACCTACGTGTATTCGAGTAATATCTACCCACGGGTATCGAAGTTATACTAAATTAAGGCTGCGCTCATTGGCCAGAACTATCTCTATTGCCCCTTTCTAACATTTTAAAGAAAATAAATCGCTATGTAAGAATTCAAAATATTGGTAATTTAGAGAAAGACAGCGATGGTGGCGGAACGGTAGCATGTGCGCTTAACAATCAAACGGCACCCGGTTCAATCATTGGCCCTACCAATGACTTCTATAGTAACTAAAGGAACTTCAAAAGTTCAAAGACATGATATTTACCAACATGCACTGGGCCAGCATGGTGGATTAGGGCCCATTTTCTCTCTTTCTCTCTCTCTCTCTCTGAGAGAAAGCCTATGTCCCTACGGTGGGAACATGATAGGCTGATACTGTGTCCTATGCGATTAGGCATTCTTTAGAAAGAAATGGCCATTAAAATAAAATAAAACGAGGTAAATTATTTTACCTATAAATTCAGGCAGCGAATTCTACAGACTAGCAGTTTGCACAATAAAATGAGGAATCAAAGCGCTTCGTACGGGTTCTCGGAATATCAACCATAAAGCGGTGTCGATTTTTCGTGCCCGCTATGGTAGTCCGATAGAAAAATGGGCAAGAAGAAAATAAATCATGCAGAATAATTAATAATGCATGCAGACATACAGGGCAAAAGGTTTCCGAGGGAATTTCCAAGCGTGTGAAACCGCTGGGCGCTGCTAGTTGAAAAATTATTTCGAAGCCTCATAATACGTTTCTATAATGGTTGTGAGCGTATAATTATAACCCTTGTCGTAATTAAGTGTCCAAAACAATCCAACAAGAGTTAGAATTGCGGACCAGCCACGTGGAAAATTAACGCTCTGTTTGGTCACAAAAACTGACTCAAATGGAATTATTTTGCCGTAATTGAAAATTAAGGACTAAAATATAGGTAGAGGTGTGCTACAAGAAATTCATGGTCATTTTAGTAAAGACAATCACATTATGTAGCATGGTTGCAAAACGCTAGCATTTTCAGACGGTTGCATTTGGTTTTACTTGCGTAGTAGAGGATACTTTTTATATTCAGCTAGTAGCAGCAATAAATGCTGAGTTGGAGCCGGTTTTTTTGGCAATTTACCTGTATATGACCTGTATTCATGTTTTTAATATTTCTTGATTTATGTTTAACTGTCACAAAATAAACTTTTCTCTATTTTTTTATATGGAGAAAGAGAATGCTAAGAAATTAGTTATTAGAATAAATTGGACAATACAATTCTTCACGACTGATTTTCTCCTTAAAACTAATCGAGATACAATGAGGCCAATTCTGTCATACCACTCACTATTCTAAACCAATCTGACAGAACTAAAACTATCTGCCTCTCTTTTCATTTTAATACGTGAGAGAAGGATCGCAATAAGTTTGGAGCTGTCAAATTTAGTTTAGTTCAATTTATAGGACATCAACTATTTTAGAGAGTGCATCGCTTGCCATCCTTCTCTCACATATTAAAATGAAAAGAGAGGCAGGAAATTTTAGTCCTGTCAGATTGGTTTAGTTTAGTGAGTCCTGTGACAGAATCGACGCCAATACCTTTACCTATAAAGTCACAACCCCTAAGTGACAGACAAAACAGTCAAAAATCGTCCGAGCGTCGTAGAGTGGTCGTAGACATCAATTATATAGTTCACAATGCCACATTTACTCCAATTTAGACGTAATGTCGCTTGTATAGTATTCAACGTCACTTGTCCCCTCCGGAGTCATAGCAATGGCATCGCGCGGTCATGTAATCGTATCGCGGTTGCAATTATAAACATAGAAAAAAAAAAGTTTTAATTAGAACGGTTGTTAAGGCATTTTTGTAAGAACTTTGTTGTAGCCAGTTGCACTCATATAAACGAAACATCAGTCATTCGAAATCAGTTAGCAACTGTGACGCGGAGTTCGACGCGTTGATCTAAATAAGAATGTTCAATCAAGGTTCACTCATGTACCTGGTAACAGATCTTTCTTCTCATTTCCGTTCTACTTACTTCTCTTTTCTGTGATTATAACTAACCATTAAGTTTTGGCACGTTTGTGACTATAGGTTTGTAGCTGTTAAAATTCCGAACTACTGCTTACCTGATATAAAATGCTACTTACCTATGCAAACTAATTTGCACAGCAAAGGTACCTCATTGAAAACTAATTTTCAACTTCTACCCCCAAACACGTAACTTAGCGCACCCTAAACTTATGAAGATACAAACTCCTTACGTATAGGAACCACCAGAATAATAAACTTGTATAGACTAACCAGTCGTACAAAAATACAGAAATAGTGTTTGGGCAAAATAAAATGTATGGACGGGCCCAGAAGAAAAGCGTTTTTAAAGATAACCAAAAAAGCGCCGGCGCACACTTCGTTTCAGTCGGTCTCTAGTCGTAGGAAGTGCAACATGAGACTATTGTTACACGATAACGAAACATCCGACAAAATTATACCTTCGTGTACTTTCCCGAAGAGTGAAAACACATCAAAAAACCGCTATCTATTTTTTGTAACAAATGTACTTACTGTACAATTTACATGGTTATAACTAGGTGTTGAAGTATAAGTCCGACGGTTTTGACTCATTTTTACTGAGCAAGTTCAATGGTTATGACCCGTCCATTCATTTTGTTTTGGTCAAAGGAAATAGTGAATTAGTTTTTCATAAAGTTATGATATAGATAATTTTATTATTATGTTATTGTAGGTGTGTGCGACTGGCTGAATACTGGCAAATTTTCCTTTTGAAAATACTTTTCTATTGTGTTTTGTCAGTTGTGTCAGATTAGATTGTAGCTTTAACAGTAATTCAGTGTGCAAGTTTTGTTAAAAATATTTAATTTAAACTTGTGTTTATCATTATTACTCCTCAACACTAACAGTCATACAGTCCACTGTTTATTAGAGTAGGTTTTTTAGCATGCCTGGCGCACTTTCACGCCGCATACGTGGTTCCACATCCCAATAATTAACTTGGACTCCCGGGGAAGTAAAACATCGTGGAGGAAACCATACTAGGGTCCTTTCTTTCCTTGGCTAGCTACTACCTACAAAATGCAAATCTATCATTAAACATCGTTGTTAGCATTATTGACAAATTTTTGTTGAATAAACATAAAATAATTGATCCCTAATTCCTTAGTAGAATGCTAAATCGGAAATGCTCAATTTCTATAGAGACTTGTCAAAGAAATAGTTTTAAAGATGAACTTCCACAAAGTAACACTTCATTCAACAAACTATCTAAAGCACGATTTAAGCCTGATGCGTTTGCACCTGTCACGCCACCTTACTACATCTTTTTTAAATAGGTATATGTATACTTATTAGGAATAGATCTACGTTTGGCCACCAAGTCACCTGATAGCATGTGACGGTGTGGCAGAGGATGGAACACGTTAATCTAGAAGAAATCTATTCATTCTAGCCGTGGAGATGCCTAGATCTTCCTTGTTTGTCTGATCTGAGCCTATACCCATCAGTAGGTCGAAACAGGCTGATGAAGATAATGTCCTTTTACCAAACCAACAAGATGAAAAACCCACGACCAATCCGGAAAAATGCTTTTAAACTTTTTAACTGCTAAACAGATTTTGATCAAAAACAGCTAAGAAAATCCTCAATGAAACCTGTTTTGAAAGGCTTCGGTTATTTTGAAAAAATATTGTAAAACACAACTTCAAATACCAAACGCATTAACCTTCTCCGTTCTGCTGTAGATAATAAGATGAAGCCTTTCAATTTAGTAACACCTAGTATAGATAATGCAGTTATGTAATAATACCTACAGCTATAGAAAATAACATCGTCTCGCGTGCGTCCCCCAGTTTAAAATCCTTCAGCAGTCCCGACTCCCGTCGCCTAGGGGATACATTTCCTGTCCTGTCTAGATTTCTACTACTTTATTGTGCACTGCATCTACTGTGAAACGTTTTATTTCAAGTGTTACCGATTATGAAACATATTTTGCAGATCGTTTAGCAGTTTTGTCTTTGTTTCTAAAACGTAAAGCGACGACACACATTGAGACAAAGGTATGTAAAAGGAAAATCTGGATCACTTTGAATACAAAATTAATTATTATCTATTAAAGTCCCTGTTATTGACCGAGCAAAATGAGGTTAAAGAGTCTACTGAGGGACAATTCAGCGCTTAAACAAATGTTATGTATGTTTGTTCGACGATAACTTGAGTACCGTTTTAATAAACGGTACTCAAGTTATCGTGAAAAAAACAAAACAAAAACAACAAAAAAACGCCTACAAAATTTCATGAAGATCTAATGATCATCATGAAATGTTGTAGGCAAGTAGTTCAAGTAAATAAAATTTCGTATACGAGTTAGTCCGATGCAGGAGTTGTAAAGATATTAAAATAACAAAGTTATAAAATACCGTTGGTTAAAGGAGTCAGGAGTTCCTAATGAATCCGAAATGAACTTATTTTGTACAAAATATCGCCAGAATGACTGAAGTGAAGATTGTCAGTTGATTATCGTAGTTGTTAACTGTCATATTTTTTTATCAATATCATGGTAGGTAGGAAAACTATGGAGCGGCTGTAACTTAGTGACATCATCATCATCATCAGCCAGAAGACGTCCACTGCTGAACATTGGCCTCCCCCTTTGACTTCCACACTGAACGACAGCCTGCCTTTTGCATCCACTGGATGCCCGCGACTCACACAATGTCGTCGGTCCATCTAGTGGGAGGCCTCCCTACGCTGCGTCTTCCGGTTCGTGTAGTTACTTAGTGTAAATGAAGAAAATCTTGTAAAAACTAACGAAATACTAGTTTTAATATTTATTTACTTTAATGGTCATCCTTTAATGGTTTTAATCTACAAGTGTTTTCAGAGTAGAGTGAAAAACATCTCGCAGAAACAGCCGAGCTCAACTTAGATGTATCGGATTTCTAGTTACGCCAGTTTATCGATAACGAAGTCAAACACCTTGTTTTCCAGGTTGTTTTGAGAAATCTATCTCTAGTCAATGTACCTCAACATTCATTTTTTCATATAAAAATAAATTGCAAAATAATTAATAACAGTTGCTTTCGTATTATTTAGCATGATAAGTTGTTTTCATATAATTTATGTGGTTTTCACCATCAGTTAGATAATTTTTCACGGAAGGTTTATATTACTAGTGACCCACCCTGGTTTCGCACGTAAATTACACCCGTGCAAAGCTGGGACAGGTCGCTAGTCTAGACATAACATTTGCTTTTATAACAAAACGATCTAATTTAATGTACATAAAACAGTAGGCGCTGACCTTCAAATAAGTATGCATAGTAAACTTTGTGATAGCATTTTCTCGCAGCATCGCTTGTGGAAAATGGCCAGTAGAAATATAGCTATTGGATAGCAATAGAGCACTAACTTTTTAGTGGTCGCCGGGTTAGACTCAATTTATTCTGCATCGAATTGCATGATTCTGTATGGAGATTGGAGAGCCACCTCTTTTCACTGACTTCTGAAGAAAGAGGGTGATTTTATCGGGTGTAGGTATGTATGATTGTTTCTATGATCACTACCCATCTGCGTTTTTTTATAATAGGCTTGCGTTTGTATGCCACCTCGTCAGATGTTAAGCAATGATGCCAGAAGAAAGACATTGGCATATATTTTTTATTCCTTTTTATTAACTTCAAGTTTCTTAGAGATCTATGAAGTGATTCCAACAACCGTACGCAGTGGAGGTAGCGAGTTCGGATTAAAGAAGGACTGAAGATAAAAAATATACTTAGTCTTACAATGGGGTGCTGGGATCACAACAAACGCAGAATAATCCACGCTGTGTATCACCTTTATTGTACCACGTAATCCTGCGGTAATGCTGTCCACTAAATAAAGTGTTAACGCGAACATTGCAGCGTTTATTTTGGCCAGTACAGTGGACATTGAGCTCATAAGCTTGTAAAGCCAAAGATGCGTAGTGTTTTTTTCTCTTCAAAACTTTTAAATCACTCCAAAAAGACAAAAGACTGAGTAACGACTCCATACACAGATAATTATGTAACACCGTAGCTACTCCACGTCCATTAATAAATACCGAGGAATAATACTTACTCGAGATATATAAGAATTATTACTACAGTTATGAACAGGCGCTAACTAGGTCATGAACAGGCGTTAAATAAATGCTAAACTTATCATATGAATGTTTCAACATTTGAAATTCAACACGTTTAATACCACATTTAGTCGATTTCTAAGCGCGACAAACTTGTTTTCAAACTTGTCCACTAATTGAAATGAACAAAGTTAGTCATTGTTCATCTGTTTGTTCTCTGAGTGTTGACATAGTCCCAGTTCGCAATACTCTCGTGTTGACGTTTGAAGTTAAGATGAGATGTGGTTCGGATAGTGAATTATTTCTAATGTGGGATAACTTAATCGATTATGTTTAATTAATTCGTATCTTCCTTTGTTCGTAGTTTGTACAGTATCTGGATATTGAAGGTAAGGTAGTGAACTTCACGTGTGACTCAACCGCAACTTTTGAATTGGTAACTATTTGGACGGGTGACCGCGTATGACAGTTATATCTTTTTTCCAATCCTATTCAGCTGGACGTTTATGATTAAACACTACTGTGTTCAAAAGTGATACAAAAATTATTCGTACCAGTTGCCTTTTCTACAAAAATAATTCAAGAGCTGTTCAAAGAGTTTGAACATAAAAAATTTGACCCTCAACATTATAGCCTATTCGATAACACGGAATCATTATTGTCGGATTTATTGTGCGAACTGCTAGTCTGTGGAATTCGCTGCCTGAATGGATTTTCTGCGTCAGTTAAAATCTGGGTGTCTTCAAGTCGAGAGTGAATCGGTTTCGAGTGGATCATGTTCCATCGTAGACCGCATCGTCGTTTAACATTAGGCGAGACGACGGCCAAGCGCAAGCCTACCTATTATTTAAAATAAAAATACGATTTACATTAGGTGAAAATTTCGTTTAACTAACAAAAAAAAACATATATTTTTCTGTCTAAGTTGTCTGCATTGTATTTTATTGAGTGTTATATGAATGCAAAAAGTAGCAGGTAGCTATGTATTTTAAAAGTTTTTTATCGTACTATCCCACGGGAACTGTAGTTTTTCCGGGATGAAAAATAAAAAGCCTATGTCACTCTCCGGCCCTTGAACTATACCCATGCAAAAAATCAGGTTGATCCGTTGCTCTGTTACTGCGTTAAAGAGGAACAAACAAACCAACAAACCAATAAACCAACAAACAAACACGCTTTCGCATTTATAATATTAAAGGATAATTATTGGAAAAAGTATGTGCAACTTTTCAACAAACACCAACCTCCAAGTCCCCTATAAATATAGGTACACAGGTATCTAATATGAATCCATAAACTATTAAAGTTTAAGTTACACGCTATAACACATAAACTTGCTCCCAAGACACCATTAACCAACTCTGAAGTCACCAATATGGCTGCACGCCAAGCCAATAACATTTCGGGTCTGCGATAACACTTGCCAACAATGTGTGTACAGCCGAGGCATAAAGTGATGTACAGTATTTGAAGCGAACTGAAAACTCTAACACTAAATTTAAACTCAATTTATCATGCTTATGGGTTTTGGTTACAAAGTTGGTAAATAACGGGTAACTGTTTTAACCGAACCAAAAAAGTTAAGGAGTGTAGTAGGTATAAGGAGTAGAAGCTCATAGAATTGTTGTTTTTATTTTATTCAGTTATCGAAATGATCTGTTGTTTGATAAAATCATCATATTAAGCATGTTATCAGGTTTTAACGTTCCGTACCTCAAAAGAAGAAAAAAAAGCACTTATAGGATCACTTTGTTGTCCGTCTGTCTATCAAGAGCCTTCTCTCAGAAACGCGTAAAGGCCATTGCTGCACCCTTTACGCAGGGTATATTAAACAATGTACTCTAAAACTTAGTTTTTAGAAGAAGAAAGTGTACATATTTGCAATAAAGAATAAAGAATAAAGATGTCAAATTGAAATTTTTATCAAAATATACTCGGGTCTACGGTCTCTTTCAGATGTGAAAAAATCGAACTTGTAAGTCAAGGCGATTAAAATATTATATGACCGTTTATGTTGCTTTCCCATATTTTGCGGTTTCACAAGGAAATCAAAACCTATAGAGTACTTCCCGTTGACCTAGATTCATCAAATTCGGCAAGATGTAAGATCTCATAGCATATATAAAGAAAACAAAACGAAAATTGTTAATTTGAAGTTATATCATACAAAAAATATTGTTTTGTGATTACAAACTTACATTTAGCAGTTGGAATGTATGGAAGAACCTTATTGTCCACTATATTGTTAAGTTTGTCTTTAAATATTTCAACTTTTTTGTTGTTGTTTTTGTTTGGTCTCGCACTCTGAGGGTTCTGTACAACGGAACCCTAATAATAAGTGCGAGTCCTACTCGTACTTATCCGTTTTTATGAGCCTAACGAGATTGTCTATTAAAAATAAACTGAACAGAAACTACTAGAGTTTCTTTTTTTATGGCTTATTAGATCGGTGGTTTATTGAATTTAATGGGGTTTATTTTGAAGGTTTGACAGTTTAAAACTTACTAAAATATTGCTTGTTTTTTTTTAGGTTATAAAATAAAGACAGCGCCACTTTTATTTAATTTAAAAATGTGACTAAAGTTCCCTAATCGATCCGATTAGGCTACCAGACTGGTTTCTTTTTTTAGTAAAATTATTACAGTACTTAGAAGTATGACTAAATCTAATACCTACCTACTACTACTTGTAACTATGGAGTTATTAATAAAGAATTGTATTGTACTATATACTGAAGACATTATTTAAGTTGGCTTATAAAGTTCTATGATAATATAAGCGTTAATAGGTTTAAGTCGGATTAGGAAGGGATGCTCTGTCCCTTTCCCGTAAAGTGAGTGTTGGTATAGAATTTGTATGGCGTACATACAAGTGGCGTTATCTATGAGCATAGGGCTCTCCGTCTAGCAGGACATTAAAATGCTTATTATTCCTTAATTTCGAACACATTTTCATTTTGTTTTCGTCGATTGGATATATTTATGGTCAGTTTTTTTATTAGGCGGGATAAAATAATCAGCCTAATCACTGCAATGATTTGATAGAACGAGCCGAAAACCTGTCAAAGAGCGACCCTTGGGAGAGCAGTGTTTTGCATATGTGGTGACAAGTTTTTAAAACTTTGAGCCAAGTTTCGTCCTCGACTGTACTCTGCATTCTAACTGATAGAACTGCTAACGACATATTGTACGACTGTCGGTGTGGAAACGATCATTCTACCATCAATCAATTCCAATGGTTGGAGCTGTAAAGAAAAACAAGAATGTTTATTAGGCTATAGTGCTCAGTGTTAGCTGGATAAACATTATATGAATAGAATTGCGACATCTACATTGATTAATTTCGATTGGCAAAGACAAATTGGCTATTTTCGATATTACTTTAAGTATAAATAAATAAATATGGGACATTTTTGCACACACGGTCATCTGACCGCAAACTAAGCAAAGCTTGTGATATGGTTGCCAGTGACTAATAATTATACGTACATATATAGTTTTAAATACATACTTAAATAGATATTAACACCCAGATATAGAACAAACACAAATGTTCTTCACATAAATGTTTGTCCTTGGTGGGAATCGAACCCACGCCCCCAAGCGCAGAAGGCAGGTTCACTACCAACTAAACCAACGTGTATAAACAAATATAGGTATAATAAATATTCTTGAACCTGGTCTTAAACAAATAATATTATACTATAACCACTAGAATTGAATTTTTACTCTAGACTCTCGGATGTAGTAGGGGTTATTTTTTTATCATATTTTTTTTACTATAATTATTATTATTTGTGTGCTAAGAAAGGATGATTTTGTTGAAGGAATTTTATTTTTCCGTTTAAGAATCGTTCTCCCACTTTTTCTCTTTACAGTGCAAGTTACCCTAGTTTCCAACTAGTATATTTCTGAGTGTACCTAATACTTTATCTGCACAAGGACACACACACAATAAATAAATTTATTTATAACCATAAAACATTCTCATTATGACAAGCACCTATTATAGCATTACTAAAATAATCCAACTGAAAATGGTAGCAAACGACACCAGGAACATGAAGACAAATCTAATAACACTTTGCACTTCAAATGTATGGCAAAGAGGTCAAAATATGTATAGCAAAGAGGTTAAGATATTTGTATGCCGAGGAGGTTAAGATGTGTATGACAAACAGGTTAAAATTTGTATGGCAAAGAGGTCAACATGTACATCTCAGAGGTTAAGATTTATTGTGTGTGTATAGGTTCTGAGATATAGCTTACAATAAACACTATTGTAGTAAATTACGGAACCCTAATAGCCGTTTTTTTAAACTGGAAAAGCACGGGACCGCTGGCCGCAGTTAGTTGTGACAGTCTACTTTTTCAGAGGCATTCAAAAACAACGGAACCGCGTACGCGGAAATTCGCAAGCTTGCGCTTTTGACCGACTTTATTTCTTTTGCATACTGGGTTAAGGGTGCTAATGCACTGCACAGTTAATGTCCAGATGGGAATTTGTATGTCTACTAGCTTGGCTAACGCAGCTTTTCTCGCGTAGACAGAAAAAAAAAACGAATCTCTACAACAGCGTCACCGTTTCCAACTTTAGCTAAAAATCCTTACAGATGACCCCATAAGAACAAAAATAATAATAATCAAAATTGAGAAACTGTTTGAGAGGAGAATTGAGAAATGAACACACGCACACTGGAATTTTACTATATACAGGGTTACGCCATTTATTTACGCATATTTATTAAGTTTTTATGGAATCCTCAGGGTGCGAGTCCTACTCACACTTCTCCGGTTTTTTTTTCGCGATTTCACTTTTGGTCACATAGTAATGGTTGCCAGTAAGAATGTTTGCATGGAAGATATCGCTTTTAGCGATAAGGCCGCCACTTGTGGCACTAGCTCGTAAGTGTTTTCTATCTGTTTTTAATTATTTTTTCTGGTGAGCACAATAAAGAGTTTCTATTTATTTATCTAAAAGTTGTTCATTATGATGAGAACAATGAAAATTTTGGCTTAATACAGTCTATATGCGTAGCCCCGTATACGGAGATGTTACATTGTATCTTAAAATTCATGCGGATGAGGTTTTAAAGATACCATACATGACTAATACTGGCCTTATGCAAACAAACCCACCTTCAGCGTATATGGCACGAGCCTTTCAATATCTTACGTAGAAGCGTAGTGTGAGGAATTATTACTGTATACCTTGTACAGAGTTCACATATTGGGCTTATGTGTCCCTCACTAGCACCTGCTGAAAGAATATTGTACTAAGTATTATAAAATATTTTTAGGGACGCTATCAAATAGTTGGAACCACCGGAGGATGGGCAGCAGCGTCCTGTTAGTGCACGGTGAACGTACTGCGATCTCCAAGCCGCCTGCCAAGCGCGGGGATTATGGCAATACCCCTCTCTAAGAGGGAGGTCTTGTTCAGCAGTGGACATTTAATGGCTGATAATGTATGTATGTATGTATCAAATAGTTACAAATAAAATAAAAAAGTTGTATCAGTACATCCTCGTGCGTGTAAACCTTAAGAAGGAAACGGTAAAACGCCAAGGATGTTCCGGGTGCTCCGTACATACGATTGTTTATACCATCGTTACAGATTACAAAGCAGTCACTACGCGACCCTCGTCCAAACCACACAGTAATGAGTGTCAAGTGGTTGCGACGGCGCCGGGCTCTAAAATCTTATTTGGACGGAATGAACGGTTTTACACTGTTTTGAACTCGGCCTGGAAAGATAAACATGAGAGAATAGTGCTGTTTTTAAGTTAATATGTGGAGCTTTGTTCACATGAAAATGGTGAAAAAACATACCTACCTATAATACATTCCGTGTCACTTCTATACAGGGTTACGCATATAGACTGTACTAAGCCGCAAGAAGGTCATTGTACTCATCATTATGAACAACTATTGGGGTCCAGCCTATGGGACAGCTGATATTTTTTTCGCAAGTTGGTCCCACAGTAAAAGCTGTTCATAATGATGGGTACAATGATCACTTTTCGGCTTGATGCAGTCTACATGCGTAACCCTGTAGTAAACGGCTTATACAGATGTTACCTTGAAACGTGAGTTTTAAACTGGGTCCCTATTCTCTATCTCATATGACATTCCTTGCAATAACGCTTTACGTCATAAATAATACATGAAAATAAAAAAATACATCTGTGTTCGTAGTCTCTATGGCTAACGTACCTACGTTACGTTGCAACGTACGTTACGTTTTATGATTGGAAATATCAAGTTCGCTAACACAATGAGATTCGTAAAGGATCGTTTTGAATTGCCAATATAATGTGGAGCAAACTAGCGTATTACGTGCACGTTTGTCATGAGAATGTAGTATCCAATAGAAAAACGCATTTAATTCCTAGAACAGCTGCTTACGACACACCTACAGAAAGGTTCCTATAACCCTTAATGAATTGTTAATATTAGCCATGATAAAAAAGCTAGGTTAAATTATTATAATATTGTTAAATTATAATAATGCTAAATAAATGAATTGAATTTGTTTAATTATGTGACTATGTTTACAGTGTTATTTGTAACCATGATTACCGTGTTTTAAAACGTTTACGGCGTTTTATTGGCATATTATATGGTATCGTACAGAATTAGGGCCCTGTTATCGTGTATGTATGTATTATATTGCCATATAATATTATAGAGCCAATTTTGCTAAAATAAGGTTTTGATAGACAACATGAAATCATTAAGGGGTTGAGAGATTCCGGTAGGTTCAGGTTATTGGTCACTGGGTAGGTAGCATCACCATAAATACACAATGGCGACATACATATAAAGTAGGGATGAAAAAAAATAATAATTGGAAAAGTTGTAATGAATGTGAGTTTTGGTACTTGAATATTTGTTTATATTATCTACACCAAAATTTGCGAAATATGATTCGCCAAAAAGTCTGTAATCGGAATTTTAACTTTTCTATAGAAATAAACTTATATTTCATAGAGGAAAAAAATCAACAATAGCTTAATCAAAACCCATCGGTAGTTTATTTGTTTTCTTCTTTATAATTTGCACAATAATCAATTTAAAAAAAACACTTACGATATAAAAAAAATTGTGCGTGGAATCCCTCTGCGCGGAAGAAGTTATACTTCAACAAGGAACCCTAAAATTATAACTAGGGCAAAAATATCAACAATTAAAAACATGCTTTTCTCGAGATTCGAACCTAGCTCATTAGGCTTCTCAATCCATTAGCGACACCATTACACTACCGGTCTGCTAGTCGCAGCGCGAAAAAAGGATATGCATTTCGCAACCATACGAGAGAGAAAAATTCCCCCTCCATGGTAGCGTTCAACGTTTAACGCAACCTTGTTGCAAGTCGCACAAGAAGTATAACTTCAAAAACTTATTGTTCTTATTGGATACTAACAACAAGGTTATCGAATTTCCACAAAAGGTAGATCTTTACCTTCAACGAAATGAAACAATTGTAAGAACAAAGCCCGTTCAAAAGACTTACAAACCAAACAGCTCTTTGCCCGAACTAACAATTGCTCTACACTACATTATACTCGGAGGTCAGTAAATCACAACCACGTCAAGGAGCCGACTTGAAAAGAGCGAAAATCCTCGAAAGCTTACCCACATAAATTCTCATTCGACTTTTCGACTAAAACGTTGTCTAAAACATTGTGAAACCGCGAACCGTCGCCTAATGAGTGTCAAGTGCGAGCGACACCACAGCTCGCCATTAGTGCTGCGATAAAACCTCCAGTCACAATGAAATATCACGTGTTCCGACTTTTCAAAATGAAAATATATTTTATGAGATAGCACTGTTAGTGCAGGATAATAGCGGTGGCTGTTAGCGATGTTTGCAAGGTGTGCTCGTCATTTGTTTTAATGAAAAGTTAGATGAGTGAGCCGGGCGTTTTGTTTGGTTTAAAGACTTTCCGTGAAAATGTGTAAGAGATAGCTTTTTGTTATTTTCTACTTACTTTTGAAACAAAGCTTAGTATATTACAAACGCCCCGCAGTTTTACCCGCATTGTGATGAAAAATGGTGATGATGATGATGATGAAAATGTTGAAGTGATGATGATGTTTTTATGTTATATATATATATATATTGTTATATATATGATGATATATATGTTGTCCTATGTGTTAATCCAGGGTATAACCCAACTCCATACCAAATTTCGTCTAAATCGGTTGAGTAGTTTCAGCGGCAAAACTACTTCGAACTACGTTCCAGCCTAACATTCACACTTACAAACTTACGCATTTATAATATTAGTAAGATAAGATAAGATTTGCGTTTACAATATTTCTAGCCTTATATTATAACTCTACATTGGTAGCGCGGACTGCATTATGTAAGTCGTACGAAATCAACAAATTCCCAGAACTTGATTGCGTAATTTTTTTACGGGTAGAGGTGTAAATAAAGTCAAACACTCAAACCCACCATTGTATGGCAACGTACCCAGTTGGTTTTTAATACTTCTTAATTTATTTTAATACAAAAGTAGCTGTGTAATATTAAAATTTAATTAGGAGACTGATCGACTGATGTAAGTCTGATATAGTCAATTGGAACAAATATTCGCAATTGAATCAACCATTTGAAATGTAATTTGTATTTAGTTTATCGTCAACGACACAATAGTTTGAAATCCTCTTGATTTCGGCGAGCTTGATCCGAATAATATCCGATTGAATGAGCTAGTACAAATCTAAATATCAAGCCAGAAACTACTTAATGACTCAAATATTGTCTATGGAATAAAATTAATGAACTAACTTTTTTACTTGTTTATGATTATACTACTTATTGTTTATGTTTTTTTTTTTCAATATGATAAATTTATATCTGTTAATTAATTAGAATAATACCATGATTATTAAAATTTGATAGTTGCCGTTGATATGACAATTTTTATGTATTAAGTATGCGTCCTCTAGTTTAGAATATACATCGGGACTGACAGAATACAATATAAATCACGAAAAAAAAAACATTACTATGTAATTTATGTCTAGTTTTTTATAAATAATATTATATTATAAAGAGGAAAGAATTGTTTGTTTGTTTGCATTGAATAGGCTCCGAAACTACTGAACCGATTTGAAAATTTTTTCACTGACGGGAAGCTACACTATCCCCGGGTGACATAGGCTATAATCTATACCCGTGCGAAGCTGGGGCGAACCGCTAGTATTTTTATTTTATTTTATTTATATATTTTATTGCGTAATCTCTAGATTTGAATCTAATATGCTTAATACGATGCAAAGTAATATTGTTTTAACACTTTATGCGAAATGTACATGTGTTTTTAAATATGACGTGTATGATTTACTTGTTTTGTGCGAATAAACTATCCTCATCTCTAACAAACGATTCAATTTCCTGCATATTGTGTAACATCGTAACTGCAACTGTACAATCCGTTATTCCTCCGATAACTTCACAAACGCCTGATGTCTCACCAGTCTCGCTCATGGCTCACTAACTTCCAGGAAAGTTCCAGAAGTATCTGTCACACTCGCAGTTTTGAGTCACACTTTTGAATTATGGAATGTGCAAACACGTAATGCACTAAATGTGCTTTGCAATCTGCTTTAAATCCCATGTCTATTTGTCAGTCGTAATAAGTAAAAAATTTACATCAAATTAACTTAACTATTGTAATATATCAAAGAAGTCAGAAATTACCTTCGCATCTTTCACAATACAGCACCGATTTTTCTGAAAAAAATTTGTTGTGTGGTTTGTACATAATCAACGGTACGAGCCACTTAGTCGGTTTAAAAAAAACTGTGGTTTTTAGTCATCATGTTTAATAAATAATATTTTTATTCCGTCTTTCATAAAATACTGTAACAAATTTTTTATACTTTCATCATCATCAGCCAGAAGACGTCCACTGCTGAACATAGGCCTCCCCTTAGACCTCAGTACTGAATGACAGCCTGAGATCTGCAGCCACTGGATGCCCGCAACTCTCACGATGTCGTCAGACCATCTAGTGGGAGGCCTACATATTTCCTTTATACGCTTTGATCATATTTTATTACTTAAATATTTATTACCTTTTTTTCTAAATTTTTTTTGAGAAACTAAAGTTATATGATTATTAACGGGATATTTACCGTGGTAAGGTTGTGGAAAGAAACTGATGAAACCGAAGGTGGAACGACAGCCGACCTTTTTGCCATATGTTAAAGGAGTCACAGACAAAATAGGTCGAATTCTTGACAAATATGCTATCAAGACCATATTTACTCCTCATCAGAAGATTGCGCAATGTCTGCGTTCCCCTAAGGACAAGATTCCTTTTCAGCATCCCGGGGTGTACAAAATTAACTGCAGCTGCGGAAGTTCGTACATAGGACAGACGAAGCGAACTGTTTCATGCCGCATCAAGGAACACATAAAGGCAGTAAAAAACAATGAAAGACACAAATCTGCCATAGCTGAACATCTGCTGGACGCGGGTCCTAACCACTGGATTGAATTCCATAACCCTAAAATCTTGTCCACCGAACGCCATTACATACCAAGGCTAGTAAAGGAAACTATCGAGATCTCGAAATGCCAGAATTTCAATCGAGGTGATGGTTTTCAACTCGCCAGTGCGTGGAATCCAGTATTAGGTTGTTTTAAAAATAAAAGTCCGCGTTCAAAATGTGTTCAAAATACTATACGCAGTGATACAGTGAGTGTGTTTTGTCGGGATTTAGGATCGAGTTCGAGTTCCAGTGATAACCGTAGCAAAAGACTAAGAAAGAGGGTAGATCGTTATGTCTGCACCTAACTTTTTAACTTTTCGACCAACCACCCGCATTCTTCAGTCTTCCCGTGAACATGGTGCATGTAACTGCGCCGAAATATCGGGAGCTCATTCCACAACCTTACCACGGTAAATATCCCGTTAATAATCATATAACTTTAGTGAACAACCGTGATAGTTTAAAACAGTGTTTTTTTGAGAATATTTCAGGAGATAAATATTTTAACCATAAAATTGTCTTCGAAAAGGTTGCTAATTAGTACTTACCTAGTTCAATCCCATTTCAAAGTTATTTGATGGTAATTGGGAGCTTAATGATCCTAATGTGAAAATAGCTATAAAACGATTTGGAACTTTTAATTAGGAAACTTCCGCCATAAGCTTACCAAGCCTAAAAGTTGATGAATAAGGGTTTTACTAAAATCATGGTGGTATTTATTCGTGACCGAATCATAATTATGAATTTTAGAAATAGTTTTTGTTTTAGACGGGCATATGCCCATATTTTTTAAATAAGTTAATAGTAAAAAACTTTTCATTACTCATACTCGGAAAGTAGGTCTGAAGTTGCCAGAGGAGCGGGCTGAAAGTAATACATTTCAGCCCTAGGGAGAATCACTTTCAACTGACAGTGACAGTTGACAAATTACAGACACTCAAATTATAAAAATAAAACTAGTTCTATTTTCACATTTATTTGTGTTGAACCATGTTCCAACTTTTTTTTTCTCCTCAGAGGATTATGGTCCCGTACTTCTCGTGCATTTGCCAGTGTCAGGATGTATCAAAAAAAATTGGCGCTAATCCGATCTTCATTGTAAAATTTTGTTTATACTTCCGTATAGCAGATTTGTATTAACACAATGGAGTTCATCTGATTCCGATATGGATTGAACGCCTGATTTCATAAGAAAAGAGGCTAAAGCAGTAGTGGAAAATATCTAATAACAATATGCCCGGAAAAACCTTTCACTAAATATATAAGTAATTGCTCTAAGTTTACCATAAACTTTAAATAAATTTCACACCAAAAATTTTGATTTATGTAAAATTTAATTCACTCATATTTTCTTTAGTCAGTTCATGTTTTTATTTTTAGTTTCCTTGTATTCGTAATGAAAAGCACAGTGTTTACCTCGGGGTTAAAGACTTATTTAGTCCCTCGAACTATTAACGCCCTCGCTACGTTCGGGTGACAAATCCCATCTCGGGACTAAATAAGTTACTTTCACCCTCGGATAACAATGTACTATTTTATGTAAACAAGCTTTTAGCCTTAGCATATTTGCATTATTAAATATCTATTTTGAAAGGATTTTGATAACATAAAGAATCTTTCCTTCAGTCAAAAATATAATAAATTACAGTTATATGATTATAATGGCATATTTATCGTGATTTTGGCACTGTCACACAACATGTTAACGGGAAGACTGACGAATGCGGGTAGTTGGTAGAAAAGTTCAAAGTTAGGTGCAGACAAAACGATCTATCCTCTATCTACAACTATATTGAACACCAGTGATAGTTTAAAACAAAAAATAAATTAGTTCTATTAGTTTCCTTTGAGCCACAAATCATACATGAAAATATGAAAAATAAGACTCATAAATACAATTCAAGCGCCAAACGTCTGACAAGTGAGTAACTGACATAACCGCGACCCGCAATACTCGTAGTTGAGTAGGTATACCAATTTACGTCCATCACTCAATTCACACGGAATTGGTCTGCGTATCGAAATTTCATCGGTATTCCCAAGCTATTTGATCTTTGAGGGCTTACAGTGCTTAATTTTTTCACAAATTTTGCCTATAACTTTTATCTTTCACAATGTTATCCTACTGGATGTAGGTATATCAAAGAATATTACGTTAAAAGAATATCTAAAAATGATATGATTTTTATTTAAATTTTTAGTAGTTTTTGTAATTAAATTCTTGTTATAAATTGTATCAGAATGTAGGGAACGTTTTGATAAAACATAATAGAATATTTTTATTTAAAAGATCATCTCCGTCGCCATCCGTCATCTCGTCTACCTCTGACTACGGGTATTTTAGTGTTCGAAACTTTAAGAATTAAAATAATATAAAATACACGCGATAATATTCATTAAAATGTTTAATCTCAATATTGAGTGACAACATAAAACAAATTGTCGCTTTCGTTTAACCGCCATCTCGCCTGATACTAAGAGATGATTCGGTCTACGATGGAGCGTGAATGCAGTGAAGAAACCGATTCACTCGTGACTTGAAAACACCTAGATTGTAACTATCGGGGAATACCTGCCATTCCGCACATTCCATAGTCTAGCGGTTTATACAAAATACAAGTAATTTAATATGTAATATCAGATATAGTAAAAAAATATATTGTAAAAGTTGACAAAGGGCACCCAGGATTACGTGGAGAATCAAATGAAACAATTAGAAGAAAAAAAAAACAAGTAGAATAAAAAAGCTTTGTACGGGCTTTCGGAATATCAACCATGTAACAATGTCGTCGGAAAGTCTGAGCGTCAGGTTGTTCTTATATTTTATAACGGAAATTATGAGAATTATGCATGAGCTCTATAATACGAATAGGTTATAAGGAAAAATAAACAATATTGCTTGTCGCATTGGCACCACGCATGTAGCAGATTTTCTCCAATATCCGACAGAAGCAAAATCCATTTCCTTTGAATGTGGGCGACCTACTTTCATAAACTTGCATGCATACAAATGACTTGAAATTAGATCATTAATATTCGTAATGGAATGTCATGCAGACAAGGATACCTATACCTATAATGATTTTAATAGGGTGATTTTCTGCGTGAGAGCGACGGATCTCGAGAGAATCTCCGGTATTTATTACATGTCTTCTTGATGTCAGTTTAATTTAATTAATCCTAGCTGTCTCACAATTTATCCTAATAATTTCACCAATTATTCTTTTTTAGCAAGTCATTAAAATGCTAATATTTTTAATTTTATTTTCGTTGATCTGCTCTATATTTTGTAGTCAGTGTTTTTATAGAGAACTAGCGGTCCGCCCCACCTTCGCACGGGTATAGATTATAGCCTATGTCACCCGGGGATAGTGTAGCTTCCCAACAGTGAAAGAATTTTTCAAATCGGTTTAGTAGTTTCGGAGCCTATTCAATGCAAACAAACAATCAAATCTTTCCTCTTTATAATATTATTATATAGTATAGATTAATAAGTCCGGTAGCATATTTTGAACCTAGCATAAACCGGAAAGAATTTACTTTTCCTTGGCTGGTGTACACCGTGACATCACCTCGATTCTCCAGTCAGCGTTCTAGCTTAGAGAAACTTTATAGGTTTTATTTTATTTTAAACTCCAGAATGTGTAGTATCAAACAATGTAGGTCAGCGTGCTGCTCCTTAACGTTAACTATACAGTTCTAAACTGTAGATAGAGACGTTAAACTCTCGTTACTGGATATAGGATTTTCCCAATATTAGCAGCATCACCTTTATGTTAGCTTTATTCCAACTTTATGGTGTTTTCAGATTATTGAAGGAATCATGATGCAATTTTCTTTGTGGTAATAGTGGTTATAAAAATAGATATAAAAGCAAATTAGCAGTTAGTGGTAAACTATTTCTTGTTATATTACAAATAAATAAATAAAGCAAACATAAAAAAAAAAATTGGCACACGGCCAAATATTGGCAAATATTGGTCATCTGACCCCAAACTAAGCAACGCTTGTGATATATCTGTCAGATACTGATACACATACATGGTATTATTTTAAACACATAATTTAATAGATATTAACACCCAGATAAAGAACAAACACAAATGTTGATCACATGAATATATTTGTCCTAGGTGCATGAGAATCGAAACCAAGTGCAGAAGGCAGTTTCTTTACCAACTGCATATAGGCTTAAGTTTCTATATTTTTATTGAATAAATAGCTGACATACGTGGTCCTGTCTTAGAACTGTCAACGCGTAAAGTTAAAATCGTCGTTAAATTTTCCAATTTTCTGCGCAATTTTCTCAATTTTTCTTTCCGTAAGAACCTACAAAGTATTAGAAAACTTAAAATCGGTACGGCGTTCTCAAGTTATGGCGTGACCAAGATAAATAGGGATTTATTTTTATATACATACTTATATAGACAGATAGATTTTGCTCAAAGAACTTGCTTACAGAATATCCCAATACATGAAATATCCCTGACAAGTCACTACACCCTCACATTACGTGATAGAGGTCGTGAGTGACTATGTATATCTTGGACGATGTTTATCCTTTGACCAAGGAGGCTCTTGAGTAAAAGAGGTCACTAGACAAATTCAGCTGGAGTGATCTGCTTTAGGAAAACTTGCTGGCGTCTATTTAAATAATAGAACACAAAAACATATTGTAGAACAGTTTCATAAAATAACTTTTGTATGACGACTTTTAAATCAACGCTTCCGCAAATCCTCCTTGGTGCTTTGCCAATCCTCACATACGATGCTGAAATACGTAGCCTAAAATGACCACTCACAGCCGCACAAGGTCAAACTGCTCCAGCAGCTGCTGCACCGTGCTCCAACGTAGACTGCATCATCGCTTAACATCAGGCGAGATGGTGGTCAAACGCAAGATTATTATTCATATTAAAAGAAAACTGTTATAAAAGGCGATAGATATGGTTAAACGGATCTCTGGACTCAAGTGGAGATGCGCTTGAAGGGACACTGGGTACGAAGGAAAGACCGATGGTGGACCAAACCTGTCACATAATGGTGGCCTTGGATCGAAAAGCGACTACAGGGCAGACCACCAGCCCGTTGGTTGGACGACATCGTTAAGACGGCAGTAAAACAGTAGACGATTCGGGCACAGATGGCGCTCTCATAAGGAGACCTACACGCAGCAGTAGGTGAAAATAGTTGCTGTAGATGATTAGGCTTAAGTGTGACCACTAATTTGCTGGATGTCAAGTAATACAATGATGCGGACTACGATAAAGCATGCCTTGACAAACTCGAAATATTTTTAACAAACCCCATATTTTCACAAAATCCTGTAACTGCAGTAAGATAGCCCCAATATTGATTTTCCGCACTAGCCAGTAATTTATAGCAGAGCCGAGTAAAATATTACCTTTTTAAGTAAAGCTTTCAAGTCTCGGTTTAGGTTCAAAAAGGATGAAACTGTACAAAAAGTGCAAGCTTTCTTGGAGCCTGCGGTTTTTATTTGAAAATGTTGCATGTGCTTTTTTTTCAGCTGCAACATTGTTGGCGTAAATAACGATGTTAACAACTAACGCTGCAAATTCGCAAAAGCATAGGTTTTTTTTTTGGTATTTTGTTACTAGAACAGTAGGTAAGTTCAGGTCGGGGAGTTATTTAGTGCGTCTCTCATCAGAAATGCAAATTAATAATATCAGACGACTGTCTGGTTGCGTTTACAAACTAACCAGACAGCTTAATGTAATTGTATTGAGCGATGGTAGCTAAGCGGTATCATGTGCGCTTTACAATATGAGGACATCCAGTTCGATCCTCGGCCCTGCACCAATGACTTATTTAGTACTTAAATAAAATAT
Organism: Agriopis marginaria; assembly: GCA_932305915.1. NCBI lineage: Eukaryota > Metazoa > Arthropoda > Insecta > Lepidoptera > Geometridae > Agriopis > Agriopis marginaria. The sequence goes on from OW029926.1 coordinate 7,082,588, forward strand.
GTGCAGTTTTGATGTGTTCGATCCCAACAAGCAAAAGAGGGTAGATGGAAAATAACTTCATCGATTCTTTTTTTTTCTATCGTTGATCGGTAGAAGCCAATCCGTCATAGCGGTTCGCTTGGGACGCACGTTGCGTACCTACTTTCGCGGTGCGTGCGCAGAAATCACCACCATCCAGGACATTCCTTTAGAACCTCTGGGTTCGTAACTCAGTGCTGTGAGCTCACAAAGAACATTGGAGAACAATATTTCACCAGTGCAGTTCAGTGGCCGTGCCCTGGCTGTGCCACATAAGACCGAGATTGCTGCTGAAGCCGTATGGGCGATCGTGGATTTAAGGTTGGTGGAGTTTTCCTTTTTACCTTCGTCAGCTTGCAGGGATAGTTGTCCGTTTTATTACCTGATCGTTCTGGATGCACCTCATACAGTCCACTAACAAAATCTTCTCCCAGAGACTGTACGTGTATCGTACATGATGTCTTTGCTCAAAAACGGTAAAGAAAAACATCGTTAGGGAACCAGTATTTCCGAAAACCGTTTAAGGTTTTTGATAAAAAATATGATATGTACCAACATGCACTGGGCCGGCATATCTAGCCTCTCTCGCTGAGAGAAGGCCTGTGTCCCAGCAGCGTGATGTCGAAAGGCTGATAATGATACTGGTTTGACATTTAACATGGACATGAACAGCAAGCGCGACCTTGACGTAACTGTAGCGTTGAACGCGGGCGTAGTGAGAAATTGGTTACGAACTCTGATTTCGTAGACGGCTAAAGGGGCGTAGTGCGATGGCAGCGTAGCGTCACGCGATAGTAACGTGGAGTAGCACAACGCAACGTAGCGTAGCACAATAGAAACGTAGCGTAGCGTGACGGAAACGTAGTGTAGCATAACGTACTTACTTTATCGTTTGTTTTTATATGTATTATATTGTTTATTATGTTTTATGTGTGTTACATTGCACATCTGCTGTTTGACGTGCGTGACGTCACCTGTCGGTTCCAACGGAAGACCAGCGCTGGTTGTTTACAACCAGCATTACGCTGAGTTGGCACCGGTTTGTGACAGAAACTATTTTCTTTTTCTTGTGTTTAACTCGTGATGTCCTTGTATCTTTGTTCCTGTCATAAATAAATAAATATTTTTCTTTCTTTCTTTTTAACGGAAACATAGCGTAGCGCGACGGAAATGTAGCACAGCGTGACTGAAATGTAGCCCAGCGTGACGGAAATGTAGCGTAGTGCGACGAAAACGAAACGTAGCGCAATGAAAATGTAGCGTAGTGCGACGGAAATGAAGTGTGACTACTGAGTGCAACGTAACTCAACCTCCGTGTTACCGACAGACTTGTAAAGCTACTTAGAAACTTACACACACTAGCTTTACACAGTCATAAGCTACTACTTAGATTTACATAGTCTGTGGATAAATCTTTGGCGTTTCCACAGCTTAGTGCACCTTAGCACGATTGCAGCGTTGCTTGTCGTCCACGACTAAACTTGTTGCAAATATATCTGAACTCTTTTGTTTTTAAGAGTATTGTCATAATAAAGTAGATTTGTACTTTATCAACATGACACTATGCAATCGAGAATGGACAAACAGTCAGTCATGATCCAAGAAAACAAGGTCTAGCGCTCTGGAAGTGGTCCCGCAATGACGTCACTGTCCAGTTGCCACTTTATTCTATCAAACACAGATACTGGGAAACAATTTATTTAATAATCTATTAAATAAAATACAAAAAGTGTTTCAATTGTCATTTGGTTTGTCCGCTCAAGCTATTCAAGTTAAGCACGAATTGAACATATTAATCATAATTTCATCAAAACCACATTGATTTATTAGATTCCCACAGGTAATAATATACGGATATTGGGGAGTTATAATTTCACGTTACTGTTAACACAGAAAATCAGTTGTTACGTGGTCTATCGTCATCTCTCTCGAACCTGTTGTAAATTACTTATTCTGCTCTTTCTTATGCACGTGTACGTGTATTGATGACATCATTGCGGGACGCCCACGTGACATTTTTTCTCGGATCGCTATACCCCGCGGAGTATATTATTATATATATTGCAGTCAGTATATCACTATTCGTATATCCTGTCGACACCACTTGACATTTATGACACGTCAGAGTCCCTCGTCCGAATTGACTGTCGCCAAGTTTGACACGAGGTGTGTTTGCGAAGCTTTCTGGGAAGTTATAGTGCTTGTCTATATATTTATTTTATGTCCAGAGGTTGACACTAAAACATTATCCCTCTTACTAACGAACTTGGAATGATCTTGGAAAAGTTACGCCGTATTTTGTCTTTTTCTATTTAAATTTTTAACTTGTTCGAAGATTTTATTACCATATGCAACAGCGATCTCTTACCATCAGGTGGCCCCATTAGCTTGTTTGCCACACATGGTATAAAAAAACACAGACATAAAAATGTATGTGAAAAATGCTACTGCAGTACCGCATATTTTTTGAGTTAAAAAGTTAACTAACTAAAGTCAACTAAAGTTACTGTTTGTGATATATTGTAGTGATGTTAGTAAAGTTTGTGTAGGCAACTAACATTTTCTCCAGAAGTTAATTATTTGAAAAAGTGCATCATCTTTCACGAGACAAGCGGAGTAAAAGAAACGAAGGAAGTGGAGCAAAGCCATGTGAACGTTTGAGACGTGTCTAGCAGTCGTTATGTTACATAATCTTAGGCCCTTTCAGACTATGCTATAATATCGCATCATGATTTTACTATGCCATAGGTGACTGACGGGCTGCCTAATGGTAAGCAGTCACCGTCGCCTATGGATACTTGTAACACCAGAGGCATCACAACTATGTTGACGACCTTTTAAGAATCTATTAACTCGCCTTTTGAAGAGCCCCGTGGTGTAGGTTCTTGGAAGCACCGCAGAAGGTAGTTTATCCACATTTTGTTATAACTATATTGTTCATAACTATAAATTACTAGCGACCCGCCCGTCCGGCTTCGCACGGGTTTAATTTAAGTGCGAAGCCGGGGCGGGTCGGTAGTTATATATATAAACCTTCCTTGAAAATTTATCTAATTGATGGTGAAAACCGCATCAAAATCCGTTGCGTGGTTTAGGAGGAGTTAGCGGCCATACAGACGTACATACAAACAGACGCGGAAAGCAACTTCAATATAATATACTATGTAGAGAAGAAGAGATAGAGAAGAAGATAGCGTAGTTTGAATAGGTATTTACCTCCCGACGTGGGTGTCGACTATCTCGAGGAATAACTTCCGATGTGTCGTGCTTTCTCACTAATAGAATTAATGTGTTTTCCTTGTTTGTTTTTGTTATATTTATGATAGTTATGAATGCAGTGTAAGCTTATTTTAGCTTTTAGCAAAAGCCACTAGTTTATTTCTTTAAAAATTAATAACCCGACAATGGTTTGTTTTGTGGATCTTTTTGGTCTGGTTGATGTAACGCGTGACTAAAAAGATGGCCTCTACTTTGCTCATAGGTGAGCATTGCTACTTGCTATACATAGAATGCCCATTTTACTTTTTTTCACAATTTTTTTCATTTGCCCACAATTTTTTTTCTATCGGAATGCCAGAGCAGGTCCAAAAAATCGACACCGTTTTATGGTTGATATTCCGAAAACCTGTACGAAGCGCTTTGATTCCATTTTTAGTGTGCGAACTGCTATTCTGTGGAATGCGCTGTCTGAATTGGTGTTCCCCGGTAGTTACAATCTGGGTGTCTTCAAATCACGAGTGAATTGGTTTCATCTAGGCAAGCGTGCTCCATCGTAGACCGCATCGTCACTTTTCATCAGGCGAGTTGGCGGTCCAACGCAAGCCTGTTATTAAATATAAAAAAATAAAACAATTCCCACTGGTATAGTAACTTAATAGATTCGTTCTTAAGGTTCCGTACCCATAAGGTGTAAACGGGACCCTATTAATTAGCCTACGCTGTCTGTCTGTCCGTCTTTCCTTTTAACAGCTGTATTTTTTTAACTGTACGAGATAGCCATTTGTCATTTTCACAATTATGTATAAATGGTGCATGAACTAAGAAATAATAATGAAGTTTAAAAGTAAAAACCGAAGGGGGTTTTTAAACAACAAACCTTGTCAAAAACGTATTTTTGTATTTGCTTTAGTGTAAAAACGGTAATGCTACTGTTTGTTTTGGTGTTATAGAAATGTCTATCTATACTAATATTATAAAGATAAAAGATTTGATTGTTTGTTTGTTTGCATTGAATAGGCTCCAAAACTACTGAACCGATTTGAAAAATTCTTTTACTGTTGGGAAGCTTCACTAACCCCAGGTAACATAGGCAATATTATATTTTCAAAAAATAGGGATCCTTACTAAAACTCCAATAATGTAACCCAAGGTGTAAAAAAAAAAGATTTACAATTTTAACTTTGCGTGTTTGACAGTTCTAAGACAGGACAACGTCTGTCAGGTTAGCTGCTAGCTAACCAACAAGCTAGAAATTTTAAACCTTGATCATAAATTTCACATTTGCTGCTTCTCTGAAACACACCTTCGTGATGAACAAGCAGATATTCTTCAACTAGATGGCTACACAAAAGCTACACACTATTCACGAAAGTATAAAAAACAGGGTGGTGTTGCCATTTATGTAAAATGTAATATACAATATTCAAAATTAGATTGGGTTTCTGATATGGCCATCGAAACTCACTTCGAAAGTTGCGGTATTCTAATACCAGAACTAAACTTTATAATTATATGTTTATATAGAGCACCTACTGGTAATTTTAATCTTTTCATAAATACGCTTGAAACGTTACTAATTAAATTGATGAGAAATAGATCAAACACAAAAAAAGTTTTCATTCTTGGAGATTACAATATAAATATTTTAGAAAAGAACAGAAGGTCAGAACAATTTTTGACAACTTTGAAATCATTTAAAATGCATCCAACATTTACTGATCCTACTAGATATACGTCTCATAGTCAAACATGCTTAGACAATATTTTAACCAATTTAAAAAAATATAAAGCTGAAATATTAGATGTAGGGATATCAGATCACACTGCCTTAAAACTAGAAGTCAAGACAAGCTTAAGCTATAATGAAAAATATTGGTATGTAGAAAGAAGAAATGTTGATAAATACATAGTAATTTTCTTGAAATATCTATCTCAACTAAGGTTTTCTGATATATACGAGCAAAATAATCCAAATACGGCTTTTAATATTTTTATGGAAATGTTCAATTTAATATTCGATTTGTGTATTCCTATAGAAAAAATTAAAATGTCTTACAAGAAAAAACCTAACTGGAAAACCAGAGGTATTATTTTAGCAAGTAAAAAAAAGCGAAAAATGTACTTGAATACAATTTTTACAAATGATGAAACAAACATAAATAATTATAAAAGATATTCACATACGCTAAAGAAAATAATAAAACACTCAAAAAAGATAGCAAACATAAGATATATAAATAGAAGTACAAATAAAACGAAAGCTACTTGGGGGCTAATAAAGCAATACACAGCTCCAACGAATATAATACGAACGACTATCGATACCCTAATTATAAACAATGAAAAAATAGTTGACTCTACTTGCATATCAAACATACTGATCAAACACTTTACAAACTCAAATATCAATGACAACCTTACCTCAAAAGACACAAATTGTTCTCATAATCAGCTAAACTGTAAGTCTATTTTCCTAGCACCAGTAGACCATACAGAAATAAAAAAGATTGTCAACAGTTTAAAAAGCAAAAAGACTACTGGATATGATAAAATATCGATGCAAGTAATCAAACAAAGTTTATTTATTACGCTAGAACCCCTTGTACACATCATAAACTTATCATTAGAAACCGGTATTTTCCCAGAATACCTCAAAGTAGCTATAATTAAACCAATCCATAAGAAAGGTTCAAAACACGATGCAAACAACTACAGGCCAATAGCACTTCTCCCTTGTTTTTCAAAAATATTTGAAAAAGTTATCTATGATAGACTTGCATCGTTTTTTAACCAGAACAACACAATAAATACTAATCAATATGGTTTTCAAAAGGGAAAAAACACTTCTTCGGCAGTATTCAAAATGTTAAAGCAATTAAGTGAGGACATTAACCTAAAGAAACCAGGTATTGCTATTTTTTTGGACTTATCCAAAGCTTTTGATTGCGTAGTACATGATACACTGTTAAATAAATTAGAAAATGTGGGTATAAGAGGTAATGCCCTAAAACTCATAGAGTCATATCTACATAATAGAACCCAATCAGTAGTATTGGATGTCTATAATAAATCTACCAAGATAATAGAACAAGTGGCTTCAAATCCTGAAATCATGACTACAGGCGTACCACAGGGAAGTATTCTAGGGCCAATATTATTTTTACCTTACGTTAACGAATTACCCCAAATTACAAAACACTTATGTGTAATGTTCGCAGACGACGCAACCATATATATACCCAACCGCAATAATAGCAAACATGAATATGAAATAGAAATAAATAATACACTAAATACAGTAGGTACATGGTTAGAAAATTTAAACTTAAAATTAAACGTTGATAAAACAAAACTAATTCAGTTTAGAAATTATAAACAACAGCCACTAAAACTTAACATCTCATATAGAGACAGTAATATTAATACAGTAGAAGAAACTAACTTCCTTGGTGTCTGCATAGACACACACTTAAATTGGAAATCACAGATAAGTAAAGTAAATAATAGATTAGCTCAATACTGTTACGTTCTGTCTATACTTAGAAACATATCATCTAAAAAAATTGCATTAAACGCCTATTATGGTTATGTTTACCCTCAGTTAAGTTACGGTGTGATATTCTGGGGGGCTTCCGTTGAACTTGAATCAACCTTCATTTTACAAAAAAGATGTTTAAGAATTATATTTAAACTTGAAAATTTGGACAGTTTGCGTGACATATTTAAAAATAATAATATCCTGACACTCACTTGCATTTATATTTATGAAATCTGCATATTTGTAAAATGTAACGAAAATTATTTTTTTAAAACAAAATCGAGTCGTACTGATATTTTACGAACTAAACAAAAATATAATATTTTTATGCCACAAATTAACAATAGTATGTACCATAATAGTCCATATGTAATGGCACTCAAGATTTATAATAAGTTACCTACTGATATGAAAATGTTAAGCGATAACAAATTCAAAACAAAAATAAAGTCATGGCTTATTTCCAAAGGATATTACAACTTAAAGGAATATTTTGGTGACTAATTAAATTTTTATTGTTAATATTATAATTACAATTTTATTGTTAATACTTCAATTTTATTACTTAATTTTTTATTACAATTTTATTGTTATTATTATAATTAGAATAACTTTATAAACCAGTTATTTTAAGTTAGCATAATACCTACTCACTTTAAGTTATTGTACGCTCGTAAAGGGCAGACTGTTGATACTACAATGTTTATACCATCTTCTGTACACAGTTTTTACAATTAAATGATTTCTGATTCTGATTCTGATTCTGATAGCTAGTCTGTTAATAAATTAGATTTACATGTTTTTTACGGTTTTATTTCATGCCACCTCTCTTGATTATATTTGAATCGACAAAACATGATACAAAGTGATTAATATTGTTGACACCCTATTATGCTTATAAATACATGTATGATTTACCTCGTATTTTCTACAAATAAATTCTCTGTATTTTCTAGAGTCTATAATCTAGACTGATAGTGTTCAAGCGAAACGCTCAATTGTCAAACCCCTTCTCTATGATATTAAACGTTGACCGCGTCCAATTGTTAGAATTCGTCACGTGATTTACAAAGCGTAGCAAGCCGTGTGTCAAATAGTATGTAGCCTTTGAAGCCTTTTACAGGTCCCTATTACATTAAAACAGTGTACAACCCTGCAATTTTCCGTCCTATCAAAAATATATCTGTTTCGTTCTGGTAACAACAGTTTTGGCATACGGGTTAAGAAGTTAGCATATTTAATGCGTTTATGCTAAATTAGCACTTCTTCTATGCTATTTATTATCTATGCCCGCGTCAAAAACCTAGTAAATATAAAATACGGTTAGATTTTGTAAGTAAATAAAACACAGCAAGATAAATCTGTTGATGCGAGATCCCAACACATCAACGCTTTACTGCCGTTCATAGCCCGCGCTTGTGGCAATAAAAACAGCGGACTGCCCATAAAAAAATGTCATAAACATGATATCTTTGAGAAGAGCTAGTTTTGCGGCTGCACTTTTACGATGCAGCCACTTTTCAGTTTATCTGGAGAGCTATTGGATATCTTTTATCGGATCCTCTTTATGGTGATATTGTCGTTTTAGAAAACTTTGCTAATGTCGTCTGGCCGTGAAAAGTCAATGAACGTTTCAATTAGAATTGGCCACTTTGTGGCATGACTAATATAATACTAGCTAAATCCTGTAGTGTTACCAGAGATTTTCCAGTTTACAGCACTTCCTGTGGGAAAAAGTACCCTATTTACACCCTTACGATGTACACTATCATCCTGCTAAATTTCTTTAAGATCACCCTAGCCGTATAGTCATGAAAAGTGAACAAACAGACAGAGAGACAGAGTTACTTTTGCTTTTATAATATTAGTAAAAAATAACCAGAGTCACCGACATAGCTGTTAAAATTTGTTACTTGAAGTGGCCACATCGCTCGAAGAACCAATAACCGATGGGGAAGAAAGGTTCTGGAGTGGAGACCACGAACCGGAAGACGCAGCGTAGGGAGGCCCCCCACTAGATGGACCGACGACATTGTGAAAGTCGCGGGCATCCAGTGGATGCAAAAGGCAGGCTGTCGTTCAGTGTGGAGGTTAAAGGGGGAGGCCTATGTTCAGCAGTGGACGTCTTCTGGCTGATGGTGATGATGATGATGATGAATATTAGTAAGGATAGTTTTATTTTTTAGAAAATAATTAAAAATTCTGGTTTTTAACGAATAAAGTACGGACTACTTTCTTATTTAATTCATGGAGCTGCAGTAGATCGCAAACATGTGAAACCCATCAAACCACTCGAGGCTTTTTCTCGGTGAAACGATTCCGTCGTTTTGCCGCTATGTGGCACAGTGGCAAACCGAATAATAAATATTCTATACTTAGTATGAGATTTCATAAAACGAACCCTTCTATTGATTACCAATATTTTGGAACAAAGAATACATAATTATAACATGATATTATATGAAATATAGTATGTATTTTTATTTAAAAATGTTTATCAGTTACGTTGAGTAAACGGCAAACATCTTGAGCAAAAAGTACCGTATTTTGGGCGTAATAGAGTAAAACCAATTGCGTGGATTCGTGCAGTCGAAACCTTCTCGTCCGGGTTCTGTCCGGTCTAAAAATCATATTTTACAGTCAAGGTAATTTTTAAAATGTTTGCCGCTATCTGTACCAATTTTAAGCCAGAGACTTTCGTCCCTTGAATATGACAAGATGTTCTAAATATATATGCTGTGCTAATTTCGAAATATTGCAAACATTTTTAGTGTCCTAGTTTCCATCTTACGTTATACTGTAAATAAGGTACTCTTTAAAATAAAAGTATACAGGCTGGAAACTTTCATAGCGACAGTGATGGCAGCTACCTTTACCAATATAGCTATATGAAAACACAAACTTCAGAAATTGAAAAATATCTTTCATCATCATTCATCATCATCATTTCAGCCATAGGCCTCCCCCATCGATCTCCAAAAGGGCCGGTTGGAAGCGGCCTGCATCCAGCGTTTCCTTGCGGTCTCTTTTAGGTCGTCTGTCCATCTTGTGGGTGGACGTCCTACGCTGCGCTACCGGTCCGTGGTCTCCATTCCAGAACCTTTCGGCCCCATTGGCCATCTGATCTGCGTGATATGTGCCCTGCCCACTGCCACTTCAACTTGCTAATCCGGTGGGCATAAATATCTTTACCATCACCATAATAATATATTTCCCAAGATCTACTTACCGTAGACCGCTGACTGGCGAGAAACATGACGATACCAGAGCAACCACGACCGATGGTGTCCTCTTGTACCGGAAGCCAAGATCTATTTCAGAATCGAACGACATCAATCTTTTTATTTTGAAAATCTGATTTGGTCTGATATGTATGGGTAAAAATATTTAGTGATATCTGAAGACAAACAGCATGAAACAATATAAACAGATTTTTTTTCTTGCTGACTGTATTTTTTTCCCAAAGCAAAAGGGACAAAAATTAGATGATTGACTGTATTTGAACCTGCACAAGAATCCGGGATCCGATTATTAGCGTATAATATAATAAGATTTCAATAGTAAATCCAAAAGTGTGAAACCCAAAAAAGTACTTTCCTATCAAAATATTTCCAATATCCATATGTTTTGTCATATAGTTTTCATTTAGCTAAAACAGTTGCCGCCTATTCCACCCTTTATAATTATGGATACGCAAAGTGGCTTAGAATCACTTTGACTTTCCATTAGGCGAGATCGCGGTCAAAAGTTAGCCTACCTTGATGAAAAAAAAAAAGAATTTCGTGGATTTTTTTAGTAATAAAACAAACTTACTTATACAAACATGTTTTTATTCTCTCCATTCTGTATTAACATTTAGTTAGACATCAACAATGTTTAGTTTACGTATCGAATGTATAGAAGAAATGCATTGTGCGATTCTGGTTACTTATTTTTCCTTCGAACAGTCTTATTATTTACAATTAAAATCTCACAAGCTTATGGTAGACAATTAGATTTGGGCAGAAAAAATAATTATCTGATGAATAGTTGGACTGGTAATTTTTCTAGACTATTCTTTAAGTAATTAGAAAGCCTATTTTTGTTTTTAATCTAATCACGATGTATTGTTAGGTACATTGAATGGGAAAGAGCCCAATTATTATTATCTTTGAATCAAAGATGTTTGTTGAGAACTAACGAACTTTAAATACATAGAAAAAAAACATGGTGGTTATGCATGCGACTTTAGTGTTGCAATTGGTTACCACCAGGTTATTTCAATAGGCTTTGCTTACCAGTCCACCTAATGCATACTTCAAATTTAATACATTGTCCATAATTATGTTTGTGCATTGTTGTTAAAGCGCAAATTTTTTGAGACAAATCAATAGGAATACAAATTGGTTATCGCAAAGAAAATTATATAATCATGTATATTTATCACGGGCGCACAGATAATATATAATAAAATGTATAGTTATACAGCCGTGCTATTCTTTAACTTACAAATGAAATGAAATACCGTTTGTAAGACTTAACTATTGCTTATTTTTATGAGTAAACAAAAATAAACATATCGCTTCATTATAAAAAAACTACATATGGATTTTTGGTATTAACTTTTGAATAGTTCCTCTAGCACCTAATAACCCATTTTCTACATTACTTACTTCATGAGATAAAATCTCTACTTTCTATGCTTTTTCATCATAAATACAAATCTATCTTTACTTACATAATTATCTATACAATCATTAAGTATATAACTTTCAAACCTATTTTAATTTATTGCGAATTTAATTATATTTCTATGTTAGAAGTACCTTTGAAAAAAAAAAGAGTTTCATTTAAAAAACCAGAGCATGTTTCAATTTAAATATAATAAAATGATGTTCACAATAAAGATAACACAAAATAATATTAGGTACTTACTTCCTATATAGTTGTATTTCTAAAATAACCAATGAATTAAAAATTAAAATAACTAAAACAAATATTTAATTTGATGATATTATAGGCATATCTCATACTGATCAGACCCGTAGCCGTAACTGGTCCACAAATATTTAATACTATTTTATGAACATACTACCCACCAAATCAAGAAGTCCTCTTTGTCATCGCGCATTTTTTATTACAATAGTGTATTTGTATATGTTCCGGCGATACTTCCAAGTGAACTTTCACAGCTTTATCAAAAGTCACTCTCGGAAGTCATCGAGTCAATGTCACTTCAGTATCACTCGAACTTCTCGAACTCTCTTTTATTACATCAAGTTCTCTATTAGAAAGAGAAGACGTACGAGAAAATTTATGAGCACTATATTCACTTTTGTCTTCACACGAATCACGAACACATCCGTTACAATCGTCAACATCATCTTCACTGTCATCAACTACACCATTCACTTCAACTTCTAGTAAATTATCATTGTTTATACCGAAAGCATTACAACTTCTCTCGTGACTGAGACTTCGTATCCTATCAAGGTTTTGTTCTAAATTTTGCATTTCATCGTTCACTCCCGGCGACTCGTCAAACTTCCACTTAATATTTGAATTGAAATGCTCCACACCGGGATACATTCCTATACTATTGCTTCTATGCCCGAAGACCGGACAGTTTCGGAATTCTCACAAATCCGGATGTCTTCCATTACAGACCTTGGAGAAATTTCCCTCATCTAAGCTCAAGTTGGATCGCGACCGGCCACATTCCAAACCAGTACTAGGTCGAAATAGACACATGTCTGAATTCTTCAGTCGACATTGCCTTGAACATGATTCTATTTGAAATGCTTGTCTGTCAAGATGCCTGTAATCTGTTGGACCGTAGTCAAAAAATCTGGGATCGTGTTTGCAGTTGCTATGACAGCCTTTGAATGATCCGGTGCATCTCTGAGGGTCTCTATGGCATGATTTTTGAATTGCGTGAAGTGACGTGGATGACACTGTTCGTTCTAGTATTTCACCCCAATATTTTTCTCCTAAACCTTCAAATTCTCCTTTTGAATGCAACCCGTCTGATGTAATCGGAGATCCACAGCATCCTGTCGGTTTTTCATAACCTGGGTAAGATTTGGGCCGTCGACAGCAAATCTGCACAACAAAAAACATTAATTAAATGAAATTTCAACCAACAAATTTTAAGTCGTAAAAAATTTAAGTTGTCGGATATTCAAAATACTCGACGTAATTCTCTAACAGTCCAATATTAAATTCTTGTCTCATGAATGTTTTATTAGAACAAGATATAAATCTAGCAAACGATATCGAGAGTGTAATAATTTTGCGGTGAACGTTTTTATGCTGGGATATAAAATAATGTTCACTATTCCCGAGAGAAATTCATAAGGGTATTTTTTTTATAGATTGTACTCACATAGTATTGAAGAAGTTCGTGACTAATTCGCCTGAAGTGACTGTTTAGGAGCCAATATAGGAATGGGTTCCAGAAACTGTTGCTTAGCGCTAGCCACGTTACTATGAAATCCAAGGACGGAGGAACCTGTTGATGTAATGGCAATGTTACGGGGAGATATGAATATTTATAGGTAATACACAGACTGCTGAAGTTTGGATCGTGGAGGTATTTGATTTTATGAGCTGACTATAGTTTCTATTATTAGTGCAACTGATTCATAAAATGGTGAAGATAGTTTTTATTGCAAACACAAAATCAACAATAGTAAATTATTATAAATTCAAACCTTACTCTGGTTTTTCAGTTTTTTTATTATTTTAAATTAAATTAAATGCAAATTGTTTAACGCAATCATTACAAACTTTATAAAGAAATTTTATTACTAACAGTGTCCCTGTTAGTAATCAAATTTCTTTCTAAACTACATTCAACTAAAAAAATATATGCTAGGAATGTACTTTTACTGTACTGCTACTTTTAACATGTTTTAGACATGGATATTAAGTAAAAAAAAAAAAAAAATTAAACCCCATTTTTTATTTTATTAATATTAATTTGTCATGAATACATACTTTACATCCAGTGCAAGCGGCGACCACTTCTTGTATAGTGGCCGGTGTGACCATGACGATGAAGCCTAAAGACATTGCCGCCATTGTTCTTGACGTGCTGACACTGTGTGGCCTTACCGGTGCTTGGATCTGTCACAGGGATTACAATAGGAGAGTTAGTAAAGTAGGTTGCATGGCCGCTTTCGTACACAGGTTTAGTCACTGGCTTTACTTTACGTCTACTTCATAAGCAGAAGGCTTTCTAGTTTTGATTCAATTTCTAGTCAGGCAGATTTTTTTAATAATGAATATACATAAATTTGTCTTTAGTCTGGGTTCTAGTTGTCCGTTTATTTATGTGTGTTCCATGGCATCTTCCCAATGCAGCGAATCGTAGTGCGGACATATAAGTGTAAAGCAATATTTAAAATAAAAATCCTCATTGAGTTATATAGTTTTAGGACGCCCAACTAATGACTTGTATTGGTTTTTCTCTAACGAACAAACAATACAAATAATCGAACGAAATGTAAAATTAAGATAGTAATTTTTGAACCTTAGGTAATATCAGTTGTTAACTCGCTTATATTTGCATATTGTTTATTTATAATTAGTGGTGACGTTAAGTTAGAATTTATTTGTCTTGTTTTTGTTATGTAATTAATGCAATGACACTCCCACATCAAGTTAGTATTCACTAAATAAATAAAATAAAATTTACAAATAAATAAGTATTCTTCATCATCATTATCATCTTAGAGAGAGGTATTGCCTTTATCCCCACGCTTAGCAGGCGTCTTCGGGACAGCAGATTCTTACCACAATTTCATCACCATGCGAAATTTTGGCACAGGGTCCTGGCACCCCATTAGGTCTCATCAGTTCGGGTTCGCATTTGCTCCTCATTTTGCTGATGTGGAATCCAGAACCGTAACAGTACATCAGAGCCATGGTCGTCGGGAAGTAGTATGCGCAGCATGATAGTATCCTGTAAATTATAAAAAAAAAAAAACGATATAAAATATAAATATTTCATGGTTCTTTGACCCTTAAGTTTTACTTTAAATACCTACACTGGAATTAAATACCTACCACGTAGGTTTATGATTTTTTATCATCATGTTATTTATGTCAGAAGGACGGTTTCACATGAGTGATTGTACTACTTGTGATATTTTTGTCGAGTCTTACGCCTGATCCGTCGAGAGCATCTAGCAGGTAAACTTGCGTTTTTTTTTTTACCGCTATTTCCTAGGAAATAAAAGCTGACTTTTAGAGGTTAACTTAACGCGCCGCGTTACGTCTGTGTTTGAAGTTATGGTTACAGGGCCCTTTTTTCGAGTGGGAAATGTTCCAAAGATACCCGCCTGCATTGGCGTGCAGCCAGGTTATGTGGGATTATACCCACTAAAACCCCCCGGTGACCAGCCTTAGTGCTTGACAAGAGGGCTCCGGGATCTCCAGAAGAACGCACCGGAGCATAGAATCAGAGCCTAGTGCAAGACTTACTTATAACCCTGATTTTGAATAAGAATTATAATCAACGGCTTTCATCAAAGAATTGCACACGATCAAGTTTGAAATAATACAAATACAACTATTTTTACATCATACAAACAGTTGAACTGTTCAAATCACAAAGTAATTTTGCTGTGCGGTGCAAATAGGGACACGAGTACTGTGAAAATGTGATCTCGATAAACGGGACTCAAGCGAAAATCATTACCATTATTCACAGACGTCTGAAAACTACCGCAAGCGACGGAAAGTAACCGCAATCTGTTCTTGGTTACGATCAAACAATCTTTCTCGATCAGCGACCAGTTCAATCAAAATTTTGATCATATTTTAGGGGTACCCAAAGAGAAATAAGGGGATCCTATTACTAAGCCTACGATGTTTGTCTGTCTTACCTCTTTCGAACCGTAATAGATAGCAAGTTGAAATTTTTACAGAATATGTAATGTTACGGCGGATTATCTAACAAAAATTATAAAAGTCAAAAAATAAAAACGAAAGGTGGTCCCCATACACAACGTATTTTTATATAAGCTCTAATTTAATACAAAGTACGAGTCAGGCTCGCGCACTGAGGGGACCGTACCACCACAAAATTGAATAACGAAATTACCAGTTATAACAGTTTAATTAACAGAAACTTGTCACCGACTCGCACTTAGCCATTATTTATTATTTGATGCTATTAAAATTTCAACTGGCTATCTATTACGGCTCGAAAGATACAGCCGTTAATAGGTAGGACAGACGGACGGACAGATAGACAAACAGACAGACACAAATCGTAGGCTTAGTAATAGGGCCGTTTTTAACCTTTGAGTACGGAACACAAAAAGTAAAAATACATTTACAATAAGAATAACAACAATTACGAAATACTTACAATATTTCTTGCCTCACACCTGCAAAATGTGGAATGAGCTACCTAATGTGGTGTTTCCGAGAAGCTACAACATGGGGTTCCTCAAAAGGCGAGTTAATAGAGTCCTTAAGGGTCGGCAACGTATTTGTAATGCCTCTGGTGTTACAAGTATCCATAGGCGACGGTGACTGCTTACTATCAGACGGCCCGTTTGCATAATTGTTCCACCAATCGCATAAAAAAATACTTATAAAATAAATGGTCACAAACAAACAACCAAAAATACCTGAAAGCCACTCTGCTGTGGAACACGTCGCAAGCCATCAAGCCGGTCGAGTTGAAGTAATACCCAGACCTCGGCAGCACCATTATTGCAAATAACGACACAGATAGTATCCAAGTTATGCTTATTACCAGCACGCAACCCTGTAACAATCATTTATGTGTAATAGATACATATTTCGTTGCTGTATAAGCTGTGTAATGTTAGAGAAATTATGCTTTTGATAGCTCGAGCGCTTTACCCAATGACAGCTACGGGTTTACCGATAAACGATTTGATTATGTTAGTGGTGTTAGGGCTTGTACACAAAACTGCGATGCGACGCGATGCGAATTCGCAACGCAGAAAATTACTTGATTGAACTTGATTGGATGTTTTAGCCCAGTAAGGACAGATACTTTTAGTTCAATTGTTTTCTTAAATTAAACAGAGTCACGCGGAAATGTTGTGCTAAGCTAAAAGAGGTCTATTCTATGGACCAACCCTGAAATTGCAATTTTTTTCGCGATTTTAGATTTGCTCGCATGGTAAAAGTTGTTCATAATGACTGGTACTATACACCCCCTCTTATTATATCTCCTTAGAACACCTTATACCCTTCCCGCGTTACCTAGCAGGTATACTTGCTGTTAGCAGAAGAAAAAAGTAGAAAAAATATTTTGTGATAAAAAATAAAACAAGAAATAAAGATCATTATTTTTAGTGACATCTCAATACCTCATCTATATCTATACTAATATTATAAAGAGGAAACATTTTATTGTTTGTTTGTTTGCATTGAATAGGCTCCGAAACTACTGAACTAAATTGAAAAATTCACTGTTGGAAAGCTACACTATCCCCGAGTGACATATGCTATTTTTTTTTTTTATTAGAGATCCTTACTAAAACTCCTATAATACCCGTGCGAAGCTGGGGCGGACTGCTAGTCCTATATAAAAATCACAATAAGAAATTACTTCTTGTGACAACTTTATGTTTCTGTGACATCATTTTGTTGCAGTGTCTAAGTAGGTACTACCGCATTCACAGCTCACTTGCATGCAGAGCATAAACAAGCTAGTGCAATATGTTCTTGTCTCCTTTATACACTGAAGTTCTGGTTTTATAAATTCTGCTCTCTTATTACATCAATTTGGTCTGGGAATGTGGCATATATTCTGTGGTGTGCTTTACATTTAAGATGGTTATAGTAGGTAACCAACTTTTTACGCACGTGCTATGGCAATATTTACTAGACTTGAAAGCTTGTATTTAAATAAATAGTCTTCAAAAAATATTTCAAGAAAATTCTCATTACTTTTTTCACTACAGAAAAGATTAATCTTTGCTTTGAATTAACTTTAGTCAAACACTTGCAAATAATATTATCTAAATTCTAATCTGCAATAAAGCTTAGTAGAAAAAGTTTTATCAACTCGCAGTAGACATAACGTACCATCAGTAAGAGAAACACAGATTGTAAGATGGAAATAAAGCTGATTCATGTCAAGTCCATTATGAACTGTCATTCTCGAAAATAATTAAGTTGTTTTCTTTCCTCATTAGATGATTTTGGCGTCCCACGTCTTATACGTTTGCTAGTATTAAGTATTGAAAGATTTTTAAGTTTGATTGTATATTTATAACAAGTCATAGTCATCATCATCATCATCATTATCAGCCTGTATCAACCCACTGCTGGGTATAGACCTCCTCTCCCTTGCGCCATTGATCCCTGTCTCGGGCTAATCTCATCCACGTATGACCTGCGATGGGCCTGATGTCATCGACCCATCGGGCTGGTTGTCTGCCTACGGAACGCTTATCCGCTATTGGTAACCACTCTGTCAGCGCTCTACTCCACCTGCCATCACCACGCCTAGCCACGTGCCCTGTCCAGCGCCACTTGAGTCGCATGATACGGTTTCCTACATCCGTGACTTTTGTCCTTCGACGGATTTCGGTATTTCGGACTCGGTCTCTCAAGCTGATACCCAACATGGCACGCTCCATTGCCCTCTGTGCGACTCTAATTTTATGCACAGCCTCTTTGGTTAGCGTCCATGTTTCGGCACCGTAAGTCATCGTGGGCAGGACACATTGGTTGTAAAGCTTGGTCTTGCGGTATTTTTCGATCCCTGAGTACGTTTTCGAGTCATAGTCAGATTCAAACAAAACAAGACACAGTCTTGACTGTGATTTACTTTGTATATGCCCTTGTAAAGTGGCGAAAACTTTGCTAGAGGCTTCTATTGACCCATCAAACCACTATTTGCTATCTATCATAACATTTCAAACAAAAAAATAAGGTCTCTGATTCGGACATTTTTTTTTTTGTGTGCGTAACCAATATTCATAGTTTGGGGAACGGCCTCAGTTTGTGATGTTGTTTTAGTAACAAACCATCAAGTAGTTAAATTGAACTATTTAAGAATCCTTTACTGTCTACTGTCTTTAGTTAACGTAGTTTACGACTTTCAGTAAATAAGATTTGAATCTCTCTTCCAAGTTTCTAAGCCGTTAAGAAGATACAAGGTGGTGGTAAAAGCGGCCGGGATTTATTTACACGTGTGATTCGAAGATGAATAATATAAATGAAGTTTGTTTATGCTCCTGCGTGAAGGGGAAATTATATTTGTTGACTGATAATATAACTCACTAGTAGGCCGCCCCTGCTTCGCACGGGCGAACTCGGGATATATAGCCTATGTCAACCGGGGATAGTGCAGCATCCCAACAGTGAAAGAATTTTTCAAATCGGTTCAGTAGTTTCGGAGCCTATTCAATACAAACAAACAGACAAACAATCAAATCTTTCTTCTTTATAATATTAGTATAGATTAGCTTTCATCATTATTTAATGTTTGGATTTGCCTCAAACTCAAACTAGTACAAAATACTGCCAAAAACTAAAAGGAAAGGAGATTAGGTTAACACGTATTGCACACACTGACATAATTATTCTTACTAGTTCTCAACTGCAAACGAGATAATCAAATTTTTATCAAATGGATGACCGAGGGGGGATTGCTAATGGGGAAACTGTAGGTATAATACTTGCAATTATTATTTCTGAGCTCATTAGAAATTGCATTATTTAGATAAAATAATCGTTAAAGTGTCTACCAGTCACATAAATGACCACTAGTATGTGAGAAAACTAAGAGAAATCGAATTATCAAGATTAAGATAGATTTGTTAAAATAGATTCAGACAACTTTTTTTTTAAGATAAGTCCGCGTTTGACCACCTCCTTGCCTATGCACGCAGCACGCAGACTTAGAAAATACCTATTCGCTATTTAGAAGGCCTGTTTTCGCCGAATTATTCTTTAAGGAAAAGTTTCACCAATAATATTTCTAAAACTAAATTCAACTTATTTATATCCTCAGCTTGTTATAACCAACATTTATGAATTTGGTATTGTTAGCCATTACCCCGCAAATTGATGCAACACAACCATCGAGATACAATACATATAGAATCACAATCGTGCCAAAAAAATATTCGAACCAAAACTCGGCGCACGCTACGAATTGCGCAGACTTTTTGGTTAGTTACAAGGTAACCGCGATCCGACTACAATGCCGCGCGATGCTAGAGCTACGATGACATAGCGGACAACTAAATAAGCAAGCGACAAAACGTCAAAAAAAATGTGGCATTGTGAAGTATATAATTGATACAATGTATGTACAATGACGCTCGGACGCTTTTTAACTGTTTTCACTGAGACATTGTGACTCTTACTTCGGTACTAGAGTTGATATATTGCCAACTTGGGTTGTGTTCATCGAGATAAAATTTCTATAGAGTCACAATCTCTTAGTGAAAACAATCACAAAACGTTCAAGTGTCATTGTACATCTATGTAATTACTTCGGTACTTAGGCATGTTTTTGTAATTAAAAATTGTGTTACCTTTTTACTAGAATGCTTATGATAGGTGTTTGGATGTAACAAATACAAATATCGATCCATCGCCATGCAGACCAGTATCACAGCACTTTGCTGACTTACAGCACCTCTGAGCAGGGCCTGAAACAAACAATAAACTATGAAACCTAAAAACTAAAAATAAGAAAGAGGATGAAGAAATGTAGGATTCTGGTCGGAACTTTTTACAATCTTTTACGAGCTGTTTGAACCGGGTTACAGGGGCCACAAGAAATTATCACATAGGTATAGTGATTCGTGGTGTTTAATACAATATCAAGAAACAAATACTTAAATATACATAAATAAATAAATAAACCAGCTAAGTGCGAGTCCGGCTCGCGCATTGAGGGTTCCATCATCATCATCATCCACAGCCTTCCTTATCCCACTGCTGGGTATAGGCCTCTCTCTTGCTATGCCATCTGTCTCAGTCCTGTGCTAATCTAGTCCAGGTTCGACCCGCGATAGTATCTAACAATTTCCAACGCAATTACCAGTTATAACTTGGTAATGAACATAAATTTGTCACCGACTCGCACTTGGCTTGGTTTTTTTTTTTGTAGTTTAGAGTGTTTACTATAATCATGCCAAGTTTGACGCTTGTACGTATTACCGTTATTACATTAGAGCTAATACAAAAATACGTTAAAAAATTATTTTGTTGCATGGTTCCTTTTGTTTTTACTTTTTACCTATTTATAATTTTTAGTTAATCCGCCGTAACATTACATATTCTGTGAAAATTTCAACTGGCTATCTATTACGGTTCGAAAGATACAGCCGTTAATAGGTAGGACAGACCGACAGACGGACAGACGGACAGATAGACAAACAGACAGACATCGTAGGTTTAGTAATAGGGTCCCGTTTTTACCCTTTGGGTAAGGAACCCTTAAAACAGTCGAAAGCTTAATTCAAACCAACATTGACAGATCTTAAAACTTTTTCGCGGTTAAAATGTTAATTTAACGTTGAGATGCAAGTCACGTGACACGCTCTGCCATGGAATCTAAATGGCCTTGATCAAAATACAACAAAAGGCTTCTGAAAAGATATTACAAGTCAGCGTGGCCGGGAAAAGTAGTAGCGGAGACCGTGATTTTTTAAATTACTAGTGACAGTCAACATAACGATACTACATGGGGCTTTAGGGAGATAATGTGCTGTGCTGCTCACTTTTTACACACACACACACACACACACACACACACACACACACACACACGTCACATATACACACACACTTTAAGGTAACGGACTTTATTGCGTGTTTTTTAATACCTGATGTTTCGTTTCGTTCAACAATAGAATCACCAATAGTATAAGTACAATACTTCATGAATACTGACTTAACAAAAAATTCAAGCTTTTTCATTCTAGAACAATTTGAAAAATTCATAAGAAATTGTAGGGCATAATAAGTAAATATTAAACTTGTAGGTAACTAGCCTTGTACGTTTACTACTGAACAAATTTTACTGTGACATGCTCTAGTAATAAATCAATACGCTTACTCCATTACTAACTAGCCTTGTGTTGCTACTGTTTGAAACTTAAACTTCAGCTATCCAAAGGACTTTGTGCTAGGTCACTGTTCACCATTAGCCTATATAGCTTTATTTGGCCAATTTTAGCAATGTTTGGCCAATTTTATTGTTCGAAGTTGACGAGGGCTCCGCTCTTTCACCACAAAATAGTTAATTTGGAATTTAAATTTCCTATTACAAAGTCTTTTCATCTTCTTTAATTGAAATAAAACTTTTGGCTTTTTCAGGCGTTTATTTCACTTGCACACGTTATATTATTTTTTAATTCTTTGTATTTGATAATTATTTTAGTCATAGTTATGTAACGTTGGGATAATGTAACGTTGATTTGTATTGTGGACTTTTTTTAAATTAGGTATCTATTAAATGAATAAAATCAATAAAAAAAAAAAACATTCAAAATATCTATAAATTTATTTTTATTCACACATCATATCATATCATATTATCAAAAAAATTATATTAATTACAAAAAAATTCGACACTGTGCTTACGGTTCTTTAATTTCAATTTCAAAAGTTAAAACACTGCTGAATATTCATAATCAGGATGTGATTACCTTTTAAATTCAACCTCTCGATCTAAGGACTTTTTTGTCAAGGACTAACTTTCCTCATTTTCTAGCCGTATCTTTTGGTAGGGTAACCATAGAATGATGAATAAATCATTAGTTAAAAGAATATTTTTTGTTAAATATCTGTCTTAGCAGTTGAACTGTTTAATTTTGTTTTCTAATGTGTTTTTCGATTTTATCATTACATATTTTTACTATTTTTTGGTCTTTCCTACCTTTAGTTTACCTTTAGTTTACTAAATGTGTGAATTTGCAATGCATAACAGTGGCCAAAAACAGTCATGTTATTTTTATCCTCGATAAAAGTGCTGACAATCTTCAAACGGCTGAACAGATTTTCGTGAATCATAGCTAAGAAAACTCTCCACCAAGTCACCTTTCAAACAAAAACTTAACCAAAAACGGTTCAACCGTTTGGGAGCTACAATGCCACACATACCTACACATATGCACAGCACATGGATACTTATAAACGTATTAAACCCCTCAAACTTACAAACTCCTCTTTTTGCGTTGGGGGTCAAAAATGCTACGTAGAAAATCAAAAATGTCCTAGCTTTGATCCAAATGTAAGAACATGGTAACACTTCCAAGCCAAATTGAAAATATATCGGTGAAATATGAGCGACTCAACGTCAGAAACATGACCGTGACTGCTTAACTATGGTAGAAAATCAAGGTCGATTACTTGAAAAAATTAATTATACCTACTGGACACTGGCTATATAGTCAACATGACTAGAGCCAAAACTTAAATAAAAATAAAACAATCTAAACATCCTCTCTCTGGCTTAGAGCAACGCAATGTAGCCATAGGTTCGTGGAACGCGTTAAACTGAGCTCAGAGGTAAGGCCAAAATGACTTTAGAAAGTCTAAATACCTCAAAATGTGTCTTATTTATTTTACTGGTAACCCTACATTGCTTAAATAAAGTTCAGTAAAGACTCAAGCGGCTGAGCGCCGCTCCTAGTTCTAACAGGATTAAGCAACTTGCTGGTGAATTTGATGGGGAGTTAATTTATACGCCGTCTTTAAACAATACAAATAGATAGGGAGAAATTCTCTTGAGTTGTTATTATAATCGTCGAATAAAATACGTTATAAAAGCCGTATAAAAGCAAATACGTTTTTTATGGAATCTCAATTTTTTTTTTTTTACTAAAATATAATGAGCTTTTGTTTGGCCGTCAACTCGCCTGATGTTAAGCGATAGTGCGGTCTACGATGGAACACGCTATATTATAGCCTAGAAGAAATCAATTCACTCGTGATTTGAAGACACCCAGATTGTAACTATCGGGGAACGTTGGAAGTTATTTCAGTATTTTAAATTATCATGATATTAATACATCTATGAAAAATAACAACCAACTTCACGGGACGTTCAATAAACAAGATTTATCCACTGAATATTATTATCAATTTATTTTTTTACCCTTAATGCCCAGAATATGGAGTGCCCCTATATTAGTCGGACATCTGATGTTTTTATTTATTATAACAATAATTACTGCATGTATCTCCTTTAGAAAAATATTTTTCAGTAATATTATGAAGTTTATAATATTTAAAATTTGTACCTAATATTTCAAAATATTGACAACAAATTCATGTTGTATTTTTTTATAGTGACCACAAAAAATGGGATAAACAGTTTTCCCGTTTATTCTGGACCATACAAAAAAAAAAATTGGGAACTCTATTAAAACTGAAATTGTGCAAAGTTTCATACAGTTAGTTTAATATTTATAGAAATAAGAATGTTCTAAAGGATTAAGATAGACAGACGGACAGACAGAACAAACTTTATAGAACATCGGAATCCCAAAAAAGGCATGACGTGAATGCAGAATAAACCATTTTTTTACTGCTATAAATGACTTTAAGTTCAATTATAAATTTCAATTTTATTATTGTGACAGCGTTCCTTTGAAATCATCATCATCATCATCAGCCAGAAGACGTCCACTGCTGAACATAGGCCTCCCCCTTTAACCTCCACACTGAACAACAGCCTGCCTTTTGCATCCACTGGATGTCAGCGACTCTCACTATGTCGTCGGTCCATCTAGTGGGAGGCCTACCTACGCTGCGTCTTCCGGTTCGTGGTCTCCACTCAAGAACCTTTCTTCCCCATCGGTCATCGGTTCTTCGAGCGATGTGGCCTGCCCATTGCATTTTTTAACAGCTATGTCGGTGACTCTGGTTCTTTGGCGAATATCCCCGTTTCGGATTCTATCGCGCAAAGAAACTCCGAGCATAGCTCTCTCCATTGCTCGCTGTGTGACTCTGAGTTTTTCCAAAAGGCCAACAGTTGAGGACCTTTGAAATCAAGGGCGTTATATTCCAATAGGATATATAACGTAATATACCAACAGAGTATATAAAGTCTTTGTTTGTACACAAAATAAGTTAAATTTATTTCAATCTAAATGTCAGTGTTAAAAATCACGTCTGACTTAACAACGACCTTTTTGTGTCACAAAAGACCTTTAAGAAACAAAAGACCTCTTGTCCTCCAAAAAAGATTTAATGCGATCAAAGCCACTATTTTATTTCGCACTACTATTATAATAAGCCTATCATAATTCTGAGCTGTATCATAATTTATTTTTATGTAGATACGCTACATAAAACCGCTGCAGAAAGGCTACAAATGAAAATTACCATAATAACATGAAATAAGTTAGTGGTGCGCGGCGTTTTGATCAAATAAATGTTTATCTATGTAACTGTAATTTTGATACGTATTCAAACAAAATAAGGTTAGTCTTCATCGTCATCATCATCAGCCAGAAGACGTCCACACTGAACGACAGCCTGCCTTTTGCATTCACTGGATGCCAGCGACTCTCACAATGTCGTAGGCCTACCTACGATGCGTCTTCCGCTTAGTCTTATTACATTTCAACTTTTATGCAAGAAAGTATTATGCATCTCTTTGGTATAAGATACGATACGATTAGGTACGATACTCATCCATCAAGATGGATGAGCTACCCCCTAACCCGTATCCATATTTCACCCATGGGTGAGTTGACTACGGTCTGATTTTAGGGTTCCATATCCTTAAACGGGACCCTATTACTAAGTCTACGCTGTCTGTCTGTCTGTATGTCTGTCTGTTAGTCTGTCCGTCCGTATGGTTGAGAGCTGCGCGATGTGAACACCAAGCAGTCCTCAACCATATTTGAGGAAAAGGGCGACCTGCCACACGCCGCCGCCGCCGCAAGAAGGAGCCTTTAAGCGAGCCTGTTAATTTTAGGGTTTGTCTAGGTGCGGTGCGTTGTAATGTGAATCATCCTTAATTCTAATTCGTACCTGAATCTGACAAAATATCTCCCCGTACGGCCAACACTTGTACAGAGCAGGAAGTAGCGCCACCGGAGCCACCAGGATTCCAGTAAACAAGTCGTTTAAAGCTAGTGACGTCAACAAGTACCGCGGCTGCAAGATAAAATTTAAAAATAAATTTGTATAAATTTAAACCAAAAAAATATTAGGAACCCCTAATAAAAGAGCAGATAATCTTTAAACTCCTAAACATATTTTCTAGAATCATAGCCAAAACACTCTCGATAAAGTGACCTTTCAAAGAATGAAAAAACCGGCCAAGTGATAGTCGGAGTCGCGCACCGAGCGTTCCATACAAACTTGTAGGTAAATTAATAATTAATTACTGAAGTTCACAAACTATTAAAGCATCGAACTTAGCTCTAACTAAAAGATAAATTAAATTACGCAATTTCGTTTACTTGAATGACAGATTTGTTCCAGTTATTTTGATTTAAAAACCAAACTACTAAACCGATTTTGATGATATTTCTATGAGACTAATCAGAAAATTTATCCTATTTCTAAATCGGTTTAAAAATGACGGAGTACTGAGGTAACAAACATTTAAAAAAAGTTAATAGAGAACCTCCTCTTGTTATTGAATCTTGAGTTGAAAATACAAACATTTTGAAAAAAACCTTTAATGGAGAACGTCCTCTTTTTTTGGAATCTTTGGTTGCGGCCCACTGAGTTTTCATACAATTTGTGGCTTCTAATTTGATAAAGATCTTTGTCGCTTGCTGTTGCAGGTGACAAAGTATACGTTTACAGTGTTAATGTGCAATTTCGTGCTAGTGAGTTCATTTTATCGTCACATTTATCTGTACAATGGTAGACACACGTACACTAAGATAAATTGACTATTAAGTTGGCAACTCAGTGCCCGCTTTTTCACACAACTGACCCGCCAAAACTTGATAAGAGATCCTCTTTAATGGCCAGTATAAATGGGAAAACTGTTTATCCCATTTTTTGTGGCCATAATAAAAATATTATAACAAAAATTTAAACACTGTAAGTGATTTAAGCCAAGAGCGTGTTGAGTCATGGAGGTATTGTAGGTACATGATAGGGTTCCGTAGCCAAATAAGCCATATAATTGTGGTCAAATTTCTTTATACAGGGTTACGCATATAGACTGTACTAAGCCGAAAAGAGGTCATTGTACTTATCATAATGAACAACTTTTACTACAGGGGGGACCCTCATAATTTTAAGGGTATAAAAAATTATAAGGGTGACTGCGGAAACCTAAAAATTGCTTTTTAACAATAAAGAAAATTACCTGGTTATCAATATATTTGACGTATCTTCGGTTGTTGAGCACACAAATAAGCACCAGATTTCCAAACACAATCGCCATAGACAACGCAAAAATGAAGAACGCCTTTATGATATCTGACGGTGCTGGGAATGTTGACGGCCACCCTTTGCCGTTGAGCCAACAGGAACTGTTGGAGAGAGATGGCGCCACTAGCAATGCGCCCTTGGTCGAGTCGAACATACTTCGCGACTGCTAGTCGCAGCGCAAACTTCTCCTGAACTATTCATTTAGGTCTAAATATTATTCAATTTATCTAATTTATCCCCCCGAATGGCCACTCGATCATTTATTTCAATTTGCGCAATTTTCTTTTCAATTTTCGTTCCATTATGATACACGGTTAGTCACAAAAGGCGGCGTTTTAATATTTTTCGAGCGACGTGTCATGCTTCCGTTTTAATCTGCAACAAACAAAATTTGTGTTAACATTTTTTCTGTTAATTAATTTAGCAAAAAGTTAATTTTACATTGTTTTATATATTAATTATGTTCTTTTGATTTTATTCACGAATCACCAGTAAAAGATTATTCTGAATTAGTAAGCTTGTGGCTGTCAATTGTATCACTGGTTTTTATCTTATGTATGTCAAGTCTGGTGTAAATAATAAAAAGTTTTCTGTCTATCTATGTAAGAAGATAAATTTCTCATAGTTATGAACAATATTTTTTATAGGTACCAACTCTAAAATTGCGAAAAAATATTCGCCTATTCTATGTTTACTAATACCTATATAATACTTAGAGCAAACATTCAAATAACTGGTTTCGATTAATTCAATCTTCCAATCATTTTCAGGCATTTTTACTTGCAACTTTTTTTTTCTCCAATTTTGCTAAATGCTTGTCTAATCTGGGTATTGTTTCTCGGAGTAACACTTTTATTAGTTGTATAGAGTACAATAGAGTAAGAGAGTGTCGGACCAGTCAATTCTTCTTTCTTAGCTGCCAAGATTAACTTGATAAATTTACACTGTCCTTTGTAAGCTTCAAATAAATTACGAATACCGCCGGGACATAATTCTGAAATTAAAATAAATCCGAAGGAAATAATTACGTCTAGAGTTTGGTCAGTATTTGTAATATCGTGCGGGATTTTACAAATGTCTAGATTCAGGTTAGGTTTAATGGTAAAATTAAATGTTATAGACAATTCAAAAAGCCTTAATCCTAAATTCTAGTGTGTTCAGCTTAGAATTATGATAATAATTAAATTAATTATTATTATTAAAGTCATCACCCGCCAAAATATCTTGACATGAGGCAAAGTTGGCGGGTAAGTACCGTACCTCATACCATAGACCAGGAACCTACTATCTAGAATTCATCACAATAGCCCAGTTAGTTTAGTCCAATTAGTTTTCTCCTAATTAATCCTATACTGTACAATAGTTTCATATACATTCCATAATTGTATTTTTGTATTTAACAGGGCCTCTTGGTGTTGGCTTCGGCCCCACCAACGCCTACCAAATGTCCGGGCTTGACCCTAGAATGTTTATAATTAAAGGAAATAATAACTTTAAAAAATATCTTAAATAGCCGCAGGGGCGGCTTTGTAGGGTGACGTAGCTCGGTGAGTGGCAACGAGTGTATCCCGATTCTCTAAGATTTCTCTGAGGATTTTTTATTTAATTTGTTCCTCTTTTACGCACAATAGAGCAACGGATGACGTGATTTTTTATAAAGTTAGAAAGCCTGTTTTTATAAAGTAAGTTGTGGTTCCTGAAAGAAAGTCTAGGCGGGCGCAGCTAGTAAACAATAATAATGCGCAATAAGTCTCGATAGTCAATAAAAACATTTTTAAAGGTATAAAAAAATGTATGGCGTGTTCTGGCCATAACGAAAAATATATTCTAAATAAATGCAAACAAAATATGATTATTTAATTCATCGTATGAGCTGTACTTATTGCTTTAGACAACTTCACAAATATTATAAAGTCTATACGTTATCATTATTAATATTCACATTTCACAAGTTCTAAAAATATATATTTAAATAGAGAAAAAAAAACATACAGTCGAAATGATAACCTCTTTTTTTGAAGTTGGTTATAAATACACAATACAAAACGAAACAATTGAAGCCAAAAATAAAATAACTACAAAATAAAAGTATATTCGTTAAAATAATATAATAATATATTATGATTAACTATATTTTATTCAACAATATTATAGTCATGCCTCAACAACAAAGAACAATAGACAGTAACATCAATAGTCGTGCATTTGACCGCTAACCCACCTGAGGTCTACGTAAGTACACGCTTGCCTAGGTTCCTAGAAGGAACCGAGTCATTCGTAATTTGAAGACACTCAGATTGTAACTATCAGGGTAATACCCATTCAGGCAGTGAATTCCACAGACTAGCAGTTCGAACAATAAAAGTGACGAAAGATGGCGAAAGATTGTGAAGTGATTCACATTTTACCCTGCCGGAAGTACCTAAGAGTGCCTGTCTTTATAATTATAATAACCATCTAGTGTCATGTCAGGCTCATGTCAGTTAATTAAATGAGGTTCCCACGACACGGGCCACGAGCCTAGTGTGAGGCCACTGCATATTCAAACCTGATCTTTTATATGAATATGAATTTTAAAAAATGCTCTTCCGTCATAAAAATCGTAGTTAACGTTAACGCAATCGAGTAGGTAAATGCAAAAGAAGCCACTTTAAACTATTAAACCTATCTCTTATTTTTAAATCTACTACGTTCCGTAGTGAACTTAAGAGTGCGCTAGGCAAGCACACCTAACGCCTCGTGTGTCCCTCATTCTTGACAGTCACGAACGCTGTCCCATCTATTATATAGTTGTAGAAATATTGTGAACAATCCCAGGACTAACTTAACTGTCTTTGAATTCTCCATTTATTTCAGTATCATGTAACACACCATACAAGTCGGCCGCAAAGTAATCATACCATCCTAATAAAACCACAACGTGTTCGCTTCTTTTACAACTTGACCTGTTCATAGAGCTAAATCAAGAGAGGGACCCGATCTGAACTTTGCGTCAACAGGACGCAAAGTTAAGATCACATTTCATCAAAGTATATTTTTTTAATAATTCAATTCGTTTCGTTTAGAGTTGGGAGCTAGACAATTTTCCATGTTTTTTTTCACCAACAATTTTTATCTTCAGTAAAATGTTTAACACGCAATGTCAAATAGCGTTTTATATAGTTTTTAAAATTAGTTTTATAAATATCTAATATTTCCTTGGAAACTATTATAGCAGAGCAGAGTACGTCTCACGTAGCATGCCTTTTTGCTTTCAAGAATGACACGACGCGCATCTACAGTGCACCAACGAAGGCAGCAACTGACTTTAGACTGGTGTACAGTAGGCACTTGTTAGCACTACAGAGTTGGTACCACAGAAAAAAAAAAAAACTGCGGTTGGCACACTCGCCCCGTCCTTACTATAAAAGTCAATGCAAATAGTAGGTCACGCACCTCAAATCTTAGGCGGGCGCTGAGACGGAAAGTACTCTACTTGGGAGTACTTTGTCGCTATTCCAGGGAGTTTCTAAGTCAAAGTTATTTTACTTGTACAAACATAATTGGACTTCTGTATGTTCTTGAATAAAAGTTTTACAATTCAAAGTATATTTTTCACAGTTTTACGAATAACGAAGGTTTATTTAATTTTGCTTTTCTAAGTTGTATGGTCTCGTAAAATTATTGGTAGAGAAAATCATTGTTAAACATCACTGTGACTAATTTATGTGAATTTTGTGAAGCCACGCGGAGCAAGAAATACACATTATATAATTAACTGAACCAATGACGTAATTACATTAGATAAACAAAGACGTAATTTATTTGTGAACCTATCGTTTGAATAATTGTATTGTTGTCGCGTATTAAGTTGGCTTACACTTATAATTATGCTAGAAATTATTAGGTAGTACTACCTACCATGATGTTGATATAATATTGATTTGACATAATTATGATAAAAAAATGTTGTACCACTAATTTCAGTAGTAAATCGTATTTATTACCGGGTATTTCTAGGTTTCCATATTTACCCAGCTTTATTGGGGTTACAGCAAAAAAAATATGTTTGCACTTAAATCCCATCAGTGGCCTGCCTGCACGCTGAAGTATTCCCATATTTTTTTACCGATGGAAAAAACACAAAAAAATGAAACACAAAAAAAAAACATACAGTCGAATTGATAACCTCCTCTTTTCGGAAGTCGGTTAATATTATGGCACTACAAAGAATAAAGAAATATTTTTACACGGATTTTGAAATCTTGAACTATATTTTAAGGTATACTATATTTTTTATTTGAAAGGAACTATATTTTATTATTAAACTTAAATTTTAATTTTTAAAATTTATTTGAATGAAGCATTTTCGATAAAATTTATATGGGACCTCTGAAGTATGACCTACCAAACAATAAAATAATTATCAATTTCAATTCATAGTTGGCGGAGTAATTAAGTAACAAACATACAAAACAACATACAGTCGAATTGAGAACCTTCCTCCTTTTCAAAGTCGGTTAAAAATAATTTTCACATTTTTTCTCCAAAATTAGCTTTATCAAAACAAAAAAAAAACATTGGACAAAGTGAATACATGGCACCATGCCCTTCGGCTGCCTTGCCTTCCGAGTTACCTAAGTTGATGGAAGGAAAGCTTCTCAATAGATCTATCTCTTCATAATGTCGCAATTTCCATTGAACAAAGCTCTTTCATACCACACGCATAATCACAGCATTAAGTAAGATCGCATTTGAATATTTCAGCAGCTATTTCACGCTTTAAAGCGTACTGTGGTTATATTGATTTTATATTCACTTTAGAGAGCAAAATCAATACTCCCTAGGGCCCCTTTTAGTAAACTTTTGTGAATAGACTTCGGTATCTGATTTTACTTGTACTTTAGTTTCTGGGTAGTTTTTGGGTGTAAGATTCAGTCCGGCTGTAGGGGTTAAATTCCATTCACTTAATTAATCCACATATTAGAAGATGATCTAGAACCTAATCATTTAGGAAACCACATATAGTTGCACCCTTCAAGTACATTATTGGCCTATATCCATCTATAACAAATATTATGTAGCGTCTAAAACACATATCATGCGCTGATGGTTAAATAAACTGGTTAGGAACCACAAATGCAGTCACATTGTGTACAAAATAAACACAACATACCTATGTTGTGTTTATTTTGTACACTTTATTAAACTTTAAACTAAAATAGTACAAATTAAGCTTAGTAGAATTTCAACTTAAATTCAATGTAACTAAGACCCAAGCGTGTATATTTTCCGTCAAAATGACACCATTCTAGTTAGCTCCTACTTTCCGGGATGTATCCATTCCGGTTACTGACCGGCTTGAGCGCTTGGGCATAACCCTGACGTCAATCCTCAACTTTGGCTGTTAAATGGAGAACATGGCTCAATTGACTTGACCAAAAAGCTGAGTATCCTCTCGAAATTGCAATAGTACTTCACATCGGAATAATTGCTTTCTCTGTATCAAGCACCAGTTCAGTTTTACAAGAAGTGTTGCTCACACCTTTGGGATGGATCAGTCAAGTATAGAATAGGGCGTTGGATTCTATTGAAAATAATAATAATAACAAGAAGCTCATCAACAACGAATCCATAGTTCAGACTAAGCTACTTAAGTCCTGAGCATCGGCGCAAAGTTTCTAATCTATAAATTTTTCATTGGATACCATTTTGGAGAGTGTGCATCGGATCTGCATAATTTAATTTCCTCTTGCCCATTTTTCTATCAGATGATGTACCCACCCTGGGCGGGTACAGAAAAGAAGTGGTTGATATTCCGAAATATACATTACACATACGAAGCGGTATGAACATTTTGATATTGATCACAAGTTTAGTCATACAAGATAACGTTTTTGTAATTGAATCAGCGCCATAAAAATAAAATATAGTACGAAATAAAATCTTTTCAACATAATGGACATTTTCACTTTTGATACAAACTCCATACTTGAAAGTTAATGCTACATTAGGCTGCGACGTGTTTGGCATACGTAATGTATGCGTTTGGTGACTTAGCAAATTTATGTGATTACTCCATAAATTTTATAACGTTATTTAAAATTATTTATTTTCTATTTCAATTATCACGTTTACTCTGTATCAGCCTTTTATGTTGCCACTGCTGGGACATAGGCCTTCTTTCTGACAGAGATGATGGGCCCTAATCCAGCATGCTGGCTTGGTAAATGTTAGTAAATATCATTCATGAGGTTTTCTTTCACCTTTGTTTGAGCGATGGCATCAAAAACATAATTTATTCAGGAACTTAAAATAAAACGTTGACGTTGACGTTGATCCTTTTTAATATGATTACTTTTATGGTTTCCAAGTTAGGCGTTTAACCACAGTTAACCTGATGTAAGTGACGGAATAACCGAAGATGGTTAACCACATAGCGTAGTATGGAAACTTGCACTGAAGTGGTGCTACAAAAACATAACTTTAGGTGCTTTGTGAACATGGAAATAAAATAACAGAACTATTTGGTGACGTTCATGATGTATATCACCAAATAATTATTTAAATAGTTATTTTCAAGTGACTGTGACTGTTAAATAAAATATCAAATTGCAAAACAATGTAACTCATTCCTTATATTCGTACAAGATCCTACATTGATTTTTAAACCCATGGATTATGTTGAAAAATTCAGGAATGTTTTAGAAATACTAATTTAAAACCGTGTATAAGTTTAAATAAAGACCATAATAGAATAATAATAGGTATATCATAATAAAATTGGAATCGCCAAAGCAATATCATTGTTGAAACATGACAAAAATGCAACAAAATATCCCATTTCGTATCATCAAAAGACACTTAAGTACCATACATCGTGCGCAGTTAACTCGATTTAGATCCATCTCGCTATAGTCAATTTGTTATTGTCAACTCCGTTTCCAACTTCAGTATCGCAATAATAACTCGCAAATAGATGCTACTCATAACGGACAATTTGTCATAATATTTTATGTATTACAACTCTTAAATCTCATAAGAACCTATTGAGGCTCTACACTAGGGACCTATAAATCTTAGGTTTTTATTAGACTCGACTTTCGACACTTTAGCAGTAAAATACGGAGCGAAAAAATTCCCACACGGCCTTTATTTTGCCAACGCTGCAAATTAAATAAATTTTCCAGCGAGCAATAAAAACAGAAACACAATTTTAGAAAATGGTTATAAAACAAACGCACTGAGATGTGGGAGTGAGGATAAACAAAACGCGAAATCCTCTCGCAATCATAATATTTTGTTACACCCATTGTGATATCTTGAAGACGTTTCATTTGCAGTGTTTGCTAATAGCTTAGATTACGTATCTAAATGAATAAATCTACCTTCATTGTGAGGGGCTTAGTGTTATCCTGTGAGGTCGTTAGTTACCCGAAGTCGTCATATCTTAACGGGCGGACTGCCAATTCGGTGCATGAAATCTTGGTATTAAATTCTATTGTCGACAAGATTTGCAGAATAGATGAAAATTTTTGTGACTTTGAATATAAAATTTAAAAGGCAATGATGTGGTTTTAAATAGGTACATAACATCATGCAAATAGTTATGTAAATTTTCATAACTTATTAACCTCATGCCACTAAAGTAGATACCTACCGTAAAGTTTCTGCTTTCTCTAGCCATAATATGTTTCTCAGTCACTCAGGTCAGTTCAAAAGATTAAGCTGTAAACATCGAGATACAATACATATAGAGTCAAAATCATGCCAAAAAATGTCCGAACCAAAACTCGGTGCACGCTACGAATTGCGCCGCTTTTTTGGTTAGTTACAAGTTACAAGGTAACCGTGATCCGACTACAACGACACGCGATGCCAGATCTACGATGACATAGAGGACAACTAACGTTGAACACTATGCAAACGACATAACGTCTAAATTGGAGTAAATGTGGCATAGTGAAGTATATAATTGATACAATGTAATAAAATGAAATTAAAAAAAAAAATTTTCAGTGAAAGATTTTGACTCTATAGGAATTGTATCTCGATGGCTGCAAAATAAAAACAATTATTGTGGACAAACTTAATGGGTCATAAATATGATATTAAAAATTAAAATACAATTCAAAATGAAACAAAGAAACAATTTTTGTACAGAATATAAAAAATATTTAGTTACAAACCACAGATCCATGGAATATAACTCATGATAATTATTACGGCCATAAAAGACTTTATACACTATAGTTTGGCGCAGAGCCACTTTGGATTTGCCGTGATCCATGTGTATTACCTATAATAACTTACTCGACGAAGCCGAATATTTTTCACGCTTTATATCTTTCGTTAAAGCGAGTTTAACCGATTGCTTTCAAAACCTCCAATTTATATTGGAAAACGCTGTTATTTGATACAGAAATTTAATGGTTTATTGTTCCATACATAAATATTTCGGTACATGGATATAAATTTACTCATATTATATTGTGTTACTTGACAATAGGTCTAATTCTAACAATTTATCGAAATCGACGAAATCCCAAATTAACTATAAAGAATGTATTTTATGTTTTATTACTTAATGTCAGGTAATAATTAGCGTCTACTCACAACTTTATTAACACAAAGACAAATTTGTCACTTATGTGTGCCCATCGTCGCATTCCCTAAATGCTGAATAAATAAATGGTAATAACATAAATGAATGGTACTGGAGGTACTGATACTGTCTTCGACCAAAATAAAATGAATGGACGGGCCCCGAAGAAGCGCATTTTAGAAGATTACATAATGAGCGCCGGCGCTCACTTCGTTTCAGTCGGTCTCTAGCCGTAGGAAGTGCGACACGAGTCTATTGTTACATGATAACGAAACATCTGACCAAATTATGCCTTCGTGTAAGCGAAGGCATAATTTTGTCCGATGCCTCGTCAGATGTATATTTACACTTCGAGAAAGCTCCCAAAGTGTAAATACACAACAAACAATCGCTATCTATTTTTGTAACAAATGTACATGGTTATAATTAGGTATTGAAGTATAATGCCCGATGGTTTTGACTCGTTTTTACTGAGCAAGTTCAATGGTTATGGCCCGTCCATTCATTTTATTTTGGTCGAAGACTTTATTTATTTATTTATTTACACACGCACAATAATTAAAAGATACAATATTTTAACTTAAATATTTCACCTTATCTAACGTGGTAAATTAATATAGCAAAGAGACAAGCCTAAAATAGTAAGCTTTGCGAAGCAGTCCTCACTAGGATAACCCGTGTCGAGAACTACTGCAGTCCGCCTATCCCACTACACAACCGAGCAAAAATTTGCACCAAAAATAATAATAACTAAGTATAAAACAGTTTTTTATAAAACAAACTTGCCGTTATAAATTTTCTTTAATATTTAGTAATTAGAAAATAGACATAATTAAAAAAATCATTACAAGAATTGCATCAATATTTTTATAAGTCACTGTTGAATTTTTAGGTGGTATTGGCTTACGATAATATTTTTCATAAATAGGGATCCAAAATATTGCTCGATCTTTTACAGTCAGAGATTTCTTCAATACAGGAGTAGCATTATGTAATGCCATATACGGAGACCAACTTTCTTCTACAGGAGACCACGCTGGTAGAGAATATCCTTCAGGTACAGGTTTTCTAAAAAAATACATACTTTTAATTTTTACACATACTGTGTTGTTAGTGTTTATTCTACAATTTACGAGAATGTTTACTAACCCGGTCGAAATAAAGTTCAGCCATATTTCCCTCATCATTTTTTTTATTGCCGTATACTGATTGGTTTTATGAGTATGATCTTGATCCATAACAGCGTCCATAAAACTGCAGTGACCAGCAGGCCTTATATTGGTATAGGGTAAGTAATCTTTGTATTCATCTACAAATGAATACTCAAAAAGAAATATGGTCTCATTTCCAGCTCCCCTTCTTAAGTTCAAACTTCTCAAAATAGGAAAAACAGATAATATATCGCTAAAATAATTCACATACTCTAAAATACTATCTCTATCAATAATTTTTTCTCCAAAGTAAAACTTTTTGACCGTTTTGGCCACTACTTCTTTTTCATGTTCACTGTTAAACTGTAAATCACCAGGTAGAAATTTGGAAAAGTTTTTATTCATTTTATCTGATAAATCCTCAAATTCAGACAGCCTGTGCGTAGCTTCCATTTCTGAGTAACCAATCATCATTGGTAGTCTTTCATATTTTCCTTGTTTCAAAGTTATCCATGGTGCTTCAGTAAGAAACATTTCACCTGTTCCCGTATATCTTTCTATACACGGAGCAAATAGAGAAGTTGCGTCTTCCCTGTAAACTATGTCGTCAGTCTTTGAAGTCAAAAGTTCAAATGATGCTGTCGTATAAAACTCTTCCAAAGCATTCATGTTATCAACATCAGTAAAGTTTAGTAACTTAGCATATGCTTTTGCATTTTCTATGGGGTCTAATTGAACATCTGTCACGTCTAAACTTGCTCCACCTTCAATTATGACTTTATGTATGAGACCTTTTGCCATCGGTGATAAACTTAGCAAATCGACGGAACTTCCACCGGAACCGCAACCAACTACCGTGACATCTTCAGGGTTGCCTCCAAAGCTAGCTATGTTTCTTTGAACCCAGCGTAGTAACGCTATTTGATCTTTCATTCCAGCATTGCCGGGTGCATTTTTAGTTCCCAAACATAAGAAGCCATGTACTCCAAGGCGGTAATTAAAAGTGACTACAATAGCTTTCTTCATGTCTACTAGCCCAGTGTACCGAAAGTAGTCACCGGATGTAATTACGAACGCTCCGCCATGAACGTGAACCATTACGGGAAGATTGGTGACATTTGTGTCAGGAACAAATATATTGGCTATGAGGCAATCTTCCCGGATTTTCGGTAAAGAAAGAGATTGTGGACAAACACTACCAGTTTCGATAGCGTCAAACGTTTCCATCCATACTGGTGCAGGGAGAGGAGGCTGAAAATAATCAGAGAGGTCAATAAGCTTTACTAACTGTCATCTATGGGTGTGTCTGTCTATGGGTTTTCTGCGATGGTTATAATCTGGGTGTCCACAAGTCACAAGTGAATCAGTTTCTTCTAGGTAAGTGTGCTGTATTATAGACCACATCATTGCTTAGCACCAGACCAGGCAGTAAAAGGCAAGCCTATTTATTATACAGTAAAAAATAATCACACAATAGTTTTCAAACCTTGAATCTATCCTTTCCGGGAGGAGCCGTTGCATATGGAATACTCATGAACGCGAAAAATTCGCTAGCCATAAACCTGAACCCTCTTAAACGTCCTTGTTCTATAGTCACCACTTTACTTTCACTGTATGATTGCGCTTCAATAATGGCACTTAACACTAAAATATACTTCAAAATTGGCCACATTTTGGCTGACGTGATATAATGTGTACGCGTATTCTTCGGATGAGCTGCTGTCAATAACATGATAGAGATTTTATCAACTGTATCTAACGCAATCGTGACAAATCGATAAGAAAATAAGACAATTTATAATGATAACAATTTAAGACAGATAGTGACCTAAGACTGTTTTGACCATGAGATTAGGTACTTTGCATTGTGATGAGAAGATATAGGTTGCAAAAACATTTCTGGATTTGCAAATCATCATGAATGTGAGAAGAAAATAAGCACGTGTTGAGAAAATACAGGGTTACGGGGAAAGGGAGTACTAAACCGAAAGGAGTTCATAGTTCCCCTCATTATAAACAAGTTTTTCTAGGGGATCAACCACAGACCAAAATCTAAGTAGACTCAAATTTCAAATTTTTCGTACATAAAAGTGAAATGAAATATCTTTATTCTGTCAACCAACTCTATTTTCGGTATTCTTACAACTCAGTCTTGTCAATTACCCATTTTCGTTTCAAACTGACACGTGTTGTCGCGGCACCGATTGAACAAACTGATTTTAGCCGGACTCAATTATGACGATTAATCATAATTGTATCGGAAATATGACATGCAAGGTCGACTTGACTGTGGCATCTACTTGGATATAGATCTGCGGGAGCAACCCTGAAAAAAACAGCTGTTTCATACATGGAGTTCGTGTGAGTGACCGTGAGATTGGTGGCGACGTGGTGAGCTCCGCGTGTTGGAGTACTCCTGACACACAGGAAGATTCGAGTGAGGAAGACCTCTAGTGTGCGCCGGCGCAACATATTTCTCTACGCACCCCCACCCCCACACCCGACAAGCAGCCGGTGTCATCACGTGCGCGCCGCGCGGCGGCCCGTAGTGCAATGCGAGACGCAGCCGCGCGCGCGCATTCACCTTGAAAAAGGCCGTCTAATGCGGTTGAAACTATAGTCGGAGTAACTGGCTTAATCTTACGTGAGTTATTCCCGTATAATATAAATAAAATGTTTCATACATTTTATCGAGTGTGAATGACCGTTATTTATGGAACAGCAGATATTTTTTTCACATCAAAATACGGATGCCCCAATTTGATGGTTAGCACTGCAAATGTTATACGTATTTTATGAAATTAATAAATTTCACTCGCGGTCATTATTAAAAACGTCAATTAAGCATGTGTTAATTTTAATTGCTTCATTTTATTTTGTGCTACTTTTGTTTGGGATTTTGTTCGTAAGTCAGGCATTTTGCATGATTTCGCATTATATTTTCGTGCAAAATATCATACAACCAATTCAAAAATTGAGCCCCAGGTTATAAGCTTATAGAAAGTTTCTAAGTAAGAAGCATAAGTTACTAACTAGACTTATTTAGAGCTAGCATAGGTTGGCTTGACGAGCGTTTATATAATAATACTAAATTACTAACTGACCAACAGAAAAGTGTATTATTTTTTTACTTCTCTTTTCTGTGAGCTGACCTGACAGACGTTGTCCTGTCTTAGAACTGTCAAACGCGCGAAACTAAAATCGTCGTAAAGTTTTCTGAATTTTTGGAATTTTAAGCGCATTTTTTTCCGTAAGAACCTTCTACAAAGGATTAGAAAACTTTATAAAAAAGTTGTATGAAATCGGTAAAGTCATTCTCAAGTTATGGCGTGATCAAGGTAAATAGGGATTAATCATTATATAGACAGATTATGTAATAGGTAACTCTAAATGCATTGAAGCGTCGTCGTTATTTGATCGTCCTATTTCAGAAGATTGTATCAGTTTTGTCACGTAACAATAAAGACAAATATTCAAATCAGCGCAAATATTCGTCCGTTTTCCTCCAAATCAACTTTATGGTAAAATCACGTTAGGATGCACAGCACGATTATGACGAAGCCCAAATAAGTTTTTTTAAATCTATATTTTTAAAGAGGATTTCGTCAAAAAATACCATACCACTCTTATTGACATGTCTTCGTTTGAATATATCGTATAGGTCAACTTTCTAGAACAGTATTTCGGGCTCCTCCAATAAGAGGCAAAACACAAATTCGGATCACTTTCGCTAGGTTTTTTAACGTGAAATTGTAGCAATTACCCGATATACGATATTATCGCGATATTTTCTTTGTACGAAGAAACTATCAATGTAATTGCAGCTATTAGAGCATAAAATATTGTAATATTTAAGTAGCGGAGCAGATGAACTACGATGTGTAAGTGCCTACCTATCCAATCACTGCCACTTACCGATATGTAGAAAACGCAATGTATTACTTGTGGCATCGTAGTGCGGTTTTACCCTTATACTTGATCAGTCTTTCTGACGCCTTTTCCAGGGGAGTTATTCTTGTACACGATTCAGGCTTGACCTGAACCTCCCACTGGGATAGTTATGTTATGGGGCCGGCTACGATTCATTTAATCTTTCGCACTCAATATATCTCTTGTCCGTATAAATAAACGTTATTTGCTACCTCAATCTCGTGAGATGGTCGTAGAATGGTGTAATCGATTTTGTTCTAATACTTTCCCATACTCGATAAAAATATTATAGTTGTTCGGCCCAAACATAGACATGATATAAGATAGTAATAAATTCTGTAAATTCTGTATACACATGCCTGTAAAATGGAACAGTAGCGTGCATGATTGTTAACGGCATTTACAAGCAAGTAGCGCAATGTGTATAGATTTGCAACTTGCATGCAATTTGCGTCCTTGCATGCCTGTATTTACAAGACGTATACACAAGCCCCCCCTCTAAGAGGAAGGCCTTGTTCAGCAGTGGACATTTAATGGCTGATGATGTGTGATGTGATACACAAGCCAGTTCACGAGACAGTACGTGTCATTCTCAAGCTTTTTTGCAATGAAAAATATTCGAAGTGAATTAAATAGCATTTTATTGCAATTAACAATACAATGTGTGGCCAAATTAATAAGAGAGAAACACAAAAACAACCCAAACAAAAAACGTGCGCCAACGCCGACAACACGTCAGCTACTGGCATGCCAGTTCCTGTCGCGACGTTCACACTTGCCGGTTTCTTAGCCCCCCGCGTCCTCTCCCTCACGTTGCATGCCAGTATGCATGTTGTGATATCTACTTGCATGGCAGATACAGGCATGCCAGTTAGTAAAGTAGGTGGCACGTGCAAGGAGCTTTTATGCAACTGTGCCAGCTACAGTCATGTGTATTCCCGCCTTTAGTAGTCCTGTCATTTTGCTTATTTTTTTCATAAGTTGAAAATTGCTTTAGACTGTACTACTTGCCTAAACATTTCATAAGATTGGATAAATGGCAGCAAGTTATCTACGAACTATGTTGCAGGATTATGCCTTTAAGGGCGATCAAATGCAAGACTTTTATTAAATAAATAAAATCATGAAATAGAAAAAAAAAAATAACAAGCTTTTCGTATTTTTCTTTGTAAACCCTTTCATTCGATATCCATATCATGATGGTATATAAAAAAAAAAACACCATCATGGGGCGTCCGCTATATTGAATTTAGTGTGACGTCACTTTATTTTCCGTATTCGTCTCAGCAAACCATTTCATTTGATACCCATATCATGGAGGTGCATAAAAAATAACTGGTCCGTCATATGTGGGGAGTTCATTATATTGGATTTCATAAAATAAAAAAACTGAAAACATTGCTATTTTAAGAAACACTTCCAAAAAAGTCTGTGAAATATCTACCATAACAGTCATTTTTAACGATTTTGTGCCAAAAATAATCACGTCATAAGCTCGCTACAATTAACAGTAACAGTGAAAATTGAGTGCTTCCTCCCAAATATAAATACAACAAATGGGTCAGGGATATGTCGTCCCACTTGGCTGTATGAACTTGGCTCTATCGCCAAGACCTTTTGAAAACTGTGGCAAACGCTACCACGCTTTGTGCAGTAAATCAACTTCAAACAAATAGGCTTATGATTTCATTAGAATAGTTTTTTTAAATTAATTAATATATTGCATCTGTCGTCTATAATGCGGGTAGCATCTTTTTTAGGGTTCCATACCCAAAGGGTAAAAACGGGACCCTATACGGCTTAGTAAAGCTACGATGTCTGTATGTCTGTCTGTCTTTCACAGGAACTGATTTCTGGGCTATCTTATATCTAGCCCTCCAACTAGCTTTATGTGAAAAATCACGTTGATGCATTACTCTGTTGCTGCGTGAAAAAGAAACAAACAAACAAATACGTTCTGATTTTTAATAATAGTATGAAGTAAGATTTTATTTCTTGTTTCAACTATGGCTTAACTCATGTCGAACAAAAATTACCCCCGATTTTGATGTTTGGACGAGATGCACAAACATTCTGTTATGTATTATGTTGGGGCATCTCGTCCAACATCAAAATCGGGGGTAATTTTTCATCTCGTCTACACTTCACAACCAGCATTATTTCAACAGCATCCAAGCCACGTATAGTGCATCTTTGCGATGGGCCGGTCATGTACGTCGCAGAACCGATAACCATTGACGATAACTTGACGATAACTTGCGCGGTAAGGGTTAAACGTGTTCTAAAGTGGAGACCACGAATTGGCAAACGTAGACATAGGAGGCATAGGCATAGGACGCCTTTCAGACTCGATGGAGTGACGACATAATACAAGGCAGCTGACAGTGGCGTCGAAAATCGAGCTAAATGGTGTGTCTTAGAAGAGGCTTATATTCAGCTGTGGGCAATTTTGATGATAGCGAATTGTGCCACTCGGCACTAAAAATGCTTACTGAAACTATAAGTACTGTTGTTGTTTGACGGTATACAAAAATTATTCATTTCGGCGCTGTGAGTTGCATGACGCTCCAGCTGTTTTTAATGCTTAAGGCAACATAAAAGAGAAGTTTTGATTAAAAATCTTTTTATGTTCTAGAAATGTTTCACTAAGTTGTTTTGCATTGCTTGTGTCACTACATTGTACTAATAATATTAATGAGAAAGAGTGTTTGATTGTTTGTTATTTTACGCATATTGACGTTTTTTTTTGCATGGATATAAGTAGTTTAAAGACTGGCGAGTTTCAAGC
Organism: Agriopis marginaria; assembly: GCA_932305915.1. Lineage (NCBI taxonomy): Eukaryota > Metazoa > Arthropoda > Insecta > Lepidoptera > Geometridae > Agriopis > Agriopis marginaria. Next base: position 7,126,165 of record OW029926.1, read on the forward strand.
GCAGCACCTAACACCTAAACGCAGCACCTAAGCGCAGCGTAGTTAGGCCTCCCACTAGATGGACCGACGACATTGTGAGAGTTGCGGGCATCTAGTGGATGCAGAAGGCAAGCTGTCGTTCAGTGTGGAGGTTAAATGGGGAGGCCTATGTTCAGCAGTGGACGTCTTTTGGCCGATGAAAATGATGGAGTTTTAAGCGAGACTAACTTTTATCCCGGGAAAATTTATGGTTTCCGTGGGATGTTATATGCGCCATGTTCAAGAAAAGCCTGGAGAATGTGGGTGGTTGGCAAAAAAGTTAGGTGCAGACAAAATAATCTACCCTCTTATTTTTCTACTTCAGTCTCAGTCCATGTTCAGTTCCCGTGAACATGGTGCATGGAACTGCGCCGCAATATTGGGAGTATTTGAGAGCTCCTTCCACAATCTTACCAAGGTAAATATAAATAGCTGGTTGTCTCCCATTTTTGTCCTAAATATCTGGATGTTTGACCAGATTTCTATGTCAGACAATCTTTTTTTATAACCTACTGTTTACAGAGGTCATCATAAGAGTGATGGAGAGAGGAATGATGTTGATTTAATAGAATTATTCAGAAGGTAAGATATATCCAAAACAATATCACTAATAAGAATACTCTTTTCTTTATCGAAGACGCAGTAAAAGTTCAGTTTAGTACCTAACAACAGCGACTGCATTCTTCAGACCGCCACAAAGTTTCTCCTTATGGGCAATTTTTCTCGCACAATCCTATAGTAATCTCTCCTTAAGTCACAACCATCCGACTTTATATGCCAATAAAGGGAAACTTCAGTCTTGAGAACAATCTTGGAACTTTGTCGGTCAGCTTTTCGATTTCTTGATGCATGCACGAATTAAGAAAGTACGAAAACAACGATGATTCAATGTGATGTAGTCAACATTAGTCAACATTCAATGTCTGGTGATCTAATATTTTATAAGCCATGCTTTTTGCAAGATAAAGTGTCTTTATAGGTGGCAAGCAAGCAGATGGACTGCCTGATCGGGCACCGTCACCTATGGATGCCTGTAACACCAGAGGCATCACAAATAAGTTGCCGACCTTTTAAAACTCTATTAACTCGCCTTTTGTGAACCCCATGTTATAGCTTCTCTGAAACACTACGGAAATAATCAAAACACTAGACTACTAGAATACTAGACTACTTTTACTTTTATATTTTACATGGAAATCAAACACTTAGGTTGAAGACAGTTTTTAGATTCGTTTTTTGTGTCTCGAAAATATCTCTCGAAATTATTGTGCAAGATTTTCTAACAACTTTTTTCTTATTCGTTTTGACTCTAAACATTTTGTCTGTTTAGCCAGTGTCGAGTATAAAAAATAAATAAACAAAATGAATAAGTTATTTGATTTTGAATTTTGCGTTAATAAAAACTTCAAGTAGGTAGTAATTTTTAAACTTACGCGATTTGAACACATGTAGGTACAAATAATACGTGCATGTGTAAATAATACGTGATAAGTCCCGATAAACATTCAAGTAGGTACTAGTTGTTCGCCTAGTGGTCGAGACTACTATTGTAAATTCTTCCGTGAAGTTTCGGGAGCAAAAATGTCATCAAAATGACGTAATTTTGATTTCACCCTCATCTCTCATCAAAGTGCCTGCTTACCATTTTATACTTTGGCATTGAATAACACATACATTGAAAGCAAATAAATATACTTACTCTTCCGTAAAAGAAACCAGTCATAAACAATAGGGGAAATGGGAAAAGTTCCGTAAGGTTTTTAAATCACTGATTTTACCCTCATGCCTTTACGATAATCCTGTGTACAAATACGGAGAGTTTGTTGTGATTGAAGTCGGAAAAAAGTAACCTAATTAATTTGCTAAAGTTTCGAAAAGTTATATCAAATTTTGGTTTTAACTTATTATCGATGTTTGTTTGGGTCAGATCTTAGAACAACTTCCTCCGAACTAGGGTTACCATCTTTCCGGATTTGTCCAACTGTAATCTATATACATAATTATATAAAAGCGAAATTTATCAACTCACTTCACTTCACTTCATTCACTCATTAAACACGAAATCTCGAAAACCACTTGACCTACAAAGCTGAAATTTGGCAGGTAGATTCCTTATGGGGTGTAGAGGTCCGCTAAGAAAGGATTTTGCGAAAGAGCCGAATTAAGGATGACTAAAGGGGGTTGAAAGTTTATATAAAAGTCTACTCGTATGAAGTCGCGGGCAACAGCTAGTATCCTAAATTGCCAAATCAACAGGCGCTCGACCAAAACTATCCATGCTATTGGAGCTAGTTTAAAAACTACTCAGCCAACTTTAATTAAACTTTTGTGGGATCACCTCGAGAACTTTTGAACATATTTAAATAGAACCGCGTAAATTAGTTAACAAAATAAATGTCGGAGTGATTGGTGTAGGTACATAGGTACATAAATAATTACCAATTTAAAAACAGACTTCAAAATTAGTAAATACGCAATTTCGTTTACTTGGATGACATATCTTTTCCTGTTATTTTGTTTTAAAAAGGACTACTGAACCGATTTTGATGAGATGATGAAAATTTTCTAGTGTACAAATCTCAAATTATTATCCTTTCAAATAAAAAATAACAATTTTCCAATTCGATGTAGGTATAAATGACAGAGTTCCGAGATCAAAAACATTCAAAAAATACAACCTGATTGAGAACCTTCCTCCGTTTATTGAAGTCGGTTAAAAATTAAAAGTCCTACAATCGCCAACGGAGGGACTAATGGGGGAGGGGAAGTTCGGTTTGTCCCCCTTTTACCGGCTAGGAGACAGATCAAACTTGTTATTTCCGGTCTGCCCCCTCGCTGTTTTAAATCACATATTCCAAGAAGGAAATGCCAAACTTTTGAAAACACTAAAACCTTTTTACATTTGTGCGTTTTAGTGGTTTAACATCGAATTGGACGTGATGCGTTCGTTTTCTCATCCGGAAGTCGTAATAAACGGACGCTTAAAGATATAAACAAACAATACATGGGGATGATAATACCAAGAGAGCTGACTGTGCCGGAAAAAGGCCCAGTAATTGGAAGTATAGTAGCTAAATGTTCTTTTATAGGTCGATGTTTACGACCGCAGTAAAAATAAAACGACTGAGTTATTCGTGATTGTTCCATAGGATTTCTATTTTGTGAAAAGTATTTCTTTTGTATTCGTCTTTACTTTTTTGAAGTATAACTACCCAAATTGATCAATGTTGGAACATTTTCGCAGCTCTTCAAATTCTGTAGTAGAAAATAAACGAATGTTCGTAGAGTCATGGGGCGTAGAGTCCTGAGACCCTGAGTTCTGAGTACTGAGAATCTTTACGCTGTCGGCGTTTTTCTACCAGAGATGTGCTAGGTAAAACGCAGTGTGCAAGAAAAAAAACAGTCAATGGAAGGCGAGGTGAATCGGAATGAATCGATCCTATTAGTCGATTTTTTCTCGCACACCGCTTATCTTTCTCGCACATCTCTGGTGGAAAAGATGATAATAAAATGATTATATAAGTTGCTGAAGTTTTAAATCTGTGCCTCGTCCGCGCCCCGTATAAAGCACGGCTCGTGCCCGCCGTGGTTTAGTATAATTCACCTTTACTCACTATTAGTTGCTTCAAGGACCTGCGGCCTTATTATGGAAGTTTGATTGTGATCGAGATTGCATGCCGTCCCGTTCGCATCTACTTACTCGCACCACGTACGTAAGTGAGATGGCACACGATCACGATCACAATCCGAATCACGATAAGACATCTATAATGAGGCATCTGTTGTGTGCGCAGAGGTCACAAGTAGTCAGAACCTGGCAAGCCTCGTCAATCTGCAAACTATACCTAGCAGAAAAGTCTGGCTCGACAGTGCACTGAAGCCATGAAGACTGCGGCGGTAAGAGGAGGCAAGCACCGTCAGTATGGCTAACGATTTTGGGGAACATGACGACGTAGCACGGCAGTGTAATAACTACTACCGTAAAGGGCGCATAACAGAGCTCTACAAATTATATGCGGGCAACTTGCTGCGCATTTTCTTACCCTTTTCCAATCGTATTCTATCCGATCCAATGGTTCTCCGGGGTATAAAGGACTAGAGGACACATTTTCTAAAGTCTTGCTTAACACTTTTTAACGATAGTGCCTAGCAGTATGATTTAGCAAACTCAGTTGAGCACTAACTACTGTCCATATTATTTATTGTATAACAACACCAAAGTTTAAAGATAAGATATATTTCTCTAGAGACCGTGTCACTAGCTAGCAAACAACCAAACTTTCGTATTTACTTTATTAATAGGAAGTATGCTCCAAAAACATCACCCTCTAACATTAGGTATAGAACTTTGCGCGTTTCCTTTTCTTTAGTGTTGTATTTGTATTCCAAATGTGTAAACAAGGAATTGTCACTAACATTATATTTTTATTCGAAAGATTTCTATTTTTTGTCGCTCACACATCTTATTTCCATTGAGGAAAATCTCCTTACGTAAATATAGAACAAAGAAAGGGGTTTGTAAACGCAAACGATTTCACAAATGAAAAATGTTAGTTTTTAAGGTTCCGTACCTAAAGGGTAAAAACGGGACCCTATTACTAAGCCTACGATGTTTGTCTGTCTGTCTGTATGTCTGGCCGTCTGACCTACCTATTAACAGCTATAAGTATCTTTCGAACCGTAATGGATAGCCAGTTGTTTTTTTTACTGAATATGTAATGTTACGGCCGATTAACTAACAAATAATAAAAAAAGTCAAAAAGTAAAACGAAATAGGTCCCAATACAACAAACGTATTTTTTAAAGTATTTTGCTCTAATATAAAACGGTAATACGTGTGCAAGCGTAAAACTTGGCATGATTATTAGTACACACTCTAAAGTATAACAACAAATAATAAATAATGGCCAAGTGCTAGTCGGTGGCAAACTTCTGTTCAGCGCCAGTTTCGTACGATCACCGAAATGAAGAAACGTCGGGCGAGGCCGGTACTTGGATGGGTGACTGCCTAGGCGTTGATGGAATGTTGTCTTTTTGCACAATTTTTTGTACTTTAGGAGTTAACAAGTTATGTGGTGGTACGGAACCCTCAGTGCGTGAGCCTGACTCGCACTTGGCCTGTTTTATTTTTTTGTACGCACAGTACGTTTATAGGTATGAAAAGTATAAAATTGCCCGACCTCCGCTCCGTATTTCGTACCCGGTTTTGGCACCTCAAAAATTTAAGGCATCGAGAGCACGTCTTGATGCGAAATCAATATTACATTGCTATTTTGCCAAATGTCGTAGCACGTCATATTTTTTTATACTTAGATTAAAAAGTACGAAAAGAGCTGTTTGGTTAATTATGTCAAAGAATTTGAAAACTTTCCTTATTAATCCTGCTTGTCAATTTTATTGTTCATAACGTACGACGCTTTTTAATATCCAAGGTCATCTTTACCTCTAACTAGTCATTTAGTTTACACAGGGGTAAACAAACAGATTTTCAACGCAGCTAGCATTAGTTGCACGAGCGCAGCGAGGGATGTAATCGACCAGAATTTAAAATGTATTGTTTTACCCCAAGTGATGCGTAGAGTTTTTATTAGACGTATACATAATCAAAGGTATGAAGCTTTTACCACGCCTACGAAGCAATTGCAAAAAAATGAATTGGCTCATTAATTTTTATGTAAAACATTTTTTGTAACACAATAAGAACCTCCTTAAATGAAACTTCCCAAAAAGTTTGCATGGCGGATAAAACACTCCGGTTTGTAGGAAAGAAAGATTTAAACAAATCTTGATCAACACCTCACTCACACGTATCATACTTAGCTGATGTCCATATCCGTTCAAGTGGCATGCTGTTTGCCTCTAGGCTTTACAAAGGGAGCAATGGCACAGAAGACATAATAGCACAGCAATGGACGTGAAGACAAGCGACTAATGGAACTACTCGAGTGAACCTACGTCACTATATCACCTATGCATCTACGGTTGTCGTCTCGCATTGTATTGTGCTATTGAGGAAAATTGGTGTTACATTTAGTTTGGAACCTCCATTGATCTTAGGATGAGATCTATGAAGCAGTTTGAATTTTATAATGAAAACCAACGTGATTTAGACAATAATATATTTTCCTAACCTGAATCCTCCGACTATATTTTCAGCCTCAATTCAAATTCAAATTATTTATTTATCAGAACATGGTAGGTACACATACATAATTATAAAGTAGCATACATGGTCGTAAGAATGGAGACGTATCTCATGTCCTTGCCTGTTACAGCGTACAAACGTTAGTTTTTTATATATATTATTATTAGTTTGTTTTTGTGTTAGTTGTTATCACAGTGATCTTTCTCAAGGTGGGTGTTATTTTGTTTGTTTTGTTATGGGTGCATACAAAAATGCACAAAACGTGCACAAAATTGAATCCTGCATTGTTACATAATAAACGAATGCTCCTGGTGCGTGACTGACTGCCTTAATAAATTATCAATGATTTCTATTTCAAGTTCAGTGAAAGTTCGATACATTATTTTGTTTTTACAATTAGAGAGGTTCAACTTAATTCCTACATGTTTTATTCAGATGATGTTTTTTTCCGAAAAATATCGTACTTTTGTCACGAACTGCGAATTTCCTGAACTTTCTACATCGAACATACCTCGATCTTTATAACATTTCTTTTCACGTATGTCTAAAGAAAATTTATGTATAGATTTTTATGCTGACTTAAAATTGATATCGAAACACCTCTAAGGCAATAATTTTCATAAATTTACGAAACCTCTTAATTATTTTCTGGTTGATTTACTAATGAGATATTACTTATAAACTCATGTTAAGCGTCAATCACTTCATTTTTATTGTTTCTTTATCTTATCTACCCAAAAGGTGAAAACGGGACCCTATTACTAAGCATACGCTGTCTGTTTCTCTATCCATCTCTCTGTCTGTCTTTGCGTCTTACCTTTAAACGGCTGTATCTTTTGAATTTTATTGTAGATAAGCAGTTCAAATGTTCACAGAATTATGTAATGTTATGGCGGATTTACTAAGAAATAATAATAATTTAAAAGAGCAAAAAGTACCCATATTTTTTTACGTATTATTGTATTTGCTTTAGAGTAAAAACGGTAAAACAACAAATAATAAATACTGGCCAAGTGCGAGTCGGTGACAAATTTCTGTTCACCAAAGTTAAGCAACGTTGCCTGACTAGCACTAGGCCAGTTTATTATTTCTGTTGCTGTATCCTTGGATAAAAATATCTACATGAAATCTGTATAATTTATGTTTCCAAAACAAAATCACATCAATCCAATTACGCATCATGTTTTCCCGAGTTTTTTCTAACATCACATCCAAACATCAAAACCTTATAAAACTGACAAATTTGAAAAGTTTTCCACTAGGTAACTTGGGTACGAAAGCATATCATCATAATAAAAAAGTTCCGTGATTGTCGGTGAAATTCATTCTATGGTGAAATTAAATTTACCAATTCAGTGTTATATTACTTTTTTTTGCAGTTTAATTCGAGTAAATATTTTACTAACATAAATCCTACTTAGTTATCAAAAAAACTGAACTTATTTTAGCTTCCTGTTGCCCGGCGCGTGTGAAAACTGTGAAATTTTCCATGATTTAAAATAACAACAATAGGCTATCGGATAGGTTTTTGTTTAACTTACCTTTGTTTCAGAATGTCCGGTTAACGTTAAGCTAATATAATTTTTCATCACTACGCGGGTGAAACCGCGGGGTGCAGCTAGTTTTGTATAAATGTATTAGTTGGTTAGAGAGTTTGACAGAAGCTCAAACTCGTTCTCTGTCTAGCAAGATATTAAAATGCTTGTTTTGCCCAATTTTTATCACGTCAATTTTGTTTTACGTGTTCGCTCTATTTGTAGTTGGCTTTAAAAAATAATCAGTTTAGTAGACACGACGCTGCGTTCAATTACGGGCTTCAATTAATCGCTGATGTTGGCAAGCTGACTTGGGTGGGACACGTGGCCAGAATGCACCCTGATAGATGGACCCAGAGTGTCACACAGTGGGTGCCTAAAAACGGACGAAGGAGCCAAGGCAGGCCTAAAAAACGCTGGCACGAACCTCGACACGTTCCAGATACAGTGGTCAAGTCTGGCGGGTGATCGCACTGTCTGGAAAGAAATGGGGGAGACCTTTGCCCAAGAGTGGGACAGTACCTATAGGTTAATAAAAAAAAATTACTATTATATATCTAACTCTGTATAGTAATTTTTAAACTTTCGCTATTTGAACACATGTTTTACCAAAATTAAATAATACATGATAGCTTCTAACCCTGTATTACAGTAACCAAGTTACCTGTATTTTAAAATGTAGTTTAAATGAAATGAATAATGAAAAGCGTACAGTGCCAGCACAGCAAATTGTATCGCGCCAGCATTTCAACTCTGTGAATGGAGATTCATTACTGAAGTGCAGGCCGCTATTCACGTTGGACATATTTTTACTCTTAGCTTCTTTGAATAGGATTTCATGTTAGTTGGTAATAAGGTTACCTGTCACTTTTACCCGACTTCACGAGAATAATGGTGTATGCGATGAGGTTTTAATAGAGACGTCATACTCATTAAATAAACCGGCCAAGTGCGAGTCGGGCTCGTGCACTGAGGGTTCCGTACCACCACAAAATACAATAAAGTTGTCAAAGTAACTGAATTACCAGTTATTAAAACGCCTTCCAAAATTGTGGTAAATAATTTGCTACGCATTTTGCAACAGGTCTCGAGTATAATAACTTTTAAAAAATAACTTAAATTTGACACCGACTTGCACTTGGACATTATTTATTATTTATTTTTATACTTTAGAGTGTGTACTACAATCGTGCCAAGTTTGACGCTTGTACGTATTATCATTTTTACATTAGAGCCAATACAACAATACGTTAAAAAATACGTTTCTTGTATGGGGACGCCCATTTCATTTTTAATTTGTTACATATTCTGGGAAAATTTCAACTGTCCATCTATTACGGTTCGAAAGATACAGCCGCTAATATGTAAGACAGACATACGGACAGACAGACAGACATCGTAGGCTTAGTAATAGGGTCCCGTTTTTACCCTTTGGGTACGAAACCCTAAAAAGCACTAAAACATGGCAATTTTTTACAACAGCTACCAGGCACATAGGACCCAAAAAACATTACAGCCATACAGCCTTTTACAGCCATTCCAGAATAAGTATTTCACCTTCTAACCACACAACATGGCATTTTTGATTATTTTTCATACTCCAAAATCGCGTATCGTACGTTTGTGTCGTTGACAGCCACAGGACGGACTGAGTTCACTCAAACTAACTTGAGAATTTCGCTTTTAGCGATATTCCTTTACGTTTAGTAAATTCTTCACCGCTTTACTAGGGCATGTTTACTTTTCCGAGACTACCTTTACTTGACTCTGACTGTGACAAAAACTTGCTTGATGATATTTAATCTTGAAAATATTTCAATACTCGATGCTAGCAATTAATGCACAGGACGTACGCTGCCAAAATGCTCACATAAGGAAAGAAGAAAAAATCTATTACAACCCTTTTTAATAAAAATTTCCCATGAAATCTACCTTATCTTCCTGTTATTAAATCTTCGTCGCCCAGCAACGATCCCTTCAAATCTAACTACAAATAGCCATGGAGAGTGAAATTATTTCCTTATCAGCCTTAATAGATAGCAGCAGCCGTGAATTCGTCACGTACAGTCCCCGGCAAGACATTCCGGACCTTGCCGCTATTCCGGACATTCAAAAGGTCCCCAATTTAAACTCGATCATTATTAGAGCTTCCACTACCATTGAAAATTTGAAAAGACTTTTCAGTCAAAATTTCGAGGAATAATTTAATTTGGTGTAGGTTTTGTTGTCAATCTTTTATATTTTGATGCAGCACGATTCATGTATGTATAATGAAACTTAGAAAAGTTGAATAAATAAAAATGTTTTTGATATAGAAATAAAATATTTAATATAGTCTTAAAAAGTCGGCAACGTTTTTATAAAGTCTCTGAGGCTACAGGTATCCATAAGCGACAGTAACTGCTTACAATCAGGCAGCCCGTCTGCTTGTTTGTTAGCATATTTTGGGCTAAACCTAAGATATTTAAAACTTTGGATATCGGGTTAGAGCTCAAAGCTGTCAAAACCAAAATTAAACTAAAACCATAGAATCTATTACGGTACTTACAGTCATTATAATTATTAACGGGATATTTCCCCTTATAAGGTTGTAGGTTGTGGTTGTTCGGAGGGTGTATCATAATATTTAACCGTAATGAACAACCTTAATAGTTTAAACCAGTAGATTAAGGAACCGAATCTGTGCATCCGTGCTTACATTTTTTGAAAGCTAAATAAGATAATTAATATTGTTGTAGCAGCATATAGCCAATCTTGCGCTTTTCCATTTATAGAGCATTCTTCTATAACGTTGTTTGTTTGTTTGTATCATCTGGGTCATGTAGCTGATCTCAAATGGAGCCAAGACAGCGTTGTCTTGGCGAGGCTAGAAAAAATAGGCGTTTAGCTACAACTGACTTTTAACAGTTTTAGGGCCTTTCTTCCAGTAAACTTCGAAGCAGCTTGCATGTACATAGGATTTAATTTGCTTGCATTTAAATCTCTAAAATGTATCTTAATATATTTAGGTAAACTCAGGATACGTTATTCGGGAATTTTGTACTGGTACTCATCCATGTGGTTGTAAATCAATGGCCTGGTGTCATACTTTTTAAACATGTTTCAAAGGAACCAAAACTTTAATGACGTACAGTTTTACGTTTGACCAAGGAAGTCTATCTGCCTTGGTCTGAAGTAGTAATTTTACTTTTTAGATTTTCGTCTATGTATAGTCATTCCATTGTAATTTTACTGCTTTATAAAAATAATTGATCAAGATTCTCCTAATTTCAAATGATAATTTTAATCATTATATATAAGTAATATATTACCCGTAATTTATTAATCAGTTCTAGTTAAAATATAAATTCAGCAGACGTGTCAAATAGAATAATAAAATTTAATCATTTGAGACGTCTTCTTTTTCAACAGCCTTTTGTAATAATTCTGTTACATTTCCTCTTTCTGACTCAGACAATATTTAACACAATTATAAAATAATTAAGGAAATTCAAGCGACGAAGAATAGAAATAATGATTTTGATTAAAATTAGCAACGAAATGAATAGGAAATGATAAAATTGTGAATCTGGATTAATTTGCCGACAAAAAAGCCTTGTTGGTATTTCATATTTGAAACATTACCCAATAAAATATTATTTGTGAATATTTCTGCGTTTTAAGATAGTTTTATATTCTACCACATGTCATAAATCTAAACAAATATCGTACATATTCATTTTTATACCCTTAAAATTTAATTCTCCCATTCAAAACATTTTTAACTGGGTACTTCTTATTAAATTAGTTAACTCTAGTTTAAAGTTTGTTTAAAAATATTTTACCAGTTAGTTTTTAATTGATATTATAGTTTTGCGCTTTACAATCAGACGGTACCCGGTGGAACCAGACCATCACCATTGACTTTTTAGTACAATTTCAATGCGATGGTTCAAAAACGGGGAAGGAAATCGCGAGGAAACCGGTAAGCCCAAGAACCTCAAAAGTTCAAAGACATAATTATAACATTCACCAACATGAACTAGGCCTGCATGGCGGATTAAAGCCCATCCTCTCTTTTATTCTGAGAGAAGGCCTGTGTCCTAGCAGTGAAAACATGATAGGCTAAAATGATGATAGTTTTTCTAGAAATAGAGTTGTTTGTTATAAAAAATAAAATAATATAAAGAAAAGCGCAACAAATATTTTCTATTATGGATGTACAATATGAATAATAGGTAATGAAAACAACACTTATTTAAACTTAGACGGACGTTATACATATTCTAGCCGGCGAGTTCTTATTGACACACACTAATTTTATTTGGATACAAACAAAGACAAATTGACTGATTATGAGAGTCAACAATTACAAAAACACTTATGTATAGTGTAAGCGTGGGGAAAAGTTGATTAGCACTCTAATTTAGTTAAACTAGATATTCGACCATAACTGTGACCCAGCGACCCTATATCTTCGCAACCCTAATATTGCTTATATTCAAATTCAAAAATGTTGATGTTGATTATATGAACTACTATCCTTCTAAATAAAAAATAATAGAGAATGAACGCTACTAATGTTATCTTTAAACAAATACAAACACTGTTGCACTTCGTACGCATAGATTTTTATGTAAACTTTCAACCCTCTTTTGCCTCCGTTTATTGGGCTTTTTCAGAAAATCGTTGTTTAGCGGACCTCTACACCACATAAGGAATATACCTGCCAAATTTTAGCTTCAAATTTCATGAGAGATTCGGTGATGAATCAGTCAGTCAGTCTTTCTTTTTAGTCAGTTAGTCTTTTTTAATAGAAGTAGAAGAAAATATAGAACAAGGACATACAAAATTTGTATACTTTGTTCAGTTCGTTCGTTCGTTCGTTGTCAAAACGTTGTGCTTGATAATATAATAAAAAAACTTCGTACAATCAAAAACTGCGAAATTTCTTCACATAATGTAAGCACGTCTCGCTGCTCGTATTCCAAGGCTGACCGAAAGATGGACAAAGGGCCTGCCTAATAGGGTTTCCGTTCCGACAGCCCTAGAGATAAAAAGGAATACGAAACTCATTACCGCCTTGTGTTTTATTTTAAGTTCATGCAGTCATATTTTCCTTGTAATTTTTTATACTGACAGATTTGCACAAAGAGATTCATAGATTTTTCAAAGAATTACTACTGTTTTCTAATCTTCATCATAATCATCATTTCAGCCGTAGGACTTCCACTGCTGGGCATAGGCCTCCCCCATCGATCTCCTAAAGGACCGGTTGGAAGCGGCCTGCATCCAGCGTGTAGCGTATAGTAATAAGTAATGTAAACCACAAACACAGAGCTAAGTTACCAACAACCAAGTATTCTTTATGTATATATACTTCAAAATACTACTAACATCGTTTGGGTAACTATCCGTGAAAATTTCGAAACTTATATATTATGTTAGTTTTCCTCCAACTTTGGCGAGAAATCATTTTTATGAAGTTATTTTTTGTTCTTCTAAAGATGTATCAGAAAAAAATATAAAATAACCTCTGCCAGATCGAATACGGCCACAAAATTAAAGTTCTAAGAATGGATAAAATACCAACTTGGAAGTAAAACACTGTTTAAAACTATCACGGTTGTTCACTACAGTAACTGTAGTAATATTTATTATTAATATTCCGTTAATAATCATAATAACTGTTATTATGATTATTAACGGAATATTTTACTGTAAAATTTTGGGATAGAGCTCCCACTATTAAATTTCTTGAATATGGTGCATATACCTGCGCCGAAATATAAGGAGCTTATCACCTTATCATAGTAAAATAATATCCTATTAATAATCATATAGCTTGGAAGTACTTACTTATACTTTATCATTTGTGGGTAGTATTTATCTTATTCAATCTTTCCTAATTTTAGCGTCAGGTCAAGTACTTCTCTGAGTTGATCCCAAAGGTCAATCACGTTTTGGTTCATATCGACGTTTTTTATGAAATAGGACAGCGAGCCTCGGGCGAAAGCTTTTTGCGGAACAGACCCTGATACGACAAAAATCTTTACAGTAACGTAACTTCTGTAACTTTCGACGGTACAAATATCGATAAGCGGAATGACCCCAAATAGACCAACGAAGTATAGGATGCCCTGAGATTTGATGTTGTGATGATAAGCATATGACATAAGACAGCTGGCAGTGGCTTGAGGCAAAAAACTGAAGATCAGTTGAGTGGCATGCCTCCTGTGAGACCTAAGTCCGTCCACTGTTGGACTTAGGTCTCACAGGAGGCATGCCACTCAACTGATAAGTTAGACTAATTAGGCTCATGATGATAAATATTTGTCATCTTGTACCTATTTACGATAATTGATCTACCAGCCTACAATGTAATGCCTGACCAGCCTAATGTAATGCCTGATGGTAAGACACTGTAGAATTAGCCTAGCTACCAACTACTCTTAAGAGTTTATAATTATGTTGTCAACATGGGTAGCGTTGCAACAATTAGCGCGCAGCAAGCAAACTACCACATTCACATTTTTGTAAATATTTGAGGATATAAATAAGTTTAATGTTATTTTAGTAACAAGTTTGATTAAACTTTTCTGTATAAAATAATTCGGCGTAAAAAGGCCTTCGAAAAAACGTTTTTGGTAATTTTTTTCATATTCTAGATATGAAAAAAATTGTTCTTGACTTTTAGTTTTTTCATATTCTAATTGTCATTTATATACATAACAAATAATGTAAATTAGTTTTATTTAAAATTTAAATTGTTCTTTTGTAATCTGGAGTTTTATCATATTTGTAACTTATGTTTTTTTTTATTTATTATTATTATCAATAGGCTTGCGCTTGGCCTCCAACTCGCCTGATGTTAAGCGATGATGCGGCCTACGATGGAGCACGCTTGCCTAGAAGAAACCTATTCACTCTCGACTTGAAGACATTTAGTTATTTAGTTATGAGGCGGATGCCGACGTGCGTTTCGCATCCTGCTTGAGTAGATCGCATAATCTTAATATATATAAATCTCGTGTCACAATGTTTGTCCTCAATGGACTCCTAAACCACTTAACCGATTATAATAAAATTCGCACACCATGTGCAGTTCGATCCAACTTGAGATATAGGATAGTTTAAATAATTATATAACTAGCGACCCGCCCCGGCTTCGCACGTAAATTACACCCGTGCGAAGCCGGGCGGGCGGGTCGCTAGTATAATATATATAATTGTCACTGTTTTACGTAGGGGCAAAACTTTGATTTGAGTTGACGTCGAAGACTCTTAAATACCAAACTGTATTTGCCTGCAGTCACACTTGAGTACCAGTTTCTAATCAAGGTTTGGTGTAATGTCTGTCTTTAAATACACCATGAAATAACATCAAGCGAGTTGTAATCAAACGCCTAGCCTGCCAGTTTTTATTTTTGCACAGAAGAATATTCTCGCGTGAGTTGAAGTTCCGCTGCCTTAAAGTAAGATGGCCGAACAATAAACTCTAATCTCTACTGATTGATCTTAATCCAGGTAAAGCTCTTACTGTATCTTGTATCGTTCGTGACTATTTCCGCGGCCCCTAAACGGTCGAGCATTACTGGAGGACTCTCGCTCCATTAGGAAAGGGCAAACTAATAGTTAACAATCCGCCCTAATCGCCCGAAATCAAGGCTCAGCCTCCCACTGCCTTATAAATAATGTATCTTATAAAATGTTATATTCTGTATTTAATATCTTTATGTATTTTGTTATATTTAAAACTTACGTCAAACTTTATGATATCTTTTTACTGGCAAGTGCCTTTATTACCTAAACAAAAACAATTGGACTGTCCATTATACTGTTGAAGGTCTAATGACAATAAATACAACTTTTGGATTAATTTTTAATTTGTACTTTGGTAGAAATCTTACAAGATAAGTGCCTGCCCCTCTACACTGAAATATGAGATGGAATACATGACAGTGCGTAGATGGTTTAGACGGGTGAGCAGTTTCACTTCGGACTGACTACCACGAGTGATAAAAATGGAAGTGTCACTTTCAAATGTTGGTAGTGAACCTGCCTTCTGCGCTTGGAGGCGTGGGCTCGATTCCCATCCAGGGCAAACATTCATGTGATGAACATTTGATGAGTGTTTTTTTTTTTTTTTTTTATGCCATAGGTGGCAAACAAGCAGACGGGCTGCCTGATGGAAAGCAGTCACCGTCGCCTATGGATACTATATCTGTTTGTTCTATATCTGGGTGTTTATATCCATTTAAGTGTGTATTTAAAAAATATACAGGGCTATAAGAAAAGAGTATGCTAAGCCGAAAGGAGGTCATTGTACTCATCATTATGAACAATATTTACAGAATACGAAGCCAATCCTGAAATCGAGAAAAAAATATCAGCTCTTCCATAGAAAACGGTCATTGACACTTGAAAAAAATATGGAACAACTGTTTTTTTTTTGGCGATTTCAGGTTTAGTCCCATAGTAAAAGTTGTTCATAATGATCAGTATAACGAACGTTTGGGGTCAGATAACCGTGTGTGCATAAATGTCCCGGATAATTCTTTATTTTATTTACCAGTGGCGGTGATTTTGAAGCACACTTTCCCAATTCACCACCAGTGGTAAAATGGGAAATACACATCACATCAGCAGCCATCAAACGTCCACTACTAGACAAAGGCCCCCCTCCTAAATGGGAAATATTACGTCCTAATGAGTTGAATCACCGTCACAAAACCCAAAATGGTGGCAATGAGGCCACCCAAAGGAATTTGATGTACAAAGTGACCACTGGTAGTGGAGTATTTATTCTGGCTCATTTTTTCGCCAGTGGTGAACTGAGACAATATTCGCGTATCAATCAGCACTAGAGTGTCATTTGGTTACTGAAGGTCAGTTGCGAAATCAGAATCCCAATATACCACCGGTGGTGAGATTATGTGGCCAGATAGTCCTAAGCGATCATATATCTTGAAACATCACTATTTCTTATGGCATTAAAACTTAAATAAACAGATTTGAACTTAAAATCGGCAGGTGAAAATCATGCTTAGGACGATCCACGATATGCAATAGAATTAATCGATCAAACGAACTTACCTGAAGTGAAGTTCGATCTTAATTATCTTGTCTTCGTCGAAGAGATTTATAACTACATGGTACACACACATGGTGCCACATGCACATGCATGGTGCTACATGGTGGTCGGAGTACGAAGACAAGATTAATCCAATACTTACGCTGGTAACTACTACCCACTACAGAAAAGATTAAACAATTACGATTTATTATACAATTGTTTGCAATGTTTGCTATCTATGTCCCGTAACTTAAGTAAAACATGTATTTTCTGACCCAAGTGAATTAATGTTATTGTTTAGAGAAAATAAAATCTTAAACCATAAACCATAAAAAGCAGTAATAAAAATTTTCAGGAATAAATACAGGTATTTTATTTCCTATTTCCATAATTTAACTTGAGATTGAATTTGGATTGTCTTTAGACCTTCAATGGTCTATGGGCTTCTAACTGTATTTGTAGTGTTAGTATTAGCTTATACTTTGTTTAGTTATAAAGGTACTTGCCTCTGAAAAATAATTATTAAGAAAAAAAAAACTTTTATCTTGTTTTAGAGCATAAACAAACTTTTGATCACGCTCTTGGTAACGCCTGAAACATTGTAATTTCAAAGGTTGTCTCGAGTTATGTTTTAATTAACTGAACTTTGAATGTCGGTGTTTGTCTATGAATATATTTTCTCTAAGTTCCAGATAACCATTATTATTTTAGCTTCCTATTTTAGATTTACTTACTTATTTTAGTGCTTCCCCTTAAATCATGTAAAAGTTCGTGTAATCAAATCAAAATATTTTATTATGTGAAACAAAGATAACTGAACACTTAGATAAAACTGTTAAGAATCGAACCGATGATGGATTGATTATTAAGGATTGAAAGTGAATTGTTTGTTATTACATAATTATATAAATATAAATTATAATTATGCTCTTAGTAGGTATATCAGAATCTTAAGGCCCGAGGGCCTCTGATATGGCAAATTATTTTTTAAATTAGATTTTTTTTAATAATAATTTTAAAATACGGGTTCACTACCTTTTTAACCAACTTAAAAAAAAATTTGGTTCTCAATTTGAAGCCGTTTTTAATAATATGTATGTACTAGCTGCGTCATACAAAATCGGTTTCAAAATCGTGAACATTGTTTCAAGAACCGTACATTTTTCTCGGATAAAAATTCCTAAGTCCCTATTCGCTCCAACTATCTCATTGCAGATGGCCGGTAGGGCCGAAAGGTTCTGGAATGGAGACAACGAACCGGTAAACGCAGCGTAGGACGTCCACTATATGGACAGACGACCTAAAAGAGACCGCAGAGAAACGCTGGATGCAGGCCGCTTCCAACCCACACTTTTGGAGAGCGATGGGGGAGGCCTATGTCCAGCAGTGGACGTCCTATGGCTGAAATGATGATGATGATGATCTCATTGCAAAAAATCAAGTCAATTCGTTGATTTGAAACATAACACACAAACAAATAAACACTTTTTCAATTATAATATTAGAAATGATTCCAATTACTAATATTATTTGTGAACTGATAAACGTGCATTTTTGTGTAGAAGAAGCTCTCAAGTTTGTCCTACAAAAATTCAATGCCTTGAGTCAGCACATTTGTTTCTATCCATAAGGTTGTAAAAAATAGGAAATTACTTAGTATATTCACTCTACAGCGTGGTTGCGAGGAAACTCAGTCAAAATTAATGACGGTTTTACAGACTGGTGCCTGCCAAGGGATTATTGTCATTATTAGCACAATATATCAAGCTAAGCAAACATGGCGGTTTAATTAAAAGGTAAACCCGTGCTAGCATGATAATGCCAACGATTTTCTATCCTTTAGATAACTGATATAGAGCGAGCAGCATAATATAAGCTCTTTTCAGGGTTCCGTACCCAAAGGGTTAAAACGGGACCCTATAAATGAGCCTACGCTGTCTGTCCGTCTGTTTGTCCGTCCGTTTTACCTTTTAGACTGTATCTTTCGAACTGTAATAGATAGCCAGTTGTTTTTTTTACAGAATATGTAATATTACGGCGGATTAACTAATAAATAATAATGTCAACAAGTAAAAACTAAAGAGGAGTCCCCATACAACAAACGTATTTTTTGACGTATTTTTGTACTTGCTCTAATGTAAAAACAGTAATACGTCATCATCATCATCATCAGCCAGAAGACGTCCACTGCTGAACATAGGCCTCCCCCTTTAACCTCCACACTGAACGACAGCCTGCCTTTTGCATCCACCGGATGCCAGCGACTCTGTCGTCGGTCCATCTAGTGAGTAATACGTATAAGCGTCAAACTTGGCATGATTATAGTACACACTCTAAAGTATAACAACAAGTAATAAATAATGACAAAGTGTGAGTCGGTGACAAATTTCTGTTCATTACCATGTTTAGCAATGTAGGGGTAGTGGGCAGTTGGTACTTGGATGGGCGTGTCTTTTTGCAGAACTTTTTGTATTTTGTGGTGGTACGAAACCCTCGGTGTACGAGCGCGACTCGCACTTGGTCGGTTTATTAACTAATGTATCGTCCTATCTATAATGTAGAAAGCAGGATGCCTTGGTTGATCTTACAAGTTTATCGGAACCGATCCGCGTGTGTCGTCGGCACCGAGTCTCTATAAGTCATCCAAGTCTCTAAGACTCGGCACTACTACCTACGCGGGTCGGATCTGATAAGAGGCAACTAGCCCGAATTAGTTCAAGTGCCAAGGCATTAGAATGTAATGTCTATTTAGAGTAGAAAAGGGTTGGTTGAAGCATATTGTCAGAGAGAGCCTCAAAGGTGAGGCGTGGTTGAAAACTTAGTAGAGATATTATGCCTTCTGTATACGACATGTTTGCGAAAAGGAAAACTTCAGAAGTCATGTCTTTTAGCTGGGACCGTACAATTTTGGTCCAGAGTTCATCTCTATTTCTCAACTTGATTGTTAAAATTAATACAAAATCTAATATACAATTATACGGCTCAAACGTAGGTACACTTTAATTTCCTTTGCAGCAAGAGAAATATTTTAGCACGATTCATGTGATTTTAGAACAAAGATAAGCAAGCTACATTTTTATCCAGGCTTTTAAAACGGAAATTAAGGAGGAAAAAAGCCAATTATTGAGTTAGATTAGAGATGAATTTTGGTGTATTAGTATTAAATATCCCACCTGTGTAATTCAGATAATTATCTCAATCGTTTTCATTATGAGTGGAGACCACGATCCGGAAGACGCAGCGTTGGTAGGCCTCCCACTATATGGACCGACGACATTGTGAGAGTCGTGGGTATTCAGTAGATGCAGATAGCAGTGTAGAGGTTAAAGGGGAGGCTTATGTTCAGCAGTGGACGTCTTCTGGTTGATGATGATGATGAATGCTATACACCATAAAACTTTTTTGAGTCTCGTTTGTACTTAAAATCAGTTGAACTATGCGCAGATTTTCTAAGTACCAGATGATATCATGTAATTTTTGCTCTTCAATGAAAGCAGCGTTAGACATTGAAATTCGCTGCTGGAGTGAACTTTCTCCGATAATTGCAACCTAGATTTATAATACTATTTTGGTGTCTTTCTTGTGCCTTACCTGATTTTAGGCAATGATATATTGTTTAAGATGGAGCACGCTTACCTAGAAGAAACCGATTCTCTTGAGACTTGAAAACACTCAGAAAGACCGTTATGGCAGCGCATTCCACAGCACATTCTTCTGGGCAAGCCTGCTTCATTGCATGATCGTTTAGTATCAATCTTAATGGTGGTCTGACACAAGCGTGTATATTTTCGGGAAAAAATAGCATCTCCTCTTTTTTTCGATGACCCCTAGGGTCAAACGCTGATGACAGTATTTTATAAGAGCATTAGTATAATGATAAAAGTATGTAGTACCTATATACAACACGTATTATGTAACTTATCTATCGTACTGCGCATTTACGATGTCATACTCGTAAAAGCCTAGGCTTTCCACAAGTAACCCTCTCATATAAAGAGTAATCCCGCAATAATAAAGAGCTTTCCGAACACGCCTCTTCTCAGTACGTAATTTATGACTATCTCTAGTCCTTAGAGTCCTGGCTAATGATAATTACGACCGCAGCTGCCTACTATCGAACCGACAAAGCCCCAAATGTAGGTTCATTGTCAGGAATTCAAAGCCTAATTAGATCTCTTCGCTACTTAGATATCTATATCAGCTAGTTCCGAAGTGCTTGCGCTTTATAATATTAATTAAGTAGCTAGAAATATTATTCGCCAGACATAAATACATAAATATGAAGTAAATTGGCACAGACTATGAAAAATAACCGTATCAGATAATAATTATATTAAAACTAATTATAATATGTATAATAATATTTGTAATCATTACAAACTTAACTAGACTAAAATCAATATAGTATAACTACCTTGTTGTTTTTTAACACTTGCTTGGCGTTTGACTTGCCACGCGAAGATGCGGTCTACGATGGAGATTGCTTGCCTAGAAGAAACCGATTCACTTGCGATTTGAATACACCTAGATTGTAACTATTGGCATAGAGAAATATACTATTGGTGAACGCAATTCAGGCAGCGCGTTCCACAGACTAGGCAGTTCACACAGTAAAAATTGAATCAAAGCGCTTTGCGATTCTTCGGTGAATTAACGGGAACCGTTAATTTTTTTAAGGTTTAAAAAATGTGCTATTTATAATAATTCAATCTACCCCATACCAAACTTAAGCAAACATTTACATGAATCCTCATTAGTAATAATAATATTATTATGCAGCATGTGATGTGATTATCTATGTTTGGCCACCAACTCGCCTGATGCATGGTATGATAATATACTGTCTGGTATGAAATTCCGAGACGCGTGGGTCACGTGGGTGACACAAGCCAAGTCATCTCTGTTTAGTATAGTTATTAAACTCGTGTTTAACTTGAATTGCTTCGCTTGAGCGGACCAACAAAATGACCATATTGAAGTATATAGCCACTTGAAATTTTTACAGAATATGTAATTTAACGGGGCATTAATAAAGAAATAATAAAAAAGTTAAAAAGGGGGGTCTCTGTACATAGGTATATTCTTTAAATGTATTTTTGTATTAGCTCTAATGTAAAAACGTTAATACGTACAAGCGTCAAACTTGGCATGATTATAGTACACACTCTAAAGTATAACAAATAATAAATAATGGCCAAGTGTAAGTAGGTGAAATTCTTCTGTTCACCACCGGTTCTTGTACGATCACCCTTTGGGCGTGGTCGGTACTTGGATGAGTGACCGCCTGAGCGATGCTGGGATTTTGTCTTTTTGCTCAAATTTTTTGGACTTTAATAGCTAACAAGTCATGTGGTGGTAAGGAACCTTACAGTTCACGAGGCCGACTCGCACTTGGCCGGTTTTATTTCATAGATTTTTAACAGATTTGCTTCCAAATTTCTGTCTGTCGCAATGCAGTGGCAACTGGACAGTGACGTACGCATGTCACTCTCGGAATATCAGACCTTGTTTTAATGGATCATAGTCTGGTGGTAAGCGACAGTGACGGTATGACCGAAGATGGAAGGTTGGTAGGTTTTTTCTATCAACGTGCTCCATGTTGATCTAGAAAATACCTAGATTGTATTTTATGTCAATAGATATGTATATAAGTGAGTATATAGATATAAGTTTCGCATAAATAAAAACCAGTGATTTAAAAAGTAGGTCGGAATAAAACCCTAAAGTGCATTGGCCTTATTTTTATGAGCGAAGCAATTAATTTCACGTCATTTAATTAACAATTATCATAATAATGAAGCTGATAATTATGTTAAAGAGGAGCGATAAAAGTTTGTCAAGTCGATGGAAATGCTAATCAGATGCTGATTTAATGAATTAACAAAAAAGTTATTCTGAGATGAAGGCGGCCGGCTTTTATGTCCGATTATCTTTTGAATTATCGGATAGTCGACTGCTTTTGTGAATTATACTACATATAACCCACAAAAATTCAATACGTTATGCTTCGAATAAACCCTTTAAGTTTTTTGTATAGTATGAATGACAATTCAACTTCTAGGGCTGCCACCGTGCATTATAACCAAAAATAATTATTTCTACGACTTTTTAAAGTTCGCAAAAAAATATTGTTCCGTACATTTTGCTAGATACAGTTTTTCGATCACTTTTTATACGGAACAGCTGTTTTGTACAGAAGCAGCCCTTAAGAGGAGGCATTATCATTTATACTAAAAACTTTAAGGGGTTTCGATACAAAAAGTATTGAATTAGAGGTGGCTGGTTCATTAAAAGTAATCATGTATAATCTACCATAGGTATAAAAAAGGAAAAAAATAGATTCTAGATTCTTGAATCTGCTAATTCTATGTAACTAACAAATACTAAGAAACCGTTCAAAAAATCAGTAGCGTTTTTTGTGAAACTGGTGTCTTTAAACCGCCTAGTTTCAGAACAGCCGAAGCATACCTAATGAACTCACTTATTAAATTAATTCTACTTCATTCATCCATCAATAATATAAGAGCGTAGCTCATGTCGATAGAGTAACTTCCAGGCTCCCCGGTGTTTTAACAGCGTTTTTACCTTCCTATACGAAATTACATTTTCTTTCTCTTTTCCTCCTAAGAATGTTCTCAACGGTCTCCCTCGTCCTTTATTTCCTTTGCCTTCCCCTCTAATAATGGTTTTAATTAATCCATCATATTGTACAAGGTGGCCACATTCTGTCTCTTCTAGTCTTTGTATCCGTCTATATATTATATTCCTTCATCATGATAATCAGTCTCATCTCATTCTACTTCTGGACACGGGCCTTTCCTAAGGCTTCCCAGGCAGCCCGAACATCGGTGTTTCGCTTCAGACACCGCCAGCTGCCATATGTATATCGTCACTCCATCAAGTCTCGGGGCGTCCCACACTACGTTTGTTGATTCGTTGTCTCCACTCTAAAACACGTGTAACGGTTACTGGTTTTTCGACAGATATGACTACCCCAATGCCACTTTAGGTTGTCAATACACTGAGCGATGTAATCGGTGACTGACACTCTGGCGAATAACTTCATACTAGAAATGCTCACTCAGAGAATCGCCGAATTATACTTATTATTAATTAAATATAGTTAGATTAATTTCACACGTTTTCAAACCGTACGTTATAAATTCAGTATCCGATTCAGAACTCAATAATTGAGGCATTTCGGTCCGCGGTTCGCCGCAATCGTCCCAAAAGCCAACTATTTATCTTGTTAAGCGTACCCACAATCGGGTATGAATGTATTAATCACGTTCATTTAACTTTGACAACTTATTTACTGGTACGAAATGAAAACGCGAGGTACAGTCTTTTTTGCTGGAAAAATACAATTACTTAGTATAATTTTTGGTAGCAAATACAGAAATGTGCGAGAGTGCTTTGGTAGAGTCCGCCTTAAGAAGTATCACACCTTTGCTGATTATTCACTGCCAACCAGTAGTGTGCAATCATTTCTGTATACTGAATTGGTAGGCAATGTTTTCAGTTAAATTACGGGGCAAGTTATTTTATCTATATACTAATAATCTTAAATTAAAGACAACGCACAGCCCAAACCACTGGACCTGAAAGCATGAAGTATTGCATAATTATATTGATCCTTGTATAACGAAAATGGTCATTAAAGAAGATTTAAAACTTATCCCTTAGTTAGGTTAAAAAAGGGATGACAGTATGCATGTAAGTTCGTCATTTTCGATGTTAGAAACTTGAAAATTGGTACTTAGACTTCTGATTTTAAGTAAAAGTTAGTTGTGTGCGATGCTCCTAACATAAATGCGATAACAGCCGAGCGGTAGTATGTCGCTTTTTGACGACACCTGGTTCGATCCTCGGTCCTGCACCAATGACTTATTTAATAATGCATAAATTATCACAGCTTCGATGCCATCGCTCAAAAACGGAGAAGGAACACATCGTGAGGTAACCTGTATGTCCAAGAACCTCAAAAAGACCAAAGAAATGTCATGACAGTAGGCCAGCAATGCCAGCATGGTGGATAAGGGTCCATCCTTTCTCTTAAAGATGTCTCAACGTGGGAACTTGTAAGACTGATAATGTTAAGGGGGTTGAATAAGGAACAAAAGTTTGTCAGTTTTGGATTATATAACGAAGGTGAGTACTATGAAAAGGTTTTTTAATATAAAATTATACCTAGCGGTGAGGCCAAAAGCCTTACGCGTATAAAGTCGCGGATATTTACCTATTAGCTAATAAATCTCAGGGTGAAAATCGTAGTATCGTGATATCGGCATAGTTCAAGTTGTATTGAAACTGTTATGAGGAAGCATGCAGCTAAGCTTACAATCAGGTATAAATTCAATGGCATGTAAGAAAAGAAATAATAACTATGAATATAAGAATACAGGGAAAAGAGGTTGGCTGGCTGGCTGCAAGAAAGTTATTGTTTATTGGTTAATGTTTCGTAAATCCGCATCCAAACTGTAGTTTCAGCATTGTATTGTCTTTCTCCGAATCTATAAAATAAGATTTTAAAATAAAACAAACCTGTTTTGGCGGCGTCGAAACAATTCCTGTAAAAATGCAGTTTTAGATGGAAATTGCCCGCAAATGCATAAAATTGTTCAGTTTAAAATGGAAATAACATGTTTGGCTTTAAAGTAGTTTTGCTATATACTTACAGATACAAAATACCACCTATAGTGTAGTAAAAATACGACACGTGAGTTTAATATTTTGGTATAGTGCAACTGTAGAATTTTATGAAACTCATTAAACTAAAGTTATGTAATTGTGTACTAAATATCTATGATCTTTAGAATTTTGACCATAACTGGTAAACCCTTGTTTATTTTTTCATTTGACATATCTTATGTTTTTTTTAAATCGTCAAAAGTATGAGAGCAATACCAAGGTTGCCCCTGACCCGGCCACGATGCTTTGAGTAAAAATTAGGTTTCTTCTTATGTTTTATTTTATCTTTTTGGTCGTACATTCCTAAGTAAGAGATAAAGAGCTTTTTAAAATAGAAAATAACCGCATACCCAGACCGCGTCACATCGTAAATAAAAGGTTAATCCTGAATTACAAGCAAACGAGCCACAATAATAATGTGTTTATACCACATCCAGCTTACGAGATAAAGCGCCTTCGGTATCTCTTTAAAATAGACCCTTTTCTCATTTAAAAACAGCTTAGGTCTGCTTAGATACTTTTTTTATGTTTTAAATGTTTATCGGGACTTATCACGTATTATTTAATATAGGTAAAAAATATGTACCTTTCGCTCGACGTTTCGACCATGTTACAATGGCCGTGGTCACGAGCTGACTGATACTTTTTTTAGTTTACCATTCATTAATAAACAATTTTATTTGAATCAAAATTATTTTCTCTAAATATTTTGTGACCTTTTTAGCCGTGCAAAACAAGATCTTCGAGCCTACCGGAAGTAATCGAATTTTTGTTATTGTCAAACGTAATTTTTTTATTCTATTTTACTTTAAAATTACTAGGCATAAAGAGATCAACTTCTAACATAATAATCAGGTGGGTTGATGAGCGCAGTGCATTGCCGCATAGCACGTAGGGGTTTAAATTTATTAAGCTCAAAATTTTGGGTGTTGACTGTAAAGGACAAGCGTGACAAGCGTGCGACTTGCTCGTCCCGTCACTCAGTTCCATACATTTTACACAGGAAGTTCTTGCAAATAAAATTTGTAATTTATCAGGGGCTCATTTAAAAAATCAATGTATACTTGTTATATTAGAACCTAACTTGACCGTTATTTAAACCTGCAGCTTCAAATGCCTACATCTCTTTATGATTGGAATTACATCACCTTTCTGACGAAATTGCAGTGCGTCTGCAATATCCCCACAAATCTCGAGAGCATGCTCCAAGCGGGTCTACGATGTTTACGCATCCCAGTGATTTGTAGGCAGCCTTTTTATTGTGTTTTTCTCCGTTTTATTTCTCCGACAACCTTGCGGATCCCAAATTACGTTGTTTCACTCGTAGCTGGGATCAGCAGACTGAAGCGGTGGCTAAGGTGATTTGTACACAATTCTCGATATCAGGTACAGTGTAGTTGAATGCAGAAACTGTTTCTTAATGTAAACTGACGCATATTTAAAGCTAGTGTGAAGATACAATGTATTTATTGCACGAATATTATCAATGTGAAAGCTTGTTTGTAATTGTGTGTTTGTCTACTCCGTAATGGAAAAAAGAATTTGGATGAAATTTGGTGCTAATGCAGCTTATACCCTGGATTAACACATAGGCTTTTACAAATACTTTTAGACGAATCTCTAGTGTATTTCCGCTTTTACGTCGTATTATGTACAGTAAGGAATTCATCATTTCAGGTATAGGACGTCCACTGCTGGACATAGGCCTTCCATTGATTGGTGGCATTGATCTCAAGGCTGGTTGGAAGCGGCCTGCATCCACCGTTTTCCTGCGGTCTCTTTTAGATCGTCTGTACAAGTGTACATCTTGTGGGTGGACGTCCTACACTGCGCTTATCAGTCCGTGGTCTCCATTCGATAATCTTTCGGCCATATCGGCCATCTTTTCTGCGGTATATGTGCCCTGCCTACTGCCCCTTTAACTTTCTAATCCGGTGGGCTATGTCGGTAACTATTGTTCGTTTACGGATTTCCTTATTTCTGATTAGATCTCGTGGAGAAACCCCGAGCCTACCCTCTCCATAGCTCATTGTTAGAGTTTGAGCTTGCTTATGAGGCCCAGAGTGAGAGACCACTTTTCAGTGCCGTATAGCAGCACTGGCAACATTTATTCATCACTGGCAACACACACTGGTCGAAGACTTTCGTTTTAAGGCACTGAGGTATGTTGGACGAGAAGTTGCGAAGTTTACCGAACGCTGCCCACTCGAGTAGGATTCGCCCATTGACCTCTTTCTTGAAGTTGGACCTGCCTAGATGGACTGGTGTATAATAAGGAATTAGGGACCAGTTAGTTATGTTTTACTCTACAGAATTTAGTTAATGATGCTTATTTAATTCTTAACTACAAATACTATAAAGATTTGTCTAAGAAACAGTTTTGGAGATGAACTTCCGCAAAGTAACGCCTGATTCAATCAACATAGGCTACTATTTATCCCGGAAAAAAACTTGATTTCTGTAGGATAGTGGGTGAAACTACGGAGTGCTGCTAGTTTAGTTATAATTTCTCTGATGATGAAACAGAAAATTGCGGGTACTGAGTCTCTGTTACCTTGAACAATTGAGCGACATTTCAGCAGCAATGAGTACAGTACGCCAAACATGACACTAAAATAGATTTAAGTCTATTTTCATTTCCTAACTTTATACTTTGATAGAAATTTACGGTTTAAATAAGTCAATGTGATGTAAATAAATTACTGTTTGGGATTATGTACAAAATTCTAAAATCGTATATAAAAGTAAAAAACCCAGAAAAGTCGCAAGTCGACTATTTTATCAAATACAATATTACTATTCGGTATTTCCGAACATAAAATCAGTTTAAGGGAACCTTTCAAAGAGAGTGGTGGAGGCTAAAAGAACGTAAAGCAATTATTTGGTTTTAGAAATGTACTTACGGGGAATATCCAGGATAGAAAATAAAACGACTTTCTCTGAGATGGTAGAGTAACAAAATAACTGTAAATGTGTTGTTTTTTGTTATAAGTCTATAAAATATATATGTTGTAAATAATAGATATATAGATTTATGTTTCCTACAATTTACACCCACAAAAATTGTACTGAATAATAAAAATATAGCAAAATAGGTATATAGTATAAAGCAAAATTCGTGCATTTTATGTGTAGCAACTCATATTTGCTGAATTAAGATCCTGAAATATTCATTTGGAAGAACATAACGCAATTAAAAATCCTAAGCAAACAAGGGATATAACTTCGTTAAAAGGGTGGGTCAAATTTTTTTATACAAAGTATAGCAAGTCAACCATAGCTTAAGTACTGCTTTTTATCGTGACTGCATGTTTTTAGAAAAATAATCCTTTTAAACAGGTAGAACCAAGCTAGAAACATTCATGTTATATTTATTTATCATAAAGTAGCAGCTTTAACAACCTAACAGCGGAAGTAGGTGCCTACTTTAACTGAAAATTTGTTTTGCGGTTTTACCTGAGACTTTCCATAGACTTACATAATTATTACTTCGTACCTAAAGGCAGGGCCAATGAAACGTTTTCAATTGTGCTGACTCAGCTGCGGTGAGCAAATGGTATATCGCTCACTAGTGTAAGCTCAGTCACACGACGACTTTGTAGAAATAATGATAAGACGTATTTAGTGGAGATGTTGACTGATGATGCTATTTTTTTCAAGTACTAAACCAAATAAATAAACGTACTAAATGTTTGAATGAGTATATCTTTATTTTTGAGATCTATGAAATGACCAGTTTAATTGCAATTTTTGGAGACATTGGTGTATATTCTGTTGTACCATTATCTATACCTAAACTAAATTTGACAGCTTTAACATTGTTGCCATCCTTCTGTCACATATTAAAATGAAAAGAGAAGCAGATAATTTTAGTCCTATCAGATTGGTTTAGTTTAGTGAGTGTTATGACAGAATCAACGCAAATATCTTTGTTTCTCAAATCTACGATGGATACTACGTCTTAGTCAAGTTTTAAACAATATCAGTTGAGCCACATAGTTGTAAACACGCAATAGACAGAGCACTGTGTGTTTGTCACTAGTATGAAATCAGAAGTAATGTGGCACAAAAAAGTATTTTTTATAGAAGAATAAAACATTAATGGACATTGAAATGGCTAGTGAAGAGGCAAAAGAGACACTCGAATTTCAGTCAATCTCATGTCCCAACTTCGTTTACCAAGGTTGAAAAATCGCCGTTAAAATGAAAGAAAATACTTGAGAAAGTAAACTTGGTAAAGTTTTATTTTGTTAGCTATGAACAACGGGGGCCCGGGGGCTACTATTATTTCTGTCTTATAATGAACTTTGCTGTAGATAAGACAAAATAAAAACCAAAAGCCATTATTTGAATGGTCAATAACATAATCCCAAAAGTATTCTAGAGTTGACCACAACCTACAATACACTTGGCACTTCTAAGATGTTTTTGATTAGGAATACCTACGTGGTAAGGGACAAAATAAATAAGACTGTAATAAAAAAAAAAATGTACTGCGATCTCCAAGCCACCTGCCAAGCGTGGGGGTTATGGCAAAACCCTTCTCTATGAGGGAGGCCATTGTTCAGCAGTGGACTTTTACGCCAGCCATGACGATGATGATGACGATCTTTAGAAAAATCTTTTGTTGAAAAAAAAAGGGTTAAACTTTCGATGCTAAAATAAATACTTCAGCTGACCTAATTTTAATGGTAACATCTGGCTGACCATTTGTTTTTTTAGCGATCTATCCGGTTTATCTTATTTTATTTATGTGTAGCGATAATGATTCGCTTTCAATTTCCAGAACCAAATAAGTAAAACTGAGAAAATAAAAAGATTGTGGTAGGGCCCCAGAACGTGAATCGTCCAATTCCAGTGCCTTGTTTGCGCTCCACCTTTGAATTGTAGTATTATTTTTCTTGTTTTATTTTATTACGTTCCCCATCGTTTGTTTTGGTAAGTGAGCTTTGATTTTGATAAGATTTTTTAAGTATTCTTATATAGACACTTATGAGCATTTGAATAAATTATGGTTTTTTATGCGACCGAGTGACTACACAAGCAAGTTGTTCACCTGATGGTAAATACCAGGCCTGTTGACGACAAGAATTTTAGTCTACGAAAATCAGCGTGATGCTAACTGAAACCGGTCCTGCCTTGAAATATAATTATAAAATCTTGAAATATTGCTTTTCAAGCTAGAATGAATTATGTTCGCACACTAATACTTAGCGATTAAATAACTAGGCAATTGACAGGCTTTGACGGGAAAATATTTTCTTGATATTGGCAATATTGGCACACATAGAAACTCTAAATAATAGGATCCGTAAGCTAATATTTGTGTTCAAAAAGCTACGTTACATTTCTGATCTGAAAATAATTAGGCAAGTATATTATGCCCTTTGTCAATCGGTTTTATCTTACTGTATTACTACATGGGGGGGTGCAGGTAAAACATTGTTACTAACAGCCGAAAGGG
This sequence comes from Agriopis marginaria, assembly GCA_932305915.1. Classification (NCBI taxonomy): domain Eukaryota; kingdom Metazoa; phylum Arthropoda; class Insecta; order Lepidoptera; family Geometridae; genus Agriopis; species Agriopis marginaria. Next base: position 7,157,074 of record OW029926.1, read on the forward strand.
CCCAAAGGGCAATACTCAAAGTGGCAACTTTCCGCCCTTTCATTTTTCCCACTAGCCTCCTGTATAAATCATGTGGTGTACTAACAGTTAGGCAGCTATTTATATTAAACATAGTATTAAAGCAGCACAGAGCCCTTTCTTATAACGCTGAACATACTAACAAAAGGCGGAAGTATCATGTTTGCCCTCAACAAACAGGCGCTAAACATGCTTTTACTGCCAAATTCTACATGTTTCTTGGTCCACTTCTTTACAATAGACTGAATGTGTTAGCTAATATATATCCTTTAAATTACAATAATTGCCAAAAAATGCTTAAGACTGTCCTACAAAATATGTCATATGATGATACGGAGAAATTATTAAATGTGCAAAAATGAATATTGTTTGTTATCGTAATCGGACGTTGACTTTGTTATTCGATATACCTAATATTGTTTTCTTTCTACATCGTATTTATGTTTTATGTTTTGTACCTGTAGTTGCATTGTGTTAACTAGGCAATTGATTAATTTGTTTTATTTTTAAATTAGATTATAATGATTATTAGATTATAATAATGCATGTTATTATTAAGCTCTTTTCGCCTGAAACACAGGATTACTTAGTTCAGGCTCACGTGTTTTATAGACCTAATTATGTTTACTTATGTTTTGTATTTTTGTCAGACCTTTTTATATTTTTGAATAAATTATTGATTATTGATATTGAATTTTATTTAGAAATTGTTGCAAATCAGTTCTCTTGGGTACTCATACCGCTCAAGGGCAATGAATAGCAAAAACCACTTAGGTATGTACTCTGAATACCAAAATGTAATCAAGTTGTTATGTTATTTAAATTTCTTAATATTAAATATAAAAAATGCTATTTGTCAAACTTTTATTACTGTGCCTACTCAACGATTAATTCAAAACTACGTGTAAAATTATACCTTTATAATTATTACCTAACTAGCGGTCCGCCCCAGCTTCGCACGGGTATAGATTATAGCCTATGTCACCCGGGGATAGTGTAGCTTCCCGTCAGTGAAAGAATTTTTCAAATCGGTTCAGTAGTTTCGGAGCCTATTCAATGCAAACAAACAAACAAACAATCAATCAAATCTTTCCTCTTTATAATATTAGTATAGATAGTATAGATAAACCAATTAAGTAAGTATACGAAAGTTACGTTTCGTCTTTTTTAGACCTCTTAATTGCATGGAAATTGTGTTCCATGCAATTAAGAGGTCTAAAAAAGACGAAACGTCGACGAAACTCTTAAGTAAACCACTAACCAACTACTTACCAAGCTCTGTCAAAATAGTCAACATTCATTAACTGACGGCACACCACTTAACTCACACTAATCCCAACCAACAAAATAAATAACATAAATAAAACAACCACTCACTTTTAAACTTAAGAAACAAATCTAAATAAAATTGCTTTTTAATCAAGCAAATTGAAGACTTTGACGGTACTTCTCAGTTTGTTTAGTTGCGTGATGTAATCGCTTGGATCTCGGAACGCGTCCTACTCCCGTGACGTCTGTATGAAGACTGGCTGCTCGACTGAAGCTGAAATATCTGGAGACCCCAGTGGCCAGCAACTCAGCAAGTCACGAGATAAGTCACATCGTGCCTTCACTAAGCTGATTACGAGACTTTCGAATCCTTAGAGAATCTACCGCAATTTTATGCATACGTACTTATTTTGGAGACAACACGGTCGGTGATATAAGTGGACGATTTTAGTATTTTTGTAGCTTACTTTTAAACCGCCTTTAAAAAAAATAGTTCTTAATTAGACGTATAATATGTATGCATTTCGTGTGCCAATGTATTTGCTGATTGTAAATCGATTGTGATGATTCTTTTGTACAAGCTTTTATTTAACCTGCCTTGTTAAAATTATATGATTATTTACGGGATATTTACCGTGGTAAGGTTAAACTAGAACAGTCTTCCCGTGAACATGGTGCATGTAACTGCGCCGAAATATCGGGAGCTCATTCCACAACCTTACCACGGTAAATATACCGTAAATAATCATATAACTTTAGTGAACAACCGTGATAGTTTAAAACAAACGTAATATGTTTTGCAGTAGCTGTATGTTTGGGACAAATATTACAACTGAATTTAAGACCAGAGGCCTTACGGACAACAGCTATTGCGGCACCTAATCCGCTCAGTTGGAAAATCACGCGAACGTGAACCTTATCGCGCCCAGATACGGTTTGCGGTCGCGTGATTTTCCAACTGAGCGGATTAGGTGCCGCAATAGCTGTTGTCCGTAAGGCCCCAGTTATCCTCAACTGATGAAATTTGTTATAGATACTTATCTAATGGTGACAATGCAATGTTATGGTACCATTGTGCTGGAAAAAGATGAATGAAATCGGTAAAGTCGTTCTCAAGTTATGACGTGACCAATGTAAGTAGGGATTAATTTTTATATATATAGATAGATATGTAAAAGATTATGTGGATGTTTTGATGTAAATATCAGTGTGAAGATATAGTAAAAGAACGCATTTAATGAGCATTATTATAATATCAATAAATTATAATTTGAAAGTTCTTGAAACCGTATTTTTGTTACGAGAGTTATCAATCGAGCTTTTTCTCTTTCCTAACAGAAAAAACCGGCTGATACCATCCGATCTTGAAGCAAAAATGAAATTAGATAGAGGGCACAAAATGGCCTGCGTGTTCGGAATACATACCACGTGTCATGTACATTGTACAACTTTAAGTATAGCTGGACCTATCACCTCCCACACGGTCTTAAGGAAAAGGTCAACACTTTTACATTAGAAATTAAAGAGAACTAAAACTTCGACTTCTCCGCAACAAGGTAAAAGTCAGAATAAAAGACAGATCAGACAGACAAGGGAGATATGCCTTAGTACAATTATCGTTCATGTGTTTTTTTTTAATTCACTATACGTACATTTAAACTGCGTAAGTTCGGATCACTTATTATTTTTTTACGCACACTATGAAGCTTGTAGCAACACAATTAACTAATTAATAGTCCACGCATGCAGAAAGGTGACAAAGTCGTCTGCTGGGTGAGAACTACAGGCATCAAGCCTGATTTAGGCCAGATACGTTTGCACCCGCCATCTTACCATACTCGTTGGTTTGTCTGATCTGACCTGAAAGTAGATGCTCAAATCGCAAGAAGCACCCTCTACTAATATTATGTTGATATTTTATTTTTTAATGACCATGGATACAAAGTCCTTTAGTCGTAATATTAAACAAGTAATTTGATAATGTTGCCTGAATTCGCTTATTTTGGCATGAAAAAAGTTTTTTAGCAATACAAAGCAGCATTAAAACTTTTTTCTCTGCAAGACTGAAATATTAAAATGCTGTCTACTTCCCGTCAACTTTTAAGCTTGATAAGGGTCGAACTCTGCAAATAAGAGTCTTACGTCAAATTCTCAACCTTTTAGAACACACGAGACTTTCTTAGGTTCTAAATTGAGGTTAAAAACAAAACATTCTCAAAAGATCGTGGAACCTTTTCCCGTCAAGGTCGTTTCGTTGTATAGGCACTTGTGAAACAATAGCCTATAGAAATTGCTTCTTTGTAATGCTAAAACTGAGAACGATATGCGAATTTAACCTTCGATTCTGTAAAGCATTTTCTTTTGGAATATCCTTGTATCCCGATATGAAGTGTCTTTTTGTTGGAATATACTGATAATGGGAGTCAATTTCTTGTTTACATGCTTCTATGTTAGCTACGAACTGTAAAAAACTTTTTGATTTAAATTACATAATAAGTAATGTAAGTAAACGTATTTATCAATTAGTAAACGTCGTAGTAGATATTTGATTGTATTTGTAGTGTAACTCGGTGATTTCACTCGAGATTTTTCAGGTTTTCTAATGATGATGATGATAATGATGATCATGTTCTAAGAAATGAAAACGAGTTTCCTTAGAAAAGTACGAAAACTTCAATGACGTCACACTAAATTCAATATGTTGTTTGTAGGCTGATGTTATTGTTTTTAAGAAGTATTTTTTTAAATAATGATAAAATTCCAACTATTTAAATGTTATATACAATTTATAAAAAACAAAGTAGGTATAGAGGTACAGACCAACCAATGACCAATAAATAAAAATAAAAATGATTTGTTTATTACTAGTAGTCTAAATAAATCAACTTATCACTATGTCAGAATTTGGCGCAAAATAATTCCTGTTTCAGTTAGCTAAAATTTAGTGTTACCAATGACCGACACTTAGGGGACTGTTTCCGTCTGCAGCTCTCTCGCTCGCACATTTTCACATTATTGAAGATTTAAAATAAATGAGTGTGAATTTCCAAAAAGTAACAAAATCATGTCTTGGTGTCTATCGTAACATTACATCGTGTTACTTTTGGAAATTCACACTCATTGATTTTATATCTTCAACAATGTGAAAATGTGCGAGCGAGAGAGCTGCAGACGGGAACAGTCCCCTTAAATCATACTAGCATTATAATAATGAAATGAGAAAGTGTGTTTGTTTGTCTATTCCTCTTTCAACAGCAACAGAGCAACAGATTGACATGTTCAAACTATAATGAATATTGCGCTCAAGTCAGGGAAAAGATACGAAGCTTATATTTGACATCTTTTATAACTAACGAATGAAACCGACCCACAGACATAATTGCCGTTCGGCAACTAAAATCCTGAAAATTAATAACCGTAGTATTTCAATTTTAAACTCTTTCAACTTCAGCGATTACTCATGGAAGCTGCGTTGAAAACTGGCAGTGCGCGATGTGAAAAGTTCCAGAAATATTGCCATTGTGGAGGGATATGGAAAATTAGCTACCTATGGAGAGGATGCTGGGTTATACGAAATTGTTTTCAGTGGCTATTGAACTCGGTTATAATGGTATGGTTTTCAATGGGTTCAGTCTAAAAGATTTATCGAAATACTATAATTTATCAGGTGGATAATTGAAAAAAAAACCGGACAAGTACGACTAGGACTCGTGTTCTGAGGGTTCCGTTGGACCGAACCCTCAAAACGCGAGTCCAAAAAAAAAACTAACTGAAGTTGAAATATTGAAAGACAAACTTAACTTTGTAGTTGACAATAAGGTTCTTCGATACATAACAACTACAAAATGTAAGTTTGTAATTGTAAAACAATATTTTTTATGTGATATAAATTTAAATGAACAACTTTCGAATTTATTCCTTTATATGTGCTGTGAGACCTTGCCTCTTGCCAAAATTATAGATTCTAGGTCAACGGGAAGTACTCTATAGGTTTTGATTCCCCTGTGAAATCGCAAAATATGCGACATAAACGTTCATATCTTTTGATTACGTTAACATACAACTTTTATTTTTTTACAGTCGAAAGAAAACGTAGAGCCAAGTATTTAATATAAATTTTAACTTGATACCTTTACGCGCTCTTGAGAAAAAGGGTATTGACAAATGGAGAGACAGATGGACAACGAAGTGATAAGGGTTCCGATTTTTCCTTTTGTGGTACGGAACCCTAAAACACACTAATTTTTAGAATAACCTTTAATTTAAATAAGCTTAACTTAGCTATGTGAAAAGGCCGTAACTCGAGGGGTTTACTGGTAGCTATTTAAAAGTCCCACTATTCACCTCCTGGCTCCATTTTCAGATCCTCGTCACCAATTAGTGTAATATATGGGACTCGTTTAAACAAACCAATTGATCCCAAACTCAAAGGGTTTACTAGTAGCCATTAAAGAGTTCCAGTATCCACCTCCTGGCTCCATCATCAGATCAATTAGATAGTACACAATTTTTGTATTGTCATCAGAATTACAAATTTAATACTTGCAAAGTTTCAAATCAGTACCTACAACAGTTATAATTATGTAGGTTTCAAATCGACTTTCAAGATATAATACGATACATAAATCGTTAGTAACTCTCAAAATCAGCAATTAAACGAGATATTAATGCTATAAAACGCCTAAAAGACTAAGACTAAGACTTGTATACAAACGTATTAGTAGGTACTGGGTACTAGGTAATGTCCGTACTAGGTTGAAAGTTTCCTAAGTTAGGTGCTTACTAGGTTAGGTACTTAGTAGGTTGAAAGTTTCCTACGCTAGGTGGCTAACATATTAAAGGTTGGGTACTTAGGTTGGGTGACTTAACTTTAAAAAGATTTAAATTATATATTCTTCACAAATCATTTTGATCTTACTGAAAGGTAAAACCATAATTAATTAATCGAGTTTGTACTAAATAACACAAACAAAGTTCTCATTTTACTCCGTTCCAATCAGTGCTTTGTATAATTACTTAAATGTCAAGCGAGGAAACTTTTTGAATAAAACAATTCATTACTCGAGCTTTGGGAAAACAAATCAAAATTTTGTTCGATCGGAATTATTCGAGTTTCGACATTGGCCGGTTTGTCTTTGTAATAAATGGGATTGGAGAAAAAGAAGAGATAGGTTCTTTCATAACGAGCGTTTTGGGCATTTTACTGTTACCACAAACTTTTTTAATTTTAAGTTATCGTTTTTATTATGGTGCAAGGATCACTTATAAATCATCATCTTTATCAACCATGCCAGCCAGCTTTCCTAGTACCAGTGCTGGTGGTGCAGGCGTGTCTCCGGCTAAGTTAGGCTTAGTGGTAAATGCAACGGGGTTCTCTGCTTCACTACAAAACTACAGTACACGGAATTACAGCGACAAAGCGCAAGCCGCAGTGCAAAGAAAGACTACCTGCGCGCGCGCAATCACCTTGAAAAAGACCGCCGAATGCTGTTGTAACTATACCTAGTTGGAACAGGTGCGCGGCTATTTCATTCGCGCATTTCTAACTTTTTGAAGATAAAATATCACTGGATGAGTTTTTTTTAAACCTATTGTATTGTTTCTAGAATAGCATAGTATAAAGCAATTAGCGTTTTGATATTTTATTACATGGCGGAGGAGATGGAAATAAAAACAAATTTAACAAAAAAACATTTCTGCAGCCGTTGAGCGCAATCTTAATCTTACGTAAGTAATCATAGTTAAATAAAAAGAATATAGTTTTTTTACATATTTTTTTTCAATTAGTGTGTAGATAATAAGAAAAGTTATTCAGAGGTTTTAAAACATACAGCGTCCTGCTCATTCACCCGTTATTCTACAGAAACCTTTATTGATGGGGACAAAACGTTGTAGGTGCTAGCTATACGGGGTGTAAGGGGAACACTCTCGAAGCCAAAAGAAGGTAATTGTACTCATCATTATGAACAACTTTTACTATGGGACCAGCCCCGATATCGCGAAAAAAATATCAGCTGTTCTATAGAAAACGGTCATTGACACTCGACAAAATGTATGGAACAGCTGATTTTTTTCGCGATTTCAGGGTTGGTCCCATACTAAAAATGGTTCATAATGATGAGTACAATTACCTTCTTTTGGCTTCGAGAGTGTTCCCCTTATACCCTGTATAGCTAGCAGAATTCCATCAACTTTCATCCAAATTCGTATAACCGTCAAAGATTTAATTAGAAATGGCACACACACACACACACACACACAAACTTTGGTATTTATAACATCAATATTAGCATACGACATTATCAAAATTGTATTTTACAAAACATTATATTATTTCCATTCATTTATTTGCTCTGTCAGCTGCAATAATATTGTAAAAAGCGGAAGAAAAAAAAAACATTTTGCTGAAGTATATCGGTGTACCTGCTGTATACCTGCCGTCTTCAGTTCAAAAACTTTGCGAAAGTGATAATATTTCGTGGTTTTCTTTCAGCTTATTACAATTTCATTGCAGCTATCAGAGCAAATAAATACTTGGACCGAGTTTTAACTATTTAAAATAATATTAATAAAGACCGCGATTATGACAATCGCGGTCTTTTACCGCTGGTGAAAAGGACTAAAATCCAATGCCCAAATATCATTTTATTCACCCGCGGCGCTATAAACTCCGAGGTTATTCATTAAATTCTACACATTAAAATTGCAGATTAACTGGTCCGCTTAACTTAATTATTATAACCGCTATAGTCTATTAAAGTTTGTGTTGTAAAGTTCCGACTTCGGGCATTTATTATTCAATTGTAGCTCACAATCAACGGGGCGGTGCAGTAGATGTTTTGGGAATATATTTACGGACAATTGAGTTTCTTTATAGTAACTTTGCTATTTTTTTTGAAGGTCTTTGAGAAGACTCGGTTAAGACCTAATGGTTTGACCTAGGCGCTAAATTACTGGTAGGTAACATACACATTTTGGTACATTACTGTCGCGATCTGTAAGGAGTGCGTTGCTGGCAGCGATCATAAGGGCCAAAAGCGCAGCGTAGCGCAGGTCGAGGCCATCACAGCGCAATCAGCATTGCAGTCTTGATGGACAAGCTAGAATAAAAGGTCTTTATAGCGCCGTCAGCAAAGACTACAATAATGACCAAGCTTGAAAGGAGAGCATATCTAAGCTTAGCTGGAGGCCTCGAGGGCATCATAGCGTGGCCAGCAGTTCACACATTGGGGACCAAGGCTTGTATCGTACTTTACTCAAACAATGCAAATAATTGAAATAAAACTGTAAGTCTTTAACTTCGGTACTGCCCCCGAAGTCAAATTTCAACATTGTTTTAAATAACTAAGTTTTAATTGTAAAACTTCTTAGACCTGAAACCCATTTTAGAAGGTATGTGACATTACACGTGATTTGATAAATATTCATACAACGCGTGGCAAGTGGTAAGCGTAATTTAGATGGGTTTCGGGCCTTAGACATAACAACACATCCCGACCCAAATCACCCAGAACTACATGTCTAAATCAGCTCATTCTTTTCGCATAATTATATTCGCTTTGAAAAAATAACACGTATAACACTCGCTCGCTAACTTCAACACCATCCTTTACTGCTGACTGCTGGCTTTACGCTGTTATCGGGTAAAAATATACACTAGAGCATATAAGAATAATTGCCTGCAGTCCGATAGGTAGATAAGCGTATCAATCAACGTCAATTACAGGGATCGAATGCGGGCGTTCCAATGGCAGCTTGACAACGCGTTAGCTTCCGTCGTTACATGTGTAGTGAATATTCAGGGCTGGTTCTTTGTCAATTGCCGAGCTTTGATAAGTAAAGAAAGAAGTAGAGCGATTATGGCAGAGTGGTAGCATGTGCGTTTTACAATGTGACAGCACGCGGTTCGATCCTTGGCCCTGCACCAATTACTTATTTAGTACTTAAATAAATTATGTGTAGTTTTGATTCGATGCCATCGCTCAACAACAGTGAAATTAAACATTGTGATGAAATCGATATCCGCTCCGATGTCCTAGGGTATCCTGAGTCATCATCATCATCAGCCAGAAGACGTCCACTGCTGAACATAGGCCTCCCCCTTTAACCTCCACACTGAACGACAGCCTGCCTTTTGCATCCACTGGATGCCCGCGACTCTCACAATGTCGTCGGTCCATCTAGTGGGAGGCCTCCCTACGCTGCGTCTTCCGGTTCGTGGTCTCCACTCCAGAACCTTTTGTTCCCCATCGGTTATCGGTTCTTCGAGCGATGTGGCCTGCCCATTGCCACTTCAACTTGCAAATTTTAACAGCTATGTCGGTGACTCTGCTTCTTTGGCGAATATCCACGTTTCGGATTTTATCGCGCAAAGAAACTCCGAGCATAGCTCTCTCCATTGCCCGCTGTGTGACTCTGAGTTTTTCCAAAAGGCCAACAGTTAAGGACCACGTCTCAGTACCATATATCATCACTGGCAACACACACTGGTCAAAGACCTTCGTCTTGAGGCACTGTACCGTGGTATCTTGTGGTATCCTGAGTACCCATTAAAAAAAGCGAAAATCGCACCATGGGTATGGGGGGTATCCAAGCAATGTCAAACTATACGTTATTCTCTTTTTCTCGTGACTATCTCGGGTAAGGTATGAGTATGTCCCACTCTGGGCTGAAAGGAGCCACATTTTGAAACGCGCATCACACAGTAACTATATTTCTCCAAGAACCTGAAAAGTTCAAGAATTAATGCCCACCCTCTCCCTCTGAGAGAATGCTTGGCCCAGCACTGGAAATATGATAGGCTGGTAATTGATAGTGATGAATAAGTGAATAATTTCTAACATTCACGCAGCAAGACCAGCAAAGTAACTCGGTGGGAATCTACAGATGGCCCAAGATACCGTAATTAGCAAAAAACAAAGTTAGGCCTGATGATCAAGCTTTTCAGATGCATCCGCACGTGGAAATCGAACTAATTTATTTTTATTCATAGCCTATCGCAATCTATATAAATATAAGCTAAATTCATCTACTCACTCACAAATTAAACACGAAATCTCGAAAACCACTTGACCTACAAAGCTGAAATTTGGCAGGTAGATTCCTTATGGGGTGTAGAGGTCCGCTAAGAAAGGATTTTACGAAAGGGCCGAATTAAGGATGATAAAAGGGAGTTGAAAGTTTATATGAAAGTCTACGCGTACGAAGTCGCGGGCAACAGCTAGTAGTTTATATTTTCGTAAAAGCAAACATATTTTTTATGAACAGTACAGTCGAAATACGCATCGTGTGAGAAGGACAAAAAGATTTATGCTTGAAAAATTAAATCCAAAGGCGAGGATAAAATAAATTCAGTGTATAAAACGCACCCACTAGTCTTTTATGTCTAGTTTTGCATTTAATTACACTACAACAGTAAAAATATTTTTTCCCAAATCCCCAGTTCTCAGTAAACATTGTTAACTTATTAGACAGACAAATATGTTAAAAATTCATAAAAACCTTCTCCACATTGAAATCCGGTCCAGCGAAGCACAAAATTCTGCGACAAAATAAAATATTAACACTGCGGTCATGACACGGTCTGGCTGTCAACAAATCGCGTAAACGAAAAACACGGATCATCAATTTTATTCCGTAACACGTTAGGAAAACAACAGGTACACCTTAATTTATCATGGGTAGCTACATTTACGGCCTACGTTTTAATCAAACAAAGTGTCACTTCTAGCTTGTTAATTTTATTATCTTTGTTGCTTGTTTATGGAGTGTTTTGATACAACAAATTGAGATTGAAGCAACCGTGAATTGCAGACTAGGTGTTTGCGCTATAGCCTGGAAAGACAACTGGTTCTCAACATGAAGTTGTGGAAGCCCACAAGGCGCTTGGCGGTAGACTCTCGACTAGAGGATGGTAGCTAGAGTAAGTACCTAAAGATAGTGCCTTTCCACCATGACATGGTTTTCTCAGAATTCTACTCTCTTCACTAAAAACTCATAGCTCTTTGATGGAATCACCACTGAACCACCACTGAAATCAATTCAAAAATACCTCTAACCGGTAAAAAACATTGCATAATAATTATTGCAACTATACAGGAAAGATTTCTTGCTTGAAACCAAAGACTTTTTTGTAACTCTACCTAGTCTGTGAAATGAATGCAAACCACTGAAAAAGCAATTGAAATCGGACGTGCGTGATGCCACAGATAAAATTACAGGCGTTTTGCGTCGCGCTTGCGTGTGTTACCAGTTTCTAACTTATGCGCAAATTTTGTTTTCATTTTTAAATACGTTTTATATTTTTTAATTCCTTTTTTTTATAATCATGTTTGAATGGTTATGCTTGTCGCGGATTGGACGCCATACTAACACAACACCGTGTAAATCCAAAAACAAGCGTAAATTCTAGTACGCTGCCAGTTATACATAACAAGAAGAACAAAACGGGTAACAGGAAGCCAGAAACCACAAGCAAATGACAAGCCATTATTGACATAGGGCGTAAATTAAATTGTACAGAAGGTCGCTTTAACCCTTGCTTAATATTCTCTCACACTAATAAGGAGAGTGTATTGAACAGAAGCATAACATTACGGTGTTTGCAGGTGTTTGAAACAACAAGTGGATTAGGTAAAGGGTAGGGGTATATGCATCGAGATACAATACCCATAGAGTCACAATCTCTACAGGAAAACAGTCAAAAAATGTCCGAGCGTCGAGACATCAATTATATAATTCAAAATGCCACATTTACTTCAATTTAGACGTTATGTCACTCGCGTGTCATGTGCGTACAACATTCTCAATGTGCAAAGAGGTTTGATAACGTTTTTCCACTAAAAAGAAGCAAACGCCCAGAGGTTATTTTAGAATTCACAGATAAAAAATAATTTACATTTCCCATCGTTGTGCTGTGATTGGCTTATTTTACAAACCATGGCCATCTCCTCTTTGGCCATCTCGAAATGTTATTTGATCAAACTCGAAATGATATTTCGAGTTTGGTTTCTAAGGCACCGTTTTAAGCGAATTTTTCGAAGCAGCGGGCTCATTTTCGTTTTCTCATTTCTGAATTTCTTCCTTAGAAACCCACTCTAAGAACAAAAAAAAATACTTTTCAAAATGTGATATATAATTTATTCATACATAGGTACATACTTATATATTACTTTTAATTTACAGAGAAGGTTGGGTTTTGTAGTTATTAAAACTTTTTCAATAAAAATTAGAGCTTTGAAGACTCGGATTTCAGAGACGATGCTGCCAGTAAGCTATCTTTGTTACAACTTTACTCATAGTTTCAAAGAGCGTCTCAAATGACTCCATTTCTCACGTTTCCTTAATCATCCGACCCTTGGCGGCAGCCTTGTTCTTAATTGACAGAAATCAATCATTCCCAGCCTCTTTGTAAAATCAATGCACGATTCACCAGATAATTGGTTTGACCGTTGCTTCAACTTGTAATGGTTGAACGACTAATAGCTTTTTTGAAAATAAATTAAAGTTAGTCGTAGTTTTTTGACGATCTTTTGTAAATGTTTAGAATAAGATTGGATGACATCGCTCAAAAATGGTGAAAGAAAAGATCTTGAGGAATCCGGTATGTCCAAGAACCTCAAAAGTTCAAAGAATTTTTTTATAACATTCACCAATATGCACTGAACCAGCGTGGTGGGTTAGAACATAATAATATCATTTCCCTCTAAGAAAAGGCCTGTGTCCTAGCAGTGGGAACATTATACATTGAAAATTATGGGTGTTGTATATATGATGACGTCACTACCCAATGACCATCCCTGAACCTTCACAAATCTATCAACACCAGAACTCATTAATCAAAATCTCTAGAGGCGTTTAGGCTGTGAAGTGTATGTTAATTTAAGCTTTCTATACATGCATGCTTAATTGCTTATATAGACAAAACATAAATTACAGCATAACCTACACACGTCATTTTCGTGAAAAGAATAATTATAATGAAAAGAATGTAATTTTAATCTCGCTACAAGAGAAAACTTCAAAATATTCTGGGCATCCTTTTCTGAAACAGATGGATTCTGGGCCGATGGGGCCGAATGGTTCTGGAATGGAGACCACGGACCGGTAAGCGCAGCGTAGGACGTCCACTCACAAGATGGACAGACGACCTAAAAGAGACCGCGGGTAAACGCTGGATGCATGCCGCTTCCAGCCGGCCCTTTTGGAGATCGATAGGGGAAGTCTATATCCAGCAGTAGACGTCCTACGGCTGAAATGATGATAATGATTCCTTTGACATTTAGAGACTAAACGACTTATTTCCAGACTAGTATAGTAGTTATCTAGGCGATTTATACTGTTCATTAAATGATCTAGTCTAGAATAATTTAATTCAGACTTTTAAATACTAGTTTTATAAAAGACAAACAAAAATAATGAGATTGAAAAGTTTGGACAAATATATCACTCATACGGATTTATTGAAACCGCAATTGGATTTGCTCCTGATAAAAATTCATAGAACGCCTGAATTTATTATTCACACGTGACTCGAAACACGTCTGAAAAATATACAATTGGAACGAAACTTTTTTCATTAATTGAGTCTATGACCCAACTAGTTTTTAGGGCTCCGCACCCAAAGGGTAAAAACGGGACCCTATTACTAAGCTTAAGCTGTCTGTCTGTCCGTCTGTCTGTCCGTACTACATTTTAACTGCTGTATCTTTGAAACCGTAATAGATGAAATTTATTGAAATTTTCACAGAATATGAAACATTATGGCGGATAATAAAGTCAAAAATTAAAAACTAAAGGACTATAGGAAAGGGGTGCCGTTTTAACCCTTTGGGTACGGAACCCCTTAAAAAACATGTTTAAATTAATTAATCAAAAACGTGCCTGGGTGGAAATCGAACCACTGAGCCAATCCACTCGACAAATATTTTGGAATAGGATTAATTTTACAAGTCATGTCTTAGGTTTAATAAAACGCAACTATTTGGTTATAACGAAAATATTATCACATTTTTATTGCCATTATTAATCTACATTAAATTTAATTTTAAAATAAATTTAACATTAAATACATACTACATACATACATACACAATACAATTAACTGTTTCGTTATATTTTAAAATAATTTCTAGGCAACCTTAGCAGAGTACGATATTAAAAATACAAGACCGCGGTGTGCTATCATGATGGATTGCATGTCATCATACTTCATCATCATCACTATCACTACATAGTATAAAACAAAGCCGCTGTCGCTGTCCGTCCGTCCGTATGCTTAAGGGTCCTGTATACCCTCTGCAGCTCTCTCGCTCGCACATTTTCACATTATTGAAGATATAAAATCAATGAGTGTGAATTTCTAAAAAGTAACAAAATCATGTCATGGTGTCTATCGTAACATTACAAACATCACTCTCATAAGTGAGTGCCTACTATTATTTTTAAAAATAATTAAACATTAGCAATATCTGCAATTGGTTGGCTTTTCAGGAACTGAACCATGTTCTTGAAGAGGTGACTCGCAGCGACATCTATCATCGGTCTTCCGAACTCCGCGGAGATTTCATGCCAATTTGCATTCAAGAACGTCAACATCGTGTCACCTGTAGAATATTCAAATCACAGAATAATAATGAGCATCACAGATGAGCATAGAATCCGTCACGTGATTTACAAAGCGTACAATGCCGTCTGTCGAATAGTATGTAACCTTTGGAGCCTTTTACAGGTCCCTAGTACATTAAAACAGTGTACAACCCTGCCATTTGCCATCCTGTCAAAAACATATCTGTTTCGTTCTGGTAACAAAAAAATTTGCATATGAGTAAAGAATGTAAATGTTTAATTCTTTTATGCTATATTAGCACTGCTTCTATGCTAAAGCATAGAAGTATAAAAGTATAGAAGTATAGTGCTAAAGCTAAAGTCCTTCTTCTGAGATTAAAATATTATTACAACCCAGGATTGTTCAACAAAAAAGTGAATATTATGTATTTCATAGGCAAGCACGCTACGTCTTCGACCACATAATTGTATCCCACCAGGGGGTTAGACAAGACCCACTTTCTGTTAGCGTTGACGCCTGCGGAAAGATGAAATTGTATGAAAATTACATTAGCTAGAGATAACATCTCTCAAGCTAATGTAAATTTCATACAATTTCATCTTTCTGCAGGCGTTAACGCTAACAGAAAGTGGGTCTTGTCTAACCCCCTAGGTGATATTGTGGTCAAGCGCATGCCTAGTCCGTTGTAAAAAAGGTGGATGGCCCCGTAGGTAGTCAAGAAATTAGCCACAAAAAAAAGACATTAGCCATATTTGTTCCTTTATGAACGTGATGATGATTTGTCGTCCTTTTACCGGTAAGGGGACAGATCGAACTAATAATTTTCCCTGGTATTTGCTTAGGGGGAAAGAAAGGGATAGAAAAATTGTGCTGTCTCCTGTTACCGACGAGGGGACAGATAAAACTTTTTATTCCTATCATCTATTATGTCGTTTACTGTTATAATATTGTTTGGTGCATGTAACTGCGCCGAAATATCGGGAGCTCATTCCACAACCTTACCACGGTAAATATCCCGTTAATAATCATTTAACTATAATATTGGAAAACTATTTTAAAAGTAAGTATTTTTTACTTACTAAGTTCCTTATTTCCATTGAACAGGTTAGTCAAATTGAAATGGGCGTTTTCTTGCACGTCAAATTCGTATTTGTACTTTTTCGGGACCACGTGCTCTTTTCCTTCATCATCTTTTTCCATATCGTAGTCAATACTGTATTTGATTTGGACGTGCTCTGAAATATTGAAATAGCTTATAAAAAATATTGAAATATTTTCTCTGTAGGGATTTCTTTCGGTGTCATATTTTAAGGTATTCGTGGCAGATGATCTGTCTATGTATACATTTAAATAATATAGCATGATAAAGCTATTGACATTTATTAATTTGATGTATCTACTTTAATTGGTTAAACTGTTTTAGTTAAATTATATGAATGATCAAATATTATTAACAAAAATATAAATAAAATATGTTTTTATTTATCCCTATAATAAGGCGTAGTATTTTGATTTATCATCAACATCAACCCTGAATGACCCGCTGCTGGGTATAGGCCTCCCTTTGTTTATGCCACTCTCCCCAGTCTCTCGCTAGTCGCATCCATTTGTTCCCGACACTACTTTTGAATCATCAGTCCACCTCATCCTCAGTCAACCCGGGTTAAATTGCGTTCTAATTTCTTATTTGCCTTTTTTAACCGAATATTAGCCCAATTTCGGAGCCATTAGAGCTCATTCATGAGGGAATAAAAAACAATAATACTAAGTATCTTTGGTAAACTTACTAAGTTTCAGTTTCATCTGTCCATCTCCAGTAATAGGCAAGATGAGTATTCTTCCAGCAGCGGTATAGTGGCCCTTGACTGTGCAGTCCACGTGGAAAACGATATCAAAATGCTTCTTCTTTAAATTCCATCTGCAATTATAAAATGTATATCTCATCATAGTGTGTGTGATGTATAAAAATAAATTAATAAATATTCGGGACATTTAGATAGCCCGTTGGTCCATTTGGTAGTAAACCTACCTTCTGAGCTTGGGTTCGATTCCCACCTAGGACAAACATTCATTTGAAGAACGTTTGTGTTTGTTCTATATCTGGTTGTTAATATCTATTTAAGTAAGTTGTATTTAGACCTATAGATAGTTCGATTTATGAAGACAACTGGTTCTTGGTACATAACAAGACAAAAAAATAAAAAAACAATTTAATCAAACTACCTACCTAAATTGCATAAAACGTTGCGCGCGAATCTGGCGCGATTACACAAAACTGCTGTTGTAGGCATAAGCGTTAGGATTCATTAGGAGTGTTACTTACTTGACTTCATCAAACACAGAATTTTTCAATCCCTTGAGCTTCCCACCTTTAAATTCAAATTGGAGACCCGACAGGTCGAAAGAGAAGTCTTCCATATCCATTACATCTTGAACTTCGACGCCAAGCTCAGGGATACCAGCCATATAGGTTGATGCAACTTTGTTGAACGCTGCAGTCATGCATGTGGAATCTTCAAGGTCGCATTTTTCTACTTGCAGTACTGGAAATATTTGTTTTTTTACTATTTATGTTTATTTGCGCGTAGTCAATGTAGTTAATTATTTTTCCGGGCAAGTGCCATTAACTTAATAATTATAATTATTATCTGTTTTAAAAACCGACTTCAAAACTAGTAAAATACACAATTTCGTTTACATGGAATGGACAGTACCTAAACAAATGTTCCAGCTATTTTGATTTAAGAACCTAAGTACTAAACCTGTGAAAAAGTTTGTATGGGACCAATCTGAAAGCGTAGATATCCTTTCAAATAAAATAAAACAAAATTGGTTTATAAAAAATGGAGTACAGATAACAAACATAAAAAAAAAATTAAGTACCTTTTTTTCTTTGAGTTCTTTTTTAAAGTCCACCATGCGTGCCGCATTTTAGACCGTATCGTCATTTACTATCAGGTGAAGTGGGGTCAAACGCTAGCCCCTACGTAGTATAGTATGAAATCTTTGGCTAGCCTATTTCATCACAAAAAAGTGTGACAGAGTGAAGTTTTTATCCCGGAAGATCGACCAACTTCTAGTTGTATAGAGTAGGCCAATTCGTGGAACTAAATTCTCCGCTTTTTAAAATTTTCCAGTCTTACCAAAATAAACATTATTACATTAGTAATTTGCTAGCTGCCCTAGATGCAGATTAAATAACAGCAGGTAGGTACTATAAGTGATCTAATTATAAACTTGAAAGGACACCTAGGTCCTAGGTTATCAGGTACCAACACTTATGACCATGCACTTGCATGCGATTGCGTTCGCATGAATAACATCAATTACAATTGTCCTTAGAATTCACAGGGTTATGCAGCACGGTGGCGCTAAGCTGGACGGAGGACATTGCATTCAAAATAAAATTATAAACAACTTTTACAGTAGGACTAACCCTGAAATCGTAAAAAATATCACCTACTCTAAATATAATTTTTCTATAAAACAGCTAAAAATAAACCTGCTAAGAAAGTGCAAGTCGCGCATTGAGGGTTCCGTACCACCACAAAATACAAAAAGTAGTGCAAAAAGACAACATTACGCTCAGGCGGTCACCCATCCAAGTACTACGTTGCAAGTACTTACACCAATCTACGTTGTTTAATTTGGTAATGAACAGAAATTTGTCACCGACTTACACTTGCCCGTTTTGTTTGTTGTTATACCTACTTTATAATGTGTACTATAATCATGCCAAGTTTAACGCTTGTACGTATTACTATTTTTACATTAGAGCAAATACAAAAAAGTACTTTATAAGTATTAAGTACCCATCATTATTACAATGGGACAACTTTTACAATGGGACAACTTTTACAATGGAAGCAACTCTGAAATCGCGAAAAACATATCAACTGTTTCATAAAAAACGATCATTGACACTCGACCAAATGATTGGAACAGCTGATATTTTTTTCACAGTTTCATGGTTGGTCCCATAGTAGGTAAAAGTTGTTCTTAATGATGAGTATAAAGTACCCCTCTCGGATTAGTACAGCCTTTCCGCGTAACCCTATAAAGTATACATATAGCTAGCTGAATAGATATCTCGAGCTAATTGGTTATAATCAATTATGATTACTAAAGAATGTCAGGTAAGTAATCCAATGGTCCAAGCATTTATTTGTTCTGACAGCTGCAATAAAATTATAAATTTTTTAATGAAAAACACGAATTCCGATTACTTTCGCTAGGTTTAACGTATGACTGTAGTAGCTACCCGATATTCAGTGAGTTATAAAAATTATTTTATTTAGCAGACAATACAATCATAATTATACCAGGACAAATACAAGGACAATAAGATTATATATATATAATCATATACTATGAATCTACCTGCCAAACAGCTTCGTAGCTCAAGTAGTTTTCAAGATTTCTTGATCTATTATATATAAAAATAAATTCTAATTTACCTTGGTCACGCCATAACTTGACAACGACTTTACCGATTTCATTCATGTTTTTTTTTCCTAATACTTTGTAGAAGGTTCTTACGGAAATAAAAATTAAGAAAATTGCGCAGAAAATTGGAAAATTTCAGAAAACTTGACGTTGATTTTAAGTTCGCGCGTTTGACAGTTCTAAGACAGGACAACGTCTGTCGGGTCAGCTAGTCTATACTAATATTATAAAGAGGAAAGATTTGATTGTTTATTTGTTTGTTTGTTTGCATTGAATAGGCTCCAAAAAAACTACTAAACAAAACAAAATTACTGAACCGATTTGAAAAATTCTTTCACTGACGGGAAGCTACACTATCCCCGGGTGACATAGGCTATAATTTATACCCGTGCGAAGCTGGGGCGGACCGCTAGTTTATAAATATATTCCTTTAAGAGCATGTCAGTACATAGAGTGCATATAAATGCTATAGGCTACATTAGTTCAGCGAAAGTAAATGTTTTTTTTTTTTTTTTTTTTCATTTAACAAACACACCCTTAAAAGGATACGCCTTTAGAGTAATCACCCTGTAACATGGTGATTAATTTACAGGCGTATTTCAAGAACTGATAACTTTAGCTCCGTAAAGAGTTTAAGTAAGTTTGTTAGTTTGTATATGTTTATAAAAGGTATAATCTCTAGAACCACTGAACGGATAAAAAAACTGATAGACAGGTAGGTCCATCCCTATTTTGTTTCCATGGGGTATCTTTGTTTTGTTCACAACATGGGCAAAGCTGCGGGCAAACATTTTATATAAATTTAGTGTGAAGTGAAAAATGGAAGCTAGAAAGTATGTAGGTCCATAACATCTTGATTATAATTGAGGGGTATAAACATTATAAGTGATTGTTACATACGAGTATTCTATGAATAAATTATGAGACGTTTCCTGAAATTATGCTAAGTTTGGCGTAACAAGGGTTTTGATTAATTGAAATTCAAACTAAACCTACTTTGAACCGCTACTAAACTAATGGAAAACGTTACTAATCATTTTGGTTTGGAAACAATTTGTGCAATTCTATTCAGACACATTGAATCGCGTGTTTTTTTTACATAACTTTAATTCCTGACGTTTCGAACACTTTGCAGTACTGCTTTGTGCTTTGCTTTGCATTATTTGCTTTCGCTTTTTTGTACTTTGTTCTGTTTTTTTTTTTTTTTTTTTTACAAGAATATTTTCATGATTCATTACATATCAAAAAGATGCACATTGTAGGTTAACAAGTAAATAGGCAATTTTTTCAGAGTTTTTTATATAAAAATTTGCGAGTACTTACCTGCAAACCGGCAAAAAAATCCGAATGAAATTTTGAGGTTTTCGTTTTTTTTGTTGAAATTATTCATTATCTTTTGTTCGCTTTTATTGTTATTGGTACTTTTTGATTAACTTTTCAAAATACTCTAAAATTACGGAGTTCTGATAAAATAACTTGAAAAAATAACTTACCACCAGCATTCACACAAATCGCCGATAAAAATAAACATATTGTTCTTAGCATGTTCATTTTTCTAGAAATCTAATAAGCCCGTGCGATTGAAAAGCTACCCGAGCACTGTGAAGGCAGTGTAGCCACGTACGGTAATATAGCATCATATTAATGACGCCTCTTAAAATCATAGGTAGGTACTTCGTAATGTATAGGTAACTAAATATTGTGCACTGTCAAAATAGTGATAAAAGAAACGAACTTTATCTCGTACTTCAGAAGACTATTATTTAATAAAACCATGTATAAAGAAAACGTGCCAGTGTAGTTGGTATCTGTCTCACAATTGCCAGGTCGAAATATGCTTTATGTAGGTCCCATAAAATAAAAACTTTTGATGTATCCCCCATACAACAAACGTATTTTTGGCTATCATTACGGTTCGAAAGATACAGCCGTTTAAAGGTAAGACGGACAGATGGACAGACAGACATCGTAGGCAGTAGGTAGTACTAGGGTTTCGTTTTTACTCCTAAACTTGTATATTTTCGAATACTAATGTGTAATAATGGTGGATTATTACTTATTAAAAGTTCGTAGACATGCTCGAGTGTGAGTGATAATATTATAACGCGGTCAAACATCTATTTTCGTGTTATTTCCAAATCTCCAACAGAAGCATCTTGTTAAGCGTCCACCACTCTACTAGGACATGACCGTGACTTTCTTTGACTCTCTGACTTGTTTGCGGATAGAACAGACGCAGCGTGATGCATTTTTGTACAACTTGACATGCTGTGACTACAACCTTATATAGCATTCAAAATTCAATATACTCTACTGGAGAGAACAAGAGAAAATGCAATGAAGGACTAGAACAAGAATGCTGTAAAAAGGCTGAAAATTAAACGGGTACCTATTTTATATTGGTTGTACCTAGATCGAAAGTAAGTAAAGCGTAGTTTTGGTGCAAGTTACATGCTCAACTTATGTACGCATGCGATAGCAAGAGCGTGAGCTATGCATCCAGTTCACGCTAACAAAGCATCTTGCAGCTGTCCACTATCTCCAGGTAACCATCAGTGGTCAGGCAGACAGTATGCTTGTTTTCCACTCTTTTTCTTAAAAAAACTTAGTTGCACCGTGTGCAAGTTGAATAAGTACGCTTATATCATTCTTCTCTTCATAATCTTCATAGAAATATCAACACCTACCAATACCTACTAGGAATCTATCTAGATAATGGCCAAAAGCGTGATGATAAACGCATATGATAAGGTTCTGTTATAATTGATAGCAAGTTAGATTGATTATCTAATCAATCTCTTTCTAAACTATGCTAGATAGCATAGTTTAGAAAATAGAATTAGAATAAGGCTTTTTGCAATAGCGTTTCGAACGAAGCTCTGTGGACTTAACCAAATTTGATGCATCATAACATAATTACATTTTATTAGTAATTAGTAAATAAAATTTAGAATGATTTTTTATTATTTACTCAAAAAGAAAATTACTTAAACAAAAATAAATACGAAAAATTTCCTACGATCTAGAACGACTTGAATTTATTACAGTTTTTATCGCAATAATTAAAAAGTTATACAGACACAATATGCAAAATAATTTTGAATGAAGGTTTTTAAAATAAGCTATCAGCATGGCAAGGTTTCTATGTCTAATGGTTTTGAAATGCGGAGGGAGGGCAACTTTGTGCTACTTTGGCAGGCCATATTTTGCAAGAGCTATAACTTGATAAAAAAGTGATGTATGAATCCTTACCGTTTCAAAATATTTTTCAACGACCGATGGAGTACAATGAAAAAAAAAACATTTATTTTATTTATTAATAATTTTTTACATACATTAATTAGGTATTTATTACACATAATTATGTATAAAATGCCGAAAGCCACCCCCTAAAATAACGTTGTACATGCACACTCATAGCTCCTCACTTAGATTCCCTGTGTTGGCCATGCCATGGAACACACACATAGACAACAACAGCCAGACCATGCAGAGCAGATACATACTAACCTTTTTTAAATTAGTCATATAGAATATTATATTTGTATGTCGAATTTCTTGTGTAATTCCGCTTCTACGTCGTTTCGAGTACACTAAGCATTTAGGTTAAACTATTTTCTCTATAGATATTTGTGATTCTAATTTGAACCTAACCTGAATTTAAATATTAATTACATAAAAGAACAAAATTAGCCTAACCTGAAACAAAAAGTAATTAAATCTATTACAAAAAATTCGTTACAACAATTTGTACTAATAAACAACTTGTTTGTTGTTTGTCTGTGTTTGTATTTGTAGAATATTGTATATTTTTTTCATACTTTTAAAATTGATATCTATTCCAAAACTGCATTTGTGCAAAGTTTCATGCGCTAACGTTAATAACTATAGAAGTGATAGGACCGATGGACAGAATTAATTTCTAAGGATTCCTTGCAGTCCTAGGGAACCCTAAAAATATCTAAAAAGAAAAAAAACTGCAGAGCGTATACAACACACACATTCACACCTACATGACACACATGTACATTACATTCATAAAATTTATTTGCTTTAACTTTTGACCTCAGCTTAACACATTCGGCTAAAACTTGATTGTAATAAACAATAACGACAGAAAGACAATTGCCAAGGACAAAATATGCATCTTACTTGGTTCCGTGTCATTTCAACCATAGAGCGAAAACCTGTTTAATAATAAAGCCAACAAAATAAGGAAAATAGTCCGCAGTACATCATTACAACAAATACGAGTAAGTACTACCATGTACTACGTACTACCATGACTGCCCCGGTGGCTCAGTTGGTAGTGAACCTATCTTCTGTGCTTGGGGGCGTGGGTTCGATTCCCATCTAGGACAAACATTTGTGTGATGAACATTTGTGTTTGTTCTATGTCTGGGTGTTAATATCTATTTAAGTATGTATTTAAAAATATATATGTACGTATATCAGTTTCTGGCAGCCATATTACAAGCTTTGCTTAGTTTGGGGTCAGATGACCGTGTGTGCAAAAATGTCCCAGATATTTATTTACTACATAATCCATATAGTTTAAGTACACTATTAAACTACTTATACTAGCATGGTTGTTCACTAAAGTTATATGATTATTTGCGGGATATTTACCATGGTCTTCCCGTGAACATGGTGCATGTAACTGCGCCGAAATATCGGGAGCTCATTCCACAACCTTACCACGGTAAATATCCCGTAAATAATAATATAACTTTACTTATACTGGAGCCCGATTCCCAGGCAGAAGTCTCTTTAAACACATTATTAACATAATGAAGATGAATAAACCGACAAGTGCGAGTCGGGCCCGCGCACTGAAGGTTCTGTGCCATCACATAAATTGTTAACAAGGTTTGGTAAAAAAACACATGTCATGTTTATTATTTTCTTAATACATAATTAGACACCACCAACTTAATAATCCACTATTATAAAGTGGTAGCACTCGAAGAAAATTTACAAATAATAATTCATAATGGCGACACTTTTTTAATCATGCGCCAAAAAAACTGGTTTGATTGTTAGTCAGTACTGTAGAACAAACCCTTTTTTTAAAAATAACTAATAATAGTCTATGGATTATAGGTATCATAGTACCATGACAAGCATAAATATTTATCTAATTCCATGTATTTATCTCGTCATAATAATGTAATTCTATAATAAAGGGTAATTTTCTAAATTATTTACTACCGGTTATTTTTCATAATTTTGTCAGAAACTTACATTTATAAATTTCATTTATGGAACACGCACGATTGTTTTTCATCTGTAACCAACAACAAAATAATGACATTATAATTAACTACTTGGTTTAAATATATATCTTCTTAGTAAAAAAAGGTAATTATTAATTATAGTAATGTAATATGAACTTTTTTACAATATGTATAATATACCTACTTTATGTAATAAATAATAAGCCGATGAGTAGATAAGATGCTGTTTTAGATACATACTTCTGAAGCATAGATATTAACAACCTTGTCTATACTAATATTATAAAGAGGAAAGATTTGATTGTTTGTTTGTTTGCATTGAATAGGCTCCGAAACTACTGAACCGATTTGAAAAATTCTTTCACTGACGGGAAGCTACACTATCCCCGGGTGACTTAGGCTATAATCTATACCCGTGCGAAGCTGGGGCGGACCTCTAGTAACTAATAATATAACTAATTATTTAATACCTACAATTACTCATTCCTCAGTATTTTTTTAATTAAGTAAATTTTAGTTTTCCTATGAATGCCAATGCTAGAAAACCCATATTAAATCTCAGAGATTTTTCATCACAAAGAAAATGGTTATTTAGAAAAAAAAATTACGCACAGTAGGTATTATACTTGCAACGATCTAGATTTTTGCCACATTTGCCCTCTAATTGAACTACGGTTAAATTCTGCAGTATGCCAAATTAATATTGGATCCACCTGTAATAGTTATTTGTTATACAAGAGTGCAAAGTTGCTTTTTAACCGCGTGTTCAATTTTGATGACCGAGCAAGCGATGGATTCTAAAATTGAATCACAAGCGTAGCGAGTTTGAAAATTAGGAAATTGGGGAAACGAATCTGTTAATAATCTATGAGATAATACCTATACAAAAAGCACTTCAATGATAATTCTGTTCAAGCGAAGCTAATATATTAAACATCGGTAGGCGTGTGTCACCCACGTAACCTTTGCGTCTTGGAATATGACACCTATATTATTATACCATGCTCTCAAGCATCTGTATTTCGGATTTTATGCATTTTGGGACCTAAAGAATATGCATATAATAGCCATTATGACATTGACTTTAGACCCGGACGTTCTTATAAGTAAGTGACTCCTAATGACACGCGTATAGTTATACAATAAGAATAGGATTTTAAGACACCGACGTTAACTGTAATTAAATTATTTACCTCATCGTAAATTGCTCTAAATTGCTCGTCAACCACAAATGGACACTTATGCGGCACTTAAAAGCACTTTGTTACTTGTAACTACTTATTCATTATATTCCTTTATGAGCTGAAGATGCATTTATACGATCAAGATTAATTCCTAATATTTTCAGTTCTGTAATAAAAAAAATCTGTCTCTCTTCATAGCTTTTTCTTCGAGGGGGAAATCTTCCAAAGATACTCGGCTGCATTGGGGTGCAGCCAGGTTATGTGGGATTATACCAACTAAACCCCCTCGGTGACCAGCCTTAGAGCTTAACAAGTAAGAGGGCTTCGATCTCGGAAGGGCTAAGATCTTGGAAAGAACGCACCGGAGCCCTCAGCACTGCGCTACGGCTCCTCCCGAGACAACCGTGTTGTCTCAGCCCCTCCGCCCACGACAACATTGGTCACACAACGTTGTTGTTCTCTCCCGGGGCAAGCTTTAGTGGATGGTCAGATGGTCACTTTGACCATCCCGAGCCCAGAGGTACCCTTTTGATAGCCTCTTACTTACTACAGGCAGGGGGTACCGGTTCCGTATTCTTTTGCACCGGTGCCAGGGCTGCAGCGATTTCACTTGCGCATTGTTTTTTATGACAAGATGCTCAACTCTGAATTTATTTTTAGTATCAATGGCGAAAACTTTATTTCAATAGTTTGCAGTCATATTAAAAAAAAACTACATAATTATGATTTTTTTAAAAATAACTCGCCAAACGACCGAAACACATTTTTCAAAAGTAAACAGTATTTTTTTATTAAAAAAAAAAAACAGAATATAATGTTTGAATCACTGATATTATTATGTTTTTTGATAGTTGATATGTGACTTGTTTTTAGTTGTGATTTATGAAAATGATTTCAGCTGTTTGAAGATTGTCGGAGATTATACGAGGGGCATATTTATTTTGGTAATACGTCATATTATTTTGTTCTTCCACTTTAAAGTTGACGATACGATTTTGAATTGGTCTTTTTAGTTACACGCACACGTAAATGTTTCGCAAACTCTTGAGGCTACTTTAATCATAGAAAAAGGATTAACACTCAATTAATTCTTACACTTTTGCATTAACCATCGGAAAAAGATGTGATGAGTCTTTAATGATAGGTTGGTATTAATTAGGTCTTACCAACCACTCTACCAAGAATGTCCGACTAAGAAGAAGAAAGGTACCTACTTAATTGAGTTAATCTATCGATCAAGTTAAACTTATCTACACAAATAGGTACCTAATAGCTTACGTACCATCCTATACTTGCAACATCTCATATAATATTTGCTGTCCTACAAACCTGTAAAATCCTCTACGACATTTCAAAGCCTAGTCTCGTTTAACTCCTGAAAAATTAAAGCGAACAATTTTCACACTTAGGTACAAGCCAAAGGTTTCCACAGCAATGTACGTAAAGAAATATCATTTATGTGCTTACATTATTTCCATTTTTAGGGTTCCGTACCTCAAAAGGAAAAAAACGGAACCCTTATAGGATCACTTTGTTGTCCGTCTGTTAAGATCCTTTTTCTCAGGAATGCGTAAAAATATTGAGTTGAAATGTATTTCAAATACTCAAATTTGCGGTTTCTTTTCACTTTTCTTTCTGACAGCCGTTTTAATATAAACGAAAAAAAAAATTGTGATAATAACCACTAATTCTGATCGCTAAGTTTTGACAGTAAAACTGTAGCAGGCGCCCGCCATACCAACTTCAGTGAAATAAGAAAATGTTTTCATTCGGCTATTCACTAAGTTATTGCAGCTGTCAGAGCAAATAAACGAATGGAAATCATATGGAAATAGAACGATCTCACCATAAAAAGATAATCGATGACTCTGACTTCAACTCCGACTCCGATTCCATTTCCGACTCCACCTGAAACCTCGTCCGTAACATCCCTAATGTGGACTAATAGGTACACGTAGTCCACAATTTTACATGCGCAAAAAAGGGTGACAAGGACGTCTGCTGTGTAAGTTCGACTGAAGGCATCAAGTCTGATTTATGCCAGATGCGTTTGAACTCGCCTACTTTAGCATATTATGTCCCTTGTTTGTCTAATTAGTCTGTGGCCAAGTTTGAGCCACATAAGTGAGAGAAGTACACACATGTTCAAAAAAATCGTTAAGGAGAGTGGTAGAATTCTAGCAAGACAAACCAGTTCCAGAACAAATTCAGAATTGAAAATCAAAATATTTGCTGGGTCACACGTGTGGTGATTCTTGTCAATAGTTGTAAATATGTATCAATATTTACATGGACATGCTGACGTCCATGAATATTTATAGGTGTCAAAGTCTAAATCAGTGTCACTTGTCATTGGTTGTTGACAATTGCAGTAGGAGGGGCTAATTTAAGTAGAGAGGGAAGTATATATTGGGTCGTTCAGTGGCCGTCAGGACAGTCGAGCTGTGGATTGATGGAAGCCGAAAGGCTGAAGGATAAGTGCTGTGTAGTAAATCAGTGAAAATATACTTGTGGAGATACCATATAAACTGCTTTTCGTAACACACGTAACTATAAAAATATATACATTGATAATTATATATTTTGATGAAGCTTTCCAAACAGAAAGAAGGTTATGTCTCATCATAAACAACTTGACTATTGGACTAACCCTTAAATCGTGATATCATTATCAGCTATTCCATACATTCTAATTAGTTCAAATGTAACTTTTCTATGAAACTGCATTTTTTTTGCTATTTCACGATTGGCTCCATCATAAAAAAACACTATGAGGAGTGACCTCCTTTCGGCTTTGCACCACTGTTATAATAATTATGTGTAAAAGTCCGGGACCGGACTAAATAACTGAACTAATGAGAACGCCTGACTAAATAAAGTTTATTTTATCTATGACAAGGAAAGCAAGGTAGTTGTATTAATTTTATAAAAAATGGTGCAAACAATATACAGCTGTTGCATCTGCACCATTGATGGTGCAAGTCAATGATGCAAACGGTACATCGGGTACTTACCTAATACCTACTCATCATCATCACCATCATTATGATCATCATCAGAATATCACGTTCCCACTGCTGGTACACACTAGAGAGAGGATAAGTTCTAATCAACCACGCTGGCCTAGTGCATGTTGTTGAATGTTACAGTGTCTTTGAGCTTTTGAGGTATGGACATACCGGTTGCCTCACGATGTTTTCCTTTACCGTTTTTGAACGATGGCATCGAGACTGCACGTAATTTGTTTATATACTAAATAAGTCATTGGTGAAGGGCCGTTGATCAAACCGGGTGCCATCAGATTGCAAAGCTTACATGCTACTGCTCAGCCATAATCGCTATATATAAGCTGAATAAATTATATTGCAACAAAACTCTTTCGAAATTAAAACAATGGTTAATGTTTCTAATTCACACCGTAACGTTTTTAATAATTATTTTTATTGGTCATCTTATAAATATGACAGAGCTTGCGAGGGGATTTTTACAGTCAATACAATTAAAATCCCCACACTACACACAATCATATAAAACCTTGATAAAGTATAATTTTCACAATATTAACAAAATATAATCTTTACTTAATTTTAGCTATGCTTCATTTATTTTATTGTAATACATAAGAGGGCTATTTAAGTATATCTAGTAGTCATGTCAAGTATAACAATATATTATAATCTCGAGGCACCTAAAACGGACCATTATGTTAAGATCTATGCCCATAGCGTTGCAGTATTATCGGAATTTATTTTCAAAACATATGACAACAATTTTCTTATTTCAAATTGTAAGGTCAATTGTAAGGTTACATCGCAATAGGTTTCAAAAAAATTTTTGAAAAATTGATTTAACAGTAACACTGTCATTTATTGTGATCACCATTGATGTATATTATTTACTACGTGATCACCCGTTTAGAATAGTAGGTATTCTTTGTCAATTATCGTTCCCATGTTAAACAGTTATGTCTTCCAAAGGTTGTGATTTTAAATACGCCTTTATAGCGTTATACACCTTCTTCGTTGGTGTGTTGAAGATCGGGATTCCAAACTCTTGAATAAGTAGCTTCCAGCTTGTGTTCATGAATGTGTGCATTGTGGTACCTGGAATAAAGTTTTTTTTTATAGATTTTAGCAATTGACACTACATAGCCATTTTTGACATACTTGAAATTAATGACCAAACCTCCGGCGCAGTCGTGCAGGGTTTGGCACGGTAAGTTCAACGTGAGCTAATTTTTCTATCAGAGCGCCAGAGTGGGCACGAAGCAGTGACGGCGTTTCATGACTGATAAGCCCATACGAAGCGCTTTGATTCCACTTTAATTGTGCAAACTTCTAGACTGTCGAATGCGCTACTTGGATATCATAACAACAAAGACACAGTAGTCAGATTATCTATAACACCGGGCTACTGATCTTAGGCTGAGCATTCGTATAGAGAGTTCAGCAAGCCAAACTGCTCGCCGCTCGCTCCGTTTCCTCCACCCATTTTTTTTATTACGAATTTTTTCACAGTTTTACGTTACGTCTCAATTTTAGGTCAGAACTAGAGCTCGGAGCATTGTCGCGAGCACATGGTCGGGATGTATCAAGCGTCATCACTTAACCACGCGTATTTTTGTAGCTTGTTGCTTAAAACAATGAAGTGGGACAAGGATAAAACTTTCTTATTCAAATACAAACATTTTTAATTCCTGTAAAACAAATAACATGAAACCTTATACAAGCCTTACGTAAGATACAAGGTCATTTGGAGTGCCTGTGGACCCTTCACTAGGTGAGACCTGTATTGCAGCTGCCATGCCAGTTACAATTACTGTTTAATATGATGGTGCAGTGAAAGTTACAAAAAAGTTAAACAAGTTTTAACGAAGGAAATAAATAAAAAATAATAAAATGGAGAATAAAATTAACAAAAAAAAAAATATTATTAAGTAGTGGGAATTACGAATCCAATAGTATTTTTTTTCAATTGCAATCACAGAAACAAGAATCACGAATTCGTCATCAGACATTTTGACTGTGTGAATGTAGAGCACAGCCAAGCACAGAGTTCGAAACGAGCAATAAAACAGGTCAGTCAGCAAATGCTGCAACGTATCAACAATAAAGTTCACTGCGAATATAGTATGTATCATACGTTACGAGTACAAAATCGTACAAAACTTTTGGCCAATCGTCAACTTTAGACGAATAATTTTCCCAATACGGCAAACCCCACGGCAAAAAAAAATACATGCCCTGAAAACATTAGTAATTTAGTATATTTTACTATATTTTTGAAGGTAATGGCAGTACAGCTTTCCCTTGCATGGTTTTGAATCTTAACTTCAATATTTTGGGTAAAGAAATACTATTACGTGCAAACATTACATTAGACGAGCAACACTCTCGTCTGCTCGTTACTATTTAAAAAAACAGTAAATTTTTCACACAATTACATGATTGTAAAGAAAATAATATAAATATTCAAGTCATTACACAAGCGTAATAATTATATAAATAATACCTGCCCAATATTGTATCCACAGTTGAAGGGATTATGATACCCTTTTTACCCTCTTCATATCTTTCTACTGACATGTGGCATTCAACGATTCACGGATAACGAGAGAAAGTGCCTAAAATCTTACAGTTTCAAGAAATACTTGTGTTTATTATTATAACTATTATATAACTATTAGTGTTTGTTTTTAAGAGTCGATACTTGATACCACGTCATCAGCCTAAATCCAAGTTTTGCTTCTGCGCGAAACAGTGGCAATTTTACCAATAGGCTGAGTAGACTTGAGCCCAGGGCGGCAGATTTTAGATCAAATTTAAATAGGGATCAACAAAAAAATGTGGTAATTTTGAAGAAAAAAAACCAACCCTATGTAAGTAGGAAAATAGAGAATGTTTGATTGTTCACCCACTGAATTTTTACTTGTTAATTACCATGCTTAACTTTGTACTAGGTGATCCAATTTCCAATTTTTTATTGAATAGAGTTTGCATTGCCTTGTATACCTTGCATATGTTTGTATTTTAATAAAAAATTCACCCCATAAGACAAAAAAATTTAGGGAAATGTTGCATTTTCACATTTGAACCGATTCTATCAAAACTTGGTTAACATAATATAATATGTGGTTTTGATGACACTACAACATAACCGAAATGTGGAGTTAATCTGATGATAGAGATGTAAGACAGTCGAGGGAATTCCGCAACGGTAGCAGCATTTACCTATTGTTTGGGATTATCTCGTTCATCATCATCAGCCAGATGACTTCACTGCTGAACATAGGCCTCACGACCATATGGCTTTTGATCTCGTTCATCGTGATGATAACTTAAGTCCAAACTGGGTTCTGACTGTCATTAATAATTGATTCCTGTAGAACAACTCCTTTCATCTCGTAAAAACGAACGACTCCTATGGGATACTAGTAGAAGGCGCGAGATGATTCTGTAATGTGAACGTCTTGAATGTGTGTAAATGTCTTCTAAATTGTAAAACATGATGCTATTCTGTATTTACATTCCTAGTGGAAGTGCATTGGTATCTTAACTAGGGAAACGTGTAATGGCATACCAATACCATTCGCCGAACAAAATTACTTCTATTATATTATCTGTGGAGACAATTTATGGAGAGACATTATCGTTTTCATGAACAAAACTCACAGGTATCCATAAAACATTTTTATTTTTATTTTTAGTTTCATAATTTGGCTAACTCTATTTATGGAAAACAAGTGCATATAAAAACGTCGAAACTTTCCACCCTCTTCGAAATACTGATATCTGTAAACGACATTTGAGTGTGTGGATCCCAGTAAATAACACTTGACTGGTCCAAGCCACTCCACCCAACCACAACGGCTAAAAGTTATGGCAACCAGTTTGCTTGAAAATATTTGGCTCACAAATTTGAGGTTTTGTTGCGTTTTTCGAGATAAGTTTGCTTTTTCTCCAGTTACTATAATTAGAGTGGAAACTCCATTTAGGACGATACAGCAGTTGCTTTGACTATTGTTACTACACGAAAACTGTTTGAGGAGCTCGTCTATTCGATTATATTATTGATATTTCCTGCTTTTGGATAAAATGTAAGATAACACAAAAAAACCGGTTAAGTGCGAGTCGGGCTCGCGTACTGAGAATTCCGTACCACCATAAAACACGCTGAGGTTGTCCAAGTAACCGAAATACTAGTTATTATAATGCCTTCCAAAACAATTCGCACTTGGCCATTATTTATTATTTGTTGTGATACTTTAGAGTGTGTACTATAATCATGCCAGGTTTGTTGCTTGTACGTATTATCGTTTTTACATTAAAGCTAATACAACAAAACTTAAAAAAAATATTGTATTTTTTTACTTTTTTATTATTTTTTAGTTAATTCACCGTAATGCCAATCATGTTCTGTGAAAATTTCAACTGGCTATCTATTACGGTTCGAAAGATACAGCTGTTAAAAGCAAGACAGACAAGGCTTAATATTAGGGTCCCGTTTACACCCATTGCGTACGGAACCCTAAAAAACAACATTTTGTTTACTTGGATGACAATATGTTTTTCCAGTTATTTTGATTGAAAACCAAACTACTGAACCGATCTGAGTATCGATTCTGAAGTATCTGAAGTATTATCCGTTCAAGAATTTTCCAAATCGGTTTATAAATGGAGGAGTTTTAGAGTAACAAACTTTTTTTTTAAAACGAACAGAACCTCCTCAATTTTTTGAAGTCGGTCTAAAGATGCCTTCATTCGCAGTTCCTGCATCATGCTTTCTCTATATTTTTGTGTTCCTATTCAAAATGATGAATAAGTAAACACTCAAACGATAGTGAATATCAAAGGTAAGGGCCTACCTTTGATGTTTACTATAAATATACTTACTCGCTGCCTTATTTCCGTTGAACAAGTTGCCGAGATGAAAGTTAGCGCCGTCTTTCACATCATATTTGTACGTGTGGCTTTTTAGATCGATTATGTCTTTGCCGTCTTTATTCTTCGCGATGTCGAAAGGAAAGTCCATTGTTAATTGGCAGTTTTCTGGAAAAGTAACATGAGTGGCGTCATTAAAGGTTACAAAATAATCAGGCTTTGATCTACTTCCTAGCTTCCACCCTGCCTGATCTTGTCAGTATTCATCATCATCATGTTAACACTGCCGGGACACTGCGATAGAATCCAAAACGTGGATATTCGCCAAAGAACCAGAGTCACCAACATAGCTGTTAAAATTTGAAAGTTGAAGTGGCAATGAGCAGGCCACATAGCTCGAAGAACCGATAGCCGATGGGGAAAAAAGTTTCTTGAGTGGAGACCACGAACCGGAAGACGCAGCGTAGGTAGGCCTCCCACTAGATGGACCGACGACATTGTGAGAGTCGCTGGCATCCATTGGATGCAAAAGGCAGGCTGTCGTTCAGTGTGGAGGTTAAAGGGGGAGGCCTATGTTCAGCAGTGGACATCTTCTGGCTGATGATGATGATGATGATTGAATAGGCTCCGAAACTACTAAACCGAATTTAAAAATTCTTTCACGGTTGGGAAGCTACACTATCCCCGGGTGACATAGGCTATAACATATTTTCAAAAATAGGGATCCTTACAACCGTGCGAAGCCGGGGTACGTTGCTAGTTATAAATAAATGTACCTCGAATCCTCTCGTCAGCCACAAGTGGTGTTTTTTATATGCTAAAAAACCACTTGAGGGTGACGTCAGGATTCGAGGTACCTAACTTTGTTTACGTCTATGAATATGGGGGTATGCCTCACGGCTTTCCGCGTTTTCAATTTTCACGCATGTTTGGAATAAAAAGTGCTGAGAGAAAGCCTGTATTACAGCACTGGGAACATATTGGAGAACGTGATAGGCTGTTAATGATGATGATGATGGTGACTTTTTATCCGTCGTCATTATCCCATATCAATAAACACGTAGTTGCCTTGGAGTACTACGTCTTAATTTTTTTTCTTTTCAGTATGTGTAGTTCATATAAAAGAACCAAAAAAATATATCGACGTAACTACTTCATAGTTCATATAAAAGAACAAAAACAAAATCTCGACGTAACTACTTCACAGTTCATTTAAAAGATCGAAAACAAAAACTCGACGTAACTAATTCATAGTTCATACATAAAAGAACGAAAACAAAAACTCGACGTTACTACTTCATAGTAGACTGTGCCACAAAGTAAATAAGAGTACTACGTAAGGGTGTATGCAACGTCATAGAATACATATTATTACGCAATGTGCGTGTATTATCTCGCTCGCGCATTTTAACATACTGAAGATATATTATAATAACTGAATATACGTATATAAGAACTCGAGACACAACTACCATTTTATTACATTTACACACTAACATTTTATTAATAAATGAATATGAATACGAGAATAACAATAAAAATTGTTCAAAAAAATTTTTCGTATTGTTCCAAACAATAGTTCCCCTTTTACCCTTAACTGTAACTTACTTTATCTATATCCTCAAATATTTATAACGAATACTGTTTGCCATAGCCGTGCAAACTTATGCAACTCAGCTTAAGTTGACGACATATTAACTTTTAAAAAAATTGTGTAAACTGTAAGTATCTAATAACACATTGCTTACTCAGTTTAATGACGGTTTGGCCATCGCCGGTGATGGGTAATATCAGGAGTCTTCCCGAAGCCTTGTAGAGTGATTTCAACACCAGATCTGCGTGGAAGACCAGCTGCATCTGCTTTTTGTCCATGTCAATGCTGAAATGTTAGGTTTTGTTATGTTATTAAGAGGACCTGTTTCCGTCCGCAGATCTCTCGCTTGCGCATTTTCATATTATTGAAGATATAAAATTACTGAGTGTGAATAAGCAAAAAGACATACCAGGTTTTGCTGACTATAACAATATCATAATTATCATCACACAGCCAGTAAACGTCCACTGCTGAACAAAGGCCATCCTCTTAGAGAAGAGTGTTTCCATAATCCCAACTTCGATTGACTTCATTGTAAAAATTGTTTATTGAATTCAATGACCTCCTTTCAGCTTAGAACCACCGTTTCGTGCAATAGAACTATCGGTAGCTAAATACAATGCAAACCAAAATTTACTTTAACAGGTTAACATTCAGTTGGAACTCTGATCACAACTCTTGAGTTCACCCCGTTGAAATATCTTCTCAGATTAGACAAACAACTTATCACGTATTATTTAATTTAGGTATATATTATAGTAGATAATATAGATAGATAAACTTTTTATTGTTCACCACACATTACACAAGAGATCGCTCTCGCCGATTGTTGCACTAGTTTTTAAGCTGTTTTACTAGTGCAACAATCGGCGAGAGCGATCTCTTCCAGACAACCTTAGGATGGAGAGATTTTATACAAAAGGTAGAAGGCAGGGCGTGCAAGGTCTGGCTAATCTGACGATATCTCCGTGAACCCTGTAACTTCACTGCCTTTTATTCTGGAACACAATAAGTAAGACCTGTTTGCGGACTAAGTACTGCTTGGCGACTGCGTGGACCCTGGCAGAGGTTTAGTAACACATACCACACTTCTTTCCAGTATCTGCAAGTATGTCCTATAAAAAAAATACTCACTTTAACTTGTCAATAACAGCTTTTTTTAGGCCTGTTATTTTAGCGTCTTTTAAATTCAGCTTCAAACCAGCCAAGTCCACTTTAATAATGTCCACTTGCAATGGGTCCAGAGATTCCGAGTCCACTTCTGGTATCCCGGCGGTGAACGCTGCGACAACTGATTGAGCTGACGATTTGAGGCAGTCTGAATCTTGTAGCTTGCATTTTTGGATTTCAGGTACTGAAATAAACAATACACATCCTGTCATGCAGTGGACTAAGATAAGCTATTTACAATACTGTAATACTGTATTGTACTGTAAATACATTAATATTGTAAATAGGTAATGAAATAAAACTCATAAGATATGTATTTGGTTTCTTCTAGGCAAGCGTGCTCTAATTGTAGACCGCATTATTGCTAACATCAGGCGAAATGGAGGACACAAGCACACAATTTATTCATAAAAAAATATTACCTATGTGTTTACCTAAACCATATAAGATTGTTTCAACTTCTAGGTCACAAACATATAATAAAGTATAATGTGTGAGAAACTAGTTTGTTTGAGGATAAACAACATGGTAATGATAAAATGTCACTGAGGATCAGGGCAAGACGTGACATTAGGAAATTATTGTTTACTATTGTCAGATGTGGTAGTATAATTATCCCAACTGCGCCTATATTCACAACGTGAATATACGTACGTACACCTTAATTTTAATGCAAATGTACAAGGATAACAAAAATGTGCTGCGTGGGTGTTCGTGGAAAAACTGGAAAATCTTTTTAGAAAAAAAGAGAGTTAAGTCGAAAGTGAATAGGTTTCTTCTAGGCAAGCGTGCTCCATCGTAGGTCGCATCATCGTGCGGCCAAGCGCAAGCCAATTTATAATGGAAAAAAAAGTGCCTTTTGAGGTATTCAGCCGCCGCACTGGGCTTATTTTTCGTGGGTACCGAGAAGATAAGACGATGCAAGAGTATCAGCGCAAGTAGCGTTCTAATAGATCATTGAGCGTTCCATACTAAAAGCCACCCCATCTCCCAAAGAATCAAGGTCATACCATTCGGTCTTTTGTCGTCGCCAGTTAGCTTGTATTTTATTAAGTTACGTATCATTGGTAAGCTTTGTTTAGTTACGTATAATTTAGATCAGTGGAAATTGCAGACTGTGCGATTCACACGATCTTTCTTGGCTCATACCTACAAAATATATAATGAGCTACCTTTTGCGGTGTTTCCGAGAAACTACAGCGTGGGGTTCTTCAAAAGGTGAGTTAATAGTCCTAAAGGGTCGGCACCATATTTGTGATGCCTCTGGTGTTACAAGTATCCATAGGCGACGGTGACTGCTTACCATGAGGCGACCCGTCTGCTTGTTTGCCACATTGTTTGCATTAAAAAACGTTAAAAAAGCAAAAGTAATTTTTAAAGTTTCGCGATTTGAACACATGTTTGTCCTTACAGCTCGTGACCACGGCCATTGTAACATGGTCGAAACGTCGAACAAAAGGTACATATTTTTTACCTAAATTAAATAATACGTGATAAGTCCCAATAAACAATTAAAACATGTTAAAAAGGCACTTGTAGAATTACTATGTTGGTCGAAAAATAAGACTAGCTCTCGTAGGGTATTTATTTATTTTACTGAACCGGCGTTTACTGGACCTAAGTGAACTAGTATTGTAGGCTTCTTTTGAAATCAAATCAACGTTAATTGTACAAGAAATATGTTTAAGACGCTCTTTTCAGACTTTTATCAATTATGGTCATTCTAGTTTAAGTGTGCATACCTCCATGGTTAACTTAAAATTATAAAAATGGTGTCATAACAAAATTTAATGTTTTATCTAGGAAACCCATGAGGCCGAAACACGATTAAGCACATATCGCTCGATAGAAAAAATATATCAAAGTACCTACCTAGCACTGAATTGCGCTTTTATCCCTTTTTTTATTCATTCAATTACCTGTTTATTAAATTATGTCTGCGATATCTTGATATATAGATTTCATAATTATGAAGGAAACCGGTTAGGTACATTTTACATTACAGCTGTAGTTTTCGAAAAATATAACAAAACCCCCAAAAATAGAAGTAGCGAGACGCACGACTGTGTGTAAGCGCCAAGATTTTGCTCTGCTAAATGCGACTTTAATACAATGAATCAAGGATTATGGTCATCTGTAGTAATAAGCGTTGCTTAAAAGTGGGAAAACCTCGCCTTAAACTTGAAAATATTCACATCTTGCTTGATATATAAAAAAATATACTTACTTAGGTACGTGTACGTGTTCGGCGCGAAGCATTCCATATAGTAGTTAACCTCTGTTATTAGGTATATTTGTGCTCTTGTATTACCTAACGTAATAGGCATGATGGCTAATATTTGATTTATTACAAATAACCGGCTAAGCGATTAATATACCTAAATACATTACACATATTGAAAAAATTATTTAAAATGGCTGATAAATCTCTGAGATACGAGTGTTAAAAGTTTTAGGTGGGGATAGAGAGGGGATGCTCTATCCCTATCTCGCAAAGCGTGTTAGTATAGCAATTGTATGGCGCACCTGAGCCGTGACGTCACGGCTCAGTATAGTGCTCTCTTTGTCTAGCATGAAATTAAAATGCTTATATCTTATTTATTTTTGAACTAATTTTAATTTTGTTTTCGGTGATGTGCTCCATTTATGATCAGCTTTTTTATGAGGTAATAAAAAATATTAGTCATCATGCCTCCTGATTTATCGTGTCCTAACTAGTGCATTACGACCCTTCAGTGCGCATTGTAAGGTTATAAACCTTACAATGCGCACTTCTATACTTGTATGTATGAAATCTGCATATAATTTAATTGTAAAATGAAGCGAACATTACTTCATCATCATCAGCCAGAAGACATCCACTGCTGAATATAGGCCTCCCCTTTTAACCTCCACAGTGAACAACAGCCTGCCTTTTGCATCCACAGGATGCCAGCGACTCTCACAATGTCAACCCATTTTATACACAAATTTTAACAAATTATGGAATGTATTCAAAACTTATCTAAAAGCCCCTTAGTGGAAATGGTGTCATAGAATGTAGAATTATCTTATTGACGTAGTTTTTCCTACTAGATAAACAAAAATTCTAATTTATCCTAACCTGAAACAAAACTTTAATTTAAGCGGAAACAAACTGTGAATTGATATGTTATGATAATAAAACACCGTATTAAACTATCACGGTTGTTCACTAAAGTTATATGATTATTTACGGGATATTTACCGTGGTAACGTTGTGAAATGAGCTCCCAACATTTCGGCGCAGTTACATGCACCATGTTTACGGGAAGACGATGGGATGTGTCTTCCCGTGAACATTCCTGTTTATGGTAAATATCCCGTTAATAATCATATAACGTTATGATAATAATTATTATTTAAAAGAGGTTATAAATTACAATCCTTTCTTTATATTAGGCACTCTATTGTATGTATTTTTCATTTCTGGTATGCATAATGAAAATATTCTATATAATATTTATGATTATAATACAAGTAGGTGGGTATTAGGTATGTCTTATGCAAGCTTGTTTTGTAAGTAGATAATGACATTTTTAGGGTTCCGTACCTCAGAAGGATAAAACGGAACTCTTATGGGATCACTTCGTTGTCCGTCTGTCCGTCTGTCAAAACCCTTTTTTCAAGAACGCGTAATCGTATCAAGTTGAAATGTACACTAAATACTTGGGTCTACGGTTTCTTTAGGCTGTACAAAAATAAAAGTAGTAAGTCAACGCAATCAAAAGATATGAACGTTTATTTCGCATATTTTGTGATTTCACAGGGGAATCAAAACCTATAGGGTACTTCCCGTTGACCTAGAATCATTAATTATGGCAAGAGGCAAGGTCTTACAGCACATATAAAGGAATAAATCTGAAAGTTCTTAATTTGAAGTTACTGTTATATCATTAAAAAAATATTGTTATACAATTACAAACTTACATTTTGTAGTTGTTATGTATCGAAGAACCTTATTGTCAACTACAAAGTTAAGTTTGTCTTTCAACATTTCAACTTCAGTTAGTTTTTTTTTTTGTCTGGAGGGTCCCGTCCAACAGAACCCTAAGAGCACGAGTCCTCGTACTTGTCCGGTTTTATCTATGGAACATCTGATTTTTCGCAATTACAGATCTGCTCGCATATTAAGTAAGTTGGTCCCACAGTTCAAGTGTTTCATAAAGATGAGTTAGCTTTTATAAAGTAAGTACTACAATTACCTCCTTTCGGTTTAGTACCGCACTGATGTTCCATGTGAACCCTGTCTACGGGGTGGCCATGTTGCATGATTATTGCGTTCTTGCGACGTTACGCAGCATTATTCGATGCGTCGACGACGCTGTGGCAATGGTAAGTTAACAAAGCCGCAAAGCATGGATGTGAATTTAATCTAATTACTTTTTACGCAAAACTAATGCAACAGAACTAACTTTTCATCAAACTATGGACGTACCCGTAATTTGTTTTATGTCTATAAAAAATTGCCATTTCGACATTGTTTATCTAACTGTTGCGCGCGACTTGATTTGACATCAAAAATATGTTGCCGACCTTTTCTCGCCTTTTGAAGAATCATGCTATGCCTAATAATAATAAGTATAATTTGAAAGCAGGTTTTATTGCGGTAGTTTTTAATAATTTTAAACTATCACGGTTGTTCACTATACAGTTATAATTAGGATTATTAACCGGATATTTACCGTGATAAGGATGTGGATATGGAGCTCCCGATATTTCGGCGCAGACATGCGCCATGTTTACAGGAAGACTGAAGAATGCGGGTGATTGGTCGAAAAGTTTAGTTAGGTGCAGTCAAAACGATCTACCCTCTTTCTTAATTTTTTGCTACGATTATCACTTGCATCTAACTTTGAACTTTTCGTTCAATTACCCGCATTTTGTCTTCGAATGAACATGGTGCAAACTAACTTTGCCGAGACCCAATATTTCAGCTCCATCCACAACCTTATCACGGTAAATACCCCGTTAATAATGATTATTATATAACTGTAGTTTTTAACAGTGTGATGAAAATCTGTTTGACCATTTAAAAATTACGAGCTCTTTTTTGAATTTATGGGTCGTATTTTAAATGTATACCTTACCAGTCAACATACAAATACATCAGAATGGTTATAAAGGTGGAACGGCCTGTAATAATGGTATGATTGAAACTTGCGCACTTTACGAATAGTTGTACAGGTGTTCTTAAAATTACTAATTTATCGGGTTATTTCGGTGGGATACCTAATAACTTGGGTTTTAAAAATTTGTCACTTTGGAACCGAGTTAACGAAAATGATAAGCAATTTGAATAAGTTGTATCATACCTACTAATATTATAAATCCAAAAGTTTGTATGTAGGTAAATTTGTGTTTGTCCACACTCAAATTGGTGACTTCCGGATTTTAATGTTTTTTTTTGAGAGTTTTGGCGCCAACGTGTAAAAAACGGTGGAAAATGTTGGTTCGTTGTATTGTTTTCCTAAAATTATGTGTATTTTCGAGTGCTAATATGTAATAATGGTTGTTAATTATTTATTAAGTGCTCGTGAATGTGCTCCAGCTTGGAAAAGTGATATAACGAGGTGAAACATGCCTTTTTGTGTGGTTTTCAAAAGTCCATAGAAGCCTCTTGTAAAGCCTTCACCACTTTTCTGGGACATGAGTTTGACTTGACCGTTACTTACTTTGCTTGACTCTGACTGTGACTATGATTTGTCTGACGCTTTAATGATAGTACTATGTAAAATTGTTTAATATTATGACTGAAGGATTTTGAATTCAAGGCCATGAAAAAAAAAACAGAACCTTTATTAAATTTAATCCTACAATAAAAACGGTTCCCTGTGTATCGGGTAAAACAGCGGGGCGCTGCTGTAAATCTACCCCTGAGATCAGACAAACTAGGGAGATATGAGAAGGTGACGTGGCGGGTGCGAATGCATCAGGCCTAAATCAGGCTTGAAACCTTTAGTTGCATTCACCCAGCAGACAACCTAGGTGCCAATTTTGATGTAAAACACCTATTGGCACGCCTTTGCAGTAAACCGATTTGTATGCCGTGACGTCAAACATTATTACGCTCTCTTATGCCATCATGATTAACATCTGGCGGACGTACAGTGATGGCCAACTTTTTTGTATGTGGACTATATTAGTACATTAATTTCGTGTCGCTTAAGAGTATCGTAATGACAATTTTTGTATGTGAACTATAATAGTTCATTAAATTCGTGTCACTTAGTGTCGTAATGACAGTTTTTGTATGTGGACTATTTTAGTTCATTAACTTGGAGTCGCTTAGTGTTGTAATGACAGTTTTTGTATCTGGACTATATTAGTTCATTAAATTCGTGTCGCTTAGTGTCGTAATGACAGTTTTTGTATGTGGACTATTTTAGTTCATTAACTTGGAGTCGCTTAGTGTTGTAATGACAGTTTTTGTATCTGGACTATATTAGTTCATTAAATTCGTGTCGCTTAGTGTCGTAATGACAGTTTTTGTATGTGGACTATATTAGTTCATTAAATTCGTGTCGCTTAGTGTCGTAATGACAGTTTTTGTATGTGGACTATATTAGTTCATTAAATTCGTGTCGCTTAGTGTCGTAATGACAGTTTTTGTATGTGGACTATATTAGTTCATTAAATTCGTGTCGCTTAGTGTCGTAATGATAGTTTTTGTATGTGGACTATATTAGTTCATTAAATTCGTGTCGCTTAGTGTCGTAATGACAGTTTTTGTATGTGGACTATATTAGTTCATTAAATTCGTGTCGCTTAGTGTCGTAATGACAGTTTTTGTATGTGGACTATATTAGTTCATTAAATTCGTGTCGCTTAGTGTCGTAATGACAGTTTTTGTATGTGGACTATATTAGTTCATTAAATTCGTGTCGCTTAGTGTCGTAATGATAGTTTTTGTATGTGGACTATATTAGTTCATTAAATTCGTGTCGCTTAGTGTCGTAATGACAGTTTTTGTATGTGGACTATATTAGTTCATTAAATTCGTGTCGCTTAAGAGTGTCTTAATGAAAATTTATCCGAAAAAGATGTGTGAAACACGGAGACATATTTTGAACACGAACGATAATTATTGTTCGTATCGTTGTGTCTTAGACATATTGCCCTTGTTTATCTGATCTGAGATTCGCCCTATATTGGAATAGCACTTGAATAGCACATATTATATTTTCATTATATCATAACAGATATAATTAAAATCTATAAGTACCTATATGATGATATTCTTTTGATTGATGTTATTTACATACGAGGCTACGTCATTGTTATACCAATATAGGGTAAATCTCAGATCAGACAAACAAGGGAGATATTTCTTATACAAATTTTTATCAATATTATATTATTATTATTATTTCAAATCGCGAAAATTTAAAAATTACTAAATTTTTATCGTTATTGACCAAAAAAGAAATATGAAATAATGCTACATTTCAACATTACTGTGAGTAAACCAATATTTTTTGTGTTTTTAGACTTTCATAGTAGGTAGGTACCGATCGTTTATAGAATGTCTATCTGTGGCTCGATTTTTGAATCGCCCGTATGATATTTCGCATGAAAATATCTTCATAATTATATTTATGGCATATCTCCCTTGTGTGATCTGAGGTAACTACACAGATAAGTACATACTACATACTACATTCATTTATGTTGACTTATAAAATAACATCACAATTGTAGGTAAGTA
Source organism: Agriopis marginaria (assembly GCA_932305915.1). Classification (NCBI taxonomy): domain Eukaryota; kingdom Metazoa; phylum Arthropoda; class Insecta; order Lepidoptera; family Geometridae; genus Agriopis; species Agriopis marginaria. Next base: position 7,201,165 of record OW029926.1, read on the forward strand.
AATATACAAATTAGTAGTTTCACGATAATCTCCGTAAATCGTGAACCGATACTTAAAGATAAGTACCTAATAAAAAATTCTCTTAATTATTTCCAACAGGATCTAGGTTACTTATTATAATATACCTATTTATTATTCAGTTTAAGGATGGTTCGCAGGTGGTACTTTTTTAGTCAATATCCAACCATAGATAGGCAATGATATGTACCTATATTATTTACCTAACACAACAAATATAGGTACATTAAAAAAACACTCGATAAAGGCAACTTTCAAACAAATTAAAAAAACGGACAAGTACGAGTAGGACTCGAGCTCTGAGGGTTCCGTTGGACGGAACCCTCAGAGCGCGAGTCCAAAAAAATACTAACTGAAGTTGAAATATATAAATAGAAACTTTTTAGTTGACTATAAGGTTCTTCGATACATAACAACTACAAAATGTAAGTTTGTAATTGTAAAACATTTTTTTTAATATAATTATGATACCTATAACTTCAATTTAACAACTTTCAGATTTATTCCTTTATATGTGCTGTAAGACCTTGCCTCTTGCCAAAATTAATGATTCTAGGTCAACGGGAAGTACCTGGTAGGTTTTGATTCCCCTGTGAAATCGCAAAATATGCGACATAAACGTTCATATCTTTTGATTGCGTTGACTTACAACTTCAATTTTTTTACAGCCAAAAGAAACCGTAGATCCAAGTATTTAGTGTAAATTTCAACTTGATACCTTTACGCGTTCTTGAGAAAAAGGGTCTTGACAGACGGACAGACAGACGGACAACGAAGTGATCCTATAAGTGTTACGTTTTTTCCTTTTGAGGTACGCAACCCTAAAAAACAAAATCAAAATCGGTTTATACGTTTGGGAGCTAGGATTCCACAGACAGAAACACAGATAGATACACAGGCACACATATACACACGTTAAACTTATTCCACCCCTCATTTGAGTCGGAGGTAAAAAATTCTTAAGCTCTGGGAACGACGCAAATTAATGAAAAGTATTTTTTAAACCGACTAACTGGAATTGGGTGAAATTCAATAAACGGGATTAATGTCATAATTTCCTACACTTACAAATGGAATATTTTCTTCAAATTTAAATGAAAAAGCAATAGCATACATTATCAGCCATTAAATGTCCACTGCTGAACAAGGCCTCCCTCTTAGAGAGGGGTGTTGCCATAATCCCCACGCTTGGCAGGCGGCTTGGAGATCGCAGTACGTTCACCGTGTACTAACAGGACGCTGCTGCCCATCCTTCGGTTGTTCTGGTCGCAGTTTTAGGACATACCAGGGTCCTTCATTCAGTCATTGAATCGGCAAAGATATCACGCACGTATTCGTAATTAACGTACACAAAAAATACAGTCTAATTAAGAACCTCCTTTTTTGAAGTAGGTTGTAAATAATAGGTGTGAAAAATCACCGCACAAGACAAAGATGTTCTATAAGCAGAGCAGGGACTCTTAATACAGGCATTTTTTTGTTTACTGAAATCTTTGGTCGTTTAAAACTGTTTTTGTACTAAATATTGCTGAATAAACTTTTTAAATTTATCTATTTCATAGGTTTTTTGGGTCTAGCCCAGTCCATACGGCATCAATAGGGCTAAAGCCAACGCTGAGGGGCCTTTTTGTGTTAATAATAAAACTAAGTAGGTGTGTGGATGTTGGGGATGATGCTGGTAATTGATACTACTAAACTATTGATGCTATGGGGTTATAAATAAACTGGCTTTTGTGATGAACAACTTATGGATGGGCTAACAGATATTTATACTGATAATTATAGAATGAGAAACGGCACCGGCCTTATCCTGTCTCATCTCAATTATTTATTACTAGTAGGTAGTTCGCCCCGAGCTGTGACCTCGCGACCCATAAATCTTCGGTCGGCTATGCCCATATTCGAACTTAACAATTGTATTGAAATGAATTTCTTGCCTACAAAGTTTAAAGTTATTTAAAGTTTATTTAAAAGTAATATTTTGAAACATAAAAACTCACGTTCTGAGAACACAACTGCAGCCTGCACGATAAAAAAAAAGAATAACACTTGATGCGTAATAACCATTGCGATGTTATTTTCGTAATTTTATAATATGACCGTGCGTACCGAATGCTTACCCACAGTTTAATGCGAAACCACAGTACGGTTGTATATTATAAGGAAACGCTTGATGTCAAGGGTAGGTAGTAAATAAAAAATCATTGCTAAACCTAACTTGCCTCGTACCTATAGTTAAAATGTGTCAAGATTTAGGTAAACAGGGCTACGCGGAAAGCGGGTTTTAAGCCGAAAGGGGTCCGTAGTATTAGTACCCATCATTATGAATAACTTTTACCATGGAAGGAACCCTGAAATTGCGAAAAAAAAACAGCTGTTCTGTAGAAATAATCATACAAACTCGAAAAAAAAAATGGAATGGCTGAATTTTTACGCGTTTTAAGGGTTGGTCCCATAGTAAAAGTTGTTCATAATGATGGGTATGGACGCCTTTCGGCTTTGTACACCTTTTCCGCGTAACCCAGTAGGTATATCTCACGTAGGCTTCAATGACGACATAACTATATTATTATGAGTTTTGGCGCCACCAGCATCACAAAAGCATATCGCCTCACTGTATTATTTTCCTAAACTTTTATATTTGCGAGTGTTAATAAATAATAATAGTGGTTTTTAAGACGTATTTGTGGACGTGCTGAGTGTGGGTAGTGATAATTAATATATCGAGGCGAAATGTGGTATGTTCGTGTTTTTCGTTTTTCGTGGTAGGTATATAATGTATATTCAACAAGGTATTGATAAAAAAACATTGTAGGTGCTAAAATCGCGAAAAAAATATCAGCTGTTCCATAGAAAACGGTAATTGATATACTCGACAAAACTCTCGAAACTCGATCTGTTACAAAATGTATGTAACTGTATGATCTGTCTGTCCGTCCATCCATTCGTCTGTCCGTCTATTCAACTGTCCGTCTGTCCGTCTTTCCGTCTGTCCGTCTGTCTCTCCTTCTGTCCGTCCGTCTGACCGTCCGTCCGTCCGTCTGTCCTACCTATTAACGGCCGTATCTTTCGAACCGTAATAGATAGCCAGTTGAAATTTTCATAGAATATATGAAACGTTACGGCGGATTAACTAACAAATAATAAAAAAGTTTAAACAAAAGGGGGGTCGCCATACAACAAACGTATTTTTGTATTAGCTCTAATGTTAACACGGTAATACATTTATATACGTATACAAGCGTCAAACTTGTCATGATTAAATACACACTGTAAAATATAACAACAAAGAATAAATAATGACCAAGTGAGAGTCGGTGACAAATTTCTGCTCATTACCAAGTTAGAACTGGTAGTTTTGTTATTGAATTTTGCGGTGTTACGGAACACTCAGTGCGCGACCCCGACTCGTACTTGGCCGGTTTATTTATAATATTGGTGTAGAATAATACCAGCTACCAACTTTTTTTAAATTTATTAATATGCTTGCGTCCGCCATATGGCCGCCAATAATTCTAAAAGCTACGGTTAAAGTTCACCTTTGCTTTTCAGAAAAAAGATTTTAGTTATTTTACTACAAGGTAAGTAGGTACAAAATATGGTAGGTACGTACTAATATTAGTAGGTACCTACTTCCGGTACCAAAACCAAAATAAAAACTGTTTTCACAACTCAGTTTACGAAGTAGTTAAGTAACTATTATGTTATTCTATGATTCAGTAGGTAATAGTACAAAACTCAGACAATTTATAATAACAACTAGACACCCTGCCTAAGTGATATTACCTACCTAGGTGTGAAATGGTAAATTGCATTAAGCTTTATGAGTTTTACTATTTTAATTGAACACTGTGGAAATGACCCAGATCGCGAATTGTGACGTGGTCCATTCCTATATATACCTTGGAACATTAATTTCGAACAATGGCGGATGCATAGATGAGATAAAGCGACGAATGGCCATCACAAGAACATCAATGGACAAAATGAAGAAAATATGGAGGAATAGGAATATCACCAAGACCACGAAAACCAGGCTCGTGCGAAGTCTTATCTTCCCCATATTTCTATACGCTGCTGAAACGTGGACGTTGAGAGAAGTGGAAAAGAAGAAGATAGACGCTTTAGAGATGTGGTGCTGGAGAAGAATGCTCGGGGTATCGTGGACTGAGTTTCGCACGAACGTCTCGATACTCCAAGAACTTGGCATCAAGCAGCGCTTATTTTCCACAGTACAGTCTCGGATACTAGCCTTCTTCGGACACGTTTCAAGACGAGATTATCAGTCCATAGAACGCCTCATTGTCCAGGGAAAGGTGGAAGGCACTAGACCGCGCGGGAGGTCACCCATGCGATGGACCGACCAGATCAAGTCTGCAGTGGGTGGTCCCTTAAACGAGTGCAGTAGGATGACCTCCAGCAGAGAGAGATGGCGAGACATCGTGAAGCGCATCCTATCTGCCCCGTCCAATACTACTTCATGACGACCACGACCGCTCTGCCAAGAGCGAAACGACTAAGAAGAAGAATTGAACACTGTATATCCATACCATAAAAGATTGATGTACCTAATCTTAATGATCCTAACTGTACCATTATTTAAATTATGTTTCGTTTATTAATTGAGAATACTTCTAAAGTATTTTTAAATAATTATGAGTGTACCTAATACTATCGGTTGATTGTGCAAGATAATTGTTTTGTGAGTATATAGGTAATAGAATAAAGGCTTTTTTCTTTTACTTTTCTATGACTCAGTGCAATGATTGTGTTCAACTTGTAACCTCATGTTGTAATTACATACCTACCTAGGTGTCCTAGGTAGATAGGTAGGTACTTACTAAGTAGGTACATGATAATTATATATAATATAGGTATACTAACCCTGCTATGCATGGAGGCTGCACTCAAATACCAAATCTATCCCTTTCGCACGTTTTCAACATTATTATGATAAAATAAATCACTGAGCTTAGAATAACAAGTCACTGAGTAAGTTTTTTTATTGAAAATAACTAGGTTAGGTATTAACGCAATATTCGTGTTCATAGTGTAGAGGATCACGGAAGAGATAAAAAAAAAAACTCGTTTTTTTTTAATTCGCTAGCGGTTTTTTTCTCATTCAGTGTTTTAATTTAAATCTTCAAAAACGTTCAAAAGCAGACTTCTATGATTACACCAAACATGATTACGGTCACCGACGAAAAGCCGGATTGTTGGCTAAGTTTCAATCTTAGGGTATAGATGTTTATATTTTTCGGTTGGAATAGTTACCTAATATTCTTAATTTTTATTTTTTGCCCCACCCTAAATTAAATCTGGCTACGCCCATGGGAACAGTAGATAATTATGTATCTGTTATTTTTTAGGAAATGTTTTTGATTTAAGCCAAGCTGCCTTCATATTGGTATCAAATTTCATACAATACGTAGATGCCAAAAGAATTTTATTTAGGTTTGAATTTCGAATCGAGGTAGGTAGGTATTAGGTATACCTGATTACCTGGGTAGGTAGGCGCATTTCGCGCTGGCGGTACTTGCTCGCTTATTTTAAACGATAAAGAAAGCCTTTCCTAGCTGGTGAGATGGAAATTAAATTTCTCGACAGAGCATTAGACACATTTTTTTCCATTTCCAGGATAATCGCGATTTAATTTGTCTCGACTTCTGTCTCGATCTCGTTTCGATGCAAATTGATGCAAAATGCTTGACGTCTGAATTATTCAATTCAATCGGAAAAGGCTTATCTGCATCTTAGTTTTTAGGGTTTCGTAGCCAAAGAGTAAAATCGGGACCCTATTACTAAGCCTACGATGTTTGTCTGTCCGTCTTTATGTCTGTCCTACCTATTAAAACGGCTATATCTTTCGAACCGTAATAGATAGCCAGTTGAAATTTTCACAGAATAATTATGTCATTACATAATTATTCTGTGAAAACACACAAAGCAATTATAAAAAAGTCAAAAAGTAAAAACGAAAGGGGGGATACCCCATACAACAAACGTTTTTTTACGTATTTTTGTATTAGCTCTAATGTAAAAACAATAATAGTAGGTACCTACGTACAAGCGTCAAACTTGGCAACAACAAATAATGACCAAGTGTGAGTTGGTTTAAAATTTAGTTCATTACCAAATTATAACTGTTAATTCCTTACCCGGATGACCTCTTTATCATTTTCATCGTATCGAAATGCCATATCTTACTAATTTTCAAGTCGGTTTTTTTTGTTGATAATTATTGTATTTTGTGGTTGTACGGAACCCTCAGTGCGCGAGCCCGACTCGCACTTGGCCGGTTTTTTTCTGTAATTATCATCCTTTTCATAGCCCATAATCTCTAAAAATACACTCTTTATGTACATACCAGAGTAATCTATAGGTACTATAATTATTATACTATACTATATAATTATATAATATACTATATAAGTATAATAAATAATATTATAAGGAGGAAAGATTTGATTGTTTGTTTGTTCGCATTGAATAGGCTCAGAAACTAATGAGCCGATTTGATTTATGTAAGCCGTGGTAGCCCATTTGGGAGACCTTTGGGGGACTTGAAAGCGTGAGGTCGCCGGTTCAATCCCGGGCCCGTACCAATGAGCTCTTTGGAGTTTATGTACGGATTTTCATACCACTGGCTTTTCGGTGAAGGAAAACATTGTGAGTAAACCTGCATACGCACGGAGAAGGAATTCAATGGCGTATGTGAATCCACCAATCCGCACTGGGCCAGCGTGGTGCATATGACCCAATCACCCTTTCGGGGGTAGGCTAAAAGTCCAACAGTGGACTGTTAAAAGGCTGATTATGATGATGATGATGAATGTAACCCAAGGTGTAAAAAATAAGATTTATTTTGAAAGCTCGCATAATCACACAAAGAATACCAAGGCCTTTTCATACTTTCCATAAACCTGGATGCATTTTCATACATGTATTTAATTGATTCATCGGTTTTGAACGACGGCATCAAAACTGCACATAATTTATTTACCAAGTCCTACTATATACCTACCTAAGTCAATAGTGCAGGGCCGAGGATAGAACCGGATGCCGTCAGATTGTAAAGCGCACATGCTACCGACCACCATCGCTCAGATGTTTAAGTAGGTATATAATTTATTTATACTTACCTCATTATCATCATAATCAGCCAGACGACCTCCACTGCTGAACATAGGCTTCCCCCTTTAACCTCCACACTGAACAACAGCCTGCCTTTTGCATCCACTGGCAGCCTGCGACTATCACTATGTCGTCGCTCCATCTAGTGGGAGGCCTACCTACGCTGCGTCTCCGGTTCGTGGTCTCCACTCAAGAACCTTTCTTCCTCATCGGTTATCGGTTCTTCGAGCGAAGTAGCCTGCCCATTGCACTTCGACTTGCAAATTTTAACCGCTATGTCGGTGACTCTGGTTCTTTGACGAATATCCACGTTTCGGATTTTATCGCGCAAACTCCGATCATATGCTTTCTCCATTGCCCGCTGTGTGACTGTTTTTCCAAAAGGCCAACAGTTAAGGACCACGTCTCAGTTATACCTACTTACCTATAATTATTATATTTACATAATGCGAAGGAATGTCTTACATCTAAAAGCGAAATAACTTATCCAGGCTCACAATCACTCTAGGACTTAGGTATTTGTAGAACATTTTTGTTCACAGGGGTGGTGAAAATCTATGTTTGTTCCTCAATTGACTATGAATTTCCAATCAAATTCAGAAATCCTGTATTTGATTTGCGAGGTTGCTTACATTAGTAAAATTAAATTCAGTCATGTTAATAATTTTCTTGATAAGTCGTTAACTCAAGGAAATTACTGTCTGCATGCAGGAAATCGAAATTTGGTGTTTGAAGATCTAATAATTGGTATATGTCGGTAACTCAATAGAAATGTCATTAAATCTGCTCGTAATACAGATAGAAAAAGATCAGCAGTGCAAGTACCGTTTTTTTATCGATCGTTAAATTCGATAAAATGCCATAGAATCGGTAATAATTATAAGAGTATAATAAAGAACGGTACTTGCACTGAAAGAAAGAAAGAAAAGAAGAACGCTCGAGCTTGCGGCACGAGAAGTCTATAGTCCTTTTAGGGCAGCCATTTCGATACGAAATTGCCTAAAACAAAACAAGGCAATGTGAATAACTATAAATAATTAATTTAGGTTAAAATTATTGTAGTTAAGTAAGTCTTATAATAAAAGTCACTGAACCTGGAGTCCGTGGAAATGATTTTAAAAATCCAGTCGTCTTTGTACCCACCCGCCAGTCGACAGTGGGTACCTATTAAGTTCATCTGTATAGGCAAAATAAAAGATAAAAGTCCGATTAAATAATGTATTGTAAATAAACCTTGTTTACATTTTTTTACTAAAACGATCTTTTAAACATTCAGTTATAATAGGTACCTAGATTGGTCATTTTATACTAATTTATTTATTTATACTCACGGGTCTAGCCCGGAACTTTACACGGCATTAATGGGGGCAGGGGGCCAGGTTTACACTGAGGCCTTTATGAGCATAAAAATAAATTAAGCTATGCGGATTGGGATGATGTTGGTAAATGGACTATTGCCATGCTATGGGGTTACAAATATACTGGTCTATTGAGGTAAACAATTTGTGGATACGAGAACAAATCTAAACGATGAGAAACGGTACCTTTGTCCTGTCTCATCTCAAGAGTCACAATCGGGCCAAAAATGTCCGAACCAAAACTCGGCGCACGCTACGAATTGCAATTGCAATTGGTTAGTTACAAGGTAACCGCGATTCGATTACAATGCCAGAGCTACGATGACATATAGCGGACAACGAACGTTCAACACTATGCATGCGACATATAAATAACGTATAAATTGGAGTAAAAGTGACATAATTGATATAATGTATGGACAATAACGCACGGTGGTTTTTTTAATGTTTTCACTGAGAGATTGTGACTCTATGGGAATTGTATCTCGATGCTTGCCACCCACTAAATGAGCCCCCATGAAGGCGGCCGTATATTAGCATTATATTGCTAATTTATTATTATTATTCATCGAAGAAAACGGTGACTAAAATGTGTGAGTGATGGCAATTTACAATAATATTTTAATTTACTGAAAATAATTTATCGAAGTTTTCTCATAGATATGGTAAAAAGCACTATATTAAAAATCATGAATCCTTAGCAAAAATATAAACAAACACAGGCTTCTTACAAATACTTACGAAAACAAACTTAACTTAACTTATGAAAATAATATTGAGACCTGAAAATACTGTACTTTATTATGCCACCAAATTTTTTACTAAGTAGTCTATAATACGAAAAGTGTCCAGAGTTTCATTAAGTCAACATAATTATTATATTCAAATACAACAAACTAAATCATTTTATTTTTAGTCCTATATTGTTGTTGAAGACATGGTTATTGTCTTATTCAGATTGCAACAGCTTTTAACCCTATGAACATTCTACATTGTTTATTCGCGTTTTACCCTTGGTTCCGATATTATTAAGCGCTACCCGAAATCCATGTGTTTCTAGATCGACGATTTTAAGGCCGAAACCGTCCTGGCTTGCGTAGCGCATACTTGCGCTAGTAATGCGTATCGTCTGCAACGAGTACTAAGCAACTTCCACTGACACAGAGCGGTGTTGTAGCTCGTTGCCGACGATGCGCAATAAACTGGCGCGAGTAATACTTGCGCTAGTATCTAATGCGCATCGTCTGCAACGGGTTCTAAGCAATTTCCACTGGCACTGAACAGTGATTTAGCTCGTTGCAGACAATGCGCAGTAAAATGGCGCCAGTAATACTTGCGCTAGTACTGCGCATCATCTGTATAATATATTATGAAATAAGAATGTTGGACCTGACTTTTAGTTGTACAATATTCTAGAACTGCAAACTGAAAGTTCTGTTGACAGTTTATGTTGACCTGGATCCTTAGATGGGAGATAAATTGTCCATAAAAAGCTCAGTCAGGTCCAAAATTCTTTTTTTTTTTTTCAAATAGTTCATAACATAATTATCATTAGCCTGTACTTTTTGTGTTGTCTGTACAATTTTGGCACTGTCGAGGCTGGTACTGTCGTTGCCAAAACACGGCATTATCAGCCTAATACAAAATGGATTTACTATTTGTTTATCAGTTTTTACTAACCCCGGACGCAAACAGAGGGGGTATTATAAGTTTAATGTGTATATCTGTGCATCTGTCTGTGACATCTTAGCTCCCAAACGGCTGAACCGATTTTGATTTAGAAAGAAAGAAAGAAAAAGTTTTCTTTTTTTTTTTCTTAGGTTTTTTTTTTTTTTTTAATGTCTTAATCGAGTGTTCTTGGCTATGATTCAAGAAAATCTATTTAGCCGTTTGAAGATAATCATCAGATGTTTGTTTTTGTGGTTTTTTTTAATTGATTTTTTATTTAGTATAATTGCTATCTTTTACACTATCTGTGAAGAAATGTGAATAAAAACTAAAGCCTAGTTTGTAAACAATAAAAAAGACTAAAAAGCGTATTAAAATTCTAAATAAAAATAAAAATTACTAGCTTCCGTCCGCGGCCTTGCCCGCGTTGCTCTAGGGAAATATTATGGAGTTCTCTGCAAAAAACTTATATTTTAGGACGCTATTGAATAAGTTTTATGTGTTTCATCCTGGATATTGATGGTCGGTACATGGTGCTTTATCAGCAGCAGGTCTTTGATTAAATTCCTGGCCTGGCAAATGTTTAAATGATGAATAGAGTTAAATAACTAAACCCAGAGAAACACGCGACCTAAAAAAATATATTTACTTCTTTATACTTTCCCTGTGTTTGAAACTCGCCCTCGAAGGCCGCTTGCGGCCCAGCAAACAACGCGACCTAGAAAGTTTTTTTTATAACTTTTTTGTACATCATTTGTGCTTGACACTCACCCTCGCGGGCCGCTTGCGGCCCAGCGAACCGCGCGACCTAGAAAGTTTTTTTTTATACATCACTTGTGCTTGACACCAAACCAAGTTTTTTTAATAACTTTTTTGCATATGACTTAAGATAAAATTTGTAACATTAGTATTCGGCGCTTGATCACAAGGGTCTAGATTCTAGTTCCAAGCTTTTAATGTTCAAGGCAAATGCATCATAAAACACACTTTTATAGCGTTTGGATGCTACTACTTTGTTTACATTCTGGCTAACAACTTTGAAGAGCTCATGAAGAATTTGATGGGTAAGTAGCAGCATGAAATGAAACAGAGAAAATTATGTGTATTGAGAGCCAACAACCTATTGTAACACGTCCCTGTAAACAATATTACGCGATTTATTGTTTTCGGCGTAAATGTATAAGTTTTTGGCTCTAGAGACACGCGAGCATCCAACATAAAGCTGCCCGTGCGAAAAGCATGGCGTACTTAAATTTATACCCGCCACTTTCAAAGTTTGTCCTTGAGATTTGTTTACAGTTATGGAAAATGCCACTTTCAAAGGGAACTGCAATCGTTTGAATTGGAAGGGAAAAATGTTCGGTATTATGGGAATGCGTGGAATAAATACTGTATCTCTTTTGGCCACGCCGGTAAGAATTGTGGCCTGTACAATATTACGTTTTAGATCACTAATGCGTAACCGAGTGCCATTACACAATCTTGGTGCATCAAGATTACGCATCAGTATGACATGGACATCAACTTTTAACTCTAGCTTGTGAGACGGTACCCCAGATAGCGCCAATGAGTTTAAAAACTCTACGGGATATGTCGTTGCGTCATCACTTGCCATGACTGTGTCGATCGAGGAGTAGAAGATCGCCTCACCAGGAATTTGTTATTTTTTTTTTTTTTTATATTTATAATTGTCACTAATTCATTTTTCGGCGCCAAGATTGCTCGTTCACATAACCAGTTCTCGTTGCTAATGTTATGCTGTAAGCTCGGAAACACTTTGCAATAAGTTCATCTTCCGAAATAACAACATAACATAGGTCATCACCAAATTGTATTAGGCCTTCTGCGTCTATTTCCGAGCGACCGTCTCCGATCTCGAGCAGTTTTTGTGCGAAATCACCTAACTCTAGGTCATTATAGAGCTGGACTCTCATGTTTGTGACCAGTTTCATTATTTCGACTCTTGCCCACGATCGTGAAGCTTTGAGGCAGGCGTTCGTCTCGTCTGCCGCAGTTCCCCTTTCGATGACTAGTAACGAGAAGATGACGAAGACTAGTAGGGTCTGTCGGAAACCTCCAGCGAGTAAAACAACTGCGCCACCCATTATCATATGGTTGCCACAGATGTCTTACAAGCTGCGATCGCACGCTTGTGCGATTGAAGCTCATACTAGACATTCATACTCATAATAGACATAGTACATTCGTCCCACACAATTAATTTAGTCTGTTGCAACAAAGCACCGCTATTGTTACTCTAGCATATGTTGCATGAGGGGATTTCTTCATTAGCAAGATTAATCGGCAGTTTAAAAACCGAGTGTGCGGTTCTTCCACCACTAAGCAAGGTTGTAGCTATTCTAGAGGAGGCAACAGCTAACGCAACTTTTCTGTCCTTGCGTAGTTTTGCTGGCAATAAATTGAGCAGAAACGTTTTTCCAGTGCCTCTTGGTGCATCCAAAAAATAAAGGCCACCTTCGCCCTTCTCAACACGTTGTAAAATTTTGTCATAAAGTTACTGCTCTGGTAAGAGCTGTGAAACTGTCTCTTTAACTTGAACCTCAAAAGCTACGGTATCATAATTTAGCTCCCTGAACAAATCAGTGGACAATTCTTCTCTTCGTTGTGGGACGGGCAAGCCAAAATCAGATAACCGTTTACCCACCATCGACACAATTTTGTCTTCAATGAGCTTTAGTGCAAATTATTGAAGCAAAATTCGTCATTGGCATGTGCTCCATATCTGTGAGAGATATCTTTGATAACGCAGATTTGTATTTATTTCAAATTTGTAATGGGTTCGAAAGACCACAATATGTACTACTAACCATAACAGCGAGGAGCTGTCTCAACTTAGCCGGTGAACGATACAGTACGGCATATTCCATTGTGGCTTCCCAGTGGCTATCATTTTCCAATAATCCCATCTTTTCACATGCTTCTCGGAACGTCGCCTGCTCTTGATTGTCAATCGTCTTGAGTTCTCCAAAGTTTTTTGGTCCCCAAACGCAATTAAGTAGCATCCGCAAGCAGTAACATTCAACGCCAATACCACGTGCACCGTATAAATCCTGCCCAGAGCATATCCTGCTTTCACACCTGGCCAATTCTGGACTGGAGTGCCCTGTACGTGTCGCTTCTACTCTTTTCTTGAAGAATTCTACGTATAGTAACGCGGTACCTCAGCGTATAGTAGCGAATTCATCGTTCTGGCATAGTTGAAAAAACGCAGTGAGAGTTGTTCTGGGTGGTGCCGATACGCGGTCGCGTAAATTGCTTGCTGTGAAGTACAGGCGCTCACCGTTTGGCAGATGCACTGCGAGGTGGGCGACTGTGCGGTGCCTCTCATGCAACGGCAGTCCTAAAAACCGCTATGCCGCTTCGTTGCTGCTTACGTATCGGCCCGCCCTAAGCGTCTGCACTTCATCTCGCAGGTCAATATTAACGTTTCCTTGCTGCTGCACGTTGAATATGGCCCGATCACTTCCTTTATTAATGTACTTACAGAATTTACAGATGTACTTTATTGCCTGCACCGAATTACAATACTCCACATTAATGTGTGCATCAAAGGTCTTCGAGAGGGGAGAGTACGGGACTACCCAGCTGTTACTAACCACAACCTCTTGCCCACCACCTTTAATATTCATAGTGATGGTACGTCCACCGTCCTCAGGTGCCCTTCGTATGTACAATGGATAACCATTGTCGCACGTTTGCGTGTCCTTTATTTTTTGTACATTTTCTGTCCTTTATACATGGAGACGACAGATTGAGTGCTCCGCAAGGTCCGTGGATCATACTTTTGTGACGGTATCATATAGTTTTTTATCTTAGATTGGATCAGGCAGCTCTGCACAAATTACATCAATTTGATTAGGGCGTAACTTTTCCTTTAGCCAAACTAACAAATATACTTGGGGCAATCCACGCTTCTGTCACTCAATGGAGTACATGAAGCACCGAGTTTCACCGGAAATGTGCCCTTTGGTGAGGAGGGCTACCAGTTTTTGGACTTTGATTTTAAAAACTCGAGCCACGAGATCATGCCTATCTGTTGTTTTTTAGCCGTTCGTCAGTTCCTCTATGATTTCGGTCCACCTTGGATTGCAGGTGAAAGTGATGAACAGGTCCAGACACCCATAGTTGCGGACGTAGGCACATCATGATCTTGCATCTTGGGTGTATTCGTCAACTCTAACTTTTTGCTATTTGCAGACGACATGAAAATATACAAAAAAATTAACTCAATTTATGATTGCTTATTACTGCAACAGGATCTAGACAGACTACAAGAGTACTGTTATGTTAACAAATTAGACCTTAACGTTTCTAAATGTAATTGCATCTCCTTCACTAGGTCCCCTAACTCACAAATTTTTGACTATATTTTAAATCATCAGTCGCTCCAACGTACTGACCACGTCAGAGATCTTGGCGTCATCCTTGACTCCAAGCTACTTTTTGACAAGCACGTGGAAAGCATTACCAGTAAAGCCACTAAATCGCTTGGTTTCATTTTTAGAATCACCAAAAACTTCAAATCATTAAAAACATTAAAAATTCTATATTGTTCTTTAGTAAGGAGTCATTTGGATTATGCGTCCCAAGTTTGGAATCCATGTTATGAATTGTACATAGATAAAATTGAAAAAGTACAAAGAAAGTTCTTGCGCTTTATCAACTATAAGCACAGGATACATGTCGCCAGCTACGAATACAGTTGTAAACACCACCATCTACTTCCTTTAGCTCGGAGAAGAGAAGTGGCTGATCTAACCTTTCTTCACAATTTGGTCTTAAGTAATGTTGACAGTAGCATTCTTCTTTCCAAAATAAACCTACAAATACCCAGTCGTATTAACACCCGGCGCAAATGTCTTAAACTCCACGCTGACTCGTGTTCGACAAACTACATATATAACTCGTACTTTATCCGAATTTGCAACACCTTTAATGCTAAGTATACCGAACATGTTGACTTATTTACCGCTAAAAGGAATTTCTTCAAACAGTATGCATGTACCACGTTCTTCGAAACTAGTACATAAACCATTACTAATTTTTCTACGCTGTACTATTATAAACCTCGGTGGGCTGATGTGGCTTCTTTTCATATAGTATATCATTATAATTGTGTATATAGTAATTACTGTTTAGCTATTATTTTTTATATCTCTGTCTTTAGATCTGGATCGTAATCATCTTTCGATTTTATAAGTGAAAACTTTTTATGGCTTCCTTCTACTATCTACCTACTATAATTAGTTAGTTTCAGCTGTTTGTTTTCCGAATAGTGTAAAATAAAATAAAATAAAATAAAATAAAATATTCGTGGAGATACCGCGAACTGTTCACAAACGATGAGGGGAGTATCACTGCTTGCCCTAAATTGTTGGTATTTACGTTGGCATCGTTGCTTATTGCGTCTTGTAAATGCACGTAATTTTCAGCGCGTAATTTGTTTTGATTTAGGGCTATAAATCTAAGACGCTCACTTTCCATCTTTACATAAATATATACCAAAAATTGGTGGAGGATAAGCCTACACCGCAACAGCAAATTGAAATTGTTCTCGCGGACCATGAGGTGGAACGCATGCAATATACTTTTTTGTTTTCGATGGGGAGATTAGTCGACGGGTTTGTTTGAGAGATATTAAAGTGACAACCCTCCTGCCCTCTCCAAAAACAATTGGATACTCCAAGGCATCGTAGAACCGATGCGTGTCAGCAATCCTGGCGAGCGAGTCGTCGTGCTTGCGTAGGACGATGTCTCGTGAGGAGGTGAGCTCGCCACCTACCATCACAGCCGCGATCTCAGCGGTAGTCGGTGCGTTGTATTTCCTTGCGTGCTGGCCACTTGGCACGCGATCATATTTTCCAGAGCTGTTTTGAATTCTTGCACCAAAATATTATGATCATGTAGCACACGCTGTATTTTTTGTACAGTATTTAGTTTGTTGAACGGATTCAACACCCTGAATTATTCGACAACGTCTATCTGTCTTTGTTTCGTCATCTCCTATAATATTAGATCTGCAAAAATTGTGGTTGTCTATTTGAGGACGGTAATAGTGAGTCTATTTTGTGGTGGACTTGCCCTTGTACAGTAAAAGTGGGCGAAAACCCTGGCATGGCTAGAATTCTATCGGCTCCAAAAGACGTCATGTGGAAGCAAGAATTATATTTCCTTATGCGGTTAAGAAATCGGCGGGATCCGTCGGTCTCACCGGAAAACAGCTCTTTTAGTGGGCCAACAGGCTCTTCTAAGCAAGGAATGACTACTTTGCCCCCTGAACAACACATTTCTGCTGTCTCCTCTTTCCATTTTAACGCGCCACAAAACCTACAAGTTTTATTCATTCTGTCCATTTTCTATGAGCCTGTGGGTACTATAATCTAAATTTTCGTCATAATCAAATGCAGAGTTTTCAGAAACACCCCAATTGCCCCGGGAAAATATGTGACGACGCTGAGCTTGCCTTTGAGCAACAGTTAGTCGACGCGCATCCGCCTCTTCGGCTGTCTCAGCTGCGCGCTGAGATGCCATTGATGACGACTTTACCGCCCCTTTTTTGCTACTTTTAACGACTAATAGTTCTTTGGTGTCGCTGCAAGTTTCTTAGTGTGCGCAAAAAATTTGTGAGTGAGCTACCCTTTGTGTTAAGCGATTAAGTAAAAAAATTGCCAAAGTTAATGGACCAAATCGGAAAGCGTTAACCATTCAATGATATAGCAATAAAATCAATTGGTCATTTCACGTAATGGTAAACCTTTTCATGATATGGCCAATTTTACGATCGGGCTACGACATTATGTTTATTAAATGTTTCATGATACATAAATAAAGTTTAATATTCATAATATTATCATTATCATCGCATATAAGGTGTAATGTTGGGTATAACGTCTAGGTTAATCATTCTTGGTATAACAGACTCCATTATGCGAAAGCATAGAATTGAGGCAGATGCAAGGAGGAACCGATTAGGTATTTTCAAATTTAACCTTATTTATTTATAAATGAACCATAAATAATAAAAAGTAAGGTCAAATTTAAAAATTATAAATTAACTAGCTGTTGCCCGCGACATAACATAGCCTGTACTTCAATCTGGTCATAGCTAAGCATATTCGTAAAAACCGCATTTAACTGCCTCTTATATCAAATTTGAGTGTTTTAAATCAATTTTATTCAGTTAAATTACAATATTTGAGCTGGAAAAAAATACATGTCACAGATGTACATCTGTGTTTGAGTTTATGATTCGGTTCAAAACACGATAGAATAAAATTTCCTCGATCAAAAAAAAACTGAAACAAAGTCGATCTAGTTTTTTTTTTTTGTTTTATGCTCTAATGAAAGCTCGTATAACCTGGTAATTGCATGTACTGAAAGGCAATCTTATTCAAATTTTTTTGATTTGGATAGATTTTTGATAGTGAATAGTTTTGTTTTTTAGTGAAATTAAAAGCGTAAAAAGGTCGCGAGAATTTGCGCGCGCCGCGCTCTGACCCGCGCCAGGCGTCATCGAGGTCGGACCTATGTTCGTTTTTGTCGTTGCACTCCCCCCGCGGGCCTCCTGACTCTTGCGTGGCAAAATACATCGTCGCTATAACTTGGCGAGGGCTGAGGGAGCGTTTTATTGCCTACGCGACTCGGATAACAGGCCGTTAAATCCGTCCAGTGATTTAGGAGATGTGCGTGACAAACAAACAGACAAAAATTCTAAAAACTGTCTTTACGTGTTCAGCTGCTTATTTTAAGACGCCCTGTGTGATTTTTTGTTGATATCTCGTTACAGATTTTTTTTATCTCTACGATTTTATTATATCTATAGATGAACCATAAATAATGAAAACTAAGACTAAATTTGACGCAGCAAAAACAAATGACATCTCACAAAACGCATTCGATATTTTTATCTTTTAAAATTTTGCTTCACCTAACACAATACGTGGGATGTACTTACTCGAAAATAGCACACTGTACATGATTATTAACAATACTGTTACTATGATTTGATAACAGCCCTAACGAAAAAAATATCAGCTGTTTCATACATTTTATGAAACAACTGATTTTTGCTGCAATTTCTGCAACGGTCTAAGTAGAAGTGGCTCATAATGACGAGTACAATAACATCCTTTCGACTCACACCCGTTCCTTATAACCCTAGAGTTCACATTTCGAAACTTTTCTCTATCTCCGCCGCGGCATTGGGCGAATAAACTACTTATCTAACGATTTCAAAATTAGTAAAACATAATTGTATTTAGTGTTGGCTCAAAAAGAAACTAGATTGCTAAGAATTGTACTGGGTTACACAGAAAGGGTGTATTAAGCTGAAAGTGGTCCATAACATAGTATCCATTATAATGAACAACTTATAGTACGGGAGCAACTCTGATATCGCAAAAAAAATACTAGCTATTCAATAGGAAACGGTCATTCACACTCGACAAAATGCATGGAATAGCTGTTTTTTCCAGCGATTTTAGTGTTGCTCGCATAGTAAAAAAAAATCATAACGCTGGGTACTATAGACCCAATGATACCCACAAGATGGACAGACGACCTAAAAGAGACCGCAGACAAACACTGGATGCAGGTCGCTTCCAACCGGCCCTCTTAGAGATCGATTGTGGAGGCCTATGTCCAGCAGTGGACGTCCTATGGCTGAAATGACGATGATGATATTTTACAATGACGATTTATATTATCTTTGTGTAGAGTATAAACCCCTTATGGCTTACTACACCCTTTCCGCGTAACCCTGTAATACTTACATACTAATATTTACACACAGTCATTATCAACTAACACTCAGTGATTTAATATCTATTCATAAGACGAGACATTTCACCTGACTCAAAACCTTACAACTAACACTTACAGATAACTAATTCAGTCAAAAACAAAAATTTTACTCTTATAGAGTATTTTCACTAACATTGCCTTTTTTTAAACAATTATCACAAACACACAATTTTGGTTTTAGTATTCTAATATACAGAGTTATTAGTAATTAATAACAGCCTTTCGCGGGCAGATCTTTTAACAATTTTTTCCATGACAGGATTCGTCAGTTCATGCGAAGATTGTTCGAAATGTCTCCGTAACAACCGGGGTAAAATTGTTATAAATCCTTTTATTCAACTGAACTAAACAAAAAAAAATATAAATTTGTTCTATCATAGTCGTTTTAAGATGCCAGAGCTATATCTTTCATACACTATAAATATTTTTGGAGATAAAAAACCAATTATAAGTTACTAGCGACCCGCTCGCCCGGCTTCGCACGTAAATTACACCCGTGCGGGCGGGGCGGGTCGCTAGTTATATATATAAACCTTCCTCTTGAATCACTCTATCTATAAAAAAAAACCGCTTCAAAATCCGTTGCGTAGTTTTAAAGATTTAAGAATACATAGGGACGGACAGACAGCGACTTTGTTTTATACTATGTATTGATAAGAAATAAAACTGCAATTTGCAGCTATAATTATGTTCCCACTGCTGGAACAAAAAACAGACCTCCTTTCAGAGAGGGCGCTAATCCACCATAATGGCCCAATGCATGTTGGTAAATGTCATTATGTCTTTGAACTTTTGAGGTTCTTGGACATCCCGGTTTCCTCACGATGTTTTCCTTCACTGTTGTTGAGCGATGACATTGAAACTGCACATAAATTATTTAAGCACTAAATAAGTCATTGGTGCAATGACAATGAATACGTTTAAAACGTAAGTAGTGTTGTTTTAAATTTCAAACTTTTTTTAAAAATACCTACTTAGTGATTTTTGTCTCCAAAAATATTAGTTGAGCAAGAAGGCAACTAAAGTAGACTTAGTTGACTTCCTGCTCAACTAAAGCTGCCTGTGACAACGATATTTGTGGCGATCTAACCTGTCTCACTTGTTTTAACACTAACATTTTCACACAGGGTGCTAATAAATATATCAAAACACCACTAGCTATAATAGATACAGCGAATAACGCCCACTGGGCGGCTTTTATCGATGTGGCGACTTCGTGTGGCGGAGTGATGAGGTTGCAAAGAGATTTCAGGGAGGTGGAAGTGTTATACGGCCCGGTGATGCGGGTATTAGCGCCACAGTTTGATGTTTGGAAGCCGATGTAGCTCGCGGAACGGTTGAATAGCACCTACAACAAAACATTGACGTTAGAATCTGAATATAGTTCAGTGATTGGCGCGTCCAAATTCCAAATTTCTCAACAATGATTGATTTTGATTGGAATTAAGCTGCCGGGGAAGGCAGCTCAAGCCTTCTCGCTATCGTTTTTCTATCGCTCGTTTTTCGGGACATGCTCTGAAGAGCTTTTTGATCTTATTCTTGCGTCATACTTCTACTAACCGCACATCCTGTCACTGTCAAAAAGCTAACCCAAACATCTTGCCTTCTAATGTTGCCTGGAAGAGATCGCTTTTAGCTTTATCGTGTGTAGGTATTTAATTTGTGGTGTGAACAATAAAGAGTTTATCAATCTAGGTATCTATCTTGCCGAGCTAGAAATGTCGAACCTTCAGATTTTTCCACTCCTTTATTCCGAGGACCTGCAAGGTGTGGATTGTCCCTCCCCCTAAAGGTCTTCCCGCCGAGCGTCAACATGGAGCGTTTCAAAAAGGGCGTCTACAACTACCTCTCCGATCTTGCAAAGCAAAGATAATACCGCTAGTGTTACAGGCGTCCATAGGCGGCGGTTTCTGCTTACCATCAGGGTGACCGCATGCGAAGCGGCTCTTTTTTAATGCCCGGCTTTCACCCTTTAGAAGTTGAAAATATGTCGTAAAGCGCCTAACTGGCAGGCTCTCTTGCTTTTGCAAAGCCTATTCCCATTTCAGGCTAGGCATATACACATTTAGTGATAAACTAACTGACAGTCAGCATCAATTATCATTTCCTCGAATTTGTTCTGTCCGAACACCTGTGTAAATATGGTGAATAAAATTTCACATAACACGGACTACATTATGATAAGCTTGGAAGGAATTTTACACTAAATGTTGAGCTATTTTATCGACGACTGCAACGAGTGTTAATAGGCTAAGAAAAGCTGTCGTGTCCGTCACAGTTGCTTCACAATGGACTGCATACAGCAGCGGTTACTTTGGTATGATAAATCGCGCCTGTGCCACTGCGCTAACAATTCTGAACAAGGCCATTCAGTTTTTAAGCCCCTGACAGCTCCCAAACGGCTGAAATATTTTTTAAAGGTGACTTGATTGAGTGTTTTAACTATGATTCAAGAATATTGGCTCAGCCGTTTGAAGATTATCATCTCTTACATCGAGTTTTATATTTATTTATCTTGTGAATAAATTATTACAACCTTCAGTGATCTTCCGATAGGGACGGACTGTAGTAGCAAGGAATATTACCTCAAACCCTTCCATAGCAGTGTATCCCAGAACAGTTTCCTTGTTCCCCGCCTCTATTCCCAACTTGTAGCAGTATTCCGATACGATTCCGTCTTCGCTCGTATTGTTGCGAGCTTTCACCACACGCATATAGTTCTGGAATTATAAAAACAATGTTGCAGTATGTATACCAGAAAGCTGATCGCCACTGGGGAAATGGAGAACAAAAGATCGAGACAAAGAAGTCCACAGTGCGTAGAACGGGAGCGTGGCTGGTAGTTGTGGAAATACAAACAAACCATACCTTTGAAGGTATCTCTAGAGTGAAGAACTGGCCATCGTCTTCTGCACTGAGTAAGTCCACGCCCAGCCAGGGCAGCGACCACTCTTGGGGCTCTGGCCAGCAAGCTGCCTGGAATTTAACAGGAAGTAAGGAATTAACTGGTTTACAGGTGATCGTCCGATTTGCGTCGCGCGACTATCAGCAATCAAAACGTTTCTAAAATCGAAGAACGGTTCTCTAAGGCCGTTTTCATGTAGCCATAGCAAAGTGGCTGTTGGTGCTGACAGCTTTTTTTAGCTCCGTCGCACAAGCTTCCATCTCGTCAGCGGTGGACAGTTTACAGACTGACGGCGATTGCAGCTCGCGGTGGTATTTATGCTTATCGGTTTTTCTCATCGGCTGTCGTGGCATGGTGCAGAACGTTGGTGCTCCCACGGTGATGAGGCAGGGGGAAATACTGATATCGAGTTCGTACAGGGCCTGTACCACACAGAAGGCGCGGGGTGAGTTAATGGTGCAAACGGTACAAAGTAGTTGCGTTTGCACCATTAATGGTGCAAGTCAATGGTGCAAACGGTACATCGGGTGAGCTCCGGCCGGCGCGTCGGTGGAGGCTCGGAAGAACGATTAAACATTCCTTACAACCGACGATTATTAAATTTTCTGTAAACAATTTCATTTGCTTTTACTTTCTAAAAGAGAAATACCAGACGTTACATTTCTTTTAAAGTTAAGATCAAATCTAATTGATTACCCGAAGCTTCTTAGTATGATTAAGCTAAATTGTTCCTCTGTTCGTATCAGGTTTATACCCCTTATCAATAATTCTAAAATCAACACAGATTATACGTAAAATTCTTACTTGTGTGGAGTGAGCAATACCTTCTATTGATAAGCTAATAAGCTAAGACTTATTTTGTGCGAGCATTGCATTAGCTAAGCGGCTGTTGAGCAGTGAATTCTTTAACTAATGTGGTTTGCTATAACTGTTTTCAATTATGATTTCTTTTCATTATGTATTTATTGTATTCTCAGTGTTCATTCTTCGATTTTGTTCTTACTATGAAATGAAATTTGTATGCAGTGGTGTTTACTTACCTCGCCATGATACCAAAACTCATTCAAAATCAAAACATTTGACGTTTGAGCTGCATTTTTTAGTTCATCGACAACCTGAAATTAAAAATAATAACATTTAAAATTCTATCTAAAACATAGCAGCAAATGACAGACGAAATGGTGAGTGACGTTGAAGCGTTGATCTAATTTAAGACAGACCTGCAAAGTAGGTGAAATAGCAAAATCCATCGTAACGGTCTGATAATAATATCAACAGCTACCCATCGAGATACAATTCCTATAGAGTCACAATCTCTCAGTGAAAACAGTCAAAAAACGTCCGAGCGTCATTGTACATACATTGTATCAATTATATAGTTTACAATGCCACATTTACTCCAATTGTTTTAGTTCGGTAATTTTTTGGCACGATTGTGACTTTGTATGCATTGTATCTTGATGCACCTACCTTTTTATATACTAGCTGACCTGACAGACGTTGTCCTGTCTTAGAACTGTCAAACACGCAAATTTAAAACTTTAAATCTTATTTTTTCACACCTTGGGTTACATTACGGGATTTTAGTAAGGATCCCTATTTAAAAAAATATATTATATAGCCTATGTTACACGGGGACAGTGTAGCTTTCCAACAGTGAAAGAATTTTTCAAATCGGTTCAGTAGTTTCGGAGCCTATTCAATGCAAACAAACAAATAATCAAATCTTTCCTCTTTATAATATTACTAGCGGTCCGCCCCAGCTTCGCACGGGTATAGATTATAGCCTATGTCACCCGGGGATAGTGTAGCTTCCCGTCAGTGAAAAAAAATTTCAAATCGGTTCAGTAGTTTCGGTGCCTAATCAATGCAAACAAACAAACAATCAAATCTTTCCTCTTTATAATATTAGTATAGACTAGCGGTCCGCCCCGGCTCCGCACGAGTATAGTTATATAGCCTATATTAATCAGTGATAATGTAGCATTCAAATGGTGAAAGAATTTTTAAAATCGTTTCAGTACTTTTTGAGCCTATTCAATGCAAACAAACAATCAAATCTTTCCTCTTTATAATATTAGTATAGTTTTACGGATTTACCTACCGGCCTAAAGAAAGCTTCAGGAACCCTGATATTCGTCGTTCCACTGTCCACGATACTTTTCTCCGCGTTCAGTTTTCTACACATGTCTTCGTCAGGGTCTCGATAAGCGTCGTCGCTGATCACATTTGTGCTATCAGTACTGTCATTTATGTTAATTATCACTCTGATTGATAGTATGCCTACTTCGTACCAGCGCTTGCGTAGTATAGGCGTTTTGTACATTTTATTTTGGCTGTGATTTTGCGTTTGGTCATCTGTAACATAAAAATAATTCGTTTGGTGGAGTTTTGGCGCTAACGTAAAAATAATAGTCTCATTGTATTATTTTCCGCATTTTTTTTGTCTTATTTTTTTTTTTTTTTTTTTTTTACTTGTATATTTTATAATGGTGGATTATTATTATATCGTGTTCGTAGACGCGCTCAAGTGTAGCAAAGTGATACAACGCGGGGAAACATCTATTTTCGTGTTGTTTCCAAAGCTTGACTTACTTACTTTCCTTGACTGTGACAATTTTTAGGGTTCCGTACCCAAAGGGTAAAAACGGGACCCTATTACTAAGCCTACTATGTCTGTCTGTCCGTCCGTCCGTCTGTCTGTCCGTCTGTCTGTCTGTCTAGGTAGGACACCTTTAAACGGCTGTATCTTTCGAATCGCAATAGATAGCTAGTTGAAATTTTCACAGAATATGTAATGTTCGACTTACGGCGGATTGATTAACAAATAATAAAAAAGTCTAAAAGTAAAAACGAAAGGGGGTCCCCATACAGCAAACGTATATTTTTTAAAGTATTTTTGTATCAGCTCTAATGTAAAAACGGTAATACTTACAAGCTTCAAACTTAACATATGACTATAGTACACACTCTAAAGTATAACAACAAATAATAAAAATTGCTAAGTGCGAGTCAGTGACAAGTTTGTGTTTATCACAAAGTTATAATTGGTATTGTAGTCAAGTATAATAAAAGTCACGGACCCTGGTATCTGTGGAGTTGCATTTTAAAAAAAATAAAAAAAGTGTTAACTGGTAATTTCGTTATTGGATTTTGTGGTGGTACGGAACCCCCAGTGCGCGAGTCCGACTCGCACTTGGCCGTTTTTTATATTTATATAGAATAGATCCACGTTTAGCCACCAACTCGCCTGATGTAAGCGACGGTGCGGCCGAAGATGGAAAACGTTAAACAAGAAAAAATCTATTCCTTCTAGCCTTGAATATGTATCTATTGATCTATGACTATGTTTGAAGATATTTCATCACACTTTAAAATATTTTAATACTTGACACTGGCAAATGCACAAGAAGTGCGACGCCAAAATCCTCACAAAGGAAAGAAGAAAAAACTGTTAGGTGTTTCTTGGTCGTATAGTGTTAACACACGAGACGCACATGGTTGAAGAACCGCCGTCCAACCAACGGGAGAGAAAGAGAAAATTTTCTCTCTCCCACCCGTTGGTTGGACGGCGGCGGCGGTTCGTCAACCATGTACGTCTCGTGTGTTAACACTATTAGATTTATGTAAATGGTGTTGCTTAGACGAGTCACGAGTCGCAAAAGAGCTATTTATGTACTACATTTTAGACGATTTCTTATCCGGCAGATAGGCAGTCAGCCGCCTCAATTCGCAATGCAAACAATACAACTATTAGCTAACGAGCCCAAAGCCGCGTACTTAACGCTGATTGGTGGGCAGTAATTTATTGCATAAGCTCTATTCCGCAAATGTGTTGTCTAAAAGTGTTCTGATTTTCCCTATACCAGGTGTCTCAAGTTGTAGCTTTCAGTATTGCATTGGTTCTCGTTGTTGATGCCAGCGAGCCGCTGACTAGTACTTACATAATACAGGGTTACGCAGAAAGGGTGTACTAAGCCGAAAGGAGGTCATTATACTCATCAATACCTATTAACAACTTTTACAATGGAGTCGACCCTGCTCTATACATTTTGTTGAGTTTAACTAACATATTTCTATGGAAAAGCAGATTTTTTTTGTCTTGTTTTGTGTCGGCCACATATTAAAAGTTGTTCATAGTAATTAGTACAATGACCTTATTTCGGCTAAGTAACTACACCTTCTCTGCGAAACCCTGTATAGATAATCATACCTTATATTTCTGCAATCCCTATATTATAATAAATGTGTAGCTATTTATCTAGCGGCTGAAGTAGGTAGTAGTAGTGTTTGTAAATAGTAGTTAAAATTAATAACCTGCCCTTATAAGAACACAATACATGTCGGTTATTTATATGTGCCCCCAAAGGTAGAATTACGTATAATATTTAGGGCCTGTGCTGATATTTCGATTCGGGTGTTTCTGTGCTTTTCGCCATGCCAGCTTAAGCTTGGCCAAGCTGATATACTTCTTGTAACTAATACCTAACAAATTACGCTACAAAAGAACAAGACGTATTCTTCACATAACTTTATTTTCACAATCAAACAAACACGTGCTTAAAATAACCACTATAGTAAACGCATTACCATCTGAGTCGTCAGGTCATAAATCATTGTCTCTCTATCTCGCTCGCACTTACAGGTCTTATGGTATGACGTTTATGGCCCTACGACTCAGTTGGTAACGCGGTGACTATAATACAAGGACATGTGCCACCTAATTGCCAAGCGTGGAGATTATGGCAACACCCTTCTCTAAGAGGGAGGCCTTGTTCAGCAGTGGACGTTTACTGGCTGATGATGTGTATGCCACCTAATTAAAATGTGATAGTTGAATAATAACAATCAAATACGTTGTCGCAACGCTGACAAATTTCAGCATCAGGTGTATATCCACAGAAAACATGTGGTACACGAAAATATTCAGTGGCCATGCCTCAATGAGTTCCATGAACGCTTTAGCCTGTAACCTCATTGTTTTTGGCAGATCATAGTCCATTATAATCTGATTTACAAGCATCAGAGTGTCGTTCCGGGTCGAGCGCAGATTCTCGCAAACTAAACACATGACACCAATCATCAGCATAGTAACCACACACCATATCAACGTATTTACTAAAATCCATACATTATGCTCTGTAAGAATATAGTACAGAGTTGCCCAAATAGTTGCTACTGAGTATGTGAAGGCAGCTAGAAGTAATGCGAAGATTTGGAAATTAAATGACTCGTTGATCATGGAACAGATTTTAATGATCGTGTCATACATCTTGGCTAGTTCACATATTTTCATGTTGTCTTCAGCGGAACGCCCAATTATATTGAGATTATCTTTAATATATTCTTTCATTTCATAAGCAAACATATCAGACTGACTTATGTTGTTTTCAGAGATAAATGTTGCTAAATATCCATTGACGACTGCTAGACGACATCTGAGCATTCCAACATATGTACAGAACATAAAAATTTCGAGTTTCATAACAAAATATAATGGCAGAGCCACAATAGTGCACCAAAACATATATTTTTCTGTATATAAGTACAATGAATTCGTAATGATGTAAGACAACGTTAATAATACAAGCATTTTCTTATTATTAGCTCGTGATTTTGCGTAACTGGTATTCCTGTCGGTTCTGATAAGCACACTGTCAAGTTTTGCCAATAAGGAGAAGATATTAACATTGTTCTTATTGTGCAGAAATGAGGTGACAGCCGTAGTTGTAATATAATATAATAGAGTCACATAAGCCGGCAATTGATCCATTACAGCAACTGTGCCTATATTTAATGCAAGTGTTACTTCAGAAGTAAAAGCGAACATTGCAGTGTACAATAAGATCGATGTAATGCTCCATAACTTCATTTTCCAGCTGGGAGGCGAAATTTCCCCGTTCTTATAAGAAAATCTGAAGATACCGCTAGCATATTCCAACAGTAATTCTGGTTTAACGACGGAGTATAAAGCATTCATTTCACTTTCACTCATTATTAATGTATTTTTATTTGCAAAATCAATTACAAAAAGGGTGACTGGTAATGGTCAAATTCCTAGCCACAATAGGCATTCCCATACATGACATAATTCGTGTTAATTACCTATTATCAATTACGTTGATATCATAGAAGTAGAAAAATAATTATGTTAAAAGCATAAAGTAAATAAAGTGTATTAGTACAGTCGACGTTTTTAGTTTAAATTTATGTGGTAGCTAGAGTAATGATAATAAAGATAGACTAGCTGCGCCCCGCGGTTTCACCCGCGTAGTGATGAAAAGTATAGTAGCCTATGTCACTCTCTGACTCTTGACCTATAACCCTACCAAAAATTTAGGTCGATCCGTTGTCCCATTGCAGCGTGAAAGAGGAACAAACATCCATGCATCTAAACATACAAACTTTCGCGTTTATAATATTAGTAGGAGACACCTTAGGCCACCCACGCCTATGTTGCCCTTCCAGCGCCATTATAAGGCAGCCTTTATGGGGGCCCATTTAGTGGGTCCAGCCATCACCCGCCCCAAGATTTTAGCATGAGGCATATTGGATACCATTAGACCAGCTCATTACCATCACAAGTGAATCGGTTTATCCTCAAGCGTGCTCCATCGTAGACCGCATAATAATCGCTTAACATCAGGCGAGCTGGCGGTCAAATGCAAGCTTATAATTAAATAAAAATAGGAACTTTTATCCTGTACTATAGTTTCATATTCCCTTTAACATATTTTCCATAGGCTATCAAACAGGTGTTTGATCTGTTAAATATTTTGCCTATTCTTTATTTGTGAAAAAAAAAAAAAACATTATAACCAGACAAAATAAAAGGTAAGTACATCATGCATGTGTATACCTACACATTGTTTTTACCGACAAACCGGCTTCAACTCAGTTTAATGCTGCAAACAACCAGCGCTGGTCTTTCGTTGAAAATCAAAGAAGTACCTTGATTGCTAGGCTTCTGTCTGGCAATCTACCTACTCTTATACTTAGAACGTTAACACTATCAGAACTGACTTAAGTGTGGTTTCACATCTGTACCATACTACGAGAGGCGGGATCTACGCAGAGGCAAGTCCCGTACGGAACAATCAACGTCGCTGAGAAACGATGTTCTAACGCCTCAAGTATATCTCCGCTCTGGGAGCCCGTATGGGCGACCCACACGGGTATCCCGTACAGCTGTGAAACCAGCCTAAGAATACGTTAGACACATTTGTTTTTAATTACATTCAAGCAAACACGTGCTGACTTCAAGATTAAAGATTAAACACAAGATCAAACAATTTAAGAGGAGCGTGACATTTGAACCATAACGATTAAGTATGTAGTTGAAACGTTAATAAATTTTAGTAGCAGAGATATGTCCACAGAGAACATATCATACACCGAGATAGTCAGAGGCCTAGCCTCAATGAGTTCCATGAACGCCTTAGCCTGTACCCTCATGGTTTTTGGGAGATCATAGTCCATTATGATCTGATTCACAAGGATTCGAGTATCATTCCGAGTCGAGCGCAGGTTTTCACACACCCAACATATAACACCAATAAATACCATGGCATTCGCACACCACAACACGATACTTAAAAAAGGTCCAGCATTATCCTCAAGCATGCGGCAGTAACACAGAGATGACCAAATTGCTATAATTATGTAGACAAAGGCGGTAAAAAGCATTGCGAATAGTTGGAAGTTATGTACCACATTGATCATAGAGCAGAGAACACCAACAGTGTCATACATATTCGCTAGATCGCGAATTTTCGTATTCTCCTCAGAGGGCTGACCGACCATATTAATTTCTTCTTTGCGGAATTCCTTCGAATCGCAGATAAATATATCAGATTTAACATAATTTCTTTCTTCAATAAACTTCGCTATGTACCCGTTGATGATTGAAAGGCGAGATTTTAACATTTTCACATTAATAACAGCCGCTATTATCTCAACTTTCAAAGTAACAAATACTGAGATATAGAGGAAGTCAATCATAATTGCATCGTCATTTGAGAAAAAATCTAAACAAGTTAACACGCCATGAGACATAAATACGTATATTAAGTATTTCTTGTTGTTAGCTTGTGATTTTTGATAATATGTAGACACATCGGGTTTTATGAGTTGGCTGTCAAGTTCAGCAAAGGTGTTGAAGATTTTAATATTGGTTTGATTTTGAAAGAAGGTCATGACGATCATGGTAGAAATGTATTGTGCTAGAGCCATAGTACATGGTACCATTCTAATAACGTTCAGAAGAAGGCTCTCCTCATAATTTGCCTTTTGTATTATCCAAAAACTGAACATAGCGATGTACGTTGGCACTAGTATTGCGCAGTACAGTTTCATCTTCAACGAAGGAGGAACGGCTTTCCCATCTTTAAAGCAAAATCTGAATATCCCATTGATATATTCAAAGATAAGTGCCAGTTTGAAGACTGAATACAAATCATGTTTTCGAGTGGTATGATTAAGACTGTCTTCATTTTCATCTGGTTTATTGTCTGACATGTTCAACGACAGCATTTTTATTTTTTACACACAAAATAGGTCAAAGTTGTGCTACTTGAAGAAAACGAATAATGGTATTTATGGTAGCAACGTCAATTAATATTAATAATTGATGAGGTGAAACCATTATCTCTAATTAATCATGAAATTGGGTAGATATAAAAATAATTAAGTAAATAGAAAAGCCTAAGGTCTATTGATATGAATATTGATTAAATATTATATTTTATTACAAAAATATAATGAAACTGACGTGGTGTTCACACATTTTATTTATATTACATGGGAATTACTCACTTAAGATTAAGCTGGTCATTATAGTTTCAATTGCATTAGGCAGTCTTTAATGCGGTTGAAACTATAGTCGGAGTAACCGGCTTAATCTTACGTGAGTAATTCCCGTGTGATATAAATAAAATGTGTGAAAACCACGTCAGTTTCAATAATAAAACAAAAAAGTTGAAACATTGAAAGACAAACTTAACTTTGTAGTGGACAATAAGGTTATTTCATACATTCCAACTAGAAAATGTAAATTTGTAATAGCAAAACAATTATTTTTTTATGATATAGGTTCAAATTTATGACTTTCAGTTTTTTTTAAGTGCTGTAAGACCTTGCCTCTTGCCAAATTTCATGATTCTAGGTCAACGGGATGTACCCTATAGGTTTTGATTTCCTTGTGAAATCGCAAAATATGCAAAAATATGCTACATAAATGGTCATATCTTTTGATCGCGTAAACTTACAAGTTTGATTTTTTCACAGCTGAAACAAACCGTAGATTTGAGTATATTTGATATAAATTTCAATTTGATATCTTTACGCGTTCTTGCGAAAAAGGGTCTTGACAGACGGACAGACGGACAACAAAGTGATCCTATAAGAGTTCAGTTTTTTCCTTTTGAGGTACGGAACCCTAAAAAGTTCTACTTACCAAGCATTTGGAATTTGCCGTAATGTGTTGCATTGGTCACTCCCTGCGGCCCGCACAGCTTCATTTGAAATGATATTGGCTTGCCTGCAGTCCGCTCCAGGGAGTCCAGCCAGGATTCTACGACCACTTTGTTGCCCCACGCGCCGACTGGTAAGTACGCCAGTCCTAGTAGGCCCTGGAAAGTTAGTTCATTGTTGATTAGCATCAAGTGAGATGAGGTCAAATACAGGACCGGTTTTGTCACTAATAAACGGAATATAAATAAATAAATATTCGGGACATTTTTGCACACACGGTCATCTGATCCCAAAACCCCCTTAGCAAAGCTTGTAATATCTGCCAGAGACTGATATACGTTCATTATATATTTTAAAATACATACTTAAATAGATTTTAACACCCACATATAGAACAAAAATGTTCATCACGTAAATGTTTGTCCTAGGTGAAAATCGAACTCACGCCCCCAAGCGCAGCAGGCAGGTTCACTACCAACGTTCAGACCAACGGACTAATAACTTAGTGGACAGCGCGACTGCTATTGCTTTGGGTCTGGATTGTTTCATCATCATCATTTCAGCCATAGGATTTCCACTGCTGGGCATAGGCCTCCCCCATCTATCTCCAAAAGGGCCGGTTGGAAGCGGCCTGCATCCAGCATTTCCCTGCGGTCTCTTTTAAATCGTCCGTCCATGTTGTGGGTGGACGTCCTACGCTGCGCTTACCGGTCCGTGGTCTCCATTCCAGAACCATTCGGCCCCATCTTCCATCTGTTCTGCGTGATATGTGCCCTGCCCACTGCCCCTTCAACTTGCTAATCCAGACACAAACCTTACACAGCATCCCCAACACAGGAAAAGCTAGTGTAATACATTATGTTTTACTAAAGGGAAAAACTGGGCAAAGGCTTCCCCTGTTTCCTTCCACGCATCCATATCCTATGCCAAGTTCGTCCAATAGGTGTGAAAGACGCAGAGATCGTTACGCCACCTTGATCGAGACCAAACTAGACTTAAACGACGCAGAAAATATGCTGATTTCAAATACATATATTTTATTATAAATAACTTATAATCGCTAAAAGTGGCGGTTGAGTCAAGTCGCCTTTAGTTTCGATATGTATAATGTATATGGAATTTAAGGAAATTGGCATAACAGACAATTTCAATTTTATTATGGAAACTGACGTGGTTTTCAAACATTTTATTTATATTACACGGGAATGCATTTTAATTTTACCTGTATCCTCGTAAAATTACTAATTCGTACTTCCCCCACTTTTTATATATAATTTCCTGTTAAAATAATACTTATAAATATGAATTCAGTTGTTCATAATAATATTATAAGCATAATCCTGGTTATTTAGTAATCTTGTTTGGTGTGTGTGCTACCAACGAGGATTAAATTAAACATCAACAAAATTTATTATAAATAACTTTGTTGCAAACAATTTTAGTCTGTGGCTCCAATATTTTGGCAAGGTATGATGTTATTTTTCTTCTAAAACATGGTATTTAATTTTGTCTATAATTTGAAATAAACCAGCCAAGTGCGAGTCAGGCTCGCGCACTTAGAGTTCCGTACCACCACAAAATTCAATAACGAAATTACCAGTTATAACTTGGTAATGAACAGAAACTTGTCCCGACTTGCACTTGGGCATTATTTATTATTTGTTGCTATACTTTAGAGTGTGTATAATACCATTTTTATATTAGAGCTAATACAAATATACGCAAAATGCGTTTGTTGTATGTACCCTTCTTTCGTTTTTACTTTTTTATTATTTCTCAGTCAATCCGCCGTAACAATACATATTCTGTGAAAATTTCAACTGGCTATCTATTATGTGTCGAAATATACAGTCGTTTAAAGACAGAGAGACGGACATACAGACAGACAGAGAGACAGACATCGTAGGCTTAGTAAAAGGGTCCCGTTTTTACCCTTTGGGGACGGAAGGAAACCGCCAGCGCCATCTCTTGTGGAACAGGTAAATTCCTTTCCCTTCCTTTTTTCTATCGGACTGCCAGAGTGGGCACGAAAGATCGACACAACTTTATGGTAGATATTCCGAAAACCTATACGAAGCGCTTTGATTCCACATTTATTGTGCGAATTGCTATTCTGTGGAATTTGCTGCCTGAATGGGTGTTCTCCGATAGTTACAATCTGGGTGTCTTCAAATCGAGAGTGAATCGGTTTCTTTTAGGAATGCGTGCTCGTAGACCGCATAATCGCGATGGCGGCCAAGCGCAAACCTATTAGAAAAATAAATGAACACTTATGTTTTCACTTCTGATGTGCAGTCTTATGACATATAATTTTTTTAATCGAAAACTTTTTTTTGGAAAATCTCCATACTCGCGTTACCGCTCACGCTCAGATACTCGTTCGGGTAAAGTCGGCTCGAGTCGACTAAGGGAGCGAGACGTAGACCGCATCATCGCTTAACATCAGGCGTGATGGAGGTCAAACGCAAGCCTATTAATTTATTTAAAAAAAAACCTGATGAGGTTTTCACTTCTGTCGTATGGTCTTTGGTCTTATGCACACAATTTTATGTCACAGGTATCCGTCATGAAAATAATTTAGACATGGGTCAGTAGTGAAGCCACAGAAAAGAGAAGCTCTTATTTAGGTATGTTTACAATCTTCAACCACTTTGTCACTTAACAGCAGTTGTGATGTTATTCAACGCCTAGTTGACAAACTACAAAAAAATTTAACAAAGTCAAGCATAAAAATGGTAACTTCAAGAGCTCTGCTGAACTGAAATAAACATTTTATCTACACTAATATTATAAAGCGGAAAGATTTGATTGTTTGTTTGTTTGTTTGCATTGAATAGGCTCCGAAACTAATGAACCGATTTGAAAAATTCTTTCACTGTTGGGAAGCTACCCTATCCCCGGGTAACATAAGCTATATTTTTTTTAATAGGGATCCTTATTAAGACTCTAATAATGTAACCCAAGGTGTAAAAAAATAAGATTTACAATTTTAACTTTGCGTTTTTGACAGTTCTAAGACAGGACAATGTTTGTCAGGTCAGCTAGTCTCTTCTCTACATAGTACAAATTGAAGTCGCTTTCCGCATCTGTCTGTATGTCTGTATGGCCGCTAACTCCTCCTAAACCACGTAACGGATTTTGATGCGGTTTTCAACATCAGTTAGATAAATTTTCAAGGAAGGTTTATATATATAACCAGCTACCCGTCCCGGCTTCGCACGTAAATTACACCCGTGCGAGTCGGGGGGGGCGGGTAACTAGTTTAGTGATAAAATACTAGAAGAGCCTACTTTTAAAACAGGACGATACAAGAGTTTTCAGGAGCATACTTCTAAAACGGGATGAAATAAGAGATTATAATTCGATTATTAGTTACAAAAAATTGGGCCGAAACCGGCAAAAACTGAAGGCCGAAACCAGATTATTTTTAAGTATGTGCGGCAAAACTCTGAAGCCAAATCAGGCAAAAAGAGTTGTTTTTCTATCCTGCCTGCTACCGTCATCTCTGCGCACTGGCCGCAGTGTTTTTCGCAGTACTTTTTGACATAGACATAGACATCATTTATTTGTGGCAAAAAAAATACAATAGTAATGGTAAAGAGACATTTAAATTGAAACTAATCTTAACTAAAGCTTATTATATTTTTTTGTCACAAACCGGCTCCAACTCAGCAAGATGCCGGTCATAAACAACCAGCGCTGGTCTTCCGTTGGCACCGGCTGGTGACGTCACGTACAATCGTACCACACGGCACGCGCACAAGCTACTCCATCCGTAGACTATTAAACCTATAATAATACACATACTAGATACATAAAAGATAATAACAACAAACTTTAACTACATACATAAGTAAAATTTATAAAAACAATTTACAAAAATAAGTACTTATAAACAAAAACTAACTTTTGGTCATTCACGAGGAGTTTATTTTCATCTGTCTGGTTTTGAATAGGTAGGTACCCATTCTATACAATGATTGAATTAAATAATGTGCCGGTAATAAAAATGCATCGTTAATTAATATGTACTTTCAAATTTGTTTCAGATGAAACCGACGCATTTTTCTACCATCCTTTGCATCCTGTTCTATATTACCATGTGTTTGTCTCCGATTGTCGCCAGCAGACTTTTGATAATTGAAGTACCACCACCGTGTCCGGTAGATATGAGACGTATAATCGTCGAAGGTATAGTCGTTTGCATACCAAAGCTTAAAGACGACTACCCTTGGTGAATCTCACTAAAACAAGAGCTCTCTTTCCAGTTACGATTTCACTGCGCAAATCGTTTCTTATTTATTTTTCTTTTTAGTTTTCCGTACCCAAAGAGTAAAAACGGGACCCTATACCCCATACAACAAACACAGTATTTTTTACGTATTTTTGTAATGGCTCTACAAGCATCAAACTTGGCATGATTATAGTACACACTTTAAAGTATAACAACAAAATATAATAAATAATGGCCAAGTGCGAGTCAGTGTCAAATTTCTGTTCACCACCGGCTCTAGTACGATCATCGAAGTGAAGCAACGTCGGGAGCGGCCGGTACTTGGATGGGTGACCGCCTGGGCGTTGATGAGATGTTGTTTTTTTGCACATTTTTTTTAGTTCAGTAGCCAACAAGTTTTGTGGTGGTACGGAACCCTCAGTGCACGAGCCCGACTCTGACTTGGCCGGTTTTTTTAAATCACTATAGATAGGTATGCAACGTTTTCTTGCATTTCTTTTATCATTTTGACTTCAGTATATTTTCGATTTTAAGTTTAGGCATAGTACAACTGTAAAACATTTTAACATATAAATATATCGGGTCAGCGCTCAAGTGTCCAAACTAAAAATAGACTAAAATCCACTACGTGTTTGTGAACCAATTCATAAGGATGGTTTCATAAGGTAGAGCTGCGCCGCGCGTAGTGTCTACGCGTAGACAAATCCCGTACGGAACAGTCCGTGTCGTAGTGATAATATTATATGGTCTCTCGTATACCAGCGTAAAATCTACTGTTTTTGAAATAACTAGCTGCGCCCCGCGAGTTACAATCGTCGTTAAGTTTTCTGAAAGTTTCCAATTTATTGCGCATTTTACTTAATTTATCTTTCCGTATGAACTATCTATAAAGTATAAGAAATCGTAAAAAAAAAAGATGAACGAAATCGGTAAAGTCGTTCTCAAGTTATAGCGTGACCAAGGTAAATAGGGATTCATTTTTATATATACATATATATAGATAGGCTTATAGATCTGGGGTTGTAGCATAATGCATAAGCCAGATACCGCTACAGCATTAAAGCTATATTTTTCTAAGGGATTGTATAGTTTGTCAGGGGTTTTATAATTTTAAATCTAAACATGTTTTGTAATATTTTGGTTTGTGTAATATCTTAAAGCTGCTCTTAAAAAACTTGTGTGATTCATGTTATTTTCAATATCATTTGTAACTGTTTTATTAATGTAGACTAAATAAAATGTATGACAAGAAGTTGTTTGATTTCGTGTAATTGCTGCTTGTTAATTAATAAAGATTTCTCCTTCCATTTACAAAAACGTTAAGCGAATTCTCTTCTTCTAGCAAACTCATTGGAATCATTATAATAGTTACAGTCAAATTGCGAGTTAGTCGTTTCTTCTAGGCAAGTGTGCTCTATCGTAAACCGCATTATTGCTTAACATCAGGCGAGGTGGCGTTCAAACGCAAGCTTATAATATTATCAAAAAATATATAAAAAGGGAAAACTAAGCGGTTTTCATAGACCGCATCATCGCTTGATAAAATGCGAGGTGGCGGTCAAAGGAAAGCCTATTATACAATAAATAATGAGCTGTAGCGTAAGGGTGGCAGGTATTTAGCATTATTTAGGCACCGGATTTTCATTTCAAAACTATCACTGTACTGACCGTTGCAATCTAATGGACAGTACAAAGTATATGACACAATGGTAGCTCTTGTAGCCAAACTAAAACTTTACTATTAATAAAGTAATTGAATCAACAGTAAAACATCTTTATCTCTAAAAATAACCGTATTTTCGCTAAAGTTTATTAGCCAAGAGACAATGTCAGTAAACATACATAAATTCTATTTACAACACATCTATTTATATTCCCAACAACATTGTAGTGGGAGCATTGAATTTTTGTCAAGGTTTTAAGTTTGGCCTGTCAGAGTACCTATTTAAAGAACTAATATGATATTAGTAATGGACTGGCGCAGAAATTTTTGACCAGCATATATTATACGGTTTTAGTAAAAAAAAAAAAATTTATCATGTGGATGTTGTACTAACGAATACTTCTGATGCCAAATTTTTTTTTTATATGGTTGGTGTATATGTTACCGGCAATTTGTATAATTCAGGTATTCTATACAATACAGGATAGGCGAAATGCAGTAGTTCTCGACATGGGTTATCCTAGTAACGACTGCTTCGCAAAGCTTACTATTTTAGGCTCGTCTCTTTGCTATGTTAATTTACCACGTTAGATAAGGTGAAATATTTAAGTTTAAATATTGTTTCTTTTAATTATTGTGCGTGTGTAAATAAATAAATGCCTAGGCAATGTATAGAATTACTGGGGCGTCCAGGCATACACATTGCCGGCTGCGCATTCGGCATTGTATAGAATACCTAGGCAAAGTATAAACTAAATAATATTTCATGCATTGCCTGAACGTTTTAGGCATTCTATACATTGCCTAGGCATTGTATAGAATACCGGATTATACACATTGCCGGTAACATATATAAATAAGCTTAACTCTTCACTCATAGCTCCTCGTTTCCCTGTGTGATGCCATGGAATAATCACAAAGACAAGGACGACTTACAGTCAGAGCAGATATATAAATTCATCATTGAAACATCTGCCCGGCCGGAAAAACCGGCCCACTGGGCCCACCACCTCCTGGGCCTCCTACTCCTAAGGCAGATACTATCAATGTAATAATGCTTCACAGTAATAGCTCCCGCCACTAGGATTCCTTAGGTTGGAGATGCCATGAAACACACAACACATGGACAATTTAACACTTAAAGAAGATATGTAAAATGTCATGGTCCCGGGTTTAACTCCCGGCCGGTTAGATTTTTCATCATCACTTGCTGAACATAGGCCTCTCCCTAAACAAGCCATACTGAACGACAGCCTGCCATCTGCCGCGACTCTCACGATGTCGTCGGTCCATCTATTGGGAGGTCTACCTACGCTGCGTCTTCCGGTTCGTGGTCTCCACTCAAGAACCTTTCTTCCCTATCGGTTATCGGTTTCGAGCTATGTGGCCTGCCTATTGACTGTAGTTCTTCGGCGAATATATTCGTTCAATGGATTTAATCGCAAAAAAATATAACTATGAAAACTGACGTGGTTTTCACACGTTTAATTTTTATTGTACGTGAATTACGCTGTAAGATTAAGACGGTTACTCCGACTATAGTTTTGACCTGGAACCTGGCAACCTCTACTGCATCGTCAGTGCCAGATTCTGGTCTTTTCCAGTACCATTTTTAGAGGAACCAAAGGATGTGTCATTGATTGCACAGCAAGTTGCAATGTTCCTGACTTAAGATGCCCATCTGACCCTGCTTTTGTAGTGGCCAACCCTGGCGTGGGGCCATTCCTTAATGGATTAAGGGATTTCCAGATTGGCCACTGCTGATCATATACTGGAGAGAAGCTCTCTAACGAGGAAATATTATCACATTACGCGATGATACGGTCTATGATGGAGCATGCTTGCATAAAGGAAACCGATACCAACTCCGCGATTTTAACTATCGGGGAACACCCATATACAGGCAACACATTGGACAGTAGAACAGTTTGCAATAAAAGTGGAATCAAAGTTCTTCATTTGTATTTTCGGAATATCAACTATAAAATGTGTCGCCTTTTTGTGCATACCCTGGCTGTCTAATAGAGAAATGGGCGGGAGGAAATGAGGTCGTGCAGATTCTCCTTACAATGATCCTATGATTAAAAACAAATTAAGAATGTTACGCCGATGTTCAAAGTATTGAAACTTGACCTGCACAAGGGATTCATTACTGATGAGCTACTTGGCACATTTCTCAAGTGCCTTGATTGCCATAGGTCACATCATTGGCAGGATCTTATTTTAAGGCTATGATGTGTTACAGAGTACTTAAACAGAGTTACTTTCGCATTTATACTACTAGCTGTGACTTTGTAGACATAGACTTTCATATAAAATTTTAACCGTCGTTTGCCTAGTTTCGGCCTTATAGTAAAATCATTTCTTAGTGGACCTCTACATCCCATAAGGAATCTACTTTCTAGTTTACTAAGATTTCGAGATTTCGTGATGTATCAGTGAGTGAATCTTTCTTTTATATTATACTAGCTGCGCCCCGCGGTTTCACCCGCGTAGTGATGAAAAATGATGATGTTGATAAAAAGTATCCTATGTCCGTATCCTGGTTCTAAGCTACACCTTCCCCCCCCCCCCCCCCACCAATTTTCAGCCAAATCGGTTCAGCCGTTCTTGAGTTATAAATAGTGTAACTAACACGACTTTTTATATATATATAGATTGGCGTGATGTGATTACCTGCCATCCAGAACCATTCATGAAGAAGTTTTGGCTCTTTGTTATCAGAGCGATGTCTGTCCTAACCTCGGGCACATTGGGCAACGACGGAAAATGTATGTAATCTGAGACAAGTTTTCCCCACCACATTCCTTGAGAGTACCTTGCTTGAACCTGGAAACATTGTAAAAAAAACTATTATAATAATGATAAAATTATTATTATTTTAAATATATAAGACAAGCCTATGAATAACCAAAGGAATCGAAACTCAAAGGGTTAACTAGTAACCATTGAATACATATTACGACTGTCCACCACCAGGCTTCATCAGCAGATCAGTTTGAACGATCCAAATTATTGTATTTTCATCCAGATTACAAATACTTGCAGTTCCAAATTGATACAACAAATTAGAGGTACGTTGAAATCATCTTTCATGATAATGTTTACCTAGTTTGTTATAGCAAAAGATAATAAAATATAAGGGTGCAGTTCAACTGAAGCAAAGCGGAGCGGAGCTGTGAAAAGAGGTGGGTGTTTCCACTAAAGTAGAGTGGAGCAAAGCTGTGGAAAGAGGTGGATGCTTCCGCTGAAGCAGAGTGGAGCGGAGCTGTGAAAAGAGGTGGGTGTTTCCACTAAAGTAGAGTGGAGCAAAGCTGTGGAAAGAGGTGGATGCTTCCGCTGAAGCAGAGTGGAGCGGAGCTGTGGAAAGAGGTGGGTGTTTCCACTGGAGCGGAGCTGTGGAAAGAGGTGGATGTTTCCACTGAAGCAGAGTGGACCGGCGCTGTAGAAAGAAGTGGGTGTTTCCACTGAAGCAGAGTGGAGCGGAGCTGTGGAAAGAGGTGGGTGTTTCCACTGAAGCAGAGTGGAGCGGAGCTGTGGAAAGAGGTGGGTGTTTCCAATGAAGCAGAGTGGAGTGGAGCTGTGGAAACAGGTGGGTGTTTCTACTGAAGCAGAGTGGAGTGGAGCTGTGGAAACAGGTGGGTGTTTCTACTGAAGCAGAGTGGAGCGGAGCTGTGGAAAGAGGTGGGTGTTTCCACTGAAGCAGAGTGGAGCTGTGGAAACAGGTGGGTGTTTCCTCTAAAGCAGAGTGGAGCGGAGCATGTTTGAAAATGAGGTTTTGGTTTGTGGTTGCCTTCAGCAAAAGTTTTGATGAGGACTTTAAATCTCATTTTTAATGTATTATTTTTTACTTTTAAGGTTAAGTTTGAACATTTCGAACAGTTGAATGTCGAATGTTTGGACAGTTTCTTAGTCATTATTTTTCCTCTAAATGTTAACTTTATACTAAGTGTTAACATTTTGAAACACTGTTGTGCATGTTAAAATTTACTTTATTGCAACAAAGTGACACTATTTATTTTAAAAATCCATTCCACAACCTTACCACGGTAAATATCACATAAATAATCATATAACTTTAGTGAACAACCATAATAGTTTAAAACAGTGTTTTACTATTTATTTTGATCATGGTTTAGTAATATTACTATTATTTATTATGTGATATCAGTTTCTCACCTCTTTTCCAGTGTTGTATACACTGGTGGAGTTTTCAGCTTGGAAGAAGATACTGCTGTCTTGCACAATTGATGCAATTGCTAAGGTCGTGCTCCCAGTATCAATCAGGACATTAAGCTGGAAATAAAATTGTTAGTTAGGTAAGCAAAATACGGAATTCTCCCAACGATTCTTCCATGAATTACATTATATATATTTTGCAATATTTATGATTCCATACATTCATTCATAAAGAACTATATGAGTAGTCCACTTGCAAACACCGCTATGTCATAAGATTTATGATTTTTTGATTTTGACAAATAATGGTTATGGTTGGTGGTTGGTGGTTGGTGGTTTATTTGGTTTAGAATTTAAAATTCTATGAAACAGACTAACGATACTGCGTCAAAACTGACTATACTTTGTACAAATCAACATCAAAGTTCGACTACTGCAAAACTTCGCTATCATAAATCTTATGACATAGCGGTGTTTGAAAGTGGACTACTCATATCAATACTGACCCGAAAATAAATCGGTTCTTTTGACCCGTTTAATCGATTGATAAATTTCAAACAAAGTTTTCGTGCATTTACCGTAAGGTAGCAATAAAGATGTGTTATATTTAGCTATCATATGCTATTGAGCATTGTCAAGACAAATGTGGAAAGGTATTTTTTTTCTCTGATTAGTTTCTGTTTTATTGTATGACAATGTGTTTGATTCAAAATGAAACTTTGGCATAACTTAACTAGGTACCTATTGCAAAGATGCCAATGTGCATCGCCTAAAAAATATCCTTCTAGTTCCTTCTAGGCAAGCGTGCTCCAACGTAGACCGCATCATCGCTTAACATCAGGCGTGATGATGGTCAAACGCAAGCCTGTTATTTATAAATAAATATAAATAAATAATAATCTGTCATAGTTATGTGCTGGACACTGGGACTGGAGCCGCAACCCGTACAGCTGCTTGCTCGGCTCTTGCGGTTCGCTGCGAGCCGCGACCTGTAGCTGTCATCTTTCGAACAAATGAATACTTTCCATCAAAGTGAATGAATCAATTGCGTGGAGCTTGCGACCAGTTATTTTGATTCATTTATTTGTAAATGACACATTGCTAGCAGACATTTTTTTTCGAGGGAGGTATGTTCTAATGATACCCTGCTGCATTGGAGTGCAGCCAAGTTATATGGGATTATACCCACTAAAACCCCCCCGGTGACCAGCTTAGTGCTTGACATAGGGCTCCGGGATCTCCAGAGAAATGCACCAGAGCCCACAGCACTGCGCTACTGCTCCTTCTGATGAACTTGGATAAAACCAATCATATTCTACTAGCATGTTGTTCCACGTCCAGTTGCTATAAATAGTTTTACACTAGAGATCGATCAAAAGTACGTAGATCTAGGGCAGATGTTCCAAATAGACTATAACCAGTTTGAGAATTTTGGAAGGCCAGGAGAAGAATACAGTTGAGCTGAGTAGCATTTGCATGTAGCAAATAAAAAGCCTATTCCTACTCAGCTGAAGACTATAAGATTTAGGTAGGCAGTCCTAGGGATAGCATTCATGTATTATATTATGTATTTACCTTTTGATGTGGATGTCCCAAATTAACTGCGATTGAATATGCTTGTCCAGCTTCCCCGAATAAATTGAATTCTTCTGCATTTATTTTGGTCACACAGAGACAAAGTTGATGAACAGCAATTACAATACATAGAATAGTCGTCATTTTTGTACTATAATAAGTACTAATAAGTTGATGAGGTTGGTTGGTGTACTGTTTTTTAGGTAAACATTTTCTGTCTTGAGTCTAATGCTTTGAAACTATCATGGTGAGTCTAAGTTTTGCTCTTTTTCTTTTGTTAATGTTCGTTATTTTGTTTCACAGACCATTCAGTGGTTTTGTCAAAGAGAGTAGGTTTAATATTAATATGATAAATTATTGTTGAATAAAATATTATCGATTCAATTATATTTTTGTTTTGTTGTTTTTTTTACAAACAATCAAGTTTTTTTTTTTTTAATAATGCACTTTTTTGTTATTATTTTCATGACTATGGATACAATGTCCTTCAGTAATATAATATTCAACAAGTTTATGTATTAAATAACGCCAATTACGTCATGGTCACAGTCACAGTCAAGTCAAAAGAAGTCACGGTCAAATTAAGCTTATGTCCCAGTAAAGTAGTGGAGCAAAGATGTCATATTACTACGTTGTAGTCAAGGCTTCACAAGAGTCTTCTATGGAGTTTTGGAAAAAATACGTAAACACTCATGTCATGTTTCGCCTCGTTATATAACTTGTCCACACTTGAGCACATTCACGAGCACTAATAAATAATAATCTGACACTCTTACACAGTAAATCTCGAAAATACACAAGTTTAAGAAAATAATACAAAAAGACTTGTTTTTTTTTTCATGTTGGCGTCAAAACTCTCTCTTTTTTTTTTGATCGCGGTTAATCTAGTTTAGCAGTCAGCGTCACATCAATGTCAACTTCATTTTCAACAACGTCATAATATCTCGCGGATTCGCGCGCGATTTTTCGGTTGTTCGTCCGGTTCGTCGTTTAATGTTTGTTTACACTTTATAAAAATCTCAAATTAATCTCACAAAATGAGCCTCTGGGTAGATAAACACCGACCAAGAGATTTGACTAAGTTGGACTTTCATAAAAACCAGGCATTACAACTCAAAAGTCTCGTCCAACAAAGTGATTTTCCGCATCTTCTTGTTTACGGACCCTCAGGAGCCGGTAAGAAAACTCGCATTATGTGCTTGCTGCGGGAGCTCTACGGATCAGGCGTGGAACGTTTAAGGCAAGAAACTATGAATTTTACCACTCCATCTAATAAGAAAATAGAAATCATGACTGTAAGTAGCAACTATCACATTGAGGTTAACCCGACAGACGTAGGAATACACGATCGCGTAGTGATCATGGATTTAGTGAAGAATGTTGCTCAGACACATCAAATTGACTCGTCAGGGCAGCGAGAATTCAAAGTTGTGATACTAAATGAGGTAGATGACTTGACTAAAGATGCTCAACACGCTTTACGACGGACTATGGAGAAGTATGTAGCTACATGTCGTCTCATTCTGATAGCTAACTCAATATCTCGA
This sequence comes from Agriopis marginaria, assembly GCA_932305915.1. NCBI lineage: Eukaryota > Metazoa > Arthropoda > Insecta > Lepidoptera > Geometridae > Agriopis > Agriopis marginaria. The sequence goes on from OW029926.1 coordinate 7,245,740, forward strand.
GTAATACCTGCTATACGTTCTCGTTGTTTGACTATCCGAGTACCGGCACCAGATGAAAGTGAGATTGCGTCGGTTCTTCAGCTAGTTTGCAAGAAAGAATGTTTGAATATTCCATCAGAACTAGCCCTGCGCATAGCGAAGTGTGCCGACAGGAATTTAAGGAGAGCATTACTGATGTGCGAGGCCTGTAAAGTGCAACAGTATCCATTCACAGCAGACCAGAAAGTTGCAGAACCGGACTGGCAACAGGTCATAAGAGAGACTGCATCAATGATTCTTTCAGAACAGTCTCCAAAAAAGCTCAGTGAAGTCAGACAGAAACTGTACGAGCTAATCATCCATGGAGTGCCAGCGGACATGATTTTTGCAGGATTACTGAAAGAATTAGTTCGTAATTGTGATATGGCTATGAAGTGTCAAATAGCGAGCTATGCAGCAAAATATGAACACAGGATGAGGCTTGGTAACAAAGCAATTTTCCATTTAGAAGCATTTGTTGCAAAGTTTATGGCTATCTATAAAAAGTTCATGGAAGAATCGATGGGGGATGCATTTTAGACATTAGAGTATTAAATTAACTCAAAAGAATTAAGCCGGTTATAGAAAATGCGCAGTTCTTGAACAAGTATTACCTGCATCAGTTACCGGCGCATTGTCTCCCATAAGCTATACTTTTTGCTTAGTGCCAGTGGCAGTGGAAGTTGATTAGTACCCAATGCAGACGATGCGCAGATAATACTAGTGCAAGTATTACTCGCGCCATTTTTCTGTCTCTGCAATGGGTTCTTTGGCGATTCTGTGGGATTTAATTTCTTTTTATCATAAAGGTCAATAAAATATGTAAAGTGTTTTTAATGTTTATTTATTACATTTTCACACATTGAAACTCTTTCACACTGCATTGTATAAACTATACTCGTCTAATTTTTTTAGCTCTGTCAGCTGCAGAAATTGTAATGAGGACTTCCATATAAGGTCTTCCTTATGATGAAGGCTACTGAATATTGCAATCTAAATAGTTAGGTACAGTTATCGGCAAACTTTTAATAACTTATTGCTGGCTAACATCTTGGGCAAGTGTTATAGTACTAACAGACAAGGCTTGGTCCCATTCTCTATCTTAAGTGGGAACACGGGCAGCGTTTTGTCCATACAAACGTATTCTCGTGTTTCCTCCCTGGATAATACCGCTAGAACAGTAATGATTTTAAATAAAATTCATCTCTCCCATTGTCATGCTTCTATCATTTATTTTTTCTTATAAGTTAACTACTATAAGAAATATGAGCCTTTAGATATCCCAAAAATTGTTTTTTTTACCGCCATGTTCAGACGTCTATCAAACAAATTTGACGAGTTTATAAAACAAAAATAAATGATAGAAGCATAGTTCAATCTTTTTCACAACTATTAATTTTAAAATAATGAAATCGGCTTTGTTTTGAATGAGGAAACAGAAAATTACGAGACAATAATTTTGTCTACGTTTCGTAGGTATAATCGATCCGAGCTGCAGTTGTCCCTATTGCGCTCTACTGGGAGAGGCTTGAGGTCAGGGGAAAGCAATAGATTTGCTAAACACCTATTCATCAAATTTCTTGGCCGTGGTGTGCCCTCTTAACTCTCACTCTAACTTAAAACTCAATTACTTTCCAAGATGTTTGCCGATCACTACCATCCTGAACTTTTTGAACCTTAATTCTAAATATTGGGTATATAATTATAATTTTCTAAGTTTTCATTTTTTATACAGCTGGTAATACTGGTGTACTGGCACAGATTTCGAGAATAATCTAAAGTTATCAACCATAGAGTGCATTATGGAGATAGTGATCTCATTTGAAAGGTGGTCGAGGATGGCCGGCTTCATCTGCAGAGCTTGCTCGATGATTCTGGCGTCTTCAGAGTCTGAAACAATTGAGGTACCTTTATAGCATAACCCCACTGAGTTGGCCGTTTTTTTTTTGCTTTATGTACAAATGTTGGCAGGACATAATTCAACCATGCCACTGTGTAACCGATAACCGGTGAGAAAGAAAGGCTGTACACAGTGGTAGTATTTATGATTTTGCAGTGGTATATGAATTTTGTCGTGAGACGGGCTCGCGCTCTGAGGGTTCCGTACTACCACAAAATACAATAACTATCAATTTAAAAAACCTTAGACTTAAAAATTTGCTAAATATTGCATTTTGATTTGGTAAGACGAATGATAAATTTATGCTAGGTATGCTAAATAGCCGAATACGTTACTTAACTTAGTAATGCACAGAAATTTGTCACTGAGTCGCACTTGGCCATTATTTGTTGTTATACTTTGGAGTGTGTAGGTAGGTACTTACTATAATCATGCCAAGTTTGACGCTTGTACGTTAAATGCGTAAAAAAATACTTTTGTTTTATGGGGACACCTCTATCGCTTTTTTTTATTATTTCTTAGTAAATCCGCCGTAACATTACATATTCTGTGAAAATTTCAACTGGCTATCTATTATGGTTCGAAAGATACAGCCGTTTAAAGGTAGGACGGCCAGACAGAAAGCGGAGGCTTAGTAACAGGGCCCTTTTTTACCCTTTGTGTACGGAACACTTAAAAGGGCGGCAAGGTCCTGCACCTGCCACGCTACTTTACCATATCTCCCTTGTTTGTCTGATCTGAGGTTAGGTCGCGCGGTCGCGTAGCGCGACATTGGCCGCCATTAGGCTTTGCTGTGGAAAAGTATGTTCTCTAACAAAAAAGGCTTCATTCAGAGTGAATTCTATGACCAATATATACCTACCTATGTCAATTCTACTAACCTACTAATCGACCGGCTTAATGACCTACGAAGAACGTTAACGCCCGCTACGGCCTAATAAATTCTTGCGCCACCTAATTTCAGGAGGACTTGAATAAAATGATGAAAAGCTTTCGGATAGGTAATTACGATGAAGTGAATGAAGTCTCAAGTCGTTTGTTACGCAGCGACAGTGAAATGATAAATGTTGACTTCGTTCTGAAGGCGACGTAGAGGGAAAATAGAAAGTTTTTGTGGTTTGTTCGACCATTAGTCTGAGTACTTTCGTAGAAGCACTTTCGGAAAATATATGGTTTGGCGCCCAAATGTTTAGCATTAGTATCATAGATTTTCGGGGTTGTGGTGCATGTGTATTGTTACCTACACAAAACAATTTTGTTTACTGGGTATTAAAATACTAAAGCTACTCTCTGGGGTTCTTTCTATACCAATGCAACTAAAATTTATGTCTGTGCTCGTAATGCAACTTCCATGATACATTTCATTAGGATCATTTCAGCCATTTTCTCCCAAAAAAGCTTATTACTTAGACAGAGGGAGGCACTTTCGCATTTACCTTTAATAGTGGCATCATTACGTATCTACATTACCTACCTTAATAAACCTTAAAATTTACCTTACAATTTACGTAATAAACCATAGGTACGTCAACGTATGGATTTATCAGAAACTGGTCGCGTATTGCCTTTTAATATAAAAAAAAGAAAAAAAAAACGACTTCCAGAATATAGGTACCTACCTACATAGTTAAAACAGAGATTGAAAGCCCTCATCAAAACTTTAGAACCACAAACCAATACGTCATTTGTGTTGGCATGTATTTTTGGTTTTTATTGAATTTTTACAAAAGCGCTGAATCAATTTTTATAAAACTTATATGGGGCCTCTGATCTACCAAACAACAAAAGAATCATCAAAATCAATACATAATTAGCGGAGTAATCACGTAACAAACATACAAATAAAAAACATATACTTAGTCGAATTGATAACCTCCTTTCGTCGGTTAAAAACAGCCGTTCCATTTTTTGACCTTGATTTTTTGTGGTTTACTCATATAGGATTATATTTAAGCTTGTAGTCATGTTATGAACAACTTTTACTATGGGACCAACCCTGAAATTGCGAATAAGATATCAGCTGTTACAATATAACAAAACATTTTCAACTAAATTTAAATAAAAAAAATATAAAAAAATGCAATAGAATTAGCTGATCTTTTTTTCGCAAATACAGGATTGATATCTCATAGTTAAAAAAAACACGACGATGAGTAAAATTACCTTCTTTCAGCTTACTTAGCCAAGCTGATAATCCTGTATAGGTATTCTTACATATATATTGTACTTACCTATTAATCTTTAAAAAAGTTTATTAAAAAATGGTACGGTAGGTTAGTTAGTATTTTCTATTGTTTTTTATAAATTGTATTGTAGATTGCTCTTGTTATGCTTATTAAGATTGGTTTATTGATCCTTTCAAAACAAGACGAGTACCTGGTAACGAATAGATACCTAGGTACCTATTTCGTACCGGAAATAAACTACAACATGTAGGTACGTATTACGTTTTTTATGGGTTTTTCCTATCCATTAAAAAACACAATTCAAATTATTCTATTAGAACATAACTTTTGAGGCACAATGAGATCAACATTGAGATATTTTTAATTCTTACCTACGTACTAATTGGACTCGGTTAGACAATAGTATCATGGAGTGGTCATTTCATGCGAATTTTATTAGTCACTAGGTACTCCAAATTTCATGCATTAACTTACTACGGACGAAAAACTAACGTAGGTAATTACTCGCACGGGGTCACACACTTAGAGTGCTTAATGCACTCTGTGTGTGAGCGTATTCTCCAACGTCCTGTTTGTCACTTAAGTATCTTTGGGGCAAACCACAGAAAAGAAAAGTTTTTTTTTCCAATGGGGCGGAAGCGGTGTCTGACCGACCATAGTCATCATAAGCCAGAAGACGTCCACTGCTAAACATTGGCCTCCATACCGACCATACCATAGTAGGTACGTATCAGTATTTTTTACGTTACCCCCATGTGAGTAGTTACGGTTTATACATACACGATTTGGACACGATAATGATTTTTATAGAAGGGGCCTATTTACCTAGATTACTAATTCATGGAATAATAAGTAAATAAATAAATATTCGGGACATTTTTACACACACGGTCATCTGACCCCAAACTAAGCAAAGCTTGTGATATGACTGCCAGAGACTGATATACATATTATACATACATACATATTTTTTAATACATATAAGACATATAATACGACACAATAAAACATAAGACATATAATACATACTTACTAAAACAGATATTAACACCCATATATAGAACAAACACAAATGTTTGTCCTAGGTGGGAATCGAACCCACGCCCCTAAGCGCAGAAGGCAGGTTCACTACCAACTGGACCATCTGCAGAACATCCAACGATTTTCGGTTTTGCGGCAAAAAAAGCTTAGCATTGCGAAAGCGTTGATCTGTAGCTAAGTAAATAAAGGTAGGGAGAATTTTTAGTATTTTTATATTTCTTAATGTCACTTTTAAACACAGGTATACGATTTGGACACAGTTTTTGATTTTATAGAAGAGGCTTACGGTTTACCTATTTACCTACATTATCAATTCATGAAATTATTATTGCAGAGCGATTCGCGGTTTCCGCTTTATAGAACACATTCTACCCCAACGATTTTCAGTTTTGCGGCAAATAAAACTATGCATTACGAAAGCGTTGATCTGTAGATAAGTAAAGTATCTACGTACATACCTACCTAATTAAACAGGCAGGTAGAACTATAAACCCTCATTGTGACACAAAGTGCTTCCAAAGTTTTAGGATTAGGGTAGCTGTGACTGCACTAATCTGCCATAGCGTGATTAATTCAAAGTTTGGAAGTTGTGGAGAGGCTCGTCTTATAGGGGCAAGTCGATGCAGCTGACGTTAGAGTTCAGGCAATATGCCCGCTTGGCAATAACTTCTGCTATACGTAGGTATACCGTACACCTAGTCGTAGTTCGCGATAACGAACTTTTAATATGGGACATAATAGTGGCTTAACTATACCGCTGAGTCTAGTGGCTAATTCATCTGATGGGGAATTTTTTCCCCCCTCATTGTAAAGAAGCTCTACAAACGCTGTGGTTACTTTTCCATCAATCAAAAATAAGTGTGGTATTTTAATAGTAACTTCATTCATTAATCACTCGTGGCATTTTACACGTACCTACCCTATTTTTGCACCATATTATTACGTAACTGTAGATGAGAATAACGGACCCCTTTCGGCTAGGATTAGTACACGCTTTTTCGCGTAACCCTGTACCTTGCCTTGATGCTTGGCGACTGACATTTTTTACTTAAAAAAAAAACCTTTTTGTTTTTGCTTAGTACGATAGCTAGCCGGGAATTAGAAAGTGCTCTAGATACCGCCATGCTAGGGTTTCCTCGTAGATAATGTTTTCCTTTACCTAGGAGCTGAAGCTTATTGTTGGGATTTAAAGTCACACCCCGTGGTATGGAAATCGAACGCACCAGCCTACCTATATCATCGCTACAAACATCGCCTCACGTAATATCTTCGCTCCGGAAGCCCGTACGGGGGACCCGCACGGGTCTCCCGTACGGGCTACGAACAAAGTAGCTGCGAACAAATTTAAAATAGACACGTAGGTACTAGGTATTCTGCCTTTTAAATACTCATCATAGTCATCATCATCAGCCAGAAGACGTCCACTGCAGAACATAGGCCTCCCCCTTTAACCTCCACGTCCACACTGAACGACAGCCTGCCTTTTGCATTCACTGGATTCCAGCGACTCTCACAATGTCGTCGGCCCATCTAGTCCTAGCGTACAGCATCTTCCGGTTCGTGGTCTCCACTCAATAACCTTTTTTCCCTATCGGTTATCGGTTCTTCGAGCGATGTGGTCTGCCCATTGCCACTTCAACGCTATGTCGGTGACTCTGGTTCTTTGGCGAATATCAACGTTTCGGATTCAAATTAAATCCTATTAATATTAATTTAAATACTCACCCGGTTGTAAAAAGAAGGTCGGTATACGAGTATTCCTCACAGCAATCCTCTCCTGCCCTATATAGATGTAGTCATAGTTGTCGATGCCTCGGTGTCCCCTCCAAGAGTATGTTACGTTGCTATGAACGCCCTCTGAAAAAATACGGAAAAAAGTTCAACTTACTATAAGTATCTCAGATCAAACAAACAAAGGAGATGTGCCTTAGTACAATTGTCGTTCGTGTTCAAATGTCTCCGTGTTTAATTTAAACACTAGATACAATTAAACCGCTTAAAACAAAAACTGTTAAGGGTTCTATCACATTTATTAACGAAAAAAGCATCGAAAACTGGATTTTTGGTATAATTTTTCTTTCAGCTATATCTATAAATATATCTAAATAGGTCTGTATTTTTATTGAATGTAGCAGCTTCAAATTTTGGTAAAACTCAACATATCCATTTGTTACCTCCAATTTACAAAAGTAGTTTTTCTTATAACGTTAGGAGGGAAAGTTTGGGAATGGATTTCGTTAAATTACTGTCATAAAATAAACATTTTTATGTTATGGTTTATTTATTTTATTTTATCTTGAAAATTACGGCTTTATTTATTCGTTTTATGCCCGAAAGTACAAATACTTCAAATTTAAAGGTTCATTTTGTAATACGCCTCTTAGGTACGGCACACTTAGATATATATAGAAACTCTTTATTGTGTACACCAGAAATAAAAATTACAAAGAGATAGAAAACACTTACGAGCTAGTGCCACAAATGGCGGCCTTATCGCTAAAAGCCATCTCTTCCAGGCAACCATTGGATGGAAAGAATTTAGGTACTAATTTTACACGCACACTAAGAAACTTAATTGTAGCGACACCACTAACTAATATAAATTATAGTCCACACGACAAAAAAGGGTGACAAGATCATCTGCTGGGTGAGTTCGAATAAAGGGTCTAAAGGCATCAAGCCTGATGATGCGTTAACACCCACCACGCCACTTTACCATAATCTCCCTTGTTTGTCTGATCTGAGGTCGTACTGATTTGTAGTATGGTCATCGAAATACAATACATAGAGTCATAATCGTGCCAAAAAATGTCCGAACCAAAACGGCGCACGCTACGAATTGCGCCGACTTTTTGGTTAGTTACAAGGTAACCGCGATCCGACTACAACGCCGCGCGATGCCAGAGCTACAATGACATAGCGGACAACTAACGTTGAACACTATACAAGCGACATAACGTCTAAATTGGAGTAAATGTGGCATTGTGAACTATATAAATGTACAATGACGCTTGGATGTTTGTTTACTGTTTTCACTGGGAGATTGTGACTCTATCGGAATTTTATCTCAATGAGTATGGTAGAGTATGGTGTTCTGTGTTTGTCCAATACAGCACATATACTTAAAATAAATCTGTACTATTTAAGCGTATTAGGTACCTAATCTACAACACCCACACAGACCAGTCATCTTTTAGATATTCTTTGTGACAAAAATACTTGACATTATCTCCATTTACGAATACATACAGGTGGGAGTCGAAATTGTGAATCCCGTTTTCTTCATACCTAAGTCATAACCACCTAAGCTGATAAGCCATCAGCTTAGGCGTTTACTAAGTAGCTTTTGTAGTAGATAGTCTAGCTTTTATTATCAGTGAAAACAGAAGCTAGACTATTTTTTGTGGCTAGACTGATCGTAAACTAACTAAATTTAATTATATGCAATGTGCCCTCTCATTGGATGGTTTATAAATTCAAAGGTGAAGAGATATACCTATACAGGGTTACTGGTAATCAGTTAGGATCCTCTTAAGGGTGACTTCAGTAAGGTAGGTAGGTACATTAACAAGTGTAATAATTATGTAAAGCCCTGCTAGTTTAATAAACAAATATAAATACAAATACAATCAAAACAAATCACTTTTGTTCTACGACTTTTCGAAACTCGCGCCAAAAAAAAACAGCCGTTCCATACAAAATAAAACGGCCAAGTGCGAGTCGTGCTCGCGCACTGAGGGTTCCGTACCACCACAAAATTCAATAACGAAATTACCAGTTATAACTTGGTAATGAACAGAAATTTGTCGCCGACTCGCAATTGGCCATTTATTATTTGTTGTTATACTTTAAAGTGTGTACAATAATCATGCCAAGTTTGACGCTTGTACGTAATACCGTTTTTACAAAGAGCTAGTATATACGTTTATTGTTAGAGGACCCCCCTTTCGTTTTAACTTTTTGACTTTTTTTACTATTTCTTAGTTAATTCGCCGTATCATTACATATTCTATGAAAATTTCAACTGGCTAGGTATCTATTACGGTTCGAAAGATACAGCCGTTTAAAGGTAGGACAGACAGACAACGTACTTACGCTCAGTAATAGGGTCCCGTTTCTACCCTTTAGGCACGGAACCCTAAAAAATCATTCACTCCCGGCAAAATATACCTATGAATGAAACAGCTGTTATTTCGCGAAATTATGTAAGTCGTAAACAAAAGTTGTATGTTTTGACGTATTAAAGCCGCCCTTAACAGGATGCTAACTGTTTATCAGTAACTCTGTATATCGTGAGTGGGAGAAGCTTAGTGTGGTAGCAATTCCAAAGCTTGTGATTAGTATTTGATGCTTGGGGTGGCTTAGGTATTATATACCTTTTGCGGCAAGACGGTGTATGCCCCGCAAAGCCTTTAGAAGGGTCGTGACGTGTCCTGATATAGGTTGTTAGGTAAAGCAATCTGTCTAGATAACAACGGTATGGTATTACAACTCGTCTGGATATAAGGCACTTACGTAGGTAATTATATAATGTACCGATAGAAGCGCGAGTAATTATGAATAATGAGTAAACCCAGTAAAATTAACGATGGTACCTACGTCATTATTAATCTTCTTATTTATTGGGTTTACCCAGTATTTAATAGCTAGTTGAGGTTTTGTAAGAAATTGATTAGCTATAAATGATTACCAGATCAGTCAAATAGGAGAGATAATTATGGAAGGTGGTATGGCGGGTGCGAACGCATCTGCCCTTGATCTGGCTTAATACATTTAAAGCCTTTTTTTGCATCTGGACTATCAGTTAGTTAGATAATTGGTGTCATTAGAAGTTTTATAGTGAGCGTGAAAAATGAGTAGGTAGGTACCTACCTAAATGTGCTATACTTATAATTTTCGCTAAGCGGTTTAGCAGTACCTACCTACCTACAGAGATTTTTTAAAATGAATAATGGAGACATTTTAACAAGAACGATAAATTTTCTAAGGCATATCTCCCTTGTTGGTCCGATCTGAGGATTTACCCGCAATATTTAATAGTTGGGGTTTTGTAAGTAATATTTATTTAATTTTTTTAAATCTATTATTAATAATATATTGGCTTGCGTTTGACCTCCAACTTTCCTGATGTAAGCGACGATGCGGTCTACGATGGAGCAGGATTACTAACATATTAGCAATATATATTAATACATATATATATATATTAGCTATGACTAGTCTTCTAGTGCTACAATTATTGTCAACAAATCTAAGTAGAAGAATAAGCCGGATATCTGCGCAAACCATGATTGTATTTATGATGCACTCTACTTCCGTGCCAATTTTCATCGAGACCGGTTTAGTTGTTTCGCTATGAAAGGGTAGGTAGGGGTACCTACCACAACTTAACTGGTCACAGTTGTTTTCACGTTTTCTTTCGCATTGCGAAAATGGTTTGAAAACAAGGGGATTTACTACTTGGTACCTACACGCTGTACGAATTACTTATTCAGTATCACAATCAGAAATAATTAACTGTAAAATCTGTGTACAAACCATACTGGTAGGCATGAGCGCCGGAAGCAGAGTGTAAGGGGGTGCACTTCTACTCCCTTGTCAGGAAAGAAAATAGGTACCTACCTAGGTATTACATTAACATTTTTTTAGGTTAGGTACTGTGTACTACCTAAATAAAAACTGAAGAACTAAGAAAATACATATATCTACATAATATACCTACACGTATAATTCTATATTAGTTAATAGTATAATGTGTATATAGATGCTGATGCACCTCCCTGAGAGTAATACTGGCGGCGCCCATGCTTAGTTATTGTAATTAAATTAACAGTAGATACTTAGGTATCATTACAAATCTCTACAATGTACAATTCTAAAACCTACGTGAATTCTAATAGCATAAGACAACTATAACACATGACACAAAAGAGCTTATAATACACAACATATATACCCACCTGATCCTTAATTGTAACGTCTAGACACGTGTTTATCTATGATTCAGACAAATCAAGAGGATATTTCGTTTCACGGCAAATATTGACACGTCTCTACTTACGTATATCCATTGTAAGGAACGCGGCAATCGGCTGGAGACGCTCTGCCGCGTTTATAATAACGTCTCCTGTGACGTGAAGGTCGCTCTTGAATATCGCCGTGCTTGTAGACCCCGCTAAGTTGAACCTGTAAATTGAGGGATGAATTAATTCAATGAACATCTTTGACTGCCTTACTACCTAGGGATTTAGCAGAAAAAATTTACTTCCTATCTTAGAAACTGTCTCATCTCATCATCATCATCATTTCAGCCATAGGATATCCACTGTTGGACATAGGCCTCTTCATCGATCTCCAAAAGGGCCGGTTGGAAGCGGCCTGCATCCTCAGTTTTCTTGCGTTGTCTTTTAGGTCACCTGTCCATCTTGTGGGTGGACGTTCTGCGCTCCGCTTACTGATCCGTGGTCTCCTTTCGAAAACCTTTCGTCACCATCGGCCATCTGTTCTGCGTGCTATGTGCCCTGCTCACTGCCACTTCAACGTGCCAATCCGGTGGGCTGTGTCGGTAAGTTTCGTTTGTCCACGGATCTCCTCATTTCCTCCTCCTAATTCGATCTCGTAGAGAAACCCATAGCACAGCTCCTTAGCTCGCTTGAGACTACCTAATAATTGAAAAAGTGATCCTATATGGGTTCTTTTTTCCTTATGAAGTATGGATCCCTAAAAATTAAATTTGGTGTAAAAATGGGTAAAAAAATCCTAACAAGTACGACGATGAAGCGATTAGGCGCTACCGAGGGTCGTATGACACCTAAAATTGTAGGTAGGTACCAGAGTTGTTTGTTCTGTAACAACTACTTAATCAGCCAAGTCACAGGCCTAACATTCTGACATTAGGGCTGGGCGCCCAGCTAAATGATCCTAAAAACGCATCAGTACCCTTAGTACAAGTTTTGATAGTATTAGAAAACTTTTTTTCGAATGCTATCAAAACTTGTACGTTTTCGTATTGTTCCATACATTGTTGGGCTATAAGGTATTCGAAAACTTTTTTCGTATTAGAGTGAAGCAATCTATACCGCCGCTTACTACCGATTTTAGTTCCTCCACGTTTCCGATAGAGGCGGTATACTAAAATGTATGGAACAATACGTAAACGAAAAAGTTTTCGTGAACTATCAAATCTGGGACTAAGCGTACAGTTTTCTCACATCATATGGTATTATCATCATCATCATTTCGACCTATCATGTTCCCACTGCTGGGACACAGGCCTTCTTTCAGAGAGAGAGAGAGAAGATGGATGACGTAATAATATATGTACACTATCATATGCTGGCCCAGTCCATTTTGGTGAATGTCATGTCTTTTTTTTTTTTTATATACTTACCGATTTTTCTCATTATATTTGTCTTCACCGTTTTTGAGCGATGGCATCGAAACTGCACATAATTTATTTAGGTATTTACTAATTAAGACATTGGAAAATCAAATCATCATCATCATCAGCCAAAAGACGTCCACTGCTGAACATAGGCCTCCCCCTTTACCCTCCACACTGAACGACAGCCTGCCTTTTGCGTCCACTGGATGGCCGCGTCTCACCACCATCAGCCACCATCGCTCACGCATTATTATCGTATGTCCTTAATTCGTACGTAACGGTGAAGGGCGTCATGTTCATAAATGAAAATAGCACAAAGGCCTACCTATGATCTCACATGACGAAGGTACCTTTATCTACACTCGACAGAAGTTCTTGGAAAACAAAGGCGTGTTTTCCATTCTCGCTTCTAAGGGTTTCCATTTATTTGCCCACATGTAAACGGGGTCACAGTCGAAAAAGTAAAGGGATCTCATATTCAAGTGCATGTTTGCCGCCCTTGTATTTCCTTTGCAATTTGTTTTGCGGACCCTGCTTCCGTTATTTTCCCACTTTAAGTGTTTGTTTTTTCACATTCGTTAGGTTTTCTTGTCATTTCTCTTGGCTATATTTAAGCGCACAAGTATAGTTTTTTTTAAACCACCGATAAAAAATTTGGTTGTTTTCAAACCGCTCAACTGATTTTCATGAATCATAGCAAAGAACACTCTGGATCAAGTCATATAAACCAGTCCTCCTCAGTCCGGTTTCACAAGCCCTTGTTCAATAGCTAACGAACTATTATAAGCACTATTCACGGACTCGTCATCAAAAAAGTAGACATGTGGAGGTGCTGGGATTTGAACCCAGGACTTTCAGCATGCGAAGCAGACACTCTACCACTGAGTTACACCCCCGATAATAAAAGCTACGAATTTAATCTTGATTCATATAACACCGGGCCTGTTCGAGCCCGTATAGGGCTTAGGATTACAATATCAGACAGGACCCCTTGACATCATAATATAGGTATCTCTAGGTATCTGTAGGCTCTGTATTTTGATACGCACATTTTAATAATTTTTTATAATAATATGAAAAAAATACAAACAAATGAAGAATTAATTCTCACTAAACCTATTGCAAGACAAAAATTAAACGTTAACAATTAATAAATGGTATATTGTACAACGAGTGCTTCAAACAAGTAATTTTAGCCAAGACGTTTATCAGTCTGAGCTGAAGGCGAGGGCGGATATTTAAGTCGAGATTAAAATTTGCTCAGCTTTTCTTTTTAATTGCAAGGAAATGAAACAGTGATATTGTAAGTAATACTATAGATAAGTAATACTTAGTAGACTTCACTAGAGGCTTCTATGGAGTTTTGAAAACAACAAATGAAATTAGGTACATGTTTTACCTCATTTAATCACATTTCCACACTCGAGCACAATCACTAACACACAATGAGACGACATGTTTTTTCATGTTGGCGCCAAAAGCAAAACACCGTACAAAGTTCTATTTTTACAAATTTTTATTGCTAATTATTGTGCAGGCTAACGCCATTAAGACCAAAGTTATCACCATAACCTCTTTTTATTGGACAAAAATTTGGTCTGGTTTGGTCTGCGACAAAAATTAGGTTTGGAAAAGTCTTTTTTGCCCTAGAGCATAAAAATCAATTTTAGTCCGCTTACATCGGGCACAAACAAGAACTTAACGAGCATAAGAAACGTTTAAACGTTAGCCTATTCCGATGTACCTAAAAAAAAAAAACAGTGGTCCTGTCACGGGACAACTTTAGCGGGACTACTGGGAGTTTGTACTACAGAATTTTCATTGGAAATTATTTGAGTAGTACAATAAAATTTTGCGGGAGTTCATCTTTAAAACAGGCTGCTCTTCGTATTCTAAGTGTCATTTTTCGGTGATTTAAGTGTAATAAATGAATAATCATCATACTAATATTATAAATTCGAAAAGTTTGTTGGTTTGTTTGTTCCTCTTTCACGCAGCAACAGAGCTACGGATCGACCTGATTTTTTTGTATGGGTATAGTTCAAGGGCTGGAGTGTGACATAGGCTACTTTTCATCATCATCATCATTTTCATCACTACACGGGTGAAACCGCGGGGCGCAGCTAGTAATATAATATATTTGGGCTCATTTAATAGATACAAAATTATTTACTTACTTTCTATCGACTAATTTGGACCATCTCGCACCAGTCACGTTAAGGTTCCTCAGTAGAAATGACATCTGGTGTTCAGGTAAAGCCACTGACACGCTGTTTATGATCGCCGGATCTATCGGTTTCATCCCCAGATGTCCAGAGTCCATTAGAAAGAAGAAAGTCCGCAGTCCACGTCTGAGGCATTCGATGTCGTCCATTCGACATGCAGGGAACGGAATAGCTTTGGATACTGGAAAAAAATACATCATCATCATCATCAGCCAGAAGACGTCCACTGAACATAGGCCTCTTTACCTTCTGAACAAAAAAGATATGGACGAATTTAATTGAAAGTAATCACGTTTGTGGAAGTACAAAACTCCTTTGACTGTTTTATTTGTTAGACAAATCTTAATATTACATAGAGTTTAGGTGTTGACGAGTTTGGTGTTCCAGTGAAAGTAGAAACCATGACATCCATTCTATAGTTTCCTCCCTATGGGAACGCAATTTTTAGTGCACTCCTAGATAGAAATCTCTCACAAAAAACGGAATTCTTATTATTTAATCGCCTTATAGTGGGTTCCGAAGTTCCGAAATTGAGTGCCAGTTCCCATTTCAGGCTAAACTTGTACGACATTGTCAACCACTCCGTCACTTGTCTTAACATCTGGTAAGCTATACTGTGGTCCAACGCCTAGGCTGTCGAGTAAACAAACTGGAAAACTAAATTTCTCGAGCATCTAAAAATTATAGAATGAAGAATTCGGTCGCACTAGGTCGTAGTATCTAGTTTTTTGATAATAATTACCTGCATTTTTATCTAATTAGATATTAGGCTTTACCTAGTCTGTGATAATACCACAAGAACCGTATTTTTTTAGGAATAAAAGAATACTGTACGAATATAAAAATAGGTATTTGATCGAGCAGACCATCATCTAGTATACCATCTAGACCAACTAGTAGAAGTAAATAGGTATTTGATCTCTCCGGCCTTTCAACTGTCTCTTTGCAGCAAAATTAAGTCGATCCATTGATTTGTTGTTACGTGAAAGAAGGACAAACAAACCAACAAACAAATTTTCGCATATTACTAAAGAGGAATACTAAGTAAGTCTAAAAATCTTGATAGTTTTTCCAAAAATTTCGTTCATAAAGTTGAGTTATAAGTAATGCCTTAACAGACCCTTTTGGGAGTTTTTCTTTGCCTAAACAATGTGAATATTTGACGGAGACCCTTTTTAACGAGCGTGGAATATTAGATTTTTCCATGCGCATACTTTTCTCGCCACCAACCCTTTTATTATAGAAGTAGACCTTTTCGACCGCGGCTTCGCTCACGTGAATAACTTAACCAACCACCATGGTAGTAGGTATCTACCTATCACTGATTATTATTATGAATGAGGATAAACTTATCCATCTTACTAATATTATAAATGTGAAATCAAAAAATAATTGTAAGTAATATTTGACTCTGCATCAATTAGGTGCTTACCACACCAGCAGCCATTAAACGTCCACTGTTGGACAAAGGCCTCCCTCGAGAGGGGTGTTGCCATAATCCCCACGCTTGGCAGGCGGCTTGGGGATCGCAGTTCGTTCACCGTGTACTAATAGGACGCTGTTGCAATTAGGTGCTTACTGCTTATTTATTTAGTACCTAAATAAATTATGTGCAGCTTCGATGTCATCACTCAAAAATGGCGAAGGTAAATATCGTGAGGAAACCGGTACGTCCAAGAACCTCAAAATTGCAAAGACATAATGACATTCATCAACATGCACTGGGCCAGCATGGTGGATCGATATTTTTCCGTAATTTTAAATATTTTTGTAAAAATACCAATCTAATTACAATTACAATTACAATTACAATTCTTTATTAATAACTCCATAGTTACAAGTCAAATTCCTCCAGTACACTTTCTACATCGATGTATATAAACTTATATAAACAGTATATGTTAATAATATTATCATGTGTACATAATTCAAATTAAATAATCTTATTCAATTAAAAATATTATGAGCAAAAATGTATTACAATATATTATGTCAGTATTTCATATGTCAAATTAATTCTCCTAATCTTAACTCTTATTCTTTAAAAAAATCCTCAATCTTATAAAATAATAATTCTAGTAGCCAGGCTCTAAGCTTAGTCTTAAAGCACGCGGTGGATGGTGCATCCCGGATGGAAGCAGGTAAGCGGTTGTAGATCGCGGGCCCTAGGATGTACACTGATCTCTCTGATTTGACGAGCCGGTGCGATGGCGTTACTAATTGCGCTTTCTTCACGTTGCTCCGCAGATTCATCGTGCTATGCACGCCCCTGCGCTGAAATGCATCGAGGTGTGTGTGAGTGAACAGGGCAACCTGGTATATTAGTTCACAGGGCAGTGGCAATATCTGAAGCTCTCGAAACAGTTCAACGCAGGAGACGTCACTTTGTACCCCGCATATGGCACGAACGGCTCGCTTTTGCATCGCAAAAGCTCTATTACGATCGGCAGCACGGCCCCACAGCTCCAACCCGTACGTGATGACGCTGTGGACAGTTGCGAAGTAGCACGTGCGAACGACGCTGCGAGTGGCAGTGCTCGCGAGCCGCCTGAGGGCGAAACACGAGCCCGCGAGCTTCTTGCACAGCTCCTCCACATGTGTCTCCCACGTCAATGCGCTATCTAGGTGGAAGCCTAGCAGTTTGGTACAGGGGACCTGTTGGAGAGCAGTTTGACCTATTGCTACCGAATACGTTTTTGTCATGTGGCCGTTGAGATTGAAGGCCATGAAGCAGTCTAATCTAATAATCTACGATAACTCGCTCTGTCTGTAACTAAGTAGGTACTAAACCTAAATCTCGTTTTTGTACCTCCCACAATTGATCTATTGGAAGACCAA
The DNA here is from genome assembly GCA_932305915.1 of Agriopis marginaria. Lineage (NCBI taxonomy): Eukaryota > Metazoa > Arthropoda > Insecta > Lepidoptera > Geometridae > Agriopis > Agriopis marginaria. The sequence goes on from OW029926.1 coordinate 7,263,332, forward strand.
CAAAAAACACAATAGAGTCTGCAAATTAACTTGTCCGAAAATCCTATTAATATCACCATTATCTCGGCGGCTTGTAAATAAATCTAGTGCGGCTTTTTTGAACATAATCATATCATAAATATCTGTTATATAATGACAATAATTTAAAGCCATTAAAAGTTAGATGCACGCCCACTTTTACGCATAAAAACTAAGTCACGTTTTATTTTTTTTACTCTACCTATCTTTATACATTATCTTGAACTTACAGGTTCAACGTACCTCATTATATACCTGTATTTTTATATACTTAAGTTCATGGGTCAATGTTGGTTCTACTATAATTTGGTAGTCTACATGGTTATACAGAACGGTTATACTAAGCCGAAAGGAAGTCATTATACTCATAATAGACTATCAGATAGGTACCTATTTGATTTCTTAAAAATAACAGTCTTAGTGAAAAATGTTAATAGGAAGGGATGCTTTGTTCCTTTTCCGCACGGTGAGTGTCAGTATGGAGTTTGTATTATGCAAGCTTTGTATATTATATAAGATTTTTGGTATTATGCAAGGACATTATAATATTATATACCCTAAAGGGACATTCCTTGGTATTATGACATTGATTCCAAGTAATAAAAATAATATATAGATTAAAATTAAATGTCATTGGCTTAGAGTCATTGGTTAACAGGTACATTATTTCAGTTGTAAAAGTTGTTTTTATTTGACGTTTATCGAAGTTAAGGTTGTCAGTTCTATTTTCGAATACATTCTTTTTGGTGTAGTCTCTATGGTTAAAGGATTCACTCAAATAAGGTTTCAAAACCAAATACAATTATTTACAAAGAAACGCTATCTCAAAACTTGGTATAAAAATAAAAAACTGGAATTTTGGCACCTACCTACGTAAAAAAACTTAATAGATATTACTACATAGAACTTATAATATTGTACCTACCTAAATACTTAAATAGTAGTTGGACATAATATTCATCAATGATATTATATTATATTCATAACTAACGACCCGTCCGCCCAGCTTCGCACGGGTGTAATTTACGTGCGAAGCCGGGGCGGGTCGCTAGCTATATATATAAACCTTCCGTGAAAATGTATCTAACTGATTGTGAAAACTGCACCAAAATCGTTGATTGAATCAGGCGTTACTTTGCGGAAGTCCATTTTTAATTTTTATATATGTTGAATTTCCGCTTCTACGTTCTACGTTTTTTTTTTCATATTAATTTCAAAATCTATTGTTTATATCATTTAAATTTCAATTACATTATATTTAGAGTGATATATCATATTATTTTCAAAATTTATTGTTTATTTCATTTCAATTAAATCATATTTATAATAAATTCAAAATTTACATATATATTATATAAAATTAATTTCATTAGTACAAATTGTTATAACGAATTTTTTTAATTACTGTTTGTTTCAGGTTAGGTTAATTTTTTATGTAATTAATATTTAAATTCAGGGTATGTTCAAATTAGAATCACAATTATCTATACAGAAAATAGTTTGACCAAAATCCTTATTGTACTCGAAACGACGTAGAAGCAGAATTGCACTAGAAATTCGACATATATAAAAAAAAAAAATGCACCAAAATCCTTTGCGTGGTTTAGGAGGAGTTAGCGGCCATACAGACATACAGACAGACAGACGCGGAAAGTGACTTTAATTTATACTATGTAGAGATAGAGAAGAGATCTGCAGGGCAATCGCGCTAAAAAATTACAGACGAAACCGCTCCACTTCTTTTGGTCGATTTCGTATCGCGCTAATGATTTTAACCAAAGACTAAATGCAACCCGATCACAGTTAGAACGTAGACGCTGTCAAACGAACGTTTGTGATAAAGTTAGAAAACATCAACTTTTTTGCGCCACTACGAAATCGAACAAAAGCTGTGGAGCGTTTGCGTTTCGTCAACGATTCGTCTGTAATTTTTTAGCGCGATTGCCCTGATGTATTAATATTGGATCTGTAATTTATGATAAATCGTTCTGTATCTGACCTTTCAAGCTTGAAAGAATGTCATTGCCGTTAAAATAGTACTCATCCATAATTTCATAGATATGCTCATAATTATGCTCAATGCTCAATAGCTCATATCGTAAGTTACCAAATTCAAAAATGTATCTTATCCTAAAAGACAATACAAAAACTCAATTGGAATATTTACCCGGATTGATGCGTAGGTTCGAATTCTGCCGGTTATTTAAATTTTATACATATCGTCTTTATCATTTAAATAGTAAATGCTAAAGTTTAGAACACTTAATTTCTATATTAATTAATATATAAAAAAAACAAGGATAGTGAGTTAAGCGGAATTATTCATCTAAATATCCAAGTTCAAATGGGATGGATTGTTGAAGTTTCTCAAGTTCGAATGGGACCACTTTCGAAATATAGCAGGTTCCATAAAAAAAAAACATTGACAGGTCTGTTCCTGTCCACAGTTTTCTCGCTTGCACTTTATCACATCATTGAAGATATATATCATCATCATCATCATTAAGCCTATCATGTTCCTCTTTAGGGACACAGGCCTTCTCTCAGAGGATGTGCCCTAATCCACCATGCTGGCCCAGTGCATGTTGGTGAATGTCATGTCTTTAAAAACATAGCATAATTTGAAAAGTAAAAAAAAAACGGCCTGAGTTTTCAAAACTGATAAAACAATATTTTTTTTTACTTCTATGAACACTTACGGTTGCTATTGACTTAACTAACTACTAATTATTTGAAAGAATTTCATAATTATCAAAAAACTATTCCCTATTAACAAATTAAATAGTACCTCAAGTCAATCCTGATCAATGATTAAGGGCTAATTTTCCAAATTTTGTCAATTTTGGTCATTCTATATTGAGTTTGTCTACTACTTCCATTGTATGCTTAATGTTATAAAAATGGTGGTATAAAAAAATCTTTTATCTAGGATACTATAAAGACCAAAACGATTAAAGACATTTCGCTCGATAGAAAAAAATATGAAAATAACACTGATTTTCCTACTCCTGTCTCTGTTATGTCCATCCAAAGGTTGCCTGGAAGAAATCGCTTAAGGCGATAAGGCCGCCTATTATACTGCCGGTCTTGTATTATTTTTTAAGTGACTTTTGTATTTTTATTTCGGTGTATAATAAAGTGATATATTATTATTATGACTCTTTATTTCGATACATTCACGGGTCTAGCCCGGACCTTTGAGAGGCATTGGGGGGCCGAAGCCAACACCAAGAGGCCCTGTTGAATAAAAAATACAATTATGGGGTTTGTATAAAATGGAATATAAAACTATTGTACAATATGGGATAAAAAATCTGGGCTATTGAGGTGAACAACTTATGGATAGGAAAACAGATCTATGGGATGAGATACGGCACCTGACTTATCCTGTCTCATCTCAAAATAAATTTAGGCAGGTGATGACTTGCCACCCACTAAATGGGCCCCCCATAATGGCACCGCATCTTGGCACCGGAGGGGCAACATTGGCGTGGGTGGCTTAGGGTGTCGAGAGGTGTGCTGCACTTTCACTAAGAGCTACTCGCGGCGTTATGCCCTTTAACACTTCCACCCTGGAGCTTAGGTTCTTAGCTCTTGCGGTTTCCACCCCCAAACGGCCGGTTAAGGCAAGCCAGGGGTCAGGGTCTCTGGGGTTTTAAACCCATGGAATCGGGGTACGCGGTGTCGCCACTCACCGACGGCTCGCCATAAAGCCGCCCCTGCGTTTTATGGCGAGCCGTCGTTATTATTATTATTATTTTCATATTTATTTTTGGATTAATTCAAAAAACAATTTATTAAATGATGTCTCTACGATATTTTATTAAAAAGATTTCTTAATTATGGAGGGAATCGTAAAGGTACATTTTACATTATATTATATCCATACGTAGACCGCATCATCGCTTAACATCAGGCGTGATGGGGGTCAAACGCAAGCCTATTTTTTTTTATGCGAAAAATATGAGAAAAATCTCAAAAATAGAACTTGCGATACGCGTGTGTAAGCTATGGTTTTGCCTTACTAAATGCGACTTTTATACGATACCTATAAAAAGCCATAAGGTCATCTAGTAAAAGCATTTCCTTAAAGAGGGAAAACCTTGCTTAAATGGTTCGTGATCCTGACGGACATAACTCTGGAGTCCTAACTAACCTGGTTCATAATTCTCGTATCCAAAATTTGTGTACTGGCAGTCACAGAACAAAACATTCAGCACGACAACAGCGCACAACCACAACACTTTACACAGGACCATCTTGCGAACAACACCGAACATCAGAAAGGACCGGTCGCCTGCATCAACAATATATACGCGGATTTTTTTAAAAACCGGATTTGGACGGCCAGCTTATGTGTGGAAGAGTAATTTTTCACCGGTAAATGATGAAGCTTTAGTCATCGCTTCCCATCAGACAGGATAGACTCGTAGGAACTGTTATTTTATTCTGTAATAGTTCAGAGAAAGCTCTTAAGATAAAAGTACTGTTAGGGTTAAGAACCTTTAATTATGCTTGGGTAAGGTTTGACAAAATTTGCATTTGTTGACAGTTAAGGTATTAAAGATGACATAAGACTGCATTTAATTTGTGCCGCCTGACCGGATACTAAACAAGGTTATTCCAATCAATGTGCCAATGAGCTGACTTTTATATTTGCAAATAGTAGGTAGGTACATTTATCTACACAATTTTTTATGGTAGGTATGTAAGGTGTAAAGGATCCGGAAGACGCAGCGTAGGGAGGCCTCCCACTAGATAGACTGACGACATTGTTAGAGTCGCGGGCATCCAGTGGATGCAAAAGGCAGGCTGTCGGTCAGTGTGGAGGTTAAAGGGGGAGGCCTATGTTCAGCAGTGGACGTCTTCTGGCTGATGATGATGATGATGTAAGGTGTTTATGTCGGGTCTTCACGTATGAGCCTATCTTATTCCCACTACTGAGAGTCAGGCCGTCTTTCAGGAAGATAGAGCTATTATGTAGTGCATGTTGGTGACAGTCATATATTTTTGTGTTTATTAGATTATTTACCTTCACCGTTTTCTGAGCGATGGCATTGAAACTGCACATAATTTATTTAAGTAGGTAGTAAGTAGTAGGTAGGTACTAAATCAGTCATTGGTGCAGGGGCGTGGATCAAACCGGGTGCCGTCAGAAACTTAAAGCTAACTACAGTCCGGCCGGTGAGATAATGCGTCTGACATCTACAATAATATTGTGAGAATTTGCATGAGAACATTTTCTTTTATTATTGAAGTGAAACTTCTTATGCGACTTCAAACAAGGTTGTGTTAAACGTTTAACGCTGGAGGGGGAATAGAAAGAGAAGAGCGAGAGTTTCACTTCTTCCGCGCGGAGGGACTCCACGCACTATTTTTTTTACTGTAGTATATTGGCTACTAGCTTACAATCTTACGATCAAAAGGCTAGTAAAAGTGATCAGAATTTAGAGGTTTTTACAATGACGGTAACTGTCAGATGAATTCTTTCAGCGGCCGCACTTTACTTGCTTATTTCTGCATCATCATCATTTCAGCCATAGAACGTCCACTAATGGCCTTCCCCGTCGATCTCCGAAAGGGCCGGTTGGAAGCGGCCTGCATCCAGCGTCTCCCTGAGAGCTTCTCTTGCGGGTGGACACCCTACGCTGCGCTTACCTGTCCGTGGTCTCCATTCGACATAGTTACGTTGCTTATTTACCTGTTGTTATTGCTTATTTATTGTGATTTAAAGGCTAAGATAAATTATCCAAGTTATTTATAATTTGGCCTAACTTTTGTGTTCTTATCTTTGTGTTGTTTATGTACTTATGTAGGTATAGGTATCAACTAGTAACTATGGATTTATTTTCTAAGTTAGTATAGTTACCGTACAAATACCGTAGGTATAGATCTAGCTTTCTCTCCAGATTGTTTTCTCGACAATTGGGTTTGTGTGTGAGGCATATCACTAAAGAATTTAGGCTATACCTTTAGAAGACGTGGTCTCAGGTTAAACAATTTCTGCGTCTGAAAATTTACATGTTCACGCATTCACCATTTTTATCTGACATAAATATTTACTAAGTACTTAATTTTGGTATAATATATTTCCGAATTTCGCAAAAGTAATATTTATGAAATCAGGTCCACCTTATATAGAACTAGCTGCGTCCCGTGGTTTCACCCGCGTAGTGATGAAAAATGGTGATTGTTATGATGATGATGAAAAGTAGCCTGGCCACACTCTGGCTCAAAAAATCAAAAATCAAAAAATCCATGCAAAAAATCAGGTCGATCCGTTGTTCCGTTGCAGCGTGAAAGAGGAACAAACAAATCAACAAACAAACACACTTTCGCATTAAGTATGTGTCTTTTTTACAAGCTTTTATTTATTTTATTATTTATTTTATTTAACTTGTCTTGTTACTGTGGGTCAAATCTTGCAAATTAATTTTACATTTGACAGCTATCCCCAGTCCCCAACCCACTGAGCTGAAATTTTGCAAACACGTTTAGTTTGGATGACAATTGATTGTTAGCTAAAGTAAGTATTTGCATTTTATCTGTATGGCGGACTCCCAAAGATGGCAGACCAGTTAAATTTTGATATGTGTATCAAATGAAAAGATAAGAAACAACACACCGAACTGGTTGCAGATAAGAAAAATTATATATGACGTCACACTAAATTCAAAATGGCGGAAGCCTAAAAGCTTGTTTAAAAAAAACATAATTTTATAACATTTTGTATTAGCTTTACTTGTAAGAAACTATAACTACCTAGCAATATAAACAAATTTTTGGATGTCGATTTTCTGATTGTCGTATATAAAAAACTTTGCGAATATAATTATGTTATTAATTATGTTAGGGTACAGTACAATAATTTGGTACTGTTGTAGCCAGGAGGTAGATAGTGCAAATCTTCAATAGGTACTAGCACTTACTTTGGGATTTTGTGGCTTGTCTTAACGAGTCCCATACCAAGAATTCCACTATCTACCTCCCGGTGTTATCATTAGCCCTCGTCACCAAGTGTAATGATCCCTTGAGTTTCGAACAACATCAGCCAAATTTCGTCCATGCTGAAGACAGGCATATGCCCTTCAAACTCCACACTGAATGACAGTTTGCCATCTGTATCCACTGGATACCCGCGACTCTTACGATGTCGTCGGCCCATTAATGGAAGGCCTACCTACGCCGTGTCTTTCGGTTCGTGGTCTCCACTCCAAAACCTTTCTTCGCCATCAGTTATAGGTTCTTCGAGCGATGTGGCCTGCCCATTGCCACTTCAACATGAAAACTTTAATAGCTATGTCGGTGACTCTGGTTCTTCGGTAAATATCCTTGTTCCGGATTCTATCGTGCAAAGAAACTCCAAACATATAAATTAGTTCTCTCTATTGCCTGCTGCAGAGTTTTTCCTAAATACACGAGTGCTCCTTTAATTTGTTTTAACGACTCACTAAAGCGTGTTTTTAGTTAATTATTATTAGCGAACTAATAGAGGCCTTTTCGTAATGGGTACCGGTACAAAATTCCGTCGTACCACACATACTTCTCGTATTAAGAGGGGGCCTCCGAAATTTTATGCTAATTTGCCATGATATTCTAACTAAACCAAATATCCTATCAACGTAATAATGGATATATGTGATTTTTCAATTCATTTTCTTTCCGGCACTAAGACAGAAACATAATAGCAAGATATTTACTCGATACTTTATTGTTTTCAAAATGGTGTCGTTTTGCTGATTTTTTTGATTTTTTGTTGGATAGAACTTCAGTCACATATCTAAAATAAATACTCATCGAAGGAAAATATAGTTTGTTTTCCAGTGCTAAGACAAAATTTATCTAGATTAATTAGTACTCTCATAATAAATTATATTCGATTTGAGACTTACGTCCTTTACTTCTAAGCAACTATTCGGTCAAACGGCAAGTCCGATATTCAACCTTATTCTGTTGCGCTTTGTATCTAAATGGCGAAACACGCTCCGTTCAACCTCAGTACCGCACTATGCTCCAACGGGGAAGGACGCACGCGCTTGCTATTCGCCTAGATTTATCTTCCGAGTGCGATTATATCAACACCTACTGTATTTTCAAACAATGGATAACATAAAAAATCTATGGCTCGAACGCGACCATTTGATGCGGCAACCAAGTGTTGCCAATGACCTAGAGCACAGACTAGGTAAAGCTACTATGAAAAAATTACAGGTATTAATAATTATGGATACGACTAGGCTATCTCTCATTAGGGCATCTATTATTATGTACGCTCGGTAATATAGTTACAAGAGTCTAAGTGTTTCGTGTGGAGAGAGAAAGAGAGAGAGAGACAGTCAGAAAGACTACTAAAAATCAAAATTATTAAGTAAAATATAATTTTTGTTGAATAATTAAATATAATAATAATTAACATTTTTTTATTTTTTATTTATAATTTCATAAATTAAATAATTCAAACATACTTAAATAGATTATAGTTATTAACAACCAGGTATAGAACAAACACAAACGTTCATCACATAACTGTTTGTCCTAGGTGGGAATAGAACCCACGCCTCCAAGCTCAGAAGGTAGGTTCACTACCAACTGGACCAACGGGTTTTCGCGTGTTTCGTTTATTTTAGTATAGTATAGCACAGCATAGCATAGCATAGCATAGCATAGCATAGCATAGCATAGCATAGCATAGCAAAGCATAGCATAGCATAGCATAGCATAGCATAGCATAGCATAGCATAGCATAGCATAGCATAGCATAGCATAGCATAGCATAGCATAGCATAGCATAGCATAGCATAGCATAGCATAGCTTAGTATAGCAAAGTATAGTATAGTATAGCATAGCATAGCATGGCATGGCATGGCATGGCATGGCATGGCAAGGCATGGTATGGCATGGCATGGCATAGCAAAGTATAGTATAGTATAGTATAGCATAGCATAGCATAGCATAGCATAGCATAGCAAAGCATAGCATAGCATAGCATAGCTTAGTATAGTATAGCAAAGTATAGTATAGTATAGTATAGCAAAGTATAGTATAGTATAGCATAGCATAGCATAGCATAGCATAGCATAGCATAGCTTAGCATAGCATAGCATAGCATAGCATAGCATAGCATAGCATAGCAAAGCATAGCATAGCATAGCATAGCTTAGTATAGTATAGCAAAGTATAGTATAGTATAGTATAGTATAGTATAGTATAGTATAGTATAGTATAGTATAGTATAGTATAGTATAGTATAGTATAGTATAGTATAGTATAGCAGAGTATAGTATAGCATATCATAGCATAGCATAGCATAGCATAGCATAGCATAACATAGCATAGCATAGCATAGCAAAGTATAGTATAGTATAGTATAGCAAAGTATAGTATAGTATAGCATAGCATAGTATAGCATAGCATAGCATAGCATAGCAAAGCATAGCATAGCATAGCATAGCTTAGTATAGCAAAGTATAGTATAGTATAGCAAAGTATAGTATAGTATAGTATAGTACAGTACAGTACAGTACAGTACAGTACAGTACAGTACAGTACAGTACAGTACAGTACAGTACAGTACAGTACAGTACAGTACAGTACAGTACAGTACAGCACAGCACAGCACAGCACAGCACAGCATAGCATAGCATAGCATAGCATAGCTTAGCATAGCTTAGCATAGCATAGCATAGCATAGCATAGCATAGCAAAGCATAGCATAGCAAAGCAAAGCATAGCATAGCAAAGCATAGCATAGCTTAGTATAGCAAAGTATAGTATAGCAAAGCATAGCATAGCATAGCAAAGCATAGCATAGCAGAGCAGGGCATGGCATGGCATGGTATGGTATGGTATAGTATGGTACGGTATGGCACAGCATGGCACAGCATGGCATAGCATGGCATAACATGGCATAACATGGCATAGCATGGCTTAGCATAGCATAGCATAGAATAGCATAGCATAGCATAGCATAGCATAGCAAAGCATAGCATAGCATAGCATAGCTTAGTAAAGTATAGCATAGCATAGCATAGCATAGCATAGCATAGCATAGCATAGCATAGCTTAGCATAGCATAGCATAGCATAGCATAGCATAGCATAGCATAGCAAAGCATAGCATAGCAGAGCAGGGCATGGCATGGCATGGTATGGTATAGTATGGTACGGTATGGCACAGCATGGCACAGCATGGCTTAGCATGGCATAGCATGGCATAACATGGCATAACATGGCATAGCATGGCTTAGCATAGCATAGCATAGAATAGCATAGCATAGCATAGCATAACATAGCATAGCAAAGCATAGCATAGCATAGCATAGCATAGCTTAGTAAAGTATAGCATAGCATAGCATAGCATAGCAAAGCATAGCATAGCATAGCATAGCATAGCATAGCATAGCATAGCATAGCATAGCATAGCATAGCATAGCATAGCATAGCATAGCTTAGTATAGCAAAGTATAGTATAGTTTAGCAAAGTATAGTATAGTATAGTATAGCATAGCATAGCATAGCATAGCTTAACATAGCATAGCATAGCATAGCATAGCATAGCATAGCATAGCATAGCAAAGCATAGCATAGCATAGCAAAGCATAGCATAGCATAGCATAGCATAGCTAGCATAGCAAAGTATAGCATAGCATAGCAAAGCATAGCATAGCAGAGCAGGGCATGGCATGGCATGGCATGGCATGGTATGGTATGGTATAGTATGGTACGGTATGGCACAGCATGGCACAGCATGGCACAGCATGGCACAGCATGGCTTAGCATGGCATAGCATGACATAACATGGCATAAAATGGCACAGCATGACTTAGCATAGCATAGCATAGCATAGAATAGCATAGCATGCATTTACGGAAGTTGTTTGAAGGCGGGCGGAGGTACGTCCGTGGGCTACTGATGGCATGTGGAACGATCCGGTAAAGTTTTCTATAATTTTTAAAATTTTGTGGTTGTGTGTGGGATTTTGGTGAGGGGGGGTCCGGGTAAGAAGACCAAGTCGTGATCTATACACAAAATCAGGGCAGAATTTGTCTCCGACGCACCGAAATTTTGAAAAAATTGGGAGGTAGGGGGGGGGGAAGTTTCAGGAAATGTTATAAACTAAAGTCCGGATTGACATCCGATTTCCAATTTTTTTTACAAAAATGACCTCATATGTACTGTTTCTGAGATAATCGATGTTTTTTGAAAAAAATTACGAAAATTTTCCGGATTTTTGCGCTATAATATTTTGAAAGGCATCCTTTGCACAAAAATAGCCGAATTTGGGCTTATCAGACGCGTCTTTTTATTTTCTACACACGTGTGTTTACTGTGTTTCTATTTTATTATTATTTATGCCTACCAACTAAATAAACACATTTTTTTTTTTTTAATATTATTTATTTCCTGAAATTGTGAGAGTAGAAAGCCAAAAAAAAATGTATAGTCTATTTATTACACCACTGAATTTTTTATGTTGAAATTTTTTGTTATTTTTAACATGAAATTCCGGTTACGTAATTTCAAACCCAATTTGGGGTCTTTAGGGTTAGGTCCTAAAGCCGAGTTTTTGAGTTTAACGTCTTCGTCTGCCAGAAAAAATGATGCCTATGACGTCAGATTTTTGATTGGACCTTTGTGTCCAAAGTTATGGACCTTCAAAAAATCGGGTATTTAGGGTCCGCCTCGCTACTTAGTAACTCAAGTTACTATGTACATACGAGTCTTAAAATACTAAATGACCTATCGTTGGATAGCCAGTGAAGCTAACTATTCTTGCCTGGATTGACCTGGGACAAAATGTTTGAGGAGCCGGGTATTTCAGGTCGTCAAAATCTTAAGACCTAACTTAGACTATAATATAAACTAAAAACTAGAACTAGTTATATTTCCTAAACCAGCCTTAAAAAATCTGCAAAAAAATTACTCAAATTTAAAATGAGCTTTACTACCTCGAGCCAAAATTTGGGCGTGGTAGGGGGTGGTTTTCACCCTTCTTTATTTATATTTAAATGTATTTCTCACTGATTTCAAAAGTAAAAATCTAAATATTGTATAAAGCTAGAGATAAATATAAACTGTTTTTTTGTAATTTTTTTGGGTTAAAGGTCTGGTTTAGGAGATATGACCCGGGATCGGGTACCCCGTGCCACGAGGTTTTTGGGTTTTTTGGTCTTATCCCGGCAAGTTCAACCTAGCAAAGCATAGCATAGTTCAGTTTAGTTTAGTTTAGTTTAATGTTTAGTTTAATGTTTAGCTTTCTGAAACTGTCTCCAGCGTAATATTTTAATTAGAGAATTTATTTAGGTTATATCAATTTAATTTATATACTTTATTATTTTTATATTGTAGAAAACCTAAAAATAAATAACAAATACAATATTGAAAAGTGAAATAAACAATTTACGGTTTTGCGCGCCGCGACCGAACTCAGCTAATCGCCAAAACACCAAGTGCACCAACACTATGCTTATCCTGTGTGTTATTGCTCCTTGCCGCTTTACAAGGTCGAGTGCGCGAGTTGTGTACACTTTAGCTGCGCGCGACTGCCGCGCTCCCGTGGTTGTGTTTCACACTAATGCGGGTGATGAGAGACGCGCGGGTGAAATCAGAAATTTTTCTTGCCTTATACCCAGTCTTAACAGCATAAAACTAGGCACAACTAAAATTAATACCGTCAACCCCAAAGTTATGCCAATCTCCTTCCTACCTGACCACAACAAAGTTGACCGTATATAGCCTTACCTCGGCCCTTCCCTCAATGACGAAATCTTGTCTATACTTAGTTCGTCCATTTGATAGATAGGTGTACCTCTCAGATCAGGCAAACAAGGGAGATATGGTAAGATAGTGTACTGGGTGAGAACGCTTCAGGCGATCAGGTTTGATACCTGCCTACACTAAAAAAAAACTGACTTCCCTTCCAACACCAATTCCTTCCGAAATATGACCTTCTCCTTCCTCATTTTCCCTACTCGTACTCTTTCCGTATTCACCCTGCTTATAGGCTTGCCGCCCTTTTCTTCATGTGGACTATTAGTTAGTTCATAGGTTTCGCTGCAAGTCTTTACAAAAAAAAAACGTGTGCCGTACCGACGTACAGTTTTGCCGTTAAGCAATTTAGCGGTAAAGTGAAAAAATACAGACCTATTTCTGTGTGAAAAAAGTAGGTAAAATACGGATATATTTGAACACGAACGATAATTTGTATTAAGGCATATCTCCCGTGTTTGTCTGATATGAGGTGTACCTACAGCAATGGTTTCATTATCTACCGCGATTGCGAGGTCTCATTCATTCAGGAATGTCAAGCACATGTCCCTTTGTGCCCTGAATCACGCTCTCGCTGATTAATATAAATGCGAATGCTTGTTACGATTCCAGTTCCGTAACGCGTTATAAACTGGAATGACAACGGAACAGGTATGAGCGTCTTATGTGGAAATAGGCTGTAACAGTAACCTGATTCTAAACGCTGCCAAAGTTCTATCTCACGGGATTGGTAAATAGTGCCACTCGAATATCCACCTTATTATCTAGAAAATGTGAAGACTGAGATCAAGGGAAAGCACTAAAACCATGTTCCGCCACGTATGTTCATACGAATGAGACGAGATGAGGTTTTACCAATCATCATCATCATAATGTCAGCCACATGACGTCCACTGCTGGACATAGGCCTCCCCCATCGATCTCCAAAAGTTGGAAGCGACCTGCCTTACCTGTTTTACCAATAGATACTTTTGAATGTGTCATTACCTACTCATTACAAAGCACTAAAACGTGGTGAATGATTCTTTACTATAGCTACCTACATAGGAGCCATATAACTTTACAGACTTACAACCTTTTACAGCCGTCCCAGTATAAGTAGGTATTTCACTTTCTAAACAAACACACAAAATTTTTGATTTTTTATACTCCAAAATCACGCATCATACGTTTGCATCGTTGCCAGATATAGGACGGACTGATTTAACTAAGGCTAATTGACTTGTATTTATAAAGCCACGCAGACCTCGGTAAAACGTATCTACCTCAGTTTTTACATAACATTATTGCGTATATGAATAGTATTTTTTTTATTAAAAATAGGTTTGTCCTTGACCGCCATCTCGCCTGATGTTAAACGTTGATGCTTTTTTGGCCATTAATGGGCAGGCTAAAGCGATTAAGACCACACCGCCGATACTGCCACGTCTTACGTATTTTACTATAATTCGTATGCCCCAGTAAAGTGGTGGAAACTTTACTACAGACTTCTATGGAGAGTAAACAACATGAAAATACACGTTTCACCTCATTAATAATAATAAACATCAATATCACTTGCCTACACACCAGCATGTTCACGAACATTTAATGAATAATCATCATCATTTTCAGCCTATCAATTGTTCCCACTGCTCGGACTCAGGCCTTCTCTCAGAGAGAGAGAGGATGGGCCCTAATGCCACCATTCTGGCCCAGTGCATGGTGACTGTCTGTCATAATGAATGTCATAACATTATGTATTTGAACTTTTGAGGTTCATGGACATACCGGTTTTCTCACATCAATGTTTTCCTTCGCCGTTTGATGGCATCGAAACGGAGCATAATTTATTTTAGGACTAAATAAGTATTTGGTACCTACTACCTACCTACCTACCTACCTAGTACCTACTTTTTACGGAAGAACATTTAATTCTAGTGGATCTTTCATCGTCAAATAAATTCGATCGAATTTTGAAAGACGGCGTTCGGAACCAAGATTCTGATAAATTTAGCAATAGGTGACCTTTTTTTTTTTAAATTTAATTATTTTTTTCATTACATCTATTTTACAGGATTAACCTAATACAATAGTTTAGTTACAAAAGTCAACCTTTTAAGAAACTAGTCAAGTAGTTAAATAATAATAATAATAATCATCATCAGCCAGAAGACGTCCACTGCTGGACATAGGACTGATTATGATAGGTACCTATATAGGTACTTGCAACAGCCGAATCCATGGGCTTTTAACAAAGTTAGTCCTGCGAGGGGGACCGATGATATACTCGTAACTATATTCCAGTAATCTTTGTGTTGGAAAACTGCTGGCAACATTGCTAAGCGCAGCTAGTTATCTTTAACAATACGGGTATCAGATAACAGAGGTGTATGTACGATGGGTCCGTACGTGGCCAATCTCCCTTAATCTTTCAGTGGGCGTTGTCAATCAAAATTTCACCTCTTAAGGTGAAATTCCTAATAATGAATTCTTTTTTATTTTTCCTTTGGCTAAAAACTATCGTAAACATGATTACGTATAGACCTTTACGATGTCAGTCTTTAGAAATGAGAGAAAAAAGTCGAGAATCTATTAAGTTAATTAAACAACAGAATAGTTACCACTAGCTTTTTCTTTTAATACAAATAAATAGCGATATTTTAGTTTTTATACTGGCCGAACATAAACTGAGGATAATTATTTTTGCCCTAAGCAAATGATCACTAATTATAGCGTCCTTGATTCGCTACCCTCTGACAATAATAAGTTTAAAGAGCTCTTGTATTTTTTACCTCCGACGCAAACAGAGGGTTTTTAAGGAGGAGATTATAAGTTTAACGTTTATAACTATGTATAGTAGACATATTGATTGACATCTTAGTTTTAACAGAATGTTGGTCAAGTAAAGTGAGCAATGTACCACATATAGACAATTATGTCAGTTATAAATCTAAGTTCCTGAATCAAAACGACGGTGTTATTGTATATGTAAAAACAAGCATTAATCATAACATGACAGAACCTAACACAGCTGACTGCAATTGCATCGTGATATCCTGTGACCCAGATACAGTAGTTGCCGCTATCTATAGATCTCCGTCCTTTACTAACCCAGACAACTTCCTTAACAGCCTGGATGGGCTCCTTGAGACATTTTCGACATACAAGACTGTCTTGGTTGTTGGGGATATCAATATAAATATTGATCCTAAGCGAACAATTTTTGATAAACACAAGGAATTGTATCTGGACTTAACAGCGTTCTATGGGTTGTTGCCAACTCATACTCTACCAACTAGAGAAGGCAACTGCATAGATCACGTTCTTCTGAAATCAAATTTTAATGACATTACAACTTTGGTCCTCAACTCTCATATAACTGACCATGCACCACTTCTTTTTCACATGCATTGCTCTTCACTTTCCAAGAAAACCAACGCTATAGAGAAAACACAACTGGACTTACACAAAATAACCGCAGACCTATCTAATACTGATTTTGCACCAGTACTTGCTTGTTCAGATGCAAATAGCGCTACTGACCTGCTGATATCTACTATTTCCAATATCATTCGGAACCACACAAGGGTAGTGAGGCAGTCTCGTAAGACTAAAATGATTAAACCTTGGATGACACCAGGTGTCTTAAGATGCATAAAACAACGGGACAAATTGCACAACGAACTGAGGAAAAATTCAGAAAGCATGATCCTGAAAATTACTTACTGTAGATATCGTAACTACTGCACAAATCTAATACGCAAACTAAAATTAGAATATGAACAAACAGAGCTCGCAAATGCTAAACGTAATCCCAAAGAAACTTGGAAGGTTGTGAGAAACATAGCAAATCTTAAAACGAATTCTTCCTCCTCTACAGACTTGCTAAATTTGACCAATGACCCGGAAGCATCCATAAACAGAGTTAATTCATACTTTGTCAATATCGGTAAAGAACTAGCTGATAAGGTAATTAGTAATAGAGATCGAGTCAGTCACTCTGTTATACATGAACAGTTCACTATCAATAGTGCTAACTCTATGGTGATGTTACCTACTGACTATAAAGAAATTGATTGCCTTATTACGGGTTTACGAAATGATTGTGCCACAGGTTGGGATAACATTCCAACTAAAGTCCTTAAATACGCTCGACAATATCTTATTCCTCCTATGACACACGTTTTTAACCTCTGCATTTCAACAAGTACATTTCCAGACGCGTTCAAAATTGCTCTGGTACACCCTATCCACAAAGGTGGAAACAAAACGAACGTGAATAATTACAGACCAATCTCAGTATTATCTAGTTTTTCCAAACTCTTGGAAAAAATTATAAACAAAAGACTAGCTAGCTACTTAGAGAGCAAAAAACTGATAGCTGACAACCAATATGGCTTCAGGAAGGGGAAGTGTACGGAAGATGCGGTCCTTGAGCTCACAAATTCCATTGTGAAACACTTAGACTCTAAAGACAAGGTCGTGTGCATTCTGCTTGATTTATCAAAGGCCTTTGACACCGTTGACATACCTAACTTACTCCAAAAGATGGAGAATATCGGAATTCGTGGATCAGTTTTGAAACTTTTTGAAAGTTACTTATCAGGCAGAAAACAATCGGTGAAAATTGATGGCCACAATAGTACTGTGCTTCCTATAGGCTACGGAGTGCCTCAAGGTAGTGTCGTTGGACCCCCTCTTTTCACCATTTATATAAATAATCTCTGCAAACTTGCATTACCAAATTGTAAAATTTTAACATATGCAGATGATACCGCTTTACTAGTTCATGGTAGTACCTGGGAGATAACTCAAAAATATGCGGAAGATGCCTTAAAAGACGTGATGGCTTGGCTGGCGTGCAATGTCTTGACGCTTAACGTTGAAAAGACACAATTTATTACTTTCACCCCTACTATGAATGTGCAACCACCATTCGAGTCTTTCAAGATAAAAGCTCACAACTGTGACCAGCTACAGGAAACATGTTCTTGTCTCGAAATAAATCGTTGTACACATGCAAGATACCTAGGTGTGATTATTGACAGCACACTAAATTGGAACAATCACCTACAGGCCTTAGTTCCCCGAATAAGGAAATTAATGTTTGTTTTTAAGCGACTTCGAGCTGTGGCCTCACCTGAACTTCTGAAAACCATATACACTGCGTTAGCTCAGTCAGTGCTGACTTACTGTGTTACGGCATGGGGTGGCACACACGTGACTAACATGCTTGCACTGGAGAGGGCACAAAGAGCGGTTCTCAAAGTCATGTACGGAAAACCACGAAGATATCCGACTACCCAACTTTACAATGACGCCTCAGTCCTTACGGTGAGGCAATTATATATAAAACAAGTGCTTCTTCGCAAACACTCATTATTGCCATACGAACCTAGCGACAAGCGAAGAAAGTATCAAGTCTGCAAAATCACACGACATAGGACATCCCTGGCAATGCGACACTTTGATGCAACATGTTCTCTCCTATATAATAAGATTAACAAGTCCCTTAACATTTACAGCTTGTCTCTGACAAACTGTAAAAAGGTGGTTGAATCTTGGCTGAAAAGCCTAACATACCATGACACTGAAAACCTTCTCATAGTAAGTGAGTGAATTGTGGGTAATGTGAGTGAGTAAACAAACTCTAAACATAATTATCATTATGCTTGCACATACCGACACATTATATTTTTATAAATTAAATTAAATTAATACTATAATTAATTACATTCTGACTACTATTTCTATTATTGACATTATTACTATTAAATAAAAATGTGATCTAGGTACAATTTAATAATTTTATAATATTTGCATGTTAATTCTGACATAAATTTAATAATTGTAATTTTTGCATGTTATTTAAGATATTAATTTCATTTCACAATCTATAATACTCACACGCATGTAGGTACTTAAAAAATATTTGCCATGTAAGGGAAGCCTAACATCAAGATACGGGTGATCCAACCCAGTTTGATTGTTAGCGTAGTTATTATTTCTGTAAAGTACTTAAGTGAAAATAAATTATTTGTATTTGTATTTGTATATGTGTATCTGTCTTACCTGTCTATGTGTCTGTGGCATCGTTGCTCCCAAACCAATGAACCAATTACGATTTAGTTTTTTTTCGTTTGAAAGGTGACTTGATCGAGAGTACTTTCAGGGGCCTTACGGCTAGCTGTTTAAAGCAATCCAAATTAGGTGATGAAAAAAATTGCACGGCCGCAAACCGTATCTGGACGCGTTAAGGTTCACGTTTGCGTGTTTATCCGAACTGCGCGGTTTTGACGTTAGTTTGAGACCACGTAACGAGTGTGGCGTAAGGCTATGATTCAACAAAATCTGATCAGACGTTTAAAGATTATCAGCTCTTTTACAGGGGGTTTAAAAAAATCAATGTATATTATTTTGTCGTTTCTAAATGAGCTTATTTACTTAGTTATGTTTACATTTAAAAAATATAAATTTTACATAAAATAACAACCGACTTCACATAATGTTCAATAGATGGGATTCATCCCCTAACTTTCTTTTAGAGGCAAAATATTTTCTTCTAATTCGTATTGCATACACACAAATTGAAAAAAAAAACTGTCTTAGTGCATTTTTTTTTAATTGGGTATAATGAATAAGCATTAAAATACAAAGGAAGCTTAAAATAAATCTCATAAATAAGCAATTCAGTACGTAGAAGACAATGAATAAATGCATAAAAGGAATTAGGAAGAATAAAGAACTCGGTAATTTACACATCCTTCGCAAAAAGCTATGGAAAATGCAGGGGAAAACCCCAGGAAAGTAAAGCCATTATTTATGCATAATGGGCTTACGATCAAGCCCTAGTTCCAACTGTTTGACCTTTCCTTGTCCTTTATGAACTTTTTATGGCAAGTACGGTGAAATACCGACATAATTATCTAGGTATCGCCACCTATTTCGGCTTATTGCTGTAGGATGCATAAAATTGATCCACGGCATAATACGAAACAATACTATAGAGACTTGCTGACAGTTTTTAATTATATAAAAAAATAAAGCTATTAGGAATCTTGCAGAAATCAATTTCCATTGATTATCTTTGCCTACATAAACTTATTGATTTGTTAGGTACCCTAAAAGGTCATGACATAATTATTATAAACTACTGTAGCCCAAAAACTCAGTGGCAAAAATTGGCAGCCAGCCACCAAGAATTAAGACGTTCGCGTGTTTTTATTGTGACCTTGAGTTGAGCAAATGATCTTATCGACTACTTTTATACTCAAATGTCGTAACTATTGACCTCTTAAATAAGATCGCTCAAAACGTTTGTGTGAGAAAACGAACTTGTTTTTAGATGGGTGTGTTAAAGAAGTAAAAACCAATCATGAAAATCAAATACGATCTACCTTACAAGGTTGAAATGCAGTTCCAATGTAAAGGAACCGGTTTAAAAAACACGAGCATAAATTAATATGAATACATTCAAAATATGCACTTTATGTTCACAAAACATTTGCGTAGCTGTGAGTTTACAAAACAAGATAGCTTGAACTTGTCTGCCCTTTTATCAGTACCGCTTAGTGATTAACACTCCATATTTTTTCTTTTATCGTGTTTGGGTGCAACAAACTTAAAAACTGTACTTAAGGTCCAGCGACCACAAGGTGGGTGTATGTAGAGGGTCTCTTTCATAATTGTTTTTATGTCAATGAACAGATTGCGGAATTTGCAGTGATTGTTTAACAGCCGCACTCAGAGACGTTACGAATACTTGTGAATACTTAAAATAGCTCTGTGTCGTTTTCATGTGTGACAATTTCCGTCAACGAGAACTTGACAAAGTAATTTTAAGTATTCCTTAACTTATGATTGTCAGTGTGATTATTATCAATCACAGTTCTTTAAAACATCACATATTATTATACACGAATAATTTGCAGTAGTATTGTTTTATTCCAAATTTGTTTGTGAAAAAAGATATTGTAGACCTTATTTTTAACCAAATGTCGGTCACGTGCGATCTCATCAATTACTCGTAGGTATGACATGCTCGTTGGTTTTTAGGAGAGAAAAAATCAGATTTTTGGACTAGTTTGATTTCAGAGACAACCATAATTCAATATAAGGTACGTTTGACTGAACTTGACATGGGCTGAGAGGACCAATAAAATGTAAATCGAAATGTCTGACATCTAAACCCCCAAGGAATTCTAGAATTGGTTTTATATTGCGAGATATTTAACAAGCAAAGGTCGTCTAGATTTTTTACAGCATTGAGTACTTGCAGAGGTACATAGAGTACCTATTAAAAAGGGTCATTGTCAATGACACTTTATGCAACTTATTGAAGTGCTAGGTAGCGCAAAAAATTAACGAGCTTACCAAAAATAAAAATCACGTGATTTGATCACATCCTAATAGCATCCATGACTGGAAAACTTTTGATATGGGAATTGTTATAGGTTTTCATAGTATTATAATAAGAGTAGTTACTAATTCAAAAAGGACTTTCCCCATAATCAAATTTAGTGCAACTGTATATTGGGTATATACAGATTATACAGTAGTAGACTGGCTCATGAAATGGCTGTAGAGAAACGTGCCAAGAAACTCATCAGCAACGAATCCTTAGTTCAGACTAAGCTTCTTAGTCTTGCCCATCGACGTAAAGTTGCTAGTCTATCGGTTTTTTTCGGACACATTTCGGAGAGTGTGCATCGGATCTGCACGATCTAATTCCCTCCTGCCCTATTTTTCTATCGGACTGCCAGAGCGGGCACGAAAAATCGTCACTGCTTTATGGTTGGTATTTCGAAAACCCGAACGAAGCGTTTTGATTCCACTTTTATTGTGCGAACTGCTAGTCTGTGGAATGCGCTGCCTGAATGGGTGTTCCCCGATGATTACAATTTGAGTCTCTTCACATCGGATTTTTCTAGGCAAGAGTGCTCCAACGTAGACCGCATCATCCTTAACATCAGACGACGAGATAGTGATCAAACGCAAGCTTATTATAAAAAAAGGATTTTTGGCGGCATGTATAGCAGATAAATATATACACGAGTTTTTACACTTGCGATCTCTTCTTACTTACTAAAATTGCGCCATTTATCTCTCCGGTGACAGGTCATGGCTGGACAGCATAAATTACATCTTATATTATTACTATACTTTATATTATTTTAGTTAGAATTCTTCTCTGCAAAGAAGGAAATAAGTTATAAGGATATATATATATATATATATATATATCATTCTGTGATTCATTGCATTTATTACAATCAGTCTGATAAATAAAAATGACTAATAAATTGGATCAGGTTGAAGCATATTTATATTTAAATATCTTTAAAGAATGCGGTTTTAGGCAGGATCTTGGCAGCTGCTCTGATGTTATGTACGACGACTTCATAAGCTTTTTCTGCTATTTTGCAAATGGTTTGTTTTCTATAATACTCTGCGTTCGCTAAGTACTGAGACTGTTTTGTCTTGCCAAGATCATCTGAAAAAGTTAAAAATTTTGTTATTAAGCAAGCAAACTGTGATGATGAAGTAACCAAAATGTATCTTGAATTCCGATACTATAGGCAAGGTCCATGATAAAAAGGCACCGCCTTTCTAATTTTGAGCATAATCATGCCAACTTAAAAATTTACCTCTATCATTGCATTTGCCTCTACATTTATATTTGTTGTATCTATCTAGGTTATCTAGGTTATTAGATAGCCCGTTGGTCGAGTTGGTAGTGAACCTGCCTTCTGAGCTTGGGGGCGTGGGTTCGATTCCCACCTAGGACAAACATTTGTGTGATGAACATTTGTGTTTGTTCTATATCTGGGTGTTAATATCTATTTAAGTATGTATTTAAACCTATATATGTATATATATATCAGTCTCTGGCAGCCATATCACAAGCTTTGCTTAGTTTGGGGTCAGATGACCGTGTGTGCAAAAATGTCCCGAGTATATTTATTTATCTATTTCTTGTAAAAAATCTTTTTGGTAATTTTCGGTGGTTGACCAACTTTTTGTCTTCTCTATCTCTATCTCTACATAGTATAAATTAAAGTCACTTTCCGCGTCTGTCTGTCTGTCTGTGTGTCGGTATGGCCGCTAACTCCTCCTAAACCACGCAACGGATTTTGATGCAGTTTTTACCATCAGTTAGATATTTTTCCACGGAAGGTTTATATATATAAAATAATAACAAGCGACCCGCCCCGGCTTCGCATGGAAATTACATCCGTGCGAAGCCGGGCGGGCGGGTCGCTAGTTTATTATAAAATGTGTTTTTGATGCACTGGTAGAAAATGTTTAGCATTAAGTCCTCAATTTGTACATTTCTACGTGGTTGTAAGAAAGTTACAATAATTTTTAATGATCTTCCTGACAAGCATGTTATTATAGGAATGTCCAGATCTAGGCTTAGACAGTGATTGATTAAATTTTGACTATGCTGATTTAAAATGGTATGATGCTGGTATGTTGTTATTAAAAGATTACATTATGTTTCTTCCTTATCACCTAAGATACACTTGCACTTTGATGTGATCGTCGGTCAAGTA
Source organism: Agriopis marginaria (assembly GCA_932305915.1). Classification (NCBI taxonomy): domain Eukaryota; kingdom Metazoa; phylum Arthropoda; class Insecta; order Lepidoptera; family Geometridae; genus Agriopis; species Agriopis marginaria. The sequence goes on from OW029926.1 coordinate 7,286,656, forward strand.
AAATTAAACATTTACAATCTCAAATTGAAACAGGAGTTCATAATTATTAATCCTACCTAACTGTTGGTTACTTCAATGTTTGATAATTAATTTAGTCAGGCCCATTTTCTATCTTTAAGATAAATTTGAATATTATATGAGTTTACCATGCTCTAAAAATATTTGACTGTTTTGAGAATAATTCCATTAAAACAATTAATAAAAACAAAAATACCGTTAAAACTTAAAAAACGCGTCCTTTAAAAGCATAAGGCCTATCTTTATTGCGAAACCCTATCGACGAGTTATTCACGTCATTGTGTTGAGCTCACCATGGGTTCTTTCTTTTGATTACCATTTATAAATGTATACTAGACATCATTAGGAACTTTAAATACCGAACTTTTTTTTAAAGTACAATATCTGAATGTAGACAAAACAAACTTACCACTCATTAAGGTTTCTTGTAGTTGCTGATTTACAGAAACCTTTGGCTCATCAATCACTTCACAGGTTAACGTCTCAGGTCCTACGACAAAATATTGTACACCTTTGCTGTCATTTCTCAGATCATAGTTGTATCTGGCTGTTCCTAATACGCCTGGAATAAAAAAAATATATACTTGAGAGAATAATATGGCAGGACCGGAACCCGGAATGAGTTAGATTCGGATCCTGCCGCTGGTTGGACGCAAAATTTCGAATTGTTCCCCACACTCTCTTTTCTGTGGTTCTCAAGTGAATACGGGTCCCCATAACAATTAAATTTTATTAGACTAATTTAGACCACGGCTGTATACTAAAAAGAACTCCTCAGACAGGTTCTTTTTTAAATAAATATTATAAAGAAAAAACCCGCCATATTTTGATTATTTACGAGTAGGGTTACCATATAAAAATTTGAAAGGCCCGGAAATAAAGCCGGATATTTAAATAAAAGCCCAGATATTTTAATATGTTCGTTAAAAAAAGGTTTTTGTTTTGTGTTTAGGCAGACGTTGTTTGTATTAAATCGCCCAAGCTAAAAAAGCTGGACAAATTATAAAGCCGGAAAAGTCCGGACATGTTCGATGAAATCCAGATGGATGGTAACCTTATTTACGAGTAACAAACTTAGATTAAAAAACCATGGATAGGTCATTGTATCCATTAAAAACTAAGCTCTGATACAATGTTGAAGTGCTCTGAAATTAGATTAAAATAAAGTACTGTAAGTAATCTAAATTAATTATTAAGTAAGTGAGGCTTAATACACGTGAATAAGATAAAAAGTCATCTCAAAGTCAGGTTATCTGAGCGTGTATACACTAATCGCCGAAGCTTTGTTTTTTTTAATTACTACATATTAATTGATTTATTTTAAATTTTTGGTAATGAGGAAGAAGGAAACATCATAAAGGGCAGTCAATAAAGAAAATTAAAATTAATTATACCTACCTACTCAGACGATATTGCTTCTGTGGTAGTGCTATCTTAAAACGTACCTTATTATTGCGTTACTAGTGGCCATTTCGCCCTCATGGGCAAACTAGCTGTGAATATAATAGTTAACTAATATTCTAACTATTATCTCGATTGTGCTTCGAACCGTTGCTGTTGATAAGTTATCTAAGATACCCACTTACTTGCCGTTGCGTAGTAAACACCCTCAAATGATTTTCCCTCTAATTCAATTTTGAAATCCGAAACTATATTCAAATTTGCTCTTGTTTTCAAAAGCACTGATTTAGCCGTTGTGTCCATCCTGGAAATAAAGCAATAATAAAATAGAAGAAAAATATAATCGGCTTCGATTCTTGTGTACCGTCCTACTTGCATAACATAATTTTGTAAACGGTTATATGAAGCAAGAATCCTTAGTTCGGATTAAGCTTCTTAGTCTTTAGCATCGACGCAAAGTTGCTAGTCGATCGGTTTTTTAATCGGATCCATTTCGGAGAGTGTGCATCGGATTTGCATGATCTAATTCCCTCCTGCCCATTTTTCTATCGGACTGCCAGAGTGCGTACGAAGAATCGTCACCGCTTTATGGTTGATATTTTGAGAACCCGTACGAAGCGATTTGATACCACTTTTATTGTGCGAAGTCTGTGGAATGTGCTGCCTGAATGGGTGTTCCCCGATAGTTACCACCTAGGGATATACGGATAGATACAAGTCTTCAAATCACAAGTGAATCGGTTTCTTCTAGGCAACCGTGCTCCATCGTAGACTGCATCATCGCATAACATCAGGCAGTTGGCGGTCATACTCAAGCCTATTATTAATATGAAAAAGCAAAATCTGCATTTCCTTTGTAAATGGTAACCAAATCATGTCTTGAACACAAATTAGACACACTCACACTCTAAAGTATAAAGTATATAAATAATGAGTCGATGACAAATTTCAGTTCATTACCAAGTTACAATTGATAATTCCTTACCTTTTTAAATTGATAATTAATTGCATTTTGTGGTGGTACGGAACCCTCAGTGCGTGAGCCTGACTTGCACTTTGCCGGTTTATTTTGCTACGCTAAAATCTATGACTTAATTATACTGTAACATGATACACTAGAGCTTGAATATGTCTTTAAATTATTGGTACTTTTTGAGAAGTCAGGTAGCCCTGTCACTGCAACCAGGCAGTCATTGCTTCCGAACTATGTTGCAGTTTGGAAGATATAACTGTCCCATTAGGTATTTTCTTATTATTTATTTAATTTTATTAATAATAGGCTTGCGTTTGACCGCCAACTACATAGATGCAAAGATCTGGATCTACTTCTAATTACCTAGGTCCTCACAGCAGTACTTATAATTATGAATATATAAGTAGTTTATGGCAACATATTAAGTCATTGTACCGAATCTAAAGTTACGGAATAATTAAAAATTATAGCCAACCAAACACAAATAATGGAGCTGGTTTTGATACAAAAACCACCAAAAAAACGACTTTAAGAATGGTGCAGTATTGGCCATTGGCATTTAAAGGGTGCAAGGTTACTTACTGAAAGTCGGAAATCTTTTGGTTTCTCAGCCCAGTCACGTTCAGGTTTTTAAAGTTGAATACGATACCCAGGCTTGCATCCACCACGTGCGTTAAAGATATAGGAAGTACCAAGGGATCTATTGCCTTTATGTCATACTGTGGGATTCCCTTGCTTGTTTGCTCCAGGAATTGTTCCGTAGAATGGCTAAGGCATTCCATATCACTTATTGCACAAGGTTCCAGTAGCTTTTCTGTAAGAGGCAAAGTATAAGAGTGAAAGATCGTCATAAATAAAACTGCTTGCTCTTTTTGGACATACTATATTATTACTAGCTGACCTGGTAGACGCTGTCCTGCCTTAGAACTATCAAACGCCTGAAGTTAAAATCGTCGTTAAGTTATCTGAAATTTTCAAATTTTCTGCGCAATTTTCTTAAGTTTTCTTTCCGTAAGAACCTTCTACAAAATATTAGAATACTTGGAAAAAAAAGATGAATGAAATCGGTTAAGTCGTTCTCAAGTTATGGCGTGACCAAGGTAAATAGTGATTCACTTTTTATATACATAGATAGATAAATAGATATATAGATTGGTTGCTTTTAATTGGCTAATTTTAATTTTAATGTCATGATCTTTAGAATATTATTAAATTATAGAAGATATGACCGTGAAAAAAAATAGTCAAACATTTATAAAAAGTTCTCTAACTACCTATCAAGATGAAAGAATTTACTCAGTAAGGTAAATGCTCCGTGCAAAACTTATTAGTCTAGATTCTAGATACCAGACTTGGTATATAGCAAATAAAACTTTTACCGTTTAACTATACCAAGCTATTTCTCGTAGTAGATGCCTACTTTAGTATTTATCTTGTGAGCTTACATAATAACCTTGTCTTGGGAAGAGGTCAAAATTATGAATTAAAGAAAAGAGAAATAAGTTTATTGCTATTTTAATACTGACTAAATAATAGGATAACTAATGGTATGGAGAACATGAAGGCTCGTCGGTTAAATGAATAAAATGTACAAAAAAGGACTGTTTTAAACTATCACGGTTGTTCCAATTGTATTGTGATTATTAACAAGATATTAACCGTGCCGTCTTCTCATGAACATGATGCATGTAACTGCGCCGAAATATCAGGTGTCCCACAACCTACCACGGTAAATATCCCATTACTAATCATATACAAAAAAAAAAAAAACGCAACAATACAAATATGAAATGGCTAGGTTTGACTTGGCTTTGGCTTGGCTTTAATATGGGTTTAAAAATGAATATTTACAAGAGCTTTTCATTGTCGGTATTAGTAACTAAAAACTTTCTTTACCTAGTCTGTGGTAGTAACTTTTTTGTAAATAAGAAGAGTGGCAAACAGGCATTCGCTGCGCTTGATGCTACCTATGGACAACTGAAACACTAGCAATGTTGTTGATGATTTTTTCAGCCCGGACATATAGTCGTAGACACCTTTTAAGCAAATTTTTGTTTTAGGCTATGGTTGCAAATGACACAGTGGAAACGTGAGCGTATCGTATCCGTAAGGGTAAATTTAGCAGCTGTAAAGATGTAAACTATCCGATGATTCATAAAATTGTCTAAAACTAGCTGCGCCCCGCGGTTTCACCCGCGTTGTGATGAAAAATGGTGATGATGATGAAAAGTAGCCTATGTCACTTTCCAACCCTAGAACTCTACCCATGCAAAAAAATCAGGTCGATCTGTTGCTCCGTTGCTGCGTGAAAGATTAACAAACTAACCAACAAACTTTTCGCATTTATAATATTAGTATAATAGATGTAACCAGGTGGTAATGAAATAATGGTTAAAATCCCAGTACACACCTCCATCAGAAAGCACTAACGGAGCAAAGCTGATCACCAACAAATAAATCCACTTCATCTTCACACTTAGCTAAATGTCCGTCACAAAAATGGTCACAATCGTAACTACTAACGAAATAACAACCCGATAACTTTATATACGAACTGATTGTACAATGTATATCAATACAAATATTAAATTACCAGTGTCTGTTACTGGTTAGAATGAAATGTTCTGTCATAGGTCATTAAATTATCAGCATGCACTGAGAGTAATGATAACCAACCATACTCAGTATTATTTTACTAAAACCTATCTACTAATTAGAATGTTGAAAGAATTAATTTTTTTTCAATTTGTTCGAATTTTTTATCATTATTTTGACTTCTTCGAGATAAATTGTAATTGCCGTACTGGTCAAATACTTAGAAAACCCTTAACTGCCGAGTTATTTAAAAATTGAACGATCTTTTTTACTTTGAAACATGACAACTAAGGATTCCACTGTTCATCACATTGGTGACATTATTATTATTTGACACATAGATTCTAGGACAAAAAAAAGTTAGGTCTGTGACATTACCACAATTCTCTAATATTCATCTATATCATAATAAAACTTTATCAAAACCCATTATTGATGTAAGTAAATAGGGGGAAGATACGGGACGAACTTCTTGACGTGAACCGCACAAATTAGGCTCAAGGGCCTAATCAACTTCAGTCACAATCGAACTATCGTTTTGATAGCACGCGAATTACTTGTCAAATTTGTGTTTAAATAAAGCAGCAAAAATTACTTCCTGCGTTTTCACAAGGTACACCAACAGTTCGAAGACAAAAAACAAGTTTCACGGCATTACTTTTCACTCGTAAATACTTAAAATCCAATCCAATTAACTTAATTTTCTTTATAATTATGTCACTTCTATGGTCTAGTGTAGTATCTAATGAAGCGGTGAAGTTGACGTTTACAGTGTAGACGTCAACGTCGCCGCTGACTCAAGCAGAAACAAAGTAAAAAAAATATTTTTGGTTGTCACGCGTCTTCCCCCTTTTTAAAACAGTCATTGTCAAAACCACACTCTTTTAATATCCATGTAATTTTATTCATTTGGAGTGTCGAAGAAAAGACTCGGTAAAATGTTTTTTTTTTTATATATAAAATAGTCTTGCATTTTACACCATCTCATCTGATGCAGGGCGAAGATGATACGGTCTATGATGGATCATGTTTGCCTAGAAGAAACATAATCATTTGCGACTTGAAGACACCCAGATTGTAATAAAAAAGTGAAAAAGTGCTTCGTACGGGTTTTTGGAATATTTGAAGAAACCTTTTTAACTGTATCTGTAGTTGTATTTTTAACCATCGACACAAAAAGAGATCTGTTACATCGTAAGTCCCAAACGGATGGACTGATTGTGAATTCGTTTTTGTTATACTGTCCAAATTACATTAAAGGCCGGATATTAAATTAAACTCCGAGCCTCTATTATTTTATCCATTGATCTCAACCCCTTTCATTAACTTTGTCTCTACAAACATCGGTCTGTCTCTGTACAGATTATAAACTAAGTCAACAAAGCTAATTCAACTTATCTTTAATCGACATCATCAAATCGGCCGCTGTATCGGGGATCAGTATTCATAACTCAACCACAAACATAGAGCAGACACAGAGAAGAGATGCCTAGTCAGTTTTATTATTTACTGAACATAGCAATAAATAACACTGAGAGAGCAGCTCGTTACTCGGTTTATTTTTTTAAGTTCTGACAGCTGCAATTAGGTACATTATAGAACCGAATGAAAACCTAAGTTTAATATTTTCCTGACAAAAACCTGCCATACAAACTTTCGTTCAAAAACCTAGCAAAATTGATCAGAATTTACGGGTTTCATGCAGCTTATTTCAAACTATTGCCCCTGTCAAAGCTAAAAAAATAGCCCAAGTTTAATTCACGATAAATTTCATGTTCCATGATAGGCCGCATCATCCCTTAACATCAGGCGAGATGGCGGTCAAGCACACAAGTCAAATACAAAAATAAAATAATTAATTTAAAGTTTTAAAACAAATTTCCGAAGTTTTCGTATTCTCTCAGCAAACCCTTTTCTTTGATTCCCATACCATGGAAGTATATAAAATATAATTGGTCAGCCATCTTTGGAAGTCTGCCATATTGGATTTAGAATGACGTCATTTAGCTAACCTTGTACTGTCATCCAAACTAAACGTTTATGCAAAATTTCAGCTCTATCGGTTGGGGATAACTCTTTTCAAATTCATTTGCAAGATTTGAAACATACTTGTTACTATTATGACTGTATTCTGAGCCAATACTAACAAGACAAGTTGAAAAAAAAAACCTGTAAAAATACGATTTAGAAGACGTCAATCCTCATCTATATAGAACTACCATGCGTAGTTGATTATGCCACCTCCCTTTTCTAATTTCTTAGTTGCCAACAATACAACTTCCAATCTCAAAGTGGAAACTACTTCGAAGCCAAACTATTAACATTATGATTTTGCGTTTCTACTCGAGATTGCCCCAGCTGAAACCATGACCACACCCGAACATTTCCGAACATTTCCGAGCCACTTGATAACTGTCCCGAAATTAGATCAGACCGTCCCGCGGGAGAATTAATTTTGTACCCTAATCAAACTTGGCCCATGTTCGGCGAAGTCAGTTAAAGTCGCCTGTGAGATATAAGATGCGTGTAAGGCACATGTAACTCGACTGTTATAACTTTGCGGAACAGATTGCAACTGGCGTCCGGTTTTATGTTCTGCTCCACAAATTAAATTTTGGGAGTATTTTGGTAAATTTAGGTCACTGCAACAACTTAAAAAAAAAAAAAAAAATAGGCTTGCGTTTGACCACCATCACGCCTGATGTTAAGCGATGATGCGGTCTACGTTGGAGCACGCTTGCCTAGAAGGAACCGATTCACTCGTGATTTGAAGACACCCAGATTGGTCTCTCCAGATTGGAACTCTTAGGTCGGTGATAGGTACCTACCTCCCATTGCGTGATTTGTAGTTAAAATAGAAATCAAATAAATCAAAATTGTATCATATTCGATACCTACTGGTTGTTTTATGAATACTATCATAATCATCATTATCAGTTTTTCATTTTCCCACTGCAGCAGGCCTAGCATGGGCCGTGGACTAATTGTCTTTCCACCGTTTTTATCCCGCGAGAAAAAGACAAACGTATCCATATTCTGGCTTTGTCGCGTCTAGGCGTGAATAAAAACGGTGGAAAGACAATTTATCTACTGCCCATGCTAGGCCTGCTGGGACACAAGCCTTCTCTAAGAGAGACTTGATGTGACTTGGGTGACTTGATCGAGAGTGTTCTTAGCTATGATTCAAGAAAATCTGTTCAACCGTTTGAAGATTATCAGCTAATTAATTGGGGGTTTCAAAAATGTCGATTTACACTTGTCTTAAGGCAATATTCATATTCATCATCATAATTAGCCCACATCAGTTCACATACATGGCACACAGGCATAATCATACGGACAACCATCCGTGGCATTTACAACTGGACGCTACCGTGATAAGATAAATTGTAGGTTTTGGTTGTTTTTCCTATATTAACAATTGCCTAGTCATGTCAGTTAGACACGAGGCTTTCGGGTGACCTAAAAGCTCTGAAATTAGACTGGCAATTCAGTCATGTTGTTGTTCACACCACTATGATAATATAATAATATTCGGGACATTTTTGCACACACGGTCATCTGACCCCAAACTAAGCAAAGCTTGTAATATGGCGGCCAGAAAATGATATACATACATCTATATTTTTAAATACATACTCAAATAGATATTAACACCCAGATATAGAACAAACACAAATGTTCATCACATGAATGTTTGACCTAGGTGGGAATCGAACCCACGCCCCCAAGTGCAGGAATCAGAACGCAGGTTCACTACCACCTAGACCAACGGGCTATCCAAACGATAAAACAAGATAAATAAAGTGAAACAATAGGAGATCTTATCGCTAAGAATGATCTCTGGGGCTTACAAATCTGGCCTGAAGCACATTTACTGCGCGTAACTGTGAAAACTTATGTACCTTACCTTAGCTATTTATAGGAGTGGAAACTTGAGATTTTGCTCCGCGCCGACGTCGAGACGAAAACCCATACAGTTGTTGGTTTAGGATCCCATCCAAAGCTTGGTTAGTTAAAAATATCAAATATTAGTCAAGACGTTAACGGTTTGGGGTATAAAGTTATCGCCGTGCATTTTCTGGGGCTTTGCGTTTACCCAAAGTTTGCCGACGGCCTACGGATTGTTTTGTTCACCGACTACTGGCTCAATTCAGGAGGTTCTAATTTGGCCTGTATTTTTAGGGTTCCGTAGCCAAAGGGTAAAAACGGAACCTTATTACTAAGCCTACATTCTCTGTCTGTCCATCCTACCTTTAAACTGCTATATCTTTCGAACCGTAATAGATAGCCAGTTGAAATGTTCACAGTATATTTATACATACATAATTATACAATATTATAAAAAGGAAAGATTTGTATGTATGTTTGTAACGAATTGGCTCTAAAAGTACTGGACAGATTTTAAAAATTCTTTCACCATTTGAATGCTACATTATCACTGATTAATATAGGCTATTTTAATAGGCTATATAACTGTACCCGTGCGGAGCCGGGGCGGACCGCTAGTGTAATATAAAAAGTCAAAAGGTAAAAATGAAAGGGAGGTCCCCATACAACAAACGTGTTTTTTTACGTATTAGCTCTAATGTAAAAATGGTAATTAGTAATAATGTTGCATCATTCTTCATATTTTGATAAATTAGATAAAGTAGGTACCTATACCTAGTTATTTTCAGTTTTCTTTTAGTTTTTACTTAATTTATGCCACTTCCAAAGCTACGAAACAAATTTAGTGTATAATCGTACCTACGAACTGTTTAGCATGCTTGAAATTTAAATTTGTTTTCGGTCATCATTTTAAATTGCTTCGCAAATTATTTATGGTTTAGCTAACAATTTCACATTATTTGGACGGGGTATTGTGCAACTACATGACGTGTTCAAACGTGTCTCTTTAAAAAAAAATTGGTTTTTGTAGGCTAGCATGCTCCATCGTAGACCCCGTAATTCTTTGACATCACGCGAAGTGGAGGTCAAACGCATCCCTATTATTTAGTAATAAAAAAAAGTTTGTAAGTGTAAGCTTGTAAGTAAAATTGTAAGCGTTGTAAACCATGGTAGCCCATTGTAAGCCGTGGTAGCCCATTTGGGAGACCACTAGACTTGAAAGCGTGAGGACGCGGGTTCAAACGCCGGGCCCGTACCAATGAGCTCTTTGGAGCTTATGTACGGATTTTCATACCACTGGCTTTTCGGTGAAGGAAAACATCATGAGGAAACCTGCATACGAGGAGACGAGTTGGGTTTGGGAGACCTCAAGACGAGGGTCTTTGACCAGTGTGTGTTGCCAGTGATGACATATGGTACTGAGACGTGGTCCTTAACCGTTGGCCTTTTGGAAAAACTCATAGTCACTCAGCGGGCAATGGAGAGAGCTATGCTCGGAGTTTCTTTGCGCGATAAAATCCAAAACGTCGATATTCGCCAAAGAACCAGAGTCACCGACATAGTTGTTAAAATTTGCAAGTTAATGGGCAGGCCACATCGCTCGAAGAACCGATAACCGATGGGGAAGAAAGGTTCTAGAGTGGAGACCACAAACCGGAAGACGCAGCGTAGGGAGGCCTCCCACTAGATGGATCGACGACATTGTGAGAGTCGCGGGTATCCAGTGGATGCAAAAGGTAGGCTGTCGTTCAGTGTGGAGGTTAAAGGGGGAGGCCTATGTTCAGCAGTGGACGTCTTCTGGCTGATGATGATGATGATGATATAATCTTAGTATACTATCTTTGGCGATGTATAACCATGATACCTGAGTGATTATGATACGTACAATTTCCTTACAAAAAACAAGGACATGAATTGAAGTCAAAGAGTAGTATGATGAAAGAAAACAAGGTCTTCTACTCTGGCAGTTGTCCCAGAATTACGTCACTGTCAAGTTGCCACTTTATCCAATCAGCTGTTACGTGGTGTATCGTCATCTCTCTCGAACCTGTTGTAAATTGACATCATGACATCATTGCGGGACGCCCACGTGGACATTTTTTCTCGGATTGCTATACCTGCTTGGTGCGGAAAATGGATGATACTTTCCACAATATTGTAGTAAAACCACACCTACGATGTTACTGAAAACCCGGACAAAAAAAAAAACAATTTTATTTTCATATTTTTTCCCCTTTTTATGCGTTACCCACACACAATTTGTTTGCAGAAGACCTCTGCTGAAACCTGGGGGGAGTTAGATAACTGAGCTATTCAAGCTGGAGAGACGGTGACCTCTGGCAGAGTTCACTGTCCCCCAACATTAGTTAATACAATTTGTAACAGACGGATGCCATATAAAATGTCCCAACGCCCATTGCAGCGGTTTCATAACATCCCGGTTTGTTTACATTTTAGTTACCATAAAGTTAATTTAAACCAAAAACTCATTAAAGCCAGGGGTCACGTGTAAATTGTGGCGTTTAGCTCACCCGTATTTAATTATGGCCAGTATAAATCACGGGTTCCAGTGCCCAGCTGTTGCGATACGAAAAGTAAGTACAGTTAGGTAAACTTGGTTTAAATTGGTGTAATTCATCATTATTGTGTATTTGTGAGGCGAATACGAAAATGCGTGTAAAAACCCTTTTATTGTTAGCGAGTGATTATCATTATGAAAAATCTTCGTAGCTACCAGTACTACAACCAAATAAACTGGCCAAGTGCGATTCAGACTCGTGCACTGAGGGTTCCGTACCACCACAAAATACAAAAATGTTGTGCAAAAAGAGAACATCACGCCCATCATTGTTATGTACTTGTGAGCCGAATAAGGAAATGCGTGTAACAACCATTTTATTGTTAGTGAGTGATTATCATTATGAAAAATCTTCGTAGGTACCAGTACTACAACCAAATAAACTGGCCAAGTGTGAGTCAGGCTCGCGCACTTAGGGTTCCGCACCACCACAAAATACAAAAAAATATGCAAAAAGACAACATCACGCCCAGGCGGTCACCCATCCAAGTACAGACTACTCCCTACGTTGCTTAACTTGGTGATGAACAGAAATTTGTCACCGACTCATATTTTGCCATTATTCATTATTTTTTGTTATACTTTAGAGTTAGTACTATAATAATGCCAAGTTTGTCGCTTGTTCGTATTATAGTTTTAAATTAGTTGTTTTGTGTTTTTAGAGCAAATACAAAAATACGTTTGTTGTATGGGGCTGGCGACCCCATTTTAGTTTCGTTTTTATTATTATTCGCCGTAACATTCCATATTTTGTGAAAATTTCAACTGCCCATCTATTACGGTTCGAAAGGTACAATCGTTAAAAGGTAGGACAGAAGGACAGAGAGACAGTGTAGGCTCAGTAATAAGGTCCCGTTTACACCCTTTGGTTACGGAACCCTAAAAACGAAACTAGCTATAAGCATTACATTTTTGTATATTATGTCTCATATCCTGTATTTTAGCAATAAATACAAAAAAACTGGCCAAACGCGTGTCGGAATCGCGCTAACGATCCCGAACCGAATGAAAAAAAAAATTGTTGTGTGGTTGGTACGTAGCCCTTGGTGCGCGAGTCTAACTTGCACTTGGCTGGTTTTTGTTCAAACTAAACAAGTTTATTTCTAGCGGTATTATTAGAAATAAAATTTGCATCTTCAGATGAAATAGTTTTACTAACACGAGTTTTGGTCACATTATTTATGGTGTGTGGTGTGCATAATTATCTCATTAAGAGATATTAGTAAAAAAGTGATTTATTATAATCAAAAATCTTTAACAGCTTTCTTTAGTCAGGTTTTAAATGTTTATCAAGAATTCTTCTTCTTTCAAGTCGATGTTCCGTAAATTATAATTTTAAAAATTAAACACTATAAAAATTATTAAAAATATAAATGTTATAAAATTAAAATTAAACATTATATTAATATCAGGACTTATCGCGCATTATTTTATTTAGGCAAAAATAGGTACCTTTCGCTCGACGTTTCGTAGGTACATGTTACAAGGGCCGTGGTTACGAGCTGACTGAAACTGCGTGTGAGACGAGCAGTGTCGTGGCCACCGAGAAGAGCCTAATTTTACGGAATTATACCAAAACTAAGATATATCAGATAATCAATGTATAAAAGAAAAATATCTAACCTGAACAGTATATAGAACATTAGTAGTATACAAAAAGATAGTAGATATATCAAATGCTGGTGTAGATTGTAAATAATTATACCAACTATAACAAATATCAAATAAAATTCGACCAACTGTCAATTATTTCCATTTTATAATAATAATAACTATTTTTGATAAAATTTAAACGCCTACACATTTTTCAAGCGCAATGCAACCTTATGTTTTTAACTTTAAGTATTAAAAACAGTTATGTCCTAAAGCCATATTTTAGATGCTCTTGTAATGGTTTGCCGAAATGTTGTAGGTATAATTATGTAAAACACCCGATAGCTGCTCAAACAATAACAAATTTCGCTGAAGAACGGTTAGTTAGAAATGACGGATGCTGTGATTTTCGTTCGATGAATAATATACCATAAGAAATAGTACTTAATGAATTCCGTAGTCATTTCCATTCGATTATTCTCCATTTTAAATTTCTGTTTCACTTAACCTATTTTAAAATTCAAAGAGAGCATCATAAAGAATCTTCAGAGACTTAAAACCTCCCAACTTTAAAAATGTGGTCACTAACTGAAAGCTACTGGAGCTTAATAAGCGCCGTTACGGACATTCACTTTAACCTAGACTGAAACAGACTTAATTAACTTGAAGTTAGAGAAAAGACGAACTATAAAATTATGTGCCAACTTTGACTTCCTCATAAAAAAGTAACTTTTGCATTTTAAATCTTTTACGAGTTACTTTGCCTCGGTTTTAAAAGTATGCAGAACTACCATAATATTTAAAAAGGTAACACATTTTATGCAGCTTTTTCAAGTTTCGGACCGGGTAAAACTTTTACTCGTACTTTGAAAAGAAAGAGGTAATTTAACTACCTAGTATCTAGGTAGTTTAGGAGGAGGTTTGGTTGAGGTTTAAGGAAACGAAAAGCTCAACCTCACTTCTTTAAAAAGAAACTATTTGGGAACACCTTGCAGAAGATCGTGAATAGTCGAAAAAAAAACACTGCACATCGTTTTAAAAGTGCTGACAGAAAGATGGCGGTCGAGCATATCAAATTCATACGTCTGTTATATATTTTTCTCTCTTGTTGGTCAAACGGCGGTCCAGCGTATCAAATCCACACGTCTGTTAGCACTATTAGAATCACCATGATGCCAGAACTTGTAATATTAGTTTTGTCACCGTGACTCTCATTTGAATTGACATAAGTGCGACGGGGGTATGCTGAGAGAGAAAAATGAGAAATTGACTAGAATAATATCAGAGTGGTACCCCAGAGATGGCAAAAGACGTAAAGGTAGACAAATGAAACGTTCGGAAGATGACCTCAAAAGAGTTGCCGGTCCAGAATGGATCAGAAGTGCAAGAGACAGAGATAGGTGGAAGTCTATGGAGGAGGCCTTTGTTGAAGGACAAGCTGTTGCCAGAAAAACCGACAGTCAGCAATAAATTTAATACTCATGTAATGTAAATATGATAAAACAGTATTAAATTTTTTTGCTCTGAAGGTTCCGGCCAACGGAACTCTGAACGAAACTCAGAGTGCGAGTCTTACTCGTACTTGTCCGGTTTTTTCCTTCTATTGATCAGTTATAATAATAACAATATGTAATGTATTTAAATGCAAATAATATAATAAACTAACTAAATAATTAAAATTTGCATATCAAAAATAATGGAGGGTCAATATTTTTTATTCAAGGGGTAGGTAGCGCTATAAAATCTGTCAACTAGTTATTAAAGATCGTTGGATTTATACAATGCAATACAATTCTATAAAATATATTTTTATTACACATCGAAAATATAAATTACATCAAAAATAAATATACAGTAGTGTATTGGGTGGCCTTATCGCCTAAAGCGATGAGATGGTGATGTGATGAAAACACAATGTTATTGTGTACGTCTTCAAGAATAAGAAGAGTGTTTGTATTTTATGAGTGTAATTTATTTAGAGAGATAGAAAGAAATTAATTATTGAATGAACCTTCAATTACTGTTACTTAACCCAATCCTGACTATATAAATATTTTACCTAGCACCGTTTACGCTCGAGCGATAAAATGTACTTTGAAACGTTACAAAAAAAGCTTTTACGTTCCCTTTCTGCTGCACAAAGCTTTTCTTTTGATGGTATTTGAAATTTGTAAAAATGTTTTAAAGCTCTCTCTAGTATTTTTATAAACAGTAGGCACAAAAAATGTCTTTGTTGGAATTTTACTTAACAAACTAAAGGTTGGGCTAATTGTATGACTATTAACTTTTTTCTAAATATAAATTTTTACAATATTTTTACCCTAAAGTACGCAGCGTTGGGGCCGCTTTACATTTTTGTACCCGTAGCCGTAGAAACCACGGGTTGTTGGGGGACTGAGGCCAAAAAGCTCATTTCAGAGATAGGGCACAGGCTTAAAGAAAAGTGTGGTGACTCCCGCTCCGGTTCGTTCCTGGTGCAAAGGTTAGACATTGATATCCAACGCGGTAATGCAGCGAGTGTTTTGGGCATCTTTGCGCCAAGATCAGTTCGGGGTGGGTTATTTGAATAGGTACCTAGTTAAGTTATTGGTGACTAATTTATGGACTTTATTAGTAATTTTGTAATTTAATAATCACAATATTTAGTTTTTTTTTTTTAATATTCAACTGCCTTGCGGAACCTGAAGATGGACATTATTATGTTATTTTTTTTTTTATATTTATTGTATTGAAGGTCACATGCAACTTTTCCATACTAGTACATTTTGATACGCGATAATTTTTTTTCTCCATACTTGAGCGGCCCACCCTAATAATGTACACACTTTCATTACTGTTGTGATTTTTCCATGAATATCTTGGCTGTGTTAGAGAAAAGCACCTCTCTTGCGTGTGTATCGACTTCGTTTGAAACTATTTTTTTTTAAATATTAGTATACTTAAGTAAACGCCTCTTTAATGCACTTTTATTAGCTTTACATGTACACTAACTAGGTATGTAAACGAAGTCTTAAAAGTCAATTTTAACCTTTGATGAGACAAACAAGGGCAAACTGCCTTAGTACAGTTATCGTTCGTGTTTAAATGTCTCCGTGTTTTATAAATTTTGTTCACTATACTTACTGCTAAATCGCTTACCGAAAAAACTGTGAGTACGGGTCGTTATTCCATTTATCACGCACACCAAGAAACTTGTGGTGACACCAATGTACTAACTAATACTCCACATGCAAAAAGGGCGAGAAGGTCCTCTGCTGGGTAAGTTCGATCAAAAGTATCAAGCCTGATTTACGCCAGATGCGTTCGCAATCGCCACGTCACCTTACCATATCTTCCTTGTTTGTCAGATCCACATTTATTTACAGCTAAACCATTACTGGCATAACTATTACCTACTAGCTGCGCGGTTTCACCCGCGTAGTGATGAAAAATGGTGATGGTGATGATGATAATGAAAAGCCTATGTCACTCTCTGGCTCTTGAATTATACCCATGCAAAAAATCAGGTCGATCCGTTGTTCCGTTGCAGCGTGAAAGAGGAACATGTCGACAATCGTGGCGATTGCGAACGCATCTGGCGTAAAGTTGGTTTGTTGGTTTAAACCAACAAACAAACACACTTTCGCATTTATAATATTAGTATGATTAATTGATTTTAGCATGTTTAGCGCATTGCTAACCATTACTGACATAACTACTTATTACCTATTGATTTTAGCATGTTTAGCGCATTGTTAACCATTACTGACATAACTACTTATTACCTATTGATTTTAGCATGTTTAGCGCATTGCTAACCATTACTGACATAAATATTACCTATTGATTTTAGCATGTTTAGCGCATTGCTTGACAGTTAATGTAATCAAATCTCAGTCTTCAATAAAGTTATTTCTCAGTAATCATCATTAGCATGGCTGGAGCGTAATCAGCCACGAGTCGTACGAGTCTATTAATTAAATTATAATTAACATGCGTATAACTAATTAGCACACATCAAAGATAACATTTTGGATACCCATCTCATAGTCATAATACAAGAAATTGATTGCAATTATGAGTCAATCACAGAACATCAAGCCATCTGGAAATATTATTTTGTTGTCTGTAAATTTTAACATATTATCTACTTACTCTCTGTGCTTTGCCTTTTCTGTGAAATAAGAAAAAATATATATAAACAAGCTTTTACCCTTAGCAAAGACAATTTAAACTACGATTTTGAAGCAGCGGCCATATTGAATTTAGTGTGATGTGACTCATTTTATCGATTTGTACTCTTCAAGTGCTTTCATTCGATACCACAAACTAGGTAAAGCTACTAAGTCATTGTTTGATACCCATATTAGCGGGCTTAACAAAAATATACACCATCCGACACATTGTGGCAGCGGCAACTTTGAAAATATTACAATTGTGGGTATTGCATATTGTTTTTTCTTCAGAACTATAGGTAAGTACAATACCTAAGTATTCAAAATTTCAACAAAATATGTTCGGAGAAACTGGTTCTGTTAGGCATCAAAATCTGGTTCTTCTTTGCTGGTTCTATTTCAGCTTGAAAGATTTGACCTAAACAAAGTAAACAAAGCATATTTGTATTAACATACAAAAATTTCAAGTTAAATAAAAACTTGTAAAAACGTAATCGAACCTCTTTGCAGATTGAAATAATGTACGCATTGAAGTACAATTAGAAAACATATTTTTTTTATGGTTCTAGTATCTTCGTAAACCCTGAAATGATATTGCATAAGTTCGAATTGATAATTGCATTGGAATTAACTAAGTATTTGTCTAACTGCACCGGTGATTTATAAAGCACCTAAATAAACTAGTAGTACGCACTGAACTGAGACCTCTCGATGTTCAAGCTTTTACTTCACCCACACTAAAAAGGTGTAGGTACTACCTACACTACCTGCTCCATAGTTTTCATACATACCATGATCTTGATTAAAAATACGACTACGATAATCAACTGACAATCTTCATTCGCTTCAGTCATACTGAAATTATTTGTACAAAATAAGTTCATTTCGGATTTATTAGGATAACTCCTTCCTTTAACCAACGATATTTTATAGCTGTTATTTTAATATCTTTATAACCCCTGCATCGGATGAACTCTTATACGAACTTAAAAATTATATTTACTTTAACTACTGCCTACAAATATTCATGAAGATCGAATGAATGGTACTCAAGTTATCGTTGAACAAACATAAAACCATTGCTTCTAAAATAAATAAAAAAACACTTAGACCCCACTTCGTTCGGGAAATTATGCGTTGTTTCAATGTGTCACACCAATGACTTATTTTGCACCTAAATAAACTTATGTGCAGTTTTGATATCACACCAATGGCTTATTTAGCACCTAAATAAATAATGTGCAGTTCTGATACCATTGCTCGAAAACGGTGAAGGTAAACGTGAGGTACCAACATGTCAAAGAACCGCAAAAGTTTAGACATCTGACATTTACCAACATGCACTGGACCAGCATGGTGGAATAGGGCCTATCTTCTCTCTCTGAGAGAAAGCCTTTTTCCCAGCAGTGGAAACATGATAGGATGATTATTGTAAACGAAGTACTTGTCTACAAAATTTTATGAAAATTGCATCAATACACAAGTATATAGCTTGAACATGTTTATAAATATACGAACATATAAACTCACAAACATACATAAATGTCAATCTGTTCCCGTAAACTTCGAGATATTCACTTTCTTCGGTCAACTATTTAAGGGTTAAATACGTCAAAAAACATTTTCTTTGTCTAAATCACGTCTAAATACTTATACTTAAGTCAAAATAAGTGCAAAACTGAGTAAACGTAAAGTAAGTCAATTCCTAGTCGACCATAATGCCAAAGTCCAGATCAAAGCCACCACATGGCTTGCTTCTCATGACACTGTTTGGGGACATGGAGCTACAAAATAAGCAATGAACCTAAAACATATTAATACAGTGTAGCTACTTAAGATAGTTGATGTAGGAGATCGTCAGAGGAGTGGCAAAATACATATATAAGAGAACTGGCAGTAGCTGGAAGCGAAAAGCCAAAGATCAGGATGAATGGGGAACTTGCAAAATAGAAATAATGGCGTCTTTTAGTGTTGGAAACCAAGACACATTTTGGGTCACTGCGTCAGTTAGTAATAGTTAGAATATTAGAAAACCAGAACTCAGAATGTTAAATGCACATAATATACATATCCATCATATACGGATGGCCAAACCATAGTACATGGTGGACGTTCTCCGCAAACGCACAGAGCATTTCAACTCCACAGTTAGCAAGGCTGTAAGCAAACTGTGTGAAAAAAATATCAATATACAATGTCTTCAAATCGATAGTAAGCAGTTTCCTTTTAGGGAAGCGTGCTGCATATAATATGGACAAACTCAAGCCTATCTTTAGTAAAAAAGATGTCCATATGTAACTGTGCCACTTCGTAGCTCGATGTTCCGACAGGATGTAGAAACCGCGACGGCCACATACTATTTGACACAAAACATGCTAGCTTTAAAATAAACTTGCTGCAGTGATAGAGTTGTTGGTTTTCATCTGTAAATATTATAGATTTCAAAGTATATATTATAGAGTTGAAAGTTATGCAAAATAAAAATAACTAGATGAAAACTATTTATTCATTTCGAAAACTGTATTTTTAGGATGTCTACCTTTAAAAATTTCATACAATGAAAAAAACAAAACAATTTATTTGTCAAATTAAAAGCTCAAGCTATTTTATTTAATAAACAATTTTAAAATGTTTATCCTCAAAATAATGTTTATTTGTTAAAACATATACTTCTAACGAATGACGATGTTGCTGTTTGATACATTTTTTCGACGATCTCATAATTTCGTCGAATATCCACTATCCAACCAAACAAAGCTTTTTATTGTACAGGATTTTTCCGACCAAATTTTCTATGCCTACACTTATAAACTACATTACTAGATAGGCGCGTATTCATTTCTTAGTTTAATATAAAAAAAAATACTTTGGTATTCTATTATTAAATCCACCACTTTTAAACAATGGAACTCCTTACCTTCTTCGTTTTCTACACAGAATTCAATCTTAGAGAGTTCAAATCTGCTATTACTAGGGAAATGTGTTTCATCTATATACGAACATATCTTTGAATTCTATCAGGCGGGATCGTGGTCAAACGTTATATCTAGTCCAATGTACATTTGGCTTAGTGTAAATTTTAATAAGAACTCATGGGCCTTCATGAAAATTATGGTTTTTGAAAACTGTACAGCAATGCCAATTTTTTGTTGTTGAACGTTATTACGTAAAACATAAATAGGGCATCTTTCTGTGTACTGTAATAATTTGAAAACGTGGCATTTATTCCTTCCTTTGAATACAGATCGATCAATAATTTCACCGCAAGGTTACCAGCTAAGCGCTTTTCCCTCATTTAAGTATAAATATCAGCGAAGTTTAACAAACGCGTATACACTCGCAACGAGTGTAATTTGTAATGGAGTGTTGCAATCCATCATACCAGTAATTTAGCCAAGGTGGCATGACCCGGCTAATGGAGAAATGAAGTTTAGGCGACACGCCTTAATAATTCACGTTTGGTGCTCGAACCGGGGAAATTAATCTGATAAATACAAGTATACGTGTAGGAGGTACTCGAATATTTAATGATCAATTTGTATTATAAGAAGGTAGGTACTTGTAGTCTGTCAACTTAGCTCCAGACTAGCCGGGCGAAGGCGATTCAATAGAGTAGACAGTTTGAGCTATAGGTAAATAGTTGGTAACCATTGACCTTATATTTCACTAGCGGTCCGCCCCAGCTTTGCACGGGTATAGATTATAGCCTATGTCACTCGGGGATAGTGTAGCTTCCCGTCAGTGAAATAATTTTTCAAATCGGTTCAGTAGTTTCGGAACCTATTCAATGCAAACAAACAATCAAATCTTTCCTCTTTATAATATTAGTATAGATAGACTAGTTGTTTGCACCGACCTGTGACTTTGCGACTTCTATACTTCAGACCAATTTTGACAAAATTCATGACGAATAAAAGGTAGCTACTCAAGTTATCTTTGAACAAATATAAACTTTGAAACTCATAAACATTCATACAAACGCGGATCTTTTTCCATAAATTCAGAGATCTTCACTTTATTAGGTAAATACCGTAGAATAGTCTGCGATAATGTGTACTAGCTTTTGGCTGCTTTGCATACATGCCTATGCCACTAAAGGATTATGTAACTTCCTATTAGTGAAAAAATCTCCAAAATTGATTCAGTAGTTCCAGAGATTACCTCTTACAAACATACAAAGTCACAAAATTACAAACTTTACCTCTTAATAATATTAGTGTTGGTGTAGGTAGAGTAGATAAGTCGTTAGGTCACTGTCAAAAACCGAGCAATATACGATTATGTAAAGGTTTGGAATAATTTTTCCAAGCTGTTAGAACAATCGAACTAATATTAATTTAAAAGATTAGAACCAACCAAAAAATGTGACGAAAAAAAGTGTAGTTGTTAAATTTGTTAACATTCTAAAATCTTTTTGTATAGTTTCTAGCTATATGTGTAGCATTAGCAGTCCGTATAGTAACATCATATCAGGGTGAAGAAACGCAAACCTATCACAAATAAAATGAGCAACATGTCTGAATTTCGATATTCTATCCTCCTATTAATAAATCATCAAAAATATGTTTTTTTTTTTAAATAAAATTTTAAACTAAAAATTGTGTTTATAGTATGTATACAGCACATTGTAATATTGATTTAAAGACTGTAGCATACAGATTCCATTGTAATATGGAATCATTACTCTTACTTTGGGACTTGAGATATCTTTTACCCGATATACTCATAAACCATTTTATATTTTTGTCATAGATAAGTAGTTCGGTTCAAGAACTCGGACCCCAAAAGGCCTGATTGATTACCACCTGAGCATCGTCGGCTGATCCCTTTTACCTGATTCTATAGGTCAGAAGGTAAACGTAGAACGAAACGAATCGTGGCTAGATAAATGATTTTTTCGATCCTGGGGATAAGCTAACAGGCTTGAAGGTTGGAGACTTGCTGGTCGTACAATATTGTGTCGTAAAGAACGAAAAGCCCCTTGAACATAAAATTATGCCCTATTTTTCAATATACGTACTTGTAATAACGTACTTGGGCTTGCGTTTGACCACATCCTCGCCTGATATTAAGCAATGACGCGGTCTACGATGGAGTACGCTTGCCTAGAAGAAACCGATTATTCACTCTCGACTTTAAGACATTTAGATTGTCTCTATCTAACAGCCATTTAAACAGAGCATTCAGTCTAGCGGTTCGTATAATAAAAGTGGGATCAAAGCGCTTCGTACGGGTTTTGGTAATATCAACCATAAAACAGAGTTATTGGTAGTCAAAAACTTTCAAATTGTTCCTATAGAAATATCATAAAAATCAGTTCAAAACTTTGCTTTTTAAATCAGAATAACTGGAAAAATATGTCATCCACGTAAACGAAACTGCGTATTTTGAAGTCGGTTTTTTAAATTGATAATTAGTATTGTTTTATTTTTTATTATATTATATGAGACTAGACAATTTGAGGACCTAAGGACCGATAAATACAAAAAAACTTGGAGAAATTTTTATACTTATTATTAATTTGCGTATCTTTTATGCATTTTCTATTAACGGCATATAAAATTATCTATAACTATGTGTTAATAGTTTTTTTACATTTACTACATATATGACTTGGTGAAAATTGACCATAATCAGCGTTGATCAACGATTTTTCATAGCATTTGATACGTTTTTCTGTGATCTGGCTTTGGGAAAGGGCAAAACTAGGGCACTTTTCGTTAGAAGCGCTTAGAAAACGCGTAGTAGAAATACATGCTAATAAAATGCCTACTACAGTCAGTAGTTACCAAATTACCTACGTAGTTTGTGAAACGAAACTAAAAGGATAGAATCACATTTATATTCTGTGAGAATCAGCCAGGTAGCTATTTTCGCAGTTACCCGACATCCCAAAAGTTTTCGTATTGTCAACAAAACTAAATAAAAAAGCAATCTTACGAATTACATATAAATGACTTTCTATCGAATCTGGAAACCTCAGAACAAATTTATACTACCAAAATAACAAGTGCGTCCATAAATATTAATATTTGTAAAAATTAGTCTATGTAACATAAAGGGTCATGGCCATGATTGACCTGCTCAGTTTACCTGGGTGGACCCCTGGGCACTTTTTCTTGCCTGTAGTCCACCACGTTCACTTTTCTTGCCACCTCGTCTTGTAGTCTACCTCAGTTTACCTGGGTAGGTTTTTACGTTTTTCTTCGTGCTTAGTATTTCCACTTTATGGGTCGGTGTTAGCCTGAGATTTTTAGGCTTCTCCAAAACAACGCCGCTTTTGCAAGTCGATGCTCCATTTGGGCTGGAGGGCGCGTCCTACTCTACATTTGCTGATACACAGCCTTCTCTCTAGAACTCGTTTGCCTCAAGATTGTAGGTTATTCTCTATCGCACTAATAATCTTTTGTATCTGGGTGCCTTTGAGTCAAGTGATCGGTTTCATCTAGGCGAGCGTGTAAAGCGAAGAGGTGGCAGACAAACGCTAGCTAATATTGGATAAAAAAATTATATGCGAAAGTTTGTGTGCATTTGTGTGTGTGTGTCCTCACCAAAGAGCTTATGGAAAACTAAGTCCTCACTCAGCTAGCATCAGATTTTTTTTTATTCTTTCTCTGGGAGTATTTTGGTGTCACACTCTTGAGCATTTTCCAGTATTAAGTATTATATTATTATCAAGTTTGATGAAATGTAGACAAACAAGTCAGTCAAAGTCAAGCAAAGTAAGTCACGGTCATGTCAAAGCTATGCCCTGGTAAAGAGGTAGAAAATTTATAAGAGGCTTTTGGAAAAACCACAAAGTACATGCTTCACCGCGTTATATCTCTTTTTTGTCCACACTCGAGCACAACAATTATTACTCATTAACACTCAAAATAAAATAATACGAGGCAAGTTCATTTAATTTATTTGAAATTCACGCCCAAACTCCCGTCACCGTGTTAAAGATTAGTTTTCTCCGCAGATCTGTATATTTTATACAATAATGGAGCGTCTTGTTCGGTGATGCTTGCAATTTTATTACGTGACACGGAACGTAATATAAAACATCTGATTGTTTATCGTCTAATGCTTAGGGTTATACTCCATTACGAATCAATCGCAAAATTTATAGAGCTTTGATCGATTCATTACTATTTAGTAACCTTTTAAAATAATTAAAATCATCATTACCGTGACAAGATATTATTAAATTAAAACACCAAAATCCTATTATTCCTAAGACTATTTCTTTACCTAATAGAACAAAGAACAAACAAGAAAACAATAAAGAGTTATCTATCTTTCTTTTACATTTTTTTATAAAAAAAAATGGAATCGCACTCTGTGGGTTCCGTCCAACGGAACCCTCAGAGCGCGATTCCTACTCGTACCTGTCCGGTATTGTTATTGGAAACGCGTAATCAAAACTCTTTGCACATTGAAATATTGTAATATACAAGATATTAGAAAAGACACATGCCGCCTATAACTATAGGAACGGACTAGACCTAAAAGTCCAGTTTTATTACTTGAAGTGGGTTCTTTACATAACACGTATGAGAAAAAATATGTATTGGTATTTTAAGTTTCGGATAGCGGGCGCTCGTTTTATTATGATTCTTTAATAACTACTGTAGCGGAGTAATCTTTTATTACCCTACCCTATATGTGGCATCGTTCATTTCATATCTTATTCGCTATATTGGCGGGATATACGAATCAATTCCACGTTCTGATGCTTCGTGGTTCGCTAAGCTTTGTTTATTGGATAAATAATCACTTCCTGTTTTCTGTTTATTTCTGTGCCCAGATATTAGTAATCAATGTGAAAATGTTAGAAAATGCGTGAAATGTGAGACGTCTTGTCGCGCATGAGAGAATAGGTACTCATATATCTTTGACTTGCCCCTTAGTACTTAGTAGGGAAATTCTTATCGGCTAATTGAGAAGTAAAATTAAATTTTAAAACAACTTGAAATTAACTTACAGATTAAATTTTGCAGCTGATTTGTTTAAATTGCCGGACCTTTAATTTGTATATTAATCCATTTGAAATTATTATTTATAATTTTTTTGTATAAAAAATTGTTCAATAAATTCAATGTAAATTATAAGACAGAATTTACCTTTTATTGACATATAACATTGGTGTTATTAATAAATATTTGTATTTGCATTTTGCATTACCACGTTTTATGGCAATGCTTCGTTTTTTCCTTGTCCTCAATTACAATTCGAGAGAGGCCGGTGTCGCGACTCTAACATCTCGACAAACATACATCCTGCATAAAATACCTATTAGGCTAATAAAAGCTGACGATGTGGTCAATTTGCTTCTCGTGTCAATTAAATCTTTCGCTCGCGCTAAGTAACTTCCACTTTCCGGCCTAGTACAACAAAAAACTATTACAGCCTAGTGGTACACAAAAATTTTCATCTCACCTTAGCGAGGAAAACATTGTACTTCTTTTTCATCATCATTTCAGCCATAGGACGTCCACTGCTGGACATAAACCTGCCCCATAGATCTCCAAAAGGGCCGGTTGGAAGCGGCCTGCATTCAGCGTTTCTCTGCGGTCTCTTTTAGATCGTCTGTCCATCTTGTACCCACACCCACCCGGACGTCCAACGCTACGCTTACCGGTCCGTGGTCTCTATTCGAGACTTCTTTTTAATTAAGACAAAAACCTTTTTGAATCAAAATATTTGAGGGCTATTCAAAAAAGTTGGGATATTTTAATATGTACTGAAAAATGTGAAGGCTAGACAATGAGTTCGTCACGTTTGAATTTAAAATTTACTTTTCGCGGAAAGAAATTACTTTTTTGTGCAGATTTTAATCTAAAAAGAAAGCCGATGTATTTATATTCTCTTTAAAGAAAGCTTTTCCGAGCTGGTCAGATGAAAATTAACATTTTAATTTCTGCTGTGTCCGCACAGTACTGTGACCAAAATATAATTCACCGAAAATACCATTCATCATCGTCAGCCCGAAGACGTCCACTGCCATAGGCCTTTCCCTGAAGTGAGAACTCCACACTTTGTTTTATGCATAGGTGGCAAATAAGCAGACGGGCCGTCTGATGGTAAGCAGTCACCGTCGCCTATGGATACTTGTAACACCAGAGGCATCACTACTACGTTGCCGACCTTTTAGGACTCTATTAACTCGCCTTTTGAAGAACCCCATGTTGTTGCTTCTCAGAAACACCGCAGAAGGTAGCTCATCACTAAACGACAGCCTGCCATCTGCATCCACTGGATGCCCGCGACTCTTACGATGTCGTCGGTACATCTAGTGGTAGGCCTACCTACGTTGCATCTTCCGGTTCGTAGTCTCCACTTAAGAACCTTTTTACCCCATCGGTTATCAATCAGTTTTTTGAGCAATGTGGCCTGCGCATTCTCATCTTAACTCGCAAATCTAAGCAGCTATGGCTATGACTCTGGGTTTTCGGCGAATTTCTTCAATCCGGATTTTATTGCGCAAAGAAACTCCGAGCGTATTTTACTTTCCATTGCCTACTGCGCTACTCTGAGTTTTTCCAAAAGGTTAGCAGTTAAGGACCACGTCGCAGTACTATAATTATGTCATGTCACTGGCAACATACACTGGTTAAGGACTTTTGTCTTTAGGTATTGTAGTATTTTTGAAGAGAAGATGTCACGCAATTTTCCGAACGCTGTCCATCCGAGTTGGAATCTTCTGGCGACCTCTTTGCATAAGTTGGACCTACCTCACTGGACAATACCGTTGTCGGCTTTTAATTTATTTACGAAAGAAACAGGATTTTTCTGTCTAAAGTGGGGCAAGTACCTTTATTAACTAAACAAAATACAAGCTAATACTATCACTACAAAAGCCTTATCTTGTATCCAATTTGAATTATCTTTTGAAATTATTTCGAAAGTGCTTAAATATAAAGTGCCACTATGTTTATCAACGAACACCGTTAATTGCATTATATATTATCAGCTCAGCATGTCCTGAAGCACAAAGCTCAAGGTACATGCTTCATTAAATTTATTCTAATTGAGTTTAACTTCATAATTAGGAAGAACGTTGCGTTTCCCCCTAAGTAAATGTCAATAAATTTGCTTGGGTTTCCAATTGACTTCGGTATGGACTTATAAAATTATAACAATGAATTATTATGAGTAGACAATTTGTGTCTCGCGATTTCACGCACTGGCTTGGATATTCCCTCAGGAATTGTTTTGTTTTTCTGGGATAGAAAACCTATATCACTGTGATCAGGCTTTTTATTTCTATGCAAACAAGTATAAATTATTAAGTTGGATACTTGAATTCAGTGGGTTGAGGCATGGAATAATTTATTGTACATATTTATAAATGCTCGCGTGAAATCATAACAGTCATTGCGTGAAATGAATAGTTTTTTTATGCACAATGACTTGAACGTAAACGTCACAAGTTACCTTGTCAACTACTAAAATGATGTGTTATTTTTTGTAATTTTTTTTTTATCGCCATGGAATTTGTGTCCTTCAGTCGTAATATTAAATAGAGTCTGGCTTATGAAAGTAGAGACTAAAAAGCGTGGCAAATTTAAAAATATCAGCATTGAAACCCCAAAAATTAGTATAAAATGCCTGGAATAATCTCACATGATACTTGTAAGTTATTAATTTTTATTGTAACACAGTCACAGAACACAGCAATGTTTGCATTTCATATTAATTTTGGGGTTGCAATGCGGTTTTTTTTTTTATTTGGCGGGCGTTTTCAGTCTCAACTTTCATTAGCTAGACTCTAAGATTCCATAGTATTCAATAGCGTCACACAAGTGACAGTCAGAATCAAGCAAAGTAAGTCACGGTCAAGTCAAACTCATGCCCCAGTAAAGTGATGGAGGCTTTACAAGATACTTCTATGGAGTTTTAGAATCAACACGAAAAGACATGTTTCACCTCAATATACCACTTAGCCACACTACAGCACGTTTACAAGCACTTAAAATAATAATCCACCATTTTTACACATTAACACTCGAAAACATACAAGTTTAGGAAAATAATACAACGAGACGACATGTTTTTTCCACGTTGACGTCAAAACTCCAGTTACGTACCTTGTTAATTATCAGAGTTATCCTATCAATTATCAGAGTTACCTTATCATTTACAATAGTAACTCATCGATGTAACCCTCTTTAAAACAGTCATTGTAGTAACTCAATCGATTGAAACGTTTATCAACTAAGTACAAGATCGAGTGAACAGGTATCAAATCAAATTTATCCCCATATACACCATGTAAATAAGACTAAAATTACTTTAAATGTGTATTAGGTAGTAGATGATTGTTATAATTTGAGTACATTTGTGACGATTTTCATATTAACAGTTTAGAATGGAGACCTTTACCGATACTTCGACCTTTTACACCCTAGCTTGTCTATACAAATCGCTAAATTTATTCCGAAAGATTGGTACCAAATATTTCACAGTAATGACCTAGCCTATTTAGATTGAAATAACTTGTTTTTAACGGGACGCTCATAAATAAAGTCGAAACGATTCCATTTAGCGGTCGTGAATTCAACAACTAATTGTTTTTTTAAACTTTCGTATTTGTTACTACCATTTTTGTTATATTTGCATTTGTTGACCCACCATTTGACAGTGATCATTTTCTGAGTACTTATTATATACGATAGGTAGTATAAGCTGTATTCGTGGACGCACCAAAACGAGGTGAAGATGGACAAAGATGCCACTGCTCAATAGAATTGCACATTTATGACGTCGCATAGTAGAAGCATTAACCTATTTATAATCTCTGTTTGCGACTAATCGCTAAATTTATTTGCCAGTGCTTTAGGGCACAGAACGTGTGACTTAGGGCACATAACGTTAGCCTGTCCGTATCATTGTTTTTGTAGTACCCGGCTGCACGCACGAAAAATTGTCACGTTCCGCCTGAGCCGAGAATGCAACCGAGAGCGCGAAACAATCAATGGGAAGGCACCACAGAAGAAAAATAATTCTGTGGGAGGCACGATCGGCCTAAGCGTTATCACGTAAAATTATCGTCCGTGTCTTTACAGACAACCCTTTTTTTACTAACTGACAGCTGGTCAGATTTTTGAATTGTTCACTACGTTTAACAGTACGTTACATTATGATAAATGTTAGATTTTATAGTCGTTTAACAGCCAGAGCCAAAAGTGAGAGCGGTTATTTAAGTCAAGTGAAAAAAGTTTCATAGGTATCTAAGTAAAAGTTAACACGACTCGGTAAATCCATGTACCAAGAAATGTAATATTCTCTCATTATAAACACAATAGACCACCTGTCATATTGCATTGCACAATGACAAGGGAGGAGGAAAATGTAGGGCAATGCAACCTCACGTGGAGCGCTCTAACACGCTGTGAAGGCGTCGTGAGTTGCCAGTTGGCACAATTTATCACGTCTTTTTTAATATACATCACTTTTATTAGTAAAGGAAGAAAACCAGTTTAATTTTACTTCTCTATTAAAACGAAACCGACGCACTCACTAACTCACAGACTGACTGAATAATCAAGAAATCCTTTTTTTATGCCATAGCTGGCAGACAAGCAAATGGGCCACCTGATGGTAAGCAGTCACCATCGCCTATGGATACTTGTAACACCAGAGGCATCAAAAATACGTTGCCGACCCTATAAGACTCTATTAGCTTGCCTTTTGAAGAACCCCACACGTTGTAGCTTCTTGGAAACACCGCGGTAGGTATCTCAAAAGTTATTGAAATCTCAATAACTAAGTACTACTAAATCACAACAAAGAAATTTGGCAGCTGTAGATGTCTTAACTCCTCAAAGGGTGTGGTGTGTGGACATCTACTAAGAAAGTATTTTGTGACACGGACCAAATTGGTCAAAAGAGGGTTGAAAGTTTACGTGAAAATCGATAGGTATAGACGTGGGTCGCGATCTAGGCGTGGGCGATATAGCTTAGTATCTCATAAAATAGTAAAGTTTGTGACTTTTTCTGTCATATAAAAAAAAAAAACTGAAGATACTAACGCTTTATTTGCGACGCAGGTGAAGCCGCAGGCAAAAATTAAGTATTTTATTTCTTTTATAAATTTATTTACTTATACTAAAAGTGGCGAGAAACAAACATGACTGTTAAAAAAATACCAATAAATCACATTTTAAACTGATTTCAGGAGGATGGTTCATAATTCGATCCATATTTTTTATCTATGTACATCTATTACTCCTCAATTTGTGTACTGATTTACGTAATAATTTTTTATCATTTAGAAGCAGCTCTAGAGGTGGTCCTTCAAAAATTCCATTGTTTTTTTCAGAGTAGTTTTTTACTAGCTATATATAATAGGAGTAACTTTTTTCCAGCGACTTTTTATTTGGCAATTTCAAATATTTTGCTAGAGCGAATAATAATAAGTCAGTTTTTTGTATTGATAATTAGTATTACTAATATCCCATAATGAGAAAATTATGCACATACCATAATGAATGCGGTCAAAACTTGTGTTGTTAATCAAACTATTTTTAACCAGATTTAATTTAAAGATGCAAATTATATCTACTAATACCGCTAGAAATAAATCCTGTTTGATATTTTTTCTAACTTTGTCCAAATACAGTTTCATCTACAAGTTTCTAGCGGATTATACTAACAAACTATACCGTTATACCGGTACCGTATTTTTGAATATGTTGATGTACCAAATTTCAAACTTTTTCTATGATAGGCACTTTCCTATCAGTCACGTCGAAGCAGTCACAGGGGGTACCAGTCAAATTTATTTTTACAATCTTTAATTTTTTGCAATGTTTGTTATTAAGTTTAGATAAAAAAAAACGAATTAAAACCAGTTCCTCCAAACCAATTTTGCTGTTTTTTTTTCATAAATCTTGACAATTAATTACTCTGAATTTTATAATCAAAATTGCAATATTTTTCAAATGGCCGCCTGTCCAGATATTTATACCAGTCCAAACGGTAGGTATACAAAGTCCTTGATTTTGTGTCAACTCTATAAACATGGGTATCAAATGAAAGAGCTTTAAAAAATGAGCTTACATTATACGAACATTGGCTTGAAGAGTAGGAAATGATAAAATTAATGACGTTATTTTAAAAACTTGTTTAAAAATGTTTTTACTATTATTTTTCATCTCCATTTCACATTATGTCGCCATTTTTTATTTACGATAACATCATCTACGCATTCCTGTACATAATTAGAGAAACCGATACCTGATTTATTTTACCTACCAAAATATTATATAGTATGAAATCTTTGTTCCCTGCATACAAAAAGAAGGTTATTTTTTGCTTTGTATTCGGATATTTTTTTTTCCTTTTTAGAGGATTTTGGCGTCACACGTCTTGTGCATTTGTCAATGTGAAGTAGGTATCGCATTATTTTTCGGTTTGATTAAATATCGACAAAAAAAGCAGAGTTAAGTAAAGTAAGTCACGGTCAATTTGAAGTAATGCTCTAGTAAAAGGTGGAGATTTTATCAAAAACTTCTATGTATCGATTTTGGAAACAACACGAAACCTTAAAAAAACATGTTTCACCTCGTCAAAAAACAAAAATACTGGCTAATTAATGTTTTTAATGTTGTTATGGAACCATCCATAAGAAACTTTAATGGTGAAATGGCCATCGTAATAGATACTAAAAATACCACTTAAAATATCTAAAAGTAATTTAATACATCTTGAAAAACTTGTGTTGCTTTCCGTAATTTATATTGCGAGAGAGAAGTATCCATGAACTTTGTTTTAAGTTGGGAGCCACGAGACCATGTTTCAACCCAGTTCTTTCCTTTTGTGTCGGTCTGGGATGAATTAAAACTTACACGAAAAGGGGTCAGATGTCTGAGTTAATTTGTAAACTAAATTCCGGTACCACATTTTATTTTGTAGAGATTTTCATTGTTGCACCTCATAAATATTTTATTTTATTTTGAATAGATCTACCTTTGGACACCAACCCGCCTGATGGTAAACAACGGTGTGGCTGAGGATAGAACATGTCGATCTTGAAGAAATCTATTCACTCTAGCCTTGAAGATGCATAGATTGTAGTTCTCAGGAAAGGACGGAAGGGAGTTCCATTAAATCAAATAAAATAAAATAAAAACACCTTTGTGTGAAGAATAATATAGTTCTTCAGCACACATTTAGTAACTATACTTGTTGTATGTTTGACAGGCTAGGTGTTTGACCAATTCACAGCTCACCTTATATTTCAGAAGTCGTGGTAGCTATTTGGGACACCGATAGACTTGAAAGCGCGAGGTCGTGGATTCAAACCCCAGGGCCGTACCAATGAGCTCTTTGGAGTTTATGTAGGGATTTTTATACCACTGGGTTTTCGGTGAAGGAAAACATACGTATACATACATACGTACGGAGAAGAAATGCAATGGCGTATGTGAATCCACCAACCTGCAACTGGGCCAGCGTGGTGGCCCAATCGCTCTTTCGGGGGTAGGCATAAGCCCAGCAGTGGACTGTTAAAAGGCTGATTAGGCACCTGACTAATGGTGTGGTTGAAGATGTTAAGCTAGTCAATCTTAGGTTTTTTTTCCCAGTTACTGTCGACTGTTTTCCGTAGGTGTATCGGTACTTCTTTGATACGCAGGGTGTTCTACACTATATATTTGTGACTATACGTTTGCTGATTCTTAGTTTCCACAATTAAACTCGGTCCAAGCATTTATTTGTTCTGACAGCTGCAATAATATTGTATGAAACAAAAATTAATAACAATCTTGTGTTTTACTGCCACCTCGTTTGATGTTAAGCGACTTTCTACGTTCTACTATGGAGCCTATTCACCCGTGATTTAAAGACCCAGACCCAGATTGTAACTATCATAGAGAATACCTATTCAGGCAGTGCATTCTAGGTACATACTAGCAGTTTGCACAGTAAAAATGGAATCAAAGCGCTACGTACGGATTTTCGGAATATCAACCAAGAAGCAGTGTCGATTTTTCGTGCCCACGCTGGCAATCCGATAGAAAAAGGCCAGGAGGGAAGTAAATCATGCAGAGTCGATGTACACACTCCGAAATGTATCCGATAAAAACCAATTGACTAGCAACTTTGCGCCGATGTTCAAGACTGAAAAGCACAGTCTAAACTAGGGATACGTTGCTGATGAGCTTCTTAGACCGTTTCTCAATACACTCCGACGCAACTCCAAATGTTTCTCTGAAAACATACTTTGATTCTTTTTTGCTACAACTATAATGTTAGTTCTTAGTTTCAAGATCAATTAAGATTTAGAATTCCAAGAGGCGGAAACGACAATCTTGACCTTTAAAGCTAAGTTTAATGACTTTACCAACTTGTTAAGTAATTGAATTTCCAAACTTCACGAACTAAGGTGAACTATCAAGTGCTTGATTGATACTTACATAATTAATATCCTTCGATTAATGGAAATTAATACGAGGTATGTTAATTTGAACCTGTCGTGTAAAGTTACATTAACGGTATACGGTACGAATACTATATTACGGAAACATAAATGTGGGTACGTTATAGCGATGGTATCCGGGCGGTAGCATGTGCGCTTTGCAATCTGACGGCACACGGTTCGATCCTGGGCCTTGCATCAATGACTAATTTAGTACATAAATAAATTATGTTAAGTTTCGATGATATCTTTCAACAACGGTGAAGGAAAACATTGGAGGAAACCGGCATGTCCGGAAGAAGTTAAAAAAAATCAAAGACATGACATTCACCAAGCTCTAATGTAAAAACGGCAATACGTACAAGTGTCAAACTTGGCATGATTAAACAATACAACACACTCTAAAGTATATCAATAAATAATAAATAATGGCCAAGTGCGAGTCAGTGACAAATTTCTGTTCATCACGATGTTATAATTGTGTTATAATCGATTGTCATTGTAGCAAAAATAACTATGTAAATGCGTGGCAATTTATTCGACTATTTAGGAAGGCGTTAAGCTTGAACTGGTAACTCGGTTACTTAGACGACCTTATTGTATTTTGTGGTGGTACGGAACCCTCAGTGCGCGAGCCTAATTTGCACTTGGCCGGTTTATTTATATTATGTTACTTGGGAGCGAAATACAAAATTAAAAACTGATTAAGAAAATCAGATTTCGCGCTCTTTGTCTTTACTAGTACATGTAACCACCACGTTGAAGTACAGACTGAATATTATTCTAAGTCACAAACGAAGTTACGAATGTTGTTTATTTTCAACACGTAATTGACCTGCTTATTTTGAAACTCATCTCGCTTGTTTTGTTGGTTCGCTCTTGTCTCCGATCTGTCCAACTTAGCTGGTAGATACTGCAACTTATAGCAAAGGTCGAACCAATTCACCTCACTCACATAATTCAAACGTATTCGGGGCATGAAACCCTAAAATAAATAAACGAGGCTTACATTTTCATTCTTCTTTACATACAAACATACTTTACAGAATCTTGAAAATCTTTTGTTGGGGTTATTGCCACTTGGACGCTAGCCAAGTGTCAACGACCCTGAAAAATGTGTCACATAATTTTCTCATTTCCATTTATAACCATTCAATAGCAGTAGGTATGAAAGTAAGTAGGTTATAAGTTAGATCTATACAGATTACACTTTTCTTAGAAAATGTGGAATATATTTTCTCTTTTAAAGATTTCATTACAATTTGTTGTTACGTACGTATGTAAGAGCATACCTAAACCAAAAAATAAGAATTATTTTCAAAACTTAAAAATAGTTTTAAATACTAAGTATTTCTTAATTAATCCGCCGCAACATTACAAATTCTGTGAAAATTTCAACTGGTTATCTATTACGGTTCGAAAGATATATCTGTTAATAGGTAGGACAGACAGAGATCGCAGGCTTAGTAATAGGGTCCCGTTTTTACCCTTTGGGTACGGAACCCTAGAAAGTAGGTAAATCACTTTTTACCTGAATTTTCTCTGATCTGAGATACAAATCAACACAATAACAAAAACTAGTTGGGTAAACGGCTTGAAGATTATAAACGCATTTTTGGTCACTTAGAAATTTTTACATTGCAAGTTGGTAAAATACCACAAAATTATCAAGTTATTACTCAAAGCAAATCACGCCATAAAGAAAGGGATACTTCAGTTTCTGGCTATCCCTTAATAAAGTTAAATCTATTTTGTCCAAAGATAAATGGCGACTGAGAATCGATGGCGGCTGAAAACGTTAATTTACATTTAAATGGCCCACTTAACATTTATATGGACGATGTGGGTAGCGTTTCAGTTGGGAATTACTTTCTTTTAGTTTATTTAACGATGCAACCTAAAAAAAGATCTTGTAGAAGCGAGCAGTCTAACCATAAAAAAAAATGTTTTAGCTGTGACTTTTTTATTATTATTAATAATAGGCTCGCGTTTGACAGCCGCGTTCTTTTACCAGTGTGTGTTGCCAGTGATGTCATATGGTACTGAGACGTGGTCCTTAACTGTTGGCCTTTTGGAAAAACTCAGAGTCATTCAGCGGGCAATGGAAAGAGCTATGCTCGAGTTTCTTTGCGCGATAAAATCCGAAACGTGGATATTCGCCAAAGAACCAGAGTCACCGACATAGCTGTTAAAATTTGCAAGTTGAAGTGGCAATGGGCAGGCCACATCACTCGAAGAACCGATAACCGATGGGGAAGAAAGGTTCTGGAGTGGAGACCACGAACCGGAAGACGCAGCGTAGGGAAGCCTCCCACTAGATGGACCGACGACATTGTTAGAGTCGTGGGCATCCAGTGGATGCAAAAGGCAGGCTGTCGTTCAGTGTGGAGGTTAAAGGGGGAGGCTTATGTTCAGCAGTGGACGTCTTCTGGCTGATGATGATTATGATGATGTTTGACAGCAAACTCGCCTGATGTTAAAAGATGATAACACGACGACTGCGTATAAAATTCACGTAGGTAAAGCAATTCATTCGTTTTTAGGGTTCCGTATCCAAAGGGTAAAAACTGGACTCTATTACTAAGCCTACGATGTCTGTCTGTCTGTCCTAACTATTAACGGCTGTATCTTTCGAACCGCAATATAATATTTAATGCTATGGCGGATTACCTAACAGCTACTAAAAAATCTAATACAAAAATACGTTAAAAAAATAAGTTTGTTGTATGGGGGGGGGGTCTTTCGTTTTTACTTTTATACTTTTTTAGTATTTGGTAGGTAATCCGCCGTAGATACATATGGATTGATGGCCGTAATTCGAAAGATACAGCCGTTAATAGGTAGGACAGACAGACGGACAAATGGGCAGACGGACAGACAGACAGTGTAGGCTTAGTAATTGTAGTATCTTGGGGTTGCTATTAAGCGCAACTTTATAGTACAGACGTGTGAAATGATCTGAGCAACTACAGGTTAGTTTTGACAGTTAATACAATGGGTACAGGCTATAATGAACCGTGCAACATCCAGTAAAATCATAAGTGTGGTCTTGTGGACAGGGGCATTACGTACAACAGCTAATTGCAGCACCTATTCCGCTCAGTTGGAAAATCACGCGAACGTGAACCTTATCGCGCCCAGATACGGTTTGCGGTCGCGTGATTTTCCAACTGAGCGGATTAGGTGCCGCAATTAGCTGTTGTCCGTAAGGCCTCAGGACGCATATACGCATAAGCTTTCGTGTGATATTTTAAATAATCGAATACAGCAAGTTCCCCCAGAAAACTATCTTTTATTCAACACGCAAGATCATAAAAAACAGTAATAGGGTCCCGTTTTTAACCTTAGGGTACGGAACCCACAAAATGGTGATACGTACAAGCGTCAAACTAGGTACGATTATAGTGCACACTCTAAAGTATAACAAAAAATTATAAAAAAATGGCCAATTGCGAGTCGGTGACAAATTTCTGTTCATTACGAAGTTATAACTGGCAATTTCGTTATTTAGACGACCTCTTTGTAACGTCAACCACCGAATAATATCATTTCACCGAATCGAAATGCCATATTTTACTAATTAGCAATAGTTTCGACTATTTTTAAGGCTTAAGCCTGAACAATAACTGGTAATTCGGTTACTTGGACGACCTTTTTGTATTTTGTGGTGGTACGGAACTCTCAGTGCGCGAGCCCAACTAGCACTTCGCCGGTTTATTTTTTTTGTAATTTATACTTGTCGTTGATAGGCTAGTGTTTTTTTTCCTGTCCGGGTGCCTGTGGGTTCGGCCCGCGAGCTATGTTTCCCTAGCATGACCAGGGGTGTTTGGGTTCTGGGTTGTTACAAGGCATTAATTTCTTTATTTATAACTAACTGTCTCTCTTACATATTTTTCTTATATTATACATTGTTCTTATTACTTTTTATTAACGTTTACATTATTTTACTTATTTCACATATTTGTCTGAAGTTAATCCTAAAATACATTTCTATTGCTTAACATCTATTTTAAATCGAATTTTCTTGTTTTAGTTGGATCAATATACAATCATATAATTAATGATTAAACGAACTTATCTGTAAGTGAAGTTCTATCGTAATTATACGAAGGCTTCGTCCGAAGAGATCAGCAAATAGATAATTATATCTACAACATACTTTTATGTATCTTTGTTTCATATTACCTTATTTACAATTTCTGAGCAGCGTAGCTATGTCGTGTTAAGCTAAAGCGTGTTAAGCTTTTTTTAACAAACATATGGTCATAATCTCGCCCTGATCCTAAGTGTCGTTTCCATCAGGCATTTGACGATTCCCGTGCCCTTTGTACCATTGTGGAACAAAGGAACTGCTAATAGAAATCAATTGTTTGATGTGGTTCCATGGCGCTAATAGGTGCGAATATCCTTTGCCACCGTACTGACTGATTGCAGTCATGCAGTCATGCGATTATAAACTCTAACGCCGAGTGATAAATATTGAAACATTATGGTATGTGTGAAAATTGGGTTTAATGAAATCTAATTTTCACACTTAACAGAATGTTCTGACAATTTTACAATCGGTGAAAAGTGATATGTCACTTTGCTGAAAAAATGGTCTTGACAGACAAACAGACACACGGACAGACGGATAACAAAGTGATCCTATACAGGTTCGGTTTTTTCCTTACCCTAACATTTTCCTTAACCCTAAAAATCAAACATGTCCCGTAAAAATTGTAAGAAAGTTTGTCATAAGATTAAGTTTAAAAAAAAAATTGTTAAAAGTTAATTTTCCTGGAAGAAAAGAGTATCTCAGATTAGATTTTTTTCTTTGTCCATGTTTCTAACTGATGAAATTTAATAATGTTTAATTGTAAATTGTGCGGAATTTAATTCGTATTTGACGTATTGAATATTCATACTTTGCCTACAGGGGCTTTACGGCCAACTTGGTATCAAAATAACGTTAAATCCGCTCAGTTGGAAAATCACGTGAACGTGAACCTTAACGCGCCCAGATATGGTTTGCGGTCGCGTGATTTTCCAACTGAGCGGATTTAACGTTAGTTTGATACCGAGTTAGCCGTTGGCCGTAAGGCCCTTGGCTGTGCGGAATTCAATACGTATTTGACGTATTGAATATTCATACTTTCAAAGCTTTCTTGGACAAGCCGATTACTGACCAAATACTAAACAACTAAAAGATACGTTTTAAAGAAAAAAAACATTATCACCTTGGACAAAATCCATGTCTTTGTTTGCTCATTATTAAAACATATAAATATACTAGCGACCCGCCCGCCCAGCTTCGCACGGGTGTAATTTACGTGCGAAGCCGGGGCGGGTCGCTAGTTATATACATAAACCTTCCTTGAATATGTATCTAACTGATGTTGAAAACTGCATCAAAATACGTTGCGTGGTTTAGGAGGAGTTAGCGGTCATACAGACATACAGACAGACAGACGCGAAAAGCGACTTCAATTTATACTATGTAGAGAAGATAGAGAAGAGATATTTTGGAAGTGTACAACAGTTAAGGACCACGTCTCAGTACCATATTTCATCACTGGCAACACACACTGGTCAAAGACCTTCGTCTTGAGGCACTGTGGTATCTTGGACGTGAAGATCGACGCAATACATGGCCCCAATTCCCAAATACAGGAAGCTCAATAAGGCATTAATCTTTCACAGACCAGGGTTCCCATATTGTCCGGATGTGCTGGATACTGGCCAAGGTCTAAGAAGCCATGCAGGTTACAGCCGTTTGTTACAATGAGGGTAATTTCATAGAGATCTTATTTTTTATTTAATAGCATTATGCTACTAAGAAACACAACTATAAATTGTCGCAAAACTTTTTTACAAGTTTTTATTTAATTTGCCATGCATGTACCTATGTATGTGTGGGTCAAATCTTGCAACTGAATTTTAGACCTTCAACCGATTGAGCTGAAATTTTGCATAACGTTTGGATGACATTGGCATCGATTCTGATGTACTCTAAGCTAAACTAAATTTGACAGCTCTAAAAAGGAGGAGGTTCTCAATTCAACTGTATGTTTTTTGTATGTTTGTTACGCGATTACTTCGCCAATTATGAATTGATTTGACCATATATTTTTTGGTAGGCCATACATCAGAGGCGGTCCCACATACAGAAATATATTGAGCGCTTTTTGAAAAAGTCAACAAAAAGAAAATATATTCACAGATGACGTTTTGGTTTGTTCCCTTCAGCAAAAGTTTTGATGAGGACTTTCAATCTCTGTTTTAACTGTAATTTTTCTACTGGTTTGTACATACCAGAACGTATACGTTTACGTATACGCCTACGTTTGTATACCAGGTCTTAAAGTAGTTTTCTTTTCTTCTAATTATAACTTTATTATATTTTACTGGGCAAGTGCCTTTATTAACTAAACAAAATACAAGCTAATACCAACACTACAAATACAGTTAGACTGCCCATAGACCGTTGAACGTCTAAAGACCATCCAAATGCTCATTTGGATTGTCTTTGTTATTGAACTAGCGGTCCGCCCCAGCTTCGCACGGGTATAGATTATAGCCTATGTCACCCGGGGATAGTGTAGCTTCCCGTCAGTGAAAGAATTTTTCAAATTGGTTCAGTAGTTTCGGAACCTATTCAATGCAAACAAACAATCAAATCTTTCCTCTTTATAATATTAGTATAGATATAGATACCATTTTCACTGCAAAAGTTCTAATGGAAAATTTACTTCCTAGGTATATTTCACAAATTAAGAGTTAATTAAAATCAACCTTTGATGTTGCTTGTGTTCTAATTTTCACCGTGTTAATTACCTAATCTAATAGTAGGTACATACTTTAAGTGCCTCACGAAAACACCCAATCTATACTTAAAATATACTTACACAGTATATTTTTTAATTATCGGTTTGAGCCTTTTTTATGATGGCCAGGATAGGCATTTAACCACAGCGCACCTGATATTAAGTCGAATATGGTAAACTAATCCTAGAATGGGAACTAGCTGACTGGAAAATCTAAATTATACAAAACTAGCGACCCGCCCGCCCGGCTTCGCACGAGTGTAAGGATGAGGTTATGGTAAGGAGAGCAGAGCTTGTGTCTTCAGTTGAGTGCTCTCTTGAGCAAGTAACTGACTGGGGCATGCAAAATTTGGTGCAGTTCAATCCCACTAAGACGCAAGCTATCGCTTTCACTACTAAGAAAAGCCCATTCACAGTTGCACCCTGTTTTCAGGGCATTCCTCTCACCTTGTCGACAAGCATCAGCATTTTGGGCGTCGACATTTCTAGCGAGGTTCAGTTTAGGAGTCACTTGAAGAGCAAAACTGGGGTAACGTCCAGAAAACTCGGTGTACTCAATAGAGCCAAGCGATACTTCACACCGGACCAGCGCCTTTTATTGTATAAAGCGCAGGTACGGCCGCATATGGAGTATTGCTCACATCTCTGGAGTGGTGCACCGAAGTACCAGCTTGATCCTCTTGACTCCTTGCAGAGAAGAGCCGTTAGACTTGTCGATGATCCGAACCTATCTGGCAAGTTGGAGCCGCTTAGCTTGCGCAGAGACGTTGGTTCGCTCAGCTTGTTCTACAGATATTATAACGGGGAATGCTCTGATGAACTTTTTGACCTTATCCCTCCATCCCGGTTTTACCACCGAACCGGTCGCCATCGCCAGAAATGCCATCCACACATTATAGATGCGTGGAAGTCTCGCACTGTTCGATTTGATCGATTGTTTCTGCCACGCACCTGTAAGTTGTGGAATGGCTTACCACCTTCGGTTTTTCCTCCGAAGTATAATTTGGACTGCTTCAAACGAAGGGTGAATAGAGTCCTCAAAGGTAGGCAACGCACTGACAATGCCCCGGGTATTGTAGGTGTCTATAGGCAGCGGTGACCACTTACCATCAGGTGGCCCGTAGCTTGTTTGCCACTTATTCTATAAAAAAAAAAAAAAAGTGTAATTTACGTGCAAAGCCGGGGCGCATCGCTAGTTATACATATATATAAAGCTTTCGTGAAAATGTATCTAACTGATGGTGAAAACCGCATCAAAATCCGGTGCGTGGTTTAGGAGGAGTTAGCGGCCATACAGACAGACAGACAGACGCGGTAAGCGACTTTAATTTATACTATGTAGAGATAGAGAAGAGATATAGAGAAAATAATATTACAATAATAATATGTTAATTGAGATTTCCATTTCGAATGAAACAAGTTTTCAAACATAAAATTAAATTAAAAAATAATTTAAGAATATTAAAACTTGCTAGAATAAATATAATATTTTTACTGAACAATGTTATGGTATTTTCTTTATTCGTTAATTTTAAGTCACAAAACTGGCTTCTACTCTGGGATGATCTTACATAGCTCTAATAGGCAAAAAGCCATCTGGAAAGTAGTCAATGCGGAGAGAGGTATTAGTAAAAAATCACCTGTCAGTTTTACAGACGTCGCTAAAGATGAAGTGGGAAAACGATACGGATCCAAAAAAGGTGTAGCTGATGCCATGAACTCCAGGTTTGTGGGCGCGGCGAAGACGTGCGGGGCGCCGCGCGCGGACGTGTCGCGAGTCGCCGACATGCTCGCCGCTGCGCGCCCGCCGGCCGACACTAGCTTGAGACTTATCAGGTTCACGGCTGATGAAGTGTATAAAATCATCTCGCAAATACCACGAAAACCGACCAAAGACATTTACGACATATCGATGGAACTCATCGGTTTTATCCAGA
Organism: Agriopis marginaria; assembly: GCA_932305915.1. NCBI lineage: Eukaryota > Metazoa > Arthropoda > Insecta > Lepidoptera > Geometridae > Agriopis > Agriopis marginaria. Next base: position 7,329,010 of record OW029926.1, read on the forward strand.
CAGTTTTGGCGCCATGTCTAGCTGAGCTATACAATCGCTGTATAAGCGAAGGAATTTATCCGGTTGCGATGAAGCTGAGTAAAGTATCGCCACTCTTCAAAGGAAAGGAAAAGCGTGAAGATTTGGATGCGTACAGACCCGTATCTATCATCCCAGCGATATCTAAAATATTCGAGAACGGCCTGTGTTCACGGCTCACGAACTACCTGACCTCCACCGGGGCACTCTCGGAGAGGCAGTATGCATACCGGACGGGCAGATCTACCACAGTGCTAACGCGTGAGGTGGTTAAGCGCGTGATGGAAGCCAGCGAGAAGAGGCAGCGAGTCGCCGTATTATGCTGTGATTTATCGAAAGCTTTCGATGTCGCAGACCACGGCGTCCTCGCTGCCAAGCTCATCCACTATGGCGTTAGCGGACCCGCCCACGCACTGTTGACTGACCTACTGCAGAACAGATCCCAGGTGGTTGTCGGTGATGGTGGTGTCACGAGGTCAGACCCCTTAGGAACTACTTTGGGAGTAGCCCAAGGATCATCGGTGTCCAACATTCTCTTCTCGTTGCTGCTAAATGACTTGCCCAGCTTTGTCGCATCCGGCGAAATTTTTATGTACGCGGATGATGTAGCCGCGATCGTGACCGCGAAAACGTCCGATGAGCTAGAGAAGCGGCTGAACGATGCAGCGAATGAACTAGCGCAGTGGTTTAAACTAAACGGCCTCGTCTTAAATCATAAAAAGACCCACTTCATACCGTTTTCAGTTTCAGGGCGCCGATTAGACAGACTGCGAGTGGTGATACATGGAGAACCGATAAGCCAAGTTGACTCGGTTACATTCCTCGGCTTCCAACTTGACCGTGGTCTGACGTGGTCCTCACATATAGACAAGCTCTGTGCGAGACTGGGTAGTGCTTGCTATGCCTTGAGCCGGCTGTCTCGAGTAGTTTCCGCTGATGTGGTGCGCACTTGCTATTTTGCGACCGTGCATTCAGTCCTGCAGTACGGGGCCGAACTGTGGGGGCACGCGGCCGACAGACTGCGTGCCTTCAGAATGCAGAAACGGGCCATAAGGGCGATTGTTCAGGTGTCGCGTCGAACATCAGCGAAACCATTCTTTAAGTTGCTCGGTATACCGACGCTACCCTCGATCGTGATAATGCAGGCAGCTCTGTATGTGAGGCACAACCTGGACTCGTTTGAGAGGCGAGGAGACCGCCACTCGTTTCGTTGTAACCTCCGTAACGTGAACAGTCTCGCGACAGTACAAATACGGCTCGCACGCTCCGGGAAATTGACTCACGTGATAGGGCCGGAAATTTATAACTGTTTGCCTAAAGATATCACGAGTGCCGCCAGTGACAATATATTTAAAACTAAATTAAAAAACTGGCTTGTTGAAAGAACTTTTTACACGGTTGACGACTTTTTTAAAAGTGAAAGAAATGTTATGTTATTTAAATTTTACGAGTAGTACATACGTATATTCTATTATTTTATTTCTCCAAAATATTTAAAATACCCGAGCGATGTAGAGATCCCACGAAACATTGGCTCTTAAGCAAATTATACAGACTAGGATGGAGCAACCTTATATAGAAATAACTTATTTACTACATTATTATTTACTCGTGATTTTGGGGGACACTTAAAATTGTACAGGACCCTAATTCTGTATGAAACCAAATAACAAGTCAATAAAAAGCCATAAATGTGTTTTAACACGGTAACCATGGTTAAAAATTAGCACGGTAACCATATATTTAAACGCGTCAAACGAATCAAGCGAGTCTTCAAATTAGCCTATTACTTTTTTTTGACAAACGCGACGTAACGCGCTTGCTTGCACCACATTATTTTGATCATGATCAAAGAAAACCAGGTATTCTACTCTGGCAGTTGTCCCAGAATTACGTCACTGTCCAGTTGCCACTTTATCCAATCAGTTGTTACGTGGTGTATCGTCATCTCTCTCGAACCTGTTGTAAATTGACATCATGACATCATTGCGGGACGGCCACGTCACATTATTTCTCGGAGTATTATACCTGGCGGAGTATATTATTATACCATGATTTTGATAACTCAAAACGAGCGCGTGACGTACCTCATCACGTTAGCAAACTTAACATTGCCAATTCCATGTAGACAATGTAACACGTCACCAGTTTATAGAGTCCATTTTTCAACTACATTTTCATGTTATGACGCCACGCGTTTATAACTAGGAATCTCATGTGAGATAGAATATAAGGGCCCTGTTGATTATGATACGTATCTAGACAGTTGAAATGCTTCATACAGGGCTACTAGTAACCAGTTCATCAGTATCAGCCTATCATGTTCACACCTAATCCATGCTGGCCCAGTACATGTTGGTGAATGTCATTGAAGTTTTTGAGGTTTCCTCGGACATACATTACCGGGTTCCTCACGATGTTTTCCTTCACCGTTTTTGAGCGATGGCATCGAAGCTGCATATTATTAATTTAGGTACTGAATAAGTTATTGCAGGGCCGATGATCGAACCAGGTGCCATCAGATTATAAGCGTATATGCTACAGCTCAGCCACCATCGCTGTTACTGGTAAGCACACAGGAAACCTACTAAAAACCCAACCTACTCCAAATTACCTACCCCAAACAAATCTAACCTACTACTTAAGGGCTACAAAACTTTTGTTCGTCAACTTTTCGAAAGACATGAATAAAAAATCTACCGTTCAATACATAAGAATCATTCACTTTCGAGAAAATAACTGTAATATCTCTAATCTTTTCGTAAGTTTTGTTAAATCGTATAACAGAAGTGGTTTGTTTCGACGTATTGAAGCCACCTTAAGAGGATGCTAACTGATTACCCTGTCTGACCCAAATGACTACGCAGTGTTACTTGGCAGCATACAATCTTGTTATTGTCCAACAGTTATCATACTATTATCAGCTCTCATCTTGTTCGTGAATTGAGGATGTGTGACTTGTCCCTCATGGTCTATAATAGAGCGGATCTGACGTTGGGATAGGCCTATTCTCAAGGGAAATCTATGCGTCTCAACTTTGTTTATTGTTCTTTGTATATTGTGTTACATTCTATTTATGTGTATTCAACAATGTAGGTAATACAAAGTTGGGAAAGAATCTTAAAAATAATTTATAATTTATAGTTAATTATAATTATATTTATTTATAATTTATAGTTAATTAATTATTAATAATTTATATTTTATATGCATAATAATTAATTTCACTTTATATTAATGTTTATGTTCTGAGATAAGCATTTAAATTAATTAATTTAAGATTCAAAGAACCATTCATTGTCATTGAGCATAGTAAGGCCACCAGCATGCTGGGTACGCTGCTAACTGATAGTGGACTTGAACATTTGGATTGTGTTTAGACCTTCGACCGTCTATCATTTGTGGTGTTAGTGTTAGCTTGTATTTTGTATAGTTCATAAAGGCACTTGCCCTATTTAATAAACCAGCCAAGTGCGAGTCGGACTCGCGCACTGAAGGTTCCGTACCACCATGAAATACAATAATTATCAATTTAAAAAACCGACTTCAAAATTAGTAAAATATGGCATTACGATTAGGTGAAAGAAAATAAGGTCATTTAAATAATCCAATTACCAGTTCTAACTTGGTAATGAACGGAAATTTGTCACCGACTTGCACTTGGTCATTATTTATTGTTTGTTGTTATATTTTAGAGTGTGTACTATTTAGTCATGCCAAGTTTGACGCTTTTACGTATTACCGTTTTTACATTAGAGCTAATACAAAAATACTTCAAAAAATACGTTTGTTGTATGGGATCCCTTTAGTTATTACTTCTTGACTTTTTGATTATTTCTCAGTTAATCCGCTATCTATTACGGTTCGAAAGATTTAGCCGACATACAGACAGAGAGACAGACAGGCAGACAGACGGACGGACGGACGAACGGACGGACGGGCGGACGGACGAACAGACAGACAGACATACAGGCTGACAGACAGACATCGTAGGCAAATAATAGGTAGGTAATAGGGTCCCGTTTTTACCATTTGGGTACGGAACTTTAATTTTTTTTGTCGCTACTAATAAATGACCGCACAATGAAAAATTCCTCATAAGTGGTTCTACTGAATTTAGATTCACTGATAAAGTCAATTAGGAACTGGTCCCGGCCTGATCGGTAGGGTAGATTTACGGTGGTCGGTATACATAATAATTCAATATTACTCAGTCCTGATGGAGTTAGCACTATGTACAATAGTAACAGTTCATTGGGTAGCTCTAAATTATGTTAGCTATGTTTAGCCTTTTAATCGCGCATGTAGTCAAAGTTCCCTTTTGCAAATTGATGCCTCGTCGGTCGCAGGGGTAGCTTGTGATTGGAGACTTGACGCGACTCGACGATTGTGATTGGCTGAATTTTTGGCCGATTGGCCGAAACTTGACATGTCATTTTGTGGTTGTACGGAACCCTCGGTGCACGCACTTTACTTTTGCTGAGATCGAAAATCGTGTTTCGGTCTCATGGGTTTCCTAGATAAAACATTCAATTTTGTTATGACACCATTTTATAATTTGAAGCTAACCATGGAGGTATGCACACTTAAACTAGTATGACCATAATTGCTAAAAGTCTGAAAAGAGCGTCTTAACAGTTTTTTGAAATCAACGCATCGCAACTGTGCGGCATGTTTTTTTTGTCTTGTTACAAAAATTAGAGCATGTATAAGAAACACTGATTTGATATCACTACATAATAGTATAAAACAAAGTCGCTGTCGCTGTCTGTCCGTCCCTATGTATGCTTAAATCTTTAAAACTACGCAACGGGTTTTGAAGCGGTTTTTTTTAATAGATAGAGTGATTCAAGAGAAAGGTTTATATGTATAACTACACACCCGCCCTGGCTTCGCACGTAAATTACACCCGTGCGAAGCCGGGCGGGCGGGTCGCTAGTTATTACTAAATGAAGTATAATTACTGACTTAAATTCCATCACACCGTTGTTCAGCAAAGATCTCGATAAGGCCGATCATGCGAATGCACGACAAAAACCAATTTAAACCCCATTTTAGCCAAATAGCCCCCAACAATCCGCACAGGAAATTAAAATATGAAACTCAAATATTATTCATGAGAATAATTAGTATACTGGGATGAATTTGGATAAAAGAGACATTTGCATTGTTAATGTGAAAAAAATATATTGGTGGCGTTGACAGTTTCATTTCAAGTTTAAAAACCAATTTTATCGGGCTATTGTTGCCGGAATTATGATCTTGGATGAATTAAATACCAACGCTTTTCAGGCGCTGTCATTTGCATTTATATGAGTGGAATGTTTTTTTATCAGTCCTCAGATAATTTTAAGCGTGATTTCTTGTCGAAATAATTAATAACCATATTTTAGGGTTCCGTACGTCAAAAGGAAAAAAAAACGGAACCCTTATAGGATCACTAGAAGGGGGAGGCCTATGTTCAGCAGTGGACGTCTTCTGGCTGATGATGATGATAGGATCACTTTGTTGTCTGTCTGTCTGTCATGACCTTTTTCTCAAAAATGCGTAGAGATATAAAGTTGAAATTTATATCAAACACTTGGGTCTACGATCTCTTCTAGCTATGAAAAAATCAAACTTGTAAGTCTACGCGATTAAAAGATATGACTTTTTATGTCGCGTATTTTGCGATTTCACAAGGGAATCAAAACCTATATAGTACTTCCCGTTGACCTAGAATCATGTAATTTGGCAAGAGGCAAGGTCTTACAGCAAATATCATCATCATCATCATTGAAGTTATATAAATTTTTCATAATAAATGAAAAAAAGTTTGCTATTAAATTTTTTTTAAGTTGGTATGTATGGAAGACTCTTATTGTCCACTACAAAGTTTGTATTTTTCTTGTTTTTTTTTATTGGATTCCGTCCAATGGAACGCGCAGAGCGCGAGACCTGCTCGTACTTGTCCGGTTTTTGTATTCATAAATATGTTTGCGATTGACCACACATCGACTTTGCGCTTGGCCGCCATCTATCTCGTAATGAGTAATACTGATACAACTAATGTTATTTGTAAAATGTACTCACACAGGATCAAAGCACTACCACCACCGCCTGAGAGCACATCCACATATTATCACAGATCAGTGGAAATGCGCTGTGCGTTAAATGAGATTTTTTTGGCCTCACACTTGCTAGGTGGAATGAGCTCTATCTTCCGACACTTACGGATTAACTATAACATGGCGTTCTTCAAAACTGGAGCTATTTTTTTTAATGATTTTTCATCACGTCTGATCGATGCAACACGGTCACGATCATTGTTATACAACGTGGTATATGAGGCCAAAATGTTGGGAACAATTCCCACTGGTAGCGGTTTAATAAATTGTTTTTTTAGTTTTGTTTTTTCTCCACATACTTTTTTCCATGATTATATATATGACGGAGCGAGCCTCGATGCATGATAGAGGACGCCGGTCGTCGATGGATGGCCGATCTTTCTCAGAATATCATGGTTCTAAGGCGTGAGTATAGCGGCCAAGGAGAATGAGACATCGCACGTACATTGACACAATTTTATTTCGAAGCGCTATGATTACTAATTACAATATCAAATTATTTTAAAATTACTTGGGGACAAGGTGTTCCGCCTCGTAACGAACGCTACCACCCTCTATCCAACAGTCCATATTTACAACCCAAAGCAAAGTGAGCTCCACCGAGCGTCACGTCACCGACGCGTGTCTGCACGCCCTCACTAGCGCCTCTGCTGGATGGTACACCAACTTTCTAAAGAAGCTTAAATTGTAACAGTTGCTTACAGACAAGCGAAACTTTGCCAACGTGCCGCGTCAATCTACGGCAGCCGTCGTTGGCTCTCACGATAACGGCTGCGTTCACGTCAACGGCTGCCACCGACGGGTGGCTTCGCTTTCAGTTGTAGCGTGCCGCGTCAATCTAACGGCAGCCATTGTTGGCTCTCACGACGACGGCTGGCGTAGATTGACGCGCCACGCCACAACTGCAAGCGACGCTACCCGACGGTGGCAACCGTCGACGTGTTGAAGATGCGGCCAACGCGCTGATGGCTATTGCCGACTAATAGCGACGCGACTGCAGTAGCCTCTGCTGCTGGCAAATTGCTGCTCGTCTGTAAGCAGCCTAACTGTTAACATAATAATTATACATTTTTTTATCTACCTTCCTAATTTTTTTAAACCTTATATGCATGAAAAGTTGGTTCAATTATTCAAAAAAGGAAATCATATGTTAAATTTAAGAAATACATATTTCTCATTTAAATAAATAGTTTTACTTATTATGTAAACTGACGTGGTTTTACACATTTTATTTATATTACACGGGAATTACTGACGTAAGATTAAGCCGGTTACTCCGACTATAGTTTCAACCACATTAGGCGGTCTTTTTCAAGGTAAATGCGCGCGTCTGGCTGCGTCTCGCTTTGCACTACGGGACGCCGCGCGGCGCGCACGTGATGACAACGGCCGGTATACCCATGTAAATAAATAAATAAAATGTAAAAATTGGTACTTACTAAGTTTTATGAATATTGGACCAGAACTAGTACGTTTGTGACACTAAAATGTGGCCATGGTCAGATTAATCAGGCGATCTAACTACGGATACCTTTTGACTGTGGTGTCCCTGATTAGATTAATACAATCTAACCAAGAACACTGTACAGTGGCCGTGGTCAATCAATATAACTAACCGATCGCACTACGGATGCCCAACGGAAACCCGACTAAGTAGTTTGATGATCTAACCGTATGGACAATTTTTTTCCAAATGTTATACTGGCTAGCTAGTCGAACATTTTGGACACGCAAATTTTATTCCAGATAGAACTACTGGTAGTAAAGTACAGTGAAAACAAAAATGTTATACTTATATATTATCAAGTCGGTGGGTATAAAATGAATAGAATAGAAAATACCTCTTGTAAAAGAATTCAACAATATCTTGAGAATACAAGACTCATTTATTTTTAATAAATCAAATCCTTTTTGGATCCAATCTTTTCAACAGAATTTTCTTACTAAAATAGTTTTTTCATTAAAATATTTCACAAGTATTGTAAAAGTATGTGGCGCCGACGTGGATTTGACAAGTTCAATTATTTGCAAATTGTTTCGTAAATTGGAAATGAACTATTTCGTCAAAAAATCAGTCACTATGACAGAAAAGAAAAAAAATCGTTTAAGTCACTATAGCAGGTAAACTTGTACACTCTATGCTGGTATTCTTTCATTATAATACTTAAATAAAATAAAAAAACTCAAACAGTGAATATTTCCATAATTTTAAGAACGTACTTCAACCAAAATTCTTCTTCTAATTTATTATACGTCCGTATAATTATTTCAATATTCATGCTATAGCCATTTCGAAATATATTTTAGCTGCTAGCAAAGTTTTAATTAAATGTGAAAATAACCCCAAAATAATTATGAAGGTATAAAATTTTATGGGAATTCCAAGAAATAACTCACACAACACATACCTGATAACTGTTTTAGAAAATAACTCTACTAGCCGTGTCAATTTTTGGAGGTATGTTTAACCCTGAAATCGAAAAAAAAAAACAAGTTCATAATACAATGATCTTCCCGAATATTTTCACTGCCTCACCAGTCACCTCTGATGGCCGTTGGATTTGGGCCGGACCTATATTTCTCTTTTAGAGGTTGGTAAGATCAATTATTTATGTTTATAAGTAGTTAGACCTTATTCGATAGTTTCGGTTATCATCAATTTTATGAAAATTATGGGTATTTTCAAACAAAGTTACAATCTTACAATCTTTTTTTGTAGAAGTACTGAATAATATCGAATTAAGTAAATTATTATTATTCTACAAATTTATCACTTAGTTATTCCATCATCATCATCAGCCAGAAGAGGTCAACTGCTGAACATAGGAACGACAGCCTGCCTTTTGCATCCACTGGATGCCAGCGCCTCTTACTATGTCGTCTGTCCATCTAGTGGGAGGCCTACCTACGCTGCGTCTTCCGGTTCGTGTCCTCCACTTAAGAACCTTTCTTCCCCATCGGTTATCGGTTCTTCGAGCGATGTGGCATGCACATTGCCACTTCAACTTGCAAATTTTAACAGCTATGTCGGTGACTCTGGTTCTTTGGCGAATATCCACAATATCCACATACATTATAAATAGTTTATAAGTAGTTAAACCTTATTCGATAGTTTGGGTTATTATCTATTTTTAGAAAATTGTAGGTATTTTCAAACAAAGTTACAATTTTACAATCTTTTTTTTGTAGATGAACTGTGAACCTGAATAATAGTGAATTAATAAGTACATTTTATTATTATGCAAAATTATCACATAGATATTTGAAGTGTTAGAGCATTTGACGAAGAATCATGATCCTAGTCATAAAGCTTAGACGTTTTCCATGTCCTTTGAAAATGTCATAGTCGAGTATTGACGCATGCGCTCTCCAATTTATTCTCCCGGAGACCAGTTTGTACTGAAACCTGGCTGAAGGCAGACCGAGCTTCGTCCCTTCTCGCTTCCCAACTTTCGTAAATGTATGGCGCTAAAATTCAAATAAACTGACGGCAATACTGATAGAAACTATTACTGTGAAGTTAAACCGTAGAAATAACTAGTAGTGGACTAATTTTTTCAAGTTTCGTGTTAGTTTGGAAACTGATAAAGTGTGCGAGTGACTGGTTATCAGTTTTGATAAAATGACTAGACAAAGATAAAATGTTGTGCTTTAGGAGGAGTTACATTCAAATTGTTTGCGGAATCAAGTGATGGTAAGTGTTGCTATGTAAAAATCATTATTACGAATGAATCAGATTGTAATCGGTGATATAAACATGGAACAAAAAGATGGATACAAAACTTTATTTTTCACACCAGAAATTACATGCAAAGGACGAAAAAAGACTTAAAACTTTTGTGACAGCTGGTGGACTTATAGCTATACCTAAGCATTTTTTTCCAGGCAACCTTAGGATGGATAGGATATACAGAAAAGGTTAGAGCAACGCTTATTTTTACAGATGACCATAAGGCTTAGTATATTGTATTGAAGTCACATTTAGGGGAGCAAACCCATGGCGCTTGCATACATTCGTGCGTTTTGCTACTTCTATTTTTGAGGTTTTTCTCAATATTTAGAAAAGCATAGCTGTAATGTAAAAATGCACCTTTACGTTTCCCTCCATAATTATGAAATCTGTATATTCGTAGACATTATTTAGTAAATAAGTATGAGTAAGTAAGTAACGAATCTAAAAAAACAGGGAGAAAAGCACAAATTAGTGTTACTTAATAAGAAAAAATCTATCGAGCGAAATGTCCTTAGTCGTGTTTCAGTCTTTACGGTTTCCTTGATAAAACATTGAAATTAATGACACCATTTTTTTGTTTTAAGCTATCCATGAGAGTAGACTAAACAATTGTGGTGATTTAGTAAGAACGTATAAGCTGAGTTACTAGCCCTATGTAATTGTTTATTATATAATATTATGTAATTGTTTATTATATTATGTTTATAATTGTAATTTAATTTTGACATTACGTAATTTATTAATTTTGTTTTATTTGAATGTATTTTTTTTTCTTTCAAGTTTTTTTTTTTCATGTTTGATGATTATGTAAAAGATAATAAGAATTTATACACTGTGACATGTAACTAATATTGTTATGAATAAATAAGTATGAGTATGTCAGGGTTTTACAGGACAAGAAACGGGGACAACAATTCACAATAGATGTTGATTTCAATATTTTTTTGTATGGAATTTGACGAATATAAGATTAAACATCAGTGTAGATACAAACACTAACACGGCCTTACTCAAAAAACGTTAAAGTTATTTTAATCTTTGTACATGGCCGCTTTATCATTTAGTTAATATTTTTTAAAACGTCACATAAACATAGCTTCTAATTATGGTTAATTATTCAAGACAGTCGAAATAGCCTAAATTGGTTGCAAATATCAGATAACACCACTTTTAACATTCTAATAACATAATTGATGACATTATGCGCCTCGTTAAAAATATGAACTACTTATTGTTTTATTTCATCAACCTTATCTTGATCGCATGTTTTATGTTTAACTAGCTGCGCCCCGTAGCTTCATCCGCATATTTCCGGGATTAAAGTAGCCTACTAAAGAGTAGTAGTACTCTTTATAATAACAGCTATCTGCCAGTGAAAGTCCCGAAAAAATCGGTTCAGCTGTTTTGGAGTCCACAGTTAACATACACACATCATGTTTTATATGTATATCGATAACGGACTTAATAGCGCTTTTCTCTGTCTATCGAGTCTAGTTTTTATCAGAATTTAGTCTGCTTACTTTGGTTTTAGCCACCCGCATTGCTTCTATGTGATTCATTCACTCGTAAATACTAAAACAGAAGCGTTCACAAGAGAGCAGCGGAGCACCTAAATTGAATTGAAGCAGCAAAAACTCCCAGTGAAAAAGCGTACGCGTAAAGCCCAACGAGATGAAAGGATTTATTTACCATCCTACCCTTATGTACCCTTTACGCGTATACCATCTCGTTTAGATAAACTTGAATCTAGAACGTGTGGAATAGATCGGTCAAATAGATAAAAAACTGCGAGTGTCTCAAAAGAGCAGTAAAGCCGGGTACTCATTATCGAACCGCAACTGTAACCTCGCAGTTACAGTCAAGAGGCTCCATATAATTATTGTGGACGTGATGTTGACAGCCATTGATTTACAAACAAAGATTAAGTCGGAATCTCAAACATATTATTTTGTGATGCCTTTGGTGTTACAGGTATCCATAACTACCTACCGGTGAATGCTTACTATCACGCAACTCATCTGCTTGTCTGACACGCATGGCATAAAAATATACATGTTGGGTCTAGTAGAAAAATCATTAAAAAATCTCCTGATTTTGCCCATATTATTATTAAGATACATTTTTCAACAAATGTAGACGAAATGAACTGATTGCTGATATAATTTTAGTCTACTTTTGGATAAAACAACTTTGAGCAAAGATCCTGAGAATTTTGACGTCTTACTTTTTGTTCATTTGCCAGGGTCAAGTATTAAAGTATTATCAAGTTTTATATAATATCGTCAAACAAGTCATAGTCACAATCAGAGTCAAGCAAAGCCACGGTCAAGTCAAAGTCATGCCCTAGTAAAGTAGTGGAGACCTTACAAGATGCTTCTATGGAGCTTTGGAAACAAGACAAAAATACACATTTCACCACGTTATGTTACTTACTACCTACCCTACTACTATTACATATTAACACTTAAAAATACACAAGTTTAGGAAAATAATACATATTGTGACTTATTTTTTTCATAGTTTTAAATATATATGTCTTCAGTCAATAGTCAATAGTCAGCATGAAAAACTGTCAATCGTTAGCTGGCAGCATACACTGCTAACTTGCTTGCGCTAGCGGCAGGGTCAAGAAACATTTAAAAACATTTTTTTTAAATGGTAACAGTAACGTGTAACGGATACAGTTCAATAGTGAGTACCTGGCTCAAAATTCGGTCACGAGCATAGGACAGAAGCGAAAGGATCGTAATGATACAGTATCTACTTATTTATTTGTATGAGAAGATTGATTTGAGATTGAAAATATAGCGACCGGATTTAGGTGTAAATCTTTTTGGGGTAAAAAGGGGTCGTGTAAACACGAAAGTGAGATCGTAATTGGAAATAATTTGTCTCAATGTTTTTACGAATTACGTTTAGTTAATGGACAACATGAGAATAATCATTCTAATCTAAGTCATCGTCATAGTAAATTGCACCGAGAACAAAGGGCCACGTGAGAAATATATTTATAGGTATACAAATAAACGTACCTACATAAACAAAGGTAGTACCATCTTTAACAATATTATCCATCATTATCATAACTTCCAAGAACCTCAAAATTCAAAGACATGACATTCACTAACATGCACTGGGCCATGATGGTGGATTAGAGTCCATCTTCTCTCTCTGAGAGAAGCCCCCAGCAGTTGGGACACGAAAGGCTGATAGTTATTGATTGATTGATCATAATCAGCTCACCTCAATCCACTAGACATAGGATACTCTTAAAGCACTCAGTCTTTAGCTTTTCGATTCCAATCATTGCCAGCTGCCGAATTTCCTCACTTCATCAAGTCTCAGGGTCCTAACCTACATTAATTGCTGATTCGTGGTCTCCACTGTAGAACATAATTATGTCTGCCGCAACGGGTATCGGTTTTGCGACAGATATATAACTGGCTCATTACCGCTTCAGCTTGCTGGCGCGATGAGGTATATATGTTATATATGACTAGGTCTCTCGCGTATTGTAATTGTTACAACGTCTTGCAACAAAATACATTATAATTTCTTAGGTTTTCGCGATTATTACACATCTATATAATATTTATCTATATAATATAATATTTCTTCGACCAGTGTTACCAGTGATGACATACGGCACTGAAACGTGGTCTCTCACTATGGGCTTCATAAGCAAGCTCAAAGTCGCATAACGAGCTATGGAGAGGGCTATGCTCGGGGTTTCCCTACGAGATCGAATCCGAAATGAGGAGATCCGTAGACGAACGAAAGTCACCGACATAACCCACCGGATTAGCAAGTTGAAGTGGCAGTGGGCAGGGCACATATCACGCAGAACAGATGGCCGATGGGGCCGAAAGGTTCTGGAATGGAGACCACGGACCGGTAAGCGCAGCGTAGGACGTCCACCCACAAGATGGACAGACGACCTAAAAGAGACCGCAGGGAAACGCTGGATGCAGGCCGCTTCCAACCGGCCTTTTTGGAGATCGATGGGGGAGGCCTATGTCCAGCAGTGGACGTCCTATGGCTGAAATGATGATGATGATAATATTTATATGTATATAAAACAAAGTTGTGTATGTTACACCATTTATAACTCAAGAATGGCTGGATAATTTTGATGAGCTTTGATTTGTTGGATTCCTCTCTGCCCCGAATAGCCAGAAAAAGTATTAAAATATCAGAAAAATTCACGAAAAAATTAATTAGGAAGAAAATTAATTTTTCTTTTGATTTTACATTGATGTAGGTAAATAAAACTGTCATTGACATTTTATCAAATATTTCAATATGCATTTTATATGGAACGGCATGAATTGAAGCCAATTGAAGATAGGTATATATTTTGTCATTATGAGGTCCCTTTATACTGTGGGTATATATATAACGTCTGTGATAACGTCCAATAACGTCCTTGTTATGACATGTTACATTATATCATAGACAAAAAAAGTAATCTAAGTCAAAGGGTTGCTGTCACTACCATGGAGCCTAGGTTCCTTCATGGGAGTATAAAGTAGTAGAAAGTGTACTGGAGAAGTTTGACTTGTAACAATGGAGTTATTAATAAAGAATTGTATTGTATTGTATATAACTAGAGTAAAACTCGGAGCACAGCTAGTTGATGATAAAATTACCACTTTTATTGGATTTTATCGCATGTATTTTACATTTATTTAACTCCTGACGATTCGAACACTGCAAGTCTGTGGTCACAGGTAGACTAGATGACTAATACTGACAATGAAATTTAATCAAAAGATTATGAAAGTCCAGAAGTCTTATTTGCAGTACTACGCCGCTGAAATGTTAATTTCGTCTGTTGATGATCCCAATCAGGCTAGCAAGCCCTTTTTTGTTATTAACATTAGGATGCTTTTTTAAATTTCAATGGCCTAGTGTAGCATCCTTAGTATATACCGGTTCTTCTTGGCGAGAATTTGTCGATTATAATTATAAAAACTAATGTAGCGGTTAGGGTTTTACAAAGGTAATAATTATAAATTGTCATTGGCTTTTCTCAATCTATCATGGACCACGGACATTGCAAAGTGTTTGAAATGTCAGGAATTAGTGATGTAAAATACACGCAACAAAATCCGCTTAAAATGGGTTTGTATGCTCAAATGATAATTAAAACATAAGTAAGCAAGATGTTTGTATTTGTTTAAATCCGGACATCCCAAACCTTTACCAACCTTCCCAATTGTTTCCTAAATGATTCTTTGTGAAGAAAACAACGACAAACGCTTAATGAAAGGTTGCGCTTCCATTGAATTAAGCATTTTCCTTTTAGAGGAAAAAAGGAGAAAAATCGGTGATCATTTTGATGTCATTAGGTTTCGTAGGCTACAATGAAACCGTACCGCTATGAGGGTACATATCCACATTTTTTTAACAACAATTTCTCTCAGATAGAGAAAGAGAGAGAGAGAACATGCGCCCTAATACGTCATGCTGACCCAGTGCATGTTGGTAATTGTAATTATTCTTCAAGCTGTTTTCCTTCACCGTTTTTAAGCGATGACGTCTATGCTGCACAGTAACTAAATAAGTCATTGGTGCAAGGTTAAGGAGACAAACCAGTTACGAGTGAATAGCGAATAGCGAAACTATGCGGTGACCTAAAATAAATAACTTAGTAACTCTTTTTCATAAGCTTGACTTATGAAAAAGTCGCGGCGGTCTTAATTTACGGCGGGTTACGATCTTTAAGACTTGGTATGTTGGATCTTTAAAACCTGGTAGGTTGGATCTCTATAATCATAATAATCATAATCATAATCATAATATTTATTTGCCACATGGAAAATACAACCAAAACAATTGAATCCACTGGCTCCGAACTAGTAAAAAAACTGTGTTTCGGAAGCCAGTGGCTTCTCCCAGTATTTAAAAATTAAATGTGAAGTCTTAAATAAAGGTATAAAATTAAATTAAATTTATATAAAATTTAGAAAAAAAAAACATATAAATGATAAATCAAAAGTACAAATATAACACAAATTGAGAAATAATATCTAAATGGAAAATTATACACTAACAAATGACTATAAGTACATTACAGTTGTAATTTATTAAAATAAATTATTTGCAACATATCTATAGCCATAACATAGGTAGGTATGCTAAGTATTATATTTTTAAGAAACATTAATAACTTAACTGGTAAAACTGTCAGTGATATACGATTTGATGACTATGACTTGGACTTGGGTTTTAATCATCTATAATGGATAATTTAAACCGATTTCACAAAACAGTTAGGTACCTACCTTGTTTATAATTTTAATGACTACGGGCGACAGGGCTAAACCTAAGGTGCCTAAAATAAAATCATCGACATCATCCACCATTTTCCAACCACTACTGATGGGCGAGACAGGTAGAGGACCGTAAGTTATTGTAGTTTTAAAAAACAAAAAAAACACGCTAATGAACTCGTTAAAATAAACCAAAAAAGGCCAAACTCGAGGAGTCACTAGACTTAGTGATGAGGGTCTGATAATGTAGCCGGGAGGTGGATATTGGAACTCTTGGTATGGGAATTGTTAAAACAAACCAAATGATCCCAGACTCATTACTAGTAGCCATTATTGTAGTGTACCACTATTCGTCTCCTGTATTCATCACCAGGACAGTTCAATGGCACTAAACAATTGTATTGTCATCTGAATAATATTATATTTGCAAAGTTTCATATCGATACCACACTCAGAAGTTGGTCAAAATTATCTTCCAAGATTTGCTTACATTGTTAGTTGGTTGGTAACAAAATGAAGCGAATAAAAGCTAAAATAAAGAAAAAGATTAAGACCTACACGCAGCTATTCAATTTCAAATACTTCTTAGCAATTTGCACTTATAAAATATAGAGATTATTATTATGGTTTAAAGTCATATTCTAGTATCCTCTTATTTCTTGCTTATTGATCGCTATTTGTTATTTGTTTAAATATCATTGGTTTCATTGAGATTCCTGAAAGCTCAGACTCGATTGAAACTTCTACCTTGATTTTGATAAACACTGATAGTATCACCAGTCTAAAAAAACTCCAGCCTGGGGCCCTCGTGGCATAAGAAATGACTGTCTGCCACCGTTATTTCATGTGATGATAGCCAATTCTACTTTTCCCCACAAAATTGTTTCGGGAGTTCTGAAAGACAATTTGTAACAAAGAAAAAAGAGACAAAACGAGTACGAAAGCATCGAATTCTCAGTTAATATCGAAGGGAACAAACCTTTGCGGCGGAGAATAAACGAAACTTTTTGTTCTCAAACATTTGGGATCAAATAACAAGTTTTGAAAGCGATACTTTCAGATCACGGGACGGCCAGTTAATGTCGTTACAGAAGAATCGAATCCCTCTGGTTGTACGATTGAGTAAAAAAAGGTAAAAATAATTCTCTCTGTAAAAATAAATTATTTTACTTCTATTTCTGTACCCGGAAGTTGGATAAACTTTTTCACTTGAGGATCTCTTTGCTAGTTGTAGTAGGTATTGGTGCTCAAATGAAATTTGAAAAGGTTGAGAGCTGAAGACCTATGAAATTGAAACTGTATTTTTGGAAGTTCTACTGGCGAGGAAATGAAAAGTTTTACAAAAGTGGAAATAATTTCGAAAACATTTGTTATTTGAGCTGGTAACTTGCAAGCTGTGAAAGATGCATTATCAACATTACTAAGTTAAGTGGTATGTTACATGTTTTTATTAATTTTATAAATATTAATTATCAATATAAAAAACTGACTTTAAAATAATTTGTAAGCGCTCAAACAAAATTATTCATATTATTAGAGCTGGTGCAAAAACTATATACGAGTATACTATGGCAAAGTTATTTAAATTTTTAATGGACCATCTCAAGTGCTTCCCATAAATTAAAATTATAATTTTGTGTATACTCAATACTGGTTTACAAATGTCGGAAAAATTGGTATAGGAAGATACTAAATATTTAAAATAATATGAAACAATTTGAAAACCTCTCGAAGTTCCTCCTGAAGTTGGTTAAAAAGCGAAAAAAATTCTACTTTTACAAGATTTAAATAACTTGCAATGCATGTTTGTTTTGTATGTTAGTTTGTCTTTTGTCTTTGTCAAATCATGCAAGCTGAATTAGAACGACTTCTTATTCCACGGATTTGATTTTTTACATGTTGGTTCAGTTCCGTTGATGATGCATTTTTATGGTAAGCATGATCTGAATCGACATCCAGGATTAGCTCCAGATAAAGGAACTCTTCAACAGTTAACAGAACAGACACGAAATTTTGTGTACGCATTTTAGTATAATAAGTCTTACCATGACATGGTTTCTGCAAAGTTAACTAGGGTGCTGACTAGGGAACTTCGCACCAGAGACCTGAAATGTGGTATACGAATTAAATTATAATAACCCATTCTAAGTGTCACCATGACATGGCTTCTGAACTCAACGTAGGCTCCTAACGATAGAACTTTTCATCGATTAACAGCACAGACACAAAATGTTGCATACGCAATATAAAAACTTGTTATAAAAATATTTATTCATGTGTGTCTAACAAAAAGCTAGAAAGTCGCACAAAACTAAACTCCGTGTCATTTTGCAGAACCATGTTCGTACCGACCACAAGTAACAAAGGATCCGACAAAGGATCCCGTTGACCCAGCGTTTCCATCTGAAATTCACAAATAATTTTGCCTACTCGTTGACGACATGCCCAGTGGTCTGTCAAACATTCAACGGACCAAATTAATGGGCGAAACTCGGCATGAGCTTTTTCGGCGGCTGAGCAAAAACTTTTCACGCGCCTACTCTTTATTTTTTGCTTTAGTACAACCGTCTTTTCCGTGGCATTTCACGTCTGTTGTACATGATAAATAACTAGGTTTTGTACGCTTAAGTGTTGCACGGGTTCAGAGCAGAATTGTTTTTAACTATATCATAATCACTGTTTTAAACTATCACGGTTGTTCACTACAGTTATATGATTACTACCTGCGCCCCGCGGCTTCACCCGCGTAGTGATGAAAAATGGTGATGATGATGATGAAAAGTAGCCACTCACTCTCTGGCTCTTGAACTATACCCATGCAAAAAACAGGTCGATCCGTTTCAATTCAGTGCTAAGAATATAAATAAGCCATATGTTTCTGCCATTCTCCGCAGCCCCTTGATTAGACGTGCAACTAGCCATTTGCGTCCTGTAACCTTTCTAATGTCGTTGGTACGTCACATTCTCACTCGGCCTCTCTTTTTTCGAGGGGGAAATCTTCCAATGATACCCGGCTGCATTGGGGTGCAGCCAGGTTATGTGGGATTATACCCACTAAAACCCCCCCGGTGACCAGCCTTAGTGCTTGACAAGAGGGCTCCGAGATCTCCAGAGGAACGCATCGGAGCCCTCGGCACTGCGCTACGGCTCCTCCCGAGACAACTGCGTTGTCTCAGCCCCTCCGCCCACGACAACGTTGGTCACACAACGTTGTCGTTCTCTCCCTGGGCACGCTTAAGTGGATGGTCAGAGCCCCAACTTTGACCATCCCGAGCCCGAAGGATTCTCACTCGGCCTAGATTCCGCTGTCCCATATTAAGCCATCACTTGGTTACTAGGTACCGTACAAACATCACCTGCCCTCACATCTGGACACGTATTTTGCTTTGCTCTTTACATAATAGGTATATTATCCTGCTTCTCTAAGCCTGTAACCTTTGTTCAATGTATTGATATTGTGCGAGTGGATTCAGCCTTATGGTTTCGGAATCCTCCAATTTAACTTCCTCACGTCTTGCCTATGCAGTGATACTTCAAAGTAAGCAACTTATTCCGAACCTTAACCAATAGTAATACGCACGAAAATAATGTGTCACAGCATTTTGGCACTCCACCGTGCCATGCTCCGTCGTCATGGATAAACAAATCTGGGTGAAATGAATTGTTTCGATTTCTTTGTTTGTCGCCCATAGCTTTGATCTACAAAATAGCCAGTTTTAAAAGGACTAAACATGAGTACACTTTAATACAGCAGCTTTGTTTTTATTTTTATTGAACGTATTTTGTCTAAGTTGAATACATGTAATAACGACTGTTTTGCCTCAGAAAAGCTTCTGACACTCTTTCGGAGACTTTATTGTTGGCGACATAGATTGTAATAGCACGTTCATAAAAAAGATACGCATCTCGAGAGTCGTAAATGTGAAGTGCTGGTGGAACCACAGCCTTGGGACAAATAGATGTAATTGACAAACATTATATTTGCTCTAGAACTACAAGAAGTGACACTAGACTTCTGGCGTGAACTGCCATAAACTCACGGCTTGTTAAAATACATACATTTTATCGAGCATCATTTCGGCTTTTTCTCCCTGAAAATACTCTAGTAAGTATACAGCTGCAGCAAAGACTATCAAAATGTAATTATTTTGTAAGATTGTATTTCCCACGCACCAGTCCGAGCATACCGCATCATTCATTCTTAAACATAGTCTTGTCTGTCCGTAGAGATTCCGTGGTGACTACGTTCAATTTCGTGCCATGGTTTGATTTTTGTCAATGGACGAGCTGACAGACACAAGAACAAAACTTCAGCATTTCGATTTTCTCTACACTTTTAACAATCTATGGAAAATTAAACTGTTTTTTCTAATAGGCTATGTAATTTAGTTACCTTGTAATAGTTTAGTTAATAAATGAATTAGGGTACTTTTCCATCAGACATGTGCAAGGTAGATAAGCGGTACACGAGGAAAAAGCACCAATAGGATCGCTTCATTACGTCTCGCCTGGCCTCTTATTGGTTGAGTTTTTTATCGCAAACTATTTTAGCTACTTCGCTAGTAGAAAAGCTTTAGCCCGGTAAAAAACAGTGTACCTAAACATATCAAGCCGATAGTTAACCTTTCACAAAATAAATTATACCTAAATCAAATCCTGGATGAGGAAGTTTGTGTGAGCGAAATTTTGTATTTTGTTCCCATTCTCCGTAATGGCAGAAAAGATTTGAACATAGTATAAATATAGATTAATTCTGAACTAACACATACCTACCCACTTAAGCATAATATTTTTATTCCGAAAAAATTACGATTCCTGTAGAATAGCTGGTAAGCCGCGGAGTGTAGGTTATAGCAACATAATATATCGTAGTTACTGATACATATAATTGTATAATTGCTGTACATTGTAAAATGTAGCAAATTGTATTATCAAATGTCTAATCGATTGTTCAGCATTTTGCAGTTATTGCGTGCCCGGAATTTTACACGTACCTTCATATTACTTCGAGGAGCTGTGATAACTTTTTAACTGCAACTCTACGTGTTTAGAATGGAAGCAGTGCTCAAAATTATCTTTTCTGTTTCAAGTAGCGTACGATCGTTAGTGTCCTACGTTTCAATTTGATAAAAGCTAACGGCAGTCTTTTGCAAAGATGAATATAGCTTGCACGAATATTTAGTGCTTAATTTCTTTCTTTCTCATTGCTTTTTTCTAGATGAAAAGTTTACATATTAATTGCAATAAAAATGGACTATGGTTTTTATACTTAGCTTGCTCTGCCTAGGCTTTCTCTTTCGCACATTTTCAACATAATTATTATAAGACAAAAATATATGGAAAAATAATCTTAATGAAAAACTGATGTGGCTATTAAAAATGTTAAAATACAATGCTTACAGCAAAAATTTAAATCCACAAGTAATCTATGTAGACATGTATTCTTATAGAATCTTTAGATTACAAACTAAAGTCCAGTCCAGACCCATGGTGATATTTGCGAGGTAACGTAAAATGAGCTGACAAAAAACAGTTTGAACCATATTTTATTGAATTCCGTAGAAATGTTAAATATGATAAGGTAAATAAATTAGTGCTCTTCTTTGCAGATTTTATAATTGTAACTGGTAAAAGTACCTATCTAAAAGTGAACGTTTCATGCCCGAAAGTACTACCTACATCTAACAAATGACTAAACAATTTCAAGTAATTTTGCAGCTACCAGACCGAAGTTCCAACCGTCTCAGTTTAGTTATACGATATGTAATAAATAATAAACATAGATCTTGGTAAGACCCTTGAAAGTTGTGCTTTCGGCACGGCTGGTCGTCTGGAATTTTGGTTATAAATTATGCCAGAGCGTACTTGATGATGCAAATACCAAGGTGGAAGGAGAAAGATAAAGATATAAAAAAACGTTGATATAATTTAACAAGCTGCTTAAGTCTTTAAGCAGCAGTTTTATTTTAAGGAAAACATATGTATGGTATCCATCCATCAAAATGGTGTAGCAGGATCATAAAGCCCTTCACCGACAAAATATAACTCTTCACACTCATAGTTCCCCACTAGGATTCCCTTTGTCGCGGATTCTATGGAACATACACTAAAATGAAATATAAAGAGACTGATCCAAAAATTGCGTCCTAATAATGTCATCACCCAGCCCGATGGGTCGATGACATCAGGCCCATCGCAGATCATACGTGGATGAGATTAGCCCGAGACAGGGATCAATGGTGCAAGGGAGAGGACGCCTATACCCAGCAGTGGGTTGATACAGGCTGACAATGATGATGATGAATGTCATCATCATCATTTCAGTCATAGGACGTCCACTGACCTAAAAGAGACTGCAGGGAAACGCTGGATGCAGGCCGTTTCCGACCAGCCCTTTTGGAGCATTATGGGGGGAGGCATGCCCAGCAGTGGACGTTCTATGGCTGAATGATGATGATGATGATGACGTCCACTGCTGGATATAGGCCTCCACTATCATGCTCTAAAAGGGCCGGTTGGAAGCGGCCTGCATACAGCGTTTCCCTGCAGTCTCTTTTAGGTCGTCTGTCAATCTTGTCTACGCTGCGCATACCGATCCATGGTCTCCATTCGAGAACCTTTCGGCCTCATTGGCCATCTGTTCTGCGTGCTATGTGCCCTGCCTACTGCCACGCTTCAACTTACTAATCCTGTGGGCTATGTCGGTAACTTTCGTTCTTCTACGGATCTCCTCATTTCTGATTCGATCTCTTAGAAAAACCCCGAGCATAGACCTCTCCATAGCTCGTTGTGGGACTTTGAGTCTAAATAATGTTTAGTAACTCGAAAAATGTGCGCCGTCTGTGGAAATCTTACACCGAAGCCTCCATTGGGTGAAAATACCATTTCGAAAATTGGACAGTAGTCAACTAACCTCGGTGAGATTCTTGATTGGTGGGCTTGATGAGTGAGCCACCTAACCTGTAAATATTTGACAGAGCTGACCTGTTGACAGATCTACTGGCAGATTTGCAGACCCCAATCCACTGAGAGAAGACTTCTAACCTAAGAGTTATGGAGAGAAGCAATCAGTCAAATACGTCGCGTCACTTTTAAATATTTAAGTGCGCGTGTCCGCATGGATATTTATCTTTTATTATGCTCTACACAATAAGTTAAAACTCATAAAAAGCGCCAGACATTGATTTCGATATTTTTGGTATATAACAAAGTAAGATAAAATTCTCATATTCTCCAAATATGTCTGTTGACTATCCAATAACCCTGTATAAAATTCTTCTCGCGTTGGAAAAATAATTTTATGGCCAACTTTTATAACATCCTAGTACTTATAAACACAAAGATCCGTAGATATTTCGTAGAAGCGGTATGTTTCTACAGTTACATAGACCTTAAAACGCCAAACTTTGCTTTTGAATAAAATAAATTTTGTTAACGAAAATCAAGAAGTAATTTGCGTAGCTCTCAATGTTTTTCTTCCACATTCCACATACACATACTTTTTCAAACAGCACTGTATAAGTTGAACGTAGTACCTGTGTACAATTTTTTCGGTGTTACGAATTTATGGAGTAAGCTTTTTTTTATTATTATAAAAAGGCTTGTGCTTTGCCGCCAACTCGTCTGATGTTAAGCGATGATGCGGCCTACGATGGAACACGGTTGCCTAGAAGAAACCTATTCACTCTCAACTTGAAGACACCCAGACCAAGCTTAGGCTACACCACACCAGAGTGTAGGTAATAATTTTGGAGTGATGTAATTTAAATTTTAGAGGGCCTTACATTGATGTTGGATTCAGTAAAAATATTAGGAAGAGAATGTACTGAGTTTTTATTTACATACATTTTAATAGGTACATTTCAGAAATACCGATTCAAGAATTTAAATTATATGATGTTTTTATGGACGAGAGATTTGGCATTTGACTACAACTCCCCTGGTGTGAAGATGGTAAAAATGCATAATACCATGGATATCATGGATAGAAATAATACTTATTGTATGGCATGAAATGGAAACAAAATGTAGTCTAAATGTACAGATTACCTTAATAGTTTGTATGGTTCGAGCAGTGAGAGCGTTTTTGTCTTCTTTTGGTTCGGAAATTTTTGGCACCAGCCCGATAGTTTTAAAAAATTTTTAATTAAGAGAAAATAAAATAAGATCCCTCTAAATAAAACCGGCCAAGTGCGAGTCGGGCTCGCGCACTGAGGGTTCCGTTCTAGTACATAACTTGTTAGCTATATAATAAAGTATAAAAAGACAACATCCCATCAACGCTCAGGCGGTCACCCATCCAAGTACCGGCTGCGCCTGCTGTTGCTTCACTTCGGTGATCGTACGAGAACTGGTGGTGAACAGAAACTTGATACCGACTCGCACTTGGCCTTTAATTATTATTTGTTGTTATTCATTATAATCGTGCTAAGTTTGACGCTTGTACGTATTACCGTTGTTACATTAGAGCTAATACAATATTTCATTACTTGTTTTGTTTTATTAGTAGTCAAATTAGTTTGTTTTATGGGGTTTAGTTTTTACTTTTCTATTATTTGTTAGTTAATCCGCCGTATCATTACATATTCTGTGAAAATTTCATCTGGCTATCTATTACGGTTCGAAAGATACAGCTGTTAATAGGTAGGACAGACAAACAGACAGACGGACAGACAGGCAGACATCTTAGGCTTAGTAATAGGGTTTTTACTCGTTGGACGGAACCCTAAAAAATTACGATAAAAGAAACGAAAACTAAATTTTCGGCGTTATAATTCTATCGAATTCAAAGATCTAATAGGAAATTTAATATCTATACTAATATTATAAAGAGGAAAGATTTGATTGTTTGATTGTTTGTTTGTTTGCATTGAATAGGCTCCGAAACTACTGAACCGATTTGAAAAATTCTTTCACTGACGGGAAGGTACACTATCCGCGGGTGACATAGGCTGTAATCTATACCCGTGCGAAGCTGGGGCGGACCACTAGTATGTAATAAATGGATTTGTATATTTTTTTAATTAAAAATATGGGCTTCTTGAAAGAGCTTAATAAGTATAACAACTTAGTACCTCCAAATTACAAAAGTAACTTTTCGTGAAACTCTCGAAAGGAAAATTAGAGTGTTTGTCATAAAATTACTGTCATTAAAAACAAGTTAATGTTATGTTTTACTTATTTTATATTCATCTTGACAATTACGGCTTTAATTTTTTGTGTTATACTCGAAAATGCAACACATAATAAAATGCATTACATAAAAAAATATTAAATGAGTCGCATAAGGGCAATCCACCTGATCGCATCTGCAACACCAGTGGTGTCGATGCTTTGCCAGCTCGGAGAAATATTTAAACGTAAAACTAAACGATGCATTTTGTAATACGGTTTTTAATTAACTGGCACTGTTTCTTGAAGCTTAGTGATTTCATTTAATCGTATTTAGAAATAACGAAAAAGACATAAAGTAAGCATTAATTTAGTGCACCAAATATTACAATATTAATATCACAAAACAGAAATAGACAGACAGCCAGTAGCAGCAGCCTTTCGTGACGGTATAATATTTTTTTATTATTACTTTTAAGTAGATGAAAAGTTTCGTAAGGTGATTGGTCTTGATTTCACCAATTTGTAAAATCAAGACCAATCAATCTCAATAATAATCGCACAAAAATCGAGCAAACACGTCTAGTAAAGTTAAATTACTTTCATCCTCTCATTGATTAATTTATTTTCAATGAAGCTTAAAGTTACACGTGTACTTTTTGAAGGTTAGCTTATATTTATTTTTGTAGGTATGTGAATTATGTATCGTATACTGGCTTTTCGGTAAAGCCAAAAGGCATCGTGAAGAAACCTGCATGCGTACGGAGAAGAAATTCAATAGCGTATGTGAATCCACTAACCCGCAACAGGGCCAACATGGTGGATATGGCCCAATCACCCTTTCGGTGACAGGCCTAAGTCCAGCCATGGGCTATTAAAAGGCTAATTATGCTTATGCTATGTATGTTTTTTCTGGGGAGATAATTGTATTATGCTTAATTTTACAATCTACTG
Source organism: Agriopis marginaria (assembly GCA_932305915.1). Classification (NCBI taxonomy): domain Eukaryota; kingdom Metazoa; phylum Arthropoda; class Insecta; order Lepidoptera; family Geometridae; genus Agriopis; species Agriopis marginaria. The sequence goes on from OW029926.1 coordinate 7,355,208, forward strand.
GAGATGTTAGAGTTAAAAGACCGAGTCGTCATTATACCCTATCATGTTCCGTTTGCTGAGAGAACATTGAAACACAGGCTTTCTCTCCGAGAATGGGCCCTGATCCACGATGCTGATCCAGTGCATGTTGGTGAATATCATATTATGTCATTAAACTTTTGAGGTTTTTGGACATTATTTATCTTGTTATAGGGTGGGTGTTATAGGCCCACCGTAATAGGGTGGTAATAGTGCGTTGCTAGTGATTGCTAGGTAAGTAGGTACCTACAAAGTAGCACCGGGCGCGGGATGTGGTTTTAACCCTGAGCTGTCTGGAAAGAGTACACTGATGTTTTATTATTGAAACTGACGTAGTTTTCACACATTTTATTTATATTACGCGGCAATTACAAAAGCGAAATCAGTGCAAAGCGAGACGCAGCCGTGCGCGCGCATTCACCTTGAAAAAGACCGTCTAATGCGGTTGAAACTATAGTTGGAGTAACCAGCTTAGTCTTACGCGAGTAATTCCCGTGTAATATAAATAAAAAGTACACTGATGTCTTGACGTAATGTGGAATTTTATGCAACATCAAAGACGTTGGCTCACTATTTACACTGTGCTAAATTCCCTGGCGAATAACTTTCGTTCCGGATACAATCCTTCAGAGAAATGCCAAGCATAGCTCTCTCCAAAGTTCAATGAGTGACCTTGAACATGTGGGCCACTCTAACTGTTAGTGTCCACGTTTCAGGCCCGTAAGTCACGATAGGTAGGACGGTAGGTGGTCAGTAAAAAAAATATTCGGGACATCTTTGCACACACGATTATCTTACCCCAAACTAAGCAAAGCTTGTAATATGGCTACCAGAAAGTGATATATATACTTTTTTTTTCTTAAATAAGATAATCACACCAAGATAATATAGAAAAAAAAACAAATGTTCATCACATGAATGTTTGTCCTAGGTGGGAATCGAACCCACGCCCCCTAAAAAATTGTAAATATCAATGGTAGAAAAAAAAATTGGTAATGCTAGTGTATTAAATGGTAGGTAAATATCAAGCAACTACGCGACGTAGTTTGTCATTAGAAATTCTAATTTTGGGGTTCCAAGTTGTTTGTTATTTATGAATCATCAATCAAAAGTCATAATCATGAACAAAGAGACGAGAAAAAGAAGAGCCGTTCTTAGCAACGGCATGAAAACGACAAACTTCAACAAAAAAAACCACGTAATTTAGCAAATGAAACCAAAACAGAAACGTATTCAAGGCAAAATTGGTAGGAATCTTTCCAGTGAATAACGTCAATTTCATTTAAGCTTCTGATGTTATCTTTGCATGCATGATTCTATCCGTGCTTACGAGAATGTGTCTCGAAGAAAGTCTTACGCATTCTTGAGCAAACAAGGATGTCATAGTACAGGGCAGGGCAGTAGGCGATCTTTACACATACGGGAAATCTACTATAGACTTGTTATCAAGGATTAGTATCTTCTGTCTAGAGTTGGAGCTCACCAGAGAAAATATCTTAGACTCGGGATGATTGGAGTTGGGACGCTCCGTTGCTCCGTTGATATGTCGGGAGATGTGATCCCGAATCGCAATTACTTAGCTGTTAGGCGGGAGAAACTGAAGTGCAGTGCTAGGAAGTAACAAAACAAACATAAATCAACTCAAGTTAGTACAGGCAAAACTAAACAAACATATATGGCAACGCAAGGCATTGGAAGAGATTTTGTAATTAATATTTAATGTATAGGGCGAAAATGTAGCACAGAGAAGTGTCGTCGTTATGAGGTCAGATACCTAGTCTATTGAGTGGTACCATGGTACCACACAATAGACCATCTGCAATCGAGTTTCTTCAACAAAGATACTGCACCTATCCACGATGCACGGAGTACAAATTACAATAATAACTTTCAAATTTTCGGTGCAAAGAGGCCAGCAAGGTCCTTCTTCAGTGTCCATGTAGGTATCACGTCAACAGACCTGACACGTCAAGACCTTTGCAAACATATCACAGTTCTTTCATATTAAATGCTTACACCAGTTTTCACACAATTAAACTTCAAGGGTGCAGGAGTATCACCAAAACCAATTCAATAAACAAGAGTTTATCACAAAATTACTTCATAACAAGATCGTTTCCAAAGCGCAGTCATAACAGGCCGTAGTCGTAATTGCTTTTCTGTATGGTAACCATAGATTAGTATATGATAACAAGCAATGACCAACCAAAACTGAAATGAGACAATTTCTTTTGTTTGAAAAATAGGCCCACCTTAAACGAATACCGTATAGTAATGAAACTCATGTCGATTTGTTCCTCATAATCTCTAGATTTAGTGGTAATATTAGCTATATCCGATCAAACCGGAATATTGACAAAAGCCGATTACTATGGCCACTGTTGTAAAATATGGTCTATTTATTTTTGTATAAAAAATCCTAAGCATGCATCCCTTTTCGTATTAAAAACGTTCCGGTCAAGTGACTTTATAAGGGAAATGAATGAATTGTGGCAAAAATCAAAACAACACATATTATTCTTTATATTATTATTCCGGTTTCATTTTTACCTTATCTTTCGTCCGAATGGTACAAAAAAAAACGATGAATTTTATAGTGTTATACCCATCAATATACGGTAAATTCGGTGGGCCTAGAAAAAATTGTATTCTTTCTAAAACGAAATGACGCTGACAATTCCGCTGTCAGTCAAACAAACAAAAGTTAATATATCACGGGCAGGCTAACGCTAAGCGTAGAAATTCATAGAAATTGCATTTGTATAGCAATTGCATAGAAACAGTATGTAAGCGAAAATGTTATTGATTGAAAATTGTTTACTGGTATTACTGGTGTAGCACTGGGTGCCAAGCTTTCCACTTATAACATTTCTCCCTTCCGACCGTCTAACCATTTAATACAGGCACACGGACTTTTGCAAAGACCAATAAAATGTTATTTGCCTAACTCATACAATTTAAAGTTTTAATTAAACGATGTTTTTCGGAGACAAACGTGCCATCTGTAGCCTACAAAATCCGAAGTAGTTTATTTACCTAACATTTTGGAATTCGATAAAAAGGGACGATATTATTGCAGAAAATCTAGTAAAATGAATTAGGTTAGTATCTAATAACAACAAATTAAGTATAGGCCAACAAAGTAATGCAAATATGTTAGTACAAAAAATAATTTTAAAACAATCGCAGGAAAATATATTACTGAAGAAGCTTTATCTTAATTATGGTATTTACGTACATTGACCAAATTTTGCTGTACATTATAAAACCCACCGACAGTCGTCAATCAATTTGTTGAGGCCGGAAATAAATTTCGTTAACGCTTACGACTACTATTTTTACCTCAACGTTTGTGCTCTTAAAGAAATTTCATTTCAGTAATTGCTCAGTACGCTCAGAAAGGTTGAATTGGCATTGTAAAGAACGATCGAAGTTATAAGACAGGGTCGAATGCTTTCTGCGAGCGAGGACGCGAAAAGGCTACTTGAATTCCAATCTCTTTAAGCCTTCTGCTTCTACAGTGAATACGAAATCTCGATTTGTCCGAATTAGTTCAAGTGATTTTAACTATTGAATTACACTATGGACATATGGATATTATGATATTGCACTACGTAAAATGTCAGCTATTATGTTTTGGCTATAATTAAACAGAGATAGAGCAATTTTAAAATGCCTAATATAAAAATTATAACTGTCACATAGTTGGTTTTTTTTATTATAATCTGTTTAATTGAACCCCTACACAAAAATAATAGGTTTAAAAAATACTAATCGCACTCAATGCAAATGTTTTTGCACGTGTGTGTTTCATCATTATCATCATCATTTCAGCCATAGGACGTCCCTACTTGACATAGGCCTCCCATCGATCTCCAAATGGGCCGGTTGGAAGCGGCCTGCATCCAGAGTTATCCAGCGTTCTCTTTTTGGTCGTTTATCCATCTTATGTGTGTGTTTGTTTGTTCTCAACTCAACTACACAAAGCCTGAACGTATTTGGATGAAATTATTATCCAAATTGCAAAATTGTTATTGTGACTTTTTGGTTGTTAAAATTCATTGTTCAAGTACTCGTAGCTCTGCAAGTTTTAATTTATACGCTTGTGGAATTGCAGCAATTTGTATTGTTCACTTCAAAAAGTTATGTCTGAGAACTTATTGCAAATGCCTCTGGCATGGACTTATTTAAAGTAATAGCACTAGACGTGTCTTGTTTATTCTATTTTGTGTATTAAGACGCCAAATGTCCCGAATATTTATACTTTTAGAATACTTTTTTTATGAAAATTTATTTTGTCACTTATTTTTTTTTTTGCCTTTTACTTTCCTTTCAGTTGGTGGGATTCATTATGGGAAACTAACACGATGACAACATAATAAAATAAGGTAAACTTTTCTTATTCTGGAAACGTAAACTGTAGCAAAAAAGAATAAAAATAGAATATTATGTTATGTTTATTGCCAGAAATAAAATATACTATAATTTTACCTACTTACAAAATACATAGCAAACACTAGCCCTCATATTTTTTTTTCACACGGTCACCTGATCCCAAACTAAGCAAAGCTTGTAATGTGGCTGAATATAATATACTAGTAGGCCGCCCCTGCTTCGCACGGGCGAAGCCGGGATATATAGCCTATGTCAACCGGGGATAGTGCAGCATCCCAACAGTGAAAGAATTTTTCAAATCAGTTCAGTAGTTTCGGAGCCTATTCAATGCAAACAAACAAACAAACAAACAATCAAATCTTTCCTCTTTATAATATTAGTATAGACATACATATTATATACTTTTAAATACATACTTAAATAAAAATTAACATCCAGATATAGAACAAATACAAATGTTCATCACATAAATGTTTGTCCTAGGTGGGAATCGAACCCACGCCCCCAAGCGCAGAAGGCAGGTACACTACCGACTAGACCAACGGGCTATCAATACTATCATAGACGTAATAAAGGTCACTCGAATCCTCAGTAATCCTCACGTCACCCACAAGTAATGTTTTTTTATATGCCAAAACACCACTTGAGGGTGGCGTGAGGATTCGAGGTACCTTTATTTATGTATATGAATATAATTATGAGGTACTTATTGAGGTGCCGCAATTATGTCTAGATAACAATACAGCTTGGAGCTTTCTGATCTTTCAGAACTTAAAAGTTCTCAGTTTTAATAGGCCTTTTCTCTATCTTATTGGTTTATATAGATACACTTATGTTTAAAAAAACTTTTTTAATTCAAGTTGCTAATTAAATAATTTATTATCTTTTGAAGTAATCGAGTACGGTTGATTAATATAATAGTCACATCTCACAGATATATAATTGAAAATGAATCTGTGTACAATGGATAATTTATACATTTACATTCATCTCTTTGATCCTATTTATGACAAATATATTTAATTATTTAGCTGAATGTTTGCCTAAAGTCTAATAATTTACCTTTATAAAGGTAAGCTGACCGCAAATGAAGACCCAAATTGGAAAGCCACACAAGTAACAGTTGTAATTCAATTAACTTGTGAAGCCATACGAAGTCTGTTACACGATATGATCGTCTAGTCTTACGTTAATAAGCTAAAAAGGTTAATACTTGACTAACTCGTACAAAGACTACCCTCCACAATTTTAATATTCAGCATACAAAAACAGCTGCGCACTGCGATTTTTACTTGCGGCTTTGCAGTTTTATGTTATTCAGCATAAAGATGTGAAATCTTTCTCTAAATGGGCTCTAAAATTTCGACAAATTTAATCCAGATAGATCTAGCCCTACAACAAACTCAGGCGGAGTTGCATTGCACTTTTAACTGACTTCAAAGAAGGGCTCTCGTTTTTTTTAAATGTTTATTATTACCTCAGAAATCCGTCATTTAAGAACCGATTTGGATTTTTTTAATTGCAAGGGTATACTTTCAGATTGATGCCATAGAAATGTCATCACAATTGGTTCAGTTGCCTGGCTTCTAAATGTTTTTTTTTTTTTACTTTGATTACAATATTATGTCATCCAAATAACCGAAATTGCGTATTTAACTAATTTTGTAAAGTCTGTTTTTTAATAATTATATATAAGACTAGCTGACCTGACAGACGTCGTCCTGTCTTAGAACTGTCAAACACGCAAAGTCAAAATTGTAAATATTATTTTTTTACACCTTGGGTTACATTATTGGAGTTTTAGTAAGGATCCCTATTTTTTTTAAATATAATATAGCCTATGTTACCCGGGGATAGTGTAGCTTCCCAACAGTGAAATAATTTTTCAAATCGGTTCAGTAGTTTCGGAGCCTATTCAATGCAAACAAACAAACAAACAATCAAATCTTTCCTCTTTATAATATTACTAGCGGTCCACCCCAGCTTCGCACGGGTATAGATTATAGCTTATGTCACCCGGGGATAGTGTAGTTTCCCGTCAATGAAAGAATTTTTCAAATCGATTCAGTAGTTTCGGAGCCTATTCAATGCAAACAAACAAACAATCAAATCTTTCCTCTTTATAATATTAGTATAGATTACTAGCGACCCGCCTGCCCGGCTTCGCACGGGTGTAATTTACGTGCGAAGCCGGGGCGGGTCGCTAGTTATACATATAAACCTTCCTCTTGAATCACTCTATCTATTTAAAAAAACCGCTTCAAAATCCGTTGCGTAGTTTTAAAGATTTAAGCATACATAGGGACGGAGAGACAGCGACAGCGACTTTGTTTTATACTATCTAGTGATGATAGTGATAAGTATATAAGTATAAGTATAGATAATTATTAATATTAGGTGCACGATATCTGAGTAAATTCCAAACTTATGAAAACCCTCACAAATTTTATTAAAGAACCCCATGACATGCCAACAAAGATTATATTCTCGTGTTTTTATTTGCGATGTCGTAGAGTCAAATTCTAACTAGGGAGCTGCAAATTAACGCGAAGTCCCGTGTTGCTTATTCATTTTATCAGATTTCAGCAACTTGTTTTATCGGATTTGTTTGGTTTTTTTTGACAGCTGAGTTGGCAATAAAAATATTTTCACACTCTAGCGAGGGTATAAAATAACGGCAGTTTAAGTTTGAATGTTACCGGTACCTATAGTACAAAATACATTGTGAGAGTCGCTGGAATCCAGTAAATTAACATTTTATACAATTACATTTGTTTTTATTGGAACTCAAACTATATACTAGTGTTGTAAATGCATATTAAGTATCTCTTTGTTTTTATTTCTTTGAGGTGTAAAAAAGTGTGGTCTGTAGTAAAAGGACAGATAGTATACTTTTTATTCCAATCAAATGAAGGAAAACTGGAAAATCACATATAAGGCCACGGGCGCAGCTAGTTCTACAATTAAAAAGAACAAAAAGCAATTTTCTGTTAACTGAACATTTTACAATAATATAAGATATTGTACTTTGCCCCATAAATGCGGAAAACTGGAATTGGAGGTAACACCGCAAGATTCAGCTAGTAATCCCCATATATACATAAATAAATGAATCCCTATTTACCTTGGTCGCGCCATAATTTGAGAACAACTTTACCGATTTCATTTTTGTTTAAGTTTTCTAATACTTTGTAGAAAGATTTTAAGGAAAGAAAAATTAAGAAAGTTGTGCAGAAAATTGGAAAACTTAACGACAATTTTAACTCTCGGCTGAAACCGCGGGCGCAAATAGTTTTATTAAAAAGCGTGTGCTACAGTCACAGTGTGTGTGACAGAAGTGAAAACTTCATCAAGGTTGACTATATATTTCTCTCGCTCCTTTAGCGACGGTCACAAGAGTTCGATGCTTTTTCCCCATCCCAAAAAGTGGCCAACGTGCTTGAAGCAGTTTTCACTTCAATTACATGCCAATACTAAAGTCTATCTTCTATGTGCTCTATATAAATGGCGACTAAACCAATCTACACAATAAATTGTCTAAAAATTATCAGTATTTCACAAAAGGTTATTTTAGCAGTACTAATCATAATTGTAGTGCTTGTTAGTCGACCAATCTGACTATTCGCATAAACAAAGGTGGTAGCGTCGTTATTAAATTGAAAATACGACCTGGAAAAGCTGACAGATGGACAACGGCAGATTAGAACCGTCTTTTTGTAACCAACTGGGATTGGACAACGTGGCTCTATTAAACGGGGATTTGATGGATACACGTTTTGCTAACAATGGGGGATGGGTTTCCGGTCCCAACAAATCGAAAATGTACCTACCATAAAGTTGGACTGATTGAGAAATTGTTTGACGTACCTACTTGTTTATGTGCTTGTTCAGGAACGGATACAGTGTTTTTGCAAAATATTGTCATGTTTTGTAGATCACCCGGTGTTTCTCTTTTTGTTTGAGAGATGAGTCGAGCATTAAGCTTAGAAGCTCGATTCCCGGTCAATGCTCTCTTTGGCGTATTTTAAACATTATTGAGACTAGCTGACCCAATAAACGTTGTCCTCTTCAATGAGTTATGGTTCATACAAAAATCCCAAAAAAAGTTCAAGTTTTTCTCGAATTTTCGATTTTTTTTTGCAAGCCACCCCAGTATCAGGGCGAATAAATAAAATATCAAATATATTCATCATTAGTAAACATAATTATACCAATAAAATCAAATCAGTCAAGTAATTATAGTTTTTCGAGACTAAGTACTAGTCCAGGGTTAATTTTTACTGCAAAGTACTCAAAAAATTGGAGATAGCAAATTTTACTCAACTGATTTATTCCTTTATTAAAAAAAGAAGAAAATCTGCATTCAAAGGTTTTCGAAAACTATTATTCGTTTACCCATCTTTTCGTGCAATAAAAAAAACATTAAAAAAGGTTAAGATTTTATGGATTTCCTTTTATTTAATTTATCATGTTTGTTAAAGAGATTTGATCCGTTTTTTTCGGATTTTAGCCAGTTTGTGGTGAGCGAGTTTTCGATTTGTTTTCCTATTCAATAAAAAAAACTAAAATATAAGTTTTTTGGATAGAATGAAAAAATTTGGACCTATTATAATAAGCTTGAACATTTTACAAAAACCACTAGGAGTTTAAATAGGGAGTTACCTACCCAAAACTGAGTTTGTGAACCCTTTTTAAAACTTTCCCTTTGCATTAATATTCGAATCGCGTGTCGGTCAGCGTTTGCAATTGACGCGAGTCGCTTGCAAAATACAAAGCGAACAACTTATTTGTAAAACTGAGCCAGGGAGCTACCATCGCAGTTTCTGAAGAATACTGCTTTACTCCTTTAAAAAAAATTGTTTCATCATTTGGCCACTGCAAAAATTAAGTTTGTCGTACAACGTTTTTTGCTTGAAAACACTGAAATCTGATAATGAAAATCACGTTTTCTGTTCTTTTTCTATAAGCGATAGAGGTCAAAATCGATAATAAGTATTTTATTAAATTAAAAATGTCAAAATCTTATCCTTAAATTTTTTGGTAAGGTATAATTCGTAGTTAGCTAGTTGGATCAAAAAAACTTTTACATATAAGTCAGTAACTATTATTTTTCCGTTCTTGTTTTGTTTTTCTAAAAGTTTTACATAATTACAAAATATGCCAAAAACTGAAAAATACAATTGTTTTGTGCAGATTTCTTGCCCTGTTCCTATGAGAAAAATCCTGTGTAAAAGCAAGTAAAGCGAAGCAGAGATAATAAATTTTATCTTAGGAAAGTGGTAAAAGGTCTCTGAAATGAAATCAAAGTTTTTCACTTTATTAAAAAAAGATTTGGTCTCTCAAGAAAGTCTTGAAACTACCAAGAAAAATATTTAAGAGTGTAATTAATTATTCGCAATCAAAAGTCGTTTACCAGGAAAAAGCCTGTCCCTTCTTTTTAATATTACTTCATTTTTTGTTCGTAAAAGAATTCAAATATTAAGATGACCTTACTTTTTATGTCAAATTTTAAAAGAATAAACATGATGTTGACTAAAATATATATAATGTGAAATCTCTTCATAATCTTTATGTCTGACTAAAATGGTAACAAGTGTTTTTTTTACTATTTTACTGTGTCAAATTAGAAGATAGTATCTTCTAATTTCGGTCCGCCCCGGCTCCGCACAGGTATAGTTATATAGCCTATTAAAATAGCCTATAATAATCAGTGATAATGTAGCATTCAATGGTGAAAGAATTTTTAAATACGGTCCAGTGCTTTTTAGCCAATTCGTTACAAACATACTTACATACAAATCTTTCCTCTTTATAATATTATTATTAATTATTATAGTATATAGTATAGATCAAAACGAAAGTAAACCAATAAATTTGTAATGTTATGATAGACAAACATACACTGTTTCGCCACCTTTTGGAAATTCCACTTGGCTAATATTATATTTTCGATAATATAACATCGCTCACACATTTACACGGGAACTCTGCGGACGGAAAGAAACGCCTTAAGTACTTTCGATCTAGAATACAATAGGATTTGCACACTATTACTTTAAACTTGAATTATTTACAAAATTGTGGTACTTTTACAAGCCAAGAAAAGAGTCTTTTACAAAATAAGTGTTATCTGGATGTGGCGCATATTATCAAGAAATCGACATTAATTTCTAAACTACCAAAATACAACTTTTTTTTGCAAATAATAGGCTTGCGCTTGACCGCCAACTAGCCTGATGTTAAGCGATGATGTGGTCTACGGTGGAGCACGTTTGCCTAGAAGAAACCGATTCACTCGTGATTTGAAGACACCCAGATTGTAACTATCGGGGAACACCCATTCAGGCAGCGCATTCCACAGACTAGCAGTTTGTACAATAAATGTGGAATCACTTTTTGTGAAAGCACTTTTTCAACAATGTAAAACAGCGGGTTTTCTACGTTAATAAGGCTCATACTTTTACAAAAACGAGTGTTATAACAATGTGGGGCTTTTTATCAAGAAATCGTCATTTTCAAAACTACTAAAATTAAACTTTCTTCAATAATGTAAAACCGTGATTTTGCTCTACATTACTAAAGGTCCTAGTTTCACAAAAATAAGTGAATGTGGTGCTTTTTATCAAGTAAAACTTTCTTGAAGAACGTAAAACAACGATTTTTCTCTATTACTAAAAGGAAAGCTTAGAACGTCTTTATTTAGTGAATCAAAAGCGTCGGTGTAATGTGATACCACCACTTACGATTTGTCAAAACGCAATAAACACGTCCATTAGGAGCTCCATTTAGCGCACAATAAGGGCTACGTGTCCACAATTCTAAAAAGCTGTTCTTTTATTTGGGAACGGTATCATTAGCCACAATATGTTGGGCTCAGACGCGAATATATGGCCCTGAGTGCCTTTATTGCTTCCCTTGATAAATGAAGGAAGGTGGGGCGTTGAAAAAATCGCGTGTAAATTAGTACATAGTAGGATGTCCGGGCACTATCCTCTTTCTGGCACTTTAGAAAATAAATACGTCAACTTCGTGTTACGACTTGTTCTCTATACTCAGGTAACACTTGTTTATTTAAACACCAATTTTATTACAATAATCAATTCAATAAATTATAATTTCAAAAAAACGACTTCAATTCAGTCGTTTCACTATAAACTCTAAAATAAACAGAAAAACCCAACCATCTTGCGGAATACATAATTATAGTTGGGAAGGGAGATGTGAGGGAGAGTGAATTACGTCTAATTTTAGCAACAAAACATCAAACCTCTTCGTTTACCGACGTCCTATGGTTTTTTAAAATAATCATCATTGGCACCATAAATCAGATAATCAATAGTTGCCTGTAAGAGAAACAACAAAAAACAACAAGAAAACAAGAATAAATAGGTATGATCAATTGAAGTTTTCACATTAGGGGGGTGTAATTAACGATTTAACAAACAAGTTAACCTTACCAAAGTTACTAATTGACTTATCTATATGTCTATAAACACCTAAGTTTTAATGATAAAGATACGTTGGATCCGATGTTAAAATTAAGCGTACCTACCGCTATTTAATTTAACTACTTAATTAAATACCTGCTAGAGCTGAACGTAAAAAGTTTGCTAGAAAAGTCGTTTGCGCTTCGCTAGCATGCCAGTCCGAGCCCAATTTGCTTAAGTGTCACTTAGCTCTTTTTGCGTACCAGCAAAATTACTAAAAATAAGGACACTTGAAAGTTTGAAACTAAGTTTAATTCGTTAAAGTAAACACAAATTAATTGCGCATTTGTATATTTTAATGCGATGTAATGAAATTTGTTCACAAAAAATTGGGTTATACACTGATCTTAGGTATTTTATGTATAATATATAGTTCTCCTATTTTGTCAGTACTCGGCATGTGAATAAATAAAACATGTTAGTGGTACCGATATCAAAAGATATAATTCGGGGGAGAAATAGTAGATAAATTGTCAAAGTATACAATTAATAAGTTGAATACTTCATTGCAATATTATGTTTATATGTCAACATAAAAATAATAATTAGTAAAATATTTACGTGGTACGTCACTAAAAATTATCCGAGAGTAAAAAAGTACCAATGTCAACGTATACAATTCCTATGGCAAATGTTTGATTAACAATATTAAATTAGTATGTCAAACTAAAATAATAATTTTAACAATATTTACATTTGCATTTTAGGGCTACCTAGAAAGTCTTAAAAAATAAAAACCTTTTTCGATTAGTATTTTACGGAACATTTTACATTTTTAGTGAAATGTATTAGATATTTTAACATGCAATCATTGTTTTTGTTTGTAATTTACACGGATTCCTAGTAAAATAATATTATGACGTTTGTTCTCCAAAGCTATGTGTTTATTTACTGTGTGTACGTTGTTGATAGAGCTCCCCACATATCAGCTTAGTTATAGGGACCATTTCCTCGGGCAAACATAATTTCGACGGCACCACCCACAACCTAATCACGGTTAATAACCCGTAAATAATCATGACCCAAACTTTCATATATTTATTTAATGGGCTGCTGGGAAATTATTAATTACAAAATGTGTGTTTTCCATTATTTTATGAAAGTTTTGTACACTGATATTTTTAGTCATCTAAATTATCCTAACTAATATTAAAAAGCAAAATTAACCCTGTCTCCCTGCAGCTGAAAATGATTTTGTTTTGAAAATGCTACCTACATTTTTTATATGAGATTGGTATAGTGTAATGGTTCAACTCGTTGGGCAAAAGAGTTCGACCACCACCCCTAAACCTAACTAGTACATTCTAAACCAATTTTGTTTTTCAAGCATTTTGTCAGCCGTGATATTATATTATAAGTTATACAAAAGTTTGGATAATAGAAACTCATTTCTAAGCCTTATACATTACTATGCTCTTTAGATCATCTCTTATTAACTAGCTCAACATCGTACTAGTCTAGGATAGTTTTTAAACAACAAAACCGCTCAAGGCAAAGTTTAAAACATAACAACTTTTGTAGTGAAAGCAGTTAACTGCACATTTTATTGGGAAGCCGTTGTTTAATTTACTGGAGGCAAGCTCTTTGTCTCAGTGAATGCAGTAGACCATGCTCAATAGGGTAGATCAAATAAAGCCACAGTTTGTTTAAACAGTACTATAGATTACGTTTTCGTGACACGCTTTGTAAGATCAACATTGGTAACTCTAGGGTGCATGCAAGTGAATTTAATTCTGCAGACCTAACACTTTGCTAAATAAGTAATAATGTGTCTCTGTTTTTCGTCCTTCTGCTCCATTTCTTTTTTCCCTCGGCCCCTCTGCTTTAAGTCTCTCTGTCGCTTCTTCTTGCTGTCCTCTCACTTTCTGTTCACTATCTCTCGGTCTTCACCGATTTTTCACCTTTACCTCCTTTTCTCTGTCCTCCTCCTCTTTTTCTCACTGTCCTTTTTCTCCCTGTCTTCTTATCTACTCTGTGTTCGCTTTCTCTCGGTCCTTGGTCGTTTATCTTTTTTCACTCTTACCTCCTTTTATCTTTCCTTTTTATCTCTCTCTGTCTGTCCTATTTCTTGGTTACAACTATGTGTTACCGTTTTATAACTAAAAGGCTAATTATATCTAGAATAAATTTAGCAAGAATGTAACTTATTTTTAACACAAATAAAAAGTGAAAATAATGTAGAAAAATATTAGGAAGAAAAAAATTACACCAATATATTATAGAATAACATAGATTTTTTGTCATACGGTAGTTTAATGAAACCACGTTAAATTACATAAATAAAATTTATGAGGGAAATTGGAAAAACTACGAGACGCAGCTAATAAATCAGAAATTGTTACAGTATAAAAAAGGCTACTTACTTATAGGAAGCTTATTGGCAAATTACTTGAGTCGTTTTTCTACGTGCGCATTATTATCAACAAAATTGAAAAAGAAAGACAAGTGCTAGTTTATCGAATCCATTGGAATAGGAAATCTATTTTGCGCCGTAAAATTTGGGCAAATTGTATTCCCAGAAGCGATCACGAGTTTTTGATAACAACGTACAAAACAATTTGTACGCCGCTATTGGGGGCGATTGTTAACATATTTCAGGACCCTTACTACGGACTCAGGTCTAAATCAGTATCTTCTAGGTAAGCGTGCTCCATCATAGACCGAAACATCACTTAACATCAGACGAGTTAGCGGTCAAACGTAAGCCTATTCCTTATATACATAAAAACACAAATGCATACAAACATATACAGTCGGTTAAAAATTTATGAAATTAAATCCGTTTCCGCCTTAAGTATATGCAGATCTATTTAGTGAATGTATCTCTTCCAGTCAAAATATTTTCCAGTTCCATATCTTTCAGTTGAAAGACTACGCTAACTCGAACAAAAATTACATGACAAGTATGTAAAGCTATATTCAACCGCAGACAGATTGCCGAGCTCAAAGTTTGAGCGCGAATATTTTTGCGAGCGCAATATCTTTATACCTCAGGGTATTTTGCATCAATTTTACAATGCCAACGTCCTTTCGTATGCAAGTAAGATAAGCTCGGAAAACTTAATATTTTTCTGCAGTACCGACATAATATTTTTGTTCAATATTATAACAATGAAAAACCCGATGTTAGAAACTAGCAGTTCCCAGTGGTTTTTCTCACTATCCAATAGGAACCATCCATTTTCACGGAGTGGTTTTACTCACGGTCCAATAGCAAGCATACATTTAACGGCAGGTTTACTCAGTGTAATAAACCCCCCCTTTTAAATTTATTATATATTTATTTTTATTTTATTTTACCTTTATTTTATTTGTTGTTTTATATGTTTAACTGTTTTATTAATTGCCTAGTCAGTACATTTTTATTTGCCTAAATATTAGCTGCGTATATTAAACCTATATTGGAGTATGACTATTATGTTATTCGTATCTTTAAAGTATTACAGTATAACTGCTACTCCCGATCGAGAAATCTAGAATCGTAAAAGTCCTACTAACACAGAACAAGTTACTTTACCTAATGTATGCATACCTACTCGCGTTTTTAATATTTACCTACATGTTTCGTTTTGGCCAGGTGATTGTCTAGTGGAAGAACCCTACTTTGTGATCATAGAACCCAAGTATACGAATAGGTATGAGCTGTGTGATGAGGTCCTAATCTAATATTATGATTAAAATGTTATTAGGTTTGCAATATCCGTACTACTGAATAAATTAATGAAGATGTAAGAATGTTGTAGAAAATGACCTAAAACGAAGGTAAGTAGATAATATTAGAAATAGAAGTAAAATAGATTATGTGTATATTAAATGCGGATACTAAACATATCGCTAAGATATTTGTTAAGTGAACTTTTGGTTAATATTTTATGTAACGTATATATTAATTGAAACAAACTCGTATGGGGCTAAGGATCGGCGCCCCTCCTCCGCGTCGACCGATTGATTTCGTCATCCTTACTGGTCATCATCTCCCCCATACGAGTATAAATACCCGTTTAAATAAAGAACTCTAATAGTCAAAATTCGGAGTCATTCTGTGTGTCTAACAAAAGGTGGGACAAGAGGGCATAATCTTTTAGCAACCCCAGCGAACCCCAGCAAAAGGGTCAAATAATGAGTTCTCAAGATTAGGAAATCAAGGTACTCTTTAGGCACACGCCCAACCCTACCTAAACCTGAAACAGAAGATCATCCTGAATAATGTTACCTTATTCTTATGTGACTGCATAACTTTATCATAATTTGATAATGCAGATTTCGGAATAATTTACCGAATACTGATGAACTAGACAATCAAGTCATACACGTTCTTAGTGTAATGAAGTTAATAACTTTTCCCGTTATCTCTTCAAATTGGCCATCTCAAACAGGACCTTCCTTCAAGTGAGATTATATTAATTACGCCAGTATCACTAAATTCAGTGACATTAGTAAAAGGCGCCCTTTGTTGTCTTTTATAACTAAAGAGGTAACCCAGAGACAATCGCTCCATGTATATTTCAGCTATACTTAGCCTAAGGTTCCTTCTATGGAAGCCATAATAAAGTGTGATGTTGAAGTAAGCCCATTATATTGACTTTCAACTCGAAGAGACAAATCAACTTCTTTCGTCATCGTCTCGGTTCTGAGAACTATATTTTCTCTTGATAGAACCTGTATGACCTGGCAGCCCAGCACAATCAGCTCAAAGCAGTTAAATGACTTTAGTAATTAATTACGGAACCTCTTTGTCCATTCGAACCTTTATTTATAAAACAAGTTGACCTTTGCAACTGAATTTACTTTATGTTAATATAAGAAAATAGCAATGACTATCGTCTGTAATTCGATTAGGAGCATTTATCCATTCGAGCTATAACCTCCTCTTTTTTAGAAGTCGGTTAACAATTACTTTATGTAAGTGAATAATATCAAATAATAAAATGGCTACATTGTCTGCAATTCGATTAGGAACATTTATCCATTCGAACTATAACCTCCTCCTTTTTTAGAAGTCGGTTAACAATTACTTTATGTAAGTAAATAATATCAAATAATAAAATGGCTACATTGTCTGCAATTCGATTAGGAACATTTATCCATTCGAACTATAACCTCCTCCTTTTTTAGAAGTCGGTTAACAATTACTTTATGTAAGTAAATAATATCAAATATCAAATTAATTATAAAGCTTACAATTGGTCCTCGCGCCGGCTTCCACAGACATCGCCCCACTCCGCCCGGGACAACTGAAGCAACTCTGAATCCAGATACGATGGTGACACAATGCATGATGTACCTTCCAGCAGCTCCAGGAAGATCGTCCCATCGCCATAGGAAAAGGAGTATACCCCCGAGGGTGACGAAGGCCAAAAACCCACAACGGAGTGAGCACATCGACCCCGGTGGCGTCACAATCCACCGACATATTTAAAACCCACGGGAAAAACGCAACACCACTCGGAGAGTGACTTTACGCCGGAATTTGGTTGCTTTGGGAACCACCATTCCTTAAACTGCAGATGTTGTGTTCTCTAAGCCCTCCCTTCGCGATAAAAGTATCGTTTCAAATCCATTCCCCCGCAAAAGCCGGGACGGTGGTACTAGTCTACCACTAGGGGTATGACCACCATCCTCAAATGGGTGTATACGACCAAGCGCAAGCCCAAACTTTTAACGAAAAAAGGATCCGAACCAACACTATAATCCAAAACGAGTTAAATGACTCTATAATCAAATACGGTTCCGTTCCCAGACATGCAACATAAGAAAGGAACCGAGGCTCACATAAATTCACACTAAATCACTATTTACCCACAAAAAGATCCTAAAACGTATTTAATTCGTTGTGTTCTCTAAGCCCTCTCTGCCTTCAAGCCTTCCCTTCGCGATAAAAGTATCGTTTCAAACCCATTCCCCCGCAAAAGCCGGGACGGTGGTACTAGTCTACCACTAGGGGTATGACCACCATCCTCAAATGGGTGTATACGACCAAGCGCAAGCCCAAACTTTTAACGAAAAAAGGATCCGAACCAACACTATAATCCAAAACGAGTTAAATGACTCTATAATCAAATACGGTTCCGTTCCCAGACATGCAACATGAGAAAGGAACCGAGGCTTACATAAATTCACACTAAATCACTATTTACCCACAAAAAGATCCTAAAACGTTAAATTATTTCAGAGTTATTTGGTAGTACAAATTGACTGTCGAATAACTCCTTATAAAATTAAAACACGCGTGAATTTAAATCGCGGACATACAAAGGTACTCGAACGACACCGAAATTCGTAGACGCGTAACCATCTACAAATCTAGGCTAGTCCAGGCACTAAAATTTTATAAAATAAAATCAATTTTAATTTTAAAACGATCGAGCAAATATATGAACACAAGTCACTGAATTTACCTATCCAAAGTACTCGTCCGCTCTCGACCGATCCCCGAGAACGAATGCCTCCCCGCTTGTCTACGCCGCCCGTTTTACACGCGCACAGAGCCTTCCCTTCCAACATGAATTTTTCCGAGAAATTGTCGTATGATCTCCTTTTAATTTTCTACCTACCTCCAACTTATTATTATTCGTGCGCGTATTGTTTTAGATAACCAATAAAATTACCGGTTGATGTAGGTACTTATTTGCAGTCTAACAAACTTAATCTAGAAAACCCCAGCCAAGCAATGATCTTATATTTATTAAGTGTTGAACCATTTGTCTTTAGTGATTTTGTTTATGAGATGAATTTCGCTGATATTTCCGATTAGTTCGATACAAAAGTATTACCTTAGATGTAGAAAATTCCGGGTTTTATTATTATTATAATATTTAGAACTAATTTATAGTAGTTAAGTTGTTTTAAAGCATTCTTTCTTAACGCCTGACTCAATGCAAACATCGGACAATGTGCATAACTTGCTGTACTGAAGGTTAACTAAAAGAATCCCTGTTCTCCATTTAGCTAGGCATGATGGAGTAAGGATACTATTAATCCTATTTTATTATCATGTAGTTACCAAAATCCTTTATAATATGAGACAGCATTTGATACTCAATCTTTATTTTAATTCCTGACCCTCTTTTCATTGCAAAACTTTGTTTTTATTTTTCCTTGGTTTTTTTAGATTCGCGTGATTTAGGTATTTGCCATGCACCATGTACAAATTAATAATGTGTTAGAATTTTAAACGAAACATCTATTTATTTAATTATTTATTTATGAACGATGAACTTGGTTCTGTTACATTCGACCCCATTAAATTTAAGAAGATGACCTAAATCGGAGTAAATTTAATAATATTAAATGAGTTCTCAAATAAATAATTCAATAAAGAAATTAAGAATTGAAATTCAACAACCCCAATGATATGTCTAATGTGCAAGATCTTTGTTGTCCATATTCAAGTTTCAACAATAAAATTAAACGTGTAATAGAACTGTTTGTGTATGTGCCCTAATTATTATATGTGTAGTTTGTTTAAACCGGTCATGAAATAATCATCTTAGAAACTCAATCCGACAGCAAACCCGTGTATCATAAAAGAACTTTTTTCGTCCACATAGTATATTGACTTCTACGAGGAACCCGGTTGTGAGTCGAGTCGTTAGAAGAACAGAAAGATTGCTTTCCCCGCCAAATTCAACCTTTCAATCGAGGGGGTTTGCATTCATATCTCCTCGGTCCGCTCTCAACGTCCTGTGAACTACAAAAATCCACCTATGACCTCTCAGGGTCCTATAAGCTCTCGAAACCGAATTAAAAATCTGACTACCTCCGATCGGTGAATGTGAGTGTAGGAAGTATTGCGGTTTACCCTTCGCATGAAGGTTGCGTGTGAGTATGAGCTCAATATAAACTCAATGTTTAATATTGACAGGGATAAGTGTCCTCCTGACTTAACCTAGCTCCTAGTTCCCCTTTTATATTGAGCCGGTTGTGTAGTGTTTTGCTAAACTTTGAAATAGACAACTCGCCTCTAGCCTTGGTGTCGCTACAACCCTGACACCTCTAAACATACTTATAACTCAAAATTTCCAACATCCTTCCACAATTCATTCCTCATTCGTTTATTCTTATTATTCAGATACAGAGCATATCTTTCATTGCTGTTCAATCCATCCCAAGGAAGTATCGACACCTTTAAGAACTATTGGCGACCAAGTTTCTGCACGCCTATCCCTAGGTTCATAATCTCAAATAAAAGCAGTAACTTCTATCAAGATCAGATACTACTAACTTAGGAAACACTAAAACCCCCCAGCTACTAATGAACTACAACCCACCAAAATACTAAATATCTAGAAAACAGTATCAAAACCCGTTCACGTTCACATTGATATATAATTACATTGTTCACGTTAATATTTTTTTTTTTTTTTTTTTTTATCAAATATATATTTTTCCAAATTAATGACTGTTAAATAAATTTTTAATACAGTAAAATTTATTGCTACACATTTTTCGGAGTGATTATTAGATACAATCGCATTTTCCGAATAGTTAAACTATAAATAACCTAAACCTTTAACTACCTTGCATGAATTTATTCCGATTGTTTTTATCCCTACTATCAATCAAAATCTATTAATCGCGCCTATGGTTAGATTTATTTAGCCATTCTAAATCCTGCTATTTTACCAACTAATAATAAGTACCGTAGTTAGCTAGCTGTTATGGATTATTTAGAACTGTGAATCGACCCCAAAGTTTTAATTTACAGTTATTTCGCTATCAAATATTTAGAAACAAGAAAGTCAAGTGCTTAATTAGATGAAGTAATATTATTAGAATACCTTCTTCAAAAACGCACTACATTTTTTCATCCAAATACGTTCTATCAATTTACTACATCCTTCTACTAGTCAAATTAATTGCCGTATCACTTACAAATTAAATAAGTTTATTTTTACTATATGAACTATATAATTATTCACGGGATATTAAACAACAACATAACAAAATTATATGTGTGCAAAATTATACTACTACGTCATAATAATATAACCCTACACACAAATATATCTTTAGTAAACAAGCGCGACAGTTTGAAACAGTGTTTTATTTTACTAGTTTAGTTTTAAAACACCTGGAAATAGAGAGTTCATTATGTGTTCTTTTAATTCTACCTTAAATAACCCGAACCCGTTTTAGTAAGCAATCATAATCCCTTTTTCCAATTAAATAAACACCTTAGCAATAGTAACAAAGTGAAAGTAAGTATAGTTGATAGTAACAAAGCTTAAGAAATAATTAAGAGTTAATTGTTTTAAGATTTGACATGCGCGTTGATTTCCCCTCAAAGAATTATAGCACCTAAAAATATAACACACAAAATGATCGTGGGTGGCATTTTGTAGATTTAATTGTTACCCAAATACGTTAGCAGCCATAATTTTCATGCCCCAATAACAACGACAAAAATTTCCATAAATATAACAAATACTAAATTGTGAGAATCATAAACATAGATAGTATTTCACTAGCTACGTCTATGCACTTCATCAACTGTCTCCGTCTTATACACAGGTGCCTTACTTCCCGCTTACTATGTGAAGTAACTCAACCAACAAAAGATTATATCTGTACCATGTCTATGTTTGAATTAGAAACATTAATAGTTGCGCGTCTTACTTCACAGAACACTAAATTTAAAGCTACCGTCCCTATATTTTTAAACCGGCCTTATTCGTGAAAACCAAACCAGAATTATAATCGTAATTTTTAAACTTTCGCGATTTGAACACACGTTTTAAATGCTTATCGGGACTTATCACGTATTATTACAGAATTATAATATCGGTAACATCTGTCCTGGTGGTAAGATCAAAACAGACGTCACAATCGCCCACCTATAACTACCCCAACGAACCTCAGTAAAAGTGTATGCTACCTTTTCATCAATAATACTATCAAATCCGATAAATCCAAAATTCAAACCTATTTAAGATAAAACTACACTTCTATTCGCGAAATGTCACATCAAAGTTAATGATTTTATAAATTACACATCATAGTTATAACGGTAGTAGGTCAAACTGTTTACTTTGCAACTATAGACGTGTTCATCGATTCATTAATTATTGAAATTGTTTCGAGTATTTAGTTTAATTCAAAAATATTTACATAAATAATACCAACGGTATTTCTATGTCACCTCTATTATATCATTACTATTTTTATGTACACTTACTAACCGGGCTAACAAGACACAAAGTGACCAATATACCAACCGACCTATTGTGCAAATAAATTATCTTTGAAAATCCATAGATAAGACTTGGCATAAACTTAATATTGTAGCAGTAGCATTCCAATGAAGATTTCTTTTCTTCTAAGAAACGCTTGTTCTATCGTAAAGACATCAACGAGATACCACGTGCCACAATCCCTATTTTAAAACCTATTTAGAACAATATTTTTAGTTGGCTATAGTGATAGGTTTTTAGACCTTACTTGTACGAAATTCACAATGTTTAATTTTACAACGTCATTTAACATCATTACAATACCCTACTAGAAAGATGTGTACAAAGATAAATTGCTAACTGTTAATTTAAAGGCATTTAAGAAATTTACTATAATTTAGATCAATCCGATTGTAACTTTAAATATTGCAGTTCCTAAAACAATTATGACCTTTGATTAGACTAAATATTGCATTATCAATGTCAAAATTATATCCTAGTTATAAAATAGTTTAAGATTTTACATTCCCTTTAATTTAACTTATTTGTTCATATTTCTACTAATCATTATATTAAAGTATTTTACACTGTGTGTTCAAGTTTTGATTTACCTATTACATTTAAATATGCATATTACTATCCAAGTTAACATTTTAGTTCCCTAGTCAGCCCATTTATATTTTCGTAATAATATTTGACATTTATTTGGAGCAAAATTTTCTAAAGTTTCTTACGACCCCGTTTCTTATGAGTATTTTTCAACCCCAGTGGAAACCCATAATATAAAACAATATTACACAACAATGGAAACACACGGATTATATACATTAGGTTTTCCCATTTTTACAAATATTTTCAAGCCAGCGTTAGCAATTTTTAGAACAAATTTGGAATCTATGATAAAGGATGTAATATATAAGATTAAATTCACATTTTCTATTATTTTTGAACCCATTTACCTTACCACATGCGTTACCCAACCTATTAACCTACTACGTTAGTACCGAATGTAAGAAATTTTAATGATTTAACCTTGATATTTTTGATGATGGTGATGAATATTTTTGCACAGCTCATACCAATTCTCGTCTCCTTTGCACGAACAACAAATTGTGTTCAAGCGAACTTGAACACTCTTAAATATAATCCCTTTCTAATAACTAATTTAACTCTAAACGACCCCATTTCCTTTGACGATTCTACGTGTTTGAGCAAAACAAATACTATACATAAATTCTAGTGAGAGTATTAAGAAACATCGATCCTACATTGACCTATATGTCCTAATGTAGTTAATACTAACTGTTATCTACATAAATATCCTATTAGAAATTACCATCGTTGTACGCGTTTTTAATTACAAAGTCACTACAAAGTTAAAATCTTGGCTGATGATGATGATAATGATCCTGGTCACTACGGCATACCATATTGTAATAAACCCCCCCTTTTTTTTAAATTATTTTATTTAACTTTTTTATTTGTTAACTTTATTTAACTTTACTGTTTTATTATTTTAATTGTTTTATTAAATGTTTTATTTTTGGTTGCCTAAATATTAGCTGCGTATATTAAACCTATATTGGAGTATGACTATTATGTTATTCGTATCTTTAAAGTATTACAGTATAACTGCTACTCCCGATCGAGAAATCTAGAATCGTAAAAGTCCTACTAACACAGAACAAGTTACTTTACCTAATGTATGCATACCTACTCGCGTTTTTAATATTTACCTACATGTTTCGTTTTGGCCAGGTGATTGTCTAGTGGAAGAACCCTACTTTGTGATCATAGAACCCAAGTATACGAATAGGTATGAGCTGTGTGATGAGGTCCTAATCTAATATTATGATTAAAATGTTATTAGGTTTGCAATATCCGTACTACTGAATAAATTAATGAAGATGTAAGAATGTTGTAGAAAATGACCTAAAACGAAGGTAAGTAGATAATATTAGAAATAGAAGTAAAATAGATTATGTGTATATTAAATGCGGATACTAAACATATCGCTAAGATATTTGTTAAGTGAACTTTTGGTTAATATTTTATGTAACGTATATATTAATTGAAACAAACTCGTATGGGGCTAAGGATCGGCGCCCCTCCTCCGCGTCGACCGATTGATTTCGTCATCCTTACTGGTCATCATCTCCCCCATACGAGTATAAATACCCGTTTAAATAAAGAACTCTAATAGTCAAAATTCGGAGTCATTCTGTGTGTCTAACAAAAGGTGGGACAAGAGGGCATAATCTTTTAGCAACCCCAGCGAACCCCAGCAAAAGGGTCAAATAATGAGTTCTCAAGATTAGGAAATCAAGGTACTCTTTAGGCACACGCCCAACCCTACCTAAACCTGAAACAGAAGATCATCCTGAATAATGTTACCTTATTCTTATGTGACTGCATAACTTTATCATAATTTGATAATGCAGATTTCGGAATAATTTACCGAATACTGATGAACTAGACAATCAAGTCATACACGTTCTTAGTGTAATGAAGTTAATAACTTTTCCCGTTATCTCTTCAAATTGGCCATCTCAAACAGGACCTTCCTTCAAGTGAGATTATATTAATTAGGCCAGTATCACTAAATTCAGTGACATTAGTAAAAGGCGCCCTTTGTTGTCTTTTATAACTAAAGAGGTAACCCAGAGACAATCGCTCCATGTATATTTCAGCTATACTTAGCCTAAGGTTCCTTCTATGGAAGCCATAATAAAGTGTGATGTTGAAGTAAGCCCATTATATTGACTTTCAACTCGAAGAGACAAATCAACTTCTTTCGTCATCGTCTCGGTTCTGAGAACTATATTTTCTCTTGATAGAACCTGTATGACCTGGCAGCCCAGCACAATCAGCTCAAAGCAGTTAAATGACTTTAATAATTAATTACGGAACCTCTTTGTCCATTCGAACCTTTATTTATAAAACAAGTTGACCTTTGCAACTGAATTTACTTTATGTTAATATAAGAAAATAGCAATGACTATCGTCTGTAATTCGATTAGGAGCATTTATCCATTCGAGCTATAACCTCCTCTTTTTTAGAAGTCGGTTAACAATTACTTTATGTAAGTGAATAATATCAAATAATAAAATGGCTACATTGTCTGCAATTCGATTAGGAACATTTATCCATTCGAACTATAACCTCCTCCTTTTTTAGAAGTCGGTTAACAATTACTTTATGTAAGTAAATAATATCAAATAATAAAATGGCTACATTGTCTGCAATTCGATTAGGAACATTTATCCATTCGAACTATAACCTCCTCCTTTTTTAGAAGTCGGTTAACAATTACTTTATGTAAGTAAATAATATCAAATATCAAATTAATTATAAAGCTTACAATTGGTCCTCGCGCCGGCTTCCACAGACATCGCCCCACTCCGCCCGGGACAACTGAAGCAACTCTGAATCCAGATACGATGGTGACACAATGCATGATGTACCTTCCAGCAGCTCCAGGAAGATCGTCCCATCGCCATAGGAAAAGGAGTATACCCCCGAGGGTGACGAAGGCCAAAAACCCACAACGGAGTGAGCACATCGACCCCGGTGGCGTCACAATCCACCGACATATTTAAAACCCACGGGAAAAACGCAACACCACTCGGAGAGTGACTTTACGCCGGAATTTGGTTGCTTTGGGAACCACCATTCCTTAAACTGCAGATGTTGTGTTCTCTAAGCCCTCCCTTCGCGATAAAAGTATCGTTTCAAATCCATTCCCCCGCAAAAGCCGGGACGGTGGTACTAGTCTACCACTAGGGGTATGACCACCATCCTCAAATGGGTGTATATGACCAAGCGCAAGCCCAAACTTTTAACGAAAAAAGGATCCGAACCAACACTATAATCCAAAACGAGTTAAATGACTCTATAATCAAATACGGTTCCGTTCCCAGACATGCAACATAAGAAAGGAACCGAGGCTCACATAAATTCACACTAAATCACTATTTACCCACAAAAAGATCCTAAAACGTATTTAATTCGTTGTGTTCTCTAAGCCCTCTCTTCCTTCAAGCCTTCCCTTCGCGATAAAAGTATCGTTTCAAACCCATTCCCCCGCAAAAGCCGGGACGGTGGTACTAGTCTACCACTAGGGGTATGACCACCATCCTCAAATGGGTGTATACGACCAAGCGCAAGCCCAAACTTTTAACGAAAAAAGGATCCGAACCAACACTATAATCCAAAACGAGTTAAATGACTCTATAATCAAATACGGTTCCGTTCCCAGACATGCAACATGAGAAAGGAACCGAGGCTTACATAAATTCACACTAAATCACTATTTACCCACAAAAAGATCCTAAAACGTTAAATTATTTCAGAGTTATTTGGTAGTACAAATTGACTGTCGAATAACTCCTTATAAAATTAAAACACGCGTGAATTTAAATCGCGGACATACAAAGGTACTCGAACGACACCGAAATTCGTAGACGCGTAACCATCTACAAATCTAGGCTAGTCCAGGCACTAAAATTTTATAAAATAAAATCAATTTTAATTTTAAAACGATTGAGCAAAAATATGAACACAAGTCACTGAATTTACCTATCCAAAGTACTCGTCCGCTCTCGACCGATCCCCGAGAACGAATGCCTCCCCGCTTGTCTACGCCGCCCGTTTTACACGCGCACAGAGCCTTCCCTTCCAACATGAATTTTTCCGAGAAATTGTCGTATGATCTCCTTTTAATTTTCTACCTACCTCCAACTTATTATTATTCGTGCGCGTATTGTTTTAGATAACCAATAAAATTACCGGTTGATGTAGGTACTTATTTGCAGTCTAACAAACTTAATCTAGAAAACCCCAGCCAAGCAATGATCTTATATTTATTAAGTGTTGAACCATTTGTCTTTAGTGATTTTGTTTATGAGATGAATTTCGCTGATATTTCCGATTAGTTCGATACAAAAGTATTACCTTAGATGTAGAAAATTCCGGGTTTTATTATTATTATAATATTTAGAACTAATTTATAGTAGTTAAGTTGTTTTAAAGCATTCTTTCTTAACGCCTGACTCAATGCAAACATCGGACAATGTGCATAACTTGCTGTACTGAAGGTTAACTAAAAGAATCCCTGTTCTCCATTTAGCTAGGCATGATGGAGTAAGGATACTATTAATCCTATTTTATTATCATGTAGTTACCAAAATCCTTTATAATATGAGACAGCATTTGATACTCAATCTTTATTTTAATTCCTGACCCTCTTTTCATTGCAAAACTTTGTTTTTATTTTTCCTTGGTTTTTTTAGATTCGCGTGATTTAGGTATTTGCCATGCACCATGTACAAATTAATAATGTGTTAGAATTTTAAACGAAACATCTATTTATTTAATTATTTATTTATGAACGATGAACTTGGTTCTGTTACATCAGTAACCAATAGAAGCTATAAATTTTTCGGAATCGTTTTACTCACTAACCAATAAGAACTATCCATTTTTACTGAATGGCCTTACTCACTATACAACAGAAACCATATTTTTTTCCGCAGGTTTAATCACTAACCAATTATTATCATCATCATCAGCCAGAAGACATCAACTGCTGAACATAGGCCTCTCCCTTTAACCTCCACACTGAACGACAGCCTGCCATCTGCATCCACTGGATGCCCGCGACTCTCACAATGTCGTCGGTCTATCTAGTGGGAGGCCTACTTACGCTGCGTCTTCCGGTTCATGGTCTCCACTCAAGAACCTTTCTGCCCCATCGGTTATCGGTTCTTTGAGCGATGTGGCTTGCCCATTGCCACTTCAACTTGCAGATTTAAACAGCTATGTCGATGACTCTGGTTCTTTGGCAAATATCCACGTTCCGGATTCTATCGCGCAAAGAAACTCCGAGCACAGCTCTCGCCATTGCCCGCTGTGTGACTGAGTTTTTACTATTTTTGTTTTTACACTAACCAATAGATATTATAAAAAAAAATCTATGTGGTTTTACTCACTATACAACAGGAATTACCAATTTTTTTGCCCGGTTTACTCACTAACCAATAACCATAAATTTTTACGAAATGGTTTTACTTACTATCTAACATGGACCACCAATTTTTCGAGATGGATTTATTCACATAGGAACTATATTTTTTTATAAATGGTTTAGCTCCCTATACTTACATTTTAAATGTTGTATATTATCTATATCATCATCACCATTTCTGCCATAGGACGTCCGCTGCTGGACATAGGCCTCCCCCATCGATCTCCAAAAGGGCCGGTTGGAAGCGGCCTGCATCAAACGTTTCCCTGTGGTTTCTTTTAGATCATTTGTTCATCTTGTGGGTGAACGTCCTACGCTGCGCCTACCGGTCCGGTCGGTCGTTTTAGTCACTATCTGATATGAATCATCCGTTATTTTGTAAGGAAAATTAGTCATATTTTCTACATTAATTTTCATCCTAATCAAACATTTATGAGTCTTTCACATTTATGATGTGAGTGTGATAGAATGTAATTAATTGTTGGCACTTGGCGCGTTGACACAGTGTCTGTTAATTTTATTAACCAACTTCAGGAAGGAGGTTTGCTATTCGGTCCGTATTTTAAGTACTATTGCCGAATTGTGTTTCGATATTAGTATTAAAAAATACGGAAATCTAATTTTAAATATTAGGTACACGTCGCATCGTGTCGTCGCTTATAATGAGTAAACGAAAATTCAGTCTGAAACCCCGAGGTTTTTCAATATAATTTTGCTAATTAAGGACATAAACATGAACAAGGTGATTTTATATTAGGCGTATTTTTCTGTTTCCTCATTCAAAACCAAGCAGATTTCATTTTTTTTTTAATAGATGTGAAAAAGACTGAACTATGCTTCTATCGTTTATTTATCTTTTATAAACTCGTCAAATTTGTTTGATAGACGTCTGAACGTGGCGGTAAAAAAAAAACAATTTTTGAGATATTTAAAGGCTCATATTTCTTATAGTAGTTAACTTATAAGAAAAAATAAATGATAGAAGCATGACAATGGGGGAGATAATTTTTATTCAAAAAAATACAGTTCTAGCGGTATTATCCAGAGAGGAAACACGAGAATACGTTTGTATGGACAAAACGCTGCCCGTGTGCCCACTTAATGGCTGATGACGTGTGATGTTACTTATACCTTGCAAGGCGAGCTACTTTTTATCCCCGAAAATTAAGGTTTCTTGAAGGATAACGGGTAAAATTTTATAACCAACTAATTGTTAATATAGTCCCCACTGTTTAAGTTATCTGTGTAATAGAATAAAGCGTCTATTTACGAATCTTAAATTACCTACTAAATCCCGTAAGCTAAATTATCCCTCATCAATTAACACCCTTGTTTGTCCCCGGCCTGACACTCGAGGAACAAACAGAATATTTACAAGGGTACCCTTCTCTAAAACGGTCAGCTACTCACAACTACAAGCAACTATGTATATTATACCGATACGCAAGGACATCAGCGTTACTGGAAGGAAATGTATTATTTTTATTGTTATTATTGAAGTGAAACTTCTTATGCGACTTCCAACACGGTTGCGTTAAACGTTTAACGCTACCATGGAAGGGGAATAAAAAGAGACAGAGCGAGAGTTTTAGATGCCATCTATGAGGAAATTTTGAAAATTGTACTTCTCATAGTTTATTAGTTCACTAATATTTGTATAGATGGTAGAACATGCGACTTCCAACAAGGTTGCGTTTATCGTTTAACGCTACCATGGAGGGGGAATAGAAAGAGACAGAGCGAGAGTTTCACTTCTTCCGCGCAGAGGGACTCCACGCACTATTTTTTTTCTTTCTGCCAAGTCTCTCTGCATACGATTATTTTAAAGGCACCGCAAACCTCTCGCAGGCAACTTTCCTACATCATAATTATAAACTTGTGTTCCATGACATTAAAACCATTTAAGTTTGCAAAATAATACCAAAGAGATCGAGTGAAAATATTATAGTCTTCAGTATAGTTTAGTGTAGTCTATAGTCGTCGGATGTTGTCTTTTTGCGCATTTTTTTTTACTTTAGTAGCTAACAAGTGGTGGTACGGAACCCTCAGTGCGCGAGCCCGACTCGCACTTCGTCGGTTATATTGTATTTGTTCTAGTGTAAAAACTGTAATACGTACAAGCGTCAAACTTGGTATTATTATAGTCACTCTAAAGTAAAATAAATACTGACCAAGTGCAAGTCAGTGACAAATTTCTGTTCACCGAAGTTAAGCAACGTCGGGGGTGCTTGGTACTTGGATGGGTGACCACTTGACCCCGGGCGGGCGTGACGTCTTTTTGCACTATTTTTTTTGCACTTTAGTGAATAACAATTTATGTGGTGGTACGGAACCCTCAGTGCGCGAGCTTGACTTACACTTTGCCGGTTTATTTATAGACCCGCTGACTAAGACTGTCTTCATTATCGTGTGATAATTAAAAAATGCACTGCAAGCGCAAGCGGGACGTGTGCGTTTTAGTTAGTACGCTCCACTGACGCCTCATATAACGCCCTGACCAATCTAAAAGTACCTAATAGGTATATTCATTCAAATAAAAAAAAAAAACCGAATCGATTTATAAATGACGAAGTTCAGAAGTACAAACGTAAAATACAACCGAATTGAGAACCTTCTGTTTTAAAGTCGATTTAAAATAAATGCACTCTCTGTTTAGCAACATATTTAAATGATTATAACCTCAAAAAGTTACTACATTAAAATTTATAACATTCACTAGCATGCACAAGGCCAGCATGCTGGATTAGGGCCCATCCTGTTTCTGAGAGAAGGCCTGTGTCCCAGCAGTGGGAACATGAGAAGTGGGAAGTGAGAACATGCTGATTGAATAGAGGTGACGGTACGAGACGAGCCCTGGTACAAAATTGTACAGCGGCGTTTCCACGTCGCGTCTCGGCTTTTCCAAACTATCTTCCTTAATTTTGAACACATTTAAATTTCGCTTTTGGTTATTGGTTCTAATTATAGTCAGATTTAACAAGACAATAAAAAATAATCAGCCCAGTGGCATATAGAAGTGTACTTGCGAACTATCAGAGCTTGAGCTGTAGATTTTAGGACTCCAAAACTACATGGTATTACGGTACCCCCCCCCCCCCCCTTCTAAAATTGCTAGATAAGGGGTCGTTCTTGTCAGGGTGCGGGTGATATCTGATCTGTATTTAGTTGGGTTAGCTCCAACTCAAACAGAAGGTTTTCTCTTGACTAAATGTTATGTGCAGTAAATTTGCGACGCTTTATTATTAATTGCCACTTTTCTCAATATAATTTGGTGTGGAGCTACACTGTTAAAAAAAACTGTAAATTTACATACTTTTTTTTACATAACTACTGTAAAAAAACAAAAAAACATGAAAACCAAACTAAAATTATGAGGAATTACAGAAAATCTGTGATTCTGTCCTATTTTTCGCTAATTCTACATATTTCCAGTACTTGTTCATTTTTTTGTGTTATTTTTACATAAAATGTAATGAATAATAACGAGCTTATGGCTTTTTACATAAACTTTCATGGAACAAAACAGGAAAAATC
This sequence comes from Agriopis marginaria, assembly GCA_932305915.1. NCBI lineage: Eukaryota > Metazoa > Arthropoda > Insecta > Lepidoptera > Geometridae > Agriopis > Agriopis marginaria. The sequence continues at coordinate 7,386,840 of OW029926.1, forward strand.
ACATAACTACCGGGAAAAATAGGATATGTAAAATTACGTAACCATGTAAAATTACATAAAGCTGTGAAATTACATCTTTTTTTTTAAAAACATGGAAAATTACATAACATTGGGGCAACTTTTAACAGTATGTTAAATTCTGGATTATGACATGGGCTACTCTTAAAACAATATAAAAAATTCATTTTTTTTGTTGTGAAACAAATTACATGAAACATTATAATAGTATTATTCAGACAGTTCGTGGACCTAGCAATAGGTGGGACCTAAATTGCAGGGTTTTGCCAGATTTAATTACTGTTACATAGTATAATGCTGTAAAATATACGTTTGGGAAATACATTGTCAATTAGTAATGATTGATGTTATACGTATGGAAGCTTGTGTTTAAAGGTATTTTTTCACTAGTATGTTTATTACTTGGTGCTCACCGCGTAGATCAAACAACAAAAAATACTAATGAAATGAAAAAAGTTTATTCCAGATTTACATCCATATCAATTTAGAAACTAATAAAATCTGTCCTTTCTGTAGACTTTTTTATTTCGCCTTGAGACGTCAGTCAGTTCATAAGTACTCTAATTTATTGTAGCCAGACGTTTGACTACTTTACCCTTGAAGCTAAACAAGGCAATGTTTTAGCACATTACGTAACCGCAGTATACGCACTCACCCTGGGGCTAGAAATCTAGCGAAATGTTGGTATAAATGTAGATTACTAAAAATTTAGATTCTGTAAAGCTTTTTATTGAACTTGCCTTGTTAATAGGTCAAATCTTGCAAACTGGATTTTAAAAAAAACCCAACCGATTGAGTTTACCTTCATTTTGCATATTTTTTTGCAACAAACATAATTCATTAATTATGCTGTGTACAATGTTTGGATTAGCAAATTTATAATGTTTTTTCCATACCAACTCGTTTTTAAGTTTATAAGCATAGTTTGCTGTTTATTTTTGTACCTAACTATATATGTATAAAAAATACACGTTTAGTTTGGTTAGCAGTGCATGATTAGATTGATTAGCTAAGTGAGCAATATGGGGAACTTCCAAAGATGGCAGACCAGTTATTTTTATCACCCCCATGATATGGGTATCAAATAAAAGGGTTTTGCTGAGATGAATACGAAAAATAAGATGACGACATTAAATTCAATATTAGGGACCCCTAAATACTTGTTTAAAAAAAAATTTGCCGTACCCGTAGGAAGCGCTTTGATTCCACATTTATTATGCGAACTGCTAGTCTGTCGAATACGCTGCCTGAATGGGTGTTCCCCGATGGTTACAATCTGGGTGTCTTCAAATCACGACTGAATCGGTTTCTTCTAGGCAAGCGTGCTCCAACGTAGACCGCATCATCGCTTAACATCAGGCGTGATGGTCGTCAAACGCAAGCCTATTATTTATAAAAATAAAGTTTATTTTATTGTATTTAAGAATATTATTACGTAATTCAACGACATTAGAAACGATACATAAGCAGTAATGCTTATTGCTCTCGATCAAGTCACCTTTCAAACAAACAAAAAACTAAATCAAAATCCGTTCAGCCGTTTGTGATCAACGATGCTACAGACAGACACACAGACATACACGTTAAAATTATAACACCCACTGTTTGCTTCATAAAAAAGAGGCAAAACGTTGAACTCCGGTTTCTCGTGTGATCTACCTAGAGAATTCCTTTTCAAACGTACTTTAGACTTGTACTACAACTTTTGAGTAATCCCCTAGCGGCCCACAATGGTCGTAAAACTAAGTCACTGTCCGACAAAACGAAAACTGATGGGTATCCTTTCACCGCTGAGAAGCCTTGAAAGCTCTATAAAGGTTTCAACAGACTATGCTATGACATCACTCTAATAATCATCAATGCGAATATTTGTATATGAAGTTGTATGTGTGAATCCACACTCGACAATCGTACACACATACAAACTGAATTCTGTAATAGCTAACGGATTTGACTCAACTTAGTATTGAGATCGCTTATAACGTGGATTGACATATGCATAACCACTTGACTGCTCATCCTTTACCCCACATGAGGCAAAGGTTCTAACATGTCAACCTAAACTATTTCAAGCGGGGCCAATCCTAGGCGTGAATTTAATGAATGACTTTTGATTCTCCAATCACAAGCGTCGAGTCACGTCGAGTTTCCAATCACAAGCTGCCCCCGCGACCGCCGTGGTATCATTTCGCAAAAGCATGCAAAAGGGAATTTTGACTACATGCGCGCAGCGCGATCAAGTGGTTATAATTATGTCAACTACTTTTAATCTGGGCAATGAAACTGTTTCTGTGGGATAGTAGGTGAAACCACAGGGCACTGCTACTACTATTATAAAGCATCATAGTTGACGCTGCACTCCTTCTGTCCCACTATAATTAGTATAACACAGCGTGCTTAAAACAAAAGCTTATTGGTTTGTTCGCTGAGAGCCTAGCATGTTGCCAAGCTACACAGACTGACATACCACAAAATGTTCCAAACATTCTGACGAGGCGCCAAATCCGTAGAACATCAGATTTTAAATATATTTTTTCTTGTACAAGTCTCATAAGCAATTTGCTCAACTTAGACCAAAAGCGCGCAAGCGAGAAGATGATGCACGTTTTTTAAAAATAAAAAATTTATAGGTAACTCTCGCTCGCACAATCTACATTTTTAATTAAATTAAATCGATGAAGGCTTGTTATTGTAAAATGTTTAGGATACATTGTTTAATAGGCATGCGCTTGACAACCTGCTTGATGATGCGGTTTACGATGGAGCACGCTTATCTAGAAAAAACCGGTTCACTTGCGTCTTTAAGAAACCCATATTGTAACTATTATGGAATACATATGCAGAGAGCGCATTCGTCTAGCAGTTCACACAATTAAAATGGGATCAAAGCGTTTCGTACGGGTTTTCGAAATATGAACCATGAAATGGTGTCAAACGGTGTAATGTTACTTGCATCTTCCCCTGCCTATGCAACTTCGATACGCGTCGTGTGCATGACGCATTAGAACATTTTATTTTATGATAGACATATCACTAGGCTAATAGACGATACGCAAGCCTGCCAATGTGCCTTCGGCCTAAGTGCCAGTGTGTCCACACAATACATATGCGAGTGCTATTGTCAGCTATGCAGCTATATAAATCATGGAGGTGCACAGTTGAGGGCAGAGTGGGGAAAGTTATAAAGTTACGTTGCAATATACTTGTATCATAGCGTAGTCTGTAAAGGTCGTAATGGTCGAAGTTACTATGGTAATTTTTGGCTAATGGTCCTGTCTGTCAATACTAAATAAAGATTATAGGATAACATTTTTGCTGTGATGGGTATTTTGATGGTTATGAGGTAGGAAATTGATGTAATGGTACTTTATGAAGATTAGAGCTAAAGTCACTTTTAGCGAGACTTCCTTATTACTTGAATGGGTAACATTTCATTTTAGTATTAAGTACCTATGTTTACTTGAAAATATACAAAGTGAAGTGACCTTTGTAAAAATTTACAATGTATAAAGCTGACTCAGTGTATAGATTCGACTCTAACGAAAATTAGAAGAAAAAAATAGCTACGGTAATGTCGGTGGAAGCCACATATCACCTAATTCCCCTTCGTAACTTTTAAGAGGATCTGTAGTTTCAGGGTAAAATTTTGAAAACAAGAATTCTCACTACACATGCTGTATGTTGAAAGGTTTGAAATAAAATGTTTGTTCCTTATATTGCTAATACCAAAGCGCCTGGAGTCCTGAGTGCAAACTACTCTTCTATCGAGTTGTGACTCTTTTCAGAGCTCGCTGCGGTCTGACACCTATTGTGTGTGATCCAAGCCGTCGTATAAACTACTAGCAGCTCAAAACTCTAGACCACTCGTAGTGAGATCAGCGCTAATGCTGCGCCGCGCCCTGTACCTTTTACCGCCAAGTTTGGATGGTTATAACGGAGTTTTTATCTCCACGCGAAAATCGCTCAAAATTTGTTCTATTATCGATATCTCAATAGCACTAAAGTTTTTGTAAAAGTAAACAAAGCCAAAGTATGCATAGAACTGTCAAAATACGCAACTTGCGAAGAGAAATAAAACGGTTTACGATTAAACAAAACATGAGATTATTTTGTATTTGTATTTTGTTTATTAAATTAGCACGGCTTTACACCAATTACACTAATTACATACATTAATATTAAATAAAGATAAAAAAAGAATAAAATTTAATAATAAAAATTATGTCAAAAAGAAAAAAATAAAATTGTCAAACTAATATTGTACATTCAGATTGTCGGATTAACGTTCCGGTTAAGTTAATAAGAAATTATATATCATGTAAACATTATGCTTGCGTTTTACAATCATTAAAAAAACTAACCATCACATAAAGTTTCTTTTAATTTATATTTCAGATCGCATTGCAAATAAAATGTTTTATTATTTGGTTAGGGAGTTTGACAGCTGTCGGACGGAATGGAACGTAAAAATGCGGTGTTGCCATTTCACTGCCCGAGTAATATAGAACTAAGTATCCGGATGATAAAAAAGGATTGTGAGACGCGATGTGAGATACCCAAAAGTTTTATCCACCACATAGTTTATGTGATGATTATGAACTAGGTACTTTAATAGCTCATTGTTCAGTTAGGTAAGTCCAAATTAGGCAAAGAGGTCGCCCGAAGAATCCAAATCGGATGGGCAGCGTTCGGGAAATTGCGTGACATCTTTTCGTCCAAGATACCACAGTGCCTCAAGACGATGGTCTTTGAACAGTGAGTGTTGCCAGTGATGACATATGGTACTGAGACGTGGTCCTTAAGTGTTGGCCTTTTGGAAAAACTCAGAGTCACACAGCGGACAATGGAAAGAGCTATGCTCGGAGTTTCTTTGCGCGATAGAATCCGAAACGTGGACATTCGCCAAAGAACCAGAGTCACCGACATAGCTGTTAAAATTTGCAAGTTGAAGTGGCAATGGGCAGGCCACATCGCTCGAAGAACCGATAACCGATGGGGAAGAAAGTGGAGACCACGAACTGGAAGACGCAGCGTAGGTAAGCCTCCCACTAGATGGACCGACGACATAGTGAGAGTCGCTGGCATCCAGTGGATGCAAAAGGCAGGCTGTCGTTCAGTGTGGAGGTTAAAGGGGGAAGCCTATGTTCAGCAGTGGACGTCTTTTGGCTAATGATGATGATGAACTTTAATAGCACATTCAGAAACAAACTCTAAGGTCAAATAAAATTTTCTTATTCCAAGGACAACCTATGTCAGTAACCACGCTTTCAATTTTGTGAGATTGACATGATACACATAAAACAGAACGACAGCAGAGATATTGTACAGCTCGGAAGCTTTAACGTTTTGACAACTCTGAGCGATAAAAATATTTCATCTGACACAAGATAAATGTGTTCGGCAGGCGCAACGGAATACATTATTTTCACCTCTTTGTTAAAACATGGGAAAACGTAATCTGCTGATAAGTGGTATGTATAAATCTATAATAAATAAATAATGAATTTTTTTTGGTAATTTTTTTCGGGACACGGTCACCTGACCCCAAACTAAGCAAAGCTTGTGATATGGCTGCCAGAGACTGATATACATACATAATATAGATAATACATAATGTAGATAGCCCGTTGGTCCAGTTGGTAGTGAACCAGCCTTCTGAGCTTGGGGGCGTGGGTTCGATTCCCATCTAGGACAAACATTTATGCGATGAACATTTGTGTTTGTTCTATATCTGGTTGTTAATATCTATTTAAGTATGTATTTAAAACTATATATGTATGTATATCAGTCTCTGGCAGCCATATCACAAGCTTTGCTTAGTTTGGGGTCAGATGACCGTGTGTGAAAAAATGTCCCGAATATTAAAAAAAAAAAAAAAAAAAATGTTGTAATAATGTATGTATATCAGTCTTTGGCATATATTTTACTATTTTATTAACTATATATTATATAGTTTTAAATACATACTTAAATAGATATTAACAACCAGATATAGAACAAACCGATAACCGATGGGGAATAAAAGGTTCTGGAGTGGAGACCACGAACCGGAAGATGCAGCGTAGGGAGGCCTTCCACTAGATGGACCGACGACATTGTGAGAGTTGCGGGCATCCAGTGGATGCAAAGGGCAGGCTGTCGTTCAGTGTGGAGGTTAAAGGGGGAGGCCTATGTTCAGCAGTGGACGTCTTCTGGCTGATGATGATGATGATAGAACAATTATTATGTATGTATATTATAACACATAAATGTTCATCACATAAATGTTTGTCCTAGGTGGGAATCGAACCCACGCCCCCAAGCTTAGAAGACAGGTTCACTTCCAACTGGACTAACGGGCTATCTAATATATAATTATCAATACAAGAAATCGAATCCAAAATTAGTAAGCTCTCGAACAAAATTATTGATATTGCCAAATCGACAAGCGGTCGAACAAAATTATGCGTAGTATTGAAGCTACTAAGTCAAAGTTGATTTTGCACTCGGCAGATTTTGATATTTTTTTCGCGATTTCACAGTCGCTCCCATTGTTAAATTTGTTCGTAATGATGGGTACTAGAGACCCATTTCGGCTTAACACACCCTTTCCGCGTAACCCAGTAGACACATTTGCGCAATTTAAATATGCACTTGCTTAATATCGCGATATAACCATTTGGTGATTTCATTATCAAAATATGTGGCTCTCACCGCCTTTGACGTTCGCAACCACAGTTATCCACAGAGAGATGTATTCATTATTCACTTCACTTTGTCGGGTCAGAAAATGTTGACTGCATTCAGTTCTGCTGTGCATGAATCCATCTCTAGCGTATTTTCAATTTGCACGCCAAACATTTTATCAAGCTCTTCATAAAACAAGCGTTTTTCACACTCGTTATTTTAATATTATTTTTGCAAATATTCGCAATTTAGTCGGTGGACTACTAAATGCAATCTGTTTGAATGGCAAATATGACCGTTTAATGTAAACAAAGTGTATTGAATCTGATTTTTTTTTAGTTTTACACAGAAATACCTACCTGTTGACTTTTAGACATGATTCTTTTATTGAAAACTAAACTTACGGCCTTACTTAGCAAACGTTAATGGAGTAAAATAGCTGTCTCGTATTTTTACGAGGACAATTTCCGTAAGCGAGAAGTTTTCAAAGTAGTTCTAAGCATAATAAATGTTAACTTAGTTAACATTTTTAAATAAGGTCACAAGACCAGAATTCAACGCAATTTTCATTTAGTTATATCTTACCTCTTTTATTTAAAGTTTTTCTGGTAGGGAAATATTTTACCAATATTTTGATCCAGTCTTTTTTCATGGTGTAGGTAATAAAGCGTACATGCCTGAGAAAGAGCTAGGTCTTGAAAAAAGCATCGCCTGCATACATTTGTATGGCGTGCAAAGTTAACGAGCGTATAGCGTTTCCCAGGTAACATTATAGTTAGCTACCGTATACGTCATTACTTGGCTTTGCGTTTGCATTTTCTTTGGATTTTCAATTACGAGGATGTCAACTTCATACGAAGTTGTTATGAAAGTGGAGCATAAGTATACAAAGAAATTTTATTTCTGAAGGTGGTTTGGTTGGCACTAGCTATGGTAATAAGAGAGTTCTAGTTAGTGCAATGTATTTTATTGGGTTTTTATTGCACCCACTATAAAATATTCTGGATAACTCTAAAGCAACATTGAAGAGGCATAAAATTTACTAACAACGTATACGCATTGCCATTCAGCGTGGTAACGCCACCAGCATATTGGTTACTCTGATAATTGGTGGTGGGTATTTGGATAGTACGTATTCCGCCAAGTGGCATTTGGATTGTCTCTAGATTTTCAACGATCAATGTGCAATCTAACTATTTTATTATGGAAACTGACGTAGGATTCACGTGGTTTTTCTTGCACTCACACCTGCAAAATGTGGAATGAGCTACCTTCCACGGTGTTTCCGAGAAGTTACAACATAGGGTTCTTCAAATGGCGAGTTAATAGGGTTTTAAAGAGTGTGATGCCTCTGGTGTTAAATTATCTATAAGCGACGGTGACTTCTTACTATCAGGAGGCTCGACTGGATGTTTACATAAAAAAAAATACACGGGAATTACTCAAGTATTATTAACCCGGTCTTTTGCCGAATGCGGTTGAAACGACAGTCAGATAACCGGCTTATCATACGTGAGTATATTCCGTGTAATATAAAAAAATAAAAAATATACTAACCTTTATACAAAACGTTAGGTATAATAGGTAACTTTTACTTTTTTTGCAGTTTAGATATTTAGTTTTAGTTGGTTTGTATTTTGTTTAGTAAAGTAACGCATTTGATTTTACAAAACAACTGTCATTGTCAAGTCATTAAAAAAATCTTACATTGGTTTTATGCATTATTATTATACCATGGTTTTATGGAAAACATTATTAACGATTATTCCTGTGATTTGAACTCACATCAACTGTCTGAGCTTAGCTGCCGTCCCAAGGGCATCAAATCCGTCAAAAGCGATTGTATTTAATTACCTAGCTTACTTTTTATTTAGCTAATTTAATAAATTATTGCTTATTTGATCAGTCATTTTGCCCTGTTTGCTTATTACTGCAGACGTTGGCAATCATTATCAAGCTTACCCAAGTCTAAACAAGATTAACAAAACCTTAATAAAAAGTTATTTTCGAACAATCAGCCCACGAACCTTTACCAAATCAATTCCGCCCTTTGGAAGGAGGCAAAACAAAAATATTTTCGTAACAAGTCTTCCATTTACCTAACTTGGCAATTTAGAAGTTTCTCGTCTCTAAATTGGAAGTGACGAATGGAAATAAGTGGATAAATTATAGAAAGAAATATGGAATTATTGGCTCTGGCCCCAAACGTCTTGAAGATTTTAATAATTTATCCTAAATTGAATATTTGACTGGAACTTTATTCGAACGGAAGTCTTTTGGGTTGATTGTTTTGTAAATGTTATAAATTTGTGTTTGGGTTAATTTGAAGTTTCTGACTGGTCTATTTGTTAGTTTTTCATTTATTAGAGACGAACTGTTTTCCTTTGATTTCCTCCCATGAGTTAAATATCCCTATTTAAATATCCCTAGTTTGTAATACTTTACCAATTACTGCATTAAAAAGAAACATGTTGTGTATACATATTTAGGAATATGGTTTAGTTTAAAATTTTGTAGTCTACTCTAAGTTTAGATTGTTTTGACCATATTTTGTTTTGTGTGCCAATAAACTAAACTAAATAAATAAATAAATGACGAAACTCAAACAAATATCAATTTCCATATTCAACCTCTTTACCTCTGATAAATAAATAAAAACCGGACAAGTACGAGTAGGACTCGTGCTCTGAGTGTTCCGTTGAACGGAACTCTCAGAGCGCGAGTCCAAAAACAACTAACTGAAGTTGAAATATTGAAAGATAAACTTAACTTTGTAGTTGACAATAAGGTTCTTCCATACATTCCAACTACAAAATGTAAGTTTGTAATAGCAAAATAATTATTTTGCTAATTGCTATGTATTTAAAAATATATATTATGTATCAGTCTCAGCGGCAGCCATATTACAAGTTATACTTAGTTTGGGGTCAGGTGACCGTGTGTGCAAAAATATCTCGAATATTTATTTAGTTTTGTATGGATGATGAGATAAAACATTAAAAAATTCATCGAAAAGTGAGTTTCTTTCAAGATGTGAATAATTATTTTAAGAAATTGTTTGAAACATTAGAACTAGACGCATATTTAATTATCACTTATACATAAGCTGGAAAGCGTATACTATGTATATGACACAATCAAAGAATATAACAAACTCGATAAGGTGTAAGAGTGTGCTGTCAATCGTAAAAAAGTGATAAATCAAACGAAATTAATATTTTTGGGAGTAGCAATATTCCGCGGTAATAAAGGATCTTCTGGTACAGTTAACATGAATAGTGATGATCTAAATTAGAGTTTTAAACTTGAAAATTGAAATTGAAAACCTTTTGATGATGTCATTGAAGTAATGGCATTAATTCTATAGTATAATTTTTAATTAAACTGAGTTCTATGAGCTAATACTTTTTGCCATTTTTATCTTGCATACACTAAATTTAAAGCAAATAATAATAATTTTGTGCCTAATAATTTAGTATTCAGAATTAACATCAATGTACTTTTTGCTCCTAATACACATTAGGTTTTTGGTGTTTGGCGTTTTTTTAACTGACTGATAAGAATCAGTTTATGAAACAAGCAAATGTTAAACAATATTTGTATAAATATTATACAAATGTAATTTATTGTTACGAATAAGGCACGGAATAGAGAAGGGGACATGCCGTGGAAGTATTTGTATAAATGAAGTGTTATTTTAAGGTGTAGTTTTTTAAATACCGTCAAAAACAAATGTTATTCGGTACTTAAAGCTCATAATTAGTTGTGCTCCGAATGTTGAAAGTTTTTTGTTGTTATAAAGTTATTAAGCCAGATATTTCTTATATTTTTTAATTTTTAACTTTTTTACGTTATATAATAATATTATTTAATTATTTTAAAACTAAAAAACAAGCCCTGACCCACCTGATAGCAGCACCCAAGGGGGTAGTCAAAGGTGCAGAGTGAGGGATCTCCTGACGATGCGTGCCGTGGCCAGGACTGCCTTCTCTAGCTGACCCTTGACCTAACCGTCTATTGAGAGCCACATAAAGTGTTGGTCGAAGCTCTTCGCTATAAGGCTGCTCACGGATATGACTATCGAAGCAAAGATTCGATAGTCGTTTCCACATGGTGGTAACCAAGCCAAGTCAAGGTACTTGTTGAGTTTAGCCTTTTCAACCTTTACGAGGTTCTCTTCATGGGGAATGTTGATGTTGACAAGCACTTCCTGGCGCTGGGACTGGTCTTCCACCATGATATCAGGCTTATTGGCGACGATAGTCCTATCCGTGATAATAGAGCGGTCCCAGTAGAGCAAAGTAGTACGGTCGTATTGAAGGGCAAGTTGCTAATGTATGATCCTGCCCATTTCGTTGTGGTTGTGCGAATACTCACTGTTAGCAAAACGAGAAAAACCGGAAATGATATGTTGGAGTGATTCTCTGGGTCGGTGGCATTCCCGACAAATGTCGACCGTACCGTCCTTCATGGTATATTTCCGATAGTTTTTCGTCTAATGCAACGCTAACTTTACCTTATTTATAATGAACTAGCTGCACCACGTGGTTTCACTCGCGTATTTTGCTTGAATATTAGAGTGCTGGAGAGCAACATTAGATACTTTGTATGCTGTATAAACGTACAGTTTCTGTGTAATTATCTACGCAAGTTAAGCTGCAGAGAGTTATTAGTAAAGAGGAATATGACTCCGACTGTATCAAAGCTTCAGTATCCAATTGAAGAGTTAAAACCAGAGGGCGCAGATGTTGTAATTACGAATTCACATGCTGCTTTGAATGGCAAATTAATTTAGGTCCCGCTTTGCTCGTATTTTTAGTTGGTTTTTAGGTTATATAAAGGTGAAAAAGTGTTTTCATTGTGTGCTGCGAATTTGTTAAACATGCAGTAGGGTTAACTTTTTTGGTGTTCAACATATGTGAGGTAATTTTACTCTCCCTTTATATGAAATGTCAGTAGGCTTTCTGAATATACACAACTAGCGAGCCGTCCGCCCGGCTTCGCACGGGTGTACTTTACGTGCGAAGTAGGGGCGGGTCGGTAGTTATATATAAACCTTCCGTGAAAATATGTATCTAACTGATGGTGAAAACTGCATCAAAATCCATTGTATGGTTTAGAAGGAGTTAGCAGCCATACAGACAGACAGACGCGGAAAGCGACTTAAATTTATACTATGTAGAGATAGAGAAGGGATATTGTCATAGTTGTTGTTGTACTGAATTAAGTAGGGTCAAATAACCAGCCAGTTGTTTGTTTTCAAGCGCATTTTTGAATTGTGTTGGGTAGAGAAATTGTAATACCTACTATGTTAGTACATAGAACTTTATTTCAAAATTATCATCAAGTTTACTTTCAAGAGCAATTTTTAATTTTGCGTAGATTAGTCTACGGCGTAGACACTATTACTACGTCGTAGACTAATCTACGAAAATTACTTTGTAGCATTTCTACGTACGTATTTGTAATATCGCGCAAAGAAACTCCGAGCATAGCTCTTTCCATTGACCGCTGAGTGACTCTGAGTTTTTCCAAAAGGCCAACAGTTAAGGACCACGTCTCAGTACCATATGTCATCACTGGCAACACACACTGGTCAAAAACCCTCGTCTTGAGGCACTGTGGTATCTTGGACTAGAAGATGTCACACAATTTCCCGAACGCTGCCCATCCAGTAGATGCAAAAGGCAGGCTGTCGTTCAGTGTGGAGGTTAAAGGGGGAGGCCTATGTTCAGCAGTGGACGTCTTCTGGCTGCTGATGATGATGATGATTTGTAATATTCAGAACAGGTTTATGTTAAGGCCAGCGATTACTAATAGCAATTACTAATTGCTGGCAAATACAAAAGTTTCTTGCACTAAAATCATCATCATCATGATGATTTTTTGACTTTTTCCCATCAAACTGAAACTCTCAATTTTGATATTACATCACCCATCTTATCTTTTAACTTGAATATCATATGACACACGTCACATCTGAAAGATAATATGAGTGTCACATCATATTAAAATGGGTCCTCTGAAAATTTTCCTCTTTTCATTCCCAACGTAACTCCACCCTTTCCCATTCCGTTTCATTCGCGTGTCGCCGGTGAAAGATTGTCTTACCTTTCACGTGTTTTCGAATAAGCCCTTCCACATCATCTTATGAGACATTCCGAGGAGCTTTCCAGTAAACAATGGGATATTTATAGCGGTATCACGTAGGATTTTCATTGCATTTGACGAAAGTTTTCACGGTAAGTACGATTTTGGGTTGCGTATCGTATTACTGGGTTAAAATAGTATTATAGTCGGGTGGACGTGAAAAATAGAACCTTGTGGATTCGTTGTGCAATGATTTGACCCCAAACGACTCAAATGTGTAACCACTGCTGAGGTTAGCATAATATTTGCGCTGCTTGTGCTTCTCGGCCGAATTGGCCACTGCACCAGCTACTACCTTGTTTCTCAGGCGATGTGACGTCACCAAAGTATCGACACAAGTTGGTCATAACAATTAGGCCACCCCATCTTCCAGAGAAGAATTATCTTTAACTTTATAATATTTTTGTCAGTACTAGTTCTTTCCATAATTATAGTTTAAAAGGGACAAAAAAAGAAGAGACATTAATAATAAGATTGTTTTTTTTTTTACTGGGCAAGTGCCTTTATTAACTAAACAAAATACAAGCTAAAACTAAAACTACAAATACAGTTAGACTGCCCATAGACCGTTGAAGGTCTAAAGACAATCCAAATGCTCAAGCCCACTACCAGTTGGCAGCGTACCCAGCATGCTGGCGGCATTACAACGTTGAATGGCATAAGGTTGTTTGCTACGTATAAAATGTATTAAACATATTAAAATCCTCTTTTATAACATGATTTTCAACTACGTCAAGTCCGTCAAAGAGACCTAAATCGACTATTCAACATTCTGAGTATCTTTTCAATATATTTGCCGGTAACTGTACTAGAAACTTCTCAGAAATTTTATTCGTATTTGTGTTCATCAAAGATTTGTTCGGAATTCTACGGCGACCTTCTAAGAACTGACAAACAGACCTAGTTCGCACTTTCAGAAAACAACACTGATGCTTTATCAAGTGCTAAAGTTTATTTACTTCTTTTCTTTTGTACAAATTGCTCTTCATTGAAAGCAGGCATTCTACGAAGTAGTAAGAGAATATTTTTATCAAAGCATGAAAATACAATACAAGTATCTAAATTATTAAAAAAAAACATATGCGACTGCAAAATGTAGACTGATAATTTGGGTATGAACCTCTTGACTCCTCATAAATCAAAATCGGTCAAGCCGATTTAGAAATAGTAGGACACATACAAAAAACGTAATAAAATAAAAAACACACCACAGAAATAAAATAAGGTAGTTTTTTTTTTTAAATATATATTTACGTCCGATAAACATTAATCTCCATCTTGTTTAGTCGTGTAATATTATTTTTTTACCTACTTTACTGTACCAATAAGTATTTGGAAAAGGAAGTTTGAAAAATTTCACTTTTAGAGGAATGGTCTTTATTTAGACTTTTGGGGAATTGATGTTATGAATCTGAACCAACTAAAACTTACTTCTTGGCATGTATTGTGTCTTTTATGAGATGATACTCGTACCCATGTCAAATCTAAGTTTTGCCCCATATGCGAAACAAAGATAAATCTATGCAATCTATAACGCCTGCAAGAAGCAGATAATGCACAAGTTGAAACCTATGTCAAAAAAAAAAAACATAAGTGACAAAAATGATTTAACACTTGCGATTACTAAAGAACGACTTTAATCTAAAATAACAAGAATTTACATTAGCATAAGCATAATCAGCCTTTTTAGTCTACTGCTGGGCTTAGGCCTGCCCCTGATAGGGCGATTGGGCCATATCCACTAAACTGGCCCAGTAGCGGGTTGGTGGATTCACATACACCATGGAATTTCTTTTCCGTACCTATGCAAGTTTCCTCACGATGTTTTTCTTCAACGAAAAGCCAGTGGTATAAAATCCGTACATAAACTCTACTCTGGTACGGGCCCGGGATTTAAACCCGTGACCTCACGCTTTCGAGTCTAGCGGTATTCCAAATAGGTTACCACAGCTTTAAAAATTCTCAGCATTCCATAAAAACAGTCATTCATACTGGACAAAATATAAATGGAACAATATTTTCTGAGTTGGTCCCATTGTAAAACTTCCGTAACAAAAAACTTTTGTAAAACGTCTTTTGGCCGCAACTCTGTATACAATGCGTCATAAACAACACAAATTAATACGTACTCGTATGATGTACTTTCAAGATATACTTACTTACTTTTACAGCAGCAATAAAACCACTTCTCGACACCGAACACTCAAAGTAGCAGCGCAAGCTAAAATAAACCAGAGAGGTGAATATTTAATCGTAACTAGCTCAAGATAGAACTTTGCGAACGTAAGTGAAGTGGAATTTTACCAGTGTGCAAGTCTGTGCAATAAAGTGATGTATAATGTGCGTCGGAAATATTTCCGCAGGGGAAACATTCGATAACATATTTAAAAGGCGTAAGTGCATTCTGTACGTTACATGGCTCTGTTGGTTCCTTACAAGTATAAATAAAAAAATGTGTAAAAAAACCAATAGAGCTGATGATGTTTAAACGGCCGAACAGCTTTTCTTGAATCACTCTCGACTTCACCTTTCATACCAAAAAATACTAAATTTAAATCGGTTCACTCGTATAGGAACTACGATGCCACAGACAGATACACATCATGTTCTCATAGCTAGATGAGCGATGGTGGCCAAGCGGTAGTATGTGTGCTTTACAATAATGACGGCACCCGGTTCAATCTTCGGCCTCACACAATGACTTATTTAGTATTTAGTATAGAAATTTTGTGCAGTTTCGATACCATCGCTCAAAAGCGGTGTAGAAAAACAACTTAAGGCAACCGGTATGTCCAAGAACCAACTCAAAAGTTCAAAGACATATGTTAATCCCAACATGCATGGGCCAGAATGGTGGATTAGGGCCCCTTCTCTCTGAGAGAAGACCTGTGTCCCAGCAGTTGGAACTTGATAGACTGATAATGATGATGCTTGTTTTAGATATTTATCGGGACTTATCACGTATTATTTAATTTAGGTAAAAATATGTACCTTTCGCTCGATGTTTAGATATTTACATACACAGGTACAGGTGGGTATTATCATAGAGAAATATACTATACTAGAGGTATTATTTAGGTACATAATTTTACCAAAATTTAAAACATGTGTTCAAATCGCGAAAGTTTAAAAATTACTAATGGCTAGGTCCATTCGTAGTAGACAAAAAGGTGGGAAACATCTTCTAGGGTACCGCGTTGTGGGTGGAATCATGGGGCGCAGCTAGCATCCAATATATTTTCTTGAGTGTAATATTAGAGGCAATCTACCGCACCGCAACCCACAGGGGATCAAGTCTGTAGGCCTCACGGATGATTCAATTACACTAACTCGCTCGACCAAGCCAGCTATAATTTGTCTTTAAGAACCGCTCTTTGCAGAAATGGATTGGCCTTTCTTCATCCAAGAGGTAATTCGAAATAAAAGGATATAAATAAAAGGCTTTTAAGATGATATAAAATTGGTTGTTTTTGTTTGTATAGTTAGTGATACTTCGAGGACGGATTCAGTCCTTGGTTTTAGAATGTAAATAGATTTTGCATATTAGAATATATTTGATAGGTTGATATAAGCTAGTCAGTGCTAATTATAATTAAAATAATTATAAATTAAATTAAACTAGCTTATAGTCTAAAAACATTTTTAACTAGCTTTTATTTAAATGAAGCTTATAATTTTTAATTTATAATATGATGCTTATAATTTTTATTTCAATGGTTTTATTATTAATTTGGCAACCATTTTGAAAGTAATACAATATTGGGTATCATATTGTTATCAGAACGCAGCGTATGTAGAACTCCCACTAGGTGGACCGACGACATCGTGAGAGTCCCAGGCATCTAGTGAATGCAGGTGGCAGGCTGTCGTTCAGTGTGGAGGTCTAAGGGAGGAGGCCTATGTTCAGCAGTGGACGTATTCTGGCTGATGATGATGATGATGAGATAAAGCTAGAATATGGATTGTCTTTTTTCGCGGGATAAAAATGGTGGAAGGACATTTCACCCACTGCTCGTGCTAAGCCTGCAAGAGGGAGGTTCTCAAGTAGTTCAGTTTTTTATGTGTGTACATCTATTACTCCGATATGTGACGACCAATTTACGAGTTTTTTTTTTATTATATAGAAGAAATTCTCGAAAAGCTCACAAAATTTTCATTAACTTTATTTAGCTCAGTAGTTTTTAACCAGCTCTTAAATGGTATGTTTTATTTATTTATAGTTATTCTTATAAAACTCGACACTTCTACTTATAATTATCATCTTCGACTCTTAATAGACTAACATTATTTACCGGCATCTAATTTTGTATCCCGTCGCTTAAGTAAAGAGAGCTTTATTAATGGCTGGGCTTTTAGTGTTGCCAACCTTTTTCATTATTCACACGCGACGTGCGTGGTTATACAAGATCAGTTTCATATGAGTAGTTTGCGATACAGTGGTTACTGAAATTACGAGAAGAAAAAAACTCGCTAGATATGACTGATGGCCTTGGGACCAATCTGGACAAGAGTGGCAGATGATAGAGAGCAATGGAGACAGTTCTGTTCAAAAAGAGGCATTTTGTAAAATTGTAGAAAGAACTAAAAAAAAAAACAATAGGTATTATGACTAATATTTTTTATTATCTCATAAAAGTTATAACTATTTTAATTTCATGCTAGGCAGAAAGCGCACTATAGCGAGTTATGACGTCTCGCCTCAGGAGCACCATACAAATGCTATACTAACACATGCTATGCGAGAAAGGGACAGTGTTTCCTCTCTAACCCCACCAAAAATTTCTCATATCTCAAAGATTTAATGTCAATTTAATTTATTTTTCGGTATTTGAAATGTGTTAATGTGTTATATTCATCGCTAAGCTTGTTATTGATAATAAATTAAACATTAGGACACATTATGCCTATTAGTCGGAAATCAACAAACCAACTTCAAATTTGTAAATACACAATTTCATTTACTTGGATGTCATAATATTTCCAGTTTTTTTATTTATAAAACAAACTACAGAACCGATATTGATGAAATAAAAAAAAAAAATTTCTAAATAAAAAAATAATACGAAATTAAAAACACCTAATTGAGAACCCCCTCCTTTTTTGAAGTCTGTTAAAAATAGCATATTCTGAAAACTAGAATCGAGTAAAATGTGCATAAACTACCAGTACTGTCTCTAAGTCTCAACAGACCATAAAGCAACTCTGTTCCGTAGTTAACAAGCCCCAGGCTCCAACACTATAAAGTGACTTCGCACTAAAGCAGGAAAATGGATTATTATATTGGAGCGATCCACTAAAGCTTATCTACGAGGACCTCGAATATGGTTTTTATAAGTAAGAGGGATCGGAAAACGTGACCCTTCGGATTTGTAGCCCCGGCTAAGTTGGCATAAAACGCTTATAGAATACTAAATCGTTTGCCAGTATCATATCACTAATTTTTCGCTGAAATATTTCGTAAAGTTTATTTATTTGGACATAGGCCTCTCTTAATGCATGCTACTGAGCTCGATCGCCAGTTCTTCGCAGCCAAAGGCCTATGCCTACCAGTGAACTGATAAGAGATGATTTTATTTAATTTTATTTTATTGAGATAAGTTCGGTTACATTAAAATTTGGCAGTAGTTGGCCCAGTCACCCTTTCGGGGGTAGGCTAAAAGTCCAGCAGTGGACTGTTAAAAGGCTGATTATGATGATGAGGTTCAGTTACAAGCTTTAGGTTATTTCACATACAGGTATATATCAGCACAGACAACATGACATTTTAAACCTAAAGTCCAATTAAAACAGCACACAACTTGTTTATAAAATAAAATATTGACACGAAGTATAAAATAGAAAGTATTTTTTTATTATTATTAATTTTACGATTTTATTATATTATGCAATTAGTTAATTGATAATTTAAAGGACAAAAAACTACATCAGAACATATATCTCTGGGTTCACTCTATTCGTCATAATTATGTACGACTCATCCTGGTTAGAGGACTGTTTCGCAAGACATTATTCTGCCGTCCGATTACTAAAAGACCGTTAAGTGACATTGCCACGGTGTCACTTAACGGTCTTTAAGTAATCGGACAGCAGTATTGTAGGCAGGTGGCATGTTAAATAACTGGATATTGCGAACAGATCGTGAGGGTACTATGATAATGATGATTTATTTGAATATTGGATTGTAGCTATCTAAATTCTGGAACATTAGTCTAGATTTGTTTTAAAATAAAAACACAGCTACTTTTAAAACCCTTTAAATAGACAATAATTTTTAGAAAAAAAAGAACCGACTTCATGGCTATATCTACATTTACAAATTGAAACTAAAAAGCAGTTTGACGCTATTGAACACCATATTTTTTTTTTATATTACGACTACATTACTTTTCATCCATGGTCATGGAGACACTTCTTTGTTTTTTTGAAGTTCTGTTTTAGGAACAGTTCCTCTATGTTTGCTATTCAGTTGACAGCGTAGCTAGTGGAGAACAAAGTATGAAATTCACCAAGAAATTACTGTAGTTCCAATTTTGCCCACCTCAACAGCTAAGTTGATGGCACTGTACAATGTACATTGTACCAAAGAGCATTGTACATTTAATTCGTTGCTTATTATCATGTATTTGTTGATTTTTCAAAAAGCATTAAATCAATGTCGATAAAAAAATTATAGAACCACCTATGAGATATGACCTACAAACCAAAAAAGCATCATCAAAAACAATTCTAAATTGGTGGAGTAATCGCGTAACAAACATACAAAAAAACATACAGTCGAATTGATAACCTCCTCTTTTTTAAGTCGGTTAAAAAGAAGGAAAGTAATGCACTGAGAAAGGCCTAGTAGTTCATTGATGTGACTGTAATTTTTCATATAAAAGAAGTGGGGTACGAGCCTACAATAGTACTTGGCCTTGTTTGACGCAGGACAAAGCGTGACACGTCACGTTGGCATGCGATACTAAAGGCGGGCAATACAAAATGCTCAATCCTGAGCAACAATGATGTCACGGAACAAGAAACAATTTACTGCAATACCAACCAGTAGCATATTGTTGCTAGAGATACTACTACCAACCTGAGCAATATGGAACAACTTCATAAACTGTTTTAAACTATCACGGTTGTTCACTAAAGTTATATGATTATTTACGGGATATTTACCGTAGTAAGGTTGTGGTGCCCCTTAACACTATAAAGAATTAGAAGCTGTGTTCATCCGGGGTCGGACCTGGTTCTTCACCTGGGTGAAGCACGGGGAACTTACAAGTCCCCTCCAATCATGCTCCAACTGATAATATTTTAGTACAGTTATGCCCTTACACGGGGGTAACACCCAATTGTGTCAGCGCGGACTCACAGCCCTAGCCGAGACCCGAGGGAGAAATCCACCGCACCCCTCGGGATTAGAACCTCAACAGCTCCAAAGAGCTCATTGGTACGAGTCCGGGGTTTGAACCCGCGACCTCACGCTTTCAAGTCTAGCGGTCTCCCAAATGGGCTACCACGGCTTTACACCTGACATTAGGCCAAACATCAGGTCAAAGGCAAACCTATTTTTCATGAGAAAATAATATATTCTAAGTCACAATTTTGTGTGTGCTGACATCAAATTCGTTTAGACGTGATAAAATTGAGTATGAAAAATACGCCAACATACTTTATTTTTGTGGTTGAATAATCACGACGAAATGTTCGACAAGAATGTATTTTTCTTTTATATATGAACGCTATTCTAGGATATGGCAGCCAAGCTGTGTAATGTGTATGGCAACTTAAATTTCCTACCGAATTTAATAACTGACCAAATTAGAGAAGAAGTCTATAATAGAATAATTAAGAACGTTTTGGCGCATTACGCGCACTCTCACTCGCACAATCACTATTTTTAATTTCAATAAAATTACTTAGGGCTTGATATTGCAAAATGTTTCGAACATATTTTTTTCGTAAAACATTTTAGGTGTTTCAAACTAATTCCAACACAAAAGTTTAGCAATCAGTTTCCTAATGCTCTCATAAAGCTGCTTTTTACAAGATAAAATGTAAATTCAATTTCGCAAGACCTTAATGAAAAGTCGTGTATTTTTTCAACATTTTCAAAGGAACGAAACCTGAAAATTGAATGTCAACAACTCTATTTTCCGACCGCGTGGCGTAATTTAATTAGTTTCAAACTGTAGAATTTTCTAGTCCGTCATGACCAGGCATCAAGTAAGCTCAACTCTTGACAAATGATTGAAAATATTCCACGGTTGAAAGGAGAAAAGTTACAAACCACTCCCAAACAACAGATCGGTCAATCAAAATATTTTCGGCAACTGTAAAACCAGTATGGATTGAGAATATACCCAGCAACTTTTATTTCTTGACTTTTCACTAAACGTATTTTTTGCTTTTTATGCTCTAGTGCATCAAAGTATATAAATTTTTATGCACTAGTGAATATAAATGTTAACTTTTTAAGCAAATCAAGAAGGTTCAATTTCTAATATAATTATTATCTTATATAGTAAGTTTTCCTGGGTCTTTAATGATATAATACCCACATATTATAGACCCAGGTTATGTAATTTTGTTGAATAAAAGCAGAACATTGTCCAAAATACAGTTATAATTTTAAATAAAGAGATATTGCACACGATATCAATGCTTAATTTTCTCCTAATTAAAGTGGAAACCGAAAAGTAGAGTAGAGTGGAGTTTTTGTGTGTTTTTTGTAATATAATTCGCACGTGTAACTCATTTCATCGACTTAAATATCCGCCATCGCTTTCGGCTGTTAAGCGTCTCAGCTAAAATGGCTTGGTTTGTGCACTAGATGTACAATGCACTATTTGTTATATGTAAGGGCATTTTAGTATATTTAAAGAAACCCTGTATAGATTAATTCGTGCAGGCACATACACATACACTATAATAGATTGGCTAATTAAGACCAGAACATTATAGAAACTTGCACTGCAAATGGGTGATGGGTTGAATGTGAATAAGTATACCACAGTGGAATAATCTGAATAAATTGACATAGAGACAGAACGCCATCAAAAACCCACAAATCCAAGATGTAGGGCACAATATACACGAAGACGTAACGTACGTATACGCATAAATCACATTTTATATGCTTTTTCATTCGAGGGACAGTGTCCAGTCACAGGATCCTCACTGTTTGTATACGTATTGTGATTTTACCATTGAAATAGGCTTCATTGGCTTCGGGCAAGTTTGCTCGTCAGAATAAACAAGCTCCAGTTGTTTACTTCATCAAGGAGGTCTATTTTTGTAAGACTTTGTTATATTTTTACACTCTTTTATGAGTTTCACTTATTGCCTATGTAGAAAACCTTATAAGTCGACTTTAACTTACTTCTAATAGTCTATTGACTTGAAACTTTGCAAAAGTTTGTAATTCGGATGACAATATAATAATTTGGTACCATCGAACTTATTTTTTGACACTGTTTTAAACTATCACGGTTGTTCACTAAAGTTATATGATTACTTAGCCGTGTTCACGGGAAGACATCCCTTCGTGTCTTCCCGAGAACATGGTGCATGTAACTGCGCCGAAATATCGGGATCTCATTCCACAACCTTACCACGGTAAATATCCCGAAAAAAGGAATTGACGGATCAGTTAATTTTTATGCGCCCCCGTGACGTCACGCTAAATTTAATAGGTGATGCCCCAAGGTGGCGGACAAAATGTTCTTACTACTATCATGATATGGGTATCAAAATGAAAGGTTTGCTGAGAAGAATAAGAGAAAAAAAAGAGCTTGTTTTTATATTAATAATTTATTTTAATTATCTGTACTTAATGTGTGAATATTTTGCAGCGTCAAAACATTATTTATTTTAGGGTAAAAAGCGGTGTTTCTTTAGTTATAAAAAGCCTCTACCTATTACTATTTATATTGATACCAGACAACGGTGAAACTAAAAGGAAGGTATTGTCATAGAAAAAAACCTTAAGCATAATGGTTTTGTAGTTAGAATGCATGCATGGATGCTTGTTGTAGTTTTTTTCTTCGATTTTTGTTTGGCAAAACAGTTTGAAACCAGATAGGTACCTAAGTTTGAACATAAATATTTATGAAGTTGCTACGAACACAATTTAATGTTTGATTAAAACTAGCGATCTGATGGAGGCATAGTCATGGAAACGGCAGTATTTGATTGATGGTTTCGGTCGACAAAACGACCCTTTTAACGACTTCAATAATTGCTCCATTAAATTTGCAGTTGTTTGTAGAACTATATTCTCAGTACTTATCGCAGCACATAAATATTCATTATCTGCGCAGATTTTTATGTTATTTATAGAGCTGTTCTTTTTAGTGAAGCGAAGGTTTTAGTGTCTACGTAAAAAGATCTACGTTTTTATATATTTGTGCGTTTTTCCGATTTCCGAACTGCGCTGTTTCAGCGCTAAATCGAGCCCGCGTGAACAGTTAGCCGTAAAGCCCCTGGTATAATCATTATTAGACTTTACTCAGACTAATTGGTAGCAAAACTGGGATGAGTTCTCATTTGAGTTCCGGAACCATTTAAAAGGAACACGTAGAGAGCATCGGAAAACTCTCGAAAGAAAACTCAGAAACCAGCAAACCGTATAAAAGTTTTATGGATTACCCGAAACTTTACGTTCTTTGCCCACAGACACGGCGACATCGGAATCCCCAAGAAAGTTTCAGTAAATCAAAGACTCGGCCACTCGGCTCCTAACTCCAGAATTTTCCGGGAAATTCTTTTGTTGAACCGCTGGATTTATCATTTCATTGTGTTTTGGCTTAACGAAGTAGAACATTGTTTGAATTCAAAAAACAATTTGTTCCCCAATATATTAAAATGGCTGGAATTTGGATGGCTAATGGTCAGATCATAAACTCCATCTCGGCATTAAGTTTGAGTAAGGTTTAATTCATGATTATTCCATTGCTATTATTAAATTGCAAATGATATTAATTAATTTAAACCTGATGTAATAGGGTCTGTTAAAAACGTTTGTTATCGTTTTAATTAAAAATATGTTATATTCTATGTTAATATAAAAAAGATACGATATATTTTGTATAGATACTAACTAGCTGCACCCCGCGGGATTACTTTTTATAACATCAGCTATCTGTCAGTGATAGTCCCACCAAAATTAGTCTACCCGTTTCGGAGTCCATAGGGAACATACATACACACATCTCCTTTTATATGCATAGAATAGTACGAAAAAAAATATATAAAAATTGTATGGAAAATCTTTGGTGCTATTTGTGTAGGTCATTATCATCAACCTATATTAATACTCTGCTAGACACAGGCTCACAATGCACCATATTAACGGGCGGTTATCCGAGTCGCGTAGGCAACAAAACGCTCCCTCAGCCCCCGCCAAGTTATAGCGACGCCATGCTAGAGTCAGGACGCCCGCGGGGGGAGTGCAACGACAAAAACGAGCATAGGTCCGACCTCGATGACGCCTGGCGCGGCACTGAACGCGGCGCGCCAAAATTCTCGCGTTCTTTTTACGCTTTTAATTTCACTAAAAAACGACACTATTCACTATCAAAAATCTATCCAAATAAAAGAATGTTGAATAAAATTGCCTTTCAGTACATGCAATTTCCGGGTTGTTACGAGCTTTCATTAGAGCAAAAAATTAAAAAAAAAAACAAACTAAGTCGACTTTGTTTCAGATATTTTTTTTATCGAGGAAAGTTTATTCCATCGTGTTTTGAACCAAATCATAAACTCAAACACAGATGTATCTGTGGCATATATTTTTTTCCAGCTCAAATAAAAATTGATTTAAAACCGTCTAATTTGGTATAAGAGGCGCCCGATCTTTGACTTTTCGCTTCCAGTCACTGCCAGCTGTAAGTATATCGTCAGTCCAGTCAAGTCTTAGGGCGTCTCACGCTACGTTTTCTGATTCACGGCCTCCAGAACATATTATTGTCTACTTCAACGGTTATCGGTTGGCGACAGATATTACCGGCCCACTGCCACTTCTGATTATTAATACGCTGAGCTATGTCGGTGAATGCTTATTTGGCGAATAACTTCGTTCCGGAATACAATCACTAAGAGATTCACTGAGCATAGAGATCAGATTTCTCTCTTTATAGATATTTTGCTCCTTCTCTCTCTCGCTCGTTCTATCTCTCTCTCTCTCACTCGTTATATCTCACTCGCTCTCTCTCACGGTCAATCTTTCTTTCTCTCTATCGCTCACTTTATCTCTCTCTCTCACTCGCTCGCTCTTTCTCTCTATTTTCTCTATATGTGCAAGTGGCGTTATTTCATCACGTTATTGCTAAAATTAGAATACCTCTGCATTTCACAACAAACATCTCAATCAAAAACATTTTGCACAATAGACTGCGCGAGCTGTAATTAAATCCAATTAATGAAATTTAAACAATTTATTCTAACCGGAATATGGCTTGTCACGTCTTATTTATTCGTACAATCCAAAGCATAAATACTTTTGACAGTGAAGGTACTTACGAGCCATTTTATTGGAGCCCTTTTTATTTTGCATCAAAGTTTGAACTTTATTGTGAAGAAAACCCCTTAAGTGGTCTAAAGATTTGTTTAACTCGTACCGAACAAATTGGAATAATAAAAACATTGAGAATATAAGTAAAGTTCACACTAAATATTGTTAGAATTCTTGAAAACGAATGAATTATTATAGACATTATGACCACTTTGTTTTAGTATTTTGATTTGCATTGCGATAATTATTGATTAATCTATTAAAATAATGGCAATATTAAGGAAGAATAAGTTCTTAATATAGTATTGGATACTAGCAGTTTAATTGTTTTTTAGTGAACTCGTACGCTGGATCTGAAATGGTCAATGTCCTTTCACCTACTGTAATAGTCGTATTTCTTTTTAACCTACCGTTCTTCCACTGCTGGGACACAATACATGTTTTCTTAAAGAGAGAGAGAGAGAGAATGGGCTATTAGAATCCACTATGATGGCCCAGTTCATGTTGGTGAATTTCATATTATAATTTGAACTTTTGAGGTTCTTGGATATACCGGTTTCCTCACGGTGTTTTCCTTCATCTTTTTTGAGCGATTGCATTGAAAGTATACATAATTTATTTAAGTACTTAATTAGTCATTTAAATTCGTGCCTTAGTTTCCGAGTTTATCCCGAGCAGACAAACAAAAGTTTGAAATTTTTTATTTTTGAATTCTGTTGCTCTCATAAAAAAAAGTATTTCCATTTGTACAGTAATCGTCTCGACACAGTTATGAGTATAGATAGATAGATTGTGTCAATATCCCTGGGGTGTTGTGCCAAAACTGTCACCTTGCATTTCCCGAGGTGTCAAGGGACCTTTTAAACATTAAATTTCTCTGAAAAGCTAACGTGAATCGCAGAAAATTTGATTACACTCAAACTGAACTCTGAACAAATTTAATCAACGGTAAAACAAAACATTTAGAAACCTTTTTTAAACGTTCTTAGTTATCATTGTAATTAAAACTTCTACGAGTCATATTTTTGAACAACTACTATTATCATTAGCAAAACTTTTCTCATTATTATTTTCTGGTTTTCGTTTATGTTATTTAGTTCAATAGATAATGAGAAGTGTGCACACCTATTCGCAACCACAAATTTTCATTCCACTGAATAAACACAACTAAAAAGCTTTGAATGATCAAACGCACATAATACATTTTTATAATTGTATCTATCGTGCTTATTATTAGAGCTTGATTATATTAATTATTGTATTCCAATTGTTTCAGATAATATTTTCTAAAAAACCACTGAAAATGCAAATACACTAACTTAATTATAATGATAACCTGTCGATTATTTCTAATCAATTGATTAAATGATATTAATATTTCATTTGTTTGTTATAAATATTCTCTATGAATGTAGAATTTTATTGTTTATTTCCCTGTATTGTGTATTCAATCAGTGTCCTCTTATACATAACTAGCGGTCCGCCCCTGCTTCGCACGGGTATAGATTATAGCCTATGTCACCCGGGGATAGTGTAGCTTCCCAACAATGAAAGAATTTTTCAAATCGGTTCAAGAGTTTCGGAGCCTATTCAATGCAAACAACGAACAAACAAACAAACAAATCTTTCCTCTTTATAATATTAGTATAGACGACAAATATGTTTTGGTAAATAAATTTATTGAAAAAGAAAGTGCCGACTTCAAGACTATACCTACATGTATTGTACAAACTAAAAAGGAAAAAATATATTTGAATTACTTCAAAGCAATGAGCATTAAAAGACAATCAACGAAATTATTGATATATATATTATTTACTTACTTACATATTTACAATAAAATTTATAATCAGTTATTTTTGGAGTCACTGTATATTGAGAACTAGCTGAAACCCGCTACTTCGTACGCGTAGAGCTCGGCCTTCGGCCTCGCTTCTACAACCCATTATAGCCTATGTGTTATTCTAATGTATAAGCTATATTATTGTAAATTTTCATTAATATTCATTCGGTAGTTTTTGCGTGAAAGAGGAATAAACATCCATATATCCTTACATACAAACTTTCGCGTTTATAATATTACTAGGATTTTGATCAAACCTGAACTATGACATTCAGCAGTTTGAAGTGAATTCAAAAGGATTTCTTAAACAAAAGGTAGATAATAGAGACCGTGAACAAATGAAAATCTAATTTGTCCCAAGCAACTGCTCTACTACATTGATAAGAGAAAAAGTTTTGTCGAGGTCGGAGAAGCAAGAATAGACCAAAACCAAGAACGTGAAGTTTCAAAACTCGGAAATTGTGATTGCAGTCGAACTGTAGTTTGAAGCTGTAGTGATTTTAATTTGTTACCCTTTGTAATGGAATTAGGTACTTTTCTCAAATATGGTATTTTGTTTCTTGAAGAAGACTTCGACGAACCTTCGACGAAAATTGGACTTTAATTTTTGACGTAATTGGTCGTAATTATTTGTATTTTCTAATAATTATCTTATACTTTAGTACAATATGACAATGCACAAAGAGGTTTGATTATGTTTTTTTATTAAATAGACATCTATGTACTATGCATACGTGCCATGTATACCCTTTGTGCAATTATTGCACAGAGTGTATGGTTTACAGACAAAAAATAATTTACTATTCCAGGTGTCCCGTGATTGGCTCTGTGACAAGTTATAGCAATTAGGGTATTGTTTTTTTAAAAATAAAATGACAGAATTATACTTTAAAATATTAAGATATATTTTTATGTTCATTATTTTGTTACTAGCCATGAGCCCGTAGAGATTTACCATCGGCAACTTCTTAGGAGCCATTTCATTATATTTTTGTGGTCATCTATATTAAGATTAAAAGATAACAGGTTTTTCTTATAATAAGGCGGTAAAACACCGATATCCTCTATATAAGTGCAAACATTTTAACAACCGCTAAGCCCTCGTAATTAACACAGGATGAGTGAATTAGTTTCCAAAATGATGATACAAGTAACGTTTTCTTATAAACAGAAGTCTTAGGACCAGCGTAGACGTTCCTACCTTCAAAAACTACCAACTTCCATACAAGCTTTCGTACCCTATTTAACCCCCTTAGGGGATTAATTTTCAATCCTTTCTTTTTAAATCCTTCCTTTGTTCCTTCATTATATAAGGAACACTTGTGAAACATTTCATGCTTGAAGAACCCTGGTATAGACTGTGCGTTATCTGTCAGTTAATGATTTATTCATTTACTGTCAGACAATTTTGATTTTTATGTTTTGTTGTCGTACTAGTTAACTAACATTATGTGGACATAATGAGAACATGGCGTAGAACTAATCTGTTAGTTAAACAGCTTTAAAAACAGAGTTTTTTGTTTTGACTAGAATATTTACCATCATAAGTTTAACTACACTTAATCATTTATTACTCCAAGTTTGGTAAAGTGATAAACATGGTCATAAAATTATGTAAGGCAGTAAAACTAATATGAGCAACCGACCTACTTTAACTTGTTAACTTAGCGGTGCAGCGCTCATTTTCACAAAGATTGTCATATTTGCGTGCCAAATGACCAACATGATATTATTTTTGTAAAGACACCGGTGAATTGCTACTATAAAACTAACATAAAACAGATTGGGTAAACAAACAATTTACCGGTTTGATTGGCATGTTGGCTTGCGAATGATATTTTTTTTTAATGCCATAGGTGGCAAACAAGCAGATGGGCCGCCTGATGGTAAGCAGTCACCATCGCCTATGGATATTTGTAACACCAGAGGCACCAGAAATACGTTGCCGACCCTTAAGGTCTCTATTAACTCGCCTTTTGAAGAACCCCGCATGTTGTAGCTTCTCGAAAACACAATGCAGGTAGCTTATTCCATATTCGGAAATATGGTGTGGTATATTTATTTCGGTATCTCGGAAATACCGACGTTCCGAGATTGGGAACGCCAAAAATCCTAGGATTTCTCTGGAATGGCGCTGGTCTGTTTAGTATTTAAAAACATTTAACTTAAAGTTTTAAACATTTATCTTGACTTATCGCGTATTACTTTATTCAGATAAAATAACAATCAGCTCGTGACAACAGCCATTGTAACATGGACGTAATGTCGAGCGAAAGGTGTCTATTTTGACATTAATAAAATAATGCGTGTTAAGTCCCGATAAACATTTAAAACAATTGCGAATAATAATTGTGAATATTCAATTGCGAAAGTTAATTTTTTAAAAGTTATATTTCACTTTAAATATTAAACTATATTTTTTTGGGCTCCCTGCATCGTCCTCCGTTTTCTGACAACTTCTTCTGACCTAAAAGCACCTTCAAGGTTCGAGTAAATAGAATTCTCATAGACCGACATACTCTATCCTTACTGGCCACACTGTTGCTTACCATCAGGCGAGTTGGTGGTTGAAAGTGAGCTACGTTTGGCCAAAAAAAGTAGTCTAAGTATTATTAAAAGTACTATCTCAACTTGCACATAGAAAATATTTACTGCATTCGTCAGTTTTATTCGCCATTTTCTGGTGTTTTCTGGATTTTCTGATAAGAAAAGAAGGCTAGATTTCTCTTTATAATGCACACTACTTGCTTGCCAAATATCATCAAGATTGGTTCAGCAATATACTCCCGAAAAGTTAGCAGAACAGACTGACTATATAATATACGTGTGATTATGTGATGATAGTGGTATTTTTACGAAACTGTACAAGAAGGAGGTTTTTTAAATTCTTGGTTAATAGGTTAGGCGTTTGACATAATAAAAATAAAAATGCAAAATTAATTTATTGTAACAATACCACAGGACCGAAGCAGATGGCATAGCAGGAGAGAGGTCTATCCCAGCAGTGGGATAAGGAAGGCTGTGGATGATGATGATGATGATGATGACATAAAGGAAGCACAAAATACACCTAGAATCCCTGCCTGCTGCGTTAGCGTGAGCTGTGTTGCAGCAGACAGTGAATTGACCATAGCTTATTTGACTTTAAGTGAAGGTGTTGTGAAAGATGAACTAGTCTGGAACGGTTAAGAGTGATGGAGCAAAAATCGAAAACGTAATTACTCAGTAGTTTTTACGTACCCAAAGGATTTTCTTGTCTCATGTTCTATGGGATCAATGCGATTTATAACCATGATTTATTTATAAAGCCCTTCCGTGTACACCGAGACAAAATAAATGCCTACCGCATTTGATAAAACGTGAACATTTTGTAGGAAAACTTTCTGGAGGCACATGCTTGCCAAACAATTTACTTTGCTTGTATAAAAAATGGCTGTGTCTGCGAGGAGCCAACTGTAGGGATAAGATGGTAATAGAAAAGATGAGTGTGTACGTTATGAAAAGGATTTCGTGGCCTTGCTTTGGTAAAGATATTTCTAGAAGCCAGAACAAACTTGTTTGTATGCGATCGTTTAAACGTTAAACGGTTAACACACAAACGTGTTTTCTTCCGGCAAGTAATTTTTCTTCATTCTTCCTTATTATATTACGATATCATGAAATATACGAAAACGCCTCTGCAGGTGTAAGCAAGATAAACAGGAATCCCGTTTCCGTAAAAACGGTCGTTTTCCATTACCATTTATTACATTACCTTTACTCATCCTTAAAAATGGTTGTATACGATGCGTGTCACAGTGAACTCATAAATAAAGTACTTGTATTATACGATTTACGCAAGGTGACTCCTTCCCGGGAAAAACTTAATAATTTATGAGCGTTGTTTTTGCGCTTGACATGGTGTGTTAGCGTATTTTGCTGGCTACTTGTCTTGAATCACATATCACAGGTACCTATGATAAAACTTACACAACTTTTGCTCTGGTAGGTATCTACATTAAGGCAAGGTTTTTCCTCTTTTAAGCAACGCTTATTACTACAGATGACCATAATCCTTGGTTTATTGTATTAAAGTCGCATTTAGCGGAGCAAAATTATGGCGCTTACACACAGTCGTGCGTTTCGCTACTTCTATTTTAGGGGTTTTTCTCATATTTTTGGAAAAGTAAAATCAATGTAACAAGAAAAATCCTCACCGGTTTTCTTCATAATTATGAAATCTATATATCAAGATATCGCAGACATAATTTAATAAATAGGTAATTGAATGAATCCAAAAAAACAGGAATACATGCGCAAATCAGTGCTACTTTGATATATTTTTTCTATTGAGCGAAATGTGCTTAATTTTGTTTCGGTATCACGGGTTTCCTAGATAAAACATTAAATTTTGTTAAGACACCATTTTTATAATTTTAAGCTAACCATGGAGGTATGCACACTTATACTAGAATGACCATAATTGCTAAAAGTCGGAAAAGAGCGTCTTAAAATACGATGATATTTCACAATAAAAGTATGCATTAGTCATTTAAACTAAGTAAATTGTAATATCAAGTGAATTACTAAGTTAAAAAAAAAAACATTTGTACCACGTTGGGCGCCAATGAAAATAGTTTTTTTTCTCGTGTTATATAAACGAAATGTCCTAAAATAGGTTACTGGTGTAATCTAATTTTTATTTTACAATTTCGACTCCGAATTGACAGGTATTTTTTTCTTCCACAGATCCAGTTCAACAAACGCTTGCCAGGCGAAGTACCTTGGTTTGTTTTTGTCGCCGGGGTGTAGACTGCAACACCGATGTGGCTAGTGAACCATGAGTGCTTGGTGCTGTATCGCAATCATGATGTCTACAGTCAGCACCGGCGTTCTGTCGCCGGCGCCTATGAAGACTGAAGCCAAGGAGGCTTATGGTAATGACCAATTTTATTTTAGAGACAATGGTTGAATTATTGAACGGCATATATACTTAAAACTAGTATATTGTACGTTAAGCAATGATGCGGTGCGCGTCTGCGTTAATCGTTATTGACCTTTATTTTACCCACTACTTTTGGTGCTGAGATGTTTTTATTGGTATAAAGACACATTGGTACATGTGTTGTCCATGATCTGTATTGGCAACATAAAAGTAAGGTAATCACACACCACTCGATTAAGTGGCTGGACATCACTTCATCATCAGCCAGAAGACGTCCACTGCTGAACATAGGCCTCCCCCTTTAACCTCCACACTGAACGACAGCCTGCCTTTTGCATCCACTGGACGCCCGCGACTCTCACAATGTCGTCGGTCCATCTACTGGGAGGCCTCCCTTCGCTGCGTCTTCCGGTTCGTGGTCTCCACTCCACAACCTTTCTTCCCCATTGGTTATCGGTTCTACGAACAATGTGGCCTGCCCATTGCCACTTTAACTTGCAAATTTTAACAGCTATGTCGGTGACTCTGGTTCTTTGGCGAATGTCCACGTTTCGGATTCTATAGCGCAAAGAAAATCCGAGCATAGCTCTCTCCATTGCCCGCTGTGTGACTCTGAGTTTTTCCAAAAGGCCAACAGTTAAGAACCACGTCTCAGTACACGTACAGTAGGACGTCACTTATGGCTATGTACAAATAAGCTGTTTTAGTGCAATGATGTGGGCATACGACGCGTTATAAAAGTTATTAAATTGTATTATAATATAGGTGTCTTTTCGCGTACTTTCATTTGATTTAGTTTTTTCTTGCCGACACGTCATGGCGATGTCGTTCACTGAACGTGCCGATGATGTTTTAATTTTCTGTACTATAAGTTGGAGTACGGAGTGGTCTAAGAAAGTTTATATAAGTCTGTGTGTGTATTTTTAGTGATAGGTAACGAACTCTGGCCTATGGTATAAAAGTGGATTTATAAGATAACAATATTTTAAAACACTGTTTTAATCTATCACGGTTGTTCACTCATCATCATCATCATCATTTCAGCCATAGGACGTCCACTGCTGGACATAGGCCTCCCCCATCAATCATAGGCCTCCAAAAGGGTCGGTTGGAAGCGGCCTGCATCCAGCGTTTCCCTGCGGTCTCTTTTAGGTCGTCTGTTCATCTTGTGGGTGGACGTCCTACACTGTGCGGTTGTTCACTAAAGTTATATGATTATTTACGAAATATTTACCGTGGTAAGGTTATGGAATGAGCTCCCAATATTTCGGTGCAGTTACATGCACCATGTTCGTGGGAAGACTGAAGAATGCGGGTGGTTGGTCGAACAGAACCACAACCATTCCATAACCTTACCACAGTAAATATCCCGTAAATAATCATATAACTTTAACAATATTTTATGTGGAAAAACACTAAAAAATCCCTAAGATTGACAAGAACTTTTTAAGTTCTTCACAATAATTGTGCAACTCGGGCTAAGTTGTATAATTATTTATCGCGCAAATCTTCCCTCGCCAGAGCGAGAAATAGAGCAGATAACTTCTCTGAGACTTACCATTGCTGTAAAATAGAATCTTCATAGGATTTGCAAGCTAAAGAATTGATTCACATTACAAAGGGTCTATCGTACATGCCTGTATTTAAAAGGAACTAATGTAAAATTTAAAATAAAGCATGAACATTATACAAAGCTAGGATTTTTATTTTATGACCGATAACATAAGACAATACGATTTTATACGGCAAAATAGTGGTTGTTGTTTATTAGCTTCGTTTCAATTAATTTAGTTTCACAGTGTTAGTTTGTATATTATTTATACTCATACATTTAGGTTTTTAATTCATCATCATCATCATCATCAGCCAGAAGACGTCCACTGCTGAACATAGGCCTCCCCCTTTAACCTCCACACTGAACGACAGCCTGCCTTTTGCATCCACTAGCAAAGCAAGCGCTTTGATTCCACTTTTATTGTGCGAATTGCTAGTCTGTGGAATGCGCTGCCTGAATGGGTGTTCCTCGATAGTTACAATCTGGATGTCTTCAAATCGCGAGTAAATCGGTTTCTTCTAGGCAAGCGTGCTCCACCGTAGACTGCATCATCGCTTAATTAACATCAGGCGAGTTGGCGGTCAAGCGCAAGTCTATTATTTATCAAAAAAAAAGGTTATCTGTTTCATAAAGCATTTCACTCACTTTCACTTTTGAAATATTTAGTTTGCAAGAAGTAGACATCCCATTCTATAACATAGATTAGCCTATCTAGCATTTATGCTTAAGAAGGCTAATTTGAAAATAATTTTATATTGAAGTGTTCTAAACTTAAGGATTTATTATTTAATTGTTACAGAATTCTAAAGCGACTTCAATATAAAATTAGGATTAAAGAACTTTATAAACAAAACGAATGAATTACTTGTAAAAGCAAAAAGCGCCATCTCTCAATCAACTTTGGGATTAATAACAGTTCCGAAAAATTATTTGCACGTAGAAAAAATTATAGATGGCGCCAGCTAAAAGAAATGGAGGCGTTTACTCGAATGAGCAGGTTCGCACCCAGCTGGTATTAAAAAAAAATACTAATAAAAGGATTTAATTAATCGATTCATTTATATTACAGATCGTGATTATTGGTACACCCAAGCGCAAGAAACATTACAGAAAAGGCTTCAGTACTCGTCTGATAAGAAACCTGTTGCTAAGTAAGTATAAGTTACTTATGCAAATTCCTTGAAGTTGAGACACCGTTCAATATTTTAACATGCGTGTAAGTAAATTACAACTTTGTTGCCTAATATTGTTTTAACAACTAAACTCCAAGCAAACACCTAAGCTGTTCTATGAAATTAAATACCTTACTCATTTAAAGTCCGTACGTAACTTAATAATTTCAAGAAGTTCAAGAAGACTCTGGAAGTCTGGATTGTTATTTTAAGTTGGTTGCTTTTTGTGATAATTGTTTCATTCTTGAGTGCTTAAAGCTGACGATAACATCCACAGAAAAGAAAAACTTCTTCTCTTTTCTGGGATAACATCAGTACCTTATTGTCTACTGCTGGACATTAATATTAAAGGCCGCTATTAATGCACACCACTAAACTCAGCAGTTATCTGCATCCAGTTCTTACTCGCCGTTTTACGCAGGTCATTGCAGGGTGTCCTACACTACGTTGGGCTAAACGTGGTCTCCACTTTAGAACTTGTCTCTCCTCGGTTATCTGCAATGTGGCCGACCCCCTGTATTGTACTGTCAGCTAAAAAAAAGCATCGCTTACAGATGCTCCTCTATTTTTTCCTTGGTTAAAAATGTTGAAAAGCTCGAGCGAAATAGAGGAAGCACGAAGCATGGGCTCTTCATATATTTATAGAGCAGCCGTTGAAAGAAAGCGTCTGACAGTTGCCATTACATTGTAAAAAGCTGAATAAAAACAATAAATTCTGATCACTGATCACTTACTAGTAGCTTTTTATCGTAAGATTGTAGCTGATAGCCAATATACTACATTAAAATATTAAAAGAAAATTTTTTCATTCTGATTTACACAATGTTATTTCAGCTGTCAGTCGTATTCTCTCAGCGGCCAGACTATATTATTTTCAATCCAGTCCCAATTTTGTAAATCATAAGATACGGACTTACTAAATACTTTTGAGACAGGATGTCATTATGTAGTGTCGACTGTAGAGGCCTGAAAACTTTGCGGACTACTATTATACTTCCTATTTTTTACCCGACATTACCCGGAAGAGAGTATTGGTTTTCAGACGTACAAATTTAATATTTTTGCTTGTATTTTTAAAACTCTTCTTTTTTATACTCTGCATGCCTAAAGTGCCATAGGCTACAAGTTGCAATCCGGTCTGTCGTTTTTCTTTAATAATATACTTGTTAGCTGGCATGGTTTCAATGTTTTGGATCGTTACGGAATAACTCAAAGTAGATCTTTATAGGATGTCGCGAAATAGTAGTACTATGCCAAAAGTAGGTCGTTGTACTCCCAAAGGACCAACCCTGAAATCGCAAAAACAAATCAGCTATTCCATACAAAATTACATTTACACTCAAACCAAATATATAGAACAGCTGATTTTTCCCGCAATTTTAGTCTCATAGAAAAAAGTTGTTTATAATAAGTACAATGACCTTCTTTCGACTTATTACCATTCCGTGTTACTCTGTATCTTACAATCAGAATTTGGCAATTTTGAATGTTTCTGCAAAATAAACTTGAAAGATGCGTATCGTCCAATTTACTTTGTACAATATCATGAAGTTTGCTGTCTTCTGCACAGAATTTCAGTCTTACAAATATTGACGCTACGAAATTCGTGAAATTGTTAACAAACAAGCTAAAAGTTGTTACCCTCCGGTTTCCACTTGTTTAAATAAAATAAGCATTTTAAGTGTTAAAACATGAATAGGTCCTCAAACTATTATAGTTAAAATAGACTTTCTGCAGTCTAAATGACTTGTTAATTAGGTCTGTTTGTGATTACAGAATAATTTGGGTAAGGATACATGATGCGTAATAAATTATTTTATGGTTTGCGTCAATATAGGTACAGTGTTTGTGGTCGATATTATTATTTATTTCATCTTAAACTAGTTTTTGCAAAGGGCTTCGCTGTATACAAAATGTAACCTAAATTACACAGTGATAGCACAGCTTTATCACAATATTAAAAAAATCTGATCTGACATTCCGGAAAGAACATGGGGTTCTTCAAAAGGCGAGTTAATAGAATATTAAAAGGTCGGCTATGTATTTGAGGTACCTTTAGTGTTACAAGTATCTATAGGCGACGGAGACTGCTTACCATCAGACAGCCCGACTGCTTGTTAGCCATTTATCATAATCAGCCTTTTTAATAGTCCACTGCTGGACTATTAGCCTACCCCCGAAAGGGTGTGATTAGGCCATATCCACCACGCTGGCCCAGTGCGAATTGGTGGATTCACATACGCCATTAAATTTCTTCTCTGTACGTATGCAGGTTTCCTCACGATGTTTTCCTTCACCGAAAAACCAGTGGAATGAAAACCCGTACATAAGCTCCAAAGAACTCATTGGTACAGGCCCGGGGTTTGAACCCGCGACCTCACGCTTTCAAGCCTAGCGGTCTTCCAAATGGGCTACCACGGCTTTTAGCCATTAGCCTTTGTTAGCCATTAAATAAATAAATAAATGGCTTTAAAATATCACCAAACAAAGTCAAATACTCACAAACTTTACGCCTTAAGAAAATTGGTGTCATCATAGAAGTAATTATTTTTTTAATGTATGACTCATTTTCCTAGAAACATAATTCTTGTGGTCGGCGACGGCATGAGCCTCACAACTGCCACTGCAGCCAGAATACTTCGAGGGCAGAGACGGGGGCAAACGGGGGAGGACACGGACTTGGTTTGGGACACGTTCCCTGCCGTCGCGTTGGCGAAGGTAAGTCCAATAACACCGCGGCCGATACAATATACAAAGTCATATTTATTATAAAAAAAACTCACTGATTCACTCTCGATTTGTAGACACCCATTTTTTGTATTTTTTTTAATTTAAAATGCAACTCCACGGACTCTAGGGTCCGTGACTTTTATTATACTTGTAAGACACCCATATTAGATCAATTGGGTAACACCCAATCAGGCATAGGCACTTCGTATGAGTTTTATAGTTATAGACCACGAAACCGTGTCGACTTTTCGACTTTTAGTGGAGTTTTCTTAGATAAGAAAACTGAGTGAATATGACACTCAGTTTTTCTTATCTAAGGAAACTCCACTTTTATATTTGTTTGGTCACCAGCTGGCCTGATGACCCGTCATTGTAACCGAGGAGTACGTCAATATAGAAGAAGTCTATTCACTCTAGCTTAAAACATGCCTAGATTGTAGCTTAAAGGAAACAAGATCGATGGCAAGGAAATCCACTGACGACATCTGCAAAACAAATTATCAGTACTCAATACTATACTCAATCATTTATTGCATAATTATTATGAAGTTCACATACAGATGTTAGGTAGCATGTTTAAATTAGGTAATACATAACAATAACCCTGATTGGGTATGGCAATATAGTGCGGAGCGGATCGATTTATTCCATAATTGATTTGTCTTCTAAATACTCGTTTAAGCTATAGTAACATTTTGCTAGCAATATGTTTTTTAGGGTTTTGACAAATTTATTTTCATTTTCTATATCCTTTATCTGTACTGGTAGTTTATTATATATTTTGACGGCCATTGGATTTGGGCCGGAGCTATGCATTGCTAATTTAGAAATCGGTAAGATTAATTTATGTTTGTAGGTAGACCTTATTCGATAGTTTCGGTTTTCAACTAATTTTTTAAAAAAATGTGGGTACTTTCTAACAAATTTACAGTTTTCAAATATATATAGAGAGGTGACAGTTAAAATTTTATATTGAATAAAATATGGTCTATGAAAATTTGGTATACTGATGTCTGGGAGTTTGATATTGGCGAGGATACGGATGCATTTTTTTTGGACAACAAAGAGATCTGTGGCGTCTACACTATTGCCCCAGAGAGTGATGCCATAGCTGAGCCACGAAAATGCGTATGCGTAATAGGCTGTTAAAGCTGTGTCTAAATTAGTAGCTCGGCGTAGTTCCCTAAGTGCGTATGTGAAACTTGACAATTTGGTTTTTATTTTTTTAATGTGACTTTTCCAATTTACATGCGTATCAATGTCTATGCCTAGTAAATTAGCTGCGTCTACACATTCTAATTTAATATTATTATATGAAAAGTTTATGTCAAGAGGGGCTTTTTGGTGGGGTCTAAATTGTATGATTGCTGTTTTTGAGAAGTTTAAGTCAAGGTTGTGGTCGGTCATCCAATTAATTATATTATTAAACATGTCAGTGAGATTTTCATTCAAATTATTATTATTATTACACGATGTCAAGATAGAGATATCATTTGCAAAAAGTACACAGGGTTCGTTAATTATTTTAGGAAGGTCGTTAATATAAATTAAAAATAAGATGCATGCAGCGACGCTTCCTTGGGGAATTGAATTATTAATTTGCGTTGGGGTTGATCTAGCTATATCTATCATACCAGTGTTAGGGTCAAAATTTTCAATTTCCACACACTGTTCGCGATTTTTTAGATAAGAGCTGAACCATTGGTGTGCTATACCGCGTATGCCTATACTATATAATTTATCTAAAAGTATGTCGTACTGAACTTTATCATATGCTTTCGTCATATCTAAAAGGATGCCAATTGCGTATTTTTTATCATTTATGGTGTTCAAGATTTCGTTGATTAATTTATATACTGCCAAAATTGTTGAGCGGTTTTTTCTAAATCCATTTTGAGCGTCATCGAGGATTTCAAATTTTTCGCAAAAAGAATTAAGACGTGTTAGCATTACCTTTTCAAAAATCTTTGAAGAGGTAGGTAGGAGTGCTATTGGTCTGTAATTACTTGGTTCTAATTTGGAAGATTTTTTATGTATTGGTTTAACTAGAGCTTTTTTCAAATGGTCTGGGAAGGAACCTTCTGTGAAGGATTGGTTGATCAGCAAGTACCAAATTACTTGCCCTTTATTCAGCAAAAATATAACTTCTTAAACATTTCTGAGCTAAAACAAATAAGTTAGGGATAGGGTTATTTATGTGTACGTATATTATGTGTCTAAATTGATATCTTTTATGCTAGTTGCTAAGATACATAATTGGGTCTGATACACGATCGAACACCAAAGTCTCCCCCCAGTCACAGTAATGCCCGGTAACAAATTATGTGACATGCTGTAACTACGTTTTAAAAATGCTTTGAACGATTGTCGTATGGCAAGTTACGCATGTAAAAATAAGTCAAAAACCCTTTTGTGACGCAACACGTGATTCGACGAATTGTCCTGCTACTTACCACACGTTGTATGGAGTTTTGTTAGATCAAATGGTTACGTTACTCAGATGGGTTTCAGGCCTTAGATTACAAGCCACACCATGCCATGTTTCTTTTAAGGACATTCATCATAATCAGCCTCTCTCCAGTTATACTCTCCAGACATAGGCCTCTCCCAAGGCACGCCATTCAGCCCAATCTTCGGCTTTTCTTTTTTAGCCACTGCAACCACCTTACCTACATCGTCACTCCAGCAAGTCTCAGGGCGTCCTACACTACGATTGCCAATTCGTGGTCTCCACTCAAAAACATCTACCTCAACGATTATAGGTTCTGTGACAGATATGACGGGCCCTCTGCCAACTTCAGCTTGCTAATACACTGAGTTATGTCGGTGACTTTGGTTATCTAGCGATTAACTTCAATCCTTATATGATCCTTCGGAGAAACTCCGAGCATAGCTCTCTTCATAGTTAGCTGGGTGATCTTGTGGACAGTTTCAATTGTAAGTGTCCACGTTTCAGCACCGTAAGTCATGACAGGTAGAACGCACTGGTTAAAGACGAACGTCTTAAGACGTTGCGAGATTGGTCACTAGAAGATTCTACGTAGCTACCCGAGCGTAGCCTGGCCCAACTGTATTGTGGCTTAGAATTCCTTGTCTCAATTTTGTATGGATTCCAATAAATGTCTATCATCGCGAAAATAAAATCGACCACTTAGTAAAAACCAAATAAAATTATCAGATAAAATATTTTGCTTCAAAAATCTTCAGCGGCAGTCATTAAATTGGCGGAACCTCCAACGTTTTATTAATTGAATTGCTTTAGCAATATTATTCAGAGAAGCCGTTTAATTATAAACCTTATTATAATAATAACGACTAATGGGGATATTAATAAGTAGCTCTGATAATAATAATACAATTCATTGGCGCGAACCTGTTATTTAATTGGACAAAGGATCTGAACATCTGAACGTTTTCAACTAATACTATCGTTAGACTACTCAAATTTCACCAATTAGCGCAAAAACATAAAAAATACAGAACAGATACTATTTAACTTTTCTGTAGAAAAAGAAAACACGGCTCTGATACGGTTAGTATTCAAGTAACATGCCTACTTAATAGTTTTTCTACTAATTAGTATTGTATTTATTTTATGCTATCAAACGAAATATCTTGTTTGACTTATTGAAATATAAGGCCGC
Source organism: Agriopis marginaria (assembly GCA_932305915.1). Classification (NCBI taxonomy): domain Eukaryota; kingdom Metazoa; phylum Arthropoda; class Insecta; order Lepidoptera; family Geometridae; genus Agriopis; species Agriopis marginaria. Next base: position 7,428,044 of record OW029926.1, read on the forward strand.
GTTTTCTACCTCAGCGGGCAATGGCGATACGATGAGTGTGAAGTAATTGATCCACTACAGATTTAAATTGACAGCGAGATTGCGCTTATACCATTGATCCATACACAAATGGATCTTCTAAAACAAAATCCACGGGGAAAATCCCAAATTTAAACGTATGTGAGTATATTTAGCGACAAGCTAATTTTCATTTAAGATATATGCATTTCAAAAAATTCACTTCAACTACTTGGAAACTAGTTGATTGAATCAGGTGTTACTTTGCGGAAGTCCATTTTTAATTTGTATATGTCGAATTTCTAGTGTAATTCCGCTTCTACGTCGTTTCGAGTACAATAAGGATTTTGGTTAAACTATTTTCTCTATAGATATTTGTGATTCTAATTTGAACCTAACCTGAATTTAAATATTAATTACATAAAAGAACAAAATTAACCTTACCTTACCTTACCTTATTGTACTCGAAACGACGTAGAAGCGGAATTACACTAGTGTAATTCCGCTTCTACGTAATTTCTAGAAATTCGACATATACAAATTACTTGGAAACTTAAAATTAACCTGAAAATGAAAATACAATAAAAAAAAATAAAGGGACAGTTTTAATGTTCAATCCCGGCTTAAATTATAAAGAAAATAATTAAATAACTAGGTAAAAAAAAAAGGTAAATGTTACTTTATTTAAATATTTTAGCAAGTATAAATTAACTGTTAATATTGAATAATTTTTTGTCAACGTCTTTATTGTCAAATGTCCAATTATTTATGGTTCATACATTTTTGAGACCCATACCCAGCAGTGGGTGGAAAATGGTTGATGATGATACATTTTTGAGCGATGACCGTAAATTCGTGTTTCTGAATCGATGCTTTAAAGTTAAATTCGGTATAAAGCAACTCTCCGCTGAGGTCGAAAAGAAAGTTTTATATAAGCGCTTTACAGATTCAGTGTTTAAGACCCATTATGCGTTTTCCACAGACATACAACATAGATGCGCAGACTGGCGAGTCTTCTGCTTGTGCCACAGCTCTTCTATGCGGAGTGAAGGCGCGATACGAGACTCTAGGTCTGGATGCAGGTGGACGGTTCAACAACTGCGCTTCGACCATTAACTCGAAGGTCAGCTCGCTGGTCGACTGGGCACACGATGCAGGTAACATATTTATTTTGTGTATCACCACATCATCTCATCAGTCTTTTCACACCATACTTCTCTTCTCTTCTCTTCTCTTCTCATTATCACGGAACCTCGTATTAATTAAATTTTAGCAGAGGTCATATTATCGGGATCAGATCTACTGTTCCCGATAATGTGACCTCCTTGTAAGCGCTATATACGTTACAGGGTAATGGTTGGTGGTTTATTTTTGAAGTGATCTTATTTTGTTCACATTGAGATTCAATTTCTGAGTCCTTCCTTAGGTCGGATTGCCTCCATTCAGATGTTCCTATTATATAAATCATGCCAAGAGAAATGGGTCTGCATTTCATCATTAGTTTTTCTTTTGATTTGTTTGGCATTTTTTTTTGTATTTTAAATATGTTATCAGAACATACACCTGTTTTACTACTGGTTGTAAGGCAGTAACGAAGGAAAGTGTTGGCATTCATGGGATTTTTTTTTTCATTGTACACAGGAAAATCCAGCGGTATCGTGACCACAGCTAGGATAACACACGCCACCCCCGCTGCTTTGTATGCGCATGCGCCTTCAAGGTACTGGGAAGATGACAGCAGGGTCCCGCCGACTGTGAGGAAGGATTGCAAGGACATAGCCATGCAGCTCGTTGAAAATGAACCTGGGAGAAATATAAACGTAAGTAAAGTTAGATATAAACCTGCTTTCACAACAAAGGAAAACAAACAAGTCCACGACCTCGTAAAGAAGAAAACTTGAGCAAGAGTTTTGACTAAGACGAAGCTTTGACGCCTTGTTTTTAGGGTTCCGTACCCAAAGGGTAAAAACGGGACGAAACGGGTTGCTCAGCCAACGCTGTCTGTCTGTCCGTCCGTACGTCCATCTGTCCGTCCTACCTTTAAACGGCTGTATCTTCCGAACCGTAATAGATAGCCAGTTGAAATTTTCACCGAATATGTAATGTTACGGCGGCTTAACTAAAAAATAATTAAATTGTCGAAAAGTAAAAATTATAGGGGGTCCGCATACAACAAAGGTATTTTTTCACGTATTTTTGTAATTGCTCTAATGTAAAAATTATAATAAGTACAAGTGTCAAACTTAGCATGATTATAGTACACACTCTTAAGTATAATAATAATTCTTGCTATCCAATGGTTGCCTGGATGAGATTGCTTTTAGCGTTAAGGCCATCACTTGTGGCACTAGCTCGTAAGTGTATTTTATCTGTTTGTAATTTTTATATCTGGTGTACACAATAAAGAGTTTCTATCTATCTATCTATCTATCTATCTATGATAACAAATAATAAATAATGGCCAACTGGTAATTACGTTACTTGTATGACCTCATTGTTGTCACCGAATTGAAATGCCACCATAATTATTTTAGTAATTTTGAAGTCAGTTTTTTCAAATTTTAATTATTTTATTTTGATGGTGGTACGAAATCCTCAGTGCGTGAGCCCAACTCACACTTATCCGTTTTATTATTTTTGTAACTGACCCCAAAAAAGGAGTTTCAAAGTAAATCCATTCTCTTATATGTATAAACGCTGATTACTCAAACACTTACGAACCGATTAACATGTTTAAATTTCACACTACACAGTTCCAAAAAGACGCTGAAAGTTCAAATTCATTTAAAGCTGTTTCATAGTGATATAAACAACGCAACGCAACTTTAGTTTGCACCGTTTGTCTTTTCTTTTGAAACCGTTATATTCCATTACTTATCTATTACAGCGGAAGCATTACAGACTTATAATATTAGATTGTTTTTCAAGGCAAGATAACAAGGAAGCTAATATTATATCAACAGTAAATTCTACCCTAAAATTTCTTATTTTTGTGACTCAAGTAAATTTTTTTATAGCATAGAAATAGATTCAATGCAAAGATGCATCCCTTCTCACACTGATGTGTTTATCCTACTAATATTATAAACGCGAAAACGCGAAACTTTATTTTTTTATATAAAAAACTAGCTGCGCCCCGCGGTTTCATCCGTGTAGTGATGAAAAATGGTGATGGTGATGATGTAGTCTATATCACTCTCTGGCTCTTGAAATATACCCATGCAAAAAATCACGTCGATCCGTTGTTCCGTTGCAGCGCGAAAGAGGAACAAACAAACCAACAAACAAACACACTTTCGTATTTATAATATTAGTATGTAGAAATAAATAACAGACATAATTCAAAACCTTGCCCTTGTTATACCTAAATAATTTTCAGTTCACGTCACACGTCCATCAGTTCCAAATGTGTTAAATCTGAGTGAAAAAAGCAGACACTTCAGCAGACATTTCATTCGTTCGTACGTGTTATTTACAGTTACAGCTTTCCGCTGGGAATTGTTAGCGGCGAGGGAAATAACACTCGCTGACTGCCGCGATTACGTTCGACTGCAACTAGCTTAGTATTGTTACGAAAAATTCATCAAGTTTATTCTCGTGTTCTATTTCCGCGTTTAACGTTTTAATCATATTTGTCAATTAGGTACTATATTATTATTATATTATGTGCCCAAACTGGTTTAATTTCTCATTGCTTTAGAATTTCGGGATTGAATGAAGTTGTGTTCAGTATAATTAATTATTTTTTACCTTCTTGTTTTGTTTTAACTTTAGTATATGCAATAAATTTTAATAATTAAGTTACATGAAAATTGTTTCATGTAAAAATTGCAGATTTTTTATTTATTTAGTATTTCACATCATCAGCCATTAAATGTCCACTGCTGAACAAGGCCTCCCTCTTAGAGAGGGGTGTTGCCATAATCCCCACGCTTGGCAGGCGGCTTGGAGATCGCAGTACGTTCACCGTGTACTAACAGGGTGCTGCTGCCCATCCTCCGGTGGTTCTGGTCGCAGTTTTAGGACATACCCGGGTCCGTTATTTTTAATTTAGTATTTATGTTTGTGTTAAATATTTGTCTAAAAAAAGGTTTTTAAACACAAACTTTTACTTATTTTTGTCAACACTTTCATTTGATGTCCATTAAACATTTACACAACAATACACACACAAACAACAAACATTTTGTCCATGGGCGTTCGTCACATTGAATTTATCTTCTAGGACCAAAGTGCTTCGGAAGACAAATCTAATGAACTCAAACTTGACGGGGTTAAGTCGTTTTGTTTAGGAGTTCCTATGGCCACCTTCTGTCTTCATCACGAGACCAGCTCTGAATTTACATAAGTGTGCCAAATTTCAGCTCAATCGGTTGAAGATATTTGCTTCAAAATTGAGTTGCAAGATTCCACCCAAACAAACATAGTTACATGCATACATTGCAAGCTAAATAAAAGCTTGTTACAAAAGATATAGCTCTGACAGGAAAACATGCTCTGTCTTATTATAATACCGATGCTTTATTGTACTTATTTACATTATTGATTGTGCATTTACAAGCGCTCTCCGAGGCCCTTTGTTTTCATAATAAGAAAAAATCCTGAACAGTGTTAAGACTGTTTCTCTCCATTCACTGAGCTCAAGAAAGGAACGCAGACAATTCCCCGCAGATATTCCGAGCAATAAACTTCACTCAAATCTTATATTCAGAACGAGATTTTATATCAGCTCTATCTTTTCTTCGTAAAAATTTAGAGAGAATAACAAACTATTTTACGGCGCCGTAATAATACTGAATACGAGATTTCTACGGTCTTCGATTTTTGGTATTCCAAGATTTTGCTTTATGAAAATATTCCACTGCAAATGTTAGTCTAAAATCGTCTTTTTCGAATAAAATAAAATCTTTGCCACACTAAACAAGTCAAAAAAGTTTAAAGTATTTTTGCATTAGCTCTAATGTAATAAATGAACCGACCAAGTGCAAGTTGGGCTCGCTCATTGTAGGTTCCGTACCACCACAAAATTCAATAACGAAATTACCAGTTATAACGTGGTAATGAACAGAAACTTGTCACTAATAATCATTGGCGGTACTTATATAAATAATTTTGTAACATTTCTACAGACATTTACACTAGTCATACCAAACTTGGTCCAAGCTTTTATTTTCTATGACAGCTGCAATAAAATTGTAAAAAACTAAATGAAAACTACATATTCTGATTGCTTTAGCCATTTTTATGAACGTAAAACTAGCAGGTACCCAAAATCCCGATATAATGCAGTGAAATAGTAAACATTATATTTTTTTAATTTTTAATTCAAGTGCTTTTTGCACAGCGAAGATGTCGCATTTATTAAACTTTTTACAATGTTATTGCAGCTCTCAGAACAAATAGGAATAATAACATTTTTGCACACACGGTCATCTGCCCCAAACTAAGCAAAGCTTGTAATATGGCTGCCAGAGACTGATATACATACATTATATATTTTTAAATACATACTTAAATAGATATTAACACCCAGATATAGAACAAACACAAATGTTCATCACATGAATGTTTTTCCCAGGTGGGAATCGATCCCACGCCCTCAAGCGCATAAGGCAGATTCACTACCAACTAGACCAACGGACTATCTAATTATTACATGCTTGGATTGAGTTTAGTCTGCTTGTGACCACAGACAGACGGACTCTGCAAAGTATTTAAAACGTCAGAAATTAAGACAATGTAAACACGCAATAAAGACCATGAAAAGTGTTTAATTTCAATTATACAATAGTTTAAATTAGCCAAACTCAAAGTTTGTTTGAGCTGAACAGGACGGTCATTAATTATGACACGATAACAGTCAAGTAATGCTGACATCATGCTTTATCACCGGGTTCAACACATTTAGCTCAAAGCTATCACGCTAATAACTTATGCAATGGCCGTTTTAAAGTCCGGTCGGCTTCGTACATTTCACTGAGATACAATGGAAATGAACCATAAATATACGACTTGGATCTGTGCCATAAAATCTACAGAGTAGTCAAAAAAGTTAGTCAAGTGTGCATTTGACTTAATTAATTTGGATGGTGCCAAAATACAGACAAAGATGCTCTTCTTCCCAAATTGCTAGAGGAAATATATTTTTCTTAAACATGGTATGTATCGTATGTTAATGTTTCCATAATTTGAAGAACTCAGTTCGATAAAAAGGTCAAGGCCTATTTTTTTTTATTTAAATTAAATAATTGACGGCTAACTTTATTTTTGTCTCCTCTAATTATTTGTAGGTGTATGCGTGCGTACAATATTTCAATATGTAAAAAGAGATTTGAATACGTTTTTTTCCCAAAAAAGGCGAATGCTCAGAGGTTTGAACTTAGAGACAAAAATAATTTACATTTCTTTATGGCTTTGACTTGGTGTCCTTTGATGGGCTCACAGTGCAATCCATACTCGTTTTGGTTTATAAAGTTATATATTTACAAGGAGATGCTATAAATACTTGAAGATATGAGGACACCCAGAAGTTGTGCTAGTCCCGAGTAAAAAAACGTTGAAGTAAATTTTTTGTTACATTAGCCGTATCGTGAGTTCAGTAGAATCGATGTACTTGTAGATCAAGATTACCAGTTAGCAGCATACCCAACAAGCTGGCAGCATTATAACGCTGAATGGCTATACTTATGCGTTGTGCCAGAAACACGCCAGCATTTTGCTCACGCGTTGCAATTAACCATGGCACACTAAAAGATTTTTTTTAAATGCGATGATGTCCCGGTCACCTGGGGCCCAATGTCTCTACGTTTTATTGACCAAGGGCCTGTCAAGATTCTAGTCTTTTCACAGATATATTTATATATTTTTACTCTTTGGAGTTTATAAGCTTCTAAAAGGAAAAAAAAAAAACTAATTTTTAACTCTAATTATATAAGTGCCTAGTTTCCACTCAACTATGTTTCTTCCGAAATTTAAAATTCAACTATAGTAGTTTTATTTTGTTACAGGATTTTGAATATTTTGTAATTTTTGTTGTGTATGGGTCGCGAAGACACAGCTCAAAGCGAACTATTACTACAATAGTATAACCGTGTTAATTTAATTAAAATTAATTATCAAATTAATTAATTCAAGTAATTATTTAGACGGCTTTGAGATGTGAAATGACACGTACTTACTCGTTAATTTGAAAACAGTTTTTGTTATTAAAAACTATTAATTTGTACGCTGTATCACAGTTTTCAGTCATGTATGTTTTATCTGTCCACCTGTTCTGAAACTAATTTATTCACAGGTCATAATGGGAGGTGGAAGGAGACACTTCCTTCCAAACGTAACTCCTGACCCAGAGCATCCCAATAGAGAAGGGAGAAGATTAGACGGGAGAAACCTGGCGGAAGACTGGGCAAGAGAGAAGAAGAGGCGGCGGTTACGGGCTCAGTATATTCATACAAGGGAACAACTAGCCAAGCTGGACCCTAGGACAGTAGATTATTTACTAGGTAAGTTTTGAATGATCATGTTTGTATAATAAGGAGTAGCAATATGGTCTGTCTTGCTTACCCGCTGAACTGTTTCCCGAAATGTACCTTGTTTTTCGAGGGTGAGTCTTCTAAATATACCCGATCGCATTGAAGTGCAGCCAGGTTATGTGGAATTATGTCCACTTAGAACCCCCCCGGTGACCGGCCTTAGTGCTTAACAAGAGGGCTTCGGGATCTCCAGAGGAACGCACCGGAGCCCTTAGCACTGCGCTATGGCTTCTCCCGAGACAACTTTGTATTGTCTCGGCCTCGCCACCCGCGACAACGTTGGTTACACAACGTTGTCGTTCTTTCCCGGAGCTCACTTAAGTTGATGGTCAGAGCCCCAAATTTGTCTATCCCAAGCCAAGAGGTTCCCTTTTGGTAGTCTCTTACTACAGGCAGGGGGTACCGGTGCCGTATTCTATTGCCCCGGCGCCAGTCGACCTGAGAAAAGTCAACAATTTACATGGCAGACGTAAAGCGCTTTCTATAACAATTTATTTTTATAAGGGTATCTCATAACAATGCCTTAAAAGTTAAGTGCAAGAAAAGTCACGTAGACAAAATTGGCCGCAGATTATGATTAAATCAGGAGTTACTTTATGGAATTTTATCATCCAAACTTTCTTACACTAATTTCTAGTGTATATCCACTTGAACCGGATGCAAATGATGTGGAAATAGTTACGGCACGTTACGGTGTACATCGGATTTTATCGACAAATTTTCTAAAAGTAAAACATTATATCAATAAGCATTTGTATAATTTTTTTCAATTTTGCTAAAATAAAGAGAATAGCAATATATTCCATAAGGTCCAGTTTCCATGACTTTTCTCAAAAACATGAAACTTGGTTAAGTTCACCCAGCTTCATTCTTTCGACTTTTTCTATACCTAACCAGGTAACCACCAACTCCTGAACTATGGATGTGACCACAATTATATGGTAATAGCTACAAAACCCTACCATAATGCGTCTCTCGACACGCTCTTGACAATTTATTATTGAATACTAGGCTTGCATTTGACCGCTACTTCGTCTAATGTTAATCGATGATGGTATACTAACTAACTACTGAAACACACTTACCTAGAAGAAAGCCACCTGAAGAGCATACGCCTCCTCTCGTATTCGCTATTTTTCCTCCGATTAAAAAGTACCTACTAAAAATAAAAACTGTACACGGTTATTTCCTAGAAGTAAGTATTTTCTTTCATTGATTCAGTTTAATCAACAATAATGCTACTGTGTTGGTCCAATTTTACTAATAACTTTCACCCCAGAGGCAAAAAAAAGTTTTGTCAGGTCACTGCGTCAACCCGGTTAGTAGATTAGCGTGTGCAAAAAATTTAGCAAAAAAGAGAAATCCGATTCGTAACCAACTGCCTGGAACATGCAATTTTATGTGCCATGTATTTTAGTTTGTGAAGTCTCAAATGGGATAAGCTCTGCGATTATGTAAATTACTACATTTGTGACTTAAAAACATTTTGTCATTTGATTTCACAGTAAAATTAATAACACAAAAAAAAAACTTTTAAAAATAAGCTTTTGTGCGTCCACCATATTGAATTAAGTGTGAAGTCATTTAATTTTTCGTAATCTTCTCTGCAAACCTTTTCATTTGATATCCATATCATGGGGGTGCATAAAAAATACTGGTTCGCCATCTTTGGGAGTCCGTCATATTGGGTTTAGAATGACGCCACTTAGCACGCATTACTAACCATGCAATGTCATCCAAACTAAAAGTGTATGAAAAATTTCAGATCAATCGGTTGGTTCAGTTGCAATATTATTCCTAAAGTAAATGCAGGTTAAAAAAAGCTTGCTAAAATAGTATAACGAGGAATATTTCAGCTGTCATGGACTACTTCTAGGTTTATAGACATTTATTCTCATTTAAGATCACTTCCATAAGAACACTGCTAAAAATAAATTTTCAATTCGTCATCGCAAAAATAACTAAATAAATTAACATTACAAACATGTAGAACAAAATAATATAGCATACAGTACATAATATCCATCTACTTCTAAGAAATCCAACACTTTATTACTGCAATATTGCCATTATCGGGTAAATAAGTGCAGTGCTTTTAAATTTTATATCAGTGGTTCAATATTGCGGCGATTTCGCACAAAAAACAATCAGCAAGTTTGAAATTCATTACACATTTCTGCTGCAGTCATACCATTTAGTGGTTAGATATAACTTGAAAAGTTAGTCAGTATGTGCTCGTGCTACAGTTTAATCTCGATTCAAAATCATTTGACCAGAACATTCATTTTTACGGTTCTGCAAACGAGTTTGCACACTCTAGCGTTTTATAAACTGTAGGAAACGATTTGATGCAATATCGCCGGTATTTTCCATCCATGAACTTTTCATAACATTTTCTACTTCCATGACTTTCAGTCTTTGATATTAGACGGTTAACTAGATGTATTGAGTTGGTTCTAGGTAACACGAGCGATGTTACAAACATGGAGCAACGAAGTAACTTTTGATTGCTTAGTACATTGAATATTGTACGTAAATAGAACTAGTGTTGGAGATATAATTGCTTTCAATTTTAGTTTAGCTCCGGTTACTAGGTATACCAAAGTTTGAAAGGTATTGAAATTCACGAAAATCTACATACATACCACAGTAATATTACCACAGAATAGTATACTGGTCTGTGATTATTACTAACAAGTATACATAGATTTTAGAAACCGTGGTAGCCCATTTGGGAGACCGCTTGACTTAAAAGCGTGAGGTCGCGGGTTCAAACTCCGGGCCTGTACCAATGAGCTCTTTGGAGTTTATGTACGGATTTTCGTACCACTGGCTTTTCGGTGAAGGAAAACATCGTGAGGAAACCTGCATACGTACGGAGAAGGCATTCAATGGCGTATGTGAATCCATCAATCCGCACTGGGCCAGGTGGTGGATATGGCCCAATCACCCTTTCGGGGGTAGGCTAAAAGTCCAGCAGTGGACTGTTAAAAAGGCCGATTATGATGATGATACATAGATTTTTTTACTCCCGATTAAGGAGCTGATAATCTTCAAACGACTGAACCGATTTTCATGAATCATAACAACAATCACTAAGAACAATCTTGATCCAAACTTTGATTTCTTGATTTACAAACAAAAAACTAAAACAAATCAATCAGCCGTTTGGAAGCTCCGTTGCCACAGACAGACACACAGATAAACGCGTTAAAATTATAAACACCCATCTGTTGTGTCAGGGATAAAAGATTGGATTGAAGGGATTGGCTTTTAGTGTATTTTGTAACTAATACGTAATTAGGTTACCTTAAAAAAAAATTAAGCACAGTAATTAGGAGAAAATGTATAATGTTTCGTTACTTAAAAATACTTTACTGGCATGATTTGAAACCTTACAACGCTAATATTGTTCTTTTATTACTGAAAACCGCCTTTAGGTAAAAGCTGTTACTGAAATTCAGTTTTATATGCTTCGCTAAATGGGAAGCGTCGTGGAAATTATTAAAGAAATCGGACCCTTCTGTACTCTTTGTTAGGTTTATTTAATGGTGGAAGCTTACGCAGCAATTCGGGTGAAACCCTTTAGGGTGATGGCCTTTTTGGTGAACCGTGTAACCCGGCGACTTAACTTGACCCACTAAAGAATTGATAACAGTTTTTAATTACGACCAACCCATAATTTATTTGCTTTATAATCATTTTTTACAGTGTTATTGGTTTTTCATTTCTTACATAGTCCTACAAAGAATTGCGTTCGTATGTCTCTGTCCGTTCGTCCAAATTTTTTTGGACCTTCTAGCTTATAGTATAGATCTCAATTTCAAAAGTATAAAAATATTTTGTATTTTAGAGGATGCATCACACCCCACGTGTGCAGTGAAAAAATTATTTGATCCCTTATTTACATGTACCAGATTGATGACTCTGGTACATGTGATGCACACCCGTCACCCTCGTGTGGTGTTTTGTAGGTAAAGTTTGATACATTACTTATCAAGTCTATCCTTTGCAAAATTGGCGCGCCAAAATAGAGAACACAACGTAAACGCTCGTTACTAACAAAACACAGTACAGTCGTTCGGACACAAGGCGATAAGTACGATTTGATGAGTGCACGACTCGCGTCGTAAGTTTCAATGGCACATAATATAATCACAATTTTGATGATTCTTGCCAACATGAACATCACTTTGTTCCGCTGCTCGAGTAGCCGAGTATCCAAAATTGCGTCGCCTCATGTAAAAACAGCCGCAAACTAACCTAATAACTAGTTAGGTATCTCGCAAGTAAAATTAATTCTAACGTCTTTCACTGGCTTCCCCAAATTTGGTAAAGTCAGTTCATGGAAAATTAAATAACTTTACCAATATTTCCAAAGTCCATTAAAGTATTTTACTTATTATTGAAATCCATTTCGGCAGTTATGCCTAATGCCTTTAATATAACAAGTTTAACGACAGCATTTAGCGACTTTTACAATTTAATTATGATCTGGAGTCCAGTGCCGGTGTAATCCAGTTTTGTATCCTTTTTAATCCGACGGTACACGGTACACGGTAAGCACCATTTGCATTTTAAATGAGGGAACACCTACATTTATAATTGAAAAGTCCGCGCTGTTAATGCGTCTATTTTAATGTTAAATATCATACTTATCGCGCTTATAAGCCCAACTAAGGGGACCTTTAAAAGTAACTTTCACGGATTGGGCCCAAAACTGCCCTAAAAATTTCGCACAATGTTATATAGGCAATGCTGATTGGTACTTAATCAAGTATCTTTGCAAAAGTTTTATGATAGCTTAAATATGACTGGCTACGTCATTCTCCAATTAAATGCAAAAGCACAGGAAAACTTTAGTGAACGAGACAGGCAGATCATGAAAGGTATCTTCAAATTATGAGTGAATCGGTTTCTTCTAGGCGAGCGTGCTCCAACGTAGACCGCAACATCGCTTAACATCAGGCGTGATGATGACCAAACGCAAGCCTATTAATTATAAAAAAAAACTTCTAAGTCTGCGTTCTTTATTCGACCAAAAAAACATAGGACTAGATAATTATATAAATGGTGTGCCAAAGGAGGCACTGTGCTTATCCTCTTGAAAATTCCCTTTTGCAAAAGTAAGCCACGTCGTTCGCGGGGGGGTATCGAATGGCAGCTTGTGATTGGAGACTCGACGCGACTCAACGCTCGTGATTGAAGACTCAAAAGTCATTCATTCAATTCGCGCCTAAAAGGATTGGCCCGCTCGAAAAAGACATTGATGGATAAAATTTTAAGTAAACTTAGCTAGACAGGTAAATGTTACATAATTACGAAGAGCTCACTCGGCAGATTCCAAAAATATATAAAATACTATGAAATACTTTATTTTATTTTTATTATCTTAGAGAAACTAACGGTCTTAATTAACAGAGTTAAATTAGCTACAGACAAAGAGGTCATTTAAAAGTTTAAACTTATAAAAAACAGAGTACATTATATGAACGCTAAAACATGTGAGTAAAAAATATAAAAGAAGAATATTGCTAGAACAAAAGAGCAATAGACTCTATTAAGTAGTTTACAAGATAAAACGGCATGTATCTACTACAAGTACGTATAGATAGGTACGTAACGCTCTGCTATTACTTTTCAGATACCTACTATTCATGCAATGCACTCGGGTAGTTTTTTTTATAATTTTATTTACTTGTTAGTGTAGAGATGCGCAGTTTTATCTTAAAACAATTCGACCGCTGATTTAGGCTTTTAAATGAAAACATAAATTAAACGCCCTTCAAAATAACATACCCATTTATTGTGTATGTGAATACATTTAGTAGGTTTAAGGTAGGCTGGTTACGGAATGGTGTAGTGTAGGTAGTGCGTATTAATGTAATAAATCTGGCCCGCTTGAGGAATTAGACCTTTACCAAAACATGGGATATGGACGTACTTAGGAGGGCGCTAGGGGCCTTAAATATTCTATTCAGTTAGGTCAGCTTTGATCGAAAGCTTTCGACGTGAAGCTATCATTGAGTAAAGCACATTTGTAATCATGTCTTACACTATTATTCCAAAGAACTCTGTATGTCACGGTTTGTTTGATTTTACAGCTAAACGGCTAAACTAATTTTGTTTAATATAGTAAGCAAGAAGTGTGCATTGTAAAACCATATGTACAAAACTTTAATTAATATCGGAAAATGAGGAAAAACTAAAACAATCAAAAAAAAACTTTTTGAACTTTTTGGCATGTTTGATTGCATGAAGATTATTAAATAAAATTATAAATACTGTATATTGATAATGTGATATTTTTTCAACAGTTCAAGATCAGACGATCTTTAAACTTATTTTTTTAACTTACACCTTATTACGTCCACCCACTATAGTAGATAGATACGTATTAAGGTATCATTTGCTAACAAACAAACGAACATCCCTCCATCCCGTTTTCTCTAAGACAATGTATTGTAAACAAAAACAATTGGAATAGAGTAGGCTTATTTGAGGTTGATTTATGAGAGGATTCCTTTACTTACAGGAACGCTTCAGATGAGATAATGGTTTCATAATATTGTTGTGCGGGTGAAGATGTGAAGATCAGATTTGGTTAAGTTTGTTTATCGATACTCCTTTGGAATGGAATTCACACATCGCATTGTATTTATACGCTATAATTATTGTTATACTAGCTGCGCCCCTAGGTTTCACCCGTGGGTTAAAACGTTGTTAAGTTTTCTTATAATTTCCAATTTTCTGCGCATTTTTTGATCTATTAATTTTTGTTTTTTAATTTTTCTTTCCGTAAAAGCCTTCTACAAAGTATTAGAAAGCTTTTTATTTATATTACACGGGAATTACTCACGTTTCCATAATATATTAGAAAGCTTAAAAAAAAAAGATGAATGAAATCGGTAAAGTCGTTCTGAAGTTACGGCGTGACCAAGGTAATTAGGGATTATTTTTTTACATACTATTTATAGACTAGTTTATAAAAAAAAATAAACAATAAAATTATACATACCCATTTGGAATTACAACAAACTTACCTTAATTGAGATAAATATATTAAACTACGCTAAATCTAATAAACCACTGCCGTAGGCATAACTTCCAAAATGCTGACCGCATTACCGCGTTGGATTGCCATTCTGACGCGCACTGCAATAAACCGACCAACATTTTGGTCACTGGATGCTTCGTCCAAATATTTAGATAATTCTTTAAAAAGCTACAAAAAATGTTACCAGCTTCCCAATAACAGTCACAGATAATGTATGCTCATGCCGACACGATCAAGCCAGCATGATCAAGCTGGATTGATCGAGTCGACCTGAACAAGTTAGTTACAAATGAAGCTAATAAAATCTTTAAACTTTGCAAATATTAATATACTTGCTCTATTCGCAGGTTTGTTCGAATACTCTCACATGGAGTTCAACGCTGAGCGAGGAGCGGCTGCGGACGCAGAAGAAGGAGCATCAGCTGGAACGAGTGTCAAAGCTGACGATCCATCGTTGGCTGACATGACAAGAGCTGCCCTGTCTATCTTACTGAAGAATGATAAAGGATTCTTCTTGCTTATTGAGGGTAAGTCAAAAATAATCCACTTGAACGCGCATGTAGTCAAAATTCCCTTTTGCAAGATGATGCCACGGCGGTCGCAGGGGCAGCTTGTGATTAGAGACTTGACGTGCCTCAACGCTTGTGATTGGAGAATCAAAAGTCATTAATTCAATTCGCGCCTAGGATTGGCCCCGCTCGAAATAGTTTAGGTTGACATGTATAACCTTTGCCTTTACGGGGTAAAGGATGAGCAGTCAAGTGGTTATATTGTCATTGGGGTAGGTATATAGTAAATGATGTTGCGACTGTAGATGTAAACGTCAAATTAGACGACCATCACAGGCTGACACGACGAGAGCTTATCTGCCTATCTGACTGAAAAATGTTATAGGATTCTTCTTGTTAATTGAGAGTAGTAGGTTTATAAAAGTTAACGTAGCGACTGTGGATGGAAACGTCAAATTGGACGACTATCATTAGTTGACATGACGAGAATTCTTTAGCCTATCTTACTATAAAATAACAAAGAATTCCTCATACTTATTGAGGGTAGGTTTATAGAAGCTAATGTAGCTAGCGTGAATTGAAACATCAAATTGGACATTGGAATTGTCGCTATTGGCTGAAATGACGCCTTTTTATTGCCTATTTTACTCAAGTATGACGAAGGTTTAGTACTATTTAGTAATCGTTTGTGGTTGCATTAAATTTTATACAAAAACGGACGTATCGACAGAATGTATGAGCATAAAATTAGACGATTATTGCTGTCTGAGATAACGACAGCGATTTCGACGTTACTAAAGATTTTTCTTGCTAGTGGAAAGTAGAGCAGAAGTTGGTAGTAGGTAAGTATGTGTGCCAAGTCGCAGTATAGGAAAAACTAATTGATGGATTGTTGTAGATTGCAGTTGCGATGTAAAAGTTTGACAGCGGTTGATGTAATAAAAGTAAACTTTATTTTAACCTGCAGAGTCACCATGAATCTAGATATTATTAAATACATTTAAAAATCTATGTGTGTTGTGTATGTATTTTCTCTATGGACTCAAAAACGGTTGGACCGATTTTGACGGGATTTTCAGCTGATGATATAAGAAGTAACCTTGTGAAAATGAAACGGCGGGGCGCAGCTAGTTATGAATAAAAGGCGAAAGATTGGTTTAGAAGTTTAATCACGACTGCCTCGACAAGCCTTAACATCGATAATTGTGAACTAAGTACTTATACTTATTACAGACTTAAACTAATTGTAAGCTTAATTGCAAACGCTTTTGAGTAATACCATCCCTAATCGAGCTACAGTTTTACTTAATTTAATTCAGCCCCGAAAATTACGTAATATTACGCACGGTCTCATCTTCCATTCATGACCCATATTTACGCGTTAAAAGGTTTTTATTACTCTACTCAAGCGTACAGGGCGCAGCGTATCATGTTATCTTTAATAAATAATTCAGTTAGGGAGCTCGGGACCCGGAACTCGAAGGTTAGTGATTCTGAATTTATGGAAGAAAAAAATCCGCAAAAAATACACCTAGCATTACTGCATTACGGGTACGCTCTTCTCTTCAAGGCGTATTATCAGGGTCGTTATAAGGGCGGCCTATGGGTCAGCCATACCAAAAAAAAATGCTAGGATGATGAGACTCGCTCGTTTCTGTAGTGCTTCAGAAATTTTTGCACAGGCCCGAACTGACGGTCTCCATGATGTCGTTGGGAATAAAGTGTATATGTTAGTATGTAGACTTTGGGGTAGTGGCAACATCACCCTAAAAACTGTAACAGAAAACCCTTTTTCGCCTATATTTAGGCATTTTGTGCAGACGATAGTCAACAAAGAGACAATGAAGGAGTTTGAAGTTGTCTGCACTAAATGTTTAAATAAATAATTTTATTACTGGTATAGCTTTTATAGGTTCATAGTTTAAGTTTGAATAAATACCGTAATAATATTTAAATATTTAAATACCGTGTAGTTACATGGTATCTAAGATACAGAATAAAGAACCATACCCAAAGCAGATAATATTTATTAGGGCATTACCCTACCGTGAATTGAACTCCTGAAACCATCTGCTCTCAAATAAATAAATAAATAAATATCTGGGACATTTTTGCACACACGGTCATCTGACCCCAAACTAAGCAAAGCTTGTAATATGGCTGCCAGAAACTGATATACGTACATATATATTTTTAAATACATACTTAAATAGATATTAACACCCAGACATAGAACAAACACAAATGTTCATCACACAAATGTTTGTCCTAGATGGGAATCGAACCCACGCCCCCAAGCAGGCGTGCTTCCACTGAACTACACAGGTTTTTTTATAATTTTATTGTTTTATTTAACTTATAATTATAAAACATACACGGAATCGTAGCGAAGAACCTATGAATGTGAAGCATTTTTTATTATTAGTAATCTAATTCAGAAATACTTTTTCAGGTGGCAGAATTGATCACGCGCATCACTACAACAATCCATACAGGGCATTGGACGAAACGCTAGAACTTGAGACAGCATTGCTAGCAGCTCTGGAGCGAGTGAACCCTGCTGAAACGCTTATAGTGGTCACGGCAGACCACGGCCACGTGATGACGTTTGGAGGTCAGGCCACACCAAGGGGACATCCTGTTCTAGGTAAGTACAGGGTGTCCGGTGGCAGATTTATGTTTTTGAAAGGGTATATCTAAAAAAGTTATAAACGGTGCGGGGGGAGAGCGGTGTCATTCGACGCGCCGCGAATGCGGATTTGTTAGTCACAATGCCGCAGTGGTCGGGGCAGCACCGTGCGTACGCTATTGAGGCATTTTTTAAGAGTGGTGATTCTTACGTGACTGCGCGCCGACAGTTTTGTGCCCACTACAATATTCGGCGATTAAGCGATGGACCAAGTGTTAATTTGATTAGATCGTGGGTGCAAAGGTTCCGCCAAACATCTTCTGCTTTAAATAACCCTCAGCCGGGACCGAGCAGAACATCAAGGACCACAGAAAACGTTCAAGAAGTTGAAAGAAGCTTACGGGAAAATCCACGACTCTCAGTGCGGAAAAGAGCAGCTGCTTTGACACTTCCTAAAAGCATTGTTCACGAAATTTTAAAAAAAGACTTAAAGTTCCATCCCTACAAGATCCAGATAGTCCAAGAACTTAAAGAAAATGACTTCATTTTAAGAAAAAACTTCTGCGAACGGATGTTGGAGGGATTTCGCACAGTAAATTGCGTTTTCTGGAGCGATGAGGCCCATTTTCATTTGAACGGCCATGTCAATAAACAAAACTGTCGTTACTGGGCCCCAAAAAGACGTAATCCACGACAAAAACATCAGCGGCCCCTGCATTGCCCAAGAGTTACTGTTTGGTGCGCATTATCGACGAATGGAATCATCGGTCCCTATTTTTTTGAGAATTCTCGGGGTGAAGCTGTAAATGTCAACAGTGAAAACTATGGACGCATGATCACTGAATATTTTTTACCAAATTTGCGAGCACATCCATCCTACTCGACGCACACGTGGTTTCAGCAAGATGGGGCGACTCCGCATACAGCCAGGACGTCTATGGCTTTACTTCGACAAAATTTTCCACGGAAATTGATAAGCCGCTTTGGTGACATCTCGTGGCCTCCGAGGTCACCAGATTTAACTCCAATGGACTTTTTTTTATGGGGCTATCTCAAAAGCAAAGTCTATGCCAATAATCCTTTGTCTGTTGTGCAGTTGAAGGAAAATATCCGCAATGAAATTCAGCAAATCCAGCCGAGCCTGTTGCAGCGCGTAGCCCGTAATACGGTGGACCGTTTTGAACAGTGTGTGCGTATAAATGGACAGCATTTAGACGAAGTGATTTTTAAAAAGTGAAATCCGCATTATGCGTTTATTGATTAAATTACTTAATAAAACCCTAAGTTTATAAGTTTTTCTTTTATTTGCTTTCAAAAACATAAATCCGCCACCGGACACCCTGTACTAGGTGAATACCCACAAACTCCATCGACGTGCATGGTAGGTTAAACATTCATAGGGAACCGGAAAAATCTGATAAATTGTCAAGTAGTACAACCATCGCGTCTAATTTTCAATGTCTCACTTGAAACGCGGTCTTATCGATTGAGACACTAACCCCCAGTTTCTAAAAACATGTTTTATTGTCAAACTTATGTCAAGTGATTTGATTGGCTGCTGTTTTTTCATTCAACCAATCACGTCAGTTGACATGAGATTTTACAGTGTTTTTTAATTTTTGTGTTGATCAGCCTTTTAGAAACTGGGTGGTATTCTCTATCTCACATGAGATTCTTGCCATAAACGCGTGACGTCATAACAAGAAAATGTACCTAATTGAAATATTTACTCTGTGCCCTTAGTATCTATGAACAAAAAACTAAACAACAACACAGAGCAAACACGTGCGCGTTATAAGCTCGTAACGCAGCGGAATTGACAATGTCAAGTTTAAACGCTAAACGCGGTGAGGTTCGTAACACGCTCGTTTTGAAAGACGCCGAACCCTAATCTATTCCGAAAAACGCGGAAAGTTTCCGTTTTATGCTCCGCGACGCTAATAGAAAGTGACGCATCGCACCACAACCGTCCAGTGAAATATAATTAATTGGCCTGACAATTTACCCAAGTATCCAGGGTAACCTAAAACACGAGATCAAAGTTTTCTGTTTAAAAAATTATCTGAATAAAGTTTCATTTCGTTTCTTAATTTATTCTGTCTAAACAAGTATTTTGAACCGACTTCGAAAAAGGAGGAAGATTCTCAATTCGGCCGGTTTTTTTTAAACAAAATATCCAAAATGACAACCTTAATATTCATGAGAATTGATTAGAGCATACGAATATAAATTCGCTGCGTGTTCGTATCGTAACTAAGCATGAAAATCGTGTTTGTATCTCGGTCGCGTAGGTTTCTCGAAATATTCACCAATTAGGAATAATCCGACAGAGCTCCGTAGCCAACAAGGAAAATTATAAACATTCTGAGAACAATTTCATAAGAGTACGGATGTATCGAAAAAAGTAAAAAACAAAATCATATATAATATAATATATAATATACCTTTATAATATCATATATTTTTTTATATTTTTTATGAAATACCTTGAATGGGCATTACTTAATTCACCCTTATGTTATCATTATGTTTATGTTTACTTGTAATAAGATATTTTACTCTCTCTCTCTCTCTCTCTCTCTCTCTCTCTCTCTCTCTCTCTCTCCCTGGGAGAAGTCTTGTGACCCAGCAGAACATGATAGGCTTTTGATGATGATGATGATGTTCACTCAAAGTCGCAAAACGAGTCATGGAAAGGGCTATGCTTGGGGTTTCTACGAGATCGAATCAGAAATGAGGAAATCTGTATACGAACAACAGTTACCGACATACCTATCCCACCGGATTAACCAGTTGAAGTGGCAGTGGGCAGGGCGCATAGCACACAGAAAGATGGCTGATGGGTCCGAAAGGTTCTCGAATGGAGACTATGGACTGGTAAGTACAGCATAGATACGATGGACATGACATGACATGACATGCAGGATAAGATGGACAGATGACCTAAAAGATACCGCAGAGAACCGCTGAATGCAGGCCGCTTTCAACCGGCCCTTTTGGAGATCGATGGGGGAGGCATTATGTCCAGCAGTGGACATCCTATGGCTGAACTGATGATGATGATGAACTCGATTCACACTTCAATTTTCCACAAAAATTGTCTAATTTAGTAGTTCAATACACATCATTATTTTCTAAAGGTGCGGACACAGTGGTATCGGATATCGACGGTCTGCGGTACACCACGCTGCTGTACGGGACAGGGCCGGGCCATTCGGAGCCAAGAGCTCTGCCGTTAAACGCTACATCGTCTGCTGCTGCTACCGCCGATGCCGTGCACGCGGCTGCAGTGCCGAGGCAGTGGGCAACTCATGGCGGAGAAGATGTCCCTATTTGGGCTTTAGGTATGAGATTTTCTTGGAAGCGTTTTTGTCAAACAACACAACAACATTTTTAATTACCATCTTAAGTTTAATTAGTGTATTACTAATTTATTCATTCACATGCATGCAGTGTTCACTTGTAGAAAGTCAAGCATTGCCATATTAACTATATTATGTATTTAAGATAATGAATTTAAAGAAGATACGGCCAGTTCAGTACATAATTTAAAAAACACCTTGACCACCTGTCACTGTCATTTGGATTAATATTAAGTGAGACAAGGATATAAACAATAATAATTATCGCATGCACAAGAATAATACGGCTGTTTCTCTTTTAATTTTTGTGCAAATCCAACTATTACGCAGGCGGTTCAACTCTGTAAAGTTACAAAATTATTACTGAAGACACTCGGAGAGGGAACTAAAATGGCTCTATTTAAATGTCTTGTACAGCAAAATGAATCAGGGAACTTTACTGCAGAGATCAAGATATTTTAACGAAACGTACGATAAGCGTTCAACCCTCTGCCATAACTTGGTGCAATGTAATTTGGAAATGGAACTGAGATGCCATTTTATGTTATGAGTTTTAGGGCTAGTTTGTAACGCAGTAGAAGCATAATTAAGGATATTTTAATGACCATACTGATCTTAGTTTTCGAGGCTGAAAAGTCTATTTTCGTAAAGCTAATTTAGTATCGAATATAAACATAGATGTTAAAGAATAATAGCAACGATCTGCAAAAACTTGAAAATATGTGGCGGTATGTAATCAAATAAGACCTAATAAAAGCCTTTGTCTTAAAGCGTTTTAAGCATCCATCCGTCTAGAAAAAGAGTGTTCGCTAAATGTAATGGAAGATATCAAGATTGAACTCCGAAAAAACAAGCGTCAGATCCGACGGCTCTGCTTAAATTATTCATAACCTATATACATATGGATTTATGAGTATTTGGCTGTATGCTAAAGATAAAAGGTGGCATTGAAGATGAGGCTTTCATTTTGACTTTTAGTTTTAATATTGTGAATGTCAGTAAAACGCTTTCTGTGCTTTGCGTACTTGACTTTCTGCGCGTTGGTTTTCTGCGTCGGTGACTTTATGCGTATATGACGTCACGCGTATAAGACAAATTAACAATGACATTCTGTGAACATTTCTTAGGTCCGATGGCTACCACGCTGTTTGCCGGAGTAGTAGAACAAAGCTATATTCCGCACGCCATCGCCTACGCGGCGTGTCTCGCTCACCAATCTCGACGGTGTCAAGAGAAGATTAATCTCACACAGCCGGTGGTAAGTTTACCTGCTCGGCTAATAGGTGCGGGAAATTGAATTTCTTTAAGCTGCGAGGCGTACAAATTTTCTCTTATGAACCTATTAATAGCTAATACGTTCATAAGTCCGAATTTGTACGTATGTGAGGTGGTATATGGGAGACGAATTTTTGTAATGGGTAACACAACTGATCTGACTTTAAGTGACGGTGTGGTCGAAGATGGTACATATGCCTAACCTGGAATGAAAATTGGCTCTCAATTGCGGCTCCCGAAAGACATTGTGTGGCTTGGCCACACAACTTGGGGTAGTAGAGCCAACCGAGCATTAGAAAGTGTCCTATTACCATGCTATGGTTTCCTCAGGATGTTTTCCATCCCTGGGAACGAGCTGTAGTCTAACGCCTAGCCTATTATTGACTAAACGAAGAGAGGTCTTAAATTCTAATGAGACAAGTCAGCGTTTCTATGTAATATGTTTGTATATTAATTTGTTTGAAGATAACTTGCCTATCGTAGATCAGATGGTCATAAAGTTTTTTAAGCGTGTATTTCAATTCCATACTTTATTAGCAAAATCAGTTGATGGTTAGTTTTAATGTACTTGTAAATATTTTTGTAGGAAAAAATTGCGAACTGCGTCTCCCCGGAAGTAAGCAGCGTCTCAGCTGCAGATGAAACCCGCAACGACGGCTCAAGCGGTCGCCGTGTTGTCGTCGCTTCAAGCGTGATATCGGATGAGCGAGTCACACGTTCTTCCGCCCCGCTACCCTCTCCACTCATCACCCCGAGCTACCTAATATCAAGTGCGTTCAATCTGGTCGCGTCTTTACTTTCGTTTAAATATTTAATTTAGATGTGAATAATTAGAATCAAAACGGGCGCGATGACATTATTGTGTTGTTAGTTAAAATGATTGTGTCATTTTGTACAGAAATGATAATGTAAATACACAGACACTAATAGTGTAAATATTTTATGGTGAATGTAAATACAAGCAATTTACTTTCATTGGTTGTTTTATTTTAACCGCAAATTGCAAAGTTTTTGGATTAAGAACCCAGACTTCGTGCGTCATCTATCTATAAGTTTTTGAGCGATGGCGCCGAAAACTGCACGTAATTCATTTAAGTACATCAAGTCTCAAGTATTTAAGTCGTTTGAGTAATTGGTTAGGGTCGAAGATGAACCAGGTGCCGTTAGATTGTAAAGCGCACATGCTACTGCTAGACAACCATCGCTCATATAGCTAAACGGTGATAATCAATCATGGTTAATTGGTTAGGTATATTTATTAAAGTATACGTCTTTGGTTACAAATTCAGATGAATAACCTACCAACTTGGCAATTCAGAATAAAATAATAGTAGTATAATATGACCACAGCTTTCATGAAAACTAATGTCTTGTACATAACTAGAGAACGAAAACTGCTGAGCAGCAGTGAACCGTTCGATGTGGATATGTCATTACAAAGTAAAAACGAACTCAGGTAAACAATAGATTCGCTTGCGACGCGGAAATACACTAGAGATCCATCAGAAAAATAGTTTGAAGATTCGCTCGTGTTAGTTCGCCGAAAAACCGTACGAAGCGCTCTAATTCCACTTTATTGTGTGAACCGTTAGACTGTGGAATGTCCTATCTGAGGAGTATTCCCCGATAATTATAATCTGCAATTCGCGACTCAATCGATTTCTTCTAGGCAAGCGTGCTCCGCCAAAGAACCAGAGTCACCGACATAGCTGTTAAAATTTGCAAGTTGAAGTGGCAATGGGCAGGCCACATCGCTCGAAGAACCGATAACCGATGGGGAAGAAAGGTTCTGGAGTGGAGACCACAAACCGCAAGACGCAGTATAGGGAGGCCTCCCACTAGATGGACCGATGACATTGTGAGATTCGCGGGCATCCAGAAATGCAAATGGATGCAAAAGGCAGGCTGTCGTTCAGTGTGGAGGTTAAAGGGGGAAGCCTATGTTAAGCAATGGACGTCTTCTGGCTGATGATGATGATGATGATGAAGCGTGCTCCGCCGTAGACCACACATAGATCTAGGATGTAATTTTTTTTTAGATCTGTGAGACCACATTCAGGTTTTGATCGAAGGAGGTGCCGGTCAAACACAAGTCTATTATTCAATTAAAAAGTGCGCATGTGTTCATTCGCGTTCATTCGCCAGGTCTGTGCTTGGCATAACAACGCGGACGCTAATCAGAAACCAACATATCAGTGTAACACAGATCTGTACCAAATCTGCGCAATGTACGATGTTTTATTGGTTTTTAAATGGTTTTAAAGTATCCATCCAACCTGATCGCACACACACATCAAATCAAAACTGATATCAAAACTATATGTACTGAATCAACACTACACGTTCTTGAAGGCGCTTCGTCTTCAATTTATCAGACAATTGTGTTACCTACAACACCTACTACAATCAAGTAAATGCGTTCCCTCACGGGTTTAACCTGATAAAGTGGGGTGTTCTCTAAAACGTGTTTCACCTATTTCTCACGAATTTATTTGATACAAAAGGATTTTGTGTCGTGAATTAGATTTTTACTGTTTCTTTCAGACAAAGTAAGAAGGTATTCCTACCAAATTAAAGTAAGTCAGTTTTAGAAATTCAGCTGTAAAGACTAGTGAAGCTCCGCACTAAACTATAGAATACATCATACATAAGCCATGCTAGATGGGTGTGCACGTTTGTTCAAACGCATCTTTGGTTAGCAAAATATTCAGCGCACTGGATTGCCTTCGGACGTCTGATCATTCAAGGTCAGCCTAAAGTGGTAATGTGTGCAACTTATATGACCTAGTACGCACTGTTTAGTAGGAATGTATTGATGTACATTATGAGAGTCGCGGGCATCCAATGGATGCAAAAGGCAGGCTGTCGTTCAGTGTGGAGGTTAAAGGGGAAGGCCTATGTTCAGCAGTGGACGTCTTCTTGCTGATGATGATGATCAGTAGGAATGTATTAGCTAAGTCGTGACCGTTAGCTGCTGTTTACGAACGCGTCCGATAATGTGTTTGGAGCTTTAGAAAACTTAATTTCGTTGTTGTTTAAGTTTCGTATTTTTATTTTTTGGGCATAGTGATAGAATTTCGACACATTTTAGCGTGCCATCTTGGCACATAAACACATTCAGATTGGTTGGTCCCATAGATATTTCATTAAAATCTGTTCAGTAGTACGATTTTTTAATCAAGATAACTGGATATTTTATTTACTTGGATGACATGATATTGTCATTCAGGTAACGGACGAGATCCTGAATAGGACTGCCCCTTAAACCAACGACTTTGCGTATGGTACTAATTTTGAGGTCGGTTTTTTAAATTGATAATTATTGACTTTATTTGTACATCACTAGCTACATCCCGTGATTAGTGCTTGAGATTTCCAAGATCTACCGGATTTTCGGATAAAAAGTATCCTGTAAATACAGAAAAATGATACAGTAGTATGCAACGTGAGACACAGCCACGCCCTTACTCGCCATGAAAAAAGACCTTAGTATGCGTTAGTAACTATACTTAGTCGGAGTGACCGACTGAATAATATTACGTAATTCCTCTATAATATCAAAAAAACAAGTATCTCCTCGTGATGCTTACTGTCGGTTTGTCAAACTTTGGTCCAGTATCGATTCGGATGTGAAAAGGTATTGTTTACGCCATTTTGCATGCTGTGTCGCGCGATGGAAGGAAACGCCATCTCGGATGGCACACACCAAGCCGCGCCGATGACGCTGTCCTAACGGTCGTGCGCGCACTTGCTATTGGTCGAAGCGGCTCTAACGCCGCCACGATTCACCTATCCGCACGCATAACGCATCGAGACTCTGACTCAACCGCACCGCGCACCGCAGTTCTTTTTATTCCCGCGCAAACTTTAACGGACATTTTTATCATCACTACATTGACATTATCCTGCATCATCCCGTGTCGTGTTGTGTTCCCGCTGATGCCCAGTGCTAACCCAGCTGTATAGCGTCACCGCTGTCCCAGAGGACCGATCAGTGCAGTGCCAGCCAAGTGGATAGTGTGTTGGCAAAGCAAGGTTAGTGCTCATCTCTTTTTGGTCGCTTACCATCTTTTCGTGTGACACAGCATTTTTCACGCAATTTAAATACCGCCCGCATTCGCGTCACCATAAATTTGGTCCAATTCGAACCGGACTGAACTGGTTATTTCTCCTTTGGCTATCGTTGGAAACCTCCGCCTAAACTCAGTCATAACCTTTTCAACCCTATCCCGATACCTATTAAGTATAATTTAACACTATTTAATCATAACGTATTTCACGTTTATTTGCTCAATAATTGCCTGTAGTAGAATATCTCTTGCAATATAATCGCATTTTTTGGCTACTCATTTTTAAAATAAAGTGGGTACTTTTAACTTTGGACCGTACATTATCAGTGTAGCGTACGTTTGTACCTACCTACTTAACACGTTCAAACACCAACGCCTTGTTCGTAAATTGACGTAAATAAGTGAATATTTGTTCTGGTAAAAACGGTTATATATTGTCATATGCACTTATTCTGGTAATATTGGCCTAGCGTACTTATTCTGTTAAAATAATAATTTATTTTAATTTCATTCACTTTATTACGGGATCAATTCTAGCAGCATTAGGCACCACCCGCAGCATATAAATGCGATACAATATTTATAAAAAAAAAAAAAAAAAAAAAAAAAAAAATTGTAGTGGGTTCGATTCCCGAAATTTATTAAAAATATTAAATTCGAATATTATTATATTCGTTGTCTACTCCTCAATTTGCATTAGTTAATTAACAAAACTATATAAAATGGAGTTACAATCAAAAATAAAACTAGTTGTTGCAAAGAAGGAGGCTGTTTTCTCTCATGTAAATGCTTTATTTGACACCTCAAAGAGAATACACAAGTCAGATAATACTACGGAAACTAGAAGCAAACAAGAATTCTTAGCCGCTTCCTCAAATGTCGATAAGTTATACGCAAGTTTCAATGAGTTGTGTGACCAACATAATGCACTGTTGTTAGAAGAGGATCCTACTTACAAGCTCAACTTCAGTAATTGGTCAGCTTTTGAATCTTTATATTCAAACATACAACACACACGATCGAGCTTATTGTCTCGAAGCACTGGTGCTACCACCTCGATCGATAAAAATAAAAGTAATGAAGGTTTCGAATACAAATGCCGATTGCCGCCCTTAGAGTTGAAGGGTTTCTCTGGGGATGCCGCAACATGGCCATTATTCTATCAGAGTTTTAAAACAAATGTTCATGACAACAAACAACTGAACGATAACATGCGCATTCAATATTTGATTTCCAAGTTAAGTGGTACCGCATTGAACACGTTTGCTGGAGTGATCCCAAATGAACAAAACTATAGTATCATCTGGGAGTCTTTGGTGTCTAGATACCAGGATATACGATTATTGGGCACAACATATTTGAATGAAATTCTCGAGGCTAAACCTGCAGCCGACTCCGCCGCTCCATTAAACAATTTCATCGAAAAGGTGCACTCCTCATGGGCTGCCCTAAAGCAGCTTGAGATAGAAGACCTAGCTGATTTCATGTTCACGCACATATCACTAAAAAAGATAGATACAAGATTAGTTCAGAGTTTTGAATTATCTATCCGTAGTAAAGACATTCCTAGCAGCATGGATTTAATCGACTTTATGCGACACCATATAAAAATTCTAGAACGAACTAATACTAGCAACATGAAACAAACAGGTCTCGCACGGAATAACAATAACTCATCACTTCGCTCGCACCATCCTGCTCAGACTAAAGTTTCGCATGCATTTGCTGTGATGGAAGATAGCAACTCAAACAAACGTTGCTGTATTTTTTGTAAAACGTCGAATCACACTCACCTATACGAATGTGCGGAATTCAAAAGAATGTCCGTGAATGATCGCTTCAATTTTATTAAAGAAAATCGATTGTGCATAAATTGTTTCAGTGCATCTCACAATACGATGAAGTGCGCATCTCGAAATTTGTGTAAAATTTGCGAGAAACGTCATCATTCATTGCTATGTAGGACTACTGCGCAAATTTCTTCATTCCCGAGCACAGAAGCTGTTGCCAGCAACCCTGTCGTTACGTCAAAGAACTCGCATACTGCGAACTCCCACTCTGTATGTTTACACACGCATAACGATATAGCTGGGTCACTCATGTCGGACGCACACGCGGTTAGCATGGCATCGGAACCTGGAGCGCCGGTAGAATCGCTCGCATTGTACTCGTATGATAAAGGAAAAAATACGCGTCAACAATTGGACAAAACGATTGTTTTGCCCACCGCTGAGGTGTACGTTCCTACTGAAGGAAATCGTTACACGCTACGCTGTTTGATCGATAGCGCTTCACAGAACAACATAATTACGTTGGAGTGTTGCAACAAATTAAAATTAAAAGTTCAACCGCTCGTCAACTCTTCTTTAAAATCTGTGGGGTCATCGTCAACACCCATTAAGGGTCACGTCACGCTGACATTACAATCGCGCGTTACAGACGCTCATTATTCCGTAACACTACTTGTAGTTAATCACATTACGGATAAACTACCTACCAGAGTGATCTCCACATCGATGTTGGAGCACTTTCAAAACATACCGCTTGCTGACGAACACTGGAGCTCGCCGGGGGTTGTTGATGCAATTCTCGGGACCCAGATGTTTGCACTTATTTTACTCGGAGGTAAAATACCGCCGCATACCGCAAATGATTCACATGCAGACTTTTCGGACACCGCTAAATCTGGCTTGTTCGCTCTACAGACATCGCTTGGATATATTATTATGGGGGAAATAGTTAATGACTCTGAATATATGTCCTGGTCCTTCGGCCCCCTAGTAAATGAACTAGACAAGAGTATTGAAAAATTCTGGGAACTCGAAGAAGTTCCTTCTGCAAATATCACAAGTCCGGAAAGTCAAGAATGTGAAACTTTATTCAAGTCAACCGTCACAAGAAGCCCTTGTGGTCGGTACATCGTCTCGCTACCATTCAAGGATGACCCAAAAGGGTTGGGTAATTCTTTTACCACCGCTCAACGCCGACTTGCCGCGCTTGAACGCAAATTTGCTGTAATTCCAGCACTGCGTCAAGCATATAATGATGTAATCCTAGATTACATTAACAAAGGTTACCTTACAGAGATCCCACACTTACCTACAGCGACAGTGGATGGATATTTCATACCACACCACGCTGTAGTACGTCCGGATAAATCAACAACCAAAACTCGCGTCGTTTTAGATGCCAGTGCCAAGACGGACAATGGCACGTCGCTAAATGATTTACTGCACACTGGTCCCAATCTGCAAGCAGATTTGTTTGCGCTCCTTCTGAGGTTCCGCTACTTCAAGATTGCTATAACTGCGGACATTCAGCAAATGTACTTAAGAATTCTTTTAAATGAGAACGACCGCAAATACCAGAAAATTTTATACCGCTTCAATGACACCGAGCCACTGCGCCTCCTACAATTCAATTCTGTGGCTTTCGGTTTACGTTCTAGCCCGTTCCTGGCTATGCGAACAGTTCGCCAGCTGGCCAATGACGAACGGGAACGTTTCCCTCGCGCAGCAGAAGTCGCATGTAAAGAATTGTATATGGACGACCTTACCACATCTGTACATACAGTCGAAGATGGCAGCTGTCTAGCGGACGAGTTGCTCGCCTTATTCGATGCCGGCGGGTTTAAACTTGTCAAATGGGCATCGAACTCACCAGAACTTCTTGCCCACTTACCGGAGTCGCACCGTGCGGCGATTGAGTTCACCGATGACAATGACACGATAAAGATTTTAGGCTTAAAATGGACACCTACAGCTGATGCTTTCTCATTCACAACCGCCGCAGCGACTACAGTCAATACTAAACGCGCCATACTTTCAACCATCGCCCGCTTATTTGACGTGCTAGGGTTCGCTGCACCTGTCATCCTTTACGCAAAACTCCTACTTCAGGAGCTGTGGACTACTAAAACTGGATGGGATGAAATTCCACCCACGGATATAACCGACCGCTTTATCAAATTCAAAGAAGAACTATCCCTGCTCTCTGAGCTGCAAATACCTCGTCACTTAGGAATTGCCGTGGGCTGCGTCGCAAATCTAGTTGCATTTGGAGATGCCAGCATGAAGGCTTTTGGATGCGTCATATACTTGCACGTGACACATCCGAACAACGACATATCTGTCCATTTAGTATGTTCAAAGTCCAAAGTAGCACCGCTCAAGACTGTTTCGCTAGCCAGGCTTGAACTGTGCGCCGCACTTCTTCTTGCTAAACTTGTCAAACAGGTTCACACCGCATTAAATGAATGCTATCCTATCCAGGATACATTCGCGTTTTCGGACTCCACAGTCGCATTGTCGTGGATTCATTCGTCACCGCACCGGTGGCAAACTTTTGTAGCAAACCGAGTTACCAAAATTCACGAAATGCTACCCGCTGAGCGTTTCTTTCATATAGAAGGTGCGTTGAACCCGAGTGATATCGTGTCAAGAGGTTTACTACCATCACAACTGATAAACCACCCGCTATGGTGGCATGGGCCTCCTTGGATTAGCTGCCCTATAGCTGAATGGCCCATCGTTCCATTTGACCCATCCCGCACGGGAGATACTATACCTGAAACGAAAACCTCGATTACTATGGCTACTATTTCCAATTTGGAGAACCCAACGCTTCTTGAACTTGCCTTGCGGACCTCCTCATGGAAAAAACTGATACGCATTACTGTGTATATCTTACGCTTTGCTCGCAAACTTCCACGAGCGCCGTTGATTCAAGTTGCTGATTTAGAAGCAGCTGAAACAGCGATACTACTGAATTTGCAAAGCAAATACTTTGCAGACGAAATAAAAAACATAAAAAAGGGTAACTTACCCTCACCCACGTTAAGGAAACTTAATCCGTTCATAGACGACACTGGACTGCTGCGAGTTGGTGGTCGATTAACGAACGCTGATATACCATACGAAAATCGCCATCCAATATTATTACCCCGCCGTGATCATATAATTGACTTGATCATTGATGATTGTCATCGCTCCAACTGTCACACTGGATCACATCTTGTCATGTCGTTGCTGAGACAGCGTTACTGGATCATCTCTGCTAGAAACATAATCCGCCAACGCATACGCAAATGCAACTTTTGCTTCAAGGTCGCGCCTTCTCACCCAACACCTATGATGGCAAGCCTTCCACCCGCCCGCGTGCATGAGGGCAAGGCTTTTACCCACACAGGCGTGGATTTTTCTGGGTCGATTAACATTACACTTACACGAAGACGTGGCGCACGTAGCCAACGGGCCTACATCGTTTTATTTTCATGTCTGACCACGAGATCAATTCACCTTGAGGTTGCATCCGACCTTTCAATGGAAACGTTTTTAGACGCCTTCAAACGTTTTTTGGCGAGACGAGGACCCGTGTCTTGTATGTACTCGGACAACGGCACAAACTTTGTTGGCGCAAAAAGGCAATTAGATGAACTACAAACCTTCTTATCAGCCCAAGAAACATCAACAGCCTTCAGAAATGAGCTTAATAATCGCAGAATCACTTGGAAAACAATCCCCGCCCGAGCCCCGCACTGGGGCGGTGCGTGGGAAGCTAATATCAAGTGCGTCAAATCGCATCTATACCGCACTATCGGTCAGCAACTTCTATGCTACGAAGAATTATTGACAGTACTCACTCAAATTGAATGCATCTTGAACTCGCGTCCACTGTGTCTGATGTCTGATCAACCGCATACTATTCTGACCCCAGCCCACTTCTTGAACACGACTCCTTTACAATCACTACCGGCCCTTGAAGTTGATACCTCTAAAACTATATATAATAGGAAAAGGCTTCTGGATAGCTTAGTTCAGAGCTATTGGAAACGGTGGCATGTAGATTACTTACATACGTTGCAACTGAGACAAAAATGGAACAGGCCTGACGTTCAGATTCAACCGGGCACTCTTGTTCTCATCCATCAAGATGACACACCGCCGCTTCGGTGGCCTACAGGCATTATTGAGCAAGTGTATCCTGGAAAAGACGGTATCACGCGGGCCGCATTAGTACGCACTACTTCTGGAACCTTCAAACGTCCAGTTGTAAAATTGTGCCCCCTTCCATCGCAATAGTAGCTTACTTCTTTTAACAATTTTCTCTTAACTTAACTAATAAATCGCATATATTTATACATTTATCTTATGTATATCTTTATAATCCATCACCCGCATATCCAAACCACACCGCATCATCGCATTTTATATTCCTTACCGCATTTTTTATAATTCCAAACCGCAACCTCTCCTACTAAATGCGTACACATACGCATCTCCCGCCCATTCTTATCGTTGAAAAACCCTGCGGTTTTTCAAGCCCGGGAGTATGTTTACGCCATTTTGCATGCTGTGTCGCGCGATGGAAGGAAACGCCATCTCGGATGGCACACACCAAGCCGCGCCGATGACGCTGTCCTAACGGTCGTGCGCGCACTTGCTATTGGTCGAAGCGGCTCTAACGCCGCCACGATTCACCTATCCGCACGCATAACGCATCGAGACTCTGACTCAACCGCACCGCGCACCGCAGTTCTTTTTATTCCCGCGCAAACTTTAACGGACATTTTTATCATCACTACATTGACATTATCCTGCATCATCCCGTGTCGTGTTGTGTTCCCGCTGATGCCCAGTGCTAACCCAGCTGTATAGCGTCACCGCTGTCCCAGAGGACCGATCAGTGCAGTGCCAGCCAAGTGGATAGTGTGTTGGCAAAGCAAGGTTAGTGCTCATCTCTTTTTGGTCGCTTACCATCTTTTCGTGTGACACAGCATTTTTCACGCAATTTAAATACCGCCCGCATTCGCGTCACCAGGTATTACGAACTGACGATTTTTTTTCTCTTAAAATTAGCAATCATCGTAAATAATTTGTCGCCCTCAGAATCTAATAGGTCCGACCGTACTAAAACTTAACAAGAATATACCTTCAAGCTGAATTTCGCTCCGCTCAGGATTCTTCTCTAGAATCCTTCATTGCTCTCGGAATCCAACTTAGCTCAAATTAAATTCCTTTTTTTTTCACTTGTATAATCTAATATTTCTCCAAAATATTGTAGTGTAGTTAGATACCTATCCTACCTCGGTTACCCTCGTACATTGTTACCCGTGAAGAGATAAAGCTATTGTCACTCCTATTTCTGACAGCTGACAGCTATTATGTAGCATGGAGTGCAATGAGTTTTGAGTGTTTTGTGTGGAGTGAAAGCCTTTATAGGATAGAGGGCATTTGTAAATGATTCAGTGTATACAATGTAAGAAACTTATAAGCACACGGCACAGCACACAAGTTTGTTTTGTCACTTTTTTAGTTTTACATAATTGAGAATTAAGCTGTTTTTTGAATATGAATAAAAAAATCGCAAATGCAGTGCTTGCTGTGCTATGATTTTTATGTCTTTTCAAAAATCTGTCAATAATAAAATAACACCTTTCGTTATGCAACCCCAGAGAATATCATAGGAAATATATTTCCTCTGAGCTACTAGTTAATTTGTTTTACTAACACATATCGTTGTTGTAACCCCATTTATCCGGGTGTAAAGCCGCATAGCGCGAGCTTTTTAAACGAATAAACATTTTCGCCTCAAAGCCAGTGGTTTTTGTACGGTTTTTGTGTGTGCTTACGGCGTGAAGCGTAAGGTGTTTCATACCATAAAAGTTGTAGGAAAACCGCGTCAGTACTGTGTAGTCTGAGGTATCGGGCATAGTAGTTTACCTAAACCTACCTACTTCTAGCAGAATGTCAAGTTTGGGCTTCGTCTTATGTACCACAAGGTGATAAAACTTATAACTACTTGTTTATCATTACTTATTCAAAAAAAAATGTTATCAGAATTGAATTTCACTTTGAAAATTGAATTCTCTAATGAATTTTAATCCCTTAAATGGTATAGTCCGCGAGTCTGTGATTAAGTAAATAAAGTAAGTGTGACATTGAAAATTTAATTATATAACTAAGAGCGGCCACACACATAGCCACAAAACGCGACCACTCGTGGCTGCGGCTAGTGACTAAGCCGACCAGACACGGCCAACGGTGGCTTGAATGTGGCTAACGGTGGCTTGAACGCGGCTACTGGTAGCTTGAACGCGAACACTGGACGTGGCTATTTGGTGCGTGCTGCGTGTAGACGTATCCACATATTTGTTTTTAACATCTAGAATTATTGTTACATACTGTTTTTTTTTTAAGTGTGCCTGTTATAATATGTTACTTATACATTATGATCAATTCAATTAAGTTACATTTTAGTAAAATTTTAATAATTATGACAGGACAATTAATTGTAATCTTTATTAAGATTTAATTTGGAATACTGTTTGGATTTAATCTGCCCTTAGGAAATGAAATTAAGAAAATGTACAAAAATCTGACCAAATTTATCTTGGAATGAACTACCCACCAAGATACGGGCTAACACTTTGTTTGATGGCTAGGGCCGACAATATTTTTGTTGATGTACTATTCAAGTTAAATAAATTTATAAAATATTTTTTTGCGGCTTGTAACTTGATAAAGATCTGTGCGTTTACCCCGCGCGCAACCCAGTTACAAGTCATTAATAAGTAATGATATCTACCAGCAGCTCTTCCTTATTCACAAATACGCGTTGCTTGTAACTAAACCCTTTCAACAGGAAAAGGCTCTAATGGTGCGTAGCCGAATAAACAATGGAATATCTCTTCTGTGTCGCAAACGGAAAACTATCAATTACCTATAGTTTGTCAGCTAGAGAACCATTTAATGGGAGAGGTAAAATTACTTGTGTATGGAAATTTGGGCAGTTATTCAATGTATAAATCAGTTTTATTAGGTAAGACCTGAAATTAGAAGGAAAAACAAGTTTGTAAAAATATTAACAACAACAAGCATTTCAGTCTGCAATAAAATATTGCTGGAAGGAATTACTTACTTGGTTTCACGAAACGGTAATTAACTAACATTAGATTTCAATTTCTAAGAAACTAGCTACAATGTAATAGATTATTCTAGTAATGTGGTTGGTTATATGGTTTACAAATCTCTTAGTTAATTGGCTTTATTAATAAGCTTATACAATATTTTTATTGTAACTTATTCCAGATAATGCCAATGCCAATGTTGCTGTTATTTAGACCAAGCTTATAGGCTTTTTCGATAAGCGATGGTGCCCGAGCGCTAGCAACTGCACTTTACAATTTGACGGAACCCGGTTTGATCCTAGGCTATGCACCGAGGAGTAATTTAGTACTTAAACAAATTTTGTGCAGTTTTGATGCCATCGCTCAACAACGGTGAAGGAAAATATCGTAAAGAAACAGATATGTCTAAGATCCTCAAAAGTTCAATGACATTATGACATTCACCAAACTATACTAGGCCAGCATGATGGATTAGGGCTTATCTTCTCTCACTGATCTGTGTCCCAGCAGTCGGAACATAATAGGCTGATAATGATGATGATGATTATAGGCTTTTTCAGACAATAATATTGCGTTATTATAATAATTATATCCCATAGCTGTCATAGCAGTTTCAGTCGTTTTGAAGTGGTATTACTTATTAGCAGTCCAGCTGGCGAAGTGCCATAACTTTGACAGGTATTTAACTGAACAGTAGTGTGCAAACATTACTGTTATTGAAATTTAAGGGCAATATGTTTTCAGTGAAATTACTGGGCATAGATTTAAAATCAAAAATTTCAAGGCGATGAGCGCAATGCATTGCTGCGTCAGTCTTTGAACTGTTGAATTTTGTGTGACACTGAACTATAATGGGCAAAAGCAATGGATATCAGGCGAGTGGCTTGCTTGTCTCGTCAGTGAGTTGCGTAAAAGTGTTCTTCACTCACTACGCGGTATAGCAAGGTATGTGTGAAAATGCCCATACAAAATGTATAAGTAAAGGCAGGAGTTATATCGTTGGGCTATGGCAATATAATACACAGAGCCGGTGGACAGCGGCCGTAAAGTATAAAACTATGATGCGCAATAGGTACATTACAGATCACTTCCATACAATCTAACTATATCAGTCAAATCTTCATCATACCTTTCACGTGCTCGTAGATAAGAAATTCCTTAAATGCCATAGTTCTATTACGTCCCAGTCATAAAAAGCATTTTTGGGCGCATATTTGAGTCTGTCCTTCCATACATTCCTCGGGAAGGCACCGGAGTTTTTTTTATTTTCAGTTCTATTTTTACAACGTTGCTTCGCATCTCCACTGGCATTCTCTAGCCACTGAAGCGGTATACGAGAGGAAAAGTGTAAGTACTTTTTAACGAGTGTGTAATTTACTCCTATATTAGTTTGTAGCGGAGTTGAAGGCGTAGAAAGGCAAGATTTGAAAGCTAGGTTAGCAATTACGGACCACTTTTTATAAGTTAGGGTCCTAATTCCATATAAAACCACAGAACACGCCAGCAACGAACCGAAAACGTGTTATAACAAAATAACCATTGTTGCAAAATATGACAAGGTAACCAAAGTTATAAAATTCAAACGGTCAAACGAATCAAATGCGTCTTCCGATTGGATACTACATTCTCTTAACAAACGCGCACCACGCACGTAACGCGCCAAGTTGCTCCACGTTATTTTGACTGTTCAAAACGAGCGCGTTACGAATCTCATCGTAACAGCAAAGTTGACATTGCCAATTCCTTGCAGACAACGTAACGTGGCTGCTTTAAGAGTTTATGTATTGTGGTAATAAAGACACCGGGCACAGAGACAATTTTTTTGCTGAATTTTATTAATACGTCATATTATTATATACCGTTTATCGCAAGGAATTTAATGTAAGTACCTTATTCTCTAACTTAAATTAAATTCCAGGGCCCTGGGCTCACAAGTTTATGATGTTCTGTCAGTGTGTTAGTCATATCAATTATCATTGACCTACATCCAACTATGACAGATGATACAAACGAAGGGTGAATAGAGTCAACAAAAGTTGCCAACGCACTTACAATGTCCCGGGTATTGTAGGTGTCTATATGCAGCGGTGACCACTTACCATCAGGTGGCCCGTAAATTGTTTGCCACTTATTCTAAAAAAAAAAAATTGTTGCTTTTAAAATAAAAGCCGATTCGTGAGCCACAGATGTGGTCACAGCTACATCGCCTGGGATGACTTAGGTAACGCAGGCAAGCACTTGGCACCCTCTAAACCTAACCGCTAAAACTCACAGGAGTGACATGTCACTTCGTGGGGTATATTATTTATTTAATTCCACCTACACTGTGTACATCAATACAATTTATCAAAACTTTAACCAGAAATAAAAATATAACTAAATGTCACAATAATTACAGGTGAAGACAGCATGCAATAATATTGAGCGAATAAAATAATTGCAGTAAATTAGTTAAACATACACAGAAATCAGATATAAAAAAATATACATTAAAATTGTCAAAGTTTTGTCAGGATTCAAAATTAAAATTAAAAAGTCAAGTAATAAAATGTCACAAAGAAAATACAAATAATTAAAAACTGTTAGATAGTCAGAGACCTCAGAGACTTCTTAAAACTAGTAACGTTGTCACCAAATATGTCGAACTCAATATGTCGATATGTCTTACTCGAACTTGAGCAGAGTTATCCAAAATGGTTATTCCGGATTTGTTCTGAGTATTCCTTACGATCAAAGAAGTTATACAAGGACATGTACTAATAATGAGCAGAAAATGTTATATTTTTTTCTCTGTATACGATTACCTAGGGCAGTGGCGTAGCGGTGGTTTTTAGGGTTCCGTACCTCAAAAGGAAAAAACGGAACCCTTATAGGTCTTATCACTTTGTTGTCCGTCTGTCTGTCCATCTGTCTGTCCGTCTGTCAAGACCCTTTTTCTCAAGAACGCGTAAAGATATCAAGTTGAAATTTATATCAAATACTCAAATTTGAGGTTTCTTTCAGCTGTGAGAAAATCAAACTTGTAAGTTTACGCTATCAAAAGATAATTACCGTTTATGTCGCATATTTTGCGATTTCAGAAGGAAATCAAAAGTTATAAAGTACTTTCGGTTGACTTAGAATCATGAAATTTGGCAAGAAGCAAGGTCTCGCAGCACATATAAAGGAATAAATCCGAACGTTATAAACTTAAAGTTATATCATTAAAAAATAATTGTTTTTCTATTACAAACTTACATTATGTAGTTGGAATGTATTGAAGAACCTTATTGTCCACTACAAAGTTAAGTTTGTCTTTCAATATTTAAACTTTTTTTAACTAACT
Organism: Agriopis marginaria; assembly: GCA_932305915.1. NCBI lineage: Eukaryota > Metazoa > Arthropoda > Insecta > Lepidoptera > Geometridae > Agriopis > Agriopis marginaria. The sequence continues at coordinate 7,466,708 of OW029926.1, forward strand.
TTTAATTAATAACTTTTTTTTTTGTTTGAGTTCGTAATTGTCCTGTTTTTTTAATCACATGGACGACATTTATTAACCACCAACCTATATCGCAATTTAAAATAAAAATTCGATTTAGGGGCTTCCCCCAAAATCTATGGTAGAGCCAGTTTATGCATAGCAATTATTACCAGAAAATAAAAGACTTTTACTAATTATATCCAGATCAGATTATAAGAAAGCTGTGAGCAAAAATTATTTTTGGATTTTGACGTCGCACATTGTGCTTTTGCACAATTTAAATTTGAATTAGAAAAAAAAATACAAGTTTTAATACATTATCGTGAAACAAGTTATAGTCACAGTCAGAGATAAGTAAAGTAAGTCACGTTCAAGTCAAAGTCATGCCAAGTAATGTGGTGAAGGCTTTACAAGGGGGTTCTATGGAGTTATGTAAGATAAGCAGGTAGGCATGTTACAATGTCTATCAGCTACAGATAAACAATGAAACTGCATGGTAAACTACAATCTTTCTGCATTTTCTTGTTGTATATGGAAAATAATGATCCTAGCAAGTCTTCACATTTTCCGCTCTGAAAATACTTCCCCAAACGGAGAAAAGATTGTAACTATCGGAAACGTCGATGGTTGAAAGTTTTCCCTTTGTTGTTAGCATAATGTTTGCAGTGGCGGAACTCAAAGTAAACATACCTATTCGTAGAGATACGCCGACTTCACAAAATATGTTGCAAATTCAGTAAATTCTTGCCATACTTCCAAGACAGATAGCCAATAAACTCCGGCCAAGTATGAGTCCGACTCGCGCACCGTGGGTTCCACACTTAAAAATGTGTTTTCTTTCATTTAGTATGCCTGACTCGCACTTGGCCGGTATTTATTTGATGATTTACTTTATAGTGTATACTATAATCATGCTTAGTAATAGGTTCCCGTTATTACCCTTTGGGTACAGAACCCTAAACGGTATACATACAAGTGTCAATCTTGGCATTATTATGGTACACACTCTAAGTTTAACAACAAATAATAAATATTGGCCAAGTGCGAGTCGGTGTCAAGTTTCTATTCACCACCGGTTCTCGTACGATCAGCGAAGTGAAGCAACGTTGGCCGCGGCCGGTACTTGGATGGGTGACCGCCTGGGCGTTAATGGATTGTTGTCTTCTTTACATTTTTGTTCTTTAGTAGCTAACAAGTTATGTGGTGGTACGGACCCCTCAGTGCGCGAGCGCGACTCGCACTTGACCGTTTTTTTTTCATTTACCATCTTTATGTTTCAGTCTAAAAGATGAAATTCAGAAAAGGAATCCAAGTATTGCTCTAGATTTTCATATACTACTATTAGGTAGTTGCCGGTTTTATCTCAGTTAAACATCTACAAAAATCTACAATGTAACCAAATCTTAGACTAGTGCAGAGTTTTTCCGTTGACTGACTACTACTCTACTAGCCAGGAGAGTAATAAAATAGGTCGGACGCAGCCACTAGGTGGGTGTGAACTTTGTTTTATAGGGGTAAATGGACTCAAGCAGGTGTGTAGCGAGGAAATTTTTGGGGGCACGAGATATTCTGCTTAAATCGTCATTATCCCAGCTCATATCGATCTTCTACCGAACACAGGCCTCTTTTCTTTGGACCATAATTTTTTAAGCCCTGTTTTGATTTTACACTTTTTTGTATTACGCTTGCAATATGTAGAATGAGCTTTCTCATGCGGCATTTCCGAATAACTATAACATGGGGTTCTTCAATGGGTCTGTTAACGTATCTGTGATGCCCCTGGTGTTACAGGTATCTATAGGTGACTCTAATTGCTTAACAACTGGCGGTCCCTTATCTATTTTGCCACTTATTGCATAAATAAAAATCTCATCTAAATGTCGTGGGGTAGATATAATATCTACCCCACGACATTAACCCCAACAAACATTATCGGTTCATCTATAAAAATTAAATTGCTTTAATTAATTACTTAAATAATTTATATTATTTGAACTGTTTTGTTTAATTTCAAAAACTCTGCAAGATCCCACGTCTGTCAATCATTGACGAGATTTTTATATATTATGTATAAATGATTTATATGAACCGATTCACTGTTTTATCGGACCAGGGGCCTTACTCCTTACGCGGTCTCAAACTAACGTTAAAACCGTGCATTTCGGAAAATCACGCGAACGTGAACCTTAACGCGCTCAGATAAGGTTTGCGGTCGCGCAACATTTTTTCATCACCGAAACTGGATTGTTTTAAACAGCTAGACGGAATGCCGGGTCAACTTGAGACCTCTCCTAATGGAAAGCGACCGGTTGCGGTAGAAAATATTGCTTAATCGCCTCGAAAAACGAACTCTGAATGCGACCCTGGACGTAAGCTCACTCTCGCCAGTTTCACCTATATTACTTTGTAATCCTTTCGCCGGGTTCGGTGTTAACCAGGTTAGCAGACTAGGTTTGAAGATTTTTATTTTTCTACTTTATGTTGAGCTCGTGACTGCGCAGGAAATTTACAGGACGTGTCGGGAATGATTGATGTCGAGGCTCATCTCGGGGCTCATTGGGACACCACCTTTTCCCCGAGATATTTTTGTTTATTTTTGCCGTGATTCTGTAAAATGAACATCAATAATTGGTTCTAGCTAGATAGTAATGCTTATTTTACACCTACAGACTTATCATAGGTAGGTATTTACTACAGTAAGTTTAGCAGTTACTTTCTTTCAGACTTTACAAGTACCTACCTACTTGTAAAGTCTGAAAGAAAGTAACTGTTAAACTTTCGCGATTTAAACACATGTTTTAAATGTTTATCGGGAGTTATTGTGCATTGTTTTATTTAGGTAAAAATTGGTACCAATCGCTCGAAGTTTCGGTCATGTTAAAATGGGCGTGGTCAAGAGCTGACTCACTGTAAAGCTGGCTGTCTGGTTGTAAAGTCTGAGTGGCTAACCTATGTGTCTATGCCACTCACCGGTCACCCATCCGAAGACAGACTGGATCACAGAATCGTGCTACACTACGCGCGTTACACTATGTACTTCTTTTAGTAACATTGAAAACCTTACCTACATAATTTATATCAATATTATATTCTGGAAATTTGTAAATAAGTAAAAAAAATACTGAGTAATTCAAAAAGGTATCTGACTAATTGCGCAGCAATTCAGACATAAATAATTAATCGGGCCAAAGTCAAACCTTGCAATACACAGCTCTGGCCTTAATAAAATGGCTGCTAAAATACCTACTTAATAAATTGCCAAAAGATTTAAAAACGTTGCACAAGTTACTACAACGTAGAAGAATTTTTCAATAATCATTTTGACGAAATTTAAACAGATCTTTCTGTTCCGACTATTGCCATAACCAAATAGGCTCATATATATTACGTTATTGAAACATGTAATTTAGGAACACCATACTATATTATACCTATATTATCTACCTATCACTTTCAACTGAAATTGTGTTTATAGGAATTTCAATGTCGGTAAAGATGAAACCCAAATATCCATTAAACAGAAGTTACTTCAGGCCCATTCCCTATTTAAGGTAACAGCATTAACAATTTGGTGAGTTGAAACTTGTGAAATAGTTTCTAACTTCTCTATGGCTCCAATTTCAAAGTTTCCTGGCCATATGTTTGGTACCACGAGACCTTTGCTTTCGCCCAATGTCTTCATAAACGTTTATCAAGCGAGGGAAAAAGGGATCGTTGTCACACCATAAAAAGCTAGGTCACTGCATATCGCACATGATTTCTGGCGCAAAACGTCCGGCCCTCATACATAGATCAGGAGCTCAGTATATTAAAACCTACTCTCTATAATAATATGTACTTGCCTAGTATTCATTTAGAAGAGATTTGATAGGTTATTTCATTTGAAGTTGTTACCTCTTGAGATAATTTTGGCGTCACACGTTTTGTGCATTAGCCATCGTAATGTTTTACCGATATAACTGCCAAGATTTGCAAGTTAAAATGTCAATGGGCAGGCCACATCGCTCGAAGAACTGATAACCGATGGGGAAGAAAGGTTCTTGAGACCTTGAACTGGAAGACGCAGCGTAGGTAGGCCTCCAACAAGATAGACCGACAACATTGTGAAAGTTGCGGGCATCCAGTGGATGCAAATGGCAGGCTGTCGTTCAGTGTGGCATGTGGGAGGCCAATGTTTAGCAGTGGACGTCTTATGGCTGTTGATGATGATGATGATTATATCGCCGTTAAAACATAGTCAAGCAATATCATGCAAAGTGAAATCAAATATCAAAATTGCAACTAAGTGGAGTCCCAACGCTATGTGGCCTCACCCCCTACGAGACGGCATTCGCTATGACAGGGATTGGAAAGAATCAGCTCAAGACCGCTAAAACTAAAGAAAAATCGAGCGGAGGCCTTTTCCCAGGAGTGCACAACAACAGAACCATTTTACGTCTTCCCTCTTGACAGCGGTTAATAATAGCAGATATTAGATGATCGCAGATGGCCAGTCATAATAGGGACAAAAAGAACTTTTTTTCCTGTTTGTCCCCCTGAATAGACAGATCAAGGGCGAACAGACCGGAATAATTCAGTTTTCAGGAATATTTTAAAATAATTAAATTCAATACTAGGTACTTATATTATAATAACATAAACAAAATATTATGCTAACTAGAGGCTAACAAAATTTTGTGTTTAAAAAAACGTATCAGTTTCCTGCTATCCCAGTGCGGGAATCGCAGTATCAACGTTTAATGTTCAAATTCTTCATAGATATAAGCGAGTGTGTGCCTAGTAACAGGAGATAAATAACTAATATTATGTTTATGTTAATAAATATTTTAAATTTTCATGTAGTACCAGCTCCTGGCCTATTAGTTACGTCCCATCTCGACCCCTTGGAAAAAGTAGTATATCTTTATAAGGTGACAGTTTGCTAGACGAAGATTTATGACAGGCCGGTGGTCCGCATCGACGGGTGTTCTATAAGTGATTAACTCCCAATGGAACTTTCTCCAGATAATATTGTTAAGAAAGACTGATGTTTCTGGTTCACAGGAGACATTGTTGGTCGTTGAATATCTGGGCTTAAGGTCAGTGTGTCGATGTTCGGGGTTATATGGTGCGTAAAAAATACGGTATGTTAAAGAAAATCTATTGCACATTATATTAAGAAAATCTAGGCGCTAATAAATTAGTTTGAAGTATGTTATTGCGGTATAGTTAAGTAGAGCCAAGGTCTTTATAGTCCTTATATGCAGTTTGATTTATATTATGTGTGTTTAAAGCAAAAATTGGATCCAGTGGATGCAAAAGGCAGGCTGTCGTTCAGTGTGGAGGTTAAAGGGGGAGGCCTATGTTCAGCAGTGGACGTCTTCTGGCTGATGATGATGATGAAAGCGAAAAATACTAGAAGCTACTAAAGCGGAAGTTACTAGCTGAAAAAATATTCATTTGATTTCTTAGGTTTTTCCGATTATTATACATTGAAATTATATCATCATCATCAGCCTTTTAATAGTCCACTGCTGGACTTTTAGCCTACCCCCGAAAGGGTGATTGGGCCATATCCACCACGCTGGCCCAGTGCGGATTGATGGAGTCACATACGTCATTGAATTCCTTCTCTGTACGTATGCAGGTTTCCGCACGATGTTTTCCTTCACCGAAAAGCCATTGGTATGAAAATCCGTACATAAACTCCAAAGAGCTCATTGGAAATTTGAAATTATATAGTTTTAACTAATTTTATCACGTGTTGTTTAATTCCTGAAGTTCAAACACTTTGCAGTGTCCGGGAGATCAGACCAACCTTGAGACAATGGGAGATATACTAAGTTAGTGTGGCGGGTTTGAATCCATCTGGCCTAAATCAGGTTTGATGCATTTAGTCGAATTTACCAAACAAACGACCGAGTCGCCTTTTTTGCATGTGGACTATTAGACAGTTCATTAGTGTCGTCAAAATTTAAAAAAAACGTGAATATGTATAACTGAGCCATACTTACAGGGATACCATACGATTCTATTAAAAAATAAAATTGAAACAGTTACAATTTAAAAAAAAAATATAGTAGAATCGTGGTCCAGGTGTAGTGGTAATGTATTTTTTTTATGAACAATGAAGTCATATAATTTTTTAACACGAACAGTAATTGTACCATGGAATATCTCCCTTGTTTATCTGCTCTGAGGTTGGTGATCACAGGTAGACTAGATGATAGTCTAGAAGCCATTTTGATAAGAATCGATCTTATTCTAGGCTAAGTACATTGATAAGATACAATGTTACAAACATTTGAACGATTCTGCTACAAAATTTACCTAAAAGAAGTGACCTCAGTTTACCAATAGATTTATGAAATACCAACAAACTAATGTACATCCTATTCTGTCATTTTTGTTCATCATCATTATCATCATTTCAGGCGTAGGACGTCCACACTGCTGGCCATAGGCCTCCCCCATCGATATCCAAAAGGCTTTAAGCGGCATACATCCAACTTTTCCCTGCGGTCTCTTTCAGGTTTTCGTTACAAAAGTAAAATTGTAGTCCAAATGCACCGATTGCTAAATAGTTACTGCACATTATATCTATACCTTTAGTTTGGATATTTTTAATAGCTGGCTAAATATCCGTAGTTATAAATATCTGAGGATTATGGACATTTTTTCGGCTCAAGCTTTTGAACAAGTTGTCCGTCAAATCGGCAACCGCTATATCTAAAGTTTACGAAACTTATTTAATCCTGCACCGAAACCTAGTTCCAAAGGAATCTACTTAGAACTTTAACTAACTGGTAAACTAAAAGCGAAGATTATAAAAGGACAAGAAATCAATGCCATCAAAGCTTTGATCGTCGTAATAGTTGGCAGAACCCCAAAATATGGTCAAATTTACTTGCCATAAAGGATGCAGTTCGCAAATAAGAATTGTGCTGAGCAATCAGGATATCTAGCCGGATTCAACTGAAAATATGTTAGGAATTTGGCCATTAACTGATATAGCTTTGTTTGGAAGCAGATGCCTTATTATGGATGATACGGATCGTGATCGCGATCGCGTGCTATCTCACTTACGCACGTGGTGCGAGTAAATAGATGCGAACGGGACGGCATGTACGTAATCTCGATCACGATCAAACTTCAATAATAAGGCCGCAGGTCTTATTCTTTAAAAAAAAAAAAAAACTTCGACATCGTACTCACCAATAAACAGTTTACGTTTTACTGGATATAATAAATTATGTTAGACTTCTTTCCAATCTAACTGACAAACAATACAAGTCATAATCATCATCATCAGCCAGAAAATGTCCACTGCTGAACATAGGCCTCCCCTTTAAACTGTACACTGAACAACAGCCTGCCTTCACTGCCTGCATCCACTGGATGCCCGCGACTCTCACAATGTCGTCGGTCCATCTAGTGGGAGGCCTATCTACGCTGCGTCTTCTAGTTCGTGGTCTCCACTCAAGAACCTTTCTTCCCCATCTTCCGATAACTACCGGGAAAGTGAGGAGAAATTTATGATTTTATTTTATTATACCTTACTTCATTGACATTATTTTGTTGCCATCAATTAATATGAAGTTAGCATCGTACCTTCTGAATACGTACTACTATCATTTGTAATTTTTTTTTTTTGCGATTTAACCACGCATACTGTCATCTAATACCAGCTTATCACCATCCATCCTTCAACATATACCTACTATAAATACCTACTGAATTTGACCTAAGATCTCGAAGCCAAGAGAAAGGTTTAAAAAACAAATTGCTTTCCGCTTGTCAGCATATTAAACGCGGGTAAGTGGGTACAATCATAAAAAATCCTTTTGCAAAATTACTTTTCGATTGAGATAAACGTCTTTTCTCACGGATTTAGGATCGCAGCTTCGCCATACGGAAATCTGTTTTATTTATTCAGACGTTAGTAAACAAAAAAAAAAAAACATATCTTTTTGTCGGAGTGATTCACAAAAAGTAAAAATATATTAAGGCATAATTCTGTGGTATTAAGGAAAAAGGAGATGAGTAAAAAAAAAAAATGAGATTTTTGCAACTATTGTTTTCAAAACATTAATATGTATTGTGTCACGGCAATAAGGAGATGAGTCAATAAATTGTATTATAATTTTTTACACCCCTACGTACATAACGGGACTAGTCATAACATCAGGAAAAAGGAGAGAAGTATATACACTTGAACTATACTTACAAGTTCAAGTGTATGTACTTCTCTCCTTTTTCCTGACACCACAGAATTATGACCAACATAAACTAAATGAATGTATCTCAGAAAAACAAAATCTACTAGTACGATCAAAACATCATATTATATAACTAAATTTCCACATCTTATTGCACAAACATAAAACGTATGTATCCGGAAGGGTATCAAAATATAAGAGATCAAAGGAAATCAACGTATTTTCGTGTCAAATTCTTGATTTATTTTATGAAAACCTTTGCTTTATGAGAAGCTGTGTAACACAAAGCTTTGTATTTGAAGCATTGTACAAATGTACAAGGCTTTGCGTTTGGATTGCTTTAGTTTTAGTATGTTTATATTTTTGTTTTATTGGGTTTTAAGACGTGCAGTTCATTGTGTAAGTAGTTGGTATATAACTATACATTTCGATAGCAATAGCCTTAAAACTTTAGTTCTCTCTAGCAAGACAAAAAAGCTTAAAGTTAAATGAAAGAGGACGAAGGAAAAGAAATCGATAGTTAACGGTCAAACTTGTTCCTCTTATGTCAGTCCTCAAAGAAAGCAAATTAAATAAAACTAAACTTTTGTGAGGCACTTTAGCGGAAACTTCTTGCAGCTTTAAAGCTGTTAACTAAATGGGTACAGGAGTGGAGAGCCAGCAAAAACTGTGATATCGGTAAGTTTGTTGGTCGTGAGACATAAACCGCTTTTAACTTCCGAGTGTTAGACAAAGTTTTGAGTTGAAACTCCCGATACAACTGAACTAATGACACGACTACAGTGTGGCATAATTGCGCTCTATTTGACAGTTCACTAAAATAGTTCTGCACAGTATGAAACATTGTATTCGTTTTGGACTCCATATAATTATAATTATCACTTATTGAAGCTATAGTAATTTTCCACGACATTGTTACTACCACTATTATAGACCTATTAATGGCTGTACTTTGAAATAACAAATTAAAACCAATGTACATATTTTTGTGCTATTGGTCTTATATAAAGATTAAAAAAAAATTTAAAAAAAAATTACCAATGGTCAAAACGGCCAGTCAATCATAGATGAAAACAACAAATCAAAAACTATGTGTAATTCAATTGTTAGAAAAGTAATAAACGGTAATAAAAAAAACAAAACGGTGAGCCATCGATTTCATATTTAAACGTTCATGTGATGAACATTTGTGTTTGTTCTATATGGGTGTTAATATCTATTTAAGTATGTATAAAACTATAGTATAAATATGTATTTACCTATATTAGTCTCAGGCAGCCATATAAACTTTGCTTAGTTTGGGGTCAGATGACAGTGTGTGCTAAAATGTCCCGGATATTTCCCGAATGTTATATCGATTGCACTATATCAATTTTTTTTTAAATCATAAATAAATAATAAAAGATGCTGGTAACTTTGGCTGATAAATAGATGAAATATTTGTTATTCACACCAAAACTGTCAAAACAAAACTGACAGCCTTACAAAAATACATCGAATCGGTTGTTACGATAAGTTGTTATGACTGCAACAAAACAAATTTCTGACTAGGCAACGCGTCACACTTCTGCACCTAACAGGTAACTTAGGAACCTACTCAGTATATTAGGCCTGTAGTCGCTATGGTTGTTCAGATGTGATTCACGTTAGTGTACCCGTCGCGCTCGCTTAGCAGTCATAGTAACTCGCTTCTGCACATCTGCGCTACGGGTTGCGGTGGCATATCTTATTGAAATATTGCGCTACTTTAACGTAGCTTCAGCTAAAATTCATTGAAGATTCATGTCTGACTTTGATGAGGTCTGGTTTTCTTTGGCATTATCTATGCAGACACATCATCATCAGGTTGAGTCAAGATCATCAGGTTGAAGAAACTGTGAATACTATCAGGTATAAAGTCGGGCTGACCTTGAGCAATTGGACGTCCGAAGGCGATCTGGCATGCTAGATGTTTTTCCAGCCGAAGACGCGTCTGAACTACCTCTAACCTCTAACAACTTAATCATATCTATCAGCTGCGGCTGACGAATACGTCTGATAGTTAGTTTGCAGCTTTATTTGCTAGCTAAATTTTAAATTAAGTGGATTGTGTTAGGAATCTAAAGTTTATACTGCTGAATGCAAAGTGGTTTGCCTTGGGAAATTTTATAATGTATCAAATATTAGCTTAAAAAGAGGCTCGAAAAGGCAATTCATGCATTTAGTGACAAAAACACTTATTCTCGTCATAATGCAAAACGTTTATAAAGTTTTATCTACATCACTCAACAATTGGTAAGAAATAAATGAGTGAAAGAAGTATTTAAGTTTCCTAGAGTTTTTTTTAGTGCAGAGTTTCTCAGCCTTAGCTGTCTCTGGAGGATAAAACTTTGATAAAAATATTTTTTGCTGAAATATTGTAGCGAATATTCCTGGGTCTTCCGGGTTAGTCTTACATTACCGTTACCCTTAGGAAGCGTTTTGTGTCTGTGTATAATATCCATGTTTTAATGAATAAGAAACTGACCTGAAAAGTAATATTACTTTGTTATAAAAAACTCTAAATACGGATATAATGGCTAACGCACAGAACATTTTTTTTCCTCAGATAGACGGTTTTTTTAAGACTTTCGCCGGCTAGAGCGTGGCGCGTCACGCTAAACATGTCTAGCTTATTACGAGTAGGTACATAATAGCCATTGCGTCTATATTTTCTATTTTAATAATAAAAATATCACTCAAGTATCTCGGACAAAAAGTATGAGTTTGTCTACGAACATTATTGTACAAGCTAGCTACATACCAAGTTTAATCCAAATTCGTTCAGCTATCGGATAGTTTAGTGGGAAAAACACACACACAAACATTCGCATTATATAATACTAGCTGCGCCCCGCGGTTTCACCCGCGTAGTGATGAAAAATGTTGATGATGATAATGAAAAGTAGTGAACTATACCCATGCAAAAAATCAGGTCGATCCGTTGTTCCTTTGAAGCGTGAAAGAGTAACAAACATCCATACATCCATACAACTATACATACAAACTTTTGCGTTTATAGTAAGATTAATGTGATGCCGGTTTTTTATATGAGTAACTAAAAAGTACTGTTTACTGCCAAGATCTGATTATTCAGATCATGGCTTTTAATTTCCTTCTAGAACCTCACAATTGAATGGAGCAGATTATTTTTTGTATTAAACGCGATATTGAGCATGATTCTGTTGTATTTACGGGCAGCTTAAGCTCCATTGTCAGCGTCCATTGTTCGGGTATGATACGAGTAAATTGGATGTGCCAGGAGGCAAAATTATATGTAGGGCTGTGGAGTCAAATGATTTCATTTTTATGCTAATAATCATGAGCGCATTCGCTTAAATTACTTACTTTATCCCATTTCAGGTTTAAAATATGGCAACCTCATTGTTTAAACAATTATGGTACGGTTTAATAAACCCTTTGTTTAAAATACTAGTATTAAAAATATCATTCTAGACATTGTTGATAAATTAATCTGAAAAAAAAAACACAAACAAAATTGGTTTACATTGGTTTACATTGGTTTGCACAACTTAAAAAAAGAAAATTAAAGAAAACTTAAAATATTAACTAAAAACTAAAACTAAAAATAACTGGCCTAAGTTACTCTGATACAAACTTTGAATTTGAGATGCTCGTTTTTCTGTAATTTTAGCCTACAATGAAAGCCTTTCAAAGTGGTAACCCTAAACGTGACGAAGGTAGTTTACTGCCTATCTCAACTCTCATACTTGTGATGATTAACAACTTCTCCCGTACAAGTACCGAAAGTATGCTGAAGGTACCTGAGTTGAAGACCTTCAAATATCAGCCGGACCTTTGTTAATTTGTGGGAAGTATCGAATGCTGTGCTAATTAAAGTCTTAGTTTTGTGTGTGTGTGTACAAAATAAACAAATTCACTTATTTGACACGACTTTTTAATACTACGTACGTCTATTCTGCCATTACGGTTTACAATGTAGCTTATCATCACCAGGTCGTTTAGGCTACTGCTCATAAGCCTCCTCCCTCTTTTGCCAATTCCGTAGTTCTACAAGGAACCCGTTCATGTTCGTCCTGCCCGTCCGTCTGCTAGCGACGTGCTCTGTTAGTGTGTGTAGAAAATTTATTTTTTATGTTCGAGCGGATAAGCTGTCATTCACCAAGCCTAAAAGTTTATAAATCTGTTTAGTTTCGACAGTAAAATTAATCTAAATTAGGTACCTACGAGTGTTTTATACATAATTCTCTGCCTAAGATCACTCACAAAACCTATGCCGTCTCTCCTTGTGTCCATCCTTCTGTCTATTAAGACAAAAATAATTATCTTTAGAATCTTCTAACTTCTATAGTTATAAAAGGTAAGTGCATGAAAAGTTTTGGTATAGATGTCAATTTTGAGGTTGCTTTGGTACATGTGAAATGGGCATATATATTTTTTCCTTGCACCGCTATGGAGTATCGTTGTATTTTAAAACGAAGGTAAGGTTTCATATAACCTAAGAAATTTGTATTAATTACAATCACAGAGTAGCGTGTTGTGCTTCTTTCTGTGAATGTTGATAATTGAATTTTACAAGAACACCTTATAATGGTGTACCTATAATCAAATTGATTTGACAATTCTAAACGAAAATAGCTTGGTACATGGTTTGCGTAATATTGAATTATAAATTAATTTGCAATGTTGCGGCGTAACAAATAGTTATATTTCAATGGAAAAATAAGATTGATTATTTTGACCAACGAATTCTCAAAAGAGCGTCAATAAGAACAAAACCCATTAGTCTTGTAGTCAATTACAGTACCTTCAACATTTCAACCTAAAATTCTTCTTTCACTGCGTCATATGAGCTAATAAATAAATTAAAATGTGATTAATGTAATCTAAGTAATTAGATGGCAATCACATTTATTCAATAAAAATTACAAGTAAAAAAAATTTGATTACAACAAGTTATATGATTACCCGGACCCGGGTATGTCCTAAAACTGCGACCAGAACCACCAGAGGATGGGCAGCAGCGTCCTGTTAGTACACGGTGAACGTACTGCGATCTCCAAGCCGCCTGCCAAGCGTGGGGATTATGGCAACACTCCTCTCTAAGAGGGAGGCCTTGTTCAGCAGTGGACATTTAATGGCTGATGATGTGATGTGATATGATTATTTACGGGATATTTACCGTAGTATGGTTGTGGAATGAGCTCCCGATATTTCGGCGCAGTAACGTGCACTATGTTCACGGGAAGACTGAAGAATGCGGGTGGTTGGTCGAACAGTTAAAAAGTTAGGTGCCGACAAAATGATCTTTCTTAGTATTTTGCTACGGTTATCACTGGAACTCGAACTTGAACCTAAGTCCCGACAAAACACCCACTGTACCACTACGTACCTATAGTATTTTGAACTCGGACTTTTATAATAATCATATAAATTTAGTGAACAACCGTGATAGTTTAAAACTGTGTTTTAAATTAAAACATTACCTATGTAATTAGATATAAAAGAAATGAAAATTTATTTTAATTTTTAGCCGAAAAGGCCACAGAAAAGATTGTTCAACCAAAAACCGAATAAACGACACTTCACAAATCATTTAATGGAATGCTCGTGTTAAAATAAACAAATGAATTTACACGATATGCTAATGTGCAAGCTGTGGCTATCGGCCAAAGCCGTTTTTCATTCAAAAACACATCGCTAAAACGGATGGCCTAAATGGATGTGAGTTCCCGAACAAAGAGTCGAAAATCTGGTAGGTAATGTTCATACGAATACTGTGGTACGTGTTACAAATGGCAATGCTCATTTGGTGCACAATTTGCTTCGTTTTTGGTCGATGGAAATTTAACATTTGATGCATGCAACTGCATTGTTAAATTTCCTGACTGCATCGACATTTCTAATACTCTCAACAATATCAGCTTATCATGTTCCCATTTATGGGACACAAGCCTGTTCTCAGAGCTTTTTTTCCATACTGGCCCAGAGCATGATGGTGAATGTCATAATCATTTTGAATTTATGGGGCTTTTAGATATACCGGTTTCCTCACGATGTAAGTTTTTTGAGCGATGACATAGAAGCTGCACATAATTTATTTAATTTAAGTATCTACTAAATAAGTAATTGGTGCAAAGTCGAGGGATCAAATCGGGTGCCACCAGATTGTAAAGCTCACGTGCTACCGCTCGGCCACCATTGCTCATCATACAGGGTATAATCCAAAGCTACTGCTCATTTTCTTATAGAGAGAACAGAAACTATTGAAATTCTTGGAAAAAAAAAAAGAAATAATTATGATTTTAAGCAGAAATGTAAATAGAATAGATACAAAAAATAAGACTACAAGAACTCTTAAAAGCCTAACATCTCATCTCAAGCTAGTAACAGTCACAGTAATTGCTAGAGGTTGTACCAAGTTGTAACAATAGTAGGTAACTTAATAACAAAGTCCTTGATGTCAAACCTAATCTCGACAAGGATTTAGTATTGTACCGTCCCCTTGATAACAAAACATAATGAAATTATCTGCTATTTTATTTTACTTTCTTTTATCTAAGTTATAACATTCAGGCTTATGTTGTATGGAACTGACAAACATAAAAAAATTATCATATTATGTCAATATATTTATCTACTTCATGAATAAACAGCTAAAAAGAGTCTTGAAATAATTGAAATCAAATAGTAAGAGCTACAAAATCTTATAACACTCGGAAAATACTTTGTGCCATACCCACTCGAAAGTTGGTTTATTTTATTTTGAAAAAATGGGAACACAGGTAAGGAACTAAGATTATTGTTAGGTTAGGATTGAAAAATTATGGTTGGAATAAAGAAAAACATAATATTATTATGTAATCTATACATAGCATAAATTAAAGTCGCTTTCCGTGTCTGTATGGCCGCTAACTCCTCCTAAACCACGCAACGGATTTTGATGCGGTTTTCACCATCAGTTAATTACATTTTCACGGAAGGTTTATCTATCTATATTAATATTATAAAGAGGAAAGATTTGATTGTTTGTTTGTTTGTTTGCATTGAATAGGCTCAGAAACTACTGAACCGATTTGAAAAATTCTTTCACTGACTGGAAGCTACACTATCCCCGGGTGACATAGGCAATAATCTATATCCGTGCGAAGCTGGGGCGGACCGCTAGTATATATATAACTAGCGACCCGCCCCGGCTTTGCACGTAAATTACACCCGTGCGAAGCTGGGTGGGCGGGTCGCTAGTCTATACTATCTATACTAATATTATAAAGAGGAAAGATTTGATTGTTTGTTTGTTTGCATTGAATAGGATCCGAAACTACTGAACCGATTTGAAAAATTCTTTCACTGACGGGAAGCTACACTATCCCCGGGTGACATAGGCTATAATCTATACCCGTGCAAAACTGGGACGGACCGCTAGTCTAAAATAAAATAATAAATGGATAAACAATAAACATAGTAGCTTTGAAGTAATATGTGATTAACGCTCACAACAAACATGCCCTTGATCAGCTTGGTGGATGATCCACCCTCTCTCAGTGAGAAGACCTATGTCCTAACAGTCAGAACATAACATACATGATAGGTTGATAATGAAATATACCTTGTTTGATGTTCCTCTCTTCAAAATGTTGAACTCGCTCAAAATGGACAAAAGTTGAAGTAACTATTCCATGTCTGTGCAACCTCTACTAATAAAAATGGATCTAATAGAATAGAATAGACTAGAATGGAATGGAATAGAATAGAATAAAAAAAATGTTTATTCATTAATCATAGTACAAAACAGTTTCAAGTGACCAAGAATTCCATTTAGACAAAAAATTGTCTGTATTAAGAGTCCCTGCTCATGATAATACAGTCACATTTACGCATTACTTATCAGTAATGACATAAGTATCAGCGCTAGAGTTTCAGACATAATTATATAGGTTACATAATATACATAGACAGATAATTAACAAGCTGAAGTGGCAGTGGGCCGGTCATATCTGTCGCAGAACTAATGACTGCTTGAGTAGACGTATTCCAGAGTGGAGAACACGAATTGCCAAACATACCATTAGACTTCGTGAAGCTTGATGGAGTGAAGATAAGCCTAAGGTAGTTGGCAGTGATTGAGAGTTATTGAGATTAAGCGAAAAGCCGAAGATTGGGCTGCCCATAGCATGGACTACAGTGGACTTATTATGATGATGACCTTTTTTATTTAATAGATTGTCTTTACTTATTAATAGCGATGTTATTAAATAAAGACGCTATTTCTCCACCATATAAACTAAAATAGCCTTCCACTAATAGTTATTCGTGCCCCAAAGCGTTTTCAAATCAAAACCCTATTTGCCAGGATTATTTTCATTTGCCATAATTTGAACCCAACGGATAGCAAACGGAATTGAGACACTCAATATTGGCCCAGGAAAATCCCTTTTCCGTAAAATTAAAGTGTCACTAAATCTGAACGACCTCGGATTTGCTAGGGGGCTGTCATAATCTATGGCGATCAATGAGTAGGTAACCCTACGGGCTCGCTTCAAACCACTTCAAAATGAAACGTGTACGGAAACCATCGCATTTTATCTGCCGCAAAAAATGTCTCGCACAGGGTTGTCTCTTGGTTCCCGTAAAAGTGCCTTGTTCACTAAGGCTGAACTATTCTGGAAACAATAATCGGTTCGGCTCCCTGAAGGCTACTTGGCTCTTTTTTCGACGAACAAGGGCCTACTTTGACACGTTCGTGTACCGTCAGCGGCGGAACGCAGTCGAGTGGTGTTATGTACCTATACACGAACAATGTTCTTATAACCGATTTACAGCTTTGTCGCAAAATTGCAGCTTAAGATTTTAAGAAAACATTAATTTTCTGTTTTAGGACGATCGTAAAGATTAAATTTTACAGTATAGTTTACAATAAAAGTACTCGACTCTTATTCCTATTCCAAAAGTAAAAAACCTGCCCGTACTAAATTCGTCAAGCTGAAAAACCACTTAAGACGGGATGACATTTCTATGAAGTACATTAAGTCCTTTACTACTAGATCAAAGGTTAATCCCCTATTCTAAGCTTTCTTATCGTGTTGACCTTTTGGTAAATCTAGAGCTAAGGCATAATACGCAGTACCTATCATCGTCAGGCCTTTTAAATGACATAGGTCTTAGTATTTAAGCCTCGCTAAAGTGACGTAACGGATCAGAAAACATGTTTGACATTTGGCGTATAATTTTTTGGCTCGGATTTTGCTTTGAATTCCTGTAATTATCTACATATTTCACTGTTATTTATTTGAAACTAGCGGTTCACCCCGGCTTCGCATGGGTATAGTTACATAGCCTATTAAAATAGCCTATATTAATCAGTGATAATGTAGCATTCAAATGGTGAAAGAATTTTTAAAATCGGTCCAGCACTTTTTGAGCCAATTCGTTACAAACATACATACAAATCTTTCCTCTTTATAATATTGTATGTATGTAGTATGTATAGATGGATATTAACATTGCTTTCTATTTTTGGTTACATTCTGTTTGCCAAAGACATAACCGTTCATACCCCAGACCTAATTTAGAAGAAACGTAATAAACATTTGCGAGAAACGAAACAAGTTTTGGTAATTTGTCGGTCAAGTGTAGTCACGGGACAGCTTTCTGCTTAGCTGAAAGAAAGATAACAAATGTTCTTACATTACTGAAAAATACAGATGAAAATAAGAAAAATAATGCCCGAGTTTCATCTCTATCGCTTCTTCTCTATCTCTACATAGTTTAAATTAAAGTCGCTTTCAGCGTCTGTCTGTATACATGTATGTATGGCCGCTAACTCCTCCTAAACCACGCAACGGATTTTGATGCAGTTTTCACCATCAGTTAGATACATTTTCACGGAAAATTTTATATATATATAACTAGCGACCCACCCTGGCTTCGCACGTAAATTACACTCGTACGAAGCCGGGCGGGCGGGTTGCTAGTTAAATATAAAAAGTAGCGGCAAGTAGGCGTGCAGTCCACCTGCTGGTAAGCGTTATGCGAAGTCCATAAGCTGGATCTTTTAGGGTTCCGTACCCAAAGGGTAAAAACGGGAACCTATTACCTACACATGTCTGTCTGTCTATCTGTCTGTCCGACTGTCCGTCAGTCTGTCCTACCTATTAACGGTTGTATCTTTCGAACCGTAGTAGATAGCCAGTTGAAATTTTCACAGAATATGTAATGTTACGGCGGATCAATTATGAAATAATAAAAAAAATCTAAAAGTAAAAACGGTAATACGCACAAGCGTTAAATTTGGCATGATTATAGTACACACTCTAAAAAATAACAACAATTAAAAAATAATAGCCAAGTGCGAGTCGGTGTCTAATTTCTGTTCACCACCAGTTCTCGTACGATCACCGAAGTTAAGCAACGTCGGGCGCGGCCGGTACTTGGATCGGTGACCGCCTAGGCGTTGATGGGCTGTCGTCTTTTTGCACAATTTTTTTGTACTTTAGTAGCTGACAAGTTATTTGGTGGTACGGAACCCTCAGTGTGCGAGCCCGACTCGCACTTGGCCTGTTTTATTTCTATGTGAAATCGCTCTCCGTCATTCTTAGTCTGTGTTTAATTATCTAAATATATCATGATTTTTTTAAAATCCGTTCAGTAGTTCTATTCAGTAGTAAAATTCTAAATAAATGTAAATTTACATGACATGGGTCTAACACAATGTCTCTGAAAAATTTAATACTTACTTGACTTACTGTCTGTTTTCATGATTGTGAAAACAGACAGTTTTTACAATCACGAATGTTTATCGGTCGAGACGACTGACCCGCTTGGGAGCTATTAGGGCTCCATTTTACACTTCACTTTATAAATGCAAAAGTTTGAGTGAATGATTGTCCTCACTCAACTCCCTAACAGCCGAATTTGAATGTAACTTGGTATGGATGTTACTTAATTATGCACTATATTAAAATAAATAAAAACTTTATGCGGGTTCTATATAATAGCGGGTGAAACCGCGGGGTGCTGTTAGTAGTTAGCAGGCTCACACAAGTTTTGATGAAGCTCTTACATACTTATCTATACTAATATTATAAAAAGGAAAGATTTGATTGTTTGTTTGTTTGCTTAATTGTTTGTTTGTTTGCATTGAATGCCTATTCACCGAAACTACTGAACCGATTTGAAAAATTCTTTCACTGTTGGGAAGCTACACTATCCCCGGGTAACATAGGCTATATTATATTTTCAAAAAAAATAGGGATCCTCACTAAAACTCCAATAATGTAACCCAAGGTGTAAATTTTTTTTACTTTGCGTGTTTGACAGTTCTAAGACAGGACAACGTCTGTCAGGTCAGCTAGTTAATTATATTTATTCAAGTTGTTGTTTTATGTATCATATATGGTGACCTCAGGAACATAGAAGAAAAAAAAAAAAGAGAGATAAGGCAAGGTAACGTGGTGGAAGCTAACGAATCAGGCCTAAATCAGACTTGATCTTTTTAGTCAAAATCACCCTGCCAACGGCGTTACCACCCTTTTTTGCATGTTAGTATTAGTTAGGTCATAAGTGTCGCTGCAAGTTCCTTAGTGTCAGTTTCTTTGACCACATCGTCACTTACCAACAGGCGAGTTGGTGGTTGAAGGTGAATTTAGTCGCGACAAAAAATAAATAAAAAATTGTAGGTGTTCTAAACTTACAGTTTTTGCGTTAAGCGGTTAAGAATTATAGGGAAAAAATTGGGTGAAACATTTGACACTTGAAGAAGACATTTGACCAAAAACGATAATAACATTGTACTAAAGTATGTCACCTTTGTTTTTCTTATCTGAGATTGTACCCATACCTACTAAGCCAAAATATATTATGAGCCTCAAAATATGACTTTTAGGAATTTATAAACTTCCTTCACTAGTGCGTACAATTTATACACGAGCGGGATTTTAACTGAACTTTCCCAGTTATTTTTCCACCACTATTTTACGCGAAAGCTGTCTGAAACACACCGCTTTCTGATAGAGTCAACACTGTTCCATTTATGTATGTCACTGAGCTGTTATTTTATTTAACAACAGAAAATTCTAGCTGAGTTGAGCCGTTTTAACCTTGCCACCTTTCTCGCTAAGCCAAGCCGTAAGCTGGATTACGCCGGCCCTCGACATAATTATTCTAGCTTGACCGAAGCTACTCTTCAAAAGCTTTTCTATGTCATTTATTTAAATCTAAATTGGACACTTTAGTAATCTACTATAAATTTTTAGAAAAAACTGAATACTTAACATTTAACTAGTACTTAGATATCAAAAAGTGGTGTAATAGTAGATCCAAATTAGATTCTTAAAAGGATAAACCATAGTGATGAATCGACTGTAATTAATAATCAAAGAGTACATAATTATAGATCGATGTTAATAATTTATATTTATGTATTTCTCATTCCATAAACCAGTTCTAACACTATAAACAGGGAGAATTAGGTGTCCTATAATCCATAGAAAGTTTGCTATAATATAATAACCTAGAACTTTTCAATCCTAGACAATAGTTTCAACGTCCCATTCAGACACACCCAGTAATTATATATTTTTATATTCAATAGGATATCTAGGTGTTAGTGTCGGCTCTACCAAGGTCTCGAATTAAAAGAGATGTTTTTTACAACAGTACTCTGAATAATATTTTTTAGAAAAAAAAGAACCGACTTCATGACTACCTACATTTACAAACTGAAACTAAAAAGTAGAAAACATTGTTTAATATTACGACTGAAATATTTGTATCCATGGTCATGAAAAATTTAACGAAAAACAACAGGGCCCGGTCGCCATGGAGACACTTCTTTGTTTTTTGAAGTTCTGTTCTAGGAACAATTCCTCTATGTTTGCTGTTCAGATGGCAGCGTCGATAGTGGAGAACAAAGTATGAAATTCACCAAGAAATAACAGCTGTAGATCCAATTTTGCCAACTTAGCTGAAGTTGGTGGCATTGTACAATGTACACTGAATTTGTTGCTTGTCGCCATGTTTTTATAGATTTTTCAAAAAGCGCTGAATCAATGTCGATAAAAAATGTATGGGACCACCTAGTAGATAATATGACCTACCAACCAAAAAAAGAATCATCAAAAACAATTCTAAATTGGCGGAGTAATCGCGTAACATACATACAAAAAAAAACATACAGTAGAATTGAAAACCTCCTCGTTTTGGAAGTTGGTTAAAAATAAGATATTGTGCGAATAAAGTTTTAATACTGTTTTAATAATAGTTCAGTATTAATGTGATGCCTGTATGACGTATAGAGGACTGAGGAAGTTGGCACAAACTCATTGAAGAAATATGTTGAAAGTCACAGAAATGAACAAGGAGTAGGAATAGAGGACATGATGTAAGCGCATTTTCTCGTGATAAAAATATACTACTCAGCTGCAGTGCTTTGTAGGTGAACTTTGCAGTTCACTTTCATCTCTACCGATAAGCATCGAACCAGAAGATTGTTGCATTTGTAAAGGCAAAGGTGTAAAGAACGTAGTAATGTAGGTACTTACTATTTACTTCCATGCACAGAACTAAGTGCCTCGGGTTAAAGAAAGCTTTGAACTTACGGACTTTTAATCTTGCATGCTTGGAGCAATTTAATCACTAGACCTATATTTACAGAGTCGTTTGCACCTTATAATTTCCTAGTGAGTACAGAAGGTAGCGCTTTATTGTGAACCATCATTTTAGTGTTTCTGGCGTAATTCATATATTTTTAGGGTTCCGTACCTCAAAAGGAAAAAAAATCGGAACCCTTATAGGATCACTTTGTTGTCCGTCTGTCTGTCCGTCTGTCAAGACCCTTTTTCTCAAGAATTCGTAAAGATATCAAGTTGAAATTTATATCAAATATTCATATCTGCAGTTTGTTTCAGCTGTGAAAAAATCAAACTTGTAAGTTTACGCGATCAAAAGATATGACCGTTTATGTCGCATATTTTGCGATTTCAGAAGGAAATCAAAACCTTACTTTCGGTTGACTTAGAATCATGAAATTTAGCAAGAGGTAAGGTCTCACAGCACATATAAAGAAATAAATCCGAAAGTTACAAATTTGAAGTTATATCATTAAAAAAAAAACTATTACAAACTTACATTATGTAGTTGGAATGTATCGAAGAACCTTATTGTCCACTACAAAATTAAGTTTGTCTTTCAATATTTCAACTTTTTTGTTGTTTTTTTTTTGTTTGTACTTGCTCTCTGAGGATTCCATCTAACGGAACCCACAGAGCGCGAGTCTTACTCGTACTTGTCCGGTTTTTGGTTTTAACCTCCAACGCAAACTGAGGGGTGTTATAAGTTTAACGTTTACTGATGCTATGTGTCTGTCTGTGGCATCTCAGCTCCGAAATAACTGAGCCAATATTTTAAGTTTTTTTTTTGTTTGTTTTAAAGGCATCTTGATCGGACTTTTCTTAGCTATGATTAAAAAAAATCTGTTCATCCATTAGAAGATTATAAACTCTTTAATCGGGGATTAATTTATTCTTGTCTCATGGGTCATTTACAAGGTTGAAAAGACAACGTACGGTTAGTAAAAGGAAAATTCCGTGGAAATCATGGGACATCCTGGACGGAACCCAGAAAAAGAAATAAAAAAGATGTTAATTCACGCACAATCTGTCCTGGGGCCTTACGCCTAGCTGCTTTAAGCAATCTAGTTTACGTGATGACAAAAGTTGCGCGACCGCAAGCCGTATCTGGGTGCGTTAAGGTGCACGTTTGCGTGATTTTCCGAACTGCGTTTAAACGTTAGTTTGAGACCGCGTCTTTACGCGGCTTTAAGCCCCCTAAACATCTTCATGCCATGAGTGCTACCTCTTTAGAAAATTGCTGCTCAAATGATATTCGATATCAAACAGTTTTGATAACAGTTTGTTTACTGCTAAAGTTGTGCTGTTGCAGGGTGAGGCTGTAGATCGTACAATGGTTAAATCCACACGCCCTGTTTCCCAACCGTAACAATAGCCGTTAATGCCTTTGTTTTTCGAAACTCAGTCTTACGTATAAATGAGCGCAATAAAGTATTCTTTTCACGAATTGAGATCCATTGCTGAAATCGTAAACAAGCGATGTTTTCCCTGGAAAGAAAGTTTTCTGTTACGGTTTGCACTGAACAATTGCACACCAAATAATAATTATGTAAGTAATTAAATTTGGACGGATATTTATTTATTTTATATTTTAATCCAGAAATATAAAAAGAAGGGATAAAAAACCGGACAAGTACGAGTAGGACTCGTGCTCTGAGTGTTCCGTTGAACGGAACCCTCAGAGCGCGAGTCCTAAAAACAACTAACTGAAGTTGAAATATTGAAAGACAAACTTAACTTTGTAGTTGACAATTGGGTTCTTCCATACATTCCAACTACAAAATGTAAGTTTGTAATAGCAAAATAATTATTTTGCTAAATGATATAACTTCAAATTTGTGATTTTTGGATTTATTCCTAGATTCCTTTATTCATAGAGAGATTCTAAACCTAAAAGAGAAGACCTAGGCTTTTGCCAAATTTCATTATTCTAGGTTAACGGAAAGTACCCTATAGGTTTTGATTCCCCTGTGAAATCGCAAATTATGCGACATAAACGTTCATATCTTTTGATTGCGTTGATTTACAATTTTTAATTTTTTACAGCCGAAAGAAACCGTATAACCATGTATTTAGTATAAATTTAAACTTGATACCTTTACGTGATCTTGAGAAAAAGGGTCTTGACAGACGGACAGATAGACAGACAGACATACGGACGACGCAGTGATCCTATAAGGGTTCCGTTTTTTCCTTTTGAGGTACGGAACCCTAAAAAGAATAAAAGTGTTAGATAGACCGCATCCTCGCTCAACGAGTCTAAAAAAAAAAAAAGTTTGATTTAATTTTTATTGCACTAGCCCAGTGAGGTTTTAGCACTAGCCCGTAAAACATAAATGTACATTATGTAAAGTAATTGAAAAATAATGTACAAAAAACAACAGAAGCAGAATATTTCGCAAATTCAACTAGAGTTAATTAAATTGGTTTTCAAAATTCAGAGAATTTCAGAGTAAATATCCACCAGCAAGGAAGCACTCTAATTGTATTTAAGTTAAAGCTACTTTTTTAAGCATTTTATGGTACAAATATTAATGGAAAAAGCTCTTGTCTAAATCCAGTTATATCTTCAAAATATTATGCTCGTGTTATATATTTATTTAGATACAATACTTGTAGGGAAATATCAATGAAAGTATCTGTGTACGTGTAGAACTGTAAGGGAAGAATTTAAAAGTTGTAAGAAAACAAAAAAAAAACTATTTCACACATACCAGAGCCACCAGTAAAATACAAATGTATATTTCTTTTATACTTTTAAAATTGAGACCTAGATACCAAAAAAGCAATTGTGCAAAAATTTCATACACTTATCCTAATACTATTAATCGGACGGACAGACGGACAGACGGACAGACGGACAGACGGACAGACGGACAGACGGACAGACGGACAGACGGACAGACGGACAGACGGACTGACGGAGAGACGGACAGACGGACAGACGGACAGACGGACAGACGGACAGACGGACAGACGGACAGACGGACAGACGGACAGACGGACAGACGGACAGACGGACAGACGGACAGACGGACAGACGGACAGACGGACAGACGGACAGACGGACAGACGGACAGACGGACAGACGGACAGACGGACAGACGGACAGACGGACAGACGGACAGACGGACAGGCGGACAGACGGACAGAGGGGCAGACGGACAGGCAGACAGACAGGCGGCCAGCCGGACAGGCGGACAGGCGGACAGGTGGACAGGTGAACAGGGGGACAGGCAGACAAGCGGACAGGTGGACAGGTGGACAGGTGAACAGGTGGACTGGTGGACAGGTGGACAGGCGGACAGGTGGACATGCGGATAGGTGGACAGGGGGACAGGCCGACAGGTAGATAGGCCGATAGGTGGATAGGCAGATAGGCGGACAGGTGGACAGGTGGGCAGGAGGACAGGCGGACAGACAGAAGGAACTTATAAGAGTTCCTTATACAGTACTACGGAACGCTAAAAAGCACAGCAAACTCAAAGAGATTTAATTTCCAACAAAAACCTTAAAAGGCTTTATTAAACAAGGTGATAAAACGTAGTGCATCGTTATCGACATTCGTGCGGCCGTGTTGCGCGCCGTGTGTGCGGAACCGCTCTGTTTCGGGTTTCCAGGTCACAGATACACACTGCAGAATGCAAATACCAAAGATAACCATATGGTTATATCGTCACTGGAAAATACGCACCAGATTAAACACATAAACACACTGTATGATTTCATTTTGTGTGATGCAATTGCCTTTTAGAATCCAGGCGCCTTAGTTCTGGCACTAGTGTTAGCCTCTCAGCCTATGATAGATACAACTTATAACTATGTGTTCACTTATTGACTTGAACTTCTTTTTATGAGGAATAAGTACGCATGCGGTTAGTAAAACTCAGAGTCACACAGCGGGCAATGGAGAGAGCTATACTCGGAGTCTCTTTGCGCGATAGAATCCGAAACGTAGATATTCGCCAAAGAACCAAAGTCACCGACATAGCTGTTAAAATTTGCAAATTGAAGTGGCAATGGGCAGGCCACATCGCTCGAAGAACCGATAACTGATGGGGAAGAATGGTTATGGAGTGGACATCACGAACCGGAAGACGCAGCGTAGGGAGGCTGTTTTACTTACTTTGTTTGATTTTGACTTATTTGGCGATATTGAATAATACTTAAACTTCAGCTTTTTACAATGTTATTGCAGCTGCCAGAGCAAATAAATACTTAGAGCAAGTTTAGTAGAATAACATTACAAAACAAATAAGGCTTTGAGTGCTTTTCATGAAAGAAGTCCCACGGCAAGCAGCGGAACTAAATTACCATGTTGTATTTATCAGATGTTGTAACTGTGTTTGGATGCTAGTGGAATTTTTATTAATTTGCCATCATTAATGAATTGTGTACGGGCTTGGAACATTTTTTGATCGAAGTGTACGATGCATAAAGTTGTTAAAAGTGCTCAAGAAATGTTACGGATAGTAAATAAATAAATAATCTATAGTATAGTATAGTATAGTATAGTATACTATACTAATGTACTAATATACTATACTATACTATACTATACTATACTATACTATACTATACTATACTATACTATACTATACTATACTATACTATACTATACTATACTATACTATACTATACTATACTATACTATACTATACTATACTATACTATACTATACTATACTATACTATACTATACTATACTATACTATACTATACTATACTATACTATACTATATAATAATATTATAAAGAGGAAAGATTTTTATGTAAGTATGTTTGTAACGAATTGGCTCAAAAAGTACTAGACCGATTTTAAAAATTCTTTCACCATTTGAATGCTACTTTATCACTGATTAAAATACGCTATATAACTATACCCGTGTGGAGCCGGGGTGGACCGCTAGTAATAAATATTTGGGTCATTTTTGTACACACGGTCATCTGACCCCAAACTAAGCAAAGCTTGTGATATACATACACATAAATATTTTTAAATACATACTTTAATAGATAATATATTAATACCAAGATACAGAACAAACACAAATGTTCATCACATGTTTTTTTTTGTCCTGGATGGATGATTGAACCCACACCTCCAAGCGCAGAAGGCAGGTTCACTAAGAACTGGACCAACGGGCTTTTTAATAGTGATTGATACGCAACGACAGCGCCACGCCTTTTTTCATAAAAAGAACTCTACTTGTAATATTATACCGAGTCAAAAATTGTCAGCGCTTGTAACCTTCAATAAAATCTTGAGTATAGAAAAACAATTAATTGGCATGATTAAAATTGAATGTGATATTTCCCCGACCCGAGCGTTTAATTAAACATCTGTTAATTAAGATTTGATTAAGTGCGAGTAAGCGCTCTCAACATCGGTATTCGCACCTGAGAAACTGGACTACTTTTCACGCCAAATATAATTTGAGATTTTTCTGCGTCGTTGACATTACATACACAATTTATTGATGCATTTTTCTCACTGAGTTTATTTTATTCTTGCTTTATTCCAAGATTTCATTTTTTACATCGATCATTTCGAAACCAGTCAAATGTAGGGCACATTCATTTCGATAAGGATTCATTAGGTTTAATTTCGAAAACAGTAAATTGTAGGGTAGTTGTGCAAAAATACAAGAAGAAAACCATTATTGGCAGCCAGTTCCGAGCACTAAATGAAATAATGAACGGTTCCTGTAGGATAACGAGTAAAGCCACTGCGTATTACTAGTATTGCAATAAATATAGTATTTTTTACAGTAAGTATTTTTGCCTGGGCAAACCAAAACAGCCCCAGCGCACACTATCAAAGCAAAAAGGCGTCCCTTAAGTATAATTCACGGCTCATTACACGGTCAATTTTATTAGTATGCCGTTCTTACTATGGGGCTAGCTACTACGCTGTTAGGCTGCGAATACATCGACCAAACCAAATTTTGAAACGTCTATTAATAGAAAAATATACGGTCTTCATCATAAACCAAAAAAAATTGAGGTTGGATTAATAAATAAAAAATGTTCACACCAGAGTTATTGACATACATAGGACAATAAAAAATTTAAACTAGACTTGGTCCAAGCATTTATTTGGTCGGAAACTTGCATAACATAGTAAACTCTGAATGAAAACCACGAATTCTGCTATTTTATTGAACGTAAGACTGTAGTAGGCACCCAATAATATATACTTCAGTGAAATATTAATAGCTAATGTTTTTATTCTGCTTATTTACAACGTTATTGCAGCTGTCAGAGCAAATAATATGCTTGGACCAAGTTTAGTCTAAAAACTGGGGTCTTTATCTTTCAGGAAACCATTAACTTTGCTACGTAGTTCTACGAAACCATGCTCTACAATTTATTATTTTCCACACATTCAATAATTGTTTTCCATATATTTTTGGGGTACTAAAATTGAACTTCTGCTGAAAATTAATTTACATGATTGTTGGCAACTGTCAAAGTGGTGCTAGCATAGCTAATGCCTTTGTTATGAACATTTCGTTATAATGACATTTGAATAAACCAGCCAAGTGCGAGTCGGGTTCGCGCACTGAGGGTTCCGTACCACCACAAAATTCGACAACGAAATTACTAGTTACAATTTGGCAATGAACAGAAACTTGTTACCGAATCGCATTTAGGCAATTTTTATTATTTTTTGTTATACTTTAAAGTGTGTACTATAATCATGTTAAGTTTGACGCTTGTAACTATTACAAGTTTTACATTAGAGCTAATACAAAAATACGTAAAAATACGTTTGTTGTATGGGGACTTTCGTTTTTGTTTTTGACTTTGTTATTGATTGTAAGTCGTAACATTACATATTCTGTGAAATTTCAACTGGCTATCTATTACGATTAAAAAGATACAGCCGTTAATAGGTAGAACAGACAGACAGACGTCGTAGGTAGTAATAGGGTCCGTTTATTCCCTTTGGGTACGGAACCCAAAGGTCCTAAAGGACCCTTTGGTAAAATATGATACTTTATTTCATTTTAGTTTTCACGATATGGAAAAAAAACAACTACACTCAGTTATTGCAAAAATACGCTCTTTTTACAAGCTATTAAAGAAACAGGAATTAGAAAATCTAATAAAGAAACAGACACTATGAAAGACAGAATATGGCAAATTACAAGTCATGCTAATACATTGCGCTGTAATGTGTTTCACTTTTTTTGTTTTTGTTTCCCTTTTTAATGTTCCATATTTTAGATTTTGCTACCACTGACTACCATGTTAGCTAGGAGTAGCACAACGCCGGGTTAAAGAGATTTGCCTCATCCTAATATTGTCGGTATAATTATATTATGCAATCTCATACATATTTAGCGACCGGAAATCTTAGCCTTGATGTCACCATTGCGGGTTATGTTGGCTTGTTACGGAAACTTGATGTTTCGAGATTTGAGTTAAGTTGTGGATTGTATAGATAGCAACAGTTAACATCGGTTAACCATGTCGCTAAGAAGTTTTGTTAAAGTCAAGACGCGTGTCAGTTATATAGGTACTTACGCTTTACTTAGGAATATTAGTAGGTAAGGTAGTTTTATTGGGAACTTTAAGTAAGGCTTGGTGACCGAAGAACTTTTTGAGTAAGTAAATTGAATATAATTATGAGTAAGGTAAGGTATTTAACCTTACTTCCCACAACTACTTTACTTCTAGCTGTATGTCAAGACTATTGATGGAATCTTGAAATTCAACTTCTTGACTTGTTATCTATGCTTTCAATAGCTTTTTCTCGTTATCTCGATGGTAATTTTCATCAGCGAGAAGTTGGCAGAGAATCAAAATAATTTAATTAGTGCACTCACGCAACGATCCGAAGTGAGTCTTGGCCTCCGACTCAAGAAAATGCTATCGTTCCCGGTCTCACGCTCTCTTCCCATTATGAAATTTAGAGCTCACGCAAATCTGACTCGATGGCATCTTCCCAGCGAAAAAAGCTCAAGAAAATAATAATTTTATTATAGGATAGCGTGAGGATTTTTAACCAAGAGCTAGAGATATGACATGAATCTATCAATCAATTTTATTTACGACGCATGACCAATATGCTGGGGTTTATCTGGCATGGTGTATATTGCCATTCATCGTGGTAGTGCCACCAGTATGCTAGGTATTGCCAACTGTTTGGGTATTTGGATTGTCTCTAGACCTTCAACGCTATATCCAACGGGCAATCCAAATGTTTTTCGAATGATAAGCTATAAGTAGTTTAATTAGGAGGTATTAAGTTTTTTGTAGCTTGTATTTTGTTTTATCAGTTTAATTTTGCCAAAAATAAATATAATGTAATTAATAGATTAATGTAATTAAAAATAGAAGATCTAAACATAAATATTTGACTAATATTTATTTTTTCATAATAAGTAGTATGTAGTTGAAACAGTGAATGTGAAAACCCTCAGAAATTAGTGCTGAATCATTTACTGTAATAGATTTTTGTTTCCTCGAGGATTTCCAAAAGGGATCAAAGCTAAGATTAGGGTTAGAAGATAGGGGTACGCAACGTTTCATTATTCTTCGTCTATCGTCTAGTATATCTGCTAATTTTTAACCAACTTCAAAAGAGAGGTCTTCAAATTGGTTTGTATTTTTATTGTTACTTTTTATATGTTTTTATCGATTACTCCAACATCAGTGAATCAGTCAACCGATTATCGTGATACTTATTATATGATTTTTTTTTAATTTAGAAAATAAATATACTCGTAATTATATACTACGATATTTATTATTTTATTATTGGTTGGTTATTGTACAATTTTCTGCTATCCTCACATAATAAAGCGGAACATATTGATATTCACCTGCCTGCTGCTTGCCTTTAGTTATAGTATGTCTGCTAAGTAAGTCAAGCTCTTTGTCAAGAGTGACAAAACGTGACAACTTGATAACATCTAACAAAGGTCTGATTTTTTAAGTCCGAAATGAAATTCTTGACATAGAGCCTGTTTTATATATTTGCCCATTCTTTTAATAAAACCCTGATTATTCTCTATTTTTTTATTACGTGCTAGGGGTCCGCCCCGGCTCCGCACGGGTATAGTTATATAGCCTATTAAAATAGCCTATATTAATCAATGATAATGTAGCATTCAAATGGTGAAAGAATTTTTAAAATTGGTCCAGTACTTTTTGAGCCAATTCGTTACAAACATACATACAAATCTTTCCTCTTTATAATATTGTATAGATGTATAGATGTACATTTTTCAAAGTTAAATTTAATTAATTTTTCACAGACATCTAAATTTCCATAAACACGTCTCTATGCCAAACAACGTAAATATGAGCGTCTTGGGATGAAAGAACTTTGAGTTTGAATGCAGACAGTCGGATAACTTTTTGAACACTGATTGCTCCGTAAAATCTCGCTATTCAACGTCATCGCGTAGAAGTGAAGTGGCATCTAACTTAGTTTAAAATTTAACACTCGGAAATTCAGACGTAGAAATGCTTAGTTGAATATGAAGAAATACCACAAGTCACAAAGGAATTTTGTTTCAAGGTTTGGTTTCATAATAATTCTCAATATAAATAACCGACTTTAAAATTAGTAAGCGTTCTATTAAACTTATTGCTATTGCCAAATCAATAGGCACTCGAACAATATTATTCGCATTATTTTTATTAGAGCTGGTTCAAAAACTGCAGAGCCAAAGTTTATGATTGTTTTATGGGACCACCTCAAAATCTTCCTATATACAGGGTGTAAGGGGAACAATCTCGAAGCCAAAAGAAGGTACTTGTACCTACTCATCATTATGAACCACTTTTATTAGGAATGGGACCAACACTGAAATCGCGAAAAAAAATCAGCAGAAAGAAAAATATATTATCAGGCACAAAAATCAATATACAAGTTTTAAAAAAAACCAGAATAAACACACAGACAGACAAGCAGCAATATTAAGGAAATGCATCTAACTATTGTCTCACCTATTAAATTTAAAGGCTGTACTTTTTAAAGCGCGTAGGTCTTCAAACCAGGACCAAAATTAAAAGCGTTGTCCTGAGTTGTTGACAACATCAAAAACAAACCTTTAAAAGTAAAAGGACTCAACCATTATAAGGTACCTACCTTATTTACATCGCAAATTTCCGCAAATTAAGTCCGTTTAATACCGTTGTCGCAGCAAAACGCGACCGAAGCGGAATTTCTACTTAGTAAACGTTTTATACCGTTCCTTTTGTCCATTCCCAGTTTGCGAGATGGTGCCTTATTCGTACCGTTTTATTTTAATTGTAGCTTGATGAGAAAAAAATTACCGAGTTATTTTTTGAAGCCATCTGTTCTTATCGGACTTCTAAAAAGGTTCTCGATACGAGCGTTTTTTGTGTATATTACACGATATCTTCGCCGATAGTGAACAGATTTCCGTGATTTGGGGCGTAAAATTAGGGAATGAATTCTGTTTATCCCGGAATAAATCATAATTAATTTCAGGCCGAAAATATTTAGTTGTTGGTCGTACTTATTCCTGGTTTATTGTCTATAATCACTACATAGTATAAAACAAAATCGCTGTCGCTGTCTGTCCGTCCCTATGTATGCTTAAATCTTTAAAACTGCGCAACGGATTTAGAAGTGGTTTTTTTTAAATAGATAGAGTGATTCAAGAGGAAGGTTTATAATTATGTATAAATAGCGACCCGCCCCGGCTTTGCACGTAAATTACACCCGTGCGAAGCCGGGCGGGCGGGTCGCTAGTATATTATATATATTGGTTTATTGTTTATTGACCACCAACTCGCTTGATGTTCAGCGATAACGCAATCTACGAAGGAGAATGAATCAACTCTTATAACAAAATAAAACGACTCACGTAACCTTTATAACGATCAGCAGTGATTCTGATAGACGTCCGTTCACTACGAGCGCAGAGCGAAGTGGAGAGACAACGGCAGTGCTAGTTCTTGATTTAGTTTTCGCTTTTGGCCTCAGATGGCCTCGACAGCTTGAACGCGGTTGGCATACGCAGATGGGGTTGGGCTTTTAGGTAATGCTAGTGGCGTGCTTAGTATTTATGGTTGACAAGTAGGCTGTTTGTCAACATGGAGGGGTGTTCCTAACAACATTTTAGGAATTAGGCAGTATCCATTAAAAATATTATATTGATTCACTGACAGACAACGCACAACCTAAACCGCAGGACTTAGAAGCATGGAATTTTGCACATGTTCCTTATAATATATCATAAATAAACCGGCTAAGTTCGAGTCGGGCTCGTGCACTGAGGGTACCGTACCACCACAAAATCAATAACAAAATTATAACTTGGTAATGAACAGAAACTTGTCACCGATTCATATTTGACCATTATTTATAATTTTTTGTTATACTCTAGAGTATGTGCTATAATCTTGTTAAGTTTGATGCTTGTGCGTATTACCGTTTTTACATTAGAGCTAACACAAAAATACGTTTGTTGTATGGGGACCCCCCCTTTCGTTTACTTTTTGACTTTTTTATTATTTGTTAGTTAATCCGCCGTAACGTTACATATTTTGTGAAAATTTCAACTGACTATCTATTGCGGTTCGAAATATACAGCCGTTTAAAGGTAGGACAGATGGACAGACAGATAGACAGACAGACATCGTAAGCTTAGTAATAGGGTCCCGGTTTTACCCTTTGGAACCCTAAAAAGAGCACAAAGGAAAGATTCTTAAAAATTCATCCCTTATAGGGGTTAAATGGAGGATGAAGTTCGTAATTTTTTAAGTTAAAAACGGTTAGTTATAACGCTTCTGTTAAAAATAAAAGTCAACTGCATAAGCGTTTTTAGAAATTCACCCCATAGGAAAGTTAAAAAGGGCATGGAAGATAGTAATTATGAGCTTCATATTTCCCTAATTAACTGATAAGAAATCCCATTGGGTACACGGTTCGTAAAACAAAGGTCGTAGTACAAAATAGGGTTGTTTTATTGAAACAAAAAAGCTTTCAATATGAATTCCACCACCCCGGGCATATTGTTACCTAGCTCCCAAATACATTGCATTTGCAAACTTTTGAATTGCAAATCAGCACAATGAATGTACAAAATATTTTAAGGGAACCTTATTTACATTTTGCAGTAGTACCCACTCCAACCTACTTGTACGCCATTTCAGTCGGAAAAGTTGGAAATATTTTGTACCGTTTGAAATACCTAGGGATTTCAGATTTAAATGAAGGCAAAGTCGACACAATACATGTATGGGCCATTGGGATCTTTTAAAAACCTTTTTTTTCTTCTATACAATAATTAAATTCACTTATACGAGCAATAACAAAACCAGGAAATCTATTTGATGAGCTTAGTACACTGAATGTAGTATTTTATTAAATTTTACAAACACTGGTTCACAAGACACTTAAAATAAAGCCACTTGCAAAGATTTTTTTTTATTCACCTACGTTACGTAATACATACGTTACGTAATAAATACATACGTAAATACGTAGCTTCGATTTATCTTCTTGCGGCGCTTCACCCTCAGGTCTGCTTTATCTTTCATCTGTCATGCCCTTACGCCACGGGGCGGAGAATAATAATTTCCTTTCAATCCGACTTACGATATGATAAGCGCCCTTAGAGCCATGTAAAATCTGACTGATTTTATAATCATTATCTGCTTATCATGTTCTCACTGCTGGGACTGGGATTGGCCTTCTCTCAGAGAGAGAAAGAGAGAAGTTGGATCATAATCCATTGAACTTTTGAGGTTCTTGGAGATATCGGTTTTGTTACGATGGTTTTCTTCACCGTCATCGAAACTGAACATAATTTAGTTATGTACTCAATAAGTTATTGGTGCAGGGCCAAAGATTGAACCAGGTGCCATCAGATTGTGAAGCGCACTTGCTACCGCTCGGCCACCATCGCGCCACTGGTGGTGTAGACAGATAATATTTATTTTTTGTGGCGATATCAATATCGAATTTAAGGATACTGGGAAATAAACTTGGCTTCGCTTATGCTTTACTAAGAAAAGTCTATACAAGCGACAATCTTTTGTCGACCGTATTATTTACTGAGGTTTTTCTTTTAGTATGTGATATAGGTTTTTTCTTGCTAAATATAATTTAATCTCTAGAGATTTCTAGCAGATTTCGTACCAGTGACGTAATTTTTTTGTTATACAGTGACCAAGATCGTTAAGCTTACAACATTCGATATGAATGTTTCTTTTTGGAAGACCGGAACAAGGCGAGAAGATTTCGAGTAATTAGACCACCCGAGACCGCACAATGGAGTGCACATTTGTGTGCGAATAAATACGTGCGTGAGTATAACTGCTACCCATACGCTGTTTTTCGCTCAAGAAGTTTTCCGATCAACATCTTGACAAAATTTCATTAAACGGCTCTAAATTAAGAACACTTAAAATTAACAACACTTTTAAGCCTAGAAAGTATTAAAATGGTACGTCAACATAATTTCCAACATAACCAATACACTCCTTTTTCTACGTTTATTATTGCTTCTAATTGTCGTATCGATTGTTTCGTATGTAATTGTTTAAGTATATCGTTTGACTATACAGTAACTTGGTATCATCAAACTGATCTGATGATAGAGCCAGTGAACCACACTGACAGAGCCATCTAGCGGGAACGATGCCAACCATCATGCCGCAGGAGCCAAGCGGTGCGGTGTTGACGCTTCTCTCCTGTGTCTCACCTACTCGTGCGCACGCGCGTGGATAACCAGCAGTGCAAGTACCGTTCTTTATCAATCGTCAAATTTGATAAAATGCCATAAAATCGATCATAGCGAGTACTGATCAAAGGAATTTTATCGAATTTGTTGATCTCAACTGTCAAATTTGACGATCGATAAAGAACGTTTCGCTATTTACCGAGTCACATCATTTTAACAGCCCACTGCTGAACTTTTGGCCTACCCCTCAAAAGGTGATTAGGGCTTATACACCACGCTGGCCATGTTACGGGTAGGTGGATTCACATACGCCATTGAATTTCTTCTCCGTACGTACGCAGGTTTCCTCACGATGTTTTCCTTCACCGAAAAGCCAATGGTAAGAAAATCCGCATGTAAACTCCAAAGTGCTCATTGGTACGGGCCCGGGGTTTAAACCCCTGACCTCACGCTTTCAAGTCTAGTGGTCTCCCAAATAGGCTACCACGGCTCTCGGACCGAGTCACATACGCATGTTTTATTGCCCGCTTCGCAATAAAACATGCATGAAGAATTATGGAGTTTCCCGTCATTTGCCATCTG
The DNA here is from genome assembly GCA_932305915.1 of Agriopis marginaria. Lineage (NCBI taxonomy): Eukaryota > Metazoa > Arthropoda > Insecta > Lepidoptera > Geometridae > Agriopis > Agriopis marginaria. The sequence goes on from OW029926.1 coordinate 7,502,791, forward strand.
CATGATACACCAGTAAGATAATATAAATGCAGACGCTCCATACGCAGCCATCGTGTATAGATGACATTATGTTGTCGCCCTATGTGGACGCGTACTGAATTAAAAATGTGGGAACTTGCGAAGGAAGCAATAAAAAGAATTTATGTCATTTTCAACTTTGTCAGAAAAAGGCGTGTTGTGACAAAATGTTATTGCAGTACACAACACGCGGTGCATGATGTTTTATTAGTTTATTTTGCGTTCCTGAAGCTTTAATATGACATAGAGAGGTTCAGGAGTTTTGGCTCGAACGTGAAATAGCACGTCGTCATATTGTATTATTTTCATAAACTTGTATATTTTCTGAGTGTTAATATATTATTATGTAAAAATGGTGGATTATTGTTTATTAAGTGTTCTTTGACGTTATCGAGTTAGGACAAGTGATATGATGTTGTAAAACGTTTCTTTTAGGCTTATTTTACACATCATAGAAGCTTTTAGTAAAGTCTCCACCACAGAAAAGAAATAAAATATTATCTGTGGTTTGCACCACTTTCTCGGGAATGACTTGCACTTGACCGTAGGTAGCATAGCTTGATTAGCACTGTGACTATGACTTGTTTATCAATATTTATTTAAACTTGAAATTATTGCAATGCTTGAATCTGGCAAATAAACAAAATGTGCGATGCCAAAATCCTCACAGGAGGAAAAAAGGGGTTCTTGGGTTCATTATACCGCATCTTTTACTGTGTTGGTTTCTTTCATAAAAATTTAGATAAATAGTCTGGTAGAACGATATAACGATAGCAGATAGACTGATACCGGCGTAGATAGATTTTTTTGTTTCCTTCTGTTTCTTCTTCGTCCTTCTCTTTCGTCCTTCTGTTGATTTTTTTAGATCCTTTTGTTTGCGTATATAGATTGGTAGAGAGGTGTAGATAGATATAGGTGTCTTAAATAGACATAACAAGGCTTTAATCACTCAGTGTTTCTTCAACCCACTGGAGTTGATACTGTAGGAAAATTGAAAGTATCAAATGTGCTAGAGAGCCCTTATCCCAGCCACCGCCCACATAATCCTCTTTGTGTAATCGATCATCAAAATACGATGGAATATTGAATAAATATCCTGAATGCTTAAGTAAAATGAAAATACGATTTCTCGAATCCGTAACATCCAAGAAAGTATTCGTTAGCACTTGTGTAAATATTCAATACACAAAATTACGAAGCGTTTTAATACCAGCTAATGGATATTGGACCCTGCAAGGGCTCAGATATTAGGAATATTACATTTTGCTTAATACAACGGGAAGGGTTTTTATGCGAAAAATAAATTAAATTTCTAATAAGGTTAATAAGCCATTAGTATGCCTGTCCAAGCTGCGCGCGCGTCTTTGGTTGTAGGCTTACTTTGCGCTAAAACCACAGCAGAAAATAAACAAAAGCTCGTTAAAACTATATTTAATTACTACCTAAACAAAATAGGAATGGGTTTACGACTATCTATGTTCAAGGTTTTTTTAATGTCATACCAAACAAGTGGACGGGCCGGCTGATGGTAAGCGGTCACCGTCGTCTTTGGATACCTGGAACACCAGGGGCATCACAGATACGTCGCCGATACTTAAAGACTATTGACAGCCTTACCAAACATAAATAAAATCACGACAGAAAATTCATAACAATAAACTCGGCTTGTCAGTCTCAGCCGAACGAAGGCGTACTCCAGGTAATTTTGTTTTTATAGGATTTTCCACGGAGAGTATGTAATGGAACTTCACGAACTTGTTTCCCCATCACCTTTTCATTACCAGACAAACGGCAAAGCGTCACCCTTAAAATGCCATTTATTCGCACCAAGCGTTATACCTCCTCTTTCTTAATTAGAACAAAGCAAAGAAACCCCCCCGTCTGTGTTTCCGCAGCATTACAATCTTAGAGTGTTAAATTTTAGTGTTAATAGGTTATTTTACTAGGCAAACATGCTCCATCTTCGACCGCATCATCGTTTTCTATTAGGCGAGGCCGTGTACGATACGGTACGCTTTGAAAGGCTAGCAGTCAGAAAAACCTACAAAATATAAGGAAAAATCCAAAAAAACAAGAAACGACAGACCACAGACAGACCTATTGAGTAATGAACAGGTTATATTTGCAGTTAGAAACATTTTAATATTTTATACATTTGCTGCCCTTTCTTTATTTTCTTACTTATAACTAAAGGTAAACATTTTAATCGACAATCCTAATGAAAACCTATGGTCCCAATGGTCATTAGAATTTATAGGAATCTGTGATGTATCTGTGAACACGGTACCCCCTGGACCCTGAACTGAAATTGACTAACTGCTTAAGCTAAGATCTATTCACATGGTTTGCACACTCCGTAGAGTCCGATATTGTTTCAAATCGCATTATTCTCTGCGCCATTCACTCACGGGTTCGCATTTGAATTCTCGTGCGTTGCTAGTTGGACCCAGTGCTAATTAAGGTTGCGTCCCTGAGGCCTTTATGTTGTGAACACGTAGATGCATTATTGATGAAAGCTTCGAAGCATGCGTCTGAATTTTAACGCTCTATCAACAGAAAGTTGGCCTTATTTACGGGATTAGAAGCGAGTGAGCAATGTTACTGCGCACGCTTTATTTATGTTGTCCTTAAAAACTCATTTTGTTTGTTTTTATTTGGTGTAATTTTACTAAGTAATTTTTTATACTTAGTGGCTACTCAGTGCCTAATTTTTACATAACTATAACCTGCTTAAACTTAAAAGTATATTTTATTAGTTTTTGTTTTTACGATTAATACGAATTTATAATAAACAAATTTAACGTATTACATCGCGCGTATTTACGTTATTTGAATTTCTGACGTTTCGAACACTTTGCAATGTCCGTGGTCGCAAGTAGATGCCCGGTGGTATCAATAGACAAAAATAATTGTTAATTATTTCTAGTTTTTAATTAATTAATTGGCAATACAAGTATCGCCAATTATAAAAAAAAAAAAAAAAAGTTCCCTATGTACAATACGCAGTAGATGGTCACTGTATCCAGAGGTCTTGCAATTCTGCGCCGAGCTAGAAATTCTATTAATTTGATGAATAGATTTGATGAATGATTGATGGACCGTGAGAGTCGCGGGCATCCAGTGGATGCAGATGGCAGGCTTTCGTTCAGTGTGGAGGTTACAGTGGGACGCCTATGTTCAGCAGTGGACGTCTTCTGCATGATGATGATGATGATTAGATCCCAAACAGTAGCTGCAGCAAGAATAAAATCGGTATCTTTGACCACATTTTCGCTTACCAATAAGCGAGTTGGTGGTCAAAAGCGGACTTATTTACGTTAAAAGAAACGATCTTGTAGAGGAGTTTCATCCTCTCTAAAAATCAATTAAGAAGCACTCGTAAAAATTAAAGTGTTTAATTTCAATACGCCTTCTGTTTTATGTTATTAAACTTCTATCAATTTACAGTAAAGACACAAAAAGTTAAAAAAGAACAATTCGCCAAAGAATTATCCTTATTTTTTTCCCGACTTCGACAAAAGAGGAAGATTCTCAATTCAGACCGTATATTTTTTTTAATGCATGAACAGCGATTCCGCCGGCATCTGTAAACCAATTCGCGTTTTTTTTTATTATGTAGAAGAAGCCAGCGAGGTCCATGTAAAAATATTATTTTGTTCTTTGTAGTGGCATATTAACTTAGAATGTTTGTGTTTTGTGTTTTTTGTTTAATTGGTAGTTAGCAAGTTAGCAAAATAGAGCAAAAAAAATATTTTTTTTTTTGTTTTATTGAGTCAAAAAGAAAACACTAGACCGTGTGTATCTTACCTGGATGAAAAAAGTTGCCTATGTATTAATCTGGGGTAGGTATAAGTAACTCCATTCTTTAATAATTTCATTCAGTTCAGCCGTTAATTGGGAAGTTGCATGGTACAAACTTACATTAGAAAATTCACATTTATAATATTAGTATGAGTCTTCAGTAAGTATGTTCTTTATGCGACATCATAATGAAGATTGTAATAAACTATGAATATTTTGTATGTTCTGGAATTTATATTGTTGAAACAACCACTTTATTGTTTACATAATATTCGAATGAAACACGCTTTTGTCTAGCAAATATTTAAATGAAAACAAAACTGGGTATTTAATTTGCTCGCGCTCGCTAACAATCCGACCCTTAAAGTTTTATTGACACTGAACAAATACTTCCTCCATTAAAACATTTTGTCGGGTAATCAATACGATACAAATTCCCTCAGCTTTTATTGGCTTCAAATAAATCTTGCCAGTGCCAGAGATAAATTATGGCAATCAAAGACGCTATTCGTTGAAAAGGCCTAGCCTTGAATAAGCTTTTACGGGCAGATTTTATGGTAGCGATATGAAATTCTGTTCAGCATTATCTGATGTTATCATATTTTGACGTTTTAATGTTCTAAAAATACAACCTAGATGGAGCCATAATTGGAATTGATTTCTCATAATATAAGACGCTTATTTATGATCGCCAAATATTGTTATGTTCAATTTAGATATCCTAGATTATATATAATGAATATATAGCAATAAAAATGTCGTGATCTGCATTTTAACGAATCATGTATTTATATTTAAAAAAAATCAAATGCCTTTATCAACTCAACAAAATACAAGCTAAAACTAAAACTACAAATACAGTTAGACTGCCCATAGACCGTTGAAGGTCTAAAGACAATCCAAATGCTCAAGCCCACTACCAGTTGGCAGCGTACCCAGCATGCTGGCGGCATTACCACGTTGAATGGCAATGCTTATGCGTTGAGCCAGAAACACGCCAGCATTTTGGTCACGCGTCGCATTAACCAGGCGCTCTGAAAGATTTTTGAAAATGAGGTGAGCTTCCGGTCCCCAAGGGCCCAATGTCTCGACCCCAAAAGCCTCAAATATGGAACCACTTGAAAAAATATATGTCTGCAAATGTTATTTTGGATAGCCCGTTGGTCCAGTTGGTAGTGAACCTACCTTCTGAGCCTGAGGGCGTGGGTTCGATTCCCACCTAGGACAAACATTTATGTGATGAACATTTGTGTTTGTTCTATATCTGGGTGTTACTATCTATTTAAGTATGTATTTAAAACTATATATGTATGTATATCAGTCTCTGGCAGCCATATCACAAGCTTTGCTAAGTTTGGGGTCAGATGGCTGTGTGTGCAAAAATCCCAAATATTTTTTATTATTATTTATTTTATAGGTTTATTTATTACTTAATTAAATTAAAGTATATCATGCTAAAAATAATATCGCATAATTTAGTCATATAAATAATAATCATTCATCATAAAATAATTCGGCGTGAAATTCCGTTTATTTCTATTGTTGTCAGTTAATATTCCACAATACATGTTCGAGCAAAGGAATTAACCTGGATAATTTAGTTCATCTATCGTCTTTCTAACGTAAATGACCCAACTCGATATAAAATTACATGATACTAGTAGCGCCCCACGGCTTTACTTGATATCCCACAAGAACCAGAATTTATCGGGGATGGAAAGTAGCCTAGATGTTAATCCCGGGTATAATCTACTTCCGTACCTAATTTCATTAAAATCAGTTCAGCTGTCAGCTGTTATGAAGTTAAGTGCCAACAAACATTATATAAACACATAAACTACCGCATTTATAATATTAAGTGTAATCGTCTTTAATTTTCTAATAATTAGGTGTCAATTAGGAAAGTTCAAATCGATTATAAAGTAATTTTCTCATTATGATTTTTTGAGTTATATCTTTTTTTTTTTTTTTTTTTTTAAATATTCGGGACATTTTTGCACACACGGTCATCTGACCCCAAACTAAGCAAAGCTTGTGATATGGCTGCCAGAGACTGATATACATACATATATAGTTTTAAATACATACTTAAATAGATATTAACACCCAGATATAGAACAAACACAAATGTTCATCACACAAATGTTTGTCCTAGGTGGGAATCGAACCCACGCCCCTAAGCTCAGAAGGCAGGTTCACTACCAACTGGACCACCGGGCTATCTGATCTTTGTAGGTAATGGGTACTTAGATAAGACGTAAATGTCTGTAATAATTGGGGTAGAAACTTAGGATCGTGTAGGCCGGCTGTCGTCTACTTTGGCCAAAAAAATTAGCATTGCAATTCAATGTTACTAGCATTCTGGCCACTTTTCCTTCTACCCAAGGGGCTCTTTCATTAGTTTTTAGTTAAATTTTTTATATTTTTATATTTAAGTAACTTTAGGTTTTAATTTTAGTTCATCTTTCTTTCATCAGATTTTTTTTCCTATGTAGGTAAGCCATTTATTTTATTTTATATCTGCTTGAAACTAAACTATCACTCAAAACAAGTGCCTTTGAAACTATTTAAACGTTTTAGTAAAATCTAGTGTGGATCAACAATTTAAAACGACGAAGCGCTTTGATTCCACATTTATTATGCGAACTGCTAGTCTGTGAAATCCGCTGCCTGAATGGGTGTTCCCCGATGGCTACAATCTGGGTGTCTTCAAATCACGAGTGAATCGGTTCCTTCTAGGCAAGCGTGCTCCAACGTAGACCGCATCATCGCTTAACATCAGGCGTGATGATGGTCAAAGGCAAGCATATTATTTATTTTAAAAAAAAAAACTCTCCTTTTAACCTATGGTACCGGAGTAGTTTAAAGTCAACATCTGGACAAAACTTACAAGATTTTTTTGTGAGCAGACAGAGTGTAAGCAACGACGCGTCTCGGCAGCTCATTCACTATTTTCTCATAAGGACATGCAACGTTCATCCTTTGAACAAACATGAGACAAGCTTTCAAAGGCCGAGCCTCTTGTTACCAGCAAAACCCTAGAACATGGTAGATATAAACAACAGAACGCTGGGACTTCAGATGGATGAATGGTTTTGTAAAACATAGAGTTAGCTATCTTCAGTAAAATTTGCCTTGAACCGACTTCAGGAAGGAGATTCTCAATTCAGATCGGTTTTTTATGTATGTATGTGTATTTCGGAAAGGCTTTCGAGGTGGTCTCACAAAAATTTAATTAACCAAAGAGGTTTTAACCAGATCTAATAATACGAATTATCGTTAAGCGCTTCTTGAATTGGAAATGGCATCAATTTAGTTGTACCATACTCTAAACTAAATTAATCTGACTGGACTAAAATTATCACTGTCTCTTTTCATTTCAATACGTCAGAAAAGGATGGCAGCAATTTTAGAGCTGTCAAATTTAGTTTAGTTTAGAGAATGTTATATCAGAATCGACTTCAATATCAATTATTTTAATTTTTATAGACAATTCAAAAATTTGATGACCGGCACAGTTTGAACCTGCGCTATCCAGGTTCACTTCCCAAGTGCTTAGAATACTGCTGTTCGTTTTTTTTTTTGTAATTTTTTATCTGTATCAATAAAAATGAATCCCTATTTACCTTGGTACCGGCATAATTTGAGAAAAACGTTACCGACTTCATTCATCTTTTCTTTTAAGGATTTCTAATACTTTGTCAAAGATTCTAACGGAAATAAAAATTAAGCAAATTGCGTTCAGAAAACCTAACGATGATTTTAATTCGTGGGTGAAACCTCGGGGTGCAGCTAGTAATATATATATATAAACAGTTAATCCATAAGCACCTGGCCTTTTGGAAAAATCATTCACACTTCGGCAATGGAGAGCGGAGACCCCAAAAAGCTCAATCATGTACATATTGTACATGGGTACACAAGAGGGTAGGTTGGGTTAGACAGTTGTATCTAGGCGGTGTTTGGGACTTTTGAGGCATTTGTGGATTCAGCCGCTGCACCAACCTTTTTTTGCATGCGTACCGGGAACGAAGTACACGAATAACATAAAATTAATGACTTTCAACTTTGTCGGGATTTGAACCTACACTCTTCAGATTGAAATTCAAACGTGCCAACCACTGAGCTATGAACGCTACAAAAACTTAGTACGTTTGTAAATCAGTGGCAAGTGGCTTTTACGTCATTACAGTTTTATTTTGTGACTACGTCTCACATATTAACGAAGTTAATTATTATGAGTGTCTATAATCATTATTTTCAACTAAATTACAGGGCCTTTTGTCCCTTTTCTGACCTTATTACGTCCAGTGTAATTAGGGTCATATTATTATAAAGCACCTCTTCATTGCGTACACATGAGATGCTGTATTTTATTAACCTGTAGGTAATTGTATTCGGCTGTTACGTTATTATAATATTACTAGCTGTTGCCCGTGACTTTGTACGTGTAGACTTTGATGTAAACTTTCATCCTACTTAATAATATTTTTTCCGCTAAATCCATTGTTATCAAACCTCTTCATCCCATAAAGAAATACCAACCAAATTTTTACTTTTTAAGTCAAGCAGTTTTTGAGATTTTGTCATGAGTCAGCTAAAACCGACTTTGTTGTGACAAAGATAGAGAAAGGGACGCTTAGATGATTCCGATATATAGAGAAGATGGATGAAAGAAGATTCAAGAAAGAAATATATGTGGTGAGCGTGAATGGGCAAGCCGGTAAGGGTCAACGTAGAAGGAACATAATTATCACGACGTTTTGAGAAAAGGCCTCATCAAAAGTAACGTTAACCAATGAGCTTGTATGAAAAGAAAGTAAAGAAAGAAAGAAAGAAGAAGTAAAAAAAAAGTAGAAGAAGCAAAAGATGTGTATCAATATCGTAGCAAATGGAGAGGCGTGACTGTATGTATGTAAGTATGTAACCAACTTTAGGAAAGACTTTCTCAATTCGTTCCGTATTTTTTTATGTATGTACACCGATTATTCCAACAGATTAGGTACCTATAGGAATAATGCGTAGAGGAATCTCTCGATGTGTTTTTAATAAACTTTGGCTTAGTAGTATTTTAAGAGTCGATATTATGTTGTCAGCTCAAATCAGAGTTTTGCCACTGCGCGAAACAGTGACAAATCTATGCGATCTACGCCTGCAGGAAGAGATACAAACGAGTCAGCGCCCGCCTCAGAAATAAATAACGTAAGCGACAAATGATAAAACTCCGGATTACTCAAGAACTATTAACACTCTATAAATAAATAAAATTACATTAAACTACACTACATAAATTAACATTAGAATATGAAAATGTCAAGGACTTCTAGATTTGAAGATAACACTTCTTCTTCTTCTTTCGAGTCGATGTTCCGCAAAATACAATTCTATTGTCAAATCAAGTTTCTAGACCAGAACTTTGCCACCCCAATGGCACTCTCCGTGGCTTCATTCAGGTCGTCTTGTGTGCAAGTTGTAGGACACGCTGCACAGTCCATCAAGTGTGTCATTGTTTGAGGGTTCACACCACAAAGATAACACTAAAATCGTGTTTTAGAAAGCCTATTTTTGGCGAATTATTCTATAGAGAAAAGTTTCATTAACTTTATGTCTAAAATTACATTAAACTTAATTTTATCCTCAAGTATTCATAAACAAAACATGCATTTGATACTGTTTGTCATAACCGCGCAAATGGATGCAACTCAATCCATGTTGACGAAATATAAACTCTTAACCAGCTCCAACATTATTAATGATTAAGTTAGAGTGTCTGTTGATTTGGTAAAATATTTTTGTTTATATATTTATATTTTATTTTTTCAACTGACTTCAAAATGCGTAAACACGTTTGAAGTCGGTTTTTATCATCAACATCTATCTCAGGGATTATTATGACCACAGTGCGTTACCGCACAGGATTTTGAAATGATAAGATCATGACTCATAATTATAAGGGAAGCAACTTCCTCATCCCTTAAATCAGTAGCATAAAATGCTACTAATAAACTTGATATTATGAATCGAATTACGAGCAAAATATTGTCGAACAAAATATAAAAATAATAAAGTCCAAATTAAGGCTGAGGATAGTAGGAAAATTCCAATAAAAATATAACAAATTTCATTTATATTTAATAACACCGACCTTTAGATACTTGCTGATAATATAATCACATTGAGAGACGCGCGTCTTAAATTTTCATAGCAAACTAAGTTATTATTAAATAACAAACTTTTGTTATTTATATAGATTTTTAGACAGGGCGTACAATCGTACATGTTTGTGCCGTTTGGGGTCGAGACCTTAGGACCGTGAGGGCCAGCCGCCCATGATTTATATAGGGACTTGGTCAAACGCTTGATGGAGGCGACATGTGACCGAAATGCTGGCGCCTACTTTGGTCAAAAAATTAGCATTGCCATCCAACGTGGCAATGCTGCCAGCATTCTGGCCACTTTTCCCTCCACCGAGAAGCTTTTAGATTAGTATTTTTAATGATTTTAATTTGTATATAATAATTAGGTAGTGATAGTTTTAGTTTTTAAATACTGTGTTTTGAATATTTTTCGTGTAAATAAACAAACTTGACTGTTATTTATTAACTTTGATTTTCTCCTGGGATATTTGACAAAAGAATACAAAAAAATATGCTCCTACTAGAGAGATACACATGCTTATCAAAAACATACTTATGAGCATATTTCAAATAGCATTCTGGTCAACTTTACTCACATTTGCTATCAATATCTATGCTTCTTGCAGCAAATCCGCGCGAGCAAATTGCTCGTAGTAATAATATTGGCATTGGCATGTTTTATTTTCAGAGGCGCTCATATCATTCCTCCTTCAACCCGTTTCTAAACTAGCACAGTACCAAAGAGAGGTACCAAAATACACTTGTCATGACAGTTGGCAATAAACAGATCTGCTTATTATCAAACTGCTTGCAGATACTGAACGGAACACCGCTGTAGAGTTTTTTGGGGCCAAAATGAAATAAAAATCTCGGGAGCGATGGTGGCCGAGCGGTAGCATGTGTGTTTTACAATCTGATGGAACCCGGTTCAATTCTGGTAAAAGTTTGTAGTCCTGCTGCTGATGACCGGTCCACTTCCATTTCAGCTTGCTGATATTATGTTGAGACGAGTCTATCTCTGGTGACGTTTTTCTCGATACAGGTCACTCTACAGGTGCTATTTGCATATTATTTGAATCCTTTATAAAAACTAAAGAAGATGACAAAAATTAGTACATTTAGACTGGGGAAAAGTTAAGGTACTTAAAAGTATTTAACAAACAGGAAAGTAACTCGGAAAAAGTATGGAAAGCGAATTTCCAAGAGAAGCTATAACAGAAATTTTAAGTAAGTAATTATAAACTCCTGAATATTATAACAGCTATTATTATGTATGATATTGGTATAGAATTATAGTCCTGCGGCTGGTATGGTGACACGCCATACTGCACGTTTTGGTTCAAATCCTAACAATGAGCTTAAAGTGCAGGTCAGTCAAATAACTGCAAGAAAACTGAATCTAGAAAATTGCCCCATAATATTTATGTATATTAAGTACTTATTATCGTTACGTGAGTATGGGAATGTTACAGAAATAAACACTTTAAAACTCACATAATATTGAATTTGATTGGAATAATTTCAATGCCTGGTCGGATTCCGGGATTTGCGGGACGTGGGAGACAGCGATAGTTCCGGATTAACTGCTCAAATTACGTATGATGACAAACAACTAACTGCGGGGTTTGTCTGCACAATTTTGAATTTTGATAAGAAACATTGTATGATACCCGGTTTAGTAAACAAATTCTTTCTGGTCTAATTGTATTTTAATGAAATAACCCTTTTGAAATAATAATAAATACGTGATAAGTCCGATAAACATTTAACACACGAGTTAGTGGTTTAAGTCCGTATTAGATGAACACAGCGTCTCATGATTGTGCTTGAAATGGTATATCACTTTTCCAGACTCTGATATCGACAGCGATGATTATAAAGTGAAGACACTTATCTACCCACTCTGGGCCAAAAGTACGACGCATTACACCACTGGCCTGTGGTTGAGGACCTAAAGTAGCTTCGTACCTGTGAGGAGTCTAGCCAGTGGCCGTATTAGCCGGAGTCGCTGTCATTGCACGAAGTGCAACAGCTTTTTGTAGCAAACTAGAGGCTGTGACAGCTTTTTTTACTCCGCAATACTGTAAGAATAATGCATTTAATTTCTTAAACATTTTGAACACAATGGAACTATCAATTGTATGCCACAATTATACGTAATAGGCCCAGTACACTTCAATTGTTGGTATATGCAGTTTTTCCAAGTTGGCGTCGGAAAATCGGTGAATGGAAAATCATAATCATAATCAACCCCCCAAAATTAGCTTAGACGCCGGCGCTCAGTGTGTAGCTATACATACCCGTAATTTTTTCATTAATTTGTAGTGCAGCTATTCATTTTTAATAAAATTTGGGATTGATATTAAACATAATTATATATAAATTTTACGTATCATTAAAAAACGCGAGGTCTGTGCTTCTGACGGATTTTATCGCGTACCTAGAAAATCATTTTACAATTTTTGGTAACTATTGTATATAATAATACTAACATATCATAAAAATAATTAATTTACATAGTTTGCTGTTTAAAAATCATTATTTTATATTAGTTTTAAAAAAACTACTCCTTTACAATTTCATCGAAGTCAATAATGATCCTGCCTATTTTACGTAAAAAATATTTTTATTTTAGAGTATGAACATATTTAAAAATAAAACGTTATAAAAATCAAGTTTTAATTACTATCAAACTAATACAAACTACACAAAATATACATAGCACCACGCTTATATATATAATATAGTTTACCTATACTTTATATCAATAATTCGCCATCGCTATTCGCTGCCGAATTATTTGGTACGAAGTATAAAGTAGCACTAGAAACTTTAGTGTCCTCACTAAACGTGAACTGACTTCAAATATTGATCCGACTACATACTCGGAATTCCCGGAAGCTTCAAAGGACGACGAAAATGGTACCAGAGGCGAGATAGTCTTATCTCAGAAGATAACGGACTAAGGAAGAAAAGGGGCGAAGTTATAAATTTTTGTAGTCACTTTATTGAAGAGTTCAGCTACGTTATTTTTCGTAATTAGGCGATGGTGTGGTCTACGATGGAGCACGCTTACCTAGAAGAAACTGAATAACAATAATCTATAAAAAAAAACAATAATTTTGTTATTTTACTAGTATTTTTATCTATGCACTATACAGGGTTATACGAATAGAGTACTTAGCTGAAAGGAGTTCATTGTACTATATAAATTATGAACAACCTTGACTGTGGATCATCAAATCTGAAAACACGCAAATAATATCATCTGTCCTATTCATTTCGTTGAGTCTGAATGTCATTTTCCACACCTTGCCTAATGCTAATAAGCGATGATGCGGTCTACGATGGAGCATGCTTGCTTAGAAGAGACCAATTTACTCGCGATTTAAAAACACCTACAATCCTATTTCTTCGCTTCCCATTTTGACTCGCCCCCTAAAAAGTGTGCCCTGAATCCGTTCTTAAATTACAAAGTTTGGATTTCAAACTCAAACTAAGTCCACAAGTTCCGATTCGTAAGTTATCGGATGGTCCTCCTGATTAGATCTTGTTATTTCTTCTGATACTTTTACAAGTATCAATCCGCTTTGCTGGAATGTAAAGAGGTAGGTTCGTGGATGCTTTATTTATTTATTTAGGAATAGGCTTGCGTTTGACCGCCAACTCAACTGATGTTAAGCGATGATGTGGTCTACGATGGAGTACGCTTGCCTAGAACAAACCAACAAACCAATTTGTATCGGACGATTGATTGATTGATTCACACCATACAATTTGACACAGAGAACAAAAAACTAGTGTACCAACTTGCGGCCTAATACCTAAAAGTGACCTCTGATATATAGCAAAGATAAGCTAAAAAACATTAAAATCTGTTTACAATGAGCACAAAAAACCAATCATCGAGTCGATTTGATAACTTCTTTATTTCAAGTCAGAAGCATAATGTTACAAATATTGATATAATATCTTTCACATTTCAAATGCCACAAACTGATATGCCTAATATCGTAACTTGACATAATATAACCCACCACAAAATCTGTGCAATTTAATTAAACAGCTTCGCCCGCCTTGCTAGTATGTCGATGGCTTCACCATTATAATTCCCATAATCAAGCAGGAACCCATAACGGCATGACTATCGCACCGTTATTGCATCATAAACGCTTTAAGTCACTAATCGATAGGAATTGACGGCAAAGTCGATCAACCATACAGTACTTAAGCTTCCAACCGTCCTTTAAGTTATGTTTGTTATATATATAAGCTAAAAACATTTATAATTGCCGTACCTTATTAGTACTAGTATAGGAATCAGCAAATGTCATTAAAAATGCTCAATAGCCGATTTTTATGATTCCGTACCCAAAGGGTAAATACGGGACTCTATTACTAAACCTACGATGTTTGTCTGTCTGTCCGTCTGTCCTACCTTAAAACGTCCGTATCTTTAGAACCGTTTTAGATAACCAGTTGAAATTTTCACAGAATATGTAATGTTACGACGGATTATCTAAGAAATAATAAAAAATTCAAAAAGCACAAATGAAAGGGAATCTCCTAACAGCAAACGTATATTTTTAACGTATTACACCTACCTTCCAAAGTAATTAAATTCGACTCAATTAATTATTTCGCCAACCATCGCTAGCCTACACTTTGCTCAAAGGGTGATCATTGATATACAACGTGGTAATGAGAACAGCATATTGGGAAATTCACACTGGTTTCAAATAAATAGATTAGTTTAGTGTTTAGGTTTTAAATTGTTGTTTTTTCAGTATATTAAGTTCATAAATGTTATGTACGGATTTTTATACCACTGGCTTTTCAGTGAAGGAAAACATCGTGAGGAAACCTGCATACGTACGGAGAAGGAATTCAATGGCGTATGTGAATCCACCAATCCACACTGGGCCAGCGTGGTGGATACGGCTTAATCACTCTTTCGGGGATAGGCTAAAAGTCCAGCAGTGGACTGTAAAAAGGCTGAATATGATGATGATGATGTTCATTAATAAGATCCTGATAAGAAATATTATATTTAAACACCCATTACCAAATTTGCCTGGAAGAAATCACTTTAGGCAATAAGGCCGCCCATTATACTGTCGTATATATTTTTTTTATGTTAGTTTAAGTTTCATTTGTATTTTCGGTGTATAATAAAGAAATATTGAATTGTATTGTAGCACCATTTTAAATTTGTAAAAATCTAACATTGTGCACTGGCTTACTTAGTACGACCTATACGCGTAGGTAGTTCTCGATGAGATATCTGCTCGTCATTTTCATCAGATCCTCGTAGCTGCTGATGATATGGCGCTTTTTTAATAAAATGTTCCCGAGAACGAGGGCGGTATTGTCGAAGGATTTGGATGGTTCTGGGTTTAATGAAGTGCTCGTAAGCTCCAATTGGCAGTTTAACAAAGTATTTTATATTTGGCACAAGGTTCTTAGGTAAAAAGAAATGATCATTAAATAAAAAACATGAATACTTACTTATTTACCTGCTTATTTGTCCGAGGAACGATAAGTTGCGGCGTTTCGGCTCTTTGTGCCGTCATTGTGGCAGTTATCAAAATGTAATTCAACTAATCACAAGGTCAATAAGTAAACTGATAATATATGTATCATAATCAAACAATTATAATTTGTTAACTGTTAATTATGTACCTGTACTAAACATAACTTTGTAACTATAATCATTGCATCAAAACTCGCCTGAGGAAACATTTCAAGTTATTACCGGTCGATCGTCTTGACCATAAACATATACGTGAGTGTAACTTAATTATAACAAAAATAACAATTATAATATACTAGCGGTCCGCCCCAGCTTCGCACGGGTATAAATTATAGCCTATGTCACCCGGGGATAGTGTAGCTTCCCGTCAGTGAAAGAATTTTTCAAATCGGTTCAGTAGTTGAGCCTATTCAATGCAAAAAAAACAAACAATCAAATCTTTCCTCTTTATAATATTAGTATGGATTGAGTAAATACGTGTGGAGGTTAAAGTGGGAGGCGTATGTTCAGCAGTGGACCTCTTCTGGCTGATGATGATGATGATGAGTAAATAAGTAAATAAATAATCTGACATTATGATACTATATTGACATTATATTTTAACATTGACATTACATTACAATAATTTTATGATACTATTCTTAAATCTAATTATTTTTTTTATAATTTAATTTAATATTTTCATCTCTTAAATCGTAATTTTGTTTCTTATATCTAACTTTGGACTGTATAATAACTTATTTTGAAATATAATTAATGTGTATGTAAATTAAAATTTTAAATGTAGTCTTTAACATAATAACAATGACGAAGTGTACTAAACAATCAATTGATTTATAAACAGACGGACTGATTCTCAAGATACAGGTGTTTCGACACCTAGTTTGGGCATTGGCATTGTACAAACGAGTGGAAATGTACCGTTTACTGAATAAAATAATTTTGAATTTAGAACCATGCTTGTTAAAATTTAAAAAAAAGTACTAGTAGGACTCGTGCTCTGAGGGTGCCGTTGGAAGGAACGCTCAGAGCGCGAGTCCAAAAAAAATACTAACTGAAGTTGAAATATTGAAAGACAAACCTAACTTTGTAGTTGACAATATATGTTCTTCCATACATTCCAACTACAAAATATAAGTTTGTAATAGCAAAATAATTATTTTTAAATGATATAACTTCAAATTTGTGACTTTTGGATTTATTCCTATATATGTGCTATGAGACCTTGCCTTTTGCCAAATTTTATAATTCTAGGTCAACGAAAAGTACCTTATAGGTTTTAATTCATCTGTGAAATCGCAAAATATGCGACATCATTAACGTTCATATCTTTTGATTGCGTTGACTTACAAATTTTATTTTTTACAGCCGAAAGAAACCGTATACCCACGTATTTAGTATACATTTCAACTTGATACCTTTACGCGTTCTTGAGAAAAAGGGTCTTGACAGACGGACAGACAGACGTACAGACGGACAGACAGACAGACGGACACCGAAGTGATCCTATAAGGGTTCCGTTTTATTCCTTTTGAGGTACGGAACCCTAAAAATGATTTAGTGTCATAATCTAACATACTTTTGATTGTTATACTACTCGTACTACAAAAGAGCTTATATAAAAAGATTAAAATGTTCAATGAAAAGGATTTCTCCAGAAAGCAAAGTCACGAAGAGCTTTTATACACATTGCAGAGTTGATGGGCCGCGTCGAATGCAATAGTGCAGGTTCGAACTAAGTGCATTTGCATCTAAGAGCTCCGCTAGAAAATGATTTTTGAAATATTTAACCGGGTTAAAAGATTTTACTTTGGTGGTAGAAAGAAAACTAGCTTTAGATAGTGTACTAAAGAACTGTTAGTAACTAAATTAATGGTGCATTTAAAGTTTATTGATGTTCTCATTTAGGTTTAGGACTAAAAGGATAAAGATAGATAGATTTTTATTGTTCTCAAGTTAATTTAGTTTAGGATAACAAACAATAGAATTTACACCAGTTTAACTTTTTTGCAATTGTACTAACCTATCATTACCATCATCATCATCATTTCAGCTATAAGACGTCCACTGCTGAACAAGTGGACATCCTCCCCCATCTATCTCCAAAAGCGAAAGGTTCTCTGGTTGGAAGCGGCCTAAATCCAGCATTTCCCTGCGGTCTCTTTTAGGTCATCTATTCCTCTTGCGGACATATCTAACCTATATAAGTACTATTATTAACATTGTAGTAGAACTATATATCCAAGTTATTTTGAAAAACGGTGAATTTGTGAAACTTTCATGACGAAAGATCTTGAGAGAAATGTTTTATTTATATAAAACTTTATATAGGGTTATTGCGAAGGTCCGTCCCAAGACTTACGATTCAGTTAAGCGGGATCAATGCATAAATCTTTATTTCAGCTTCTTTAAGCCTTAACGTAGAGCTCCTATAAAGTAAAAGTCACTTTTCTGTCTTCGCAATCGTTAGTTTACCCTAATATAAAAATATTGAAGAGAAATTTACTCAATGATTTACTGAGTGTGGTATTTAGATTGCCTTAATAAAATTTATAAAATTGGGAGCAAATGCTTAGAACATTTTGCAATTTTTTCTGAAATTTTATTATATATATTAAAGAAACGCTTGCCAAACTAAGCTAATCGAACTATTAGTAAACTAAGTAGACCCCTCTTAAACTTCAACACAATGTTCAGAACTCGTTATCTCAATCGTAACGTACTTTTGCCAAAAACTCAACATTGTCATTCAGTGTCATTGCTGCCAGCTTTACGGCCACTTTTCTTTCCACCAAGGGTGTAGAGATTAGATTTTTAGAGATTGTAATTAAACACTTAAAACTTAACTTAAAACAGATTTCTGACAATTTGAACACTTTGCAAGGTAGTCACAGACAGAGGTCGTTAAAACGCGAAAACCTACAAAAACATTAGTTTTTTATTCAGTTTGTCTCTTTAATTAATATCATAAGTTATTCAATATGCAGATTTTCAATATACATACATCCTATTACACTCCCATAGTCATAATGAGTAGCCAATTCAACGAAATTTTAACTCTTCTGAAAACAGAAACAAATATATTTTAACCGTCTTCGAAAAAGGAGGAAGTCTCTCTATTCAGCGCGTTTTTTATTTATTAATACAATGTACAGTGATTACGCGAGCATCTATCGAACGTATGTATATATATTTTTTTTCATGTAGAAGAAACCCACAAGGGGGGTGCGGGGTGGTCCCACAAAAATTTTATTCAATAGAGTTCAGTAGTTTTTAAACCAGCTCAAATATGGATATATGGATTTTTGCTAACGCCTACGAATTTAGCAATAACAAATCACTACAATACTTTTGTTTTGTCTTTTGTTCAAGTCAGAACAAGGAGGTATTCATGCATGAATGTGTAATCGTATCAAAAAATAAACTATAATAAACTATGAGTTTGCCCCGAACAGAGTTAAAGAAGGTTTTAAGCATTCCAATATCACGTGTTTCACAAAAAATCTAACATAAAATTATCTATTAAAAATCGACTTCAAAAAACCACAAAACACAAACATGTCAATATGCCAATAAAATGAACAAAATATTTTTTTAAATCGTGTGAAGTATATGCGCGAAATATGAAATATTAAAAGAAATTTTTAGAGTTCCGTACCTCGAAAGGAAAAAACGGAACCCTTATAGGATCACTTTGTTGTCCGTCTGTCCACCTGTCCGTTTGTCCGTCTGTCCGTCTGTCCGTCTGTCAAGACCCATTTTCTCAGGAACGCGTAAAGGTATCGAGTTGAAATTTATAATAAATACTTGGAGCTACGGTTTTTTATAGCTGTGAAAAATCAAACTTGTAAGTCAACGCGATCACAAGATATGGGAGTTTAGAGTCATCCTCTGTGGGTTCCATCCAACGGAACCCTCAGAGTGCAACTTGTACTTGCCCGTGTTATTTATTTATTTTGCTTATTAATATGTTATTGCAGTTGTCAGAGCAAATAAATGGTTGGACAGAGTTTAATGCGCCAAAATTGGCACACGTCCTCGAGTGTGGCCCTATGCATGTTGATATTATTAACCTTCCTTTACATTACGATAACCTCTCCTCATGAGCACTCTATTATTAATAAAGCTGGGTTGCACCTACATAATCCTGTAAGTCTGTAGTCTAATAACCGAGCCGGTCGGGGAGCGTTGGTATTCGCCTTTGAATATTAATTACGTGCTCTGCATATCTCTGTTCGTATGTATAAACACATTTATCTGTGCGGACTTACCACATGTTTCGTATTGTGGTAGGTTTTTTTTTTTACCTAAAGGGCAAGTGCCTTTATTAATAAAACAAAATACAAGCTAATACTAACACTTAAAATACTGTTATGCTCCCCATAGAAACGTCGGTAGGTTTTTGCTCAGGTATTTAGGCTTAAGTTTTTGGGAACTGGAGAAAGCTACATTTTTTTTAGACTATTGTAAGGACAAGGCAAATCTTTGGACTTCATCTCGGACACCTACTATAGGGCAGTATAGAACAGTTCTTGATTTGAATGATCGGAGAAGGATAGGAAGGCTCTCATCTAATGTTTACAAAACTTATTCAATCTACAGGATCGCCACACTCTAATGTCTTTGATAGACGACGATATCAAGAATGGTTCTAAGAAACGCTGGGGTGACTATCTTGACTCATTCCAGAGACGTTGGCAAGAGGTGGCGAGGGACCGGGATTTAATATATGGAAGGGAATGGGGGAGACCTTTGCCCAGCATTGAGACAGTAAAGATTAAAAAAATAACAATCTACGTTCCTGGAATCTGCTAGATCAAGAAATGAATTTCTTGGTGGCTCTCTCGTTTCGTATCTGCATCAATTAATTATTTGTATAGATCGATGGTGGAAAGAATGTGAAAGATATTACCGCTCCTTTTACCCATTTGGAGATCTGATCGGAAGACCGAGAATAACACTCCCATTCGAGGTCAATATGACGGTTTTATTTACGTCCGCATGCTCTATTTTTAAGAATTTTAATGCTCATTCGAGAACCTTTACCTGACAATTTTTATCGTAGAATTTAACATGATATGATAAAGCACTTCCTTTTTTATGGAGTAACAGTTGGTTGATTGGAAATTCTATGCGTTTGACTATCTTTCGGCTATATGTGATGGAGGTGCTATTAATGACGTTATAGTGCGTCACAAACTACGGGTGATAATGACTTAATGATATTTTCATTACAAATTATTTTACGAACTACATCGAGATACAATTCCTATAGGGACACAATCAAAAAACGTCCGAGTATCATTGTACATACATTTTATCAACTATATACTAAGACTTCACAATGCCACATTTACTCCAATTTAGACGTTATGTTACTTGCATAATATTCAACGTTAGTTGTCGGCTATGTCATCGTAGCTCTGGCATCGCGCGGCGTTGTAGGCGGGTCGCGGTTACCTTGTAACTAACCAAAAAGACTGCGCAACTCTTAGCATGCGCCGAGTTTTGGTTCGGAATTTTTTTTGGCACGATTTTGGCTCTACATTTATTGTATCTCAATAAAAAACTACGATTATTAAAATATCTGTGAAATAATTTTTATGGTTTATATTTTACAATGTACCAAATACCTCTCGCATGCAACTTTTATACATCAAGTTAAGCTTGACTTACTTGACAAGGTACTTTTGTTATGTGCCACAAAACTTTATTAGGTTTATTGAAAAGACAGTATGTAATGTCACTATAAATTTCAACAAAAACTTGATATGAATTTTTTTACTTGTATTTTGTAGGTATAGGTCTGTTGTTGTAGCCTAAGATTTATACTTACATTCATTTCTTCTGGTTTGAGAGAGCGTTTATTTATTGGCATTCAGAGCCCTTAAATTTTTATTATTTTATGGATGACTAGCGGTCCGCCCCAGCTTCACATAGGTATATATTATAGCCTATGTTACCCGAGGATAGTGTAGCTTCCCAACATTGAAAGAAATTTTCAAGTCTGTTCTGTAGTTTCGGAGCCTATTCTATGCCAATAAAAGAACAAACAAACAATCAAATCTTTCCTCTTTATAATATTAGTATAGATAACAAAATAAGAATTATCTTTAGCATTAGCAAGGATTCATATTGGTGTTAGAGAAATAGGTACATCTATACACATTTTTCAAATGTTCAGTTTCCTTAACGTCCAATGTTCCGAACAAAAATAAAGTAAAATCAAGTATTAACAATAGTTATAAACTGACAAAAAAGATATTTGACGGCTTGACTTGACTTCATTAACGGCTTCAACGACGTCATTGTTCAGGCAACGTGAGAATCCCTTGCGATTGTACGTTTTCGCTTTTGCAGTGCACTCACTTTGCAATATTTCACGTCATAGCGTCAAGCTTTGAAACGTCCACGTTTTCAAAGTTTATTTGCGAGAAAAATGAAAAACAGAGACAATACTCGGCTCCAGTTTTTTTTGCTCTGACAGCTGCAATAACTGTAAAAAACCGAATGAAAACGAAACAAGAATTCTACGTTCCTCATTCAAAGTGTTTTTTTTATATTTCACACTAAGTATGTGTCACTTGTTTCAAAATCATAATGCCTGTTTTTTTTTTAATTCCAACAAAATGTCTCATTTAAAAATAACCTCGAAGCGATGGTATCCAAGCGGCAGAATGCGCGCTATACAATCTGACGGCACCCGTTTCGATCCTTGGCCCTGCACGGTCTTATTTTGGTAAGTAGGTACTCAAGTAAACTATGTACAGTTTCCAGATGCCATCGCTCAACAACGATGAAGGAAAACATCGGAAGGAAACTGGTATGTCCAAGAACCTCAAAGACAAAAACATAATTATGACATTTACCAACATGAACTGGGCCGGCATGGTGAATTATAGCCCATTGTCTCTCTGAGAGAAGGCCTGTGTCCTAGCAATGGGAACTGGGGCTGATATGGATGATGATGATGATGATGTTGAAAAATTGCCTCTAATCACATGTTACTCTCCGGCCAATTTATTCAATCAACACGAACAAGTAAAAAAAGGAGTTGTCTGAAAAGTCAGTTTACGGACGATAATTTTACGTGATAACGCTTAGGCTGATCATGCCTCTCTATCGTTTGTTCCGCCCTCTCGCTTGCACACGTGGCTCAGGCGGAACGTGACAATTTTTTGTTCGTGCAGCCGGCGTTCATTGATTTATAAAACGTTATCACGTCAAAAATACGGGACGAATGGGAACCATCCTCCTTTTTTGAAGTCGGTTAAAAAGAAACAACACCTTACAAACCAGCGTGAGTAACATACATTTTTAAATCTTTAATTCATTGGTATTTGATTTGAAATAATAGTTTGGTGTCGCAATCGCGTAACGTAACTGCCATTAGGTTTACCATTTAAATATAATTTGTATTCCCTATAGTTGCATACATTAACCTGAAGTATAAGTTCATCACAATCTTGACTGAACTAAATTACGAAGTTTGATAGCTTTGAGATTGAGATACTGTCTCGATTGTGATAAATTAGATCCAAAATAACCCAACTATCTATTATACAATAACAAACTACGTTTTGCGATTTTCTCGCAACTTTTCGTTGCAAATTTCATTTACGGTTTTGAATTAGACGAGAAACAAAACACTACCGGATGAGTATGAAAGAATAATTCTGGGTTAGAAGTGAATAGATTTGTGTGATTTTTTACAGGCTTATCCATTTTTGATGATGTTTTATCTCTTACGTGTGTCCTCATAATGAACATTATTTCTTTTTTAGATGAGCCATTCAAACAACATAAACATAGAGACAAATACAATTATGAGGCAAGTTTCTTTGAAACATTTTCATAATAATGAGGAAACATTAATTAAATTATTGAGTAATCTTTTTGGTACGGCCATACCTAGAGTTTGGTATGAGCAGAGTTTGATCTGAAAAGGTGCCTAATATTTATAAAAAAGCGAAAATAGAGTTGAAATATATTTAGAATCAGAAAAAAAAATTATATAATAATTAGTTAGTAATAGTTTTAGGTTTTAAATGTCTGGTGTTTTAAATACTTTTCGTGTAAATAAATTACTTTGAGATTTTATTTATACTGTAAAAAAATCTTATTTTTCGCGACAATATCATTTGCAATATTAACATTTTAAACGTTTAGCAATAGGTTATAATTTGAAACCATTATTATTGTAATTTTTGTCACGATGAATGTAGAATAGTGTAGAACTGAAAATTTGCCAGAAACTCGATATTTTCTTCGCCATGTCAACCTATTAAGAAAGTTTTTAACCGACTTCCAAAAAGAGGCGGTTATCAATTCGACTGTATGTTTTTTTTTAATGTATGTTTGTTACGCGATTACTCCGCCAATTTAGAATTGTTTTTGATGATTCTTTTTTTGGTTGGTAGGTCTTATCTCATAGGTGGTGGTCCCATAATTTTTTTATCAACATTGATTCAGCGCTTTTTGAAAAATCTATAAAAACTACAAAAAAATGAAGATAAGCAACGAATTCAATGTACATTGCACAGTGCCACCAACATAGCTGTTAAAGTGGGCAAAATTGGAACTGCAGTTATTTCTTGGTGAATTTCATACTTTGTTCTCCACTAGCGAACTGAACAGCAAACATAGAGGAACTGTTCCTACAACAGAACTTCAAAAAACAAAGTGTCTCCATGGCGACCGGGCCCTGTTGTTTTTCGTTAAATTTTTCAAGACCATGGATACAAAGTATTTCAGTCGAATTTTCAGTTTGTAAATTTAGGTATGTATAGTCATGAAGTCGGTTCTTTTTTTTTCAAAAAATTATAATTATAACTAATAAGGTTCTGTGTTTTAAATAATTTTAGTATTCATTAAAAAAACTTCGTATGTATGTTAAAACCACTATACACATCACTTGGGGGAAAATGTAGATTATACTCGGTTGGATTATGGCCCTCGCTATACTCGTGTTGCAAATGCCGCCCTCGCTTACCCCGCGTTATTCAATGTATTGTATCATAGCGAGCGAGTAAAATATAAATAAAATAATCATAATTATTTCTTCATTTAAAAAGGCTACATTAAACCCTTTATGGTCATTTCTAAAACGGTGAGTGCCCATGCAAAGTATTTTAATTACAATTAAGCTCTAGAAATGGACTGTGATAATAATTTGAATTTTTGGGCTTTACGGAAGTTCGTAATACTTGGTAATACGAAGAGGGAAGATTTATTTTGCTTGAATTATTTGCTTGGACATGTTTGGGGTTTTATTGGTTTTACTCGTGTTGGACTAAAAAGTGTCCCTATGATAAAGTTTAAATTGTTGTACTTAAAATTACATAAATGTAGTTGTAGGTACCTACTGTAGTTTATTGTTTTGTTTTTTAAAGGGCTGTGGATTTTGATTAGCAAATAAAATAAAAATAAATACTGTGTAGAGAAAATAAATACCTAGGTGAAAAAAATACTTCACAGTGTAGGTAATAATAACTTAATACCTAGTGATGACACGATAGCAATCTCTTTCAGACATATTTAATATTTTAAAAGCACACATTGGGTTCTTCAAAAGGCGAGTTAATATAGATTCTTAAAGGGTCGGTAACGTAGTTGTGATGTCTCTGTTTTTACAAGTATCCATAGGCGACGGTGACTGCTTACCATCAGGCAGCCCATCTGCTTGTTTGCCATCTATGAAATAAATAAAAATTATAAATCGCAGAATAGGAATAAAAATAAGTGACTGGTACTGGTATTTTTCGAATAACATTGCAAACATTTTAAAGTAATTTTGACATTGCCATGTTTTGTTTTGGCGGAAGAGATCGAAAAAACTATTTTCTCATATCTATTTCTCCTTTATTATCTCCTTATTATCTCCTCCGCCATCCTATAAGATATCAACACGAAAATTGTTTTATACCATTTGCAATATTATTGTAAAGATAATGCCCAATCTTTTTTAGAGTTTCGTAGTCCTGCAAGGAACCCTTATAAGCCATCTGTCCGTCCGTCAGTCTGTCTGCCTGTCCGTCTGTCCGTCCATCCAAATTTTTAGAACCTTATAAGTTCTATAATTATGAAGAAGATAAGTGGATGAAAATGGTGAACAAACAATGTTTCACTAGTGGTTTTCTTATTGACTAAACTACAAAAACTACTTATGTCCGTCGAGCTTTGTTCGTTCGAATTTTCCTATAACCACCATTTTTACAATTATATGGCTTTAGTTACGAAACCCTACCATATAAGCGTTTCGACACGATTTTGGTTTCTTTATTTTAATGTAATTATAACGCAGTGGTTTTTAACTAAAAAAATATTAAAGATGTGCTAAGTAATTGATAAATCTGGCAGCTGTGCGTGCCCTTAAAATCATATAATCATATATGTGTTTACGAGTAAGCTACCACCATTGATCAGGTATAAAATGCATGTGCTGGCCACTTCTCCTTTACGAACTCACTCAAGTTTCACGGGTGCTATCGGTGCATAGTCTAAAATTAAAAATTTGACAAAAATATAAAAATGCATATTGCTTTTGCTATAAAAACGCCAATCGAGCGATATATCCCGGAAAACTGATGCATCCGTCACGCACGCCCCGGTGAGAAAATATCCCGGGCAATATGTTCCGGGCAAGGTCCCGGAATATCCGGAATAATCCCGGTGCAATTTGTCGGTGAACCCTCGATTCTTGTTGTGGACACAGTGATTAAACTTCATACAAATTGTAGAGAACAATAACCTGGCCAGAGTAATTTCGATCTTGACATGATTTTATTTCTTACATCAAAAACAAATTGCCTGATTGTAGTTTAATATTATATTTATAAGTAACGATTAAAATATTCAATTACATCAATGCAAGATAAGGCCACAAAATACAAAACAAAACTAAACTTTATGTGGTTTTTTAACTTTTTTATTTACACGTCGTAAATTAATTATAAAAATGCCTTGAGTACACGTAACATCGGTTGAGCTGTGGTCAAGCGCCTAGCTTGCCAACAAAACCTACCAAAAAAGTTAACACAAAAAAAAACAATACAAAATTGATGCCTGTGTGACATAGTAAGTACTGAGACTGCTAGCTGCATTCCCGTGTTGAATAGTATTTTAAATAAATTTTCAGCGCAGAGAGTGAGTGAGACCAGCTTTCTTATTGCCAGTAG
This sequence comes from Agriopis marginaria, assembly GCA_932305915.1. Taxonomy (NCBI): domain Eukaryota; kingdom Metazoa; phylum Arthropoda; class Insecta; order Lepidoptera; family Geometridae; genus Agriopis; species Agriopis marginaria. Next base: position 7,529,457 of record OW029926.1, read on the forward strand.
TATCAAAATAATCGTAGGGAGGGTATTAAACAAAAAATAAGCCAGATGAAACATTGTCGAAGGCGTATCCAAAAATAAAATAAAATTATAAGATTTTGCTAACTTAAGCGTGACACAAATATAATTATTTTGGAGTCTAATGTAAGCTAACACACTGTTTCATATCCGGCTACTCCGCCCTCGAATGGCGCGTGTTCGTACATTGAGGGGGTTGTAGTCTATAGGCCTAGACGTGACCACGGCTTGGCCGTACGTTATAACACGATACGCTTATGGCTGCTCGGAATCGGACGGTTATTGGTGGCCGTTTGAGAAATCTAACACGGTTTTGCTGCCAGAACGCGTTGTTTTGCGTATCTTAGGTTGTGTGAATATCCGTAATATACACTTATATATTGAAATTGATAACCCACTTCTTATGGTTGCAACATTGTAATCATTAAAAATAAGTTAATTATGAACCTTTACTCACAGATTATGAATTAATACACCAATCCTGCTTTATCATATCCGCTCCTTTTTCAGCTATCATGAATGTGGCTGCATTTGTATGGACTGAAACTATTTCTGGCATTATACTAGCATCTATGACTCTTAATTTTTTCATGCCATGAACTCTCAGTCTTGGATCTACAACTGCTGTTTGATCATTTTCAGCACCCATTTTACAAGTTCCAGACTGATGATAAATACTGACTGTGAATTTTCGAGCCTGACAAGTGAAATAAGCGTCACTACCAAAATCTCCTTCCAGCAAACAGTCCTTTATTGGATTTTTGTATATCTTGACACCCAATTTTTCCATAGCTGGCTGCTTTGCTATATCTATGGCTGTTTTGACACCTTCGATAATCTTTAGCATATCCTCTTCATGGTCGAAATAGTTTGGTATTATTTTCGGATGTGTTTTCGGATCGTGGCTTCTTAATAAAACTTTTCCTCTTGATTTTGGTCGCATCAACATCGGCAATATCAAAAATGAGTCTGTGAGTGTCCCATAGGTTTCTATGTAGGTTTCATCATCATACCCAAACATCTGTTTGAAGTCTACATAGGGTCCACCAGACATAAAAATCAATTCTACATCTGGTTGGAGCATTGTATTCAATTTATCCTTATGATTCATAAGTAGTAACGCCTCGGTACCACCGGGTAGCGATAATAGAGTTTCACGATTTTTAATCCAATCTATAACTGATTCCAAGTAACTAGAATTACTTTCATTTGGAAAAATTGGCGAATTAACTAAAAAATGGAGTGCACCCATAGCAATATGATCCATCAAATTCCTTCCAACCGGTAAATCTTTAACTACTTTGATGTTAATTGATTCTAAATGCTCTTTGGGTCCGATTCCTGACAGCATAAGCAGTTGTGGAGAGTTTATTGCTCCAGCTGATAAAACTACTTCTTTTCTCGCTAATATTGTCTGCCGTTTATTATTTCTTTCTATTTCTACGCCTAACACTGTAGCGTTTGAATCATCTAGTAATAATTTTGTGACAAAAGTATTTGTGCTGATATGGAGATTATATCTATGTTTGACAGGATTAAGATATGCTCTGTTTGAACTATGCCGAGTGCCATTTTTTTGTGATAACTGAAAATATGAAACTCCAGATGGTTCAGGGCCATTATAATCAACATATTTAAAACCCAACTCTTGAGCCGCTTTTACCCATTCTTTTCCTGTTTCTGTTCTAAAAGGCGCATATTCAATGTTAAGATATCCACCTTTGCTGTGATACTTTGGGTCAAACCGTGATGGTATGTTGAAGTTCTCAATTTTCTTAAAATATGGCAGAACATCCTGCCATCCCCATCCATTGTTTCCCATTGATTTCCAATTATCATAATCTTCTTTAGACCCTCTTGTATATATCATGAAGTTGAGAACGCTAGATCCTCCTAGAACTTTTCCTCTGGGCAAATTGCATTGTTTATTTTTATATCCATTACAGTATTTTTCTGATGGTTCTGTTTTGTATTTCCAATTGGCTGATGTAAATTGAAGATTACCTGCATTAATAGGTATATCCATTATAATGTTTTCGTTGCCTCCAGCTTCTATGAGAAGTATTTTCCAATCTGAGATTTCAGATAATCTGTTTGCGAGAACACATCCTGCTGTTCCTGCTCCAACTATGATGAAATCGTATTCAGAAAGTAAATCAACATGATTTAAGTAGTTTTCATTGTACAATTCAGTGTTTTTATTGAAGATCTCTATAAGAGACAAAATCTCTTCAGGTTTTTGACTGCCAATCGGAAATGCAAATGTAAATAAAATGCACAGAGTGGTCCACATTGTCACTTTCCGAGGAAATGTATCTGTAATCGTAAAAATAAATTCCTTTATTAGGGATTGACTTTTGAAACCAGGAACCAAACCGAACCATTTCTGTTATTTTGAGAAAATATTTAAAACAATTTCTTACCTTTTAATCGTTGGTAAGTGAAGTAAATATACTATTTTAAAACTTTATAACGTATTATTTGTACGTTCATAATTTATTTTACTATTTTATTATTATAATTTTAGAAATCCAACATCGCAGTTGTATTTTACTTCTTAATTATTCTACATAATGTAAACCACTTAAGCAAGTACAACATATTTATAGACTCCAGGAACTCCAATAAATAGTATACAAAGCTAATGACGAATATTATACCTAGTATCTAAAATTAATTACGGGAGAGCGTGCACATACCTACTTTCGACCAGTGACCAATTTAACAAAATTATAGTGGGCATTAAAACAATTTTATTTGAATTAATAAGTAGATACTATTTATTTACTCATTTTATTTTGCATTTGTAGAGAAACCCAGCCTAGTTATATGTAAAAAAAAATATACATCCCAACTTCTAAAGCCAATTGCACCTAATCAGGCAGTTTTCGTTTGATCATCCTCGCCATGCATGAGAGAAGCAACAATTGTTATGAATATTTATGTAAACGTTCTAGTTCTACTACACTCAAATATTCTACTATTAGTCTTCTCTAAAAATGAAATTATGTTACATGTTTATTTTATGACAATAAAATTAACGTGGATTGACGTGACACATATTATTTGGATGTTATGGAATTCACTTTTGTTAATCTGTTTAACTGCCTTATAATTTCAAACACTAAAATCATACGACACAATTTAAGTGTTTACTTTATTAACCTCAGCCTAGTGCACGCTTATCTGTCTGATCCGTCTGAAAACACGGATGTATTTTTAGCAGCTTAGGCTATGAGAAATAAAAAACACATGAATTCAAGTTTTTTTTTGCGCAAACGATTATCTCTGTTCTCTGTTATTTAAACAGCTAATTATTAATACAAAATAACTGGCTAACAGGGGACCAACTTTTTACTACTTTGGCAGGCTACATTTTCCAAGGGTACGTACACTTATTACAAAAAGGGACGTATTAAACCTTACCTTTATTTCAAAATACCTATTCAACGACGACAAACACGAGGGTTTAAATGGTAGTTTAAATGTTCCTCTATATGTTCCTATGTGTATGTGTAATGTCTCTTAAAAATTGTAATATTACATAGTTTCGTGCATTTGCAGAAATTCAAAAAAATAAGGATGGACGGACAGAAGGTTGAACGGACAGATGGACGGAAACTCTGATGGCCAGATGGGTGGACAAAACGAACTTATAAAGTAGTTGATTGAATCAGGCGTTACTTTGCACAAGTCAAAAACTGTTTTTCTGACGAATCTCTAGTGTAATTCAGCTTCTACGTTGCTTCAAGTAAAATAAGAAATTTGGAATAAACATCAAAACAATTATTCCTCAATTTGGAGACTAACTGGACATCTGAAAATACCTAATAAAAATATTTTGGAGCTCTACTAAGGAGTTAATTAGCAGAAAACCCTGAATATATAGCTGACATTTAAATCAAAGCCATTTTTAATTTTTTGTATTCACAATCTAATCATTACGTATATACTTGACGCATCAAGATACCATCACGGCTTAAAAAAAACAAAACAAGAAGCGCGCCAACGTCTCGTCAGTCGGCAACTAGCCTCACTTCGGTGCGCTTCCGACAAAGCCATAGTACTATCGCTCGACTCGGGGTTAAGCATTCACTACCCGACGACCGTAAAGTGATATTCAGGAACTGTCCTGCCGTTTCGTGTCTACCTTGTGAATTCGTGATAAGCTCAACAGTGTTTCCTCATTTTCATCGCACGATTTCCCACCGTACACCCACGATGTGTCTGGTGACGATGATGATGGCCGACGTGCAGTCTTTCCGACATACTTACCTATTAACATTATCATAAAAACGTCTATAAAAACCTGAAAAGAATTGTTATAAACAACCATGCTCGGTAACTATTATAATTGACTATAATTCTTATGCTATGTTCATTTAAGATTTTGCAGCAAACTAACGAACCTTTAAAGTACCTTTCTAAGACAAGCTGTAGATTCAAAACTGCAGCCGCAAACTGCAAGTTACAAGCTAAGCTAAGGTTCCTATGAATTTGCATGAATATAATTTCGAGCAGGGTGACTTTGCGGCGTGTAGTCACGGTGCGCAGTGACGGCAGACTCAGCACCAGTGGCTGGCAATGCTGGCGTGTGCGATCTGCAGCCTATCTCGGAATAGAAATGGCCGCGACTGCAGGCAACAAAGCGGTCGACTGCAACTACAGGCCGCAATGCCGCCTGCGGCTGTAGTCTGCACCTCATCTCGGAAAGGTACCTTTGTAGTATTGCCAGTTTCACCGTGCCTGTCTGACTGTCAGTAGGCCATTGTATTTTTTTTTACTAACAATATAGCGCTAGTTGTTCATGTAAAATAAAATTATAAATAAAATTTGGTATACGTATAGATAATAATTATACAGTTAATATAATATATTAATATACCAGGGAAAAATAATAGTAAAATATTTTAAAATCTAAGGGTAGGTACCACTCTAACTTGGATAGAAGGATAAAAAAACCATAAAACCTAAAAAAAAGGAAAGGATGTTAACCTACTCCATCAAGGGAGGTATTGGTAAAACGAGGAATTTAAATCATTGTAAGTTTTTCAAATATATGACTATTGAAAGAGGCTATTTTTACAAGCTTTTATTTCACGTGCAAATGTTAGTTTGTTAAATTCAAATCTTGCAAGTTGAATAAGAACCAGTTTCTTCTAACCAATTTTGCTGAAATTGTGCATACGCTTAATTTTTTTTAGAAGAGTTTGTTGGTTTTATTTTGTGCCAGTCAAGGTTTAATCCTGAACGCATTATTGTAAAATACTGAAAAATCTTGATTATTTTTGCACAAACTACAATAGGTACTTTGTATTTCAAATGACAATACAATAATTTGATATCATCGTACTGATCCGATTATGACCACACTGACTAGAAGGTGGTAAGTAAAACTTTACAATGGCTTATACTTAATCCAGAAATTTGGTTTTGAGCTAATGAGGTTTAAATTTAGAGGCTGTCTAATGAAAGTATAGACAGAAAAAGCGCGTCACTTTAAATAAATCTGCGTTGGAACCCCAAAATTAGTATAAAATGCAAAAATTACTGTTACCAAAAAAAATAAAAAAAAGTATCAAGTGAGTTTATTCCAGGTATTTCATACTAATTTTTGGGGTTCCAGGGCCGATATTTTTAAATTTGCCGCGCTTTTTCTCTCTTCTTTATCTCTTCTTTCATTAGCCAGACTCTAGACCAGGGAAGATGTTGTGTAACATACAGATGTACGTATAGCCCGACACAGCAATCTTAAAGGTTTTGTTTTAGGTTTTGCTACTCGAAATTTGAAGGTTACTTACTGGTAGCCATTTTGAAAATCTAACACGGCTATGCACAAACGTTGTAATTAAAATAACAGTTTAATCCAAGAAATCTAAAATTTATAGATAGGTATTAACACAATATACTATACTGAATCGAAATAAAAATTTCTTTAATACAAATAATATGATCAAAACATACTGTCACAAATTCATATTAATATTAGATAGGTTAAATAATTATTGAATATTTACGAATATACCCCAATCCTGTTTTATCATATCAGCACCTTTTTCAGCTATCATGTATGTGGGTGCATTTGTATGGACTGAAACTATTTCAGGCATTATACTAGCATCGATGACTCTCATATTTTGAATGCCGCGAACTCTCAGTCTTGGATCTACAACTGCTGTTTGATCATTTTCTGCACCCATTTTACAAGTTCCAGACGGATGATAAATAGTAACAGTGAATTTTCGAGCCTGGCAAGCGAAATAAGCGTCACTACCAAAATCGCCTTCTGGTAAGCAATCCTTTATTGGATTTTCGTACATTTTGGCTCCTAATTTGACCATAGCTGGCTGTTTTACTATATCGATAGCTGTTTTGATACCTGCGATAATTTTTTGCATATCTTCCTCATGCTCGAAATAGTTTGGAATTATTTTTGGATGTGTTTTTGGATCTCGACTTCGCAGTAAAATTTTCCCTCGTGATTTTGGTCGCATCAACATCGGATATATCAAAAATGAGTTAGTGAGTGACCCATAAGTTTCTATGTAGGTTTCGTCATACCCAAACATCTTTTGGAGGCCTAAATAAGATTCACCAGACGTAAAAAGTAGTTCTACATCCGGTTGGAGCGTTTTATTTAATTTGTCCCTATGATTCATGAATATTAACGCCTCGATACCACCAGGTAGCGATAATGGGCTTTTATGATTTTTAAACCAACCTATAACTGATTCTAAGTATGTAGAATTGTTTTCAGGTGGAAAAATTGGCGAGTCAACTAAAAAATAGAAGGCGCCCATAGCAATATGATCCATCAAATTTTTTCCAACTGGCAAGTCTTTAACTACTTTGATGTTAATTGACTCCAAATGCTCTTTGGGTCCGATTCCTGATAACATGAGCAGTTGTGGGGAGTTTATTGCTCCAGCTGATACAACTACTTCTTTTCTCGCTAATATTGTCTGCCGTTTATTATTTATTTTTATTTCTACGCCTAACACTGTAGCGTTTGAATCATCTAGTAATAATTTTGTGACAAAAGTATTTGTGCTGACATGGAGATTATATCTATGTTTGACAGTATTAAGATATGCTCTATTTGAACTATGTCGAGTGCCATTTTTGAGTGTTAATTGTAAATATGAAACTCCTGATGGTTCAGGACCATTATAATCAACATATTTAAAACCCAACTCTTGAGCCGCTTTTACCCATTCTTTTCCTGTTTCTGTTCTAAAAGGCGCATATTCAATGTTAAGATATCCACCTTTGCTGTGATACTTTGGGTCAAACTGTGATGGGATGTTGAAGTTCTCAATTTTCTTAAAATATGGCAGAACATCCTGCCATCCCCATCCATCGTTCCCCATTGATTCCCAATTATCATAATCTTCTTTAGACCCTCTTGTATAGATCATGAAGTTGAGAACGCTAGACCCTCCTAGAACTTTTCCTCTGGGCCAAATGCATTGTTTAGTTTTTTTTCCGCTGCAGTATTTTTCTGAAGGTTCCGTTTTATATTTCCAATTAGCTGACGTAAATTGAAGATTAGCTGCATTAATAGGTATATCCATTATAATGTTTTCATTGCCTCCAGCTTCTATGAGTAGTATTTTCCAGTCTGAGATTTCAGATAATCTGTTTGCGAGAACACATCCTGCTGTTCCTGCGCCAACTATGATGAAATCGTATTCAGAAAGTAAGTCTATTTGATTAATGTGGTTTTCATTGTACAATTCAGTGTTTTCATTGAAGATCTCTATAAGGGACAAAATCTCATTAGATTTTTGACTGCTAATCGGCAACGCAAATATAATTAAAATGCAGAGAGTGTTCCACATTGTAGTTTTACAATGATTATGCACCTACAAAAAAAAGTACCTTTAATGACCTATATTTTAAAATCAGATCATTATGTCAGATTGTATTTAGAAACTAGACATCTGAATTTAAATGAACCTTTCTGTAGTCTAGATAAAAATATCTCTTACCGTTTTGTAGTTTAGAGTAGTAGTAAATTAGGTATGATATTAAAAAAATTATATTATCTAGCAGTATTTAATTTAAATTTATATTTTCACAGGACTAACATCAAAGTTGTATTTTGTATCTAAATTCAAATCTACAATGCTGAAAACTTAAACAGTCACAGCAAAGACAAGAACCTCGACTTATAATAAATATACCTAGCTAATTACGGTAATTGTAGTACCTAAAATTATTTGTTGGTGATCGTGCACTGAACGATTTTCGCCCAAAACAACTTTTTTTAAATAAGAGGCTTTCTTTTGACCGCCATCTCACCCGGTGTTAAGTAATGGTGCGATCTACGATGAAAATACTTGCCTAGAAAAATCTGATTCACTCGTGATTAGAATACATACATTAAAACTATCGAGGAAGATCCATTCAGTCCGCCTATTCCACAGACTAACAGTTCGCATAATAAAAGTGGAACTAAAGCGCTTCGAACGGATTTTCGGAACATCAACCATAAAGCAGTGTCGCCTTTTCGTGCCATTTCGCTCTGGCATTTCGATAGAAAAATGGGCAGAAGGAAATTAGATCATGCAGTTCCAACGCACATTTTCAGAAATGTCAGATAAAAAACAATTATTCACATGGCTGATACGTGTGTACAGTTTTAAACTATTTTCATTAAATAAGTGGGTTGGTAAGGCACAATAAAAATCTTTGAGTAATTTTACTCTTCCTTTAAATTTTTTGTTTTTTTTTGTTTCCAAGTCACTGTCACGAGTGAATCTTTTCTTCTAGACAAGCGTGCTCCATCGTAGACTACTTATCAGGCGAGTTGGCGGTCGAACGCAAATCGATTATTAAATCAAATAATTAAATACATGGTTGTGTTATCTATATATATATATATATATATATATATATATATATATATATATATATATATATCTATATATATATATATAAAGCTTTCGTGAAAATGCATCTAACTGATGGTGAAAACCACATCAAAATCCGTTGCGTGGTTTAGGAGCTAGCGGCCATCCAGACATAAAGACAGACAAACGCAGAAAATGACTTCAATTTATTCTATGTAGAGATAGAGATAGAGAAGAGATAAAGATTTAGCTCCAACCACAAGAGTGTCACAACATAGATATTTAGGGACTGTACTTAATTACGATCCTCCTAATGCACGCTGACCTTTACTAAAGTCAATTCCCACGATTGTATTCTTTGCAGAAATATATACAATAATTATTTCAAAAAAATATACAACTTAGTGACGAGATTATCTCCTGATGATACAAGCGTCACGGTTGGTCAATACTATTCAGTGCCACTCAAAAATTACCTTTGACAGTCCAAAACCCTGCGCGTCAATACCATATTCTCCTCGCCTTGAGATATGAAATGATATAGGTACCCAGTAACAACACTGGAAACACATCAGCAGCCATTAAACGTCCACTGCTGGACAAAGACCTCCCTCTTAGAGAGGGGTGTTGCCATAATCCCCACGCTTGGCAGGCGGCTTGGGGATCGCAGTACGTTCACCGTGTACTAATAGGATGCTGCTGCCTATCCTCCGGTGGTTCTGGTCACTGTTTTAGGACGTACCCGGGTCCACTGGAACACTGGAAACATTGGTCTTGAATTAGGAACGCAGTAATATGTGCACACTGCTACTTGGCTGAATTTACAGATAAATTTAATGGAATAATATGTATGATAGTATGACATTAATATAAGTAAAATTTTGCGTATTATATTTCTACCTTACCTAGGTAGATAATAACGATATAAGTTTTTAAAACAACGATAATTAATGCATAGAAATTAGTAACTGAATAATTTTGACGTTTTTATAAGCTTGTGTATAATTATTTAGAATTCTACATTGTTACCGAAAATATATAAATATATAAAATTCGGTTTTATACACTATGTGCGTGATGCTAAAAATTACTTTGTAAAGTTATTATAATTCACCGGATTGTTTCGGATCACGGATGACAGACTTTGTCATCCATGATCCAAAAATACCTTAACAGACAAGATCTCATGGAATAGCATAGTCCAATATTGGTAAATTACTCTTACAGCTACATTTTCAAACAGAGTTTTTATATATAAAAAAAAATCATTAGAACAAATTCACAACACAATACTCATCATCGCGCATCGTATGATATAGCTCAAGTAGATGGGCCCGAAGGAAACATTTTCATTGGATGATTTGGGTTGTTTTAATTCAATCAGGCGCAAGGGACTAACGAGGGTTTCGTCTTAAATCAACACAAGGGAATGTGTGAATACACCCTTATTGTTTTACTAGGAAATAGGATTTTACTAATCTATTTAATCTATCAGAGCGTTATATTTAGCACTGTTCAAATATTAGTCTTATTTTTCACTTGTTTATACAAAAGAAAGTATTGTTTTAGCATTCGCTATATAGGGGATTATAAAAAGTTTAAGAATCTTAGTTTTAGTCAAAAAGTTTTTATATATTTACATATATATAGTAAATCAAGATCATAGGTATAACGCTAAGCCGTTATTGTCTCAAATAGTACAATTGGAAGAAAAAACTACTTCTATTTAATCGGCTAAAACAAGATCCAAGGACGTTTTATACCCTAAGGGTGCGACCAAACTGAATGACATTTACTCTTATATCACCCAAGTCATTTCATGAACGTTTACTAATCAAAATGTTGCTTTAATATGAAATAATACCACTGAACTAATACCTACCAAACAAAAATATAATCATCAAATTCTATTAATAATTTGGCGGAGTAATCGCGTAATAAACATACAAAAAATATACAGTCGAATTGAGAACCTACTCCTTTTTTGAAGTCGGTTAAGAATCCTCGGTAATAAAACACTAATGACTGACACCAAAAGACAAAGCTAGCCAAAAGGTGGCTCCTTAAAAGTTAAGCTCATTTTGATGTCTGCTAAAAGATCTCGACTGTGAAATTAGGCAAGCATAGCGAGTTTCATTTTGTTGAGAGCTGTAAACAGGGCTGCTTATCCGGTTGTTATCCTGAATTTTGCATTGTACAAAGTTTTACGTCGTTCATGTTTTTATTACGAGTATTAATTCCTACAACAAGTTTAGTGTGAGTACTTGACACGGGTTAGTATTTTAGAGTATGTTTTTTTTTAATATAGAACAGCAAATTTTTTGAAAGTGAGAAGTGAATGTGGTTGTTTATGATTAGTAAAATGACTTCTTTTCGGTTAAGTAACACCGTTCCGTGCAACCCTGTAGAGGGACCAACAACCGTTTTCGTAGTTGATTAGGCTTATCATATTTTAAAATAATAAATTATTCTTTTTTAGCCTGTCTGTCTGTCCGTTTGACTTTTAACGGCTATATAATTCGAACCGTGATAGATAGCCAGTTGATTTTCACAAAGTAACGGTGTTACGGTGGATTAACTACGAAATGATAATAAAGTAAAAACTAAAGCGAAGGGACCACACAACAAAAGCTTTTACAAACGTATTTTATTTTATTTGCTCTCGTGGCAACGGTAACACGCACAAGAGTCAGACGTGGCATGATTATAGTACACATTCTAAACTCAAATAAAAAATAAAAACTACTGGCCAAGTGCAAGTCAGGGAAAAAATTCTGTTCACGAAAATTAAGCAACGTTGAGCGTGGTCGGTATTGGATGGGTAATTGCCTGAACGTGATTTTGCCTTTACACAATTTTTTATACTTAGTAGTTAAAAATTTATGTGGTGGTACGGAACCTTCAGTGTGTGACTCGTACTTGGCCGGTTTATTTAGTTAACGTGGTGAAGTTTGTCGATGATAAGTAACCGACTTCAGGAGGAACATAAACTCATAGTGATGGAGAGGAAAATTATGCACAAGATTCTGGGTCTAGTACAAAGAGAAGATGAGAGTTGGAGGCAGAAAAGGCATGTTTATTGAGAAGCATGCCACTGAGTCAAATTTCATGGAAGAGACCAAAGATAGATAGGCCAACTGCTGAGAATGGGAGAACTGCCACGAATTACAATATCAAGAGGGCGTGGTATATAGACCATACATCGTGACTCGCGACTTCACGAGCTCCAAATCGTTGACTAGCAAGAGACCTGACAAGTGAGGGATCCCTTGTGTTGGAGGCCAAGACCCACTTCGGGTCTCTGCGCCAGTGGAGTAAGTAGTAGTAGGGGGAGGTTCTTAATTTAATGCGTTTTTTTTGTGTATACCTAGATGTACCGAATATTATGACATTGGTGAATCAATAATTTATGTAATCAATTCGTGTTGTTTATTTATGTGTTCTTTTTTTATTATTGAGAAGAAGCTCTCGATGTGGTCCCACAAAAAAAAACATTCACTTTAGCTCCATAGTTTTTATCCAGCTCCAATGGTAAGAATAATTTTGTACAAGCGCCTGTTGTTTTCGCAATACTAATAATTTTGTTCGACCACTTACATTTAATTTTAGTTTGAAGTTGGTTTTTTGTATTGATAATTATTTCCAGTAGTGATACTCTGTGATACGGTGACAAAATATTTGTTAGGTTTAGCACCTTAGTTAAGTACGATTACTTTTATACTGATGTTGCGTTGCTAAGAGATTTCAAAATAAACATTGTAGATAATTATTTTCAATGCTCTGGAACAATACAGTTTGTTCAAATTATGTAGTCTGCCAGAGGCAGTGCCGCTGTTGTGTATTTTACATGACATTAAAACCCAATTTAAGAAAAGTTCCTTAGTTCCCAATAAAAATCTTTAGAATTTCCCAAAGGTTGAACAGACTTTATAAAGTCATAGTATATACGAATTAATGTTTATTTTTTGAGGATGTGTGTACTATATTGTGGATTTTCTTTTCTTTAGCAATATTAAATCGTTTACTATAAATAGCACAGATTAAAATAGAACAAGTATGAAATAAAGTTGTTGACCTGTTTTTTTCTCCTACCGTGCACTCGGAATCATTTCGTGACCGCGATCCGGTCATTTAATCGCTTAGCAATTGCATTGCGTGTGACCCCTTTTTTCTTTGAATCTTTAGTTGTGATTTTATGAGTCTTTAGTTTTAAATATAAGAAGTCAGACTTTTATACTTGCATAAAGTCGGGTTTCTACCAAAACTATGTAAAGCGGAGCTATTTTGATGTTATTTTTAAAGAAGGAATTGGTTTTGGTCGTGTTTTATTATCTGGCATATTAGACGCGTTACCCATTTCTCCTACACATTGGTTTAGTAGACACCACTCCTAATTTGTAATTATACCAGCTCCGCACCGCGGCATAACCTGCTTAGAGAAACTGTAAAAGCTATCTTATCACGGGAATACCAGGAATGAAAGGGGCAAAAACCCGCAATGAAGAAAAAAATCCAAATAACAATTCAAAATCAAAATTGTATTATTATGATGTATGTATTATGATGTTATGTATTGTGAGATTTTCTTCCTTGTTTCAAAATTGTGTATATCAACTTACATTTCAGATGTACTTCCTGTTTAGCTTTTCTGACAAAATAAAGGCACGCAAGGTTCCAAAACGCCCTAGAATGGCCGTCTCTGCTGATCCACATTTCTAACAGCTATCACGAATTCAATTCGTTCTCTCAAAATGGGTTTGACGCGGTGACCTGCATTTTGATAGGGACGTGTTTTGTTTGGCGCCAATTAATGTGCCCAATGTGCTGGAAATGCCAATTGATACAATGTCCAACGTTCACGGCACGCTGACTTCCATTGAAATTAATTGGTCCAGTGAGAATTTGTTAGGGGACCGTTGAATTTGTTGAAAGTATACACGGTTTATTTATTATGCAAAGAATTTACGTTACCATTGAGCTTATTAGAGACTATGGTATTATGTTGTCCTATATGTATAAAAATCTTCAAAGCAGTATAAAATACAAGGTTAAACGGAACGGTGATACTAAGTCGAAAGGAGGCCATCAACATTTACTACTGGCCCTGAAATCGCGCAAAAAAACAGCCTTAGAAAAATTTCATTAACACTTAACGAATACTATATGAACTAGGTGATATTTTTTCGCAATTTTCGGGTTGGTACCACACAAAAAATTGTTCATAATGATGAATACAATGGCCTTCTTTCAACTTAGTACTGCCATTCTGTGTAACCTTGTGTAGGTAGGTACCAAAATAAAATTGTACAACAATACTTTTATGTGAGCCGGTACATTCGATCAATTTAGAAATATACTAACTAGCACTAAAATAGGAAAAATAATATTAAATCTGGTCATAAACACAAATTCAATAAACAAAAACAATGTCATAATTATGTCAAAAATTAAGTAATAAATTATTTTACTAAAATCAATCACAATCTGGGTGTCTTCAAATCACGAGTGAATCGGTTACTTCTAGGCAAGCGTGCTCCAACGTAGACCGCATCATCGCTTAACATCAGACGTGATGGTGGTCAAACGCAAGCCTATTATTTATTTAAAAAAACACAAGAAACTTAAGTACAGGCTAAAGTTTTTATTACTCAAACATTGGAACAAACTTCTCGACTGGGTATGATTCCATGTCATTTAAAAATAACTTATTTGTTTTTTAGTATAATTTAAGAAATCACATCGCGTAAACAATAAAATAATTGAGCACCAATGATACGCGCGCACTTTTTTTTTAAAGTAGGTAGTGTATTAGGGTGGTTGACCTCTGCGTCTCGTTTCGTGTTTTTTGTATTTGTTTTTCATTGCTTCTTTGAGATTTTTTTACCCACGACGCAAACAGAGGGGTGTTTTAGTTTCACGTGTACCTATATCTGTGTGTGGTAGCTCCCAAACGGGCGAACCGATTTTGAATTTAGTATCCTTTTGTATTGTAAGGTATAGAAAGCTATAGGAATTCAAGAAAATCTGTTCTGCCGTTTGATCTATTCTATCGGGGCTGAATAAAATCAATTTATAACTGTTAAATCATCATCATCAGCTTACATTCCTTTCGCTAATATTTTGTGTTTTGAGCTAATCTTGATCAGATTGGAAGACCGTCAAGAAATATAATATAAAGCTCCTACACATTTGCTCCATGTATTTTTACGAAATATAATAACACAAAACACTGTTTTAAACACCCCACTGACTTCCCGTGAACATGGTGCATGTAACTGCGCCGAAATATTGGGAGCTCATTCCACAACCTTATTACGGTAAATATCCCGTAAATAATCATATAACTTATAATAACATACTCATCAAAAAAGTTTTTTTTTTGTGGTCTAAATACAGACTTCAAAGTTTCGCATTACATTCCTTCTCAATTAAGACCGCGTAAAGTAATTGCAATTAAATATCTACAACATTTTATTCTATAACATTTTAGTTTTTTGTTTGGAAGAAAAATACAAATTATTAAAATTAATGGAACTAAATTTTGTTAGGTAAATTATATTACAGAAGTTTCCTAACCCTGTACACGAAGGTATAATATTTGTGTGTACCTACTGAACACCTTATTTCGTTTCGTGTCAAATTACCTGATGGAAAATAATGTTTATGTAGGAAGGTTCTTGTAGATTCTCGACCAATTTTAATTCGCCTCACGTCTGAAGTGTTCTTGACTTGTCATAATGGGTCGGCATACAACACTCGACCAGATAGCGTAAAATAAACACAATGGTGAGCTCCATTACTTTTTGTAGGTTTTTTTTAGAATGATCTGGAACTTTTGATGTAAGATGCTGAATGAAAATACGACAATCAATCGATGTCTCTGAAAAAAGTTGGCCGTCACGGGACGCTCGGCAGGTGTGAAACATGACGGCATAAACAAGGCGTCACGCCGTTTGCCATCACGACATACGAGTCGGTTTTACTGCCAAGGCGCGTAAAAAGATGTTTAACATCAAAAGTCGAAGTACAGTCCAGAGAACTAGGAAGGCTTTTACCTTTTAGTAGTTTCTGCTTTCCCCATATTTTCCCGAAAAAATAAATGAGATATTCAACATAGTAATTCCGCCAGCATGCTGGGTACGCTACCTAGTGATAGTGGGCTTGAGCATTTGGATTGTCTTTAGACCTTAGTTATTAAGTTTTTCTTTAGTTTTCCGTTTGATAATTTAGTGTTAGTTAGCTTGTATTTTGTTTAGTTAATAAAGGCATGTGCCCGGTAAAAAAATTACCTACATAATCAGTACATAATTGCTAAACTCCGTGTCGATTAAGGATTGTACTATAAACAAAGTATATAAGCAATCGTGGAAGACCAGTCCATGTCCAACGATGACTTGATAATATACAAGTTTTGGGGTAATAAATAGACAAAATTAGCGCCAAACAGGGCAAATTCGCGAAAAAGTGAAGGGCAGAATGAGCTGCTTATTGTGATGATGATAAATCTTGTGTTTTTTTGTAGACAGAAATTCGATAATCTCGAAATCTATAACACCAACTCTATAATTAAGTACACCTAATAATGAAGGTATTTAAGTATTTGAACGATACGATAATAACTCGGTTAAATCGGTTCAGATTAGAGTATTTTGGATATTTTGCCTAATTTAATGCTGGCAGCCCGCATCACCAAATTCTTCACAATTTGGAACAAAAAATCATAATTATGCCTCACTGTTACATAAACATATTTTTATACTGAACTTACCTACCTTTCAATAGAAAACTTTCAGAAATTCAACAGATTTTGTTTCGCTTCAGGAACGTTCCATTTTTTTTATAACAGGATCGCGTTTGACCGCCAACACGCTTAATGTTAAGCCATGTTGCGGTCTACGGTGAAGCATGCTTGCCAAGAAGAAATCGATTCACTCGTGTATTAAAGTGATTTAAAGATTGTAACTATCGAAGAAAAAAAACAACAGTACATCCGCATTCCACGTAC
Organism: Agriopis marginaria; assembly: GCA_932305915.1. Lineage (NCBI taxonomy): Eukaryota > Metazoa > Arthropoda > Insecta > Lepidoptera > Geometridae > Agriopis > Agriopis marginaria. Next base: position 7,546,332 of record OW029926.1, read on the forward strand.
TAGCAGTTCGCACGATAAAAGTGGAATGAAAGCGCTTTGTACGGGTTTTCGGAATATCAACCATAAAGTGGTGACAATTTTTCGTGCCCATGATTTTGATATTATACCTACCTACAAGATAGATATCAAAGTACTTCAAAAATCACGGGCAAAATAAACTATCCTTGTAACATAAAAAATAAAAAAGGTACTCTCACTCTACTTAAAACGACGTTCCAGATTCAGTAACAGTATTTTCGATATCAGAACTTTCTTGGAATAATTTTTGGCATCTCCCTCGTTTTCCATTTCAAGCCTTATAAAACCTTATTTTACATTCGCGGTAAGCGTAAATATTAATGGAGCTATTACAATAAAATATGGGTAATCTTCATGTCGAGTTGAAGATTTTTTTCTTATAATGCTAATTTTACTTTGAGTGAATTCAAGTCGAATCATTGGTCTGGGAGCTTTCGAGCTGGTCTAAGTAATGGTAATCCGATTTCAAATTATTAATAATCCAGAATTTATTCTGACTTTTATTATGCTGAACATCGGATTTTAGGTACTGGATCGTATTTGAGAACTCATAAATTAAATACAAAGCCAACTTTTGATATGAAACTTTAAGGTCTACAATAAGTTATAAAATTTTCAATTGTTTCACAGACGTGCAAGACTTTTTGGGCTGGTTTTCGTTCATATTTCATGACCAACTACAAACGATATTGATCTTATAAGACACAAGGTTGCATTCCTTGGACTTAAGACTGGTTCTATGAATTTTCAGCATAGGTTCTTAAAAACAAAAATTCGAAGAAGAAAAACCTGCGACGTCAGATATTCTAATAGCTGATGAAAGAATGTCCCGAACTGAACTGAGGTTATAAATAACTTCATTATAAGAATAGCACCTGATGATGATGAATTGTTTTTCGATTTCTACGTATTTGGGGATTTACTGATTGTGTTACAATACTACTAAAAACAGATTTGAACTCAAAGTAAAGTTTGTATCAATTATCAAGTTTACAGAAATTAATTTAAAGCTCCATAAATAACTCGACTCTGTGGTACCAAGAACTCTGTTAATTAATTTGCAAACCTAAATTCCTAGTATGAGTAGAACAAGGAACCTGGGGCCTTACGGACAACAGCTATTGCGGCACCTAATCCGCTCAGAAAATCACGCGAACGTGAACCTTATCGCGCCCAGATACGGTTTGCAGTCGCGTGATTTTCCAACTGAGCGGATTAGGTGCCGCAATAGCAGTTGTCCGTAAGGCCCCTGGTGCCTGAAACAGTTATGTTTACGAAGCCTTAAGAAGTAAAGGGAAACACTTCTCATCATAAACTCTGGCAAACGTAAGCTGATAATGCCTTGGTCGGACTGTTTCTCTTGGAAAATAAGCTCGATCTAGAAAAGATGTTGCTTATAAACACGTAAGTACTTGTTGTTTGTTGTGCTATTGTATAGAATTAAACTCGGGCCAAGCATTTATTTGCCCTGACATTATATACATTTCCTTTAATATTTCACTGTAGTATATCGAGTACCTGCTACAATTTTACGTTAAAAAACTAGCGAAAGTGTTTAGAATTCGTGATTTTCATTCTGCTTTTTACAATGTTATTGCAGGTGTCAGAGCAAATAAACAAATAGAAAAAGTGTAAGCTACATCACACCTGTGCCAGTTGTGCTGATGCTAGGTACTGATTGGGGGTTCCCAATCAGTACCTAGTGTGGAAATATTGCTGTGTTTCAGTTTGAAGGGCAATATTTGCAGTGAAATTACTGAACATAAAAATAACGACGAGCGCAATGCATTAACACGTAGAGTTTTGAACTTTTTAGTACAGTAGGCTAAGTACGGATATTTGCTACGTAAAAGTACGTATCTAATTTCATAGCATTTTGAATTACGTGGATATGAATGGTGGTTACGCAAAAAGGGTGTACTAAACCGAAAGCGTTCCATAGTACCCACCATAATGAATAACTTTTACTAAGAGAGCAACTCTGAAATCGCTGAAAAAAATATCAGCTGTCCCATAGAAAAGTGTCATTGACACTCGATAAAATGCTTTCAGGGTTGGTCCCATACAAAAAAAACCGAAATAATGACTACTAAGGCTTTTGGCGTAAGTCTCATAGGAGTCGCGAGGTCACTTAGATAAAATGTAAGAAGCGACGCTTCAATGTGTAAAATTGTATCCCCTACAAACAAGTACTTATTCATTTAAACCGAATCGATGATAAATTTACTCTACTTTGTAGGCTCACAGGAACTTCGTGAGAAGAGCTGTTATTTTTTATGTCTAAGTGTAAGACACATCTGTGTCGACGAAAAACGTATATTGTAACACGTTGTAAAGGTGCTATAAAGATATTCGATCCGGCTTTAGTAACGACTGTTTTATGGCACTATTTTATATCATGTTTTTCTTACTGACTTTCATACGTGACGTAGATAAGAAACCCTTCCTCTCTGCACGTGTATCTTTGAGTCATCTGCCGAAATTAAAGCATTTTATAGGCTTATGTCATCGAGATACAATACAGAAATGGAGTCACAATCGTGCCAAAGAAAAAAACGAACCAAAACTCGGCGCACGCTTCGAATAGCGCCGACTTTTTGGTTAGTTACAAGGTAACCGCGATCCGACTACAACGCCGCGCAATGCCAAAGCTACGATGACATAGCGGACAACTAACGTTGAATACTATGCAAGCGACATAACGTCTAAATTGGAGTAAATGTTGCATTGATTTATTTATTTATTTAATCGATATAATGTATGTACAATAACGATCGGATGTTTTTTTATTGTTTTCACTGAGAGATTGTAACTCTATAGGAATTTTATCTCAATGGCTTACGTCGATTACTAGAGATTTTTCATTACTACAGAGCCAGGAATCATTGTTCATAAATTAAATACAAAGTTTAGATTATGCATAATCTGCTGTAAAAAACATATGAATATAAATAGCAGTGCTAATTATTACCTCACACTTGCACATTATGGCTGTCTATACTCACACAAACAACCGGCGTGAAAAAATAAATCAGTCTGGATTTACGCTGTCACGTTGCCTTGACGCTCTTAGTTTTTTATTTGTATTAATTGGTTTTTCCGTTGTTATGTTGGATTGTTGAGTTTATTGTTTATATATCTATATGATTCCATACTATCCTAGTGCTTAAAATGAGTTTATTTTACCTACAAAACAATTTTTGCATACACAATGGTACATGACAGTCATGTATAATCTATAGGAATCTGCTAATACTACTTTTTTGCAATGCAAGTGCAAGCTGCCATTTTAGATTTGTTTCTTTAATTAACTAAGTAATGAGAAAGTATAAACTCAAACTCAAAAAAGAAATGGCGTATTACTCATTGGACATTATGCTAATCGACTGAGTGAAGCAAAAGGTATCAAAGTCTGCGGCGTAGGCTTTGTTGTCTGTAGGTTCTATGGGAACGAATTGGCGTTTTGCATGGATGTAATTATGTACGTTTGTTCGACGATAACTTCCGTACCATTAATGCGACCTCATAAAATTTTGTACAATACAATACAATTCAAAAACACTATACTGACACCATCATAATCAGCCTTTTAACAGTCCACTGCTGGACTTTTGCCTACCCCCGAAAGAGTGATTGGGCCATATGCACCACGCTGGCCCAGTGCGGGTTGGTTGATTCACATACACCATTGTATTCCTTCTCCGTACGTATGCAGGTTTCTTCACGATGTTTTCCTTCACCGAAAAGACAGTGGCATGAAAATCCGTACATAAGCTCCAAAGAACTCATTGGTACGGGCCCGGAGTTTGAACCCGCGACCTCACGCTTTCAAGTCTAGCGGTCTACCAAATGGGCTACCACGGCTTTACTGACAGCACAAAAAGTATATTACCAGAAGAATACATGTCATGCATATTGCATATAATAAATTTTTGCAAGTAGGTATGCAAGTTTTTTTTTTATAATCACTTGGCTTGCGTTTGGCCGCCTACTCGCCTGATGTTATGCGATGATGCGATCTACGATGAAGCACGCTTGCCTAGAAAAAACCGATTCACTCGTGATTTGAAGACACCCAGATTGTAACTATCGGGAAACACGCATTAAGGAAGCGCATAAAACCCTTTAAACTTTGAATAAAAGAGCTGATAATCTGGTCTAATATCAGTAGTCTGATTACTTAGTCTGATGATCGGACTAATGAGACTATTGTATCTGTATAATATGTTTCAGTAGTCCGGTATTATAGATAATCGGACTTTTATTTCGATGTTTACACCTTTGACGGATCAGTGACGGACTAACCTTTACACTGCGATGCACGCACTGCACTTAAAAAAATCATAAGTTTTCATACAGATTTTCACAATGTTATTACAGCTGTCAGATGCATTTTCTCAGCGGCTGGATTGTAGTAGGATTCGCATACTTATTTGGTTGTTTCTACAAAGGCGTATTGATCGTAACCCATTGTAAGTGATTACTGTCACTTGCAGGCGAAATTAAAGGTCTGTAGTTAATTAAATATGACATTAGCACAAGCTGTGTGCAATCGGTTTTAATGTAGGGAATTTCCATAATGGATCTAGAACTGGACTACTTTTTAGTAAGTTATGTAGGTACCGCAATGTGACGACAACCAACTCTAAAATAAAACAAGATCCGTGTACGTAAGACGCAATCTCCACGTGCCGCATAAAACGCTACACTACTTACCTACGTGTATGTTTTTTTCTACGGAATGGTTTAAGTACACAGACTTCTAGAAGCATAGACAAAATGTACTATTATCTATGCTAGAAGCTTGCCTCATTAGATCGACGCAGAGACCCGCAATGAGCCTTGTCCTCCAATATATCAGTTTCTGGCAGCCATATTACAAGCTTTGCTTAGTTTGGGGTCAGATGACCGTGTGTGCTAAAATGTCCCAGATATTTATTTATTTATTTTATTTATTTAATACACATTGCAATGTCTTTCGCACTGTTTTGTATATAAAAAGACAAAAGAGAGTTTCTTGTTGTGATATTTTATGGGTCTCATCATCATCATCATCCACAGCCTTCCTTATCCCACTGCTGGGTATAGGCCTCTCTCTTGCTATGCCATCTGCCTCGGTCCTGTGCTAATCTAGTCCAGGTAGGTCGAACCTGGACTAGATTATTATGGGTCTATGGGAGATAAATAAAGCAGCCAAGTTTGAGTCGGGCTCGCGCACAGAGAGTCGCTCGTCGGGTTTTCCGTACCGTGGTAGTTAACTACTAAATGACAAAAAACTAATACAGAAAGACACCATCACGCCCAGGCGGCCACCCATCCAAGTGCCGACTGCGCCTAACGTTGTTTAACTTTGGTGCTCAGAAAGTTGTTACCGACTCGCACTTGGCCAGTATTTATTAATGGTTACTTTACTTTAGAAAGTGTTCTATAATTATGTTAAGTTTGACGCTTATACAAATTACAGTTTTTATAATTGAGCAAATACAAAAATACATTTAAAAAAGTTTGCTGCATGGGGTCCCGGACCTTTGGTTTTTACTTTTTGACTTTATTATTATTTTGTAGTTAATCCGCCGTAACATCACATATTCTGTGTAAAATTTCAACTAGTTATCTATCACGGTTCAAAAGATACAGCTGCTAAAAGGTAGGACAGACAGACCAACTGACAGCGTAGGCTTAGTTATATGGTCCCGTTTATACCCTTTGGGTACGTTTTTTTTTTTGAGTATTCTTTCAATTATCAATATGACAATTACTTTATACCTACTACCTTTTTGCAATGTAATTACACCTAGGTATACTAAATGGGTCTTTTAAAATTCTCACTCAGTGATTTTTTAATTTCAAAAACGTTGGAATGCACAAGTGTGATTGCCACGCGTTTTTAACGCGCGTTATTTACTCTCAACGAAATGTATGGAACAGCTTTTTTTTGCTTTTATCTGGGTTGTTCCCATAGTAAAAGTAGTTTTTAATGATGAGTTCAATGATATCCTCGAATATGTCCTTCATCTAGAGTTACATCCGATAGGTATATAGTGAGATGTGAGCGCGTTTTTGTTTATTTTATCTTATTATTTAATTACCCCTGTAATTTATTATACTTATACCATATCAAATAAGGTCGGATTTAACAAAGAAAAGTAAAGCGTAGGCCAAACCAACGCCTTCAGCTCGCGTCCGCGGTGGCGTGCGCGGTGGCGATTAGTTGTTGTGTACATTTTGTAGCGATGTGTTCACATCGATGCGTCTTCTGATTGGCCGCGGCGTGATCGCCACCGTGGACGCGAGCTGAATGCATTGGTTTGGCCAAGGCTTAAGACTTTTCAGAGACGCGACTCCGTGCGAGCCGTCTATGAACGGTCTATTCTCAAATATTGAATGGTGTCTTGACAAAATTGTGTTGATTTTCCTAATAGTTTTTAGGGTACCGTGCCCAAAGAGTGCCAACGGAAACTTATTACTAAACCTACGCTGTCTGTCTGTCTGTCCTGGCTTTTAAAAGCTGTATTTTTTGATCCTTATAGATAGCCAATTGAAATGTTCACAGAACATGTTACGGCAAACTCACTTTGAATAATAATTAAATCATACCTACATATCAAATAAAGTGCTTAATTACAAAAAAAAATGTTTTTAATGCTCCAGTGAAATAACGGAGTACGTACAAGCGTCAAACTTAGCATGATTATAGTACACAAGCTAAAGTAAAATAACAAATAACATTATTACATTAAGTTTTGTAATACGTGATGGTCGGAACCATCAGAGTGCCAGCCCAATTTGCACTTGACTGGTTTAAAATAATCTGGTTAATAGAACACCTTAAAGCGTTAATTAAAACTATTGAGAATTTTCAATTATTTCTGAGATATTAGGTATATCAAACATAATACAAAATTACAATTAAGGTTAGTGCTATTTTGGTTATATACAGCGCCTTAAAAAAGCATGTTCTCTGTGATGTGCATTATGAAAAAATAAGACTTTATTTGCAACTTTAAATCACCTAATTCATTATTATTTCTCATAGTGTATTTTAGTTAATTAAGAATGGATTCTCCCACAAAATGGAACACACATGCTAACAAAGTTTGTTTAGAATAGCAACAGTAAAACACAAACACTAAACCGAGAGATAGTTATACGATTCTATGCATAAAATTACTTACAAAAACATGTTTAAATGCTTATGTGGCGTACAGGAAGTCATTTGAATCTTGAAATGGAAGAGTTTATTAAATTAGTTTTAAAGTTCAGAACGGTGGAAGAAGGCAGTGAGAATTTTAAACTGACATTAACTAAAGCAAACAAGTAATCATAAGACAAACATAAAAATTATCAATTAAAAAACCGACTTCACAAAATTAATAAATACGCTATTTCGGTGATGACTTGGATGAAATAATATTGTCATCCAAGTAACCGAATTTTCTAGTTATTTTGATAACTCAAACTACTTATGGTAACCCAAACTACAGAATCGATTTTGATCAAATTTCTATTGGATCAGTCTGAAATAATTTTCCAAAGCGGTGCATAAGCGACCGAGTCCTGTGTCCAAACGAAGTGTGTTAAAAGTCGGTTAAAATAAAAAAAAACACCATGGACCTAATAAGTATACCTAAAGGCAGGTATATTAATACATCCATTATTGACACCCATATAAAAAGTAAAAGACTTGATTTAATTACGGAACGAAAAATAACGATGAGAATAATATAAGTACCAAATCCATAGTGACGCCCTTTCATCATCATCAGCCAGAAGACGCCCACTGCTGAACATAGGCCTCCCCCTTTAACCTCCACACTGAACGACAGCCTGCCTTTTGCATCCACTGTATGCCAGCGACTCTCACTATGTCGTCAATCCATCTAGTGGCAGGCCTACCTACGCTGCGTCTTCCGGTTCGTGGTCTCCACTCAAGAACCTTTCTTCCCCATCGGTTATCGGTTCTTCGAGCGATGTGGCCTGCCCATTGCCACTTCAACTTGCAAATTTTAACAGCTATGTCGGTGACTCTGGTTCTTTGACGATTATCCACGTTTTGGATTTTATCGCGCAAAGAAACTCCGAGCATAGCTCTCTCCATTGCCCGCTGAGTGACTCTGAGTTTTTCCAAAAGGCCAACAGTCAAGGACCACGTCTCAGTACCATATGTCATCACTGGCAACACACACTGCTCAAAGACCCTCGTCTTGAGGCACTGTGGTATCTTGCCCAGGACGCCCTTTATCATACATTATTACATTATTATTTAAAATACAAAAATGTTTGTATGCATCTGTAGGTGATTGTATTTGTTTAATTTCTTAATGGCTATAAACTGGTTAAAAAGGTGTCAAAGTAGCTTTGGAAACACACACAAATCCATTGTAATTGCGTGTAAAACTGCGGGGCGCTGCTAGACAAACCTATAAAGATGTAAATTAAGGCAGTTGGTGAGTATACTCTCTGGTATTGACCGGAATCAAAAACATTCACATCCATAACAAAAAACCTTTCAATCCTCTTCTCTCCGTGCGTCAATTTCGTGGTTTACTTAGTTGTTTTTTCTTATTTAATATTACCATAAGTATAAAGCATTTTAAACCTTAACTTCTAGGAAATAATGTTTCTGTATTGGCAGTGATTTGAATTCAAGGTGATTACAAAATTTATAGGTAATTTTTGCATTTGAATGACGTACGAATAATTTAAAATGCTATCATTACGTTGATTTAAACACACTGTGTCATGTTAGATTGTATTAGAAATACGGCATCTTAATACCTTGAGTTGCCAATCAACTTTTTATAAAAGCCACTATACGTGATCTGTGTTACCAGTTTTACATGGCATCAGTAAAAACATACTGTGTGTAGATACACACACAACTACCACCTACCTACACATCTTACTGTGTTAAGATATTACAACCTCTAAGGCGCATTTCCCATGGGAAACTAAAAAACTTATTTCAACAAAAATCACTAACACATCAACAAAGACTCACTAGAAAATCACAGCATTAGTATATCAACTACGCGCTATTAACTAGTTTGTGATTGGTTGCTTTGCGTACAGACTGCCTTTGAAATACTAGAGTTGTGAATTTCCAGTGACTCGTTGGTGATGTGTTGGTGATAATATATGTTTAGAACTAGTAAATAGAATAGTGGAATAGGTATCTTCTAAGTCTGCGTGCTTCATCTTCGACCACATCGTCGCTTACCAACAGGCGAGTTGGTGGTCAAACGCGGACTTATCAGCGTAAAAAAAAAAAAAAAAAAAAAACTTGTTTTTTTTTCGCATTGTGAGATGCGTCTAAATCGCGCGCATGGTTATCTATTCGGACAAAGTGCACGCTTAGGGTCAAGCCAAACTGGCAATGGCACAGGTTTGCTTGTTCATAGGTCAATTATACTTAAAAAACTTTAAAAAAAAACGGTAAAACTTGTCAAAAATATGCGATTTCATCTTCAGTATAATGATGTTAATATAAATTGGTTAAGTTTAACGGCAGTTGAAATTATAATCACTGTTCCAAACTCCATGGTGTCAATTATCATAAAGGAAATCCCAGTTCTTTTTATTAATCAATTAGTGCAAATAAAATGGTGTAAAATATTCCATTGGATTCATTTACACCACAATGTATCATTCATTATCAGGCAGATTAAAAATAATAGACGTAAGCTCTTTTGATGCACCGCACTGTGCCATGGACGAAAACGAATGGACGCATCAAATTAATTGTTTTATGTTACTCTCATATCCATAACAATTTTCAGGAATGAACATTGCAGGAAAATGAAATACAGCTAAAAATGTACTATATGAGGCTACTTCATTTGCCTAAATTCAGAGCCTAAAATTTAAAAAAGGGCTAAAAACAGGCAAGTTTAATAAAAAATTGGACAATCAGGATCCTAAATAAAGGGAATGAAGGTTTCCGTATTTCTTAAATTAAGTCTCTGTATTTAGGCAAATGTGATAACATTATTAGTGTGGTATTAAACATGATATACACCATGATGTAGACTCGGTTTACACTCTAGCGTGTAGCGTCCATTGGTTGTCATCCATGATTCATTTGTGATAAATAAATGTTAATTAACAGAGTTAACGAAATAAACAACAAGCGATCGCTGTGGCGAATCAACGTACTTGAATATTATGTTTCTAAGCCGTACAGCCAATGATTAAACAATAACGCTTTCAAATTATGACGTTTCAAACTCATAGCTGGCTGAGGAGCTATGAGTATCATCATCATCATCATCATCAGCCAGAAGACGTCCACTGCTGAACATAGGCCTCCCCCTTTAACCTCCACACTGAACGACAGCCTGACTTTTGCATCCACTGGATGCCCGCGACTCTCACAATGTCGTCGGTCCATCTAGTGGGAGGCCTCCCTACGCTGCGTCTTCCGGTTCGTGGTCTCCACTCCAGAACCTTTCTTCCCCATCGGTTATCGGTTCTTCGAGCGATGTGGCCTGCCCATTGCCACTTCAACTTGCAAATTTTAACAGCTATGTCGGTGACTCTAGTTCTTTGGCGAATATCCACGTTTCGGATTTTATCGCGCAAAGAAACTCCAAGCATAGCTCTCTCCATTGCCCGCTATGAGTATGTAATGTTATAATTCTCCTCTAGTATTCCCTGTGTTGCGAACGCCATGGAACATACACAAAGACATGGAAAACTAACAGTAACACCCAAATCTAGAGCAAATATTTAAATTTACCATTTAAATATCTGCCTGGGCAGAAATCGAACCCAGAACATCCTGCTCAGAAGGTAGAGTCTGCCTGGTAGACAAGCTACCACTAGGGCATAACGCTCATTCACTGAGCCATACCAGTCGTCAAAGACGAAGAAACAACCTGTTGGCTTCCTCAGAGATATACTTTACGTCATTTCAAGGTCAGAGTGCACCGGTATCTTTTCTTCAGTCTTCTTCATCTTCGACCACATCATTGCTTACGAACAGGCAAGTTGATAGTCCAACGTGGCGTTATACGCGATATAAATGTGTTTTTTTAAATAATTTTTACTCTGTTCCATTTTCATGTTTGAAAAAATGAGTCTGAATAAAATTACACTGAACAATGTTTGCCACCCATATCGGCTACAATATAGAGTTTGTATTGTTTTTTTTTTTACTAATCGATAATTTTTTAGTCGTAGCGCATATCTATCTACTAGTCGTTTGTCCGACAGAATTTTCCATCGAAAGCTTCTTAGATGATTTTAATATTTTGTGGTCATAAATTTTTGTGATCCGTACTAAGCTTAGAATGTAATAGCTTTACTAATACCAAAAAAAAAACTGTTAAAAATCTGTATTCTGTATAATTATAAATGTTAATTTTCACGTATCTAACAACAAAAATATCTGTATCTGTCGTTAGAGATACAGAGATTTTTGTTGTTGTTGTTGTTATCTGTAACAAAAATTATAATACTCACAATACTTTCACCTCCTATTTTAACCCCCTCCGGAGATGAATTTCGAAAAAACGATGATTTAACGAATTTTTACTGACAACCTTTTAACCCCGTAAAGGATGAATTTGCATAAATCCTTCCTTAGTGGTTACTTTGATTATGGAACATTTGTGCAAAATTTCATGCAGTTAAGGCTGTGTGTTGCCTGTCAATGAATGAAGGAATGATTTTAAAATGTTTATAAATTGATTTTGAAATAAACTGGAATAAACTATTTCTCTTTAAACGTTTTTCTCCGAAGGCTATGCCTGTTAGGATTAAATACGAGGAAAAAAAACGAGTACACTATACTCTAACGTAGAGCAAATAAACTAAAGCCTTAATTAATAAACACAACACGTGTGAAACACGTACCTGAAGCTCTAGAAAATTTTATAACATTTTCTCAGCTTTTTTATACTTTTTTTATTATTTTCTCTACCCAGTTCTGGTGATAGGTATTTTTATAGCTTTTCCCCGGGAAAAAATATCTTTCCTTTCGTACTCATCACAGAAAAGTAAAAGAAAATTACTTCTCTTTTCTGTGGTATTGATTTACTTCACAGAAATAGAAAACTGGTTTGTTAACGTAAATTTTTGGAGTAAATTTACGTCGGCATCCATGTAACTTGGATATTTAGTCAGATGTCAATCATTTAAACGTTATGTCTTCCAGACAACCTTTGGATAAGTAAGTAGAGATTTTTTGTGGTTCTTTGTTTATAATATGTGGTTTTCTAGAGACAATCGATATTTTAAATAGGTAATATAATAACAGTTTCGAACAATGTTATTAGGACATTCTAATCAATTCAATTAAATCATTTCAAAAACATGAATAAATAAATGTTCCAGGTGTTCTAACATGTCGGTAACCACTTACCATCATGCGGACTACAAGCTTGTTTGCCGTTTTTATTAAATAGAATTGGTATATATAAAAATTAATATAATTGGCATATTCATTCGTAATTACCTAATGACGTCTAACGACTACTACATGATGATATACACTACTAAATATCTATGTTTTGTCAACTTTTTGCAGATGACAAGTTCCACTTGCGGACAAGAGACAAAACAAGTTGCTTGTTGGCAACTTGATTTGTTTCGTGCATTTCTTCGTCTTTTTGTGTATAAAAATACGGGCTGAAATGAGAACCTTCCTCCTTTTTCGAAGTGGGTTAAAAAGAAGACATGTATATTTTAATTATATCTTGTAGCATTGTATAAACTCGTCATAACATTGATTTCTTTTACAAAACATACATTATTCACGCAAAACTAGATCGGATGTTGTACAATTAGATTACAAATCGGTGTAAAAAAAACCGTTGAACCGGTCGCTGCCGCGCCGGTCGGTGTGACGCTGGCAGAGAATGGCAAGGCCTAGCCACAATAACAAACAGGTAGTTTTTAAAGCAAAGCCTCCAGCTGCGCACGCGACTCGGAAACGCACTCGTTGCCGCAACTTATTGCAATAACATTCGAAGTTACTATCAGTGTTTTTTTTGTGTGTTTTCCTGGGATTTTCCGGTGAGTGGAATTTTTAATTGTATTTATTAATTTAACAATTAAGTGTAATACTTACTTATCCATGATTTTACCAAATTTCTAAGTAATATACTAGAAATATATTATTTGATGTTGCTTATGCTGTCCAGGTTATAAGCTACCTCCACGTCAAATTTCTTTCAAATATGTTTTAGCGATACGGAGTTCAGGAAGGATAAACACACTTATGCAGTCGCATCTTTAGAGATCTTAATGTAACCTAGAAACTCTTACAAACTTATTTTATTTATATTACACGGGAATTACTCACGTAAGATTAAGCCGGTTACTCCGACTATAGTTTCAACTGCATTAGACGGCCTTTTTCAAGGTGAATGCGCGCGCGCGGCTGCGTCTCGCTTTGCACAACACTTACAAACGCTTCGCTTCGCTTTGTCTTACAAACTTACTTTATTTTTATAGTTTATGTAGTTATCAGTAATGTTCAACATGAATTAACAAATTATTTATGGACGGATTGTCCAAATTTCAATAATTTTGTTGAGTTATTCATACAAATATCCCATAAACAAAAACATTTCCCAAATTTTCCTGACAATTTCTCTAATTTTTCTTTATCTAAACCGCAAACCTAAACTAGGCTAACTAAACTAGCTAAACGCAAGGCTATTATTAAAAAAAAACCTCGGACTATTACAAATATAAAAAAAAGTTTGCTGAATCCGGCCAGCCGATTTTTTTACCGTTCTCAAGTGATTCGCTGACCAACGAACAGCGTTTATTTTTAATTTATATAACTTGTAGCCGATAGAAGATAAGTCTTGTAACCAACACATTTTTTACTCTATGTAGTTTATATGTGTTTAGATGGGTATTTTATTTATTTATTGAATAATAGGCTTGCGTATGACTCTTCACCTGATGTTAAGCGATGATGCGGTCTACGATAAAGTACGATTACATAGAAGAGGTTCTGGAGTGGAGACCACGGAAGACGCAGCGTAGGGAGGCCTCCCACTAGATGGACCGACGACATTGTGAGAGTCACGGGCATCCAGTGGATGCAAAAGGCAGGCTATCGTTCAGTGTGGAGGTTAAAGGGGGAGGCCTATGTTCAGCAGTGGACGTCTTCTGACTGATGATGATGACATAGAAGAAACCTATTCACTCGGGACTTGAGGCACCCAGATTATAACTATCGCGAAACACTTATTCAGGCAGCGCATTCCACAATCTAGCAGTACGCTAAATAAAAATAATTGAAAGTAGGTAAAATTAAAGTACATACATATGTAGATAAATGTTTTCTAAAAAGCATTCTCTCCCTTCACAAAAACAAACGGCGTGGTGCTAGCATTCCTTTCAGCAAAAGCTTCTATTGTTGAAATTCACTACAAACGAATTTTTTGTAGCAAACATTTCTTTTTGGTAATATAATGCTATAATGAAGCCACAAATACCTATACGCCGCTGGTGTTTTGGAAATGTAATAGAGTGAAATTAAATCTCGCCGTAATAATAATTAGTTGATTGGTTGTACTCGTATATAAAGAGAGTACCTAGAGCAATCAAACTTCGATCAACAGATTAGAAATCAAATAGAAGATGCTTTAGTTAGATCGGTAATCTCTATATACTGTAATTTCATCAAATTATTAGAGTGGTTTTGCGAGAAGCGATTGCAAACAAATATTGCACATTTATTGGTAAAGGACAACTAGAAATCGGTTAGATGAGCGTCCGGCTGCTAGATGGGTCGACAATATTGTCACCACCACGAGTCGAACCTGAACTAGATTAGCACACGACCGCGGAAAATGGCACAAGAAAATTGCCCATACCCAGCATTGGAGTAAGGAAGGTTGTAGGTGATGATGATTAACTAATAACGGGGATGATTATGATGATGTAATCAAGCTAAGAGATGTTATTATGGAGATAGATCCAAGACCACGCAACAATCATAAAGTGGTAGAGCCACGTATTGCTTCAAAAAGCAATAAAAACGAATGAAAGAATCTATTTTAATATACAATTTAATTTAAACTAAACATAGCGCGGGCGTAAAGCGAAACACACGTGGGTATAAAGCCAAATAAACTTACAACCAAACTACATAATACTTTGGAAGTTTCTCAACATAGGGCGATGTGCAATCAACCTTCCCTCTCCTCGATTTAATACACCGTGAATTATACCACATACGGTATGAGTCAAGCTGTGCTCAAGTAAATTTAAAGTTTCTAGTAACATTACCTCTTGTAAAGTCTGGTTTCCACTAAGGCAAAACGGCGCGAAGATGTAACATGACAATTCAAACGTGCAATACAGTGTTATCCCGACGACGCAAAGCTGAATGGAGGGCTATAATAGTTAGAGTAAGCACGGTTGGTATGTTATTTTTTAAAAGGAAACTTCTAGGCTTTCATTACTTAACACAATTGTTTATAATAGATACGCTTCGGTTATATGTATAATTATGGTTTTGCTCGGTTATTTTTATAGATTTTTTATGATAAAGAATTGTTTTTGCTCAAAACAAGATAAATCATACATACATTTAAAATCGCATGCACAATATGATATAAGTCACTTCGTATCATGTTTTACTTAGTAGGTGTACAAATGTAGAGAGATGGCATATAAAAACCATTAAGCTAAAAACTGTCTTCTTTGACCTCCCAACTATTTCATTCCAATTTTCTATCAAGAAATCTTTAAATGTAACACACATACAGAGAAAACCGAATTTAGGCACTTTATCGTCATAATTATCAGCCTTCCATGTTTCTACTGCTGGGACACAAGCTTTTGAGATAGAGAAGATGGGCCCTAATCCACCATGCTGGCCCAGTGCATGTTGATGAATGTCATATTGACTTTGAACTCTTTGTGGTGCTTGGACCGGTTTCCTCGCGATGTTTTCCTCCACCATTGTTGAGCGATGGCATTAAAACTGCACATAATTTATAGTTTACTTATAAGTCATTGGTGCAGGGCCGAGGATCAAAGCGGGTGCTGTCAGTTTCTAAAGCGCTCATGCTACTTGCCCGGCCCCCGTCGCTCTTTGTTTAGGGGCTTGCTCATTTATAATTTAGTTTGTTATTATGGTTAACTCTTATTATATGTTGTTGGTTGACGCTCCTAACGAACAATACAATAGAAGGTTCTAACTTTGCAAGTTTCTTACACCGAAGGTTGTTGGGTACCGGTTTCCATAATGTTTCGTGTTTATTCTCGTTTCTGTGGCAGGTAGCAAACTGTGGTACATAATTTTTTGTACTTCATCAACATCATAATTTCAGCGTATCATGTTTCCACTGCTGTGACAGGCCGTCTCTGAGAGACAGAAGACGGGCCGTAATCCACTATGCTGGCCCAGTGGGGAAGGTCATAATGTCTTTAAACTTTTGAGTTAACAAGCATACATACATGCACACGCAAACACACTTATACAACAATACCCTCATTTCGGGTGTCGTCCAGTAAAAAATATTAGAAGTGCCGCTCAACAAAATTGAAAGCCTTTAGATGACTAATTTTCTTGTTTTAACATTTCTTTTCTCTTTCCTCGTTATTTCGTAATATATTTGATAAGAACTCTACATTTATCCTTCTTAAATAGTTGTGGCATATAAAAACAAACTTAGATATTCAAAGATATAATTATGAAACCTAATCAAGATTTTTTTTGTAGATAAATAAACTATATTTTAAAATACGTGTATACTCAGCTATAATCAATAAACATAGTTTTAATGATTCAAGGCCGATATGAGAGAGACCCAGTTAATCCGTGTTAACGTGGCAACTCAGTGATAAATTTTCACGTAACTTGCGTAGCAAAACTCAAAAAGTATACTTTTATGTTTTATTCTGTTATCCTACTAGTTTTGCATAGATAATGGCATCTCGTTAAGAAACAAACTAAAACAAAAAAAGTATACCTACTCTTGATTTTTTCGAGTTTTAGGTAGTATGAAAATAAAGAGTCAAGTTAACAACACCACAAGAAGTTCATAAATGAAAATGTAGCGCTAAAATATAAACCGAAGTGAAATGTTGCATCAGAAAATACTTTAACGCTTATTAAGCCAACATTTTCGGCAATTTTCGATAAAAAAAGCCCGTTTGCAAATGGTAATGCTCAGCATGGTGGCAACACCAGGCCTAATCTGTCCCCCATACGGGGTAATGTGAATGCTTAGCTTTATCGCACAGTGCGACCAACTTATATGTACGGTTGGCCAAATTAGAGAACTACATTTTTCCACGGATGGCTATCAGTTTTTGTTTTATATACGATTGTGGCGCCCTCACTCAACTCTACAAATAAATTGGTGACACCGTAGAGGAAACGTGAATGGTTCCGCCATTTTCTAACCGCGTACTTTTCACAGGCGAGATGTTACGATTACCTTGTAGACCGATTACGTTGAAAGCTTCACTTTTTTTTTCATTTACACTTGACTTTTGACGAAACAACAAAAACAGTTATGTTTATTTAGACTAATCCAATACCTCTAAGCTATTTTTCCTACGAAATATTTCACCGTTTGATTTAATTAAACAAACAACTCCCCCAGATTTTACGCGCTAATATACAAGGATCGTACATTTTCAAGAATACAAAGTAGCATGTTAATGACAGAAAAAAATATCACTGAAATTAATATTTTGAATAATCCAATAGGCATTTTTTTTTTTTAAAACTGTATTTATCTTTAATTTAAAAGCGTTTTTTCCTTACCTCGTGAGAGGGTTTTGGCGTCACACGCTTTGTGTTTTGTTTGTGTGAAAACATTTTCATGATTTATTAGTCTAAAGAATTTTAATAAAATAAAAAAATATAAAACACTGGCATCCAATCTCAACTGCGTTTCAATTTGCTTTTTTGTGTACTCGTGTATTTTTTTAAATATAATCTTTATTTAAACTCATAAAAGAAGAAACTAAATCATTACAATGATTGTAATTTCTGTTGTATACAATACAGTAATCTATACTATCGCTAAAATCTGATCCCATGAGATCTGAAATGGGCGTTGCGCAAGGATCATCAGTTTCGAACATCCTGTTCTCTTTGCTCCTGAACGACCTGCCGGACGCCGTGACCGCTGCCGATGTACTGATGTACGCAGATGATGTGGCTGCAGTTGTCACGGCGCCGACGGCGGACGCGCTGGAGCAAAGGTTGAATGACGCGACCTCACAGCTGTCGGGGTGGTTCCACACAAACGGTCTCGCCCTTAACCTGTCCAAGACTCACTTCATTCAGTTTAGTCTGTCGGGTAGGTCCCTGCGACCTTTGACAGTGCTCTTGAATGGAGTGAAGATTGAAGAGTGTCATATGCAATAATATATATGTGTGTGTAGTGTTGTTGTGTTGTGTTGTGTGTGTGTTGTTTTCTAGTGAAAACTTCCTATTTACTAAGTTAACATCTACTAGTCTAACTGTAAATAATTATTAGGTAGGTATAAGAGAACTAAATCAAAAAAACTAGCTAAGGTATAAGCTAACTAAAGATAAACCTTAATATTTAAACTTAACTATTGGTTAGAATACTTATTTTATATGCAGTGGCCGCTGCTAACTATAAATTAATGATTAAAAATGCTCCACAGATTTGGCCTAACAATAATAACCAAATCTCAAAGTACAATAAAAAAATTATTTTGTATGCTGTGGCCGCTGCTAACTATAAACTAAGGATTAATATCTATTGATTAAAAATATATAAGTTATACTATGTACATACTTATTCTAGTCAAATCCGGTATGTTAAAAATATATAAGTCATACTAGGTACATACTTATTTTTGTCAAATCCGATATGTTAGCAATGTAACAAAAAGTTGGGAATTAAATTCTTCCAAAAAAAAAATTAGCGGAAAGCTAAGTGGTAGGTTGCCTGTCCAATAGGAACCTTAAAAAATTCTTTACAGATTTGGTTTTTGAATAATAACCAAATCTCAAAGTACAAAAAATTGCTACGAAAAAAAAACAACATTTGTTCTATGTAGCGAAATACCAAATGCGTGTATGTAAGTAAGTCTTGCCTTCCGGTGTAGCACTTATTACTAGCAACTTTGGTAAATCAAAAAAAGGTACTTAAATGCGTGTATTCACAACGCTTAAGTAGGTAGTTCTCTGTATGATTTGTAGACATACTTTGTTTGAGTAAAAAACTTGTAGTATGCAACGGTAAGTACATGAACTTGAATAGAAAATATGACAATGTCATAATTCTGAATAGGATCCCTAAGGAGAATCATAGATAATATGATTTCGTGCCTATTTTTATGTATTTAGAAAAGCTTAAAATATCTATAGAAGTACTAATCTGAAAAAACAATGAAATTTTAATTTTCATTTTGTAAATTTTGGTGTTAAAATACTGTTTTCATTTTAACTTCAAAAATACCTAGCCGATATTCAAAATTTAGATATCTATTGGTAACTAGATATGTGTAGGTACTGTAAATCAAAAAAAATTAAGTCTCTAACATTTAATTTGTAAAAGTTATAAGCGCCGCCATGTGAGAATTTACTATTTGGCGGTGCGTTCCATTTATCAAATTAGTTTTGCTTATTACTCAAAAACTATTAATCTGAATTGTAATAAAATCATAAATCTTAGCTTCTTTAAAAGTCTACTTTCTAAATTGTACATAAAATTTATTTTGAAATTTCTTAGGGGAGAGTGGGAAATTTCGGTTATCGGTTATAAGTCTCTTTTTAAAATATTTTTCTTTTCTTTTTATTGTTTGCTTGTTATGTTAAATTCTTAGTGATAGTAATCTTTTGAAAATAAAGGTGAGTTCATACTTTAACTGTGTATAAATAAAAAAAATTAAGTAACATAGGTATCACGTAAAGCAATGAATATGCCCTAATATGATTATTTTTATATTTGCTGTGCCTGACATCTGCCTGGAACGCAAAAATCTCATATTTCCAAAATTTAGAAAAATGAGAGAACTGACGAAACAATTAGCTATTTAAGAACTTTGTTTAATAATGTCCTTAATATGGTATTTACCGGTGTTTCCACCCTCTAACTCTTTTAAAATATACGCCAAATCTGATATTTTTTTTGTAACGGTACATTTTATGAAACGTGGTGCTAATTTACTCGAAAAGAAATTGGCTGCATTGGATTGAACGAAGTTTCTTCTCCATACTGTGTCTCCGACTTGATAGATTACTTGCTTACGCCTACGATTATATCTTTCTGTGTTACGTTTAAAAGCTTCTACCATAGCGTTTTCGACCTCAATGTATATATCCGACAATTCTTTTAAAGCTGTTGCAGCTGGTTCTCTATCAGCTACCTGAAGGGTTTGCAAGTCTTTAGGAGTTTTCGAGTAAAGAGTGTGTAAATTACCATCTACTATAATTTCTCTTCCTGTTACCAAAAAATAGGGCGTGTAGCCTGTAGTTATATTAATTGAGCTGTTTAATGCCAATTGAATTCGCGATAAATGCTTTGACCATGTTCGGTGGTCATTTTGTACTAAAATTGATAAGCATGTTTCTACAGTTTGATTATACCTTTCCACAACGTTACTTTGTGGGGTATAATAACAGTTGTAAAAAACTTTGGCAATGTTATACTTTTTTGTGAATTTCTTAAAATCCTTGCTTCTAAATACAGTAGCATTGTCACATATTAAAACAAACGGGGTGCCATGCTTGAAAATAATTTCGTTTTCAATAAAACTAGTTATTGTTTTGGTTGTCGCCGTTCTCAACGGGTGTAACCAGCAAAATTTTGTAAAAATATCGACAACGGAAAGAATGTACACGTGGCCTGAATAAGCTTTCGGGAAAGGGCCAATTAAATCGATAGACAGCGTATGGTTTGGGTACGAGACTTGTTTCTGCTTGCTCATAAAGCCTAAAGGAGCAGATGTACTGTGCTTATACGCCTTACAAATTTCGCATTTTTCTACATATTTGACAACATCCCTATTCATGTTTTTCCAATAATACAACTGCCTAAGCTTGTGGTAAGTTTTATTGACTCCTGGATGGATAGAATCGAGGCTGCTATGGCACTCCTTCATACAAGATTCAATAAATTCTTGTGGTATGACTATTTTCCAATCATTTTTGTCAAGAGTTGTCTTAGGCTTGTTATACCTATATAAAATATTGTTGTCAATAAAGAAATTTTTGAAATTCTGTGGTTCTTTTTTACAACCTTCATAAATTTTAGAATACCAGGTGTCGGATGTATTGTCCGGCCCTAGAGAATAAGTTATAAGATCTATAGAAATTCTAGATAAAAAATCAGGTACGACATGAAGTTTACCTTGTCTATGACGTATATCAAAATTATATTGTGAGAGCTGCATGGACCATCGTGCCAAACGACCTGAAGGGTTGTTTAGTGACTTTAGCCATTTTAGACTCATATGGTCTGTGATTACGGTAAAATGAAATCCGTCTAAATAACTTCTAAAATGAACAATAGAATCTACTACAGCCAATAATTCCCTTTCAGTCGTACCGTAGTTGCGTTCTGGTCGTGAAAGTATTCGAGAGTGATATGCGACTGGGTGTTCGACACCATTTATCTCTTGTGTGAGTGCACTTCCTAAACCTACGGATGACGCATCGCAATGCAATATGAAAGGTTGGGTAAAATCGGGACAAGCCAATACTGGGGCAGACAACAGTGCTTGTTTCAGTTTTTCAAACGACTCCTTTGCTTGTTGTGTCCATTCAACCCTATCTCTACCTTTCCTTTTGCCTATCATCGCAGTCATTGGGGCTATTATTGACGAGAAGTTCTTAACAAAGCGCCTATAATAGGAACATAGGCCTATAAAACCTCGCAACTGTTTAGCAGTGCTGGGTAATGGGAAATTCTTTATACAAGTTAATTTGTCTGGGTCTGTTTTAAGACCTTCGGCGTTTATAATGTATCCTAAATACTTAAGTTCAGGCATGCAGAATTTGCATTTATCTAAATTAACAGTGAGTCCAGCATCTCTTAATGCAATGACGACTCTATTCAATATTTCAACATGTGTTTCAAACGTATTTGTCGCGATGAGCAAATCGTCTAAGAACGCGAATACCTTCTCCCCAAATTGGTGGGAGAAAAGTTTGTCCACTAATCTTTGTAACTCTGCCCCTGCATTGGACAGTCCAAATGGCATTCGCCTAAATTCGAATAAACCCCTATTAGGTACTATAAATGCTGTTTTCTGACAAGAATTGCTGTTATCTTGCACATTCGTGCAATTTGGGGATAAATTTTGGGATAGATTAGGGGAGTAGCCGTCTGATCTATCCAGTTTAACTTGCCAGAAACTACTAGAAAGATCTATTGAAGTTAGGTATTTCGAGCCTTTAAGGTTATCCAATATGGAAGAAATATACGTTACAGGATAACTATCCTTCACAGTAACATCGTTGAGCTTTCGAGCGTCTAAGCAGAACCTTAACGATCCGTCTTTCTTGGTAGCCATAACGACTGGGTTAGCCCATGGTGAACGTGATGGAGCAATGACCCCTTGATCCAGCATTCGATCAACTTCTTCATTAAGTGCCTTTAACTTTACAGGTGAGAGCGGGTAATAACGTTGTTTTATCGGCGGGCCTGTGGTAACAATCCTATGTGTAACGATGTCGGTTTCACCTAGCCCAGCTACATCCGAAGAAATACCCTTAAATTGATCTACTATATGTGATAGCTGTCCTTCCTGTTTACTTGTTAGTTGGTTGCGGGGTACTATAGCTCTTACTTCATTGAGTTCTAGTGAATTTGTACAAAAACCTGTGTTATTGTTGTTTGTTAAACAAGATTTATCAATGTTGAAAATATTCAGCAGATGAAAAGCGTAAATAAAATCGATTCCAAGTATAATATTATTATAAATGTTAGGCATGACCAAAAAATCAAAAGATTTTGAAATATCTTTATATTGAACCTGTAATGACATAGTTCCTTTAATAAATATAGGAGAACCATCAGCAGTGCGGGCGTTGATAAACGTCTGTTGCATACTAGCTGAGGTCAAAAATTCTTTGTGAAAGTTTTTCCCGAGAACTGAAAAATTCGCCCCGGTATCTAGTAAACCGATAACATCTTTACCGAAAATTTTAAATTTTAGAAATAGTCGGTTGTCATCCTCGAGTACCAAAATTTCTGGAGAGATCAGGTCACACTGATCGTAATTAGATAGCTTCGGTTGACCTCCCCTATTATCTAGTTTTTTGAATTAAAGTTCTTCAAATTTCCTTTTGTGTCGGACTTTCCCCAGTTGCCTCTTTGCATGGCACTTGGAGTTTTGTCCGAACAATTAGGACAAAAAAGGGTTGTAGTTCCAACAGTTTTGCATTTAAAACATATTGGACCAGGAATAGTACGACATACTTTATAACTATGCCCTATTCTGTTACATTTTAAACATGTCTCACCTTGTTTCTGTGAGGTGGGCGGTGCTCCACGAAACTCCTTCCTATAGTAAGGAATAGCTGTGGGAAAAGTAGTTGTTGCAAAAGTTTGCTTTTGCGGTGGTGTAATGTGTTTGTTGTTTGTTAATAGTAACAATCCTGAATAAGCTTCATAATTTTTACTAATGGCTTTTAATTGTTGAAAAGAATTTACCGGGTTGTTCGCTAACAACTGCGCATAAACCGGCAATAGATTATGTTTTACAATTTCTAACAATGATTGTTCGGGTATAGGAATACTTAATTTAGAATTAAGATCCTGAATGTCAATTATGAAGCTAAAAACAGTTTGTTTTTCTTTCTGTTTAGCAGCTGTTTTTCTGTTAAATATTCATAGTCTATCGCTACAAAATTTTGTTTAAATGTATCACACAAAGCTTCCCATGAGGTTAAAGCGTGTCGAACAGACCTATAGAACTTTAATGCAGTACCATCCAGCAGTTCTGAGAAACCTCTCAATACCACAGCATCACATACATCTCTGGCCGACTTGATTTCACTCACACGATTCAAAAATTCCATTACACAGGTATCACCGCTATATTTCAGTCCCCAAGACTTTAAGTTTGAGTTGAAATTATTGTTCAACATGTAAGTTACCTGCGAGACTGGATTTTCATTACATGGAGTTGAGCTTCTTTGTTTCAAAAATGGTATGAAATTGTCACCGTCTGCGGGTGGATGTAATACACTCGTTCTTGGATTTGCATGAACTGTTGTGCATATTGGCGATTGATATGACCCTTGTGCCATTGTCCTTCTCACATTAGTGTTGACGTAATTCATTGTATCTGTAACAGGTATATCGATTAAGCTATGAGAAATTTCTATCTCGGGTTCGGGTGTATTGTTTATTGACTGCTCATGGTCATTTGGCGGTGTCTTAAACATCTTTCTAATAAAATTTGTTATACAAACTCAAAATATTACTGTATAAATACATACAGCTACAGCTGACTAACTTGAAATTTTTGTTACAAAATTCCAACATACGCCTTTGCACAAGATATCAAATTATTTTTTTATAATATTTAATTCAAAATAAGCTTTAATTTAAACAAATTCGGGCGCCATTTGTCATATGCAATTTAAAAAAAGTCCATTTGTCGCGTGGAATGAGCGACAAATGGAAAATGAGGGGAAAATGACAAAGTGTGGGATTGTGGTGAAACGTTGCCTGGATACGAATCAGTCCAGAATCATCGGACCTCTGGAGTACAAGGGTCCTCTTGATGGAATTGAATGATTTAAATGTACCTATCCTGTGCTAAGGGGATGTGGAAAATAAACTAATTATTATATTTTAGGTTACAATGCGTTTACTTGTTAAAATATTCTATTACAAATTGTTACAAACTAATCCTAATCCTGAGATGGCTGATGGCGATTGGTTAAAGGAAAGCTGGCGCACTTCCGCGCGTCGGCATCAAAAATTGGGAAAAAAACTACGACGTGGAAAATAAGTGAATAATGAAAATAGGTTATCTGTATTCCTGCTTGTGCGAGGTGGCTTCTACAAGATCATCTCAAGCTGAATCAGGAACACTCGATGTAGCTCTGGAGTATAAGTTATCCAATCTTCATCTCAAAAAATCATCTAATTTCCTCCAAGGCGTGGCCGTGACGTGGTCTTCAAAAAAACGTTTTCAAAATAGTGCCCATCTTGGTTTCGAGCTGAAAATTTGACTCCTTCGTTCCCGTAGGGAAACTGCGGTAATCTTCTTCAAGTTATCATGTTAAAAAACGAAGAAATTAATAAAATGTGATTCCCGTCGATCCAGCTGCTCTGCTGGACGTCGTGAGAATGCCGGCCATCAAAATGGCTTCCTGCATCTCCTTTCTCTTTCTTGCTTACAGAAAAATGGCTTGAGTGCGAGCGAGTCGGCGCACAAGATGTCTCCATAATTATGTAGCGTTCAACAGATAATAAATACAATTTTGTTTTTAGCTATCCGATTAATTATAAATTTAAATATTGATTTTAATATTAGTTCACAATTCCAAAATAAATGCCTAAATGTAAATCTATGTACATTGTTTTGTTTATATAAGTGAAAATAGTAACATGCCATTTTAAAATAGTTCCTAGCGTTTCTGTAAGAGCAAAGTCACAAGATATCCAAGCGCCAATTTGCCGCCAGGAGTAAAATATATTATGTTATATGACAAGAGCAAGAATCTACAACATTCCTGGGGTTCGAAATAGACCGGGGATTAAAGTGGGACCACCACATAGAAAAGGTCTTTGGAAGGCTTGGTAGTGCGTGCTTCGCACTGAGTAGGGTGGCGAGAGTGGTTCCGAGAGGGGTAGCACGAGCGTGCTACTTTGCAACGGTGCACTCTCAGCTGCAGTACGGTGCAGAAATGTGGGCTAGAGCTGCGGACTGGGAGCGAGCGTTCCGCATGCAGAAGCGTGCGGTGCGGAGCGTGGCGCGAGTGCCCTGGGACACTCCAGCACGTCCACATTTCAAAGAGCTGGGTATCCTGACGTTACCTTCCATTTTGATTTATCAAGTGGCAGTGTACGTCAGGGTAAACCTGGAGACGTACGCGGAGCGCGGCTCTAAGCACGATTACCCGACTCGCGGTAGGCACAAGTTGTTATCCATTCCGCGATCCTCGGTGAAGTCCTCTAAGTTAACACATGTTATGGGTCCCACCGTGTACAATCACCTGCCGGACGACGTCACTGCGGCCGTCAGTATACACTCCTTTAAGTCACGTCTCAAAAAATGGCTGATTGAGCAGTCTTTTTATGCGTTTGACGAATTTTATAAATGTATTATATAAGTTAAGTTAATTTAATTTATATGGATTAATTAATTACATTAATTGTAATTGTTCTTTTTAATTTATCATGACTGACTTTTTATGTTTCTTTTTAACTATTTGATTCGTGTATGTACCTACTTATTTATTAATTGATTAGTATAATTTTAATTTAATTTATAATACGATTTGACATGTAAAATAAAATTTTATGAATAAATATGAATATGAATATGAATATGAATACTATATATACTAATATTATAAAGAGGAAAGATTTGATTGTTTGTTTGCATTGAATAGGCTCTGAAACTACTGAACCGATTTGAAACATTATTTCACTGTTGGGAAGCTACACTATCCCCGGGTGACATAGGCTATTAAAAAAAAAATGATATTTACTATAAATCTAATAATGTAACCCAAGGTGTAAAAAAATAAGATTTACACTCATGCGAAGCTGAGGTGCGTTGCTAGTATACAATAAAGTAATAATAAATAAATATATCCGCCATCCTAAGTGAAACGTCAATCAGAACGAATGACGTCACGATTAAAAACAAATACTATTTTGTGTGAAAAAATTGTTTCCCTCTTTTTATCAGCAGCGTATTCCGCTGCTGCTGACGGTGAGTGGACGGTACGACTCAGGTGGCTGGCAGCGCCGGCCCTAGACTTTGATCAGGGTAGAGCAAGATTGTTTTTAGACACTTTTCATTTCTGAAAACTATCGTACAGGAACAGATGAACAGATGCAAAAAAGATTAGCCGATGGGGCCGAAAGGTTCTCGAATAGATCCCATGGATCGGTAAGCGCAGCGTAGGACGTCCACCCACAATATAGACAGACGATCAAAAGAGAGTGCAGGGAAACGCTAGATGCAGGCAGCTTCCAACCAGCCCTTTTGGAGATCAATGGGGAAGACCTATGTCCAGCAGTGGATGTCCTATGGCTGAAATTCTGATGATGACGAGGATCATACAAGAATCGATCATTATACTGGAATAAGAAGCAGCCTATGTGCTAATCCAGGATGTAAACTATTTCCACATCAAATTTCATGCTGGCTACAAACAATGGAAGTGTACCGCCGTTCCAGCCCCGAGGCGCGAGGTGCCATCAAAATTTTATTTTTCGCTCGATTTATCATTCGATTTGTCATTTTGGCACTCCATGCTATACCTGGCGTCTTGAGCGACCGCTCCTCTCGTTTTTCCCTAGGGCGAGGCTGTGGCTAGTAGGCTGAGTAACTAAATCAGTATTAAATTCCTAATTCAACAGTAATTTAGTAAATTAAGAAAGGTTCACTCTACCTACTCTACGCCTCTACACTGTTTAAAAGCCGATTATGAACATAATCTACTGATTAGCAATCACGCCAACGCTACGCTGCTGAGGCAAATGACTATAATTAACCTCACAATTACCGGTGTGGCTCATTATAGCAGGTAAGCCGAAGTGTTGACAGAGACACATTAAGGGGGTATGACACCTTTGAAGGTTTACCTCATTGATATAAACTGGCTCTCTTTTCTGATTTTTATTATTATTTAATAATAGGATTTTGTCTCACTCTGTGAATCATCACAGTATAATATACGAGTTATATTGATAAAAACCCGGTACCCCAATTCAATTAACTTAATACGCCCCACTTCCTTCTATCAATGAAAGTCTCTCTGTCGCTAATTGCCTAGCGCTTAGACGGCTGATTGGATGGCTTAAGGAAGAAACTAATCTATACACCTAAGTTTAATGCACAGAATAAATGGAAGTATCAACGATATTTGAAACTATAGATTCACCATCGATGCGCCAAATATGGCCCTAAATTGCACTGCTTATTATATAGATATAGGCAGCATCATGCTATGCAACTTCGCATTAGTTGTAGCTAAAATAATATTCTGTTCGTTGGTTTCTGTAAATGGTTTTTTATTTGAAAATCTAATTTGAATTCACAATTTTAGTACAGTTATATTAGTAACGTTGAAACTATAATTTTAAATGTCTTTGAGACATACTTCAGATCAGATCGAACTAGGGAGATATGCCTCGTGCATGCTCAAAATGTCTCCGTGTTTCACTTACATTTCACTATACTTACCGCTAAACCACTTAACGCAAAAGCTGTAACTACGGCACACTTACTCATATTTCACGCACACTTCGAAACTTGCAGCGACATAAATTAACTAATTAATAGCTCACAATCAAAAATGGGCGGCAAAGTTGTCTGCGGGTTAAATTCGGCTAATAATCAAGACTGTTTCAGGTCTTATGCGTTCACATCCGCCACGCCTCCTTACCATATCTCGTCTGTTTGTCTTATCTGAAGGAAATACCAATTCATAAGGGTGCGCAAGTGAACTGTTCATTAAGAATTGCATAGATATCTACGCATTTTGGGAAAGCCAAGGCGTAGGTAATTTGGTTTCCCCAAATCTTCTACCGCCAAACGTACAATAATTGCTATATAATTATGTATAACCTCTAGTATAGTATATTTCTCTATGGTATAACTAACTAGCAGCACCCTACGGTGTTATATATGCTCTTGATTTTTTCGTGATAAAAATATAAGGCAGAGTATAAACTTCATAACTAGGATTTGAATTTTATTCAAATCCTAGTTCAATTGGTACATAGAAACACTTTAGGTAACACATCATCATCATCATCAACCCTGAATGACCCACTGCTGTGTATAGGCGTCCATTTGTTTATGCCACTCTCCCCGGTCTCTCGGTAGTCGCATCCACGTTGTCGACAAGTCTTTTGATGTCGTCAGTCCATTCCAATCTTAGCGACCGTGACCAGTGACTGCAACTGGCGGCAGCGGCAGCATCATGCGACCCACTGCTCAGTATTAATTTCAATGGAGTGCTAAGCTATGCAAACGACCCACAAGTCACGCAACGCGGTCGCTTGCACTGTTTCATCATCATCATCAGCCAGAAGACGTCCACTGCTGAAACATAGGCCTCCCCCTTTAACCTCCACACTAAACGACAGCCTGCCTTTTGCATCCACTGGATACCCGTGACTCTCACAATGTCGTCGGTCCATCTAGTGGGAGGCCTCCCTACGCTGCGTCTTCCAATTCGTGGTCTCCACTCCAGAACCTTAGCACTGTTTAGCAGCTCCACTGTTTAGCACTCCATATAAATCGGAATCGGAAGATCGGAACGCTACCTTTATCGTCGGTCGGCCCGGGTTCCGCCAACCTAGTAGGTTAGGTAGCACACTAATAATAAACTCTGTAGCAGTTTGTACAGAAAGCGATGTAAGTTGTCGACTCTGGTAGCTTTGGAATTCTCAAAGATTGAGTTGATCTTCGTACGCGAATCAACAATAACGGCGTGCAACAATCATGCTCACAAACGACTGTCACGACGTGTGACAGTGACTAGTGTCACTGTCACAGTGTAGTTATAGTGTAGTACTGTTAGTGACTAGTGTCTAGCCACCAACTTGTATCACATCGTATAAGAACGACTTTTTATACACACAAAATACCCAAAACACAGTCAAATTCACATCGATACTATTAGCCGTTTTACTTTCCCCGTATTGTTTAAAAATATTCGAGAAATAGAGCTTTACTCAATTAACTAAATTTGTTATTATAAATCCCTACCTTCATAAAATCTTTGCTAACTTTTTGGCCTTAATTGAATTAATAATCAGTCACTAAAAGGTAGTTAATTTTAATAGCCACTACACAAAAATATTAATTTTAAATATGACAGTCGGTAAATTGTAAAAGATTAATAGTATTTAAAATAGATAACGACCGTCTAGACTAACGCAAATTAATGACAGGTCAATGCTTAAAATTGTCCTCGTTAGGTATCTAGACAAGTAGCTAAAAAATTATACTTGTTTTGAAATTTGAAACAATACATCCAATGCATCACGCTATGCTTTTTATAAAACCTCAATTATATACCAGTTATAGCCCTACAATATTATGAAGGTAATTTAATTCTTCTATAACCATATAGATTACATGGTTAATCATTTTGTCTATAAACCCAGTACATTCAAGAACATTTTAGCAAGTAGAGACTATTTCACGTTGGTTACAATTATTTTAATTATTACAAGCGTGCTTTTGCAATAGAATCCATATGTTCTCAAAGTCAGTATGTCAAAGGGAGCTAACCTATCGCACCACACATCTCCGAACGCCTAGGTTACACAACCACCCCCACCTGTTTGTAGTTACATAAGTCTTGTCTGCGAGAACATATGAATCTATACATACGTTAGGTTAGAAAACATCACTCATACCTAGAATAGTCACAAATGGTGTCACACTTTTACAGTACTACGTAGTACGTACAGTATAAGTATATTCAAAGACCGTTTAGCTTTTTCTGAGCATCATACGGATACTTTACTAGGGCTGTGCCCCGCGATTTTCCCGCTATCTTATAGGAACTTTATTTTTCGTGACAATCAATATCGTAATTATTTGTAATCCAGGGTATAAAAATCCTTCTACCAAATTTTAACCAAATTCGTTTAGCCATTACGGAGTTCATGATTATCATCATCATATCAGCCACAGGGTGTCCACTGCTGGACATAAGTACGCCTCCCCATCGATCTCCAAAAGGGCTGGTTGGAAGCGGCCTGCATCCAGCGTTTCCCTGCGGTTTCTTTTAGGTCGTCTATCCATCTTGTGGGTGGACGTCATACGCTGCACTTACCGGTCCGCAGAAGGATTACAGAGCTGGGTGCGGATAAATACACACATAAACTTTCGTATTTAGATTATTAGTGTAAAGTGTTAACACTACGCTCTACTTGTTTCTACTTGTTGTCACAAGTAGATTATTAAAAATAACAAGGAAATACCATACTGCAAAATGTAACCTGTGACATTCTGGGCATTCTATGCATGCTCCAACGTAGACCGCATCATCGCTAGATGATGGTCAAACGCAAACCTATTATTAATTTAAAAATTATATATAATCGGTCAAACCGTTTAGACCATAGGAAATGATAAAGAAACAATAGAAAGTACAAACAAAAATGAAAACAAAAATTCATAGCCTAAATACGCCCGAAAAACATTACCTTCCTTTTTGGGCATTCGGGTAAATCTGCTCATTGTTTAGAGATAATATCCAGTTACAGTATAACAGTTACATATACATTTGCACAAACCAGAATTCGCATTGGTAATTATTGCTAAGCTCTAGAATTTAGCGTTAATCCCGAAGTGATAATTGATAGATATATTATTATAAGACTTGAGAACTCCGCCCACTATGTTTTAAATGTCTATCGGGACTTATAGCACATTATTCTATTTAAGTGCCCAATAGACATTTGCAATATGTTTCAAATCACGAAAGTTTAAAAGTTTTTTCCGCCCACTATACCGAATTATACCATGAACTCCTCAGCAATCCATTTCATTCGATACCTATATCATGATGGTAGATAAGAAAATGTTGTCCGCCATCTTGGAGTGTCCGCCATATTGAATTTAGTGTGACGTCTTTTTATTTTTCGTATTTTTCTCAGCAAACCATTTCATTTGATACCCATATCATGGGGGTGCATAAAACATAACTGTTCTGCCATATTTGGGAGTCCACCATATTGAATTTAGAATGACGTCATTTAGCTAACCATGCATTGTCATTGAAACTAAACTTATCCCAAATTTCAGCTCAATCAGTTCGATAACTGGTCTAAAATTCAGTTGCAAGATTTGTCCCACACATACATACATGTCCAATTGTCCATACATACTAACTATCAGGTTTCTGATTCTGATTCTAGTAGGCGAAGTTTAATCTATATATACAAAGTATGTTTTTGCATGTGCCGATATAGTTACGGATATCGTAAGGACCAGTGTAGCGGGTCGACACCTTTATATTTCTTGAAATCCAAGTTTACAGCTTACTTGTTTAAGCGACATCTTGGCAACATTTTGCCCTTAAAGAAGTTAAAAATTTATAGATACACGAGTGGCTTTTTTAAGTTTAAGGTGGATAACTTGGACTCACGACTCCTTAAGGGTTTAAATCAACACCTTATTTTAAACAAGTTGTCCCGGAAAAATTTGCAAAGTTTATTTCAAGTAGTTCGCTTAGTAAATTAGTTGTATTAATTTTATTTGTGTTCTTTTGTAGTGGTTTCTATATTTTGTTTTATTTTGCCAGTCTTCTACTTTTACATATTTAATTACGAACATTCCGTTATTTTCTAATTTTTTTAACTGAAAGCATTTTTTACGGCGTTGCTTAATTAATGTGTTTCTATTTGGTTGACAAAATAAAAGTAAAATAATATTTTTCAGGTTTTTCCGGGGCAAAAATGTTTAGAAATTAGTCGTCTATTTACCTCTCGACTTCTCAAGGATTATGGCATTTAATATTCTAGGCTTTTCCACCAGTTCCATCCGTGAAGCGTAGATAGTGACTACATTTTAAAGGTGCGACAGGCGGCCTTTTATCGCCGACACAGGAACGAGTAATGGGTGCAGTCTCCCAGAAAATTGGGTTATTCGTTGTAGACTAAGAGACCATGGCGTTAAAAAATACCTAGGCATGTGTCAACCTGAAACGAGCTACTGAGATACATTTAGTCTTTAACTTTTTTTCCTGGGCAAGCGCTTTTATTAACTAAACAAAATACAAGCTAAAACTAAAACTATAAATACAGTTAGACTGCCCATAGACCGTTGAAGGTCTAAAGACAATCCAAATGCTCAAGCCCACTACCAGTTGGCAGCGTACCCAGCATGCTGGCGGCATTACCACGTTGAATGGCAATGCTTATGCGTTGAGCCAGAAACACGCCAGCATTTTGGTCACGCGTCGCATTAACCAGGCGCTCTAAAAGATTTTTGAAAATGAGGTGAGCTCCCGGTCCCCAAGGGCCCGATGTCTCGTCCCCAAACGCCTCAAATATGTAACCACTGCCGAGGTTAGCATATTTGCGTCGCTTGTGCTGCTCTGCCGAATTGGCAGCCGCGCCAGCCCTACCCCGTGTCTCAGGAAGATGTGACGGCGCCAAAGTATCGACACAAGTTGCGTCCCATACAAGGTGCCGCCCCAAACTCCAGGGTCTTTAACTGTCTGACTTAGCTCTGTTTTTTACAAGCTTTTGTTTTAAATTGCCCTGTTAGTATGCAGTGTGGTACAAATCTTGCAACTGACCAGTTATCCTAAATCGACTGAGCTGAAATTTGGCATGCGCGTTTAGTTTAGATAACAATGTATGATTCGTTAAGTGGCGTCATTCTAAATTCAATATGGCGGACGCCTCATGATGGCGACAACATTTTCTTATCTACCATCATGATATGGGTATCAAATGAAAGGGTTTGCTGAAAAGAATACGAAAAAAAGCTAGTTTAAAAAGTTTTTTATTTAAGTAGGTACGTCAGAATCAGAATAAGAATCAGAATATATTTATTGCAAGAACTGTGTACAAAAGATGTTCATAATAACTAGAGTATCAACAGTTTACCCATTTCGGGCAAATTTCGGTCAAACAGAAATGTAATGTTTTTGAACTCCATCTAAGCTTTATCATGTCACATTCAGATTTACGTCCGAAGAGTTTGCGTTTCATTGTTAACCGACTTCAGAAAGGAGGTTCTAAATTATTATTATTTTTTAATTTTGAATACAATGATAGATTTGAAATACACAGTATCAGCTATTTATCCTCTGAGGTCCAGCTCCGCGCTTTTTTCATAATTTTCCAGCCCTCCCGCATTTTTTCAGGATAAAAGTATAGGCTGAAGGTCGAAACCTATAGACGTGTACAAAGTCGTAAGCATTTAGCTAGTTATCAAATTTGCTACCATTAAATCAATGTGGTTTCTGATGCACAATTTTATTACATTAGCAACCATGTTTAACTTTAAACAATAATATTCAATATGTGCAAAGCGAAATTCAGCCATCTACCTCTTTGTCTATTAAACGGAATCGGGGCCGCGGTCGTGACTATCAAATGTAATTTTGGGATGACGCCACCCCGAATATTTGGTGGCTAATATAGATAAATCCGCGCGAAACTCATCAATGGGATTAATAGGATAGAAGTTCCTTTATTTAATGTTCCTTTAGCTGTTAAACTCAATCTTCTGTGTTATTGAAATTGGTAAAGCACATTTTGCAATTTCTTGTTAAGTTTATTTCATATCTTTTCTGATTGATAGAAATGCGACTTTGCCTGAGCAAGATAATTATGTATCAATATTATACGTTTTCTTAGAGTAATCTTAATAACTCTCGAACCAGACTGATAGCCACTGAAAATAGTAAAATAAACCAGTAAGCATTGAGGTTTTTCTATCAGCTAGTTACCGCCAAACCCCTGTTTTATGTCCTGCATGAAATAAGTTCACTAACCGGGTGTATTATTCAAATTCTTACTGTATCTACCTACTTAACGTTGATTTTATCGTACCTAAATTTTGAATAAGATTTTTTCTTTCTGTAAATTGAAGTCATCTATCATCCAGCTGCTATCTTCGCTTTTGTTGTTACACTCTGTGTAATGTCTTGTTTCGCCTGGTAGGTTCACCATATTTAAGATCAAATTGTATTTATCTAACTAGTACTGATTGTATGCATAACTAGGTCTAACTTAGATTATGAAAAAATATTCCGGTATATTTTTGCCTTAGCGTTCAATGATTCATAGCATCTTTTAGCTGTAACGCGAACCGGTGCACTCTCATAAACAAATATATCTGCTCTTAGATTAGTAATATTTTATGTTTTTTATTTATTTTATTTTATTTTATTTTAGATTTGTGTATAAGTAGGTAGGTGGGTGCATAACATAATACCTAATTGTTTTCAATATTAACAAATTAAATGAGTATTTTTTTATTTATAAATTAGACTATTTATAAATTAGTCTAAAATACTGTGGCTTGGTGGCTTAAAAACTCTGAGATTGGGGACTACTCAGACAATACGAATTTACTTATTTATCCAAAGTGCAAGTCATGTCCATGTATTGTTTTTATAATTGATCATAGTTTCGACACCAATTGGAGCCTAGCTATTATAGCTATTGAGGCTTTACTCAGAATTTGTTCGGCAAGTTTTGTATAATATAAGACCTTCATAGTAGTAGACGAAGAGCTTCCATCAACTTGATATGTGGAATGAGTTCCACATATCTTCTATTTCTTCTTTTTTTATTCTACCTGTGTTTCATTCACAGTTTCTAGCTTTTCGAGTTAAAAGTATCCTGCATTTATTTTCAAGACATAATTACACTACTTCCTTGCAATCTATTTGCTCGAATTGGTTCATTTGATATATCGTGAAAATTCAACAGAGAGACAGTTATTGATGCTCCATAAAATTTTTGTGATATCGTAAGTCTGTGGAATGCGTTGCCGGAATGGGTGTTCGTTCTCCAATAGTTATAATCTGGGTATCTTCTAGTCACGGGTGAATTGGTTTCTTTTAGGCAAGCGTGCTCCATCGTACGCCGCATCATCGCTAAACATCAAGCGAGATAGCGCTCAAACGCAAGCCATAAAACATAATTAGATACAGTTGTTAATCGTGAGATTTTAAAATTTTGTAAGATTATATATGACAAGGTAATTATATTGTTATCCCAAAATACCCAATACCACAATATTATGGCTAGCAATAATCTCTAAAAGTTAATATATATGATACAATTCTTCTGCTTTTTCGTCGTGTCGATGATCCATAAACTTATAAAATACTCTCCCAGTACTTGGTTATTTAGTCATAGCGACCCCGCTAGAGATATCTTGTACAGTACAAGTCTCGTAATTTAAAAGGGTTGGGCAGCACATGCATGAAAGTAGGTGTAACATGGTCTGCGTAGAAGCTCCACAATTGCACTGTCACTCTCAATACATTCGATAATTAAAATTTTAGTAAAAACATTTCGTTTTGATTGAACGCTGGCTCTGGGTCTATAATCCACGAACAGTATAAGATTGCAAGTGAAAGGCACATGACGACACAGTTTATTGCAATAGGTGTATCACTGGTTTACATCATACCGTATAATTTTTAACTTTTTTTATAAGATAATACGTGGTTTAACCTGGCACCTTACGGCTACCTGTTTTAAGCTATTCTGTTTAAGTGATGCGAAAATTTTCGCGAACATAAACCGTATCTCGGCGCGTTCACGTTCGTGTGATTTACCGCACTGCACTGTTTCAACGCAGTTTCGAGCCCGCGTTAAGAGGTAGCTGTAAGGTCCCAGAAATCAATAAACATGTGTGTCCAAATAAGCTGTAGTGTCTAAAATATAAGAAGTCTTTCTTAAGGCAGCGCTGAACGACCAGATTTGTCTATTACGCACATTTTTTTTAAATGTTAAATTTTACTGATTGATAATTATTAAATCTGATTAGGCATTATCTAGAATAACATTGCAAATGGTATAAAGCAATTTTCGTGTTAATCGTTATAGGATGTTGGAGAAGATAAATAATACTGTAAAAAAAACTCTCTCTCTCTTCCGCTATAATAAAACATATCAACATAAAAGTTACTTTTAAAATGTTTGAAATGTTATTCTAAAATTCTAATTATTATTTTATATTTTATATTATTAAAAAAATCTATAACGAATGCCCGCTTTTTTTATTGTTCCCACTATGCGAATTTTTATCTTTTAAAATTGTGGTAAAGAGATTGCATTGCCTTAATAGCCGTCATCCGTCATGGTGTGAACAATTAGTCCTATAAAATATTTTTTTTATTATAAAGTTACCAACCCGCTAACTCGCTTGCCAAACGTGGCGAGTATTGACAATCCCTCCCTAAATGATTAAGATCGATGGGGGAGGCCTATGTCCAGCAGTGGACTTCCTATGGCTGAAATGATGTTGATGATAATAAAAGTAATACGATTTAATATCTTTTCTTTAGATAAACAATATATCTTGCAAAGGATTACCCACCTAAGTAATACAATTCTACACGTCGTGAATACACATACGAATTAATTTACTCGTCAAGCCTCGAATTAGAGGATTTAAGATGTTACATGACCTAAATAAATAGTGACATAGTTTATTCTAGAGTTCATGTCATACTAAGTTACTAATGACTTTACTTAGAATCTGCGAGCCGCAGGGATGAAAAGTAACTTGTTGACACTTTCAGAGTTAACTAACTTAATTTATTAGACTCTGAAATAAGCTTAATAAAGAAAAACTTAAAATAATGAAGTAAGCAACCAAGGCAGGAAATATTTTCATTTTTTTTTATATTAGGCACAATATAATTCCATAGGCAAATATTGTAATGTATAGCAATTAACTAATTGATTACCTTATAATTTTAACAAAAAATTATATACCTGTGACTCAAAAGTAGTGTCCATAACCGTGAAAGTATTAACTAGTATTTTAACGTGGGTACTGTATGTATTGGTGTAGTAATAAATAAAGTTCGTTCAAACACGTAAGC
Source organism: Agriopis marginaria (assembly GCA_932305915.1). Classification (NCBI taxonomy): domain Eukaryota; kingdom Metazoa; phylum Arthropoda; class Insecta; order Lepidoptera; family Geometridae; genus Agriopis; species Agriopis marginaria. The sequence continues at coordinate 7,584,058 of OW029926.1, forward strand.
ACTGTCTTGGTGTACTATTAATAAAAATAAAAGTCGTACAAACACGCTGGTACTGTGTTGGTGTACTATTAATAAAAATAAAAATCGTTCGAACACGTAGATACTGTGTTGTTGTACTAATAAATAAAATAAAATTCGTTCAAACACGTAGGTACTGTGTTGGTGTACTATTAATAAAAATATAATTCGTTCAAACGCGTAGGTACTGTGTTGGTGTACTATTAATAAAAATAAAATTCGTTCATACGCGTAGGTGCTGTGTTGGTACGATGTTGGTAAATTCGTTCAAAACAATACTCACTATACTTACTCATATTTAAAGATGCAATGTTCTTAGAATACGATATCTCGACCTTGAGCAATTCCTATGCTGATTTTCTTGTGTGATGCTCGTGGAGCATTCTGATCACGCTTTTGTCGGCGGTTTTTGCATTTCAATGACTCGTCCATAAGCCACGTAAAAATCTGCTGGATCTGAAATCAAAAAAATATTTTATGTATTTGGTTTTTAGGTTTTTACCTTAAACAAAAGCTGGCTAATCCTTCAATTCGTAGAATTTTGTAAAACACATCTCAAACCGTTTGCTTATTTAGGGTTCTATTATAACATATGGTTGCACCTGATTTTTTGGCGTAATTACAAGTCCGAAACCAGTAGGGGTTTCATATTATGTAAATGTCAGCAAAAGTCAAGTAGGTGACTCCATCGGCTTATTGAAATTCGGACGGCTCTAATTTCCATAGGTCCATTCCGGGGCTTGATATGCGCTGAGCTCATGAATAAGGGACACTTGGATGTCTCAGAAACTATTCCATTTAGTCACCTGCGGGGTGGTTCATAAATCATGGGTCGATGGGGTTCCCGATCCTGAATTCATCAGGTCATTAATATTGTAATGAATATCTCTACTCTTACCATTGCTGGCGTGAGAATTGAAATAGTGGGTATAATCAGGAAGGAAGGGACTTTACCACTAAAAGGTACCGCTAGTAAATTCCTTCATTAGCACACCCATTCAATGCTAATGTCATGTGTAATGGAAATCACACACCGTTTAATTTTTCCGCTCCTTTCTTCCGCGTATCTGCAAGATGTGGAATATTGTTCCCCCAAAAGTCTTCACGCCGAGCTTCAACATGAAGCGTTTCAAAAAAGGTGTCTAAAACTACCTTTCCAGGCTGGCAAAGCTCCACAGGCGGAGGTTTTTCCTTACCATCAGGCAGACCGCATGCTTGTTTGTCGCATGTTTTTAAAGATACCCACCCACATATTAATTAAACTGCTTGAATTAAAAACTATTTTCTTCTTGTTGGGCAATTACAATTTGCAGTTTTTTTTTTAAACTACCTTTTTCACTGTTTCGAGCCAAACAAAAATTTTAATAACTATTTTAAAGTTAACCTTTTGGTAATCTACCTACCGAAAATTGTTCTTATAATATTTATTTAAGCCAATAATATTATTATAAAATCTGTAGGCTTAACATAATATAATATAGTTTTCATATTAACAGATTACAGTTGTTATCCAATAATTGGGAAGATGTTTTAGGTAAACGCCTTCTAGTGATACTATATATTTTTGTTACAGACAAAATGTGGCAAGCAAGCGGACTACTAGTTTTGGCCCTCGTGGCCCATGCATATTCGGTGAGTATTTTTTTTTACCAATTAAACTTAAATAGGTACCTTTTTTGAGACGAAAAGGATAATGTAATGATAATTATTTAACTATGGATGGAAGTATAAAAGTCGCCGTGCAAAAAGTACCTACCTTTTACACATGGTTTTATACTGTGCTCGTCCACTTTAGAGCATCTGACCACTTCCAGTGGTCAATTCAAAAGTGGCATTTCTCATTTTAACATTGCTGGTACCTAATTGGAGAGCATTTTACCCTAATTTTTCTTTCTTTTTTTTCCTCCAGAGGATTTTGGCATCGCACTTCTTGTGCATTGCTAGTTTCAAGTATAAAAATATTATCCAGTTATTATCAGACTAGTAAGTCAGAGTCAAGTAAGAGTGTTTAGACCATCAATGGTCTATGGGCAGTCTAACTGTATTATTTTGTAGTGTTAGTATTAGCTTGTATTTTGCTTAGGTAATAAGGGCAGTTGCCATGTTAAAAAAAAGGGTAATTGGAGGCTTTACAAAAGGCTTAATGGAGGTTTGGAAACTACAGTAAATCACTTACCACCGCGTTATATCACTTTCTCACACTCGAGCGTATGTGCGTGACACTTCGGGACCTCGCATTACAGCGCTGACCGTACCCCTATTGCTAAACACTGTTTCTCCTTAAGTTTCTAGTAGTATATGTCTATTGTTTTTCTTTTTTGGCAATAAATATATCTTTATTGAAAATAATAATCTACCATAATTAAACATTAACACTTGAAAATACACGTGTTTAGAAATAATACAATGAGGTGACATGGTTTTTCCACTTTGGCGCCAAAACTCACCCTAAACTCTACCCTAATTTACCATCAGTGGTAAAATGACCAGTGGCCCATCCTCTTTCTCAGAAAGGCCTAAGTCCCAGCGGTGGGAACAAGAAAAGCTGACTTGATAATGATGGATGATGGTAAAATGACACCCAGCCACTCCATCTCACAACTTCAAAAATTATATTAATTCACCCATCTATTCTAAACTAGAGCGTTTATTCGGCAAATCTGTTCTTAAAATGGGACACGAAACGATTTGTCTCTGTCATGAGACTTCACCAGCGGTTTGTGACTCGGAAAATATTATGCGGTCTCACCATCATTTTCCTTGAATAATTTACGCAAATAATTATCTTCTTTAAAAGTACAATACCGTGATTTATTCTTAAAATCGTTGCTATTATAATATATTTTGGGCTAAGTCACTGTTTGCTCTTGCGGAAATTATAAATTTGTATTTTAAAATTGTTTACACACCAAGTGGTAAAGAATCATAAAGATGGCTTCGCAGAATATCTAAGCAGCAAAATGCTAATAAAGTAAAAGGGTGAATCGTGAAAACAACTGGATTTCAAGTATACCTATCGTAATAGGAAAGTGTAAAAAAAAATTGTTGGTTCCGGTTGCTTGTCGTATAACAACAGCCGCCTAGCCACGTCAGAGGCCTTCGAGTGTTCTAAAATTCTGATACTAGGGTTGCCCACTTACCATTAATAACTTACTTAGTGTAAAAATATAGAATTACAGATTTTGGTGACAGTGGCGTGTTGTGTGATGGGGTCTGTGTGGTGTGTGGCGTGTGTGTGTGTGTGTGTGTGTGTGTGTGTGTGTGTGTGGTGTGATGTGGTGTGATGTGGTGTGTGGTGTGGTGTGTTGCGTGATGGGGTGTGTGTGGTGTGTGTGTGAATGTGTGTGCGTGTCGGTATGTGGGTGGTGTGGTGTGGTGTGTTGCGTGATGGGGTGTGTGTGGTGTGTGTGTGAATGTGTGTGCGTGTCGGTATGTGGGTGGTGTGGTGTGGTGTGGAGTGGTGTGTGGTGTAGAGTGGTGTGTGGTGTGGAGTGATGTGTGGTGTGGTGTGGTGTGTTGCGTGATGGGGTGTATACCTATACGACGGACATATTTGAGGATATCATTGTACTAATAACAGGCTAGTTGGCTGATGTTTCATTTAGACTAATTTTAAGACCTACCCGTACTTTCAACCATTTAAATAGGTACCTACCTCTTGGAAATTATGGCATTTGCAGGATTAGGCAAGTTTTATTCATACTCATTTAGGTTTAAGGTCGTTAAGGTTATTCTGAAAATATCTCATGAATGCTCTGAAAATATTTATAAGAAACAGCTCGTCAAAAAAACTACCCAATTTATTTACTGTTCCCACACTAGTAAAAAACCGGTTGGTAAAAATATCCGCCCATGATAATGAATAAGTTTTAAGTAATTAGCAATAACAGCATTGAATTTAAAAATAGACTTGGCCACTGTATCGGCAGTATGTAGTAAAACTGGTTTTATTATACATACTCCATTAAGTTTTCAGTGCATAATCAGTATTATAATCGTCACTCAATGAAAAGAATATCAAGTATTAATTATAAATTAACCTGATATTATTTGGCTAGGTGTATTATAAACAGGAAATTTGTAATTAATAGCAAGCTTCCCGCCACAACTATCTCGCTTGCAAATTTGAAATCGGTTATCGATGTGACTAGCCCATTGGCACTTCAGATTGCTAATACACATCACACATCACATAAGCAGTCATTTAACGTCCACTGCTGTCCAACGTCAAAGGCCTCCCTCTTAAAAAAGGGGTGTTGCCATAATCCCCTCGCTTCGCAGGCGGCTTGGGGATCGCAGTAAGTTCACCGTGTACAAATAGGACGCTGCTGCCCATCCTCCGGTATAAACACCGCAGTTTTAGGACATACCCGGGTCCGATTGCTAATACACTGAGCACAAACTCTTTCACCATCATCATAATCATCATTTCAACCTATCATGTTCCCACTGCTGGGACACAGGCCTTCTCTCTCAGAGAGAGAGAGAGATGATGGGCCCTAATCCACCTTGCCAATGCAGTGCATGTTGATGAATGCCATATCTTTGAACTTTTGAGGTTCTTGGCCATAGCGGTTTCCTCACGATGTTTTTCTTCGCCGTTTTTGAGCGATGGCGTTGAAACTGCACATAATTTACTTAGCTACTAAATAAGTAATTTATGCAACACCGAGGATCGAACCGGGTGCCATCAGATTCTAAAGCGCACATGCCACCGCTCAGCCACCATCTCTCTTACAAACAAATACATCACAAACACTTGGACCCCCGCCAACTTGACAGTGGCAGCTGTCTTATCAAAAATGTATCTATGTTCTACGTCATTGCATTACCTAGAATTTAGCGCAAAATCTCTATTGTTTGCAAAATAAAATCGATTGTATTCAAATATGTTTCAATGAATATCTTAACTTATTGGCTTAGCTGTATCTAAAAAAAACGGACAAGTATACGAGTAGGACTTGCACTCTGAGAGTTCCGTTGAACGGAATCCTGTTCCTGTTGATCGGAATGTAAGTTTGTAATTGCAAAACAATATTTTTTATGTGATATAACTTCCGGATTTTTTCCTTTATATATGCTGTAAGACCTTGCCTCTTGTCATCTTCATGATTCTAGCTCTATGAGAAGTACCCTATAGGTTTTAATTCCCTTGTGAAATTGCAAAATATGCGACTTAAATGATCATAATATATTTTGATCGCGTTGATTTACAAGTTTGATTTTTTCACAGCTGAAAGAAACCGTAGAGCCAAGTATTTGATATACATTTCAACTTGATACCTTTACGAGTTCTTAAGAAAAAGAGTCTTGACAGACGGACAGACGGACAACAAAGTGATCAATAAGGGTTCCGTTTTTGCTTTTTGAGGTACGGAATCCAAAAAAGATGGCTGTGCACATTTAATAGTTGTAAAGTAAATATATGTATATCTTAATACATGAAGATATTATTTTGGCTAAATTGATATGCAACTTGTTGATATTAAAATTACAATTTTGAATATGTTTGTATTTACATTGGAAAAAGCTGTACAAAGAAAAAAAATATTTAATAATTTCAGACTGTTTAAAAAAACATTATTCTTGAAGCTTATAAGAACTTCACAACTTTTTCAAGTTTCGTTTTTGTTTATCTTATAACATTTTGTGAACGGTGTTACAATATTTGAAACTAGGTGTTACCTACGACATGGTACGCTTAGATTTACTATTATACTAGCTGACCAAAAAGACGTTGTCCTGTCTTATAACTGTCAAACGCGCGTAAATTATATGATATTTCGATATTTCGGCGCAGTTACATGCACCATGTTCACGGGAAGACTGAAGAATGCGGGTGGTTGGTCGAACAGTTAAAAAGTTAGATGCAGACATAACGATCTACCTTCTTTCTTAGTATTTTGCTACGGTTATCGGGAGCTCATTCCACAACCTTACCACGGTAAATATCCCGTACATAATCATATAACTTTACCTTCTACAACCTTTAAAAAAGAGATAAAGGAAATCGGTAAAGTCGTTCTCAGGGATTCATTTTATTTATATTATGTGTTTGCACTATACTATTTGGTGGTTGAATGCCACTAGAGACACTTTTCCTACGTACTCGTCATGAACAATGACATAACTCATAGAGGAAATTCAAAATAATTGTTTGGTATCATCATCATCATTCCAGCCATAGGATTTCCACTGCTGGACATAGGAGGCCTATGTCCATCTCCAAAAGGTCCAAAAGGTTCTTGCTATAATATGTTTTTTTTTACTGGGCAAGCGTCTTTATTAACTAAACAAAATACAAACTAAAACTACAAATACAGTTAGACTGCCCATAGACCGTTCAAGGTCTAAAGACAATCCAAATGCTCAAGCCCTATAATATGTATTGTGTCAATTAAAAGTTATTTTTGTGTTATAGAATTAAATATGGACCAATGCAAGTTACCAATGGAATTAAAGACAATAATAAAATATTATGCGTACCAGCGTACCATCTTGCAATGCCAGACACAATTATGAAGTGTAATTGGTTGCAACATGGAAATATCCAGCGATTTATAATTATAAATGCTGCAATTATCTCAACATGGATGCTATGGGTCACTTCACTGGTTTGTGTTGAGTGTAACGCATTTTTCACATTACACACGCACTCACACGCGTACTTAGACCGTTAGAACCACTCTGAGTTTCTTTTCTCGACCTTATCTCAGTATCACTTCAGTTTTTGTACCAGCTAACACAAAATTGACATAATTATCATGGTCATCACAAAACGGTTTACGATCAAACAAATGAGATCTCGGGCCGTATATGCCGTCATTTGTTTTGAGCGATTCAATTTGGGTAGCTGCAAAAAGTTGCGCGACCGCAAACCGTATCTTAAGATTCCCCCGTTCGCGTGATTTTCCGCTGTCACGTAAACGAAATCGCTTAAAACAGGTGACTGTACGACCCCTGAAGGTCGATAGAAACAAAGGTGGGAATATTTAAAATAGGGTGTCTACGACCACCTCTCCGAATAAAGCACCGACAACACCGCTAGTGTTACTAGGTCTGTAGTTACAGCAGTCCACAGGCGGCGGTTTCTGCTTACTATAAGGTGGAAGGCAAACTTGTTTGCCGTTTTATTTAATTTAAAAAAAAACACTATTTGGCCTTAAACTTTTTTTAAACCACTCTCGAGATATAGCAAAATTCTTTTAGCCTATTCATTAAAAAAAAACATTGAAATCAGTTTACAATCGTCGTTAGATATCACGTAACTTACACACAAAACAGTCGAATTCAACCGCCTATTTTAAAAGCGATTGAAAAGACGGGGGTGTATACGTAATTAGAATCATCATCACTTGAAGCTTAGGTATTTCCGTCCACAGTGTAGTATAAAGTCCCCTTTTCACGCCAGTCATGCTATGAGCCAGTCCTGGCCTGGGGCCTGGCTTAATTATTGAATCGCTTGTATGATATTTAGATCGCAACGAGTGATTTGAACCATTTGAATTTGCTTTCTCTCAATAGAAAATCTTTCATTTCGCATAATATTTTCGTGCGAAATCATACGGTCAAATCAAAATTCGAGCCCCAGGTCGTAAACAAATATTTTTCAATGTCATCGACCCATCTTTGGACCGGTTTTATATGAATACATTAGAGTTCATTAGACCCATATCTAGGTATACCTATACCTACATAATTTAAATACTTAACATCCAATTTCTCAACATAAATCTAAATAATATATAGTTACTAATACAAAACCAACTTATTCAACCAACCTTCAATTATTTGCCCTTCTTAATTCGGCCCTAATGCAAAATCTGACGAACATGCTTAGTTTCACCCCAATATAATTAAATTTAGGCAATAATATTTTTAAAAATAACATGACTTCATAACCGCCAATTTCCACGTTTCTAACTTATAAATTATCAAACATTCATACTAACTTTCATCCCTTATTTAACCCCTTTAGGGGACGAATCTGCTTCTTGACCCAGTGGTTTAGACCGTGTGTTGTCTGTCAGTCAAGTAATAAATTTATGATTTTTATCTAGTAGAAGTTGGGATAGTGCTTCATTATCTATAGTAAGTTACAATACTGCTACAAGGAAGTACCAGAATTTATTAAGGCTTAATTTCCACTTGCCAACTCCTGCTAGCTGAGATTTCAAGCAAGGCTGCACAATGCAAGGCATGGACTTCGTAAATCAAACGCAACCCTCCGTAGCTCACCGCGTAATGCATCTGCTGACGCTCGCGGTACCAGAGTGATTATTGTTATGTGTAGCATGAAATATCCTTGCTCGATTCAGTGGAGAGAGGTATTATAGTGCATATTCAGTTGAAGTAGGATTCTTGTAGAATTCGTCTGGAGAAGTAGCATACCTTTCAGTTATTTAGCCGTCAATTCAGTCAGGGCCCGTCCATTAATCACGTGATGTTTTTTTGTTTTTCTTGCAATTTAATTTTTGTGACGTTTAAGACTATAGTGAACAACCGTGATAGCTTAAAACAGTGTTTTACTGTAGATTGGTTTGGAAAAAATGTAATGAAATAGTTTAGCGGACTAATGTGTTTTTTATAATCTTGTAAAAAGCTTAATACATTAATACTCAATAATTTATTGCACATTATGAAATTCACATACAGATCTTAGTTGGTAGATATCATAATTATAATGACCCAGATTGGGTATGGCAGCAAAGTGCGGAGCGGATCGATTTATTCCAAAATTGATTTGTATTCTAAGTATTCGTCTAGACCATAGTGATATTTTGCGAGCAGTATGTCGTGGGCATATTCTATCCACGTGTTTTATTTACTGTAATTTTTTTAACTATTTGCGCTACGCAAGTTTTCGTTTGAAGTACGAGTAGCCAATTAAATAACTAAGTAAACGGAGTGTTCTTTTAGATGACGGACATATTCGAGGATATCATAGTACTTATCAGTATAAACAACTTTTTTGAGGTGTTTATTTAATATAAAATTTTCCTATTTAAGTTTGCTCTCAAGATTGACGTGACGCACAACGACTAACAAAGTCATCGAGCAACTGACTGACTGGTGCTCAATGATACTTGTGAGCACTTCTGAATTAGTATCAGAAAAGTTCTTTCAACGTGTCGTATATCTCTTATCTATCTCTTCTTTTCTCTACATCTCTACATAGTATAAATTGGAGTCGCTTTCCGCGTCTGTCTGTCTGTATGGCCGCTAACTCCTCCTAAACCACGCAACGGATTTTGATGCGGTTTTCACCATCAGTTAGATACATTTTCAAAGAAGGTTTATATATATAGTAGCGACCCGCCCCGGCTTCGCACGTAAATAACACCCGTGCGAAGCCGGGCGGGCGGGTCGCTAGTAAAGTATAAAAACTGCCTTATGAGCTAACTACAAACACGTTGTGTACACCAGTGTGTAGTCAGTCGCTGGCCTGTTACGCTAGTGTAAAGTCACGCAAGTGAGAGAAAAATACCTCAATATAGTCAAATGTTTAGGAAAATAGTGACTAGCTTTATTATACAACTAGCTGTAATCTATACTAATATTATAAAGAGGAAAGATTTGATTGTTTGTTTGTTTGTTTGCATTGAATAGGCTCCGAAACTACTGATTTGAAAAATTCTTTCACTGATGGGAAGCTACACTATCCCCGGGTGACATAGGCTATAATATATACCCGTGCGAAGCTGGGACGGACCGCTAGTGTAATATAAATGTGAACAGACGTTGCGACGTAGTTCGGTAGAATTTCGATAGATAGCGATATTTTGTCAAGTATTAAATTTAGTATGAATGAATGTTCGTTGAGGCATCTCTAGATTCTCTAGAAATATTCTTAATGGACCTCGTCGTCACTTACCAACAGGCGAGTTGGTGGTCAAACGCGGACTTATTCGCGATAAAAAAAAAACTATTAATGCATTTTCGTAGACGTCATAACAATCCACCGTCATTAATCATAATTATTTAACATGATTTGTACTTCATCATCATCAGCCTTGAGTGACCCACTGCTGGGTATAGGCCTCCCTTTGTTTATGTTTTGTTGATTTGTACTTAATATTTACAATTTATGAGAACTTGTTACTAATTGATACCTGCTGAGAAATTGTTACCTGCTACAGGCATAAATATACAACATAGTCAATGTTACAAGTTTCATAGAGGTGGATTATAAAACGTGTTCTGCCCAAAAAAAACGTACTCGTTCGCCTAATTGATAGCCCGTTGGTCCAGTTGGTAGTGAACCTGCCTTCTGAGCTTGGGGGCGTGGGTTCGATTCCCATCTAGGACAAACATTTATGCGATGAACATTTGTGTTTGTTCTATATCTGGTTGTTAATATCTATTTAAGTATGTATTTAAAACTATATATGTATGTATATCAGTCTCCGTCAGCCATATCACAAGCTTTGCTTAGTTTGGGGTCAGATGACCGTGTGTGAAAAAATGTCCCGACTATTTATTTATTTATTATTTAATTTCCTTAAATATGATGGGTGTCCATGACTTGTCTATGCGCAAACTACCCCAAAAAAGTTTTTGCATACATTCAAGGTACATAATATATTCAAACCTGTTATTGTATTTCACAAAATGTAATAAGACTAAAATGTCTTCACATTTACCTCATTTCTCTTTCGACTTATGCCTTATACTTCGTTATTTCACCTTATTATCCTTTAAATATTAACTATATTAAAAACATTACATTAGTATACTAAGATTATTTACATGTCAAAAAGTAACAATAATAATTAGGAAACAATAACAATAATATTAAGCAATAAATAATAAAAAAATCAGTTCCATGTTCCCTTGTTCCATGGCATCCCCGACGAATAGAAAACTTACTATAATTGTAAAACGCTATTTTTATTTATTTATTTTATTTAATAATAGGCTTGCGTTTGACTTCCAACTCGCCTGATGTTAATTATTATTCATGTAGGTGGCACTGCGTACCTACATACTGCTTATTAACTTCAGCTATGTAAATCTATGCCTAAATCCAATCTGTTAATTTCTCGCTAACGGAAATTGTAACATGCGAAAACAAGACAAAGCAAATTTTAGTTAATACACGCATAACTATAAGTAAGGCCGTTAACGGTTAACATTTTAAGCAACCTACAAAATTATTTTGTCTGAAAGTAATCAATACTTCATACTAACATCGCTTTCACGATATTATAGACGATTCATACACGTGGATCATGAAATAATATATTTTTGTAGCTAACTAAAACATACGCTACAGATTCGTCTAAGAATCCGTTTTTAATAATGTCGTTCTAGTATTGTTAACATAATATGGAAAGAATATTGCTACAATTACGCAAAAATAAGGGACGGGAGGCAAACTACACTTCGTGCAGAATCTATAATAAGGTGAGTACCTACAAACGTCCGAGAAACCATAAACAAAAAATAGTGAAACATAGAATAGCGTACCTTTAGGCCGGATAATAACTTACTGTACTGTAATAATTAATATAAATCAGTTACACAGTATTAATTATACCTATTTGCCAGCCCAACAACATTCTGACATTGAAGGTACAATTGTATAAATATTTTCTTAATCACAAACCGGAAAATTACCAATGATGAACAAATAGATACCGCCGGACGTCCTTTTGCACATTTGGCTGTTTGATGGTAATTACTATGCATCTGCCCGTTACAACGAAAAACAGTGTAAAGTCCAATACTTACCTTAAAATTTTATGTGTACAATAAATATTTTGGTAGCTGTGGTATATTATAAATTGAAGGAGTTTCAGATTGTAAGCAATCTTGGGGCCAAGTTCTGTGACGGAATACTGGTTTTTGTATAGCATATAACGCTACCATACATTGGTAGTGTTTTATACTAAACAAATCATATCAGGTTATCCGGATCAAGAGTATCAGGTTATTTGGAACGCACTCGCACTCGTACTTCTCGATAAATACTTCAAAGTTACGGTAAGGTGGCGGTTGGAAACTTAAAAGAAAATTAACCTTGTCTCTTTGCAAAATTAGGTCCAGTCCATTGCCCAATTACCCATTCGAGACAAAACGAGTATAGTTAGTTATACAGTGTAGTAACATAAGCAATTATTCTAGCGGTTTTCGTAACAATAGCGATGGACCTTGGTCTATTTTGTCATCATTACGTGAATAGCAATAGCTGCGTGGGAAATTTTAAATTAACAACAAAATTAATACTTCGCGGCCCTTACTCAACTCTATTTTAGACATACTGACAATCTGACATGCAATCTCAACAAAATTTTACTTAACTCAGAGTATTAATACAAATTTTACAAAAAAAAAATATGTCTAGCAATAAATATATTTTCGATATCGACCGGTCTGGATCGGCTGACTGAGAATTAGAAAAACAGCAGGTTGCGAATGAAGGTGTGTGGCAGGGTACCGAGATGAAAGACTGCAAATGATGATGATTATGAGGGACTAAAACAATTCAAACTGAAGCTCAAATTCACATCACATCAGCCATTAAATGTCCACTGCTGGACAAAAGCCTTCCTCTTAGACTTAGAGAAGAGTGTTGCCATAATCTCCACGCTTGGCAGGCGGCTTGGAGATCGCATTACGTTCACCGTGTACGAATAGGACGTTGCTGCCCATCCTCCGGTGTTTCTGATCGCAGTTTTAGGACAAACCCTGGTCCAATTGAACTGATTGAACTATATGCACGCATCCAAACTGGCAAAAGTCTGCCGGTTCAGTTTGATGTCACTGGGTAGCCCTACTGGGTTGGGTATATCTGCGACGTCTCAGTCTGAGTCATAGTGTCGCGTCTCTGTGTACCGTGCCTTAGCTTTACGTTGGTACGTCAATCAGTCAGTATGAATATAGCAATTTTGTTTTTATATGCCACTATCTGCCTATGTGTCAGTTCACCGAACAAAAGTTACCTGTCTACTTGTAGGAAAATAAAGTAAGAAAAAATTGACAATTGAAAGACAGCAACGTATAAAAGCAAGAGAATATACTTGTAAATACGAGTTTTTCTATACGCATGTTAGATGGCTAGAAATTTAATGTATTCGCCAAATCTCTTCAAATCCTGAATAAGGGAATATTAAACGTAACTGGAGCATGGAGCATAGGTAATAGTATAAATATAAAATCTTTGGGTAATAGTCATAGTCATATTTATGTATTTTCATTGGAACACGTTGGGGTACTTGGACACAATGGCTGTATTGGTCGTTCTACTGAGAAGGTAGCCATTATTGTCACCATTATTGGGTCAAATTTGACCCAGAATTAAACCATTAGGTTCCATAGCAAAAGAGAGATAAACTAAAATAAGAATGACTGTTTTAAATGTTTATCGGGACTTATCACGTATTATTTAATATAGGTAAAAAATATGTACCTTTCGCTCGACGTTTCCTGGCGAGAAGAGCGGGTGTTTTGTTCTCCTACCCTCACTTGATCTTGAAAAATTAAAACATGTGTTCAAATCACGAAAGTTTAAAAATTACTAAGAATGACTGTGATGATACAGCTAGGTACGTTTTTATGGTTTAGGTATTATATTATTATTTATTGTTATAACCAAGACATTACTATAATTATATGATTGAAATAAATAACTGGCCAAGAGAGTGTCAAGACTCGCATATGGTAGGGTTTCGTTTTCCGTAGCCAAAGTCTCATATAATAATCATGTGGTCACAAACACAACCATAGTTCAGAAATTGGTGGTTATAGAAAAAAACGGACTTCAATTTTAGAGGTGCATCATACCAATAAAAAAATCGTATTGACGGACAGACCGACAGACAGACGAATGGACAGAACGAATTCATAAGGGTTCCTTGTAGGACTACGGAACCCTAAAAAGTGGACAACTGGGCCACGATTCTACTAAAGAAATTGTTTTTAAATTGTAATGTCTCAATTTTTTTTTTTTATAATTGCCTCAAAATTTACTTTTTTTTTTAAATACTAAGTTATAATATTAGGTTGTGGTTTTATTCTAGTATAAAAAAATATATAAAACTGTCAGTTTTGAGGCAATTATTTAAAAAATAAAATTGAAACAATTACAATTTAAAAACAATTTCTTTAGCAGAATCAAGGGCCTGGACAGTTGTCATTGTCATAACCATCCACAATAATAATTAATCAGGTAGACGCTTTTGGTAGAAGAATTATGAAGTTACGATCACATCAAAAATGGTATTATTCGATTTTGTAACGCAAAATATGCTACTAAAATACTGGTTTTTACTTCACAGTTTACAAAACAAAGTCTCTCATAAAGATACTGTTCGCAGCCGGGTATTTCCAGTCGTTTATAATCTCCGCACCTACCATTCCTTAATACAGTTTCCGTCTTTTGATGTTATGATGCAAATGTGGCATTAGTACGCAGGTGTTACGCAAATTGAATACGTTCAATTATTGCGCCTGTGCCACTGTTTATTTCCTTTAGCTCTGTTGGAATCGAAGCTTATAACTTTGATTGTTTTGATTTAATTACGCTATCTTCGCTTGTGTTTTAATCAGTAAAAGTATGATAGATATTTACCGTGGTTTCCAGTATTAGGTTGCCTTAAAAATAAAAGTTCGCGTTCAAAATGTGTTCAAAATACTATACGCAGTGATACAGTAGTGCGTTTTGTCGGGACTTAGGTTCGAGTTCGAGTTCCAGTGATAACCGTAGCAAAAGACTAAGAAAGAGGGTAGATCGCTATGTCTGCACCTAACTTTTTAACTGTTCTACCAACCACCTGCATTCTTCAGTCTTCCCGTGAACATGGTACGTGTAACTGCGCCGAAATATAGGGAGCTAATTCCACAACCTTACCACCCAAGAATCCATGGGGTTGTAGCATTAGATTAGAAAAAATATTATGCAGTTAGTATAAGTACGTATATGGTTGTGTTTTCTCCTATTCCTGTTTCAACACGTGTTTCCAAAGTATAACAACGGCTTTTGTCTTGCATTCTTTGCATTCATTCAGATGATCGCTGCGGCATAAACGTGATCAGAATATTAACGCATTTCCGTTTATTTAGCTTATCTAGCATGCTCCACACAGAGCAAATATAAATAAAATACTATTTACATACAATGTGGTTCAAATTAGACGTTTCTTCACAATTTGAATAATATAACAACATTTTTATGATAAAACTAGCTGATACCCGCTACTTCGTACGCGTAGAGCTCGACCTTCGACCTCGCTACTATGACCCGCTCCAGGAACACAAAATTTCATCCAAATTGGTCCAGCCGTTTACTCACCGTTTAAGCCCTCCCTGAATTTTCGCGAATATTTAATTATCAAAATCAGCTAAATCAGTCCTGCCGTTCTCGAGTTTTAGCGAGACAAACGAACAGCAATTGGTTTTTATACATATAGATATTTTCTATTAGTCTAGAAGACTACAAAACATCAATATGTAATAATATGTTTAAAAGCTGATCCCCGGAACAATCGCTTTGTTAAGAAAAAAATATCTAACCTTAAAAAGGAAACGCTTGAACATTATCTTCATAATATCATTGTAAAGGTTAACTTAACAGATCGTTATTAATTAGTACAGCTTGAAAAAATGTTTTTTGTTGTATTTTACTGGTTTTATTCAATACAAACCAACAAACAATCAAATTTTTCCTCTTTATAATATTAATATAGACTAGCTGACCTGACAGACGTTGTCCTGTCTTAGAACTTAAACACGCAAAGTTAAAATTATAAATTTTATGTTTTTTACACCTTGGGTTACATTATTGGAATTTTAGTAATGATGCCTACTTAAAAAAAAAAAAATATAGCCTATGTTACCCGGGGATAGTGTAGCTTCCCAACAGTGAAAGAATTTTTCAAATCGGTTCAGTAGTTTCGGAGCTTATTTAATGCAAACAAACAAACAATCAAATCTTTCCTCTTTATAATATTAGTATAGACTACTTCAAGAAGTATTTTTATTGATAGATTTTTTCTGATTCAATCTGTGTACGGGGCATACCCAGATTAGTAATAGATTAAGTAACATTAAGTACTGCCCACTAATGGGGCGTCGCATTAGCGTGCGGTTTGCCGTTCGCAGATTCGGAATAAATACATTACGATCGTACCTACACTTGAGATACCTACTCTAACCATTAAGGAAATTTCCATAGAATTGCAATATAATAATAGAAGTTTATTTTATTTTATTTTACATGGAAAACAAACAGCTGTTAACAAACACGGTAGATACGAGATAAATAGTAACACAAAAGCCAAAAAAAGTTTTCACTAATACAAACTTAAATACCTAATACCTATGAATGATAGTGTATATGCCCCGTTGCTACACCAACTTGGGCATGGATAGATAAATAGAATTTAGACAGTAGATAAAACAGTTGATAAGTAGTATTAACATTTTAAGATATTAAATTGAATTAACATAAAGAAAAATAATTCATGGAATAGATACATAACAGCCAAATTATAAATATAAAACCTCATACAAATTCACAGATTATTACAAATTATTATTTTTACAAATGTTTATATTACAACTTACATTTAAAGAGATATGAAGGTATTTTTATGAGGGTTCCGTACCCAAAGGTAAAACGGGACCCTATTGATTACTAATAATGGTACAACTTTCCAATTTTGGTACTACAAAATTGTGTGAAAATTAGGCGACGAAAGATTATTTTTAAAAAAATGTGGTGAAATTAGTATGCTAATTATTTATTTATTTCATTGATTTCAGGCTCCTCAATTTTTTATCTGGAAAGATGGCAAGTTTGGCGTGAACTTCGGTGGATATCATGCTAATGTTGGCATTGGAGGAGCATCAGGTAAATTACTCTTTATCATCTAGGTTAAATTATAAGCGTACCTTACCAATATTTATCCCATCATCATAATAGTGATTATATCAGGCTATTTCAGTCCGCTACTGGACCATACCTTTCTCAAAAAACTCCACTTAGGTGTTCCCTTATTTCCCTTTGGTTTTTCGTTTCGAATAATTCAAAAACCCTCATACATGTTTTTATCCCGCTAGAAAATTACATCTCTTACTTTTCGCTTTTTCGGGTTCCTTATCCCAACAAGAAACCCTTATAAATTCGTTCTGTCCTCCCGTCTGTCCGTTCGTCCGTCTGTCCGTCGTAATTTTTTAAAACATTTTGTTACTTCTATAGCTATTAAGCTTGAAACTTTGCACAATTAGAGTTTTGGAATAGGTCTCAATATTATATTAAAACTATAAAAAGAATATAATTTTGCGTTTTAGGGGTGCCTCTGGTACATGTGAAATGGGGATGAAATATTTTTTTCCTCTTCACCCCTTCGTGTGGGATATCGTAGAATAGGTATTTTAAAATTAAGTTAGGTTTTACACATCACTTTTTTATCAAGTGTATATTTTGTGAAATATGGCCTGCCAAAATGGCAAAAAGTTGCACCCTCCCCTGCATTTCTGAACTATTTGACATAGAAACTTGTAACTTGTCATGCTGATAGGTATTTTATTAAAAACCTTCTTAATTTTTTCAATTATGCGAGGTTGGTTACGAAAAACGGAACCCTGCCATATGCGTGTCTCGAGTCTCGACACGCTCTTAGCCAGTTATTTAATATTAGTGTGGTAATGTGGAAATTCCTTTTTATTATAGAAACTGACGTGGTTTTCACACATTTTTTATATATTACACGGGAATTACTCACGTAAGATTAAGCCGGTCACTCCGACTATAGTTTCAACCGCATTAGGCAGTTTTTTCAAGGTGAATGTGCGCGCGGCTGCGTCTCGCTTGGCTTGAAAAAAACTGCCTAATGCGGTTGAAACTATAGTCGGAGTGACCGGCTTAATCTTACGTGAGTAATTCCCGTGTAATATATACAAAATGTGGAAATTCCTTATTTATATACCAACCAGATTATACATAATATTTGGAAAAAAATAACAGACATATTTTTTTTTTATATGTGGTAATGTTACTTATATTTTTAATGATATTGAGTGAATACCCAGAAGATATGTGGTCACCGTGAACGGATAAAATATTTATTTAATAGTTGTTAAAATGAGACAGGCGTTTCAGTCGTTGCTTCAGACGTTTACCCACAAATCAGCTGATGTTAAATGACAGTCGTCTTATAGAACAAACCAATTTTGGCCAAGTCCTTATCATCGTATCGTATTTTTTTTTTTTCAGGAACTCCTGGTTTATACGCTGAAGCTGGTACTCCCCACGGCCAGTCTGCCATGGCTGGCCTAGGTGGAGCCATCGGCACTAAAGGTGGATATGGTATGATAATTTCAACTTAAAAGATTCATATTTTGAAGGTTAATGTTATTTGTTTGTAAAGTGGTATTGACGCAATAGAAGGATCATTTATGCAATTAAATGTCAACTATGTTTTTGTTGCAGTTAATTATCGAAAGCTAGTTTTTGACTGGCATTTTTGCTGTACCATAAATTAGCTTTAAAACAGTAGAAATTAACACTTTTTAACGATCAAATTGGGAATTTTTACACAATATTTATTTTTATGGCCACATTATTTCAACTTTACAGGCGTAAGCTCTTAGAATGCAGTAGATTATAATAAAGATTATTATAACAAAACTGCTTCGAATTCACCCCAAGGAGGTACATTTCAATAAGTTTTAATTAACTACACTTTAAGATAGGATAGACTTATCTCACAATTTTGAGTTGACTTCGGTATAATACTTTAAAATGTCTGGTGATATTCCAGCTTATCAGGTTTAAAGCATTAAGGAGTTAATTGAGCGTGCACCTTTGTCTCGCCTAAAGTCAGAAGGGCAAAATTGTCGTTAAATTACTTTTAAATTGAGCAAATTTAAGGAAATATTTAACATTTTCTTTCTTCAAGTTTATTATAATATTGACAAGTTTCATGTGATATTCATTGTGAAAACCCCTGCTTCACTTCAGCCAATGAGACAACTATTTTACTGGTTTCACCATAATATCTACATGATTACTACAAGATATCACTTATTTCGATAAAAAAGACTATAATATTGACTGCTATTTAGATACATTTATGTATGCCTATTTCTTATCTTCAGGTGGTGCTATCGCCGCTGCACAAGCTGCTGAAAATATCCACGCATCAGCAGCTCTTGGTGGGCTAGTAGGCAGCAACGGCTACGCGACAGGCAACGGCCTTGTGACAGCACAAGCTGGCAGCTCTATTGCTTCTTCAGGCATGGTAGGTGTCATGAAGAACATGAGACACAGGTCAAAAATAAACAAAAAAGAAAAGGCTAACCTCTATGTACAAAAAGTTACACAGAAGAACAATTCCAAAATGGAAAACCATAAAATGTAACCGGTGGCAGTCTGGTAAAGGATAATCACAATAATTACTATGGTGTGACTTTGAATATTAAGATAGTAATTGTCTAATCGTAGACTACCTTAAGTAATTAGCTTTTATGTTAACTAATATAATATATTAACCTCAACGATTTAATAAATTAACATATCCAATTAAATCATTCTTGTATTTAACTTACCTCAATGTACTCAACCCTTACTGTTCTTAATTTTTGTCAGAGCCTACTTATCTGGGACTAACGTTTCAGACGTTCCCGCTCGTTGGAATAAGGTAAAAGTACCCGTCGTCTGAGCATGCTTTTACAATGCACTTTTATTTCTATTTCACGTCTCAGTTTTTGGGAGCCCATTTGCAACAAACCCATCTGCAGACTCACCATCCCGTTTACGTGCACGGGATTTTTTGGCTCGTGTATACATGGAGTTTTTTCATCTTATCATAGCACTTTTCCTCGTTGCGAATTTTTTTAACGCAAACTTATGTTCGTAGGGTGGCCAATCTTCACCGGCCGGATCAACAGGATACAAGGTCCAGACATTTGGAATACCTGCTACAGTGATAAAAGAAACAGAAGTATCAGTTGTGCCAGTAGAAAATAAGCCTACGTACACTGAAAATAAGAAAATTCATAAGGAAGTCCAGTTTGAGGCTGATAATGAAGTGAATCCATTGCCTTTGAGTTCGGTAGCTGAAACTCATGTTGGCGCAAATATTGATGTAAAAGCAGAAATTCAACCCTTAAATGTCCTGGTTAAAGAAGTAAGACTTTTAACATATTATATATTATTGGTTAAAATTGATTAAATTTTTCAGAAATTAACCACGTCCGACGTTAGAATACCTATAATTTACTTGTGGCCGAAATTCTGGTGGATACCAGATTCAAATATATTTCATCAGGTTTGATTGAGTACAACATTAATTCAATCTAATATGCACCACAAGCCTATGACCGCTAAACTTATAACTAGCAATACTGATAATTTAAAATGTTGTGCTAATAAATTGTTATTAATTTATGTAAAATACTCACTACTTAGTCTACTTACTCTTACAATTAAGGTACTATAAAACAAAACAATTTTTTTTTACTTTGAACAACATACTCGTACTCGTACTTTATTATGTGTTCAGCACGAACGAAACAATACATAAGTTCTCATTATAATGTGTCTGGAAGATTGGATCTCAGTTGTAATAATATCTGGCATTCCAGCGATATGCTTTGAGACTAAAAATAAAAAACCTACTACTATTTTCAGGTATACGTTGAGCCTACACCACATATTATTGAGAAGACCAAGATCCGCACACACTACAAGCCTCATCGTCACCACGTTCATAAGACCGCATATATTGGTGGCTACGTCGGTGGTGGAGCGGACATTCCTCCTCCTTCTTACACGCCAATCCAGAAGAGAGTTGACGTTGCAGTAGAAGGCTCAGAAAATTTGGGAGTAGTTGACGTTGGCGCTTATGGACAAGGTGGAGGTCAAACTACGATCACAAAAGAAGTGACCGTAGGCAAAAGCCCTACTTTCTTCGCTGATATATTCAACGTAAGAAAAATCGATAAATTAATGATGAACATAAAATGTAAACTGACTTAGTTATAAATAATTATTCAAAAAATATAAAGACTAATCCAAACTTTAAGCCAATTTATAGAAGTCTCGCTATATAATAGTCTAGAGTAAGCCCATTACCCAAGAGATGGGTATCCCACAGACTTTTTTTTACATAAAACTGGACACACTGGTCGACGATATTATTACCATAGCGGGTCGAACCTGGACTCGATTAGCACAAGACCGAGGCAGATGGCATAACAAGCGAGAGGACTATACCCAGCAGTGGGATAAGGAAGACTGTGGATGATGATGATGAAGACTGGACATTAGTTTGTCCATAATCTCACCTGATTGGAAGTAATCTACATCTTCGGCCTTGTGGCTGAAGATGAAGATTTACATCTATTCACTTTTTTTAACATCCCCCTTTTTGTCAGTTTTGTTAAATGAGTTGTTATCATGAAACATATTAAAACTAAAAATAAATCAATACACTTATGACTATCTTCTTTTCAGATTCCCATTTCAACTCTGCAAGCCGTCGGAAGTTTCCTCAGCAACTCGGCCGCAAACACAAAAGTCTCAGTTCAAAAATCTGCTTCAGTCCAAGCAGGTGGTTACATTTAATAAGCTGAATATCTTATCTACGATAATTTTAGTTTTTGTAATTTTATACTATTGGTGTAGAATAAGGTACTAAGAGAAAAATTAAAACAGAGTGAACTTAAGTTCTAATTTTATTCTCAATTTCAAATTACATTTTAACTATTATATTCATTTTCATTCCAACGGTATTCAATTCATTTTTAATTTTACTAAGTAAGTTAGGCTTTTGCAATGCTGGTAGCATCATGTCTGGGTTTAATTTTAATGAAAAATATATATTTTATATCAGTTTTACAGCACCAATAAGGCATTTAAGGGACCTGCAGAGAGAGAGAGGAAGCGGCGTATAATCTTGACGCTTCTTTCGGCTCGTAATCTTGATGATATTTTTATCTCCTAGCTTTTATTACGTTTTTATTTTTTACGAGCACCCCCTTTTTACGCAACGCTGTTGGCGGACTTGTTGGAGAATAATATATTTACTTACCCTTTGCTTATACGTAAAAGCTGTACTACATTGTTAGGAAAGTAACCTTGTTCTTAGTTTATTTCGTTTATTTATTTTGCTCCATTAAACTTTTTGTTTCTGTGTATCTTCTTTGTCAGTTATTAACTTTCGACTTAGTAATTTCCTGTCTGTTAAATTACATATTTACACAAAACATAATGGAATACTGTTTTAATCTAGTTATATTTTTAATTGTATTAACTGTTTGCTATTCCGTTAGACCTAGCATGCGCATTTGCTGACTTTTTTATTGTTATTTTTCTTTAAAGCAACAATATTTTGCTGCTACGCCAAGCTAGATCTTCTGATTTTATGTTTCTCAGTTATGCATGATTTACTTTTCCTTATCGTATAAATTTAATATTAATTATTACTTACTAATGTTTTTCTATCTGCTCCAGACTCAGACACGACACCGTCGAAGCATGCCCCATTATCATCATCATCATCCTTATCATCGTTATCAGATACACAAATATCGGTAGAGACTCCGAGTGTATCACAATTCATTGATGGTATATTCGCCGTAAGTTAATCATTATTCCAATATCGATTGTTCTTTTTCTGACACACATAGCAGTGGTGGCCGGGCTTTTTATGGAGAGGGTTACACAGAACGGCGGTATTAAGGATTTTAATGTACTCACCATTGTGAACAGCTTTTACTATGGGACCAACTTTGAAGTAGCATAAAGATCAGCGGCTTCAAAGAAAAATCTTAATTCACGCTTAAAAATTGTATGGTACAGCTGATATATTTTTATATATATCCCAATAAAAAAATCGCAGTAGTAAATAGTATAGTCTATCAAATCTCAAGATAATTATATACCGCTTCGGACTCGATAGCACTAAAATTTTTGATTGATTGGTTGAGGTGAAACAAATTTTAATTCCAGCATTACTACATTTGCGTGTATTCATCAAAATCTTGTATCAATTCTGACCCAATAAACATCAGCTAAATTTTCCGGTATTTTCTGGTATCCTAAATTATCAATATTCCAGCTATAAACGAAAATGCCAGTCCATTTAGAAATTAAACTGTTATGTTGGCAACATTCGTAGTCAACAACACGTTTTAAATAGAGTTAACTGCTAATGCTATTATATATGGTCTAACAATATCTCCGGCATGTGAAGGAAGTATAGACGGACGGACGGACACGAACGGTATAGACTGTAGTATATTTTACTTTCACAACCAGTCATGATACAACTTTGTGTCATTATTTCTTGGTATAATTAGACTCATCACAGTGACTTAAAGAGGTTTCAAAATACTTTTCACGCAACATTATTTTAGACAATCGTTTTTTTTTTCTATATTCATGATTTTTCATTCCTTGTATTTTTATGATTCATTTCTTTACGGACACATATAATTCATTCAAGAAAATTAGTTACAGAATAAATTTCTTTACTAATGTTCTATGACAAATACATTTCTATGAAGACTCGAATTATTAAGAGTATGTATATTTTGGGTTTTTCTTATTTTACGACGTCACCGTGTGGTGACAAACTTCTACAAATTGATTAAGATTTCGAGACAAAGTAATAGTAGGTAATTTCAAATGAGCTTTGTTGGCATACTAAGAAGGATATATTATAAATATTAACTTACATAAAGTAATATCATCAATCTCGATAAATTTACCTAATGTAGGTACTCAAATAAATAATATCAAAACAAAATATAATAATATTAAAGTTTGAACTGCTTCGATATCTGGTTTAGATCAGTTAAAACATTTTAATACTTGTGTAATAAAAACATCGGCTCTTCTTTAATACTTTTTATTATCCTAAAGTGGGATATTATGTCTTTTTTTACCGACGTAGTTTCATGTTTTATCGCTTCAACTAACCTATACCAAAGTTGATCCTGTTAAAAATATCAGGATGTTAACATTTTATGAGCCTTAAAAATTATCAACTGCTTCGAAACTTACGGCTGGAATCTATTTCGAAGCATCAGACGCAAATTATATACCTAGCAGAAGTTTGCGTAGAAATTTCAATATAAATTAAATTACAATTATGGTAAAACACTATTTTAAACTATGACTGTTGTTCACTACAGTTATATGATTATAAATGGGATATTTACCGTAATAAAGTTGCGGTTGGAGCTCCCGATATTTCGGCACAACTAAATGCACCTCCAATCATATAATTGTACAATTATGGTGTTTTATCTGATATGTTTTATTTTACAAGTTTTTGTGTCGCTTACCATCGGGCGGGCTGGTGGCCAAATGTAAATCTATCTTATATAAAGAAATATGAAACTACTAGGTTAAGAAAATAAAACCAAAAACGTATACTTTCCATGTTTTTGCAACTCAACGTTTTGTGAAAATTGTTTACCTAATAGAAAATAATTGCACATATTAATACAAATGAAAACCAATTTAGAAACAATGCTTTTTAAAGGCTTCTGAAAATTTTAATTGTTTTATATCTAACATTCGTTGAGCTTATTTTAGTAATTACATTAATTTATATAAGCTAACAGTCCAACTTAATGTATCTACTAATGAAAATTACACTAAACTAAATACTTATAATTTGGCGTGCAGAGCTTATGGGCCAACTGGTAAGTGGAACTAAATGGTTTTAACTAGTGTTTTAGGATCACTTTTTGTAATGCTTATTATAATTCCAGAATGGCATTTTGGCTACTATGTCTATCACACAAGGTGGACACTCGCCTAAGTTTCACACAGCTTTGACCCGTTAAAACATGAAAAAGTACTAAAGACAAGGACATGCCGTTAAAGAGAAACAAATGAATGCGAAATCTTTAACTGCTGTCCTTTTGCGGAAAAACTCATGAGTCGCACAGCGGGCAATGGAGAGAGCTATGCTCGGAGTTCCTTTGCGCGATAGAATCCGGAACGTGGATATTCGCCGAAAACCAGAGTCACCGACATAGTAATTAAAATTTGCAAGTTGAAGTGTTAATGGGCAGGCCAGATCGCTCGAAGAACTGATAATTATGGGGAAGATAGGTTCTTGAGTAGAGACTACGAACTGGAAAACGCAGCGTAGGTAGTCCCACTACCAGACAGACGACATTGTGAGAGTTGCGGGTATCCAGTGGATGTAGATAGCAGCCTGTTCAGTGTGGATTTCTAAGGGGGAGGCCGATGTTTGTTCAGCAGTGGACGTCTTCTGGTTGACGATAATGATAAGTAAGATAATAAAATAAAACAGAAAGGAATGCTATTTATATTTTGTAGGTCAACATTGTGTGAAAAGTAGTTGCAGAATTCAGCCCCTAAGTGCATAGACATTAATATATCTGGGTAGTAACAACAAAGAGGCCATTTAACTATTAAAAGCTTTTCTGATGCCATAACAATTTCATGCTGGTGTGGCGTTTGCTACCAAGCTCAAACACCGCTTGTCACTTTGTTAATGTTTAAAAAGCCACTGTCAATCAATTTCAGATTCCAATTAACACCCTCGGAGCCGTGAATAAATTTTTAGAAAACAATGTCTCCGGCCGGAAAAGAATTCAGGTGAGCATCAAGTAAATTTTTCAACAAAAGGTTTATCATTGTTTTCTCGAGCAAAAGCTTTTAATTCAAAGCTTTCGCATCGAAAATAATGTCCTTCATTAAAGTTTGTCTTCTTCGTATATTTTTCTTTCATCTCCATTTCCTGTAAGCCCGGCGTTACGGATGACCTCTTGCATATTTCATTTTAAAATTTCTTAAAAAATTCAGTTTTTGAGAAAACAGTTCTTGTGACGGTGAAGACAGCAACGGTCTATAATGAAGGGTAGAATCCGGATCGGTTTCTGAGGTGGATCATATTCCAGGATTGAAATTAGCTATGGTTTTTAGGTTTTTTTAGGTAGTACTACAAGGAGCCCTTATAAATTCGTCCGTCTGTCCATCTGTCAGTCTGTCAGTCTGTCCGTATGTCCGTCTGTCCTTCTGTCCATCTGTCCGTCTGTCCGTCTGTCCGTCTGTCCGTCTGTCCGTCTGTCCGTCTGTCCGTCTGTCCGTCTGTCCGTCTGTCCGTCTGTCCGTCTGTCCGTCTGTCCGTCTGTCCGTCTGTCCGTCTGTCCGTCTGTCCGTCTGTCCGTCTGTCCGTCTGTCCGTCTGTCCGTCTGTCCGTCTGTCCGTCTGTCCGTCTGTCCGTCTGTCCGTCTGTCCGTCTGTCCGTCTGTCCGTCTGTCCGTCTGTCCGTCTGTCCGTCTGTCCGTCTGTCCGTCTGTCCGTCTGTCCGTCTGTCCGTCTGTCCGTCTGTCCGTCTGTCCGTCTGTCCGTCTGTCCGTCTGTCCGTCTGTCCGTCTGTCCGTCTGTCCGTCTGTCCGTCTGTTCGTCTGTACAAAATAAAATTTTGGGAAGCCCAGCTTACATTGTACTGTTTTTATAATTACAGGTTCATGAAGCGAGCGGAGAGCCGACCAGAGTTCGGCTAGGGCCACATGCGAGAAGGAGGGCTAACAAAGTAATCTACGTTCAACAAGAAACCAGTGAAGTTTCTAAACCCGATGAAGCTCATTAAAAATTTTTTATAAAGGACTCGATCCCGTGTACCGAATTATACTATACAGGATTACGCATACAGACTGTACTAAGCCGAAAGGAGGTCATTGTACTCATCATTATGAATAACTCTTACTATGGGTCCAACCATGAAATCGCAAATAAAAACAGCTGTTCCATACATATTGTCGAGTGTCAATCAATGGCCGTTTTCTATGGAACAGCTGATTCTTTTTTCACGACATCAAGGTTGGTCCCATATCAAAGTTGTTCGTAATGATGAGTACAATGACCTTCTTTTAGGTTTAGTACAGTCTATATGCGTAACCCTGTATATGACCAAGTTCTTATAAGGTTACGCATATAGACATAATTATGCGTAACCGTATGAACTTAGTCATACTAACGGTAAGCTTCCTAGGAATTTGCCAGACAAGAACAAAATGCGACATGTCCACTGTCGTAAACTCACCCTCATGACACAATGTTGGTCGGTGGCAAAACGGTCTAATGGACGTTGTTTCATAACAATTTATACGAACTATATTTCCTGCATGTCTGGTAACTTCAGCAGTGCAAATACCGTTCTTTATCGATCGTCTAATTTTACAGATGAGATTGACAAATTCGATAAAATGCCATTTGATAAATACTCGCTATGATCGATTCTGTGGTATTTTATCGAATTTGATTGATCGATGAAAAACGGTACTTTCACTGCAGATCAGACAAACACGGACGATGTGCCTTAGAACAAATATCGTTCGCGTCCAAATATCCCCATTATTGATTTTTTTTAAACACTATAGCGCTGATTTTTAAATTTCTGTAACTTAGATAACATGCCATCTTAAACTTCGTAACATTAAAATTAAAATGAAAAAACAACAAATTAAAATTAAAATCATTCTATAGTGCTTAACGCAAAAACTGTTTTTAGGACTTTTTCTTATTAACAATTAACGCATACTAAAAAACGTGCAGTGATACCAATGAACTAAATAATAGTTCACATGCAATAAAGGGCGGTAAGGTCGTCTGCTGGATGAGTTTGATTAAAGGCATTAAGTCTGATTTAGACAAAGACTTTTCATAAACTAATTGCAGTTATGAAACGTCCTTGGATTTAGAGTAGATGCGTTCGCATCCGCTACGCCACGTTACTATATCTCCCTTGTTTGTCTGATCTGAGGATAAGACCTTAAGAACATATATTTTAAGTACCTGAAATAAAATTACCATTAGGTAAATACCTCTACTGTAAATTGTTTGAATTAATATAGTTGTTTTTACAAATAATAAATGATTCGTGTTTATTTACCCCTTTGTACAAAATCGTACAACTAAACGTATTCAAGTTGTACAATTCTGAAGTCAACACCAAAAACAGAGTTAAGCTTAGGAACAGCG
The DNA here is from genome assembly GCA_932305915.1 of Agriopis marginaria. Classification (NCBI taxonomy): domain Eukaryota; kingdom Metazoa; phylum Arthropoda; class Insecta; order Lepidoptera; family Geometridae; genus Agriopis; species Agriopis marginaria. The sequence goes on from OW029926.1 coordinate 7,612,052, forward strand.
GTACATTTCTTTAACTAGACGAGAGTTCAGCAAGACCCACTTTCTGTTAGCGTTAACGCTTGCGGAAAGATGAAATTGTATGAAAATGACATTAACTTGAGAAATGTTATCTCAAGCTAATGTCATTTTCAAAATCTTACTACTAAACATAATATTCAAGTTGTACAATTCTGAAGTCAACACCAAAAACAGAGTTAAGCTTAGGAACAGCGGAACATTTCTTTAACTAGACGAGATTTCAGGGGGGTTAGACAAGACCCACTTTCTGTTAGCGTTAACGCCTGCGGAACAATACCATCTCTCAAGCTAATGTCATTTTCATACAATTTCATCTTTAACGTTAACGCTAACAGAAAGTGGGCCTTGTCTAACCCCCCAGCAAGCTCCCTACTAAAATCTATTATATAACTACCTATCTAAATATATATAATTATTAATAATTTATTGAAAAACACGACTTCAAAATGAAAAAACTTATTTAAAAACCTCCTTGTTTTGACCCGATCAAAGCTCTGTACTGTGTGTCTGTGGATTCATATTATTGGAGCTGGTTTAAAAACTATTGAGCCAAAATTAGTGAGACGTTTGCGAGACAACCTCTAGAGTTACTTCTACATAATGAAGAAAATAACACGTAAATTGGTTCACAGGTGTCGGCGTAATCCATGCTCATACATAAAAAAAATTATTTAAAAATAAAGTGTCAAATTGCTGCATGCTGGATGCAGGCCGCTTCCAAACGGTCCTTTTGGAGATCGATGGGGGAGGCCTATGTCCAGCCGTGGACGTCCTATGGCTGAAATGATGAATGATGATTTGAATTGAGAACCTTTGAAGTCGGTTAAATAGCAAAATACTCGCTCACTTACTGACTAATCGCGAAATCTCAAAAATGTATTGATCTACGAAGCTGATATTCGGCAGGTAGATTCCTTATGGGGTGTAAAAGTTCTTTTCTACAAAGGATTTTGCGAAAAAGCCCAATTTGAGGGGGGCGACAGGGGATTGCCCGAAGAATCCAACTCGGATGGACAGCGTTCGGGAAATTGCCTAGGACTATTGACAAGGGTCTTTGACCAGTGTGTGTTGCCAGTGATGACATAATGGTACTGAGACGTGGTTCTTAACTGTTGGCCTTTTGGAAAAACTCAGAGTCACACAGCGGGCAATGGAGAGAGCTATGCTCGGAGTTTCTTTGCGCGATAGAATCTGAAACGTGGATATTCGCCAAAGAACCAGAGTCACCGACAGCTGTTAAAATTTGCAAGTTGAAGTGGCAATGGGCAGGCCACATCGCTCGAAGAACCGATAACTGATGGGGAAGAAAGGTTCTTGAGTGGAGACTACGAGCCGGAAAACGCAGCGTAGGTAGGCCTCCCACTAGATGGACTGACGACATAGTGAGAGTCGCTGGCATCCAGTGGATGCAAAAGGCAGGCTGTCGTTCAGTGTGGAGGTTAAAGGGGGAGGCCTATGTTCAGCAGTGGACGTCTTCTGGCCGATGATGATGATAACAGGGGATTGAAAGTTTATAATATGAAAGTCTAAGACTGTAAAAGTACGAAGTCACGGGCAACAGCTACTTTGGTATATAAGACCCTGACGTAGGCTGAATAGGGTTTAAATAGGTAAAGTTAGGGGCAGTGGCGTAGCTATACCAGCGTAGTGGCGTATGTAGTGGCGTAGTAGTAGAGCTAGGTGGTGCAGTGCACTGGGGCCCTCAAGCTCAGGGGGCCCTCGGGCCCTAACCAGCAACCCTCAAACTAAGCTTGCGAAACATCTTCTTATCTTCAAAATATAAATAACAGGTTGCAACACGACTTTAATAGTGCTGTGATGTAGCTTTACACCACTCATTCATATAATTATTATAAAAAAATTACTTGATAAAACCTAACCAGTTTAGATAGGGCCCCATTTTTTAGCACCAGGTTCTTTGCTTACCTAGCCACTGGTTAGAGGTTAGTATTAAAAGAAAACCATTAACCAATTTCGATTTTATTTTGCAATTATAGAAATATCTATCTATTAGGTATAACTAAATTAAAATAATAACATGATATTTTGATTATATATATTATTTCGACAATTTAGTTTATATGTAGCTTTTTTTACGTATAATATTTACGGTATTTTTATTCCATCTGTCTAGACGTGTAAAACATGGTTTAAAACATGATACAAAGTGGCTTATATTATTTAAACACTTACCCCCTTATTAATAAACGTGGAGTAGTATTGGAATAGTTACGCCGTGGTTTGTCTTTTTCTCTCTTTCAAATTTTGAACTCGATCGAAAAAGACAAAAGGCGGTGTAACTATTCTGAGGCTAAACTACGTTTATTAATAGGAGGGCTATTGTACAATTTGTACATGTACGTGCGTTTTTAAATGTGTGTTTGATTTATTTGTGTTTTATGCACAATACATTCTATTTATCTTTATTTATGAAATAAAAAGTTACACTTGTTTAATTTCATATTCCTAGCCATTATGTATGGCCAATTATTACCACCATATTAAATTATTAATATGGTCAATGATCTTATATGTCACAATGTCGTTGGGTACATTACTTTAGTCATTGAACTCTTTTTGTAAATAAACAATGATGTTTACAAAAAAATGGTATGAAAGATAGATATTACTTTGGTGTAATTGGCCACATGCTACCAAGGAGTGTTAATAAATGTAGAGTACTGGGAACATCCCATCCTTTCTGGCTCAATAATACGCATATTACTAAAGATCTCCAAAAACTGACAAAACGCATACAAAACAAAAGAACAACAATAATTTTCTTCTAATATTATTAAAACTCCTTCGTGACATGTGGCCAATAAAAATACCACAATTATATTATCCTAGTCATAGATATTCAACAAGCATCATGTAACAATACACTGTTTCACCAGGTCTATAGAGGCTGAAAAGCATTACGCTCTCTCCCAGTTCCCTGACAGGGAATACAAATGCACCTTTGTCTACCGCAGCGAGATCAAGATTTTCAAACGAATATGTTCCTTTATAAAATACACAGTTTTTCGGATCGTACCTCACATGCGTGGCCAGAAGGAGAAGTTTCGGGATGATATTGCGACACGAAATTTTGTCGTACTCATAGCTGTATTTGATAACTCCGGATTGTTCTTTTCCGTATTTGAACCGCCAGAAATATCCTCTTAGATCTTCTTTTGACACCCAAGTGCCTTTTATTATAGTTTTATTATTTTTGTTCATGATGTTTATTGTGAGTTTGGTGTTGTTGTTCTTTACGTAAGGCGGGACGGGATTTTTACACTCTTCCATACTTTTTAAGATCATTTTGTACTGGGGGTTGGCAGAAACTGAAAACAAAGTAGAAGTTAAAATGCTCAAAACTGTGATCACGTTATCTGGTGACATAGTTACTGATTTTAGTAAACGTACCCACGTTTACTCATAGATATTTAAACTAGTAGGTAACATTAAGGCTGTAGTGGTGTGTTTAAAATATAGTTCGTATCTCATTAAGCTTCGCGGTGAATGCACACTGGGAATGATTAAGTTTAGTTTAAATTTATGCTTTTCAATGTGTGCGAGATTCAAAACCTAGAATAAATAATGACCACGTAATTTGTGCACATACCTACATATTTTATATAATCAGATATACACGGATACTATTGATAATGGTATAAAATACGTATGATATTATCAATTGGCATTGGCAATTGACAATTGTCAACATGGACATCCATGTTTACCTACACAAAACTAAAAAAAATGGTTAGCTATCACGTGTAGTTTAGTGGGAAATCTTCGAATAAGTGAAGGTAGTCTTCTAGCCTTTTCAAGGCCAGAGTGAATAAGTATCTTGTAAGTCTGCGTGCTTCATCTTCGACCGCATCGTCACTTACCAACAGGTGAGTTACTGGTTAAAGATAACTTACCCACGATAAAATAAAAAAATATCACAAATTGTCTGTCAGTTACTTTTAAAACTACAGAAATCTAAATAATTCAGTAACGTATTGCTTATATATATCTAGATTTCTAGTAATTATTTTTAAGATTGGATATACAAAGTTTTGCTCTAACGATTTCGTTTGGACCAACGGTCTCCACACGGTCTGTTAAACACCAGACTAAGTTTTTTACAAATTTAAGTCACATTTTATATCTTATAAAATACCAAGAAGGTAATAAAAGTACCTTAGATGCCAAGTAATAAATTATGGCACAGTAGTACAAAATAAATGTTTAGGCAATTTTATTTCAAGATTTTTCTTTTGGCTCAAATAGGTAGATTTTTTTAGTAGGTCTCACAAAATACAGTGGTTGTGTCTGGTATAACGATGCCTGGTTGTCTCGCGACCTCTCAAGCTATACTTGAACGCTCACGCATCGCAGACGTTTGAGTATGTATTCACAGCCGCAAACTCAATGTTCTTATTCTATGAAACCACAAATATTACGAAATGTTTGGTTGAAATAAAAATATAAAATTATATGACATTCCAAAACGTGTTTACGTTTGAGGTTTTGTGAGAGTATACACTTTCACTGATTTTAGGGTTTAGCATAACAGGGTTTTAGTTTTTGTTGTAGGTGGCCATAACAGCTTAGTAGTTGAAGCAAGTAGGCGTCACTCCGCATGTAGGCCCTGGATTCAAATCCCAGCAATGAAATTCCGGTAAAAGATAGAAACCCTTACATGATACTGTAAAAATCTGGCGCTAAGCGTCTAACGGTGACTTCCGACAGACTCATTTGATAGCCAGTTCCTATTTTAGGCATATTCATTATCTTATATTGCACCCATCGCGTTACAATACCTATAGAGTCACAATCTCTGAGTATAAACAGTCAAAAATTGTCCAAGCGTCGTTGGTGTTATCTAGATATCATTTTATATAGTTCATAATGCCACATTTACTCCAATTTAGACCTAATGTTGCTTGATAAGTATTCAACGCAACTTGTCCGCTATCTCATCGTGTCACTGGCATCGTATCGCGGATGCTTTACAACTAACCAAAAAGTCAGCGCAATGCATAACGTGCGCCGAATTTTGGTTCGGAGTTCGGACGTTTTTTTGCACGTTTGCGGCTCTATAGGTATTATATCTCGATAACTGCACCGTAACATAACATCAGATAATACCAATAAGCTGTGAACAAATGCTTAGACAGTCGTACAAAACGTAAAATAAAAAAACACAATCACTAAAACTAGTTAGGTCAAAATATATAGTATATCTGGACCCGGGTATGTCCTAAAACTGCGACCAGAACCACCGGAGGATGGGCAGCAGCGTCCTGTTAGTACACGGTGAACGTACTGCGATCTCCAAGCCGCCTGCCAAGTGTGGGGATTATGGCAACATTCCTCTCTAAGGGGGAGGCCTTGTTCAGCAGTGGACATTTAATGGCTGATGATGTGTGTGTGTATATAGTATATCTATATATACATCGCAAAATGACTTTGCACTACATAAAAGCACAGAAAAGAGAAGATAAAAAATATGTTTTTCTGTGATGAAAAGCAATGTTCAACTCAATGCACTTAATAGACCATACATGGGTAGAGCGCTTGGACCATGGCGCTTGGCATGGGGACTCGGGTATGTTCTAAAACTGCGACCAGAACCACCGGAGGATGGGCAGCAGCATTCTATTAGTACACGGTGACCGTACTGCGATCCCCAAGGCGGCCAAGCGTGGGGATTATGGCAACACCCCTCTCTAAGAGGGAGGCCATTGTTCAGCGTGGACGTTTACTGGCTGATGAAGTGTGATGTGGGTACAGTGCTCAGCAAAAATGTAGTAATTGTTTATCCAACTGAGACACGAGACGACCACATCGGGCATTACAAAAATCAATATAAGCCATTCTATAATACCATTCCTAAAATTATTTACTTATCAGCAATGACATTGTACAGGTTAACAGCATAACAACCCGTCTAGATGTCTTGCAACTCACGAGATTTCAAAGAATCGTTTAAGAATTCACGCACCGCAGAGGTTTGAGGTATGGAGTACTTATAATAATGTATGTGGAGTTTTTATTTGTACTAGTAGCTGTCTATAGGTGCCTAACCCTCAATGCCTCAAGTACAATGAATCTATTTTACCAACGCTTAGATAAAAACGGAATATGAAAATGTCGACAATATTACATTATTTTTTGCCGCAATAAAGGCATACCGAAGAAATATCCTATATTTACTGATATAATGAATGCGAAATTAAGTGTCTTTCCATACGTTGTCATTTCGATGTTGTGAAATTTCGCTTAGCTTGGTTGCAAAGCCAGCTCAAACATTTGGAGGCTGATAGGAAAAAATGATCATATTGATGATCAAAAAAGCCCTTTTCAGCTTCTTACTACCCTATCGTGTAAGTGTAACAAGTGTATCCATGATTATTTTCTAGTACAAAAAAATTTGACGACCGTAAGGAAAGTTAAGCTCTAAGTTGTACTTGCAATGAACAAGATTAAAATCTCTTTTAACCCTTATGCATGAACTTACTGAAACGCAGCTAATTACTTGAGCTTCATTACAAAGCTAATTAACTCCCTTAACTCTTGAAACACTAGTTAGTTTTACGTGTACGAAACAGTGGCTAAAGTGTTGCGTTTGAAGTTCCAAATGTGATTCATCAAGTATAGTTGTTTACAACTATACTTGGTCTACGCTGAGATTAGCTGTGACAGCTGCATTACGTAGCCATATTATGGCCGACCGCCACTCGAATGAAGAAAAGTCAATGAAGAGGGCACCGATATCTGGGACGCCGTTAATACTTCACTGTAATTATTTCGGCTACCACTTTAAAAAAAATAAAACATTGATTTTGTACTCAAATCTCTACAACATCTATAGAAAATAAATGTTAAGTCGTTGCTATAGTTTCCAGTGCAACAAAAGGTTACATTCTTACGATCAAAACTTTAGCAAAAATAATCTAAATTAATGATTTTGATTCAGCTTGTAACAATCTAATGCAGCTTTCAGATCTAATCCTATCGTGCGCCGAGTATAGGTATATCATGGACAAAATATGGCAACAAAGCTGTTTGTTTATAAAATGTAATGGAAAGTGTGTCAAACACAAGTTTCAAGTACAGAAACTTCCAAATTACGTAAGCTTGTTACTATTTTTTTTTTACCAGGATAGATGCAAATAGTACACTGCTCCGCTGGCAGAAACAAAAACAACTAAGGCATATTTTCAACAGTGATTCAGGGATTACAATGTTGATGTTCATGATACAATTCATATTAATTAGTAACATGCCACCAGCACGCTGGTACGCTGCCAACTGGTAGGTAATAAGCTTTAACATTTGGATTGTCTCTGGACTTTAAACGGTCTATGTGCAATCCAACTGTTTTTGTATAATAGCCTATGTAATTTAGATATTCAGTGATAGCTAGCTTGTATCTTTATTAGCTACATATTTGACTTTTAAAGCGCGCGATAAGGCACCTTCGTGCTGATTACTAACTGCCACCCTCGCTGCAACAAAAGAACTGCAAATTTAAACGCATCTGGTTCCCGAATAGGCTTCGATATAAAGTACCAGGTAACCATAAATACTGAGGAGTTTAGATAAATGAGATTAATTTTATGTTGTTTTTTTTTTTATAATTGTGAAACAAATTTAAATGGGCGGTAAGGAATAATATAAATAATTTTTTTTAAGGTGTGGTGCGTGCATCACATTTTGGTTTAGTTGATCATGACTGTGAACGTGTTAACATCTAACTAGAAGGTTTAGAAGTCCGGTGATAATACCAGACTAGTGATAAATAAAGTCTCATTAGTCCGATTATTTATAGCACCAAACTGCAGAGACGAAAAAGTTTCATTAGTCCGATCGTTGGACTAAGTAATCCGAATAGTGATGGCCTTAGAAGTCATTCTGAGTTATTGTCGAATAATTAACGTGGTATATACGATAGCTTATTCACTGGTCCATTGTCGCATAGTTCTTGTGATTTTCAGAAACATGTAGTTAAGTGTCTAGCCGCGAAATAATTTAAACAGTTATGTGGTTTAATTAAGTTACTAATTTATCTAGTAAATAATCATGTTCTTGGTCGTAATGTATGTTGAATTCAAAATAATTACATGAAACGTGTTTCATGTCATTATTTTGTTTAGGTAATTGAAATTTATGACAGTGTTTTGACTCTAAATGCGCGTGCTAAATGCGTTTGAATTGTGGTTTACATAATTAAGAGTAGCTGAAAAAGTATGTGAAGATATGCTAAGTATGTATAAATATTATAAGTATGCTTTGTACTTACCTTTTTTAAACTATTTCCTGAGATACCTTTTGTCTCAGAAAAATGAACAGTTCCTCTGATGCATCATCAGCATTTCATGTTCCCACTGCTGCGATACAGGCTTCTTTCAGAGAAAGTGGATGGGCCTTAATGCCACCATGCTGGCCCAGTGCATATTAATGAATGTCATACGTCTGTGGACTTTTAAGGCTCTTGGACATGCCGGTTTCTTCGCAATGTTTTCCTTCGCTGTTTTTGTGCGATGGCATCAAAACTGCACACCATTTATTTACCTAAATAAATCATTGATACAATGCCGATGATTGAACCGGGTGCTATCAGATTGGAAAGCGCACAAGCTACCACTCGGCAACTATCGCTCAATGCTATGTAACCTAACCTAACGAACACACGCGAACGCGAATGCATACGGGTGAACTTAGGTGAATGCGCCACTAGACACCTTGCACCTAAGATATTTTTACCTGCCTTTTGTTCGTCATCGCTGTTGTGTATTCACATAGCTGATCACCTGCTCGTTTGCAACGTATCAACATTTATTTTTTATCGAGCAGTAGCGAACACAAGCGAATCCTTCGTTCGCAAGCGCTCGCTTTCGCTGATACATTCCCATAAACTCGCGCGCTAGCATTCGGTAGTGTTTGTTTGCATTCATTCGCTAAGTCCGTACACGGCATAAGTTTGCCGGTAAATTTACCCATTTAACTTAAATACTAATACATACAAACTACATTTAACCTCACATTTCCATTTAGTAAGCAAAATAAAGAATACCTTCTTAATTAAATTTTTAAATCTGGCATGGCAAAATAAACACAAAGAAAACAAATTCCCCTTCAAGCGCAAAAGAAAGCTACGAAAAGCCGGTCGCTAAAACAAGCCACTCCATTTGTTCCACATTCCCATAATGGCACTTTTTGAGAGCAATTAAGCATCAATTAATCTGGTAAATGCTAAAGAAGGATTATTTTGTTTGCTAATTGGTCCATAGACGGCTGCGCGGTAGATTTATGAGCAAGGTGGGTCCGGTATATTAAGCTTTTATGGCTGTATTTAAATTGGTAATTTGTTTACGTATATCCAGCGAGAGGTTAATAATCTTCGGATGTGTTTATTTAACTTTGAGGCTAATTTAAATGCACAATGTCAGCAACCTGGGTAAAAATATATTAGCTTAAAAATCTCCTGCCTTACGAAATCTGATGCTTATCGAGATCTGTCGCCACAAATCTTACAAGTGAAGCATTGGAAGCAAATGGGGTCGAGCTGATCACACAAAAGCAGAACAATCCTTCTAACAAAAACAAAACCTCAAAATTCAAAACAAGCTGGTTCAAAATCTTTTTAATGTGCCAGTAAAGACCAAACTTAGTTCACAATCTGCTCTGTTCTAGGGAAATCGTCTGGGCACGCTTCCAAGAAAACAACACTAAATGCTCTTATTTTAAAAACTATCACGTCGTTGCTGAACATTGTAATACAGTAAGAGTTAAAGATACCAGCAGTCTCAGAAGTTGAAGATGAATTTGTAATTATAGTGAGACAGTGGAAATATACGGGGATATCATTGTACTCAACATTATGAACAACTTTTACTATAGGCCAACCCTGAAATGGCGAAAAAAACAGTTTTTCCAGAAAAAAAATCATTTTCACTAGACGAAATGTATGTAGCAGCGGTTTTTTTTCGTGATTTCAGGGTTGGTCCCATAGTAAAAGTTGTTCATAATGATGAGTACGATAATCTTCCCGAATATTTCCAAAGTCTCCCCAATATCTACTGGGGAGACAGTGGAAATACAGCGGGTCGCTAGTCTGCTCGCGGTATATACACAACACTAGTACCGAATTGTTTTGACCTTAGATTAAGATAGGTATAACTAACTTTCCTCTCCCTGTATTGTGAATAACTAAGTAAATTCGTTTAAGTTAACAAAATTGTAGTCAAGTATAATAAAAGTCACGGACCCTGGAGTCCGTGGAGTTGCATTGTAAATAAATAAAAAATAAAAAATAAATTGATTCTTGGTCTTGCTGGTAACGATACGATACGATACGTCATGGTCTGATTGTTATTTAAGTGTGTGTTTGTGTTCCATGGCATCACCGACACAAGGAAACCTGGTGGGATAAGTCAGTTTTTTTTCATAACATTAGATACGTAGATGGATAATCATATTAAACTTAACCTTTTATAAAAAAGGCGCAAAATAAATTTAAGGGTCTATATTCAATGGTCCACCAATTTTACTAATATAAACTTCGTGATGAAATGTCACAACAAAATGTTGGCACGAATTTCACCATTTTCAGCCCCAAATACAAGGACACTGGGCAATTTTGCCAGCTACATCAAAATATCACAAAGTTGATAACTTAAACCAGTTTGGGCTCAAGGGAAATGCTCATTTGATATTCACCAAGCCACTCCATCTTGAAGAGTAATCTTGCATTCCATCGTCGTAGTTCGCTCGTTAATTAAAGATTTCGAAGGGTCCATTGTAAATTAAGCAATTTTAACACATAAGCCAGGACAAATACCCAAACAGATGAAAAAAGTGCCCTAAGTGTATATAGGTACCTTGGTTATAAACCTATACCTTTAAGTATAGTCTACTTCCAGTTCGGCTTGGCTAAACCTTTTTTTATACCATAGGTTGCAAACAAACAGACAGGCTGCCTGGTTGTAAGTAGTCACCGTCGCGCTTGTATACTTGTAACACCAGAGGCATCACAAATACGTTGGCTGCTTTTTAAGAACCTATAATGTCGTCTTCTGAAGAACCTGTTGTAGCTTTTAGAAAACACCGCGGAAGGTAGCTCATTCCACATTTTGAAGGTGTGAGGCAAGAAAGATTGTATGTATCGCACAGTGTGTGATTTCCACTGATCTATGATATGTGGATGAGCTTTCAGGCGATGGCAGTTAGTGCGATGATAAAACCTCGACGCTGGCATCAGATCAAACAGTAACAGTTATTCAGAACACTCGGGGAGTGTTCCCCCCCTACAACCCCTGTTGTAAATGCGATAAAAGATACAGATGGACCCAAATTATAGCTCGATATTCGATCAAATATCTTAGAATAGTAGGTGGGTGTCTAAGTCACGCTTTGGCCTACTTTTAGTGTGATAAAGTACCTTCTGGATCTAAGGAGATAGAACAAAAGATTCAAAGAATTCTGAGCAATTAAAAAGCACAAAGGCATGTACGGTTTCTCCCTACAGGTAACATTCTTCGTTTATCGAATACCCTTAGGTCTTAAAAAGTTATTAATTCCGAGAAATATATCAAAAAAAATATAATTTAGAGGCCAAAATTGCTATACTTACCTATCAGCAAAACATTTTTTTTTACTGATTTTAACTTTAAGATTAGGTTAAATACTTATTAACACAGAAGTAGTAAAGTAATATTATGGAAATGAAAATATGCCTTAGTAGAATTATCGTTCGTGTTAAAATGGCTCCATTTTTCATTAAAAAAACTGTAAATACGGATTACTTACTATTACTTACAAGAAACTAGAAACTATACAAGAAACTTTTAGCGCAGGGAAATGCTGGTTTCCCTGCGCTGTCTATTTTAGGTCGTCTGTCCATCTTGTGGGTGGATGTCCTACGCTGCGCTTACCGGTCCGTGGTCTCTATTAAAGAACCTTTCGGCCATATCGGGCATCTGTTTGCGTGCTATGTGCCCTGCCCACTGCCACTTCAACATGCTAATCCGGTAAACTAATCCAGCTTAACTTACTAATCATTTATCTATAACAAATTAATTTCGATTACATAATAGAGTTTCACAGAAAGATATAAAGGCTCATGATGTTTGAAGTGTGTTCTCCCATGATAGGTAATATTCTCACTCGAGGAAGTATCAAATTATTACGCGTTTGCATGGATCCTAGAGCATTCAGTTGCAGTACATAACAAGTTCTAAGTAATTAAAAGTTCACCAACAGTTAGAGTTTAGTACGAGTACAAAGGTAAACTAGTAGCATGTAAGTTATAAACACTTGACGACTCAATTTAGGTCAACGCAAGGTAACAAATTTATCGGTAGAAGAGGTACTAGGTACTTATCAGGCACTAGCTGTTCCCTGAAACATCGTACGCACAGACGTTCATTGAAACTTTCAATCCCCTTTTGACCCCCTTGTTAGCTTCGTAGTCTTCGTAGTTCAAGTATATTTTTGTTTCTTTTCCAAAAATGGTTATATATTTGTCTTATTGTTACCCACTTAATAAATCTGTTTGTTATTGAATATAGAAATGTTGATTACATTCGAATTTTAGTAAATATTGTTACAAATAAGCATGTTGTCTAGAAATAGCAAAATAATAACAATATCACTCTTATCTTAAAGGCACTCTTTTCGACGCGTGTTGAAACACGTGTAGTCTACTGTCGTGTTACTCTATGAGTGATTGACAGAGAATAAGTCAATAAGTAATGACTTGATAAAATGAGATAATTTACAAAAAGTGTAAATACAATAATAATAAACTGGCAGCCTGTAGGGACTATTTAGTGGGTGGCAAGTCATTACTCGCCACAATATCTTTAAATGAGGCATAATTAGCGGGTGCCGTACCTCATACCATAGACCAGGGTTTCTCAAACCTCCGGCTCCACGTACCCCTGTTAAAGTTTCCAGGTGACAGCGAACCCCTTAACTAACTAATTAAATCCCCCCCGCCCCCCTAACCCCCCAAAGAAAACAATAAAATTGACTGTTGAAGAAAATAATGTTTTTATTTTAATAAAAGGTAACAAATAAAGTGCCAAAAGAAATATATTTTTATTAATATTAATGTGATGTGTGTGAGTGTGCTTGTTTCTTGTCACAAATGGAGTCAATTTTAGGAGTAATTTTGGACAATTAATTCTGACTCGGCATCAAGTCGACTTCTGTATTTACCACCGCCACGCCACCATTACGTAAATCATGTCGCGAACCCCCTGAAAGCCCTCGAATGGCGAAACCCTGCCATAGACCATCTCAACACCATCAAGAAAGAATTCATCACTATAGCCCAGATTTTTAAATCATTATGTATAATGTACAATTGTTTCATAATTCCCATTCACACACATCCCGTAATTGTATTTTTTATTCAACAGGGCCTCTTGGTATTGGCTTCGGTCCCACCAATGCTTCTCAAATGTAGGTAATCGAAGTAAACATGTCACAAATCTAATTTAAATGATACAATAACATATTCATGTCAAATCAAATAACCCGCCACGCACTATTCCCGATGTAATATAAAAGTGCACAAGAACGAGCCGGAGCGAGATAACCAACGTTGTATCGAATTCTGGGGCCAATTTATCTTTCAAGCGGCCACAGAGCAATGTATCAACGTGATTTTTTAGCTTAGAAATGTTTGGAGAACCAAAGAGTGACAAATAATACTTTTTATACCAGAAAAATATACGGTTGCTGAGGTAATGCGGATGAAATAGCAGGCAAGTTGGCGGCCAAGCACAAGCCTATTATTAAATAAATAAAAATATTATAAATTTAATTCATTACTTATTGAACTATTATTGTTATTATTGAATTACTTGGTTTTTCTTATGTTAATAAAAACTTTAAATTTGACATTCAATTTTGTTCGTTTTATGACTCAATTATGTTTGTGTTTATAATTTTTTTTTTCCACTCAATTTGAATGCATGCTGTCTTCACCTACAAATATTGTGATATTTAATTCCTTTTTTGTTTGTGTTACACTTTTTGATAATTTATGGTGTATTGAGTGTAGATGGACTTAAACAAATAAAGCATTTGCAAGTTTCTAAGTAAAACCATCCATTCATTGACTACGAGGACAAAATGAAATTTTGTCTTTTGATCTCTTCAAAGGCGAAAGCAAATAAAACTTATTGGCAAATATTTGAGAAAGGATCGTTTGTAGGTATTTTATCAAACAAAAAAAAATTTTATTACACACAATTCATGAGGGAACGATAAAACATATATATATATATATATGTTTTCCACCGGTGATTTGGTGATTTCCATGGGCATTTTGTGGTTATAAACCGGTGCTGTCTACTTCATTACAAAGCTAGGCGTGATTACCATCTCTACCATCTTCAACCATACCGTTGTCACATAACATCAGGGCCCCGATTCTACTAAAGAATTGTTTTTAAATTGTAATTACAAACGTAAACAAGAAAAATTTTATTTGCTCTGAGGTTAGAAAAGCAGGTGAAACGCGGAGTTCTATTTTTGATATACCTAAATATTTTTATTCTATGCAATGTAATATCTAATATTTGTATTTTGGCCTTGAAATGTTATAAAAAGTGCAATCAAATCACATTTATAGATCACCTAAAACACTACTCAAGTCTGAAGAGGAAATCATCGAAGCACGCCATCTTGTCAGGCACTTTATGACTGGGCGCTGGTTCATTTATGTGTTCAGTCTGGCTCATACTAAAGTGAACCCAGTCGTCGTGAATTATGAGTCAGCTCAGCTTATAGTTAGTAAGCTGCATAGATATCCAGTGGAATATTCATAATTTGTTACACTAAGCCCCGAGTCCCACAACGGATTATACAGAATTTAACGGATAACAAAGTGAGTTTTGTACTCGTGAAAATTAAATAACAAACTATGCGTAGTTGAAAATTGTATTGAAAAATCCAAGCCATGGTATTAAATATTCACAGTGAATTGTAAAAGCTGTTTTTTTTTTTGTTTAAAAACCGTAAATACTGTTTACTTTCGTTACTTTGATATACTATAGTGTTAAAAGAAAATGTTTTATTCAGCTTTGTCAGTCCCCTTATTAGAGACAATAAAAAACGTATTATTGGACATGTTCTTAGATTTATAAATACACTAGTGACCCGCCCCGGCTTCGCACGGGTGTATTTTACGCGCCAAATCCAGGTCTGATCGCTAGTTATATATATATAACTAGCGACCAGACCTGGCTTTGGCCTATATATATAAACCTTTAGTGAAAAATTATCTAACTGATGGTGAAAACCGCATCAAAATCCATTGCATGGCTTAGGAGGAGTTAGTAGTTATACAAACAGACAGACGCGGAAAGCGACTTTAACTATGTAGAGATACGTAGAGGCATAAGAAAACAAACTTTTTACAATTTCGAGTGTCAGAATGCTTCTTAAAGCGTTTCGACAGCTATTAATCTTATAATGATGAAAATGACACCAACGTTTCATCATCATCATTTCAGCCATAGGACGTCCACTGCTGGACATATGCCTCCCCCATCAATCTCCAAAAGGGATTCTTGGAAGTGGCCTGCATCCAACGTTAACACCACACCTGCAGGCCTAGCATGGGCTGTGGATAAATTGTCTTTTCACCGTTTTTATCCACGCCTAGACGCGACAAAGCTAGAATATGGATACGTTTGTCTTTTTCTCGCGGGATATAAAAGGTGGAAAGACAATATTTTTCCACTGTCCGTGCTAGGCCCTCTGCACTTATATACGTTTATTTAATAGCAATAGTATTAAGAACTTAAAGATGTAGCTGATTGAAGTTGTATGCATGTAATAAAATATAGGAAGCCAAAATAGAGAGTCGAGTACCTTTCTGCTACGTCAAGCAATGGCCCACAAAAGGAGGCTGATGGCAAATTGATACGTATGCGTAAAGGAACTGTGTAAAATAATATTATACAAGAGAGCCTACGTCCAACAGTGAACAAATTGTAGCATATATATTGATTATGATGAGAGAAATACAAATTGAAAATAGCACATATACATACCTACTTGTACATACAAAATTGGATCACGCAAACTTCCAAGTATCTCTTGGCAAGAACAACAAAACAAATCAGGACTTCATCACAATACAAGACAATGTAGCTACTTCGCAGCGAGATTACCGACATTTAGAGAGGCGCATTCAGTTGGCATGTTACGTCATTTCCAGATCCCCATTTTTTGCTTATCTCTCTTCCTAATGATGCTAATTTATGAGGCGTATCTCCGAAATCGTTGACCGTCCCTAAATAAATCGTGGAAGGTCGTAAGGCCGGGGACAATGTATGAATAGATGGATTGAAGCCAAAACACATGACCGACATCATATCGGTGACTGATTTTCGTCAAAGAAATATATTTGGGATTTCACAAAACATTTTATCAGAGTCAATATTGAAAGATACAGTTTCTTTACCATTTAAATACTAGCCAATCTCTTCAATTCGAAATTGAGTTCGTACAGTGATTTAAAGATTTGTAAAGAGCAAAGTAACTTTACACTTTTTTACAACGGACTGGGCATATTGCTTTCAACCATAATCCCACCTGATGGAAAACGATGATGTGGTCGAATAAGGCACACTTGCCTAGGAAATACCTATAAACTTTTTTCTAGACTAGGATTTTGTCAGAGGGCCTTGTACGCTTTGTAAATAATGTGACGGGTTCTATGCTCTTTATTGCTTGTGGTTGTGATTTTTTTTTAATATACTAGAGTCCTGCTAAAGACTCCAAAGGCTACGTACTATTTGACAGAAGGCTTTGTACGGTTTGTAAATCACGTGAGAGATTCCATGCTCTTTATAGTGCTGAAATAACTGACTCCATGTATTTCATGTAGATTTAATATTGTATGACGTACTTGCAACGTCCGAACGTGAGGGACTTTAGTTTGTAACATCACAATGTACCACGTTTGCTACAACAAATCATTTTTCATTTTCATAGAACAACCCCGGATTATACCTTTTGTACACGTACAACCTTCGATCAAGAATGTACTTGATCGAAGCGTAAAACAAAGTAAACCCGACCCGAGTGGGTGTTCCCCGATGGTTACAATCTGGGTGTCTTCAAATCACGAGTGAATTGGCGAGACGGTGGATTGGTGGGATGGTGGCCTATTATTTATTTAAAAAAAAGTCACGTCAACGTATTAAGTAATGTAGACATTATTATAAAGATTATGTTAAAATTCTTGTAAATCGCTTCAAAGGAAATTTGTATTATTTTATATCATGTTTCCAATATATCGTAGTTGTTTTCATTAATACTTGCAAATAAATCAAACAGAAGAAATAGGTAAGCTATATTTTTTGTTTTGTTTTATAATAGGGTTGTTTGTTTCATATTCAAGTATATTATGTTTCGCCATTAATAGGCAAAACAAAAGCAGTAATTGGCTTCTAAGAAAATATTACCAGAAAACGAACACAAAATAAAATTATACATGCGAATGTTTGCGTGTGTGATTGTGTCAGTATGTCCCCAAGCAACTTCCTAACAGCTAAATGGATTTGGATGATATTCTGTGTGAGGATGCTTACACCTTGGATAAACACATTTTCTTACCCTGAATAAAAAAAAGTTTCCTTAGGATAGCGGGTGAAATCACTGTGTGCTGATATTAGTTATGTGAAAGGAA
The DNA here is from genome assembly GCA_932305915.1 of Agriopis marginaria. Classification (NCBI taxonomy): domain Eukaryota; kingdom Metazoa; phylum Arthropoda; class Insecta; order Lepidoptera; family Geometridae; genus Agriopis; species Agriopis marginaria. The sequence continues at coordinate 7,629,768 of OW029926.1, forward strand.
AACAGGTGCATTCCTTATAGTGATAGTCATCATCACCATCATCAGCCAGAAGACGTCCACTGCTGAACATAGGCCTCCCCCTTTAACCTCCACACTTAACGACAGCCTACCTTTTGCATCCACTGGATGCCCGCGACTCTCACTATGTCGTCGGTCCATCTAGTGGGAGGCCTATCTACGCTGCGTCTTCCGTTTCGTGGTCTCCACTCAAAAACCTTTCTTCCCCATCGGTTATCGGTTCTTCGAGCGATGTGGCCTGTCCATTATATTCAAATTACATTTTTTTACATATTAAAACCCAGTAAGAAGTGATACTACATGTTTATAGATAGAATAAAGTATTAAGAATAATATAAATAAACTTATGAAAACCAATTATTATGCCAACAGCATGCTTGGTACGCTGCCAATTGGTAGTGGGCTTGAGCTTTTGGATTGTCTTTAGACCTTCAACGGTGTAAATGGCAGTCTAACTGTATTTGTAGCGTTAGTATTAGCTTGTATTTTGTTCAGTTAATAAAGGCACTTGCCCATTTAAAGAAAAGTAATTTATTTCATTATTTAATAACCAGAACTAAAATATAACACTGAATTTTTAAATTTATTTTAAAATATCTGGTATTGTTTTACTTAATTTTATATTAAACTAGCGACCCGTTCGCCCAGCTTCGCACGGGTGTAATTTACGTGCAAAGCCGGGGCGGGTCGCTAGCTATATATATAAACCTTCCTTGAAAATATATCTAACTGATGGTGAAAACCGCATCAAAATCCGTTGCGTGGTTTAGGAGGAGTTAGCGGCCATACAGACATACAGACAGACAGCCAGACGCGGAAAGCGACTTCAATTTATACTATGTAGAGATAATCTGTTTGATTGACTTGATGTATTGGCGTATTGTGCATATTTAAAGTTTAAATAATGAAACCATAGTACAATTTTACATTTAACAGAGCTAAGCTTGCAACGAACGAAACGTTAAGCCCGTAAAGCTTTCCCGAACAAAGCTAAACAGAGGAGAAAGAATAAATCCTTCCGATTCAGTAGACTCCGATTTGTTTTTTGCGTTGCAATTTCATCAAGTGTACTCAGCAACTGTGACCGTTTCATCCTTCTTGATTTGATGAAGCTTTCGTCTTTCAATGTGCTGTCTCTACGTAGCTAATAAGTATACATTCTTTTGATCCATTTTTGACCAATTTTGGCTTCGAGAGTGTTCCCCTTACGCCCTGTATATTAGTATAAGTTCACTGAAACAATGCGATACCTGATTTTTCTTGCATTATTTTTGTGCCACTGTGAGAGAACGGATACTTTTAATATTACAACAATATAGGTTCTAAAATGTACTACTAATCAATTTTTAAGCCGACGGCATAGTTATAAATCACTGCAAGTACATAAAGCTAAAGGAAAATCAAAAATAAATTAAACAAATAACTTAGTTAAAAGTTAGGTGATTTAAAAGCGCCTTTCTGTTTATCGTTAAAATTAACCCAATATTTTAATACCTAGTTTATTTTATTTTGTATGGCAGCCATAGAAAAATCCTCATGGACGTTTAGGAAGGGAGACCCAGGTAGTGCAACCAGGCAGGTAGACTCTTATCAGCTAAAAACCAGTGACTGCTGCAAGTATCCCTAACATAATAAGGCTTAAACACAGTAAATTTTATTGCATATCTTATTTTACAATATTTATCCTAATCTAAACTAGTGTATCGTATGTTTTACAACCGAACCTAAAACTACAAGGCATACATGAGATACATTATATTCAAAATAAAATTATTCAGCCTTATTAAACTACTAGCTGACCTGACAGACGTTGTCCTGTCTTAGAACTGTCAAACACGCAAATATAAAATTGTAAATCTTATTTTTTTACACCTTGGGTTACATTATTGGAGTTTTAGTAAGGATCCCTATTTATTTTTAAAATATAATATAGCCTATGTCACTCGGTGATAGTGTAGTTTCCCAACAGTGAAAGAATTTTTCAAATCGGTTCAGTAGTTTCGGAGCCTATTCAATGCAAACAAACAATCAAATCTTTCCTCCTTATAATATTATAAATAATAAATAATAATATTAGTATATTTATTATCTTATCATATTTTGAAACAGTACCTATTCCAAAAATCTAGTATTATCTTTGTCTTTAGCTGTTTCACATAAGTTGTCTTTTGTTACTCTGTTACCAATCTCCTATTAAATCTCGTATAATTATCTCCCTACCAAAATCCGGGCACTCTGTTAGCACGTGTACGGGCGTCTCGTCTCTATCCGGCTCGCAGGATGATTATCTAGTATTTACAATTATTATTCTAAGCTTCTTTAATCGTAGCTTATACCTACACACACAGCTATACGGTTATAGGTTATAGAACAGCCGGGTCAAGTGTTAAATGGAAAATCCTTGACTCGGCTCCCAGTCTTTATGCACCGGCATGGCGCGGTGCCAACTGCATTGAACGCGAGAATTCGATTCTGACCCACACTATAACAATATACTAACTGTGACATCGGACATCGGGTTTTGTGGTTACAAAATTTACTTGTAAACTCAGATTTCTAGTGTTGTAACGCTTTTAGGTTTTTGTTTCCACGGGTATCAACCAGATCATATATTACTAAGCCTGCGCTTTTTGTTTGTCTGTCCAACATTAACTTATAACATTAACGGCTGTTAAAATAACCAATGTTTTTTTTTTATACACGGTCTTTCTTGCCTCATATCTGCAAAATGTGGAATGAGCTACCTTCCGCAGTGTTTCCGAGAAGCTACAACACCAGTTCCTCAAAAGGCAAGTTAATAGAGCCTCAAAAGGTCGGCAAGTTATTTGTGATGCCTCTGGTGTTGCAGGTATCCGTAGGCGTCGGTGACTCTTTACCATCTGACGGCCCGCCTGCTTGTTTGCCACATAAGATATTTTTTAATATATATTAAACAACTGTACCGTAATTCGAAACCTAATTATACATGAGAGTAGCGTACTTGACTTTCGTCGTGTACTAGCCGTGCTATCATTGGTCCGCTCGTTTGCCTCGTCCAATCATCGTTGACTCCGCCCCTTCCGCTCCCCTCTAGCGACAACCATCACCACAGGCAGTGCGCTGAGCGCAACTTGGCTTCATTGGCGTTTGGATTTTCATACAAAGCGGTCGTAACTAGAAATATTACAGACCGCGTCGTGCTAGTGAATTTTTTCAGATTCTTATATTCCTTATAAAATAAAAAGAAATAATCGTTATAACAGCTGATAAGTTCTGCACAACTAAAAATTTGAATTTAACGGTGTTACCGTTCGATTTTTAAATATTTATATACTTTTACTAATTGCATTAACGTGTGTTTTAGTACTTTAAATAGATAATAAAGGTCCAGCTCCAACGATGGAAGAGACTGCAGAAACAAGGAAAGGAAGGAAAAAGGAAGGTACATAAACGTTCAAGCTCTGGATCCAGTTCTTACCTTCATCAAGTTCTAGTACTTCTAGTTCATCGTCATGTGATAGTGGTAATAAATCAATCCGGAAGAACAAGAGCAAGAAAAGTAGTAAGTTGAACAGATCATTTTCCGAAATAGCCGACATTAAATCCCGTTTAAACAGTGCCAACCAAAGTAATTACCACCCTGATTCACACTATGATGCCAACTACCTTAGTTTTTGCGCAGACCCAAACACGAGTGGTGAATCCTACAATGAGGAACTTTACAGGGCACCCACAGTTCAATCATCTGAACTTCCTAACGAACAACAATTCAATATACCTGTAAAGCAAAAACCAAGATCATGCAACTGACTTTGAACAACCTGATTGGAATAGCGCCCACCATTCTGACACTCAGAAACGCTACCCTCATTCCTCTGGGTTTACAAGCCTTGATTTCAACGAAGAAATCAAGCGCTACGACAACTCTTAATTTTTAGGCACGAATGTAAAGCACATTTTGCAGGGCTGACCTATACTTTGCTTAAACAAAAAGAAAACCTTCAATCAGATTAAGTGGATCTAAGAGCAACATGCAACATAAGAATTTGAATTCAGCAGAAATTGGTCTGAAATGGAATAGTATAATTTCCGAGGGGGAGTATTCAAAGGTATGACATTGTTCAAATAGTAAGTGGCCATATAGCTGAGTTAATTCAAAGCAGATGAAATACTGACGGCATTTAAAGATCCATTCCATAAAAATGCACTTGGTAAATTTCCGCCTTCATGCGCCACTCTTTTCGAGAGTGAGCCCTACGCTTGAAAAAGCTAATTGCGATAGAAGCAAGTTCTTTTGGCCGCCCTCTGCTCCAAAGAAACACACCTCTGAACCTCTGAACGATCCTGGTCCGTCACAACCAGCACTACAGGCAAAGCAGAACACTACAAATAAATGTGTTTCAAACAAATCCTTTCGAGAAAGAGTTGATAATGACCACCTTGTACTCTACAAAAGATGCAATTCCCCCTCATCCCACCGGGATAGGAGAGGAAATAACCAAAGATACTGACTCGAAGCCATTCCATGCCAGTCAGCTACAAAAAATATTACGCTCGATGTAAATGCTCGGGGTTCCACCCTACATTCTCAACTTCATAAGTGGCTACCATATACCGTTCAAAACGAAACCACCATTACATCTGCCGAGAAACGTCACCAACCAAATACATTACTCGTCAGAAATGACGAAGTGTCTTAAGAATTTCAAAGCTACGCTTTGTGTCATCGATGTTCCCCAGACCGAAAATTGATGAGACCATCTATGATGAGACCAATTTTCAACCACTTGCCATTCAGAATCAGCTCAGAAAACATTTGCTAACTAAGCAAAAAGGACGCCGTTCTAACTGGCTTCAACTTTCCGTGATGTACCCATTCCAATAACTGACCGGCTTGAGATTTGGGCCGTTACTCTATCTTCTACGCTCAACTTTGGCTCCTGTATTGAAGACAAGGCTCAATTGGCTGCCAAAAAGCTGGGTGTCCTATCGAGGGTGCGTCGGTATTTTACGTCGGAACAGTTGCTTTCACTGTATCAAGCACAAGTTCGGTCGTGCATGGAGTACTGCTCTCACCATTGGGATGAATCAGCTAAGTATCGGCTTGGGGCATTAGAGTCTATCGAAAAGCGTGCCAAGAGGCTTAGCAACGAATCCCTGGTTCAGACTAAGCTCCTTAGTCTTGAGCATCGGCGCAAAGTTGCTAGTCTATCGGTCTTTTATCGAATACATTTCGGAGAGTGTGCATCGGATCTTCATGATTTAATTCCCTCCTGCTCATTTTTCTATCGGACTGCCAGAGCGGGCACAAATAATCGTCACCACTTTCTGGTTGATATTCCGAAAACCCGTACAAAGCGCTTTGATTCCACATGTATTATGCAAACTGCTAGTTTGTGGAATGCGCTGCCTGAATAGGTGTTCCCGGTGGTTACAATCTGGGTGACTTCAAATCACGAGCGAATCGGTCTCAGCTAGGCAAGCGTGCTCCACCGTAGACCGCATCATCGCTTAACATCTGGCGAGTTGGCGGTCATATTATTTTATGGATAATAGCTTAAAAAGTGGTGACTTCAAATCACGAGCGAATCGGTCTCAGCTAGGCAAGCGTGCTCCACCGTAGACCGCATCATCGCTTAACATCTGGCGAGTTGGCGGTCATATTATTTTATGGATAATAGCTTAAAAAGTGCGGAAACAAAGTTTGCGAATCATTGTATTCTGTAAGTAAGTCTGTAAGTCTACTTGAACAGTTTGGTTAGAAGTTAAACCAAAACAACCAATCTGAAGAACTTAAGCCTTATAAGTGAACACTTATTAAGCCTAACAAGTAAACTTAATAATAAAGTTTCGAGCCTTGAGTTTTACACTGACTCGAAAGTCACTACAGGTACTATAATGGTGGCTGAAAAGTTACAAAATCGACTCTGGCATACACAATCCCCAACCATCACATTACCTCGCCACCGACAAGAACGCGAGCAAAATCATTGTGGGGTGGCTGGTTATCAAGTTTGATAACCAGGACTTTCAACTTACGAAAGTTTCTGAATCTTTTGTTACAACTATAAAGAAATTATGGCTATCACCATATGAAGAATGTTACAAGATCAAGGTTACTACCTCCAATCAAATGCACTTCAAATACAGTGCGACGAGACACAGAACAATGGTGTCACTGTATCATACCTTCTCAACGAGAGTGGTACAAACTCGCAAGCACTAGTGACCCTAGTCAGAAGTATTCAATATCTTAGACCGGTACAATATTTATTTGACAGTTTTATCACCTACCAGGTGATATACCAGTTACCTCACAATCGCAGGCTCCTCTAATTCACAATCTAATTCAATTGACGAATTATAAACTTATTGTATCACAATAATTCTAGATTAAAAAGTGATTTTTAACTCTCAACTCGTGCTCTGATTCCTGCTCTGACAGCATGGAAAAGCAAGAAAATGCATTTTATTCGACACCTTTACAAAAACTTATATCTAAAGGATACAATCAGTGTCGACTGTCGAATGGGTCCGTCTCAACTTTAATGCTGAAAGTCAAGGACTATCAGCGCCGGTTTTCTGACGAACCCTTGAGTTTACATTTACATTACACTTAACACAAATTTACAAATATATTTTTAAGTATCTATAGCATGGTTATCAACGCGGGCGTCTTGCAGGGTTCTGTGTTGTCGCTAACGCTCTTTCTTCTCCACATCAGTGGCTTGTTGCTTTCGACCAATATGCATTATTATGCGGACGAAAGCACGGGTGATGCACAGTATACTGGTTGTGCTAACACCTCTCATGTCGTAGTTGAAGAATGTAGGAACAAACTACTGTCTGAAATTGAGGCGTCTCTTGAGCAGGTCCCGAGTTGGGGTGAACCGAATCGGGTTCAGTCCAACCCAACAAAAACGCAAGTTTGCGCGTTCACTGCTAAAAAAAAAAAAAAAAAAAAAAAAAAACCCAATTTGTTGTAGCTCCTCACTTTCAGAACAAGATTTCGGATAGCATTGGAATCCTAGGTGTCGACATTTCTACAAATGTATAGTTTCGCGGTCACATTGCGAGTAAGGCCAAGCTAACTTAGTGTGCTTAACGAGGCGAAGTGGTATTTCATGTTGAGACAAAGACTTTTGCTTTACAAAGTCAAGTCCAACCTCACATGGGGTACTGACTACTGCTCCCATCTTTGAAACGGAGCACTCAAGTATCAACTTGAGCCACCTGATGCATTACAGCGTAGAGCTGTCAGAATTGTCGATAATCCCAAGGTCACTGAACACATAGCGCCGCTCAGCATGCGTAGAGACGTTGGGTCTCTTTGTGTCTTTTATAGAATTTACAAGAGGAAATGTTCTGAAATGTTCGATCCGATGTTAACATTCCGGGTTTTATCATCGAACCAGCTGCCACTTCCTGAAAGTTCATGCACATATTATAGATAGGTGGAAATCGCACACGGTGCGTTTAACGCGATATTTTTTGCCTTACACCTGCAATTTATGGAATGAGCTCCCTCCTGCGGCATTTCCAAGTAACTATAAGGGCTGTCGAGTCTTTAAGGGTCAGCTATGTATCTGTGATGCCCCAGTGTTGCAGTTATCCATAGGCGACGGTGATCGGTTACCATCAGGCGGCCCGTCAGCTTGTTTGCCACCTATGGCATGATTTGACATAAAATAAATAAATACTGAAGTTGTATCCTATAAATTCTAAAATTCCAATTATTTCTATCTTATAGTATAACTACTTTAAATATATCACATTGGCGTCACCATCACCACCAGACGATAACAAACACGTCTCTCATGTATAATTAGGTTTCGAATTACGGTACAGTTGTTTAATAGCGATGTTTTACCTACAAATAAAACATTTATTAAACATACTTACCTAATTCGAAACCTAATACTTTCTAATTCTGCCTGGTGGCCATTTACACGAGATAACCAATGAAGCCAAGTTGCGCTCAGCGCACTGCCTGTGGTGATGGTTGTCGCTAGAGGGGAGCGGAAGGGGCGGAGTCAACGATGATTGGACGAGGCAAACGAGCGGACCAATGATAGCACGGCTAGTACACGACGAAAGTCAAGTACGCTACTCTCATGTATAATTAGGTTTCGAATTAGGTAAGTATGTTTAATAAATGTTTTATTTGTAGGTAAAACATCGCTATTATGGCTGGATATTATACCTACATAATATCTAGAATAATTACTTTGACTGTTACATATTATACAATACACTCGAACTCATAAATGCAGGTATTTTTCAAAAAATTACATTAAATTTGCTTAAAAGCTATACCTACTAACAACGCAACATAATGTACTTTCTACATACTAAATACTTTAATTACACAGCATCCATCCGGTGTGGTGTGGAGGTTAAAGGGGGAGGCCTATGTTCAGCAGTGGACGTCTTCTGGCTGATGATGATGATGATCCATCCGGCATTGTCACATAGATGGAAAACACTGCCAATAATTCATATTCACAGTTTTTTTATGTTGAAATGTCAGGAAGCAATTTGCACAAGTTGTTATGTGCACACCCACAATGCTCACTGGCGGTCAGAGGACACGATTTATGAAAGTGCACGTTAAAACTTCCAATTTTTATTTAGAAATACAACGACTTTAACGCCTACAAGCTAAGGTGTATTTTGCTTTGTTTTTTATGGAAATAGTTGTATCTCACAGGAAATATACGGGAAAGCTGAATAAAGGCCGGGCTGTCTGCAATTTATGCTTCGCAAAATCTGTTATTGGAACCCTGGCTTAATAGCCGCTACATTATTCTAAGTAGGTGGATCATTCAATGTTTTTGTAGGGCCAATTTGAATCGAAGGGTACCCGTTTATTTTAACGATTACTGTAAATTGAGAGCTCTCAATTCGGTTCTATTATTTTTGGAGTTATTGAATTATGATTTTACATAATTTTTTACTGACTTCAATACAAAGGGAGTTAACAATTTGATCAGATTTTTAATGTATGTACGCCGATTATTCTTTATTTATTTATTCTGACATTTGTTGAGTGATTAACGTATCTTTTTACTCAACTACGGCAAGAGGAGGGCATGAGTTTGACAGCCTATGCATTGTTCCTTCTAATCTCTTGTTTTTTTTTTTATATAAACAATAATAGATTTTAAAAACGCTCTTAGCAACAAGGCCGCCAATTACACAGTTTTAAGCTGTGCTATAGTTACTATCAACGTAAATTATTTTTACTACTTCAACTGTGACTTTTCCAACACTAAACTATGTCCAAATACATTAAACTTTCAGGTTTCCAGTTCAACTCTCTACATTCTACAAAGACAGATACCACAGATACATTTAACCCCAAACATCCAAACCGTGCCCCGGCCTCGCAGATAAATTGGTATTTTGACCACAACGCAGCACCCGGGTGTGAGTACCTACTAGCTTTGTAGATTCAATCAGGAGAAACTTTGATAGTTCTATAAATTAACAACCACATGGACATTAGATCTGGGACTTATTTCACAAAAAAGTATCCTAATGTTACCTAAATAAGATTAAAAACGTTTTATATATGCCAACTTGATGCCTCTGGTGTTACAAGTATCCATATGCGACGGTGACTGTTTACCATCAAGCGACCCGCCTGCTTGTTTGCCACCTATGGCATTAAAAAAAACCTATTAGCTGCGCCCCGCAGTTTTACTTGCGTGAACCCCCAGAAACTGTAAATAATAATTATCTTTCACCTAGTATTCTCTTCTGATGTTAAAGTCATGTATTCACTTGACGACAATTGCAACGCAGCATGTTGCGCAAAATGTTGCTCATCATGTTGAACTACGACGCGGAACTTTTTAGAGTTCCGTTCCCAAAGGGTAAAAACGGGACCCTATTACTAAGCCTACATTGTCCGTCCAACACAACAACGAATAATAAATAATGGCCAAGTGCGAGTCAGTGACAAGTTTCTGTTCATTACCAAGTTATAACTGGTAATCATCATCATCATTTCAGCCATAGGACGTCCACTGCTGGACATAGGCCTCTCCCATCGATCTCCAAAAGGGCCGGTTGAAAACGGCCTGCATCCAGCGTTTCCCTGCGGTCTCTTTTAGGTCGTCTGTCCATCTTGTGGGTGGACGTCCTACGCTGCGCTTATCGGTCCGTGGTCTCCATTCCAGAACCTTTCAGTCCCATCGGCCATCTGTTCTGCGTGATATGTGCCCTGCCCACTGCCACTTCAACTTGCTAATCCGGTGGGCTATGTCGGTGACTTTCGTTCGTCTACGGATCTCCTCATTTCGGATTCGATCTCGTAGAGAAACCCCGAGCATAGCCCTCTCCATGGCTCGTTGTGCGACTTTGAGCTTGCTTATGAGGCCCATAGTGAGAGACCACGTTTCAGTGCCGTATGTCATCACTGGTAACACACACTGGTCGAAGACTTTCGTCTTAAGGCACTGAGGTATTTTGGATGAGAAGACGTTGCGAAGTTTACCGAACGCTGCCCAGCCGAGTTGGATTCGCCGATTGACCTCTTTCTTGAAGTTGGACCTACCTAGTTCGACTGTTTGTCCTAGGTAGACGTACGCGTCAACAGCTTCAAGAGCTGAGTTCCCAACTGATACTGGGATGGGCACAACATGTATATTTGACATGACCTTTGTCTTGTCCATGTTCATTTTAAGGCCCACCTGTTGGGAGACTCGATTGAGGCCTTCGAGCATCATGCTGAGATCTTCCATCGATTCTGCCATAACCATAACTGGTAATATCGTTTTTTAATTTTGTGGTGGTACAGAACCCTCAGTGCGCGAGCCCGACTCGCACTTGGCCAGTTTATTTCTAGTCGTGTTTGTCACGTTGCGTTATCTGGCAACGTCATGCACTACTGTAAAACTCGGCCAGACTTGTTGAGCATCACGTGCTGCACAGCAATTGTTGCCCAGTGAATATATATATATGTCTTTAGAACCATTTTTGGATGCTACGCTAGCAGAGTAAGTTGCTATTGTTCTTGTTTTTACTACCATTTGTAAATCTTCATGGTAGCTGTGTCATTAACTGACACAATAATTAAATCCACGTTTTGGCTTATTTTCTCATTTACAGTGAAACTTCTAGACCTGCAGCAGATTGCTGGAAGATTAGGTCATTAAAATAACTTTCCCGTCAATTTAACCGTGAAATTATTGCGCACCATTCTAGCCCGGTGAAGGCAGAGCAAAAACTGCTGAAATGGGCATAATTTAATTGTATCTCGCTGTAGTTCTGCGTTGCGGCTAATTACGTTTTTGCGTTTGCAAGGGAGTTTTGTTCTATAGTATAACTATAAGCTTTTTTATGCTTGATTACAATTCGGTATGTAAAGTTTTTTTTTGGTATTTTTTTAATATTTTTATTTCGTAGATTAGGTCATTATAAGAAACTAATTTCAATATTTTTGTTTAATATTCAGTAGTTATTTTATAATATTTTTTTGTAAATTTGAAACCTATGACGTCACTTTTTTGCACAAATATGTAGTTGCGTTGAGAAGCCAAAAAAAGCACGCGAGTAAAAATAAAAAGACATTAGAACATACTTTGACAGTGACAATGACATCTAATGTCTGCTTGTTTGTTTATGGAAACCCTAGGGTTACTAGCTCACTGATTTGCAAACAACAATATTTTATTGATGTTAGTATTTTATTTGTTCGATTATTAAGATTCTGTGTTTTTATTCTTAGGTTGAGACATCATGTTTGAATATAAATTATTAATCATACATCAAATGACATATTAAAATATGTTTAACATTATATATCGTTGTGAGTACCACCCATAATAAAAACAAATTAATCTGACGTGGTGAAAATTAATTGTATTAAGTAGGTGCTTCCAGTAAAAACGTTCTAAATCAGATATTTATTTCCCCGAAAAAACCATTTCACATGATTTTTCCCAACGCTTAGGGAAAAACACCCCATGTTGGCAACTATGAAAAGGAGTAGACTGTAAAACCACAGATATGAAAGAAAAAAATTTTCTGTGTGACGAACAGTGTGTCAAATGTATTATATTTTTTTATTCTTAAAAAGCACAGATAATAAAATGTTAAAACGTGACGTCATTTAGAAGCCAATGAAAGTCGAATTTTTTCATAGTTTTTTGTTAAAATAACTGGCATCTTATCGTTTTAAAAGGTCAGAGTAGAAAAATAAGGGTTTGTAACATAAAATCTCGAAATGGTTTCGGAATTGGCATAGGTTAATTTTTTTAGCATACCGAATTGAGTTAGAACTCAATAAAATATAAACAAGCAAACAAAATGGGTCCTAATACAAATTGTACCATTCGCGAATCACAAAGCCACTATTACAAATCACAAAGTTTTCAGGAATAGGTTATATGGATTATTTCTATAAAAGTAATTATTGTATTGAATTAAAGAGTTTGCTAGTATATAGTAGTAGTATAGATAAATCTAAGGCATATATTATTATGAGATTTTTAATTGAATCAGACCCTAATTTGCGGATGTTCATCTTCCAAACTGTTATTATGTAGAAAAAAAACTCCATAAATTAAGTCATTATTTTTACTTGTTTCACGGAGTATTAAAGCAAATGCGTGAATTTTAACAACCGTTAGAACCATATTTCAATCAAATTTTATAATATGTATATATATATATATATATATATTTTCACTTTCTGTCGATGTGAAAAGGTGCAAATGTTTTATAGGATTGCGAAAATGCATTAAGCCTAAAAAGTTACAAACGACACTACGGGTTTGTGCTACGGGTGGTGCGACGTACTGTAAATAAAAAACTACAATATATTAAAACACCACTTGATAGGTTTCCTGTATACTTAAGTAATTTCAGTTATTCAGCTGGACACATTCACGCCTGTTTTATCCCAAAATTATCCCCCTTAAAGACGATCTTCGTATTACAAAAAGTTTCAAAAGGAAATTGCACCCTATAGGTGAAAACCTCGAGCTCAATAGTCATTCGGGCGCAAAAATATACAAAATACATGATTACCTAAACTCGTTAGCTATTCCGCCGCGGAACATCGCATTAATTCCAGTCACGGCGTGATTCCAGTGTTCCATACTCAGCTACTATAAACTGTCTACAGATTTAATAGCCTAAAAAGTTCGGTGTACTAAATTTTAATTATGTTGTCACATGTTTCAGTAACGATAGAAATTTTGCGTCTAATTTTTATTGGGTTACGTTGTGAAAATGTTAGGTACAAGTCGAGGTACTTGGGTAATTTTTACCGCTTGCCCGGTACAAAAAATGTTTACTCTAAAATTTTAAATTGAGCCGAAAAGTCTTTATTAGCCGAATAAATTACATACAATCCAATCTAAAATACTTTTACGAATTAGCCTTCTAAAATATGATAAAACAGAAAGGTATGACGTACAAACACTGATATACCTACGTTAATTTAACACAGCTACTTTCCAACATTGTAGGTATCAATTTGGAAATCATTTGCTCTCATAAAGACTAATTTTCGGTAACTGGACCAAATCATACCTCGTTAGAGCGATAACGATGGCTATTGACTATTTCAGGTATGTATTGAAACCATTGACTTATAAAATCACTACTGAACTAGTAAATACTATTTATTCGACAAAAATCGCTTTAAGAACTCTGGAGTTACAAAGAACTAAAATTAAAACCTAAGCTACATGTATAACGATAAAAACCTAAGCGAAACTAAAAATGTAAAAGTCCATTGATGGAAGAAAATATAGCAGTAGAACGCAGGCAGCATTGCCATGCACGCTGATGGCAATACTTAGGCTGGCTTTACAGCTGTACAGGAGACCTATGCGGGTCGCCCGTATACGGGAGATGGGATCTACGCGGAGGCAAGTCCCGTGAAAAACGACCCACGTCGCGTCGCTGTGAAACGATGTTCTAGTGCCTCACGTATATATCTGCTCCTGGAGCCCGTACCCGCGCGGTTCTCCCATACGAGCATCCCGTGAAACCGGCTTTTCCAGCGTCCCGTGAAATCAGCCTTAGATTTTGGCCAAAGAAAGCCAGCATTCTATCACCAATCGCCTTGACCAAACGTTTCTGGTGCCTATACAATTCGGGAAAAAAGTAACTACATGGTATGTACAAGAGTAAAAAGTTGTAATAGATTTGAAAGTTGTGACAATCAAATACTACGACCGCTTGGTGAAGGTGTTCAATAAATTCTGCCAAATCTCAACAAAAATGACGGTTGCCTCATAAACTCACTAACAAATTACCGACCACACACACATACAGTTCTATATAGATATACGTTATTGAGCGCATCATCGCAAAGTAGCCTAGCGCAAGCCTATTATCCTATTGGAATAAATTGCACTTTTTTCTATCAGTTATGTTGATCAAAAGAAAGTAATTGTAAAGTTTAGGAAAACAAGTTAACATTTTTAGGATTCCGTACCCAAGGGGTAAAAGCAGAACCCTATTACTAAGCCTGCGATGTCTGTCTGTCTATGTCTGTCCGTCCATCTGTCTATCTTACCTATTAACGCCTGTATCTTTAGAACCGTAATTAGATAGCCAATTAAAATTTCCACAGAATATGTAATGTTACGGCGGATTAACTAAAAATAATGAAAATGACAAAAAGATAAAATGAAAGGAGGTCTTCATACAACATACTTATATTTTTACGTATTTTTGTAATTGATCTAATGTAAAAACGGTAATACGTACAAGCGTCAAACTTGGTGTGATCATAGTACACACTCTAAAGTATAATAACAAATAATAAATAATGGTCAAGTGCGAGTCGGTGACAAATTTCTATTTATTACCAAGTTAAGCTTGCTCCTTAGATGACCCTATCATAAATTCCTCTCACCTAATCGAAATGATACATTTTACTAATTTTTAAGTCGGTTTTTTTAAATTGATAATTATTGTATTTTGTGGTGGTACGGAACTCTCAGTATGCGAGCCCAAGTCGGGGGTCGGTTTTATTTCGTTTCCCTTTCCGATCTTTTCGCCATCATGTCCGCGTTAATGACCATGTAATGACGCAGAAACAGAACTTCCGGTTAAAGTATTAACTGAGTCGGTAAGTTTGTCTCGATCATTTTATCAGAAACTATAATACGTATTGCGAATTCTGATCTCCAGTAATGTTCATTTCGCCGTTCAAAATGTCAGCCGTCCGCAGAGCTACAGGGTGTTTCGAGCGATTACACGCGCACGCCCGCACCGTCATGTCGCGTTAATGCGCACTTAATTACGCAGAAATGGACTTTTGGTAGCCGTGCGAGGTAGAATATGAGTTTAGGAATTCGGACTGCTTTTCTCATCGACAATGGTTTGAATTTGGGGATTAAAATTGCTCTTTTATATTTTGAAAAGCAATTCATAGCTGACTAGCTAGCACAGAAGACTGCGTGTTCTGAGATTGAGATAGGCATATTCTCAGAGATTGTCCAAAAAAACTAAGGCAGGAAAACAAGAGTTGGCTAAAAGTCTACCGAATTTTTATCTTCACAAGTACCTAAAGCAACAACTTAAGTTTCGGAACAGTTCGCATAAATTTTACCTATTCACAAAGAGTAACTTCGAACTTTTACACATAACTAACACAAAGAGAAGGTTGAAAGTTCATTCAACTCCCATGATTTACCTACATAATGGTGCCAGATTTATCCAATAAAAAAACAGACAAACACACCCCGCGGTGAATTGAGCGAAACTAATAATAATCGTTTCCTTTATAAGAAAAGTTTTAGGCGCAAAATAAGATATAAATAGTATCTATGAACACTGACATGATTTTTTTCATACGTCGTAGCGATTCGTAGCTCTTTGCTACGATGCATAACGCGGATGATCCAAAAATTTACTAATGATGAAAGCTGCATTCAACGACCATAGCTATCTCTTTCACACGGTTTCAAAAAGCTTGAAGATAGAAAAAAAATATGTATTTATATCAGTCTCTGGCAGCCATAGTTACAAACTTTGCTTAGTTTGGGGTCAGATGACCGTGTGTACAAAAATATCCCAAATATTTATAAATTTTAATATTGCAAGTGTCTTTCATCATCATCAGCCAGAAGACGTCCACTGCTGAACATAGGCCTCCCCTTTTAACCTCCACACTGAACGACAGCCTGCCTTTTGCATCCACTGGATGCCCGCGACTCTCACAATGTCGTCGGTCCATCTAGTGGGAGGCCTCCCTACGCTGCGTCTTCCGGTTCGTGGTCTCCACTCCAGAACCTTTCTTCCCCATCGGCAATCGGAAGCCAGTTCCCCATCGCAAGTGTCTTTATTAACTAACAAAATACAAGCTAAAACTAACACTACAAAAATATTTAAGTCTGCCCATAGACCGTTGAAAGTCTAAAGACAGTCCAAATACTCAAGCTCAATATCAGTTGGCAGCGTACCAAGCATGCTGGCGGCATCACCACGCTGAATGGCAATGAATGCGTTGAGCAGAAAAATGCCAGCATTTGGTTCACGCGTCGCATTAACCAGACGCTCTGAAAGATTTTTGATAATCATATTTAGAATAACATAGCAGAAACTATTAAAAAATATCGTTTTGATATTTTATAGGATGCTGGAGGAGATATTTAAAACACATTATCATAAATAAAGACAATGCCCAGTCATTTTGAATTTTATTGTCACTCAATGATTAATTATGTTCAAATAATTAAGTAAACAGTAAAAAAAAACATTTTTTAAACAATGTTTGTAAAAATTACGATACAATTCAATGTGACGTGTGTTTATTGTGTCAAAAAAAACACAAAAAAAAAAATAAAAAAAAAAACACTATTAGTATTGTTTATTTTTAACATTTTGCGACGAAACTAATTGTGTTTGACCACCAATTACATCTTCGGTAAGCGGCGAGAACCGAAGATATTGATGAAGAAAAAAATCTACCCACTCGGGGGTCTCTGGGTATTATAGCTGGTCTCGAGAAACAAGGTAGTTCACAACCAGGAAGTCAACCAGTAAATCAGACTGTTCCATTTTCTGTGATGTTACTGCGATTTCGTTATTCTTTACAGTAAAACTCCATACTGTTTGTAAGCTTATCCAATATTTATGGTTATTAGGATCTTATCTACTGTTTGTTCGGTATCTGTTGGCAGTCACATGCACATTAAGTTACTGTGGGACAAGGGTACGACGTTCGAGACATCTCATTAGTAGAATAGTTGTAACTTTGATTGGAAAGTTGCAAATTGTATTACTTACAGATTCTTATAGATATCTACTATGACTATCTACTACGTATGAATAGTAAGATTATACAGGACCTAATTTTATTACAATCAAAGATTTTTGTCCAGCAGTCCCTTGAAAGCCAGTTCCTGTGCCAGGCTATGCGTGTTTATCATCTTCAAACACATAATCGCTTAACGGGTAAGCTGTGATCAAAGGCTTAGCCACAAAAAACATATTATAGTAGTTTCTAGCCAATATCCCCATCCCATTCTTTCATCTCTATCTATAGAGATAGAGATATGTATATAGATACATATTAATACATAAAAATAGGATAAAAAAATATTGCTTTCCCTTCATGTGGCGTATCATTGAATAGGTCTTTTAAAATGTAAGTCAGGTTCGGTACATCGTTCTTTATTGTTGATCTGCAAAAATGACGTTGTGAGTTTTTTGGAAAATAAACTTGTTATTAACATGCAAAAGTGTGTTTGTTACACTCGGTCCAAGTATTTATTCACTCTGACAGCTGCAAAATATACAAAAATAATCACATAAGCCCGTAGTACTTTTATCCCGGAAAATTATAACAACTGTGGGGTGCTGCAATAGCGGTTTAAATAATGTTTACTCATTGTTACAAGTTCTCATATTGCCGCCACAAATGATTGCTTGTTAGATAACAGATAATTTTATTCCCAAAGGAGTTCCGAAACATTGTCCTAAAAGATATCTTAGCAAAAATCCTGCATAATGCTCCGGTTCACGTAATTACGTAGGTATGTAAAAAGAATTTTATATCTCATTAAAAGTTTACAAACCCTCTTCAAAAGGTCTTACGAACTTGCCGGTACTTAAAGACACAAAAGACGGTGAGAATAAATTTGATTTAGTTATCAGGCCGTAACCTGCTTTACATCATGGGATGTGACCTGCATAATTGAGGTGCTTTTTGGGTAAAAAGCAAATTAACACGGCATGAGAGGGCTGTTTTGAAGGATCGAGTTTGAAAAGATCACTACAGAGTGATGGTGACCGAGCGGTAGCACGTGTGCTTACAATATGATGGGACCCGGTTCGATACTCGGCTGCACTAATGTTTTATTTAGTCTATACCAATATTATAAAGAGGAAAGATTTGATTGTTTGTTTGTTTGTTTGCATTGAATAGGCTCCGAAACTACTGAACCGATAAGAAAAATTCTTTCACTGTTGGGATGCTGCACTATCCCCGGTTGACATAGGCTATATATCCCGGCTTTGCCCGTGCGAAGCAGGGGCGGCCTACTAGTTGTTACATAAATATATTATAAAATGTGCCGTTTTGATGCCATTACTCAAAAACATTGTGATATGTCTGCATGAAAGCCTCAAAAGTTCCAACACATTTGACATTCACTAGCATTCACTGGTCCAGCATGATGGATTAAGGCCCATCTTCTATCTCTGAGAGAAGGCCTATATGTTGGGAACATGATCAGCTGATGCTGATACTGCACTTTTAGTAGACTCCGGTACCCGAAAATGCCCGGCTACCGCTTATTTACAACTAGCTGTTGCCCGCAACATACCTGCCTGTACTTTTCAATCTGGTCATAGCTAAGCATATTTGTGAAAACCCCATTTAAATCTGTCCAGAGGTTTAGGAGATGTGCGTGCAAAAACCAACAAAAATTTTAAAAGCTGCTTATTTTGCTTATTTTACGCCGTGAGATTTTTTTGTCGATATCTCGCAATAATATATTTTTTTGTCTCCACGATTTTATTATGTATAGAATAGATAACGATGAATTGTTTAAAAGCGAATCAGTGCAAAGCGAGACGTAGCTGCATGCACGCAATCACATTGAAAAAAGCCCGCTAAACGTGGTTGATACTATAGCTGGGATAATCGGCTTAATCTCACGCAATTCCCGAGTAATGAAAACAAAAAGTTGTGTTTTGCACATTTTGCAAGCAACTACTCAACTTAGAACACGAGCGCGCGTGCGAGAGCAGAATGCATGTACTTTGCACTAAGTATCAAGCATGATGTCCATTGCCAGCCCCAAAATAAACCGACCAAATGCGAGTTATATGCGGGCTCGCGCATTGAAGGTTCCGTAGTACCAAAAAATACAACATCAGTTATTTTTCAAGCTTAACGCATTCCAAAATAGTCAAAGCAATTGCTACGCAGTCACATATGCTACAGTGACGCTCGAGTATAAGAGTATAATACAATTATAACTTGGTAATGAACAGAAATAAAATAATAAAATAAAAATAAAATAAATATCTGGGACATTTTTGCACACACGGTCATCTGACCCCAAACTAAGCAAAGCTTGTAATATGGCTGCCAGAAACTGATATACGTACATATATATTTTTAAATACATACTTAAATAGATATTAACACCCAGACATAGAACAAACACAAATGTTCATCACACAAATGTTTGTCCTAGATGGGAATCGAACCCACGCTCCCAAGCACAGAAGATAGGTTCACTACCAACTGAGCCACCGGGGCAGAAAATTTGTCACCGACTCGTACTTGACCCTTTCGAAAGAGGTAGGACAGATAGACGGACGGACGGACGGACGGACGGACGGACGGACGGACGGACGGACGGATGAACGGACAGATGGACAGACAGAGAGACAGACAGACAGAAATACAGAAAGACAGTCAGACAGAAAGACAGACATCGTAGGCTTAATAATAGGGACCCATATTTTTTTAATGCGATGTATGTCTTAGACTACGCTTACTCCATTTGCTAGAATTATTTTAATCAGGATGTAATAAAAATATGGAAGTTGTGATAGGGCTCCAATTTACGCGTCAATATCAGTTCCGTATTTATGCTTATAAGCTTCTGCACTTTATGGCGCGTCGTAACAAGAGATCAGCTTTGTTTGTCTCGCAAATTACGCAGTTTGTGGGCTCTGTATCCTATTTTTTATGAGCAGAAGAATTAGCTGACAGATGTTTTAAATGTTTATCGGGACTTATCACGTATTATTTAATATAGGTAAAAAATATGTACCTTTAAAAAATACCTTTTAAATGTACCTTTGAAAGGTACATATTTTTTACCTATATTAAATAATACGTGATAAGTCCCGATAAACATTTAAAACATGTGTTCAAATCGCGAAAGTTTAAAAATTACTTTAGCTGACAGAGTTTGAAAGTATCATCATATAGCTAGCAGCGTTCTGCGGTTCTACCATTAGGCTTCGGGAGCCGAGGCCGTACATTTCTTTGGGAAACAAGAAAAAAAGAACCATCAAAATTGGACAGCTCTGTTAAGTTATGCGTGGTCTTAAATAAAAAAATATTTGGGTACAAGTTGACTTAAGAACCTAGTCTTCTTATTCTTTGGTTAAAAAGTAACATAAGCTAAGCATCTCCAAATATATTTATGTCGTCATAAACGTATTCTATTCTTAAATTAAATCATAAGGCGACATCGTGATCAAATGAAAACTTCAAAACCTAATGTCTATGTTCGTGTTGTTCAGTTAGCTGAGTGGCTAACCCTAGTGTCAGTAATTTTAGCCTACTCAAGACCTAAAAACGACTTCTAGCTCAAACAACTGGAAGTTTTAATTATGTCATCTATAAAATAGATGAGTAGTCATTCATAAGAAGACTGGCCAAATCATTCGTGTTTTTATTTTTTGGGACTGTCTGACTTATGTCTGTCTTCATTCTCTTAACATCAGGTGAGGTGGCGGTTAAGAGCAAGGCTATTATCAATTTAAAAATAAAACCACATTGCTTTATTTGGCAACGTAGAATTATCTGCTATTAAAGGATCAAATTTGTATATTTAACCTACTCATTCGCGCTTAATATCACTGATCTATCGGACCAGCTGGTTGAAGTACACTATGGATTCTCCAAGGAAACCATCCAAAAAAGTAGGAGAATTTTAACAAGTTCCAATTAAGTTCCTTAATTGGAACTTGTTAATATTCTCCTACTAATTCGCGCTTAGCACGACTGATCTGTCTGACAAAGACAGTTGAACTACTCAAATGAACTCTCCAAGGAAACCATCCAGAAAAGTAACTTAATATGAACTTATTCATATTCTCCTAATCATTCGCGCTTAGCACCACAAATCTACTGGAACAGCTAGTTGAACTACTCTATGAACTCTCCAAGGAAACCTTTCATGCATATAACTTAATTGGAACTTATTAGTATTCTAATGATGTCCAAATGCCGTAACGCTAGCTGTTTTCACAAATAAACTCGTAATTCTGGCATCTGTTTGCGGGCTAGAGAGTATTAAGGAAATTAAACCTCCCGTTGAAACGGTCTCTACGATGATTATCTTATTTTGTAATGCAAACATTATAGGCGAGGAGTTAAAGAAACAGTTCAGAAATTAACTGCGTGCTAGTTATATTTCATCCGTATATATTGTTTTTTTTTTTTTTTTTTTTTATAAAAAATAATCAATAAATGAACTTTTGAGCAGCTATAATTTGACGAAAAAATTAAGCCAGCAAGCTTCATATAACAGATGTTATTATAAATGACGTTTTTAAGTAATTCCAATAACATCCAGCTTGGTGTAATTAATTATTATTAATTGCTTTTGGAAGCTGCAGTTGACACAACTAATATAATAAAATATCTCTCTGCCTCTTATTGCAGTCTGTACTTTTAAATTAGTTAGTTTAGGTCAATTAAAATCCTTAAATCGAAATACCTACAAACCATACATATAATAAATGTGTAGATCTATAATGTTGTACTTGACCTCTTAAATAGAAAAAGTATCTAATATTGATTTGATTGGATATAAATGGAATGAGAACTAACAGGAGCGTGATGGAAGATGAACGGGTTGGACGAACGTAGTAGGATTAATGTGTACATCTGTACATCACTTTACTTCGCAAGCTAAGCTGCGTGCAGAAGCTAGTCATTAACAAATATCCAAAAAGCTGGTTAGTATGAAAAGCTTAAGTAAACAGAGTGTCCCGTATCACTCAATCCAAATACACTTACCCTGAAATGTTATTCCAAGCCTGGCTTGACCGTTTATAGGTACAATATTGTCGGTATTTCCACTCTAATATCGCAGAGCCGAGTCTTAAACGAAGTCAAATATTGAACCAGAAAAGTACTCGAAGTGGGATCATATTACCTAAAAATATCTTGCGACCTTTATTATTTTTGCCAAATCGGAAAAGAGAAGTAAATAAATCTAAAAACCTACGAAAAATCGCTGTCGATTGATTAAAGAATAGAAATCGGTTGACTTAGGAAAAAAAAATTTGAATGAGACGTCATAGGATGAATATTTGGTATTTTTCAAATCGGTTCAGTAGTTTCGGAGCCTATTCAATGCAAACAAACAAACAAACAATCAAATCTTTCCTCTTTATAATATTAGTATAGATTACAAACATGGACTTGGTTTTTAATGGACTTCAAAAAGAAGAGAGGTACTCAATTCAACCGTATTTTTATTGGGTAAGTGTGTTTATTAACCAAACAAAATGCAAATTAACTAATACTACATATCTAAACTACATGGCCTATTATTAAAAAAAATTGAATTGCCCATAGACCGTTGAATCCAAACGTACGTAATCCACCAGTATGCTGGTGGCAATACAACGCCGAATGGCAAAGCTTATTACGTAAGTTGAGCTCCCGGTCCCCTGTCCCTAAGAACTTGGTGGTGCGATGACGTGCCCCATTGAAAAAATCGGGCGCAATAATTAACAAATATGTAGAGAAATTGATCCGTGATCATAAATTGATCGGGCTTTTTTTCCACTAACAGTGTCTAATATTATTTGCACAGATTAAAAAAGATACGTTCACACGACCTTAACATAGAAGCTGTTATTTAAAAAAAAAAATGATACACACACGACGGAGGATGACTATAAACGATTGCGATAATTTCATGTTTGCTACAAATTTTGTGAGCTTTTTTATGATTATGTATCTATTTGATACGGTTTTTTCAAAGAACTTCCTTAATCTTTTTTGCCAGAAGCTCCGTATTATAATTGGATGCGCGGTACTTGCTACGAGAACATCTGAGATCTTTTTAAACTATTACAATTCGCTCAAGTTTTCAAAGCAGGTCAAGGGAATTTCAAATTGAACCCCTGAAAGAACCCTTCTTCTTTCTAAGTATTTATGTGCTCTGAGCTCGTTTTAATTCCAATTCTAACTGGAGGGTTTCACTGCTACGAACTTTCGTTCAATTGCGTAGTGTGAAATCTTTAAAATATAAGACATGATTTATTTCAGCTGCTGAGTTTTATTTTTTCCAAATAAGATCTACATAACACTCCTGTGAATTGTAAAGGTGTGAAATATAGTAGATTTTGATCAGAATGATTTTGTTTATAACCCTTAACTCAGAAACCATTCTAATAAAAACGTCGTTGTTTTAGTATGACTTAAAAGCAGTTGTCTTGACCGCTAGAAGCGGATTCCAATGTAAATATAAGCTAGAATTCTGTACTTATTTTTTCGTTTTTCCTTTTAAATAAGGAGTTTAAATAGATGCATAAAGAATTTGAATTGCAAAAGCTCTTTGAAAAGCAATTTGTAGTATTTAAACCTCTGTAGCCATTGAGATTTATCGCAGGCAACCAGTAGTGCCCTCAGGGGATCCTAACTATAAATGTCACAACGTCGGAACCCCACAGCTTGTTGAAGTGTTTTATGGACTATAAATCGCAGCGGCTGCACCCGCTAACTCTCTGCTTGGTCAGATGCCGAGATACTTTATACTACATTTTAAAACATTAAAAGTCATTGTTTATTTATTGAAAAATTTGCTGTGTTCTCGGTTCGACTTGCTTGGATCCTCAGGTACCGTAAATTGTACCAGAATAAAAATCTTTTTGACCCTTGGACTATAAACACATGTTAAAATCACGTCAATCCATTATTTTGTGATTGCGTGAGAGAAGAACAAACAAATCAGCTTTTAACGATAGCGCCACTTGTGGCGCTAGCTCTTAAGTTTCTTTATCTATAACTTTTATTTGTGGATTGCACAATAAAGAGTTTTTATCTATCAACAAAACATATGATCGCATTTTTTGTAATTATTAGTATTTGATTGAAAGCCGCCGGAAGTGATTTGGCATAACTACTTGGTTGAATCTATCTTATGTTCAATTCAAAGATTTTATTACGTATGTATAATATCAATGGGTCAATTGATAACTTCACCTGATATCATGGAAGCACTCCTAATATTACCATATTAACATTTGTGTGATGAACATTTGTGTTTGTTCTATGTCTGGGTGTTAATATCTATTTAAGTATGTATTTAAAAATATATATGTACGTATATCAGTTTCTGGCAGCCATATTACAAGCTTTGCTTAGTTTGGGGTCAGATGACCGTGTGTGCAAAAATGTCCCAGATATTTATTTATTTATTTATTACCATAAAAACATAACAGCATAAAATCACATAAAACAACAACAGTGTTTTATAAAATCGTATAGTACCTTTTTAAACGACCTTGGCAAGAAATGAAAGAAAAGTACTCCGTAACAATAATTTCGATGAAAAAATTGAGTATTTCGTAACTATAAAAACCTAAATTGTGCCATTTGTAAGAGCATTCGATGAGATGATTTTCACAATATTGCTCTGTTTATGACAGTTCCATAGGGTACGTATTCACTGGCATGATGCGCGTGTAATGTAGAACGAAGCGAACGAAAAAAACAAATATAAAATTAGAATAGTGCAACAACTTAACGTATTGACCAAGAAGGATTTTGATGCTTTTATATCCGTTCGAAGTTGAGCGCTACCGTTACATTACAAACTGCACATATTCCTACCCTGATAAAATCACTTTGTTGTCCGTCTGTCTGTCTGTATGTCTGTCTGTCAAGACCCTTTTCTCAGAAACGCGTTGAGATATTAAGTTGAAATTTATAATAAATACTCATGTATATCTCTTTCAGCCGTGAAAAAATTCAACTTGTAAGTCAACGCGATCAAAAGATTTGACAGTTTATGTCATATACAATCGTAGTATAGTATGAAATCTTTCGTTTGGTCGCATATTTTGCGATTTCTAAAGGGAGTCAAAACATATAGGGTACATCCCCTTTACCTAGAATCATATGCTTATATCAGGTACTTGTCCGGTTTTTTTTTTTTTTGTGACTGACCACTGAGTTATCATCGCCACAAAAGTAAAATAAAGTAGTGACGTCAAGGTAACTGAATGTTACAAATAGTGTACAAGTTTGCTCGGCAATGTTACATTCAACGTACTCCCCTATGAATTGTTCGTAGTTGTAAGATTCAATTATATTAAAACTATAACATAAATCTATAAAAACTCGAATTGTTAGGCTCAATGCCCTCAACAGTCTACAAACTACAACGTACACTGCAATTGCGGTGCGGCGTACACGCGGTCTTAGAAAAGTAAACGGATTCTAATGTTCGGCTTCAAAATTGTTTCGCTACGCTTCTGCGTCACCGTTGCTTTGCGTTTCAGCCGCGCCTCGAATAGTAATCTAGGAATGCACCAGCATGAACCATATTCTAATACGGTCAAATAACCTATTTGGAAACTAGCATAAGCCGAAAGAATTTGACTTTACCATGGCCGATTTTCACTGTACCGCTGTCGCCTTTCTTTTACATTACAAAGGTCCCAATGAATACGTACCCTTAGGTACGCCACTCAGCAGTGTTAAATAGACACATTTATTTTAAAGACTCTCAAAATGGCTAGCGGCACTCTCTATGGGTACCAACTTTTAGCAGCTCGCTCTTCGTTCAAGTTTGTTATCAGTATGGTAATATTATTTATTTTTGTCTGAAACTTTGCTCTTCGTTGTCGAGTGTAACAACCACTAGCGATGATTAATGTTAATCTGACTGAAGATTTATTTATTGTTTTTAGTTTCTTTGGCTATTTATTGCACGGTGGGATAGTATGCTACATAAATTCTTTTAAAAGCTTAGTTTGTCCGAGAGTCTCTCATCCTCGAGTGTTTAAAAAAAGGATCTGGTTGAAACAATATTTAAGCAGTCGCATTTGATTCGACTATTCCATGAGTAATAAAATAATATTAAGTTAGTTTTCATAGTCATCATCACACTTAAGTTTTTTATCATATTTCGTTTATGTTTAATGAGTTTTGCAAAAAAGGTTTTTTTTTTTTAATTGCGAATTAATAATAGGCTTGTGTTTGACCACCATCTCGCCTGATGTTATTCGATGATGCGGTCTACAATGGAGCACGCTTGCTAGAATGAGATATATGACCATCCAAACATTTTAGTGCTTAATAATTAGCACTATCTGTCGAAATCTCTACTACGTCAAATCGCTCATAAGTTTAGTATACGACGACCGCTCACCAATGAATACTACGTGCAACTAGGTTTACACAAATACACTTTATGTTTGAGCGCACAACTAAAAACGAAATACAATGGGACAGTTTTTCTACTATACGTCAATGGAGAAAACTGAAAAATCACAAGTGAAACCACTGGACGCACCAAGTAATACGTATTCCTTTGATATATTACTGCTATTTAGTGCATCTTAATTAAATTTAGGCTGGCTGAATTTAGCTTACCTATTTCCATTTGTGCTTTGACTTATTCACGCTTCGACTCTAATGAATCAATCGTCCGGCAAGGTTTGAAATGCATAGTGTTGAATATGCTCTGGGAATTGCAATTTAGGATTACCATAGGTACACGTATGTAATTGCTCATTTGTTCCCAAATTTGTTAGTCCTTCTGTTAGTAAATTTGTTCTGTATCATACCTGCAACATTTTGAATGTGAAAGAATGTTTTTTTTGTTTCTCTTCCACGCAGTAACTGAGCAACGAATATACGTGTTTTTTTTTTTTTATAAAGATTATTTGAGGATCGCACAGAAAGTACAGCGGCCCTCCAACCCGCAAAAAATTTGGGCCGAGGTTACCAGTGGGCCCAAGCATAAATGTTCAATTGCCATCAAGGCTTGTATAATACTTTTCTGAAACATTGCATTGATATTCACTTAAAAATACGCATAAACATTTCGAGGTAACTTCATCATTCCATTTAAACGTTGCCCAGCAACCAAAGTTCAAAAAACCAACGCCAAGAGGCCCTGCTGAGTACAAAATTTACAATTATACGGTGTGTATAAAATGGAATATAAAACTATTGTACAGTGTAGGATTAAATAATCTGGGCTATTGAGGTGAGCAATTTTTTGGATAGGAGAACAGATCTATAGGATGAGAAACAGCACCTGCCTTATCCTGTCTCATCTAAAGATATATTTAGCCAGGCGATGACTTGCCACTTGCTATTTACTGAGTTTATGTATTATAATATTTTCTGGTTCCCATTTTACTCAAACAGGTAGGAGGTATAAGTGATTAGACCACGGCGAGCAGTAGTCAAGCAAAGCTGCAATTAGAGCATCAGTTTGCCGCGTCTGCGTTCAATTTGTGAAATATTGACAGCTCTACGGTTTCTGGCTGCAGCGTAAAGTGATTGGAAATTGTTTTAAAAAGTTATTTATGACACAAAACTTTAGTTTTATTAAGCTATAGATGAAATTGATAATTATATATAACACACAATCAAAAAAGCCTATGTAAGGCCTAGGGGGAGGCCTAAGTTCAGCAGTGGACGTCTTCTTGCTGATGAACTTAAACTCTAGATAAAAGTAACAGAATCATCACCATACGACTGACCAACTATTTATACCGAGCATTCATTTACAATAACATGGATTGTGGATCTAGTATAAAATTCTCGAAAAAAATTCCTAAGTTTACTACATTTTCTTAAATAGGATATTTAATGTGTCTATTTTTTTAAGAATACGTTTTTACCTAAAATTGTTGTCTCCTCAGATTAACTTGACCGTTCATAGTATTTAAACGTACATAGACGTTTCATTTAATCGTTTCACGAGTGAATCGGTTTCTTCTAGGCAAGCGTGCTCCAACGTAGACCGCGGAATCGCGACCAGACCATCAGACGAGATGGTGGTCAAACGCAAGCTTAATATTTATTATAAAAAAAGGATATCTTTTTTCACTAAGGATCATGGAGGCGAATGCAAGGAGGTTATATTTGAATGTACGCAGAAAAAAGTAGATTATTCGTGAGTGATTTTCGAACAAAAATATAATAATAAACGTATCTCACAACTAATGTAGCTACTAAGTGACCCAAGTTTGTCTATGACCTTCATAAATTAAATAGAAATCTAGGTCGCCTAGTCAGCTTACGGTAGTAAATTTGCTAAAATGGCCTTCATTTAGATAAAACAAGAAGATTAAACTTCGTGTGTTAGTCACATGTTCATGACCTTTCAAGAGGGTCAGGCAAAGATTTGATCGTTTCTTCAAACTACAAAAAAAATGAAAAGTAATATAGTTCTGAAAAGGTAGAAAATGTTGTATTTGTATTTTCTTTAATTACGTAAAGTAAACAGCCCAAGATAAGCCGTTTCTTGCTGATTTGAAATATTAGTATTTATTCAATAATTTGCCAAACATTAGAGAAAGTTTTTCATAATACAGTTTTGACTGAGATTATGACTTATTGGAGAATGCAAGGTCAGAATAAAATTGTAATAAATATAACCGTCCTCCTCACTCTTACTGTGCTGTGCCCGACAGGGTCCATATGAAACTATGTACTAATTAAATTTGCATGTTTTTTACCACCTTGTACTTTATGGAAGCAATAAAAATCTAATCTTATCTAATCAAGAGTTTCGACCAAAATTACGAAAACTTTTTAAAATAATTTGCTATCTAAAATAAACTATACGAGGGGATGTTTTAGACGATGGATATATTCGAGAATATCATTGTACTCATCATTATAAACACTTTTTACTATGGTACCAAACCTAAAACCGCGAAAAAAATATCTGCTGTTCCATACATTTCGTTGAGGGTTAATAAAATGTTTATATATTCGATATCACGGTTTGCTCTATAGTAAATGTTGTTAATAATGTAATGATAAGTAAAATTATATCCAGAAACATATTCGTCGTCTAGAGATAGACGTTCCTATATTATTAAAGTACTTTTTGAGATGGACCTAGATTAGACCGTCAAGGTATTTAGGTTATAGAAGCTGTACCTACTATAGACATATAAAAAATCATACGTCCCTATCTACCATCGAATACTGCTACCGCCAGTTTTATGGAGTTTTCTGAATCCAAACAAGACTGTAAGTACTGTTTTGTGTAACCACCTAGTGTTTACTGTACAAAGTTGTGCTAATGAGCAAAATTTCTCTGCAATCAGAGATGCTTATCTTTCAATGTTGTTACGTGTTCCATTACGGCTTACGCCTGTTATATTGTGGAAGTTTTATTACAATGTTTGGAGCCCACAACTCTCGCGTTAGCAAATGTTTAAGAATACTTTATTTACCTACACACATATAGCTGCCATTTTATTGGATTTCCTTTTGCTAATATTCTTCATCGTCATCATCATAATCAATAGTCTACCTAGTCCACTGCTAGACATAGGCCTCCCCCAAGACATGCCACTCAGCCCAATCTTCAACATTTCTCTTCCAGTCACTGCCAGATGTCTTACGTTTATCGTCACTCCAATGAGCCTCTGGGAATCCTATGCTATGTTTGCCGATTCGTGGTCTCCACTCACGTCTACCCCAACGGATATTGGTTCTACGAAAGATATTACCAGCCCCCCGCTACTTCAGCTTGCTAATACGCTGAGCTATGTCGGTAACTGGTTCTCTGGCAAATAAATTCGTTCCAGATACGATCCTTCAGAGAAACGCCGAGCATAGCTCTCTCCATAGCTGCTGAGTAACCTTGAAGTTGTGGACCGTCCCAACTTTAAGTGTCCAAGTTTCAGCACTGTAATTCATGACAGGTAGAACGCTTCTACTTCGCTAAAATGCTTATTGCTGTTAAATGTTTTTGCGTACTTTTTGCATAGGCTGTGGCTCGTCTTAATGTAAATTGTCACCGCTTTATGGTTGATATTCCGAAAACCCGTACGAAGCGCTTTGATTCCACATTTATTATGCGAACTGCTAGTCTGTGGAATGCGCTGCTTGAATGGGTGTTCCCCGATGGTGGATAGTAATCTGGGTGTCTTCAAATCACGAGTGAATCGGTTTCTTCTAGGCAAGCATGCTCCATCGTAGACCGCATCATCGCTTAACATCAGGTGTGATGGTGATCAAACGCAAGCCCATTATTTATAAAATAAAATAAAAGTTTGAATATCTAAACGCCAAACGACCATTTGGTTCATTTGGCTGTATATTACGGCCAAACCGAATACAAATACATTCAAACATTATTTAACAAAAGAATATGAAGTGAAAACTTCTTTAGGCACGTTGGGCACTTTTTGGGATGGAAAAAGCACTGAGCTCGCATGACCGTCATGCTCAGATACTCGGTAAAGTCGGCTCGAGTCGACTAAGGGACCGAGAGAGATATAGTCAACCTTGATGAAGTTTTCACTTCTGTCGTGTGGTCTTAAGTACACAGTTTTTATTCTAATATACCTACTTATAAGGGTTCCTATTCAGTATCAAAATCAATAAAAAAAGGTTAAATTTATTACATTACAGCTAGTTTTATTTTTAGTAATTTTATCGACTTATACTAATTTAAGAATAGGTAAAGCTCGAATTAGCACCTACTTTATAAAAAAAAACAGTGCGCCTAAAATGTTGACATCATGTTTCCGGCTCAACGCACAAGCATTGATGATAATGCTGCCAGCATGCTGGGTACGCCTCCAACTAGTAATGGGCTTAAGCAAATGGATTGTTTTTAGACTTTCAACGGTCTTTGGGCAGTCTAACAATTTTTGTAGCTTGTATTTTGTTTAGTTAATAAAGGCACTTGCGAGTTTTTTTTTCAGATTCATTCAATTATCTCTATCTAAACCATCTCCAATTAAAAGTTTAAAATTGTGTTACAAATAAGAAACTTTTTCATCTCGAAATCATTTAAACCAGTGATCAGAAACTAGTATTGATTGAAACGATAAAAGTCCAAGGAACCGTAAATAGAGGGTCTGTAATAAATTGCGAAATTCCCTTCTATCGATGTGACCTCTACGGGTAAAATCGTGCGGGTAAAACCAAGCAAAGTAATATTGATCGCGGGTAAAAACTAATATTGATGAACGAGGTCCCTTGATTTCTCGTATTAAATTCCGTAAAACCATGGTTCGGAAATTAAGGTCACCTGGCTTTGATAAATTATTTGATAAGCTGGTTTAAGGACTTTTGTTGAAATTCGATTATCAAGTTTGAGAATTAACGGTCGTTAACTAGGGGACTTTACGAATGACTTTATTTTTGTAGTTGTCAAGCTAGGCGTTCAAACGCTACAACCCACTTGATGTCGAGTTAGGGTATGGTCATACATAGTGACACACCAAACCTGAAAGTAGTATTAAAGGCCGGTTATCCGAGTCGCGTAGGCATTAAAACGCTCCCTGGGCCCCCGCCAAGTTATAGCGACGATGTATTTTGTCACCCAAGAGTCAGGACGCCCGCGGGGGGAGTGCAACGACAAAAACGAACATAGGTCCGACCTCGATGACGCCTGGCGCGGTACTGAACGCGGTGCGCGCAAATTCTCGTGACCTTTTTACGGTTTTAATTTCATTAAAAAACGAAACTATTCACTATCAAAATTCTATCCAATTAAAAAAAATTGAATAAAATTGCCTTTCAGTACATGCAATTTCCAGGTTGTAACGAGCTTTCATTAGAGTATAAAACGAAAAAAATAAACTGAATCGGCTTTGCTTAAGATTTTTTTTGATCGAGGAAAGTTTATTCTATCCTGTTTTGAACCAAATCATAAACACAAACACAGATGTATCTGTGACATGTATTTTTTTCTAGCTCAAAACTGAATAAAATTTATTTAAAACCGTCAAATTTGCTAAATGAGGCCGTTAAATGATCTTAGTAGCACACTACTAAGATCTCTTAATGATTCATCATCATCATAGTCAGCCTTTTGACAGTCCACTGCTGGACTTTTAGCCTACTCCCGAAAGGGTGATTGGGCTATATCCACCACGCTGGCCCAGTGCGGATTGGTCGATTCACATACGCTATTGAACTCCTTCTTCGTACGTATGCAGGTTTCCACACGATGTTTTCCTTCACCGAAAAGCCAGTGGTATGAAAATCCGTACATAAACTCCAAAGAGCTCATTGGTACGGGCCGACGGGGTTTTAACCCGAGACCTCACGCTTTCAAGCCAGCGGTCTCCCAAATGGGCTACCACGGCTATCACTTAATGATTGGTAGTCGTCAAATCAAATTTCAAACAGGCTGCATGATTTTGCTCTACAGTAAATTTGTTTTCAGATGAGATAAACTAAGGCCAAACTAATCTCAAGCGGTGATGGGCAGGACACTTTGCCAGATGCGGTGGTGGCAGGTGGAGGTCTCTAATAAAATGGTTAACCCCGGAAGACCAGTCCAGCGTTGGAGTGATGAGATACACAAATTTTGTGGAAACAGTGATGGTTGAGTATTGCGCTAAGGTGGAAAAATAGGCTTATGGCCTACAGTTGAATGGGCTGCCGATGATAACATGAGATTAATATACGTTTTCAAGCAACAATGTTTCAAACGCATGTCACTCGCATCGTGTTTTATTCCAACAATCTCGCCCATTGTTTACGATGTGTCAGGACGACGAAAAAAGCTACTTCAATCATTTTTTGCCGTGATGTAAAAACCGACAAAAGCGAAACGAAGCGACAAGCGATGATTGATAAATCTATAAAGTTCGACGTTGGGATGGAAAGAGCGGCATAGGAATATTGGTTCAGAACTTATCTCTAAAATATCTAAACAAAACCCATTTTTGAGGAACCAGGTTGTTGTTTATGTATGCTACGAATACCAGGTTTAAGTTCATTTTGGTTTAATAAAAAAACATTTATTACTAAAGGATTGTCATATTGTAACAAATTTTAAGTTATCATTAGTAAGTACTCGAAGTACTCGCTCGAAGAACCGATAACCGATGGGGAAGAAAGGTTCTTGATTGGAGACCACGAACCGGAAGACGCATCGTAGGTAGGCCTCCCACTAGATGGACCGACGACATAGTGAGAGTCGCTGGCATCCAGTGGATGCAAAAGGCAGGCTGTCGTTCAGTGTGGAGGTTAAAGGGGGAAGCCTATGTTCAGCAGTGGACGTCTTCTGGCTGATGATGATGATATTTTCACGACGGCTTGATAGATCTCGATCAAATTAAGCAGAGAAAAGGGTTATGACGAAATTCATTTTTTATTCAGTAAATTGGGAAACAAGCAGAAAAACGGAACGATGCAGCTAAGTAGTTTTACTGTAAATACAAGAGTTAAAAAAAGTTTGCATTTCTTTTCAAGTCCAGAATAAACATTTTCATTCGTCTTAAGTAAAAAACTAATTATAAAAACGTACAGCACTTGTATGTAGTAATTTAATTCAACTAAGAAAACATATTTAGTCAAAGAAAAATCTTTCGTCAAGAAACGATAAGTAGTCTTCAGCAAGTTTAATCAAAGTAACGACCCACTTTATTTCTCGGAATAAATATGTACCAACTCGTAGTTCCTTAGTCAATTACGCGAGCGTATGAAATGAAAATATGAGAATATACAAATAACGGGATCCCATAATCCTATAACTCAACGAAATGTGGTGTTATTGAAAATAGCATTTTGGAATATGGATATATTCTCCAGGGACGGGATGTTGGTAAAGCTCAGGAAGGCCACCGATAAGAGCACGTATTCCTACTCAACAGAGGATCTTGTGGTTCATATCGTAGGTAAAATGTATTTGAAAATTTGAATTTTCCTTTAAATTTTGATCTTCATTTAGGCACAATAAACTTTTATAAACAAATTTGGTAGCAATTGAAATTATAGAACTTAACGAAAACCTACAAATACTCAAAGCTTTTCATGTTCTTTTCATATAATTTTTCAAAGTAAAAATTGTATTCAAGATTTATGAAAAGCTTCATTAAGTTTTTAGCTTTCCATAGTACGATATATTACAAGTAAACCTCATAAGTTCGTTCTGCCCGTCCTAATCCTTCGGAACCTTACATAGTTATAAAGGCAAGTACATGAAGCTTTGCACAATAACAGTTTAAAGTATATCTCAATTTAATAAGTACATAAAACCAGGTATTTCTCCGTTACATGACATGCAAAATAGGGTTTTAAATAATTCACTGCTCTCCCTCGTATTTTTTTAAAATAAATAATAGGCTTACGCTTGACCTCCAACTCGCCTGATGTTAAGCGATGATGCG
Source organism: Agriopis marginaria (assembly GCA_932305915.1). Classification (NCBI taxonomy): domain Eukaryota; kingdom Metazoa; phylum Arthropoda; class Insecta; order Lepidoptera; family Geometridae; genus Agriopis; species Agriopis marginaria. The sequence continues at coordinate 7,664,343 of OW029926.1, forward strand.
GTCTACGGTGGAGCACGTTTGATAGAAGAAACCGATTCACTCGTGATTTGAAGACACCCAGATTGTAACTATCGGGGAACACCCATTCAGGCAGCGCATTGCACAGAATAGCAGTTCGCACAATAAAAGTGGAATCAAAGCACTTCGTTCTAGTTTTCGGAATACCAACCACAAAGCATTGTCGGTTTTTTGTGCCCGCTCTGGCAGCCCGATATATAGGTATGTTGAAATGAAGGTAAGGATTGATACCACAAATAAAAACTGTAGTTGATACATCACTTTTATAAAGCAGGTCTGCATTTTGAAACTATTAAAAACTTCCATGCTGATTTATCTGACTGGATTATCAAAGAAATCTTTATTCAAAGCTGTTTCTAACATTTTGTCATTATATCTTTTTGATTTATAGCGATAAAACTATAGTAAATTCAAGACATTCTAGCTCAAAGGTCGTTGACCTTTTCGTAAAACAATATTAGAAGAAGAAAATAGTTTTCTCTTATGCTAAACCACAAAAAGTATATGTTATGTAAATTTGACTGATTCCACCAAGCTTCGGTTGTTCTTTTTTTATTCTCTTTAATGGCCAATTTCTGAACTTATATGAATGTGACCACAATTATTTATGACCTTGGCTACGGGAGCGTATCGAAAAATGCATAATATGGTAAGGACCATATGCGTGACTCGACGCGCTCTTGGCCATTATTAAAAAGTGTTTTTTTTCCGTCTCTTATTTAAGGCGCCGTGACTAGCTGACTTTTATGTTTTTGAGGGGGTGAAGCAGAGGAAGTGGCGGCCGACTAGTCCCACCTACAGCGGGGCGCACCGCGTGAATCTCGCCGAAACGCGACGTCCTTCACCTATAGACAGCTATAGACATGTAATTTCGTCGGTCCACAGCATAGCTCCGTTGGCTCAGTGGTCTGGCCCCGCGCTGGTAAACCACGAATGCCCGGTTCAAATCTGTAGTATGTAGATATTTTTGGACTCAATTTTTTATCATAACACTAAATCAAAGGATACGGCCGTTTCTGCCACATATTTTGAGACTCGTAGGAGTGCTCTTTTTATGTTTTGATGGGCATCAAAACATAAAAAAAGCACTCCCATTGATCTAAAATCATGAAATTTAGCAAGAAACAATCTCTTATCACAAGTAAAGGGAAAAATGCAAAAGCCAGAAATGGTTAGTTCCATTAAAAAAAAAACAGCCAAGTGCGAGACGGGCTCGCGCACTGAGGGTTCCGTATCACAACGTAACTTGTTAGGTACTAAAGTAAAAAAAAAGTGCATAAAGCCCAGGCGGTCACCCATCCAAGTACCAGCCGCACCCGACGTTGCTTCACTTCGGTGATCGTACGAGAACTGGTGGTGAACAGAAGTTGACACCGACTCGAACTTGGCCATTATTTATTATTTGTATTTGTAGTTGTTGTTTTTTTTGTGTGTACTATTATCATGGAAAATGCCATGTGAAAGATACAGCCGTTAATAGGTGTGTGTACGTTCCCGATGAAAAAAAAAAACGTTTTAGCGCAAAACAAACTTAACTTTGTTATTTAAAAACTGTTGTCTCCATACATCGACCTAGGTTGCGATCAGTTTATCAAATGCAAAAATGTTTACAATCTCGAATATTAGGGTTCCGTACCCAAAGGATAAAACGGGACCCTATTACTAAGCGTACGATGTATGCCTGTCTGTCCGTCCCAAGTTATTTAGAACTTTTTTAGTTTTATTGTAGACTAGCTGCGCCCCGCGGTTTTACCTGCGTAGTGATGAAAATTGGTGATCAGGATGATGAAAACAGTAATTTTTTTTCTCTTTCAACATAAGCTATCTGACAGGGAAAATCCCGTCAAAATCGGTTCAGCCATTTTGGAGTCTATATGGAACATCATCATCATCAGCCTTCATAGGAAACATACATACATATACATACATACACACATCACCTTTTACATGTGTAGAGAAGATTGATAATTATTATGTTCAAAGAAGACTGTAACACCTTTTTAGGGTTCCGTAGAACTACAAAGAACCCATATGCTTGTGTTCGTTCTGTCCATCCGTCTGTCTGTCTGTATGTCCATTCCAAGTTGTTTAGAACTTTTTAACTTTTATAGTAGACTAGCTGCGCCCCGTGGTTTCACCCGCATAGTGATGAAAATTGGTGATGATGATGACAATGAAGATGAAAAGCAGCATTTTTTCCTCTTGTTATAACATCAGCTATCTGAGAGTGAAAATCCCGTCAAAATCAGTTCAGCCATTATGGAGTCTATACGGAATATCATCATCATCAGCCTTCATAGGAAACATACAAACATACATCGCTTTTTATATGTATATAGAAGAAATATAAACTCCAAAAATACTGTAATACCTTTTTAGGGTTCCGTAGAATTACAAGGAACCCATATAAGTTCGTTCTGCCCATCCGTCTGTCTGTCTGTCTGTCCATCCTAAGTTGTTTAGAACTTTCTAACCTTTATAGTAGACTAGCTGCGCCCCGCGGTTTCACCGTGTACTGATGAAAAATGGTGATGATGATGATGATGATGAAAAGTTCAATTTTTTCTCTTCTTATAACATCAGCTATCTGAGAGTGAAAACCCCGTCACAATCAGTTCAGACATTTTGGAGTCTATACGGAATATCATCATCATCATCATCAGCCTTCCTAGGGAACATACATACAAACATCGCTTTTAGCGTATATAGAAAAAAGATATACTCAAAGAAGACTGTAACACCTTTTTAGGGTTCCGTAGAACTACAAGGAACCCATATAAGTTCGTTCTGTCCACCCGTCTGTCTGTCTGTCCAGCCCAAGTTGTTTAGAACTTTCTAACCTTTATAGTAGACTAGCTGCGCCCCGCGGTTTCACCGTGTACTGATTAAAAATGGTGATGATGATGATGATGATGAAAAAATCAATTTTTTTTCTCTCCTTATAACATCAGCTATCTGACAGTGAAAATCCCGTCAAAATCAATTCAGCCATTTTAGTCTATACGAAATATCATCATCATCAGCCTTCATAGGGGACACATACATAAATACATACATACATACATCGCTTTTGTATGTATTTAGAAGAAAGATATACTTAAAGAAGACTGTAACACCTTTTTAGGGTTCCGTAGAACTACAAGGAACCCATATAAGTTCGTTCTGCCCATCCGTCTGTCTGTCTATCATCCAAAAAAAAAATAATACGTGATAAGTCCCGATAAACATTTAAAACATATCCATCCCAAGTTGTTAAGAACTTTCTAACCTTTATAGTAGACTAGCTGCGCCCCACGGTTTCACCGTGTAGCGATGAAAAATGGTGATGATGATGATGATGAAAAGTATTTATTTTTTCTCTCCTTATAACATCAGCTATCTGAAAGTGAAAATCCCGTCAAAATCGATTCGGCCATTTTGGAGTCTATACGAAATATTATCATCATCAGCCTTCAAAGGGAACACACATACATACATACATCGCTTTTTATATGTATATAGATGAAAGATATACTCAAAGAAGACTGTAACACCTTTTTAGGGTTCCGTAGAATTACAAGGAACCTATATAAGTTCGTTCGTCCATCCGTCTGTTTGTCTGTCTGTCTGTCTATCCGTCCAAAATTGTTTCGAACTTTCTAACTTAGCTAGCTGTGCCCTGCGGTTTCACCTATGTAGTGATGAAAGAAAGTGATGATGATGATGAAATGCTGATTATTTTTTCTCTCCTTATAACATCAGTTATCTGAGAATGAAAATCCCGTCAAAATCAGTTCAGCTATTTTGGATTTTATATGGAATATCATCATCATCAGCCTTCATAGGAAACATACATACATATACATGCATACACACATCGCCTTATATATGTGTATAGAAGAAATATATATTATTCAAAGAAGACTGTAACACCTTTTTAGGGTTCCGTAGAATTACAAGGAACCCATATACGTTCGTTCTGCCCATCCGTCTGTCTGTCTGTCTATCCGTCCTAAGTTGTTTCGAACTTTCTAACTAAGCTAGCTGTGCCCTGCGGTTTCACTCATGAAGTGATGAAAAAAAGGTGATGATGATGATGATGATGAAACGTAGAATTTTTTCTCTCCTTATAACATCAGCTATCTGAGAGTGAAAATCCCGTCAAAATCAGTTCAGCCATTTTGGACTCTATACGGAATATCATCATCATCATCATCAGCCTTCATAGGAAACATACATACATATACATATATACACATCGCCTTTCATATGTGTAGAGAAGATAGATAATTATTATGTTCAAAGAAGACTGTAACACTTTTTTTAGGGTTCCGTAGAATTACAAAGAACCCATATACTTATGTTCATTCTGTCCATCTGTCTGTCTGTCTGTCCATTCCAAGTTGTTTAGAAATGTTAACCTTTATAGTAGACTAGCTGCGCCCCGCGGTTTCACCCGCGTAGTGATGAAAATTTATGATGATGATGAAGATGAAAAGCAGCATTATTTCCTCTCGTTATAACATCAGCTATCTGAGAGTGAAAATCCCGTCAAAATCAGTTCAGCCATTTTGGAGTCTTTACGGAATATCATCATCATCATCAGCCTTCATAGGGAACATACATACATACATACATACATACATCGCTTTTAATATGTATAGAAGAAAGATATACTCAAAGAAGACTGTAACACCTTTTTAGGGTTCCGTAGAATTACAAGGAACCCATATACGTTCGTTCTGCCCATCCGTCTGTTTGTCTGTCTGTCTATCCATCCAAAATTGTTTCGAACTTTCTAACTTAGCTAGCTGCGCTCTGCGGTTTCACCCATGTAGTAATGAAAAAAAAGTGATGATAATGATGATGAAAAGTAGTTTTTTTTTTTTTCTTATAACATCAGCTATCTGAGAGTGAAAATCCCATCAAAATCAGTTCAGCCATTTTGGAGTCTATATGGAATATCATCATCATCATCAGCCTTCATAGGAAACATACATACATACACACATCGCCTATTATTTGTGTAGAGAAGATAGATAATTATTATGTTCAAAGAAGACTGTAACACTTTTTTAGGGTTCCGTAGAACTACAAAGAACCCATATACTTGTGTTCGTTCTGTCCATCCATTCGTCTGTCTGTCTGTCTGTCCATTCCCAGTTGTTTAGAACTTTCTAACTTTTATAGTAGACTAGCTGCGCCCCGCGGTTTCACCCGCGTAGTGATGCAAAATAGTGATGATGATGATTAAAAGTAGCATTTTTACTCTCCTTATTACATTTGTTATCTGACAGTGAAAATCCCGTCAAAATCGGTTTGGCCATTTTTGAGTCTATACAGAATATCATCATCATCATCAGCCTTTATAAGGAAGATACATACATACATACACACATTGCTTTTATATGTATATATATTCAAATCAGACCGTAACACCTTTTTAGGGTTCCGTTGAACTACAAGGAACCCATATAAGTTTGTTCGTCTATCCGTCTGTTTGTCTGTCTGTCTATTCGTCCAAAATTGTTTCGAACTTTTTAACTTAGCTAGCTGCGCCCTGCGGTTTCACCCATGTAGTGATGAAAAAAAAGTGATGATGATGATGATGAAAAATTGTTTTTTTTTTTCTCCTTATAACATCAGCTATCTGAGAGTGAAAACCCCGTCAAAATCAGTTCAGCCATTTTAGATTCTATGCGGAATATCATCATCATCATCAGCCTTCATAGGAAACATACAAACATATACATACATACACACATCGCCTTATATATGTGTATAGAAGAAATATATATTCAAAGAATACTGTAATACCTTTTTAGGGTTCCGTAGAACTACAAGGAACCCATATAAGTTTGTTCTGTCCATCCGTCTGTCTGTCTGTCCATCCCAAGTTGTTTAGAAGTTTCTCACTTTTATGGTAGACTAGCGGCGCCCCGCGGTTTCACCCGCGTAGTGATGCAAAATAGTAATGATGATGATGATGATTAAAAATAGCATTTTTGCTCTCCTTATTACATGTGTTATCTGACAGTGAAAATCCCGTCAAAATCGGTTTGGCCATTTTTGAGTCCATACGGAATATCATCATCATCATCAGCCTTCATAGGGAACATACATACATCGCTTTTTATATGTATATAGAAGAAAGATATACTCAAAGAAGACTGTAACACCTTTTTAGGGTTCCGTTGAACTACAAGGAACCCATATAAGTTCGTTCGTCCATCCGTCTGTCTCTGTCCATCCCAAGTTGTTTAGAACTTCCTAACCATTATAGTAGACTAACTGCGCGCCACGCATTCACCTGCGTAGTAATGAAAAAAATTGTGATGATGATGATGATGATGAAAAGTTGCAAAATTTTTTCTCGTCATAACATCAGCTATCTGATAGTAAAAATACCATCAAAATCGGTCCTGCAGTTTTCGAGTCTATAAAGAACGTTACAGACACACACATACGCACACGACGAATTATTTCAAAAACATTAGAAAAATAACAAAAAGAAAATGGAAAATGTGAGAATTGAACCCGAAGCCTACTCACAGTCGCAGGAACTTATCCATTGCGTCAACCACTCGTCCAATTGAAATATGATGCTAGTGGTGAAATTATGCTTCTAATATATAAAATAATATAAATGTACAAACAAATCGTCACAAAATGTAAGGTAGCATCAGGTAGCCCGTCTGCTTGTTTGCCACCTGTGGCACATAAAAAAAAAGTAAACTAACTGTGCTCTGCATGTTCACCTGCGAAGTAATGAAAATATGATGATGATGATGATGATGAAAAGTTACCAATTTTTTTTTCTCCTCATAACATCAGCCATCTGACAGTAGAAGTCCCATCAAAATCGCTCCTACCGTTTTCGAGTAAAGAACATTACACACAAGCATACAAACACAAACACACACACACACACACACACACGCATGCACGCACGCACATGACGAATTATTTTAAAAACATAAAAAAAATACAAAAAGAAAATAATTGGTAAATATGAGATTTGAACCCTGAACCTTACTCACAGTCGCAGAGAACTTATCCAATACGTCGAACCGTTCGGCCAACTGGACTATGACAATTGTGGTGAAATTATGCTTCATAAAATATTATATACAAACAAATCGTTACAAAATGTAATTTTCATTCGCCTGCCTTTTTAGTACTTATAATCCAAGAAAACATTGCGGATAAGGTAGGTACTTACTTTACAACTTCCGTCAAGGTGTTTTTGTGTCATAAAGTTGAGATTATATTTTGGAGAGGTTAGCGGAACAAAGCGACACACGTCCGTCTAGCAGCGCGCCTCAGCGGTCTCTGTCACATCGCGTAAAAATAAAAGAGAAGTGAAAAGACGCCGCGGCGGCACGACGTTTCGTTCGACACGTTCGAGCCAGTTTATGATTAAATTAATTAATAGTTAGAAAAATTGAATTTTAACGGATAAATAAAAATTATGATGCTATTTGTAACAATATTTCACATCATTCTTGTAAATTTTGTAAAGATTTGTTCATAAATAGTCGAGATAAAATTGTATGCGTTTAGGTCAATTTCAAGGTTAGAGGTTATTTCATGATTTTTTTCTATCGAGAAAATTTATCGGAATCGTGTTTTGGATCCAATGGTCCACTCAGAAATATGATCAAAATTACCAAATAATTTTTTTTACTGCTTTAAAATGAATACATTATCTTAAAAAAATGTTCTGTGAAGCCTTTTTCACTGTAAGACCGCCTTAATTTATTTCAAAAGGAACCCTATCGTAAAATAACTCATGTTTTTTTTAAACACGCTTACATAATCAAACTCAAGTGTACGATCCAATCTCCTATTTTAGTCAAAATAATTCTTATTTCATTATTACTTTTGTGACAGTATATTTGCATTGATTATTTTACGAACTAAATTAATAGCAATATATTATAAATATAGTAGGAATAGGGTTACCCGGAAAGACGGTACAAAGCCGAAAAGAAGTTATATGACACTTATGAGTGTCAGATACATAACATGTTTCTATGGAATGTCAAATATTTTTTTCACTATTTCAGGTTTGGTTCCATAGTAAAGTTGTTCATAGTGGTGAGATGGTGAGGTACATTGACCTCCTTTCGACTGTGTACCACTGTTCCATGTACATGAAGTTTTCTCAACTACAGTAAAAACAATAACCCCAAAATGTAAAATGGTATGAGCAAGAAACAACCAAAATATTTAACCATAGTAATTAATACATTTTACCAGTAATTAAAAGCTATAGTTCATTAAAACCATGCTGCGCATTGTATGAATGTTAAAGCTAATTATTGTCACGTCGCATGTGGCAAAATAATTATAAAGAAACACCGCGAATGAATTTATGGATGAACCTTATTGTAGTGGTGAGCTGCACTCGAATAGTTTTAGTCTTAATATTAATTTACTACTCAGTGAGCATACATTAAGTAGAGCTGATAATAAAATAACGCGTGCTATATGTAATAACCTAGTAATATTAAAGTCTGATTTAATAGGGAATTGGACTGGTGTTAAACTATTCCAGTGCACATATTATTTATATTACACTTACTCCGACTATAGTTTCAACCACCACTACAATAAGTTTTATATTTGATGATATGGCCAGAGTGTTTAATTACTACCCTTCTCACGCCACCTCAAAAATTAAGTTGTATATCTATCAATAATAAAGTTGTGAAACCATGAAACAGTGTTTTATTTTTATAACCAAATTGTGTGAACGAATTAAACGGAATAAAAATAATACTCATTATCGACCACAGAACACACATACCAGGGATTAATGACACAAGAAGCATTTGTAATTAAACACTCTGGCCATATCAACAAACTGTCCGCTGCCAATCCTATTTGGCACACACGCAATTACAGAAAACATACGAAATGAGACAAGTTGAACAAGCCACGGGATAAAACAGCCAGTTTTGTGATGTCACAGAATCATGTGACGTAATTTACTGACGCAGCCTTGTAATGCAATTATTTTCTGGCAGCGTTAGTACGTGCTTTCATACGTGGGATGCTCTAAGACTCGATAGAGCGAACAACAACAGGCGAGTTGGCAACCAAGCGCAAGCCTATTTATAATACAAATAAGAAAAAAAATTGCGTGATGATTTATACCATGGGATAATAATATACTCCGCCAGGTATAGCGCTCCGTAAAAAGTGCCACGTGGGTGACACCCACTGAGGTCATCAATGTCATGAACACGTGCATAAGCAAGAGCAGAATAAGTAATTTACAACAAGAGATGACGATACTGCCGATTTTCTGTATTACCATTAGCGTGAAATTTTATCTCCCCGTATTTACGCTATTTTCGTATTAGTATTAGCTATTTTAATATCGCTGATTTTCCGTATTGCCAATAGCGTGAAATTTTATCTCCCGTATTTGCCTGTGGGAATCCAATAAATCATTGTGGTTTTGATATAAATAATCTATATTCGTGCTTAAGTTGAATTGCTTTGCTTGAGCGGACAAAACAAATGACAATTGAAATGCTTTAAGTGTTTTATTTAATAGATTATTAGCTAATTTGTTTCCCAATATCTGTGTTTGTTGCAATAAAGTGGCAACTGGACCTTGTTTTCTTGGATCATGATTTATACGTAAGGCAGCTGAAAAATAAAATGCTGGAACCAAAATACCAAATATCTGACTGAATGGCGTCTTAGAAGAGGCATAGCATCCAGCAGTGGACTAAAATTGGCCGAGCAGGATGATGGTGAGTTTATTTATTTAATGATTTCTTGCACACTGACATTTAATGTAAAAACGCATAACTGGAAGACTTTTAACTATGTATTTTCTACTAGTCATCCACCAAGTTAGAGAGTTTGGTATAATTATGGCAGACGTGTGTGAGGTCGTAGGTACTTTTAACTGGTTAAAACAGGTATAGTAATTTTTAAACTTTCGCGATTTGAACACATGTTTTAAATGTTTATCGGGACTTATCACGTATTATTTAATATAGGTAAAAAATATGTACCTTTCGCTCGACGTTTCGACCATGTTACAATGGCCGTGGTCACGAGCTGACTGAAAACTGCGGGTGAGTCCGGCGAGAAGAGCGGGTGTTTTGTTCTCCTACCCTCACTTGATCTTGAAAAATCGCAGGGTTGTCACTACGACACACTACACTGACTGTATCGGTAAATGTCCTAGTACCTACACCGCGGTTTGTACACTTGCTCACTACGGGATTCCACGACGCCGCTAACCTAAATCCATCTTCCCGGTTGAAATTGCGATGTTTTCTAATTTCAACCGCTTCACGAACCATTCTTGAAAAATAATGTCGTTCAGTGGAGAGGACCTTCGGATCGTGGAGCTCGATCCAGTGACCAGATCCCGCTTCAAGCAAATGTTCTGCAATAGCAGACTTCTGTGTCTGGCGATTTTTGACGGCCGCGATATGTTCTTTGATCCTTTCAGCTATGGTACGCTTCGTTTGACCTATGTAGGAACTACCGCAGCTACAATCGACCTTGTACACACCAGGGGTCTGGAAAGGAATAACGTCTTTCGGTGTCCTCACATGCCTCGCCAGCTTAGATAAGGGGGTATACACCGTCTTGATGGAATACTCCTTCAGCAAAGTCCCTACCTTATCCGTTACTCCTTTAACGTAAGGCATGAAAGCCGGCTGCCGCTCGACGTCAGTCCCTCTCCTGTGACATCTGCGTCTCGCCTGCCCGCGTTTAGTCACACTATAGCCATTCCTTTTAAGTACCTCCTGAACATGCCTTTTCTCAACCTCTACATGTTCAGGGTCACAGGGTCCGCTCTGTCCAACAGAGACCTGGCCACCGACTGTAGATGACGTGGGTGATGGTGTGACGTAGCGTGTAGGTATCTGTCCGTGTGCGTGGGTTTTCTATAAACCGAGTGAGCTAACGAGCCATCGGACCTCACCATCACTTTGACGTCCAGGAACGGCAAAGTTCTTTCCACCTCCAGTCGTCGTGGAATCCCGTAGTGAGCAAGTGTACAAACCGCGGTGTAGGTACTAGGACATTTACCGATACAGTCAGTGTAGTGTGTCGTAGTGACAACCCTGCGATTTTTCAAGATCAAGTGAGGGTAGGAGAACAAAACACCCGCTCTTCTCGCCGGACTCACCCGCAGTTTTCAGTCAGCTCGTGACCACGGCCATTGTAACATGGTCGAAACGTCGAGCGAAAGGTACATATTTTTTACCTATATTAAATAATACGTGATAAGTCCCGATAAACATTTAAAACAAAACAGGTATATATAGCATAGCTTAATGTTCTTACTAAGCACACTGGAAGCGTAAAATCGAAGATTAGACTGCAGCGTGCCATGGTTTGGGACAAGCCTATATCCCAGCAGTGAACTGATGTGAGTGAGGTTGATGTGTGGTATGATTCGTGATGATACGTTATACAACCTGTGAGAAACAGTATTTACTTTAAAAAAACAAAACACTGCGTAAGCGAATGTATAGCAGATTTTTGAAAAATGATTATTCCTAATCATCGTTATCACATAAATAGTAATTTCTTTAAACAATGTTGAAACCTACGAGTAGACACTAAATAATCAAATAATTAAACCGTATTGTTTTTTTTTTTTTGTATTAAAGCTGTAATATTGTAAACTATAGTCATCATCATCATCAGCCAGAAGACGTCCACTGCTGAACATAGGCCTCCCCCTTTAACCTCCACACTGAACGACAGCCGGCCTTTTGCATTCACTGGATGCCCGCGACTCTCACAATGTCATCGGTCCATCTAGTGGGAGGCCTCCCTATGCTGCGTCTTCCGGTTCGTGGTCTCCACTCCAGAACCTTTCTTCCCCATCGGTTATCGGTTCTTTGAGCGATGTGGCCTGCCCATTGCCACTTCAACTTGCAAATTTTAACAGCTATGTTTAAACTATAGTAACCAAAGATAATTTGGTAACTTCGTCATTGATAGTCATCATCATCATTATTAGCCGATCATGTTCCCACTGCTGGGACACAGGTCTTCTCTCAGACACAGAGAGTTAGAGAGAGAGAGAGATATATAGATATAGAGAGAGAGGATGGACCCTAAAACACCATGCTGGCCCAGTGCATATTGATGACTGTCATTTATGTCTATGAACTTTTTTGAGGTTCTTGGACATACCGGTTTCCTCACGATGTTTTTCCTCACGGTTGTTGAGCGATGGCAATGACACTGCACATCATTTATTTAAGTACTAAATAAGTCATTAGGGAAGGCCCGAGGATTAAAGTGGGTGCCGTCAGATTGTAAAGCGCACATGCTACCGCTCGGCCACCATCGCTCTCCTCTCATAAATCATCATCATTGATAGTAACTAAACTAATACTTATATGAATTATTCACAACGTTCTATTTACTGGTTTCTATATTTGTAAAAAGCCGATCCGTCATGCTTTTAGTAGAGGTTTAGAATACAGATCTAATGGCTGATGGGGATTATACTGGGGATTTAGTGAATAATTTTAATTTTAAAAGGGTCATATGTACCTACAAGAGTGTTCCTTTTTATGGATTAGGATAAGGGTTACATTTTCTGCTAAAACGTATTTTTTCCATTTAAGTAAGTACCTACATAACCTACATTACATTTTGTACATCAACACACACATTTTGTACATTTCATTTTTATTTTTACATCATCCATGTACATAAAGTTTTTTAACTCAGATATTTTTATTTAATAAAAAATATATTAAATAACAGAACATTGATTTTTGTTATCATAGTTACATATTTGACAAGAATGTTCGAGAACATTTCAGTTCAAAATATTTCAGAATATTGCGCTCAATTACAACTAACCTGAGTTGTGATTGAGCGTAATATTCGCGGTTGAAACCATGCGCTCATCAGTGGACATGCGCACGACGCGAGTCGCGACTACGCTGACGGCGACGCCAACATTACCTACTCGAATCGCCACCTTGTGTCGTCTTATGTACGAACGGCCTCTATTGGTCATAGCTAAGTATTGTAGTTGCCTTCAAAAAGTTTTAAAATGTTCTCGAACATTCTTGTTAAATATGGTACTATGATAACAAAAATCAATGTGCTGTTATTTAATGTAATATTTTTTTGAAATGAAACTTCTTATGCGACTTCCAACATGGTTGCGTTACACGTTTAACGCTACCATGGAGGGGGTATGAAAGCACTATTGCGTTAAACGTTCAACGCTCCTGGGAAGAGGGAATAGAAAGAGACAGAGCGAGAGTTTCACTTCTTCCGCACGGAGGGACTCCACGCACAATTATTTTTTAAATAAACCGGGATATTTGGTTTTTTCATATAGAGCTAGATAGACTGAGTCAAGATACTAGTTTCTACCTATTTTCTGACCAGTCTCAGATTAAACAGATAGATAGATAGATAAACTCTTTAATTGTTCACACCACAAATTTTATACACACGATAAAACAGCTTAAAAACTAGTGCAACAATCAGCAAAAACAAAAATTCAAGGAGTTTTGTTTTTATTTATTGCGGGTCAAAATTTTCGCGCAACTAATAACGTACATGCAATTTATGATGGTGCACACACGACGTCTGGCCATGTGAGAAGATCCGTGCATTGCAAAGTTCGCGATAGTACTCGTGTCGCCACGTATCCGATACGTTCGATCACCTTCGTGTACAAACCCTTCCAACGGCCTTACACAATAGAGGTAACATGGTATTGAGGAAACACCATTAAAGGTGCAAACTACTAGAATCAAACTTGTAAACTCGTTACATCGTAGTTAAACTTAAATTGGCTGGTAAAGGAACACTACTTAAAACTACACGTCTCAAGTTTATTTACAGACCTGCTAGAACTGTATTTATCGCAACTGAACTTAAAAGCTTGTCAATTATGTATTTAAGCAGCGGATGTAAGGGACTGATTTTAAGGGTTCCGTACCCAAAGGGTGTAAACGGGAAACCCTATTACTAAGTCTACGCTGTCTGTCTGTTCATCTGTCCGCCTGTCCGTCCATCCGTCCGCCTTTCTGTCCGTCTGTCCGTCTGTCTATCCGTCCGTCCGTCTGTCTGTCCGTCCGTTGGTCTGTCCGTCTGTCGCAGTCTGCATTTGCGGAGTGTGGTTGATGTGTGAGTGACTTGAGTAATGCCCATGTTATATAAAAAATATGAAATGTATAGTATATTATGTTAATTAATTTATTTATTCATTGTGGTTAATTAGCGATTATACATAATGGCTAGACATTATGTATAATGACTAAGTTGTGCAGATAAAGTGAAAAATTATTTAATTTATCTAGATATTATTCATAATAGCTTGTGAGAGTTGGTTAAAGTAATAAATAGGTACCTAATATCCCGCTCTCTTCCCCACCCTCTCCATATTTTTGGGATGAGAGTGTTTGTTTCAACTGCATAACGACTGAACAGATTTTGATAAAATTCATTGAGGTGGTATCTAAAATCCTGGATTAGTATATATACCTTAAGGTTTTATCTTGAAAAATATACTGTTACTGTAGGATACAAAGGCGCATCAAGGTATACCTACTTATAACTATTTTACACCTTCATAATTTTTGCCAATAAGCCTCTTTCATTAGGGCGCCTAATCCAAAACATTATTCATTTCCGTCTGTCACAACAAAATGTTGAATTCCCGAGTAATTTGATTTACTCTGATTAATGAATCAAGTATAATAGATAAATGATGAATGCCTCGAATTTGAAACTTGGAAGTTATGATGTAAAAAGTTTTTAAGTATAAAAACTTAGGAACTTAATGATCTTTCAGAATCCGGCTACGATTATAAGTTTTATTCCTAATCGCATTTATCAAAGTCAGTTTTATGAAGAGCCTTTTAGGTATGTTTTTAACATTAAAGTTATATGATTATTTACGGGATATTTACCGTGGTAAGGTTGTGGAATGAGCTCCCGATATTTTGGCGCAGTTACATGCACCATGTTTGTGATAGTGATAGTTTAAAACAGTGATTTTTGACATTGTTATTTTTTTTTGTCGGTTTCTTCGTATGTGTCGTTCAGTGACCGGCAAATTCGAAATAGTTGATATATTGTCTATTTGGTAGATCGAAGCGAGTCGAGGGGATTTCGAGTAATTTTGACCGCGAGAGTGGTTGTAGTCTTGGCATTTATGTACATAAATGCCAACTTTTCCTCATGACGTCACTTTATGCTCAACAGGTTTGGTTTACGTTACGGTTTACGTAACGTATATAATACCAAGGCATTAATTGTAAAATAAATTATATTTTGTGAGGATTACTTCAAATACTATATGTTTTAGTTGAATTGTTTATTTCTCTCTTGCACTTTATCAACTTCTATAATTTATTTTGTAAACTATTGTTAATATAACATGAAACTAATAACCTTAGATTTATTTCAATTTATAAAATGTTCTGCAAAATCCCGCAAAATTTTCTCGCATACCTATAGAGTACTGAAAACATATGGAATGCCAACTCAGTTATGAATAACTCACAACGTAAGCAGAGCTCCGCATTCAGAATTTAGACAACAATGTCACCATTTTAAACTTAGTCTAATAAGCAAAAAGGGGCAAAATTCCAGACAAAAACATGTGGTATTTTTTAACATTTGAATGAAACGAAAGTAGGTAGAACGGTAAGCTTTTCATTTGAAATAAACCTCATTTTATTTGACTGCGAAGTGAGCATTTACTCGCTGATTGCTCACCAAGTAAGTAAATGCTGAATGTATGCTAATAGATTTTAAATTGACTATAATATTCCGGGTGGACTGGCTGAAATTTCGCATACACGTTTAGTTTGGATGACATATTGCACGGTTACCTAAGTGACATCGTTCCAATGTCGGTCTCACAATGATGGTGGACCAGTTATTTTTAGGCACCCCCATTATATGGGTATGAAATGAAAGGGGTATTTTTTTATATAGAATTGCCTAATCGCTTGATGTTCAGCGCCAGTGATATTTTTATTATAACTATCACTCAGTGGTTATTATTCTATTTTTTAAACGTGCGACACGGTAGCTGATTTCGTTGAGCCATCCATTCACAGATCTGCTGGCAAAATGTAGTAGGTAGATTAAATACTTACTATTTTTATTGGTTTGTGGAGAGAACGTGGCGTAGCAACGTCGTTGGGCGTTATTTATCGCTGCACGCCACAAAGGACTCGTTAAATTGTTTCAAAAGTTATTTTTTCCCACAAAGAGATAAACAATATTTATGTTATTTATTTTCTACTTTTTATTAAAGTAAACATCGTTTTAAGAGCACTTCAGGTTACTTATATTTTTATTAGGTACTTGAATTGGTAGCTGTTGTAAAAACGTCAAGTAACGAACTAACATTTTTATTTTTTCGTTAACCCCCGACGCAAAAAGGGAAGTGTTTTAAGTTAAAAAAATGTATCTGTGTGTCTGTGTATCTTTGCATCTGTGTAGATATGCATTTGTGTCTGTCTGTGGTATCGTAGCTCCCAAATGGCTGAAACGATTTTGCATATATTTTTTTTGTTTGAAAGCTGACATGAAAAATCTGTTCAGTCGTTTGAAAAGTATCACCTCTTTTCTCGGCGGTAAAAAAATATCGTTTTATACTAAACTTGTATATACTCGAAATTTAACTGCAGGGGAACGCTGGATGCAGGCCGCTTCCAACCGGCCCCTTTGTAGGTCGACGGGGGAGGCCTATGTTCAGCAGTAGACATCCTATGGCTGAAATGATGATGATACTCGAAATGTAATGAAACTCAGTCAACACAACAAGGTTATGGAATCAAATATTTCTTCCCTCGTTCACCACTCCTGCCCTCTCTTTCTTCCATCCTTCTTTGTTGTCTACTAGCTGCACACCGCGGTTTCGCCCACGTGGACACTGTCTTAGGAACCATACATTTTCCGAGATAAAAAGCTCCTATCCTCTCCTACCCTATATACCCTACGGCGCTCCACCTGTCTGCAAAAAATCACGTTAATCCGTTGCTCTGTTGCTGCGTGAAAGAGAAACATCATGAGCACGCGTAAAGTTGCTAGTCTATCGGTTTTTTATCGAATACATTTCGGAGAGTGTGTATCGGATCTGCATGATCTAATTCCCTCCTGCCCATTTTTCTGTCGGATTGCCAGAGCGGGCACTAAAAATAGACACCGTTTTATGGTTGATATTCCTAAAACCCGTACGAAGCGCTTTAATTCCACTTTTATTATGCGTATTGCTAGTCTGTGGAATGCGCTGCCTGAATGGGTGTTCCCCCATAGTTACAATCTGGGTGTCTTCAAATCAAGAGTGAATCGGTTTCTTCTAGGCAAGCGTGATCCATCGTAGACGGCATCGTCGCTTTACATCAGGCGAGTTGGCGGTCAAACTCAAGCCTATTAATAGAAGAAGAAAAAAAACGCATTTATGATTGTAGTATTATGAAACCGGAAATTGTGTCAAGTTTTTTAACATAAAATCTACACCAATGTTTGTTACTGTGTAGCCATATGCGAAACAACGTTACAATAAGATACATGACTGTCACGTCTGCAGAGTTATCACTCTTAACTTCCCGTCATAAGCTCGTGGCAAAATTTTAAACTGCGAAAACGCTCTCACGTACATCTCAAGTGTACAACCTAAAGTTATGAATTTATGACCAACGCGTGCAAATTTATATTATCATTGTTCTCGAAACAGGAGTGTTTTCTCAACAAATGTGTTAGAATGGAAGCCTTCAGGCAAAGTAATTACTGGAAAAGGTAAGGCTATTGTCATGACTTTGGTATTCTTCAATGTCCATAAATATAATTACGCAGGTAGAATGTCTGGACAAAATTGGCGCAAAACTAATGCCTTATTATGGATGATTCGGATCGTGATCGCGATCGCGTGCCATCTCACTTACGCACGTGGTGCGAGTAAATAGATGCGAATAGGATGGCATGTAATCTCGATCACGATCAAACTTCTATAATAAGGCCGCTGGTTTGGTTTACCAACATGAAGAGATGCCTACGCTAAGCAGTCGATCATAGATTGAAAATAATCATTATATAGGTATTTGCTAAAAAAAAAAATATACCAGCTTTTATTTTAATGCACTAAAATGACACTTCCAATGGGTTATCATAATTGAATGCGTATACAACATTATATATTCACGTTTGTGCAGCTAACCTGCGGCGGGAGTTCCCTACCTACAGCTGGACATCTACGACGTGTTTGTAACCTTCTGTCAATTATTTTAAACACACTTGCATTGCACTTGAACAAAATATTCAAATCAATCACTCGTGTTGCATGTAGTTACAACCCGCTTGTATATACTCAAATGTTACAGTGAACCAATTCGAAAATATGCAACTAGGCGGGGTCCCGCCTTACTTTACCATATATAACTTCATAGTACGACAATATCATTCGCATACAATGTATATGCTCAGTGCTAAAGCAGTTAAGAGACAGTGCTGAGTAAACTGAAAATATGATACAATATTTACACCGTAGTCTGCAAGCGGCCTTATGAGTGTTTTCTAGGACGGTGTGTTTGCGACAAATTGTACCAATAAATCCCTCAGTAGTAGTTTGTTGGCGCGCTTTTCTAATGAACTTTTCCCGCCCGGTGAGTGGCGATCGTTCACTCTTCCGTTCCTGATGATTAGTTCGGCACGAGTGGCATTTAATCCTTTCGCAATCCATTTCGGATAATATAGATCAGAAAAAAAGTCTCACGTAATGCTCAGCGATAAGTACTTAAGCTTGACCTGAATTTAGCATATTAAATATGCTCACTCTTTGAAAATTGCATAGCATAGAAGCTTAGAGGTAAATTGCATAACTATAGACTCAACAAAATCTTTTGCAACATTTTTAATGTTTTGAGATTTCTTCTTAGCTCTGATCGAAATTTAATTATTTGTACGATAATCAGCGATCATTAAACATTCAATAATTATCTAAAACCCAGCAGAAGACATGACACCACTAAGTATTTAATAAGATGAGAGGTAAGCGCACAGGACTGAGGCAAATGGCATAGCAACTAACAGAGCTGCCTCCCAGCAGTGGGATGGGAAATATTAGGTGATATTGCTGTCTACGCTTCGATGGAGCACGCTTGCCTAAAAGAAACCTATTTAGATCCAGATTGTAATAAAAAGTAGAAAGCCATTCAGATAGCGTAGTCCACAGTCTAGCGGTTCGCACAATAAATGTGGAATCTAAGCTCTTCGTTTTTGGAATATCAAACATGAAATGTCGCCTTTTCGTACTCGCCCTTGCCATCTGTTGGAAAAATGGGCAGGAGGGAGGGACATAGATCATGCAGATCCGAAGCAAACTCTGGAAATGTGTGCGGTAAAAAAAACTGTCTATATAGACTATCAACTTTACACCTATGTTCGTTACTGATGAGCTTCTTAACACATTTCTTAGTGGACATAATGAAAGGGTTTTAAGAATGGTAGGTAATAAGAATTGTTTCTTAGGTCGATATTCCAAAAAAATCTATACACCTATGAACATTTTAGTTTCTGATTTTAACAGGTTTTTAGGGCACGAAACAAAATGTATGACATCAAATACGATTTCAACAAAGCGAATTCGCACTTGACGAAATTAAATGTCCACTAAGATTGACGAGTTCCCGTAAAACTTGGATGTACCTCGATTTAGGATTCCGTGATAGATTATCCTCTCTTTGAATTTGCCTGATGAAATGACACTTGGCTTCTTTCTGCTTTTCAGTAACTTTGATTTTGTTTTGATAAAGTTTCTTAATAAGATAGTTTTTGCTCACGACGGAACGGAATTAGTAGGTATATACCGGTATTTATGCGTTTGTGATAAGATATTTACCCGGGTATGTCCTAAAACTGCGACCAGAACCACCGGAGGATGGGCAGCAGCGTCCTGTTAGTACACGGTGAATGTACTGCGATCCCGAAGCCGCCTGCCAAGCGTGGGGATTATGGCAACACCCCTCTCTAAGAGGGAGGCCTTGTTCAGCAGTGGACATGTAATGGCTGATGATGTGATGTGATAAGATATTTTGTGTTAATGTGTATGTATGTTACCATTTTGCTCCATAACGGCTGCACCAATTTAAATGGCTTTTTTTTGTTTATTTTAAAACAATTTTCATTGCTTTAGTTCCAAGCTATGTTAGTCAATATTTGTTCAGCAGCTTAAAAGTTATGAGTTATTTTCTGTATGGGCCGGTTTTTTTAATATTGGGAGCTCCATACATAACCTTATCACGGTAAATATCCCATTTAAAGATAAAGATAAAGAGGCGACTTGTACCGGCTATAAATATGGGGTTGCCAATGTTCCCATGTATACATAAAATATGTTTCCTTTTTTTTTGCAACCCTATAAAGTTTTCCCCTACTGTTATTTTTAATTCTCATTTCCTTTTCATTAATTTGCTATTAATTGATTCTTACTCGTTGTTAAACTTTTTAATATAATATTATTTTGAAATCCTTAATTCTGATAATCCATAAGGAGTTTCCTTTTAAATAATATTTCATCTCAGTAATCTCTCAACAGCGACTTCAGGCCAGACCTCAAAGGAGATCATAATGCTGAAATAATGGTTAGTTAATGGATGCTATTACGAATATTTCAGAGCAATGCACAAAGAGTAAGGTTGTATTAAATAAAACGGAGTAAACTTGATATACAGGCTCTAGCCAGAACTTTATTTTCCAACAGTTCTAAATATTTTGAGATACCTTCTTAGCTATATAATCAAAACGTAACTAATTATAAACAAAATGATCATCAAATATTCAATGATTTAATAATACATTTGAAACATACATACAAGCCAGTACCTTATTTTGCAAATCGTCGCAATGTTTTAAAATTTCTTTTCAGCTGTATGATCAAAATTCAACTATTTGTAAACAAAACTATAGTTAAACATTCAATATTTATCTATACTAATATTATAAAGAGGAAAGATTTGATTGTTTGTTTGTTTGTTTGCATTGAATAGGCTCCGAAACTACTGAACCGATTTGAAAAATTATTTCACTGTTGGGATGCTGTACTATCCCCGGTTGACATAGGCTATATATCCCGGCTTCGCCCGTGCGAAGCAGGGGCGGCCTACTAGTATATAATAAATTTGATACATAGATAACAGTATATAACTAAATAAATACAATACTACAGTTACATGATTATTTCATATGACTTTAATATTTGCATCATGTTCACGGTAAAATTTACCGTAACGACCGTGCACCGATGCATGTAACACTGAAAAAGTAAGTAATGTGTAAAAAGGAATTTAACGCAATATCCCATACTGGTACAGGATATTCTCTAGGTATCTTATCCAGATTAATAATGGTAACACAAGATTAAACACATTAACAGAGTGGTAGAATACTCGTAAATACTAATTATTCTAGGCCCAAGAATATTTAAATACTTTCCAAATCTCGGATAAAACAAGTAAATTACTGGATTTCAGCTCTATTTAACATATTGAAAACAAAAAAGCACTGAGTGAGAGTAATAAAAAAATTGAGCATTATCTTTCTAGTAATAACATTGCAGAATAAATGTTCGTGTTAATCTTCATAGAATGACGAAGGATATCGAATACAATTTAAAATAGATAATCGTTTTTAGATCTTTTTAGCCAAAATAAAACATATCAACTTGCAATTTGTTTTAAACCAATTAATATTCTAGATTCACGCGTCGCGTCTAACCTATTTTTCTATGTTAGTTTGGCGATGCCTTTACTTGATTGAATTCGCCCACATTCAACAGGTAGAATCAGATAGGAGAACACATATTTCGTTCTAGCCCGTTGGTCCAGTTGGTAGTGAACCTGCCTTGCGCTTGGGGGTGTGGGTTCGATTCCCTCCTAGGGCAAACATTTATGTGACGAATATTTGTGTTTGTTCTATATCTGGGTGTTAATATTTATTTAAGTATGTATTTTAAAATATACATGTATGTATATTTTATATTATTTAAAATTAGACCTTTAACGGCCTATGGGCAGTCTAACTGTATTTGTAGTTTTAGTTTTAGCTTGTATTTTGTTTAGTTAATAAAGGCACTTGTATATTAGTCTCTGGCAGCCATATCACAAGCTTTGCTAGTTTGGGGTCAGATCTGGGTGTCTTCAAATCACGAATGAATCGGTTCTTGTAGTCAAGCGCTGCTGCAACGTAAACCGCATCGTCGCTTAACATCAGGCGTGATGGTGGTCAAACGCAAGCCTATTTTTGCGACTGTGTGCGCAAAAATGACCCGATTATTTATTTATTTATGTTGTGATAAACTGGGTGCCTAGAGACAGAAAACGTAAGCCAGGCAGACTGCAAAGATGAAACGACGATATAGTAAGCGTAGTCGCGGTCGCGGGTAAGCTTTGTTGCAAAACTGCCACAAATAAAGAAGAATGGAAAAAAATTGAGGAGGCCTTTACCGCTACAACTAAAATTAACTAAAAACGAATATACATTTTGTAAACACCTACTAACACATTATTCAAATTCAAATTCATTTATTTCAGGCAACGCGACCCATACCATAATTACACAATTTAACAATAATAAAATCACACACATTGAAAAAGTAAATCTGTGTTTAAAATTTGTGTAAGGAATTAATGCTATTTTATTTATTTTTATACTAATAAATAGTGACTAGACGTGTATTATACACACTTCTTCTCACGCCGCCCCTTTCAAACCTCTTCGACTCTATTGATATCCACCCACCCTTACCTGCCTTCAGAAGTAAAATATCCTTTTTTATTATTGTTACACGTCATTATTACGCTAATGAGGCACAATTAGGAGGCTTCACTAACTTTCCTTATAAATATATCCCGGAAGTCAGTAATAGCCCTATGGTAACTATTTTCCGGGAAAATACTTCGTTAGAAAAACGTTGGCTTGACAATGAGCGTCACAAATTTTTCGTTCCATTAACCCTTTTTGTAACGGTTCAAAAGAAATTTTCGTGTCGCAAAGTGCGGACAGATTCAAATAATTCGATTTTAATTAATTCGCCTTTTTTTCTTTTTTAGTGTTCAGTGCCCAAAGGGTAATAGGCATCGTAGGCATAGTATAAGGGACCTTATTACTATGCCTACGATGTCTGTCTGTCCGTCCGTCCGTCCGTCTATCTGTCTGTCTGTCCTACCTTTAAACGGCTGTAACTTTCGAACCGTAATAGATATCCAGTTGAAATTCTCACATAATATGAAAATGTTATGGTGGATTAACTGAGAAATAATAAAAAAGTAAAAAAGTAGAAATAAAAGGGGGCAAAACCCCATACAGCAAACGTATTTTTTAACGTATTTTTGTATTAGCTCTAACTTAAAAACGGTAATACTTGCAAGCGTCACTTGGCATGATTATACTACACACTCTCAAGTATAACAACGCCTTAAGGCGAGGTATTCCCACTTTTAAGCAACGCATATTACTATACTTGACCATAATCCCCGGTTTATTGTGTATTAAAGTTTCATTTAGCGGAGCAAAATCATGGCGCACAGTCGTGCGTTTCGCTACTTCTATTTGTGGGGTTTTTGTCATATTTTTCGAAAAGTATAGCTGTAATGTAAAATGTACCACACCGGTTTCCTTCATAATTATGAAATCTAATTATCAAGATATCGCAGACATAATTTAATAAATAGGTAATTGAATGAATCCAAAAAACAGGGATAAGAGCGCAAATCAGTGCTGATTTTGATTTGATTTTGATATATTTTTTCTATCGAGCGAAATGTGCTTTATGCTTGGCCGGTTTTGTTTTTCATATTTTAAATAAATGTTTATTCTTTCTCAAGTAAGTCCAGGTAATACTTTACTTGTGTCAGGCTTGTGCCTGGATTTGGACAGTTAAATACTATGCAAACCACAACGGTTTTTTTTTAAACTTAGATTTCCTGCCATATTTTCAAGCGTATATACGGAAGTAAGTGTGAATAGCGGCTGGTAGTAATTGCTCGTAAAACGAATAAAACTATAACAGCCCCGTATTTCTTTAGTACAGAGTCGTGAGTCCTTGACTGCGGAGTGAAGAGGGCTGGCCAGTGTCTGCGACTAAAATAAAGACGCCCAGTTTTGTACGTACCACAAAGAGCCCTGCAGAGGGGTCGTTACCGCCTAGACGAAGTGGTCTAGAAATAAACCAGTATGGGTCACTGTATTATATAACTGTAATTACATAACTATTGTTATTACAGAACTATTTTTCATTGGTATAACACACTTTTAACTAATTTTATTGCGTGTATTTTTACATTATTGTAATTATCATCATAAACTTAAAAATCTGTCACCACCAAGTCAATAGATCTCGTGAACTGTGCTCGAATGACGATCCATCATAATAAATAAACGTGCCTTGTCGGGTGGTGGTAGACGAGCGACAGCATGTGCGCTTTACAACACGGCACTCGGTTTTATCCTCGGCGCTGCACCAATGGCTTATTTAGTACCTGTATAAATTATGTGCAGTTTCGATGCCATCGCCCAAAAGATAAAGCTACAGGCTAGTAGCCTGGCTGGTAGGCTTTCCATGGTAAAGGAAAACTTAGTAAAGAAACCGGGATGTCCAAGAACCTCAAAAGTTCAAAGACATAATTCACCAGCATGCACTGGTCCAGCATAGTAGATTAGGGCCCAACCCTCTCTCTCTCTCTCTCTTTCTCTCTCTCTCTCTCTCTCTCTCTCTCTGAGAGAAGGTCTGTGTCCCAAGAGTGGGAGCATGATAGGCTAAAATGATGAAGCCTTGTTGGAGACATTCAGGCACTCCAAAAACTAAGACACTAGGGCTGGCCTAGTTACACAAAGAAACTAACGTACATCTTCAATTTACTGTAACTATATACGTTGTCCTTACTGGTTAGGTAACGCCTTCTCTCGCCTAGATCTAAATTAACGAAGAGATTTAGTGGCAGAGGAAAAGTATTTTAGCATTCCGTCTGCAAAAAGCCAACCATTCTAAAAACCAACGAAGCGGAAAAATAAAGCTCTTTTAATTAACATGACGTGTCTAACAGAGTCTATGTTAAGCCGTCTTCATTACAGCGTCTGCTTTTTAACCGTCAAGGGGTTTTCATGGATTCATTGCTACTTCGGGGCGTATTTATCATTTAAGATATCACTAGTTTTATTTACATAATAATCTATTTAGAAAATCGACTTTAATATTAGTAAGCACTCAAACAAAATTATTGACATTATCAAATCAACGGGAGCTTGAAAAAAAAATCGTATTATTTAGTAAAATCTCTGGTCTGGTCTGGTTAGTTAGTAAAATTTTTGGGAGGGCCATTAACGGCCGGCTATCCGAGTCGCGTAAGCAACAAAACGCTCCCTCAGCCCCCGCCAACTTATAGCGACGATGTAAATTGCCACGCTAGAGTCAGGATGCCTGCGGGGGGAGTGCAACGACAAAAACGAACATAGGTCCGACCTCGATGACGCCTGGTGCGGCACTGAACACGGCGCGCGCAAATTCTCGCGACCTTTTTACGGTTTTAATTTCACTAAAAACGTTTTTTTTTTTTTATAAAATTGCCTTTCAGTACGTGCTATTTTCAGGTTGTTACGAGCTTTCATTAGAGCATAAAACGAAAAAAAATAACTGAATCGACTTTGTTTCAGATTTTTTTTTGATCGAGGAAAGTTTATTCTATCGTGTTTTGAACCAAATCACAGACTCTAACACAGATGTATCTGTGACATGTATTTTTTTCCAGCTCAAATATTGTAATTTTACTGAAAAAAATTGATTTAAAACCGTCAAATTTGGTATAAGACGCTCCTTTTTCTACTAAATAAAAAAAGAATCACGTAAACTTGTTCACAAATGTCGGAGAAATCAGTGTACATACAAAAATAAGGGCTAAATTGAGATCCTCCTTCCTGAAGCCGATTAAAATTTATTCAAGTAAAGGCATACAAAAGTAACCTTTTCATATTTATTAGATAGATAATACTTCACTCACACACCCACCTATATACTTTTTACTGTTCAAACCAGAAGATAGGTACATATTATCATAGGAAGGAAAGAAACAGTACTATAAGTTGTATCTTCCAGGCAACCTTAACACACTGTTACCAACCTTTTGCAACCTTTTTGTTTGACATTTTTATTATGATTATTGGTATATTGTTTTTTTCATGTCTAATTTTTGTAATCTAATTAATTAATCTGTTTGAAATTCAATCAATGTTAAAACTGTATTAACTTGTAAATTGCCATTTTATTAATAAATTTACTTAAGACTTACTTACTTACTTACTTACTTACTTAATAATTTGTAATAATTGAGTGATTTTTCAAAGCTTGTGCCAGTCCTAGAAAAAAACAAGTATTTTTTTAAACAATATAATTTAAAATGCAAAAAATTACTGTAAACAGGTTTTACGTAAACTAGAATTTTCAATATCATTTTCATTGTTGACGACGACCAAAATGTGACCAAAATGCTTACTTGTTTCTGGCTCAACGCATAAGCATTGCCATTCAGCGTGGTAATGCCGCAAGCATGCTGGGTATGCTGCCAACTGATAGTGGGTCAAGCCCACTAGTGGGTCAAGCTTATTAGGATTGTCTTTATGCCTTCAACGGTATATGGGTAGTCTAACTATTTTTGTAGTTTTAGTTTTAGCCTTGTATTTAGTTTAGCTATTAGAGACGCTTGCCCTTTAAAAAAAGCATTATTTATTATCTAATAACTAAAGACAACAAGATAACAATATACACAGCTCTACACTAGAATGCGCAGCAAAAATGACCACAACATTCTCAGCAGAACAGAGTCCAGTCACTGTTTCGTTTACGACACTTCTTTTGCTTCTTATATTATACACAACAGCCAATACAATGCCCTGTGGAAACTCTAATCCACTCTCAACTTGAAGACTGCACCCAGATTGTGCTGTTCGTTAAGTACTGATGCCAACTGAGTCTCAATCCTTTGTGGTTCCTGTAATAAACTTGGAGACGAAGCAGTTTCCCGCCTCTGGAACTGACTGGGAGATTTGTTATTCAGAATTTAGACCGAAAATTCAAATTTTTGTATTCAATCTGATAATTTTTAAGAACGTGGAAAACCTGAAAGTCAAAAGTAAGTCAGTAAAATCAAAGAGAGTAAAATAAGCACAGAGGATTTGTGACAATGAGGCAATTATTGCATCAATTGGCAACCACAAAGGTTTCACCACTAATTAATTTAGAGTTTTATAATATTCAAATAGAGAAACCTTCGTGGAAGACAATTCAAACAATTTAGTAAAATAAAAAACATGTATTAAAAACGGCTTCAAAAACCACAAAACATAAACATAGTGCCACTACAAAGAACAAAATAATAATATTTAGACACGGATTTTGAAGTCGGGCGATAACTATTTTTATATACAGATTTAAATTTTTAGGGTTCCGTACTCAAAGGGTAAAAACGAGACCCTATTACTAAGCCTACGATGTCTAATGATGATGTCTACGATGAGCTATTACAAAAATACGTATAATATAATACATTCCCCCTATTTTTAACATTCTTTTCATTCATTCTCTTTTGGCGACAATTTGTTCCAGACGCAAGTTCAGCCTATTTTTTATAGAATATTGGGCAAGTTCTTTTGTAGTTTTCAAATTGTTATTACTTTAATTATTTGGTTTTGTGTGCCAATAATATAAACAAAATTTATTGACTTGATTCTAAATTGTGAAACAATACTTCTAAAATAAAATTACTTTGCGCGTAGATGTGAATTAGAAGCCTTCCCATTCCTTCTTTCAGATTTAAAATAGCAGTGGAATGCTCGTTTAGCACTCGTCAATTCAAAACTACTCGCTTCAAATTTCATAAGTTGAGAATTATTGCTTTCACAGATTGCTTTGGATCTAAAGTTTTATTAGTGCATTTTATCTTGCGTCAACAGGAATATATTTTTATATCTTTCTCTTCTGTTAATAAAATTCAGTTTATTTTACATAAAATTGCATAGAAGTTAGTATAAAAAAATATACAAACATTTATTTATGCATTGTTTTATGTACAATAAATATATATACGTGCTTATAAATTTAACAACACGCTTGCTTTGTTCCGCAATCTACAATGGAGCCCGCTTGAAGAAACCGATTCATTCGTCACAGTCTAGCAGTTTGCACAATAAAAGTGGAATCAAAGCGCTTCGTAAGGATTTTCGAGCTGAATTTCACTTGAAATAACAATCGATTAATTGATGATGATGACGAATGATAATTTAATTGTTTTTTTTTTTTAGATTAAAAATGTTCTCAATTTTATACTTCAATCAAAGTTTTTATAAATAACTAGCGACCCACCCCGGCTTCGCACGTAATTACACCCGTACAAAGCCGGGGCGAGTCGCTAGTTATACATATAAACCCTCCGAGAAAAAATATTTACCTGATGGTGAAAATCGCATCAAAATCCGTTACATGCTTTAGGAAGATTTAGCGGTCATACAGAGAGACAGATAGACAGACAGACAGACGCCAAAAGCGATTTTAATTAATACTATGTAGAGATAAAGAAGAGATAGAGAAGTGTCGATAGATTCTACTTATCCCAAAAAATAAATCTGTCTTTACCTCATTATAATAGCGACGGTGATTGCTTACCACCCACCCCCGTTGGCGACCCGTTAGCTGTTTTTTTTTTTTACGTCGGACTAGGTTCACGTTTGACCGCGATCTCGCCTGATGGACTCACGCCTTTGTTTGCCACCTTTGTGGTAAATTGTATTTTAATATGTAAGTTAAGGTTTTGTACATCACTTTTGTTCAAGCGTACCGTTTGTGCAATACAAGCCAAATAAAAAATTCTCATTTTATTTTTTTTATTTTAGAAAAAAAAAGTTTTATGTTTCTTACTACGACTGGCCATTCCTTTAACTTTAAATCACAGTCATTCTTAAACGTCTGCAAAACTGCAATTTGCTCCTAAATCTATATCGAAGTAAACAGCTTGAAATATATCAGCGTTACGTGCGTGATTTACTGGGTACAGGCCGAGCAACATGTCTATAATGCTGGGCAAATGATGAAACTAAAAATACTCAATGGATGAATTTCACTTTTGTAAAGAAAATGCTAGTGTGGCTCCCTCGTTCAATTCTGCAGATAAATTGGTAGTACTATACGTGTGTAAATCATCTTCCATTTTTCGCTGGATCGTTGCTTTGTAAAGCTGAGAGATAAACTCGCTTTTGTGCACGCCTTTGTAGCTACCGTTGATGTTTTGGAAGGATTCGCGAGTTATTATGATTATTGGTACCCAACTACAATTGTTTTTTTATTTATTTTTTATAATAATTCAATATTGTTTGCGCTTGACGGCTATCTTGCCTGACGATAAGCGAAGGTATTGATACACTAATTTCTTCAACCAATTTTTAACTGACTTTGAAAAAGGAGGAAGGTTCTCAATTCAGCCGTAATGTGTTTTATGTATACTATATACGTCAATTACGCGATCTGTAAACCAATTTGCGTGTTTCTTTTTTTAATCATATATGTGCATGGATGTGTAATCGTGTCTATAAAAAAATCTAGTATATCGCCCGGAACACAGTTAAAGAAGGTTCTATCAAGGTTTTTATTTCACTACTAATTCAAAAATAACTTATCTTCTAAAAAACCGACTCAAAAAACCATAAAGTAAACATTCTAATTTAATATACCACTACAAAGAACAAAATATTTTTACACGGATTTTGAAGAAACTACGAGTATAGTACTTTTTAGGATTATAAACTTGTCTACGTAACTATCGAAATTACTGTGTTTGAATAGATAACAAAGCAACATGTTAAAATGTTTTATTAATAAATAATGATAGATAATAATCTTAAATAAACATAAAATAAAATAAATAAAAATAAATAAATATTCGGGACATTTTTGCACACACGGTCATCTAACCCAAACTAAGCAAAGGTTGTGATATGGCTGCCAAAGAATGATATATTTTTAAATACATACATAAATAGATATTAACACCCAGATATATAAAAGACACAAATGTTCATTACATAAATTTTTGTCCTAGGTGGGAATCGAACCCACGCCCCCAAGCGCAGAAGCATGTTCGCTACCAACTGGACCAACGGGCTATCTATAATTATGTTATTTCTTTGCAATCTGTAGAATACGTTCAATACTCGAGCATGTCTACACAAATCCAAACATTTATTTGTAAGTTCCTTTTTGCGTTTTTAAATAAAAAGGAAGCACGCTGAATTTGATTTTTCACATTGTGGCATTTCTTTCCTATCAATCATTTACTGAAGCGGGACGCCACGGTAAAATGATCGATTGATAACCTGAACGAAAAAACTTCAAAGTGAATTTTCACAGTTTGAGTATTGAAATCGCATATTTTATCATCGATGCGGCTTTTAGCGCAAACAGCTATTTTAAAAATGTTTACCAATTTTAGTTGAGCACTTCGATTGGCCTTTTAGTGAAAGTTTCATGTCACTTAAAAATGTGCGGTGTTAATATCTATTTAAGTATGTATTTAAAAATATATATGTACGTATATCAGTTTCTGGCAGCCATATTACAAGCTTTGCTTAGTTTGGGGTCAGGTGACCGTGTGTGCAAAAATGTCCCACTTAAAAAACTTTTTTGGTTCGTACTCTAAATAATAAAGAAAGAGTGAAAGGAAGTCAAAATGAATGAAAAGTCGGCGTTCGTATGTGTGTTTATATGTTTGTATCGTTGTTCGACAATAACTTGCGTATCATTAATACAATCTTCATGAAATTTTGTTGACAAGTAATTCCAATATAGTTTTTTGATTCAAATATGAGCCACATCAGTTTAGCGTTTGTAGAGATATTCCATATAGAGGGATTGCGAGATCACCGTTCGGGGCGAACAGTATCGCGAGTAGCGAATAGCTTACGATTATTTAAGCGCCTGTCTCATAAAACCATACCATGCTTTCAAATCTTTTTGTTTGGTGGTTACGAAATTGCTACGAAACCCGCCACAAAAGCGATAAATACTTGCTACGTAAATCCTTGAACTACGAGGTTACGAGCTACGGTCCTACAAGCTACAGGGCTACAAGCTATGGCGTTACAAGCTGCGGGATACGGTGCGACATCAAAACGTCGAAAGCAATTTTCTTACATTGTGGATACAGTGTTGATTGACAATTCGATTTGCCGGGAGACTTTGAAGAAGCCGCAGATGCATACATCTCCATCAAATAATCTCAGTTTGTGTCAAAGTGATTTAATGATTTATTAGGTGTTCGCATTTATTGCTCATTAAAATTAAACACTTTAGAAACTAAACATTACTTAACTTTGTAAATGGATTTAGTGGAATTTTGATTATGAAACTTAGTGATTTGGTTGCTCTGGAATCATTTTTTAGCACAAACGCATATAAATACGTGTACAGTACACTTTTATTTTATTTTGCATTTAGTAAAGATTTTTCTACCAATTATTATTTCTAACTGAAAAATATTATCGTTAGACTAAAACAACAACGTAACAACTAATTCAAAATCGAAATGTCTAAGGTTAATCAATAATTATGTCCGTGTATAATAATTCTCATCATCATTATCAGCCTTATTCTCCACTGCTGGACGTAGGCCTCTCGTAATGCACGCCACTAATAATGTCGAATAAATGTCCCGAATATTTATTTATTTTCTCTGATACCTGCAACATTGTAAAAAGCTGAATGAAAACCTCGAATTCTGATCACTTTCACTAGGTTTTTGAACGTAAGACAGGTACCCGATATAGTTCAGTAAAATATTAAAAGTTTTTTTTTTACGATTTTATTTCAGCTGTCAAAGAAAATTAACGCTTGGCCCAAGTATAAGGTGTATTTCTAAAGTTGAACTAAGTAACTCCCTACGGTAACTCTTTATTTTTAGTCGGAAAATAATTGTAAATATGTTGCATGCTCAAAAATTCTCTCAATTTTTGCTAGAATCATAAACTAGAATTACAGCCTGTTGGTGGCTTGTTTAAACTAGCGATCCATTTACTTTACTGCCGTTATACCGACATGGTTATTTGGTGGAAGTGTCATCCAAACAGATTTCAGTTCACAAACTCAAAAATCACCGGCCAGGGGCCTTACGGACAACAGCTAATTGCGGCACCTAATCCGCTCAGTTGGAAAATCACGCGACCGCAAACCGTATTTGGGCGCGATAAGGTTCACGTTCGCGTGATTTTCCAACTGAGCGGATTAGGTGCCGCAATTAGCTGTTGTCCGTAAGGCCCCTGTACTATGCAAGTAACTACTGGCCGGTGTTTTTTTACTGATGGCGTTAGCATAGCTACCGTTTTAAACTAAGGGATTTTTCAATGCATTGAATATAAGACAAAAGGGTTTTTAACTCCCGTCGCAAATATAGGGGGAAAGAGGGAATAGAGGGGGGGTGTAGGGGAGGAGACGTGTATCTGTGTGTTTGTGGCATCGTAGCTCCCAAACGACTGGACCGAATTTGATTTAGTTTTATTGTCATCTGAGTGCCGTCAGATTGCATATCGCACATGCTACCGCCCGCAATCACTCGCATTTTAGTTATTAATTCATATAAATTCTATGGCAACATTCCTCCTTTGGTTGCAAAGACAGTTAAAGCAAGACAGGAAAGCGGTCGTGCCTTGGTGGCTAGATCAGTTGGGGCGCATACCCGGATCGTTGCACAGGTTCGAATCCTGTCGGTCGTCAAATGTTTCCAATTGTCTCTAACATTTAAATCAGTTTTGTTTTTTATCTTCATTCTACATAGTATAAATTAATTGCTTTAGGCGTCTATCTGTCTGTCTGTATATACACTTACTCCTCCTAAACCACGCAACGGATTTTGATGTGGTTTTTACCATAAGCTGGATAATTTTACACGGAAGGTTTATATCTATATAATAAAACGTATACCCGTGCGAAGCCGAAGCAGGTTGCTAGTTTTATACAATAACATTTCTTGTAAATGACACAACCTTGCAAAAAACACCTCCACTTGTCTCGTTTATTTCACCCCAGTATCTGCTCCTTCAGATTGACTTGTTGACGTCTGTGCGGAAATTACAAAATATTCCCCTTCACTACGTTACGGCAGTACAGAATATGTCTGTAAATAAACAAGTATGTTTGGCATGTGAAGAGGTTATTAATTATTGTAGTAAGTTTTTCTCAGTGACCTTTATAAAGTTATCGTTGCTTTATTTATTTGATAAACAGTGGCTTGCACTTGACCTCCATCTCCATCTTGCCTGATGTTCAGCGGTGATGCGGTCGACAATAGATCACACTTGTCTAGAAGAAACCGATTTACTTGAGGATTGAAGATACCCAGATTGTAAATATCTGGGAACTTTCCTCAGCAGCGCATATCGCTGTTTTACCTACATTTAGCAAGTCTTGAGAGCCAGTTACTATGGCCTAAACCATTTCTGATAAATGAGGTATAGATAGATACCATCATCATAAACACAAGATGGTGACATGTAGAGTGAGGATTAAAATTAAATTAAATTATTAATATTTTTTATCAATCCTATTTGATATATTTTTTTGTATTCATCTCAAACCCTTTCATACGCAAAATTTCAGCTCCATCGGATAAGGATAACTCTTTTAAAATTCATTTGCAAGATTTGACCCATACTAAAAAGCAAGATTGAATAAAAGCAAGTCAGCTAATTAAACTGTACGAGCTGTCAAATGTTCTTCCTAATCGCGATGGCAAACACCAACGAACCAACTTCAAGAAACCTGATCTACATAATAAGTCACTGAATATTCATACGTAATACCAACATTTATAATGCTCTGGCAGCGAAGGGTTAGCTTTATCCACGCGAATAATCCTTAATACCTTGCACTCAAAAGACTTGGGTCATAAATCTACCGTAAAACCGCTTTCCGGGATCCTCCCATAGTTGCACCTTCGAACTGCACTTACCTAGATCAAATTAGAGAGATTAAGCGTTTGCAGCACGAATCAGGGTTAAATATTTACTAGCACAAAGCTGTCTGTTGCATTCGGAATTGCAGATTTAGAACGCTACTCATAGCGATTGTAACAATTATGCTTGCTTATTTAGGTAGCCATGTACTTACAGACCTTAACATGACATGTGTCTAATAACTTTTGAAACAAACTTTGCTGGATACTTAAAAAAAAACATTTTATTTTCTTTCAGTAACAATAGTTTGGTGATGATAATGTCCTGTCCATGGTCATATCACTATTTTTCGGTGATTTTACGAGATAAAATAGAGGTGCGAAGTACAATGTGGAATATTTATTTATTTTGCTTCAATCGTGAGCGTCTTAGTGTAAGAGGAAAAAATTACAAATGGTTTTTAAATATTTTGTCACACCAAATCTGTCTAAATTCGTTGTTAATATGTCGTTATTATATTATTATTATTTTATCAAAATTGTTGTTGAGTCAATCCTAGATTATCTCTTTTTATTTTTCTTCTAACATCAATGGGTGATGACATCAAACTTATATTTTGTTCGTTTTAAATTTATAAATACGGAACCAAAACCAGTAGTCACGAAGACCACCTCACACTTTCATAATCATCATCATCAGCCAGAAGACGTCCACTGCTGAACATAGGCCTCCCCCTTTAACCTCCATACTGAACGAAAGCCTGGCATCTGCATCCACTGGATGCCCGCGACTCTCACAATGTCGTCGGTCTATCTAGTCCCACTAGATCACTAGATGGACCGACGACTTTCATAATAATCACACTAATAACCCCCCCCCCCCCCCGTGGTTTCACCCACTCCCTTACAAGACTTTTTTTACAAGACACTTTTATAAAACAATGTTTTGCATTTATAGTAAACGATGATGATGACGTCTGATTTTAAACGTGTAAATAAATAGGTTTTGCCGTTCCATCTGTCTCGAACGGTCAAGAAACAAAGAGGGAGTTTCTGTTATTTGTTTTGAAAGACCCTAGCTTAACAATTTTTGATAATATTGGTAAGGAAATAGCGTGAATTCGGTAGAATATTTTTATTCTGGATAAAATTACGGGTCTTATCGGGTTACTGGTAAAATCTCAAGATGCTGCTCAATCTGCTATTGCATTAAAAAGTGTCAGCGAGGTATAAATAAGTATTCTTAGGAGAAGCTTATATGTACCTACATCATTTGAATACGATCGTTTACAATATAGGGGGAGTCGGCAAACTTAGTTTGCCACGAGCTCTTGTGGGAAGCCGATAACGATATCATAGGAAGTGCGTGACAGCGTGTCAAGACCTCTTGAATTATGACTTAACTTCGGGGTGCGTGAACTGACGCGCTTCCCAAATTCAGTAAAAATATGAATATTTTGTAAGAATAATATACCCTTTGTTCTGATTTATAGTGTCCCTTAGCATTTTTGTATATTCACTGCTGTTTGACTTATGGCTTGGCTAGTTGTTCTCACGATTGCCTGTAGTTTTACTTTGACAGTACGACGGTACGTGTTTATTGTAGTGATTTTATTAATAGCTCGTTCACACTCAAATTTAACTCACCGTTATGCCACGACGGTTCTCATTTTGCACAGGCTAGATGCTACTATATAGAGTGTTTGGGTAATATTAAACAGATTTTGAGCTAGATGACACATAAATCAACTGAATTGAGAAAAAACGTAACGACTTTCTTTTACTGCATAATATAGGCACTTTATTGCTAAAAGGCAGTTTTCTTGAAACAAAAGCTAAACGACATTTAGACTGCTATCAGCGTAAAAACCGGCCAGTTTTTCACTGGATCATTGCTAAGGGGACTTTGCTTTTCAGCCTGTTATGGTCGATTTATCACCGGATTCCTTCAGGATTAAAACAAAAGGAGGGCGCGCGGATGACTTAATCTTGTAAAATACGGTTTACAGAGAGGCTTATCTTAAGTGAAAACGCGTACCTAAACATCAACAAGAGGTTTCCTCTTTGTGGCGGCTGTTTAGATAACTGAACAAACAATTTTTGTATTTGGGTCGACCGCCGCGGATTTATGGAATAAGTTGGGAAGTCTTCAAATGAGGGCCGCGAGAATATTTTCGCGAGGTTTTTTGTGTATGTGTTCAAGAATTTTTTTCTTAATTAAAAAAAAATACCGTCTCATCGCTTAACATCAGGTGAGTTGGCGGCCAAACGCAAGCCTATTATTTAATACAAAAAATAATATTCACAATAAAAATTACACGTATAAATAACTGTTGAGTCTTTATACTTTGATTTAAAAAACCTAGACAATAATATGACAATCAGTGTTATTGAGGTTAGAAAATAAAACCTTGAAATTTTCTGGTTTTGCATGTTCTATAAACGAAATACAAATTATATTGATTTTTCTGTACTATCGATATGTGGAAAGAATTTATGGATGTAATATTTTTTTTATTTTCTATGAATAGGTGCCTGAAAAGTTTGCTCTATGATTTTTATTTTAAATTTACAGCAGTTGGTGAAATAATGTGGAAATTCAAATAATGTTCGATGGAAGCCTACCTAGCCTACTATATGATAATAATTTCATTTCCATACATAAATATTAGTTTTGCAGTTGGCTAGTTTTCAGATAATTTATGCATGAACAAACCTTTGTTCCTCAAATGACGTTTATGATTTAAACTGTTTTATAGCTTATTTGGAATACGTAGCTTTTGTGGTAAATTTCCATTTATAACGATAGAAAAGTTATAGTTATATTGTTATAATACCTATACTACATTTTGTGTTTAGCGACTACACTGAATACAAAATGTTTGACTGCAATTATATACATTTTTTTAATATAATAATAGGTTTGCTTTTGGCCGTCAACTCGTTGATGTTAAGCGATGATGCGGTCTACGATGGAGCACGCTTGCCTAGAAGAAACTGATGCACTCTTAAGACACTCAGAATGTAACTATCGCGGAACACCCATTCAGGCAGTGAATTCCACAGACTAGCATTTCGCACAATAAATGTGGAATCAAAGCGCTTCGTACGGGTTTTCGGAATATCAGCCATAAAGCGGTGTTAATTTTTCGTGCCCGCTCTGGCAGTCCGATAGAAAAATGGGCAGGAGGTAATTAGATCATGCAGATCAGATGCACACTCTATGAACGCTACTATATGTACAATACACTTTGGCTGGACAACACCAAATGCAAAGCTTTTAAGAGTCGATAATCAATTTAGATTTAAATCATGATAGTGATGGATTTATAGACAATCGATTATTAACACTGTTTTAAACTATCACGGTTGTTCACTAAAGTTAAATGATTATTAACGGGATATTTACCGTGGTAAGGTTGTGGGATGAGCTCATTCCACAACCTTACCACGGTAAATATCCCGTTAATAATAATTTAACTTTAATCGATTATTAGTTTAAATTAATTGCTCAAACGTTGCATAATATTATGAGTGAGTTTCAGATTAACGAAGAATGTGTGCGTAGATATAAGTATTCAAGTGCTTATAAAATGCAAGAGTTATCGAACTTTTAGTAAGGGCTTAACTCAATATACCTACTTTCATACAATAAAGTGCCAAATTACCACCTTAGTCGTTATATAAAATAGAAAATAGTAGGAGATATCAATTGAAATATCACTTACATGTTTCAAGTCCAAAGCTCCAGTCATTTATAATTGATAAAAAACCTTCTTCATCATCATCTTCGTCAGCCTGAAGTCGTCCACTATAGTCCTTCCCTTTTGACCTCCACACTGAACGACAGCCTGCCCTCTGCATCCAATTCACTGGATGCTCACGACAAAAAACCTTAGACCTTTAGGAGGTAAGTAAAAAATTTAAGTATGAGCTCTAAAACAACTGATTACTCTATAGAGTTTAACTGTGAATAGGAGTAGTTTTAATTTTCTACTACTACAAATAACTACCTACAAAGAAAACAAAAAACAAATTGAGTGGATGGTTTCCAAATTCTCTTGTAAAAAAATCTAAGTTACTTATTAAACATCATGCCTGCCACCTGTTACTTTTCTGAGGTAAATTGGATTTTCCTGTAGTGGGGACAATTTTTATACACGAATAGAATTTTTCTTAAATAAAATCGTTTCATGGTAAATTTGGGCGATACGGTACGAACACAGTTTGGAAATGTTTCATTTAGTTCCATTAAACTAAAATGTGAACACACGACATTGATGGATTAATTGAAACGAATAGGTTACGTTTCGCTCGTGGGATTTTTAGTCGAGTAACTTTATCAGTACCTACTTTTTCTCTGAAAAAAATAATCTATCTCAACCCAACGGTTTTATATAAACAAGGTATAGTGTTTTCTTTTTCATATTAAAAATATTAGCTTTGTTTAAAATAGTTTCTAACAACTAAATCGTACCTAATATTTATCTACCCTGGTATATACCTACGTTTTTGCAGAGTCCATCGTTTCGTCCATCCACATCGTTTTCAATTATTAATCCACCAAGCAGTAGTGCGCAAACATTGTAGAAAACAAACACAAACGAGTAAAACATTTACTGATTGAAGGGCAATATCTCCATAAAAAATTACACGATATTACGATTATTAACAACCTCAGATCAGACAAACAAGGGAGATATGCTTTAGTAAAATTCTCGTTCGTGTTCTAACGTCTCCGTGTTTTTAACACTTATTTCACTATACCGCTACACCGCATATTAACTCTACATCATCATCTTCATCATCGTTTCAGCCAAAACCTATAAAAACTACTTAACACTCTTACAGCTCTTTTTTAGCGCAGCTATCCAAACTGTCTGGTCCAAAAAGTCCGATATTAAAACGCATAGCAGAAAATGTACACAAAAACTTAGTTTTAAAATTATTTCTCATTAAGACTTAAGCTAGCACACACTGCCCCAGTACTATAACTTTAAGTGCTCTATATTACCGTAACTTAAGGGCCTCTAAACGCCTCAAACAGATTGCGGAGGTTAGGACCGTCAGCAGCACTATATATCTCCCCAGCTTGCCTGATTGCCTGAATCTTGGTACCTAATGGTTTGCTGAAGTGTTAACATTTCTCCAACTTAGTCTGAAGAGAGTTTAGTGGCTTTTGGATACCATACCCACCTACAACACTAGGCCTATCGATCATTAACATCTTATAAGTAGTTTGCTAAAAGCACCAATTTTATTTTACTAGTAAAGTAGAATATACACGGTCACTGCGAAACATTTTTCTTTTGTGTGTATACGGTAATAGAGACAGCCAAGAGATCAACGTGTAAATCTTATAACTTTTGAAAAGTCAAACTCAACTCCAAATATCTTAGGTCCATGTTCATCAAATAACGTGATGTTTTTACTGATATTTTGCTAATGGAAGAGTTGTCAAAATCAGTTGGTTATATATTTAATCGCATTTTTAAGTTTCGTGAACTACTAATAATGTGTTTACGTCATTTTAAACGGTTAGGGTTGGAATTTATAAATTAAATCATTTAACGGCCTCTTATACCAAATTTGACTGTTTTAAATCAATTTTATTCAGTTAAACTACAATATTTGAGCTGGATAAAAATACATGTCACAGATACATCTGTGTTTTGAGTTTATGATTTGGTTCAAAACACGATAGAATAAACTTTCCTCGATCAAAAAAAAAATCTCAAACAAACAAAGTCGATTTAGTTTATTTTTTTCGTTTTATGCTCAAATGAAAGCTCGTAACAACCTGTAAATTGCATGTGCAACGGAAAGGCAATTTTATTCATTTTTTTTTTTTATTTGGATAGATTTTTGATAGTGACTAGTTTCGTTTTTTAGTGAAATTAAAAGCGTAAAAAGCTCGCGAGAATTTGCGCGCGCCGCGTTCAGTACCGCACCAGGCGTCATCGAGGTCGGACCTATAGTTCGTTTTTGTCGTTGCACTCCCCTCGCGGGCGTCCTGACTCTTGCGTGGCAAAATACATCGTCGCTATAACTTGGCGGGGGCTGAGGGAGCGTTTTGTTGCCTACGCGAGTAGTAGGGATTGATTCATTCTGGCTCACCAAAAATCCCTACATTTTGTAGGTGCTTTTTGGAGTGAAATATCTAAGCCAACCTAAAAAAAAAAAAAAAAAAAAAAAAAAAAAAAAAAAAAAAAAAAAAAAGCCTATGTAGAGTCGATTGCCATGGTTATTTTTTATGTCATTACAATGGTATGCGAGTTACCGCTGGCCCGCTGCTCTGTGGTCACACGACCCTTTTTTTGGTCGCTGCTACCTGTAACCTACTCGTCACACGGCTGATACGAAATGTTTTTTATGTGTTTCATTTCGGAATCCAACTGTACTTATGTACCTACTGTAGGTACATGACATTCTTTTCTTCTTTCTTATTAAATACGATCCGTTATCGAGCTAGTTTGCAACTAGAGTTTTATGATTATTTACGGGATATTTACCGTGGTAAGGTTGTGGAATGAGCTCCCGATATTTCGGCGCAGTTACATGCACCATGTTCCCGTGAATAATCATAAAACTTTAGTGAACAACCGTGATAGTTTATAACAGTGTTCTAAATTCCAACTGTACTACAACATTACTTAGGTATGTACTGTAGTTACACTTTACACGAGTATGTTTATGGGATCACTATCAATTAAAATTTATTGCTTGGAATTCGATCGCAAAAAAATGTTTTCATCAGAATGCACTTTATGTTTATGGGATCACTATCAATTAAAATTTATTGCTTGGAATTCGATCGCAAAAAAATGTTTTCATCAGAATGCACTTGTATTTATGGTATGGGTGATAAAACCTGACTGAACCTGCATAATTTTTTTCCATGGGATCACACACTGGTCATATAAATTTTCGAACAAAGAAAGCCTTACCCGCTTTTTTTACGGCATCTATTTCACGAAATGTATTTTATTTAATGACTTCCCTTCCCACACTGTTGGACAATG
Source organism: Agriopis marginaria (assembly GCA_932305915.1). NCBI lineage: Eukaryota > Metazoa > Arthropoda > Insecta > Lepidoptera > Geometridae > Agriopis > Agriopis marginaria. Next base: position 7,705,327 of record OW029926.1, read on the forward strand.
CACAAAAACACCTTAAATGAAACCTTATCTAATCTGATTTATGATATCAAAAAAATATAATTTAATGATCTTTCAAAGAACCTCGTGTCGTGGACACGATCCAACCTGTTAAGCTTTTAAAAAAACCTACCCTTCGAACATAATATAAGGACGGGGTCGGCATATTTGTACCTCATTCTGGTCTTAGACTTTCATCTCTCACAGTATAATTAGCCTCAGGCTCCATTTTTACACTGTATTGTGCGTTTTTAATTATTGCATCTGACCCAATACTCACATAGTTTGAATCAAAGTGCATAAAAAAAAATCGCATCGGTGTATAAATGGAGCCTGGGAGGAAGTAACCACATCATTATTTCGTTGACTTTCTGCTGGAGACTGTAACTGCAAGTTTTGCAATGTTTTCAAACGACTCTTTTGACACCATATTGTGCGATATTTGTGTTGAAGTGGAAAACTCTGAGAGGTATGTATTATTTTTAATACTTTAATATGTGTTTACTCATTATTCATTAACTATTGCATATTTTCTGTACACCTACAATTATTCTTTTTGTAATTACTGTTAATTTATATATCTAAACAAGTTTTTGTGTGATATATATTTTTATTTATCATAGAAATTCTTTCATTATTTTTTGTTCTTTTGCAGCCACAGTCAAGTTCAAAGAAGATTGAATGCAAAACAAGACTTATGCGAAAACAGTTTAAGCTCTTCATATTATGATATCGCATTGTGTGATATTTGTATTGAAGTTGAAAACAAAGAAAGGTATGCGTTTTTACTTTATTCATATATATTTTTTTTTTGTTTTTCTTATATTTGTGTAGCAACTCACACAATAGTTAGTGTTATTCCAGTAATTCAACTTGCAATTTAATAAATCAATTAACTATTTAACCAATCAAAGCTTCGTATCAAGGAGTAACAATTACCCGCTATCCTTTTACATATATTTTATTGAGTGTTAGTTAAGTCTGAGATTAATTCTAAATGAGTAAAATTTTTCAATATCATACTTCATTTCATTTCCAATTGGCTATGTGAGTTGAAATTTTCAATTTCATAATTTAATTTTATTGATATCCTATTGGTTAGGTACATGCCTGAATTGGAATCCTCTTGGAAAAACTTATGTTATATTGCAGGTATCATAATCAAGTTGGAAGAGGATTGAAGAGAAAGCATGAAAATGAAAATTGCAGTCAGGACAAGCGAATTTTGATGGAGCCATCAACATCACGAGGACGAGCTACGGAATCAGAAATGGTGGAGTGTGCAACATGCAATATCTCCATTGATAAACGATATATAGGTAATCATAACAGAAGTAACTTACATAAAAATAACTCTGTAAAAATTCAGCATGTCTTATCTAACGTTAATATCATTGAAACTGCTTTTGGAAATCGTGTTTTTACATATAGAATAACATCGAAAACTGATAGAACTAAAGTGAATTTTGAAACTCCTGAATTATTTTTAAAATCTATTAATGATACTATGTCTATTTTAATAACAGAAACTCTAAAAGATCTTAAAATTTTTAAAGTAAATTTTCTCTTACATGCTGATTTCATACAACAAACAAAAGAATTAAAAAATTCATTTGATTTCCAATCAATCAACTATATAGTTATGCAAGGAGATGATTTGAACATGTTTTTAAATACATTACAAGATACTTTATCTACTAAAATTAGCGAATTTGAAAAAAAAGATAGTGGCTGGAGTTTAATGAAAATTAATAGTATTGATATGAACATAAATAAATTCAATCCTCTGCGTGGTACTTCTTACATTGAATTACCACATGATGTTAGAGCAAAAAAAGCAGTAGTCAATGTTAGAAACGCGGATGTTTTTTGTTTCAAATGGGCCTTACTTTCAGCGTTATACCCAGCTGTAAAAAACGTTGATAGAGTTTCATCATACACACGAGATGTAAATAAACTGAATTTCAATGGGGTTTCGTTTCCTGTAAAATTTAGTGACATTACTAAAGTTGAAAATTTAAACAATATCAGTATAAATGTTTTCGGGTTAGAATATGACCATGTTAGCAAACAAAGTTCAATTGTAGGGCCATTGCACTTAACTAAATCTCGAAAGAGTGCACACGTAAATTTATTATTTATTGTAAATGGGTCAAATGGACATTATTGCTGGATCAAAAACATGTCCCGCTTAGTCAGAAGTCAACTCACTACGCGACACGATGCAATTCATTTGTGTGATGGTTGTTTATTGTATTTTTCAAAAAGGGATCAATTAGTTGAACACCAGAAACAAGATTGTAATCAAATTCGTACTGATTTACCATCTGAAGAAACATGTACAAAAAATTGGTTTGGAGAAAATGTACCGAATAATAAAATTTTATTTGATAAATTTCAAAAACAACTAACGGTTCCTTTTGTTATTTATGCTGATTTTGAATCATTTTTAAAACCAATTTCATCTTGTTCTAACAATCCGAATGCACCACAGACTGAAAATGTTCAAAGACATGATGTGTTTAGTTACGGATACTACATCAAATGCTCATATGATGATAATATATCCAATTACAGAACTTATACAGGTGACGACTGTGCAAATAATTTTATGGAAAGCTTACGAAATGATTTAGAAAAAATTATTAGAATAAACAATTTCCAAAAATGTCCCTTACCTCTTTCGCGTGAGGACGAGCAAAAAATAAGCTTATCTACTAAATGTTACATATGCGATAGAAATTTAAATTCTGAACTAATAATAGATCATGACTGGAACACGGGTATATTTAGAGGGGTCGCACATGAAATATGTAGCAATAAATACAGAACTCAACGTTTTGTTCCAGTTATCTTGCATAATCTGAGTAATTACGATGCGCATTTTATTGTGCATGCTCTAAATGTATTCGATGGCCCTGTTGAAATTATTCCCCAGAACAAAGAAAAGTACATATCGTTTTCAAAATTATTAAAAATAAATAACCACCATATTAGTTTAAGGTTTATAGATTCTGTAAAGTTTTTGTCGTGCAGTTTAGAAACGTTAGCAAACAATCTTAATATTAATCAATTTAATGAATTGAAAAAACATTTTCCCAATGATCAAGATTTCCAACTATTGAAGAGAAAGGGTATTTATCCCTACGAATTTATGACTGGATTTGAAAGCCTCAAACAAAAATGTCTCCCACCACGAAATCGATTCTATAGCTCACTAACAGATACAAATGTTTCGAATGAGAACTACAAACATGCTTTAGATGTATGGCAGCATTTTAATTGTCGTTCCATGGGTGACTACTCAAATTTGTATTTAAAAACTGACGTGTTACTACTGAGTGATGTTTTTGAAAACTTTAGAAGCGTTTGCATGAACACTTACGGTTTAGATCCAGCCCATTATTACACAGCACCGGGTTTAAGTTGGGATTCAATGCTGAAGATTACTAAAATTGAATTACAGCTGTTAACTGAATTCGATAAAGTTGCATTTGTAAAACGTGGTATACGTGGTGGTGTATCACAATGTAGCAAACGACATGGCGAGGCAAACAATCATTACATGGATAAATATGACAAAACTCAACCAGATTCATATTTAGCATACTTTGATGCAAATAATTTGTATGGCTGGGCCATGTCACAATACCTCCCCGTTGGTGGTTTTCAGTGGGTAGACATTGACACAGATTTTAACGTTGCTGCTGATTCTGACGTTGGTTTCATTTTAGAGGTGGATTTGGAATATCCTGATAATCTACATGATCTACATTCGGATTTCCCACTCTGTCCAGAAAATATTTGTATAGGAAACACAAAAGATTATAAACTGGTTCCAAACCTCAATAATAAAGACAAATACATTATCCACTACAGAAATCTAATTCAATGTATAAATATGGGTCTAAAATTAAAAAAAATACACAGAATATTAAAATTTAATCAGAGCCCATGGTTAAATAAATATATTGAATTAAATACAAAATTAAGAACTAATGCCAAGTCAGACTTTGAAAAAGATTTCTATAAGCTTATGAACAATGCAATATTTGGAAAAACAATGGAAAATATAGAAAAACGAGTAAACGTTAAGCTGGTGACTCATTGGGAAAATCGTGGAAAGGTTCAGGGAGCTCAATGTTTAATAGCAAAACCTGAATTTCATAGTCTTTCCATATTTTCAGAAAATTTGGTTGCTGTACAACTCCGGAAAACCAAATTATTGTACAACAAACCTATTTATTTAGGATTTTGTATATTAGATATTTCGAAAACTCTTATGTACGACTTTCATTATAACTACATGAAAAATAAATTTGATAATATTGCACTCCTTTATACAGACACAGACAGTCTAGTTTATCAGATCTTCACACAAGATTTTTATAAAGATATCCAACACGATATCCACAGGTTTTTCGATACATCTGATTATCCCACAAATAATGTGTTTGGGTTTCCTCTTCTTAACAAGAAAAAAATTGGGTTATTTAAGGATGAAAACAACGGAAAAATTTTCACTGAGTTTGTTGGCTTGAGATCAAAAATGTATGCAATGCAAGTAGAAAATAAAGTCATCACAAAAGCTAAGGGTGTAAATAAATGTGTAACTAAAAGCCTGAAATTGGAAAATTATAAAAACTGTTTGTTTAACAAAAATATTCAATTTTCAAATATGTTCAGGTTTAAATCGTTAAAACATGTAATTTTTACCCAGAAAATTAACAAGATTTGTTTATCATTTAACGATACAAAACGATTTATTTTACCTGATTCGGTAAATACTTTACCATGGGGTCACTACACTTTGAGAAGCTAACGGAATTTACGTGTGTGTGCGTGTGTAAATAGCACCTAATGATTTTAATAATGATATTGTAGAAGTAATGTTTGGATTATGTTTTCATTACCACCATGGTGGCAACATTACATGAGTTAATTTTAGATTTGTAAATAAATAAATAGTTTGTGTTTATGTAAATAATAATACAGATATGATATTATGTAAGGATCTAGTAAAATGTGTAATTTGTTTTTTCTCTTTTTTTAAATATGTGCATGTTTTATTTACTTTAGATTAGTTACCACAATTATAATGTGTTTTTATTTCTATATAAATCTTGTATAAATAGTTGATAAATAATAAATAATCTAAAAAAAACATTGTTGTTTCCACAACAGAAGTATGTTTTAATATTTACCTTAGAACTAATTAAAACGTTGTAGGAGTAGCACGTATTATAAAATGATACACTTTGAACACCCCTTTACTGCAATTGTTGCTGGACCAAGTGGCTGCGGGAAGTCGAATTTTGTAACCAATTTTTTAAAATATTTTAAGAGTATTTGCAATGATGAGTTTTCTCAAATAATGTGGTGTTACGATGAAATGCAACCACTGTATAATATGAATAGTGTCAACTACTTTCAAGGCATTCCTGATTTAAGTATGTTTGATGGAAAGCAACCAACATTAATTATAATTGATGACCTAATGAGAGAATCTGATGGAAGGATTGTTGATATTTTTACCAAAGGAAGCCACCACAGAAATTTGAGTGTTTTCTATTTAACACAAAACTTATTTCATCAGGGTAAAGGCCAGCGTGATATATCACTAAACTCTAGTTACATCATTTATTTTAAGAATCCTAGGGATAAAACTCAAATACGTTACTTGGCTCGACAAGTATTTCCAGATAATTCTAAGTTTGTTGAAGATGCATACAAAGATGCTACAAACAAGGCGCATGGATACTTAATGATCGACTTAAAACAAAATACATTGGATATTTGTCGTTTCAAAACAAATATTTTTCCTTTTGATGAATATGCTGTGGTATACACCCCCAAAAAAGGATATAAATATGGAATACAAGACCAAATTTCGATTATAACTACATAATGAAGCGAAGAATCAACACACATCGAGAACTATTGCAATCCTTAAATATCCTTAAGCCCAAATATCAAAAGGCATTGTTAAAAGCTTGTGATGAAGACGAAATAAATTTTATTTGTGAATGTATTTACAATGTGATTAGAGGAAAGATACCTTTAAAAGAAAAAGAAAAAAGTAAGTTACATAAATTCAAAGACACATTGAGAAAATTAGTATCTAAAGGAAAACCACAATTAAAAAAACGTATAATTATACAACAAGGTGGTGCATTTTTACCAATTATACTTGGTTCTGTACTAAGTGCTCTTTTGGGTAACTTCGTTGCAAACAGTTAGGTCAATATTCAAAATGGAACATGCAAAAAAGATGTTGCTGGTAGAACCGGAAGTATTAAATAAATTAAAAAACCAACCACAGACAGACGTTAAAAGCCCCATGTCACGATTGGATGCTGATATGCAAAAGGTGTCTAGTATGAAAATAGATGATCGTGAAAAATGGATGCTTTATCAACAAACATTACAGCGGTATTGGTATTTTACTGGAAAAGAACGTGAGCCAATTAAAATACCTATATTAACAGACATCGAAGAAAATAAAGCAGTATCACAGGAGGCGCCGTTCAAAGAAGAAGTCAAGTTGAAAAAAGAAATTAAAAACAGAAATTTGGATTTAGAAAACTCTCATTCTTACTTATTGAAATTAATACCGAAAACATATGTAAAAAAAGGAGAATTGCTGCTACATAGTATTTCCCAAAACAAAGATAAAATTTTTTGGGATGAAGATGGGACAGTCGTAATTAATAATGCTAAAATTCCCGGAAGCAATATTGTGGACCTCGTAAACGATGTTTTAAGACCTCTCAAAAACAGTAATCCAATTGGTTGGGAACAGTTTTTAACCGTTTTGAAAGATATCAAATTACCATTGTCATACATAGGTAATCCAAAGAGATTTAATTATATCAATACACTACACATCCAAGATTTTACAAAAGAATCATCTAGTGAGGGTGAATTTTATGATGCTACACCTGCTCGAGAAAAGGTCCATGGTAATAAGGTGAAGAGAAAAATTGATTGGGAGAAATGGACCCCTTATTAGAAATTCAAGACATTTACTATGATGTTTCTAACCCTGCTGGATACAGTAGCATTGATAAATTGACTAAGGCAATGAAAGGAAAAATGACTAGAAAAGAAACAATAGATTGGTTGAAAGCACAGGAGACGTACACTTTACATAAACCCGTTCAAAGAAGATTTTCTAGGAACAAATACATATTATCTAATTATAATGAACTATGGCAAGCTGATTTGAGTGATATGCGTACATACAGTGAACATAATGATAATTTTAAATATATACTCTGTGTAATTGATGTCTTTAGTAAATATGCTTATGCCAGAGCTTTGAAAAATAAAAAATCTGACTCTATAAGAGAATCATTTGAAAGCATTTTCACTGAAACTAATGCTACCCCACGTCACATGCAGTCTGATAAAGGTACGGAATTTGTTTCAAAAGATGTACAACAATATTTAAAGAAAAAACAAATCAATTATTACACTACAAACAATCCCGACATTAAAGCTAGTATTGTTGAACGGTTTCAACGAACTCTAAAGATGAAAATGTGGCGTTACTTTACACATCATAATACTTACAGATACATAGACATACTACAAGACTTGATTAGATCGTACAATAGCAGTTTTCATAGAAGTATAAAAATGAGACCTTGTGATGTTAACTCTAGTAACATTATGACAGTGTGGAATAACTTATATGATCGCAATAAAACCTCCACATCAAAAACCACACATAAACCAAAATTTAATGTGGGTGATCATGTTCGAATAACGAAATACAAGCACATTTTCCAAAAAGGTTACGAAACTAATTGGAGCGATGAAATTTTTATCATAACATCAATCATTGATAGATCTCCTTTAGTGGTATACACTGTGAAAGATTTACAAAATGAACCAATTACAGGAACTTTCTATGAAAAAGAATTACAAAAAGTGACATACAACCCTTCCAATAATTTCAAAATAGATAAAATAATCCGTTCACGTTATTCAGGTTCCAGTAAGCAATTGCTAGTCAAGTGGAAAGGTTATCCAAATAAGTTCAATTCTTGGATCCTGGCAACGGATTTAGAAAAAATATGATAAAACATAACTTTTATCTAACTTTACCAAGCAATAGTTCCATGCACTATTTCCCAGATAATAAAACAACAAACTATTCAACAAAACTACCAAAACCAATAATTTTAGAAGGAGAATGGGTTGTGGGAATTGTGGAGTTTCAATATCCTTGCACAATGTTTACGGTTCAAGAACGCGAGAACATTATGTATGTTACTAAACGAATGAAAATGTCTGAAGTCACAACACCCAATGAAATAAATAATACACAATCATCAATAGTCATGTATAAAAGTTACATACCTGCAACAAATTATGATAATATAGATGATATTTTAACGACTCTAAATTCAAAGAATGAACTAAGGTTTCGATATGATAAAGTTTCAAAACTAGTTGCAACTACAGTTACTAATGATAATCTAATATCAGTTAAATTATCACCAAAATTAAGTATTCAATTGGGTTTTGACCCTGATACCAATATTGTTGCAAAACGTTTTAGTAGATGCCCAGCAAATTTATACTTAGGGTTACCATCTCAATTATTTGTGTATTGTGATATAATTCAACCACAAATTGTAGGGGATGTAATGGCACCTTTGTTAAGAATAATACCATTAGACCCAGCCAAGTATATCTATGGGGCAAATAAAATGCATGTATTTTCACCACCTCACTATTTACCTGTTATGCGTAGAGAATTTGATACAATTGAAATAGATATAAGGTCTAGTACAGGAGAAAAAATACCATTTCAATTTGGGACGACGTGTGTGAAGCTCCACTTTATGCGTGTATAATGTATTCACACCGTGGAAATGATATTATGTGTCCATATCAACATTATTACTCACATCAAGCTGGTTCTGGGATAGGAGTAATTTATAAAGGAGCTCTGCATCAACGAGGTCATGGCATAGGAAGTTTTCTCGGAGGGTTATTTCGATCTGTATTACCTCTTCTGTCCAGTGGAGCTAAAGCGATTGGTAAACAAGCATTGGACACTGGTGTAGGAGTATTGTCAGATATGGTTAGCGCAAAGCCTATGGAAGAATCTATTAAAAACAGACTCAAAGAAGCAACTTCAAATCTCAAGAGAAGAGCAGATGATAAAATAAATAATATTATGCGTGGTTCAGGTTCAGGATATATAAATAAGAAAGCACGACTAAGACCTCGCATTTCATCACCAAGTTTTAAAGAGAGAACAGTTAAAAAGGCTGCAAAAATACACAACGATATTTTTCAGCTGTAATAATAATAACTAACAATGTCATTTTTACATAATCATTCATGTGAGTGTGTTAAATCTGAGCTTGATTTGTTTGCACTACCAGCCACTCAAACAAGTATAGAGAATGGTCAATGGATTCACTACAAACCAATTTCATCATTAACTGATGATGGACCTCTTGAATTTCAAATTCCCGGAACAGGCGATGATTATATTGATTTATCACATACGATGCTTCACATAAAAGCTAAAGTAGTGAATCAAGATTCAACGAAACTTTCTCCAGAAGCTATTGTAGCTCCTGTTAACAATTGGTTGCATTCAATATTTAGTCAATTAGATGTGTATTTAAATCAAAAACTTGTGTCTCCTCCAAATAATACATATGCGTATCGTGCCTACTTAGAAAACTTATTGAATTATGCTGAACCAGCGAAAAAATCTCATCTAACATGTGGCCTTTGGTATGAAGATACTGCAGGTAAAATGGACTCTACCGACAATACAAACAAAGGCTTTAATAAAAGACAAACATTTGTGAAGGAAAGTAAGGAATTGGAAATGATTGGTCACTTACATGGGGACATTTTTAACCAAGAAAAATTTTTAATCAATGGTGTGGAAATCGGTGTAAAATTAGTTCGATCTAGAGATACATTCAATCTTATGAGCTCTACACCCGATATTAAATTAAAAATATGCATTACAGATGCGTCTTTAATAATTCGTAGAGCTCGAATCAATCCAACTGTCTTGCTTGCTCACCAAAAAGTTCTCGCTACTACAACTGCTAAATACCCAATAACACGTGCAGAAGTTAAGGTTTTAACGATACCTTCAGGGGTGCAAGGCAAAACGCTTGATAATATATTTCTCGGTCAAGTTCCAAAAAGATGTATTATTGGATTTATAGATAACTCTGCATTTAACGGTAGTTACACAAAGAATCCATTTAATTTTCATAACTATGATATTAACACTTTCTGTCTCTATATAGATGGACAACAAATTCCCTCTAAAGCCTTGCAGCCTGTTTTTAGTAACGATATGTTTTCAACTGCATATCACACGTTATTCTCAGGGACAGGTATTCATTTTTTAAATGATGGTAATGGGATTTCTAGGGAACAATATCCAAATGGGTACTGTTTAATGGTATTCGATCTAACACCAGATCTGTCTGCCAACTCGACTGCCCACTGGAATCTCGTACGACATGGTAGTGTCAGGTTAGAGGTTAGATTTGAGTCTGCTCTTACTACAACAGTTAACTGCGTCGTATATGCTGAATTCGATAATATCATTGAAATTGACAAAAATAGAAATATAAGTGTTGATTACAGTAGTTAGTTTTTATAAGATATGTAATTATTAGTTATTGTTAAATTTGATTCTAACTATCATCACTGTTACACGTATATTTTGTAAAGCTTATGTAATGAATTCAATTGAATTACAAAATAATCTTAAAAAAATCCATCCATATTTCCGGTACAATGTGTTTGCGGCCAATCGTTTACCAATGTATTTACAGAAACCTATTTTGTTGATTAGTAACCTGGATCCAGACACTAAACCAGGGTCTCACTGGGTGGCTATTTATGTGGATACTAATGGTGTCGGGGAATACTTCGACAGTTTTGGTCGTAAACCTATTAATCCTCATATGATGTTTTTAAAAAGAAATGCAAATAAATGGTGGTGTAATAGTAAAGTTATTCAAAATGAGCTAACTTCTGTTTGTGGTGAATATTGTTTAATGTACTTGTACTATAGATTTAAAGGTTTATCAATGTTAGAGTTTGTAAGTATGTTTACTAAAAATACTTTGTGTAATGATGTAATCTTAAGAGAAATGTATAAACGTGTATTTTTAAGCATATGATAAAGAAATAAAAAATATGTGAGAAATTTAGAGTATATTTTTATTTATGACATTAATAAAACACAAAGACACACATTGTAATATACTACCTTAGTTTAAAGATATGTATTAAATAAAAAAATAAAATAAGGTTCGAATTGAGAACCTTCTTCCTTTTTCGAAGTTGGTTAAAAACTAAAACTTATCAAATTATGTATACTATACAATACAATTTCAAAAGACTATAGTTATTGTTTTTAAATAACACTTTTTGCTTACCACTATAAAAAATTACATGACCGAAAATCAAAGCACACAATACAACATCCAAAGATTAAAATTAGTGTTCTTTTACCCCATTTTTTTATTCAATCAATCATTGTTTTGGAACGAATACTTTTTGCAATCAGTAGTTTCTGCTATCTCTTTAGTAATGCTATACATTACACTTTTGATATTTTCATAATTTTTGTTGTTAGATTTGCCGTAATACTTAATGCGAGTCGTTGCGTATTTCCAATGTTGACTTACAGGAATTTTCCTCAACTTTTTCAGTTCATACACCTCTATTTTAACTAGGTGGGTAGCACTAGCGCCGTCATCTGTGTTTGTTGAAATATATGATGTGCCACCGTCTTTGTTCGCACGTCCAACAATAGATGAACAGATTTTCTTCTTTTTCTTGGGTGGTTCTTCAGCAAAGAACTCATCCAGATCACTACTATTGGAACGTCTACAAGTAGCCAGTTTCTTGTGTTCCTGATTGTAGAGGCTGGTTGATGTTTTTTCTTCATCAGACAATGGATAATAGAAATGTTTAAGCGTGTTGATTTCTTCATCAATCTCCACAGGAGAGTACGATGGGCTCTACAACAAAAGAAAAAGTGATAAATTATCATAAGCAATGTAATGTCATAGACATAGACATATCATAGACCTCCCCCTTTGACCTCCAAACTAAACGACATCCTGCCTTTTGCATCCACTGGATGCCAGCGACTCAATGTAATGTAAATCAATAAAATCAAATTTGTACCCAATATTTGTACACTCGAACTTCACAAGAATTATTTACATATACTAGTTTATACATATATAAAATTATAGAATTGAACTGTAATTTGACGATACACAAGATTACATAATAAAAAAAACAATCAGTGAGTAATATGTAGGTACTTACATTCATTTTCTTTTTGTATCGATGCAATGTAAAAATAATACTTTGTAATAGTGGGTGTCACGGAATAATTTTGCTATGAGAAATTGCTCTTCACAAGTTGCGTTGGATTGGATGAGGCTAATTATACTGTGAGAGATGAAAGTCTAAGACCAGAATGAGGTACAAATATGCCGACCCCGTCCTTATATTATGTTCGAAGGGTAGGTTTTTTTAAAAGCTTAACAGGTTGGATCGTGTCCACGACACGAGGTTCTTTGAAAGATCATTAAATTATATTTTTTTGATATCATAAATCAGATTAGATAAGGTTTCATTTAAGGTGTTTTTGTGCATTGTCCAACAGTGTGGGAAGGGAAGTCATTAAATAAAATACATTTCGTGAAATAGATGCCGTAAAAAAAGCGGGTAAGGCTTTCTTTGTTCGAAAATTTATATGACCAGTGTGTGATCCCATGGAAAAAAATTATGCAGGTTCAGTCAGGTTTTATCACCCATACCATAAATACAAGTGCATTCTGATGAAAACATTTTTTTGCGATCGAATTCCAAGCAATAAATTTTAATTGATAGTGATCCCATAAACATAAAGTGCATTCTGATGAAAACATTTTTTTGCGATCGAATTCCAAGCAATAAATTTTAATTGATAGTGATCCCATAAACATACTCGTGTAAAGTGTAACTACAGTACATACCTAAGTAATGTTGTAGTACAGTTGGAATTTAGAACACTGTTATAAACTATCACGGTTGTTCACTAAAGTTTTATGATTATTCACGGGAACATGGTGCATGTAACTGCGCCGAAATATCGGGAGCTCATTCCACAACCTTACCACGGTAAATATCCCGTAAATAATCATAAAACTCTAGTTGCAAACTAGCTCGATAACGGATCGTATTTAATAAGAAAGAAGAAAAGAATGTCATGTACCTACAGTAGGTACATAAGTACAGTTGGATTCCGAAATGAAACACATAAAAAACATTTCGTATCAGCCGTGTGACGAGTAGGTTACAGGTAGCAGCGACCAAAAAAAGGGTCGTGTGACCACAGAGCAGCGGGCCAGCGGTAACTCGCATACCATTGTAATGACATAAAAAATAACCATGGCAATCGACTCTACATAGGCTTTTTTTTTTTTTTTTTTTTTTTTTTTTTTTTTTTTTTTTTTTAGGTTGGCTTAGATATTTCACTCCAAAAAGCACCTACAAAATGTAGGGATTTTTGGTGAGCCAGAATGAATCAATCCCTACTACTTACGCGACTCGGATAATAGGCCGTTAAACTGAGTTCCACTTACATATTTTTATTTTGAGACGTAGATTTTTGTGTATTTTTATTAAAAAATATTATCATTATCCTAAAAAATTCGATGATCATTATGTTGAAATAAATAAGCTTTATTATTATTTTCAGCAAATCCTTTAAAAGGTTTGCTGAGAAGAGTTTGATGCCCATATCTTGAAGGTAGATAAGATCATTTTGTCCGCCATCTTGGGGCGTCCGCCATATTGAATTTATCATATAGAACCAAAGTGCTTGAAAAGATAAATCCAAAAAACCCAAATTCGACAGGGTTACGTCGTTTCGTTTAGGTGTTCCTATGGCCACCTTCTGTCTCCATCATCAGACCACCTCAATGGTATCATAACATTGCACTGTCACCGAACTTACAAACTCGTATGTATGCTAAATTTCAGCTGCATATAACTGGTCTAAAAAAGTTGCAAAATTTGTCCCACACATACGAACATACTAACAGGGCATGTTAAATAAAAGCTTGTAAAAATTAAAGATAAACTACCGATGAAAATATTGTTGTCTGTAAATACAGGTAATAATCAATCATAATAATTAATACGAAGCAAAATAAACCTTCAAGCTTGAGTTTGCATACGATATCAATTAATTACTCAATGCGCGGAAATGATAATGATCATAAATCTCGTTTGATTAACGCCATAACGGCGTATAACGATGAACTAGTTTCCATCGTCGAACTTGTAACGAGATTTGATGAGCAAACGAGCTGCGATTAACTTAATAAAATTGTGTACGCTATATTCACAACGAGAGTTCTTTGAATTATATAATTTTTTAAAAGAGAAAAATAATCCTGCCAAGTGCGAGTCGGGCTCGCGCACTGAGGGTTCTGTACCACCTCAAAATACAATAATTTTGTCCAACTAACCGAATTACCAGTTATTATAACGCCTCCCAAAATAGTCGAAGCAATTGCTACGCAGCCACAGTTAATTAATTTGCAACAATGACGCTCGAGTATAACAAAATTATAACTTGGTTATGAGCACAAATTTGTCACCGACTCGCACTTGGCCATTATTTATTATTTTTTGTTATACTTTAGAGTGTTTACTATAATCATGCTAAGTTTGACACTTGTTATAATACGTTAAAAAAAATAAGTTTTTTGTATTTTACCCCCCTTTCGTTTTTAGTTTTTGACTTTATTATTATTTAATAGTTAATTTGCCGTAACATTACATATTCTGTGACATATTTTATTAAGTAAAAAATATTGAATGGATTATTGAAATATTTGTTTGGGCATTAACTTCAGAATAAAATTGCAAATAATAGATAGAGAGACCACCACGATGATATATATAAATGATGCCAATCTTATAGCAACACAAGTACCTACCTACATTACAATAAAGCGTCTAAAATCTTGTAGCTAAGTAAATGAAAGATTTTTTGTACAAGAGACGGAAAGAAATGATTCCATTATGCCGCCGGAAAAGTGGCACGAAGAGACGAATTCCCCAAGATAGCTGTTAATAGAGCCTGTCGTTTGTGATATCAGGCCATCTCGGAACTCTGCGATGACTATAAACCAGGACCACTGAGCAAGGAAAATTACATAAATAAAGGTTGCCTTGTTTTTTTGTAAAACAGCAAGTATTAGGAAACTGTTTATTTGTGTCACAAATTGTTCCACTAAGCAAAAGTTTTGAAAACGATAATTAAGTTAGAGTAAAATGTCCTAGTCTCCAAACAGTTGTTTTAAAACGGTATCTTAGAAGTTGAGCATCAGACAAAGCTTATAGCTATACTACGTTGTATTTTAATATCTTTAAGGAAGGAAACCACGAACCGGAAGACGCAGCGTAGGGAGGCCTCCCACTAGATGGACCGACGACATTGTGAGAGTCGCGGGCATCCAGTGGATGCAAAAGGCAGGCTGTCGTTCAGTGCGGAAGTTAAAGGGGGAGGCCTATGTTCAGCAGTGGACGTCTTCTGGCTGATGATGATGATGATGATGAATGAAGGAAAACATCGTAACGAAACCATGACATGCTGCCGTCCGATTACTAAAAGACCATTATGTGACACTGTGGCCATATCACTTAACCGTCTTTTGGTAATCGGACGGCAGCATGGTGGTAGGGCGTTTTCTGATACCTGACTGATACTGACCTTCAAGTTGGAAATCAGTCTTCGAAAACCGGCCTAACAACCTCCTCAGTCCCAATCCTGGCTGTAGGTTAAACCAGAAGCTCTTCTCATTCCGCAACCAAGGGTCTTCGAACATACAATTTCCACAGCTGGATTTGTCTTACCAGTGGATAGTCTCCGCGGAGGCGGAGTTCTTAGCGCCATCTGTACATAGCAGCATAAAACTCCGACCCTAGGTCCCAATGGGAGCCAGCCAGTAAGCAGGCCGCTTCAAACGAGTTGGTACGGTAACCGTGTATCACCCCAATAGCCAGCCCTGTCAAGTTGTCCGCCTATACTGGCGCCCCGTAGAGTGTCATCGATCTCACTATCCGACGTTTCCGACGATCCGATACTTAAATCCATCGAGATTGGGCAGCGACACCATTTATCAAGCAGGGAGCCATAGTATATTTTTTATTGAAACCTTCACTCCGTAAGTTTCACTCGGCAGAGCTCGACGGTGGCTATGAAAGCATAAGGCCTCTGTCTTGTTTAGCGTTACCCAGAATCACAACATCTCTAATTCTCTATTCTTTCCATCACTTTAGCCACCGCCTCTTTTACTAGATGAACAGACTGCTTGTAAATCTCGCCCGGGCAGTAAGGGAGATCGCCCGAAGGGAGATTACCCCGCAACACCCAATCGTACCCAATGTTTCCACCCGTACCCATAGCAATAGTTCCAGGACTGACTCCTTGCGGTCCTGAGGACTGACTGCGGAACACCGCATGACATATCGCTTCATCCATCTGTCACGCGTCAGATACTTCACTGCTCTCCCCAACAGTTAAGATGCAATTGTAGCCTGCAGGTATCGAGAAAAGCAACGATATGCGAGCGTTTCCTTTACGCAGCTTCAGAGGAAGGTATTAAAGGCGTTGGCTATATCAGGAGACACTGACAACGACTGAAAGACGACCTCTCTCCTGAAATGGATACAAAACGGAGTAGGAGAACATTGTAGGTACCTATCTATACCAACTTGTCCTTCAGATAATTATATTTTCTACATACAACAACTAAACTACTTGTAATGATTATTTACGGGATATTTACCGTGGTAAGGTTGTGGACATAACTTTAGTGAAGAACCGTGATAGTTTAAAACAGTGCTTGTTATGATTTGCAAGTTCGGGTATTATTGGTATTCAGTTATTTACTCAACTTAAAACTCACCATAAGGTTTCAATCCACTCAATAAATACAACAGCAAACTTAATGATCTCATTCTTAACTATTTACAGAATAACTCTAAAGGCCTTGCTGAAATTCAGTTTACCGCAATTTTCTCGAGTGGTTTTAAATTAGGTAAACGGCGGACAACTTAGTTCAGTGTAATGAAACATTCCAAGCAATTTCGGAACATAACTCTTGCTAACAACATAATTGTTGAGAAGTTAAACTGGTGTTTATACTTGAGCTAGAGGGAAATCTATATTATACTATGAATTTATTAAAACCATGGGAAAATATCGAACGGCGAAATAATAGATAGGACTATATTTTTGACCCTCCGTCTCGCTTGAGGATACGAGCAATAAATATAGGTGTACTCTAGCCGTCTTATGAGCACATACCTACCTACCTAGCGCTTGAAACTAGGTGGTATCAACAAAATATATGAGTTTTTAAGCAACAGACGTAGAGTCTCTTTGGATGGTGACACAAGTGATATTTTATTACAAGATAGTTCTAATGTGGACCAGTGCAAACATTAAATGCAGATCTCAAACTTCCGGTCGTTTGTCATAAAACATTCATTGTTAAACCATGTTGAAGGCATTCGAGTAAGATAAGATAAGACAAATTCAGATATTAAACTATAAAGGCGCTTGCAGACGATGCTCAGTACTTACAAGTAGCAATAGGTACAAGTAGGCGTTCAAACGATAACTAACCACTCGCACGGTGACGCCACAACTCGCGTGCGAGTAAGTACTCGCACGACTGTTCGAACGAGACGAACGATGCGCAGTGAGCGTCGCGCAAGCAGAGCGGGAATACGAAGCTTTACTTGGCGCCAAGGACCAGCGCAAATTGCTGGTAAATACTTTCACTGACACGTACACTAAGCACACCCTTGTAAACGATGCGTAGTAGGCACTTGCTACTTCTACTTGTTACTAGCACTACGCATCGTCTGCAAGGGCCTTAAGTCATAATAACTCACGATAAGTACGGACTAAGGGCAAAAGTTAACCGTACCTATCCAAGTATATTTCCGTGTAACTTCCGTTTTAGTTCGCTATCCAGAAATCACAGTTAAAACAGTCTGATTATGTATTACACTTAATGCGAAATATTCTGTTCTGTATAGAGCAAACGACACACAATGTGACATATTGAGGTCATCCAAATACTGGAACACAGTCCAAAATCCATTTACAATCTAATTCAGTATGCGATACGAATACGTGCTTGTATAGACTAATTGCACATGCTACTACGGTCTAAAGACCAAACTAGGGTCGTGAATTGAAATCTAATTGATTTGTGCAATATCCTACTGACCAATAACACCGATGTTGTACATTCATACTTTTCTTTATAGTGAGTAAGTATATACGTGCTTCTATAGACTAATTGCACATGCTACTACGGTTTAAATACCAAACTAGGGTCGGGACTTGAAATCTAATTGATTTGTGGAATATCCTACTGACCAATAACAACTGCAATTGTTCATTCATAGTATTCTATATAGTTCAAAATATTAGCATAACTTCAAGTTTGATTTTACAACATCAGCTATCTAACTTCAACTAACTCCGTGCTCCAATCAAAACGGTAAATAAAACTTCCGTAGAAAAGAAACATTGTGAGGAAACCAATATAGCATGAAAGAGTATTTTCTAGTTCTTTTATGCTAGCAATTTTTTTACTAATAGGCTTGCGTTTGACCTCCTACTCGCCTGATATTAGGTGATGATGGTATTTCCCAGTGACCTAAAAATATGTTCCAGCCTTATTTAAGAGCCAAACAACATTCCTAGCTAGATTAATTTACTATCTTCGAACACATCGTCATTTTACATTAAACGAGTTTGTAGTCAAGCGTCTGTCAGACGAAAACACCGAAACCGTATTTTTTTAGTCTAGCTTACCATATAACAGGATCCCAAAGCTTTTCCATGGGAATAAACAAATATAATAAAAGAAAGGTATTTACCTTCCCCACGGAACACTATTACTCCTAGACCTTCCCAGTCAATGCTAAGTTATTAAAATAATTCCAATTGACGTCCATCAAACAAAATTAAAGAACTTTACGATCAGTGTCAATCTAACTGACTTATATTGATTACAAAGGGGCATCTTCATTTGAAAAGAAAATTTATTAGAGCTTCGTTTACTGGATACTTAAATGATAGCTGTAATTTAAAGTAGACAATTTAAATGGTAATTTTCTTTTTATTTCAAATAAAATAAAAAGAAAATTCAATTTAAAACAAAGGATTGTGCAAGAATATGAACTATGAGAGTTAAAAACCTATACTAAATTAATAACTTCCAACTAGCACCGTACCGTGGTTTTGCCCGATTTAAAGCAAATAACACTTAGCTAATAAAATTCAAAACCAAAATTTGTTCAACCCTTAATTACATAGCTGAAAACAAACATACGTACTAAAACGTGTACATACGCACACGCACACACATATACCGAAGGACTGCTAATTTTGAATTAATAAATGAACAACGACATATCGGTAACATTTATATTGGTAACACACTGGAAGCCATCCTTTCTAAATATTACGAGCAATAAACACCAAACGAAACAGATTCGATAAACATCAATAATATTGTTTAGGTCCGCAGCGGATATCAAAACTCTGTTCGATGTCCCAGAAGGATATTACAATTTATCGAAACAATAAAAATACATATATACACGAAGAATACTGAACACGTCTCGTACGAAAGTTAATCAAATTCTTTCCCAGAAATGGCAGACAGGAGGGAAGGAATCTTTGACTTATGCTCCCGTGGGGGTTCGAATTATTAGATGATGGATTTCGATGTTTTCTTGCCTTGACGTTTCACGGCTTCATTTTTGGAAATCAATTTAACGACTCCCTATTTGTAAACACAGCTTTTCTACGTCTGCATTGTCTAATCTAAATTAATATGTAGGGCTGTTCCAGTTTCGTCGAAGCTTTCAAAAATAAATGATTAAGTTAATAGCGTATAGTCCGTTCGCTAACGGATTATTATCCAACTGCAGTTAATTATACAAAGTTGAATGAAAACCGTATGCTTACATTTGCCTTGTTAGTTAGCATTTAAGGATCTGTCACACTGCCTGCGTTCTCCTTTCTGCGGTCCGGTCTAAGTGAACGCTGCCCGCATCATGTGGGGAACATCGTTCGCGGTTTCCATATAGGGTGTGGCGTAAAGAGTAGCCAACCCTTTACCTATAGTTGGGGAGCATCATGACTGATCAGAAAAACAAAATTTATGTTTATTAAATGTGTCATTCTATTTCAAGTATTTGGCCCTTTTTAAAATTTCATAATAATTACAGTCTTGTACAGTCTTTTCGATGGCATGATCACAAATAAAGGTATATTCTCGGTCTGTTTTTTTTAGTAGTACCTACTCTTTGATAAATGTGTTATCCAATGTAAACTTTTGTTTTTATACCGCTAGCTTAAATTATTATTATTATTCTGTACAAGCAAGTCCGAAACCCATACTTGTGATGAGCATGTGATCTTAAAAATGTTAATTGCGCGTTACTTGCTGCTTACCACCGTTGTATGGAGATTTGTTAGATCATGGATTTGTTTGGATACGTCCATAGACCACCGTTAGATAGATCACCATACACGTTACATAGATGAGTTTCGGGACCTATAATACGTAAACAGTGTAAAGTAATAACCTACAGTAAATTACTAAAAACATATATGTTTTATGCAGCTGTCACCAATCATCCGATGGCAAACAAACTTTTGTAAATTTTGCGTGCGTGTCAGATATCAATAACGAGTAAAGTCGCTTTATAAAATAGGTGATAATCTTTAAATGACTGAATAGATATTCATGAACCATAACTAAGAATACTATCGATGAAGTCACCTTTCATACAAAAAATAAATCAAAATCGGTTCAACCGCAGCTCCCAAAGATGCTACGATGCCACAGACCTTCGACCAAAATGAAATTAATAGACGGGCCATAACCATTGAACTTGCTCAGTAAAAACGAGTCAAAACCGTCGTACATATACTTCAACACCAAATTATAACCATGTACAGTACATTTGTTACAAAAAATAGATAGCGATTTTTTGTTGTGTATTTACACTTCGGGAAAGAACACGAAGGCATAATTTTGTCAGATGTTTCGTTATCATGTAACCACAGACCTATATCTAGCTCTGTGCATATAACAATAGTCTTGTGTCACACTTCCTACGGCTAGAGACCGACTGGAACGAAGTGAGCGCAGGCGCTTATTTTATATTCTTCAAAAAATGCGCTCCTTCTGTGCCCGTCCATTCATTTTATTTTGGTCGAAGCCACATACAAACAAATACACAGTTACACACGTTAAACTTATAATACTCCTCTTTATGCATTGGGGGTTAAAAACAGTGCGCACAAAGTTTGAAAATAGAAATACCGGTTCAATGAAAATTATAATCTACTTAAAACCACGTAAGATGGAATAAGTGTAGACACATTGCAACATCAGCCTGAAACGGTGAGAATAGTAATAAATAGAATTTTCTTGTTGTACTACAGAGCCTTAAAATTGAAGAATCTGCGTTACCACGCTTTAACAAAACAACAAAGTGAAATACGTGTAGTTCCTCAAAGTATTCTCATTTTCCTTCGACGGAATTTAATAAGTTTATTACAGAAAACTTCTCTAACTATGGCAATAACTGGTTTCTCGAAGTTAAATTGCTACTACGGCAAGCTTATTTGCAAGAACAGTCAGTGAGATCTTATTTAGAAGTGATAATAGGCCTTTCAAACTACAGTTTCATTTTGATGAAGCCCTTGAAGTTTCACTGTGTCTATTCGTTTATCTGGAAGTCATTATATTCTACTCAGGAATTGCCTCCTATACACAATAGACTATCGGACAGGTTCTAAAATAACTGAAGAAGTAATTGCGGCTAATAAGTTCTGTGATATAAGCGTTTAAAGTATTTGGTCAGAATAGGAAGGGGTGTTCTGTCTCTTTCCGGCAAAGTGAGTGACAGTATGGAGTTTGTATGTAGTACTTACTGGTGACGTCACGGTTACGGTAGGGCCCGCGTAACGGTAAATATCGCGTTAGTAATTATATAACTGTAGCCAACATCTATCATCATCATCATTTCAGCCATAGGATGTCCACTGCTGGACATAGGCCTCCCCCATCGATTGGAGATCGAAAGGGCCGGTTGGAAGTGGCCTACATCCAGCGTTTCCCTGCGGTCTATTTTAGGTCGTCTGTCTACCTTGTGGGTGGGCGTCCTACGCTGCGCTTACCGGTCACAGCTGAATTAAACTTATATTAGACTGAGATTATGTGAGCTTTCGATCCATGTGGCTTTCGTCACTTTACGATGCATGTAAATTGGTAAATGTAAAATAAAAATAAAAAACTGCAGTTTTTTGTCATTAAAATTCCCTTGAAGTAGGATATTACTACTGTAGGCTCCACTCTAATATACCCCTGATATGTTCAGTTGTTTGTTGTTTTTTCTCTATATATTCAGTTATTTTATGTATTAAATATGCTCTCCATTTCTATCTACGAAACTGGTGTAATGTGGCGAGACAAAGTAACATAATATGGGATAAACCAATGTTTAATATGAGAGAATATTTCCAGTTTAATAAAACCGACGTAGTGATATTGGCCACCCGCTGATAATATTTACTTACTTTACTGATAATATAATAGTAATTTATACCACACCCACGGCGCGTCATTATACGTTTTCTACACTATGTTATACATTCAATCAAATAAGGCCAAGCCTGAGGGGTTATTGGCAGAGATGTACAAAATGGTTTTAAATAAGCATTTAAATACAAAATGCAAAATACTTTTCAGATTTACTATTTCAGATGCAAAATACCAAATAATTTTGCGTTTTGAATTTCAAATGCTAAATGCAAAATAGGTAATTTCAAAATACTTTTTCAAAATAAAATACCTTTTGACCAAATCACAGATATTTTTATTTATTTTAGGTATATATCATGATAAGTAGAGAATTAGAGACACATTGCCGAGCCGAACAAAAACGTCTAATAACATAGCACCTTATGCATGATGGCTAGCAGGCGTCTCTATCGGTCAAATCGGCAATACAAGCGTCATTCGTTCATTTCATTTTGTTTGACGGTAATGTTGGCTAAATTTAAACACAAAGTATTTTGCATTTTGAAATTAATATAAAAAATGCAAAATACATTTAGAAAGGTATTTCAAATAAAATGCAAAATGTTTTTTACTAAAAGGCATTTAAATGCAAAATACAAAATAGGTTTTTTGCATTTTGTATTTGCTTTTTAAATAGAAGTATTTCAAATAAATCGCATCTCTGGTTATTGGTAGCCATTGAAGAGTTTCACTATCCACCTCCTCATATTAGATCTCAATTGTACCAAACGATAGTTCTTTACTAACTCAGTGCCAAAATTAAATGATTTTTTGTCATCTGGATTACATATTCCTACTTAAGGTTGATTTCAGCGCATTGCGGCCGATCGCAGCCGCGCGCGGCCGATGCAATTCTTCGCTCTATGAAAATGTAGGCGCCGCTTCCGAGGTCTGCATCACACGTCACACAGCCGACGACTGGCGTCGCTATACATTTTTAAATAACATCAGCCGCGCGCGTTACACGCATGTATCATACGCGCGCGGCTGCGATCGGCCGCGATGCACGGAAATCAACCTTTAATTGCAAAGTTTCATAATTATCAATCCGACAAATTTGAAGTGATATAAAATCAATTTGTTTATATTATACATGTTATATACTTGTATTTTATACATGTATTGTACTCGTACATGGTGAAATGTAAATGAGTCAATTTCTGTTTGGTAGAATCGGTGGCTTTATTATGTAGGTTTTCCAAAGAGATAAATAGATTATAAAAATGTTATCAGTGAAGGAAGAAAAATAGCGTGTAATATAGCTGAATGAAATCCCTCAAATTCTGATTAGTTTTGATAGTTCCTTGAAGTAAGATTAACTTTTAATTAAGAGCTAATAGCCGATATACTTCAGTGATAAAAAGAAAATGTTTTCATTCGTTTTTAGAGTTCAGTACCCCACGGGTAAAAACGGGAACCCATTACTGAGCCTGTAACGTTCCATGATCGTTACCTACTCCCAAATTCATGGCAAATGGCACATACGCTAGAAGCCAAACTTAACGAATAAAAAAGGTCACTTCTATGACATAAACATTGTTGACAGAATGAAGGTGATTGACGTAATGTCAGTCAGTTTCATTTTCTTAACCACAAAAACATTGTCTAAACCCACGAAAATTATAAACTGCAGTTTTATAGATTCGGGTATGTAAATATCGTATTCTTTCTAGAAGGAATACGTTATATATAGGACCCGAGATAAAAACTGGGTGATACGCGCAGATGTACTCCAGTGAAAAAGTCGCTCACATCTTTAAACTATTACAACCAACTTGTTAGCCCGTGCTTCATCGGGTAAGTTTCAGCTCCTACCCTCTACGCCAATTCTCCGACCACGTACGAGTCGCCACGCTGTCGTGACGCTACGTCTACTTCCCTTCTACTACGTCGGTCGTACTCCGGCCACGCACAAACTTCTGGAACTACTACGCGCAGACCGCACTCCGGTCACGCCTGAAAAAAGCTCACGAAGCCGTCTCGTCGCTGCGCTGCCCTGCTGGACATCCTACGTGCCACGAGCCGCGTCGAGCCACGCGGCGATCGGCGCCCCAGCTCTTCAAGCTAAGTCTCAAAACAAGGGACCAACACGTTTTTTTATCGCCATCACCTTCCGAGTTCACACGACCCTCAGTCTCCTGTAAATTCATTCTTGCTTGATTAAATCTTAACTTATACTATCTTAAACTCTTTCTTTTGAAACTCCTACCCACTGCTAGGTAGAACTTCACCAAGCTTCACTTGGTGAACGTTTCAAGCCTACTATCTCCGTCCGTCCTACCTTTAAACAGATCTTTCGAACCGTAATAGATTGCCAGTTGAAATTTTTACAGAATACGGCAGATTGACTAACAAATAATAAAAAGTAAAGTAAAAATAAAAACGAAAGGGTCCCCATACAACAAACGTATTTTTTACGTATTTTTCTATTAGGTCTAATGTAAAAACGGTAATACGTACAAGCGTCAAACTTAGCAAGATACACACACACAAACAAGGTACACAATAATTTAAAGTATAAAAACAAACAACGAATTTTTTTTTTTTTTTTTAAATCGGACTAGGCCAACGTTTGACCGCGACAACGTTTGAACGTTTGTGTTTGGCCAAGTGCGAGTCGGTGACAAATTTCTGTTCGTTACCAAGTTATAACTGGTAATTTCGTTACTTGGACGACCTAATTATTTGATACTCGACCTTATCATTTCACCAAATCGAAATGCAATTTTTTACTAATATAAAATCGGTTTTTTAAATTGATAAATATTGTATTTTGTGGTAGTACAGAACCCTCAGTGCGCCAGCTCGACTCGTACTTGGCCTTTATTTACCAATTTATTGCAGCTGTCTGAACAATTCTTAGCGCGACTCGACTGTATTCGTAACTACGTCCTCATAAAACCTCAAGCCACGCTGCAAAAATATCCGCGTGCGAACCGCGCCGTATGTGCACATAATTTACAGCAATGTGTAAATTTATGCACTTGAAAGCTCAAGTTGGTAAATCTCCATTCTAGAACATGAGGGCGCGCGATCAGAGGAACAAAGTGAACTAATGCAGGCGACAACTCGGCGTCGTTCAATTTGTTATTGTTACCGCTCGCGCTTTGTGGTCGCCTATTTGTGACTACGAAGATTTACACCGACTTTACCGGTACTATCATATAATATTCGTGGAGTAAGATTACTCATAACATCTCCGGGTTGATAAATGTGTATCGGAATGGTATACACCGTATTCTGAAATTTTTGATCTTCATCATCATCAGCCAGAAGACGTCCACAGCTGAACATCAGCCAGAACACGTCCACTGCTGAACATAGGCCTCCCCTTTAACTCCACACTGAACGACAGCCTGCCTTTTGTATCCACTGGATGCCAGTGACTCTCACAATGTCGTCGGTCCATCTAGTGGGAGGCCTACCTACGCTGCGTCTTCCGGTTCGTGGTATCAATTCGAGAACCTTTCTTCCCCATCGGAAAATCTTGAACTATTTATCTTACTCAACATAAAAAAAGATAATAATACTAAACATAAAGTAATTTAGGTAAAGGTACTTAATAAAAGTATTCCAAAAAAACTCGCTTAGTGCTGAGTGGAGACTACGAACCGGAAGACGCAGCATAGGTAGGCCTCCCACTAAATTGACCGACGATATCATGAGAGTCACTGGTATTTCAGGTGATTCAGATGGCAGGTTGTCGTTCAGTGTGGAGTTCTAACCGGGAAGCTTATGTTCAGCAGTGGACGTCTTCTGGATGATAATGATAATGATATTATTATGGAAAACCTATAGTAATTTGCAATAGGGGATTTGTGCTACGGATAGTAGGATGCGAGAACAGGCATACAGATTTGATTATGGTTATGTGACTAGAGTGCAGTGACTCGACAACGCTGGCTGAGCAACGAGGTAAGTAGAATCTGGTTATGATAACACCGTTGACTGATCGCTGAATGACCGAACATTTATAACGACGTCAACACTAACTAAAATTTAGATTTCATATGAATGGACTTTGGTATGTGAATAGAGAAGAAAAGAAAAGATATTCATTACTCTGATATAGTTTGCGATAAATTTACACACGCACGCACACGCACGCATGCACGCACGCACGCACACACACACGTACACGCAAACGCACACACACACACACACACACACGCGCACGCGCGCGCGCACGCATTCGCATATATACTTGTGTATAATATTTGCTTCCTCGATCTATAAATATTTTAGTATATATGTGTGAAATTTTAGATAATAATATGTACCTACCTATTTTATTTTATTTTGTTTTACAATTGCGCTGTGAATGTGATCATCATGTCAAACCAACTGTGGTTTTTTGGTGCAACAATATACTAGAAACTGTATGTATTGTCTTGTGTAAAGAAAATAAATTTAAAAAAAACACACACACACACATATGTAAACGGCCACAGTTATAACGAAGTCCGGTTGGTACTTATGATGTAAAGCCATCTGTCCGTTAGCTACCGTTATGATCTAGGTTCTTATAAGATATCAGATTAAATCTCGGGTTGCGGCAAAATACAAGACTGACATCATATGCCGTACGACATCTTCAATCTTCTTGTTGGCTAAGTTAAGCGTTTAAGGCAAACCAAAGCTTTATCGCTGCTTTATACTGTAATAGTACCAAATTGACCCTGCTTCTGACCCAGGATATTGACGTAATAAAGGGACACGGAAGGGACGAAATGCGAACTCATTTTTCATACATTTTCCCACAAAACATTCTATATATTCTCTTTGCTCGTAGCTCAAATTATTAATATTTATTATCTTTGATGTTGCGGTGTTTTTTTATTTGTTTTGAAGAAACTGTTATTTCTCTTAAAACGCTTGTTATTTTAATATGATGATGAAGTACTTGGACGATAGACTTCCGCATGGGACAACTACCAATTTTCCTCAAATTAAAAAGCATTTTTACCGACGAAAATCCAGTTGTAAGCATTTTATCCGACTGTCTCAATCGAAACAAACAGCTGTTTTCTAAAACGCTATTCCAAAAAATTTACATAATAGTGAAAATAAATGCTCAATATGTTTCAGATAATACATTTGTGTAAAGGAAGACCATAAAAGCATAAATTATAATGTAAATTATGCAAGGTGCGTACCAATAGCAACCGAGAAAATTAAAATGCCTGCACGCCAAATTCAATTACGTACAAGAATCCCCACTTGAACCGAAAATACGTTTTCCCGTAACATTTTTCCGGTAACCGCGGAATATGAGCCGGCGTTTTAATCCAATTTAAGCCCCCTCGTGGTGTGTATCAAAAAACAAGGTGCTTGTTATTCTACGCAGTAATCGTGGAGTCACGCGCGCCCGGGATAGGTATCGGGCCTGTTTGAAACGCTGCTCGGGTCACTGACCAAGGATTCTACTCTGCGTACAATTGGGACAATTCTGATATAGGTACCTATATGGTCTTATAGCGTAAAAGATAGACAAAGGAATGTGTTGTTTGAACAAGGCTTACTTATAAGCTTTATTTTGTTAACATATGGGGGAGGCAAACTAAATTGTAAGGGTGGCTATTAAATATTTCCTTCATGACTGTCTTATTTTCTACTCTGCGTATGATTGGAATAATCCTGATATAGGTACCTATATGGTCTTATAGTGTAAAAGATACACAAAGGAATGTGTTGTTTGAACAAGGCTTACTTATAAGCTTTATTTTGTTAACATAATTATGGGAGACAAATTAAATTGTACAGGGGGTTAAATGTTTCCTTCAAGACAAGGCATGTTACGAAGTTAACAAGTACTTGAATGATAAATTTTAATCTAATTGTGACATTTATTGACGTACGTAGACGTAGACCGCTCGTTTAACATCAGACGAGATGGTGGACTAAAGCAAACCTATTATTTATATAAAAAACTAACAAATTTTTAACTGCAATTTTTTTCCTATGCAAAAATGCCTATAAAGGCATTTAGAGTATTTTTTCCATTCTAATACTATGTACCCATATGTACGCAATAATTGTTCTATGAAAATGAATTTTGTCTCGGAAGCTAGATCCACTCCTGGCTGGGCGTTCATCATCTTCGAAATTCTACATTTTACCGTTAGGTGAGCTGCGTCCGCCGACGCCTACGACGCCTAGCCTGTCAGTAATAATAAAACCTCTGACACATCCCGCCCCCCAACAACAAGTGGTTATTTTATCTTTGATTACTGATATAATATGTCTTCTGTGCTGATACTGGTATCAAAGAGAGCCATTAGGGTGGCAAAACACAAATGCAAAAACTTAATTAAAATGAAATAAAGCTGCCACTGCTGGGACTCAGGCCGTCTCTCAGAGATATAGGATGGGCCGTAAACCACCATTCAGCCCAGCCAAATAATAAGGGCCAAATAAAATACAATTATCAACATTAAAATTACTTGGTTTTTTTAATTCTCACTCAGTAATTTTTTATCCTAAAATGCGCTAGTGAAGTAGCCTTTCAGGTTAGTAAAGGACACTATTGAGATCTCGAAATGCTATAGAATTGCAATCAAGGTGATAGTTTTCAACTGACCGGTGCGTGGAATCCAGTATTAGGTTGCCTTAAAAATAAAAGTTCGCGTTCAAAATGTGTTCAAAATACAGTGATACAGTGAGTGAGTGTGTTTTGTTTGGACTTAGGTGCGAGTTCGAGTTCCAGTTATAACCGTAGCAAAAGACTAAGAAAGATGGTAGATCGTTATGTCTGTAGCTAACTTTCAACCACCCGCATTCTTCAGTCTTCCCGTGAACATGGTGCATGTAACTGCGCCGAAATATCGGGAGCTCATTCCACAACCTTACCACGGTAAATATCCCGTATATAATCATATAAATTTAGCCTTTCAGGTGATTGCATTGTAGGTATCTTTAGTTGGAATCTCGAACGAGAAGCACACAGGTTTCCTATATCAGAGATCCGAACACGTAGCAAGCACTTTTACCAATAAAAACCTAATGCGAACAGTATATTGAACACGTTGTAAGTTCGAACTGCCCTATTGTTAGTGAATTGAGCACAAGGAAACTTTTCCGTCAACAAAGAGCTTTTTGAAAGTTTTCCATTGAGAATACATTGTTGAGTTTAGGAAAATATGCTTTTGGACTATTGAATGAGTTTCACACGTTTTCTGAAATAAGATAGTGGTAAGATAAAACGATCTGGCTGTTCCGGCTTTATATCACGAATCGATTTTAAAAACAAAGTAAACGCTTAAAGTTCAAAGTAGCAAATATCCACGTTTTTTTAAATGATGTTTAAAAATATATTCTACTACAAGAATTGAAATTCAAACAGTTTTTTCTCAGCTTTACTTAAAATACAACGTAATAAAGTGGACGTCTTTTATGTTAGGTAACATTAAATTTCCTGAATACAAGGCCTTGGCACTTAGTGCCTTGAATAGGCGAATAATAAGATTCCCTTAGGGCTGATATACTCTAAGAGCAAATGTTAAATTTTGCCAAGATGTTTCAATAACAACAGAAATATAAGTAAAAGATAACTTTACAAAAAATTGTCTCTACGGGGAAATTGTCTGGAGAATAATTCTATTGTATTCACAACAATAGCGAAAAATGCGCCTTAGAGTAAAAACTAATAGGGTTTTTATAGAGTGTATATTACAGAAATAAAAGCGTAATTTTATTAAAAGTTTCACTACGGGGAAAGTGTATCTCTGGGGAATAAATCACTAATTCATCATCAAACGGAAGTTTTTCAAATTTTACTCTAAATACGTTTTGTTATACCAAATCTAAATGTTCTTCTTAATAGCTACGCTTAGACAAGGCTTTTTTTTTAAATTTATTTAAGGATCTACAAACAGTATACAACAAAATTTAAAACGAAAAAAGTATACAGAAAAATTACTAATTTGTTGTTTTTTTTATTTTTATTTTAATGTTTGGTATAGTAAGTAATAGTTTTAGGTTTTAAATAACTAGTTGAAATACCAGCATCGTTGTATTAATATTTTTTTAACTTTCGCAATTTGAACACAGTCATGTTTTACCTAAATGTTTGTCGGGACTACCTATTTGGGTACCTTTTTTTGCCTAAATAAAATAATACGTGATAAGTCCCGACAAACATTTAAAACATCGTTGTATTAGTATTAAAACTTTAGAAGTATGAGTGTAATAAATATTTCGACTAATGCTAAAATTATATTAGAACCTTTGGCAAAAATCCGGGTACCTCCTCGTCTAAAGTACTTGTGCAGAGAACGCAAGTTATCTTTGATCTTTTCTTTTCGTATAAACTTCCAAGCAGTTCGGAAATAAACGTGCCCATAATTTTGATTCGGCGTCTTTCAGGAATGCTCCCCGCATACGTCAGCGATTTACGTGTGATAGTTACTATGAATATTTCAAAGAAGGTGTCAGTGATAAAATCTTGAATTGAACACAGAACGAATCCAAATACTCTTAAAGTTATAATTTTTAACCTACATTTATCTATTTATGGTAGCCGAGTGGTAGCACGTGCGCTTTACAATCTGTAGGGTACCCGGTTTGATCCTCGGCCCTGCACCAATAACTTATTTAGTACGTACTCAAATAAATTATGTGCAGTTTTAAAACCATCGCTCAACAACGGTAAAGGAAAACATCTTGAGGAAACCGGCATGTACCTCAAAAGTTCAAAGCCAAAGTAGAGCTTCGACTCTACTTTCGACATAATGACTTTCACCAATAATATGCACTGAACCAACATTGTGGATTAGGGCCCATCCTATCTCTCTAAGAGCACAGTGTCCAAGGGGGAATATGATAGGCTGACAATAACATAATCAAAATAAAGTAATGAAAAGGCTAATCTTCTAATAATAAAATATTATCAGTATATAATAAAAAACAATTAACGAAGGGTATTGCAGTTTTGTTTATTGTGTATGTTTGTTTATTTCATGAGTTGATACATGGAACTGTCATGATTTCTGTCTTATTTCAATTGTTTCTTTCTGATTTCTTGATTATAAACCATTTGGTATCTTATTTGACTAAGAATTTTATTTAAAATGGCGGTCAGAAACGTGTTGACTCGGGCGTCTCTGCAATAGAGCGATTAGTGGGAGGAAAAAGATAATGCAGTAGGAGGTTGGCAAGAGGGACTTTAGTCTGGCTTGAGCGTTCACAGCGAAAGCATATTGGTCTGAAAACTGTAATAAGTAGGAATAAAGAATAAGAATATGAATAAAGTTCTATAAAAGTGATAATTGGATTATGATTTACCACAGAACCATCATGGAACAGAAAAAAATAGGACAGATACAAGAATTTCAGAAGCATTTGTCAGTTTATTTGCCATCATTGAGGCAAATTAGCAAAAACGTCCAGCGTCTCTAAAGTTAAATTTTCTCCGTCCATGAATTTTAATTCAGCCTACTTACTACTTACATTCAAAATTACTGAAGTTTTACACAAGTTTATCTAGAAAATTATAATCAGTTCCTGTGAAGTCCTCATGATTAGGTACAAACTTGGGTAAACTCGTAAATTAGGAGCCAAAGCACTTACCTACAGGCAAACTTAATTTCACTTAACTTTATGAATTTGTCAGTTTGAAATACAATCATAAAATATCAAAGAGCAGAATAGTCTCTTTAAAATTACTATAAAAAAAACATACTAGCCGTGTTATTTAAGCTAACATTTAGGACAGGTTATAATTAAATGTTATGGTGAAACATAAAAAAATCAACAAACGGTAACTTGAGTCCAAATAAACCGGCCAAGTGCGAGTCAGGCTCGCGCACTGAGGGTTCCGTACAACCACAAAATACAATAATTATTAATTTAAAATACCAACTTCAAAATTAGTAAGATATGGCCTTTCGATCCGGTGAAATGATAAGAGGTCATCCATTTACCAAAATATTACTAGAGAGGAATTACCAGTTATTAAGTTAACTTGGTAATAAACTAAAATTTGACACCGACTCACACATGGCCATTATTTATTATTTGTTGTTATATTTTAGAATGTGTACTATAATCATCCAAGTTTGACGCTTGTACCTACATATTACCTTTTTTACATTAGAGCTAATACAAAAATACGTTTGTTGTATAGGAAATGTTGATCCAGAAAAACCGTCTCTGTTGCTTTACCATCTGAGATCAACTCTCTTCCAAAGACCAAATATCGTATGAATAAACTTATCTATTTTCGAAATTAAATTAACTATATTACGCTGAGTCTTATCTCTAATCAGCGTACTTGCATGACCTCATTTCTCTTCCATAAAAGGGCTGAATCTTAGCATATTGTTCGGCCAAATTTGGGGTTGCTATCAACTCTCACTTTGCGGTAGCCATAATCTTTTTACGACTTTTCCAGGACGCGGCGTGTCAATGAGGGCAAGCGCCCCGGAATTGATTCCAGAAGGTTATCGCTATAGTAAGGAAATTCTTTATAACCAGCTTAGTTTATTTTGCAGTTTTTAAAAAACTTTCCCGACCAACTATTAGTAAAAATAAACAACCTACAAGTAGCGAAGCTATTACCTGCTAGATATTTTAAAAGTTAAAAACCAGATTATGTTAAGTAGGTAAGCAGAATAATCACAATCGGTAACTTTTGTATACTTAGTGAACTACGTACGTTCTTACCACATAAATAACTGGCTAAGGGCGTGTTGAGACTCGAGACACGAATATGGTACTAGTGACTCTTTGATTATTAATCAAAGTAGTGACTTATCGAAAGTAATTTTAATATTAAAATGTTGTCCCACACTGTTATTTAAATTGTGATTTAATTCTATGAGATTTGACACCAGACAAGTGAAAGTGGGCAGCGTTCGGGAAATTGCGTGACATCTTCTCGTCCAAGATACCACAGTGCCTCAAGACGAGGGTCTTTGACCAGTGTGTGTTGCCAGTGATGACATATGGTACTGAGACGTGGTCCTTAACTATTGGCCTTTTGGAAAAACTCAGAGTCACACAGCGGGCAATGGAGAGAGCTAAGTATGCTCGGAGTTTCTTTGCGCGATAGAATCCGAAACGTGGATATTCGCCAAAGAACCAGAGTAGTAGGTAGTTATTGGGCACGCTGGACCACTTTCAGTTAGCATCTCAAAGATTTTGGGTACTCCACCTTTCGCTTCGCTTCAGGTGGAGCACCCAAAATCTTTGAGATGCTAACTGAAAGTGGAACAGCGTTCCCAATAACTAATTAAGACTCGTATTAATCGCGTTCTATCGTTGTCATAAATTTTTAATAACCTTACGCGTTCGTTTGCGTCTGAGTAAAAATTCGTGTTCTCGATCACTGTCGAAACCAATCACACCTTGGTTATGACATAATATTCTATTGTATGAAATTATTGAAACTGATATGTTGTTATTCAACTCTTTCTTGAAGTCTCTGCGTCAATAACAAGGTAAAGTTTTGTCAAGGTAGACATTTAGATAGTTAGGTATATCACTCACCTAGTCGATGGTGTAATTTATAACTTCACTTTTGAATACAAAGTCACTTTCACACCACTTACTACTCTTTATAGCGATGGTGAAATAATAACGTGAACATAATGTGCATGAAACATTGTGTATAAGAAAGAAAACTAGACAAAGTGATAATTTCATAGGTACTGTTCAGATCAGAATAGATTTATTGTAACTGGGTTGCTATTACTTCTCGAAGTCTCTGCGTACTGATTTTCATCCGCAGAGATAACTCAGGAATATCAGGAAATGTGCACCAATTTCATGTGCGTACTAATGATCATCCCCACAAGAAATTGGTACATGGTCTGCAAAAGTGACTGCGTACTAATTTTCGTCCCCAGTCGTTAGATTGCAGTAATTTCCACCCTACATACATCAGAAAATGTGCTCGATTTCAATGTGCGTACTAATTATCATCCCCACAAGAAATTGGCACATGTTCTGAAATAATGACTGCGTACTAATTTTCATCCGCGGTCAGGAAATAAATAGCGAAACCAAGGTAACTTTAAATTCTAAACTTGAAGCTGAACGATATATACCCACTAAAATCACAAAACATTAATTAAATTTAAATATTTATTTCACCATCACTACACAACTTCACAGTAGAAAAATTACTAAATTGTAGCTAACGTAATATTGTGTGTGTACGTGTAAGTAGTTGACATAGACACTCCAGGCTCCTGTATAGTAATGCAACTTTATGCTTTGTCTGTAAGTTTTATTACGTATTCTGTGCCTTGTCTGTGCCTGTGTGAGAACGTTGTAAATTTGATATCACTTGACCTCATTTCCTAATTAGGGTTCACCTATTACTTTGTGATTTTGAAAACGATTTTGCAAAACATAGAAAATATGAATGCGATGGATTTGCATAAATTTTCGCGTAGCTAAATTCATCTTATGCATATGTGTATTATGTATGTATATTTTGTTTTAATTTTACACATCTACCTATATTTCATAAGTAGGTAAGTACTGAACTAAAAGGTACTAATTACATAGTAATTTTTTTTTTTCCTGGGCTAGCGCCTTTATTTACTAAACAAAATACAAGCTAAAACTAAAACTACAAATACAGTTAGACTGCCCACAGACCGTTGAAGGTCTAAAGACAATCCAAATGCTCAAGCCCACTACCAGTTGGCAGCGTACCCAGCATGCTGGCGGCATTACCACGTTGAATGGCAATGCTTATGCGTTGAGCCAGAAACACGCCAGCATTTTGGTCACGCGTCGCATTAACCAGGCGCTCTGAAAGATTTTTGAAAATGAGGTGAGCTCCCGGTCCCCAAGGGCCCAATGTCATTGATGTATAAAAAACAAATAGGCATACAAGATTTCTACAAAGTCTCACTGGGATACAATCCGGGTCCTGTGGGTATGATTTGTTTACGATTCCTGACTTATTTCTAAATCATCGTTAAAATCGTGAGCGAAACCGCGGGCGTAACTAGTTAATAGGTTATATTAAGCAGGTGTTGCATTGACGTCAATTACTTGCTTTAAATGTGTGCTGTATGCGTGTCAGCACTTTCATGTAACACATACGTAAATCCTATGTATTTTACAGCACCGTGGGAATGCCTAAGTCATCAATTTTCCTACCTAAAGCCTCGTAAATGCGGAAGTCTACAATTTCAAATCGATGCATGTATGATTATGATGTAAGTAATTAATTGCTTTTAAATTAGTAGTCATTGATTTGATATTAATATCATATAATATGTGACTTAAGCTCTTTTGTTAAATCATAGCATTTTACATGATTTTACGTATAAAACTCGAACCTGAAGGAATTGTTTCATACTGAATTCCGACTTCGACGTGGACGTCATCAACTTCGGCTTCACCAGCATCCTGAGTCATCATCATCATCAGAAGTACCCTGAGTGACCTCGAGTGAATTTAAATTCATCATGTAAGTGAGTAACTTACCTTACTTTTAATTTTTGATATAATTGGGTTGTCTTGAGAAAGCTGATTGTGATGTGGTAAATATCACACGTACTATTAATATTTAGTACTTACTTAATGTTTCAGTAATTTACTTAAAGTTTCAGTACTTTTAATTTATCATGAATTAAATAACTGCGCTCAACGCTTGTCATGTTTGACTCCATATATTTCATGTTAGTAGCAATTATAAAGTTTGTAATCAAATGGTTTTTTTTTTCAGGTCTGATTCGGAACT
The DNA here is from genome assembly GCA_932305915.1 of Agriopis marginaria. Classification (NCBI taxonomy): domain Eukaryota; kingdom Metazoa; phylum Arthropoda; class Insecta; order Lepidoptera; family Geometridae; genus Agriopis; species Agriopis marginaria. Next base: position 7,741,735 of record OW029926.1, read on the forward strand.
AGAAGCAGTACCCATCGTCATCCCTGCAGCGCAGAAAAACAAGAGAGGGAAGAAATCTGCGGAAACATCTGCCAGTATCGGGACGAAAAGAAAAGGAGACAAAATTACTCAGAGGTATTTTTATTTTGTTACTTATTTATTTTAATTTTTACATACATTAAGTTCAGATAGGTTGAATGCTCAACCCTGGTTTTATAAATTTTATGTTACCTGAGGGTTTTTATTTGTACTATCTTTATTTTATTATTTATTATATCAGTTTGAATTTGTAGACAAGCGTTAAGCTAGTAATCCTTTTACTTTGTAATTTATTGTATGGTATTCTTATAATCTATGGGTTTACTTGTTTAGACTTATAACATCCATTAATTTTTTATTGATTGTTACAGCTTACGCAGAAAATCTCAACGCATGGACATTTTCGGACTAGAAGAAGCCCCTGAAGAGACACCGCTACCCAAAAAATCAGCTATCATCAGCAGCTTCGTCAACCGCGTGGCTAACGGCTCACAGCGACGAGTCGCAGACACTAAGGGTGATTATTTCATTGACCTTAAAATTTATGACTCTGAAGATGCTGATTCCACTGCTCCAGAGGAGCGGTGGAAAAAAGCACTGGTAAGAGCTAAGCTCAAAATTGAAGCAGACTCGTCGCAGTGGAGCAAGCTCCAGAGCTTTGTGAGGGATGCTCACAAGCTTTTTGAAGCATGTGAGCCAACATTTTATTCCGATAGTGTTTACTTCAAGGACAAGTAGTAGGGTTGATTTGGAGGGTCCTATCATTTGAAAGGTCAATCTTTTCATCATCATTATTTTTTTCTTTGTATTGTGTCCTTTTCTCACTAGATACATTACGCGGTATAATTAAGTGTACTAGATTTAATTTGTACTTTTGAACTATTTAGATAGCTTTAAGTGGCCTTATTATTAAGAAAATAAATAATTATAAACAATATACTAGTATTGAATATAGTTTCCACCTTTTAGGTAGTAAATAAATTTGAAATTCCATATTGCAAAACATAATTATAATGATCGTCACACACTGAGCTATAATAATATTTGAATATATTATATTTTTCGCACTATCTTTTTTATATTTTCTATTGAAGTATACTAAAAGAAAACATAATATTTAGATTTTTTTACTTCCAAAATTTTTGAACTAAAGATATAAAAAATAAATTATTGCTCAGTGTGCTATGTGCTTAATAGACATTGCAAATAAGGAGGCATGGTCGACTAATTTTAGCTAACTTCATTTACTTTCTATAATTGAGTGAACTTCAAACTAGATTTTATTCCTGTCGCAAATAATTTAGATACGTATAACTAGCATTAATTATAATTAAAGAAACGGATAACATACTAAATTACTTGTAGGTATTGAATAAAGTTTCTAAAGGATATAGGTAATTGTGAGAAATTGAAAATGCCATTCTGCAAAACCTGTAACGTTGACGTTGAAAAAAAATGTTGGTTAGGTCACACGCGTAGTACTAACCATAAGAACCGTACATTTTTACCGATGTGTGATGGTATAGACATTATTGAGTCAGCATTTCGCAATCGTATAGCGAGTTATAGAGTCAAAGTATCAGACGATAAGGAAGGAATTTGTGTACCCACTTTCTTTAATGCTATTCGCGCAAAGATTAATTTGCTTATTGATCAATTGCTTCAAACTCACACGTGCATTAAAGTGAATTTTGAATTGTTTTCTATGTTTCTTATGTTTAAAAATGATACACAGGAAATGAAATCTTTTTCAACTACTAATTTTACACTTCATCTAAACTATGATTTCAATAACTTATACACCATCGTTTTGAACAGTATCATGAAAAAGATAGAAGAGTTTCAAGAGAGAGACAGTGGGTGGACATTTTTACACAATTGTCATCTGGAAATAAATATTTGTAAATATGAACCACTGCGGGGTTCAAATTTCATAAATTTACCAAATGTCATACAAAACAAAAAAGCGTGTTTAAACATTAAAAATAACGATGACTACTGTTTTTTGTGGTGCGTTATCGCTGCGCTTTACCCCGCAACCGAACATGCAGATCGGGTTACTTCGTATCCTTGTTTTCAAGACAAACTAAATATCAAAGATTTATCATTCCCTATGACTATTCCAGATATTTCTATTTTTGAAAAAAATAATCCTGACTTTAGTATCTACGTTTATGGCCTAAGAGATAGTAAAGTTATAACCGGACCTTTGTATAAATCAGAATCTAAGAGTTACAAACACCGAATTCATTTATTGTTCCTTGAAAATAACACGTCGTCGCATTTCTGTTTAATAAAAGATTTACCTCGTCTTGTAAGAAATCAATTAACAAGACATCATGGAAAGTTACATTGTTGCGAAAATTGTTTATTATTTTTCCCTTCATATGAAGAGCTCGACCATCATGTTTGTGGGGGTATCGTTACTATTTTACCTGAAAAAGGGTCAGTAATACAGTTTAAAAACTATAATCGCAAGCAAGATGTTCCATTCGTCATTTACGCTGACTTTGAAACAATGTTACGTCCTGTACAAGGTTGTGAACCTGATCCCAAAGTGTCCAGCACATCTGATCGACATCATCACGTGCCTGTCGCTTTTGCATATAATATTGTTTGCGTGCTAGATGAATCATATAATCGGTTCGTAAGCTATCGCGGAGAAGATTGTGTTCCAAAATTCATAACTTCACTACTTGATGACGTACATAAAATTCATAAGATCCTTAGCAAAAATACTCCAATAATATTTAACCAGCAAGATGAAAAAGTATTTCATGAATCGATTCGTTGTCACATTTGTGGGCATTTAACGTGGGGTTGCAAAGTTCGCGATCATTGTCATTTAACTGGAAAATTCCGAGGGGCTGCACATGAGATGTGTAATCTAAATTACAAGCTACCAAAATTTATCCCAATTTTTTTTCATAACTTGTCCGGTTATGACTGTCACTTATTTATAAAAGAATTAGGAGAATTGCCTGGTTCGATTAAAGTAATACCAAAGACAAAAGAAAATTACATTTCTTTCACTAAATACGTGGAAGTTGACCAAGATGAATACCTGCAGCTACGTTTCGTAGATTCGTTCAAATTTTTGAGCACTAGTCTGGACAAGCTATCTCAAACACTACACTCCAACGATTTAGTGCATATGCATAACCATTTTCCGGACAAAAGCCAATTCGAGTTACTGACTCGGAAAGGGGTTTACCCTTATGAGTATATGACAAATTGGGAATGCTATACGGAACCAGCTTTACCCCCACAGGAAAAGTTTTATAGTTCTTTAAATGATACAAATATATCTGACGCTGATTACTACCATGCGCAGCTAGTTTGGTCGCAGTTTAACATCGAGAATTTAGGTCAATACACAGACTTATATGTTAAAACAGATGTTTTACTATTGACAGACACTTTTGAAAAGTTTCGTAGAACAAGTAAGATGCATTATCAGTTAGATCCAGCCGCCTACTTGACTCTCCCTTCTCTATCATTCGATAGTTTTTTATTAGGTTCTTCCGTCCAGTTAGAGCTAATCAATGACCTGGCAATATTACGTATGATACAAAAAGGAATTCGCGGAGGTGTGTGTATGTGTACGCACCGCTATGCAAAAGCTAACAACAAATATATGTCTAACTATAACCCAAATCAGGAGGATTCATTTTTAGTATATGTCGATTGTAATAATCTGTATGGGTATAGCATGTGTCAGTCACTTCCGCTGTCAAACTTTAGGTTTTTAGACCAACAAAAAATCAAAACTTTGGATGTAATGAAAGTATTAGACAATGCTGATGAAGGTTACATTCTTGAAGTGGATTTGGCTTATCCAGATAACTTGCATTTATCGCATAACGATTTGCCGTTCTGTGGGGAAAAATGTATACCCCCACACGGAAAATGCATGAAACTCGTTCCAAATTTGTACAATAAGTACCAGTACGTAATTCATTATGTCAATCTTAAGAAATGCATAGAACACGGTCTAGAATTACGGAAAATACATCGAGTGATCGCATTCAATCAAAGTTCTTATCTGAAAAGATACATTGAGCTTAACACAGTACTTCGTCAAAAAGCTGAATCCGTGTTTGAACAAGATTTTTTCAAACTTTTAAATAATAGTGTTTTTGGTAAAACGCTTGAAAACACAGAATCAAGAGTCAAAGTGCATCTTGTAAATCAATGGAACGATGAAAACAATGTTACTAAAAAAAGAACAAGTGCCGATAAATTGGTTAGTAGTCCAAACTTTCATAGTGCATCAGTTTTTTCTGATAATTTAGTAGCAGTTCAAATGAAATCTGATCGAGTAATTCTTGATAAACCAATTTATATTGGATTTTCAGTCTTGGAATTGTCTAAGGCACACATGTACAACTTCCACTATAATGTTGTCAAACCAGTGTACAATGATTGTGTTCAATTATGCTACACAGATACCGACAGTTTTATATACTTCATAAAGACACCCGATTTTTATCAAGACATGAAAGACGCGTTCTTCAATTATTTTGACACAAGTAATTACGAACTTGAAAATCAATACAATTTACCGTTAATGAACAAAAAAATTCCTGGTTTGTTTAAGGATGAAATGGCTGGAAGTATAATAACTGACTTTGTTGGATTGAGATCGAAATTATATTGCGTTAAAACTGAAAAACGTACAATAAAAAAAGCTAAAGGAGTAAAGACATGCGTGGTTCGTAATTTTGACTTATCAGATTATCAAACCGTGAATTTCAATGAAAGCATTGTACGTAAAAAGAACTTATTGTTTAAATCGATAAAGCACGAAATATTTACTAAACAGGTAAATAAAATAGTTCTTTCCGGAAACGATGATAAGAGACGTATTTCTAGAGATAGAATATCTACCCTGGCTTGGGGTAGCACTTATATTTTAAAGTCATGATTAAGTATGTTATAATTATAACCTAAGTATTAGTAAATAAGTACCTTATTATTGTATCCTTCAAAGATAATAGAATATGATGTACTTACTTAGTACTTATAGTTTGTAATGTTTGTAATATTAGTTTGTAATTTAGTATGATAGACGATAGAAATAAATGATGTCATGTAATTTTGACTTTTACTAACTCTACTGCTTTATCCAATCATACCAACTTTCCTAAGTAGGTAGGACATCAATTTTAGTAGGAGAATGTAAGTTCTAAATATGAGCAACAAGTTGAAACATGTTTGATTGTCAGAGATAAAATAGATATCCATTCTCGTAATTTAATAGGTAAGTATTATAGTTGGGCTGATATTTGATGCGTAGTGAAGGAGCCGACAAGTTACATCCTGCTCTTTCCCGATTGATGTCAGCATTTTTTGTATTTAATATTATTGTAGTTTTGCATGTTCATTTATTATAACCTAGACTACAGGCCGGACGCTTGGAAAAATAAAGTTTATGTTTTTTAACTCTCTACATAAATATTTAGTATTGATTCGCATACTGACGTTCAACATTTGATTCTGTTAAGGTGAGCATTTTGATTGATTTAGAGAAATTTATTAATGTTACTTAATGTCACTAACGGTGCATTTTTCTTATTTATCTCATATTTTTTTTCAGATCAACATGTCAACTGAAAATGACGATTACTATAACTTGCCTTGCGCACAGGATCCGTTAGCTGGTTGGGACTCGTTTGAGGCAGAACAGCGAACCAAACGCAAGCTCGAACTAGCTGAAGCTAAACTCGCTAAAGTTGAGGCAACTAAGAAGAAAAGATTGATGAAAAAAAGTAAGAAAGAGACGCTTTCTTATGTTATCAATAAATCTTCAGAGAGAGGATATAAAATGCTGAAAATACAAGTATACGATTTCAACGAAGGGGAAAATACCTACAGTGAATCTGTAAGAGTGCAATACATAGTGACTCATCCAATAGATGAAGTGTTAGACTCAGTTCAAAGTGTTGTTAATAAAATTTCAAAACGTTTAAGTAATGATTCTCTGTGAATTAATGAAATGTAAAAAAAAAATTACATAATATTAAAGTTATTTTAAATTAGTTAAGTTTTTGAATTAATGTATCTATCCATATTTATATTTATAAATAAACTACTCAAGTAATAAATAAGATTTTGTTTCATTTTAATAAAACAATTTATTTTTTAAACATATTTATTGATCATTATTACACATGATTATATTTTTTATCATAATTGGTAACATTTATCTTGATAGTATACAAAATTGATTAGAATAAAATAGGTTATTGTATAATATTATAATATATTGCAATAGATATCTATAAACCTCATTAATTATCAACACAATCATAACCACCAGATTCGCTAGAATCACTTTCCTGTTTGTAATTTTCAAAATTATTGTTTATTCCCTTTTTGTGATTATTTTCAATGAAGCTTTCGAAAAATTTGAACACATTCATATAGTTATCAATAAACCATTTTTTAACTATAATAACATTTTTTAATGCACAGTTCTGTTTATGGTAAACACAATTTATAGCGGTGTTATCTTCTGAATTATACATTTTTATCAATTGCAATAAATTAGGACAGCCCTTTTCTCCAATATCTATTACATCACAATTATTATTACATATATTTTTTAACCACACAGCTTTTTCTGCTCCTTTAACAAAGATTTTTTTCTTGTTTAAAATGGTCATAATGACACATTTAAATTCACGATAATCAATGTATCCTTCACTCCATTTTATGCCGTGATATCTTTCTAACCAAGAAACTTGTTTTTTTTCTTTGTCTAAGAGTCGACAGAATGGGTAAGGTGGTTTCACTAAAAAAACTTGAGTGTATTCAGCAGTTGCTAGCGCTAATTCTTTTACGATAAAAAAGTTATTGACATCTTTAAATCCTTGCAAATCTACTATAATGTATTTCGAGTTCATGATATTTTCTTAACAGTACTACTCAACGGATTGTATTCAACGATGCAATCGTTTAGAATCAAACAATATGCTGATGTATTTTCTGGAAACTCTATGGCGGTTTCAAGTTCAATTCGCACGTCTACAGGTCCTGATTTAAGAGTTTCGTTTTGTCTTGAACAATCTATCACAAAAAGAGGCGCCCTAGACTTAAAGTCTTCGTAACTTAATAACGGTTCTGGTCGTCGGTTATAATACGACTGTTGAAATCTAGTGTAGTGTTCATATATAAGCGAATAGTTATCGTCAGCGAACCTGGTGTTCAGATTTTCATATGGAAAATAACAAGAGTTTAAAAAAACCCTTAAGTTTTCTATGTCACAATGGTCAAACTGAGACATATCGGCATCGGCACGACGCATGCGGTTTGTTTGAAATCCAACTATTACATATCGTGGTTTTTCTATTTGGGAAGAAGTTTTTACAGACCACGTATGTTTTCTAGTTTTTGGAAGAGCAGGATATTCATAAAGATCCCAATTTCTATAAACCATACTGATAGAACGATCTCTTTCCAGGAATTTGAGTAAATTAATCCGTTCACGATCAGATACTCTCACATGGGGTACGCGCCAGTTTATGTTTTCTATTTCAACATTATTAACATATTCACCCGTTTCTAGTTTTATTGCATTGAGATTTGTGCTACTCCTAAGTAATATCAACTCATGTTTACAATTCATAATAATCTTATTATAATCTTCAGCAAAGCCTAGTATTTTATTAAGAGGTATAGACACTGAAAAATTACCTGCCGCGTTATTTGTGGTACCATTCATATCCCACCCCCAGAACTTCGACATCTTTGACTCGTTATCATTAATTGAAATTAGAGATTTCATAGTGGTAGTAATACCAGCATTTTTTATTTTATCTATTTCTATTCCATTTAACTCATATCGAATGTCTTGAAAGAAAAATAATACTGGGTTATTTGTAAAATGAACTTTGGATACAGCAGCTTTTGTATCACGTTTAATCACATTTACAACGCCTTTTATGTATAGAGTACTTGCTGAAGGTAGTACGCATAGATCTTGTTGATTAATAGGTATTCTTATTTCGTCATTTTCTCGAAAGCTATTGACATATGGCTTATATGTATGATATTCTATGCTTTCAATAGAATTATCAACATGTATTGTATCTGCTATACTGAGCATACTCATTTTAATAATCCGATTAGTTTCAAAAACTTCTTATTTTCTTTTGTTAGTTTCACTCGAGGTCTTCTTTTGTTGATGACACGGTTTGAAATGTGTTTATTTAGTGTTTGTACTATGATTTTATTGTGGTCAATCATTTTCTTCTAATATGTAAGTATAGTTGTATATCTTCGCCACGTAAGTTTACTAAATTATTCTTAGCATCCAATATTCTGACGGTAATTGAGCTGATATTGTTCTGGTTAATTGGAAAATAAATAATGTTCTTGGGAATTTCAATTATTCGGTAACCAGGAGGTACGTTTGGAGGAAATTCGTGAATTATATGACTGGGTTTGCCGTCCGTGTATGATCCGCTTATAATGTCACATTCGATTCTTAGCACGGTCGTCGAAAGAATGTTGACTGGATAAGAAGATTCATTTAATATATTTGCTTTTAAAGTTTCTTGATTGAAACCAAACAGTCGAGCTAGCAAAGGACTTTTTTCAAAATGTATATCTTTAGAACATACGATGGAAGTTTTTAACGTGTTGTTATTACAAATTAATTTAAAAGAACAGTCTTTCATGTTTTCTTCCAAGTAATCATTTATATCACTCAGCTCATACGATCCTTCGGGTATTACAACGACTTCCTTATCACCAAAATGTAACTTGTTATTGTTGCTATCGATGTTAGGTATAGAATTAAATGTTGAGAAGTATAGCAGACCACATTCATATTCGCCATTGAGCTCTAAGCCAGGTGAATAATTTATTGTAGACAGTGGACTGGAGCTTGATATGGATAGTGTAAAAGACATTTTGATACTGACAACAACTTAACAATTCTTTAACTTAAATGAGATTTCCAGAAGTTCTTCAGATATTTTAAGCATAAGTGTCCGCAATTCACAGTATCGTAACTTTGATATTTCAGGTAATTATAATAAATTTCATGGTTATTGAAATACCTCAGTAATTCTAGCGGAGGTTTTAGATCTCCAAAACTGTCAAAATACTCGCAATATTCATTATTTTTTACATAGGCTACCCAGTGAGTGCCAGGATTTTGATGATCATCCAGATTAATTATACCACATTCAATACGCTTGGGTTTTTTTGGTAATCTATCTCTCATGTAGACACCTCTAAAATAAGGTATATTGGCACTATACGTCATTATATCAATGTCAGTCAGAGCGCGGTTGGGTAGCCTTGTATTCAGTTTTTTGGAGCTTTAAGAAACAATCCACTTCCTTTTTTATATGGTTTTAAATAGCATCCCTTTCCTAGTGCTATTGCTTCCATTGTTCTATTATGACGTTCGGATTCCTGTAGATCATTTTTTGCTGATTTATAATCATTCACAGCTTTTGCAACACCTGCAGCACCGCCAGTTAGAGCGCCCAACGCTGATAGAGCCGCAAATATTGGTATTAACGGTAATATACCTCCAGTTTTTGGTATAGGTATAACACGCGGTACACGCACTCTATTTTTTGTAAATACTTTTTTTGCTACAGCATAAGCAATTTTAATGGCAGCTTCATTATTTTTAGGTTTTAATTTTTTCAGCTTTCTACTAATTTGAGTAGTTAAAGCCTTAAATTTTTTGACACCAGCGCCTAATTTAAGCTTTGATTTCATAGCTTTATTTACTACCCAAGAAGCAATTTTTTCTCCAGTGCTGGCATCTTTAGATTTTATTCGCCTTTTAGTCATGTTAATGAGTTCTATATCAGCTTTGTGACGATCACCTAAGTTAGAATTATTTGAGTATGCAATGTCGTGTTGTTTACAAGCTTCGTCCAGTTCATTAACTCCCCTATCACCACGCAATAGCCGTTTTTGCAATTTTGTACCGGGACCACAATAATTATATCCAGGTAAATGTAATTCAAACGGTAATTTATTTATCACTGTGTTAATGAGACCACCTCCCTCCATCAATGTTATCATAATGATGTTTATTGTACGTACTCATCCATTTTATATACAATGTTAAAGAAATGCATTTTTATTAATCCACGAGTTTTCACTTTCGCTAAAACCTAACCATTTAACATATAGTTTATTACCTTTTTGTTTCAATACCTTTTCTACTAAGTATACGCCAGGACAATTAGTCTTTTGGAGTTCTTGTTTATAAAATGAACCTAATATTTTCTCATTATGTTGATCTTCTAAATGGTAAGTTACTGGCTTTGTTTCATTAACTTTAATAATTTTAAACAATTCAGTAGACCAATTTGGTGTGTAACCTTTTTGAAAACATCCTTTATATTTGCTAATGCGAACCTGATCTCCAACATTGAAAGTTTTATTCTTTGTAGAAACATTTTTTTGACTTTTTTGTATATTATTCAATACAACAATTCTATTTGCACTACAAACATTTTTTGGTTCTATTTTAATAGTTCGATGTATTGAGCTATTATACGTATTGATTATTTCTTGTACAGGCTTACCTATCCACTTATAGTTTCCTACTAAACTGAAATATTTGTAAAGTTTGTTTTTAACTGTTCTTATAAACCTCTCTACAATAGATGCTTTTTTGATAGAATGTGTAGAATAATGATTAATTTTAAATTTTAAAATTTATTTTTTAAAAGCTTTGTTGTAAAATTCAGTTCCTAAATCAGTTTGCAAATTAATTGGAATCCTTCCTTCATTTATTACTTTTTCAAACGCGATTGCTATTTCACACATTGATTTGCTTTTAACAGGAACAGCCCAACCAAATTTGGAGAAAGCATCAATTATAACTAAAATATATTTATAACCGGAATTGAATACAGATAATTTTTGAATATCAATTAAATCTGCTTGCCATAAGTCGTCAATGTCTTTGATTACCACGCAGCGCCGCTTATAATTCCTTCGTGCTTGTTTGTGGATTTCGTTCACTATTTCTTCCTTGCTCATTTTTAGTATCAAGTATGCTTGGATGCGCGGTTTGTTCACTTCGATTATGTCTGTTATTACTTTTAATTCTTTTTTTTATTTCGTCAAATTTTGCATCTATTTCTTTCTTTGTGTAGAAATGGTTTTTAATAATCTGTTCATCAAACTCTAAAGCAGATTGATTAATAACTTTTTCGTGTAAACGTAAACGTTTATGAACGTGATTTCCAAATTTGTCCACATTCATAGCAGCAGAGGTATTGATAGCTGAACAGTTGAAATGAATCTGTAGATACTAATAAAATAATAATGCTTTTATTTAGCTAATAACACCACATTCGCGAAGTTCTTCGATTATTGATATTATTTAATTATCTAAATTTGAATTTCCGGCATCGCGAGATGCTATTAATAGCTGTAATCTTTCAACTAATTCATTAGGATCATCCCAATAAATGTAGTCCACTTTTGGTTTTACTTTCTTTAATACAGGCAATAATCCAGTGCCCTGTACTTCTTGATCATGACTTTCAGCACTCGTTGTACTTATTGTTCTGTCTTTTATATACTTGAAAAGTGGTTTTATGATGTATTTGTATTTGATACCCTTATTGGTTTTGATTGGCTTCTTTGGATCATAATCACGGCGATGTACATTTGTATCCATTAACATTTGTTTATAGTTTTGCTTATCGTCTTCAGTTATTTTCGAAATATCAGGTGTTCTTTTAAATAATAACTCATACATCCCGAATGTTCGAGGATACTGTTGTCCCCCTACTGATATTTCAAAATCTTTGAGGGAAAAAATTGCAGATCCCATTCTAAGTTTTCCGCGGTCTAATCTCACACCAAACGGAATTTCTTTAGATGTGGCCTCTGCTAAGCTCCAAGACATATCATTGGAGTCTAGGGACTTAAAAGATGAGGTACTTAGATTTTGACGATCAGTGTTTTTATCTCCAATACCTAGATCTTCAATTTCGTCAGAACTTTCTGAGTTGACATCACTTGATTGCGTTTCTAATGTGTTTACAACAGGTACATCAGACATTCTGTGTTTTTTAATGCCTTCATCAGACTCACTGGAATCCTGGTATCGAACTTTTTTGAACCGTTTAGGTGTCTTTTCAGTCTTACTCTCATTTGATGATACTCTGTTTGCAATTATTTTATTAAGAGGTTCCGTTATTGGTTTTAACGCAGTTTCAATAACCAAATCACTGTTTAATTTTAAATGTTTCATCAACTTAACTTTTTTTTTTACAGCATCTGCAGATTTAACAATTTGCTGTTTTAATATTTTTTCTGAATTATACATAGTATATTTTTTACTGTCATGCGACCTGTTCTTTTCGATGATGCGTTAATAAATGAATGAGATATTATTGTTAATGTCGTTATATATTATTTTTATCAAACTAGCTATGCAAAACAACAAACGTATCAAAATTTTTCCTATAAGCACCATTATTTTTTTCACAATCCTTATTTATTACTAAATAATTAAATGGAATACTCCAGATTTCTTTACACATTTCACGAAACTGATTCCAAGACATATCTGTATTGACATGCTCATCGTAAACATGTTTAAGGTTAATATCGTCTTGTCTAAAAAGAACAATCATATTAGCGTTGTCCCTGATTAATTGTTTTGGTATCTTGCTATATGTTTGGTTTAAATAAAAACAATCAATATTTTTATGTCTCCCTGTAGCAAAATAATCTCGAATATTATTCTGCTTTTCGCAAGCTACATCATCAAATATAAACACTGAATCGGTTTTTGCATCTGCTGTACTCAATATTTCATCGTTTTCTTTATACTTATATAAATTTACGGCTGGTACCATTTTGAGAACATTATCGAAAAACATATACATCGGTTGAAATAAAGTTTTGGAGAATATGTATACATTTAAGAATTTTAATCCGTGCTCATGTAAAAGGAGCCCAATCATTAAATTGGTTTTGCCACAGTTTGACGGACCGCAAATTAAGCAGCGAATCGTATTTGGTAGAAGTTCACTATGTCTGTGTTTGTTCTTTTCTGACGGTAAAACACATAGTCTGTTTAAATTTAATGTGCAAGGCTGTTTAATAAATAACATGTTTAAGTTCCTTGGCTATTAGAATAGAAATGAAAGATTAGAAAGTAAATGCATAATATATACTTTCGATGAAAAAAGCTTTACTGAACGCAATGTTTGTTTAGTATGTATCATGTAGTTGAATTCTCTACTCAGAACTTTCGAAAGGTAATCTCAGTTCTGGCAGGCAGTATCATCATTGCAAGAACGTATTTTAAAAAAAATTTAGTGCGTCAGTTTCCTCTAAAATGGGAGGAGGATTTATGACAACGATAGAACGCGATTAATACGAGTCTTAATTAGTTATTGGGAACGCTGTTCCACTTTCAGTTAGCATCTCAAAGATTTTGGGTGCTCCACCTGAAGCGAAGCGAAAGGTGGAGTACCCAAAATCTTTGAGATGCTAACTGAAAGTGGTCCAGCGTGCCCAATAACTACCTACTCAGAGTCACCGACATAGCTGTTAAATTTGCAAGTTGAAGTGACAATGGGCAGGCCACATCGCTCGAAGAACCGATAACCGATGGGGAAGAAAGGTTCTGGAGTGGAGACCACGAACCGGAAGACGCAGCGTAGGGAGGCCTCCCACTAGATGGACCGACGACATTGTAAGAGTCACGGGCATCCAGTGGATGCAAAAGGCAGGCTATCGTTCAGGGTGGAGGTTAAAGGAGGAGGCTTATGTTCAGCAGTGGACATCTTCTGGCTGATGATGATGGAGTGAAAAACTTGAAACAAGGTAATTTTTTTTTAAAAATCTGCTAGTCACTGTTTTGGTTTTTGACCTTATGCGAACTAGGAAGCATTATTTTCTACTTGATATTGTTCATGCCAACAAAAATAAAAGTAAATTAGACAAAGCCGCGGGCTGGACGTTATTGTGGCCAAGTGACGGCTCTGACCACAGAAAAGAAAAAAATAATTGTTTAAATTAGAACGGCTATCAAGGCATTTTTGTAAGTTTTTTTTTTTGTATCCAGTTGCACACATATAAACGAAACGTCAGTTATTTGAAATCAGTTAGCAGCTGTGATGCGGAGTAAAGAACTTTGAGACGTAACCCAAAAAGGTAAGGTCCAAGTTCTTTGGATGCGGAGTTCGATGCGTTGACATATATGAGAATGTTCAAGCAAGATTCTGTCATAATACCTGGCGACAGATTTTCCTTCTCATTTCCGTTCTATTTACTTCTCTTTTCTGTGGCTCTGACCGTAGAATTAGCGAAGCCTAAAAATTTAATGCCAATTCTTCAAAGAAAGCCGCCGACGTAATAGACCTTTATTACTTTTTGGCAGGCGATGAATCCCAGATCCGAGATCAACTAAATTAGATGACACGGAGCTTGGCGTTTAAAAATTATTTCTATTTCGTCAACTGCTCATTATGAAGTAAACTGTGTTTTTTGAAGTAACATTTTTTTTTGCCGCGTTGAGCGATTTTTGGTAGGGGCAAAACCTATGGGTTCGCTTCACTGACATGCTAATGTGACGTATTAGCGTATTAGTTTTCACGTGTGACGGCAGTCACCACAGAAAAGTTTTTTTTGTTTACTTCTCTTTTCTGTGGCAGTCCTCATGACTGCCTGTTTGTTATATTTTTCTGTTATAATTTAGTAATACAAAATTCTAGCTCCTTTGTTTCAGAACAAGTATAAATAGATATTTTTAAACCCTCGATAAAAGAGCTGATAATATTCAAACGGCTAAACAGATTTTCTTGAATCATAGCTAAGAAAACGCTCGATCAAGGTCACCTTTCAAACAAAAAAAAAACAAAATCGATTCAGCCGTTTGGGAGCTACGATACCACTAGAGATAAGCACGTTTAACTTATAACGACCCTATTTTTGCGTCACGGGCTAAAAATACCACTAGGGCATACATTACACTAGACTTTATTAGTAAATTAGTAAGTACCAGTTTATGTAGGTTACATGATTTGTATTTTTTGTAGACATAATTATTATACTTTACGCGGATGACACGAATGTACGGTAAGTTTTAAAAAAACCCGTTTTTTTTTTAAATAAATAATAGGCTTGCCTTTGACCACCATCACGCCTGATGTTAGCGATGATGCGGTCTACGTTGGAGCACGCTTGCCTAGAAGAAACCGATTCACTCGTGATTTGAAGACACCCATATTGTAACCATCGGGTAACACCCATTCAGGCAGCGCATTCCACAGACTAGCAGTTCGAACAATAAATGTGGAATCAAAGCGCTTCGTACGGGTAAATATGTATCTTCTTGTTGGAAGATGGCCGTGTCCAAGCACCGTACTAATGTGTTCTAAATAAGTAATTATTTCTACCACTTCAAATCACGAGCATAATCGACCTCTGTTTGACTTTAATACGCTCCTATTCGATTTCTCGACTTGCCAAATAGCAATCGAATCGTTGAATTCTGTATTCCATTTATGTGGCAATTACATCAAGAGGCTGCGAGTAAATTGGATGCAGTCTTGGCAAATTCCCCGCGGGTGGAAGGAAGTCATTGCCAGGATGTCACATAAATGGTAAATGCCTACGAAGATCGGAAGGCAATAGGTAGATAATGTCACATGATAATTTAATAATAATGTCACAGTAGGGTTCTGTAGACAATCACGCCATGGTTTTTTTCTTCCCACACTTTTACCTACACACCGTTCATCATCATCATCATCAGCCAGAAGACGTCCACTGCTGAACATAGGCCTCCCCCTTTAACCTCCACACTAAACGACAGCCTGCCTTTTGCATCCACTGGATGCCCGCGACTCTCACAATGTCGTCGGTCCATCTAGTGGGAGGCCTCCCTACGCTGCGTCTTCCGGTTCGTGGTCTCCACTCCAGAACCTTTCTTCCCCATCGGTTATCGGTTCTTCGAGCGATGTGGCCTGCCCATTGCCACTTCAACTTGCAAATTTTAACAGCTCTGTCGGTGACTCTGGTTCTTTGGCGAATATCCACGTTTCGGATTTTATCGCGCAAAGAAACTCCGAGCATAGCTCTCTCCATTGCCCGCTGTGTGACTCTGAGTTTTTCCAAAAGGCCAACAGTTAAGGACCACATCTCAGTACCATATGTCATCACTGGCAACACACACTGGTCAAAAACCTTCGTCTTGAGGCACTGTGGTATCTTGGACCAGAAGATGTCACGCAATTTCCCGAACGCTGCCCATCCGAGTTGGATTCTTCGGGCGACCTCTTTGTCTAAGTTGGACTTACCTAACTGAACAATCTGTCCAAGATAGGTGTAATGGTCAACAACTTCGAGAGTATCGTTCCCAACGACTACTGGCACGGGTTCAACATGGACTTTGGACATAATTTTTGTCTTTTCCATGTTCATTTTAAGACCCACCTGTTGGGAAAATATACACACCGTTACTGTGTATATTTTCTGTAGAAATATATGATAAAATTATAATTTTGCTTGCAAGCCTAACATACACGACGTGACGAAATCTTGTCGTCTCTTTTTGTCGTGCGAGAATGTGACAAAACTACGTTTATGTATACGTCTGTCTCGTTTTTGCACGATAAATATTTTATAGAAATTTTGTCGCAGCGAGCTTGCTAGGCCCACTGGCACTTTGACACTCTTTTTTTAAACATTTTTGCACACACGGTCATCTGACCCCAAACTATGCAAAGGTTGTAATGTGGCTGCCAGAGACTGATATACATACACATATGGTTTTAAATACATACTTAAATAGATTTTAACAACCAGATATAGAACAAACACAAATGTTCATCACATAAATGTTTGTCCTAGGTGGGAATCGACCCCACGCCCCCAAGCGCAGAAGGTAGGTTCACTACCAACTAGACCAACAGGCTAAATTATCACATACCTATATGTTATTAGACTACATAACGTAATTCAAAAGTAAACGATACCCAAGTATGAAAACTGAATCAGTATTTTAATAAAAGCACAAGCAAATAAATCGTTGCAAATAAAATAATACGTTCGCCTTTTTACTCAAAGAGAAAAACCCACAATGTAGGAGCAACCAACTTTTATACTCGACAAAGGGGCGATGCATCGAAGCCTCGCGCCAACGAAACCCGAACGGTCAACAAGCACATAAAAGCACTATAAACAAGATATTACTAAAGCGCACCCACCATCGCCCGCAATAAAACAAGTGTTGCCATGGTGGCATGCTTCCCTCAAAAATATGTTAATTTTTAGACAGTGACTAACTTAGTTCTACGTTAGTCAACTTTATTGTAGATTGAGAATGCTAATTAATTCTGTTTTGTGTCGATGGTGTATAGATATATATTGGACTAGAACCCGAGTAATGGTTCCCTGATTTACCCGGGAAAGTTCGAAAAGCACTTATCATTAGCTAAACAAACAGAATGAATTTCAAGCTGAGGTGAATTCGAGCACTAAATTGAATCGTAGGTTGAAACTAACTGAGATTGATAATTATGGCCTAGTTTATATATCCAAAACGGATTGAGTTGCTTACCAAGAGCGGCAACACAAAATGGTTTTTAAATATAAAATCAAAGCAAAATACAAATCAGTACTGCACATTATGCTTAATATGGAACACTTTATTTTTCACTTATTTCATCCTAACATATTGTATTTTAATAACCCAATCAGGGTTGGCAATTTTGTTTAATAATAATATATCTTTATTTCAGATCTAAGATCCATAATAGTTACATAGTTAATAGTTACAAACACATAGGAACATAAGTAGGCTAACACTAAAATAAAATTACAATCACTAAATGGCTAGATATGACATCTAGCTCCGTACATAGACAGATACACAGACAGACAATTGGCAAAAATTAAATCAAATAATAGTTTTTATCCAATATTGTATTATAGGACTATCATTAGAGCGCTTCGATTTGTATAGAAACAGGCCATAAGAGTTGGGTATTATTTCATCTAAAATCTGGCACCACCGGGCGGTCGATGAAGCGAAAGCTATTTTCCAACAATCCTGCACACAAAAGAAGATATTTGTCGGAGACTTTTAAAATTTGTTGTGCTCCAGATTTGTAGCTCTTTGTCCCAGTCACGACCATGTCCTTAGAGTGTGCTCGAGTCACGCTTACAAATTGTGTCATGAATGGCCCGTTTTCTGTAAATTACATTTTAAACTGGCTGAATAAGGACCCTATGAAAATGCATGTCTGTACCTAACAGTTGAGATGTAAATTGGCAAAAATACTATTGATAGAGTTTTCGTTCAGCCGACCACTCTGTGACTGCTGTATTTATACCACCTGCTGCCACCTTCTTGTAATATACTAGTGTGTACAGTACCTACATCCAGTTTTACTTCAGCAGGCATAGCACACGAGCCGTAACAAAGTTGACTCTTTTTATCCTGCGAAACAGGAAACGCTGAAAGAGGTGTATTTTGTATACATAAACGTAGTAACGTTAATACTTTACGATGCCCGTGGACTAAGGTAGACTAGATGATGGATGTCTATAGAAATGTAATGAAATTATTTACAAGTACCGCCAACTCCGTAAGCTAATACCGACTAAATACCGCTACATAAGGTGCTTACGCTCGAAAAATAATGATGTGATTGAATCATTAACACCACCATTACAAGAGTTGTAGGGAGCATCACAAACCTATATCTAAGTAGATTTCACAAAACAAAAATTTAAAACTAAGCGTGTAAATTTTTTCGTACCTAAAAGAAATATCTGTATTCTGTTGGCCAACTCTATATGTGGTATTCATACAAATCAGTATTGCACAATTACCCATTTTCGTTTCAAACTGACACGTGTCGCGGCACCTATTGGGCAGACTTGTTTTAGCTGGACTCAATTACGACTATCCGTCATAATTGTGTTGTAAATATGACATGCAAGGTAGGACGACTTGTGGCGTCTACTTGGCGTCTTTGAGGGAACCTATATTACTTGACGGGATGGCATTACAAATATTTATGATCTTTTTAAGGTTTAGGTACCAACGAAAATACCATTTATTATAACACGATGCGAGAGTTCCAAAAATATTGTTGTAATTTTCAGGTTCTGGTTTTTTATCTATAAAAAATAACAGAAATGAAAAATATCAAACGAAGTTATAGCTACGTTCTGAATGCTCATTTATTTATCAAAGCTGAGGAAACCTGTGTCTTCCCTTTTCGAAACGTTTCGTCAACTCTACAAATTGGTAGGTAGTTTGGGAGACCCAGTCAAAACACGTCTACAAATCCAATTATAGACTTTGAACTTACATCAATGCTTTGAACTAAATATGTGTACACGTAATAATATACGTACATTTCGTACTTTTATTATGTGCTCATTTTTTACCGCCATATTTTTTTGCTGTTCCTCGCAATTTCACCCTCGGTTTCGCTGTTTTCCTGTGTTTTAGGAAGATAAAAAGTGACTTCTGTCCGTCATCATAACGGACACTACCTACTTCTTTGCCAAATCTAGCTAATAAGTTCAGTTCAGTCGTATATCGCTAGGATGATGCCGGTGAGTTGGGCCTGCACATGCTCCAAGTCACCGACTGGTGAGAGACAGTGCTCGACCAGGACCGATGGCGTTCTCTGGTATCGTAAGGCTAAAACCAACTTTGAGTCGCTGCGCCAGCAGAGTAAGTCACTTAGTCGTGAAAAGCAAACATACCAGTACAAATTGTGCGAGCAGTAAGGCCTATCTCGTCTAAGTCAGAGGTCCCGGGTTCAATATCCGGGCGTGCAGTAGTAATTAATAAAATTTGAATTTGTGCTGATGATTCCGATGTTAGTTGATCGTGTCTCTGTATGGTCATGGCATATCCAACACAGGGAATCCCAGGGAGGAGAAATTAGTGGAAAACCTTATAAGGGCAGAGGATCATAGAAACAGAGTTAACAGAGTTAATTACTGTCACATTTCGAAAAGGTACATATTAGTTTGATGTGTAGAATAGAAACTGTACCTACCTAAAGGGTTCATAAAACTATCGAGGGTTTACCTCATTCATTATTTAGTAAAGGACCGCGCGTAAAGCGACAAAGCTGACCTATTCCCGGGAGATTTTCTTATCAGAGACCCTATCGGTCCCTATTTTAATAATTAATAATGAGGTTAAATAAAATAGAGTATTCAGAGAGTGAATTTTTAAGCTAATACTAAAGGTCACCTTGCATGATCAGTTCTGCTAAACTGACGTAAAACTATACTGTGTGTGGATTTATTATGACCTCTATCTATCTCTACGCTTAAATGTCACGATTGGAGTGACTAAAGTGATTCAAAATAAACCTCAGAAATAAACTGTTCAAAATTTATTGTTTATTTCATTTCAATTAAATCATATTTATTTTAATATCATAATAATTTCAAAATTTACATATATTTTATTTAAAATTAATTTCATTAGTACAAATTGATATAACGAATTTTTTGTTACAGATTTAATTACTTTTTATTTCAGGTTAGGTTAATTTTGTTCTTTTATGTAATTAATATCTAAATTCAGGTTAGGTTCAAATTAGAATCACAATTATCTATAGAGAAAATAGTTTAACCAAAATCCTTATTGTACTCGAAACGACGTAGAAGCGGAATTACACTAGAAATTCGACATATACAAAGTACAAATAATTATTGCCCTCCAACACGTCATAGAATTTGATCCTGCCCTATTTCATAGATGACTTGCATAGGTCTAAAATATAAAGTTTTTGGTTTGTTTACTGATTTAATACCTTAGTAGTAAGAAAACGTATAATATCTTCTTTTCTTTTTCTTTTTTGTTTGTCGGCTGGTTACAGATTTTAGAAAATCCATTATTTTTATCTCTAACACGACCCACCACAATTCAGTCAGAATATATTCCACTGGCATTCCAGATAGGTTGCTCGAGATTTAAAGTGTGAATATTTATTGCCCAAATCTGATATTACATGAATTATCGTATTTTAACAGTCTATGCCCAGCTTTTGTGTAAGGTACTAATTTTTAAAAGTACGGCTATTAATTCTTATTAAATGAGTCATATATACTCAATTCTGTTTGTAATTGGATTTCATAAAAAGGCTACAATTACCAATAATTAAATGAAATCGATCTTGCTTAGGTTCTTATTACTGGGGAGACTCATTTTCTGGTTTTAAGGTATGTCTTTAATTACAATTTAAACAATCGTATATCCCTAAAAAATCCCTAGTTCAGACTAAGTTTCTTGGTCCTGAGCATTAGCGCAAAGTAGCGTCTATCCGTTTTTTATCGGATACATTTCGGATTTGAATTAATTAAACGGAATTGTATTTAAATTAAAAGACATCCAAATTTTAATAGAAAGGATAGTTGGCGAACCTACCCGCTTGGAATCCTGTAATAAAAAAAAACTTTAAATGCAAGCCCGGTGCAGAACTGCAATACCTCTGGACACTGAGAGCAACTTCTGCGTACTTAGGGAACACTGCCGGTTCTTGTAAATAATGTCATAGCATTTGTATAGACATCCATCATCTAGTCGAACTGCGACAACGGACAATGCAGTGTTCAAAATGTTAGGAATTAAAATAATGTAAAATACACGCAATAAAATCCTTTATAAATGTTTAATTTTCAATGTGTAATAAACGCGATAACCTAAGAAATCATTATTATTACATATGTAGTGAAGTGTAACTTTACTTATCTCATTTGTTATTTATTTCTTCTTTAAAGTCATCATCATCACCAGCGTCTTCAGCTAGAAGACGTCCACTACTGAACATAGGCTTTTTCCCTAACTTAGAACTCCACACTTAACGACAGCCTGCCATCTGTAGTGAACCGAATGCCCGCGACTTCTTAAAATTAACAGTCACGAATCGCACACTTATTGGCATTTTGTTCCATGTACTATAAGTTAATAGTACATGGAGTCTATGACCTCCATTACACTGCAAGCGGGAGTGCCTCGCAACAATTATTCAAGCAATAACTTAACGCGAAAGTTCAGGGTGGCTGTGTCACGTCTCCTGGCTCATGATTAACGAGCCGAATTTTCCTCATACGATGTGAACTTTTTGATGAACGAGTAAACAGTTGCCGCTGATTGAATTGTATGTATTATTTTATTCCAAACTTTTCCCGACAATTTTTGTATGCTAAGCGATGCGTTTGTTTAACAAGGGAACCGAGCATTACTATACTTACTTCCTATATCCATGTGGTCTATTCTCGACTACATCGTCGCTCACCGGGTGAGTTAGTGTATAATCAAATAAAAAATAAACATCATGACGAATATAATATAAATATGGTAAATAATATCTAGAATAGTAATTCTTACTACCCATTTTGTATTAGGCTATTTGAGTGAGACATTCTGTGCCAGTACAGTAAAGTCTGGACCGCATTCTGGAAACTACCTCAAACCAATAACCAAAACTAATAATCAAAAACGTATTCGCTATAAACTTCCAGCCAACTGGTAAAATTATACCATTCTCTAATAAACCACTAAGAAGACATTCATATAATCGAGAAATATTTGAATTCCCTTATGCTCTAATTAACGCCGAGACAAAAGGAAGAGCGTGGGATTTATTACGCTGTGTCGTACAATTTGTCTCAAACAGTGAGATTATTACGTAGTATTGCCATTTATTGTATTTCCCGGAACTAAACAACAGCCACATAGTACCAATTATCCAGGAAATCAATAACGGAATAAAAAAGAGTAGCATAACTATTTTTGCTGTTATCAGCAAATAGCTTTGGCAATGAAAGCTCGAAAAGTAGTTCTAGAGGGAAATGTTGTACCTAAGTGCGAGATTTGATTGCAGGGATTTGTTGAAACTAGATTAAGACGACATACTAAAAGTCCTGAAGTTTTGGATGGAAGGCAAAGGCAAAGGAATTCACGAAGAAGTTCGAGTTTTATAGTAATTTGTTTACATCTTGAAACCGGCTTGCCGCCTTAAGAGCTGACAAAATCTTAAAACACAATTTTATACAAAATACATTTAATTTTTACTAGAATTACCTATTTTGACTAGGGTATACAATAGAAAGCTTCATCATCATCAGCCTGAAGACGTCCTCTGCTTGACAAAGGCAGGATGCCGTTCAGTGTGGAGTTCTAAGGGGAAGGCCTTAGAACTCCAAACTGAACGGCAGCCTGCCATATGCAATGCCCGTGACATTCACGATGTTGTCGGTATCTAGTGGGAGGCCTACGCTGCGTCTTCCGGTTCATTGTCTCCACTCAAGAACATTTCGTCCCCATCGGCATAAGTACAACTTATTCTGTTTCAGGTTGATAATTTACTAGGTAACAAAACCACACATGAGGAAAAATACAAATATATAATAACATGAAACTCCTGAAGGAACGACGAACATTTTAAATACAGAAACAGACGTGGTTTTCACACATATTTTTTTTAATTCATTTTTATAGTCGGAGTGACTGGCTTAATCTTACGTGAGTAATTCCCGTGTAATATAGATATAATTTAAAATATACTTCATAAACCTTCCAGCTGATAACACCAAGCAATGTTCATTCAAAAACACGGTTCAAATTATGTCTGCATATAGTCATGTAGTGCTATGTCAAACTGTCCAATATGAGTTGTAGATCCCTAGGGATTCCGGCGTGAAACGTTGCGGCGCAGAACGTTTCCTGCCTGTTGTTATGGAGCAATCATTGACAACTATTTTTTGGGACTCTTTTTTTTCTGTAGTGACAACTCTGACTATAATGTATGGAATTTTTGTGATATCTGATGTTTTGTTTACATTATACGAAAATTACTCACGTAACATTAAGCCGGTTATACAGACTGGTTAGGATACATTAGGTTCGACAAAGCGAAATTGCTGGCATGGTAGAAGATATCTGTGCCTCGTAAAGTCAGAGAAGATATCGGATCTGTAGATATACAAATTTATTGAGGTGTAAACTTAATAAGGGAACAATCAGGTTACCCTATTTTATCGACAATAAAAAATATGGGGTTCACATAAAAACTAGATACAGATTTAAAAAAAACTACTACCATTTTTAGAAGCGTCAATGCTTGTAAATGCTGGTTTTTGCTTGCAATTTTTTTTAGGGTTCCGTAGTACTATAAGGAACCCTTATGAGTTAGTTATGTCAGTCCGTCTGTCTATCTGTCCGTCTGTCCGTCTGTCCGTCTGTCCGTCTGTCCGTCTGTCCGTCTGTCCGTCTGTCCGTCTGTCCGTCTGTCCGTCTGTCCGTCTGTCCGTCTGTCCGTCTGTCCGTCTGTCCGTCTGTCTGTCTGGTCTGTCCGTCTGTCTGTCTGGTCTGTCCATCTGTCCATCTATTTAAGGCACTGGTTAACATTTAAGTAGCCACACATGAACTAATACTTTATAATCGACTTCTTATTTGTGTAAGATTCAGGAATTATGGGGATAACCATATGTGACGATGTGACGTCAATGTGAGTGGGTCGTTGTCCTTGGATCTCGGGTAACACTCGCCAAAGTCACCGATACGTGTTACGAATTTTGGCTGATGGTTGCCTAAAGGCATAAAGCTTTGACGCAACGAGGTCGTCTCTGGCTGGCAAAGCCGTAACCCCTCATGGAGCTAATGGAAACTAATAGCTATGATATTTGATAACTGAACCAGCTCTATAATATTATGGAAAAGGAAACAAGGATTCGCTTTTCTTCAGTAATTCTGTAAAACGGAGCCGGACGGATCAGAGTTTTCTAAATGTTTTTTTTTTTTTGTTTTGTTGTAACTTTTAGTAGTTATAGGAATCATTTTCATTTTTTTTTCTTTGCACACACTTTGTTTTTCTTTTATGTGTCAAAATTATGTAAATATATTTTTCGTCAGTATATTTAATTTAATAGGAAAAATGTACATATGCAAATTGATTCCTGACATTTTTACAAACTAAAATATTTATTAGTCTCCAAATTAGGTCAATGATAAAATTACATTACATTTAATTTAATACAAATTAATTATAAAAATCAAAAATTAAATTAAATTGATAATTAAATGACACTTGCACGAGCAAGTTCTTTCCCGGTTAATTTTAAAAAATATAGTTGATTGAATCAGGCGTCACTTTGCGGAGGTCCATTTTTATTTGTATGTGACGAATTTCTAATGTAGGTAATTTAAGTTACAAGGCCAATAAAAAAACATATTTTTTTATTTTTTCAGGTGGATAAGGATACAACATAGATCTTACTCTGTTTTGCTGTTTATTTCTGATTAAGTTATCTTCCATTTATTTGTTGTATGCATTCGTTGTTGCCACAGTTGTTGCAATGTCATTAATGACATCTACCTTCTTTTTGATATTTATTTGGTGGGAGTGGAATTATTGTCAATGATTCTGTTCTCTCATTCAATGCCAATGTAAAGGAATTATTAGATTACTCCATGGATATGTACCCTTTGTAAATATGGATCGTTTCTCCATCTTGTGCCTACTCGGTGCTCCGCTTCCGGGTAAATATAATACTTAATTTAATATTTGTCGTTTCAACACGCGAGAGTTAATTAATTATTTATTTAACGGGGAAGGTAACTACACAATTCCGCTTTACTAAATAAGCCGTTTTACTTAAAGTTGTACCCATAACGATTGTCCTTGAAAACTTTGCAGATAACAAACTATTTGGCAAAAAAATTGCTAAGCCTTGATCACTGCCTTGACTTATCTATTTTCTCTCGTATTTTGTATTATTTGTTGACAAATCCGCCATAGTAACACGTATTTTGTGAAAGTTTAAACCGGTTATCTATTACGATTCTAAAGATATGCCTAGTTCTTTATAAATAGGACAGACGTAGCCGTAGTAATAGGGTCCATTGACACCCTTTGGGTACGGAACTCTAAAAAAGTGAACCTATCTCTTGAATATCTGAATTTTCAAGCACACACTGTGTGGAAATGAATTACGTGTGGGTGACGAGTTGTGGCGAGTTACAGATGATTTATTTTATGTTTAATAGCCCTATGTACTTCTCTATCTCTATCTCTACATAGTATAAATTGAAGTCGCTTTCCGCGTCTGTCTGTCTGTCTGTATGTCTGTATGGCCGCTAACTCATCCTAAACCACGCAACGGATTTTGATGCGGTTTTCACCTTCAGTTAGATACATTTTCAAGGAAGGTTTATATATATATATATAACTAGCGACCCGCCCCGGCTTCGCACGTAAATTACACCCGTGCGAAGCCGGGCGGGAGGGTCGCTAGTAATGCTATAAGAAGAATCTGTGTCCGTATTTTTGTATTATTAATCCATAAAATCGTCATTGAATTCCAACATTCGACTGATGCTTGGTGCTGGAATGGAAAAAAACTGAAACATGGTATTTTATTCAACGACAACGCACAGCCTAAACAAAGCTAGGGTCTAGAAGCATGGAATTTTGCACAAGTGTTCTTTATATGGCAATTTATTTATATTAAAATTATTCTTATTTATTCTTATAAATTACTTTGACATTAGATTTTAATACCTTTTTGAGTAGATACTAGGAACAAATATGACCAGTAATTAGTGTCACCATTAAAATTGTTTATTTTATTTATTTTATTTTATTAATGAACACCAACATGATGTACGCCCTTACTTTATATGACGGAGACAAGGTACAAGACTTAAACTAAACGCCACCACAATTATAGGTGCAGACTACATGGTTATAAAAAGCGAGAGTTTTTGGAATAGAAGTTAGTACATTATACATTAAGAATTCAATAAATTATTGACTGAGTACATTATACATTAAAAATTCAATAAATTTTTGACTGAATAAAGGAATCAAGAAAAAAGAGAAAATCATCACTTATTAAAACAGTTTGATAGTTTGCTACGAATAGATAGTTTGAACCTACCCACGCCACTAGCGAATAAGTCCACTACATCATCTCGGCAGAAAACATTAAACTCCCTGGCTAGTCTGTTAACAGGGGCATTTTTGCCCAGATTCGTTTTCCAGTTAGAGCAGCTCAGAAGCTTGTAACGCGATGGTCTAATCGACCTAGTTGGCGCAGAGAAGTTCAAAATAGCTAATAGTTCCGGGGTATCAAGTAAACCATTAGCGAGCTTAAACAGAAACTGTAGGTCCAGCATGCGTCTTCGATCAGAAAGGGAATCCATATGAAAGTACTTCAATCTGTCGGGGTAGCTTTTTATAGATTTGGCTAAATTACATGAGTAAGTGAGATGCCACAGGAAGCGTTTTTGTATGCTTTCGAGTCTTTTGGTATAGATGTCGTAAAAAGGGTTCCAGGCTACGCTGCAGTACTCCAAGCAACTGCGGACCAGCGAGTTAAAAATAAGTATTTTAGTTTTAGGGCTTTTAAAGTCTTTGGAGTTGCGGAGCACAAAGCCCAGGGACCTGAGCGCCTTTGAGCAAATGTTATCAATGTGTAAATTCAACCTTAGTTTTCCATCGAGCACTATTCCCAGATCTCTAATACTGTCAGCCTCGCTCAGCACGAGATTATTAATTTTGTATTTATTATGAGCATATTTTACCTTTCTAGAGAATTGAATGGAGTAGCACTTAGCTACATTAAGTTCCATCCCATTTGATTGACACCATGAGATGAGACGATCGAGATCAGCCTGCAGAAGTTTCACATCCGACGTGCCATTAACAACTTTGAAAAATTTCAGATCATCCGCAAATAAGTAGTACTCGCAATGGTGAAAACAATCACCAATATCATTAATAAATATGTTAAAAAATAGCGGGCCTAAGTGAGAGCCTTGTGGGACTCCTGAAAGCACCGAGAAAGTGTCAGATGAAAAACCACTAGCCACAACCATCGACTCCCGAGTAGTCAAGTACGATGCACACCAACTCAGTAAGGGCTCAGAGATGCCATTAGCAGAGAGTTTCTGGAGCAGTGTCTGGTGGTTCACGCGGTCGAACGCCTTGCTGAAGTCGGTGTAAATTGCGTCAACATTCGAACCTCTGTCAACCTCCAGGGAAACATCGTTAATAAAAGAGACCATATTAGTCGCAGTCGACCTAGACTTCATAAAACCATGCTGACGAGGGCTAATTATACATTTAAAGTGCCATGCCAAAATAGGGTGTATCATTTGCTCGAAGATCTTAGCAAATACAGGGAGTATGGAAATGGGTCTGTAGTTCTTAATGAGCTCTTTAGGGCCATCCTTATGCAAGGGCACAACCAACGCTACTTTCCAGGCAGAAGGGAAAACGCCAGCACTCATAGATTTATTAAAGATTAAGCGCAAAGGATGCGCAAGTGCTGGTGCACACCTTGCTACAAAAATAGCCGGGATACCATCAGATCCTGCTCCCTTACTACTGTCAAGTCTTTTTAACACCTTGATAACCTGATCATCTTTAAATTGTATTGTTGTTAGATAATTATTGGTTGACTTGGAAACAGGGTTGTTAACAGGATTGTTGTCATTGAGTAGCGGACTGCTAATTGTGCGATTGTAAACAGAGGAAAAGTTTTGGGCAAAGAGATTACAAATATCTTTACCATTACAGGCACACTTGTCACCTAAGTTCATCTGTGCAGGGTAATGACTTTGATTTTTCTTCTTGCTTTTAATAAAGTACCAGAAAAGTTTAGGATTAGAATGTAGGTTCGATTCAAGGCGAGCTATGTAGGTATTATAACAAATAGTAATAAGGCGTTCCGAACGCTTCTTGAGCAGTTCATATGATAACTTATCAAGAGGGTTATTATTGAATTTTTTTAATTTGTTTCTGTATTTAAGCTTTTCTTTTAAAAGGTTTATTAGGTCACGAGAAAACCAAATAGGGTACTTTTTAGCTCTTGGCTGTGATCTTGGAACATACTTTTCTATTAACTCTCGAAGATGCTTGTAAAAGAGCGAAAGCATATCATTTACCGACGCGCAATCTACAAATAAGTCGTCCCAGTTCATACCGTTAAGGTCTCCGATTATATTGTCATAGTCCGCCTTAAAAAAGCAAAATTTTAAAGTGTTGTTAGGATTTAACTTTTTCTTCTCAGCGTGAAAACATACATTGAAATTGATAGGTGGGTGATAGTTATCAACTACAGAGAGCGGACTAGTGTTAATATGCAAGTTCGAGATACAAGATTTGTTGCTGAGTACCAGATCCAAAATTTTGTTATCCCTATTAAGAGTATGATTGTATTGATGTAGGTCGTTCAACCTACCGAAATCAAGGAGCATGTTAGCAAGTGCATTCTCGCAAGGCTCGCCAATAAGTGACCCACTACTACTATCGATCTTCCAGGAAATGCATGAAAGGTTGAAATCACCAAGAAATATGACATTATTAAAATCATTTGTTTCCATTACTAGATCAGACTTGTTAAGGAATTCCTCCAAAGAGTGAAGTTTAAGGGGTGAACGTAGGTAAACAGTACAAAAATATAAATGCTCGATCCGACCCTTGTCGTTGAGACACTCTATCTGCAGCCAGAGGTCCTCACAGTTAGACTCACAGTACTGCAGACGCCTGGAACTGAGTTGCTTAGAAACTGCCACAGCTACCCCCCCTCCGTCCTTTTTCCCATGGATTCCACTAGACTCTCCATCTCTTCTATAAACTACATAACGGCTATCGAACAACTCAGAATCGAAAATGCCGCTGTTACACCAAGTCTCCGTTAGTGCAATCACATCAAAATTATTACATACAACATTATTAAACAAGTCAATAGTTTTTAGCCTTAAGCCTCTTACATTTTGGTAATAAACTTGTATCATGTAGTTATTTTAGATAGATTAAGACAATTTTTATGTTACTGTTGTCAGGATTGACCTACAAACTTGAGAAATTTAATTAATTAAATTATATGTAAGACACTGTTTATCACAATACTTATGGATGAGCTGACTTGACTTTTTTTTTTTCCTTCCTTAGATCACGAAGTTACTACAACAATATTTGACTTAAATTACAATATAGATCCCAATTATGTTACATACAGTCTGAGTTAATAAAGTATGAATTGGATTACAAATAAGGTACTGCTTTTAATTGAAATTGCTTAACCTTCCTTTAAATGTTGATAATACTGAGCCAAGGTAATAAAGAAAAAATTACCAAATCAAGAACTTCCTAAGATTGATATAGCTTAACCCAAACAGATGTTGACATTACAGAACCAATGCAAGAATCAATTAACAAGTTAGATATTTCTTATAGTTGAATTGGCTTAACATTAAATGTTGATATTACAGAAACAATGTAAGTATGAATCAGCTGGCAGATTAATATACCTTTTGGGAAAACTTTACTTCTTGAGATGATGAAGCTATTAAATAAAAATTAAATTACAAGTTATGCACTTTGTTTGACCGAGCAACCCTAACTTATGAAGAAGTCAACAGCTGAGACAAACAAAATATAATTATTTATTGTTATGTAAGAGGACTCTTGAATATTTGTTGGTGAGGCCGAAGGCCGATCCCTACGCGTACAAAGCTACGGACATTTATCTAGTGTACCATAAATTAACATGTTATATAACGGAACTTTTATACGGCTGAACAAACTTTCATGAAACATATCTAAGAACAAACTCAACCTAAACAATAAAAACATT
The DNA here is from genome assembly GCA_932305915.1 of Agriopis marginaria. Taxonomy (NCBI): domain Eukaryota; kingdom Metazoa; phylum Arthropoda; class Insecta; order Lepidoptera; family Geometridae; genus Agriopis; species Agriopis marginaria. The sequence goes on from OW029926.1 coordinate 7,772,395, forward strand.
TAAATCGTTGGTCCAGCCGTTTAAAGTTCAAAGTTACAATGCCACAGACAGATACACACACACACACACACACACGCGCAGACACATCGTACTTAAATAAAAAAATAATTCAAAAAAAGCTTTCTCGTTTGTTTCGTATTCTTCTCAACAAACCCTTTCATTTGATACCCATATTATGGGGGTGCATAAAAAATAACTGGCCCACCGTCTTTGGGAGACCGCCATATTGGGTTTAGAATGACGCAATTTAGCTAACCTTGCATGGTCATCCAAACTAAATGTGTAAAAAAAAATACAAAAAAAAGGAAAATTTCCATTCAATTATTAGGGACTAGTAGGCCGCCCCTGCTTCGCACGGGCGAAGCCGGGATATTTTATAGCCTATGTCAACGAGGGATAGTGCAGCATCCCAACAGTGAAAGAATTTTTCAAATCGGTTCAGTAGTTTCGGAGCCTATTCTATGCAAACAAACAAACAAACAATCAAATCTTTCCTCTTTATAATATTAGTATAGATAGTATAGATAACTATTTTAAAATTCAATTGCTAGATTTTACCATATTATACAAGGCAAGTTAAATAAAAGCCAAAGTCGCCGAAAACAACTTATTTTGCATGCAATAAAGCAATAAGTTACCAAGAAAGTCAAATAATCTTCAATGAACTGATCATCTCTGATATCAGCAATAGCTCGAAGATATCAACACGATACGTTTTCGCAACGAATTGCTTCACTACTTTCATGTCTCGTGCTTACTTCGACAGTCGATACGAGTATAAGTATAAGTATGCCAAGTCATGGCAGATTTTCCTGAATCGAATGTGCTGAGCCGAATAATTGAACACGATTTGTAAACTCACATTGGCAATGCGCTTTCGATTCCTAGAAACTTTCCTTCACAAATGTGTACAATAATACTTTTACATTAGGCATACAAGTATTTACCTAAGCTTATACCTTTCCCCCTTATAAATAAACGAACGCGCATAAAACGCCTATTGGCTTATTTATTTGGAGTGCTTTCTCTATAACATGTTGAGCTGGCTCGAATAAGCTAAAAGACGGATTGTATATTCCATGGTTGCTCCCCGTATTTTTACCCGACTGCGTAAGAAGGAGAGTTATGTTTTTCGAGTGTATGTTTGTATTGTTGATGGTTTCTTTGCAATGCCCTACAGCCTAAACGGCTTAAATGATTTCGACATGTGAGCAGTGACGTAACTAGGTAGCCAAAGTCCCTGGTGCAAAAAAGAATTGGGGCTCTATCTGAACTGGTTAGGTTTTATCAATAATATGAATTTATATCAATACTCTAAAGGTGCAAAGCTACTGTATGCGTATGAGTTACATTCTGAAGGTGGGAGAATTTACGTAAGTTCATTTTGAGGTTTATTGGTTAGGGTCCGAGGGCCCCCTGTGCTTGAGGGCCCCGGGTGCACGGTACCACCTAGCCCTCCGATAGCTACGCCACTGGAGATGTCATTTGAATTGTTTTAAGAGTTAAGAGTGATTTAGGGTCAAGGACGTTATATACCCTATTATATATAGTACTAGCGACCCGCCCGCTTCGCACGGGCGTAATTTACGTGCCAAGCCGGGGCGGGTCAGTTGTTATATGTATAAACCTTCCGTGAAAAATTATCTAACTGATGGTGGAAACTGCATCAAAATCCGTTGCGTGGTTTGGGAGGAGTTAGCGGCCATACAGACAGACAGACGCGGAAAGTGACTTTTATTTATACTATGTAGAGAAGAGATTATAAAATTGATATTATAGGTCCACGAACTCGGAGATCCGTTCGCTTTGTCAACTTATACAATTTATTTTGTCAACTCTTACTTAAATAAGTAACATAAATCTAGTAATATTACAAGAGGAAAAGGTAGAACTCTTTACTGTTTCTTTATAAAGGCTCATTTAACTATTTTTGCTATTTGTGCAGCCGCTTAGGCGTAACAAGGTAACAAACAGTTAAAATGAGTCACAGTTACTTTCGCACTCATACTCGAAATATACTACAACCTATAAAACATTTTTTTTTCAAGGTGCAATCTTCCAAAGATCTAGATCTAGATCAAGACCTTTCACATAACCTGGCTGCATTGAGGTGTAGCCAGGTTATGTGGGATTACACCCATCTAAAACCCCCCTGGTGATCAGCGTTAGTGCGTGACAAGAAGGCTCCGGGATCTCCAGAAGAACGCACTGGAGCCCTCGGCACTGCGCTACGTCTCCTCCCGAGACAACCGTGTTGTCTCATACCTATAAAACCTAATAAGAAAATTGTTTTCTTATTTTCTCCTAAATGTTGTGCTACTCAATGACAAATGCGCTTCGCTCCCTGGGCCGTGGCTACAGCGACATCGCAGATTGTATCTTCATCTCAGACGGATACTTAGTAAACTTCTCTCTGGTTATAAATGGTTCTATTTGGTATGGGATCGGCACGGTATATTCAAATCCCTGCTGTACAGGCCCTGTTTTTACTATGTTTTAACACGATTTTAGACCCGGACGCAAAAAGAGGGGTATAAGTTTTACTTGTAAAAAATTTTTCTTTGACGAATCACTGGTGTATTTCCGCTTTAACATCGCATTAAGTAGGTACAATAAGGTTTTTTTTAAAGTTAAAACTTTTTTTTTTTTACTGTAATAGCAATAGCATATTTGCGCAACAAGGTTACCATATTTGCGCCGTTTGTGCTGTTCCGCTGATTGTTTCAGGTTAATTATAATGGTGATCTTTTTTTTTACATCACGCTAATGTTTGACCGTAATCTCACCTGATGAAAAGTGATGATGCGGTCGAAGGTGGAGCACGTTTGTCTAGTAATGACATATTATTAACCCTATAATTGAACACTGCAAGATCTACGGAAACACAGACAAAGGAAAGGCGTTCAATTGTTTTGCAGTGAGGCGAAACGCTTGGTACGAATTAATGTTATTTCGACTTTATATTATTTTGGAGCTTAACGGGCGGTTATCCGAGTCGCGTAGGCAACAAAACGCTCCCTCAGCCCCCGCCAAGTTATAGCGACGATGTATTTTTCCATGCTAGAGTCAGGACGCCCGCGGGGGGAGTGCAACGACAAAAACGAGCATAGGTCCGACCTCGATGACGCCTGGCGCGGCACTGAGCGCGGCGCGCCAAAATTCTCGCGACCTTTTTACGGTTTTAATTTCACTAAAAAACTAAACTATTCACTATCAAAATTCTATCCAAATAAAAAAAAATTGAATAAAATTGCCTTTCAGTACATGCAATTTCCAGGTTGTTACGAGCTTTCATTAGAGCATAAAACGAAAAAAATAAACTGAATCGACTTTGTTTCAGTTTTTTTTTTTTTGATCGAGGTAAGTTTATTCTATCGTGTTTTGAACCAAATCACAGACTCTAACACAAATGTATATGTGACATGTATTTTTTACCAGCTCAAATATTGTAATTTAACTGATTTTTTTTATTTAAAACCGTCAAATTTGGTATAAGAGGCTCTTAAGCTCTATTGCCTTCTGACTTTTCACCGGTTGTAGGAACATTCGACGCTATGTGAACAAGCAGCAAGAAAACTGTTTTTTCATGCATAATGCAGGGTCACGTAGCACCACTTCCCATGCGATATGACAAGCCTTAGGACCATCGCCGTGAGTTGTTATAGACCGACGATATTATGACATAACCTTAAAAAACCTTTCATAGTATCCCATTTGTATATAAAGCATCCTATTTATATAAAGAAAGCAATGAGGATAATCATAAGTCGACAATTTGGTGGCTTGTTTACAACACGCAAGACAGTTATCTGTATGGGAAATATCCTGCAACCTATGCCAAATTAAATCCAATGGGCATCGAGAAGAACAGAGTTGGAATAATTAGAGTAGTGAAGATTGATGAAGGAAAAAACACATATGGCCCCTTTTTCGTTGCTGGTAACACCATACACCCCGTCTCTACAAATAATTACATACTTGTATAGCTCTTCGCAAGACATCTAGGCAACCGTCACTTTGTAGACATGGAACCAGGGTACATGAACTTTTCGCTTGGTCACAGTATACAGTACAGCAAAACAACTACTAGTAAGAGTCTTATGGTGGAACTTTCCACCTATGACGGGAAATTCAAATTTCAAACAGTTTTTATGTCCTTGTAGCTAGGCCGAGTAGTTATTGTAAGCGATCATAATGTTTGCGCAAATTGATTATTATTCCTTCAAAAATCATGTAAATTTATTTATCTCTAATGCACATTATTACTTACATATGCCAAATTTTTAAATAATTTTTTGCTGTTTCAAACTGTTTATTGGCAAATGTAAGTAATGTAGTAGTAATAAGTAACGAACCGGAAGACGCAGCGTAGGGAGGCCTCCCACTAGATGGACCGACGACATTGTGAGAGTCGCGGGCATCCAGTGGATGCAAAAGGCAGGCTGTCGTTCAGTGTGGAGGTTAAAGGGGGAGGCCTATGTTCAGCAGTGGACGTCTTCTGGCTGATGATGATGATGATGATGATGAATAAGTAACGCGCCAGTTACTGATAAATAGCTGTACATGATAATGTAAAGAACAACCAACGATTTGACCAAACACTCTGTCATTTTACAATAATTACCCGACCTAGATACAAGGACAAAAAATTGTTTGAAATTAGAATTTCGCGCCATAGATGATACGTACCACCTTAAGCCTGCGTTCCCTGCCAGAGCTATAAATATTATCTCTTGGTCACTTTCATCAAAAGATAGTAAGATAAAAAAATCAATCAATCAATCAAAATAATTTATTTGCTAGAATATATAGAGCTAGGTACATGATAGGTCAAGTTAAAATAAAGTTGCTCTATATCCAACCTTTAAGTTGTGCAAATCAATGTGTATTAATTCAAAAAACGAGTAGACATTATCTGTAAATAACAGTTTTAATATTTTAAAGCAATTTTCACGACGACGTGATCTTACGACGTTTTGCAATCACCTAAACAGATACAGGTATCCAAACCTTGTCATTTTTCTAAGCAAGTGATCAAAAGCATAACATTTCTTAAAAATCAAATTTACAAAGTTTAAAAAATATTCTAGCAAATAAATATTCTTGGTAGCTTTTCCAGGCAATTTTCATACTTCTTAGAGAGTCTTCCTGCGTTTCACACTAGTGCGGAATTTCATTTAAATGATGAATGGATTTAAAATGCTACGGCGAAGTATAGGTAGGTTTGGTGCCGCCGTGATTTGTGGCACTAATTTGGGTAACACCCAAGAAAGCAAGATGCCTCCAAGAAAGGGAGGGGTAATCTCGAGAGGTTTCATGATAAAAAGTAATAAACTATGTGACGACAAGGAAATTCTCCAACACTGGCAAATTAATTGCGCTGAGAAATTTATGCGGAAGAATAAACTTTTCTACCCGATTTTCGAACGCTGGTCATCTTGATTTATTTTTCATTTATTAGTCAAAGCGGATCTACTAACATCATTAGTTAATGACACTGAGATGTAATAGAATTTATTTTTTGCGGTTATTATTATTACACAAAAACAGTTGAATTTCCATAGACCGTTGAAAGAAAGACAATCTAAATCAAACCCACTAGGTTGGCAGCGTACCCAACTTCTGGCGGAATTACCACGCAAAAGGCAATGCATATGCGTTATGCCTTGAAAACTCCAGCATTTTGCAGCAGCATTTCAAATAAATTAGAATATTATTTATTCGATTGTAATAAAATGTACGTAGAATTAACTGTGGAACTTCGCATACTCTTACGCCTTAGCGGTATAGAGGCCTTAGGTAGGTAGGCATGGTAGGTAAGTAAAATTTTGACAACTTCAGGGGCCTCATTTAAAAAAAAATTGAGAGTACCAAGATTATGCATTTGGGAGTTTGCTGAATATGTATAGGTGAAGGACGGTGTCAATGTGTCAAACATAAAACGGACGACGTGCTACCACTGATCCAGAATGGTCATTGCACCCAAGGGCGGATTTGGGGGTCGGAGGGTACGGGGCTACGTGCCCCCGGCGGTACCACGACCAGTACCCGACAGACCAGACGGTATTTTTGTGTACTATGGAGATACCATCACAGTACATACTAAGAAGCAAATCAAATTACCAGAGTTGTTAAAATATATGAATAAAATAACAGAAAGACCTTGATTGAAACTCTTGTCTAGTCCTGGCTGGAATTGCGAATTTTTTGCCAGTCAACCCCTTGTGCCCCCCCGAGAAAAAATCCTGGATCCGCCCTTGGTTGCACCCGATTATCTACTCGTGTCTAACCTATATGACACGACTCCACTTACAAAAATGAAACTAATGTAAGTAAGTTATGTATTCTTTCTTCTATCTGTGTTTATAAACATGAAATTGTTCAGGGAATACTAAAGTGAAATCCTCATATTGCTGGCCCATATGAAGAAAATGCTTGAGCGACAGTAATGACATCATCAGTCTACGCCATACCCTGCTTCAGATAAGATATGAGCTTATCACACAGAAACATAACAGCAATATTTGGCTGGGGCACAAATGAAAGCCATTGGATAAAATGGCAGCAAAATAAATCAAGCCATCAAATTGGCACGGAAGAACTCCGTAGAATAGAGAGTGCTGTGCGAATTAATTACTTGTTCGAAAAGGTTGTAGATTTTTAGGTTTCGTTATTTAGCGAGTGGACTTTCGACGCCACGCTCTACCAACACCGTGGAATGTGATATCTTTATAATGCCATTTTGTTATAAGAGACATAATAATATATTATTACTAGCGACCCACCCGCCCGGCTTCACACGGGTGTAATTTACATGCCAAGCCGGGGCGGGTCGCTTGTTATATATATAAACCTTCCGTGAAAATGTATCTAACTGATAGTGAAAACCGCATCAAAATCTGTAGCGTAGTTTAGGAGGAGTTAGCGGCCATACAGACAGACAGACGCGGAAAGTGACTTTAAATTAATACTATGTAGAGAGATAGAGAGAGATAATAAGCTTAATAGTAACGCTCACGGTGTTTTGTCTGGTCAATCCTTTGGTTGGGTGACCGCGATTAGTTGTTGTAACTAAATGCTGCCGTAGTTTGGCTTAAATGTTGAATTTTAGGTCCCAGTGATTTGAACTAGAAAACATCATGTCATGTCATAGGCATCCTAGCGACCTAAGCTTTGATATTAAACTAAGTCCAAACAAACAACAGAACTATTATTTTCTAGTTTTGGCGCTAACACGAAGAAAACTCGTTACCTCATTGTATTATTTCTCTATACTTGTGTATTTTCGAGTTTCAATGTTTAATTATGGTGGATTATTGCTTAAATGGTCATGTGAACATGTTTTTTTGTGTTGTTTCAAAAACTGAATAAAGGTCTCTAGTAAAGTATATTAGAGCACGACTTGGACATGACCATGACTTACGTTGCTTGACTGTAATTTTTACTATGACTTGTTTGATGATGATGATGATTTAATATTAGGTCCTTACATAATTATGAAATTGGCATTTTATTGAACTGGCCTCTTTGATCTCATAATTATAAGATACATTAGAAACTGGCGTTTGGTTAGGAATTTCAAATTCCAATTTATGTTTAATTTAAGTTCGTGTATTTAATTTTATGTTTTGAATTTAGTGATACATTAGTTTTTGCATCATTCGTTTTTTTTTCTGACGTTTTTCTGTTCGCAATATAGAAAAATTTAAAACCCTTTGCATGTAGATCGTCAAAGGGAAAACCATCGATACAATTATATTTGACTAGCTGTTGCCCGCGGCTTTGTACGCGTAGACTTTTATATAAACTTTCAACCCCCATTTGCCCCCTTTAATTCAGCCCGTTCGCAAAATTTTTTTTAGCGAATTGTTACACCCCATAAGGAATCTACCTGCCTAATTTCTGCTTCGTAGGTCAAGTAGTTTTCGAGATTTCGTGATGAATGAGTGAGTGAGTAGATGAATTTCGCTGTTATCTATAGGTAGTAGTTATATAGATTTATAAAGAAAGAAAAATATTTATTTATATTAATTTATAGATTAGCTATGTACCTACTATAAAAGAAACCAAGATACGTTTTTGGTTCCAACGTTTTCCAACGTGAAGAACCAGCGCTGTGGACTAATAAAACTTGAAACCCTTCAATACTTGACATCGAAAATGCACAAGATGTGGGACGCCAAATCATCTTATAAGAAAAAACAGTCAAAAAAAAAAACTTTACTCTAGCAAGCAATGCAAGCATTCTAGGTTAAACGCAAGCCGCGTTTAGCCTAGAATGCTTGTTGTCTTAATTATTTAGATGTAATTTATAACTAGCTAATAACCTTTTATTGGCATAATTATTATCTAAGAGTGATAAAATTGTCCAGCGTATCCTAGTGTTCCAGTAACACCAGTCTGATTATTACCATATTATTACGTTCCATGGCATCACTTTACATTATAACTTTACGACATGCGATTTGGAGCATAATTTTTCATTTCGCCGAACCTAATTTTCTTGGGGGAGCAATTGTAGTATTCATGAACAGCATGTCGATAAATCATGTCGAATTAAATTAGAGATTCAGCTACGGGTGGGCCTTCAGACGTTTATTGATCGACCCTTAACGTTACATTGAATAGTAAGATATTGGTAAGTACCTACTTATTCAGAGATAATGATTTAATATAGCGTTGACACCGACAACTGTGCGAAGCGGAGTAGGCGGAAATCGGTTAATAAAATCGCTAAGCCAAAAAAGACATCAGATTATTTTTTCCAGCTCCGTTCGTCTTTATCGAGCTGGCAACCGAAAAATATCGAAAAAATCAAGTAGGTAAGTAGCTGAATATTACACCATGCAAAATTCTGCGTATTTACCTATCCAGTAATCTAATATTTACATTATTTCGTCCAAAATTCCTGTATTTGATTGAACGTTAAACTTTTAATTAAAGGACGCGGTATTTTGAAAGCTTAATAGTATATTTCTCTATGCTATTATTTAGGTAGGTATATTAATTACAACCGTTAGCAGGAAGATAATGACAGAAATCAGATATCAGCTACGTCATTGACGTAGCTTCATGGAAATAACATTGTTTCCGTTTAAGGCGAAGATAGACCTAAACATTCAATAGCTGAACATTGAGCATTCGCCGGTTTTATTTTTGCAAAACATCTAGCCAAGAATTTCGTCGATAATTTTCTTCTATTTAATCGATCTTACGATCTTATACTCGTCAATATTTTATATCTTCCCCAAAAGGTCTTGACTTGCACTTAAGAAATAATCTCAATATAATAAATATTGATTAATAAATTCATTATGCCGGTAGCACCTGAACAGCGCAGCCGCGGCTCAGCTCAAGCACTGTTTACCTAAACCTAAATACCTAGTCGTTCATATTTTTTTCTATATCTGCATATATATAAATAAATATATATAAAAATGAATCCTTATTTACCTTGGTCACACCATAACTTGAGAACGCCTCTACCGATTTCTTTCACCTTTTTTTTAAGATTTCTATTTCTCTGTAAAAGGTTCTTACGGAAAGAAACATTAGAAAAATTGCCCAGAGAATTGGAAAATTTCAGAAACTTAACGACGATTTTAAATTCGCGCGTTTGACAGTTCTAAGACAAGACAACGTCTTCACTCTGTCGGGTCAGCTAGTATATTATAAAAAGTGCCATTGCTGCTTTTGGTCTGTAGAATTCTTCAGATATGTCAAGCATTTGCCTGATCATTCGTAACATTGCTCAATACACGTGGAAGCTCGAGTTTATCTGCGCCTTTAGATACAAGATCTAGATAGGTATAAGTCACACAATTACATAGCAACGCCTGTTTCTCGTAAATTGTAAGCAATCTGTCTAGTTTGTCTCTACTTAATGAGATAATTGTAGTAATAAGGAGGCGAAAGCCCAGAATTCGGTTCTCGAGCGTACTTAGGCGTGTCTAGGGGCAGCATTTAAATGGAAAAGGCTACGATTGTATAATTGTATTGTATTAGGTAATGCTGACACCTAGTATTTTAACATGAACGAGTATGCACGCAAAAGTAGCTATACCTAAAATCACATTCATAAGTTTATTTTTTTTATAAAAATGTAGAGACGAGACCTTGGTAACAAAAGCAACTTGCTTGTGTGTTTGTTCTTTTTCCCCATTAAATAGCCGGAACGCTTTTAAATAACAAATGGCAAAGATGTTTAGCATAAGGAACGATAGAGAGTTTTTTTTTCACCGAAAACGCTTAAAACTACCACAGGTACTTCAAAGCAAAGAAAGTTTGCTAAAATGCATGTGCCCCATTATATTCTCTTCGTAATTAACCCCACCCCTTGATTACGTTCCTGGCCCAGTGCTTACTTGTAATTTTTGTCGCATGACGTCGGTCGGGCCCGGAGCAAGCCGGAGCCCAGTTTATTTTTCATTACGCCGGGATCCCATTCTGTCCGTAATTAAAGAAAACTATTTAATTGAACACCAAAAACCCGCATTTACATGCTCACTAAAATGACTCATTTTTTACCGGCTTTAAAATAATAGCTCGTACAAAATTATTGATATTGCCGATTCAACAGGGGCTCGTACATAATAATTCGTATTATTACAGCTGGTTAAAAAAACGACTAATACCAAGTAATAAATATTTGTTAGGCCACCTCGAAAGAAAAAAAGAATCACATAAATTGGTTCCCAAACCATGGAGTAATCGGTGAACACCAAACATAACACATACACACACACACATACCATCAGCCATTAAATGTCCACTGCTGAACAAGGCCTCCCTCTTAGAGAGGGGTGTTGCCATAATCCCCACGCTTGGCAGGCGGCTTGGAGATCGCAAACGTTCACCGTGTACTAACAGGACGCTGCTGCCCATCCTCCGGCATTAAAATGTATTAAAAAAATATAAATTTTTATCTCATATTTTGCATTTTATTTATTAAAATAGAAGCTATTTATATACGCACATCATTTACATTTGCAATCCAATTAGGTATTTCACTTTGGCTTTCTGGCCTGCTGTCTATCCGATTTTCATTTGCAAACATAGTATTATTGATGGAGACATTTTGGTGTGCATTAAATATTTCTGAAGTCCAGTTAAATATTTCCCGTAATTAAACACGATGTCATGGCCTACTCGATCCGCCTTCGCGTCCTATACCGTTTAATAGGGAAACTTTTCGAGGACGTCATGTTGGCATTCCTGTTTATATTATTTATTTTCGCAGCTTTTCATTTACTTATTTATTTTTATTTTCGTGTGTCGTTTTTATTTTGATTTAATTTTTGATAAAAAACGGTAGGTACCTACTTGTAAATAATTTCATAACATTTCTATTGACATCTGTCATCAAATCCACCTGTGACCCTTGTGACACAACAAAACGTTCGAGACTCGAGGAACTAAAATAATGTAAAATCACAGTGTAAAATACATGCGATAAGAAAGCTAAGAAATTATTATCTTTGTTGACACTGCATTTATTGACATGATCATGGTGATGCAATTAATAATAAGCGCCCGACGCTTATGATAATAATAATATTCATATTTCGTTTATTGCGCAGGTGTAGGTGTAGATATGGGTATAAAAATAAGATGTAAAAATTACAGTAAAAAGAGCGGCATAACCAACCTTTCGGCATGCAAAAAAATTATGGACCATATCGAAAATTCATTAAAAAATTATTAACTCGTTACACAAATTAATATCCAATCACAAGTCAACTTAAAAAAACATAACGTGTTTTACCCTGGACGGAACGGGACGACAGTTTTTGGAAACATCGTTTCATAGAAAATGTATATGTGTATAAAATCTGTATATTAAGATATCGTAGACATCATTTAATAAATAGGTGTTAGAATGAATCCAAAAAAACAAGGTGAAAAGCGCAAATCAGTCAATCTTTCATTTATTTTTTCTATCGAGCGAAATGTCCTTATCGTATTTCGGTCTTAACTGTTTCCTAGATAAAACATTTAATTTTGTTATGACACTATTTTTATAATTTTGAAGTAAACATTACTAAAATTCGGAAAAGAGAGCCAAATACTCTTTCTGTTAATCCTTCGCAAATGAGCAATGTTCAGCTCGTGTTCAATCGTTACACGCTAATTTTATTTATTAATTGGGCATAGCTCAGTAGATAAATTGGTTGATCACGAGCAGAAAATTGTAAATATTATGCTCTTTAAACAAATCGGTGTGTATCTTAAATGAGATTTTTTCAGAGAGAAAATTCAAAACAAGAAATAGTAACTAGGGTGTTGCCACCCGTAATAAAGTATTGTATACGTTATTTCGAGTTTGTCGGTTTTGAACGCTACTTGTTAAGGTCACTAAAATGCAACAAAAAATATGTATAAAAAATGTTTAGATCAAACAATTAAAACTTTATTTTCAGACGGTGTACCAAATTTTTTTACCTTAGGAAAGTAAAATATGTACTCTATATTTGCTTTTAAAAAGGTGACAACCCTAACAGTAACTACTGAGATGGCAATACAACTTAACTTAAATCTAAGGTACCGAAAGGGTTCAAAAAAAAATTGGCCCAGTTTCCATATGGAACTTACCCTTGACGTGCATGATTAGAGCCATTCAGTGAATTTTACCGGAACGACAACGTCCGAGTACATAATAATCGTGTCTCGTAAAGATAAATTTAATGCGCTGTATCATAAAGTTTCAAGCCTGTACCATCCAGCATTGCTGCATAAAAGCACATACCTACTTATTTTGGACGCGTCTGGTTAATGCACTCGTTATGCCAAGATTAAATATTACTGGAAAATTGGGTCTTTCCTCTTAATGGATGAATCTTGAAAACACCGAGTAAGCATCCTCCAACGGCGCTAGCACTTTGAATGTAATTGGATGCAGTGCTGAAGCATCATAATCTTTATGGCTTTTATATGGATATGGCTTGAGACGAGTCTCTTTATTAGTCTGGCTATAATGGATAAAGTTAGCTGTTAGAACGATTAATGCTATTTACTTATTTATTAATTAATAGGTTCCCAATAAAGAGTCATCTTTGAGAAATCTTTGAGAAATAGAGCACATGTGTGTCGGTGAGCGGTTTGTCGATGTATTCATTATAAGAACATTTATAACGTTGGAAGTGAGTTACCTACGTACCTACCTAAACTTAGAAACAAAATCGACGAGTTGGTAAAGCGTGGTAACCGTGGTTTAACGGTTAGAAGGTTTAGAGCGCTAGGGACATAAACCAGGATGGCGCAGGTTCAATCCTACCTGTCTTTTTTTAATTGTCTATAACATATAAATATAAATCTTCAAGAGCGGAACTACCCTTAAAATACAAAACTTTTTAAACTACGCATATTTCAGGTTTTAAATAGAAAAACAATCTTTGTTAAATTCTTTGTTCACGTAGAGATAAATTTGAGGCTCTTTTTCTACCCTCTCCCCCCACTCAATGATCGCGTAGTGCACTAAAGGGGAACACATAGTGGTCTAATTTTAAAATATATTCAAACTTGACGATACAACCCTTGAGTATATACTATTAAAATTTTTGGCGACAACAAAGGCATTTCATCCCTAACTCTGGCGTTACTTTAGTATGAAAGCATTTTTCACGTTAAAGTACGCACAACGTATTTTTTATCTATTTGTCAATTTTGTTCCTAAGTAGGTAGATAAGTATCTCGCTTCCAACGTTATAAATATTCTCATAAAGAATAAATCGACAAACCGCGCTATCACCGACTCACATCTGTGATCTATTTCTCAAAGGCGACTCACATTTTCAAAACTTGTCGATTCAAGATTCAACGCACACTAAGCGATACGTGTTCGATATTCCAACTTTAAAGCAAACCAGACCATACATTTTAAAAACTTGGAAATAAATTGTGTCCTCGAAAGAAGTGGAGCCGCTCTGCCTGAAGAAACCTCTCGACTGAAAACCATTTTCATCGAACACATTCTATATGACGTACGATATTAACATTAAAATGCAGGGCAGTAGAGTTCAAAGTCATAAATATAAAGACTGGTATTTATTAAGATCGATGGAATATAAGTCTTGGTATATTTGGTATTTTAAAAGACAAGTAGGATAAACGTTGCATCTGATATTTTTGAAACATTTAAAATGCCGCGACCCTGATCTAAATATTTGCTGTAGTTTTATTGCTACATAGACATTATCAGCCTATCATCTTCCCACTGCTGGGATACAGGCTTTCTTTCAGAGAGATGGGTCCTACCGTAATCCACCATGAATGGCCCTGGTCATGTCAGTGAGTGTGACATTAGTCATCGAACTTTTGATTAGTTCCTAACGGATCACCCAAACAATCCACCTGGGTGGTTGGTTAGGAAAACTTGTTCTAAACAGACCACCAGTTTGTTCACCTGGGTGGTCGGTTGGTGAGGTTCTTGGACATACCGGTTCCCTCACGATATTTTCTTTCACCATTTTTGAGTGATATCATTGAAACTGCGCACAAAGTATTTAAATTTAAGTAATAAATATATAATTGGTGCATCGTTAAATAATAAGAGGATTTAAATAATACATTCAAAGAATATTATAAAGTTAGGCATGCACCTGTCCACATCGGACGGACCGGATTGTGCTGAATACATACTAAATACCTACTTATTAACCTGAAGTAACTTTTCACAGTTCAGTAAGTAGGTAGTTAGTATGAATTATGTGGAAACCTATCCATCAAATTCCGTGCAGAAATGGAGATGCCTATCTTAAAATCTATATAAAAAAGCGAAATACCAGTCATCTCGAAAACTAGAAGTTAAGAAACTTATCACGCAATATTTAATTTAGTTAATAATTATGTACCTTTCATACAAAACACCATGTACATTTAAAACGCGTTCAAATCGCGAAAGTTTAAAAATTACTAGAAGTTAAGATATGGCAGGTCCTTATGAAGTGCAGAGATCCGCTAAAAAATATTTTACGAAAAGGTCAAATTAAGGGGGGCAAAAAGGGTTGAATGTTTATATGAAAGCAGTACTGGCGTTAGGGTTGGGCCTGGTTGGGCGAACGCCCAGGGCGCCAGATATAAAGGGGCGCCATAGGTGCCTATAAAGGGGCGCCGCAGGTAGTTATATAAAAATCTATAGTTCTATTTATTGCCTTTTTTCGGTTTGAATGGCAGGGGGGCGGTGTGCGACTTAGAAATCTCGCCCAGGGCGCTGGTATTGCTAAAACCGGCACTGTATGAAAGTCTATGCGTACTACAACTACAACCCGCGCAAGTCGCGTTAACAAGTCAAAGTCAAGTCGTAGTCGCGGGTAACAGCTAGTAGAACAATAAAATATTGTCGAATAAGTCATGTGCATTTATTTTACAGAATACAAACAAACAAATAGGTTAAATATGTTCGATTGAACGTAAACATTTCCCAGTTTTATTGCTTCAATACAAGCAAGAACTCGTTCCGTATTTCTAAGGCAAAAAATAAAAAGTATCTGAAATCTCAGTTGCATGTTCGAAGACGTATCGAGAAGCATACGTCTCGCTGACAAAGTGCTATGATATTCAAATATTTCATTGCACATCCAAAATACTAAACCTGCACCAAAATATGTAAACTATGGTTTAAAGACTAGACTCGGATAGATAGTGGCTCAGAAAGGGTTTTTTTCTTCTATAGTTTGTGTTTGACCCCTAATCGCCTGATTGTAAAGGACGCTGTCGTTGAGATATCATATTATTATAGATGTCTCCATATGAAAACTCGTGAGCTTGCTTAGAAGAAACCGATTCATTAATGACATGAAGACACCCAAAAATTTTTACGATAGGAAAAACACACTCCAGCTGCGCATGCCCAATAAAAGCTTTCTAGGTACCTAGTTTATTTTATTTGAAACTATGCTAGTTTCCATATATATATATATATATATCTTTTATCACATAATGCGCAACAGTCCAAATTTTGATTGGGGTTAATTAATATGAAGAGAATTTAGTTTTGGTACTCGATTAAAATATCGTCCCTTGTAAAAGGAAGCCTCCGGCTGCAGTGAGTAGGTTACAGATCACGGGTTCCACAGGCAATGCTTTCCTCAGGACCTGAATAATTTAACATCGTGTGCTCGCAATAACTTAAAATGTCAATTCTGCATTTTCTAAGCTCGCTTCGCTGAACTTAAATTAGGTAAAGAAAGGTTATATTGAAAGTCACTGCAATTTGTTGAGTTATCCTTGCTCATTTTTATGTACATATTTTCTTAAGTTTTAGAAAAACGAATAAGAAGTAACTTTTAAAGTTTATAGCTCATTATCAATACTAAGGTACAGACACTAAAATGATTTTATGAATATTTAAAAACTAGCAAAAGGTATAAAAGAACACGCGCGTGGTAATAATGAAAGGCGTTTAGCAAAAAAAAACATTGAAAAAAAACACAGCAGTCGTTAAAAATACAGACAATATTTGATAGAATTACTACTTTAATACTTAAATTATAGTGTTGTAGTAGGTAATAAAAAAAGTCGCTATAGGTTGGTTGCTATGCGCCCTTTGATCATATAATATAGCTTGGATTTGCCTCAAACTCGAGCTAGTAGCGAAAAAAATCTGCCATAAACTGAAGGGGCTGAGGTAATTGCTTCGACCAAAATAAAATTAATGGACAGGCCCAGAAGAAGCGCATTTTTGAAGATTACAAAATGAGCGCCGGTGCTCACTTCGTTTCAGTCGGTCTCTAGCTGTAGGAAGTGCAACACGTGACTTGTGTAACATGATAACGAAACATCTGACAAAATGATGCCTTCGTGTGCTTTCCCGAAGTGTAAATACACAACAAAAAACTGCTATCTATTATTTGTAACTAATGTACTGTACATTGTTATAATTAGGTGTTGAAATATATGTGCGACGGTTTTGACTCGTTTTTACTGAACAAGTTCAATCGTTATGGCCCGTCCATTCATTTTATTTTGGTCGAAGGATATATATGCATACACTGACATAATATTTTCTCACCAATTCTAAAGCTAAAAATATAAAAACGCACACTTTAACATTGAGCGGCACACAACTACAAACGAGATGATCAAATGAACGACGAAAGTGGAGTAAGTGCCAAAGGGGAAACTGTAAGTATAGCACTTACATATATTTTTTCTGAGTATGCGCCACCATGTGATAAGTAATACCTACTATATTTCTGTCCACAATACATCTCACATTCCATTTCAGCCCCAAAATGTGTTTTGTGTGTCGAAGTCGATTTTCAACAGATTTATTGGCACATACGTTTGCACAAAAGCTAGAATTACAGATAAACTTGTATAGTTTCCGGATAAACCTATCGCCTTGTTAGTTTCAGACTGCGGTTGCGATGTCCCGAAGTAAACCGGGTACGATAGTTTTATACCGAACTGTTAATAGAATATTCTCTGTAGAAGTTTTGGCAGTGTAGTATTTTCTAAATTATTTTCCTTGTTCGCTTGTTTCGATTTGCTCCCCTATTCAAAACAAAAGTAAAACGTTTTATGTTTGCTTTCAAAACAATGGGGGGTTGGAATCTTTGTAAATATTCATCGTCAGCCCAAAAAAACTATGTTATACGTCGTCTTTGCTTAGTTTGGGGTCAGATGACCGTGTGTGCAAAAAAAATGTCCCGAATATTACGTCCCGAATATAGTACCTACCTATATATTGCCCAAAATCATACTTGGCATACTTGGCCACTTGGTTCTACTGGTAGAGTAGTAGAGAAATTTTAGTTTATATTTTCCATCAAAACATTTTTCGTGATAAGCTAGCAGAAACCCACGGGCAATAAAAGTCTATTTTAACCGACTTCAATAAAGGAGGAGATTTACAATTCGTCTGTATGTTTTTATTGTATGTTTGTTACGCGATGACTCCGCCAATTATAAACTAATTTTTGATGATTCTTTTTCTGTTTGGTAGGTCATATTTCAGGGGTTGTTTCGTATAAATTTTATCTAAATCGATTCAGTGCTTTTTGAAAAAATAAAATAAAAAACAAAATATACACAGATGACGTTTTGGTTAGTGGTTCCCTTCAGCAAAAGTTTTGATGAGGGTTTACAATAACTGTTTTACCTGTCATTTATCTATTTTTTAGTTTAAGTTTGTACATGTAGGTCTTGAAGTCGGTTTTTTCCTTTACTTAGTACATATATACCTAATAATAAAGACCTCTCATTGAAAGAGACAAGACAACTGTAGCACTTTTTACTATGCCGCCGAAGAGCCGTATTTTAAATCCGGTAGGATGCCGGCTCGATGGCTTCTTGATTTAAAGCCAATTTAACTTTGCTGCAGAATCGTAGTTCTGAATAGGACTTCGGCATCTGATCTAGACACTGAGTCGGATAAAAAAACGAAGAAATTCAATTCAAATATTTTCACTGAAAGTGATAGATCGTTTATGAACTGTTGTTGTGATGCAGTAGATAAGGTTGATATTAACCCCCGACGCAAAAAGAAGGGTGTTATAAGATTAACGTGTGTAGCTGTGTTACTGTGCATCGACTTCAAAAAGGAGGAGGGTATAAATTCGTCAGTATGTTTTTTTTTTTAATACAAGACCAATGACCTCAAGTCAGACATTCAAGGAGATTTATCTTAGTATAATTACCGTTCATGTTTAAATGTCTCCGTGTTTTTCCCACTTCTTTCACTATACATGAAAGTAACTTGCAGTGACACCAATGAACTAACTGATAGTTCGCCTAAAGGCAAAAACTCGCATCAAGCCTGATTTAGGCCTGATGCATCCGCACCCGCCACGCTTCCTTACCATAATATATCCCTTGTATGTCTGATCTGTGATTTCGACCATGTCAGAAGCTTTCAGACCACAGAAAAGAAAAAAAAACGTTTTCTTTTCTATGTTTCAGACATCCTAAAAAGTGACACTAAGGCTTGATCGTATACAAACCAATGATAACACAATTTTATAGTTTACAAACTAAGCTCACCTGATGTTAAGATGTATTAGTCCTTAAAACTCACATAATTTTTTAAGTCACTTAGAGAGATCCCTATAGAAAAGAAAATTTTTTCGTGTGATACCCTATTCAAATTGCATTTCATTTTTAAACCCATGCGAACAAGATTGGGCAATAAACTTGTGAAATTAAATTTATTATTCAAAAGTTATTACACATACCTACGTGTTTTATTAAGCCAGTTACGGTGTCTTTATTGTTTTTCAGATAGAATAACTTTACTTTGGTATAAATTAGTAATTTAATACTAGAACGTGAGATAAGCTATGGTTAGACACCTAGCCCGACCACAAACAAAAATATCAACGGAAAACCGTAACTTTTTTTTTAATAAAAAAAACTGACTCTCAGACTATTATACTTACATGTACAAACTTAAACCACAAAGTAGAAAATGACTGTTAAAACAAAGATTGAAAATCCTCATCAAAACTTTTGCTGAAGGGAACCACAAAACAAAACGTCATCTGTACTTCGACCAAAATAAAATGAATGGCTTGGCCTTTGAACTTGCTCAGTAAAAACGAATCAAAACCATCGGACATATACTTCAACACCTAATTGTAACCATGTATGTATAGATTCTACAATATATATATTTATTGTAGAATCTATATATATATATATATATATATATATATTGTCATATAACATAATATATTTTACTCCTGGCGGCAAATTGGCGCTTGGATATCTTGTGACTTTGCTCTTACAGAAACGCTAGGAACTATTTTAAAATGGCATGTAACTATTTTCACTTATATAAACAAAACAATGTACATAGATTTACATTTAGGCATTTATTTTGGAATTGTGAACTAATATTAAAATCAATATTTAAATTTATAATTAATCGGATAGCTAAAAACAAAATTGTATTTATTATCTGTTGAACGCTACATAATTATGGAGACATCTTGTGCGCCGACTCGCTCGCACTCAAGCCATTTTTCTGTAAGCAAGAAAGAGAAAGGAGATGCAGGAAGCCATTTTGATGGCCGGCATTCTCACGACGTCCAGCAGAGCAGTTGGATCGACGGGAATCACATTTTATTAATTTCTTCGTTTTTTAACATGAGAACTTGAAGAAGATTACCGCAGTTTCCCTACGGGAACGAAGGAGTCAAATTTTCAGCTCGAAACCAAGATGGGCACTATTTTGAAAACGTTTTTTTGAAGACCACGTCACGGCCACGCCTTGGAGGAAATTTGATGATTCTTTGAGATGAAGATTGGATAACTTATACTCAAGAGCTACATCGAGTGTTCCTGATTCAGCTTGAGACGATCTTGTAGAAGCCACCTCGCACAACCAGGAATACAGATAACCAGTTTTCATTATTCACTTATTCTCCACGTCGTGTTTCTTTTTCCCAAATTTTGATGCTGACGCGCAGAAGTGCGCCAGCTTTTCATTTAACCAATCGCCATCAGCCATCACAGGATTAGGATTAGTTTGTAACAATTTTGTAATAGAATATTTTAACAAGTAAACGCATGGTAACCTAAAATATAATAATTAGTTTATTTTCCACATCCCCTTAGCACAGGATAGGTACATCTAAATCTTTCGATTCCATCAAGAGGACCCTTGCACTCCAGAGGTCCGATGATTCTGGACTGACTCGTATCCAGGCAACGTTCCACCACAATCCCACACTTTGTCATTTTTTCCACCATTTTCCATTTGTCGCTCATCCATCGCGACAAATGGACCTTTTTTTATTCGATATGACAAATGGCGCCCGAATTTGTTTAAATTAAAGCTTATTTTGAATTAATTATTATAAAAAAATCACTTGATATCTTGTGCAAAGGTGTATGTTGGAATTTTGTTACAAAAATTTCAAGTTAGTCAGCTGTACTTGTATTTATACAGTAATATTTTAAGTTTATATAACAAATTTTATTAGAAAGATGTTTAAGACACCGCCAAATGACCATGAGCAGTCAAGAAACAATACACCCGAACCCGAGATAGAAATTTCTAATAGCTTAATAGATATACCTGTTTCAGATACAATGAATTATGTCAACACTAATGTGAGAAGGACAATAGCACAAGGGGCATATCAATCGCCAAAATGCACAACACTTCATGCAAATCCAAGAACGAGTGTATTATACCCACTCGCAGACGGTGACAATTTCATACCATTTTTGAAACAAAGAAGCTCAACTCCATGTAATGAAAATCCAGTCTCGCAGGTAACTTACATGTTGAACAATAATTTCAACTCAAACTTATAGTCTTGGGAACTGAAATGTAGCGGACATACCTGTGTGATGGAAATTTTTGAATCGTGTGAGTGAATTTTTGTTAGGCCGGAGATGTATGTCATGCTGTGGTATTGAGAAGTTTCTCAGAACTGCTGGATGGTGCAGCATTAAAGTTTTATAGGTCTGTTCGACACGCTTTAACCTCATAGGAAGTTTTTTTTATATATATTATACCACCGCAAACTTCTAATATAAGAAGGAGTTTTGTGGAACACAGTCCACCTTACAAAAAAAAAAAGGTGAGACAAATTTTTTATAACCTCATAGGAAGTTTTTTTTTTATATATTTTTATACCACCGCAAACTTCTAATATAAGAAGGAGTTTTGTGGAACACAGTCCACCTCACAGAAAAAAGGTGAGACAATTTTTTTATATATTGGTTAAAATTCGAAGAAATTAAGAAAATTAGTATAAGTTTAGCATAATTTTTTTTGATTTACAGTACCTACACATATCTAGTTACCAATAGATATCTAAATTTTGAATATCGGCTAGGTATTTTTGAAGTTAAAATGAAAACCGTATTTTCACACCTAAATTTCACAAAAAGAAACAACAAAATGAAAATTATAATTTCATTGTTTTTTCAGATTAGTACTTCTATAGATATTTTAGGCTTTTCTAAATACATAAAAAATAGGTATACTATCACATTATTTATGATTTTCCTTTAAAATCCAATTTAGAATTATGACAGTGTCATTTTTGCTATTCAAGTTCATATACTTACCGTTGCATACTACAAGTTTATTTTACTCAAACAAAGTATGTCTACAATACATACAGAGAACTACCTACTTAGGCGTTGTTAATACACGCATTTAAGTACCTTTTTTTTTTATTTACCAAAGTTGCTAGTAATAAGTGCTATACCAGAAGGCAAGACTTACTTACATACACGCATTTGGTATTTCGCTACATAGAACAAGTATTGTTTTCTTTTCGTAGCAATTTTTTTAAACTTTGAGATTAGGTTGTTATTCTAAAACCAAATCTGTAAAGCGTTTTTTGAGGTTAAGTATGAGTAATATTTTACAAATACAATACCGATTAAACGTTCAATAACGCATACTTTTATGTGTTTATTAGTTCTTAGCCCACATAATGGGCAATTTATTCAGGTTTCAATTAGAAAGAAAACCTACCACATAGCTTGGAAGAATTTAATTCCAAACTTTTTGTTACATTGCTAACATACCGGATTTGACAAAAATAAGTATGTACCTAGTATGACTTATATATTTTGACGGACAGAGTTAAAACACTCACATACAAAAGCGCTATAATTTGTTATAACTAAGACTACTAGTACTAGTATTGTTTAGCTGACATAAAAGTCACAAACAACCTTTATGATCGATCATTAGACATTAATTCTTAATTTATAGTTAGCAGCATCCACTGCATATAAAATAAGTATACTAACCAATAGTTAGGTTTAAATATTAAGGTTTATCTTTAGTTAGCTTATACCTTACCTAGTTTTTTTGGATTTAGTTCTCTAATACCTACCTAATAATTATTTACAGTTAGACTAGTAGATGTTAACTTAGTAAATAGGAAGTTTTCACTTCAAATTATTAGACAATAGTAATAGATTTTACCACTTATACATTAGCATAAATGTTTAACACCAATATGGTATAGTATTTTTTTGAAAATATCTTTCCATACCTACCTACATACGGATGGGTGGATCATAGATAAATTATTACTTTTACAGGACTTTTGCTTAACTACTTTTGAACTGTTAGACAATTTGTTGTTTTTATAAGGTTTATGTGAATAACAAAACCAATATGCTATATTTTTTTTTAAAAATAACTTTTCATACCTACCTACATACGGATGGGTGGATGATAGATAAACAATTACTTTTAAAGGTCCATTACTGAACTACTTTTGTTTTGTTAGGCAATTTGTTGTTTTTATAAGGTTTATTTCATACCATCATGGTACTTACATAGGAAGGAATGACTTATGAGTATGAAAAGTGAAGCAAGTATATGAGAGTAGTAAATTTATTAAAAATATTAATAAATTTATTAATAATTCTAAGTATATTTTTTATATATTATTTCATTATATTTATAAAATTTATTTTTTCGATGAGATGAAAGATTTATGAAGGTTGAAATACAAAGGTGTGCATGGTGATTTTGAATGAGCTAGTGGATGTGTATACCGGATGTATATTTTGAAAGATGAAATGAAAGAACCTTGCTGAAGTATCAAACTCACTATATTTCAGAATTCCAAACTACTACAAAACCTTTCTTTTCATGCCTACCCCGTCTGTTCAGACAGTGAACTGTCTTTTGTTTCAAAAGGGGGATATTGTCATATAACATAATATATTTTACTCCTGGCGGCAAATTGGCGCTTGGATATCTTGTGACTTTGCTCTTACAGAAACGCTAGGAACTATTTTAAAATGGCATGTAACTATTTTCACTTATATAAACAAAACAATGTACATAGATTTACATTTAGGCATTTATTTTGGAATTGTGAACTAATATTAAAATCAATATTTAAATTTATAATTAATCGGATAGCTAAAAACAAAATTGTATTTATTATCTGTTGAACGCTACATAATTATGGAGACATCTTGTGCGCCGACTCGCTCGCACTCAAGCCATTTTTCTGTAAGCAAGAAAGAGAAAGGAGATGCAGGAAGCCATTTTGATGGCCGGCATTCTCACGACGTCCAGCAGAGCAGTTGGATCGACGGGAATCACATTTTATTAATTTCTTCGTTTTTTAACATGAGAACTTGAAGAAGATTACCGCAGTTTCCCTACGGGAACGAAGGAGTCAAATTTTCAGCTCGAAACCAAGATGGGCACTTTTTTGAAAACGTTTTTTTGAAGACCACGTCACGGCCACGCCTTGGAGGAAATTTGATGATTCTTTGAGATGAAGATTGGATAACTTATACTCAAGAGCTACATCGAGTGTTCCTGATTCAGCTTGAGACGATCTTGTAGAAGCCACCTCGCACAACCAGGAATACAGATAACCAGTTTTCATTATTCACTTATTCTCCACGTCGTGTTTCTTTTTCCCAAATTTTGATGCTGACGCGCAGAAGTGCGCCAGCTTTTCATTTAACCAATCGCCATCAGCCATCACAGGATTAGGATTAGTTTGTAACAATTTTGTAATAGAATATTTTAACAAGTAAACGCATGGTAACCTAAAATATAATAATTAGTTTATTTTCCACATCCCCTTAGCACAGGATAGGTACATCTAAATCTTTCGATTCCATCAAGAGGACCCTTGCACTCCAGAGGTCCGATGATTCTGGACTGACTCGTATCCAGGCAACGTTCCACCACAATCCCACACTTTGTCATTTTTTCCACCATTTTCCATTTGTCGCTCATCCATCGCGACAAATGGACTTTTTTTTATTCGATATGACAATATATATGTTATAGGTATATGTTACAAAAAATAGATACGCTTTTGTGTTGTGTATACTTCGGGAAAGGACACGAAGGCATAATTTTGTCAGATTTCGTTATCATATAACAATAGTATTGTGTCGCACTTCCTACGGCTAGATACTGACTGGAACGAAGTAAGCGCCGGCAATCATTTTGTAATCTTCAGAAATGCGCTCCTTCTGGGCCCGTTCATTAATTTTATTTTGGTCCTAGGTGTGAGTGACAGTGTGAGTTGTTCATAATGATGCATACCTTTTTCGGCTTAGTACACCCCTTCCGCGTCCTTGTATTTTATTGAGTTATTTAATTTATACGAATGTACGAGGAAAAAATATTTTCGTAAGTGAGTAAACGAGTATTTATAGATAGCATTGCATATAATCCAATGTTGGTTCAATGGTTAATATGACCCGTACATCCATTTTGTTTTGGTCGAAGATTCATACTCGACAAAATGTATGGAATAACTAATATTTTTTGATTCGCATTTATTCAGGATGGGTGTATGTTCCATAGTAAAAGTTGTTCATAATGAGAATGTACAATGATCTCCTTGCGGCATATAGTACCACCGTTATGTGTAACCTTGTATATCACTAAATATATTATTATGATGTTTAGTCTAGTTCAAGATTAAAAATATTATGAATAACATGTACTAATTGGTTTTGTTATTTGTATTTTTCTACCGGACTGCCAGTGAGGACACGAGAGAGCGACACCGCTTCATGGTTGATATTGCGAAATTCCACTTTTATTGTGAGAACTGCTAGTCTGTTGAATGCGCTGCCTGAATGGGTGTTCCCCGATAGTTACAATCTGTCTTCAAATCCCGAGTGAATCGTTTTTTTTTTTCTAGGCAAGCGTGCTGCACGCTCCATGGTAGACCGTATCACGCGAAGGGGCGGTCAAACGCAAGCCTATTATTAAACTTAAAATAAAAGAAATGAAAAAGTATGCTCTAAAAACAAATAAACACACTGCTCTAAGATCAGCATCAGCCTATGCTGCTCGCCTATCATCAAATAAATAAATAACATTTAAGCACTATCTTTACCATTTTATCGTAAGTACCTACTTACCTGAATTTCTTGCACAGAATATAATTTGCCTTTTATGAGATTATCGTCAAAACGGCGCCATACAATCAAGGTTCGAACGAATATTTTAGCAGTAAAGCGAAATTAATTGTGATAAAAATCAGCCACTACGCACACGCGTCACGTAAGGGGATGAAAAGGGTGTTGTCCCGCACGTTGCCTCATATCTCTTAAAGAAGAAAGGATAGATATCTTACTCGTATTATTTATGTTTTAGGTGGCTTCCTTATCGTACAAATCCATTATGAACGACGCGGCGTGTTTTCAACCGACTTCCGAAAAGGTTCTGTTAGAAAATATTTTTTTTAATTTATGTTACGCGATTTCTACGAAAATTACGGATAGATTTTAATCATTCTTTTTAATAAATATTCTACCAGAGTGTAAAAAATTTGTGAATTAGGTGAAGGCGGTTGTAATTTTTTTTAACGTTATAATTTTGTATATCTTCTATTGCAGAGTTTGTCTGATAAATGTAGTGTAATATTTTTTTTTTCGTTTCATGTAAGTGTCATAATAACGTTTGTAAACGGTTATTTCCAATATCTCCTTATCAACTTGTAACAAAGCACTAAATAACAAAAAAATCGGGACATTTTTCACACACGGTCATCTGACCCCAAACTAAGCAAAGCTTGTGATATGGCTGACAGAGACTGATATACATACATATTTAGTGTTAAATACATACCTAAATAGATATTCTATATCTGGGTGTTAACTGATATTAACACCCAGATATAGAACAAACACAAATGTTCATCACATAAATGTTTGTCCTAGGTGGGAATCGAACCCACGTCCCCAAGCTCAGAAGGTTACAATAATGTAACTCAAATAAAAGTTTTAAAGTAACTGTTACTGAATGAAACTAAGTACCAACTTACGATATACTATTTTTTACACGACGACACAGATCACAGTTTACTTGTAATATAAAAAAAAAAACATTAAGTAATTAGTTATTCTTACTGGCAAATGCCTCTATTAACTAAACAGTATACAAGCTTTCTAACACCATAGTCCAATTTGTCAATGTTAACTCTAAATATGCATAAACAAAGTAGGTAAGTAGTTGATTTAGATATTAAGTAATCCTCCGAAAAGACCTGAATTTAAACCGCTGCACAGTTTGATTAAACTGAGCTAAAGACTCAAACGCAATCTCAATGCGAAGAAAAATTCTTTCAAATTTTATATCGCATTCGTTGCAGCCCAGCCGTTTTAGAGAAAAAATGTAACAGCCTTATGCTGGGGCTAAATTAGCGGGAAAAGAGTCGTGTCGCGTTGGCGCGCTAAAAACATCGTGTGTGGGCATACGCAATGTTCTTGTCTACATTAGAAGGTTGGTGGTTGGTTTTCCATTAAATCCATTTGATGCGCGCCAGCTTACCGACAGTGCCCCGATAATACATCGTCTTCGCCCGAATACTACGCGTTGCAACAATCTACCCGGCCACACTCATCGCGTTAATGCGAATATTCGCCGTATCCCGCTAATGTAGCCCCAGCAATACAAACATATTAATACACAACCTCGTACACAACAGCATTCCGTCGCGGGTAAAGATCAAATTATTTTCTACGAGCACTTTTCTTGTTTTGTAAATAGTTGTGAATGAAGTGGCTGTGTGTTTATGTCGCTCCGTTGATGTTATTCAGTCAACAAGATGTAACTAGGGGGATCGTTACATAAAAACATGTTTTACTGGTCGTAAAGAGTCGCGGATGAGTCTTGAGCCATATTCTGTTTGTCTGTCCGAAAATAACCAAGGTTAGATGGGGCAGTTGCCAAAATTCATTCAGTTTTCGGATCAGATAAGGCGAGGACACTGACAAATGATCGGCAAAATTGAACGGTCGGGAAAGGCGTCCGCGCGATCGCTGTTTTCAAGCCTTGCCCATAAATCTAGTTCTAAAAAGTCAAATTAATCTTAGTAGGAAGGAACGTCTAGGAAAGTAGGGTGTTTTGCTAACACTTGTAGTGCAAGACTTCGTTAGACTCCCTTTAAATGGTTGTTTAATTGATTGAAACGTAGTATATTTGACATCTATCAACAATGCTTTCAAAAAGCCATCTACCAATATTATTATATTGAACTGCGTTTTCGTATCCACTTCTAAAATGTTGCAACTTATACGTTTTAGCTCCAAAAGTTCAACAAAAATTATACTAGGAATTATATTATACTAGGTGTGTATAAGACTTGTTCCAGATGTACTGTTTAAAAATTGTTTTAGCAATATAAATTTAACTGGAATACCATTTTATACCAAATGTCTACTAATTGACTGAAATAAGAATTGTCTCTCTGCACCCAGAGATGAGATCTTGATTTCCACTGACGAAGGCCTAAAAAATCTTGAAATTGGATAAACAGAAACTAATAACTATCTCAGAACTTGCGTCACCTATTTGGTTTCCTCGTCTGTGGTAGCTTCTCTAAAGTTTTCACCTCCGGATCTTTGTCTCGCCAATTTTGGGCCGCGAACATTTCTGTCGTCATTAGCCGATAAGCCTAAAACACGGTGGCATTACTTACGATGACAGATTTTATTGCTTTGCCGTTCTCCTTTTTATGACATGAAATTTATTGCCATCGTGAATGCCCACTTTCACTCGCTTTATGTGTTTAAAGTCTTAGCCTGATCTGTTTTCGTAGATCTTTTGATTTGTTTATGCTCTGCAATTGAAACACTGACTACAACCTATATTTTTTGGGACAAACCTCAGTTGAAGTTGAGTATTCACAAATGTT
This sequence comes from Agriopis marginaria, assembly GCA_932305915.1. NCBI lineage: Eukaryota > Metazoa > Arthropoda > Insecta > Lepidoptera > Geometridae > Agriopis > Agriopis marginaria. The sequence continues at coordinate 7,801,005 of OW029926.1, forward strand.
TTAGTACCTATCCAACGGGCTTCAAGGGAAACAAAAAATATAAAACCTGGCCAGCGCCCACTCTACCAAAACATTTCTCTGAGCCGGAAAAAGAATACGGATTTTTACTAGTGATGTGATGATAGAATACGTGCGTTCGTGACTAAAACAAGTTGGAAGTATGTAATGTATGTATAATGTATGTATGTAACAAAACTATGGAAGTTGAATACAGCAACTTCCATAGTTTTGTGGAATTTCTTTTTAATTTGTGGTAGATAAGTAAGGTATCAATAATCCATATTATTATATAGATATGAGTAAAGAAAAGCTGTCTACATTGTAGTTGATAAATTTTATGACAAAGTTTGACTTAGTAAATTGGGTAATTATTTGGATTTTTAAATCGACATGGATTTATTCACACAAAAGAGAAAAAAACCCTTCACTTTTCTGTGGATTTATTAAAAGGATTGCGAGAAGTTATATCAAAGTATATACCTTAAAACAACCAACTAAATAATTTTAATATATTTTATTGTATTGAAAAAAAAAACATTCAAAAATATTTTATTTGTTCCAGTTGATTCTTTGTTGGGAAGGCCGTGAAATAACATCTTCTTGTACTGTAATTACAAATAATTTAACGTTTAAGAGTTCTGTGGATTGTATTTTAAAAGTATTAAAAGTGACCGACTATGGGAAGGGAAATAGAGGGATAACAAAGGTAAAACTCGAAAGCAATATTAGCGTAGACGGGGAAAAAATACCCAGAAATATATCGGTAGAAAAAGTTACAAAGAAGAAACGAAGCCTACTCTCAGCATTAAAACAAAATTGCCAAAAAATATTGGTATTCAAATTAATACAAAGTGAAAATAAATAAGTTAGTGTACTATGTGTAGATAAGTAAGTATATATAACCTGTATTATAGTCGTTGATGACAACTGGTATAGGACGAGGGGCGACACACAGCTCCAGCCTAAAGCTCTTCAACTCAGTGGTAGTAGGCATATCGCATCGCGACGGGAACGTGCGGAAATCGCATAGAATCAAACGGCCAATTTTTAAAACAGCCTATGGAACAATTATTGTACTTTAAAAACTAAAAAAACAAGGTAATGGCGTCGATTCTGTCATACCACTCACTAAACTAAAACAATCTGACAGGACTAAAATTATCTGCCTCTGTTTTCATTTTAATATGTAAGAGAAGGGTGACAACAATTTTAGAGCTGTCAAATTTAATTTAGTTTAGAGTACATCAGAATCGATGCCATTGTGACTCGTTAAAAGAAACCATATATAGGAGCCCAAGGGAGATAGTGGAACTCTGGGTATGGGACACGTCTAAATAAATCAAACTAATCCAAACTCCAAACAAAAAAATCAAGAGGTTTACTAGTAGTGATTGAAAAGTTCCACCATCGACCTCCTGGCTCCATCATCAGATCAGTTCGATGGTACCATAATATTATTGTATTGTCATCCGAATTACATTTATTTTCAAAGTTTCAAATCGATATGACAACGTATCATTAGATAGAAGTAGATTAAACCCGTATTCCCAAGATTTGCTTACATTGTTATTTAGTTAAAAGTGTAGCTAATAAAAGCGTGTTGAAAGGTCTTTATTTTAAACATAATTATGAATTTAAATAAAATAAACTTTTAAAAAAACAAGCTTTTTCGAATTCTTCTCGGCAAATCCTTTCATTTAATTCCCATATCACATATCATGGTGGTAGATAAGAATATTTTGTCCGACATCTTGAATTTGGTGTGACGATATACATTTTTTATTTTTTCTCTACAAACCCTTTCATTTGATACAGATATCAAGGGGATGCATAAAAAAATATTTGGTTCGCCGTCTTTGGGAGTCCGCCATAATAGATTTAGAATTACATAAGTTAGTTAACCATGCATTATCATCCAAACTAAACGTTTATGCAAAATTTCAGCTCAATCGGTTGAGGATAACTGGTCTAAAATTAAGTTGCAAGATTTGTCCTATATACACATACATAAGTACTAACAGGCCAAGTTGCTTGTAAAAAAACTTGCTAACATCATAACACATTGTCATCATTCTTACCGCTCGAGTAGGTAACGGCAAAGCTGGGCGCGCATAAACCGGTGGACAAGCCAAAATAGCACCCAAAGGCACGTACATCTTCAACACAATAAATGGCACTACGGTAGAGATCAATTCTGCAAAGCCAACATTTTCTGTTTAGGTATGTATCTGCCTAAACATTAAGTCTAACTACTACACATTTACTTACCCGGGTATATTCTCGTGGAGTATCTATCAGAGCAAGAAAATAATGGCTTCACTTTTGGATAGTAATCTGCAGTCATTTCCCATACGCGCAATATGTGGCATTCTCTAGGGCCTTCTACATACATAACCACAACGCTTCCCGTATCGAGAGCAAACCCAGATAGCGCATCCTCTTTCTTGTCCAACAGCATAATATCTTCGTTTATTTCTTGAATGCACCGCAGTAATACCATTACAGCCTCTGAATCTCTGATCAGACAGAAGATTCTCGAAAAAGATTCGGAGAGCTTGCGAGTCTTACATCCAACTACTCCAATAGATACTTCTAAAGTCATCTGTGCTTCAAGTATAACACCTGGCTGAACGACTAAACTAGGTCCCATTGGCATTCTTACATGGTTAATATCGTTTGTGCAAAATGTTTCACGTTCTAGTGGTTTAACGGTCACCCGTGGAGGGTATAGCGGGAATTCTCCACTAAGAAATGCGTTTATTCCCTTGGCCAAATGTTTAGCGTCTATGTGAGTTACGGATATGAGAATATCAAGCTCTTCGTTGGGGGGTTTAGGAATGAACCTGCCAAAATCACGGTCCCCTTTTTCATAACCGAATAGTAGAGCACGTTTTGTTACAGAAGGCAATCTTATACCGCGTACCTGTAATTTTTTTATTTAAACTGAGTTCCTAATTACGTAATTTGTGAATCAGGTATTCGCTTCTGTATTGTGTATTACACAGGTATGCTGTGGTATTAATCAAAATGTTAATACCTCGATAATAAAACAAGCGTCCAAGAACTGCGAAGTGGTCTTTGGCAGCATTTCGTACGGAATGGGAAGAGCACGATGGTTATTGAAGTTAATAGTCGATTTTGTTTTTAGTGGTTGTGGCTCCGAGCAATTTACCTCTTCTCCAACATTCCATTTGACGTACAAATGTGTTATTCTGAGAATATTGAGAAAAAACAATATTTATGGGGCGTACAAAGCGAATTCTTAAAGCCTTTATGTAGGTACTCATACATTCAAGTATGAGTACATAACTATTCAAATTTTGAATTAAATACAAGAGAGTTCTTTATTCATACTGATTCTGATACATTTTAATTTTGCAAATAAAACTATTCTAACACGCTAGTCAAATATTTAATACGCCCACTGCGGCCTGAGTAATCCAATTGACCTAATAATGCTAATAACCCAAAGAACAAAAGGACCACGGGCAAACTTCCCAAAGTGACCAAAGTTAACTATTTATTACCTCAGTATCTTCAACTCATTTAGAGGTATCTGGTACAAGTTCCCGACGTTCAGGAAAACTATCGGCAGATCGTCTTGTGCCGGTAAATTATTGCTGCTAATCAGGACAATTATCTCGGGGGAGTCAGGCGGCAGCTCGCCTACTGTCTCGAACGGAACTATCCTGCCGGTTCCTGTTAGGAATTTCTTATTAGATACGGGATGCCCAACTATCAGTGTAGTATACTAGGCGACAGTGACGAGGTGTTAAACGATTTGGTTAGACTTTCCTACAAACCCAAAGATCTACATTCCACCCACAGAAAATAATTTTGTTTCGTTTATACTTATAGTTCTCTTTTCTGTGATTCCAACAGTTCGTTTTGTTAATTTTGTTTTGTAAGGATCATTCGTGTCTTTGAGAAACTTCTAATCAAAATTGTCAAAATGGATAAAAACTAATCAATGGCTGCACACTATAATAGCACAGTAGGCCATAATCGTACTTTCTATTTGCCTCGACGATCTAGATTCTAGGTGCATAAATTTATATTTTTGACTCGCAGAAGTAACAACTTAAAATGAAAAGATAGAAAATACCAGTCATATCCAATAGATTAATATAAGTAGTTAGGTTTAGGTACTGTCTTTAAAATATGTTGTACTTATTTGACATTAATACGAAATGTAGGTTTCTACAGTGCGAGCTCAGATTTGCGTGGTGAAGAAACCAGGCGAGCATAAAATAAACGTAAGGCTGTACATTGCTAATGACATAAGCACACAATCGTACTTGTATGAGGTACGATTACAGCTATTGCTATTATTGAAACAAAAATAATTATTTGGACAGAATAAAATCGAGGTAATAGATCAAGCGCAAAACTCCCAGGAAAATTCAATAATGAAGGTCACATCACGATCTTCAGACATGATAAATAAGCCATAGAGAAATTAAGATAAGCAATAATTAGAAGAAGCTTTGGTTCTACAAATATTAAAATGGTTAATAATAAGGCATAAATAAATCGTAGGCATTCTTAGGCCCTCTAATTACTTAATATTTTGCTAAGAATTCCATCATAATGTTATTTTCTAAAGCATAAAACCTCTCAAACGACGCAAGTAATTTGTGATTGGTACTTAGTTGAACCGTTACAAGTATGCCCAATTCCACTTAATGCAACCTATTTTAACGAGAGGGATTGACGATCTTTTGATATTCTCGAGTTGTGTCCCCACTACAATTATTTGTATTTAACAAGCTACGTTTTGCGTCCAGGCTTTGCTAGCCTAGAAAAGGTGCATAATTACATGTCAAAGATTGACAATTTCTCTGTGCCAACAATATACCTACGCTTTAGCAGATACACAAAAAAACGTATATTATAATGTTAAAGTTAATCATACCAGCTAAAATACTTTCTCCTGCTAAGCTTATTGCAAGCTTGTCTGCGGCTTTCTTCTTATCTTTCTCTTTAGGAGCTGGTTTAGAATCCTTTTTGGTTTCCTTTTGGTTAATATTCTCTTCTTCTGGGATCACTTCTTTTTCTTCTGGTGTTTCGAGCCGCCTCAATATGAGGTCTCGTACGCTATCAAGACAGACATCTTGATGTCTTGCGTCTAAAACCAAATATATTCAGAAATCTATCTTATATTTATGTCTCTACGTAGTATAAATTAAAGTCGCTTTTCGCGTCTGTCTGTTTGTATGTCTGTATGGCCGCTAAGTCCTAAACCAGGCAACGGATTTTGATGCGGTTTTCACCATCAGTTAGATACATTTTCACGGAAGGTTTATATTTATATATAACTAGCAACCCGCCCCGACTTCGCACGTAAATTACACCCGTGCGAAGCCGGGCGGGCGTATTACTAGTTAGTTATAAAAATGAATCCATATTTACCTTGGTCACGCCATAACTTGAGATCGACTTTACCGATTTCATTCATCTTTTTTTTTTAAGATTTCTAATGCTGTGTAGAAGAATCTTACAAAAAGAAAAATTAAGGAATTGTTCAGAAAATTGGAAAATCAGAAAACAAAGACGATTTTAACTTCGCGTGTTTGACAGTTCTAGGACAGGACGTCTGTCAGGTCAGCTAGTGTTTGATATAATGGCATTCTTAATCTAAAATTTGAGTGGTCTTCTTTTTGGGAGCAACGCTAACAAAACACTTTACAGCTTATTATAAAGGCTTATATGACGTTTGTTAAAGGTGTCCAGAAGATCTAAAAGGCATTACAGGAATTCCTATTGTTGCTTTTCCGTTCCTACCATGCTACGAATACTAGGAATATTTGTTAAATAATAACCTGTCACAACATCGGGCACATCGAACACGCCATCGAAACACGACCACGGAATATATTGTTCGATTAATTGCCAAATGAGTTTCCCTACGAATGTCATCAACGTCTCCTCATGCTCCAAAACTGGAGCAAAGTACCGTCGGACGCCAAATCCTAAAGGTGGTAGTAATACGTCACTTTTCTTGTCACTTTTTGCACTAGAAAATAATAATACTTCTTGGTTTAGATCTCTTAATACCTACATATTATATGAGCAAATATTCTCAAGTACACAATGTTTCATGATAGTTTTGAAGACTATAATTATTTTTCCTCATTTTATGCCTCTAGAATGTTCTTTTTTCTTGATAATTTTAACATGGATGGCAATGTAGAATAGAAGAAAATAGAGGACTCCAAGTAAACAAGGACAAGTAGAAGGACTGCACACTTCCACCCCTTCTTAGTGGAAATTCCAAAGATTCTTACTCTATGATTTGGGTCGTCATTTATTAAATGATACCTACGTAGGTACTGCCCAAGAATGGAACTCCCTGCCGTCCTCCTTGTTTCCTGAGAACTAAAATCTAAGCATCTTCAAGGCTAGAGTGAATAGATTTCTTCTAGATCGACGTGTTCCATCCTCGGCCACAATGTCACTTACCATAAGGCGAGTTGGTGGCCAAAAGTTTTTTTTTTTTTACTTCTCCATTGACAAGTTTTAGATTTTTTAATATGAAGGAAAAAACAATATCATGAACTCTTTGTTTGAATGTAAATTGGTCAGTAGTAGGTATATTACGTCGTAAGACTCGTAAACGTTACGATATATTAGCTAGGGACTCTACTCACTTAGATCCCAATGCTGCCACACCAAATGTGGGTGTGATCATCGCTACAAGGGACCTCATTTCCATAACCCTCACAGCGAAAGCAAACCTGATGGAGAAAGCCAGCCATCTCCTCTGCAGCAACTGCCACACCCGAACCCAACCGTATTGAGGTCCACACCAAATCTGTTAATAGTAAATGAGGATTTTAAAACGCCAAACACAGTGCCAAGTTCCAAGTTTCTCGGATCAAGTTTATAATGTGAACCCCACAATTGTTTATTTCCACAACATACAACCAACCACAGGAAAATTAGGCCACTGCAAAACGGTTTTATTATTCTTGAAAATTATTAATTTCAAAGTTCATTTAAATTCAAAAAATCGTTTGAATCGGGTATCAGTATCAGGGAATGTTCTGAAGAACCGTTCAATCTAATGCCAGCATCGCTGTTTCATCATCGCACCAGCCGCCACCGCCTGAGAGTTCATCCACATAATCATAGATCGGTGGAAACAGCACACGGTGTGTTTTACGCGATCTTTTTTGCATCACATCTGTAATTTGTGGAATGAGCTCCCATTTCCTGCGGCATTTCCGAGTAACTAAACCATGGAGTTCTTCAAAAAGGCTGTTAATAGATTCATTAAGCGTCGGCAACGTATCTGTGACGCCCCTGGTGTTGCAGGTATCCATAGGCGACGGTGATCGCTTACAATCAGGCGGCCCGTCAGCTTGTTTGCCACCAAAAAAACGCTATCCTATTTTCAATTGGGACTTATTTTAGCGATAAAAGCATTCGTGTACCTATAGAAGTTTCGTTTTGAAGCAAACCCTCTCATATTACTGCACAGGAGGTCAGCTCTAAGAATGTGGTTAGTGGTACCTATAATAGCATGGCATAAAAACTATCGAATGAATTCTCGTTGCGTTTTCGATAGAAAATGTATGAAAAAATTTTGTTGCCGTTACCGCCGTTCTATTTTTCATTTATTTTGCTATCGAACACGAAGTTTTGTCAAATAGTGTTTAAGCTAGAATTGGGCTGCTTACGAAACATATCTAAATAGCTTACATTTAGTAAGTACACCCAAACACCACACAAGCCCCTATTAGTAATTTTTAAACTTTCAGGATTTGAACACATGTTTTAAATGTTTATCAGGACTTATCACGTATCTATACTAATATTATAAAGAGGAAAGATTTGATTGTTTGTTAGCATTGAATAGGCTCCGAAACTACTGAACCGATTTGAAAAATTATTTCACTGACGGGAAGCTACACTATTCCCGGGTGACATAGGCTATAATCTATACCCGTGCGAAGCTGGGGCGTACCGCTTGTTATTTAATAAAAATATGTCGGTACCTTTCGCTCGACGTTTCGACCATGTTACAATGGCCGTGGTCACGAGCTGACTGAAAACTGCGGGTGAGTCCGGCGAGAAGAGCGGGTGTTTTGTTCTCTACCCTCACTTGATCTTGAAAAATCGCAGGTGAAGGTACATATTTTTACCTAAATTAAATAATACGTGATAAGTCCTGATAAACATTTTAAACCCCTTATTAGGTAAAAAGTCTTAGACTTCCTATGGACAAACCAAAGATTTCGTACTATATTTTGAGACAAACCTTAGCTGTATGCGGCCATATCATGACATCCAAATCAAAATTTTGCCCGGGATACAGCTGACACTGTAGCTTGACACCTTGAACACAAGAACCTTGCTCAAGCCATCCCTCGTTGCAGTCTTCCCAGACCTCCAAACCAACAACCTCCACTGCAAAAGTGAGTGTGAATGAACTCCGACAGTGTGTCTGGTCAACCGTGCCGGTTTTACCTTTGCTCATCACGCATAAACCTTTCCGAGTGCCTACAAAGTCAATCAGTTTTGGTTAAATTTACAAGTTTTGTTTTGATAAATTATATATGTAAATAAATCTATAATAACAATAAGTTCAGTACGTAGTACCTACATAATATAATATGAATGACAAAAATCGCTTCTTTTTTCTGTTAAATATAATATCAATCTATACTAATATTATAAAAAGGAAAGATTTGATTGTTTGTTTGTTTGTTTGTTTGTTTGTTTGCATTGAATAGGCTCCGAAACTACTGAACCGATTTGAAAAATTCTTTCACTGTTGGGATGCTGCACTATCCCCGGTTGACATAGGCTATATATCCCGGCTTCGCCCGTGCGAAGCAGGGGCGGCCTACTAGTGTATAATAAAAATCACTTTCCCGCGTTGTTGTTTAGTCGGAGACCAAAGAGTAGTATAGTCGGAGACCAAAGAGTAGTATAATATGTCGGAGACGTTGTAGTCTCGTTAGAGAGTAGTATATTCCTTGCGTTGTAGTTATTATTTGACACTCTAATGACTATGACTACTTTCGTGAGTTTTGTTTTTGATTATCAGAAGATGTCATAAAGGGAATCAAGGAGTTTCTATTTTTGTTATAACAATGTACCTATTACTTTTACCCATTGATGTAAGTAAATAGGGGGAAGATATGGGACGTACTCCTTGACGTGGATCGCACAATATAGGCTCCGGGGCACAATCGACTTCAGTCACTATCGAACTGGCGTTTGTGATAGCACGTGAAGTGGTCGTCAATATTTTGTTTAAAAAAATAAAGCAGCAAAAATGCATTCCTGCGTTTTCACAAGGTGCACAAACATTCGAAGACAAAAAACAAGTTTCATGGCATTACTTTTCACTCGTAAGTACTTTAAAATTAATTTTATTTAAAATTCTGCTGATTTATATTGCTTTTTAAAGGTCATTAGCAGAAATAAGTACAGTCGGCAATTTTTTTAAATTTAATTAGCCATTAATTTATCTTATTTTTACATACTAAAACTATAGGCGTAATTGCCTTTTGCTCATATTCATAATAAATATTCTATAACATGTTCATTGTTCACATTCGACCATAACCTGAATTTCTACGATCACATTTCTGATCTCGCCAAAGAGGCCTATCGTCGTTTGGGCTTCGTATTACGAAATACAAAAAGTTTGAAAATCCGTTAGTTATTAGAACCTTGTACAATGTTACAACTCGTTAGTCAAAAGCAAGCTGGAGTCTAGCGCATTGAGAAAGTCCAAAAGGCTTTCTTAAAATAGCTGTATGAAACTTCACGGTTATTACCCGTACTTGTCCCCAGCTAAGTTCTTGTTCGGCCAGCTCGGCTACAACTCACTAGAAATGAAAAGGATGTCGGATTAGCTTGATAATATTTGCTGAAATGATTATTTTCTTGATCGAAGCTGAAATGTGCTCAGAGGATCAGTCTTGCATCTCTGCACAATTTATTGAGCACGTTGTTTGTGCAGACAAACCAGGGTTTCCGGCTCATAGGCTTGGAAAATTGCCATTAGTAATTAAATTTAGTATTAGTGGGAAGCCACTACACTCACTTACTAAATCGATCTCTATTATGTAAGTTTTGTATATTTGTAAATATGCGTATAGATTTAGTAAATATTTTTTTATAAAAATACCTCCTTAAAAATTTACCTACATGTGATTTTTATTTTCCTAAACTTTGTTTGCTAACGCTACTTCTATTCTATGGCGTAGTGTCTAGTGGAGCGGTGAAGTTGACGTCTAGTACTAGTCGTGTCGTAGTAAATTATCTTTTAAAACTGCCTTCAAAAAAAATTGTGCGTGGAGTCCCTCCGCGCGGAAGAAGCCCTAAAATTATAACTAGGGCAAAAATATCAACTACTTAAAAACATGCTTTTCTCGAGATTCGAACCTAGCTCCTTAGGCTTCTCAATCCATTTGCGACACCATGACACCACCGGGTCTGCTAGTCGCAACGCGAAAAAAGGATACGTATTTCGCAACCATACGAGAGAGAAAAATTCCCCCTCCATGGTAGCGTTAAACGTTGCAAGTCGCATAAGAAGTATAACTTCAAAAACTCAAATAGTTATTCTAAGTTATACCTAATATGCCACTGCAATGAACAAAATAATATTTTTACACGGATTTTGAAGTCGGGCAGGAACTGTATTTTATTATCAAACTTAGATTTACGTTTTTCAAAATGTAGACCTACCTATTTTGTCACAGATATGTATTTTGTAGTTGTTCCCACCCGACTTCAAAATCTGTGTAACAACAGTCTCTACGACACAAAAGCTGCAAGCAGATATAGTCCGCTAGCCCAACTATTTACTTACATCAATGCGGATACCAAGGGACGTTATAAGCCCTGATTTTATAATGTCCTTGCCGCTACATCAGAAGAAGGACTTTATTCTGTGGTCCACTACATTGATTACTCATGTCAGTAAAATAGGTCAGACGTGGCGGTATGGCCTTAATGGTTTAAGTCTGCCCGGAAATAGGCAAAAAAGAAAAAATACATGACTGTGATATATGTTTTATAAGTTTTTTTGGCGCCAACGTGGAAAAGAACATGTCGGCTCGTTGGATTATTTTCCTAAACTAGTGTATTTTCGAGTGTTAATGTGTTCTAGGTGGTGAATTATTATTCATTAAGTGCTCGTAAACGTGCTCGAGTGTGGGCAAGTGATATAACGAGGTGAAACGTGTCTTTTCGTGTTGTTTCCAAAACTCCATAGGAGCCTCTTGTAAAGTTCCCACCACTTTACAGAGGCATGAGTTTGACTTGACCGTGACTTACTTACCTTGACTCTGACTGTGACTTGTTTGACGTTATTAAGACTATATAAAACAGAAGAATAGGCGGTATGGCCTTAAAGGCTTTAGCCTGCCCGATGGGCGAATTATATTTAAAAAAAAAAAAAAAAATGTTTTATAAGTGATGTCAATGTCAATGCCAAGTAAGGTGGTGGTAAGTTATGTTTACAATTTCCTTTTTTTCTTCAATTTTCGTGTGAGTATATACTGAATTCGAATTTTCATTTTCTAAGAATTTTCTCAGACTTGACTACCGGCACGGCATTTATTTGAAGAAAAGCGACATAAAATGAAGAATAAATAGTGGAACATCCAATAAGCATTATTCAGGTGTGGAAAGATTATTTAGTGAACTAGTTAGTGACCAACAAAAAAATATTTAGTTTTTTTGGAAAAAATATTATTTACATGAAAATAACCGCACTTCTCATTATTCAGGTACCCAACGCCAATAATTAACAAAATGACAAAAGTACTGCGATCGTCTTGGTGTATAACCAAAAACATATCCAAAAGAAATGTGTAAGTAAAAACGTTTCCTATTACGACTAACCAGCTAGCCCTTCAAGACAAGACATACCTACCAAACTCGCTGCTAGTAATTGTGCCCAATACTGCACAATGGTTGGTAACCACCAGATATCTAGTTTGATACCATATCATCTCGCTTAGGATATAAGTTTGGGTTTTAAGTACCAACAATTACCAACTGTAAGATTCGAACTTACACAATCCATGTTAACCCTGACCGCTTTTTCCGCAAAGCTACGATCGCCAGTAAGCGGAAAAAGTGCTCAAATTCAACAGTTCCAACAAGTTTTAAGAGTTCTTCCAGTTGTAACCATTGTTAAAATGTTACTGTCAACTTAAAAAAATAATATCTTATTTGGCAGACAGTTAAACATGGTTGTCACATTTTTTTTATTCACACTGTGATCAGTGTTTTTATATTATCTTCAATACCGTGCGAGTGAGAAAACTGCTGGTGATGGTCCGGATGATCAGGGATGCCACCTGTCCGGATTCCGCCAGAACAGTCCTGATTTTAATATTGTCCAGTGTCCCGATACCCCATAGTTTTGTCGCGATTTTTTAAAACATGCGACAATCACTAAATTTATTCAGACTCGCAGCATAATTTTGCGTCGCAAAAAAATATTTAATTAATTAAATTATCGACTAGAGGGCCCTTAATTAATTATATCTTAGGACGTTTTTGGCCATTTACCGACTCCCCCACGCCCCGCGCGTCGTCAACACCAACCAATTGTCCCGACTTTTTTTTCCAAAAAGGTGCCAACCCTGGGAGTGATCAACAGTTATTCTTCAATATAGTGGCATGTTAAAGTAGATCTATCTCCCTCAGTGTAAGTAGGAACTGTACCTTTTTGTATGTAATTTGAATATAAATGATTACAGGATCCAATCATCAAAAACACGTCTCTTAGCTTCATCATGCTGTTATTGGAAGGAGAAACGTGACACACACTCAACAGTCGATGAAGCTGAAATCCAGTTATTTTCTACAATGAAAGACTGGTGGAACCCACAAGGACCAATGAAAGCTCTCCACTCTATGAACACGATTAGGTAATATAACATATTTTGACTCAAGTTTGACTTGGAGTACTTTGGTCATATTGCCAGGAAAGAAAAATAAAAGATCTTGAGGCCGCAGCCCAATGCGTTGCGCTGGTTGGACCAGTTTTGTTCTTATTACAAAAAAAAACTTGGCAAATTAATGCAATTAAAGTATCAGCTGATGCTAGAGGTCAACGAACGACCTCCGCGCTTTAGTACCTATGTAGTGTATTGACCCCAAGTTTTGTATGCTTTACATTGCTAGTTTGCAAAATACTAGACCACTACATGTATAAAGCATAATTATGTTTATTGGTATTCAATTGTATATTTAATAATAGTGGTTTGGTTTCAGGGATGTTTCCCTTACAACCTCTATATATTATAGATAGTTGAGTCAGCAAACATTATACACATAATAATAATTATGTTTAGTAATAAGTAACAGTTTGTTAATGTATATTAAAAATAGTACTATAATGATACCGATTGACAACTTCGCGGGTCGGACGCGTCTTACACAACACCCTGTATAGCCCATGGGCTTTCTTCTATACTGGGAAAAATTTATGGTTCCTGTAAGATAGGTGGTAAAAATGTACCTGCTAGGATATTCCCACCATTCAGCCATGTGTTTGTAGTTGTTTTATAAGTTACTAGCTGCGTCCCGCGGTTTCATCCGTGGGGATTACTCTTTATAACGTAGCTTACGTTACCTTATCTGCCAGTGAAAGTCCAGTCAAAATCGGTCCAGTCGTTTCGGAAACCATAGAGAATACATACACACATCGCCTTTTATGTATATAGATTTGTATCAAAGACTTGATCTGGTTTTTCCAGGGTGCCGTTTGTGAGGGATGGCTTAGTTGAATGTTCAGGTGAACACAAAACCATAAAACCACTGCAGGATAAAAAGATACTTGATGTCGGTTGCGGAGGAGGAATTCTCTCTGAAGTAAGTGTTAAATATCTGTTTATCAAAGGAAATAAAGTATTTTCTTTTTAGACATTTACTATTCCCTCTATTTTTGGCAATGACAAGTTTGACAAATGAGAATCAACACAGATGCCACAGATAATGATAGCATGCTTAGCACACTATGCATCATAAACTAGTTCATGCTATGCATAGGTGCATTCACAGAATAACAGTAAGAGTTTTTTTTTTAACAGTAAGATCACAAAACGTGTTGTCCTCTTCATCTGGTGCATGTTTTAAACTGGGTTTAGTCAAGGCTGATTTCTCATGGTGAGCTTGTGTGATCATGCATCTGCAACATATCATAGAAGAATGACTGATGCCCAAAATGCATTCACATCATCAGCCAGTAAACGTCGACTGCTGAACAAAGGCCGCCCTCCTAGAGAGGGGTGTTGCCATAATCCTCACGCTTGTCAAGTGGCTTGAGAATCGCAGTATGTTCACTGTGTACTAAAAGCACGCTGCTGCCCATCCTATGGTGGTTCTGGACGCAGTTTCAAAATGCATCCAAAATGCATTGACTGTGGGAATTAGATTATAGATTAACCATGAGTCGATACTCAAAAAGTCAAAAACCTGTTTCAAATGTGTCATACCCTACTATGTGAAGACCGTACATGTGTCGTTATCTAGTATTTCACTAACCAAAAAAAGAGGTTCTCAATTTTGTTGGGTTTTTTTTTTTTCTCAGAACTCTCATCATTTATAAACCGATTAGGAAAATTATTTTTTAATTGAAAGAATATACTTTCAGATTGATCCCATAGAAATTTCATCAAAATCGGTTTAGTAGTTTGGCTTTTAAAGCAAAATAACTGGAATTATTTGGTACTTGGATGACCATAAATTATGGTCACACTGGATGCAGGCCACTTCCAACCGGCCCTTTTGGGGATTGATGGGGGATGGAGAGATTTGGGATGGGTGGCTGAAATGATGACGATGAAGTAACTGAATTTGTATATTTCACTAATTTTGTGAAGTCGGTTTTTTAAATTGATAATTATTTAGCTTGTAGTTGTAGTATTATACTTTTCAGGGCTTAGCTAGACTTGGTGCTAACGTTACTGGCATAGATGCAACCAAAGAAATGATCACAATGGCATTGGAACACAGACATTTAGATCCTAAAATAGCTGACAATAAACCTGATTATCATCTGACAACTGTGGAGGTAACGTTTTATAATTATTAACACACACACAAGGCTCTCCACACATGGTGGATCAAAAGCGTTTGAAACTTGCAGTCTCAAGGTTTAGTCCCATTTGCCTATGGTTAATTTTTCCTATCATGTTTTGGCGTTCAAAAGATTCATAATTATATCTCTCAGGAAACAAGGAAGCTGATAGGTTGTTCCAATCCTTTGCCGTATGGATTAGAAATAATATAATGGAAACGTTTGGTACATATCCAAGGAAAATTCACAATGTACCCACATGACCCACATGGTAGTCGACCGATTCAATATATACTGAAAGAAATATTTAAATATATAAGCGTTTAAAGTTTTTGGTTGGATTAGGAAGGAATACTCTGTCCTTTTTCTGCAAAGTAAGTGTCATTGTGGAGTTTGCATAGCATACTTACCAGTGACGTCATTTCTCAATAAAGAGCGCTCGCTGTCTAATAAAACAATAAAATCATCATCATAACCAGCCTTTTAACAGTCCACTGCTGGACTTTTAGCCTAACCCCGAAAGGTAAAGGTTGTTTTTGGTGAAGGAAAACAATAAAATACTTATACATAATCTTCCCTAATTTCGAAGATTTTTTTTTCGGTGTTAGACTCTATTTATAGTCAGCCTTTTATAAGAAAATAATAATAATCAGTCCGGTAGCCTATCTTGAGCAACGATGTAAATAAACCAACTTCTCTTGCGCGCGCAACCACAGAATACATATAAGTACAAGTACAGAATATTCACTCCACAAAATCATTTAAATAAGTAGTGACTCTTGCTACTACACAATAAAGGACAAAAAAAATAAAGGATAATTCAGGACATGCGAGCGCTTTACCTACAGCTATATTAACCTACAAGTTGCCTCTCTGTCTATTAAGCAACTCTTGTCACGTTATCTGTCTATCGCGCGGCAGGTCCGACAAGTCGGCTACTTGGAGGTTCATACCTAAAGTCCGGAGTGCGCCAGGAAACTCAAGTCGCAAACCAAAGATCAAATTACGGATATTTACGCTCTTACAATCGTAACTACCAACCATCGTAATTATAAACCATACGCTACAACAACCACCCTGCGTGTAGGCCCTTACTTAGTAAAAATACCTTTTAATCATTAAAATATTTTGGTTAACTACAAAAAAGGAGAAGGCTTTGGTTGTATTTTTTTTATGTTTCTTACCTCAGAACTCAGCCTTTTATTTATGTATACACCGATTTAGATTTTTTTGATTTTATTTGAAAGGTTAACCTTCAGATTGGTTCCATAGAAATTTCATCAAAATTGGTTGAGTAGTTTGGCTTTTAAATCAAAATAACTGGATAATTTGTTTATTTGGATGACATAATATACTATATTATATATTATTGTCATCGAAATAACCAAAAATTCTTATTTTACCAATTTTGAAGTTGGTTTTATATCAAAGCACTCGTAACATTTAAAAAAAATATGGATTTTTGTAATAATAGAAATAAAAATAAAAATAATCTGTATTTTTATAGACAATACATGCAATTTTGAAAAAACTCAAAATTTCAACTTATTTCGTCCATTTTACAAGGGTAGTTTTTCGTATAACTCGCAAAAGGAAAGTTTTAGAGTGGATTTCGTAAAAATAGCGACATAAAATAAACAACTTGAATGTTGTGGTTTACTTGTCTTGACAATTACGGCTTTATTTTTTTATTTCATGCCAGAAATTTTTTTTAACTTAATTATTTACAGGAACATGCACTCGAACACAAAAATGTCTACGACGGAGTTGTAGCATCAGAAGTGATAGAGCACGTCAACAACAAAGAAATATTCGTAAAGTGCTGCATAGACGCGCTCAAACCCGGTGGAAGGATATTCTTCACCACTCCGAATAAAACGAGAGTCTCCCAAATCGCTAATATATGGGTAGCGGAATATGTGTTAAACCTTCTACCTAGAGGAACCCATCAGTATGAG
Source organism: Agriopis marginaria (assembly GCA_932305915.1). Lineage (NCBI taxonomy): Eukaryota > Metazoa > Arthropoda > Insecta > Lepidoptera > Geometridae > Agriopis > Agriopis marginaria. The sequence goes on from OW029926.1 coordinate 7,818,024, forward strand.
AAGTTTATCCCACCAACTGAACTCACATTTCTTTTGGAGAGAAGTAAGTTATTCACACGTTAGTGGTTTTATAAATGATAAATATTAGCAATGACTGCACTAGGTAAATTTGTTTATCATAGAATTATAGTAATGTCTATCTGTTAACTATTTAAATTAATAACATCATATCTTAACCTTTGAAATTATTTCGACAGTTAATTTAGTTAATACTATTTTATATAAATAATTCTTACGGTTTTTTATACCATCTCTCTAGATTTGTACGCCTACAAACTAGGCAAAACATGATACAAAGTGACAGCAACATATTATTATCATGTGTCTTATCTCATATCTCATACTCATTGTCTCTGGCCATCTGTGTTTGAAAAAATAGCTGTTCCATAATTTTTTTCTGTTATTTTTTATTGTGACGTAAGTAAATGACGTTTTTGTGTGAAACTGCTGTTTTTCCGAGATTTCAGTTTTAATGATATAGTAGAAGATGTTCATTTTGCTTGATTATGACCTTTCGGCTTAGCACCATCGTTCCGTGAAACCCTGCAACCCTCGCTTGTTTTGACAAAGCATCTTGCTTTATCAGAGAGTTGGTATTTTCTAGATCTCATCATTGCAGGGGCAGCTTTTCAAAAAGTGTTTTTTTCTCATTTCCAGATGGCTGCCACGTAGAGGCCGTCTATGGAACCTTCTATCACTTCTTATCAAACACGTGGCAGTTTGTTAAGTCACAACAGCTGATGTACGCCTTGCAAGCTGTCAAGCTAGAGTAGTACCTAGATGTCCTAGATATAGATAAGATAAGATTATTGTTACGAAAGGAATAACTAATATTAATATTAGCTCCTAAGTACAGCTGCTTTTAGTAAATTCGTTTTATAAACTTTTAATTGTTTTTAATTGCTATTTGATAGTTCTGTATCAAAGATTAGAAAAATAAGGGAGATACGGTAAGGTGTCGTGGTGGGTACGAACGAATTAGGCTTGATACCTTTAGTTAAACTCAACCTCGCCACCCTTTCTATCGCTACAAGTTTCTTTGTGTGCGTGAAAAATAAGTAAGTGTGTCGTACCAAGGAAGATAGACTAAGAGGAAATACAATAGCGGAACATTAGAGCCTAGCTCGGAAATTTGCACAAAAACGGTATAAACTTAGATGGCACCGTAATTTGGGCGTGCTATAGGTTGTCTCGGACTTCCGTAAGCGCTGCAGTAAGATAGAAAAAGGGTTCTACAAATTACCGTAGCGCTAGTATCGCAGTCAATAATCGCAGCATTTCAAGATTATAAATGCGAAAAGTTTGTTGGTTTGTTTGTTCCTCTTTCACGCAGCAACAGACCAACGGATCGACCTGATTTTTTGCATGTGTAAGTTCAAAGGCCGGAGGAAATACAACATAGGCTACTTTTCGTCATCATCATCACAATTTTTATTACTACTTGGGCGAAACCGCAGGACACATCTAGTAGACTTATATTTTGACACTAGGTGTTCGAGTTATGTTCTATAGTTCTAAGCAATTTATCATACATAGCTATGAAGCTTCTCTTTGCCAAGCAGTGTTAAACTATGAGCTAGAAACAAAAACTAATACAGCTCTAAACGTGTAATAAGAGGAATTATTCAGAAGGTATAGCAACGCTATGTAGTTATATTCTCTTGGGGGGGCTTAGACTTGTAGTATAAAATAAAGAATACTAACAGAGCGTCATGATTTTATCATATTACTTAAAAAGTATCCAGGGTATTTTTTTAAATGTAAATAGGCTTGCGCAGACCGGCCAACTCGCCTGTTATTATAAGCCTCTGCTAAACTGCATCCATTCCAAATTTCATTTAAATCCGTTCAGCTATTACGAAGTTGAGTGCTGACAAACACACATTTTCGCATTTGAAGTGTGATGCACAAAATACGTATAACTGTAAAGAGAGCTCTCTATCACCCAATCTAAAAATGAAGGTACTTTTTGAATCGTATCCTCTATTCTATAAAAATATAATCAATGTCAAGACTATTCTTGCATCAATGTCTTTGCAGCAAAGTCAATTGACTTTTGACATAGCAAGTCAATAAGCAAAGCAAAATTGTAAATGTTTACCTGAAATAAAACTGCGATATTTAATGCCGCTTCGGAGCTGGAATAGGTATGATTTTAAAACTTGATCATGTCTCTAACGAAGCTCCTGATGGCACCGATAAAATTATTCAGAAAAGAAGTTATTACATTTGTTATAGTTCGTCGATATGATTTGAGGAGTAAGTACCAAGTTTTGTGATCATTATAGCTCGAGTATAATAGCATTTCACCTCAATGCTTCGTGGTATTTTTAGTTAGTGACTAGGTACCCTCTTTAACGCGATTTAATTTAGGTGCCTACGAAAAGTTACACGACCGTATCCCAGCGTGTTAAGGTTCACGTTCACGTAATTTCCCGCAGTCATCTAAATTGAACCGCGTTTAAGAGCTCACGGTACGAGCCAAGGGGCCTTACGGCTAACTCTTAAATCGGGCTCGAACTAGCGCAGTTCGGAAAGTCATGCGAACGTGAACCTTTACGCGCCGAGATACGGTTTCCGGTCGCGCAACTTTTCTCATCACCTAAACAGAATGGTCCAGATGTCGCGCAACTTTCTGAAATAAAAATTATGTTGACGGAAAGTCTGTCCTCATGATGCACTACTACCTAGCCAAATTTCTTCATCAGTATCGGCTCAGCTCTTTATACGTGAAAAGGTAACAAACGGGTTTCGCATTTATGCTACTAATGTAATTACCTAGTTTAACAATTTTGGGTAAGTAAAACCTAGTATAGTATATTTCTCTATGGTAAAACATATGTTCTACCATATAATTCTCCCTATTACACAGTGTCTGTGGTGCTTACTTTCTCTTTTCATTCAGGCTGTACGTAGATAGATTGATAAATCTTTATTGTTCTCACCAGAAATTACATAAGTACATAGTACAAAAACTAGTAAAGCAATCGGCGGCCTTATCACTGTCGCTATACCCATCGATAGAGACCGTGCGAGCCAGGGCGAGACGCGGTATAAAACACTCGCTTTCATAGTAAGGCATAGTAAATTTTTACTATGCTTTCGGCCTGTTTTAGCGAGTGTGCAGCAAGCATCACAACTTACATTGGCCTTATTCCGTTTAGTTATCAACGAAAACCTCCAATACATCGCGGTTAAACCTTCCGCGTCCATATCCGTGCTGCGCCAGAAAGTTTGGCACTTGCTCGACCTGCCGGATTACTGTGAAGAGATCATCATACTGAAATCGCCTGGCGAAGTGGAAATTCCGCTGACGGAACTGCGGCGAGGGAATGACCCCCAACACCCCTACTATTTGGAAGTGTGGTTGCCTAAACTTCGAGACCGTAAGAAACTAATTTCTGTCTTCTTATTAAGTATTTTTATGAACTTTGAACCTAGATGTTTGGACCAGAATTGAGCCACCAAGTAGCATTCTTGTGGCCTCATTTAGTTCTTCCATAAGGCACAAATAGACAGTCCTCCAATTTTGATATTGAGAATTTACACCGCAGGTGAACGCGGGTACGTCCTAAAAGACCGACCAGAACCACCAGAGGATGGGCAGCAGCATCCTCCTACTTGAATGGTGGAACCTGCGATCCCCAAGCCGCCTGCCAAGCGTAGGGATTATGGCATGACATACAGACCCATGTGTAAAGTAAAATAAGAGTCGCCAGTATCCAGTGGATGCAAAAGGCAGGCTGTCGTTCAGTGTGGAGTTTAAAGGGGGAGGCCTATGTTCAGCAGTGGACGTCTTCTGGCTGATGATGATGATGAGGCGCATTGGGTCTTGAAGTCTTTTATGTAACCCCATTTACAACCTCATTTCTATGGACACATACAAATCTGTTTTGATAAGAATGTCAAGAGTGATGGTCGGGTCGAAGTTGGTAACTGAACGCCGTTATTGGCGTGGCGACAGGCTTTCGACTTGAGGGTGGAAACCGAGCTTTAAGCAGTCCCCTATCACCATGCTATGATATACTCGTGATTTATTCCTTCAACACAAGACGAACTAATTTTTAGGATACAAACAACTATCGCGAGTATTGTTTTACATTAAAATCCGCCTGTTTCAGCAAATATGCACAACACTATGTTAACTTACAAAAGTTATGGTGATTCAATGACAACAGCCAGCATTATTGATGAAAAGAAAGAAAGTCTCGACAAAATATGCAACGCTTGTAAGTTCCCGTTTGAATTCCTTTTTTACAAACCCATCAGAATCGAACCTGCATCTCACTTTACTTACAATTTGCCAGGTTTCCCACGTCTTGCCGGTGGAAAAGTATCCCATGCACTCTCTCGAGGTGTTCCACAAAATTTCATTAACTTTAATTTCAGATTTTGATCAGTAATTTTCTTAATACCTACCAAGGACGATAGGACCTCTTCCTTGTAACTACGAAAAACATAGTTCGAGTGGCTGTTGATTTGGCCATATTAATAATTTTGTTTTTGTAGGTACTTTTGAAGTTAGTTATTTATATTCATAAAAATATTTAAAACTATTAAATTAATTGTATAATATAAATTATTTATAGTTTATTTATGCACATATATTTATTTTCGTTCTTAAATTTAAGTTTTTTTTACAATAAAATATAAAAACAAAATATTATAAAAAAAACCTAAACCTAGAGTGCCGCCGGCAGCGGGGCAGGGCCCAAGCTACCGGTGGTTAGGGCTGCAGAGTGAGGAACCTCCTGACAATACGTGCCGTGTCAAGGATTACCGCCTTCTGCATCTGACCCTTGACCCAACCATCCAGCGAGAGCCTCTTAAGGTGTTGGTCGAGGCTCTTCGCTATAAGACCGTTCACCGATACGACTATCGGGACAATGATCGTCGAGTCAACATCCCACATGGCGGTAACCTCGTGAGCCAAGTCAAGGTACTTGCTGAGTTTGTCCTTCTCGGCCTTCACGAGGTTCTCGTCATGTGGGATGGTGATGTCGACGAGCACTGCCCGGCGCTGGGACCGGTCGACCAACACGATATCAGGCTTATTGGCGACAATAGTCCTGTCCGTGATGATAGAACGATCCCAGTAGAGCAAAGCACGACCATTCTCGAGAACTGGCGCTGGTGCGTACTTATAGTACGGCACCTCAGACTCGACAAGGTTATATCGAAGGGCAAGTTGCTGGTGGATGATCCTGGCCACTAGGTTGTGCCTGTGCAAGTACTCGCCGTTAGCAAGATGCGAACAACCGGAAATTATATGTCGGAGAGATTCTCCGGGACGGTGGCATGCCCGACAGATGTCGACCGTATAGTTTATTTAATTATTATATTGGGTCAGAAATCAAAATTTGCCGATCTAATGTAGACTAAAACCATACTAACTCTTAAGGTAATCTATGCATTTAGTCTTCATTTATTGCCAGCTAAATTAGACAATATGATATTCATTCTGTTGTACATCTAATCTAAACATTACAACCTAACTGCAACATTTTTCATTGTCATGCGTGAGAAAGGGATGGCCATGGCAATCAATAATTTTAGTGCCGTCAAATTTAGTTTAATTCAGGAAATGGTACAACACATTAGGCTCCATTGTAAAATTTAGTTTAATTTAGGAAATTGTACAACACATTAGGCTCCATTGTAAAATTTTGTTTAATTTAGGAAATTGTACAACAGCGGTGCAAGTACCGTTCTTTATCGATCATCAAATTTGTACCTATATCTAAATTTAGGTACATTTTAGAAATACATACACATTAATTGAGCCGATTTCTTGAAAAGTAACACAGAGAGAGGGGGAGTTAGAGCTAAATAATAATACTAGCTATCCGCTATTATATCCCGGAAACAAACACACGCACACATACCTGACCTTCGCATTTATGAATGTAATAAGTATAATGATTTCAGCTCAATCGACGTTCTCGACCGAGACAATGCCTTTGAACCAGCAGCGAGTGCCCAGTGAAAAATTCGATTGCAAGTGTCCCGTTTCTCTAAGTGTCTCCTGTAAACCGTCCAAATCCTCCATATTCAAGTTAAACGGGAGGAAAAGTCAAGACAATTTCACTAATCTACTTCTGAAAATTCAAAACGATTTGTCAACGTTAAGTAATAAGCTGTCTGTTCTGGAGGATAAAATCGCTTAATTGAAACGCCGTTCTTTTATTTCAAGTTGTGTTTTCCAAGCAAAAAATACGACGAAGCAGAGGCACACACAACGTGAAATGCCTAGCTGCTGCCCAGGCTTGTTATTAGTTATTATGCTTGTATACTCTGCAAATGCTTGTATGCTTGTATTCTCGAACATATAGAAGATATTCACGAAAGTTATGAAGAAATAACCGAGCATGCTTGAGAATTAACTTTCCCTCTTTAGGGTTTAACTACATAAACTTGTACATTAATTCCACAAAGATGCAACCCTTTCAGCAATTGCCATAAAATAAGGAATTTTAATGTTACGGTTTGCTTGTTTATTTTAAATTAGCTTTATTTTTTCGTTTTATGCCCGAAAATCCAGAAACCTTCGGCTATAAGTCAGACAGCTCAAAAATAGAAGGTACTAATACAAAAATTTCAACTGGCTCTATATTACGGTTTGAAAGATACAGCCTATAAAAGTTAGGACGGACAGTTGGACAGACAGACAGCGTAGGCTTAGTAATAGGGTCCGGTTTACACCCTTTGGTACTGGAACCCTAAAATGAAATGCTCGAGAACAATCTTCGCGCAAACACGCCGTTTTATGGACACCTTCCAGCCCAGAAAGTAGAATTCCTAATATTCTGTGGACTCCCAAAATGCATATTTCTCATAATACTATTAAGAGAAAGGCATGTTTGTGGACTAATAAGACAATTTAATTACTTTAAGAATAAATAGCCTTTATTCAATATAATAATAACGTTTAACGTTAATAAATAGCAAACGGTACAAAATTATTTCGTTTGATCCTTATATACAGACTGTACAATATTCTATTTACAAAATGTTTCGTTAGCCACAGGAGGTATATTATTATATTGGACTAGTTATAACTAAGAATTAATAAAACAAAACTTAGTAAACTATGTTTCTAATAGCCATCTCAGTTTTTTGTGTTAAAGCTCTGCAAACCCTTCCATCAAGACAAAAAAATAACATTTACATTTCACCAGATAAGAAAACTTTTCTTTATCGTTTAAAATCTACGCGCAATACTCGTTTTTATGTCATTCCAAAGTAATTTCAACAAAATATTGTCTAACCTTCACATTTTACAGTATGAAAAAATTCCAACCCCATTGAACAGAACCTCAAATTGTTTAATTCAAGGAGGTTCCTATTTAAATAATTAAAAAAGAAAAAAAACCTCACTAGGTGAAGTGAAATGTTGTGTGTTCCACTCAATTGCAAAATGTAGTTACGTCACCTGCCAATTTAATCCATCGCTACGCTCAGAATATAACCAGACACTTGAGCGAAAAAACTTCTTCGAAGCCTAGTACAATAAATAACTATTTTGGAACAAGCAATTTAAATCTTTGATAATTAATTACCTACAGGGAAGTATCAAATGTATATTCTGTACACCATTTTCAAGTATATACTGTAGGCATATAATACCAGCATCGTCCACCCGAATTTTATAGTCAGCAGCTGTCTCTTTAACATGGTTTTAACACACTGAAAAAGAAAGAAAAGCAAATTAAAATTTATGTTCAATACGCATCCACTCAATCAGAAAAACTTTATGAATGAATAGCGGTCAAATTGACTTTGCAGGAAACTTAATACGTAATCTATTTTTTCAACACGATTTTATTAGCTACTAGCGACCCGCCCGCCTGGCTTCGCAAGGGTGTAATTTACGTGCGAAGCCGGGGCGGGTCGCTAGTTATATATATAAACCTTCCGTGAAAATATCTAACTGATGGTGAAAACCACATCAAAATCCGTTGCATAGTTTTAGGAGTTAGCGGCCATACAGACATACAGACAGACAGACGCGGAAAGCGACTTTAATTTATACTATGTAGAGATTTAAAGGTATGTATTTATGAAATGAAATGAAATGAAACACAATAATTTAAACAGTTTTAAACTATCACGGTTGTTCACTAAAGTTATATGATTATTTATGGGATATTTACCGTGGTAAGGTTGTGGAATGCGGAGCTTACCACGGTAAATATCCCGTAAATAATCATATTATAACTTTAAATAGTTTGTCCCATTATCCTTACCAGATGCATTATTATGGATGATTCGGATCGTGATCGCGATCGCGTGCCATCTCACTTACGCACGCGGTGCGAGTAAATAGATGTGAACGGGACGGCATGTAATCTCGATCACGATCAAACTTCTATAATAAAGCCGCTGGTCTTCAGGATTAACGATTTTTAAGCGTGTTTTAAAACTATCATTAGATATGATATTCAACTACGAGTGCATCATCACGTTTTTCGACCAATGTCTTAATTTCTTCCCTAATGATTATCGTTGGTTACCTATCCGCCGTGTTTTTTTACAAAGTTTGCCATCTATTATGAAACACACTGTGATTAGTGTGTCTAAAGTACTACCACAGTATACGTACACCGAACAGTAGTATCGTATACGAGTTTTTTGTTTGTTCCTCTTTAACACAGCAACAGAGCAACGAATCAACATGATTTTTTTGCATAGTGATAGTTGAAAATGTATGTAGTTCCTGAGGGAATATGTATATTCCCAAAAAGTATTGAATATTGACCGAGAACAGATACAGATCGGTTTCGAGATACCCATCTCAAGTCAAAAAGTAGTTTCAAATGCATTGTAATAATATACAGCCACATAATAATGTACATAATTGTACAGCCATTAAAATAAGAGTTGTAGATGAATTCGCTGTAGTTCAAGCTAATTTGATAATGTATAATGTGATAATAATTTTTCAATGTTTAGTTAATTTTTCCTCAGATCCTAAAATTTTGTTTGCATGCCGAAAGGTCGATTATGGCGCTCTTTTACTGTAAATTTTCCATCTTCTGTGTACCCATACATACGCAATAAATGAAATATGAATATATGAATATGTAATCTGTTTCAATAAGTCGTCAGATTGCTATTACTTACCTCATAATCTTGCTTGTACACGGTTTGAGCACAGCACTTGCTCATGACAACAAACCCGCACATGCGGTCTTGTGTTCCCAACGCGAATTCTATACTCCTGATGAGGTCGTTGGTTTTTAGCACCATTAAAGCATCTCTGTCCACATGTTCGAGGCATTGCGTCAGATATGGCAGAAAATTCGGCAACTCTTTTTGGAATACCGTTTTCTGGAATAGGAAAAGTTCTTTTAGCAAAGGCATTTGAAAGTTTCTTTTTTTATTAAGTCAGTTGCAATGCCTTGTAGTAACATCTCGTCTGGGGTCATGGCCATATACCATCACGCAACCTAATTAACCCTTTATGCTATGCAGTATGTAATATGTAATTAAAATGCACCCTTTATGAGTGCATTTTAATTATTATACGAGGTGTAAGGGGAACACTCTCGAAGCCAAAAGAAGGTAATTGTACTCATCATTATGAACAACTTTTACTACGGGACCAGCCCTGAAATCGCGAAAAAAATATCAGCTGTTCTATAGAAAACGGTCATTGACACTCTACAAAATGTATCGAACAGCAGATTATTTTTTTTCGCGATTTCAGGGTTGGTCCCATACTAAAAGTGATTCATAAAGTATTCCCCTTACACCCTGTCGTCTAGATTAAATAGGTTTAGGTATTTCTAATTTTCCAATAGCAGTTAAAATTTAATGCAGATTAGTGCGATGGCCGGGCCTGTTGATCACACCCGCAGTGGTCATGCCACAGCGTAGACGAGTCAGTTTGCGCACAGGTTCTGATATTTCCAATGACGCACGGTATTTGTCACGACTATAATACTTGATTACAAAAGCAAACTGACGTCTTTACTTGCTAATTGTGTACTCAACCCCACCTATACAAAGGTACTTGAACTCCCAGAAATAGAAAGTAAATATTGACTCGATAATACCTCAGGCATGTTTTTTAGCTGTGAAAATAAGAACCAATCTTTAATTTAGGTAATCGCGATTATTGCACATTGGAATTAAATACTTTTAACAGATTTTATCGCGGAATTATACATTATTTGAATTTCTGACGTTTCCAACAATTTGCAGTCCAAATGATGTTCATAGGAATGTTATGAAAATATTCACAAGTACCGCCAATAAGTTTTTAACTAAAACATTTCCTCACTTCTGGCCGAGATTTTATTAATTTGTGGACAATTACAAGGATTACAAGCAGGTGGTACTTGAAAACCATTGTCTCTATTTCAATTGATTTATTTGAAAATTAATACAACATGGTACAACCAATTAATTTAGTTAAGCAAGTTAGAATTAAATACAGGGCTATGCGGAAAGGGTGAACTAACCCAAAAGGGGTCCATTATACTTACCATTGTTTTTTTTTTCTAAGGGATCACTCCTAAAAAAACACAGCTGTTCCATACATTTTGTCGAGTGTCAATGAACGTTTTCTATGGAACAGTTTCTATATATTTCGCAATATCAGAGTTTTTGCCATACTAAAAGTTGTTCTGGGTATAGTCAGAGTTAGATTAAAAATTATGATGTTATCTGATTTCAATAGCCTCAGATAGCATCCTTGGTATATACCAGTTCTCCTTGGCGAGGACTTAGGATGTAAAATTGACGCGCAGTGTGTGTCCGTTAAATTTCAATCTTTAATCATCAATGTAAGTCTCTTTCCAAAGTCCCTTGGACTTTGACTTTGGCTGTGGTTTTGCTAGATCCTAGATAGGGTCAGTGAGAATCTCGTGTGCGTCACTAATTGCTTGGCTATGACTATGCGGCGTTTTGCCGCAAAGTCAAACATCTTTCAGAAGAATAGATTTTTGACAAGCGGATCTACTAGAATGACCGACAAAATGCTCGTATTGATATCAGACTTCAGATCTGTCTCTTCTACAAGTTTTTTTTTTTTTTTTTTTAAGATAATATTTTCTCAACTATTGAAAAGGTTTTGGCTCAGTGCTGACTAGTAAAAAAAATACACATGCAATAATCATACCTCTTGAGCGGAGGGTTTAGTTGAAACAACCCCCTTCATGATGGAGTCCCACGGCCGGCCAGTGACCATGCATACAAAGAGTCCGTATAGCTCCTTCCGGATTCCAAGGTGCTCAGAATGGAACCTCATTGACTCTCTATTCCGGTCTATTATAGACAACCACAGTTTTGAGTAGTGATATCTAAATTTATCTGATAATTGCTGGAAAATGACAAATGTTTTGTATATATTTCAAGAAGTCCATTAATCAATCCTCTTATATATAACCATTTGCTAGGCTAATTGTTGCCATAAAGCACTTTTATCTCCTCATTCACAAAAAGGTGTTACACACATAAACAGAGCAAGGCACATTTTTTACTCATAGCATTTACTTGTTCTTGCCGCTGCAATAAAATTGTAAAAAGATGAATAAAAACATTTTCCCGTAATATTTCACTGAACTATATCAGATAACTGCTAGAGGTTAAAAACCTAGCAAAAGTGATCAAAATTTGTGGTTTTCAGTTGTTTTCACTGTCAGAACAAATAAATGCTTAGACCAAATATAACAAATTTTGATTCTGAATGAGACAGTTTATATATTTTATAGTAAATTCGAATACCAAATAATTAGTCTTCAGTAAAAATCTAATATGAGGATATTTTTATTCGTTCAACCATAATGATACTAAATAATGATGTGGTCTAGGATGGAGCACTCTCCCCAAAAAGGAACCTGTTTACTTAGTATGTTTATCAGGTACTTGCTAGAGGTTAAAAAACCTAGCAAAAGTGATCAAAATTTGTGGTTTTCAGTTGTTTTCGCTGTCAGAACAAATTAATTCTTAGACCAAATGTAATAAATTTTGATTCTGTTTAAATATTTTATAGTAAATTCCTACTATAACTGTTTACTTAGTATTTCAAAACACCCATCTTAAGTTGAACTGTAATTTTAAATGCATTGCATATAATTATCACAACAGTTTATCATCAACAGCCTGAAGACGTCCACTGCTGAACATAGGCTTCCCCCTTTAACCTCCACACTGAATGACAACCTGCCATCTGCCTCCACTGGATGCCCACTGCGCTCACAATGTCGTCGGTCCATCTAGTGGGCGGCCTACATACGCTGTGTCTTCCGGTTCATGGCCTCCTCCATCATAACAGTTCAAAGGGCATTATTAATTTTTAACATTACTTACAGCATACAAGCCATGATCCAGCAGGTAAATTGTCACCTCTTTGTCTTCTGGATTTCGCTTCAGGAGTACATTGCCAGGATGTGGATCGCTGTGTAGGAACCCAGTTACGAATATCATATGAGCATACAGATCACCAAGCTTTGAGCATACTTCGAGTCTGTTGATTTTATTTTTCTGAAACAAAAAATCATTCATTTTTTATTTACTTTTCTCTATTTAACTTCACAACTAGGCCGGGTAGGACAACATACAACCAGGATAATGTTTGACAAAAACTAACGAAAAATATAGTCTAGTTTTATTTATTTTTTACTTTAAGTATTACAAAAATTTATATTCTAAAAAAAGAATACTGCATAATTATTATTCCTGCACTTGTCAAGTCACACATTTTAGAGATTTGTTCACTGGCATGATAACCTTGGAATAAATTGGGATGCCATTAATATGCAAGACAGATAGTCAAACAAAGGCGGCCTGCCTTAAAAACAATTGACACACATTCCTAGGTACCTTAACTTAAACCAACACAAAGACACAAACTAAACTGTTGTGCAAAGTGTGTAAATTGTTATTATGTACATCTAGTACATTGGCATACAGGCATATACATGATATGAGTTCATAACAAGAAAATGTGAAAACGGTCCTGAGCCAAACAGTTGTCAAAAAATACCATCTAAAATCAATTAAATTACTATGAACAGACAGAGATATTAAGTTTTTTTTTTAAATCTTTTTTTTTCTCTGTTTTTACCATGCGATCAGTCTTTTGACAATAAGCAGATGAGGTGAAGGCTATTAGGGGTTCCTATACAAACTGAAAAATAAATATTGTTTAATGATGAAACTAAAATTATATTAAATGCAATACTCACATCAATATACTTAACATCATTGACTTGTCCCCCATCTACATACTCCATAACAAGCACTCGTTCAGTGCTATAGTCCCAGAAAACTTTAGGCACTTTCAACCACTTATAATGGGAAAACATTGACGCAACTTTCTCACTGTTATGTCCCTCGTTTAGGAAGTTCAATTCCTTTGTAATGTTCTTCTTAGTTTCTTCTATGAGCCAATTCAATTCAAACTCTGGGAATATTTTAGACATTGTATGCAATATGAATTCCATCCACTTTAAATCTATGTTAATGTTTTTCCTAACAAAGGGGTGTTGCACCTTTACGGCAACATCGGTGCCGTCTTTCAGTTTAGCTCTATGTACTTGCGCTAAGGATGCTGCCCCTAGGGGCACTGGGTCAAAATTGTCAAATAACTCTTCTGGCTGTAAAACAAATTAAAATATAGAATTGTTCTGTAAAATTTAACATTAGATGTTACATCATCATTTCAACATTTACTAAGGGTTATCTATTCTTATGTAATTATGTGATATCTTGAATTATAGACATTTAAATTGAAGCTTGTGAACTAGCATATTACTTACATCCTTATTTAGGTCTTCTTTAATAACTTTGTACATTGCCTGAACGGTATTCTGCGGGGCATCTTTGTGCAAAATGCGCATGGTGGTCACATACTCAGTAGGGAGCAAATAGTCGAGCGCCCCGACGTGCTGTCCAACTTTAATGTACACGCCTTTATTTGTTCGGCATAACTCTAACAATTTCTCTGCCCCAATTTTGTGAGCACGACTCTTGACTTCAAAATACTCGTCTGACTCTTTGTCCCACTCTTTGCTATACAGCATAGTTTTGTACGTCCTTCCTATTTCTATAGCAGTACATGCTGTTCTCGTTATCCTGACGATAGCCATGGAATCGACATCGTAGTCACTGTCTTGATATTTCGCTGCTGCCACTGTTCCTCCAATCGCCACGCCTCCATAAACACCATACTTTAGCACGCGCGTAACACCTCTCGAGAACATATTTGATAATTCAGGTCGAGGCTCTGTAATAACACATATTCCTTCCTATTTCTTACGTCTTCGATTTCTATTTGAATCTATTTCTATTCCATCTACCACAAAAATCGCCAGCCGAGACAATCATGTTTTAAGATTCAGGTCTTTGACAGAATTGAATTGACAGTGACAAATGTGACAATGACATCGGCATTGAATTAACGTTTATCGTAAAGATGTAAGGATGCCATGGATGGATGAAGAGGCGGCTGTCCGATAGGCAAAAATGGAGTCAAACGCGGCCAAACACAATCAAAAATATGAATTTTAGTATGATTCACTCATTTTGAATGTGCTCGCGTGTGGGCAAGTTATCGTTGTGAAACCTTAAAATACACAAAAACACACTGTAAAAATATTCTAAGTGAAAAACGTATATTTTCGTATTTCAAATATTTCATGGAAGTCCATAACTAGCTATAGTCTAGGAAGTATCCATTAATTTGGGCAGTTATTTTGTATAAATACGCGATGACACAGTATGGGCTCAATTACTTTAGTCTGTCCAGTGGTAGAAATTACAAAAAAAAAAGTTGACTGCGACAGCGGCAAATTTAGTTCCGAATCAAATCACTAGTTTCAATAGTGGCATCGACCTTTCCGCAGGAAGTAACTTTTCAAAATGATATATTTTGACAACACACCAACTTGCGAGACCTTGAGTATGTGGGCACTGTCCTGATTATGTCATCCACAACATCATATCACTCAACGATCCCAACGAATTTGTCGGAACATAAGCATAAGCATTGCCATTCAACGTGGTGATGCCGCCAGCATACTGGGTACGCTGCCAGCTGGTAGTGGGCTTGAGCATTTGGATTGTCTTTAGACCTTCAACGGTCTATGGGCAGTCTAACTGTATTTGTATTTTTAGTTTTAGCTTGTATTTTGTTTAGTTAATAAAGGCACTTGCCCGGAACATACTGAATCACATCATTAGCGCTATTGGTACGATTCGGAACATGACTTTAATGTCATGTGTATGTCAAATTGTCAATCGCGTTGCATTGCAAGTAAGCACAAAAACTATTTTTTGTTGCATTTACGAAACGCTGTAGATATTTTATTAAATACCTAAGTCAGGAGACTAGAGATTGCTAATGATATTAAAATAGTGTTGGAGAGTGAGTGTGCTTTCAGTCCTGATGGCATACACCGAAAAAGTGTCACTCAGTGGCACAGCATTATCATTCCTACTGTACGAATGTATAAATTCTGCAAATAGTCAGGTAAAATAATGTTTATTAGCATTGCATTTTTCTTACCTTGTATTTCCTCCCTATATATCAGTTGTTGTATATTTTCCTGCTTGGGTGTACTTTCAGGAAGGATTCCTCATTGGCGAAGTTACTTCAGAAATAACCAACCACATATCTGACTCGCAAAGTGATAACGCTCGCCTTGACACTCAAATCGTCATTAGAACCGTACTACCATTACCATCGGTGTCTCTTTTCTACTTTCCCACTGGCCGAATCAAAGAAGATGTCATATCAGATATACTCTCAAACTCTGCTGGTGAAGTAGTTGGGTGGTATAAATACAGGAAAAATAGTAGTATCAAACCTACCTTTAGAGACAAATTGATATCAAAGGGATTGCAAAAGTATTTTGAAAAGCATCATGGGAAAAAAACATTTGTGACATGCAATTTGTCTACTAAAACATCAACATCCGGATCAACTCACACATATACATACCGGTTTGGTAAAATGAACTGTTTCGACATGTATGAGTACATTGAAGATGTCACTGCAAACTTGGGTGAGAAACTAACTGGATACCGAAAAGGACACAAGCAGTCCACTCACAGTATCTTTAGTAAAATAGTAAAGGAATGCAACATCCAAAACAACAATACCAATGATGCTATTTTAAGCATACAAGAAGCTGTTGATATGAGACTTAACAAAGAAGCAAAATT
The DNA here is from genome assembly GCA_932305915.1 of Agriopis marginaria. Classification (NCBI taxonomy): domain Eukaryota; kingdom Metazoa; phylum Arthropoda; class Insecta; order Lepidoptera; family Geometridae; genus Agriopis; species Agriopis marginaria. The sequence continues at coordinate 7,834,197 of OW029926.1, forward strand.
GGCTGCAAAAAATGAGCATACTATCAGAGAGATAGCTGCTGAAATCAAACAAATTGGCACAATCCTTTCTGAAAGGCTTTCAACTGACCTACAGACACAGCACAACAAAATAACTGAAGAAAGGAACTTGAAAAGAGACATTGAAATGGCAGAAGCATGTGTGGAAGCTTTGAAGACTCCTTTCGAAGTAGACATACTAAACACCAAAAATAATGCAGTTAACAATCATATTATGATATCTGACAGTGACTCAGTTCAGATCATAGAGAATGATATAAATAATAGAAGCTCCAGGAATGTGGTGACACCAGATATACCGAAACCAATGCTGAATTATGCAGCAGCACTCAAAAATAAATCTGATATTGCTTCCACAAGTGTAAGTATCGCCTCTGTCAAGTTTTTTTTTTATACAATAAATGGCAAACAAGCCACAGACCACCTGATGGTAAGTGTTCACCGCTGCCTATAGACACAATATCCGGGGCATTGTCAGTGTGTTGCCTACATTCACCCTTCATTAGTAACCTTATCTGTAATTATAAACCTATTAAATATGCACAATACACCCCAAACAGAACGTCAGTGCAGGACTTGTCGCCCCCATCTATACTAATATTATAAAGAGGAAAGATTTGATTGTTTGTTTGTTTGTTTGCATTGAATAGGCTCCGATTTACTGAACCAATTTGAAAATTCTTTCACTGTTGGGATGCTGCACTATCCCCGGTTGACATAAGCTATATATCCCGGCTTCGCCCGTGCGAAGCAAGGGCGGCCTACTAGTCTTATTAAGAATAAAATAGTAATAGAAACCTATCAAGTTTGCTCACTCACAAATTTAATACTAACTAGCCAAATGGCAAATTGCTAACTTGGCAAGGGTGTGCAGTGCAAGGCAAAAGGGCAGGGCGGGGAGTTTTCAGTGCAAGCTGTGTCCCTTCGACACCTAAAATATGTGTACTGCGCAGCCACTTGCACTATCCTCTGAGCCCTCAAAAAGAGTTGCGCATACTGTATCTTCTTATACGAATCTGGGGGCAATGCTAATTGCATGCTATCCTGCTTGTACCAATTTAATCACAGCGTCCATGCAAGCAGTAAGGCAGATAAACAAAATGGCCACCAAACTTGAAGCACAAAAAAAATAAGGAAAGTTGTACAGTATAATCTCACTAATCCGGCACTTCGATAGATCGGCACGTCCAATAATCCGGCACCCTCCGCCCACGCCTCCCTTACCCCTCTATACGTGTGCGCTTTGGTCGCTGCGTCATCGACTAGCAGTCTAACCTCAAAACTTATCATATTTTAACTTATCATTAATACATATGTACCTACATGTTAATTCAATTGTTCCATAATACATTACATACATTTATTCTCTCTATGAAATGCTTTATTTTATTTATTACCTATGACTTTTTCAGTATAACCCAGTAATCCGAACATTCCAATAATCCGGCACCCTCCGGTTTTTAATAGTGCCAGATTAGTGAGATTACACTGTATGTTCAAGAACCTCAAAAGTTCAAAGACATAATTATGACATTCACCAACATGCACTGGGCCAGCATGGTGAATTAGGGCTAGAGAATACAATCCTGAGCATGTTTTTCAATCCCGGGATTATGGGATTTTTGATGCGTAATCCCGGAGCTGTCCTTGGATTAGACTATGGTTTCAAATTGGGCTCAAATGAAAAAAGGAACTTGAGTACCTCATTTCTTAAAAAATGCACAACACAAATCACAATTTATAGTAAGAAAAGGAAATAGCCAAAACAAAAAATACTATACTTTTGCAAGAAATCAAAGACAAAAAATAGCTATTTAGAATTTCGAAAATACAATTGCAGATATATCAAAGCATCCAATGTTTGACTTCCAAGCCTGCTTCATAGTTTATTGCCAACATAAGCAGCAGCTGAAAATGCTCGCTCAGGTTCTATGCTGGGTAGAGGAATAGACAATAGATACTTACCGAGCGGGGAAGTCCCTTCTAAGTTCTACAAACAAACATATTATTAGGGCTGTACCCGTGTAGTACGTATCGTACGGCGTATCTAAGAGTTGTTTTGTCTTTATGTAATAAATGATTGAAATATTTATATAATCTAGGCAAGGTTATTGTCAAGACGCAACGGACTATGGAATGCAAACTAGACCTGTTTGTGGCAAACCCGAAAATCCGGAGATTAGCCAAGTACAGTCCCGGGATTTTCGGGGCCAGAAAACGGCCGGGATTCCGGATTGTATTCTCTAATTAGGGCCCATCCTCTGTCTCTGAGAGAAGGCCTGTGTCCCAGCATTGGGAATAGGATAGGCAGATAATGATGAATGTAAGATTAAGCCAGCTACCCTGACCATAATTTCAGCCACATTCTGCAATCTTATTGAAGGTAAATCTGCAACTTTGTCTGGCTTTGCACTGAAAATTATAGTTGGAGTAACGGGCTTAATATTACATAAGTAATTCCCTGAAAACAAAATGTGTGAAAAGTGAATCAGTTGCCATAATCATTATTTTTCTTTTCAGAAAACAAACGACTTAACAGAAGATCTTATCACATTTGATGATGATGACGGAAACTGTGCAAAAAAGACCATTCAAATCAATGATGTTAAATGTGACAGTTCACCAGAATACTAAAAAGTGCCTTTTTTACTTCAAAATAAGTTACCGCAATATCTTTGATAGTAGGTTTACATTGTTATTAATTAATACTCAATCTATATATCATTTTTACATAGTTTAGTTAGGTATCTATTTTTTTTCTAATACTAGTCTGCTTTTTTCTGTGTATTTTATTACCATCATTTATCAGATTTTAACAAAAAGTGTAATCATACAGAATTAGAATCTAGTGTGCCAAAATCACACATAGCATTCTTGTTTGAAGTCAAACCAACCTATTATGTTACATAAAAATAGCGGGAAAATTAAAGTTCATTAGATGACAACACCGAATTTAGGCAATACAAGTACAGTAAATAAAGAACTGCCTTGTGACAAAAAGTACTGGTTTAACTCATGATCCACGGAGTATATTATTATACCATGGTTTAACTATAGTTGCTATATACAAAGCATTTCGACTTCAAAAAGTAAAGTTTTCACTAGAAATTAAATAAATATCCGGTATCCAGCCTATCTCTAGGCTTTTACTATCTAAATATAATTTTAGTTACTTTATTTAATCTACATAACAAATATAATTACTATATGTTCATGTTACAACAACCTCTAACTACAATAGCACGTTTACAATAACCTCAAGTGATAGTGTAGTATCAATTCAACAAGCCAATGAAACGCCTTGGTAAAGTTGCTAACTTCGCTCATGAACGAAAAAACCCGTATTCACCCGAGCCTGCCCGATCGTTCGTGCGCCACCAACGCGAGCTTGCTCGTTACGATGCGCCAACCGGCAATGTTAGGCCGGATATCCGGCTTCAAGGCTGGTCAGATATTCAGTATCTGGCTAAACAGCTATCCGTTCACCACATTATAGCTAGGGCATGACCTGGGACTTTACCGTGGCTTACTTTGCTTTACTCTCTATGACTACGACTTGTTTAACAATATTCAGTAAAACTTCAAAAGCTTTCAATACTCGACACTGGCAAATGCATCGCCAACATCGTCTCACGAGGAAAGAAAAATAAAAAATAAATTGGGCTAGAAATAAATTTTTGATTTAAGCATCATCTTACACCAAAGGCATCTATCATTCTCATATTTATCTACCAAAACAAATGCTTATACATATATATATCATAATATATATTGCTATGTTCCTCTATCTGTGAAAATAGTTAAATTGCTTTAAAAAATATTTTTACATAATTATACACTTAAGATAGTATTAAAGAACCTCCCCTATTCCTCTGAAGGTAAAGCTTTGAAATAATCTTAAGATGCAACATAAAGGTTTTATGTACTCTGTCCAATAACGCCAATAATTTTAGCTTTTTTAAAATGTTCTGTAGCTGTCACAGCTAAAAGTTAGGGGCTAAGTATACAGCCAAACATTCAAAGAACAGCCCTTTGGCAATTATTTTCAGCTCAGCAGTGTTGTTCTAATACTACTTACCTATTTGTAAGAAAACTAGCGGATGAAACTAACCATTGACGAATAAAATATAATCCTTAACAGACTTCAAAAAAAATAGGAAGGTTCTCAATTCGATCCGTTTTTTTTTGTTATAATCAAGGATTTTATCCTATTTTGTAGGTGATGAGAAATAATGTTGCGATGTGGGGCACTTTCAACGCACTCAATGGCGTCTTTATGAAGATATGTTTATTGTTTTCGACAGCTGACATACTCGCTTGGCTGGCATGAGAAATGGCCGATGGCGAGCGGCCCCTGCCGCAGTGGTCGCAAAATATGTCACTGTGTCGCGTGCTCTCTGAAGAGCGTCCTTGTTTTAAATACTTGTCTTATTGTAATGAATGATTGAATTTGATGAAAGATCAGAAGTCAGTTTTTTTTTAATTTAAAGTATGGTAAAGACTTATTTTTCATGATAAAAATAATAATTTCACTTGTTTTTTTATCACTTGCCAGGTGAAAATGGCCCTATTTGTAAAATGTATACATTTGACAAATGTTTCAATGGTAAATTTTCCCGTGACCACCTAATGATAGGATTACCACTAATTAGTTGTTCTATATTCATAAACATCTTTCAACTTCAATTCAACTTTTTAAATATTTGAATAATCTTGCTAAAATTGCTATATAAAAATACTGTGTAAGTGATAAACATTGTTTATTACGAATGATACTTAAACCTAATTATGTTAGTGTTATGTAATGTTTTAATTGATTAAATGTAAAAGTTAATTGTACAAATGCAAAATATTTTTGTAATAAATTAGATTATAATCATATAACATTGTCTTTTCTTGGTAAATCAACCACAAAATAAACAATAAACATCTCATATAAAACAGTAATACGCAGTCCATAAATTAAAATAAAATAAGGATTCTCTTGAATAATCAACAAATAACCAAACAAAATTAACATCTCATGCTAAACAATAATACTTAGTCCATAAATTAAATAGAATTCTATACATACCTATACATCTTACATCACTTGTGATACTCTTATATACATTTATCATTAATATTTATAAATGATATATTATAATATATCTTATGGAATGTATAAAAATTGGCACTATAATTATATCGGCTATAGAAGTGGTCTGCAGTCACAGGGATTGACACTAAAGATTAAGTAGTTACTACGTTAAATTACATACTACGACTACTACTACGCTGGCGTAGCGACCCAAAATGGGTCTTTGGCTTCGACACAAGAGAACGCCATCGACAGGCGAGTCCATTTTTCTATCGGACTGCCAGGGGGGAGGGCACAAAAAGGCGACACCGTTTCATGGTTAATATTCCGAAAACCCGTAAAAAGAGTTTTAACTTCACTTTTATTGTGCGAAACGCTAGAAATTCTGAAGAATTTGCTGTCTGAACGGGTATTCCATAGGTACAATCTGGGTGTCAAGTCGCAAGTGAATTGGTTTTTTCTAGGTCAGCGGCGCTCCATCGTAGATCGTATCCCTTAACATCAGGCAAAGTGCCGTTCAAACGTAAGCCTTTTATTAGATTTAAATTTAGATGAAGTGAATGAAATTGAATGAAATCACAGGATTCGTGGCAAGAGCAAAATAATGGCACTTTTTTTCATAGTTTACAGGAGATCAGCAGCAAGCGGCGCGTCGCCCGCCAGCTCATGAACAGAGTGCGCCAGGCGACGCGCCTGCTGCACTGCCGTGGACGCCGGAAGCAGCCCGAGGTGCACGCAAATCAGCTCCTTCAAACTCACACCCTGGCTGTCATTGGGGAACGCTAGCTCCGTCAGCTGCCTGCAAACGTAAGAACATCTTCATCATTTCAGCCGTAGGACGTCGACTGCTGGACATAGGCCTCCCCCATCGATATCCAGAAGGGCCGGTTGAAAGCGGCCTGCATCCGGCGTTTCCCTGCAGTCTCTTTTAGGTCATCTGTCCATCTTGTGGGTGGACGACCTACGCTGCGCTTACCGGTCCGTGGTCTCCATTCCAGAACTTTTCGGCCCCATCAGCCATCTGTTCTGCGTGATATGTGCCCTGCCCACTGCCATTTCAACTTGCTATTCCGGTGGGCTATGTCAGTGACTTTCGTTCGTCGACGGATCTCCTCATTTCGGATTCGATCTCGTAGAGAAACCCCGAGCATAGCTCGTTGTGCGTCTTTGAGCTTGCTTATGAGGCCCATAGTGAGAGTCCACGTGTGAGTGCCGTATGTCATCACTGGTAACTGATAACACACACTGGTCGAAGACTTTCGTCTTAAGGCACTGAGGTATTTTGGACGAGAAGACGTTGCGAAGTTTACCGAACGCTGCCCAGCCGAGTTGGATTCGCCGATTGACCTTTTTCTTGAAGTTGGACCTATCTAGTTCGACTGTTTGTCCTAGGTAGACGTACGCGTCTACAGCTTCAAGAGCTGAGTTCCCAACTGACATTGAGGTGGGCACAACAAGAACATCTTAGTGACCTCAAATTAGACTTGAATGCTAAGATCTCCGCAATGTGCAGATTGACAGCTCGAAATGACTCGTTAAATCGAGGTTATGACACTTTAACGCGTGTCATTCCTAGTTCTAATTTAGTTACTCACAGCTGGCCATAGGTTACTTTGTTTCTGAGTGACAGTGGCAGGAATGGATCCCGCACCGCTTATCTCATGCGCGACTATCAGCATGACTAAAAAACTAGCCTAAAACGTGTCGAAGTAATGTTATCCTACTAATATTATGAACGCGAAAGTTTGTATGTTGTAGTTGTGTTTTTGTATCGGTTATACAAACAGATATTTGTTCCTCTTTCACGCTGCAACGGAACAACGGATCCACCTGATTTTTTGGCAAGGGTATAGTTCAAGAGCCAGAGAGTGACATAGGCTACTTTTCATCATCATCATCACCATTTTTCATCACTACGCGGATGAAACCACGGGGCGCAGTTAATATAATAATTATATAAGCGATAGTTTATATCTAGCTGGTGTCGCTCTGATCATGGCGGTCAATGTACCTGTAGAAAGAGCCCAGTATGTCGGCGGGAGGCGCGCGGGCCCCGCGCACGGCGGCGGGGTGTAGGGGACGCGCAGGCCGCAGCGGCGTGCCGCGCTCCCACCACCACACAGCGCACGCGTGCAGCGCGCCACGTCGCCATGTCGCGCCGCAGTACCCCTCGCCGGACACCATGAAGCTACGCGACACTATTGCGCGGATCTGTACACCACAAGACACGTTCAAGTGAGGTATTCGAAGGAGCTTGTGGGAACTCTTTGGATTACAACTGCATCTACACCGTTCACATCCAAACCTAAACATTCCGATATTAAATGTTAATAGTTAGTTATTCTTCTGGATAAGCAATAACATGAAGTCATAAACAGCAAAATTTAGGCCATCATACAAACTTTAGGAAAGCGTTCAATCTGGTCTATAATGGTTTAGCTTCTTGACAAGCTTCATAATTTTAGTAAGAACCGGATGCTACTCAGATGGCTTGAATCTCATAGGGAAGTAAATCTCAGCTGGTGGTTGCTAAGTGATTCATATAATATGATAACAGTGCTGTCTTCCGGTGTTCCACAGGGATCTCGTCTGGGTCCTCTTGTCATCCTAATTTTCATAGAAATTTAATTCTATTTGATTGAAGCTGCAAAGAAGATTGGAAGACGCCAATGTACTCTGCATTTTGCCGCATTTTTCAAGGGACATACCCTTTAAAATGGCGAGAAACCTTAAAAATCGCAGGCCACAATAAGTAGAAACAATTAACTTACCGTTTTCGGCGACAGCATATCAGCGCAGTCTGCCATGTCCGGCGCAAGCGAGCGGCCGGAGGTACGGTCTACATATATGAAGTGCACGAGTCCGGGGAACTCTTCCACATACTTGTGCACTGTTAGGGAACAACTCAACACATTGTCGCTCGTGCTGACGAACCCACATTAAGCGAAATAATCGGTTTATACAATATATGGATATTGTTATTGTAATGGTAAAATAATACAATGGATGGTAATGTTAGTGTTCGCTGGAAAATTTGGCGTGCGATTATAATATGCTTTGCAACTGTCAAAGTAGCTGAAAAAGCTTGGTGGTGTCTCTAAAAGAAGTTTACTAGCAATTACCGAAAAAGTTATCACTATATTTTGCTATTGAATTTTAATGTAACGGATTCCACATGCCAACTTTTCACAATATACCCCTCTCATGATCCAATACACAACGTATTTAAATAAATAAGATAATAAATTATGATGATACATAAAGCTAAACCTCCCATTTCAAACGTAAAATGATGCATTTCACATACAACACAAACCTATTATAAGTATCACTTATTTAATTTTACATGGGTCTTATCGTCCACCCACAAGATGGACAGACGATCTAAAAGAAACCGCAAGGAAACGCTGGATGCAGGCCGCTTCCAACCGGCCCTTTTCGAGATCGATGGGGGAGGCTTATGTCCAGCAGTGGATGTCCTATGGCTGAAATGATGGTGATGATGTCGTGACTTACGTTTACGATTTAAAACCCAGTTTGCTGCAAGTGAATAATTCTACTACGGTCCGCAGCGCGGCGTCGTACGGTGCGCGTTTATAAGAAATGCTCCGCTAGCTCATGCACGCCGACCCATGATATCCCTTGAGAAGTCTATTTAGAACAGATCCATTATTTCGTCAAATACGACTCATGATGTTATAAGCAATGTTATAAGCAAGTAAGTACCATGCATTTTTTCTTAGACTTTTTCAGTCTCAGTAGTAACACATTCTAAAATAGTATTGAAAAGGATATGATTCAAGACTGAAGTAGCGCATTGCCTTCACCCTCAGAAAGTCGACATATGGAGCTAGGGTCTTCCTGAGATGCTGAACTATTTGTTCCAGTTTCAGGCTGGGAATGTTAGGCTTTAGTAATTCTACGACGGCTTCTAAGGCCGTATGCATGGCGGTGGCGGCCGTCTCTGGGGTGAGGGGAGTGGTTGTGGAGCAAGACTTGCGTAGTTCCAGCATGCGGGAAGATAGGCGAGCACAAAGAGAGCTGTGCGACTTGCTCTTGCGCAGGGCATCTGTGGTCTATAAACAAGTCATCAGTTAATCAGACAGCAGTAGTATTGTATGTCTTTTACTATCAATCATTGTGAATTAACTTTTGGCTTGTGCTGCTCAACCAGCGGTTCTTTGCAAAAGACCATGAGTGGCATTTACAACTAAACACTCTCGTGGTTCAGATGATATTATAGTTTAATTAAAGGTTTCTGTTGTTTGTTTTAGGACTGTCAGAGATCTTCAAGCAGCATAAAATTCGAATTTCTGCCAGATGTTTAAATAATAAATTTAATTTTCTGCTCTGGGCCTGTTTTTTTTTGGTTGGCAGTGTTGGCGTTTAACCACAACTCACTTGATGTTAAGTGATGGCGTGGTCGAAGTCTGGAATGAGAACTGGCTCTAAAGTAAAGCTGCCGGAACATGTATGTACTTGGCGACAAAATTACAACTTGAGGGTGGTAGCTATTAGCTACCACTTATCTAACCAGCCAAGTACTAGATATTACTCTTTCACCATGGTTTCTTCACAATGCTTTGCTTCACCATGCAGCAAGCTCATTATAGGAATACGAACCCACGCCTGGAACTTGGATGTCGAACACACTAACGACAGAGCTATCATAGCTACAAGTTGTCCTTGTCTTTATGTGTGTTCCATATGTCTGGGATGCCATCTTAATATGGCATCCCAGACAAGGATTCCTAGTGGGGAGTTATGACTGTGAATGTTATAGCGTAAAATTTTCATGTTTAAGTAGAATAAAACTTACAACTAATTCACATACTCACAGGATTACTCAAATACACAGTACCTTTTTCAAAGCAGCTTCCAAGGTGTCAAGTGTGTTGGGTAACAAGTCCAGATTCCTTTGTAAAAGCAACCTCCTTAGATTGGCCAGTATTTGGTTAGCTGTGTACGTAGCTATGCCCACTTCTCTGTAAAAAAAAAGTGATACCAGGGTAGGTAAGCGAGAATATGTTTGTAAGCCCAAGCTGTAGACGAAAGACACCGAGTTTATATTTCCAACACCTTTGTGAGAAGACAAGTAGGTACCTAACTAAATTAGTCATAGATAAACAGATCATCGCTTTCCATCAGGTAATGACCGCGGTCAAACTTTAGCCTAGTATGAAAAAAAGCTTATCCGCCAATAAAAACTACTTCACACGGTGAGATTTCTTTACAGATTCAAATTAAGCTTTGTTGTAATGAATGAAAGAAACCGCATTAGTACTAAACGTATTACTAAAGAAGCCGATGGCTTGACGTCGTCTTGTTGGGGGCACATTAGCAGGCAAAAAATCGAGGCGTCACGATGTCACGATAAAAACTTAATCGGTCTGCGGAGAACGTCTTGTCCACATTTACTTCCAATCAAATGTCATTCTGAGGGAAACTAGAATACAATTTCAAAACTTTTTGACTAATTTCAATTTACCGACAACATCACGATGGGCATTTGTGTTTGCTCGTATATATCATAACTTCATGTACTACCCGGCGAAACATGTTGCGACAGTGCGAATATTCGCCAAATGCTAACAACCATGCAAAGTGGAAGATTCACAGTAGGATAGTTGACCCGCCTCGGGCCGCTATGAACGATAAGCAGAAAGAAAGTTGGGTGTTAATACAGTAAAAAAAGTCGATTCTGTTACGTAAATTCTTTCCATCCAATGGTTGCCTGGAAGAGATCGCTTTTAGCGATAAGGCCGCCACTTGTGGCACTAGCTCGTAAGTGTTTTCTATCGTGTTGTAATTTTTATTTCTGTTGTACACAATAAAGAGTTTCTATCTATCGAAAAATACCTCAGATCCATGTCGACGACAACAGCAAGTGTGATTCGAGGCGCCAGTTCCGCCAGGTGCAGTGAGTGTGGGGCACACGGGGCGTAGGCGGAACCCGCGCATAGATTAACTATCGCGCTGTTTTCAAGAGACAACCCTGGAACCAGTCAGAATATATGGACTTTCATTGCATGAGGCATCATCTAGATTACCACAACAGATAGATTGATTTTCATCATAATCATCATCATCTACACTTCCAACTACCCCACTGGAGCAACTGTGCCAGCAGTGTCCCAGAGCATCACTCCGGTATTTCAAGGAGCTGAGTTGGCTCGGGGGGACATATCTAACAGGGGGAAATGTACATAACGCTTAAAGCTGGACGTCAGTGGCCCCATCTTGGATAAGAAAACGTTATACTTCATTAGTAGTGTGGATTAATATTTAGATTCCAATCAAAACTATGACCAGTATCATTAGTCAGATGACACGTAAAATTGTAGGGCCTAGTTATTTGTTCTATAACAACAACCGTAAATCTCCAGAGGCCTTCAGGTAGCCCAAAAACTCTGATATCGGCCTCTCTGCACAAACTTACTTTTATCAATAGTAAATATGTTCGAGGATCACAAGAAACTCTGATGCTATATGAGCTACCACAGACGACAGTTAAGTCTATGGACTCACTCATGCTGTAGAATTGTTTCATATACACTCGCATTGTATTTTTAGGTGTCCGTCAACTACAAGTATGTCGTCATACAGAGCGTGTTTCATCTAAACTGCATCATCGCTTATAAAGCTTGATCAAAATTTTAATAAGCAATTTTTCCAAATAATTATGTTGTTTTTTTTTACTTTTCATGCTATTGGTCCAATTTTTAAACTCACTAAGAACATCACAGTTGTTTATTATCTTGACAGATTAGAGTCCAAAACTGCCATAGAAGTGAGAATACTTACAAGGCAAGCGATTATTTTCTGAAGACCCTAAATCTTTCCAATATTCTTGCGCCGCAATACATTGGATGCTCAGCAGGATAAGATCAGGAGGAGTTATATCTTCGCAACCGCGGCTGAAAAATAACGAAGCGTTTTTAAAAGTCTGCAGAAATGTGTGCAAACAGATGCCTTATTATGGATGATTCAGATCGTGATCGCGATCACGTGCCATCTCACTTACGCACGTGGTGCGAGTAAATACATGCGAAAGGGACGGCATGCAATCTCGATCACGATCAAACTTCTATAATAAGGCCGCAGTTCAGTGATTATCTTACGTTGTGGCCCATGGCAATCAGCGAATTCAGCGAGTGCCCACTATTATATCTTCGGTTGGGCGTCACCTAATTGACACACCATGTTTTTTTTTTTTATTATTTACTTTACACGAACAATACAGTTTATAGTATATTGTTGCACCAAAAAAACACAGTTGGTTTGGTGCTCACATTCACCGCGCACTTACAAAATAAAAAATAATAATAGGCAGGTACCTACATATCAAAATTTTGATACATATTAATAGATCGAGGAAGCAGCTGTTTGTCATCGCTAAGCCACTATAACTATCAAAAATATAAAATACTAGCAACGCACCCAGCTTCGCACGGGTGTAAGTCTTATTTTTTACACCTTGGGTTTCATTATTGGAGTTTTAGTAAGGATCCCTAATTTTTTTGAAAATATAATATAGCCTATGTCACCCGGGGATAGTGTAACTTCCCAACAGTGAAAGAATTTTTCAAATTGGTTCAGTAGTTTCGGAGCCTATTCAATGCAAACAAACAAACAAACAAACAATCAAATCTTTCCTCTTTATAATATTACTAGCGGTCCGACCTGCTTCGCACAGGTATAGATTATAGCCTATGTTACCCGGGGATAGTGTAGCTTCCCGTCAGTGAAAGAATTTTTCAAATCGGTTCAGTAGTTTCGGAGCCTATTCAATGCAAACAAACAAACAAACAATCAAATCTTTTCTCTTTATAATATTAGTATAGATTATTAAGTATAGATATCATCGTAATTAAGCTCAATGTAACATAAATAAAGTGAAATTGCATATGATATTACGGTTGTATGACTATTATAGTTGTGAATATTACCTACATACAAAGAGTACCTTCATATAGATCGATGCCTACATATTAGTAAGTTCACACAAAACCATAAAAATGCGCTAGACTGAAATTCTTAGTCTAAACTGAAATTCGTAGTCTCGTCGACTACGAATTTCAATTGCAATGAAATATCTGGCAACTGTAGTGATGTTTGTTAGATCTTACCTAGAATACAAAGCCAGCATCTTATCACCAACATAGAGCATGAGATGGTAGTGTGAATGCGGTAGTTTTACATCTTTCGAGGCAGCCTTCAGGGCGTTGAGAGCTGCGGCGGTGGCGCCACTCTCACCTATGAAGCCATTGGCGCCAGGAATGTTGTCGCCTTTAGTGCGACACTCCAAGAGGTTCGACAGCCACTCTTGGTATATTTGCGACTGGAGACTGTTGAGTCAAAACAAATTAATTTTTATCTATGACAAACAGCCGGTTTACATTCAGACAGTGTTCATAGCTATTAGCACAACATGTTGCTTATACCAAGGAAGATAGACTAAGAGGAAAGACAATAGTCTGCTATTAAGTGAATAAATAAAAGCGCCACCTACTAGTATGGGTTGCGCTTCTCTTGAAATGTTGCGAAACTTGACTGCGATCCTAGCGCTACAGTAATTTGTAGATCCTTTTCGTATGCTACCTGACTGCAGCGCTTACGGAAGTTCGAGACAACCTATAGCACGCTCAAATTACGGTGCCATCTAAGTTTATACCGTTTTTAGACAAATTTCCGAGCTACGCTCTAATGTTCCGCTATTGTCTTTCCACTTAGTCTTTCCTTGCTTATACTTACAGGTTGATGTTCTGGCCACATATGTGCTGGACCAGAGTCTTGCAGTCGAGTAGTTCTCTGTGTGCATCATCCACATCATCCTCCGTAATGATAACAAACACGTGGTCCAGCCACTGAAATATTAAGTGGCAATTCAAGGTTTCCACATGGAAGATGGTCTAAATCGATTGAATTACGATTTTAATGGCCTTACTTAAAAACACCTCTTAACTTGTAATCTATTGTTTTGGTTACCAAAAATTTTATGCCTGGGTCTTAGCGGCATTGAGCTTGACCAAGTTTGCATCGCCCCAATCGGAGACTATCTTAAGGGACTAGTTCATGCGCTCAACCACAGCCTGTCCAAGAGACTGAATTTGTGGTCAACCAGTTCATGCATTGGATATGTAGCTCGGGCTTGAGCAGACCACTGATATGCAGCTGGAAAAACGTTGCGGAAAGCACCGCTGACCACTGGGTGACACTGACATTAATTGTCATCAATTAATCAATCGGATGAGCAGCATCAAAGACTACTCAAATCTATCTATCGCTCAGCACATCAGACAACCGAACAATCCGATGGCTAAACCAAATAAAGAGAGCTTGTTAATGAGGCCATCATAACAAACTTTATCAAAAGCTGTTGAGATGTCAAAGGCAATGGCAACGATTTAGTTAATCCGTAACATTACATATTCTGTGAAAATTTCAACTGGCCATCTATTACGGTTTGAAACATACAGCTGTTTAAAGGAAGGACAGACAAACAGATAGACAGACATTGTAGGCTTAGTAATAGGGTCCTGTTTTTACTCTATGGGCACGGAACCCTAACAATGTGATGCATAATAATACCTCATCAAATACAATAGTAGTGTTATCCTTGCACTGTATTGATGAATATGTGTTTCCGAACTGTGCTGCCATCACTCTCTGCGAAGTTATTATAGGAGACAGCAGCTGTGACACGCTGTTGCAGTCTGTTACATTTGCCTCATTATCCTGTAAAAATATAAAATTAATCAGATTAATGTTGATTGTACTGAATTCACCTTTAGAGCAAAGTCATTGTCTGACGATATACATCACCAAACTACTACTGATGATTATTTGAGAAGTATGAATGCTTAATCTTGGCTATGTTGAGCCTATTCAATATTTTATTGTCACAATGCCTGCGTTTTCCTAGTAGTTCGGTGCGATGCTGGCATTGAATTAGGCTGACAATCTGCACAGACAACTACTACCCACTTTCCGGCTGCTTGCCCTACTAGCATCACCTGGACTACTGACTGCTTGCCCTGATCGGACTATTGACTAGCTGTCCTGCCTGGACGGCTGTTGACTGCCAAAGGATGATCTCATAATATGATGCAGGCAGTGTTTGCTTTGACCGGACTGCAGGATGGAGAACGCTGGCAGTGACAAATCCTTACCATTATATTTCTACAAGTTCTCAAGCAGTATAGTATAGTTATAGTACCTTCATTTTAAACCAGTATTCATCATTCTGGAAATAAAACTATTTTAGTAGGACTTTGAATTTGAATTCTAGAATTTCTAGAGCATTATATGTTGCATAGCTCAAATACCAAAGTAACAAAAACAAACTAAAATAAAGCTGAGAATTATCTTGTGGTAAATATGGCCAATGTTATGTGTGGACGCCGGTATTATCATAATAATAATATTACGCAATATATTATATTCTATCTAAACATACCTACACAGTTTTTTTTTTTAATATAAAACGAATGCTAGGACATTTGCTAACTGCTGTTAGCAGTAACTGTTGTAATTAATATCTAAATAGTGGGCTGGAGAAGCCTTACCTGTCCATTAAATGACTTCATTCGGTTTATGAAGTTCTCGTCCCATTTATGAAATAATAGATCATTGACACTATCGAATATCAACGTTGCTTTCATGATGGGATTAATAATCTAGATACCACAATTTTATAAACTTTGTTTATTTTTCAATTTTTCAAGTATTATTTTCAATTTAATTGTTTTTTTTTTGTGCTTATCTCGTTTTGGCCAAAGGTTTTGGCCGTACTTAACTGAGTTTGACTTTGACAGCTCAAAACGCAAGAAGAGCTTCTTCTTTTTTTTTTTTTTTTTTTCTTCTTCCCCGTATTGGGGCTTTTGGCTCCGCATGATTGACGCAGTTGCCATATACAAGTCTTATGAGTTTTGGTTTTAGAATTTAAAGGTAGGGAAACGATACGCGATAATTAGGATTTAGTAAGGATTAGGATGGACGGATCAGAGGAGTGTAAAAGATATAGAAATATAAATAAAATTTAAAGTTTAATGTTATTCAAGATGATAAAATTAGATAGAGAATGATAGATAGAAAAGGAATTGCTACTGAGAAGAGATTGTATATTATTAGGCAATGGAACACGGAGGGATATCAAGTCATCGTAAAAGGAAGCATGGTCATGTAAAGGACAGGAGAAAAATATATGGTCCAGATCCCCATAATCACCACATTCGCACTGCGGACTATCTATTATGTTAAACCGAGCAAGGTGGGCGGGACAAGTGGTATGCCCAAGACGCATCCTGATCAAAATCGTTGATGGCACCTTGCCAAGGTTTAAAACAGAGAACCACGGCTTATTGCGAATGACCGGTTGTATACTAGCATAATATTTTCCTTTATACATGCTGCTATCCGCCCAGACTGCTTTCCAGGAATCCTGGAGGTGCAGTCTGGGTAGTGCAGCCAGGTCGTGAGTATAATTTTTATACGGAAATAAATCACCACACACCACAGCCTCATTGGCAAGTCTGTCTACTTTTTCATTACCAGTAATCCCACAATGGCTAGGAATCCATACAAAGTTAATAATTAAGTTTTTAAGAGTGCATAGATGAAGTTTTTCTCTGGCTTCTATTATAAGAGGATAATGTGACTTGCTTTTAAAAGGAAACTTCAACAACGCCTGTAAAGCACTCATGGAATCGCTAATGATAATGGTTTTTTTAAGCTCACAAAGTAGCACATATTCTATAGCTTTATCAATGCCAAGACATTCACCTGTAAATACTGACATTTCAGGAGGACATTTTATTTTTTGTACAATACCATATTGAGCATGGTAAACACCCACACCTACGCATTTATTTGGTGAATGTTTTGAGGCATCCGTATAAATGTGGTGCCAATTGGGCCATTTATCGTTTACAGTGAATTTAAAATACGCGTTAGCATTTTGTTTATCAATATTTAAATTAAGGCAAACTATTGGAGGTTGTATTAATGCTTCATAATTGCAAGTAAATATACTAAGAGTTCGAGATTGATGCGTTGGGGCATGTAGTGCCTTAAACTTAGTTAGGCTTTGCACTAAGCAAGGGAGGGATTTATGCTTCCAGTAATTTGATGACGCAGTTAAATCAGCAAGAAGGTGGAGTTTTGAGATCAAAGGACTATTAGAAAACTGTGATACGCGATAAAACAGACGATCTGATAGGAATTGTCGCCTCAAATGAAGAGGGGGTTCAGAACATTCCACTTGTAGCGCATTTAGTGGACTAGACTTCATAGCTCCGGTGATTATTCTTAGTGCTTTGGATTGAATGTTATCCAATTTCTTAAGGCCAGCTACACTACTAGGCCCCAGCAAGAAGGTCCCATAGTCAAGAACGCTTCGTATTAGAGCGTTATAGAGGAGCTTCAAAGAAAAAGGATGTGCACCCCACCAAACACCAGAAAGGCACCTTAATAAATTTAAAAGTTTTTCACACTTTGTGGCAATATACGTACAGTGTGGTAAGCCCGTAAGTTTCGAGTCAAGGCAAACGCCCAAAAACTTGACATCAGATACTGATGGAATTAAATTTCTATCATAATGTACAAAGACAGCTGGTGGAATCCGTTGACGTGTAAAATGAACCACAGAACTCTTAAGGGGAGATATGCTAAGTCCATTTTTCGCTACCCAATTTTTTAAATAATTTAAAGCTCGTGATATTTGACAGTGAATATCTCCAATCGATGTGCCTGTGGCGTATAAAACAAGATCATCTGCATATTGTAACATATTAACTGAGCCGTGTAGAGATGATTCCAAATCATATGAATAAAAATTAAATAGGATGGGACTTACAACTGAACCTTGCGGCAGACCTTTCCACACGAGTCTGCATTGATCTAGTGCTTGATCTAACTTTATTGTTCTTCCTGACAGGAGATTAATTATAAAGCATGAAAGAATATCAGGGATATTTAGTTTATGAAGTTTTGATTTCAGGATATCAAGAAGAACATTGTCATAAGCTGATTCTATATCTAAAAATACTGCTAGAACTGATTCATTCCGCGAAAATGCGATTCTAATCTGTGACAAGTGTACCCACACTATCCAATGTACTTTTGCCTTTTCGAAAACCAAATTGTGTCTCAGGTAAAATGCCTCTGTTTTCAACTATCCATTCCAGACGATTTTTAACCATGTTTTCAGCAATTTTGGATATAACTGACGATAAAGCTATTGGACGATACGATGCAGCATCAGATGGGTTTTTTCCTGGTTTAAGAATAGGCACTACTACTTGGGATTTCCAAGAAGGAGGAATGTTTCCGGTTAACATGGCAGTGTTGATTAAGTCTAAGTAATACGCAAGTGATGATTGACTGAGGTTAGCAATGAATGAATATGGTATACCATCTTCACCCGGCGCAGAATCCTTAACGGCTGACAGTACACCTTGTAGTTCTTGCATGGAGAACAGAGAATTTAATATGGTTGCATTATCTACAGAAGGGACTAAGTTATAGACAATTTCTTTTGGTGGTACTGTAGGCGGGGCTAATCGTGTTAGAAATTGTTCAGTCAGATTCGGAGGTAAAGGTGAACAAGGTGTCACACTAACACCACTTCTGAATCTTCTAACATTACGCCACACAACAGTGGGGCTTATATTAGGAGAAATAGAAAGGCAAAATTTTCGCCACCCTAGTTTTTTTTTTTCTTTTAAGAGCTTACGAGTTTTATTTAATAGATCTGTCAACGTCTTAAAATTTTCATCTGTCATGTCTCTATTATACTGTTTTTCAGCTGCTTTTCTTTTCTTAATCGCTTCAGAGCATTCTTTATCCCACCAGGGCGGAGAGGGAATTAATCCAGATGCTGAATTTTTAAGAGGGAATGTTTCATTAGCCGATTGTAATAAAACATTGGTAAAAGCATTTGAGCAGTCAAAAACTCCATTAGATATATTAGGTAAACTTGCTAACTTACTATTAACATTATCTTTAAATTTTGACCATAATGTGTTATCATTAATATTATATTGTAAACGTGGTTTTCGAGTAGGGTTACGATGCCAAGCCCTTGACAGGGTGATAAGGATAGGAAAATGGTCACTATCAAAGGTGGAAGTTAGTGTTTCCCATACCACAGAAGCAGCTAATTTCGGGGAACATATAGAGAGATCCACTGCACTAGTTATTTCGTGAGGAGCTGTTCGACGAGTTCGAGAGCCTGTATTTAATATACAAAGATTTTGTGCATCAATTACCTCTAGTAATTTTTCGCCGTAGAAAGATGAAATAGAGGATCCCCAGGAAATGTGATGGGAGTTAAAATCCCCTAGGATTAAGAAAGGTTTAGGAAGAAGTGATAAGAGATCCTGAAGATGTTCAAAAGCTATTAATCGAGGTGAATATATATAAATAGAGACAACACAAATATTACCTACTTGTGCAGCTACTACGGAAAAATTATCATAAGAAGGAAGAGACAGAGGAGAGAAAGAGATGGTATTTCTAATAAGCAAGGCAGCACCGCCATGACTATCAGATCTATCATCCCTTAAACAAGAAAAACCTTGGATTTTGAATATAGAGCCTGGTTTTAACCAGGTCTCTGAAAGGGCTAATAAACAAGTATTGTACTTGTTTATTAAATAAATAATCTCACTTTTTTTATGAACTGCACTTCTGCAGTTCCATTGTACCGCTTTTTGAAAGACTGCCATCATTAATGGCATTTGAATTTTTAAACATGTCTAATATAGGGGCGACGTTGGACGGTATTCTTATGTTTGACTGCGTTAATGTATCAATTAAAATTTGAATAATGTCTGTTGTAGACATTAAGATTGGGTTGTTATTCTTCATAGTAAGAGCACAGCCATCCTGTGGGGAAGGCATGTTATATTCATTTTGAATTTTTTGATGTGCAGCTCGGTCATATCCAACCCCTGGTTTGAGTGCTGGACGGCGGTTTGTAATAAATGTCTTTTTATATGACGTTTGAGGTAGTCGCTGAGAAGAAGAACTGTAAGAAGATTGTGTCTGTATTGGAGCAGTGCTATTAAAAACAGGTTTAAGAATATCAGCATAAGACTTTGATGCAGGAGGTATCAGTTTAGCTGCTTCACCATAAGAAATACAATTTTCTGCCATGGTTATTTTAATTTGTTTTTGGCGTGCAAACTCAGGACAAGACTTATTAATAGCGAAATGTGCTCCTGAACATAGACAGCATAACATGTTTTCTTCCTCTGAGTCGCAATTTTCACTATTGTGGTCCCGGCCACACTTGTAGCACCTAGGTTTTGATCTACACTGCAGCTTTGTATGACCGTATCTACAACAATTAAAACACTGAATAGTAGGGTATGTATAAAGTATTACTGGTAGAGCATTATAACACATGAATATTCTATTTGGCAATACCTGCCCATCAAAAGTTGCAACAATATTCTGTGTTGGTTTCCATACAGGAGAACCATCTACCATCGTCTTGAAATTTATTCTCCTTACTTTTAAAATCTTACCACACCCATCAGGTACCGACACATTCTCTATCACCTCTTCTGGTGTCCATTCTGATGGCACACCACGAATTAACCCCATACGAGTTACGTTAAATGATGGTACAAATGCTTTCAAACTCTCGTGTGATAGAGTACTGCTGCAGATGAATGAATTGGCATCGCTGGAGTCCGAGAAAGAAAGTGAAATTCTATTTCTCCCTATTCTCTTTACAGATCCGTTCACAATATTTTGGAAATTATTTTTTTTGAGGAACTTTCCGAATGAGACTGGGTGAAGAATTGTTCCATCATCAGGTGATTTAGTTTCCCGTTGCACATGGACAGTAAATGGAGCGGTATCAGTTGATTGATACATTGTTCTAGCTACAGGGGTGAAAACATGGGGACCTGAACCATTACTGTTGGAAGGAAGAGGTATTTGTGTTGGAGTTTGTAGAGGTTTGTGTAGGTTCTCAACATCATTGACAGAATTGTCGCTATTACCCTCACTATCAACGCAAAGACATCCAGTTTTGCCATCTGCTGCCTGAGCATGCTTCCTTTTCTTTTTATTGCAGGTTTTGCAGATTTTAACTTGACGGCTTCTTTTACGACTCGATCGCTGCTGGCTACTAGACGCGTCCGTGTCCATGCCAGACTCATTAGAAACTATACTGCTCATACTTGTAGTAATAGTTACAAAATTATTGGCCGGGGGGGCCATGCAAGGGGTGCCGACCCCGCCGCCGGGGTCAGGCGGCTCTCCCATGTGTAAAAAAAGCAAAAAACTTACCGGATTTAGAAGAACTATACACTTAAATTAAAATATATACAATGACTACTATTTTTATATACAATACAATACTCTCCTGATCCTTTTTATTTTAAAATTATTAAAATTAAAATAACACGGAAAAATAACACCCGCCTAAGTCGACGTTTCCCGCGCTTTCTCCAGCTTCTTCTTTCTTTACGAGAAGATTTTAGCGTTGCACTATTTGTGAATTTGCCAGTATCAGTATTGAAATATTTTTAGGAATATAGTGAAGTCGCAGGGCTATTCGGGAGCTCCCAACATTTTCAAAAATCTTTCAGAGCACCTGTTGACCAAAATGCTGTTGTTTCTGGCTCAACGCATAAGCATTGCCATTCAGTGTAGTAATGCCGCCAGCTTGCTGGGTACGCTGCCAACTGATAGTGGGCTTGAGCATTTGGATTGTCTTTAACCAGTCTTAACTGTATTTGTAGTGTTAGTACTAGCTTGTTTTTGTATTGTTAATAAAGGCACTTGCCCTGAATAAAAGCAAAGTAAGTAACGGAAAAGTCAGTCATGCGGTCATGCCTAGTAAAAGGGCGAAGTCTTTACTGGGGCAATACTACCTGACAGTAAAATACAGAAGACAAGGCGGTATGGCTTTAGTCTATTTAGAAATGGGCGAAAAAAACAACAACACAAAAACAAACGTCAAGCTGGCTGACATAACCTAACTAAACAAAACATAACCTCATTACCTCAACTTCGATTATAATAGAAAACACAAAAGATATTTATAGGTACTTCTTAGATCCTCTATTATTTGACCCTTTAAAATGAAGAAGAACTCTGCAGTAAGTAATTTAATTCTCAACTTGATAAAATAATTACTTTCTAAAAATAATAAATTACCGTTTGTTTCCAGCAAAAACTGAAATCTCTCTGTTATCTAACCTTAGGGGGCTCAGTTGCTTATCAATATATTTATTTTAAGAAAGATTTTAAAGGTTTCTATGACCAGTACCTGCAACCAGCCAGCCAATATCTAAGCCCTGAATCGGCGCACAAACTAGGCGTATACGCTATAAAGTATGGAATTTTTCCGCCTGACCTGAGTGAAGACCCCAAAGTTTTGGTATGTTTTATAATACTCGGGATTAACCTTTAGAAGTTTTCCTTAATTAAATTATTTATATACTTTGTTCTTTACAGAATACAAAACTACTAAATTATGAATTAAAAAACCCAATTGGCATAGCGGCAGGGTTTGACAAAGATGGTGATGCTATCCTAGGACTAAAGAACTTAGGATTCTCTATAGTAGAGATTGGCTCTGTGACCCCTGAACCTCAACCTGGTAACCCCAAACCCAGAGTTTTTAGATTGCCCGAAGATGAAGCAGTCATCAATAGATATGGATTCAATAGCGAAGGTCATGACACAGTTTCGAAAAAAGTTTTTGACTTAGAAAAATCACTTTTAGACAAAGCACTACTAGGAATCAATTTGGGTAAAAATAAACTCTCTGAAAATGCAGCAGAAGATTATATCTTAGGAATAAAGAAATTTTCAAATGTAGCAGACTATTTTGTTATAAATATTAGCAGGTATTGATTACTAGTTTCTATACTTGACAAAGTATACAAATTAATCTTGAATGTTATATATTAGATTTGACTTTACATTTCAGTCCCAATACACCAGGGCTACGATCTTTGCAAAAAAAAGAAGAGCTGCAACAACTCCTAGCTGATATAAATAAAGTAAGAGATGCTATTGAGCAGTTCAGCACCAATAAGCCTCCTTTGCTCTTGAAACTAGCACCAGATTTGAGCCCAGAAGAGATGAAAGATATTGTGTCAGTGATATCTAAAAAGGAGAGTAAGGTCGATGGATTGATTATATCTAACACAACAATTGACAGACCTCAACAGCTGACAAATAAAGAGTTTATCCATGAAACTGGAGGTCTCAGTGGGAAACCTCTCACTAACAAGTCTACACTAATGATCAAAGAGATGTATAAGCTCACTAAAGGTATGTGGATAATATGGTATGCTACATTAATTTACAAACACATGGATGTTGAGTAGCACAAAATACGAAGTGTCCTAAGTAAAAAAATAATTAAATACATACAAATTAATTTATTTCCTATATGCTCTGGGGACATAGTCACCCTCGTCCATGGAAAGGCACCCGTTAATTCTGAAATCCCACATGTGGTTCTCGTCGGTCCTCGTCGCGGTCCTCACTCCACAGTACGAAAAAAGCTACTGAGTTTGAGCACTTAAACTGAACAGCATTGCTATTGGCTCACAAGTTAAAAGTTAATGGTAATAAAAAGTAATTTGGTTTCAGGTAAGGTACCTATAATAGGTGTTGGAGGAGTATTTACAGGACAAGATGCATATGACAAAATATTGGCAGGTGCTAGTGCTGTCCAAATTTACACAGCTTTGATATACCACGGCCCTCCTGTTGTGTCAAAGATCAAAAAAGAACTTGCTGAATTACTGGAAAAGAATGGCTATAGTTCTGTTAATGAAGCTATAGGTAAAGGTGTAAAATGATGTATTGAATTTAATATAGAATAGTAAGTTACTTATTTTATGATTATTATAGTGTTGTTACTGTACATAGTTTAAAAAGCTTATTGGATTTTACTAAAGTTAAATGATTAATAACGTTTTTTTTTTTTAAACAGTGTTATTGGATTTTGTTAATTTTACTGACTCTTTTCATCATTTGCATTTGGAGCACCTGAAAGTATAAAATGTAATTATAAATGTTGTCAAAAACAATGTGTTTCTTTTTCTTGATAATAAATTGTTATTGTAAAGTTATCATTATCTACCTATAATTTTGCATTTAGGTATTTGAGATTGTAATGTTTGCTTGCATCCCTCAAGGTTATCTACACTCTGCAAACTAAATAGGACCAAAGTCTCAAGCTTATCCAGTTCTTTTAGTTCCTTGATGCCTGCATCGGTTACATTTGGACAGTTAGATACTTGAACATGTTTTAATGTATCTTTTCCATAAGAAAGCCCTTTCATAGCTCTGTCATCAATGTATTTTGCATTATCAATGGTTATTCTCTGTATCATCGTACACCCAACTGAAACAAAGATGTGTATTATTAATGTCTGTTTAAGTAGGTAGAAATGAATCAGCACTTCAGGTTTTATTACTTAAATGTGGAAATCCATAGTGTGATATGCCACAGTCAGTCGCATCAATTTCCATTATCTTTGGCACAGCTTGACCCTCCTTTGGGAGCAAATTATAATCTGCTAGTTTTTTGCCTCCAGCCCAGACTACTTGGCCGCCATTTCTAAGTACCCACTCCGCGCAAGCACGATCAGGGCCAACCTTCTTTATTACCTCTGGGTCAGGCTTATTGAACATCATATTCACAAATTCCCAAAAGGTTCTTCTTTGAATATTATACGGAGCTGACGGTGCGAAGAGTTTTTGATGTGTTCGTAAGCCCTGAAATTTATATTGTTGATGAATCTGTCGGCAAACAAGGGAATACATTCATATCAAGCAGAAACAGAAGCCTTACATAACTTAAAACTTTTAACATTTTGGTTAAATGTCTCGATTTATGTAGCTCAGACCAAACCAAAGAGAATAATAACCGCTAGGCGCTAAATAACGCTGACTCTTATGGCTGACTCAGTACAATAACAACAACAAAAGCCGATTCGTGAAAGTTTATTTTCGTAAATAATAATTAGACTTAAGTTTTTTTTTCTTTCCTCTGTGAGGATTTTGGTGTTGCACTCTTGTGAATTTGCCAGTGAATTTTGTCACAGAGCGTGAATTTTGTAGTATTATCATGGTATTATCACAGATTACATAATAGGTATTATGTATATTCATGATCGTACACACGACACGCACGACTGTGACTATGGGTATATTAATATCAAGTAAGTCAGTCAGTCAAGCAAAGTAAGTCACGGTCAAGTCAAAGTCATGCCTTACAAGAGGCTTCTATCAAGGAAGTTACATTTTAGGGTATATATAAGATCTTTGGCTTCTCTTCGAAAAAAAAACAGGAAAATATATGTTTCTCCGCGTTATATCACTCACCCACACTCGAGCACGTATTGAAAATTGGACAGGGCAACGCAATCTCTGCCAGATCAACTAGTTTATCAAACCTGTAAAGAAAATGATGAGAATTTCGTAGTGTATGTATTAATACTATAATGTATTAATAATATAATATAATGTAATACTAGTAGTATGTATTGTGATAATATGTATAACAACGAAATACTGGTGAAATAAAAGCGGCCAAGTGCGAGTCGGGCTCGCGCACTGAGGGTTCCACCACACCCGTACCACTACATAAATTGTTAACTAAGTACAAAAAAGTAGTGCCTCATGCCCAATACCCAAGCGGTCACTCATCCAAGTTCCAACTGCACCTCGTTTGTTGTATTGGGACACACCGCCCCCCTTTAATTTTTACTTTTTGACTTTATTATTATTTCTTAGTTTATCTGTCGTAACATTACATATCAACTGGTTGTCTATTACGGTTCGAAATTTTCATCCGTTGAAAGGTTGGACGGACGGACATACAGATAGATAAACAGCGTAGGCTTAGTAATAATGGTCCCTTTTGAGTACGGATCCTCAAAAAGAACTTGCCGAATTACAGGAAGAGAATGGCTATAGTAGGTAGATACCGTAAAGCCGTAGACAGAGGTAGATAATTACTGTTGCAGTCAAAACTCACTTATAACCAGTCAAAAGTACTAATTTTAACTAGCAAAATCGGTTATAAGTACTTTGACTGATTTTGCTAGTTAAACGTTTTCGGCAACGAAACTAACAGTCGGCAAATAACAGTCAAAAATATTTTTGTCGAAAGCGTACTGTCGAGAGTAGTTTTGACTACATAACTGATTCCGTCAAAAGTAGAATGGGTGGCGGCGCAGGTCCAGATACTGGAACACCCGACCCCACCGCTGCTACCGGTGTCTTGCAATAAGCCACGTCCAAGCTCAGTGCAGATCAGAGGTGGACCGCAGCGGTGAGTACTGCCGCTGCCGGTACTTGAAGGGCCCGGGACTTGAAGTGGTTGGTGGACGTGGATACGCTGTCTGATCACCGCTACATTCGGTTCACCGTCTCTACGTCTTCGGTGGGACCAGGCACAGTTCCAGCATGTGCTGGGCGGTTGCCTCCACGCATTCGCATTGGTGGCATACCGGGGTCGTCTCCCTCCGGGCCACGTTGTACGCAGGTACCTCCCGAGGCAGCCGTACCCTGTGAGGACCTGTCATCCGAAGGTCAGCACCCCTGTCCCCGATGGATCCACCCTTCGAGTACGGGCTGGACCACCCCCAACAATCAGCCGGCCCCAGCCCCTTCTGTGTATCTACGGTCAGTCGTCGGCTCCAAGACGCAAGGGCGATATTCCTGGCATCCACCCTCCACTGCCGTATCTCTCGTGGGACAAGGTAAAGGTCCTCTTCGCGTGCCCTCGTCCTGCGCCAGAATACCGAGGACAGGACATCAGCTTCCAGGTCCCAGGACCCAGCAAGATGCAGGCCATCACGTGTAAACGCGTGCGGTACCCCCTGCATACTCTCCCCCTTCCACATCCAGGGTTCCACTTCCTGTGGAACCCCGGCTCGCATTTGTTGCGGTCGCAGGGGTGGATCTCTCATTGCCGACTATCCTAGCTCAGATGGTCGACGACGTCATGGGAGGCAATAGCCTCTTTCTGCGAGGTAGTGATGTCGCAGAGAGAGACCGAGGAGCGCGAGAGAAAATGATCTTCTCTCTCCCGCTCCGGAGAGTGCGGATACGGAGGTAAACCAATCGGGCTCGCACTCCGTCCCCGCTTGGAGGGCTTGGGGCAACGGATGCAGGGCCCTTTGATTATAGGGCCATCCGTTTCCCCCTTCAACCATCGTGACAAGGCCCCCAGAGAGAACGACACACGCATCGTCTGTGCCATATGGGAGGGGGGGGGGGGAAGTCCTACGCCCCAAGCCGGTCCACCCTGGCACAAAGAGGGTGAACGTCAACGTGACTGGAGCACTGGGCTGTGGAGAATGCGTAAGCGGTCCCGCGGCCCTGCCTGGAATCCGAAGTTGACGGAACATCTTGAGGTTTTAGTCAGTAGGGACCGACATCGACATAATTCACTCCCCCCCCCCTCGCCTCGCCCTGGCAGGTGGATATGCGTAAGAGCGTTTCACAACATATTTTATTTACATTCTAACCAGATAAAAGTGATTTTGACTGCTGTTCTTGCGTTTTGCCTGGAGTTTTGACTGCAACAGATTTACATAAATGTGTATAGTTATTGATGATTTGCATTTATATTGAGAATAGGATGTTAAATAGCTTTTATTTAGTAGTTCTATACTGTATCTGTACATAGTTAAAAGCTAATTAAATTTTGTTAATTTTACTGTCACTTCTCATCAATTGCATTTGCAGCACCTGCAAGTATAAAATGTTCATGTTATAAGGCGTTAAAAATAATATTTGTTATTTTTCTTGATAATAAATATTGTAAACAAAGATTTTTTATATACTTTATCTAAGATTGTAAGGCTATCATTATTTATTTATTTTACCTACCTTTGATTTTACATTTAGGTATATGAGATTGCAATAACTGTTTGCATCCTTCAAGGTTAATTACACTCGGCAAACTAAATAGGACCAAAGTTTCAAGCTTGTCCAGTTCTTTTAATTCCTTGATGCCTACATCGGTTACATTTGGACATTTAGAGACTTGAACATGTGTTAATGTATCTTTTCCATAAGATAGACCTTTCATAGCTCTATCATCAATGTATTTTGCATTATGAATTATTATTCTTTGTATCATAGTACACCCAACTGAAACAATTTTATCTACGATAATTATATTACACCGTGGTAAGATTACGGAATGAGCTCCCGATATTTCAAAAAAATATGTAAAAGGAGTCAAAGATAAAATAGGTCGAATTCTTGACAAATATGCTATCAAGACCTATATTTACTATATCATTTACTCCTCATAAAGAAGATTGCGCAATGTCTGCGTTCCACTAAGGACAAGATTCCTTTTCAGCATCCCGGGGTGTACAAAATTAACTGCAGCTGCGGAAGTTCGTACTTCGTACATAGGACAGACGAAGAGAACTGTTTCATGCCGCATGTAAAAACAATGAGAGACACAAATCTGCCATAGTAGAGCAACGAATTCAAATGAATGATACGTAGTACATATAGGTCGTTGTATTAGAGCATCTGCTGGACGCAGGCTCTAACAACTGGATTGAATTTCAAAACCCTAGAATCCTGTCCACCGAACCCCATTCCATACTAAGGCTAGTAAAAGGAAACTAAAATATTGAGATCACGAAATGCCAGAATTTCAATCGAGGTTCAACCTCGGAGGTTTTGAGGTTTTCAACTCGCGTAAAATCCAGTATTAATAAAAGTTCGTGTTCAAAATACTATACGCAGTGATACGCAGTGATGTATTATTATTTTCAAATGGCGTCGATTCTGTCAAACCACTCACTAAACTAAACCAATCTGACAGGACTAAAATTATCTGCTTCTCTTTTCATTTTAACATAATATGAGAGAAGGATGGCAACAATTTTAGAGCTGCCAAATTTAGTTTAGTTTAGAGTGCATCAGAATCAATGCCAGTGCATGAGTGTGTTTTGTCGGGACTTAGGTCCCAGCTCCAGTGATAACTGTAGCAAAAGACTATGAAAGAGGGTAGATCGTATTGTTTGCACCTAACTTTTTAACTGCTCGACCAACCACCCGCATTCTTCAGCCTTCCCGTGAACATGGTACCTACATGTAAACTGCGACGAAATATCGTGAGCTCCACAACCTTACCACGGTAAATATCCCATAAATAATCGTATAACTTTAGTAATCAACCGTGATAGTTAAAAACAGTGTCAAGTACGTATTATAGATAACTTTATGGGGGCCTTCCCCTTCCGCAGTTCTGTCGCTCGCGCATTATCAAATACGTTTTATTGAAGATATAAAATAATTAAGTTTAAATTTCCAAAAACTATTTTTTTATTCAGGTTTTATAATATAGTTTTCAGTAATTTTTGATCTCTAATAATATGATAATGTTTAAGAGAGAGACGAGAAGAACCCCTATGTCTACTTGTCTAGGCTTAAAAAGAGATTAATCAGCAATTTAAATTACTCAAATGTGGAAATCCATAGTGTGATATGCCACAGTCAGTCGCATCAATTTCTACTATTTTTGGAACAGCTTGATCCTCGTGTGGGAGCAAATTATAATCTGCTAGTTTTTTGCCTCCAGCCCAGACTACTTTACCGCCATTTCTAAGTATCCACTCCGCGCAAGTACGATCAGGGCCAAACTTTTTTAATCTCTCTGGGTCAGGCTTATTGAACATCATATTCACAAATTCCCAAAAGGTTCTTCTTTGTATTTTATGTGGAGCGAAGAGTTTTGAACGTATTCGTAAACCCTGAAAATACTGGTTAGAATCTGTAGGCAGACACGGGAATATGTAATTAATAAAAGTAGGAACAGAAACCCTTACATCATTTAACACTTTGAACATTTTGATTATAATTGCAACAAGACTAATTTATCAGATTTAGTTACAAAAACAATATTTTTTTGTAGGTAGGTGTATAAAGAAAAAGCTATGAGAAAAAGAGAAAAAGTAAATCTTAGAAGTTGCTTTGAAGTAAGTACACAAGCCACAGACCCAATGAAGAAACTGTGCACAGACCACGCAACACTATTGCCACTTGCCACAGACACAAACAATCAACAATGGCTCGTACGGGACGGTGTGCAATACAAAATGCAATGCAACACCACAACCATGATACCGTGATGATCCTGTTGTAGGAGTAGATCTGTGTGTTGTAGGTATCATGACCACAACTGACTTTTGGCATATTCACCAAAGAGAATGTGGTTTGCACTTTGCACTTTGCACCACGAAGCAAAAATATATGGATCTGTCTAAGCAATCTGGCTGCAAGATTACTCACCCTGCTCACCCATGACACAAAAGACATTAGCCCATGACTCCTATACAAACGTAGAGAGAAAGGTAGTAGAAAGGTCCTTCTCACTTTATTTTCACCATGATACCTATGGGTATGGGCTTTGTAGTAGGTATCATGATTCTCACATGGTGATCCAGGACTTCGTGTGAAGCCTCTTGTGGGTCTACCTGGAACTGGAAATGACTTTCCAAATGATCAGTTAAGCTCCGTTAGGCAGAGCAATGCTGTTGCACCGTGAACTATAATGGCACTAACAGATATGGTTGACTTACCGGCGTCCAACGAACGGGAGAAAAATAAAATTTTCTCTGTCCCTCCCGTTAGTTGGACGGTGGTCCGACAACCAAGGTCGTCCCGTCTGTTAGCTACATGAAAGTAAAATCCCCACTACTATAATGAGGCATACAGTAGTCCGTAAAATACATAAGACGAAGTGGATGCGATGTGAAATTTGGCCGTTTTTAATCTCAATAAATAATTTGAATGGCCTTAATGACTTAAGCCTGTCCAGTAATGGGTGGAAAAAAAACTCTGCAGGAAAAAAAAACTATTGTTTGGAAAATATTGTTTTGATTTTGATTTCGTAAAACTTATTTTCTGTATTTTCTAATTCCAGCCACTGAAATTAAAAGGTTTATGTGAATCCAAAATGTCTGAAACTTATGGTAAGTATTCTGGAAAGTAACAAGCTAGATTTCTATTTATCTGGTTATTTATTCCATCTATGAATACATTACGGTAGGTAGTTGTTGTCTGAGACGACTGAGACATTGTTTTTCTATGATCGATATTTTATAAATAATTTTGCCTTATTTTTTTTACCAGTAATCATTAAAACATACCCGGAGAATCTAGCGATACATTTTTAGTATTCCCAACATCCTCACAACATTATCATAAAATCATGAAAGATTTTGTAAGAGACCTACTTGTATTATTATTTTCAAATGTAGCCTAATTTGAGATTCTACTTTTGCTCGTTATTAACCACTTTTAAATTAAATAAATAGCTCTGTGAATCCATTTCTTGGACCAATTCATGACTTGAAGCAAAATCATACTAATATTATAAATGCGAAAGTGTTTTTCTTTGTTACTCTTTCACGCAGCAACAGAGCAACGGAGGATCGACCTGATTTTTTGCATGGGTATAGTTCAAAGGCTGGAAAGTGACATAGGCTACTTTTCATCATCATCGTCATCATCACTACGCGGGTGAAACCGCGGGGCGCAGTTAGTTGTTAAATAAAACAAAAAATGGTTTATCTCAAATGGAGGCTCTTCAGTATACTTTCGTACTAAAATAATACCAGCCAAATAACATAACCAAATAGTCTACTTCCAATATCCATTCATATTAACTTCCTCATCTAAAAATACAGCCATTGAGGATAACATACTACCTATGAGATAAGATGTTATTATTGTAGAAGCGTTGTCAACACTACACATTGGTAGTATGAAAGTTGGCAACATAATTGCCTGGAATTTATTTTGTCTCACCACACTCAGTTGGTCTGGCTGGCTGGACGTTGCCAGTATCAGAACATGTCAGCTGTTTAACTGTGTAATGGTGTTGGTTAAGATGTGTACTACCTTAACTGTAAATAGCTACATAAAAACTGTCAAAATTTTGATTGGCTTTAAAATTGACATCGCTGTATACTTATCTAGGGCGCTGGCATAGTAGCTCCAGTCGCTGGCACAGTTGCTCCAGTACGCCACTGTATACTGTTCCTTACAAGAGTTACCGACTATCGCCTTGTTCATACATCAGCGCCAATTGCAAACTCCGCCTGTACCGTACCTTCTATTAGATGAAACGCTTGGCACTATCAGTCAGCAGACCGGGATAGCTTGCTTGAGTTCTAGGCATCTACCATGGGCGCAGCTTTGCTTCTCTTCAGATGATGTTGACACTTGTGCAAACTATGTACCAAATTGCCAATGTTGTGCTTCAAGGAATGGAATGTTTCATTCCAAGCTCTGTTGTGTATGTAGGTGAACGGAGTCGACCATAGTTTAACAAATCCTGTGCAGAAGCTTGTAGTTTGAACGAGCCACTTTTAAATCAGGTACGAAGCATATCCTTGGTACTATCTTTGCCTCAAACTCGACTCTACTCGACGGTGTGCGAGTTCTATGCCAGAAGTATGTTTCTCTCAGAGTCCCTTGCTGTGCGAAGGTCGAGTGAGCCAGGTGGCATTTCAGCCATCGTCCTTAAACCTTGTGCTCCCGAGTTGACTCTGGTCTTAATGCGGCTTTTCCTACTTTCTTACTTTCCTACTTGCTGTTGTTGTTGAGGATTGCCTTGGTCCACATGATCCCTGAGAAAGGAAATCGGTCTGATCCGTCTAACAACAGGCCCATAGCTATTACCTCTCTACTCTGTAAGATGATGGAGTGAGTGTTAAACACCCAGCTCCTTGCATACTTGGAGAAACATCAGCTCATCAGCTCATCAGTGACCATCAATATGGTTTTCGTCAATGTCGATAAGCTGGTGATCTTCTAGTATACCTTACTAATCGTTGGGCAGAAGCCATTGTAGAACAAAAAAGTAGAGGGAAGGCACTTGCAGTTAGTCTGGACATAGCTAAGGCCTTTGTTCGGGTCTGGCACGAGGCACTTTTATCCAAGCTAGACATAGGTAGAGCTGTAGGATTGTTGACGATCTCAAGCTCTAATGCATCAAGTGGCTCAAGTATAATGCGGTGGTAAATAAAATGCTTCCATCACAAAGTGCAGCTTTTCCATCAAATATCGCCATTATCACTATGACTAGACCTAGAGCCGCTCAACATGCGCAGAGACGTTGGGTCTCTCTGTATCTTTTATAGGATTTACTACGGGGAAGTGTTCTGAAGAACTGTTTGATTTGATGCATGCGTTTTTACCATCGCACTATCGGCCACCGCCTGAAAGCTCATTCACATATCATAGAACAGTGGAAATCGCACACAGTGCGATTCACTCTATCTTTCTTGCCTCACACCTGACCAAACTGTGGAAAAAACAAATGTGGAATGAGCTACCACGCTACACTACTATGCGGTGTTTCCGAGAAGTTACAATATGGGATTGTTCAAAAGGCGAATTAATAGATTCATAAAGGGTCGGCAACGTAGTTGTGATGCCTCTGATGTTACAACAAAAAAGGGGTCTGTAAAGTCGGTTTACGGACGATAATTATACGTGATAACGCTTAGGCCGATCGTGCCTCTCTATCGCTTTGTTCCGTGCTCTCGCTTGCACGCGCGGCTCAGTCGGTACGTGACCGTGACAATTTTTCGTGCGTGCAGCCGGCGTTCATCGATTTATAAGACGTCAAAAAAAAATATGGGGCTAACTTTGTTTGGAGTACTAAAGGTCATAAAATACTTTTCCCACACTTTTCAGTACAAAACTCAGATAATTAAATATGTATGACTAATTTTCCAGATTACCTCTTCAAATTTCTGGTAATTGGAAGTGCTGGCACTGGAAAATCAAGCCTTCTTAACAATTTCATTGGAAATAAATGTAAGTTAATGCATATAATATTGCACTTGTAAGTAGTTGCAGTCAGTAGGGTTGAGAAATATAACTACAAACCTATAATACTGTGAACTAAAAACTATAACACTGTGAAGTCTGTGGTTGAAGAAGACAAAACGAATGGTGCAAATAGCTAGTTATAGAGTTATATAGATAACACCTTGTTATAATAATTTAGCCGTTTATTGTATTTTAAATACATGCTTAGCAGAACATGAAATATCAGACAGCCGCAAACTCAAAACACCTAAAATATGTTCAAAAATATTATTGTAGCTCTATGTATATCTATGTCTATTATATTCTGTTTTATATATCACTATAAACTTGAGACCTCGTCTAGAATGAGAAGCTAGCGTAGTGGCGAAATTGCAAGTGCAGTATATCATGCGTGAAAAACTATCGTACACATTTTCGAACAAAGGTACACATCCATAGTGAAACCATTCTGCTTTCTTCCTATTGCGGCCACACTGACAGGCCTAGCTATCAAGACCCGTACCACAGTATAATCGCCAAAAAAGTCCTACCGAAAAGTTCTGGCTGAGGTTTTCTTGAACAGCGCACCTAGTAACTCAGTTTAGCTAGTGCATTAGCTACCATGTCGCCATTGCACCCGCCACCGCACTACGACTAGCTACGCGCGTTTCTCTGAAACGAAGCCTTGAAATGAACATACAGAAATTAAATCACTTTACAGTCAAAGAAGATAGATGCCATACTATCGGAGTAGAGTTTGGTTCCAAAATTGTAAATATAGGAGGCAAATCTACTAAGCTACAGATATGGGACACTGCGGGACAAGAGAGGTTCCGATCTGTCACACGTTCTTACTACAGAGGAGCTGCTGGAGCCTTACTCGTATATGATATCACTTCACGGGACTCATTCAATGCTCTCGCCAACTGGCTCCGAGATGCTCGAACACTCTCCAGTCCTAACATATGCATATTACTTGTGGGAAACAAGAAAGATATGGAAGAGTCTCGAGAGGTGACCTTTAATGAAGCTAGTCAATTCGCACAGGAAAATGGTATGCTTTTAAATATTTTACCTAGGTACAGTACATTCCAACGCCCTTGTCATCCTCTAGAAAAAAATAAATTGAAGCAATCTGGGTGTCTTCAAATCACGAGTGAATCGGTTTCTTCTGGGCAAGCATGCTCCATCGTAGACCGCATTGTCGCTTAACATTAGGCGAGTGGCGGTCAAACGCAAGCCTATTCAATAAAAAACAATACAGCCTTTCATGTTCCCACTTAAACTCGCTGAGTATAAGTTTTAATATTTCCAGCAAAGCATTTTGGTACTCATTTCGATAACCGATGGGGAAGAAAGGTTCTGGAGTGGAGACCACGAACCGGAAGACGCAGCGTAGGGAGGCCTCCCACTAGATGGACCGACGACATTGTGAGAGTCGCGGGCATCCAGTGGATGCAAAAGGCAGGCTGTCATTCAGTGTGGAGGTTAAAGGGGGAGGCATATGTTCAGCAGTGGACGTCTTCTGGCTGATGATGATGATGTGATGATGACTCATTTCGCCTGAATTCAGTAGAATAGAGACTATCTACTATCAATGTCATCCCCGTTGGTCCAGTTGGTACCGAATCTGCCTTCTGCGCTTGGGGGCGTGGGTTTGATTCCCACCTAGGACAAACATTTGTGTTCGTTCTATATCTGGGTGTTAATATCTATTTAAGTATGTATCTAAACATATTGTATATGTATGTATATATTACAAGCTTGTTTGGGGTCAGATAACCGTGTGTGCAAAAATGTCCCGAATATTTATTTATTTAATGTAGGGGTACAGCATCCTTATCGTATTATAACTTTGTCACGAAACATTGCCTTCACTTCTGTTTTCAGAATTAATGTTCCTAGAGACCAGTGCTAAGACGGGAGATAATGTCGAGGAAGCATTCTTGAAATGTTCTAAAACAATACTGGCTAAGATTGAGACGGGAGAACTGGATCCAGAACGGATTGGCTCAGGGATTCAGTATGGTACAGGCACTTCCAAACGCCTTTCAGCTCCAAAGAGGCCTGTTAAAACACCGTCAGACTGTGCCTGTCGTCTAAATTAAATATTGTTAAGGGCGCTTTAAAAATGCTCTAATAATTGGACTATAATTCACCTAAATGTGATGTATTTTATGATTCTCATAGTAGATAGTATGTTCCTGTAATTATGTAACATTTATTGTGCGAACTGCTAGTCTGTGGAATGCGCTGCCTGAATGGGTGTTCCCCGATGGTTACCATCTGGGTGTCTTCAAATCACGAGTGAATCGGTTTCTTCTAGGCAAGCGTGCTCCAACGTAAACCGCATTATCGCTTATCATCAGGCGAGATGGTGGTCAAACGCAAGCCTATTATTTATAAAAAATAAAATAAATGTTCTATTTGCAATTATGAATTGTATATGAGCACTACTGGTATTCGTATCTCCACTCGCACTATTAAATATAAGGATGAATTTCCAACTAGGGATTAAGTTAAGGTGCACTTTGCAAATTGTATATGCCTATATTTTGTTTTTTAAACTTGCGTTGACAATAATCTAATCAAATAATAAAATTATAAGTTTGTTTATCCTATATTTAGAATTTACTATTGAACTCTACTTATCAAAATGACAATACTTGGATCTGTACTTCCAGAGTGCTAGAAATTAAAGAGTGATTAGATAAAACTACAATTTCACTAATTATTGTTTATTCCCAACGTCCTGACTCAATTTACTAGTGGGAATGTTTGTTGAGTGGCAGAGAGTACAGCAAAAAGAAAGTTAATTCATTTGATTAAATCAAAATATAGTTCAACAAAAACGTAAACAGAACTGAACTGAACAATTGTTTTTTGTGTAGTACTATTATGAAATAAATTATTTGTATTTAACTACATAAAATAATTCATCTCAAACGTGAGTGGGAAATAAATTCTCAACATCCCCAGAGTAAAGCATCGGCGAGGACGATAGGATTTTAAATTCATAATATCCAGCCCCAATATTAAAAATAGTGGGGAGGTTAGGATTTTAAATTGTCGACATCCCCACTAAGGGGAAGTCAGTGGGGACGTTGGGAATATCCCGTGCTGTAAACAAAATAATTTTTAATCTTAATAATTTTGATTAGTCTAGCATCTCTGGAAGTTTAAAGTATTTACGAATTTATTTTTAT
Organism: Agriopis marginaria; assembly: GCA_932305915.1. Lineage (NCBI taxonomy): Eukaryota > Metazoa > Arthropoda > Insecta > Lepidoptera > Geometridae > Agriopis > Agriopis marginaria. The sequence continues at coordinate 7,871,349 of OW029926.1, forward strand.
TTGAATTAATTTCTAACATCTTAGTAGGCTTAAGATAAAAATAGTCAACTACAATTTAAACTAACATTTAAGAGAAATCCATCCCTTTCAGTTGTGATTTTATGACGTTATAAAAGAACTATTTGTTAATAGCACATATATATTGACTAGATTTTGTGCTTTTTTATTTCTTTGTTAAACTATTTTTTGTAATAATTCTAAGTAAAAATTATAAAATTCGCGCAGAAACGTTTCTCAGTTTTATTAAATTAAGTAGTATACACATTAAGATTCCTAAGCGTAAACGTTATTTTGTTAACTATTAATATGTGACCAGAAAAATAAATCTTATAATAGTACTGAATATTTGATTTAACTTAAAAAATCCATGATAAAATTCCTAGCAGATAACTTTCATGGACTATTTTATTACACTTGCAGTGGTATTTGCTATTGTTGAAGGTATAGGAACAGAATGATAATAAATGCAAACAGTGAGACAAATTTGTATGTAAAGTTTCATGCTAACACCAAATTTTCAGAACAAAACGTAGAGCTGCCTGACGATAAATTTTTGTTGTCTGACTTGACCACCCCTCCAATTATGTTTGTCACACTTTCTTAAGTATATCTAATAGGAGTATGGTTAGCAAATCAGGTTGGTTGTAGTATAATCATACAGGTACAATTGTTTGTAGCAAATCTGATCGGTTGAGTATAATCATGCAGGTACAATTGTTTGTAGCAAATGGTCGGTTGTAGTAAAATCATTCATGTATGTGTTGTTCATGCAATTATGTTTGTAGCAAATCAGGTCGGTTGTAGTATAATCATTAATTTACAATTATGTTTGTAGCAAATCAGTTCGGTTGTAGTATAATCATGCAGGTACAATTGTTTGTAGCAAATGGTCGGTTGTAGTATAATCATTATTTTACCTCAGCGGGCAATGGAGAGAGCTATGCTCGGAGTTTCTTTGCGCGATAAAATCCGTAACGTGCATATTCGACAAAGAACCAGTGTCACCGACATAGCTGTTAAAATTTGCAAGTTGAAGTGGCAATGGGCAGGCCACACCGCTCGAAGAACCGATAACCGATGGGAAGAAAGGTTCTGGAGTGGAGACCACGATCCGGAAGACGCAGCGTAGGGAGGCCTCCCACTAGATGGACCGACAACATTGTGAGAGTCGCGGGCATCCAGTGGATGCAAAAGGCAAGCTGTCGTTCAGTGTGGAGGTTAAAGGGGGAGGCCTATGTTCAGCAGTGGTCGTCTTCTGGCTGATGATGATGATGAGTATAATCATTCTTTACAATTGTTTGTAGTAAATCAGGTTGGTTGTAGTATAATAATTCAGGTATAATTATGATAAAGAGATATAATGAGATAAAGATGATGATGGATGATAAAGAGTCATTGTATTGTATTGTAATTATGTTTTGCATTACTTATTTTTTCAGTGATCTGAAGGAAACTAACCTACTAATACTACAAGTAAATACAGGACGACACTCCAGCTTGGTTACAGCATGACTGCAGAAACATTAAGTACAAGGAGTTCTTCAGTTGCTAGATGAAGGCGATTGTGGAGGAATAATGATTTGTAAGTGATTGAGTTTCTGTAGAGTAGTTAGAATGTAGTATGCACAAAACAAATGCACGTAGCTTAGGTGAATCTGAATACCAATACAGTAAAAGGTTATCACAAAATGATCAAAGCAACGAAACTAAGTTTTTTTTTTTATTGATTACTAGCGATCTGCCCCAGCTTCGCACGGGTATTATTGGAGTTTAAGTAAGGATCCCTAATTTTTTGAAAATGTAATATAGCCTATGTGACCGGTGGATAGTGTAGCTTCCCAACAGTGGAAGAATTGTTCAAATCGGTTCAGTAGTTTCGGAGCCTATTCAATGCAAACAAAAAAAACAATAAAATCTTTCCTCTTTATAATATTAGTATATAGATAATCTTGCGCTTAACTGCTAATTTGTGTTCTGTTAAACGATGAAGCGGTGTACGACTAAACAAAAATAAATAATAATCAGTTAATCTATACTAATATTATAAAGAGGAAAGATTTGATTGTTTGTTTGTTTGCATTGAATAGGCTCCGAAACTACTGAACCGATTTGAAAAATTATTTCACTGACGGGAAGCTACACTATCCCCGGGTGACATAGGCTATAATCTATACCCGTGCGAAGCTGGGGCGGACCGCTAGTACATTACTAAGGTGTGTGGGAATAAAAACAAGCTCATAACTCTTAAATTCATTTATTCTTTGTTTAAGTAACATTTCTATAGGTACCAACGACCTGACTAAACGAATTTTGCCATAGTGGCCCAACAAAAATAAAATCAAAGAATAAAATTATTGCTTATAGTAAACATGATACCTATTTGATTTCATTTATATTTGCACTTTAATTCCCATTTAAATCAATACACACAAAACATTTTTTTTTTAAACAGGGACATAGAGGGGTCAATGTATAAAGGCAAGGTTTACACTCCAAAAGTTTAGTGATGTACTTTGTAAAATAAAAATTATGTAGCTACTTAACATTCATATTACCTTTGGAATGCTTAAATATTTCTACAGGGTACACAAAACCAGTTTGCTCTTAAAATCTAGACAAATTTAAAATTTTAGTAGGTGAATTAGTTTTCGATAAGTATAAATAGATATTTTTAATGTTGATCTCATCCATATTTTTTTATTGTACATTCATTTGTAAAAATATCCTATTCTAAAAATATGTATTCAATTACCTATCTGTACAAAATGTCAGACTTTGGAGAACTTCGAATAAGTGGGTATGTCGAAAATTTATTTAATTTTTAAAAAATTTGATCACAGAGCCACGATTTAGTACTGTCACTATTATTTCGTGCTATATTTTTCTACAACCATTTATGTATTAAGTGCCTTCACTTGTTACGTCTGTCGATGTGTACGCAAATTTTGAAGAAATATTGAATTTTGAAGAAATATTGAATTTTGAATTGAGCAAACAAAAAATAAGTAGTAACGAGACAGAAAAGAGAGTTAGAGAGAGAGAATTTCTATCTATCTATCTATCTAAAAGACATGTAGTTAATAAATATTTTTAGTTTATTTCGAACAATTAGTAAGTACTTTATCTTAATATATCCGATGTATTGTACTTTAGAGTGTTTTAGTAAAAACATTTAAATAAACATTTTAAACTGCATACTTCTGCTTCACTACAACCATGAAGTTTTTTATTTAGAGAAAAAACTCAGAATCCTAACGCAGTGATCAATTAAATTTGCCTTCGTAACATTAAAACAATATAAAATAATATTTTATCATTACACAAGGAGAATAATAAGTCACAGTGTTGGATATATCTATGTACATATAACTTAAAAATCTAATTACTTATAAATTAATTTAACTTTGTTACAAAGCATGCAACACAATGACAGTCATACACACAACAATACTAACACAATATTACCTAAACTGAAATGCACCTACTTCATCTAGGAACTATAAATAGTGAAAGAAAATCTGCAATGGCAATAAAAAATCTAATGTTTTTTAATTAATTAAAATATGCTTTACTGTTTAAATGTAATTATTAATTGATTTATATCACTATTGTAATGACATTTTTAAGTACCTCATGGTGATTTAGGCACCTACTTAAAACGATGCAACATCAACTACTTGGCATAATGTGCGGAATAACAAATAATAAAATACATGTATACTTTATGAATATTCCTAGCTCTATCACAGTAAAATATCAAAACATAACCCTCCTACGCATAAACGCTCGATAAACTAATATATCTAAGGATATAAAATTATCTATCAACTTCTAACTGGCGAGTATTGCCACGCGTGGAAGCGAGACAATTTTTTTAGATCAAAATAGTATTTTTTTTCTTATCGAGCGTTTACGCATAAAAAGGATACAATTTAGAATTGTCTTTAACATCATTCAATATAGTGTGTACAAATTGATGGAAAATAAATCTAAATTTTCAATTAATCACAATTGTCTAATATACATAAGATTACTAATTTTAAGTTTTTGATAGCTTTTACAAATGTATAGTTCTAAATATCATTATTATCTTTGTAAAACGTTTCATTTGTATCTATGATCAATTATTAATGGAATGATCAAAACCGATGAAAAACTACTTGTAGAACTTGTACTTTCTGTACACAGAAAGCAGTTCAAGTAGGTAGTACATACTGAGATTCACACGTAGAAAGTACACTACATGTAGGTAGATTCACAATCAAACTTTTGCGAATATAAAATCATACATAACTCACTTACACTATACGTCCTAATAGAATATTAGGCCTAAACCATTATACAATAGATTAAAAGATTTTTTACAAGACTGGATAGTATATATGTATTTATGTGCATATAAATAACCCTATTTCTTCTGATATAAACTTCACCTGGCATAGTGAACCATCCTCTCTCTGAGAGATCTGTGTCCCAGCAGTGGGACCATGATAGGCTGGTAATGATGATGAATAATGATAGTGAACATCTATCGAATAGGCGTTGCTGTATAAAATTAAATTATATACACTCATAATTAATACTTTAGAACTTTCTCTCCAATACATAAAATATTAAATGTTCAATGCCATAATTCTACTTATTGCTAAATTAACAAAATATTAGTCACTGAAACTAACATTTCGGGCCAATAAACTGTGTGCTTGCTTCGATGGGCACACGTCGATGAAATACTTCAGGTGTGTACCAGATGAAACTAAAATCCATTTAGGTGATATACTTAACAGTTCTAAAACTCGATAGTATTCAATCAGTCTTCTGCTTTGTAACATTGCTGTTTAAAATGTTGAAGAACCGCAAAATTATATCGTTAATACATACCTAAGGACATTTTATGTAGCCAATTTCCATAAATTGTGACTAGACTAATATAATAAATAAGTACACATACAAATAAACCCTATAATTTGTTAAAATTATCTTATATGCCCGTTCCAACACTGAATCTTAGTGTCTGTTTACTTTTGGAAATTGGTCGATCAAAATCTTATCTAGCTTTCCATAAGAGAGCGATCAATGCTAGCACACAGCGGCATAAGGCTAAAATAAACAGAATAATAATTAGTCTTACTATAAAAGGTACTAAAACAGCCTAAAGCTTTAATGTTCTTACGCCTTACATTATCTAACTATTGGACTTGTGTTATTAAGATAACTAAGTACGAAAAAAATTAAGTACGCTTACATAGAGGCATTCAAATAAAGTCTAATAAAGCGGATATGAGCGCGTACTGTAGAGTGTGGGGTGAAGTCCAAAGTCGCGCGAGGCGAAGGTTGCATCGCCGCGAGGGCGTAGAGATCGCTGTGGTATCACTCGTGAGGTTACTTCGCACCCATGACCTCGCGGCAAGCGACCGCCGCGACTAGCGCTGCGCCACGTCCGCTGCCGTCTTCTGACAGCATGAGGTCGAACTGTAACAAACAATGAGTGACTGAAATTATCGAACTGTGGGTCTGTGATCAAGTCTCACACCGTGGCGTGGGTGAGGCATTGCGATTTGTATAGCTATCCGAGAAAACAACCATTCGGTCTATAGATGATTACATCAGGGGGTTAGACAAGACCCATTTTCTGTTAGCGATAACGCCTGCGGAAAGATGAAATTGTGAATGAATGAATTTGTGTGAAAATGACAGCTTGAGATAACTTCTCTGAAGCTAATGTCATTGTCAATGTAATTTTCATACAATTTCATCTTTCCGTACGCGTTAGTTAACGCTAACAGAAAGTGTGTCTTGTCTAACCCCCCCAGGGTCCAGGGTAAGACGGGAATGATGAACCCCAGAATAAAATTACAATGGGACAAATGAGCGAAGATTAGCGGAAATTAGCGGAGCTACAAACTAGCGGAGAGAACACTAAACTTGTTTTGTTACACAACACATTATCATTTCCTATATCCAGTCTCGGGTGATGCAACCGTCACAAATCCTTACTGACGAAACTACTGATAACCGCTCACACCCTTTGATATTTTTTGGCGCATTGACATCATAATGTATTTACATAGATATCAAATCATTCCCAGACCAAGTATGATTAATAACTGGGCGTCAGTCAGCGTGATTAGGTATAGGTACGCTAATAACTAATCATAGCTAATCATTGATTTTTGCTTAAGATAATAGTTATTGTACGACTGAATGATGAAATTAATAAACCGGCCAAGCGCGAGTCGGGCTCGCGCACTGAGGGTTCTGTCCCGTACCACAAAATTCAAAATTAAACGAAATTACCAGAGACGAATTGATATAACTTGGTAATTAACAGAAACTTGTCAACTTTATTATTTGTTGTTATACTTTAGAGTGTGTACTATGATCATACCAAGTTTGATGCTTGTACGTGGGTATATTTTTTTACATTATAGCTAATATAAAAATACTTAAAAAAATACGTTTGTTGTATCGGGAACCCCTCTTTCGTTTTTACTTTTAGACGTTTTTTATAATTTTTTAGTTAATGCGCCGTGACATTACATATTCTGTGAAGATTTCAACTATTACGGTTCGAAAGATACATAGGTACATTTAAAGGTAGGGCGGACAGACATCGTAGGCTTAGTAATAGGGTCCCGTTTTTATTCTTTGGGTACGGAACCCTAAAAATTATATACCCGAGCCGAAATATTTGAAATGAAAGACGCTCAACTGAACGCAGAACAAATGCAAATCCTGTTAGTGGCCAGTGACGATATAACCATAAATCTTTGGTAGTAGCCTATTCAAATAACAGCGATTGCGTAGCGACCAAAGTTCGACTTGTGACCTTTATTATAAACAGCAAATTATCTCTGACGCTAAACAATTACCATTATTTTGTTTAATAAAAACGTAATGGAGGCTCGGCTTGAAATTTGTAAACAATTTATCACAACAGATAGCGTGAGTTCATAGGGTTATGTTTATAAGTTGCCCGGATTTACTCTACTCGCAAGCACGTTTGGTTGTACGGTACCTAAGTACCAACGTACATATACGACGAGTCTTGAACCTTTTAGATTAGCCAATCTATCGCTTTAATTAGGCGTTATGCTTCTTCAAAGAAGCCTATCTATCGCTCGGTATTATTCCATAAATTCGATATGTCACTTTGATAATGTTATCTCTGTTTGGACGTCATATTATTTTTGGCGAAGTGTGTGGTCGTTTTCGTCTATTTCGCTTGCCTTGGCTAATATTAGTGATCTATCTTAGGCTGGTGCGGCGCTATATGCTTTTTAACCCCAGTTGCAAAAAGTGGTGTGATTCTGTCTGTGGCTCCGTAGCTCCCAAACGGCTGAACCAATTTTGACTTAGTTTTATTTTTGTTTAAAGGTGACTTGATCGAATATGTTCTTAGATATGATTAATGTTATAATCGCATTAGTCGTTTGAAGTTAAGCACTGTTTTTTTTTTCAATCTATACTTGTTTATATTATCAAAGTGGCAGGAAGTCTTCAGTTCTACCTTACGATTAACAATGTACAAATATAAATTCATTTTACAATTTCCAAAACCACAAACCCTCGAAACTAAATTGCTGCTAATGTAACGTTTAAACTATGTAATCTTATCTTTATTTCCTACAGTCAGCATGATTATGCTCTTCTCTTTGACTAAATTACATGTAGGTACCTATGGCGCAAAAACCCTGGTTGTTTTCTCGGAATCTTTCGTAGGTAGATTGAAGTATGCAGGTAGTTGTACATAATTTCTACCTAGGTACTTAGCACTTAAAAGATTTTAATTTAATTATCATTATGCTAATACCAAAGACGATAATTGTCGTCATTGCTTTGTAGCTTAAAGAGCATGTTTGTCTGAGTAATCTACTTGTTTTTATCGTTGTTGAAAAGTGTAAACAAACATGTCGGATTATTGTCAATCGTTATTATTGTCGTCACTTTGTCTCTGGTTGTTAAAACGCCATGTTTGTCTACACATTTAGATTTGTTGCTAATAATTCGAGATTGTATTAGTTTATCCGATATTCAGCCATGGTATCAATTTGTCAGCAGAGCTGTGGCTCCCATCCGTTTGGGGGCTTATATGTCTCCTCTCGGAACAACGCGCACAGTAGCAAGTGAGGAAAGGATACGGGGTCATAGTTATAAACATACAGTCTGTTTCTTTCTAGATGTCCAAACATATTATATACAAATAGTGCGGACATTAGTACCATGTGCAAAAAAACCGTGATACTATCAGTTGTACCAACGGTAGTACTACGTGTAAGACGCGATGATAATAAGTAGGTTATAATAACTAGCTAAATTGGTCGTAAAATGTCATGTTTAAACAAACATGACATTTTGACAAAGCTGGACGTTTAAAAAGAAATAGAATGGACGAATATATTGTACATGCGTAAGACAATGATGAAGATGGAGAAAGACTGACAGAGTTGTGGCCAAGGGAAAACAAGCGGAGCGTTGGTCGACCAGCTGAAAGATGGGTCGACGATATCGTTACCATCGCGGGTTGAGCCTCCACCAAAGCAGATACAATAGTAAAAGACCACCGCTACAGTGTTGAAAGCTGTTTCGGTTTACGATGGAGCACGCGAAACAACCCATTCTCTCACAACTCAGACACCCAGATTGTATGAAGATATAAGTATTGTTACCGTTAATCCAGGGCGGACGAGCTGGGCGATCTTCTCACACATGAGCGCGTGGAAGTGCGGGTGGAACCTGTAGACAGAGCCGTCGATGCCGACGGTGACGTGTGGCTCATTCATCTTGTTGAGCAGCGTAGCGATTCCGGCCGAGACGAGGTACGCCGCGCGCCGCGACACGCACTCGCACACGTGCCGGACTGCCGCCATGTCTGCTTCCGTCGCGTGCGACAGACCTGCAACACCACACGAGGTAAGTTATATACACTTCTTTCTCATGTTAATATAAGCTACCTCTATAATAGGCTATCGGACAGGTGTTTGATTTGTTGAAAATAACTCAGTGCAAAATATAATTAAATGTAATACCTATTATGTCTTCTGTGGTAATACTATACAACGTATTGTAAGGAAGAAATTATTTAAATTGGCTAATAAAGTTCCTCATCGACCCCCATCGACCTCCTAAAGGCGTTTCCCTGCGCTCTATTTTAGGTCGTCTGTCCATCTAGTGGGTGGACGTCTTACGCTGCTTTATTATAAGACAATAAAAATTGTCAATCCGGTAGCCTATTAGTGAAGGTTCATATTGAATTATTTTAGCGTTCTACAATGTTTCTTAGGTGGTAGAAAAGTATTTTAGTTACGATTGTGGACCCCGTCGGGCACAGTTAAATGATTTCATCATCAGCCAGAAGACGTCCACTGCTGAACATAGACCTCCCCCTTTAACCTCCACACTGAACGACAGCCTGCCTTTTGCATCCACTGGATGCCAGCGAGTCTCACTATGTCGTCGGTCCATCTAGTGGGAGGCCTACCTACGCTGCGTCTTCCGGTTCGTGGTCTCCACTCAGGAACCTTTCTTGCCCATCGGTAATCAGTTCTTCGAGCGATGTGGCCTACCCATTGCCACTTCAACTTGCAAATTTTAACAGCTATTAAATGAATTATGATATGAAATATGAGTTAAATGATTTATGGAAGAGAGAAGGGCAGCAAAACATACAAAAAAATATTTGTATCTCTTAAGTATTAGTCAATGGAATAATAAGATTGTAATTAATAAGGTTCTTAGTTAGCTATGCATATTTTGTCTTCTCCTTGACAAATTAAGTGTTCTTATTGCTTTGTTCTAATTTTTTACTGACTTCATTAAAAGACTTTCAATTAAAGTCTGTTAAATGTTTTTTAACGTTTGTTACCTCAGATATCCGTCATTTATAAGCAGATATGAAAAAAACTTATTTGTTTGAATATACTACTTTCAGTTTGGTCCCCATAGAAATTCATCAAAATCGGTTCAGTAGTTTGGGTTTTAAATCAAAATAACTGCAAAAAATATGTCTTGAATAAAAGTAAACGAATGAAATTGCGCATTTACTGATTTTGAAGTCAGTTTTTAAAATTGAAAATTATATGTTAATTAATTGATGTCGTAAAAACTTTTTATTAAATATACAGTCTGTCAAAATATTATTTTCTCATTTTACGCAATAGTCGTATTTGATTGTTTATAAATATATACATACGCGATTATTTTTTCTTGTTTGATGAATTACTTTTATTTGAAGTGAATAATTCTAGTCTTCAATAAATAATATTCACACTTCACAGTAAGAATGCTTGTGTATTTATTTAGTTACACAGCTGTACCCCCCAGGTAAAATACCGAAGTTAGTAACTGGATAAAAGCAGTTTCGTTTTCAGTCATATATGTATTATATCTACATACTACATAAATGTATTATATCTATCTTTTTCAAGTAAAGTTTCGACAAAGCAAAGTACACTTTGCTCAACTATTAAAATTACTTTGTCACTACAATGACATAAAAAATGGTTTTCAACCGACGTTTAAAAGAAGGTTCTAACTTCGATCACGTATCTCTTGATCGAAGGTTTCTAATGTGGAAATTTTAGGGATCCATTCCGTTTATAGTACTGTTTTTTTTTAAAGTTATAGTGTATGCTGCAAACACACTTTTACTTGTCTACATAAATTAAATACATGTATATCAATAGTATTATACCTTTTTTACATCTATACTATACTATAATCTATACTAATATTATAAACAGGAAAGATTTGATTGTTTGTTTGTTTGCATTGAATAGGCTCCGAAACTATTGAACCGATTTGAAAAATTCTTTTCCCTAGGTGACATAGGCTATATTATATTTTCAAAAAAAATGGGATCCTTACTAAAACTCCAATAATGTAACCCAAGGTGTAAAAAAATAAGACTTACACCCGTGCGAAGCCGGGGTGCGTTGCTAGTTCTTATATAAATTTCGAATGGCCATGTGTCATCATTTTGACATGCGTGTTAATTACGGTAACCAATCCGAAGTAGAAGTACTTAGAGGTAAAAAATAAGTTACGCAACCTAGTGTACCCACAGTTTATCAAGTATAGTTTCGACATGATTGATGCAAAGTGTATACTTTGCTCAACTGCTAAAATTAGTTTGACACCACAATGACACAATTTATAAAAATGATTTTCAATCGACGTCTAAAAAGAAGGTTCTCAATTTGGCTGGTAATAAATTTTAAGACGGACCTGCTGAAATGACATTGACCTTAAAAATACACCTAACTTAGAATGTTTTCCAGGTAGTTTTCTCTTTGCTTTAGCAAAGAGAAAACTATTTACCTAACACAGCAAACATTTTTTATAGTTTACTATAAAAAGTGTTTGCTATGTCGGGATGTTGCATCGCTGAAATTTGGGTCAAGTCCACCGAGCTTCATTCTTAAGATTTTTCTATGACCAGTAATTTCTGAACTATAAAATGTGTCCACAATACAATTATATGGCTTTAGATACGGAACACTACCCTACTCTCTTGGCCAGTTTTTTCGGCTTAGTACCAACGTTCCGTATTACCCAGTAGATACGATACGAATAGGTGTCAGATCAATGTAAAACAAGTTTTTTTCCAATAGAACTTGCAATAATGCGGAACACACGTAACCTTTAGCTTAAAACTAGCTGCTTGCCGCTACCGCAGAATAGTTATTAGTATAAGCTACCTTGCGAAGTTGCTACAAGCCGCTTATCTACGCACTCTAGTTTTATCATTTCCGACATCACGTGTTTCAGTTTATTTATCTAGGTATCTCATAATGACTCTGAGTAATAAGTAGGTACAGTTTTCTAATAATTTTCTTATTTAAACATTATATTATTTTGAGTGTGTCCGTTCTCTCAATTTTTCATCTCACGAGAATTATGTTGCGGATTCCTCTAACTGAAATCAAAATCGAAGACCGTATTCATCTCATCAAAAATAAAATAATTATTCTGGTTCCTTTTAACTTAAAATATCGTTCGGTTTCATCCCACAGGCTTGTATTGTCCGTGATTATACCTCGGTTACAGCGCCTTCTTTCGACGTTTCTGAAGCAAATCAGCGTTATAAACAACGCAAGCTTCATAAGTAAATAATCAAAAACTGCTAGTTTGCAATGAAGAGAGAAAATGATTTGCCTTGCTACAAACATACGTGATATATTATTTAATCAGGCTTGAATGAGATGAACAATTATTTCACCAACTATGAGATGGGTAATCAGGGTAATACATAGTACATACCCGTTAATTAAATGAAATATAATATATATTTTTTTATTAATATAATATGATTATATTAATAAAAAAAAATAAAAAAAAGTAGCTTAATAATGATAAGTATATAATTCTATTTGCTTACATTATCTTGTGGTATTTTCTGACATATCTATATCAAACGAAAAACCCAATTATGTTGAGTTGGGGCCGATTTGTGACCTTATAACCTGTTTCTTTTAGCTAATTATAAAAACGTAATTTGGTCACAAATTATCTTTTTTTCTTTCTTTCTTCTTCTTTAAATTTTTTCCCTCAAAAAATCTAGTATATTCTGGATAAATTACGTAATTAAGTACTAATATTGGGGAACGTTTGACCAAAACTGCACAATTTTTTTTAATATAATAAAGCCGTAATAAGCCTGAGTTAGTATAGTTTAATAAATAGAAAAAAAAAAAAACTTCTGCATAAAATTGTTACATCGACTGTTTGCTTGACTGTTCGTTTGACTGTTTGTTCATTTTTCGGTGTGTTTGTTCCTCTTTCACGCAGCTACAAAGCATCAGATCGCCGTGTTTTTTTAGCATAGATATAGTTAGAGAGCCGGAGAGTGACATTATGATACTATTTATACCGGAAAAATAGACATATCCTGGGGAAATGTCTACGTAAGCAGCAGAATCACTTACCAAGTTCCTCTAGCACGTCCATACAGCTGGTGTAGTCTCCGATTTTATCAGACTCGATTTCCGAAACGTATTTTGTGTAGAAGCTGCTTCGTTGGAACAAGAGATCTGATCCGCGCCCGCCAAACAGCAGACCCATCTGCGTGAACTTCACTAGTGCCAGTCTCACAAGCTCGCCCATGTACATGCCGGATATCATTTTCTCCTGGCTGGAAATAAACAATCATTTAAAATATTAATTCAGATATTTTCTTTTTAAACTGATCTATAAACAATGTAGGTTTCCGCCGTGATTACCATATTTTTGTAGACATTTTCCGGGATATAGCATTCCGAAGTCTTTTTCATTGAGCTAAACTAAACAGAGGGTATAGCAAGCTACACATACACTGCTAAAATAGTGGGATAATTGTCACTATAGCTATACATTTGTTTATGGAACGTCATGTTTACGCATCGCTAATAGGTAACGAGTAACTGAATGCAAACTGCTGCGCTGGCGCGTTTTGGTGGAGTTTTAGGTAGGACGCGGTCGGGCGATTGGTGCAATATCCAGATCCATTGTTTATTTGATTAAAGGAGCTAAACGGGTGATCCGAATATTCAGTGCGCTGTCTGTTGAAATCTCAAGCAATTACGTCACAGCATAGTGTGCCTTTACGTCCGCGAGCAAAAAGTTCATTCGCTCCGTCCTTACAATAGAAGTCATTGGTATTTCCTCACGATGTTTCATGCATAAGGCATATGTACTATTTGTTTTCCTATTTTTTGATGATGCTTAAAATATGATGAAGTAAGTACGAAAACAGGAAAATTGAAATAGGCTATCACTTTCCTGTTTTCATAACTATTCAATACTTAATAGCTTAGTCATTCTGACGTATAAGTAAGTTAGCACTATTTACCTCTTGAACTTACAAAGTGAATACCTACTGGTTAATACTTTATGAAATTCATTGAATAAGACTTGAAATTTAGACATAATACCATGACCGTCTAACGCCGATCTTTTGTCTGTTAGTTAAAAAGTAAAATTAACTTATGCATGAGGTTGTACCTGTAGAAATATGTCGACTACAATACAATTAGATACACCTGTCACAGGTAATTATTCGATAGTAAAACAGGTTAAAAAAAAAAAAAAGTTGTTTTAAAAAACGTGAACGGTAGTGTGCTGAAACGTGAATCGTGAGTCCAACCAAAGCAATGACGATAATAAACACGGGTTATATTATCTTTACCTACTACAAATATGTTCAATATACTTGAATAACTTTGCAAGCGTCGTTAAAATTAATGAGTTCTAACTTTATTTGAACCACGGTTTATCTGTAGGATTAACGCAAACTAGAAGGAAAATTTTCTCATAAAACTGCTTCCGTATAGTTGTATACATATTGTCAGAATTATTTGTTGCAGAAAAGGTTAAAATCGTAACCCTTTCCTTATTAGCTCAAACATTTTTGATAACACAATTTTACTGTTGCGATAAAACCGTGATAGATAACGATTCCAACAACCGTTTTGTTTTTATAGTCCATTGTCATGTTTTTTTGGATGTTTATCTGCTCGTTCGTTACACCCTAAAGCTAAAGTAACAATACCTAAATACCCTAAATGATCGGGTATTGAATAGGTTTGAAGATGAATTTTGGTGTAAAGGTTGTATAACCTTGTATCAGATACCTGATGCGGTATACAAAAATGCCAAAAATTAAAAATTCTGGCATTTTTATTACTCTAAAATTGGTAAATAAACGCGAGGCCGACTCGCGCACTGAGGGTTCCGTACCACCACAACATTTAATATCGAAATTACCAGTTATAATTTGGTACCTAATGAACAGAAATTTGTCACTGACTCGCACTTGGCCATTATTTATTATTTGTTGTTATACTTTAGAATGTGTACAATCGTGTGAATGTGTGTTTGTCTATAATCATGCCAAGTTTGACGCTCGTACGTATTACCATCTTTACATTAGAGCTAATACGAGTACAAAAATTTAATTTAACTTAGTTAAATTTAGTACGTTTTAATTTAATTTAGTTTTTAACTTTTTTGTTATTTTCTTAATTAATCCGCTGTAACATTACATAATTTTGTAAACATTTCAACTGGCTATCTATTACGATTCGAAAGATACAGCCGTTTAAAGGTAGGACGGGCGGACGAATAGACAGACCTCGTAGGCTTAGTAACAGGGTCCCATTTTTGCCATTTGGGTACGGAACCCTAAAAATTTACACGAAAGAAGTGAAAACTTCATCAAGGTTGATTATATCTCTCTCGGTCCCTTAGTCGACTCGAGCCGACTTTACCAGAACGAATATCTGGGCGTGACAGTCACGCCAGTTCAGTGGTTTTGTCCTTCCAAAAATTGCCCAAAGTGCCTAAAGAAGACTTCAAATGTAATCCAGTATTCAATGATGACATTGGCAGTAACTCACATCTGTTTCCCAGGGTTGATGGATTTGGTGTCGACCTCCCGATCGAACTCTGTTCGGATGAAGTCTAAAGCGCCGTCGTCCCCGAATGCGCCCCACTCGGTGTTGATCAACAGCTCCGGTTTTCCGGGTTCTCCGTCGAACAATTCACAGTTCTCCGTCTTCTCCACGTAGCAAGCGTTGCTGCCCGTACCTGGATATTTAGAGGTCAGTTAATTGTTTCCCGTGGATTGTTTCATGGGCAAGTCTTGTTTCTGTCCCTATCATATTCGTGTTGTTACCATGTCAAGGAGCGGGACAGAAATAATATGGGACAAAATTAGATTCGTGGTTCGGGTGCTTTTAGAGTTTGTTCAATTTTATCTTGTTCTCCAGACTTGGTGCTGCAGATTTAATATTTGTGTGTAAGACTTTAACACCGATCTGAGAGTGATCAGATCGAAGATTAATTTTATTGAACAGTATCTAAGGAGTTCGTAACTGAACAAAAACTGCAAAGTTTTTAAACACAATTTAGCATCAAAACTGTTTGAGAGTATTTTCAAAGGTACCCAGTTTTTTTAATATCTTATTTGCTATGTTAGTTCAAGTGTGCCAATTTACTCAAGAAAGTGTTTCATTATATACCTAGTAATAATTATTTTGCGTTTCTCCAAGCAACGATGCTTAATCGCTACTAGTTTTCATGCGAATTGCGAATTACTTTCTTGGTTAATCGGCCGGAACTATATACACATCTCCACATCAAATGATCAAAAACATACAATCATGCCAGGATGTTACTTTAAATTAAAATATGAACATAGGTTTATGTAAAAAAAAGACTCAGTAAATAAATTTAACAAAACATGCATACTGAGGCCCTGTAAATATATAGCAAGAAGGTACTTAATAAAAAAAAACCCACTATCGTAAAGTATTAAGGGACAATAAGGGAATTTTGTGTTTTGTTTATTCGCAATTTATACCTGTAGGTAAGGTAACTTATCACAGTTTTCGAAACTAATACTTTGCAATGTCATTTGAGTACTAAGGTGACAACAAACTGAGATTTTATTGAATTAGGAACAACGAAACTTTGTAATAGATACAAAAACAAATAAGGTACTACACACTACTTATTAGCAAGAAATAGACATTTTTACACTATGATAAAACTATGCTAATATTAAGTTAATTGCATAATAAATATAGGTAAGTACCTACTGAAAAGCAAATGATTATTCGCTGATCTGTTTTCCACATTTGTGGGGTCGGTACAGCGTGTAAATACTAAAAACTCAAATGAAAAACAAAATGTTAGGTGCAAAGGAAGGGCGAATAAACAACCATTGTTAACGTCATCGACTCACACGTGCGTAACGGTAAACACTGCATAGCTCATTGCATGTCACAAGATTACAAGCATGTGTTGAACTAAGCTGATATCAAAACAGGAGCGATGATAAATTCCTCTGTGTGACGGTGGAGTAGTGTAAACAGTTATACAACATAAAAATTAATGACTAAATACACCACCAAATAGATACACACAGTAATAAACAAGGTAAAACCTACCAACAATGAGTCCTATTTTGCAGTTGTGGTTTTTCCACGCGCAGGACATTAATGTACCCGTTGTATCGTTCAGAATAGCGCAAATGTCAATCTGTACGTCCTATAGAGAGAGAAAAAACATGCATTATAGGTATAGAAAAGATGACATTCCTCAGTTTTAATAGTGAAAGAATATAATTAAATTATTCTTGTGATATTGTTGAAGATGATTGATTGTAGAGGCTTTCAATGTTATACCAACCCAGTTATGAGATAATCAGATCCGTATTTGTATATATGAAATTATGAATGAAATAATCCGAAATGATTTAGTAATCTATGACTTTTGTCTAACTTATAGTTTTTATTTAACGAGGTGTACAAAAAACAAAGTAAATTATATTAAAGTTAAGCTACATCATGTACTCCGTACGAATAAGAAAACAATTATAAGATAGCTAATTTAAATAACTACTTTATTATCTTTTCTGTAGGTCATAGCACGCCCAACAAGGCGAGCAAAGGCCAAATAAAATACATACAAGTTGATCATACCACACACACTCTCTTTCTGTGCGGACCAGTCATGGAATCAATAAAAATATTTAATTTTAAATATTGTAACAA
Organism: Agriopis marginaria; assembly: GCA_932305915.1. Classification (NCBI taxonomy): domain Eukaryota; kingdom Metazoa; phylum Arthropoda; class Insecta; order Lepidoptera; family Geometridae; genus Agriopis; species Agriopis marginaria. The sequence continues at coordinate 7,888,883 of OW029926.1, forward strand.
GTAGGTATGTCCAAAATGCGCCAAACCATGACGATTTATATTTAGACCCGCCCAAAAATGAAAAAATGTTTCAAATGTTTTCATGCAAAAATTTGACCATGACGTTTTAGTTCCCAAGTACCTAACTGAGACATTATAGGTGATGTTTCAATCGTCAGATAAATTTTATCGATGGAATAAATTTGACAGCAAGACAAATTTAGTTCTAAAATCTGTCAAAATGACAAACATGTTCCTTTCCTTTAAATCTAACGATTAAAATATCAACTGTAAACCTTAGCGCCAACAATTTTGACACTGAGTTATCATAACATATTTTGGAAGCCTCTACATGGCTCTCGTTAGGTCCATCATGCCTTATTATAAAGAGAGCTGCTTTAATCATCATCAACTCACCAATAATAACCCCAACTCGACAATCGGGGTTCTTATGGGCACACGACATAAGGGTACCAGTTGCATCATTAAGTATGCCCATCACAGACAGGTCTAGATCCTGTAAAATTGCCTATTTATGTATAACTATTTATAAAGTCAAAATTGATATTATTTATGTTTCAAACAAGCATAAGTTCGATGAAACAAGACAATAATTATTCGAGTAAAAAAAATTCTCGACATAAGAAATAATAATGTCGAAAATTTTAAAGCCTTAAGTTTTTGAAGAACTTGCAAGATGTTGGTAGAACTTACCCCACGTCTAGCAATAGCATCTTTGAGACCTTGTACAACATCTTCACCGATAACACCACTGCAAGAGAATCCTTTCGTCCAGCGTTGTAAGATTCCCCTTGTGAGACCCAATTGTTGAAGTGGGAAACTGAATGTGAATCCCAGCGCCAAGCGCTCTTCATAAACATTATGTTCCTGCATAGAAAAAAAACATTTGAGCATCATAGGAATAATGGATTCCTTAATTAATACGGATATCGCTAAGCAGTCTAGTTACCTTCATAAAGTTAGCTAAACATTCTGCAATGTGATCAAACAAGGCGATTCCCGTGCCCGTCATTATGTGGTTTGGTATCGCATAGATTTTGGACTGCATATCGAAGTGATTCTCTCCTAAATTAATTATAAGCACTCTGAAGTTAGTTCCACCTAAATCTAACGCCAAAAATTTACCACGTTCTGGAACAAAAAGATGCCTTATTTCAATTTCAATCCAAAATATAGACGTTGCTGCATAAATAACAACCAAGGTAAAATTGTTACCCAATGTTAATTGACCTAGAATAATTTTTGAAAATACATTTTTGTTATTATTGTGAAACTAGCAGATAAAAAAATACCTTTTCCATTGGGCAAATCCTGTATGTATGTGTTCCAGCACTTTACTATGGATTTTGCATGGGTATCTTTGCCGAGGCCTTTGACCAGGTCGTTGTGTAGTCTGCTCATCATTTCTCGGATTTGTTTATCACCTAAGTGAAAAACTTCGCACTCTTCGCGAATCTGAAATAAAAATATGAATAAAATTAAAAAAGTGAACGACCTACGCTAATGGTCGTACCTATGACGTTCAAATGGACGAGGTCGTCTAAATATAACCTTGATTTATTAAGCGTGGATAATCCCGCAAAGTTGTATATTCCTCAACATAGCTCACTCAACAACAAATAATTTAATTCAAAGGGGTTACATTCTGTACAACTTCTCAATTTATTTAAATTGGTACATAGGGTATTTCCTTTTTTTTTTCAAATTTGCAGTCCGTTGCTTATAATTTGTATTGATGCTTTCGGCCAGTGATTAAATATATCATGTAGGGTTTTTATGATTTCTGACTTTTGCTTATAGCTAGCGGAACTAAGTAACCAATGCAGTCCTTGCAATAAAACATAGTTGTTCACTATCGCGGGCGAGTTTCACAAGGTCAAAGCGGTCATTACAACACTACCGTTGCTTTCCAATTCGAAGCCGGCTATCGCATTTTTATTTCTTAGTAGAACATGCTTTGATGTTTACTCACCAGAGGTAAATTATTCACGACTATACCCATCTTTGGACACTGACGTTACAACTAGTTAACTTTTAAAAATTATACAACACACCACGAGCAGCTATTCACAATGTTGCGGCACGTCTTGCCAAACTCGCGAGGAAATGAGGAATACGAACGAACGAACGGCGGACAGCGCCCGCCAGCAAACACCGTCCCACAGAAAAGCGTCGATCGAGTTCGCACACAAGCGCAAAATTTTCATTCATGTTAATAAAATAAACTATTGTTGTCTCTTTCTTGCGTTGAGTCGTTGTGTACAGCTAAAGCAGGACAGCCATATTAAAATAAACTACAATCGACGAAACCGAAAAATACTTCGTAGAAATGTTAATTTATTGTAATGTCATGTCTTCTGATGAGATTTTAGTAAAGGAAAAATTTAACATTATTGGCTGTTTCTCGAGCCCCTTTATAATGTTTATCTTGTTTCCCTAGTCGTGCCTCTTGGTGTTTGGTTCTGATTGGCCAACGCGTGGGCTCGCTCGTGACGTCATGCACATTCTTTGGCCTCTATTATTTACTAGTGTGCTTGTCATGGTGGATTATAAACGTGTGTGCGTTCGGTGTGCAATCATGCATCACATTAGAAACCATAAAAAAGAAATAGCGATAAAACATATTCTTATCAATAAAATGCCGTTTATTGTTTCTTTAATCCATGCTATGCACTTATACAATAAGTAAAAAAAAACAATAATACATTTTATACAATCATGATATTTTTTTAATACGCGGTCGAACTCTCGAACTTTCAAATGGCTGACTAAAATGTTGGCAAAAATGTGTTATCATAACATTAGCTCCATCAATTTCACTAGAGTGTATAGAAAACGATAAAGCCGTCACCGGTCGCTAAACAAAGCTCTGATAACGATTATAAACATGCAATCCGGTTCGATCCGCTTCAATCCATCGGAGCGGGACTTTTTTTTACTGCGACGGATGGAAACTACAAAAATGCGACGAGTTTTACGATAAAATTTTCTTAACTTTCGTTAGTTTGTGTAGGATACTGTAATATTAATATTAAATGCCTACTTAACTACTTATATGATATTGATGTAGTATTGTAGTATCTACAATCTTAATAATAATTAAAATCGTGGTCATTAATGTCAAACAAAAATGAAATAATTTTACGGAGTTTGTTGTTAGGTACACAATTTTTAATCGTCCGACGATAATCAATTTACTATGGTCACTTAGCGCTCTGAAGTATCGAGAAATCATCATCATCAGCCAGAAGACGTCCACTGCTGAACATAGGCCTCCCCCTTTAACCTCCACACTGAACGACAGCCTGCCTTTTGCATCCACTGGATGCCAGCGACTCTCACTATGTCTTCGGTCCATCTAGTGGGAGGCAAAAAAGGTGATAACAATAAAGTGTTATCACCTTTTTTGAAGAAGAGCACCACCACACTCCTGTGCCATGCTTCAGGCGTTGTACCATCGAGTATGACGGAATTAAATAACTTTTGGAGGACTAAAAGTACCGGTTTTCCACCCGCTCGCAGTAGTTCTGTCGTGATTCCGTCATCACCCGGTGCCTTGTTGTTCTTAAGCTGTTTCAGAGCCATACTAATCTCGTACAGGCTGATGTCTGGGATGTCCTCAGTGTAGTGTCGGGTCAATTTAGCTCTCTAGTCCTGAGCTGTACTGGCAATAGGCTGTCGTGTCGAGGTGTACAACTGTCCGTAAAACCTCTCAAGCTCTCTCAGAATCTCCGACTTTGCCGAAGTGATACTGCCATCCTCGATCTTCAGCTTTGTCATTTGGCTTTTCCCAATAGACGAATTCTTCGCGAACACTTTCGAGCCCTGGTTCCGCTCAATTGCCTCCCTAATACATCTTGTATTGTAGGAGCGCAGATCGTGTCGCACCGATTTCGAGATTCGTCTATTAAATTGGCCATATTCCGACATATCAGCTGAAGATTATAGTCTCATCTCGGTCCGGTCTTTCATTAGTTTAATGGTTTCGTCTGAGAGCTTCTGAGGTCTTTTTCGGAGTGGGGTCTTAAAAAACTTGAAATCTTATCTTTAAATCTTATCGAGAAATACCCCTAAGGAAATACAGACTTATGTATCAAAATTAATAAAAAAAAACGTAATGTTTCGAAGGGCATAAATTGCTTTCTAGTAAATAGATAAATATAAACGAAATAGTGTTTGTTGTTCTGTAGAATCTATTTTAAACTTGTATACGGGGTTACGGGCGCTTCGCGTCAGTACTAACGCACGCTGAAATGTCTTCTTGGCAAAGTGCTTCTGTTTATTTTTGAGAAGATATTGTCTCGTGACAACTACACAGCAGTGTGTATAGCTATTTGACGTAATTCAAGTCTCAATTTATTGGAAAGCTCATTTAGAACTAGACACTACTATATATTTTTTATTTAGGAGCACTAAAATCTCATTGCTCTATCAATTTTTGCGGCAAATCGTTGCCAGCTGTAAGTGTGTCGGTGTTATTTGCTTTCGGGACCTAACGAACTTTGCATTGAACGGTTTTCAACCGTCATATTAAATATGCGACAACAGCGCTGCGCTGGGGTGCGGGACAAGCTAATTTGAATAAACACTATGTAAAGAATCTGTATGTCTGTTACGCGTAGAAATTCCAAAAACTAGTAATGCAACAACGTTTTTTTTCCACATATGATGCGTACTATTGCGTACTGACACTACTGACCAAGAATGGAACTCCCAGCCGTGCGGTCCTTCTTGTTTCTTGGGTACTATAATCTAGACATCTTCAAGGATAGAGTGAATAGATTTCTCCTAGACCAACATGCTCTATCATCGTCCTCACTATCGCTTACCATCGGGCGAGTTGGTGGCCAAACGTAGATCATCAAACACACACAAACCCCTACATCCATACTCACATTCACAAATACACCCACACACCGTACAAATACTAATAGTAAATTTAATTAATAGACAATACTATTTTATTTTGTCAATATCAATCACTATAACTGGGAAGGGACTGACTCCTATAATACAGGTAATCTATCTAGCATAGGAGGTCCAACTTCAATCGGCGAATCCAACTCGGCTGCAACATCCAAAATACCTGTGCCTTAAGACGAAAGTCTTCGACCAGTGTGTTTCCAATGATGATATACCTACGACACTGAAAGGGCACTCTCACTATGGGCCTCATAAACAAGCTCAAATTCGTACAACGAGCTATGGAGAGGGCTTTGCTCGGAGTTTCTCCATGAGATCGAATCAGAAATGAAGAGATCTGTAGACGAACGAAAGTCACCGATAGCCCACCGAATAAGCAAGTTGAAGTGGCAGCAGTGGGCAGGGCACATATCACGCAGAACAGATGGCCGTTGGGGCCGAAAGGTTCTGGAATGGAGACCACGGACCGGTAAGCGCAGCGTAGGACGTCCACCCACAAGATGGACGGACGATCTAAAAGAGACCGCAGGGAAAAGCTGGATGCAGGCCGCTTCCAACCGGCCCTTTTGGAGATCGATGTGGGAGGGGAGGCCTATGTCCAGCAGTGGACGTCCTATGGCTGAAATGCTGATGATGATGACATATTTTGTATTTGTAAATAAATACAATAAATACCATTTATGAGATCTTATTTGAAGCCTTCTGTAATTACCAGTAGTCATAAATTAAATAGTCATCATTGCAATCAACAGATTGCAAGTATGGCAACGTTTCGATTTGTAGGGCGAATTATTGTTTTTCTTTGTTAGTCAAAAGTGTTGTAACAATCTAAAAATCAGGGTGTGCCTGTGCCAGACAGTCGGGTTATCATGCTACTTCAGCCACAAGTAGATTCTGATAAGCACCGTATCGTTTTCCGATAGCAATTTTATACTGACTCATTGTGTAATTATGTTCCGCGATAAATATTGCAAATATAATTACTACGAACTTTCCATACCTTTATATTGTCTATATTGATGAGGATGGAAGGATAAATGTAACGATATTTAGTCCTATAAGTTTTACCAAAGTTATTAAAATACATAATGCAGAACCGCATGACATAATACGTAACTATGACGCTATAATGGTACAACTCGTAGAACAAAACAAGAACTTTGAACTGTACATAATTAGGTATGGAGTAGATAACAGTACTTTGTGTACTTTTATTTGTATTAGTACGCAGTACTGCATTTATTTTCATTCTCGAGTCTAGTCCGGACTTTTGAGACGCATTGGAGGGGCCGAAGCCAACACCAAGAAGCCCTGTTTAATGTAAAATATAATTATAGAATGTATGTGAAAGGTAATATAAAACTATTGTAATAAACAAAAATAATGTAAAGTATGAGGTTAGTACGCAGTACTTATTATTGTATAGAAAAAAGCTCCACATATAACGAAATCTGTTGATTGATATCAACAGATTTATTTTTGATATCCTCGTTATAGTCTTTTATGGTTTTTGTAAGCTAATAATATTATTATTAAGCCGTGCACTAACATGTTTTAAACATTTTATCTCATAACTTTACTGAAATTTTATTATTCTTAAAACGTCAAAAAATTGACATTAATTTGGCGCACTTATATGTATTTCATGAGATATGCTAAACCCAGGCTAGGGATAGTTAATAGTAATGATAAACTCCTATCCAAAAGCGCAAAGACAAAGATGCATTCTTAAGAGTTTCAAATCACACGTTCTGATGAACGACACAAATCTGTTCTTCAACCAAACATTTGAATCCTAGCCTTGATAATCTATTTATTTCCTACAAAACCTGACCGTTGGATTAACATAACAAAAGGTTTGATATCCACCACTACACTCGCACATAGCTAGTCGAAGTCGGACCGGTTCCATCCGCCGGAATAATCTGCTAATAGAGAGTTGATAATGTTTGCGCTATCTGTTAGCGAATGGTATTTGATCACGATATGAATGGTAGCAAGTTATAAACTCGTTACGGCACATGTGTTTGTAATTGCACGATTTTAGATCTAATAGGATAATGCCACCACCGGGTAAAGGTCCACAAGCGCGAGGAGGAAACTGGGGCAACTGGGCAATGACCAATCGCGGCCGAATTAAATAATGTGAGGCACATATTTTTGAAAAAAATGTGCTGAATTCTACAGTACAGCCGAGGATAGGAACGATCTGCAAACTTCCTTGTTTCCTGAGAAGTAATAATCAAGGTCCTTGCAAGATCAGAGTGAATAGGTATTTTCCAAGTCTGTCACTTACTAACAGGCGAGTTGATAGCCGAACGCAATAAAAAAAGAATAATATTATTATGTTGCAATGAAAGGAAAAAAAATCACTTCATTATGACGTGACGTCCGCTTTGCGATTACTAGCATAGTGCTTAAGAAGTTAAGACCTGTTGTGGGTTTAAATTTTCCTAATAGAATTTATAGAAAAACTATTTATTACATTCTCTGCAGCAACTTAAAGCGCATTTCCGCGCACGAGGACGATAATTTTACCATAGTGGGTCTAAATAGGCGCCCACTTCATTACGTGACACTTGTCATGTAGATGTGAAGCTGTGCTCTATACTTTAACAATGGTATAGGAACCTATTGTTCTTTTAAATTTCTCATCTATCCGTGTTTCTTTTCACTTCTTTGCTAGAATACTGCCTTACCTTTTAAACCTTATTTAATGCTTTCTAAGGGTTAGTTATATTTCATTTGCTATTGCACTTATTAGCATTGGTATAAACGCGCATAATGTTGAGTAATCTCAGTCTATAATTAAAAATAAGTGTGACATGATCGATTGTCTTATCTATTTATTTAAATAAATAATAAAAAAATGTTATCATATTTATCTTACAAGTTATCAATTAATATATTTCTTTTATATTATCAGGGCATCATTAAGCAGTGTCATCTGTACCTACCTCATATTATATGGTTAATGATGAATCAAGTTTTGCATTAAAAACCTTTCAGAATGAATTTCTGATTCAATTTTGTCAATTTCAAATTACTTTTCTCTTTTTGTCTGGAACACGTGTTTATTTCCGAGTTAACATCAACATAATGTGTGGGATTCCATTCAAAGAACTTTATGAGACAACCGCTGAATGAAGCTCCATGGACGACCTTGAGGCATGACCTTGTTCCAATGTGACTGACGTAATCTATGATGGCGGACGTGAAACGTCACAGGAAGGGCCAAAGATTACAGGATACATGCGCATTTTTTGGTTCAGATATTGCTTGTTTCTTATCGCTGGTGCCATGAAGAGTTTCATGACCTCTTTGACTCTACGTCAAATACGCTTAGCCTAGCAAGGTCTATGCGCTATGTGATAAGAATTCTGTGGTCTATCTTTCCAATATGAACATGCAAGCTTCAAACATTGCGTGGCGGAAACCACGTTATATATAGCGGCACAGGCGGTGACAGGAGGGATGCTGTCGGGCGTATTGGAAAAGTTCTAATCGGGGCAAATATTTGAGTTGGTACTCACGATGTCTCGCGGTTGACGCATATCGATTTGTCTTGTCAGCCGCAGCGACCGAGATAGGAGGTGATGAACGAGGAGCGTCGGCGTCCACAGGGTGCCGTCATAAATTCCACCGTGCACAGAGACAGGCCGATATCCGCGTCGAAGCGAATACCGGTACCAACCGCTCGGACAAGTGAAAGGATCGGGGTTTAATGCCGCGAGCGACGCAGAAGCTGAACGCTGCCGGTCGGAGGGTCACCTTGAGACGCGGTCAGCGGCGCATGTGCACCACACCCTCGGTCTCGCTCCCCGCGGCCCGCTCAGCCGAGTGACGTCACACCGCGACGGGCCCCCGCACCGCACACACCGGTGCGGCACGCACGTGACGCCCTTCACGCAATATCGCGTCAGTTAGCGCAATAATGAAATGAATTTGTCTAGATTCATTTTCGTTGGCTATTTCTGATGCATTCTCAGAAATACCGTTGCCAATATTGTTCAGAGCTCCGTTACTAGTTTAAGAGCAGCATTATAATAATGCCGAATCGTGACTATATGATGATCTTTGCTTTTAAATCCATATATCCTATATCTAGTGATGTTTATTCAAATACTTCGGAAGATTTCGTCTAAGTAGAATATCATATAATCCATAGTGCTACGATACAATCTATATACTGCATTCTTCTATGCCCCATGACAAGAGTTTGCAATTTTGCGTCCTTATTAATATAATTCTTGTCCGATTCATCATTTTGTTATTGAATTTCATCATTGTCATTTTTCTTATGTATATCGCAACTCGCATGTTAATTGGTTAGCATATTAATGTTTAGTTATTCTAGAAGCTTCGTCGTATCTTAGCTAATGTTTTTTTTCTAATTCAAGGAGCGTGAGAATTGAACATATTTCGATTTTACTTCGTTTTCGTTCTCACTTTAGCATTATGATTGTTCAGTTTGACAAAACCTTTATCATCAATTGACTCACTTATATAACATTTACTATTGTTCTTCAGCATTAACAAGCGCTTTTCTCCAAAGTCTTATACCGATATCTTGTCTTTATCATTTTGATTACACTACCTAGATTTTACAAATGTTAAGCTGTACCTACTGATTTTTTTGTACGTAACATTTACATGACTTGACGGACCTATCTGACCTTAGGCCAAGACTTAGGCGATTGGAGACCACCGTGATGGATAGTGGCACCGCCAACAGATATACTGGACGACAGGTTCAGTGGAAATATTCGGGGACGTCATTCTACTTATCAACACAACTTTTTGTGAAAAAATTGCTGTTCCATACATTTCGTCGAGTGTCAATGACGTCTATATAAGAAACAACATTTATTTTTTCGAGATTTCAGGTTTGGTCACAAGACCCATAGTAAAAGTTCATAATGATGATTACAATGATAGATATCCCCAAATATTTCCACTGTCGCATTGTAGAAGTGCAAATCCCAAATAAGTAGTAAACAGCAGAAATACCAGAATGTAGTGGGTACTGGGTAGCCTCAAAATCCGACTCTAAAATTAGTGATTACGCAATGTTATTTACTTGGATGACATATTTTTTTCAAGTTATTGTGATTTAAATCCAAAGTACAGAACCGATTTTGATGGAATTTCTATGGGACCAATCTGATAGTATGTGCTTTCTAATAATAATAAAAAACAAATCGGTTTATAAATGACGGAGTTCTGAGATAACAAACATAAAAAATGTTACAACCGAATTTAGCTTTTTTGAAGTAGGTTAAAATATGGCAACAATCCCTAGAAAATTTTAATTAATGACAGATCAGTTCTTGCGTGCGGGAGAATAATAAGGAAGCCGCTGGAACGGCTCTTAACTTGACTCCCGCAGTCATTTGACTGGGCTGGAGAAGGCAAGTGGGAAACTCACCACTATAATTTCTAAGATAATTATGAAGTGATGGAAGAAAACGCTGGCAAAAGACTGTCAAGCCTGGAAGTTATTTCAACGACAGAGATATGTATTTTATGATGTGTAGTCTATGATGAATAAGTGAACGTATGACTTGTGGTTTTTGACGTTTTACATATCGACATTTATTGTCATGGTCGGAACAAAGATGACTTGCGAATCGCGATGTTCTTCTATCCTATTCAATGACGCTGGTTATATAATCTTTAGTTTTAGCAAGTTTTAGCCATATCATTATCATTGTGTTCGTCTTATGTATGTCATTTCTGGTGCGTTATCTATCAAACTAATGTAAATTTTTAATTCTCTAGCTGCGCCCTGTGGTTTGCTAGCGCAGATATTATCTCAGGAGCCGTAAATTCTTCGGGATAAAAGCATCCTATGTCACTTATGGGCCCTCAAACTATCTCTTTGCAAAAAATAACTTGGATCCGTTGCTCTGTTGCTGCGTGAAAAAGGAAGAAACAAAAAAACACACTTTTGCATTTATATTATACTAGCTGTTGCCCGCGGCTTCACTCGCGTTGTATTGAAATCTATACTCTACTACCTCCCGTCTTTTTAGTTTCAGTCTCGCATCCGTCCTGTATTCCACTCTCCTCCTGTACCACCCTTTCCGGTCCAGTTCTGCATTCGCCCCTAAATCCACTCTACTCCCGTTCGGCTCTTTCCGCTCCAGGCCCCAATCCGTCCCGTAATCTACTCTTCTTCCATCCCATCCTTACTGCGCCAGTCCTGCATTTGTCCCATAATCTTCACTAATACAGGCCCACCCTTTCCGACCCAACTCGGATCCGTCCCGTAATCCACTTTACTCCCTTTCCGCGTTTTTGCAATCCAGCCCTGCATCCGTTCTACAATCCAATCTACTTCAGTCCCACTCTTTCCGATCTACTCCCGCAGTTACCAGTTATAACTTGGTAATGAACAGAAATTTGTCACTGACTCGCACTTGACCATGATTTATTCCTTGTTGTTATACTTTAGGTGTACTATAATTGTGCCAAGTTTGACGGCTGTACGTATTACCGTTTTTACAATAAAACTAATACAAAAATACGTTTGTTGTATGGGGAACCCCTTTTGTTTTTACTTTTTGTGTTTACTATTATTACATTTCTTAGTTGATCCGCCGTAACGTTACATATTCTGTGAAAATTTCAACTGGCTATCTATTATGGTTCGAAAAACCGCTCCACCGCAGGACACCATTGTTGAAGGTAGTCTGGAAGAGGTCGCTCATAGCGATAAGGCCGTTTTTTGTTCCCATATTTAATGTAATTTTCTTGTAATATCTTTTTTATGGTGTAGATAAAGAGTTATTTGATTGTATTACCTACTTATTACGTGCAGTATGAAGGCGCTGCGCGGATTATTATGGTCACGTTATTTTAATTTTACATTATCTCATAAACTGTGCGACTAAATCACAAACTGTAAACGGCAAACTTTATCTACATTAAGTACTCCTAATAATGAATTAATTTATTTTTGTAAAGATTCAGAAATTTGATTACAAAACTGCATCTAAACATGACCTTATAATTTTTATTTTTATTCTGAACACAGTAACCGGTTATTATCGTTATTGTGGTTTTCTTATAATAGTTAGGTATGTGCTATCGGGGCCTTTTTTGTAAAACTATTTAAGTACTACATTTTTGTCAAACATTGTATCTACTTATCTCAAACCGTTAGGTCAGCGTACGCCGATAAAGAAGCCAATCAGCTTATTTTTCTGCAGCATGTTTTACTAATACCGTTATTTAGTGTAGAATATTAACTTTTATCATTATAAAACATAGCCTATGGCACTCAGGAATAGTGTAGCTTTCTATTGAAAGTGAAAGAATTTTTTAAATCGGATCTGTAGTTTTGGAGTTAAAACAGAACAAACAAACTTACAACCTTACAAACTTACAAACTTTACCTCTTTATAATATTAGTGTAGATTAACTTTTATCATTATAAAACATAGCCTATGGCACTCAGGAATAGTGTAGCTTTCTATTAGTGAAAGAATTTTTTAAATCGGATCTGTAGTTTTGGAGTTAAAACAGAACAAACAAACTTACAAACTTACAACCTTACAAACTTACAAACTTTACCTCTTTATAATATTAGTGTAGATTAGTACCTATGCTTCTTTTTAACCGAATAAAAAAAAGGATTTGCATTAATTAGGATGGAAGGAAAGGAGCATGAATTCTCAATTCGGTTGTTATTGTGTTTTTTTTTTAATGTTTGTTTGGTTCTTTGTCATTTATAAACCGATTAGGAAAATGATTTTTTTGAAATGATATACTTTCAGATTGGTCCCATTGAAATTTCATCAAAATTGATTCAGTAGTTTGGATTATAATCAAAATAACTGGAGAAAAAAATGCCACCCAAGTAACCGAAATTGCGTATAAATTTTCTAATTTAAAAGTCGGTTTTTTAAATTGATAATTATTTGTTTTAGATATTTCTATCTCACGTTTATATTTCAATAATTCATTATTTTATAGGAACTTGCTGAAGTCGCGATGAAAGAAAATACTTTTCTATGTACAATGTTAATGTTACCAATGTGTGGAATTTTTAACTATAAATATTGCCTCATAAAATGTCCTTCAATATCTGGTGTTGGGTGTGGTTGTTACGCGATGGCGCGCCTCCGTTGCATTATCTGCAGTAGATATAGGTACCCACTTTACATCTGTCAGTATCAGTGAGTCGTCGTGCGTGAGTCAACTCACGCGCACACCTTGCTTGAATAAACCAGGCTGTTTTCCTCCATCAATAAAACATTCATTGATCTTAGTATGAACTTTCTCTTCTTTTGATCTACTTGCTCATATTTTTCAGCTACCAACTGCCCCGCGGTTTCACCCGCGATTTATAAGCGTCGTTAAGTTTTCTGAAACTTTCTAATTTTCTGCGCAATTTTCTTAATTTTTCTGACAGTAAGAACCTTCTACAAAGTTCACTTGGCCGGTTTATTATATATACATATATATAATATTCTGTGTATTATATGTATCCTCTATTCTTGATAAGACTTAATGCGATATCACGTACATATTTGTGCAACGATTATCCTGTAAAAGCCTGTAGGTATCTTATCATTAAAAGCTGATTTACAAGAAATGTTTTGTACCGCATTGTTTTGTATCATCGGAATCAATGAAAAAGGTCATACCATTGGCAATAGTCACCTCAACGAATAAAGTATTTTGCGATGCATTACCGTGCCATACCATACCATGGCTATTTCCAGATGCTGTTTCATTTCTTCGATTCCGGTTCGAATTTAAAATCCAAGCAAAGCTAAATTGTACTTTAGTAACCTTTAGTTACGAAACAAAACAAGTTCTCGTCATTTCTGGTCGGGTGACTAAAGCAGAATCTATTTTCGTTGAGAGAAGGTGAAAGACGTCCTTGGTATCTGACCTTACAGACACAATACGCGATAGACGATAGCTATAACAAAAATACTTTGACAACATGAGAACAAAATGCATGTTGTAACCGATGAAACAGTTATCTTTATGTTCCTACCTAGAAATTAACCAGCAAAAGGTAAATCGCTCGTATTTGACGTTACTTTCGCTTCCTTTTAGCTATTCGGTCTCTGCAAAAAGTACGCCCTAAAAAGTAACAAATCATGTTAGGTATGCATATTTTGTAATTTTGCTAATATATGCAGTTTTCCATCGTCATTTATATTTTCCATATAAACTTTGGCAGAATCACTGCCTGCCTAAATTAATATATAATCAGACTTTTTCGCCGGTACACTTCGAAAATAAGGTGAACGAAACGGTAACTTTTTGCCATATTAAGTAATTATTAAAAAAAACATCTGCGTGTGATAGATAAAAACAAATAACGACCCTACATTGCTTAGTTTTAAAATAATATCACCCCCTAATTTCATGGAATATTTCCAATAAAAGCATTGTTTACTTTTTGCGGCTAAAAGGTGTGGGCTAATATTTTCCGTGCAAAATTTCAACTCGAATAATCAAACAACAGGAATGTAAAGGTGAACCCTTACTTACGACTTGAATGAAATTTATGATTATATCTTTACTTCAGATTCAATACCCAGTTTTGGTTGTTGTAATACAACACATTAACTAATGATTTGGTCAAATTAATAATTGAGTTCATAACCCTTCAGCGTAACAAGTGAGATAACATCGGGAAAACTTATATCTTAACGATAATGACTAACCCAATCGGTAGATCCCCGTGATTTCCCACTCCACCTTTAGTAGGGCATTGATAGCTTACTTTCCTCAATTTGTTTAGGAATTACCCGTGTCTTAGTCAGGCTGGGGGTCGGGATTTGTTCATCATGTCTTGTGGGTCATTGCAGTTGCTTTCCTCAATTTTTTGGGATGAAAAACATCAAAAGTATTGTGTGTTTAGTCTTCATGAAACACACCACATCTTTTGTAAAAAATGCTGAGATCTTTCTTGCCGTTTAGCAATGCAAAGTCGGATAGACGGCCAGAAAAAGTTACTTTCGAATTTATAATATTAGTGTAAACAGACATGCATGTGCCCCTCTGAAGGTAAGTGGTAACCACCGCCTATGGACATCTGCAACACTAGCGGTGTTGTCGATGCTTTGCCAGCTCGGAGAGGTGCTTCCAGACACCTCCTATGAAACGCTCCATGTTGGAGCTCGGCGGAAAAACCTCGGGAGTAGGACATTCCACACCTAGCAAGCAAGCAAGTCCGCGGAAATACCGGACGGTGCGGGATTTCCAGCTTTGCAAGGTGTGGAGGTGAGCTTTTTGACGGTGTCGGGATATGCAATAGTAGAATTCCGAGTTATGGCAGCACATATTTTTAGTGGCAGTATTAGTTACGATAAAAAAAAACTATACTTATCGTTATTCATATTACTTTGTATTAAACACTGTTTTAAACTATCACGGTTGTTCACTAAAGTTATATGAATATCGGGAGCTCATTTCACAACCTTACCACGGTAAATATCCCGTAAATAATCATATAACTTTACTTTGTATTGCTATATGGTAAACTATGGTTAATACCTTAGAGTAAATACGAATTATGTAGAAATATTGTACTCATGCTTTGTATGTATTATTGGGCATTGTTTCATCACACACTTTATTCTCCATACCTGTTCTAACCGCGGAAAACATTTCTATACAATAAGTGATGTCAATGCCTGTTATAGTTTTTTTTATTTATGTTGTAGCAATTTAAGTTCTCGACAAGTAAGAACCTTAGCAAAATTGTAAAAATAATCATCGATAATTTTAATCTCCTCAAGTAAAAAGTACCCTATAATAAACAAATTCCTAACAAAAAGATAGTTTAGAATCTAAATCTAAACTTTAAATGAAGGAGAGTATATAAGAAAAATTTCAAAACAAAAATATGTGATGTGATCTTGAGTTGAGTAGGTATTCCCAAGGTTAGAAATAGGAACTAAATGTATAGTTAGTGCAAAATTTTCACGAAACACCTTGATGAAAATAACTCAATCGAGTCGAATGACAAATGTCAGCAACAAAACATTCGAGACATTATCTGCGCACATTAGCGAGTCCTCAAAATCGGGCTAAACTAGATTGATAAGAAATGTATTTCCTTGCACTTGCTTGCACCTACTGTTATTATTGTGTCTAGACTTGATCTAGATAATATTTTGTTTTGAGTGGTTGTATTTAGAGCCAATGTTTCGCGCGTCCTCAATCTCGCTTGTGTATTTCAAGATTTTTGATAATGGTTGACTGATATATTCCGTAAAATTTTCCGTTCAATTGTGCCTACAAATGTTCCGTAAAAAATTGTTTATGATGCAGCCTTGTTTTTATGTTTGAAATCTTGTTTGTTACGTAATTAAAATTTTACTGAACATTTGTAATGTTATTTTCTTTATTTCATTTTATATCTTTAGAAATGTCGAAATGCGCGAGCAAGATAGAGGACGCCCAAAATATTGGCTCTTAGTAAAATTTGTGGAGGAAATATACTAAGCCTTAGCATATGAAATTATCGTATCTCCATCTACTATAGTGGCATAACATTGAGTATTAGTACTATTATTATACCCTAAAGCACAAAGTCCCTATTACTACACTACTATGTGGCTCTTTCTAAACTTCATTAAATAATGTGAAGCCTGTTTATTTTACTAGGCCGCAATTTAGACATAAATTAATCGAACCAAAGTCCAACGTTGCAATACACAGCTCTGACCCTAATACAATGGCCGTTAAAATATTAAATAAATTGCCAAATGAATTAAAAGATATAGAAAAAGATTGGAAAAAGAAGTTAGTTTCACAAATAAGTAGTTTAAAAGCTATCTTAGAATCCAAATGTTATTACAACATAGAATAATTTTTTTTATTATATTTTTGACGTAATTTAAATAGATTGTTCTGTGCCGAGTGCCGACTATTTCCATACCGAAATACGGCTATATTTGTATTGTATTACTTTATTGAAACATTTAACCACTTGTACCTACATAATAATTATTACGTCTGCAATAAAATATTGAGTATTTTATTGTTTTTGCATCTAGGTATCTGTTGCATCGATGTCTTGATCTCTTCAATTAAGTTTCCTTTGGGAATGATTTTATTTATTCTTTATTTTTGTGTGTAGGTTTTTTTGAGTATTTGTGTTAATGTGTTTTATCAAAATGTCATTA
This sequence comes from Agriopis marginaria, assembly GCA_932305915.1. Classification (NCBI taxonomy): domain Eukaryota; kingdom Metazoa; phylum Arthropoda; class Insecta; order Lepidoptera; family Geometridae; genus Agriopis; species Agriopis marginaria. The sequence continues at coordinate 7,905,967 of OW029926.1, forward strand.
GTTAATATCTGCACTGCATTCGCTTGAAATATTACGTAATACAAACAACCGTCCTTATTAAATATGTTTAATCCCACAGCGAAACAGCCTGTTTCAATGGCACAATCACAGTCATTAGATCTAAGAAAATTATTTGTTTACCTTGAAGTCACACAAGTCCTTGGCCATGTTTATCTGCTCCAAGTACGCTCTTTATTGAAGGTTTCCAAGACGCTCGCCACCACAGTCCGTAGGTATTCAACTGAAGGGAGTTCTCCGTGTGCACAACTTTTCTTTATAACCCACAGTAAATGCCTTATCTTCCACCACAATAATCTTTATCTTAATAACGACTAAGACAACTATATAACGTATTGTAAAAATTAACAATCGCCTTATTTGCCGCGTACTGTGTTATTGTTGTAGAGGGCCGTACAATAAATTAATTCAGTCATATGGCGATAATACTTCGTGGTTAGATCGTGGTGGTCTTTAGAACTACGAATAGGTAACTAGCCTCCCCGGACTTGGCACTGAAATTTTGGAACTCTACCAAGTCGCGCCTATGGCGAAGTATGGCGACACGGAGATCAATGTGTTCGCGGACACAAACAAATCATAAATATGTATGTATTTGGTCAAAGGTTTATTGACTCCCTGTTGAATAAACAAACAGTTGCTTTATATGCAATACAAGTGTACATTGTTACAGAATTACAAGAATAGATAGCTAATTAGCAGAAAGTAATTAAATAACACCTTGAAAACTTCGCTAAACTGGTTCATAGCGGTTCTGTACTTTTTGCAAGTGACGAAAGAAAATATTTAGGAACGCACGATGCTATCTTTTTTATTATAAAAAGAGCGGCAAACAAGCATGCGGTCCGCCTGATGGTAAGCAGAAACCGCCGCCTTTGGACACCTTGTTGACGGTGCATTGCCAGCCTGGAGAAGAAGATGTAGACACCTTTTTGAAACGCTTCATGTTGAAGCTCGGCGGGAAGCCCTTAAATTTAGATAATGTGATTGTCGATATTTATCAAATACGTTTATGGTAACACCATAAATTTTTCCCTGAAACTACCCAGTTTGGAAAAGTGAACGCGTCGCTTAATTCTAAGTTCCATAAAGTAATAAATACGTGAGTGGCATTTACCATCAACAAGTGGATACTAAGTACTTTATTTTATCAGACTCCATCTATGATTATTTTATCTGAATTCATCAATTTAATTGTTTATACCATACATTTTTATCATCTGATAAATAATGATAAGTTATTGAATAAGTGTCAAATAATGCCATAAAGCTATAAACTATGAAAATTTTCCACCTGAAGTTTTTATTACCTACGTAAATTATAGTTATAAATAATTATAACATAATACTCACTACTTTTTATTTATATAATTTTAGTAGGTAATTTGTTCAAAGAAAGGCGCTTTTTATATTTAAAATTTGTACGTTTGTCTGTAAATCAGGGGAAAAGGATTGGATTTATTTAGTGAGGTGTCCACCCACAAGATGGACGGACGATCTAAAAGAGACCGCAGGGAAACGCTGGATGCAGGCCGCTTCCAACCGGCCCTTTTGGAGATCGATGGTGGAGGCCTATGTCCAGCAGTGGACGACCTATGGCTGAAATGATGATGATGAGTGAGGCATCGATTTGAAAAGCACGACAACATAATAGTAGGCAGATTTAAAAAAAAACTCTTGACTTATATGCTTGCGTTTGACCGACACCTCTCCTGATGTTAAGCGATGGTGCTGATAATAACTAGTAATACTGTCTTACACAGCTTTCTTCCAATAGCGCAGAATTGTCTATTATTAAAAGGAACCTAAACACTATTTGGTATCACGTCATATTTCGTCGTTCAGTGAGATCAATTCTTCACACCTAATAAAACAATTGATGATGTACCCTTTGTGTATTTAACAGCCAATGTAGCTGACTCATTTGAACCACCACCTACCTACCAAACCCGTAACTTGCGAGGACCTTGTGCAATATTTTCTTAATTATTACGATATCCTTGTAATAACTGATTGCACATTCCATGTAAGTGTTTTAGAATGCCTACTTCTTGAAATCCTTATCAGGAATGAAAGACTGTTTGTTACGGTCTGACATCATCCATATTCCATGATTATGATAAGTACTAACCTACAACAATTATTACAAATTACGATTTGATGCAATATATATACCATCGCGAATTATTTCCAGTGAAAGATGGGATATAAGTATAGTTGGGTGTAAAGGTGTAATTCTATTACACCCTGTTTTTATTTCCATTTTTGGCGCCCTAGCCCGGCGTAGACGCCACTCGCATGCCATAAACGACCGGTAGGTTCTTTTCTGGCAATCTGGCAAAGGACATAATCCCCGTTTTGTAAAGCTAAATATTTTCTTCGTTTCATTGTGGACCTTAAAAACACTTACAAAATAAAACTTTCAAATGCAAATACAAGTAGCGCCACCTGCTGAACTGATTATCAATGTCGATTGAGTACATGTAACGCCACCTAGATATAAACTAAAACAACTGATAGTCCACAGGCACATAAACATGGCGCAGTCAGCGGTATATCACTGAGGTGCCGCTCATTTGCTTTATGGTAAACGTTCTAGTACTTAAAATAATAAATAGATGGCGTTAATTGGCTCGACTTATTTGATTTTAACTTTTAACCACAAGCCTATGAAATAAGTATTTGCTGTATTAACTTCCAATTTTTACGATATTGCATAGTTATAAGTAATGTTGGTAATATTGTCTGTAATTTTTCAGTGCGCTTTTATTAAATTAAGTTTTTCAAGGTGGCTCTACGAACACGTAGCAACACGGTGCTACGAAATGGTAGTGTCGTTTGGTTCAGTTGGCGTTACTTTATGCGAAAGTTCATAGTTGGTACAAAAATATTATAATGAATAGTAATTTGAGTACCTACATAACTGTAACCATATAATATAAGACCTATCCTATCAAACACAAAAGAAAAACTATCTCGTTTATTACTTACAGAGATCATTTTAATATTTCATTTGTAAAGTACTGATAACAACACTATTGTAGGCGTATTATTTCAAAAAACTCGATTTCAGTGAAATATACACAAAGTTACCGTAGTAGAGCGTGGGAAGTGATACCCAATGGTATGTGGTTAAATTAATTGAACACAGTGTAAATTGGTTGTGATCTCAGTATCAATGTCGCAGATTAGCAGCGTGTCAGTACGGTTAGCGGTTACAGATTAGATAGCAGTTATTAGTTATGCGGCCTTGCTGGTCTAATATATTAAGCTATAAAACAAACTCAACGAATTAGGATCAACAAGGTCAGTGTAGAGCTCACGTTATGTGAAAGTTATGGTGTAATATGGAATGATGATTAATGGCAGAATAATAGCTTGCACTGTAACTTTTGTAAACAGATGGCGTTGAAATCGGTTGCCGTTTCCATTTTGAAAGCTATCGTTCATATCAATTAATATTGCATAGGTCCTTGTAGCAGTTGTAGCGCCCGGCGACGGTAATAACCGCTATCCGATAGAAACCATATTTTCTTCTGAGATTTAAGTAGTGTGTGTTAAGGCTGGGTATAAGGCCAGAAAAATTTCTGATTTCACCCGCGCGTCTCGCATCACCCGCATTAGTGTGAAACACAACCACGGCAGCGCGGCAGTCGCGCGCAGCTAAAGTGTACACAACTCGCGCACTCGACCTTGTAAAGCGGCAAGGAGCAATAACACACAGGATAACACAGGATAAGCATAGTGTTGGTGTACTTGGTGTTTTGGCGATTAGCTGAGTTCGGTCGCGGCGCGCAGAACCGTAAATTGTTTATTTCACTTTTCAAAATTGTATTTGTAATTTATTTTTAGGTTTTCTACAATATAAAAATAATAAAGTATATAAATTAAATTGAAATAACCTAAATAAAACTAAACTGAACTATGCTATGCTATGCTTTGCTAGGTTGAACTTGCCGGGATAAGACCAAAAAACCCAAAAACCTCGTGGCACGGGGTACCCGATCCCGGGTCATATCTCCTAAACCAGACCTTTAACCCAAAAAAAATTACAAAAAAATATTTAGATTTTTACTTTTGAAATCAGTGAGAAATACATTTAAATAGAAATAAAGAAGGGTGAAAACCACCCCCTACCACGCCCAAATTTTGGCTCGAGGTAGTAAAGCTCATTTTAAATTTTAGTAATTTTTTTTCAGATTTTTTAAGGCTGTGGTTTAGGAAATATAACTAGTTCTAGTTTTTAGTTTATATTATAGTTTAAGTTAGGTCTTAAGATTTTGACGACCTGAAATACCCGGCTCCTCAAACATTTTGTCCCAGGTCAATCCAGGCAAGAATAGTTAGCTTCACTGGCTATCCAACGATAGGTCATTTAGTATTTTAAGACTCGTAGGTACATAGTAACTTGAGTTACTAAGTCGATTTTTTGAAGGTCCATAACTTTGGACACAAAGGTCCAATCAAAAATCTGACGTCATAGGCATCATTTTTTCTGGCAGACGAAGACGTTAAACTCAAAAACTCGGCTTTAGGACCTAACCCTAAAAACCCCAAATTGGGTTTGAAATTACGTAACCGGAATTTCATGTTAAAAATAACAAAAAAATTCAACACAAAAAATTCAGTGGTGTAATAAATAGACTATATTTATTTTTTTGGCTTTCTACTCTCACAATTTCAGGAAATAAATAATATTTAAAAAAAAAAATGTGTTTATTTAGTTGGTAGGCATAAATAATAATAAAATAGAAACACAGTAAACACACGTGTGTAGAAAAAAAAGGCGCGTCTGATAAGCCCAAATTCGGCTATTTTTGTGCAAAGAATGCCTTTCAAAATATTAAAGCGCAAAAATCCGGAAAATTTTCGTAATTTTTTTCAAAAACCATCGATTATCTCAGAAACAGTACGTATGAGGTCATTTTTGTAAAAATGCTATGTATCTATATAATATATCTATGCTATGCTATGCTTTGCTATGCTATGCTATGCTAAACTATGCTTTGCTATGCTATGCTATGCTATGCTATGGTATGCTATGCTATGCTGTGCTGTGCTGTGCTGTGCTATGCTATGCTTTGCTATGCTATGCTATGCTATGCTATGCTATGCTATGCTATGCTATGCTATGCTATGCTATGCTATGCTATGCTATGCTATGCTATGCTATGCTATGCTATGCTATGCTATGCTATGCTATGCTATGCTATGCTATGCTATGCTATGCTATGCTATGCTATGCTATGCTATGCTATGCTATGCTATGCTATACTATACTATACTATACTATACTATACTATACTATACTTTGCTATACTATACTATACTTTGCTATACTATACTATACTATACTTTGCTATACTATACTATACTATACTATACTATACTATACTATACTATACTATACTATACTATACTATACTATACTATACTATACTATACTATACTATACTATACTATACTATACTATACTATACTATACTATACTATACTATACTATACTATACTATACTATACTATACTATACTATACTATACTATACTATACTATACTATACTATACTATACTATACTATACTATACTATACTATACTATACTATACTATACTATACTATACTATACTATACTATACTATACTATACTATACTATACTATACTATACTATACTATACTATACTATACTATACTATACTATACTATACTATACTATACTATACTATACTATACTATACTATACTATACTATACTATACTATACTATACTATACTATACTATACTATGCTATACTATACTTTGCTATACTATACTATACTATACTATACTATACTATACTATACTATACTATACTTTGCTATACTATACTATACTATACTATACTATACTATACTATACCATACTATACTATACTATACTATACTATACTATACTATACTATACTATACTATACTATACTATACTATACTATACTATACTATACTATACTATACTATACTATACTATACTATACTATACTATACATACTATACTATACTATACTATACAATACCATACTTACAACCATACCATACCATACCATACCATACCATACCATACCATACACATACCAACCATACCATACCATACCATACCATACCATACCATACCATACCCATACCAACCCATACCATACCATACCATACCATACCATACCATAACCATACCATACCATACCATACCAACCATACCATACCATACATACCATACCATACCATACCATACCATACCATACCATACCATACCATACCATACACATACCATACCATACCATACCATACCATACCATACTATACTATACCATACTATACTATACTATACTATACTATACTATACTATACTTTGCTATACTATACTATACTATACTATACTATACTATACTATACTTTGCTATACTATACTATACTATACTATACTATACTATACTATACTATACTATACTATACTATACTATACTATACTATACTATACTATACTATACTATACTATACTATACTATACTATACTATACTATACTATACTATACTATACTATACTATACTATACTATACTATACTATACTATACTATACTATACTATACTATACTATACTATACTATACTATACTATACCATACCATACTATACTATACTATACTATACTATACTATACTATACTATACTATACTATACTATACTATACTATACTATACTTTGCTATACTATACTATACCATACCATACCATACCATACCATACCATACCATACCATACCATACCATACCATACCATACCATACCATACCATACCATACCATACCATACCATACCATACCATACCATACCATACCATACCATACCATACCATACCATACCATACCATACCATACCATACCATACCATACCATACCATACCATACCATACCATACCATACCATACCATACCATACCATACCATACCATACCATACCATACCATACCATACCATACCATACCATACCATACCATACCATACCATACCATACCATACCATACCATACTATACTATACTATACTATACTATACCATACTATACTATACTATACTATACTTTGCTATACTATACTATACTTTGCTATACTATACTATACTATACTATACTATACTATACTATACTATACTATACTATACTATACTATACTATACTATACTATACTATACTATACTATACTATACTATACTATACTATACTATACTATACTATACTATACTATACTATACTATACTATACTATACTATACTATACTATACTATACTATACTATACTATACTATACTATACTATACTATACTATACTATACTATACTATACTATACTATACTATACTATACTATACTATACTATACTATACTATACTATACTATACTATACTATACTATACTATACTATACTATACTATACTATACTATACTATACTATACTATACTATACTATACTATACTATACTATACTATACTATACTATACTATACTATACTAAAATAAACGAAACACGCGAAAGCCCGTTGGTCTAGTTGGTAGTGAACCTACCTTCTGAGCTTGGAGGCGTGGGTTCGATTCCCACCTAGGACAAACAGTTATGTGATGAACGTTTGTGTTTGTTCTATACCTGGTTGTTAATAACTATAATCTATTTAAGTATATATGAATTATTTAATTAAATTTCATTTAATTTATGAAATTATTAATTTAAAAAAAAAAAAAAAGTTAATTATTATTATTATTTTTTATTCAACGAAAATTATATTTTACTTAATAATTTAGATTTTTAGTAGTCTTTCTGACTGTCTCTCTCTCTCTTTCTCTCTCCACACGAAACACTTAGACTCTTGTAACTATATTACCGAGCGTACATAATAATAGATGCCCTAATGATAGATGGCCTAGTCGTATCCATAATTATTAATACCTGTAATTTTTTCATAGTAGCTTTACCTAGTATGTGCTCTAGGTCATTGGCAACACTTGGTTGCCGCATCAAATGGTCGCGTTCAAGCCATAGATTTTTTATGTTATCCATTGTTTGAAAATACAGTAGGTGTTGATATAATCGCACTCGGAAGATAAATCTAGGCGAATAGCAAGCGCGTGCGTCCTTCCCCGTTGGAGCATAGTGCGGTACTGAGGTTGAACGGAGCATGTTTCGCCATTTAGATGCAAAGCGCAACAGAATAAGGTTGAATATCGGACTTGCCGTTTGACCGAATAGTTGCTTAGAACTAAAGGACGTAAGTCTCAAATCGAATATAATTTATTATGAGAGTACTAATTAATCTAGGTAAATTTTGTCTTAGCACTGGAAAACAAACTATATTTTCCTTCGATGAGTATTTATTTTAGATATGTGACTGAAGTTCTATCCAAGAAAAAATCAAAAAAATCAGCAAAAAGGCACCTTTTTGAAAACAATAAAGTATCGAGTAAATATCTCGCTATTATGTTTCTGTCTTAGTGCCGGAAAGAAAATGAATTGAAAAATCACATATATCAATTATTACGTTGATAGGATATTTGGTTTAGTTAGAATATCATGGCAAATTAGCATAAAATTTCGGAGGCCCCCTCTTAATCCACGTATAGTAAACTTCCATGTCTTCCACACAAAATAATCCGGTCAATCGTTGCAGGATTGAGTGCGAATATTTCTCGCTAGTGCTCATGGTAATTGAATCACAGAATTCATTGAATTAAAATAAATTTGCAATATCTATAGGAATGATTAGGTTTGTTGATGTTTGTCACAATATGCATAGCATTTTAAAATACATATCTTAGAATCACTGGGCACTGGGCAGGTAGAGGTACCGCCGTTAAAAATCTATAATTCTATTCTATCTAATCTATCCTTTGCCTTTTTTTGTTCGGTAGAAGTCTCGCCCAGGGCGCTGGTAGTGCTAAAGCCGGCACTGTCACTTATCTTCCAAATAAAAGATTGTAACAACACATTAAAATTTAATTAAATGAATGCATGAGTTCCCCAAGGATCGGTTCTCGGCCCTGTCCTCTACCCAATATATACTACTGACTTCCCACAACCACAACACATAACTATCGCCACATATGCAGATGATACAGATCCGCATACTCTCTCTCTCTCTCTTTTGCTCATAAAAAATCGAAGACGGGACTTTTTTGAAAATAGTAGATTGTAAAACGAGTGTATAAAACAAGTTAATCTAGCTGAGACGTTTATCAACCCGAGCCGAAGGCGAGGGCGGATATTTCATACAAGGATAAAATGGGTTTTGTACACTCGTAAACAAATAAATAATCGAGCAAAATTGTAAGTAATATCAATTAGAACCGAAATTAGAACAAAAAATATACAATTGACTAAATTTGATTTGATTTTTTGTTCTATTTCTTTTCAAAAAAGTTAATTCGGGCAGACTTTTTTTCTTGGTTCCTTTTATGAAGATTTTGACGCACGTCCTGTGCATTTGCCAGAGTCACGTACTGAAATATTTTCAAGTTTTATTACAAATCGCCAAACAAGTCATAGCCACAGTTAGAGTCAAGCAAAGTTAGTCACGGTCATGTCTAAGTTATGCTCTAGTAAAGTTGTGGAGACTACTCGAAGGAGTTGTGGAACCAACACAAAAATACATGATTACTCTCCTATACACTCTAGCACCTTCACGAACACTTCATATAAATAATAATCCACCATTATTTACTTGTATATATTTTTACATTATTATAGTAAAAATTTTTACTTTTTCATTTCATATATTTTCATATATTTTTTCACGGTAGCGCTCAGCTGTAAATGCCACACGCGGTTAACACACTTATTAACATCGATTTTCAATCTCAAAAACCTGCAAGATAACCGATCATTCCCGTTGTCCACCAACAGTCAAAATCGCAAAACAAGTGCGCAACTCCTGCGCAGGTGTGAGGTGGGCTCTATCGCTAAGGACATAATAGCCGTAGCGCCCAAAAGTAACGAGCGCGGCCTCGGCGGCGTAGCGCGTGCGCGGGGCGGATGTTCGTTCAGTCCATCAGTAGCTTTCGCTGCGCTCGCGCCGAACCGCCCGCGCTTGCGCCCGTCAACGAACATGACGTTTCGCGCCCGCAAAACAATCTCACACCTCCAAACTTTATGACAAACTTGTAGTAATTAGTGCATAAGATAAATGTGTGTGTAAAACGTGCCGTGAACGGTCAGTGGACACAATGAACGGTGCGCAGAATTGGCACAAATGGCTAGTGTTGCCGCTGGTCGGATTAGCTTTGTCCGCTCGCTCAATTGGCTGCGATTACAGTTCCATCACCGAGAAATTTGGAGCGGAAGCCGTGGTGCGATGCAGCGAAAAATGCCCGTTTCAGGTTGGTTCGCACTACTTTACCCTTGCAGTTTCAAAGCCTTACAATACAAGGCTAACAATGTTACAAAATTGGCAGCAAGTTGAACTGCAAATATGTAGTTATTGATATCATCAAAGAAAACGGAAAACTATTAAAGCAATGGGTGCTTCAGAGCAGCATATTTGGGATGCATTCAATTTTGATTATATACAATCTCGTCCTACCTACAGACCTAAGAAAGAGCGTCGGTTATTTTAAATGAGTTCAAGTGTAATCTCATTCGGTTTGTAGCGCAGGGCGCAAGGTTGTTTTTTACCAACTTAAAAAAGACGGGGTAATTCGATTGTTTATTTTTGTTTGTTACCTCAGATCTCCGTCATTCTTAGTAGTAGGTACCATTGGGAACAAAATTTGCGTGTCCAAATTGTTCGACTGGCCAGTCTAACAGATTGGAATATTTTTGTCCAAACAGTTCGATCATCGAACTACTAGTCGGAGAGAATGGAATAAACGCATTTATATACCGATATGAAAACAAAATAAAATAAAATATTGATCCGATAGAATGTTATCAAAATCACTGCAGCAGTTTTGTTTTTAAATGATAGCAACTGGAAAAATGTCATCTAAGTAAACGAAATTGCGTATTTACTAATTTTGAAGTCTGTTTTTTAAATCAATAATTATGTAAAATAATGTTAGATAAATTATTTTCGCTTCTGTATTTTTTTTTAAATCACCTGCTGACCCAGATGATACTCGTATGTTTATCTAATAAGTACAACGTTGTAAGTAAATGTATCTATATCATTCCGCTTGGAAATAACTTACAAAACAACGAATGAGAATGTTGTTAGTGAATTGATGATATTTTCATTGATAAATCGGCAGTGAATAGAGCGTTGGTAGGAAAGATGTTATCTTCGCTATTCATTCGTTAGTTTATTTGCGGCGTCTGCTGTAAGGTTCAACGCACATCTAAGCAATTGTGACAATTAGCGAACCATAGTAATCAACAGCATGCTAAATATAGAGCATTTCAACCTTACCATATATTACTGTTTAGATGCATTTAGCTGCGGTCTCTCTTCATTTACTTTCCTAGTCATTTCCCTCTATTAAAAAGTATAAATCTAATGTGGAAAACAAAACCTATCGCCACAGCGAAATTCATCCAATAGTTCCCAATTGCGAATTGAATACATCAGCGAATATCCATACTTTCTCATGTTCTTTCATCGTCATAACGTAAAGAATATTCATTCCCTAAATTATAGTTATTAATAACGTTACCTTTTTAATGTTACAACAACATTTAACACCTATTAAAACAAAACATAAAACTTAACTATTATCAATATAAGAAAACCGAGTTCAAAACTAGTAAGCGCTCGAACAAAATTGTTCCCTTCATCCACTTGGATCGAGAAATCTACAGGTTACAGATTATTTATGAATAATGGTGCATAGGCGCCTGTAGATTATGGTAGTGGAGTCAATTGGAGCTTGTTAAAAAAATACTGAGCGAAATAAAAAATATTTTTTTGTGGGACCACCTCGAAAGCTTCTTCTACATAATAAAAAAGTCGGTTAAAAATACATAGGTATTTACTCTCTGTAGTAACTTAATTGTTAGGGCGAGAAAACAATATTTCGTGGTGGAAATGACACTTGCAGTGCACAGAGGATATCAAGTTACTATTGTTATAAAAAACCATAACAATAGTTCACAATAAACGAGAAAAAATCCAAAAGACCGAAACCACAGGTATCAGATGCCATAATGGAAGCCCAACAAGTGGCACCAGACCGGTTCCGGTCTCACGCTGCGAAATATATGACAACAAACCTGTCATTTAGGACTTAAAATAAATACTGGTAAATCACATTCAGTATTTTACATTTAGGTAACTTTACTAATAGTTTCTCTACTTTAAAAGTAGGCGGATATTTTAGTTTTACCCCCTGATGAAGTCCGAGGCATAGTTGAATCAAGCTTCTTATTTTATATTTAGGTAAATAGCATTATGTAGTTTATCTACTTTTGAAGTAGGCGCATAATTAACCCCCTGATGAATTCCGAGGCATAGTAAAATCACACTTCGTATTTTACATTTAGGTAACTTCACTACTCTGCTTTTGAAGTAGGTAGGCGGATTATTAACCCCCTGACGAAGTCCGAGGCATAGTTAAATCACACTTCGGGTTTTATATTTAGGTAACTTTACTGTGTAGTTTCTCCACTTTTGAAGTAGGCGGATAATTAACCCCGATGAAGTCCGATTGAAGTCAGAAAGTGTAGGTTGAAGTTGACGACGACGTAAGTAGGTGTGGAATGACTGCTTCGATGACCTATGGCGGAAATTTGTTGTCGGGATCAGCTTATAAACGAATGAAGCTTGATGCAATGTTATTGGAGTTGTCAGTGCTAGAAAAAAAACTTGGGCCAAATAAAGCACCGAAGAAAACTGTAAAAATATTTGGATACATGGTAGTGTGACCAAGGAGCGACAATCGCTACGAATCAATCAGGTTCCGATTGTAACAGGTAGGGCCCGGCCCGACGGCGGTTAGTTCTGCACGCTTGGGTGCGCGTGCGCCGACGCGACGGAAGTCACTGCTGCACCGTCAATGCGCATCACATAAAAACCTGTTCAATTAGGAAAATAAAATTCGAGATAGATACAGACATTACTGATTTATCTATACAGTTGATCAAATGATGAACCTAAAAATATATCTGCTAATGAGTTTCGACTTCAAAAAAGGAGATTCTGAATTCGACTGTATTTTTTTGTGTGTATACGATATCTTCGCCGATTATGAACCGTTTTTTTTTTATCGCGGATAAGTCTGCGTTTGACCTCCAATTCGCCTGTTGGTAAGCGAAGATTTCAATGATTCTTTATTCCACCTCTAAGGGAAATTAGGGAATGAATGGAAATGGAATGGGTGTTCCCCGATGGTTACAATCTGGGTGTCTTCAAATCACGAGTGAATCGGTTGAAGTGTGCTCCAACGTAGACCGCATCATCGCTTAACATCGGGCGTGATGGTGGTCAAACGCAAGCCTATTATTTATAAAATAAAAAAAATGAGTCCCGTATATCGAACTTCCACTTTCCGTCAAGTCGGTTTTTATTTTCTTGTAAAACTACTTTATGTAGAAACTATGATAGTGACTAACTCAACCCTACAGAAATGTAGAGTATGCTTATACGCTCTGCAGAAACAATTTAAGGTTCAGTCAGCAGTTTATCATTAGTAAAGAACTATTGAATATAGTTTTGTTTTTCGTTACAGAATCGAACCGGAGAAGGTCACTTCGACGTCAACTGCGGATCTGAATGCAGCTTGAAACACGTAAGTTTAAGTAGCTCTGCTAATAAAATGCAACTTCGTGACGTGACAAGCCTCTCGCTCGCCTGATGGTAAGCGTCACGTTTGCCCATAACAGTTTAGATAATTTAGAACTTCAACAGTTCAACTCTGCGCTGCGATCGTCTTCCGTAAACTTTTTGATATCTTCTTCTTCTTAAATAATATAAAAGGCGATATGTATATGTATTTATTGGACACCAAAACGGGTGGACGAATTTTGACGGGACTTTCACTGGCAGATAGCTGATGATATAAGGAAACCGAGGGGCGCAGCTAGTATTTCATATTATACGTAAAATTACCCGCGGTTTTCTAGTATTTCCGCATTTCCCGACATAATATGTATCCCATGAGGAAGGCCCTCATGAAACACCAAAGATAATATGAAACACACTACTTCCTTGTCAAATTTCTTCACGATCGGTTTAGTATAGCCGTATAGCCGTGTTTGTTTATTAACGGCGCTCTGGACACCAGGTTATATTCACACTAGTTATCATGGGTAAGTAGGTAGATAGATGGGTTTCTTTATTTACATCTTTGCAAAAAGTTTAGGATTTTTACCAAACTTTAATTTTATCGAAAACTACTTGTCCCATTTTGGTGAAACTTGTTATTTTCTCAAGCTTCTCAGCACTTATATCTCATACTCTATACTGGGCTTCTCATAAAACCAGCGTGTAAACATGTTTACAATCGTAATAAACTTCACAGTTGTGAATAGTACCTATAACTTTTCAAATTCAAAATAATCTTTTTAATGTAGGTACTGACGTTCATAGATCGTAACTCTAGGCGATACTGGTAAAAGCAAAAGCCGATAACATATTGTATTTTCTCACTATCGGGTTACCAAATTTTAACGATTTTTCAACGGAAATTGTAACAAAATAATAAAAAAACTGCTTATCGAATAACTTAATTCAATGTTATTGTTCTCTATGTGGTAAAGTAGAATATGGGTACATTTATTCTAGCCCCCGCGTTTTTTGTTTTATCCAAAGACTTGTAGTAACCACAGAAAAGAGATGTAAAGTATAGTAGCTATACCTAGTCTGAGGTTTTAACGGTCGTAAAAAAAGGTTTTATAAGCCTGTCTGTGGCTTCGTAGCTTCCAAATGGATGGGCCGATTACAATGCACTTACTGGGCAAACGTGCTCCATCTTCGACCGCATCATGGCTTTCCATCATTCGAGATCGAGGTTAAACGTTAGACTAGTCCGATTAAAAAATTGAGTTCATCTTTCATGTTCAGATGTCACAATTATTGTAGGCGTTTATGTTATTATTTCTTATTTTATTTAGTAAATATGTTTTTCTGAATCAGACCACCACGACCTCTGCGATGACCTATAAAAATCTCAGTCGTGTTTGTTTTGTTTTATCGCAAAATTAAGTATTTCTCGAAATTAGAGGCTTTTGAGATTGATAAGCGTTTTTTTTTTGTATTGTAAAAACAGAGTCGCTGTGCCTACAATTAAAAATTAAAATTGTTATTGAAATATCAGTGACCTCCTAAAAGATACTGAGTGTTTAATGAATACTGTATCAAAAACATTCGAGATACGAGTAATGATTAAAATTTCCAGACGTATATACATTCAAAACAATATCTTATAGCGAAGCTCTTGAAATATGTTACACAAAAGTGTGAAGTGTACACAATTCTAACTAATATTGTGCTAATTTTTACATTGTAATAATCACACTAAACACTCATCATCATCAGCCAGAAGACGTGCACTGCTGAACATAGGCCTCCCCCTTTAACCTCCACACTGAACGACAGCCTGCCTTTTGCATCCACTGGATGCCAGCGACTCTCACTATGTCGTCGGTACACTAAACACTAAGATTATAAAATTCGAAAGATTGTGTGTAAGTGTGTATGTTTGTCCATACTTAACTCCGTAACGGTTAAACATTATATGGGGGTGGATAACTTATACCTTGGTGAGCTATAGAAAACTGCGGCTGAAACCGCGGGATGCTGCTAGTAAGCGATTAAGTTCATGTCGTAATCGCTATCAGCCCTAAATTACCCAATGCTGTTGCTTGCTTATGTTCCATTGAGTCTCCACTCTTGTCACTCTCCTCGGCCTCTTGCTAATCCCATATAGGCGTTTCAAGCCGTATTCAGTCTTTTTGGTGTTATTATCACCGGATTACCAATAGTAATTATACTATGTAGAATTTGTAATAAACCACAGACTACATAGGCAGTGTTTTGCTGTAACCAATCTCTTTCTCGCACTAAAACAACAGAGAAAATAGGTTGACAGACGATGTTTTCAAAGTAACTAGACCGTGTAGGTATACTAACTGAGGCTGTCGACACTCCAAGCTACTTTTGTTGGTTTTGAATATGAATAATATTTACATACATTTGAAATTGTGCATTAGCAATGAACATCTATTGTCGCAAAAAGATACGCTTCATTAGGTCAAATAATACATACTTACATTATTGTTTTTCCCGTACACATCATAAAGCCTTTGCTCTTGCCTTTGAGTTGCCGTTAAAACATTCCTGTAAAATGCATAAATGGCCCCATAATAAAAATTCTACTCCCTTATCACTCTAAAGATAGACTATACTATTCCAGTAAACAAATACAGTTATCCATCTTAATTTTACACCAAAACTGACATAAAACGGAATGTTCCCATCGGCTACTGACAGATACTACTGGTTTATGTCAAAATTATCTTTTTGGTCCAATTTGAGCCCCTGTGAGCGCAAAAAAGCCATAACTGTGTGCTCTGTACTGAGTGCGACAGAGATTGGGATTCGTGCAGTAGCAGGCATAGAGTTTAGGTGAAGTTTGCTATTTTAGGATACGTTTAGTATTCGTACTAATTACTATCCACAAATCTTACGAGTCTTCCAATTTTGATAGACACTGGTAAATGCACAAAACGTGAGACGCTAAAATTCATCTCAGGAAAAAAACAAAAAAAATGGATCGTAAACGTATCTTAACTGTGCTTAGGTCTTATTACGAAATTACAATTCGAAAATTTACTGACTATATACCCAAAACTAATTTGTCGCGAATTGAACTCTTATTAGACGCAGACGATGTGCAGTGCTGTATATTCAAACATTGAGAAACAATGTATTGTAAGAGAAGCGAAAGCTTTGATACTGTCTACATTGGTGTAGTTTGAAGTAGCGAGACAGGGCGGGCCGCATGCACCCTCGGACTCTGCTTTGTGTGCGGTAAACGAAGTCAATTGACTTGTTTCAATATTATTATTTTTGACGATCCCGTCGACTTCGTTGATGCATTCAATCTCAAGTTATTGCTGTTTAAACATCTATTTGAATACCTAACAATAAAAGATGCAACAAAAACGATATTTTTACAAATGTCAAACATTAGAATCCTAAGTTGAAGATGACAACCAAAAAGTTTACTTATGCGATTTGGTACTTAATTTATTTACTCTACAACAATTGTAGATCTGCAACGCGGTAACGTAGATCAGAATGTACTCGTATTTTTTGTATTTTTTATTTATTTCTACAAGCTGACCCGACAGACGTTGTCCTGTTTTATAACTGTCAAACGCGCGAAGTTAAAATCGTAGTTAAGTTTTCTGAAATTTTTCAATTTTCTGCGCAATTTTATTAATTTTTCTTTTCGTAAGAACCTCCTACAAATTATTAGAAAACATGAAAGCGGTAAAGTTGTTCTCAAGTTATGGCGTGACCAAGGTAAATAGGGATTCATTTTTATATAATTATATAGATATTTGAGAACAATTCTAAAAAGCAGGTTCACAGACAGGCATTGCATAGCATCAACATTGGACTTGTTTATTTCAAAAGCATCGGTTCGCGTCTCTCGTCGCAATGCAAAGGTGTGACGGACAGAATGCACACATCCCTCTATCCTGCACTGCGCCCTTTCTCTGCACACGTCGTGAAAGCTGAAGTGTTTACATTATGGTTTCAACCTCACCGGTTTACATTCACACAGTTCCTGTATCCTCTCACAGCATACAAGTCCATTTAGTAGTCAACACTTTGAATGGTACTAATTAATATGGGGATGCTATTTCTTGGAAACATCTTGGAAACTAATTTGTTATTACATCGTTCATTGTCTGAAACTAAAACTGTTACACAAAACCAATTACTTACGTTACTTATTTAAATTATTATGCACATGTTTATATTTTATTTGTATGAAATATACATCGGAATCATAAATATCTTTGATCAAAACTTTTGAAACATGAATGTAAAATCATATTAAATAGGTTTTGTGAAGACAATAAATACTTTTTTTTTAGATAAGATAAGTAAGTACATAATCTGATCAACGTGATTTAGGTATTAATCTTCATTATGTTTCTCAGCTATCTAAAATAAATAATTAATATTAATATTCGGGACATTTTTGCACACACGGTCGTCTGACCCCAAACAAAGCAATGCTGCTGAGCATTGCTTTGTTTGGGGTGTCAATTACTATGTCTGCCAGAGACTGATTGATATACATAATATATTTTTTAAACATAGTTAAATAATTATATATTTACACCCAGATATAGAACAAACACAAATGTTCATCACATGAATGTTTGTCCTAGGTGGGAATCGAACCTAAACCCGCAAGCACAGAAGGCAGGGTCACTACCAACTGGCCACAGGGGCAAATAAAATCTAAACGAATTAAAAAATTTACAACTGGACAGCCAACGATATGTTGGACAAAATACCTATAGCTGAAACGGTATATACCTTACTTATTGCAATCTTTATCATCCAAGTTCGACTGAAGGTTTGTTTGGAAGCAATCATGGCCTACCAACTTATCTAAGTAGGAGGGTATCTCCACCAGAGGCTATCAGTTTGTTCAGAAATTACGATGATGATTCACCAACTCAACTCTTTATAATACTTAGTCATGCATAATGGGCGTATTGGCAACACTGTTTCAGCTATACTACATCTCGTTTGTGAAGTTAGTTTTATAAAAATATTGTCTTGTTTGCATCACACCTGCAATATGTGGAATGAGCTCTCTCCTGCGGAATTTCCGAGTAACTTTAATATGGGGTTCTTCAAAAGGGGTGTTAGTAGTCGCCAATGTTCCTGATGTTAGGCGACGATGATTGCTTTTCATCTGGTGGTCCGTTGGCTTTTTGCCACATATGGCATTAATCAATTTGGTAGGTTTTATTGTTATGACGGTGGTCTACCATACGCGATGGTGCGGCTGCGGCGGCAAGCAGGGTCGCGTGAGACTGCACGCCGGATGGCCGCAGGAAGGAAGCAGCTAGTTGCTGCCCCCCTCGGCTCTATTTTAGAGTTCGTTCGTTTTGTTCTAGCATTCAAAACCGCGCTCTTGACTTATTGACGTTTTGTGCCTGTAATTAGGATGTGCTCGTTGTTGCTAACAGAAAGAGCAAATACTGTTTACCGGGTATTGCCCTATTCCATGACGCTATTATTACGAGTAAAGTTTAATCAGAACGACCTGCGTCTAGAGGTACATACTTCAGCAATATGTTGCTACATTTTGTATGCATGTAAGCATCTGTTAAAATAGCTCTCAGTTTTTCATTGTTGTGTCTGTGGCAGTTTATTGGCTTCTCCAAACTTCGTTTTGTTCCGTTTGTTCCTAAGTTTAGTATTACGATATAATTGTTGACAAAAAATCTACATTCAAGTTCCCCAATAAAAGTGATCAACTCAGCGTACCGTATCACGATATGGTTATTGAGCTCGTGTGGCGGAATCCACTTCCCATACGCTCTGCTAGGCCCTACTCGGAAATGGACAATCACCTATCGGAAGCAAAACCATGGACCCGTGGGCAAGTGAGCTTTCTCCTAATTTATGTGTGAAACGGTATAGTATGGTGTCCGATAAACAATAAATGTAGAGGAAATCACATTTTGTAATCCTAGTCAAAATAATACACTACTGGACAGTTGAATAAAATCCGTATCTCATGTAGGTACCATGTAGTTGTAGGTACCTTTTAAAGTTGGATTTTTTACGCTACTGTCGTTTGAACTGATCTGAGCATTTTAACTCATGGGTTTATTATAGTTTGGGTTTTTTGCTTATCTATTGCACCAAGCGATTAATTCGAAAACTTTTTATAAAACATTACCTCTTCAACATTAATACATGAGTAGTTATGTAACGGACCTATTTTAATCAGCACCGTGGGAACTCTATCACCAGCATTGCATACATTTGAATATTTAATCCACAAAATCAGTAGAGCAAAAACATCAAAACAATATTTTGAACAAGCAGCGCGGAACTGTAGAGGACAAACACGCC
This sequence comes from Agriopis marginaria, assembly GCA_932305915.1. Taxonomy (NCBI): domain Eukaryota; kingdom Metazoa; phylum Arthropoda; class Insecta; order Lepidoptera; family Geometridae; genus Agriopis; species Agriopis marginaria. Next base: position 7,926,038 of record OW029926.1, read on the forward strand.
AGGTGTATTCATGAATATTCACAATTTTTTTAATGGCCTTAGGCGCAATCTTAATTATTTCGTAACAATTAATAACAATTTCGGCGTTTCAGTTACTTTTTCCATAGTATAACTATGTATTCCTGCTGTACTTTGTCTATGATTTAAGACAAGATCTTGTGTCAACTTAACTAACAACTTATCGTTTTCTACATTCGCATTCGTAGAAAGAGAATAGAAACAAAACGTTTGTGTTTTTGGCTTGTAGTAAGCTGACTGCGAAAGGTTGTTCACAAATGTATTTAAATAAACATGTAGGTATAGTTGTCAAGTAATAGTATCTTCCGATCAGTTGTATTTGCATTTGATATCTTTCGGACATCACTATGTAAGATAGATTTTCATAACTGCACTTTCACACGAGAACTTTCTCCAATCTAACAAAGATTTCTCTTCGTCTCGTTTTAGTTCTTATGTCTCGTAACCATCAATTGGACTTCTAATTGAAATATGTGCAATATGAAGCCGACTCGAGCCCTTTAATTAGACAATCAAGACGACGCTAATGTTTGTTTATTTTTCTTAATAACACTACGCGAGCGTTTTTCTTCATCTTTGCTTCTTTTTGTAACATTTAGAAAGATACAAGCATATTTTGAGTAGGTACATTACGGAAAGTATGCCATAGAATTGCACTAATTGATTTCATCCACCCCTTTCTTTTATCGAACGCCCATAGATAAACGTGACCATGACCACTGATATCTGTACATGGTGGACATTTCCCAGATACGCACATAATGCTTTGGTTCTACTCTACTTTTTTATACACACAGCAAGGGTATGGAACTCTCTGCTCGGGATCTGTGTTCCCGAAAAGTACAATATGGGTGTCTTCAATTCGTAAAGGTTCCTTCTAAGTAAGCGTGCTCCATCCTAGTTCACGTCTTTGCTCCGGCATGATGTGGACAAACGCAAGCCTATCATAAATCCTAAAATAATGTATCTATCATAATTATTTTTATTTTCCTTTTTCCAAGTTTCTGTTTCCTTAAACACAGTCTATGTTCGGCAGGTGCTAGATTTAATCTAGTCCAGTCTCTTGCATGATGCGTGACTTAATTAAAGCTCATATTAAAAGCACAGGCATCCTTCAAGGACAATCTTTGTTCCAATCTTAATGACAAAGAAGACTAACGCATTTCTTAATTGCCAGGCTAAAAATAACTCATAGGCTCAAGAAGAAGCCTAATCTAATTGCTTCCATCTCGTTATGCAAGCTTCTAAGCGCTAATCTCTAACTGTAGTGTCTAGCGTCAATTGGGAGCCAGACGGTTTCATTCCATTTTATATACGAACATAAACCATGAACATAGATGCGAATAAACGTAGCCTGGTACTCGGTAGTTAGTTTTACACACGTATGGGAATTACTGGGTCTTGAAACACTCTAAAATATTTTTCGATACCCAAACCTAAATGAAGAATTAACCTTTTCAGACCCCATGAGAATAGAGAGAGAGAGAGAGGAAGAGAGAGAGAGAGAGAGAGAGAGAGAAGAATTAGAATTAGGACCCCTTGCAAAGAATTAGTAGAAAATTATTATTAGTAGATTTCAAGGGATTGGAATATTAAGCTGACCAAATTTTAATGAAGAATTACACACAAACAATGACACCAAAACCAAATCACAAAGAGACTGTTGGTTATTATGATAAAGAAGTGCACTCTGGTTGATAGGCCGCTAATTCCTATTTCCTCATTAGGCGGAGCGCGTTCCTCGCCTGCGCTTGCTGCGCCCATTCAACACGCCTCCCCGCCCTGCCTTCCATCACCCCTCTTAACTCCTCAACTGACAATCCTCCGCTCGAATCGGCGTAGTCCGATTGCACTCGACTACTGCGAAGTGTTTTGATTTACTGCCCATTTATTGGATACTCAACGGCTGCACTGGATGAATGAAAAGAGAGAACTGCCTGATGATAGTAGCAATGATCTCGTTAAGCCACTTACGGTTACTGTTCGGAAGTAGCAAAGCATTTTTATTCATGGTAGGCTTCCGTTTATTCACATAATGTGATCATCCAAGTATACCTACCCATAAAATTTGAGAGGCAAGCATTTGTAGCCGATTGTAGGCAGTTCAATTCTGCATACATTCATTTATCAAACTGCATACTCAGCGCAATTTTCAAATCTCACCGTTTTATTCTAATGGCAGCCAACAAAAGGCCATCAGCATGCCACTATAGTTGCCGACGCACTAGAGAGTAGAGCCCTCTCGAGAGGCGACAGCGGCGGGAAGCGCTCCGGTAAGCCCCAATTTGCCTTAGCATTATCCAATTGCCAGAATCAAGTGGTTGGCGTGGGCCAACGCGTGACCTGCTCACATATTTTGGTTCCCTTTATGGCATATATTCATATCTATTTACGATTTGAACTCAATTGAATAAGTTCTGGTGGAACTTCAATGTCTATTGGAAACGCTCTGATTTTTCTATTACAAATTTTAGGAACCAAAACTTCACCATTCTTACAATCTTAACTATTGTACGTAGTATTTAGTGAAAAGAGACTATCTTCCTTCATTGTTTCATAGGCTGACAGAGATAAAAAAAATGAATTTAAGAAGGAAATATTCATCGGTCATCATTATCATCATCATCAGCCAGAAGACGTCCACTGCTGAACATAGGCTTGCCTGCCGTCTGCATCTACTGGATGCCCGTGACTCTCACTCGATATCGTCGGTCCATCTAAATATTCAGTAGGTTTCAGCGAAATAGTAGATTTACATAAATGTGTAAACACACGTACACTTAATCATAAACATGTTTAACAAGCGTGACGTTTTCCTCGTGTAAATAATTTGTGAAATAATATGGCATACGATAAAACATATCAGGCGGTTTATCATAGGGTCACTAACGGATGTAGGCAAATTTAGAAAAACAGCTCGAGATCCCAGTTACTGGTGCCTCTTGACACATCGTAAGTGCGTAATCACTGTCGTAGCCTGATTGTAGAATTGGCCACAAAATGATGTGTCCAGCTGCTATATCACGAAATAAATCTGCCTACATAAATGAAATGAATGCCTACATGAGTGACTGTCTTGAAATGGCTGGTGGTGGATAGATGTATATTAAACACATCACGATTCACGATATACCTATGTACCTTAATTTGCTCAAACGACAAATAGGTACTAGGTAATCGTGTTTGGATATTACTAATTTCGCATTTGGCCCCCTATTGAAGGCTACTGGACAGGTGTTTCTTAAAAATAATAGGTATTATTAAATGTACTTAATACGTATACTAAAGAAGTCATTTAAATCGGATTAGGAAGGTTCTGTCCCTTTCCCACAAAGTGAGTGTAAGTATATGGAGTTTGTATAGCGTACTTATACGTGACGTCATTTGTAATTGTAGTGCGTTCTCTCGAGCAAGACATTGAAATTCTTGTCTTCCTTAATTTTGAACATATTTTAATGTTGTTTTCGGTGATCGGCTTTATTCATGGTCAGCTTTTTTATAAGACAATAAAATTATCAGTCCAGTAGCCTATTGCCAAATAACACTTGGCCGTATCGTAAAAAGTGGAGCAATCGATATCAAAATGTTTTGACAATTTCTTTAGTTTAAATTTTACAAAATGGGTCTGTGCCCTCCGCATCTCTATTCTTGTGGGTACGCAGATGACAGCACAGTTATGGAAAAGTACCTACACACCTAATCCTAAGGCCTAGAAGACGGAAATTCAGGGTTGAGAGAAGACATGGTAGATATAGATCAATCTCGTAAAGCTGTTTCCGACTGGGGTGACGAAAATCTCGTCTAATTCTACGCCAACAAGACCCAAGCTTGTCTTTTCTCCGACAAAAATAGTAAATTTTCATTGAATCTGTTCATTGAATTCATACCTCTAGCAGACCATCTAGAGCTACTAGGACTCACCCTAACGTCTACGCTTTGAAGCCTACCTCGAATCTAAGGCTAAACTGGCTAGTAAAAAACTTGGCATCCTTAATAAGTTCAAGGTCGGTAAGGTTACCGAGGTAAGGTTAGGTTTCGGGGCAGTTGCTTCACTTGTATAAAGCACAAGTCCGATCGTGTGTTGTGTGTTGTTATTGCTGCCACTGATTTGACGGAGTAGCCAATTACCAGCTGGAAGCTTTAGATTTGGTAGTAGCGTACTGGTCGGCGTGCTATGGGGCTGATTGGTCATAGCAAACTAGTCGCCAAATAATTGCAAAGCCTCGAGCACCGCCATAAAGTAATATGTCTGTCTATTTTCTATCGGATACATTTCAGCGTGTGTGCGCAAGAGCTTCATGACCTTATTCCATCCTACCCCTTTTACTACAGGACAAATAGAAGGCCTGCATACTAAAACTCCTTCCTCGTGGAAATTCCAAAGATTCGTACTCATCGAATTGGGTTGTCATACGTACTGCCCAAGAATGGAACTCCCTGCCTTATGTTTCCTGTGAACTACAATCTAGGCATCTTCAAGGCTCGAGTGAATAAATTTTGTTCTAGATCAACGTGTTTCATTGTCGGCCGCACCGTCGCTTACCATTAGGTGAGTTGGTGGCCAAACGTAGATCTATTCTATATTAAAATGAACCGGCCAAGTGCGAGTCGGGCTCGCGCACAGAGGGTTCCGTACCACCACAAAATTCAATAACGAAATTACGTTATAACTTATCACCGCCTCACACTTGTCCATTATTTATTGTTTGTTGTATTTTAGAGTGTATACTATAATCGTGTCAAATTTGATGCTTGTCGGTACGGTACGGCTTGCACGGTATTACCATTTTTCCATTGAAGCTAATACAAAACCGCCGTACATTACATATTCTGTGAAAATGTCAACTGGCTATCTATTACGGTTCGAAAGATACAGCCGTTTAAAGGTAAGACAGACAGACGAACAGACAGACAGACATCATAGGCTTAGTAATAGGGTCCCAATTTTACCCTTTGGATACGGAACCCTAAAAAGAACCCGACTGCTAAACGTATCCTCTAACACTGGGCATGAACATCGGAATTGATCAATCCGTTTAGGCTATAGGAGGTTATATACAAACGTTCTAAGAATACAAACATACATAATATATATACGCCCGAAAAGCAATACCATTCTTTTCTGACAGTCGGGTAAAAATAACACAGGTAATATTTTTTAAAGATCAGTTTTTACGAACAGTGAAATTTGAAACCAGAACGGTCTGGGTTTCCGCCCCCTGTTGCTGCCAGATAAGCTAAAGTCGCTATCCCATTGACTAAAATCACCATTCCACTATTTATGTAGAGCTCATGCATTGTTAAGCAACGGTCGATATGGCAAGGTCTTCGGATGGGTGATTGCGAGTACAACTGAGCGCTACCGTGGGTCGGATGACACGTTAAATCGTGGGCCCCGGTTGTTTGTTATAAAACAAAAATCGCTAAGTAATTTTAAAGACCATCCTGATATCAGGATTGCAATTATCTCAGCAAATATGAACTTACCACTGAATATGAAACTACTTTTAAAATAGCTAACTGCTAATTCATATAAATTTCTCAACCTGGCCTGGACTTTAAGGTCCAGGGCCTTTAGGCACTTGAAAGAAAGTGCGCCTACACTTTTTAAAATAGATGATGAAATCTCGACGTTTGGGGCTAGGCTAAGGTCTAGACCTTGTAGCTGAAATCCGGGCTCGTATCCCATAAAACAGACTGCGTAGGGCATTTACTTCGATAGTAAACAGTGGGCAGTTGGGCACTGCAGCGCAACCGTCAGTAACCAAACGCATTCCATAAATAAACAGTATACAAAATTAAGTACTCTGTACAAAAGCAATTAACAAGCAAATTATTAGTGAGTGCTTTCACAGGGCCCTGCGTCCGGCGTGCGCTCTCAATTGGACTTCCGACTGAGAGCCGTTTCCGAAATCTAACGAGTGACGTGACGCGACGATTTTAATAACTCTAGGGACTTATTGTTTTGTTATTACCACGGCACGAGACAGGATGTTAGTTAATTACCCGCTCATTTACTTACATGGAAGTTTTATTAGCCTTTATCGCTCTTTTGTTTAACGTTGCACCCCGCGTCAAACATACCATTGCATCCCTCTGACAGACTAGAAAATGGTAAAATATTGGTAGTTTGTTTTCAAGTGCTAGTGAGTGTACTTGACATGATTATTATACTGGGTTTGTGTGTGTTTATGTATACTGGTTTTATTTAATTGATTTTTGTGACATAATTTTATGTTTTATTTGTAAAAAAAATTATTTTTGTGTAATTATGGGTATGTAATAGCCTGAAATAAATAAATTTGAATTTTGCCTTTGATTAATCGTCAAAGTGCTTTGCTTATTACCTTTGCCAGTTGGCAGAAAACAACTGTGAACCGCAACTACCCAAAAACATTTGTGAATAAAGCTAATAGGGCTCGCTTTTACGATTAGATCTGTCTGACAACATAATAGACTGTGTCAGAAACATGATTTCAATATTTGTTTTCTCTAATTACGATTGACAGCTTGTACCAAATAGTATAGAGGGTACACTCATCTATCATCTAACGTAACACCAAGGATTTTATATATACCCTATGTTTATCTATGCGTAACACACAAGGATGAATATGAGTTGTCTGTCAGTAAAATTAATAAATTGGACATTCAGGGTGAGTGAAACTGTATTGACTGGGCGGGGTGTTGTGACAGAAGAGGCGGAAGACCGTATTAGTGGAAAATTCATAAACGTTATACAAATAAGCTTGCTTGCATACAGCACTTAAAGGGTAGGAAGTACCTACTATATAAAAACTACTTTGAGATATGGCAGTCAAGATCAACAACTAGGCTAACAATTAGATGCATTTCTAATAAAATTGTGAGCTTCCTCAGATTATAATTGACGATGTGTTCGAAGATAGAAAATAAAATTCTGAAATATAATAGTGTTTTTAAATGGTTCTATTTGGCAAGCTAAATAGAACCGTTTAAAAACACTATTATATTTCAAAATTTTATTTATACTATTTGTTTTTGTACATTTATATAACTTGTTTGGGTCAATTAAGTAAATGAAATTTGACAGATTCTCTCTGATATTTGGTACACACCTCTAGTTCTCATGACAATACAATTGAATATATTGAGTACCAATATATTTTTTAGCTTTGGTACATTATCTACCTCATTATTATCTTTCTTTTAAATAAAACAGTATAACTTAAAAAAAACTATTTTATCACTAGTTGCTCAGAGTTTGGTTGAACGAAAGTATGCGAAAGTACAGAGTTAAACGTACATTGAGATAAATAATGTAGGCTGTTTTGTTAGAGCGTCGAGCGACATCGCCCATTATAGAATGGATCACAGACGCAATAGCGCAGATTATCCTTGAATGAAACGGCCAACAATAATGGTTAGATTGTATAAAACATGCAATCATTTTCAGTATCTATTACGCCCAGCAAATTCGGAAGACTGAGATTTAGGACTCCCTGAGACGCAACCTCAGTAAGTCAGTATATAATTGTAGTTTTTTTTTTGTTTTTATTTGTTAGGCCATATTATCAAATCGTTTGAATGAGAGAACCTTGGACGTTATGCGAATGATTCCAATAACAAACTAAACAAGTACGTAACCTCGTACGGTTACTGACTCTTGCAGGCGCAATTACCAATTTCGAAACATCAATAGCATCTGACTTGATCCGACTCTCTGAGGTCCAATAAAAGTGCTCCAAGCTATATAAGCAAACTATAAGCTTATATAAAGTCTAACCAAAGTTCTATTGTAAAATGATGTTGACATATACCTACAGCGCCGACGCTGAGTGAGTAACCAGAAAAAACACTGCTTTGAAGCAGTGATTGGCAGCGTCAGAGTCGGTAGCGCCAGCAGCAATGAGAATGCGCGCGAGGCCGCGACCCGCAATTACAGGCCCGAAACAAACAGCACAGATCGCGTCCACTGCATCCGTTTTAATTGTTCTGCGCATCGGGCTCGTCACTCTCAATGGGTGTCTACTCTCGGTGACTCAAATGTTGGCTAATACGAGTACCTACATGGTTTCATTATTATTCTGCGTTGGGATGTCTGCAGTTACGAGGCGAATGAACTTTCATAATTATGAACATAGATTTCTATGATATCTCTGTTTTTTTTTTATATTCCTCTTTTCCTTATATTATAGACTAGCGGTTCGCCCCAGCTTCGCACGGGTATAGATTATAGCCTATGTCACCCGGGGATAGTGTAACTTCCCGTCAGTGAAATAATTTTTCAAATCGGTTCGGTAGTTTCGGAGCCTATTCAATGCAAACAAACAAACAAACAAACAATCAAATCTTTCCTCTTTATAATATTAGTATAGATGCGTGGAAATCTCGCACTGTTCGATTTGATCGATTGTTTCTGCCACGCACCTGCAAGTTGTGGAATGGCTTATACCACCTTCGGTTTTTCCTCCAAAATATAACCTCAACTGCTTCAAGCGAAGAGTGAATAGAGTCCTCAAAGGTAGGCAACGCACTTCCAATGCCCCGGGTATTGTAGGTGTTCATAAGCGATAGTGACTACTTACCATCAGGTGGCCCGTCGCTTGCTTGTCTACTATTATATATAAAAAGGTCAGGCCTTCGTTACAGTATGTACTAAGGAACTTATGATTTACCTAGGTGTATAGGTACTATCTTGATTGGACATCGACATCCAGTTGCCTAAGTCTTGCATGTGTAAGACTATTTATCATAATATGCAAGTAATTAAAAAATTACCTACTATCAGACATGTTATTAACATAAAAAGAACACCCATGGAGAGCGTAATTGAATTTTATCTATTATCACACGCTACTTCAATTAAAATGTACCGCTAGATGTATTCATTATAAGTTATTATTATGTAGCCAATTTTAATAGGCAACTTGACAGAGTTATTTATTGATTCCTTGGTAATGAACATTCGTCACCAAATGTGAACAAAAAAAACAACAACAATGATTTAATTAATCGATATTTTTATCGGTATGTTTAATTAAAAACTTTTCAGATAAGTTTGAGTGAGCATTATCGGCCTTACTTTATAACTTTACGATACAAAATAACTCCTACTCGATTTCGCGTGAGAAAATTTCCACCGCCCAGAAGTGGACAGAGCCATTTTAAGCAACTGTAACTACTACTGCAGTACTTACTGTTTTTAAGTAGATAATAGCGTCGATTCTGATGTTCCCTAAACTAAACTAAATTTGACAGCTCTAAAATTGTTGTCATCCTTCTCTCACATATTAAAATTAAAAGAGAGGCAGATAATTTTAGTCCTGTCAGGTTGGTTTAGTTTAGTGAGTGGTATGACAGAATCGACGCCAATGCCTAAATATATATGATGTCCATTGGCTATGAGGGTGTATTTAAGATTACAAGGGTGGCTCAAAATTACCTGTTTGCGAAGACACCTGTGTCTTCCGGTGCAGAAGCACCATCCGTAAAGGTCGCCGCCCAACCGTAGAAATCCGTTACAAATAACGTCTCTTCTGATAATCATAGACTGGGAATAAGTTCGCTTTCGTAATAACCGGTAGACCGGTACCGGGATTTAATGATTCATAATTAGTGATTATTCACTATATTACAGGTAAAAGTAAGTTAGTCTAATAGGCCTAATATAGATAGATATATATAAAAATTCAGATGTCAGTGTTTGTAGACCGAAGGCTTCTAAAATTTTTCAGGTAAAGCTACTGATTATAACGTATACTTAATATTACTTATTTACCATCACATGCGGTTTTAAATTGCTACAGAAAGGGTACCTACGGCTTGTTTATTAAAGTAGTGTGTTGATTAAACTGTATATCAAACTATTGTAAACAAACTACAAACTTTCCCATCGCAATCTATAGGATCATTAATCGCTCAGTAATCATTAAATCACTGATATTTACCATTCGATCTCTCGTATTGTTTGATTGGTGCTTCGCTTCTCAAAGCTCACTGAGTGTTTGAAACATGTGTTCTTGGGAAATGTAAACATGCAAATCCAATCTTTCTTGCGAACGAATTACCAACACATGAAAGGCATCGTAAAATTGTTTCGTCCTATTTAGTAATGATACTTACTTGAAAGTTGCAGATATGAACACCTACAGTATTTCCAAAGTAAGCGTTGAACTTGATTGAGATTGAGATCCACATGATTTGGTAAAACCAGAATACTTGAAAATGCTTGGTTCAGAAAAGTTTTGGGTAGCCGACAGAATAAGATCGCATTTCTTATTAGTTAAATAAATATTGTAAGCCAGCTTAATATTATTTCGCTGTTAGTAAGTTAAAATATTATTGCTCTTTTAAGTCTCCTTATATTATTATCGAGTGACGGTGGCCGTAGGTGGTAATTAGGTAGCATATAATGCTACCTAATTATTGCACTAATTACTTATTTAGTACCTAAATAGATTAAGTGCCATTTCGGTGCCATTGTTCAAAAAACGGTGAAGGAAAAATCGTACAGAAACCGGTATGTCCAAGATCCTCAAAAGTACAAATACATGACATTCATCAACATGGTGGATTTGGTGCTATCCTCTCTGTCTGAGAGAAGACTTGTATCCCAGCAGAGGAAACGTAATAGGTTGATAATGATATTATTAGATCTGTTAACTGCATAGATTACTCAATTATCTAGTTACAGTGCAATTTGCCTAAACAAAGAATTCATAGGGATGTGTAATGGGATTAGCGCCCGCACCATTACCCGCTAATTGATGCTTCCCACTCTGTTATTTTGAGTTTTTTGTGTTGTGGCTTTTACATTAACTGCCGACATAATTGAACTTTATTAGAAAAAAAAAATCTTACCAAACATATGCCAGACCTATGGATGGAATGCCTCGTTATTAAAAAATGTTGCTTAGGAAAATACTTACATCTTTTTAATTTTATCTTTTGTTTGCAGTGTAAGCTGGGATGCAGTCTGTGGCAGCAAGGGCTGGAACATTCTTGTCAGATCACTTGCGTAAGTTTGCGTCTTCAACGTCTTTATACCTTCAGTGATGCTTGACTCGTATGTTTTATTGCTCTTTTCTGGTTTCAGAATGCCACTTCGGATACAGTGTTTTCTAGAGAGCTTTACTGCGTTATGGGATGCAATGAAGCTTTGAACACCTATTTTCAAAAACTGAGAGGTTTGTTCTCATTATTTTCACAAGCTTTTTATACGATGGCATTGTAACCCCATCAAAACAGTTTTAAAAACACCAGCGTTCCGGATTTCTTTATTTTTAAAACCGCCTTGGCGCATTTGAAACAGGTTTTTTACTTCTGACTTAGTGACAGGCCAGTTACCGATACCTGGCTATAGACGTGTATACCACTGTCCACACCGTCACTTAACATCATGTGAGCTGTGGTCAACGCCAAGCTTGTCAACCATAAAAAAATACATGCCTATGGAAACAGATGTAAGATAAAGCAAGATGTTCAAAAACGTTGCTCTATTTTTAAAAGGTCAGGCCCCAAAAACATGCTCCAAAACTTTTCTTTTGTCACCAGAACTGATCGGCACTCCATCAGCGCCGGCGTTGGTAGCGGACAGCTTGACCGCTACCTCCCTCAGCCTCACATGGGAACCACGTAACCTTGCCAACATGAGCTACCTGGTGCAGTGGCGGTACGAAGAGCTACCCGGGACCTGGCAATACTACTCCAACACTAGTCACTCGGATAGATCCATCATACATGTGGAGAATTTGAGGCCCTATACTAAATATAGAGTAAGTATGTCTTGGAAAATATTAGGTCGCTTAGCAAGCTATGGAAAGAGCTAAGCTCGACGCTTCTCTGAGGGATCGTATCTGAAACGAAGTTATTTGCCAGAGAAGCATAATCACTGACACAGCTCAGCGTATTAGCAAGCTGAAGTGGAAGTAGACCAGTCATATCTGTGGCAGAACCGATAGACCTCAGAGGAGACGTGTTCTAGAATCTTCTTTATTCGTGCCTCTCTTATTGAAGGCCTATAAAAAGCTGCACTACAGACATACAGCACTAGTAACTATAGAGTAGCAGAGGAGTTTTCTGAAGCCCAGTATTTTACCAGCTTAACCTACCTACTATACGCTGTTTTACATTGTTTAATATCAATAAATTGATCTAAATATTTTTTTCATTATAGTTTTACGAGTTTTTTTTTTTTTTGCTGTGTTTGTCATAACCTTTAAGGCGCGGTCTGATCACGATTTAAAATTAGTTTTTTATCCGGTCACACCATGATCTATTTGCTATCTAAAACGGCTTTGTCTAAGGTCGAAAATCGTATATCATCATATTTGATGATGATGATGACTTTATGCTTGCGTTCATATTGTTTTTAGGCTTTATATTTAATTTATGGAAATATAAAAACAATTAACTGGTTAAAGTTTTAAAACACTAGTCTGGCTATACAACTCGCACAAAAAATATTTTGTTGTCGCTGAAAATTCAGAGTACTTCAATTCAAATGCTATTTTTGTTGCACAGTTTTTTTTTTAATGATCTAGATAATTTATCATAAATTTATTCGTTTAAGATTATTAACAGGTGTTTTTTCTATATGTAGTATTTCTTTGAATCTGATCAGTTTTTCGTCAAATTCGTCACATCACACTAAGCGTTTAAAAACACTTCTTTTGGTTAATTTCGCGATTGTACCGCGCCTTAAGGCGTGACAATTACTATACGTTTATCTGATTGTCTGTAATATATGACTGAAATAAGCTAGCACAGGACCGAGGCAGATGGCATAGCAAGAGAGAGGCCTATACCCAGCAGGGGGATAAGGCAGGCTGTGGATGATGATGATGAAGCTAGCAAAAAATATTAGCGCCGATTTAGTGTTGTAACTACAGCTTAACTAATATTTTTAATTCACTCGACCACTCGCTGCCTAAATTGAGGTGAAGTAGAGTTCTTCACTAAGCGATGAGAAACAAAACTATTTTTTGACTTGAAGCACTTTCCTTGATTTGTACCTGCACCGAGGTCTTAATTTAGGCCAGAACCTGGTTTAAAAGTTTAAATTTTTCGGATCTAATTAGGTTAGGTTGGAGTTCCACCACAAAACAACATCGTTTATTTATTTATTTTCAGTTCCGTGTAGCAATATTTCTGTCAGGGCGTGGCGGGGCCGTAGAGCCCGTTTACTCCGAGCCCTCAGTTGTGATCTCAACACTAGAAAGCGGCAAGCCCAGCTCATCGCCCTCTGCCCTTCGAGCCGCTGCACCCGATCCCAGTAGGGTTGCCATATCCTGGGAGCCGGGACAGTTTCCCAACGGACCTTTGATTTCTTATGTGCTGAGGCTGACTGATACGCAGCCTAACACTATTGATGCTCTTGAGGTGGGTCTACTTTTAACAAGTTTTTAACTTTTTGTTTGTTTAGGTCGCTGTATGTCTGTATTTAACACGGACTTATTGGCTTAAAAAAAAAGAAAAAAAGGTCAAATCTTCCAAGCTGAATTAGAACCTCTTTTATCACGGAGTTGAATTTTTACATGTTGGTCCAGTTCCGATAACTCCATAAAAAATATTTGGCTGCACCTTCTCACGGGACATAAATCATTGAATAAGTCTTTTAAAATGAAAGTGAGGTTTAGTACTTAATTTTTTTCCAGACATAATGATCCGCCAAAATACCGGATTTATTTTTATAGAAAGACATTTTTGTTATACAACAAACACTTTATCACGACATCCAAAACACGTAGTTAGAAAAATTTTACTCAAATTATGTTTCGTTTTGACATCACCCTACCTGATGGTGGTTAGTGATACCAAGACTGAGCTGTTCGCCCGTTGGTCAATATTACAGTTTGTTGAATTCGGCCAAGTATTTAAACTACGCCACGAGCGCTACTCTTTAATTCAAGAATTTAGCAGTCATGCGTTGCCTCAGCTTGTGATGAAAGCAGGTTTACTTCATCATGAGTAAGTGTGGTCACAGATAAGTCTACTTCCAGGATATGCCAGCGTCAAACAACACGTTGTTCTACATGTTTCAAAACCTGGCGCCGGTGCGGGAGTACGAAGTGTCAGTTGCAATGCGCAACGCGGTCGGCGAGGGCCCGCCCGCTGTCGTCAGAGTGTCCACTCCGCCTTTACCTATGTGTAAGTTTTACTAGAGCAGTCCTTAGCTTTATTTTTTACATGGACCGCCATGCACCTTCAGCCCTTCATACAAGCAATCAGGATTGCTCGACCAAGAAATGAAATGTTTCTTGGACCGACCACCAACGGTCTACTCCGCAGTCAATAGGATAAGTACCCACGAACTAGAGGAAAATTGGTTTGTCTCTTTTAGGACCATTTACAAAGTATTTGTCACCATTTTATTATGGATTTGTAGCAAAAGTTTTAGCAATTATAATATATATTTTTTCATATCTGCATGCTTAGCATGTGCACCGTGATAAGATTTTATCCGCGCTTAGACCTGACAAAGCTGGAATATGGACGCGTCTGTCTTTTTCTCGCGGGGCAAAAGGAGCTGATAAAATTATATCCCGGATCGTGTGCTAAGCCTGCAGTAATGACATATCATGACATATACCATGTCTTATATGTCATTTCTAAAGGGTAAACAAAAAACTTTTAAAACTGTTGCGATAACTTGCGGCTCACTAAGGCTCAATAAGGCATTTCAAGGTAAACTTTGGATGGAAACGAGACAATGAATAGAAGTTGTGATGTTTTCTTTTTCTTTCAGCCATTCCTAGTCAACAACCAATCTTAATTTTGGGCGGAGAACACAACGTTCTCGCTGCACCTGCTAACGACATGCTTTCAGTCCCTGTGGAGCTTTACAGTACAGAACACAACATAACCGGTATGTAACGTAAAAATTGCTATTAAATTATCTGTCTGATAGTCTTTCAGCCTTTGTGCTCTTCCTTGTAGGTAGATGTTTTTATCTGACTTCAAAAAAATTGTTTTATATTTTGTGTTTTACTGTTTGTTACCATTATGACTCCGTTGTTTATAAATCGATTTGGAAAATACTTTTTTATTTGAAACTAGCTGTGCCCCGCGGTTTCGCGCGCGTAGTGATGTAAAATGGTGATGATGATGATGATAAAAAGTATCCTATGTTCGTCTCCTGGTTCTAAGCTACCTCCCCACAAATTTTAACCAAATCAGTTTAGCCGTTCTTGAGTTATAAATAGTGTAACTATTTGAAATAATATACTTTCAGATTTGCCCCATACAAATATCATCGAAATTGGTTCAATAGTTTGATCAAAATAACTGGAAAAAATATGTCACCCAAGTAAACGATTTTACATTCCATTATATGATATTCCATTTCTAATTTAGTAATTTTAAACTCAAGTTTTTGAAATTGATAATTATTTTGCAACTTATTTTGATCCCATGTACTGATAATAAGGCATGAATTTTTTTCAGGTGTGAGTCTCGACCTATCGAGTAATTCACTCTTCACCTCCGTATCGAATGGATTCGTGTACCGAAGTGATCTATCCAAGAAGAGCGTTTCGAAGCCGATCTTAGTTCCAGAACCAGAACTTCGGAACCGAACGTTCAAGCCTTTGGATCTGTCGGTTGATTGGTTGAACCGCCATTTATATGTCTTGGGCGAGGTTAACTACACGAAAGAAGATGGAAATAAAACGTGGGAGATACTTCGATGTGATTTTGACGGAAAGAATCAAACTGTTGCTCTCTCAGGGTTTAATTCGAAGCCGATTCATATGGAAGTTGACGCTTATAACGGGTGAGTTTTTGATTTCTTTATGAGTTACCTACACGTAATTACTATGTTGCGGTCGCTATCTTTATTTTGACCATTAAAATTAATGTTATTACTTTGTTGACGGTTCTCCGACTAGGTACTGTGATAACTCAATATCGCCAGGCTGGGATGGTTATTTTTACACGTTTTTCTTACACTCTTGATAATAACTAGGTACATATATCCAAATCAATTTAATTAATCCCAGAAAGAATACTTTACCTTGAACTTTCCACCGTTACTGTTGTCGTAATGAGAAATGGGTGTAAATAAAATTTCAATATATGATTTAAAAAAAAAACGATGCCAGACTTGGAATTCGAGGGCTCAGAATCACAGAAAGGCGACTTCGATAAAATACAATAACTGTTTATTGATACCACAAAAAGGACACAACAAGAATAATTCGGCGGTTCTGCTAAGAGCAATATATTTGAGACAAGTGAATTATTCCGATGATCCTATCGTTCCAGTAAACCAATAATTGGTTATCAGACTGATTTTATATTTGTCTTATAAAAAAGCTGAGTATAATTATATTTATAGTCAGTTGTTTTTTTTTTTGTGGTTATCTCCTCTATTGAGCAGAGATGATCACCGAAAACAAAATTAAAATGTGTTTAAAGTTAAGGATGTCTTGCTAGACGGAGAGCTCACTATACTTTCAAATGACGTCACTTGTAAGTACGCCATACAAATTCCTTACTGAGATTCACTTTGTTTGAAAGGGGCAGAGCATCCATTCCTAACCCAATCACAAACTTTAAACGCTTTACCAGAACTTTATCCGCCGATTTAAATAACTTCTTCAGTAAACATACTACATTTAATTATATTTCTCACTGAGCCTAATATTTTCAATAATAAATATTGTTAACCAATCAAACAACTGTCCAAAGTATCGAGTAGCCTATTCCAGGGATCCAATCATTCCAGTGATCTATAGTTAAGACCAACCAAAACTGCACCAACAGAATGAAGTTAATCCCCTCCAACTAGATAAAGCGGATATGTTATGCTAGCCTGTAAATGTAATTTCTTATAGGTACTTATTTTACACCCTCCGAGGGCTCTATCGACTGGATTTGGCGAACATTTCCAACAACGGCGTCTATCATGATGTCAAAGCAGAGAGGATAGTGAACGACACGAATCTAGGAGCTTTCACTGTCGACCACGCTGACTTTAGAATTTTGATCGCGCATCTTACAAGGAACACTGTGTTAGCTGTCTCTCTAGACGGGTGAGTTAAAGACTACTTCCTTAAATGTTTGTAGGTATATTATATAGCTATCATTTCAGGTGTACAATTTTGTTTACTGAACATTCAAGCTTGGCTGCTCGTTCAATCTCAGTTCGTGTCCTCAGTACGAGCATGGTGGTGATTCCTGCGACCGGCTTAAATCGAGCCGTCCCGCCACTGCCTCGGTGTCCTTGAAAACAGTTCCCTCCATTGATTTACAAAGACATGGCGTTATCTAGTACAAGATTAACACAAAAGTATCTTGATTTTACCCACTTTTATTGTGGAATCTGGTGCCTGAATGAGTGGGTCTCCTTCGATAGTTATAATCTGGGTGTCTTCAAGTTGTGAGTGAATCGGTTTCTTCTAGGCAAGCGTGCTCCATCGTAGACCGCACCATCGCTTAACATCAGGCGAGATGGCGGTCAAACGCAAGCCTATAATTGAATTAAAAAAACTCACATCAATCAATCAAGTCGCTTAGGCTATTGGAGGTATTGGAGGAATCAAAAATACAAAACGCCCAAAAAACATTACTCTCTTTCTTGGGCAGTCGGATAAAAATTATTGTAATCCTCCTTTTGCAAAGAAAACACAGTTTTTTTGGAGGTTTTTCCGTTTAATTCCATGTTTTAATTTTATTACAGGCGAGAAGTATCAGACTTCCGCAGCAACACGCAAACCCCGAGATTCAAGTCGACCCGCTCGATTGCGTACGCCAGCGGACTGTTCTACTGGACTAATGGCAAGGAGATGTTGACGGAGGAGTATCACACACAAAGCGACAGCTACTTCCACAATGAATACCCTCTGGCATACAATAATAAGGATATCGAGATAAGACAGGTAAAAACCGGCCACATGCGAGTCGGGCTCGCGCACAGAGGGTTCTGTATCACCAAAAATACATAAAGAAGTTGAAAAAGACAACATCACGCCCAAGCAGTCACCCATTCACATACCAACCGCGCCCTACGTTGCTTCACTTGGTAATGAACATAAATTTGTCACCGTCTCGCACTTGGCCATTATCTATTATTTATTGTTTTACTTTAGACTGTGTACTATAATCATGCCCGATAGTTACAATCTGGGTGTCTTTAAATCGATAGTGAATCGGTTTCTTCTTGGCAAGCGTGCTCCATCGTAGACCGCATCATCGCTTAATGACAGGCGAGTTGGCGTCCAAGCGTATCTAAGTCTATTTTTAATATAAAAAAAAATATTACAAGTTTGACGCTTGTACGTATTACCGTTTTTACATTACAGAAAATACAAAAACACATTAAAAATATGTTTGT
The DNA here is from genome assembly GCA_932305915.1 of Agriopis marginaria. NCBI lineage: Eukaryota > Metazoa > Arthropoda > Insecta > Lepidoptera > Geometridae > Agriopis > Agriopis marginaria. The sequence continues at coordinate 7,944,372 of OW029926.1, forward strand.
TGTATTAAAGCAATTACAAAAATACGTACAAAAAATGCGTTTGTTGTATGGGGAGACCAGCTTTAGTTTTTACTTTTTGACTTTTTTATTATTTCTTAGTTAATGCGCCGTAACATTACATATTCTGTGAAAATTTCAAATGGCTGTCTATTACGGTGCGAAGGACACAGCCATTTAAAGATAGGACGGACGGATTTAAAGACAGAAAGACAGACGTACAGCGTAGGCTCAGTAATAGGGCCCCGTTTACACCCTTTGGGTACGAAACCCCACAAACTCTCTGATGGCACGTGGAAAGTCTTGGCTTCTTACGACACACTTGCACACAAATTTTTGTGTTTATAATATTAGTGTGATTTTTTGTACAGGTGCTAGTCGCTTTGCGGAGTTGTCAGCCGATCCCAGTGCCCGTAAACCCTCCGTTGGGTGTACAAAGTGTAATGGGAATCAACCGGGCGAAGGTATCGTGGTCTCCTCCACACCTGCTGGGTCATCAGGGCAGCGGAGCCTGGCAGCAGTGGACGTACCACCTGCGACTCACGCACGCCGAGTCGGGCGACGTTACTGATATGTAAGTATTGGAACATTAGGCATCATTTCGACACAATCAAATCAAAGAATCGATAGCCCGTTGGTCCAGTAGTTAGTGATCCTGCCTTCTGCGCTTGGGGGCGTGGCTTCGATTCCCACCTAGGACAAACATTCATGTGATGAACATTAAATGTTCATCACATGAATGTTGACAAAATGTTTGGAACAGCTGTTTTTTTCCTGATTTCAGGGACCAACCTTAGTAAAAGTTGTTTATAATGATGAGTATCATAAACCCATTTCAGCTTAGTTAGTACCTTCCGGCCTTTCAGCTTAGTTTAGTACACCCTATCCTACGCGGATAGGGTGTACCTACGTACGTACGTACGTGTATTACAGTATTTTTTTCTTTTACAGTGAGAATATAAAGGAATTTCTTTATATCGTCGAAAACTTGAAACAAGACGCTGAATATGTCATCAGAGTTGCTGCTGTTACTAAATCAGGTTCAGGTAAAATTCTTCCATTCTTACCTCATTAAAGACTTGGTTACAAGCTTTTATTAAACTTGCAATGTTTGTTAGTTTGTTTCTTTAGGTCAGAACTTGCAAGCTGAATTAAAAGCCCTCCTAACCGATTTTGCTGGAATTTAGCATACACCTTTAGTTTTGGTGACAATACAATATGCAATACGCAATACTGAAATATTTTTAAAAAGGCCGACAAAATAAAAACATATAATATCATATAAATAAAAGCTTGTTTAATATAAAGCATTTATACCAGCTCTCTTTTCTTCTTAGGTCCTTGGTCTACAGAATTCGTCGGTAAAACTTTAGCGTCATCGCCTACTACACTGCATAGCACATTACTCTGGTCCGGACCCGACGGACTATTGCAAACAGATTTGACCGGCGACAATTTACAAACACTGATCCATAGACATGACTTGAAGAACTTACAAATAACAGACATTTCGTGGTACCGAGACAAGTTGTATTTGGTTACAAATGCGTCGACAGTGATGTGGTATAACACTACGACTACAAAAAGTGGGATGATGCACAACATGGATAATGTTGGGAGTCTGGCTGTGGACTGGGTCGGGAAGAAGATTTATTGGTCCAATCCTAAACAGCAGTTGGTAAGTTGTTATTTGGTCTGCGTTGTTTAAATGTGGTAGGTGTGCACAGTTCCTTGACTGATTTTACGACTGCCAGACAACACGCAAGGTAAAACTATCTAAGATAGAAACTAAGAAAGGGTTTTTGATAACCGGCTACACTCAACTCGATTTTAATTTTTCTCAAATGATATTTCTCTGAAAGAGTGATCGACTTTTTGTTTATGTTACACTGGAATTACTCACGTATTGTCACAAGACCCAGCTTAATCAAGCTGGGTCTTGTGACAATAGTTTCAACCGCTTTTGGCGGTCTTTTTCAATGTGCGTGCGCGCGCGCTATTCTCGTTTTGCACTCAACGTAATTCCCGTGTAATATAAACAAAATGTGTGAAAACTACGTCAGTTCATACGTCCATACGTAATATTATCTACGTTCTCTCAAAAGTAAGGTTTTGTTGACATAAGAACGCCGTACGAGGTAATGGTAGGACTCTCTATTTTCCTTGGGGCAGTATCACTTAGCGACCTGCCTTAGCAAGGAGGGCAACCTCGAGGCTAATGCTTGATCTCCCTAAACAAGGTGTTAGAAAAAGACCGCACGTTTGTAGAAAAACATCTACCCATGCACATTGCACATCCCGTGCATGAGTTCATACACATTAGGCATTGCCGCATTGAACTTAGCCTCAAATTGTCTTAGATTTGTAGTGAAATCCTTTCGTCGCCCGATTGGATTCATAGTTTTGATGCATCTCATTGTAGATAACCCGAGGCAATTTCGACGGTTCAAACCGCGAACCGGTGCCAATAGTGACAGTGGCTAAAGAACTTACAATAGACTCACTGGGAGCGTATATCTACTGGAACACTGGACACGCGGTAGAAGCTGCCAGGCTGAATGGCGAAAACAAAATGGTTTACTATCCCGCTCAGTTGTTTAGCGGGAAACAAGGTAAGCATAGCTAAGTACAATGCCTTGCCACTAACTTATCTAGAGAGTTGAGTATGTATGCTCAGGTGTCTAAATAAAGTAAGTAAAGTAAGTGCCTCGTTATTTCTTTCGATGGTTTTCATAAACTGTCATGTCTTCAAATGATGCCACTTGGCAATGGCTATGCAATATTTAATGTGTTCCAAACTTTCAAAACTTCAAGAAGTTTTTTACAAAACGCCCTTATATTTTTCAGTGATGGGCCTGACAATGGATTTGGAAAAGAAATGGCTTTACTGGCTGGTGAGAAGTTACGACGGATCTGAGCTCCATAAAGCACCAACCGCGGACACCATAGCGCCCGGTGTCAATGAGGTTTGTGACTCTACTGTTGTAACATTTCTATACCACATTTCTATATTTATCACAGTTCTGGCTATTCGCACTTCTGGTTTTTAATCAAGAGAATTAGTATTTATGGCAACAACACGAAAATATATGTTTCACTTCATTATATTACTTTCCTACTCTCGAGCATGTTCATGAACACTTCATCATTATCAGCCTATCGTGTTCTTACTACTGGGATACAGACCGTCTCTCAGAGAGAGAGAGAGGGGGGGGGGATAGGCCCTAATCCATCATGCTGGCCCAGTGCATATTGGTGAATGTAATATGTTTTTTAACTATTGAGGTTCTTGGACATACCAGTTTCCTCACAATGTTACCCTTCACCGTTTTGAGTAATGGCATCGAAACGGCACATAATTTATTCAAGTACTAAATAAGCCTTTGGTGCAGGGCCGAGGATCGAACTGGGTGCCGTCAGATTGTAAAGTGCACATGCTAGCGTTCAACCACCTTTGGTCATACGACGAACACTTGATCCATCTATTACACAATTTTGAGAAAATAATACTATGAGGCGACGTATTTTTCACGTTGGTGCCGAAACTCTTATACCACCCTTACGTGGTAAAAAAATCACCTGTACTACAAAATTTTATGAAAAGAATACTATGAGGCGGCATGTATTTTTCACGTTGGCTCCAAAACCCTTACGTGGTATGTTCGGTTGCAGATATCCGGCACCCTAGTGCGTCAACTGTCTGGCTCTGCGACGCTGGGCTCGCTGTGCTACTTCAGCGGGCGGCTGGTGTGGGTAGCAGACGCACGGCGAGCAGTCGTTTCAGACATGGCGGGACGATACACGGCGGATTTACTGCCTGGAGTGCACGTCATCGCTGTTAGAGACCCCACGCTCCACGCTCATAGCGGTGAGTGTCTTGTTTGAACATTGTCAGAGGAACGATACTCTATACAGACGTACAAATCGACGTGGAGCCTGAACATGGGTAACACAAAAAAAAACGTAACAAAATAAATAATAGGCATGATGACTAATATTTAATTAATTACAAATAACCGGCTTAGCGATTAATTTAACTAAATACATTACACATACTGAAAAAATAATTTAATTTGGCTGATAAATCTCTGAGATATGAGTGTTTAAAGTTTTAGGTGGGGATAGAGAGGGGATGCTCTATCCCTTTCTCGCAAAGCGTGTGTTAGTATAGCATTTGTATGGCGCACCTGAGCCTTGACGTCATAGCTCAGTATAGTGCGCTCTCTGTCTAGCATGAAAATAAAATGCTTATATCTTATTTATTTTTGAACTAATTTTAATTTTGTTTTTGTTGATGTGCTCTATTTATGATCAGCTTTTTTATGAGGTAATAAAAAAATATTAGTCATCATGCCTATTGATTGAATCAGGCGTTACTTTGCGGAAGTTCATTTTTAATTTGTATATGACGAATTGCTAGTGTAATTCCGCTTCTAATTGTAGATGTGGAATTACACTAGAAATTCGTCATATACAATTTACAAAATAAATTACTATGTTGGCTACGTTGGCTATATAAGCTCTAAATAAAGTCCTACACTCTCACTCATATATAAATTACTTGCTGATTTCTTTTCAAAATCTATCAAACTTAACCGTGAACCAGGAAAGACTAGCCAAAAAACTGTCGACGGTTTTGTTATTTTATATTTGTGCCGAGTCTATACCCTAAAATGTATCTACTTCATACTAGTGAAAATTTGCCGCCACATTTGTATATCACAAAACGTTGGAGAAAAAGGGCACAAAAAAAGACAATAAAAAGAAAAAATACCTTAAAATTTCCCTTTACTTTACCGACGGTGACGGTTGTTCGATATGTTGGATTTTCGGCTGTTGATTTGGAAATATCAATAATTTTGTTTGAATGCTTACTAATTTTGAAATTGGTTTTTTATTGATAATTTCTTATGGAAGAGTGGTCAAAAGAGCTGGTTGAACATTTTAATTGCCATGTTAAGTTTTGGTGAAATTTGCTATAAGTATTAAGTAGGTTGTCTATTTTGGATTTTAGAGTCGCTGATAGCCATCCCCGAGACGATAAATGCGTCGTCGATAGCGGTAGTGGGCGGGTGGGATCGGTTCAACGTGACGTGGGCGCCCGCGCAGCGAGTCAACGTCAACAACAGCCGAGTCTTCTACGACGTCAGCCTGGACTTCTCCGAGCAGAACAAGATAGAGGTACGAATCATCATCATCATCATCAGCCAGATGACATCCACTGCTGAACAAAGGCCTCCCCCTTTAGCCTCCACACTGAACGACAGCCTGCCTTTTGCATCCACTGGATGCCAGCGACTCTCACTATGTCGTCGGTCCATCTAGTGGGAGGCCTACCTACGCTGCGTCTTCTGGTTTGTAGCCTCCACTCCAGAACCTTTCTTCCCCATCGGTTATCGGTTCATCGAGCGATGTACGAATACGAATTGTAACTTTTTATTTCATTTTCTGAAACGCTTTTACATTGTCACATGTATTGTGTAAAGTATACATAACTATCAGTCAATGACAATGCTAAAGCGTTTCTGTAAAGTCAGTCTAGTATAAGCTATATGGCACCAAACATGGCTAGGCTAGTCTCTTTGTGACTCGGAAAAGATGACAAATATAGTTAATATAGGCTCGAGAGTTTGCTAAATATGTCCAGCAGCATTGATTCCGATCGATGCTCACACCTTCTTATTCTTATTCGAGATGGGGGCGATAAGTCCAGCACTGACGTCCCGCTTGGAGTGTATTGTGCATTTCCCTCTACCAGCACTTACGCGAGCCAACCCAACTCTTTGAAGAGTGGCGTAGATGGTAGTGTAAATAATGATGATGAAAAGCAGTCTACATTTTACTCTTTTTCCTCAGAAAACGGTGGAAGTGCCGTGGGTGGAGGTGGAAGGCAACGTTGCGCCGTACAGCGGACTAGAGGTGACGGTGCGCGCTCACACGGCGTGGGGAGGAGGCGGCGCGGCACGTGCGCGTGCGCACTCTCCCTCCGCGCCCCCCTCCGCGCCGCGACGCCCTCGTCTCTACCTGCATCCAGCTCACAGGTAACTTAATCAATCAATTCATCATATACAGCCGCACTCAAAGACGTTACTTAAGTTGAGGAATACTTAATATTGCTCTGTCAACTTCTCGTTGACGGAAATTGTCACACATGAAAACGAGACAGAGCAATTTTAAGTATTCTTTAACTTAAGTAACGTGTCTGAGTGCGGCTGTTAGTATGACACTATTAATTGTAATACATTTTTGATGATGAAGCCGAACTAATTCCTTTGGCTCCTTATGCACTCCCAAACAAAACACCAAAATACCGCGAAAACCAACGTCAAAATCGAAATGTCAAAAAACGATCACAACGACCTATATCGCGAGGCGAGTTAAAAGTGGCAGTTCACGATGGCATTTTTAGCTTTTTTCGACATAATGGTGAGTCAAAACAGGTAAAAATGCAACTACATATTGGTCACACATTCCCAAAACGAACGCTATAGGTATGTGATCGTGATTGGCATTTGTAACATTTTTGCCAACAAGGGGCTATCCGAATGCACCTTTTGAACTATTCGACCAAACACTCGCATTCTTTAGTCTTCCCGTGAACATGGTAACTGCTTTAAATTATCGGGAGCTCCTTCCACACCCTTACCACGATAAATATCCCGTTAATAATCATATAACTGTAGTGTGATAATTTTAAAACAGTGTTTTACAACTTCGAGTCTCGAGTCTTGATACTTGTCCTACGTATTGGGGTATGTGAATAAATGCCAAAGTCAAAATTAAACCATACCTTCCAGTGGCGGACCTCTCTCGGCTACGTTCCGATGGTCGGCCCCGGCGCGCCCCAACGGCGTGGTGCGTGGCTACGAGGCACAGTGCTGGACGGTGGCGCGGGGCGCGGCTGGCACGCGCCGCTCCGCCTGCGCAGACGCACGTCTCTTGCCTTCCCACACCCAACTGCTGCTCAGAGACTTGGCGCCGGGATCTGTTTACTACTTTCAGGTGACTGTTTCTAAAGGTAGCATTCCGATCTTGGCGTCCGCCAGACCCTATTTTTAGCAAAAGACAAAAAAAGAACAGCATATTATTGGGCAAACATTATTCAGTTCTGTGCCAAATTTCAAGTAAATTGCTTTTATAGTTTCTGAGAAAATTGGCTATGACTTACAGATAAACAGACAGCGGAGTCTCAACCCCAGGGAAAAACTCCCTTAGGCTGAGACTTACCCTCATATTCATAGACTTAATAAAGGTCACTCGAATCCTCACGTCATCTTCAACTGATGTTTTTTATATGTCTAAACACTACTTCAGGGTGGCGTGAGGTTTTGAGGTACCTTTTTTTACGTCTATGAATATGACTGTTAGAAATTGCCATTTTGGTTCGGAGCTCTTAAAAAGAAGAAGGATTTGATCGTGAGGTGAAAATGGAGAGATCATTGACATCACAAGACGTCCTTAGCATACATTCCTTATCGCCTCGAGATAAATTAAAATCACTAACCAAGTAAACAAACACTAATTTTAATCAATAACTGCGAGCTATTGAGAGCACAATAAATCATATTATTGCGCGGTGAACTACGATGTCTTCAGCTAGGAATTAATCTATTTATTTTATCTGATACAAATTAATAATTAAACACAGGAATGCAAAAAAACACCGGGCAAGTGCGAACCGGACTCGTTCATCGTGGGTTCCTTACCAAAAAAAATTTTTTGTTTCTTTCATACAGCGGGATCTATAGCGCGCACACTTTGCCAGTGTTTATTATTTGTAGTTTTACTTTAGAGTGTTCATAATCATGCCCCTTTTTACGCTTGTACTTAGGCTAATAAAGCTAAGACAAAAATAGTTAAAGAATACATTTGTGTGGCGACCTGTCTGTATTTTTTAATTTAATATTATTTATCAGTTAATCCGCTTCATATTACATATCCTGTGAAAATTTCAATTAACTATATATTACAGTTACAAGTAAATAGCGCTTTAGAGATTTTTTTATTTTATAAAAACAGCTAAATAGTGACTAATTATTCAATGTATCAGTAATCTAGTTATTTATCATTGTATGTTTTCCAAATAAAATAAATAGGTTGGGCAGACAGTGTAGTCTGTAGTAATACGGTCTCGTTGACACTTTTTGGGCACGGAACCCTAAACAGGAATTAGAATTTAATTTTCTCATATTCTCTCCAGGTCCGTGCAAATACTGACGCTGGTTACGGCCAGTATTCGGAAGTGGTGAATGCTTCATCGGACGAAATCAACCCAATTCCCAGAATCATGGTGTCGTCCCAAGAGTCCATCAAGATCCTCGACTTGGATACCGGAGAAGCGGAGACCATACCCAAAAGCACTGGCATTCCGATAGACTTTGCGATATCCATCGAGGAAAACATAGTGTACTGGGTCAACAATATGCAGGAGATATTTTCTTCAAGAATCAACGGCAGCGGGCATTACAAGGTTAGACTTTTTTAACGTGAAATTTAATTTCGTGTCTGGTATTGAGAAATATATGCAGCGAGTGATTATACAGCAAGAAACCAAACACTCCCAAAAATAAAAACACCGTCGTGACACTAAGACTAAAAAAAACAGGCCGACAAAGGAACAACATTCATGTGTCGTTTGTTGTATCTAAACCTATGTTTTTGACACAGTTTTGCACTTCTGTATTGTACTAGATACCTGGGCAAACTTAGTTTTTACATATACTTATTTCACTTTTGACAAACAAAACATTGACATTCACCAACATGCACTGGACCATCATGGTAGATTACGGCCTATCCTCTCTCTCTCTCTCTGAGAGAAAGCCTGTGTCCCAGCAGTGGGGACATGATAGGCTGATAATGATGATTATTATTTCACTTTTGACAAACAAAACATTGACATTCACCAACATGCACTGGACCATCATGGTAGATTACGGCCTATCCTCTCTCTCTCTCTCTCTCTCTGAGAGAAAGCCTGTGTCCCAGTAGTGGGGACATGATAGGCTGATAATGATGATGATTATTACACTTTTGAGCACATTCATCAAATACTCAACGTATGTTTCTAGTAAATTTTCAGTTGCATATTTTTCTTTTAGAAATTCAATTCCATTATCTAGAAAGGTGTCTAATTCATTTTTCTTACAGCTAATAACAACTAATGACTCTGCAAGCAGTATCTGCGTGGATTGGATCAGTCGTTCCATGTACTTCACCCAATCTGAACAAGATTCGTTCGTAATGTACCGCGCTTCGCTCACGTCAAGCGGCGGGCGGCCTCACGTGAGTCGCGTTTTCTCACGTCCGCGACCCCTCTACAGCCTACAAGTAGCGCCATTGCACCAGTGAGTATTATACTACCATCTGAAACAGAAACAACCATCATAAACAACTGAAGCCATAGCGGTACATGACATACTCAAAACATCTTCTTTCTAGATTGAATTCTCATTTAATTGGGGTTGACCTTATCCCTTTTCTCCATTCAGCTCGATTTTTGCTAATTCAGGTGTTATGAGACCTTTGTTAACCGTCGTCCACAAAGTGGCGGGTGTTCGTCCACGAGTACGTTTTCTAGTTGGAAAGGCTAGGGCAAGCTTTACTATATGGCGTTCTGGGCGTCTTTAGATGGGACCGAACCACCGTTTATCTCTGATTTTGTCAGCTATCGGGGCAACCTTGAAATGTACTCGTTTTTACTCATTACGAATTTTGTCTAGTTAAGTAGTGTGATACCGTATGACCAGCGTAGCATACGCATTATTATTGTGTGCAATTTGTTTAGATGGAGTTTGTTGACCGCCCAACACTCTGACCCATATAACGTTAGCCTAGTCTAGTCCGATGTAATATTATTCGTCACACTGATAATAAAAATACGAAAATAAATCTGTCTTTCTGTGATTATCTCTTTAATAATTTCTGTGATTTTTGTTACCTTTTAAAAACTAAAGACTATAATCCAGAAAATAGTAAAATTATAGGTGTGTAAATCCGCGTAACGCAGCAGTTTTCATAATAATAGTGACGGTTATTTGCAGATCCTTATTCTGGTATGAAGAGAGCGGACACCCGGGACTTGGCACGCTCATGATTTCACATATCGATGGTTCAAACATCAGACCGTTTTTCAATAGCACTGAAAATTTAGATCCGAAAGATTGTAACTGCCCAGAAAACCCTCAAGTAGCGAGGAGCTTTGTAGTAGACATGACTAAGGGCGACAACTACGAACTTTACTGGATAGACCCGTGGACGCACTGCATCATGGCGGCCGACATGCAAGGCTGCGAGTGCCGAACCGTATTTAATGCGACCGAGAAAAAAAAACACGGCTTCACGCCGATGTCGATCACAATCGACAGCAAATACGTTTATTGGTACAATTCGACTGAAAGGGAAATATACTACACGAATAAGTACAAAACCGCTAAAGTAGACCATGCTAAAATTACATACGGGTACAAGATAATGGCGCTGGATCCGAGTAATCAGAAATATCCACCGAGGCAGTGCTTATTCCCGAAAGTGCAAAGCCTACAACCACAGATAATATCTAACTCGGCGAGTAGTATAACGTTAAAAATGCCCCCAATAGAGAAGCCAGATATATCGATATGTCGCGATATCAAATATGAAATGTGTTTGCCAGAATACACAATTTTCTACCGCGATGGGACTGATAGCGATACCTCGACGTGTCACAAGGAGTCTTGTCATTCCGTTATGAGTTCTAGCTCAGAAGTAATACTGAGTGATCTAAAACCTTTCACAAATTACATGGTGACAGTGGAGGCTACAAATTACTACGCGAAACTACATGGATTTAAGCCTATCGTTGGAGCTCCCTTTGTTCTGAAGACTGCTGCAGAAGGTAAATACAACTTTCGGTACTAACTTTGCAGACGTAGGCACACAAAATGTGTGCCTACGAAAAGATGCCACCCTTCCCTATTTTCCTTTCCTACAGAACTTTTCCACTTCATCTTTCCATTTATACTTGGGACGCCCGACGGGGCTTCGAACCTCCGGTAGCCCCAAGTAAGCCCTTTTTACGCGATTCTCTCCAGATGTCCACACCAGCGGAGTCTATATGGGACTTTATTTTATCTTAGATGCTGGGCTCCGCCACCAGCCGTTCAATCTCTTGGTTTTTACGGGCCCTACAACTGCCGTCTTCCCGCAATTTTTCTGAGCACCTTGCGCGCTGCCACTAACACCTTTTTTGTAAATTCTAAATCCAATATGGCGGACTCCCAAAGATCATGGGGACCAGTTATTTTTTATGTGCCCTCATGATATGGATATCAAATGAAAGGGTTTGCTAAGAATAAAGCATAAACCTTGTTTTTATAACAATATTTTATTTAGTTCTCCATTTAAATTTTGACAAGAATAGAGAACATACAAGTTAAATATTCTGGGTTTCCTGAGAAACGATCTGCATTAATTTAAGATTTAAGAGTAATAATACCCTTTGAGCGTCTTCTATCACGCTGGCGCGTTTTTTTATCATATTCGGAAATATTGAAATGTGCAAGCGAGATAGCGGACGCTATCGGCTGGTATATAATTATATCTGTGATATAATTCCAGCACCGAAAGCCCCTGAGAACGTGTCAGTGGTGATGCTGAACCCAGAGCTGGCTCGCGTGGAGTGGCCTCCCGTGCCAGGACTCAAGTACGAGGTGCACTGGCAGTCTGACCACCCCAATAAGTACACAGGTACCTCTACTTTCATATATAATTCAACCAATGGTACCCGAAATAAGTACTGCAGTTTCGTTGACAGGTCACGTGACAACGAAATTCACAGGACGTGCTCTAAAAAGATACAAGAGTTTTGGAGCCTACATGAAAAAATACGTCAAATCAAATCAAATCAAAATCAATTTATTTGTGAGAATATTGTCTTAGATGATGGTATACAATAATGTGTTACAAGTATTCTACCTTATTAAGGTGTTTTTTGCCGGTTATGGTCTGTCTAAACTCTAAAGTATATAATTTGTTTCTTGAAAAAAATCTCATGATATTATTTCCCTAAAAACTTATGTATTTTCGAGTGTTCATCTATCTATATGTATAAATCGATGTGTGTTTGTCCCCATGGACTCAAACGGCTTGACCGATTTTGACGGAACTAACACTGGCAGATAGTTGATGTTATAAGGAGTAATATCCGCGGGGTACAGCTATTGTGGAATAATGGTGGATAATTATTTATCAAGTGTTCGAGCTCTATCGTAGACTACATCATCGGTTAACAGGCAAAGTCAGCAAAGTGGCGGTCAACCGCAAGTCTATTATTCAATAAAAAAACTGAAAACAAAAATTTGGAAAAATAAAAATTTACATCTGCCTCATGATGTTGGGTTATGTTTTTGCCCTAGGGCCTTACGGACAACAGCTAATTGCGCAAACGTAAACCATATCGCGCCCAGATACTGTTTGCGGTCGCGTGATTTTCCAACTGAGCGGATTAGGTGCCGCAATTAGCTGTTGTCCGTAAGGCCCCAGGGCAAAAACATAACCCAACATCATGAGGCAGATGTAAATTTTTATTGCAAATAAGTCCGCATTTCACTACCAACTCGCCTGTTTGTAAGCAATGATGTGGTCAAAGAACGCAGACTTAGAATATAATTATCAATTCACTCTGACCTTGAAAAGGTCCAGATTATATCTCTCAGGAAACAAGATGGTCCATCATCATCACTATAACCTCAACCGCCTTCTGACCAACGGGAGAGAAATAGGGTAATATGTTATTCTCACTCTTTCTCTCCCGTTGGTTGGACGGCGGTCCGTCAACCGAAGCCACACGTTTGTTAGCTACTTAAGAAAACTGCCCGTCCCCAGAGCAATACAGGCGCGAAGTACAACGCGGGGAGGAAGGCTGCGTGAAAATGAACACAACTGCGAACACGACGTACCGCGTATGGGTGCGCGCGCGCTCCCCACACTCTGCCGTGCCCGCCAACTCGCCGTCAGTGCTGTTCACCACCTACGCAAACCCCGCGCGCGTCGCACTGCGAGCCGCCGAGCCAGACAAGCTGCGCGTCGCCTGGACGCCGCGGCGTTACTACCAACTACATCAGTCAGTATACTACAACACTTCTACGACATACTAACATCAAGGATATAGACTAAGAGGAAAGACAATAGCGGAACATTAGAGCGTAGAAAATTTGCCTAAAAACGGTATAAACTTAGATGGCACCGCAATTTGAGCGTGCTATAGGTTGTCTCAAACTTTTGAAAGCGCTGCAGTCAGATAGCGTATGAAAGGGTACTACAAATTACCGTAGCGCTAGTATCGCAGTCAAGTTTCGCAACATTTCAAGAGAAGCGCTACCCATACCAGTACATGGTCCTTTTCTTTATTCTCTTGAAATGTTGCGAAACTTGACTCGAAACTACGCTCTAAAGTTGAAATAATCTTATGATGATGATGATGAAATAATCTTATAACTTTACTTGACAGGTGGTTTGACAGTATGATAGAATGTAACGTGATTTGAAATATTGAATGGGACGTCAAGGAACTAAATTAAAGTTTGTATATGTCGAATTTCTAGTGTAATTCCGCTTCTAATTGTGTTTCGGAATTACACTAGAAATTCGACATATACACATTAAAAATGGACTTCCGCAAAGTAACGCCTGATTCAATCAACTAACTAAATTAAAGATTTACATTTTGCGGCGAAAACATATAGCTAAGCGCTACTATGAAAACTAGTCTGTTAGTGGTGGTTGTCAAGTGCCATGCTATTGGAAAAGGACTATAACTATATAGAGATACGCGGAAAGGGTGTACTAAGCCGAAAGGGGTCCATAGTACATCATTAAATAGGGAGTGATGGGCTGGGTCCGAAATTTTCGTAGCACTTTTAATTTGTCAAAGTGATTGCATGTTTATCGAAAATCCCGGACCCTGGTGGTGGGCTAGGCGAGAAGCAGGACGAGTAACACAGCCATACTGCGTCTCTGCCTACTTCCCTCGCCACTAACTTGTTGAGTTTGCGGCAACAGATATGCTACAGGGCACTGCTTCCCTAACTTTAGCACGCACGTAACGCGGTGCGTTAAGTTAACCTTTAAAAATTTGACCTCTATCTCCTAGGGAATAAAGGCCAACTTTTAGAAGTTAACGCGCCGCGTGTTTGAAGTTATGGAATCAGGGCCCTGGTAAAATGTGCAGCTTAGTAACAGATTGCTCTGTATCGCAGGGTCTCAGTGCAGTACGCCGAAGTATCAACACCCCCGACAGAGTATTGGCACGAATGCGTGAATGTGTCGCGGAACGAGTGGGTGGCGAGCGGGCTACGTCCCAAGACGTCGTACCGGTTCCGACTGAGCTTGAAGTACCGCGCAGACACACCGCCCTTCCACTGGCCAGACAACGGCATATTTGAGACACTGGGTACGTTGCTAATAACTAGGAAGATAGACTAAGTGGAAAGACAATAGCGGAACATTAGAGCGGAAATTTGCCTAAAAACGGTATAAACTTAAGATGGCACCTTGATTTGAGCGTGTTATATTTCAAGAGAGTAAAGAAAAGCGCCATCAGTAGATGGCGATGGATCCCATACCAGTAGTATGGGATTCGCTTCTCTTGAAATGTTGCGAAACTTGACTGCGATACTAGTATCGCAGTCAAGATACTAGTATCGCAACGGTAATTTGTAGAACCCTTTCGTACGCTATCTGACTGCAGCGCTTACGGAAGTTCGAGACAACCTATAACACGCTCAAATCAAGGTGCCATCTAAGTTCATACCGTTTTTAGGCAAATTTATGAGCTACGCTCTAATGTTCCGCTATTGTCTTTCCTCTTAGTCTATCTTCTTTGCTTATAAGAACCTTTCTGATTGCGTGTCACGCATGCGTGGCTGTGTCACGTAACAATTTGTGATGCGCGAAGAACGTATTTTTTTATTGTTTATTTGATGAATTAAGTGACTAATGAGCAGTCAGGTTACCTGATGGTAAGCAATCAACGTCGTCTATGGATACCTGTATCACCAGATAAATCACAACTAGCTACATTGCCGACCCTTTAAGAATCTATTAACTCGCCTGTTGAAGAACCCAATGTTGTAGCTTCTCGGAAACACCGCGGAAGATAGCTCATTCCACATTTTGCAGGTTTGAAGCAAAAATGTCGCGTGAATCGCACAGGTGCGTTTTCCACCGAATGAGCTTTCTGACGGTGGCAGCTAGTGCGATGATAAAACTATGACATCGGCATCAAATCATACTGTTCTTCAGAACACTCCCCGTAGTAAATGCGATAAAAGATACTGAGGAACCAACGTCTCTGCACATGTTGAGCGGTTCCAAGACGCGGTATTGGTTTTGGTTGCCATTGTAGTACCCAATATAGATCTGTGGTAGTACCGAGTCAGCGCCCCTCTGTATCCTTACAATACGGCAATGATTTTTGAACTAAATCGTTGGACGTAGGTGAAAGTGTAGATAATGATGAAAATAATTGTACCAGCGCCACGGAGTGTCGCCTTTCAGTTGTCGGTGTGCCTTGGTTATGTGAAACTATAATAGATTAAAAGTACTATTATAGTTTCATATGCCACAATTTTTGACTTCGATGTTAATATTTGCACGTCAGAAATGAACGAATGTCAAATTCAGTCTGGCAAACAAACTAATTTCATTTCAGTTTATAACTTTAATAAGTAAAAAAAAATGAATAAAAAATATAGATGGTAGATGGATGGTATAAAAAAAATTGTTATGTATTAATATGGATTAGATCTACTTTTGGTCACCATCTCGCCTGATGGTAAGCGACGGTGTGGCCGAGGATATAACACGTGTATCTAGAAGACATCTATGCACTCTAGCCTTGAAAATGTCTAGATTGTAGTTCTCAGGAAAAAAGGAGAAATAAAAAGAGTAGCCTACCATAGGTTAATAAATAAATAATAATAAATATTCGGGACATTTTTTGCACACGTGGTCATCGGACCCCAAACTAAGCAAAGCTTGTGATATGGCTGCCAGAGACTGATATACATTCATATATAGTTTTAAATACATATTTATACAGATATTTATAACCAGATATAGACGAGCATGCACTCGGCGCTCGCTCGGTTCTTCCCGATGTACCTATGCTGAGAACCTATCACACAGATAACCTCTGCGAGTTTTTTTGGTGACAGTCAACATGTAATATTATGTCATAAGTAAATTAAAAATATATACATATATTTAAAAAAAACATAAATGTTTGTCCTAGGTGGGAATCGAACCCACGCCCCCAAGCTCAGAAGTTAGGTTCACTACCAACTGGACCAACGGGCTATCAATAAGTCCCTTAATAAGTTGTGATGTGTGCAGGGACAGTGCCGGGCCCGCCGGGCAAGGCAACCTTGAAACTGATGCCGGACACCAGCCTGGTGCGCGTGCGGTGGCCGGAGCCCGAGCCGCACGGCGCTCCCGTCACTGCCTACCGCGTCTGGGGCCGCCCTACTAACAGGTACTACTCTTATTCTTATTCGAAATGGGGGCGATAAGTCCTGCACTGACGTCCCGCTAGAGGTGTATTGTGCATTTCCCCCTACCAGCACCTACCCGAGCCAACCCAACTCCTTGAAATACCAGGTACTCTCTTATCATAATGAATCACGTGTCTACGTTAAAATGTTCACCCGCCGATAAGACATGTTTGTTTTGGTGATAGTCAAGTCATCATCATCAGTTCAGCCATAGGACGTCCACTGCTGGACATAGGCCTCTCCCATCGCTCTTCAAAAGGGCCGGTTGGAAGCGGCTTGCATCCACGGTCTCTTTTAGATCGTCTGTCCATCTTGTGGGTGGACGTCCTACGCTGCGCTTACCGGTCCGTGGTCTCCATTCCAGAACGTTTCGGCCTCATCGGCCATCTGTTCTGCGTGCTATGTGCCCTGCCAACTGTCACTTCAACTTGCTAATCCGGTGGGCTATGTCGGTCACTCTCTTTTCATAATGAATCACCTGTCAACGTTAAAATGTTCACCCGCCGCTAAGGCCGTTTGTTTTTTGATAGTTAGTTATAGGTAGATTAGTAAAATTATAGGTTTAAAACGTAAAAAAAAAACACGCTTGCTCACTTTGACATACGACTTTGTTTAACAGAGACACGCATCCCAACACCAATATAACGCAGAACATGAGCAAGATGTTACCTTCCAATCTGCCGCCCAACGTCAACGACGAAATAAAGGCGCTAATTATCAATGAAGGCCTGGAAATGCTGCACAATGGAACTGGTAACTAACTTATTAATTAACTAAACACATCACGAAATCACATCATGAAATAGTTTATTGTAATAGGTTCAAATAACAAAAGAAACCAAAATAGAAGGCTAAAGCAAGAGATCCGCTTCGCTTCACTCTTTAGACTTCTTGATTGATTCTTAGAATGGTTGCCTGGAAGAGATCGCTTTTAGCGATAAGGCCGCCACTTGTGGCACTAGCTCGTAAGTGTTTTCTATCGTGTTGTAATTTTTATTTCTGGTGTACACACTAAAGAGTTTCTATCTATCTATCTATCTACTTTTAACCATGTTCAACGGAATTTGTAAATGTTATGTTTGAAGTGTTGTTCCACGCTTTTACATAGTAAACTATGTAAATGTTATTGACAATTTAAAAATGTTTCGACCAGCTGGGATTGAACCTGTGCCATCGCGTATACGCCCCGAGCGCTCTTTCCGCTAAACTAGGGAGTTAAGAAACTGACGTGGTTTTCACACATTTTATTTATATTACATGGGAATTACTTAATTAGGCCGTCCTTTTCAAGGTAAATGCACGCGCGCGGCTGCGTCTCGCTTGGCACTACCCACTAAGACTACTAAGATTGCACGGTACAACAATATTTTCTCTTGTGTCATACTCCAGGGATGAAACTGAGGAATATGTTTGTACAGACAAAACGCCGCCCGCTTTTCATCTATACTATAATATTATAAAGAGGAAAGATTTGATTGTTTGTTTGCATTGAAAAGGCTCCGAAACTACTAAACCGATTTGAAAAATTCTTTCACTGACGGGAAGCTACACTATCCCCGGGTGACATAGGCTATTATCTATACCCGTGCGAAGCTGGGGCGGACCGCTAGTCTTACATATTTAGGTATAACTAACCAAGTTGCACAATTCCAGAGCCGTACTGGCTGATCCGCCCCGAAGACTTGCATGGCGAGTATTCTGTGCAAATGCAGGGAAAGAACAGCTACGGGTGGGGCCCGCTGTCCCCCCGCGCCGAGTTACGGTACCCCGCGGGGCGTGCGCCCTCCGCCACTCTTGCACTGGCCCTGGCAGCCATCCTGGCGCTACTGCTGGCAGCTGCCGCTGCTGTCTTCTATGGTAACTACACCTTATACTCATACTATTTATTCTATTTTTATTCATTTACTAGCGACCCGCCCGCCCGGCTTCGCACGGGTGTAATTTCCATGTGAAGCCGGGGCGGGTCGCTTGTTATATATATAAACCTTCCGTGAAAAATTATCTAACTGATGGTGAAAACCGCATCAAAATCCGTTTTGTGGTTTAGGAGGAGTTAGCGGCCATAGAGACACACAGACAGACAGACAGAAAGACGCGGAAAGTGACTTTAATTTATACTATGTTTATGATCGCCCGTTGGTCCAGTTGGTAGTGAACCTACCTTCTGAGCTTGAGGGCGTGGGTTCGATTCCCACCTAGGACAAACATTTATGAACATTTGTGTTTGTTCTATATCTGGGTGTTAAATCTATTTAAGTATGTACATGTTTAAAATTATATATGTATGTATATCAGTCTGGCAGCCATATCACAAGATTTGCTTAGTTTGGGGTCAGATGACCGTGTGTGAAAAAAAATTACCCGATATATATATTTATTTATAACAAAATCTAGTCACATGTCGCAGTGTATCATCATCATCAGCCAGAAGACATCCACTGCTGAACATAGGCCTCCCCATTTAACATCCGCACTGAACGAAAGCCTGCCATCTGCATACACTGGATGCCCACAACTCTCACGATGTCGTCGGTCCATCTAGTGGGAGGCCTACCTACGCTGGGTCTTCTGGTTCGTGGTCTCCACTCAAGTACCTTTCTACCCATCGGTTATCGGTTCTTAGAGCGATGTGGCCTGCCTATTGCCACTTTAACTTGCAAATTTTAATAGTAGGTCGGTGAATCTAGTTCTTCGGCGAATATCCTCGTTCCGAATTTTATGGCGCAAAGAAACTCTGAGTTAGCTCTCTCCATTGCCGCTGTGCGACTCTGAGGTTTTCCAAAAGGCCAGCATGTAAGAACCAGGTCTCAGTACCATATGTCATCACTGGCAACACACACTGGTTAAATACCCTTGTCTTTAGGCACAATTTATGCATAATCCTTTTAAATATTTGAGTCAAGCATTACCTATGCTTTAAATGATCTCGCCATTCAAAAGCTTCAAGAGATAAGTTTTTATAGAAGGTATGTCGCATTTTGACAAACCTTTTCTATTTTTTCTAGTAGCATACAACAACCGCACCAATAAGAAGACCGCGATTGAAAACCGGATGTCGACTAACCCAACGAGAAGAACCGACGCAGAGCTGAGGATCTTGAGACCCGGCCCAGAATCTTGCACTAACATTATATACGATCGGGTAATTACGATATTTTTGCAGTAATCCTCAATTTATATGTTTCATTTTAGCCCTGCATATCATATTCAGCCTTATTATCAGTTTATTATGAGACATTCAAACTGTATTTTTGTACCCATAATATGTGGTAAACTAACATTATCTAGATTTGCACCGAATTACCAGCTCTTTTGAGTTGAGTGACATACAAACGACACCATAAGTAAGACGGTCATACGAGATCCTTTACCGTTTTGCGTATGAAATTCGGAACCTCGAAATATGAAATAAAACGAATCCAATAAAACCACTATGCAACACTCAAAACATTTGACATCATAAAAAAAATAAGTACAATAAAGGCCAAACCTATGTTAATATTTGAGCTATTCCCAAATGAGTCCAAGCTCCAAGCCATTGTTGTCTAAAAATACACAAAAAATACAATCGTCAATTCCCATAAAGGCCCAAAAATTTTAGAAATTAATCCGGAAAACAAAAACCCAACCGGGTCTAAGGTTTGTTTTAAAAAAGATCAGGAAAATAATTCCACAGCGGCATGGCCCATGCAATACTACCAAAAGCGCCGTGAGGCATTTTCATAAACATGTTTAAAGCAATATTTTTATTTACTTTTTTATTTTTTTGAACAGGGTTGCTGTCTATCGGACGCGGAAATAAATAGCCTGCCTACCATTCCTCGAGACAAGATAACCCTCTACAAATTCCTGGGTTCAGGCGCCTTTGGGGAGGTGTATGAGGGCATCGCGAGACAGATAAATGGCTGCACCACTGATACTAAAGTTGCTGTCAAGGTACTTACGACGTGCGTTGTTTATACCGACGAAAAAAGGAAGAGGTTTTCAAATCGAAGCGTTTTTTTTTTTTGTTATTTACTTACTTCCTGGGGTTCAATTGCAATGTCCAACTTCACTTATGTACTTACCGTTTTTACGTTAAGCGGTTTAGAGGTATGGTGATTTTATTAAATAAAAAATTGAGATATTTGAACTCAAACTATAATTGTACTAAGCTAAAGCCAAAGAAATTATAAAACCACTTGATCGCGCACGAGAGATAATTTGCTTGTGCACGATGTAAGCCACATCGGTCGCGGGGGGGATCGTATGGCGCTTGTGATTAGTGACTCAAAAGTCATTCATTCAATTCGCGCCTGGGATTGGCCCGCTCGAAAAAGAAGTATGCTGAAAATTTATACATTTGGCTTACGGCGGCGGTGGGTTATACGATGAGCAGTCAATTGGTTATATCATCATTAACTAATAAGGCTTTTTTTATAATTAATGTGCTTGCGTTTGACCACCTTATATCGCTTATTTGTCTGATTTAAGCTTCTCACAATACTCTTCCTATTGCCAGACACTACGAAAAGATGCAACCGAGCAAGAAAAGGGCGAATTCCTAAAGGAGGCGGCTCTGATGGTGAATTTTAAACACGAGCACATTCTGCAGCTCCTCGGCGTGTGTCGCGACAACGACCCGCACTACATCATCATGGAGCTCATGGAGGGAGGGGATCTGCTCAGCTACCTGCGGACCAAGCGGGCTGCGCTGGTAAGCAAAACTTATCACTTGCGGCGTTTATTTTGTATTATCAACTTGTGATTTTTTTAAATGTTCTTAACCGTCGAATGTGGGCGAAGGAGTTTTTTTATGGCTAAAATGGGGAATTTCACCTACATTTCATAAAATTAAAAAGAAAAGTATAAAATACGTGCATAATATTATATCATTTATTATGTTTGTTCTATATCTGGTTGTTAATATCTATTTAAGTATGTATTTAAAACTATATATGTATGTAACTATGTATATCATTCTCTGGCCGCCATATCACAAGCTATGCATAGTTTGGGGTCAGATGACCGTGTGTGCAAAAATGTCCCGAATATTTATTTTATTTTTATTTATACCTACCTGTATTACCTGTACCTATTGGTATTGTGTATAAATCTTCTTACACACAATACGCACGTCGGAGCACTTTTCGCTTACGCCGACATGTAACGGCGGTGCGTAACACAGGAAAAAATATGCATTTAAATTGAAGTGGCCGTAACCCAAACGAAGCGCTTTGAACCCACTTTTATTGTACGAACTGCTAGTCAGTGGGGTGCGCTGCCTGAATGGGTGTTCCCCGATAGTTACAATCTGGGTGTCTTTAAATCACTAGTGAATCGGTT
The DNA here is from genome assembly GCA_932305915.1 of Agriopis marginaria. NCBI lineage: Eukaryota > Metazoa > Arthropoda > Insecta > Lepidoptera > Geometridae > Agriopis > Agriopis marginaria. Next base: position 7,966,226 of record OW029926.1, read on the forward strand.
TCGTCTAGGCCAGCATGCTCCATCGTAGATTGCATCTTCGCTTAACGTCAAGCGCTTTGGCGGCCAAATAAAATATTCCATACATTTTGTCGAGTGCGAATAATCGTTTCCTATGGAACCTCTGATATTTTTTTCGTGATTTCAGAGTTGCTCCCATAGTAAAAGTTGTTCATAATGACGAGTACTAAAGACCCCATGCAGCTTTGTACACCCTTTCCTCGTAACCCAGTTTAAGTTTTGTAGTATTGTTGCTGTTTCGTAACTTTGACCATTTCTCTATGCTTTGACAAAATTTTACTGGCTTTTTTATCCTCTCACTCTAAGGAATAAATGTTTAAGATTTTCATGTAGATAATGCTGTTTTCGGTGAAGGAAAACATCGTGAGGAAACCTGCATATGTACGGAGAAGAAATTCAATGGCGTATGTCAATCCACAAACCCGCAACTGGGCGAGCGTGGTGGATATGGCACAATCACCCTTTCGGGGGTAGGCTAAAAGTCCACCAGTGGACTGTCAAAAGGCTGATTATGATGATGATGAATGTTGTTTTCAGAATACGCCAGAGTCCCTAACGATGCTAGACCTCCTGAACATCTGCGTGGACGTGACCAAAGGCTGCCGGTATCTAGAAGAGATGCACTTCGTTCACCGTGACCTGGCGTGCCGGAACTGCCTCGTGGCGCACGGACCCAAAGGACGGCAAGTCAAGATCGGGGACTTTGGTCTTGCGAGAGATATCTACAAAAATGACTACTATAGGAAAGAGGGCGAAGGTAAATTTCTTACAATTTAATAAAATAATTAGTCACTTAGGGCTATGAAAATTTCGTCCGCTAAGGCGCGAAAGTGTCATTTTTGACAGATCTGAGCAATTTTCAGCATTCATTAAATGCATCATGCATTCAGCATTTGATACTATAGTCACCGCGTTACCAACTGAGTCGTAGGGCCATAAACGTCATACCATAAGACCTGTAAGTGCGAGCGAGATAGACAGATATGACATGTGGGTGCGAGCGGGATAGACAGACAATGATTTATGACCTGACGACTCAGATGATAATGCGTTTACTATAGTAACAAATATGACCTGTAATTATTAGTTACCAATAAAATTATTATGATTGCGCTGATTGTCAATCGCAAAACTATTATCACATTAAATCGTTGCTATGCGGACTCGCTCGCATCTTGCGTTATACTCACCTGTATTGTTAGCGGGTTAGGGAAAATACTTGCTTACGGGCGATCTCCCAATGATGATTTTGTCAACCACAATCAGCGCGTTACGTTACGTTATTAAGTTGTGGTGCGGGTGTTTTCCGCAACTACGCCATCCATAGGTTCTTTTAGAGTAAACCAGATGCAGCTAGTTAAACGACCCGGTCTCCTCCAGGAAGGCCAGCAGCTTGCTGACGCCGGCGCAGGCTTCCCGGAGAGTCCTCGGTGACCCGAGGATAGTATTTAATTGTTCCGCCACGCTGCTGCACTCTAGCAGCAAATCGTGGCCGTTTCTTCGACTTCCATGCACCCTCTACATAGAGGACTGTCTGTAATCCCAATTTTGAATAGGTATTTGTTTAAAAGACAGTGTCCTGTGACGATATCGACAACTTGCCGGAGTTTGTCACGTTTGAGATTTAGGAGTCTCCGGAAGTATCTCGGATTTAGATCCAGGCAGGCCTCCGTTGACTGTCTACAGGTTTTAGTATTTGCCCAGTATTCTTTATGAAGTCTTGATGTCCGTTGCCGAATCCAGGATCTGATTTGGCTGAAAGGCAGTGTGATCATTGTCAGGTCCTACTGGGCGTGTACGGTGTGCGTGCCGTGCCAGTTCTTCAGCTGCGTCATTATCCCTGGATCCACTATGCCTAGCGGCTGTGCCCCTTGATCCATTGGAGAGAAACAGCGCCCTAACAAATAAGTAGCCTTATACTAGAGAGCGTAGGTAGGCTTCCCACTAGATGGACCGACGACATAGTGAGAGTCGCTGGCATCCAGTGGATGCAAAAGGCAGGCTGTCGTTCAGTGTGGAGGTTAAAGGGGGAGGCCTATGTTCAGCAGTGGACGTCTTCTGACTGATGATGATGATGATGATGATACTAGAGAGGATTCCTAATTATCAAAAAGCAAAAGTCTGTGAAAGTTGCTTCAGTATTACTTTTGTTTTGCAGGAATGTTGCCAGTGCGGTGGATGGCGGTAGAGTGTCTCATCGACGGTATATTCACATGCCAATCTGACGTGTGGGCGTGGGGCGTACTTTGTTGGGAGGTAAATCCTGCTTACATTTTTATCACATGTTCAGCTAAATTCGGGGGGAATTCCAAAACGTCCGGAATTCTAGAAATGAAATTACCAGAATATGCCGTGAAATATGAACTTTGAAGAAAATGTCCGAAAATATCTTTAAGCGTCAGGGTTTTTGCCTGTTTTTGTTTCCATCTGGTAACCCTATACATGGATATGTAATTGCACTAAACTTGAAGTTATTTTTTGTATGTAGACATGTGCTGTGTACCCATAATTGGTAGTAATTTTGTATTTTAAACGCCCTCGCAATTCAAAATTTGCTATGCCTGAAAAGGGCGAGTAATATTTAATTTAAAACCTTCGTACAGTTTGTGGCAAATATGGATATATGAAATCTTTTTTCTTCGTTAGGTATTGTCACTGGGCCAGCAACCGTACCCAGCGCAAACAAACCACCAAGTGTTGACGTATGTGCGGTCGGGAGGGAAACCGGATAGACCACCCAACTGCCCTTCAGTCTTGTAAGTTAAACATTAAAACATTCACCGAACCGTAGCTTGGCAAGGGTTCTTTTCTTTTTTTTTTTTCTTTGTAAATAGCTATTTTAGCCCCAGCTCCTCTCTGCTTAGCTTTGGTGCTTGCCTTCTATCAATAACCCTTACTAGCAGCACCCCCGCAGTTTTATGATATCGTTTACAAAGTTATTTGCATAGGTTTATTTATTTTTATCTACTTCCCACAATTTTTCTTATTGTAATTCCTTTTCGTGCACGGTTGCCTGGAAGAAATTGCTTTGTGCGGTAAGGCCGCCTGTAAAAGCCTAGATAATCGTTTCATTGTAATTTATCTCTTATCCTTGTTTATGTAGTTTTATTGACTGCGACTCCTATAGCCTTAATATTGCGCCTTTATAGATAAATTTATACGTTAAAGTAGCGTAATAATGTGAAAGTTTGATTTCGCACCCGTTTCATACATCATTAAATTGTATTGAATTTTTTTTTTTTCTTTAAATTTTGGATGGTCAACCCCATCGTATTCTGACAAATCATCAATTTCTTAAATAAATGTATTTTTAACTGTACAACTGTACTGTGTTTTTAAACTTTTGTTTTGTAATTTACACCCTAGGTACTTATGGTATAATTAACCAACTAGGTAAGTTTGTGGTGTTAGAATGGCTTAAAGCCTGTAAAAAGAATTAGCCAGACCGTGAACCATTCTAGTGTGAATCCAATGTAGGGGTAATATTTCTTATATTATCTGATCCAAATGTATGTACGAGTATGTATGTAGTTCCCAAAGCCTGAACCAAACTACAAAAAAAAACAGTTGGCTATGATTTGCAATATGAGTCTATAAGCGACACACTGGACTAACATAGATATAGCCTCTGCGCATTCGCCTCTTTTTAGTGGGAAAACGTAATAAAACCTCTTTGCACGTTGAAATATTATACGCACGTACAAGATGATTAGAGGATACTATAATTGGACATCATATACTCTAGCAACGGTCGAGGCCTTCAAAGCTGTATTGAGCTTTCTTCAAACTATAAACACATCATGTTATAGAAAAATATATTTTGTGTATTTCTCTATATAGTTATGAGCTGCTGCAGAAGTGCTGGAGTTACAAAGCAGAGGACCGGCCGTCGTTCCGGCAGTGCCTGGAGGTGGTGACAGCGTTGCGCGACAAGTCCCCGAACAAAACTCTCACGGCCACTCCGGCGCCACCGCCGTATTACCTCACGCTGCTAGGAGACGGTAACTTACTAATACAGGATACGCTTTTGTTATGCCATAAGTGGCAATATCGCTGACTCACTATTACAAGGTTCTATGTTATTTTCTTACACGTTCAGGGGCCTTACGGACAACAGCTAATTGCGGCACCTAATCCGCTCAGTTGGAAAATCACGCGAACGTGAACCTTATCGCGCCCAGATACGGTTTGCGGTCGCGTGATTTTCCAACTGAGCGGATTAGGTGCCGCAATTAGCTGTTGTCCTTAAGGCCCCTGTAATATCAATTTTAAATTTTTTACTTTCATAAATATTGACTTAGCAGGGTTTATGCTTGAGTGAAAGTATCCCTCTCAAGCATAAAACCTGCTAAGTCAATATTTATGAAAGTAAAAAAAAAAAAAAAATTACAGTGTAAGAAAATAACATAGAACCTTGTAATAGTGAGTCAGCGATATGTCATCCGATAAAATCCGGAATATGGATATTAGCCAAAAAACCGGAGTCACCGACATAGCTATTAAAATTTGCAAGCTGAAGCCATGGACAGGCCACATCGCTCGAAGAACCGATAACCGATTGGGGAAGAATGGTTCTTGAGTGGTGATCACGAACCGGAAGACGCAGCGTAGGCAGGCTTCCCACTAGATGGACCTACGACATCGTAAGAATCGCTGGCATTCAGTGAACACAGATGGCAGGCTCTCGTTCAATGTTGAAGTCAAAGGGAGAGGCCTATGTTCAACACTGGACGTCTTCTGGCTGATGATGATATGTGGCAAACAAGCTAACGGCCTGATGGTAAGCGATTACCGTCGTCTATGAATAACTACTACACCAGGGGACCATGGGGCTTCACAGATACGTTGCCGACCTTTCAAGATTCTATTAACAGCCCTTTTGAAGACACGTAACGAAATAGGAAAATCATTGCTTGAATAGGCATGTGTCCTAATGTTTAATCTTTACATAGTATTAATTAAAGTTACTTTCCGCGTCTGTCTGTCTGTATGGCCGCTAACTCCTCCTAAACCACGCAACGGATTTTGATGCGGTTTTCACCGTCAGATACATTTTCACGGAAGGTTTATATAATACTAGCAAACCCGGCGAACTCCGTTTCGCCACCAGATGACTTCTATAAACCTCACGGAGCCCGAGACCTTTCCAACGAATGCAAAACCGTGGAAATCGGTTCGTGCGTTCTGGAGTTATAGCGTCAGGAAGGAAAACCCGACTTATTTTTATATAGTAGACTAGCTGTTGCCCGCGGCTTCGCTCACGTAGTATTGAAATCTACTTTACTACTTCCCGTCTTTTTAGTTTCAGTCTCGCATCCATCCTGTAATCCACTCTACTCCTAAACCACCCTTTCCGCTCCAATTCTGCATTCACCCCCTAAATCCACTCAACTCCCGTTCTGCTCTTTCCGCTCCAGGCCCGAATCCGTCCCGAAATCTACTCTTCTTCCGCCCCATCCTTACTGCACCAGTCCTGCATTTGTCTCATAATCTACTCTAATAATACAGTCCCACCCTTTCCGATCCAACTCGGCATCCGTCCCGTAATCCACTTTACTCCCTTTCCGCCTTTTTGCAATCCAGCCCCGCATCCGTTCCGTAATCCAATCTACTTCAGTCTCATTCTTTCCGATCTAGTCCCGCAGCCGTCCGCTCCACTCCACTCCCATACCGTAATCCAATATACTCCTATCGCGCCCTTTTCGCTAATAGTCCCGCATCTGTCCTGTAATCCACTCTAGTTTAGTCCCGCCCTTTCCACCTGAATGGTAAGCCTACTTTTATAGTATTGTTTAGCACAAAACTATAGTTTTTATCTATGTAAAACTAAAAACATTAGTGATTAGACCGACTTCAAAATTAGTAAAATACGCATTTCAAGTCAGGCTCGCGCATTAAGGGTTCCTTACCACCACAAAATACAACCATCAGTTATTGTCTGAAATAGTCGAAGTAATTGCGACGCAGTCACATATTTAATTCTTTGCTACAGTGACGCTCGAGTATAACACAATTATAACTAACAAAAATTTGTCACCGACTCGCACTTGACCATTATTTATTATTTGTTGTTAGACTATAGAGTGTGTAGTATAATCATGCCAAGTTTGACGCTTGTACGTATTATCATTTTTACATTAGAGCTATTAAAATAATTAGTAAATAATTGTATGGGGGTTGGAGACCTTTCACTTATTGACTTTTACTATTATTACATTTCCAAGTTGATCCGCCGTAACGTTACATATTCTGTGAAAATTTTAACTGTCTATCTATTACAGTTCGAAAAATACAGTCCGTTAAAAGGTACGACAGACAGATAGACAGAGTAGGCTTAGTAATAGGGTCCCGTTTACGGAAACCGTTTACTTTGCGTACGGAACCCTAAAAACCACGTAACTGAGAACCTTTTTTAAAGTCGGTTAATAATACCTGTGACACCGCTCCACCGCATCACACCATTGTTGAAGGTAGTCTGGAAGAGGTCGCTCATAGCGATAAGGCCGTTTTTTTTGTTCCCGTATTTAATGCAATCTTTTTGCAATATCTTTTTTATGGTGTTGATAATGATTATTTTATTATATTACCTACTAACCACATAATAATGTGCAGCATGAAGGCGCTGCGCGGATTATAATGGTCGCGTTATTTTAATTTTACATTATCTCATGAACTGTGCAACTAAACCACATACTGTAAACGGCAAAATTTATCTACATTAAGTACTCCTGATAATGAATTCATTTATTTTTGTAAAGATTCATAAATTAGATTACAAAACTGCGTCTAAACATGACCTTATAATTTTAATTTTTATTCTGAACACAATAACCGGTTATTATCGTTATTGTGGTTTTCTTATAAGAGTTAGATATATGCTACCGCGGACTTTTTTTTTAAAATACTTAAGAACTACATTTTTGTCAAACATAGTACTCACTTATCTCAAACCGTTAGATCAGCGTACGCCGAAAAAGATGCCAATCCGCTAATTTTTCTCCGACATGTTTTACTAATACGGTTATTTAATGTAGAAAACTAAACTTTATCATTATAAACATAGCCTATGGCACTCAGGAATAGTGTAGCTTTCTATTAGTGAAAGAATTTTTAAAATCGGATGAGTAGTTTACAAACTTACAAACTTTACCTCTTTATAATATTAGTGTAGATAAAAAAACCATAATGCCTATTGATCAAAGTGGACCGATAGCTTCGACCGTCATTTGAAACAACAACGTTTAAAAAAAGTTTTTAATAAGCCCGTGGCCAACAGCATCAAATTTTACATTTAACTGAAATAAACCAGAACTAAAAGTTGAAAAACGGAAACCATTGTAGCATAAATTAGAAAATAATTAATAATAAAATTAAATACGACGATAAAAAAAATCATCCATAGCAAACACTGAATGGTGCCTAGTGGTATAATAGTTTTAAAAAGTATATTTTGTTATTTACATTATTTACTGATCCGTCCGATCGTAGGCGCAGCAGTCGTCGGAAGTATTTACATATTTTAGTCATCGAAACACAACTATTTCTTTCTTTTCTCTACTAGCACGTACATAATTATAGCTATACGCGTGTGAAAGAGACAGCGTTCTTAAAGTATGTTTCCTAGGTATATCGGTACCGAAAGTATCATTACTGTAAGGGACAAAACAAGACTTTGCAGGAGAGCCAAAAACTTTTTTTACTCTCGAAATTGCTGGGAAATCTCGATATTCTTAGTTTTTTTTGCATTGAAAATATTTAAGAAATTCTTATTGCTTGGAAAGTATCTTGCCCCTTACATTAAAAAGAATGTATAGTTGGACCTTACACTACTTTAATTTTAGACGTAAGCCGACGCGAATGATGTATGTAACATGAAGGACAAAAAACATTTTAGTGTAAAAGTTTGTTTGTTAGTATTGCAATTTAATGTAAGTGGTCTTTATAATATACTAGTAATTTCTAGTTGTAGTAATTTAAAACTATGGAAATAAAGTCTATGAATGATGATGATTTATTCATTATCATCATCCACAGCCTTATTTATCCCACTGCTTGGTATAGGCCTCTCTCTTGCTGTGCCATTTGCCTCGGTCCTGTCAGCTGGTCCAGAATTGGTCTAGTCCAGGTAAGACCTGCGATTTTAACACACATCAGCAGCCATCAAACGTCCACTGCTGGACAAAGGCCTCCCTCTTGAGAGGGGTGTTGGCATAATCCCCACGCTTGGCAGGCGGCTTGGGGATGGCAGTACGTTCACCGTGTACTAATAGGATGCTGCTGCCCATCCTCCGGTGGTTCTGGTCGCAGTTTTAGGACATACCCGGGTCCATTTTAACAATATCATCTAATCAACTCATCTCACTGCCAGATGACTATCGCGCCTATTATACCTTGCTGCAACACTCTGTTCTTTCTTATTCCACCGGTCATCACTTAGGTTTAAACACATTTATTCACTTCCACGAGAACACTGCAACAACAATAAATTTGTGCAGTTCGTCCTTGCAAAAATAACGAATTTAGACTTTATAAACGTGTAGAAATAAAATAAAACACGTATAGTTCAACACATTTGCTTGCATTTTTATGCTGTGATAATATGCTCAGCAAATCGCTTCTTAAATGCATTAAACAAGTTCGTATTTTTAATATCCGACAATGTTTTGTTATAAAAGCGCGCAATTTCAAAAGAAATTATTGTTTTGCTGGCAAAAGTATTCATTTTGCCTAGTCACGTGTCCTGCCCACCCTCACTTGAGATAAATACAGCGGGTCTGACGATGCAACCACTGCGGAGTATGGCTTGGCTTGATGATGTCAACTAGCTTGATAGTCGCCCATCCATCAAAATAAAGCGTTCTCCTATTTTGATGCTCTAGGCCAAATAATAGAGAACGTATGACCATAATACACATAACTGTCAACCGTCTTGACTCTCTTCTCCTATCATGATTGGGTTTAAGGTCCCAGAAACTTTGGACGTCTCTTTGTTTTCTTTTTATACTTTTTATTCAGATATAGGCCTAATTTCAAAAAAGCGCTCGAAAGTTTGTGCATGATTCGTATTTTAAAGATTGTCATAGTACAAAATCATCTGCAACCGTAACAGGTGTACAGTTGTACATACCGTTGATGTTTATTCCATAAAAGTCCCATGCAGGCAATTTTTTTTTTTGCCGAAAACCCTTTGGTGAAATTGTGTCCCCCTGTTTCAGTCTTCTCTCGATCGAAATAGGGTTGGTTGAATCGTGCAGTTTCACATGTATTGTTGCCAAGAGAGAGATACAGCACATCCACATATCGAGCGTCAATGGAGCTGCAATGGAGAAAATCAAATTCCAATTTTTGACGTTGTCAAAGGCATTCGCTTTGTCGACACAGACCGCAAACTTTTGTTTCCATCAGCTGTTTTGCCGTATAACATGGTGACTGTGAAGAACCTGCTCCTGAAACCGGCTTATTCGACAGGTTAGCACTCGTCTAGCTTGCGTGTGATTCTATTGCAAAGGACCTTCGCAAACATGTAAAAGGTATAAGTCACCCTTCGGGTTTTGGGTAGGTAGTTACTCAGTTTTGCGATGTCTTCTTTCTTATGTATAATTGTAGTAATATCGTTTTTTCAGGAATGAGGTGGATAAAAGGAGCTTTGTACTCATGGTAGTAGATGCCACTCTTCGGTGTTGCGGTTTTCTACATGGAATCATCTCCTGGTATGATGGATTCAGCCGATCGCGTAGCGTGTAGGTCCCCCTAAAACTCTTAAATATTTAGTTACCGTTATATTTGAATTATAATAATATATGTTAATTTTCTGTCTTCAGCTCTCTTTGGAATTTTGAGAGCTTCTGAATCTTTTAATGATTTTTATTACGTACTTTTACTATAATTATACTTCCTCGAGTCTATTTTAATGGCTTTGTTAATTTTCTTATTAGCACCCAGAATCATATAATATGTAATGTATTATGTACAATATATAATTAGCAGTAAACCATCTTTTATTTGGATGCACCCAAAACCAACGTAGGTAAACTAAATTAGTGGGACTACAATACAACCCTACCTACACGTAATAGAAAACAGTCTTAAAACAAAGTAAACAGACTTTATTTAATCAAAGAACATGACCACTACATAATACCATCTGATATGCACATTTTTTAATTACAAAACAGATAAACCCCAATTGTTTCGCCTAAAGTAAATGAACAGCTTTGAACAGTACCTACCAAAAACAATTATCACTCTTCAAGATGTGGCTTATATTTTAAAATTAAATGTGGATGGCATATTCGTAATGAGCACGTCATTATTTTTTTTTGTAACCTTTGTTAACTTTTTCGAAATACACAAGTCTACCATCTGGAAATTCAAAATGGATATCATATTCGTAATGAGCATTTTCAAACCCTCTGCTTATTGTAATTTAAGGTTAATTAAGGACACCACGGATAGTGAACCCATTAGTATAAGGGATTTGTATTTTTACGCGTCAAATATCAAATGATCTATAATTAAATTTTATGTAGTAACCTGACGACGCAAGCTACTTCACTTTCCATGAAATAAATATTTATGAGATGATTTTGTTTCTATAAAAATCGGGCCTGGGAGTGAACCCCCAGGCAGGAAGGTTCATAATTGAGCAAGGTAAGGGTATTTTTTTTGAAGATATTGGAAATCGGGCAACGCCATTCGACGCAGCGGAAAAATCTGAATTCGACAATATATCAACGGGTAAAAGGCGAATTGACTTAAGCGCCACATTGTGCTATAATTATGTGTATATCGTTGCAATCAGTGAATTTTTCTGCGTCGTTTGAGATGGGTTTCGTGCAGAATTGGATGCAAATATGCAAATCGGAGCAATTTTTTGGCGCTGTATTCCATTATATTATATTTGGGTACCATTTCTGGAATCGTACTAGACATGTAGTTAAATTACACATAAATTACCTCAATTGAGTTTTAAGCCTAGATTAACAAAAAAAAAACCTTATCTACAATGAATGACGCTGTCATTTAGGTAAAGCATTTTACATTGATACTATGATGATTATCAAAATATTTTAATTTTATTATTTGGTGTTGTAAAAAACACAATAGCTCAAAAGTAATATGCTCTAGATTGAGGTTTTATCATATTTAAATATTTCGACATTAAAAGTAGCAAATATAGTTTTTGTATGTTCTAATCGGAATTACGTAACTCCGTGTTTTTAACAAATTATAATGTTATAATACGGCGCATGCGACATCCACGAACCGCTGCGCGCCTGCGATCGTACTGCGCAGAAGACGGAATATACAAAAAAAATCGTTTAAGCATAATTTCAAATATAGTTTAAATAATTTTTTGCGTCTTGTTCCGTAATTTAACAAAAATCTTTAATTTAAATAATAATTGCTAAATGGTAATTTAAGTTCTTCTATTACTACGGCAAAATTTCTTTATAATTTGGTTTAATAATGATAAATAATAATAAGGAATTATCATCATTAAATATGTTTTAGACTAATTTCATTTAGGCGCCAACTATTTTTAGCTACTTCAGAAATATATTTTTTGGTGTATAACCATGCATAGGTAGGTACCTATACTATAACCATTTACATTTGAATGCCAATTTATAGTGTCAAATGGGTAGCTATTGTTCATATTATAATCGCCTTATTTATTTCTACTTATAATTAAACTTTCCAAGAATATTTTTTTCTGTTTCATACGGTCAGACTATTTAATTTTATGTGGATATTACGGCTCCGTCGCAGACTTCCCTTTCGCAAAATGTCCCCTGGTAACAAAACATCCATAAATGACACCAACACTATGAATCACCTAACCATACTTCCATACTGCCGGGTCCCTCATACGAAGTCCCGTCTGATGACCGGGCTAAGACTTATTTTATTATAATAGCATGATTAATTATGACAGTTTCAGTTACAGGCTTTCTAATAACATTTGGCTTTGATCATCACTAACGTTATTTGTTGTGCATGTGGCAGCATGTTCCGACGCCGTCGACAACCGAACCTATCTGCTGGACGAGAATGCCAACGCCTGCTTGGGTGCGTTTCATTTCATCATATTAATAATGTTTTCTAACTAATCGAGGAAAAATAAAAATTCTTCTAAAATGACAAATACCAGGGGGCTACCACAATCTCAAAAACATTCTTATAGTAATACTAGCAGCCCGCGGTTTCACCCGCGAGTTAAAATCATCGTTAAGTTTTCTGACATTTTCCAATTCTTTGCGCAATTTTTTTTATTTATAATTCCATAACAACAAAGTATTAGAAATCTAAAAAAAAAATATGAAATAGGTAAAGTCATTCTCGTAAGTTATGGCGTGACCAAGGTAAATAGGAATTCAATTATAATTATATATAGATTACATTACATTGAGCTTTGTCTCGCTCTCTCGACTAATGAGAGAGCAAGACAAAATTCAATGTAAGGTTAGTATAAGAATGTTTTGTGATTGTGGTAACCCACCTGATGTGGCGTGTTATTTCGACTGACTTCAAAAAAGAGGGAGTTTCTCAATTCGATGTTTTTTATTATATTTTTTTTATTTACGCACTTTTCTTTATTGGTCAATTTTTTTATTAACATTCGCTCGGTAGGTAATGTTATATACCAGCTCCAATAATATGAGTAATTTTGTTCGGGCGCCTATTTATTTGGCAATATCAATAATTTTCTTCGAGAGCCTTTTATTATGAAATCTGTCTTTTGTTTAGATAATTATAACGCAGTAAATTTTTAGCGGATTGTTTATTTTTGCATGCAAAGTGTTCATAATTTCGTCTACTAGCGATACGGATGTCTTGCAACCTTAACTTAGATAAAGCCAGCACGATTCTAGTCATGTCTTCTATTCCCGACTGGCCCATCTTGGGATACTAATTGAAACCATTATAAAATACAGGGTTACTCGTAAAAGGTGTACTAAGCCGACGGGCCATAATACCCATCATTATGAACAACTTTTACTACTGTCATTCACACTCGACAAAATGTATGGCGCAGCCATCGATATATCGTACAATTCCTATAGAGTCACAATCTCTCAGTGAAAACAGTCAGAAAACGTCCGAGCGTCCGAGCGTACGTACATTGTATCAATTATATAGTTAACATTTACTCCAATTTAGACGTTATGTCGCTTGCATAGTGACGTTAGTTGTCCGCTATGTCATCGTAGCTCTGGCATCGCGCGGCGTTGTAGGCGGATCGCGTAACTAATCAAAAAGCCGAGTTTTGGTTCGGACATATTTTTGGCACGATTGTGACTCTATATGTATTGTATCTCGATGGGCGCAGCTGATACTTTTTCACGATTTCAGGGTTGGTCCCGTAGTAAAAGTTGTCTATAATGATAAGTATAAATGTGAGCTACACAGGTGCTTACGTTAGCTTATTTTTACAGAAGAAGACATCGAGCAAGAAATGGAGCCGTCGCGACTACTCCCCGAGAGGACCACCAAGTACGTCGAGCTGATGTATGATAGCGACTCCGCGCCGGGCAGTGTGGCCATGTGCGACGGGTATGAAGTCCCGCGGACTCCGCTCGCGTACATGCCGTTCGCGCGACATAGCATTGTTGGCGTCGCTCCCAACAGACTGATCAAACCGCTCTACAGAACACATTCCTTGCGGACCAGCGCCCGCCCGCCCAATGCTACTATCATTCCTCTCCGGAATGGTATAACTAAACGATCGTCTTTATGCGAGGAGCTTAGCGCAGGCCCGAGCCGCGACTCGCGTTTATACCTGCGTCCGCCGCGACGACCCACCCTCGACCTAGACTTCGAGAACCACCTATTTAAGACTCCATTTTGAACTGTGATATTAGAGAATCTCGCCGACATTGTGTATATTTTTTTCCACCGATGGACATTTTTGTACTATTTAAAATTATTTATTTTCCATAGTTTGTAGTTCGTTGTAAATATTAATTAAAGGATAATTTGTCTGTATATAATTATTATAGTTTGGGATGCGTCCGAAACGCTATATGGGGTTGAAATTTCTATTAAAAAAAACAGCAGGGCCCTGATTCACTAAATACAGACACGCTCGTGACGCGGCGCGTTAAGTTAACCTCAAAAAGTTGGCCTTAAATTTCTATGGAAACGAGGCCAAATTTTTTGAGGTTGCCGCGTTACGTGCTTTTTATTTAGTGAATAAGGGCCCAGGCTGTCTATACTGGCTGACTTGATATTCGTTTCTGTCCACATTACTCTCGTTTTTATCTCAACACGAGTACTGACAGAAATAATATAGGCTATTTCCTGCAGAGAATCAAGACTTCCACTGTCGACATTCCTATTGCAAGCTAACTTTCAGATAGATTTGCGGAATCGAAAATATAGTGTAGAATATTCACTTTTAATTTGATGTGTGTGATTGATGTATAAGGACGTAAGTAGGAATATAAAGAGCGAATAGGTAGAGGGTGGAAAGTAAAAAAATCGTTGTTGACAAAATATTGCATTTATTGTAAAATGTTGCTGATTAAATATTTTGCCTTATCGTAAAGATGCCGTTTTATTTCTATGTTAAGTTTTCTATTGACAAGTATGTATGTACTATATATATGTTATGTTTATGTTAGTATGTATTATTACAATGTCAATTATTACAATCCAATGTTTGTACATATTAAAGAAAAAATATAGTTTTTAACTAAACGTCAGAGTAACCTTCACTCTTGAAAATAAAATTATCTTTTAAGTAAAGAAAAACATATAGAACTCCGTCAATTCAATGTAACAAAAAAAACCTACATTGGGCCGGCGCTCACAGACGGCGAGCAACGGTACGGCATTTTCAACCTTATTTCAATGAATTAGGCTGACATTCCCCTATTTTAATAAGAATAGGCCGAAACGTCTCTTGTTAAATAAATAAATATTTCGGGACATTTTTGCACACACGGTCATCTGACCCGAAACTAAGCAAAGCTAGTGATATAGTTTTTAAACACATACTTAAATAGATATTAACACCCAGATATAGAACAAACACAAATGTTCATCACATAAATGTTTGTCCTAGGTGGGGATCGAACCCACGCCCCCAAGCTCGGAAGGTAGGTTCACTACCAACGGGCTATCGGGTTATGTCGCGGCGCGTCGCGTCATTCCCCGGGAAGTATGTATATGTAGTATTGTGTATTTATTGTATACATAAATGTAGGGATATATAAATTTATTTAGGTTTATTTTATGTACACCGCCGACCGTTTTTCAATTTCTTTAGTCCTGTCCATCCAAAGGTTGCCTGGAAGAAATCGCTTAAGGCGATAAGGCCGCCCATTATACTGCCGTATATTTGTTTTTTATGTTAGTTTAAGTTTCATTTGTATTTTCGGTGTGTAATAAAGAAATATTGTATTGTATCCAGCGGCATGTAGCGACATTCCATGGGATGCCGCGGCACGCCGCTGCATAGGTAACGAAATGTGAGTGCTAAGTAGTTGAAACAAGGTTGAATCTAGCTTTCGTCACATGGGATGCCACAGCATCCATCGGTACTTTTCGGCATTAATTTAACATATTGTGTCGCGCCGTCTGTGAGCGAGGATGCCACAGGATCCTTCAGTATCCATCGGCATGCCGAAACATGCCGTCCCGCGCATCGCCCTCTGCGAGCGACGGCTCATAGGAATCTAAATCTAAGAATGTCCGTTGTCTAATTTACCGGCAAATTTTACCAGTTATAGATTAGATTTACTAAATATTATTGCTGCTTAATACTAAGCGCGTTTTAACAATGTGTCACTTGACACAGTTGTCTTATCAGTGACTTAAATATGACATACTATAGCATACTATGAAAATCCCAGGCTTCAGCCCTGGACCCACTATGGCGAATTTACAATCAAATACGGTTTCGTGTAAAACAGATTTGTATAAAAAATACAATATTTCGTAAAACGAAAATCAAAACAGCTACAGTAGTACTAATTCAATCATATCTTTATAATATAATTAGCTTTGCACGGCAATTAAACGGCTATGAACACAGTAGCGCCCTCAAATCCTACAACTGTTCTCTTTCTGCATAGACTATATCAATATAATGAAATTATACAACTTGTTTCATAAAGGTGAAATAGTACTAAATCTACATCAAAGTGTAGAAAACTAGATTGCTAGATTCCCGTGTAACATAAATAAAATGTGTGAAAACCACGTCAGTTTCAATAATAAAACTAGATTGCTAAATACGGGGGAAAAGTTGTGTCGAAATGTTCACGTAATCTGACATTTTATGTACGATAGTTTTTATTTATTGGTAAATCAATACCCTTAAGAGGCCTATTTCAAAATGAACCGTTCAATTTTAAGTATTTGTATTTTCGGGCATAAAACGAATAAATAAAGCCGTAATTTTCAAGATAAATATAAAATAAGTAAACCATAACAAAAATGTTTATTTTACGACAGTAATTTAACGAAATCCATTCTCAAACTTTCCTATCAAAAGTTTTACGAAAAACTACTTTTGTAAATTGGAGGTAACAAATGGATATGTTGAGTTTTACCAAAATCTGAAGCCGCTACATTCAATAAAAAATACAGATCTATTTGATACAGTAACTGAATTTTCTACAGATCTTATGAGTTGTAAGAAAAATTATACTAAAAATCCAGTTTACGATGCTTTTTTCAATAGTTTTTTTTTAACTTTCGCGATTCGAACCTCGAGCGCAAGGTACATATTTTTACCCCAATTAAATAATACGTGATCAAGTCCCGATAAACATTAAAAGATGGATTTTTCGTAGAAAAATTTATAGGACCCTTAATTATTACTACTATACCTGTAGTGAAATACGTTGTATAGTAATATTTTAGTTTCGAACCAAAACCACATTTGAATGTAAACTCGCCCTTTCGATGAACTATAAACTATCCAACTAATCTTCGACAAAAATAAAATTAATGGACGGGCCCTAACCATTGAACTTGCTCAGTAAAAACGAGTCAAAACCGTCGGACATATACTTCAACACCTAATTATAAAAATGTACAGTATATTTGTTACAAAAAATAGATACCGGTTTTATTTGTGTATTTACACTTCGGGAAAGCATATGAAGGCATAATTTTGTCAGATGTTTCGTTATCACGTAACAATAGACTCGTGTTGCACTTCCTACGGCTAGAGACCGACTGAAACGAAGTGAGCGCCGGCGCTATTTTGAAATCTTCAAAAATGCGCTCCTACTGGGCCCGTCCATTCATTTTATTTTGGTCGAAGCTACTAATATACAGTTTCATGAGTTACTCCCCGTCTTCAACCGCTTCCAGTTTGACACGTTTCTCCTGTTTGATCTGGTTGGTGGTGGTGACTGCGGCGCCGACAGCCGGCGGCTCCTGATTGTCATCATCCTGGGCGTCGTCCTTACTGTTCTCGTGGAGTAAAACGTACTCTCGCTGTGAGAAACCAAACTTCACCACGTCTTTTTCAAGCAGCTCTACATAGCGACGCACCTCAATCTTCTTGTTGTTCACGAAGGTGCCGTTTGCGGACTCTGAAAAGGTTTAGCTTAGATTGTATTATGCGGTCGAACCAATTTTTTTTTTAAAATACGGCCAAGTGCGAGTTTGGCTCGCGCACTGAGGATTCCGTACCACCATAAAATACATTAAAGTTGTCCAAGTAACCGAATTAAGTACCAGTTATTATAACGCCTTCTCAAACGACAATTATGATCGAACCTTGATTGAACATTCTTATTTAGATCAACGCGTCGAACTCCACGTTACAGTTGCTAACTGATTTCGAATGACTGACGTTTCGTATATATGGGTGCAATTGGCTACAACAAATTTACAAAATGCCTTGACAACCTGTTTAATATGAACAAAAAAAATCTTTTCTGTAGCCTTACCCAAGTCGATGACGTAAGGCCTGACGCGGCGGCCCTGGGTGCCGTCCGGGCGAGTGAAGGGCGTAGCTCTGTATTGCAGGGCAGCATGTTGTTTGCTAATCGAAGGATGCTCAAGTGTGATGTCGCAAACTTTCTTATCGCGCCCGATCAGGAACGCAGACTGTCGGTGGATGTAGAGTATAGGAAGCGCTTTGTCTCCTTTGAAGGGGTAGAATCTAAAAACATTTTTCTTTTAAAGCACCAAACAAAGAGACATACGGTTCGTCTATGGTAGAAGCGGAAGTTTTTCTATACTAATACTATAAAGAGGAAAGATTTGATTGTTTGTTTGTTTGCATTGAATAGGCTCCGAAACTCCTGAATCGATTTGAAAAATTCTTTCTTTGTTGGGAAGCTACACTATCCCAGGGTGACATAGGCTATAATCTATACCCGTGCGAAGCAGGGGCGGACCGCTAGTATTTAATAAATAAATAAATATTTGGGACATTTTTGCACACACTGTCATCTGACCTCAAACTAAGCAAAGCTTGTGATATGGCTGCCAGAGAATGATATACATACATATATAATTTTAAATACATACTTAAATAGATATGAACAACCAGATATAGAACAAACACAAATGTTTGTCCTAAGCGGGAATCGAACCCAAGCCTCCAACCTCAGAAGGTAGGTTCACTACCAACTGGACCAACGGGCTATCAATCACATTGGGGTTTATGTAAGAGTGATGGTGGCCGAGCGGTAGCATGTCCGCTTTGCAATCTGTCGGCACCCGGTTAAATCCCCAGCCCTGCACCAATCACTTATTTAGTACCTAAATAAATAATGTGCAGTTTCAATGACATCACTCAAAAACGGTGAAGGAAAACATTGTAAGGAAACTGTGTCCAAGAACCTCACAAGTGCAAAGACATTACATGCACTGGGCCAGCATGGTGGATTACAGCCTAAACTCTCTCTCTCTCTCTCTCTCTCTCTCTATCTCTGGAAGAAGGCCTGTGTCCCAGCAGTGAAAACAGAAAGGCTGTGATGATGATGATGATAATTGGGATGCGTTTTCTTATTATTTGGGTTACCCGTTTGGAGTGTATTGTGCATCTCCCCCTACTAGCATCTACCCGAGGCAATCAAGCTCCTTGAAATGCCGGAGCAAGGCTCTAGGGCACTGACACTATTGCTCCAGTGGCATAAATGGAAGTGTCGATGATGATGATGATGAAAAGCAATCTGGCTGTTGCAGTGACATAGAATATAGATGAAAATGAGAATGCTTCGTGCAACCAGGTAACAATTCTAGTTTTTTTGTGGCTTTACGTTGAAGTGAAAAAGCCGTGGTAGCCCATTTGGGAGACCGCTAGACTTGAAAGCGTGAGGTCGCGGATTCAAACCCCGGGCCCGTACCAATGAGCTCTTTGGAGCTTATGTACAGATTTTCATACCACTGGTTTTTCGGTGAAGGAAAACATAGTGAGGAAACCTGCATACGTACGGAGAAGGAATTCAATGGCGTATGTGAATCCACTAATCCGCACTGGCCAGCATGGTGAATATGGCCCAATCATCCTTTTGGGGGCTAAAAGTCCAACAGTGGACTAATTATGATGACGTTGATGTGTGTGTGTTTTCCCACTCAACTATCACACAACTCAACACAACGTAACAGCTGAACCGATTTACAGACCTCCCAGTACTATGTTCTAGAGTAAGTTATTACGGCTATTATTAAAAAAATGCATGGTGGATAAGGACCCATCCTCTCTGAGAGAAGGCCTGTGTCCCAGCAGTGGGAACATGATAGGCAGATATTGACGATGATGATCCAAAGAAGTTCATATTTATCAAGCTCTTACCTCCACCTCCTCTTAGGCTGCTTGGCGTCATCAGGTTCTGTGTACTTTATTACGACGCCGTTGACAGTATTCGCGTCAGCAGTAAGTTTGCCCGAGAGGCCAAAGTTGGGCTTCTCCTTTTCACCCTCTTTGGTACCTTCTTTCTTCACCTCTGTTTTACCCCAGCTGTATTCCTTATCACCTTCTGCATCAGCAAATCTGAAAATGCAATGCGGAATCTAATAAAGTTCAACTCGAGCTTTTTAATCTAAAGAAAATATATTTGCCAAATCATTTATTTAACTTTTTTTTTTGTTTGGTTTTGTGACAGACATGGTAGGCTTGGTAATAGGATCCCGTTTTTACCCTTAAGATACGGAATCCTAAAACAACTTCTATAATAAACCAGACTCAAAATAATCAACAAAAATATCAGAGAAAATTGGTCCAAATTAGATGTATGATGTATTTGATTGTATGTGCGTGTATGTGTGTGAAAGCGATATTTTTATCGTCGTGTGTCTTCAACCACCGTCATATTTTGATTATACTGAAGACTAGGCCAAACCAACGCGTTCAGCTCGCGCACGCCACTGCGGACGCGAGGTGAACGCGTTGGTTTGGCCAAGGCTTTAAGGTCTTTGCCCACTGCTGCGTACCATACCAATCATACTATGGCCATGCTATAAACGCATCAAGCACGAAAAAGCACGACACGGCCCTACTCTGCCCACTAGAAAGCATCAATATGGTATCATACCGGTATCCAACTTTGGTGACCGTATCATATCAGTATACGACGCGTTCAGTGGCGTGACCGACATTAATGATGAACTGACGCAGTGGCAACACCGAGCTTAATAATACGGTGAACATAGGCGGTTGTAACGCGTATGTTTAACGCGGTCTGGAAACATCGCGTGCCATGCACGGACCGTACCGGCAGATGCAAAATATTCTCGTCGGGAATTCGCTTCCGGTATGGTCATGGCACACTATGGTCTTGGTCGGTGACGGAACGCTTTATTGGGCAGTCTCATACTAATTCATACAAACTATACTTATTGCATGTGTCGGCATGGTTACAATCATGGTATGCGATGGTGCATGGTAGACCTTTATAGCCATTTTTTGACAGTGGGAGTTCTCCACGCGCTCGTCGAATGAAATCTGATATCACGTGCGCGTTTCAGCTTCTCTACATAGTATAAATTGAAGTCGCTTTCCGCGTCTGTCTGTATGTCTGTATGGCCGCTAACTCCTCCTAATCACGCAACGGATTTTGATGCGGTTTTCACCATCAGTTAGATACATTTTCAAGGAAAGTTTATATATATAACTAGCGACCCGCCCCGGCTTTGCACGTAAATTACACCCGTGCGAAGCCTGGCGGGCAGGTCGCTAGTAGGTTATAAGTTTCTTGGTACTTGTACTGTTATTTAATCTGTGGTATAAGGTACCTGCTCTTTTTCTCCTTTGTGCCAGGTTCAGCGTTTCCATCGGGCCGGTCCCGCGGCCGGCGCTCGTCGCGGCGCGGCTCGCGGCCATTGCGTCCGTCGCGCTCCTCTTTGAACTTGTCATCTCTTCTGTCAGGTTCCCTCTCTTGCCGGGGCTCCGGCCGTCTGCTGCGGTCCCTGTAGCGGTCTTCCACGCTTTCGGATCTTGGCGGCTCCTGCCTGGAACATTTCAGAGCAAATTTTAATGTTTATTGGTTCTGAGATCTTTTAGCAAATAGGCGATCCGCCTGACAGCAATGGCCAGCACTTACTTAGTGACTTTTGGTGCTTAAAAAACTGCGCGAGTGAACAGGGGCCTTACGGACAACAGCTAATTGCGGCACCTAATCCGCTCAGTTGGAAAATCACGCGATCGTGAACCTTGTCGCGCCCAGATACGGTTTGCGGTCGCGTGATTTTCCCACTGAGCGGATTAGGTGCCGCAATTAGCTGTTGTCCGTAAGGCCCCAGGACATAATAAATTACTGGGTTGATACAGATAAAAGACAAAACCATGAATTAAATGGTTTTATTCAACATAATGAATTGAATCGTAGTAACTTTTAAACTTTCGCGATTTGAACACCATGTTTTATCTGGACTTATCGCGCATTATTATATTAAGGTAAAAATAAAATAAAAATAAAATTTAATTAAATCACGCATGATTGATTGTGGAGAATAATGAATGACATGACTTAATTATTTATGAAAGAAATTGGACATCTATTATTATTATTTTTAATGTATAATAAGATCTACGTTTGGCCATTAACTCGTGTAATGGTAAGCAATGGTGTGGCCAAAGATGGAACACGTTGAGCTAGGAGAAATATATCTAGCCATGAACATGCATCAATTGTAGTTCTCAGGAAACAAGGAGGGCAACAGGGAGTTCCATTCTTAAGCAGTACGTTTTTTTTTATTTTTTTTTTCATTTATTTATTTTACACAAAAATACATTTTATTGCATATTGTTGCACCAAAAAACCACAGTTGGTTTGACATGCTGCTCACATTCACCGCGCACTCACAAAATAAAAATAGGAAGGTACATATCAAACTATAACGTAAACACTCACGTATCATTTATAACTTATTATAATGTATAATAAGTAATAAGTCATGTGGGTCATCATTTATAATACGTTATAAATGATGACCCAAATCGTTGAATCTTTGTAATTTCCATGAGGAAGGGGTGCAGTTCTTCTACTTGTCCTATAGTAAAAGGGGGAAGGTGGAATAAGGTCATGTAGCTCTTGCGCACACTCGCCTAAATGTATCCGATAGAAAATAGACCGACAAGGTACTTTACAGCGGTGCTCGAAGCTTTTAAATTTTTTTTGGCGACTAGTTTGCTGTCAACAATCAGCCTCATAGCACGCCGATCTACCGAATCTAAAACTTCCAGCTGGTACTTCGGTGCTCCGTCGAATAGGTGGCAGGCGGCAGCAGTACTCAACACACTATTGAACTCGTGCTTGATACAAGTGAAGCAACTGCCCCGGTGAGAAGTACCACTTAACCTTATTGAGGATGCCAAGTTTTTTACTAGCCAGTTTAGCCTTAGATTCGAGGTAGGCTCCAAAATTCGAGCAGGCGTTACGGCGAGTCCTAGTAGCTCTAGCTAGTTGGTCTGACAGACGTATAGATACATCCCGGAAAGTAGGAATCAATGAAAATTTACTCTTTTTGGCGGAGAAAAGACAAGCTTGGGCGTTGGCGTTGAAATTGATAAGAATTTTCGTCACCTCAGTCGGAAACAGCTTTAAGAGCTTGATTCAATTTATAATCAAATATTATTTTTATAGAAGTAGGTACATAATTATAAAATATTATTATAAAAATATTGTGTACAGTATGAATTATAACCTATATATTGAACTAAAAATGTATGTATAGTATTCAAATAAATAAATATATATATATAATATAATAAATAATATTATGTATATAATCATTATATCCTTGTAATAATATTATGTTAGAGTTATTTTTATCATATTTTCAAACTCGCATACAAACTCATTTTACCAATATCCTATTACATAATATTGTTATTTTTGGTGCAAATGTTTGCTCGGTTGTGTAGTGGGATAGGCGGACTGCAGTAGTTCTCGACACGGGTTATCCTAGTGAGGACTGCTTCGCAAAGCTTACTATTTTAGGCTCGTCTCTTTGCTATGTTAATTTACCACGTTAGATAACGTGAAATATTTAAGTTAAAATATTGTATCTTTTAATTATTGTGCGTGTGTAAATAAATAAATAAAAATAAATTCATACGCTCTACCATGTCTTCTCTCACAGCCTGCATTTCCGCCATCTTGACCCTCGTTGAAACGTCTAGCTCAAGCGTTGGGGTTGGGTGGGACTTGTGCAGCGGGTAGCACGGCAGCCTTATAACAGTAGCTGAAGCCGGAGGCAATAGTAAGTGACCAATGGATTGCAGTGCAGCCAGTACCGGCGTTAGGGTAGGGCCTGGTGGGGCGACCGCCCAGGGCGCCAGATAAAAAGGGGCGCCGCAGGTATATATATAAATCTATCCTTTGGCTTTTGTCGGTTTGAATGGCAGAAGGGGGGGCATCGTAGAAGTTTCGCCCAGGGCGCTGGTAGTACTAAAACCGGCACTGAGTGCAGCTAAATGTGTGCAAGGTGTGATGTTTTGCTGAAGCACCCTTATACTAATTAATTAGTACATTATAGTAATTTATTATTTACCGTGGTTACCAACTAAAAGTATTGCGGAAACATTGACGTCAATTTTGTTGTACCTTTTTCTAAATTTAATTTGACAGCTCTAAAATTGTTACTATCCTTTTCTCATATACAGATAATTTGAGTCCTATTACATTGAGTTAATTTAGTGAGTGGTACAACAGAATCGACACCATTGCCTGCCCTTCAAGGAAATAATCATCATCTTTGTGTTCCTTACACTAAATGTGTGTTTCATGCACCCTGTATGATCATTTTAACATGACAGAATGATGATCAATGTTCAAAATGTGTTTGCTATTCTTTCTTTGCGACTGTGATGAGATGAGTAAGTTGCTGTGATGGTTAGCATCACATTTACCCATAACAGTTCCAGTGGCACCCAGAATTCTGAACTGCAATTGAATACTCTGCGCATCATCACCCTGAGACAATGACGATATCTTATTATTCGATTATCATTGCCATGAGATATTATCTTGAACTAAATCTCTTTATGCCTGTAATTTCAATGAGTTTGCTTGCTAATGCCATTTGTGACACTAGCTCGTAAGTATCTCTAGCTGTATGTAATTTTTGTTTCTGGTGAGCACAACAGTTATCTTTTGTTATAATATATGCTGTTTTCGAACCAGCGCCCTTATTATAGAAGTTTGATTGTGATCGAGATTGCATGCCGTCCCGTTCGCATCTACTTACTCACACCACGTGCGTAAGTGAGATGGCACGCGATCACAATCAGAATCATGATAAGACATCTATAATAAGGCATCTTGACTAGATTAGCACAGGACCGAGGCAGATGACATAGCAAGAGAGAGGCCTATACCCAGCAGTGAGATAAAGAAGGCTGTGGATGATGATGATATGCTGCTTAAATAGTTTTTCTTGTGATTCGCGAAAATCGCCCTTATGTAGACAAACCTATGATGTGGCGGTGGTGGAGGTCTCTCAACCCGTGGAGGCGGCTTGTCGCGGCGCACGTCTCGCGGCCTACAACCGATAACACACACAATAAACCTCTCGGACCAGTTCAACCTGTATTTTCTTAAACACAAGAAAATACACATAGGCAGGCTTAGAATTTACACAAAATTATGTTATTCTTGAGATACATTTCCAAAAAAATGTAAGGCAACTCATCAAGCCCAATAGCATCTATAATTTATTCAATAATCAATAATAGATAAGGTGTAAAGAATAAATTTTTGATACAAAAACCCAATGTTACATATTATTTTATTTTAAACAGTTACTCTTACATATTTTTTAACATCCATTTTGAATTAATTAGCATTATGTACAAAAAAACTGTTCGACACGAACAACCAATTGATTTTGTCACTCCTAAAACAGACTTACCGTAACTTTGGAAATTAACGCTGATTTGTAGATGTTACCTATTAAAGGCTCATCCAGTCGTGGATATCTCATTTTTAAGTATATTTTATACTGGGATCCCGAGAGTAGTGCATAAATGTTTTATTCTTCCAAGTACATCAGCAATATTTCATACCTACTCCATCTGAGGTACAACTGTTTTCAGAGGTTTCTTATCTTTACTTGTTCGATAATGGTTCACGCAACAGCTGCCAAGGTTTATCGCTTTTGGGTTTTGGTCAATTTGTTCAGTGTGATTTTTTTTATAATCTTATTTGGTGTTCATTGTTCATATCAGCAAATTCTGTTTGAATTAATTAATTTTGTTTGTCTGCCAAAGCTTACTGATGCTCATTTCAGAATTTAGGGCTTGTCATATTTATTTTCCTTGCTTTAAGTATTTTTAGAAACATTTCCTCTAACACTTTCTTTTCATTTTTATTTAATTTTTTGCACTGAACTCAATTTTCAATTTGTCTTAATCTGGATTAGCTTGTTGTTTCGTAGACCTGAATGACTGATGTTCTTCTGTGAGGTTGTCTATGCAACTCATAATTTATTGTGTCTAGTAGACTATAATAATAATGTAGAATGAGTAGTTTCACTATATCCCAATTAACCTCTTTTTGTTGCTTGTTAGCAAACCGTGATATACTGTTGTAACTGTAAGTATTCATGAAGTAACATGCTATGCTTTCCTCATGTTGCCTATGACTTTTCCTGTCTTCTGTTCAAAAGTAGTTTCAGCTTATTTTCAGTAGCCTTTTTAGTCTCACTGGTGCTATTCAAGGCTTGTTTATGCATATCCATTGTTCCACAGATCTCATCTATTAGCAACATAAAAAAACATCACTGTATGACATTGCAAAATGCTTCATTTGCATACAAACATGTTTTCATCAGGAAGTATAACAGTTTAGTGAATATCTCTTTCTTTTCAACACGTTCTTGCATTTATATGCAAATGATTCAAAAAACGTCTTCTATTGGGAGTATGTTTTATGAAGATTTTGTACATTTGTAATAAACACAGGTGCTGATGATTGCTCCTTCCAGACATAAATCCTGATGACTTCAAGTGTGTCGACTCCTAAGTTAAGAGAAATCCAATATAGTATTAAAACTAGTTATCTTTCTCATTTACTATCCAGTAACTGTGGTAGTTGGGTATGATGTTTTCTTCATCCATGAATACATTTCCTCAAATGTGAAGTCTAAATGTAGCCCAAGTAGACTAAAAAGTCTTGTGATGAAGTAATTGGCATACACATGTTCATTAATTATAATTTACATTATATTTTGTGTAAAGTTTAATTAACACGATGACAGAGAATCTGATGCTCTGGTTTCAGTACAAAATGTTCAATATTTTAAGTACTTCAAGAGATCTTACACAACTAGACATTTTATAACTGCCTAGAGTGATTACGGTCTATAGTGCAAATAGAGAAATATCTTTGCAACACCGACATTTTCTGTATGTTATAATTTTCTGTAGAGTGGTCACTGTAAAAATAAATATGGTTATTTAACGTCGCTGATGTAGACGATGGTTTTCACACCAGCACAAACATTTAATGCATTGTTTTGATTAGTTGAAATGCGATTTTTTTTAGTGTGCTGATAAAACTTCTCTGAACAAAATTACCTAACTAATAATGGAAATATTAGAGTGAATATGTACCTGTCTGGTTGGAATGGCTCTTCACGATTGTACCTCTCTCTTCGTTCTGGAAATTCTCTCTCGCGGAACCGCTCTGCTTCCGGGGGACCGCGCCTATAAGTATGCAGAATAATTTATATGTGCATTACAAGGTAACAAATTTTCCTAAAACATGGATTTGTTTTTTTATGTACCTCTCCCTTTCGCGATTATCACGGCCATCTACGAAATTCCTTTTCAGGCCTCTTTCTTCATACTGATTATAACGATTGTTGAAACCTGCAAGAGTATGGTAAGCTTAGATTAGTTATTTAGTTCAAGTGTTTAGAAATTTTAGAGTGTGCTTTGAAAAAAGAGATCTTTTTTCTGCAAGTTCACCTACTTTCCATGTCTATGTCCTGTCTTTTTGGATCAATGCTCCAGGTTGCACGTAAATACAAAAAATGGCAAATTGCATCATAGTTAACTGTAAAAACTGTTTAAAAGCACTTAGGAATTGGTCAGTTGAAATGGAGTTTTACTACTGAATTGACCTTGTGACATTAAAGAGTTTTTTTTTAAATACAAAAGAGCAGTGAACAGAAAATCTTCTGCCTTATCGTAAGCGGTAATCACCGCCAATGGACACCTGAAACACTAGCGACGTTGTTGATGCTTTGCCAGCCCGGAACAATGTTTGTAGATCTACCCTTTTTAAAATTTAAACTAAATGCTCTATGTTAAAGCTCGGCAGGGACACCTTCCGGGAAGGGTTATATTGCCAACTATTAAAATACATACCTCTATTCTGCTCTCTGGATTGATAGTTCTCTTCTCTGGGCCGCCTCTGATACTCTTCTGTATGACCCGGCCGGTGGTGACCTTCATATCTCGGATTCCTACAATCGGAATTGTCATAAAATACCCAAATACATTTCCCGATAACATTTAAACATACAAACTGACAATAAGCTAATTTAAAATCTTAATTTGCAGGCAAGACCAAGGTAGCAATCTACATAAATCCACATAGATGTTGGTTTTAAAAGGTTTATCAACAAAACTGATTAAAAAGTGTTGTCATTTACATAACATACATCAATGAAAAAGACAACAATATTTCCAGCTAGCTCAGGCCTATTCCTGTGCATGCAATATTGTTTCTGTTCCTGTCAAAACTATTATTGCAAGTCCTGGAATAGCCCACCAGTTACTTAATTGACTAAAACCTTCAAAATGAACATGCATTATTTATTTTGGCTCAATTTAGTACCTCTGGCCTTGATAACCCCTTTGTCCTCTTTGATAGGCATCAGTGGGAACACCGAATTGTGAACTTTGATGGAATGTATTTTTGGTGGAATATTCAACCGCTTGTTGATTTGGCCCAAATCTGCAATAGTTACGAAGGCTCCAAGCATACCCAAAAAACGCTAGCATTTTATAAATTTGACATTCTAAAGTTTATTGTGCAGTTTTATTTTTGACATATTTATAACATGCATTATAAAAACTCATTTAAATCTAATTAAATCTGAAAGAAGGAATATACAAAATAAAGTAAAACTTTCACTCCAGGATCTATGTTTAACATAACATGTTCATAAGTTACAATCTAACATACCTTTGTTGATGTTGCCGCTCCTCATATTGATATTGCTCCTGGTACCTTCTCTCCTTACTGGAGCCCCGGTAGAATCGCTGCACTTCCCGCTGTCTTTGGCTTTCCAATTCATCTACTGGTGACTCTGAACGGTACTCTTTTCTATAAACATTAGATTTATGAAAATACAAGTTAATAGTTACAAGCCGGGTAGCCCATTTGGGAGAACGCTAGGCTCGAAAGCGTGAGGTCGCGGGTTCAAACCCCGGGCCCGTACCAATAAGCTCTTTGGAGCTTATGTACAGATTTTCATACCACTGGCTTTTCGGTGAAGGAAAACATCGTGAGGAAACCTGCATACGTACGGAGAAGAAATTCGATGACGTATGTGAATCCATCAATCCGCACTGGGCCAGCGTGGTGGATATGGCCCAATCACCCTTTCGGGGGTAGGCTTAAAGTCCAGCAGTGGACTGTTAAAAAGGCTGACTATGATGATGACAAGTTAACTAAGAACATCTTTTCTGAAGTTTACCATTGGGCAAGTAGGAATAATAATATCAATATACAATTTTTAAAGGAACTTTAACTTACTGATAGTAGGTTCGCGTAGGACGTTCTTCCTCTTCAGAGGACCTTCTACGCTCTTTTACCACACTGTGCAGCCGACGTTCTTTACGTTCTACAACTTCTGTAATGAAAAAATATGTTGAATTAAGTGTTTCAAACTAACCCACATCATATGACCACAGTGGGTTGAAATTTAAGTCTACCTATCACACTGCCTGAAGAGCTTCGTGATCGCTTTTGTTTGTGCTTCTTACGTTTTTTCTTTGGAGAAACTTCGCCCTCGCTAACGGAACTGTCTCCGTCTGCATCCGATCTGCTATCTGCGACAGATCCAGAACGCCTCTTCCTTTTGACATGCTTCTTCTTCTTCTTCTTGTGCTTACGTTTCTTCGAACGCCTGTGATCGTCAGAATCGCTATCAGATTCCGAAGATTCGGCACGCTTTTTTTTCTTTCTGTGTCGGTGTTCGGATGCCGAGGATTCTTCACTTTCACTTTCAGAGCTGCTTGATCTTGCGCTGCCATCAGACTCTTCTGATTCGTCTTCAGATGACTGGTGACGCTTTTTGGATTTCATTTTGAAGACTTTTTTCCTAAAACCAAATCGACAAACAACGCAACTTTTGCTACACGCACGCACACAACAAAGATGAAAAAGAATCAAGAGAATACAATAGACACCAAAGAGTAGTATGATCACACAGTATGATAGACACACAATACAAGATCAAGACAAGAAATACGTTTTTTTTTTTCTTTTTTTTCATGACTTTGATATTAAGTCCTTCAGTCATTGGACAACATTTCATTTTTGCAAAGAGTCGAAAATTCGAAAACCATTTGGAGATTATCCAATCAAAACCCCATAAAAAGTATTTAAAAAAAAATCTAACCACAATTTTTCAAGTTATTTGAAAAATAAATAAATAATGGAGAAATAGGATTAACGAGCAATAGTTAATTTGCCAAAAACTCGAATTAAAAAATATGAATCTATCTTGCAATCTATTTCCCTATCTATGTTTTACCCCGTATACGTTCAAAAATTTAAAATTAACAGGTAGTCATGGCATAACATCGTGTTCCATCTACATAATAATAATATGAATAAAAACGCAGGGGCGGCTTTATGGCGAGCCGTCGGTGAGTGGCGACACCGCGTACCCCGATTCCATGGGTCTAAAACCCCAGAGACCCTGACCCCTGGCTTGCCTTAATCGGCCGTCTGGGGGTGGAAACCGCAAGAGCTAAGAACCCAAGCTCCAGGGTGGAAGTGATAGAGGGCATAACGCCGCGAAAAAGCACACCTCTCTACACCCTAAGCCACTCACGCCATTGTTGCCCCTCCGGTGCCAATATGCGGCAGCCATTATGGGGGGCCCATTTAGTGGGTGGCAAGTCATCACCTGCCTTAGCATTTTGAAATGAGGCATTATTGGCAGGTGCCGTACCTCATACCATAGATCTGTTAACCCATCCACAAGTTGTTCACCTCAATAGCCCAGACTTTTAATATCCTATACTGTACAATAGTTTTATATTTCATTTTATACACATTCTATAATTGTATTTTTATATTTAACGGGCCTCTTGGTGTTGGCTTCGGCCCCACCAATGCCTACCAAATGTCCGGGCTAGACCCGAGAAGTATAACAAATATGAATAAATAATAAGCGTAGGTGTTTAAAAAACATTAAGTTGTGAAAGGATCATATGATTAAATCGCATAAAATACTTACGCCATTATTACCTTACTTTTATAAATAAACTAGCGGTCCGCCCAGCTTCGCACGGGTATAGATTATAGCCTATGTCACCCGGGGATAGTGTAGCTTCCTAACAGTGAAAGAAATTTTCAAATCGTTTCAGCAGTTTCGGAGCCTATTCAATGCAACAACCAAACAAACAATCAAATCTTTCCTCATTATAATATTAGCCGTGGTAGCCCATTTGGGAGACAGCTAGACTTGAACGCGTGAGGTCACGGGTTCAAACTCCGGGCCCGTACCAAGGAGCTCTTTGGAGCTTATGTACAGATTTTCATTCCACTGGGAAAGGACATGTCATGTTTCACCTCATTTCATCACTTTGCCACACTCGCACATTTACACGAGCACTTAGTAAAAATTAATCCACCATTATTACACATTAACACTTGAAAATACACAAGTTGAAAAAAATTATACAACGAGCCGATAAGTTTTTTTCTACGTTGGAGACAAAACTCACAAAAAAACAAGTAACAATATTTACCACAGCCAGCCACAGACTGGTGTGGGTGGCTGTAAAGTGAGTGTATTTATATCAGTATTATTGATTGGAAACTTACTCCAACACAAATCACTCAGTTAAATAAAACAAACTCCGAGCACAGTAGCGCAGCAGTATTGGGAGCACAGATAAATACGATAGATACCTAATGGCCTTAATGGCTTTAGTCTGATTAGTAAATAATAATAAAAAACTGAATATCAAAAACATTTTTGCTGTCAACGTCACAACATTAACATGACATTGAGTAACTTTTCAATTATATTTACTTGTCAAAAAACGAGTCGTGAAAAGAAAATCTTTTAAATCCTCATCCTGATAAAATTTATTAATGTTTTTTGTTACATATTCTTACTTATTAATTTAATGACATAGTTTTCTACCTTTCGATTAAGTTTATTCTAAGTTTACAATCACAGTAGTGAAATGCTAATGAATATCTTGCGGTGTAACGAACGTTATTAGTAACACGTAGCAAAGATTTAACCTGTTATTATTTTATCCTAGGGCACTTTAATTGGCTACCTCTGTTGGTTAAAACGTATTTTACTCTTAACAATGGCGACAAGAAAGCGCAGTGGTTCTGGATCCAAAAGGCATCTAAAAGAGAAGGTTGTACAAATATACGAGTCCTTCTTCCGAGGCGAAGACTTGACTACCGATAACCCTACATTTTGGGATGAATTCTTCCTACTAAAGCCTAAGATTCCTCAGTTAGAAGCTGAGATTCAAAAGCTGTCTGTAGAGCAACTCCTTAATATGAAGGAAAGCATGAATATGTTTGTTGTGCAATGTATAGATATGTTAGGCCAAGAACATCATATAAGGTTGGTATCTATTGAGTAACCAGCTCTAATCTCAGAGTTTTAGGGGTCCGCTGTCTGAAATATTTCAAAAGTTAATGAATACAGGCTGGCTATTCTAGTGCATTCGACATTGTTTCTGTCTTATGGACACTTTTCATGTTTATTATGATTATTTTGTTCTTTTCATTTCTTATTTTTGTAATCTAATTAATTAATCTGTTTGAAATTCAATCAATTAATAATTATTATTTTATCATGTTGTTTTCTTACTTTTTAAGTTAAAATTGTATTGACTTGTAAATTGCCATTTTATTAATAAATTTACTTACTTACTTCAATCCAAATTAAATTGCAACTAATATCGCTGGTCTTTTTAAACCCAGGAAAATTCCTGAGTGATATCACCTACTAGGGGGGCATGGTTGGCAATGTGTGACTATACGCCAGAAGGGAGACTCAGTCCCGTTGCTGCCTTTCCTTTTCCTCTTGGAAGGCGGAGCCGGGAGCGTATCCTCTGCCTTCCAAATGTCGCCTGGCCGGGTTACCTGCGGCTGCACATACTGCGCAGTGCAGCTTGGCAGAGCAATCGCCAGCCTTGTGTCCTGGTTAAAAATATCATCTGTTCCTTAGAAAACGGTCATTGACACTCAACAAAATGTATGGAACAGCTGATATTTGCGGTTTCTATTATTGGTTGGTTTCATAGTAAAAGTTGTTCATAATGATGAGTATAATGAACCCCTTTCGGCGTAGCATACCCTTTCCTTATACCCTGTATTATTATGACAGTTATGATATTATCCACTTCTGTTTTAGATTAGTATATGGTCTCCAAACCCTCAGTGCTCTACTGATTACAATGTACCAGAGAGCCAGCCAGGACACGAATCTGAACATCAAGACAGTTCTAATCGGAGCTGATAATCATGCTGACGCTAAGATGCAGAAACTTTTTGACCATTGCATTACCATCTTGTCTGGTAAGTAACTGAAATTAAATTTTCTGTTTTAGCTAGAACATTACAATCATAAATTAAAATTTAACTAAAACAACTTTCATCAAACTCAAAGCCAAAGAAATTCATATTTCATTTTATTTTATTTGTACATACAATTCATATGAGTGACGAGCAGCAAGCAAGTCGCTGGCTTGGTGGTAAGTGTCCATAACAGTTCAGTGCCACTCAGAAACAGTTTAAAATCTAATGTCATCCAGCTTCAGTTCATCACGTTAGAATATTATAGACTGTTTCAAATAGTATGGCGCTTGACAGGTGGTTTGAGAGTACAATAGAATGTAACCTGATTTGAAAATATTGAATGTGACGTCACAGAACTAAATTAAAGATTTACATTTTGCCCCAAAAACATATAGCTAAGGGCCATTATGAAAACTAGTGGTAAAAACTAGTATGTTATTGGTAGTTGTCAAGTGTCATACCATTTGAAAAGGATTATAGATGTTTAATCTATTATGTACTTCGAAAGTAAAGTTTTGGTAAAGCAGAAATTTATCTTGCATTTAGCATCTCATATTTTGCAGATTGATTAATACAATGATTAAATATAATATCTTCACTTCTGGAAATGTATGTTCACTTTCCTCTGTCTTCCCGACTACGAATCCTACATGGTGGAGTCAGCCTTCCTTATTTTTCTCCTCCACTTTGCTCTGTTTTTGATAAATTCTCTAATATTCTCTTATATGTTCACTATCCAAAATTTTATTTCTGTTATGACTTTTCCAGGTGATGTCACAGACAGCTTGAAATCGATGGTGCTGAAGTTGTTACTAGTGATAGCAACAGGGCTGGAAAACATTGATGAAAACCCACTAGTTGAATACTTTATGCAGAACTCTTTGTTTGAGCCAATGGTGCAACTGCTCTGCACATCTACGGAAAGACAACAGCATGGTACGAATTTAAGTAACTTTTTTAAAATTATTAGTAACTAGCGGTCCACCCCAGCTTCGCACGGGTATAGATTATAGCCTACGTCACCCGGGGATAGTGTAGCTTCCCGTCAGTGAAATAATTTTTCAAATCGGTTCAGTAGTTTCGGAGCCTATTCAATGCAAACAAACAAACAATCAAATCTTTCCTCTTTATAATATTAGTATAGATAATAGGCGTGCATTGCTTTTGCTAACGTAATAAGTAGTAGCACCCCACGGTATCTTATGGTATCTTACAGAAACATTGATGTTTTCCCAGTGTTAATTCAGATTGTAGGCTACCAAACCAAATTTCTTTAAAATCCGTTCTGCTGTTACGGAGATGGGTGTGGACAAATACAGAATTTTAGGGGGTAATAACAAATAAATACAGAATTTTAGGGGGTATACCATCTCTCTAGATTTGTACGCCTACAAACTAGGCAAAACATGATACAAAGTGACTAATATTTTAACCCACCTATTGTGCATGCGTTTTTAAATGTGTGTATGATTTACTCGTGTTTTGTGCAAATAAATAATCTTTATCTTTATCTTATCTTTATCTAATAAATACAGGCACCTGTAAACGAAGACTAGTGGTAGTGATGTTGATTCATCATCATCATCAGTCAGTAAACTGCCACTGCTGAACGAAGGCTTAGGGGGATAAACGGAGGTGTGCTCGTTGCATGCCCTGCAAGTCCTGTCAGTTTTTCAATCCGCTTATGTACTGACAGAGCTTCAACTCCACACAGGATTGAAACATCAATCCATTGCTCTAATGTTGTAAGAAGGTGGAATTAACAAACATGCTGTCGCATTACATATTAGTAGGGATAGGCATAATCTTCATTTTTTTTTTTGAAATATCAGTTCTGTTGCGTGAGTCACTATTGCTTTTACTGATATCTATTTTAGGAAATACTTCACTTATCATACTAATGTATTTGCTATCGCACATTTCCTTAGGCTTCAAGACGATATAAAGCAAACACAGGTTTTTACAAGCGTGGCAAGACACGTGTTTCAAGTCAAAACGGGTCAATATGACCCAGCGTCATCGCTGACCGTGTATTTTCTCAACTCATTTATTTAGTTTTTTTTTTTATAATTATGTAATAGGCTTGCCTTTGACCACCATCACGCCTGATGTTAAGCGATGATGCGGTCTACGTTGGAGCACGCTTGTCTAGAAGAAACCGATTCACTCGTGATTTGAAGACACCCAGATTGCAACCATCATGGAACACCCATTCAGGCAGCGCATTCCACAGACTAACAGGTCGCACAATAAATGTAGAATCAAAACGCTTCGTACGGGTTTTCGGAATATCAACCATAAGCGGTGACGATTTTCGTGCCCGATCTGGCAGCTCCGCGCTTTTATTTAGTGTTAATTTTTTGAAACAGCATATGGTCGAAATTTTGATGTTTTAAAATAACATTTCATATTCATTTTCATAGTCATAGGTCGTCAGTAGGATTCCCTATTCCGGGGATGCACACACACAAAGACACTGACCAAGACACTCAGACCCAGAGAGAGCAGATATTCAAATTACTCATTCAAACATCTGCCATGCCGGGTATTGTACCCAGGACTTTCAGATCATGAGGCAATCATGCTACCACTGAGCTAAACCGGTTTTCTTTACAATTGACATGACTTACAGGGTATACAAGTGACTCGTAAAAAAAATCTATTGTAATGTTTGATAATTCCTACATTTCAGGATATGATGTAGTTATGCTGCTGATGTTCCTCGTTAACTTCAAGAAACAGGAATCTACGAATCCTTATGTGGTTAAGCTTTCAATACTTGATGATGAACTGGCTTTAAATGGGTAAGGCATTTAACAGTTTATTAATATGTAACTTTTACCCAAAAAATAAGATCAAGGTTTGGTTATGACACACTTTACTTGCCAAATTTCATTTAAATGAGTTAAGCAATTTAATGGTAAAATATAACAGACAGAAAGACTACTTCCACATTTATAATTTGTAGGGAATTTACGTTTACTAGGCGCAATGACTGAGCCGTACAAAAAGATTCGAGGTCTATCTCAAACAACCACATACTCGTGCCAAAAAAAGTCCATTACGGCGTGAGTGTCATGTTTTCTGTGGTGGCCCCCAAACTGTGTGGTTTTTAAAGTATCATCATTGTTTCAGTTATGGACAAGTGATAATGGCAGCACTGAACGACTATGTAATGTCCACGTTCGGTGGCATGCAAGGTAACGGCGGGGGCGGCGGTTGGCTGTCTTCACTTACGAGCATGGTGGGCGGGATATTCCTCACTAGCGACGAAACGCAGCCACTTATCAGGGGACAGAGGACTAGGTAACTATAGTAATGACATCTTTAAACTATGTGATGACAGCTCTAAACAACTACTATATGGCAGCTCTGAACAACTAAATAGCAGCTCTAATAAATGGCAACTCTGAACGTCCACATATTACCGATCTGCAGCATGCAGGGTACCAACGGGGGTAGTGTGGCTGTCACCCCTTTTAGTTTTTACTTTTCAACTATATTATTATTTCTAAGTTAATCCGCCGTAATATTACATATTCTGTGACAATTTCAACTGGCTATCTATTGGGATTCGAAAATTACAGCCGTTAAAAAGTAGGACAAACATACAGCGTAGACTTAGTAATACACCCTTTGGGTACGGAACCCTAAAAATACAGTAGGATTAAGAACCTCCTTTTTGAAAGTTGGTTGTAAAATATGGCACGCTGGGCTTTCATACAACCGGTGCCGGATTAAGCAAGCACGGGGCCTGAAGGACCCGGGTGTGTCCTAAATCTGCGACCAGATCCACCGGAGGATGGGCAGCAGCGTCCTGTAAGTACACGGTGAACGTACTGCGATCTCCAAGCCGCCTGCCAAGCATGGGGATTATGGCAACACCCCTCTCTAAGAGGGAGGCCTTGTTCAGCAGTGGACATTTAATGGCTGATGATGTGATGATGTGTGATGTGGGGCCCGAAGGAAATTCCTTGAGAACCCTTGATCTACAATGGGTTCTTAAGTACAAAGTAGTAAAAAAAGTTGGTAGGAAAAGTTGTAACGTTTCACGTTTTTGTGACATCAATTAATTCAATATACCACATCTTAATAAGTTTCACCCAAAAAAATACATTCAGGCAGAGATGAGTGGGTTTAAATATGCGGGGCCCGTAGCAATTGCTACTCTTGCTACGTGGTTAATCCAGCATTGCTACAACTTGACTTGCTCGTAGCTTGTCTATACTTCTATACTAATATTATAAAGAGGAAAGATTTGATTGTTTGTTTGCATTGAATAGGTTCCGAAACTACTGAACCGATTTGAAAAATTCTTTCACTGACGGGAAGCTGCACTATCCCCAGGTGAAATAGGCTATAATCTATACCCGTGCAAAGCTGGGGCGGACCGCTAGTAACTTAATAAAGAGATGTGGTTATTTCCCAGTGGGGGCGAGGAGGGCATGCTGCTAGCGCTGTACGAGGCGGCGCATCTGAACCGCAACTTCATGACGACGCTGGCACATTCCTCGTCAGCGGCGGCTTCCTCTGCGCCACCTTCTCCGCCCGCGACCTTACCGCCACATCAGGTAACTGGCGGGCTTCATATTATGCCAACAGTGCTAATGAGACTCAACAGACACCTTACGTTAAAGCTAGCTAGCTGTTTTAAGCAATCCAGTTTAGGTGATGAAAAAAGTTACGCGACCGCAAACCATATCTGGGGGCGTTAAGGTTCACGTTCGCGTGATTTTCCGAACTGCGCTGTTTTAACGCTAGTTTGAGACCGCGTAAGGAGTTGGGCGTAAAGCCAGGTCACAAAAAAACTTTAAATGACGCTTTAGATGGCGGCCAAGCGCAAGCCTATCTACTATAAAAAAAAAAAAATTAAAAAAATGGGTTTTACACCGATCTTAGGTATTTTTCACTTTAATATAATTTAAGGAAGATTTTGTTGAATTTTCGTTTTTTTTTTAGTTCTTTTAGAAGCGTTTTGAAAAGGGTGTATACCTCTTCAGGCTGGCAAAGCACCGTCAACACCGCTAGTGCTGCAGGTGTCCGTAAGCGGCGGTTTCTGCTTAACATCAGGCAGACCGCATGCTTATTTGCCGATTATTGTATTAAAAAATATATATAAAAGCTGTATGTATATTATACAGGGTTCTGCGGAATAGGTGTACTAAGTAGAACGGGTCCATTTTACGTTGTTGAACAACTGTTACTAATGGACCGATCATGAAAATTCAAAAAAATATCAGCTGTTCCATAAAAACGGTCAATCACACTTGACTGTATGAAACAGCTGATATGTGTATCACGATTTAACATTTAGTATGGAAACTAAATTTATTGGTTCAATTAAAATTTGTCCAAGCATTTATTTGCTCTGACAGCTGCAATGATACAGTAAAAAGCTGAATAAATGCATTTTGTTTTAATATATCACTGAAGTATATCGGGTGCCTGCTAGTCTTATGTTCAAAAACCTTGCGAAAGTGATCAGAATTCGTGATTTTACTTCGGCTTTATATAATTATTTGAGCTGTCACAGCGAATACATGCTTAGACCGAGTTTTAGCTTCGTTTTTGTTTCAGAGTCCACCAAATTTGGCCCAGATACAAGCTTTGGACAATGAGCAACCCACGAATTTACTAGTAACTTTCTTTCAATACTGGTGGGTACTTAAAAATAATGCTCAGATGAAAGTATTATTACTGTTAATTTAATAGCTATTAACATCATAAATGTTTGTCTTCTTTGATGTTCCAGTTCAATAGTAATGGCAGACATAAAAAGCGAAGCGAGCGTCAACAAATGCAGCCTTTGCTTCATAACACTCACATGCATAGTGGAGGAACAGTTTGCAAATTCAATAATGCATGACCAAAATCTTACATTTAAGGTAAAGTTTACTCTGCTATCGTTATAATATATTATGTTACATGCTATATAACGTTTTTCTTGCACAATTACTTTCAAATTAAAATGCTTATATTCTTAAAAAGATCTTTCTTATCTCTTTCTTATTGATGAATTGCTTATAATCTTACTTAATTTTGAATACTTTTTATTTTTAGTGATCGGGTAAATACCATCTCTCTATTTAAGTTTATCTCCTCGATAATTCAAATTTTAAAGCTTTATATTGCAGCAATAAATGGTCCTGTCTGTTTTTTTTTTTGTTGCCGGTATACAGTTATTATTGTGTGATATAAGCTATAACTGCTTTGAAAAAAATTATGTGAAAATCTTTTTCAAACTTTCTAGGTGCAACTATATAGGTTACCAATGAGACATAGAAAAATAGTACCTGAAGAACCACCTTCTCAACCTTTAGCTTCTACTTTAATTGGTAAGTTCGAATTTATAAGCACTCGTTAGATGTAAACAAATACAACAGAAACAATACAAAACAAGTACAAAAATAATGCTTAGATCATTACTAAACATACTTAATTTTGATACAAAATTATTCGTGTGTGTGATATATCAGTTTTCACATATTCCGGAACATCAGGCGAGTTGGCGGTGAAGCGCAAGCCTATTATTTATAAAAAAAAAAAAAAAAACAAAAAAAAACAACAAGTATTTTGTTGGTCTTTCCAAATGATGCACACTACTTCATTGACAAATTTCATCAAGTTTAGATTAATAGACAAAAATCATGTCGAATGCCCATGTTGAATCCGTGCCGATAGTCGTTGGGAACGATACTCTAGAAGTTGTTGACCATTACACCTATCTTGGACAGATTGTTCAGTTAGGTAAGTCCAACTTAAACAAAGAGGTCGCCCGAAGAATCCAACTCGGATGGGCAGCGTTCGGGAAATTACGTGACATCTTCTCGTCCAAGATAGCACAGTGCTTCAAGACGAGGGTCTTTGACCAGTGTGTGTTGCCAGTGATGACATATGGTACTGAGACGTGGTCCTTGACTGTTGGCCTTTTGGAAAAACTCAGAGTCACTCAGCGGGTAATGGAGAGAGCTATGCTCGGAGTTTCTTTGTGCGATAAAATCCGAAACGTGGATATTTTAAAATTTGGAAGTTGAAGTGGCAATGGGCAGGCCACATCGCTCGAAGAGCCGATAACCGATGGGGAAGAAAGGTTCTTGAGTGGAGACCACGAACCGGAAGACGCAGCGTAGGTAGGCCTCCCACTAGATGGACCGATGACATAGTGAGAGTCGCTGGCATCCAGTGGATGCAAAAGGCAGGCTGTCGTTCAGTGTGGAGGTTAAAGGGGGAGGCCTATGTTCAGCAGTGGACGTCTTCTGGCTGATGATGATGATGATGAGAATAATACATGTGACGTCACGAAGCTTATGACTCGTCTACCTCCCTCCCCCTCAACGTGTGACGTATTTTATGAATGGCCCCTTCCAGGATCCATGATTTTTCGGTACAAACAGCCTGTCAGGGAATAAGCTGTTCTGATTGTCTTCAAGTCGCGAGTAAATCGGTTTTTTCTACTTCATCGTACGCCGCATCAGCAATTAACATCACGCGTGGTGGCGCGGGCGGTCAAACGCAAGCCTATTATAAAATTTAAATTTAATTTCAATTGAATCCGTTCTTCTGCAAGTGCAAATAACTACACACATCACACTCACACACACATACACACAAATATGATGTGATTATTTCCTTCCAGACCTGCTAGTCGAGTTCATAATGTGCCACCTACTGAAGAAGTTCCCCGGTGAGCTGTACCAGCTCTGTATCGGTGTGCTGCTCCGGTTGCTAAGCTACCAGAAGCGGTGCCGCGTGCGGCTCGCGCGCGACTGGCGCCCGCTGTGGGCCGCGCTTATAGCTTTACTCAAGTTCCTAGTCACTAATGAAAGCACGCTGCTCAGGAGGCATAATATATTCGTCATGGCACAACAGGTATGGAGGAAAATAAACCGGACAAGTACGAGTAGGACTCGTGCTCTGAGGGTTCCGTTGGACGGAACCATCAGAACTCGACTCCAAAAAAAAATCGAACTAAAGTTGAAATATTGAAAGAGAAACTTAATTTTGTAGTTGACACTAAGGTTCTTCCATACATTCCAACTACAAAATGTAAGTTTGTAATAGCAAAATAATAATTTTTAAATGATATAACTTCAAATTTGTGACTTTCGGATTTATTCCTGTATATGTGCTATAAGACCTTGCCTTTTGCCAAATTTCATGATTCTAGGTCAACGAGAAGTACCCTATATTTTGTTTTGATTCTCCTGTGAAATCGCAAAATATGCGACATAAACGTTCATATCTTTTGATTGCGTTTACTTACAACTTTTATTTTTTACAGGCGAAAGAAAACGTAAAGTATTTAGTATAAATTTCAACTTGATACCTTTACGCGTTCTTGAGAAAAAGGTTCTTGACAGACGGACAGCGGGCTCAAACCCCGCGCCCGTACCAATGAGCTCTTTGAAGCTTATGGACGGATTTTCATACCACTGGCTTTTCGGTGAAGAAAAACATTGTGAGGAAACCTGCATACGTACGGAGAAGGAATGCATTGGCGTATGTGAATCTACCAACCCGCACTGGGTCAGCGTGGTGGATATGGCCCAATCACCCTATCGGGGGTAGGCTAAAAGTCCAGCAGTGGACTGTTAAAAGGCTGATGATGATGATGGTAAAAAGATAATTTATTGCTCTCTTTATTATTTCAGATTGTGAATATTTTCAACTTGTTCATAACATTCGGTGACACGTTCCTGCCCACGCCCGCGTCCTACGACCAGCTGTACTACGAGCTTATCAGGATGCATCAAGTGTTTGATAACCTGTTTTACATGGGTGAGTGTAGATACGGATCACTCCCTTGAAGTATGGAATGACTCGACTGTTTTTACTATCTCATAATCTTGTAGTATGACCAATGACAATATAACCACTTGACTGCTCATCCTTTACCCCGCATAAGCCAAAGGTTCTAACATGTCAACCTAAACTATTTCGGGCGGGGCCAATCGTAGGCGCGAATTGAATGAATGACTTTTGATTCTCCAATCACAAGCGTCGAGTCGCGTCGATTCTCCAATCACAAGCTGTCCCCCGCGACCGACGTGGCATCATTTTGCAAAAGAGAATTTTGACTACATGTGCGATCAAGTTATATTATCTTTGGGTATGACCTATGTACTTTTACAAAATA
This sequence comes from Agriopis marginaria, assembly GCA_932305915.1. NCBI lineage: Eukaryota > Metazoa > Arthropoda > Insecta > Lepidoptera > Geometridae > Agriopis > Agriopis marginaria. The sequence goes on from OW029926.1 coordinate 8,008,598, forward strand.
TCACTTAAATCAGGAAACTAAGAATAATGATTTAGAAAAAATATGAAAAAAAGCTGAATGATATAATTTACATAAGCTTTTACTAAACCAAACATATTTCTGGAATTTGAACGAAAATAAACTTAGTTTTAAAATTGTTAACAACAGTGACAAAATTCGACTTAAAACATCAGTGTTTAAAAAAGGGGTTGTCTGTAAAGTCGGTTTACGGACGATAATTTTACGTGATAACGCTTAGGCCGTTCGTGCCTCTCTTTCTCGCTTGTTCTGCGCTCTCGCTTGCACGCGCGGCTCAGGCGGAACGTGACAATGTTTCGTGCGTGCAGCCAGCGTTCATCGATTTAAAACACGTTATCACGTCAAAAATCGGCAGTTGTGTAGTTAGTTTGAGTTGCAACTAAGATGTACGCTCAAATGCTCGGAACGACCAAGACTTGCCATGGTTGTTTTGAATACTGTGGCTGTGCTCTGGACGCGTCCAGACGTACCTTTTAAATGTAGCCCTGTGTGTGATTACATGGCTTTATTAATTTTACTTGCCGTGTTTATTTATTTATTTTATTAGCTGTGCCCCGCGGTTTCACCTGCGTGGATACCCTCGATAAAAGTAGCCTAAGTTACTCCTTGAACTATCTGTCAGTGAAAGTCCCATTAAAATTGGTGCAGACGTTTTAGAGTTCATAGGTAACATAGATTTTTAGATAACACTAGCTGCGCCCCGCGGTTTCACCCGCGTAGTGATGAAAAGTGGTGATGGTAATGATTAAAGGTAGTCTATGTCACTCTCCAGTCCTCGAACTATACTCATGCAAAAAATCAGGTTGAACCGTTGCTCTGTTGCTGCGTCAAAGAGGAACAAACGAACACAATTTCGCATTTATGATATTATTAGCTGAATCCCGCGGTGCTACCCGCGATTTTCCAATTTTCCCACATTTTCTGGGAGAATAAGTACCCTATATCTGTCCATATGATGTACACTATCATCCTGCCAAAATTCGTTAAGATCGGCTTAGCGGTTTAGTCGTGAAAAGCGAACAAACATCCAGACAGAGACACAGAGTTACTTTCGCTTTTATAATATTAGTAAGGAAAGTATTATAGTATAGTATGATTGGAAACTGTAAAAAAACATTTTATTTATATTACACGGGAATTACTCACGTAAGATTAAGCCAGTCACTCCGACTATAGTTTCAACCGCATTAGGCAGTCTTAAAAAAAAAAAAAACACTTTCTTTTGCTATTTTCCTCCAGCACTCCGTTACTCGACGGGCGACGGCGAGTACAAAGCCGAAGCGCTGCGACTAGCCAACTGCCTCGTGAATGTGCGCGCCATCATCCAACACTTCTCGCCCAAGATAGAGTCGTGGCTCGCCTCACAGAACCTCTCCACGCCCACTGAAGACCAGGTATGTGTTGAGATGATACTCGGCCCCAATGGGCCAGATAGAGGTTTAAAAAAAATTAAATTTAATTGTTATGGTATTTTCTACAAATGTAGACAATTTTCTGATATAATTTTTAATATACTTGTGTAGTTTCACTTCAAAAACAAATTATTCTGATCTGTCAATGTCATTATTAAGATTTTGTTATGGTGATAGATCTGTGATTTTGCTCTATGCAGTTTTCTATTTAGTTAAGTATAATTATGACGAGCTCAATGTAATTCCAAAACTGATTTCATTAAAGGCGAAAGTGGCGCTAGTCACGTTAATAAAAAAAAAACATTATCAGCCATCATTTTTCAACAAAAACGGATGTAATGTGATCATAGAAACTGTTCCTGTTTTTATTATGTAACAGGCTTGCGTTTGACCGCCAACGAATTACAATGCAAACAAAAAAGGAACTCCCTATCCCTATTCAGCAGCGAGAAGTGCAGCTAAACTGTATTACTATTACAACATACAATCATTCAAATATAGGTATCTGGATTTTCAGGCATAAAAATAAAAAAATAAAGCCGTAATTGTCAAGACGAATATATTATAGAAAATAAAGCAAGTAAACCATTAAATTAAAATTGCTATTGTTATGTCAGTAATTAAACGAAATCCATTCTCAAATTTTTCCTCCTACTGATTTATTAATAAAACTTGCCTATTCCAACTTTAATCCGAACTTACACTGTGCTATTATGACATGACTGTCTTATGTGCTTACACTTGGACTACCTAATTCCAGATTATCCAAGTATATAAATTGATTTGTACTTATGTTTTTATAAGATTATTCCATAGAAATTTCATCAAAATTCAGTTTGGTTTTTTCAAAATAAATGAAAAAATATGTCTGAAGGTTTCTTTTCTTCGTACCTTACGTACTTATACCTATAAGACCTCGTATCGTACTATAGCGTTTATTATTCACAGTGAGATAATTGGTGGGACATTGCGTGCAAGAGAAATCAGTAAATTTTGCATTACCGAAAAATATTATTTTCAGTGTCTGACATTTGTAAGGATGTCACCTAATCAAAATCTTTTACACTGCATATACACTGATTTTGAAGTCTTTTTTTTAAAATGATAATCAACAGGAACAGTAGTTTTTTTCGCGATTTTAGGTTTGGGCCATAGTGAAAGTTATTTATAACGAAGAGTACACAATTATCCTCGAATTATGTCAGTCGTCTAGCCGAACACCCAGTAGATCTCTATGACAATTATAAAACTTATAACCTAAAATGATTTACATTGCAGATACTAGAAGTGGTGCGCAAGAACTACGACAGTTTAATCCTGAAGCTGCAAGAAGGACTGGAATCCTACGAGCGGTACAGCGAGAAAGAACACCGGCCACTTCTAGCGAAGCTAGTGCTCGCAGCGCGGCAGAGGAGCGATGCTATGACCCTGCACGACCACACTGCGGCTGCTTTGAATCACTACACCAGTACTGTGCAGTGAGATGTTACTATCCCTAGAAATTCTATGAAGAAAACTGGGCTCCAATATAAAAGACGGTATCAATGAGTCATTTTGTCATCCCCGATCGATATCTTAGCTATAGATACAGGGGTGCGTTTACGGCACTTATCCAGGTTAAAACTTATACTAGATAAACGTCAAAACACCCATATAGAGACTCCACGAAGTGAAAAATTAAACCGGTTAAAATTTAAACTGCCCCGTTTACGGGCGTTCGCTTGTATAAGTTTTCGCCTGACTAGATTAAATTTTATCAACCTTTCGAGGTTGCAAAATTTTCGCCTGCTGTCAGATTGACAGCTGTTGAGCAGGTTGAGCTGTGGTTGACATTATTTTTGTTTGTTTTATTCGAATTTGACAGCTAGTATTGACATAAAGCTAGACACCGTTCAGCGAACCTCCGTTAGTTTAATTTTTAACTGGTGAAAAATTATCTGACTACGTAAACGCACCCCTGCTCAACAGCTGTCAATCTGACAGCAGACGAAAATTTAGCGACCTCAAAAGGTAGATAAAATTTAATCCAGGGTAGTAGGCTACTGAAGACTGACGTTGACAGGTGATTCAAAATTGAAATCGATTTATATTGACAAACACTACAGTGGTTTGAAGGAAGTAGCCCCGTATACATCCACACATTTGGTTGCCCCAAGATCGTGCATTTTATTAGTTTTTGTATCTTCTACTTTTGATCTGCCCAACTTAAGCCTCAAAGGGTCTCCTGCGCCAAAAATCTAATAAAACATGTTCTGGTGTCGTGATTCGGATTGCGATCGCGTGCCATCTCGTTCCTTCTACTTACTCGCACCACACATGTGAGCGAGATGGCACGCAATCGCTATCACAATTATTGTTCTGATCACTAACGGACATCCATAATAATCCAGATGCCTTATTATAGATGTCTTATCGTGATTCGGATTGTGATCGCGATCGCGTGCCATCTCACTTACACACATGGTGCGAGTAAGTAGATGCGAACCGGACGACATGCAATCTCGGTCACAATCAACCTTCTATAATAAGGCCGCAGAACGCGTTTTGATAAATTTGTAGCGCAAGAGACCGGTATACGCTTAGTCCCAGATTTGATAGTTTACGAAAACTTTTTTCGTTTACGTATTGTTCCATACATTTTAGTAAAGCGCCTCTATCGGAAACGTGGAGGAACTAAATTTGGCAGTTATCGGCGGTATAGAATGCTTCACTCTAATACGAAAAAAGTTTTCGAATACCTTTTAGCCCAGCAATGTATGGAACAAGAAGAAAACGTAAAAAGTTTTCGTAAACTAACAAATCTGGGACTAAGGGCACTGGTCTTACATAAAATGTTATGGAAATAAATAGGACTTTGAAATTTAATTCCTGTATTCAAAACTGTTTAAGTTAAATGCAAAATAAAAAAACCGGCCAAGTGTGAGTCGGGCTCGCGCAATGTATTGTATCCGTATCTATTGATTGCATCGACCTTTAATTTTGTACACCTCCAATGGACCTTAGACCTGTGACCCATATTTAATATTAACTAGCGACCCGCCCGCCCGGCTTCGCAACGGGTGTAATTTACGTGCGAAGCCGGGGCATGTAGCTGGTTATATATATAAACCTTCCGTGAAAATGTATCTAACTGATGGTGAAAACCGCATCAAAATCCGTTGCGTGGTTTAGGAGGAGTTAGAGGCCATACAGACAGACAGACGCGGAAAGCGACTTCAATTTATACTATGTAAAGAAGATAAAGATAATTAAAATTATTTCATCTTGACGCCTGGGGCAATACGGCCAACTGCTTACGCGGTATCAAACTAACGTTAAAACCGCGCAATTCAGAAAAACACGCGAACGTAAACCTTGACGCGCCCAGATACGGTTTGCGGTCGCGCAACATTTTTTCATCACCTAAACTGGATTGCTTTAAACATCTAGCCGTAAGGCCCCTGTATGTGTTGTTGAGACAAGGGGGTCTAGACAAGAGCCACACACTGTTAGCGTTCACGCCTGCGGAAAGATGAAATTGTATGAAAATGACAAGCTTCAGATAATTTCTCTCATGCTAATGTCATTGTCAATGTCATTTTCATACAATTTCATCTTTCAGCAGGCGTGAACGCTAACAGTGTGTGGCTCTTGTCTAGACCCCCTGGTGTGTTGACACAGGGTCAGACAGACAGACGAACAACAAAGTGATCTTATAAGGGTTCCGTTTTTCCATTTGAGGTATGTAACCCTAAAACTGAGCCGATAACGATCATGTGGCAAACACAGCCAATGTGTGGATGTGGTATGAGAAATAACAAAGTGTGTGTTCAAGTTACCTATAACTGATATAATCAATACTGGCTGGGTTTTGGCAGTCTTATAATCACCACTATACATAAATATTTATGTGGAAATATGTTACTTAGAAAAAAAAACAGGGCATTCATTTTTGTACTATTTGGTGCAGCATATCAAGCTTTGGCACAATAAATTAACACTAGTTTAAACATAAATTATTGTATCTATAACCTACTAATGTAAGGTTCAATATTCGTTTTTTAGATAAAAGACTGAAAAAAATATGGAAATTAAATTATGCATTTATAAAGGCTTAGCCCGTAATCGGAAATGATTATAACATAGTATCTATCTAGCATAATGAAGTGTTATTAGTTAAGTTGTAACTTAGGTCTATGATAACTTCAACTGTGGTACAAAATACCAATGAGACTATAATTATTTAAATTGTGTAAGTTATTTAGCATGAATGTATAACATAATAGTGCACCTTCGATTAATCAGAACGAAAATAGGCTTTAGTGCCTTGAAATAAAGTAGAATCATGTTAACACCTTAAAATCATGACATAATACTTTTATTTTGGTCGCTTCGTAGTATTTGTGTTTATTTACTTGTAAGCTATGAGATATTATGTTATTTTATGTTTTAGAGAGTTATTAAGTGAATGTCTATCACAAATCCAATAATATTGGTTGTATTTTTGTTGTAATAAACTATTTTCCGTAATAGATGTTTTTTTCTGTAGTCTTAAGTATTATCATTGAATATCATCATAAAGGGCGGATCCAGCTTTGGTGCCAAAGGGGGTGACAAGTAGTATTTTTTATTATTTTTTTATAAATAATAGGCTTGCGCTTTACCGCCAACTCGCCTGATGTTAAGCGATGATGCGGTCTACGGTGGTGCACGCTTGCCTAGAAGAAACCGATTCACTCGTGATTTGAAGACACCCAGATTGTATCTATCGGGGAACACCCATTCAGGCAGCGCATTCCACAGACTAGCAGTCCAATTAGTGGTCCACTTAGGTCGTAGAATGGAACCAGCCCAGGGGGGATGACCCCCCCCCCTTGGATCCGCCCTTGATCATCATAGGTTTGCCCAAGTACTGAGTTATTCCACTGACCCTAGTTGTGCAGAATGGAACTTGAAGCATTTTATTCCAATCAAATCAACTGGTTGGTTAGATACTTACTTTTGTCTTACGAAGCGCTTTGATTCCACATTTATTATGCGTAGTGCTAGTCTGTGGAATGCGCTGCCTGAATGAATGTTCCCCATAGTTACAATCTGGGTGTCTTAAAATCACGAGTGAATCAGTTTCTTCTGGGCAAGCGTGCTCCATCGTAGCTATACATCAGGCGAGTTGGCGGTCAAACGCAAGCAAGCCTATTAATAGATAAATAAAAAACATATATATATACCTTCCACAGAAAAAACTTCATGCACGAAGCACAAAATTTGCCGCACTGCGCTGTTTCCAGCCCGCTAAGAGGTAGCGAACGTGAAGCTTAACGCGCCGAGATACGGTTTGCGGTCGAGCAACTTTTCTCATCACGTAAGGCCCCAGAAGCGTCTAGGCATGCGTGCTCCATCGTAGACGGCATCATCGCTGAGTTGGCGGTCAAACGCAAGCTTATTACTAAGATCAAAAATAATTAGCATCGCCTGGGATGCTAGTAGGTATGTAGTGAAACGCCTGATTGTGAGTAAATTGTAGCATTTATTATTGTTTATGCTAAACAAAGTTCCCTAAACCAACTAGAGTTCGGAATTAAAATTAAGACCAATCATAATTAATGCTTATTATAAGACTAAAATCGAATGGTGCTGTCTCGCTCGCACCTACTGCTGATCTCACTTTCATCAAATAAATATACAGAGGGCACGCCAGCTCGTCAAAAAATCATAATTAGCTAGGGGCCCAGGGCAGGCTTATCCCTTGTGGGGGGTGCCAGGGCAAGTCCGATTTCAGGGTTCAAGGAAATAACACAAAAATGTGCAGGACTTGCGTCCTCCCCTCTTCTTAGTTGCTTTGCTTAATAGTGGGAAAACTTCGCCTTAAACTTACAAATAAATAAAAAATACAACAAATTTAACACACAATTATATTTAAATAATAGTATTAATGTTATAAAAAAAATAGGATTTATAATCAGACTAGATCATATTTGATTCAATAGACTAGAGTTCATAGCTTACATTAGGAATGCATCTTTGGTTTGTTTATCAGAAATAAATTATCGAAACTGCTACATTTTAAAATTAATTCAGATCTATAGGAGACTGACATGAGTGAAGTTAAAACTGCAATAGATAGCAGTAAGATGCCAGAGAGAAATATTCAAGTTGACGTTACAGGTGAATCCAGTAGTGAAGACATTGTTTACAAAATGACTAACCGGTTACAACGACGTAAAAGCTGGCTCAAGTTGGGTTATCATGATTTCTTCACGACATCTCGCCGTTGTCGTTGTAACGAATTCTACTCATATTTTTAATCGGTCTATCTTTTTGAATCTGCTTTCACATGTATTTTTCCAACATCTTATTTAAGCAGAGAGAGAATCCGTTATTTTCAATTCAGCAAGTGCTTCCTTCACCAGTTCTTGCAACTCTTCTGGAAGTTCAGTTTTGGTCATACTTTTGTACTCAGAGCTATATAGTTTGTCACCATCAAATTCCTTGGTTAAATCTAGAGATGAATCAATGCGACTACCTTTTGCATCTTCATCACTGTCAGAAAACTTTTCCTTGTTACAATCTCTATTATCTTGAGATCCAACTGACGTTCTATCTTTAAAGTCTTCAGATTTGACAGAGCCTGGATCGGGAATGAATTCATCAAGCAACATTTGGGAGGGAAATATTGGTATGTACTTTTGACCGTTGCACCAACTCTCCAATGCTTTCTCCAGCTCTGTTATTCTGTTGGCTAAGATCCTGAGGCAGTGAAGTTATGGGTTAGTTAAATTGATAGGATTTAGTAACTTTCAGGGGGTATTTGCGAAGTTGACGTAATGGACCCAAAGGGTTTATCGTAATCCACCACTAAGCTCCAAAAAGCTTCTATCCCAATTGACAAAATCTAATAGACGCAATAAGATTTTTCAGTTGGCTGGCACAGATGAAAGGAGAGGGTGCTGCTTGTGGCACATCCATTGTAAAGGTTTTTATTAGAGCCACACAAGATTTCAACATTGATTGATACATATTTTTATTTGCTCTGAGTTGATACAATACTCAGTCCAAGTTTTAGCTCTGACGCAATTAACATTGTAAATATCTTGATGAAAACATACTAACATAATTTTTTAATATTTTATTGTAAATCGACTTCAAAAAGGAGGAGGTTATCACTTGATATCACCCAGGTGATTAAAGTGGAATAGACCATATTTTTTTGTTACCTCAGTACTCCATCAATCATAAAACAATTGGATTTTTTATTTGAAAGAATATACTTTCAGATTAGTCCCATAGAAATTTCATTAAAATCAGTTCAGTAGGTAGTTTGGTTCATCAAAATATATGTCATCCAAGTAAAAGAAATTGCGTATTTACTAATTTAAAATGATAAATACGTATTGTAAATTCTTTCTTTTTCGTTTTGTCTTACCGATTGGTTTTCCTCTGGTGTTGTAGAGCTATAGACTTGTCATTCATTGCCTCGAAAAGTCCGAAACAGAGTGATTTAAGTTCTCCCGCTGAATTCTGTTTAGCTCCTGGTTTCATGTTCCTTTCAAGGAACTCTCGGGCTAGAAACAATAAAATTAACACATCATAATGTCAAGACTTGCAGATACTAAACCCGGTAACCCGGTTTTCTGACGTTCTGTAGTTTTCCAGAGCTTTTTTTCAATAATAGTGTCTGTTTGTTCTTATAACGAACACTGTTTCGCTGGCAAATTTAATCAAGTTCGGTTTTAGCCTATTTGTAATGAAAAGGTAACAAATAGACGGCCAGAGTTACACTTTCATTTATAATTTAAGTAAGAAATAAAGTTTATTTGCCAGAATGCAGTTTGAAAGTGCTCCATTACATTCGGCCAATGCTGATGTGCACCGAGAAAACCGGTTTATCTAAGGACCTCAAATGTTCAAAGACATGAAATTTCACCAAAATGCACAGAGACAGCATGGTGGACAAGGGCCCATCCTCTCTCTCGGAGAGAAGGCCTGTGTCCCAGCCAGGGTTAAGCAGTATTTGAATTACTTGTAATTAAAATACAAATACGTATTTGGTATTTGTATTTCAATTATTTCCTCATAATGTAATTTGTAATTCGCATTTCAAATACCTGACGCCGAGGTATTTTGTAATTAGTATTTCAAATACTTGAGGCTTAAAAATACATTTAACCTTCATTTAGCGATCGTGAGTGCGAGGCGAGAGTGTAATGTTTGTATGAGAGTACATTTAAAAATCTAGTGTTCATGAAAGGAAACTCTGGTTTTACTGATTAATTAATCTTGTCTACTTTTCAGCCCATGCTGGTCTAAATTACTTATTTTGTATTTTGTAATATGTATTTCGTATTTCAATTAAAAATAGCTAAAATACTGTATTTTATATTTTAAATACCTTACTAAAAGATATTTTGTATTTAGTATTGTACTTACTTGCAATACAGTATTTTTTAATTTGTATTTCAATTAAAGCAAAGAATGTATTTTGCCCAGCCTTGGTCCCAGCAGTGGGAACATGAAAGGCTGATGATGAATCTCAAATCACATAAAACAAAGCGTGACCATACCTTGCCTTTGAGTCATTACATTATTTCCTTTTTTCAAATATGAAAAATTATCATTTCTGTTATCAAGGAGTGTCTGAAAAAATAATTGTGTTTAGTATTTATCTGTATCCGTTACTCTCAGTACAAAGCGATAATGTAGTAAAACTAAAACCTTGTACTTAGTCAATGTGCGTTTGATGATTTCCTTTTCAACTTGCAATTGAGTAATCCTTTCATGCAGATATTTGTTTTCAGTAACCAAAGCATCAATATCTACAATAGGCTTGGGAGGGTCTGTATCGCCATTATTTTGTGGTTTTATTCTATTGCACAAAATGTAGCTGATTTGCTGGTTCAAACGTTGTACTTTATTCTTGTAGTAATCCCTGTCAGAAACCAACTCTTCTTTCTCGTCAAGTGTTGCCCGATAATCGAGCTGAAGTTGTTGATACTGAAAACAAGATATATGATCATTATTATGTTAGCATTTATCTACTTATTTATCTTTCACCCTCCCCCTTTTACTACAGGACAAGTAGAAAGACTCCACACTACCACTCTTTCCTCGTGGAAATTCGTACGTAAGATTCGTACACATCGATTTGGGTCATCATTTATAATACATACTGCCCAAGAATGGAACTCTCTGCCTATCTTTGTTTCCTAAGAACTACAATTTATGCATCTTCAAGGCTAGAGTGAATAGATTCCTTCTCGATTAACACGTTCCATCCCCGGCCACACCATCGCTTCCCATCAGGCGAGTTGGTGGACATGCGTAGATCTATACTCTTTGATGATAATTATATACTAGAAAAATAAATATGAGTCAGTTTAAGTGAGAAATAGGTTTTGATTAGGCAAACATATTCCTTGAACCGCATCATCGCTTTCCATCAAGTGGGATTGCAGAAGAATATTAAAGATCCATATGAATAGAAGTTTTTTTTTTTACTATCAATCTGTGAAATGGCTTAACGCATCTTGATTTAATTTGAAATAAAACACTATTATTTATTTTCTCATGTGTCCATCACATTATCTATGATATTTTTTATCCCAGAACATGGTTAATGGTACCTGCACAGTAGGTATAATACATCTGCGGGTGCCTGTGACTTCAGTTTTTTTTTATATTTTCCTACATAAAAAGTATACCAGTATATATTAATAATCAACCTTTTTCTGGAACTTTTCCAACTGTTGTACTAGCTGTTCATACTCTACATTAGAACAAGAGCTAAAAGACTTTTTGCTGCCATAATTGTCATCCAGAATAGAGTCCTTCTTCAGTAATTGTTTTCTTAGGGCTTCTATATCTCCCGTCGCTTCATCTAGTTTGCTGCGCAACATTTCCACCTGAGGAAGTAGAAAACCAACCTTGGAGAAATTAAAAAAAAAATGTCACAAACAAAAATCACCCATGAGTCACTAAAAAGTCACAGCACTAGTATATTTTATTGCGTGTCTGTAAATAAGTTATGAGCAACCATTCACAAACTGGTTACATCAGCATGCTACACTATGTGTTGACCATTGAAATAAAATAATTAATGTGCGGACCACTGCATGTAAATTTCATTATATGCCATAATAATTATTGAGTATTGAAATACTTGTGCTGTAACTTTCTAGTGACACATTTGTGAATTATGTTTGGAACTGACGACGTGATTTTCGACGTGAAAACTTCTGTGAAATAATGTCAGTACATTAAGAATCCTTAGGTGCCAAAATTATGTGAGATTTTTAATTGTTCTAATGAGGTATCACTCTATATTCCCACACCAAATTTAATTGAAAACTCGTTTAGTTTAGTTTGTATTGTCACCGCTAAGGTGTATTCTAAGCAATACTGAAATAGGAAATTGCTTATATTTGTCCCATAAAAAAAAGGTACTTTTTTCATTTATTTTTAGGGTTAGTTATGGAATAAAAAGTTTTAGAAAAAAAATTGTGGAGGTTTAAGAGATAGGTATTTAATTATTAAAATGCTTTAAATTTAGTAAGTTATAATATGGGTATTCTTGTTTTTGAATTCTATATAGCTAGCGAGCCTTTAAAAATAATGCATTATTCTTTTTTACATCTTCTGGATTTTCGAGCATAATTATATTAAAAAATAAAGCCATTACGAATATAAAAAAGTTTACTATAACTTTAAACTTGTTTTTTTTTTATGTTGAATGAAACAAAATCTACTTTCAAACTTCCCCTACGAGAGTTTTAGGAAAAACAACTTTTGTATATGGAGGCTTCGATAAAATTGGAGGTAATTTGTAAATTGAAATGAAATGAAATGAAATGAAATGATTTTATTTCCAAAATTACAAGTACATCACAATAAAGACTATAAACTAATTACAACATAATGAAGTGACTTGTGGAACTTGACAATGTCGTGCAGCACCTACACTAAGAATAAACTTGTGTCGTAGGTGACTGCTTTTCCTTCAGTGGTTCTAGCTGTTCAATTTGTGTTACATCGAAATGGTGAGTATATTAATTAATTGATATTTTATTATTATGTTTATAAGTTCAGAGTTTAACAATATTAATGATTTAAAAAAATAAAATCTTCTAAATTTAAATAATAAGTAAAATTATAAAATTGTATATATTAGTGTTAAAAGTTAGTATATTAATTAGTTTTTGTTTTTGTTATTAGAATTATCATGCTTGGCGTAAAGTAATATAAATTGATAAGTTGAGATTTAAAAAAAGTTGAAGCTGTTATTTTCAATAAAAATATAGATTTATTCATTACAGAAAATCAATTTTCTATAGATCTTCCTATTTGGTAGAATCATAATGACAAAAACTCAGTTTTTTGTTCCTTTTTTCATCAAAACATATGAGAGGGCTCTATCTTAATTATTGGTATTTTCATTAGCTCAGGAATGGGACAGCCAGCATTTTATGATCATTGCCTGAGAATGATGTTGATGATAAATCTTTTGAAAGAAAGGAAGAAATATATTCTTACCTCCAACTTCAGCATGTTATTATGATCCCGTGTCTTGGCAAGCATGTCTCCACCACTAATAGTGTTAGTCGGTGTAAATCGGTATACACTACTGTTTTCATGGTTAATTAGAGCAATAGTCTTTTTACATTTCAGTTGCTCCACCAATAACTTGTATTTGTCTCGCTCCATACTGCATTTGTCTAGTTCTTTGCCCATTATTGAGAGAGCATCTATTTTACTTTGTAATTTGCTTTTGAGTACAGAATTCTGAAAGGAGGAAAGTAAATAAATTATTGTTACTGCAACGCATAATAGCAAAATAGGTACAGTGTAAACTCTATAAAGCAACACATAAGGGACTGTGCATTTTATGGCGTTATTGAGAGTTGTCGTTAAATGGAGAGAAGAAAAATCAATATTTTCTTTACTATTAGTCTTGAACCCAACGCGTAAATCATACACACATTTTGTTAACGGATAAATTATAATAGTTACCTACCTCGAGCACATAATCGTCCAGTTGTTGGTCTTGAAATTTTACTTTATTATTCGATGATGGTTTGTTGAACATGATAAAAATAATACTTAGCGTAAATTAAGTAAGATAGCAACCGAAAAGTGATGGATTTTTGTACATGAAAGTGTTTATTTTAAGCAAGTAACAAAGGTATCAGCTATACTTTGGGTATCAGCATCAATTTCACGGCAACATTGTGACACAGTAGTGGCAAAAACGAATAATTCATTATTCGTTTTTAAATTGAAAATTATTAACGTATTCTCTTTGCAGCCCTGCTGCCCGCCGATATCACTTTTTCACTTTGGATATCACACGGATATCACCTTATCAATGAATGAATGAACGAATTAATCTATTTTATACACAGATATACACAACTATAGATCTGTGATTTTATATATTGTGATTGAGTGAACTAAATTGAATATTATATTTTTTCCTCCGTGAGGGTTTTGGCGCTGCACTTCTTGTGCATTTGCCACTGTCAAGTACTAAATTAATAAAACATTTAAATAGACATCGGCAAACAGTATTAGTCAAGCAAAGTCACGTTCAAGTCAAAGTCATGCCCTAGTACAGTGGAGGCTTTACAATATGCTTCTATGGAGTTTTGGAAATATTATCATAAAAATACATGTTTCACCGCGTCCACGAACACTAAATAAATAATAATACAGATTAACACATGAAAATACACAAATTGAGGAGACAATACAATGAGATGACATGTTTTTTTCACGTTGGGCTAAAAGCTAGTATCTATATGTACGATTTCGATAGTCTGTGGTTACAAAACTTTGCTATTGTATGTCATTACTGACGTTTACGTGAGAGCTGTCAATGTCAAATCAATTATCAACATAGAGATGAAACGCCGTTATTGCAAACATCGATACTTAATTTTATACGATAAAATCTCGATATCGTTGTTGTTAAGTAATATTTGAGTACGAAATTACGCAAATTTTAATAACAAACTAAATATTCCAAATAATATGTTGAGTAAGCACTATAATTCAAAATCAGAATCAGAAAATATTTATTGGATAAATGTACAATACATTTATACAATAAATAAACGGGCACAACTCGCGTACGAGTACATACTACGAGTGTTCTTGAACAAGCTTCACTTGCGCAAGATCCAGCTCGAAGTGCTACTAAGAAACTTTCACTGCCACTTGCAGGTTGCAGACGATGCGTAGTAGGGACTTGCTACGCCTTGTGCTTTGCATCGTCTGCAACGGGCATTAGTTTATACTTTTTGACCTAATTATTATTTTCTTATTAATCCGCCATAAAATCATCATCATCATTTCATAATTATATTCTGTGAAAATTTCAATTGCCTATCTATTACGGTTCGAAAGATACAGCCGTTAAGAGCTAAGACAGACGGACGGACGGATGGACGGACAGACAGACAGCGTAGGCTTACTAACGGACCCGCTTACACCCTTTGGGTACGAAACCAACCAATACGAAACAGTGAAAAGGTCGCCACTCACGCAAATCAACAAATCATGTTGATGCCGATTGTCATCGCGGGTTTAAAGATATCGATGTGTTTGTGTTTGCATTTCATCCCTAATCAGTAGTTTTTGACGAAAAAGGAATCGTGTCGTGCGTGGTGATTTTCATTGTTTCTTGTTGCAGATGTTGTGTGAATTGTATAATTTTGTAAATACTGTATGCAATTTCAATGCAATGCGTGCAGAACAGTTACAGTGGAGTAGATTGCGTTCATCGTAACGCAAGGCAAGTATGGCCGCATCTGCTACCGAAATCGAAGACTTCTTGAACGGGCCTCTGGTTTCGTGGGTGAGTGCACAGCGAACCGTGTCTCTGTTTTTATTACCTGCGTGAACCGTGAGACAAAATACTTGTTCCGTATGAATGAACTTGGGTTATTAACGATATTTAGGAAAGGAATAGATGGTAGGTACGTACATGAATTCATCGTTAGATCAATGAAAACTCAAACTATTGTTTTTGCTTGTTCATTGACCCAAGACAGCTTTAGTGATCACTGAGAAGATAATCTTAAGTTTCTCGGCTCATTATTGCCGTTTGGAAAATGATATGGTACTTATCAGAGAGATCAATTCAACTGAGAATAAATGCCTTTAGTATGTGCACTAGACTATAATTTCTACAATTCCCAGATGCGAGATATAATACCCATTGTTATGAAGTGGAATGCAGACATTCTGAAAGGGAAATGCGATTTACGTACCTATTAATGTAAACAGAGAGCTTTCGTACTAATTATTGTGCCTGAGGTTTTTGCTAAACTCCTGAGACTTTTAAAAGCCAATTACCTACATGTCAAGCTATGTTATTGAAACATGTACATAATTTGTTGCGTGAGTTATACTAGTACTAGTTATAATACCTAATTATTACTATTCTGGAAATATTTATAATTTTGCTTTCATTTTGGTGATATGATGATGATGATGAAACAGTTTATACCATATAGAGTTATAGTTACAGATTAGCAGCTGCTTAGATATGATGTAGCTTGAATAATGGATTGGTTTATTCATATATTTATTTGTCTTAACAAAAAAATAATAAAAAAATATTGTTGGCTATAGCAATCTAGATCAAAGCTTTAAATAATTCATAATCATTATATTCAGCAGAAAAATCATTTAGGTGCATGCATCTCAAGTTTTTGTTGTGTAATAAACACTACACTACTTAACATGAAATAATTAATATTAACCAGATGCACCCCACAGTTATACCCTTCTAGACAATTCCTCAGCAAATGTAAATTAAAAAAAAAAAGTATCAGCCACTCTCCAACTACAGTAGAATTCATATATAACGACTTCGCTTATAACGACTAACCTGTTTTAGCGACGATATTGTTTACTCAAATTAGGTTTCATAATAAATGTACTCAAGAAATAATCCTGCCGTTTTGTGCGTCATCCGGTTAGTACGACATAGTATTGCCGGTCCCTTGAAGGTCGTTCTATCCAGATTCTACTGTATATTTATGCAATCAATCAGATTGACCATTGGTCTGTTACTGTGTTAAAGGAAAACAAACAAACAAATACACCTTTGCATTTATAATATTACACTAATTCTATTCGTTATATGCTCTGATAGCTCTTAATAACATTGTAAAAAGCTAAACAAAAAAAAAACATATATTTTTATATAAATATTTTTAATATTTCACAATAGTTTATCTGAAGTTTACCTGCTACAGTTTTGCATTCAAAACTCTAGCGAAAGTGATCAGAATTTGTGGTTTCCATTCAGCTTTTTAGAATGTTATTGCAGCATCCACCTTCCAAAGCACCGATAATACCGCTAGTGTTGCAAGTGTCCATAGGCACTGGTTTCTACTTACCATCAGGTGGCTTGTATGCCGCTCTTTTAATTCCAAAAACACTGTCAATTATTAAATGCCATTGAAGTAGCCCTTCAGTAAAGATAAAAAACATTCTTATTTACAGCTGAAATCGTGCATACCAAATTCAGAATGTATAACTGGATACCCATCACTATACGATGGAGACATACTTCATCAGGTCTACCTCCAGATAGACCCGGAGCCTTCCTTCCACATCACAAAACTAGCCGGTCTCGAAGACCAAGCATTGATCTTGGGTAGAGTCAAGAACTTTGATGCAATCATCAAAAATGTCAAGGCATTGTTTGAAGAAGAACTGGGAATGACACTTTTAGTAGTGCCGGAATGTATATGTCTAGGAAAGGCTCCTGACTCCAGAGACGGTCTTGAAAATATGAAGCTGTTGATACTGTTGCTGCTTGGTGCGGCCGTGCAGTGCCCTAATAAAGAGCTTTTTATTACAAGAATTAAAGAGCTTGATGTGGAATTGCAGCATAATATTGTGGAGTGCATAAAACAGGTATGTTATTTTACAAATTTTTTGCACTTTCTGCTGTTAAACTGCATCTTACATAACAGAATATTATTTAATGACATAATGTAGTTACAAATTCGTACTGACATAATCTCGAATGAAATCGTAAGGAGCATATGTAAAATTTCTCCATAATTATGTAGATTTAGAGTTATTTACCACTCATTCGCACAAACTTTTGTCTCAATACGATTCTGTTGATCGGTAGTATGTAGCACCATCATTCTTTTGCTCTAACATTCATCACATTTACATCCTTACGCAGAGTAATTGTTCTAAGTATCAATCCTTCGAAGTACTCTTCATCGCACATTAGTAGTTCAAACCTCGATTACGCACTCGTGGAAATAAACACTTGTACCTACTACCTACAACTGCTAGGAAATAAAAACGAAGCAAAGACTTATTTCACTTGATTTAAATATTTTCCTCTATTATAGCTGACTAAGAATCTCAATTACCAAAACAGCAACAACATTAAATTTATACAGGTTCCATAATTATATCAAAAAGAAAAAAAAATTAACCCTTATAGGATCACAAGTGGAAACTCAAAAGCATGACACGAGTGCAATATAAGGAACTATGTTTTCAAAGTAGAAAATTAAATAAGTATATAATATAGTATAATATATAATAATTACCTCATTGTCATCATATTAGTATTTGTTTTTAGATTGGTTTATTTATTGTTTTATTTATATTTTTATTTCGTCGTGTGTACTGTATGTGTGCTTGTACCGAGACGTCACCAAACGGCTCCAACGGAAGACCAGCGCTGGTTAACAGCCGGCATTATGCTGAGTTGGGGCCGATTTGTGACCTTATATTATGACTTGTCAATAAGCTATTTTTTAAAAAACCTAATTTGGTCACAAATAAACTTTTTCTTTCTTTCTTTCATTCATTAATTTGGAAAATCACGCGAATGTGAATCTTAACGCGCCGATATACAGTTTGCGGTCGTGCAACTTTTCGCAATCACGTAAACATAATCGCTTAGAACAGGTAGCCGTAATGCCCCTGCACTGACATCCCGCTTGGGATGTATTATTTATCTTATCTCTAAGAGCTAATTACAAACCTCCAAAACCAATTAAGATAAATTAGCATCAACTATAAACATACCTGCAAACATTATTTTCTTTTAGCCATGGTAACTTATCAATAAAACTGCTATGTAACTCCCCAAAGACAAAAGAGCAGTAAACTTAATTTGTAATAACCCCAAGTAGTCACGCCACATGAGTTGTCACCCACATGATGCCCATGGGCAAAGGAATCGGCCAACCATAACATGAGATACCAGCTTGTAGATAACTGTCAAGTTGAGACCATTACTTAAAGATTGTGGCTCTTTTGATGTAGGGCTCAAGCTACCTATTGGTTTTGTATAGGTAAACGGTTCATAAGTTGTGCATTGTATTTTGAACTTTATAATTAGTATCTCACAGTTGATTGATAACACTTAATTTCATCATTACCATAATAGTATCTACTGTAGATGCCTTATTCCATAACTAGAATCAACCTCCAGATTTCCTTCTTAGAATCATAATCAGCCAGTTTTTATTCCATACATTACATAATAAAATAGTCTGCATCCTATTGTAAATCACAAAAGGAACCGTCATGTATGAATGACAATTATTTTGTTGAATAAAATTACTGTAAAAAACAGACTGACTGATGTCTTATAACAGATAGTAGTTTTGTCCTTGGTTAGTTAAAGCATGTTAAAGTTAGCGACCTTAGCAAGTAGTTGACAAATTTCACAAGTATGTTGAGTAATTTGACCATGACTTGCCACTACTTGACGTACTTTTTAAATGAATGGTTGATGATTGAGATTACGCATCTTTAGCGATTTGTTTATCAATTTGTAAATTGTGAGTTATACCTACTTATGAAACTACGCGAGTGGGTAACTGCATTAATGTACTTAATTTACATTACATGGATTCTTCGTAATGTATCCGGAAATACAAACCCCTGGAGAGTTTACAATAATTGTAAACTCTATTATTATTGTCCCGTCGCGATTCCGCGCCGCGTCGCTTCTGTTCAAAACGCTAGTAAATGTAACATAATTTCAAACCTAGCTTATCAGAAAGGCTATTTAATTAATAAATAAAAAAGGACGCTTGTAAGCCACGACGTCTGACGACGCCGCGCCGGCCGCCTTCAGTCGGCCGCGATAAAACTTTGCTTACAAAGTAGTTATTATTCATTATAACGCGGAAATCGTAATCGAATCCGCGTGTTGAGCTATAATCTCTATTCCGGAAGTCGTCAATCAACAAAATGATTATACAAAACATAAACTCTTGCAACAACCATCTCTTCAAACGAAAGCACTCGAAGTTTAATGTTTCCCTATGATATTTTTTAAATAACTATTTTAGACTGTCTATTTTAGTCTTTTTGAAACAACGTTTTATTACCACCATGTTACATGTTTCCGTAGCAAATTATGTTACAGTTTAGGTAAAAGTAACCATGTTACTTAAACACATTGTGCTATAATATTCCAACCAAATAAAGCGAAGTAAATACAAGTGCGTGTTTCTCGCGCGTGTAATTTGAAAAACGTCACACACGCTATTTTGTTATGTTAATAGGATCTACATAATCTTTTGAAGCCTTTAATGAAACTGACTATAGAAATAGAGTGCTAAATAGGCATTGGTAGAAATCCTTCAATCTAAACCTATGTGGAACTCTATTCAATATCCACTAAATAACAATGTAATGGGATGACGCGCAATTTCAAATTGAAAGTTTTCTAACTGTGGGTTATATTTGGTAATTATTACAATACAATTAAACAGGTACCTAATCAAAGTCAATTTCTAGGTAACAGACATGCAAACAGTAGTCCTCACGCCTGACGCCATAGACCTGTTCCAATCTCCAACGATGTTTAACCACATGCGGCGGCTCGCCAAAGAACGCGACCATTATCTTCAGAACTGGGCTTCTCTGGTCCTTCATGAAGGACTTTGCGAGAATGATAGTGAAAACAAGAACGGGAAAAGCCGGTCAACGCAGAACGTCAATCAGAATAATGGCGACAGTCAGCATCTAGCAGTAGAGTTGGCAGATTGGAAAGCGAGATTAAGAAAGCAAAGACAAGAACTGTAAGTTGCATCTTTCTCTTGCATCTGATCTTTGACCCAAATCTGACCCCATACACTTTTACAGAGATAAGCAGAGAGCGGTTGTACTGTTCTCTTTGACTCTCGCTTACACCTCGCGCGATTTTGGTCCCCCCTGTCGGTATTTTGCGCCCCAGTTAAAGGGACTCATTAGTTCTCGGAAGGGCTATGAGGGGGTTGACTGCTAGTGCCAGGGATATTTGAGTAATTTAAAAAAAAAAAATTATATCACGTTATCTTTCTTGCAGGGAAGAAAAATCAGAACAGCTCTCGGAAGTCCGCGAAGAACTGGAGCATACAAAATTGGTCCTGGTGAAACTTCGAACAGACAGCCAGGAGTGGTTCAACGAAGCTAGGAAAGCATCTGGATATCGGGATGAAGTAGATGCTCTAAGGGAAAAGGCTGAAAGATGTGATAGGTGAATTAAATTTCTGTAATTGTTTCCGAATAATACTTTCGATTGGCCGATGGGGCCGAAAGGTTCTCAAATAGAGACCACATACTGGTAAGCGCAACGTAGGACGTCCACCTACAAGATGAACAGACGACCTAAAGGAGACCGCATGGAAACGCTGGGTGCAGGCCGCTTCCAACCGCCCTTTTTGGAGGTTGATGGGGAGGCCTATGTCCAGCAGTGGACATCCTACGACTGAAAAGATGATGATGAATACTTTCGAGCTTTTTCTTATAAAGATTGTTTATTTTTTCAGATTAGAACAAGAAATACAGCGATATCGCGACCGCCTTGCGGACGCGGAGTATTACAAAACACGAGTGACCGAACTTAGAGAAGACAACAAAGCCCTGATGGAGACGAGAGACGCCCTGGAAGAACAACTCCAAAGGGCAAGGAAAAGAGCGGAACAATGTCTGACTTTAGAAGCAGCTATGATCAAATTGAAGAGAGAAGCTAATGATATTGCTTTGGTGAGTGCAAAATCATCCCTATAATATAAAATTGACCAAATAAGTAATTACCTGATATTAGTTCCACTCACAAAATATTTTGTATGTATGATTCAGTTAAAGTGCCTTATTTACCTATAATATAATCACTTCAATGCTTGTAGAATTGACAATTGACAACAAACGATTGACATTGATAATTTTAGGAATTATTGAATACTTATTAAATTTTTAATAGTATTCGTAAAGTTTAAACAAATTTAACATTTGTAAGATACGTTTTGGTTCACAGTCTATCTATGCTAAAATTATGGAACAACTAATTTCACGTTTGCTTGTTTCTTGTTCTCTTTGAACATGCACTTCACGGAAAACAGACCCGCAAAGCAGGTGAACTCGCGGCATCTAACCTGACACAGATTTATGATTAGCAGTTATTTTAGAGATTTAGACGTTGCATGGGTATGCACTAGGTGAGTAAAAATTTAGTAGCTTTAGTGTCTACTATTAGGAACTGGCTGATGCCATAACACATAATGGGTGTATTGTTTCAATAATTCGTTTATTTTATACTTCTTATATTTTCAGGAAAGAGACGCCGATCAACAAAGAATTCAAGAGCTTATAGAAGAAAATAATCATTTACAATACATCACAAAATCAGTGCTAAGCGAAAGCAACAACAGTAACCTAGATACAGACAACGAATGTGAGAGCACATTGGAATCAGGCGAAAATAGCTTATCAGAACAATTAACTAGCAACGCCCAAGCGAGAGCATTAAAGCTGGAGTTAGAAAATAAACGGCTGCTTTCAACTATTGACAGTTTACGAGAACAATCGTTATTGGAAAGCAGTGACAAAATATTGGAATTAGAAAAAGAGAAGAAAAGGTTAACACTAAAATGTGAACAGCTACAAGAAAATTGTAACAGGGTTATGCTTCAGAATTCAGAACTAGAAGAAGTTTTTAAAAACGCATTAGAAGAGAATCGAAAACTACAAGACTCTCTGGATAGTCAAAAAACTTTCATAGACAGGCAAGGAATAGACCGAGAATCAGAAAAGAATAAATTGCAAGACTTTGAAAAACATTTGGAATCTTTGACTAAAGATAAACAGAGAATTCAAATGCTATGTGACTCAATTCAAAGGAGAGCTGATGACTTAGAGAAGACTTTAGATTCAAGGACAAAAGAACTAAACATTGTAAAACCAGAAGCAGATAAAGTTACAGGTCTTATAATTCAGAGTGAAGAATTAAAAACTAAGCTGACTTACAGTGAAAGAGATACACATAATCTGCAAAGAGAGGTTAATAAATTGCGAGAAGCAGTAGAAGAAAAAGATGTTTCTCTCGATAAATTTACGAGTGAAATAGAACTTAAAAAGAAAGAGATTGAAAGGCTAGCTAAGGAATTGGAAATAAATCTAAATATTACTAATAGAGTCAAGGACTTAGAACAGAAAGCTCAAGAACTTAAATCTCAAAAGAAAGTTGATTCTGAAACTATACAAACCTTACAAAAAGATTTGATTTCAGAAAAGGTTAATTTCGATAAATTGAAAAATTGTATGGATAAGCTTGGTATCAGTGCATCTGAAATAATCAACAAAGATGTCAATGTAGATGAGTTATTAGAAAGAATAATTACCAACACAGACTATGAGACACTAATAAGTGAAATAGCAGCTAAAGCTAATCTTATGAAACTCGTTCCTTGCGAATGTAACCACGATGTAAAATCCAATCATGATGATGACAGTCTCATAAACCCTCAAATCGAACAACTTTCCGCAGATTTGACGGCATTACAAGCTTCTTTAGAAAACAGTCAAGCTGAGAATGCCAAGTTACAGGTAAACATAGCTACACTGAATTCTCAAAATGGTTCGTTGATGTCTCAACAGATGACATTGCATTTGGCCAATAGTCAGCTGGCAGCAGAAAAAGAAGAAATTATAAAACAACTTGAAGTTCTAAAAGACAAACAAGATAACCTGATGCGAGATCAAGTTGCTTTAAAAACTCTTCACGAACAATTAAATACGGAATATGAAGAGCTGCTAAGTGAAAGAGAACCTATAAAAGTAACTATTAGAGATTTGAAACTCGAGAATAGAGAGTTGAAAGAAAACTTATCGACTGTCGAAAAGAAAGTATCAGACTTTGAAAAGGAGCGAGAAAATCTGAAAGTGGAATCGCGAAACTTAACCAACCTCCGAGCAGAGCATTCAAAACTCAAAGATGATTTCAGAAATCTCTTTACAGCTAGTGATAGACTGAAAAACGAATACAGAAATATGCAGGAAGAATACAGAAACATTAGAAGTGAAGTAACACAGCTAAAACTTCGAAACACTGAGATGTCTGGTGAAATGAATACTAAAGGGGAAGTGATTACGAGCATGGAGTTAGAAATAAATAAAACTAATCAACATTGTGAGATGTTAATCCAAATGAACAAAAGCTTGGATGCAGATAGACGATCCTTGATGGATCATGTATCACAACTGTTGACTCAGTATCACGAATTGCTGGCACACTCCCTGAAGGATAAACAACATTATCATGAAGAAGAAAAAATGTTTGCCGACAGAGTTAACGCGTTGTGTCGGCAGAAAGAAAAACTCGAAGAGAAAATTATGGAGCATTACAAAAAATTGGATAACTGTACAACGAAAAGACGTGGCTTCGGTGCCTCATTCGTAAAACGAGTTCGAAAAGCTGGCACTGACCTTATCAACAAGGTACCGACTAGAAACAATAAGAGAATAGAGGACGCAAGTAGATCAAAGTCGCAACTAACACTAGCCGGTTCGGAATCGGGAGAGTCAGACGCTGGGAGCCAGGATATGGAGAAAATGTCTAAAAACTCTGACCCAGACCAAGGTTCTTCGAATCCTAGCATGGAATCGCCGAGACACAGTTCAGATTCCAGTTTCAGTCGGAGATTTGATGATAAGCTTTTAAAGAAAGCCGATAACATCGACATGACAGGTTCCATTCCAAGTTTGGATTCATCGAGATTGACGAGTGAAAGTAACTTTGTGAGAAGACTCTCAGCAGCTTCCATACACAGCGGAGGTGGAGACGACGCGCTGATCAGAGCTTCGTTGAGGAGGCGACCTCATAAAATTGTTCCACCATCTTCACACAGAAACAGTTTCCAAGGCCTGGATGGGGAGACAGGGCTTCCACAACGTAAGAATCGTTTTATATTCTGTCGGCGAAGTTCGAATATTCGCTACGTAAAATACGTTTCGAATTTAAAATTAATTTCGAAATTGAAATTTGTTTGGAATTCGATAAGTCTTTTACTTAGCGTTGTTTAGTACTTCGCCCACTATTACAGTTATTTGTTTATTTTTATGCAGTTATAAATTGAGAACTTCATATTTACAGCGTCAACGCCTACCTTCGGCACGGCCGGCACACGACGCACAGTTTACGTAGCCGATGACGACCCCAATGTTAATTTGAACTCAAAGCCACAAAGTACACCCATCAAAGAGAACCCCACCTACTTAGTGTACAACAGAATATCAACAGTGATTGGCGACGGCGCCTGCCAGAGCATCAATGACAGATCGAACGATCTACAAAGATCAACGTCGGAACAACCACAGAATGTTGACGAAAACACTGTACAAGAAAGAGATGAAATGAGAGGTGATAGAAGATCCACAAATCGTCCAGAAAAATCGGACAATTCTAAAGAGTCTGCTATCTGGTATGAGTATGGGTGTGTTTAGTATAATATTATTATCAGAGCTTGAATAGATGAAAATGTGTGAACAGACTGATGAGATGCCTTGAATTTCGATGTTTCATGTGAAATTGATAAGAGTGATTGAATATTGATACTTTTATACATACTATTGGCATAAGTAGAGATGTGTTAAAGGTTATTTTACCGCAGTATTACTTTGGCATTTAATTTTAATGTACTTGCAGCGGCATGGGTGTACATTCTCCAGCTTTAAAACTTTGATATTACCGTTTACTCCCAGTGTTGGGGGGTAATAATTTGGTCATAAGATTCATATAAGTTATGAATCAGGCTGCTATATAGTTATTATCAATTTTATAAATACTCCCGTTGATAATGAGGCTAAAACTAATTTGTAAATAAATAAGATTTCCCTTGTTTGGATATTGTCTGACGAAGGGTTGAGTGTGAAAGAATGAAAGTGTAATGTGCCTTGCCAGCGAGTCTGTGACAATTAATTTTACGAATTTTGTTCCCAGTTCATAAGTTTACTTAAGCATAATTTTCTTACGTACAAAATATATACCTAATATTTGTAATTGTTATGTACGATAATACTACTTTTTTTGAGATTCTTTTTATTTTTAAACTACTTTCAATCAATGTAATCATAATTATTTATTTTATGGAAACCTATCAATTTAATTTACTAATTTAAATATAAATCAGTTATCGTAATTTCTATTATTACGAAGGTACATGTGCTTTTTTACAGTGTAAAAATTATTATTTAGTTGTATCTGCTTACATTTTGATTATGAATTTATTTTCATAAACTTCCATGACAAGCAATTGCTCAAAATTATATGATTATTATCAGATACTACTTGTAGTGATTACTGGCTTAGTGCATACTACTACAATCGAATGATATTTGTGTTGTATGTTCATATTACCTTAAAATCGTTTTCTTAATTGTAGTGCCTTGTATTGGTTTTAAAAACGATTGTTACCTATTTATGCATAAAAAAATATTATTGGTATGAAATGAAATAATGTAGCTACTTATTATTATACTCACATTTGTCGATTTCATATCATAACCTTAGAGCAAACTTTTTCAGAAATACCTGAAATTGTGCTATTGTAGGGTTTAAAAATGTAGGTAATCAATTTTATCTGGTGCTGTCACTATGAAATTGTAATTTATTATTTGAGAAATGTTATTTATGTATTTTCATTTAATTACTACTAAAAAGTACATGTTTTATTTGCTAACAATTTTAGTTATATTTTTGTCTGGTAACTACTTTTTGCACATTTAGTACTTATCAATCGCCTCTCACCGAATTTATAATTAATAGCTGATGTTTAACTGAAATACTTATCTATAGTACAGTTTTTTTAAATAAATCTGAAATCTCAAGCACATTTTAATTTTAACCATAACTCCCCACTTCTTTATTTCATCTTTTTTCTGTAGGTACACAACTGAGTGATAAAACAACAAAGTCTCTCGCCTGATCGCTAGTGACTGTTTTGAGAAATTGGCTATTGTCATGATGAGTGAGAAGGCAAGATCTAGTTAACCTAGAAATTCTTGAGTTTCTTCCACAGAGGATGTCTCAAACAGAGTTTAGTAAATAAAAAATATTATCAGCACTATGAGTTTTAATCACATTACATCTTACTACTTAAACATTAAGTCAAATCATTAACACTACTAAAGAGATCCATTGCAATACAAATCAGTCTTGACTTCCCACTGTAATACTGGACATGGCTGTATTGGTACTGTGAAAGGATGCCCGGAGACTACTGCCTTCCTGCCGGGCTCCACTTTTGGAGGTAGATGAGAAATTATACACTGGAATAAAAATGTGACTCGTCAAATATCGAAACGGAGTATATACGCGCGCGCACACGGACGTTTTTTTTGTTCAGGCTAAGCTACAAATCCTTGAACATCAGTGTAAAATTGTTAGTAGTTATTTTATAAGTTACTTTCCTAAGATGCAAGCAGTACTCCATGAATGACTGAACTTGTGCCGAATTTCAAATTAAACTTAATATTACCCTACAACGCCACCCTACGCTAAGTTTTTTGTACTAAATATCTTGGAAGTGATGGCCACCGGATTACGAAATTACCCAGAAGGGTAGGCACCATTATCCGTTTATAGCCAAAATTTATACGAAAAATCTGATACAAATCTACAGTGCCGGCAACACTGTGTTCGGTTCTTGTAGAAAACTAACTAAAACAGCAAGGTAAAGCTGGTTTGAACAAAAAAAGAATCAGCCAGAGGACTGTATCATCATCATCAGCCAGAAGACGTCCACTGCTGAACATAGGCCCCCCCCTTTAACCTCCACACTGACTGACTTACGGACTGTATGTCAGATTTGAATCAGAATAAGTAGTAATTCCAAAATTGTAAAGAAAAATAAGTAGTAATTCACCCATTCCACAAGAGATGTTGTAGTATACAAAAATTACGGATACATTATATCTGAGCGTGACGGTCACGCGAGTTCAGTGCTTTTCCCAATTTCAAAAAGTGCCCAACTTGCCAAAATGTATTTCAATAAAAAGTTAAAAAATCATGTTACACATATTATGCTATTGATGAATGTGAGGTCAGTGCGCAGGTCTAACATAAATCATATATTTCCGAAAAATAAAGTACAAACCTTTGGTCTCTCGCTTTCTGTGGACATATATCCAATGCACATTGTTTTTGTAGTATGACCCCATAGCAGCTCACCTTCACCTACTTGAGCGTCGAATTTCAAAGCCAATGTCCCACCCAATCTCTCTGGGACATCCCAAAGAAATGGTGAGTTGATAAAGTTCTCCTTCAAACATTTGTCAAGACCCAATGTCGGTGTTGGGTCAAGTAAGCTCTCAGCTGTGTTTTTTGCTAGTTGTGTTCGGATCAAGTGTTCTCCACAACCAGAAGTGCAAGCAGCTATTGAGGGTTGAATGCCATCTCTGCTCATGACTGCCCACACTCCGCTACCAAATGAAGCAGCCTGGCCCACTCTACCCTCATGTTTTAAAGAAACTCCACCTGAACTGGCTCCTGATGCCACCACTCCATTGGAGTCCACACATATTGCTCCGACTGTGTCTAAAGGACTAAATTTGATGTCATTCTGAATTGAATATCTCTTTAATTTTCTTTTACAATGTTTGTAATTTCGGAATGCTCTGGAGGAGATCATTTTGAGATCATCAACCACTTCTAAGCCCATTCGTTCTGCCCAAGTCTTGGCACCTTTGCCGGTCAGTATGCAAGGGGGTACTCTGCCGAGAGACAGATTGTCACATTGTTTCAAACATAAGTGCTTGGCAAGAGATATAGGGTTCCAGACATTGGAGACAGCTCCACATGCACCAAAGTGGAGTGTTTGCCCATTCATGATTGAAGCATCACATTCTACTGATCCATTCCAGCTAAGGTTAGATCCATAACCTGCATTTGTAAGTGGACTATTTTCTAACTCTGAAATAGAAATTTCAAGATGTTTAATCAAAAGTTTTACAAACATAACAAAACATATTCAGCAATTTGCCTCCACACTATATCAGTTTCTTCTAGATCGACTTGCTCCATCCTCGACCACACTCTCTCATCATCATTTGAGTTTGTGCCCAAAAATGGATCTTATTTAAATAAAAAGTGCGGCAACAGTTCCTCTAATAAAAAAGTTTTCCCTGATATTTTTTAAAACATATTAATTTACCTATAATAGCCTTTTCAACAGCTTCGACAGCATTTCCTCCTTGACTCAGAGCTTCTGCTCCTTTCCTGCATGCTACATAGCAGGTTTTTTTGTACTCCTTCTTTAGTGAGTCACTATGATATCCTGCGCCTGAAATTCATTAAAATTATTGATTAAAAAAAAAAAAACAAACGAATCTTGCAAGTGCAATGTAGATTTACCATGCATAGCCAGCCCTTTGATTATTTATAGAATTATATAATTCTATATATAATCAAAGAGCCAGCCAATCCGTATAATAAAGGCATAGATTTGGTAGATTAAATGAAATATTCTGTTGGTATTGATTTTTTACGTATTACAGGTAGGTATGTGTGTGTTGTGATGTTATCTGCTAAATCCAAACTCAGGTTATGGCCCTCAGGCGCTTGGAACTGCTTAGTGAGTCCTTAATCACACATCTAGCAGGATGTAAATAATAAATTTAAAAAGCTAGGCTTTGTATTACTTACCACAATGCACTGCTATGAAACCATTCATAATTTATTATGTTTGGTAACTCAAGGATATTGGAGTATAATTAACTACAACA
Source organism: Agriopis marginaria (assembly GCA_932305915.1). Classification (NCBI taxonomy): domain Eukaryota; kingdom Metazoa; phylum Arthropoda; class Insecta; order Lepidoptera; family Geometridae; genus Agriopis; species Agriopis marginaria. Next base: position 8,038,045 of record OW029926.1, read on the forward strand.
TAATCAGATTAATCAACAAGCTGAGAGAGTGCAACCAGTAATAATGTTCATTGGTACAACCAAACCAACTGAATAATGGTGAGATAGTTTATAGCACAAATATTCGAAAGAACCAACAAGGTATTCTGCTGTAATCACCATTCTCACACCACTTGGTAACCTTCCGTTCTAATTTCTAATCATAAAAATCCTCGTTATCCCATTAAACAACACCCTTATAGATTATAGAAATACATTAGTTAGAAATAGAAATATTAGACTAAAAAAAAAAAAACTACTAGGATCAGTGATGCCAAGCTAGATTTTCATTATACCCTACAATTTTAAATATTTTTATAAAATACCTTAAGGCTAAAGTTTTAGTTCAGTAATAAAACAAGTTCTTTCAGAATCAATGGCTATATTTCACAATAAAGATATGCTGAATTTGTTTAACTCAACGCAAGCCATAATAAATTAATTAATTTTCAACGTGTAGTACAAGCGTTGTTGTTTGTAACAAAAAATGTACACTCATGATTATTGATTACCCTAAACAATTCTTGACCTTAAAAATTACCCTGCAACATTCTTTTCCCCTCTAAATATAGGGTAAAGTACCCTAAATTGGCACCACTGATGTTGTTAGTTTTTGGTCATGACCATGGATGCAGAGTCCTTCGGTCGTAATATTAATCAAGTTTACATAGTTTTAAAAATCATCATACAAGTCACAGTCAGAGGCAAGCAAAGTAAGTGACGGTCAAATCAAACTCGTGCCCCAGTAAAGTAGTGGAGGTTGTGAGGCTTCTATGGAGTTTTGGAAACGACGAAAAGACATGTTTCACCTCGTTATATCACTTTCAACACTCGAGCAAATTCACGAGCACTTAAATAATAAATAAAAAAAACACCATTATTACACATTAACACTCGAAAATACACAAGTTTAGGAAAATAATACGAGCCGACATTTTTTTTTCGACTGCTTTTTTTGCTGTGTTACCAGTAGCATGAAGTCATAACTCCCCAATCTCCGTGTATTATTACATTGGGAATGCAATAAAACTGTGGTTTTGATTTAAATATATATGTTTAATCATAATCATATTTATTAATAACAGTTGTTACAGGTCATGGTTACAATATGGATAAAACTATATTATGGATGTTTACTATATTAAATACGTGTTAAACTTGAATCACTTCATTTGAGCGGACAAACAAACGACAATTAAAATGCTTTTTCTATTTCATTTAAAATATTATTAACAAAATTTCCCATTTTCTGTGTTTATTGTTATGAAGTGGCAACTGGACAGTGACGTAGGCTTGTGTCACTTCCGGAATAGCAGACCTTTTAGTGGATCTCTCGGTCACGGAACACTATTACAAACGTTGATTAAAAAGAGAACCTAGTGGCTCTCGGTGGAGAGTAATATTATATTCCTTGATAATGATCCAATAAAACAGAGTATAAAAACTTTAAAATAACAATAAATAATGGAAAAGTAGTAGTCATTTGGTTCAAAAAAAGATCATCGTATGCACTATAACTAAAGTATACAAATAATAAATAAAGGCATCGTTGGGCGCGGCCGGTACTTGGATGGGTGACCGCCTGGGCATTGATGGGATGTAGTATTTTTGCACTACTTTTTTGTACTGTAATAGCTAACAAGTTATGTGGTGGTACGGAACCCTTAGTGAGCAAGCCCAACTTGCAGTTGGCCTGTTTTATTGGGGTTTTCTCTATGAATATTTACATGGGTCATATGCAGAAAAAAAAGATGGTAAGGTCGTACGCTAGCGATTACTGGCTTTCTCACAAAACATACAAAGATAGGCTTCACAAATTAATGTTGCGCTATGTATGATACTCATATTCTGAACAATTAAAAAATCTTTGACATAGGTAAGCATAATTATTATCATTATGTCAATTTCAATGCTTTTTTTAGAAGATAAGCACTAAGCACTGAGCATTTATAAACTTATATGCTAACTTTGGCTGACATTTCACATTCATCCTTAAATGCTTCTATTGGCAGCTTCTGCAGTTCGGTCCTATAATTATAATGTTCAGTACCACCAAAAAATAATAGTATAGAATTTATTGTTCAAAGGTTTTTGAGTAGATTGAGAACAACACTATTATTATAATGTGGTATGGATTGTTTAGGTTAATAATTAGGAGGTAATCTAAAGAACACTAAACCGATTCTTTATTTCACTGATAGATCAGGGATAGCTACACTATCCCTGATTGAAAATGGTATGTTCTGTTTTCAACGTAGGCAAAGCCACTGGCAAAAGCTAGTAATTTATAAAACAACACTATGAAATCTAAGTAAACATTTAATAATTTACAACATTCTCAAATAGATGCCATTACTTATGACACAATAACATCTAGAAAAATATATCAATGAGTTGTTTTGTTTGTTGATCTTATTTGATAGCATTGCCGGTCATCATTACACCGGCAACTAAAGCAGTGATTGTGAATCCTTGTGCCACAAGTCGTAAGCGCATCATTTGCTGAGACAAGCGCTTCCTACCAGTCTTGAAGCTCCAAAGACCATATGAAAGAGCAGCGGCTGTAGCAAGGCAGCCTGTGAAGTAAACAAAAAACAACAGTTACTTAAATTTGCCTTGTAAATTACAATTATTTAATATTACATAAGATGTGTAGCTGAAATTATTTCTTCATAAACATAGATTTATTACAAGAACGGTACTTGCACTGCTGATCCCTCTTATCTCAGCAACAGCCACAGGTAAGGTGGTCCCACCTTACCTTTGGTACGAAAAGAGTAGTAGGAGGGAGACGACAATCTGAACATCTTATAAAATAATATACCAGTGAGTGAATTAGTTGAGATAGTAAAAGTATGACATCTTTGGTTGAGATATTATGTGGGTTTGAGATTTAAAATTACAAACCTATGGGAACAAACGGGTTTTCGCCGAATTTTCTTGAAAATTTCTCCTTGCTTGTCTCAATATGATGAGTATTGCCCATTTCCTGGCGCAACTGCACCCAGTCCAAATCTGTGGGCTCACTTTCGTTGGCCATCTTTATGAAGTTATTATTGATGATAAATTGCTGGAAATTGTTTCAGCAACTATGTTAGTTCCAGTTTCAAGAAAAGATAAGCTAAAACTAAACTTCCAATTAAATTTTTTTGGTTGAACTCTTCTCGTGCACGATCTTTTTGTTTTGACTTGAATGCAAAGAGTAGTATAATACTTGAGGGAGGCAATAATGTACGACACAGATAATGTACGGCATGATATGGTACGGCATAATAATGCACAGCATGATAATTGGTGTACATGTACATGGAATATCATGTTGTACAATATCGTGCCGTGCAATATCATGCCGTACATTATCAGATCGGTCCAATAATGCACAAGCGATAATGTACAGCATGATATTCCATGTACATGTACACCAATTATCATGCTGTGCATTATTGTGTCGTACAATATCATGCCGTGCATTATTGACTCTGTTTAATAATGTACACCCCGATTTTGTACAGCATGATAATTGGTGACCATAAAAATTCAAAACTGATGCTTCGTTTAGACGTGGACATTCCACGTCGAGTGTATTAGGTACAAATGAAATGAGTGACAGATCCGACACAGAGCATCCGGACTTGAGTAGGTTAGGTTCGAAATGGGTCACAGAACCGACACAGAGCACCCCGACTCCACCTAGTCTTGTGGTCCCTACCCCTAGAGTGTATATAAAAAGCGCGGGAGCCAGAAGCTCAAGGGAGGTCTTGAGTGAGAGCGAGCCATACGAGACCGAGCGGTGCGAAGGGGGGAGGTGGCGAGCGAAGCGAGCCGGTGACCTCCGTAGCGAAGCGAAGGTCGAGTGTGGCGAAGCGACACTCAGGGGCGACCGCAAGAGCTTCTGGCGGGAGCCCTCCTGGAGTCAGACTTGCGTTGGTTAGGTTCGAAATGAGTGACAGATCAAACACAGTTTTACTCTTCTCTCCGCCTCACCACCAAAAAATTTTGATGGTTCTCATATTTTTAATCTGTGACTATCTTACACTATCTTGTTCAAACGAAGCATGGAATCGACAGACGTCATAGACTCAACAGCCAATAAGAGCAGAGACATTTCAGCAAAATTAGCCAATAGGGAGATGCCACCTTTTATCATGTTGTACATTATCGGTCGTACATTTTCGGCCCGTTTCGAGAAAACACGGCCTGTATTGCACGACATGATAATGTACGGCATAATAATGCACAGCCCGATAAAACGTGGACTTTTTCTCGTACATGGATTATTGGCTGTGCAATCCTGGCTGTGCATTCCTTGCCGTACTTTATAGACACGGGCCGATAATTGACGGCCAGTATTGTACGACATGGATTGTACAACATGATATTCGATGTACATGTACACCAATTATCATGCTGTACATTATCATGCCGTACAATATCGTGTCGGCAAATATCATGTTGTACATTATAGACACCCCTTTTGCATTGACTTGACATTAACAGAACATGACAGTAAACTGAGAGTCTAAGAAGAAGAATAAAATCTAGATCGTTCCGTCTACGAGATCGTACTAGAATTCTGAGGGGATGGTGAAAGAACGGTACGTACAAGTGTGCAACTTGGCATGATTCTATTACGCACTATTTATATTATTATAACAAAAAATTATAAATAATGGCCAAGTGTGAGTCAGAGTTATAACTGGTGACCTCATTTTCTTTCACCGAATCGTAATGCCATATTTAGACAAAACTAGCAAACCCGGCGAACTCCGTTTTGCCACCAGATGACTTCTATAAACCTCACAGAGCCCGAGACCTTTCCAACGAATGCAAAACCGTGGAAATCGGTTCGTGCGTTCTGGAGTTATAGCGTCAGGAAGGAAAACCCGACTTATTTTTATATAGTAGAAGATATTGAAGTCAGTTTTTTAAATTGATAATTATTGTACTTTGTGGTGGTACGGAACCCTCAGTGCACGAGCCGGACTCGCACTTAGTCGGTTTTATTATTGTAACTTGGGTTAGCAATGCGTTTTTTTTTAAGTTGGCGCGCTTATTCATAGTTTTCTTATGCCAAATAGTGCCAATGTATATGGCAACTGCGTCAATCATGCGGAGCCAAAAGCCCCAACACGGGGAAGAAAAAATAAAAAATTGTGCCAATTGATTGCCAAGCTGTCTGGTGTCAATTATTATTGCTGTCATTATCTGTCCGAACTCCGAATAGAGGTCCGAATCCGCCAGAATCCGCCATTTTTGTTGTGAATTTATTTCGTCTTCGTTTTTATGAATTCAGTTTTAATTCAGCTTGTGTCTGTGGGTTACTGTTTAATTGTGAAAATATTTAACGATGGTGCGTCTTTTGTGTGCTTCTACTCAATTTGTCGCTGTAAGTATTACTAATTGTTAAAACTTATATTATTCATCTCCAATAAATCCAATACTGCAGAAAGAAGACGGGCCATGTGATGCTAATTGCTGATGGAGGATGGGTGAGTACGTAGATACACTGGTACTCGAAAATATTCAATTTACCTGCCCTTGTTAGTTACATTCATTCTGATCATCTAAACTCCAGATTAGTCATCCATAAGTTTATTAATCGTAGAAGTGTACGAATGTATGTTACCTACGCAATTTTTTTTGTTTTCTCCGAGGGTAGATTTGAGCTCCTGTTTATAATTAATCCAGTAGTCATAAATTACACCACCCGTATCCATTGTAGACATGGCTCTGACCATATGCATACGCTTTCATTATTATTCACATTGCTCAATAATAAGATAATGGTATCCAATAGCACAAGCATAGCAAAATCAGCTTTTTAATAGTCAACTGCTGGATTTAGGCCTACCCCTGGAAGGGCGATTGGGCCATACCCTTAAAGCTGGCCCAGTTTTACGGGTTGATGGATTCAGATATGCCATTGAATTTCTTCTCCGTACGTATGCAGGTCTCCCCACGATGTTTTCCTTCACCAAAAAGCCAGTGGGTATGAAAATCCGTACATAACACCAACAACATAACGAAAGTGCTAAAAGTAACTAGGAAGATTTTGCTGGAAGCCAAAAGTTTTTCTTTGAAGAAGACCTATAGCCTATCTATGTGTATGGGTATATTTAATAATGATTTAACATTTAATGAATTTAGATTAATCATCCTTTACACCTTTTAAGTTTAGATGTATTAAACTTGGTTATTATAAAATCTGTAGATCAACTAACTATTACTCATTTTGGATTAAGATATCGATTAAATACGTCCATAGTCATTGTAAAAATACATCATCATCATCATCATCAGCCAGAAGACGTCCACTGCTAAACATAGGCCTCCCAAAAAAAAAAAAAGAAACACATAGTTCAAGCTAATTTTAGATATCCGTATGTTTATACAATTACTGCTCAGTTCTCTAATATGAGTTATATAATAGATATTCCGATTCCTACATCGTCAATACTCATCAACCTCCATCGATCAAGTTAGACAGATAATTAATTATGTTTAAATTGGAAGTGGGAGAGAAATTGACTAGTTCCGTTATCTTTGAAGTGAAATTGTGCGTGAAAGGAAATGCCCCATAGTCAAAATAATATACTTATGATGATAAAATAAGTAATTTATTGGGGTTTTTGTCACTTTTTGGATGATAAAAAGTAATGTAAGTTTGTATGGAGTATTTACTTTACCTATGATAATTATGTACCACCATCTTTTATGTTTTGTTAGACTTGCAATTTTTCACGGAGCACTTATCATTATCATTGGCATATGGCTTGCGCAGCAGCAGCTATCGCGTGACTGTGGGTCTAAGTCCGTATTGAGTCGAGACAAGTTAAGTATTGCCACTATTAGCGTGTCATTGTGGCATCTTTGTATTTTTTGATCGAAAATTATAGTACACACTCTAAAGTAAAAAAGTATAACAACAAATAATAATAAATGACCAAGTGCGAGTTGGTGACAAATTTTGGTTCACATTGGTTCTTGTACGATCACCGAAGTTAAGCAACGTCGGGCTCGGTTGGTACTTGAATGAGTGACCGCCTGGGGGTTGATGGGATGTTGTCTTTTTGCACAACTTTTGTACTTGAGTAGCTAACAAATTATGTGGTGGTACGGTACCCTCATTTCTCGAGCCCGACTCGCACTTGGCCGGTTTTATTTCTTTATAGTATTTTTAGTAGCACAAAACATTTAATTTCTTATAATATTTGTAGATAATATTATAAACTGCCTGACCTAGTTTCTCTTTGTTTCAGATGGCTTTATCAAACTTAGTCCTGATTTCTTCAGCGTCTCAAAGGGTGTCTTGAGGACAAATTTAGTTAAAAATTAAGTTATTTAATTTAGTTTTATTCACCTCTAAAATCTTCTTAGATTTGTTTTCATTATATTGTCATTCAGTACCAACTCAGGCAATCTTATCATTTCTGCTCAAGATAAAAATTTACATTCAGTCTTTGAATAAGTATATTGCAAGTCAGTTGTGTTGTTACACCTACAAGACTTCATATTTAAAATTACCTACTTATTTGTTTAATATTCCATTTAAAAGTTTCTGAGATGGCATCTAGTGACCCCGAACTTAAGGATGGATTCACACTTCCTGTTTGGATGAAGACCAAGCCAACAAGGTAAGCAAATATTTCTTTTATTACTATTCATACTAATTTAATTATAATGTACTAGCGACCCGCCCCGACTTCGCACGGGTGCAATGCTGTTATTAATTGTTACTACAGAATGTCTTTATATACAACATTCACACTTCACAGCTTTTTTGTCATTAGACAATACAAACATGTTTTGTTTAGAGGATACTCTTGAAAGAGCGACATATAATTGACCATGTGCAAAACGCTCAAATCTAAGCTTGCAATGTTGAATGTTTGACCCTTGAGTTTATTGTGGGTTATCCCTAAGAGATAGATATATATCAGATGCACAGATACATGTTAAACTTGTGGGGGTTTAAATTACCGATCACTGGTAATTTAATATATCCGTTTTAGCTGTACTGTATGGCTTAGTGGTAGCCATTGTCCTTATCAGCCAGAGGTCCCGGATTCGGTTCCAGGCTGGGCAGATGGTTGAATGATGAATTTAAAAATCTTGGTTTGGGCGTTATTATGTCCTTGCTTTGTGTGTTTGTCATGGCATATCAGACATAGGAAATCCTAGTAAAGAGCTATGGGTGTGAAGCATTATAATTTGTTATTATTTAACCCTTATACCTACCCTATAATTTACTCACGTTGATGATATATATTTCTCAAAAAAAGAAACTTAAAATGGAGATACATTGAAATAAACAATAATGTTATTTTATGATTAATATTTATTTTAAAATCAAAGAAATATAAGAAAGCCATTTATAACAAGCATTTATAATCCAAAATTTCTTCTTGCACATGACTAAAAACAAAAAATACTGATACATTTTGATAATGTGATCCAGTATCAACATTACTAAAATCAGGACTTATTACTAATTTCTAACAATTTGATAACCAAATAATAGATTGAGATCGCAATTTCTAAAAAAATACAATTAATCACTAATCTAGTGACAATTACCCAATGAAAAATAAAAAATAAACTACCTACCTGTGGTCGGTCAGATCGGAGACTAAAGTCATAGACTAACCAAAAGAAGAAAAAAAAATAATGCGCGCTCGTAATTACCATGACCTCGAGGAGCGCAGGCGCGGCACCACAGAAGGCGGCACTGCGGATCGCAGGACATGGAAGCGCAAAATGTAAAGATGCAAACACGTTTAATATTCACAAAAATAATATCGATGGAGTCTGTGAGACCAGGGGTAAAGGTTAAAAATCTAAGGGCACTTCGCACTTCACTACTACCTGCCAAGCCGTTTAGCCTACAGGGGGAGACACGGACATATATACATACACCAAAAAACATTATCCTCCTTCTGGGCAGTACAAAAAATAGGCGTGTCCGGCGGGTTTTATTACAATTAACAGGCTTAACGAAGGATATACATAAATTTATTAAGCATACTGAAAAAAATATTTCAATTGGCTGATAAATTTATATTATAAGCATTTTTGGTGTGGATAGAGAGCGGATGCTCTGTCCCTCTCCCGCAAAGCGTGTGTTAGTATAGCATTTGTATGGCGCGTGCACGGCTTGACTGACGTCAACGTGCTATAGTGCGCTCTGTCTAGCATGAAATTAATATACTTATAACTTATTTATTTTTAAACAAAATTTAATTTGGTTTTAATTTGGACTAATGCTTAAACTAGTAGAATATTCCTGTAACAAGTAGGTATCTTCAAAATTTCTATTTTCATGGTTAAAATTGCCGTCATTTATCTATCGTGATTTCAATTTAGGTATAAAAATAACTCTATTTGATAAGATGTCTGATGTTCGTTGCTGATAATGCAGGTAATAATGGTTGATAATGTTTTGCACTGTTACCCATTGACCAAAGATTATTAATGACTATTTTTTTTTTTTTTTTTTTGCTTTAGCTGCTTAGTTAGGTCATAGATAAAAATAGTGAAATAATGCTTATTACTTCTATGTATTTTTATCTATGTTATTACTAAGCACCTTAACATAATTATGTTCAATTACAAATTATATGCCATCGCTCGCGATTTTTTTTCAATTTTCTAGTTTTCTCGTAGTTTTCTCCCAATGCCAAAGAAAGGTAATGTTTTTCGGCTATATCTATCTATGTTTCTATATTACCTCATGAATCCTAAACGGGTTGATACATTTTAAAGAGCGAGGTGTCGTTAGATTAGTATACATCTGCAGTGTCTTAGATTAAATAAGAGTTTGGTAAACCCCCGAGAAAAAAGCTGATAATCTTCGAACAGATAAACAGATTTTCTTCAATCAGCTAAGAACACTCGATCAAGACACCTATCAAACAAAACAAAAAAGTTAATCATAATCGGTTCAGCCGTTTGGGAGCTACGAGGTCACACCGATACTCAGATACACAGACACACACGTTAAACTTATAACACCCCTCTTTTTGTGTCGGGGGTTAATACAACCGTGCTAAACCACGGGGCACATTGTTCAGTTAGGTAAGACCATCTTAGGCAAAGAAGTCACCCGAAGAATCCAACTCGGATGGGCAGCGTTCGGGAAATTGCGTGACATCTTCTCGTCTAAGATACCACAGTGCCTAAAGACAAGGGTCTTTGACCAGTGTGTGATGCCAGTATGGTACTGAGACGTGGTCTTTAACTGTTGGTCTTTTGGAAAGAATCACACAGCGGGCAATGGAGAGCTATGCTCGGAGTTTCTTTGCGCGATAGAATCCGAAACGTGGATATTCGCCAAAGAACCAGAGTCACCGACATAGCTGTTAAAATTTGCAAGTTGAAGTGGCAATGGGCAGGCCACATTGTTCGAAGAACTAATAACCGATGGGGAAGAAAGGTTCTTGAGTGGAGACCACGAACCGGAAGACGTATCGTAGGTAGGCCTCCCACTAGATGGACAGACAACATAGTGAGAGTCGCTGGCATCCAGTGGATGCAAAAGGCAGTCTGTCGTTCAGTGTGGAGTTCAAAGGGGGAGGTCTATTTTCAGCAGTGAAAATCCAGCGATAACTTCGTATTGTTTATTCATAGCAACAGGATTGTACAATTGAATCGACCTTTACCTCAAAGTTGATAGTGTTTTACTACTCACCCAAAAATAAAAACGTAGGTTAGGTATTATAAAACGATTGCAACATGGAGGCTCGGCTTGACGTCATCCGTGTTTGTTTGTAGTAAATGTCAACGCGTCGGACGGTTTACCAATCGTGCTTTACCTTTTAGTGTATAATCACAATATAAAGGAGATAATAGATTCTGTACTGCGGGAATACTCAAGTTTATCTTATGACGACGCAGATAGAACTAATTATAATATTCGAATAATTTCTTTTTGTAGAACACTGTTTTGAACTATCACGTATGTTCACTAAAGTTATATGATTATTTACGGGATATTTACCGTGGTAAGGTGTTGGAATGAGTCTTTTTGTAGATATTTACAAAATAAGCCAACATGAAGTTAAGTACACAGGTTATGCGTACAGGTAGACTTGTCTTAGAGAGATCACGAATCGGCAAACGTAGCGTAGGACGCCTTGAGACTCGGTGAAGTGACAATATACGTAATAGTGCTAACAGATGCACGAACACGGCTGACGGACCGCCGTCCAACCAACGGGAGAGAAAGAGTGAGAATATCATATTTCCCTCTCTCTCCCATTGGTCAGACGGCGGTTGAGGTTAGCTGCGTTCGAGCGTCTGTTAGCACTATAAGGCTGCTGGCAGTTGCTGTAAGAGAAAAGCCAAAAAAACGGGTTGAATGGCGTGCCTTGGCCAGAGGTCTATGTACAGCAGTGGACTAGTATAGACTGATTATGATGATGAAGCTATGTGGTCTTCACTGCATAGTATAAAACAAAGTCGCTATCGCTGTCTCTCCGTCCCTATGTATGCTTCATCATCATCAGCCAGAAGACGTCCACTGCTGAACATAGGCCTCCCCCTTTAACCTCCACACTGAACGGCAGCCTGCCTTTTGCATCCACTGGATGCCAGCGACTTACGACTGGATGCCAGCGACTGCGATGTATGCTTAAATCTTTAAAACTACGCAACGTATTTTGAAGCGGTTTTTAATAGATAGAGTGATTCAAGAGGAAGGTTTATATGTATAACTAGCGACCCGCCCCGGCTTCGCACGTAAATTACACCCGTGCAAAGCCGGGCGGGTCGCTAGTATTAGATAATTCTTGTTCTATTAGGCAACTAGTCTAACTTGGGGTTACAGAGATCTTGCTAAAATACGATAAACTCGTATTATGTTCAATGAAAAGGCTGTTTAGTAAACCTTGGAAAATATTTCACAACATAAAAGCATACGATCGACGTCGAGGCCAGCAAGTTATAGATTCAATTCTAATCAATGGAATGTCCATTGAAATTAAAAATAGTAAATGGCATAGGTATTTCGGGACACGGGATATTTCGGGACAGTTTTGCACACACGGTCATCTGACCCCAAACTAAGCAAAGCTTGTGATATGGCTGCCAGAGACATACATAGTTTTTAAACACATACTTACATAGATATTAACAACCAGATATAGAACAAACACAAATGTTCATCACATAAATGTTCGTCTTAGTGGGAATCGAACCCACGCCCCCAAGCTCAGAAGGTAGGTTCACTACCAACTGGACCAACGGGCTATCAAAAGGTAGATAAACGAAGATAAAAGAGGTAGATAAACCTTCGACCAAAATAAACTAAATGAACGGGCCCAATAGAAGCGCATTCTTGAAGATTACAAAATGAGCGTCGGCGCTCACTTCGTTTCAGTCGGTCTCTAGCCGTAGGAAACGCGACGCAAGATTATTCTATAGCTTTTCTAACCGACGAATAAAATGAAGAGGTTTTCAAGTTGACGCGTAGGTATATTTTTTTTTGTAAATTTTTAACCCCGTGTGGCATCGTAGGTCCCAAACGGCTGACCCGTTTTTGTGTTAGTTTTTTTTTGTTAAAAAGGTGACTTGATGTTCTTATTTACTGAGTGAGTGCGTTGTGTGTTTTGTTTGTGTGATATTATGATTCATAAAAATCTGTTTACCCATTAGAAGTTTATTGAATCAGCTCTATTATCGGGGTTTAAAAAAAATCATAGGTATTGTCATATTTTGGACTCCCGTATCAGAATAGATCATGATAAAGTACTTACATTTTCATTGTTGTTTTGTACTTTCACGCGGCAAGGACATACTATCGTCACTGATACGAATGATCGATGTTTTATGATTTGACAATCTGTTTCCAAGCGTCCAGTTACGACTTTGATCATATTTGTGTTGAAATGTTATTTGTCCTTGAATTTACTTTCTTTCAATGCTTTGTTAACTCTTTTATCGTCTAAGTATAGACATTATCCAAGCAAGATTGATGTGTATTTTTCATAAGTGAACCTAATCGAAACAATTTCTAGATTGCTTGCATGTGCCTGACTACACGTGATATTTTTCTTCATAAAGCCATTCATCATGCTCACCATGACTTTCCTTTTTTTAAACTGAACAGTATTAATTATTCTTTTATATTGAATCGCTTATTTCTTGATTGTGGTCCCATTTAATTTTGAAGAAAATATTCCATTTCTAAGGCTTGAAAAATAGGGAAAGAATTCCGTTTATTGAATTTTACCCACATCCCTTGGAGTCGGTTGTTGTATTTTTTTGTAAAAATGTATTGATGGTCGTTATAATAATATGAAAATGTACTTATCATTAAATGCTACAAAACAAACTATCTCTGTGTAACCAAAATGACCTTGCACTTCCGATCGCTTTCACAAGCTACCTTCGTAGAGAGAGAGAGAGAGAGAGAGAGAGATCCATAGAAGTATGTATTTATTTATGGTTCCTATGGACTTGAAATCGGCTTTTTTAAGGGATTTTTACTAGCAGGTAGGAACCTTATGATATAAGGAGTAATCCACGCGGGGCGCAGCTAATCTTATTTATATAATATAAGGTTACATAACAATATAGTGTGCAATTGTATGATTTTTCACGATAGCCGTATCAAAAGACTGAATAAATTATATCAATAAAATGATAATAAGTATTACGGTAACCTCTGCTCTGAACTTGTAAGAATTTTATCTTTTACAAACTTTGTAATAAAATATTATAGTTAAAAAACTAAGAAAGAATAAACCGGCCAATTGCGTGTCAGGCTAACGCACTGTGGGTTCCGTACAACAAAATACAAAAAGTAGTGCAAAAGACAATACGTTCAGTCGGTCACTTGTGCAAGTCCCGACCGCACCTGACCTTGCTTAACTTAGTGGTAAACAGAAATTTGTCACCGTCTCGCACTTGGCCATTATTTATTATTATACTTTAGTGTGCATGTGTACATCAATCATGCCAAGTTTGACGCTTGTACGTATTACCGATTTTAAATTAGAGCAAATGCAAAAATTTGTTTGTTGTATGGGGCACTTTAGTTTTTACTTTATTATTGTTTCTTAGCTAATCCGCCGTAATATTACATATTCTGTGAAAATTTCAACTGGCCATCTATTACGGTTCTAAAGATACAGCTGTTAAAACGACGACGGACAGACAGACATGGTACGGAATACTCGAACAAGTCAGCTTTCAAACAGACTAAATCAAAATCGGTTCACCCGTTTGGGAGCTAGATGCCAAAAACTAACAAACAGACACGTTAAACTTATAACACCCCTCCTTTTGCGTCGGGTGTTAAAAGCGTGTAAAAATAAGATAATGTTACGTGAGGTACTACTCGCAAAGTGTTTGTGCTCGGCAACCACGACTGATAACGGATAATGTCAATAATAATATTATCCTCGATGTGGGTGCCTATTTTTGAAATCACCCCACACGTAGGTATACTCTTATCGGTCTTTGTTTTAATAACTTGTGATAAGAGGACAATAAATCATAGAATCCACTTGGAGCGCACGTTTGCAATTTTCTGGAAAAGAAACTTTTGTCTTAGGCATATATTTCTTGTATGAAATGTTGGAAAGAAAGTGAAGGAAGGCTTTGTTGACCATTTAAGGAGCCCAATGTTTAAGCATTGGGTCTCGGTTCACAAGAAATGAATGTCTCGGCAACAAAAAATGACCCAGCACTATTGTGCTTCTTAGATTTTAGATTTACACTTAGGTATAAGTAGATGAGCGCCTCTTTACAGCGTGATAGCATTTTATGTTATGGGTCAGTTAAGTGCCTGAAATAAATGATTTCGTTTTTTTTTATTAATTTATTATTTTGTTTACAAACACTGGCTGTTTTGGTTTGGTATAATATTCACGAAAAAAGTGTCATAAGTTTACCAAAAAAAACATTAGAAATACCGCCAAACTTGTTTAAATCCTATATCGTTAAATGCATAGATATTATCTAAATTGTTAGTCTTTTACTACTCTATAGTATTAAATATCCTTGGAAGAAGCTATCAATGTCAAGTATCAGTAATTTATTATCGTGAGCTCGTTTCCACTCATAGCACATTTTTTTGACATATTTTCAATCTGGGTGTCTTCAAACCACGAGAGAGTCGGTTTCTTCTAGGCAAGCGTCCTCCATCGTAAACCGCATCATCGCTTACCACCTTCCTCACGATCGTGTTGGCGGTGAAACTAAAGTCTATTATTTAAAAAATATAAAAATCTTTGGACCGATCTTGCGCGTGGCCAATATTTTGTCAGTCTATACCTGCCGTCACCGCATCTTGCCAAGTGTCTCAGCCAGACCGTATTTTAGTTAAGTTTAATATTTATTACAATAATCAATACTAGTGTCCCTAAAATCTAGAAATATCCTAATGCACACTTAACTTAAACAAGTTTGTGTCGTAGTGTTTACTACCTAACAAATAGAAGTATTGAATGCATATGTCCTTACCACCTGCAGCACAGTTGTTGTTCAAAACAACAATACATACTTGTAACAACAAGTGAAAACGTATAGTATGTTACATAAACACACACACACACACACAAATATATTAATTACTAGCTGACCTAGCTGTTGCATGGCTGTTGCCTGCTATTTCGTACGCGTAGACTTACATATAAACTTTCAACATCTATTTGTCCCCCCTTAATTCGGCCTTTCCGCAAAATCTTTTCTTAGCGGACTTCTACATCCCATGAGGAATCTACATGCCAAATCTCAGTATCGTAGATCAAGTCGTTTTCGAGATTTCGTGATGAGTCAGTCAGTGAATAAGTGGTAGGTATTTCGCTTTTAATTTAAATAATATATACCTAATTATAGATAGCATATGTTTTATTATGATGTGTTCGTTTATGCTAATGAGATGTGTAGTATTTAGTTTAAGAAAAATACAAATGAATCATGTGATGGATTCAATATGTAGATAAACAACAAACATCAAGGGTAAGGGCAAGGGCATTATATTAATCATCATCATCATTATTATTAAATATGTGAAATATACAACAAGAAAGCTGTTCCATCGTTTCGTGCCTCGATGTCATCTCCATTCCTTTTTTTCACGCATACAGAATTACAGACGCTACATCCGCATGTGTTTCTGGTATAATTCATATCCGGAAAATTCCACATACCTACGCAGGTTTCAAACAATTCTGAGAAATTATAATTTTACAATAGTTTGAGTAGTATTTCGCCAACACTGGTCGCGCGGGTCGTGCCAAGATCAGAAATGCGTGCTTCTATTCCGAGCCCCTGTCTTCAACCTCTGCGCGTCTACGTAACACGCGCGTAGTGTCATGTGCCTTTTTAAAGGGGAGTGCTCTGACCGGCTCTCTTCATTGGTTAACTGCGTGTGACGTCACAATGAACAATGTTTATTTTCACACTTGTTTTCGAACCACATTTGCAAATTAATCGTGATAAGATAAAATACTCGCTGATATCACAACACGTATATAACGAGATTGCAAAGCGTAAACGTTTTTAGTTCGCTCTATCACTTTGCATTTAGAAGTGCGTTATTATTTTTACACGCGTGTGAATATTTTAATAGCAGTCTTCTTAGCTCGTGCTAAAAATAAATCGGGATTGCAGTTGCAGCTAGCCAATTCGAAAGTTTAAAGTCTGAGGAAAATACGAAATTTACCATGTTCAGAAAGAGGACCGTTGTAGCTCAATTAAACAGTGTCGTGTCGTAAGTGTCATTCCTCCCTCTTACGTCTTTATTTTGAAACTTAATCAGGACAAGAGGCTATTGTTCTGATAATCATTGGTTTAGTTGATGTCATAATATTAAACAATTAGCAAAACGTTCCTTTGATTAACGCGTTTGTCTTCTATACCAGTATCTAGTTTACAACTGTGTAAATCTGTTGTCTGCAGGGACTTCGAGCCTTTCACTGCATCTCCGCCTGCCCCTGAGGACTCATTCTTCTACCTGCGCTATCCGAAGACGGAGGCGTTGTTTGGGAAGACCATAGATCAGGGTCGGCCGCATGTGTTCGCCGAAAAGACGGAGGTGACTGCGGCTAGTGTGTACAGCATCGTCAAGGAAAAGGACTGGTCGAAACACACCAAACCGTGCCAAGAAGTGCTCCACGGCATCGCGCCAATCAACACTGCCGGTGAGAATCTGAAATGTATTTTGGTATTTGAACTAGTTCCATCGAGTTATTGGTTGCATTGAATGTTCATTAAAGATCTAGAAAATAACATGCATCTAAAGAGATTATCAACGTGTATTGTGTCGTTATTGCTTAATGTGTCATTATTGGCAATGAACTTTTATTACCATACAAACTGCGTTGCTGTATTACGGATGTAAATGTATGGCACAATTCCAAACGCCGCCGCGTGCCGGTGGCAAAAATTTCCAGTATTTTTATGGCTCGTTTTCAGCATAACATTCCTGATTATTTTGTAGTAGGGAAAATCGTATCGTGGCTTGTTTGAGTGCCACACAATTTAATCAACCAGGGGTCTTACGCCCAACTCCTTACGCGGTCTCCAACTAACGTTAATATTTCGGCGCAGTTCGGAAAGTCACGCGAACGTGTACCTTACGCGCCCAGATACGGTTTGCGGTCGCGCTAAATTTTTTCATCACCTAAACTGGATTGCTTTAAGTAGCTAGGCGTAAAGCCCAGGAACTTGAACACGCAAATAGATTAATTGGATGAACTAACTACTAAACTTCCTCGTTAGACACTATATTTGATAAGTTTGCTTCAAAGTTTTACGGTATTTAGGTAGACAGGCATATTTAAACTATACGAGGTGTAAGGGGAACACTCTCGAAGCCAAAAGAAGGTAATTGTACTCATCATTATGAACAACTTTTACTATGGGACCAGTCCTGAAATCGCGAGAAAAATATTACCTGTTCTATGGAAAACGGTAATTGAGACGACAAAATGGAACAGCTGATTTTTTTTCACGATTTCAGGGTTGGTCTCATAGTAAAAGTTGTTCATAATGATGAGTACAATTATCTTCTTTTGGCTAAGAGAGTGTTCCCCCTACACCCTGTATATGTATGTACATTCTCTGGCAGCCATATTACCTACATACTTTGCTTAGTTTGGGGTCAGATGACCGTGTGTGCAAAAATGTCCCGTTTATTATTATTTTTTTATTTGTCAGCAAAATTTAGATTGGGATTGGCAACATAAAAAAATTCGAAATACCCACCCTACACCATGAAAATGTATAACCATAAGTATTAAAATAAACACTCAAGTACAATACCTACCTACATAACATTATTTATTGCACATAACATTATTTATGACTTTTTATCTTTTTTTCAATACAAAAAAGATAAAATCTAGCTTACATAACCCCCTATAATACCAGCGTCTGAGTTTACAAACATTCACGAGTAGGTACAAGAGAAGCTATGAAACAAACCTAAAGTGAGATGACCTAAGATTGAGTCCAATTTTAAAACAAGACACGTATCGCGTTAATAGGCATGACGTGTCCTATTTTTTATTAGTTACCTCATAAAATAAATTTACCATAAATAGAGCTCATCAACAAAACCAAAACTAAAGTTTAATTAAAAAAAGTTTTTTAAGTATTTTAGTTTTATGCTAGACAGAGAGCGCACTAAAGCACGTTATGACGTCAAGTCGTTCGCGCGCCATACAAATGCTATACTAACACATGCTTTGCGGGAGAGGCACAGCGCATCCCCCCTGTCTATCCCCACCAAAAACTTTTAGCTCTTATATCTCAGAAATTTATGTAGCAATTTAAATATTGTTTTGTATGTGTTTGTGTATATAATTATAAGCCTTTTATTTGTAACTACCTACCCGCCCGCCCAGCTTCGCACGGGTGTAATTTACGTGCGTAGCCGGGGCGGGCTGCTAGTTATACATAACATATAAACCTTACGTGAAACATTATTTAATTGATGGTGAAAACCGCATCACAATCCGTTGCGTGGTTTAGGAGGAGTTAGCGGCATACAGACAGCCAGACGCGGAAAGCGACTTTAATTTATACTATGTAGAAGATAGATAAATGAAATATTAGGACACAAGCCTATTATTGTGATTCCGTTATCTAAATGGTAATTTATGATTTTTCAGGTAACTCTGTATCGTCGAAACCCAAGCCGGCCGGCACGGACGATGGGTTTAAAGGCGAGGGTGCTGCTTGCGGAACCTCCGTTGTCAAGGTTTGTATTAGAACCCCACAGATGATTTCAACATCTGATACATACAATATTCGGTCCAAGTTTTAAGATCTGACAGCCACAGTAGATTTTAAAAAAAACATGAATGAAAGCAGTAAATTCTGACCACTTTAAAAAAAGTAATATTGTATTTGGAAGACCATCGTCTAATTCTACAGTTTATTAATGTCTACAATTAATTAAGGATAAATAAAGGAATTAATTATCAATAAAGGAATTCCTGACAAAAAAAGACGGAGTATAGTTGTGGAACACTTGTTAGCAGGTAGCAGATAAAATGTCTGGCTAACGGTTTGTTTCAGTATGTGCTATTAAAGTAACTAGTTGCTAATCATCGCATATTCGCATTTCACAATTATTTTTTATCATCTGGATACTTAGTTCTATATTACTCGGGCAGCAAAATGGCAACACCGCATTTTTGTAACCAATTAATCATCAGCCAGAAGACGTTCACTGCTGAACATAGGCCTCCCCCTTTTACCTCCACACAATCGACACATTTTGACATTGTGAGAGTCGCTGGCATCCAGTGGATGCAGATGGCAGGCTGTCGTTCAGTGTGGAGGTTAAAGTGGGAGGCCTATGTTAACCAATTAATACATTTTGTTTGCAACTTGATCAGACATATAAACTAATTGGAACTATCTGATGGTTAGTCCTTTTTAATGATTGTGAAACGCAAGCACAGTGTTTAACTGTTTACTTAATAGATAAGTTCTTATTAGCTTAACCGGAACGTTAACCGGACATTCTGAAACTAAGCTTAAGGAATATAAATAAGTAAATAGCTTATTATTTATTAGGTGATTAAGAACAGATTTTCTATCAGTGTTTTTGAGCTAGTCTCCAGTTTATAACAAATTTGTACTTTACTCCCGGAGGCACGATACTTTACCCTTGATAACCTATGCCAGGGGGTCTGTCTGTCACTCGCCAAACAAATGCCTCGTTAACTAACGTTAGGTATTGACATGGATTAATTTATTTTAATTGCGGTTATCTCGGCGACATTTTTTTTGAGGACACGTTGAGGAAACTTTTACCCGTGTTGCATCATTAGCTACTTAAAAAATAAAATATTTGGAATTACCAGTTGTTATTTAATTAGCCTTTACGCTGCAGTGTCATCGATGTTCTCTTACTCATTGCAAAAAAACGAGAAATACGTGTCAAATAACTACATTATCCTTGTTCAATGTAAGCTTCATTTTAAATCACTGTGGCTTTTGGTTCTATAAAAGTAAGATCTACAGTACACACGACTTCCAACGTTTAATTTACCGAGACATCTTGTAAGTACTAAAGTGATAGTTAACTAAAAAGTACATGCGCAATATGCATGACGACTAATTTTTTTAAAACATCTCTGAAAAAACTTATTTCTGCAGAAAATTACTGTTGGTATGGAGTTTGTTTTCATAATAGTGACGTCATTCGCTTTATTAGGCGTTTCACGTTTTGTGGTGACTGCTGCTTGTTTCTTCTTATATATTTTATTGATTTTTTTTGCTATAATAAATATTGTTTTTAGAATCTTTTTAACCGATTTCATTATTCAAAACGATAACTTTAGTAAACACTAAAATAATAATTTTAGCCAATCTCCATATAATTGGACAATATAGTATTATAGACCTGTGACTTCAACAGCTACACCGAGTATAAACATAATAGGAACAGCTGTTGAAAGGACTTAACTATAGATTTTTGCTACATACATAGCGAATACACATAATTGGTATACCTACATATAAGTTTAGGGGACGTTTCAGGGACGCACACATCTCTGTACAAAATACCAAATTTTTTGTTTTTTTAACCGCTTTCCTTTTTTAATACGACTAAGGGACGAGACGAGCTAGTCACACGGTAAGTGACCTATGAAATTGAGTGGTTATTATGAGATATTAGCTGTTAAATCTTGGTATGACTTGTAATTTTCCTGACTTTAAGATTGAACTTCATTTACGATTACTGTATATCCTATCTATAAGCAGGCCTCGCGCACTCCGCACTTTAGGTATGAAGCTACAAGTAGCCGACTTGTCGGACCTGCCGCCCGATAGACAGAGTTAACGCAACAAGAGTTACGCGATCGACAGACAGGCAACTTCAGGGCTAATAGCTGTCGCTCGCACGTCCTGAATTGCACTTTATTGTGTAGTAGCAAGAGTCACTACTTATTTAAATGATTTTGCGGAGTGAATCTTCAGTTTTTGTACTAATCTATATCTATACTAATATTATAAAGAGGAAAGATATGATTGTTTGTTTGTTTGCCTTGAATAGGCTCCGAAACTACTGATCCGATTTGAAAAATTCTTTCACTGTTGGGAAGCTACACTATCCCCATGACATAGGCTATATAATATTTTCAAAAAAAATAGGGATCCTTACTAAAACTCCAATAATGTAACCCAAGGTGTAAAAAAAAAGATTTACACCCGTGCCTAGTGTAAAATATAATAAAAAATGTCTTCTGTGCTATAAGTGACAATGTGTGGTTCCAGGTGGCTCACCAGATGATATCGGGGTCCCGTCCGCGCGGCTTCACTGTCGCATCACCCGACGAGGAGCCGGCGGTGCCACCCACACCGCAGCAGTACAACCTGTCCCACCGACGCGGCTCCAAGAGCCTGCCCGCCACGCCCGCGCACTCTCCGCCCGGCAGCCCCACCAACCGTCGGAGGATGAACGCTAACCGGTGAGCACCACCACTATCATCATCATCATCATCATTTCAGCCATAGGACGCTGGACATAGGCCTCCCCCATCAATCTCCAAAAGGGTCGGTTGGAAGCGGCCTGCATTCGGTCTCTTTTAGGTCGTATATCCATCTTTCTACGTTACGCTTACCGGTCCGTGGCCGCTATAATACTTTACCGTTTTCAGTATCTTACTGCTAAGTAGTCCTGGAGTTAACATAAAGTATGGTTAGGCTGTAACCTAGAGAGTTAAGAAAGAGTATTCTAAACCGAAAGAAGGTCATTGTATTCATTACTATGAACAACTTTTAATATTGGGCTGACCCAGAAATTGCGGGAAAAAAATCTACTGTGCCATAGAAACGTTTCAATCACACTCAACGAAATGTATGTAATAGCTGTTTTTTGGTGTGATTTTATGATAGTCCCTATAGTAAAAGTTGTTTACAATATTGAGTGTAACGGGATCCTTTTGTTTAGTACACCCTTTCTGCGTAACCCTGTATATATATGTGATAGGTACCATGACACGAGGTAAGACGGTCTTCTAGGGTATCGGATTCTCGGCATTCAATAACTACATTGCCACTAAGCTTCGCAAACGGAACTGATGGTGACAGCCGAGCCTGCTGCAATCCAAACTCAGATAAATAATCATAGTCAACGTCAAGCCCATCCGAGACCCGCTTCCGTGATTCTGTACATCTCAGATTATTATTATCTTTTTTATTTTATTTATATTTAATAATAAGCTCCCGTTGACCTGCCAACTCCAACTCGCCTGATGTAAAGCGACGATGCGGTCTACGATGGAGCATTCTTGCCTAGAAGAAACTGATTCACTCGTGATTTGAAGACACGCAGATTGTAACTACCGGGGAACACCCATTCAGGCAGTA
This sequence comes from Agriopis marginaria, assembly GCA_932305915.1. Lineage (NCBI taxonomy): Eukaryota > Metazoa > Arthropoda > Insecta > Lepidoptera > Geometridae > Agriopis > Agriopis marginaria. The sequence continues at coordinate 8,060,899 of OW029926.1, forward strand.
TTACTACTATCTCGTCTTTTGCTATTTTGTGGTTTTGTGTGCCCATAATGTTTAATGTAATCTATAAAATCTGCTTACTAGCGTATTTGCTACTGCGACGTTCCGTTATCCGGGTTCTAGTTATCAGGAAGATCCTTATTGTAAGTGATTCATTTTGACATCTATCTATCTGCTATAAAAGTCTATAAAAAGCCAGCCTTACTGTAATATGTACTTTTCAACTTAGCATTTCTCGTACATATCAGTATCTTTGCAAGTCACGTTTTACACCACCTGTTACCTACAGATACGAAACTGTGACGTCGCCGTAGTGTTATCAACAATTACAGCTCGAGTAGCAACAACCCGTGACTTATTTGACATACAATATCACGAATGCTCATGAAAGCATGCCTGTGAGCTAAAGTTTGTACAAATACGAGTTTGACGTCCTGCGGCCTTATTATAGAAGTTTGATTGTGATCGAGATTGCATGCCGTTCCGTTCGCATCTACTTACTCGCACCACGTGCGTAAGTGAGATGGCACGCGATCGCGATCACAATCCGAATCACGATAACATCTATAATAAGACATCTGTTTATACATACTTTTAAATCTTTCGGTTATTGTTGTTGTTGTGTTTTTTAAAGTGAATTTGATGTCAATAACAATTAGCACACGCAAAAGACCGAGGCACGAAACTAACGCGCTCTGAGTAACGTAATGTAAAGCAAAATTATTGCCAAACAAGTCAAAAGCGTCATCAATGAAAGGCCATTGTCTAAACATAATTATTGTGATTGTTGTTATAAGTTGTTAAGCCAGTTGTTTGTTTGTTACCCAAACCAAATCATTAATAGCCATTCTTAAAACATTACTTCAGTTAATCAATGCTTAAAATTGCTCTGTCTCATTTTCGCGTGTGACAATTTCCTGCAGCGAGAAGTAGACAGAGCAATTTAAAGCATTGTATAGTTTAAGTAGACCGCATCGTCGCTTAACATCAGGCGAGATGGCGGCCAAGCGCAAGCCTATCTACTATATAAAAAAAAGTTACGTTTTTAAGTAAGGCCATAAGAGCATAACCATAATGAAAAGCTTTCGGAGCCCAGATGAACCCTACATTGTAACGTCAGCATCATATCATGCCACTTACTAAAGAACTTACAATGACGGATGATGTTGCGTCGTCCGCATCATCATCATCATCATCTACATCAAAATCTTCAGCCTATCAAGTTCCCACTGCTGGGAGACAGGCCTTCTCTCAGAGAGAGAGAGAGAGAGAGAGAGAGGGAGAGGATGGGCCTTTACTTTTCTCACAAACGTATTGAGATACGTCGTGTGACACGTGCGTGAAGGTTATTGTAAACTTTGGTTTGTTAAACATTGTCCTCTCGTTAACAATAACATTATTTCTGCACTTGTATCACAATATACTATAGAGCATTTACTTTACAATACTGCATATTATTTTCGAGCGATATGTTATGGCTTACCGAATTAATTAAAAAGTATCTATATACCTTGGCCTTTCAAGAGACGAAATGGACCCTATTTCATAATCAGCGTAAATCCAACCGCGCACTAGTTAGTTATCAATCTATATTAATATTACAAAGAGGAAAATTTTTACTGTTTGTTTTCAATCAATATACTCCGAAACTACTGAACCGATTTGAACAATTCTTTCACTGTTGGGAAGCTACACTATCCCCGGGTGACATGGTTATATTATATTTTCAAAAAAATATGGGATCCTTACTAAAACTCCAATAATGTAACCCAAGGTGTAAAAAAAATTGATTTACGCCCGTGCGAAGCCGGGGTGCGTTGCTAGTCTGTAATCTATACTAATATTATAAAGAGGAAAGATTTGATTGTTTGTTTGTTTGCATTGAATAGGCTCCGAAACTACTGAAATGATTTGAAAAATTCTTTCACTGACGGGAAGCTACACTATCCCCGGGTGACAAAGGCTATAATCTATACCCGTGCGAAGCTGGGGCGGACCGCTAGTAATATTATAAAGAGGAAAGGTTTGATTGTTTGTTTGTTTGAATTGAATAGGCTCCGAAACTACTGAACCGATTTGAAAAATTCTTCCACTGTTGGGAAGCTACACTATCCCCGGGTGACATAGGCAATTTTTTTTTTTTAAATGGGAGCCGTACTGAAACTCCAATAATACCCGTGCGAAGCCGGGGCGGATCGCTAGTAAGTTATACACGAACATACCTAAATACGTCTTCTCAAACTATAAGTAAAAGTGATTTGTCTTCTACTCCAGTTACTTCACATCTCCGTTCGAGCCGACCGAAGATGGCTCCAACCGCTCGTGGCTGACGTCGGCACTGCTCGGGTTCAAAAAGGACCTCACTACATCCACATCCACCCTGGCTGAGGAAGACACCCTCGAAGTCAGGTTGCAAGGTTGGTTTCATTTATTTTATTGAATAATAGGGTTGCCCTGTTTTAAACTATCACGGTTGTTCACTAAAGTTATATCAGTGCTCGCCAGTGCGTGGAATCCAGTATTAGCTTGTTTTAAAAATAAAAGTCCGCGTTCAAAATGTGTTCAAAATACTATACGCAGTGATACAGTGACTGTGTTTTGTCGGGACTTAGGATCGAGTTCGAGTTCCAGTGATAACCGAAGCAAAAGGCTAAGAAAGAGGGAAGATCGTTATGTCTGTACCTAACTTTTGAACTGTTCGACCAACCACCCGCATTCTTCAGTCTTCCCCTGAACATGGTGCATGTAACTGCGCCGAAATATCGGGAGCTCATTCCACAACCTTACCGCGGTAAATATCCCGTTAATAATCATATAACTTTAATAGGGTTGCCATTTGACTGCCACGTCGCCTGATGTTAACCAATGAAGGTTAGCTACAGAGCACGCATGCCTAGAAGAAACCGATTCACTCGTGACTTGAAGACACCCAGATTGTAACTATTAGGAAACACCCATTCCGCCAGCGTACGATACTGTATGCGCCCTGCGGCTTACCCGTGATTTTCCAACTTTCCCCGCATTTTCTTTTTTAAAACGTATTGTACGTCTGTCTCATGATCATGCAGACGATCCTTTCATCCCTTTTTCGATTCTTGCCTATCCGCCACTATATCAAATAGCTACCATTATGCAATCAAAATCAAATTGATTGATTCTCCAGATCTCTCAAAGACAGGTATAATAGCACCTACACGTTCTTTCCGGCACCCTAAGATAAGATAATTTATTCAAATAACGAACACTCCTAAATACCATTGCCTAAAAGCAATAATACCCATGTGGTGCACGCTATGTCTCGTCAAAAACTAAATACAATTCACTCCAATTCATATTAAAAATTGTCGTTCACAATAATTGTTTCATATTCAAATTAATATGAAAAACTCAACACCCTATTATATATTAAACCTGCTGTATAGTGGCATTGTTAAAATTTATAATCAAATAGGTAGGTATAGAACTCCATAAATAAATGTAAATGTTTCTCGATGTTCTACCAATTATAAGCGAAATTCTTCGTTAGATCTCCGATAACGATTAATAGCCTGAACTTGCCTGAATTTTAATGTAAAATTCCGTATTTTACTATCTTAAAATTTGTTTGACGGTACTCACACCACACACCACACACCATCAGCCATTAAATGTCCACTGCTGAACTAGGCCTCCCTCTTAGAGAGGGGTGTTGCCATAATCCCCACGCTTGGCAGGCGGCTTGGAGATCGCAGTACGTTCACCGTGTACTAACAGGACGCTGCTGCCCATCCTCCGGTGGTTCTGGTCGCAGTTTTAGGACATACCCGGGTCCCCGGATCATACCCGGGTCATGAAGGTACTCGGTACCTCTTAACTCGTAGAGTTTTATAACAATTAAACATGTATTTCGTTTTTATAATAGGTGTTTCTTTTTTATATTATTTGTAGTAAACATGTCTTTGTAGTAATTGAATTGAATCTAGACTCTGAAATGAAAAACAAATAAACGGCGTTTAAAAATAATTTGTATCATGAACTAGATAAGAATAACACTACGTTTTCCGAATAAAATTAAAAACATAATTTTTTTTACAGGTCTAGCAGAATCGGTAGAAAATCTCGGCCCAGCGCCCAAAGGAAAAGAACCTCAGCAAATATCTCAAGAAGCCGCGACACAACGGCCGACCAAACCCACCATCCGACCGAAGCCTTCAGAGCTTCGAGAGATGAACTTCTGGTCGCCCACATCCATGTGAAGCTGTCAACGAGAGTTGCGATAACGTAACTCCTAGGGTTAGTTTCTTGCTGTCTAGCATTAGACGTCGCGACTCTGTGGTATGTTAACATCCGGAGTACCAACCTAGTTTCTTAGGTTTGTTTCGGGTTTGATATCGTACTAACTTTTCTTGAAGTAAGTTTGAGTTGCCCATGACATGCGTTCTGTGAAGCCGGATATTAGTAGGCCTATCGCCAGATATATCATGAGAATTTCTGACTGATGACACAAGGTGGAAGTTATCTGTTCTAGTACGAATTTTCTAGAAGAGCTGACTTTGACCTGCTGTTTGGTGCAACCTTAAAAAGGGTGTCAGGTGTTGAACTTTATAATGATTATTCCATTTAATTATAAGTCTTGTCATCGTTTTTGTAATAGTTTATATCCCATGCTCATCTATATAACTCCAATTATAATCTGTCAATCAATTAATGATGAATAAAATGATATTTTTCTAATGGAATAACTAGTTTAAGGCTTGAATGATATTATTTTTTGTAAATTAAATTTTAAGACCATATGAAAATTAAACGTTATCACGTAAAATTATTTGACGATAATATGCTTTTTGGCTATCAAAGATGATTATTGTTATATTTTGTATGTGACTGAGCGAGTTTTTTGTCTGATGTTTATCGAATTTAAATGATTAACTATATGTAAAGCCTAACTTCATGCGATTTGTAAGTATTATTACGTATATTCTATAATCATATGTATTTTTGAGCAGAAGTAATATGATTGTACTTAGATATAAATTAACAGTCGATTAACTCATTGCATCTATCTATAGAATTTTGATGAAACCGTCTAATCTTTATAGTTTCAGTTATAAATACGTATGTGTAGTACATTGTTGAAATAATACTTTATAATATATGTTTTTTTTTCGATTCAACTCAAGGTTTTTATTTCAAGTACTGAACACCTGTTTAATATGAATATTTATGTTTTTATTGGCTACTAAAATCCTGCTAGTTTTTTGGTAGTGCGTTTGTTTCTCTTTCACGCAGCAAGAGAGCAATGGATATACATGTTTTATTTGCATAGAGATGTAGGGCCAATCGCTCGAAGAACCGATAACCGATGGGGAAGAAAGGGTCTGGAGTGGATACCACGAACCGGAAGACTCAGCGTTGGTAGGCCTCCCACTAGATGGACCGACGACATTGTGAGAGTCGCGGGCATCCAGTGGTTGCAAAAGGCAGACTGTCGTTCAGTGTGGACGTTAAAGGGGGAGACCTATGTATGTGTCGTAGCCTGAAATAAATGAATTTGAATTTGAATATGTTTAGCAGTGGACGTCTTCTGGCTGATGATGATGATGGTGTAGGGCCAGGATCCGTCTGGAAACTTTTTTCCTGACGGAAAGTCCACGCGATATAATATTCCTAACGTCCTTTATGATATGACGTTCACACGTATGTTATCTGGGGACGTAGTGTATTTAAATTCGCAATGTCCGCCACTACTTTTATTAGTTAACTAGCTGTTAGCTGTTGCCCGCGACATAACATAGCCTGTACTTCAATCTGGCCTAGTTAAGCGTATTCGTGAAAACCGCATTTAAATCGGTCCAGTGGTTTAAGAGATGTGCGTGCACAAACAAACAGACAGAAATTCTAAAAACTGTCTTAACGTGCTCAGCTGCTTATTTTAACCCTGCGTGACAAGAGGCTCAGCCGCAACGAATCCCTGGTTCAGACTAAGCTTCTTAGGCTTGAGCATCGGTGCAAAGTAGCTAGCTAGACTATCAGTTTTTTATCGGATACATTTCGGAGAGAGCATCAGATTTGCATTATCTAATTCCCTCCTGCCCATTTTTCTATCGGACTGCCAAAGGGGGACGCAAAAACCAACACCGCTTAATGGTTGATATTCCGAAAACCCATAAGAAGCGCTTTGATTCCACTTTTATTGTACGAACTGCTAGTCTGTGGGATGCGCTGCCTGAATGGGTGTTCCCCGATAGCTACAATCTGGGTGCCTTCAAATCAGTGAATCGGTTTCTTCTAGGCAAGCGTGCTCCAACGTAGACCGCATTATCTCTTAATATCAGGCGAGTAGGCGGTCAAACGCGAGCCTATTACCTATAGCCGATAATAATGATTATTAACAGACATTTTTCCTTCTCCATAGAAGGTTGGATCCTTTTTGCCTTAGTGGCGTTAGGCCACTCATGACCAGAGGCGTAACTATATAATTTGGGGCCCGTGGCAAATTCTCTTGATGGGGCCCTATTAAATAAATTTAAGAAAAAAAGTACTTTCTTTGTGTACAAAATGAGGGAATTCCCCGACCGTCAATGCTCACCCGCGCTGCCAACGTATGGCGACAAAAAAATGTAGAAACCAATGGATGCGTTCTAAAATTGATCAACACATTTTTGTTTAGGATGTGTTGAAATTCTGATTAATTTGAATTTGTATTATGGTTTTTAATGGATTTTAGGCTTTTTTTTTTAAATTAAAATATAATATAATATAACTCAGGTGCAATGTAAAAAAATTATTTCTGCGCTTGCGGTCTTTTGGGCTGGGGCCCTCTTGGGTCGGGGGCCCGTGGCATTTTGCCAGCCCTGCCACCCTATGGTTACGCCACTGCTCATGACTGAAGTAGGCATAATATACAGGCACAGAAAGAACAACTTTGAAATAATAGGTATCTACCTACTTGTGGGGTTTTCAATGCGTTACACTTACCTACCATTACAATACGTGAATTATGGGTACCTACTACGAGGTACCCACATACATGATCAAATGCACGGCTCACGTTATTGAGTCATAATTTTGTTTATGTTATTCAGGAATTACGTAAGATTAAGTAGGTACTTTACTATACCGAAGCCGACCACATAATGCGGTTGAAACTAATAGGTACCTATGGTTGAAGTAAATTAAACAATATGAATATTAGGTATTGTGAAAACTACGTCAGGTTCCATGTCAAAATTAAGTCCTCATCATAATCAACCTATCAGAGCCGGCCAGTGACGATATTCTTTGGCGCCGGCCCTAGCCCTTAATCAAGGAAGAACCAGATTGTCTTTCAGCGCCCTTTAGTCGACGCTTTTCATTTAGAGGAGAACGGGGCAAAATGGGGTAGGTATAGGTATAAGGCATCCAGTGGATGCAAAAGGCAGGCTGTCGTTCAGTGTGGACGTCTTCTGGCTGATGATGATGATGATAGGTATAAGGAAAATCTGAACTTTCTGAATCTTAATACACTGAATTCTCTTTCTTTTTTTTCAGTTGTATTCATAGTAAATACGAAAAGGTAACAGTTCCCATTTATTAATAAACCGGCCAAGTGCGAGTCGTGCTCGCGCACTGAGGGTTCCGTACCACCACAAAATACAATAAGGTCGTCCAAGTAACCGAATTACCAGTTAACGCCAACTAAAATTGTCGAAGCAATTGCCATGCAGTCACATAGTTATTTTATCTACAGTGACGCTCACTATATAATATTAAATAATAGATTATAATTATTGTGTTGTCTCTACATAGTATAAATTAAAGTAGCTTTCCGCGTCTGTCTGTCTGTATGGCCGCTAACTCCTCCTAAACCAAGCAACGGATTTTGATGCGGTTTTCACCATCAGTTAGATACATTTTCAAGGAAGGTTTATATATATAACTAGCGACCCGCCCCGGCTTCGCACGTAAATTACACCCGTGCGAAGCCGGGCGGGCGGGTCGCTAGTATAAAATAAATTAAAGTAGCTTTCCGCGTCTGTCTGTCTGTCTGTATGGCCGCTATCTCCTCCTAAACCACGCAACGGATTTTGATGCGGTTTTCACCATCAGTTAGATACATTTTCAAGGAAGGTTTATATATATAACTAGCGACCCGCCCCGGCCGGGCGGGTCGTTAGTATATTATATTTGTACCTTTTTTGTCTTTAAGGCAGCTACGATGCGGCGATGTTTCGAGCAAGAAACGCGGGTACAGCTTTGCTTATTTTCTTGAATTCGATTTACATTCGGGGCGCATATCAAAAAGTGACTCAAAAATGAAATTTTTCGCATTTTGCCATTTTGGCACCCCTTGCTAACTGGGAGTTTAGAGGCGTAGAGCAACCGCACCTTTCGCTGTACCCTAGGGCCGCCGCTGCAGCCTATATTATCCACTAGGTAGGTTCTGGAGATAGGCCTCTCCAAAGGCACACCCGATCACACAGCCCGATCTTTTGCTTTTGACTCCAGCCACCTCACGTTATAAATACAATATACCTATAATTGTCACTAGCTGCCCACGTAATTTCTTTTGATAAAAAGTAGTCGTATGTTAGTAGGTAGGTATTGATTCTGAGAATAAGCTTAGCCATACCAAATTTTATCCAAGTCCGTTCAGCCGTTACGAAATTCAGTGCAGACAAACATACACGCTTACAAATTTAGACACAAACTTTTGCATTTATTATATTTATTTATACTTAGTGTTACGTACCTACTATGTAAACTGTCGTGGTTTCCACACACACAACATACGAGTATATTAGTGTGATTATTGAGTAAAACACACATAGTATTATGTGTGTTTTACTTCTTAGAACAGGCTCATCGGTGTATTCCGTAAAAATAAATAGCTCGTTCGGTTAAAATTAAATCATTCATACTTCGACTGCTTTAGAAACCAACTACGTTTATTAATTTTAATAACCCAAGTTTTGAAAATAATAATTATGAAAATCACGAGCTGTATCTTCGTTCTCTCGGCTATCGGCGTGCTGATCTTCGATGGATCGCAAGCGGCACCAATTAAAGAAGCTGGGACAACTATTGTTGTAAGTACTTACCTCGTTTTATACAGATTCATGGGCACCATGAGGGGAATGCAAGGGGGTCCACTTGCACCCCCCTGGCATCTTCATCATCCACAGCTTTCCTTACCCCACTGCTGGGACAGCTCTCTTTCTATGCCATCGTCCTCGATTTTGTGTTAATCAAGTTCAGGTTCCACCCGCGATGGTGACAATACCGTCGACTCATCTTGCAGCTGGACGATCAACGCTCCGCTTATCTTGCCTCGGCCACCACTCTGTCACAACCTTACTCCACCTGATATCACTGCGCCTAGCAACGTGCGTCCTGCCCTAGCAACGGGTCCTGGCATCTTAGCGTACAGTTTTTACGTGGTTTACATAAGATATAAATAAAACTGGATCATGAACTACCATGAACAAATTTTACTGATGTTATCTTTGATACCGTGAAAAAGCGGAACCCTCCCGAAATCTTAGAAATTCTTTTAGGTCCTTAAAGGTTATTAATTTAAAATATGAGTAATTTGAAAAGTTTAATTGTGATCGAGATTGCATGCCGTCCCGTTCGCATCTACTTACTCGCACCACGTGCGTAAGTGAAATGGCACGCGATCGCGATCACCATCCGATACACGATAAGACATCTATAATAAGGCATCAGGTTCAATAATGCTTTTCGGTTTGGTTTCGTTCTTTCGAATTATTAGTTACATACTTTTCTCTTCTTAATTTTTATTATTTTTTTCAGAAAATAGCTATAAAAGCAGCCAGCTTGGCAGGCCAAGCTCATGAAATTTACAAAGATCTTAAGAATCTGACGCGGCAACTTAAGCAACAATCAGATGTACCACCACCACAGATTACCACACAGAGGAACAAAGCAGTTGCTAACCTTGGAAAACCAAAACAGTTTTAATACATAACCAGTGTGAAAGTGTGCAGCGCTCACCGACGACAGACTACAGAAGAATAGCCTACTGAGAAATGAAGTGTGAGCGGTGTGTACTGCTACTTGCAAAAAATACTTTTATGACGATTAATTACTGTATGTCTGTCTATCATGTTGTTCATTTATGAAATCTTAAAATACCACCAATCACCATCCACTAGTGAGAGAATGCCACTTGTGGCACTAGCTCGTAAGTTTCTCTCCGTTTCTCTATCTGGTGGCTTGCACAATATTGATTCCAATAAAGTTATATGATTATTAACGGGATATTTACCGTGGTAAGCTTGTGGAATCATAACTTTAGTGAACAACCGTGATAGTTTAAAACATTTATCTTTTTTTTATATAGAAACACTATTGCCAATTTTTTTCGTTAATTATTTTGTTTCAATTATATTATCAATATTGAATCTGTTTTCTTTATAAAATTTTGGTTATTATCTACACCTAATATACTATATAATATGTGGACGAAATTGCATTGGAAACAATGCAATTTCGTCCACGTCGCATTTTCTATTTCTTCTGCCGGAAAATAAAATCATATGATTTTCAGGGTCCAATCCAATTTTATTCTAATCCACGTTAGAGTTCGTTCGCATCCGTTATGTTAATTGATTTTAACACAATATTGTTAAATGATATGCTATTTTTTAAGGTTTCGTATAGGTATATCTTACCTATAGTTTAGCGGTGTCTACAGTCCGTTAAAAAAGTTTAAGTAACTTTTTTTTCAACTTACTGAAGACAGTCGATGACGACCTTTGAAAAAGAACTCAAAATCATTATGAGGTTTAAAACATTTTTCAAAACGTAGCAAAGTTTTGAGTGCTAAGTAGGTACCTTATCGATTTTGTTGTTGATTGTGCTATTCTGTAGATTTCACCCTGAAATAATTATTCGTAATATCTGTCAAAATGTAAAGTACCTCTAAACAAACTAATTACTTTTAAAATTATCACGATTAATAGTACGTACCTACGTAGTAAATTATCACGCCGAATAGTCTAAGCCGATATATTATATAGTCGACCAAGTTAAATTTATTAATAACGTGGCGTGGAGTCAAAGAAATTTTCCGGAAAAACCGCATAATTATTATTTACTACGATAATTATATAATTCTTTAAATATTTATTTCCAACAAAGTTACGAAACTGTGGCATGAATGTGTCTCGACACGCGCTTAACAATTTATCTTACATTGTAGTCACATAGATAATATACTAAATCTTACGTATGTATTTCTAAAATCGGTTAGTTTCCAATATATCACCGGCCTTCATTCCGTCATTGCCCTGGGAGCGAAAATTAATTAAACAATGATGGGGTTAATTCGAAACAGCTGGCTGACGTTACGGATATTGGAGCCCTTTGTTAATTGTAAGTCGGTGGCGCCTCACGACGACGGCGTCTCATGTTTGACAGGTGGGCTTCAGAGCTTCATTAAAACCTAGATTGGGTTTAGCTGTGGTATGGATTTAGTGTAGAAGGCCACCATTGCTCAATGTTTACTTCGTAAGTTCGGCTACTTATCCTTAATACGATATATCTCAGAAATTTTAAGCTCTATTTTTGTAACGCTCGTATGGTATTACGCACGAAAATATCATGCGAAATGACTGACTTTCAAACGAAAACTTAAACAAAAGTCATATTTTTGTAATAATTATATCACTCGCTAACGCAACGAGGGGTTTGAACCATTCGAATTTGCTTTCTATCGATAGAAAATATTTCATTTCGCATAATATTTTAGTGCGAAATCGTACGAATGATTCAAAAATCGAGCCCTTGGGGCCTTACGGACAACTGCTATTGCGGCACCTAATTCGCTCAGTTGGAAAATCACGCGAGCGCAATCTGTATCAGGGCGCGATAAGGTTCACGTTCGCGTGATTTTCCTACTGAGCGGATTAGGTGCCGCAATAGCTGTTGTCCGTAAGGCCCCAGGTCTTACTTAAAATTTCTGAGATGTATCGTAGGAAGGATAAGTAGCCGACACGCATGATCTAAGAAACCAAGGTCTAACGCTCTGGAAGATGTCCCGCAATGACGTCACTGTCCAGTTGCCACTTTATTGTATCAAACACAGATACAAGGTTTAAAAAAAAAACTATTAAATAAAATACAAAAGCATTTCAACTGTCATTTGGTTTGTCCGCTCAAGCAAGTTTAGCACGAATTGAATATGTTAAACACAATTTTATCAAAACCACATTGATTTATTGGATTCCTACAGGTAGGTAGTATACGGATATTGGGGAGTTTTATTTTTACACTACTGTCCGCCATTGTTTCGTGTATCGTCATCTCTCTCGAACTTGTTGTAAGTTACTTATTCTGCTCTTGCTTATGCACGTGTACATGACATTGATGACATCATTGCGGGACGTCACGTGACCTTTTTTCTCGGAGCGCAATACCTGGCGGAGTATATTATTATACCATGCCGACACGCCCGACACGCACGTTTTTGCTACGAGTACGTCTGCTACGCGGTGCTACGAATACTCTACGAGTTACTCGTGATCGCGTAGCATTTTTAACGGAAGGGCAGGAGCAATAAGTGATTACCCAAGGGCTTTACTCGTATTTGTTAATATCAAATATTAATAGCAAAGTCATTATCTAAAAATCTTGTTATTCTGGAACTCATAGCAATAGCTACAAATTCCATGCTGTGCTACGAACACACGCTACGATTGTGTGACCTACAAAAAATCACCTAAGAGTCAAAACTATGATGATTTCTTCTCTCTATGGACCAATATCGTGTTTAGATAGTCTTATATTTAATTCGACGACGACGCAAAGCCAAGAGTAGGGTAATAGGTTAATATGTACGACTACATACGCTTTATGATTATATTTTTCACTCAAAGCAAAAATGTTTACAAATTTTATTATGGAAACTGATGTAGTTTTTACACATTTTGCTTTTATTGTACAGGAATTACTCACGTAAGACGTCACATGCAAAGCGAGACGAAGCCGCGCGGGCGCTCATCTTGGCCGAATGCGATTGAAACTAAGACCCACTTGCACGACCGATTGAAATCTTGATTTAACGAAATTAAAATGTCAAATAGTTCGCAAATAGTTTCGAATTTAGTGTTGTTAAAAATTGATTAATATCTATATTTAAACCAGATTTAATACGTTGTGCAAGCCAGCCTAATAGTCGGAGTAACATGATTTTACATGATTAGGTAATTCCCGTATATTTCTTTTGTTTTTATTATTTAAATAAACGAACAGGGTGTCTTAAAACTGCGACCAGAACCACCGGAGGATGGGAAGCAGCGTCCTATTAGTACACGGTGAACATACTGCGATCCCCAAGCAGCCTGCCAAGTGTGGGGATTATGGCAACACCCCTCTCTATGAGGGAGGCCTGAGAGGTTTAAAACTGCTGCTGATGTGAACAAAATTCGCTTAAGAAGCGACACGTAAATCTAGAGTAAAATATGAAATTTAGATGTAATCTAAAATTGATTTGGGATCATCGGGCGGCCAGCCTCAATTGCATGCCTCTTGAGTCTAGTCACGTACTACCGAGGCGAGCTACACAATTTAAATACATCATAGTTTGTCTGTTGCTGCGAATGACCACAGTGCTGCGTTCATGACTATCGGATACTATCAGACCAGATATTCAATCAGATAGGTATCAGAACAGACTTTTTTTTTTACGTTTCACCACCCTCTCGCCTGTTGGTAAGCGACAATGTGGTCTGAAGACTTGTTCAGAATCAGAAAGAAATACAATATACGAGCCTTCAAAGGAAGGCAACGCACCGTCAATGTTCTGGGTGTCTAAAAACGGCTGTGACCACTTACCATCAGGTGGCCCGTCGCTTGTTTGTCTGTTCTTTTTCTATATATTACAGTACTGTAAATTAAGAATACATATTTTGTGTATATTTTGTTTTTGTGTCCTACCTTATTTTATATCCAATGTCCTATTTGTTTAAATTGCATATAGATACCATTTTTAAATAAATTTTTGTTAACTGTAAACTCGAGGATTCATCTGAAAACTGGCGCTGATAGTCCTTGACTTTCAGCATTAATGCCGGACGGATTCGACACTGATTGTATCCCTTAGATATAAGTGTTTTTAATGATGTTGAATTAAATTTATTTTCTACCTTTCTAGTAAAGTAAGTATGTTTTCAGAAATTCTCGCTCATAAAAAAAAATAAGCGAGAATTTCTGAAAAAATACTTTCTTGTCTAAAACACCAACTTGGCGGCAGGAGCGGCAGTGGCGTCAGGCGTGACTTATTATCTTTGCGAACGCAGTGTAAAGTGTAATAAGCAGTCTCAAATAGAACCTTTCTTCCTGATTGAATTTTAGATGAAACCGACCCCCTCACGCCCTTTCCAAGCGAGTTATCATTACTCGGAATGAATCCGTCTGCTCTAAACTCGGGCGTTTAATAAATGTACCACCCTTCCCAACACTACAGCGGAGCGCATCAGTTTAACTGTCACTTGCCGCTATTCCTGACTCGAAACAATTCCAGAAATGAAATATTTTTAGAGCCATTTGCTAGAAGCCTTCCAAAGCGGTAGACTAAAACCTATTCTTTATTTACGTACACCTTTTGGGTTGTACAGAAAATTGTGGCGTTAAATGAGTAATTGAATCAGGAACGAAAAGGTAAGGTACCTTTAAGAATATCGTGGCGTCGTAAAGTTTATTGGGAACGGTGGTGGAGGGCAATAATATCCGTAGGCTGCTTTTACGTGCTATATTAGTAGAATACAAAGTGTACCTACCTAAATGCTAAACACACAAAAGACATGTGTCTCTATTTACCAACCTATTAAGCTAGCGTATAACTGTAACCTAAATAAATAATGTCTGTATGTTCGAAGAATACCTAGAACGGTATAGGCATTTCATATCTTTCTACTTTATAGAAAGGGCGTATATAATATACAATCCAAGGTTTTATAGACAACAACAGGAAAATAACGTTACTTTATTTTGTTATTGAGTATTTAATTTTATTCACGGGTCTAGCCTGGGCTTTTGAGTTGCATTGGTGAAGGCGAAGATATCACCAATACAAAGGAATGTGTGTGAAAGGGAATATGAAATTATTGTACCTATTTGTATATATATATTGTATATATTGTATTTATGGTGCGTTATTGATAGTGTGGAGCTGGTATATGGTATAGACCAGCTCAAGACCCGCCAATAATGCTTCATGTCAAAGTATGGTGGCGAGTGTTGACATGGGGCAATATTAGCGTGGATGGCTCAGGATGCCGAGAGTTGTGCTGCACTTTTACTGCACGCTACTCGTGACTTTATGACTGACAATTCACTCTGGAGCTTAGTTTCTTAGCTCTTGCGGTTTCCACCCAAGACGGCCGGTTAAGGCAAGCTGGGGGTCCGGGTCTCATTTAGCCCGATGGAATCGGTGTCGCCACTCACTGATGGCTTGCCACAAAACTATCCCTCCGTTTATATTACTACTATTATTATACTAATACTATTATACCAATACTATTATTATACTAATACTATTATTATACTAATAATAGTAGTAATACCTAAATAAGGTATAAATACCAAGTAGTATTCTTCTAAGGCTGTTAAATAAGAAATACTCGTAGCTATATTACTGTTCTTTTAATCTTAATTTTATTTCGTGTATTTTGAAGGTATTTTGTGATATAAGTAACAATCGCTAATGTTTTTCTTCTCTCTACTAGTTAACATAACCGTGACTTTGTGCGCGTATGGCTTGGCTTTCGGCCTCACCAACGATGACACCGCTAACTTTAAATCATTAACATAAGTTTAAATATCTACTTGCACGTTTCTAACTTCAATAATTATCAATTTAAAAACCGACTTCAGTAAAAGTAAATACGCAATTTCTTTTACTCAGGTGATATATTTTTCCAGTTGTTATGATTTTAAAACCAAACTACTGAACTGATTTTGATGAAATTGATATGGGGCGAATCTGAATGTACATATATCCTTTAAATAAAATGAATTTTCCAAATTGGTTTATAAATGACGGAGTTCTGAGATAACAAACATTAAAATAAACGAACTGAGAATCCACTCCTTTTTTGAAGTTGGTAAAAATTATGAACTTCCATACAAACTTTAATCCCCGATAAACAGTGGTGAATGAAGTAATGAATTTAAGATTCTCATTAACTTAATGACATAAAACGAAAGTTACTGTTTTTAGTATTAAAAACTGTTTATGTACTGTGCATTGTGCAATAGATAAACATGAACTAAACAACGAATTAGGCTCAACATTCTCTTGGGCCATTAAGGTTATTGAATGATAAATAAGTGCGAGAACACAGCGGGTGAGGGGATGCCAAACTGGTCAATATGGCCGGATTAACCGGCTTTGTTCTACTGATGAATAATTGTGTCCACCGCCGGGCTAGATTAAACCGCTTTCTACTGATTTAATTGACAATCCTAGTATAATTGTTGGCTATTAATAGGATGGGCAGGACACTGGTAATTCGATCTATATGACGAATGCCATTAAGGATGCATACCAAAAGGTATATAAATGTTTCACAAGAGACGGTTTGAAAGCTAACACTCGGCCGGAGTGAAGCCATGACTCGTTGAATCTGCTGCGTATATATCGGTGGAACTGGGCGATATCCGGATAACATGACGACGTCCTGGTTGAATTACCGGCTTTGTGTAACTGATGACTCATTGTGTCGAGTCTTCGTAAACTGTTATTGGAAATCCCAGCGTTTACGTGTGCCTGATGGCATGTAAATTGAAAAAGTGTGTTAATAGAAGGTTTTGCTCAATATCAAACTATGAATTGAGTGAGGCTAAACATACCTACTGGTCACTGACCGGTGGCTGGTGGTGAGGTGAGTGTGAGTGTGATTAGTGTGATAAAGGGTCAACAATCTCCCCACATGATTTTACTCATTACCGACTTGTAAGATAATTTTATTTAGGTACGAGAACGATAATAATAGTATATTATTCAATTAGTGAATAAAGGACGGATTTAAAGCGAGGGCCATAGATGAATCACGACCAAGTGAAGGAATCTAACGACTGAATCACAAGCGTAGATAGTGATTCAAGTGTTCAGAATACTGTGTGTTCAGAAGTGGCGTAGGTGATTCATGGCCGTCGATATAAATCCGTTTTATTCAAGAGTTGCATACTATACTTGATACCATGAAACCGAGAAAAATCAAGATTTAAGGAGTTTATATCGAGTATTTTTTGCTCAAAGAGGTTGTATAGCATTGAGATGGAGGTCGAATATATTTAGTGTGTTCTAATTTTAAATATGCTTTTTATTCACTGTTTTTGGTGAACAAAATAAGCTTTTTAGAGGGGGAATGGTATAAACAAATATATATCAATAAACAGTGCGTGTGCAAAAAAATAAGTTTGTAATTAATAGGTATTTGAAGCATCTCAGATACGAGTCCATTATCATAATTCCATTAACATTTAAATAGTAGGCGAATCCTAAAGTCACATCATCAGCCATTAAATGTCCACTGCTGAACAAGGCCTCCTTCTTAGAGAGGGGTGTTGCCATAATCCCCACGCTTGGCAGGTGGCTTGGAGATCGCAGTACGTTCACCGTGTACTAACAGGGCGCTGCTGCCCATCCTCCGGTGGTTCTGGTCGCAGTTTTAGGACATACCCGGGTCATCCTAAAGTGTCAAATATTAAAAAAATCTTTAGGTATACCTCGTGGTGTTTTAATATTTAAATAATAAAAGTAGCAATAATATCACCTCTACTTAATGTAAGCACGGCTCATATTTCAAACGCTCTTAGGGCAACTCTCCAAGGTATTACTGAGGGAAAGACGGTATCAAGTAAAGGAATACGGATGTTTATCAAATTATAACATTTTCATCTGTTTAATCCAAATTGTACCAAGCAGATAGGTAAGTACATACTCGAATAGTGACCGTCAAATATTTAGAGCATAATTTATTATCTGTTTAGAAAACCGACTTAAAAATTTGTATAATACGTCTATGCATTTTCTTTTACTTGGATGATATAATTTTCCAGTAATTTTGACTTAAAAATCAGATTACTGAACCGACTTTGATGAAACCAAGCTAAAAGTAGGTATATCCTTTCAAATAAAAAAAAATACATATCGGTTTATGGCGGAGTTTGAGGTAACAAACATAAAAAAAAACGAATTGAGAACCCCCATTGTTTTTTGAAGTTGGTTAACAAAGCGACTTCCTCAGGGAAAAATTGGCGCATGCACACTGCGACAAATCGCGCGGACTCGCTCGGCCGAAATTCTTTCGTACCCTCTTCGGTAAGCGAAAGTGACCTAAAATCGACTATTGCATCGTCAAGGTATTATTCTAAGTTAGTTGCCGGTACCACAAAAACATAATAGCCCACTTATACAAGTAAAGTATACGCTTTTGTTTTATAGTTATTATTATAATTTAAGATAATAGTATATAATAGAATATATTTATTAATGTGTTACAATAAGTTAAATTACAATTATAATGTGTTACAATAAGTTAAATTGCAGCGCCCTAACAGGGTCTTTGTACCTACGTGTAGTTGTAAGGACCTCATGTAATGTGTACACTGGCAAAATAAACAAATAAATAAATAATATTTGTTCCAATATTTAAAATAGGTATGTGCAAAATCACCATATCTCGCTTTTGCCATACAAGCTATGGAGTTTTTCGATCTTTACTAAAACCACGACGTACGTACGACAAACACGAATATGAAAGTAGTAGGTACTACCCAACTATGCAGATTGTAGGTACTTGATTCACCTATGCGCACTCGATGATTTCCCCACAGAGCTGTCAATTTCTCTGGCTAGAATGACATTAGTTGCACTCTACTTGATTAAATATTTACGAGCAATCATAAAACGTGAATGTTGTAAAATAATTTAAATATTTTATCATATATCGCTATACGACGAGGTCAATTTGATTAATGACATGGAATAAATATAACAAGTAACTTGGACTATAAATCCTTACTTTAGATTGGACTTAATAGTTGCGCTTTACGTAATCATTCCTTCAGGAACCTTAAAATTTTCTGGGATAAAAATTATACTATGCTACTCTCCGGCCCTCCAACTATCTCTATGCAAAAATCATGTCAATCCGTTTATCTGTATTTTTTTAAAATTTAGATTACTTGGCATCTTAACGCGGGCTCGAATTAGTTCGGAAAATCACGCAACTTTTCTCATCACCTAAATAGAATCGTTTAAAACACCCGACCTGACCTGATGTTAAGCGATAATGCAGTCTAGATGGAGCACGCTTGCATAGAAAAAAACCGATTCCCAATACAGCACATGACATAGGACGGTCTTAAAGCTGTAAAGCAACTATTCCGATCCATTTTAACCCTTGACTCAAAAAGAGGAGTGTTATAAGTTTAACGTGTGTCGGTATTTGTGTCTGTCCAATACGACTGAACCAATTTTGATTTAGTTTATTTTTGTTTGAATGGTGATTTAATCGAGAGTATTTTAAGCTATGATTCAAGAAAATCTGTTCAGCCGTTTGAATATTTACAGCTCTTATATCTAGATAAAATAATAGTCTCTAACAGCGTCGCCGGATATCATGCCGAAACATGGCTAGGCCGCTTGGCAGCATGGCTTTGTTCGGTGGGTGGTCACTAGCCAAGGCCTAAGCTAGCACCGTATGTGGTTTTATATATGGTTCAAGACAATAAAACAACAAAAATGTGCATCAAATGAGGAGGAGAAGCGAGGACCTCTCCTTCATCATCATCATCATCAGCCAGAAGACGTCCACTGCTGAACATAGGCGTCCCCTTTTAACCTCCACACTTAACGACAGCCTGCCTTTTGCATCCACTGGATGCCCGCGACTCTCACAATGTCGTCGGTCCATCTAGTGGGAGGCTTCCCTACGCTGCGTCTTCCGGTTCGTGGTCTCCACTCCAGAACCTTTCTTCCCCATCGGTTATCGGTTCTTCGAGCGACCTCTCTTTATTTCAATATAATATATTTTGAATGTTTTGGTGGTTGAACCCCAAACCCCACCTGGATACGCCCATGTAGGCAAGCAATTCGACATCATCGCGATATACTGGAATGACAAAACCATGTTCTGTCGTATATTTTATGTATGTAGCCTAGATTTATCAGGCTATAAACTTTCGCCAGGCTTCAATATAAGTCGCAAAATTATACCTACCTAGTTGTGGCATATATCTATTAGGTACTATACATTGGTTATGTGCAGCAAATCGAGGTAGGTTTGGGGCCATTCGATCAATTAACCCACTTGATACCCTAATACTTGATTGTAGTAATATCACCCCCCGAGCTATTGATTTTCAACTTCATCCCTGTTAGTGGCTAGCGGCTACCATGTGTTTATGAGAGGGGTCAGTATGTTTATGTCTATAAATACTTATAGGATTTTATTAAACTTGTTTTGTTTGTTCATAATCAAAACGGCTCATGGTGGTAGAAATTGTACCTAATGGTAGGGATCATAAAGATCGTGTTGATACTCATACTCATTTATTAATATGTCATATATACAATAAAACTGCCGGCACAAAGGGTAGGCGGGCTATGGAGAGATCTATGCTTGACGTTTCACTGAGGAATCGTATCGGGAACGAAGTTGTTCATATGTCTGTATAACCGCTAACTCCTCCTAAACCACGCAACGGATTTTGATTCGGTTTTCACCATCATTAAGATAATTTTTGATGGAAGCTTTATATATATAATTAGCGACCCGCCCTGGCTTCGCACGTAAATTACACCCGCGCGAAGCCGGGGCGAGTTGCTAGTTTTAAATAATATATACCTCCTTGGATATGCTTATGAAACGTCTTCATAAATATACCTAGTAACCATTTTGATTAAATATTATACAAGAATTTCTCGCGTAAGTCTTACTGGTATCCATTCAAGAACCTTTCTTCCCCAACGGCCTGCCCATTGCCACTTCAACTTGCACATTTTAATAGCTATGTCGACTGTGTGACTCTAATTCTTCGGCGAATATCTTCGTTCTCATAATATAACTCCGAGCATGGCTCTCTTAATTTCGCGCTGTGCAACTCAATTTTTTTCCAAAAAGCCAGAAGAACCACGTCTCAGTCCACATGTCATCACAGGCAAAACACACTGATTAAAGAATCCATAATAAAGAGTCCATAATAATACTTAACTATTATTATTTTGTAATATGTAACGATTACTCTGACTACTCGGAGACTCAAGATTTCACCACTCGCTAATGTAACAACAGCTCAGGAAACATGTTTGCCGAAATAAATAGGGTTTCAGTTACAGTAGCCTGTTATGGAAGCTAAGCGCCAAGCAGAGGTTAGAGACAATACAGTAGGTAATAGTACAGTAACTCAAGTAGGAAAATGTGTTGTAAAGTCGGCACTTCAAGTGCAGATAGCTGTTACTAGTTGCCTCTTGTGAAGTATTAGGAAAAGTACAGGGTTATTGTTAATGAGGTTAAAACCCCTCGCCCCCCTACTTATCTACACACCTAACAACTCGTGTATTTCTGTGTGCGTCCTGTATTTTTTCCTGTAGCTTCCCTTCATACCTAACTATTTTTGTTCAATGGCATTTAACAATGTGCCTTTTATACTTGTTCCATACAAAAACAATAATATGGGAATCTAATAAATCTCTAAAATATACCATCTGATGGTAACGACTTTACGCAGTTTCAAATGAGAAGTAATAGTCCGGGGTAAAGATTAGTAAACGTTCTTGCACTAAAAATGTGAAACAAAAATATCATACAAACTCAAAAAAAAAAATACATTTTGGTAAATGTATTAACTAGACGTTGCCTAGAATTATTCTAGTCTGTCCCCTTGCACTGTCCCCAATAAGGTCAAATCAGGGGGACAGGCAGGAATTCAAAGTTATATTTGTTCTTTTACTAACTAGGGGGACAGATTGAACTTTTTCCTATCAACTGTTCCCCAAATTAAAAATCATCATCATCATCATCAGCCAGAAGACGTCCACTGCAGAACATAGGCCTCCCCCTTTAACCTCCACACTGAACGACAGCCTGCCTTTTGCATCCACTGGATGCCAGCGACTCTCACTAAAAATAAATTAGTTTATATAACATTACGCCATTAGTTAGCGTTATAATATTGAATCTTGTTTTAAATTAAATTCAACACTCTCCTAAAATATTATAAATTGCATAGTTAGCACAATATAGCAGTGACAGTTCATTCAAATCGTTATTATAGAGTTGGGTTACTGTATATACTACGGTTAAGGTACATACCGTCACACAGTTAATTTCGCCACGATGTAGATAAAACACGTAGGCTTTCGCCTCCGGCTCGTTTTCCGTTGCCACCTTTTAATTTCTCTCTAAATGTGCACAAAAAGTAAATATTTGAGGTCTTTTTTATGATGAAGGGAACGTGGCTCTTTACGTTGTAATAAAAGAGAGCCATGTTGGGTGTTTGTTTGGAGTTTTGTATAGCAAATTTTCAAATATTTCTGAAAATGTTCATTAAAAAAAAGTATTCATGCACGCTCAATCACAAGTAATTTGAGGTATAAGATATTATTATAAAATATAATATACTAGCAACCCGCCCGCCCGGCTTCGCTCGGGTGTAATGTACGTGCGAAGCCGGGGCGGGTCGCTAGTTATATATATAAACCTTCCGTGAAAAATTATTTAACTGATGGTGAAAACCGCATCAAAATCCGTTGCGTGGTTTAGGAGGATTTAACGGCCATACAGACAGACAGACACGGAAAGCGACTTTAATTTATACTATGTAAAGAAAATTTATTTGCACAAAAAAACCGTTTAATTATTAGTTGATTGAATCATGCGTTACTTTGAGGAAGTCCATTTTAATTTGTATATGACGAATTTATCCCGAAATCCTTATTGTACTCGAAACGACGTAGAAGCGGAATTACACTAGAAATTCGTCATATACAAATTTAATTATTATATTATGTATTTACCAATACACAAATATAAAAAAAAAAAAAAAAATACAGGATATAATTTAAAAGCCCCTCGATGGAGAGGCAAATATAGAGTTAACAAATAAATAAAATACAAACACTTCTTTCGATTGTATACATAGTTGTATACTACCTCAGGATACCTACTAAATTCTCTTATCCAATGCGCACGAAACCAGGTTAGCTTAGGTTATTTGTACTGGTATATATTGTGCCGAAACCAAGGACTATTGGGTATATAATGTCCTTGGACGAAACACGCTAGCTTGCTCCACAATTTGTTGACAATTCAAAACGTATCGCGAACTCATCACGTTAGCAAACTTGGCATTGCCAATTCCACGCATATAACGTAACGCGGCCGCTATACGAGTTTATGTGGTCATAGAGACTAAGGGCAGAGAGTCAATTTTTCAATCACATTTTCATGTCACGTTACGCATTTACGGCAAGGAATCTAATGTGAGATAGAGATAACAAGAGTCATAAAAGAGATAGAGATATAAGGGCCAACAGGGACCGATTATAGAATTTTTAGTATACTTATTAGATGTTTAAAAATAATGGAACGAGAACACATCAAATAAGTAGCTAGATAATTATGTCTTCTCTGCTAGATATAGGATTATAGGTCCTACCTACTAGAAGTTAGAGCCTCTCAATTCAATCACTCTCACCCACTCCCGACACTGATTGATCGAGCAGACGTTAATTCCTAGATATTATACAGAAAATATTTATTTACCAAAATTTTGCTTAGGTAGAGCTCTTACAATTTTATTCAAATTTATTTGGGAATTCTACCCATCTGATTGCTTTTTAATTTCAGGTATAAATGAATAACATCAAAATAGAGCATTTTCAAAGTTTTCATCATCATCACACCAACAACCAACTTCACTCTCGCTAATATTATAAATGTCACCTTTTTACGCCTAAACGACTGAGCCGATTTTGACAAAACTTGTGTAGGTAATATTTAAGAATAGAAGAATATAATTTATTATCATAAAGTCACATAAGGAATCAGATTAAAATGATTAGATTAATTTATTTTTAAAAAAATACTACAAATGCTCCTATTATGGACTCGTCAATTTAGTGCACAATTTTATTTGTTGTAAGTAAGAACCATTGAGTCTCGCTCAGCAAACGAAAATTTTAACCATAATGAAGGTAGATCTATGCGCGTAAGGGAAAATATTTGTATCAAATGCACATAATTTGTATCCCGGCAACATTGTAAAACTGCAAGTTAACCGTAGTAGGGCGTGGCTAGTTATCGTGTCGAATATATACCTGGGGTCTTACGGACAACAGCTAATTGCGCCACCTAATCCACTCAGTTGGAAAATCACGCGACCGCAAACCGTATCTGGGCGCGATAAGGTTCACGTACCCGTTATTTTCCAACTGAGCGGATTAGGTGCTGCAATTAGCTGTTGTCCGTAAGGCCCCTGTAACGGAAACGCTTCCGAAGCCAAAACGCTTTAATTATACTATATAAATACAACGAAATACCATTAAACATTTGCCTTATACTTGATGTTATAGTATTGTATTTGTGGTTTAGATTGTTGCAAACCAGCAACTTAGAACATACGAGAAATCGCGCGGCACAGCGCAGGTATTTCGTTGACCTTTAGCGTCAGCCGATATTTTAACCACCGACGCAAAAAGAGAGGTGTTATAAGTTTAACGTGTGTATCTGTGTGTATGTCTGTGGTATCGTAGCTCCCAAATGGCTGTTTTTTTTTATATTGACTTGATCGAGTTTTCTTAGCTAATAATTCATGAAAATAATAATTAAAAATCGAAAACGATCTTAGGGTGAAGACATGGATGTAATATGCTGACGTGGTATTAGACTGATAGATACAAATCTGATATTCTAGCTAAAGAGAATCCTAGTGGCAGAGATAAAACGACAATGATAAGATGTACCTCTGCGTAGCTACATTATTCAAAGATATTAGCCATACTGGATCAATGGGGCCATTCCTGGGCTGCCTTACGGTGCTCTGGGGCACTATAACGACACGTCTAGGCTTACTGTCCGTAATTAATTATATAAATTCACAACCCCTGTCTGGATTTATTATCATTGATTTAAGCCTCGTATGGGGGGATATAAATTTATGTGTTCGGTCACCAAGATACCTACGATGTTGAGAACGGTGTAGGGTACCGACATTGTGAAGTATTTATAAAAACGGCTTTAAAATCGAACATGGATCGAAATATGGAAATGAGAATGGATTTACAATATTTTTACACTGAAATGTGTCAAATCAAAGCGAAGTCAAGAAGTGGGCAATGGAGAGAGCTATGCTCGGAGTTTCTTTGCGCGGTAGAATCCGGAATTTTATTTATTTTTATATTTTATTTTTAAAGATTCAGTGTCACCGACATAGCTAAAATTTGCAAGTTGAAGTGGCAATGGGTAGACCACATCGCTCGAAGAACCGATAACCGATGGGGAAGAAAGGTTCTTGAGTGGAAACCACGACCCGGAAGACGCAGCGTATGAAGGCTTCCCATCAGATGGGCTGACGACATCTTGCGAGTCACGGGCATCCAGTGGATGCAGATGGCAGGCTGTCATTTGCATTGCATTGGCATTTCGATGTGGAGTTCTATGTTCAGCAGTGGACGTCTTCTGACTGATGATGATGATGTTGACTAAAGCGAAGTCATTTCATAAATAATTGTCATCATATTCATTTCAGCTATAGGACGTCCACTGCTTGACATAGGCCTCCCCCCACTCATCGAGGGCCGGTAGGAAGCGGCCTGCACCCAGCGTTTTCCTGCAGTCTCTTTTAGGTCGTCTGTCCATCTTGTATGGACGTCGTCCTACGCTGCGCTTACCGGTCCGTGATCTCCATTCGAAAACCTTTCGGCCACATCGGCCAACGTGTTCTGGGTGCTATGTGCCTGCCCACTGCCACGTCAACTTGCTAATCAATATGGTGAGCTATGTCGGTAACTGTCGTTCGTCTATGAACCTAAATAATAATCGAAAATAACTTCATAATTTCATGTAATGTTCTATCCAATATCGAAACCAGCTTTCAATTGAAAATCATGTTGCATTTATTTACAAACAGCTGTCTCACAACGTGCTCTTCAAACTTCCAAATGTAACATTCTGCAATAAAACGTCAACCGATGTAGGTTGTACAACAGTTTAGTTATAAATCTGGCAGTGTATCGGCGTCCGGCGAACTTTGGAAAGGCCCGTCGGCCGCCAACAGCCGATGGAAACACGACTTGTACGAGGCGAAGTTGAGAGAAACATTCAATGATTCAGGACTGCACAGGATTCATAGTTACAAGCTATTCAATTCTACGACATTTTATATGGAGAGCTTTATACGTTACGACTAGATTTTTTGTAATTCGTGTTTTTTTTGAAAGCTTATTCGACTTGCCTGTATAGTTTGGGCAAAGAATTAATATTAGTAGAAGTTTATAGTTTGGGTCATATCTCAAATATTGCAACTGAATTTTAAGTTATCCCCAATCCCCAACTGATTGAGCTGAAATTTTGCATAAACGTCTAGTTTGGATGACAATGCATGGTTAGCTAAATGAGGTCATTCAATAATTATGATGGACTCCCAAATATGGCGGAACAGTTATTTTCATATCTACCATCATGATATTATGGGTATCAAATGAAAGGGTTTGCTGGGAAGAAAATATAATGCATGTTTTTAAAAAGTCAATAAACCTTATTTTCTTGTATTTTTTTAAACGTTTTCTCATACGAGAAGAAACGCAGGGGCCTGGGCAAAGTTTAGGACCCCACTCTTCCACAGCAAAAATACAAAGCTATTATTCTGCAAATAAACTTATTGAACGAAAGTACGGTATAGGGAAGGTGCCTGCGATAGGTTTTTCATCATCATCATCATCATCATCAGCCAGAAGACGTCCACTGCTGAACATAGGCCTCCCCCTTTAACCTCCACACTGAACGACAGCTTGCCTTTTGCATCCACTGGATGCCCGCGACTCTCACAATGTCGTCGGTCCATCTAGATAGGAGATAGGTTTTTGGTTAATTAAAAATAACACTGAATATAGATGCGTCATTTATCAACATTATTACAGCATACCTACGCCATGCCACCATACCATAATTATTTTCCTTGTTTGTCTGATCTGAAATCTTAAAAGGAACGCAGAGTCAAGGCAGGCGTCATGGCGTACCAGCGGTCTTTGAAAAGGTAACTCTTTTCAGTTTACGCTAGATTCAAAGTTATACCTACCTCTTACTAGAGTATAGAAAAGTCGCGATGCGCGGGCGGCGCGTAAGCGAGATGGTACAATTTGAAACGACTGTTTGCATGCCGCGTCGCTGCGCCGCCTCGACTTCTTAGTTGGCGTTGAGCCTTAGTGTCTATTAAAGAACCTGACGTGGTTTTCTTATGTTAGTAATTCCCGCAAAATCTTACTCTTACTCAACTAACTGTATGAAATTGAGAGAAAGAGCGAACGTGGATTGAACAGAACTTAGAATTTATTTCTACATATACTTAAATTTGTGAATGATATGTGATTGTAGTACCATTATAACTGGAAAGTACCAAATATGAATATAAATTCCTAGAAATAATAGGTATTTAAAAAAAGATATCAACTGTAGAAACCGTCTTTCGCATAGATATTGACATAATGGAGCAACTTTCGACCCATCTCTGCGACTTCCCGAAACCTCCGGTCGCCCAATGAAAATATTTTGCTTTGCAACCTTAGCAAAATAGCTCATGCTAATATCAAGTTGCTGGGATTTTGGGAAATATAGTAAGTACTTGGCTCTCTGATTTTTAATATTTACACTTTTACTACTACTAAAATCTGGGCGTAGTAAATCTGTTTTTTTTAGCAACGATGTTTTATCGTAGACATCGGCGGGACAAAGGTTAAACGAGTCTTTTTGAATCAGTTATGTTACATGCCTTCCTCATATACAAGCTAATTATTGACTTAATTATTGATTGAATTCCTTTACCTACATCAACACCGATAAAAATCTGAAGCGTTTCATGGTTGATACTACGAAAAACTGTACGAAGCACTTTGACTCGACTTTAATTGTACGAACTGTTAGTCTCTGGAATAAGCCTGAAAGGTTGTTCCCCGATAGTTACAATGTGTTTTCAAATAGCGAGTGAATCGGTTTCATCTAAGCAAGCGTGCTCCATTGTAGACCGCATCATCGCCTAACATCAGGCGAGTGGGTGGTCAAACGCAATCCAAAAAAACACATAATAATACGTGCAATAACTTTTTTCACGTTGGCGCATGACGCCGAGGTAAGCGCCATGGGTATATGGCGCTTTAATAACCTAACACAAAAATCAAATTTAAACGAAACATTTAATATTCTCGTCGCTGTACTGCCGATAAATTTTAGCATTGTCATATTTCGAGAGGGCAGACAGCGGAGCCGGATATAGGCCCTGAATTATACAGGAGCTACTCGGAGTTCCACTTTAGATATAGAGCCAAGTGTCAAAATCAATTTTCACATTTACAGGTCGCTATTTTCATTTTAGCCTTTCGGCTTTCGAAGTAGTCGGGGAGGTGGTATAAAATCGTTTAGGGTAATTTCATTAATTTTATGGCCGATTTTGACAAAAACTATGGCAAAGTAATAAAAATATAAAAATTCGTCATTAAACCGTCCGCGTCCTTACGAAACATATACGATGACACTGAGCACTTGGGGGTCCTTAATATTACGAATGTTGATGAGGAATGCTAAAAATTGACAAAAACCGTCATAATGTCATTAGTGAATAAAGGCTCTGGTTAGGTATTGGGGTTCCTAAAATAAGTTGCAAATAAAATAAGAAAATGCAGGCTAATTCATATTGGAAATGGTTATTAAGGGCCAAAACACCGGAAGCGGCGACCTCGCTCGCGCATTTGATGTTTTTTTAGGATATAAAATTACTATCTACTTTTGAATTACTATCTATTTCAAAACATTTAGTATTTTTTTTTTTTTTTTTTTTTTTATAATGATCAGAATAAATGGGAAAAACTGTATATCCCATTTTTGTGAATATAATAAAATATATTTAAATAAAACATGCGAGTGAGATAGCGTTGCGCCATATTCTGGGCCTTAAGTAATTCTCATTATTTCTTATTGCTTTTTCTCTTACGGTATATATTTTTCATCGCGATGCCTACCTGCCTACCTGTTAAATGCATGCGTGTTAAATGTCACACATTTAACACGCATGCAATGACAGCTGAGGAATTAGGGGGTACCTGCTGAATTTCTGTTACTTTGTTTAATGAGCTTAAGGTGGTTCGATTCACATATAGCGTGAAATTTAAATTTTAAACAGTTTTTTGATCCTAGTAGCCAGGCCCAAAATGTTAGCTGTTCTTTACATTATAATGTACAATTATTTAACAGTAACGCACCATATTACTTACATCTGTGAATAAACCGTTTGAAACAGCAAAAAATTGTTTATTCACAAATGTAAGTAAGGGCAGCAGCGTCCTATTAGTACACGGTGAACTTACTGCGATCTCCAAGCCGCCTGCCAATAATCGACATTAGAGATAAATAGGTTTACATGATTTTGTAAAGAATAATAATCAATCTGCGCAAACATCATGGTTGTTTACAATAATTACCCGGCCTAGCTACAAGGACAAGAAAACTGTTTGAAATTTGTATTTCCCGCCATTTGTGCAACGAACCACCTTAACAAAGCAGTTGACATCGCTCAGCCTACTTCAGGTTGGTTCGATTTGAGAAACATACTGCCTCAGCACACCATAGCAGTTGCGAAAGTTTCAACATATAATAGGATATAAGATTTTTCCTGCATCTTCCTAGAGTTATAAAGAAATTATTTTGAACAACATATAAGTAAGTACTTTGTAAAATATACATAGATATATATATATATATATAGTTTTGCAGCGACAAAAATAAATCTTTAACACTATTATAAATAACTAGCTGCACCTCTCAGTTTCACCCGTGGTAGCCTAAGTTACTCCTTATAACATCAGCTATCTGCCAATGAAAGTTCCGTCAAAATCGGTCCAGCCGTTTTGGAGCCCATACGGAACATACACACATCAATTTATATATAAATAATATATAGAGATTATTAATGTCAAAGTTTTTAATTGTTGCTTTGATAACTAACAAATTTAGCTTCATACTCTAGAGTGTCTACACTGTCTACAAATTATGCTAGCTCAGCTTCTGTGTGGAGAGTGTATTGTCGGTAGAGTTTGCACTGGCGAACTGTCCGCTAGACAGGCTAAATGCAGCCGCGACTGCAGCGACACCGATTTGCACTTTGCCATGTGAATTTTTAATAGCCTACGCTATTTTGCCGTGAGAAGGCTAATTAACTTATCTGTGACGGTTCCAAAATAGGGTTGCTTGGGTTTTTATTGCATAAAACTAAAAAAAAAAAACAGAGGAACAGCGGCTGAATTTCTTCTGCAAGTCACAGTGTGAAAACTTTATTTAATAAGTGTTGCCTTTGCTTAGAAATAATGTGGAATTACATGACCAAGACCTACGTTGGATGATATGCGCAACATACACAAGACTTTGCTAATCAAATTTCGGTGCGGTAGCAAAATTGCTAATAGCACTTAGGGTGACACAAACAAGCAGAAAAATTAACGGAAGAAGTGTTTACAATAAGACCGCTAAGTAGCAGATTCGTTATAAATCAATCAAATTATCCAAGCCCTTAACTTTATAGCTAACGAAACCATCCCTAACAAGAATCGACAGGCTGAGCTTAGAACGCTATTACAAATAGCCCCGTGACTCGAAGACAGAGACGGTTTGTTATCGAGCACATAAGTAAGAAAGAGAGATAGAAAATCCCCTATTACAAACTGCGAAGCGCCGAAGCCTACCCATTGATCACAGTAAAGCGAAAAGCCTTTAAAAAATCCGGCAATTTATTTAGTCAGTAACAACAGCTTACTTGGCTGAATTGTATAATCGTAAAATACGGTTGTTTCTTATTCTATGTCTTTGAGGGTTTCCACATTAAATTGTGAGTCTTGCGCTGAATTCTTATCAATCTTGAAAAGTGGTTAGAAAATAAAAATACATGCATACAAACTCGATGAAAACATTTTTTTTTCTAAAGTTATATGATTATTTACGGGATATTTACCGTGGTAAGGTTGTGGAATGAGCTCCCGATATTTCGGCGCAGTTACATGCACCATGTTCACGGGAAGACAACTATAACATATGTTCATATAACTTTAGTGAACAACCGTGATAGTTTAAAACAGTGTTATTTTTTTTTCTGTCCGTGTAGAACATGTTATTGTGTATAATATAGGCCACTCTCGAGAAACATTCGCCATCTGTCTGTCATTTTCGTATATTCTGGTGGAAATTGAGTTGAATATTTCGTATAGTTAAGCTGCAAATTCTAAATGTGAATTTCAGACTTAGTTCAGCAATTTTATTACTTCATTCGTTAATCAGGCACAAATGACAGTTAATTTGGCCATTTCATCCGTCGCGTCGCCGTCGTCTAGGTGCGTCCCGCGCCAAAGAAATTAACACTAAATACCTACCCAACTTTCGTCGCTAATTGGTGGGTTTTGATGCTGTTTCAGCTTGTGGGAAAATTGTGTCGTTTAACTGAGTTTGGAAATTTTGATCCCATCCTCAACTTCAACTGGGCTTAAACTCAGTAACATCTACAGCCACTGACAGATTCACTTTTAACTATTCTTTGATTTACTGACTTAACATTTTCTCAGAAAGGCAGCCGCATCCATCATTATGTGATGTGTCGCAAAAAAAATTACCTATAAAATATAAGGAGACATTACCAATATATACAGGGTTTCTTTTTTTGGAGGGCGAAAATTGTGCATACGTCAAGCTCATTGAAAATAATAAGGCCCGTATTTTTTTGGTACAAAAACGACAAAATAACTCCATCTAACACGCGCCCGTGCGTCATTCACCAAACTTTCTTTATCCTATGGCCTGTGGCCGGAGTCATATAATAAAAAAAATACATGAAATATGTTCTAATAACGACACTGCGTGATAAAGGGCACTCAAAAAAAAGTACCCGTGTCTACTTGTGTCAAGAAATGCAAACGATTTAAAATACTTATACAATTTCGTGGTCCAATGCCAAAAGGGTCGAACACACAGACCGGGATTTTATAATTTTTAAAAAATTAAGTATTACTTGAATTATATTCAATCATTGTAAAAAAAACTGGATTTGCTCATCTTTTTTAAGGGTTTCGTACCCATAGGGTAAAAAAGGCTTATACTAATATTATAAATGCGAAATGTTTGTTGGTTTGTTTGTTCCTCTTTTACGCAGCAACAGAGCAACGGATCGAACTGATTTTTTGCATGGGTATAGTTCAATGGCTAGTGAGTGACTACTTTTCATCATCATCATCACCATCGTCATCACCATTTTACAGGTATTATACAATAAAAAATATAATCAATGAAAACGTATCATAAAAGTACGCAACGGTGCGTTAAGTTCGCAAAATATGCAAAAAAAACTACTGTTTATATTAACTTCGGTACGTCTAGATCACTAGATAATCAACAAAATTCCACTGACGGATGTCTCTGTAATAAGGAATCCAATTTTATTAATGAGTTTTTATGAAAAAAACTCTTACAGAATATGCTTACCCGGTGTTATCCGAGGAGCCATCAAAATTTAATTTCGTAGAAAGCGCACTCCGAGCCCCGAGTAATGTGTATTCAGAATGCGGGTGGAGTACAGTATAGTTGGCCCGTAGTCCCGGCTCTGCCTGTAACGAGAGCCTTGCGTCGAGGAAAACTGAGGAGTACATCTCACACTAAACGCAGTATCAGTACCGGCTGTAGTACAGTATTTTTAGTTTATGCCATCGGTAGCTCAGATGTCTCAACTTCTTTGTTATCTTAGGATTATCTCTAACGCCTGGATTCTGTAATAGCATTTAGTAAAATAAACTAATTAGACAGGTCTAAATTCACATACACGTATGCACCTAATACAGTATTAGCAGTATTTGTAACCGCGTTGATTACTAAAAAAAATCGTCGATAGTTTTATTGCGTTGATATGACAAAAGCGTTATTTTTAAGGCTCCGTAGTACTAAAAGGAATACTTTATAATTTCGGTCTGTCCGACTGTCCGTCTGTCCGTCTGTCTGCCTCAAAAAAGATGTTTCGCTTGCATTTCTGACAGGTCATATTTCAAAACCTTTGTTCAAAATTATTTCAAACTTTATCTGATCACGATTTTTTGGATTATAGCGATAAAACTGTAATAAGTTCAAAACTTTCTAGCTCAAAGGTCATTGACCTTTTTGTAAAATTATCTTAACAAATAATGTTTCCCTGGTAGATCTTTTGACTAAACCATAAAAAGTATAAAGTTATCTCACGACGATGCATCTCTGAAATTTGGCTAAGACACAGTGGCATAGAGTTTCGTTCGTTCGAATTGTTCTTTAACCACCAATTTCTGAATTATTAATATGACCACAATTATATAGCTTTAGCTACGGAACCCTACCATATGCATTTCTCGACACGCTCTTGGTCAGTTATTATTTTATTCATGATTGTGAGTCTGTAGTTACGAACTTAATGCTTAATGACAAATAAAATTTAAAAGAGATACGAATACTACTGCCATAAAGTAAAAGTGCTATAACAACCACAATCACATTTGCAAGTCCGCAATGCGTAATCGAATAAAAATACTGAATCATGAAAATTGTTCTGCGGATATCGAAACTGCGATTGAAATTCTCGTTTCCTAATCGATACTAATTCTCGGTATGTTCAGTTAAGTAGCTGAAGCTGGGATTTAAGAAGGGAGGGAGGGGAGGTATGTGCGCAGGAGGGGTACGATTTATGGCGGCATTAGATTCGCATTTGTAGCTGGGAACTCCTGGCAAGAGCACTTACCGGACGTACAGACTACTGCCCTCGTGCATAGTATTAATATTGAAGGATAGACACTCTTTATCGTTTTATCCACATGAGATCTTTCAATAATTTTTTAAAATTAAATAATACTACAAAGCTAAAAGAAGGGCTTTGAAGTGGTTTGCTAAAAGTTTGTAAGTGAAATGAGGTGTGTAGGTTGAAGATTTTGTTAAAAGAATTGCGGTAACTTGTCAAAGTAGTTCTCATAAAACTATATGGGTAGAGTAAGTGAAGGTAAGGAGACTTGAACTTATTTTGCTTGGTAAGGTAACAAAGTTGAGGTGCGAAAATAATTTTCATAAAATTTAATGCTCTGCGCCACGGTTTCAAATAGAAAATTTAATAATCTTTATGAGATTTTGTCGCCAGCTGATGTTGCGCTCCAAGTAGATAGAGTACATGTCTACTAAAATAGTAACAAAAACTTGTAGATAACGCAGCACTCATATTGAGACTGGATATAACAAATCAATTAGTTTTTTGATCAACGTATAAACATTGCATGCATACTGGGTACACTGTCAACTGCTATATAGTGGGCTTGAGCATTTAGATTGTCTTTAGACCTTCAACAGTCTTTGGGCCATCTAACAATTTTTTTCTGTAATAGGCAAAGCAGTTTAATAATTTATCGTTAAATACGAGTAGCTTGTATTTTGTTTGGTTAATAATAAGGGGCATATTTGTGCCCACCACAGTATCAGTTGGGACCTCAGTTCTAGAAGTTGTTGACGCGTACGTCTACTTTTGACAAACAGCCCCTAGGTAGGCCCAATTTCAAGAAAGAGGTCAATCGGCCAATCCAACTCGGCTTGGCAGCGTTCGGTAAACTTCACAACGTCTTCGCGTCCAAAATACCTCAGTGCCTTAAGATGAAAGTCTTCGATCAGTGTGTGTTGCCACATGGCAACGGTGTGATGATATACGGCACTTGAAACGTGGTCTTTCATTATGGGTCTCAGCTCAAAGTCACACAACGAGCTATGGAGAGGGCTATGCTCGGGGTTTCTCTACAAGATCGAATCAGAAATAAGGAGATCCGTAGACGAACGAAAGTTACCGATATAGTCCACCGGATTAGCAACTTAAAGTGGCAGTGGGCAGGGTACATAGCACGCAGAACAGATAGCCGATGGGGCCGGAATGTTCTCGAATGGAGATCACGGACCGATAAGCGCAGCGTCTACCCACAAGACGGACAGACGACCTAAAAGAGACTGTAGGGAAATGCTGGATGCAGACCGCTTCCAACCGGCCCTTTTGAAGATCGAGGGTGGAGATCTATTTCCAGCAGTGGACGTCCTATGGCTAAAATGGGGAAGCGGCATAGTGCCTATGCTGCTTAAAAGTTTATCACTGAATTAAATTGGGCAATCCTGAGCCCTACAGAAAAGTTCTAGTACATTTATGTACTTAAACATTCCTACCATTTTACAAACTATGAGGTAATAGTACAAATTCTCTAGTTTTAGCGCTCACTGATGCGAGAATCCACTACACTGCGGTTGGCTGCGCATATCACTGTCGAACTGCGACAATTATGTCGGTCACTATCACCACAAACATTCCCCTACAACTAACTACACTGACCCTCTATAGCTAGACAAAAGCACCGACTAATTAAATATTCAACATTTATTAACGTGTATAATAATTTCGGTAAAATTAAATCATGAGAGCCAGTGACCTGTAAGTGAATTTTCAGAATTGCGGAACTATTTAGTACCCAAATAAGGTTCATTTTTATAGTTATTGTGTTTCCAAATGTTACCAGCTTTCATTACAGGCAAATATTGCGACTATACTTTCTCGGGGATGGGCAGAGACACTGCTGCAAGGCGCGTGGCTTGCTTCGTATTTACCAGAATTTATGATTTCATTTCGCGTCGCATATTTCAACAAGCGGCATTTTGCATCGAAATGGGCCGCAATAACGCACCGAATTCGCCGTTGTTCTTACAAGCTTTACATTTCTCCTGTATGCGGTTACGCCGTTTTAATTTTGTTTATGTGTTTGATTTACAAATTGAAGGTGCTTGTTTTTAGGGAATATGTTCTGCAACGCGAGGCCGCAAATGCCATAAGCTTAATTGCAAAATATTAGAAAGTCGCCGTGGAAACTTATGATTGCCATTTATATGATTTGCCCTTTTACAAGCTCACAAAAATTCATTCATTGCCAATTTATTGATTTGTTTGGTATTTTTCAGGTAAGTTTAAAAAACTTGTATTATTTTAATAGACCTTACCTATTATATCTTTTCTCTCGATTATGGCGTCGCACACTTTATGGATTTACTAGTGATTTTTATGACTTTTTAGATTTAAGTTGGAAACAAAATACAAGCTAAAACTAAAACTACAAATACAGTTAGACTGCCATTGTCTTTAGACCGTTGAAGGTCTAAAGACAATCCAAATGCTCAAGCCCACT
The DNA here is from genome assembly GCA_932305915.1 of Agriopis marginaria. Taxonomy (NCBI): domain Eukaryota; kingdom Metazoa; phylum Arthropoda; class Insecta; order Lepidoptera; family Geometridae; genus Agriopis; species Agriopis marginaria. The sequence goes on from OW029926.1 coordinate 8,097,347, forward strand.
ACCAGTTGGCAGCGTACCCAGCATGCTGGCGGCATTACGACGTTGAATGGCAATGGTTATGCGTTGAGCCAGAAACATCTTGCAAAGCTAACATTCCCACACTGGCTGCCGCTTCTTTCTTCCGCGGACCTGCAAGATGTGGAATGACCTTCCTCCGAAGGTCTTGCCGCCAAGCTTCAACATGGAGCGTTTTAAAAAGGGTATTTAGAAACATTTCTCCGAGCTGGAAAAGCATCGACAACGCCGCTAGTGTTGCAGATGTCCATATGCAGCGATTACCGCTTACCATCAAGCAGACCGTTTAAACATTTGCCGTTCTTTCCTATTTAAAAAAAAACTTGAGCACGTTCACATTATCATAAATAATAACACATAATCAACACTTGATAATACTAAACTTTAGGAAAAAAAAATAAAAAAAAATAAAAAATTGGGACATTTTTGCACACACGGCCATCTGACCCCAAACTAAGCAAAGCTTGTGAAATAGCTGCCAGAGACTGATATACATACATATATAGTTTTAAATACATACTTAAATAGATAGTAACACCCAGATATAGAACAAACACAAATGTTCATCACATAAATGTTTGTCCTAGGTGGGAATCGAACCCACGCCCTCAGGCTCAGAAGGTAGTTTCACTACCAACTGGACCAACGGGCTATCAAAAATACAATTATGGAGCAACATGTTTTTTTCACGTAGGTTTAAAACTCCCTTATCAAAGTCTATATATTTATAACAGCTGTTAAACTTATGGCATGACTACAGTAAATAGTTATCGTAAAATGGTCTTAACAAAGAAAGTAGTTTCCAATTAGTCTCTTTGACTAAACCTTAAAAAGCTAATGTTATGTCTGGGTCCCTGAAATTTGGTTAAGTCGATACAGATTTTTTTATTTTGTTCATTCAATTATTGGTTTGCGTTTGACCGCCAACTCGCCTGAGCTTCGATCGTACGAATTTTTCTATAAACACAAATTTCTGAACTATTTATGTAATTAACTATCCCCATTGCAATTGCAGAACCGGAAGACGCAGCGTAGGTAGGCCTCCCACTAGATGGACCGACGACATAGTGAGAGTCGCTGGCTTGGCATCCAGTGGATGCAAAAGGCAGGCTGTCGTTCAGTGTGGAGGTTAAAGGGGGAGGCCTATGTTCAGCAGTGGACGTCTTCTGGCTGATATGATGATGATTGCAGTTGCGCTTCACAAATTATGTTCTATTAGACCATCAACGGTCTGTGGGCAGTCTATCTGTATTTGTAGTTTTAGTTTGTATTTTTTTAAAGTTATTGTCATTGATTTATCTGTGTGACAATTGTCAATTATGAATGTAGTCCAGTATATAGATGGATAATGAGTTAATGAGGTCGGTAAAATAAATTATGAATCAGTGTTTTCCAAGTTGAGAGGAGTCAGTATTTTAATATTTAAGGGGGTTGAAGCTCATCTAACAGGAATGTATGCATGACAAAGCATTTTTGTGAGCCTGTCTGAAATTTACTTTTATATCTAAGTAGTTACTTTTACAATCACCAAAGGGAGAGTTTTCTAGATTCAGTTTTTGATGTTAATTTGAGAAAGTATACTCTGTGTGGTTTAACATAATTTATGTATTTTATGTGTTTGGAATATTGGGTTAAAAGCAATATATTTTAACTAAAACTAATAATTTTATGAATATCTGAAGCGTAGTGGAATGCGATAAGAGAGTCAGTTTTATTGACACAAGAAAGTTATAAATATTTGGAATAATCATCATCATAATTATCAGCCTATCATGTTCCCACTACTAGAACACAGGCCTTCTCTCAGAGAGAGAGAGAGAGAGAGGATGGGCCCTAATCCACCGTGCTGGCCCAGTGAGGATTGAACCGGATGCCGTCAAATTGTAAAGTGCAAATGCTACCGCCTGCCTACCGTCGCACCTTTTGGATTGTTATAGAACTAAAATAAATACCTATTGTAGCTGAGCTCTCTTAAAGCTATGTCTCTGAACAAGGGACCAACATGTTCTTATCGCTATCACCTTCCGAGCTCACGACCCTCTGGCTTGGGGATCGCAGTATGTTCACCGTGTACTAATAGGACGCTGCTGCCCATCCTCCGGTGATTCTGGTCGCAGTTTTAGGACATACCCGGGTCCAAAATTCCTGATTATCAATTACTAATTAAATCTTAACTTATACTATCATAAACTCTTTCCTTTGAAACACCTGCCCACTGCTAGGTAGGACTTACCCAAGCTTCACTTGGTGTACGTTTCACTATAACTACTTACACACACAACTAAACTTAAAAAAAAACTGATCTACAATAAAACCACCTCGGTGAACGGGGAAAGTGGCTAGAATGCGAGCAGCATTGCCATATTGAATTGCAATGCAATTTTTTTTTCGGCTAAAGTAGGCGCCAGCATTCAGATCACCAGTCATCTCCACCAAAAAATTTGCCCCTATGGTTCCTATACAATACGCGGTAGGTGGATTCAAAAGGCTTGAAAAACGGCAGAGTATATGTTTCAGTTAGACCGGATATAGGAGGGCGAGCGCAATGCCACCGGAAGCGAGCGCTGGTGGCCATAACCGTAACTCACGGAAGTACCCACACTCGGCCATGTCCAAACGCGGTGTGGTGTTTTAACTATTTATACAACGCTGCAGATTGATAGCGATAAACAGCAATAAAATAAAATTTAAACGCCTCTTTACCGACTCAATTGATAGCTCAATTCAGTATGTAGACATTTAAAAATTAATTTACTGTTTTCACATATTAAATGAAGTACTTTAAGTGCCTTTATTAACCAAACAAAATACCAGCTAAAATTAACACTACAAAACAGGTAGACCAACCATAGTCCCGAATATTATTTATTTATTTATAGACCCTTGAAAGTCTAAAGACAGTCCATATGTTCAAGCCTACTATCAGTTGGCAGCGTACCCGGCATCCGGCGGCATTACCACGCTGAATAGTAATGCTTATGCGTTGTGCCAGAAACACGCCAGCATTTTGGTCACGAATCGCATTACCCAGGAACTCTGAAAGAATTTTGAAAAAAAGGTGTGTGCATGAGACCACACGACAGAAGTGAAAACTTCATCAAGGTGAGGTTAATAACTAATAACTATATCTTTCTTGCTCCTTTACTTGACTCGAGCCAACTTTACCTGAACGAGCGTTACATAGCTGAGCGTGACGACTCAGTCTCATTCAATACCCACAAAATAAAGTGCTCAGCGCGAATAAAGAAGTTTTCACTTCAAAAAAAGTATTAATTTAGAGGGATGACTAAAAATAATACAAGGAATACTAACGACAAACACCAAAGTGCGTCAAGCTAAACGACTGAGTAGGCACGAGTAAAACTTTTGCCTTCTGCGTTTCCTTAGCCACGTAACGAACTGAGTGCGAATGTGTTATTTATGGAAGTTTTCGTCTCACTTTTTGCGAGACATATTGCTCGGAGGGGATAAAATGCTCCCGAAAAAACACTTGGCAGCTGCAATGTTTTGGTAATTTGAGTCGGGAGAGTTTTGATGGAGATGGTATGGACTTCAATCACATTACAACATTGAAAATATCTGCTTGTTTAATACATTTCATGGAAGCATGAAACAGTAAAGATATTTTAATACTTTAGTCCGTGTACTCGTAAATTGCGTTCATGTCTATACTCTAACTAATCATTTTCGTCCACTCACACTGACACAGAAAAAAATTGCTTCATTGTCAAAAAAATCGCTTATAATAAATGTAACTATGTTAATGTAATTTTTTTAATTATGAATAGTAATACTAATGTATGCCTCATGCTCATCATCCGTGATTTATATCTATTTAGAATAGATTATTTATGTGGCGTCCGAAATACATCTGCATTCATGGCTTAACAAGCCGATTCATCATCATCAGCCAGAAGACGTCCACTGCTGAACATAAGCCTCCCCCTTTAACCTCCACACTGAACGACAGCCTGCCTTTTGCATCCACTGGATGCCCGCGACTCTCACAATGTCGTCGGTCCATCTAGTGGGAGGCCTCCATACGCTGCGTCTTCCGGTTCGTGGTCTCCACTCCAGAACCTTTCTTCCCCATCGGTTATCGGTTCTTCAAGCCATGTGGCCTGCCCATTGCCACTTCAACTTTCAAATTTTAACAGCTATGTGACTCTGGTTCTTTGGCGAATATCCACGTTTCGGATTTTATCGCGCAAAGAAACTCCGAGCATAGCTCTCTCCATTGCCCGCTGTGTGACTCTGAGTTTTTCCAAAAGGCCAACAGTTAAGGACCACGTCTCAGTACCATATGTCATCACTGGCAACACACACTGGTCAAAGACCTTCGTTTTGAGGCACTGTGGTATCTTGGACGAGAAGATGTCACGCAATTTCCCGAACGCTGCCCATCCGAGTTGGATTCTTCGGGCGACCTCTTTGCCTAAGTTGGACTTGCCTAATTGAACAATCTGTCCAAGATAGGTGTAATGGTCAACAACTTCGAGAGTATCGTTCCCAACGACTACCGACACGGGTTCAACTTGGACATTGGACATAATTTTTGTCTTGTCCATGTTCATTTTAAGACCCACCTGTTGGGAAAGGCTACTGAGGTCGCTGAGCATCGTATTGAGATCCTCCAGCGACTCTGCCATGATGCCAATATCATTGGCAAAACGAAGGTGATTGATGTATTCGCCATTGATGTTGATGCTGAAGCCGTTCCAGTCCTATAGTCGATATGACAACGCTGGAGGGACTGCAATACTGCCCAGGTCTCGATTAAATCGAAGGTTTTTTCGTAGTCCACAAACGCTAGGCATAATGGCCGATTATACTCCTCAGTCTTCTGTATAATCTGGCGGAGCGTATGAATGTGGTCTACGGTGCTCCAGCCTTTACGGGAACCGGCTTGTTTGGGGGTCTGGAAGTCATCAAACCTGCTTTCGAGACGATTCGTAATGACTCTGGAGAACAGCTTGTACACATGGCTCAGGAGTGAGATGGGTCTATAATTCTTCAATAAGGTGTTATCAACTTTTTTGAAGAAGAGCACCACCACACTCCTGTGCTATGCTTCAGGCGTAGTACCTTCGAGAATGACGGAATTGAATACTTCTGGAAGACTAAAAGTACCGGTTTTCCACCCGCTCTCAGTAGTTCTGTCGTGATTCCGTCATCACCCGGCGCCTAGTTGTTCTTAAGCTGTTTCAGAGCCATTTTAATCTCGTACAAGCTGATGTCTGGGATGTCCTCAGTGTAATGTCGGGTCAGTTTCGCTCTCTTGTCTTGAGCTGTACTGACAATAGGCTGTCGTGTCGAGATGTAAAACTGTCCGTAAAACCTCTCGAGCTCTCTCAGAATCTCCGGCTTTGATGATATGATACTGCCATCCTCGATCTTCAGCTTCGTCATTTGGCTTTTCCCAATAGACGAATTCTTTGCGAACACTTTCGAGCCCTGGTTCCGCTCAATTGCTTCCCGATTCGGAAAACCGAACAAGCCGATTCGGAAAGGCATAAATCTGGTCACATTTTTGCGGTCACGTTATATCGTCTGGGATGTGATTTAGGAAATGCAGGCATGCCTAGAACTTACGTTCTTTCACTAACTAACCAACCTTAAATAGGATCCACATCCACAGTGGTTCTGGGTCAGTTGCAGACATGACTCGTGTCTTACGATACGTATAAATACAGAAATTGCCTATTCTACTAACTATGTAGAGCTGTTAGTACCTCACAGATGGCTTCTCTCGTTGGATGAAAAAGCTATATCAATTCTTAGATAAAATTCCAAAAACTATAGTGATTCTTTTGCAGAGGCCGCCTGACGATTTTTCTAGCTTGCGTTGCTTGTGTTTTACCGCCAACTCGCCTGATGTTGTTTGCCACACTTTTGCCAAGCAGTAGTGTGCAAACATTACTGTGTTTCAGATTGAAGGGAAATGTTTCCAGTGAAGTTGGGCATAAAGGGAGTTAAAATCTAGATATCTTTGCGAGTGAATTGACAAGAAATCTTCTGATTCAAGCAATCGTGCCCCATTGTAGACCGCATCATTACTAAATATCAAACACGAGTCCATCAAATAAATAAAAAAAACTGTACGTAGAGTTTATCTACAGTGAAAATGTATCGCTTTTTCCTAATATTTGAACCAAACACTATTCAACACATCTGGTGTGCGTAATCCTGTTATGAAGAAAAACTTTCTTAATAAGAACGCTGTTTGGTTTCGTATTTCCCTTCGTACTTACTGAATAGGAAACTACGAAAATAATTACTAGCATTTCCTCAACGGACTAACATTTTGTTATTGTTTACCAATTGATTTATTTCTGGACTTATCGGGAAACTCATGTTGTTACTTGTTATTTCTACAAAGGTGACGTAGACACGGTCTCTTTCTTTATCTTGAACCTTGGAACATTTTTCGAATTATTTGTATCATTTGTCTTACCTATTGTCGTACGTTCCGTTTTTGGAATTGGTAGAATTGGTAAATTAGTCATTCTAGGATTTGGACGTTGTATATCTACACCACTGATTTCTTGAAATTTGTGAGAGAGTGTCATCATCATCATTATCAGCCTTTGATTTTCCCAGTGCTGGGACATAGGTCTTCTCTCAGAGAGAGTATTGCCTATACTGTATTGGTAGGTATTTTTTGAAAACCGAATGCATAGTTAATTTTTTTAATTTAAATTTACTTCGGACTCAAAGATATCATACTATACAATTTTGGACTTGTTGTTTTTGTATTTGCTATTAAAAAATTGATTAAAAGAGTCATATATAAAAACAACAAGGAAACATACAAAACACACACTACACATACACAACACATACACATACTAGTAAGGATACATACAAAATAATATGCCCCTTACTAAATTAAAACGATTTCGAAATTCACATAAATTAGGTTTTATTCAGAAAATATATACAAATAAAAAAACAAGTTACTACAAATTATTTCTTTTCTTTTCAGCAAAATTGATCACAGAGTACAAAAATACGTTTGCATGTGTAATTGTGTATGCAAACAATTAATTAATATATCTACTTTCATAAGCAAAAAGAATTGACTAACAATCTATTTCCAACAACAAAAGAATATAAACAACATCGGATTACATTCCATATTTGATTAGATAAAGACAACTTCATCGAATTGATAAAAGTGTTTACAGATCTCAATAATTAATGATAATGTAAATGATATGCATGTGCAGTGAAGTCATTTAAATACCTACAAAAATCTACAAGTGCTGACAAACCAGCTGTTGTAGAACGCGAAAATGGCATCCACGATACAAAAATAATTATTTCAATTGCGTTCATTAGTAAAATCTTGTGTAGGTACCTAAAAATCGCTCGTTCTTTTTACGTACATCAACAATACGGTACTGTTTCGGGTTAGCGCATGATGTGATGGGGCGGGCCGTGGTGGTGAGGGTGGTGATGGTGTCGCGAACTCGCCAACGCAGCGCGTCGTTAGCACCGCGCGGGACGAGCCGCGATCTGAATGTATCTCTAATGTCGTGTAAACAAAAATAAAATGATGTGTATTGATTGGGTGTGTCTCTAGCTTACCTAAGCATCGGAAGCAATGTCCTAGGTGAGGGTCGTCCTCCCCCCGTACATGCCCCGACTTCACATCTGCTTCGCAATGAGAATGAGGGACCGGTACTGCTGTGCAATCTGTAAAAGTTGATACCGGTGACACCACGGTAAGTGGTGCCACCGGCGATGGGACCCACTCAAGGTCCACACCGAGCAGTGGTTCCCAGTAGGTACTAAGGCTAGAATCCACGATACATATATATCTGTAAACTGTCAGGTCAAGTAAGGTAATGGCATTACAGTAGTGAGCAATGGGCTCGTTCAAGGTCACACACATTCCGTATATCAATGAGCACAATACATCAGTCCAGAGCGAAGGACTATATTCTATATTCCCCACAAGTCTATGTACCATGTACAGAACTTGTGAGCCAAAGGTTAGGTTAGGCTAGGTTAGTACACTTATCACATAAAACATGAGCCATGGGCTAGGTAGGTACAATATCAAGTAACACATAAGTGATGAGCCATGGGCTAGTGCTGTACAACAGTTCAAGTAACAACAGTACAGATGAGTACATGGGCTAGGGAGGTACAACAGTACCAGAACACTTATAATATACCCACGTGCCTGCGGCATTGCGAAGATAAGACATGGTCTGAATTGGTACCCACGTGCCTGCGGCATTACGAAGATAAGACATGGTCTGTATTGGTACCCACGTGCCTGCGGCATTACGAAGATAAGACATGGTCTGTATTGGTACCCACGTGCCTGCGGCATTACGAAGATAAGACATGGTCTGTATAGGTACCCACGTGCCTGCGGCATTACGAAGATAAGACATGGTCTGTATTGGTACCCACGTGCCTGCGGCATTACGAAGATAAGACATGGTCTGTATTGGTACCCACGTGCCTGCGGCATTACGAAGATAAGACATGGTCTGTATTGGTACCCACGTGCCTGCGGCATTACGAAGATATGACATGGTCTGTATTGGTACCCACGTGCCTGCGGCATTACGAAGATAAGACATGGTCTGTATAGGTACCCACGTGCCTGCGGCATTACGAAGATAAGACATGGTCTTTATAGGTACCCACTTAAACTATTACACAGGTCTAGTACGTATCACATATTATCACCTCAGTCAGTAACAGGGTCAATAATCTCACGGTCATTATCTTAAGGTAGCGGTATCAGTCATCTCGTCACACAAGTTATTGCAATCAATATAACAAATAGTCAAAGGACTTAGCCTAAGTACTTAACATTCATCTCCTGGCTCAGGACTCCCAGGAGCACCAACACGTTCACTGCACAAGTTCATACTGACTATATCTACGACCACACTGTTCACAGTGTAACGGCTGAATTCAAACTGACTTACTTGGTTGCGCACCCTAGCGAGCTTTCCGCTCCCTCAGTGTTGTCATGTTCGGTTGTCAATGTCATCGCGACACGTCGCGACACACCCGACGGCGAAAGGATGATGATCGAAACCAGGTTTCGCATTCACTCTCTTATTTCTTCCAGGGCTTTCATGACCGCTTTGTCATGCCTTGTCGGCTGTTCAAGAGACCACCTTGATAAGTTCTCCCCGGTAGCAGTTTGACCCATATCAGCATTGTCAGACATTTCAGAACTCTCTAAATTTCTCAAAATCAATTTCAGTATCATTGTATGAATCTACCTCTAGACTTGTATGCTCTACATCTACATGTGGTTGTCTATCCATTTCTATATCATCAGACTCTTTGACCCTTCCTTGGTGGCCTTCCAAGTAACTGGTGGAACATGGGAAATGAGTTCTCCGGTACATGGCCCACTTGCACAGTTCTTTCTACATCCTCTTCAATCTCCAGCGGATACAACTGACAAATGGACCTCACAAACTCCTTGTCGCCTATCCTGACTTTAACTACCCTACATTGACCATCCTTTCCTTTTATCAGAGAAATAATTTTACCGACCTTCCAGCTGAGACGATTTTTCGTATCTTCCTTTATCTGTACTACTTGACCCTCTTTGGGTACCAAGCCAGAGGTGATTCGTGGTTCTCTAACTGATTGATTATATCGTTCCCTGAGGCTGGGAAGATAACGGTTCATAAACATTTCTTTAAACTCTTCCATTAATTTCATTGCTCGTTTCCAACCCTTTACTAATTCTATCTTTGTAGATGTTCCTTGCAAGCTACCAGACTCTGTATTCAATTCAGGTGTGATGCATTTACCCACTGCCAAGAAGTCTGCTGGAGTTAAAACATGCTCCATTTCTGTGTCGATGCAGGTCAGTGGTCGATTATTTAAAACCGCTTCTATTTCCTTCACCACAGTGTTCAACTGGCTGTCATTCAACAGATGTTTTTCTAATGATCTCTTTTGTCTAAAGAGATCATTAGAAATTCTTCACTATCCCCACTAATCGTTCATAGAAACCCCCTTGCCACGGAGCGAGTGGGGTAATAAATTTCCATGTTATGTTATTTTGGATGCAGTAATCGTCAGCTACCAATTCCGCGTTCAACTTAAACTGTGTAGCATTATCTAGTGTGTGATTTGCTCCTACATGATAATTTTCTTCATGTACTCTTTTAATCAAATTGTTTGTGAAATCACAACTTTTTGGCAACAGTATTGGATATTTCATATCAAATGACCAGTCTGTATTCTCTAACCTTCCCCTACATCTTAATAAGCCATATTCATCTATGAACAATTTTAAGTTTAGACTTAAAGATGTCTCTTTCTTCATTGTCTCATCCGGGAAAAATTCCTTTTGTAACTTTTTAATTTATTTTATTTCGATTTCTGTGTTTTTCTTACGTTCTTTTGTTATATCTTTTTTAGGTGGCGAGTTTTTCTTTGCCATACTTGGTGTTTGCTCTTTTAGTTCATCTGTCTCGGACAGACCCACCCTAGTCAAAAGAGAAAGTTCTTTTGGTCTATTAGTTGGCCACATTTTAGATTCCTGCAGTAGGAAATCTGGACCTTGTAGCCAGTATGATCTTTCAACCAAGGTTTTGTTAGTACGTGTCGCTACATCTGCCGGATTTAATTCTGAACAGATGAATCTTAACGTTACGTTTTTATTTTGTTTCATTTCTTCGATCCTTCTTGCAACAAATGGTGTTAATAGTTTACTAGAGTTATACCAGTCAATTACTATTTGACTATCAGTCCACAGAAATTGTTGATGGATGTTCATCTGAAGAGACTTCTCTACATATTTTAATAGGCGGAATCCAATAAGTGTTCCTAGCAGTTCTAAACGTGGCATTTTTAAACTTTCTTGATCTTTTATTAGCTTCAATCTTAAATTCCGACAACAAATGTTTTTCCATTTTCATTTACTATAATAAACTAACGCAGCATAGCTTTTTAAAGATGCACCGGTGAAGTAGTGCCGGGAATCTTTGTTCAACAAAACAAAACAAAACAATAAACTTTTATTTTAGTACTGACTGCAGTAGGTCAATTTGTTTAACATACAATTATAGTAATGTCTATCTGTTAACTATTTACATTAATAACATCATATCTGAACCTTTGAAATTGCTTAGACAGTTAATTTAATTAATACTGTTTTAGATAAATAATTCTTACAGTATTTTTATACCATCTCTCTAGATTTGTACGCCTACAAACTATGCAAAACATGATACAAAGTGACTAATATTTTAACCCACCTATTGGGCATGTGTTTTAAATGTGTGTATGTTTTACTCATGTTTTGTACAAATAAAGAATCTTTATCTTTAATACTGTTTTTGTGTGTATGTAATGTCACTTTAATATTATTAAGGTCTTCAAAAAATTCAAAATCAGAACAATGTAGGTACACGAAATTCAATTTAATACCAAGTTTCCCCCTAAATTGGTTCAGTAATCTTGTTCGTGTGTAGAGCGCATTAGTCGTCAAATTTGTCTATGGTCGAAATATTCAGCATAATCTAAGTATTCAGCCAACAATCACAGAATACGATCTCCTTCGTATGATGGTTTATCTATCCGCCCAATACGTAGCATTGGCGAAATTGTGGTGGCTCCTCCACAAAGAAAAAGTAAAAAATTAAGTTTACGAGAATCAAAGATAATAATAATAAATACCACGACGAGTATCGCAGAGTTAATTAACAATCACAATCGCCCATTGTTTTCTTTGAGTAAACAATACCGGTAAACACAATTTTAAGTTTTCATTTTAATATGTGGGTACAGATTTAAAATGTTTTTGTTGTGAATCGTGTTGTGAATTCGAGACATATTTAGTACGTAACGTAACGTAATAAACACCCAACTAACTCCAAACACAACTCAAATTCGCCATGACAATGGGAAAATACATAAAAATAAGCAGTGACAACAATCATCAACTGTGTTTAACGTTCTACTCAAAGATTTCACACGTAACTAGTATTGTATGGAATCTTCGGTCTTACTCAAGTTTTGCTGAAATGTAGGTAGTCGTTGTGTTATGGTAATAAAATTGGAGGCATTATATTTTTCGTAATAAAATTGCTTGCGTACACACGAGATTCATTTCAAGCTCGTTTCATAAAAAATTTTGAGGGCTTCTTCTTCTTTAGTGGTGTTAGAAGAGTCCGTAAGTCTTGCTTTGTTAATTTGGAATCCATTGTTGACTGGAAATATGTCACTAATGACAAGTTGTTTTTAAATTTCTACTCGGTCTTGCAGTTCAAAATCCATCCACAGTCCGAGTTGACCAAAAACAAGTTGTTCTGAATTTTGGTGTTTTCTTTTGACATTAATGTAAAATAATAAGTCATTGCCTAAGAGTATATCAATCTGGTCATCCAATGAACCTCCATCAGCTAAGCTAAAGTAACTTCATTCTTTCAACTCATAATCTAGCAGATATGGAACACACCGAGAAATGGTCGGAACTACTTAGCATACAGTATTCTGTGTTGGTTGGTTTAACTCTCAATGAATAGTTTCACTAAGGAGCTTTCGTATTCTTGTGGTTTGTCAGATCCGAATGTAAATACAGAAATATGATTTTCTTCCTTCCAAGTTAAGTTCTAATAGTTTGCTATTTATTTGGTCACATACGATTGTTAACTTCCGGCATCCATCCAATTCTGGAGCTTCGATTCTTCGAGTTGTCCTGATTTGTTACTTGAAAAACAGCAGTTTGGAGAATAGTTAGAGAAGGTTTGTACGAATCATTTGTATGAAAAACGAGTATTTCTTACGGTGAAATTCATGTAGAAAAACCTGCGACACAACTCCTTATGGTGCCTTCCGTAGGTGGCGCAAAGTAGACATGCCCCTTTTCTATTACACGTGACTAAATGACGTCCCATTTAAATGCAGCAATAATAACGATTTTTCAACTTTAAGTTTCTTTCATTAATTGTCGCTTCACTTCTGATAGGACGCTGCTGCCCATCCTCCAGTGGTTCTGTACGCAGTTTTAGGACATACCCGGGTCCATCAATTACACAATTATCAATTACATACTCTTATGTGCCCTTTGATGCCTTTCAATTTCATTAAAGGTGCTTTGAAAATCAGTTGCAGTTTTATCTGCTGTCTTGACCGCATACTGGGACACATAATGTTCATCAATGATCTGGTTCGTTTTCCCAAAACTTTCCCTTAAGGTGGTCACATATACGGAATAAATTTCATTTATCATTTTTAATCTTTTAATTGCTCCCTTTGCTATACCCTTCAGGGATAATTTGAGGTACAGTAATTTGTCCACTACTGGACAATTTTCGCTTTTAATATTCGATGAGATATAATCCCAAAACGATTGCCATTGCAAAACGTCTCCATAGTACTTTGGCAGCTGTAGTTTAAGAAGATGTCTTGGCGAAGCTGTTGCATTATTATAAGGTTGGTCATACAATGTTTTAATTTTACAAACGAATTCCAAGAAAACCGCCTCGGCTTCTAATTGGCGCACACAAAATTTGGATATGACATCCGTAGATGGTTTTGTGCTAAGTTTAAAGTAATTAGTCAATTCAGTTGTGAAACGCATGTTAAAACTTTCCATCTCCGCTTCCTGTATATTCTGTTCTGACAATGCATTTAGAAATTCTGAGGCTTGTTTAGTAAAGGTCTTTATGCTACTCACTAGGTCCTGCAACCGGGAGATTAAAATTTGTTCTATTTTGTAGAGTTATTCCCGTTTGCATATCCTGGAATGATTATATAAGTTGTCTCAAACTTTTATGCAAGCGTAACATAAGTAGGTACTAAAACTTGTCTTATTATTTTTAATGTAATTAGATTTTATTAAATTTGTTCGTGTTCAATTAAAATAATTCAAAACGTCATCAACACGTTTCGCAGAATAGCAGTAGAAAATTATATTCATTGTTGCCAAGTCAAACTCAAAACTCTCTGTAACCCTGTATGAACTACACTTCTCTATAACCGTGTATAGGGAAACTACTTTTCACTATAATAATATGTGCATATTTTGGCAAAATATTAATAGTCAATAGATATTTATAGCATCATGGCGCAACAAAACAAACCTACAATTCAATATTTGAAGTATGTAGTCAAAGAATTCAATAAAGGTTTTATGCAAGGATTTCATACTACACTAGGTATATTTTAGGTATTCTAATAGTTACCTACTAAAAGAAAACTTTAAAAGACAATTCGTTCAACTAAAACATCAACATAATCACTTGGAATTATAAACTTGTGATAGCCCATTACTCTTCGATGCTATTGCTTTAGTTTCTTTACAATAAGAAATATTAAGGCAAATAGTATTTTAGATTTATCTACTATTTATTATCGAGAAAATAACATGCATAGATCATAGGAGAGCATTACGTTCTGAATTCTGAAAATTGGTTAAGTGCCATCGTAGCAAAGAGTTAAGTTTGACAGCTGTCACTGTCTCTCAGAATGAAGGCAGCTACCACTAGCTTCATATGTACCCCCGTAGTACATAAATACAATGTTGTCAATGAGTAGATACAGAAGTTTCAGTGAGGTTATTTCACTTGATAAAACATAATGGTATATGTGAAATATTTAAATGCAGAATAATTATCGAACACACAGACGTTGAAGACGCAACAATATGTGTATTTCTTGCTCTAAAGTAATGTACTTATGTATGTAATACATAGTGGCCATTTTGTTCAACGAAGTGAGTAGCAGTTAAATGCGTGAATTGTGTTAAATATCTCACAATTTACTGTGATGTAGAACAAAACACTAAATCTTCTCCATAGTACCCATATCCTATGAATTTACAATAATTATAAATGTACTTTCAAAGATAGTTGAATGAATATGAGTATATAGACGCGGCCGGTATTTGCCGGCGTCCTCTCGCTGAAGTACATTTGACTCTCAGAGCGAAAATCACTAACCTTTTATTTCCTCCTATACCGTTGCCTGTTATTTGTTTCGCACTCACTTGTTTTCACTATTTAACAGTAGAATTCAATACATCAAAAAAAATTATGAGATTCCAGTTCGAATCCAACCATTTCGAAGCCGAAAGAAATAATGTTGCCAGTACAGTAAATAAACTACTTCCATAGAAATGAGCCATAATTTGAACTTAAATTTTCCACTCGATTACTAATAATTTTCAGATCGTTCAAAACATATGGATTATTAATGATAGCACGTATATGACTTAATCAAGAAGTTTGTAATGAATAGTGATAAGGTAACAATAACTTGTGGCTAAATTTTCCTTTTATTGTAGGCTTTTTTCAAGCAAATTTATACAAAAATTTATCATCACCTTCTCAGTTCCGAGCAAAATAGCTTTCCTGGGCAACAATGCTTCTGATAATGCTATTCGATCGAAATAAAAATTACTGACATTATTTAATTTTCGAAATAATGAAATTTACGAATAAATTCCACTTAACCTTAAAGGTACCCTTTAGAATAAAAGTTTTATTTTCAAATAATGCCTTAAACGTCATTGTCAGAACAGAACCTTTTCATTAGTTTGCCGACGCTGCCACCAACTGCGCTGCAGCGCTTGCGGCAGATATTCGTACGATTCAACGGAAGCCCGCGTGGTAATTTCGTAATAATGACCAACCTTTCTGATCCTCTTACGCCGTATTGGTCAAGAAACGCACAAAACAAGATACCAAATCTTGTTCTATTAATTATAATGCATTTTCTGCCTTGCAATACTATTACCCCTCTGGCTGAGGGTAGTACAATAAATTAAAATAATTTATTGCACCACAGTGTTTGAAATAACGCCGCAATTTTATCTAACAAATAGAGTTAAATGATTTCATTTCAGGTAAAGGCAATAAAGCCAGACACACACCCAATATAGTTACATAAAAATATATATCTACGTATTTTGTGTTTAAATGTTTCAGAAGTATATAAATCAAGATTTTACGTGTGTTATAAACACTCAGGATTCTTTTTATATCCCAGCATCTCCATGTCGCGAACTCGCCAACGCAGCGCGTCGTTAGCACCGCGCGGGACGAGCCGCGATCTGAATGTATCTCTAATGTCGTGTAAACAAAAATAAAATGATGTGTATTGATTGGGTGTGTCTCTAGCTTACCTAAGCATCGGAAGCAATGTCCTAGGTGAGGGTCGTCCTCCCCCCGTACATGCCCCGACTTGGTCACATCTGCTTCGCAATGAGAATGAGGGACCGGTACTGCTGTGCAATCTGTAAAAGTTGATACCGGTGACACCACGGTAAGTGGTGCCACCGGCGATGGGACCCACTCAAGGTCCACACCGAGCAGTGGTCCCCAGTAGGTACTAAGGCTAGAATCCACGATACATATATATCTGTAAACTGTCAGGTCAAGTAAGGTAATGGCATTACAGTAGTGAGCAATGGGCTCGTTCAAGGTCACACACATTCCGTATATCAATGAGCACAATACATCAGTCCAGAGCGAAGGACTATATTCTATATTCCCCACAAGTCTATGTACCATGTACAGAAATTGTGAGCCAAAGGTTAGGTTAGGCTAGGTTAGTACACTTATCACATAAAACATGAGCCATGGGCTAGGTAGGTACAATATCAAGTAACACATAAGTGATGAGCCATGGGCTAGTGCTGTACAACAGTTCAAGTAACAACAGTACAGATGAGTACATGGGCTAGGGAGGTACAACAGTACCAGAACACTTATAATATACCCACGTGCCTGCGGCATTGCGAAGATAAGACATGGTCTGAATTGGTACCCACGTGCCTGCGGCATTACGAAGATAAGACATGGTCTGTATTGGTACCCACGTGCCTGCGGCATTACGAAGATAAGACATGGTCTGTATTGGTACCCACGTGCCTGCGGCATTACGAAGATAAGACATGGTCTGTATAGGTACCCACGTGCCTGCGGCATTACGAAGATAAGACATGGTCTGTATTGGTACCCACGTGCCTGCGGCATTACGAAGATAAGACATGGTCTGTATTGGTACCCACGTGCCTGCGGCATTACGAAGATAAGACATGGTCTGTATTGGTACCCACGTGCCTGCGGCATTACGAAGATATGACATGGTCTGTATTGGTACCCACGTGCCTGCGGCATTACGAAGATAAGACATGGTCTGTATAGGTACCCACGTGCCTGCGGCATTACGAAGATAAGACATGGTCTTTATAGGTACCCACTTAAACTATTACACAGGTCTAGTACGTATCACATATTATCACCTCAGTCAGTAACAGGGTCAATAATCTCACGGTCATTATCTTAAGGTAGCGGTATCAGTCATCTCGTCACACAAGTTATTGCAATCAATATAACAAATAGTCAAAGGACTTAGCCTAAGTACTTAACATTCATCTCCTGGCTCAGGACTCCCAGGAGCACCAACACGTTCACTGCACAAGTTCATACTGACTATATCTACGACCACACTGTTCACAGTGTAACGGCTGAATTCAAACTGACTTACTTGGTTGCGCACCCTAGCGAGCTTTCCGCTCCCTCAGTGTTGTCATGTTCGGTTGTCAATGTCATCGCGACACGTCGCGACAGATGGTGCGGCGGCGGCGGCGGGTGATGGTGATGGGGCGGCGGCGGTGGGTGGTGATGGAACGGCGGTGGTGGTGGGTGGTGCGGGTGATGGAACGGTGGCGGAGGCGGGTGGTGATGAGGCGGCGGCGGCGGGTGGAACACGCGTCCACGGTGGTAGCAGTGCGGTGCGCAGAATCCGGTGCCACAATGGGGCCCGCACGGCAGTGCGTGTGGAGGAGGCATTATCACTGCAAATAAAACAAGTATTTCATGATTGAAGCACATAATCTACTGTACTGAATTAAATTATTAATGAAAGCTGTTATCGTCGGTTGCACATTCTCTTCCTTTAATTACTGGTATTACTGGTACGGTTTAATAATTTATTTCCATTAACGGGGTACAGTCAGATACTTCCAACTGTAAGTATTTTCAATGTGTCAAAACTACTTTTAATTCCATATTAAAACGTGTAAATAAATATCAGGTAAGTACTCACCAACTGTACGTGGACGGGGTCCAAACAAATCAGATAATATGCGTAGAATCTTGAAAGTTTAAGCTTGTGTGTGGTTCGTCGAAACCCTGGCGAATGATACCGAATTGATCGCTTATTCTATTTATCGCGGCCGCGCTAATCTATATTCTACGTATCAGCGAATTTGCTAACAAAGATAAAAACGAACACGTGACGCATGTGTCCGGCATGAGCGTATGACTAACTCGCTATCCTACTCTACCTACCTAGAGCTACATACTACGAGTATGTAGAATATGACTAGGTATAACGTATCTGATATATCCTGCAGAAACCGATATTTTTCCGACCTATTATTATTACCTATGTTATTCAGTAATAAAGTCTCCACACCGAATTTCATTCGAATCCGTTCAACTGTTACGGAGTTGAGTGCAGACAAACATACTTACACATAACTTTCACATTTATAATTTTAGTGTGATGTGATGACTGAGTATCTAATGATTCGTTGCTATTATACGGGGTGTAAGGGGAACACTCTCGAAGCCAAAAGAAGGTAATTGTACTCATCATTATGAACAACTTTTACTATGGGACCAGCCCTGAAATCGCGAAAAAAATATCAGCTGTTCTATAGAAAACGGTCATTGAAACTCGACAAAATGTATGGAACAGCTGATTTTTTTTCGCGATTTCAGGTCTGGTCCCGTAATAAAAGTTGTTCATAATGATGGGTACAATTACCTTCTTTTGGCTTCGAGAGTGTTCCCCTTATACCCTGTATAATAGCAACGAATCATTAGAAACTCAGTCATCACATCACATACATTAATTCTTGTAAAAGAAATTGATAAAATATGTCATTTTTATTTTATTTTATTATCCGTCTACAAAAAACAGTGAGACAAAGAAGGTTAGTTATAAGTTGTACTTACCTACGTAATTTACTTTCCTAGAAAATATCGATGGTACTGTTTATTTGGATTTGCTTATCTATATTTTATCTCGGTTTATTTTGGACAGATATCGAGCACGTCGATATAATGTGCTTGTTTAGATTGAGATACTTCAGTTACCATATTATTTGTAAAGCGAAACTACGCTATCAAGTGATTTAATTTGAAAGGAATATAAATTAATTAACCGGTAAGGCCCCATAAGTTTTGATATATTTGAGTTTATTTAGCAATTACGGAGCATTACTTAGTAATTTATATTATGCGATTTAGATTAACAGCATATCTGTGTGAAAAAAGAGCTGTCGTGGGTCAGGTGTGATGTTAAACATTTGTTGCGCATCTTTGAGTTAACTTTTTAGCCACGACAGCTATACGACGACGTATAGTCGACGTAGCATGTAGTTCACATGATTATCGAGATACAATACCCATAGAGTCATAAATATGAAGAAAAAAAAACGCTACGCATTGCGCCGACTTTTTGGTTACTTGTAAGGCAACCGCGATCCGATTACAATGGCGCGCGATGCCAGTACTACGATGGCATAGCGATGAATTGGAGTAAACGTGGCATTGCAAACTATGTAACAATAATTGACCTTTAGGTATGTATAACGATGGTCGGACGATTTTTGACCGTTGTCACTTAGAGATTGTGACTCTATGGTATAGGTATTGTTTCTCGATGCACATGACACATTATATTTTATATACAGAAAATGAACACCTGCAAATGATGTTTTTAACATTCTTGAATTGATACCAATACCTACACAATCTACACATATGATATTTGAATAATATATTTTTTTGGTTTACAGCTATGCCGCCACCACCACATGGTCCGCACCACCACCCCCACCACCCCCCGCATCATCCACCCCCTCCTGGCCCCCACGGACCACCCGGGCCCTTTGGAGGACCACCGCACCACCCTCCCCCACCACATTACCCTCCCCCACCACATCACCCGCCACAC
This sequence comes from Agriopis marginaria, assembly GCA_932305915.1. Lineage (NCBI taxonomy): Eukaryota > Metazoa > Arthropoda > Insecta > Lepidoptera > Geometridae > Agriopis > Agriopis marginaria. The sequence continues at coordinate 8,117,336 of OW029926.1, forward strand.
CACCCGCCGCCACCGCATCACCCCCATCACCCACCACCACCGTTCTAACACGATGGTGATGGTGGTTAAAGACTATGACTTTTTTATGTTGTGCTAAATCTATGTGACTTTGATATAAAAATAAATTCACATTTTTTTTTCAAAAATATATTAATCTACTGTTTATTATTAAAATACATGAATTATAATTATGTTGATGGTTTGTTTAATTTTCCCTTAAATTAATAAATAATTATTTAAGTATCTCTGCTTTACATTTATTCATGTAGGTAACGTAGTAAATAAACCGGCCAAGTGCGGGTCGGGCTGGCGCACTGAGGGTTCCGTACCACCACAAAATTCAATAACGAAATTACCCAGTTATAACTTGGCAATGAACAGAAACTTGTCACCGAATAACTTGGCAATTTTTTATTATTTGTTGTTATACTTTAGAGTGTGTACTATACTCATTTTAAGTTTGACGCTTGTAAGTATTACCGTTTTTACATTAGAGCTAATACAAAAATACGTAAAAACACATTTGTTGTTTGGGGACCCTTTAGTTTTTACTTTTTGATTTTTTTATTATTTGTTAGTCAATCCGCCGTAACATTACATATTCTGTGAAAATTTCAACTGGCTATCTACTATGGTTCGAAAGATACAGCCGTTAATAGGTAGCACAGACAGACAGACAGACATCGTAGGCTTAGTAATAGGGTCCCGATTTTACCCTATGTAAATATATTTATCAAAATTTGCAAAATTAATTATTATGGTACGTATCGTCTTAAGGGGGCACATGGGCAGCGTTTTGTCGATACAAACGTATTCCCGTGTTTCCTTCCTGGATAAAACCGCTAGAACTGTATTTTTTTTTTTAATTTATCTCCTCTATTGTCATGCTTATATCATTTATTTTTTCTTTAACCACTATAAGAAATATGAGCCTTTAAATATCCCAATTTTTTTTTACCGCCATGTTCAGACGTCTATCAAACAAATTTTACGAGTTTATAAAACAAAAATAAATGACAGAAGCATAGTTCAATCCTTTTCACAACTATTAATTTAAAAAATAATGAAATCGGCTTAGCTTTGAATGAGAAAACAGAAAAATACGAGACGATGATTTTGACTACTTTTCGTAGGTATAATCGATCCGAGCTGCAGTTGTCCCTATTGCGCTCTACGGGGAGAGGCTTGAGGTTAGGGGACAGCAATAGATTTTCTAAATAGGTACCTATTCATCAAATTTCTTGGGCGTAGTATGCCCTCTTAAAACCCAGTTTAAGTTAGTCTAGACAACACGTTCACGACAATCAGCAGGTGCGATTTCATAGGAATTAGGAGGTAAGTACCTAATTAATAGGATTTAAACACAACCTTTAGCATTGCGCGCGGCACACAATGTAGCTGATAGTTAAGGATGAATACAAGATAGGCTATCTTGTAATATATTAGATTGCTAATCATTTTGTCACATGATGTCACCTGCCAAGCCTTCTCTATCGTTCGTAAGCCCACGCAACCCTTTATTTAGATTTGATACTGAAAATAATACACGCAGGCTTAGCGTCTACAGTTGATTTGGCGTCGTGATATACAAGTGGTGTGAAAATGCAACTCTTCTCGTCCTACGATAATAAGCATGTGTCCTAATAATTTTTATTACATTTTAATAAAGCTGATCATAATTAGAAACAACGTTTTTTTTTTATAAGTATTTTAATTTCATGAATATAGCTATATTCATAGCTAAACAAGCTGCAACCGTGCCATTCAAATGATATGCCTTCACACGCTTTGCGGGAAAGGGACAGAGCATATCCTTTCAATCCTCAAACCAATAACTTAAACGCGTAGGTATATCTCAGAAATGTATCAGCTATTGGGAGTGCTCTTAGCTCTCATGAAAATCGGTTTAGCCGTTTGAAGATTATCTTATATAGGAGTTTCAAAAAATTTTTGTTTTCTTAATTAATTAAGTCAGATGTAACCACGCTGTACGGGGTGGGATCTTTTTCATGTACTTCATTTATTTTAGGTATATCCTTTAACATGGAAAAATCTTATATCAACCACTTTATCCGTAATTGCTCTTTCATTTCTATGGTACTCACAAATAATCCATCCCTAGACGGAGGCCTTTGTTCAGCAGTGGACGTTTACTGGCCGGTGATGTGTGATGTTACAAATATAATCCACTAGCTGAAACCCGCTACTTCGTACGCGTAGAGCTCGGCCTTCGGCCTCGCTACTACAACCCGATATAGCCTATGTGTTATTCTAATGTATAAGTTATATTATAGTAAACTTTCATTAAAACCCATTCGGTAGTTTTTGCGTGAAAGAGGAACAAACATCCATACATACAAATACTTAAATAATACTTTCGCGTTTATAATATCATAGAGAAATATTACATAATATTAATAAGAAGTTTCTATTCTGTCATCGCTTGTTTTATTTCCGATTCCGTTCAAAGTAGAGATCGCTATTTACTTATTGCGCCTCGTTTACTTACAAGGTATTTAGGTTTGTGTCGACGGTCCTCAGTTTTGTGTTTGGAAAATGGAGTTTTCCTGTTGGGGTTGCCGAGAGGGCGGTATTCCCAATCGATCTTGAAAAAGGTCTATTTATAATACCTATTCGGTTTCGTTTACCATTGCGTTGCTTTATTAAACGTTATTTGTTCTTATCTTTATTGGTTGAAAGATGTTTACTCTTTCAGGATTATTTGGCTAATATTTTTGAAGCTTTGATTATGTATATATCGTCAAAGTTTTGGAGGTAAATTTCAATAATCTTATAATGTTACACGTAAATTTCATGATCAAATAACACTTCTTTTTATAACCTACTAGCGACCCGTCCGCCCTGCTTTGCACGGGTGTAATTTACGTGCGAAGCCGGGGCGGGTAGCTAGTTATATATATAAACCTTCCTTGAAAATGTATCTAACTGATGGTGAAAACCGTATCAAAATCCGTTGCGTGGTTTAGGAGGAGTTAGCGGCCATACAGACACACAGACAGACAGACAGACAGACGCGGAAAGCGACTTCAATTTATACTATGTAGAGATTTAATATTTTTATGAAAAAAGTACCTACTTAATTTTCTTTTACAAGCTCACGCTCACTGGGCAAGTAATCACCACGTTTAAGTCTTTAAGTATATTAGAAGGACGTTTCATAACTGCCATTAGGTTATAAAATGTCCTTGGTATATTATTTAGATAGCCCGTTGGTCCAGTTGGTAGTGAACCTACCTTATGAGCTTGGGAGCGTGGGTTCGATTCCCACCTAGGACAAACATTTGTGTTTATTCTATATCTGGTTGTTAATATATATTTAGGTATGTATTTAAAACTGTATGTATATCAGTCTCAGACAGCCGTATCACAAGCTTTGCTTAGTTTGGGGTCAGATGACCGTGTGTGCAAAAATGTCCCGTATATTTATTTACTAGCTGCGCCCTGCGTAGTGATGAATAATGGTGATGATGATGATGAAAATTAGCCTGTGTCACTCTCTGGCTCTTGAACTATACCCATGCAAAAAATCAGGTCGATCTGTTGTTCCGTTGCAGCGTGCAAGAGGAACAAATATCCATACAAACTTTCGCGTTTATAATATTAGTAGGATTATTATACCCTTAGATAAGGTACATGCACATTTGTCAAAGATTATACCATGGTTATAGCCACGCTATTGACAAAACAAACCGTATCCATAGTTAATCTTCTGATTCTTTCGACAGTACCGTAGGCAATGATCTTATATATACGTAGGCTACATAATGGATACCTAATACTTCAATGCTATAAATATTTTAGATGCAAAGTTTGTTTGGTTTATTGATTTGTTTATTAGTTCTTCTTTCACGCAGCAACAGAGCAACAAATCGTCGTGATTTCTTGCATGACAGCCGGAAGGCTGCAGTGGCTGCAGTCTATAAAAAGTTACTATTATCCCGGAAATATGTACGGTTTCTAAAGGGATTTCGACGCGGGTGAATCCACGGGGTGCATAATATTGTTGATCATAATCATCAACCAAACGACGTTCACTGCTGAACCTTCCCCTTAGAGTGCTACATTGAACGACAACCATCTGCATCCACTGGATTCCCGCGACTCTCACTATGTCGTTGATCCATCTAGTGCTCCCCACATGATTGAAAGAAAGAAAGAAAGAAAGAAAGAAAAATATTTATTTATGACAGAAACAAAGATATAAGGACATTACGAGTTAAACACAATAAAAGAAAATAGTTTCTGTCACAAGCCGGTGCCAACTCAGCGTAATGCTGGTTGTGAACAAACAGCGCTGGTCTTCCGTTGGAACCGACAGGTGACGTCACGCACGTCAGACAGCAGATGTGCAATGTAAGACACATAAAAACATCATACACAATATAATACATATAAAAAACAAACGATAAAGCAATTTTACAAATATTCAAACCTAAACATGAAACATATTACACAAAATACAAAAAATATATATATATATATATATATAATAATAGAATTTGTAGGTATACAATATATATTGAAGCCAAATGAAATATAGATTATAATTACAGACAATTTATTCAAGTTTAAATTTTTAAATTGCGCTGGTGTCGTTCTTTAAGAGCTCTTCACATTTTTGATGTACATAAAGAAACTCTTTAAGTTTTGCTTTAAAACAGTACATACTTTGCAGATTCCTTATCGGCGGCGGGATGTTGTTCCAACACTTGGTCGCAGCATAGCGGAAGCTGCCTCTGAAGGCAGCGGAGCTATGCTGCTCTGTTATGAGCTGTGTTGAACATTGACGGGCCATATGGGATCTTGACTTCCACGATAATTTATCATATAAATATCCCGGTTGCTTATGTTTTATAACACCGAAAAGGAGACACGCCAAGTGGAGTTTACGCCGATGCCGCATCTTCAAAAGCGAGTGCTTATTTAAAAAAGGCGTCACATGTGACCTGAACGGAATATCAAAGCAGAAACGAGCACAGGCGTTCTGGACTCTCTGTATCAATTTCTCTGTTTTAGCTAGAAGTCTGGGGCCGAAGACAGTATCCATATAGTTCAATTTCGACAATATCAGAGACTCCGCAAGCTGTATGCGTAGTTTTAACCCCAAAAATGGCTTCATACTGTATAGCACTTTGAGTCGATAAAAACAGTCACGCACACAATTTCCAACATGTTTCTCGTAACGAAGACTGCAGTCCATGCTCAGACCCAGGTTACGTGCCTCATACACTCGCTCAATGGGTTCACCCATAAGCATGACTTTCTTAGATAGATTGAGTTTAGACAGTTGATTGTTACTGCCAAAAATAAGGTATTTAGTCTTTAATGGATTCAGCAAAAGACAATTATTTGAAGACCAAGTGGCTATCCTCGCAAGGTCCTCATTTAGCTTACTAATAGCTTCATCACCATCAAGTGGATTACATGATAAATATACTTGAATGTCGTCTGCGTAAATATGGAATTTACAATGTCTGATATGTGAAGCAATGTCTGCCGAGTATAAAATAAAAAGAACAGGCCCAGTTATGGAGCCCTGGGGAACACCTCTGTTTACAGCTACTTTGTCAGACACTGCTGACGAGTCATCACCACGTCCTAACTTCACATACTGAGAACGATTACTGAGATAACTATCAAACCACTGCGTAGCTTCGCGATCAAAACCGTAATAACTTAACTTGGACAAAAGAAGGTTAATATTTATGGAATCGAATGCCCTTGAAAAATCTAGCAACACTAAGAAAGTGCACATACCCTTATCTTGAGCACTCAGTATATTGTCAGAGACATCGAGTAGTGCTGTTGTGGTGCTGCGCCCTTTTCTAAAACCTGACTGTACTCCAGGTAAGATATTATGTTTTTCGAGATAACATGTCATTTGCGTACACACCGCCTTTTCCAATATTTTAGATAGGCAAGGCAAAATACTTATTGGTCTGAGGTCTTTAAGATCAGTCGGGTTAGCATTTTTAGGCAAGGGACGCACAATTGCTTGCTTCCAAATATCTGGAAAAGTTTTCGTCTCAATAGAGGTATTAATAATTGTCAGTATATTATCAATTGTGTGAGGAAAAGTCATTATAAGCATATCCAAAGAAATAGCATCACACCCCTCTGCGTTAGATTTTAAGCTTCTAACGATTCTAATCAAGCTATCTAAGCTGACTTGCTCTATGTGAAACAACGCTTGACTAGAATCAAATCTGTGGTGCTCAAAATATGTCATGTGCGAAATAGAAGTAGTTGAACTACCAATAATTCTCAAGAAGTGATTGTTAATAACATTGGCGTCATTAAAAAGGGGTGGCAATTCAATATCTTTCTTAGGTAGTAGAGTATTTTTCAGATTTTTCCATAGTCGCTTCGGGTCTTTAATATTGTTGTTTATGTTTTGTTTATAATAAGCTACCTTTTCGTTAAATAGAGCTTTACTTACAGTAGATTTCAGGCTCTTGTAATAATTTTTCTTTGCCACAGATTTATTTTTATGGTAATCCGTTGCGGCTTGATCACGAAGCCTCATCATGCATCTAACAGTATCCGTAATCCAAGGGTAAGAGCGGCGTTTAATAACAACAGATGTTACTGGTGCATGGCAGTCAAACAGAGTAATAAGACATAGATTAAACACCGTAACCATCTCATTAACATCAGAATGATGAGAAAGAAGGTCCCATCGTATGGCCTGAAGATCATTACTGAAATTATCCATAGAGATGCTTTTCATAGGCCTGTAAGTAATAGTATGAGGGAAAATTTTAGCACGCTTTATGTTAAATTCACAAACCACAAGACAGTGACCGAATAAAGTTCCTACCAGTTCTAATGTAATTTTTTTTGCACGTAAATCAGTGCAAACTACGTCTATTAAAGTTTGGCTAGTTTCTGTGAAATGTGTCGGTTCGGTAACGAGCTGCTCTAATTTGAAACACGAAAGAAACATTTTAAATTTAGCTGTCTTACTATCGTCTAAAAAATCGATATTGAAATCTCCTAATAAAATTAAATTGTCACATTTAGGAATTGAGCTTACGGAGTCTGTGATAGCGTCGAAAAATAAATCTAGTTTCACCCAACTGGGCCTGTACGCCGTGCCGATTATAAGCTTTCTTCCGTTAAGGTTCACAGTGAGCCACATTTGCTCGACTGCAGCATGCAGCGGGTCAACAGGATGACGCCAGGACCGCGCAGTGACCCCCCGCTTGATGTAGAAGCCGACGCCACCACCGCGCGTGCGGAGGTGTCGCGGACGCGGCGTGTGCCGCAGCGTGTACCCGGGGATAGCCGGCGCGCGCCCCTCCTGCCCCTCGTGTACCCAAGTCTCGTTCAATGCTAAAATATCCACCCCACTCCGGGTCACAGACGCTATGATATTATCGTGGTTGGTGCCTAAGGAACCTGCATTGTATAACCCAACTTTGATGTTTTTGGTAGCCATAAAAAAAAAATAATATTGCATGTACCTACGAAACGTAACTCAGCGCGTAAAAATGTAAACATGACGATTCTAATAGCATAGCATCTACATAATAACACAATGTCTCGCTTCATACTAACTAAACAGTTTAATAAAATCGCATCTATAAATTTGCAATAATTTTGTTCTATTTTTGAAACAGCAGAGAGTATTCGAACGCAACAAAAAGTAATAACTACAAATGTTACAATAAATCGTTTCATTATTAATAATATATTATACCTACCCAATCTGCATATATCGAAAACTACCAAATATATATTATGTGTAACTATAAAAAATAATACTATGTGCAATACACAAATATAAAATAAAAGTCTTCCTATTCGGTTAAGTGAGCTTCCTCTGCCGGCGAGGACTCGCGTCCAAAAACCTTCTCAAGATCCTTCTCCGATCGTACTCGTAAGCATGCTTTACCCGTCTCGCGGCGTAAGAAAATACGCCCTCCTCTGGTCCAGACGAATTTCCACCCGCGAGAGCGAGCTTCCTCGCGCGTTTTGTAAAATAGCATTTTATTAAACTTAGATAGGCGCTCGTTCAGGTAGAAGTTAGTAGGAGCGGCAGCGAGGCCCATGCCCTCTGTCGTGAGACCTCGGCGAACGCGCGCAGCTTGCAGTAACGAGTCCCGCAGTTGCTTGCGCGCGATTCGCAACACCAGCGGGCGTGGGCGCACTGCGTTCGCCTCCTCGCCGCTAGATGGCGCACGTCGCCGTCCCATTCTCTGCACGAAGACAATGTCGCGTGCGTCACAGGACACACCCAGCTTTCCCGAAATTACTCCCACAAGGTGCTCCGCATTCTCAGCCTGGTCCTCAGGGACACCGGTAATCTCGAGGTCATTCTGTAAAGACTCTTGGTCTCGGTCATTCATTTCGAACTTAAGTTGCTCGATGGTAGTGAGCAGATTCTCGACATCCGGACCAACCTGTGACTCTCCGCTACTTCTCTCAAGGGAATCGAGACGCGTTTCCACGCTTTCCAATCTGCTTCCGAAACCGCCAACTACATCCCGGAGTTCGCTCATATTAGCCTCCAGGGAACCAAAAGCGTCCTTTAATGACCTTACTTCTCCTCGCAACAGACGAATCTCCCGAAGAATCTCCGCTGAGTCACCGTCCGCCAAATTTTCCTTTGGAGAACTGAAATCAGCTCCCTCACCGCGAAGGGGGTTTTCCGTATTATCTCTCCGGGGAGTCTGTACTTTGCATCCCGGACACAGCCAAGCTGACGCAATTTTGGCGTCTTTGGGTATATTAACACAGGCTCTGTGATAAACGCATGCACATTTTGTGCATTTAGCACCATCTGTCGTGTTTGTGAAACGACCGCAGGCGTTACATTTAACTGCCATGATATGATGAGCAATCGGAAATTTTACGAGCGGTATCGAGTGGTAAATAAATCTACCCACTTTAAAAAATGATTGGAGTGAAAAGGTCCAATTATGCACTTTTACTCACGGGTCCGTGCACACAGCCTCCGAAAAATACTATTGTAGATGTAGAAGTGGATTTCACACACAATAAACAACTTTTAAGTTAATTTCTATCAATGATTATATTTTTAATAGACAGAGTATGCGTGAACGCAACCTGCCTCAAGACCGTCCGTGACGACACTCGATTGATCGACGACATCGTGAGATTCGCGGGCATCCAGTCTACCTACGCTTCGTCTTCTGGTTGGGTGTTCTGGTGGTTGGTGGTCTCCACTCAAGAACCTTCCTTTCCCATCGGTTATCGGTTCTTCGAACGATGTGCCTGCCCGATGCCGCTTCAACTTCAAAATTTTTATAGCTATGGTGCTTCGGTGAATATCATAGTTCCAGATTCTATCGTGCAAAGAAATTTCGAGCATAGCTCTCTCCACAGCCCGCTGTACGAGTTTTTCCAAAAGGCCAGCTAATATGTTCAGTTATCCTTGTTTTTTTGTAGTAACCCCATACTGACACTGTAAAGTTATTATTTTTATACATAAATATAAAACTTCTACAATTAGATATACAATATATTAGCTTGCATTTTCAGCCTGTTAGTATCGAAACCAAATCGAAAAATTAAGAAAATTGCTCGGAAAATTGAAAATTTTCATAATTTTTAACGACGTTTTTAACTCGTGAGTGAAACCGCGGGGCGCAGCTAGTATATAAATAAATACTAAACTAAAAAGAAAAAGAAAAAAATAAATAAAAAATTTATTTTCTATACCAGCTATTAGATTATTTTAATACGCTAAAGATATTCATAACTAATTTGTTTTTCACTGTAATTTTTTTGTTATTGTAAATAAACTTTGTCTTGTATTATGTGAGTAAAATGTATGCATGTAGTTATCCTCTATCTATAGCTATAGCTTCTTACGCTGTGTTGTGGGTAGGTACAACGATAATCTTGTTGATTATAATATTGACCAACGATAAGCATTTATGAAATTTCTGACTCATATTAATAATTATTCAGTATTATTCATGCTAGTTGTGTACCTATTTACACATTTACATTGTCCGTTGTGCGGAAATGTTCAAGGTTCAGGGGCCTTTACAAAACTTTAGGCATATTTTTTTTCTTTTGTCCTATTATGACCTCCCTAAATTCATTCAGACATAAATCTGCTAACTCTGAACAACTAAAAATTTATTAAAGTACCTATTTACTGATAAACCACAAACATATTTTACAAAATTATTAAATAGTCCACCAGTAATATAATAAAGTCGTGTTTTTTAGGGTTCCGTAGTACTATATACTCCAAGTTGCCCCTATAAATTCATTCTGTCCGTCCGTCTGTCTGTTCGTCCTAATTTTTTAGAACCTTCTAACATCTATAGTTATTCATGTAAATTCATGACAGTTTGCTCTATTTCATTTTAGAATTTAATCAATCATCTCTCTCAATTTTAAAAACAACATAATTTTATTATGCATTTTAGGGATGGCTCTGGTTCATAAAATAGTACGTAAAATGGGGATGATTTTTTCCGCTGCACCTTCTTTGGTATTATTGAAAAAGTTTTTTTTTACTGAAGGTAAGATTTCATCAAAGACTTTCTATAACAGTAGCTTTACTAGTCTGTGGGTTCACACATTACATTATTATGGCCCGCAAAAGTAGCAAAAAGTTGATCTCCAACCTGCATTTCTAAACTTTAGGACAGAAACTTATAACTTGCCATGCTGTTTTATTAATTAATTAATTATTTGAAATTCTTGTTGCTTTGGTGATTACAACTTTTTGAGTTATATCGATAAAAAACAACTGAAATTGATAAAACTTGAATTTTTCGTGAAAATTGGAATCTTCCAAAAAAAGCCTAAGTAGTTCTCTTTAGTTAAATCATAAAAATTATATATTATGTGGGGATGATACAACTCTGAAATTTGGCTTAGCCCGTAGAGTTTTGTTCGTTCGACTTTTCTATATATAACCACCTATTACTGAACTATGGATGTGACCACAATTATATGGCTTTGTCTACGGAATCCTACCACATGCGTGTCTCGACACGCTCTTGACCAATTTTTTTTACGTACGTATTTGGGTTTAGAGTCAAAGTTACTGCAAGACTCTACCATCTGTCTCAAACGTGACCTGGCACACCTGTAGAAGTTGATGGTGACTGGGAAAAACGACGGTAAAAGATCATGAGGTCGCAGACACGTTAGTCCGATAAGATTCGCACCACTCTCCTCTCGACACCTCAGTCTACAACGCACTCTATTTCACCAATGATAGAAGACGATAGCAAAAGATCAGAGAGAGAGTTAATGGGAGGTGGTGGTCATTACCCACGGAAATGAAAAATACGACTCAAGGAGTAAGAAAGTTTAGAATCGTACTGAATGCTTAAAGTTTCCATAATTTATCTGAATACCCTGTATATTTACGTAATATTTGTCTTTCCTACATGATTACTTTTACCGATAAATGAGTAATAGGTGCAGAGTGATAAAGAGTATCTTTTGACAATATCGATAACGTGAGACCTCGCTGATATAAAAAGGAAATTCGAACGTGTGCCCATCATTCACCGCCTGTGTTGAATATTAAATAGGTAAGGTCTGTTTACTAGCTTTGAGTGTTCAATACTGATGTGAGTCAATTAAAATGCATAGTTGTAGTGGCATTTACAATTTCATTCGTTTTCTACACTAGTTTTAAATGTAACTGTGTAAATTATTTTCTACCACTTATTGGTTTTCAAGTTTCGTGGATGTGCTAATTATATTATACTATACATTCAATAATAATTATTACATTATTCAATATAACATAACCATACATTTAGCTTTTTTTTTTGTATGATTTTATTAGCTCTTATTTTATATAACCTATGTAAAAGTCAGCTTTTAAGATTCGACAGGGCCGCTTCTTTTTTTAATTTAAGTAACGAAAATGTATTGTTATTAAATCAAAAATAAAGCAAAAAGACACGATTTTTTAAGTAGTTTGATATAGGGAAGCTGTCTGGGAGAGGATTTGCGTTAATTCAAAATCACGATGTATACAAAGAGTCCTGTCTCTTCAGCCAACTTTAACTGCAAATGCCTTTATTATCTTAACAAAATAGTACTAGATAACACTACAAAAAAGTTAGACTGCATAGATCGTTGAAGGTCTAAAGACAATCCAAACGGTCTAGCCCACTACCAGTTGGCAGTGCACACAGCATGCTGGCAGCATTACCACACTGAATGGCAATGCTTATGGGTTGAGCCAGAAACGCGCCAGCATTTTGGTCACACGTCGCATTAACCAGACGCTCTTAAAGATTTTTGAAAATGAGGTGAGCTTCCGGTCTCTAAGACCGCTTGCTTCAAGCACGGCTGCGATATTGGCAGTGGAAAAAGGCCTGTGTATGATGTCGTTTAAGCTGGCATGTCGGCCAATTCGATCAACGCTTCTTGAGCAAGATAGACATTGATGTTCAACTACAAACAACATGACAGCGATGGCTTTCACAGCACCATGCAGCTACATTATTCTTAGCCTTTTTGTCAATACCGATGTTTATTATACACTAATGACGATACTATAATTGTGATAATTATGTTCTTCCAGAAATGCCACCACCACCACCACACAACCCTCCGCACCACCCACCGGGTCCCCACCACCCACCGGGTCCACATGACCCCCCGCCGCCGCCACACCACCCACCGGGTCACCCACCACCACCACACTAACCGGTGCACAAGGGTGATGGGGATGACGACAATGTTACTAGAGAATGCATGATGATTGACGATATAATATTTTTAGCATACACTGCGTTTTATCACAAATGCCATTGTATATTATGTACTTTTAAGACCCACTTAATCAAAGGAAAAAATAAAATGCTGTGCGGCGCGCTGATGCGTGTGAAACTATAGTCGGAGGAACCGACTCAAAATTAATAACAAAATGAAGAGAAAACTATTTGTCACTGGCAGACATTTTCGTGCTCTAAAGTCAAAATATTGTTGTAATGCCATAGGTAGCCAACAAGCAGACATGCTGCCTGATCGTAAGCAGTCACCGTCGCCCATGGATACTTGCAACACTAAAGGCATCACAACTACGTTGCCGACTCTTTAGGGATCTATTAACTCGCCTTTTAAAGAACCCCATGTTGTAGCGTCTCGAAAACACCACGGAAGGTAGATCATTCCACATTTTGTAGGTCTGAGGCAAGAAAGATCGCGTGAATCGCACAGTGTGCGATTTCCACTGATTCACATATAATTGTGATCATCTTTATCAGCCTATCATGTTCCCACTGCTGAGATCACAGAAAAATAAATTACGTTTTTTTTTATTTTCTGTGTCTGAGATATAGGCCTTCGCTTCGAGCGAGGACGACCGCTAATCCGCTGGCCCAGTTCACGTTGGTGAATGCTATATGCCTTTGCACTTTTGACGTTCTAAATCAGTGTTATATTGGTGCCCGAGCGCATGCGAGGGCACTAAATTAACACGAGTGTATCAATTACTCACTTTAGCATGTCAATTATCAATCTACCTACCGTGATAAAATATACCTACCTATCAAAATGAAAACTTAAGTTAATGAAAAGAAAGTTTAATTGATCTTCTCTTCAAACATTTAAAACTTACAATTATTTTCACCAAGTAAGTTTTATTCCGTCGATTTTTATTTTCAGCCAGTATCTTTTTGATCTAATGCATAAATTTTATATTAAACTTAATGGGAGACCTCTGGTAAATTTATATCTAAATAGAAAACAGTGTAGTGTAAAACATTATTTTGGTTCTAAGCAAAAAATACGTCCTTTGTGATCGGTTTTGTAGTGATTAATGATAACATTACTACGTAGTTGAAAGAAAAGAGATTTTTGTGACTCTCACTTAAAATGTAGTAGCAGGGTCTTCGCATGAAAAATATAGCTTTTGTGGGTACTCTAGAAACGGACGTAAGATTATTTAACGGATCGTTGCTTTCAGGCATTTTATGTTATGTTTTCTTTCAGAGGGAGGCTTTTATTATAGCCCCCCGCAGGCCGGTAGAGAATGGCTAGCCAATATACTCAGCTGTAACACAATAATGGGAGCGTATATTATCTTACTCTATTGCATTTCATATTTTCATCTTTTCTGTAGTATTTTGCTCATTTGTTATTAAGGCTGCGCTCAATGTCCATAGCTATCTCTTTCGCCAGTTTTTATCATTTTTGAGAATAAAAACACAGTGGGAATTTTAAAAAACTATGGGGCATTATTATCATCATTATGTTACAAAATGACATTGCCAATAGTAAAAAGTAATTTTCGTATTGACATTTTATAAATTTATAGGATGACGGAAGAAAAACAATATTTATATTTCCGAGATTTTTTCTATCTGCTTCATCATAGTCAGCCTTTTTAACAGTCCACTGCTGGACTTTTAGCCTACCCCCGAAAGGGTGATTGGGCCATATCCACCACGCTGGCCCAGTGCGGATTGATGGATTCACATACACCATTGAATTCCTTCTCCGTACGTACCTATGCAGGTTTCCTCACGATGTTTTCTTTCACCGAAAAGCCAGTGGTATGAAAAGTCCGTATATAAGCTCCAAAGAGCTCATTGGTACGGGCCCAGGGCATGAACCCGCGACCTCACGCTTTTAAGTCTAGCGGTCTCCCAAATGGGCTACCACGGCTTCAATGGGCTGTCTGCTTCGCCTTCATAAAAATATGTTTTTTTGTCTTAACAGCCTCTTATACCAAATTTGACGGTTTTAAATCAATTTTATTCAGTTAAATTACAATATTTGAGCGGGAAAAATTACATGTCACAGATACATCTGTGTTTGAGTTTATGATTTGGTTCAAAACACGACAGAATAAACTTTCCTCGATCAAAAAAAATGTGAAAAAAGTCGATTTAGTTTTATTTTTTTTCGTTTTATGCTCTAATGAAAGCTCGGAACATGGCAACCTGGAAATGTATTGAAAGGCAATTTTATAAAAAAAATAAAAAAATTGGATAGATTTTTGATAGTGAATAGTTTCGTTTTTTAGTGAAATTAAAAGCGTAAAAAGATCGCGAGAATTTGCGCGCGCCGCGTTCAATACCGCGCCAGGCGTCATCGAGGTCAGTTATGCTCGTTTTTGTCATTGCACTCCTCCCGCGGGCGTCCTGACTCTTGCGTGGCAAAATACATCGTCGCTATAACTTGGCGGGGGCTAAGGGAGCGTGTTGTTGCCTACGCGACTCGGATGATAGGCCGTTAAAAAAATATTGCTAGTGAGATAGCCGCACGGTTTCAGGCCACGCATTATAGTATTGAAATTCCACGCGGCAATGCGGTAAGCATTTGGGAACGATGCCTACTGGTACCGGTTTATTGGTCGCGTTTTAAGTTTTATTGTTGGCTTCTATTAGTTTAGTATTATAAAATTGATATAGTTTCACAGTATATTTAGGCTTTTATTAATAGTAATAGTTTATTTACAAGAACAAAAAAAAAATGACAGAAAAAATACCGCTGTGAAAAAAACAAGAACAAATTAAATGTTTCAAAAATACTGGCCTCAATTCTTGGTAAAGTAAAAACTAGTAATTTAGTCTCAAGTTGCATCAATTAGACGTGATGAAAAAAAAAAAATTTTTTTTTCTTATAAATAATTACCTAAATTTTTTTTTTGTTATTATGGAGTCTAAATATTGATTGTCATTTTAGTTGGAGTAATCATCATCATCAGCCAGAAGACGTCCACTGCTGAACATAGGCCTCCCCCTTTAACCTCCACACTGAACGACAGCCTGCCTTTTGCATCCACTGGATGCCAGCGACTCTATGTCGTCGGTTCATCTAGTGGGAGGCCTACCTACGCTGCGTCTTCCGGTTCGTGGTCTCCACTCAAGAACCTTTCTTCCCCATTGGTTATCGGTTCTTCGAGCGATGTGGCCTGCCCATTGCCACTTCAACTTGCAAATTTTAACAGCTATGTCGGTGACTCTGGTTCTTTGGCGAATATCCACGTTTCGGATTTTATCGCGCAAAGAAACTCCGAGCATAGCTCTCTCCATTGCCCGCTGTGCGACTCTGAGTTTTTTCAAAAGGCCAACAGTTAATGACCACGTCTCAGTACCATATGTCATCACTGGCAACACACACTGGTCAAAGACCTTCGTCCTGAGGCACTGTGGTATCTTGGACGAGAAGATGTCACGCAATTTCCCGAACGCTGCCCATCCGAGTTGGATTCTTCGGGCGACCTCTTTGCCTAAGTTGGACTTACCTAACTGAACAATCTGTCCAAGATAGGTGTAATGGTCAACAACTTCGAGAGTATCGTTCCCAACGACTACTGGCACGGGTTCAACATGGACATTGGACATAATTTTTGTCTTGTCCATGTTCATTTTAAGACCCACCTGTTGGGAAAGGCTACTGAGGTCGCTGAGCATCGTATTGAGATCCTCCAGCGACTCTGCCATGATGACTATATCATCGGCAAAACGAAGGTGAGTGATGTATTCGCCATTGACGTTGATGCCGAATCCGTTCCAGTCCAAGAGCTTGAAAACGTCCTCCAATGCGTTCGTGAACAGTTTCGGAGAGATAACATCTCCCTGTCTCACGCCTTTCTGCTGTTGGATTGGTTCCGTGCTCTCGTCCTGTAATCGGATCGACATGGTGGCGTTTCTATACAGACACTTCATCACTTCGATATACCTATAGTCAATATGACAACGCTGGAGGGACTGCAATACTGCCCAGGTCTCGATTGAATCGAAGGCTTTTTCGTAGTCCACAAACGCTAGGCATAATGGCCGATTATACTCCTCAGTCTTCTGTATAATCTGGCGGAGCGTGCGAATGTGGTCTACGGTGCTCCAGCCTTTACGGAAACCGGCTTGTT
The DNA here is from genome assembly GCA_932305915.1 of Agriopis marginaria. Lineage (NCBI taxonomy): Eukaryota > Metazoa > Arthropoda > Insecta > Lepidoptera > Geometridae > Agriopis > Agriopis marginaria. The sequence goes on from OW029926.1 coordinate 8,134,191, forward strand.
CGGGGGTCTGGAAGTCATCAAACCTGCTTTCGAGACGGTTCGTAATGACTCTGGAGAACAGCTTGTACACATGGCTCAGGAGTGAGATGGGTCTATAATTCTTCAATAAGGTGTTATCACCTTTTTTGAAGAAGAGTACCACCACACTCCTGTGCCATGCTTCAGGCGTAGTACCTTCGAGAATGACGGAATTAAATAACTTCTGGAGGACTAAAAGTACCGGTTTTCCACCCGCTCTCAGTAGTTCTGTCGTGATTCCGTCATCACCCGGCGCCTTGTTGTTCTTAAGCTGTTTCAGAGCCATTCTAATCTCGTACAAGCTGATGTCTGGGATGTCCTCAGTGTAATGTCGGGTCAGTTTCGCTCTCTTATCACGAGCTGTACTGACAATAGGCTGTCGTGTCGAGGTGTACAACTGTCCGTAATACCTCTCGAGCTCTCTCAGAATCTCCGGCTTTGATGAAATGATACTGCCATCCTCGATCTTCAGCTTCGTCATTTGGCTCTTCCCAATAGACGAATTCTTCGCGAACATTTTCGAGCCCTGGTTCCGCTCAATTGCATCCCTAATACATCTTGTATTGTAGGAGCGCAGATCGTGTCGCACCGATTTCGAGATTCGTCTATTAAGTTGGCCATATTCCGACATATCAGCTGAATATTGCAGTCTCATCTCAGTCCGATATTTCATTAGCTTAATGGTTTCGTCTGAGAGCTTCTGAGGTCTTTTTCGGGGTGGGGTCTTAAAGAACTTGGACCCCACTGCTTGGACAGTTTCCACCAGCCCATTGTTTATTTCGTCCACAGTTCCGCTTTCGGCTAGGCCCTGGAAGCGATTATGCAGTTCGAGTTGGAAGTCATTGGGGTTTTGGATTTGGGCATGACCAGGACGGAGCGTGGACTTCACCAGACGCGACCTCTCCAGCTTGATGTTGATATTCAATGTGCCTCTGACAATACGGTGATCGCTACCGGTTTTCATCTTGCTGATCACGGAGACATCATTGAATATTCGCTTCTTGGTAGTCATGATGAAGTCAATCTCATTTTTGGTCGAACCATCTGGGCTCATCCAAGTCCACCTTCTGGATGGTCGCTTCTGAAAGAAGGAGTTCATCAAATAGAGTTCCTCCTTCTCCATGAAGTCGACCAGCCGCTGGCCCCTCGTAATTGGAGTAATAATATAATGTAAATAGGTAATGCTCATATACTTCAAAATTCACTACTTTAAGATACCAAAGAAAATTATCAGTCGTTTAAACGACTGATAATTTCATAAAATATTTTTTTTAAACAAAAGAAGGAAAAACCTTTCATTAAACTATTAAGAGCCGGTTACTTAATTAGAAGAGAAGTCGCAAACCGGAAGGGCGGGGGAATTAGGTAGCTCAGAGCTCTGCCAAGCAAAGTGTGCACTTATTGACCGGAAGTACTGCGAACATGGCAGTACCTATCTTTGCTTTTCATTAGTGCGCGCTGCCGGCGTTTGCAGGCGCCATGTTTTTATTTCTGCTGGCAAATGGTCTATTGTAAAGAAATTATGCCATAATTCTTGTGCAGCAAATTTTGACGGTATATTATTATTTTATGAATTGAATGACTTGTGTTAAAAATCTAGTAATATTTAGAATACTTAACATAAAATTATCATTGTTTATGAATGTGATCGTAGCAAATGTAAATGAAATGAAATTCTTAATATTTTCCACTAAAATTAGGCATATTAAAATAATACTAATAAAACAAGTTCAGTTCATTCCAAAAATACTTTATTTGAATTTTAACGAGGAAATTCTTAAATGGAAATTCTTGATTCACATCTAAAGCTTAGCTACGAGTAGCTTATTACGTGCCTGATTGGTCGGGGCCGCGTCACTCGAATTCTTAATTTAAATTCAGTCAGCTAATTGGTCAGCCGTTGCGGAGTAATGTCTTATTGGCTTTTTGACAGATTTCTCCTGAAACCTTTTGAATATTCAATAAATTACATTGTTATTTAAACAACTTTCCAGAGACATTTTAATTTTGAGTGAAACTTAAATTTTATTAGCAAGGTCGTTAAATCAGGCATAGGATGTTTTTTAGTTTGTTTTAATTTATATTCAGTATAATGATACATTTTTAGAAAGAAAAAACAAAAACGGCCTTTCAGACAACACAGTTAGAATAGCCTACATAGTTAAAACAGATATTAAAAATAATCATCTAAACTTTTGCTGAAAGGAATCACAAACCAAAACATCATCTGTGCATATATTTTTAGATTTTGTTGATTTTTTCAAAAAGCGCTATATCAATTTCGATAAAACTTATACGAGACTACTTCTGAAGAATGACCTACCAAACAAAAAAAATATCATCAAAATCAATTCATAATTGGCGGTGTAATCGCGTAACAAAGATACCAAAAAAAAAAAAACATACAGTCGAATTGATAACTTCATCTGTTCGTCAGTTAAAAATCAAAAGGAATGGAAAAAATTTAATTGACTTAGTGAAGTACCCAAATAAATAAAGAGAACTGCTACAATGCACAAAGCTATGGACATGGGTCAAAATGTTACCGATTGCATATCAATATTCCCACGATCGACATAACCAAAAACCACATGTTCCATACAGAGTTGAATCCACATAAACCATTGTATTTGAATAAACATTTCAATCGAGAGGCTTTCATTCGTGGCCGGTCGACCGGGGCAGCTCATTCAACTCTTTTTCACACGCCACTGGTTCGTGCTGAATGAACCGCAGTTCAATATTAGAGTTCGCCTATGCGTTGTTAACTAAAGGGTTTCGCAGTCATTGTAGTAAATGTATTCATCATCATCATCATAGTCATCATCCTCATAGCCTATCATGTTCCCACTGCTACGCACCTACAGCTGCTGCTGTACAGCCTTATCTTAGAAAGAAAAGATTGACCCTAATCCACCATGCTAGTCCAGTGCATGTTAGTGAATGTCGTATGTCTTTGAACTTTTATTACAGCAAACGTCGTCCTTAACCATTTCTGTATGTCCTTTCCTATACTGAGGATGCCTGGAAGAGATAGCTTATAGCAATAACCCTGCCAATTGTTTCACTAGTTTTACGTTGTTTTCTGGTGTGAACAATAAAAAGTTTTATCTTAGATAGTAGATCTATCTATCTTTTTCGAGGTTCTTGGACATACCGACTTTCTCAAGATATTTCCTTCTTCGTTTTTGAGCGTTGAAACTGCACTTAATTTATTGAAATACTAAATAAGTGATTGGTGCAGGGCCAAGGATCAAAGCAGATGCCGTCGTATTGTAAAGCGCACATGCTATCGCTCGGCCACCATCTGTCTGTAAATGTACTATTACCGTAATATATATCCAAACAGAGCTCTACTCCCAAAGTAATAGGTATTTGAGTTTATTCCGATGCATTATATCGCACCTCACTGTTCCTAAACGTTCTCTGGTAGTTTTCGTAAAAACGTTATCATTATTCAATTCAGTCAAAGTTCAGACGAAACAACTTTAATTGCTTCACTAAATAACCACTAACCGCTCTTACTAGTAGCTTTATCTTCAAATAAAGAAAATACAAAAATTTATACGTGATAGAAAAATCTATTGTCATCATGACTTTTAATTGATTAGACTTGATAAATATTGTTAGAAACATGGATCACGCCGCTAGCACATAGACAGAGATAATTTTTTACCCGTTGAGTTTTCCAAGAAAACTGCAATAAATACTCGTACCTATGTCAATGACTACTCGTATAATATATTTATGCTATAAATATTATGAACCGAATCCGATTGTTGGTTACATTATAACATAGTTAGTTGAATTACATTATTACAGGAACATTACCAAGTTCAAAGTCTGATACTAAGTTTTTGCTTACTCAAACATAGTATAAATGTTACTTATACCAAGGTCAAGTACGATATATGTGAATCCTTGCAAGGACTTGGACTAGTACATGAATCCTTCATCATCGTTTTAGCCATAGGACGTCCACTACTGGACATAGGCCTCCCCATCGATCTCCAAAAGGGCCGGTTGCGAGCGGCCTGCATCCAGCGTTTTGCTGCGGTCTCTTTTAGGTCTTCTGTTCATCTTGTGGGCAGACGACCACCGTCCTACACTGTGCTTACCGGTCCGTGGTCTCTATACGAGAACCTTTCAGCCCCATCGGCTATCTGTTCTGCTTGCTATGCGTCCTGCCCACTACAACTTCACTTGCTAATTCGGTGGGCTATGGATTCAAAAAATCCTTGCTTATACTTTACTAGCGACCCGCCCGCCCGGCTTCGCATGGGCGTAATTTACGTGCGAAGTCGGGGCGGGTCGCTAGTTATGTATATAAATCTTCCGTGAAAATATATCAAACTGATGATGAAAACCGCATCGATATCATCGTGGTTTAGGAGGAGTTAGCGGCCATACAGACATACAGACAGACGGCGGAAAGCGACTTTAATTTATGCTATGTAGAGAATAGAGATTATTAAAATAAGTTTTCTACGGTACGTACTAAGTAAAGCCAGTACTATCAAATTGTTCGTATCAGATTATCTGTATATAAAGTAGGTATGAAACTAAAAAAACTTATCAGGTACTCTTTGTTAGTTAGTCGATCAGTATGATCAGTGGATGTCTGGAAAACTTCAAGATCGAACACCTCCCCAAGGGTAAAGTTTAATTTACCTGTCAGTGAGATAAACATGACGAATTTTATCTTGACGAGTAGAGTATTATTGCGCTAAACTTGGAAGTTTGGGACATCTGACTGACGTTCTGACGCAAACTTGGCAATGAGGTGAAGGTGGATGTAGGTATGGTATCGTAGGTACATGTAGAAATGGAAGTAAAATTCAACAGTCCGAATAGTAAAATTACGTCCTGCGTTATTTCACAGTAGAACTAGCAAGACACTTTAATGCTATTAAGTAAGTCGTAAGTTAATTGAAAAGCATTAGGCATTTTCAGGTGGGATTCATGTTCTTAAATACAATTTTGTTTTTGAAAAGTTTGACGTATTTTCACATGCAATTTCCACTTTTCTTGAAGAAGCACTTCACAAAATGATTTCAAACATATTTCATCCAATAGAGTTGTGTTCACAATTTAATGTCAACCCTGGGTTTTCTGCGCGATCCTCGAGGGGCTCTACATCTAAGTTTGGTTTAAGTTAGAGCTGGCTCCGTCGTTTTATATGTCCCTCCAGTGGCACATCCAAGAACGAATTTTTGGACAAAATATCTCTCACTTCTGTAAATAGTGACTTTACACGGAATAACGGCGACGAAATGTAACCTAGTATTTGCAAAATTAAAATGGTTTATAGAACGTCTGCAGGCACCCGCTGTTCATTTTAGCATTTTAGCCTTCAAATTCGAAAATATATTCAATCGAAATAGTACAATGTCACCTTGGTAATATTTTATGAAACGAGCCCGGTGCCGGGTCGTATCAGGTGCCTTCCTCGCCCTGAAATGCACAAAATAAAACAGCAAACAAAGAATACGAAACTAGACTGCAATCGTAAAGCAGCCGACCGCCATGCTATATGCAAATACTCGAATCTAAAATGCAATTGATTCATTCATTTAGCCGTAGAAATATCTAGCAATAAACCTTTTCCATTAGCCGCACGGTGGAGAGCTGTCAATTTGTTTTATTAATTAGTTAGCCTCGCGCTAAAATAATCACAATTAAATATTCAAATTTGGTAGTGCAGAGCCGTGTCAGCAGCGGCGGCAATGGCGGCGCAGCGAGCGTCGGCTCGCTGTCAGGACTTGCATTCGGCTTGTCGGCGGAATGAACATGTCTGGGGGACGTGGTGTTCCAGGAATAGCGTCGAACGGGACAGGTCAAACGGAAATAAAGCAGGCTGCACTCAGCCAACTTTGGACATGTCTGATAGCTTCGCCGGCGGCTCGTGAATAAAATACACGCTATTTCTGTTCGTCTTTTTCGTTCTGCTATTTTGATCGTCTGCTATTCAAATTGTCATCAGATCTGTTTTAAGTACCTACTTTTTTAAAAGTACTAAAGTTTCTTTAATAACAGTGTTTCGCTGAAATTGAAATGGCGGTTTAAGTGGCATATAAACATTCTGAAAACGGTGCTTTCAGACTAAGCGCGAAGTTAATGTTGGTAGTTTGTTTAGTAGCGAGGAATGAATGGCGCCCAACATGGGGCGAAGTACGATCTCGGAATTATATTCTCATTGCCTGCATTATCCTTGAGAGGGCGTATGTGGTCAGAACTTGCATATTCGTACGCTCTTCTGCAGCACTCAGACAAAGTTTTGAGTTCTAATGACGTAGGAATGAGTGGGGTTGTAATAATGAATGTTTCCTCCGAGAAAACTATAGCATAATTATGGTTTCTTGTCGTTTATCGTTTCTATCTTCCTAAAGAAACTTTAATAACCATTTAAATAAGTGAACTCAGGCAAATACTAAGTCAATGTTTCATAGATTCGTGTATAGAACTTCTGAGGGTTTAGTTTATTTTATAGATAAGTAAAGTACAAGTGATTTGGTGGGACATTATGCGGAGGCGCCCGTCGCATCGTACTGCCGTGTGTCATCTGATAACAATTGCGCAACCGACATAAAGTTGGCAAAGGCTGTAGGGTTATAAGAAAATGTATTATGAAACCGACCGGTTTTATTGTGTGGCAGTAAAACGAAGTATTTGCATCGGGAATCGAACCGACACTTGCAAATCGACGGTCGTAAAACCATCCTGTGTCGGTCACCGACTCGTGAATAAAACTTGACTTCTAAATAAAATATGTAAAAACAGCAGCAAAACTGGCTCACACTTATTTAGTCATACTTTTTCGCTTGTTTCATGCTTGTTTCGCTTCCTTTCGCCATAAAATACTTATTACGCCGCAAAGAATGTTTACCTGTGTTAGTAGCGAGTGAGAGAATAGTGACGTCATTTGTTAAAACGAGAAAAGCACCTACGTTTATAGCAGTCTTTCCTACAACGCATACGCTACAGAAAATGTTGGCAAGTTAAATATACATGTTTATGTATAGGTGAAGAGTACATTGCAAGAGTCACGTTCGGGCAATATTTGCCGTATAAAATTCAGCACTGAGTCGGCTCTTCGTAATGTATACTCATCACATGTGCTGCTGGTGGATCTCGACCTGAAATACGGAGGTATTACTGCACACTTACAGAAAATTGGAGACATACGACTTTATTTATAAAATAAAAGCATGAGTAAGTTTAGTGATTTTAATATTTTAGTAGTTTTCAACTGATAACGTCATTTATGCAGATTTATCGTTAACCCTTAACTGCATCTGCGTGTTCAACTGACTTTTGGGGTATCAAATATAATGAAACTCAATACTTAATCACCATATTACACTTGAACATAAACACATAATCACAGTACCTAAACATAATTATCAATAAAAAACACAGACTACACATTTTTTTTATAAAATTTTCCATTTTATTTACTTGGATGATCATATTGTAACCATGTAAAAAAATACTATTAATTTGATTTAAAAAGCAAACTGCTCAACTGATTTTGGGACGATCTGAAAGAATATCCTTTCAATAAAAAAATCCAAATCAGTTCATAAATGATGGAATGCTTTGGTAACAAACATAAAAAAAACAACCAAATTGAGAACCCTTAACCCCCTCCCCCCTCTCCCCCGTCTCCGAACCCTCTTTTATTGAAGTCTGTAAAAAAAACGAAAATAAAACCACGATAATCTATGGAAGAATTTCACTAGCCGCCAGCTGGTTCCGTAATCAGATCCACGTCACCAAGTGTTTTTTTTTTTTTTATAGAATAAGTGGCAAACAAGCTACGGGCCACCTGATGGTAAGTGGTCACCGCTGCCTATAGACACCTACAATACTCGGGGCATTGTCAGTGCGTTGCCTACCTTTGAGTACTCTATTCACCCTTCGTTTGAAGCAGTCCAAATTATACTTCGGAGGAAAAACCGAAGGTGGTAAGCCATTCCACAACTTACAGGTGCGTGGCAGAAACAATCGATCAAATCGAACAGTGCGAGACTTCCACGCATCTATAATGTGCGGATGGCATTTCTGGCGATGGCGACCGGTTCGGTGGTAAAACCGGGATGGAGGGATAAGGTCAAAAAGTTCATCAGAGCATTCCCCGTTATAATATCTGTAGAACAAGCTGAGCGAACCAACGTCTCTGCGCAAGCTAAGCGGCTCCAACTTGCCAGATAGGTTCGGATCATCGACAAGTCTAACGGCTCTTCTCTGCAAGGAGTCAAGAGGATCAAGCTGGTACTTCGGTGCACCACTCCAGAGATGTGAGCAATACTCCATATGCGGCCGTACCTGCGCTTTATACAATAAAAGGCGCTGGTCCGGTGTGAAGTATCGCTTGGCTCTATTGAGTACACCGAGTTTTCTGGACGTTACCCCAGCTTTGCTCTTCAAGTGACTCCTAAACTGAACCTCGCTAGAAATGTCGACGCCCAAAATGCTGATGCTTGTCGACAAGGTGAGAGGAATGCCCTGAAAACAGGGTGCAACTGTGAATGGGCTTTTCTTAGTAGTGAAAGCGATAGCTTGCGTCTTAGTGGGATTGAACTGCACCAAATTTGTGTAATTATAGCACTTAAACAAACCAATTGAGCTCAAACTAGAGGGTTTTCCTAGTAGCCATTGAAGAGTTCCACCATCCATCTCCTGACCCTATTACCAGATAAGTTCGATGATACCAAATTATTGTTTTGGCATTCAGATTACATATACTTGTAAAGTCTCAAATTGATACGGCATTTAGACGTAGGAAAAAGTCGACGTCAAATCGTCAACGATTTGAATGACGTCATGTTTTTTTTTACAGATATCAAAAAAGGAAGAAGGTTCAATCCATTTTTTTATGTATTTTAAATTAACTAGGTATAGTTACAAGTTAAGCTAATATAAGCGAGTTAAAAAAAAAACCAAAGCCTGAAACTACTGTATATTGAGAGCGTGCACAGTAGCGCTGCTATAGGACTATTGAGGTGACAGAAAAGCGGTGAAATATGCGAGCGTAATATGGCAGTGTGAACATCCCTCAACCAATTACATTTTGTTCAATGCATAAGGTGCAACTCACTGTTTTCTGTGCAAGTGGGCACTGTTCTGTATTAGTTCTACACAATAATTATTACCCAACTGCCTAAGAAAGAGGGTAATGTGTTTCGAGTGTGCATGTATGTATGGTATATTTGTATTTTTTTGAACTTAGTATAATATTACTTCTTATAGAAACGATTTTGATGTGCGAGGTGTCATTAGATTTGTCTTCATACCCAGGTTGTCTTATGTGACATTTTGCAGTCGGATTTTTCGTTTTTCTTTTAGAATTAAACATGCACACATGCACACATGAACCCTTATTAAAAGCAGAACATCACACTTGGACAGTAAGCGATTGGGAGAAAAAGTAAAATGTGGTTTTGTGAATAGAACCTACTATAGTTCCTTTAAAAAAACAACTTGTGTTGGGCTACAAAAAGCTTACTGAAGATACGAACGCATCACTTCATAACCAAAAACTTGGCTTAAACCAAAACTGGTGTATTTAAAAAGCATAATCCGGTATACTCAGCAAAATGAAGACAAAGTGACGCTGAACACTGTACGAAATTCCCGCACAAATATTGTAACAACGCGTGCTGTGAATTAGCTGCGCAACGTGCAGAGTTCATAATAACTTTCTGAATCTCGTCTGCGCAACACTTCGTGTGGCCACTGTGGAAATATGCTAAATGGGTAACATCACATCTTTATTTCACGAGATACAGGAACAAAAAAAATTGCTTCAGCGCAAGGAACAAATCGTTTATATGAATATAAGCACCTAATCGGTGGAAAATTACGTAAGTATTACGAAATTTCATCTAAGAAATAGTTTGCGTTTTTTGTGAGTCCTATTTAAAAGAAAAAAACAATAAAAAATCAAATTCGCCTTAGTCCATTTAAAGATTCGCATCTAGCCTGTTCTGCTGTCTAATCTTGGCAACAATGCAATACATGCGATATTGTTTTTGTCCGCTGTGCACCTATATCAATTCGAATTATGCGAAGCAAAAAAAATTAGAGGTCTGAGAGCAAAACTATCATATTATCATAATCAGTAAATCCTGGAATTACCTTCTTGGTGGCACCATGCGCTTCTTCTTGCTAAAAATGCTCAGTGTGCTCACTGCGTTGGAGTCTGTTTTATAAGATAAACACGTTTGACCTGCGATTTTAAAATCTTGTAATCCTACTGCTAAGTCTGGCACAAAAATTAAGTCGGCATGGCGGTTTGTAAATAATGTTTTCCACATTTTTATAGCTAAAACGTGACTATGACCCAACATTTTTCATAGAGAAAAAGAATCGCTGACTACAAAAAATCTAAAGAATTAAGCAACATTTAACTATTAAACACAAATAAATACTAGGTACCAGTTGGTGGCAAAACATTTTAAAAATGTACTGCTATATATACCTACATTGTTCAACCTGTGTGTTTTATACATTAATGAAATTATGTTTATTATCACTTTCAGATGAATTTTTAGTCAAAGTAAAAAGAAAAGGTATTTAAAATAATGTAGCGTGTCTCGCTAAAGGATCTGCATATTGTGTTCTATTACATATTTAGTTGGTGTAGTTTACGCTTCAAAGGTTTATAATTGAGTTAGGCACATGAGTTCAATGGAAAGGTCAATTCTAGTCTATAGATATTTTTGAATTCGTAGCAAGTTACAAAATTCTGTTTCCGGGGCGATCTAATCTGCCCCCGACAAATACCCCTTCCATCATTCACACGGCCACCTGTTCTGAATTATGTATTACAGGCGCCTGCCGGGCTGAGGCCCGCGGATTAAGACCAAATTAAATTACAGAGTCCCCTACGGAATTTGTTTAACAAAGACACTGATAATACCTGGATTTAGCCATTGGCATATACACTCTATTATGTTTAAATAATTTACAGAAAAAAATATGTACGAATTTAAATCCTGAAATATACATGTTAGTTTTGGCGCACTAGCAAGCTAAAGTGCCAGTGGGCCGGACATATATGTTGCAGAATCGATAGCCATTGGGGTGGACGTGTTTTAGAGCGGAGACAGCGAAAAGGCAAATGTAGCATGGAGCACCCTAAGTAACATGTAAAATGCTCGATGAAGTGACGCTATACGGAAGGCATGAAGTGGCTGCATGAAGAAGAACAGCCGGGAACCAGGAAGTGTGAAAAGGCCCACATCTAAGGCTGATTACAAAAGAGATTCACACGTGTATACAGGTGTAAAGGAAACGCTCCCGAAAATGAACTGGTGATTTGGTCACCAACTTTACTGGTGAGTGGTAATACGATACTACAAAAAAAGCCATTTTATATTAACTTAATGTTCACAATGTAAAGGAAATAAAATATCAGCTGACGCTAGAATTCAACGAATGACTTGCGCTGCGCGCAGCGCACGTTCGTACGCTTTAACATTGCTTGTTTACGAAATTCTAAACCATAAAAACAACACAAAAATAACAAGTACAAGACAAACAGTTATTGGTATTCGATTGTGTTTAGATAGTATAACAGTAGCGTTATGGCTTCGCGAGCGTTTCTCTTACACTGAGTATAAAACTAGCCTTTCTTGTTTCACGTGCAGCTCTGTAGCTCTATTCCAAATGTCCATAACTTGTACTTCCACACAAACTAAGTACATTAACAACTTTTCGCCGCCGACCCCAACTTGCTATTAGCTACACGGGCAAGATAAACACAGGGTGAGTTTACAAACTTGCCGCTCTGCATACGTAGGCTTAGTGCTACGAGCTACGGGCTACGGCACTACGGAGCTACAGGACGGTCTACACAAGAACTTTGAACAGCGGTACAAATCTTTACGAGTATTTTCAGGCATTTGATATTTGTTTCTGTCCCTATTATCTCAATGAGTTGGACACGATAATGATGGAGACAAAACATTATCGATTAATGTAGAATTAACTTGCCATTAAATGTCCTGGTGCTTTATATTTACTGTTTGATAGATCGAAAAGCTTCAAAATTATAATTGGTCTTTCAAATTAATAAATAACAAAAAGTTATAACCTTTTGTAATTTTAAGACAGAGTACCGCTTTTGATTTTGCTAATTGGAGTGATATAAGGCTGGACCATAGACGTTATAAACCATAAGGTTTTATAACGGCCTTGTACTGATCTTTTTACGAGTTTTTATTTAACTTGCCTTTTAAGTTTGGGTCAAATCTTGCAACTGAATTTTAAAACAGTTATTTCCAACCGATTGAGCTGACAATTTTCATACACATTTAGTTTGGATGACAATGCATGTTTAGCTAAATGTCATCATTCTAAATCCAATATGGCGGACTCTCAAAGATGACAGACCAGTTATTTTTTATGCAACCCCGTGATATGGGTATCAAATGAAAGGGCTTGCCGAGAAGAATACGAAAAACAAAATGACGTCACAAAAAATTTAATATGGCGGATGCCTAAAAGTTTGGTTTTGTTAAGTTGTTATTAGTTAAAGTTTAACTGATATTTTTATTGGGTTAAGGAGAACCATAATAGAAATTCATTGTCAATTATTCTTTTCCAAGTTTTTCCAAAATTGGATAAGTAGTTTAAAAAAAATTACAAGTACGTATGAAACCTCAGCTTTATAACAAACTTAATATTTATACTATCACGTTAGTAGTTTAACCGGTGTTAGATTGAAAAGATATTTTTGTGGAAGTAAATTGGTGAATAAAGTTTTTTAACATGAGTTATAGACCACATCACGTCCGCTCGTATAAAACAAATAAAAGGCACAATTCCAAATCCATACTGACATAACAACCTTATCCCATTTTACAAATCGTTAAGAAAAATAAGCCGAAATAAAACCCCATAATATTACTTGGTGGTAATAAAATGGCCGGATTTTTATAACACATTGTGGCGTAAATCCGACCACCTGGCTGTGAGTTACGACGTGTCCACGTTTACAATGTAACACGGAATTAAACCACCCGCTGGCCGCTGGTCGCCCTATCTAGGGTTATATTAATAAGCAGAAAAGCTTGAAAAAAAAAAACTTTTTACCCGACGACGCAAAGCCAAAAAGAGGTTATTTGTACATTAAAATTGAACACTTCTAACGGATTTTGTCGCGTGTAAACATTATTTTAATTTTCGACGTCAAATACGTTGCGGCGTGCTTAGATCACAGGTAGACTAGTTGAAGCATGTCAATAGAAATGTTATGAAATTATTTAAAAAGGAGCGACAATGCCAACCATCCTTTAATAAATCTTATTAATTTTAAACATTAATAAAGTTTTATTATTGAAACTGACGTGTTTTTACACATTTTATTTATATTACACGGGAATTACTCACGTAAGATTAAGCCGGCTACTCCGACTATAGTTTCAACTGCATTAGACGGTCTTTTTCAATGTGAATGCACGCGCGCGGCTGCGTCTCGCTTTGCACTGACGCAGCATTTTTTCGCTTTGGCTTAATCTTACGTGAGTAATTCGCGTGTAATATAAATAAAATTAATAAAGTTACTTTTAATTATTAATACTTTTCAATTAATTTTTATTAATCGACATAGAGCTTATAAAGCCCCTATAAAATTGTTATTTGGTGGCGTAGAGCGCTAAATCCTTACGCGTGGCTGTAAATCACCTCAGTGGCGCCCTGCTGCGGACTAAATTAAATTAAGTACCTCTGGAATATTCTATTAAACAATGAACACTCACCTTGTACTTAGTAGCTTTTTTAAATAGAGAATAGGTTTACTTTGGCACCAACTCACCTGATGGAAAGTGATGTTGTGCTGAAGATAAAGCTCGTAGACCTAGAAGGTTCTTATTCACTCTGGCTTTGAAGACCTCGAAGTTTTCAGGAAACAAGAACGTTGGCAAAGCATTCTAGTCCCGCGTAGTTCGCGTTAAGGAGGTAGAAGAATGTCATGTCATGCTTATGTAAATTTTCTACGTACTATCACGTGTCGTAATTAGGTATTATTAAGTACATATACATTTAATGGTAGTGGAGCTATACGCCTAAATACGTTAGTGTAGCAGCATACAATATAGGCGTTAGGTATGTTAAAAATGTGGGCCGGAGCGGAGTTGAGATACACTAAGTTAATAAACACCTAATTGTCGCCAAGGTTTATATAGTGCTCTGGAACATAGTAACAATTCTAGAGTTCCTGAAAAAACATCACTGAAGTCACATTTTTTAAAATTGACAATTAGGCTCGCTTTTAACCGCCATCACGTGATGTTAAGCGATGATGCGGTCTACGATGGAGCACGCTTGCCTAGAAGAAATCAATACGTTTTCTTTGCTTATATAAACTTTACATTTTACTTAAATCCAAACACCGGTTATTCGTTTGAAAATAATGAAATCGCGTGACGTTCGTGTCATATTCGATGTGAGTGATATTTGCTGGTACACATAAAAACCCTTTTAACGATAAATACCGGTATTGCGTGCGCCGTACCGTTCGTGATCGGAAACTTTGTTCTATTTCGGTGCACTACCTACCTGGCATTTTTTAAAACTAATCACCAGATTTGAGAAATGTGGTACTATAATGTTTTATTATACGCCATTACTGAAATTACGTCGTGACTCGTAAATAATTTGGTATAACTTATAATTTTAGTAAACGTGGGCCATTTGGCCATTACATTAATGCGGGTTTCTTTAGCTTGCTAGTTACGTACCTGCTCGTATGTTAATATTTCGATAAAAAACTAGCTTACCCTGTCGAGTTTGGATTTATGTTCCCAAGAACTTTGGTCTTCTCTATCTCTATCTCTTCTCTATCTCTACATAGTATAAATGAAAGTCGCTTTCCGCGTCTGTCTGTCTGTATGGCCGCTAACTCCTCCTAAACCATGCAACGGATGTTGATGCGGTTTTCACCAACAGTTAGATACATTTTGCCGAAAGGTTTATATACATAACTAGCGACCCGCCCCGGCTTCGCACGTAAATTACACCCGTGCGAAGCCGGGCGGGCGGGTCGCTAATCTATACAGTATTATAAAGAGGAAAGATTTGTATGTAAGTATTAAAAAAAGTACTGCCGCATTTAAAAATTCTTTCACCATTTGAATGCTACATTATCACTGATTAATATAGGCTATTTTAATAGGCTATATCACTATACCCGTGCGGAACCGGGGCGGACCGCTAGTAGATGATAAATTCAATGGCGGATGCCTCTATATGGCGGACAAATTGTTATTATCTACCATCATGATATGGGTATCGAATGAAAGTAGTTACGGAAAAGAATACGAAAAAGCGTGTTTTAAAGTTTTAATTTAAATTAGTAAAATATATTAACGGCTTATTATCCGAGTCGCGTAGGCAACAAAACGCTCCCTCAGCCCCCGCCAAGTTATAGCGACGATGTATTTTGCCACGCAAGAGTCAGGACGCTCGCGGGGGGAGTGTAACGACAAAAACGAACATAGGTCCGACCTCGATGACGCCTGGCGCGGTACTGAACGCGGCGCGCGCAAATTCTCGCGACTTTTTTACGCTTTTAATTTCACTAAAAAACGAAACTATTCACTATCAAAAATCTATCCAAATAAAAAAGTGTAAAAAAATTGCCTTTCAGTACATGCAATTTCCAGGTTCCAGTGGATGCAAAAGGCAGGCTGTCGTTCAGTGTGGAGGTTAAAGGGGGAGGCCTATGTTCAGCAGTGGACGTCTTCTGGCTGATGATGATGATGATGAATTTCCAGGTTGTTACGAGCTTTCATTAGACCATAAAACGAAAAAAATAAACTAAATCGACTTTGTTTCAGATTTTTTTTAATCGAGGAAGTTTATTCTAAATAAATAATAAACTCAAACACAGATGTATTTGTGACATGGATTTTTTTCCCGCTCAAATATTGTAATTTAACTGAATAAAATTTATTTAAAACCGTCAAATTTGGTATACGAGGCCGTTAAAAGACGTCTGTGTTATGCAACGTCTGTGGCCCTGAAGCTGTATTAGGGAAACAGGAACCGCATTATTGAAAAGTCCACTCCGCAGTGTATACTGTAACTATAACGACGATATTCGCAGTACATAACGCGGCAGAGCTCAGTCGTTTGCAATTAGTTTTTACTGCCGGTAATTAGGGAGGGCCGATTGCGCACAGCTCGCTGCCTCCATCGGGGGACTTGCGAAACTTTCGATCTGTCAGCTGCATTAAATATTAGATCCTGTTTTGGGACTTTAAATATGCGGGGGTGGCGTTCTTTGTAGGTTTTTTTGGTTTCAGTGAGCTGAAATTGCGGGGACATCGAAGGATTTCTCAAATACTTTAAAACTATCCTGATTATTTGTTCTATAAAAAGTCGTTTGTCTGAAATATCTAATTCTAGAATATGCCGCTCAGCCCATATGAATGTGTCGTGTATGTGTTTACTTAATAGATTTGCAATGCAAGTACCTTTCTTTATCGATCGTCATATTCGATAAATGCCATAGAATCGATCATAGCGAGTGCTGATCAAATGGCATTTTATCGGATTTGACGATCGATAAAGAACGGTACTTGCACTGCAGAGGGTATACTTCGGTCGAACTCTGCAGAGTTCCTCAGCAAAACAATCTGTAATCGACCATATTATGATGAAAATAAATTAAGTATTTTATAATTATGTTATTCAAGACAGGTTTGAGAGGTTAATTTCGAATTGTTTTTTACTGAGAAACTTTGCAGGGTTGCATCATTTTAATGGAAGTTATTGTCACATCAAGTTTGTATGTGAATATTTATTCTGTATGTTTATCCTCTCTCAACTCTCTAACGGCTGAATAGATATGAATAATATTTTGGTATGAAGGTAGTTTGTACCCTGGATTAACACATAGGCTGGTAAGATATTCCGGTAATATAAATAAACAGGAACCGTTTATCCCGGTAAGATAAACGTTTCCTAAATAATAACGGGTGAAAACACGGGGCACAGCTAGTGAATTAAATAAATAATAATAATAAATAATTATTCGAGATTTATTTTGCACACACGGTCATCTGACCCCAAACTAAGCAAAGCTTGTAATATGGCTGCAAGAGACTATTATACATACATATATATTTTAAAATACATGCTTTAATAAATATTAACACCCAGATATAGAACAAACACAAATTTTCATTACATAAATGGTTGTCCTAAGTGGGAATCGAACCCACGCCCCCAAGCGCAGAAGGCAGGTTCAGGTCCAGGCAACTGGACGAGCGGGCTATCTATAAATAAAAATAAGTAACATTTCTAACGATTCCTAGCTCTACGCATATTTCCCAGGCAAGTACCAAAAAATAAAAGTTGCCGTCATCGCCACATGCGAATTGGAATTAGCAATACTCTGATATCGAGAAGGAAACTATATTTGCGATGGAAATTACACCTTATTGGTATTGTGTATTGAGTAGATTTTATTACATTTGTGCTAGCTTGGTTATTCGATTAAAACGGAAACAGATGCTGTAGGAACACGGATTGCTGATTCCCACGTATCTGTTAATTAATTATCAGATTTAGATATATACTTTTTAGGTGTTACTATTTTTTGTATTTAGCAACCAAATTACAAATCTACCCCTATTATCTATATGTCAAAAATTTATTATTATTTATATTTATTAATCGCGAGTCATTCGGTTTATTATAGCACCGCTGTTCTATCTAGAACATAGATCAGCGGTGCTTTAAAAAAACGCTTGCGTTTGGCCTCCTATAACGAACCGATTGACTCGCGATTAATAAATATCATCATCATCATTTCAGCCGTAGGACGTCCACTGCTCGACATAGGCCTCCCCCATCGATCTCTAAAAGGGCCGGTTGGAAGCGTGGTTTGGTGGAATAAATATAAATAATAATAATATATGTTGGCATGAGACATAAAAGGCAGGCCTTCCCTCATACCATAGATCAGCTCAACACCATCAAAAACTCACCACAATAGCCATTTATTTTTTATTTTATACTGCGCAATAGTTTCACATACCCTTTAATACATTTTATTTTCAACAAGGCCTCATGGTGTTGGCTTCAGCCCCACCAATGCCTCTCAAAAGTCCGGGCTAGACCCAAGAGAAAAAAACAAATATGTAATATGTTATATAATACATAGTATACAAAACTAGGTATTGTATATTTATGCACCTTGTTAACATAACATAACACCTCGTTTTGTATTAGCATTTCACTATGGAACACAAATCCAACTATTACAACAAGAGAAGGGGGTTTTCTTCATTTCTGTGCTTTTTCCCACATAAAAGAGGACAGTTTTCGTTCTTTTCGTTGCTTTTTTCTGACTAATCGCAACGACCTTGATTTAAATTGTATCATGAAGAAGGTCATAAAATACGTACAACTGGGACGCAGCTAGCAATCGCGTTATAGATATGGCTCTACAAAGTCATGTAGGTCGCAGCGATGTTGAAAAGACAGGAAAATTCAGCTCAACGGTGTTTGTTGCATTTGCTTGCATTTGAGTCTCGTGGAAGAAAATATTTTTCTGCAAAGATTTTCCGCGTAATCTCTTTAAAACGCCGAGCCGTGTTTCGAGTCTTCGTAAGCTAAATAATTAAAGGGTAAGCGCACTTTTGCATAGGGTAGGTGTAATGTTATTCATGATACAAAGCGAGGCGGCGCAGCGTAGCCGGACGTGACGTCACGTGGCTACCTACGTGCAAAGTAGTATCTACAAACGTACTAGTAGAAACTCTGCAAGAGAGCGGTTACTTTAACGTTACAGCGTTTTTATGAACAAAATAATCAATGCTTAGATTAGTTGTTTAATATACATTTGAATCATTCCTTGCTAATCAATTCCTTACTACGTGTCGTCATTGTGACTGTTGTGAAGGAGGTTTTATTTTATTTAAGTTTTTATCACATACATCACATCATCAGCCAGTAAAAGTCCACTGCTGAACAAAGACCTCTTATGGCCATAGTCCCCACGCTTGGCATGCAATTTGGGGATCGCAGTTCACTGTAAAATCTTTTAAGTTTTGGCTATTAATAATACTAATAGAATTTCGGCAATATGATGATAACGACTTAGTTCACTAATATCTCTATGTATCGGAAATGAACTAAACTCAATTCGTTCCGATATAATACAGATATCAGTAAACTTATCAGTATTGCGATGGTGCCCACTCCAAGTGACTCAATATCACAATAACTGACCATCCATCAGAAACAGCTTCCGTGAAGGCTTACAAGTTCAGCTACTGCCAAATACACGTAGTGTGATTACGTGCGGGCGCTTTCCACACACTACTTGATATTCGCGCGCGCACCGCACCACATTTCACTCGGCACCGGCTGCTCTTTGGATCTTGAACTTTGTTATTTCACGTACCCTTTTTCTTCCTGGCAACATCCTCCGCTATGCAGCAGAATTTTAAATAATTTAATCTCATCGCTACAGTCGGTCGCTAAATGTCATAAAAAGATAGCAAAGCTACGCACTTTCTGAAAAAAGGTTGCCTTTTACAAAGCTTTCAACCTGCAATGCTAGCGATTTTCTTTTTAAGATTTCTAGCGGAAATACTGAAAGTCTTGGTGTGGAATGAAATAGAATAAAATAAAATTATCAACACATGTCATATACCTACATAGGTACATTGGTGTGTCCACTTTCTAATGCCAGGCTGGCTAGTTGCTACCCTCTATATAGTTCAGAATCTATCGCTAAGTACTTAAAAGTTTATTTCGTCATCATCGATTGAGAGTTAGTTTCCATTCCAGACTAGGCATGTTTACCATCTTCGACCCATCGTCATTTAACAACATTCTAGCCAATCAATCTTTAAAAAAAAAACACTGTCTACGCAATCGCGTAGTGCGTCGTAGCATGCTGCAATGCTACGAGTCGTAGCATTTAGCGTCGTAGTAAGGTTAGTATCATACATACTTCATACTAATATTATAAATGCGAAAAGTTGGTGGTTTGTTAGTTTATTGGTTTTTGTTACTCTTTCACGCAGCAACAGAGCAACGGATCAACCTGATTTTTTGCATGGGTATAGTTCAATGGACGGATGCTGTTTTTTATTAACATCATCATCATTTTTCATCACTACGCGGGAGAAACCGCGGGGCGCAGCTAGTTAGAAATAAACCAGCCAAGTCACTTTATTATCAGGTAAGTTGGTGGCCGAACGTAGATCTATATTTTTTTTTTTAAACACACTCGCTCACTGAGGGTTCCGTACCACCACATAAGATACAAAAACTCAAAATAGATATTTTTAAATTCTAATTTGGCTGATTTCTCAAGAAAATAAAATAAATATTCGGGACATTTTTGCAAACACGATCATCTGACCCCAAACTAAGCAATGCTTATGATATGGCTGCCAGAGACTGATATACAGACATAAATAGTTTAAATAAATACATAAAATAAATATTCGGGACATTTTTTCACACACGGTCACCTGACCCCAAACTAAGCAAAGCTTGTATTATGGCTGCCAGAGACTGATATACATGCATATATAGGTTTAAATACATACTTAAATAGATATTAACAACCAGATATAGAACAAACACAAATGTTAATTACATAAAATTTATGTAATTAACATTTGTGTTTGTTCTATATCTGGTTGATGTTTGTCCTACATAAATAGATATTAACATCCAGATATAGAACAAACACACAACAAAGTGGCCTCGTACGCGGTGATGGTAAAAGACCGGACGGTATGACGTTGATTCCTTGGAAGATGGGGCGGCCATTAGTATGGGACGCTACTTGCGTTGATACCCTTGCACCGTCTCATCTTCCTAGAACGCAAAATAAGGCTGGTACAGCAGCTGAATCTGCAGAAAGCCTCAAAAGGCGCAAATATAGCAACCTAGACAGTGGGTATATATTTGAGCCTTTTGGGGTCGAAACTTTAGGCCCGTGGGGACCGGGCGCTAAAAATATTTTTAAAGATTTATCAAATCGTCTGGTCGAAGCATCTCGCGACCAAAATGCTGGCCGATATCTTGCACAGCGTATAAGCATTGCAATTCAACGCGGCAATGCAGCCAGCATTTTGGGTACGATGCCTGCTGGCAGCGGATTATTAGATTAGTTTAGTTTTATATATTAGTATTAGTTTGTAATTTTTCAAGTAGTTTTTAGTTGTTTATATTTTATGTTTACATATATTTTTTACTTAAGTAATACTGCTATAGAAACTAACCGCAATAAAATTTCAATTAACTTTGTTAAAATAGATTGAATAGGTTATATTTATTAAAAGTTGTATACTATGTATGTATAGATATACTAAAAAAAAAAAAAAAAAAAAAAAAAAAAAAGAACAAACACAGATGTTCATCACATAAATGTTTGTCCTAGGTGGGAATCGAATACACGCCCCACGCTCAGAAGGTAGGTAGGTAAATAAACACGATTTCAATAAAACCCTAATCTACTTAAATTGTCATTTACTAAAGTAAAATAGTGGACGTTTTCTACCTGATGATGATGATAGTAATAGGGTCTCATTTGCACCCTTTCAGTATGGAACCCTAAAAAGTGAAAAAAAAATATACTTTGACTTTGATATTCAAATCCAGGAATTTTTTATAGGGTTCCATAATAAATTAAGGAACCCTAGTTAGTTATGTAGTTAGATAGTTTTGCTATGTCTGACTGTCCGTCCGTCTCTATGTCACGGAACGCATTAGCTACGGAACCCTACCAAAAGTGTGTCACAACACGCACTTGACAATTTATTACCTAGCTATCGATATCCAATAAAGCAATATTTATCTGTTAAATAGAGCACGTGCTTCTAATGATTGGTCTAGCCAGCAATAATTAAAACAAGCCGACGCGGGGGCAGTCGCCGACGCTGAAAACCGAACATGTAAACAAAGCTTGCCCGGGGCTGCCAGTTAACCCCAATTTTGCCGACCGCATCCTAGCTTTCTGATTTTTTTAGTTTCAACTTGATTTGTGTTGCCGCTGCTGACTCGACTCGCTATGAATTTAAAACTGAGATAAATTCTGACCGGCTAAGCCCTGTTTTTGCCATGGGATGCTCAACTTTTATGCATGATTTGGTTGTTGTTTTATTTTTGTGTTGTTGACGAAGGTTTCATTTTGTCGAGTGTCAATGACCGTTTTCTATGGAGCAGCAGATTTTTTTCGCGGTTTCGTACAATGACCTCCATTCGGCTTAGTTCCAGTCTATATGCGTAGCCCTGTAATTATGTATACGTATTTTTAGACTATTGGTTCACGCGTTGAAAGCCTACAATGTGGTATCTACCTACTTATTTAATTCTAAACTACTAGGTATACAATAGACACTAAAACTAGTGCCCAAATCCACAAGGACCTAAGTCCATAGAACGCCTACAGCACTAAGAATAATGTAGGTTAAATATTCTCCCGTCAGGTGGCAACATTCGCACGGTGTAACGTGTAACTGTACAGTACCATAAAATTATCTGTACAGTAGAGTGGAGGAGTCACTATCATATTTTTTGAACAAAACTGACAGCTATCTGCTGAAAATTTTCAGTTCCAACATTTGGCCAACTCTACAGATAAGTTGGTGAGTCTGTAATTAGCGGGCCAATTGGGGCGAGCGTAGTTTTCGCCTTTATGACGTGTTGCCATACGTCGCCTTTTGATGTACTCTCTGTTACCAGGATGATTTATCGCCGGCCGTACCCTTTGGCCTCTTTTCAAAACTTCACAGCTAAAATAGGTGGCTTGTTAACTGTGGCTTTGTGGAAATGTGAAGGGTTAATGTTTTAGTGTCGAACTAAGAGAAATAATACTAGGTACATAGATATACGTATATTGAGCTATGCATTGTTAAGGTCTCTATCTTTATTATTATACGTATGCATACAGATACGTATACTTACCTATGACCTACTTATTTATGATTCTAAATAAGTAAGAAACAAAAGCCGTGCACTACACTATATGCGAACCATTATTTATTTCCTACTAACCTAGGTAGATTCACGTGTATTGATCAAATACTTTCAAAGTAAGTTACCGATCTCAGCGACTCGCTCGTAACAAAGTAATAGATGTCAAAGAGTCCTAAATCAGCCCCAAACGCTTGGGATTGTTCTTGTCTCAGCACGCAAATAAAGATTTACGAACTCGAAGCTGTTTGACTTAAATGCCTGTAAATTTTGTAGGAGCAGCCTTCTCCGCGCATGGTTCGTTATGTAAAGAGGGCAGGCGTTCCTGTAACACGCGCCACGATCTACAACATAAGCGTTATAAAAAATTCAACACGATCTCAATTCCGTTTTTCAGTCCACGACCCTTTTTTACGATACGTTGACTATTAATGCGGTAGTTTTATTTCCATAAGCTTTGCGGAAAAATGGCCAACGTATTGTATGAAGTTCCCGCCAGGTGTGCCTAGCTACCTACAGTAGGTACGTAGGTATAGGTACTCATATCAATTTCGGAAGCTGTGTCGGTACATACCTAACTTTATTTTATCTTTACTTATTTTATAAATATACATACATACGTAAATAAACATACGAGTGCTGACTAAAAATCGCGAATAAGCAGGGGAAATCCACTAATATGA
Source organism: Agriopis marginaria (assembly GCA_932305915.1). NCBI lineage: Eukaryota > Metazoa > Arthropoda > Insecta > Lepidoptera > Geometridae > Agriopis > Agriopis marginaria. The sequence goes on from OW029926.1 coordinate 8,157,848, forward strand.
GTAGGTAGTAGGTAAGTACCTAAGTAGGAACAGACACTGTTTATTCGCGATTTAATATCGATTAGGTACGAATGAATACATTCCTCCGCGTTCTGTATTTAATCCAATGACGCAATTTTTCGAATCAATACGACAAAATTCGTGTAATTTTACCAAGAAATAATCAAACAGAATGAGAACGCCGTCTTTCTTTCATGTGGCAACAATTTTGAGAAGCATCTGGGATATGTCTTTCACATGTCGAAGCGACTGAAATGATACGGGATCCACGGGATCAACGCGCTGTTCACTCTAGTAGAAATGTATCACGTAGATATAAATAAAATATTGTAGGTAGTTACGCTAAAATCGGACAGTTACCTACCTATTGATATTCCGATTTTGGTGGAGGTACTCTTTACAAATGTAAAAAATACTTGGTATAGGTATAGGTACCTAATACAAGTAGGTATAGGTACTTACATATCTTGCATAAAATAAATGTTATTTGAGATCACAAGAGTAATTTGTACAAAGATATCATTTCCAAAGCTTTGGACTTTCGCTGTCTTTTCTCACATCCTCGCCCACTTTCAAAGACATCAAAATGTCGTCGGCAATATGGTGCAGTCATTTCAATTCAATCTATTGCACATCCGACGCCATTACACTGATTAGAACCAGACGGTATTTCAAGATATTTTGTATCGGAGCCAACAAAATTCCTGTCAAACTCGAGCAGTAAAGTAGCGAGTTAATATTGGGCAACTGCATACATTGTGGCTTATTTGTAGGAAGCTTTAACATAGCTTTTGGTTGGCTCCTTGTGCGCCCGCTAAAGTTTTACAATAAAATGTTTGATGCGGCTCTCCAGTTATTTTACATCTTTCCTTCCCAACATGGGCGCAGCTGTGACACCTCTTTTAAAAAGCTTAAAATAGGAGATTTTTTTTTCACTATGAAACTGCTCTGACAATACTGGCTACGCTATAATAGCAATATCGACGTTATGTAATAGGGTGAGTTCTGTGGCAAAGTCTATACGATTGATCTACAGAAAATAATTTTATTTTATTTGAAACAGCTGATATTAAAACATATCTTCCATGCCCGACCTCCATTGTTCGATAGTATTTTCAACAATTAATTTAAATTCAATAGCCTTGTTTCAAAGCGAAACGACACCCCCAAACTCAAATTACAGATCAGTAGCTTTGTGCTAACAATGTGTTGTAATGGCTTTTATTGATCGGCCCTTTGGGTATCAAGAACAAAGAACATGTTGTGCAACTTCTTTACACTTGGAATTGAAAGATAACAATACATTCAGGTTTTGTATTGTGTCGAATAGCTGGGATTGTTGATTCTCTTATTTCTGACGACATGCAAAATACTAAGTGAAAAATTATTGCATACTCGCGGTTCTCCTTATAACATCAGCTATCTGCCCTCATAATAGGTGCAGCCGTTTCGGCCTCCATAGCGTACATACATACACACATCACCTTTTATATATATATAGAAGAAAACTATGTGTACAATCGTAAAGTAATTTATGCTAAAGTCTCAGCAGTTTTTCCTAGAGGACGTTAACAACCTAGTTAATACTTGAAGCATTTTGTGTAAGATAAAATCCAGAGGGACGTGGAGTGCGCCTGCACATATTGAAAATATTTCTTAAAGAATATACAGCCTTACTTAAACTTATGTTAATCAATGTTTAAAAATTCATTATCATTTTCACGTGTGTCCATTTCCGTCAGCTAAGTGTTAGGAGCTATTTTAAGCATTATTTAACTTAAGTGTCGCATTGCAAGATCGTGGCTGCATGGGAAGACTGATGATATTGAAGTCCCATCGCGTACCACCGTCTTACCAACCACGACCACTGGGCTGAGAGTATCCGACTAAAAAGTAGACTTAAGTAACGATGATAGGTAAGGCCAATAGTGTTCAAGCCTGTCATATTCCCACTGCTGGGACTCAGGCCTTCTTCCAGAGAGAGAGAGAGAGAGAGAGAGAGAGAGAGAGAGAGAGAGAGAGAGAGAGAGAGAGAGAGAGAGAGAGGATGGTCCCTAATTTACCATGCTTGCCCAGTGCATGTTGGTGAATGTCATATATACCTGTTTGAACTTTTGAGGTTCTGGGACATACAGGTTTCCTCACGATTTTTTCCTTCACTGTTTTTGAGCCATGTCATCGAAACGCACGTAATTTATTTAAGTACTAAATAAATCAGTGGTGGGCCGAGGATCGAACACGGTGCCGTCAGATTGCAAAACGCACATGCTACCGGTTGGCCACCATCTCGCTTTTATTTGTTAGTACAAGGAACATAATATACTTACTTGTAATTATTGCCAGGCTAAGTGCTTGACCACAATATGTCCCATTCTGTGACCTAATGTAACCTTTCCTTACCAACATACTGTCTTTACGAAATCAAAGGGCACCTATTTCTAGACCGTAGGTGTGGGTGGAGGTTAACACTAGTTTTACGGTGGTATTAATTCGTAATACTAAACCCAACTTTACAGGCAAACCCCAATTAAGACCTAGCTGCTCGTAGTTTAGTTCGTGTTCTTACAGTAAGGAAACTAGGTAATCCCCCGAGTAAGTTCTTTTAAAGTTGAATCTCTAGTGTAAAATAATACAGCATTGCAGTACGCTAAAATGCTCACGTAGTTGTGCCTAATATAAAGTAATGCCCCGATCCAATAAAACCAGATGTCTATATAGGACTGAATAAATATTTTGTCGATTTATACGTACGTGCAAAATTTTATCTGCAGTTAGGTACTTATATAAGATACTTACCTACTTAATTGTTAAAACCATAATTTTCTTCTTCTACACTCCTCGCAGTTCTAACACGACGGCACCCAATTATTCTTCTCCTGCTCTTTTATCCGCCTCACACGTTGAACGATTCTTCAGATCCTAAGCTGATACAAGATTGACTATTCGTCTCAATTCTCAATTTTCTGTAGAGTCAGATCTCAGGTACTTACTTTCCAGTCTAAAACTAAAACCGAAATAAACTGAAGACAGGAATAAACAGCCAGCTAGCTCAGCCGGCAGCTAGTTAGTCTTAAATCTTTCGAGTAAACAAGATTAGATTTGAATTAAAAATGATTTATTAGTTTAAAGCTTTCATACATATTCTCATTAGAAACAATGTGTATGTGGCATTAATGATGCTTCGCTAATTCGGTCGAAGCTTCGAACCGGGTCAGAGGAGTTTTAACTTAACTCAAAATAATTACTGCTTCCACCCGTGTATTGTGCGCCTAAGATTAAGTTACCATCATAAGTTAAGCCTGCCTTACTTATTAACCTAATGATCTCAGCGGGTATGGGTATTTCAGTAATTGAAATTACGTAGATACGACGTATAGATCTTTCTGTTGTTGAGTATCTCACTATCCTATATTAAGAAACGACAGTGTCATGTATCTGCAGTACAATCAACCACCATCAATTGAACTAATGAGACACAAAAGTCTCACTAGTACAGTCAATGGAACTCATAATTTGTACTAATGGGTATAGATGGTCTATTCCAGGCCAAGTGAACAGATAGTGTAAAAATACCATTGACCTTGTAGTATCTGTCCGCTATAGGCTCAAACATCAATACAAAGTGGATAATCTTTTATATTAAACTTAATCATCATCATTAACAACTACAAGACGTCCACTGCTGAACACATTCCCCCCCTTAAAACTCCACAAGTCCATACTGAACGACAGCCTGCCATCTGTATCCACTGTATGCCCGCGTCTATCACGATGTCTCTCTATAATAACTTATTCCTTATTAAAATAGAAGGTTACTAGGTGTTCTATGTTATTTTATTTATTTTACCGGGATCTTATGAAATGGTTCATATCTAATGGAAATTGGCATTAAAATGAACAAACCTTCAATATTTTCACAATATTTTATTCCCAATCTTTGGACCCTAAATGCTTTAAACTAACAAAATACAACATTGCATCGATAATAACATGAAATATACAACCACAGGTTTAATGATGATTAAACTAGGCATGTTCTGTTTGTAAACATATACCTACCCAAATGGTGGCATTTAGGTATCGTGTAACCGGAATTAAAATTGCACACAACGTTTCATATTATTATACGTATGCTGATATAGTTATCACCTAAGTATATCTACAAAGCAAAGATCAAAAGCTAATTAATCTAATTGAACTATCCTAGACAACAACTAATTGGTAACCTTACAAAAGTTACAACAAGTAGTTGTAACCTTTGTTTTGGTACCTGTAACAATTGTCCTAACTTCCTAAGCATTGTGGTTTTAATGTTCATTTACATGTAAGCCATAAATACCAATAATCGAAAGTAACTGTTTTGAAAGATTTAAGTCAGCTTGGTAATGCTTTCATAACGAAACTATGGGCATCTCAATATTTTAAACTAGAAAACTCTCTTGTTTTCTGTATTTCTTTCACATTTCAGTGAAATTTGGTAAGTATGAGTAATTTCTGTGCTCTGTAAGAGCTACTTGGAGACTTATTTAAGTATAATTATGGGGCCTTCAGGGTTGTTACAGAAATAAAAACTTCGATTGAGGATGAGCTCAAATTTATTTGAATTAACAATGACGTCTCCAATGCCACAATACTCAATGAAGTAAGAAAAGAAAAGTAATGAACATCTATAAAAGTTGTAATAATGATAATTAAGCTAATTTTATCACTATTTTTACAATGTCATTATGTTTTTCTTAAACCACAATAACACTTTACCTCTGCTCTAAAAGCATTTAAATAATTCAAATCACACAAATCTAACAATTAATTACTAACTATATAGTTTGTATGTATTTTTCCATATTTTGCTCCATATACAAATAATTTTTAAGCAATGCTCTAACTTCTGTCACGAAAATTTTAAAACAATGTCATTTAATACTGAATCCGAAGCAAACTGTTAGAAGTAATTTTGGTAATTAAGCCATTTATTATAACGATATGATTAGTCTAAAATAACAATAAAACAACGTATCAACACTAGACCGATAAGTAAATAAATGGAAACTTGCGCGACTCTACACGGACTCCCTGATATTTCGATACAAACAATCTAACCGAATCTCTACCGACCTTAGAAAACAACACTTAGCAGGTATTTTATACTCCGAACGGTTATTTTGTCTTCATTATTTCTATTCATATTGTATCTCTTAGAATAGTATTTAAACTAAATTTATTAAGGGGCACAGAATTGATATGTTTCCGATTCACGGCGTTTGTGTGATACCGCTTCACTTAACCTAAGTTGCAAGGCGACGCTACACGCCTACTCTACCCTATCACATGCGGGCCAATGTCACGCGTCTAATACGACGATCCAACCATCTATACGATTTCACAGTAAACGTTAACAAAATATCGTTTATTAGATTTAAACATACCATTTTTATAGAATAGTCCGTAATTTGTTAACTCAATCGTTATGCGAAGCGAAGAACAATTTTAGAGACAAAAAAGGACGCAGCAATAGCTAAGCGATAACGTTAGAAAAACAAAATAGGTAGATATGCGTTTAGCGTGACATATAGCCGATTGCATTAAGTATAAGTTATAGACGAAGAATACAGAATAAAACGTCTCTATGAAACCGCTCTTTACTTCTAATTACACATTAAATATTACACGATGATATGTATCGAGTAGTCCCGCAAAAGGTGACGTAGCCGTGTCCGCAGCCACTGGACGTCTCTTACGCGCTATCTACGGTTGTTGGACGGAATCATGTCGGCGCCGACGCCCGCGCGACGCGCGATCTACCCTCCGCCAATACGCATCGCGCCGCGAACGCCTACTTGGCCACAACGCGACGCTAAATGGCGGACGAGGCAAATACGAGCAAAACAAATTTCAAAAGTTATGCGATGACTTCAAAGTACATACATGTACTTACGTACAATTTTATGTCAAAGAAGATAGCTTACAACTTGATCGGAATTCCAGTGAAGCCATCGGAAAACTCTTTTGCCAACTGAAAAGAAAAAGGGAACTTTTCGTTGTATTTTTGTATGCGAACGAAGACGACCGGCGCCGAAGGTATGGGAGATCTCTACTACATTACACAATTACTTACATACAAATTAGGATTATATATATCGACGAATTAAATAAGTAAACATTGACTTAGCCTAATTATTAGGTAAAACTGATACTTAATTAACAATCTGATTATTTTTGGAATTTTGAAGTACGGTTTATATGATTTTCTGATTAAGTAATTATGTGAATGGACATTTTTTCTATGTAAATAAGCAATGCAGTAAAAACATAATTTGTCAATAGAATTGGCTAATTGACCAGGTCAAAATGTGATAAATCACAAATAATAAAGATCTAGATAGGTACATCTCACTTTGATAACACCTGTTTTAATGATAACGTTGTAAGATAAAACTATAGAATTTAAATAAAGAAGAGTTAGGTTTCCTTTACAAAGTAGGACAACCACGCCTACAAAATACAAGTTTGGTACGGCTTGAGGTTAGTATTAAAACTATGTATTTATAATTCATTTATCTTTGGTCTATATGCAACGTTCGGTACACTCTGATAGTTACAATCACTATAAACAATGTATAAAATTTTGCTAAGTCAAAAATTGACGAAATTTCTATTAATATATTGACTAAGAGATTTTCATAAGAATTCACTTGCGATATCGACGGCTATAGACCGACAACGGCCGCGCGAGTACCTCAATAGATTCTGTCGCGTCAAGATATAACCCAAATATCCGAAACCTTATCAATATACTCTAAGCAGGGATTTTTTTTTTACTTTTTTTATATAATTTTTACATGTTTACATCAGCAGAATACGTCACTAAAATACCTATAGATAACATTAAGATTTCATTTTTTGGTTTATTGCTTTCTCGCATAGTAGTGTTCTTACATCGCCGCGGCGCCACTCGGCGCGTGGGTAACTAAGTCATTTTACATGCTGTATGCGATAGTCAACTAGCTAAAAATAAAAAATATATATTAATCTTTTTCTGATTAAACCTAACGCATCAGTTAATTAAACTTCATTACATCGTTTCATTATTATGTAAGAATAACAGTTTCATTAAATAGTAATGTAACTATGCTCTTTCCCTACAATAAATACCCTTATCTAGTATTATTATTCATCTAATGATTACACAATAAAAATAACTACTAAACGTTTTAAATTAGATTATTACCAAAAAGCTCGTCAAAGCATGCAGATAGATAGAATAATGGTTTCACTATCCAGCGTCCGGCACGAAGACGCCGAGTTATTTAGTTATATAACTATTCATTAATTATTAATTTGATTACATTTAATTATTTAACTCTCATAAGGCCAAGGCTAAATTCTCGCAACAAGACTGAACCGATCTCGATATTGTCGCATCGCATTCCCACGAATGTCACGAAATAACGAACTCCGCGCCACGCAAGGCTGCAGAGCGCCCAAAAAATATTTAAAACGAACGCGGGTAAAATGTAATCTCAAAGTCGAACAGTATAAACTTTTTTAGGAAAACTTTTCACAAGGCACAAGAAATGTTGGTGAAACACCTAATAGATAGTGCGAAGGTGAAAGAACAGTAACAAACACGATGCGAGCCAGTTCAGTGATGCACAGCACAGTCGCAGCGAGGACGCACTCTCGCCGCTTGCACCCGCCAATAATACATTATTACTGACGATATCCAATACTAGAAAGAATACCGTAAGACCAACACTGGTGTGCCAGCTTTAACGAGTGATCGAACATTATAAAAATTACTAAGAAAGTAGGTAAATATAATTTGAAATAGTCATGAAATTCATTTAATTCGCTAACATTATCGAGGCTAAACAAAATGGTCATTATTATATTACGACTCCATTAAATCATTCAACTTGAAATATTTATTTAACAAAACGTAATCTTTCTATGAAGGGCACCTTTGGTTTTTAGCTTATTCGAATGAGATATTATCCTAAAATGTTTAATGTCTGGTTTTACGCTATATTCATAACAAATCCTCAGTTGTATACATCGGCCTTGTAAAAATAATTATACAATCTTTTTTTTATCGTACAATAAGTTAGTTGTAAATAAATCTTATATTACACAATAAATTGAAAATAATTAAATAAACATGTTCACATGAAAATTAATAATTTATAATAACTAATAATAAGTATGTTTAATTATGAACAGTAAACAATAAACCTGGAATGTTAATAATACAATAACACTTGCTAGATTTGGTATAAAATAATAACACCACAACCCCCCAACGCCACAATTTAACTAAGTAGTAAAGGAGACAGAGCACATATTTTGTAAGGCCAATGTGTTATTTAATATTATTTCGAATAATTGTAATCTTGATCCAATGTTAGCCGTAGCGCTGACAGCCGTAGTAGCAAGGGTTGTTCGCTCCATCCCCAGTTGGTTGTGGTCCGATGCGATGCAAAGGATCAAGATTATGCGTCCCTCATGTAGCTGGTTGTCAAGTGCCGAGAGCCACGAAAGAGTTAATGCTGTTCGCCCTCTTCTCCGTTTTTGGCTCCCTGTTAAAAACAATTGCGTTAAAATATTTATAATATAAAGCACTTTTTTCAGACACATAGTATGTCCACATTACATTGCATTAAAACATATTAAAATTTATATTAAATTACTACTTTAACGATGGGTGAAAATCATTAACTAGCTAATTTTAAATGATTCTCATCTCTTATTGTGATCGGTGCAACGTGATTTTATTTTCTTTATGATTTCAATTATGCACATGCAACCCCAAGTTATCATCACAACTTGAAAGCAAAATCTTCAATTTAGTTAGATTCTCGCTCCTGTACATTGTAATTTTAGAACTGATATTATAATGCATGGGTATTTAGTAAACCTTACGCCCTGCTAGGTCCTAAGTTGCACTGATCAATGCCAGAACACAGATAGTGCAGATTTTGTTAGTATGTCTGGCATCAACCAAAGAAGAGATATGCAAAGTTGTGAAAATGGCTTTATAATTATTTTTCATTAAAGTAGAACCAAAGATTTTAAAAGTAATTTAAGGGCTACAAATGTAAGGATATGTAAAAGTGATAGAGCTTTCAAAGACGTTTATCTTATGTTTATGTTTATCTTTGGGTAACACCAGAACATACAGCAGTGTCATAACAAAAAGGTGCGCGTGCATACTTCATGTGCGAGAATCCATCCGTTGTGTGCCATCTTATGACGAGCGTATTCAAGAAGGATGGGCCCTTCCGAGCTAAGCAGCAGGGCGCCCTGCAAGCGCTGCAGCGCCGCGGCGGCGTCGCCAGCGCTCCCGAACTCCACGAACGCCACGGGGCCTGTGCTCCCGCCCCCGCTGCCGCCGCCGCTCAGCAGACGCAGCCGCGCGAACCCGGGGCAACTGCAGTAGTTTACTCTATTGTGCCCGCACTCGTACCCCGTGTCTTTGTTACGCGTGTCACGTCGCATTCGTACAAACAACATTCCAGAATGAAATCTGAACCTTATTAATTTTGTTTCGATTTGAATGTTGGGTTATGAGAATCATTATATTCCTACCACAGGTAACATTTTGATAATAGGTAACAAGTTTAAGTATGTAATTTTATCATTAAAAATGTTTCATTGTATGTCATTACACATTTATAATAATAGGACAAATAATAATATATTTAATGTTAACTCCGTAGAAACATAATTTAAGCCCTTTTTATGTTACATGAAAATTTATATGAGTTAAGTTTTATTACATAAATTTTTATAAATGCGGCGTAATAAACGGTCCCATGCGAATTGTAGATTTGCAGTTTTTTATTAGATTTGTGCTGCGTATAGAAATATTTATGGGAATATGATTTATCTATGGGGACTTACACATCGTTACAAATTTTGTTTTATTACTGCGATGTTTTCAATAAAAATAATATCGCTTTTATGCAAAGTTTATACGTCTCAATGTCTTAGCGCTGTCCAAAGTCTAGGGCTGGATCAAAAACCCATTTTTTTGACACACTGGTTTAGTTTACACGGAGCATTTAAAACAAAACAAAAAGTGCAACATTTATTACTTTACTTGATGCTGGTGTACATTCGAGGATACAACGTTGGTTTTTGTGTGGTGTTAAAGTGCTCAGTACGGCTAGTCGTGACAAGTGTGTAATTTGTCATGCTTTTGGTGGTACGGGTGCAGGCTTCCAGCGCTCAAACAAACTCAGTAAATTGAAACATAAATTGAATCTTATATAGATGTAAATAAGAGTTTGTGTGAGACACCGATTATACAAAATTCAGAACATAAAGAACCCAACAGTTTTTACGTGGACGACAAACTGTGGTGCGTCATGCTCTGTAGAAAGTTTTTTTTAGTTTTCAGTAATGTTACACATTTTGTGTGCATGTTATCTGTAGTGCGTGATCATGCACATAACATTGTGATACAAATTTTCGACTGAAAACTGTTGACATCAATCTTGATAGATCTACTATAATGTCCGTTGCAGACGATGCGAAGTTCTCGCGCAAGTACCAATCGCAATGATCGTCTGCAATGGTCTTTATTCAACGTAATAACTCTTGAAAACAAAAACATTCACTAAGAATTTTTTGTTTTATTGTTTTTAGTCGAAATTTTTAAGCCGATGACACATTTATGTTCGAAGGTACTATATTATTGACTAACACACTCATTTAGGTCGTTTAACGTAAAACTAATTAGTAGATATTGGTTCATATAAATTGACTAAAAGTCAATCATTGATGGTAAGTTAAGTTAGAGTGCAACATTTATTAATTCTGGCTTAATCTAACCGATACATACAATAGGCTACCGGACAGAAGTTGAATATGTTAAAAATATCAGGCTTCGTGAAATATATAATTAAAAGTTATAAGTAGCATATGTAGTGACGTAAGTAATTATTAAATACGGTTTATAAAGTTCTGCGCTCAGCATTTATTGTTTTTCTCCGGGCTAGGAAGGGATGCTCTGTTCTTTTACCGAAAAGTAAATGTATGGCACACTTAAAGGTGACTTCATTATTAAAATAGTACGCTCTCTAGCAAGACATAAAAATGCTTACATCAACTTTTATTTTGAACACATTTAAATTTTGTTTTCGATGCTTGGCTCTTTTTATGATCAGCCTTATATTGTAAAGAAAAAATAATAAGTCCGGTAGCCTATTATAGTTAAAGTCAATTGTCTTGGGATCTTAGGATTCAACAACACTAACATATTACGCCAAATAGGTGTGTTATTCATTTATTCGTGGCAGGAGGTGAACTGAAGGCTTACCTGCTGAAGATCTCCTTGAGTTCATGCTCGGAGACAAACTGGCCGAGGTTCGCGACGAAGAGCGTGGAGCAGGGCGGCGCGGGCTGGTGCGGGCCGCCGCCCGGCGAGCCCAGCGCAGGCGCCGGCAGCACGCACGCGCCTAGCGTCAGCGGGCTCTGCTGCTCGAAGTAAGGGCTCTACTTGGGGTTAAACTGCACTACTTTCTAACATATCATACTACTTCTTCTTGCGGGACAATGTTTTCTAAATTATGTATTTGTCGCATCCGGACACCATCACGGTTTAAAAAAAACGAAACGAGAAGCGCGCCAACGTCGCGTCAGTCGGCAACAAGCCGCAACTTCACTTCGGTGCGCTTCCGACAGAGCCATAGTGCTATCGCTTGCCTCGGTGTTAGGATTCACTACCTGACGACCGTAAAGTGATATCTAGGAACTATCCTACCGTTTCGTGTCTACCTTGTGAATTCGTGATAAGCTCAACAGTGTTTCCTCATTTTAATCGCACGATTTCCCACCGTACGAGCGTCTTTGGAGTGGCCTTCCAAAGCTGTTGTATGATTTAAAAAGCTTCGTATATTTGTATTTGAACATTTGTACGTTAAACAAGGAGTGACAGTAGTATATGATACTACTTATTGCTAATATTAGTTCAATAACATATTTAGTGAGCAAATAATAAGGATTCATAAGTTTTGCACTATGAACAGAATTTCATACTCTGTTATTTCTTGCTGGGTATGAATGGGATCAAACCAATTGATCTATATTATACTTTTTTGAACATAAATTTATATAGTCATAATTTACAGAAATTATGAGCACCATGATATGGGGAAAAATCTGATTATGTCATTGACATGACCACCAAATGGTGAAACAACTATTCAAACATTCAAAGAGGATTGTTACAAGTCCTTCAGGCTTCAAGTCCTACATATATGATGTGTATCGATCGAGTGTGGAACTCACGTGGTGTGGCCTATCGGCGGCAGCTAGTCAGAGGTAGGAGCGCACCGGCGCCATCTGGGGGTGGATGGCGGGGTGCACAAGGCCGTGCGAGAGCGTCGGCAGCTCACCGCCGTACGCCAACGGATGGTGCCACAGTTCTGCGCCGCCGCCCGGGAAGAACGGACTCGCTAGGTCTGCGCAACCATGACACATCACACATTTATGAAACACCCAGTGGATAATACACTGTCAATACTGTCGCATCTACGGGCAGGCTTATATAGACGTCACTATGGCTGAGATGTGACGAGAACGTGGTGCGTTCATAATTTCTCCATTGCTATAGCATAAATCATTTACAGCCTCCAGGCTGCGTCATCTACCTTCGCATGACAGTATAGATGAGGATCGTACCAAGTCTTCATCACATCTCTGCCAACCGCCGCTTCTGCATAAAGCAGGCGTAAAATTGACAATTAGGAATATTGCTATAGAAAAAATATTATTTACAATGTGCTTTCCGACATGTTTTCACGGTTCTTTACTACTACGCTGGCATGTGCAAAAGGCTGTTATCGCCTTTTTTAAATAATTGTGAGTGTCGAACACATGTGGAGTACAGTATTAGTTAGATAATATCCATTTATACATGCCAACGGTTTCTAAGCAGGTAGATAAAAAGAGAAATATAGTCGAAATATCGAAGAACTCCAGAGGTCTGTTAGTCCTCATCATAGAGCCTACAGATGAATATTAGCAGTAAATGGCAGTGTTATCATGAAAACATGTAGTCGAAAGTAGTGGCAGAGAACCCGATAGATCAATCAATAAATAGCTTCGCGGAGCTAGGCCTTGCGTGGGTACGTGTAAGCGATCACAGATACTTGCCCCATGCGCTCGCTCGACACCCCCGTCTCATACTTTTGCACCTACTCACTTTTATTACCGGGCGTTCAGGCGGCAATAGTGAGGCTTTTCTGCGTAAAACGCCTTATAGACGATGGGATTTGTTTCCCTCTAACCACAGAATTGGATGCTTTGTACCGACAGGCCCATTATCGTGTCGAGCTTTAGAGATCAGATACATTGAATGGCGGTGAAATATTGGATTGTCGTGTTATGAAGAAGCTTCACAATAAAATAGCAGAACACAACATTTACATCCAATGCTATTAGATATTGGATTAGCTTATGCATAACTCCGTGGAAATGTTGATTTGATCAATACTACTACATTAGCAAGTAGGTAAATAGGTAGGTACTACAGTTTATGGGGGTAAAGATTCCATCGTCTGTAGGACGTTAATGGGTCGACTAGGTTTGGTTGTGGTACATTAGTGTGCGTAGAGACGGGTACATGGGTGAAGGAGTCGAGCTGGCGCAGCGTCGTCGGGGCGGTGTGTGCGTTCGGCGGTACTTACGTCCAGTGAGTGGGTGCATCAATGCGGGGTGTGCAGCTGGCGCGGCGGTGGCAACTGCCGGCTTCGGCTTGCTGACCTTCGTGTTGCTTTTAGCGAACTCCAGCCGAATCGTTTGCGGCATGTCGGGGTCGAACCGGACGCCCTGCTGTGAACAGCCGCGAGCGGTGCGGCGCTCCGATATAATGACGATGGAAGGGCGGTGCGAGCTCCCGCCGGTCGCGTCTCACCGACCGTTGGGCACGCGATTGCAAACTAATGTTTTCGGGAGGACTGATCGTAAACTTTAATCGAGTAACAAGAACACTAACAGTGTTTTTCAGTCTGGCAAGTGGACAGGATTTCATGTCAAATGTTTAGAATAGATTGTATGGAGGTCCGCGCCTGCGCCTGCTAAAGTGACGGAACACAGTGCTCGGGTTGTGACATCAAAAACCTGTCAAACAGTGACATGCATTTGCGTATTTACACCGTATTATGACAGTGAGGCGTCGGTAGGCTCGGCAGCAGACTTGATCACCCGACGTGGCTATTCGATATGTGCATAGGTTTAGCATAACTTACGATGCGGTTACTCGAGTCAGGAAATGTTATTCCTAATCTACAATGAAAATATTACTATAGTGCTCGTTGGCTGTGTTGAGGCATGTGATGAGAAGAGGTTTAGTAACACCGTGCGTTTACATGTTTTAGTATTTACATTAGCTGGGGCTGACCGGGTACTGTGGTCTTCGCTTCAGATATCGTATTGCACTGTAACCCTACCATACTGTGTTTCGAAGCCAAGTTGATTAGGCGGTATGTGTACGTGATATTGTATTATATTGTTAATATTGTGTATTCCGCATTGTTGAAAGTAATATAATTACGATATTATTTTCTACGGTCATAAGTTTTCGATTGAATTTGTTCCAAACCAGCTTACGCTTAATAGATATGTTTATTTTGAAAGCGTACTTATAGATTGGATCAAACTCAAATATTAAGTTATAGATATACCTATGTAATGTTAGTTAGTAGGATTGTAAGACGATACCAACCTGAAGGTCCTGCTTCGCCGCTTCAGCACCAGCGCGCGTGTGGAACGTTACAAACCCGACAGGCTGCAAACAATCCAATGTTTGTGTTACATAATTTAGCTAAATACAGAGTATAAATTGAATCGAATATAATATGCATGAACTCACCGAAGCTGTTTTCCCATTCTTGCTGGTAACCTTTAACAGGGAGCCTTCGTAGCCCTGCGAACGATATTACAATGGTTATTTAACTCTGTAATCTAAACAATCCGCCGGAAGCTCATTTGCTTAGGCGGAGTTTTAAAAGATTTTTGTTTTAAGAAACATAACAGAAATTGCCTCAGCTGTCGGTGTCACCCGTGTCATAGTGAAATTTTGTTCTACGAAGTACCGAAATGGTTCGCAGCCGTGGCTGGTACGCGCGGCGAACACGCGATGCCTCCACCTAGCCGACCCTCGGTATAACTTTAGCCACCTTTATGTGTACGGCGCCGTCCGTACCAGGCTAGGATCGAGTGTAATCCCCCTTATCGGTAGACAGAATCGATTCAATCCGAATATTACGAATCGGAGCATGACATTTGATATTTACGGCGCAGTAATCCGAGTCGAGATCCTCTAGTCCCGTCGCGTGACGGAAGCGATGTTGTTTCATACGTTTTATATTTCTTTTCCTTGTAAATATTTGTTCGTTCGTAGTAAGTAGTTGATTTTAGTATCCCGGTAAATAAATACCTTCAGGGAAAATGTTGATATACATCAATTTGTGAAGAAATATTTTTTTAGGAAAAATAAACGATAAGCATGTTTATTTAATATATTTGTACGAGGAACTTACATCGTATGCTCGAAATAGGAGATATAATTCACGAGGTTTTGCGTCCATCGGGAGCCCACTGACGAACAATGTCCGCACCTGAAACAAAAATATAAAGTTGAAGAGAAAATCTCAATTTTTCACACAAGTCGTTTCAACAAATTATTTAAGCACATTAATGTGTTTTAATGTTTCACGAGGGCAATTTCCCATCCCAGAATAATAAAAAGTCAGGATGTTCCGAATTGCCAAAACGAGGCGTAAAATATCCGTTTCTATAGTTCTTTGTAAACTGTGCAGCGCATTAATTCGGCGAGTCCATTTAATGAAATAAAACACGAGTCAGTAATGGCGGCGCGATTTGCCGAGTGCGGGAAATGGAGATTGATAGCTGGCAACACCGCTAGTAACGACCGCCATCTTGTTGCCTACCTTATTTATACTTTACGAGCCATTTCCTAATTTCATTATTTTAATTTTCTATTGCTATTATGGACTCAAGAGTGAAAAGGACAATTAATAAGTTGGGAATTACTTTGAGTTTAATTCATAATTACTGTGATAACAAAGCAAAATTCTAGGTTAAAACACCAGTAAATTTTGACGAAACATAGCACTTGTACAATGAGGGTAGGATATAAATATTATATTTTATCGGCTGCACGCGCGCAGCCGTTCCCAGAATGTGGGACCTTTATGTCGACTATTTTCCGGTCGAGTGTACAGGAATTCTGTTTTATACACGGCGATAGATTTTACAGCTTCGTTTTTGGACATCTTATAAAATGACATTTGTTGCCACACTTTGAAACCTTATCGGCAAGCGAAAATAAGTTTTTTGTTCTAACATAGTGTGTTATTCTTCATAATAGCAAGGTTCTGGAATATAAAAAGACTGTATTTAAAAAAAATATATATTTTCATAGGTAAAGTACCTATGAAAATATAATAATAGCAGAATAAGTAATTTACAACAAGTTTGAGAGAGGTGCCGATACACGAAACAACGGCTGAATCTCTATGAGACAGCAGATTTTCTGTGTTACCAGTAGTGTGAAATTATAACTCCCCAATTTCTGTAGGTATATTACCTGTGGGAATCCAATAAATCAATGTCGTTTCGATATAAAATTCATGCTTAACTTGAATTGCTTTGCTTGAGCGGACAAACCAAATGATAATTGAAATTGCTTTATTTATTAGATAATTAACAAACAATAAAAAATTAATATATGTGTTTGTTGCAATCAAATAGCAACTGGACAGTGACGTAATTGGGTGACAACTCCCGGAGCGCTAGACTTTGTTTTCTTGGATCATGGTAAAACACATCTTTTATACATCTTTATTTTCTTACGGTAAAAAACTGATTTAGAGCCAAGAATTGTTTTGCATACATTCAATATATTGATTTGTGTGTTTCACTATCATTGAAATGTGTTTTCGGTCCTTTATGTCCGCCATTTTCCGGTCGAACGCTTTCCTTTGCCGATGAAAATATTTTCCTATCGTGGCTCTGAAACATTTCGGTTGCTGAAACGTGTCGTATTGTAGGTTAGTATTATACGGTATAAAGATGAAAGTGCTAAACTATAGCCAGGATTTTTTTTTCTATAGAAATTATTGTTAAGGTTTAAATATTGTATAATAAAATTCTTAATTGAAATAAATATATAAATATATATATAATTCTTAAAACTAAGATATGATTATAAATTTTATCTTTGATACTTGCAACTTGCATTTTATGAAATTCACGTCTTCAAATCTTAGGTAGCATGTTTATGGTAGGTATCACATAATAACTCTAATTGGGTATAGTAACAAAGTGCGGAACGGATCGATATATCCCATAATTGATTTGTCTTTGAAATAAATAAGATTTATGATTCTATATTTCACTTTATTGCTCATCAAAAAATATACAGGAAAAATATTCGGCAGTAAATGCAGCGCCCTTATCCTTAGGGATAAATAAATTTCTTTCAAGCAATTGTTGCATTCCGTGAACAGAAAAGAAAATTAATTAAAATGGTCGGTGATGTACTCGTATAATGTGAAAAAAAAACTATTTAATGACTACTACTTATTTACTAACTATAATTTTTTTTTTTTGTATAGAGATGGCACGAAATTCCAAAGCAACGTGGTGACTAAGCAAAGCACGTACTCAGATACAATTGCCAAACGTGAGCCCACCTCGCATATTTCAGGCGGGCAGAGGGCGCGTCCGGTCAGTTTGAAAATGCCCCTCGATGTCCACCATTTTACGGTCGGCTGCGCCCGGAATCCCTACACCTCACTATTGAGTTATGTTTCATACTCCCCGAGATTGGAGAGAGGGTATTTTCTGGCAATATTGAAAGCCCGTCAGCTGCTATAGGTAATATTTGAGTTTCTGATATTTGTTGACATGGATTTGTCATTGTGTTTAACACAGAAAAAACAATGTAAAAAACATTCGATGTACAATTGATTGTACTTATATACCTACGATGTTAATGACATAATATGATTGATATTCAGATAAAGTTAATTATATATGATGTTAATTGTTTGTTGGCCAGACGACCTAAAAGAGACCGCAGGGAAACGCTGGATACAGGCCGCTTCCAACCGGCCCTTTTGGAGATCGATGGGGGAGGCCTAATGTCAAGCAGTGAACGTCCTACGGCAGAAATGATGATGATGATGTTAATTATGCATTTTAAAAGCAAGAATATGTTCAATACTTTAAATTTTAGTAAATTTTGCTAACTCCGTTAAAGTTATTCCGTTAAAATTTTCATTTACAGTAATGTCTTTACCTATGACCGATCAAAAGATTTCCGAAGCTTATCTAAATTTTGCGCCCTCATAACAGAAAGCGAGTCGGGCATCTGATACGTCCTAAGAGGGCGATACTATCTACGCGTCGACATTAATGCGACAGTGAGATGAGAAACATTCGAGTCCTTAGGGCCAAATAAATATAAAGCCAAATAAAACTTTGGCAATACCAACAATTTTTGTGACTGCAGTGTGCTCAAAATTGGATTGCTTAAAGCCTATTATGCATATAGTATTGCGCTTCTTATCCTGTGACAGTTAAGTTGTTCATAACGTAGTAATACAGGTCAGGTACAGTATAGGTACCTACCTATAACTTATGAACTTAATTAAAGCGCAATGGGGGTTACCATTATTATGTACCTATAGTACCCCATAATCATTTAAATGTAAATCGTAACAACAAAACAAAAAATATCTTGAGGTTAAGCAGTTCATCTAAGAAATAGTCAAAAATAATAGAATTGTCAGTCATTCCTACTTTCACTTGTCGCGTTCGATTGAATCCTGGATGGAGGATAAACATGTCGAATCGAGTGACAATCGGGTATGCTCGAATGAGTCCCGTATTCGATATACGATCGATAATAGTACTCGCCGATGCGAACAAAATTAATTTAATACCGACGAATACCGGACACGTGATAATAGTAATTGCATACGGCCCGGGACTGCAGTGTTAATATGGCAACACCGAATGTAATTGTGTTATTGCGCTGTGAAGTTTTTATAAAAAAAATACATGTGTTTATTAAGTTAAGAGGGTCATAAAGATCATAATTCCATTGCATTTTGATAAAAAGAGCAATACTTTCCTTTACTAAAAACCCACCCGCGATTGGACAGTTTTTTTAATTGTTTTAGAATGTAGAACTAATTAACGACTTCACGTGTTCACACTGAGTAAGAAATATAGAGATATGGATAGCGTTCTAATCCAGTCCATAAATACAAAAAAAATAAAGGTATGTTCACACGACTGATCGCACGGGCACGAGCGTGCATTCGAAGCGATTGGAGCGGAAACGCCCGGGGTTGGTGCACTGCAAATTTATCATACACCGTGTGTACCTAACTCTCAACGCGCATTACGTGCTAGTCTCCTATGCTATACATATCACACCATGAATCTGATAGGTGTTATCAGTGACTTAGTGTTGGAGTACCTTACTGTATGTTGGAGCTTTGTAAAAATTTTGTTGAATGGCACTTAATTAATTTACGTATGTATACTATACGATGTAAATATGAAAGTGTGTTTGTTTCTTTTTCAGACAGCAACAGAGCAACGGATCGTCGTGATTTTTTTTCACTGAGATAATTGGAGGGCTGCCGGCCTAGCATGGGCTATGGATAAATTGGCTTTCCACCGTTTTTATCCACGCCTAGACGCGACTAAGCTAGAATATGCATACGTTTGTCTTTTTCTCGCGGGATAAAAAAGGTGGAAAGACAATATGTCCACGGCCCGTGCTAGGCCTGCTGGAGAGTGACACATGATTACTTTTTATTCTCAAAAGTCTTCTCCTACAACTCTTGAGCACGCGCGGCTTAAACTAAGGCACAACTAGTACTTATATAAAAATACCTACTATTATTAAAATAGTGTCAACGAACTAGCAACAATACATCACCTTATCAGACATACTTAGCGTGTAAGGGTTTTTGTTACGAATAAAAAATTGTCTATTGTCTTAAGAAGCTTGGTAGCTGTCTAGAGACAAAAAAAAATATCCAATCTCGTTCAAAACGTTACAACCAATAAGATAAAAATACTATCGTTTAAATTGTAACACACGTGCAAATAGAAAACATTTTCACTTATAAAACATAGCAGGTTAATCAAATGATGGCATGGCCTTCGGTCGCCGGAATATCACTTGCACAAAAACCCCACGGAATGAAAAATGCTTTCACGTTGCGAAGGACGGCCCACAAACAGGAATTGAAATTAAATGTCAGCCAACTGATGCCAATAAAAAATAATCAAAGATTTATCACTTTTTCCACCTGACTGATGGGCAAACGAACATCAGTATTGGATTTGATTTTTTTATTGTTGTATCTCTTGTATCTCTCTTGTTCGATTACATTTCAGTAAATGTTGGTCTAACAAATGCATTGAGCATCGTCCATATTTAAAAAAACAGTGACAAAACATTACTTAAAATCGTTACTAAAATAGTGTTTAAAATTTATCTGCGTTTTTTAACGTAAGTAACGTTTCTAAGTAAAGCAGAAAATTAGATTTTGATTTTATCAATCGATCGATCATTTATTCCCGCAAGTTTCCGTTATACATTATTTCTCGGTACACATGCAACATAGCAATAACATTGTATTCCTCTTGTAAAGCCATTAATATTATATTAGCAATAATTGTCAAAATAAATTGGATAAGTTGACGGGCATGGATCCCGGAATCCGTGGAGCTGCACAAGAAACAATTAAAAAAAAACATTATCATTCACATCACATCTATTTTCTAGTCTAGTCTTCTAGAGTAGACATTTGACTATAATTATAAGAAAAGAATAGCTTTTCATCAAAACATAACAAACTAATTTAATCAGTTACCTATTTCATTTCGTGGCTTGTAAAACACCCGATTAAATCTTTGCTACTTTTGTTAGACGTTTAGTGTATCATTGTTTTACTCCTGTTCCCTTTCTTGATTGAAACAACTCGCATAGAGGTCGGTGAATAGAAAATCGGTGGTTAACTTTCTGACCGACCATTTTAGCCTGAACTTTGGTAATCCATTTTGTTTTCTACATTTACCCCGTCGGATGAACGAAAAAGAAAACCGAGAATAGCCTTTGTTATTCTGGTTACCTACGTGAGCTTCGTATTTTAAAAGAGGATGATGCACTTTCGCTTTGCCATTTTAATTTGTGACTGTTTTGCGCAGTTGGTTTTTAACTTTACTTTGTAAAAAGAAAATTGGATATTCCATTAGGAATTAACATTTCTTCCAAAGGTGCAGGAGAATGTGATTTAGACATCACATTGTTCACATTCACGTGTTTTATACGCGATTGGGGGCGGGAGGGATGTTTTTTTCGAAAGTAAATCAATGAAACAACAAAGTTTCAAAATACAATCAATCCCGACCGTCCTTCAATATAGGAGAAAATAAGTAAGTTGGACAGTGAAACGCTGAAATTCGCCGAGGGCAATTTTTCTCGTCTCCTCAATGTCAGCCCCAATAATTCAGAAGTTTTGCGCCGCCACCAGCGCTCCGGCAATCGAGTTCACGGCGTTTCCACTCGCTAAATGGAGTGTTTGGGTTTGTACGCCGAAAAACTTCACTAGATATATGACTTAAGTTTAGAAAATGTGAAATATTTGAGTCATGGGAAGGTTCAACATTTTGGATATAGCAGTGATGCCTACTAGTATATAAACAGCTGGCTTAACTTTTGACGTTAAGTATTTTGATTTCGACAATACGGCATGATATTGATCTTTTCAACATATCAGCCGAGCAGTTGAAGCGGTTATTGGCGAGCGCTTTTTTCGGTTAGTTTACTGTACGTTATATATTTTTATTTTTTGTCTACTGTTTAAATGTTATGTGTTTTGTTAATGTTATCTGTGGATTCTTTTAAATGGCCCTCTGCATTTATTAATTTGTTGTACTATATTTAGCTGTAAAATTCCCAAAAATATTTAAATAAATCAAAATACAAGTCACTTGGAACGTGATATTGTATCTTACAATGTTAGGTTCTGTTAAATTACAAAGCAATGTTAGTCCAGTCTAGAGCTGCCGAACCGGTTGCCTCAGATGGAGAGATATTTCTAATTTTTCGGTCGACCTGCGCTCTTTGGAAGAATGTAGCTGTAGAAAAATAGATAAAATGGACGCAAAGAGATTGGATAACGAAAAAAGCCCAAGTTACAAGAACAACCAAAGTACACGAGGCTAATTGAAATCATTGGATCGACATCAAATATTTAACTCTAATTTCTGAATCTTCCTTATTATCTCAAAGTTCCGATTGAATCACTGAACCTCGGCGCTAACTACTGGGACATAAGCGAATTTCAACTTTTATAATTAACTTTTGAAACTCTTCGAGACCTCTGGGGCAATATTTGATGATATCACAATATTAATGACCTCATCCATGTCATTGTCGTCCCGCAGAGTCGATACTTTTGCGCAATATTCATTACTGTTTGCGAAACGTCAGTTAAACTAATACCATTAAAGACCACATAATACTTTTATAAAAATTTATGTGACATATTTTGTTCTCATATGGCACACAAAAGTTGAAAAATTGAAGACGATTTGAATCCAGTGCAATTAATTTGGAATCAAAATAAATAAGAGTATATTTTATTATATAGCAAGATATTAATTTGCCTTTAAAACTATCAAAACAGCAAGTTAAGCAGCTCCTGTCCATACACGAAGAGTCACTTACGCTCGCACTCCGACCCCCAACTGAATCGTACAAAAGTAATAAAGAATTCAGAGTAGACAATTAAAATCTCAAAAGGATGGCAAAGAAAGAGTTCCAACGGGGCAATAATGTCGGCCACCTGCTCCACCGAGATAGGGATCATAATGTTAATTTAATTAAAGGACTAATCTAAATTGCAGAGGACCCGACACTCCGACGACCATTAAAAGGATATTTCGACGCCGACAGTAAGTCGGGGAAACTTGCTGATTATAAATATCTTGGGGAACAACCCGGGGGAGACAACATTGCGAGTAAAAACATTCTAGTAAATACAAAAGTTTCCAGTTTCTAACTTTATGTGCCGTGTACTTGGTTTTTAAAGTACTGTCGGAGAGACATTTTGGACGAGACATGAGACAGAACTAAATGTGTATTCGTGTATTTAGCTATTGCATTCAGTTTCTCTAGCTAGATTTTGACGGGCGGTGTATTTAACAGGTTCTTTTATATCAAAAAGTGGTATTTAATTATACAACAAGTGGGATACTTATCTAAATTGCTGAAGACGGGCTCGTTTAAGTTTCATTAAAAGGGGTTCTCCAAGACTCTACACAAGGAAGAAAAAGTTTTACAGCGATAAAGATGCCTTTCGTCTTGAAAACAGACAAAAGTTGCTGAGGGGCGGGTGGGAAACAATTTATTATTTCCTTTGATAGTCCGTAAAATCCTTATAAAGGAATTTGCTTATTTAAAAACGCAGATTGGCCAACTTTTGCTTTAATTAAACGACAGATAATTTACGACAGTATTTCACACTCCTGAAACCTTTTTGGCAACGGAAAATGTTGTTGGCAGAGGTTTCAATTTTCTGTGTATTTTCACCCTAATGAATTATTGAGGGCTCGATGTGATTAACGCTAATGGATATTGAGAAAAATTTAAAAACAAATACGTAACTATGTTTTTTTTTTTTAATATCAAACCTGTAATAATAACCAGAAAAGGATTTTTTAAATAAAGCTTACTGTTGTTAAGACTGAATAACGGCTTTATAATAAGACAGCATGCATCAATTCCGAATCAGCGGGCCAGTCGTGCGCAGGGCAGCTTCAGTCCCGCCCAAATTATGTTCAATGGATAATTAATCGCTGTGGTCCGCTTCGATAACAATAGCCAGTATATCGATATCGTCATTATAAGCCCGCACGGGAGATAATATTCAACGAACTCCAATTACTAATGACTGATTTTGCATGCAGTAACCTTTCAAAACCACACGACACAGCTACGTTTATTAATTTTCTACGTGTGCTTTTTGTTTACGAGATACTGAAAAAGAGGAAGAATGTGTTCACATAATTTTTCTTTTGTTTTTATTATAGTGATATTTTTTACGTACTAAAAATGCAGGTAGCTTCCCTACACCATCTACTAAATTTTTTAAATTAATTCACTGACAGACAACACACAGCTTAACCCGCTGGGTCTAGAACATCATTATTATTATCATCATCATGTCCCCCACTGCTGGTATACAGGTCTTCTCTCATAAAGATATCCACTATATCCACCACGCTGGCTCAGTGCATGTGTTGGAGAAAATCATATCTCTTTGAACTTTTTAGAGGTTCTTGATGGACATACCCGTTTCCTCCCGATGTTTTACTTCACCGTTGTTAAGTGATGACATCAAAACTGCACATTTTTTTTAAGGTCAGTAATTGTCATTGGTGCACGGTATAATATTCTGAGCAAGAAATTTTGCAGTGTTATTTATACTATGTAGTTAAGCTCTAAGAAATAAGGTTTGATATTATGTATATTGGCGAGGCCGAAGGCCGACCTTCGAGACCTATACGCAAATAGTTAGCACCAAATAACTTTAATATTTCTATACAAAAATAAAAATATTTAAATTAGGGCTCATAATGTAAATAAAATTTCGTGAAGCGAAAAGAAAAGGAACGCAGGGGCCACGCGAAATTTTGGAATACTCGTGCACCCACAAAATATAAAGCAAAAAAAAATAACCTTAGATTTTTTTTGTTAAAATTTTCATGAGCGTGGATTCAATGTCCTTTACTCGTAATATTAAACAGTTTTCATCGTCTTAATAGCGTCAAACAAGTTATAGTTACAGACAGAGGCATCGATTCTGATGCACTCTAAACTAAACTAAATTAAATTTGACAACTCTACAATTGTTGCCATCCTTCTCTCACATATTAATATTAAAAGAGAGGCAGATAATTTTAGTCCTGTCAGATTGGTTTAGTTTAGTGAGTGGCATGACAGAATAGACTGGCGTCTATTAACTAACTGGAGTCAAGCTAAGTAAGTCACGGTCAAGTCATACTCAAAAGTAAAAGTAAGTGCCCCTGTAAAGTGGTGGAGACTTTACAAGAGGCTCCAATGGAGTTTTGGAAACAACACGAAAAGACACGTTTCACCTCGTTATATCACTTGCCCACACTAATAACCATAGAAATCTTTTAGTATTGCCTTAATTATTTGTTGTTGTTGAGTTTAGTAAAAAGTCATGGAACAAAAGTTGCCAGGTATGATGTAGAGAAGCTGCCTCTGAACCGTTTTTGGTGCTTTAAAATAACCCTAGATAGTATTAAAATTTCAACACAGTAATTATTTCTCTTTAAATTTTTTTCTATTTTACATGTCTGAAAATCTCATTACGGGGGGATGTAACGATGATGACTTCTTATAATTTTATCCTCAAAAGAAACATAGGTACTTGAGTACTGTAGTGTTATTTTAATGGGACCTCGAAAGGAGGGTCGGTTGCAATTAAAATTTTCCATTTTATTAAATTAACGAGCAGAGTAAGGTGCTTCGAGGAGGTTCTTTTTACCAAACAAAATACGAATACGGATCTCTATGATCGCCAGAGACGTCTTTTATTATTTTTTTCATGACATTTTGCTGTCGTTTGAAATGGCTATTCAAATACAATATCTATTATAGTTATATGATTATTAACGGGATATTTACCATGCTAAGGTTGTGGATAGAGCTCCTGATATTTCGACACAGTTACATGCACCATGTTCACGGGAAGACTGAATAATGCGGGTGGTTGGTCAAACACAAAAAGAGGGTAGATCATTTTGTCTGCACCTAACATTGAACTATTCGTGAAAATGGTGCATGTATCTGAGTTGAAATATCGGGATATAGTTATATTGGATAATGATCGTGAAAATCTATTTTTTTTAATTAAATTGATGGGTACATAGATACATTGAGCGGTTTTTTTACCGAATACACTTCGGAGAGCGGGCATTGGATCTGCATGAACTAACTCATTTCCTGCCTATTTTTTTATCGGACTGTCAAGGCAGGTACGAAAAAGCGACACCGTTTTATGGTTGATATCCCAAAAACCCGTACAAAGCGCTTTGATTCCACTTTTATTGTTCGAACCACTGTAGAATACGCTGCCAGAATGGGTGTTCTCCGATAGTTACAAACTGGGAGTCTTCAAGTAGCGAGAGAATCTTTTCGTTGTAGGCAAGCGTGCTCCATTGTAGACGTAACATCAGGCGAGATGGCGTTCAAATGCAAGCAAAAAATATAACTTATTTTATTGTATCCAAAACAGAATAAAACCCATTCCCAACTATACTATTTCCAAGGTATCTTTATAAGGCGTTAGAAC
Organism: Agriopis marginaria; assembly: GCA_932305915.1. Lineage (NCBI taxonomy): Eukaryota > Metazoa > Arthropoda > Insecta > Lepidoptera > Geometridae > Agriopis > Agriopis marginaria. Next base: position 8,184,292 of record OW029926.1, read on the forward strand.
CAGGCATTGGCACAGACAAACACTGGGTTACATTGCGACCCAGTTTGTCTCGCCTTATCTGAATTTCAAATACGCTTGCAGGTGGGGACGCGATTGAACGAAACTTCCTGTACGTTTAGATTTACCAGCCACAATTGAATCTCACGCCGGAACTTGGAACCATACAGTTTCCAAAGTGGCTTATGAAATAGATACGGGGTGCGGGCACTTTGAAGAAAGCGTGCCAGTGGATTTGTCATGGTGATGAAGGACCGGTAAGACTGAAAGAACAAATGCTATTAAAATTTTATAGACGATTCAAAAATACGACGACTGGAAGGATTTGATCTTGCACAACGATCCAGGTAAACGCCCCCATTGATCTAAACGAGCTACGTTCGCTTTCCAATTGGCCTCCAAATTCTTGTATTGTCTTTTGCAACCAATTTAAACGTTGATGGTACCATCTATAATCATTACTACATGCGAGTAACATCATTGAGATTTAAAAAATATATGCAAAAGCTATCTTTGAATGATCTATTTTGTTTACTTGTAACAGGCAAAATTGGTGAAGTGGTACATAATAGGTATATAGGTATAAAGATAGGTAGGTGCTATATAGATATCTAAAAGGATTAATCTAAAACATTTATGGTAGCCATTGATTTAAATTTTATGAAAAAAGTGTCCTGAGATTATAAATGATTTAGACGCCTTTTAGAAATACCGACAATCTAATTTAATATTTTGTCTTTATAACAATGGCTAACTCAATTTGCGGTAAATATAGACTATCGTTAGTGTTGTTTTAGTAACTTTTGGTTAGAACATTATTGAGCACTGATCCGATATCCACCAACAGTTTCAAATATCTTTAGTGATAACAATGTAAAAATATATACATAATTAGGAATTCAATATTTTGCGAATTCATCGTCTTAGGAAGTTGACGTTGCACAAAAGCAAAAAAAAGTTAACAACGAGAATTCCAAATTTAGCAAAGTCGATGTAATGGACCTTAAGGTTTTATTTTATTATCTCTTATAGAGAAATGTAAGCAAATCTAAACCAGATAGAAATTTAGTATATCTCCTTAGGGACGACAAATAAAGATATCTACGGCTATTCTCGCCAAATTGTATGTGAAAAGAAAATGAAAACATGTGGTTCGAGAGGCCATTTACCATTATTAGTCTGACATCGCTCTGTCGTAAGCAAGAGGAAAGTAAAGGATTTACCCAAGAGCACGCTGTTTATGAAAATTTATACATGCTTAAGAAATACTTATGTGTTTATGGAAAAGGCTTTGCGTTAATAATACATTTCCTACATGCTAAATTGTTTATTCAAAATCACGTACTTGTAGTACTGTCAATAGACTAATTATTACATTATTTTTAATGCTTGAAACATGATTTTTGCTCCCCATAATTATGTGTAAATAAGTGTTTATGATAACAAACGAGCTCAAACCACACGGATCTAGTTTTTTGCCATTAGAAATTTCTTGTGGTCACTTTCAGGCCAGTTTCACTATTAGAATCTCGCTATGATAAACTGTGATGTGTAAGTGATACAGCTCATATTAACAAATCAGAACCTGAACATGTTTTTTTAAAAATAAATAATAGGCTTGCGTTTGACCACTATCACGCCTGATGTAAAGCAATGATGCGGTCTACGTTGGAGCACGCTTGCCTAGAAGAAACCGATTCACTGGATGGGCCAATCATAAGCCATTAGGAATTATAAACAAGATAGCCCGTTGGTCCAGTTGGTAGTGAACCTGCCTTCTGTGCTTGGGGGCGTGGGTTCGATTCCCACCTAGGACAAACATTTATGTGATGAACATTTGTGTTTGTTCTATATCTGGTTGTTAATATCTATTTAAGTATGTATTTAAACCTATATATGTATGTATATCAGTCTCTGGCAGCCATATCACAAGCTTTGCTTAGTTTGGGGTCAGATGACCGTGTGTGTAAAAATGTCCCGAATGTCCCGAATATTTAAACCATTTTAGAGTGAATTGGTTTCTTCTAGAATCTAGGCAAACGTGCTCCATCGTAGACCGCATCATCGCTTAACATCAGGCGAGTTGGCGGCCAATCGTAAGCCTGTTTAAAATTAAAAAAAAAAGCCATTAAGAAGTACTCCCTTTTCCGGTTCTATCAATAGACTTGCTGAACGGTGAAAAAAAACATGTTATTTATTGATAGGCTGATAATGATGACGATGAATGCCAGAAATATAATTAATCCAATTTTACAAAAAACAAAAAAAATGCAACTGTCTTCACGGGAAGTTTAATAAACGGGATTCATTTCCCGATTTTCCACCTTTAGAGATAGAATACTTTCTTCAATTTAAAGTTGTACAAACCTTGAGATATACAGATATACATAAAAAAATATAACATTAAAATCGGCTCAAAATCGCCGTAAATACAAAAAAAAAAAACAATGCAATAGAGTACCTCGTTTTTGAAGAAAAAATATTATATTATTAACAGATTTCCTTATTTCAACCAGTTACGCATGTTGTTTGGCGCTTTCTATTTTTGCTACAACTCTCAGAGCAGAACACGGGCTTTCAAAATTATTTGGTAGTGAATAAAGTATATAGCCATAAATAACGGTCCCTTAAGGGCGATTAAATTCTTTCCTGCTGCGGCTAGGAGAGGGAATTTCTCCGCTCAACGGACGTCTCCATCCGAATAGGTGCCCCAATTCGAAACATTTACTAGGACGCTGTCTTAAATTTAAAACTTGAAATGCTTGTGAATGTATCTAGAAAGTGGATATAAACTTAACGATTGTTGTTGTGAGTAGGTGATTCTAACAGGTCACCGAAAACGAAGCGGTCAGTCTTCAGACCGCGAGTTTTATAGAAGAATTTACAACCGAGCGCTACTGTAGGTTGGATGACACGTTCAATGAAAGTCAGAGTGAATAGGTATAGGAAAAGGAATATTCTAAGTCTGCGTGCTTCATCTTTGACCACATCGTCGCTTACCAACAGGCGACTTGGTGGTCAAACACGGACATATCCGCGCAAAAAAATTATATATCCTGTGGTCATATTATGGATGTCCGTTTGTGATTCGGATTGTTATCACGATCGTGTGCCATCCCGTTCTATTTACTTACTCACACCACACGCGTGAGCGAGATGGCAAGCGATCTGCAAGTTGTATTTTCTACAACAACCGTCAACAACCATTCAGCCATGTCAGAGGCTTTGAAAAACAACAATAAAGACAATAAAGAACAAATATATTTAACAATAAAGCTGGCCATTGGCCATGAGTGATGCAGCATAATTATATGAACGTACTTTTTTATTGTGGGACAAATTAATCTAATTTGTTTGGCAGAAATAATAAAATTTGGTACCTAAAATTCTTAACTTTTTATGTCAATAGGCATTGAGTAGAGGCAAGGTAGAGGTTACCACTAAAATATTAATAAAGATAAAGAGTGGGTCGTTCTCTATCCATTGTCACCCTACAAACACAGCTATTTTTCAAGTCCATGTCTCAAGATTTGGCTTATTATGTTTTGGTGCAAAGTACAAATAAAATACACTTGTTGTTAATTTTTTGGATAATATCAAGACTTATGGATTTTAAAACATGTCGCTTATAGCAAAACATGATGGTTACGATGGTTATTCTCATATTTAAATTAAGTAGGTTTCACGAGTTTTCTTTTTTATCTAGTAATTATTCAACTGAAACTAAAATATGACAATAGAATATAGCACAGGAGTTTAATTTATTAAAACATCAGATATATTGAAAAATAAAAATAAATTGTGTAAAACTACTGAAAAAAAATATATCGGCTAATAAAGTTCCGAGATATAAACGTTAAAGGTTTTTGTTCGGGTTGGGAATTTTGTGTGTGGGACAAATCTTTCAACTGAATTTTAGACCAGTAATCCTCAATCGATTGAGCTGAAATTTAGCATACACGTTTAGTTTGAAACATATCTGTTTTGTTGGTAAGTATAGTGCGCTTTCTGTATAGTAAAGGTATGATTTCGAACTCGGATGCACGCAGCAGTGCTGCCGTAACAGTGCTGCCGCGGCACTAGTGGTCCCCATACATTCTCTATAGGTTTATATGAGATTACATTCCGAGGCTGCGGCTGCATTGCTGTAGCAGCATTGCTGCGTAAACACAGCGTAACAGTCCGTATTGTGAAATCTAATACAAGCCTATAAAGTTCTACAAATCGCTTGTAACTTACGCCCGTGATGGAGGTATCTCAGCGAGTGCTTCACAGCAGCTGATTGATGGCTCTAATCTCCACAACTATGGCACTCGCACGAAGACAGATAGTCCATAGAGCTGAGGCTTACGTACATACGTGAACAATGTTCTGGAGCTTTATTACAGCACTTTACAACATCGTATTGTCCAAAAACAAGCCCCAAAAATTGCGACCAAACTTTTGACAGCAAAAATCCTGACCGTAGAGCAAGTTAGGAAGTTTTAAGCGTTATAGCTCTCAAAGTCCTAACTCCCGTACGCAGGTTGTCGCTACGCCAAAAGTCATGTCCTCGGAACAACGGGAGGGAGTAAGATGATAAAACTGTTTGCAGAAGTCGATTTAAATAGCGAATTCAATCAGTCCAAACAAGCAGAAAATCGAACCCCAAGCCCCAAATCATCCAATCGTAGTAAATCTCAAATTCCGAGTACGCAAGCTAAGGAGCCGGCCGGTCCCGGCCAAGTCCCTGATTTAAATTGCAGATGCCCCTCGGGAACGCAGACTCTCGCGATATGCTAATCATAGTCAAGCCAAGGATTATCCCTGTTTACACTCAACAAACTCACTTAATTTCGCACCGACCGATGTCTTGACATGTCTGTCTTCTATGACATTGTGATGGGTGGCAGATTTGACAGGTTATTATGATCGCAAAATTACTTACCAAAAGGTTCTTGATAACTAAAATTGTTTAGCAAATCGAGGTAAAATTATCTGATTCTTTAAACTTATCTACATAATTATGTATTAATTAAAATTTTACTTGAAAACAAAATACCTCTCATTGTCTGACCGTCAAATGGACCCACCCCATACCGATCCCGCGGGAGTAGTTGCTAAATACAATTTTTTTATCATTTCTATTTTGTCGAATGGACCCCCGTTTTTAAATTTGACCTACGAAGCTGAAATTTGGCAGATTCCTTATGGAGTGTGTCGCAAAATCTATGAAAGGATTTTGCGATATTGCCGTATTATTTATATGAAACTCTACGAGTACAAAGTTTCAGGACTTAGCTCGTTTGTTATATAAATAAATATTAATCAAACAATTTGTCATTGAATAAACGCGCCGAAGATAAATAAATTATAGAGTAGTCTACATATCTCTAGTAAATTTGCCTCAACTAACTACTCGTAAGTTTACTCCGCTAAATCCATTACGTCGGCTTCCTATAATTGTATTGGAAGAACTTCGAAGCTCTTTGTTATTACAATATGCATGTGAGTATTTGAAGCGTATGCATTATCTGTACTGCGCGCCTTTCTTATGAGGTACTCTATATTCTGCAAGAAAAGCTGCAGATCAATTTTTTTTTTACCCGTGTTAAAAAGTTTTTCTTTCGTTTTCCACGGGTTTCACTAGTAAATAGCTAACTTACTAGCTAACTACTTGCTAACCAACTAACTTACTGAGTAATTAGCATACTAACTAACTAGCTCACGAACTAGCTAACTGGCTAATTAACTAACAATGTAAATAAATCTTGAAAGTCGATTTTATCCCACTTCTAATTTTATTGTCGTGTCGATTTGAAACTTTGCAAGTAAATGAATTCCAGATGACGATACAATAATTTGGTGCTTTCGTACTGATCTGAAATCATACTGTAATGATAACGTATTAACTTACTGTAATCGTGGGATCGTACTGATCTGAAGATGAAATTGGGAGGTACAATAATAACTAAATACAAGTAAATGGTGGAACTCTTCAATGAGTACAAGTAAGCAAGTACCTCGAGGGCTCATTTGGTTTGTTTTAACCCATGACAAGAGTTCCAATATCCACTCTCCATCAGCATCATCAGATCCTCGTCACCAAGTTTGGTTTGTTTTAACAAGTCGCTGGCTCACTATTACATGGTTCTATGTTATTTTCTTACACGTTCAGTAATTTGAATTAAAACGTTTTGACGTTCATAAAAAAAAAAGCTATGCTTGAAAGTATCTCTCTCAAGCATAAACCCTGCTAAGTCAATATTTATGAAAAACAATTTTTTTAAATTGAAATTACTTAACGTGTAAGAAAATAACACAGAACCTTGTAATAATGAGCCAGCGAAGTCACATAAACGTGTTTTCAGGGCTTAAAAAAATTTCAATTTATGAAAAGATATCAAAAGATAAACAAATAAAAATAAGAGCAAAATATAATAAAGAGGGGTTGTTAATCAAAATGATTTAATAATTTTACGCCAGATCGAATTTAAGTTCTGAGACAAACTTGGAAACGTTTCTAACGATGTCTTCTTTGGGAAAGTTCATCCTTAGGACTTAAGTTAACTTAGTCTTAACTTTGTTGGTTCTTAAATGAAGTTGAACTTGTTTACCTTGCTTATTCTATTTAACATAAATATGATTCAAACTGTGTTTATTATTCCAACACAAGGCGTAAAATAATAAGGTGTATTCATATTTTAACTACATAAGTTTGTTGTAAACCTTTTGTTCGTTTACAATAAATGTACTAGTTTAACTCATCATACGTGATAATAACAATTATTACTCGTGCATATATGTATGTACTTGTTGCGGCAAAAGAAGAGATTTTTTTTCAAAACGATGATAACTTTTTTTTTATAACAAGCTGTTGTCCGTAACTTCGTACGCGGCGAGTTTCATATAAACTTTCAGCCCCCTATTGCTAACCTACCTTGATGCTCTGCGTGTGTCGTTGAATTTATGTGTAACATGCGGTCTATAAGAAACATGTTAAACGACATAATTTTTTAACATGAAAAGCAAGAAATGTCTTTTTTATAACTAGGAAGGTTGGGTGAGAAGTTATTATGTTTGTGTCCTTTTACCTAATTTATTCCATGCTTAGGTGTTGCCATTGGTTTTTTTATATCGTACCTAAAAAGCCATATGTAACATAATTTTATTTCCAATAAACATTAAGCGCGTCGGGGGTAAATATCTAGACCGGGCAATAAGTACGCTTGAGGCATCGTAAAGTCGACCTGAGTTGGCACTAATACGAATTTATGTCGATGGACCCGAGCCTTGCCACCGGTATCGATCCGGCAATGCCTATAAATGTTTCAATTTACAAACCAACCGTTTTATGTTAACCATGATATATTTTATATCGCATCGTGAGGGAGAAGAAAGAACCCACTATACGAGCTATTCGCGTACTAAAGACGCGGTAGAGACAAGAAGAGTTCTCGATGCTATTTTATATAACTTAGTAAAACTTTAGCCTCCTCTTTATACGACTGCCCAAAAAACGTAATGTTTTTAGGTTTTATGTATGTTTGTATGTGTGTTTCTTAATTCCACAATAACTACTGAACGCCTGAACCGATTTCGATGTGTGTAATACCGGTAGTATCGTTCGAATCCTTGCTTTATTCCAAGTGTCACAAATTAGACTACAATTACAACTATGAAACATAAATGAAAAGAGACTCGAAATTGGTTCAACAAAATCTGACCAAAATTATTATCACCGTCTAAAGCATGTTGAGCAGTATCTAAGTATATTTTTTGTTTTATTTTTGAGAATAGTCACCAATACGTTTGGCCACCAAATCACCTGATGGAATGGTGTGACGTGTTTAAAATGGCACTATAAAATATACAGTAGTTTATCAGAAATAGCCATTAGCGACGATGCTACGCGATAGAAAATTAATGAGTTATTCAGGTATTCGTCTTTTAAAATGGCTAATTATGTAGTTTGTGTTTTTTGTAGCGAATTGAAGGTGGTTCAATTTGTCTTCTAATATCCAAGGTTTTAACCTTGGATATTAGAAGACAAATTGACAAATTTAGATAAAGTTTAGAAAGCAATTGACATAAATAAAATTGCTATTGTCTATATGTTTCAAATTCCCAATTTCATTTGTAATAACTCAACTCTGGAACTGAATTTATAGTACCGTATAAGAACTACATAAAAGTTCGGCGTGCACTGGCAGTTATAAGTCGGCCGCCAGACAGGCGTCTCCGGCGGCAAACAAGCTCGCGTCACCGACACCGCTTAAGTTTTATATCGAGTTTTGGTGAGGAAATCCCGACAATTTACATGAGAAAGCCGCGCCGAAAGTCGCGTTCCTACCCTCCATGGACGGCTCAGAGATCTAACAAGGGACAAGAATGTAGGTGGCATTCGGAGCGAGCATGCGAAATACGCCCCGAATATTAGATTGAAATCGCGAAACGTGTTCGATATTAAATTTTTCGTCTAATTATAGCATTGGCGCGAATATATTGAATATTCGGCATCGACTACTCGTGTTATTACGTGAATATTCGATACTAGGCGGAATCGAAAAAACAAGGAACTGAAAATGTTATGTACAGTTTCTCATTTTCTAAGTTTATTTTCTTGAAACTAAGATTATAATAGTAAAAACTGTTTGGAAAGTGTATATACCATCACGTTTACAGCTACTATTATAAGATAAACATTGGTACCATGTTGGGCGCCAAAGTTAGCGATATGTGGTACGCCACATGAGTAGTAATTAACACCGCCTCGCGTCCCCCCGCGTATGTCACCCCTCTCCCGGCACTCAGTGGGGCACGCCGATTGAATTAAACTTTGGAATGGTTGTTGTGGTTCGAATCTGCTGGTTTTGTCGCCGGCGTTTTGTGCAGCTGCGATTACTGGCAATACTAGTCCGGCGTTTATTAGTTGCACTGCTAACGGTAGGTGAGTATCGAGTGCCAAGTTTTACTGCCAAAGGTATGCCAACTCTCTCGGGGCTTGGAAACTATAGATACCAAAACTGTAATACCGGCTGGAAACTCTTGCCGAGGCACATTGAGTCTGTATAGTCCATGCAATAAATAAATGTGAGCGACATTAATATTAGTACTTAATGTATGTAGCGTACACATCGTGCTATTCTAAAAGTGCTTTTATATTTATTCTTTAGATACCCTACTTCAGAGGTATTCATATACAAAAACATAAAGCTTTTCATAAAGACAAATAAATTTTCTTAGTGTTAGGAAGATATTCATCTAAGAATGCTAAAGGCGATATCTACGGTAAATAATAAACGAGTTGAACTCTTTCCGGCCCCTTTATCAAGAACGAGATTTGCACAGAAGAAATACAACACTGTTGCTCCGCAGCTGTATACAACTCTAAATGGAGAATATAACACTAAAAGGGTACTGAATTTAATAATATTAAGAATATCATATTATAATTATGTTATTCGATTGTATAGTTTTAGTGTCTAACCACTTTTGGCGAATGTTGTATACGCCTGTAAAAGATGTTCATATCACATCTATGTATGTGTAATATGTTCACTGTTGGCGTATCTCTATTAATAAATAAATAAATATAATTATGCTGGGCAGTTTACACATTTAATGTAATTTATAGATCTATTGTTACAAACACACTCTCGCATGTTATAATTTTGTAAGTTATGTTCTTTTTCTCTCTGTTTTTATATCGGTATAATAATAATAACCTTAATTCTAAATTTTATTTTGTTTTATATAACTGTTTACGTTGACATAATTATTCTGTTGTAATAAGAGAAACTACTAGCACCCGACACACAGCCCCGGACTAGTTTGGGAATATAAGGAACAACACATTATGTAAAAACGAAATTAATGGCAATAAATTAATTTATTTTGTTTTCTTTGTTTGTATGATTCGAACTCATCGAGATACAATTCCTATATAGTCACAATCTCTCAGTAAAAATAGTCAAAAAAACGTCCGAGCGTCATTGTACATACATTGTACCAATTATATACTTCACAATGCTACATTTACACGAATTTAGACGTTATGTCGCTTGTATAGTGTTCAACGTTAGTTGTCCGCTATGTCATCGTAGCTCTGGCATCGCGCGGCGTTGAAGTCGGATCGCGGTTACCTAGTAACTAACCAAAAAGTCTGCACAATTCGTAGCGTGCGCCGAGTCAAGGTTCAGACATTTTTTTGGTACGATGACTCTATATGTATTGTATCTCGATGTTCGTACTATAACAACTGCGCGCCTTCGTAAATTGCATGATTCTGTCTTGGATCGTACTTTCGCTTAATGGTACCCAATACTAAATCTGTTTATTCTAGTATATGTCAATCAACCATTTAGTAAGTGTGACATGGCATCGAGCTTTGGGGACGTGCTGCCGATTGGGAGCGCGTCTTCAGAATGCAGAAAAGAGCCATACGAGCAATTGCAAGAGTGCCAGAAGATACATCTGCGCTACCGTATTTCAGGTCCATGGGAATACTCACTGTCCCAAGTCTCGTGTGTTTTCAGGCAGCATTGTACGTCAGGGACCACCCCGAGGAGTACTGGTACCTCGGAGACGCGCGCGTCCGACGCGCTGCGGTACGCGCATCGTATACGTTCGGTGCCTCACCGACTCGCTAGGACTGCTAAATTGGTGCATGTGACTGCACCGCTCATTTACAATAGGATACCGCAAGAGGTGAGAAGTGCTCCATCGAGGGAGTCCTTCAAACAAAAATTAAAAAACTGGCTTGTCGAACAGGCATTCTATAATTTCAATGATGTGACAAAGATGAAATTAATTTAATTTTGATAATTTAATTTTATTTTTTACTATTATTATACTATGGTTTTTCTAGTTTGTATGAAAATGTAATTTCTTTTATAATTGTTGTAATAGTTTTAAATTATTTTATTATCAATAATTTTCTGCGACGTGTACCTGTAATTTGTTACCAATAAAGTACTATGACTATGACTTATTTTTATTATTATAATTTTTTGTATGGCTTGAGTTGTTTAAAAGTATTTTGACGAACAACCGACATGAACGCTAATTTAAGATAATTATATTTTCCTTGCCTTCTCTTTCTGAATTAGAACGGCAAAGCAAGAACGTCTTGCCTCTGTCTGTGTTTCCGCAGTATTACAATCTTGTAGTGTTCAAAACTTGGGTTACTAGGTTATTACTAGGCAAAAATGCTCCATTTTCGGCCGCATCATCGCTTTCCATCAGGCGAGATCACGATCAAATATTAGCCAACTACGAAGTTAAAAAAAGATTCTCGACATGTAAAATCCACGTTTAAACCAAAACTCCTAAATATTCTGTAAGAAATTCTCACTGACCCTAATTTAGATAAGGTGCGTGGATAAATGAGAGTAATTTCGTTTGGAAATTTAATTTGAAAAGGAACAAGCTAAAAGCTTCGCTAATTACAGAGGAAATAAAAAGAAAAGATTTTACTACACTGTCGTCACATTTTAACCCCCGTTGTATACAACTCATGAGCTCAATGTCAGCAGCTAGTTTTTCCTGTTTACAATGAGACTCCAAAAGAGAAAGGGTTGCCATGTGGCCTGTTTTCGCTACTTCCTGTCCTAGTTTTTATCATGCAAACGTTCATACGTAAGACGAAATACCCGGATTTGACGGCAACGTGAAAATAATATTTTGCCTCATTGGATTATTTTCCTTAATTTGTGTTATTTCGAGTGGTAATGGTGTAATAATTTGTGGATTATTATTTATTAAGAGTTCGTAAACGTGCTTGAGTGTGGAAAAGTTATATAACGAGGTGAAACATGTATTTTCGCGATGTTTCCAAAACTAAATAGAAGCTTCTTGTAAAATCTCCACCATTTTAGCAGGGCATGATTTGGACTTGACCGTGACTAACTTTGCTGGCTGCGTGACTAACTAACTGCTCTAACTACAACTATGAATTTTACGATATTTCATAAAACTCGATAATATTTTAATGTTTGACACTGGCAAATGAACAAGACGTACGATGCCAAAATACTCTCAAGAGGGAAAAAATAAGAAGAAAAAACGATATTTGAGTTAATGTCATTTAGACTCTTAGTCTACCAACAGATGAATCATGGTGGCAGCTTATACCCGGGTCCAATTTTTTCCCACCAGCTCCAAATCTTTTTATTTATATTATGTTATTTTTGCCGTAGGGCCAAAATTTACCCACCGCGGCTCATGTGCGTACAATTTTGAAACTAGCACAAACCAAAAAAGTTAACTTTTCCACAGCCGTTTGATCTACATTATCTAATAAATGTTACGAAATAGGTGAAATGGCATAAGAACAAGATGACAGATATATTTTTCACTGAATAAATCACGACTCTACTAATGAATTACTTAATTACTATTTCTCGTCAACCCTTTCCACCCATTTTGTTTAAGACGTGATCCCTACTTTTGCTGTAACCCTCACATTCGCAGCACGTATGAACTGGTAACCCTAAGTGCACTAGGTAGAGAGGCTGGCCTGCCCTACGTAGCACAATTAGCGCGCGCGACTCAACACGACTTGAGTTTTAACAACGCCGCTCGCAACACTCCCCGTCATTCACTCGAGATGGGGACTCCAGCTCCGCCTTGCGGGACTCTTGTGTACTACACACATGTTAAAGGAAGCTATGGCACTGTTTTACACACTCTTACTTAGGACTACTTTTATTAAATACTAGCTGTTGACTGCGACTTCGTACGCATAGACTCATATACGATAAACATTCAACCTCCATTAGCCCCCTTAATTTGAACATTCAGAAAGAAAAACTTAGCAAACCTTTGCACCCCATAAAAATCTACCAGCCAAATTTCAGCTACGCTTGTCAAGTGGTTGAGTATTTATGATGAGTCTGAGAGTGGTATATCGCTTTTATAATATGAGCAAAGTACTCGCACTCACTTTGATATATTATATTATTGAGTCTGCAGAAAAAATAATTTTTCATGACACTTATAACATAATTTTAATTATATTGCAGCTCAGTTTAATTTAATAAGATTTTTGTGATGTCCGTTAATGGGTATCTAGTGTATTTATAACCTTATCATGAAAAACTGGAAGCCTTGCAAATAAGGCATCCATAATCCATAGGAAGATTAAAATATATTAGTCATAAAGATAGTGCAGTGGCAATAGTTGAAGCAATTAAGAAGATAACGAGGAATACATAACCTCGGTGAAAGCTCTAAATCTTACTTGGTAATTAACACCAGCTTGGCTACGTGGCTCGAGTAAACGCTGTTTCTGTTTCACTGTTCTCAAAGGAAGCTTCTAAAACATGTCTAGAACTATTTCCCAAATTAGCAAAACAATAACATTACTCAAATGAACTATATATCTATTATTTTTTTGATAGAAAAGTGAGGATAGATGACATTACTCAAAGAAAATGAACTGTAGGTATAGCTTTTTTTAAATGAAAAAGTGAGATGGGTATACTGTAATGCGAGATTAAAGAACTAAGAAAGGGGACTTCTAGGATAGTAAGGATTTCTAGAACATCCGAGTTAGTAAAACAATAACAGTTACGCGATGTCTAAAAATGGATAATTATAAAATCATATATTGCAATTTGTCGTTCTTTTGGTACAGATTAATAAATTAACAGCTTTAAATACCAAAGCATTTTTATGGTTGTGAAAAACAATATTGTTTGAAGTAGAGACTATTATTTTATGAAACAAATGCTAATGAAAATTAGGGATGCTCTTCATAATTTCCAACGACAGACATCAGCGTCTTTGTACCATGAAACGGCTTTTCTATAGCGTATTATTGAGCGAGAGAATATTCACATAATCAGAATCTCATTAAGTATTAACGCTCGAGAACCGAGGCGGGGCGTACCCATCGAACGCAAGTGAAATCCTACCTAGCATAAAAGTTAATAGTACTACCAAACCATACGGGCTCTCCCAAGACAGCTGTAGGATACACCTAGTACTTACGGACTCTACAATCAGCGAGAAAGCTCCTTTCAAACTACCGACAAAGGGTACATACTTTTACATGCGCTCAGACACTATTTCCCATTGCAATATCTTGCTTTATTTGCATTAGCTTTTGGAAGAATCAGATAAATCAATTAAGATTATAAATGCGAAAGTTTCGTATGTTAGCCAGCATGTCTGTCCCTCTGAACTCCGTAACAGTTAGCTTGACGAAATATTATGTAGGTATCTTATACCTTGGATTATCACATAGGTTACTTTTGCTTCCAGAAAAAAAATTACATATCCTGTGGGATGGCGGGACGCTGATAACAAGTATATAGAATTGTTGTTGCAAAATTTATATTTCCTAAAGAATCGTCCAAGCTAGGCTACTGTTGAACCGTGTTATGCTGCGTGTAGCTCGCATCTGCACTTTAGCTACTCGAAGCATTCAAATAGCTGCTTTAGCATATAATATTTGAGGGAATCTTCATATGGTGGCGGGTCTTCACCCTTGCAAATAGAATTTGTATACCGAACGGCTCCCGAAAGGGTCTGTGTGCGATTACACTTCACGCATTCCGATCTTAGGGTTATTTATGTTTGCTATCACTTCGTTATCGATAAACTTTGATTAGATGCTACACATTGCGAGCACGTTTGTTCACTCCGGGCCTGTCTGATGTATTAGAATAATTTTCAATTCTAATTACTTACCCTAAATAGAACGCTATCCATAATGTTAGGGGCGATGTTTTCGTTTTTAAAACAGATTTGTTCGAGACTTAGGCTACCCTTTGCTAGTCTATTTAAGTATTAAAACGGGGTGCCCCCTCGGAACTAACGTATTCATGACTCTGAGAACACCGCCCCTTACTTTACGAGCGGCGGTCGCAGTGAATCGGAAAGGTAACCTATTCGGACCTCGACCTATGTGGAATATCACGCCACCATATGTTACGTAATTTCAGAGATTCACGGAAGGATATATCAAAGTTTGGAACTTTATATGTTAGTCGGAAGTCAGATAGAACTTTGGGCAAGATTAGCTTAGTTCCAAGAAAATAAATATGAGATGTAATTTATTTTCTTGTATGCTGCATCTATTATACTTTCATTATAGTAATAACAATATTAAATATTGTAATAATAATAATTTTTATTTTTTAATATATGTTAAGTTAATATTACCACGGTGTGGGTCGTTACTTTGTTTACGTGTGGTGATAAGTCGAAGCGAGGTGCGGGCGTACAAGCGCCCCGTGGAAAACTCAACTCTTACCGGTTTACCGTAGGTTTAAATTTATTCCATCGTACCTGTCATTAACTCTAGTAAATAAGGCACAATTTTAAATGGTCTACGGCACGCTACGGTATTTAATCAAGAAGAGTTGACTTTTCCACTCCTGTTGTTGCAGTGCGTTGGTTATAAAAGCAGCGCCCTTTAGCTATTTACCTGAACTGTTTGCATTGTGAACGGAAATAAATACTTCTAATGTTATGATGTAATGCCTACACTCTACAAGATGAGAAGTCTCTGGAAATCATGTATTTTCCTGCCTACGATGACTGCGCTTATTTGATAAACGAGTTATTCAATATACTCTTTGTATGTACTCCTGGTAGATCCACAGTCATGAATATAAAATAATTTCGTAGGAACTCAATTGGGTTACGCATTTTCTATTAGACATTTTCAGAGAAGTGTTGTTTATGGAGAAACCAATGAATATTATAACGTATGCGATTGTTTACATACCCGACGAAGGAATATTTAAATTTGTACATGAATTATCAAATCTTTCACGTGGCGAAGAAGAAATAATCTGATTCGTACATAGGTAAAATAATAATTGCTTCGAGACGCCCACACGACAGTCTCGTGATGATGGCGACTAAAGGGTAAAAGTCCCTTTGGTCGCCATCATCAAGAATCTTTGCGTATTACTTAGGCTTTTTATAAATTGACGAGTACGGCTAAATCTCAAAAATCTAGTCAACATTTAAAAAACCTTGAGTCATAAATACTTTGATGGTAGAATATGTTATAGCTGCCCGAATAGTGACGCAATATTTGATCCAAAAATATTTGTATTTGGAACAAGCTGTCAACCA
This sequence comes from Agriopis marginaria, assembly GCA_932305915.1. Taxonomy (NCBI): domain Eukaryota; kingdom Metazoa; phylum Arthropoda; class Insecta; order Lepidoptera; family Geometridae; genus Agriopis; species Agriopis marginaria. The sequence continues at coordinate 8,200,363 of OW029926.1, forward strand.
ATTAAGCTTGACCGAAACATTCCGGATTCAAATTGGCAGTTCATATTGACAGTTGCCAGGTGGCGCTTACTGGTGGCCTAGTGAAGAGAAGCGTACGTACACATTCGAACTAGTCGGGAATATCGAAAATAATGTTCGTGTAAGTATGTCTAGGTCTATTCACAACCTCTTTGAAGTATGGTAAAGATCGTAAAGTTATTTTTAGTATACCGACGATATTCGAGTTGATGTTTCAATAACACACCTACCGCAAACGGATGTCTTGAAGAGGAAAACGAGCGCCACAATAATTACCTGGAATAGAAAAGAGGTAGCTTTAGCAAATAGCAATTATTGTAAACTGACAAAAATTTGTATTAGGAACATTATCTTGTTTTTACGTCTAGTACTCATTTATTTTTTTCGCTCTCGACGATAGCTTTTGAAGTCAACATCCAATGAGTACTCAATTTTGAAACAATTTATCTTTAGTCTAATAAAACGTGTACTTCAACAAGTCTATAAAGCTAAAAGTTTAGCCTCTTCTTTTACACATCCTGTAGTGAGATAAGGTAAAGCTAAACAAAAAAAAAAACTTATAAACTTATAATTTTGCCTTTGAAAGCTTTGACTGTTACAAGACTTAACACAAGAAGTTGTTTAGAACTTATTATTAATATTCTTAAGAAAAATTGGCGCATCGCAAAGTAAAAAGCGCGAAGCTTACAAAGTTGCGGTATATACGGCATCTGTCGTGGTCGGATTTATCGCGAGACAAATTGCAACGGCCCGAGTCGACGCAGCGGCACTCAACCGTCCTTTGTGCAAATGAGATACGTAACAATGCTGAAAATGGGTTTCGCAAATTAATATGCCTGCTATTAGCGTCTTCATTTTTCCTGTTAATTTTAATGTTGTGATATTCACGCGAGTTTCGGCGGTCTTTTGAATTTATAGGCATTTATTTTGCTTTTATTGTAAAAATTCTATAGAATCCTTGCTCCAACTGAGAAATTACCAATTAAGATATCAGCTGTAATCTATAAACAAGTTTGAACTCAAAGTCACGAGACAAGTTGACAAAATTCATCCCTTCATCTCGGTTTGTTTAAACGTTAATTATCGCTTTATTTATATAAGAAATATTCTAATTTACCACGAGCTAATACCCTGTTTCCTCGACGAGACGAGACAAGACGGCGCCCGTCTCGCCCGTTGTCTGACAGGTGTCTTACGCGTAGTCGGATTTATCTTCAGAATTTGCGGGTTCCTGTTTTGAGTTAATATCATGTGGACCTTGTTTGTCATTTAGGCTCCTAGCAAATTTACATTATGTGTATTAATTTTGAAATAATTATATCACAGGTATCATGACAATTCTTTATTATGCACAACTAAAAAATCAGAAAATTTACGAAAACTTAAATATATAACTAAAAACTAAAATTTAAAATAACTAAATACAAACTAAAAACTTAAACTAAAAGACCATTTGTGGAGGGAAAGGTCTCCAGAATTCTGGCGGCATTACCACGTTGAATGGCAATGCTCAATTTCTGGGCGAAATAAAAGCCAGCATTATGGACACTCGACGCCTCCACCAATCGCTTGGCCAAGTCCCAATAAAGGCCCATAGCAGACAACCCCCACGGACCCATCGTCTCCTCCCCAAATGGAGCGAACATGTATACCCGGTCAATGTGTGCATATTTGCGCGGTTTGAGGTTTTCGGCTTGAGCAGCGGCAGCGCCGGCCCGAACTGATATCAATATTATAATAATCAATTTTAAATAGTGCCATTCATTTTAAGAGTAGCCTAAGGCTTTAAAATAAGCAAACATCGATTTTGATCAGAAATACTTTCGAAGTATGAATAATCAATACGCAATTAGACAAAAAGATTTGTGAGTAACAACATAAACGATTTCAATTAAAAAATACCAAGGGTCTTGCAAATTCATTTCTTGTTTACTTTTCAATAGAGCGTCCCTGAATGGAAGGTTTGTCCTTTCCACCCTTTTGTTTTAAATATGCATAACACCGTCTGTGCTCTGGAAAGTGTCGCAAAAGTGCCTCGGAGCTTATATTAATATTTGATAAAGGAACTCCAATTGAGACGCAATTTTGTACGAGTTCATAATACTGCTCTCTAGTGTTATTGCAGACACCACACAACGGCGGTGTCGATCGGTGTATAATTCTTTGCCTCGATAAAAAATACTAACCACTAGTTTTATAGAATTAGAAGAAAAAGAAATGGTCAGTCACGATGCTTAAGGGAGAATTCATCTAAGTTAGCAACCTCGACTGTCAGTTTCGTAGAACTTAATACAAAATCGATAAATACTGAGTTAGTATGTATACGCTAACACATACTAGTACATGCTAACTCAGTGTCGATAAAGTCAAAAACTACATTCACTGCTGAATGCGAGTCTATATAAATTACATTTGTAGGTAATGAGATTGTTTGCGCACCGACAACAATCGCATTGAAAATTTCGATTAAATTCACGTTAGTTTATTATGTACACATTAACGAATGCATAAATCAAAAATAATACTTAATTGTGGTTTAAAACGATGGAAAATATTTGAGCTTTATGAAACGTATGTAAATGTTATCCTTGAATAAAACAAACGTCAAAGCACCAGTGTTCTGCACAAAGGATTCTGCTGCATATATTTAGTAGATAACATCAGAAAACAGCGAGGACACGAGAGTAATTATAATAAAATATTAAAGGCTCTCTCGCAGTAACCAACCATTAAATAAAGTAAAGCTAATGGTGTAATGCTGCGCTCAGCGGAGTACCGACCTCAGTCAGGCTGCAAGTAGCGAAGGATGCAATCTGCATACATTAGCCTAACGTCTCTTAGTTTTGACACCTGCTCTCGCCTCCTGCTATAGAAAATATGAACACCCGGTAGATGGATGGCACAAACATGTCAAGACTAAAGGCAGTTGTTGCAAACTTGCGGAGTTGTCAAGAAAATCGCGCGGGCAAAATGTATTGTTTCGAAGAGCCAACGGAGTTTGACTTGGAAGCTTTTCAAGTAAGTGTTAAATAGCTGTTTCAAAATATCATTTGTGTACTAGGAAAATAGGAATAAGGCTAAGTTTCACAAAAAAAAAACACCGCCCATCACTGACCCAGAAAATAATCACATCACTGACGAATCTCCATAGCACTTTAGTGTTCTTATTTCAATTAATCTTGAATGTATCCCGACACAAATGTACAGTAACATTTTAATCACAACGAATTAGAAACTTCTAACGAAGTCCAGTGCCGAAGGGATACACTGTAGATTTATTACCTGAAAGCTTAATCTGAGCACAGCACACGGTTGGTTATAAATGGCTGCGAAACAACCTCGTAAACTGGTGGCCCAGTGTAGCAAACACCTTAAATACTTAACAGCTCAGTTACCGAGTCAAGTTTAAATGTTCGGAGCGCGCTTGAGAGGGTTGTCACGTCAGAACACATTTTAATAATGCACTTGCTCGTTTAGTATTAAAATTAGCTGGCGAGCGGTGGTGGCGCACTATGTTGCCTGTTTTATTGATGGCCCGACATGCTGTGGCCGTAGACTATCTATCACGATGCACCTGTATGTAGCAGTGATCTTGCTTCAGAATGTATGGCGACGTTCTGAAGTGTGATCACACGACTTACGTCGCGACAAGACGAGTCTAATCCTTCAGTCCTATTGATTTTTCTTTACTATAAAATTATGTAGGTATGTGTATGATTAAAAATAAAATACAAGCTAAAATAATTATCTAAACTTCTGGCCTATTATACACAATCAGTTGGTTTGCCTATAGACCGTTGAAGATCTAAACACAATCCAAATGTTCAAGCTCACTAATAGTTGGCAGCGTACCCAGTATGCTGGCGACATTATCATGCTGAATGATATTCCTTATTTCGTTAAACCAGAAAACTGCCAGAATTTTGGTATCGCATTAACCAGGCGCTCTGAACTTAATTAAACGTGAAAATAAGTTGCAGGATCAAGCTCATTGCTCTTGTAAAATTTACTACATTATACATTAAACAAATAATGCAAATAAAGTTATTTTCGTACTACACGTCAGTCGCCGACGTAGTCTCGTGTCTGTACATGCCGCAGCTACGATTGTGCGAAGCTTAACCACTGCCTCTAATAAACTTCCACGACGCCTCTATACTGTGTTGTGGGTAATTAATGCCAGCTACCGGAGTCACGCTAAATTTCCCTGTGAAGTGACAAAGGCCGCCGTTTTCGTGTTGCAAGCGGCGAAAAAAGGCAGCGTGGAATGCTTTGTACTCAACCGTGTGAAACCGATGGATGCTGGATAGGAAATATTAAACTAAATATTTGACGAAAATACGCATTAAAATGTATGTACCCTGTAAATTTATGGACCCGGGTATGGCCTAAAACTACGACCTGCGGATGGACAGCAGCGTCCTATTAGTACACGGTGAACGCACTGCGATCCCCAAGCCTCTTATCAATCGTGGGGATTATGGCAACATCCCTCTCTAAGAGGCCTTTGTTCAGTGGACGTTTACTGGCTGATGATGCTATGTGATATTCAAATTTAAATCGAATAATTCATTATTAATGTAAATAATTATCCCGGACCCGGGTATGTCCTAAAACTGCGACCAGAACCACCGGAGGATGGGCAGCAGCGTCCTGTTAGTACACGGTGAACGTACTGCGATCTCCAAGCCACCTGCCAAGCGTGGGGATTATGGCAACACCCCTCTCTAAGAGGGAGGCCTTGTTCAGCAGTGGACATTTAATGGCTGATGGTGTGTGGTGTGGTGTGTGTAAATAATTATACTCCATATCAGGTTTTTCAAAGGTTTTTCACTGGGTCATGCAGATCTCAGAAAGTTATTTCATTGCCGAGAGGTTTCTCTCAAGCCATAAAAGCAAGACTGTTCAATTTTTCAGGAGTGTCCCACACAGATATAAACCGGTATAGAAGCCGGACCAATCGCTAAAAGGATCTTTACGTTTGCAAGCCCGATACGTGACTCGATTCCTTGCCAGCTTGTTTGTAAACTCGTTTAGGAAAATGTAAGACTTCTTCATTTACTCGTGTCTCTTTGAACACTATTAGAAAATATGCTATACGCAGATAGTACCTTTAATGGTATATTTATAATTTTCTTTTCATATGTTATTAAGTGTTATTAATGTCGTTAGTGTAAGTCGTTTTTGTGCGGTGCTAATTTGAAATAAATAAATAAATAAGTAAGCTTTTTCCCAAGAAACAGTCATATACTCATAAAATTGCGACGAGTAACTAGAATCGGTTTTTTATGTTCTAGCTACTCGATTTTTTATGTTCTAGCTGCTTGTACCGAGACATCACCAAACGGCTCCAACGGAAGACCAGCGCTGGTTAACAGCCGGCATTATGCTGAGTTGGGGCCGATTTGTGACCTTATATTATAACTAGTCAATAAGCAATTTTTTTTATAACCTAATTTGGTCACAAATAAACTTTTTCTTTCTTTCTTTCTTTCTTTCGATACGAGAGATAAAATCGGCCGTCTGTTTTCATTACTTATGATAAGCACTTATCTATTATCTATACATATTTATAAATTGATGTGTGTATGTTCCATATGCAGTTATATAATTATTTACCGTGGTAGGGTTGCAAGAGTTCAAAGTTAGGTGCAGACAAAAAAAAAACGATCTACCCTCTTTCCCTCTTTCGTTTGTTCCATATGGGCTCGAAAACAACTGGACCTATTGTGACGGGACTTTTGCTGATTGATAGCTGATTTTATAAGCCTTATAACATCAGCTATCTGCCAAGCTAAATTACACCGTGTATTTTAGGTTACTGTTATCCACGCATGAAACCAGGGGGCGCAGCTAGTTCGCTATAATAGTGGAAGTAGACAGAGTATAGGGAAATTGAGCTTTTATTCTGTTTTGCTTCAAATTGCCACTTGGAATCTTACCTAACGGTGTGTTCCGGCAGCCTTATTTGAGAGCCAGTTTCCATTCCAGGTAGGTGTGTTATCATCTACAATCACACTGTTACATAACCTCAGGTGAATTTGGGGCCAAACGCCTGGCTTATGAACCATAAAAAAATATCGCATTTATATTCCAATCAAACTTTTGTAAACCAACAACTGTCATCTACACAGAGCTAGGAAAAAGTAGAACCACATGTTTACTTTACAAAATGCAATGCGCGAGCCGCAGTAACAACGGTTTAAAGTCAACAGCGTAGCCTTTTAAATATTCACTACACTGGAAATTTAATTTGAAGTTTTCCGGTGAAAATATTAAGGTAGCTTAGTGCCCTCTATTATAATAACTAGACAGAGCCCCCAAGGATCCAGGGCAACCGCGGTCCGGACATATTTTTAGTCAACTACTGTTATTAACTTGACACTAACTGCGTACAAGTTGGTCGTTCATCGTCTTAAACAAACTCGGAAATTGAATGAACTCGTCGGAAACTATTTTTCATATTTTCTCGGCGTAGCCCATTAAGAGGAATGGAATAGGGTAGGCACGAGCGACCGATTACTTCGCATAAATCAAACAGATTTGAATGCACAGACTCGTCCACGGCACGGATCCGATGTGGTGCCCATTAAGCTTTTTTTTAAACCTCCGTTCTGCTTTTCTGATTGTTTTCTTTCGTGCCAGGGATATTGCTTCAGTATTTCATACATAAATTATGTTAGACCTATTTTAGGTTAATAAAGATAATTGATTATACTGAGAGCATAAAAGAGGTTGCTGACGGTACCAAGCATGTTGCTACAATGAGGTATTATATAACGCGCATGAAATCGCAGCTAGTGATCTATAATGATTGATGCCTTGATATTCGAAATTTTATTGTATAGAAACAAATTCTGCAAATCACGTCGTTCGCAATGATAATGACGCGACATGCGACAACCGTGCACATAATGAAATCGGCGAGTGACTAACTTCACACTGGTACAGAGTAAACTTTTTAGTACCACTGCGTTGGTGCCATAGAAAAGTTCATATGCCCGGCCAATTAGCTCAACGGATTTTATTTACTAATCTGAAAATAAGACATGCACAATATCAATTGTCTAATGAATTTTCTTCACAAACGTTATATTTTAATCTCGAAACTCGAAAACAATACCGGTCGGAGTGTAGTTGACCGATCCCGTAACACATTGAAATCGGCGGGGTGCCGTTGGAAATTTTCCGGGTTCTTTAACGGGATTCATTCATAACTCACGGCCGAGTGGAGCCTTCGAATATTTCAGGCTGTAGAGGCCCCTGGCCCCATAAATTCCGCGCGTCGGGTTGCCAAATTAGGCGCAAGGAACTCAGACGTGGTGAGACTTTGCCAGTCAGTAGCAAAGCTTTTACGAGACTCTCACTAATATTATAAACGCGAAAGTTTGTGAGTGTGTATATGTTTGTTCCCACTCAACTCTATAACGGCTGAACTGATTTGGATTGAATTTAGTATGAGGGCAGTTTATACCCTGGGTTAATTAAAGGCTTCTTGTTATTTTACAAAAATAAAAGTGCATGGAGGAGAGTGGGCGAAACAGCAGATCGCTGCTTAAGTGCTAAAACATTGAAGATTTTCGAAATAATTTACTGACCACTCATCTTATATATTTCCATAGAAGATTCTTCAACAAACTAAATTATAGCTGCCTGGTATACAAGTTCATAATAAAGTCGAATCGAAAAGTGTAATTTAGTTTTTATGCTTGTCAGTCTAGGCGTTTGAACACAGCTCACCTGATGTTAAGTAAAGGTGCGGTTGACGATAGCAAACACGCATAGGCTGGAATGGGAACTGGCTCTCAAGTGAAGCTGCCGGATCACACCGTTAGATTCTTGGTGACTGATTTTCAAGTTGAGCTACCCAGCCGAGCACAACGATCTTACGAAGTGTCCTACCACCACGTTATGGTTTCCTCACGATGTTTTCTTTCACCGGCATCTAATTTTTTATTATTATTATTATTATATACACAACAGAAAATATTTTAATCTTATAAAACATTATGTCTACTATTATAGGTTCAGATCTAGATTGTACTTAAAATAATGTGTAAACATAAAAACAAAATGAGAAGACATGAATGAGGTTATATAGTGCTTAATTTATACAAACTTTGCATAAACCTGCAGATCACGTACTACCACTACAGGTGTCGCAGGTGTGCGCTGTGCGTACCTACTCATTGTTGAAGTTTGAACCCACACCCTGCGATTTCGAATTCGAACGCGCCAATCAATCGTCGGCAACGTCGTATATAAAAGTGTATGTCTAATTAAATATTTCATACCAAAGTTTCGTAACTGTTTTATATGATTACGTCAAGTTATCCCCCCCATTACCCCCGACCCCCAATGCGAGACTTTTAAGGGAACTTTCCACGAGGTGTCGCAGGTGTTATAGTAACAAATAATAATTCCCACAAGGCGTGGAACATTGGAAACTTCCGATGAAAAGTTTCAAAGTCGGAATATTAAAATTGAAACGATGGGTGGATTAGAGCGACTACTTAATGTACTTTTGATGTAGTAGTTACGACTTGAATTTGAGTTTAATGTACATTATAAACTTTATATACATCTATGCATAAAACCGGTTTACCTAAATGTTTTACGATTAAAATCACAATTTTATATAAAGCTTACGAAACAGTGGTACTAAGCCAAAATAGGTATTTTTTTATTAACGTCTTTTTAATATACTGTAATGGTACCATTCCGTATTTACATTCCTAGCAGAACTAAAACAAAAAACACCAAAACTAAGAAAACCTATGATATACTTAACATAACTATCAATACCTTTCGTAATAATTGTACTCATTATAGATCATTATAATTTTATAAACAACTTTTATCATGCATGGGACCGACCCTGAAATCCCGAACAAAAAAGTTATATAGATAAATGCCATTCACACTTAACAAAATGTATAGAACAGCTGATATATTTTCATTATTTCAGGGTTATGTCTCATAGTAAAAAAAACATAATTATGCGTATAAAAGTTTCATTATGAAAACTGACGTGGTTTTGACACATTTTATTTATATTACACGGGAGTGACTTACGTAAGATTAAGCCGGTTATTTCGACTATAGTTTCAACCGCATTAGGCGGTCTTTTTCAAGGTGAATGCGCGCGCGCGGCTGCGTCTCGCTTTGCACTACGGACCGCCGCGAGGCGCGCACGTGATGACATTGGCTGCTAATCGCGTGCGGGGGTGGGCCGCCTAATGCGGTTGAAACTATAGTCGGAGTAACCGGCTTAATCTTACGTGAGTAATTCCCGTGTAATATAGTCTATAAGTTATTTATAATGAGCACCTGTTTTTCCGCTGAGTATCACCATTATGTGTAACCTCGTATAGTGTAGTACTTTGTATATCTCAGAATTCTCCTATTAAACATGCCATTACTTAAGTCTTTACTGTGTAGCTCAAACTGAGAAACCTGTATTAATGGCGTGATAATCCTGACCATAGACTCCTAAAGCAATTATATGGGTCATAGACTAGCGGGCCCGCGCGGAACATATTCTACTAACAATCGAATGGACTTCCACCCAATTTACTTTATGTGTTACCCATTATTATAATTGCCGCACAGTTTCAAAGTTGTGAACCGGCAGCGCTCCACTGCTAACCATTCCAACGCCCATGAGCACAAATTTTATTTAACTTGGATCTTTGGCTTGCAAAAACTTTCACTTTTATTATGAATCGGAAAAGACGAGGTTTTGTGCAATTCTTTCTATTTACACTTAGGTTTACTATTTTCTGCGCTTGTGTGTTATTTAACATACATATCAAAAACGATAAATGTTATGAGTATAGTTTTCATAATAACTAGCGTGTAAGCGAAAATTATTGAAGAGATTGAAAAAAATTTTGCAAAAGATTTTTTACAGGACAAAAACACGTGAACAAACACAAAAAACAAACCATACTGTCCTAACTGTATATAGTGAAGTTTTTCTTATAATAAGCGATGGAATAATAATAATAGACAAATACAAATAGCGTAGATTGTAGTGCAAATCAATGGCAATATTTGTCGGCAAAACCGTCATTGAGATAACGACGATGAGGCGGTTTCACAATGACCGGTAATTTAGCGAGAGTAATTCCAAGCGGGCTTTTGGTGAATTTAATTTTATCAGGGATAAGCCCTGCGCGGTAATAATTCATGAAACCACCGCGCACCGCGCGTACCACACACTGTTTTGGAGAGGCAGAAAAAATATGCTCAAACATTCTCAGTGCCTGCAAAATCTGGACAAGCTTCCGAGAACATTACTTTTTACAACGCGTAACCATGAAGTACAAAGACAAAAACGACCTAGAAATTGCAAACGTGGAACAAGCTTTTTTCGGATATGTCCTGGAAAAACCACAAGGCAATAATAAAGCTTCTCACAAAATTGGCTTCATCGCTCAAACATTCACAGAAACAAGAAAGGGAAGCCTTTGGTATAAGAACACATTTTACGACTTCCAAGGTAACAAAATCGGAGTGAAGGCGACCCGCAAGCGGAATGTTAAACTTAACATTTGTAGCGGGAGGTGAAACAGAGCAATAGAATTAATTCTATTGGTTAAACTTTGTATTCAAACTCAAAGACAATTGTTTCAATTCATGTCACCTAAACAAGGGAAGCATTAAAGGGTTAAAACTACGATACCCTAAAATGATTGATGGTTCACTTTGCGTACAATTATTTATTATCGAATTTAGTGACACTTCTCAATGCTCCAAGTATTACTAACCATCAAACCAATGTAACGTAAACAATAGGCTACCGGACAAATATTTTTTTATTGTCTTTTAAAAACTTATAAAGACTATATAATAGTACCGACCACCGACAACAACAAAATATGTTCATAATTAAGGAAAAAAAATATCATTTTAATGTCTTGGTAGATAGAGAGTGCACTATATGCTTCACTTCGCAGGAAAGAGACAGAGCGTGCTTTCCTAATCTGAATCAGAACTTTGTTGGCTGGTTTAAATAATTGCTTCAGTAGTTGTATCACATTTAATTAAAAGTCAAACAACTGTCTATTTTATAACCTGACCAAATTTTGCTTAGGAGTGTTCGTTGATTTTTTTGGACCTTCATCAATGCAGCTATGTTTAGTTATCACCATTTCAGTAACATCTGAAAGATCGTCCAAGCTATTGAAACTGTTATTGAATTTATCACTTAACAATGTGTGAAACAGCAATAATTTGGGCAACATTACCCTCTGCTCCGTAGAGTAAGAGAGAAAGGACAGCTCGTCATATCTCGTCCAATTAACGTTTGTTTGTTTTACATTTTTCTTGCATCTCGGAAGCAGTAAGGGTGTAATAAAACGGTCACAGCAATGCGGATCACGTCACAGCGGAATTATCTCGCAGCGGCAGTGACGATCAATTACACTGACAACGACCACGCCACGTGGAAAATGGGCAGACTGTGCTCTAGACCAAAGTGAAGGAGTGTCAAACTTTCAGCGAGTAACTCATATTAAAATGTAAGAACCGCTTTTTAAACCAAAATAAAGTTGAAAAGCTTATCTTAATCTCTCTAATTGGTGTATTCCGAAACATCATACTTTTCATCTTATCCAAATTTCAGAACTTAGAGTACTGTATTATTTTTATCTGTATACTGTATTGAGCCTTTATTTTAGTCCAATTTTAGCAATATCGACCTTAACGTCGCAGATTTTAAATTTAAATTCCTGTAAAAAGGTAGGGGCGCAGTAATCGTAAGCCCAATTAGGCGTAGTGGGGCCTGTAGAACAACGAGAGTCGTTTCGTTCCCCGCTTAAAGACTCAACCTCTGCCTTTATTACGGGTACATTGTCAGTCTTATCATTTTTGGTTTTTATCTAGTCCTATTGAAGATGTTTTAGAGAGCGTTGGCCGACCATCTATTACCTTTGTTTAATGCTCCTAACGTTGGGAGCTAGATCCCACATCCAAGTAGATTAAAGTCTGATCTAGTCACGCGAGGTAATCATTTCGTTCGGAGGATGTATTGTAGACTCTAGTGGGGTGTACGTGGAGAATAAATCTCCTGACAACAGGAGGTAATATATTTCGCGAGGCACAAGCTCCACTTGTCTCGTAATATCCGTAGGTCTAAATGAAATACTAATTGTATTCTCGGTACACATTTAACTGAGCCCACGCTCTCTTGTACGAGCAGTAGGCATGTTGACAGAAGTCAATTGAAATTGCGCTTAACGATTGCGAATTTAATCGATTCTATTGGATTGTCGGTTATTGAACTGTAAGAAACGTGTTTCGAAACCTGGACACCAAAATAGCGACTGTTTGCCGAGTAAATTACAGCCAAACAACCGATAAAGCTTTCCGTAAGTTTTTTTTTTCGTCTGAGTTATAGAACTTTATTTTAACGAGGCATATGTATATTTCAGCTTAAAAAAAAATTACCCGCTCACTATCCTCTCACCATTATGCTTAGGGCTGTATGTGGAAGATAAGGATTTTCAGCTCGCAGTTGTTTGTAAAAACAAAGCGTGTCACTTACACATCGTGTTTTTTTCGGACTTATTTGACTACTAACTCGCCTAGTGTAAGCATCGAAGTACCCGACCAATAGGTGTGTTCATTGTGTATCTAAGTGCAGTACCTAAATGTTCTATGGAAGCCTACATCAAACAATGTCAAGATAGTGCAAACACTAGGTTTGTAGCCAATTCAAGCCAATGACTCAGGATTTAGTCGTCCAGTTCTCACAGACCATTTGCTAAAGTGATAAAGCACAATATGTGATCAATTTACTCAAGCGATAGTGTACTTAGTGCAAAAAGCTTGCAAATAACAGATCAAATAAATCACACTTACATCACAAATACAAAAATAATATACCTATGTGTATGTTTTTCTCATTCAACTCTGTGACGGCTTAAATAATTTAAATGCAATTTGGTGTGGAAGTAGTTTTCCACGGGTACTTGTCCACATTGATTCTGAGGAAATATTAGTTTAAAATACTAAAATACATTATCTATTAACAGTTCCACTATTTACCTTCTAGCTCCATCATCAGACCGTTGTAATCAGATGTAATGAGACTCGCTAATACAAACCAAATGAAGCCGAAACGAGGGGTTTACTAGCAGGCATTGAATACATCCACTTCCACCTTTTGACTTTATCATCGCATCATCATTGTGATTCATCAGTTCGATGGTACCAAATTATTGTATAGTCATCCGGATTACATATACATACTTGCAAAGTTTCAAATTGATACGATAATAGGCATGTGTCAAAATTTTTAGTACCTCATAAAAAGCTGATCATAAATAGAGCACACTGGTAAAAAAAAATACAATTTGGTCAAAAATAGATAAGTTATAAGTATTTTAATTTCATGCTAGACAGAGAGCGTTCTATAGCACGTTATGACGTCAAGCCGTCCGCACGCCATACAAATGCTATACTAACACACGCTTTGCGGGAGAGACAGAGCATCCGCTCTCTATCCTCACCAAAAACTTTAAACGCTTATATGCCAGAAATGTATCAGCCAATTTAAATTATATTTTCAGTATGTGTAATGTATTTAACTATATTCTTCGCTATGCCAAGTAGGTATTTGTTATAATTTGTGAAAAATTAGGACTAATGACATTAAAGATTTGTTAACATAGTTACACGTGAAGCTAATATCCCAAAAACAGCAGCAACTTCCATAGCTCTAAAGTTATTCATTATCTAAAGACGTTGTGTACATGCCACTTAAAGCTCTGCTAATTAAATTCTATCCAATTTGATCAGTCCGTTTCAAAAACCTCTTTAATGGCAAAGAACATTATTTGCCACGGCTTAATTTCGAGGGTAATAAGCTATCGTCGTCGAGGGAAAGCGTGAAGCTTTACTGATAAATAAATTCAATGGCAAATTAATGCTGAAAAAGTTAATCATGGCGCTGACTTCGCCAATTAATAGCTAACCAATTCACAGTTCGCTGGCTTGAAATGAAATGTTTTTAATACTGCAATTATACAGTTTTTTTTGGTGTTGTAACTCATTGTCGTAAGAACTGACGTGCGATAATAAAGTAGATACTTTCTAATTCGATGTGCATAATTAAACGACTTCGAAAAGGGAGGAAGGTTCTTAATTTGGCCCGTTTTTTTAAAAATAATTTATGTATGTACAGCGATTACGCCGGCATCTGTAAACCAATTTGTGTGTTTCATTTTTTATCTTGTAGATGAAACCCGCGAGGTGGTCCCACAATTTTTTTATTGATAAAGTAGTTCAGTAGTTCTTAAACCAGCTCAAATAATATGGATATTTTGCTAGAGCACCTATGAATTTCGCGATAACAAATCACTTGTACCACGCGATACTTTTGTTTTATTTTTGTACAAAACGCCTGAAGCGTTGTGTTCAAACAAGGAGGTATTCATGCATGGATATGTAATCTTATCTATGAATAAACTAGTAGTTTGCGCATTCCACTATCGCATGTTTTACTAAAAATTCTAAAATAAATTATTTAATAAAAAACGACTTTAAAAAAAACTACAAAACACAAACATTCTAAGTTTAATATGCCACTACAAAGAACAACATTTTGAAGTCAATGAGAACTACAAAATAAATTTTGAAAAATATAAATCTACGTTTGAGAATAAATATAGTTCCTGCCCGACTTCAAAATCCGTGTAAAACATAATTTTGTTCTTTGTAGTGGCATATTATGTTACATATAATGTTTGGTTTTGTGGTTTTTGAAGTCGGGTTTTTAAAAGATAATTTATTTTTAGCCACAAGACCTAATTTGTAAGGTCCCCCTTCTATAACTGGACAAGTAGGAGAACACATGCATGGGTACCATCTCTACATAATCAACATGCTGAACTAAGCAGTTTGCTTCCACTAGGGACTAAAATGCGGTGCTCCGTCCTTGTTTCTTGAAAACCTTAACTTGGGTATCTTCAAGGTCAGAGCGAATAAGTAATTTCTAGGTCTACGTGGTCCATTTTCGGCCACAATATCGCTTTCCATCAGGTGAGTTAGTGGCCAAATGTAAACCTATTCTATATAAAAAAGTAATTCAGCGTTAATTAAAATTAAATATAGGCATAAAAAATTTGTACAAAGCTATGCGTGAGTGAAAAAACTATCGACCATGACAATTTCTAAAATTAGTTATTTTATTTTATTTTATTTATTTAACAAAATCCACAGCCCTTTAAAAACTTAACAATAAACTAAGAACTTAACTTACGGCCAATAATGGATTTACATTATATTGCTAATTTAGTTAATTCAATGTTATTAGCAAAGAGCCACCAATAAATGGTATATAGATTAAAACCACTCTTGTAATCCGGACCGAACACAATTAAATTCAGAAGCAACCCTTATAAATCTTGTGCGATTCCATGGTTTACAGCGGGATTCTAATTCATGTCCTCCTTTCTAATTGATCTTGAACGGTCTATAGAGATAATTCAATTTTCTTTCATCCATTTTCTTTATTTTTTTTGATTTTCTTTCATTTTTTTTGCATCCAGTGGATGCAAAAGGCAGGCTGTCATTCAGTGTGGAGGTTAAAGGGGGAGGCCTATGTTCAGCAGTGGACGTCTTCTGGATGATGATAATGATGATGATGATGACATTTTCTTTTTGTCTGCTACTCGTCTTGGTCTTAGCGTAGATACAAGAAGAGCCTATACTCAGCAATAAACGATTTTCAGATAAAAAATTAGATGACGATAATTTTAATTTGGACCCGGGTATGTCCTAAAACTGCGACCAGAACCACCGGTGGATGGGCAGCAGCGTCCTATTAGTACACGGTGAACGTACTGCGATCCCCAAGCCGCCTACCAAGCGTGGGGGTTATGGCAACACCCTTCTTTAAGACGGAGGCCTTTGTTCAGCAGTGGACGTTTAATGGCTGCAGCTGATGATGAATTTTAATTACGAATAAAAA
The DNA here is from genome assembly GCA_932305915.1 of Agriopis marginaria. Lineage (NCBI taxonomy): Eukaryota > Metazoa > Arthropoda > Insecta > Lepidoptera > Geometridae > Agriopis > Agriopis marginaria. Next base: position 8,216,360 of record OW029926.1, read on the forward strand.
AAAAATATATCTATTGCTTGTATTATGGAAACATAACGTTAGGGAATAAAAATAGCTATGAAAATAATGTTTGGTACTTAACAAAGAAAATCACTGGGCCCTCGGACTTGGGTCCATGTTATGTATAAACAATGAACGGAACCATAAATAAGAAGTATGATTCCAAAAGGTTCATGGGAAGTTCTGAGAAGATCCCTTTTCCATATTCCATAGAAATGTATCTTCTTGTGCTTCGTTTGAATAGAACATTTCCATAAACACTGGATACAATGCAGGATAATACATTACTGTATCCAAGTTATGTTATTTATGTTTAGTGTTTCTGATTTTGTGAATATGGATGGCCTTATACATTCGAAATTATCTTTTGAAATTGCAACAATTTTACTGACATTTACATTTTTGCTCTAAGTTCGAACGCGCGATGCATATTATATAATATTATCTTCCGGATGTATGTGTCTGATATTTTCCCGCCCGTTAGGGCTTCGCAACGAAACTAAGACGTTTTTTGTATTTTGAAATTTAAACATAATCAATCATCATCATCATCAATTTACTAAACCGTACCACGGTTAAAAGATGCGTAAACATCTAATATATATTTTAACATTAAGTAATTTTTTTACAAAAAAATATATCGACTAAAGTTGGTGAAATTCAAGAAACGGGATTCATCTCCTAATGTCTCACTCTTAGACGTGGAATATTTTCTTTAAATTTAAATGGAACCATCTTCGAGATAAAGCCCATTTTCCATCCATCGTCCATCCAATTGAGAACTTACTTTTTATGTATGTTTTTTTATTTAGATGATTCATTATGTGTAAGTATGTAATTATGGACGGGTTTAACATGACCTGTACCATATAGTACAGTTGGCATTACACACGTGTGGTTTGGCAAGCTCCAGTAGGAATGTCGGGCGGTCAAGCTCTGCTCTAATCAATAGCAATAAATCCCTCAGTCAGGAACCGATTTAATCCAATTTGGAAATAGCACGGGTTGCCCACGTGTTTGGTCAGTACTATTAATTGGAATCTCATTTGTAATGCAAATTATTAGAATAACTATTATATTGCCAAGTTTTATTATAATTTTGTTGAGTAAACTATGCATTGTACTTGTATGTAGGAAATATAATGTAGTAATGTGCTATATGATAGAAATTTAAATACTCTCTAATGGAGTGCAATTGTTTTCTTTTTGCGATCTTCTTGGGGTAATTTAGAATAAATCTATTCTTCACACTTTCAGCCAACAATCAATCTTTATATTAATTAGAGCGTTAAAATTAAAACGCAAATTGAAAGAGTAAACTTTCACTGGAAACTTAGGTATCTAGCTTCTTTCCTCTTTAATTAATTAAAAAACGCGTTTGTTCGGCTAAGCAATTAAGTTCTTGTTACCAGTTGCATACTCAAGGGTGTAAGAGAACGCGGATTAAATACGAAGTGTTCTGCCTACGGCGCGATTAGGAATTCACCAAACGAATTGGGGACATCGAATCGGCGAAATTGTGCCCGCCTCATCTCTTCTCACATCGTGTTCTGCTACGGTTTCGTAGACAGTACGTTAGTTAAGGCAATTTTTGTAGACCTAACGCTACGTTCGTCGTAGCATGCTTAGCTGTGTTGCTACGAGAAGCTTGTTGCTCGGCAACGCATAAATTATTTCCTAGCGTATTACAAATAAGGCGTTTTTGTAGCTTGTACTTTGCCAATTCTTCCGGGTAGCGGAAAATTACAGATTGTTTAATATATCCTATATATATATCTCCTTTCTCCGGAGGAGACCAATGTTTTGATCTCCGTCTCGCAAAGAACACATTTTTTCTGAACAAACAAAGTACTCGGGCGTAACTTTGTGAATACGTCGTCAAATAATGAGTTTGTTTTTTATGAAAGAAACGGGCTCGAAGTAAATAATGTCAATATTTGAACTCACCCCATGACGGTGTATATTTTGATGATGATTGTTTAAATAGCTATACTAAATAGTGGAGTTATTACCTGAAACAAATAAAAAGTAATTAATAATCTTGTTTATAATTTTTAAAAGTTATTATAAAATGCTCACGATTGTGTTTATCGGTCGATTCCAGTTCGTATTGAACCTGCCTTCTGCGCTTGGGGGCGTGGGTTCGATTCCCACCTAGGGCAAACATTCATGTGATGAAGATTTGGGTTTGTTCTATATCTGGGTGTTAATATCTATTTATGTATAAAAAGTATGTATTTAATAATATATTGTATGTATCTATACATATCAGTATGCAATAGATTTAGTACAAGCTTTGCTTAGTTTGGGGTCAGATGACCGTGTGCAAAATTTTCCCGAATATTTATTTAATTAAAGGAGAAGATATTATTATATATTACTGAAGTGTCGTTGAAAAATGTTGTTATCGTTTAATTTTGTTTTTTAATTGAAACCAATGCGTCATAATATCTAGAACGCGTAATAAAGCCGTTCCCTAATTAGAGACATCGTCACCGCTCAAGGCTGTAATAGAGTCATAGCGACACGACCCTGCCTCATTGACCCCGCATAGAGCACCTCCGTCAGGTCAAGTGATTTAATTGTCAGTGGTCACAGCCGGCAGGATGCAAGTACATCGAGTGATTAGTCTGGGCTAGGGGAACCACAGACTGCTGCCGGTGCTGATATAGGATACAGATTCGTATGAGAGTGACTTTTTGAGCCCCGACGCAAAAAGAGGGGTGTTATAAGTTTGACGTGTGTATCTGTGTATCTGTTGGTCTGTTAGTGGCATCGTAGCTCAGAAACGGCTAAACCAATTTTGATTTATAATTTTTATAGAAAAGGTGACTTGATCGAGGGTGTTTCTTAGCTACGATGAATAAAAATCTGTCCTGTCATTTAAAGATTGTCAGATCTTTTATCTGGAAGAAAAAAAAAAAAAAAATTTTTCTAATGGCGTTTTAATAACGATAGTTTTAAAATGCCATGAGAAGAGAGAGAAACTCGTGGTAAAGTTAAACAGACAAAATAAAAAAAATAGACAAATTGTAATGTTTCGACTAGAAATTGATGCAATGAACACATGCAATTTTAATAAAAAAATACAAAATAACGTAATTTAAAAAAATAATAATATTGTTCTTTAATAAATAATAATATTATTTCATCGTCGAGCGTCATCTTTGGGTTAGAAGGATGACGCCTGCGTAAAGCGGTATTCAGAAATTGGACACATATTATAGCTAGAGATCGTGCTCCAATCACGTGGATGATGTGGTAACTCCATCGTTGACCACATCGTCTATTAACATCAGGTGAGATGGCAGTTAAACGCAAGCCTATTAACAAATAAAAAACTACCCAACAGCTAACTTAACTGGTGACTTAGATACTTATACCTACATACCATGTCAACATTTACAAAATCTTCAAATCCCAAGCAAACTACCGTAACTACAGGATGTCACGGTATCTCGTCGAGCCATTGTCAGAGATAAGGACCAAAAAATGCCACCGTATATATTCCCACCTCGCTCCAGCACACAAAGGGTGTTTGCAAATCTCTCGCAAGGTAAACACTAAGTGATCGGATCAGTGTAACGGTGCCCTTAGAGCGAGTGAAATTGTGTGAGCTTCGGTTATGGGGCGGATTGATAAGAAACTCTTTAGTTATCAGAAGTTGATACAAGTAATACGTTTTTACACCACAGCCTCTGCACAGAGTTGAAGCTTGCGGATATAAAAGGTTGCACGGAAGGCGGTAGTAAGCCGAAAGTAAGTAAACTTAAAAAAAAATTGAAGATAACTTAGATGACATTACATTTTGTTTAGTGTGCCTGTGCACGTGTGCCATTTTATACGGAACAGCTTTTTTATTATTAACTAGTGGCCCGCCCCAGCTTCGCACGGATATATAATATAGCCTATGTCACCCGGGGATAGTGTAGCTTCCCAACAGTGAAAGAATTTTTCAATTCAGTTCGGTAGTTTCGGAGCCTATTCAATGCAAACAAACAAACAAACAAACAAACAAATCTTTCCTCTTTATAATATTAGTATAGAAGTATAGACTAGCTAACCCAACAGACGTTGTCCTGTCTTAGATCTGTCAAACGGCCGAACGGCTGGGAGTTAAAATCGTCGTTACGTTTCTGAAATTTTCCAATTTTCTGGGCAATTTTCTTAATTTTTCTTTCCGTCTTAGAACCTTCTACAGAGTAATAGAAAACTTTAAAAAAAGGGGAATGAAATCGGTAAAGTCGTTCTCAAGTTATGGCGTGACCAAGGTAAATAGGGATTTATTTTTAAATATATAGATAAAGATAATTGTAATAGCTTAATCCACAAACCTTCATTTTCGCGTGGACAAAAACCGACCCTGAGAAAAGTTTACTTTACAACAATGCGAAAATTGTCGACAAAAAACGACCTACACGATGCGGTGTCAAACAAAGATAATAATATATCGCCGTATCAGGTCCCTCCATCGGCATTGTTGTCCTAAACGTGGCCATGATCCCGGGATCGCCAGCCCGGGCCTCGTTTGTCCCGGGATTTCCTTCGGCAAACATCGCCCAAAAATCCGAGATTCACTAGACCTTTACAAGAGTGCTTTGGTAAGCCGCTCAACGATATAAAAAATATAAATAAAACTTTTTTTCCTGGAAAATCCAAAACCCAGTAATACCCATATTGTTTCGAAGGTGTTGGTCGAGATTATTGGCTGATATTGTTTCAATATCGAATAATATCGCCGAAGGTACTTTTCTAGACAATGGATTTACACAAAGCATTTTCGTACCCGTTTTTTTCATGTAAATATGTCTTCAATAAGACTGAGAAAATTGGTCTTCTTTTTTTACACAATGTTAAACAGAATCTATGTCTCAGAAACATTGTTCGAAGATCACGTCGATTCCTCGATGAGCATAAAAAGACGACAGCGGCAAGTTTGCACGGAAACATCCAATAAAACCAAGTGCGCTACTGCGCGAGGGGTACACGTAAAAAGTTAGGCGCTTACAAGTTGCGCGATCGGTCGTGCGACTTGTTGGCCCAACGTGGCCCAACTTCGATATTAGTTTGCTGGTGATCGATTTAGCAGGCTAGTCTGACAGTTTCAATGTTGACAGATGACGCTAGGCGCCATATCGCGCGGGTGATTTGTCTTCAACTTTACCTAAAGACAGTTGTTTGCGACGTCTCTGTGCCGAGATCTCTGCCAAATGCACTCCTCGGCATCTTTGATTTAAAAACTTTTGAACAGTCTGTTTTTCTAATGCAAGTTCAAACTGAAATTAGTTTTTAGGATTCCTTATCCAAGGGTGTCAACGAGACCCTATTAAACCTACGTTGTCTGTCTCTAATATACACATGTTAACTATGACATAATAATGAAACCAAAAACCAAAAAAATTGGGATCCCGTACTACAAATGTGTTTTTGTCTTTGCTCTATATAGTTTAAACACAGTAATATTGGTACAAACGTAAAAAATTGCATAATTATAGTACGCACTCTAAAGTAAAACAACTGATACTAATTAATAGCATGAAGTTTTTCTGGTGGTACGAAAAACAACAATGCGCGAGCCCGAATCACACTTGGCTGGTTTATTTTTGCCTTAAATAAATATTAGTAACGTATTTGCACATAAGCGAAATTTTAAATCAACCTAAACTCAAACGAAATCTAATTTATGTTATGTAAATAAGATTAAACTTTTTGATGTTAGTTACTCTATCCACACCTTCCATAAATGCGACATCGCCTTGGCAACAGGGCGCATTTCTAGACGGTATCCAGCAGGAAAGTGTTAAACGCTTTTACTGTCATACCATTGATTAATTCGCGTCGCGCTGTCGTTCTAATGGCCTAAAATAATTTAGTGGGCGGCGGTGTTTATTTATTGTCAGTCGACGGTTTATATCGCTATTTATCGTTGGCCGCGCGATCTCACCTCATTGGGAAATTAGCCCGCGCTATTGGACAGACGATCGCGTTACGAGTCGGATTAAGGGGATCTAGGTAGAGATAATTTGTAGATCTTTGTAGTAGGTATGGTTGTGGGTGGGTATAATCATTTAACTTTAGTGAACAACCGTGATGGTTTAAAACAGTGTTAGGTATGAGACAAGTTCAATATCATTACCATTTATGTTTAACTAGCGTCTTCACTATCCTAAATGAATCGTTTATGAAATCAATAATTTGGTCCAGGATATATTCATGGAGCTCTCTAACCAAATCTGATCCCAATCTGTTTTTCGTTACGGAGTACACTTACTTTTTTACATACGAATTTTCGCATTGGCATTTATATTAAAGTGTCATTCATATATAACTACGAGTATTAAGGTATACTCTGCACGCGCAAGGCAAATGCCACATTTCTTAGACCAATTAAAAACATAAAGAATTCGGAAGAAAAAAAAAAAACATATAATAGGTGTACGCGTGAATAGGTAATGCGGTAGCTGAAGAGGCGACAACGGCCTTTCCAGCTCTTTAGCCCTGGTGCCGGGGCAATCTTAGAATATTTTTTTAATCGAAGGGGGCAATGGAATACCACACCGGTATCCTGTAGTAAGAGGCTACTAAAAGATAACTTCTGGGCTCGGGATGGTCGAAGGTGGAATTGACAGATGTTCAACCCCTTCGAGATTTGATTTGAGAGGACGACAACATTAGGTGATCGACGTTGTTGTGGACGGAGAAACAGAGACAACACAATTGACTCGGGTTATCAAGAACTAAGACATCTGTTACCAGTAAATTATAATCCTTTTTTGCTGTTAGTAAGTTAACATACTTTATGTCATAGATTCAGTACTAAATGTTGTTCCTAGTGTGAAATGCCCAGCAATGATTAGTTACACCGTCAATATGTTTATGCAAATCTCTCTGATTACAACATATTTGTTTAGCTACCTATTACTGTTACACTGTGTCAATACAACGCAGACAACAACACAACGGACTATATGTAGCTGTATTAAATCTGTGCATGTGTTTCAGAATACAGTACTCTCCCCACAAAGCTGAGTCTGTACATTACAAAAGATATACTAGTTTAGATTCCAGCGTGTAGTAAGTAGTTATTACAATGAAAGTAAAACCACGTAGCATTTTCGAAGCAGAGTTGGGTGACAAAACAAAACATTCCTCAGGCTCAGTTAAGGCAATTCAAAGCTTTGCGAATGTGAGTACCTACCTACTAATCACACTTGAAATTTAATGAGCAATGCGAGAGGGAGCGAAGGATTTCTTGGTACAGAATACGTTCTCTCTCATTATATGTCGTGATTTGTGACTGAAGTTAATGGCACAGCTTTTGTACGGTTGCTACTGTACTCTTACCGCGAGAGAGGTTTGCAATGCTCTAAATTAAATGTCCATCTTGTTATACGTCATCATACTTCATACCATATAATAAATACGAATGTGTTTATTCCTCTTTTACTCAAACATGGAGCAATGAAACGACGTGATTTTTGCAATGGTTTAGTTAAAAGCCGGAGAGTGACAAAGTCTTTTATCCCAGAAATCTATGGTTTTTGAGAGATTGTAGTAGTTTTAAATAAAAGGTATCATAAGGCAATATCATTGCCTCTTGACTTTTTATGACTACTGTGTGAAGGTATAATATTTCACCATCATAATCAACCATATTTTAACTTGATTAAAATCAATGAAGACAGGCACGCCATCTGTTCCAAAACAGTCATGTCTACTACTTTCCTGACAAAATATTTATCTGAAGCAAATTCTAACCATTTTTATTTTCGATTGCTCGTTTGGGTTGAACTAAGTAACTTTCACAATGGCGTTCAAAACTGAAAAACAATACCGCGAAATACTTATTGCGGTAACAAATACGCAACTGAGCGACCAAGTTCGCGACTTGGAGGGAAGCGGGCCCTGATTTCTCCCGTCTATAATTAAACTCTCAGCGGATAAAGAACAAACTTGGGGTCGGGAAACGTCACGCAACAGCCAACTTGGAGTGAAAAGCCGCCAGGAATACGATGTAACTTGTCTGATTTCAGCGAAACTTGGCGCAATCGGCCGACTCCGCTCCAAGTTTGCACACAACAGATCGCGGGCCGAGCAACAATGCTTTGCGGAACAAAAGAGCTCTGCGGTAAATACTTAGCTGGTTTGCGGTCAAACTCCACTTACATTTTCTTTATAGAAAACATTGAGATGACCCAGCATGCTAGCTATGCTTCCAACATTACTTTTCTGGTGAACTAAATTGAAACTATTTTCTTTGACCACGAGGAGGTTACCTATAACAGAAAAATAAGATAACATTTTAGCTGCATCGTATGCTTACAGGTGTTTTGTTTTAGCTAGTCTACATTGAGCATTCCAATGTCGATTCAGCAAATTGAGGGTAGCTTTGAATGGAACTTGAGGTTAGCAAAGCAGAATTATTGGAATTATTGGAACTGACATTTGCAGTATACCTCCCTGAAAAAGAACTGAACATGTTGTAGTTCACATCGCGATATTTTTTTTTGTTACAGTGCACTAAACGTTTTCAACACTAAGTGGAGTGGTGGCACAATTCGTGATAATCGATTGTTAGTTTTAAATTTCATGTTACTCACGGATTTCATAACATTTTTCGTCCATAAATTATTATACCTACTTATGTTGGTGAGATCTTAGTTTTAATAGAATTTCCATCAGTAGACGCTTTTGTTCGCTTTTTCCTAACATTTTAAGCGTTTGCATTTCTGTTTTACTAGCTGCATTTATTTGCACTTAAGTGCTTCTAATCTCAAACGTTGTCATTGTTTACGATTAGTTTCGCATAAAACGACCATGAAAAGAGCATCAAGTTTGTGTTTCAGAGCGTCGTGTTTCAAACGTAGTCTCTTTATAACTTCGCGTTTCCCGTTTTACATGTATAATACTTACTCCATTTAGGAAGCGTGTGTAAGGCATTACGGCTGTTTATAATTTGTTTTGAAGTGGCGAGAATCAACCAAAGATCATATACATTTTCTGCGTTCATTATGGCAACTGCGTTTATTGTATAAAATAAGAAGTTGAGTTGAAATTTTCAGCGCAAATTTTTTACACAATATTATTCCGCCAAATCTTGAAAAGTATATATACCTTGTTGCTTTATTGTGTTATCTTAATCTACGAGAAAGTTGCTTTTAAAATTTATATTAAAAAAAAAATAAAAAAAAAATAGGTTTAAGATAATATCATTGTCCATGATTAAATGAAATAATAAAAGTGTGTGAAAAAAACTTATAAAGTACTTATACTTTTTAAGTTTTGGTTGGTCAAAGTTGTTTGAAAATTCGGCTCCAAGTTGCCACCTTAAATTTTATTCATGTTCGTAGTCACAGGCGGTTGAACTCTTGTACGGGTCGTCTACGCTTCATTCGCAAATTTCCTCTGTAAAGGAGCTTTCAGACTTAGATATATTATTAATATATTGCAGTACACTTGTTATATATTTATTTAACCCCGATATAAGAAATGTATAATTAGATAAGACATGTACATATTGTACATTATTGCTTACAAGTAACAATACTCAATTATATGGTAGACGCTATGACTTCTCAAATAATAAAATTATTACAAAATAGTTCATATTTGTTCTGTTTTTTTTTTGAAATTAGATTTTAAGATTAAGTTAATTATTCTGACTTGAGTTTGTTAGTGAACCTGCTGTATATGGGGCATCGTTTGCAATTTATTATTCAAACAGATACGGGTAAACATCACACAAATATTATAAACGCGAAAGTGTTTGAAGTGTGAATGCTAAGCCGCACTTAAGTTTGTAACAGCTAAATGGATTTAAATTAAATTTGGGATGCATACCATACCAATGGCTTATATCCTTATACCTTATAGCACATAAGCTACTGATTATATATTTTTATTCCGTACATACTATAACATATTACCTATATAGTTTCCTATAGTTGTTATGAAACCGTGGGGCGCTTCTATCATACTAATATTATAATATTATGCGAAATTATGTTCTTTTGTTGATTTGTTCCTATTTGACGCAGCAACAGAGCAACGGATCGACCTGATTTTTTGCATGAGTATAGTTCTATGGCCGGAGAGTGACATAGGCTTTTCATCATCATCATCATTATCATTTTGCATTACTACGCGAGTGAAAACGCGAGACACACCTAGTTAAAATATTTATATATAAATATATTTATACAAAGAAGCCGAAGATCGATAAAGATTTAAATGATGATGATTATACTCGTAGCTACTCTGACCCTGCCCTACTTGATAGTAGGCCTTCATAGTATGACAATAACTCTCGCATACATTATTTTGATACATTCACTTAACGATGATATCTATATATATTACTAGCGACCCGCCCGCCCGGCTTCGCACGGGTGTAATTTACGTGCGAAGCCGGGGCGGGTCGCTAGTTATATAATTATTTAAACTATCCTATCTCTCAAGTTGGGTCGAACTGCACATGGTGTGCGAATTTTATTATAATCGGTTAAGTGGTTTAGGAGTCCATTGAGGACAAACATTGTGACACGAGATTTATATATATTAAGATGAAACCACGATACGTGCGATACATATTGCGTAGTCTGAAAGTTCCGTTAAAGGTAATTCTCTGTGTCGTTAAATTCCGCCGCGTGGGTTCCTGATTAGGAGTTTTCCAGTGCAGGAAATCCTTTTGTTGGTCGAGTGGTGCGTTCCTGTTATTCTCGCCCCTCGTGTTGCGTACCCCCAAAGACCCACAAGAGTGGCTAAGCCGGCTTTGCGGGATCGATGATTGTGAAATTGTAGGTATTACACGAACTTGTGAAGTCGAGCCGCTTTATTTGAGTTGCGTTTTCCTAAAACTGTTAAAAGCTGTGAAAGTAAATTCTTATAGGCTGAGTGTCCAATCATAATACCATAGTTGTTGAGCTATAAGATGGCTCCTACAACAGCCGGGACAACAACGTTTATTATAGAGATCCATTCAGGCACGGTAGTGTTCAATTGTAAATGTCACTCGTCGTTTTATTTATCTACGAGCACCATCTTCTTCTTCTTAGTCTTATTTGTAAAAGGCGATGTATGTATGTATGTATTTGAGTGTGTGTGTGTGTGTGTGTGTGTGTGTGTGTGTGTGTGTGTGTGTGTGAGAGAGAGAGAGAGAGAGTGAGTGTGTGTGTGTGTGTGTGTGTGTGTGGGTATATATGGACTCCAAAACGGCTGGGCCGATTTTGACGGGACTTTCACTGGCAGATAGCTGATGATAAGAAGTAATCCACACGGGTGAAACAGCGCGGCGCAGCTATAAAGTTACAATTACCTAAGTGTTTGTGAATATAATCTATGGTAAAACACTGTTTTAAACACAGAAAAGAGAAATTTCCCGTTAATAATAAACTGTAAAGTCTATTGTGTACACTGATAAAACTATCCTCTATGGAAAATAATTAAAAATACCTTGTAAGTACTTTTATTATTCGTCACTTAAAGTCCAACAACTAAATGGTGTGGACCAAAGGGCAAAAGGCGGCAAGGCAGACCGGTAGCGCGCTGGGTAGATGGTATCAAGAAGCTGGCTGGATCATCTTGGATTAACCGAGCAACGGACAGGGACAAGTGGAAAGCTCTAGAGGAGGCCTATACCCAACAGGGGTTCTCATCAATTAACATTTAATTAGGACAACAAAAATGACGTGAAATAAATTCAAAATAATGTAATCAATCAAATAATTCATATTTAATAATTATAATTAATGTAAAATTTGACATAATATACCATAAAATTTATTAATTCTATTGCAATTGTTATGATGAGAAATAAAAGGCTTTTTTATTTTTATTTATTTTTTATTTTAAAGTCCAACAAAACCACAAATCCACTAAAATCCTGACCATTATCCGTCGCATAAATAACGGGCAATCCTGTATTTTATATATCACACAAAAATGAGCTTCATAATTCTCCATTACACGTTTCCAATAGGCGAAAGTATAAAAATGAGGGTAGCGTGTTTGTAACGGCCATTACAAAATATTCGAAGGCTCTCGACCCTTGTTCGACCGGGCTTAGTGAAACTTGGGGTGATCGATTCTTGCGTTGCCTTACACTGCAATACAAAAATACTGCACACCTACAAGAAAACGACATAAAATGTTAATTTCCCCGCATAACAAACCTATATACCATTGAAGTCTAATTTATTAGTCAGTTCTGTTTACCTCACCAGAAATTAGTTGCTTGAAACCGTATTACTGTATTATTTTCTTGGTACCTATTGCTAGGAATTTTATGTCAAAAGTCTAATGTTTCAGTAAAACAAATATATTCTTAAATCCTATAAACACACTGGAAAGAGTAACACGACTTTTATATTGTATCCAAATGAATATTTAGGTTTAAATGAAGTTAAAACATTTTTTTCACAGCCTTTGATAACAGATAGAGATAGAAACGAAACACAAAAGAGCAATAAAATTAAAACTTGTAACTTTTTCAGTAAGTTCGACGTAAAACAATGGAAATGCAAGTGATAGGTAAAAAAATAAAGACATATTGCATTGCATAGCATTGAGGTATGTGGGCTGACATGACGCAATAGTTTTGAATATGATGGCCGATTCAAATCTCATGGCTTAGTACGCATGGCGTATTACAGTCTACTATTTGACCAGTAAGTATTGCCATTAAAAATTATACCCTGCCGCCATTTTGATGTGACAATGACCATAGGAGCAATTGAGAAAAAAACAACGTTGATTGCGGTGACATAGAAATCGGACTCAAACTTCGAAATATCGAAAGCCAAAACAAAACCAGTGCCTGTGTTTATAGATCCTGTATGATTATATCAAAAATATTTAAGATTTATATGGTGTGGTATCACAAAACGTTGCTTGTAAAATAAACGAACCCTAAAATATAAGGTTCTTTTTTAAGCAGTTTGGTCAAAATACTTCGGGAGTATATTTTCTCGCGTCCGCAAGTGTATCTGACAGAACTAATGCTCTTGTCATGCTGAATGAACTGTAACTATCGTTGCGTCCGGGCCCTGTCTTTGGGTAACATACCTCTTGGCCTATATTTTGTCTTTCACAAGTTTCTGATTGTATTCTCCTTTTTTCAAGGATTTCTCTCGGAGGGTATTTATATATAATTCGTACACGGATAACTCGATACGGCACCTGCACGTTATTTTATATTACTTTTATCTAAGCATATATTATTTGTTTAGCGTTTATGATGTTCTAATACTTAAATATTGCTCGTCTGCTAGTATAAACGGTTGGATCTTTATGTACACAGTAAAATATAAGGTATAAACGTTATTCTTATAGACTTAACAAGATGCATTGACCGCACTCTATACAGAGTTACGCGTATACCCTGTACTAAGCCGAAAGGAAGTCATAGTACACATCAATATGAACAAGTTTTACTATGAGACAAACATGAAATCGCGAATGAAAACGAATAAAGTATTCCATAGAAAACGGTCATTGACACTCGACAAAATGTACGAAACAGTATTTTTTTCCGCAGTTATTTAGAAAAATTTGTTCATAATGATGAGTACAGTGACCTGCTTTCGGCTTAGTACAAGGTATATGCGTAGCCCTGTATAGGCAACATAAAAGCAAGGTAATCGCCCTGCATTTGTTTAGTCACGTACTACTTAGTATAGTGGCTGAACTCACTAGTGACATGTAAACTGTTTTTAATGCAATGATGTTGACGTGTCTTAATATAAAAAGTCGTAGTTTATTTACCACTAGTAGGCCGCCCCTGCTTCGCACGGGCGAAGCCGGGATATATATGTGCCTATGTCAACCGGGAATAGTGCAGCATCCCAACAGTGAAAAGATTTTTTGAAATCGGTTCAGTAGTTTCGGTGCCTATTCAATGCAAACAAACAAACAAACAATCAAATCTTTCCTCTTTATAATATTAGTATAGATATAGATATATCGTTACTGTACAAAATTTATATTTTCTTGACCCTTTACTTGACTTAACTTTTTTATTTTACAAATGAATTATAAATACAAGATCTATGTAACGGCTGCTGTTGTAGTAAATGTTTTGTAATGGAGCCGTACTAACAAATTGCCAACTATTATTTCCGTTTCGTCCTACACGTGATCGAGCTATAATCCGTAAACAGTAATCAAATAATACGACTAACAACTGATACTTACTGCCACCCACTACCTGCCCAAGGCGGCAATTGATACCTGCTACCTACTAGTGATGGGCAAATTCATTCGAGTATACCAGCGGCTCTATCCAGGAGTTTATTCGTAGAGCCCCATGAAGCCTTTCTCTAAAGATGAGTTATTCTATTTTACTTGAATGTTATGTTGTTATAAATGAATATTAATATCGAATGAAGAATCCATTAAAATTATTTTATTATTTCATACATACTATCCACGAGTGCTACGGACAATAGATGTGCTACGTTGAACTTAACATCACAAAACTTACACGTGAAATGTTATTTTTGATTTGTTTTGATTCGATTTTGATTCTATGTTTTGTGATTTAAATAAATCAATTTTCTATAAAATTTTCGATTGCTATTTCTTTTAACGACGCGTGAACGTACATTGCTAAGAGCTACCCACCAGTGCTACGCACGGAGTTAGAGGCGTATGTTTGTAGCTCGTCGCTAGGCGATGCGGGCAGGTGTGGTGGGTCGCGTCAAATATCGATCGGCTTTTAGGTGACATCGTGTTTTATTGCGTAGTTAGATATACTTTTTATCGGGTCGGGGCAAAGAGGCGTTACGTCAGACTATCATTCTTCGATTTTCCAAAGGGAAAATCGCAGCAAAAGATCGACGTCCACATTATCTTATATTATCCCTGCTTACGTATGGTAACAATAGTTTTCTGAAAGAGATTGCTTTCAGCGACAAGGCTGCAACTTGTGGTACTGACTCTTAAGTTTTTTATCGGTATGTAACTGTTATTTCTGGTATACACTATAGTTTCTATAATTATATCTACCGTTTGTCATTTTTCCCTGCTAAATAGTGATAAGTAGTATTCTAGTATTATAATTGTTGAAGTACGTAGCTTTTAAGCTAACCTGTAGTATCATTTACTGTAGAGTTATCAAGATTTAGATTTTGTAAACTCTACAATCACAACAAAAAATGTATAACCAAACCCAAGAAACAATAAGTGCCTATTAAAATTTTACGATGATTAATTTCCGAATTAATCATCTCAACAATTCGGCTGAAGCTAAGAAGCGAAACAGGGCGCAACCCACTAAGCCCATTACGGCATCTCTTTAAAATTTCACGCGTTCCTCGTCTTTTGAAAGCCTAATTAAAGTCGTCAACGGTTTTATAACCCGAAGGGGCGTTAACGCGAACTTGCGCGTTTTCGTTACAAGCACAGAGTAATGGGTTACAGTTATTGCTCCCTGTTGTTTCGTTGACGTAACGCAATTACAGAGGAGTGCGGCGCCGCACGCGATCTTTCGTGTCTACCCACGTAACGTCCGCTCAGGCATGGCGGCTATAATCTAAGCTCATTTTTAAAGTTCAGGCTAGGTCTGTCCTTTTTTTAAATTAAAGTGTGCCCGCTTAGTAAATGCTTCTGACAGTTGCTATAACATTGTATATAATTAAGTATTTAAAATTAGTAATTTTTTTATGTTTTTTTTTATATAGGTAGGTAGGTACATAATGTATAATAATTATTTTAAATATTTTTCGTGTAAATATTTTTTACTGAGAATTAGAAATTATGGTCTATATAAAAATATGTAAAAAGCTAAACAAAAACAGGAAATTCTCGTTAATTTTAATATTAAATATAAAATAAAATAAAACTTTTAATATAAAATATTAAAAGAAAATGTTTTCATTTAGATGTCATTGCAGCTGTCAGTCGCATTTTCTTAGCGGTTGGACTGTATGTCCCTTTATATCAGATACTGCCATACTGATCATCATCATAATTTCGGCCTATCATGTTCTCATCCATCATCCTACACTTCCATACTCTTACCCAATACCCAATTCATAATATCGGAAATACAACGGATCCGAATCCAAAATAATTTGACTAAGTCAAATATATTCAAAACGATTAATAACGATAACAATGCGTCAATACCTAAACCATTTATCACACCCAAGAGGGAATTGCTATTTGGCCCTGGTGGCGGTAAGGCAACGTCCTCTTATCTACACGCGGCCTAATATAACAACCTTGCCACAAAGGGAGGGGAAAACGAAAATGTTTATGGTATTAATGAACTTTCCCCAACTTGTTTTTATAGCGTAATTTTGATGGAATTTTTATTGTCGCCAAAGTGGGGGGGTCATTTATGTCAACCGACATGATTGACGGTCTAACGACATGGTGGGTATTAAAAGTTATGTTTAACGGAACAACCGATACAAAGAATACAAATAGTCGGAAGTACTAAACTCGAGGCAAACATTGTACACAATGGTAGTACAATGTTGTCACGGAAATTGGAAAAATACATTTCCGAGTCGGCTATCAATCTTCACTAGGTAACTATGCGTCATCGTGGAGGTGAACCGTCAAAGCTAAGTAAATATTTTGTGAAAAAACAACGGAGCCGATGTCAGCTCTAAAGAGCCCAATAGAGGCAGACGCGGCTCAAAGGAGCAAAAAGCCTGGGCCATTACGAGGCACACGTCGCCGGAAACCACAAAAGACCCAATTATTCTAGCGTGTGAAGCCAAAAAAGGGTTGAACCGAAACCAAGTTGTTGAGTGTCCCGTTTTACTTTACGAATGCATAAAGCGAAATGTAGGACTACTTGCACTTTCTCTAATTCACCAATTTAGTTCTAAGCAAAGCTTCAGCTTCTCGTTTAATGTTTGAACGAGCAAAAACGAATTTCGAGCCCCGAAACTTTTGCATACACCGCCTTTATTCAAACAGCGTCGGGAACATTTATTATCCGAGGACTATGATGACTGACAATATTATTCAGGTTAAATTACCTATACAGACAGGAATTGACGGGCTCGCGTCAAATTTATAACCTTACGAAGGTTTCGGAAGGTGAAGTTATTTCACAGAAAAGTAGATACTTATAATCGAAAAAACATCATCACTGATCACTGCAAATATCCTGTCGGCTCCTGTCGCAAAATGAATTGAACTTATTTTTAAATTACCTTAATACATATAAGACTTTGGATCACGTTATTATTTACAACAAAATTGAGATTTATGCGAAGGCAGAAAATATTTTATGGGACGAAACTTTTGTAAAATTTGCTCAATATGTTGCGTGATTTAATAAACGCCACATGTGGAGCGAGATTGTTCAAAAGTATCAAAATTGCTTAGGATATAAAAGTTCTAGGTGACTATACAGTGATAGTAAACCATGCGATATTCTACAAGTTCGCAATTTTACGTGTCTTTGATAAAAAATAAGTTATACAACCTTTTGCTATATAAACTTTAATAGAAGATAAATCAAACTTTCTCAAAACAATGGAAGAAACGAATGAAAAAACTGCGCCATTTTCATAAGAGGAAAAACAATAACTCGAACCGAAAGCAAGGGCCGCCTTTTAAGGGACATAAATCAAAAACTGTACCTACGCACGACATTCTCGCCATAGCCCGGGATGGGCACTTTCACTACGGTTTTTTCGGGACACATTGGGATTAGTGTTGTTTTTACGATTCACTTTCTACTCTCTGTTGTTTCTTTATTGGCATCGTAAAAAGTATTGGCTTAATCTGGTTTCCTTGTTTTACATGCTGGGCACTTGGACTACAGATTGAGCAGATTGGGGGAGTCGACTTGGAAATTGCTTTATTTTGCCAACGAACTTAATACATACTGATGATGTAGCTACATAGTGATGAGACTTATAAAGAATCTAAGTTAAAATTGTAGCTTCTTTTAGTGCAAAATTAGTCTTGTGTAAATAAAACAGCAAATACTACTCAAATTTCGAGATTACTGTTCTCTAAACCTTATTTTAAATGCAGGCTTTGTTTGTTTGAACGTTTCCAACTCTACATCAGGTGCTTCGTACATTCCTGTTCATACATTCAGTATCCAACAATGTTTTCGCTCCTAGAGCAGCGCTCGGGGCAACCTCGGAGCGATATTCTTCCTTTGTGTCATCATATTTCATCCATTTAGATATACCTGAGAGCACGAATATCGTGTAAAGTAACAGATTAAACCCCGCCATAACTAAACATTTTAGTGTCCACTTTGACTTGGCGGTGTACTTCAATCTCAGACTAGTTAATGCAATGTTCTGTCACTGCACACGGTAAAATTTGCTTTAACGAATTCAGTCCAGAGTGCTGCGATACCAACGCTGATAATTCTATGTAAACGGATTTGCCTGAACTGTTGGAAGCCAGAGATGCATATTGTTTAATACTCGCCAGACTAGGTGAACATAAATTTAAAACACAGTGTCTGCACCGCGGGTAAAGTTATATGCTTTATGAACATTCGCGCCGTAAAAACAAAGCTGAGGATTAACATGAAAATTAAAAACACGCTCCGGCCACTAGCACAAACATCGTTAAAATATTTTAATGTAATTTGTATGCGACGAAAATTAAGATAAAGAAATAGCGCGAGGGCATCGCTTCAAAGAAAACATTACGTTGGAAATCCAGTGCTCGTTATGAAGTGACAAATTGACGACATTTTTTCCCCTAAAGCTTGGAGAATTAGCGTGATCAATTGCGTTATTCGGCAGTTCTTAACTTCATCTCTCTTGCTCCCCTTGTACCGCATAGAGTTGTCTCTTTTTACAGAATTAGAGAATAGTCATATAAGAGGAACTTTTGTGGCGCTTTCTGCATTTTAGTACTTTTTTTATGGTTTCAATAAGAATTACGTCTTCGTTTTGGTTTTTATTTTCATTTTGAAGTTTCTGCTCATATTATTTAGGCACTTAGTGTCTGTCACCTTTAGTTTCAATTTCGATAAAGTATAACCTACCTAGGTTTTATAAACTTTTCTCGTTTATCTTTTATCACTAAATCTTATTATTGCCAGGAACACCTATACCTTTCCAATAAATTTGGTAAATTTTTGGCAAATTGAGTACCTACAAAACTTTAGAGGCTCTACAAAAAGATATAAATTTATGCAACAATATATTTAAACCATAATGCCAAACAAATACTATGATATACGTTACTTTTGCCTCATGCGTGCGATGAACTAAAAATGTCTAATACTTAATAAGCCCTGAACACAAGAAAACTCAGATAAATATTATTAATCATTAAAAATCTAGCTTATCATACAACGATGCTTATTTTAATCTACGTAGGTAAGTCAAAAAGGTGCGAACATGTGACGAAAAGGTCAGGCAGTAGGATCACGATCTATTTCTAGCAGATACCTGGCCGGGAAACTATTTGGGTTAAATAATGTGAACGGTGAGCGTAACGATCTCGATTTCGAGAGATTTGTTTGGTTCAGGGATTGTTTTATGAAACTTGATGCTCTCCATGAGTCCGGATGAACTCAGAGGATCAAGTTGCATAAAACGATATATCGATATATCCCTGTTCAGTGCACATGCACATAACTCGGGCTATCCAAATAAGTTCAAATAATAGTTCACATTCAGTCAAACCTTACCAACTCTTTCAGTTTACATTCAGTCAAACTTCACCAATTCATTAGAATTTGTAGATATAGACGTAATTTTATTATCCCACGGCGAGTTTGACAATCGAGGATTTCGTTATTATAATAGACTAGCAAAAGAGACAGCAGGGAAACGCTGGATGCAGGCCGCTTCCAACCGGCCCTTTTGGAGTTCGATGGGGGAGGCCTATGTCCAGCAGTGGACGTCCTATGGCTGAAATGACGATGATGATGATGATGATGATGAATAGACTAGCTGCGCCCCGCGGTTTCACCCGCGTAGTGATGAAAAATGGTGATGATGATGATGAAAAGTTTTTGATTTTGATTGATTTGATTAATTATATTTTTTTATTTTATACTTACTGCATCCTGCGGTTTCATCGTAGCGATGAAAAATGGTGATGATGATGATGATGAAAAGTAGCTTATGTCACTCACTGGCTCTTGAACTATACCCATGCAAAAAACCAGGTCGATCCGTTGTTCCGTTGCAGCATGAAAGAGGAACAAACATACATACATCTATACATACAAACTTTCGCGTTTATAACATTATATAGTATGAAGGATCTCTATCTAGTCTAGATGATAGATAGACCTTTCACGAACGGATGAAAGCGTACGGCGTTTCTGAGAGCTATCAATCGACATCTCTCTCAGCCCTGCGAGTGACAATTATGAGAGGGCCGCAGTCGAGAGGTTATGGATAGCCTCGCGCCCCGCGGAGGCTAGATAACGTAATTACGGGGCTGTTATTAAACGCCACCAATTACTCATCTACAAGGCCTTACATTCATCACTAATGGCGGCGTACACCTACAATCTACATGTTTATTATGAAGCTTTGAAACGGTTTCCAGTAGGCTAGCTATTGATTTGCTAATTGCTTTATCTAGATACTAGTAGGCCGCCCCTGGTTCGCACGGGCGAAGCCGAGATATATAGCCTATGTCAACCGGGGATAGTGCAGCATCCCAACAGTGAAAGAATTTTTCAAATCGGTTCAGTAGTTTCGGGGCCTATTCAATGCAAACAAACAAACAAACAATCAAATCTTTCCTCTTTATAATATTAGTATAGATTAGCAGTGCCCCGCGTTTTAATCCCGCTACCCTATAGGACCACTACAACTCGTCGTTTCTTTCGAGATAAAGCAGTCTATGTGTAAATCCGACGTATAATGTACCCTCATACTAAATTTCATCCAGATTCGATCAGATATTACGGAGTTGAGGGCGGACAAACGCACTTGTACATAAACTTACGCATGTGTTATATTAGTGTGATTTGATTATTTCGTTACGAATCGGCAAATGCAAGACAAAGTAATTTTATATTGAAGTGTTCCACACTTTAGGATTTATTATTTCAATATTATAGACGCTTCAAATATTTGATGACCGGCAGGATTCGAACCTGCGCAACGATCCGGGTACACGCCTATTGCTACAACCGGTACGGTCGCTTTTTTCTTGGCCTCCTAATACTGCAATTTATTTATTTTCTCACGTTATTTTTATTCTGCATTTTTTATACTAGCATGCAGCAAGAATTATAAATGGTACCACCAAAACTTAGATTTAAAGATAAAACGTTTTATATTAGTATTAACGTTTAAATAGTGCAAGACGTCATATGACTTGATGAAGTGAGGATAAACGGTGGCTGGAAAAGAAAAGCGAGCCTTGAGAGAGACCTATGCCTAACAGTGGACTGATATGGCTGATGATAAAATTCAATGTTATTTATTTGAAGCTAAGTTGTAGTGTCATATAATAAGTAACCTATATTATGATACCCTAGCGCGGCTATCGCAGTGTTATGGGAACACTGCCCGTTGTTATTATTTGAACACTTCCGATTTTTTTCATAACATTTATTGCACAAGTCGCAATATTACATAGCATGATGATTTAAGACGGTATTCTGAAAGAAAACGCCGAACGCACCGAATTATTCACGTAAGCTTGTTCCTTCCGAGCTATTTCTTTATTACATCCATTCTGGGGCGCCTCGCCGCGTTATTTCACATGCTTTTATTGCTCTCTTTTAAGGTTTACAGAAACACAAAGGGGAACAGCGCTAGCTTAGGAAACCTGGTCGGATTTAAGTATTTTATAGCGTAATTACCTGCGTAGGTATTTGGTGATCGAATTAGGGAAAGTTTAGTGATATTGAAGAGATCCTAATTTTGCGTAACCTAAATCTCGCCGAGGCAGCTATTTCGAGAAGATCTACCTGTTTGAAAATGTTCCGCGGGGATATATAAATGTCACGAGTATTTGTAATTTAAAGATTATCTAAATTTATTTGTCTACTAAAATAAAGTCAGGATTGAGTCCGAAATTGATGTTTTAATCTCACGTTAGCCTCAGTCAAACATTATTTGGTTTACGATTTGGACGTTTCTTTTGATTCAACCTGAAGTAGGTATACCCAGTTTCTAAATATACTCTCTATGAAATATACATTAAACTAGCTGAAACCCGCTACTTCGTACGCGTAGAGCTCGGACTTCAGCCTCGCTGCTACAACCCTTTATAACCTATGTGTTATTGTAATGTATAAGCTATATTATTGTAAACTTTCATTAAAATCCATTCGGTAATTTTTGCGTGAAAGAGGAACAAACATCCATACATACAAACTTTCGCGTTTATAATATTATATAGTAGGATTCAATCAAAGCTCTTACTTCTCAGTAATAAATTAAATTAAATCAGATTTTGACCACAATTTAATTAAACATTTTAGTTTTACTTCATTCTAATTTGGAGCCAAATCCTCTAACTACTTTCATGTGAACAATATACAGAAAAGGTATTTTTGTTATCAGAAGGCGGCGACGCGGTGCCAGCCAACAGGAGGGAATTTATCGCCCTCAGCTTGTTAACTTGTAAATGTATCGCCTTGTTAGTTCGGCTTATCGATCGGTACCGCTGCAGAGTAAAAAATGCTAATGAGTTCTTTAGGTGGGTACTGTTCATAGCCTAAGACGACACAGTACTTAAAATATCAACTCTAAAATGTCATTAATACGACATGGAATGTTTCATGTAGCTTTAATCATGTTTTAGTTGTATACATATATATTTTTTGTTGCATTTGACTAGCTGAACTAGTCAGGTATCCTAAATCATGATTCGAAATCCTACACTTTTTGAAATATGAGCTGCGATTCTCACTTATCACAATAAATAGTTATTGCAAATATCTATAGTTAATATTATAAAGAGGAAAAATTTGATTGTTTGTTTGTTTGTATTGAATAGGCTCCAAAACTACTGAACCGATTTGAAACATTCTTTCACTGTTGGGAAGCTACACTATCCCCGGGTAACACAGGCTATATTATATTTAAAAAAAAATAGGGATCCCTACTAAAACTCCAATAATGTAACCAAAGGTGTAAAAAGATAAGATTTGCAATTTTAACTCGGTTACTACTGCCGAACTATATAGGATTTCTGCCTATATTTTAGCGTACAGCGTTTTCCCTATTTTTGTTGCGTAGAATTGTTTTGATGTTTTCGCCCTCTACACTTACTCTTGTGGGAACAAACAGGCTTCATAGTAAAAATTTCGCATTTATATGAATGGAAAAAAATGGTGATAGCATTATGACATCATCATCATCTTCTATTAACTTCAATTTAGTATCTAAATTTTATTTACGCTGTATAGAATAGAATAGAATAACTTTCATTGTTTAAAACTAGTACAAGAGTTGTTACAAACTGTTGTAACTATACGTGTGACCTTCACCGTTCACAGGCGTACCTTCTACGAGATATTACTTTTTATTTTGATGTTTCACTTATACTTTATTTAGTTGTCCTAATTTAATATCATCACAGAAGACGGACCAGCGGAGACGGGTTCCTCAATCTGTCGCGCGCACTGTAATAGAATCGATAGAGCCGCCCTGACCGCGCCGGCCGGATATGACCCGTCATCCGGGCGGCCGACGGGCGACATCACTGTAACGTCCACATAGTCTGTTTACCCACTTTATTGTGTACAAACAACACTTGACTCAGGATTATTGATGTGATATTGAATATTGGAGACGTGTTTCGATTTTGATCTTGGTCGTTTGAAGAGCAAGAGGACGAAAAGTAATTGCTACTAGGTAAAGCTTTGGCTGAGGCTAGATAAGCAGAGCGTTATCCAGCTGTAAGATCGGTCGACGATATTGTCACCATCGCGGGTCGAATCTGGGCTCGATTAGCACATAACTGAGGCAGATGACATAGCAAGAGTGAGACCTATACCCAACAATTATTCTATTATCAATAAAATTGTTTATCTGTTTATTGTTATCCAAAAATGCTTTAACTACTATGCTCAGACACTAACTAGTTAATAACTATTAACTATTATAAAAACTATCAAAATTAATGAAAGTTCTCTAATTAGATGCGAAGTGAGCTGAATCGTAAATGTAAAAGTACTCTAGTTCATATATAAACTACTTGTTCACCCCGAACTGTGCTCCCACAACCCCTAAATCTTCGCAACAACTGGACCGATTTTGCTCGCATTAGAATTTAAAAATTGAATTGGAATGAGAAACTTGGCCATAAAATTTTATGGATACCGGATTAAACGGTACTCTAGTTATCGACAAACAAATATACAAACAAACCAACTCACATACATACAAACGTCAATCTGTTTCCGTAGACTCTGAGATCTTCGCTGCGCTCGGTCGATAAGACGGATGCGTATACCCAGCGTAGCAGTGGGATAGAAAAAGCTGTGGAGTATGAAAATACTCCTAATTTCTAAAATAGCAGCTGTAATGTAATAGCAATAAAGGTAATGTATTAGTGTAGTTTACAATAGGTGCACATAGTATAGTCATACGATAGTTATAGTTAGGGACAGTGCAGTTGTGTCAGCGCGACCGAACGGGCCGCAAACAATTAACTGTCCCAAACCGACATGGAGGCAGGATGAAACTTACAGATATTGTGCACTGTACTGGCGAAGCAAAATTATGTTCACTCGACTCGGCTTTCGTGTCTAAATAACATTTCATAATATGTATCAAATATTTTGAAGATAGTTTTTTCGTGGAATTAGGTACAATCAAAATATTTTAAAAGATTTATTTCTCATAGATTTATTTCTACATGAACTTGAAAAATATAATCTAAAATCCGATAAGTTTTGTTCATATTTAATAATCTAAATATTGTAGTACTTAGGTATACTTTCTGCGTTTGTGTGTGTTTTAATGGTCTTACCACGTTCAGCAGTTTTGAACAATTAGGCTTACCTGAAACAAAGCAAACAATTTCATAAGCACACAACAAGAAAAACATGATAAAACTGAAATAATTTTCAATTCAGAAAGTAATTTCATTCAGTATGAAGGCGTTGAGTTGTCCATGTGTAATTAACTATCCAAATTCGTCACCGTCTTTCGCCACCGACACCGGAGGTACAATAAGAATGAACGGAAAATATCGCGTTTTCCGAATATCGGCCGATATTCGTGAGCTGCTGATCCCTAGTGAACAGTGTGTGTCAGTTGATTGGACAACGGACCTGACGTGAGTGGATTGATTTCGTCCCCTGTTCCGATGTAACGCTACCCTTCCAGTACGTAAGTTTAACCTATTTTACGAACTTGTTCCCCCATCACCTTTTCATTACCGGACGTCCCGACGAACGGCAAGGCGTCACCCTTACTTGGTAGAAATGCCATTTATTCACACTAAGCGTTTTGACTGCTCCTTCATAATTAGAACAGCAAAACAATGGAACGCCATGCCCCTGTCTGTGTTTCCGCAGCATTACAATCTTGGAGTGTTCAAGTCTAGGGTTAATAGGTTATTACTGGGCAAACGTGCTCCATCTTTGACCGCATCATCGCTTTCCATCAGGCGAGATCGCGGTCAAAAGTTAGCCTAGTCCGGTGTAAACAAAAAAAAAATTAAAATCTGACATGTATGACAAGTCGATCCATGAGTCATCTAGCTATCTATCTGCTATGAGCTATGAACAGATACGCTGTTTTACATATGCATTTCCTCTAAAATTGAATTATGGGGCTGATACAATAAACTGAAATAAATATTGTTAATGTGGATTGCAGGAATATTATCATTATCATATTTACCTGTACTTATATCACTGTCCTATATTTTCTGTACGTTCTCTTTTCACTCCCTGCTTTCCCCGCGAGGTTCTGTTAGTTCCGCGACAAATGTTATTACCGAAACTATCTCCTCCGTATATTGACCCACTTCGGTAATTATTTTCGGGAGCATATCACGAGATAACTTCGCGGCGCACTAATCACATTACGTTTTCGATCATAATCCCCGAGGGGGCGTCGGCGCTTGCAAAACATTAATGCACTTAACTTTCACACACTTTGACAGCTTTATGCGAACCAAAAATCAGACTGCAGTGAGAAAAGCAATCGAAAACCAAAACTGGCAAACGAAAAATAGCCAAACAATAATCCGAGTCGAGTACACAAAGTCTCAAACTTGAACTTTTATTAAAGCTCCTCGCTCCCACGGCTTCGTCAATCCCATTACTACTTTTAATTCAGAAAATATTTACCAAACTTTATATTCTCATTTATTTCGAGATTGTAATACACGAGAAACAATATTTATAGTTAATTTTATCCGAACAGAAATGTCAGAGGTTGTCAATACCCTCAAAGGTATCGCTTTTATGAAATTTATCAAAGAGCTGTTACTATACGAAACCTTTCTATATTGTATTCAACTGTCACGTAGGAATGTTACGATTGATGTAAAAATATCTAAGCAGTAGACACAGCATATTTAAATGATATAGGTACCTATAGTTCATTCATAAAAGTGTAACGTTTCAATTCCATTTGAGGGCCCGCATCACCTGGGTCTCAAATCGCGCTCATGTATCAAAAGCTGACGCGTAAATCACGCATCATTTTAGGGAATGACATCGCTGGTACATCCATATTTCACCGAGTTTTCCGCGTGCTACGTCATCCGCGTCGGAACGTCACTATGGAAAATATTTGCAGAGTCGACGGTAGAGTTTCTATACACCGGGCGCCTGAATGTCGGGCAAACTAAGAGGGTGACCATTTATAATCGCCTGACATTTCCAACCCTGAGACGTCAAAGGTCGACAGAATCTTGCCGATATCTCGAAGTTGTTAAATGAGAATAATGCTATTCTACGTCAGACTGTAATGAAATATATGTGAAGTCGAAATTTTACTTAGAGAGAGAGAGAGGGAGAGACAAAGAGAGAATATGATATTTTACGTAGAAGTCAGCCACTTGTAGGTATAGAAAATCTATATACTTATATAAAAATCAGTGTGTGTATATGTATCGTATATCGCTATGGATTCCAAAACGTGGCAACAAAAACAGGACTGATTTTGGCGGGAATTTCACTGGCAGATAGCTGATGTTATAATGAGTAAGTTAGGCTACTTTTATTGGGATATTAACCGCGAGGTGCAGCTAGTAATTTATAAGTAGAAAAGCAATATAAATTATGTATGTATAATAATTATTATCTAATTATTAAGTAAAATAGGAAACTATCTATCTTAAAAGAAACATATTGTAATTTCAGCGTAAGAATTTAAAAAAATGTTGTATGTATCAATAAATAAATAAAAAGTTATAGCAAAAACCAGCAAGATATAATTAGAAAGAAAAAACTCACCCACATTATGTGTCCAGCTGCAGATTCTAAATGAATAGCTTGTAATATGCTTTATAAAGAAATTAATTATTTAAATTTTAAGATAGGGACCTACGTAGGTTATTTCTTTACTAAATGGCTACCCCACGTTGTAAGCCGAACGAGGGCGCCTTCCTTTGAACTCCGTATGAAAGCTACGAGACGCGACCGCGCCACACGACGCGCGACGTTTTTACGTTGTATTCATAAGATGAAAATGCATTAACTTTTCCAGAACAGATTTAAGTACATCGTTGTTTATCTCGTCTTATTGGAAATGTTGAACTTATTCCTATTCTGTAAACACTACTCGGGATAAAACAAAATGTTACAAGATAAGCAGGAAAAACACTCAAACCAAACGAGTCAAAACTCGAGGAGTTTACTAACCATTGAAGAGTTCCAGTAACCTCCATTTTCTGTTCTACGGTACCAAATTATTGTATTGTTAGCCAGTTTACATATACTTGCAAGGTTTCAAATCAACGACAATTAGAAGTATAATTTTTTTAATATTTATTATAATAGGCTTGCGTTTGACCGCCAACTCGCGTGATGTTAAGCGATGATGCGGTCAACGATTGAGCAAGTTTGCCTAGAAGAACCCGATTCAGTCGCGACTTGAAGACACGCAGATCGAAATCCAGGTTTTAAATAGACTTCCAAGATTTGTTTGTTGATTTGTTTTCGTTTGTTAGTTACAAGTTAAACTAATAAAAACGTGTTTAAAATTTTATTAAGCAAGAGCTATGTTTTTTAGGTGAAAGGATCTCTAAAATAGAATTTTTGAAATACTGACATTTATTATGATGATGATAAGTCATGCACGCGCAATCAACCTAAGATAATTTTACCTGTAGATAGGTTGTGCCCGACCATATTGACTAGACAATGCAAGGCTGGTTGCCCAGCTTAGTACAGCCGTCTCTCAGTCACGCACTCCGAGTGTCCACAACAAAGTAGATGATGTATTATAAGTAGATAGGTTGCCTGGAAGAGATCGCTTTTAGCTATAAGGCCGCCAGTTGTTACATTAGTTTGTTAAGAGTTTTTTGTCCTCTGTATCAAATTAAATGGTGTGAACAATAAAGAGTTAATCAATCAATCAATCAATATAATATCTATGCTAATATTATAAAGAGGAAAGATTTGATTGTTTGTTTGTTTGCATTGAATAGACTCCGAAACTACTAAACTGATTTGAAAAATTCTTACACTGTTGGGAAGCTACACTATCCCCGAGTGACATATTATATTATATTTAAAAATAATAGGGATCCTTACTAAAACTCCAATAATGTAACCCAAGATGTAAAAAAAATAAGACTTGTGCGAAGCCGGGGTGCGTTGCTAGTATGATATATAAGTAGTAAGTATATAGATATTATATGCTGCGTTTAGTCCGTTTTTAAAGCCGTGCTGTTCGCCTATAACGTCTCTATTATTACACCTCACTGCAATCAATATATTTAATACAGTTAACGCTTGTGCTTGCAAGTGTACCTGTGAGGGTGCTTAAATATTTTATTTTATTGTTCTCGTTTCGCGAGTCGTTCGCTCGCATCCCTCCTTTCCATATCATTGTAATTGGTTCCTTATGACGGCGCATTTCATCGTCGCACACGCGAAATATGACACGGGTGGGTTGCTTTGATAGAATCTTTTCAATTTTAACAGTACCTACCTAACTCAGGTACTTCTAAATTATGTGTATGGATATTATAGGAATTTGTCGCTTAACTTGTCTCTGCTTGCCTCAAAAATGGAATTTGGCGTAAGCTACTTAGCAGCTACTTTGGCTTACAATATTTTAAACAAAATTTCCCGAAAAATTAGTTAGTCAGATCTGGCTAATTTGAAACCTGTTCTTTAGTATAATGAGTTTCTACAGCTTGCTGGTCTTACCTTAACCATTTTATCTCAAGAGATAGTTAACAGCAAGTCCCTTAAGACTTTTAACATTAACGCATAAACAACGAAAGAGATGCTTCACTTTTATTTTTTATTTACATGTAAATCACATGAACACAGTTATTTTCTACGAAACCTTGCTTGAATTTAAATGTTAAAAGTATGAAGGACATAATTTTTTAAAGTAAAGTTATCCACCGATCTACCCGAGAGGTAGTTCACCCCGAACTGTGACCTCGCGACACATAAATCTTCGGAACCCCTAAATCGATTTTGCCAATATTCGAACTTAAAAAAAAGAATTGAAATGAACTACTTGCCTACAAAGTTTCATGAAGATCGGATAAACGATACGCATGTTATCGTCGAACAAACCTTGCACGTCGAAACGCCGACTTGTCCCATTAGCCATTAGAATCTGAGACCTCTCTTCGCTCGGTCAATTAAAGCTCTAGATGCCGAAATTAAAAATAAAGACCTGTCTTATCTCAAAAAACTTACTTGTTAAACCTAACAGTGTTTGTTAAATACCTGATTACCGTATCAGTGAAAGTCTGTCCACAACTTTTAACTGTATACATTCTACGAAATTTAAACGTAAAAGTCGGTGTTTTCACAACACACACACATAAGATGTAATAAACTCACACCTACGTATCACGTACTAATCACAAAACGTAGTCACCCTGGCAACACTTATCGGGGTGACCACACGCGCGCTGTTTATTTAGGACCCTGCTATAATGGACACAGGGAATGTTACGATGCGTTGTTTCAGAACCCTAATTGTCAAATCCGAGGGAATGAGCTTCGTCAATTTTAATTTCGCAAAGGGTGCCCATCATCTAAGCCTTTTTCTCATTTGGACTGTTTAATTTGAAAAGCTTTCGAGAAGATTTGATTAAAACTTGTGTACTTAGACAAGAACCTGAGTACTTACAAATAGACTTGTACAACTTTTAGTTCAAATAACTAGGAAATTTACACTTACTTCTAGAATAGTAAAAATATGAGTAAGGAAAAAAAAAATATGCTACTAGAGATAGGTAAGTGTGAATTAGATATGAAATAAGTTAGGACTACTTTTTTCATTGTTGCAATTTCTATTGAACGGTCAGCGCGGCAAAATCCTGCAGTGTATATAGTGGTGTAGTAATGTCCTATATTTTGAAAGGTCATGGCTGCCGTAACAAAGCGGTATTATAGGGGAATGTTAACGTCTCTCTGGCAGAGAAACAAGGTGGAAATAACTGAAATAAGCTTGGAGGGGTTGAAATTGTGACACGTGATGAAAGTAATGTGCCAGGAGCGGAGATTAATTTCCAATTTTGTTTTTGAGTTAGCGATCTCGTTATTACGCCTCGGCCACGTCATGACAGATGCTAAATTAAATTAAATAAAAAGTAAGTAGAGCATGTAATTTAATTATGCGTTTATCATGGAAGTTTTTACTTATTAAACTGAGCTACTCATACATGTAGAACAGTTTTTTTAAAGATTTATGGTAAATCATACTAATCTATAGGTAAAACCTATATATAAAAGCGAAATTCATCTACTCATATACTCAGTGACTCATCACGAAATCTCGAAAACTACTTGATTTACGAAGATGAAATTTGGCAAGTAGATTCCATATGCACAGAGATCCGCTTAAAAAGGATCTTGCGAAAGGGCCGAATTAAGTTGTGTGTATTGTAAGTTTATAGGAAAGGCGCGTACGCGTACAAAGTCGCGGGCAACAGTGAGTTTGTTTGTTTGTTCTTCTTTCACGCAGCAAACGAGCAACGAATCAAAGTGACTTTTGCAAAGAGATTATTGGAACACCAAAAAGTCCCTTAAGATATTTTTTATTCTGAAAAAAAAATACGATTTCTGAGGGTATATCTACGCGGGTGACACCGCGGGGCGGAGCTACATTCCCTTTTTATAATAATAAGCTTACGTTTGACCGCCACCTCGACCATGTGGTCTACCATGGACCACAAAAGCTTTCTACGTACCTATACTAATAGTCATTCATACTTCGTAAGCTACATGTTTGCTCATAAACATTAAATTTGTTCTGTGCAAATGCTCTGAGCAAAATGCTCCGAACTCTGTTTAATAGTTTGCGCGCTATGCTCATAGGTAAGTGTTTTTATTTACGCGTGATCGAGCAAAATCTCAGTCAGAACTGAGCAAAACATCAAGAAAATCGCAGTTTTAGAAGCAGCATATAGTTATAGCCCTCGTACTTTCGTTTGTCAGTTTGGTCCAATTCATCAGGGGGGCCTTTGTTATACTGACAGATACAACATCAAAAATAATTATCTGGGGACCAAGATTACTCTCCTTGTGTAGAGTAAGCAAAGCAATCTCATCCCTAGAGGACAATTTTTGTGTTGCTTTATCAAGTTTAGTGGTACAGGGAAGCCGATATATAGAGAATAGAAAGTGTCGTACTTTTAGCAAGTTGATCATGATGTCTTCAAGTTACGAGGAACCAATTGGTTATTTCTAGGATGACATGCTAATAAGTCAATTTACTACTAACTACTTTTTGTCTTAAAAACTGTACTAGTAAAAATGTACACAGGTGTTTATGTCACTCTGTGGGTTTGAATGATGAATTAATGGTATGAATATCGAGTGAAGTATATACCAACGGTCGGAACGGCCCTGCCGTTGGTATATACTTCACTCAAATAAAAAAATATGGCACGCCCCTATCTTACTCGCACATGTTTTAAAAAAAAATTGCTGTGTCTACTTTTAACCACAAAAAAGTGAGACACAGTTTTGTCTCATAAAAATATTTTGATATTATTGACGTCGTGATATGACTTAAACACATTTTTCAAAAGTTAACACTGCTATTTTATATCTTAAAAAATACGTATGCGCGAGCGAAATCTTTGCAACTGGTATTCTGGATGTACACCCGTAATGTGGTCAAAATAAATCCCAAATCTAATGAAAAGTATGCTTCAAGTTTAAATGTGACTGGCCATTTATAGTTTGCGTGAAAACCCAAGATTTTCGTATACTTACAAGTGATTAGGATGGATGAAATGATCCTCTAAATGGGGCGGTATTGGGACGTATTTACGGCTAGTAAAGGACATGGAACTGCTCGACAGGACATTCGAGATCCCTTGGGGGTCCTGGGATTATCCCTGTGTATTGTGTACTTATTTTTCTTGTTGTGGACAAAACGCTCTGGGTATTTTTCTAAACAAATCTGGGATGTATGTATAACTTCATCAGACTGAAATACTAAAAAGTGGCTCAGAACTGATCGTTGATAGCTATGCATATCTTAGGGTTGCAGGAAAATTGGTTTGCTGCACAAATAGTTTTGCTTCGCATTTATTTTGATAAGACTTTTCTCAATCTCATTAGATAAAAAGCTGCTCTGCAATTTGCTTACTTACATGGTAATTTTAAAATTATGTTAGGCCTACAGCAAACAAAACATATGTTAATGTACCTAAGGACATTAATATATTTAGTTTTACATTTGGTGGGCATACATTAAATAACGGATACTACTCGGATGGGCAGCGTTCGGGAAATTGCGTGACATCTTCTCGTCCAAGATACCACAGTGCCTCAAGACGAAGGTCTTTGACCAGTGTGTGTTGCCAGTGATGACATATGGTACTGAGACGTGGTCCTTAACTGTTGGCCTTTTGGAAAAACTCAGAGTCACACAGCGGGCAATGGAGAGAGCTATGCTCGGAGTTTCTTTGCGCGGTGGTGGTTTTTGGTGGTGGTTGGTGTTTTTTTTTGGTTTGGTTGGTTGGATTGGTGGTAGTGGTTTTGTATTATGCGGATACAAAATATTAGTTATCATAGACTAAGAGTAGATAGATACCTATTTACGTGGCTGTTGTCCTATTGGCTACACAAAATCATCAAATTATCAAACCCAAATACCAAACACACGCGGAAAACCGATAGAAGTAAGAATCCCACAAGTTCCAGAGACCGCAGACACTACTACAAGTTTACAATCACATGTATTGTGTAAAAGCGTGATTGGTGCACACAAGCGCGCGTTGCCATGACAACCGGCATGCGATCCCTCGCCAAATAACTGGCGGTAACGGGGTGTCGTGGAAATTAGGAGCAAGTATCCGACCTCGCAGCACTAACTGATTAGAACTGCGCAAAGAGCGGAAAATTACTTTTACACTTCGCATTATAAATATTTACACACGTACCAACCCACCAGCTTATTTCACTTACTTCCCCGTGCCCGTAAAACTGTTGTTTGTCACGCGTACAAAGTTTGAATTAACGACTTGAGTGTAAACACATGTTGCACTAAAAGCATTTTATAGTCGTCCGTAAAACGTTTTTAATCTGTCCTTTTAGCAATAAAACTGGTGATGCTAAATGATAGATTGTCTAAACGCCTGTACATATTTAAACAGCAAAGAACTACGTACAGTCACGCAAGTAGGAGCCATAGAGTTGGACGGTTTGTTGTATGTAATATGTAGTTGTATTTTTACCCGACTGCGCAAGAAGGAGGGTTATGTTTTTCGAGTGTATGTATGTATGATTCATACATACGTATGATGGTTTCTTTGGCATGCCCTACAGCCTTAATGGATTTCGACATTTAAGGGTTCATTTAAATCGTTTTAATAGTAGGAGTAACATAGGGTACGAGAATTCAAGATGGCGTCCCCAAAAAAGGGAAAAATAGTAAGTAAATTTGTCTAAATAATATGTCAATATTTAGCATATTTTTACCATCATTATGTAGACCTTACTCAGCAGATCTCATAAATATATAATACTGCTATGAAGTACTCAGTACTTTACGAAATGAAGCGGTATGAAAGATCCCTGTATCTACTAGGTACGAGTATAGGTATCATAGATAGGTACGCAGCGTGCAGTTACTTTTCAGTTACCTACTATGTATACAAAGCAGCCAGGTTATATATTTTAATAATTTAAGTCGTTTGTTAGTCTCTAACCTCGCTCTAATCAATGGACAGTCAACAGAGCTAGTAAACAATCTCGAAGAATACGTTTAATGCCCTTAAACATCACGAGACTATTTATAAACAAACCTAGAGTTAACTTGGTAAATCCCGTAATAGATCCATTCGGCTGCTTTATTTACTTGTAGTAGGTATTCAAACTACGATGTTTCTCTCATTTGTTTCTAGACATCTCAAATAACTATCTTATACCGCACAGTACCGTTCGGTTTGAAGATTTACTTTAATAACTTTGAAAGGATATTGTAGAGAGTCCAATAACTTTCGGGGACTGAGATTTAATGCAATCCTCTACGAGCTCATAAAACTTATCTAACTAAACTTTAGAATGCAGTGGTTAGCTACCTACCTGTTGAGTTACTTAAACCTTGTTTTAATTATACTTTTAATAATAAGGAATATATAATATATTATTTAAAATCTTTCATAATACATCAAATTAAATAATTCCTTATTGATATAACATAATAATATATACTTAATGATGTAATTTTTTTTATTCAAACTTTACATTCTTGAAAACTGAATGTAAAAATAATTAAACTATGACCAACAAAAGTCAATAAACTATTACTAATAATTACTCAAGAAGTCCTAAGCGCACCGAGCATTTACCGATAGTTCCCAACCCAATACACTGACTGTGCATGGTCTCTCTGATAAATCCGCTGGGCCAGGAACCAACCTGATTGGGTATCGAGCTCTTACTCTCTCATGCGGCGTCACAGGTCCAATACAAACTTTCGTGCTTCAGCACACCACGGTCCCGCCTGCCGTCCAGGTTGGCAAACGAGACGAAATCGTACTCTGACCCCAGGCAAACGTATATGAAGTGTTTGCCTCTGGCGGCTGCCTCCGCTCCCACGCCAGCAAACTGCTAGGTAGCGGGGAGATGACAAAATACGAACGTGCGTTCATGTAGCATCCCACACGAGGCAACGTCCTTTTTGTCATAGGATCAGGGATGGGATCACGATGGGATGGGATCGCCATCAGGCGAGATGGTGGTCAAACGCAAGCTCATTGTTTATAAAAAAAGGGATAATGGTATTTTTGATAATGATTCTTACTTATACAATACAACAAGCCATTGCACTGCAATATCATTGCATTTGAATTGCATTGTTTTTAGCACATTAAAAACTTAACGCACCTACCTACCTCCTTTACTTAATAATAATAATCTATTAAATACATGTACTGTTTATTCATGTGGAAGTTCTAAACAAGTTTAATGCACTATAGGTTTCTCTTAGAAGCTCAATACAGCAACTAAAGCTAGTGACGTTCCTCACAGCATTAGTACATTGCCCGTTTCTACAGAGAGCGAAGATGGATTAATTTCAACCAGCCAAGATCCGTCTGCCGCAGCCGCTTTCAGAATTTCAACGTTCGCAAGAATACTACTTTAGTTCTGACTAAGTTCCAATTGAAACTCTAGAGGGGATACAGTTTGACAAGAGATTTGCGGTTGGATTCCTTTAGAGTACCCCCGTCTACTTCCACTGGTTAATGAGGCGTTTCAGGGGTTTGCAGTTTTCAACAGTTAAACAGTGCTAAATTAAGCACGGTTTAAGTTTTATTGCTGACTTTTTTACTAGAAAAATAATTTTAAAACATTTAGTTTCAGATTATACCATTATGGTGGAAATCATTGATTTTGGTGGAAGTACTTAAAAACGGACCGAAATAAAACCTCTCTTTTGAAGTTGCTTAGAAATACGCTACATTTTGTCAAGGCTTTGCAGCAAGTCATTCTTAATTTTGTTTTAACGTCTTCTTGTCCAAAATACCTCAGTGCCTTGAGACGAATGTCTTCGACCAGTGTGTGTTACCAGTGATGACATACGGCACTGAAACGTGGTCTCTCACTATGGGCCTCATAAGCAAGCTCAAAGTCGCACAACGAGCTATGGAGAGGGCTATGCTCGGGGTTTCTCTACGAGATCGAATCCGAAATGAGGAGATCCGTAGACGAACGAAAGTCACCGACATAGCCCACCGGATTAGTAAGTTGAAATGGCAGTGGGCAGGGCACATATCACGCAGAACAGATGGCCGATGGGGCCGAAAGGTTCTGGAATGGAAACCACAGGCCGGTAAGCGCAGCGTAGGACGTCCAGACGTCCACCCACAAGATGGACAGACGACCTAAAAGAGACCGCAGGGAAACGCTAGATGCAGGCCGCTTCCAACCGGCCCTTATGGAGATCGATGGGGGAGGCCTATGTCCAGCAGTGGACGTCCTACGGCTGAAATGATGATGATGATAATTCTTAATTTGTGATTGTTTGGAAAAAGTAGGTATTTCCCAAGCTCAATAGCTTTAAGATTTCCGGGGTAAAGGTGTTTTATGGCACGTTCCCTTTTCGATCTATTCACTCGGGACCGGAAGGAAAAAGCCTTCCTTTGATAAAATGAAAAATATCACCTTCAAAACGTGGCTTCGGTCTTTATAATATATCCTGGGTTGTACATTTTAGGTATAGTAGGAAAAGGGTAAACTGTATAGTCATCGGTTTAAAAAAAAAAAAAGGTTTTTTCATTGGGTTTCAGTGGTAAAGTACCTACCCCAATGAAAGGTTTTATTATCTCAGGCGTTAATATAAAATAAAGTATGAAAATATTAATTTGAGTAAACGCTGTGTCGCTGAATATACAAAAACAGGTAACAGAGAATTATAAAATTGTATTTGTGTTTTTGTTATTTTCAATTTATATTATCCGCTCACAACTTTACATAAAAGCCCTTTTAAATTATGAAAGGTTTACTTGTAAAAGTAATTCCCATTTCGCAGAACCAGCCAGCTATATCTACGAGTAGGAGAGGTCGTAGGCGAGTTAACAGGCTCGTAGGTTTGTGTACACTTCATTGTAAAAGGCATCACGTAACCGGCAGGGAACCCTACAATATTTCATTATAAAACCTGTTGAAATATATCCTATTTTTTTGCCGCAGCCCCGCGCTAGAGCAAGTGTCATCATCAAAAGCCCTTCAGCGTGACTCGCGAGTTAACAATGCGCCGCCCTTACGCTCTTTGACCCGCTCCACGCTTTGTCGCCGTAAGGACAGGAGAGATGACATCTTGCTATAATATGACGGTAGATGTGTCGAGAGAGGAGAGATAGTGCGGTCAAAGCCGCCATTGGAGCCGTTGCCTCCAGAGTGATCAAAACGGGTCAGGAAGAGTGATTGGATATGGCAACAACTTCAATAAAAGTTGTACCTGTTATTATATAAATAAAATAAAGTTATACAAACAAAATTTGAGGATTTGGCATCTTACAGAGAACAGAAGCTTGTTATGTTAGGATAGATGGCTAGTTAGAAGACTAGTTTATGCCCACTACTTATATTATGCTCATGCTCATTATAAATGTGTTCTTTTTAGTAAAACATTTCTATTTCTATCAAGGTATTTAACTAACGTAATAAATTAATATTTAATAAAAAAAAATCGTCAGTTATGAAATTACTTGCTGGCATTATTCTACTTAGTAAAAATCTTAAATTTACTCATTTATTGACAGACAACGCAGTCTAAACCGCTAGGTCAAAAATACAGATCGAATTGAGAACCTTGTTCCTTTTTGAAGTTGATTAATAAGCATTAAATTTTGCACAATTATTCCTTTTAAAACGTAGCACTAAGAAAGGTCTTTTATTTTATTACATCGATTGGTGAGACTGAAGGCCGAGTCTTACGCGTACAAAGTCACGGTCATTTAGCTAGTAGAATAATAAGTTTGAAAATAATATGTGAACTAAGAAGATATATAATGGGTAGTTGAATCTGTTTCGACTAAAATTCATCATTCGCGTAGAAACAGCAGTACCAACAGAATGTTTATGAAATTAAGATGAAATGAAACAAAAATACACCCACAAAGTACTTACCAAGTCTACGCATCTGAATCTGAATTCAAAACGCCCGACTGAAGTTTCGTGTTTTCCTCGTTAACTTTGGAGACTTTGGTAAGAATAATTTTGCCCGTGGCGTTTTTCCAACGGCCACGACCTGCCTTATATCAAAGCAGCAAAGGCCAAAGTGACACGACATCTTTGACGGCATGTGAGTTTATCTCTGCCTCTCTTACCAGTCCTTCTGAATGCGTTCATGCGAAAACATCCGACGTCTTCAAAAAAATGTTATACCTATTCGTATCTCAAGTTTTCATTCCGTTCAGCTTTATGAATTTGTTCTTCCACGTGAAAACAAGTAACGAACTTAAGAATAAAATAGGACGCACGAGAAAATACGCTGAAATTGATTTTCGAGCTCTTGATTACGAGTCGTTATTCAGTATTTCTATGCAATTTTATTAGCAAACGTGATATATAAAATGTTCTCTCTTGTTAATTTCCTATCGTATTCCGTGTGGCTACTATACTATACCTTACAAAACCAAAGCTTTTCGCGGTGTATAGCACTGATTTCTTCAGCAGCAGAGGTCGCACTCAGCGCTCCGCTCACGTATGGAGACTTGATATCTAATATTATGGTGGAGAAAAAATGAACGTTACAAAACTGGCTCAGCATACGCGATGTGAATAAATCAGCTCATACCGTGTAAGAAACTAGTCACCATAAATATGTAGAGCTTGTTGCTGTTTTGAAATAGTGTAGCCACCTTGTAATAGATACATTGGGAGGAAGGTAACTTCGTATAGGCTGAGTTGGTAACTTTAAACCAAAAATTTTAGACAGCCCAGGCGTCCGACTTGGATTAACGATTTCTCGGAGGAGTGTTTATTTTACTAGCCTGTTTTGTTGTATATTGGGTACAAAGTTGTACCCTCTGGTTGAAACTAATATAATAATAATACAACATACTATGATTCGTTATTATTACTAAAGAAATTTTCAGTCAATTAATTTTAGCACTGTATAACCATAACTGCACATAGAAACACATGTGTCGCGTACTGAGAGTTTACGCAGAGAATTTAATGCTTTAAATAATATTTTACGAGTTTATGATTTACGTTCAGATTTTATGTTCCCTTTATCACCTGAACAACTGCACCGCTTTCAATAAAACTATAAACTAAACGAGTATCGTAATATATGATAAATATTTGCGAAGGCATAACTTTTTCTTCGGAACAGTTAGGTAAGTATGCTCTATTTAAACTTTATCCAAATATAAGCATAGTAAACCTCGTGCCCAAAGATAATAATCGTTATTGCTCGTGCCCTTTAATACTTTTTTCATTACTTAAACATCTAAAATTGACAGACGGAAATGAATTTTACAAACTGTGCAAGATTGAGTAGTTCGGTTTCTATCAATCGAACTTCAAATCCCGAAATCCGCGAGCGTCTCGGTTCGCCGATCTATAGTACTCGTCTTTAGATTTGAAGCACAATATTCCGCAGTGAATAAGCACCGATTCGATTATACTTGACATAATGAGCATTGCGGCATTATGACTTCGTTGTCGATACACGTCGATTTATCTGTATTACCTAACTTAAAAGGTCGGCAACGTTTGTGTTGTCTTTAGTGATAGGTATCCATCGGCGACGGTGACTGCTTACCATCAGGCAGCCCGTCTGGTTGTTTGACACCTAGAGCATAAAAATTATACCTAACTCCTATAAATAGAAGGAATGTGTTTTGCAGTTGCTTTCGCCGAATGTTTTAGGTGTTTAAGCGATCGTAGAGTAAGACGCCCTACGGCCAGGTGGAGTAACTTGGGTAAAAGTGACGCAGAAACAAGATGCAGAGCGCTATAGACTGACCTCGGTGGCGTGTATTAGGAAACGTTCATGTCCAACAATGGACGCGGACGAACATAGGCTGTTAATTATTTAGTGGCCTTAATAAATGTGCTTATGCCTGCGCACGAGTGATGGATTTTTATGGAATTTATTGTAATTTGCAGTATCAGTCAGTGCCTAGGACAAACAAAATAAGCTCAATTTATCGTTTACTTATTTTATTAACAACTAGCTCATCTGACAGACGTTGTTCTGTCAAAGTTTTTATGAAATTGTTTTAGTTATGGTTCATAAAAACTTCCATAGAAAAAAGCACTTTCAGTTTTTCCCAAATTTTCCAATTTACTGGGTTATTTCAGTTTTAATTTTTTTAAACCTTATAAGGAATTTTACAAAAAAAAAAACAGTTATAGATATAGATTAGTTTTACAGATACTTTTTTAGTCTGAGTGAACCCATTAATAAAACACATTTTATCTTGGGTTTGGATACTGTAAAAATTCAAAAAGATTTTACTCTACATATAAGAAGGTCTATATCGGAGCTTATTGGAAAATACCCGATAATTCATTACAGGCATGATAAATGTTCCGTTCCGCGGATCCATTCAAATGGAGCCCTTTTTACTTTAACAGTGATACGCAAAAAGGGTGGAAAGGGCGACCGGGGCAGGAAAGGGGATGATATAATCAATCTAGAGCTGTTCCAACGCTAGGCGGCGCGGTGAACTGGAATCGACGGTGGTGGCGTTGGAGACTTTGTCGGGGAAAATATCAATCGGTAGTTTGTTTTAATCAGTTCAACCTTAACAACGTCTTCTTTAAATGGTACATTGTTACCCTAGGGGTGAAAATAACTTAATTAGACCCAAGACGGGGTTTGGCAACCGAGCGTAGCGAGGGCGCTAATAATTCGAGGGACTAAATAAGTCTTTAACCCCGAGGAAAACACTGTGCTTTTCATTACGAATACAAGGAAAATAAAAATAAAAACATGAACTGACTACTGGCAAATGCACGAGAAGTGCAGGACCATAATCCTCTGAGGAGTAAATAAAAAGTTGGAACATAATGGTTCAATACAAATGTTAAAATAGAACTAAGTAGTTTTTTTTTATTTCAGTGTCTGTCAGTTGTCAACTATCACTGTCAGTTGAAAGTGATTCTCCCTAGGGCTGAAATTTATTACTTTCAACCCGCTCCTCAGACAACTTCAGACCTACTTTCCGAGTATGAGTAATGAAAAATAATATTTTTTTAATTGACATTTAGCGTGAAATAATTTAAAATCTATCTATGAAAAACCTTAACATAGCTATGCTGAGACTCCCCCTAAAAATACTAACATTTTATTAATTCTAATTCGATCAATCTACGTATTGCTAAGCCATGTAAATCAGATTTGGCA
This sequence comes from Agriopis marginaria, assembly GCA_932305915.1. Taxonomy (NCBI): domain Eukaryota; kingdom Metazoa; phylum Arthropoda; class Insecta; order Lepidoptera; family Geometridae; genus Agriopis; species Agriopis marginaria. The sequence goes on from OW029926.1 coordinate 8,257,762, forward strand.
TTGCGTCGCGGCACAAAATGCGGGTAGAAATAAATCAGCGCACAATGCCGCACAAAACTGCAAGCGAGCGAATCCCATCAAAAACATGTCAACGATGCGTCAACAGAGCGAACAATGTATTTACAAAACTGTGATATGCATGCCTCTCTTTCCGGTTTAATGAACGGTAGGTCAGCTGTAAATATAACTTTAATATTGATATACATAAAAAAACTTTTTTGTTTAAGGGCAATTGCCTTTATTAACTAAACAAAATGCAAGTTAATACTAACCTACAAATACAGTTAGACTGCCCATAGACCGTTGAAGGTCTAAAGACAACCCAAATGCTTAAGCCTACTATCAGTTGGCAGCGTACCGAGCATGCTGGCGGCATTACAACGCTGAATTCAAAAAATATTTGTACGTAAATTTTACTAACGTGTTCGAACAGATGCGAGAATTTGCTTTTGCTAGTAGCCATGAAGTATAGCGTATCTGCTTTTGAGTAACTCATTCTCATTATATCTAAAAATATCCTAAAGTTATATTATGATTATTTACGGGATATTTACCGTGGTAAGTTTGTGGAATAAGATCCCGATATTTCGGCGCATTATTTAATATCCCTTAAATAATCATATAACTTTAGTGTGCAACCGTGATAGTTTAAAACAGTGTTTTAAAAATATCCTACTAATATTATAAATGTGTAAGTGTGTTTGTTGGTTTGTTTATCCTTCTCTCAGGCAACCACAAATGATGAAGAGCCTAGTGCGATTTTTTCCATTTTCGTTTACTTACTTACTCGACCGCCGCTACAATGTGTATGAAAACAGTGCCATCTAGTGCATGTAGATGGAACTGCTCTTTTTCATGCAAATCGTAGTTAACGTTAACGCGATCAAATAAGTTTAATAAACGCCACTCGTAAAACTCGGTTCTCAGGTCGAAGCGTTTTTTTTTTGCACAGAGAAGTCTTAGACACTTTATTATTTTTATTTTGAATGTAGTTACCGTAGTATTGTATTGTATCCATGCAGATGAAACCACAAGACGCAGCTAGTGATGTTTTAAAACTGTCTGTATTTCTTATGCATGACGAAAACCTAAAAATCTACGGGATTGTAGAGCTTTACGGAACCACAAACAAAAAACGGATAAATATATTATTTTATAAGTTTAGGTATAGAATAGCGCCTATTTATATATATTTTTTTTATTCCATAGGAGGCAAACAAGCAGACGGGCTGCCTGATGGTTAGCAGTTACCGTCGCCTATGGATACTTGTAACACCAGAGGCATCACAAATACGTTGTCGACCCTTTAGAATACGATTAACTCGCCTTTTCAATAACCCCATGTTGACTTATTACTAACGTATTCGTACTGTAACTGTTATGTAGGATGTGAGAAAAATATATTTAATTCGAGTTTTTATCATCCGCTCCCGCGAACCGATCACCGCCAATAGATATGCACAATTTTCCGCATGGCTCACCGTGTGACGACGGAAATGTGGGTTACTTTTTCAAGCCTATTGAGTTGATGTATCTTTATCGGGTACTCGTTTAAACGAATTGTTTCCTTTAGGTACTTAAATTTTTAAAAGGAATATCGTTTGTTCCTAGCTATTGGTATTAAGTACGTTGACTATAAATGTATTTCAATTTTTTTTAAAGAAGCTATGATAATGCGTATACAACATTTGGTGTCTTTGCTGTTAACCGTTAAGGAGTTCCCTCGGTCAGAATTCAAATTCAAATTCGTTTAATGGGCATTAAAATTTGACAAAATAAAATATGAACCCAATGACTCCGAACTAGTAATAAATACTGTGTTTAGTGAGCCAATGGACTCTCCCATTACATTTACATTACTTACTAAATGCCAAAAACGCAGACTAAATAATATTAAGAAATTAGACAAAAGTTATTGATTTATACATAACTAGCGGTCCGCCCGGGCTTCGTACGGGTATTATTGGAGTTTTAGTTAGGATCCGTATTTTTTTTTTTGAAAATATAATATAGCCTATGTCACCCGGGGATAGTGTAGCTTCCCAACAGTGAAAGATTTTTTCAAATCGGTTCAGTAGTTTCGGAGCTTATTCAATGTATACAAACAATCAAATCTTTCCTCTTTATAATATTAGTATAGAAGTATAGATATAGACAAAACAGATATCTAGTTCTGTAGGAGCTTATCTTGAGTGCAGTAGCCATGTAATGGTGACATTTAGAATGGGTTATCATAATTATTGAATGCGTATACATTTCATGTCTGTGCTGCTAACCATTGAGGAGTTTCTTAGTCAGGACCCAATCATGAGTGCAGCAACCATGGCATGGTAAAACTTAAAATCGGCTATCTTGAATGAGTCCACAAAATTTCGTGTCTATGTGCTGTTGACCGTTCAAGAGTTTCTTTATCTGGAGCTAACCCTGGATGTCAATTAGGTTATGCTTATTATAAAAATGTCATTGGAACTGAACCAACATGTAAAGTAACGTATAGTAAACATTTATTTCTGAAACGGTTTAACATTATCATAATTATAATGTACTAGCGTCAGACCTGACAGACGTTGTCCTGTCTTAGGACTGTCAAACACGCAAAGTTAAAATTGTAAATCTTATTCTTTTACACTTTGGGTTACATTATTAGAGTTTTAGTAAGGATCCCTATATAAAAAAAAGTATATGTTACGCGGGGATATTGTATATAGCTTCCCATCAGTAAAATAATTTTTCAAATCGGTTCAGTAGTTTCGGAGCCTATTCAATGCAAACAAACAAACAAACAAATCTTTCCTCTTTATAATATTAGTATAGAAGTATAGATATACATAGCCATTAATACTTAAAAATCAACTCCGTTAGATAAGAGGCAGTGATTCTAATTCAGCTTGCAAAATTTGACCTAAACAAACACACTAACATACAAACATTGCAAGTTAAATAAAAGCTTGTAATAATAGCCATACTAGTCAATTTTTAATGCGAAAAAATAATATATCTAGCGTGTAGCGTATTCCTAAAGAATAATAAAAACCAATGAAAATATCACACTTTACGATGAGAAAATCTTTCAATTATGGCCTTGCAAAATTAGAATAGCGAGTAATTTTAACTGGGTATTGAATATGCTAATTAGCGAGGTTCCCAGTTATATATCGCCGAAAATAAGGGCAACGGTCTCGTAGTTATTTTAACAAGCAATAAAGTAAGGACAGTGAACACATTCTACACACAAATCAAGTTTAGAACGACTAGCTGGACAACTGCGAACGGTGGGCTCATATATAAATTACCTCTTAGCAATGCCGAGAAGTATGTCACATTCACATGCACGACTAGTGTGCGAGACAGAACTTGAACTAGCTAAAATGAACTAGCTAAAATAATTAAATAATTTAATTAAAATAATCAGATGCTTTTTTTCTTTGGTACTTAAAAATATTAACCTAAGCTAAGCTGGGCCCTAATTCTGTTCACATAACACTACCGTAAACAAGACCCAGTAACACCGTAAACTAGATATAACACGGTAATCATTATTATATATATCACGGGAAATACGGTCACAAAATTAAACAAATCAATCGCGTCTTCCGACTGGATAATAAATTTTTTGACAAACGCTCACGCAACACGCTAGCTTGCTCGACTTTATTTTGACAATGCAAAACAAGCGTGTTACGAATCACATCGCGTTAGCAAACTTGACATTGCCAATTCCACGCATATAACTTAACGCGACCGCGTTACGACTTTATGTAGTCAGAGAGATTAAGAGCACTGACAACATTTTCCAATAAAATTTTCGTGTTAAGATGTCACGCGTTTACGCGACAAGGAATATTATGTGAGATAGAGAATATGGGTCCAGGTTGCGTGGTATGTCAAAAATATTGTTGATATCGTAATCCAATTCACAGGTGCGGGGTTTGTGCATGCGATTTTGTTCTCCCGCTGTTACACTTACATCAACTCCAACGATGCTTACTGTGACGAAACTAATATTGCAGGTCCTAGATAAATAGATAAGCCACCTAAGCAAGTAATGTAACTATATCAGTCAGAGTAGGAAAGTAATTTCTAGCGAAACAGTAAAATATATTGTCTGAAACTGCATGTCACACACTTCAACTGTGTGAGACATTTGGTTAGACTTAAATCAAGCCCATAGACGATAAAGTTATGCGAACTGCATCAAGGCTTGAAGTTTAATCACTGTCCTACAGAACAACGTAACAGAATCCGATTCGATTACGTATCGCAGACGTGTGTTTGGAAATCGGGGTACAGCGGCCGTGGCGTGGCTGTGACGGGCCGGCGCAGCCCAGCCTCTGTCTGCCACTAATATTTGAAATAAAAGAACAATTCGTGAACATAAAGACGTGATTTTGGAAATATAAAATCTCAATTGTAGTAATAAAACATCATTTTAAAGGATTGTGTGCGTTTCAGGGCTAGGGAACAATAAGTACAAAATCAAACAATTGAAGTGCTAGTTATCTATACGAATCATTCATACAAAATGGGCAGTATGTTTTAATTATTTTAAATTAATGGGTCAAGTCATTAACTTAATTCTCGTAAACCTTACAATTTGATAAAAGCATTGCACACTAAAATGTAGTAGAATACAATTTAGCACGTTACAAGCGGTTAACAATTTTTACTGTGTCGTGTGAGATAGTAAAATCAAATAAAAAAATTACCCTTTCTAATACTTGTGTTCTTCGAAACATCAAAATTACCCATCACACTGTGTCACAGAACATAAAGCTAGCATAATGGTTTCAAAAAGCAAAGTAAAACAGGTCATGCAAAATGCGAACACATGCCTAGCATTCCTTCAAAAGCCTATTTTTACGACACGCACATAACAAATTCCATTCTACCGAAACCCGATACCCGCCACGCTCACTGGGCGGTAACTTTAATCTCGAACACGGTTGCTTTTTCACCCTTTTCCAATTTCCTCGTTGGTATTACATGCACCAGTCTGTTTCCCACGGATAGGCCCGAGACGACAGTTGTGTCAACCGTTCACCGCATTTCGTAACTTCGACGCGATTAATATTTCGCTTAATACATAGCGTCCGGTGATTTCAAAATGAATTCAATTCAAGAACAAATTATTTTCTAGTGACTAACCTCATTACGTTTCAGTAATTGCATGTTGTACTATAATCAATTGTTTGTCTCATTTTCCTAAACAAAATAGTATAATAAACAAAAACAAAAAGATTTTGCTTCTTTAAGTTACAGGTATCGCAGGTAGCTTAATAATAAGTAAATTATTTCTAGTGTTTTCCTCCGAACGACCTTACGATAGTCTTATCTTAGAAATTTCTCGACTGATTTGCTCATAATCAAACTCAATTTTTAAATTAAATAATTACTTCAAAATTTCATGAAGATCGGATTCGCGATACGCAAGTTATCGTCTAAAAAATATACAATCATACCTATATAGAAACGCCGACTTATCTTATTAGAATCTGAGACCTCTCTTCATTCGGTTGAAAATAAAACCCAAAAACCAACTGCAAAATGCCTATGTACCCTAACATTAAGTAAATGGAGACAAATCTAACGAAGTGTCGAACTTACCAACATATCCAGCCATTTAGGCTACAGGAGGAAAAGAAAGTCATACTTGCACACACTTGAAAAACATTACCCTCTTTCTGGGCAGTTAGCCCAAAAGTCTTATCTTCCTGGCTTCAAAAATGTGAGACGGTGCATGAGCAACAGGAAACGAGCGTGAAGAGAAATAAATCATTACAATCATTCAGTAAATAAATCGAAACTTCATTATATCAACTCGGCTAATTACTCACCGGCCGCGATAATCGCCGCCTTAAATAATAAATCTGTCGGGAAACGCAATAATTAGGATCGAGTCTTATTAATTGCTGCATATATTTGGAAAATGGGCCGGAAAGCTTACACTCCACTACCTGATTACTGTTGCAAAACAGCTAAGTAGCTCACGTGACGAGTCAATTTGATTGCTAAAATATGAGTTTATGAGCGATGGTGAAGTTGAGTCATGGTAGTGGAACGGTAGCTTGTGCGCTTGAAAATCTGACTGCACCTGGTTCAATCCTCGGCCCTGCACCGATCAATTATTTATAACTTAGATAAATTATGTGCAGTTACAATTCCATCGCTCAAAAACAGTTTGAGGAAACCGGTATGTCGGAATCTCAAAAATCAAACACATAATGATATTCACCAACATGCACTGGGCCAGCATGGTGGATATCATCTCTGAGAGTAGGCCTGTTTCCCAGCAGTAGGAACATGATAGGCATGATACATGTGTATGTGATATACCCAAGTTCATACATAGGTACATTAATAAAAGCAAAAATTAACAAAAACACAACGAAAAATAAGTTGCGTTTGGCAGAGCAAAATTTAGTAAATACTTGCTTGGATTTGCTTCTCCAAAATAATTTAGATAATAATTTAATGAGAAGACTAAGTAATGTTAAAGATCTAAGAAAAATACGATATCTATCAAGACACGACGCGAAATCGACGAGCAGGCGACAGACGAGCGCCACATTTTACGACTTCCCGTGTCGTCGCCGCGAGCTCGACCAAAATTATACTGAAAAACTATCAAAATAATCTGCCGTTCGATATAAAAACTAAAAATATTTATTCCTTGATTATAAATAAAAGTTACGCAGTGATTGAGCCACATTCATCTCAAAAGTTATCCGTGAAAACGTCAGATCTTGCAATAATAAACTTGTTAATTCATTTTTATCACAAATCGCTAATCTCAAAATATATTGAAACAATTGAAACAAAAAGATAAAACTGTCATTCATCATAATCATCAGCCAAAAGACGTTCACTGCTGAACATATAGGCTCATAACTCTCATTATTTTAAATGAATTCACGTGAAATTAAACACACAAAGAATCGATACATATTGTAGAGCATAAAATATAATTTGAAACCGAACTATAAAACAATTTTTCACACGAAAGCAAGCACTGTTTGACTTTTATTTACCAAACTATAGCTCGCGGGTCATAAAATCTTATTATATTTTTCTTAAAATTGTGTTAATTTACAATTATTGCAACTAGACAGATGATATAGCTGACCGTTTTGAATTTACGATGTCTTGCTACCAGCTACCAATATAAAGATTTTTCAGGCACATTTTGAACTCTATTCCGTTAAAATAGGCTTTCTGAAATAGAGTTGTGTACGGTAGTAACCAAAACACGTCGCACGCGCACAGCGAACTATCGCCGCCGCCGCGCCGGTGAATCATGCGCACACTCCGCCGTGTCATATTATTACGACCTCGAATATTGGCTTTAGTGATGTTATGTCAAAACATAAAATTTTAGCAATTTATCGATTAAAAATCCATTTATCGATTAAAAATCCATTTATTTGTATATTTTCTGAGTCAGAGGGATATTAAATGTTCATACATTTTGAGAAAAGAGGCGTGGCAGCAAATTGAATAAAAAAAAAATAACGTTATATGATTATTTACGGGATATTTACCGGAATGTTTTAAATGTTTATCGGGACTTATCGCGCATTATTTTATTTAGGTAAATATAATAATGTACTTTTGCTCAACGTTTCGCGTGATAAGTCCCAGTAAACATTAAAAGCAAGAGTTCAAATCGCTGAAGTTTAAAAGTTATTTTTTTAATAACACTATCGCAATATTGTGACTTCAAAAAAAAGTGCTTGTTGAACGTAAAGCTTAAAAGAAGAGTAGTTATAAGTAGTAAAGAGTAGTTATAGTTACGGGTACACACCCGTAACGCTCAATAACAATCTAATGCTACAATGTATATTCAGTTAGCACCGCAGAAGTCAATAAATAGCATTCAGAGCGCGTTATTAAAACGGTTTCATTGTGCTATTAAATACATTGCTGCAATTGTATTACTTCCGTTAGCAGACAATTATGAGACGTCACCGGCGTGGCGTCGCGTCGCCTTGTTGGCGACAGTAAATATTAAAACTACGTTTTATTTCAATGTATTTAAGTAAAACGCGATCTTTGCTACAATTTTACCTGGAACAACTAATGTCAAACATTTACGCATAAAATGTAAATACATACGTTGAGTCTGAAGAATTACGACAGACGGACAGACGGACGGATAGAAAACTTGCAAGGGTTCTTTGTAGTACTACGGAACCCTAACAATTAGTCTAGTCTCGTAGTTAGTAGATAAAGTATAATACATATAAGTATGTTTCCTTTTATTGTGCTAGGTTTGGTATTTAACCCAAAATGTTTCCGTAACACACAAAATTCTGTGGAAAGACTTTATCGACATCTTATCAGCCCCGTGACACATCACTAAGAGTTATGCTAATCTGCGAGCTCGGATGTCATCTTGCGCAACAGGCAACCGCGTGTGTGCCCGGCTTAACTCCGCGCCAGTTAATGTCCCACTTTGAGACTTAGCCTTAACCGATTATTAATTTAATCTTGGATTTGGCTACTGGCAGTCGCGATTCTAGTATTTGTTAATCTGAAGAAAAAAACTATACATTTTTAAGCTTTTTTGGCTTAGGATTAGATAAAAATGCAAAAATATATATTTGAACATTGAAGTATCAAACAATAAGTTCCACGATATTTTTTACCGTTATTATAGGGCCTGCCTGTCAACCTACTTACTTATATTTTACTTTTTGTAGAAAAAAAATTACACGGCATACATGAAATAATCGATTGGGCATAATTATTTGATATTATTAGGTATTTCTTTAAAGTTGACGGAGGAGTTCGAAAACGGATAAAAAACAATGTAGTACAACCAAATTTTATATATGAAAACATTTTTGGGCCATATACAAATTATACAACATATAAAACATATGAAAAAAAAAATGTTGAGAATTTGTAAAGCGATTCTCGAGGTCATAATTATGTTTCTTAGATTTTTCATAATTAAATTCAGTCATTTTATATCTTTAGAAGAATTTATACAATGCGCGTGCGAGATAGTGAGCACACACTGCATTAACTTTTAAGTTTATTCTTCATATTTTGTATTTTAATTATACATACATATTTTCTTTTTGTATATGTCGAATTCCTAGTGTAATTCCGCTTCTACGTCGTTTCGAAAAAAAACTGGACAAAAACAATGGTCAAAAAATGGAAAACGGAAAAATGGACTTCCGCAAAGTAACGCCTGATTCAATCAACTTTTTAATTATACAGTTTTAAATCTAGCGATAATTTAATTTGTACCAGCATAAGTTTTTAGTATTTCAGCTGCAGTGTCTCTAATTTAGACTTCCCAGATTCTTAAGCCAAATTTTCTGCCGCGGTCCGTTTTAAGACCGCCTTCATTGGTCTAAGTACATAAATCTATTGTTGCAACCCAACGTGCTGGTGCCATCCACAGTTGACAGTGCGGTGATGACGCCGACCGGAAGCGAGCAGTTTGGAGCACGCCCCACTTCCGGTGGTCGCGCGCCGTTGCATGCAAATTGACCTACGTCAGGCAGGTGACAGCCAGAGGGTTATGTCACGAATTTTGATAAAACAATTTTAGTCTTAATGAGCGGTTTCCAAAGTGTTATTTTAGCATATATCTCTCGCTAGATGGCGTTGGTGACAGTTTTGGTAACAGTAAGTTTCAGTTTTCCACTTTTTAAACTTTCCATGACGTGCACAGATATACACAACCAGATCGGCAATATATTTCAGTGAAAGAGACAAATTGATACAGCTCAGCACAAGTACAAAAAGGACATAGATAGACTTTTTTGTCCTTATCGGCGTGGCCTCTTTTTTGGATCCGAAATGTCAAAATCTGACGGTTCAATGCCAAACAAAACGGGTCAGAATATTATTTATTGGCTTATTTTGGTGATTTAATGTGTTATGTGCGTCTTTTCTCTGAGTAATAACTGTAAAAATGGTTCTACAATGCTTGGGTGTGGCATTTTGGGCTGCAAGAAGCGCAGTGAGAGACAAAACGATGAAATATTATTTCACAAGTAAGTAAACATAATAACGCTTGTAGCGATCACCTAAAGACATTCAGGATATCAATTCGTAAACATATTTTCATAATTAGTCAGTTTTTGGGTCGATTTGTGGTCTAATTCTATGAATTTTATCAAATTATTCACTTAGAAGAATTATGACGAATGTTGCCAGCTTATGAAAGAAATTACCCACCGAATCTAACATAAATTATTCGTTCTGCAGGTTTCCAATTGATCCTGTCTTACGAATGAAATGAATGTGCTACGCGGTCGTGAAAGTTGGGTGCCAGCAAGACATGGTAGAATTTTTTCGAAACATTTCAATGCCGGATCCATTGTCAGAAGAGATATTAATAATTTAATTCCGTTTGCCGTACTAACAATGCACTTGCCTAATGCGAACATTGAGGATTATTCAGTAGAAATACCATCGATAAGTTCTTTTGCCACCAAAAATTAGAAAACTTTCTTATGATGATGAAAATATTTGCCCAGCCGAAAAAAACAAAACTGATTGAGATTTCTTTCCAACCAATGTACATGTACAGTCAAAAAGGCTGGCACATTACAAGAAGTGCAAAATACCGACCCTCCTATGCCCATGTGAATATGGTGAATGTTAGTATCAAATATATACTAATGAATTATGAAGCAGGAAAAGCAAAAGGCGATTTCGGCGAACCGACTCAAATAGCTACGCGCTGTTCGCGAAATTTGTACTATGAACATTAAAAAGTTTTATTTAATTATTTGGAATGTTATACGTAATTCCATTCATGAAAAAAATTTACTGACCAAGCGCGAGTCGCGCGCTGAGGGTTCTTTACAATCACAAAATACAAAAAGACAACATCACGCCCAGGCTGTCCCCATCCAAGTATCGACCGCGCCCGACGTTGTTTAGCTTGGTGGTGAACAGAAATAGGGTCCCCTTTAGTTTAGAATATTTTTTATTTCTTAGTTAATCAGCCTTAACATTACATATTCTGTGAAAATTTAAGTCAACTGGCTATCTATTACGGTTTTTGTCAGGACGATAGGGTATGTCATGAGGACAGACAACATGCTTTTCTTACCAGAAAATTGCAGGTAGTACCGCGGGTTGCAGCAGATAGTGTATAAACAATAAATATTTAAAAGGTAGTATTGTTTCCAAAATTACTCATTGAAGATTCACTACCCATCATATTAGGTAAATTACCCTAACTTATAGCAAATAATTTTAATGTGGCAACACACCTTGTTGAAGCGAGAGGCACTGAGCTAGCCACGCTCATTGAAAATCTATAGGTATTAGATCTGTGATGACGTGACATGACAGACAAACATATGTCATTCGTTCTAAGCCGGTTTTTAAAAAAATTTTTTTTTGGTAATTTAATAACTGATTTGATCAGTTACAATTAAAACATTAAAACCATAAAAAACTATATCATATTATATAGTAATGTTAAAACAGGATAGAATAAAGCGTATTTGTTACTGTTCATGTAATCGTTATGTTTAAGTTTATTTCCCACACAAAGTTAAAAAAAATAATAAGTGGTGTGCCGTAAAAATATTACCTACTATTGTGCCTACTATGAAAGACAGTGCTAAATTTGTTAGTTGCGATCGTAACTATGGTTTCAAAATTGTCCTTGCTTTTAGTAAATTGTTTAAAGCTTGCATGTCATGAATATTTACGTTGAATTTGGTTAGTTTATGAGCACCAAACACTTTCTTAGTAGCTTTACCTAGTCTGTGATGAGCACATATCTAACATAACAAGAGACAAACGATGTCATGACGTTAGAAGATGTCATATCATGATGCTGTGTTGCCACTGACAAGAAGTTGATGTTTGCAGTTGTCAGCGGCATAACGAATGCCATGGCAATGGACTTGTCATCATGAAAGCAGGCCACTTTCCAGTAAAAAAATTTAATACTGACCTTAACGGTGCAAACCAGCCTTCACTCAGAATGGACAGTCTTATCTTTGCTAACGGAGCGTTTTTTTTGTCATTGCGGAATTCTACAACTTTAATAAAGCAAAACTGTCAACAAAAAAATTACATTACGATACAAAAAAATAATAAAAAGATAGTCTTGTGTTTGTCTGCTACCTTGCCTAATTTTAAGCGATGATGCGGTCTACGATGGAACACGCTTGCATAGAAGAAACCGATTCACTCGCGATTTGAAGACACCCACATTGTAATTATCGTGGAAGACCCGTTCAGCAGCGCATTCCACAGAATAGCAGTTCGCTTGTTAAAAGTAGAATCAAACATTGGATTTTTAAATCTTGGAGATTTATTTCATAACATATTTTGAGTTTTCGCTATCTTTACTTATTCCTTAAGATTTAAGAAACACAGCCACTGGGATGAATTACTTCCTTTATTTTTCATACACATGACACACGTTTCCCGGTCGGTATAAGGGAAAGGTACCTCAAGGTTTATCGCATCAAATATTCGGGTCTAACCTCACCGGAGTTGGCAAAGAGGGGCGAGGAGGGATAGCTTGTCACGTCAAACACTTCCGTATCTACTCAGGTACCGTTGGACGTTCGTGCTGAATTTTTTATTCACAATTATTGCCTTCTACGGATATTTTATCCGGTCTATTTAATTCTATAGGAGACAACGCGAGGGCATCGCACTGTGACGCAACAAATCGATCTCGTAGTGGATTAAACTAAAATATATAGAAGTCGTTAAGTAAATCAACTAATGTGAATTGCAGCTGGAGCTAGCGAACAAAGACATACTTAATATAAATTTCATCTTATTACAGTGAAGTCGTTAATTTACTAAAAGCGAAGCCTTAGGTTCGTGCAATGTTTACAGTTATTTCATTACTTAAGGATGTTTAGCATTGCCCGGAGTGAACGAAAAGTGACGCTTCGCATTTTTCCGTAAATATTTTCTAATTCTTGACAAGTAAATATTTTACGAAGAATTTTCTAAATCGTTTGTGAATGAATATAATGGTAAATATTTCTTTCCTTTTTGAATCTTAAGTTTTTAGGACTTATCAAATAGGTATTATGATGTTGATTTTTGAAGATTTTAGATGATACAGATATGCTCGTTTAACGCGTCGTTCACATTGCAGACTTAATGCATTCTACTCACTGATTTTATTTTATTTTTTTGGCCTTTATTTCAATCGCTGTTAAGAACTCATTTTCTCCCAAGCTATTGTTTTCAAACATTTTAGTGCTATCAAAAGGTCAAGAATAAAATAAACTCGAGCAGTTTTTGCGTAGAACGCATGTAAGTGGGTCTGTAATGCGTAACCGGCTAGGCGACAAGGGCGGTGGTATAAGTATAGGTAAGTAGTACATATCATAAAATACGAAAAAACTGAAAAAATCAGGGTTGGCAGGTAGACTTCCGCATAATAAAAGGTTTTTACATTCGTCTTAGTGTTAGGCATATGCTAAATTTTGCAGTCGGGTTCTTTTTTTTCTCATGAATCTTCGTCAAAAACAATCATAAATACAAATAACTATAACTCACAGAACAAAAACAGAAAATTTACTACACGTATAAAATTTCTCGAATAAACAAATTAGAAAAAGTGAATAGCAACAATAACAGGCGGATTGCGTGCAAGAATCCCGTGTAGAACAATGCCGGTGCTTCGGGCGAGGCGCACTAATCAGGCTCACAATGCACCGAAATGGATAACTGTGCTGCGGCCGTTTGTACTCGTTAGCTGGTACACTTGGGCATCTTTATTTGTGAAGCGAACGTGCCGCTCGTACCTATGTTAGATGTTACTCGTAATCCTATCTTTTCCAATGAAGTAAGTAATGCAATATATTATTGCACAACATCTATGTATCTTTTATACAGGGTTAATTAGCTAACAAGTTCTGTCAGCGTCCACCAGTTGTTAAATAAAATGATTTAGAGATCATAATTATTTAACAGCTGGTTTTTGAAATTATCTTTTAAAAAATCTGACTTCAAAGTGAGTAAGGTTCTTGCACAAAGCAATTGATTAATATTGCCAAATCGATAGGTACCCGACAAACTGGGTAAAATTAATGAACCAAAAGTAATGAAATTTTTGTGGCACTACCCCGAAAGTTTGTTAATAAAAAAGAAGCACGTAAAGCCGTTCTCAAAAATCAGAGTAATCGATGTAATTATATAAAATAAAAATACGGATCGAATTGGGAACCTCCATTTGCCAGGCCATGCGTTATTTCTAATATGAAACCACGTCAAGTTATTCCATTTAGAACTTCAATTTAAATATTTTTGTTTTTAATTGGAACTAAAAAAAGAATTGTTAGTGAATTGTTAAAAGTCATGGAACCAAAGTTGATAGATTTCATTTAAGGAAAGCTAGAAGAGGCAAGAGGTTATTAGCTAGTATCAATAAAATAAGAAAAGATATGATATTTTTTTTTTTAAAAAGACCAAATAAACAACGAAAACAGATACATTACAAAAACTTATAAGTGAAAACTTTTTATGGCTTCCTTCTACTATCTACCTACTATAATTAGTTAGTTTCAGCTGTTTGTTTTCCGAATAGTGTAAAATAAAATAAAATAAAATAAAAATTATTATCTAGGATTTTAACATGGAAACTTCACGCTCAAAACGGTATCTTATATAATAATTAATTAATCTTATCTCAATAACCCTGTATATAACCACTCACTCGCTGACTAATCACGAGACCTCGGAAACTACTTGAACTGACCTGCGATACTGAAATTTGGTAGGTAGATTCCTTAAGAAGAGCAGGCATCCTTTATGAAAGAATTTTAGGACAGCAAATAAAATGGGGCTGGAGTTTAAATAAAAGTTACGCGTAAGAAGCCGCGGGGAACAGCTCGGGGATTTTGTTTCAGTATAAATTATATGATAATCTGTGCGAGCGTGATAATTAAACACCTTAATTCATTTTTAAATTACCGATTTATCATAAATATACGGCCATAGAAAACAAAAAAAAGCACCATTAATCACGAGGATGTATTTGACCACGGAATCGACCTCCTTAACTTTAACATAGTTACATGCTCTGTGTCTTAATATCATATTAGGTAGTATTCTGTTACGATCATAGCAGTACAACGTTGTTATGGTCACGTTTCATTCTTGTTATGAGTGGTAACTCAGAACGCCACAAACTCGGCAAATAACAGTAATTTTGTTCAATGTCGTGAGAAAATGTTCCGAGCAAGGTAAAACAGGTACTGAACTATTCCACGGATTAATCGCGGTTAAATCTTAACAGCGATCGTCAAGATCCGGTGTTGAGACACGGTGGAGCCAGTCTCGGATAAATACATTGCATAAAGGATTACTAGGGAAGTTCTATAGTATCTCGCAGCTATTATGAGTGATTGATAAAGTTCGCCTGTACCCTTTAAATTTATGTTAACAAAGAGCTGTTACCGTAAATCTGACTCGTTAGAAGTAATAGTTTCTACATAGTGAAAGCGGATCTAAAGCGAAAAGCAGCGCCGGTCTGCGTAAATTTTATAAATATATTGATCTTTATAATCAATTCATCTATATAATTATATAAAACAAAGTTAGGTTAGTTACACCATTTATAACTCAAGATCGGCTGGACCACTTTTCATGATCTTTAATTTGTTGGATTTCTCTCCGCCCCAAATAGCAGAATTAGTATTTAAAAATCGGAAAAATTCACGAGAATTAAAAAAAAAAAACAAAAAAACCTATACATTTTATATGGAACTGCAAGAATTGTAGTATTGTACATTGACATATATTACATCGTAGATTGTTGATCGTAGAAATCTTCATCTATTAAGTCAAAGGAGATTGCTGTCGCTACCAAGGAGAATTGATTCAAGGAGGTATATGACGCGGGTGAAACCGCGTGGCGCAGCTAGTAGATAAAAAATATATGATTATAAAGAGCAATATCACAGCTTAGAATAACAATATGAACCATAAAACAGAAACCATGAGCTACCTATCAATAAAGAGGAAATTTGTTCACGACTCACGCAGCACGCTGCAGATGCCCAGCTCACGTACCGCACCGCTCAGTTGCTCATTCCCAGCTCTATTTCTGACCTGCTTTCAGTATGGGAAGCCTTAAGTATACGGTCAGCTGTTTAAGATGTCTGTTTCATGGTGTAACAGCAAACTAAATTGATAGTCAAACGAACTTCATCCAACCAATATAATTTAATATCTTCTCTGTATTAATTTGCGTTTATTATTTAGGATCAGACAAATATTTGAGCAGCGAACAGTATTGCTAATTGAGGAAACTTCTCTACGGTCTAGCTATTTTCAACGAATTATTTCTCACTAAGAGATCAGGAAAAAAGCTATTGAAGCAGTCCAAAATAGTTCACGTAGGAACAACCTAGACAGATTAATATGTTGGACTTACTTCTACAATAATGTAGAAATATAGTAATTCTGTCGCTCCGTCTATTTGTAACCTTTTTACGAAGACAATAATGCGCATAATAAATATAGACATAGAACACTAGTAGAAGTATCTAGTAATATTATAATCGAACAGTTAATTACTAATGCTTCTGACACAAGCAGGACATTGGCGCAATTAGCACATCCGGCATTAGCGTCATAATTAAACAGTTTATCCGTTATTAGGACAGATTAATAACAATTACTTTCAATTATTTGTGAATTCGAACTCTGTGACAACTTGACAAGTTACTTAACCATGACTCAAAGTATATTGCTTAAACGAAAAATAGGTAAACCTTGAAGTACACATTCTGTATATATTCAAAAAACAAAACTATTTTATTAAAGAAACTGACGTGGTTTTCACACATTTTATTTATATTACACGGGAATACTCACGTAAGATTAAGATTAAAACTATAGTCGGAGTGACTGGCTTAATCTTACGTGAGTAATTCTCGTGATATATAAATAAAACAAAACTATTTACTAAGAATTTCAACAAAAATCCAAAATACTAAGCGCATAATATAATAAAAACTACAATGGTCAGCCTTAATTTTAAAAGCTTAATAAGGTCAACCAAAGAGGTATAAACTATTTAGGTACAAAGTCGAGAATTATATTTGTCCAAATATATTCGTAGATGCCATGTGCGTTTGTTTTTAAGGTGCTACTTTATCTAGTAAAAATCAAAACATCATATTGTATCTGCTGTACCTATTCGTATACACCAAAAGCTACACAAAGCCACAAAGTTCACTTTGCAAGTCATTATAGAGCATAGAATGGGGCATGTATCTGAAACTCAATCAGTGCACTCACAAACGGACCACGGTCGACTGCGTACGTTGCCTGGTGAAATCGAGATCACATCACGGTAGTGGTAACAACACATAAGTATAACATACTGCTATTGCTGTTTATTTTGCCACAAAGTCACCTATTAATAAATGAGTTAATATAATTGAGTAAGAATTGGCGAATCTATAGGGGCCTTATTTATATTCTAGGGAGGTCAACATTACATATATGTTATTTATTTATTTATTTACTCGCTCTGTACGTACGTTTTCACCGACCTGGTTTTTTCTTTAGGAATCTTTTTTCCGGTATAAAAAGTATCCTATATCACACTCCGGTACTTCAACTATCTCTATGCAAAAATCATCTGTAGGTCAGTTGCTACGTGAAAGAGGAACATACAAACACTATTACATGTATAACATTAGTATTATTTTGAAAATTAACGACCGAGATAGTCTAGACAACGTCAGAAAGCTCTGACCACATCGTCGTTTCCAGGTAATTTATATTGTGGTCAAGAATCAATAAAATAGTGCAAGCTTTTGTTATCTCCATACCACAGCGTGTGCCTTCAGGCAGGGCAGCCTAAATACTCCGACACACGGTTTGCTTACTCAGCCGACGAGACTAGCATTATTTTTAACCAACTTCAAAAAGGAGGAGGTTCTCAATTCGACTGAATGTTTATCTTGTACGTTTTTTACGCGATGACTCCGCCAATTATGAATTGACTAGCTGCGCCCCGCGGTTTCACCCGCGTAGTGATGAAAAATGGTGATGATGATGATGATGATGACAATATCTTTTGTTACTTTCCATCATCCCTTGAACTATATCCATGCATTTTCGCATTTATAATATTTTTTGATTTTGATCGTCCGTCCGTTCGTCCGTTTGCCTAACAAAAATAGTTTTTTTAATGCCTATAGTCCTCCTACTAGATGGACCGACGACATTGTAAGAGTCGCGGGCATTGGATGGAGATGACAGGCTGTCGTTCAGTGTGGAGGTTAAAGAGGGGAGGTCCATGTTCAGCAGTGGACGTCTTCTGGCTGATGATGATGATGAAAATATACTCGTACATCAGCTCTATAATAACATACGGCGTGTATTGTAAGTGAAACCAAACACTATGCAACTTCCGTCCACAGAATGTAGTTAGATATCGGATGTCGGCGGATACGTCACCGCGACGGGCCGCGGCGGACACGGTTGCGGTCACACACGTCCGTCCAATTCCGATCCGACTTGTCATTTGGCATAGCATATATTATTATGTAAAAAAAATATTTAGCTACGTAAGTGACAATATCTATGTTAATCATGCGCACTTACAGGATGGATGTCGATAGTGGATGACTACCAAAAGCATTAATTATAGCGACATATTTCATGGTTCATATTCCGAACAAAGCGCTTTGATTCCACTGGTTTCTTTTAGGCAAACATGCTCCATTGTATACCGCATCATCCCTTAACATCAGGCGAGGTGACGATCAAGCGCTAGCGAATAAATAGGCTTTCAAAATCTCCAGTTTTTATTGAATAATAATTCAATATGGACGGACAATTTAAAAGAGACCGCAGGGAAACGTAGGATGCAGGCCGCTGCCAACCGGCTCTTTTGGAGATCGATGGTGGAGGCCTATGTCCAGCAGTGGACGTCCTATGGCTGAAATGATGATGATGATGAATAGTTCATTAAAAATGTTATATTTTATATATTTTTATTACATTTTTTATTGAATAATAATGCAATAAAATATATAGTTAGTGATTTCGGCCCGTAAATAGTAATTTTTGACTACATACCTACTCTGACCATGGTCAGAGATTACTTCTACAACAAGAATAATTAAAAAAAAAAACCTGTCTAATTCGAAAAATAGGTTTATTTTATTAAACAGCATTACTTTTAAACAGCTGAACAGATTTTGATTAAATAGAAATCTGCTTTCAAATAAAAAATCCAACCGTTTTGGAGAAAAACGTTTACACACAAACTAACACACCTTTTACAGTAAACGCACATACCTTCTCCGTTCCGTTCTAAGTAACACATAAACATGATTGTTTAAAAGTGAATAAAAGTGTAATTCTAGCTAAATCTCAGCTACAAATACAGTGTGTACTGATGTTAACTAGTCCGTAAACAGCTATAGTTAGAATATAGCGTAAAGCACCGCCCTAATCGTGTTCGCAAATACCTGATGTCATCCCCGTGACATGACGTGTCTAGGAAGCTTCTATTAACTAATGTGGCCGATTAACAAGCGCAAAATTGTATGGAGCGCGCAATATAATGCTACAAACTTTTAATATTATTGTCTCCATAAGATAATTTATTGCGCCTTGCATTTTGAAAATGCGTTTAATCTTAACATCAGTTCATATTATATTCGTTCCATATTTTTCTTTCATTCAACCGTTCGTTCGTTCGTTCTCGTTCGTTATTCATTCTTATTGAATTAGTGTACGAAATTGGTTTCATTAAATATAAATTAATGAATCTATTTAATCTAATCTAATCGTAAATAAACATACTTGAATCACACTATCAGACTAATATTATAATTGCGAAAGTTTGCGAGTGAGAGTGTGTGTGTGTGTGTGGATGTGTGTATGTTTGTTACTCCTTCACGCTGAAACGGCAGGACGGATTTGGGTGAAATTTGAAATATAGATAACTTATGTCCTGAATTAACAGGCTACTTTTCATTGTCATCATCATTATCATGACCATTTTTCGGGTGAAACCGCGAGGTGCAGCTAGTAAATAATAATAGTGCTAACTCTGATACTCAAACCCTACTCAAATATGTAGTCAGGATTTTACTTACAAAACATTTAGTAACTAGAATTCCAGATATTCAGGAAGTAAGATAAATAGATTCATCTAAACATTAACAACAAGGGCCTCACCACCAACTGCTAACGCGGTATCAAACTAACGTTAAATCCACTCAGTTGGAAAAATCACAGAAACGTGAACCTTAACGCGCCCAGATACGGTTTGCGGTCGCGTGATTTTCTATCTGAGCGGATTTAACGCCAGTTTGATACCGCGTTAGCAGTTGGCCGTATGCCCCAGATCTGTTTCATAGCAATTTCTGAGGTCTAAGTAATAACATGACATGTATATTGCTCAAACCATAACAAAGAAAGTCTTAACAAACATAGATTAGTAAAGTCGTAAGAAGCCGTAATATAAAATACACAAGCAAACGGTCAGGGCACCGGAGACGCCAGCGATCCTTGGGGAGTCATAAAAATGATATAGAGTCCGTGGTGTCGTCTACTGGAGAAATCAATAGGTGGAAATGTCAAAATAAGGACGGAGAGGGTTTGTTTACTATGAAGAGTTTGATATTACACGCAAAATCTGACTAGCTATAACTGTATATTCGAACCTCGATAGTAAAAATAAACCAGCCAAGTAGGAGTCAGGCTCGCACACTGAGGATTCCGTGCCACCACAAAATACAAAAAGTAGAGCAAAATAACAACAACACGCCCGGGCGGTCACCCATCCCAGTACCGACCGTGCTCTACGTTGCTTAACTTGGTGGTGAACAGAAATTCGCACTTGGCCAGTATTTATTGGTTATTAATCTGTTGTTTCACTTTTTTTCTCTTTTCTCTTTTTCATTTGTTGTTTCACTCACACAAGGAACCGATTCACTCGTGATTTGAAGACACCCAGATTGTAACCATCGGGGAACACCCATTCAGGCAGCGAATTCCACAGACTAGCAGTTCGCATAATAAATGTGGAATCAAAGCGCTTCGTACGGGTTTTTGGAATATCAACCATAAAGCGATGACGATTTTTCGTGCCCGCTCTGGCAGTCCGATAGAAAAATGGGAAGGAGGGAATTAGATCGTGCGATCCGATGCACACTCTCCGAAATGTATCCGATAAAAAACCGATAGACTAGCAACTTTACGTCGATGGTCAAGACTAAGAAGCTTAGCCCGAACTAAAGATTCATTGCTGATGGCCTGTTTCTCTATAGATTCCAATGCCTCAACTTTAGAGTGTGTCCCATACTATTAGTTCATGGTGAAACTATCCAAAAACTGAAAATAAGTTCTCAAAGCTATAACTAATAAGCAATCTCATACAAATAAGCATCTCTCAACTCAAGGTACTCATCAACATATAAGTGAGTATATCTTTAATGAAGGCGTTATGCGTAAAAACTCTTACCACAGCTCTGTAATCAAGTTTAGATGTCTGAAGCAAAACCATATTTACCTGCAACAAAAAAATCACAATTAGTTCCAAGGTCGTCAAATTATGAATAAACAAGTAGGTTCCTACACACAGGAAGCTCACGAGCGGAAACTGCCTTATCTGATCCAAAACAAAGTTAATAGTCATTTTGTTCTCAAAATCTTGACCTAAAATCATTGGTGCCAAAAATTATAGTTTTGTTAATGCAGAATACTGAGACTGTCATAACAGTCATGGTTTTATTCAATTTGGTTGCAAAGAGCAGTAAATAAAATAATTCGATTAATGCATTTCTGTTGCTATAGCGCCACGTTAAAATGAACCCAGGTCAGTGGTCAGGCCTTCGCAAGATTACTGCACTGTAAGACAATATAAGTTTCAATGGTGATGGTTGATTCAGCTTTATTAAGCTGAATTTTATTGTGCTAAAGTAAAAGCAATAAAGCTCACACAAGCGGATATAACATATAACATTTTCATCACACCTATTCGAAAAACGACAATATTGGCTTTAGAGGATAGCGGGAACAAATTTAAGTTTGTTCCTCAGGGAGTTTGAGTTTCTCTCTTCTGATTGGTCCGCGTTTGTGAGATAGGTTGGAATAGTTCGCGAGAAGGTTGAATGTAAAAAAAAAATTACAATGGTGATGAACCCATTTTTGTGATTGGTTAGCAAGGAGTTTGTATTATAATATGTTGGTTAGTATGTGAACTTAACTAAAGAGGTCGAACGTATAATTTATGAAGAAGTTATTGGCCGGTTAGGTTTTGGCGGCAATGCGGGCCGAAAAAACAAATGTCATGTCCTTACTTGTTGATAGCCCGTTGGTCCAGTTGGTAGTGAACCTGCCTTCTGAGCTTAGGGGCGTGGGTTCGATTCCCACCTAGGACAAACATTTGTGTGATGAACATTTGTGTTTGTTCTATATCTGGGTGTTAATATCTATTTAAGTATGTATTTAAACCTATATATGTATGTATATCAGTCTCTGGCAGCCATATCACAAGCTTTGCTTAGTTTGGGGTCAGATGACCATGTGTGCAAAAATGTCCCGAATATTCCCGAATACTTTTTATTTCTTTTTTTTAATATAAATAATAGGCTTGCGCTTGACCGCCAACTCGCCTGATGTTAAGCGATGATGCGGTCTACGGTGGAGCACGCTTGCCTAGAAAAAACCGATTCACTCGTGATTTGAAGACACCCAAATTGTATCTATCGGGGAACACTCATTCAGGCAGCGCATATTATTTGCATATAATGAGTTTGAATAGTGATATAATTATTAACCTTAGTATATCGTAGGTATTAGGTACTAGCTACTCGTGGCTTTTTTTCGCACATAGTGATGAAAAATTGTGTGTATCATTTGGGGCTAAAATATTTTGTACTCGGGCGGCGAATATTGAATTCTTCGCTACTTAAATGAGCCCGGGAACAAATTAATGCTTCTCAAAATGGATATTTATTTGTATAATATACCTATTCATTAATTTATTTTAGTATTGTTTTAAAAAATACTCATCATCATCATCATCATCAGCCAGAAGACGTCCACTGCTGAACATAGGCCTCCCCCTTCAACCTCCACACTGAACGACAGCCTGCCTTTTACATCCACTGGATGCCCGCGACTCTCAGAATGTCGTCGGTCCATCTAGTGGGAGGCCTCCCTACGCTGCGTAAAAAAATACTGGATACTAGAAATTCTATACTCAAATCTGCTTGTACTATATTTCAAATGATTAAAATTTGTAGCTTTGGTACTGTTTGCAATTCTATTTGATAAAACCAACACATCAGGTACACTTTCCACACACCTCGTCAGTGACAGATTTATCGCATGTATGTGGGCCTAAAGCGACTGGTAACTTTATTACGATCAATTGATTACAAATCTGTGAGTGTAATATTTTAAGGAGTGTCGTTGATGCTAACCAGCTGTTCATTTTTGGCGGCACATATCGAGATTGGCGGAACTGATCAAAATTTAAGCAGTAAAATGCACAAGCGCTTCTAATAGCATTGTTTTAACCGACTAAAAAAGGATTAAACTTAATTCGGTTTAATGATTTTTAATATTTTTTAAATGTTTGTTATAAATGAATTATTTTTTATTTGTAAGTAGATATATACAAATTGGTCTCATAGAAATGTCATCAAAATCGGTTTAGTAGTTTGGTTTTTAAACAAAATAATTGGAAAAAATATGTCTCCAAACAAAAATCCTTCCAGATAGCCTTGTTGACCTATCTTACATGAACGAGGCCAGGGACGCATGGAGGGTAGCATGCCCAAACACTGATTTCCCTTTAACTCCATCTTCGCAGCGGCTCTGGGATGGGCCGATCTGTGAGCGAGCGCGGAAGCAACTTTTAAACACGTGCTTGAGCTCTACAGATCGGGCCCGTCTCTTGGCCGTCGCGGAATGGGAATCAGGTTTGTGGCTCCAAGCCCTTCCTTCACCCCATACCGGAACATTATTGGATTCTTCCAGTTTCAGAATAGCGACTTCCCTTCGCTTGGGCGCATCGTGCTGTGCTCCACACCGTTGCCAGTGTGGCGTTGCTGTCGACCAGCTCGGTCACCACGGGCTTTCCTGCACAAGGAGCGCGGGAAGGATTCCCCGTCACGCCAGCCTTAACGACATCATCCGCCGGGCTTTTACCAGTGCCAACTGCGTGGCCGTTCTTGAACCGAGTGGCCTCGTACGTGGTGATGGTAAAAGACCGGACGGTATGACGTTAATTCCTTGGAAGATGGGGCGGCCATTAGTATGGGACGCTACTTGCGTTGATACCCTTGCACCGTCTCATCTTCCGAGAACGCAAAATAAGGCTGGTACAGCAGCTGAATCTGCAGAAAGCCTCAAAAGGCCAAAATATAGCAACCTAGACAGTGGGTATATATTTGAGCCTTTTGGGGTCGAAACTTTAGGCCCGTGGGGACCGGGCGCTAAAAATATTTTTAAAGATTTATCAAATCGTTTGGTCGAAGCATCTCGTGACCAAAATGCTGGCCGATATCTTGCACAGCGTATAAGCATTGCAATTCAACGCGGCAATGCAGCCAGCATTTTGGGTACGATGCCTGCTGGCAGCGGATTATTAGATTAGTTTAGTTTTATATATCAGTACTAGCGACCCGCCCGCCCGGCTTCGCACGGGTGTAATTTACGTGCGAAGCCGGGGCGGGTCGCTAGTTATATAATTATTTAAACTATCCTATATCTCAAGTTGGATCGAACTGCACATGGTGTGCGAATTTTATTATAATCGGTTAAGTGGTTTAGGAGTCCATTGAGGACAAACATTGTGACACGAGATTTATATATATTAAGATTAGTTTGTAAATTTTCAAGTAGCTTTTAGTTGTTTATATTCTATGTTTTCATTAATTTTCTGTTTTTAACAATCAATTAAATCCTTAAATAAATACACAAGTATGTCTCCAAATTAAGTAATTACTAATTGTAGAGTATTTTTTTTTTAAATTTATAATCATTATACAAAAAATAGGAGAAATAAATATAACACCTAAGATCAATGTAAAACTAAATTTTTATGAATATTTTATAAAATGTACCTAGATAACATTCGTTTGTAAAATTGATGTCCGTCGGTATCACGATTTCATTCTTTCGTTTCGGTAGTTTTTCTCTTCAGAGATGGTAGAGTCATAACTCAAATTCTTTGATGCCAAATTTTAATTAAAAAAACATTTAATGTATCTTGTAGCAATACGCAACTTTAGAACATTGTAATAAAGCTCACAAGTCCGTAATATATGTCTGCAACAATAACAATCAGACAATTTCATCACTTTTCGCCATCCATTAAAAGAATATGATGTATTGTAATGCCTCGGACATTTTAGCTTTTATCTCCTGTGAGTTATTTCGCACGTTAATTTCTCAGTTTTTTTCACATATATATGTATTATATAAGACTACATTTTATAAATCTAAATAATTAGTGTTAGTTATTTGCTATTCCTTATAATTACGTATTTAGTTTCAATTATTTATTTTGTACCAAAATTGCAGTTTCGATACCATTACTCAAAAACGGTGAAGGAAAACATCGTGATTAAACCGGTATGTCCAAGAACATCAAAAGTTTAAAGACATAATATGACTTTGACCAACATATACTGAAACAGCATGGTGGATTGGCCCAACCTTTTTGTCTTTGAGATGAGGTCCGTGTCCCAGCAGTGGGAACATAATAGGCTGATAATGATGATAAATACTTAATAATTGTCTTTATCATCAGGAATGGGATGAGTGGTGAAATACCTAGAAAAGCGATGGATGACTACGAACTGAAAATGATGATATTGATGACGATGAATTGCAGAACCCGTACCAAGCGGTTTCATTCCACTTTTATTCTGAAAACTGCTAATCTGTGGAATGCGTCGCCAGAATGGATGTTCCCCGATAGTTACACTAGGCAAGCGTGCTCTATCGAAGACAGCATCATCGCTTAACATCGGCGAGGTGGCGGTAAAATAAGCCTTTCTTTTAATAAAAAAATGCTTCTCAAAAACAAACTCTCATTTTTTTTTTGCGACGGGTATTTCCATCTTGATCTGGAATGTACTCGTAGAAAGGGAACAAAAAATCCGGGGAAAAGAGTGAGTGACTGTAAAATTTCAACGGTAGCTGTTTACGCGGGACCTTTTTTACGATGTTGTTAACTGTTGATTCTTTTTAAACATCTGCCTTGGTGACTGTAAACTACATTGTTCTGAGGTTCGAGACAGCGGAACGATGTAGTGAATCGAATTTATTGCTTTATTACCGTATTGTACGTGACATAGACGAAACAGCCCATTTACGTTCTCATTGCTAGATTGCCAAGGTTACCAGGTTTTCGGCAGTATGATTTTAATTACGTATACGTGCGATGTATATCTTTACTAATATTATAAAAGCGAAAGTAACTCTGTCTCTCTGTCTGGATGTTTGTTCGCTTTTCACGATTAAACGGTTAAGTCAATCTTAGCGAAATTTGGCAGCATTATAGTGCACATTATGATGCACTATACTAGGGCGGACATGGAGTACTTTTCCCTCCAGAAAATGCGGAAAAAGTGGAAAAGCGCGGGTAACACCGCGGGATTCTGCTAGTAAGATATAAATATATTTTCTGGCTATTGCAAGCACCTAAAAAGTGTATTAGGAAAAAAGTTTTACAGAATTTACATACAATGTAATAAATAAAAAAGCTTTAAAGTTCAAGACCATTTATATCTAAATAGAAAGCGTATACCACTAAACCACCAACCAACACAAACAAATCGTCATGTAGCGCCAAACAAAGCAACGAGATAGTACCTATACCTACAATAAAACGTTCCTAATTTCGACGTAAGAAGGGCACAAGGCAACTAACTGCATAGCATGTGAAGATTGACACGTTGTTTAATTTCGACCCCAACAAAAAATACAGGAAGCAGTATGTGATGGCGTTTAGGGTAAAATCACTTGTGAGAAACGAGCTTGATAAAAAGTTGAATTCTCCTTTGTTGAGTGCGATGAACTTGGTATTGAAATGATATACGCAATAAGTTACTATATTTAGAGTGTCAAACTGATGGTCAATTGATTGATATTCTGTGTTATATTAAGGTGTAAGTTAAAGTACCCTTACAAGTTTTATATGTTACTGAATTTGGCATTCAAGACATAAATGATGAAATATACTTATTTGTAGCACAATATACCAAGTTGTATTTCCCAATTCCTGTTATATTCAAAATTAAATGAACAAAGTAAAGAGAAATCCAATAACATCATCGATATAAAAGGTTATAGGATCACATAACGTCCAAGCTCGATCGTTAAACCGATTCGATTTTTCGCGCAACTAATTTTCTTTTCTCGCTGCATCTCACTACAAGCACGGAAGCCTTAATCGTTCCCAGCATCGATACAATTTAAATCGAAATAAAACGAGCAAAGCGAATCGATCTCTATCCTATCAAGAGCAAATCGTACGGCTGAAGACGTTCTCTCGCGCAGAACGCTCCGAAGCGATTGGAGATACTTGTCTGAAGTTCAGATAGAAAAAAGTTAATTGGTAGTGTTTTTGTCGTTGCACCGTTCCGTTACTGCTTCGACTAATCTTTCTATTTGGCACGATCGAGACGTCTCTCTCACCTACTTTGCACGTTTTACAGCAAAATTGCGAAAGTGCAAAGAAGTGGGCCGCCAACTTTTCTATCGCTTCAGTAGCGATGAAATCAATGTCTCGACTGCTACCGCGTTTATTTCGAACGGTCTAATTTTATGGAACGTGAAACTGATTTGTAAAAATTAAGGAGAAAAGAGTTAGTAAACCGTACACAGTTTTCTAGACTTTCATAGAATTCTTGTTGGATGTTGTTCCCGGAGAACCGAAATTTCAAATTCACGTTGTGCCTTCTTGTAGCCCGCCCACATTAACTTATGAATAATCTCTTGTAAACCCAAGATGAAGGCCGTAACTCCAAAATAACAGTTAGCACATTCTAGAATTAGAATTTTAGGAACAAGATGTTGTTGAATAACTCTGAAATTGTGAAATTGAATGTTTCGTAGTTGTTGAATAATAAATCATAAGCCAGGGTCGTTACGAATATCAAAGGGAATCGTCAAAGTGTTCACTTAGCGCTACTGTTATTAAAAGAGTCGTGCATGTAGAGTTTATTTACATGCTGCCATATTTTGCAATTATAAAAATGCCCAAATCTTGCCTATCTTTTTTCCCCAGAACATTTAACATTATTAAATTGCATGTGTGCCGGTTATCTTGTTTTATTACTAGTACCTTACTATTCAGTTACATTTACGAACCACAATATTCATATAAACGAAGAGCTTTACCATGTTAGATTAACATCTGCGAGCTATACGTTTACTCCAAGTATAGCAATTTCTTCACAAATTATACTTAACAACGGTGATACTCTAAAATAAACTGTATTCAAAAAGAATTAAAGTTAAAATTTGAAGAACTGGGATTGGTATCAACGCTGATCTTGATAGCTTAGTGCGCATATATGCGCAGACGCAGGCCTCGCGAAGCGTAAATAAAGAGACACGCCTCGTAACGGTTTTTGTTATTACCGCAAATGACTAGCTAGCAGCCACCTATGCTATAATGATCTTACATATCTAAGAAGTTACGGTTTGTTACTTTCTTACTATTACAAAAAAAAATATCATTATCTTTCTTTTATATGACCGCGTCTACACAATCTGGTTACCGTTTATGTTTATTCAACGCAACTTTTGTCATCGGTAGTAGCTCGACAGTAAACATCAGATGAACATTTTAAACTATGTTAATGATCCCCCGTAGGGACTGCTCTCGGGTGCGAGGACCGAAATTAATTGCTAAAGTGTATATTTATTCAATAAGTTTTTCATTGTTCCCCCAGTTTCGACGGTCCCTGATTACATTTTCGCGTCACTGTCACCCACAAACAAAGACACCGGGAGGAAGCCATCAGTCATTATCAGGAGAAAGAACAATAAAATGGCGAGTCATGATCGTTAACCGAATCCACCTTACAATAAGGGAAGTCAGACTTTAGGCCCGAATACTTGTATAAGGTTTGTTCGCCACTGCCTGAAATTCGAACAGTCACGACCGCCAACTAAGTAATTAGTTATTTCAATAAACAGTTACTGAATTGAATATTTGAAATTCTCGAGAGTCAAGCGTTTCAATAGTTTAGGCAAATTAGTTAAGTTATAATATTAACAACGCTCATGCGTAATTGTTACTGTTCAAGAGGCACTTGAGAGAAATGGAGCTAAGAAATTATTCCAAAACATAACTTCAACATTAATCATAGGAAACACTTGCAGTTCAAGATTTCATTAAAAAATATTAGCCTTGATTGCAAGTTTATTGAATGTTATCAAACCTATAATATAAGTAAACTTAAACCTATAAGTAAAATTGAACCGAGTACCAACGCTAAGATTGAATTTATTTACCGAAGGTGTCTAAATTTGAATAAGCTGGTGCGTAGTAACTTCTTAGCTTAACTAACAATCCTGCACGTTTGATATCCTTATTTAATATGGTTAAATGTATAAATCTTTGCAAGAAAATGTAAATTTTATCGCTTCGGTATAAGGAAGAGATTACGCGTGCGTGTTGGGATATATGACGTTTTAGTGAATAAAAGGTTGAGACCATTAGATGATGTGACGGTTGCAGTGTGAACATGCTGACATGCACGAAGTATTTGCGTGAACCGTTACCGTATTAGAGATTTTCGTGACTAGATCGTGGTTCTATGGTAATTGCTAGGCAGCTACGAACTAGCTACCGTTTGGGTGACAACGGCAATCTATGAAATTGCTCCATTAGTAAATAAGAACTTTGCAGAGATAAAACTGGTAGTAAGATATCCTGCAAACTACTTTTCTTGATTTACATACAAAGTAAAAACAATTCAAGCTGCTACATTTAACCATAGTGGTTGTGCTCTGCGGTTTTGTCCGCTATCCTAGAATATTATATAATATGTACATTTCTTTGTGTGTAATATAAGAGTCGTATTATTATTATTACCAGTGGAAGGACTTGAGGGAGACCTTTGCCAAGCAGTGGAACAATACAGGTTAAGGGTTAAGGTTGGGGGTAAAACGGAAAAAAAACGCAGACGCACGTGCGCACTCTTGAAAAAGACCGCCAAATGCGGTTGAAACTATAGTCAGAATAACCGCCTTAATCATACGAGAGCAATTCCCGTGTAAAATATAAACAAAATACAGTTTAACATAATAAATAATAATATTATATTAGGAATGTGAAAATGTCTTTGTATTTGTCTCTTTTTACACGGAAACAGAGCAACGGATCGAAGGGATTTTTGCATAGTTGGAGGGCTTTCTGACAAAGGATACTCTTATCCTGGAAAATTGGCGGTTCCTTAGAGAATGTCTAGGTTTCTTGAATGTCGCAGCTAGTACATAATATACCCATCCCAAATTTATTCAATACCTTTCAGTCAAACAAACACACTTTAATCAAAACATTCGTATCTATTTATAGCAGTGTCATAAAGATTGTTTATGCCTAGTTCAGAATGTGGTCATTTTATTTACGTCAATGTTCTCGTAAGCTTAATGCATACCATAAATCAAAATAATTTCCGCCGTTATACATTCTGACATTCGGCACATTTATGACACCAACCAAACTCGTCAGCACAAAAATATTTTAGTAGAGCAAAACATAACCTAGATATACTTCAATCGAATTTATTTATTTATCTGTGTATACGCGTTATTACTATGTTGTTGTCACATAAACATTAGTTTCAGCTGTTTTATATATATTGGCAGATTTTCATGCCACTGGATTCTCGGTGAAGGAAAACATCGGCATCGTGAGGAAACCTGCATACGTACGGAGAGGAAACTCAATGGCGTATGTGAATCCACCAACCCGCAACTGGGCCAGCGTGGTGGATATGGCCCAATCACCCTTTCGGGGGTAGGCTAAAAGTCCAACAGTGGACTGTTACAAGGCTGATTATGATGATGATGATATAGATTGGTAGTATAAATGACATCATTATATCTACTAGAGACGTAATTCGTGATATGGGGATATGTCTAATGATGGTAATCGTCACAGCCTAAGGCAAAAGGGCCTCGCCTCGAACTCGAATGTAAGAGTAATTACGGTTAAGAAAGAGGCGAGTACAAGTTGTGGACCGTAGAACAAGTTTCGACATCGTGCGATCAAAAAAGACGAATGCATCAATCATTAGAGCACTTTCTAAACTCTTTGTTGGTATTGTTGCGGGAGGTATTGTGGTTATGTGCTGCGGTCGGCTACGTGTGCGTTGCTTCATCATCATCATCAGCCAGAAGACGTCCACTGCTGAACATAGGCCTCCCCCTTTAACCTCCACACTGAACGACAGCCTGCCTATTGCATCCTCTGGATGCCGGCGACTCTCACAATGTCGTCGGTCTATCTAGTGGGAGGCCTACCAACGCTTCGTCTTCTGGTTTGTGGTCTCCACTCAAGAACCTTTCTTCCCCATCGGTGCGTCGCTTGCAGCGTATAAAATATTAAATTCTAACGAATTATTTTGGGCTCCTACCCCAAAGATCTTTTACGAATTATTTTTCGATTTAATTTGCGAAAACATACATAAAATAAATAAATATTCGAGACATTTTTGCACACACGGACATTTGACCCCAAACTAAGCAAATCTTGTGATATGGTTGCCAGAGACTGATATACATACATAATTATATATTTTTAAATAAATACATACTTAAATAGACATAAACACCCAAATATAGAACAAACACAAATGTTCATCACATAAATGTTTGTCCTATGTGAAGTCGAACCCACGCCCCCAAGCGCAGAAGGCAAGATCACTACCAACTGGTCCAACGGGCTATCAAGCTTGCATGTTCAAAAAAGTGCGATAATAAGATTTGATCAAAAACAGTTTAGCGCTGGTTGTCTGGACATTTTGTCATTGCTTGTACATTACAATCATGATTTTGTTGCTCTAGATATTTATATAGATATTTTTATTCTACAACAGTAACTTCCAAAACATTATGTGTCGACAAAACCACACAAGCTTTTATCGAGTCTATTCAAGAAGAACAAGAAAATAACCGCGTGTAATCACTTCAACGACAACCACCGGCTACGGGAAGATTCAACAATGGTCGAGAAAGTTTCGAACGCTACCATTAGTCGTGAATTGAGAATTTTCTCACGATATTAGTATTGTTGCTGCTTTGTTAAGAGTTGCGTTATTTGGAAGGCTTTACTGGTTGTTAATTTCACCTATTTGTTTAGTAAGTAGTGCAAGATAACAACAACGGTTGCTTTGTATTGCTGTTGTTAAAAAAGTTGAGCAATCTTTCAGTGAACACATCTTATACGATATTTTCGCATCATGTTATTTCTAATCGACTTCAAAAAGAAGGGGTTCCCAATTAAGTTTTTTTTAAATGTTTGTTACCTCAGGTCACTATCACTTATACACCGATTTTTTATTTGAAAGGATATAAAATATACTCACAGATTGGTCCCATAGAAATTTCGTCAAAATCGGTTCAGCAGTTTGGTTTTTCAAATTTGTTTACTTGGATGACTTAATAATTGTCATCCAAGTAATCGAAATTGCGTATTTTATTTGAAAAAAAAAAAAACGATTTTTTAACTTGATAATTATTTGTGCATCAAAATGCACTCTCTAACTTGTATTTAGTTAACATGTTTAGTGAGTATATAAATTTCCATTGGTAGCCCATTCTGTCTTATCTATAGAAACGCGACTATGCAAGATATAGTCATCTTTTATACTGACTGTATGTACTAAGCCCTCTCATCGAGATCACTATGAATTGGTTAGATTCTTCCTTGACTCTTCACATGATATTAACCGACTGAATAAAGCGGAATTAAGTTTTGAATTTTATTTTTCTACAAACTGAGAATATATTCAATTGATGGTATGTACAGTTGTTTGACAAATTTAGTAAGTACGACACCAACACAAATACAAGAAATACAAGCCAAGCAATTATCTTCTGTTAGTTGATAGCCAAAATGTCCAAACGGAATGAGTGTACAAGACGCAGTGTTCCCGAAGGCCAGGTACTAGTTCCAATAGTACCGGCGGTCGTTGCACTGCACCATAGAGTTTTAGTTCAGCGATAGTGGATAAGGAACAGTCAACACGCGCGCCCAAACAAAGGACGCACTTGTTTTGCTTTATTTCGCAATGTGCCACTTTTATGGACGCTTTTCCGGTTCGCAATATTAAACTTTGCATTTTATTGTATTGCGACTGAGACTAAAGAACTCTCCGGCTAACTAATTTTATGGCTATAATAACAACAAAAAGTTGAAAATACACTTGGTTAACTTTTGCTATAGGCAGGCATGGCTCATTAAGAACTTTGGCTCAAACAAAACCGCACATATTGATTTAGAATCCCGTTTGAACTCCTTTTTTCACTCCTTTGCTATCACTGTATTTTTAAATTCTGTAGTATGTTTGCTTTGATTTTTCATATTGGTATTTTAGATTACAGAAAATAATAAAAAACAAAATGGTTTGCCGGATTTCAGCAGTATTTCAGGTTATTCCGCCAAGCCATGTGCACCTCATCTCTAGTAATGCATGACGTTTGCAAAGCGCTAAAGTCCTGGGTGGCAAAGGTTTGGAGGAAGCGGCGACTTTGGTGATAGAATGTGACGCGACTAGAAATGATTTAGTTTACTGGGTGCACGGAAAAAAATGCTCGCGAAATTTGTTTCCGACCAAGAATATTTTTATTCTCAGGAATATTGTTTAATATCAAGTAAATAAATGCTTGAATTAATAATAATGTCTTAGAACAACAAAACTGATACTCTTCGCGAAAAACAATATTATTCTCATTATATTTACTACAAACAAAACAATTATTATTCCTTCAAGAATATCTGGGTGTTGGGTAAACAATTTATATTTTTTTCAAATTAAGATTTTTTTGTATCTTAGTGTGAGAAAATAATGTATAGGACCAAGAACTATAAAACTTTGATTCAGAACCTGTGACACTTTACTTCAACTAAAACTTTTAACTTGTTAACTCAAGAATATCTTTTTGATTCAAAAAAAATATTGTCTTACTTTAAATAATGTATTATTCTCATAAATCGGAAAGTAGGAACGTCTTATTTAAAAAACAATAAATTTCGTATGAAGAAAAATATTTTTATTTTGATGTAAATTTAAGTATTGAATTAATAATGTAAAATGATTCAAAATAAGATAGGGTTACGTTTCCTATTAAGAAAACACTTGTTTGGTTCAAGATATATTTTTTTGGGTTAAGTAAGTATTTTGGCATTAAAGTAAGAATCGATTTAATTCTTAACAAGGTAACTAAACGTTTTAGACCAAGATTCGTCTGTTTTGTGGGAATAAGAAGTGGATTGTTCAACTAAGAAACCCTATGATACAAAATAAGATAGACATACATTTTATTCTAAGAAAATACATGTTTAGTTTAAGACAATTTATATTGGATTAAGTAATTACTATCGTCAAACTAAGAAATAAAATACTTTTAAGTAAAGCAGTCTTATGTTTAAAGCCAAGATTTGTCTGTTTTGAGGGAATGCGTATTGGATATTTCAACTAAGAATCCCTATGATACAAAATAAGATCGACAATAATTTTATTCTAAGAAAATACATGTTTAGTTAGAAACAATTTTTATTGGATTAAGTAACTACTAGCGTTATACTAAGAAACAAAATAATTTGAAGCAAGATGGTCTTATGTTTTTAGCCAAGATTTGTTTGTTTTGAGGGAATACGTATTGGATATTTCAACTAAGAATCCCTATATGATACAAAATAAGATAGACAAACATTTTATTCTAAGAAAAATTCATGTTTAGTTCGAGACAATTTTTATTGAATTAAGTAACTACTAGCGTTATACTAAGACGCGCACCCATACAAAATAATTTTAAGCAAGATAGTCTTATGTTTTTAGCCAAGATTTGTCTGCTTTGAGGGAATAAGTATTGGATATTTCAACTAAGAATCTCTATATGATGTAAAACAAGATAGACATACATTTTATTCTAAGAAAATACATGTTTAGTTCCAGACAATTTTTATTGGATTTAGTAACTACTAACATCATACTAAGAAACAAAATAATTTTAAGCAAGATAGTCTTATGTTTTTAAACAAGTTTTGTCTGTTTTGAGGGAATACGTATTGGATATTTCAACTAAGAATCCCTATATGATACAAAATAAGATAGAAAAACATTTTATTCTAAGAAAAAATCATGTTTAGTTCAAGACAATTTTTATTGAATTAAGTAACTACTAGCGTCATACTAAGACACAAAATAATTTTAAGCAAGATAGTCTTATGTTTTTAGCCATGATTTGTCTGTTTTGAGGGAATAAGTATTGGATATTTCAATTAAGAATCCCTATGATGCAAAACAAGATAAACATACATTTTACTCTCGGTGTAAGAACCAGACGAACGTAACTACCAAAAACTCAAAAATAGTTTTTTTTTTCGTAAATGGGTACTAAATGTGGTCCTGCGCGATGTGCCAAAACGACGTAACTGTACAGTCAATATTTCACTAATTCAATAATTACGTAATGGAAAAAAAAGTTTCTCATTGAACTAGAAGAACGTAACTTTAGTAGCGGTACAAAAAGTGTTTTAAATTAATTGATAATAGGTGAAAAAATCAACCCATTTATACCAATTAACTGCCCAAATAACGTATATTGTTCCAATAAAATAAATGTTTGTAAACAAGTTAAGAATATTTAAGTAAGAGCCGAAATAACGTATGTAACCAATATTTGAAAATATATAAATATGTTCCATAATAAGTGTATATATTTTATGCCTAATTTTATTCTATAATAGTATGGGTTAATTTACCTATACTTTTTTCATTAGTTAAATATATATTATCCTCTATATAACTCTTTAAAGTTCAAAAAATTGAAATATTCTCCAGTTAATAAAAAAAACCTAGATACTTTTATCTGGATCTTACACCGCGAATTTACTAAGAATCCCCATTATGCTAAATATATTTAGGCGACTAAATAAAATAAAGCGAAAGTCTTTTAGTCTAAGGGGACAAATCGGAGTTCGTATTTTATACCTACCTATGTTTGTTCGACGATAACTCGAGTAGGTAAAAAAACGATTGTCAGCCCTGCACCAGTGCTCAGCCTTTACAGACTTTATTTCTATGTAAATAGCGGTAGAATTTACCATTGAACAGAATCTTTGATCTCTGATAGTTAAATAATCAAACCTACGAACTAACTGCGTTTTAGGATGCCTATGATCTACGATCATTTATTTGCACTGTCGCTATGATTTTTTATTGAATATTAGGTGTCTAAACTTGAAAAGCAATTTTATTCACTAAATACGCTTTAATTTTGGTGGTTTAGTATTAGGTTTTGTATTTCAAGGCATCTGCAGTAATTTTATGGCTAACTACTTGCTGATATTAGTTATATAATCTGAAAGATCGTTTTATCAGTAGTCAGCTATAGATTTTATTGCAAAATTGAACCTTAACACCTTTTGATAAGGACTATTTTTTTCCATATCTCCATCTGGGTTCCATAGTAATTTGATTCTCATAGGGCTCTCTATCACGGATAAGTAGGCTTTATTATAATATAACGAGTAATAGTCGACCAACTCAAAAAATGTACTTGTTTGTTACACGTTATAAGCCATTCAATTGTGAACTCTATATATATTTTTAAAATTCTACTTAGTAGGTATTAACTTATCTATAACTAGTAGAAGTTGAAAGTCGCGTTTCTTCATCCAAGAATAATTGATTCTTAGATGGAAATCGAATGTCTTGACTAATAGAGTATGTGACTATAACCGGCAACGGAAGGATGGGGGGGACGAATGAATGTTGTCATATCTAAAATAAATTCCCTAGTTTTAAGGAGAGTGCGACTTTTCAGAAGAGAATTTGCATTAGTAATTAGTAATTTAAGGTTCCATACCCAAAGGGTAAAAACGGGACCCTGTTATAAAGTCTCCGGTGTTTGTCTGTCTGTCTGACCTTTGAACGGTTGCATGTCGTGAACCGTAGGTAATAGAGCTGGCAGATTTTTTTACAGAATACGGTGGATTAAACAAAAACAACGAAAAGTCAAAAATGAAGGGTCTCATACAAAAAACCATATTTGAAAAGGTATTTTTGTATTTTTCATATCTCAAAAACGGTAATAAGTACAAGGCTCAAACTTGGTACTATTATAGTGAACAATCTGTAGTATAGGTACCTAACAAAAAAAAACGGGCCAAGTACGAGTCAGGCCCGCCCCAAATAGTCTCGTGCGATCACCGAAGTTCGCCCACCGATCGATCACCCATTCGCGCATATTATACAAAACCCCGAGAGCTGTCAACTCGAGCTCTCTAATTGCTTCGATTGATTCGATTATAATTTTAATTTAGTCGTTTAATGTTTTGAATGAATTTAAAGAATTTTTACCATTTATAAAGGGAAATGTTTCGGAGCTGGCAACCCTGTATTCGCCAATTCTCAGATTTGTCCAGTCGCGTCAAGTGGGGTTGTGAATCGTATCGAATACATTTTAATATAAATTTCAATTAATCTAATTTATTAAGCAGAGCGGTTGTGATCCATATTCGCCGTACACCAAGAATTGAATTGAACCAAAAAAGCTATCGTAAGTTGTCTCTGCAAAAAATCGTGTGATCGTGTGTTGTTTCTTTTTCTAGTGTAACAGTTTACTTTGTGATTATTAACCTTCTTATTCGTTTGTTGTGACATTAATGCAGATGGCTGATGATGAAACTTCGATAGAAGTTATATTGCACAAATGGGGAGTTCCGGAGTCTGTTATAGACAGATTTAAAGGTAAGTTTTATTACTTAAAGTATCGTTTAAGTTCTCGAATAGAGACCTCATACCGGCAAGCGCAGCGTAGGACGACCCACCACAAGACAAGGTGGACAGACGAGCTATTAAAGATGCACGCTGATCAATCAGTCTATCTATATCTGATCTATCTGACAGATAAGAACACGCTGAATGCAAACCGCTTCAAACCACTCTAGGAAGTCAATGAGGGAGACGTATGTCCAGCATTGGACGTTCTACGGCTGAGATGATGACATTGATTATTAATATATATTTTTTTCTTCCAGAAAATGAAATTCAGCAATACCAACTAAAACATCTAAGTGATGATTTTCTCAAAGAGCTATGCCCTTTAATTGGCCACAGACTTTTGGTTAAATCCAAAATTGAAGAATATTTTACTGCACATGGTAAGTTACACCTACTAATAATTAGTATTTCATTTATTTTTGAAGGGATCAAAATTTGTATGTATAGCCAACTAACTATAATTATTGCATTGAGTATAGGTAGGTATGTTTTTTTATTAGTTTTGATCAGCAGTTTCACTCATTTAGTGGTAAAGCAAGTGAAAAACAATATTATTCTCAATATGTAAACCAAAAACAAGACAATTATTATCTCTTCAAGAATCTCTGGGTGTTGTTTAAACAGATTATATATTTTTAAAATCTTAGTACAAAAATAAATAATAATAGTAAATTTTAGTGCGTGAAGCTGCTAAACATGTAGCTTGTGTGTCAATCCGTGCTATTGGGATAACAAATTTACACGCAAACTATCGCATATAAAATATTAATCAGTGTGGTGTGATTTCAGATTAATTTGGATATCGAAGAAAAAGTACAAGGAAAATTCTTTGAATTTTTATACAAAGTGGGAAACGTTTATAAATACAATTATCAGTTTGAAATATACTAATACAAATACATATGATTCGTTGGCAACTTTATACGAAGGCATAACACAGGAAACCGATAATGGTGAGTTACATACTTTTTTCGGTACCTATCTACTACACCACAGCATGGTAGCCACTAAGCCAGCCACTAGCCATACACATAAGTACCTATGTATAATTTTTCGCATTTATTTTTCAGATCGGAAGGTTCCAGATCAAATGAAACTCCTGTCATCTCATCCCTCCATAAGGGAGACTCGACAGAAAAACAAAATTTTCGACACTGGGTGCATCGAGAATCTTATTGTTGATATTGATGTAAGTTTATTTATATATGCGAGGCGTTATGTAGAAGGTTAGATAAGCCAAACGGGTGTGTTCGGGGAACCATTTGGAAAATAAAAGTAGCCAAAAAAAACCCTGACCATATTAATATCTGAACGGGAACTCACGTTGTATTAGGCCGGATCGTGAATACCCGTAGACCCGTTCAGATGTTAATAATGTGCTCACGTGTTTTTCAGAACCACAACCAACAGAACCAGAGTGGAAACTGATTTCCATACTAATATTCCGGCCTTATTTAAAAAAATATTTATTTGTTATTTTCCTGGTTTTTTCCAAAATTTAATCTATTAACTACCATAACTTTCGTAAAGTCTATTTGTCTGTTGATTAAATATGTAAATTCGAAAATATTCTTAGTGAACCAGTCTCCCACAATATCAATATGTTAAGGCTGCAGTCCCGTATCATAACTTTAAGGCCAACTAAAAAGTGGGCAATAGAGTTTTTTTGATTCGTGTTTTGATTAAATAATTATGTAAATTCGAAAATATTATTAGTGAACCAGTCTCCCACAATATTAATATGTTAAGGCTGCAGTCCCATTTCGTAGTATTAAGGTCAACTAAAAAGTGGGCAATAGAGTAATATTTTTTTATTCGTGTGTTGATTAAAGATGTAAATTCTAATATATTCTTTCTGAACCAGTCTCCCACAGTATTAATATTTTATGTTAAGTCTGCAGTCTCGTTTCATAGCTTTAAGGTCAACTAAAAAGTGGCCTATAAAGTATTTTTTTTAATTCGTGTGTTGATTAAATATGTATATACGAAAATATTCTTAGTGAACCAGTTTCCCACAGTATTAATATGTTAAGGCTGCAGTCTCGTTTCATAGCTTTAAGGTCAACTAAAAAGTGGCCAATAAAGTATTTTTTTTTAATTCGTGTGTTGATTAAATATGTATATACGAAAATATTCTTAGTGAACCAGTTTCCCACAATATTAATATGTTAAGGCTGCAGTCCCGTTTCATAGCTTTAAGGCCAACTAAAAAGTGGGCAATAGAGTTTTTTTATTAGTGTTTTGATTAAATAATTATGTAAATTCGAATATATTCTTAGTGAACCAGTCTCCCACAATATTGTAAGTCTACTATGTTTTTGATCTTATATTTTTGAATAATTTTATTGTATGTACCTAAGTTAAGAATTAAGATTGTGTGTATGACGTGTTTAAAAATATTGTATTATAATAATAAATATTTTGATAAATGACAACTTATTTTAATTTAAAGTCAGGGTTAAAATAAGATTGATCCATGGCGTAAGTCGTAACTAACTCGAGCTAAAATCGATTGTATTGATAATTCTGCTATGTTGTATGTACTGGTTTTCAAATGTGTCAAGTGTTTATAGAGCTATACCAGAATGTATTGCTCTATAAGCACTGCATTTCAGCTTTTGTCAATATGCATAGATGACAGAAAGTCTCAAAGCAAGACCAGAATGAAACACAAGATTACGCGAAAGGGGTGTATTAACCCGTTAAGGGGCTCATAGTACTCATCATTATGAACAACTTTTACTTTGTTGTTAACCTCGAAATCGCGATAAAAATATCAGCTGTTCCATATAAAACTATCAGTGAAACTCGACGAAATGTATGGAACAGCTGTGGTTTTTCGTGAAATCCGGGTAGCCCCCGGAGTAAAAGTTGTTCATAATGATGAGTACTATGAGTCCCTTTCGGGATACCACACCCTTTTTGCGTAACCCTGTGTTTCATTATGGTCTTGCTTTGAGACTTTCTACTTTCCAATTAAGAAAATTATTAGTTTCATCTGAGACGTAGAATTATTAATTCAAATCTAGAAATTACTTACTTGAAGCAACAAAACATCTTGATATAAGCAAATATATTCTTCAAATAACGCACAGAAATCGTTCGCCTAAGATCAATCTGTTTTTGATCTGAAACCCCCAATTATTCAGACTAAGAATATTACCATACTCTCCCTAAGAAGATACATTCTTAATATCAAAACATCAACAGTCTTTACTTAAAATCAAACATTCTTTAGGCAAGTAAAAGGCATTATTCGAACTAAGAACTTTTGTCTTTGCAGAAGATTCTCAGTTATTTAAGGTTAAGATAAAGAAATACTTTACTTAAGAGTATGCATTTTCAATTCAAAAATATTTTTATTCTTGACTGGACATAACAAAATCTTAGGACAAGAAAAGGTTATTATTTAAACAGAGATCAATTTAGTTTTAGTATGAAATCTCTGGTTATTCAAGAAAAGAACATTGATAATCTCACCTTGAAAATCTATATTCTCAGTTCAGAAGTAGTATTAGTCTCTGCTTAAGATTTAAAATACTATAGAAAAGTAAATGACATTATTCAAATAAAATGTAGAAAGTATTGAAAGGAGAGAAATTTTATTCAGTATAAATTTTTTAGTTTCTTAAATTAAGAAATATTATAATTAGTTCAAACAACAGAATTCTCAAGTTAAAATGATGTGCGGTCTCAACAAGATGAAACAGTCTCCAACATAATTATCACAATCTTGCTTTAAAACTAAAACTGTATTTAAAATAAAACTTATTGTCTCAATTGAAAAATACTATTATCTTCTACTAATACTAAGATTTTGTTCATTTAAGACTTTTGCATTCTGAACGGAGAATTCGATTATTTTATTAGAAGATTATTATGTTTTCTATATAAATTGCTTTGTCTTACTCTAAAAATAAAATAGGTATGCATCAAAAACTTTAACTGTCTTTGTTCAAGAAAACTGTGAGTCTTGAAGAACAAGAAACCGTTTCCTCTTGCATGAAGAAATTGCTTAATTCTTCTATCGATAATATATCATCTTTATATGAGACATTAAAATGTTGATTTGAGCTTATCAACTAAAACAATAAATTGCTTTATTCAAGAAAATATTGTTTTCCCCATATATGAAACCATATTATTCTTGACCAATAGATATACTCTTGATTCGAGACTTTTTTTCTTTCCGTGTGGGCTTATAGGTATGTCTGTATGTAAAACAGTCTTTATAAGTATTGTGGCTAAAGCTATTTACTTAATAATTATAAATGAGAAAATGTGTTTGTTGGTTTATTTATCCTTCTTTAAGTTGCTCTGTAAAGGACGGCGTGATTTTTTGCATGAAAATAATTAGAGGACCGGATATTTTTATCCCGGAAAATTTACGGCACAAGTGCATGTCCTCGCGGGTGAATACACGGGAGCAGCTAGTTGCTTATACATTGCTTAGGTATATTCTTTGCTGTCGGACAACTGACTCATTAAATAGCACTTATTAGTCTACCGTGAACCTTTCCAAAAAATTCTAACTTTTTCTACCAGTAAGTGGAGAGGCAAATGATGATGTTGATGTAAAGAGGTTCCCAAACGAGGACTGTCTCGAGAAAATCACGCCTAATTACCTATTTGGGGAGGGCATAGTTAGTTATTCAAAAAGAACTCCCCCTTTGCAGGCGCTTCCCCTCTCCTCTTGTGTTACTCAACACAACACGGCTCATTAGAACCGGGCCGTGGGAAGCGGCGGCAAGTAGGGATAGTCGAAACTGTGACATTTTTATCGATAAAAGTTAGGACTTGATTACGAGCAACCGTCGTTTGTTTCAAGAGCTGAAAAGTTAGTTTTCTTACTCGAATAGCGACACTTTAAAGTGCGTTTTTGCAACACTTAATTAGACATTATGCAAAAGGCTATCATCATAATTAAGTTTTTATGTATTAAAGTTTACCGGTGTGAAGTTGGCAGCCAACTTTGGCTGCCTATAATCCGACTAAATTAAGATGACTTTTTTTGTGAAGTTAGCAGCAAACACGATTACGACCTCTTATTCTATAAAAGCAGCTACTAATTAATTTCGAATGGTTCGAAAAATGAAATAAGCATAAATTAAAAACAATATCAAAATGGCAAAGTCCCATCAATACATGTATCGCAACCAAACGCCATAACAAGAATCACAACCTTCATTCCTCTTAAATATGAAACAAAACTTACTGAAACGCGCAGAAAAAATAATAGGCTTTCAAATAAAACCTATTTCAGCCCGGCAGTCTGATTGCTTATTGCTCAAAAAATCAAACGAAAAAAAATATATCTAAAATTTTACTACTCTCAAATGACACGGTCGATTTCGACCCGTGAACCCCTGAAAACGATTAAAACTGCTATTCCATCGAATTTTCTTATGTTTTAGCCACCTGAAAAATATACTGAAAAACTGGCAGAACTATTATTTAACCCTCTAATGGTCCGACGGAGTAAATTAACTTTTTTATGGTATTTTTGTTCCTGAAAATCATAAAAAATTACCACACAAACCCTGCTATTTGGATTTCTATGTACGTAATACTGAAGCCTGCATACATAACTACGATACATAATAAATTTGAGCCCAGTTAAATGACAGATTCGTACCCAAATTATCACCTGAAATCAAATCTGAAGCTTGGATATTTGCAACTAAAGTTGGCTGCTGGTGAATTGCGACCTTTCATCCCCGTAATTATGAAACAAATTGTGCTTAAATAGCTTAACTAATATCTAGGCTTTAAAATGAAACCTATTTCAGCCCGGCAGTCCGATTGCTTGTTGGCCAAAAAATCAAACGAAAAAAGAAAATCTAAAATTTTACGACTCTCAAATGTCACGGTCGATTTCGACCCGTGAACCCCTGAAAACGATTAAAACTGCTATTTCATCGAATTTTCTAATGTTTTAGCCACCTGAAAAATATACTGAAAAACTGGCAGAACTATTATTTAACCCTCTAATGGTCCGACGGAATAAATTAACTTTTTTATGGTAATTTTGTTCCTGAAAATCATAAAAAATTACCACACAAACCCTGCTATTTGGATTTCTATGTACGTAATACTGAAGCCTGCATACATAACTACAATACGTAATAAATTTGAGCCCAGTTAAATGACAGATTCGTACCGAAATTATCACCTGAAATCAAATCTGAAGCTCCGATATTTACAACTAAAGTTGGCTGCTGGTGAATTGCGACCTTTCATCCCCGTAATTATGAAAC
This sequence comes from Agriopis marginaria, assembly GCA_932305915.1. Classification (NCBI taxonomy): domain Eukaryota; kingdom Metazoa; phylum Arthropoda; class Insecta; order Lepidoptera; family Geometridae; genus Agriopis; species Agriopis marginaria. The sequence continues at coordinate 8,302,001 of OW029926.1, forward strand.
AAATTGTGCTTAAATAGCTTAACTAATATCTAAGCTTTAAAATGAAACCTATTTCAGCCCGGCAGTCCGATTGTTTTTTGCCCAAAATATCAAACGAAAAAAGAAAATCTAAAATTTTACTACTCTCAAATGACACGGTCGATTTTGACCCGTATACCCCTGAAAACGATTAAAACTGCTATTCCACCGAATTTTCTTATGTTTTAGCTACCTGAAAAATATACTGAAAAACTGGCAGAACTATTATTTAACCCTCTAATGGACCGACGGAGTAAATTAACTTTTTTATGGTATTTTTGTTCCTGAAAATCATAAAAAATTACCACACAAACCCTGCTATTTGGATTTCTATGTACGTAATACTGAAGCCTGCATACATAACTACAATACGTAATAAATTTGAGCCCAGTTAAATGACAGATTCGTACCCAAATTATCACCTGAAATCAAATCTGAAGCTTGGATATTTGCAACTAAAGTTGGCTGCTGGTGAATTGCGACCTTTCATCCCCGTAATTATGAAACAAATTGTGCTTAAATAGCTTAACTAATATCTAAGCTTTAAAATGAAACCTATTTCAGCCCGGCAGTCCGATTGTTTTTTGCCCAAAATATCAAACGAAAAAAGAAAATCTAAAATTTTACTACTCTCAAATGACACGGTCGATTTTGACCCGTGTACCCCTGAAAACGATTAAAACTGCTATTCCACCGAATTTTCTTATGTTTTAGCCACCTGAAAAATATACTGAAAAACTGGCAGAACTATTATTTAACCCTCTAATGGTCCGACGGAGTAAATTAACTTTTTTATGGTATTTTTGTTCCTGAAAATCATAAAAAATTACCACACAAACCCTGCTATTTGGATTTCTATGTACGTAATACTAAAGCCTGCATACATAACTACAATACATAATAAATTTGAGCCCAGTTAAATGACAGATTCGTACCCAAATTATCACCTGAAATCAAATCTGAAGCTTGGATATTTGCAACTAAAGTTGGCTGCTGGTGAATTGCGACCTTTCATCCCCGTAATTATGAAACAAATTGTGCTTAAATAGCTTAACTAATATCTAGGCTTTAAAATGAAACCTATTTCAGCCCGGCAGTCCGATTGCTTATTGCTCAAAAAATCAAACGAAAAAAAAAATATCTAAAATTTTACTACTCTCAAATGACACGGTCGATTTTGACCCGTGTACCCCTGAAAACGATTAAAACTGCTATTCCACCGAATTTTCTTATGTTTTAGCCACCTGAAAAATATACTGAAAAACTGGCAGAACTATTATTTAACCCACTAATGGTCCGACGGAGTAAATTAACTTTTTTATGGTATTTTTGTTCCTGAAAATCATAAAAAATTACCACACAAACCCTGCTATTTGGATTTCTATGTACGTAATACTGAAGCCTGCATACATAACTATAATACATAATAAATTTGAGCCCAGTTAAATGACAGATTCGTACCCAAATTATCACCTGAAATCAAATCTGAAGCTTGGATATTTGCAACTAAAGTTGGCTGCTGGTGAATTGCGACCTTTCATCCCCGTAATTATGAAACAAATTGTGCTTAAATAGCTTAACTAATATCTAGGCTTTAAAATGAAACCTATTTCAGCCCGGCAGTCCGATTGCTTGTTGGCCAAAAAATCAAACGAAAAAAGAAAATCTAAAATTTTACGACTCTCAAATGTCACGGTCGATTTCGACCCGTAAACCCCTGAAAACGATTAAAACTGCTATTCCATCGAATTTTCTTATGTTTTAACCACCTGAAAAATATACTGAAAAACTGGCAGAACTATTATTTAACCCTCTAATGGTCCGACGGAGTAAATTAACTTTTTTATGGTAATTTTGTTCCTGAAAATCATAAAAAATTACCACACAAACCCTGCTATTTGGATTTCTATGTACGTAATACTGAAGCCTGCATACATAACTACAATACGTAATAAATTTGAGCCCAGTTAAATGACAGATTCGTACCCAAATTATCACCTGAAATCAAATCTGAAGCTTGGATATTTGCAACTAAAGTTGGCTGCTGGTGAATTGCGACCTTTCATCCCCGTAATTATGAAACAAATTGTGCTTAAATAGCTTAACTAATATCTAAGCTTTAAAATGAAACCTATTTCAGCCCGGCAGTCCGATTGTTTTTTGCCCAAAATATCAAACGAAAAAAGAAAATCTAAAATTTTACTACTCTCAAATGACACGGTCGATTTTGACCCGTATACCCCTGAAAACGATTAAAACTGCTATTCCACCGAATTTTCTTATGTTTTAGCTACCTGAAAAATATACTGAAAAACTGGCAGAACTATTATTTAACCCTCTAATGGACCGACGGAGTAAATTAACTTTTTTATGGTATTTTTGTTCCTGAAAATCATAAAAAATTACCACACAAACCCTGCTATTTGGATTTCTATGTACGTAATACTGAAGCCTGCATACATAACTATAATACATAATAAATTTGAGCCCAGTTAAATGACAGATTCGTACCCAAATTATCACCTGAAATCAAATCTGAAGCTTGGATATTTGCAACTAAAGTTGGCTGCTGGTGAATTGCGACCTTTCATCCCCGTAATTATGAAACAAATTGTGCTTAAATAGCTTAACTAATATCTAGGCTTTAAAATGAAACCTATTTCAGCCCGGCAGTCCGATTGCTTGTTGGCCAAAAAATCAAACGAAAAAAGAAAATCTAAAATTTTACGACTCTCAAATGTCACGGTCGATTTCGACCCGTAAACCCCTGAAAACGATTAAAACTGCTATTCCATCGAATTTTCTTATGTTTTAACCACCTGAAAAATATACTGAAAAACTGGCAGAACTATTATTTAACCCTCTAATGGTCCGACGGAGTAAATTAACTTTTTTATGGTAATTTTGTTCCTGAAAATCATAAAAAATTACCACACAAACCCTGCTATTTGGATTTCTATGTACGTAATACTGAAGCCTGCATACATAACTACAATACGTTATAAATTTGAGCCCAGTTAAATGACAGATTCGTACCCAAATTATCACCTGAAATCAAATCTGAAGCTTGGATATTTGCAACTAAAGTTGGCTGCTGGTGAATTGCGACCTTTCATCCCCGTAATTATGAAACAAATTGTGCTTAAATAGCTTAACTAATATCTAAGCTTTAAAATGAAACCTATTTCAGCCCGGCAGTCCGATTGTTTTTTGCCCAAAATATCAAACGAAAAAAGAAAATCTAAAATTTTACTACTCTCAAATGACACGGTCGATTTTGACCCGTATACCCCTGAAAACGATTAAAACTGCTATTCCACCGAATTTTCTTATGTTTTAGCTACCTGAAAAATATACTGAAAAACTGGCAGAACTATTATTTAACCCTCTAATGGACCGACGGAGTAAATTAACTTTTTTATGGTATTTTTGTTCCTGAAAATCATAAAAAATTACCACACAAACCCTGCTATTTGGATTTCTATGTACGTAATACTGAAGCCTGCATACATAACTATAATACATAATAAATTTGAGCCCAGTTAAATGACAGATTCGTACCCAAATTATCACCTGAAATCAAATCTGAAGCTTGGATATTTGCAACTAAAGTTGGCTGCTGGTGAATTGCGACCTTTCATCCCCGTAATTATGAAACAAATTGTGCTTAAATAGCTTAACTAATATCTAGGCTTTAAAATGAAACCTATTTCAGCCCGGCAGTCCGATTGCTTGTTGGCCAAAAAATCAAACGAAAAAAGAAAATCTAAAATTTTACGACTCTCAAATGTCACGGTCGATTTCGACCCGTAAACCCCTGAAAACGATTAAAACTGCTATTCCATCGAATTTTCTTATGTTTTAACCACCTGAAAAATATACTGAAAAACTGGCAGAACTATTATTTAACCCTCTAATGGTCCGACGGAGTAAATTAACTTTTTTATGGTAATTTTGTTCCTGAAAATCATAAAAAATTACCACACAAACCCTGCTATTTGGATTTCTATGTACGTAATACTGAAGCCTGCATACATAACTACAATACGTAATAAATTTGAGCCCAGTTAAATGACAGATTCGTACCCAAATTATCACCTGAAATCAAATCTGAAGCTTGGATATTTGCAACTAAAGTTGGCTGCTGGTGAATTGCGACCTTTCATCCCCGTAATTATGAAACAAATTGTGCTTAAATAGCTTAACTAATATCTAAGCTTTAAAATGAAACCTATTTCAGCCCGGCAGTCCGATTGTTTTTTGCCCAAAATATCAAACGAAAAAAGAAAATCTAAAATTTTACTACTCTCAAATGACACGGTCGATTTTGACCCGTATACCCCTGAAAACGATTAAAACTGCTATTCCACCGAATTTTCTTATGTTTTAGCTACCTGAAAAATATACTGAAAAACTGGCAGAACTATTATTTAACCCTCTAATGGACCGACGGAGTAAATTAACTTTTTTATGGTATTTTTGTTCCTGAAAATCATAAAAAATTACCACACAAACCCTGCTATTTGGATTTCTATGTACGTAATACTGAAGCCTGCATACATAACTACAATACATAATAAATTTGAGCCCAGTTAAATGACAGATTCGTACCCAAATTATCACCTGAAATCAAATCTGAAGCTTGGATATTTGCAACTAAAGTTGGCTGCTGGTGAATTGCGACCTTTCATCCCCGTAATTATGAAACAAATTGTGCTTAAATAGCTTAACTAATATCTAAGCTTTAAAATGAAACCTATTTCAGCCCGGCAGTCCGATTGTTTTTTGCCCAAAATATCAAACGAAAAAAGAAAATCTAAAATTTTACTACTCTCAAATGACACGGTCGATTTTGACCCGTATACCCCTGAAAACGATTAAAACTGCTATTCCACCGAATTTTCTTATGTTTTAGCCACCTGAAAAATATACTGAAAAACTGGCAGAACTATTATTTAACCCTCTAATGGTCCGACGGAGTAAATTAACTTTTTTATGGTATTTTTGTTCCTGAAAATCATAAAAAATTACCACACAAACCCTGCTATTTGGATTTCTATGTACGTAATACTGAAGCCTGCATACATAACTATAATACATAATAAATTTGAGCCCAGTTAAATGACAGATTCGTACCGAAATTATCACCTGAAATCAAATCTGAAGCTCCGATATTTACCACTAAAGTTGGCTGCTGGTGAATTGCGACCTTTCATCCCCGTAATTATGAAACAAATTGTGCTTAAATAGCTTAACTAATATCTAAGCTTTAAAATGAAACCTATTTCAGCCCGGCAGTCCGATTGTTTTTTGCCCAAAATATCAAACGAAAAAAGAAAATCTAAAATTTTACTACTCTCAAATGACACGGTCGATTTTGACCCGTATACCCCTGAAAACGATTAAAACTGCTATTCCACCGAATTTTCTTATGTTTTAGCCACCTGAAAAATATACTGAAAAACTGGCAGAACTATTATTTAACCCTCTAATGGTCCGACGGAGTAAATTAACTTTTTTATGGTATTTTTGTTCCTGAAAATCATAAAAAATTACCACACAAACCCTGCTATTTGGATTTCTATGTACGTAATACTGAAGCCTGCATACATAACTAGAATACATTATAAATTTGAGCCCAGTTAAATGACAGATTCGTACCGAAATTATCACCTGAAATCAAATCTGAAGCTCCGATATTTACCACTAAAGTTGGCTGCTGGTGAATTGCGACCTTTCATCCCCGTAATTATGAAACAAATTGTGCTTAAATAGCTTAACTAATATCTAAGCTTTAAAATGAAACCTATTCGATGAATATTCGATGATCGATAAAATTCGATGGAATAGCAGTTTTAATCGTTTTCAGGGGTTCACGGGTCGAAATCGACCGTGACATTTGAGAGTCGTAAAATTTTAGATTTTCTTTTTTCGTTTGATTTTTTGGCCAACAAGCAATCGGACTGCCGGGCTGAAATAGGTTTCATTTTAAAGCCTAGATATTAGTTAAGCTATTTAAGCACAATTTGTTTCATAATTACGGGGATGAAAGGTCGCAATTCACCAGCAGCCAACTTTAGTTGCAAATATCCAAGCTTCAGATTTGATTTCAGGTGATAATTTGGGTACGAATCTGTCATTTAACTGGGCTCAAATTTATTATGTATCGTAGTTATGTATGCAGGCTTCAGTATTACGTACATAGAAATCCAAATAGCAGGGTTTGTGTGGTAATTTTTTATGATTTTCAGGAACAAAAATACCATAAAAAAGTTAATTTACTCCGTCGGACCATTAGAGGGTTAAATAATAGTTCTGCCAGTTTTTCAGTATATTTTTCAGGTGGCTAAAACATAAGAAAATTCGATGGAATAGCAGTTTTAATCGTTTTCAGGGGTTCACGGGTCGAAATCGACCGTGACATTTGAGAGTCGTAAAATTTTAGATTTTCTTTTTTCGTTTGATTTTTTGGCCAACAAGCAATCGGACTGCCGGGCTGAAATAGGTTTCATTTTAAAGCTTAGATATTAGTTAAGCTATTTAAGCACAATTTGTTTCATAATTACGGGGATGAAAGGTCGCAATTCACCAGCAGCCAACTTTAGTGGTAAATATCGGAGCTTCAGATTTGATTTCAGGTGATAATTTCGGTACGAATCTGTCATTTAACTGGGCTCAAATTTATAATGTATTCTAGTTATGTATGCAGGCTTCAGTATTACGTACATAGAAATCCAAATAGCAGGGTTTGTGTGGTAATTTTTTAGATTTTCAGGAACAAAAATGTCAAATAAAAGTTAATTTACTCCGTCGGACCATTAGAGGGTTAAATAATAGTTCTGCCAGTTTTTCAGTATATTTTTCAGGTGGCTAAAACATAAGAAAATTCGATGAAATAGCAGTTTTAATCGTTTTCAGGGGTTCACGGGTCGAAATCGACCGTGACATTTGAGAGTCGTAAAATTTTAGATTTTCTTTTTTCGTTTGATTTTTTGGCCAACAAGCAATCGGACTGCCGGGCTGAAATAGGTTTCATTTTAAAGCCTAGATATTAGTTAAGCTATTTAAGCACAATTTGTTTCATAATTACGGGGATGAAAGGTCGCAATTCACCAGCAGCCAACTTTAGTTGTAAATATCCGAGCTTCAGATTTGATTTCAGGTGATAATTTCGGTACGAATCTGTCATTTAACTGGGCTCAAATTTATAACATATTCTAGTTATGTATGCAGGCTTCAGTATTACGTACATAGAAATCCAAATAGCAGGGTTTGTGTGGTAATTTTTTATGATTTTCAGGAACAAAAATGTCAAAAGAAAGTTAATTTACTCCGTCGGACCATTAGAGGGTTAAATAATAGTTCTGCCAGTTTTTCAGTATATTTTTCAGGTGGCTAAAACATAAAAAAAATCGATGGAATAGCAGTTTTAATCGTTTTCAGGGGTTCACGGGTCGAAATCGACCGTGACATTTGAGAGTCGTAAAATTTTAGATTTTCTTTTTTCGTTTGATTTTTTGGCCAACAAGCAATCGGACTGCCGGGCTGAAATAGGTTTCATTTTAAAGCCTAGATATTAGTTAAGCTATTTAAGCACAATTTGTTTCATAATTACGGGGATGAAAGGTCGCAATTCACCAGCAGCCAACTTTAGTTGTAAATATCCGAGCTTCAGATTTGATTTCAGGTGATAATTTCGGTACGAATCTGTCATTTAACTGGGCTCAAATTTATAACATATTCTAGTTATGTATGCAGGCTTCAGTATTACGTACATAGAAATCCAAATAGCAGGGTTTGTGTGGTAATTTTTTATGATTTTCAGGAACAAAAATGTCAAAAGAAAGTTAATTTACTCCGTCGGACCATTAGAGGGTTAAATAATAGTTCTGCCAGTTTTTCAGTATATTTTTCAGGTGGCTAAAACATAAAAAAAATCGATGGAATAGCAGTTTTAATCGTTTTCAGGGGTTCACGGGTCGAAATCGACCGTGACATTTGAGAGTCGTAAAATTTTAGATTTTCTTTTTTCGTTTGATTTTTTGGCCAACAAGCAATCGGACTGCCGGGCTGAAATAGGTTTCATTTTAAAGCCTAGATATTAGTTAAGCTATTTAAGCACAATTTGTTTCATAATTACGGGGATGAAAGGTCGCAATTCACCAGCAGCCAACTTTAGTTGTAAATATCCGAGCTTCAGATTTGATTTCAGGTGATAATTTCGGTACGAATCTGTCATTTAACTGGGCTCAAATTTATAACATATTCTAGTTATGTATGCAGGCTTCAGTATTACGTACATAGAAATCCAAATAGCAGGGTTTGTGTGGTAATTTTTTATGATTTTCAGGAACAAAAATGTCAAAAGAAAGTTAATTTACTCCGTCGGACCATTAGAGGGTTAAATAATAGTTCTGCCAGTTTTTCAGTATATTTTTCAGGTGGCCAAAACATAAGAAAATTCGATGGAATAGCAGTTTTAATCGTTTTCAGGGGTTCACGGGTCGAAATCGACCGTGTCATTTGAGAGTAGTAAAATTTTAGATATTTTTTTTTTCGTTTGATTTTTTGAGCAATAAGCAATCGGACTGCCGGGCTGAAATAGGTTTCATTATAAAGCCTAGATATTAGTTAAGCTATTTAAGCACAATTTGTTTCATAATTACGGGGATGAAAGGTCGCAATTCACCAGCAGCCAACTTTAGTTGTAAATATCGGAGCTTCAGATTTGATTTCAGGTGATAATTTCGGTACGAATCTGTCATTTAACTGGGCTCAAATTTATAACATATTGTAGTTATGTATGCAGGCTTCAGTATTACGTACATAGAAATCCAAATAGCAGGGTTTGTGTGGTAATTTTTTATGATTTTCAGGAACAAAAATGTCAAAAAAAAGGTAATTTACTCCGTCGGACCATTAGAGGGTTAAATAATAGTTCTGCCAGTTTTTCAGTATATTTTTCAGGTGGCTAAAACATAAGAAAATTCGATGGAATAGCAGTTTTAATCGTTTTTAGGGGTTCACGGGTCGAAATCGACCGTGTCATTTGAGAGTAGTAAAATTTTAGATATATTTTTTTTCGTTTGATTTTTTGAGCAATAAGCAATCAGACTGCCGGGCTGAAATAGGTTTTATTTGAAAGCCTATTATTTTTTCTGCGCGTTTCAGTAAGTTTTGTTTCATATTTAAGAGGAATGAAGGTTGTGATTCTTGTTATGGCGTTTGGTTGCGATACATGTATTGATGGGACTTTGGCATTTTGATATTGTTTTTAATTTATGCTTATTTCATTTTTCGAACCATTCGAAATTAATTAGTAGCTGCTTTTATAGAATAAGAGGTCGTAATCGTGTTTGCTGCTAACTTCACAAAAAAAGTCATCTTAATTTAGTCGGATTATAGGCAGCCAAAGTTGGCTGCCAACTTCACACCGGTTTAAAGTTTTGAGGTCAGTACGCAAAACTTGTTGGGGTCCCATGATGTCTTCTTTAAATGCTGGTAACTCAATCCGGTCCACTTCTCAATATCATCCAGCCATTGACGGCTATAAACGTACCCAAAAGATACAAATTTCATTTTAATATAATCAACCAACTTGTGTAGTCTAGATTAAAAAATAAATAGTTTCAAACAAATAGTAAAATCTATTTAGTAGGGTAAATAAAATAAAAGTTTTTTTAAAAGCGTTAGCGTAACTATGAAAGTAATTTACAGTATTGTGGTTTATAAGAAAAGCTAAATAGAACGCCTCGGGATTTTTCATTTCATTTTAAATCACGCTAATCAACATGATTTAGTTTTGGAATCTGTTTTGAGTAATAAAGATTTATGAATGGAAAATTTAAATAAACTGGGATTCACTCGTATAAATTGTTTAAAGTAACGTAAATACGTTTGTTATTACAGAGAAACAGAAATATTTGTACCTTCGTACGCTGAGAGACAAAACACAGGAGAGTTCAAATGGAATCCAATGTTTTACCGACTCGACTGTTTAACTGGAGTTCACTAACATTTTGCTTTTTCTATAATAATACACAAATTACTGTAGATTGAATAAAAACGTCAGGTTAGCAACTAGGTAAATTCTACTGCATAATATGTTGTTAGACTTGAGTATTCACGTGTAGATAGATAATGTTCTTGCTAATGTAAAATTCAAGTAGTATAACTTTTTTTGTATTTCGACAGGCAGGAGCGTTCTAATGAGTATGATGAATGACTAAATATTTGCTACGATCATTTTGCGTATTCCAAGGTCAGAGGGATCTAAAATCTCCACCATTGTACTAGGGCATGACTTTGACTTTTCCGTTACTTTTTTTGCTTGATTCTGACATGTTCGACGAGAATGTGTAGTAAAACCTAAAAATATTTTCATACATTGCTCTGGCAAACGCACATAACGTGCGAAGCCAAAACCCGCCACGTGGAAAAAAAAACGAGAATTCGTGGAAATGATCGAAACAATGCTTGGCTCACTGTTTTACACTATTCGTTATTCAGTTCTTTAAATATGTAACAACGTGAATGGTAATCTGCTCGAGTATTTGTCAGATCAATTCACGACTTTAGAACAAACTAACAAACATTGAATCGCATCGGACACCGGACTTTGGTTGACAGTAGAAATTTATTCAGATTCTGAAAATCTTCTGCAGTTGTCGATAAACATTGCAAGCACTATCTTGATTGCGCCGCAGGGCTTACAAACCGCGTCCGCGACTGACTGAATGCATACGAACGTTCTATAGATGTGACTAGAGTACTCTGCTCCCATACATACATGTCATAACCAAGTGACAGCCATTTTTTTTTTAAGTTATATATAGGCTTGCGCTTGGCCGCCAACTCGCCTGATGTTAAGCGATGATTCGGCTTACGATGGAGCACGCTTGCCTAGAAGAAACCGATTCACTCTCGACTACATATAGCTATTAGCTACCTCAAGGGTTAATGCAAAAAAAATATAGGTGAGATGAATCAGATTCAGCCAACACAAAATATAACGAAAGATATAAAATATGACCTTTGGTTGTAATATCTGAAGATCGGGAAAACTAACGTGCCTGAGGTGATGATGATTATAATGTATTCAATGTGGTCAATCTCAGCTACAGCGACTGTGTTACTTGGCGTGTCTTTACGTGGCTGATGTAACCAATATTAGCTGTACAATTTCGGGAACAGTTGCAACTTGCAACATGTGAGCAGTGAGGACGCCATATATGTATAGTAGTACGTAACGTTATAAGGTGGTTTATTTTTAAATTGTTCTCTTTTCGCATCTAAATTGCGCCTTTGTTGGTATTAAATAAGTAAGCCCTTCTCTGCTCCGATTGCTTCCACGACCTCTTGGAGGGCTCAATCCCACACCACTTCATGCTTTACACCTCAGATACTGGCCTCCGCTTTTGCGCTTACCATTTTAAAGTTCTGAGTAAAAGATACGCTTGGCTAAACTTTCTTCCTACCTTAGGTAAGGGCGTTTCGGGCATTCAGATGAAAATGATGAAACAAATGGAGCGACATGGTCATCTTTGCTTAAATATATTCCATAAAAGTTTCAAATTGATGGACTGCACTAAAAACTATTTTCTTAAACCTAAAATAAAAATACTCAATGCTAGTGTTGTTAGCTACACATGCTTTTCTTTAAAACAATAATATTTGTTTGGCTTGTATTGTACAGAATGTACATGTACAGGCGCCATGTTCTCGTCGTCCTCTTCTTTTGAGCGTATGTAATTATTTGTTTGTACTAACCTTAATTTTCAATGTGTAATTTTAGTATGTATTTTAATTTTCTATTCATCAATTAATTAATATAATTTGTATTTAAATAAGTTGCACGGGTGCAAATCTGGACACTAAAACTTTTCGTTTCATAACCAAGAGTTTTTAAGACTCAGTGAAGTAGTAAGCAGGAATTGGTAACTGACAGAACTATAGACTGCACGTAACTGATAGGATCTTTGCTCAAATGAATAGATAGTTTTGTAGTAGTTGAAATCTTGGTTAGTTAAATAAAAAGGTTCTCTCAACCTTTACGTTGGCGCTCACAAAATCAAGAGTGTACCAAAATATGCTTGCTCGGCTCAAATATAATATAAACCTAATTTAAAGTTGCTAACATTATCTACGTCTCAAGATCTGAGTCAGAACAACTTACGCCGGTCCCGTACATACATAATCTCGAAAGTGACATTACTGGGAAAATTTCAACTTCCTTAAATGTTGAAACTCCGCTTTTTACGGCAGTTAGCCGCATGGCTACACTTTTTGTGTCTTTATATGATAACAATGAGTTTTTTTTAAATACTGGTTTATAATATATGAGAAGTTCAGAATACGCCATTTCGCTAAAAGTAAATACAGAGACAAAACGTAACTTTGTTTTGTTAATTATTCAAATTAACCAAATATTTAATTTAGGTGTAAATCTATGTGCTACTAAACGGTTATTTGTTTTTAAGAAGTGTAACATGACTTAACGTTTTTATATAGATAATCGGGACTTAACGCGCATTAAAACTGTTTATGCAATATAACAAAAACATACCTACAACAATGTCAGCAGCATAACTAACAACATGATTTTTCAAATAAAAACCTATTACTCTCAAAAGCTAAATATTTTGTTTAAAATTTTGCCAATAAACAATATCAGAAAAGTTGGCCACTCTTCTAAAGTAAACGAAAATATTGATAGCCCTAATCGAGCAAAAGCTCAGTTCAACAAAGTCCAAAATTGAAATTGAGTTAAACAAAGGATTACCTTGAACTCGACATTGATTAAAGTTTACGAGCAGGGCTTGTGTTTAAATTAAAATAGATCAGTTTAATGAAATATAATACTTTTGGCAAACTGGATAATAAAACAAGAAGGTACCTACTGGGACAGCTAATCTGTATTCTGCGTGCAGATAGTGTAAATTATTAGTTAATGAAATTGTTGTTTCATTTTATTTATTTTCGCCAACTCACGCTATAAAGTTGGATTTAGTCCAAAAATATGAACGTAAAGTTTCTACTACACGCATCGTGTTTATTCCTTTCACAATTTTATGTTGTAACTCAAAAAACTCAAAGCGTGGTTATTAATATACAAAACGAATATGTATTTATATTTTATTGCGGTAAACTCAGTCTATACATTATTATTAAACATTTTAATGTGATACTGGCAACATCGAAGTTTCAGCATTGCAGATACAGCGACAGAGATAGCATAATATTAATATTTGAGTACACAACATAACGTTGTAGGAATACTATCCTCAAATTTAAGATTTTGTTTTACTGTGCTTTTTGAAAGTCAAGGGATTGGGATGAGATGAGATCTTACTTTTCTTCTTATCCCGTGGCAGTCAGTGTGCTTTTCTTGTGATGCGATCCTTCAACCTGCGCAATTCCTGTGATGAATAAATGTAGCCAATTGCCAAGCAACACACCAGAAATAAAAATTACAACACGATAGAAAACACTTACGAGCTAGTGCCACAAGTGGCGGCCTTATCGCTAAAAGCGATCTCTTCCAGGCAACCATTACCTACCATATTCTATCCTCCGACGTACCACTGTCCGACAAAGCCCAACAAAGCCGAGCAGCGTATAAACATGAGGTTTATACTTAGCCCGGGCCGATGCTCGACACTGACAAACGTAAAAGCACGATATCACTTAAACAATGACAGCACAAAAAATTGAAATGCTTTTAAAAGCTGTTCCAAGGTGACCACTCAAAAGCTCTCACTGTGGCGTTACGCATCGTTTGCCACCGAGTTCATACATCAAACTCAATAAAATCTATACATATTCAAGCGTCAAAGTATTCACAAAGCACGGCGGAAAATATTACCGGACCTCATAATATGCCAGATGAAAAGAGGTCATATCTCACTCGCCTATCATCAATTCGAAAATATGAAAGGAAATATCGTTCTTAAAAAAACAAAAACTATGACTTTTTTTCTAGTATTTATCTTCTACCAATACTACACAAAACCTACGCTTCTACAAATACGTGTCTGTTTGTTGAATACATATTCGAATTTCCAAGCATCATAATCCACAGCTTTCCCTCCACACGACTCCACCAAAAAATATACTCGGATCCTAAATAAAATGTCGAACCGAAAAATCGGCATTGAAGTGTGCGATTGCTAAAAAACTCACAAAAACATCTGGCCTGATCGCTCGGGCGCCAGCTGTCCGACATCAAGACGTTATGAAGGGTAAGCCTGCTCACATGTTGAACGAAAAACGATCGCGCGTGCGATGACGTATCGATTGAGATATTACCATGTGAATGTAAAACCTAAAAACCTCAACCGTTAAACCTATATACCTAATGATACATGTATAAACAAGTGGACGTACATAATGTTGTGTACGTTTAACGTTACGTACAGCGAGATAGCTGTGTATTTTAGGAGAACCATAATTAGGCAAACATAGCATGAGTAATCATGCCGGCTCGTACCTGTGCCGAGTCGAGTGTTAATCCTAAATACGGGGCAACCTTGCGTTCAGTTTACATAAACTTCTCAGAAACTCAGTCGACTGACGCAATTCCGGCCGTGGATCTCGCTTCGTTCCGAATTTGCACCACTTCGGGCTAATTTCCGAGCGTCACTTTGTTCTATATTCAATTTCCGATATTGGCTGTTCCACGATTCCAATTCCAAATTCTATTTATTGTTTTCTTTTTAAATTAAGAACAGCAGAAGGGCTTACTATTATAAGCTGCCAGTATTTAATGAATGATGTTTATTAAGAAAGCAAAAAATAAAAAAGGTGGTGCCTGGCGTTCTAAATTAAATTCCACACCGGGATTAACGTGAATTACGCAATTAGGGAAAATAAATTACGATTTGGATTCCGGGGAGAAAGCGAATGGCGAGGAAATACCTGTTGAGGAAACCAAATAGGACGAATTGCGAATATATTCCCTGAGAATGGAGCAAGTTAGATTTCAAACAAGAGACTAAATAATACTAACTACTACTGAATAGAGAGTTTCCTAGTATAAGTAAAGTTTTTTCCTTTCCAAGCTCATTGTTTATTCACCTCAATTGCTTTAAAGTGTAGGTACCTACTATAGTCAGAAAAGAGCCGTACAATTTAAGGGAAAAGAATAAAATTTATAATTCATGGGAATAAAATGAGAAAGACAATGATTGATACGAAGTGGTAGGGAAATTTAGCTTTTTCCTCGAAAGCTTCCCTGTTCCATCATTCCCACCCTCGCGCAGCGCCTTCAGCCGAATATTAAATTCGCTTCATCTGTTAGAAATGGCAACGTTTTGGCATCTAAGTCAAGTCAAAGGTCACAACAAACTGTGCATTTAGTGTTTTTAGGGTTCCGTACCCAAAGGGTAAAAACGGATCCCTATCTTTGATGTATATCTGTCTGTCCTACCTATTAACGGCTGTATCTTAGGAACTGTAATAGATAGTCAGTTGAAATTTTCACATAATATGTAATGTTACGGCGGATTGACAAACAAATAATAAAAAAAGTCAAATGGTAACCATACACCAAAAGTATTTTTGTATTAGCTCAATAATGTAAAAACGGTAATACTTACAAGCGTCAAACTTAACATGATCATAGTACACACTCTAAAGTATAACAACAAATAATGAAAAATGGCCAAATGAAAGTCGGTGATAAGTTTCTGTTCATTACCAAATTATAACTGGTAATTTCGTTATTGAATTTTGTGGTGGAACGGAACCCTCAATGCGCGAGCCCCACTCGCGCTTGACTGGTTTATTAGTCTTTCACTATAACAACAGTTTCCATAGTTAATAGATGTGAACTCCGTAATACAAACACTATTTTTTTCTATAATTTGCACTCACCCACTTATATACAATACTTCATGTACTCGGATCATGGATTGACGTGAGATGGCTTACCTGTAAAAACAAAGGAATCAAATGAGTGTTTTATTTATTAATTTTATTTTGGACAATTTTTTTATGTGATTTAGGCAACATGTAGATATAGAGCTAGAAACTTTGATTTGTTTGACTTGTATTGCAATGTGTAATTTGTCTGGGTTCAATCAATTACCTGAAATCATTTGAAATTTAACTTAAAATTATGATTTATTCAAACAGATTTTAATTTTTAGGTTAGTCACATCACACACACACACATCATCAGCCATTAAACGTCCACTGCAGAACAAAGGCCTCCTCTTAGAATGTGCCATAATCCCCACGCTTGCCATAATCCCCACGCTTGGCAAGCGGCTTGGGGACAGCAGTACGTTCACCGTGTACTAGAAGACGCTGCTGTCCATTAGGTGAGTATATCTCTAAAAATAAATACAAATATAAATATCTTTATTTACTATAGAAATTGACGTGGTTTTCACACATTTTATTTATATTACACGGGAATTACTCAAGTAAGATTAAGCCGGTCACTCCGACTATAGTGACTATATACGCGCGCGGCTGCGTCTCGCTTGGCACTACAGTCAACTACTTGGCAACTATAGTCGGAGAGACCTGCTTAATCTTACATGAGTAATTCCCGTGTAATATAAATAAAATGCAAAATAAGTGTACAGTTTTCTAGTAGTTCCCGCACTAGGGCTAGCTTGTATCGCGGGAATAAAAGAACAATAAACTTTTTGAAGCCTTCGAAATAGGATTAACTCAGAAAAAAGCTTAATTATCCTTTTATCCTTAAACTGATAGAAAAAACCGTCAGGAGTTTCACGGCGAGTAAAAAGTATCAAAATACCATTGCTCATACTTCAACTGTTGCCAGGCAGTTAGTTGAGCAAAAAGAGGAGTGAATAAAAAAATAAAAAACAAAAAGCGCATGCCCCGACAGATGTCGGCGCAACGCCACTGAAGGATTGGAACAGGTGCATCTCAGATAGGGCTGCTGCATTACTAGTTATAATTATTTTCAAACACATTTGTAAAAAAAAAAACAGACAAGTACGAGTAAATCCGACCAATCAAACCATCATAGCGTGTTTCCAAACAAAATAACAACAACGAAAAAGTATAAATTTTTAAAGACAAACTTAACTTTGTAGTGGACAATAAGGTTCTTCGATACATTTCAACTACAAAATGTAATTTTGTAATAGCAAACTAATTATTTTTAATTATATAACTTCAAATTTATGACTTTCGGATTTATTTATTTATATGTGCTATGTGACCTTGCTTTATGCCAAATTTCATGATTCTAGGTCAACGGGAAGTACCCTATAGGTTTTAATTCCTTTGTGAAATCGCAAAATATGCGAAAATATGCAACATAAACGGTGATATGATTATTTACGGGATATTTACCGTGGTAAGGTTGTGGAATGAGCTCCCAATATTTCGGCGCAGTTACATGCACCATGTTCACGGGAAGACTTCGTTCACGGGAAGACTTCCAGGAAGTCTTCCCGTGAACGTGGTGCATGTAACTGCGCCGGAAAAAAAAAGGGATAAAAATTCAGTAGTAAAATTCATAATCGAATCGAACTACTAGGAGGACAGAATGGAATAAACGAATATTTGTAGGTACGTATCATGACTAGCCCTCGAAATGTAAGGCCATTCTCATAGGTCAACAGATCCGACAATTTGGCGAACCTCGCAATTAGTGCTAATCGTTATAGTTTCCCAGCAATTTGTGCAAATGACGCGTTGGCGACGCGACTGCTCTTTGGTTAATGAGCTATGGACGCAATAACGGCATCGATTGTTATCCCGACCTAAGGATCACTAATTAATATGGGAGATATAACAATTAACGATATTGATACGGCTAGTGGTGATAGGTGTGATTGTGCAGAAAATGGTGATATCTGTCTTCAGGGCTATGCCTCTTGTGATCTAATTTTATATTTCAGTCGCGATTAATACTTCACATGTAGATGAGGCGATCAGTCGTGGTTGCCGGTCGCGGTCACCAGTTGCGCTCGACAAGATCGGAATACTACCTTTAGAGACTTTTTATCACTCGACCCGCACGCAAAGGTTGTCCCCAAGTGTAGATATGAAGGACAAAATAGCCCTTAAACATACTCAAAACAAGGTTAAGTTTAGATATACGGTGTCATTTCACTTGTAACAGTAAAAAATATCATGCAGTGAACATTTTTTGCTTTCCACGTTTGAATTAGTGCCCATTGGATATTTAACTCAGTTATGAGGGGAACTCAAAAGTTAAGAAATAGTTTTTATCGATACAAAAATGCATATGCAACAAAATGTCACTTATATGTTTTTCTTGCTAGTAGCAGCCCTAATGTTGAGGCATCGACAGCCCGGCCGCATCTTGGCCCGTGCTAATCGACCCACTAATCGGTCGGCTGCCGCTGCACCGACCGACTCGTTAACTCGCTGTAAATAACATAATGTCTCACGTACTTATTTTTATTTATCATCTACATTCAATTTCAGTCTCATAAAATTATCATATTTAATACTTATCAAAAAATTAACACACATTTTACACCAGCTGGCCGCCTGACTGTTATTTCGCTCGTTTTGAATGGATAATAATTGGTGTGTTTATGTCATAACATGTGAATTAGCTATCGTTAAAGTTAAATTTAACGCAATGAAAACCTTATTCGGGCTTAAACTAAATAATTATAATACAGATAATGAAAGTTACTAGTAAGTCATGACAGGAACTAGTTTATAATAATTATGTAGATCGAAGCACAACAATATAATACGTACATACTATTTATCGTTACCATGAATAAAACGTGTTACGTTTTATTTATATGTAAGTTAATATAAACCGTAAGTTATCTATACTAATATTATAAAGAGGAAAGATTTGATTGTTTGTTTGTTTGTTTGTTTGCATTGAATAGGCTCCGAAACTACTGAACCGATTTGAAAAAATCTTTCATTGACGGGAAGCTACACTATCCCCAGGTGACATAGGCTATAATCTATACCCGTGCGAAGCTGGGGCAGACCGCTAGTAAATTAATAAAAAGCCGTGGTAGCCCATTTGGGAGACCACTAGACTTGAAAGCGTGAGGTCGCGGGTTCTAACCCCGGGCCCGTACCAATGAGCTCTTTGGAGCTTATGTACGGATTTTTATACCACTGGCTTTTCGGTGAAGGAAAATATCGTGAGGAAACCTGCATACGTACAGAGAAGGAATTCAATGGCATGAAGCCACCAACCCGCACTGTGCCAGCGTGGTGGATATGGCCCAATCACCTTTTCGGGGGTATGTCTAGCAGTGGACTGTTAAAAGGCTTATTATGATGATGATAATATAAACCAAGTATGACAAAAAAAACATGTACAAAGAAAGAGCAAGTAAAGTGTTAAATAAACAACCAGCCTGAACACAACACCCATGTCCCGTTTCGAAACAGAAAAGCTTCTTATAATCACCGCCGAGCTAAACAAAAGAGAAAAAATTAAGTCGCTAGCCAAATATATTGCAATATAAAGCAATCTCAACAAAGACATTCCACAAGTCCGGCTTACATCGCCGACCGAGCCCCCACCCCGCGGTGAACAATCCCCTCTCTCCAGCCGTTGTTTAATTCCATTAAACCACCCCTTTTATCTTTTTCGCTTTTATCTTTCCCCACTATTGGATTACTGAACAAAATGGCGTGCAAGAGACACACGCAATCTTTCGCCTTTGCCATTACTTCACCTCTATTTGTGATTGCCTTTTCCGGCTCATCAGATGAGAGCTTATATGCATACTTTTTGTGACAAATTGTTCCTAGTGTATTCCTTGTTCCTACGTAGTAAGTGCACGTAGGTATTTTGTGTTGCGAGCAAATCTACAGAAAACAAACCTATTGCCAAAAATAGGTAGTTTTAATTAGTCTACGCGTTGAAAGCCGCAACAAACAGAGCCATGGTTAATGTAAACTATGAACACATCACACCCGTACAGTAACTTGTTATAGTCACAGCCGCATTCACCACGTCGCCAACCGAACCTAAGGCAGTTTCACCCTTTCGTTAACTCACAATTAAAACCGAACTTAATCAACTCCCGAGCACCTGAGAATCTCACTTTGATCTCTCCGTAGGGCTGTATCAAAGGTACCTTACACACACATCCGGCCCGCGCCATATCTTAGCACCACTTTAATCAGTATAGCGTAAACAAACGGTTTCAATTCAATTTAAACTCGTACGCGAACTAAATGATTCAAGCAAGCTGTCAAAGTAACAATGGTGTAGTTTAAACTGACGTCCTGAAATTGAAATAGTTGCGCGGCGTCGACTAATCGAGCAACTCATTTGGTTTAGGCATTACGCGAATTCGCAGACAATTTGGTGCCAATAATGTTTTCCCCACAAGTATTAAGTAAGCGTAGTAGCACAACTCCGCCTTGAAACTATAGACTATCTAGCATTCAACCACAGGAGTGGCTCCTTGACCTGTCAGTTGTATGACAGGCGAAACAAGTGAATCTGCCTGCAGGTTGGACTATGAACAAGTTTAGTCTCTACCACTGGTGTTTCAACAATCAAGCATACAGGTTGATTGAAGTCAAATAGGTATTTCTATTTATGAAATGACCTTGAAAATCGACTATATCGTATTTTTGAAATTGCTAATAGTTACCTTTAATAGATATATTTTTTCTTACAGCTATATGTAGATTATTCTCATTACATCTTCCTGACAAATTGAGGATGGCTTAAGACGACGATCCAAGTTGATCCAACACGCATATAACTCCCATATCGAGACCCGTATAAGGCGCATAATTCGGGGAAAACTTCATGCGCACGACACCCATCAAAGTGATAGTCAAAGTTCTCGCTCAGGTCGATTAAGGTTAGTAACGCAACTAATTTCTAATATGTTTGGTTAACGGCTCTTATATGAGTTTCCTTCGCTGGCAAATTTTCATCGGGTACGAGAGCATAGTTGCCAAACTAACTTGGCACTTTGATGTTAATCTGTAAACGTTCGACAGATCAGTGGCAAGTTGTGGGTACAAATGAAATTATCTCCGCTACCTATGATTAAGTGCTTAGACAACTTCCGTGGCCGATTATTTATGTATCCAACTATTATTTATCAATAATAGAGATAAGTGCTAATTGACACGGCTCTCTGATACAAGCATCATTCTTAGGTCAATTCAAGTTCGAATTGAAACAATAAATTAAGCTTGAAAATATTGAAATCAGATACCTATCGCAGTAGTTTAATAAACTCATTTATTTTATTTTCATAGATATAATAATATCAGCCCGTAAGCCCACAATAAACGTCCACTGTTTACGTAGATACTTAGACAGATTAATCTAGAAATAGAAAAATATAGGTATAAAATAAAGGTAAAGTTGTAGAGGAGAATCTAAATTTACTAAATTTTTCATAACTTCACTTCATAATAAACTTACTTCATAAGGTACCTATTGTCAACGTAAAATAACAATTTTTAGGTATTTCAAAACCGCCCGTCATAGTAAATTCACGGTTTTTTGGAAGAGTTTAGGGAATTTTATATTTCCCAGCAATGTTTTCTGTTTTAGAAGAAAAGGTTCTGAACTAATCACTTAAAATAAATTGCTAAGAATAGCTGCAGGTGACATACGAAGGTAATGAATAGGTACATTCTTAGTTCATCATTGGCAGTAGACGCACAAAAGAGAACGCGCAGGGTACGTGCTTAGCATTACAAAGTTTAGGGTTGACACTTGACTGACTTCACTTGACCAAATACATCTTGTAGTGAATTCCTATTTTTTTTTGAATTTGTATAGGAATAACCAAAATTTTAGTATTTCTTGCTATTCTTTACAGTAAACTTTTGTTTTTGTGGAAATTGTAATTGTGGTTTCTATATTTTTTTTACAATATGATGTTTACTTATATGACTAAACATCCCGTCCAGTTTTGACCTAAATCGGTTTTAAGCTTAGATATAATCATACAAATTGGAATCTTAACATCAGGATATATATATATATCAAAAATAAAAAATTACAAAGTTCAACCCTATTCCTAAAGCATATCGGCTGTGCGTGTCATGTGCCATATCGGCTGTCCACTCACTTTCCTGCGTTCACGCATGGTATTGCATCGCCTTAATTACAGCGCAGTATAGTAAAGTATGGTGCACAAGCGCAGCTGTGCGCCAAAAAAACTTAAAACTGCAGCAAATCAGATGTCAGATTCAAATGTTTTCAATGTTATTGAATAAGTAGAATTAAAACTTTCATGGGGAAACTGACAACTCAATAGTGTGAATTACTTACATAAAATTATAACACTTTAGATGTTTTAACTTGCCATTTCTAAAGGCCAGGATTATAATTACATTTCAAGAAACGTATTTCCTGAAACATAATCCTGGCAAACATTAAACACTATAAAAAATGTGTTTAGGTACCTAAATAATGAAATGGTCAGTTAACCTTAATTGAAAAACTTAATACTTCATGATAACAGTTTACGAATACAAATACGGATTTATTTCCACGCCTACACTCGGATGTAATATATCAAAACTCGTCTGTCGACAGTATACTACGTCAATATCAGAAAATGTAAACAAATAATTGAAAATGGTAACATAACAAATGGTTTGAGTATCAGTGTCGGTTCCCAATATTTCGTTCGATCAAGTGTAAAAGCGTGTTATTTAGACACAAACGACCTAATCGAATGCCTCCCCGATCGCAGTTGGGATGGACCCTCATTAGGACAATTACCAATTCAACTAATCGAATGATTTCCATTAATCGAATTATAATCATTGCGGATTTGAACTTCAAATGATGTCCAAAGATACAAGCAGATCGCATTAGATATTTCGTATGTAATTTAAATACATTGGTGAATTATAGAAATCGATAGATATAATGAAAATGTAGTTATGAAGATCACCCACAGACTTGAATTCCTCTACAATATTATATAGGTTACTTGACGCCGCAAAAGTCAAAACAAAAAATATTGTACATTTTCGACAAATCCAACACTAAAACAATTAAAATAGTTATAGATCGTTGCTTTTTATTTATCCATTCAATTCAGTAGTAACTTGATAGAAAATCGAACAAACCGATGGAAGCAATCAATCACTAGCGTTGATACAATTAATCGGCAGGTCGAAAGCAGCCCCTGCCGCGTCGGCACCGGCGGTTTTACAACCCTTTGTGACGGAATCACTTTGATCCAGAGATCGGAACACAATCACCAACAGAGGAAGTTCGTAATGAACCAACGATTGTCACCCGCCACGTGCTTGCACTGTGGAATTTCATCATGACATTCATCAATAGTTCCATGAGATTTACATGGTGAAGTTATGTCATATTAAGATTAATATCCATTAAAATTAAGATCAAAAACCAGTTTTAATTACTCCAGTATTCCATCTCAAATAGAATTAACACAAACACAAAAACGTTTATTATTCATTAAAGGGCTATAGGTACATAAAGATCTTAATTAGGTAGGTATATGGGTACAAATGTTGTAAGAAGAGAGGTTAGAATAGACAATTACCTATGTACCATAATGGAACACTGTCCCCCACACTAGGATAACCTGTGTCGTGAGGTCACAGTTCCCAACTCTGGGCATGACTGTCTTCCCCGCAGAGGTGAACTTAAATTAGGTTTGAGATAACAACGGTGTTGTGAACATTAACAATAAAAGGTGCGTTGTCAAAAAAAAAAATTAAGGTACAATTATAATACAATTTGCTTACATATAATTATAATATACAATAGTACACAACAATACAATACAAATACAAAATACAAAATACAAAAACGTTTATTATTCATTGAAGGGCTATAGGTACATAAAGATCTTAATTAGGTAGGTATATGGGTACAAATGTTGTAAGAAGAGAGGTTAGAATAGACAATTACCTATGTACCATAATGGAACACTGTCCCCCACACTAGGATAACCTGTGTCGTGAGGTCACAGTTCCCAACTCTGGGCATGACTGTCTTCCCCGCAGAGGTGAACTTAAATTAGGTTTGAGATAACAACGGTGTTGTGAACATTAACCATAATAGGTACGTTGTAAAAAAAAAAATTAAAGGTACAATTATAATACAATTTGCTTACATATATAATATACAATAGTACACAACAATATAATACAATACAATAAAATGCTGGTAAATTACTAATATTCTAAGTCAATTAAGTGTATGTGTGTGATAAGTTTTTTTTTATTTTATGTATGTGTGCGTATGAACGTGAGAGTGTGTATCTGTGTGTTTGGGTGTGTTTAGAGTCGAGTGTTGGTTGTTTGGGTGGTATGTTGGTGTGATTGTTACAGTGATCAGTCATCTGGTACTTTTAATATTTAAGGTTAACAGCCATTATGAGTCATGGTTTCACTAATGTGTGTCAGTTAAGAGTACTCCAGTTAAGTTCCTGTAAGTAAATTATCATATTACCTATTATGTCGACCAGTTAAGTTATTTTGAGCAAATTCTCAGTTGATTTATAGTCGAGCTGTATTAAATAGTCTGTTAAGGTTTTCTTGCAGGCATTACGATTTAGTTTTAAGATGGGTTTAAGTTTACTAATGCGATTGTATAGAGCTGGGCCTAGTCCTACAAATGACTTCTTTACGTAATCCGTTCGAGATTTTATGTTTTTAAAAATAATGTCTGATCTTCTTTTCTTTGAATTTTCAATTATTATTTCCATGTCAACCTTTGAATGTTGTCGCAATAAGAGAAGTTTTATAAATAGCTGTCTTATAGTAAGAACCTTCGTTTCCTGATACAGACAATGTGTGGGATAGCGCCGTGGTTTAAAATACATGACTTTAAGTAGTGCTCTTTGTGCTATTTCTAAAGGAATCAGGTGGGTGGCGGCAGCTGCACCCCATATTGTAATACAGTAGGTGATGATTGACTGTGCCAGAGCATAATAAACTGTCTGAAGGATGTCCGCTGATAGAATATGTCTTAACTTTTTAAAAATGTATATAAGTTTTCTAGCTCTTCCTGTTAGTGTTTTAATATGTTCACCCCATCGTAAGTGTTTATCAAGATGTATTCCTAAATATTTGATAAATTCAGTGAGTTCGAGTTCGTAATTATCTGATTAGTTTGTATTAGGTGCCATTGTACTGACCACGTGTAGAACGCTGAATGGTAAGCCTTTGTAAAGCTCTTTCAGCTCGGGGACGCTTTTTTACTGTACCAATTTCAATCACGTCCTTGAAAACGTTCTTTGAACTTTTCCGGTCACAAATCAAACGCTTCAAAAATCGTAACTCCAGCTCGCGAGCCATCTCAAATCACTCGTCCCGACTCGAGTCAGGAGCCGAGCGTCCTCGAACGTGCCCGAAGCTCGAATATAGAGCACCAATTACTTACAAAAACGTCCCGCTCGGTGAGTATTAAAGCCACATCTAATTTCCATCTGTATGAAATGAGTGCCACGTCAAATGTTGCCGAGTCATGCATTCTATAATCCCCCCTCTCTCGGCGGGGAACCTCAATCTGTGCTGATTGAAACGTGGCGATGTGCTTAGTGAGCGTTTTGGTTCTTCGCTAGAGTGTAGACTCAGCCAAGTTCACGATCAATTTTATATACCGTAGAACTTAAATAGCTTTTAGAAATGTAAGGAATAGTAATTTAACGTCGCGTTTGGTGAGCATTAATAAGTCAGAGAACAGAAGAAGCTGAACAATGTTGTTTTAGGAACGTTTTTGATACTTACACAAATCAGTTCATTTCAGTTGAAAGCCGCAAAAGAATAAGCCATACGAAATCTTCATTCATGTTACATAATTTCAATTGAGAAAAATGCATACAAATATAACTATGACTCAAATATAACTATGAAATATATCATGAATTTAAAACACTTCTATTTAAAGCTCATACAAGGATCTTGAAATCCACGGAAGAATAAAGTGACGTATAATTTATTCCAACCGCTGAAATAAGGATAAGGATGGACCGATTGGAACCACGAGACACCCCTAATCCTTTGATGGATTCTATCTCAATGGGAGGGAAACGCGGAAAAGTGCACTCGAGAGGGGAAAAAACAAAAAACAATCTTTTCGAGATCGAGCGAAAGTGTTGCCAATCGAATTTGTACAAGTAGAAAATATTGCCCCTCCATTGATAACTCAAAAATGGATAAGATGGTTGTGTGAAAGCACACAAAAATACCTACGTTTATCCCACATTTAGGCGTACCGTAGTCTGGGTTACCAAAAAATTTTAAGCACAAGATTCAAAGTAGTTTTGTTTCACGATTGTAAATCTCAGTAATGTTGATTTCAAAATGCGTCACTGGTCACCAGGCTTGTAATGACGGTTTTTTTTTTTAAATTTTTTAGACGACTTCACTGACAGTTTTACGCTACAGGACCTACAATGCAATTCAAGGAAGCCTACAATAAAAATTCTATAATTTAAATATAATTTTAACAAATAGACGTTTCTATGCAGTCAACGACCTGGGCAGCCAATCGCGACGGCCTCAGCCATCGCCATCCGAGACAAATTGATGTTATTTTCTAGCATTTTTTATGTTTTACTTGTCACGACGCGACGGCGTTGCTCTATCGCACCAAACGTTTCTGTACAGAATATAATTAAAACGGGCACGTTTCAGTCGTAAAAACGAGTGTATCAGTTAAGCAGTCTTGATATACCTACCTAGCTGCTTCTTGAACGTGATCGTTATTGACTAGCTGAGTAGTACCGAAAATAAGCAACAATGGTAGAAACAAACGAACAACGTTTAAATTTGAAGAAAATGTTCCACATATCAAGATGACAAATTAGGAGATAAATTGCGTTAATTGTACTTCCTGTGTAGTAAGGTTTTATTATTTTGTATTTTTTTTTTTAACCTATACCTACTGTCCCACTGCTTGGCAACTGTCTCTCCCATTTCCTTCCATAAATCTCGGTCCTCCGCCACCTCTTGCCAAACTCTCCGGAATGAGTCAAGAACATCACGCCCAGCGTTTCTTGGGCCTTCCCTGACTGCGTCGTCCATCGGGCATCCACTGCGTGACGATCCTGGCCCATCGGTCGACCGATTTTGTAAATAAGTATTATTAATTATTTTCATCTGTACCATAACATCCAAGTTCTCGTAAGTTATCAAAGATAGATCTTACAACGGAACTACACCTAAACTAATAATTTGAAAAGATTCACTATCCTTAAAATTTTTATAATTTACCACCATGGTTCCATACCAAAGACTATGAAATCTATCTTTGTTCCGTAGCCATGTTATACCAATAAGGTACAGCCACTCGACAGTACAATAACTGTTTAACAGCAATAATAACTGTAACGCAGCGAGCGCGGCAGACGTTACGCTTCAAGTTCACTGATCACAGCAGTGCAATAAGCAATACCAGCACGAAGGCGGCTACAACACGCTGTGCCGAGTTAATTCTATTAATGCGCTTAAACGTTTATGCTACGTAAATGCACTTACAATGCTGTTACTTGAGAACACAATATTTCGGGTAAATTCTTACTTAAGGCCTGTTCCCGTCCGAAATTATCTCGTTCGCACATTTCCACATTATTACGGACTAGTGGCCCGCCCCGGCTTCGCACGTGTATAGATGTATAGCCTATGTCACCCAGGGATAGTGTAGCTTCCCAACAGTGAAATATTTTTTCAAATCGGTTCAGTAGTTTCGGTGCCTATTCAATGCAAACAAACAATCAAATCTTTCCTCTTTATAACTCTTTATATAATTTCAGATTTTTCCGTCCTTATTTTTCTGTGACTAATCTTTAGAAGAACCTAAACCAGGTGACATGTGATCTGACAAGTTTTCAGGCGCGTAATTGGTCATGTGTTTCAACATTCAAAGCATTTGTAGTGCGCCAGAAATCACGTAGTCACGTCACTTAGGTTGAAATCGGACCTTAATGTGTCTTGTTTGTAAACAACTTTTATAACACGTGGTCAAATGCCAACTCATAATGTTGAGCTTTTTCCCGCAGCGAAAAGACATTATTTGCTACACTAATTTTAGTTCTGTGACCTTGTTCCTAAAATTAGGTACGATAGCCACAATTAATATTCCGTCTATGTTATAAATAACATCGGAGTAACAATGCTCGAAGCATGACAAGATGCATGTGGTGGAGCGCCGCCAACTTCCCATTTTGTACCTAGAATTAGAGTGACCATTTCTAAGAAATACCTATGAAGGATTGCCCTTGTACCAACAAAAGCAGGCAGGCAACAGCCTTACTTAAAAATGTTAGTTACAGACAGAGTTATCTCTTTCGCATATTTTTAAAGATAAAACTCATAATTTTATCATCAGCCGTATTATTTGATTGTAATTATGTCAGCCGTAGGACGTCCATTGCTGGACATAGGCCTACCCCATCGATCTCGAAAACAGTCGGTTGGAAGCGGAAGATAAAAATCACTGCATTAGAATTAAAAAAATCAGATTGGGCATTATATTTTGAGTAACTTTGCAAATGGTACATAGGAACTAGTGTTGATATTTTATAGGATGGCGAAGAAGATCGAAAAAACTCGAAAAAAATGGGTTTTTTACCATCGCTTCTGCCTATATAATACACTAGCGGTCCGCCCCGGCGCCGCACGGGTATTATATAGCCTATTAAAATAGCCTATATTAATCAGTGATAATGTAGCATTCAAATGTTGAAAGAATTGTTTAAATCGGTCCAGTACTTTTTGAGCCAATTCGTCACAAACATACTTACATACAAATATTTCCTCTTTATAATATTAAGTAACACATATCAAAACAAAAATCATAAAAAAATATCTTAAACCTTTGCAATGTTATTCTAAAAAGAATGCTAAGTTTAAAAAATCTAATTAGTTAATTTTTATCTTTTAAAATGTAAAAAAATCACGAAAGATCTGACCGGTGATCGCAGCATTAAATGAATTGCTTTGTCAAGTTCTAGCTAAAGGAAATTATCAAGCACAAAGACGATACAGAACAATTTTAAGCATTTCTAAGTGAGACAGCGAGTGATAAGTTTTGTAGGAAATTCACATATAATGGTTGACTTTCTAAGGTATTTAAAAGATTAACATCGTTTTAATTTATAGGGGTAAAATTAAGCTTTCTGTTCTTTGACAAAATTACTTGATATTTAGAACGATTGCTAATAAATTGCTTCAAACCTATTCCAGAGTAAGAAGACAAAGACCTACACCGACTGACAAACGTAGCTTTGATGGCAACCCTATGCAGAATTAGCAATTTACCAGGCGGCAAATTTCTGCCGAATAGGAATGAGTCGTTTATTATTTACAAAGACTTGCATTAGCAACGACGACGATTATGACGTGTCTGTGACACCAGCTGTGGTATGATATGGAAGCAAGGAAGCCAGGGTTGATGTATGTAGGTCTGGCTTACATAATTAAACTAACAGTAGACATGCGCCACCGGGCAAGTGTGAAACTATCTTGATTACCTTGAAATACTTATATGTAATTTCTATACCTACCTAATATTTACAAACAGGGTTTGTCAAAAATTTACCCATAGTAAAAGTTTATCATAGTTAAGAATAACCATTAGGTAAATTACTAATTTTCACATCAAATAATAATACAAATAGTTAGCACACCAGTTCCGAAAAACCCTCAGTTGGTTTGCATGCGGTAACTATGGTAAATACCTACATATCAGTGGTATATTTTTTTAGGTATTCCTAAAATAAATAAATAAATATTCGGGACATTTTTGTAAACACGGTCATCTGACGCCAAACTAAGCAAAGCTTGTACTATAATGGCTGCCATAGACTGATATACATAAATATGTAGTTTTAAATACATCCTTAAATAGATATTAACACCCAGATATAGAACAAACACGAATGTTTGTCTAGGTGGGAATCGAACCCACGCCCCAAACTCAGAAGGTGGGATCACTACCAACTGGACCAACGGGCTATCCACGATATAATTCCTAATATTCCTAAATTTTAGGCATTAGGCTTGCGTTTGACCGCCAACCATTTATACCGTATTGGTATAAACTGTAAGTTATTTTATTATATATATAATAATATTATAAAGAGGAAAGATTTGATTGTTTGTTTGTTTATTTGTTTGCATTGAATAGGCTCCGAAACAACTGAGCCGATTTGAAAAATTCTTTCACTGTTGGTTTCACTTACTGCGATCCCCAAGCCGCCTGCCAAGCGTGGGGATTATGGCAACACCCCTCTTTAAGTGGGAGGCCTTTGTCCAGCAGTGGATGTTTGATGGCTGCTGATGTGTGTGTGTGTGTTGGGAAGCTACACTATCCCCGGGTGACATAGGCTATAATCTATAGCCGTGCGAAGCTGGGGCGGACCGCTAGTTTTATTATATAACTAGCTGACCTGACAGACGTTGTCCTGTCTTAGAACTGTCAAACACGCAAAGTTGAAATTGTAAATCTTATATTTTTACACCATAGGTTACATTATTGGAGTTTTAGTAAGGATCCCTATTAAAAAAATATATATAATATAGCCTATGTTACCCGGGGATAGTGTAGCTTCCCAACAGTGAAATAATTTTTCAAATCGGCTCAGTAGTTTCGGAGCCTATTCCATGCAAACAAACAAACAAACAATCAAATCTTTTCTCTTTATAATATGAGTATAGATATAGATAAGTAACATGACATAAGATCCTGATAACAACTAAATGATTCCACTACTAACATAAGGAACATTTTACGGCTACCAAATTGAACAAATAAAGTAGGAAACGGAAAACGATATCTCTCAGTAAGTACTGTGAAAATTCGGCGTCTCAAGTATAAGTTCCCTGCGAATCCCACCGCCGCCGAGCAAACTCACACAACCATCAAAGACAGACATCGTGTTATGAAAACAAGCAACCGAGAACAAACACAAACAAACACGCGAAACAATTGATGAGAATGGGGAGGGTACGCCGACATGTTTCGTATTCATAGCTTTATGAAGAATTTTTTCGTATGTAAACGTCAAGGCGTATCGCGTCTTTTTGCAGCATTCTAACTGAATACATCAAACGCCTCCGACATAATACCGTACGTTGCTGTGGATGTAAGAGTAATTTCTTTGGTAATCTATACTAATAATCTATACTAATATTATAAAGAGGAAAGATTTGATTGTTTGTTTGTTTGCATTGAATAGGCTCCGAAACTACTGAACCGATTTGAAAAATTCTTTCACTACTGGGAAGCTACACTATCCCGGTTACATTATATTTAAAAAAAAAAATGGGGATCCTTTTTAAAACTCCATTAGGGTAACCCAAGGTGTAAAAAAAATTGACTTACACCCGTGCGAAGCTGGGGTGCGTTGCTAGTTATAACTAAATACGAAGTTCTGTCTAATTCCTTTTAGCTCTTTTTATCTTCTTCTAATAGTATAGCATTTGTTTTCCTCACTGGATGTGTAGAAATGAGAGTATGACCATAACGACATGTATATCCTCATGGTCATACTGGTATGACAAACTAGTGTGACCACGAGAAAATGGTGGTTCATTTTAGCACGCTTTAAACAAATATTATTATGTATACGCAAAACTAGAGCAATATTATAACTGCACGATTCTATCTATTGAAAATTCTTGTAGGTAATTATTTGAAAAAAATATGGGCCGAATTGTGAACCTTCCTCCCTTTCGAAGTCGGTTAAAAACTAGACCAGCACTGCAAATTAAAAAGCAATAAACGATACCTACTTACTTTTTCCCGCAAACCCCGATTTACCATTACAAAAAAAACAACTTTCAATATACCTAGTGACTACCTAAATAACGACAAAATGTCGTGACAACCTGTAACCTGCCCATCGTAATTGAATTTCGTCAATATTGCCATAGGGAAATAAGCATTAGTTGCTGGAAATAAAACTCATATCAGCTACACCGCTGGTAACCATTCGATGACACCCCAAACGAGACATTTATCGATAGAGGATGTCGCGTGTCTAACGTCGAGAAATTGCAAATTGCGTTTACTTACTCGATAACGTTACGCGACAAGCACCAACCCTGTCTACTACTGTATTTTTTTCATAACCCTGTTACTTTTTAATCTAACCTGGCCAAAGCGGTAACTTGCCCCAATTTAATGGTCAAAGGGAGTTAACGGCTTAGCAAGTAAACTAATTCGAGGCAGCCATTTTGTAATATGGCGGACATCATAACCTCACTTTATCGAGTCCATTTGGCCGTCGCTACTCTTTTTAATAACGTGCTTTAATTTTATGTCTCTTTATCTCGTGGATTATAGCACTTAATTGTGGTTTTTCGAGCACATGTTCATATTAATTGCATTTTACTTGTACGGTATGTAGGCATGTAACACGCATGGCTTATCATTCTGTTTTTATTAGCAAGTACGTAATTAAAGTGCCTAATTAATTAAAAATCTTAAAGGTGTTACCTCGGCGCTTAATTTTCACACAACTCTGACGCGTCAAAGCTTGAACCTGTTGCCATCTTAATATTAATGTCATTCATTACCTAAACGTTAATATTGAGGTTATACCTTTTTTATAATGGAACTAATAAAAGGAAAAATACTTGTTAATGTACTAGCTGTCGCCTACGACTTCGTAAGCTTAGTCTTTCACATAAACTTTCAACCCTCTTTTACCCCTTTATTTTGCCATTTCGCAAAAATCCTTATTTAGCGGACCTCTACTACATCCTAAAAGGAATCTACTTGCTAAATGTCAGCTTCATAGGTTAAGTTCAGTTTTCGAGATTCCTTGACGAGTCAGTCAGTAAGTGCCAGTATTTCGCTTTTCTTTACTAATATTATAAAGAGGAAAGATTTGATTGTTTGTTTGTTTGCATTGAATAGGCTCTGAAACTACTGAACCGATTTGAAAAATTCTTTCACTGACGGGAAGCTACACTATCCCCGGGTTACATAGGCTATAATCTATACCCGTGCGAAGCTGGGGCGGACCGCTAGTAGATTATATAGATTAAATTTTATTAAGTTTGACGACAAAAAAATATTTAATTACATAATATTCTAATGCCATTGTATCTACGTAGCAACTGTTTATTCAAAGCATCAGGTTACACTCAGGTCAGTCAGGTGAATTAGTCCGCAAAATAAACTGTAAAAATAAAATGCGTAAATAAGGATTAACGTGATTTTATTAGCTACAGGGAGGCAGCCTAATGAATCGTTATATAACCGTTAAAGTCAGCATGTTTCCTATCAATGAGCTGCTAATTAACCAACGTAACTGCTAAATTCACTGTTATCGGTCGGGGTACTTTACGAGCGTTAAATTTAAGT
This sequence comes from Agriopis marginaria, assembly GCA_932305915.1. Lineage (NCBI taxonomy): Eukaryota > Metazoa > Arthropoda > Insecta > Lepidoptera > Geometridae > Agriopis > Agriopis marginaria. The sequence continues at coordinate 8,335,308 of OW029926.1, forward strand.
AACTTTACTGCAATTATCATTCGTTAATTCAATTGAACTGGTTATTTAGCATTTGTAATCAAATTCGAGCTGAAAACAAAATAAATGGTAGCTAGAAGGAATGTTATTTCAGGACTGTTAAATAAAAGAATAAAAAATTTCATTTTATTCAAATCGACTGTAAAATATTCTTGCTTCTGATTAATACGTATAAAAAATTGCACAAGAACTAAGTGTTGAGAGTAGTAAAAAGTTGAGAGGTATAAATTAAACACACGGAGAGGTTCAAAGGCGAGTTGGAACGTCCGCAGCGTATCTCCACAGAAACGCTATAAATTTTTACTAAAACAAACAAGCTCTGAACTAACAAACATCGCGCATGCGCCGCAGCTCGCACATCGTATGAACTTTCCCTATTTAAAACGATATTTTAATACACGCTGTATAAATACGAGTCTCATCATGAAAACGACTGAAAACGTTTACTTTTGGCTACTCACTTTTATTGCAGTGTAGTACCACAATTTAGCAAAGTTTACATACTATTTTTCCTTCAATATTTTTTTCGCGGGCGCTATTTTGATTTCTTGTACCTGATGTCACTAATGACACCTCATATGTCAAAATCCATTAAGCCGTTTAGGTTGGAGAGCGTGCCAAAGAAACCATCCATCCATTCATACATACATATACTCTTTTTTTATGCCATAGGTGGCAATCAAGCAGACGGGTTGCCTGATGGTAAGCAGTCACCATCGCCTATGGATACTTGTAACACCAGAGGCATCACAAATACGTTGCCGACCCTTTAGGAGTCAATTAACTCTACTTTTGATGAACCCCATGTTGTAGCTTCTCGGAAACACCGTAGAAGGTAGTTCATTCCACATTTTGCAGGTATGAGGCAAGAAGGCATCGTGTGAATCGCACAGTATGCGATTTCCACTGATCTATGATGTGTGGATGAGCCTTCAGGCGGTGGCGGCTAGTGCGATGGTAAAACCGCGACGCCGGCATCAGATCAAACAGTTCTTCAGAACACTCCCCGTTGTATATGCGATAAAAGATACAAAGAGAACTCGAAAAACATAACCTTCCTCTTGCGCAGTCGGCTAAAAATAACGCAACGTGTTTTATTTTCAAATCTATATGCTATTCCGCTTTCGGGAAAAGCTTATTGAGATTAAATATATGACTCCTTGAGGTCATACTAACCGACTCTTAACAATCTTCTTTCGGTCAGAAATCAACATCTCTACCAAACTCTTTCACTACTAATCCACCAAGCTCAAAGAGTACCTACTTAATCTCAAAACGGAGACCTGTCAAATCACTTTCTTAAAGGCGTGAATCATAATATCCGTAAAAGATCGACTACAGAAAGAAAAGAAAATTTATTTCGATATTATTTTCATTCGAGAGAAAACATCTCACGCCTCATAAGTTTAAGTCGATAAATCACGATTTTAGACAGCAGCTCGAGGGTAGAGGGTAGGGAAAAAATGAAATCGTCTTTCATCAATTATCGGAAGTTGAAGCTTCCGTCTGCTTTATTTATATTCAAATTCTCTGTGATGGCGCCTCCGACAGTCGCTACGGGTGACAAATTGAATGAGGTATGAAGCATTAATCTTAATAATACTATAGAGAAGTCTTATTCTACAGAATGTCTTAACGTAATTTTAAAACTTTGTTTTCTACCTAAAATAACAAATTGTTTTCGTTTATTAACCTAACCTTCAGCTTGCCCCAGTAGAACATCAAACATTGTACGAATATAAATTGTAAACGACGGCAAAAATAATCGCGTCGACAAATCATGTCTAATAATGACATCTGTCAGCAACTCGCTCTACCATACGAGACCAATCCATGGCGATCCATCACTTCAATTAGGTCATGAAATGACTCAAATTCTATTTCTGTACCAATCGTTGCGACTAGGTCAGTGACAATTGAACATTTTACTTCATAAAATAATTAACTGTCTCTATTTTTATCTTACTCTTGCAGCTATGTTACAGAGGACGAATTTAAAAACATCACTCTTAATTAATTATTTCGCTTTTAGAATTTATGTCTTAATTACCAGTTTCTGAGCAAGTCTTGCCTTTTGTACCTTTATTTTCACTGTAGAAAAATGTTTTATAGAGTTGCAGTTTGAAGACTGAAGGTAACCCAGTCCTGTTATTTTATGTAGATTATTACGTAGATTTTTTAATACATTGATGATTATAATAACTATGTATCATTAGCTCATTACTTTTTAAAAGATCCTAAAATATGTTCCTAATTAACCTAAAGTTAAACTAAGTATACCGTTAAGATATTTCAGTACTTTCATCGTCATCAATAATTCATCATCCACACACCGCTAACTGTAGGTCTTCTCTTCAGTGCACCATCTTTTCCGGCCCTCTGTCAGTGTCCTCCACTGCTTTCCCAATATTGTCCAACCAGTAAGCTGGCGGTCTGCCCGGTGGTCGCTTTCTGTTCCACTACCATTCAATACTACAATATGTTGAAAAAAATAACTTTCTAATCTAATGACAGCGTCTTTTAGTCAACTTAAAATATCATGTTAGCATGAGGTAACTGACAAGGCGGCAATATGACAAGATCGTATAAGACAACACGTTGACGAAGACTCATCAGATTCATTACTGCTGTCATTGTAACTAATCTAAATTCATAGAGCGTGCTGCACTGCATAGCTCCAATAAATGTGGCACTAACCGCAGCAAACTGGTTGGCCTTGAGGCGGGCATGAAACGCCGACACCGCATTAGGTACCTAAGTACCTATTATGTCAGTCAGTACTTCTCTATAGATTCTAGAGATACTAAATGATGAAATAGCGAAGCTCTAACTCTACATAAATTGATTAAGGCGAGTTCCCCGATGCCTCCAATGGCACTAATTTATTAATTAGTTAGAGAGGTCGGTGTAGGTAAGTTTAGTTATTGGATTATATGGTTTATTTGGCTGCTATAAAATAAAAGTATGTTTACTTTTTTTTACGAGCAAACGTCTTTATTACTACAAGCTAACAGTGAACAACTAAACTACCTACTTAGCCTAATTTACAAAAAAAAAAAATAGATTGCTCATCGAACTAAAGTCTATAATCCAAATTTAATGTTCAAGCCTACGCAGTAGCTTTTTGCAGCCAGCACGCTGGCAGCATTTACTATATAAGACGCTTTCTTTTAAGGTTACATTAGTAAATATTGGAAAGATACCTATTAACATTTTGGCATATGGCATAGCAAAAGACAGGCCTATACCCAGCATTGGGATAAGAAAAGCTGTTGATGATGATAATGATGAAGATGATTAACGTTTTGATGTTCATTTGTCACTGATTCATGTGCCTGTTTTACCTACTTAATATTACGGTAGCTAGTATTACGTCAATTTATTAATACGCACAAGACTACTTATTAGGAAAACATAGATTTATCTCCAGATGGAATTACACTATGATCAAATTCATCAACCGACAGCTGCCAGAAAATTATGAAGCTGAAACAACTTTAGTGTTGCAGTATCTATTTACTTTGTACCTTAGTAATGTAACATCGTGGAATGTACGCTATGTTTACAAGTACATTAATATAACATGTGTTTTCAATAGTGTAAAAATCGCACACAAATTCTGAATCCGTAAACCAAACTTGAAATATTAATTTCCGTCATAGCAAGATGCGTAGATGCGTGCCACGTCTCATTTACAAAAAAGCAAAAAAAAAACATAGTGACGTTGACAGCTCGTTGTCTAGCGACATCGATTTGATAGCCTATACAACCTGTCATTCATTTGTTTGTCCTCAGAATAAGAACTAAAGTTGATCGAAGTCTTACGCTAATTAATTATATTATCTATAGAAAACTATCCCTCTAGATTTCGATAACGTCTCTTATTATAATTTATGTTCAGCTACCCGCAAGACGAAAAAATAATAACCGATCCCTATATCCTTGTAAAGGTGAACCCACATAACTTACCTTACAAGTAACATTTAATATTTCCACCTGGGGGAGGGCCAGGGAAGCAGGTGACCCGCCATATGCCTCCCTCTGTGGCAACGACCCCGGCCATATACCGTGCTATTTGTATATCAACAGCTGATCTTTTAATACCCCTTAGGAACGCTATGTTCCGCTTTATTGGCCTCTTTGGCGTTTTAAAACCCGCCAAATGCTAGTCGGGCCCGTGCACTGAGGGTTCCGTATCACCACAAATAATAAAAACTTTTTACTTTTGCTCTAGATTGTGTGTTATAATCATGCCAAGTTTGACGCTTGTACGCATTACCTTTTTTGTATTAGAGAAAACAAATAATTATCAATTTAAAAAAATGTCTACAAAATTAGTAATACGCAATTTCGATTACTTGAATGTCATATTCTTTCCAGTTATTTTGATTTAATAACCAAACTACTCTTCTAATTTTCATAAAATTTATATGGGACAAATCCGAATGTAATGTTTCAAATAAATAAATTTTCCAAATCGGTTTATGAATGACGGAGTTGTGGGGTTTAACGCAAAAATGTAAGTACGGCATACTTACGAATTTTTCACGCACATTAAGAAACTTGCAGCGACCCCATTGAACTAAGTAATAGTCCTCATGCAAAAAGAGCAGCGAAGAGGGCTGCGGGGTGAGTTCAACTAAATAAAATAAAAGCATTAAGCCTGTATTAAGTCTGATGCGTTCGCACCCGTCACGCCACCTTACCATATCCCCCTTGTTTGTCTGGTCTAAGGCCGTAACATTAAATATTCTGTGTACATTTCTACTGACTGTCTAATACGGTTCAAAAGATACAGCCATCAAAAGGTAGGACAGACAGACAGACAGCAAAGGTTTAGTAATAGGCGTAATAGTGGTCAAACGCAAGCCTATTATTAATTTAAAAAAAGGTTGTCCCATTGACACCATTCGGGTACCGAACTCTGAATACGACAAATATCTTCGTGTTCAGTTCAAGCGAGCTTAGTAGACCAACGAATTCAACTAATTATAATCTGTGAAAGTCATTTCAAACCCTACTTTGATACCTAAAATATAAAATCATCATTATAAAAATCAATCATATCATAATAGGTATTTATTTGTTTTCGAGTGTATAAGCAAACGTGGCCAATGTTAATTTACAACGTTCTGATGTAGAGCTGCTGAAAAGCACTGCTGAATGGTTAGCTTTTTAAACACAGTTAGTTTTCGCAAATATGGCCAGCATGAACTGAAATTTTCTATGAAATGAGTAGGTTTCTTAGTGAGTTTCAGTAGTTATAACATAAGATTTAAACTAGGTAATGTTCAATCCAATGTGAAAAGCAATTTTTTTCTTATTAGAAAAATAAACTTACATGAATATCTTGGTTATTTTCACCTAAAACATTTACCACTGGTCGTGTCTCGGGTATTGTGAATATCCATTAAGTGGCGATGACCACTTAACATCATGTCCGCTTATTTTCTACGTATTTTAATAAAAATAATACAGTTTTGGATGGGAAAAAGCTTTTTGCGTTTAGCACACTGACTATAATAATACTAAGCAAGTTGAATACACAAAATCTCATCAAATGTGTAGATCCTCGTAAAATCAGAAGCCGAAAAGTAGGTATTTGATACCGGGCGGTCGCTCGTGGTCATTAATTAATAACTCAGTTTAATCCTCGGCGGCGAGGTTTAACACATCGACCCGGGCTCGAACTTCCGGTCGAATCCCGCGCCTCCGCCCCGAGCACTTCCGGTCAACGAAACTCTGACGGAAGCGCACAAATAACGCGGATTATACCTACTTATTTAGGGGAATATGAAGAAAATGCCCGGCTGTAAAAACATATGATGCTTATTCTAAAGGGCAGCAAAATATTTTCATTTGCTCGTTCAAATAAAGCTCCGCAGTTATGAGGGTTCAGTCGTTTCACAACACACTTTCCTTTAAAGATTATTTGAAGCTGGTGTTATAAAGACGCCTGTTACAGTTTTCGAAAAGATGTAGCCTAAGTGTTATGTTCACACACAAACACAAATCCAAACATAGTAGCAGCATACACGGCTTTATTTTATTATGCTTACTTCGTTTTTAAATCAAAACTATCACAATGAAAAACTTGTGCAATGCAGCATTAAATTAAATTTTAAGAAGTGGATAGCTGAAGAAAAATTTTCGTAGTAAGAGGAAATGCATCCCAGCGGTATTATGAATTACAGTATCTAAGGTTTTACAAGTACAAGTGAGAAAATAGTTTATTTTCACCCAACTCTATTCTAAAATATTTAAACCATGTTGCTTCCTCTGTAACCATCATCACGTTACTTACTCTCTATAACATTTAAGTCCTAACAAACTGCGTGATTTCAGACACTGTTATTACGTAAACACCCATGAAGGGTGCTTTTATTAACCCCCGCACAATCACAAGAAGAAATTCGCCTCGGGCGGAATACTTGTGTACTCCCAACGCACCTTATTTTCATTCTTCATTCATCACGACCTTATTGTAGATTGGAGAGGGTAATGAAGCTGTAGATAACTTTAGTAATAAGTCTTGGTAACTCTCTTACAAATTTAAACATGGGAAATAATAATGGTAAGGGGGTGTAAAGGGCTCATGCAAAAACCACAAAACATAAAAACAAGTACGAGCGCTTCTAAATTAAAATTAATCTTGTAACTTACACCCGGTTTCTGAAAGTCTGATCAACACAAAAATTAACTAACATCTTGTTAAATCTCATGTCAACTGACGTGATTGGTTGAACGAAAAAACAAAGCCACTTGACATAAGTTTTGACAATAGATTAAATTCCGGCTTTTAGTATTCTGACCTAAACTAAAAATAAAGCATATTAAGTTAAAATTCAAATTCAAATTCAAATTCAAAATATTTATTTTGCGGAAACATGGGTAACATGCAGATGGTAATCACATAATTTAAAGAAACACCATGCTCTAGCATCATGGCATGCAAAATTTATAAATACTCTACTATAATTATAATCTAACATCAGAACAATTTATTTTAACAATTTGTCATTTAAAAACTCCGTAATAGAATAGTAAGCCTTGTCAATTAGCAACTTCTTAAGTCTAAATTTGAAAATGTCAATATTACTTATTTCTTTTAAATGTTGCGGTAGTTTATTATAAACAGTCAGTCTCATTACAAACGTGCTATTACTATAGAGAGCAGTTCTGCGGTATGGCTCACGCAGCCTACTGTCATGACGCTTACTAATTAGAGTTTCATACTTGTTTACATTTTTCTTTACAAGTAGGGCTGATTCGTAAATGTATATCGAAGGTAGAGTTAAAAGTTTCAGTTTTCTAAAAAACGGTTTGCAAGAATCTCTTCGTTTCAACCCACACATTGATCGAATACACTTTTTTTGGGCTATAAGAGCGGATTGTTTTTCGGCGGAATTCGCCCAGGCGAGCACCCCATATTTTAGAGTGGAGCCGACAAAGGCGTGATAGGCACTTAATAGCGTCTTCTCATTAGCGACTTTACGTAACATGTATAATGCGTACGAAAACTGGTTAAGTTTTGTGCATACATGCGCAACATGTGTTTTCCATGACAAATTTGAGTCAATGTGAACGCCTAAAAATTTTGTAGTCTGGATTTCGTCAATATGCTTACCATGAAAAGGTCTATTTGCTGTGATAATTTATATGGCAACTCCGCAGTCACTTCACAATACAATACTTGTTTTGTCGCTTGAAAATCCAAGAATCTCGACGATGTTTTCTAAAGTTTATTACATTTCGACGTCGCGCGACTTCTTTCCGGACTATAAAATTAATCAAACTGCGCCAGAAGCGCCGCGCTGCCGTCTTATAACTCAACTAAGCAGGTTAACTATACGCCATTAAACAGCTTTTAACAAATAAAATTCGACGTTGACGAGACAGATATCTATTACGGGGACAAAATGTGGAAGAAACAAAAGCTCCGGTGACATGAAACTTGTAAAAAGTCCGCGAGCAAATTACGTTAAAAGTCGAGTGGGAGCGAAGTCTGTAAGTGAACTTGTTTATTTTTTATTGAGTCGCCGTTTCAGGGACGGCTGGGGACATCAAAGATGCTTTTGTGTTCGCCAAGATGTACCTGCTCAACAATGTCTTGTTTTATCTGCTCTACATTTCAAGGTAAGTACCGTCCGCCTTTGCGCAAGCTTAAAATTGTTAGAAATATCGCATAGTATTGAAATGTAACCTTGTATAAAATATGAAAACGTTATTAATACCACTGCGACGGATATCATTAACAACGAGTAATGACATCATTATAAAAGTGATCCATTTAATGAATTTATGTAAATCAACGAATGATCGTATAGTTTTGATTAACTGCTTATCGATAAAGCGTTATTATTGAGCTTATTTCATTAAAACTTGATAAACATTTTCAATACCATTTGAACAATAGAGAATGAATGCGGTTTTTGAGTAAACCAATTTTTCGCTCACAATATTAATTCGAGAAAGGTCTCGTGAATACCACAATTGAAACAAAAAGGTCCAAAATAAATGTCAAGATAAGCCATTCAAAGCAATAAATACGGAACATTTCAAGTGGACAGTGGGCAAAACTTCTAAATTTCGGTAAGCGTTCGCGGTATACCGCTGACCCAAAGTTGGCAAGGATTACGGGAATTTCAGAGGCGGGCAAAGACAGAGGGAGTCGAGAATACGTAAGCTCTTTTGGACTCAGGCCTACGTCATAAGTGCACACAAAACGAGATAACTAGCTGAGTTCCTTATATATGACTTAAATAATTATATCGACGTGTCCGATAACCTAGATAAATGACATAATAGTTGTAACAACAGATATTAGTTATCAACAGCTAAATTATGCGACCTTTAAAGGTGAACGGCTGCCAACAGATAACAACACTGTAACTAATTCACATTTTGAGTGTTGGTAAAGAATGTACCAAGAACACGTTTAATTGCCTTGAAAGCGAGCAAATATTGTTAGCAAAACAGTTTTAGACAGATTTCACTATAACCGCCAAAAAACTTAATCAAATATGAACAAGACCGCGCCAGGTGACGTAGTGATATCGGGCAGGTGTAGAACAATAGCTGTCATCTCTTTTACTCATACGCCCTCACCCTATGACACCTACCATGACTATCTCGCTTTTCGACATTAATTTTTTTCGTGTCGTTGTAGGTTTTTTGGAGGGTAGATAGGAGATCCGCATTAAGTTGGAGTATAAACAATACAGTTGTGTGACATTTCATTCGTCCGCTGCTGTCATGCATTTAAAAACTGCTTTCGAGTTAGTCCGTACATTGTTGTTTTGCTTCGTTTCAGTTCCGCGCCAGTCGCCACAGTTCTCCGCACTTTCTGAGGACAGGAGTGCTAAATATGTAGGTTGAGACAAAAGTTCTTTCGCTAATTAAATTACTCTCAGTCGGTACTACGTCATTATTCCATATTTTGAAACGAAGCGTGCTGGTTTCGCTATGGACTAGTGCGGTTGCAAAATTGGTAGCAAGGAAACAATGTATTCATTACTATTTAGCAATCTATATACGCAAATGAGTGGTACAAAGATAAACGTATGCGATAAGTTATCACCGGATCAATAAATTGTTTCGACACATCGCTTACGATTCGCACAACGAAATAATACGTGGGTTTAGAAATAATGCCTCGGGCGGATGTTGAAATATTAATTGGCTGTTATAGAGGATAGCACTTGTCTAGTAAATACATGGAAATAGCGTAAAGGTAAGTTTACTTGTAAAAGTAGGAAAATTATATTGAGAATAGAGCTAGAGATCGAAAGAAGGTAGATCAAAATACGAAAATATTCTTATTGAGAGTTGTTACAATTCTAAGTTTAGTCTGCGTTTAATATAGCATTCACTAGTGAATGTTGCACTTACAAATTTAATGGTAATGTCGCGACTGCTCCGCCACTCGTGATTCCCGAGGTACTTATAGTAAAATTGGCATGTTCATAATCTTACAAAGAGTTATATTATTTGTATAGTTAGTAACAAACACTGTCTATGTCTGTCCATGACAACTGCTTCATAACATAAATGTAAGAATTCTAATTGATAAAATAAAGACTTTATAAGCGAAATATCACCAGATAGCTACTTAGAAACAGGTACTTACAAATTATTTTTGACACAGCATATATCACCACTTTCCTTAATATGGCCACGGGACTGGAGGGGACAAAACAACATCAAAGATCTAAAATCTGCTCTTTTAGACCAGGGTCGAAGCCTTCAAAAATGGTAAAAAGTGAAAAAAAATAGTAGTAGGATGAAACCTATTAGAAAAGGAGGGGAATATGATAAAAATGAAAGGAAAAATAAATTACGGGCGATCTGAGTTCGGGAAGTGGGAGGGATCACCTTGTAGTTTTACCGGAAATCAAGATAAACCATTTTTTACCCTTAAAAACTCACCCCCTCCCACTTCCCGAACTCAGATCGCCCGTAATTTATTTTTCCTTTAATTTTTATCATATTCCCCTCCTTTTCTAATGGGTTTCATCCTACTACTATTTTTTTTGGTTTCAAAAATTATTGACCCTGGTCTATTTAGGGTTTTATACTGCAAAAAATATTTCCGTCTGGTTAGATACTTTCATTTTTGAAGACACTTTACTTTTATTTTATTTTTTTGTTAAGCGATGATGCGGTCTACGGTGGAGCACGCTTGCCTAGAAGAAACCGATTCACTCGTGATTTGAAGACACCCAGATTGTAACTATCGGGGAACACACATTCAGGCAGCGAATTCCATAGTAAATAAAAGAATAAGTATGTTTTCTTCATTGATTTAAGTCTCTTGACAAATAAAAGTATCTAACTAGCTGCACGCAAGTGATTCGTCTTATCATTTCAATTAGCAACTTTTAATTTAACACCCAATTAATGAAATGTTCCCGAGGGGTAATAGCGGAGTGGCCATCACCCTGATTATCTCGTGTGGCGGACCCCTGTCACGGTCCGGCCTACCGCTCATTAAACTAATATGGGGACATTTTTCTTCTGGGTTAGTACTCTCTGGGGTTGTAATTTGACAATTTTACTTTCGCGTTGTTTGTAAGATACCTTATTTTTTTTAACGAGAAGCTTTTGGAAGTGCTCTAATGATAAGGGTTTAATTGGTTATTTCTTTTATATATCAATTACTTTATATTTATTGTCATTTGTCATTGCACATTAATTAATTAATTACTGTTTTTTTTTTTCACATTTAACTTTTCTTTTCCAGATTTTAAAATTATAATTATTGATTATTACAGATTAATTACAAATTAGTTTCTAGTATAGCGAAGTTTTTGTTTCCGAATTAATAGATTAATTAGATAGCCCGTTGGTCCAGTTGGTAGTGAACCTGCCTTCTGAGCTTAGGGGCGTGGGTTCGATTCCCACCTAGGACAAACATTTATGTGATGAACATTTGTGTTTGTTCTATATCTGGTTGTTAATATCTATTTAAGTATGTATTTAAAACTATATATGTATGTATATCAGTCTCTGGCAGCCATATCACAAGCTTTGCTTAGTTTGGGGTCAGATGACCGTGTGTGCAAATAAGTCCCGAAAAAAATAATTTATTAATAAAAAAAATACAATTTATGTTAAATTAGCATCATTGACAAAATTCTGTAGAGTAAAACAATTATAATTGATCCCAAATTCCTTATTGTACTAAATGTGACGCTTAAGCGGAAATACGCAACGTGCGGAATACAGAGATCGCTTTTAGCGATAAGGCCACCACTGTGGCACTATCTCTAAAGATTCTTATCTGTAACTTTTAATTCCGATGTGCTCAATAAAGAGTTTCTATTTATCTATCTACACTAGAAATTCGTCAAAGAAGCAGTTTAGAAGATCTACTTCCGCAAAGTAACGCTTGATTCAATCAACTATCTGTATAAACGTTACCAAACATTACGTATCTACATTAATTATGATAATGTACACCTTGAATATCGCTATTGAATTATTATTTTTTTATGTGCTCTACGGCAGTTAGAAAATTTAAGACAAGATAGTCATAGAATTGGAAGTAAAGAAATAAAGGTGTAGAAAATTTTACAAAGTGGTAATCTAGACTTTCACGGAATACATTTTTGACCCGAATTGTACTAACTGTCTGCATATTTGCTAATATCGGCTTGGCAGAAACAAAGTATCAAATTCATTTACATGATTCATACATGAGAAATTTGCTTTCCATCAAAATACTTTGATGTTTACATTAATAAATATTTATGTGTCACTAAACTATGCCAAATGTATTCAAATATGTGTATTTATACAATAAATTAACTACTTTTATTAAATAACATCATGCCAGTTTACAATATTTTTTTTATTTTATGACATGTTACATGGTGAATAAATCTGTCGGACAATGCTTATCTTTCTTTTCTATGGCGGGCAACACCGCGTAATGACGTAAATGTCGTTACGTCACCAGCATATTATATGAGACTGTGATATGAGAGTTTCTGAAATATTGTCTATGGCATAGAGCTAATGGTGTGTTTGCGTGTGGGCTCGCCCTTATACAGGCACGTTTTGTTGCTCATCGTGTGACCGCACCTTTACTTGGTAATGACAAGCTTTGATGGTTATTAAAACTGATGACGTCATTAATTACCACGCGAACAAACTCTTTACAAAATACTATTCGAAGTATGTCGAATATATTACAAAAGTCTGAAGGCACGCGTTGAATTCTTTTCTTTAGCTGAACTCTGTTCTGAATAACAATAAAACATATTTAGTACAGTTTATACATTTAACTATATCACTATGCCATAAAATTAACACATGTTTGTTATCATCAAAACAGTAACGCCATGTGAATAATGACTGTTATAAATCATACGAAAATTATAATTTAAAGAAGCAAGACAAAACATCTCACACCGAGGCAAGAGTAGGCAATATACCTTGTAACGTAATCAACGTTTTGTTTTAACATTGTTTTACAAATAGTGCTAATAACGCTTGAAAACGAAGGCCAAGTGAAGATAGAAATCTATATTGCATTACATAGTGTTTTTTTCACACTATTGTGTCAACTATTCATCGGTTCGTGGCGATTTATGATGGCCGCGACACACAGACGGCAGGTTTGGCAAGCTTTTGATCTGGCGCCAAACTGTACAAGCTTCTTGATTTATTATCATATTTTAGTATGCATATTAAAACTAGTAGGTCGTATATAATATGTGTTTAATTTCTGAGGTTTAATAAGAATTTAGGTAGTAAAAAAAACTAAAGAAATTGACGCAATTTTGTAGATATACCGATAGACAAACACAAATAAACGGCAATAAAACCTAAACATACGACTACCACAAAATAGTTATTTTATCAGTGTTTCTACTATGAATGAACATAAGTTTATTTCATACTTTTTACTACACGGGAATTAATCACGACGATAGTTGCAAATTAAGTGAAAACTACGTCTTTGAATAAGTTCTGAAAATAAGAAAAATTCAATGAAAACCACTATATAGCTTCCACATTTACACGATAACTGTCAAAATTTTAGTTAAACAAAAAATTACCCATGAACAGTTTACTCATTCGCTTTGTTTACTATTATTTTATTCTGTGCCTTGAATATAGATACATTTACACACTATTATTTTATGAATGCTGTCTCAGAATGAAATAAATATTAGTATCCTACTACGTAATCTGTGCGTTTATGTAAAAGGGAAACTTTTGCAGCACTTGCCGCACCGGACGGCTGTATTTCACGGTTGTTAGTTGAGATTCCCAGGGCATTGTTTGAAGCACAATGTTGTTTTCTTGTGCAATATTGCTGAATTCGCGGCGATTGCGCCACTGTGTGGATATGTCCGCTCAAGCCAGCTGTTTGCGCATATTTTTGCATTGTCACATGCAGGTATATTTCTAAAAAGTAATGTTTGACGTCAGCTTAAGCTGAAAACGTGAGTCATAAGCTCATGAGAGTAAATGTTGTATGCAATGTTCAATGTGTGCCGAAGAATTTTGACTAATAATTACCATACTCATTTCTATCATCACTATCATCCACAGGTTTCTTTACCACCATCATCACACCTCTATGATGGGTAGGTATCTCTCGGTCTCTGTCTTAATATACCATTTACCAAAGTCCCATTTTTAAAGACACACTAAATTTATAATTATTTAAAAATCGGAAGATTTTGTTTTATTGCTAATAGAGTGCTTGACCGCCAACTCGCCTGATGTTAAGCAATGATGCGGTCTACGAGCGGAACACGGTTTCCGATTTGAAAAACGATTCACTCGCGACTTGAAGACCACCCAGATTGTAAGCATCAGGGAAAACCCATAATAATAAGGATATAAGTCAAATTTTGCATTACGGACTACAGAATAGGTAGAGTACATAATCTACTACGTTGACTACTACAGTATTGGAATCTACGTATTCCTATTAGTATGCTGAGGTGTGCTGTATCATGTCAAAACTGTTGTTAACCTAAATACTAACAATTCATAAATCCTAATTATCTTTCAAACATAAGTCAAGTCTGAACGGCATTGCGCTCTACCGTTTGAAGAATTCCTCGTAAACTCACCAAGCATTTTAGACTTACAAACAAATAGTTTAAAGAGTGGCTAAAACGCATAAATGCCTGGCGGTCATTGTTTTACGCAGTGGGCGTATTTCATTGTGTTGACTTAAGTGGTCAATGATGATTAATTTCGAGCCTTTCTAAAATAAAAATATAAATACAAGCTAACACTAAATACCTAATCTGGTTAGCCTATTACTCAAAAACAGTGGAATTGCCCTTAGACAGTTGTAAGTCTAAAGACAATTTAAATGCTTAAGTCCACTACCAGCTGATATCATGCTGAATGCGCAATGCTTATGCGTTAAGCTAGAAAAAGGCCAGCATATAAAGTTAATAGTCTGAAGTCTTACGAAATTTGTTATTATTTTTCTCGATACATCCGACAAACTTAAAACCTGCAAATGCCGAATAAAACTTTAATCTGTTGGTTTTTACAGCTAAATAAAAGTTCTTATTGGCTGAATGCAAATGAGCAGTGAAGCCAATAATTTTAGGCCGCCTAAAAGATTCCAGCATGGCCTAAATGTTTGCTGCTTTTTTATGCCATAGATGGCAAGTATAAACAAGCAGACGGACTGCTTTATGGTAAGCAGACGTCGCCTATTACTTGTAACACCAGAGGCATCACAAATACGTTGCCGACCCTTTAAGACTCTATTAACTCTACTTTTGAAGAACCCCATGTTGTAGTTATTCGGAAATGCCGCGGAAGGCAGCAGGTAGGTGCTTACATAAACAGCCGGGATCTTTACCTTACAATTTTATTTCATGTTCGAAACTAAAATCATTACAGTCGCCGCTTCTATCTCGATTTACAAAACTGTACCATAGTACTGCTATGACCGTACTACCATAGTACTACTGTATGTTTTTGTTTTGTTTTGATACAAAACAGCAAACACGTCATAACCAAGTTCAATGTAAAAAGTTTTCTATTCTACGAGTATTTTAATAGTTATTACTCGTGCTGAATCAAATCTTCTATAAAATATGAGCGCAAAACGTGACAAAGAGGAAGCAAACAAAGAGAAGGCAGCGGGTTATTTAATAGGAAAGTGTTTTTATAACAATACGGTAAGGGATAATGGTGTGACTTTTGGATCGACTATTTTGTTCACTGCAAAATGGAAACTGAAACCCCTTATTAATAAAAGCGAAGTAGCCTTGGAGAAGGAATTCAGCGTTTTGTCTTTATCTCTCCTCTTAAAAGACTAATATAACCCTTACCAACAGCTTCATTATTGATGTGAATAACTCCATCTTACCTGAAAATTAAAAACGTAATATTAGAGGAGTTGCATGCGGTATTATTTTGTTTTCAAGTTTAATAAAAATGGTACGATAAATAATTTAAAAAAATGTGATAAACACATTTACCTACATTAAAAAAAACTTATTTAATTACATATTTCCAAAACGAGGGGCGGCACCAAAAAAATCCCCATTTGGCATTCACCACTTAAAATAAAATTTATATATTTTTACTTTTAAAATTGAGATCTACACTAAAACTGTAATTCGACAAAAAATCATGCACTACTTAGTAACTATAAAAGCTAGAGAGGTTCTAGAGAATTAGAGCGGAGGGACAGACAAACGGGCGTATGAACAGACAGACGGATGGACAGAATTAATTATAAGGGTTCCTTGTAGCACTAAGGAACCCTAAAAAGTAAACAATGACCAACCATTTCACAGAAATCTTTTGTGAATTTGGAGAGATTTTCCTTATCGCGAGTACATACGTGTACAAAAATAAGATAACGTTTTCGGGATGGAATTAGACAGCGTCTCGTAAGGATAGGATCGTGATAACCCTACCCACATCATTCTAGTTTACCTACTAGAATCTCATACGTTACAGTGGCCCTATTCCATATTCGATCGCTCACCAATCGTGGACGAATTCGAAATGAGGCAAATAAGCAATTAATACGCTCAAACGGTCGCATTCAGGTTCAATAACGCGATGTGGGAAATTTTAGACGCTCAATCGCACGGACAGTTTAGAATAACTCCATCATGAATAACCGATAATATCTTTACAATGACAATATTTAGTCATTGCGGAAATTGAGTGATTCATTTTTCATAGGTTAATAACATTGATAAACCTGGGTCAAATAAACAGAAGATATCGTACGCCGTATACACGCACTGCGAAAACATGATACATATTAGCTATACATATTTTAGTGGAATGACATGTTTAGTGTTTACGCATCGCTAGGTAACGAGTAACTGAAAGCAAACTGCTGCACCGGCGCGTTTCGGCGGAGTTCTTGAAAAGCCGCGGTCGACAATATAAGTTGGCAATATTATTTCTTGTTTTGATTGGAGAGGTGATAAATCAAGAACTAAGAGAACAATACTTTTTTTTCTCTTTTCAATTCTGAATAATCACACCACTTTTCTCTAAGAACTTACTAGCTGTGCCCCGCGTTTTCACAAACTTGGATATTTCCTCTGTAACCGTACATTTTTCCGGGATAAATAGTTTATTTCTTCCTATGTCACTCCCCGGTTCTCTAACTCTATGCAAAAAATAACATCGCTCTGTTGCTGCTAGAAAGAGGAACAATTAAAAAATAATATTATATATAAAATAATAATAAATAATATTAGTATGATAACTGCTGCCCATAGATTGTGCAGCAGTTATGAAAAATAAACAGACGAATTAATTATGGCGTAATAAGGCACATTTGCACAAACTTTTCATAAAAACTGAGCACAGCAACAGAAGAAAAAAATATTGGCGCAATCTACAAAAACAAAAACAGCTGCAGTGAATAAATTCGAGATAACTATAAAGTTATAAGCGCGTAGTCAGTAAGGCGCCTGCAATTTTATCAACAAAATACATGAGGGATCGCATTTACATAATAAGCCCCCGCCCGCATTCATAGGTAACACGGGCCAACGTTTTCAGATTTCGTTATTATTTTACCTCGCACAATCTGCTCTCAAATTACACCGTGCGGTTAAATTAAATACGTAGATAACAACGAGGCGAATTTAATATCCATCGCATTTCGTGGAAGATAATCGTGTTCAATTAACTTGCACTAATGCGACATTGTGAAACATGATAAAATCCATTGGGTGTATGACCCGAGTTAAATGGATTTGGTTCACATATTGCTGATGCAAGTAAACAATTACAAATGTTAATGCAATTCATTAAAACTTGACTGTGTGGTAATTGAAAACAGACACCGGAAAACGATGCCAATTAGAAAGATCCAACAATGTATTAATCATAATATAAGAGTTTATAAGCTGACTAGGAATTTTGCTGTACTTAATCAATGGTTCATGATTTTACTCTTAAGAGAAGATTTTTCATTTGTAGGGTAGTGACTGGCTACATATAACGTTGTTTATACTAAGCAAAGCAGTAATGCAGAAAATAATTTAATGCTCGGTCATTTAAGGTCCTCAATGCCAATGACTGGCCGGTAAATAGCCTGATGAAAACATAAAATAAAAGCGAGCGGTCTCTGCATGCCGGGAACACAACGTTGGTCGCCGGCCAACTGTCGGCCGAATGTCTGCAGAGCAATATCGTAATGGGCGACGCCGACGCGACGCTACCACTAATCGAAGTGGCAGATTCATTTATAATTGAGCTGCGTATCCAATTGACATTTGCTATCGCGAAATAGCCGGTATGACATTTGGCATGCATACCAAAATATCCAAGTGTAAACGCGGCAATAAAACTATTTCAATTAAACTTTTATTAGAACAATCTTATCGACTACATAATATACCTATGTAATTAGGTTAATTACAAAAGTAATTAATCGCGTTACCTGTTGTATGACATTTAAACTATCACGGTTGTTCATAACAGTTATATTATTATTAACGGGATATTAACTTATTTACCGTGATAGTTTGTGGGTGGAGCTCCCGATATTTCAGCGCAGTTGCACGCAGTTGAGTTCTATTGATAATCGTAGCAAAAGACTAAAAAAGTTACAGACCGTTTTGTATGCACCTAACTTTTTTTGCAACCTTTTGCATTCTTCAGTCTTCCCGTGAACATGGAGCATGTAGCTGCGCTATCCACATCCCTGTCACGGTATATATCCAGGTAATAACAATTTACCTGTTATAACATATTTTTTGGTTGAGTGACGACAAACGATGGTATGAAGAATAAGGAATAAAAATTAAATCACTTTAGACTTTCGGATAATCCATACGAATTTCTGAGACATTACCTTTATACCAAGCTGACCACGCATAAATACGTCATCAATATAAACACTCCCAAGTGTAGTTTTGATCGACCTGTCTTTGACAGGCGTACCATTTTGGGGTACACCCAGACAGAAACATGGTGCGAGCCTAGCATTGATCATACAAAATAAGGATCCAAAACGCAATTATAGTTACGTACTACGAATGTTAATGCACGCCGAACGCTCTACACATGCGAACAGGGTTGTCAACCGTGACTTTTTAACCATGTGTAAATACAAACTACCAAGGATCTTATACCTAATTGAATTGCGCAATACGATTAATGTCAGGACTCTTGGAAGAAACTCCACAACAAGTCTCCAATACCACAACACCTGGCGAAATAGTGGTATAACAGCTAAGTGAGGTATCCAAATCTATGAGCTCGGTGGATTTGTGTAGGCTGGCAGCGGCAAATGCACAACATACCTTAAGCGGGATTTCGATGCAGGTCTTATCACCCCCACTTTGAATTAAAATTAGATTGGATTGCGCATTTAAAAAGTAGACTTTTATAAGGAATCATATCAACGGCATATTAAATATATTAAAATAATATACAGAAATACCAGAGAAAACTAGTCAAAATTAGATAGCAAATCTAGGATCTTTCTGTCCCTTTTTGACAGGCATTGCCAATATAATAATGGCCGAATACGTTGTCAAGCAACGTCATTGTTATGAGCATGTATATTTCTTAAGATTTTCTGAAAGAAAGAGTATTGTCCGGTCATCCGACTCAAATTTGATTTCACGTGCAAATTCTAGCTTAGGTTTATGTTGCAAATTACACGTAAGTGAGGACATTAGGACATAAGATAAAAGTTAACATTAAAAAAAAACAAAAAAAAACGATATCGACCAATAAAATTGTTAATGTCAATATAACGTGAATCATTCCTTTTAACCCTACGACATTTACGTCACGTGCGCCGTTTCAACCCTGCTTTCTTAAAATGTCTGAAAGTTTTAGAAAACACTAATCTGTTTAAAAGCAACCCTAGTTCCAAGATTATGGTCATAGAACGTGGCAGTAGGGTAATAAATCATAGGACCTTTTGCGGTGTGCCATCCGTGTTCACACACGTCTACAACGTGCTTACCGTGTAATGGTTTGGAGATGTTACCACGACGTCACCAAACCTATGCTCTTGCTTGTCCTGCTATATTATGCGAGTTACCCTTCTGCTCCATATGTCTATGAAGGCTTTTCGAAGATCAGAATACTCATGTTTTGCTTTCTGGTGATTCATGGTGGTGTGTTTGTATAATCTCTTCTCTATCTCTATTTCTACATAGTATAAATTGAAGTCGCTTTCCGCGTCTGTCTGTCTGTCTGTATGGCCGCTAACTCCTCCTAAACCACGCAACGGATTTTGATGCGGTTTTCACCATCAGTTAGATACATTTTCAAGGAAGGTTTATATAAATAACTAACGACCCGCCCCGGCTTCGCACGTAAATTATACCCGTGCGAAGCCGGGCGGGCGGGTCGCTAGTTTTGTATAAAATTGTGTTTTTGTATAATTGTTAGGCTGGTAGATCATGGTTTCTCAATTTAAGGTTCGTGGTAAACTTGCTGCTGGAGGTGTTTGTTGGTCTATGGTGAAGGCAAAATAGTAATAAATGACACGAGAAATTGTCTGAAAACCACTGTTGTATATTTAGATTAATTATAGCTATGTGCCTACATTTCATAAGACATCAAGAGACAAAGGACATAAATCACAAATTGAACTACCAAGAAATCGTTTCACAAAACGTTGAAATGTACATTCGCTTTTGATTTTCCAATAGCAACTCTTTGACGTGTGCAAGGAAATGGAAGTAGCATTGCTTTAACCTTCAGAGACGTTTATAGATGGAAAGTTTTTCTCACAAAAATAATGCGAGACGTGAAACTATATTTTGATGTGCAACAAATCGAGATATTGGACTCGATGTAAAAGTAAACAGGAAAAATTTGTTTCTCTGATTAGAATATTATTATATGATAAAAATAAATTCTAATCAGATCCAGGTTCGACCCGCGTTGGCGATGATTTCTTCAAACCACCTTGCTGCTGGACGACCAAAGCTCCACTTACCTCACTTATTATATTATGCTTATGATCGAAGCAGATAGCAAGAGAGAGACCTGTACACTTAGAAGTGGGATTAGAAACGCTGTGTATGATGATGACAATGAAAGTAAATAAAAGATTTCCTACCAGAATTACTTTATTACAAACACGTCTATGAATCACTGTTTTAAACTATCACGGTTGTTCACTAAAGTTATATGATTATTTACGGGATATTTACCGTGGTAAGATTGTGAAATGAGCTCCCAATATCAAATAAAAAATATAAAAAATAATATAGGGAGCTCATTCCACAACCTTACCACGGTAAATATCCCGTAAATAATCATTTAACTTTACGTCCATGAATTTTATTTGTTTTTCGAAGTAGCAATAATCTACTATAGTAGGTGGGATTAATTAACCATAAATGGGAACGATGACGACTATCAAGACCACATAAACCCGATACAGGTACAGATGACAAATACTTCGTAATAGAACCGAGGCTAGTAATAGAACAATTAAAATGCTAGATGCATAGTGTCTGATCAACCGATGACTGCAATGAGGTCATGCCTATTGTGATTATTTACTCTTGATAATTGCATTATACAAGATAGAAATGTGTAAACGTATACTATAGTATCGATTAATAAAATTATTGCGTAAAGATATCACGAGTACCACGATCATAGAGATAAATATCAAGAGAGGGTGATCCAAAGATTGCGTCCAAATATGTTCAGTACTTGGAAATTGTGCGTTTTATTTTGAAATTGTAAGTAAATAGCGGTTCTACGAGCGATGTGGCCGGCCATTGCCAGTTCAACTTACATATTTTAATAGCTACGAGTATGTCGGTGACTTCGGTTCTTTGGCGAATATCCACGTTCCGGATTCTATCGCGCAAAGAAACTCCATTCCATAATTTCATATATTTTTTCCATTTAATAATAGGCTTGCGTTTGACCGCCAACTCACCTGATGTTAAGCGATGTTGCGGTCTACGATGGAGCACAATTGGTCTCAATTTCCCGCTATGTAACTCTGAGTTTTTCCAAAAGGCCAGAAGTTACGAACCACGTTTCAGTACCATAATATGTGGTCACTGGCAGCACACACTTGTTCAAGAGCTTGTCTTTAGTTGCTGTGGTATTTTTCTTATTCATTTCATATCTTCCGTAGCAACTAGAATTTTCGTGAAGTATATCAGGCCCTGTCCACTAAACCGTTACATTTTATACGTGCAGCTGTTCTGATCATTTTAATTTGTTTATTGCACGTGTTGAGATGATTATAACTCATAATTGCTCAACTTTAGTAATAAACTCGTAGGGATGTTGTTATGAGTGTATGATGACACGTTCATTTTATAATAAGCGATTCTTGAATCATCTGTTGCAATGTACACCGTGATTATTCAACGCGTTGGTGTTTGAATGAGGCGGGCGACTTAACAATATCGTTATTAAAATTAAGGGCCTAACTTTGCCATTCCACAATCAAGGACATGCACAAAAAAAAATTGGAACGAATTCATTTAATCGCATTTTTTTGTAAATTGATTTAATTTATATTTTCATATTCAGTTAACGGCATGCTCTGTACTATGTGAAACTATTTGTTACAAAAAGGAAATAAATAACATATTTTTCCGGTTTTGACGGGTCAAAGTTGTATTACAATTAACCACAGATTTGCCACGCTGATTATCCACAAAAAATATTTTGTATTGTATTAATATATCAATGTATTAACGTTTTGTTATTAGAATATTACAAAATGAACAATACGAATATTAAAACAAAATGAATATTAAAAAAGACTAGAAACTAAAACTTAAAATAACTAAAAATATATAATTATTTATTACTAACTTAACCTAAAAAAAGGTTAGGTATCATGTACCTACGCTCAGAAGCATTTAACTATTTCAATTATGCAATATCGAGCCATTTGAATTAATAGGGCTCGGCATAACGGAATGCACGGGACCTGCGGAGAAATGAAATTATTATCACGTTCCATGCTTATATCCAGCTTAATATCGGTATTCAAGTTAGGACAGGTATCGGGTACGTGACACGACGCCAGCTCGGAGGATTCTCTCCGAACAAGAAGGTCCCCAAAATATAATAAATCAAAAACTGTTACTTTATGGGGCCCGGGAATATTGGACAATTCGTTTCGGAACGTATGTGGAATTGATGACGAAGAAATCTTATAAACTAAATCGAGATTCATAATTTGAGTAATATACTTTTTACAAGCTTTTATTTAACTTGCAATGTATGTATGTAACTATATTTGTTCGGGTAGAATCTTGCAACTCAATTTTGAAGCAGATATCTTCAACCGATTGAACTGAAATTTGGCATACATACTTATGTAAGTTCGGTGACAATACAATACTTTGGTACCACCGAGCTGGTCTGATGGTGGAAACAGAAGGCGGCCATAGGAACTCCTAAACAAAACAACGTAATCCCGTCGAGTTCCGTTCCGTCGAGGTTCGTTGGATTTGTCTTCCCAAGCATTTTGGTGATAATAAATTCTATTCTAGATGATAAATTCAATATGGTTGACGCCACAAGATGGCGGACAAAATGTTCTTATCTACCATCATGATATGGATATCAAATGAAAGGGTTTGCTGAGAAGAATACGAAAAAGCTTGTTTTTTAAATGTATTTTTTAATAAATAACGTTTGTTACTTTTAGTACGAGTGCCACAGACTCCCAAAGAGTACAAGGCTCCACAGGTCTCTCGAAGGTCGTGTAATTTTTACACTTTTCATACAAATTATTATAATTGCTTATTTAAATGTTAGTAGGCATATAGCAGCACAAATTTCCGACATGATTATAGGAACCCACAGCTTTTATTTAGTTAATAAAACATATCGGAAAGTCTTATTGCTAATTAAAATATGTTTATTTTCATCAAAATCGGACGCGTTGTCTTCGAAAATGCTAGCTAGTACAATTGTATATGTAGCCAACCAACAAACATACAAAAAATATTTCTTAACTTAGTCTTTTGTTATTATTACACATTGAATTTAAAATCATTATTGATACTTGTAAATAATTTAATAAAAGTGACTACCACTGTACCAGTGTAGTAAAAATACACGCGACAAAATTCGTTTTTTTTTTTTAATTTCAGTACTTGTATATATACATATATACCTTCACTCGAAAAATCCCCTTCTTGGGCAGTCGGGAAAAAATGACCCAACTTTGGGACAGTCGTTAAAGTGGTACACACGAGTATATTATGTACATACAAAAATAACGCAAATTACATGCGCAGTTGGGAAAACAAAAAGTTAACAAGATAATCCTAATAGGCTTTCCTTTCCCGCCAATCCTTGGGGAGAAAAAGCCTTTTGCTTATTTTTGAAATCCTGTTATTTTTCTCTGCAGTGCTGTTGGTTGCTCAACATTCAGAAATATAATTATGTTAACTTACGACAGTTACCATTACTTGAACTATTCTAGTTAGATTCTAGTTAGCCATAAGTAGAACGATTAATTTGCATTTTTTTAAAGCCCAATGTATTATGCATACGTGCACAGCTTGCGCTAAAGCAGCAAGCAGGCCTTCAATATAATTTGTGAGATATGTTTTTTTTAAACAATAAATACCTATATAAAAATATATTGTACACGAAGGAACGGAGAATATATTAAACTAGTAGGCCGCCCCTGCTTCGCACGGGCGAAGCCGGGATATATAGCCTATGTCAACCGGGGATAGTGCAGCATCCCAACAGTGAAAGAATTTTTCAAATCGGTTCAGTAGTTTCGGAGCCTATTCAATGCAAACAAACAAACAAACAATCAAATCTTTCCTCTTTATAATATTAGTATAAAAGTATAGATAAGCGTTTGGGTCAAAAGGTTTTAAATTAAAAAAACGGGATTTTTGAACACACGGTCATCTAAGCCCAAAATAAGCAAAGCTTGTGTGTGTTATTTTTTTCTCTCTAAAACGGCTGAACCGATTTGAATGCATATTTATTCTTTGAAAAAAAAATAACTTTGTTGCGTTGGGTTTTACCCATGTTTAACCAAAATTTATCCGGTCATTTAAAAATCGTAAGCTCATTTCGGAATCAGTTATACTTATTTTAATTTAAAAGTTCACTTGTTGTTAAAATCAATGAAATTCACTAATTATTTCATCGGTTTTCGATTTTTAACTCTCATTGTAATATGTTCAGATTTACTTGACGCTTACACAATTGAATCGCCGACATTACAAAAGTCTGTCAACTGTAACTGAACCGAAAGTTTGTTCACCCTCCGATTTCTCCATCAACACTAGCACGTTAACCACTGAGCCGTGTCTTCTATTACAAACCAAACTGCCCGATAGCTCGACAGACGCGATCAGCTTGTGTACCAACGTAATTTCATCGCTGAGTTTAATTTGTTTACTACTACTTGCTTTTAAAGCACCCAGGCTTTTCATGCCGTCAGCTTTGCGAACACTCTTTACGACCAAATCCTTTCAAGTTTTCACGGTTGGTTGACCCCGATGTTGCCCCAAAGGGAAGAAGCTGTTCATGTACTGATCGACGTCGACAAGTATATATCATTAACATTTATTTTTTACTCTTTGTAAGTAGTAAGCACATGCAATCGACCTTTGACTTTGTCGCTTACCATTTGCTAATAATCAGAGTTAAGCTCTCTTTTTAATGCAGTGTATCAATTATAAGCTATGTCCGTATTTGCGAATGTTTCCACACTCATCAAGGTAGAGCCACACAGTCGGCACTGAACCGTGTCTGTATTACAATTACTGGCAAACCCTTTCATAGTTTTCACGGCTGATCGGGCGCCGGTGTTGTTCGGAAGCGGATGATTCCATTCGCCCCGAGCACACCCTGTTGAAGCCAGCGGACCGCGAACCATTCGCTTGCGTTAGTTATGTCGTAATGATTCACTCAAATCCGGTAAATACTGATATACACATAGTTTTGTACATGACTGCTTTTTTAATAAGAGATTTATTTCAGTTGACCAATTGGTCAACTAGTGACGTCTGGTTAGTGGAGTGGCTGGTGTAGCATGGTGCATGGTGTAGCATAACTAGTGTCAGAGGTCAGAGGTATGAGATGTAGGCCTCTATCAGGGTGCGTTTTGTTACTATCTTACGAAACTTTATTTAGATAGAAAATTAAATTGCTAGACTCTAATAAATAAACTTATTACTGACTAAGCAGTGTTAGAATTGTGATTTATCAACGTGGTTAATATCTTTAGAAACAATTATCTAATAAATTATAAAATGTTCCCGGAGACATAAGATTGACAACTAAACAAACATTGTCAAAAACAGAAAGTTTTTTTAAATTGTATAATAACTTGCGTTTGACCGTCACCTTGCCTGTTTTTAAGCTACAGTGGAGTACGCTGATTCACTCGCAACTTGAAGGCAATGTTACTATCGGGGAACACCCATTCTGGCAGCGTATTCAACAGTCTAGCGGTTTGTTCGACTGCGGATCGTTTAACGAGAGTAGAATCAGCGCTATGTACAGGTTTTCGGAATATCAATCATGAAACGGTGTCGCCTTTTCGTGCCCGCTCAATCCGTCCGAAAAAGAAATAGGCAGGAAGGAAATAGATCATGCAGATCCAATGCACACTCTCCAAAATGTCCAAAAAGTCCAAGTCAATAAAGAAAAATTCTCAATAGCTGACATCCATATCATATGCACGAGTATCCATCACCGAGCGTAATCACGCGTCGATTTCCGCACCTCAGCCCCTTTATTGGAGCGGGACAATATGCATGACCTAGTACCGGACGGTTTAATATTCAAGAGCCGCGCGTCCGCGGCGCACGCCCCGATGTAATAAAAGCACGCTCCGACGCTTAACGAGCCAGCCGATGAGCTCC
Organism: Agriopis marginaria; assembly: GCA_932305915.1. Taxonomy (NCBI): domain Eukaryota; kingdom Metazoa; phylum Arthropoda; class Insecta; order Lepidoptera; family Geometridae; genus Agriopis; species Agriopis marginaria. The sequence goes on from OW029926.1 coordinate 8,362,157, forward strand.
TTCGTATTTCAAACAAGGCGACGCAGTACGTGATTCTAACTGGAGGACTTTATTTTGTGCACTAACTAGGAGATTCTGATGGGAAGCATTACATTACGAACGCATCACGCATATCTGTATCCACTAAAGCTATAGGCTTAAGAAAGCATATAGCTGATTACCAACAGAATTGTGCGGATTACATAGAACTTTTTTCTCGTAGCAGTAAATTGTGTTCACTTCTGTTGGTCAACATCTCGCCGCTACGCTCATCTCAGTATTCTTGGATGAACTTTAAACTAGTATGGCAAGCCAAAGCTGTGTTTCTTCGTACTTTTAATAAACACGCCGTGGTACGTGACGACGAAAACTTAACCTCAAGTTTCTAGTATGCCAACGCTGTTAAATCAAAGTGCACACGCACAACAAGTTTATGTATTTAAAAAGTTAAAATCCGATACTGTTATTTCAGCGCATCATATTTTGCTAAATATTGTCTTTACTTTAATTTTAAAGGACCTATTGAATGATACACAAATAAATTTTTAGATGAGTTGATTGAAGCCTTTAGGTTGTCTAAGTGGGAACATACATACTCTTTACTCAATACCCTATTTACGTCATCGAGTAGAATACAGCTGCAATTCGGCTGCCATCGTGATTTAAATAATGAAAACATACCTTAGCTATAGAGTAATTTCCCATACAATAATAAGCTGTTGGTCTAATGAAAAATGAAACTACAGAAGGCTACTTTCTAAAGTAGCTCTTGTAAAATGCACCCCAATTTAATTACAATATAGCCTAATATCAGCTTAATAAGTAATTTAATTATTCTAACATTAACTGCAACGTATGTCCACTATAGTCGGAGTGACCGGCTTAATCTTACGTGAGTAATTCCCGTGTAATATAAATAAAATGTACCACGTATGAATTTAATAAATGAAAAATACGTTCAATAACAAATTTGTTATTGTCTCTATTAAGGAGAACATACAATAACTACAAGGTTAAAATGACAATTTACTTATCTCATCCCGAAAACGATGAATCACATAGATACAACCATCAATTCACAAAGCTTTAAATAACAGAAAAACTGTGTTACCATTAAAACAAATAAAATTATTCAAGTAGGGAAATCTTGTTCAAAAAATTTACTTTCCGTTTCGATTAAACAATGGACTACTAACTTTGAAGATTCTAAACGTGATCAACATTTCAAGTATTGGCCAAATTATGTTTCATTGTTGAGCTAATTTTGATCTTTAGAATTCAAATCTACTTTGACGATTCATTAGAATATTACTTGTATTTAATTAAAATGCTTTCATATGATTTTTCTGTAATCATATTACAAATAGGAAAATTAGTACAGAATTTGACTTGCAACCTTCTTTGAAGAGTCTGTAATCCATTGGAAATAGGTAAACACTTTTTCGACATCGATAAATGAGGTTGAGAACTATCAAAGTGGCCCTAGCATTTATCATACTAATATTATAAATGCGAAAGTGTGTTTTTTGTAAGTTGTTTGTTCCTCTTTCAAGCAGCACAAGAGCAATGGATTGGCGTATATTTTTTTAAATAAGTTATAATATATAACATATAATATATACGTTATTATACAATAACATATAAGTTATTATATAAAATACTAGCGGTCCGACCCAGCTTCGCACGGGTATAGATTATAGCCTATGTCACCCGGGGATAGTGTAGCTTCCCAACAGTGAAAGAATTTTTCAAATCGGTTCAGTAGTTTCGGAGCCTATTCAATGCAAACAAACAAACAAACAATCAAATCTTTCCACTTTATAATATTAGTATAGATAATATAATATATACATTATAATATATACTTAATATAAGTTGAATCGGAACTTGGTTAGTGGCTTATTTCATTAAACGCCGTAAAAATCGCGGTTTTTCGAGCTTCTGTCCAAAAATTGCATGTAGACGGCCCGCACATTGTAGTACCTACACATGATTGACATAGGGTATTTTTTACCTAGGAAAATTTACGGTTCGTGAAGCTATTTCCCGTAGCTTTTGATATAGTATATTCTCATAAAATGACATTTGTCAACTTTACACTATGGCATTTGATCGTTTCCAGTGCCAGCGCCATTTGTGAAAATTCAACCAACCCCGTTTATTGATGTACATTTTCTACATATGAAAGTGTCGCCAGTTTTTCTGTAAAGTCGAAATAAATACGTTGAAGCCCTATATAGTAGCGGTTCCTTCGAATCGAGTAAACCGTGGTGGAGTCGCCCACTCCGCGCCACTATGTCTGCCAAGTGTCTGCCCTGACTAGCAATGCATCCAAGTACGATTGCACCGTAATCCAGAATGCAAGATGAAAATCGTCGCCGCATTGTATAGAAAATCGAACGGCAGCGTCGCAAGAAGGCCCTTTGTGGGCAATCAATGGCCCAATAAATGTTGGTAACTTTCTTTGCCGAAAGTAGTCGGACATTTCTTTTTTACATTTTTATACTTGTATTCGTATGTTTGTTAAAACAGTAAAGAATTAAAAATTTAAAGCTTTTTCTGTAGTACAAGTCAGATGTATTTACTACTTACGATAGTTTTTTTTTTTGCTAATCTTTATTTTTAAATTGCCAGTCACAAGTGCAACCAGCAAATACACCTTTATTTTAACGTTTAAAAGTATGAAATACTCATGCAGAGGTACTATATTGTTTACATGGAACCTTATGTAGCTCTAAACTACTTTTTGTTTACAGACCGTTTGCCACGGAGTGATTTGCCATAGGTGGCACACTAGTTATCTAGATCACGTATTTGCGAAACCTATGAAATCCTTTTTATTTATATTACACGGGAATTACTCACGTAAGATTAAGCTGGTTACTCCGACTATAGTGCAAAGCGAGACGCAGCCGCGCATTCACCTTGAAAAAGACCGTCTAATGCGGTTGAAACTATAGTCGGAGTAACCGGCTTAATCTTACGTGAGTAATTCCCGTGTAATATAAATAAAATGTGTGAAAACCACGTCAGTTTCTATGAAATCCTCTCCTTCTTGAGGTTGTTAAAAGATCGCTCTTAGCTTCTTGTCCCGTATTTGTAATTTCTGGAGTAAACAATAGTAAAGTAAAAGTTTATTGTATAAACCGTGTACAATGAATGAACAAAGCTTAGTTTCAACAGCCTGTCCGGACGTGCAACATTTTAGTATTAAAATAGGTAGGTACATATTATAACTATTTAACCTTTATATCCGTATTTACATACAATGAGTTTATCTATCTATAAAGGAGTAGATATGTAACGAATAAGGTGCAATCCAATCACCCAATAACGATATCGACTACAGTCCATACAATCCTAGACTGCATACACCATTGTGTTCGGAAATCGAACTTTAATGCCGTAAAACGAAATAGAACTCCACGCCGCGAGACGAAAGGTCCTTTTGTGCGCAATCAATGGGCGCTCGATTGCTGATAACTTTCTTTGCTAAAACTTTGAGTTGCGAATTGCTGAGTTTCTCTATGCCCTTCGAAAAGTACAAATGGGTATCAGTATCACCGTTGAGTTATTTTTTATAGGATAAGTAAGTGCTCTACATCGAGAACTTGTTGTAAGTATTTATTGTGTGAGCTCATAGTTTGTATTCGATTTCAATTATATTTCCATTTATTAACCTATTTCAGGAGCGGTTCTCTATTCGATCCGTATATTTACAAGCTTTTTATTTGCTTTGTTAGTGTGGGTCAAATCTTGCAACTGAATTTTAAAACCGTTATCGCCAACTGAATGAACTGAAATTTTGCATACACGTTTAGTTTGGACGACAATACATGGTTAACTAAGTGTCGTCATTCTAAAGCCAATATGGCGGACTCTCAAAAATGCCGCACCAGTTATTTTCATGCACACTCATGATATGGATATCAAATGAAAGGGTTTGCTTAGAAGAATACGAAAAATAAAATAACGTCACAAAAATTCAACACAGCGGACGCCTAAAATCTTGTATTTAAAAGTTTTTTTATTTTCACTTATTACTCCGAAATGTGTGTACCAATTTAGGAGTTTTTTGTTAGATATGTAGAGGAAGCTCTCGAAGTGACCCCACAAAAAAATTCAGTAACTCTAAACACAGTAGTTTTTGAATCAGCTCTAAAAATACAAATAATTTTGTACGTGTGACTGTTGATTTGACAATATCAATAATTTCTTCGAGCGCTTACTAATTTTGAAGTTGGGTTTTTGTATTGATAATGATGTCTCAAAAACCTACTTATCATAGAAATCGAAAAATAGAAATAAACTAGAATAGAAACTAAAAAACTGTTAATGAAAAAAAATTGGCGATAGATATTAATATCAAATAAAGGCACTTTTCATAAGAATTGCTCTTTTAAAGTTTAAAAAGGCGTATTCTTCTAATAACGCAATTTGTCAAGCTCTGCATCGCAATACGGGGGAATTAATACATCGCTAGGTTTCATACTGCCCCGGGATATGTCCAGTCTGGCCCGTCGCCAACGCTTGCACAATGCACAATAAATACCTAGTACTAGCACCACTCTTAATTACTTAGCTGCCGTTAAGTGCTGCCTATCTGCATAATCGTATTTGTTTTGAACTGTTTTGTCTTGTCAAACTTATTACATTAGTTTAAATAAGAGCTTTACAGTTTTCACTTTATGGCGCCAACGTGAAAAAAGATGTCACTCACCACTTTGTATTATTTTCCTAAACTTGTGTATTTTCGAGTGTTAATATGAAACAATGGTGGATTATTATTTATTTAGTGTATATAAACGTGCTCGAGTGAAGGCGAGTGATATAACGAGGCGAAACATGTATTTTCATGTAGTTTCCAAAACCTCATAGAAGCATCTTGTAAAGCCTTTACCACTTTACTAGGGCATGAGTTTGTCTCGCCTGTGACTTACTTTGCTTGACTCTGACTGTGACTAAGACTTCTTTGACAATATCCAATGAAACTTATTTAAATAAAGACTTGCGACGCCAAAATCCTTACAAGAATAAAGAATGAGTTTAGAGTTTGATGAAGAATAAAGAATTTTAAAAACCACCCAAGTGTTAGTCGGACTCAGGAACTGAGGGTTCTGTACTACCACGGCTTCCACCATATAAAATAAATAAACATAATATAAAAAAAAATAAAAAAATCGCTGCGATTTCTCAAACAAACAAACTCTATTTTAAGGGCAAAAACTGCTCAAATTGTTAGTTACCTACTAAAGTACAAAAAGTACGCCCAGTCATTGTCACGCCCAGACGGTCACCCATCCAATTACCGATCACGCCCGACGTTGTGATCGTATGAGAACCGGTGGACAACAAAAATTTGTCACCGACTCGCACTTGGCCAGTATTTATTATTTGTTGTTTTACTTTAGAGTGTATACTATAATCATGACAAGTTTGACGCTGTACGTATGACCTTTTTTACACTAGAGCAAATACAATAATACGTTTAAAAAACGTTTGTTGTATGGTGTGCTGGCCCTTTAGTTTTTACTTTTAAACTGTTTTTATTATTTCTTAGTTAATCTGCCGTAATATTACATATTCTGTGAAAATTTCAACTGTCTATTTCGGTTTGAAAGATCCGACAGCCGTTAAAAGGTAAAACGGATGGACAGACATAAAGTGTAGGCTTAGTAATATCGTCCCTTTTTCACCCGTTGGGCACGGAACCCTAATAAGAGCTTTACAGGTTCTTGCCAATCTTGCGCAAGACAACTTCTCATGTTTTCATTCTCTTTAGATTTCTCGTTTTTTTTTTACGCTTTTAGGTTTGTAATAGTAAAAGTTGTTCATAATGATTATGAGTGCAATGGCCACCTTTCGGCGTAGTACAGTCTATATGCGTAACCCTTCATAAACTCGTATTACCTATCAATACAATATAAGCAATAGTTAAGGTCAATAAATTTTAAATTAAAACAAGCAATACCTGCCGTCTGAAGCACTAGACACAACAAAGTAACAACAACACAGCCAAGCCAGAAATATTACCCAACGACAAACGCGAAAAAGAAATTCCACGGCAGAAAACATTAGGTAACAAAAAGACGCGCCAAGCTCATTGAACTGCAAGGATAATTAACGCTTTTAACTTTCTTTTTTTCAGTTTAAAGACATGAAACGTGTATTTTTGCACTATTTGCAAGGTACGGCGCTCGGGTGGTAATCCGAGGTGCGGGCTAGTCGCTGCTCAGCGCATCGGAAAACAGTTTATTGGATGTAAAAGGTATCTGTTTACGGGCCGGTGTGTGCTCGGCTGCTCGTGAGCTCTATGCTGCAGGATTTAAACATGTCTTTGCGCACATTAGCGTCGATTTATGTGGTTTATGTTTAAATAAGTTAGACAGGTCAGGTCAGCCTTATGAGTGCCCAAAGGTGCTTATAAAGCTTGATGATTATTTTTCTTGTAAGTTTAACTTGTCCCTCGGCCATAAAACTTAATTTTTCTTACTATCAGGCGAGTTGATGGACAAACGTAGATCTACTCTATATATAAAAAAAATAGAACTGACCGGAACGCCTCTTGTAATATTTATTAGCTGATCTGTTGAACCCGGCTAGTGGAGATACGAGCGCAAAAATGTATCTCGGGCATGCTACCTTCAGTTCCGCATTTTACTAATTTCAAATATTTACTAATAAATATCGTTGGAATTATTTGACCCGAGTCTTCAAATTTTTACCTCGCAATTATTTGCTCAATAAGTAAAACTTCATAAATTCTAACGTAAAATTGTATGAACGCAAATTTTTAGGTATGTTACTTCGACGCGTAAACCAAATTTTACACAACCAGGTAAATTGATGTGAAACTTTCGTAAACCATTACCTAAAAATTGTTTTGAAGCCGTAACAGCGTCCGCTCCAGTCAAAAAGCCAAAATCGGCCAACAAATTCAATTAAAAGTTTTCAACGGGTAACTCAAACCCGAGTAACATTAGATAAAGCTCGATTAATTATTACTGCTAATGGACAAAAGAAACTCTTCGCAGCGGCCGACAAACAGCCTCCAAGTGAACTAGACAAAAGCTTCAACGTAAACACCAATCGCTCATTCAAGCGACCCGCGCCGCGCACCAAGCTCGGAAAACTATCCTTCCTTTTTCCTCGTTTAGTCGGAATATATCTGTCTTTATCGTTCTGTAAGGGGAAATGCGGGAGCAGCTATTTGTTTTTACAGTCGAGCGCCGGCGAACAAATTAGGTGGACAAACTGTTGGAACGGTCGAGGTGTCTATATTCCACTCTGTAGAAATTCTTCTCTTGAAATCGTTCGGAGAGTCTGTCGCCGCGATCGACCGAGAGCGAAGTAATAATTTTCTCTTCAGCTCCGAGGAAGAGATATTTTCCTCGATCTCCGTATTATTGGCAGACACTTAAAGGATTTTCGAGAACGGAATTGATATGTCTCACATTAATTCGCTCTTTTCCATGCAAAAATATATCACCTGCAACTTGACGGTGCTCTATTGAACGCTTAATTTATTGCATATTAGCTGCAACCGCGTAGATATTCCTTAAGAAAACTATTTTTTTTTTCGGGATAAAAAGTATCTTATGTCACTTTTTGGCCATCATTTTTGGTATCTATATCAATGCAAAAATCACGTCATCTGTACTCTGTTGCTGCGTGAAAGAGGAGCAAACAAACCAACCAACAAACTTTCGCGTTTATTAATATGAATGAGTATGGTGATCATTTATTATTACGTTCAAAGGAATGTGTAATTTACAAATGTTTATCCCAACGTCCTTGTTATGTCTTAGAACTCCCGCACTACCCATAACAACTAAGTACTTAGTTAATCATATATAGAGTTGTGTAGGCTTCAAATGAAACTTGAAGGTCGATACAGAGATTACACAGCGCGTCTTTTGTTGGTGACCTAAAGCAATTTGCGCGAAATTTACTTAAGTTGTTCAGCCTTTGCCGAACACAAGGGAAAGAGGGTTTCGCTCGTTGTTTGAGGCCATTTAGTCTAATTCGGATTGCCATTACGGGGTTTCGTGAATAGCCGCTTTTGAAATGACTTATTGCCGTTGACTTTGGTTTCATGAAGCTGAATAGGCAGCTATTATGGAAATTAAGTTTCTTAACCATGTTTGGTAACTCTAAATACCTATTTACATTTCAAAAGTTTTAAGTAATAAAACGTTAGAACAATACTTAGTAATAGGTACATAGTTGACAGATAATACAAGTTGAAATGCAACAAAACAATGCAGAATCATAAAGGCGAGGAACATATTAGACTATGTCATTTGCTGTACTATCTATAAAACTCACTTCCTTAAACACATATTGGGCGTAGGTACCTTCCGGTCCGATATCGCACTCCTCGATTAATATTCTAGTCGCGTCTGCAGCTAACTCTATGTAAATTCGTACAATATCCTCTGGAAATGTAATTGAACCTTCGTTTGGTATCTCAAGTTCCATGTTTGATTGTCAGATATATGAGAAGTGAGCAGCGTTAATACAAGATCCCTAAATGATCATGTCATGATCACATCATGAAAATTTAAGTACCAAGTTGGTGGTGGAAAAAAAAATGCTATCCGTGTCTAAATTATGTAACAATCTTAGCTTTAGCTTAGGTTAGCCACAAAAGTATTTTTAGTCCGAAAATTACCCATATGGGTAATTAAAATTTTGAATGAAAACGAACATATTTTTCAAAGTCTTCTGATTCGAGACAAAATTGCTTATCTGGAAATTCTGTAATCAAAAAATATTTCGAATGAATTTTTACAACAAAGTTTGAAATTGGACAAGCCAATTGGCACTAGGGGTTCGAGATTATCCAATTTCATAAAAACGCGTCCCGCATCTCTTTGACCACTGTCGAAGAAAGATACTTTGTGAATGAAATACCAATTTTATTGTTTTGTTTGAAATTTTCTGACGGAAAATATAAAGGATGTCTTGAACACGGTTTCATTATTCTGTTGTTTAAGACGCTCTTTTCCGACTTTTAGCAATTATGGTCATTCTAGTTTAAATGTGCATACCTCCATGGTTAGCTTAAAATTATTAAAATGGTGTCATAACTAAATTGAATGTTTTATCTAGGAAACCCGATTAAGCACATTTCGCTCGATAGAAAAAACATATAAAAGTAGCACTGATTTGCGCTTTTATCCCTGTTTTTTGGATTCATTCAATTACCTATGTATTAAATTATGTCTGCGATTTCTTGATATATAGATTTTATAATTACGAAGGAAACCGGTGAAGTACATTTTACATTACAGCTATACTTTTCGAAAAATATGAGAAAAACCCCAAAAATGGAAGTAGCGAAATGCACGACTGTGTGTAAGCGCCATGATTTTGTTCCTCTAAATGCGACTTTAATACAATTAACCAAGAATTATGGGCAAGTGGGAAAACCTCGCCTTAAGGCAAATAAAATGAAACAAATAGGTGGTGTGCGAGATCTAGTTTAGTAATAAAGCAAATTCTTAACTTCTACAATACTCAACGACAAGAAAGCTTACTTGCTTAAGAAAAAATGTATTAAATAAGCTAAAATAAAAATTTACATGCATATCAATTAAGTTCTCAAATGTCAGCCTGTCGGTCAGTGATAATAATAATAATTGGGTAATGATAATATAATTTTGGCAAGGGATACCAAAATCGCAAAGATAATCATGTTTAAATGTGAACGAACTCTGAAACAGAAGTGGATAGTTACAGGTTTCAAGAAGCCGTATCGGTGTTGTCTACTCTTTGTTACCCGACTCCGGGGACTACTATAAAATGTTTTTGTTAAAATTGTGACTTTTTATTTTATAAGAGAAATTTCGCAGTACTTGAAGTTTTCAGGTCCAGATTTTTCCCTAGATAACAATGCTCGGGCCGATGCCTAGACGCTCATGAGTAGTTCAGAAAAAAGTTGAGTACTTGGTTGATTTGAATTTGCAACTGATATTTATTGCATCTTTGCAGTTCATCAATGGGCAAAGATATTGACAATCTATTTAATTTCAGTTATCGCCTTACTTTGCTGAATACACATTCCTAGAAGAATGTGTCAAAAAAGTGACACTAGCGTTTTTAAGCTTTTCCACCAAACTCTTTGTGTTACAAGAACAAACTTCTATAAAAAAATCATGTTTACATATATCTTTTTATTAATAAAAACTTAAAAATTTCAAGCTTTTATTTAATAGATGCTTTACATTTTTATTTAAATGTATTGTTTTTTATTTGTCGGCCATTTAAAAAATATTACAAATTTTGAGTATTGCATATTAAATCATCACCTGACCTAAAGGTATGCAAAATTTCAGCAAAATCAGTTAGGAGCAACTGGTTCTAATTCAGCTTGCAAGATTTAACCTAAACAATTACTAACAAACATTGCAAGTTAAATAAAAGCTTGCAGAAAAGATATTTTTCTCTGTGGCACATCGTGCTTGTAACAGAAGTAACCCCCGCCGTCAGACGATCTGTCTAGCCAGGCCATCCGGACGTGTGGGGCCGACGATCGATTGATACATTTATCAAGCTTATGAGTTACGCGCCGCGAACGCTCGCTTTGTCATTCACTTAGCTCTCGCAGATATTGGAGGATTTCAGTATTTTCATTAATTTGTGAGTGATTAAATCGTGAGAGAAGTTGATAACTAAATACCCTGACACTTGACCAGATTAGGCAATATGAGTATGTATGTATACATTGCACAAAGAGTTTTCGCAAATATGTGACGTTCTCGACCAGAATTTTTAGTATTTCCTTTTTGAAATTATGTATTCGTATTTCCTCAAAGAATCATATTAATATATTAAATGTGAAATTGAGTTTGTTTGTTAGTTTGTTTGTTCCTCTTTCACGCAGCAACAGAGCAACGGATCGACCTGATTTATTGCATGGATATAGTTCAAGGGCCGTAGAGTAACATAGGCAATCATCATCATCATTCCCATTTGTCATCACTACGCGGGTGAAACCGCGGGGCGCAGCTAGTATAAAATAAATTCACTTCGAAGAGAAAATACAGACTTTCTTAGATTAGTTAGGTACGTTAGGTACTATTTCGTTTTCATTGCATTCATTTTCAAGCAAGCAGTATGGTCGCCTGATGGTAAGATGTACTTTGAACTGAAATAACTTATGTGCAAATTGTAAAAACGCTGTATCCACCGAATATTACTCTAAATAAATATATCTGTTAGCTCAGATCTTCAAATTATTAAATAAAAAAATAGGTTGATCAAGCCGGAAAACTAAAGAAAAGCAGGCTTATTATTTAACAGATTTTTAGAGCACACACGAGATCAACAACAAGGCGAAGTATCTTTACGGCAGACTGTCCACAGGTGTCTAGTTACGGAAGCTAGTCGATCAGATAGGAATCGGCCGCGGCCGTTCTGTCTCTTCTCGATAGAAAGTTCAAATACCTGGAGTATCGATTTTCAAATCCATTAGACGGGTTTACAATTCGAGACACTTTCATGTATAAAAAGATAAAATTAGATAACGTTATATACTGACGTCATGCTTGAGGCTTCATACAAGTATTACTTGATAATTATATGTATCATACTCAAGCTATCAGAGCTATGGGAAGGTGCTATCTGAATTATCTCTAGCAACTGTCATGTGAATAAGTATAAATCTAGAAACAGAAATAAAATAGGTAGCACTACTAATTTCTGGTTCACACCTAAATAAAAAAAAATATGTCTCTAAACCACACATTTAAAAAAACTCTTATTGAATATTCACTACATGAGTTGGTGCACTCAAATTTTATTTATCTTTTCATACGCAGTTTTCATGTCACGATCTTGTATTTACGATAACGTCACCTACCCAATGACCATCCCTAAAGTTAAAAGAATCAATCGAAACCTCATTTATCAAAGTCCCATGCACACACAATGCACAATGTGTACACAACCCTCCTATTTGCTTTGCATAGTCGGGTAAAAAGCCAAACACATTTGGTACAAAGTTTCAAGCTATAGTTCGGGACGTAAAATCTCTAAGGCGACGCAATAATAATACACACAGACAGTCATAGATAGACGGCAGACCAGCCGGCGCCGACCACCGTCTTTTGTCGATCGTTACCATCGATCCCCTACTAAAGTAGGTTAAATATAATATTTTCATGTCGAAGCCTTTCATTAATTATGCACCAAATTACATTAGGACAAAAGCCGATATTATACTCAAATGATCTAAACTAGAGCAAATTTCAAACTAAGTATGTCATTCTCTTTGGTTTTACTATCCAATATAAACTGGTCAAGAAAAATTGGTCAAGAAAAACATAATAACAGATGGGTCATCCAACTTCTTAACGAGATAACTTCCCCAAAACAGCCCACACAAAAAACTCGGTGAGGATTGAACGATAACGAGAACTCTTAGTATGAATTGGTCAAAGTTTTAGCCAAAGTTGCGTCAAATGAAAGTAAAGCATGGACGCCGCCGCCACGACTCTCACGACAAGCAGAAAACGAAACCCCTAGAGATTACTAAACGACACATTGGAATTGGATTGCGAACTAACGCTCCGATTGAACGAATTGGGATTGAAACATGCGGAGTGCTTTGATTACAGTGTAAGGATGTGTGATCTTTCTCGAAACACCCATGAGAAATACTGCATGTTAGGTACATACAATATTTAACTTGTAGTAACATTATTTTAACGGGCACCACGTTTTAAACACAAATAGTTACATTAGTGTTCAAAGCGAGACCATTCTTCACGCAATGCCGAAGTTTTGCGCAATACATTCCGAAGTGCCGGACTGTCGCGGCTAGGGTTACCTCACGTTAGTCATTGGTTTGACAAGTTAAAACCAAAAACCCAAATGCACCTAAATCACTAAAATAATGTTGAAGTCCAGTTAAAGAGAGGAAGTTAAAGAATTAAGAAGAGTTTCGAAAATAATTGGTCTTACTTCCCAGGTTTTAAGTGAACTTGGTGATTAACATAACTAGGCTTTTTCTCTTTCGAGTGCATGGACTTGTGATAAATCATTGTAGCCACAGCTACAGGCAGCTTTGTGACTACAGGTAATATAGCAATAACACAAACAAACACCTAAAAATATCAAGAGTTTATGGTCATTCCGAACATTTCAAATTTCTGTTTAAAAAAAAATATTTTTTGTGATTTTTTTGCTACTCTTACGTTTTTGTTCCTTTATGTACATGTATGCAAATTTAACCGAGAGCATATGTTTTGATCAGTGTGATACTTCCGTCTTTTCCAAAGAAGCAGATTGGAACAACACCGGTAAAAATAGTGCGTTGCGAAATGCATTTAGATTTATCCAGTGTGGAAAATGGTTGATTATGGCATTGAAAAAATGTATAGACAAGCATGATGCTTACCATCAAGCGAATGAATTGCTCGTCTTGTAGTCAGTTGCAAAATAATAGCATCAAACAACAATTCAATCGCAATACAACAACTGCTTGGCTATTTTTACAATATCTCTGTTTTACGTGGTGTATGGTAACCCTAGTTACGGCTGAATACCAAAACCCCGCGCCTCTAGGGGCTATTGTATCTTTGTTACGGGACTCCTCCCTGTCTTGTCTTGTGTGGATGCTGAAACATTTTATAAATATTCATCGGCGTTGTTAATGTCCCAAAGGATTCACTGTTTTGCTTTGTCATTATTGTTCAAACTAAGCTGCAGAACTTTGCAGCTGAGCTTTTTACCTAAAAACTGATAAAATTTTACCTACTACAACCTCCCCACGGTTTCACGTGCTTGGACTATTGTCCCCAGGAACTAAATTTACCGGGATAAAAAGTGATCACTGGCGTCCGGATCATGAAATATTTCTATGAAGGAAATCACATCGATCGTCTCTGCTGCTACGTAAAGGTAAACAAACACTTATAATAAACGCATTAATAATATTAATAAGATTGATAGAAAAAATCATCCTCTATTAAAAATCAATTTTTCAGTGCTACTCAAAAGGGTTTCGTACTTCTCGAAGAATTCAAAACATTAATCCAACAGAATTTTGCAGCTTACGAGATTTCAGTAATTTTAGTCGTGTGTAACGTACCTGGTAGAAAATTAAACCGTGCTATATCAATAAATGATTTGTTAGCACAGAAAGTTCCTCTAACTTCAGAGAGCTAAAGATGAATGCGTCTTTGATGCATTCATTCCACACGAATCATTGGCTGTTGACAGTATTAGGTATACTATCATAGATACTGTATTTGTAACGTGTTGCTTCAATTCTGACTGCACGTCTCAAAGCACCTTCGGATACAATGGCGAGGCTAGTGATTGGGCTTCAGAGAAACTAGCCAGTTCATTCTAATCACACAAGTGTATACTACAACTGTGAATGGATAAGACACAGAGTCAATAAAAATAAAAAAGCCAGAATACTGTTATTGATACCATGACAATACAAAATGATGGCATTATAGGCGTTTTCTTTTAAAGGCGTTTCTAAAAAGGCTTTGGCTATATTTTATGCTTCGTATTAGTCCAGCAAATATATGGAGTTACATACAGTCAAAACAGTATTTACACATGAATTATCATAAATACGTGTATTTTTATTATTATTAAATAACTAACTAGGCATTAACTGTCACTGAACTAATGTATCACTTAAAATGTAGCTCACAGACTTTACAGACACGCCCTTACAGGTGTAAGCATATAAAGCAATATATACCTACATAATTATGAATCTCTAGTTTTAGAAATTAGCTACGTGGTTCAAATACCAAGTTAGTTTTTATAGAGTAAGAAAAGGTAGTACAAAAATAATTACAGTTCAATACTCAATACTCAATCATTTATTGCATAATTATTATGAAGTTGAGCGTCTATTTACAGTTTACTCGTAGGTTTTCCATGTGCCTCAGGGATCTAGCCTCTGCAAAGTGTACGCAAGCAATATAGTGTAGTGCCGCATGAATGGGTGCACCTACGCTATGCGAGCAAAGGACCCCTCTATAAGCCTGCACGAGTTCACATCAAAGGAAAGCGGGAATTCAACATTAACTTGCCAAACAATAGTATACTGGACACCATAGACGGAGCGACGGTAAGTAAGATGGGGCGCTTGCCCCACTCTTTGTTCATGTCATAATCTATCTATATATATATATATATATATATACATACTTACTAGCGGTCCGCCCCAGCTACGCACGGGTATAGATTATAGCCTATGTCACCCGGGGATAGTGTAGCTTCCCAACAGTGAAATAATTTTTCAAATCGGTTCAGTAGTTTCGGAGACTATTCAATGCAAACAAACAAACAAATAATCAAATCTTTCCTCTTTATAATATTAGTATAGATATAATTATAATTTTTAGAAAAAAA
This sequence comes from Agriopis marginaria, assembly GCA_932305915.1. Taxonomy (NCBI): domain Eukaryota; kingdom Metazoa; phylum Arthropoda; class Insecta; order Lepidoptera; family Geometridae; genus Agriopis; species Agriopis marginaria. Next base: position 8,377,523 of record OW029926.1, read on the forward strand.
AATCGACTTCATGACTAGGTATACCTACATTTACAAACTGAAACTAAAAAGTAGAAAATATTGTTTAATATTACGACTGAAATACTTTGTATACATGGTCATGAAAAATTTAACAAAAAAACAACAGGGCCCGGTCGCCATGGAGACACTTCTTTGTTTTTTTTGAAGTTCTGTTGTCGAAACAGTTCCTCTGTTGTTTGCTGTTCAGTTGACAGCGTCGCTAGTGGAGAACAAAGTATGAAATTCACCAAGAAATAACTGTAGTTCCAATTTTGCCCACCTTAACAGCTAAGTTGGTGGCACTGTACAATGTACATTGAATTCGTTGCTTATCGTCATGTTTTTGTAGATTTTTCAAAAAGCGCTGAATCTATGTCGATAAAAACATTATGGGACCACCTATGAGATATGACCTACCAACCAAAAAAAGAATCATCAATAACAATTCTAAATTGGCGGAGTAAACGCGTAACAAAAAAAACAAAAAAAAAAAACATACAGTCGAATTGATAACCTCCTCTTTTTGGAAGTCGGTTAAAAAGACGTTGTGTGTATGAATGTATGCATGGACTTCGAAACGGCTGGACCTATTTTAACGGGACTTTCACTTGCAGTTAGCTGATGTTATAAGTAGTAATCAGGGTTTCACTCGCAGGCCCAGCTTATATATTATTGAAATCTACGGAAAAATGTTGGTAAGTAATTGTTAACTATTATATTCCTGATTAACCACCACACCCTCCATAACCACAAAGAATTACCTACCATTATTACCATTTACCTATTCATTCGAAAGTTATCTGGAAGAGATTGCTCTTAGCCATAAGACAACTTTTTGTGCCTAAGTTTAAACTATTCTTCTTGTTTAATGTCCTGTGGTGGAAATGAAGACTGTTTGACTGTTGACTGAATGTTTTGTACTTATTGCCTCTAAAACAAAGGTGTTGTGATTATTTTTTATATTATGATAAAGATATTGTTAAGGTTTGTGAGATTGGTAGTGTGATTGCGATGTGGTTATAATATATTCATCTTTGGTTGTGAGCTTAAAGAACTAAATGGTGACGGTAGCCCGATCACAGATTTTCCTTCTCACTTCTCAAGTGCTTAGATGCATTTCAAATAATGGTTTTAAAGTTTATCTTATGCCCCACTTTGGTGTCTCCTGGTATGCCCTCACTGTACGGACACTAATGAAGAAACGATCCGATGGCGGAGCATTCGTGGGTCCATACAAGTTTTGTTAATAAGAGTATTTGTCTGTGTAGATTAGAAATTCCACTTCGCCGTCTGCTTTTAGAAATGTTCCCAATATTTTTGGTTTTTCGCTATTTTTATTTATTTATTATCAGCCATTCGTGTTCCCATTGCTGGGTCACAGGCCTTATCTCAGAGTGAGAGGATGGGCCTTAATCCACCATGCTGACCCAGTGCATGTTGGTGAATGTTATCTATACTAATATTATAAAGAGGAAAGATTTGATTGTTTGTTTGTTTGTTTGTATTGAATAGGCTCCGAAACTACTGAACCGATTTGAAAAATTCTTTCACTGTTGGGTTGCTTCACTATCCCCGGTTGACATAGGCTATATATCCCGGCTTCGCCCGTGCGAAGCAGGGGCGGCCTACTAGTATATTATATCTTTGAACTTTTGCGGTTCTTGGACATACTTATCGATGTACGTTATTCCTTCAACGTTTTTGAGCGACGGCATCGAAACTGCACATAATTTATTTAAGTACTAAATAAATCGTTGGTGCAGGGTCGAGAATCGAACTGGGTGCCGTCAGATTATAAGACGCACATATTACAGCTCGGCCACTATCACTCATAAACATGTTCAAATTGCATTAGAAAATATTATCAAAACATAATCTGGTCCAAATACAACACAATATTACTTTTCATTTCAAAATGGCAATTATTAGTAAAAGTAGATTTAAGTCTTCAATTCAAAACTTCGAAACTTACTTATAATATAGAAATAGCTTGGCCTTTTTAATAATAATGTAAGTATTTATTAAAAACTATCGTTTAAACATCTTGTAGTATAAGATTACATGTTTAAATTCTTAACTCTCAAATCGAAACTTCTTAAATATATTCTCATTGTTCAAAAGAAAACGCGATCGCGCTACACAGAGCATTGTCAATATCTATTCCGATGCTCAAAGGACTTGCAGACGTTAAGGAAGTTTGCGGAAATCTACCTACAGGGATTTTATTATTTTTCTTCCAATACTTCCTGTTGTAGTCCACTTTAGCATTGACAACTACAAAAGCAGACAATAATATAACGACTTTATTTAGTGATTTTTTTTCGATGTTATCTCTAAAGCTTCCCGTGATATTTTATCAAAAGTATTAAATTATTACCACTAGTCATTTTGAATCTGATATGCCACCATCGCAAATTGTACTAAGAACGTACAATATTTTCAGTCGCAAGAGTTCTCAAAAGCCTATAAATATAGATAGGGCCCAACTGCCCTAAAAGTTTTAATTAATGCTTTGCGTAACCTTATTCAAATCGTGGATTTGCCCTACTTTTGCTACGAACCAACGAATGTTAGTTTTCACGCAATAAACTACACGAACTTCGAGTAAACACGAATCCTGTGGTGTGAGAAAATAGAAATGACATTACACTCATAGCGTAAGAATTTTATTGGAGTCATTTCGGCGCTATTTCTGGTCTCATCTTAAAATAATATCGCAGGGAAATCAATGCAACTGTCTCCTCATAAATAGGTACGTAATAGCCGCGGTGCGTTTTCGTCTGGTGGCTGCATCTTACGAAAACACTTGGAGTACTATTATATATTCAGTACTACGAATATAGTCGTCTGTTTTACCCATCACCCATGTCTATCTGCGTCATTGCATATTTTTGATTATATTTTCTTTCATCTCTAATTCACATACCAATTCTTACTATAACATCAGATTTTTTTTTTTTACATACCCTTTTGCTAATAGGTTTATTCTTGTTTCAAAATCAGGAACAAAGCAATTTATCTAACACAGAATTATTAAGAAAAATTAAAGTTTGAATTAAAAAAGAAAAACAAAATGGTATGTAATAAATGGAAGAACCTTAGGAATTTTGAACACAGATCTCGATTGTTCTTCAAATTCCACCCTCGTTAAAAATCTGTTCGTTTACCCTCGCGTAAAGATATGTACTATTTTAATATAATAATAGCGTCTACGACGAAATTTTATATTATCGTATCGTAGGTAGTTAATTGCAACAGGACCTTTGAAACTAAGTTTGGTTTTACCAGCCATATACGCGCTCATAACCGGCGCTAGTCAGGTTCACCATTGATACGTCAATGGTCACGTCAATGCAGGCTTATAGGTAGTTAATATTGGGTTCATATGAATAATTTAAGATTATTTGTCTCTGTATCTCATAGTTTCTTGTTAATAATAAGATTAGGTATATTGCAACACCCACAAACATCTGAATTACCTATCAGATACGATTGCAATGCATGTGATGTCAGTATTTAAACCAAGCAGGTCACCTTTGATACTGAACCATTGAGTTGTTGCATCTGGAACGTTTCATAGGTGAATATTTATTTACTTATTTTATAGTAAATGCCTTGTTCTATTTCGAATTCTGGATAAATACTTCTTACAAATAGGCGTTTTCAATCAGGTCACCTTTGATACTAAAGTGTTGATTGGATTTGAACAGATTCAAAAAGTGAACATGTAGGTTTACGTTATTATAATAAACTAGCGACCCACCCCGGCTTCGCACGGGTGTAATTTACGTGCGAAATTGGGACAGGTAGCTAGTTATATATAAATCTTCCGTGAAAAATTATCTAACTGATGGTGAAAGCAGCATCAAATTCCGTTGCGTAGTTTAGGATTTAGCGGTTATACAGACAGACAGACGCGGAAAGCGACTTTATTTTATATCATGTAGAGATAGAGATAGAGAAGAGATACCTTGAAGCATTTAGAATTCTAGATAAATACTCCAATACCCACTTCGTAATTCCAATGTACCTATATATTATCACCTAGAGGTATAATTTTGTAACAAGAGTGTACCGCCCATAGAACGGCAACGACGAAGGTGGCTTGCAGTACTAGGGGTAAAATAATGTACAAAGAAAACAGGCTATTTTTAAAGCTGTCCGTTGAGGGTTGTGTACTGTTTTCTCTTTTTTCCCGGACATTCTCACTTAGGAAATCTTTCAGTTTGGATTACGTTACGGTAAAACCAAAATACGCGTGCGGAACTAACGAGTTTTGATAAGAACTTGACCCAGCTGTATTATTACCGTATTAATAAAGGAGAATTAAATTAAAAAAAAAAAAAATTGTAAACATCTCTCAACGTTGCAACGTAATGATTTGTGTCATACGTGTCATGTCGTGTCATGTTCATGTTATCTATACTAATATTATAAAGAGGAAAGAATTGATTGTTTGTTTGTTTGTTTGCATTGAATAGGCTTCGAAACTACTGAACCGATTTGAAAAATTCTTTCACTGACGCGAAGCTACACTATCCCCGGGTGACATAGGCATATAATCTACACCCGTGCAAAGCTGGGGCAGACCGTTAGTCTCTAATATTAATAATAATTATTACATCAGCAATCAACTGTTAAATCGCATTTTGATTTGACTTTGGTATATCAACATTCTAGTTTTATAAGTAGCTACCCTAAGCGAGAGAAAACCGGCTGAAAGCGCTGGAGCGACATCCACTCTATTTGTCTCGGCTAACACAACCGCTGCCCACTTCTCGTCGCCTCCGCCTAGTTTGCGTTAAGGATTTTATCGCTTTTTCTTTAGGGATGCGCTTGTTTTGCTTTGTTGTTTCGGTCAGCTGAGGTCCAGCTTCCACAAAACAGACCTTTGTTAGGAGCTGAGACATAAGTCGTGTAGCTATGTTTTAAAATCCTTTGTGTATACGTAAGACGTTAATAAATTAATGTTCCTTTGTATCTTTCTGAAAAAAATACCGGTTTCGCTGCTGTGGGAATGTAATTACGTACAACGATAAGATATAAATTGTAGAAGTACCAAGTATGCAACGAGTAATCTAAATATTGTATGCTCTTGAATGGTTTTAGGGTAAAGTTCAAAGAATCTCTCCGGTTCTCTCTAAAATATAAATGAAGTTTCCAAGTTGCTTCCAGCATTGCCATCGAGCTCTGACGCCTTTCCGAAAACAAACGACACATCAATAATGCAGGTAATATTCAATGACTTCACGAAATGTGTCGGCTACGTAATTTATTCAGGGAGCGAATTTAAATATCGAAACATTTGCAGAAAACAACTCGCGATCTGGCCGGAAGTGAAAGCGCCGCATGGCTTCTAGTGCTGTATTTGACACATCGATATCGATATTCCCTATTACCAACTTCCTGATACGGGAATAAGGCCTAAAATATAACGACAGGTAGCTGCGATATAATCTTTCGGCTCGCAGCCATCGTCGTCGCGAGGAAAATTCCCTTTTATTGTGTTAGCGAATGCTTATTGTATATCCGAACATTTTCCCCATTGTAACGGCGACGGAGCAGCGCCTCGGTATTACTTTACAATTGTTCGATGACAAATAGCTAAAGAGATACATTAAGACCTCTTCGAACGGAGAATTCGAAGCGTTCTAGTTTCTATTGTTAAATTATACGCCCGGCACCGGCGTCGTCGCCGTGAATATGAAAGGTGCAGGTACGTAATCAGATTAGGGTTTAACCGAACGATAAATCATACAAATTAATCTCATAATTGAATGTGAAATAGATTAATAGCTCACCTCTTCCTCAGTGGTGGCGGTGTTGACGGAGTCCATGCTCTGGCAGAGCGCAAGCTCCATGTTCTTGTGTTGAGGGGACGCGGCCCGCGGCGAAGGCTGCTGCGGCGGTACCAGCGCGCCTTGTGTCACTCCCGCTTGCTGCGCGCCTGCACCGGCTGTTGCCACAGGGCTTGCAGCTGCTGCCTGCAGGCTGTGTTGCGCCGCCGCTGCTTGTAGGCTCTGCGCCGCTTGCAGATTCTGTTGCGCTTGCAAGTTCTGATGCGCTTGCAAGTTCTGTTGCGCTTGCAAGTTCTGTTGGGCTTGCAAGTTTTGCAGCGACTGGTGGGCCAAGTTCAACTGGTGCTGCTGCACGATGCTCTGTTGCACTATGCTCTGCTGCACTTTGATGTGCTGGTGCACTGCGAGCTGGTGGATGGGGTGGAGGGAGGGCGGTGGGGCGGGGTACGGGGGGGAGAGCCGCTGTCGCTTCACCTGTGCACTCTGAAGCGCTTCGTGCAGCCTCTTCACCGGTAGGGGGCTCTGGCCGAGGTTATCCACGGCTGTGGCGGGGCGTGCCGGCCGAGTCGCACGACTCCGGCGAGCACTGACTCGACTGGCGACAGGACGCGCGGCGACGCGCTACCGATATCGGACTATCGACCGTTACCGGCTCTACTCCTTGCCCACGTCTCTCCGATTATTCACTTATCGGTTTATCGTTAATACGACTGCTGCGGCTAACGATTGTCTAATGATGTTCAGCGCCTGGGCACTTTAGTTCTCATTCGTTAAAGCCTTCTAGACGTAAATCACTCCTGAAAATAAAAGAAATAAATCAATTAAAGGATGATGCTTACTAAATCCGCAAAAACAATAAAGTAATTGGAAGCATTAATTCAAAAGGCAGCCAGATACGAAAGAAATACAAAGGATTATTTTTATTTGAAGCTTTTTCGTTGAAAAGTAATTCAAAACATTTCAAGTTTTCTTCGTTCCAATTAGGGAAGGAATCCTCTTATAACGCCCTTCTAATAAATCGATACGTAACCCTCGAGGGATGTTTCTATCACACTCAGTATTAATTTTTTAGAGAGAAAAGTATCTTTAGAACATAATTTTTACGAGGTAATGGATGAAACGATACCCTACTTAGGCAAACGATACTACGTTATTGAAACTTAGCTTAAATTTTAGATACATATTTGTCGGAACATCTATATAAACAAGCTTTATTCTCTAGTAAAAGATTTTGTGATGTCAGTAAGTGGTACCAAATCACCAAGGAAGTAATAATTTTTTTGCAATTTCGTTTGGTTTTGTTATTTTTAGGGTTCCGTACCCAAAGGGTAAATAGATAGCAATATGAAATGTTTACAGAATATGTAACGTTACGGTGGATTAACTAAGAAATAATCAAAAACTCAAAAAGGTTAAACGAAAAAGGGTCTCCCCAAACAACAACCGTATTTTTTACGTGTTTTTGTAATTGCTCTAATGTAAAAAGGGTAATTACCCTTTTTACAATTGCAATTGACGCTTGTACATATTAATATGTACAAGCGTCAAACTTGGTATGATTATAGTACACACTCTAACTAAAGTATAACAAAAATAGTAAATTTAAATTAATTTATTCAACAAAATCCACAGCCCTTTAAAAACTTAACAATAAACTAAGAACTCAACTTACGGCCAATAATGAATTTACATTATATTACTAATCTAATTAATACCTACAGTCGTATATTATAATCAATTTATGGGTAAATAATGGCCAAGTGCGAGTCGGTGACAAATTTCTGTTCATTACAAAGTTATAACTGGTAATTTCGTTACTTGGACGACCTTTTCATTTCTTTGACTGAATCGAAATGCCACATTTTACTAATATTGAAATCGGTTTTTGAAATTGATAATTATTGTATTTTGTGGTGATACGGAACCCTCAGTACGCGAGCCCGATTCGCACTTGGTCGGTTTATTTAACATTTTCCTTACAACGTTTGTATCGTTTAATTGTATAACTTTATGAATATTATTGTTTCACTAAAGAAAAAGGCAGGAGGACATATTTTTTACAGAAGTGTTTTACAATAAGGCTTGTTTCAATGTATAAAACAATAAAATACCTATAAAAAAAGACTCAGGTAAAAAGTAAATGTTGGTGGTCGTGACGTGATGAATTAAGATAAAAACACGTAAAACAATTACCACTACGGGTCGTACGTACCATAATCTCAAAAACATTCTTATAACATAACCTTATATAGACTTTTGTCTCGCTCTCTTGGCTTATGAGAGAGCAAGACAAAAGTCAATGTAGGGTTATTATAAGAATGTTTTTGAGATTACGGTAACGATATGGTAATCCACCTGGTCAGTAGGTATTGTATAAGTGGGGAAAATACTAACGGCATTACTACTAGTGATTCTTGGTAGTGTCGTGGGGAATTATGGACATGTCAAGTAATACTAAAACAATAATCATCAAACATTATAAAGTACATTTTAAATTCAAAGATCTAAAAGTAGAATGTACGTTCAAATGACTTTGATAAAAAAATTAAGATTACATAATTACACATCTCACGTGACGTCACGAGAGGCTAATTAATACATACAGCCTCTATTTCATACAAGCATGTGTTTAGGCCAGATTTTAATTGACTCTAACAGAGTTGTAATACTCGATGTGTTATTATTTTGAAACTATATTTTACGAAAACAACCATTCCAAATGCAAATTATTACTCTAAAACATATCCCATAAGGTATAGTTTTAATTGTACCATGAGATTTATTTTTAAATGTCAAAAAGTGCCGATAGCAGATGGTGTGGGTAGTGGTCAACCGTTTATATGATTAGTCATGGCAATAAAAGTCTGCGAAGTTCTAAATTAAAAGAGTACACCGATGATATAAGAACGGTATATCACTAGGTAAGCAGGGTATCTCAGTTTACAGCTTTACAGGCAGAATAAGGATTGGATAAAAAACAGGGAAGTATTAAAGAGGTATGACCAATTCAGAAGGTTTATGTGATATAAGATTGTTGCGGGCATTTCGCTACAGTTCTAACAGTGCTTATCGTAATGATGAGTAATTTTTCCAATTTAAATCTCATTGCGATGATTCTTTTTTTTGTTTTATTACATTCATACTAATATTATACCTTTTTTACCAAAACAGAAAAACTTGGATGTGACAGGTAGGTAAATAGTTTATTTTATTGTTTAAGTCAGTTTACACCGTTTATCGTTGACATTTTAAATTATAATTATTTATTGACTTATTATTTGTTTATCCTAATTGTTTAATTTAATTTTGACATTATGTTATAATTTATTAATTCTATTTAATATTTTTTGTATTATTTGTATTATTTGAATGGTTTTTTTTTTCTTTCATGTTTTTTTTTCTTGTTTGATGATTATGTAAAAGATAATAAGAATTTATACACTGTGACATGTAACTAATATTGTTATGAATAAATAAGTATGAGTATGAGTATTATCCGTTGTTACATTTTTCTATTTTACTTCTGTATACTACAAACTTACAAAAACTTTTTTCTGTATTATTATGGTTCCGTAGTGCAGTGGAGAACGTTTAATGGTATAAAATCATTCTGTCCATCCGTCCGATTGTTTGTCCCGGCTCAATCTAGACATAATAAAAACTTACGAGTACTTTTCGAGGCCAGTTGATAAGAAATACACCTCAAGAAAAGTAGTTATATCGAAATGCGATGTCGATCAAGAATTTGACAGTTTGCCAAGAGGGTTTAAGATCCCCACAAAATATGAAGATGCCTAACATTTTCTTGTAGTAAATGTATTTAATCTAACGGTCTATGGGCAGTCTAACTGTATTTGTAGTTTTAGTTTTAGCTTGTATTTTGTTTAGTTAATAAAAGCGCTTGCCCAAGAAATAAATATAATGATGTTTAATCTAACTCATATAATGTTTACCTAAAATATAGGAATATATATTTTATTTTATATTTATATAAGAATTTGTAATTGTTTTCCATTACACGGAATTTATGAAATGCTGTCAAGGTTAGAAACAGAGGCTGAGGAATAACTAACTAAGTAACTGCGAAGCCCTTTAGTTACATTTACCTTTAGCGACTATGAGTGTGGTTACACCGTTATATTATGTACTAGCTGTTGCCCGCGACTGTATATGAGTAGATTTTCAACCACATTTCGGCACCATTAAGTCCTTTCTTAAGGAATTTATCTACCAAATTTTAGATAGATGATACATAAATTTTTATAAGTTTACCGAAAATATATTTTTGATTAAAATATTAAATTTATCTACGTTTATAAGGTTTACAGCTGAATTATGGCAGGTCGATTTCTTATGTAGTTTATGTGGTGTAAGAAAGGATTAGATATAATTATGTTGGTACAATATAACTGAAAATCGCGTGTTACCTGCTAGCTTTCCCGAATTTTCCGGGATTTAAGGAATTCTATGTTCCTACGCTGCCGGTGATATAATACACTTCTAACAAATTTTATCAAGATCGATGCAGCCGTGAAAAGGAGAGACAGGCATCTGAAATTGTGGAAATACATTGACCAGATTACCGTTAAACAGGTAAAATAGGCAAAAAAGGGAGGAGACTTAGGCCATTCAGTGAGCTAAATGATGACGACATCTGAAATAAACACAGGCAGCCCCATTAATTGCAAGCTTAGAAAAACCGTGATTTTGTAGTTTTTATTCTATAGATCAAATGACCGTGACTTCAAAATTTAGGCCTTATGTCACGATACAGCTTTGTCCACAAAGCAGAAAAAATGTGTGTAATTGTATAAAAATAATTGCCTCATTTTTCGAAGCATGAAGTTAAGGTATTTTCAGACTACGTTATATTTATGGCACAATATAGCTATATAAGCTATTTACTTGCGCTGCATTACTTTGCGAAATAGCACAGCATTTTTGCATTTATATATTATATTATTTTGTATTGCTAAGTTTAACGGAGACCTACGGTATATTCAAACGATATTTACTGATATGAAGCTATTGCAGTAAAGGTAGAGCTGGGGAAGCTTTGAAGCTATATACGTTATAATATCATAGTGTTTTTTATGCCATAGTTGGCAAACAAGCAGACGAGCTGCCTAATGGTAAGCAGTCACCGTCGCCTATGTATACTTTTAACACCAGAGGCATCACAAGTACGTTGCCGACCCTTTAAGAATCTATTAACTCGCCTTTTAAAGAACCCCATGTTGTAGCTTAAGTAGCATGTTGTAGTATAGTCTGAAAAGACCTTTAATGTTGCAATCGACGTACAAACTATAAAGCCGGACGTAAAGACTTAATATGTAACAATCACGTGTTCTAGGAGCCATTAGGAGCTCCAAGGTTACTTTTTGCTCCTACTCTCCGTGACTAAGTACGTACACTCAAGCACTTAAATAATTCAGTGCACGTAGTAAATGAAGATTCATGTAACATTTTCTACCGGATGACATTTCTTACCGAAATGGAAAAAATAGGACGCCTCAGGTACATTGAGTAGAAAGCCTAAGACAAACTTGTTTAATAAAAACGTAGTCACCATAAATTAGTCAATCCTCTATACGGAAAAGGATTTTAATAAGTAAAAAATTTGCATTGTAATTATTTTATTGGCTTCTACTCCGTGTACTTGTGATGTCCTTGTTTTTTCATTTCGGTAATTAAAAAGTCACCCGCTATAGTTTTGAGCAGGGTATATGGCTTGGCAACGCAACAATAAGTGGAATAACATAGTGACAAAGTCGTGTTCAAGATAAATCAGACCGATGGCAGTCCAGCAACGATGTGGGTTGACTATATTGTCAAAAACGCTGTCAAAAAACTATCCACTCAGAATACTAGAGCAAACTACGTTTCAAATTTGTACTTGCCTGTACATAAGAGTACAAACAATATTATTATGTAAAAAATGTGGCTCTGGCTTACAAAGTGACCGCATCCACAGAAATCTATTGTAATGAGTGTGTACTGGTACGACTCGACGTACGAGTAGCAAAAACAACACTTGGAAACAAGACTGCTTTTTGTTAATGGTTATTAAACGAGTTGATGTTACCCACTGGCTCCATTTGAACATTATGACCTAGTCACTTATAATATATTTGTCAATCGATACGCATTAGGATTATTAAGAGAAACAGCCTAGTTTGAGTATAGTAGAGAGGGGTTAATTTACTGTACAGATACCGCTTTTCAGGTCCCAGATAACAAGGCAAGATAATCCGCCCAATTCCAAAGTATTTTTGGTTGTTTTAAGTTTTTATTTGAATGAATGACATCAGAGCCAGAGAAAAAAAAAATGTATTAAAAAACCGGCCAAGTGCGAGTCGGGGCTGCACTAAGTGTGACAAACGGACGGAAATTGAAGTGATACTGTTAGGGTAACTTTTTGAGGTTCGAAACCCTAAAAAACGCAAAGTTATAAATATAACCCCAATTGCTTCAAGCGAAGAGTGCGAATAGAGTCCCCAAAGGTAGTCAACGCACCGCCAATACCCCGGGTATTGTCGGTGTCCATAGGCGACGGCGACTACTTACCATCAGATGGACCGTCGCTTGTTTGTCTAATCTTATATTTAAAAAAAGTTATCTTCTCCAATACGTATTTAACCTGTTCCTATTCAATGCAGTGTCTGGGAGTATAGGCGGTACTTTTATATATTCTTTGGTAATTATTGAGTCTAACTAAAGCAATGAAAGACATAACATAAACTCAAAACTGTGTCAGAGCCTAGCTATTATGATCATGACACACACACACTGCATGACCAAAGTGTTATTGCTTATGTTCTAAACATAAAACTGCATAGCACTATTTTGTTATATATCTAGCTAATTTAGTACACCGGACTAGTGAAACTGCTGATCACAATAGTAGATTTTATTATTACCTTAGTACCTGCCTAGATAAGTAGGTATATACTTACGCACTTATTTATTGTATAATTTGTATAGGATAGAGACTGTTGTGTTGATACTTATAATTTTTTATGATGTTAAGACCTTTGTTAACGCAGTTATGCACAATAAAAGTTTATTCTAATCTATCGAAACTTTTAACTCTGTTTATATAACAAGGCATGTGTACGTTCCGTTCCGAATGACCTCATCCAATTTAAACTGCTCAACTAAAAGGTCGATTGAAAGAATTCCGGAAAATTAGAGCAATTCACTAGTTTTGCTAGGAGTCCATTTTGAATCTACTATAGCCACAAAATACAGATACTCTCCGCAATTTTTTTAAAGTTTACGTACAAAAGATAATTGAGTAATTTGTGATTAATGATACAAAGGTCCGCATAAACAGGAAAAAAAAAAATGTGTTGCCTTTTTTTTTCATAATGCTTGCACTTGACCGCTATTTCGCCTGATGTTAAGCGATGATGTAGTGTACGATGGAGCTCGCTTGTCGAGGAATAGATTGTAACCATCAGGGAACACCCATTCAGGCAGGGCATTCCACAGTCTAGCGGTTCGCACAATAAAAGTAGAATCAAAACGCTTCTTTCGGATTTTCGGAATACCATGAAACGATGTAGCCGATAGAAAAATCAGCTCATTTATAAGTAGTGCATTCTAGAAATATTTTAAAATTGTTTTCTTGAATTCAGACGCGCAAGATTACGTCCACTCATTTTACAAATCGCAATCAAAGTTTTAAAAAAATGCGGTTGAAAAATATCAATTATTACGAAACGTTAGCTGACAATTACCTATTTAAAAGTGCACAGTGAACAAAAACTCCATCTATTGTTGTCATGACTGCAATCGTTGCATCACTGCGGTGACAATCAACGTTTCATTTGGATGTTGCAAAAAGGATCACAAATTCAGCAGACATTTATGAAATCAACTTTGATACAAGTTGTAGTTAAGTACTACCAAAAAGTTGAGATCCCAGAAGTGTGCAATTGGAGAGTTGCGAAACTATGAAAGTTATATAGCAAACAAACTGAAGTTATGTTTTACCAAATTAGTCTTTGGAAATTATCGAACCGGCGTCGTGGCGTGGCTTGGAAAAGTGAAATATATCTTTGGGTTCGTGGGTGGCCAAATTAGGGTATCTGATATTCTATTCAAGCGAGCTTAGCGAAGATAACGGCGCGGACAACGCAGCGTAGAGAGAAATAGCGGATATGCTCCGAGCATTTTCCGTGAGTGTTGCCCCAGGCAGCGTGCTAGGCAGATACCAGTGTGTTCCTATGGAGATCCCGGTACCCCCCCCCCCCCCCACCCTGTCTGGAAAAGAAACAGACCACCGAAAGGTTGTTAGTAGGCCTACATAACCTGATTACTGCCCAATACAGTATATAACCCATACCACCCCCGTTACAAAAAAGGTTAAACAAGTATACAATTTATTTTTAAACAAAAAACTAAATCAATATTAGTTTAACCGTTTGAGAGCTACACAGATACACACGTTAAACTTATAACACCGCTCTTTTTGTGTCGGGGGCTAAAAATTAATCTCGTACACTAGAGTTTAGAACAGCCGATGCAAGGCGGAGGCACGTCGTGGCTCTGCAATTTTACACCTACGGTGAACTGGAAAGAGTTGACTTTTCCCCGACCACTTGTACGACGCAAAGGTGCCTCGTCTCTTCAGTCAGCGTTGAACCTCTATTTGTTATACTTACTTGTATTCGTGAGTTATTAAAGTTGTGAGCTCGTTTGGAGTTTAAATTTATTAAATTGAAGTAATTATTGACTACTAGCTACGACAAGCGGTTTCACCAAGACATTCCCTCAATCAAGGACCGCTCCGGGCCTCTATCACTATGCAAAAATCACGTCGATCCTTTGCTCTTTTGCTGCGTGAAAGACGAACAAACAAACACCATTTCGCATTTATTATATTATCTAGTATGACAACTGCAACCGATATATCACCATCATCAGCGAGGTCAAGCGCAACTACTATAATTTTTTTTTAAACAGTGTATTACCATGTTCCCACTGCTGCGAGACACGTCTTCTCTCAGAGAGAGGATGGGCCTAATCAAACGATATATGAACTTATGTTATTGTGTACCTTTTATTGTGCACGTGTCTATATACCTAACATTATTTACTTATATTTTCAGTTTCAGTTGAGCATAAATAAAATACTATAAACGTTATTATTTTCTCTGTCATATTCTTAGATGCTACCTATTAATATTTTTTTCTGCCAAACGGTTACGTAATTAAGTAACGGCTAAGTCATAATAACCCGAAGCCGCCAATTTGTCAATCATAGGCCAATGATATACGTGCGCTGTAAGACTCGATACAGATCTAATAGATGCCTTCACTTTTACCATGTGACATTACTCACTAGTAAACCAGTAGACTTTTACTCTTAGAAAGTGCTCGGGAAAAGCAAAGCTGAGACGCGCTATATTTTCTACTACGTAGAATACTTTAATCCCATCGTATATTCATGGTGTGGTGTGGCGGGCAAATAACTCCCGGGAAACTCTTCCAGGTTCCATTTGTTATAACTACTAAGTCCCGGGAGATCCCGGACTTCGGCGGAACTTGCAATGTACAAGTTGGGAATATGCCGATAAGCACTGAACACTGCAGCGACAAATACAATTCAAAGCAGCTGTGTTTGAAATGAAATCTAGTTAGAACACCTCATACTCATAGATTAGAGCGGTAACAAAATACGTTTAACGTAAATGAAACAATAGAATTCTGCAATAAAAACCTTGTTCACACTGATTGAATCCAGATAAAAAATATATTAAGTATATTTCTTAACAACAGCTACATACATTACAGATCATACCTATTTAAAAATTTCACCCGACAAGTATAATTAGAACGTTGATAGATAAATTCCAGCTGATCGAAACTACAATACGAAACAAGAAGAAATCTGTGGAAAAGTGTCAGGTTTGTATGTGAAAATTGCAAAGATCGAATTAAGGAAACATGAAAGACCTTTTTCCGGTTCAAGCCTTACAAGCGTCCTTTTTCTACGACTCTACGCACGCAACCCTATATTGTCAATGACATCCACTTGTGCCCCTACTTGTTCAATAATAAAATAACGTACCTACGTGTCCTACGTAACCTACGTCACTTGATAACGTAGAAACAGAATAAAATCAATAACCACATGGCAGCCGCGAGAGAACCAGCTAATTCTGTATATTCACGGTAACGATCAAATAAATACTCCCAAATATAACATTCTCTCTCACGTTTCTCGATTCTAATAATAAATACTTGTACCTACAAACAAATCTGAATATTCGAAAACTTCGAAGTGCGGAAGCCATTGAAATTTTACTAATAACGTGATTATCGCACAAGTATTACTCACACCCACACGTAAACAATTGTTTATTAGATTAGTAGAATCACGTGGGGTACTTGTCTCTTATTACAATTTGTTCACAATGTCGAAGGGATTGGTCAATCAAATCTCTGGAAATGTTGCGGCTACTGCGTATTTTAAAGTATTCGCAATGTACGGGTAAGCCCAACAAACAACCCTAATTTAATTTGAAAACTATGGGGTTGGGTACAAGGAAATAGTTCAGGGATCGGTACGAGCTTTAGTATTGGGTATTAAGAAGCCATAAGCTGAGGTATATAGGAAGGATCGGAAATCCTTACAATAGTGCTTTTCTATAGTAATGTTTACTGTGTAGGTACTTGGAGCCATTTAATTAAAATTATTGTATTGTAGTCCAGCACCGCACACCAAAACGAGAACATTCTAGATAGGTAATACTGGAAACCGTCGACATTCCTCTATTTCATCAATACGGCTCACAAAACATGGCCATTCAATTAACTACGTTCTGTCAGTCGACCGATGGAGCCATTCGTGTAATGAAATTTGAGTGAAATACAAACTTAGCTACGTGTCGACAGATAGGTCCTATTGTTCATACGTGTTTACTTTAATTATTAAGAGTTTCACTGCCATTCATTTCACCCAGCTCTCACGTGGAGAACTTTCTATGGTAACTGATATCTAATAACGTGCATTAACGAAGAAATTAGCAAGTTTGCTGAAGGAATTTGGGGTAATTCCACGAGAAAGGAAGCTTTGTTTCACGCAGCCCATATTCATAGAGCGGAGTCCCGCAAATTGAATGTAATTGCCGCAACGAAGTGTTGAATCAGACTGGCGTGGCTGCTGGCCTAAATAGCGCCTATTTACCCACTTAGGATCAGAATTCTGAAACACCCACAGACCACCTGTTTATGGAGTTAAATTTCCGTGAAGTAAGTGACATCACCTGGCAAAGTCGAAGTACGTATATTGCAGGTAAAGAAACCTGCATTGGATGAACAAAGTGGTTTGTTGTATTTGCTACAAAATATTGGCACAGAAACTACTGCCACTATAGAGCTTGCTGTAAAACAGGTTCCTTTTAAGGCATTCTTAATTTAAATTGTGTTTTTACGACACAGTTAGAAAAAGGTTTGCAGCGTCTGGTAAACGTGACAAATGTTATGAAACACTTTTATCCATCGTCATTTAATTCGAAAAATATCAGTCAGTAATAGAAATTCCGCAATTTCTTCTATTTTATCTCACAGACAACAGAACTAGCGAACACAAACGTCCTGTTGTATTTAATTAATCACCCAAATAGATTTTATTGCGACAAATATTTACATCTGCCGCAAAGTGAGGTCGTTGTAACCGACAACGATCAGTTTTATTTTTACGAACTGCCTAACTGCAAACTTGTTAGTTTACTACGGGTTTATTGGTAGTTTTGTTAAGAATTAATTTTATCGGCCAGACTCTTAACTACACCATTGTTCTTAGACAAATGATATCGTGAGAACAGGTAACATTCTCTCGAAGTTGAATATAAAAATTGGATCTGCTCGTCATAAAGCTATGACGGTGCAATAAAAATGAAATGGAATATTTATTTACAGCATTTCCCGGCGCTAAGCTCGGTACGGCCTATTGGTGCCTGTTGTGAAAGAGGACGTACTACTGAAGCATGACATAGCAATATTTTTTATTGGAAATCAATGCTATATCGCTTTCCAAAACACACAAAACGAATTGCTTTAGTCAGTGAAAATGGTATTGGAGCTATTTCGTCCGAGTATAACCTATGCGCCACGCCATGCAAAGATTTCGGTGCCTCTTGCCAAGTATTCATTACCCGCCTTTAACCTTTTGAATACTGAAATATTTTACATTATTGAAGTAAAGGGCCGCAGGCATTTGAGATTTTACGGATTTTTAAGGTACAGTTATATTATACCTAGTACCAGTTAGCAATTTTTGGGAACAGAAATGATTTAATTTGTAACTTTAGCATTGGCTACTGTGAAGAATATAAGCATAAATAACTTATATATATTATTTTGTTGGATTATCCCACATCGTATCTAATTATCTATTAGATAATATAGGCCCATCTTAAAATAATAATATGCATAAATACATCCATAGAAATGCTAAGAACTACAATATGATTTAATAGTACCTCGACTAAGTACTTACAACTATTCTACTTCGATCATGTTATAATTATGGAATATGTAAGGCAGTGAAGGCACTATGAACTTCAGATTCTGATTCATTTACTTGCTCTTACAAAAATAAAGTATTACTACGCATTTGAATAATAATGTCAATCTTATTTATACTTACCATGTATTTATATTTTACCAAAAAGCAAATTAACTTACAACTTGATTACTCCAATAAAATAACTTTATCAATTTTTTTATACGCAAATCATATTAAAGAACGCATCACAAAATGGTTTTAAATTTTCGTTCATAAGAATTCATAAAAATATTTACTTCTTTTTAACGAGTTTTTAAAGCAAGCACTCTTCATAATGCGGAAAGTTGAAATGAGCTTTATGAAATACTTTGATTGATAAGGTTGAGTAATAAAAGATAATCAAGATAATTGAAAAGGAAAACTCTTTAAGAACGTTAATAAGTAAAAGCTTATTGAAATTAGGTTTTTCAAATATGTTTTATGTGTAATGGCTCAAACTAGATTAAGAGATATCCGCCTCAAACAAAACTACTATGAGTAAACAATTTAATGACATAAGTTACCGTAAGATGGTTTGAATTACATATATTTATCTGAGTATATTAAATGATTAGGCTTGTAAGTAACCAAGATATATTACATCAGCATTCTCAAATGAAAAATATTCTCTACAAGCTTTTTTACCAAAACAAGTAAAACCAATTGATTTAGCCCCTTTAAACTCAATAAATGCCTTGTTCGATCTTCCTATGACTAACACCAAATTGACTACGATTCACGCTGGACTGAGAATTCCTTCATTAATCGAATTAACCTCTAATTTCTTTCGTTAGTGAGTCTAATGGTCATGCTGCCGTTAGGAGGCCTTCGTTTATTGGGATCAATTAGGCAGGGCATTCGAGGGTCGCTGCTTCATAAATCATTTATGTTCCGACGTCGATAGTTTACTCAAGCCTAAAGAAGTAATATCTATCAACCTATGACACATTTTCCTTCCATGTTCAATAATTAATAGAATTAGCTTGATACCTTGGAAAATTTAAAGAAGATTGATCAAAATCCAGTTGAAAACAGAATTCCAAAATTTGTGTTTTGTAAACCAGTGTTGTGTTTTCAAGACAATGTTACTTAAATATATTAGAATCATCAAAAATGCTTTTATTAGTATTCTCAGTTCATACACGTATGAGTGCTCCATTCGTGTCTTAAAATGTTAGTGTGCGTTGGACTATGACAAGGCGGGCCAGCCATCTGCTCGGCGTACATTTGCGCAACCACCAACCGTGAAAGAAGTCATCCATATACATCAGCTGCTTCAAACGACGACTCTTTAGAGGCAGAATCGTTTGTTTCACATTCCATCTGGACACTCGTTGTTAGCTAACTTTCGCTTAAAAGTCTAGTTAGGTTCTGCTTCTTCAGATTCCAATATATTTTTTCTTAGGGCACTCTGGAATTGTCACGATAGACATTTGGAAATAACTTGGAAATAGATCTTGAAGTAGAGCAGGCATCTCTTCAGGCAGGATCTTGAAGTATTCTACTAAAGAAATTGTTTTTAAATTGTAATTGCTTCAACAATAACAATTTAAAAACAATTTCTTTAGTCGAATCGGGGCCCAGATTTATCAACAACATGAATATCTTGATTAGGTCGATCATGGTGTTTAAAGGTAGGTGACTTACCTTAATTATAATAGGAAACTTTTCAGTGAGAAAAGTTTCAACATTTTACTTTTCTTCTTCGATGTAATTTTTGCCTCGTTATTGCGACAATTAAAGGAATGTCTTAGAATGTTTTCTGGTTTATCAAAATTCTTCAATTTACCTTAATGTTGGTTTATGGTATGTCACATACATATTTTAAATCTGATTGTTAGTCTTCTTGTTTTTCCAGTTAAAAAAGACTACTTACGTGTCGTTTTAGTACATAACTTAAATGTATTTATTTTTAGATTTTTTTATTTTGTATAAAAATTAACAATTTCAAGCGATAGACGATTGCTTTCAAACATTTATTGTTTCTGTTCCACTCTGATGGTCACGCTAAATGACATCAGGTAAGACAGTAGCCGCTATAGGTACTTGTTCAATAATAATCATTGCACAATTCATCAGCTTTCTCTCGTCGTGAAACTGGTGTCGGCAACCATTGCCCATTTGCTACAGTTGTTAAAGTCAGTTTTTATTTCAACTCGAGCGAGTTAATTATTATCCAACTTGCAGTGAAACCGCCTCTCACATTTTTACCCAAAATAATGAGAGAAGCGTGAAGCCTCTCGTTTCATACGAACAGTTGTAGAGTAACGAATATCAGCGAGTGTGTCTCATTGTTATGGTTCAGTACAATACGTGGTTTCAGAAAGTGCTCCCGCTGTCGATACTTGCCAGTAATTTCTACGGTTGCTATTGTTATGCGCCTCGCTTTTGCGACTTTTGTATATCACATGAATGACGTGACTTTGTACGTTTCTCGTTTCGGATATTATTTTCATTTCAGCATCTTACAAGTCTGCATCAAATGATGATAATGCTAATGTTTTGTTGTAAATTCTTATTCTTATATACTATCGTTTGTACATTATAGTTTTACTCATTCAAAATTAGATAAGTAGGTATCGTTAACTGTCTACGTTTCTGAGACGAAATAATTTCTCATATAATTTGTAATGTTTAAAATTTGAATTTTGACATGCATATGGACTTATTGCGCCTAAAATAAATTTATTGATATATTAGCGTGCTTCTCGCTCACAATTTTGGTTGTAGCGTTAAGCCTTTCATGCTTATTTCTAACGTATTTTTCTTGTAATTTCATTTTTGTGGTGTCAATATTGTATTGTAATTTCTAAAACGGCTAGTGCATTTATAGTTTGTATGGCTTATCTATAACAGCGCAAACAATTAACGGATCATAAATTAGTAGCATACTACCATTACGAGCTGTGCGCTTTAAAACTATGATAAGTAACGCCGCCAAACATTAATCTGCTTTAGGAGGCTTTGCGCTTGCAGCAAGTAGCCGGCTAGCTTTTCCGGCGGTGCTTCGTGGGAACCGTAATAAAAGTGAAATTAAAACCGCGCGAACAAGTGCATTGATTAATATCATCGCATCCGGCTGCCTTTTATAAAAACAATGGTCTCCATTACCTAGAAAACAATAGCACATCTCACAAACACACACACTGCTCTCTTCGGAAAACGCACATGCACAATTTTCCGAACACCGGTTACGGACACTGCGTCGGTCGCGTCAGAGCAAAGGGCGGCACGAACAAACGCTGCCTCTGCGCGCGATAGACTGACTGTTCTCGAGCGGACGGACTCGCGCCGGAGCGGGACGCGCGGCGGGCGTGCCGAGCCACTGCGCGCGCATGCCCCTCTCTCTCCCACGCACCTCACCACACATACTCTTGTCTCTTGTCCACACGCTCTAGCACACCTTTCGTTCCCAAGACAGGTGTTCCTGTCCCTGTGTGCGTACAGACACGCGACGCCTGCATGTGTGCGCGCTTCCTGCGGCGGCAGTGGATCGTTTTTTATGCCCGGCAGAAATTATAAAAAAGTAAATGGAGGGAAAATTAAATAAAACGTTTACAATGAAGCGTTTTCCTGTGCGCTTTCAATGATTCAGTGTGCGCTATTTTTTGGGTCGGTATCATAGCGGTTGGGATTACGAGGCTTTTTACGGATGTTTGAGTGATGTAGGCGGGCATAATTAGACACGGGGCGGAAAGGTATATTGATTGCGGTGACGGGGGTTTGTGGAAAAATCGATATTTTTGTATTAAAGGTGGCACGCGACGTGTCCGGTGCGTCCGTGGATGAGTAAGCGTATCGATCCACACGCCAACTTTCGACCCTACTTTATGGCTCGCTCTATTACTTAAGTGAACCACGCAGTGATCTCATATCTCTGCTTCGTAGTTTCCCGTATTACATAATCTCTACTTGTACGAATTTTTTGTTTGAATCTATTCGGAACAAAAATTAAGAAAAAAAACTAATACGTGCCTGCTCTGCGCGCCCTGTGCGTCTCTCACCCATTCTCTATCAGTTATCGAGCCTCTTATTATCTATTCTGCGACCTGACTCGTATAAAACAAAAAAAAAATATTTGAAATATGTTTCAATAACTACACTGATTGCGTGATAAAAATTTAAAAAGTGACCTTGTATTGTACAAATTCATTTACCAGTTACGGAGTTGAGTTACAAACATACTAAAACATTTCTTACATCAAAAACCTTTCACATTCATGATATTAATGTGATATGTTGTAATTCTTTAAAAACAAATAAACTTCCTTTTAACTGTAATAGGTAACTATATAAAATTTTGGTCGTAATGTTTATTTTTAATCTAATATTTATTTAAAATGTTCCATGCACTTCAAAAAGCCAATATTCCGGGTAAAACTAGCAAACTGGCAATACCGAACCACACTCACCTACGAGACCGTTATCGGGAACGCTTAAACTGAACGCTTTCATAAAACCGTATGCGACGACGTAGGTAAGCTCCATAAAAGCAAAATGTAGTCCTTTATGCGACGAGACGAAACTAATAAAACATTTTAATAACATTTCGAGCTTTTCTTTTTGCTTAATAACGAAGTCGTAAAGAAATAATTAAGGCAAATAACAGACAAACCCAATGCATTATACAGTTTTTTTAATCAATATCATCATCATCATCAGCCATGAGACACCACACCAACACACCAGCAGCCATCAAACGTCCACTGTTGGACAAAGGCCTCCCTCGACAGGGGTGTTGCCATAATCCCCACGCTTGGCAGGCGGCTTGGGTATCGCAGTTCGTTCACCGTGTATACTAATAGGACGCTGCTGCCCATCCTCCGGTGGTTCTGGTCGCAGTTTTAGGACATACTTACCCAGGTCCAAGCCATAAGACGTCCACTGCTAAACATAGGCCTCGCATGGCCTCAGAAAAATTCATGTAAATACCTTTTTTTAGGGTTCCGTACCCAAAAGGTGTAAACGGAACCCTATTACAAAGCCTACGCTGTCTGTTCGTCCTACCTTTTAACGGCTGTATCTTTCGAACAGAAATAGATAGCCAGTTGACATTTTCACAGAATATGTAATGTTACGGCGTTAACTAACAAATAATAAAGTCAAACAGTAAAAATTATGAATTAAATGGGATCCCTTTACAACAAACGTTTATTTACGTATTTTTGTATTTGCAGTCGGTAAAGTAAAAACAATAAACAACAAAACAAAAACATTCTGAGATAATGCCACTACAAAGAACAAAACTATATTTTACACTGATTTTGAAGTTTAAGAATATAGTAGAATTTTTAGTGAAACACCTATGATAGTGGAATGCACAAAACCTTCTTTGACTCTGTTCGGGCGAACTACTAGTTTATTTATAGATACAATTACACAATCCATGCATGATTACCTCTTTGTTTTGACTTGAACAAAAGACAAAACAAAAGTATTGTAGTGATTTCTTATCACGAAATTCGTAGACGCTCTAGCAAAAATCCATAATATTTGAGCTGGTTTAAACACTACTGAACCCTAATTAATGAAATTGTTGTGGGACCTCGCGGGTTTCTTCAACATGACAAAAAAGAAATACGTTAATTGGTTTACAAATGCCGGCGTAATCGCTGTAGATACATAAAAAAAAAATACGGGCCGAATTGAAAACCTTCTTCCTTTTTCGAGTTCGGTTAAAAACAGTAATACGTACAAGCGTCACGTCGCGACGCGTCCGCCTCGACTCTAGTCGGCATCGGGCCTTAGCTTTCGAGTAACTAATACCACAGAAGATATATAAGCTAAAGCAGTAGTAATTCGACTTTAAACAAACGCCCGAATCAAGTGACGTTATCAAACGAGCGCCCCTTCCCCGCCCGCTACGATACTTCACGATATACGATACGTGTGTGTGTGTGGGTCGTCATCGTAGAATTCTACTACAAAAAAATGAAAATTTTCTTAAAACCCGATAGTAGCAACCCTTTTTTTCGAAGGGAAAATCTTCCAAATAGTAGCTACCCTAGCCCCGTGACCGACAGTAGACATTGACCTCAGGAACACGTCTGAGTCGACCTACTGCTTATATATTTACTGAGCTAATACCATACCTTACAAGTTCGAATACGTATCTAAAGGAACACAGCCGAATAGCTTGGACGGAATTAATCTATTTCTCTACAAAAGCTGCGTCTACACTAACGACTGCGTCTATTAAAATAGTCGCCTAAATCATTAATCTTTCAGCCTAGACTCTAAAGGTCTCTTCAGATAATGCTATGATATATCGCATCATAGCCTCATTGGTTACCACTCCCTAGTGTCAGCCCCGGTAAATACAACCAGTCCCAGGATCGTTACATTAAAATAAATCATAAATATATACAACTCCTAACGAATGCAGCTATATAAAATTTTTGGGTTGGTTCAAATAAAAAAGTTATCTCTAGTTTTAATAGATCTAACAGATACAAAAGCGTGTACCATAAGCTGTGATGTGATACAATGTGTTACCAAACATGGGGTTCTTCAAAAGGCGAGTTAATAGAGCCTTAAACGGCAACGTATTTGTGATGCCTCTGGTGTTACAAGTATCCGTTGGCGACTGTGACTACTTATCATCAGGCCGTCCGTCCGCTTGTCATCTTCCCACCTATGGCATTAAAAAAAAGTTTGCCGGCACGGGAACCCCTGCAGATGTGAAACATCAAGCTCCCACAGAGAAGCAGTATAGTTTACGCGCACGCAAAAGACAAGCAAGGGAGTCGAGTGCAGTGACGTGGGTATGACGGCATAAGAGAGCGTTATATCGTTTGCTGTCACGGCCTACGAGTCGATTTTACTGCCAAAGCACGCCAATAGATGTTACACATCAATAAAACAAATTATTGCTGCGGCGGCGGCTGGTATGGCTCCGCGGTAGAGTTCCTGATGGGTTTGATCTCGGCCGGGTAGATGTTTGATGATGAAATTAAATTTCTGCTTAGGGTCTAGATGTTAGTTGTCCGTGTCTTTCATTTCATCTCCGAAACAAGGAATCTGAGTGAGGTGCTATGAGTGTGAAGCGTTATTTATTATTGAACAAAGTAGTGTAGTCTGAAAAGAGCTTAATACCTCCGTTAGCTTTGGGAACATAAGTCTGTAAGGACTAGCACTAGACACTAGAAGTAGGCTTAGAGCTTAATCTATATTTAATTGCTTGCGAAATAATTCCCACGAATCTAATGAAGTATAGATACCTAAGCCTAGTTCAACAAGTTACTCGTAACTTGGCTTCAAATTCTGATATCTCGTCTCAACAGACCGTCACCTTGCTTGTTACTTAGTTTGATATTTTAGTGCTATTAATTTTTAAGTAGAATAAAAGGATTTTTTCTCAGTTATAACAACAGACTTACTACACAATATACATAAAAATATACATTTGGGACATTTTTGCACACACGGTCATCTGACCCCAAACTAAGCAAATTGTTTGTTTGCATTGAATAGACTCCGAAACTACTGAACCGATTTGAAAAATTCTTCCACTGTTGGGAAGCTACACTATCTCCGGGTGACATAGGCTACATTATATTTTCAAAAAATTGGGATCTTTACTATAACTCCAATAACACCCGTGCGAAACCGGGGCGGACCGCTAGTTTATTCAATAGAATAAAGTTAGTGGAAAAAAAGCTATTAGTAATTTAACTGCCAGACGATTCTTCAAATCCAGCTACTAGATTAACCTAAAGTTAAGACTTAAATCCCGGCATTAGAAGTTTTTCCACGACATTCACCGGTCCAAGGCAGTAAGTAAACGTAATAAATTATACTCTTTCAGAATAACATGCTCCTTTCGTAGCCGAGTTTTTTATATTAAAAGCAAAATAAGACGGCTTTCAAGCGGCGCCTAATGTACCGGAGTAATGAGAGAACTACGCCAGACTTGTTGGAAACTGTTAAAAAGAAACAATTGGTAGATTAAATAGAAAGTAAGGAAGTGAAGGTCTTTTCTTTATTTGAGAAGAAAGTTTTTAGATATCATCAGTCCAAATCTTTAACAATGTCATTCCAGAACCTGTGGTCTGAATATTCCACGTACCCTGCAGTTGTAAAAATGTTTTCGCATTCTTCGAGAACATAAGTATTTTTTCGAAAAAAAATCATCAAGGTCTGCTCAGCCGTTACACCTTAAAAAGTAAGCTGGCCGTAGAGTATTGTATTCATTTCCATGATCTACTACTGGGTGATCAGTTAGACAGTAGAAATATTCGGGGACATCACCATTATTAACGACTTTTGCCATGAGACCAACTCGGAAATCGCGATTTTTTCCGCATTTTTAGGGTCAGTCAGATAAAGATGAGTACGATGATATCTCCGAATATTTCCACAGTCTAACCAGTCTCCAGTATTTATATAAAAGCGAAATACCTCTCATTCACCCACTGACTGACTCATCACTAAATATCGAAAACTACTTGACCAACGAAGCTGATATTTGGGTGATTCCTCATAGGATGCAAAGGTCTGCTAAGAAAGGATTTTGCGAAAGGGCCGAATTAAGGGGCAAAAAGAATTGAAAATTTATAATAAAGTCTTCGAGTACGAAGTTGCGGGCAACAGACAGTTCATTATAAGTATAGGCAGTGCTAATACATTCTACAAAATTGAACAATAATACGTTCATATTCAGAACAGATTCCTTACAATATATTTCAGGTCTCTTCAACAAATTGGCAAAATAAAGTTTCGTAGCACGGACTACGCGCTACGAGTGTAATAGGGCGGGGTGCTACGAGCGCCGAATACGAGTAGGTAAGCTGCATCAAAGCCAGCTTTCAGAATGTTCCGGTTTGACCAGAGTTGCGTACGCAGCGTACGTCTCAAATGTGCAAACGACTGCTCCACAGCACGTAAGGCGAAACAGTATCAAAGCTGAGACGTATTCCAAAATCGACAGAATATTACGCCAGATTTGAGATTTTTGTTTTGATTATTTCGTAATAACCCAACGTTTATTTTGATTATTCGTAAATATTCGTTGTTAGCCGTGGCCGGTATATTTAATTTTATTTTATGAAAGTTGTAAAGTAGTGCCTTCAATTTTGGCTCAAAAACATTATAAACAATGTAGGTACAAACAGATGTACAGCAGGTACAAATCTTTATTTCTGCCATTACTTGCGAAAACAAATACAGAAAACCGAAACTCAAGACCATGTTTGCAAAGTGTGAAAAACTACAACTGTGTGTGTGAGCCAACATTCTTTGAAAACTTCATCACTGCCTTGCGCAAGCTTCGGGGTAACGGGAGCGTCTGAAAAGCGACGCTGAAGTGCAAGCAGATAGATTAAAACCTCGTATAAATAACTTATCTCGTATAAGCACAGAAGACATGGTATAAGGAAGTAGCCACAATTGGTTTTACATAATTATAATAGGTACTATCTATGATCCGTGATTTCACTCGGAATCTCCCAGTTTTTTCGCTAATTTACGGAATAATAACTATCAATTTAAAAACCGTCTGCACAAAATTAGTAAAATATACAATTTCTATGATGCTTGGAAGTCCTGGATGGCAAATATTGTCATCCAAATAACCGTATTAACCAGTTATTTTGATTAAAATCCCAAACTACTAAATCGATTTTGAAGAAATTTATATGGAACCAATCTGAAAGGATATCCTATCAAATAAAATGTTTTCCGAATCGGTTCATAAACGACGGCGTTCTGAGGTAACTAAAAAATTAAAACTGAATTGAGAACCCTTCTTTTTTGAAGTTTTAGCATTTTATAATAGTAAAGTAGTGTGAAACTGTCGCGTGATTTCCAAATTCTATTATATAACAGTAAACATTTATAACATGTTTTCCTAACACAGATTATTCCTAGTTTTGGGTATTCTTGCCGAGAAATTGGCACAGCAACCCAACCTGTCACAACTTTCCACTTTACCGCCCCAGAAGGCAGCGTGCAGTTCCACAGATCTTTGTCATAATAGTATTTAGTTACAGGCAGATGTTGAGCACTTAGCGGCTAGCGCCGGTTTTATTATGAATAGCAACGGAACTAGTATTTTGCGGTTTCCCACTGGAAGCAGACACAAATTAATGCCCAGCCTGTCAGCTAGAAATTAATGTAATGCACCTAGGTTACGTGACCAACTGTTGGCGTTTAGCAAATTTTGCACGCTGGTTCATACACCGAAAAGTATACTCAATTGAATTTTTGATAAGCCGAATTACAAACGCTGCAATTTGATATGGGCAGCTTACATTTATCGTATTAACGACTTAATCCGCGGATCCTTTTTGAAATGTGCCGATAAATAAATAAAAATTCCAATTACAGCGGGATTCGGGTTTTACGCGGGTTTTTCAATGATAAAGCTTTTGTGGTTTTTAAAAGACCATCGTATTCCGAGAACTATTGAGTAGTTCCTGTTTATGTAAAAAATATGTCAAACAGTTTTAATTTAGGTACGCGTTATAAAAGTCAGTAAGTAGGTATGTATATTTCGTTACTTTTGTAAGTAGATTCAGAGCGCTAAGCACTTTACACTGAAAGCCGAAACACTTAAGAGATTAAAACGCTTATCGTATGAGTTTCTTGCTCGTTTTTCATTCTTTAATTTAAGAGCTTTTACTTTTCTTCCTGTTTACGCGATGTTCTAAGACTCATGGTCAACTATAGGCCCGCTGTGCGTTATTTAGTATGTAATACGATACGGCCCGCAGCATGAAATTAAATTATTCAAACCAAATTAAATCTGTATAGTAGGCATTAAAATTTCAACAAAAATATATTATTATTATGAACCCATTGACTCTAACTAGAAATTTTTGAACAACATAAAATTTTGTGTACCATTATATTTATTTATTAAGATGAGACTTATGCATTTTTACGTCAATCATACCATTTAATTCGCTAAATTTGACTCCATAATACTTAACAACAACAATAAAAACTAAACTAATTGAAGATCGTTTATACTATCTATAAGCAACGAAGGCTTATAGATAGTACAAACGATCTTTAATTTCAGGCAGAGTGCCTAAAATGCTAGCCGCGTTGCCTCGCTGGATTGCGAGGCTAACTTTCTGACCAAAATACAGGCCAGCATTTTGGTCACGTAAAGAAACTTTCAGTCTCCCCGACAAATCCTTAAAAATTTCGAAAGCACTCGGCCCCCACGGTCCAAGTGTTTCTACCCCAAACGGCACAAATAAGTAACCTCTGTCAAGGCTGGAATATTTGCGCCGTTTGAGGCATTCAGCCGCGATAGCCGCGCCACCCGCCTGTTTTGATGTCTCTGGAAGGTGAGACGGCGCCAGTGTATCAACGCAAGTAGCGTCCCACACTAAAGGCCGTCCCATCTTCCAGGGAATAAGAGTCATTCCGTCGGGTCTCTTACCATCATCACGAAGCAGGCCATTTGGTTCTAAAACTGCTGCGACACTGGCGCTCCCAAAGGCCCGACGGATGATATCATTTAAGCTGCTGTGGCGCGCTATGCGGCCGGCACTTCTACTGCATGATAATCCGTGGTGACCGAGGCTATCAACTTTTTCCCCACATGTACATCGGTGGGGAACGACACAAGGTGCACCGATGCGCAAAGAAATGGCTATCCGGAACGTGTTGTTATCCAATAAATTTCCTAAATTAGATGATGGAAGGGCCTGCAGCCAAAGATCCGATTCCCAGCGGGAAACAGCTAGAAGACGTGCTCGCTCTGAGGAAGTGCTGGACGTTTCAAGCAAAAAATTCCGTTCCAACTCACAGAGCGGCACATCCCACTGTTTTTGGGAGGACGGGTCCCTAGGCAGGGTTGTATTAGGGCAGGCTATTTTCCAAGCATTCATGGCCTCAGTCAAAAAAGAAATTTGTACTTTTCCTAAACTGGGTGATAGAATCAAATCTGTTAATTTTTCAGTACTTTTGACCGAGGCCAAGAAGGCGGGTAATGATACACACGAAATTTTTCTGATAGAAACAAACTAGAAATAAATATATTATCTATGTTTCAAGAGCCATAATATGGCATCTCCTATTATACATCCTTTACTAAATACTAAAAACGCAATGAATTAAATGTTTGATAATTAATTGGACAAAGCCTTTATTAAATAATACAAGTAAAATAACGAAACTTTAAAAAAAATGCCATTGTAGGTAGATTTAAAAACTACAAATTTAACTATAGGGCTAACTTAGGGCTAGGGTTGCTAACTAGTCTTACTACCGTTAAAACGCCGTAATTTTTTTATTAGCACTAACTACACATCAATTTCATACTTTCATTGTAATGTATATGTTATCCTTGTTATTGTGGTTTATTTTATAAAGATTTGTCTTATCTTATTCAACTACATTTAGGTATACTAAACTATCAAGCTTTCCCAATTATTGTCTGTGACTTAATGAATATTATAACAGTCACCTTCGTGTCAGTAATGAAATTATACCAAAATACAGAGCGTGAAAATGAGATGCGTAAAAAAACAAGACAGGTATTTATTTCGTTTGTATGGTGCAGCACACGTAAATTTTTAAGTAGGGCCGGAAATAAAAACAGTTGGGAACGAATGCTCTAAGAGATTAAATTTAAGGCTACCCTTGCAGGAAAAAACTTTACGGCAATGCTATTGAAAGCTATCCTTTGCTCTTTTATGTGACTTTTATAAAGTTAAAATGGACAAGTACGTACTAAGCATGTAGAAAGTTTTTATTATTTACGTACGACCTTACATAGAAACGTCTTAATTTAAACAATGCACTCAACTTTTCTCTGACAAAAATTGTCACGCGTCAAAACTAAACTTGATCTAACGTTATTTATTCTTATTTAGTAAGGCTGAATTTGTGCGCGCCGCGCGGCGGTCCGTAGTGCCAAGCGAGACGCAGGCGCGCGCCTAATGCGGTTGAAACTATAGTCGGAGTGACCGATGAGTAATTCTCGTGTAATATAAATAAAATGTGTGAAAACCACGTCAGTTTCTATAGTAAAACTGAATTTGTCAGTATTTTTTTCCAAACAGTAAGAATCCTTAGCTTTTTCTTTAGTGTGATTAGTGGCACTAGCTTTGATGATTAATTTTCTTTCTTTTTTAACAAAGACTTACTTAATCTCCCAATAAATATTTAAAAAAAAATGTGGGTATATATGTATACATATTATTGTGTGTTTATGTTCGTTATAGACTGCGGAACGGCTAGACCGATTTGGCCGGGACTTGAACTGGCATATAGCTGATGTTATAAGGAGTAATCCGCGCGTGTGAAACCGCGGGCTCAACTAGTATCATTATAAATATAAACATCTGTTTGTTTTTTTGTTTTTTCACGCAGAACAGAGCAACAGATCGGCTTGATTTTTAGCATAGAGAAAGCCGGAAAGTAAGATATTATCACGAATTTTTCCCGTGGGAATGTCCACGCGGGTAAAATCGCGGGACACAGCTACTAGTGCTAAATATAATAACGTTATAAAATTTCACAAGGAATCATCCAATGTCTCTTAGACGAACTTCATTTTATTTGTAGAAGTGGAGCAGAGTGCGAATTAAATTCTGACCTATAGTAATAATAACGTAGAAGTAAAACTGTCATCTGCGGAGACATTCCGCTTGTGCTGGAGTCGGATTCATGAATTCTGTCTGCGTACGATAATAAAGCTGTTACAATAAAATTTATTTAACAACGAAAACATACGTACAGTCCATTTTGTACTCTATCTTCTGTAATATCTTTATTAACTAGTTATTCGAACTGATACCTCGCAACTCCTATATCTTCGCAACCTCTCAACCAATTTTGCCCATATTTGAACTTTATGAATTTATTAAAACGAACTACTTGTCTACAAAATTTCATTACGATCTGATCGACGTCGAACAAATATACAAACATCAGAGAAACGTCAACTTGTCCCGTTAGAATTTGAAACCTCTCTTTGCTCGGTCAGTTATAATTTTTAAGGCCCGCTCAGCAGCCACAAAAATCCCATTTGCAAGTTTTCAAAAAAAAGGTAAAAAATCCATGAGTAAAAAAATAAAGGATTCGACATTATTATGAAAATAACAATGCAAATTAAAATTGCGTTGCAAAGCAAATTTTCAGGGTGATATGTTAAAGGCTGGCGGAGGAGATAGAAAAAAACTATAATTATCCTCCGCCATATTATATCCTTTAGATATAAGTTTTTTGTAAAGGAGAAGAATAAAATTTATTTTCTTTCTTTCTTTCTGTAAAATATCAACAAAAGTCTGCTAAGCAGCTATCTAAACTGTGTTTTTATTAGTACCATAATGTGTGTATCATATTTTTACTGTACAAAAGAATTTCCACTCTTCTACTCTTCCACTTCTCTAGTTAATAATCCGTAAGCATTCCTGATTAGTGATGTGTAGAATTTAACGTTCGCTTCTTATGAAAACAACAGACACAAGTTTACATTGATAATTTTGAAAAACCTTCTAATAAAAGAGCTTCAAACGGCTGAACAAAATTTCTCGGATCAAAAACTCTCAATCAAGTCACATTTCGAACAAAAAAATAACGAAATCAAAATCGGTTCACCCATTTAGGAGCTACGATGCCATAGACAGACATAGATACACACGCTAAACTTACAACACCCCTCTTTTTACGTCGGGGGTTAAAAAGGTAAACGATACGAAAATAACCTGTTACGACTCCAATAATACAACACTAATTTAATCACACATCACATTATCAGCCAGTAAACGTCCACTGCTGAACAAAGGCCTCCCTCTTAGGGGGGATGTTGCCATAATCCCCACGCTTGGCAGGCTTGGGGATCGCAGTACGTTCACAGTGTACTAATAGGACGCTGCTGCCCAACCTTCGGTGGTCTGATCGCAGTTTTAGGGCATACTCGGGTCCTAATTTAACCAATTTGTCACAATAATCGGAATCTTACCCATCCCTTCAACATCAAAACCGAAAGAGTCTCGTTCCATTCCGCGAGAGTGAACATAATGTCTGTAAACCGCGCTAAACATGTTGTAGTCCCCGCCGGCAGATAATATGGCAACAATTTTAATAAACAATTATCCCTCTCAGTGCTCTCGGATTAACAGATACGGGTAATTCGCGCACGCTCCCACTTAAGGCTGCGCTCACTTGCCATTGCTAATTTCGCACACTTTAAAAAACAGAAATTCGCTAATTAGGAATAGAGAGCGAGGTGTGGTGACACACTGGGGACAGTGGCATAAATAAAGCCAGGCTTATACCCAGTGGGTCACTCAGGGCTAATAATAATGATGATGAACTAGGAATAAAAACAGGCCGTGGTAGCCCATTTGGGAGACCGCTAGACTTGAAAGCGTGAAGATGCGGGTTCAAACCCCGGGCCCGTACCAGTGAGCTCTTTGGAGCTTATATACAGATTTTCATAGCACTGGCTTTTTGGTGAAGGAAAACATCGTGAGGAAACCTGCATACGTACGGAGCAGGAATTCAATGGCGTATGTGAATCCACCAATCCGCACTGGGCTAGCGTGGTGGATATGGCCCAATCACCCTTTCGGGGGTAGGCTAAAAGTCCAGCAGTGGACTGATAAAGGCTGATTATAATGAAAAAAAAAATGAACTAGGAATAAAAAACAGGACATTCATTTTGGAATAACATTGCAAACGTTTTAAGGTAATTTTTAAATTGATATGTTTTATTTAAGCGCATAAGATCGAAAAATAAGAGTTTTTGCGAAAGATAATGCCTAATCGGTTTTATTTAATTCTAAATTAGTGATTTTTTGTTTTAAAGAATTTAGTAATTGTGCGAAAGACATAGCTTGGTAAGCACGCCCTTAAAGTCGAAACATGTAGAAATGTAAAGATTACGGCTTTCCGGGAAATAAGTATGTCTCGTACAAGACTCGTCGATTTTCTGTTTACCCGACGACGCAAGGCCAAAAGTAGTGTATGTATGTATGTTTGCTTGTAATATTCCTACCAATAGTCTCCGCGTTAACGCCTAATCTGATTTTGATAAATGAGGTTACGATAGATGTGTGTAGGATCAAAGGGATGGCCACTGGGTACGTCATGATAAATACAAGGTGTGATAAATACATTAATGTAACGCAATATTAAATAGGTCTTTTAAAATGAAAGTGAAGTCGGATAAATCCTCTTTTGTTCTTGTGTACCAGTACGTAATGTGATCCATAGGAATTAGGAACAACACACGTATGTTTAAATTTTCCCGGAAAGTTTAACATTTTCGCAATAAATGACTCAAACTTTTCATTCTGCCATTAAAAATGAGACATATAAATTCACTAATTTATGGTCGTGTTACGTGCTTCATGTGCCATTGTAAAAATGTTAGTACCCTCATTAATCAGCCAGACCTGCTTCGTCAGGCAACATTAATTACGTCTCTAATATATTTCATACCTACACGAACTTTAGAGGAAAACATGATATTTGGTTAATTTGAGAGGAATTGATGCCAAAATCCATTGTAAACAGTACACACTCTCTCCCTTGACACTACAATTCTAGAATAAGGAAACATCTCGAAGGTATGTTAGCATTTGTGAAGCAATGTACTTAGTAAGTATTAAATCGTTCTTAACTTTTTTAAACGACTTCATAATTAGTAATCGCTCGAGCAAGACAAAACAATGATAAATTTGTGGGACCATCTCGAGAGCTTTATTTACATAATAAAAAAATATAACGTAATTTTGCTAACAAATATCAGAGTAATCGGTATACATACATCAAAAATAAATAATAATAATACCATAGACCAGCTTAACAACATCAAAAACTTACTGCAATAGTCCAGAAGTTTTCAATCCTGTACTGTGTTATAGTTTTATATACCCCTAAAAACACATTCAATAATTGTATTTTATA
This sequence comes from Agriopis marginaria, assembly GCA_932305915.1. Lineage (NCBI taxonomy): Eukaryota > Metazoa > Arthropoda > Insecta > Lepidoptera > Geometridae > Agriopis > Agriopis marginaria. The sequence continues at coordinate 8,412,755 of OW029926.1, forward strand.
TTCAACGGGTATTGGCTTTGCCTCCACCAGTGCATCTCAAATGTCTAATTTAATCAAATGCAAGACCCGAGAATCAATAGAAATAAAAATACAGATCAAATTGAGAACCTCGCTTCTAAAGTCGGTTAATATATTGCCAGATCGTTGATCCATAAACATTTTCACGAGCCGCAAACTAGTCGCGGGCACTCCTACATCGCTGGAGCTAATTGCAGTAAGATTCCGTCCTTTGCTAATACGATACGTCACAGGGCGCGGCTGAAAAACGATGTGTTCCCGTCACAAATGAGCCTTAACCCTTTACTAACTTCGACTCTGTTGTCTGCTTCTTTAGGGTGCAAATTCGAGTGTATCGATTAAAATTTGGGCCGTTCCTATTGCGACGCGCCTTAATGGAAATTGTGAGCCGTGCCCGTGTCGTTACGCGCTGCAAATGTACATAATGTGTCGTCAAAAGGGTGAAATATACTTTAGTAGGCTGTGATTTCGTTTGTAGCGGGCTGGGGCTTACCGGCTTTCAAAAGTTTTTCCGGCGTGCGTCGCTTCAGAAGGCCGAGAGAGACGCTAATCCCCGGACGTAACATATTTTGTATAATCTACATATTCAGGCCAACAAAGGATTTGTCTCGCCCCTAAACGAGCTCCCAATAACGATAATTGTTTCTAAATGCTACAAGTATTCTAAAACAATTAAGATTTAATTTGTAAACGAATCCTTGCGAGTCGTATTCTCTTTTGTCGTTAAATGAAAATATTTGATACCTCCTCTAAATATGGCGCTTTTATTAAATTCTTGCGTTTATTAACTTGAAGTAAAATTCCTCGACTTGCAAGGAAAAGCTAAAATAAGAGAAAAAAAGTTTCGTGTTTCTTCTCTTTGGAATTTTATTAATGTTGCCAACATTGTTGGTTGGTGAAACATTATTGTAACACCCGCGAACTTTCATCTCGTCTTACTGATGAAAAGTAATAAACCATCTGCCGGCTCTAACCTCGACTCGTTAAAATTCCAACCTGCTTACTAAAATTAATGTATGAATAACTCACCCCCAACTTCTTGATTGCAGGCGTTTCTTGGGACTATTTTATAGACGATCTCAAGTGTAGAATAAATGGACCAATTCAACACTCTAGACGTAATTTGCAGCAGAGAGTAGGTAACTAAACATATTCACTCTGTTTTGTGTGAACCACAATCTATATTACAATAATTATTATAAAATTAATTTTAAAAAAACTTTAAAAAACATGCTTAAATGCTTATGTAACTCGTTGAAATAAACCAAAGGCTCTCAAACTCGAGGAAACTAGTAACCATCGGCTCGTGTATTTCATTCAATGAATCTAGTTAAGAACTAACCACGTTTTAGTAGACTAATATAATTTACTTATAAATTTTCTAAATAGTACCTACATTACTGTGCAGCGGGCCGAATATTTCATTCACCGGATCTATTTTTTAAATCTAGGGTTGTAAAAACTGAGTGAAACCGCGGGGTGCAGCTAGTTTACAACATGAGTGTGATGTGATCAGTATAATAGGCTTATGACCTAATGAATTCGGTCAAAGACGCAGGGTTAGTATTGCCGGCGATAAAAATATAATGAACAGCAAAATATTGACCCACTATATTCGGCTATATCCATTAGAATTGATGAGCCATTAAAAGACACTCGTAAGTACCTTGGTATACAATTTTATTTGGTAACCTTATTTATCGCAAACGATAATTTTAATAATAGTGCTTGAGATATACTACCTTCGAAAATGGACATCTGTTTTCTCTAGCTTAGACTTGTTTTAGGTAACAAGTTTCTATAAGTTATCAGCATGGTAGGTCTAGGGTTCCGTAGCCAAAGACATTATAACTGTGGGGACATATAGTGGGGGAGACCAAATTTTTACCACTTTAGCAGGCCATACTTCTCAAAAGATACATTTTAGTAAAAAAGTTATCTATGAAACCTTACCTTCATTTTAAAATACCTATTTATTGACGTTAACTATATTCAACCCCATTTTATATGTACCATAGATACACCATAAGTATTTTTTTATACATTCAAAATTTAGAGTCATACCAAAACTGCAAAGTTTGATCTACTTACCTTGATAATTATAGAAGTCAGAAGGTTCTAAAGAATTAGGACGGAAGAACAAATGGGCAGATAGACGGACAAACGGAGAGACGGACGGACATAACGAACTTATACGGGTTCCTTGCAGTTCTACGGAACCTTAAAAACAAGTCGATTCTTTGTTTTGTTGCTGTGTGAAAAAGGAAGGAACAAACAAACCAACCACCGTACACAATGTCGCATTTATGATATTAGTAGGTATGATGTATTAGATTGAGCCATGGTGGCCGAGAGGTGACATGTGCGCTTTACAAGCACCCGGTTCGATCCTCGGCCCTGCACCAATGAATTATTTAGTATTTAAATAATGTACAGTTTCGATGTGATCGCTTAACAATGGTGAAAGAAAACATCGTGAAGAAACCGGTATGTCCAAGAACCACAAAAGTTCAAAGACATGACATTCACCAACATGCACTAGGCCAGCAAGGTGTATTTAGGGGCCATCCCCTGAACTCTCTAACTCTCTGAGAGAAGGCCTGTCAAATCAAATCAAATAATTTTTATTATCAGACACAAGTTCCACAAAGGATTACAATAAAAAAAAGAATTATAAAATTAATATTACATAATTATAATGTCAATATTGAAATAAATTATCATAATTGAAATTACATTATACTATGTCAATTCACTTCAACAGTACCCTGTTGTGATGGTGCAGGATGGGATTAATAATTAAACCTATCGGTGACTGCTATCAAAATGCCGTTGCCACTCGCTAAGGCGACCTTTCAGCATCATCATACGCACGTATGATGATGCTGCAAAACCATCAGTGCGAGCTTCCACGAACATGGTGGACGCGCTGCAGAACCGTGGGAGTCACATCAGCATCCTGGAAGCAGTGTGTCCCAGTAGTGGGAACATGATAGACTGATAATGATGATTCATCATCATCATTGTCAGCCTGTATCAACTCACTGCTGGGTATAGGTCTCCTCTCCCTTGCGCCATTGATCCCTGTCTCGGGCTAATTATCCACGTATGACCTGCGATGGGCCTGATTTCATCGACCCATCGGGCTGGTTGTCTGCCTACCGAACGCTTATCCGCTATTGGTAACCACTCTGTCAGGGCTCTACTCCACCTGCCGTCACCACGCCTAGCCACGTGCCTTGCCCAGATAATGATGGTTAGATTACATATAATCATCCATTCTTATTAAGTTGCTATGAGCTGGTAATGTTCCAAGTGTATCATTATGGGTAGTCCGGGCCCGGTCCCGGGTGAGGTACCGTTCCGCACAGTATGATAAATGTCAAAACCAGCCGCATTGCAGACCCGTACGAGCGCTCCGCCGACTGTAGCGAGCCGTGTTTCTCGGAATGGACTAATTAAGCTATCACATTAAAGGTAGTAAAATAATAATTGTTTTACCGTTTTTTTTTCCCCTTGGGAGGATTTTGGCGTCGCTTGTCTTCAGCATTTGCCAGTGTCAAGTATAGAAAGTATTGAGTCCTTTTGGAGGTCGATGGGGGAGGCCTATGTCCTGGGCCCGGTTTTACTAAAGAAATTGTTATTAAATTGTAATTGTTTCAATTTTATTTATTAAATAATTGCCTCAAAACAGACATTTTAATTTTTTTTAGACTATAAATATACCACCAACTAATATTATAACTTAGTATAAAAAAAAACTGTCGATCTTGAGGCAATTATTTAAAAAATAAAATTGACACAATTACAATTTAAAACCAATTTCTTTAGTAGAATCGGGGCCCAGCTGTGGACGTCCTACGGCTGAAATGATGATGATGATGCTGATGAAGTATTGAAATATTTTCAACTTATTATTAGATATTGTTAAACATCTCAGAGTCAAGCAAAGTAAGTCACGGTGTAGTCTAAGTCATGCCCTAGTAAGGTGGTGAAGACTTTATTAGTGACTTCTATAGAGTTTTAAAAACAATACCAATATACCTACATGTTTCACCTCGTCATATCACTTTCCTACACTCGATCAAGTTCTCGGTCACTTAATAAATATTAATCCACCATTAGATAGTTGATTGAATCAGGCGTTACAAAATGACAACAAAAACAAAAAACAACAAAAAAAACAATTCGACATATACAAATTAATCCACCATTGCATATTACACATTCCTTAAAAGTTCAGTAAAAAAAAAACATTTAAATCGATTCACAATCGGCAAATATTATGTAATATACAGAAACAGTTGTATTGAGAACCTTCTTTTTTTATTTAGTCTGTTGAAAATAGAAGACAGGAAATAAATTGTCTCGCGAAAATACAAACAATGTTTGTCTGCAGAAAAGTCGTTACTTTCGTAATAACTATCTAATGGTGAAAACAAGTAAACACTTTAATTAATTTAATCTCCAAGACTTGCCACCGAAAATACCTGCATATGATTTTGCAATTTTATTCATTACTAGCGACCCGCCCGGCTTCGCACGGGTGTAATTTACGTGGTAGCTAGTTACATATATAAACCTTCCCTGAAAATGTATCTAACTGATGGTGAAAACCACATCAAAATCCGTTGCGTGGTTTAGGAGGAGTTAGCGGCCATACATACAGACAGACAGACGTGGAAAGCGACTTCAATTTATACTATGTAGAGATTAGCTTTTCATTTCGCAACTCGAAATGTTACATAATTTATTCTACCTACGGCAGATTTTTGGTACTTTGAAATAACCCTGTATAGAGGTACTTACTTGATTTTTCGGTAATTATGCGAGAAATAGTTAAAATAATGCTTTGACTAAAGGTAAGGCCACTAGAAATAAACTTAATTTCCAGTATTATTTCAATTCGTCATAAATATTAAACGAAACCGCTCAATGAGTAGAGCAGTCAATGAACATAAAATAAAATAAATTGACGCATTTACATTATAGCCCTGTTCAAACTATGGCATCGACAACAATAACCCACTACATAATGGGGAACTACAACAAAAATTATCCTTTTGTATATGTTCATCGTCAAAGTTTTGTATATGGAAAATCCTTTGAAAAGGCAGCCATTTTACTTTTTTACATAGGACTCGACGCAACAATTGCGATTGCGTTGAAACGGATAGCTTCTATTGAGGAAAACAATGTCTTTGTTACCGTACATTTTAATATTTTACCCTTTGCGTTTCTTAAGGACAGATTTTTAAATGGGAAATCCTGCAAATTTATTAAGCATTGTTTCTGTCCACCGAATAAAAATTATTTGAGGTATTTCTGTTTAGTTCACCGTTTTATATGAAATCTGTAAACATCACACCCTATGAAGATGTTATATTTTTACTTAATATTTTGTTAATGTTGGCTTGCTGTGTGCGTGAGCTTCGCTATAAGCAAATCAAGCATTTAAACTTAAATTAAATTACCAACCAAGAAAGAAACGCTTTTCTTTAAAAAAAAAACCGACAATAGTATTTTTGGTGGATCATATATCGCAAACGTACACATCATGAACTATATAGAAATTATACCAAACGTATACTTTCATACAAGGCTTATAACAATCATCTTTGCTTTCCTATAAACTTTCCCCTCTTAATTCGGCCTTTTCGTCCTTTCTTAGCAGACCTCTACACCCCACAAATAATCTACCTGCCTAGCTTTGTAGGTCAAGTGGTTTTCGAGATAACGTGATAAGTCAGAGTATATCGCTTTTATCTAATTAATAAAAAAAAACTTAAATTCCTTAATTCACTGGCGGGCAACGCACAACCTAAACCGCTGGATGCAAAAAGTATGACTTGTTTTTAATATTTTTACACCTAAAGGGGTTAAATAGAGGATAAAAGTTTGTATGGAAGTTCGGTATTTTTGAAATAAGACACGGTGAAACTTGTATTTAAGGTTCCTGTTTTCAAATAAAAGACAGCTATAGATAAGCGTTTTTGGAAATACAGTTATATAAGGGTGAAAGTTGGTTAAGCTTCGTCATTCCTTCGCAAAGTTCTTCGCTCCTGCGAAGTTGCCGATGGGAAATCACATCGGGCACACGGCTAATATATTTAGATTTCACTATTCAATGATACACCACATGAGGGTCATACGTCACAATTTATGTCCCATTTAACATGCCGCCATTTTGTATTTATGATGACGTCACCTACTCTGTGACCATTCCTGAACATGCACAAATCTATCGACACCTCATTTATCAAAATCGGTTCAGACGTTTAGGCTGTAGTTCGAAACACAAGCATACATGCATGCTAACTACAATAACCTTCTTTTGACTTTGCGTTCTAGACATGGTTAAAATTGTATGTGGCCAACACTAGGTAGACACACTAAATAATCAGTATATACAATCCACCTTTAAACATCTTTTGTAGTCAAGTTACACACATGTCATAAAAGTAAAATTAAACATAAAATCAAGGTTTAACAAGAAAATGTTAACAATTAATTAGTTAACGAATACAAGTCCGTGCATACGAAAGTGTACCCTCGAAAATTTGCATAAATACGAACAGCTCCTTTAATAATTAATATCCTTTTGATCTCCAACATATGACTGTACTCATTTGCTGTTGAAATATTAAAAGCTTCAACAGTTATAATTTTGAGACAATTTTATCAACGTACACCGTCACAATATCATTGACACCACAAATAGGACATTTCAATCAGATTACGTTTGAAGTAGGTACAAAAAACGATATTATAGCTAAAAGCACAGAAAAGAAAAATATATTGTTTCAATTAGAACGGCTGTAAAAAAGTATTTTTGTAAGAAATTTGTTGTAGCCAGTTGCACCCATATAAACGAAACGTCAGTCATTCGAAATCAGTTAGCAACTGTGATGCGAAATTCGACGCGTTGATCTAAATAAGAATGTTCAATCAAGGTTCACTCATAATGCATGGTATCAGATTTTACTTCTCATTTCCGTCCTATGGCTAAAAGCGATCCCTTCCACACAACCTAATAGTAATGTGAGATATTAAAGGTAGGTACAAATAAGCAGTAAATATACCCTTACTTCATATTGATTTCTATATTTTGAAATTATTAAACATCTGTTATCTAACTGTAAATTTTTGACATATTTTCCTATTGATTTGAATCTTATATTTTGGTATGGATCACACATAACTTTAAATACGAAAGCAAATTTCGTTTCTCTGTCTGTATGTTCGTTAGCTGTTTACGTGTAAACGACTGAAAAGATCATGAAATTCTACAAGGAAGTATTATCATCATCAGCCAGAAGACGTCCACTGCTGAACATAGGCCTCCCCCTTTAACCTCTACACTGAACGACAGCCTGCCTTTTGCATCCACTGGATGCCCGCGACTCTTACAATGTCGTCGGTCCATCTAGTGTAGTCGGTCGGCCTCCCTACGCTGCGTCTTCCGGTTCGCCTAGAAGAAACCTATTCACTCTCGACTTGAAGACACCCAGATTATAACTATCGGGGAACACCCACTCAGGCAGCGAATTCCACAGACTAGCAGTTCGCATAATAAATGTGGAATCAAAGCGCTTCGTACGGGTTCTCGGAATATCTACCATAAAGGGGTGTCAATTCTTCGTACCCACTCTGGCAGTCCGATAGAAAAATGGGCAGGAGGGAATCATGCAGATCTGTAGCACACTCTCCGAAATGTATCCGATAAAAAAACGATAGACTAGCAACCTTGCGCCGATGCTCAAGACTAAGAAGCTTAGTCTGAACCAGGGATTCGTTGCTGATGAGCCTCTTGGCACGTTTTTCAATAGACTCCATCGCCCTGAGCTGGTACTTAGCTGATCCATCCCAAAGGTGAGAGCAGTACTTCATGCACGACCGAACTTGTGCCTGGTAGAGTGAAAGCTACTGTTCCGACGTGAAGTACCGCCGCACCTTCGATAGGATACCCAGCTTTTTGGCAGCCAATTGAGCCTTTCTTTCAATATAGGAGCCAAAGTTCATTTTAAGACCCACCTGTTGGGAAAGGCTACTGAGGTCGCTGAGCATCGTATTGAGATCCTCCAGCGACTCTGCCATGATGACTATATCATCGGCAAAACGAAGGTGAGTGATGTATTCGCCATTGACGTTGATGCCGAATCCGTTCCAGACAAGAGCTATGAAGTATGAGGAACCTTCTCCTAAAGGTCTCCTTGAGGAGAATCCTTGTTGATAACAAGGAAGTATAAGGAATCAATAATAAAATAGTTACTGAAGTAGGTGAAACCGCGGGGCGGAGTCGATGTTAAAAATTCCTGCGAATGTATACTCCATCAATTCATTATCAGAAAGTAAACATTTATATAAGCATATCGCGTGTCCCCCTCGCATTGTGTACTATTGTTTATTTTTCCCCTTGTGTCATGTGCACCTTTTTCAAACATTTGTCGTGCTACAATACTAAAGTAATATGTGAATTTTTCCAGACTATTCCCAGTGGGTAAGAAAGTCAAATAGTACCAGTGTCCTGCAGTGTACAACCGAAGTATAGAAGCACCTGTAACTTGAAGTATTCATAAAAGCGAAGATGTCAAGAACTAGACTAGACTTTGTAATTTAGAGAGGAGACACTCATATTCGCTACTACGTATGACATTTTATAAGTATTGTTGATAATATTTCTTTGTAAGTAATTTAGAGATGGGAAATCTATATTCGCTATTAGGTATGTATTTTATAGCGTCGTATAAAATATCTTAGATGCCACAGTGTATTAACTAAGTTAAATTACATTTGGTATGACCCAAAGGTCACAAAGAGAATATAAGTATAATATCTATACTAATATTATAATGAGGAAAGATTTGATTGTTTGTTTGTTTGCATTGAATTAGACTGCCCCGGTGGCTCAGTTGGTAGTGAACCTATCTTCTGTGCTTGGGGGCGTGGGTTCGATTCCCATCTAGGACAAACATTTGTGTGATGAACATTTGTGTTTGTTCTTTGTCTGGGTGTTAATATCTATTTAAGTATGTATTTAAAAATATATATGTACGTATATCAGTTTCTGGCAGCCATATTACAAGCTTTGCTTAGTTTGGGGTCAGATGACCGTGTGTGCAAAAATGTCCCGAATATTTATTTAAAAAAAAAAAAAAAAAAAATTGAATAGGCTCCGAAACTACTGAACCGATTTGAAAAATTCTTTCACTGACGGGAAGCTACACTATCCCCGGGTGACATAGGCTATAATCTATACCCGTGCGAAGCTGGGGCGGACCGCTAGTATTACATAACATCGAAATACTACTCACTAGTTGACTGACTCATCACGAAATATCGGCGACTACTTGAAACTACTTGAATATTAGCAGGTAGGTTCTTTATAGTAGGGGGTGGAGAGGTCCTGTAAGAAAAGATTTTGTGAAAGGGCCGAAATAAGGGGGGGGGGCAAATGGAAGTTGAAAGTTTATATGAAATGTACACTACGAAATCGCGGGCAACAGCTAGTTATACATATTTGGAATACAAAAGCTAAAAATCACTTTGAATTAATTTATAGAAAAAGATACGGTTCTAACCTAAATACCGCTTGTTATTAATAATTCTGCAGACATTAAATAAATGTTTTACTGATTCAGAGACGATTTTCAATGAAAATTAAGCAGATACCTTTCTACTTAGTTAAATATTCATTAGACCGACCAACCTTATTAAAAGTAAAGGATTTAAATATGACCCATAAATCGTGCATAACAGAATATTACTATGAGCGCTACGGATCACTTTTCATCGATGATGAGCGATGGCATTTCTAGCAAACTAAACTACACTATCTACTGTAATCAAGCGGAAAAACGCTATTTGAAATCGTTAAACATATTTAAAAAAACGCCAAGAGGTATACGAGTACGTTATTCGTTCCACGTTCGCACCCCTATAACACTGACAGTGTTACGAGTCGTCACTAGAGGTCGACGGGTCAGCTGAAACCTTAGGGGGTGCGAGGGGGGTGTAGGGGTGCGGGCGTTGCCATGGGAACAGCGCCCCACAACACGCCGCGGCGGCGCCAGCGTACACACTACCAACCTTAATATGTATGTTTTATGTTTGTTACTGGGATTGCAACGGGTCTATCTATGTGGGTGTATGAGCCGTATAGACATACGCATGGGAAATAGAGCACGCTTTAATATTTAAAAAGCGTGTACGTGGCGCGTCGTTGGACTCGATGCTTGAAGTTAGCTAGGCACGTATGTTATGCAATATTAATTAAGCTACGAATCATTTTAATAAAACATTCCTTAAAAGAGCCCTGTATAATGAATGTTGAAGTTGATATAAAACTATGGTTGAAATATTTTACTATGATACGAAACGTATGTCTGACGGGATTTCTCATCAACAACTTCTCAAGGGTCCAATTTCCACGTTTTAACTTTAAAGAGTAATAAAACTTCTATACAAACTTTTATCTCCAAAATAACCCCTTAATGTGGTTAAGGGTATGTATCCAAAAATAATTTTAATATATAAATAAAAGTCTATAGTCATGCTATTTTCAAATGGCACTTGACAACCACCACTAACAGAAAATTTTTCATAGTAGCGCTTAACTATACGTTTTTGCCGCAAAATGTAAATCCTTAAATTAGGTATGTGACGTCACATTCAATATTTACGAATCACGTTAAATTCTATCGTACTGTCAAACCACCTGTCAAGTGTCATTACATACGTGCGTCTGTAATGTACGGCCAGCATAAATATGGGTTGAAATACTTTGCCAGAGTTGTAATGTTTAGGGCTAGTTTTATGTCAATATACATTAAGCCTTGGTTTACCTACCAATCTGTCTATAGGCAGAAAGGTTAGTGAAATATACCTATATATATTTTAAGAGTTACCAGGGCTTGGAGGCCATTGTTTACATTAGCAAAGTCACCAAGAAATTTTGCTCTATCAAGGCTCTACATGGGCGTGCTTACACCGTCTGCCGTATTTTAACTTTATGCCGTATTTTAGCTGCAGAAGAGGTGTGTTCAAACGCGTGCCTCGATAGTTTTAAAACATACACCTGGGGCCTTACAGCCAACTGCTTATGCGGTATCAAACTAACTTTAAATCCTCGCAGTTCGGAAAATCACGCGAACGTGAACCTTAACGCGCCCAGATACGGTTTGCGGTCTCGCACAATTTTTTTTATCACCTATATAGTCTGGATTGCTTTAAACGGCTAGCTGTGAGGCCCCTGAAAATCAATATCCTCGTTTTAAGCAGTCAGGTAAAAATCTGTTATTTGTATTACAAGTCACCCAGTTTTAATTTTCCAACACATAAAAAAACATTAAGAAGCTTTCTATAATTTTCATTGATTAGTGAATGACTAGTTACTATTTCGTACGCGCAGCTTTGTTTACCTCTGAATTATAATCACCGGTAAGATAGGACTATCATCTCTATAATTATCAAGATAGTTTCCGCCACAATGGCGTGTGCCTCCATTATTACACCAATCTCCTCAGCCCTGGCCTTAACAGAGGTAATTACATTACCACGTTGAGGTAGCAAATAGATCAATAGCGGAAGATAACAACAAATTATCATTTACCTTTCCTATTCGTAAGTAACTCTTTTTTAGGGTTCCGTACCCAAAAGGTAAAAACGGGACCCATTTTTTTTTTTTTTTTTTTAAATAAATAATAGGCTTGCGCTTGGCCGCCTACGACTGTCTGTCCGTCCAACCGTCTGTCTGTCCGTCCTACCTTTACACGGCTGTGGTCTATAAGATTATATATAGGTATTGATTATAGTTAAAATACTGCCACTGTTAGGCAATACTTACGCATCATATAAATATGTGGACCGAGCTCGTTATTTTTAAAGTAGTTTTTGTCTTTTTTGTGAAATTTGCTAGATATATTAGTAGGTCGTCTACCTAAATATGTAGCTCTTGAGTCACTGCTCTATGAAAACTGAAGTGTTTTTATATCTTTAATCACGTCTTCACTAAACATTTGGTGAACTATGACTAAACGCCTTCCATGTCAACCATAAATAATTCTATTTTTTTTACCAAGTAATGTATTTCATCCACAATGATTATAGAACGTGAACTCTATCAATAGACTAAAATAGCTAATTCGGAATCGGAGTAAACAGTTTCAACTTAACGAAGGTCTTGAATTAACCTATACCTACATAATAGCACCTATCCAATTCTAATCTAGTTAATTCACCCGCACGCAGATTAAGCGGAAGTCAGTACGCGCAGTGCCATTAGGCATTCTGCGGCATTGCCTACAAGCCTCGAATATCAATGGCCGCAATACTGAAGGAGGGTCGGGTATCCCGTCTCAATTTACGTAACAAGAAATTGCAGTAGAACGAGTTCTTCTCATGTCAAGAATGTTACATTTCTTGGGCTCTAGTGTCTTATTCATCTCTCATGATAACTATCATAATTAGAATATATTATATCTATATTTTTTTAATGCAATTCCACGGACACCAGCTTCCGTGACTTTTATTATACTTGACTACAATTTTTTTAACTTAAACGAATTTACTTAGTTATTCACAATACAGGGAGAGGAAAGTTAGTTATATTATACTATATATCTTAATCTAAGGGATAATTGGGATATTTATTAGGCTAAGAACGTAACTAATTCAAACATTTGTAACGAAACGCTAGCAGTTTCTTTATAAAGAGTACGCCTATCGGATGTAAATGGAACAAATCATAAGTTACGTTATGGTCTGGTAATTATTAACCCCCGACGCAAACAGAGGGGTGTTATAAATTTAACGTGTGTATCTGTGTGTCTGTCTGTGGCATCGCAGTTCCCAAATGGCTGTACCTATTTAGAAAGTGAAGGGAGGCAGAAGGTGAATAAGTAGAGAACGTTCTTAGTTTAGATTCCAAAAAAATCTGTTCTACCTTTTAAATTATCAGCTCTTTTACCGGGGGCTTATTTTTTTTTTACTTTTTACAATGTATACTAGTTAGTTAGTTTACAAATAACATGTCATATATATTATTGTTCTTGTTTACACATAAAACAATTAATATAACTATCAGTTATTTTGAAAATGCCCTACTATTCTTGCCAAAAAAAGTTTAGTCTGTCGATAAGAAAGTCTCGATTGAACAACAAACATGATCGTAAAGAAATCTCACGTCTAATTGCATTATCTCGCGACCCTCCACACCGTATTCCGAAAGTGTTACTGTTTGTGTTTATGTTTACTACAGTATCCATTAATTCCCTATTCAATTATCCAAGGAAGCCCTTACCTAATGTTTAGGATTACATTGGGAGGTAATACAAGAACGTTATGGTACCTTTATGGTACTAATTGACGCCATAAAAGGCAGTTTTCGCGGCGTACGGTGGCAACTATAACAAATGGTAGATACCTTGTGTACTGGCCACACGCACTGTGTTGGCACAGAGCAAAAGTACCTAGTAGGTGAATTACGGTCCATCTGTCAATCAAGAGATATAGTTAACTTAATTTGCAGTGAAACACTTTTAATAGATTTTATCGCGTGTATTTCTGACTAAATTTTAATGATGTTTCGTTTTCAATCTGTAATAATTCCGAAAACCTAAAAAATATATTTGTTTACTGAAGGAGAATTAAAAAAACCTTAAATAATAAAAATGCCTACCAAAACTACACGTTGGATAAAACTGCTTTGACTCCTATTCTAGAACAATTCAATAAACTGGAAATCATAAACTCATAAGTATTCCTCAATTGATGTTAAATAAAGGCGTGATCGAAGATGATAAACACGCCTGGCCCTTTGGTTTTTAAACAACTCCAATAATACGAATAATTGTGCTCAAGCGCCTGTTGGTTAGGCAATATAAATAATTTACTAATTTTAACGGTTTTCTAAATTGCTCAACAACTTGTCAACTGCTTTTTTTACTCTGTGACATCCTGAGTCATGCTAAAAATGATTATAATATATGGAGGCATGAAGTAATGCGTTGCGTGTTTATTAAAAACGGAATGCACTAATTAGAGAGTAATGAGATCAAGAGCTTCAGGTGGTTTGGTATTTGGGAAAAAATTATGTACTCATATTATGAATGCAAAATATGTTTGTATGTTAGTTCTTGTTTCACGCAGCAACAGAGCAACTGTCCGACTTGATGTTTTGCATAGAGATAGTGGAAGGAGCGGAAAGTAACACAGTATATATTTTTCATCCCAGAAAAAAGTACGGTTCCTCAGGGAATACCCATGCGAGTGAAACCGAGTCGCGAAACTAGTTTATAAATAACGGATGGGTACAAGACAGGATAATTTGATGTACCTACTGAGCGATGGCGGCCGAGCTGTAGCATGTGCGCTTTACAATCTCACAGCACCCGGGTCTATTCTGGGCCCTGCATCAATTACTTATTTAGTAGGTACCCTAAATAAATTATGAGTTAAGTTACAAATAAGTTTCAATGCCATCGCACAAAAACAGTAAAGGAAATCGTACTGTTCCAATAATAGGCATCTTCAATGTTAGAAAAGATTTATTCTAGAAATCTAGATCAACGTGTTCCTTCCTCGGCCACACCGTCGCTTACCATCAAACGAGACGGTAGTGGTACAATCTATTCTATATAGAAAAACTGTCTCTTAATCTGGCAAAATTTAGTGCAGCTACAAATTGAGGAATAGAGAAACGTATTTTATGTACTCTCTTTTATTTTTTCAGTTCGACATATTTACGACCAATGCCATTTGCTACTATAAAATCACAAACAAAATAAAAACATGTGCTATAAAAGTAACTAATAGGTCAATAAAAATAAACTATCTAACTATATTCTAAATCCATTAACACTTTTCAACTGAAAATTCGTGAAAATTGTGTACATGAAATAATAATGTATGTAATTACAAATTTTAGCCTACTTCGAAAAATTTATACCTAAAAAAATCTCTCTCATTCTCTTTTTCTCTATCTCTCATAAGACGTTATAAATACTTACTCGCAGATAGCTTTTCGAAAATATCTATTCACAAATTAACACATAGTTTTACTACTTTACATGAAACTATTATGCAAGCTATACTTAATTTAAAAAACTCGAATACCCAAAACTTAAAAAAATTCTATCTAGCCGCGTCGTTACTTTAAGTAATGGCTATTTTTAATAAACTTCTGTATATTTTATTGACTTTTATGTAAATTTGCTAGTTTGAAGGTCTTATAGATTGCGAGTTACGAGAAGGTGAAAATGTCATTCCGCGGCAAAGCGAGGCGAGTGTAAAGATACTTCCGCAGGGCAAGCATGCCAAAGCGATACAGGCGTATACGAAAATGTAGACGCCTTGTCACATTGTCTCTTGACAAAGTGACGTTTTTATGCGCATGTTAGCCCTGCTGCCCGTCTTGATAGTGTTTTGGAATCATCTCAACAAGTTATAAGACAATGAAAGCAATTTATTTCAGATTTAAAAAACCTATTTTCTTTTTGTCCCTTAATCAGACTGTTTTTTTATTATTGAACTAGCCAATAACATATGGGATAATTCAAGGATTCTAATTTATACCACTCACATCGAAATGGGTCGAGGCGTTCAGGAGACATACATACATGAATCTTAAACACATAACACTCCTTTTTTATGCAGTCGTGTAAAAATGGTCCCTATCCCTATCACGCAACGAACCTACGAAAAAAATATCACAGTATGCACGGTGTAACCCATTCAATAACTCACTCAGTTTTGCCTATAAAACATAACAGTCGCATGTGCGCGTCAGATTTTTCTGTTTCTCTGTTTTATGGTATTTGTCAACCTCAGCCGCCTGACGGGCAAGAGGTCGACATGAGTGCGTGTAGCACGCAAAATCTTTAAACCAACTCTGACTGCACACGCAAAGAAAATATAATAAACGATTTTATTTGAAAAAATAAGTTATTACTGGTGTGGGCTGAAATGCAAGCTGGAGCTTTACGATTAATAACTACATAAGTAGATTTCAGATTAGCAGAAGTTAAATGAAAGCAAGGTTGTATACAATAAAATTTATATTAAGGTATGGACAAAAAAACTTAAAAAGTGTCCTTATATAAGCGTGGAACTTATTAGGAACAAATTTTAACAAAATTAATATATCTTGTACACAAATTAGAGCAAGCCTTTTTACGACAAAACCCCTGAACTGATCAGAATAAAGTTTTGAAGGAAAGTAGTGTGTTGTGAGGATAGACATAAAATACTTTTTATCCCGGGAAGTTAAAGAAAACTAGAAATTGCTCGCAAAACCATGTGGATTTTGCGGTAACACGAATATAAAGTATAAAATACGAAAACTGTGCATTTTTTTGTGCTTGAGCGACTGAATTGTATAACGCTTGGTGTATTACACAAACATTTTATACACTTCATCAAAACTCGCGTGAGGAAACATAAAACCCGTAGCCGTTTGATGCAATTGAGATGCAGGCCGCTTCCAACTGGCCCTTTTGGAGATCGATGGGGGAGGCCTATGTCCAGCAGTGGTCGTCCTATGGCTGAAATGATGATGATAATGATCATGAGGGTGCATAAAAAATTACTGGTCCGCCATCTTTGGGAGTTCGCCATATTGGATATAGAACGACGTCATTTAGCTAACCATGCATTGTTATCCAAACTGCACGTGAATGCAAAATTTTAGCTCAATCAGTTGGCGATAACTGTTTTAAAATTCAGTAACAATATTTGACCCATACTAACAAGGCAAATTAAAAACAAGCTTGTAAAAACAGGAAAATTGGAGCGTTAGTAACACCGCAACAAGTAATCACTACAGCTGGTAATAAAATAAGGTACTAGGTAGTAGTTTAGCCAATCGTTTATACGTGTATGTTGTACCTGTTATTTCCATACAAAATAGTGAAATCACAAATTGATTTTTTAACAATATAGCCCCAACAATAATGGCATCAATCCAGTTGCAGTGTCGCCGGAAATTGGCCCACTGTGCACGGGTCGGCGCGTACGCAGGAAATGAAATCGCGTCCGACGATGCGTCTAACATGTCGGTAGCTCTATTGTAACTGTCCAAACTATTTAACATCATTAGGTAAGTGAACGACAGCGTAGGTATTTTGTTTAACAAAAACAGGTTTTAGCTAAAAGGTGGGTAGTGTATTTAATGTGTATAATAATAGTAATATTTAAAACTTTTTTATGTTTGATTCATATATTATTATAAAATGAATTGAATCCTTCCTTTATAAAATATTATGTTTGTATGTTCCCATGACACGATAAATGAGATGTCGATAAATTCCTAAGTTCAGGAATAGTAACAGGGTAGGTGACGTCACCTTAAATATAATATTGCATCAAGAGGGGATGGAAACATAAATTTGACACGTCACACGTGATTAATCACTGCATGGATCTTACAAAAATAAAAGTAAGGTTTGATGAAATATAATCCCCCAAAAATACCATTATCGGATATAAATTTTTTGTAAGATAAGAAGGTGGACGGTGGACCAAAGCAATCACAGAATGGATGCCGCGGAACGGAAAGTGAATGCCTGGCAGACCACCAGACCGCTGGTCGGACGACATCGCAGCAGCATAAAAGCAGTGGACAAGCACACAGCACAGGACAGGACTGGAAAAGATGGCACGCTGAAGAGGAGACCTATACCCAGCAGTGGGTGGAAAATGGTTGATAGTGATGATACCTTGACTTTTATTAAAAAAATATATAACTACAACTTTTAAAGGCTATCATACTTATTAAATGACGTAAGTCCAGCCTTTAAAATGGTGTAAAATTGTGCCTACCTACTAGTACCTACATTTAATATCATACAAGAAAATTCGCAGTAGAACCTTGTGCATTAAAATTTATCTGATTGATTAAATATAAAATGCTTCAATATTATCATGGCAACGATTTAATAGCACCACAAAAAATCCAACGCTATTTACCATAACCGTAACAAACACGAGAGAACGTGCTCAGAAAACGATTCAACATTACAAATGAATTCAAATTACTGTTCTATGGAACGTTGCGCACGAAATAACTGTTAAGTAAGCTGTGGATGCGCGTGCGCAGGATTTCAAATTGCAACTGTCTAATTATGGAACTCATTGATGCGTATAAAAGTTACGATCGAACCTCCGCTGTTATTAAATTGATAATTATACCGTTTTGGTACACATAAGTACATAGATATTTATAAAAGGTTGGTATTTCCTATGAATCAATCTTTATACCGTTGGATTCGCGATCTATTTTAATATATTACTATCCAACTAAATGAATTATTATTGTTAGAGGGTCTATCATGTACAGGACACTATTTTGTTAATTACTTGTCTAATAAAATATACGAATCTAGCAATGAAATTGGCCTTCATGTTTCAACTATCTAATTTAGCGTGACCTACAAACATAAAACAACACAATTGTGAACCGGCCTCATTCGGTGTTAGCAACACAATTCGATTATTCGATATCAATGTCCGTCTGCGATTCGTGAAAAGCAATCTAAAATTCCGGTTAAGTAGGTACTATTATAGCTAGTTAAAGTGTACGTGGAAATGCATTTTCTTCGTAGCCCTAAATATCCGAACGCACGAACTTCGATATCGCTGTATGGTAGAATGTCAAAAATATTGCAAGTTGGCAAGGCTTCAGTCAATGGTTAGGTTAAGTTCGACGAATTGCAAATAAGTGTACAAGTTTTTATTCATTGCCCTTCACATTTTTCACGCCTATATATTTACTCAGCACATTTTAGGAGAAAATAGTTTTATTATTTTAGCAAACATGCTTTCAAAATAAAACCTTATCGCAATGCTCAAAATTATGTATGCGCCATCTATGACTACATTGGTAATTCATATATCATCATTATCATTTCAGGCACAGGACGTCCACTGCTAGACATAGGCCTCCCCATCAATCTCCAAAAGGCCGGTTGGAATCAGCCTACGTCCAGCGTTCCCTTGCGGTCTGTTTAAGGTATTTAAGGTCATTATAAATCCAGTAAAAAATTATATAAGCTTATTTTTTTATTTATTTTTATTTAAGGGATCTCAACAAACAGTATACAATCATCAATCATCGTCATTAATCAGTGTCATATAAAAAATAAAAAATAAATTGCATGTAGCTTTCCATTAGATGAGTGAGTAGACAAACGCACATCTTTTAATATTATTTTTCTCAAACATTTTATGTGTATATTTATTGAAGAACACGCTTCTACCAAAATTAGACTTTCAAGGCCTCGACCGTTGCTAAAGTAATTGGTGATCAATAATTGTTGTCTCCTCTGATTAACTTGTACATACGTATAATATTATATTTAAATGTGCAAAGAAGTTTGATTGTTTTTCCACTAAAAAGAGGCTAATGCATAGCTTAAGTTAGAAGTCAAACAAAAATAATTGATATTGCCCGATGATGTCCTGTAATTGGCTCATACGATATATATATTAAAAGCAATGACCAGTATGACCATCTCGATTTTTCCTTATGTGTAGTTGCTAGGCAACGTTTTAATGAAGTGCAACAATTACCCTAAAATATTTTTGTATATGTTTACGCATAGGTATATTCTCGCAGTATTTGAGAAAAGTACTATTTCAGTACTGCACAGGCCTTGACGGTAACTGATTTTTTTTATGGATTGACGTACGCTGGCTTCGCCTACGCCACGTACGGCAATATCCGGTACCTCAACTTTCCCTTGTTTTGGCGTGGTAGTTTAAATCATAGATTCTAGTAAGTATTTTTTTAGGTCTGTGGTGTAAATACTAAGGTAAAGGTATATTTTATCTCTTAACTCTACCCTTACCAATAAAACACTTTTTATTCTTCAGGGGTTAAGAAGTACACTTTGGTTAGGTACAAGTTACAACCCTAATCGTGCGAGCTGCCCTAAGCATGCGAGGGCAGCGGGCGGGCGGGTGGCACGCAAGGCGCGCCCAACCTTCCACTGTGCGTTTTATAGCTGAAATAACTTCGCTTTCTTACTGATTGTGAGAACGAAACGACGATTTCAAGTAAAAAAACTAAGGGGTTTAACTAACACGAGACGTGTTAGTTCATGGGTAAAATAAAGAAATAAAGCCGGCAAACTCAAGTGGGACAGGGCTGGCCACGTAAATAAAATTTCGGATTTCGGAGGCTAGAATCACTACTGATTAGTTACCGCATGCCATACGACCTAAAAAAAAGCATAAAAAAGATGTCAGGTTGAGCTTTGACTCTCACGCAAAAAGCTGGTCAATCCTAGCACAGAACAAAGAGGAGTGGAAGAAAGGAATTCCTTTGCCTTGCAATGGGATGACCACGACTGAAATAATAAAATAATAAGCTTTATCTACTTATTTCGGCGATATTTAATTTAATTTATCTTACTAACTTTGTTGGCACAGTAATCTAAAATGGTGTATTGGCCTCCCAACTAAAAGACACCATCTTTTTTTAAAATAAATAATAGGCTTGCGTTTGACCACCATCACGCCTGATGTTAAGCGATGATGCGGTCTACGTTGGAGCACGCTTGCCTAGAAGGAACCGATTCACTCGTGATTTGAAGACGCCCAGATTGTAACCATCGGGGAACACCCATTCAGGCAGCGAATTCCACAGACTAGCAGTTCGCATAATAAATGTGGAATCAAAGCGCTTCGTACGGGTTTTCGGAATATCAACCATAAAACGGTGACGATTTTTCGTGCCCGCTCTGGCAGTCCGATAGATAAATCTTATCTCCTAGGCAAGTTCTTGCCAGACAACTCAAAGATCTAGATCTAGATATTTTTTGCCGCTTCATCATTCCATCTATATTCAGGACAAATGGCCCTCTACCAATCACCGACAGTCGTCGTTTTTTTTTCGTACATTTTTTTTTCTTTTTTTTTCAGCATTACTTAAGAGAAAATAAAGAAACCCTAGAGGGTTTCTTTTTAATTCTAAGTATAAAAAACAGATGCGTTCAAACTGGTAGAGCTATTTGTACCGTATAAGTAGGCCGGTAGAAGTTCTAAAAATGATGATGCCACGTTTTATTATTATCCATCCCCTATACATTTGACTCCAGCAAAGAGAATACAAAGTTTCCATTCAATATAAAATATTAACCGGTACCACGCTGCCAAACAGCGAAGTCACGGAAAAATGTAATTTGAATTCAGTAGAGCCGGTTCTACGCACCTTTGTTTGGCTTCCTGTCGTTTACCGAGTTTTCACTTTGTTGAGGAAATGCGTCTATATTAGGCAAATAGAGTAAGTATCTACCTAGAGACACATACGTACCTACCTACCTACCTGTTTGCATTGACGTCTGAACGTACAAGGGTTAAGTTGCTAGCTGGAAATGACACATTCAAAGATGTCATATTTATACTACGTATATCTATGGACACAATATTCTTTTTTGGACATATTTTTGTTTTTCATGCATTGTGTTTGTTTTATGTGCTCTTTGAAAGTCAAACATAGGTAAGTAGGTCAATATAATTATGTATATCTTAAAGACTAGACAAGAAAGTTTGGAGCATTTGATTAGGGACTCATCTCTATCTCTACATAGTATAAATTGAAGTCGCTTTCCGCGTCTGTCTGTCTGTATGTCTGTATGGCCGCTAACTCCTCCTAAACCATGCAACGGATTTTGATGCGGCTTTCACCATCAGTTAGATACATTTTCAAGGAAGGTTTATATATATAACTAGCGACCCGCCCCGGCTTCGCACGTAAATTACACCCGTGCCAAGCCGGGCGGGCGGGTCGCTAGTGTTGAATAAATATAACCTACCTTAAACTTAAAATAGCAAAAATACTTCAACTGCCCATATATAACTGAAATGGTTTTATTTTTAGTTTAACAACCATAGCGCAATTTTAAGCAACATTTAATCTAAAAAAAAAAATAACACTTTTAAACTATCACGGTTGTTCACTAAAGTTAAATGATTATTAACGGGATATTTACCGTGGTAAGGTTGTCGAATGAGCTCCCGATATTTTGGCGCAGTTACATGCACCCGTGAACATGGTGCATCCATAACCTTACCACGGTAAATATCCCGTTAATAATAATTTAACTTTAAAAAAAACTTAAATAATTTAAAAATCACTTACCACAATGCTCATCTTCCACGAATTTG
This sequence comes from Agriopis marginaria, assembly GCA_932305915.1. Classification (NCBI taxonomy): domain Eukaryota; kingdom Metazoa; phylum Arthropoda; class Insecta; order Lepidoptera; family Geometridae; genus Agriopis; species Agriopis marginaria. The sequence goes on from OW029926.1 coordinate 8,434,937, forward strand.
TAAAAAGTGCTTTGGTAGAGTATCTCGATTTTACTTCTCGTAGTCTATGTATTCCAGTAAATTTATATCGATGCATCAAAATATGAATAAATGCTTATAACGTGTAAATATAAGAGATATTTTAATATACAGGCACAGTAATGATATGTATTTAAGTTTGATTTAATTACAAGCTACATCAGTCCCGCATCAACGCGCGTGGCTATGCACGTTTGTTGTGATGCACAGTGTCGTGGTCATTAAACTCATGACAAAAAGCCTTCTGGTTCTTTATTCAATCAAAAGTCAGTCTCTGAAACACTCTCGAATCCATAGTTCAATGATCACTGTCTTTTGCTGCCGTAATCACTTTGTTTCACAGATATTTGACCAAGTTATGGCGACTTGACTTGGTTTGGTTAGTTTAGAAAACCGCCTACAAAACAATCGAAACAATGGGTAATTTTGTCGAAATTGAAAGGAAAGTTTACGGAAAATTATTCACAGTTCACTAAAAAGAAAGCTTTAGGTGGTTTTAGTGAAGCTAAAGATGTTTTTGGGTGTATTGCTTTGCAGATTTCCTGAGTGTCTAAATGTCAGAGCTGTCATTGCTGCACATGCGCACTTTGGGGGAGTTTGACAAATTTTGTACTGTGTCGGTAAAGCAGTCATATCGGGTATTGGCTGAATAGGCCTACGGACTAGGATGAACATGAACGTAATGAAGCATCTGGAGAATAATTTTCAATAATGAAGCTTTCCGTAAGCATATATTTCGTTTTAGTTAGCTATTTACTCGTGGCTTGTAGAGCTCTCAGCATCAGCGTCAGCGGCATGTAGAGTCACAAAAGTTTGTAAAAAGTACAATATAGCAGAATTAATACTTATCTAGGTAGATTAGTAGTGGATACATTAGCAGGTACCTAGGGAGAAGACTACCTAGAGAAACAGTGGAATTCGAGAAAGACAACTGACACAACTGCACTAGTCGGTGTCACTGTGTTGTGATTTCGTCCGATCAAACTCGTATCCAGCGTGCACGGAGGACCTTATTAATTTTCTTAAGATGTGCTTGTAAAAGGCACCCCTTAATTTAATTACAATCTAGGCTAATATCAGGCTACTAATTAATTTAATTCTAACTTAAACTTCTACGTATGTAAATAATGTGTTCAATAACACGTTTCATATCGTCTCTACTAAGAGAAAGACATATTATGCACGTGTTTTTAGAGTTAGCATGCATGCACCACGAACCGGAAGACGCAGCGTAGGTAGGCCTCCCCCACTAGATGGACCGACGACATAGTGAGAGTCGCTGGCATCCAGTGGATGCAAAAGGCAGGCTATCGTTCAGTGTGGAGGTTAAAAGGGGAGGCCTATGTTCAGCAGTGGACGTCTTCTGGCTGATGATGATGCACTGAGTACACTACCATAGAAAACATAGCAGCGGTATAATACTTAACACTGACACTTTATTTTTATAACACGAACGGTTTTAAGTCTTCTAACAATGTTTGAGTGATCGAGGAGTTCGTAAGCCTACATTAAGCACAAAAAACACACAGCAAAAAATAATGATGATGAATGATGATTTTATGATAGCAAAAGATCATCAATGCAGACGTCTGGAAAGTGGAGATCTCCACTCTCAGATATAAAGAACACGACATGAGAAGAAAGAGAGGTATTATAAGTGTAATTCGTTGACACCTAATATAGAAGTGAGTATATGGGTACTTATCGCTTATAAGTAATTTTATTTATTATCTACAAAAACCATCAGAAATTAACTTAAATTCAACTACTAATAGTCCACACGCTATTTGTGTTTGCATAGCGTGACAATCGACTTTTATTTTTCATATTTGAACCTTTCTGGCAAAAAGGGTAAAGTAATGTAAGCTTGCGGTCGTTTTCCACAGGTAATGCTCTACATTGCGTGATGGTCAATCCCGCGTATTGTTTTGTTGTGGTTTTTAATTAGCTTTTTACAGGAAAATGTTGTAAATTATATCAAGAAAATAAAAACAGCTTTTATTTTTCTACTCTACCAATGTGTTTCTTGCATAGGAGGAGTCACATAGTGAAACACGAAAAAGAGTTGCTAAGCACAGACTTAAAATATAGGTTTGAGTTTTTGTACCTATAGTACATTCACTGTCGGATAAATGCTGACAGCTGAAATTGTACTATTATTTCTTCTGTAGCTGAAATTAGCAATCCAAAAGAGAATGAAAATCTATAGTTTTCATTTGCCCTGACGTAAAAAAAGTTTGTTGCAGCCACCATACTAGAACAAAAAAAATACCTAATTAATAATTAAAACTTTTGGAGATCGATGGGGGAGGCCTATGTCCAACAGTGGACGTCCTGTGGCTGAAGTGATAATGATGATGAATAATTTAAAAAACTGACTTCATACAATTAGTAAAATATGTGGTAACTGGTAGTGGGCTTGATTGTCTCGCATTTGGATTGTCTTTAGACCTACAACGGTCTATGGGCAGTCTAACCGTATTTGTAGTTTTAGTATTAGCTTGTATTTTGATTAGCTAATAAAGGCACTTGCCCAGTAAAAAAAGTAAAAAAGGTACGCAATTTCGGTTAGTGACAATATTATTATATGATATTTTCATCCCAACAAATTTTCCGAAAATTGTTATTTTACCGAATTTTCCAGTTATTTTGATTTTAAAGCCAAACTAATGAACCAACTTGTTGAAATTCTATGGGACCAATCTGGAAGTACATCCTTTTAATTAAAAAAACAATAGGTTCATTATGAAACATATACAATAAAACCTAATTGAGAACACCTCCTCTTTGAAATCGGTTAAAAATATGATTTGATTTAGCTTTTGGGAATTGACTTCAGCTGTCAACGATCATCCGAAAGCGGACTACGAGTACATAGCATCCAAGCCTACTGCTTCCTATTTAACTGTAGGTACTCGTTATATTGGCCTCCCTTCACCGAACCATCCAAATCCGTCGTATTCATGTCTCAAGACACGCAGCCTAATAATAAAGGTCGTTACGCACGGTAGCAATGCATTGTTCAAATGTACGTAATAAACAGTCTTCGCATAATAGTTTATTGTTCTTTGTGAGCGGCCAATGGATCGGAACTGGCTTTGTTGCGATACAGTTATGATAACCGCTGGTTTATGGGACGGGCGGGTTACGTGATGGTTGGTGTATCGATGCATGTGGTGTTTTCGGACTAATCTTGTGTGGAAGGTTATATAGATACAGGCCGGGGTATGACCGGCAGCTACTGGTAATCAGTTAGCATGCTATAGAGTGGTCTTAGTACATCAAAACAAACAACTTTAAATAGCTGATTTGTTTTATAGTCGTAGAATAAAACTTGATTGTTTTGACGTATTGAGGATGCTATGCTAACTGGTTATCAGGAACCCTTTATAAATATATGAACTGAGTGGAAACAATCTGACTAAATATTCAATTAACACAATGATGATGGTGACTTTAGTGTTTGTGAAATTCGGTAGGCGGTAGTGCTACGGACTACGGTCTACGCTGCCTACGGCGTAGCAGATAAATTATTTCATACATTTTCATAAAATAATAAACAACCGAATTAACAAAAAGTTAAATAAATGAGATAAATTTATACAGACTAGATACAGATAGATTAAGTAACTAAACTAAATAAAGAACCAGATAATTTTAACCACCATTTCGCAAGTCTGCTCAAAGTATGTAAAGAACCATATAGTTTGAGTCACCATTTCACAAAGCTCTGCTCTTATAGTATGTTTTCATTTTACGGGAAACAAAAATAAACAAATTCTTTTGTTTTACTTTCCCGTACTAGGTTTATCGTTAATCTACACTAATTCCGGAAGCCACATCCCCTTAATCTTTCCATCTCACAGGATCTGAGCGATCGTGTCCTTTTGCTGGTTTTCTAGATTTCGAAAGAGTAACATTACCTTGAGTACCTACTGGTACTTACATGTATTTAGATCCTTACGCCCACGCATACCTTATTACCTATACTTTGTTTCAATATTAAAAACATAAATATGTACCTACACAGATTTTTCATATTATTGTGAAATTTTTGGTTACATAGACCATTTCACAAAGATAAAGATATTTAAGATAAAGATAATTTATTTGCATAAAACACGAGTAAATCAATACACACATTCAAAAACGCATTCACAATAGATGGGTTAAAAGATTAGTCACTTTGTATAATTTTTTGCCTAGTTTGTAGGCGTACAAATCTAGATAAATGGTATAAAAATACCAAAAATATTATTTATATAAAAAAGTATTAATTAAATTAAGTGTCGAATAAATGATATCATGTAATAAATTTTAAAAGTTAACAGATAGACATTACAATAATTTTATTGTATGACAAATTGACCTACTGTCGTCATTACTAAAATTTATCATTGTTTCTTTGAGAAATGATATTACCTTCTCAAAGTACTTCTCGATTAAAAGTTTTTTTAGTTGTATCTTAAATTGACGTGATTTTAGAACCCTTATTGAAATCGGTGTTGTGTAGATAATCAGTCCCATAATCATTATACTGTGGTTCATAAACCCTTATGACAGATGTCGTAATCGGCCATGTAAAACCGGGTGGTTTTACATGGCCGATTACGACATCTGTTTTGGTCTCTACGATTTCTTACCGCCAAATCACAAGACGCCTTAAACGCCAAAAAGACAAAACGAAGCACCGTGAAAACATCTGAAATTTAATTTAAAAAGCCATAGTACATAAATTGTTCCACAAGTAGAGAAGTGTTGTATCTACCTACTAGTATCTATAACAAAGTAACCGTCAGAATCACTGTATAAAAATGTTTCTAGATGTCTTTATAAGTTAGGTGAGTACCCAAGTTACCCAGTTTTTAGAGGGCAAACATTTTTTGAACCAAAGAAGGAAAATAAAATTTGAATGTCATCGTAGCGTTGCTATCTCCAGGGATTGTGTTATTTTCATACGAAAAAAGCCTCTAAAGCAAACTCACGCCACATCGAAACGTTAACGCAGTCCCTGAACAATCTACGTTTTGTATAAATATTAAAGAATAACCAACTCTGTGTTAGTAAAATCCACCTGGCCGTGTGTGGATTCGAAAATAATAATCTTATACCTTCGTAACTATATTAGTTAGAATGTTCTAAACAATGAGTCCGATGGACGGACAGAACGAACTCATTATGATTACTACTAACGAACTACTAACAGAACCCTAAAACAATACCATAAATAAAAATATAATAATTACCCGTGTGGTAAAGTACCAAGAACGCTGTATGCATAACCAAAGAAATTCTCCTATGGCCAAACCTACTCTGCAGGTATTATATTTTGCGCAATACAATATCACTTTATTATACATCAAACAAAATACAAAAACCGGCAGTATAACAGGCGGCTTTATCGCATTAAGCGATTTCTTCCAGGCAACCTTCAGATGGATATTGCTAAAAGAGGAGTAACGGGCGGTGTAGATAATACATTATAATATACACACATACAAATAAATTATGAATATAAAAATAATACTAATGGTAATGGTTAATTTAACTTTTTTGTGTGATTATTATCCAGTATACATATTACTTAGCAAACTCGTACAAACGTCACAAACAAAATGCTTACCCACTGTTTGTACTTTCTCAGTAATTAAGTACGTACATACATTGTAATCTCATGCCTATCAAGGCTATCAAAAGCATTAATATTGATATAAATCATTGCGTTAATAACGTTCCGAACCATTGTTTGAAAGCGAATTGGTTCGGCCTTGGGCAGCTTCGCTAGTAACGTACCTAATAGATAGCGAGGTTGCAGACACGATGCTTCAGAAAATACAATAAACTAAGTAATAATTATAGATTCGTATTTTTACTAACAAATTTTATTGTTATTTACATTAGTGGGTATTTATTTATTGATCAGTGATAGGTATGCCTATCGGTGATATGATATGGTGGTAGCCTATCTATTTGGGAGACCGCTAGACAAGAAAGCGTGAGGTTGCAGATTCAAATCCCGGGCCCGTACCAATGACCTCTTTGGAGTTTATATACGATTTTTTAACGCAAATTAAGTCCTCGTTTGATCTACAACTCTCCTGTTCGTAAGCGCACATCGTCGCGCGGTCTAAAATAAAGCACGCAGGCTTAGAAGCTACCTATTCACTCTGGCCTTGAAAAGGCCCAGATTATAGATTTTCATACCACTGGCTTTTCGGTGAAGGAAAACATCGTTGCAGGCAACCTGCATACGTACGGAGAAGAAATTCAATGGCGTATGTGAATCCACGAACCTGTAACTGAGCCAGCGTGGTAGATATGGACCCATCGCCCTTTCGGGGTAGGCCAAAAGTCCAGCAGAGGACTATTAAAAGGCTGATTATGCTATGTTTATGCCTAAGTTAAAAATATTATGTACTTAATCAAGTAGGCAGGTGCTGGAGACAACTGGTAACCGGAATACTAGCGCCTATAATTTGAGCAACAAATGAGCACTGCCATTCAACGTGGGCATGCTGCGAGCATTCTGCCCATTTAGGGCATATCTCCCACACTTTTTTTTCCAAAAAATACCTTTTTTTTAAATTATTTCTGTTAGAAATATTAAGTACCAAACCAACCAATAAAAAATATCGATAACATTACCGCCATCCTTAGTTTCGATGCTAACTGAAACAATTAGAAATCCAACTCAAACGCCTTTGCGTGCTACCGAAAACAATTAGACGAGCAGTTATCTAGGTAGCTAGGCCAAGACGATATTAGCGGAGTTAACGTTACTATGTAAAGCTTAGAGCCTAACCGTACTTGGTAATAATGTAGGTACAAGGTGTATATACCAAACTGGTTATATAGGTACTAGGTACATGGTGGTGTATTCTATCTACGATAAAAAAATCATTTAAAAAGCAATAAAATCAAAGCGAGATTGTAAAATACCGCTAACAACATTTCCAACTGGAAATGAATACCTACTTGAGAGGTAACTAATTAATGTTATAGCTCTACCAACTAATAAAACGCTTAATAAGAATTAAAATAATGCGGAGTAGCATACCTACCTATAGGCTCACGCGAAACAGCTCTAGCTTGTCTTAGTATTTATACACAATTACCTACCGTGCAGCTAAGTATTGGTACCTGACTGTCGTGAAGTCTGGATACATACAGTAGGTACATTCGATATCTCTGCAGTTTTAGCGCTCTAGAAACCAATCTCAGACTGACTCAAGCAGAACATCGTCACTGCGTAGTCAAAGAATTATTCGCTACTTTCATCAGGATTCCAGAACAAGTCTCATTAAAACCGAGAGTCAATGAATTTTAAAGCAGCGTTCCAGCGACTCGTGCGCAACCCAATCCGCGCATCCAAGATGGCGCGTAAAGCACGGCGCACGCTCCATGTCCGCCGCGCTTGACCGCTCAAGCGCAAAATGTTATTTTTTTCTACACAAACAGAGTAGAAATCGACGGGCGTGACTGCGGCCATTGTTGTACTGGAGCTATACGCCGTGGATATCAGAGCGTGGTGCAGTAAAATAAAACATAATGTTTTATAGATGGTCTGTCAAATGGATAGGATGATGAGTCACAGTTAAACTGAAGCTAGGTAGAACAAAAGTTTCCGGGGTCATAAAGTACGGCTTCGATATCCCACCCGCCTATCGCAATAACAGATTAAAATGGATCCAAAATTTGGACTCCTGACCAATTAATTTGACCTCCCATTCTAGTGAACCTGGGTAAGATTACGGCGCGACGTTGAAGAGGGAAGGAGCGGAAATGCTCCCAGTATTTCCCGGGAGTGTTGCCTCAGGCAGCGTATTGGCTTGGTACTGGTGCGGTCCTATGGACATTCTGGTGCCCTCCATATCTGACATAGAGGCCGTAATCCCGTACGAACTGCTAGTCTGTGGAATTCGCTGCATGAATGGGTGTTCCCCGTAGGTTACAATCTGGGTGTCTTCAAGTCGAGAGTGAATCGGTTTCTTCAAGGCAAGCGTGCTCCATCGTAGATCGCATCATAGATAGCGGCCAAGCGCAAGCCTATCTAATTTTTTTTTTTAAACGGGCCGAATTGAGAACCTTCTTCCTTTTTCGAAGTCGCTTAAAAAGATTACAGTACAGACCACAGGGGCCTTACGGACAACAGCTAATTGCGGCACCTAATCCGCTCAGTTGGAAAATCACGAGAACGTGAACCTTATCGCGCCCAGATACGGTTTGCGGTCGCGTTATTTTCCAACTGAGCGGATTAGGTGCCGCAATTAGCTGTTGTCCGTAAGGCCCCTGACCTATATCCAAGTAGACGCCACAAGTCGACGTACCTTGAATGTCATATTTCCAATACAACTACGATAAATTGTCGTAATTGAGTTCGGCTAAAACCAGTCTGCTCAATCGGTGCCACGACAACAAGTGTCAATTTAAAACGAAAATGAATAATTGTGCAATACTGCTGAGTTATACCACAAATAGAGTTGGCCGACAGAATAAAGATATGTAGGTACCTATTTCTTTTCACAGGTAAGTACTTTCAGGTACGAAAAATTTGACACGCTTAGTTTTCATACAGTTTGGACCGCTTGTGAAGCCTACGGTATAGACCTATCGTATCACCGCTACTTATATATTATTTAACAAAGTGTTGTAAGCTTTGGTAGGTACAGTATCACCCGTCAAACCCGTTTGTTTATCACTTCCGGTTGGTGTATTAGTTATCTTTTGTTCGAGCCTGTTCGAGCGCATCTATTCAAATTACTCGATATCGATGCGCATACGCAATCAGCCCGTATTGTACCTACCTACCTCATTACTTTTACAAGACGTAGACGGCACAAAATAAGGTATGGAAATGGCAATTTTGCTTATAAATGGTAGAAATGTAGGTAGGTTTACTATAATATATTTACATATTCTATCTTCTATGCTTGGGGGCGTGGGTTCGATTCCCATCTAGGGCAAACATTTGTGTGATGAACATTTGTGTTTGTTCTATGTCTGGGTGTTAATATCTATTTAAGTATGTATTTAAAAAATATATATGTACGTATATCAGTTTCTGGCAGCCATATTACAAGCTTTGCTTAGTTTGGGGTCAGATGACCGTGTGTGCAAAAATGTCCCAGATATTTATTTATTTATTATATTTATTTATATTAAGTTATGTACCTATATGTACTTCTTAGGTGTGGCAATTCAGCTAAAATTAGGTAGGCTAGACATTTAAGGTATAAGTATGCCTACGAAGTAGATACCTACGTTAGGTAGAGTCATGAGGCAAAATAATACACGTTTGGAGTTGGCCGACACGGGACGAACACCGAAAACAAAATTTAAATGTGTTCAAAATTAAGTTAGATAAATAAGCATTTTAATGTCTTGCTAGACATAATATCCACTATACTTACGTATGACGTCATATTTAAGAACACCATACAAAATCCATACTGACAATACGTAATGTAACGGCGGATTAACTATGAAAATAAAAAAGTAAAAACGAAAGGGCATACAAAAAACGTATTTTTAACGTATTTTGTATTAGCTCTAATGTAAAAACGGTAAAGTACAAGCGTCAAACTTGGCATGATTATAGTACACGCTCTAAAGTATAACAAAAAATAATAAATAATAGCCTAGAGCGAGTCTGTGAAAAAATTCTGTTCACCACCGGTTCTCGTACGATCACCGAAGTGAAGCAACGTCTGGCGCCGTCAGTATTTGGATGGGTGACCGCCTGAGCATTGATGTGATGTTGTCTTTTTGCACTACTTTTTTGTACTTTAGTAGCTAGCAAGTTATGTGGTACGGAACCCCCAATGCGCAAGCCCTACTCGCACTTGGCCGGTTTATATGTATGGAACAACTGTTTTTTTCGTGAATTTTGGAAACTTGTCGAATAAAAGTTGTTAGTCTTGATGCACCAAAGTCGCCCTTAAGAGGTTTTGCGTTAGTTACCTTTGACCCTGTAGGTTGTCAGAACTTCTATTATTTTAATTTATAATAATTATAAATATTATAATAACGTGGCAAGTGCCTTTATTAACTAAACAAAATACAAGGTAAAACTAAAACTACAAATACAGTTAGACTGCCCATAGACCGTTGAAGGTCTAAAGACAATCTGAACTTCATTAGCCGATTTAAATTCTTTCTTCAGTAATTGTATGAAATTTTACTATATTTTTCACTAAGCCTATTATTTTTGACAAATCAAACACCTGCCCGATGTCCTTTCCTATCATAATAAACTTTTCTTATAGGTAAAGACTCATATTTCATCGAAGGCTTTTTCTTTTCATAATAAGTTGTCAAGTTACCGGTAGTTCGTCTATCCAGGTCAGCACTATTATAAAATCGATAGAGCCGACAAAGGCACGTTTAGCCCGCATATAATATTTAAAACACTGCAATGACACACCGCTCTTTATTAATCAGGGCCACACCAGTGTCTTCCACGCACCATGTGCCGGTTCCCATGGCTAAGCTAATTATATCCCTGGATCGATAACACTCGTCTAGTATGAACAAAACCTTTGTTCGTTAGAAGGTATGTACCTCTTATTGTAATTAAATAACCAGTTGATGAGATATAAAATCATAGGCAAACAGTATTACTTTACATACTCAGTACCGGCGTTAGGAAAGGGCGCGGTTGGGCGACTGCCCAGGGCGCCAGATATAAAAAGGCGCCATTCTTTCATTCTTTGCCTTTTTTCGGTTGGAATGGCAGATTGGAAGGAATCAAGGTTTCAGTCACGCAGAGTCACAGAAGACATAATAGCACATTTCAGTTTGGGAATCAAGACAGTGTAACAAATTATTTCGGTTTCGTACTTATTACCGTTAGACTTGAAAGCGTGAGGTCGCGGGTTCAAACACGGGCCCGTACCAATGAGCTCTTTGGAGCTTATGTACGGATTTTCATACCACTGTCTTTTCGGTGAAGGAAAACACCGTGAGGAAACCTGCATACGTACGGAGAAGGAATTCAGTGGCGTATGTGAATCCACCAACCTGCACTGGGCCAGCGTGGTGGATATGGCCCAATCACCCTTTCGGGGGTAGGCTAAAAGTCCAGCAGTGGACTGTTAAAAAGGCTGATTATGATGACTCATTACCGAAAGATATTTCATCGAAGCCGAATTCGTCACCGATTGTACATTTGTTGGAAAATCACGCGACCGCAAACCGTATCTGGGCGCGATAAGGTTCACGTTCGCGTGATTTTCCAATTGAGCGGATTAGGTGCCGCAATAGCAGTTGTCCGTAAGGCCCCAGGTAGACCTACTAGGTATGTGGTGTTTAATAGTAGGTTTAGGTATTTCTTATTCTACTTTTTCATCCGTCATAACTTAAAGCAGTGAATGGCAAACATAAAACTGACGAATAAACGTTTGTTCTAGTTTGATAACGTCCCATAAAATACTTTTCATTCTGTTATTTCAGTTTTTATACAGACTTGGACACGCAAGAGTGTTTTTTGTCACGAATGTCGGTGACCGTTGCCGCATGACTTGTTACAAAAAAGCTGCGAGTTAATAGGGCAAGTCCCTTGACAGTAATTAACAAGAGGTGGAAATGTCTATCAAACTGAAATAAGCGACTCTACCTACTTAGGTTAGGTACACACTTACTTGGTAAAACTTGTTCATCCATACTTGCTCTGAGATCCATAACTACTGCCTATTTACTTACTCCAACATAAAAATTAAAACTAGCAACTTTTTCTACTTACTCTTTTATAAAAAGATACTTGTCGGTATAATATTTATAATTACAACAAACTGTGTCATTGAAATGTTGACCGAGCTCTGCATTTCACCGAATGAATGGACCTGAATTGCGCAAAATTAATCAAGTAGCATATTATGTACATATAACATAGCAAGAAAGATGAATAATCACGCAACCGCAAACCTTATCTGGGCGCGTTAAGGTTCACGTTCACGTGATTTTCCAACTGAGCGGATTTGACGTTAGTTTGATACCGCGTTAACAGTTGGCTGTAAGACCCCAGTTGATGAACAAGCTAACAATCCACCTTTTATTCAAATTTCTCACCTTTCCGGCTTTGCACCGCACAGTATTTTTGGGATGCAGGTTTTTTTTAAAATTATTGACTAACCAATAGAATAGACCTAAAAAAACTATCACGCTGAAATCTTAGAATAACTACACAAAGAAACCAAGTACATTCGCAAAATATAAGCCATTCAAATGGTGTCACATATTATGGCTCCAAAAAAAATATAAAAATTATACTATGAGAATTTGCGCGGTGAAATCGTACCACAACAAATCAGAAAAGCAGCATAAGAGTTATGGTGTGACATTCCACAGGTAATCCATTAATCTTGCTTAAATCGTTTAAAATACCAATCGAAACGTAACCTACAAAGCGAATTTGTAGCTTACGTTTTGAGAAGCCGTTGTTTGGAAACCTATATTCTCTGAGTAGTTATTCTAAGGCTGAAACATTTTCTCAGCCGGAATCATCTGAATAGGCTGAGCCAGTTGGTTAAGCCTGCAGCCCGTTAGATATTTACGACAAAAACCCTCGAGTTTGCTGCCCATAAAATGTGGACGATACGGGACGATAAACAAGGAAGATAATGTCACATCTTTGAAGGGGAACGTTGACATTTTCAAGCACGATTAGGTGGTCTGAGGAGGGTTGTACATAGCTGGTGAGTAAGGTGTGAATAGAAAAGAGAATGCCAATTTAATGCATAACCGCAGTGCTGCCAATCCTAATTTTATAGTGTTAACACACCGCACACGTATGAATACCTATGGTTGACCTCAACCGCCGTCTGACCAACGGGAGAGAAAGAGAGGGAAATACTTATGATATTCTCACTCTTTCTCTCCCGTTGGTTGGACGGCGCCGGCGGTCCGTCAACCATATCCATACGTGTGTTACTATTAGAATTCCCCGCTGCAACAAGCTTGATTCCCTGTAAATTCCGTGAAATAACCTATATTTAACCAACTTCAGGACTCTTTCAGAATTTTCAGTTCTCAATTCAGTCCTGATTTTTGATTTTGACAACGTTTTTTTTGTATGTGAGTATTACTTCGATATGTGTGGACCAATTTACGTGTTTTTTTTATTATGTAGAAAGGTAGTCTCTCATATTTCATTAAGTTTGTTCAAGCGCCTGTTGTTTCGGTAATAGCAATGATTCTGTTCGAGCTCTTACTAATTTTGAAGATTATTTTTATATAAATATAAAAATAATCTAATGCACTTTTTCACTTATGTCGTTTTTATGCACTGTAAGTGTGTATAGGTGGAGGAACAATGACGAAAAAAGATGCATTCAAACAAATCATCATCATCATCAGCCCGAAAACATCCACAGCTAAACATAGGCCTCCCCCCTTAGAGCTCCACACAGAACAGCAGCCTGCCATTTGCATCCACTCTCACGATGTCGGATACTCACTCAACTACTCTTTTATCTGCAGGTGTGGATTTCTGCTAGTGTTAGGTATAGGTATCGACTATCTGTTTACTCTTTGACTTTTGCAGTACTAACGTTAACGTTTGCCTAGCACGTTGGTAGAGACTAGTGGAATAGCCCGCAAATTCCATAATTTAGTTGTATACTTTTTGTTTAATAATGTCAAACATTATTGAAGTTATACTTCTAATGCGACTTGCAACAAGGTTGCGTTAAACGTTTAACGCTACCATGGAGGGAGAATTTTTCTCTCTCGTATGGTTGCGAAATGCGTATCCTTTTTTCGCTATGCGACTAGCAGATCCGGTAGTGTAATGGTGTCGCTAATGGATTGAGAAGCCTAAGGAGCTAGGTTCGAATCTCGAGAAAAGCATGTTTTTAAATTGTTGATATTTTGCCCTAGTTATAATTTCAGGGTTCCTTGTTGAAGTATAACTTCTTCCGAGCGGAGGGACTCCACGCACAATTTTTTTATATTTCTGTAGTGCTAGGACTCTTGCAGAGTCCATCTGGGGAAGTACCACACGTTCGCCAATTATTCAACCAACAAGCAGCAATATGCAAACAGTACTCGGTCCCTGATAGAACGGTAATGCTTACAGTGAAATTACAAGGCATACGTACCTATAGATTTTACATTAGGTACCTAGCCTACCTACATAATACATAATACCCATCTCAGATTTTCAGGTTGACGGACGCACTGCATTACTAAGTAGGTATTTGAGTGACAATGTTATAGACAAGCGTGACGATTACCACCATCAGGGGCTCCAGGGCACCAGGGCCTTACGGCTACCTCTTAACACGGGCTCGAAACAGTCATCATCAGCCAGAAGACATCCACTGCTGAACATAGGCTTCCCACTTTAACCTCCACACTGATCGAAAGCCGTAAGGTCGCTGGTGAGCGACTTGCACGTCTCGTCACTTCGTTGCATACAAAAAAAAAATAACAGCAACATTGCCATGGTTGCAGCAATGTACCTAGGTACCTACACAGAACAGCGGACAACAAACAGGCCGTTTGTCGCATCAAATATTAACCGTTAACCTAGTTACGTCATGCTATGTCCCTTTAGAATACACGATTACACTATCAGAGGTTTTAGAACTGACTTTAAAAAAACCTTTATTTTATTACATTACATTAGGGTAATAAGGAATTCTAAACCAATTCTAACACGATTCCCACCACCATTCCAGACGACGAAATAACTTCGCACCGAAGCGCGTCCGTGGCCAAAGACCACTTCTTCGACGATTCTCCCGTGTCAAATCACCGCCACTGACACACACTTAAATCATTTTGCATCTAAAAATAACAAACTAAATATTAGATGTGCAACACCCATATCAGCAATACATACATTCCACATCTTGTGTTTGTGATCATTGAAATATTTTCAAATCAGTCTATGTCTACAGGTTTAAAAATTATATTAGTATTAATGTTAATAGTTCTCGGGTGAATGTTAAAACCGCATATAGCGCCAAAATTTTATAAACTTAACTGTCTCACTGTGGACATAGAACGTAACTTCTCACGTCATTCGACCGTACGATCGCTCATTTTCAGATGAGAGCATTAAGCGCCCTAGCTCAGAGTTTAAGGATGGGGCCGTGGCGGAAGAGGGCGCCACCGTGAAGCCGGTACCTGCAGGTACGACGAACACTGCCACCGACTAGACCATCAACCATACACACCTCCACCAGTGTGACAGACAGCCTTGCGACAGTGACCCCTGAGACTCCGCGTCCAGGGGCCTTACGGACAACAGCTAATTGCGACACCTAATCCGCTCAGTTGGAAAATCACGCAAGCGTGAACCTTATCGCGCCCAGATACGGTTTGTGGTCGCATGATTTTCCAACGCTGCCACATTAGCACAACTCACGATCGACACTAGAAAAAAAAAACCTGTTTTATAATTAATTATATTTAAATAGTACATGATTAAATTGTGTTATTCAAATAATTAAACTGCTATTATTTATTTTGACTGTACTCCGCTGAGGCATCAAACACGTATGTATACACTTGTCTGTGTGGCTGGTTATGATGATGATGATGATAATTATAAGATTCAAAATAGCTTGCATGATTCCTTTCAAAATACATCGTTTATGGAAAAAGCAAGCATGAATCAATATAACGTTTTTGAAAGTATATAAGTTAGTAATTTTCTATATAAAAAAAAAGGTAGCATGTTCAAGTGATTGAAAGGAGGTGTATAAATTTACTTCAGTAGGACCCGGGTATGTCCTAAAACTGCGACCAAAACTACCGGAGGATGGGCAGCAGCGTCCTATTAGCACACGGCACGGTGAACGTACTGCGATCCACAAGCCGCCTGCCAAGCGTGGGGATTATGGCAACACCCCTCTCTAAGAGGGAGGCCTTGTTCAGCAGTGGACATTTAATGGCTGATGATGGGTGTGTGATGTGTATAAATTTCTCTTGCACCTCAGACACTTCCTATGAAGTAGAAAAAAAAAATATTTTAACAAATAGCATAGAAGTTTTTCAAAACTGAAACTCAACATTCTGAACAGATATAACAACCTACATGAATAAAAAGAGCAAAACTTGAAATCAAACCAGTTACGTTCTACGTCGTGAAATGTTAGTGCGTTCGAAAATATTGTACGCCCGAAGAGGGTAGAACTGTGATACTCAATGATGTATTGTATTTGTAACAACTCATGCTCATGTACCAGTTTGAAACAATAAAAGTTATTATATTCTATTGTTCAGAAGTACAAGTTATGATACGTTACTAAATATTTGCATAATCATTTACTAAATAATTTTATATAATTTTATTTGGAGTAGGAATCTGCGTCTTAAAATCCAGTGAAATAACAAGGGCCGAGTAAACTGAGTATACACAACATAAATTGAGCCGTCCAAGTCCAATGTAGTGTTTATTGGCAAAGTAAATAGTAAGCAAAATATAGTAGGATTTTGAACGCACTTTGTTTTTTAATTTCGGCGGGAAACTAGATTCGATATTTGCTACAAAACAAAAGTTTATATATTAAAAAGAAAAGATCGAAAAATGGAATTATCACGTAAATATTGTCGCATCTGTTTATCTGAATCCGAATTTAACGTTTCCCTGTTCGGGAATTACTGTCGAAGAACTAGTATGATAGACAAGATCCTCGTATGCCTGAAATTAGTAATCGAAGAAACTGACACAATGGACACCATCTGTTACAAATGTGCGGAAAACATAGAAAAGTACTATGATTTTATCATGTTTGTGAAGAAATCTCAGACGAAATTAGCCGAGCCCCGTCAGGCAGAGGCTTCAGTCAGCCGTCGTCACGTAACCTCGTACGTCCGCGAGCAAGTTTACGATGGCGATTGCACATTTTCATTTCTACTGCAACCTCCCGAAGAGAAAAAACCTCAGCAATCTAGCCCGTTCTTCTCTTACTTTTCACCTCCTCCCAAAGTGGCTAAAAAACAAAGCGAGCCTATGTGGAAGACACCCATTGTTAGTAAAAAACAGGAGAAACGCGAAGACAAGTTAGCAAGACAACCTAAAGAGCCTACGAAGAGTAAGCAAAACTCGAGGGATCTCTTTGAGTCTCAGTCTCAGGAGGTCGAAGATCCTAAATCTCTATACTGGAACCTTACACCAATTGAGAATATTCTGAAACAAGTGAGAAAAAAATGTTTCAGCCCGTCTGATTTCTAATTTTATTGTCTATGCACATGACAATGCGTTCCTGGATTGAACAGACATTATTTAATTTTTCAAAGAATTTCTGTTAAGTTTTGTTATATAATTTATTGATATTGTTCAAGCTATGATGATTTTAACCGTAGAGACAGGGTAAATTTGAAAATTATTTTGTAATACACGACAACTGAACATGGTTATTGATTTTTTAAGTATTTTTTTTTTTTCATTTAACCGGGACTTAGGTACCTTTAGGTTTGAAATATCCTAATAAAAGTTTATTATTAGGAAATGATCAGTAACTTATGATTACACCCAAAAACTTCTTTAACTTTCTTTTATATTTTAAGCTGATAATAAATTCAATGCCAACTTAGTGGAATTTTTATTGAACTACAATGAAGGCAGAGAAGTCGGGGCGGGGCAAGCCAAGTGCCTTCTTACTTTGCTTCGTCTCCAACCTTTTGCCACCTTATCATTTTAAACATAACAAATATTACTCATGGAAATAGTAGAAATAAACATTGTGATTCATTTTGTAAGCAATTCATACCAAAATAATTGTGTATTGTAGGTATATTAAAACGCATTTTTGTTGAAATCCTATCGAATCTCTCTCATATCCTTCCATGTTGTTAAGTTTCTTTTGGGAGATTGGATGTTATTTTGTAAGCTTTTGACCATTAGTACCCCACGTTGCATTGATTAGCCTCATAGGTCCGTCTAATTTGACACCTATTAACGGGCGGTTATTCGAGTCGCGTAGGCAACAAAATTTCATTTCATTAGACCATAAAATGAAAAAAATAAACTAAGTCGACTTTGTTTCAATTTTTTTTTTTGATCGAGGCATTTTTATTCTATCGTGTTTTGAACCAAATAATAAACTCTAACACAGATGTATCTGTGACATGTATTTTTTTCCAGCTGAAATATTGTAATTCAACTGAATAAAATTGATTTAAAACCGTCAAATTTGGTATAAGAGGCTCTTAAGTGTAGATTTTTTACATTTACCGCGTAGATTTGACAAAAACAGTGCTGGTTTTAGCGTTACGCCGGTACTGTACACGAACCCTCTAATAACAATAGACCTAATAACACACTAGTTTCCATGAAACAGTTAATACTATAATCACTTTTACCAAGAAATTATAGGTTCTCGAAGAAACTACGTTTCCACGAAAGGATATTAAGTATATCGATCGGTCAGCAAGGTTGGAGAATATTAAAGTGATCGGTCAGCAAGGTTGTAGGGATATTAAAGTAAAGACGAAGCTTATATAGTATATTTTTATTGCTTTTAAACGTAACAGTTTTATATTACTAGCTGCGCTATGAATCATCTGAGTCAACGACTTTTTAATTCTGTAGACAACCTTCATATACAAATTTATTCGTAATTCGTATAGTGGCGTGCCATTGGGGATTTAAACCTCGAGTGCAGTTCGCTAGTGTTTTTAATCCCAGGCGCAAAAAGAGGGGTGTTATAAGTCTTGTGGTAGGTATCTGTATATGTCTGTGGCATTGTAGCTCCCAAAGGGCTGAACCTATATTGCTATAAGCCAACACCAAGAGGCCAAGTTCAATACAGAAAAAATTGGTATTTAATTTGACGGACTAAGTTGGATCCCAAGAACAGCGAAGGATTCTAGAGCAGAATCCTGAGCGGAGCGAGGGATACAAGGACCGAGATAAAAAACACGAGTTGCGAGCTCTACTTTTTACCACTGACGCGACGCCGAGTTTTTTTTTTTAATAGTATTTATATTTCCAATAATAAAACAACCACAATAGCAGAAAAAAAAATCTGAGGTAGTCATATATTATTTTTTCCCAGATTGGTTAGCCCAATGGAACAGCTCCGTTCAGCCAGCCAGTAAGTACGGTCACTACGTTTTATTTATTTTTGTACATAATTAATGTTTGTTCCAAATTCAAAATATTTTTATCCACTTAGTGACTTCTTTTAGTCATCGTGTTACGATAAATAAGTCACTATACGTTATACAGGTTGCTGTATGTCTCAAATCACGTTTATTTCGACCACAATAAAGTATTATCATGTGTCAAGGTAAGTAGGATTATCTTATTAATTTTAATACTAAATAGAACCGCTAGATGGAAATAGACATTATTGATCCCAATATAGTTTATTAATCTATGCTAATTATTATATAAGTGAAAGTAAGTGTGTTTGTTTGTTTGAGCTTTTTTCATGCAGCAACAGATCTGCGGATCGACGTGATTCTTTGCATAGATATAGTGGGACGGCCGGAGAGTAACATAGAATGTCTACTTTTATCCCGGGAAAAAGGTTCCTAAGAGAATGTGCACGCGGCTGAAACCGCGGGTGCAGCTAGTATAAAATAAACAGAAACTTACACAAGTATCAACCAACAAAACTTAAAATAAATAAAATCAATAATCACATGTCTCGTATTTGTAAGATCACTAATTGGTACAATCATATTTTAATTAATACCTACTTAAACATAAATACATGGAAAACAACAAGAAAATTAATTAATTAGTTCGAGTTCAGTAATTGGCAGCCAATTTTTGGGTCCTCTAAAGTCTTGTAGGTATGTGCGTACAATATTACGTAATGTGCAAAGAGGTTTAATTATGTTTTTCGACAACAAAAAAGGTGAATGCGTAGGAGGTTACGTTGTAATTTACAG
This sequence comes from Agriopis marginaria, assembly GCA_932305915.1. Taxonomy (NCBI): domain Eukaryota; kingdom Metazoa; phylum Arthropoda; class Insecta; order Lepidoptera; family Geometridae; genus Agriopis; species Agriopis marginaria. The sequence goes on from OW029926.1 coordinate 8,454,806, forward strand.
ACTAAAAATATGTAATTGACATTTCCAGATTGCTCGTTATTATCTCATAGTACAAGCCATGGCTGTTTTACGTAGTATTTATATTATCTTTGGCTATCTGGAAAAGTTTCTTTTTCTGAGGCAATGTTTTAATGAAATGTTAATTAGTATGTACCTCAAAATGTGTACGTATATTTTTACGTGAGCGTCGCTTACTATTAGCGCGCGTTCTGTTTGACAGGTACAAGCAACATAGTAGGTACTATACAAAAAAGCATCAAATACTACACTGCCACACTACTGCTTGTGCCTGAATAGTACAAGACAATGCAGCGCTATACCGCGGCGGTAGTACGCGACGCTATAACTCTTGAAACGTGCTAGGTTTGCGTTCTATTTGACGAAGCCTAGCCTGCCTGTGCACAAGAGCTGTTTATGCTAATCCCGTCAACCAATTTCCGCCATAGGTCATCGAGACGGACATTTCATCCTTACGTTGTGAACTTTGGTAATAGGCACCTCATGGGCAAGCGTGCTCCATCTTTGACTGCATCGTCGCTTACCATCAGGTGAGTTGTGGTCAAACGCTAGCCCATTTCATCATAAAAAAAAGCCTTAAATCATGAGACAGCAGATCCTCAAAAATTAGTTACAAACGCGTTACACACTTGCATAATCAATTTATATCTATACTAATATTATAAAGAGGAAAGATTTGATTGTTTGTTTGTTCGTTTGCATTGAATAGATTCCGAAACTACTGAACCGGTTTGAAAAAAATATTTCACTGTTGGGAAGCTACACTATACCCGAGTGACATAGGCTATATTATATTTTTTTTAAAAATGTGATCCTTACTAAATCTCCAATAATGTTACCTAAGGTGTAAAAAATAAGACTTACACCCGTGCGAAGCCGGGGTGCGTTGCTAGTATATAATAAAGCGAAATACACTAACTCATCACGAAAACTTCACTTAAACTACGAAGCCGAAATTTGGCATGTCTATTCCTTATGGGGAGTAGAGACTTAAGAGGTCCGCTAAGCCTAATTAAAGGGGGCAAATGGAGGTTGAAAGTTTATATGAAAGTCTACGCGTAGTACCTACAACTCGCGGGCATGGCATCAGCTAGTAGCATAATGTACAAATAATACTTCACAAAAACAATTGCTGCGCTAACCATCAAACAGACAGTGTGAGAGAGTTTATGGTGTATAACGTCATCTAAATATAAGTATAAATGTTTGGCATAGTACAAATTCGTCATCTCAAGCGATATACTTAGGTAAGGTAACTAACCATCTTTCAATAATTAGCAAAAGCTGCATTCCAATTCCTATCTTTTTCCTAATTGAATACAGTTTAAAATATACTTACTTAGGTACTATTAAAACAAATAAATTATTGCTTCTTGGAAATAAAATAACAAACTCACAATATCAAGAAATTATAAAAATCTAGCCTGCTAGAGGCACTGCAATAAAACATGTACTGAACTTGGACCATCATCATCATCATTTCAGCCATAGGACGTCCACTGCTGGACATAGGCCTCCCCCATCGATCTCCAAAAGGGCCGGTTGGAAGCGGCCTGCATCCAGCGTAACCATATAAAGCCATTTTGTCTAAGGATCGGGGATCAAAATACCAACATGACTCTATGAGATTTCATCATACTGCAGATCAGTGTAGCCAACCCTACAGTTTTAACTGTAGATATAAAATCGTCTCAGTTTTAAGCTGAGACGATTGGTTATAATTCTTATAGGTAAATCCACGTCTGTCTGTCTGTATGGCCGCTAACTCCTAAACCACGCAACGGATTTTGATGTGGTTTTCACCATCAGTTAGACAAATTTTCACGGAACGACCCACCCCGGCTTAGAACGTAAATTACACCCGTGCGAAGCCGGGCAGGCGGGTCGCTAGTATCATCTAGTATTATTATGTGAGACAATTCTACTGCACACTACCACCACTTCCTCGTGGAAATTCCAAAGATTCGTCACGATTTAGGTCGTCATTTATGATACGTACTGCCCAAGAATGGAACTCCCTGCCGTCCTTGTTTCCTGAAAATTACAATCTAGGCACCTTCGTGGCTAGAGTGGGTAGATTTCTTCTAGATCAACGTGTTCCATCCTCGGCCACACCGTCACTTGCTATCAGGCGAGTTGGTGGCCAAACGTAGGTCTATTCTCTATTTTTTTTTTAAGAAAAAAGTTTGTCTCCACAATAAATCTACTATTCTTTAAACTAATAAGCGTAATTTGTTATATTCGCTCATTCCAAACTACATACACAACTCTCTGCACATATGATTTATATATCCATCATACATCATCATCATCAGCCAGAAGACTTTAACCATCATACAGACGGCCTTATACTCTGACATTAGGACTTGCCACTCAACCTATACGAATTTCCTGTTAACCGACGTATTACGCAATTCATCATCATCATCATCACCAGCCAGAAGACGTCCACTGCTGAACATAGGCCTCCCCCTTTAACCTCCACTGAACGACAGCCTGCCTTTTGCATCCACTGGATGCCAGCGACTCTCACTATGTCGTGTTATGTATTACGCAATTGTATCACTGTAATTTTAACAATTTTATATCATTATTGCATTTTAGCTATGATCTATTTCTAATTTTCTTTTGTAACTGTAGAATTTATATGTGTAACAATATGGGTTCCATGCCTGAAATAAAGACAAAACAATATTGTCTTCTCTTTTTACTACTAATTTGTTGCATTAAGTGTGAGAAAAACAACTTATGGCTATCAGATAATATATTCTGATGTGTCATCAGATACTATGTATCATAAAGTCGAAAATAAGTGAACCTAAATGTTAGTCACAGACATTTTGTAGGAATAAATATCGTACCTAGGAAACCACAGACGATGGATTTTTATCGGCAGGCGTCTTAAGACTCGAGTGGTGGGAGGCGAGAGAAATTTTAAGTCACAACGTCGACTAGAGAGTCGAGACAGTGCCCGTCGTACAAGTGGCCTTGGAAAAACCAACACTTTTCTGTTTACGCTAAATTCATAATTGTACCTCATTTATTAGTTAGAACAGTAGAGACGCGACAAGTGTTTTTTTATATTGTTTTTAAACGAAATGTAAATGTGCTCAATAATAAGGAAGATCTAAGTAAGCATTTTCATGTCATGCTAGACAGAGAGCGCACTTTACTTACGAATGACGTCACGTGTAAGTACGCCATACAAACTCCATTCTGACATTATCTTTGCGGGAAAGGTACAGAACATCCCTTCCTAATCCGACCAAAAACTTTATAAGCCGATTTCAATTTTATTGTTTCTTTAGTATACGATAAATATTCGGGACATTTTTGCACACACGGTCACCTGACCCCAAACTAAGCAAAGCTTGTAATATGGCTGCCAGAGACTGATATACATACATATATATCTTTAAATAAATATTAACACCCAAATATAGAACAAACACAAATATTCATCACACAAATTTAATGTTTGTCCTACGTGGGAATCGAAGCCACGCCCCCAAGCACAGAAGGCAGGTTTACTATCAACTGGACCAACGGGCTATCCAGTATATTCAATTTGATGATTTTTCACTAAGCCTGTAATTTTTAACTAATCAAACACCTGTCCGACAGCCTATTATAACCTTAGGTAAGTTATAATTATAAACTAACCTAGCCCTATGATAAACCGGGAAAACTAGGCTCTTCCAAGGCCACTTGTATGTTGACTTGACTTTATAGTGGGCCTTATAAAGGGAGCATGCCAAAAAAGTCGATCATCTGTTAGTTTTTGCAGCATTCTAGCAAAGCTACCATGCGATCCAAGGAGGTTGATTCATCTTGTTCAGATGTACATGCGTCATATTAATGGGCAGATTGATTATCGCGTAGCTTTTCTTCAACTTTCTCAGCGTCCGCAGTATGTTGAAACCACTCCGACCGAGTAGGAAGCCAGCAGGTATGTTGACATCTACCTCCATTCTGGAATTAAAAATTAAATTCATTGTTTTTAATTTAGTTATTTCGTGACCATAGATACAGCCTTCCTTCAGCCAGAATAATAATAAGGTTTACAAGGTATTAAATAACGTCAAACTATAGTAAACGCATTACCATCTGAGTCGTCAGGTCATAAATCAATTGTCTGTCTATCTCGCTTGCACATATTTGCAAGTACGGCTCACTTACTCATTTTTCACGCACACTAAGAAACTTGCAGCGACACCAATGAACTAATAGTCCACATGCAAAAAAAAGCCACGAGGTCGTCTGCTGGGTGAGTTTGACAAATATCAAGCCTGATTTAGGCCAAATGCATTCGCACCTGCCACGCTACCTTACCAATCTCCAGCGCCGACCCTAGCCTTTGACCAAGGTAGAGCGAGATTGATATTCCGCGCGTTTTATTTTTTTAAACTATCGTACCGGACGCGATTCCGGGATAAAAAGTATTCCATGTGCTAATCATCATAATCAGCCTTTTAACAGTCCACTGCTGGACTTTTAGCCTACCCCTGAATGGGTGGTTGGGCCATATCCACCACGCTGGCCCAGTGCGGATTGGTGGATTCACATACGCCATTGAATTCCTTCTCCGTACGTATGCAGGTGTTCTCACGATGTTTTCCTTCACCGAAAAGCCAGTGGTATGAAAATCCGTACATAAGCTACAAAGAGCTCATTGGTACGGGCCCGGGGTTTGCACCCGCGACCTCACACTTTCAAGTCTAGCTGTCTCCCTAAAGGGGTATCACGGCTCCATGGGCTACCATGTGCTAATCCAGGATATAAATTATTACCACATCAAAATTGTATGGTATTTACTAACAACATAAGTGTGCCTCGAGGCACGAGGCACCAACAAAATTTAATTTTACGATCGTATTTTTAATATTTTGGCGTCCTTTGCTATCTGGCGCCTGGAGCGACCGCTCCTATCGCTCTACCACAGGGCCGGCGCTGCATACCTGCCGTATTTGTCTGATCTAAGGATTATGAAATGTAAAGAAAATGTATTGATAACAAACGTCTTCTTAGTGCATTGGTACCCAAACTAGCAAAACCTGTGAGATGGCATACCGAACAGAGGTGGTTGGTCAATTGGTCATGTGACAATTACACATTAACTTTGTACAAAGTTTTTTTTTTTACCAACGACAATATTACGAAATACTTTGTATCCATGGTCATGAAAAATTTAACGAAAACAACAGGGGCCGTACGCCACTTCTTTGTTTTTTTTTGAAGTTCTGTTATAGGAACAGTTCCTCTATGTTTGCTGTTCAGTTGACAGCGTCGCTAGTGGAGAACAAAGTATGAAATTGATCAAAAACTACAAATAACTGTAGTTCCAATTTTACCCACCTTAACAGCTAAGTTGGTGGCACTGTACAATGTACATTGAATTCGTTGCTTATCGTCATGTTTTTGTAGATTTTTCAAAAAGCGCTGAATCAATGTCGATAAAAAATTATGGAACCACCTATGAGATATGACCTACCAACCAAAAAAAGAATTATCAAAAACAATTCTAAATTGGCGGAGTAATCGCGTAACATACATAAAAAAAAAAAACATACAGTCGAATTGATAACCTCTTCCTTTTGGAAGTCGGTTAAAATAAGGAAAATAAAGCATGTAAAAACTGTCTAGATGTTAGTAGGTCCGAGTTAGACATTGCCACGCAGTTATAGACGTGAGCTGACGCTCTAGGCTAACTTACTTGTCATCCACCATCTCAATGAGATGGTCGAGGGACTCGTCCCACTTGTCAATAGATTCTGTGATGATCACAGCTCTCGCGCCGGCCTGCTGAGCCTTTGCCGTCTTATGCACGAATGAACATTCCCTGGAATTTACCAGAACATTTATTGGGCAACATGAACTATCGATCACAGTATACCTGTCTTTCTGTTGCTCTATCTCGCTGTATGTTATACTCCTAACAGACGCTCGAACGCGGCTGAACCAACCGCCGTCTGATCAATGGGAGAGAAAGAGAGGGAAATATGTAATTCTCACTCTTTCTCACCCGTTGGTTGGACGGCGGTCCGTCAGCCGCGTTCGAGCGTCTGTTAGCACTATTACGTTTTTACAACTCTTACGGCTTAACAAATATGGATGATATTTGAACGGGGTGGTATGCATGAGGAATTACGTAAGATTATTTTTGACCAACTTCAAAAAAGGTTTGTCTGTTTTTTAGGGTTCCGTAACCAAAGGGTAAAAACGGGACCCTATTACTAAGCCTACAATGTCTGTCTGTCCGTCTTTCCGCCTGTCCTACCTATTTACGGCTGTATCTTTCGAACCGTAATAGATAGCCAGTAAAAAATACAACAAACGTATTTTTTTACGTATGTTTGTATTAGCTCTAATGTAAAAACGGTAATACGTACAAACGTCAAACTTGGCATGATTGTAGTACACACTCTAAAGTATAAACAACAAATAATAAATAATGGCGAAGTGGTGTCGGTGTCAAATTTCTGTTCAGCGCCGGTTTTCGTACGATCAGCGAAGTGAAGCAACGGTAGCCGCGGCCGGTGCTTGGATGGGTGAGCGCCTGGGCGTTGATGTGATGTCGTTTTGCACTATTTTTTTGTACCTACTTTAGTAGCTAACAAGTTATGTGGTGGTACGGAACCTTCAATGCGCGAACCCGACTCGCACGTAATAACTACGTATGCTTTTATGACTTCGTATGACTTTAATATAAACTTTTAACTCACCCATTCATGGGTGATTAAAAGATACCAAAAAAATAATTTTAATCGAGTCGCCTATGGTCACCTAAGTGCAGGTGATCAAAGGATACTCAAATAATAATTTAAATGGATTCGCCTATTACTACCCAGGTGATTATATTCCCAGGAGATCAAAGTCGACTAAAGAGTCGACTTTTAGCACCCAGGTGATATCACCCAGGTGCTTAAAGTGGAATAGACCATTAAAACGGCTCTTTCCCAAAATCCTTTATTGGCTGATCTTTACTCCCGTAAGTAATTACTTAGTTTTCGTAATTTCGTGATAAGTCAGTCAGTCAGTCTGTAAACGAGTGGTATTTTGCTTTTATATTTAAAGAAAATATAAAATCGCATCGTGCTATATGCGTCGCGGGCATCCAGTGGATGCAAAAGGCAGGCGTTCAGTGTGGAGGTTAAAGGGGGAAGCCTATGTTCAGCAGTGGACGTCTTCTGGCTGATGATGATTTAAATAAAATTGATGAATTGGATGAAATATAAGTATAAAGCTTGTAGTTACCCTCTCTCCATCAAGGCAATGTGTCCGACAATTTCTTCATGATTGGTAATGTCTGAACAACTGTGCAATGGCGCAGTGGGTACAAGACGAGCTTTCTCGAAATGAAGACTTTCATTCTGTAACATAATTGTTACATTTATATAAATTGCGGTTCTACACTACACTAATTTACATCATTTAATTATCCTCTCTGCAGTAGAAAGCGAGAGAAAATTCAATATACGATTCCGCGAGTCCCGCCGCGCTTCGATTGTTACTAGTAAATGATTTTGAACCTAATCTAAACCGAAAAGAGTTCGCCATTACCACGGCCACTTGTATGGGAGAGAATATACCTCGACTGTAGACAGAGTTGGGTCTCATAAGGAGGTAGATAATTACAAAATACATAAATACAAATATTTATTTGTCTCTTAATAACAGATATACAAACTATGTGAATCTCTGAATCCTAGGCTAGGTAGATTACCTGTATTATAGAAGTCAGTTCCTTCCAAGTAATAGTGACAGATATTGACAAAACTAATAACTAAATTTAGTATTATGGTATATGCATGCTGTATTTGTGTGTGTGTGTGTGTGTGTGTGTGTGTGTGTGTGTGTATGTGTGTGTGTGTTAGCTTTAAAGGATTCGGTTACGAGAACTAAACTAGCTACTAATTTTTTATTGATATTTAGTTAGATCACTTCCAAGTTTCCAATTGAGAAAAAAAATTACAGACATGTTTCCGATGGCATTGGTGATTATGGTACCACTGAATTAATCTGATGAAGTAAAAAGGACACGAGAACTTCCTAATCGCTAATTGACCCTTTTAATTCTTTGGTTCTTTTGTTATGAGCACTATTCAATACACACTGATCTTCGAGTCTGTTGATAAAGCCTGTAAGTGCCACTAGAACTGTCTATGGCAAACTGTAGACTCATCAAGCTTGTTTGGTCTCATTTCATTTGTTATCATAAGCAGTTTTCACTACAGATGTCCTGATGGTGAGCAAAAAGCCTATTATAAAGGCAAAAAGTTTTTGAGAAGAGATGCCGTGATTAGTCGCTATTATTCGATTTTATTTGCAATTGTTTCATTAGTTTCATTATTCGTCGAATAGCGAATAATATTTTCTATTAGTCGACATTAACTAATAGTTATCATAAAGGATTTTTAAATAAATAAATAATCTAAGATTCAAAATAATCAAACATTTATTATTTAACGCTAGGTTATACGAAACAGGGTACAAATTCCCCATCAAAAATATTACAAACGTAAAATCGGTATTCAGATTCTATTTTGGTTTGGATATTAAATAATAAAATAAAGGTAGGTCCAAAATCACTAAAAGTGTTTTATTATTTTTTTATTGTTTTATTATATTGAAACGTTCACCTAGTGAAGCTTGGTGAAGTTCTACCTAGCAGTGGGTAGGAGTTTCAAAAGAAAGAGTTTAAGATAGTATAAGTTAGGATTTAATAAAGTAAGAATGAATTTACAGGAGACTGAGGGTCGTGTGAACTCGGAAGGTGATGGCGATAAAAAAACGTGTTGGTCCCTTGTTTTGAGACTTAGCTTGAAGAGCTGGGGCGCCGATCGCCGCGTGGCTCGACGCGGCTCGTGGCACGTAGGATGTCAGCAGGCAGCGCAGCGACGAGAGGCTTCGTGAGCTTTTCAGGCGCGACCGGAGTGCGGTCTGCGCGTAGTAGTTCCAGAAGGTTGTGCGTGGCCGGAGTACGACCGACGTAGTAGAAGGGAAGTAGACGTAGCGTCACGACAGCGTGGCGACTCGTACGTGGTCGGAGAATTGGCGTAGAGGGTAGGAGCCTGAAATGCGTCGAAGAAACTACGCATGAGGATCAGTACTCAAGAGCCGCACGGCCACGTCGTGTGAGATCCCGAAGATAACGGCAGATCGGAGTAGGCCCCGCCTCACATGACGTGGTACCGGCGTTAAAACACAGTTTTTGATCGGAAGGATCCAAGATTACAGAATGCTTTAAGAGCTTAGAACACAATTATATTATAATGTAAGTACGGCGCGCGTCCACATCCGTAGATAGTACGGATATGAAACGCACTTGCACTGCGTTATAGAACACAGGTGGCCTGATGATAATTCAATTGACAAATAACGATTAGCATTATTTGTCGAGACAGATTTCACAATTAACACATTTAAAAGGCATCTCACGGAATAACTTACCCGATTGAAGACGGGCTAACTAGTTGATTGTAAGATATAAGGTTAAGTTCTGAGCGACTTTTTCACTGGAGTCAACTGCGCGTATGACCCAGTTTTTATTTCGAGTCCTATATATAGCCTATTCCTTCTAGAAAGAATACGATATCTATATACCCGAATCTTTTTAAAATGTAGTTTTTTACACAATTTCCTTTGTCTTAGAACAATGTTGTTTTTTGCATAGCGGAATGAAACTGACTGACATTACGTCAATCACCTTCATTCTGTCAACAATGTTTATGTCATAGTAGTGACCTTTTTTATTCGTTAAGTTTGGCTTCTAGCGTATGTGCCATTTGCCATGAATTTGGGAGTAGGTAACGATCATGGAACGTTACATACCCCCTTTTTCAGTTAAGAATTTTTGCTCAAGAAAATTCGCTGACCTCTCTAGCATCCTAGTTATAATTTACACCTTCCCCGTCCAGGGTTGAGTCTAATATGTTAACATTAAGTAGGCTCGAGTGTAAAATTAATTTAATCAGGATGCTATGGTCTGAAGTTCCCAATAAGACTTGTGGCGTACTGTGAAGAGTCCGGTATCGCTGTATAAATGCTTTAGTGGCACCTATACAGACGGCAAGAATACCGGTGGGTTCTCCATTTTGCTGTTAAGAATGTTAGATACAATACTTAAAAGCAGCAAAATAAAAGAAAAGCTAACAAAATAAGGAACTATTTTGCTAGTTAGTACGTCAAAGAGAGTAAGTAGTGGTATACTGGTTTAGGACCAAGAGATTTGTAGGTAGCGATTGTAGTCTAGGTGACTTTTGATAAGTTATCAATGTATCGATCGAGTTAAATCAAGGTAACTATAAGTGTTTAGTTTGCTATAGCTATATTGACGACTGACTTGAATTACCTAGTATACAAAAGATTATTTTAATTAATATTCGTGTTTTGGGCTTTTTTTTATGGAGTTCACGAGTACCGCTCCTAGCAATTTAGAGGCTTTTTTTTTAAAGAGTTTGCAATAACCGCTCTTAGTGTGAAGGCTTTCAGTTTTAGAGTACACTAACCGCCCTATTTCTGATATTTAATAGACATACATAGATAGATATTATACGATATATGTAAATAAAAATATTTCTAAGTTTTTTTTTTCAAGTCAGGTATTTTTTAATTTTTAGATGTTAATATCAAGTTTTAGATGCAAGATTAATTAGATTTTCTTCAGAGGGAAGCTATAGTGGTAAAATATTTTTTAGTTTTTAGTAAAGTTGAAGGTATTTATTTTTCTTTTAAAAGTTTTATAGTGAAAGATGGTTCTGCGAGTCATTTTAACGAGTGATATTGTCAGGTACGAGTAAATTTTAAGTATGCTAACTAAGTATGCGATAAAAATTATAAGTGGGGTAAGCCATTTTATATTCCTACGCCAAAAAGAGTTTAGATTTTAGTTTTTAGAGAGATATCCGTCAAAGAGTGTTTTGATCTGGATTTTTAGAGAGATATCGGGTGAGTTGCCGTGAGAGCAAGTTTTACATATACAAGTTAGATGTTTCGAGTGTAGGTTGGGTGGTAAGTTTTGTAAATGAGTTTGAGTTTAAAGAACAAGATTTTAAGATAGTGCGAGTATAAAAGTACTGAAAGATTTTAATTCTACTATAATAAAAAAATTCGAGTAAAAAAATATTATAGTGCGTTTAAGACGCGGACAGAAGGCGTTACTTCTGTAGGTGTAACCTTTGTCTTCCTTAGTCGCCTCTTACGACATGCATGGAGACTACAGCTGGGTATTCTAACAAATGCTCCCGCACCAGCACAGGGCGGTTTTTACCATACAACCTACAGACGGACACAAGGTTACAGAGAAAGAGCCGTGAATATACCACGCCAGAGAGATCAACACTTTTTTATCCACCTTCCTGCTTAATACCTGGGCGCCACTGAAACGTTCACCTAGTGAAGCTTGGTGAAGTTCTACCTAGCAGTGGGTAGGAGTTTCAAAAGAAAGAGTTTAAGATAGTATAAGTTAGGATTTAATAAAGTAAGAATGAATTTACAGGAGACTGAGGGTCGTGTGAACTCGGAAGGTGATGGCGATAAAAAAACGTGTTGGTCCCTTGTTTTGAGACTTAGCTTGAAGAGCTGGGGCGCCGATCGCCGCGTGGCTCGACGCGGCTCGTGGCACGTAGGATGTCAGCAGGCAGCGCAGCGACGAGAGGCTTCGTGAGCTTTTCAGGCGCGACCGGAGTGCGGTCTGCGCGTAGTAGTTCCAGAAGGTTGTGCGTGGCCGGAGTACGACCGACGTAGTAGAAGGGAAGTAGACGTAGCGTCACGACAGCGTGGCGACTCGTACGTGGTCGGAGAATTGGCGTAGAGGGTAGGAGCCTGAAATGCGTCGAAGAAACTACGCATGAGGATCAGTACTCAAGAGCCGCACGGCCACGTCGTGTGAGATCCCGAAGATAACGGCAGATCGGAGTAGGCCCCGCCTCACATGACGTGGTACCGGCGTTAAAACACAGTTTTTGATCGGAAGGATCCAAGATTACAGAATGCTTTAAGAGCTTAGAACACAATTATATTATAATGTAAGTACGGCGCGCGTCCACATCCGTAGATAGTACGGATATGAAACGCACTTGCACTGCGTTATAGAACACAGGTGGCCTGATGATAATTCAATTGACAAATAACGATTAGCATTATTTGTCGAGACAGATTTCACAATTAACACATTTAAAAGGCATCTCACGGAATAACTTACCCGATTGAAGACGGGCTAACTAGTTGATTGTAAGATATAAGGTTAAGTTCTGAGCGACTTTTTCACTGGAGTCAACTGCGCGTATGACCCAGTTTTTATTTCGAGTCCTATATATAGCCTATTCCTTCTAGAAAGAATACGATATCTATATACCCGAATCTTTTTAAAATGTAGTTTTTTACACAATTTCCTTTGTCTTAGAACAATGTTGTTTTTTGCATAGCGGAATGAAACTGACTGACATTACGTCAATCACCTTCATTCTGTCAACAATGTTTATGTCATAGTAGTGACCTTTTTTATTCGTTAAGTTTGGCTTCTAGCGTATGTGCCATTTGCCATGAATTTGGGAGTAGGTAACGATCATGGAACGTTACAATATCACTAATTAAGAAGGTATAATGTCAACTATTGATAATGAATAATAATGGAAAATAATTAGTTTATTCGCCATAACAACTATTCGCGGCATCTATATTTATATACGACTAGCTGATACCCGCTACTTCGTACGCGTAGAGCTCGGCCTTCGGGCTCGCTACTACGACCCGCTCCAGGAACACAAAATTTCATCCAAATCGGTCCAGCCGTTTACTCACCGTTTAAACTTTTCCTGAACTTCCACAAATATTTAATGATCAAAATCAGCTAAATCGGCCCTGCCGTTCTCGAGTTTTAGTGAGACTAACGAACAGCAATTCATTTTTATATATAAAGATACAACAGTATCATCAGTAGACAACATACGTCTAGGTAGGGTAATTCACGACTTTCCAGGATTGATCTTAAATGAAGACATATTATGAGGTACTCTACTTACAAAGGGAGCACCAAAGTCTTTAGCAGGTCTTATCCGATAAGAATATCTCAGTTCTGGGGGGTCTAAGACTTCGAAAAAAACATCCCCTGTAATCACATCCGCCATTGAAGATCCATCGTAGAAATGGAGATCATTTGCTGAAATGAGAAAGATATTTTTTTAGACAATGGAGTTGAATGATGATAGAAATGATAGCAAATACAAAAAAACTGCAAACAAACTATCGGGGTCATATGGTCAAGCCTTGGCTGGTTGATGTGACTGATGGTTTACACTATTGTTGGATGCATCTTTGGCTGGCAAAAACATCAACTCCAGATTGCCTTGGGATATCCGCTCGCTCAAGATAAGCCCAAGGACACATCAGTGACTTATGACCAGTAATAAGCCTAGTATATTTGTAAATGTTACATGTTACATCTCATCTATAAGCCGCAGCTGATGAAGCATCTGATAATTTTTGGTAAGAAATTAACTGGCAAAGTGCGAGTCGGGTTCGCGCACTGAGGGTTTCATACCACCACGTAAATAGTTAATTACTAAGGTATTTAACGTGTATAAAAAGACAACACTCCCAGGCGCGGTCACCCATCCAAATACCGAGCGCGCCCGATGTTGCTTAATTTCGGTTAATATAAATTTGTCACAGACACACTTGGCCAGTATTTATTATTTTTACACTAGAGCAGATACAAAAATATGTTTAAAAAAACATTTGTTGTACCTATGGTGGGGGCGCCTTTAGTTTTTAACTTATGACTTTATTATTATTTCTTAGTTTATCTGCCATATTCTGTGAAAATTTCAACTGGCTATCTATTACAGTACGACAGATACAGCCGTTAAAATGTAGAATGAACAGACAAACAGACACACAGTACAGACATACAGACAGATAGATGGACAGATAGACAGACAGAGTAGGCTCAGCAATAGGGTTCCGTTTTTACCCTTTGGGTACGGAACTCTTTGTTGTCTGGCTGTCTGTCTGTCAAGACCCTTTTTCTCAGGAATGCATTGAGGTATCAGGAACAACTTTGATGGAGCCCTCGTCTTATCATAATATGTAGAGCTCTATAAGCTATTGAAGAACACAAACACTAGCGGAGTACAGTGCGCAAGCTCTTACATATATTGTTAGAAATACATAATATTAGACATGAACATGAATTCAAATAATAAACACAATCGTTTATAAACTTACTATATGGAGCATATTTTCTCGAGTAACACCAAGTGACACAATCAAAATCAATTTTGAATTTCGCATTCAAAATTTATTAACCAGCCACACTCTGACATAGAGGTTACATTACTTGTGCAGTAGCACCTCTTTGCTCCAACAAACTTTTACATCAGGATCAAACCTGCAAGTTTTTAGTGTTCCGTACCCAAAGGGTAAAAGCGGAACCCTATTACTAAGCCTACGTTTTCTGTATGTCCGTCTGTGTGTCCATCCTACCATCTAACGGCTGTATATTTCGAAATAGATAGTAGATAGCCAGTTGAAAGTTATAACTGGTAATTGGATTATTTGGATGACCTCATTTTCTTTCACCGAATCGTAATGCCAAATTTTACTAATTTTGAAGTTGGTTTTTTTAAATTGATAATTATTGTAATTTGTGGTGGTACAGAATTCTCAGTGCGCGAGCCTGACTCGCACTTGGCCGGTTTGATTGATTGATTGATTAACACCATTAAATTCACAACTTCAAATAGGTACATAATCTATACTAATATTATAAAGAGGAAAGATTTGATAGTTTGTTTGCATTGAATAGGCTCCGAAACTACTGAACCGATTTGAAAAATTATTTCACTGTTGGGATGCTACACTATCCCCGATTGACATAGGCTATATATCCCGGCTTCGCCCGTGCGAAGCAGGGGCGGCCGACTAGTTATCTATATATATATATCTTCAAAATGAGCAGGTGTTCATCCAAAATAATTGATTTGAGTAAATCAATTATCTATACTAATATTATAAAGAGGAAAGATTTGATTGTTTGTTTGTTTGCATTGAATAGGGACCGAAACTACTGAACGGATTTGAAAAATTCTTTCACTGTTGGGATGCTGCACTATCCCCGGTTGACATAGGCTATATATCCCGGCTTCGCCCGTGCGAAGCAGGGGCGGCCTACTAGTTCATAATAAGATTATTGGAACTAGTTAATAACGACTGAGCCATAGTTAATGAAATTTTAGTGGAACCATACATGGAGAGCTTCTACGTATAAATCCAAAGAATTCCAAGGAGGTCCACTCTCATTGATTGGACGGCGGTCCATCAACCAAATCAGTCACGTCTGTTAGATACTTTAGTAAGTATACAGGTCGATTTGAGAACTTGCTTCCAGAAGTTGGTTAAATAGGGAGCAAAAATAAGCAGTGAGCTACATCAATACAACTGCTACAAATTACAGCCTTGGTTCCGAAGCTCTACTCATTAATTCTAGATACTCTTCAAAACAATTAAAATGTAGCTTCAGAGCAACGTCAACTAGGAGCAAATTTAAGAATGACTGATAACGTAGGTTTAATATAAATAATTACCTCCAGGTAACACGGCTGAAATAAATATACTAAGCAGGAGAGAAGAGTACAGTGCAAAAACATTTCCTATGGTTATTTTGTACATTTTACTCTCGCTTAAACTGCCTTTTTTCACTTCCTTCTATGGTTTTCAAACATAAACTATTATTAAAATACTATACCTACTACACAGTACAGATATAATTAAATAAAATCATTTTTGGAGATAATAATTTAGGTACTTTTGTAAAATTATCCACGCTATTTAATTATTTACTTTGATTCAGTGTTACCAGACGAGAAACCTGATATTACAGTGTTTGGTGCTCAAAATTACAGTGTTTGAGACAAAACTACAGTAAAAGTTTAAAAAAATTACAGTGTATTTTACAGCAGATCTCGAGAAACTTTTATTGTTTAAGTTTAAACTAAAATACACATTTTCAACGACGAGCCAAACAAATTCGTAATGTGTTGCTTATAAACCAATTTACAATTATAGGTACTAATTTAAGTTGGTCCCAATAGGCTATTGAAAAGTTACTTAAAACGTATGACACAATTTGGGCGGTTAATACTACGAAGTGATTCTTAGTCTATGCGGGGAAATTCCCGCATAGTATCCACCGCACTCTATTCATACCCGTTTAAAATAAGACATTTTCGTTCTTATTGCAATAGGAACAAGGGTTGTGACCTAAGCAGAGAGGTGGCGCGTGAGGTTGCGTTCCGACAAGTTCATAATTTTTTTTTTTTACTAAGGCTGCGTTCAGTTTACATTAAATTAAATAGAATTTTACCTGTAGAAAAATTACAGTGTTCTCCATACACTGTAATTTTAGTATTACAGTGTACAGTAGATCGTGAGAAAATACAGTGGATCTGCTGCAATTACAGTGTATCTGGCAACGCTGCTTTGATTTGACATTACTATTTCATTTATTAACCGACGTCTCCGATGACGGCCATCTGTGTTCCCGTCCGACGGCCGACGTTTTTAGTTTTTTTGTTTAATTTTTTTTTCCTCTGCTAGTTTTTTGGCGTCATACTTCTAGTGCATTTGCCAATGTCAATTTAAGTTTGATGAAAATGTCGTCAAACATGTTAGTCAAAGTCAAGCAAAGTAAATTACGGTCAAGTCAAAGTTATGCCATAATATAAAGTGGTGAAGACTTTACAAGAGTCTTGTAAAGCCATCCTTTACAAGACTCTTGTAAAGGCTTTGGAAACAACACGAAAATACGTGTTTTTTTTGCGCGATATATACTTTCCTTCACTAGAGCACGTCCACGAACACTTACATAGCAATCCACCATTATTACGCATTCTCCGAAGGGTTCTCGAATGGAGGCCTTGAACTGGTAAGCGCAGCGTACGACGTCCACCCAAAAGATGGATAGACAACCTAAAAGTGATCCTAGGGAAACGCTGGATGCAGGCAGGCCGTCTCCAACTGGCCCTTTTGGAGACCGAAGGGAGTTGGGAGAGGCCTATGTACACGGTAATACGAACGGACGGACGGACAGACAGACATCGTAGGCTTAGTAGTAGGGTCACGTTTTTTTACCCTTTGGGTATAGTGCTAACACACGAGACGTACATGGTTGACGAACCGCCGTCCAACCAACGGGAGAGAAAGAGAAAATATTTTCTCTCTCACCCGTTGGTTGAACGGCGGTTCGTCAACCATGTACGTCTCGTGTGTTACCACTAGTACGGAACTCTAATAGTGCTAACAGACGCACGAACGCAGCTGACGGACTGCCGTCCAACCAACGGGAGAGAAAGAGTGAGAACTTCGTATTTCCCTCTCTTTCTCTCCCATTGGTCAGACGGCGGTTGAGGTCAGCCGCGTTTGAGCGTCTGTTAGCACTATAAAACCGAATCCAAACAGGTACTTTCCACGACCAGAAACAAGGCAATTTTATCTATGGTTTGGAAAGTTGCTTATTTCATAGCGTATTTACGTTCCGTATTTAAGACAATCCAACAAAAAAACTTTTTTAGCTAATATTTGATGATTATTTGATGTCTTAAAAAGCAACTAACATAATTATACAATAATTCGTTCAAATATGCTCCTAATGTGGGTTTTTCATTTATTTGGAATTAATAAGACGTTTAAATTTATTTTCTTAATATATACCATACATGCTACGTAAAACGAAACGTTCACGTTAATACTTAGAGTTGCCTGTACATTCTTACCTATCACATATACAGGGTAAATTCTGTTAAACGTACAAATAACTAGATTCATGGAGTAATAAAATATTAAGAAATTGTTTAAAATGTGACGGTGTTCTGAGAATAAACATTAAAAAAAACAAAAACTGAACACCTCCTTTTTTTGAAGTGGGTTAATAAGAGAAGGATTTGGATGAAACGCTCGTTAAAGGAATGGCATGGACTGACGCAATTTAATGAAACTGCTGGAAATTGATGAAACTCGTAACTTTTTAGGTTTTCATACTCAAAAGGTAAAAACGGGGCCCTATTGCTGAGCCTACGATGTCTGTCTGTCTGTCCGTCTGTCCGTCCGTCCTACATTTAAATGGCTGTATCTTTTGAACCGTAATAGATAGCCAGTTATTTTTTTTACACTTTCAGACTTTTACAGTATTTTACAAATGTTTACAGTTTTCAGTAAAAAATAAAACGAAGTTTGTTGTATCATCACCATCATCATCATACCAGCCGAAGGACGTCCACTGCTGGACATAGGCCTTCCCCATCGATCTCCAAAAGGGCCGGTTAGAAGCGGCCTGCATCCAGCGTTTCCCTGCGGTCTCTTTTAGGTCGTCTGTCAATCTTGTGGGTGGACGTCCTACGCTGCGCTTACCGGTTCGTGGTCTCCATTCCAGAACCTTTCGGCCCTATCGGCCATCTGTTCTGCGTCATATATTGTGCTCTGCCCACACTGCCTTTTCAACCTACTAATCCGGTGGGCTATGTCGGTGACTTTCGTTCGTCTACGGATCTCCTCATTTCGGATTCGATCTCGTAGGAAACCCCGAGCATGGCCCTTTCTATACCTCGTTGAGCGACTTTGAGCTTGCTTATGTGGCCCAGAGAGACCACGTTTCAGTCCCGTATGTCATCATGACTTATTATTTTTCACATACAAACATTCATTATTTATTCTGAGATTTTACATTAAAATAAATTGTTTAACGTATCATTTCGGAAAAAATATAATTAATTAATTTGGGGAAAATTAAAAATATGATCTGGTAGCCCGGTGTTTTTGTTTGACAGTTTTTGAGTCTGTCAGCTGTCAGTGGCAATACCTCTTTGGGCAATACGTTTGGATTACTTTGAAGTGAATTTGTTTAATTGTGGAAGTTCAGAAATACCTAGTATTTACGATTTTCAAATTGCCTAATAATTAAGTACATAATAATATTTTCACTTCTCTGCTCGCTTCCATTTTGCAAGTTTTTTTTAATAGGTACCCGAGTTAATTCTCTTACCAAGAGTTCTAAAAGCCTGTTTTATTTAGTGTTTAGCTTATAAAAAAAATGTAGATTGTGTGAGAAAACGCAGCGAAAAAAACTTGGAGCGCCGGTAAGGAGAAAATTATTTACGTACACATAAATCACCCAACTAAACCAGTAATTTATTATTATACTTCCTCACTCATCCACCAGAAACCAAATTAAATGTCCGTACGTAAGTATAGATGTATGGTACTAACTTGGATTTTAGGAACAAATTGCTTTTCGTATAACCTTTAAACCTACCTCCCTACCAAAGATTTCATACAATAAATCTATATACTGTACATGTAGATTGTTGCTCCCTTACGTACCTTTTTTCTTATCATAGGTACCATACTTTGCTCAGTTATAAATTATATATACTTAGTAAGAAAATTGAAAATTGCCGTACGAGACTAGTAAGCCCAATACCTTCTAAAAAACTACACTATCTTACAAAAACAATGTTTTAAATAGTTCAATACAATTATATGATTATCAATGGAATATTTACAGTGATATTGTGGATGGTTTCTAACCAAGTTAATCATTGTAATAATAAATAATTAAAGATGAGATAATTTATAAAACTGTTGTGCAATATTATATTATACTGCACTCTCAAGGCAAGAAACTATTTTAGACATTTAGACAAGTGATATGTGTGTGCGAATGTTTAAGCTTTGAGGGCCTAAGTGAAATATTTGATTTATTTTCATACATCTATCTTATATCTTATCTATTTATAAAAATGAATCCCTATTTACCTTGGTCACGCCACAACTAGAGAACGACTTTACCGATTTCATTCATCTTTTTTTAAAGATTTCAAATACTTTGTAGAAGGTTCTAACGGAAAGAAAAATTAGGACATTGGAGAATTTCAGAAAACTTAACAACGGTTAAATTTGCAGGTGAAACCGCAGGGCGCAGCTAGTCTTTTATAGATGCTACCAGAAATGTGATAAATTAAATTTTATACATAACATCTAGGTATTGTGTGCAATGCCAAAAACGGCCAATATACTTAAGTAATAAGAATCTTAAATAGACTTATGTTTTTTAAATTGTTATATAAAAAAATCTGACCATAAATAGCCTGTAAAAATCACTGTAAAGAAAATTAAAATGTGTTTTTAAATAAGGAAGATATAAGCATTTTAATATTTTGCTAGACAGAGAGGGCACTATACTTTGAAATGACGTTACTAGTAAATACGCCATACAAACTCCATACTGACACTAACTTTGGGAGTAAGAGACAGAGCATCCCTTCCTATTCCAACCACAAACTTTATACGCTTTTTATTTTAGTTCTTTATTAGTCAGTTTAAAATCATTTTTCTTCAGTATAGGATCAAGCTTTTGTTAAAATTTTCACCAAGCACAATATTTTTAACCAATGAAACATCTGTTCGATAGCCTATTTATTTATTAACTAGCGGTCCGCCCCAGCTTCGCACGGGTATAGATTATAGCCTATGGCACCCGGGGATAGTGTAGCTTCCCAACAGTGAAAGAATTTTTCAAATCGGTTCAGTAGTTTCGGAGCCTATTCAATGCAAACAAACAAACAAACAATCAAATCTTTCCTCTTTATAATATTAGTATAGATTATATCATATAGTATAGATAGCAGATAACAGACAACATAAACCGCTGCATCTAGAAGCATAAAATTTTGCACAATAGCTCTTTATATAACTAAGGTGAGCCCTTAGGAAGGATTAAAAAAACAAAAAACATAGTTTATTACCACGGTAAATATCCAGTAAATAATCATATAACTTTAGTGAACAACCGTGATAGTTTAAAACAGTGAAATAAAAAACCATTTTAAAACAAGCTTTTTCGTATTCTTCTCAGCAAACCTTTTCATTTGATACTGATAAGAACATTTTGACCACCATCTTAGGGCATCCGCCATATTATCTATATTGAATTTATCATCTAGGACCACAGTACTTGGTAAGACAAACTTAACGAACCCAAACTCGACAAAGTTACGTTGTTTCGTTTAGAATATTCTATGGCCATCTTCTGTCTCCATCATCAGAGCAGCCACCAGATGGTACCATAACATTGCATTGTCACCAAACTCACAAGTATGCCTTTCAGTTCAATCGGTTGAGGATTACTGGTCTAAAAATCAGTTGCAAAATTTGTCCCACTCATACGACAGTATGCACTAACAGGGCAAGTTAAATAAAAGCTTGAAAAAAATTAATAAACTTAGAGTATTAAAATATAGTGGCCTGGGGCCTTACGGACAACAGCTAATTGCGGCACCTAATCCGCTCAGTTGGAAAATCATGCGACCGCAAACTGTATCTGGGCGCGATAAGGTTCACTTTCGCGTGATTTTCCAACTGAGCGGATTAGGTGCTGCAATTGGCTGTTGTCCGTAAGGCCCCTGTCCCATTTTCAATTATTTATTTAAGAAAGTAGATATTGTATCAGGTCCCTCGTAAGCTATAGTGAAATTTATCTTACTTTTTTCGCAGGTCAACATGGCTGAGGAACTGCTGTCCCGGCCATACCAGGTGCAACTGGAAGAGATTGCTATCAAAAAGAACTCCATCATACATTTACCCACTGGTAAGTCAAGCAGTCATCATCATCATCATCAGCCAAAAAATGTCCACTAATGAACGACAGTCTGCCATCTGCATCCACTGGATACCCGCGACTCTCACATTGTCATCGGCCCATCTAGTGGGGGGCCTACCTACACTGCGTCTTCCGGTTCGTGGTCTCCATTAAAGAACCTTTCTTCACCATCGGTTATAAGCGAGCTGCTGGCTTACCTGGAGGAGACCGGGTGGCTGAATTAGCTACAGCCGGGTGACTCAAAATAGGCCAGTGAATGGCCTAGTTGCGGAAAATGCCCGCTACACAAGTAACAAGTTCACCATCGGTAATCGGTTCTTCAAGAAATGTAGCCTGCCCATTGTGACTTTTTCACACCACCTGCTCGACAATGTCCAATTATAGGTATATTACGCAAACTGAACCTATAGTAAGTAAGTATTGTCCTGTCTAGCCGGGCAATAATTCTTATTCTTATTCGAGATGGGGGCGATAAGTCCTGCACTGACGTCTCGCTTGGGGTGTATTGTGCATTTCCCCCTACCAGCACCTACCCGAGCCAACCCAACTCCTTGAAATATCGGAGTGAGGCTCTGGGGCGCTGGCACAGTTGCTCCAGTGGCGTAGATGGTAATGAAAATAATGATGATGAAAAGCAATCCAGCTGTTGTGGCGACGTGGATGAAGAAGGCAATGGTGCTTCATACAACCCGGGCAATAATATTATTATACTGAATTTTATTGTAATTCGATGGTCAATAATATGATTTGAATTTAGAATTTGTCACCTCAAATTTTAATTTTTACCATGCTCTAAAAAGAACTTATTCAAAAGTCGAACTGGCCGTGTCAATTAGAACACAATAAATAAGAAAGGTGAATACTGCATATTGCTGTAGTGTTAAACAACAAACATTAATTTGTCTTTCCACAACTGTTCTAATGTATCAAACATACATTTTTACTTGTAAGTTTAGTAAAAAAATCTACTTCTATGAGTGTAATAAATACTGTCTTACTAGTAATGTATATCTTTTTATTGTCTCCCAGTAAGTGTGAAAAGTAGAGTATTCTCCTTGGAGATAATAGTGTCTTCGTCTTGGGTGTGCTTGAATCCTGAGCGTAATGAAGTATTAACTCCCTCACTTTGCTCGGCCTCAAACCCCTTGTTACGTTCAGGATTCAATATGACAAATAAGCTAAAACTTTAAGGTACACGTAAGTTTCTATAATAAAATTACATTGCAAAATTTATTTTCACAGGTTCTGGTAAAACATTCATCGCGATATGTGTCATCAAAAGATTCCGAGAGGCCTTACAGAAGCCATGGGGGAAAGGCGGAAAACGCACGTTTTTCTTAGTAAACACTGTTCCTTTGGTCACCCAACAAGTATGTCAAAACATTATAAGTACATATTTCTAAGTTGTGTGCATCACATAAAGTTTAGTCTAGTATCAGTCTCGCACGCGAATTTACATACTATACCCTGAAGGGACGCCGATGACGTCAACAATATAGAACAAGGTCGTCTAGTAAGGGCTCTGGCCGCATATATTTTGTAGTAAGGTATACGAGATTACGAGATCCAAAATGTACCCAGTTGTGACAACCGAAATCGGGTATGTTTTGTAGTTCGAATAGGTATCATGTGAGCGTCGTACAAACTATACCCGACCAAAACACTGGGTCGTTTCCACAGGGTATATTTTATAAACACGCTCCTCGCATGAATTGGTAAGGTGAGATTGTGAACGTGTTTAATGATACGTAAATTTATATTTTTTATAATTATATTTATTTTCATTATATGTATTTATTTTAATTGTATTATATTTACGCATTTTTTTTTAAAATATAATTATGTAAAATGAATAGGCTAACAAAATAAAACCAAAAAAGTATCATCATCATCAGCCCTAAATTACCGCCTGCTGGATATAGGCCTCTCTTTATTTATGCCATTCTACCCATTCTCTCGCTAGTCGTACCACTCGTTTTGTATTTGATTTGTGCCGGGGAAAATTTATGGAAAATTAACGTTCTCCCTTCAGCTCTGCTTTGGTGGATATAACGACCCTTATTTAATACTAAGTATTATGTACTAAAAGTAGATAGATAGATAAACTCTTGTTCACATCACAAATTTCATACACACGATAAAACAGCTTAAAAACTAGTGCAACAATCGGCGGCCTTATCCCTCTCTTCCAAGCAACCTTAGGATGCAGAGGATCCATACATTAAAATTACGATAATATACTAATACATAAAAATATAAAATAAATTAATATGAATAGGTGTGAAGTAGGTATGCCGTAAGTGTATAAAATTTTAATGCAAATGCCGTAGTACGACAACTTTTTGTTAAATTCGCATATCTACAATCTTTTCTCAATAATCAGAAACATGCTCAGAACAATCAACAGTATACTTTATCACCATCAACAATACCTAAACCTACCTTCTACCTTCATATGATATGGCTAATAGTAATTGTTCTACAAACTGCATTCTAAACACTACGCATACCTATTTCTTTGAATATGGCACACGTAGATGTATGGCATAAGAGAAAGGTTTGTATAAAAAATACATCTTCTCTATCTCTACATAGTATAAATTGAAGTCGCGGTCCGCGTCTGTCTGTATGTCTGTATGGCCGCTAACTCCTAAACCACGCATCGGGTTTTGATACGGTTTTCACCATCAGTTAGATACATTTTCAAGGAAGGTTTATATATATAACTAGCGACTCGCCCCGGCTTCGCACGTTAAGTACACCCGTGCGAAGCCGGGCGGGCGGGTCGCTAGTAATGTATAATTGAAAGATGGTAGCCCAGCGATAGCATATGCGCTTTACAAACTGACTGCACTAAGTTCGATCCTCGGCCCTGCACCAATGATTTAGTTAGTATTTAAATAAATTGTGTGCAGTTTCGATGTCATCGCTCACTAACCGTGAAGGAATACATCGTGAGGAAACCGGTAGGTATGTCCAAGAATGACATTCACCTACATGCACTGAGCCGGTATGGTTTATTAATTAGGCCTCTCTCTCTCTCTCTCTCTCTCTCTCTCTCTCTCTCTCTCTCTCTCTCTCTCTCTCTCTGAGAGAAGGTATTTGTCCCAGCAGTGGAAGCATGTGTTTTTTTATATTCTCAAAACCATAAGAACAGACTTAATGAGACATGCTTCAGTTTCCAGTCTAGTCCATTCTTAATGTAAATGTAGCGTTGCAAAACAAGGCTGGCATAATCGCATAGATATAAATCCCCAAATAATAATTGGGACACACGCGTCACATCTTTATACCTAGAGGCGCGTGTCGCCACGTTTGTGTAATAGCAGCAGTATAACAGAATTTTAACTTCAAAAGTTCTAAACGCTACGTGGAGTTGCCTTGGACCCCGCTCCTCGCTCAGTTATTATTAGCTGTTGAATATCAATACTAAATTCACTGGAAACAACAATGGCTCTCCATTAAAACAGTAATGTCACAAAATTAATAGGTACAGAAGGCCGGCTCCACAGGACGAGCGTTAATAGGCGCACATACACAATAACGAGTACGTAACCGGATCTCGGATCAAGTCGGTCGAACGCCAGTCGCCAATGCCCGCGCTGTAGCAATCACGTAATTATATCGTTTCGTGTGACAATTGTTATAATGTTCAATAAGTACTACAGAGTTCTTGTGTGTTCGGTTGTTTAAGTACAACACTAAACAAAACGGACTCGACGTTTGTTAAATTACTTATCAATGTAGAAAAGTGAGTGAAAAATATTATTCACAGTGAGTTACGAGTAATTTATATATTTGAGCTTGGTATTGCATCGGTGATTAATAGTTATTAGGTCTTACCATCAACATCATGCTGGCCCAGTGCATGTTGGTGAGTGTTATGCCTTTGAACTTTTGAGGTTCTTCGACGTACCGATTTCCTCACGATGTTTCCTAAACTGTTGTTGAGCGATGGCACGAAACTGCACATAATTTATTTGAGTACTAAATAAATCATTGGTGTAGGGCCGAGGATAGAACCAGGTGCCGTCAGATTGTAAAGCGCACTTGCTACCGCCCGGCCACCAACGGTTCACCAGCGCCACGGTTGCGCGTAGGTAATTAAAATCAAGGTCAGCCGAAGCCGGCTTTCTGTACCTGTTTATTTTGTGGTAATGTTTACACACT
Source organism: Agriopis marginaria (assembly GCA_932305915.1). Classification (NCBI taxonomy): domain Eukaryota; kingdom Metazoa; phylum Arthropoda; class Insecta; order Lepidoptera; family Geometridae; genus Agriopis; species Agriopis marginaria. The sequence goes on from OW029926.1 coordinate 8,480,646, forward strand.
ACTGCTTAGGGGCCGAATAACTCTCAAAGGTACTTCCGCAGCATGTCTAGAAAAGAGCCGCGATAAACCTTTGTTTTGTCCACCCTTTTTATATGTGAGTCACGACAAAGCTAAAGTATTATTATGGATACGAGAAAATATATAGTAGAGACGTATATTTCATAATTGATTGTGATCTGACTTATATTTGATGTAGAAGGCTATCCTAAAGTGTATATGTGGGTAATTGAAACTCCAGTAGATGGATTAAGTACGTGCGCTTTCTTTGAGCGCCAGCGAATGACTGTTTAGAGTGGTTAGTGAGTGGTTAGTCATTAAATGACGGACATGTCGGTGCGCTTTTATCAAAATGTTTATAATAACAATCTGATGTAATGTAGGTAGGGACCCGGGTATGTCCTAAAACTGCGACCAGAACCACCGGAGGATGGGCAGCAGCATCCTGTTAGTACACGGTGAACTTACTGCGATCCCCAAGCCGCCCGCCAAGCGTGGGGATTATGGCAACACCACTCTCTAAGAGGGAGGCCTTGTTCAGCAGTGGACATTTAATGGCTGATGATGTAAGTGTGTGTGATGTGTGTAATGTAGGTGAGACTCGCAGGCCCTACAGTGGTAATAGCAGAGTGCAACCCCAACGCAAAAAGAGGGGTTATAAGTATTACGTGTGTATCTATGTGTCTGTCTGTGGCATCGTAGAACCCAAACGACTGAACCAATTTTGATTTAGTTATTTTTTTGTTTGTTTGAAATTTGACTTTTTCTTAGAAAATGATTCAAGGGAATCTGTTTAGCCGTTTGAAGATTATTAGCTCTATAATCGGGTTTTTATATATTTTATTTTTCAATTTGTACTTGTGAATCCAGTGCAAAACGAAAGATTCTAGAAATTAGAAATTAGTGAAGTTAAATATGTAAAAAAAAAAAAAAATTTGAAACATTTGCGCAATTCTGAAATGTTATTGTCATAGTTTGATTAGGCAATTAAAAAGAATATTAAATTAAAAATTGCTGTACTCTGTATAGTTTACGAGTGTGAAATAATCCCAGAATCTGCCTGAGAGATGTTCAATTTGAGATGATGATTATTTTACTGACGATGTTGATTTTTGGAAATTAAATTTGTTCATAAGTTGTGAACAGAGTTATGACCATGATACCTACTACCCAAAGGGACGGAATGCTTCAAACAGAAAAAACGAGCAGAGCGAGAGGTACCACGTTTAGCCATTTGTCCCTTTCTAGTGTTGACATAATCACTGATACTAATTCCTCATTACTTTTCATACTTTTTAATATTTTTATACAGAATAGATCTACGTTTGGCCACTAACTTGCCTGATGGTAAGCAACGGTGTGGCCGAGGATGGAACACGTTGATCTAGCAGAAATCTATTCATTCTAGCCTTCACTATACCTTGAAGATGCCTAGATTGTAGTTCTCAGGAAACAAGGAGGACAGCAGGGAGTTCCATTCTTGGACAATACGTATCATAAAAGACAACCCAAATCGTTGTGTACGAATTTTTGGAATTTCCACGAGGAAGGGGTGATAGTGTGCTGTCCTTCTACTTGTCCTGTAGTAAAAGGGGGAGGGTGGAATAAGGTCATGAAGCTTTTGCTCACACTCACCAAAATATATCCGGTAGAAAATAGACAGACAAGCTACTTTACGGCAGTGCTCAAGGCTTTGTAATTTATTGGCGACTAGCTTGCCGTCACCAATCAGCCTCATAGCACGCCGGTCTACGGAATCTAAAGCTTCCAGTTGGTACTTGGCTGCTCCGTCGAATAGGTGGAAGCAGTACTCAACACACGTACATACTAATTTATTCCTTATTTATATCACTACAATAATAAACGGATGCACCCTAAAAGAGTTTTCTTTTAGATATTATGTTTCACAAATAAAAATATAAATAATTAAAAATGATGCTGATAAAATCATGTACGGACTACCCAAATTAATACCAAATTTACGGTTACAATATTTTTCCAAAAGTGGCAACACCACACACTAATATGTGTTCATGAATGTCATTGTATATAAGACATGTAGTGTGAAAGGGACAAATGGCTAAACGTGGTACCTCTCGCTCTGCTCGTTTTTTCTGTTTGAAGCGTTCCGTCCCTTTGGGTAGTAGGTATCATGGTTATGACTATCTATTATATTAAGTCGCAGTTTGCGCGGTTTTTTTTTACATCCTCCCGCCCCTTCTAACCGGCCAGTACAAACTCTTTTGATCTCTTTGTTCGTGGAACATCATGAACTATGAAATAAGTATTTATTCTTCTATTTCTACTAGTCTGTATTTTTTATTGAATGTAGCTTCTGATTTTGGTAAAACTCAACATTTCCATTTCTTACCTCCAATTTACAAAAGTAGTTTTTCGTAAAACATTAGGAGGAAAAGTTTGAGAATGTTTTTTTTAAATTACTGTCATAAAATAAACATTTTTTATGTTTCGGTTTACTTATTTTATATTTATCTTGAAAATTACGTTTTTATTTATTCGTTTTATGCCCGAAAATACAAATACTTAAAATTGAACGGTTCATCTTGTAATAGGACTCTTAACATTTATTGTAATCTGTCAAGTTTTTTTTTTTTTACGTTGTACATTCTTAGTTGATTGTTGAGTGTTTTGTAGTAAAATAAGTTGAAAATCCTTATTTTTTGCCTTAGATAAGACTTATAGGTTTGTTCGGCCATAAACACCAATTTTCTATTTGCCAACTAACTTGCTATCGACTTGATAGTTCTGAAACCTGGTATCGGTTGGCCCAGTAAAAACACGTTCCGGAAATTACAAACAATGTTGCAATATTACATTGTATTTGAACGCAGTGGATGTTTTTGGTGGCTACTGAGTACTGAGTTCATTGAATCTGAGTCACAGCTAGAACAAAGTAGTACATAAATTCAATAATAATGGAAAGATTCTTAATTTGATGCGTAATTTATATTTTGTAATAAGTAATTTATTATTACGCATAAAACCGCCTCTCTGACTGATATTTGCTTTAGAAGATGACATGTTTTACTAGGGAACCCTAAAAAATTATTATGAGTAGCCTTATTGATTAACTGTATTATTTGTTTATAGAAAATCTTAGTTGTCTTAATAAGATAGTAATTTGTACAACGCAGTGTTTGATAGCGTAAGTTACAAGCCGCGCGCGTTAGACGCATGTGTAAGACGCGCGCGGCTGCGATCGCAATGCAAACCTAAAAGTCTACCTAAAAGTATAAAATGTGAACCGCCATGTTGGAACAGCGGCCATATTGAGTTTAGTATGATGAATGACACTATCGTTTCCTACTCTTAAAACTCTTGCCCATATTAACAGGGTTAACAAAAATATACACCATCCGCCATCTTGTGGCAGCGGCCAGTTTGAAAATATTACAATATTGGGTATTGCATATTGTATTGTCACCAGAACTAATATGTATGCAAAATTTCAGCAAAAACGGCTAGGAGCAACTGGTTCTAATTCAGTTTGCAAGATTTGACCTAAACAAATAAAAAATCAAATCAAAATCATTTTATTAGAGACTAGCAGTCCGCCCCAGCTTCGCACTTGTATAGATTATAGCCTATGACACCCGGGGATAGTGTAGCTTCCCTTCAGTGAAAGAATTTTCCAAATCGGTTCAGTAGTTTCAGAGCCTATTCAATGCAAACAAACAAACAATCAAATCTTTCCTCTTTATAATATTAGTATAGATAACAAAGATCCATGTAGAATTACAAATTATATTTAACGACCTAAACAAACAAACAAACATACAAACATGTAAAGTTATATGAAAGCTCGTAAAAAGTAGCCTAAGAAGCTAATTAAGCTCACATCATACTAAGTTCTATTAAGCCATTACAGAGTTGTGTGTGGAAATTAACACACACACACACAGTCATATTGTTTCGCATTTATAATATTAGTATGATGTTATCACTGTGTAACTTACCTTCCTACACTAGTCTCTTTCCCCTTAGTCTTTTTGTTACAGTTTAGTAATAGTTCCTACATAGCCCGCAGGCTGTCAGTACTTTAGGATTATTCCCTACATTTGACGTCCCCGTCACTAGAATTTCAATTCCCAACAGGCCTAATAGTTCTCTAAGTGGGAACGTTTGTTTGAGTGACAGCCATCAGTATCAGCCAAAGATAATACAACCACTTGACGGCGCATGTAGTCAAAATTACCTTTTGCAAAATTCAGCCATGTCGGTCGCGGGGGCCAGCTTGTGATTGGAGACTCGACGCGACTCGATGCTTGTGATAGGAGAATCAAGTCATTCATTCAATTCGATGTAGAATTGGCCCGTTTGAAATAGTTTAGGTTGAGAATTTAGAATGCTGTTATGTGTTATGTATACATTGTATGTACTTACAGTGGTGGCTGCGCCAACACACAACTCTTCGAATAAACCAGTATGAATTCAGCTACCGTAGTTGTCACTCGCTCCTGTTCACATACATAATAGAATCTTTAGCTTACGGCGGGGTAAAGGATGAGCAGTAAAGTGGTTATATTGTCATTGGTAACAGCCTATCATGTTCCCACTGCTTGTACACAGGACTTCTCTCAGAGAGAGAGGATAGACCCTAATCCATCATGTTGGCTCAGTGCATGTTGGTGAATGTCATATGTCTTTGAAGTTGTGAAGTTCTTGGACATACCGGTTTCCTCACAATGTTTTTCTTCACCTTTGTTGATCGATGGCATCGAAACTGCATTCTTTTTTTATTTTTAATATTTATCTTATCTTATCTTATTTAAGTACCTACTAAATAAGTCATTGGTGCAGGACCGAAGATGGAACCGGGTGCCATCAGTTTGTAAACCGCACATGCTACCGCTATAGTTAGAGTTTGACTGGCAGTAGTTACGGTAAAAACGAAAGCTTACTTCGGAAGTGGACAAACTTGACCGGAGGGTTTGACTTAATAATCAAACGTTCCAGAGAAAAGTAATAGATGACCTGTGTCCCGTAAGCGGTGTTGGGGCGTACAGCGGCGAGGATGGCGTCGACTACTGGGACAAGGACAAATGGGATTACGAACTGAGAATTAATCAGGTATGCTATCGTTTTAGTTGATTGAATCAGACGTTACTTTGCGGAATTTATTGTTTAGTTATTTCATTTCATCATAATCAGCCTTTTAACAGTCCACTGCTGGACTTTTAGCCTACCCTGAAAGGGTGATTGGGCCATATCCACCACGCTGGCCCAGTGCGGATTGGTGGATTCACATACGCCATTGAATTCCTTCTCCATACGTATGCAGGTTTGCTCACGATGTTTTCCTTCACCGAAAAGCCAGTGGTATGAAAATCCGTACATAATCTCCAAAGAGCTCATTCGTACGGGCCCGGTTTGAACTTGCTACTTGTTTTGTTATTTAATTTACATTTCAATTAAATAATATTATATAGTAATTTCATATCAATTTCAGAATTTACAAATATTTTATTTAAAATTAATATCATTAGTGTTGTTATTTTGTTGAAAATTGTTGTTGTTTTTTTTTCTTACAGATTTAATTACTTTTTGTTTCAGGTTAGATTAATGTTTTATTAAAAAACATCACAAATATGTATAGAGTAAAATAGTTTATCCCACAATCCTTATTGTACTCGAAACGACGTAGAAGCGGAATTACACTAGAAATTCGTCACATACAAATGTTATCGTTTTATCTGCGGTTGTCCAGTAATTTCCGCCTACATGATGATCACCTCAGATCAGACAAAAAAGGGAGATATGCTAAGGTGGCGTGGCGAGTGCAAACGCATCTGGCCTGCAGACGGCCTTGCCACCCTTTTTTGTATGTGGACTATTAGTAAGTTTATTAGTATCGCTGCAAGACCCTTAGTACTTTTTTTATTTTAAATATATTGCCGCCAACTCTCCTGATGTTAAACGATGATGCGGTCTACGATGGAGCAAGCTTGCTTAAAAGAAACCGATTCACTCTCGACTTGAATACACCCAGATTGTAACTCGGGTTACACCCACTTAGGTAACGAATTCCACAGTATTGCTTGGAAAAATGAGTAAGTGTACTGTATTTACAGTTTTTTGCGTTAAGCGGTATAGTGAAATAAGTAGTTGAAACACAGAGACATTTAAACACGAACCATAATTGTTCTAAGGCATATCTCCCTTGTTTGTCTGATCTGAGACGTACACTCAAGAATCGTATACTAAAATGGATTGCGCACATAAATAATTATTAATTATTTACAATACCCGACAAAATTAGTAAAATACGCAATTTCGGTTACATAGATGATTATTGTCATCCAATTTACAAAAAAATCCAGTTATATTGATTTCAAAGTTAATCTACAAAACCGATTTTTATAAAATTTCTATGGGACCAGTATTAAAGTACATTATCTTTTCAATAAAAAAATAATTTTCGAAATCCGGTTCATAAATGACGGAGCAGTGAGGTAACTAACACAAATAAAATATTTGAACCCCACCTTTTTTGAAGTCGGTTTAAAAAACACTATAATCAACTATATTTTATTAGCGTTAATAAGTGGCGGTTTAACAAGTCACATAAGCATATTATTAAGTTTTTTAAATTTATATAAGTATTGCAATTTTCTCACATTTTGCGAGTGTCTAGTAAATTGTATTTGTCTCGTTTTCAGGTGATTGTGATGACCAGTCAGATTTTACTGGACATGTTGGCTCACTCTTACATACACCTGAGGGATATCATACAAATATATCAAAAATATCATACAATTTACTAAACACTCGCAGAATCTTAAAATAATTATTGTAATTATTTCAACTTTCTGCGAGTGTCTAGTAAATTGTATTCGTCTCGTTTTCAGGTGATCGTGATGACCAGTCAGATTTTACTGGATATGTTGGCTCACTCTTACATATACCTGAGGGATATCAATCTGATAATTTTCGACGAGTGTCATCACGCAGTGGACGACCATCCGATGCGATCGATCATGAAGTATTTCGAAGCATGTCCAGTGCAGGAACAGCCGCGAGTGCTTGGTAAATACATAATATGATAACGCATTTTATGTAGTGGTACGACTTTTTTAAGAAAAAAAAAGAAAGAAAAATATTTATATATGACAGAAACAAAGATACAAGGACATTACGAGTTAAACACAATAAAAAGAAAATAGTTTCTGTCACAAGCCGGTGCCAACTCAGCGTAATGCTGGTTGTAAACAACCAGCGCTGGTCTTCCGTTGGAACCGACAGGTGACGTCACGCACATCAAACAGCAGATGTGCGTTGCAAACGCCATATTTCCAATGTAATACACATAAAAACATAATACACAATAATATATAATACATATAAAAACCAAACGATATATAATAAGTAATTTTACAAATATTCAAACCTAAACATAAAACATATTACATAAAATACTAAAAGAATATATAATAATAGAACTTGTAGGTATACAAAATATATTGAAGCCGAGTGAAATGTAGATTATAATTATAGACAATTTATTAAAGTTTAAATTTTTAAATTGCCTTGGTATCATTCTTTAAGAGCTCTTCACATTTTTGATGTAGATAAAGAAACTCTTTAAGTTTTGCTTTAAAACAGTACATACTTTGCAGATTCCTTATCGGCGGCGGGACACACACCGACACACACACACACACACACACACACACAAGCACACACACATAGTTTACAGTCCGCCTTGGTTATTTGTATAGTATTTTGGTATTGGGTAGTATCCAATGACGATTTATATTATCTTTGAAAGCATCACTACAAGAATTAAATATAATAGTAAATATAATAATGTGTGTATAAACAAAATTTAAACACGGACTTTGAAGTCAGGCGATTGAAAATTTTCGATCTAGATTTGATAATATTTAGTTCCCGCCTGACATCGAAATCCATGTATAAATATTATTTTGTTTATTTGTAGTGGCACAATGTGTGTTCTGTGGATTTTGAAGTCGCTTTTTTTAAATATGTATTAATAATCTAAGATGCGTGACCAAAATGCTGGCGTGTTTCTGACTCAACGCATAAGCATTGCCATTCAGTGTGGTAATGCCGCCAGCATGCTGGGTACGCTGCTAACTGGTAGTGGGCTTGAGCATTTCGATTGTCTATAGACCTTCAGCGGTCTATGGGCATGTATTTGTAGTGTTAGTATTAGCTTGTATTTTGTTTAGTTAATAAAGGCTCTTGCCCCAGTAGTCTAAGATTACATCAGCGTGAATCTATATTTTTAATACATTCAAATATATATTTGAATGTATTAAAAATATGAAAATATGATAGGCACTTTCCCCAGTAGTCTAAGATTACACCAGCGTGAATCATATTTTTAATACATTCAAATATATATTTGATAATAATCTTAGACTACTGGGGCAAGTGCCTTTATTAACTAAACAAAATACAAGCTAATACTAACACTACAAAGCTAGATTGTTGCGGTTATATTGCATCTATCGAGTCAGCTGGAATTATTTATTTTTTTAAAGATGTCTCTAAAAAGTTTTCATTGGATTATAATTACACTTACTCGTTTTAGGTTTAACAGCGACGCTCCTCAATTCAAACGTCACAATAGGCCAAGTTGAAAGCACATTGAAAGAACTAGAGACGACATTTCACGCGACAATTGCTACTGTCAACGAATTGGGTGAAGTTCTCACGTAAGTTATTTTTACTTTATTTTTATCAATTTAATATCTCCATTCCAGGCTGAGCGTGTTTAACATCTTCAAATATAACGTCACTTAACATTAGGTAAGCTGTGGTCAAATTGTAACCTGTAAACCATTAAAAATAAAATGTTAAAAGTTTCTATGGTGTGGGAAGGAGCGGATCCAGGATTTTATTTTGGGGACATTCTGGCAAGGTTCGAAGGGATCAAATCGAAAAATTGAGTCGATTTTATGGAATTGCCAGGTGTTGGGGAGGGGGGGGGATCATGGCAATTAACCAGGCCTGAAACAAAAATTAATTAAATCTGTAACAAAAATATAGTTATAATTATTTGTAGTAATGATATTTAATATTAAATAAAATGTTTGAAACTTTTAGCAATTAATATGCAATGACTATAAATATTATTTCATTGAAATGTAATGTAAATATGAAATAAAAAATTATACCCGTTTATACGTTTATACCCGTCCAAGATACCACAGTGCCTAAAGACAAGAGTCTTTTACCAGTGTGTGTTGCCAGTGATGACATATGGTACTGAGACGGGGTCCTTAACTGTTGGCCTTTTGGAAAAGCTCTAGAGTCACACAGCGGGCAATGGAGAGAGCTATGCTTGGAGTTTCTTGCGCGATAAAATCCGGAACGTGGATATTCGTCAAAGAACCAGAGTCACCGACATAGCTGTTAAAATTTGCAAGTTGAAGTGGCATTGAGCAGACCACATAGCTCGAAGAACCGATAACCGATGGGGAAGAAAGGTTCTTGAGTGGAGACCACGAACCGGAAGATGCAGCGTAGGTAGGCCTCCCACTAGATAGACCGACGACATTGTGAGAGTCGCTGGCATCCAGTGGATGCAAAAGGCAGGCTGTCGTTCAGTGTGGAGGTTAAAGGGGAAGGCCTATGTTCAGCAGTGGACGTTTTCTGGCTGATGATAATGAATTATAACCGTTTCCTCAGTGCACCTTGTCGACACGTTTCGCCTCTTCACGAGGCATCCTCAGGACGTGTTGACTATCCGAGCACGATGCCGAGAAAGAAGGTGTTTTGGCATATAAAAAACACCACTTGAGGGTGACGTCAGGATTCGAGTGACCTTTATTACGTCTATAAATATGAGGGTTAGATAAATGTCTAAAAGCTTCGTTGTAAATGCTAAAATTCACTTTATTGCGACATTCTTATTTTATTTTTCATCCACACATAATAGATCAGTGGAAATCGCACACTGTGCGTTTCACACGATCCTTCTTGCCTCATACCTGCAAAATGTGGAATGAGCTACCTTCTACGGTGTTTCCGAGAAGCTACAACATGGGGTTCTTCAAAAGGCGAGTTAATCGAGTTCTAAAGGGTCGGCAACGTATTTGTGATGCCTCGGGTGTTACAAGTATCCATAGGCGACGCCGACTGCTTTCCATCAGGCAGCCCGTCTGCTTGTTTGCAACCTATGGCATAAAAAAAAAAAAAATATAGTGACAGTCTCCAATTATTTCAATGTCATTACGGAATGAGCCCTCTGTACCCGTACTATTATATATTCTGTGTCTGTATCAATAATTGTTATAGGTACTCAACCAATCCATACGAAATTGTGCAGTACTATACGGACCCAGTGCCCACGATGGCGGCCACAGAGACTATTGTAGCATTGGAGGAGCTGCAAGAGCTAATCATCTCGGTACAGCTACCTAAGGCGAAGAACGATCACGATCTGAGTCTGTCGAGGTTTCAGTTTGACATCTCTACTGATCCCAAGAAGGTGGGTCTTTATTCATCATCATATCAGAAAATCATTATTATCTTATCCACAGACCTATATCCTAGTAGACGCCACAAGTCGAGCTACCTTGCATGTCATATTTCCAATAAAAGTACGATAAATTGTCGTAGTTGAGTCCGAAGACACTTTAAAATTTGTTTTTACAAGTTGTTTATTTTGATAGGTAGACCACCCAAGATTCAAACACCTTTAAGGACGTTATCCGTCAACTGATAAAAATAAGCTAACTTTCGGTACATATTCCAACGAATCTGTAATACTTAGTCATATGGTATTACTATCTATAGATAGAAAACTCTTTTTGTACAATATCTACGCAAAAAAAATACTTAAAATTATTATAAATAATTAATTAGAAATATTTTTCGTAGCCTCTTACCACAAAAGTTACGAAAACTAGTCGTGTTTCGGAACATATATCACAAAAACTATATGTTTTTAATCAATAAAAAAAATACACTCCATTATTACGTATATTATTAAACAAAAGTATGCAAAAAAAAGTTCAATTATGTTTCAAATAGGCATAGGAAAAATAAAATAGTTTTACTAATGTTTTCTAATATTTTGCTAGAACCGACAAGGCTTAAACTATGTGCAATAAGGTTTGTTTTCCTTTGATTATTTTTGTCTGATTTTGTCTACGATTTGAAACGGCGTCTCAGTCAGCGCTCGGGCGCCGTCGAAAGCAGACCTACGCCGCTTGACACCAGCACCTCAAAGTAAAAAACATCGCTGTATGGACACGGAAAATTTTAAAAAACGATCTCGATCCCTGATCACTGCGTAAGAATAGGGTAAGAGCAATTAATTGTATTGTAGGTAATAAGTAGGTATTACTATTATTTTTGACTTGACTGGACTGACTATTGGTAGATTTTGGAGTGGACTTTGGATGCTGAAGCGACGGATTCTCTAGTTGCACACGTCTGCAGCTAGAGCTTGGATTTTGTGATGAGATCTTACACTCCGAGTGACTGAACTGATGTGATTAGATTTCGGAGACTGCTACTGGAACTGCTAGACGGATAGAGCTAGAAGTGTCGAGTTTGGGCTCGTTTCATTTGTCGTGATGAGATCTTCTTACAGGAATATTTTGACTGACCTGATCGAGGACTTCGGAGACTGCTACTGGAACTGCTAGACGGGTAGAGCTAGAAGTGTCGAGTTTGGGCTCGTTTCATTTGTCGTGATGAGATCTTCTTACAGGAATATTTTGACTGACCTGATCGAGGACTTCGGAGACTGCTACTGGAACTGCTAGACGGATAGAGTTAGAAGTTTCGAGTTTGGGCTAGTTTCATTTGTCGTGATGAGATCTTCTTACAGGAATATTTTGACTGACCTGATCGAGGACTTCGGATACTGCTACTGGAACTGCTAGACGGATAGAGCTAGAAGTGTCGAAATTGGGCTCGTTTTATTTGTCGTGATGAGATCTTCTTACAGGAATATTTTGATTGACCTGATCGAGGACTTCGGAGACTGCTACTGGAACTGCTAGACGGATAGAGCTAGAAGTGTCGAGTTTGGGCTCGTTTCATTTGTCGTGATGAGATCTTCTTAGAGGAATATTTTGACTGACCTGATCGAGGACTTCGGAGACTGCTACTGGAACTGCTAGACGGATAGAGCTAGAAGTGTCGAGTTTGGGCTCGTTTCATTTGTCGTGATGAGATCTTCTTACAGAAATATTCTGACTGACCTGATCGAGGACTTCGGAGACTGCTACTGGAACTGCTAGACGGATAGAGCTAGAAGTGTCGAGTTTGGGCTCGTTCCATTTGTCGTGATGAGATCTTCTTACAGGAATATTTTGACTGACCTGATCGAGGACTTCGGAGACTGCTACTGGAACTGCTAGACGGATATAGCTAGAAGTGTCGAGTTTGGGCTCGTTTCATTTGTCGTGATGAGATCTTCTTACAGGAATATTTTGACTGACCTGATCGAGGACTTCGGAGACTGCTACTGGAACTGCTAGACGGATATAGCTAGAAGTGTCGAGTTTGGGCTCGTTTCATTTGTCGTGATGAGATCTTCTTACAGGAATATTTTGACTGACCTGATCGAGGACTTCGGAGACTGCTACTGGAACTGCTAGACGGATAGAGCTAGAAGTGTCGAGTTTGGGCTCGTTTCATTTGTCGTGATGAGATCTTCTTACAGGAATATTTTGACTGACCTGATCGAGGACTTCGGAGACTGCTACTGGAACTGCTAGACGGATAGAGCTAGAAGTGTCGAGTTTGGGCTCGTTTCATTTGTCGTGATGAGATCTTCTTAGAGGAATATTTTGACTGACCTGATCGAGGACTTCGGAGACTGCTACTGGAACTGCTAGACGGATAGAGCTAGAAGTGTCGAGTTTGGGCTCGTTTCATTTGTCGTGATGAGATCTTCTTACAGAAATATTCTGAGTGACCTGATCGAGGACTTCGGAGACTGCTACTGGAACTGCTAGACGGATAGAGCTAGAAGTGTCGAGTTTGGGCTCGTTCCATTTGTCGTGATGAGATCTTCTTACAGGAATATTTTGACTGACCTGATCGAGGACTTCGGAGACTGCTACTGGAACTGCTAGACGGATATAGCTAGAAGTGTCGAGTTTGGGCTCGTTTCATTTGTCGTGATGAGATCTTCTTACAGGAATATTTTGACTGACCTGATCGAGGACTTCGGAGACTGCTACTGGAACTGCTAGACGGATAGAGCTAGAAGTGTCGAGTTTGGGCTCGTTTCATTTGTCGTGATGAGATCTTCTTACAGGAATATTTTGACTGACCTGATCGAGGACTTCGGAGACTGCTACTGGAACTGCTAGACGGATAGAGCTAGAAGTGTCGAGTTTGGGCTCGTTTCATTTGTCGTGATGAGATCTTCTTAGAGGAATATTTTGACTGACCTGATCGAGGACTTCGGAGACTGCTACTGGAACTGCTAGACGGATAGAGCTAGAAGTGTCGAGTTTGGGCTCGTTTCATTTGTCGTGATGAGATCTTCTTACAGGAATATTTTGACTGACCTGATCGAGGACTTCGGAGACTGCTACTGGAACTGCTAGACGGATAGAGCTAGAAGTGTCGAGTTTGGGCTCGTTTCATTTGTCGTGATGAGATCTTCTTACAGGAATATTTTGACTGACCTGATCGAGGACTTCGGAGACTGCTACTGGAACTGCTAGACGGATAGAGCTAGAAGTTTCGAGTTTGGGCTAGTTTCATTTGTCGTGATGAGATCTTCTTACAGGAAAATTTTGACTGCGCACCAATCTGCGCACCAACCTGCGCATCAAGTGCGCACCAACCTGCGCATCTAGTGCACATCAAGTGCGCACCAACCTGCACATCAAGTGCGCACCAACTTGCGCATCAAGTGCGCACCAACCTGCGCATCATCTGCCCATCAAGTGTGCACCAACCTGCGCATCAAGTGCGCATCAACCTGCGTATCATCTGCGCATCAAGTGCGCACCAACCTGCGCATCAACTGCGCACCAACCTGCGCATCAAGTGCGCACCAATCTGCACATCATCTGCGCATCAAATGCGCACCCACCTGAGCATCATCTGCGCATCAAGTGCACATCAAGTGCGCACCAACCTGCGCATCAAGTGCGCATCAAGTGCGCATCAACCTGCGCATCAATTACGCACCAACCTGCGCATCAAGTGCACATCGAGTGCGCACCAACCTGCGTATCATCTGTGCATCAAGTGTGCAAGTGCGCACCAACCTGCGCATCAACTGCGCATCATGTGCGCACCAACCTGCGCATCGTCTGCGCATCAAGTGCGCACCAACCACGCATCATCTGCGCATCAAGTGCGCACCAACCTGCGCAACAAGTGCACATCGAGTGCGCACCAACCTGTGTATCATCTGCGCATCAAGTGCGCACCAACCTGCGCATCAACTGCGCATCATGTGCGCACCAACCTGCGCATCATCTGCGCATCAAGTGCGCACCAACCGCGCATCATCTGCGCATCAAGTGCGCACCAATCTGCGCATCAAGTGCGCATCAACTGCGCATCAAGTGCGCACCAACTGCGCACCGATTGCGCACCAAAACTGCGCACCAACTTGCGCACCAACTGCACACCGATTGTGCACCAAAACTGCGCACCAACTGCGCACCAAGACTGCGCACCATGACTGACCACTAAGACTGCGCACCGCACCGCACTAGCTCTATCCATCTAGCAGTTCCAGTAGCAGTCTTTGAAGTCCTCGATCAGGTCAGTCAAAATATTCCTGTAAGAAGATCTCATCACGACAAATGAAACGAGCCCAAACTCGACACTTCTAGCTCTATCCATCTAGCAGTTCCAGTAGCAGTCTTTGAAGTCCTCGATCAGGTCAGTCAAAATATTCCTGGAAGAAGATCTCATCATGATAAATGAAACGAGCCCAAACTCGACACTTCTAGCTCTATCCGTCTAGCAGTTCCAGTAGCAGTCTCCGAAGTCCTCGATCAGGTCAGTCAAAATATTCCTGTAAGAAGATCTCATCACGACAAATGAAACGAGCCCAAACTCGACACTTCTAGCTCTATCCGTCTAGCAGTTCCAGTAGCAGTCTCCGAAGTCCTCGATCAGGTCAGTCAGAATATTTCTGTAAGAAGATCTCATCACGACAAATGAAACGAGCCCAAACTCGACACTTCTAGCTCTATCCGTCTAGCAGTTCCAGTAGCAGTCTCCGAAGTCCTCGATCAGGTCAGTCAGAATATTTCTGTAAGAAGATCTCATCACGACAAATGAAACGAGCCCAAACTCGACACTTCTAGCTCTATCCGTCTAGCAGTTCCAGTAGCAGTCTCCGAAGTCCTCGATCAGGTCAGTCAAAATATTCCTGTAAGAAGATCTCATCACGACAAATGAAACGAGCCCAAACTCGACACTTCTAGCTCTATCCGTCTAGCAGTTCCAGTAGCAGTCTCCAAAGTCCTCGATCAGGTCAGTCAAAATATTTCTGGAGGCAGATCTCATCATGACTAAGGAAACGAGCCCAAACACGACACATTTTCACACGGGTATAGATTATAGCCTATGTCACCCGGGGATAGTGTAGCTTCCCGTCAGTGAAAGAATTTTTCAAATCGGTTCAGTAGCTTTGGTGCCTATTCAATGCAAACAAACAAACAAAGAAACATAAAATATAGAAACATATGATAAAACTTTAAAAATATATTTTAATAAATAATTAAAACTATCAAAATTGTTTTATTGACTCGTGTTTGTTCTCCGTCGTCCCGTCGCTGTGTGCGTCTGGGCCGTGCGCGTGTAGTAGTACGACTTTAGTACCTACGCATTATGCAAAGGGGCCCTTAAGAAACATGTATACACAATGAAATAATATTTTCACCACCACCAAAGACTATGTGAGTCACAGAAAAGAGAAGTAAATAGAACGGAAATGAGAAGGAAAATCCGTCGCCAGGCATTATGACAGAACCTTGATTGAACATTCTTATTTATATCATCGCGTCGAACTCCGCATCCAAAGAACTTGGACCTTACCTTTTTGGGTTAGGTCTCAAAGTTCTTTGTCCGCGTCACAATTGCTAGCTGATTTCGAATGACTGACGTTTCGTTTATATGGGTGCACATCTATACTAATATTATAAAGAGGAAAGATTTGATTGTTTGTTTGTTTGTTTGTTTGCATTGAATAGGCTCCGAAACTACTGAACCGATTTGAAAAATTATTTCACTGTTGGGATGCTGCACTATCCCCGGTTGACATAGGCTATATATCCCGGCTTTGCCCGTGCGAAGCAGGGGCGGCCTACTAGTATATAATATGGGTGCAAATGACTACAACAAATTTCTTACAAACATGTCTTGACAGCCGTTACAGTAAAAAAAAAAAAAACTTTTCTGTGCTGTGAGTCAACAACCTTATCAATATTTTCTTGAAGCCTTCAAATATGACAATCTACACATTACAGTTAGTGAAAGCAGTGAAGAACATGGTAGTTTCCATGGTAACCTTAATTGAAGAGTTGGGCGCATACGGAGGCGCTCTCGGTATCCTGGCGTATATCATACTGCTGGAGAGGCTCAAACGAAAGGCGTCTACCAAAGAGGAAGAACTCTTGTATAGGTTTACAATATCACATGCCAATGCGTAAGTTGCACATCTTTTTTACCGGACTGTTATAAGAGTATGCTTGTCGGTTTCTATGTGACTTCTAATAGCCTAAACGGCTTGATATGTCTTATTGCTTGATGAAACGCCTTATCAACAGGCGAGTTGGTGGTCAAACGCAGACTTATCCGCAACAAATAAAAATTGAGTTTGAAATGTCGTTAGAATGATCTTTATTCTAGTCATAGGATAAGTGTCCAGCGAGCCGTACGAGAGCCTCTACTGGTATTGCTACAAAAGCAAAATTTTACAGTAACAATTACCACTGAACCTATTTGATACAAATACCATTCTAAGTTGAAACCGCAAAGTATGAGCGCCAATAATACAAAAGCTCAGATAAAATTGGTTATTAACATCTTTTTAGTGTATTTTACGTGTAGTTAGATTTTTGTTAAAACTGATTTACATTATATTTTTTATGAACACTATTATGAACTTATACTGAGTGTAAAGGAAACGGTCCCGAAAATGAATACTGGTGATTACTGATACAATACTATTAAAAACACTATTTAAAAAAATGCATATTGATGCAACACCCGTTTTGGATACTTAAATGCAACGATTATTAGGCATAGTTTTTTATTAATATTTTTTTAAAAGTTCGTAATGTAATGCAAATAAAATATCCAGCTGATGCTAGAGGTCAACGAATTACCTCCACACGCATATACAGTAAGCGCCGCTCGCACTCTCACGCGCTGTTGTACCTACGTGGTGCATTGACCCCGAGCTTTGTATGCTTTACATTACTGGTTTGCAAAATACTAAACTACTAAAACAACGAGTATTATGCAAATTAATATTGGTATTCGATTGTGGTTAGATAGTATAATAATAGCATCGGCTTCGGAAGCGTTTTTTTATGCCATAGGTGACAAACAAGCAGACGGGCCGCCTGACGGTAAGCAGTCATCGTCGCCTTTGGATACTTGTATCACCAGAAGCATCACAAAGCATTAAGCGTTTCCCTTAGACCCCGTATAGTACATTACCGTAGTGGCCGGCAACAGAAGCACTATCCCTAATGCACAGTTGCCGCCAAGGCTTGTATAGTTTTTATCAAATATTGCATGAATATTCAAGTAAAAATGTAGATGAATATTTTGAAGTATGTACGCATTTTATTAAAACATTGCCTAGCAACCAAACATGCTACATGCCAAAATCGGCCACCAATCACTTTAGCAACGATCGAGGCTTTTAAGGTGGTTCGTTGCACAAATGGCGGGAAATTCAAATTTTTAACAGTTTTCTTGTCCTTGTAGCTAGGCCGGGTAATTATTGTGAACAACCATGATGTTTGCGCAGATTGATTATTATTCTTTACAAAATCATGTAAAGCTATTTATCTCTAAGGCCCATTATTACTTAAATTTGTGAATAAACAAATTTTTGCTGTTTCAAACGGTTTATTCACAAATGTAAGTAATATGGTGCGTTACTGTTAAATAATTGTACATAATAATGTAAAGAACAGCCAACATTTTGCGCAAACACTGTTTTATTTAAAAATAATTACCTGGCCTGGCTACTAGGACCAAAAAACTGTTTAAAATTTAAATTTCCCGCCATAGGTAAATCGAACCACCTTAAGTCCAATTTTGGTAGAAGCGTGTTTCTACATTAAAAATACATTAAATACGCTGTTTGAGAATAATATTTTTTTTATTCGCAGAGCGCGTCTTATCCTGCTGCAGTCAATGGAGAATGACATTGGCTACACAAAAATCTTAAGGCATTCTTCGCCTAAGTTTGTTCAAATGCTGAATATAATAAAGGAATATAATCCCAGTTTGATGGAAAAAGCGAATGGTAGGGATTTATGTAGCTAACTAAATTACTTTACTGGCACAGCGACCTCTAATGTGTTTTGGCCTCTGATATTAAAAGACGCCAAACTTCTGTATTTTGCGCAAGTTGACGTTTAGGCGTGAATGTTCGTTTCCTTAGAACGTTTTTTTTTTCTTTTTCTCATTTCATCTTTACTTGGGATGGTCGACGGGCATGCGACACTCCGGCAGACCCGGCAGTCTCAAGTAAGTCCTTATATGACGGTATCACGTCAGATCGGCTGAACGGTTTTTTTTCAGCAATTTTTTGTGATCTAAAATTAGATGTGTTACTTTGCGACTCATCTCAGAAAAATTACAAAAAACATTTAGATAGCCCGTTGGTCCAATTGGTAGTGAACCTGCCTTCTGAGCTTGGGGGCGTGGTTTCGATTCCCACCTAGGGCAAACATTCATGTGATGAACATTTGTGTTTGTTCTATATCTGGTTGTTAATATCTATTTAAGTACTTTAAAAACTATATATGTATGTATATCAGTCTCTGGCAGCCATATCACAAGCTTTGCTTTGTTTGGTTCTGACCGTGTGTGCAAAAATGTCCCGAATATTTATTTATTTATTATTATTTATTCATGTCACAGTTGAAACCACAGAAACGAAAAATAATAATAATTAGAACGGCTGTAAAGGCATTTTTGTAAGAAATTTGTTGTAGCCAGTTGCACCCATGTAAACGAAACGTTCATTCGAAATCAGTTAGCAACTGTGATGCGGAGTTCGACGCGTTGATCTAAATAAGAATGTTCAATAAAGGTTCACTCATATGCCTGGTAACAGATCTTCCTTCTCATTTCTATTCTATTCATTTCTCTTTTCTGTGTTATTTGTTATTTTTTTAAACCAATGTTTGATTGAGTTCTCAGCTCTAAAACTTTACTTTTGCACCCTCTGCTTCCCGTGCTGTTGATTGCGTTAACCTGGCGACAACTATATCTTCTGAACGTAATATAATTTATTGCAATGTAAGCATTCGTATTGTCGATGCAGTGAGCTGAGCCGCACATCTTGAGCTTCGTCCGGATGATGGTATATCCCCCGTTTCTCGAATCCT
The DNA here is from genome assembly GCA_932305915.1 of Agriopis marginaria. Taxonomy (NCBI): domain Eukaryota; kingdom Metazoa; phylum Arthropoda; class Insecta; order Lepidoptera; family Geometridae; genus Agriopis; species Agriopis marginaria. Next base: position 8,500,208 of record OW029926.1, read on the forward strand.
TTTGGGTGTTACCCAAAAGGATTCGAGACGACGCGCCGCTATCTCACTCGCGCATTTGATGTTTTTAGGGTTCCGTACCCAAAGGGTAAAAACGGGACCCTATTACTGAGCCTAAGTTGTCTGTCTGTCTTTCCCATTTATTCCGGTAATTATAAAAAATATTAAAACTAAAAATTTATTCTAAATATTTAAAAATATTAAACCTCGCAAAATAACCGAAGCAGATTTTTAAAAATTTGTCACAATAATTTTATATCATAAAAAACCATCAAACGCGCGAGTGAGTTAGCGGTGCGCCATATTCTGGGCCTTAAATGTTTAAAGTCGGTATTGGACCGTATTGCGTAAGTCTGGTGGCTATGGTGATTGTGTGGCATCCTGCTCTTGCCAACTTATTCGCAGCAAGCGCGCGAAAGAGATAGAACGCTATCTCCATCGCCTGACTTGCGGAATAAAGTCCCTGGTAGACGATGCACGCCTAAGGACGGTGCTCGCAAAGAATGCATTGCGTACAATTTACCAGACGCTGTAACATAGCACGCTCGTTAGTATTACAAGGGCTTTATTATTACAATTGAGTAAAAACTATTCATATCAACCTATTTAGTTAAAACACATTTCTTTTTCAGTGAATTTGAAAGTAAATTACCAAAAGAAGCCTTTATCGGCTATAATATTTACGCAACAAAGATTTACGGCGAAAATATTATACAACCTCCTAAAAGACGTGAAAGAAGCTAACCCCGAGGAGTTTGGCTTCCTGAAACACGACTTTATAGTCGGCTTTAATATAAACCCTATGAAGTGCACCAGGGAACAGCACTACCATAAAAAGGCCAGCCAAAAGGCGCTTTTGATGTTTAGCAGAGAGTAAGTATGACCAAAAAGTAAAGAGGGCATTATCTATATATATAAAAGCGAAATTCATCTACTCACTCATTCACTCATTAAACACGAAATCTCGAAAACTACTTGACCTACTGAAATTTGGCAGGTAGATTTCTTATGGGGTGTAGAGGTTCGCTAAGAAAGGATTTTGCCAAAGGTTCGAATTAAGGATGAATAAAGGGGGTTGAAAGTTTATATGAAAGTCTATGCGTACGAAGTCGCGGGCGACTGTACTTAAATATAAAAATTAAAACAAATAAAATTATTTATTTAAAACAAGCTTTTCGTACTCTTTCTCAGCAAAACCTTTCAATTGATACCCATATCATGGGAGTGTATAAAAAAATTAACTCGTCCGCCATCTTTGGGAGTCCGCCATATTGGATTTAGAATGACGTGATTTAGCTAACCATGCATTGTCATCCAAACTAAACGTGTATACCAAATTTCAGCTCAATCGGTTGAAGATATCTGCTTCAAAATTTTGTTGCAAGATTCCACCCGAACAAACATAGTTACATACATACATAGCAAGTTAAAGAAAAACTTGTAAAAAGTAGAAAATAACAGTTGAAACAGAGATTGAAAGTCCTCATCAAACTTTTTGCTGACGGGAACCACAAACAAAAACGTCATCTGTGTATAATAGGTGCCACCAGAGATGAGACTTGAAAACCACGTGGTTCGACATGCGCAGTAGAAATTTTATAGCGGTATCGTCTACTGCGCAGCATCTCTAGTGGCACCTATTATACCTATTTTTTTTTTGTTTATGTAAATTTTTTCAAAAAGCTCTGTTTAAATTTCGATAAAACTGATATGGAACCACCTCTGAAGTGACCTACCAAACAAACAAAAAACCATCAAAATCAATTCATAATTGGCGGAGTAATCGTGTAACAAACATACAAAAAAAAACATTTCAGTCGAATTAAGAATATCCACCATTTTTGAGGTCGGCCAAACATATATTCTGATTTGAAATATCTTCTCATTAACCGACTTTAAAAAGAAGGAGATTATTTTCAATGTTTTTAAACTTTCAGAGAATTGAACTGTCTCATATCGACCAGCGTAATCGAGGAAGGTGTGGACATCCCACAGTGTTTGTTGGTGTTGCGATTTGACCCGCCGTTGGAATATCGCTCGTATATACAGAGCAAAGGTACTACTTTCCATTTAAGTACTATGTTTTAACTGCAATCTCGATATTACAGATTCTTTGAATTATTTAAGCTATTCTTTTATCTCAACGGGTGATGGATCTCGTTGATTGACAATCGTTGATGAAACCTGGATCAGGCACTTTTACTCTTAGCCGGGGCTGAACACCTAATTATTTTAGTTTATACTATTCGGAAAACAAACACGTTAATTATTCAACAGCTACAACATGGGGTTCTGCAAAAGGCGAGTTAACAAAGTCTTAAAGGGTCGGTAACGTATTTGTGATGCCACTGGTGTTACAAGTATCCGTAGGCGACGGTGACTGCCCATCAGGCGGCCCGTCTGCTTGTTTGCCATCTATGACATAGCAACAAAGAAATAGATGAGTGCGTGACAACGAGAGAAAGAAAGGTGATGCTATGACGTCTTCCCAATAGGGTCGTGTTTTTGGTGGGCATTCTATAAGAGATACATTTCCTCATAATATGCAGTATTTGTAGTGTTTTCTTCATTATCATCATCATCATTTCAGCCGTAGGACGTCCACTGCTGGACATAGGCCTCCCCCATCGATCTCCAAAAGGGCCGGTTGGAAGCGGCCTGCATCCAGCGTTTCCCTGCGGTCTCTTTTAGGTCGTCTGTCCATCTTGTGGGTGAACATCCTACGCTGCGCTTACCGGTCCATGGTCTCCATTCCAGAACCTTTCGGCCCCATCGGCCATCTGTTCTGCGTGATATGTGCCCTGCCCACTGCCATTTCAACTTACTAATCCGGTGGGCTATGTCGGTGATTTTCGTTCATCTACGGATCTCCTCATTTCGGATTATCGGTGTTTTTTTGATTAGTGTCATCTATTATTTTTAACTAACCTACTTAATTTCATGACCGTATTCAAGGGCGAGCGCGCAGCAAGGATGCCAGTTTCGTGATAATGGTAAAGGCGCAAAACAAAAAGAAGTTCCTGAAGAACTACGAAGATTTTCAACGCACAGAGAATTACATCCAAAGGGTAATTTAAAACTTTATATATGAAACATTCTAGTCAGAGCTCCAAATTGCAGTATCCTCGGTGAATTGAACGTATCCGAACGGATCTGCGCTTCAGAACGCAGATCATCACTAGATAGTATAAAACAAATTCGCTGTCACTGTCTGTCCGTCCCTATGTATGCTTAAATCTTTAAAACTACGCAAAGGGTTTTGAAGCGGTTTTTTTAAATAGATAAGAGTTATTCAAGAGGAAGGTTTATATGTTTAACTAGCGACCCGCCCCGGCTTCGCATGTAAATTACACCCGTGCGAAGCTGGGCGGGCGGGTCGCTAGTGTACTATAATCGCAAGTAAACAGCTATTTCGTTTCAGATATTAGTCGGAAGCACTAATGATAGAGAAGCGCCTTCACAAGATGACATCCAGGGGAATCTCTATGATGAGGATGAAATACCACCTTACTACACTCCCCAAGGCGGTGAGTGGACATTGTAGGCTCGTTTCCATCGACTTGCTCGTCTCGTCACTTAATTACATGAAAAAATAATTCTCAGAACAATTATCGTTCGTGTTCAAATGTTTCCACGTTTCATAAATGTTTTTCACTATACCGCTTAACCGCTTAACGCAAAAACTGTACGGCTCACTCACAAATTTTTACGCACACCAAGAAATTTGTAGCGACACAAATGAACTGTCTGATCTGAAGTTATGTCTATATATACATACTAGCTGAATCCGGCAATTTTCCAGTTTTTCCGCATTTTATGGAGGAAAAAGTACCCATGTCCGTCCTTATTATGTTCACTATCATCCTGCTAAATTTCGTTAAGATCGGCCTAGCTGTTTAGTAGTGAAAAGCGAACAAACGTCCAGACAGAAAGTTATTTTATTTGTGTTTGAGTTATTTTCGCTTTTTTAATATTATAACAAGGATTTAGGGCTAGTTTTCACATATCATTATAGTTGCCTAGCTACCATACTGAAAAAAAAACAGATTGCTATAGCTTTTATAAAGCCAATCATGGCAATACGGCTGGATGCTATAGCCATCTGGAAATATCAATTATTTTTTCGCCTGTTCGGAGAAGTGACATTAAAAAGTAAATTTAAATATCCTAGGTCGGCTGTCATCAGTGCTAGCGATAAGTCTACTTAATCGCTACTTCTCAATGCTGCCCCACGATCAGTTCACCGTTATCACAGCCGCGTGGGTCGCGGAGAAGGCTCGAGATAAAAGCGGTCTCTACACAAAGCAACAAGTTACCATTATAATGCCGATTTGCTGCCCCGTCAAAGAAGCTATTAAGGTAATGTTAATTCTAACGTATTTTTTATAGTTAATAGAGCTGCAAACAGGCAAACGGTCCGCCTGGTAAGAGGTGATCGGTGCCTATGGACACCTGCAACGCTAGCGGTGTTGTCGATGTTTTGCCAGCCAGATTTGCTATAGCTTCTAAATAAAATACAAGCTCACTGGCACTAAGTAATTATGCCCAGACATAGTATGCCCCAGTAAGGTAGCGGAGACTTTATTATAGGCCTTTATGAGGATGTTTTGAAACAACTTGAAAATACACGTAATAATAATCTTCTATTCTATAATATATAAAAGGCGATGTGTGTGTTTGTGTTTGTATGTATGAATTCCAAAACGGCTGGACTGATTTTGACATGACTTTCACTGGCAGATAGCTGATTTATACTACTACTTGCTACGTGCTACTTTTCATCGTCATCATCACCATTTTTCATTACCACGCGGGTGAGTGCGCGAGGCGCACCTAGTATAATATAAAAACGCAGGGGCGGCTTATGGCGAGCTGTCGGTGAGTGGCGACGCTGTACCCCGCTTCCTCGGGGCTAAATGAGACCCTGACCCTGGCTTGCCTTAACCGCCCGTGTGGGAGTGGAAACAGCAAAAGCTAAGAATCTAAGCTTCTGGGTGGAATTTTGGCATAACGCCGCGAGGAGCGTTTAAGCAAATTGCAGCACATTTCTTGACACCCTAAGCCACCCACGCCAATGTTTCCCCTCCAGCGTCAATATAAGGCAACTTTTATGAGGTGCCCATTTAGTATCATCTGCCACAATATTTGGACATAAGGCATAATTGGCGGGTGTCTCTCTTACAATAGATCACCTCAAAACCATCAAGAACTCGCCACAATGGCCCAGAAATTTACAATCCTTTACTGTTCGAAATATTAATATTAACTTTGCACTCAATAACTGTATTTTATACTTAATAGGGCCTATTGGTCTTGGCTTCGGCCCCACCAATGACTCAAATGTCCGGGCTAGACCCAGAAACCTAAAGTAAACGTAAGATATGTTGTTAATGGACGCCCAATAACAAAATATCTTATCTTTTCGTAATATATTGCACAGGGCCATCCGCAACACAATTTGAAGACTGCCAAGCGCTCTGCGGCGTTAAACGCGTGTATCAAACTGCATCAGAGCGGGCAGCTTGAAGCTGTTACTTTGTTACCCATCAAATACGAGTAAGTATCCATCATCATCATCATCATTTCAGCCATAGGACGTCCAATGCTTGACATAGACCTCCCCCATAGGCCTCTCCCATCGATCTCCAAAAGCCAAACGTCTCACATGTCTGCGAAAATGCCTGCAAAATGTCTCGTATTGCTTGGCATTATTATGCCAGAATCTCAGCAGCTAATCCCAGTTGTGGGTTGATCATTGAATTGAATACTTACTCCTAAAACTGACGACCAAAAGAGACCGCAGGGAAACACTAGATGCGGGCCACTTCCAACCGTGCGTCGTGCGGATGACACGAAGTCTGCGGGAGTACGTTAACGGTATTTAATACCATAAAAATATTAAGGAACGGTCGCTAAGCTAATCTATACTTTCAACTGTTCTGTTCTGTTCTGTCAAATCTAACCTTCAAATTTGCATCCAAGGGGTCTAGTAGTCGAGTTCTTGTTTCACACAGCCGCGTCATTATTTATTTCTATAGTATTTTGAGACAACAACGAAAAACTCACCCAAAATACTATGGTAGGTTCGGCCTGATTCGATAACAAACTTAGCAAGACGAGCACGTGCCAACAGTCAATTTCTCACTGACGGAAATTGTAACACGCAAAAACGCGCAGAAATATATCGACGGGGAAAGACCAGATCGTTAGAAAGTATACAAAGATGAATGTGATTATTGCAGGAATGTCGACTTTGACGACCAAGAAGTAAGGCAATGCTTACCAAACTGGCCGTGGGATGGCAGAGCGGACGAGGATGTAGAGGAAGCGCCTAAACCGGGCACTAAGAAGAATGTTCGAGTTCACAGAGTTGCGGTAAGTGCATATTAAGGATCCTACTTGAACAAAGGATCCGTGTGGAGAAAGGGGCCAGGCCAGGGCAAGGCCTTTCTTCAGGAGCAGGGTAGCAAGTGGGCGGCAACAAAATACATACTTGTGATACTTGTCTCAATTCTCCAATTATGTTTGAAAAATCCAGTGATCCAATTTGAGTGCTAAATGAAAGGCTGCTCAAGTATCTTGAAGGCAATGATATCCTCGGCGACCTGTGATTGGATTTCCGGCGAAATCGATTGACGAGCGACCTAACATACGGGATACGAGACGCGTGTGTGGGGTAAAGCTATCGACCAACATGGTGAAGGTATAGCCGTCTCCTTAGACATGTCGAAAGCCTTCGATAGAGTATGACATTTATGATAGTCTATTAAGCAAGCTTCCTTCTTACGGCATTCACCTCGGCTTGGTGTGCTTGGATTGCAGATTTTCTGAGGGATAGATCAATTCGAGTAGTTATCGTCAGTTGTTCGTCTGACCTCATGACAATCAATGCCGGTGTCTCTCAAGGATCAGTTATCTCCGCCGCGCCACCTTGTTTCTTAAGCATATCAACAATTTACTTGTCCCAGGCATAATTGGTTATGAATAATCATCCTCGATAGCATTTTTGGGGAGAGATACATCTCCAGTGCACAAGCTCGGCCTTCTGACAAGCAAGTTCAGAGAGAGCCCTTAATTTATCAGACGATGTATCACATGCACAGACTATTTTACTGTACCTTGCCTGTGCCAGTGAGTCGTGCTTATGGGAAAATTCCGCATGAGCTAATCAGGCTTGATAATCTGTGTACCATTTTAATAACTAAACAATATTTAACGGGACTAAAAGTGTTGCTGTGTTTTTAATTTCAGTTTATTAGACTAAGACAGCAATACTCTTTGTCCTCTTAAATTTGGTTTAGTTAAGGAATGGTACTACAGAATAGACGCTAGCGTTGTCAAAACTGGCCAACCTGAAGGGTTATTTCAGGACCTGCGTATTAGTTTTATCACCGTCACTCTCATCCAGATTCACATAAGTGCGACGGGGACAGAAACAATATCGCATGCTCAAGAATAGCCGGCCTGGCCATGGTTCGTTACTGGCTATTCCACGACCTCTCTCGCACAATCCTATTAGCGCCATGCGAGTAAGCGGGATGACGAATAATTGTGATTGTATTATACCGAAAGCTAATTTTTTTTTTTTTTCAGTTCCCAAAGTGCCTGAATTCGGTGCCTAACTCAAACAAGTACTACCTCCACATCATCAAACTGAAAACGGCATTTCCCGAGCCGAAAGATTCCAGAGAAATAGCGTTGTACAAGTTTCTTAAATCTGAGGAAGGTTTCGGTTTCTTGACGCAACAGCCGTTGGCAAAAATATGCACATTCCCCACTTTCTTGACGGTCGGGGAAGTGACCACTGAGATCGAAATGAACTATGCGATTATCGAGTTGAATGAAAAGCTGTTTGGACTTGTGAAAAGGTATGTATCGTTTACTGTTTCAATGTCTTACCTACTTTCTCGGCCCGTATTTGAAGATTTCGTATGCTTATCCCGTTTATTAAGATTTCGGTTCTTCATCGCGTTGCCTAGGTGCGAGATTGACAAAGTTAATCGTATTGAGAATCCAATGTAACAGTGCATCTATTATGACGTGTGTTTAAGTGTTGAAACCAACTTTAGATAAGCAACTTATAATGTTAATTTTTTTCACCGCTTTACCATTAAAATCAGTAGTACAATTTATTGATCTAGCTGCTGAGAATTAACATTTGAATAACACTAACATCTCTGTGTGTGTGTGTGTGTGTGTGTCTGTCCTTCTGTTTGGTGTTACTTTTTTAAAAAAACGGTGGTACTTGATAAAATTTAACAAGGAAGTAGTACACATTTTTTTGTTACGAAAACATGCTAAGGGAAATGTAAAAAGTTGGTATAAGATTAGAACCCAATATACTATGTATGACAGAGTATCTATCTGTGTCTATGTATGGTCTTAACAGAGTGGTGGCCGAGGCAAGGTAAGTGAAGCGTTGGTCGTCCAGCTGCAAAATGGATCGACGATATTATTACTATCGTGGGTCGAACCTGGACTCGATTAGCACAGGACTAAGGCAGATGGCATAGCAAGAGAGAGGCCTATACCCAGCAGTGGGATAGGGATGAGATAAGGAAGGCTGTGGATGATGATGATGATGATACTATGTATATTATAAAGTTTTTTTTCAACTTACATTCTGTCTTCTCAGATTCCATTGGTTCCTGTTCGAGCAAGTGCTGGGTATAGCGAAAAAGTTCCTTGTCTTCGAGGGTGTTGAGAACTGCCAGTACTACGTGCCTGTTCGCGGGGGTACCGAGAACGGAATCGACATCGACTGGCGAGTCATACAGAACCATACTACTGTAGCGCCTGTAGAAGTGCCGACAGTTCCGGTAAGTACCTCATGTTTGAGAGCATTGAAAGATTCAAGCACTACTGTAAGTTCCTCGTATTCGAGGATATTGAGGCTGTCTGTACTATGCTATGTGTGCTAGTTCGCGGTTGTACCTCGGACGGAATCGACACCGACTAGCGAGTCCTAGCTTATTTTCTCACGAGACGACACGAAAAAATGCGATAACGACACCAAGCGCCATACACTTCTTTGGACCGTTTTCTCACTCAACGACACCACACTACGAAAAGTTGACTTTTCCATGACGTTTTACCATGAGCCACCGCACGAAACGATTTGCGATCACGATACGCGACAGACAGACGATTTTTTGCAATGAAATTGGTGATGGGGCACCGCACTATTACGACACTTAATTCGTCACTCGTTTTCGCAAAACTGCAAGCTGCGACTGCCGTGCAGTCGCGGAATCGTCCGACGTGGAAAACAGGTAGTTTGCAGTGCAGCGTATCGTGATCACAAATCTTGTCGTGCGGTGGCTCATGAGGAAACTCGCTCACAGGACCATACTAGTACTACACCGGCGCCTGAAGTACCGCAAGTGACTGTAAGAACCTTATGTTTTGCTTGAGAGCTTCGAAAGTTTGATATCACCCTGTGTCATTACAATGTGATTGAATCTTACTGCCGCATAAACATGAACAGCCTCGTTGACAATATATTCGTTTCGGCTCTGCGTTCCAACGATTTGATGCCCTATGTTACATTAAACTAATTAATGCAAACAATTGAGACAACTAAGTTGCACGAGGAACGTTATTGATTGCTGATTGGTCCGCTCAAGGTCACGTCATCGTTACTGTTGTACCATTGGTGGGTAATTAAACGCTGATTGGTCCGCTCAAGGTCACGACATCGTTACTGTTGTACCATTGGTGCGTGGAGCATTTTTTGTGCCAATGTGTTGACTGAAAGTGCTGAGAGCAAGTCGCGCAGGCGTCTAACAACGCTACTATTCTATTTTGCAACATTTTTTTCGTTTAATGATTAAAAAACAGTCGTATTTAATTTATTGAATGCAGGAAAGGCGATCGCTGCGTGTCACCGAAAAGACTTACCGAAACCACGTGGTCACACCTTGGTACCGAGGCGCGATAATGCCTGATAGGTAAGAAGCTAATGCCAATTTCTATCTCTCAACCTCTACCATTTTTTTTCTTAAATCTATAATCCGCAAGACGAAAACCATGCTACGAACGCGTGCAAGCTAGGGTTAAAATCCCTTTTTAGCCTTTATAGCTATAAAGTCCATTTGTTTCAGATACATAGTATCAAATGTGATGGAATTCATGACGCCGCAGTCCCATTTCGACTCAGAATGCTACCAAACATACGCAGATTACTACTTGTCGAAGTACAACTTGGATGTCTTAGGGCCAAAGGACCAACCTCTGCTCGAAGTAAGTATTCGAGTATGAGAGTTTTGTATTTGTGTAAATCTAATTTATATCGTAAGACTGAGCTTATTAACGAAAGCACATCTATGCTTTCATGAATATAAAAACGAAATAACACTAACTGACTACCGACTCATCACGATCCTATCATAATTTGCCGAGTAAATTACTAAGTCTACTAAGAAATGATTTTGCAAAAAGGCCGATTTAAGGGGTTGAAAGTTTATATGAAAATATGCGTATGAAGTTGCGGGCAACAGCTAGTATATAAAATATATATAATTATATACGATTATAACGATCTATAATAATTATATACGACGACAAGTAGGGCTCAATGTTATCACGTTTGCCTTATGAGGTCCCAGGGTCGTTTCTTAAATAAAAGTCATAAATATTTCGTGACATCCATAAAATGCATACAGCCGAATTGTGAAACTGGACAATAGCAAAAAGTTATAAACTTGTTTTAGGTTTGGTTTGGCACTAACAATTATCATCCATACTCTTATGACAGTAGTATGTCGCAAAGTAGTTGTGCGCCATCTATAATGAAGTGAAGTGAGGAGTTTATGCAATAAAATTTAAGATGTTGACTTTAACGAGGGTAGGTTCATGGCCCGTATTGTGGTGGCCAAGTGACGATGTACCCAAGTTATTAATTTGGAGGTATCTTTTTTTTATTATATTGATTGCATCTCTATCTCTTCTCTTCTCTATCTTCTCTACATAGTATAAATTAAAGTCGCTTTCCGCGTCTGTCCGTCTGTCTGTATGTCTGTATGGCCGCTAACTCCTCCTAAACCACGCAACGGATTTTGATGCGGTTTTCACCATCAGTTAGATACATTTACACGGAAGGTTTATATATATAACAAGCGACCCGCCCCGGCTTCGCACGTAAATTACACCAGTGCGAAGCCGGGCGGGCGGGTCGCTAGTAGGTTATAAATTAACGAATTTTAACTTATATAACATTTCCTAAGGTTCGAAACATAAGTTCTAGAATGAACTGTCTGCTGCCTCGTGCCGCGACCATCCGCGCATTCAGTGACAAGCAAAAGAAGCTCATATCAGCGTCTCAGGGAGATGACAAAGCGCGCGGCTTCTCCGAGGTTTTCATACCGGAGTTCTGCATCAAGTACGACTTTCCCGGCGTGCTCTGGTTTAAGGCGATGATGCTGCCAAGCATTATTCACAGGTAAATTTAACAATACGTCATTGAAAAAGAAAACTGGCCAAGTGCGACTTGGGCTCGCGCATTGAGGCACTACTATTGTCCCACTAGATGGACCGACGACATTGTAAGAGTCGCGGGCATCCAGTGGATGCAAAAGGCAGGCTGTCGTTCAGTGTGGAGGTTAAAGGGGGAGGCCTATGTTCAGCAGTGGACGTCTTCTGGCTGATGATGATGATTGAGGCATACCACCACAAAATACAACCAGTGATTGTTCAGGCTTAACGCGTTCCAAAATAGTCCTAACTATTGCTACGCAGTCACCATCTATACAATATTATAAAGAGGAAAGATTTGTAAGTATGTTTGTAACGAATTGGATCAAAAAGTACTGGATTGATTTTAAAAATTCTTTCACCATTTGAATGCTACATTATCACTGATTAATATAGGCTATTTTAATAGGCTATATAACCATACCCGTCCCTTTAGTTTTTACTTTATGTTTTTTTATTATTTCTTAGTTAATCCGCCGTAACATTACATATTCTGTGAAAAAGTTAACTGGCTATCTATTACGGTTCGATAGATACAGCCGTTAATAGGTAGGACAGACGGACGGACAGACAGACAGACAGACGAACATCGTAGGCTTAGTAAAAGGGTTCCATTTTTACCCTTTGGGTACGGACCCCACTTCGCCTCGAAGCGACCTTAAACTCTGCTTTTCTGAGGACAATAATACTAATTTCTTAAATAAGATCTCTTCCTTGCGTCATGTTCATATGATATGATAAATATCTATTATTAATCCGTGGTCAACGATGCTGGTATTTCAACTAGTTATTTCTCTGTATACCTCTTTAGTTTTAAATTTTGTTGCATACTGTTTGTTGATCCTTAAATAAATTTAAAAAATTAAAAAAAAAAAACACTTTGATGACCCAGGCCCTACTGGGATCTCGTCACCTGGATTTGATTCCTACGGGCGCCTTATTTATTCCATAAAATTCCATTCTTCTCGTATTGGATAGTTTAACCCAGAATAGGTTAGTCTCTTTTTGACCACAGACATCCTTCGAGTTCAAACACCTTGATCGCGCATGTCGTCAATTCCCCTTTTGCACGACTTTTTTTTTGGACCTTTATTTTTCATTTCAGAATTCAGGTACAAGCACGATTTTCTTGCGGCGTCCTCAAGGCAAGGTGATATTTGTCACCCTTTACCACCCGATTGTAACTATTGACACTTCTGCTTGATTGCCATCCCAAAGCCATTGGAATTCTAGCAATAAGCAAGTCAACTTACTATTTTTATTGCCTCACTTATTCTGTCTAACACTTTGGCTTAGATTTCTGTCAGCGTATTTAATTTTGCAAGCGAGTGCGTTTTTTTTAAATCAATATTTATTTTCATAATTATCTGTTTCGCTAATCCTATTCATAACTATCTCCAAACCAAATTTCATTCAATCTAATAAGCCATAAAGGTAAAAAGTTAAATGATTATACGTTGTTATCCTACAGGAACTAATTTTTCAGGAATAAATGAAGATTATGTGTTATTTAGAAGTTTAACCTATACACTTCTTCAAAATCTCATCAACTCATTATCCATTACGGAGCTAAGTGATTATAGTTATCGCACAAGAATTGATAATTTTCTGTCATAAAAAGTAGCCAATGTGTTAATTCAGAGTATAAACTATCACCACATCGAAATATGTGAGAAGCCTGTTTTTTTAAATAAATCAAACACTAATGAACTCCTCTATTGTTTCAGAATTCACATGCTCCTGGTGGCTCAAGAATTGATCTTGGAAATCGCTTGTGATATCAACTATGGAACTGCGATCTTACCTAAAAGTAAGTACAATAATCATCATAGCAAAATGTTAAGCTTTTAAGATGCAAAATAAGAGTTAACGGGGTTGAAGTATTCAAAAGATTATTGAAAAAAATAGTACACTTAAACGAGCTTCATGTAAATTCAAAACGCTAAAGCCTTGGATAACTACTGGACTGGTCAAATGTATCCGTAAAAGAAACGCAATGCAGAGACATTTTAAAACTGATAATAATAATGAAGACTCTATATATAAAACGTATAGAAATATGTGCAATCACATTATAAAAACCCAAAAGTCAAACTACTACAAAGAACAACTAGCTAAATCAAAAGGGAACATGAAAGGCATGTGGAAAGTAATTAAAGACCTCTCCAACTATTCCTCGGATAGAGTTTCGTCTAGTCCGTTACTTACAATTAATACTAACCCCCAAAGGTCTCTTTCTGAAGTTAACAATTACTTTACATCCTTTGGAAATAATCTAGCCAATGAAACCCTCCGTAAACTAAACAAAACGGACATAGAACTAGCATCTGCTATATCTAACCCTCATAATACACCAGCAAACTCGTTGTCCCTATTCCTGACAGACATAAAAGAAGTCACAAGTATTATATCCAGTATGAAAAATAGCTGTGCATCAGGGCAGGACAAAATAACATCTTCTGTAGTCAAATCATGTTCAGATTTGCTGGCAGGGCCCATAGTGCATCTGTGCAATCTGAGTTTATCGAATGGAATCTTCCCCACAACTTTTAAACTTGCAATAGTTTCTCCAATATTTAAAGCGGGTAATAAACTTGAACCCTCCAACTATAGACCTATTTCTCTATTGTCGGTGTTATCCAAAATTTTGGAGAAGATTGTCAATAAAAGACTGATGTCTTACTTAGAGAAAAACAATTTATTGGCTGGTAACCAGTATGGCTTTCGAACTAAAAGATCTACTGATGACGCTGTACTTAAACTAACTACACTATTGACTACACACATGGACAAAGGGCAGAAATGTATCGGTGTATTTTTAGACTTACAAAAAGCGTTTGATACGGTGTCGATACCCATACTTCTAGCACGTCTAAATAAAATTGGTGTAAGAGGTATTGCTCATTCATGGTTTGCTGACTATCTGTCTAATCGTAAGCAACAGGTCAGGATTGAAGATCATGTCAGCACAGATGGCACATGTAACTATGGGGTACCACAAGGGTCAACGCTTGGGCCTTCGCTGTTTCTTATCTACATTAACGAGCTCTGCAAATTGAAATCCATCAATGCCGATATCTTAATGTTTGCGGATGATACGGTGCTACTTTTCCACGACTCTACTTGGGCAAAAGTATATGAGAAAGCCGAACAAGGTCTTTCAAAAGTCATTTCTTGGCTCGAAAACAACCTACTATCCCTTAACACCTCGAAAACTAAATACCTGTCATTCAGCAAAACAAATGTAAACAGACCACCAAATAATCTTCAAATAAAAGCTCATTCGTATCCATGCAATAGTTTGCCAGCACATATTAATTGCAGTTGTAACATGTTGACTAGTTCCCAGACCATAAAATATCTAGGTGTAATTATTGATGACAAATTAAACTGGGGTGCCCATACAAAATTTGTGGCTGTCAGGATAAGGAAACTAATTCATGTATTTAAGAAGCTCAAAACAGTAGCAGATGAAGTTCTTATCTTACAAACTTATAAAGCTTTAGCGGAATGTGTTATAGGCTATTGTATTAGTTCCTGGGGTGGAGCCGGACAGACTATTATGATTACAGTAGAAAGAGCTCAACGAGCGCTATTGAAAGTCGCACTTAGCTTAAACTTTAAATATCCCACAATAGATCTGTATAAAAAGTGTAAAGTATTAACAGTCAGAAAACTTTTCATATATAATTGCATCCGTAGATACCATATAGATACTGTGCCAAAGCTACCAACTACTGGAAAAAGGGTCTTTAAATATCCCGTTCCATCATATAAAAGTGAACTTGCTTGGAGACATTACCAGCACATGGCACCTATGTTCTATAATAAAATTAGTGCTACTGTTAAAATTAATAATTTACTAGTTCATAAATTGAAAAATAAAATCTACAATTGGCTGTATAACTTCAAATATTTAGAAACTGAAAAATTATTTAACAAGGTCCTATAGCTGTAGCATCATACATAGTTTTTATTTAACATGTAAAAAAATGGTTTATTATTCATATAAATTTCTATCGATTGTCTTGGACTACTACATTTGTATTTATGTGTATATTTTTTATAATGAACAGATCATTGTATAACTATTTATAATTGTACCTTTGGAAGACGCTGCCTTTGCAACACAGTGTTTTCACTAAAGCAAAGGCAGAATCACTATTTTCTTTGTACATAAGTGTTTATCAATAAATTATGTTTATGTTTATGTTTATGTTTATGTTTATGTTGATCGGTAGAAACTTCGCGTTAGCATAGCTTTTACACAGTTAATAATGTAAAAATGCCAAAATGAAGCTTACATTCCCACGTTAAGTGTAAAAGGGCAAGTGATTTTCTGCCGTCCGATTACTAAAAGACCGTTAAGTGATATGGCCACAGTGTCACATAACGGTCTTTTAGTAATCGGACGGCAGTTTTATTAATTAAACAAAATACAAGCTAAAACTAACACTACAAATACAGTTAGACTGCCCATAGACCGTTGAAGGTCTAATGTAAATCCAAATGCTCAAGCCCACTACCAGTTGGCAGCGTACCCAGCATGCTGGTAGCATTACCACGTTGAATGGCAATGCTTATACGTTGAGCCAGAAACACGCCAGCATTTTGGTCACGCGTCGCATTAACCAGGCGCTCTGAAAGATTTTTGAAAATGAGGTGAGCTCCTGGTCCCCAAGGGCCCAATGTCTCGACCCCAAACGCCTCAAATATGTAACCACTGCCGAGGTTAGCCGCGCCAGCGTAAAATCTATGCTACCATGACAGTTGTCAACCTCAGTCTTAAACATATTAACGAAAACATTCATACGTTTTCAGCAGAAGAGTGGCTTCCCATCGAAATGGACGAAAAAATTGCAGAGAAGTCGTTGCTCTCTAACATTGAAGAGCTGACTTCCCAATCGAAGCCACATCAAAGTATTGACAGGTAATAACTCAATTTTCAAAGTTGTTTTTTTACTTTTTTTCCAAAAAATTCTAGTCTGCACAATTTAATCGTTTTTTCTGCGATTTACTGGTAAAAGTATGTTAAGTCCGTCCTCTTGATGGCACACTATATTCGTTTAAAATTTCATTAGGATGGGTTCAGCTGTTTATGGTGAAAAACAAAAAACTGACGGAGAGAGTTTCTTTCGCTTTTAAATAGTGTAACTTGATGTGAATAAGTATTTTTACCGTTTCTAAATATTCAGCTTGCGCTTGACCGCCACCTCGCCTAATGTTTAGCGATGATGTGGTCTGTGAGCAGTGTTTTTTTTTTAAATATTCTTAGACTTAACTTAGTAGTTGTTGCGTACACAGCGAATTGGATCATAATTTAATTAATTAAATAAATTCCGCAATGTTACAATGTGGCTTATAAACTAAACTAAAATTAAACTACCACTATTGTGGATGGAGCTCCCGATATTTCGGCGCAGTTACATGCACCATATTCACGGGAAAACAACCACAACCGTATAACGGTAAATATCCCGTTAATAATCATTTATCTGTGGTGAACAACCGTGGGGGGGTTAAAGTTATAAAGAAATTAGACCCTAGAGCTAAGCACTCGTAAGATTTTAAAACCTTAATTATACTTCATGTACTACAAAATCAACACCAGTAGCACAGAAGACAAAGTAGTACAAGACAAGTACAGAAGATTTACTCCGCAAAATCATTTAAATAAGTAGCGATTCTTGCTACTACGCAATAAAGTACAATGCAGGACGTGCGAGCGCTAACTAACTACAGCTATATTAACCTAGAAATTGCCTCTCTGTCTATCGCGTAACTATTGTCGCGTTTTCTCTGTCTATAGCGCGGCAGGTCCGACAAGTCGGCTACTTGTAGCTTCATACCTAAAGTGCGGAGTGAGCCAGGCCTGTCAGTGGCCGAAATATGTCTCAAATTATTATAATTCGTTACGTATTTTATGTATAGAATATTCGTATTCCCCCACAGTTGGGTGTGCGAAGACTTATACATTTGATGCCATTAATTTTATTTTAGGATAAATCAGCCTACATCGAACGATGAACCGCTGATACCAAAAATATCGTTGATGAAGAACAGCCTCTATCAGCTGCAAAAGAAGAAACTCAACAAACAATATCCATGGGATGTAAGTATCGAGATTAATGGTCAGTGTAGCCAATCAGTGGAGAATTCCCCGCTTGGAAAGATATATGCAGTAATAGCAGTGTTATTTTTGAAGCGGGGAATTCTGGATAGTGGCTAAATCCTAAATGCTACCAAGATAAAACGACGAAATTACTAGACTTTGGTTGGTTTACCTTCTTGACCATACTATGATATACTCTATGTAGCATCACAACCACAATGACGTTATTAAACAATAAACAGAACTTTCTAACACCCCGTATCGTACTAATATTATAAATGGGAAAGTGTTTGTTACTTTGTTCTTCTTTAACGTAGCAAAAGAGCATTGAAATGACGTGATTTATACATATATATAGTTAAAGGGCCGGAGAGTGTCATAAGATTTTAGTTGTTTTTTTTTTATTCATACAAAAAACCGGATAGTAAGTATGGTCTAAGACAGGGGTGTCCAACTAAATTTTGTGACGGGCCGGATTTATTAACTTTGTAACTATGGCGGGCCAAGAGATGTTTTGTAACTGAGCAAATCAAGACAGAAGATATAAGTAAAATGGTATAAAAAGAGTATAATTATAACCTTTTGCCGGAATTCACAGGAGGTTTCACTTGTAACTGCATCCACAGGTATACTGATACAGATGATATAGATATGAATATTATGATCTTTACAAAATTACGTCTAAAAAGGTAAAAGTTACCCAACTTTTGATTCATTTGCGGGCCGGATTAGGAACCTTGGTGGGCTGCATTGTGGCCCGCGGGCCGTATGTGAAACCGTGGGGCAAAGCTAGTTTGAAATAAAATAAAATACTGGAGCAGCAAAAAAAGTCAGACGAAGATAACAGACTGTAAGCAATAAGCGTTGTTATTTGTATCAATATTAATGTTTGTCTATACTAATATTATAAAGAGGAAAGATTTGATTGTTTGTTTGTTTGCATTGAATAGGCTCCGAAACTACTGAACCGATTTGAAAAATTATTTCACTGTTGGGATGCTGCACTATCCCCGGTTGACATAGGCTATATATCCCGGCTTCGCCCGTGCGAAGCAGGGGCGGCCTACTAGTTGTTTATAAATTTTAAACTTTACTAGTAAATCTCTACATAGTATAAATTAAAGTCACTTTCCGCGTCTGTCTGTCTGTATAGCAGCTAACTCCTCCTAAACCACGCAACGGATTTTGATGCGGTTTTCACCATCAGTTAGATACATTTTCACGGAAAAACACGCGTATATATAACTAGCGCACCGGCTTCGCACGTAAATTACACCCGTGCGAAGCCTTCCGCTAGTACATATTATAATAGAAAATAATATTGTTTCTTTTCTTCTTTCCATTTAACGACGCCAACAACGCCATAAAATGCGAAGTCCTTTAAAGTGTCGCTATATACAGTTTACACTACATAGATGTTTTTATTAATTTGAAGGAGCGCCAAGAGCCGTTGGACATCGAGCGCAACATCACTCTGACGACCGTAATGGACATTGAGGTGTACGATGAATTCGTATCGGCCCAAATGTCACCCAAGATTGACGAGGCAATGCTCTCACCCGAACGAGTCACATCCACAACTGCTGCTATAAAGCCGCCGCCGCCGAAGTAAGTCTTTTTACCGTGTTTAAATCCGCGTTTGACTACCAACTAGCGTGTTAGTAAGCGACGATGTGGTCAAAGATGTAGCACGCATACTAACCCTCATATTCATAGACGTAATAAGTGCCAAGCGAGACGCGGCCGTGCATTCACCTTGAAAAACGCTGCCTAATGCGGTTGAAACTATAGTCAGAGTGACCGGCTTAATCTTACTGTAATAAAGGTACCTTGAATCCTCACGTCACCCTTAACGGATGTTTTTAGGGTTCCTTACCAAAAGGATAAAAACGGGGCCCTATTACTGAGTCTACTCTGTCTGTCTTACCTATTATCTTTCGAACCGTAGGTAATAGATATTCAGTTGAAATTTTCATAGAATATGTAATGTTACAAATGCGGCGGATTATCTGAGAAATAATAAAAAAGTCAAAACGAAAGGGGGGTCCCCATGCAACAAACGTATTTTTTGACGTATTTTTGTATTAGCTCTAATGTAAAAATGGTAATACTTACAAGCGTCAAACTTAACATGATTATAGTACACACTCAAAAGTATAGCAACAAATAATAAAAAATGCCCAAGTGCAAGTCGGTGACAAGTTTCGGTTCATTACCAAGTTATAACTGATAATTTCGTTATTGAATTTTGTGGTGGTAAGGCACCCTCAGTGTGCGAGCCCGATTTGCACTTGGCCGGTTTATTTATATACCAAAACACCACTTGAGGGTGACGTGAGGATTCGAGGTATCTTTATTTTACGTTTATGAATAAGAGGGTAAGAAGATGCCTATTTACTCTGAGCTCGTCTCTCAATCACAAAATACTTAAATTACGTCTCTCAGGAAAAAAGGAAGCTGGCGGATGGCTCGATTTCTTGGCTATACGTTCAGGATCTTAAAAACATATTAATTAGAAAGTGTTATTATTCAGTAGAAAGTTTTCTTAACGATAAAACATTATAAAACAAATCGGGCCGTCCATATTTCTGCACCATATATATGAATTGCCATACCCTAATTGGGTCATTATGTTTATATAAGTTTTCACCTATTTAGCATAATGTGCAATAAATTCTTTGACTTTGAGGTGGCGGTCAAACGTAAACCTATTATACAATTAAAAAGCCTATTTTCATAAGGCATTCAGGAGGTCTTTGGTCGGCTTAGAAACTAACACTAGGACTGGCTACTATGCCTATGAAATGCACTGTCATTTGGTGGATAGCTGCATACAAATTTACAATTCTATTTCCTTTGCAGATACGTCGACAAAATAAAAATACTTACCAAGAAACCGACGGGCCGAGGGCCGGAACTGCGCGACGTATTATCCGCTTTAACTACCATCAACTCTCACGATGGGTTCAACCTTGAGCGCGCTGAAACACTGGGGGATTCGTTCCTCAAATTCGCTGCCACTCTCTACTTGTACCACAAGTTCCCGGAACGTAACGAGGGGCAACTCACAAACATCAAGTGCAAACTGATCAGTAACAGGTAATTATTATTCGAAATCAGGGCTATCATGCCATATATGATATTCCAAGGCGCAAAGGTCACGTGCGTGAAACAAGACAACGTCATTGAGGTTTTTTTAAACTGCTACGCTTTAGCGGACTGTCTAAATAACCATTGAAGTGCTCTTTGTATTTTATAGATTATTAGCGACCCGCCCACCCGGCTTCGCACGGGTGTAATTTACGTGCGAAGCCGGGGCGGGTCACTAGCTATACATATAAACCTTCCTCTTGAATCACTCTATTTAAAAAAACCGCTTCAAAATCCGTTGCGTAGTTTTAAAGATTTAAGCATATATAGGGACGGACAGACAGCGACAGCGACTTTGTTTATACTATGTAGTGATTAACAGATGTTTCCCAATAACTGTGTTTGTTGCAATGAAGTGGAAACTGGACAGTGACGTAGGCTTGTGTCACACTGACGTCCTGCTTGGGCGTATAGTGCATCTCCCTCATCTACCCGAGCAAACCCTACCCTTGAAATACCAGAGAGAGGCTCTAGGGAACTTGCATTTTTTTTTGTTGAATAATAGGCTTGCGCTTGACCGGCACCTCGTCTAATGTGTTCCATCTACGGCACAGTTGCTCAAGTGGCGTAGCTTAGCTTAGGAGTCGCCTATTAAAAATGGATTGAAAAATAGATAGAAACTTAGAGCTTTACGCTTAAAGCTCTGCTTAGACTAAAAGAAAAGAAAAGAAAGAAAAAAGTTTATTTGTGACCATATTACGTTTTTTTTATACCTAAAAGACACAGGTTATATGGTCACAAATCGGCCCCAACTCAGCATAGTGCCGGCTGTTAACCAGCGCTGGTCTTCCGTTGGTTCCGTTTGGTGATGTCTCGATCGGTACAAGCATAGGAGTACCTTAGTCGATCAATCTGGTCTCAGAAAGTTCCGTTTTTTTTACTTGTGGCCTGGCAGAGTTCACAGAAACGGCTCACAAAATATGTGAAAAGCATACTTTCAGGGACATCTATTGTTGACGCAATAGATGTAACTGATAGTATAACGAGACGGAAAAAAAAAATATATACAATACATTTTTGTACCTTAAAATTAAAATATGTAGTTTAAATTTATTATTAGTTGTTATAGCATCCGTTTAGTTTATCTGTAATGGTGTTATAAGTGTTTTTGATAATAAATAAATAATAAATAGTTAGGCGTCGCCTTGTTTGTGGAATGCGCTTCATGCCTCGGTGTTCCCTATAAGGTACTACCTGTGTCTCTTCAAGACAAGAGTGAAAAGGCACCTCATCGGCAAGCGTGCCCCATCTTAGACTGCATCGTCACTTACCATCAGGTGAGTTGTGGTCAAACGCTAGCCCATTTCATCATTAAAAAAGTGGTCTTTGAAAACGGGCTTTAGATAGATAGATAGATAAACTCTTTATTGTTCACACCACACATTTCGTACACATGATAAAACAGCTTAAAAACTAGTGCAACAATCGGCGGCCTTATCGCTAAGAGCGATCTCTTCCAGGCAACCTTAGGATGGAGAGGATTTATACAGGAGGTAGAAGGCGGGGCGTGCAATATTAAATAATGTGATATAGTTATAATATAAACCTTACATTCTAATAACAATACATACTAATACTTATATTACTTAAAATTACGATAATATACTAATACATAAAATATAAAATCTATTAACATGAGCAGTTAAATAAACAACAACAGCGCTAACAAGGTGGCAATTGCGACAAATAAAATTGCTTTACAAGGTCTTTATAAACAGCGAGCGATGGAGCGTGTCTAATATGCACGGGCAACGCGTTCCACAATTGAACAGCCTGAAATGCAAACGACTTGCCATAAAAAGTTTCGGTACGCGCTGAAGGGGACTTAAGGGACAGGGTATCCTTTGATCTAAGAGGACGAGAATGAAAGGTGTGCCAGAAAGTAAAGAGTTCTTTTAAGTATTTTGGGGTAGAAGGATTAAATAGGATGTTATAGAGAAGAGATAGGATGTGAGCATTCCGGCGAAGTCGAATAGGTAGCCACTTGAGTTTTGCACGAAATTGAGAAACGTGATCATATTTGCGTAAACCAAATATAAATCTTATACAGTAATTTTGGAGGCGCTCAAGTTTATCTAGCTGGTCCTCAGTGAGATCAAGAAAGCAGGCGTCAGCGTAATCTAGGATGGAAAGAAGAAGAGACTGTGCAAGCGCAACATTGGTGGCAGTGGGTAGAAAAAGTGGGCTTTAGTGTTTTATGTTTTCACAGGAATCTGTACTACGCTGGCGAACGGATAAACCTCGGCGGTCGCATGAAAGTCGAGCAGTTCAGCCCTAGAAAAGACTTCCTGGTACCCGGATTCTTCGCACCGAAAGCAGTTGAGGAGTTCATAAGAAACAAAAAGGTCAGTTCTAAACAATAACAAAGTACTCGTAATTTCGTATTAGGACATTGCCTTTGTTCGTATTGGCATAGTAGACTATGGTATTAGTACACGTTTGTATTATTCAGTTGAGGATATTGTATTTTTTTATACTAGATAGGCTTGCGCTTGGCCGCCATTTCGCCTGATGTTAAGCGACGATGCGGTCTACGATGGAGCACGCTTGCCTAGAAGAAACCGATTCACTCTCGACTTGAAGACACCCAGATTGTAACTTACCGGGAAAACCCATTCAGGCAGCGAATTCCACAGACTAGCAGTTCGCACAATAATTGTGGAATCAAAGCGCTTGGTACAGGTTTTCGGAATATCAACCATAATACGATGTCGATTTTTTGTGCCCGCCCTGGCAGTCCGATAGAAAAAAGGTATGCATTGGAAATAATAATTGACCCATCATCTTCCCGCATAAGTCCACTGCTGCACATTTTTTTTGATGTTATTGGGTTTGGCGATGACTTTATGCATATATTATTGAGGAAAAAATCCGAAAGTTGTTAATTTGAAGTTATATCATGCAAAAATATTGTATTGTTATTACAAACTTACATTTTGTAGTTGGTATGTATGGAAGAACCTTATTGTTCACTACAAAGTTAAGTGAATAATGAAAATAAGTTATTGACACAACTTTTTATTTGCATCTTTTATTACATCTTAAAGCAACCAACTTAATCGTGCTTGGGCAACCCGGAGCCGAAACGCCATAGCGCTTCCAACAGAAAGATAGATACAAACAGATTTCTTCTAGGTCAACGTATTCCATCCTCGGCCACAGCCGAGGATGGAATACCGTCGCTTACCATCAGGCGAGTTTGCCGCCAAACGTAGAAATATTCTATTAAAAAAAGAACATATTGTTCTGTTGTTTCACACTTGTATAGACGATACATATTTATACTTTACGTGTTAAATATGCATGTGCACTAACACACCGATATTTATCCATTAAAAAAGATAACTAACGATTAACATTACTAAAATAATTAATTTGTGCAACAAGTGAAAGTTGTTCTGATTATCACGTACACACAAATCGTTATCATGTCTTTTGTTTGTCCTTTGTTTGAATTGATAAATAAGCAATTAATACTTACACGTGGATATGAACATGACTTACAATTTAATACTCAAACCCATCGAGATACATAATTATAGAGTCACAATCGTGCCAAAAAAAATCCGAACCAAAACTCGGCGCACCCGCGATCCGACTACAACGCCACCGCGCGATGCCAGAGCTACGATGACATAGTGGACAACTAACGTTGAACACTATGCAAGCGACATAACGTCTAAATTGGAGTAAATGTGGCATTGTGAACTTATATAATTGATACAATGTTTGTATGTACGCTCGGACGTTTTTTGACTGTTTTCACCGAGAGGATGTGACTCTATATGAATTTTATCTCGATGCTTAGACCTAATAAAGGTCTTGTTGTTGACTTCAATGCTGCGGCCACCGCCATACTTACCTACCACAATTATCTCGGTAGGAAAAGAAAGCTATTTGCACACCAAAAAAAAAGTAAAGAGAAGGGCAGAGTTCAGTAAAGAGTTTAAGAGTTCTATAAATATTTATTTTAGGTTAAATCACTACTCGTTAAAACAGACAAAAGGAGTCCAAACTCAAGAGATTTACTATAGTAGCCATTGAAGAGTTACACTCCTGGGGCCTTACGGCTACCTGTTTTAAGCGATTCTGTTTAGGTGATGAGAAAAGTTGCGCGACCGCAAACCGTATCTCGGGGCGTTAAGGTTCACGTTCGCGTGATTTTCCAAACTGCGCTGTTTCAGTGCTAAAGCCGTAAGGCCCCTGAGTCCAGTTCGATGGTCCCAAATTATTGTAATGTAATCCGAATTACGTATACTTGCAAAATATTTAATCGATGGTGTAAAAAATTGGAAGCCACGCTACGTTACGTTTCACGTATGTTGTACGTTTGTCGTCAATTCGAGTTGAATCTGAAAACGTGATGTAATTGAAACATGCATGCGCGCTAGCATTTCTGCAATTAAATATTACCTTTATCAACCTGTCGAAGACTACAATGAAATGTAATGGACATGAAATAAAAAAACAAAACTGCAATTACCGCACTAGTATTGTCGTCGAAAGGAAATCGAGTTCTATAAAAAGATTCGCTGTTATAAAAAGAATCGTTTCCGGCGTTTGTAACTTGGTGACCTATATTGAATACTCGTAAATTCTGATAATCGTGTGTAGCTCGTCTTTTTGCAGTTTCATATTGACAGCCTATACATGCGGTCGGAAATATAACGTTACGTGGCCTGCACAAAAAGTAAGCAAGTAATTTATATTATCGCTTTGGTAAATGTAACCAGCCGGGCCAGCATGCTCGCTGCGACAAAATTTTGTCGACTCTATTTATTGTTCCAAAGCGAGACAGGCGTATACGAAATCGTAGGCGCCTGGTCATGTTCCTGTCCATTTTTCTATCGGACTGCCAGAGCGGCATGAAAAATCGTCACCGCTTTATGGTTGATGTTACGAAAACCCGTACGAAGCGCTTTGATTCCACATTTATTGTGCGAACTGCTAGTCTGTGGAATGCGCTGCCTGAATGGGTGTTCCCCGATGGTTACAATCTGGGTGTCTTCAAATCACGAGTGAATCGGTTTCTTCTAGGCAAGCGTGCTCCAGCGTAGACCGTACCATCGCTTAACATCAGGCGTGATGGTAGTGAAACGCAAGCATATTACATAATTATTAAAAAAAAAAAAAAACGTTCTTGCTCGACAAAATGGCGACAAGATTTTGTCGCGGTGCGCATGTTAGGCAGGCTGATCTCTTCTGTTTAACTAATTGCAGTTTGAGTCATCCTCAATGCTAAGCTGAAGCATAAGTATGCGCGGCTTACTTTAAATAGTCTGGTGCTTATTATCCAGAAACATTCATACTTATTTCTAAAAATAACAAAGCGTTTGGCCCACCCCTCGAAAATTTTGTTCGTAAGACATGCAAACTTATCTTTCTTTGCTCTCAATGACTCTCAACATACATAAGTGTAAATTAACACACAGTTTTTAGCCTGACCCTCAAACAACGCATTAATTAACTCTTAGCATTATCTCTGTTGAACTTTATAAATTCTTCTCCTGCTGCGAACACGTCGTCGGCTAACTCTTGTGGCGTGTGCAACGCTGCAAAGTGGCCGCCAAAGTTGTGAGTAGTACTCCTGACTAGGTTCGGAAATTTATCTCTCAGTATCCAGTCTGGGTTGTACCACACTTCGTATAAAAATTTTATGGCTGCTGTCGGCACTTTTGTGGGTATTCTAAAACAAAAAAATGCTAAGATTGGTATGCCAATTTCAACTTTTTTTAATCCAATGCTGAACTCTTCATTTAGGTAATCTAAAGATAAAGAAAGTTATGGATTGAATTTGGCACGATCTCATCTTGGAATGGAAAGCATTGATGTGGTCGAAGGTTGAAGGTATCATGTTATCAAAGTCTTCGGTAACTCTTGGTCGTGCTCATGACCATCACTTCTGGAAATGGCGACAACCGATTACTTCACAATAAACCTTACCTGTGCACTAAATTGACGATCGGGCTTGAATATCCTTCGGCATAAAGCCTCATTGAAGTGACGATGCAGCTATTCACCCAAGTGATTGTAACCGTGTCCAACACATCGTCCAGGTCCAAGTTTTCTAAGCCTCCGTGTGGTGTATCTAACTGATCACGGTTGCTGCAGATTGCAATCTTCTCCATCATGTACGCTGCTAAGCCGGCGGGGGAATCGGTTAGTGCCACACCTGGAAGAAATTAAAACGTTTGACATTTCAAGAATACGTAGTAAAGTAAATGCCTTTTGTTTTATTTATTACACACTATTGTATTACGAACGGGTATAGATTATAACCTATGTCACCTAGGAGATAGTGTAGCTTCCTAACAGTGAAAGAATTTTTCAAATCGGTTCAGTAGTTTCGGAGCCTATTCAATGCAATAAAACAAACAAATAATCAAATCTTTCCTCTTTATAATATTAGTATAGATAATACGTTACATTTGTCTTAAAACCTATGTTAGATTTATCCAGACAACTGGTTCCCGGTATTTTTTTTTAAATCTAACTCTACCTACATTGCACATGCACAAAACAATGCGCGCGAACCACAGAAAAGTTTTTTTTTTGTTTAAATAAGAACGGCTGTCAAGGCATTTTTGTAAGAAATTTGTTGTAGCCAGTTGCACCAATATAAACGAAACGTCAGTAACTCGAAATCAGCAACTGTGATGCGGATTTCGACGCGTTGATCTAAATAAGAATATTCAATCAAGGTTCACTCATAATGCCTGGTAACATATTTTCCTTCTCATTTCCGTTCTATTTACTTCTCTTTTCTGTGATCATACCTTCGCATAACAGTTCAAAACCTCGTTCCTAATCTCATCCGATCTCTGCACTTACCACATCTATCGTAACATTCTCATCTCAGCCGCATTTAAACATGCAACAATGTATCATCTTGGGTAAAAGTTTCGGATATAATCGCGAAGAGTACGAGTAAGTACAAGAATAACTCACCTATTGTGTCAGGTTTGGTGGCTTGAATGTGGAAGTAGCCGCTTTCTCTCACCATGTTTAAGATCAAATTTTTCAACGGGTATATCCTCTCCGAATAAGGAGTTAGCGAGGGAAACAAAGACCCCAAGAGCAGTTTTATATTGCTGATCGGCCTTGAAGATAATGGCATGTTTGTGTGGAACCTGAAAAGTTAATTAGTAGTCTTTTATAACGCTGCTTTGTTATTCAGTTTCTTTTCAGTTATCCGTCCGGTCAGTAACGGATAGCCTTTAATTATTGTTATTGTCTGCCACCGTGACGATGAGTGTAGTGGCTGAAGGTAATTTTATATTCTAATATTATAATTACATAATTGGTATGTCTAAAATGTTGTGTTCCTACTCGATGATGAAATTTTGTAAAGAGAGTCTGCCTACAAACTGCTATGCAGTTTGGCAGAGTTGTGTAAATGTATGTTATTCAATAAGATAAACAAAAAAAACATATATATATAAAACATAAACATATATATATATATATACACACATACATATATTACCATATGCTACCGCGTGGGGTCGTTCGTGGGGGACAGACAGTAATAAACCAATCTTCTTTATCATGATCATCATATTCAGTCCATGCTCGTTCACTGAGCATATTATTATCTTCTTTTGATCCCTATACATGAGCCAATCTTGTCCAGGCTCGATTAACGACTTTTACAATCCACCGAGGTACAGGGCGCCCAATGTTTATTAAATTTACGATATTTAAAAGCGTATTTCTTGTGTAAAAGTCATTGGCATTTACGATATTTCCTTCCATTCATTAACAATGATTCGTTAATGTAAAACCTGTAAAACTAGTATCGACTAGACTAGACTCAATCGATTAAATGTTGGTATTATAGATCCTAACCATTTATTGAGAATGTTGGAAATATCCAAATTCTCGCCGAATTGACATAAGCAATATCGTAAAATTAAGTAAACGATGGTATTGCCGGCTGACTCTTGTCTCCAGCACAATTTAAACAAAAATCTGGAATAGATCGATAGATAGATACATAGAAGTTTGTGCCACAAGTGGTATAAATACAGGCTTCGGCTTTGCACGCCATTATTTCTAAGATCTGATCCACATCTGGTTCTGGATTCATCATCATCATCAACGTTATTCACCTGGCCGGAGTTCTGCTTATTGGTCATTTCGCACCTTTATAGGTCATCATTATAAATGATCTCCTTTCGTCCACTTAGTCTATTAGTCATGCAATTTGTATTTTCCTTACATATAGATAATATTTGAAGCTTACCCTAGAACTTGATCGGGGAATACAGTCACCAGATGCGTGGCGACCTGCGAGCCCCAATCACCGGCTTGGATGTAGAACTTGTCGAATCCTAACCTCGCCATCAGATTGCGCATTATTATACCAATCTCTAATGGAGTCAGCCCTGGTTCGTTTGTTCCCTGAAATAATTATAAAAGAGACCATTCCAATTTTTTGGCGAGAGACGGCGCTAGATTTTTCCAATGGCATTCTCTTGTGTCAGACCACAAAGCTCACATCGGAGTAAGTATAAGAAACATTTCAACGCACCCTAACTCCACATATCTTTGGTGGATTTTTATCCTTAGGCTGTACGTTTTAGACCTCAGCAAGCAGCGAAGCGACAGCAACGGTGCGTGGTATGGCAATTACTAGTGCTGCTGTGGTTTAAAACGCATATATTTGAATGGAACCGATCTCGGTTACAGCAAGCCAGTGATGAGGCGGGTCCTCGGGTGATAACGCGAGTAACAAACCAAAGCGTTTTCGATCTCAGCAGGCGACAGCGACGGCGAGACAGTTGAATAGATTTCAATAAAAGATGTGTAGAAACATGGGTTAGGTACCTATTGTCTCTGTCAGATATGGGACAGCTGTAATCTTGCAAATAGAACCACATGGTACAGATTTCATCATCATCAGCCAGAAGACGTCCACTGCTGAACATAGGCCTCCCCCTTTAACCTCCACACAGAAAGGCAGCCTGCCTTTTGCATCCACTGGATGCCAGCGACTCCAGGTACAGATTTAGTGACTTTATATTTAACTCTCATTCAACCTTTGTTTATATTAAACGGGAGCTATAAATAACATGTAGTGCATTGTAATCTAATCTGGACTACCCGTGTCAATGGCCCTAGGTCTTACACGTGTATACAATTAGGTAAACGTGCCAAATTTTAGGCGTAGACTTAAGATAAAGGAATTGAGCGCAAATTTCTGTATACTGATAAAATCATCAAAATAGTTCCAGCGGGTTTTTCCGTACATAGACAATAAATTATAAAACTTTATTGAATCCACAAGAAGAATACATTAGAAATAAAGGCGGTCCTATCAGACAGAGCAATCTTCTCCAGACAATCTTCGGATGAGTTATTATATTATTTATATGAAACAACGATGGTGGTTTAATTAAATGAGTTATTACGATATAAAACTATACATTAGAAATATCATCTACGTAAATTCTCACATAACAAGTGTATAGGTATTTAAAAGACCCACGCACGGCTATTTCGAAATAAGCTTAGATTTTTAATAAAACATAAGTAAGAAACACCGTATTGAAACCTCTTTTAAAATAAAAACCGCGATCACATCTTTACTCCTCCGGCCTTTTTAACCGACTTCAAAAAGGAGGAGGTTATCAATTCGACTATGTTTTTTTTAATGTTTGTTACGCGATTACTCCTCCAATTTCGTATTGTTTTTGTTGATTATTTTTCTGGTTGATAGGTCATATCTCATAGGTGGTCCCATATTTTTTTTATCGACATTGATTTACAATTGACTGACATTGACAGATACAAATAAACACACATACATACATACATACAGCTAACACACTCCTTATCCCAAACGCAAAAATACTTTCTCCGTTCCATCGCCGGTGAAGAGACGCAACGTTATTATCGGTACACATTTGCATTTATATATCACTAGCGACCCGCCTCGGCTTCGCACGTTTGTGTGTTACACGGGTGTGTTCCGTGAAAAAATGATCTAACTGATGGTGAAAACAGCATCAAAATCCGTTGCGTGGTTTAGGAATTCGGAAAGCGACTTTATTTTATACTATGTAGAGATAGTGACACTTATGCAATAATTATGCCAAAATAACCACACATGCTTCTAAATTTTTATGATCCTTAGATTTTGGATGAGTGGATTTTAAGTGGATTGAATCGTTTTGAAACGTTATTCAGATCAGTTTCGTCATTCAGCAAATCTGATATGACGCCCTACTAATGATAAAATTGACCTATAGCATTGCTAGGAGGCCTGCCAATGGCCTATATACCAATAAATAGATTGTAATTCAAGGACATCAATTAATTCCTGACCTGCCCCTACTCGTACATATTTGTACTCTACATAATAAATGAAGTGTTATTATATTGGATCTTCAACTTTTTTCTTTGGTGTCTGCCTCGGTGTTCAATCTACGTGCTTTTGCAGCATGTATTTTTAAACTCGCAAGTGCCTTTACAACAGTCTACAGACCGTTGAAGTTCTAAAGACGATCTAAATACTAAAGCGTACCCAGTTTGCTAGCGCCTTGACCATGTTGAATAGCAGCTTATGCGTTGAGCCAGAAACGCCAGCATTTATTAGCTCTCGTATTACATCAACCAGGATGAAAACGTTCATAAAATTTAATTGATATTTAAAGGTGGAAACGCTCTCGTCGGTGATTCTGTACGTGTCGTATTGAATTAAAATATAGAATTTTAAAATAAAAGCTTCAGATTTTATATATAGTTTTAACACTTGTGATGGCGTTAGACATAATTTGAGTCCAAATTTAAAATATTTTTAAATTATATACTACCTGGAATAAAAAAATATAACATGAGGGCTGAGGGTTGCTTTTTATCTTTATATTACGAAAGACTAAAAAGAGATCCGGAAACAACAATATGGTGCACCAACCTACCTCTGAAAACCCGTATCCCGGCAAGTCTGCCGCTATAACTTCAAATACGAAATCATATCCTTCTTTCTGCGTTGTTAATATCGGTATTACTTTCACAAACTCCTTGGATGAGCTCGGCCACCCGTGAAGCATCAGCAGTGGCAGTACTTTGGTCCCTGGTTTCATTTGCGGCTTCACCCTTATGAAGTGTATATCTAAACCTTGTATCTTCGTCTTGTAGTGAGGAAACTGGTTTAACAACTCTACTCTCTTCTTGAAGTTATATTCTTCAAGCCAATATTTCAATATCTTCTCTAAGTAGTCTGTGTTCATCCCGTATTCTGATTGGATGCCTTCTAAAGGTTTAGTTAGAGGCCTCTTGTTTCTGAGCCTCTGTTTCAAGTCTTCGATTGTCTGTAAGGTCGTTACAGTCATAATTATAATATTTTTATTACACAACTGGTATAAATAGGTACCTATTGCTTATCGGAGAGCTTAAAATAAACTTCCTAATTTAATGAATCATGTTATAAAATTTAATTCTGTTTTCGTAGCTGGTTATAAAAAAATAAAAAAATAAACATGTTCGTAGCTGATTACGAAAGTTTAGTTACAAACGCGGACGAAAGGGAATTCCAGGCAAAAATAAATTTATACAAAATAAAAGTAGATACATATTTTGAATTATACAATACAATACAATACAAAAAAATAGAAACAATATAAAATTATAAAATAAATTATGAAATAATATAGAATTATATGCAAAATATGAACATACCGAATTATTCAATTCTATCTTGAACGGTCTAATAGATGTATCCTCATTTGACTTGGGGCCAACTCCCCACCATTTATTGTAATCGAGCTCTGGTAGATCTGGTACTTCATACAGTTTATATGTGATTAAAAAGCCTGCACCTATTGCTAGAACAGCCACCAGAATTGGGAGATTTTTGAACATCTGAAATAAAGTTAAATTAAATAAAGCAATCGAAAACTACCTCGTTTCATGACACTATTCTGCAAGTCTCTCTGTTCTTTAGCTTGACAGCAAATATCATAATAGAGTTAAGAGTAATTGTGTTTTATGTGCTAACTAACTTGTATATAATTGGCCTCCGATACTAAGAGGCGCCATCTCTCTCTATCTTGAGCGATTTCATGGCAGGCATCATCTGAAGTTCCCGGAAGTCCTTAGCCACTTCACCTTTCCATCTATACTCAGGAAGGCCGACGCGGACTGGCCTTCGACCAGTCTGGCAGTCTGGCAGTCCCGAGTAAGCCATTTTTATACGGAACGAGCCAGAGGAGCTTATGCGATGTTATCTCACCAAGCTGTCCCAGCCACCAGCCTTTATGCCTCCGGTTTTCCGGATCCTCCAACTGCCGTTTTCCTGCCTTACCAGCTCCATATACGGCCCGGTGTATAGCTTTTTGCCTCTAACAGCTGGTTACCTCTTATTGTGTTAGTGTCCAGGCTCCACAGCCATACTTACTTATTAGTCTAATGACTTTTTGGTTACCTAACTGTTTTTCAAGGAATCTTCGCTGCTTAGTATATATTTTACTGTTCTCTAGTTCATATAACCGAATTATACATTCGTGTAAATAAAGCTTCAAAAACTAAACAACTAAGAATCAAACTAAAAAGTGTTTAAAGTTTGATTAGAATTTCACTCTTTTAATGCATCTAGTTCTTTTTTCCTAATTATTTATAGTACCGTCATAAGTTTACTTCTTATAATGGCGGGATCGCGACGGTGGCCGAAAACATAGTGAGGAAACCAGCATGTCCAATAATCTCAAAAGTTGAAACACATGACATTCACCAACATACACTGGGTACGCATGGTGGATTAGGGCCCATCCTCTCTCTCACAGAGAAGGCCTGTGTCCCAGCAGTGGGAACATGAAAAGCTGATAATGATGACATCGACATAGACATCGTTTATTTGCAGCGAAAAAAAAAACGCAATAGACATTAAAAAATAAAAAGAACTATAGAAAGGAACTATAAATGTGTTTTCACGTCACAAACCGGCCCCACCTCAGCATAATGCCGGTTGTACACTACCGGCGCTGGTCTGGTTTATGATGATGATGAATGGCGGGATTTATGCGCTACATAAACCTGTCATGGTTCTAATTTAAATTGGTTATGACACTGGCTTTTCGCTTGGGGTGTATTTGTATTGTGCTTGCCCGGCATGCTTCTATCCAAAACAAGGTCCTAAAAGTCCTAAATTGCTCCAGTGGCGTAAATGAAGGTGTAGATGATGACACAAGTTTTGAGTAAAGCTTTTGATCTTGACACCTTCACATATTATTTAACCGCAAATGCCCTTTGCGTGCCTCGAATTAATCGAAGTATTAATGATTTAAACGGCATCTTATTTCCAGCATTATCTTACTTTTACGTGATTTTTGTTAGTTTTCTTGACGAATGATCTCACTCCTTGCTTGATTTTTTTTTACTTTGTATTAGGTTTGCGTTTGACCGCCAACTCGCCGCGATGATGCGGCTACGATGGTGCAAGCTTGCCTAGAAGAAACCGATTCACTCGTAAACCCAGATTGTAACTATCGGGGAACACCCATTCAGGCAGCGCATTCCACAGACTAGCAGTTCGTTTATTTATTTAGTTCGCACATATTTACAAAACGAAGGGGCAAAGTTATGTCTTGATTTCCATCCCAACAAATGGCAGTATGAAACATTTTAAGACGAGTCTGTCCGAATAAGTAGGTTAACCTTTTGTGCAGTGTGCCGCCACTTTCACCGATGTGCTCAGACGATATCCTTTTTAAGTCACTTCATTTCAATGCAGACAAATTGCAGCCAAAGTTTATTAAAATGAGACCAGGGGCCTTACGGACAACTGCTATTGCAGCACCTAATCCACTCAGTTGGAAAATCACGCGACCGCTAACCGTATCTGGGCGCGATAAGGTTCACGTTCGCGTGATTTTCCAACTGAGCGGATTAGGTGCCGCAATAGCTGTTGTCCGTATGGCCCCTGAGGTCGGGTCACAAATATGTACTTCTCATACAAACGTACTATAAAGCTAAATCAAACAAACAAACTTGGTAAGAAGATTTAATTTAGCAATATGAATTTCTAATAATATGATTAGGTAACTTTTTATTTTTAAGTTGTTTGTATAATTTTAGGGTTCCGTACACAAAGGGTAAAATTGGGAACATATTACTAAGCCTACGATGTCTGTCTGTGTGTCCGTCTGTCCTACCTATTAACGGCTGTATCTTTTGCACCGTAATAGATAGCCAGTTGAAATTTTCACTGAATATGTAACGTTACGGCTGATGAACTAAGAAATTTAATAATAGTAAAGGCAAGCGTTAAACTTGGTATGTTTATGGTACACACTCTGTAATAGTATTACAACAAATAAATAAATAATGGCCAAGTGCGAGTCGATGACAAGTTTCTGTTAATTACCAAGTTATAACTGGTAATTTCGTTATTAAATTACGTGGTGGTACGGAACCCTCAGTGCGTGAGCTCGACTCGCACTTGGCCGGTTTATTTCATGAACGGATTCTCAGAACTTTTAGTTATTTTATTTCGATATGATTAAAAATACATACGTTGTACTAATACTTTGGTGAATGGCTGTTATTACCATGTCATGTGAACTTTGAAGCTGTGTACAAGGTACATAGGTTTTTTTTTAATTTTTCAACTTCCGTAATTACAAAAAAAAAACGGTTTACCTTGACTCGATCCACTCGTTAAATTCCAGTCTCACTACACTGAATTGAACCCGGAAGTCGCAATGTGCGCGTTACACCGCTATTTTCTTTTGGTTGTTTTTGACGCGTGCGCCGGCGCCGGCGGTTGCCCAAATCTTGGATAGCACGAGTGATCACCGCGCCATCGGCCGGCTTGTGTTTATCGCATCTACGTGATAACTTGATAAGATTCGCAGGTGTTTTTTTTTTAAATGAAAACTAGCAACGGTTTTACATTGCTATCCTATAGGTTTTGTTCCGGGATAAAAGGTTGCACATGTGTTAATCCAGTTAGTCTTCCACCTCAATCTTAAAGTCTTATAGATATTTTTAATCTATAAGACTTTAGTAAAAAATTTGCATCTCTACATAGTATAAATTAAAGTCGCTTTTCGCGTCTGTCTGAATGGCCGCTAACTCCTCCTAAACCACGCAACGGATTTTGATGCGGTTTTCTCCATAGATTAGATAGATTTTCACGGGAGGTTTATATATATATAACTAGTGGCCCGCCCCGGCTTTGCACGTAAATTACACCCGTGCGAAGCCGGGCGGGCGGGTCGCTAGTTTATAATATTAGTGTCACACGTCTGCCACCACCTCTTTTTGCGTGATTCAGCTTCGTTATATCGCAAATTACCGTCCAAAGTTATCGAGATAAAAATGCAATTAAAAGCTCCCACATCTGCATGACGGGCCTTCCACTACAAACTAGCTTAAAACAAACACTGTTTTAAACTATTAAGGTTGTTTTTTTACTGTCATATGATTATTAACGGAATGATTACGCCCCTTTCGCTCTAGTTACGCATTCATACATCCCGAAATCCACTCGAGCCATAATATGAACGCGCTGCGTGGATTTTATTATCGCGTTATCTTAATTTTACATTATCTCATGAACTTTACAACTAAACAACGTGCTGTAAACGGCAAACTTTATCTTAATTAAGTAATCGTGATAACGAATTTATTTATTTGTACGGATTAAAAAATTGGAAAATCAATGCAACTAAACATGACCTTATAATTTACCTTTTAATTTTAAACTCAATAACGCTTTATGTCCGTTATTGTGGCTCTGTTATAAAAGTTAGATATATGCTACCGCAGGCTTCTTTGTAGTACTACTAAAGAACTATATTTTTGTCATACATTTACTTATCTCAAACAGTTAGGTCAGCGCGTACCGATAAAGGAGCCAATCGGCGTAATTTTCTTCGACATGTTTTACTAACTAGGTTTATTATCATTTTAAATTCCTATGGCACTCGGGAATAATGTAGTTTTTTGTTTATGTAAGAATTTTAGAATCGTGTTAATTGTTTCGGAAATTACCTCCTTCAAACAAAAACTTACCTCTTTATAATATTAGCATAGATAATAATTATGAGTGAAGATTGGGCGTTGAGTCAACACCTCGAAAGTAATACATTTACCAAAACGTACCCATCATTGTAGTAATTTACTTTAGAGGGTTACCCACCCACAACCAGAAAAACGTAGACAGTTGAAGGCCAATCTTTATCGGGTACCATCAAAGACCTTAACTCGGCATACTGATATAGCATCGTCATCATCTAGTCTTTTTTTATATGCCATAGTTGGCAAACAAGCATACGGGCCGCGTAAGCAGTCACCGTCGCCTATGGATACTTGTAACACCAGAGGCTTCACAAATACGTTGCCAACCCTTAAGGACTTTTAACTCGCCTTTTGAAGAACCGCATGTTCTTATCCTACCACTGGGTATAATAGGTGCCACCAGATATTAGACTTGAAAACCACGTGGTTTGACATGCGCAGTAGACGATACGGCTATACATTTTCTACTACGCATGTCGAACCACGTGGTTTTCAAGTCTCATCTCTGGTGGCACCTATTATACCCAGTGGTAGGATAAGAACATGGGGTTCTTCAAAAGGCGAGTTAAAAGAGTCCTTAAGGGTCGGCAACGTCCGAATATTTGTGATGCTTCTGGTGTTACAAGTATTCATAGGCGACGGTGACTGCTTACGCGGCCTGTTACCTATTATACAAACTCCCTCTTATCATATTATAATCACCATCAGTCGTGTGCTGCTGACATTATTAACAACCTCGATGCTGGACGACCAACTGCACTTAACTGCATTTCCCCTTCACAGATTCGTCCATCGTTCCTAATCGGGACCCAATTCTCCCAGGAAGAGGTTCTGAGCGGCAAGCTCCGCCCAGAGAGCTGGGAGGCGACCCAGCGTCGGTTCCTTGATGATGACGGTACCGCTGAACATGAGCCGCCGGGACAGGCGCAGAATGCCATGCAGGGATATCTGCACTCGCAGGCTATGTCTGACAAGGTAAGCGGGTATTTAGATTGCAAAACAGAGCCGTTAGAGCGATGGCGCATATCAAGCAGGATGAGTCCGCAAGGCCGTTCTTTATTGAGCTGAGGATATTGACATTGCCCAGTCTCCTTATCATGCTAGCAACTACATACACACGGGACAATCTGCACTTGTACCCTAAACGAAGAGAAGGGCTACCACGTCGTAGCAGATACGAAAATAAGGTACTAAGTTAGTAAGATGTGTGCATAGTGCTCATTAGCACTCGAAAATACGTAAGTTTAGGAAAACAATACAATTAGGCGACATGTTTTGTTAATATTGAAACTGACGTGGATTTCACACATTTTATTTATGTTACACGGTAACCGGCTTAATCTTACGTGAGTAATTCCCGTGTAACATAAATAAAATGTTTTGTTAACGTTGGTGAAACGAAATTATAAACATAACGTTCGAAGCGTAGAAAATTATAGTCAAAAAACGTCACAGTTTCATACATAAACATAGCTGTATACAATTTACATCAATACAAAACTATTTTAACAATACGAACCATAATTTTCTACGCTCATTTCTCTAATGTGAGTGCGATACGTACGACATTGTCAACCGTCGTCGCTCGCTGATCTAGGCGAAACGGGGATTATGTTTGAATCGCAAGTGGGAACGAAATTGCATACTGGTTTCCTCACGATGTTTTCCTTCACCGTATTTGAGCGATTGCATCGAAACTGCGCATAATTTATTGAAGTAATTTAACTAAATAAGTCATTGGTGCAAGGCCGAGGATCGAACCGGGTGCCGTCAGATTGTAAAGTGCACATGCTACCGCTCGGCCACCAAGCGCAAGCCTATTTATCAATAACTAGCGGTCCGCCCCAGCTTCGCACGGGTATAGATTATAGCCTGTCATCCGGGGATAGTGTAGCTTCCCAACAGTGAAAGAATTTTTCAAATCGGTTCAGTAGTTTCGGAGCCTATTCAATGCAAACAAACAACCAAACAACCAAATCTTTCCTCTTTATACTATTAATATAGATTTAAAAAAAAAAACGCAGTGACAGTTTCCACAGTAGGAGACAATGACCAGAATTGTGAAATGCTAAAATTCTTGAACAATTTTAAGAAGAACAACACAGGTGTTTCCATTGACTTATTAAAATGATGAGTGTGATGATGTATATTTCTAAACTGAATTTCAATGGTAAAAATGCTTTTTCCCGCTGAAACAAATGCCTTTTCAACAATAAATAGGTGATATCATAACAATCTCGAAATCAACAAATAAATTGAAATAGAGTATTATAATAATGCAACTGAAATAATAGGTACATACCTAACACGTGATGTGAAATTAAATTTAAGTGGACAGATATTAAAAGTATGTATGGAACAGCATTTTGTGTGTTTTTTCCTAGAAAACACGTGTACCGGTAGCTGGAAAAATAATGACGTGACCGATCAGTGACCTTTGTTCGTACTTTGTACCTACAGCGGCGCAAAATTGGTATAATTTTGTCTGTACACGCTTTTTGTACTATTAGGTATTGTGTCGTCATCATCATCAGCCAGAAGACGTCCACTGCTGAACATAGGCCTCCCCCTTTAACCTCCACACTGAACGACAGCCTGCCTTTTGCATCCACTGCACATTTTGATGCCCGCGACTCTCACAATGTCGTCGGTCCATCTAGTGGGAGGCCTCCCTACGCTGCGTCTTCCGGTTCGTGGTCTCCACTCCAGAACCCTTCTTCCCCATCGGTTATCGGTTCTTCGAGCGATGTGGCCTGCCCATTGCCACTTCAACTTGCAAATTTTAACAGCTATGTCGGTGACTCTGGTTCTTTGGCGAATATCCACGTTTCTGATTTTATCGCGCAAAGAAACTCCGAGCATAGCTCTCTCCATTGCCCGCTGTGTGACTCCTGAGTTTTTCCAAAAGGCCAACAGTTAAGGACCACGTCTCAGTACCATATGTCATCACTGGCAACACACACTGGTCAAAGACCTTTGTGTATTGTGTAGCTTTAAGATATTTTTGACCTCCGACGCAAAAAGAGGGGTGTTTTAAGTTTAACATTTGTATCTGTTTGTTTATAGCTTGCGTTTGGCCGCCTACTAGGTGTGATCTAGAACACACTGAAACACTAGAACTGATTATCTTTTGTATGTCTGTGTCGTAGCTAGCAAACGGCTGAACCGATTTGGATTCAGTTTTTTTGTTTCAAAGGTGACATCGTCGAGTGTTCTTAACTAATATTATTATATCTTTATTTCAGATCCACAATCCATAATAGTTACATAGTTAATAGTTACAAACACATAGGAACATAAGTAGGCTAACACTAAAATAAAATTACAATCACAAAATGGCTAGAAATGACATCTAGCTCCGTACATAGACAGATACACAGATAGACAATTAGCAAAAATTTAATCAAATGATAGTTTTTATCCAATATTGTATTATAGGACTATCATATTTATCTAATGAACTATGATTCACGAAAATCTGTTTAGCCGTTCGAAAATTGTCAGCTCCTTTATCGTGGTTTTTTAAAACATCTTCTTCAACCATTTTGCTGCTGCTGCTGCTGGGTATAGGTTTCTTCAGCGCGCATCTTTTCCGGTCCTGTGCTAGTCTTGTCCACTGCTTTCCTGCTATCTTAACGATGTCGTCCGACCAGCGGGCTGGTGGTCTGCCCGGTGGTCGCTTTCCGTTCCGCGGCCACCATCCTGTAACTGCTTTGGTCCACCGTCCATCTTCCCTTCTAAAAACCAAGTAGAGATGGGCGGGAGGACACTTGGGACACCCGCCACTTGGTTTTTAAATATTTTCTATTTAGCCTTGTTAATGTAAATATATGTGAGGGAACCGGTAGGTATGTCAAAGAACCTCTAAAGTTCAAAGACATGTGACATTCATCAACATGCACTGGGCCAGCATGGTGGATTAGGGCCCACCCTCTCTCATACTACTCATAGCTTTTTTAATCTTGGAAAACTCATATATCCTATGAGACAGCAGGTGAAACCGCGGGCCGCTGCTGATCTATACTTCTATACTAATATTATAAAGAGGAAAGATTTGATTGTTTGTTTGTTTGCATTGAATAGGCTCCGAAACTACTGAACCGATATGAAAAATTCTTTCACTGTTGGGATGCTGCACTATCCCCGGTTGACATAGGCTATATATCCCGGCTTCGCCCGTGCGAAGCAGGGGCGGCCTACTAGTAACAAAATAAAACAATAAAGGTATCCTTTTCCAGTTTTGGCGGGTCAAAGTTTAGAAAACTGGGCACTGACGTCGATTCTGTCACATCTTTTTCGAAACTAAAGACCACTTTTAAATTGTTGCCATCCTCTTTTCACACGTTAAAATGAAAAGAGAGGCAGATCATTTTAGTCCTGTCAGATTGTTTTAGTTTAGTGAGTGGTACAAGTACCACCTTAGTGTCTTCTCAATTCTTTACCTGCCTATAATATCCGTTATTGTCTATCTCGACACGTGTATCTTTATTATCCGGAACGATGACTCCTAGCTTACCAGGCTCCTCTTGACATAGAACTCGCAAAGTCACTTACCAGTCATAACTAGTTTTTTCTTCAACCAACACAATATACAAGGTCAAAGAATAAATGTATGTATTACCACTGAATAAATAAAAGTACTACATCAGTATGAGAAAAAGATTTTAATCGCAATCAGAATATTGTGTCTCTTTACGCTAATCTATCTTCTATCTATATATATAAAAGGCGTGTGTGTCTGTGTTCCCTATGAACTCTGAAATGGCTTGACCGATTATTATAAAATGTTCAGGCAATCTTCAGATTAGCCCAGCGCGTGATCTTTTTATGTTTTGGTAGCAATCAGTCAACAGTTTTTTTTTTTTGCGTTATAATATTTTCCCTACAAAGACAAGCATACAAGAATTGAAGGCTATAAATTTACATCATAGAAAAAAGTCAATTATTAATACCTAGTAGTTTTAAGTCGCGCGAGAATGGATTTAATCTGGGCAAACGTGCTCCTTCGTAGACCGCATCATCGGTAAACATCAGGAAAATTGGCGGTTGACATACACAGCTTCCACTACTTACCATTATTTTATTATTATTACTTAGAACCATTAGAACGCTTCAAAATAACTTCGACCTAGAAAAATCCGTTAGGTAAGAACACCTAACCTAACACCACAACCTAAACTTAACTCTCATCGACCTCAAAAGATCATAAACTTAATCACGCTTTTCACTTTTTTTCTCTCTGGGTTAGAACGCTACTGACTGAACTTCACATTCCGACCCCATACTACATGTACCAAAACAACTGCACGATAATTTGTTCTCATGCCAAAAATGCCTACTACCAGCATGTAAACCTGTACTATACTTTGGCTAACTCAAGTTACGATGGGTTTGTGTGTAGTAACCATCATATGATAGTCTGGTACCACAGACAGGCCCGGTTGGAGGTACTGGTCCAAAAGCGTGCATAGCATTGCTAATAACTCTGCGCCACTCACGAACAACTCAGCGGTTGAGCTCAGAGTCTAATTAGTCAGCGGTGCGTTCGCAGTTGCGGATCCCGTATTGGCATCTTCAGTTACCAACGCAAGTGTAACTCGACGCTATTCAGAATATATATACATGAAAATGAATCATTATATACCTTGGTCACGCCATAACTTGAGAACGAGTTAACTGGAGGTTCTTACGGAATTCTTACGGACGAAATAAAAATAAAAAAAATTGCACAGAAATTGGAAAAATTCAGAAAACTTAACGACGATTTTAACTTTAACCGTTCTAAGACAGGGCAACGTCTGTCGAGTCAGCTAGCTATCTGATAAAGATGAAAAAGGCACTAGATTGTTAGAGAATACTTAATTGTTTATACATGCTTTATATTTAGCTCCACTTATAACTAACTAGCAGCCCACCCCGGCTTCGTACGGGTATAGATATATAGCCTATGTCACCCGGGGATGGTGTAGCTTCTCAACAGTAAAAGATTTTTTCAAATCGGTTCAGTAGTTTCGGAGCCTATATGTTCGGAGTAGCAAACAAACAAACAAGCAAACAATCAAATCTTTCCTCTTTATAATATTAGCATAGATAGTATACTAATATTATAATGATTTAATCGTATCGATTAAAACTTTGCATTTATGTATATTTAATTCAGTTGACATTAAAATAATTTGGTACCATAAAACTAATCTGATGATGGAACCGGAGATGGATCGTGGAACTCTTCAATGCTGATTGTATCTATAAAATTTTGTGTAATATTGTTTTACTTATTTTTCAGTCATTAGCTGATAGCGTGGAGGCAATCATCGGCACGTACCTGCTGAGTGGAGGCATACTGGCAGCCGTGAAGATAGTAGAATGGATGAAAATCATTCCTGCTAAAGTAAGAATGAACATCAACTGTTGACCACCATAAATGATCAGTACTTTTAGTTCCAAGTGCTCTGATACAAATCGTCACGAGAGTCAAATCCTATAGGCTACTTCCTGTTGACATACAGGGTGTAAGGGGAACACTCTCGAAGCCAAAAGAAGGTAATTGTACTCATCATTATGAACCACTTTTAGTATGGGACCAATCCTGAAATTGCGAAAAAAAAAACAGCTGTTCCATACATTTTGTCGAGTGTAAATGACCGTTTTCTATAGAACAGCTGATATATTTTTCGCGATTTCAGGCCTGGTCCCATAGTAAAAGTTGTTCATAAGGATGAGTACAATTTTACCTTCTTTTGGCTTCAAGAGTGTTCCCCTTACACCCCGTATAATCATGAAATTTGGCAAGAAGCAACTAATTTTAGCATTAGCAATGGAGCCATTGACAGAGCCATCTAGCGGGAAAGACGCCAACTTTCCTAGCGCAAGAGCCGATTCGCGCGGCACCCTGCTACCACATCTCCCCGTGTGCGCGCGTATTGGTTGTTTCGCTATTTAAATAACGCTTAATCACTTAAGCCGTGGTAGACTATTTGGGAGACCGCTAGACTTAAAAGCGTGAGGTCGCGGGTTCAAACCCCCGGCCCGTACCAATGAGCTCTTTGGAGTTTATGTACGGATTTTCATACCACTGGCTTTTCGGTGAAGGAAAACATCGTGAGGAAACCTGCATACGTACGGAGAAGGAATTCAATGGCGTATGTGAATCCACCAACCCGCAACTGGGCCAGCGTGGTGGATATGGCCCAATCACCCTTTCGGGGGTAGGCTAAAAGTCCAGCAGTGGACTGTTAAAAGGCTGATTACGATGATGATGACTTAAGCGTGTTTTTTAAACTGTAATATTATTTCTAGGATAACCTGGCAAAGCTGCTCCACAAACCCGTGTCGACAGTCATCACAGAAGGGAAGACGACAAAGAAGGACATAGACTTCTTGCTGGATGGCTTCCAACCCAGCATTGAGCAGATAATCAGCTACAACTTTAAAGATTCCTCCTTGTTGTTGGAGGTAAGATTATTTTTCGAACAAACTAGAAAATAATATAAAAACAAAGTAGTGTGCATAATGAGAAATACTTTTTATCCCAGAAATAATATTTAAAAAAAAACAATAATATACACTTTTACCCTTTTATGGCCTTTTGACGTCTATTTGTCCCTCTCTCTTTCTCTATACCATAGAATAAGCATTAGTCTGTATTTCCTCTATATAGATGTTATTCTCACACAAGAAAATTCAATACAAGTCTGAAAAATAAAGTTAAAATCTAATACTAACTTAAAAGGCCCTTGGTGGAAGGAAAGGTGATGACTGATTAACTCATTATTGTTCACACCATAAAATTGTATACAGACCAAAACTCTTAAAAAGTAGTGTAGCAACTGGC
This sequence comes from Agriopis marginaria, assembly GCA_932305915.1. Taxonomy (NCBI): domain Eukaryota; kingdom Metazoa; phylum Arthropoda; class Insecta; order Lepidoptera; family Geometridae; genus Agriopis; species Agriopis marginaria. The sequence continues at coordinate 8,544,796 of OW029926.1, forward strand.
ACCCTAATCGCTAAAAGCATCTTTTACAAACAACTTAAGGTTGGAAAGGGTTAATAAAAATCGGGGAATGTGGCCAAAATTTTGGCAGCATTGTCAAGTTGAATGGCAATGCTTTGTCTTCGGCCAAAATAGGCGCCAGCATTCCGGTCACTACGGCTTTTCTTATGTTAATTAAATTTTTATTTCATCATCATCATCAGCCAGAAGTCGTCCAGTGCTGAACATAGGCCTCCCCCTTTAACCTCCACACTGAACGACAGCCTGCCTTTTGCATCCACTGGATGCCAGAGACTCACTATGTTGTCGGTCCATCTAGTAAGAGGCCTACCTACGCTGCGTCTTCCGGTTCATGATCTCCACTCCAGAACCTTTCTTCCCCATCTGTTATCGGTTCTTCGAGCGATGTAGCCTGCCCAGTGCCACTTGCAAATTTATTTTTTATTTTTTATATGACACTGATTAATGACGATGATTGATGATTTTATACTGTTTGTTGAGATCCTTTAAATAAAAAGAAAATAAAAAAATATGCTTATATAATTTTTTACTGGATTTATAATGACCTTAAATACCTAAAACAGACCGCAAGGGAACGCTGGATGCAGGCCGCTTCCAACCGGCCCTTTTGGAGATCGATGGGGGAGGCCTATGTCCAGCAGTGGACGTCCTATGGCTGAAATGATGATGATGATGAATGATGAAATCTGTTTTATTTGCAGGCAATGTCGCACCCGTCGTACATCCGCAATCGACTCACGCGCTCATACGAACGGCTCGAGTTCCTCGGAGACGCCATTCTGGACTTCCTAATAACGGCCCACATCTATGAGAACAACCCTAGGTTGTCTCCTGGCGACCTGACTGATCTGCGATCAGCGCTCGTAAACAACGTCACCTTCGCGGCTTATGTAGTGAAGCTTGGACTGCACAAGTGAGTTGAGAGTTGACAATGGAGCTGAATATTTTTTTTATCTCTTGGTTACATCATCTTGTTCACCTCTTACACTATGAATACCCACAAGATGGGCAGACGACCTAAAAGAGACTGCAGGGAAACGCTGGATGCAGGGTGCTTCCAACCGGCCCTTTTGGAGATCAATGGTAGATCCATTGAGTGGACGTCCTACGGCTGAAATGATGATGATGATGATTATGAACATCATCGTCTACGCCTTCTTTTTCCCATTAATCCCCATGTAAATTAATTAATTATACATTAATTATTTTAATTAATAATTAATTAATGTTAATTTGAACCTGTCCGGTAGTCTATTGTCGCCAATATGATTTCCTTATTCAAGATACATATGCAAGGAGTTGAACCCCGCCCTCGACAAAGCTATAATGGAGTTTGTGGAGCATCAGAACCAAAGGAACCACGAAATAGTCGAGGACGTGCTCTATCTCATCGATGAAGAGGAGTGCTCCATATCGGAATACGTCGAGGTCCCTAAGGCAAGTACTACAAAAACGAACACACTAATAATATTAAACTTTGTGTGTGGAAGTGTGAATGTATGTTTTCACTCAACTCTTTAACGGCTGAGAGAAAAACGAGAAACGGTTTTTTTTTTTTTTGGTAATTTTTAGGGTTCCATACCTTAAAAGGAAAAAAAGGGAACCCTTGTAGGATCACTTTTTTATCCGTCTGTGTGTCTGTAGGCCATTTTCTCAGAAACGCATGGAAGTATCACGTTGAAATTTATGTCAAATACTCGGGGATACAGGCCGCTCCCCCCTTCCCCCTTTGGCCCTTTTGGAGATCGATGGGGAGGCCTATGTCCAGCAGTTGTCGTCCTATGGCTGAAATGATGATGATGAATGACTCGGGGGTACGGTCTTTTTCAGCTGTGAAGGTCAACGCTATTAAAAGATATGACCGATTATGTAACATATTTTCGCATACTTAGCGATTTCACAAGGGAATCTAAACCTATATAGGGTACGTCCCGTTAGCCTAGAATCATGAAATTTGGCAAGAGGCGAGGTCTCAGAGCACAATATATAAAGGAAAAAGTCCGAAAGTCGTAATGAAGTTATATAATTAAAAAAAAAAAGTTTTGCTATTTAAAGTAATACCATGTTTAAAAAAAATTGTTTTGCGATTACAAACTTACATTTTGTAGTTGGTATGTATGAAAGAACCTTATTGTTAGGGTGGGGCAAGATGGGAAAAAATAAAAATCTGGAGTAGGTACCGAAAATGTCTATACTTTAACAATACATACATAACAACATAGAAACAGAAAACCACATATAATTTCCATAAAGTAGGATGCTACAACATATTCATGCTTTAGGCTGTATGAATACAAAGAATATGAACGGAAGAAAGGAAAACCATCCTATGAGTATGAAGTGATATAAATTTGAAAAAAATCGGTCACACCAGATTTTGCCAGAGCCAGCTAGGCTAGGCAAGCGTCCCACCCTGCCCAACGTGGCTACGTGCTATGGCCCGGCCAAAAAATCGCAAAAAATATATATATTGTTATATTACAATTTCGGGGCAATAATAGTCCTATACCCATACCTAGCTACAGAGTGGAAAGTCGATGGACATTTTGTTGGTTTCCCTCCTGCCCATTTTTCTATAGGGCTGCCAGAGCGGGCACAAAAACCGACACCGCTTTATGGTTAGTATTCCGAAAACCCGAACGAAGCGCTTTGATTCCACTTTTATTATGCGAACTGCTAGTCTATGGAATGCACTGCCTGAATGGGTGTTCCCCGATAGTTACAATCTGGGTGTCTTCAAATCACGAGTGAATCGGTTTCTTCTAGGCAGGCGTGCTCCACCGTAGACCGCATCATCAAGGGCAAGCATATTAGTTATTTAATTTTTTTTTATTAAAACTTGAATGCATTTTGAAGCTAGAGTCTGGCTAATGAAAGTAGAGACTGAAAAAGCGCGGCAAATTTAAAAATATCAGCATTGAAACCCCAAAAATTTGTATGAAATGCCTAGAATAATATCACTTGATACTTGTAAGTTATTAATTTTTATTGTAACACAGTCAGAACACAGTAATGTTTGTTTTTCATATAAATTTTGGGGTTGCAAAGTGGATTTTTTAAATTTGGCGGGCGTTTTCAGTCTCTACTTTCATTAGCCAGACTGTATAATTTGTGATCTGCAGGCACTAAGCGACATATTTGAGTCGCTGGTAGGCGCTATTTACTTGGACAGCGGCGGCGACCTCCAAAAAGTGTGGTCCGTAGTCTACCCTCTCATGTGCAATGAGATCAACACTTTCAGCGCGCAGATACCGCTCCAGCCGGTCAAAGTACTGTACGAGATGATACACGCTTGTCCCGTATTTGGGTGAGTAACGTGCCTATTTACTACGAAACATCTTAGAGAGAATGAAAGAAAATACAACACTACTAAGTACAGTTACTTACATCTAAAAGTAAACTTATATCTATATAAGGACACATTCAGTGTCCCTTAGATATAATCGTCTCGGCATAAATGCTGATAAAAAGATGACATTATTCATTCTCACAATGATATTTGTCATTAAGTCATTCTTCATACGCACAGAAAACTTCTTTTTTTGTTTAAATTAGAACAGCTGTCAAGACATTTTTGAAGTGAAACTTCTAATGCGACTTCCAACAAGGTTGCGTTAAACGTTTAACTCTACCATAGAGGAGAAATAGAAAGAAACAGAGCGAGTGTTTCACTTCTTCCGCGCGGAGGGACTCCACGCACAATTTTTTTTTTTTTAAAGAAATTTGTTGTAGCCAGTTGCATCCATATAAACGAAACGTCAGTCATTCGAAATCAGTTAGCAACTGTGATGCGGAGTTCGCTGCGTTGATCTAAATAAGAATGTTCAATCAAGGTTCACTCATAATGCCTGGTAGCAGATTTTCCTTCTCATTTCCGTTTTATTTACTTCTCTTTTCTGTGTTCATACGTATTTATTTTTAATATTTAGAAGTCATAATAATTGATTCGCAAACATATTTTGTTGTAGTCCGTTGTAGTTCAGTTTGGACCGCTTGTGAAGTCTTCTTAGATTAAAGGTCTGTGGTTATGCCGCAGGTACGTATATGACAATAAGTATGACCATAAATGGTATGTAAATTATATTATGACTGATATCAATATAGCTAGAATGTAGGCCCTGCGACACAGGCGTCTCGCCTAGTGCAGGGACTACAAGTACTGTAAACCCTCATTAGCTTGCCTCGTTCCTGCCTACCTTAATGTATTCATTAAATTAGTTTAAAAAAAAAAAAAATATGGCTATTGATTTTATGACTATGAATCGGTATGATTTATATTTTTATGGATTGTTATTGTTTTTTTTTTTTTTTTTTTTTTTATTTATTTAAAAACACATTGTACGTTACATTTCGAGTTAGTAAGTTGTCTTAAAACCTATGTTAGATTTATCCAGACAACTGGTTCTCGGTATAGTATATATATATATATTTTTAATCTAATTAAATCTAATTACCTACATTGTACAAAAAAAAATGAAACGCTATATATGTTATGACTATATTAGTGATGTTATAGATACAAATCATTATATTATATCGTTAAACAGTATGATTTCAGAAAGTATGACGTTTAATTTTATGCAAATGAAAAGATGATTGAAAATATTCCATCACTAAGGGTGAAAAACTAGGGAATGAATCCTGATTCTGGAGTTTTCCTTGAAGTCGGTAGTAATTATTTTTTTCTTTGTGAAGGCATATTATTTATTTGAATATCCTACTGATATTATAAACGTAAAAGTTTTTATGTATAGGTATGGATGTTTGTTCCACGCTGCAACGGAACAACGGATCGATGATTTTTTGCATGGGTATAATTCAAGAGCCAGAGCTATTTTTCATAACTACGCGGGTGAAACCGCAACTCATATATATAAGTAACTCCACTTTTTTTCTTTTTGAAGGCATATTATTTATTTGAATATAATTATATTTATGTAACACCACCTCGTATTTATCCACAGAACATTGCGCGTCGTAGATCCGGACATCCCGAAAGTGATGGTGCCAGTAACGTTTACAAAAGGCGACGGCCAACATATCGTGTACGGAGTCGGTCGGAACAAGTCGCAAGCCAAACGAGCGGCGGCTAAACTCGCCCTCAAACTCATCGCTAATATTGTATAAACTCAATTACTGCCAGACCAACTTATCTGTTGAGTTGACCAAAGCAAACTAAAAAAAAATTGGCAAGTAGTTTTTAATTTAAAAAAAAATAAGATCGAATATGAGCGAATTCGGTCCAGGGATTGCGAAGATGTAAAGGTCGACAAGTCACAGTTCTGAGCGAACAAATAGTAGTAATTGAGTGAATATGAATGTGATATGCAACTTCACTGAATACACTGAGCAAAAAAATTGTAAAACAACTTTTTTTGAACATTCTATTTAGTTAAGTTGCAAGTAAAAACTGAAATTTAATATTAATCTGTTGGAAATTTAATATTAATCAGACTTTGGGGGTTAAAAGGTTAACAGGTAATAAGATACCAATTTTTTTTTTCTGTTTCGGTTGTAGTGTTAATGAGAAAGTGCGTTTAGATATGATTTTATCGCTAAAAGCGATTTTTGTCCATACAACCTTTACATGCTTACTATGAAAGAAGCTTACCTATTCAATATGATGATTATATTTATTTTTTTGTTTTTTATTAGTCGATTTGATAATTATTCCAATGTCTAAATCAAATATCATGTCATGTCATTATTCTAATGTCTTGTATTAATATTTCAAATAAAGTGTTATCTATACTAATATTATAAAGAGGAAAGATTGGATTGTTTGTTTGTTTGTTTGCATTGAATAGGCTCTGAAACTACTGAACCGATTTGAAAAATTCTTTCACTGACGGGAAGCTACACTATCCCCGGGTGACATAGGTTATAATTTATACCCGTGCGAAGCTGGAGCGGACCGCTAGTTCAGAATAAAAATAAGTTACAGTTGTCAACATTTTAAGTCAAGGTTCAGTAAAAAAAAACTTTTCCAAATTTTCTTTACCTAAATACAACTAATTTAACATATTACGAACATATAAAAAAATTGCCGAATCGATCCATTTTTTTATTTATATAGATTAATATTCAGAAAAACACGACTTTTGAAAAAATTATACTAAGTGACAACCTGATTTTTTTTCAAATTGTCGCCAAAATTAGTTTTAAGTTTAGATTAAGACCAATTTATACCGTGATGACACCGCTGATATAGCCTAACTATACGTGGAAAATTAACACGACTAAGCCCGAACTTGGTTGGCGCTGCCATCTTGGTGTGAATTAACCCTCAGGTCGTGCTGTACTCAACATTTTATCCGTTTTAATACAAACGTGTTTTAGTGTGATTGTTATATCGATGACATTTAGTAATTTGTCATGAATTGTTTTTTTTACCCCCAATTAAAATTTCTACTTTTGATAGATTTTTCAAAGTCAAGTTGTGATAGACATAGATTTTGCTAATTTGAAATAAATTCTATGAAAATCTGACTAGTTACCAATACAAGTATCACTAAATACCCAATAGTCTACGACAGCGAACTATGAAAACGGCTTAACTACAGCGTGGCCTAAAGACCATATAATTCTCTATTTCTCGATGTCATTTATAATAACGTTATATTTTTCATATATCCTATCATATACTATAGATACTATTTAGATAGTTTATTATTTTATCACTACGATTAAGTTAACTAGTTACGGTTTAAAATTGTACTTGTCTCTAGGTGAAAACGGCATAAAAATCTAAACAGTCATTTCAGTCTTAATAGTTTTATAAAGATTTTTCACAGACCGACACAGAGAACCAACAAATAAGTTGTCCAGTGCGTGCTGAGACACTCGTGTGGAGCGGTTCCGTATATACGTTCTCAAGGCGCTGTAATGGCTCATTGGACTTACCAAAGTGTTGTCATAACGCCAATTTTTATTATCAATGAGCAGTTTCCACTTAGGCATTGTCAGTATAGTTTTCGTCAAGAGATGGCGCTCGTGTATCTTTTGGTATTTACTTTTTAAACTTCATCATGGCAGAGAACTTCGTTCAGCCAACGTAAATAGTAAAAAAAATGCAAAATCCTGTAAAAATATGTAATAATTCATGTTTGTGGTAGTTACGTATTTTGAAATATTTCCATCTAACCAAAATAATCATGCAGTCGTGTAATAAAAAAATACGAAATGGAAAGATTTAAAAGAAATGGAAAACTAAATAAATAAATATTCGGGTCATTTTTGCACACACGGTCATCTGACCTCAAACTAAGCAATGCTTGTAATATGGCTGCTTATAATACATACGTAAATAGATATTAACAACCAGATATAGAACAAACACAAATGTTCATCACCTAAATGTTTGTCCTAGGTGAGAATCGAACCCACGTCCCCAAGCTCAGAAGGCTACCAACTGGACCAACAAGCTATCTGAAACTTACTGTTATTAAAACTGTCGCAAACGCCATCTAGCGAGTAGCGAGAGATAAAGAATGATAAAATGACACTTTGGAAGCCTTTCATTGGAGCACTATAAGGAGAACACTGTTTGCGAGATTCTTTTTTCCTGAAATGACTGACCTCTGTGTCTGCATCCGATTTGTAATTGCCTTAGTTTGACACTACACACTAAAGCAATTGAAGTCGGTTGCGTGATGTTTATGCAATAATACTTATGTATACTCAAATATGTAGAGATTTGTATACTTGTTATTGTTTTGCGTGGAAATATTCATGTCTCAAGATCTTAAGTTATCCTCTTCGACCAAAACAAAATGAATAGACGGGCCCAGAAGAAGCGCATTTATGAAGATTACAAAATGAGCGCCGGCGCTCACTTTGTTTCAGTCTGTCTGTAGCCGTAGAAAGTGCGACACATGATTGCATTTTGCATGTGCATTTTGTGACATGATAACGAAACATCTGACAAAATTATGCCTTCGTGTGCTTTCTTGAAGTGTAAATACACAACAAAAAACCACTATCTATTTTTTGTAACTAATGTACTGTACACGGTTATAATTAGGTATTATGTCCGACGGTTAGATTCGTTTTTACTGAGCAAGTTCAATGGTTATGACCCGTCCATTAATTTTATTTTGGTCAAAGCTGTTCCTACTGTTTTCGAAACTTTTGAACGTAAACATATTTACATAGTCACGTTTTCTCACGAAATTAATAGTAGTTTTTAAAAAAATAGCGGCTCGAATGCCAATAGGTTAGAGATGCTTATGTTTATTCAAGTAATTTTTTTATTTATTATGTCCGTTTAATAAGAAATTATGATTTTAGTGAAGTTATCTATTGGCTTGGTGGTATTTTTACAAAATGTACATCTACGAGTTATCCATCGATATAGGAACGCATGGATTTCCAGTCGTCTCTAAAAAAAACGAAACAAAGGTTGACTTAAACGCTAAGTAGTAGACTAATAAATAAACCGGCCAAGTGCGAGTCGGGCTCGCGCATTGAGGGTTCCGTACCACCACGAAAAACAACACCACTTGGCCATTATTTATTATTTGTTGTTATACTTTAGAGTGTGTACTGTAATCATACCAAGTTTGACGCTTGTACGTATTACAGTTTTTCCATTAGAGCTAATACAAAAATACGTATGTTGTATGGGGCCTCCCTTTCGTTTTTACTTTTTGACTTTTTTTATCATTTCTTAGTTAATCCGCCGTATACATACATAACATATTCTGTGAAAATTTCAACTGGCTATCTATTTTGGTTCGAAAGATACAGCCGCTTAAAGTTAGGACAGACAGACAAACGTACTCGTAGGCTTAGTAATAGGGTCCCGTTTTTTACCCTATGGGTACGGAACCCTAAAAATGGAAAATATTCACAACGTGAAAAATAATTACTCAAATGCAAAAAAAAAAAAAGTTTTCCGTTCCTAACTTATATAGTCCGTGTAGTGCTTTGAACAACCATTTCTAGTCTCAAACACTTCAAAAACTTTCGCGGATGAACTTCCAAACAATCAAAAACCTCAAACGGTCATGTTTTGTTGGTTTTGATGCCGAATTTACCGCTGTTTTATACATTCTCACGTTGACATTGGCATCTATTCTGATGTACTCTAAACTAAACTAAATTGGACAGCTCTAAAAATGTTGCCATTCTTCTCTCAAATATTAAAATGAAAAGAGAGGCAGATAATATTAGTCTTGTCAGATTGGTTTAGTTTAGTGAGTGTATGACAGAATCAACGCCACTGGATTAAAATTAAAATTATTTAGTTTGTCAATATTTCTAAACATTTGTGTCGTAAGTATAGGTAGGTAAACTAAAGACAGTATTATTTTTTTCGTAAGTTTTGTACTAGACTCAATGCTTATCCATACGTTTGTATATCGATGCATATATCTATCTAAATGTATTTTAGGACTAGTTCAGGGTAAACAAATATTGCTGTATTTTACCAACCATTATGAAGTATTGATGTTTTGGTAGTAGGTAGAAATTTGATATTATTCTCTTCTCTAAGTGTGATTGCTGTACCCAGAAATTAAAGATGTCACAATTAAATGGTAAATTGTATAACAAGGGAGTAAAATAGTAGTTTTACGGCGATGGATTCAATATACGTCACCCGAGGTAAACATAATTTTGCGGCCAAGTAATAAAATAAACCAGCCAAGTGCGAGTCGAACTTGTACACTGAGGGTTCGGTACCACCACAAAACAAAAATTATTGATTTAAAAAACCGACTTAAAATTAGTTAAATATGCAATTTCAATTCCGTGAAAGACATAACAATGTCGTCCAAGTAACCGAATTTTTCAGTTATAAGTTTCTAATGAACAGAAATTTTTCATCCACTCGCAATTGGCCATTATTCATTATTTGTTGTTATACTTTCGAAATTACAGATTTTACTCTCGGGGAGCACTACCATCGTTAAATGCCACCCTCCTAAAATGTTTGTTTACCCCTTGTAAAGTAATGTACTGTTACTCTCTTGTTAAACAATCTACCGATATAATTACAAGTATATTTTCATTCGGTCTCTTCAGTCACGGAGCCATCGGGCGTGGCGCTTTTTGTAATGCAAGTATAAAATAAATAAACTGTTTCCGTTAGTTACATATTAACAATAGGGAATATGCATGTGTTTTTTTTATATTTTTAATCAACTGTTTACATCGTTATATCATAGTAAAAAATATAATTACAGTTGGAAATGCTCAAATTAATTTTTAAAAAAATATTAAAAACGTCGAATAAATTTGAGCTGTATGAACGCCGCAATTTTTCGCGGGCTTTGGATGACGTCATAAGCCACGCTCTGTATTTATTTACTATAGATAATACAGTTATTTCACACAGATTTTCAGTTTTATAGATATTCAGACCATGGAAGAAGCTAAAAAGACTGGACAAGTACGAGTAGGACTCGTGCTCTGAGGGTTCCGTTGGACGGAAACGTTTAGAGAGCACGAGTCCAAAAAAAAAACTAACTGAAGTTGAAATATTGAAAGACAAACTTAACTTTGTAGTTGACAATAAGGTTCTTCCATACATAACAACTACAAAATGTAAGTTTGTAATTCTAAACCAATATTTTTTTAGGATATAACTTCAAATTAACAACTTTCAGATTTATTACTTTATATGTGCTGTAAGATCTTGCCTCTTGCCAAAATTAATGATTCTAGGTCAACGGGAAGTAACCTATAGGTTTTGATTCCCCTGTAAAATCGCAAAATATGCGACATAAACGTTCATATCTTTTGATTGCGTTGACTTACAACTTTAATTTTTTTACAGCCGAAAGAAACCGTAGACCCAAGTATTCAGTATAAATTATAACGTGATACCTTTACGCGTTCTTGAGAAAAAGGGTCTTGGCAGACGGATAGACACACAGACGGACAGACGGACAACGAAGTGATCCTATAAGGGTTCCGTTTTTTCCTTTTGAGGTACGGAACCCTAAAAACAATTTTATTGGTATTGTCTTGTGCCAAAGTGTACAAACACTACTAGAAATACACCCGATAAGTGTTTTTTTCCCATTCCAAGAGATGCGAAAATACGTAAACAATGGTGTAAGGTTATGAGAAGAGATGAAATATCTCCAACATCATGTTTGCATTGTTGTGTAATTCATTTTAATGTAAATATGTTATATTTTGATAGCATGGTGTGATTTAGTCAGAAGTGTGTTTTGTTCCTATTTAATATTATGCACTCTGTACCAGTGCCGGTTTTAGCACTACCAGCGCCCTAGGCGAGACTTATACGGTGCATACTTTAACAAAACTAGTCTCAGTCATCGTCCTAAAGATTCCTAGTTTCACGAGAATGCTAAAATTACACTAGCTAATGGAAAACAATTACAGAAACTTAACATAAAACTATTTTTCTATCAAACACTACTAAAATTGTATGAATATCGACGCCGATAAAGAAGATGTTGTGGCTTTTGACGTCACGTTTCGTTTCGACCAATGGTGAAGCGTTTCGCAAATTTGAATTTCCATCTTATATTTTGCACTTTTTATTTAATATTTTAAGCAAATATAAAGTAACTAAATAAAAAATTTTTTTGTAGAATATAAAGTCAGAACAATAAAGATTCGGAAAAAAAATATTTCAACGAAATTTAAACCACATGCATATTCCCTATTGTTAGAAGAGTTTGGGACATTTCCCTTTTCTTGGTTTCATATTCGTAATTTTTCCGAGATTGTAATCCATCCATTGTCTGGTCAATTATAATATATTATTTTTGTTGCGGTTTGGCTTTATACCTATTGGTTTTGTTTATTTTACATGCTGATTCGCGTAAGTACGGGCAAAATATGACCACAAACTATCTTTATAGTGGATCTTAGTTTTTCTTTCATCAAATTTTCAGCGAAATTTTCTCACACACCTAAGCTTGTTACAGACCATACAAGTAGCTTGCGCTAGTATTTGTGTCAGCTGCGCTCAAATGTCCTTGTGCGAACATGGTGCCAGTGCGCAATGCGAGTACAGGGGTGATGAAAAACGTTTGAAGGACGTGAACAGGACTGACGCAAGTTACTTGCACTCATACTAGTTAAGCAGTCTCGATGAAACTTTTTAGTAACACTACTTGAGCAAGATACTGCACAGGGCACTAATCTTCTTACACTCTATAAAGTGCTATATTGATTCTGTCATACACGCCAAAGTAAACCAAACTGACGGGACTAAAATTCTCTGCCTCTCTTTTCATTTTAATATGTGAGAGGATGGCAACAATTATAGAGCTGTCAAATTTAGTTTAGATTACATCAGAATCGATGCCATTGTCTGCGAATGCTTTTAGTTTACGTACTTTACATGTACGAATAATGTTTTATCAAAATTATTCTGAATGTTGAAATAAAATTTCAATAAAGACTGACAAATGGTATGGTGGTAATTAACTGTAATGATGCAGGACTTGTTTATTTTTTTATATTAAATTTTATTATTTCGACACTGTTATTTTATTTAATCTTCTAAAATGTTAGTACCTAGTGTTTAAAGACTATGTATGTACCTACAGATTAAACCCCTCAACAACCGATTTTCGACTGAGCTAAGAGAGGTCTGTTTTGTGGAACTTGGAAGCGGAAAACCGGTTTCGTAATTTAAGTTTTATTGTGTATATTTGTATATCGTGTAAATGTGTATGATAATTTTAAATTGTGTCTAGGCTTTTTTGAGATTGTTGCGAAAAAACTTTCTTTAAAAATACTTTTCAACACTTACAATTGCGCACTTATTTACAAAAAGGGCGGACAAGAAATAAAATTACACCAACAAATTAGTGTTTAATGAAAGGAAATGTGTGATTGAAATAAATAAAAATTGAGGCAAGACTGAAGATATTCTAGATGCCGCTTGGGGAACGTTTGGCTGTTGGCTGAATATCCCATCGAAAAAAATCCAGAAAAAAAAATTACTGACCCGTTTTGGACTTTGGCGTATTTTGACCTTGGCCACAAAATACATATTAGTATAAAATCAGAAGATTCACTCCGAAAAATCATATAAATAAGTAGCGACTCTTGCTACTACACAATAAAGTGCAATTCAGGACTTGCGAGCGATAACTACCTACAGCTATATTAACCTCTCTGTCTATCGTGTAACTATTGTCGCGTTATCTCTATCGGGCGGCAGCGGAGCAGGTCCGAAGTCTGTTAGTTTTAGCTTCATACCTAAAGTGCGGAGTGCGCCAGGCCTCGGCATACATTTTCACATTCGTCTATAAATACTTCTGTGGCCTGTTGTTGCACTATTCTGAGACAAAATAGTAAACCACACAAATCCACATCACATGGTTTTATTATAGTTGCGTACAATAAATTTACAGGAAATATGTGCTTGGCCTCTTGTATGCGAACGTGTTGAGTTTCTTGTAGTGGTGCACGCGTTTCGGCAGCGGGAAGCTGATCTTGCTGTTGTGGAACTGTTTGACCTGAGGCCGGCGGCAAGCTGACGCCTTGATTACTTCCACTTTGATGATCTGTAAACAAAAGAACCAAGAGCTTATGCAGTATTCTTTTGGTGGTAGGTATTACCAGCATCGGACTGGCCATTACATGAATATGTAATGAAGATTTTTCGGTATTGTTTGTGCCGGGGTCTAATTCACGACTATAGCGCCTTCGTCTAGGGGGGGTTAGTCACTACCCACTTTCTGTTAGCGTTAACGCCTGCGGAAAGATGAAATTGTATGAAAATGACATTGACAACGACATTAGCTTGAGGGATGTTATCTCAAGCTAATGTCATTTTCATACAATTTCATCGTCCCATAGGCGTTAACGCTAACAGAAAGTGGATCTAACCCCCTTGTCTCTAATTGTCTGTCCTACTTTTTAATGGCTATATCTTTTGAATGATAGAAAGTCAGTTGAAATATGTTTGCATAAATTTTTTTGAAAACTTAACACGTAAAACATAAAATTTCATCAGTTGTACGTCCATGGGTATTAATCAGAGTCACGGTCCCCTTGCAAACTTAACGGCTTTTTTCTCTATGGACGTATCAGATATAAAAGACACACACACAGAAACAGAAATTATCTCTGAGATTACATTCAGAAATTATCTCTGATATGTTTCTACTTACTACCCGCTTTCTAAAATAAAAATAAAAAATTACAAAAATTTGACGCAATTACAGAGTAGCCCAATATTGCTTCGGTCAGGTGTTAATATGCCGCATTTTTATATCATATTTCTATAGTTTATACAGTTTACTACATTATCAGTGCAAATAACATTCTTATCGATCGACAAATTAGACAGTTGAAATCGAAAAATTCGATAAAATGCCATTTGATCCGTACTCGCTACCGTATTCTATGGCATTTTATCAAATTTGTCGATTACAACTGTAAAATTTGACGATCGATTAGAACGGTACTTGATTAATTAACTATTTATTGTTCACACCATTAAATTTGATACAGAGGACAAAAAACTCTTAAACTAATCATCTGGTACTGCACTGCTGTTGGGCTACAGCTATGACGAAAAAGGATCTGAATTATGCGGGATACTATTTGGAGCATTAATTCAACGTTCGACAGGCCGCTGACATGGAAAGTTGCTGAAATCGCGCGTCTACCACATACCATTGGTTAAGAATGTATGAATTACCTGGATGGAGTGCGCGCGTGCTCTGTGGCGAGCTCCCATGTCGCGGTAGCACTGCGTGACGGCACCGCCGACGCTCAGGTCGCGGTACTCGCGGTACATGTTGTGGACTCCAGAACGTGACTCGTAGCGCAGCCAGATACCAAAGTTCTTGATCTTGATGGGGCTCTTTTCTGCGATTTCCTGGAATTTAAAATATACCATGTTAATTTTGGCATGTGTGGGATAAGTGTTGTCATAGATAGTTTCTTATTTATTTCCGTATTTGTTTGTTTTCTTATACACTTATATAAGTTTTTTACAAACATAAATAACATTCACTCCATCAAAACTCGCGTAAGGAAACATTATTAAGTCTCCAGGACTAGTGTATTCCCTGATGAAGGAGCTCTAATGGCTCCGAAACAGGTAGATCGTCTCGACCGACAAACATATTCGTGAGTGAACTGTGATTGTTTCAAATATCTTATATTTTATTTAATAAGGTGCTGTCAGCAAACTGCCGGTGGTCAGGGTTACAGACTGAAGAGCCTCCCGACAATAGCCACCATCTGGTTTAAATCCTCGACGTAACTCTGTAGTGAGATACTCAAAAGAACCATAATACAAAATGTATCATTAAATTTCAAGTATCTGAATTCAAAGGCATAAGAGGAAATAGAAGATAAATAAAGCAGTGATTGCCAAGATGAATATTAAACAAGTAAACATTAAAATTGTTGATTTTGTCAGTAATTTAACGAAATCCTCTCTCAAACTTTCTCTCCAAGAGTTAAACGAAAAACTACATTTGTAAATTGGAGGTAATAAGTTTATAATTATGTTTTTAAGCTGTTATTTTCAGTAATAAAATTAAATCCAATTTATTACAGAAATTTAATTTTCTATAAATATAACTAATTGATAGAATCAGCATGTCAAACATCCAGTTTTTACATAGGAACATTTGCACGTCTGCTTGCTGACTCAACACACTGTATCAAAAATAATATTAAGACCTTAATGCATTTATTCTAGCAAATAAATAATGTGAGTGATTGATACAAAGAGAGCAACTGTTCCGACGTAAAGTATCTTTGCACCTTCGAAAAATTACCCAGTTTTTTGAGCCTTGTTTTCAATATACCTAGAAGCTGAACTTGGGAGTCGATGTCAGAGTAATGCCCAAGAGCTCAAGCCGGTCAGTTATCGGTATGGATACATCAAGTAGTTACGACCTTAAGACGAGGTATTCCCATATTTAAGCAACGCTTATTACTACAGATGACCATAATCCTTGGTTTATTGTATTAAAGTCGCTTTTAGCGGAGCAAAACCATGGGGCTTACACACAGCCTGTGTAAGCCCCATGTTCGTGTGTTGCGCTACTTCTATTTTTGGAGCTCTTCTCATATTATTCGAAAAGTACTTACATGTGGTACATTTACGTAAAATGTACCACACTGGTTTCCTTCATAATTATGAAATCTATATATCAACATATCGCAGACATAATTTAATAAATAGGTAATTGAATGAATCCAAAAAAACAGGGATAAAAGCACAAATCAGTGCTACATTGATATCTTTTTTCTATCGAGCGAAATGCACTTAATCGTGTTTCGGTCTCATGGGTTTCCTAGATAAAACATTCAATTTTGTTATGACACCATTTTTATAGTTTTAAGCTTACCATGGAAGTATGCAAACTTAAACTAAATTGCTAAAAGTCGGAAAAGAGCGTCTTAATTGTCTAATATTTCAGAAAAAAAACCCACATTCTATTTTATTTTAAGCATACATTTATCTAAGTACAGTAGAATTCATATATAACGACTTCGCTTATAACGACTAACCTATTTTAGCGACGATATTGTTTACTCAAATTAGGTTTCATAATAAATGTACTTAAGAAATAATCCTGCCGTTTTGTGCGTCATCCGGTTAGTACGACATAGTATCGCCGGTCCCTTGAAGGTCGTTATATCCAGATTCTACTGTATTGTTTTCAATTCATTGGTTTGTAAACACAGGTAAATTGGATAACAACACCAAAGGAACCAGACACATTAGATCATAAAAGCTAATACCTTGTCAGTAAGGGGCCACAAAATAATAAATGAAACTAACAATTTTCTGTTAAGTGGAAAATAATTGATCCCATCCCTTATTGTACTAGATACGTACGACATTGAAGCAGAAATATACGAGAAATTTGTCTAAAAAACCGTTTTGAACATAAAACTCTGCAATGTAACACCTGATTCAATCAATTATACTGCTGCAATTGCTTTGGTGGTTTTGTGCGAAATTCACAGAGTATGTTTTTGTGTCTTTATTAGGACAATAGCGGTCCGCCCCAGCTTCGCACGGGTATAGATTATAGCCTATGTCACCCGGGGATAGTGTAGCTTCCCGTCAATGAAAGGATTTTTCAAATCGGTTCAGTAGTTTCAGAGCCTATTCAAAGCAAACAAACAATCAAATCTTTCTTCTTTATAATATTAGTATAGATATATGACTTACCCTGATAGACACGATTTCACCAGTAGTCTTCTTGAACTTCTTCAGCTGTCTCAAAAAGTACCAGAAGCGTGATTTGGCGACAATCTTGTCGGGTGAGAAGATCCTCATTTTATATAGAGGAGTCTTTGGCTCGCTCTCCGAAGGGAGCTTGCGTCCGATGACTTCATACTCTTTCAACTGAAATAAATATTGAGTAAGTTTCAATGACAAATATTTTCATAATTCATATGGGTGCAGTTTGTGGGAATTGTGGAGCAACAAATATATGTAAAGTGAAAATAGTATTCTCTCTGAATCGTAATATTTTAGGGGTCTTTAACACGTGATATTAGCATCTGATCAGCATGAAAGTTGACATACCTACACATTATAATACCATTTTTATTTAATAATAACCCTCAAATTACTACCTTGTAGTTTTGATAGTTTGTATACGTTTACTGAATTTTTAGAGCTAAAAGAACCCAGCGTATCTGCACTAGCGCTGCATCACAACACGACATAACCTTAAAGCTATTAACATCGGTGTCAAAGAATCCAATATTTACGAGTACTGAGAACTCAGGATACTTGATGGTGAAGCGGCTAGTTTTTAGAACTTTCAATAAGGTCAGAAATGTTAGATAAAACGAAGTAACTTCGAAGAATGAGCAACGTTGGGATGCGGAGACAACGTGTACGGTAATCACAGTTTCTCCACTTTTCACTCACTTATGTCCACTTTTCCACTACATAATGTTACACTTTGATGATTTGTTGGGCTTATGACCAGCATTATGCACAATTTTCACGTAAAATTAACAAAACTTACCTCTCCTTTAGCCTTCATTTTCGGAGGTTTATTCCTAAAAGAACCTGTCAACGGAAACGGAACATAGACGTGAAGAAAAATGGCGTTTATGGTCTATATTTTTTGTTTATAATTTTTTACATGACTATCGATACAAAGTTTTTCAGTCATAATATTAATCAAGTTTACATAGTATTGAATAGCATCAAACAATAGTCAAGCAAAGTAAGTTAACTAATGCTCCAGTAAACTGGTGGAGGGTTTACAAGAGGCTTCTATGGAGCTTTGGAAACAACAGTAAAAGAAGTGCAGTTCGTACTTCCATCTCCGTTTGGGCAGTCCGGGAGGTCATTTGCTATCCTGTGGAAGCCATTTTGCTGTGGTTTTGGCTAACGATCTTCCGACAGTCAGTCGAATACACATTTACACTCGAAAATACACATTTTTAGGTAAATAATACGATACATGTTTCCACGTTGGCGCCAAAAATTCCTATAGTAGTATAGTCTATGGTCATTTTAGTATTGCCATTGCAAACCCATAATTTTTCGCCCGTTTCTAAGATAAATGACCTAGATACAACTTATCTTATTATCTTGTTTTACTTGGTAGTTTTCATATTTTTGTATGCAGCCAGTTTTAAATAATTAATATTTCGCGAACGCCATCTTGATTTCTTGTACCTTATGTGACTCCCAGTATTAAAACGATTCAAATGACAACTCACATGTCAAAAATTCATTGTACCATTCCCACCTACTTCATGTGAAGTCGGGTAAAAAAGCAACTGCGCATAATATATTGTGTGTTTGTCTAGGGCAGGGGTGTCGAACATATGGCCCGCGGGCCACAATGCAGCCCGCCAAGGTTCCTAATCCGGCCCGCGAATGAGTCAAAAGTTGGGTAACTTTTAACTTTTTTTAGACGTAATTTTATAAAGAACGGATATTCATATCTATATCATCTATATCAGTGTGCCTGTGCATGTAGTTACAAGTGAAACCTGCTGTGAATTCTGACATAAGGTTATAATTATACCCTTTCTACCATTTTACTTATATTAGTCTTGATTTGCTCAGTTACAAAACATCTCTTGGCCCACCATAGTTACAAAGTTAGTAAATCCAGCCCACCAAAAAATTTTGTTGGACAGCCCTGGTCTAGGGCGTTTCTTTGGATTCCCGAGAAAACAGGGTATTTTTGAAATACTGCCTACACTAAAATGTTGCTAGGTCGATTGAGCCACACACACTATTTTAGGCGTTAGCACTGTCAACATACTATGGTTGTCAATGTCATTTTTGTTGGGTTGTCAGCTGTCAGTCTGATAAAATTTAAAAAAACGCAAAATTGCATATTTGCCTGTAAACTCATGCACTCATGCAAATGCAAAAATTAATTTATTAATGGTTTTCGTTGTGAGTTATGTACTACATAACAATCAAAACGAATGTTAACGGTTTTAAACCAACTCAAGTAATATTTTGGTAAGTTACATTAATATTTTAAACCATGAATCATTTTCTAACTATCGACCACTATAGCTAAAATTAGTATTTGGCACCGAACTGGACTTTAAATATGGAAAAAGCAGAACTGATATATTTTTTGTATGGCCCCTGAACCTCCTAAAAAATCAGCGATACAAGTTGTCTAGACAAAGTCTAAGAACTTGAAATTTATATATTATGAACACAATCTTCAGATAGGAGTTTAAAACTTTATTATTTGTTTTAGATAAGCGTACACTATAGTATTGTGCATGTACAGAGTCAGTGCATTTGGGTGGCAAAGGACATACAGAAGACCGGTGTTAAATTCAGTAATTCGAGCATTTAACTCTGAAATCATGGCTGCAGCTGTCCTGGATGGTTGTAAACAGAAGGAGTGTTTGAATGTCAAACCACCTGTGTCCAAGAAGTACTACCGACAGGCAGAGCATAGGTAAGAGTTACCTACAATTTTTTTCAGTCATGCTAGCTGCTGCTTCGACCACAACCTAGCCCATAAATTAATTATGGTAATTTAAACAGCATGTGTTTCTCAAGGATTGGTATTCTATTATTTAACGAGTCCTCATAATTGGTTTAGCAATTCCAGAAGTTTTATCAGTCATAGACAAAGCCATAAACATCTTTTTTAGGGTTCCATAGTACTACAAGAATCTCTTATAAGTTCGTTCTGTTCGTCCATCTGTTTATCTGTCCGTTTGTCTATTATAATTCTGTAGAACCTTCTAGCTTCAATAGTCATTATGGTAAGTGCATAAAGCTTTGCAAAATTACAGCTTAACACAGACCTTAATTTTAAAAGTATTAATTACAAATTCATTTTAGGGTGGCACTGGGTAATGTGAAATTTATTTTAATAGACCATCGGCCAATTGTCTTCATTTCCAGAGATAATTCCATGATTCTAAATTGTGTAATTGTCTCTGCTAAATGATTTTTAACCCCCGACGCCAACAGAGTGGTGTTACGAGATCAACATGTGTATCTGTGTGTCTGTGGGATCGTAGCTACCAAATGGCCAAACCGAATTTGATTTACTTTTTCTTTAAAAGGTGACTTGATCGAGAGTGTTCTTAACTATGATTCAGGAAAATCTGTTCAGCTGTTCTAAGATCATCAGCTCTTTTGTTAGGGGTATTTAAATTTTGTAATGTATTCTTATTAGAATTAGCTCTAAGTCAGTTGAAAGGCACTTTAATTAATATAGTCCATTGGCTATCAGATGATCGCTGACACAAGTAAATGTGTAAAGTATAAAGGAGGGTGTATGTACATGTATACATAAACACATTTTTGTGTGTAAAAACGGTAATACGTACAAGCATCAAACTTGGCATGATTATAGTACACACTCTAACGAATAATAAATACTGATGAAAGAATGGCGCGTGCTAGAAATCTCGAATTTAATTAAATAAAAAATAAAATAAAAATTGTTGCCCCTAATTAAATAAAAACATATTATTTTTTTAAAGATGCCCCTAATCCTTCCATCCTCGGTGCGCGAGTATGAATCTCATTTGGCCGGTGTTTGTATTTTTAGTATATTGGCTGCAGCCTAGTTGCATAGAAAAACTATGCTAATAAAAACATCACTGAAATATCAATGAAACACTCCTGTATAACTTAAAGCTGTCAGCAATCACCCAATTACGAATAGACTAGTCAGTGAAACTATAGTACACTAGAAATGCCCGGCGTATTTATTCGGTATCTTACAAGGTTTTTTTTCTAGGATGAAAGTGTGTTTAACAGGAATCCGAGTTAGAAAACACCTCCAGCTCAAATTTTATCCAAATACAATCAATCGTTACAACTGTACAAACTTATTATTTGTTATTTAAATCGTAATTCGTTTTGCTAGTACATAAACCTCTTTGTCACAAATAACTCACTCTATTTAATGCACACATTTTATTATGAAACTGATAAGATATCTTGTTGTTATGTACAACAGTTTCTACGTCATAGAATATTTGAATAAATATTTGTTTGATTGAAAATCTTGTGTTTCAAATAAACTCCAAAAAAGCGTGCAAACCTGAGCGGGGAAGCTCTAAAGCGTGCTCCATCCTAGGGCGCATCATCGCTTAACGTCAGGCGAGTTGGAGGCCAAGCGCAAGCCTATTTATAATTTAAAAAAAAACTCAAAAGTGCTTCGTTTTATAGTCACTATTCTGAATAAAATCTTGGATCTAATTCTAATTTACATTGGGGTTGATTTGCCCCTGCCAGCCTACCCAAACCAGCTAATGACCAAAACCAAAAAAATTACATGCTCTAGAGTCTCGTTTTCCTGTAGATAGCCTCGGCACAGAGGACTATCTGTAGCTCCAATTTTATACAATATCTTGGTAGTTTTTACCTTACAGTATATATCTCTAAGATTCACGTTCCATTTAGAATTATACATGTCTACCATACCACGGCCATTGTAACATGGTCGAAATGTCAAGTGAAAGGTACCTATTTTTACCTAAATAAAATAATACGTGATAAGTCCCGATAAACATTTAAACATGTGTTCAAATCGCGAAAGTTTAAAAATTACTATACATGTCTAAATACAATATTTCAGGATATCCTATTTAAAAAAAAACACTTCAAAATATACTTAACGAGTTTAGGCCGTGTTTTTACCATGCGGGCAGCGGGCGAAAGCCGTGGTTGTGAAAGTGGCGCAAAAATCTATTTGTTTGAACCCGTTATCGACGACCTCGCTAGCGGGTCGTCGTCGGTGTTGCGGGTCGGTCCATACCTCAAATCAGATAAACAAGGGAGATATGGTTAGGTGGAACGCATCAGGCCTATCTCAGACTTGATATTAGTCCAACTCACCCTGCTGACAGCGTTGCCGTCCTTTTTTACATGTGGACTGTTAGTTAGTATTTTAGTATATTGATGTCGCTGCAATTCTCTAAGTGAAAAAATGAGTAAGTGTGCCTTACTTTCAGTTTTTGCGTTAAGCAGTATAGTGAAAAAAGTCTGAGAAACAATGAGATGGAGACATTTGAAACAAACGATAATTGTACTAAGCTAAGGCATAATTATCTCCATTGTCTGTCCTTACACCTGAAACCGCCGGCGCTGCTCTGGCCACCACCCCGCAGAGATTGAAAACGCACCCTTAGAATGATTTGAAAACTTTAGGGCGACCCACGTAGTTGTTTACATCACGCCACGACCCAGGCCCGAGTTATCTCCGCGTGGGGTCAAGATTATCGAGTTATTATCAGTCTTATTTAATTGCCGCAACAATTACTAGTATATAGTCATAGTTCGACAGCCAAAGTGATAACTCGTCTCCGAAAAATCCAAAATGCCTGATGAGAGTGCGTACCCACTGTCCCCGCCGTTGAATCCGGAAGATATCCGCGCACGCGCAAACTCTTCTTCAAAAAACAAGCGGCCGGTAATTAGATTCCAAGCAGGCGATGATACCGTAGAAATACCGGACAAGTCAGAAGCGGGCGTGAGTGGGTTGCTGTCGAGGGTGGACCGCAGCGAAGTAGATCTCGATAGTTACGCAGAGTGCTTCAATATGCACAGCAGGTGGTTTGATAAGAGGGCGCTGGAATACAGGTATGTATTTGACCTACAAGTGCAACTTTTTTACCTCTTTACTAAACTACGTTTTTTACTATGGCAGGTAAGAGGACGAGATTATATAATTCCGAATTCCATAACGACTTTATTTTCATCCATAGACTTCCTTATCTCACTGCTAGATATAGGCTATGGCTATGGGCTGTGCTATGCCATCTATCTGTCTCAATCCAAAGTTTAAATAATTAAAAATTCTTAGCAGACCTCTACAGTCTACACCTTTCAGTTTCGTAGGTCAAGTAGTTTTTGAGATATCGTGATGAGTCAGTCAGTCAGTGCGTATTTCGATTTTTAACCGACTTCAAAATAGCAGGCGGTTCTTTAACCTGTTGTAATAATTTTTCTGTTTTTTCACCTTGGAACTCCGTCATTTATGAACCGATTTCATATTTATTTGTGTTATATTTTGTGTTGGTACGGAACCCTCAGTGCGCTAGCCCGACTCACACTTGGCTGGTTTTTTAAGGTGACTTGATCGAGAGCTATTATTAATGAAAATCTGTTCAGCCGTTTGAAGATTATCAGGTGTTTTATCTGAGTATAAAAGAAATATACTTACAGCTACAATGTCTTAATCGCTTCCTATAATGAATTATCAATTGCCGATTAAAAATGAATTCTTTAAAATTGTGTATTATTATAATCTCTAATAACATCATCAGCACCTTGACATTGTACTACAAAGTTCCATGATTTATTTAATTGCCCATTATATCGGTCACCAAACACGCCGAAATGATGATAAAATCGTGAATTTTAACTAGCAACAGCCATTTTCAAATGAAAGTAAGTATTGTACAAACGTCATCGTAATCTTGCTTGTGATACACTCTTATCTATTTTGTAGTTCTCGGGATGTTACTCACGCATTTTCCATTACTTATTCATTCGGTTGGTTAATGATATCATTGTTAACGGAATTTTATTGCCTCAATGCTTTATCTATAGCGGAAGGAATAATTTCACGAAGAACTGTGTCCTTATCATGAAAGATGCGTCCGATTGTTATGGCCTCTAGGTGTGTACTGTTTAATGCGCGATTGCGATTGAGTTAGAATCAGAATTAATGTTGGTCGGTGTTTCGACGTCGGTAAAGGTGAATCAGCTGTTCGTTTGCGTGGACGTGGTGGGTAGATGCGATGGTCGACTCTGCCGGAGCGTCAGTACCCGCGACGCCACCGACCACGCTGCAT
The DNA here is from genome assembly GCA_932305915.1 of Agriopis marginaria. Taxonomy (NCBI): domain Eukaryota; kingdom Metazoa; phylum Arthropoda; class Insecta; order Lepidoptera; family Geometridae; genus Agriopis; species Agriopis marginaria. Next base: position 8,569,057 of record OW029926.1, read on the forward strand.
CGCACGTCCTTTGCTAACGCAAACAATCCTTTATCGTCTCGATTCCGATATATGACTGTTATTACTCGGTACAGTTCAGTGTCTAATTGTTCAGTTGTAGCCGCACGTAAATCAGTGTTATTAAGGAAGTGTAGGCTACCACATTTTCGTCATATAAATTGCCGCTTTCAATTAGTATAATATTTGACAGTAACAAGGTTTAGTTTGGTATTGTGACTGTGTTCACATTTGTTATTGCGCACGTTCATCCATGTAGTTGTGAAATGCAAGCGAGGCCTTCGAGTTTATCCACAGTAATGTACTGGCCTACTTTTTCACAAGTTAAAAAAATTGCTTCACTGCTCAAAGGATTTGTTTATATGCCTTCTTTATAATGAAGGAGAGAACGCGTATGTAAATACAACAAAGGTGGCTGCAATATGTTTTACTTAATCTTTATGAGTCATACGTTTAAATACGCACTCATTTACCCTTTGTTTGAAAACATTCGACTGAGTTGCATCTACACAGATTTTGGTACAAATTACAGACTGTACAGCTCTTGTTTGTGATATTTTGCTATATTTTAGTCCAAGATCATTTCAATGATTTTAGTACGAGTATTCGCATTGCATTGAAGTAGGTACGACTAGACAAAAATTTTCCAAAATAAAAAGGTCATAAATTTGCCTTTTTCATATAAACAAATAAATCGCACCATCTCCTTATCCGATGTGCACATTATTTCATATAATTATTGTAAATTGATAGATGCGCAGCCCAGAATGGTAGAATAATAAAATAACTTTTGGTTCAGACACCTAGAATAGAATGGATACGTAAAAATAACATAAATTTAATTTCACAGACATAAATTAACACGGTACTCCTTTCACAGCGGCGTACCAACTGAATGACATGTAGGTACCTATATTACATGAGTAATGAATACAAAAATAGAATGAGGTCGATATATTGGCCGCATTCGCACGAAATGCATGTCGTTCAATAATAGATCGATGTGTTGTTAAGTGAAAGTTATGAAGTATTCAGAGTAGTGCTGAAGTTCAGCGAGTCAATAACACTCGGTGAGAAGTCGTTGACTCCTGAATGTTTGAATGTCCGGGATATTTATCGATTTGTGTCCTGGGAAACGTTCCCCCATGCGCTCGCTGCATCCCTTCCTGTCACAGATTATTTAATGGCCAGACAGTGTCGGCCCCTAGCTCCAGTATATCATTCAATACACTAACAACGACAAATATTATGTAGGTACCGTTTAACTTCCACGCGTACACTAGCCTCTTATGCATAACAGCTGTCTATGAATTAATATTTTGGTTTAGCTTTTCACGCGTAAAACTTCTCAGCGAAAAGTTGTGAAAACATTTTTATGTAGTATAAGATAATAAATTATCCAGTTGTATTACTGTTTCTTTTTTCATTATTCTTACATAATTTTCGTCATGACAATTTTTCTACTTGGGAGTGCAAAAAGATTCGATTACATTACAGCTTTTGTCTCCCGACAAAAAAAGCGTTACCTGTTTAACCGGGACTGCAAATTTACTTAGTGTAGTCAAAGAATAAAGAATATCACGCAGTATTCATGTGATAAGTTTATGTAGGGTAAAGAATATCACGCAGTATTAATGCGATAGGTTTTTGCAGGGTAAAGAATCTCACGAAGTATTCGTGTGATAGGGTTTTGCAGGGTAAAGAATATTACGCAATATTCATGTGATAGGTTTTTGCAGGGTAAAGAATATCAAACAGTATTCGTGTGATAGGTTTTTGCAGAAATCACGCTCGTACATTAGGGTTATCACTTGCCAAACTAGATAAAATCCAACTTTTAAATGAATAATTGGCTATTGTGTCCCAATCTTTATAATACATACCATATTGTAAAAAATAGGGACACAATACGCTGTAATACAAAAACAGTAATGTACTTCCACAGATGAGAATTCAGAATCATAACTTTGGTATTTCTAATTGAAAACGGTCTCAAAGAATTGCAAAATATTTATCACTACACTACAAACATTGTGTAACGATGATGGATGCCTTCTGAGGCGGCCGATCTTTCAGACCGGTATTACGACCTTGTTACTGTCAAGGATATCCACTCAAATACTTCCTTTGTAACACTACACGGTACTGTGCAGAGCCAGATCTCATAAAATGACTACATCTTTCAGTTTTCTCAGAAGTAATTTAGTGGTGCAGATTTGTTGCTCCAAGAATATCATCGGCTGCTTGTTTATATAAAGTACATTTTGGTTTGATGTGAGTGATACGATGAAGGATATAAAAACGCACAACGGTTCGGTTCATTTTTTGGAGCCTGTTGCTAATAGCTCTTCATATGGCAAAGGCGATAGATACACGGCAGCACCAAATGAGTAAGTAATTACAACCTTGGATCTATTGTTTCTAGACATAACGTCATATTTATTAGCGTACCACTGTTTATGATGTAAACGTAATCTTTACAAATGGAACATTCCAAAACGCCAAAAGGTGCGATTTTAATTTATTTCAAGCATTTATTTTAACTGACAGCTGCATACAAGCTCAGGGTACCTGTTACAGTCTTACGTTCAAAAACCTAGCGAAAGTGATCAGAATTCATGTTTTTCTGCTTTTGACAATGTTATTGGAGCTGTTATAGCAATGAAATGCTTGGAACGAGAACAATTTTGTCAATTCTGTTGTACCGTTTCCTAGACGTAAACTAAATTTGACAGCTGTTAAATTGTAGCCATCCCTTTCCCGCGTATGAAAACAAAAAGAGATGCAACAAATTTCGGTCTTGTCAGTTTAGTTTGGGAGAATTGTAGAACAGAATCGTTGCCACTGACTACTTGGAAGACTACCTACATAAAACGTGATGGATATCCTAATTGGATATACATACCGAGAAGAATATATCGTTGAGTAGACGGGAATCTTTGTCAGTACGACAACAAGAAAATAAATCATTGACAGTGTTATTTCTATCAGGTTACATAATATTTTTGAAACGTATCCGTAAATAGTAAGTAATCTTTTTTTTCGCTATACTTAGCACATGTCTTGTCATCTTCAATCTTCAAACTTTAGTTGAGACTTGACAAGGATATATATTTTGGCCATATATTAAGCTTAAAGTTACCGTTTAAATTGGCGGGTCATGTTTCGCCAAGGATACACTTGATAAAAAACGAATTTGTGACTTACAACAAATTACAATATGTGAGTATATATATATAACAATACATTACACTGGAGCAGCGAAAAAAAAAACATCCCCATTTCACATGTACCAGAGCTACCCCTAAAATGCAAAAACAACTTGGTTTTATACTTATTAAATTGGGTTATATACAAAAACTGTCATTGTGCAGAGTTTATTGCACTTATCTTAATAACTATAGAAGTTCAAATGTTCTAAAGAATTAGGACATTTAGGACAGACAGAACGAATTTAGGGTTGTAGTAATACGAAACCTTAAAAAGGTAAGTATAGTTTTCATGTTTTGCTGGGTTAAATTTGTGTGAAAACTTGTCGCTGAGCTTATTCACGCAAGTATAGAGCCACTTTAACAAAAACTTAAATGCATGATTTTGACGATATTATTAAGAATTATTTCTAGAACAGTTTCTTTTATGAATGATGCTGACATATTCTGGAGAAGACTTATTTTCAGATGCTATGTAGCAACATTTATTTTTCATCCTATAATATGAAATGAAAACACGCAAAAGCTAGTTGATGCGTCATTCGCACTTTGATCCGACACCTACGACTTCACCAATTACACGGAATCTATAAAACCAGGATCTAGCTTTTATGTATTGCCAAATAATTCTTAGTAAGGTCATGTTTTTTGTCTTGGCGCCTGGCGCTCTGAATTCTTGCCTTGGAATGTTGTCAAACAACAGAAGCTTAAATGGTAACATGTTGCAGTTTCGTAATAAATAAGATGGGTATTGCCAGAATATGGATATGTTATGGACGAAGTGATTTATGAGGGTATTATTTGCAATGTCCGGGCATTTTGCATATTAAAAAGCTATCTATAATATTAAAATTGCTAACTATATGGTTTTTTTTATGCCAGCAGCAAAAATTCGGGCAATTAATTGTATTATTATTTTTATAATATATAGTTATAGTATATAATATATATTATACAGTTTCCGGTAATGACCGGAATAACGATACGTGATGGTTCTAGGCAATTTGATAATTTCGATAGGACTCGGGCGCAGGAAGCAGAAACAAAGATGTGGCGTGCGAATACTAATCAGTGAGAATACAGCAGATTGGGATCCTTCCCCTGCCATTTTTGCCGGAAACAGACTAGACTTGGAGTACCCACCCCCATGCCGTCTAGTTTTATGGTCCCCATCCCTAGAGTGTAATAAAAATTGCGGAAGCCTACTCGGAGTCCTACACAGGCATCGATCATGAATGTATATTCTTGATCGAAGTACACAGGGCACCCGGACTTGATGAGTAGGTCGGTTCCATCGTTTTATTACTCTGCCCAATAACGTTGGTGAAGACATTACTTATTCATAAAGCCAATTTAATATATTTAGTAGTTATTATCATATTGCCTTTTTATAGTGAAATTTTTTCAAACTGTTCGTGTATTATGAAAAATTACTTTTTAATCACTTAGTCTATAACAGATACACTACTATTCAATGGTTGGTTTAAGTATTTTGGTAACAGAATTTTGTTATACGTGTGTGCTAATTCCAATAACCTTTTGGCATGTGCATTTTGGAATTCCAAAACAGTTTGATGTGTCCCACGCGTAGGCGTTAACGTTCGCTGTCACAACTAATATGTTATTTATGTCATTATCTGGATTAGTCCGCTTCGGCCGCCTACGTACATAGTTTCGTAACCACAGAGATCTCTTTGTAACCATTTCCTATCGAAGCGAAATTATGTTTTGTTTTGTTACATATGAAGAAATATAAGTCTTTGGTTTTAACTAGTATCGAACAATACATAATTTCGCTTTGATCTCAACTGGTTACGAAACTGTGGTTACGTAGACGGCACAAGCGAATTTCTGAATTCTGGTTAAGGAAATGACAGCGCCAATATCTAAATCTGGAATCACCTGACTTGTATATTTGTTTCCAAAGTCGTGTGAAACAGAATCTACTGCGATACATCTCAAGAAGGGGCTTCCTCATTTTCACCTTGCCTTAGTTTATTCTGGAACCTCACGTAGAATTTTTAAATATTCAAGATTAATTACCCGACACGGCGCAAATCGTGATAAGTATAAGAAATAATTGAGTATTATTCCTTTTTATTTATGGTATTAAAGTTTATGCATCTGGACCAATTTTGATAGATTTTGTATTTAAGGGGTGTCTCCGTTATATGAAATGAGGTTTAAACATGTTTTTTTTCTCTGCACCCCTGGTGAGGGGTGTAGTTGAAAAGATCTTTTGAAATGAAGGTAAGATTTCATACATCACGTTTTTCTTTATATAGTGATGTATGAAACCTTGCGGAATATGGCCCATCAAATTGGCAAAAGTACGCCCCCTCCGCATTTCTATTAAACATAGAAATTTGTAACTTGCCATGGTGATAGGTTATTTTAAAAACCTTCTATAGCGTATGAAGTCGTGGGCAATAGCTAGTTTTCTATAACCCCCAATTTCTGAACTATGAATGTGACCACAATTATAATGGGTTCCCTACCATATGTGTGTCTCAACACACTGCACTTGGCCAATATTTATTCAATCATAGTCGTCATCAACATCAACGTTACGATTTTATCGAATTCTACTGCGGAGGAAAAAAGTTTATCCTTATCCAGTTACTATTAATAGCTCAGGCTACATAATATTTTACGCAAAGCATAATAATTTTGACATCATCATCATTTCAGCCATAGGACGTCCACTGCTGGACATAGGCCTCCACCATCAATCTCCAAAAAGGTGGATGGAAGCGGCCTGCATCCAGCGTTTTCCTGCGGTCTCTTTTAGGTCGTATATCAATCTTGTGGGTGGACGTCCTACGCTGCGGTTATACAGTTCCGGTTAGAATCAGGCCCAATATTTTATTGGATAATGTTTGAGGTTTACCGCCACCTCATGTTAGCGATGATGTGGTCTACGATGGAGCTCGCTTGCCTAAAACAAAACGATTCACTCACTCTCACTAACGAGGACCACCTATTCATGCAGTGCATTCCACAGTCTAGCAGTCGCACAGTTACTGTGGAATTAAAGCGAGTTTTCGGAATATCAATCATGAAACGGTGTCGCCTTTTCGTGCTCTCCCTGTCCGTCCGATAGAAAAATTGACATGAAAAATCGAAATTGAGACCATAGGGTCTGCGTAATCTCAAATAATCTAAATCCCACATGTCAATTTTTCTCCGAAAGCCAAATTCTCCGAAATATATCCCATAAAAATCCTATAGACTAGCCGATGAACTTTGCGCCGATGTTCAACAAATTCTATTCTAACAGCCTAAGGTTTTAAGCTAATTCACACCGTTAGATCATGACACAAATTCCTAATGCTCCATTTCCACTGAAATGCCGGACGCGGTCGTTGTCTTGCATGCGTTCAGCTAGGGTGTTGATACTTCAGTTATCATAATTTCCTGTGGTTGAGTTAATCTCTTATCTGGATTGTTTGGATTCTGTGGCGTTGTAGGAATAGTTAGCAAATTTATGTAATAGAGAAGTGTTTTTTTTTCTCTGGTGTTCAGTTGTCGTTTGTCATTATTTCTGAACTTTTGTAATACTGGCTGTGTCTCGCGTTTTCACCCGCGTCGACATTCCCTTATAAAAACCTTATGTCACTCTCAGGCCCTCCAACTATGTATCTCTATGTAGAAAATCGTGTCGAACCGTTGCTCTGTTGTTGCGACATATAGTAAAAAACAAATACATATTAGCATTTATAAAATTAGTGTGATTCTTCTCTGACTACATTACATTATTTCAGTAATATGCTCATCTCTATAACCATGCATACAAAAATAAAGCCGGAATGGAAAACCTTTAACTTTTCTTTTCATTCCAGTAACTTCCAACGTTTGATTTAAATAAACCAACCATTTGCGAGTCGTGCTCGCGCACTGAGGGTTCCCTACTACCACAAAATACAATAAGGTTGTCCAAGTAATCGAATTACCAGTTATTACGACGCCTTCCAAAAAAAATCGGAGTAATTGCTACGCAGTTTGCTACAGGTGCTCGAGTATAACACAATTATAACTTGGTAATAAACAGAAATTTGTCACCAACTCGCACTTGGCCATTATTTATTATTTGTTGTTATACGTTAGAGTGTGTACTACAATAGTGCCAAGTTTTACGCTCGCATTATCATTACATTAGAGCTAATACAAAAATACGTAAAAAAATACGTTTGTTCTATAGGGACTCCCTTTCTTTTTTACTTTTTTTTATTTGTTTGTTAATCCGCCGTAACGTTACATATTCTGTGAAAATTTCAACTGGCTATCTATTACGGTTCTAAAGATAGGTAACGCCGTTATTAGGTAGGACAGACGGACAGACAGACAGACATCGTAGGCTTAGTAATAGGGTCCCGTTTTTACCCTTTGGGTACGGAACCCTAAAAATCAGCAGACATTATACAATCAATAGACTGCTTCCATAATCTCAATTCTAAGAAGATTATCGTTCGTCGTTATCTTTAATAGCCAATCATTTAGCGAAGTTAAATCAATTGCAGACTAACTCTGTTTGTTAAAGTCAAGTGGTAGGCATTATAAACATTTTATCTTTTAGAGCCGCGGAGGCGTTTGCGTGCTTGTACCGTGTTTATGCTAAGCATCGAATCAGATTCACAGACACGAACATTCTCGCGTAACTTTCTATGTAATCAACAGCACTTTGCTTTGTCTATTAAACTTTAGCTATCCTTGCGTGGCATAGCCTTCGAAAAGCCAATCAACTTTAATTGCAAGATTTGCAAATTAAACCTTACCATTAACAATGTCGGTTCAATATTTTACGTTCTGTTCACCCTCTTTTACTTTAATACCTTCATCATACAAGAGTGGCATGGTTCTTCATTGTTCTCAACTTTATGAATGTTTGCATCTGTTTATGGGTGTGCATCAGATCTGCATGGTTTAATTCCCTCTTGCCCATTTTTCTATCAGACTGCCAGAGCGGGTACGAAAAATCGACACCGCTTTTTGGTTGATATTCCGAAAACCCGTACGAAGCGCTTTGATTCCACGTTTATTGTGCGAACTGCTAGTCTGTGGAATTCGCTGCCTGAAAGTTGTTCCCCGTTAGTTACAATCTGGGTGTCTTCAAGTCGAGAGTGAATCGGTTTCTCATAGGAAAGCGTGCTCCATCGTAGACCGCATGGAGGACAAGCGCAAGCCTATTATAAAAAATAAAATAAAAAAGTTTCTGAAGTCTTCAACCAGATTAGCATTGCAGTTTTGCACTATAATCTTCTACTCTGATTAATCGGGCTTCACCTTGTACTATTAGTTTGTCTGTGGCTTCACCTTCTATTCCACTCACGACATATTAGTATTGCCAAGTGTCCTGTTCGAAATACGGTATTCTGGAAATAGACTGGAGCTATATCATTCCGGATTTCTGTAGTTCGAATTCGAGTGGTGCTTGACATGGGTCGTGTAATGGCGTGCTGCATACTCGAGGTCATTGTACAAAGCTTCCCTTGGGGCCTTCGTATAATCATGTAATGTAATGTATAATCTGTATCTAACCGTACTGAAGAGAAATCAGTATGCCAAATTAAAGTGGCATAGTGGGAGAAGGTTGTACGACGTCTTTACAGGGTGTTAGGTATCTAGTGCACATATTATAAGGCATTGTAAATAAGCAACAAAATGCCACACGTACATGTGGAGATTACATCAAATCACACGGACTCGTGCGTTTGAAATCTCCTCGAAACGCCTTCAGACCGCAAAAGAAATCTAAAAATTTCAGATATTTGCCGAGCACTATACAATTCTCGCAATTTTTTTTGGGAATTCTTCACAGCATATCTGGGTATCTCTATTATTTATGTATATTTGTTTCACTTAAGCAGAAAGGGTTTTGTATTGTTTGCATTTTCATGACAGTACTTAGAGCTGAATTCTCGATTGAAATTCAATCAGAAGAGGAGGTATTATTGCATATATTGCAGTTTCTCTATAAGTCATTTACATGCCGTTGCATTTGAATTGCTAATATACTAAAGCGTAATGCCCTTCTATCTACCTACACAAGAGATCGTTGCGTTGTACTATGCGTAGAGCTCAGCTTTATTCTGGTATTTTCATATTGCGACATAGCCATACATAATTTAAAATGACAAGGGGGTCAGCTTATGAATCGGAAATGAATCAACTTTCCCTTTGAGCTTGGTCGAGAGTAGTCTCTCATGTCACATAGAACAATCTATTAATACGCTCGTAGATTTGCATTTCAATGTTTTCTGTTAGGTATGGCGACATTAACGCCCAGTTGAGATCGTAATACTTTGACGACTTTATACGTTATTTTGGTAATAAACTTGTTTTGAACTATATATTTGTTTTGTCGAAAATATAACCCCTATTCGAAATAGCATAATAAGATAGAGACTAGTGTGCTAGACGAACACTTTTTAATACGAACTCAAGACCTGCCAAGGAGTGGAAGGCCATCTTTGCTCGGTGTTCCCCTATAAAGTACCACCTGATTCTCTTTAAGGCAATAGTGAATATGCACCTCATGGGCAAACGTGCTCCAAGTTTCTCGACTTTTCAATCTTTCTATATGGGGCCGAAACATGGTTTCTGAAGATATAGGATGAAAAATTTATGCATTGGGAGATGTGGTGTTGGAGGCGGCTTTTGAAAATACCGTGGACAGCTTTCCGCACCAATAACTATATCCTCAAAGAGCTCCATATACAAGACAGACTATCGTCGATTGTGCAGTTGCGAATACTGAAGTTCTTTGGGCATATCTCCAGAAACGTGAACTCGATTGAGAGGCTTGTAGTACAGGGGCAAGTAAAAGGCAAGCGAAGTCCAGTTACCAACTCGCTGGACCGACTTCAAAAAAGCGAGGCAGTCCACCATGGTGCAGTGTGCTCGCAAGGCAACCAGCCGCCTGAAATGGGGAAGCATTGAGAGACGAGCGACAGCCCTGGGAAGGTACGACGACAGGGAAGAGCCGTTGTGAACCATCCACGCAACCACGACCACTCTGCTAAGAGGCCAATTTTAAGCATTTAACTAAGTAACGTTTCTACGTAAGGCCGATAAGATCAATAATAGTTTAGCTAAATTATAAACGGCGTAGGTACTGTTATCATGTTGCCACAAGTGCTGCACTCGATTTTACACGGACACTTTCACTAGCAACCACATTATCTTATCGCATATAACTACAAAACTTAATCAATAACAAGTTTAGCGTAAAGGTGACAATGGAAATTGCTTTCTTGATTTTAAGGGTTCCGAAGTACAACATGTAACCCTTATAAGGTTCTGTCCTAATAATTTAGAAACTTTTATTTTGTGTAGTTATTAGAGTAAGTGCATCAAACATTGTTTACAATTACTGTTTTTGTATAGATGTCAATTTTAAAGTAACATTTTACGAATGGGTTTTTCGGTTTTAAGGTTTCATACATCACTTTTTTATCAAGTGTATGTATGTATTTTTTGCCAAACATGGCCCGCCAAAGTAGGAAAAAGTTGGTGCACCCTGCATTTCTAAACTACATATTAGATATAGAAACTTGTAACTTGCCTTGCTGGTATTTTATTTAAATTAAAATTAAAGAAAAAAATGAAATATTATGTTTTATACCTACTACAAATATATATGCCATAAATATTAAACTGTTGATTAACCTTATGATTTTTTTGTTTCAGAATCTTCGTGAATAGGTCGTTGCATTTAGAAAATGTTAAATTCTACGGGTTTGATATGGACTACACATTGGCTGGTAAGTGTGTCATATTCTAATCTATCTCTAGACGTCGGTCGGACGTATACGAGGATATCATTGTACTTATCATTATAAACAACTTTTACATTGGGATCAACACTGTTATTGCGAAAAAAACCCGGCTGTTCCATATAAAAATGTCATTAACACTAAACGAAGTGTATGTAACAGCAAATCGCGATTTCAGTGTGAGTCCCATTGTAAAAGTTGTTTGTATTTAGGAGTACAATGTCTATGTGAACAACCCGTGTATAAATTTGCGTACATTTTAGAAATACCTTCAAGGCGAGAATGAATCAGTTTCTTCTAGGCAAACGTGCTCATTGTAGACCGCATCATCGCTTAACATCAGGCGAGTTGGCGGCCAAACGCAAGCCTAATTTTATTAATTTAAAAAAACCAACAAACTATATTTTTATTGAATAGTGGGCTTGCGTTTGATCACTGATGATATGCAGAAATCTTATGTCGTTAAAACAAAGTGTAATTTAACTAGCAATAAATGCAGACTAAATGCACATACCACATACCTATTATCTTAATAGTTGGTTTTAGTCTACTTTCGTTTCGGACTTTTTCAGCGCTTACCAAATCCATAGCTTTAAATGTCTGGTTCAGTGTCATGTTTTTGTTGCAGAGTATAAATCGCCACAGTATGAAACGCTAGGATTCAATTTAACCAAAGAGCGACTAGTACACAAGGGTTACCCACGTGAAATATTAGAGTTCGAATACGATCCCTCATTCCCGGTCAGGTAAGAAATTAACATTCAATTGTTTTCTAATAAAATATTACTTACTATAACGTCAGACTAGGATATATTTATCGTCAGGATTTATGCGGAAAAGATGTACTAAGCAGAAAGGGGTCCATACCATAGTATCCATCATGAACAACGTTTACTAATGGAGCAACTCTGAAATCGCCTAAGAAAACGGTCATTGACACTCGACTAAATGTATGGAACAGCTGATATTTTTTTCGAGATCTCAAGGTTGGTCCTATAGTTAAAGTTGTTCATAATGATAAGTATAAGGGACATCGTTCGGGTTCCTTTTCGCGTAACCGTGTTATACGGGAATCGCTCAAGTAAAATTGCGCCGGTTGTACCGAGTATAGTTTCAACCGCATTCGGCGGTCTATTTCAAGGGTTTTTCAACTACCACTGCGCTTGAATTGTATAGTGTGAACATAAATATTCTGTTAAGTGAAAGTGCGATTAATTTTTATTAAGATAGGCATTATATTAATATCGGTAGTAGTACCAAAACTAAAACAAACGTGGTAAATTGGGCAGTTGACCAACCACGGATACGAAACAGAATTATCATCTAGCCCTAGTTAGTAGTTGGGCGCTTAGGCTGCCTAAAAACTGACTCAAGGAACACTCACAAGCTTCGAGATCTAAAATTGTATTTATCTAAACAGTGTTATTTTGCTTTCAGAGGTCTGTGGTTCGACACACTCTATGGAAACTTGTTGAAAGTGGACGCCTATGGAAATATATTAGTATGCGTACATGGATTCGAATTTTTGAAAACGTAAGTATAAATTAAATCATCATCATCATCATTTCAGCCATAGGACGTCCACTGCTGGACATAGGCCTCCCCCATCGATCTCCAAAAGGGCCCGTTGGAAGCGGCCTGCATCCAGCGTTTCCCTGCGGTCTCTTTTAGGTCGTCTGTCCATCTTGTGGGTGGATAAATTGAATATTTACTAATAAAAACGGCCAAGTGCTAGTCGGGCTCGCATACTGAGGGTTCCGTACCACAACATAACTTGTTAGCTACTAAAGTACAAAAAAGTAGTGCAAAAAGACAACAATCCCTCAACGCCCACCTCCAAGTACCGACCACGCCCGACGTTGCTTAACTTCGGTGATCGTTCGAGAACCGGCGGTGAACAGAAATTTGTCGCCGACTCGCACTTGGCAAATATTTATTATTTGTTGTTATACTACTATAATCATGCCAAGTTTGACGCTTGTACGTATTACCGTTTTTACATTAAAGCTAATACAAAGAAACGGTAAAAAATACTTTTGTTGTATGGGGACCCACCCCCCTTTCGTTTTAACTTTTTTTTATTATTTCTTAGTTAATCCGCCGTAACATTACTTATTCTGTGAAATATTCAACTGGCTATCTATTATGGTTTGAAAGATACAGCCGTTTAAAGGTAGGACAGAAGGACAGATATACAGACACCGTAGGTTTAGTAGTAGGTTTATCCTTTCGCTACGAAACCCTAAAAACGCCAAAATAAGCGGAACGGCCATCGCCAATGGTCCGGTTATTGTAGATAGGTGTCCATAGACGGCGGTGACCTACTATCAAATGACCCGTCGCTCGTTTGTCTATCATCATAATCAGCCTTTTAACAGTCCACAAAGTGTGATTGGGCTATATCCACTACGCTGGCTCAGTGCGGATTGGTGGATTCACATACGCCATTGAATTCCTTCTCCGTACGTATGCAGGTGTTCTCACGATGTTTTCCTTCACCGACAAGCTAGTGGTATGAAAATCCGTACATAAGCTCCAAAGAGCTCATTGGTACGGGCCCGGGGTTTAAACCCGCGACCTCACGCTTTCAAGTCTAGGTCTCCCAAATGGGCTACCACGGCTTTTTTGCCTATGGTATGGTATCGTTTGTCTATGTCTATGGTAGTTGTATATAAAAAATGCATTGAACGCCTTAGTTGCGTTCTGGGTGCGCCCTTGGTCTATCCATTGAACGAGGCTCTCGCAATCGGGAATACGTCAGTTATTATTAGGTGACGTTGGTATTTAATTTATGTAGTTACATCACAGCACACCGCTCAGTGCACGTTGTAATTAGATTAGGCCATGACTATCGCTATTTCTATAGCGTGTCGCTAACTGTATACTGCGTGCTAATTTATTTGTAAAGTTGATGAAATGAGGGAACTCTAACAATTTTCGGATCGCTGTCAGTTTAGTTCAAAATATACGACAGTGGCTCCCTCGCTCAACTCTACAAATAAAATGGTTGCACTGTAATCACAATCTTTAAGTGTGACGTCACAAGGATATGTGCTATCTTCGATAGAAATCTATTAGAGGCCGCTATAAAGGCATTGCCAACTGCATGTTTCTTGACTATAATATTAAATGGATGAAAGTTCGTTTGGATAGCCATAATTTTGTACCATTTTGGACAGATGAAAAAAGACGCTTTTTGAAAGAAACCTCAATTATTTTACAAATAGTTTATGAGCGAACGTGAAATGTGGGTCGAGGCTAGCATAAGTGAATCTATAAATGACCAGGTGTCGCCAAGACTTGCACGTCAATTTGTACTTTTTAGGGTTCCGTACCCAAAGGGTGTAAACGGGACCTATTACCACAGAAGACATAATATACACTATTACTAAGCCTACGCTGTCTGTCTGTCTGTCCGTCCTACCTTTTAACGGCTCTGTATCTTTCGAACCGTAATAGATAGTCAGTTGAAATTGTCACGCAATATGTAATATTACAGCGGATTAACTAAGAAATAATAATAAAGTCAAAATGTAAAAACTAAGGGGGAATCGATACAACAAACGTATTTTTTTGCGTATTTTTGTATTTGCTCTTGTGTAAAAATGGTAATACGTACAAGCGTCAAACCTGGCATGATTATAGTACACACTCTAAAGTATAACAACAAATAATAAATATATGTAGGCAAAGTGTGAGTTGGTGACACATTTTTGTTAATAACCTAGTTATTCGGTTAATTGGACGATCTTATTATGTCTTTCACGGAATGGAATTGCATAATTAACAAACTTTGAAGTCGGTTTTTCCAATTGATAAGTATTGTATTTTGTGGTGGTACGGAACCTTCAGTACGCGAGTCTGACTCGCACTTAGCCGGTTTTATTTTTCAAATATTGCAAAGATATTCATATATTTTTTTAGGTATCTTTCAAAGATTACTAAATAGATCAATTGTTTTATTTTGCCGAGGCCGTGTGCTCGGCCTGCTGAGCTCTGACCATCCATCGGTTGACCATCGGTTTTTTATCGAATACATTTCGGAGAGTGTGCATCGGATCTGCACGATCTAATTCCCTCCTGCCCATTTTTCTACGCGAATGCCAGAGCGGGCACAAAAAATCGACACCGCTTTATGGTTAATATTCCGAAACCCCGTACGAAGCTCTTTGATTCCACTTTTATTATGCGTACTGCTAGTCTGTGGAATGCGCTGCCTGAATGGGTGTTCCCCGGTAGTTACAATCTGGGTGTCTTCAAATCACGAGTGAATCGGTTTCTTCTAGGCAAGCGTACTCCATCGTAGACCGCATCGTCGCTTTACATCAGGCGAGTTGGCGGTCAAAAGCAAGCCTATTATTAGTATTTTTTTTAAAACATCATTATTTATATTATGATACACTGTTTTAAACTATCACGGTTGTTCACTAAAGTCCCTTCCCGTGTCCGTTTTTCCGTGTCTTCCCGTGAACATGGTTCATGTAACTGCGCCGAAATATCGGGAGCTCATTCCACAACCTTACCACGGTAAATATCCCGTAAATAATCATATAACTTTATATTATGATGTTGTTTTTACTTGTATTCAAACTTCATGTATTTTTTTTCCAGATCTCAAGTATACGAGCTGTACCCTAATAAATTCCTGACGCTGGACGAGTCTCGCGTCTACGTCCTGAATACCCTGTTCAATCTGCCCGAGACGTATCTGATCGCCTGCCTCATTGACTTCTTTACCAATTCCCCGCTGTACACCAGGTAACTATAGAATGTACATAGTAGGGATCTCGCTGTCGTTTGCTAGTGAACTTAGGCTATTATGTCTTCTGTGACTTAGGTGTAGTACAAATTTTGCTCAAGCACACTAGGAATGTCTGGAATGTCATCATCATAATCAGCCTTTTAACAGTCCACTGCTGTACTTTTAGCCTACCCCCGAAAGGGTGATTGGGCCATATCCACCACGCTGGCCCAGTTGCGGGTTGGTGGATTCACATACGCCATTGAATTCCTTCTCCGTACGTATGCAGGTTTCTTCACGATGTTTTCCTTCGCCGAAAAGCCAGTGGTGTGAAAATCCGTAGATAAACTCCAAAGAGCTCATTGGTACGGGCCCGGGGTTTGAACCCGCGACCTCACGCTTTTAAGTCTAGCGGTCTCACAAATACTACACCATAGCACGGAATAGCACTGGAGTGTATGTGGAATGTATAAACAAAACGATGCCAATGGATCAGTTCATATTTGAATAAAACAATACTTAACAGTACCCGTACGACGTACCTACATAATTATATTCTACTGGGGTAATAAATAATTGTGCCTACCAAATAAAGCTATAGGTAAATCTAAGACGCTCTTTATAGAGAGAACGCGCCATAAGTAACATATTCTGGGACCTCTTTGCGGCTCGTTGCCATTGTTTTCCTGTCAAGCGAGTACGTTACCTGTCAAAAACAATATACCTACATAAATCTATATCTATATGTATAAAAGCGAAATTCATCTCCTCACTCATTCACTTATTAAACACGAAATCTCGATAACTACTTGACCTACGAAGCTGAAATTTGGCAAGTAGATTTCTTATGGGGTGTAGAGGTCCGCTAAGAAAGGATTTTGCGAAAGGGCCGAATTAAGGATGACAAAAGGGGGTTGAAAGTTTATATGAAAGTATACGCGTACGAAGTCGCGGGCAATAGCTAGTATGTATATAAAAGTGACTAAAACTGACTGACTGACTCGTTACGATATCTTGAGAACGACATTTTTTTCTTCTTTTTTTATGCCATAATTATGTTAAGCAGGCGGCTGTACTTGACTTAAGAAGCTGAAATTTGGTAGATTGATTCCTTATGTAGTGTAGAGATCCGCTAAGAAAACGTACTGGGAGAGAGCCGAATTAAGGGGGGCAAATGGGGGTTGAAATTTTATATAAGAAAGAAAGAAAAGAAAAGAAATTTTATTCGACACCTTTACAAAAACTTATATAAAAGTAAAAGTACGCGTACGAGGGCAACAGCTAGTCTATAAATAATACCCTTTCTTTCCAGAGAGAAACTTACTGGCGTAAGATGCGGCGATCTTGCGATGTCATTCAAGTCCATATTCCAAGATGTGCGAAACGCAGTCGACTATGTGCACATACACGGCGATTTGAAAAGCAAAACCATAGAAAACTTAGAAATGTACTTGAAGAAAGATGAGAGACTGCCCATGTTCCTGTCTAGAATAACAGAGAGCGGGGCGAAATTGTTCATCCTCACAAATAGCGAATACAATTTCACGGATAAAATCATGACTTATTTATTCGATCTGCCCCATGGAGCTAAGGTAAATGATAAGGACAATCTGAGAGAATAAAAAAACTTATTTACTGTTTTATACCTGCATGTTTGAGTTTTCATTTGTTTCACACGGGCGATGCGTATTTTGTCATTGGAAATTTTACTGTATGTTACACGACAAATCCTGCTAATATTATAAACGCGTAAGTTTGTATGTATAGATGTATGGATGTTTGTTCCTCTTTCATGCTGCAACGGAACAACGGATCGACCTGATTTTTTGCATGTGTATAGTTCAAGAGACAGAGAGTCACATAGGCTACTTTTCATCATCATCGCCATTTTTCATCACTACGCGGGTGAAACCGCGGGGCGCACTCAATTTTAGTTGAGTTCGGAAAGTTTTATTCTGAATAAATCAGTGTTTACGTTCCGAGTTTTCCCTTTGACTTGTTGCTATCTCAATGTTTGATCGAGTCAGTCATTTGAAGATTTATCGTGTACTTTTGAATTACAAAGTAAAACTTAAGTAACTTAGTTATTAAATATTTCTGCAAATATTTGCTTATAAATTATTTACATAGTGAACACAAATATAAACATTATTGGTTACGAGTAACAATACGTATGCTTTACACGCAAAATATTAAAAATATTATAGCTATTATTACAATATATGTAATTTCATATTAAAATGTAAACTTTGACTCATTATTACTTGATTAAAATATACCTAAACCTCATTATACATAGAGAAACTTACGACGTTAACTGATAAGTAGCCATTCACAGGCGCAAGTATATCATCAGACATAAATATTTGAGCCATTTAGGTAACATTCCACCGAATGCTAAGATAAGTTGACCAATTATGTACAACACAAACTGATACGTGTATTTTTTTATTACTGCGTAACCAGAACGGCTAACGCCACTTCCAGTTAATTTAAAGCCGCAAATTATAAGATTGGTCCGAATAGTCAGTGTTGATGATAATTAATAATACAACAAGTTAATATAAAAGTCAAGTAATATCAATGTCATACAATAAGCAAGTTGGCTGATTATTGAAGTGAAAACTTCTTTAGGCACGTTGGATACTTTTTGGGATGTGGAAAAAGCACTGAACTCGCGTGATCATCACGCTCAGATATATGTATCCGTAATATTTAAATACAGCGCCTTATCTTGTGGAATGGGGGATTTACTACTGAAGTTTTCACTTCTGACGTGACGTCACTTCTTCTGACTTCTTTACAATAATCGGCCTTACTTAAAAAAGTTAATCAATGCTTAAAATTGCTATCAACTTCTGGTTGCCGCAAATTGTCACAGGTGAAAACAAGACAGAGCAATTTAAGCTTTGCTTTACTTGAGAAACGTTTATAAGTAAGGCCGAATACTTTTAGCTAAGCCTGTTATTTTTAGCCTATTAAACACCAATATTATTCAATTAACTTATAGTTGATCTCCTTCGGTGGAGATTCACCTATAATATTGAGCAAATTTGATTCTAAATCCGTCTTAAAGTTTTCCTGCCTGCGCATTACAGTCAGGCGAGCCCCATAGAAACTGGAAGACTTACTTCGACTGGATCGTGGTGGACGCCAAGAAGCCGCTGTTCTTCGGAGAAGGCACGACCCTCAGGCAGGTGGATACGCGCACCGGCGCTCTCAAGATGGGACACCATGTCGGGCCACTACATGAGAAGCAGGTTTATTCGGGAGGTAAGACTTTGTGTACCTTTAACTATAACCACTCTCTATTCTACGCAAATGAGAAATAGTGGCCGAGCGGTAGCATGTGTGCTTTACAATCTGACGGCAGTGTAATTTGTGGTGTGAACAATAAAGAGTTGATCTATGTATCTTATCATCATCATCATCATCAGCCAGAAGACGTCCACTGCTGAAAATAGGCCTCCCCCTTTAACCTCCACACTGAACGACAGCCTGCCTTTTGCATCCAATGGATGCCCGCGACTATGTATGTGGTCTATGTATCTAATTATATTGAATTATACTGAAGGCCACGGAGAGTGCAATTGGGGTGGCCAAATTCTGGTAAAAATACTTATTACAGGGTTACGCAGAAAGGGTGTACTAAACCGAAAGAAGGCTACACTCGTCAATATGAACAACGTTTACTATGTGGCTGACACTGCAAGCTCAAAAAAAAAAAGCAGCTTTTCCATAGAAAAATGTCTGTCACACTCGACAAAATGTAGGAAACAGCACATTTTTTTCATTTCAGTGTCGGCTCCATAGGAAAAGTTTTTCATAATAATGAGTATAACAACCTCTGTTCGGCTTAGTACATCCTTTCTGCGTAACCGTGTATAAATCATCGATTCGATAAGATATGTTAGGCTGCTAGTCTGTTAAATGCGCTGCCTGAATGGGTGTTTCCCGATTGTTACAATCTGTGTGTCTTCAAATAACGAGTGAATCGGTTTCTTGTAGGCAAGCGTGCTCCATCGTAGACAGCATCATCGCTTTATATTAGGCAAAGCGCCGGTCAAAATCAAGCATATTATTTTAAAAAAAAAACTACGTAATTATTTACTACGCAAGCCTATTATAAAAAAACATGAATTTCTTACTACTTAATCTACTAAATAATATATTATCTTTTTTCACAAGGTTCATGTGACGTTTTCACGGAGATGATAAACGCAAAAGGGAAGGACGTGCTATACGTCGGAGACCACATATTCGGCGACATTCTCAAGTCGAAGAAAATCGGCGGCTGGCGCACTTTCCTTATAGTTCCAGAGCTAGTGCAAGAGTTACACGTGTGGACCGACAAGTGCCAACTATTCGCTCAGCTGCAGAACTTGGACATACAACTTGGAGATATGTACAAGTGAGTACAATTATGGACATGTCTGTACAATTGCGTACACGCGCCATTGTTCATGCCAAAGATAATAAAACCACTTGATTGCGCCGCGCGTGAATTCAAACTTTATTCATGTAATTAATTTCATCTTTATTCTTTACTAGCTGACCTGACAGACGTTGTCCTGTCTTAGAACTGTCAAACACGCAAAGTTAAAATTGCAAGTCTTATTTTTTTACACCTTGGGTTACATTATTGGAGTTTTAGTAAGGATCCCTATTTTTTTTAAAATATAATATAGCCTATGTTACCCGGGGATAGTGTAGCTTCCCAACAATGAAAGAATTTTTCAAATTGGTTCTGTAGTTTCGGAGCCTATTCAATGCAAACAATCAAATTTTCCTCTTTATAATATTAGTATAGAAGTATAGATTAATTCAATTATATGCAGTTTAGATGCCATCGCTCAAAAACTGCGAAGGAAAACATAGTAAGGAAACCGTATGTGTCCACAACATGCACTGGGCCTGCATGGTGAATTAGAGCCCATCCTCGCGCTCTCTCTCTCTCTCTCTCTCTCTCTCTCTCTCTCTCTGAGAGAAGGCCTTTGTCCCAACATTGGGAACATGATAGGCTAATAATGATGATGGTGATGAGCAATTGATTAAAGTTGCGTTTATTATTTTGAGTATATGTCATAGAATACTGTGTCAATTAAACGAAAACAGGTAACATTGGGTAGGTCAATGACCACTTCATATCATGAATTGACCTCAAAATAACCTTAACGACCTCTGCAATTAAAATAAAATTACATAGACTTATTATTATGTATCTGCGTAACCATAAATGTGTGTAAAATTCCACTATAAAAAGCTGCCGTAAAAAATATCAGTTATAAAAACAATGCATTAAGAAATAAACTAAATCTGTGTGTTTACATGTAAAAGACGCAGTTTAATGCGTCACCCGCGTAATGTCGCGTAAATGATAACTTTGCTGACCTATCACCCACGGAGTTTCATCATGAGTTATGGTTATGAGATGTTTGCTTCTTAATGTTTATATTGCCCCGGTTATATTTGAATGCTTTGAGAAGAATATGTTTTGTAAAGTCGGGTTGTAAGATCCGAATTATTCAAAAAACTTGCGAGCCTCATTTATAAGACAGAGGAGAGACATGCGGGGCGTTGAACTACGCGTCGCCGTATTACAAAATGCATCGTTATTTTTAAGTATTTGTATTTTCGGGCATAAAACGAAAAAATAAAGCCGTTATTGTCAAGAGGAATATAAAACAAGTAAACCATAACATTAATATTATTTTATGGCAGTAATTTAACAAAATCCTCTATCAAACGTTGCCTCCGAAAGTTTTACAAAAAAACTACTTTTTCGATTTGGATGTTATAAGTAAATATGTTGGAAATTTCCAAAATTTGAATCCATTCTTTTTAGTAAAAAATACATATCTATTTAATACATAAATTGAATTTTCTATAGATATTTCTATTTGATAGAATCAGAACGCCAAATATCGATATTTTCTAAGGTTCTCCTTACACCACAGATCTCATACTAAATCATCATATTTGCTTCTCCAGAGACCTAGACTCGAGTACAAAGGAAAAGCCGGATATTTCGAAGCTGCGCACCTCGATCCGTGACGTCACTCACCAGATGGACCTGGCGTACGGAATGCTGGGCTCACTCTTCCGCTCTGGCTCTAGGCAGACGTTCTTCTCTTCACAGGTGACTGAAACATACTGTTAGACTGCTTCAAACGAAGGGGTGAATAGTCCTCAACGGGGAGTGTTCTGAAGAACTATTTAAAATGATGCTGGCGTCGCAGTTTTACCATCGTACTATCGGCCACCGCCTGAAAGCTCATTCACAATTATAGATCAGTGGAAATAGCATACTGTGCGATTCACGCGATCTTTCTTGCCTCAAACCTGCAATATGTGGAATCAGCTACCTTCCGCGGAGTTTCCGAGAAGACACTGACAATGCCCCGGGTATTGTTGGTGTCTATAGGCAGCGGTGACCACTTACCATCAGGTGGCCCGTAGCTTGATGGCTACTTACTCTAATAAAAAAGTTTAGGTTTTTCTTTATACGACGCCTGTGGCAAATCTTATAAAATTAATGGGCTAGCGAATATAAACCAAGCAAACAGCCTACCCCTAAAACATCCCACGCTCATCGGGTAATGCAACGATTCGTACCACGGTGTGAATCGCTCAAGTGCTCTAAATTAATACAGCCGTTCGCACCGTGGTGTGAATCGAGCACTTTTTTTATACTGGGTCCATTAGCACCGCGGTGTAAATCGCAAACTTTTTTTTACTGGGCGCATCCGCACCGCGCTGTGAATCGCCGAGTATTTATTTTCGACTAGCGGTCCGCCCCGGCTCCGCACGGGTATAGTTATATAGCCTACTAGCGGTCCGCCCCAGCTTCGCACGGGTGTAGATACCTACGTCACCCGGGGATAGTGTAGCTTCCCGTCAGTGAAAGAATTTTGCAAATCGGTTCAGTAGTTTCGGAGCCTATTCAATGCAAACAAACAAACAATCAAATCTTTCCTCTTTATAATATTAGTATAGATTAAAATAGCCTATATTAATCAGTGATAATGTAGCATTCAAAAGGTGAAATAATTTTTAAAATCGGTCCAGTACTTTTTGAGCCAATTCGTTACAAACATACATACAAATCTTTCCTCTTTATAATATTGTATAGATTGGGTAATTCGCACCTCTCCCCAGGTACCAATACGGATAGTCAATTATTCTTTTGCATTGTTATTACAAATCTATTTGGAGGAATACATTCCCTAATCCTAGGGAATCTTTTTTCTATTTTAAATACCAATATATTGCGCGCCCGTTAGGACAAAGTATTGAGACTTTAGCATTAATTACTCCACCATTGGTGAAGGGCTATGCTCGAGTTGCTCTACGAGATCGAATCAGAAATGAAGTTATCCGTAGACGAACAAAGATTACCGACATAGCCCAAAGGATTAGCAAATTGAAGAGGCAGTGGACAGGGCACATAGCACGCAGAACAGATGGCCGATGGGGTTGAAAGGTTCTCGAATGGAGACCACGGACCGGTAAGTGCAGCGTAGGACGTCCACCCACGAGATGGACAGACGACCTAAAAGAGACCGCAGGGAAACGCTGGATGCAGGCCGCTTCCAACCGGCCCTTCTGGATATCGATGGGGAGGCCTATGTCCAGCAGTGGACGTCCTTCGGCTGAAATGATGATGATGACTCCACCATTGTGCACAGTTAACAGCAATAGAATTTTACTATATTCATTATACTTTTTCTGTGTCCCCAGGTGGTGAGGTACGCAGACCTGTACGCGGCCTCGTTCCTGAACCTGATGTACTATCCGTTCTGCTACATGTTCCGTGCGCCCGCCATGCTCATGCCGCACGAGTCCACCGTCGCGCACGAGCAGCGGTTCACTGTCGACGCGCCTACCATTGACAGGTACCCATACTACCACTGACAGGCACCCATACTACCACTGATAGGTGCCCGTACTATCTACCCATACTACCATTGACAGGTACCCATACTACCACTAACAGGTACCCATACTACCACTGACAGGTACCCATACTACCACTGATAGGTGACCGTACTATCTACCCATACTACCATTGACAGGTACCCATACAACCACTGACAGGTGCCCATACTATCACTGATAGGTGCCCGTACTACTACTGACTGGTGCCCGTACTACCATTGTCAGGTACCCATACTAACATTGACAGGTACCCATACTACCACTGATAGGTGACCGTACTACTATTGACTGGTGCCCGTACTGCCATTGTCAGGTACCCAAACTACCATTGACAGGTACCCATACTACCACTGATAGGTGCCCATACTACTATTGACTGGTGCCCGTACTACCACTGTCAGGTACCCAAACTACCATTGACAGGTACCCATACTACCACTGATAGGTGCCCATACTACTATTGACTGGTGCCCGTACTACCATTGACAGTTGCCCGTTCTACCATTGACAGGCACCCGTCCTACCATTGACAAGTGTCGGATGACTTTAGCAAGATCCCTTGCATGAAATGTGCCGTGAGCGAAGTGAGCACGAAATATTTGAAGCGTTTCTGACAGTATTAGATGATAGTCTTTATTGTGCATACCAGAAATACAAATTACATACAGATAGAAATGCTTAATTATGAGCAAGTGCCAGAAGTGGTGACCTAATGGCTAAAAGCGATCTCTTCTAGGCATTCCATTATTAGTGTTAGTTCTGATAAGAATATAAAACTAGAACTTCATATTGTTATAATATTTTTCCGTAGATGAAGGAAACAAGTAAAGATATTTAACTCGAGAATGCTGAATATACTTCAGTTATTTTATACTTACCTACGCTTTTTACTGATGATTCTGTTTATTAATTTTCAGATCTCGGCAAGCGAGCGCACATCGCAACTACGGTGTGATGCCGATCGACGAAGATGTATCTGCAGAGAATGCGGGAAAAACAGACAACACTGACCCACCCAAGGTAAGAGCACTCCGGAATAATAAAAAAACTGGCTCCTTGAAAGAACTTTTTACACGATTGACGACTTTTTTTAAATTGAAGGGAAATGTTATTTAAATAACTACGGTCGCAATGTAATATGATCTTTAAATATTTATGAATTAATTAATTGGAAATTATTGATAATAATGATTATTTAATTTTATTCACGGGTCTAGCCCGGACCTTTGATAGGCATTGGTGGGGCCGAAACCAACACCAAGAGGCCCTGTTGAGTACAAAATACAATTACTATAGAATGTGTATAAAATGGAATGTAAAACTATTGTACAGTATAGGATAAAAAATAAAAAACAGGGCTATTGAGGTGAACTATTTGTGGGTAGTTGAACTGATCTATGGGATGAGAAACGGCACCTGCCTTATCCTGTCTCATAATGATTATTATTATTATTTTACTTAAATTCTTGACTGACTTATAGTAAAATTATTTACACTGTTTACAATAAAATATGTGCCATTATCTCACTTTTGTGCAATTCGGTATGTAAAGTTTTTTTTTTGGTATTTTTTTATATTTTTATTTCGTAGATTAGGTCATTATAAGAAACTAATTTCAATATTTTTGTTTTATATTCAGTAGTTATTTTATAATATTTTTTTACGTCACTTTTTTGCACAAATATGTAGTTGCGTTGAGAAGCCAAAAAAAGCACGCGAGTAAAAATAAAAAGACATTAGAACATACTTTGACAGTGACAATGACATCTAATGTCTGCTTGTTTGTTTATGGAAACCCTAGGGTTACTAGCTCACTGATTTGCAAACAACAATATTTTTTTGATTTATTTTATTTTATTTGTTCGATTATTAAGGTTCTGTGTTTTTTATTCTTAGGTTGAGACATCATGTTTGAATATAAATTATTAATCATACATAAAATGACATATTAAAATATGTTTAACATTATATATCGTTGTCATTATATATTATGGGTGGTACACCCATAATAAAAACAAATTAATCTGACGTGGTGAAACTTAATTCTATTAAGTAGGTGCTTCCAGGAAAAACGTTCTAAATCAGATATTTATTTCCCCGAAATAACCATTTCACATGATTTTTCCCTACGCTTAGGGAAAAATACCCCATGTTGGCAACTCTGAAAAGAAGTAGACTGTAAAACCACAGATATGAAAGAAAAATATTTTCTGTGTGACGAACAGTGTGTCAAATGTATTATATTTTTTTATTCTTAAAAAGCACAGATAATAAAATGTTAAAACGTGACGTCATTTAGAGGCCAATGAAAGTCGAATGATTTCTTAGTTTTTTGTTAAAATAAATGGCATCTTATCGTTTTAAAAGGTCAGAGTAGAAAAATAAGGGTTTGCAACATAAAATCTCGAAATGGTTTCGGAATTGGCATAGGTTAATTTTCTTTAGCATACCGAATTCTATTAGTCAACATAATTTTACGTAATAGGCATTTTTTTAATTATTATGAAACACATGCCGATAGTTTATTGTCCTAATGCCCTTGACCTAGGAGCCGTGATTTTGTAATACGTGAAAGCCGATTAAAACCTTTGGGCTTGTGGGTGGTAGGGATATGATCTCCCAATAGACGAAGAAAAATTTAAAAAGTAGGGGTGGGTCATTGCATCTCTCATTAGAAATGTCTTGGGAGAGACTAACCAAGATGAAATTATCTACCTAGAATGCTTTTTTTTCTGGGTAAGTGCCTTTATTAACTCAACAAAATACAAGCTAAAACTAACACTACAAATACAGTTAGACTGCCCATAGATAGACCGAGGTCTAAAGACAATCCAAATGCACAAGCCCACTACCAGTTGGCAGCGTACCCAGCATGTTGGCGGCATTACCACGTTGAAGGGCAATGCTTATGCGTTGAGCCAGAAACACGCCACAATTTTGGTCACGCGTCATCACGCATTAACCAGACGCTCTGAAAGATTTTTGAAAATGAGGTGAGCTTCCGGTCCCCAAGGGCCCAATGTCTCGACCCCAAACGCCTCAAATGTGTAACCACTGCCGAGGTTAGCATATTTGCGTCGCTTGTGCTGCTCTGCCGAATTGGCCAGCCCTACCCCGTGTCTCAGGAAGATGTGACGGCTCCAAAGTATCGACACAAGTTGCGTCCCATAAAAATGGCCACCCCAATCTTAGCTTAAAAAAATTGTTTTTTGGCGCAGGTGATTTAGATCCTTTAGGCCTTCCAGGAGGCCTTTAGATTTGACGAAAATACATTAAATCCTTTTATATCTTCAGAAATGTTGAAATGCGCGAACGAGATAGTGAACGCACGTTGCCCTTAACGGCCGGTTATCCAAGTCGCGTAGGCAACAAAACGCACCCTCAGCCCCCTCCAAGTTAAAGCGACGATGTATTTTGCCACGCTAGAGTCAGGACGCCCGCGGGGGGAGTGCAACGACAAAAACGAACATAGGTCCGACCTCGATGACGCCTGGCGCGGCACTGAACGCGGTACGCGCAAATTCTCGCGACCTTGTTACGGTTTTAATTTCACTAAAAAACGAAACTATTCACTATCAAAATTTCTATCCAAATAAAAAAAAAAAGAATTAAATTGCCTTTCAGTACATGCAATTTCCAGGTTGTTACGAACTTTCATTAGAGCATAAATCGAAAAAAATAAACTAATACGACTTTGTTTCAGATTTTTTTTTTTGATCGAGGAAAGTTTATTCCATCGTGTTTTGAACCAAATCATAAACTAAAACACAGATGTATCTGTGACATGTATTTTTTTCCAACTCAAATATTGTAATTTAACTGAAAAAAATTGATTTAAAACCGTCAAATTTGGTATAAGAGGCTCTTAATGTATGACGTTTTTTTTCAGGCATCAGCGTCAGTGCCCCATGTTCGACCGGAGACTCCCAGACAGCTCACGCACACACACGACGAAGACTGTTCCGATGAGGAGGACGTCTCCAAATCTGCGCAAAAATAAACACACACATACGCAAGCACAGATAATAAAAAGAGACTGAAAATGGCGTCGCGTCTTGTAGCTTGAGAGATCGAAAGGTGAATAGATAAGATATTTTGATTCAATTCGCGAAGAGAGCTCAATTTATGTTATCGCTCGCACAAGTATAGTGTGCGAGCGAGAAGCGATCACATGCGAGTTTCAGTTATTTTCTCTGTGTGGGGTTACGCTCTGTGTTGTTACACGATCTTGACTAAGCGCATTTTGCCTGCGTACCGTTTTGCAATTGGTTCGTTTCGTCTGTGACGTAACGAGACGTGTTGTTTTAGTACAAAGCTTGTGAAGGTACGGTTATTGTCTGTGAAACAACACTGTAACTGTCAGTTGTTTTTCGAAGTTTAAAATGTGCTAATGTAAAAAAAATGGGATGTTTACGTATTCTTAGGCGTATAGAGTTTCAAAATGTATATGTTCTCGTTAATGCGTATACGCAAAATTATAACCTTAAAATGTATACAAATTGCGCTTAGACTGAGACCCTTCATATATAAGGTGACGCATTTGAAACTGATTTTTGACTCGAGCTTCATGGTTTAATCCCATTCGCCCCCAAGGATATTGTCCTTTTTAAAACTTATACAGCAGGACCTCTTTAATCCGAACTCCAAAAATTTACTCCTCGTTCGGATTCGTGGAGCGTTCGGATTACAGTACAGACGATTTATAAGGTATTTTTTATGAAATAAAACTAATACTATTATGAAATTTCAAATGTATATTCATCTATAAACACAACATATTTAACAACGGCGAAGGCGAATATAAAGTCGAGTATATAAAAGAGTGGGACGTTCGGATTATAGAGGTCCTACTGTATATATATTCCAGCAGTTCACTAATATGGGCTGATAATGATGTTGAAAACTCGTACCCTGCTGTAATTTTGAGAAAGCAAAAACAAACCACGAAAACAGTCGGAAACCAGTTTCAATAAACACGTTGCACAAAATGTGGAATTCTCAAGCGTCTATGGACAATTCGAGTCGATTATTGTTGTGATTAATGTATTCCGCGATCCACGGGGTCCGTTGGGAATTACGAACATAGGTAAGTGGTTATGTGAGGTAATTATGTTACCGATTATAATGTATGAATGGTGTCAATTCAACGTTGACAATCTCTATAATTATGTTTTTGTTGAAATTTTATGTTATGCGTGTAAATATTTTATTTACTGTATGTTATTGTAATGCAAATTTTATTTCAAGATTGATTTTTACGTTGATATAAAAATTAATGAAAGTTTTTGTTTTAATTAGCATTCCATGGTTTCGAAAAATAGCAGAACTAACTTGTTATTGCATATTCGTATGGTTAATTGATTTTCCACTGTGAAAATGTGCAGTAGGCAAACTCAAAAAAATATAGAAAGATAAATCAAAAAGTTTTGAGGTGAAAACTTCTTTAGCCGCATTGAGCCATTATTGGTAGGGGCAAAACTCATGGGTTCGCGTCACCGACATGCTTAAACGTCACATAAGCATGTCGGTGACGCGAACCCATGAGTTTTGCCCCTACCAATAATGGCTCAATGCGGCTAAAGAAGTTTTCACCTCAAAACTTTTTGATTTATCTTTCTATATTTTTTTGAGTTTGCCTACTGCACATTTTCACAGTGGAAAATCAATTAACCATACGAATATGCAATAACATTTTTGAGTTTGCCTACTGCACATTTTCACAGTGGAAAATCAATTAACCATACGAATATGCAATAACAAAAAGATAAATCAAAAAGTTTTGAGGTGAAAACTTCTTTAGCCGCATTGAGCCATTATTGGTAGGGGCAAAACTCATGGGTTCGCGTCACCGACATGCTTATGTGACGTATTAGTTTTCACTTCTGTCGGTAGTCTCCATGACAGCCTATTTTTGTGTAACTCCGTTAACGTCTGAAAGAGCTGTTAAAATTATATACAAATTGTTCCGAAAGAACGAACGTTCAAATATTTAAAATAATTTTGCCTAAAGGTTTCGTACTTCGCCTACTGAGTGAATTTTTACAGTGGAAATCAAAAATATTTTTTTCTTGAATGAGGTCAACCTTGCTTTTCTGGATAGCGTATTTAAATGCTTACCTTGCTTTTAATTAAACAAATTAAAAATGAATGACAGATCAATCTTAGGGCATCCTATAACGTCGGATTTAAAACTACTTTTCGACTCCCTTGGGTTACCCCCATCTGCCGTCCTGGGGCCTTACGGACAACAGCTAATTGTGGCACGAAATAAAACTAATACTATTATGAAATTTCAAATGTATATTATAAATGTAAATGTATGTGTATGTGTATGTATGTATGTAATTGTATGTATGTATTTTTGTATATGTATATATCAGTCTCTGGCAGCCATATCACAAGCTTTGCTTAGTTTGGGGTCAGATGACCATGTGTGCAAAAATGTCCCGAATATTTATTTATTTTTTTATATTTTATTTATCTATAAACACAACATATTTAACAACGGCGAAGGCGAATATAAAGTCGAGTATATAAAAGAGTGGGACGTTCGGATTATAGAGGTCCTACTGTATATATATTCCAGCAGTTCACTAATATGGGCTGATAATGATGTTGAAAACTCGTACCCTGCTGTAATTTTGAGAAAGCAAAAACAAACCACGAAAACAGTCGGAAACCAGTTTCAATAAACACGTTGCACAAAATGTGGAATTCTCAAGCGTCTATGGACAATTCGAGTCGATTATTGTTGTGATTAATGTATTCCGCGATCCACGGGGTCCGTTGGGAATTACGAACATAGGTAAGTGGTTATGTGAGGTAATTATGTTACCGATTATAATGTATGAATGGTGTCAATTCAACGTTGACAATCTCTATAATTATGTTTTTGTTGAAATTTTATGTTATGCGTGTAAATATTTTATTTACTGTATGTTATTGTAATGCAAATTTTATTTCAAGATTGATTTTTACGTTGATATAAAAATTAATGAAAGTTTTTGTTTTAATTAGCATTCCATGGTTTCGAAAAATAGCAGAACTAACTTGTTATTGCATATTCGTATGGTTAATTGATTTTCCACTGTGAAAATGTGCAGTAGGCAAACTCAAAAAAATATAGAAAGATAAATCAAAATTTTTGAGGTGAAAACTTCTTTAGCCGCATTGAGCCATTATTGGTAGGGGCAAACTCATGGGTTCGCGTCACCGACATACTAATGTGACGTATTAGTTTTCACTTCTGTCGGTAGTCTCCATGACAGCCTATTTTTATGTAACTCCTTTAACGTCTGAAACAGCTGTTAAAATTATATACAAATTGTTCCGAAAGAACGAACGTTCAAATATTTAAAATAATTTTGCCTAAAGGTTTCGTACTTCGCCTACTGAGTGAATTTTTACAGTGGAAATCAAAAATATTTTTTTCTTGAATGAGGCCAACCTTGCTTTTCTGGATAGCGTATTTAAATGCTTACCTTGCTTTTAATTAAACAAATTAAAAATGAATGACAGATCAATCTTAGGGCATCCTATAACGTCGGATTTAAAACTGCTTTTCGACTCCCTTGGGTTACCCCCATCTGCCGTCCTGGGGCCTTACGGACAACAGCTAATTGCGGCACCTAATCCGCTCAGTTGGAAAATCACGCGAACTTGAATCGCGCCCAGATACGGTTTGCGGTCGCGTGAATGTCTCTGTTCAATGCATTTTATCTGCCATTTCGGGGAGGCATTGCCTATTGGGGCAGATGGGAACAAACCAGTGTCGACTGCGCACGTAACTCAATTAGAATAACGCATAGCACTATTTGTGGAGAGCCTTAAAATTAAAATATGGGTGTCAAAGTGAAGATACGTAATTTCCATTTGTACTGTCATGTTGGCGTTGTTGATATATGTAGCTATTCCATTTTATACAATGTAATAGAATGCAATAAAAATGATGAATTAAGAATCAAAATTATCTTTTATTTCTATCCATTCACCTAAACATTAAATCATTAGGTAAATAGAAAATAATATGGAATGGGTTTTAGAAGGGCTGTTAGATGTACCTAACACTTGTAAAATACAGTTTAATTTTATAGAAGTAAATCTTCCAAATACTCCTGGAATTCCTCTTCTCGTGACTTTTCCTCAGTTTCTGGCACTCCTGAAAATAAAAAGCGAATATGATAATTATCATAGGTAGCGTTGTTTCTTCGACTACTATTGACGCTGGCATTTAGACGGAAGAAAAATTAAAAAAGTAGGGGTGGGTCATTGCATCTCTCATTAGAAATGTCTTGGGAGAGACTAACCAAGATGACATTATCTACCTAGAATGCTTTTTTTACTGGGCAAGTGCCTTTATTAACTGAACAAAATACAAGCTAATACTACACTACAAATACAGTTAGACTGCCCATAGACCGTTGAAGGTCTAAAGACTAGAATGAATGCTTGGTACACTAGGTACCTATGTCTAGAATCTTAGACTTGGTTGGTATACCAAGAATCTTACCCCCATAAGCCAGCCAAACATTATAGAATATGTAAGCTCTGAAAGTGAGGATTCGAGATATCTACCTTTATTGCGTTTATAAATATGGGGGTGATTCTTGGTATAGCAAGTCGCAGAATCATAATTTTACTCTTTTGCATAGCACTGTACGCACCTTTCTTCCATAAAGACTCGACATTTTCACCGCTCGCCGGTACTTCAGTAGCTGTAGAAGTGGTAGGTTCTTCAGCTTCGGGCGTGTGTGGACTCGTCTCTCTTTCACTCTCTTCGTCGTCAGAAGCCTTCTTGCTTTTCCTCCTTTGACTTCGCTTCAGCCTTTTCACTTCACGCTTCTTGGATTTGTAGTTGAGTTTATCGGAACATTCGGGACATAGTCCTGCCAAATTGTAAGTAAAGTTGAGAGAATTATAATCTCGTTTCAATTTAGTCCCGACACGCTAACTCTATGAATCAGTGTGTCGCCGACTTCTGAGTTTTATTGATGATGATGTATAAAATAGAACCGGACATGTGACGAACCGGAAAATGCAGCGTAGGGAGGCGTCTCACTAGATTGACCGACGACATTATGAGAGCCGCGGGCATCCAGTGGATGCAGATGGCAGGCTGTTGTTCAGTGTGGAGAACTAAAGAGGGCAGCCTATATTCAGCACTGGACGTCTTCAAGCTGATGTTGATGCATAAAAAAAATATGTAGGTACTAGGTACGTACTCGAGTAGGTTAACTACTTCCCACTATGGTTTTCTTTCCAGACAAAAGTAAGCACAAACTTGAAGTCAATCTTGTTCGGAGGGAATACAAAAAAATCACGTGGTTGCTTACCAAATATAGGTAGATATCTATACTAATATTATAAAGAGGAAAGATTTGATTGTTTGTTTGTTTGCATTGAATAGGCTCCGAAACTACTGAACCGATATGAAAAATTCTTTCACTGACGGGAAGCTACACTATTCCCGGGTGACATAGGCTATAATCTATACCCGTGCGAAGCTGGGGCGGACCGCTAGTATATACTAATATTATAAAGAGGAAAGATTTGATTGTTTGTTTGCATTGAATAGGCTCCGAAACTACTGAACCGGCTTGAAAAATTCTTCTACTGTTGGAAAGCTACACTATCCCCGTGTGACATAGGCTATATTATTTAAAAAAAAAATAGGGATCCTTACTAAAACTCCAATAATACCCGTTCGAAGCCAGGGCGAACCGCTAGTACCTAATATAATTATATTGTTATTGTTGCTTACGTAGTTTGACGAGAGCATTCCTCCTTTCGTTGTCCTCTTTATACGCGAAGTTAACTTCCCATGACTTGAGATCCTGGTGTTTAGTACACTTCTTATTGCCGCACTGGAACTGCCCTTTGCCAAGCACTACCTCTTGCTCGACGCGCCATCTTAGAGCTACCTAGGCATTTGTTTAGGAACTTTAAAAAGTAACCAAGTTATAACACCGAGGGTACAGAATTATTTTTAGCCCCCGACGTAAAATGAGGCGTGTTATAAGTTTAACATGTGCATCTGTGTGTCTGTGTCATAATGGCACCCAAACGGCTGAACCGATTTTGATTTAGTTTTTTGTTTTGTTAGAAATAAGTTTAAGTATGATTCAAGAATTATATAACATCTGTTCTGTTTGAAGATTATCAGCTCTTAGGTATATCGAAGGTTTAAAAACAACAATTTACCTATACCTACTTATAAAAGCTTATAGGTAGGTACATAATAACACCCAGCTAAAGAACAAATACAAATGTTCATCACATGAATGTTTGTCCTTGGATAGTCTAAGATATTTTTACCTGGACTTAGTACAGTAGATTTTAACGAGGATATTTATTAGTATATACCTATTGAGATAGAAGTGTCTACCTAGGTATCGTAGATAGATAAATTTATACTTCGTAGGTAGGAATAGAAAGAACTCGATGAACCTATGTAAATAGTTGAATCACAATAGAACCGATAAAATGACAAAGCTAAAAATAGCAAACAAGTACGTAGGTAGTTAGGTACCTATGTAAATTCTACGTGCATTCTGTTGTTTTCGAATAGTACCTATATGCATTCAAGGGCTAGTTTGAGATAAACATATAGTCAGAAGCTCGACACAATTACGTACAAAGCTTTTAAACGAATAACTAAATGGATATTACCAGGGTAAGTAAGTATGTACAACTTCTTCTGAAAGTCGGTAGAATGAAAATGTTCACGATTGCCAGCAGTGGCGGCGAAGATGGTGATGGCAATCGGGAATAGACGTACCTAGTAATATTAAATGCTAGTAGATCTGGAGGTAGGTAGTATAATAATGCTATTTTCTACGTTTGTAATAAGGCCAGGATAAATACCTACGAGGCGTCACTTCAACATTAGCTACCTACTTGATATAGAACCTAATTCCAGTGGCGTTATAAATAAATGCGTTCGCCCTGCCTCGGCCTTCTAACCTACATACCATTAGTATTTGCTTCCTGTATTCCTAGCTAGTAGGTACCTACTCCACGTTCGCAAACTGTAAAACCTAGGTAGGTAGGTTGGCACTTACTAGCATTACATAACACAAGATAAATTGGATAGTATGTATAGGTATTCAGATAGGGACTTACGTATCTACATAATATGGAGAGAATATGTGGTTTCAGTTTTCTAAAATAGAGTATTGTTGTTATTATATCGCAGAGTAACGGTTATCCGGCGCATCTATGCATTTTCATCGTTGATATTCGAATCGAGTGGGGCGGCGGGATAAGCAGACAGATGTGCGTTACTGTATAACCGTGCGGGTGAATGCATGTGGCTATATTTAGCTTAGCCTACAAAGGCACTGCGGCCATTGTTGCTCTCCCCAGTAGAGCACACAAAGGAAGGTCTCGCGGGCAAAAAAAGGCAATTGACTCACATAGGGGACGGTCCCCATCTCAGCCTTTCAATGTTAGGGGGCCACATATTCGAATAAATTACTTTTAATGCGACCTTTGGATGCAGACGTCGGTAAGAGTTTGTGTGCGAGTAGGTAGGTACCTATGTAAGTATAACATAACTGACTACGCGTCGCTCTGATAATAAGCTCAGTCAAGCCTGTTGGAAACAAAGGCGAGTAAGTTTGATAGCCTCCATTGTAAACTTCCATTAGATAGTCATGTATGTAGGTAATGATAAACCCTCATTACTTAACGATAGGCAAATATGTCATAAGTACTTATTTACCCTAACTATACAAATAAAATTATAACTAGACAAATAAAGCCTTATAATTAGGTTGATACTTTAGTAGAAGCCTACTTAATGATCGGCAATAAATACTGAACATCCAAGCATTATCTACAGAGATAAACCCTCATCATTAGATTGAACTACCCAGGAGTAGGTACAATACTTAGGTACTACCTACGCCAGCATATTATTTCAATGCCTCATTGCTAATTAATCGGGATCTTAGAGAAGTCGAGTCTTATCTAAGATAGGGATTAGTTCAGCTTAATGGACCTTGTAACTTACTTTGTTTTCTTTGTAACGACTCAAATCGCAAATACAATACTCTTTGAACAGTTTGTCATAATATTTTTTCGCTAGCTGCTTTTCCCACGTATCGGCGATGTCATCCTGCTCCCATAAGAATTTGTGGTTGTCCCTGATAACGTCTAGATCGGTTCTGTCAGAGGACGCGTCCCGTCTCAATGCTCCCGTGGATCCCTTCGTATTCAGACTATACACATTAACTAGATGCTTATGCAATTCATACGGATTAAGGTTACGCAACCTTGCAGACATCGTAAGACGCGTAACCTAGAACAAACGGAAAACGAATTAACTTCCCAAATAAAAGATACTAGCTTTGCAACAAACAACTCTTTAATAAAATCAAAAATTATTATTACAAGTTTCCATAAAATATATTATTATTCTAATTGTCATGGTTATAACAAGGTGCATCAATCAATAAGTTATTACAAAACTGTTGTTCTTCGAATCAATAAATATAAGTTTGGTTTTGTGCTCCAGTAAATTAATATCTACTCTGAATATTATTGTCAGTCTTGTAGATTTTGTGTAATTTTCTCATTTGGCTCAATATCAAGTCTTAACCCTACAAACAAGTCATGCATGTTAAACATCTAAATTATTATACAATAAATATATTAAAAATATGAATATTATTGCCTATGTCAAATTATGATAAAATCTATAGAGAAAAGTTCTCTTATACAAACAACTAGTTAAATCGAAATTGGCACAGTAGAAAATAGTTTACCTTTGGTCTCAATATAACATATTTAGCCAATAGTAAAAAAATGTATAGAAACATGTATTCATTAATATCTATCTTAAATCTTTGGAGAAGGCAAATTTTCAGTACACAAGGTTTTACTTTTGTTATGTAATGTTTGTTCATTTTAATTTTATATTAACCCTACATAAATTCACTGATAAAATATGATTTGTGATGTTTAAAACACTTTATAACACCTATCAATAAAACTACTTACTCAAAAATAGGCATTGATAAAGTCCAGTCAAAAATGACAAGTTTTAAAACTTTTACAGCATAAATAGTATAAAATCATTGATGTATAATATAGGACTAGACTAGTAAACAGGCAATATACAGGCAGAAAAATATAACTATAAATATATTTCAAACAGTTTGGCCTGGCTTTATCCAGCATATGGATATATCAAAATGTCTCAGTGTGGGTCAAACGTTATAGTCATGTTATACTTGTTTTTACTTCATAGGCCTTATAATTCAAAAGGATTCGATGGAGCATGCTTGCGTAAAAAACAAACCATATCCACTTGCAACTTTAACAGCCTGATTGTAACTATCAGGGAACACCTATTAGGGCAGCGCATTCCAGTCTAGTGGATTGCACAATAAAACCGGAATTTATCTTTCTACATAGGTATGTCTAATTGTGGCTAGTATTGAATAAGATTTTCTTTGCCCTCCTAGATGGACAGTCACTAAGAAAGTCACATATGGTCTAGTCTAGTCTTATATAATTATACATCAATGTATAAAATGTATTAAAAGCTATCTACATAGTATTTGGTATAATAATAGTGAATATTATAAATAAGAGTAGGCACATTAAAAGTTATTGCTTTGGTTACAACACAGTACTAGGATATTACACTATTTCCATTAGTTTATTTGCTTTGACATCTACAATATCATTGTAAAAAGCCGAATGAAAACATTTTGTTTTTAATATTTTACTGAATTATAGCGGGTACCTGATAGTCTTACATTAAAAAATCTAGCGAAAGTGATCAGAATGTGTGGTTTTCATTCCAATTTCTACAATGTTATTGCAGCTGTCAGAGCAAACAAATACTTGGACCGAGTTTAGTAAGATTGAATCACTTAAGTCTTAATTATCTTTTGGCAAAGTTTACAAGTAGATGCTAATTTGTTACCTAGTAAAGATTTACAAAAATATATATAATATATTTTTAAAGCTGGTTTAGTAGGGGAACAATTTCAACAAATTGTGACAAATATTTTAAAGAAGGTTCCCATCTATTAGAAGTATTGCCCTATCTAGAGTAAACATTATAATAAGGCTATCTGAATCTTTGGGCGTATGACCTATATCCACAAAGTAAAATATCACTTTATCATATCTAAAAGGCAACTTTGGATAGAGATATGTGACCTTATCGTAAAGCACCTGTAAAGGCATTTTCCTACTAAACTAGGGCTATCCCAAACATGCAGTGAAAATCATGATATAAATAAAATCCTTAGATAAAAAAGCAACTACAGCAGCACACATGAGTGACAACACTCGCATAACACAATAAACACACCATAATGACTAAATTATGAACTAGATCATATTTTGGTATAAAATTACGAACATACAACTAAGTTTTTGGCAATTAGAGAATCTGAAATCAAAGTTCCAAAGCCTTTAGCAAAAAGGAAGGCAAATCAGCAGTTTCATTTTCATAGATTTATTCTACTTTGATCATTGAGATACAATACCCAAGTCACAATATCTAAGTGAAAACAGTCAGAAATTGCCCGAGCATCATTGTATGTGCCTAGACAATAAATTATATAGTTCGCAATGCCAAATTTACTCTAATTTAGAAGTTATGTCGCTTGCACATTGTTCAAAGTTGATTGTCCACTGTGTCATCATGACTCTGACAACCCACAGTATTGTGCCAGATCGCGGTTGCTTTACAACTAACCATAAAGTCGGCGCAATGCGTAGCGCAAGTAGAGTTTTGGATTAGACAATTTTTTTCTCGTTTATGACTCTATAGGTATTGTATCTTGATGACTGATATAATAACTACACACCAGGTGTAGTTATTCTACTTTGATATATTAACCACACACCAGGTGTAGGGCTTATTATTGTGATTACCCATGTGTTTTTTCATGCTTCTTCATGTTGTCGGAGCGGGTGAAAGCCTTGTCGCAGACACCACAGTAGTATGATTTTTGTTTGGTGTGGACGGTCATGTGGCGTGAGAGTTCACTTTTAGTAACAAACTTCTTCTCACAGACTGTGCATGCATGTTTGCGCACATTAAGATGAAACTTCATATGGATTGAGAGTGAACTCGATTGTGAAAAGGCTTTGTGGCAGAGTTCACAGACAAATGGCCTCTCACCTGTGTGCTTTCGCAGGTGATTCATGAACCCTGTCTTTGTGTAATCTTTCTGGCAGAGGTGACAGAAGCTCGATTTAGAGTCTAACATACCTGGAAAGTGGCCATTTATATGTTTCCGAAGCTCCCAGTAACTGGGGAATTTTTCTGCACACACATGACAAGGGTACTTCTTCTCTTCGGTGGGTTTCGCACTGCACTGGTGTGAGCCAAGCAACTGTTCATTGGTAAACATTTGATTGCACTGGCTGCAGACATGACTAGTCTCAGTTTCAGTTGATAGTGTCACTTCCAGGTAATTTTCTATGGACATAACATTCCCATTTGAGCTATCAGCGTCGTCGATTTGAACTCCAGCAACTCCATTTCTATCTGTGTTTTCTTTGGTATCAGCTTTACTTAAGTATTCTCTGTAGTCTAAGGAGTCTTTACCTGTATTGTTATTGTCTGGTTCGACGAGGTGTAACACGGGCGATTCACTTTGTTCCCGGTCAGGAGATGTATTTTTCTCATTGTCGGAATGGTCGGGTCGTGAGGAGGCATTGTTGTCAGATTCCCATTCGTTTTCCACTATCTCTACATCCGAATCGGATTCATCTGCGCTCGATGCTGTGTTATTGACTAAGTGGAATCCGATATCGTCAAAGCGTAACACGTTCGTTGGAAGTTTAACCCCAACGATAGCTTGAATCGCCTGCCATGAAAGCTCCTGGGGGTTGTTCTGCATATTAAATCGCACTACTCTAACCTATAAACGATTTCACTGATTACTACACGAAAACATCATCTGGAAAATTACTTAGGTGATAAATACAATTACCTTTTCTGTGCACGGCCACAAACTGATTTTTTGTAGCTTTTATTTAGATGACACTCCTGATTTCTACATCTAAAAATATTATGCTATGCACTGGCACTCAATAATGGAGTTTTTTGATAGTGATGGGCTTGATGAGACTTGATGAGATGAACGAGTGTCAAGTTTATGTTTTGGAAATTGAATGAAGTATTGAGAAATTA
Source organism: Agriopis marginaria (assembly GCA_932305915.1). Lineage (NCBI taxonomy): Eukaryota > Metazoa > Arthropoda > Insecta > Lepidoptera > Geometridae > Agriopis > Agriopis marginaria. Next base: position 8,608,882 of record OW029926.1, read on the forward strand.
TCGAGTATTTTGATTTCAATTGATAACCCAACGATCTTTTACTTATACTAAGTATATCTCATTGTGATAACCATAATTCTTACCCGTATTTAAAGCCAGGCGAAGAACTGGAACAAAACACAGTGAACTGTACTTAGCCACAACACAGTGTGAGAATAATACACAATTTATAGGCACAGTTGTTGTGTCTTACATATAATATTATATTCCCATTAGATGGCTTTAAATTTTTAGCTTTACAAAGTATAATGAAGAATGTTTACCTACTTACTTTGCGTTCCTGCACGCGTATTACGCGAAAACGCTAGTTGTAACTCTTTGAAATTGAATATTGTTGTGTGCGCCAGTGGTTTTATTGCTATTAAGAACCTATTTAGCTCCTTGAATTTGGGTTCACGTCCATACGTGTTCCCTATTTAACAAGTGACAGGGTAAAATTAGCGATTTTATAATATAAAAAAAAATATATAAATAATAATGTTAATATAATATAAATAATTGCTTGTACGGAAGTTATTAGTAAATATAAATAATATTATCTGATAAATTTTTCACCTCCCTATCAAATTATCAATGATTGATTGATACACAGACAAAAAAAGAACTTACAGATTATAAAAGTTACAAAATTAAGATAATATTATTAGAAAATGTCACTGTCCAGCAGTCAACTCTGATGCCATTTTTTTTATTCTAGCCTCTGTGAGAATTTTGGCGTCGTACTCTTGTACATTTGCCAGTGTCAAGTATTAAAATTATTTATGTAGAGTAAATAAAACAAGTCATTATTTTTGTAAGTGTTCGCGGACATGCTCAAGTGTGCGAAAGTAATCTAGCACGGTGAAACATCTATTAGTCTTGTTACCAAAGCTACCGTACCAAAATAAAACTTGAAAAAAAAACCTCAATTCTTGACCCAATGAACAAGACGTGTGACACCAAAATCCTCTGAGGAGGAAAGAAAAAAAAAGACCGCGCGCTTTTCTATATTTCTTTCTACAATATTTTTTTGATTTTTCCTTCACTTTCCGTCACCCACGATAAGTTTGATGGTCGCTAATTATTCTTTTCTTTCATAGTTATTTCCATTATTATTTTTGCTCATAGAAATAAGAAAATAGTTATATACCAACATCTCACCCAGTGATTTGTCTGCACGATAAAAACTATCATCGTTTCTTGTTTCTGGAAACAATGGACTCCTTAGAAAAGTTACAAAACTTCATCAAATCAAAGAATAACTACAACAATTTTGTAAACAGCTCAGAAATTCCTAGTATATGTAAAACTGAGCCGTGTATCCTTGGTGTAGACGAGGCGGGACGAGGGCCTGTTTTGGGTAAGGTATTTAGAATCTAAACCAAGCATATAATATACACAGTCTAGAACAAACTTGCTTTACAAACATCGTAAGCTCTCGCTTGCTTCTCATCAAAATTTTAATAACAACAAAATCAAAAACTTTCAGGTCCAATGGTGTACGGAATAGCATTCTGCCCTCTAAGCCAAAGTGATATTCTAAAAGCCCTTGGTTGTGCAGATTCTAAAGCGCTAACAGAAGTGAAGAGAGATGAGATATTTTCGAAAATGCTTTCAGAAGAAGCACCTGTTAATAATGTTGGGTGGGCATGTGAAGTCATCTCACCTAATTACATCTCTAATTGCATGTACAAAAGAGCAAAACATTCTTTGAATGAGGTAAGTATTGCTACTGCACCGCAACTGTTGAAATATGTGCTGATTATTGTTAGTTTCTATAAACTAACATAATTTTTTGTACAATAATGATTCACAAATGGACATAACTGGCAAGATACCATGGCAATGATAGAAAAATAGGGTGACCTACGCCCAGCAGTGGGCAATCTAGGGCTCTGATGATGATGAAAAGTAGCCTATGTCACTCTAAAAACTTAGCATGGATAGCTGTAGTTAAACGCCTAGCTTTATCAACCATAAAAAAGGTAATTCTCACCAAAACCATGTCTCGGTATAAAAAAAGCGAGTCCTAAATCACGTGCCGAGAGGAACCAGTTAAAATACCTCTGAAAGCGCTGCCTGGTCATATTCCGTAATTATAGAAATGTATAAGATTTCGATAGCCTGAAACCCTTCAGCTATGAAGTCTATGATCATAGACAGCCTATTGCACACTCATATCCTTAAACAAAACCAACCATCAGAGTCATCATAATCAGCCTTTTAACAGTCCACTGCTGGACTTTTAGCCTACTCCCGAAAGGGATGAACCATCAGAGTGAATTGGTAAAAAAAAAACACTGTCCTGTTCCAGGTGTCAATGAATTCTGCAATAGATCTGATCAAAAGAGTAGCGGAGCAAGGTGCGAACATCACTGAAGTATATGTTGACACTGTAGGCCCTCCTGAGAAGTATCAAGCTAGACTATCTGAGATATTTCCTACCTATAAAATTACTGTAAGTGACTGTGTTATTCTGGAATATTCTTCCACAATGGGTGGACTTTATTTTACTATGTTTCTACTGGGTTATTGGGTAGGGTATTGGTTTTAAGAACCATTCATCTAGGAGCATTGGCACAGAGAGGTCATAGGAACCGTCAAACCCACAGAAAAGTATTTTTTTTTTAAATTAGTACGGCTGTCAAGGCATTTTTGTAAGAAATTTGTTGTAGCCAGTTGCACCCATATAAACGAAATGACAGTCATTCGAAATTAGTTAGCAACTGTGATGCGGACAAAGAACTTCGGATCAAGGTTCTGTCATAATGCCTGGTGACAGATTTTCCTTCTTATTTCCGTTCTATTTACTTCTATTTTCTGTGGTTGTACCCAACACAAATAGTTCACTCGGGTAAAGGGGAATGTTACTCTCACTCTTTTGAGTGACACAGCATGATAACAACCAAAAAATTCAGCAAAGCTATCAAACCCGACTCCATGATGAAGCTTTAGCTTTGATGCTATTGCTCTACTAATTTCTATCCTTTGCTAACGTTTTCCTTTTAAAATTGAAGCACTGTCGCAAAGATCTTTACACTAACTTCTCTTCACCAATGATGCTACTTTTGTCCCAACGTTAGTCCTTGAACTTCAGATATCATGGGATTAACGAATTTTTTCATGCATTTGACTTGTTTTTTTGTCTATAAATGGAAGAAACCTATACTTGTGAATGATCGGAAAAACCATTAATTATGTTGTATGTCATTCTTCTAGACATAGTAACCAAGTTTTGCTGCTTAAATATGACATTACGACTATTTAGACTTAAACACGTGCCAGCAGTGATTCTAATTTATTTTTAACCCTGTTTCAGGTAGCAAAGAAGGCTGATTCCATCTACCCAATTGTGTCAGCAGCCAGTATTGTAGCCAAGGTGACGAGGGACCATGCACTGAAAGTGTGGAGCTTCACAGAAGGCCTTGAAATGGACCATACAGAATTTGGGAGTGGCTATCCTGCAGGTATACATACATTAATGTGCCAAGAAGCTCATCAGCAACGAATCGTTAGTTCAGACTAGCTGCTTAGTCTTGCGCATCGACGTAAAGTTGCTAGTCTATCGGATACATTTCGGAGAGTGTGCATCGGATCTGCACAATTTAATTCTCTGCTGCCCATTTTTATATTTGACTGCCAGAGCAGGCACGTAAAATCGTCACCGCTTTATGGTTAATATTCCGAAAACCCGTATGAAGCGCTTTGATTCCACATTAAATGTGGAACATATACACACACACTCGCGCGGGCACACATACACACACGCGCGCGCGCACACACACATCTTATTCACCTCAACATAAAGTTTACTACACTGCATGCTTATTTTAAAATATAACTAGCGACCCGCCCCGCCCGCCCTGGGCGGGCGGACACACACACGTCTTATTCACCTCAACATAAAGTTTACTACACTGCATGCTTATTTTAAAATATAACCATCAGAGTTAGCGGCCATACAGACATACAGACAGACAGATGCGGAAAGCGACTTCAATTTATACTATGTCGAGATAGAGATGTAGGAAATAAAAAAAAATTATACCTGAAATAATGTACAATTATTGATTATTACATACTTAAATTTGTAAAAATTCTTAATTAATAAAAAAAAAAATTGTATCTGGAAAAAAAATGTTACGTGACCTAATTATGTAATATAATATGTCATTTTTTTTTAGTAATTTTTAAACTTTCGCGATTTGAACAAATGTTTTAAATCTTTATCGGGACTTATCCCGTATTATTTAATATAGGTAAAAAATATGTACCTTTCGCTCAACGTTTCGACCATGTTACAATGGCCGTGGTCACGAGCTGACCACGGCGCATTTATTTATGTTTAATTGTAACTAAAGCTAATAAATTAGTGTTCACGTTCACGTGTTAACGGAGGGCGCTGGTGCCTGTAGCACAGTTTAATTACTAGTACGGGTGCCAGCCAGTTCCACACACAAACAACATTGTAAATTTAAATGTTATCATTATGTCCAGTTTGATTGCTTTTTAACAATATTGTTGCCTTTTAATTTTTGATCAATAAACTATTACTATTTATTGTGCGAACTGCTAGTCTGTGGAATGCGCTGCCTGAATGGGTGTTCCCCGATGGGTACAACAAGTATTTTAAACAAACAAAAAAAATTTTTCTTTCAGATCCACTGACCAAGAAGTTTATTCGCGAGCAGATAGACAACATATTCGGATACCCGCTCCTCGTGAGGTTCAGCTGGTCAACCGCAGAGCTAATGCTTCAAGAAAAAGCCGCCGCTTGCACATTTGAAGAAGTGGACGAAGATGGAACTACTAAGAAACCAAAGAAATCAATAAGTTCTTTCTTCTCAATGCCTGAGGAAGTGCCAAAGAAAAAGCACAAGTTTTTTGAGGAAAGATATCTGAGTACAGGCAATGCTTTTGAGTAATAAATGTAAGTAAATAAACGTTTTTGATTGTAGTATTTTGTTTTGTTCTGATTTGGAGATGTTGAGGAAGGAATGTTTGTTGATTTAGTTACAAAAGTTGTAAAAAAAACATGCATTCATAATGATTCGTGAATAAATAAGAGCTTGTCGAGGCACGCTTATGCCAGGGTTCCGTAGCGAAATCCATATTATTGTGGTGACATTCATAGTTACTCAGATAGACTTTTTTATTATTTATTAGTTGATCCACATCACACATCACATCATCAGCCATTAAATGTCCACTGAACAAGACCTCCCTCTTAGAGAGGGGTGAGAGGGAGAGGGGAGGGGTAATACACATTAGCATTAGTTGATCCGCCGCAACGTTACATATTCTGTGAACATTTCAACTGTCTAACTATTACGGTTCGAAAGATATTGCCGTTAATAGGTAGGACTGACAGACGGACGGACAGACAGACATACTGACATCATAGGTTTAGAAAAAGGGTCCCGTTTTTACCGTTTGGGTACAGAACCCTAAAAAAGTAATAAAGTTTATTATGTCTGGAGTGAAGTGAAGTATTTTGCAGTCTGGTATTTTGTTATTCCTTTAATAATATTACTTGTTCAAGCATTCACTTGTGGAAATTAATTTTTTGTGAAAAAAAAAACGATTCTGCTCATTTTTTTCCTTCTATTTTTCAAAAGACTGATGGCCTTTTCACGCAAACATTACTAAACTTGTACTTGCTTCGTAGGAGTAATTTGGCCATTTAATGTCATTGCATGACTACTCACTAATAAATTGGCTGTCTACGTAGAATACAAACTATTATGCATGTACGTTGAATTGTCTTGAAGGAAGTACTTAGTTTTGAACAATACAGGATTAGCTTGGGATTTAAATGAAGGTTTATGCATGACAAGTATGTGATTCATTAGCAAATGTGGCGTACAGCACTTAGTGAAAATGCACGGTGTAGCATCGCTGATCAGTAGAAATCGCTAACAATTTAAATACGATTTATGCAGTGTCCGTTTGTCTTTCGTTTACCATACAATGTGCATAATATGTAGGTACTTATATTGGAGTATCTCCAAAAATGCCATATTCGAAAGCTGTTACGACATTCTTTTGAGAAATTTAGGTACGAAGCCCGATTCAAAATAATGGATCAATTTGTGTCCTAGTCCGACGAGTTAGTCCTTGTTACGTTTTGTATCTCAAAAGGAGTACATTAAATAGCTCATAACATGAAAATAGCTTATTGTGACCGATTGAAGCGACGATAAAACTTTCACAAACAAATTGCGGTCTATAAAAGATTTCTTTAAGCGATGAAAGGTCCCGAGTTGGGGGCTCATCCAAGAAGGTTACTCGTTGGGCTGTCTAATACACATTAGCATGCGTGCCGTGCGCCCGCGCCTACTTACCATGAGCAATGCGGAACGCGCCGGGTTCACTCTGAGAATTTAATTGTGTTCCATTATCATATTTAGGTTCTTTTACTGTAAGTCAAAAGTGAAAACTGAATGAGAGACCTCGCCGCTTGTCATTCGTCAACGACAATCGATGGCGACAACTTCTGTTTGACGGTAGCATGAAGTTTATCAGTATGGCGTTGAAGCATCTGGTTCTGGTGTTGGGTATAAGCGTTTGTGTCAACGCTATCATGGGCCCAAACAATGGGACTAAAGCGTTGAAAACTGACACGTACCTGGATGCGTACTCCAAATCCCGGATAGATGCGGAGAAGGCGAAGCAAGGGGTCGTGATTGTGACAGCAAAAGACGGAGAGAAGGAAATAACCAACCGCGACGACAGTTACAGCCCTGGATACGACTACACGCCTCCGTTTTCAAGTGGCTCGAGCTTCAGTTCTTCGGGATCATCGAGTTTCTCGGGACCTTCCAACAGTTACTTACCATCGTCGAGTTATTCCCCGTCCGTGAAATTTGAATCGGATATCACCTACGATACGCCACCAAATTCGTACGGACCACCTGCAAAGAGCTATGGCCCGCCTGCACATTCTTACGGACCACCCGCACAAACTTATGGACCTCCTTCGCTGACATACGGCCCCCCTATCCACAAACCGCTACCTATATATGGGCCTCCGAGGCCTACATACGGCGTTCCTTACACCGCTCCCGCGCTTGGTTTCTTCGACAAATTTGCCTTGAAGTTGGACATTTTAACTATCGCGAAACTTCTACTAAAGTTTCTGATATTCAAGAAGCTCGTGACGATGCTGGCAGTAGTGTGTATGTTGTTGGTGATACCGAAACTCATTAATTTCAAGAAAGACGGGGCCAGCCCTAATAATGATGAGGAGGATCGGAAGTTTGAAGACAACAACAGTGAGTGGACATTTTTACCATTTTCTTAGAGCCTAAACGAATAACTTAGGTTTACCATATCTTTTTTTTTGCTTTTGAGTTATATAATTGAGCTAGGGCAAAGGCTTTTAAATTTTTAACCTTCTAAACGACACACAAAGTATGCTACTATAAGCGAAAAAGAGGGTATTGTGTTTTTAACACGTATATTTCCGCGTTTTAGCATTACGTAACTTTCTTGATGGTAAGCGACGATGTGGTTGACGATGGAGCAGCAGACTTAGAAGATCCCATCATCATCATCAGCCAGAAGACGTCAACTGCTGAACATGGGTCTCCCCCTTTAACCTCCACACTTAACGAAAGCCTGCCATCTGCATCCACCGGATGCCCGCGACTCTCACATTGTCGTCGGTCCATCTAGTGGGAGGCCTACTTACGCTGCGTCTTCCGGTTCGTGGCCTCCTCTCAAGAACCTTTTTTCCCCATCGGTTATGGTTCTTCAAGCGATGTGGCCTGCCCATTGCAACTTCAACTTGCTAATTTTAACAGCTAGAAGATCTATTCACTCTGAAAGAAACGTCTAAAAAAACCTAGATTGTGTCTCTCAGGAAACAAGGAAGCTATGTATGTATGTTACCAAATAAAACCATCGCCATCGGTTTTGATAAATTAGGGGTCGATAAATTCGTGTAGCTTCAGGAATGGTCACTGGGGTAGGTGACGTCATCATACATACAAGATGGCAACATGACAAAAAATACACTAGTTCAGTTTTATATTTAGTTTATTGTTTTATTTACCTTTGTTTAGTGCATTTTTGCCACAAATTGAATTTGTCTGTCTATGTCTACATGTAAAATCAGGATTAAGAAAATTGCACCCATTCATTTATGATACGTACTGTGCAAGAATGGAACTCCCTGCCGTCCTCTTTGTTTCCTGAGAACTACAATCTAAGCATCTTCAAGGCTAGAGTGATTAGATTTTTTCTAGAACGTGTTCCATCCTCGGTCGCATCGTCGCTTACCATCAGACAAGTTGGTGGTGAAACGTAGATCTACTATATTGAAAAAAAACATTGTAGAGGTTTTAAAAATAAGTGTGATGTGGTGTGTTTGTACATAATTTTTGTTCAGGTGTCCATTCGCAAATACGGTACGCTAAAAAATCTGGGGTTTATATCTATGAAAGAAAGAAACTTGTGTTGTTGTTGGGTCTTTAAAATTTAGTATTTCATTAAAACGTTCATGGAAAACGGTAAATGAGATGTAGGTAATGTATTTAACTCTATCAAATAATCGTGGTCTCTACCTGTGTGAGGCAATTCAAGTTTGATTGCATTCTAATTATGTGGGGCACGCGATATTCAAGCTATATTTTACTTGATTCACACAAATTTAGAGACAGCAATAATTTACAAAAATACATCGATCCATATGTACTACGTACATTAACTTACTTACATTAACTTCATCTTCTATATCTTCTATGTATATAAAAATTAATCTCTATTTACCTTGGTCACGCCATAACTTGATAACGACTTCACCGATTTCATTCATTTTTTTTTTATGTTTCCTAATACTTACTTTGTAGAATTACGGAAATAAAAATAAAGAAAATTGCGCGCACATTGGAAAATTTCAGAAAACTTAACGGCTATTTTAACTTCGCGCATTTGAAAGTTCTAAGACAGGACAAGACGGGTCGGGTCAGCTAGTTGTAAATAAGTCTAATTTCGTACGCTTTTTTCCATACATATCAAACAGCAAATTAATCAGAGATTGAAAAGATCTTTGACTATTATCAATAGGTTCATCATTATCAGCCAACCCATCGCTATGATGATAACCCACTGCCAGGCATAGGCCTCCCCTTGACGGTGATGGTATATTATCTAACTTTGTTCCCAATCGCCTCTATTCGCATTCTGCTACAGTTTTAAGGCATTATAACATTACTATACTAATATTATAAATACGAAAGTGTTGATTTGTTGGTCGTTTGTTTTGTTGTTGAGCAAAGGTTCGACGTTATTTTTTGCACAGAGATACGTAAACTCGGTCATAGACTCATAGTATAGGGTCATAGTATGTTGGTAGTTATTTGCTCTGATTACTGCAATAACATTGTATAAAGTTTAATGAAAACCACGAATTCTGATCACTTTGGCTAGATTTTTGACTGTAAGACTTCACAGTTTTACTCAGCAGGGATGATATACTTCAGTTTTTTTAAATAAAATGTTTGCGTTTGACCGCCAATTAATTTCGCCTGATATTAGTCGAGTATCAGTCGCAGAATTCACAGTTCCACTAAAATTTTCATACTTTTGTTTGGTGTCGTTTACTTGTAGGTATCTAATCTGATACAAAATAGGTAGGTAGGTATAGGTATACGTGTGGTAAATAATATGAAATATCTCAAATATTTCCGTCCATATCTCACTATTTTATTTACTTCCGAAGACCTTGATCAAGATAGCCGATCCTTCCATTTAGATGTGCAGTAACGCGTATACTTAGTATGTTCTTTAGATAAAAATATTATAGATAAAGGGCTTCGTGATATGTTTTTGCTTAATCATATTTAGCAAACAGTTTAAGATTTGGAGATTTACTGGATTGATGGACGCCAGAGCTTTGGTTTTGTGCGCTGACGTGCTCAGCCGTTTGAAGATTATCGTTTTTTTAGATAACAAGTAATGAAATTACAATAATAACTTTTTATTAGGCACAAAGAAGTCTAACAAATAGACTGATTTATGGTGCAATCTTTGTTAAGTTTCATTTGCCATGGTCTTTGCACTTATGAGAGCCATAATCTTGATGTCAAACGTCGCAACTTTTTGAAGAAACTTTGTCATTGTTACCCAATATGTAATGTGGTAGAAAATAAAATTGTTTTGTTGTACGTTACGCACCGTAAACCATAAACTTCATTTGCGGTTAGAAAAGTTTTCCTTTTATGTTATCTTTTTAATTCGAGGCATGAATTCGAATTCGTAAGGTTACTAAGCTTACCTTCCATAGTGCGTAGGGCTGTGGTTTAGAATATTGCGTAAAATCGAAAGTGTAGAGTAAAAAAACTATTAAAGACGGACACAACGATTTTAAAAGTGTTTCTTGTTGTATTACGGCCTACTTGCTTCTTGCTCTAATATTTAGTTTTTCCCCATAGATATAATTTTAATATTTGTTAACATAATTGTTATTTTTCAGTGGTAGAGTTGACATCAGTGCAACAACTGGTAGAGCGCGCGATCTCGGTGTACGGTCGACAGCAGTCGGACTGCGGCGTGACCTGTCGCGTGCGCAGGGTCATTGAAGACATCTACGAGTTCCAACCGTATTATAGGTAAGGATTCTTCTCTAGTAGAGTTGACATCAATAGTTATAACAGGTGGTAGAGCGCGCGATCTCGTTGTACGGTCGACAGCATTCTGGCTGCGGCGTGACCTGTCGCGTGCGCAGGGTCATTGAAGACATCTACGAGTTCCAACCGTATTATAGGTAAGTATTCTTCTCTAGTAGAGTTGACATCAATAGTTATAACAGGTGGTAGAGCGCGCGATCTCGTTGTACGGTCGACAGCATTCTGGCTGCGGCGTGACCTGTCGCGTGCGCAGGGTCATTGAAGACATCTACGAGTTCCAACCGTATTATAGGTAAGGATTCTTCTCTAGTAGAGTTGACATCAATAGTTATAACAGGTGGTAGAGCGCGCGATCTCGTTGTACGGTCTACAGCATTCTGGCTGCGGCGTGACCTGTCGCGTGCGCAGGGTCATTGAAGACATCTACGAGTTCCAACCGTATTATCCGTATTAACCGTAGGTGAGGATTCTTCTCTAGTAGAGTTGACATCAATAGTTACAACAGCTGGCAGAGCGCGCGATCTCTGTGTACGGTCGACAGCAGTCGGTCTGCGGCGTGACCTGCCGCATGCGCAAGTTCATTGATGACATTTTTACGACTCTAGTAGAGCTGACATCAATTCAATTGGTGGTAGAGCGCGCCATCTCGGTTGGGGCCTAGCTCACTTTATTAACAAAGATATAGGTAATTAGATAACAGATAAATGAAAACAAGTTTTAATTGCAATTGAACACGTTTTGAACAGTCGAAACTGATATATTTTTTACGATGTTTATTTATATCTTTTTTTCATCATTATCATCATCAGCCAGAAGACGTCCACTGCTGAAAATAGGCCTCCCCCTTTAACCTCCACACTGAACGACAGCCTGCCTTTTGCATCCACTGGATGCCAGCTACTCTAACTATGTCGTCGGTCCATCTAGTGGGAGGCCTACCTACGCTACGTCTTCCGGTTCTTTTTAAACTATTAACAATTAGTAATTTTTGAAATTTCGAGATTTTTTTTATTGACAATTATTTTGTAATAAAAATATGTTTTCTACTTCTACTTAATTTTTGAAACATGCATGTAACATATTAGGTGAATAGGTTTCTTCTAGGCAAGCGTGCTCCATCGTAGGTCGCATCATCGCTTAACATCAGGCGAGTTGGCGGCCAAGCGCAAGCCTATCTATAATAAAAAAAAAAAAAAAACCTTTTTAGTTATGAATAAAAATTTGAATCCTAAAGAGCCTTACTGTTTGCTATAACTGAGTATTACTGTTTTGGTTTTAGACTTCTAATGGACTGAACTCTTAACTATTCTTCCTCTTTTTATTTATTGAGGTCTATTTTCTCTTGATTATATTTTCATTGATTTTTCTTCATTTTCAGGGGTTCGTCGTGAAACAAACGGCGGCGGTCCAGGTGCCATTGAATTTAGTCTGAATTTTAGTCAGTTCTAGCTATCGTAATAATTTATTGACTATTTATTTAATTACTAGAAATTAGTCTTGTAAGTGTAGATTATTAGTTTAAAAGCCTAATAATAAATTGTAATTGTTACCAACATTTTGGTTTGCATTTTCGTATCATACTTGTCTTGTCATCTATATGTAAAACCATACAATTGTAGGATGTAGATTAGTTTTATGAAACTTGAAATTAGAGAGAGAGAGAGAGAGAGAGAGAGAGAGAGACAGAGGATGGGCTCTAATCTACCATGCAGGCCCAGTACATGTTCGTGAATGTCAGGACGTCGATTAGATTAGATTAAATTTTTATTGCTTCCATAAAGTACAAGGTTTTTTTTTTTTTTTTTTTTTTTTAACGCTGATAAGGTGGTGAAAACATGAAAATTTACTAAGTACAGAGTTTCATATGGACCCTGTCGGGCACAGCACAGTAGGAGTGAGGAGGACGGTTATATTTATCACAATTTCTCTCGTCTTTGCACTTGTTAAGGTTTATAGACATACATATAAACATGGCTATCGTTTGACAAAATAGTAAGTTCATGACTTGAGTCGAGGAGGCTTCGCGGCGTCCATTCGATCGTGGATAATTAAACTCTTCGGTTTTCGCTAACTTAAAATATTATTATTGTTATTGTGCCCTTAGAAGAACCAGGTGTGGCAGTACAACTTTGAACCCACAACCGCTTTTACGCCGCGACGTCGCCGTCCATACTTCTCGCTGACAATGAGAATCACACGTGAAAAAAGCAAAAAAAATTGATAAGAGCTGATAGTCTTAAAACAGTTAAACAGATTTTCTTGAATAGTAGCTAAGAACACTCTCGATCTAGTCGGCTTTCAAAAGAAAACTAAATCAAAATTGTAGTTGAAGAATTTCACTATTCACCTCCTGGCCCCATCGTCGGATCAGGTCCATGGTACCAACATATTGAATTGTCATCCGAATTACGAGTAAATATACATGCAAAGTTTCAAATCGATACGACAATTAGAAGAAACTTAAAAACGACTTTCAAGATTTGTTTCAATAGTTCATCAGTTACAAGTAAAGTTAATATGGTCTATCAGTCGGTTTCTAAAATAATTATCAATAAAAAAAACCGACTGCACAAAAATAAACGCATTTTCAGTTATTTTGATTTGAAAGCAAAACTACTAACTGATATTGATGAAATTTCAATGGGACCGATCTGAAAGCATATCATTTCTATAAAAAATAAAAAAAACAAATCGGTTCATAAATAACGGAGTTCTGAGTCGTAACAAACATTAAAAAAAATTAGAACCCTCTCTTTTTTGAAGTCTGTTAATAACACCTTTAATAAAAATAAAAATAAACATTTTCTGGTAATAACTGTTCTACTTTTCTGACAATACTGCTAATAGGCGGCTAAGGCCTAAAGCAAAGGAAGCCCAACGATTCTACACACGGTACATGACTCTTCCTTCGTCGCATACAAAGTGACAGCTAGATAGTGATACCTCGCGACATTGTATTGTCTCGGTACAATTAAAGAATTGGGTGACGGATATCGTATGCAAGAGGCGTTACGTTCGTGATGGAAAGTGTGCGAAAGCATGCACTTGATTTATTTTCTCTGGTTTATTCAACGTTTAGCAGACTTGCATGCGAATTCGTTACGTGATTTCCTTTGGTTCGAATCTCGCGAAAGTTTTTTGGCTCGTTCGTTTACGTGTTTTGTGTAAAGCTTAAACAGTTGCGTAACTATATTCTTTCTGTTTTAAATTACTATCTACTGATTTACCCGCAATTTCCTAGATTGTACGGAAAAAGTTTTATGTCCCTCTTGATACCTAAAAATTCCTAGTAAAATTTCGTCAATCATTCAGAAGGGCCTTAAGTAATAAATCGTTGATGTGAATATTTTTAGGTCAGGAAGGAAATTTATTTATGCTAACATTGACAAGGATTTTTTTTACTTTGAACAACAAGTAACTGCTATTTTTTGCCCGACTGCCCAAGAAAGTTTGGCAATGTTTTTCGGGCGTATACGTATGTATTTTTTAATGTTTCAATATTACCTCTTTGTAGCCACGCCGTTCAGGCTTGACTGAGGTGTTGTTGGATTAGAATTCTTTTTATGCCTAAATAGCGGTTATACAGACAGACAGACGCGAAAAGCAACTTGAATTTATACTATGTAGAGATTATAACGTATGTTATTTAACTTTTAAAAACAAACCTAGTTTCGTTGACCCTACTTTAGTTTCGGGGTTATGATGATAACATCACGCATCCACGCAACCTCCTAAACTAGTTAACTTTTTCTAAGAAGTCCATCTGCATTTGTCCGCGGCTTATCCTTATTTCAATTAAATCGTGTAATTATGGATATTTATGGACATTAATTCAAGCCAATTCAAGCAATTGAGACGTCTTGCGAGACGCCTCTCGGATTTGGACTCATGACTTATGACGTGAACTCGGTCATTTACCTCTGAAATAAGAAACAGTAATCAGCTAGCCATTTATAATCATCATCATCATTTCAGCCATAGGACGTCCACTGCTGGACATAGGCCTCTCCCATCGATCTCTAAAAGGGCCGGTTGGAAGCGGCCTGCATCCAGTGTTTCCCTGCGGTCTCTTTTAGGCCGTTGGGTGGACGTCCTACGCTGCGCTTACCGGTCCTTAGTCTCCATTCGGGAACCTTTCGGCCCCATCGGCCATCTGCTCTGCGTGATATGTGCCCTGCCCACTGCCACTTCAACTTGCTAAACCGGTGGGCTATGTCGGTAACTTTCGTTCGTCTACGGATCTCCTCATTTCTGATTCGATCTAGCAAACTAAAGAAACCCCCGAGAATAGCCATCTCCATAGCTCCATTTATAATCACAGAAAATTAAAACAAAAGTTAATTAAAAATGTGACATGAAACTAACCTTGTGTTTAATCATGTGTTGACAGTATTAGCTCATAAGATCGTTATAGATTTGACCCTATTAAAGTTTCATTAGTCGGGTAATGGGCTGGTTAATTTTAGCGTTAGCGGTAATTCGCGTATTAATTGGAGTGTTACCGTTTGTGACAATGACGCAATGATCGGAGGTCAAGCTCTACTGAGCATTCTAAAACAAGCCGTAATTCGTAATAACTTAGGAAAAGTAGAGAAGATATTAAAGTGATTTATACTGGGTCACGCGGAAAGGGTGTACTAAGCCGAAAGGGTTCCAGGGTAGGTACTCATCATTATAAACAATTTTTACTATGGGAACAACTCTGAAATCGCGAAAAATATATCAACTGTTCCATAGAAAACTATCTTTCGACTTCAATTAAATCACTCGACGAAATGTAGGGAACAGCTGATATTTTTATCGCGATTTTAGTCTTGGTCCCATAGTAAAAGTTCTTCATAATGATGGGTTCTGTGAAACCTTTTCTGATTAGTACACCCTTTCCGCGTAAACATCTGGGAGCTCATTCCACATTGCAGGTGTGAGGCAAAAAAGATGGAGTAAAAAGCACAGTATGCGATTGTCTTTTGCGTTTGATGCGGTTTTTGCTACTACAGTAGAGCATGGGGGTTATCACACCGTCAAAACATTTTTTTATTACACATTTTATTTAATTATTTTATTTTATTTTACATTTCGCTCTCTCTTTAAACGAGAGAGCGAGACATAGCTCAATGTGAAATTAATAATTATAAGGATATTTTTGAGGGTGTGGTACGAACACAGAGAATGGCCCCAAAGAACACAATTTTGCAACAGTGTTAAAATTATGGCGGGGTGCGACACGACAATGAACTTGGCGGAAGCACTTGTCACGCCCGCAAGCGTGACATAGAACAATGCCCCTCACTGTCGATAAACTATTAGCTATTCCGAAGCGGCACGAATTTCACACTAAACTGCTGTTAAGAAGTCGAATAAGGGTGAGTTCGACCCACAGAAAAGAGAAGTAAATAGAACGCAAATGAGAAGGAAAATCTGTCGCCAGGTATTATGACAGAATCTTGCTTGAACATTCTCATGTATGTCAACGCATCGAACTCCGCATCCAAAGAACTTGGACCTTACCTTTTTAGGTTACGTCTCAAAGTTCTTTGTCCGCATCACAGCTGCTAACTGATTTCAAATAACTGACGTTTCGTTAATATGGGTGCAACTGGCTACAAAAAAATCTTACAAAAATGCCTTGACAGCCGTTCTAATTTAAACAATTATTTTTTTCTTTTCTGTGGTTCGACCAAACGAGACTAAATTTTATTCATGGAATAAATCGCCAGTTATTCTGCTCTTTTGTGTGATTATATTCTCTTTGTTTTGTATTGTCATTATTATCATTTCATCTCAACGCACGCACTTCGTCAGTAATTATTGTTAAATAAAATATTTAAAATGCAACGCTTAAGAATTTTGATTGAAGATGAAGAAGTGATAGTGACGAGGAAGTTATATCTAGACGTCCATGGTGCATAAATTTTAAACTAGGAAAAAAATTGCAAAACACCGATAAACGAAATTATAAACCAAAGAATTTAATTTAATAGTAAAGATCGTAGTTTTGGTATAAACAATTAATTCGACGTCCGGCGAATGTGGATATTTTGACATTTGCATTTACTTTCCTTCACTATAATACGACAAAAGCGAGTTAATATATTAAGGTGGAACGTTTTACCTATAATTTAAAAAAAAATATGTCCTTTTAGCTAGGCCGGGTAATTATTTTGAAATGACACAGCGTTTGCGACAATAGTTGGGTGTTTTTTACATTATCATGTACAGTCATTTATTAGTAACGCACCATACTACTTACATTTGTCAATAAACCGTTTGAAACAGCAAAAATTTGTTTATTGACAAATGCAATAATGTGCATTAGAGATAAATAACTTTACATGATTTTGTAAACAATAATAATCAATTGTCGCAAACATCATGATACCCGGCCTAGCTACAAGGATAAGAAAACTGTTTGAAATTTGAATTTCCCGCCTATTGTGAAACGTAGCACCTTAACAATAATTACTGACGAAGTGCGTGCGTTGAGTTGAAATGATAATAATGACAATACAAAACAAAGAATATAATCACACAAACGAGCAGAATCATATGGCGCGCTGCCGCCATTAAAATATTCTCGGAATAACTCTATTATTCCACCAAAAATGGTGGTATAGTAATTATTCTCGAATAGGCTTCCTATTCTTAGAATAGGAGATGGTAAAATGTGAAATTGATTTACTCTCGAATAAATGGCGATTTATTCCAAGAATAAAATTTACTCTAGTTTGGTCGAACTCACCCTAAATGGAATGTCACTAAAATGTGCCGTTATTTGAATACATCGCAAAATCTTAATACAACTAGCGAGATCGTCATGTAACGTTGCGGACTGTTTGAATTGATTGTCTTTGTCTCTACACTATAAATATCAAAGATCTGTGTATTGTGTAATATTTCCTCGCAGCTGTACTATGTCGTCAAGTGTAATTAAAATAACTGTTTAATGATTATGTATAAACTTTTCCATACTATGCTTGGTCCATCATTTATTTTATCTGACAGCAACAATAACATTGTTAAAAAGCTGAATTCAAACATTTTCATATCGAGTACCTGCTACAGTTTTACGTTCAAAAACCTAGCGAAAGTGATCAGAATTCGCGGTTTTCATTCGACTTTTTACAATGTTATTGCAGCTGTAAGATAGCCCGTTGGTCCAGTTGGTTGGTCAACTTGCCTTCTGCGCTTGGGGGCTTGGGTTCGATTCCCACCTAGGACAAACATTTCTGTGATGAACATTTGTGTTTGTTCTGGATCTGGATGGTTATATATACATATTTAAGTATGTATTAAAAATATGTATATATGTATTTGTATCAGTCTCTGGCAGCCATATCACAAGCTTTGCTTAGTTCGGGGTCAGATGACCGTGTGTGCAAAAATGTCCCGAATATTTATTTTATCTATACAATATTATAAAGAGGAAACATTTGTATGTATGTTTGTAACGAATTGGCCCAAAAAGTGCTGGACCGATTTTAAACATTCTGTCACCATTAGAATGCATTTTTTTTTTCACTGATAAAGAGGAAATATTTGTATGTATGTTTGTAACGAATTGGCTCAAAAAGTACTGGATCGATTTTAAAAATTCTTTCACTATTTGAATGCTACATTATCACTGATTAATATAAGGTATTTTAATAGGCTATATAACTATACCCGTGCGGAGCCGGGGCGGACCGCTAGTTTTAAATAAAAGCTTTGAACGAATTTAACGTCGGAGGCACGTAAAAAACTGCGTACATTTCTCAGATCGATATTACAGATGTGATGTCATTTACGTTCACCGACAATGGTACCAGGGCCAGTGGCAGTCCCATTGATCCATTGTGGGCTGTGGCGCTGGCAGGATGGGCAGGTACTGGAGTCAAGTGCAGGAGCGCTGGGGTGGAACGCTCGCTAGTCACTGCGGAATCCACGCGTGTGGTCGGCACACGTGTGAGCGTTCTGACGCATCATAACATCGCGGTTGCGACAATAGCTTCAGTGTCGGCTAGCGTCCAGTGTGAGCTAGCCTTTAGTGGAAGCTTGTGGAAACCTTGCGGGAAAGTGAGCTTTTTTGCTGTGAAATTGTGTGAATGAAAGTGAAACAAAGTGAGGAGAGCAAAATTCAAACGATGTTAGTAAGTATTTTTCAAACTAATTATAGAGTACTAGCGACCCGCCCGCCCGGCTTGGCACGGGTGTAATTAACGTGCGAAGCCGGGGCGGGTCGCTAGTTATATATATATAAACCTTCCGTGAAAATGTATCTAACTGATGGTGAAAACAGCATGAAAATCCGTTGCGTGGTTTAGGAGGAGTTAGCGGCCATACAGACATACAGACAGACAGACGCGGAAAGCGACTTTAATTTATACTATGTAGAGATAGAGAAGAGATGAGCACAAGAAAGTACTTGTAGTATATCGTTATTATTAGGTGGCTTGACTTGTATATTTACTGCTTAGTAGAGTTTTAAATAATAGGCTTGCATTTGACGGCTACCACCACGCCGTAACGCCGCGCCGACTTGGAGATACCAAGATTGTAACTATCGGAGAACACCCATTCACGCAGCGCATTTGACAGACTAGCGGTTAGGACAATAAAAGTGGAATCGAAGCGCTTCGTATGGGTTTTAATATCAACTATAAATTGGTGTAGCCTTTTCGTGTCCGCCCTGGCCGTCCAATAGAAAATGAACAGAGGCCTTACGGACAACTGCTATTGCGGCACCTAATCCGCTCAGTTGGAAAATCACGCGAACGTGAACCTTATCGCGCCCAAATACGGTTTGCGGTCGCGTGATTTTCCAAGTGAGCTGATTAGATGCCGCAATAGCAGTTGTCCGTAAGGCTCCTGGAGGGAATTAGATCATGCAGATCTGATGTACACTCTCCGAAATGTATCCAACAAAAAACCGATAGATTAGCAACTTCGCGCCGATTTTCCTTGAAGATCATCCGAAAACTCACTGCGTCCTTTGAGAATGTCATACCTAATACCTATTATACAAGTGCGAAAGTGTGTTTTTTTGTTTATTTCTTTTAAAAGCAGCAACAGAGCAAGGGATTTTTTTCCATGGATCGTTATATAGTTCAAGGGCCGACGAATGATATAGGCTACTTTAAAAGTAAAAAATGTACGATTCTTGTAGGATCACCTACGCGGGTGTACCTATCTGCAGGACGCTGATAGTAGGTAGGTACTTGTATAATATTCGGATGATCTTGTCAAAAAAGATCTTAACTCAGTATTCAATAAACAAGACCAAGAAAACTGCTATCTATTAGTTGATTGAATGAGGCGTTACTTTGTGGAAGTCATTATTCAAAACTGTTTTTCTGACGAATCTTTAGTGTGATTCCGCTTCTTCTTCTTGGCGTTCGTTTCGGTTTTTTTTCTTTTATGTAATGATTATTTTATTTCAAGTTAGGCTAAATTAGCATCACAAATATTAATAGAGTAAAATACTTTATCCCTTGAATTGCGGAATTTTTTAGTTAGATAGCAGTACGACTTAGGTAGAAATCAATCCAGTTCTTATGTAATGAAAATTGTAGCACATAGACGCAAGTACTAAGCTTAGATGCTTTTTACCTGTTTCGTAAACACTTTAATTTAATTTAAAAGTTTCACGAGCTGTGTCCGGAAACGCGTAAAAACAATGGAATTTGAATTCATTGTGTAGTCTAACATAAAGTTTCTAAACACGTAGGACCTATGTCCTACATGCTCACTGGGAGAGAAAATTACGTAACACCGATAACAACTTTATTAGGTTTACCTGACTGAACTTAGATCAGTCACTGAGGTGTTAAGTAAGCTCATATTTTCTGCGATATATCATAGACAAAAGGAATAGTGATATATTCACCTACCCGCAAACTGTAAGAAAATTCAAAAGCGTCCAAAAACGTACAAGTAAACCAAAAATAGACAAAAACTATTCTGCATTTAGTCGAAACATTGTTAGGTATAAAGTTATAAGACTTGCTTTAGTTTGTCAGTCTTTCTAAAATACTAAATTTATATAAGCTAACTTTTTCGTGAATTTTGCACTAGACCCAACTCTATGCACTCTATGCGTTTGTACATCAATATTAAGATCACCATATTTTGGTATTCTAATATTTTCTTCAGTTAACTTCATCAAACCATCAATCTATCGGTCAAGTAGGCGTGTGGTATTTGCGAGGTTAAAAATAAAAGGGATTTTTATCTATAAATCTCATGTTATCTTTTATCAGACGCCCACATACCTATCTGAGGTGTTCTGGCAAACATTGTTTAGTCTGTGTGGTTCTTAACACCTGGATAGTGATGTTTACCAGATACTTCTATATTCGCTTATCTTGGCGCAGTTCGATACGAAATTCATTCATTGTCCGTCTTTTGTCGACCGGAACATACAATTTCATTGTCTATCAGTGACTCTGTGCTAAACTGGACCGCATTCTCTATGAACAAGTCTTTGAACTACGATATGTAAGTAGGTACTTATGGTTTGCTAATATTAGATGCTAGTGGGGCCCTGTCTATCAATCTGAAAGCAAAATTCAGAATAACTAATCTGACTGCGAATAAATCCATCCGTAATACTCTGCGTTACGCATGTTTTTAACTAAAGTAAGTAGGCACTTGCGTATTATCTTTTTCGTGTTTCCTTTATTTTCGAGCCCGTTTATATTCGTAAGTAGGTTTTAATAGGTTTTTGCCGGCTTAGTGTATTTAATAGTAGTGATAGGATGTAGAGGCAGAGGCTGTCTATGTTTGGAAGGACGCCGGTTGCGGTCGTGCGCTGTTAGAAATCGCGGCTGTTACTTCCTCTGAACATTGTACTTTTGTTTCTACTATGATTGTACTTTACGGACTATACCTACACAGCACAGTATATAGGCACCCACTCTGTCCACAATAATAATGTATTAAAAAGATGAAGTCGGCTGAACTCAGAATTCGTATCTTTACGTTTTTGTGGTTATAAGCTAGGCCTATACCTACGCTTTATCATGCATGCCGCATTTTCAAAGACCGTAATGGTTATTTGCAGCACTTTGGCCTCTACCGTGACTGCATTTAAATATAATACATACTATAGACAATAATAACAAAGAACTCAATAAATCTTTTTTTACTTTAACAAAGTAGGCATTCGATGCATTTGTATTGATATCACGCACGACTAGTTTTCCTAATTTCCTTAGCATTAGAAAAACTAATATTGCCTACAAAGCCTGTTCATATTTTGCTAATTTTGCGCGCCTACTCTGATACTCTTTGGTAGGTACCTACTCTGATTATCAATATTACGTACCTTGGTATAATATAAAATCATTTGCCATGGTCCAAGACACAATAGCCACTGTCTATTGAGGCTGGCGCACTAGTTTTTCTTGTTTAGTTTTATGTGTAGATGTTTGCGACAGTTTCGTCCTAATTCACAGACTATTGTAAAAAGCGATCTAAATTTCTCACACTGACTGATGCGGGACAGGACGGAAGATATTTTAATGGAATGCGAGAGTGAAAGAGTTGAACCATGACTGAATGACTGAGTCATCGAAGAACAGTGTGACCAACATTTCCGTAGAGTTTAGTGGGGGAGCCATCATCTTGTTTTCTGAACTGAACTCATAGTCATCCGTCGGGAGTTTTTAGTTTGCTTATTTGGTCACCTCTACCTACTTGTAGACTTAGATGACCTCCCACTACATGGGCCGACGACATCGTTAGAGTCGCGGGCATCCAGTGGATGCAGATGGCAGGCTGTCGTTCAGTGTGGAGGTCTCAGGTATAAGTTCAGCAGTGGACGTCTTATGGCTGATGATGATGATGACTTGTAGACCTTAAATTTTTTGGACGCTTTTCAATTCCCTTGGTACAATTGATTCGGAAGGGGAGGAAACAAGTCAGGTACCTATTTTCACAAAGAATGGCTATTTTGATGGAATTCGATTTTTTTATGCAAAATCAACAAAACAGTTAAAAAACGGAATATGTCAGTAGGTACCTACATTCGTTTGAAAATTATAGGGAAACAAATTTTTACATCTGGGTAAGTAACGGAACAAGTAAATGACATGTTTCTTTGTCTCCTGAAAAATTTGGACACCGTGACTCATTAATTAACTGATTCAGTTACAGATATAAGTAAAAGACAAATGTTTGTGCCGGTCGCAAAGCAATCTGTTTCTTCTACACTATCGTGCGCTATCATCGACCGCACAGGCGAGGTGGCGGTCAAACGCAAGCCTATCTATATAAAAAAATATACAAAATATACATAAAACCCTGTTTTTTCCATAAATTCTTCCTAGTATCTCCAACTAGGCGAAATGATTTTCTTCTAGACATTATTATATAAATACAAGTATGTATGTATAAATTAAATTCGTATAAAACCCTCGATAAAAGAGCTGATAAACTTCAAACGGCTGAACAGATTTTCTTGAACACTCGATTTAAACTAACAAAAAAACTATATCAAAATAGCTCCCAGCTGATTGGGAGCCACCATGCCGCAGACGGACACACAGATAAACAAATTAAACTTATCACACCGATTTTTGCGTCGGGGGCTTAAAAAGTTTGCTCGTGTAGAACAGTCATAATGTAGGTTCGTACTAAGATATGTGGAGATACTGTGAGGTGATCGTACTTGACTCAAAGGGCCCCCACTATAATTATGTGAAGTCTTGGCTGATTAATCTAATCTAATGAACTTCTTTGAGGCTATGTTCTTTTCGAAATAGGTCGCTACGCTGGCCGCTATTTGACTCGCGTCACATAGTTACAAGTATTGGATACTCAAAGTCCAATGTCACAAAACCTTTTTTGTTTTGCACTAGCTTTCACATAGGTAATCATTTTCACACACTTTTCACAAAATTTTTTTAAAAAAAATATTTTTAGCTATTAAATTATTATTTTTTATTTTCTTCTATCGGCATTTCCATAACTATGTGAATCTTGTACGATAGCAATACAACAAAAAACTTTTCATGTTTTGCCGGCTTACAAACGTGTTGCTCAGTTGCCACCTTAAAACCGTGTTAATAACACATCATTATCACTGTTTTGTTTTTGTTACAGCAGCGGGGACAAACGAGTTTACTTGATAACAGATTTAGCTCTCTAAAGGTTTATGGAACGTTGCCAAAGATACAGCCAAAATTATAAATCATACTGATAAGCGAATTACGTCATAATGCCAGAACTGGGGGCTATGATGCGAGCACTGGAGCTCCAGAGGTTGATCGAAGACAAAGTGTCGGAATGGCGGGAGAGGTCAGCACAGGTCGCTGGCGCAACCGTGGCCGACTCTTATCAACAACCACTCAATTTCAAACGTCATATACACAAGCGCAAGAATAGCGCTGAAATAAACAGAATTATCGCAAAGTACTCCAGACCTAACAAGAGAGCGGACGAACCCCACACGACGCGCATCACTCCGGAAAGTCCCCCGATACGACCGGCCCGTGGCACCCCGTCGCGTCCTCCTCGCACAAAGAAACTTTCCAACTCGAAAGTATTCTCCAAAAGTGAAGACAACCTCGCCAGCATGGGCGACTGTGACATGCATCCCGACCCTGACCAAAATAAACCGCGTTTCAATCTGGCCAAGTACAATGCGAAAAGCTGCGAAGATGTGACCGCATTTGTCGACATTCACCACACAAGGAAAAGCAAAAACTTTGAACAGACTAGTATAATGAACGCCAGGACGATTTCTGAAAACCCTCGGCCGCCCCGAGTCAAACTCCACAGCATCTGTGAAGATTTGACAGTTGTGTCCGATTTCAACGACAGTGGTTTGGATTTAAGGAAAAAATCGGACTTTGCTACGTCTACTCCTCTATCGCAAAGGAAGACGTGCCCGTCTGAGAGTTCAGTGTTTGAGAAGTGCAATAATTATTCCAAAAGTGTTAGTGATATGAGAAAGGGTTGGTCTGAGCCGGACATTCTGAGTGTGAGCTCGATTGACTCCGTGGGTACATCAAAGACAATTGACTCTAAGAAGAAGTGGAAACTTGGGTTAAAGCCTCCTTTTCGAAAAGGAGCCTTTGACTGCTTACTGCGATGGCGCGGGAAAAAAGCTAAGCAGGTGGAAGAGGAAACCGAAACAATCAAACGGTGAGTATTTAAGTGACTCACTTTGTCTTTGTTTGCTATCGTAATGATGAACTCCTAATTAGAGCAAGTGAATCAGCTGGTCTCGCGAAAACCTATATTGCATCAAATATTATTGTAAATAATATGAACGTCGTGATCGTGATTGTAATATGGGTATAATAACTGTATATACAGTTACTTCTATCATATTATGTGTATAATTCAAGCATTACAAACACTGTTAATTAACTGATATAAATAATTTGCCTTATGTGATCCCGGAATCTCAAGTATAGCCGCAAACTAATTGGCAAATTCTGATTGAGTATACAAACAAAAATAGAAATGTTTTGATTGGTTATTATCGAACTTTTAAAGTCGCAAATAATAGTGAAGTAGTGTAACAGCGACCCAAAGTGGGTCTTGGCCTTCGATACGAAGAGACGCCACTTCCGGTGTATTGATTAAACAATCAAGATAAGTATTTATAAATACCTAAAAAGTTGGTTCTGTGGTACACGATGCCAAGAATGCTTAGCCACGATGAAAATACCTAGCTATACCTAGGTAAGCTAAAGATAAATTCTTATTGAGTTGGTACGGAAAAAAAGACTAAAATTAAAATCTACTAAAATTAAAAAAAAAAATAAGACTGTCTACATCGTTGATATTTCTTCGATTGAATCTTTGTTATTCCACTGTATAATTCTGTGGTTATCTATAGGTTTTTTTACCGGACTGCTCAAAAAGGTTATTTTTTTTGACGTATCCATATTTGTATGTTTCTCTATCAATCGTTTATCTAGTTTGCACTGTTTGGAACCAGCGTCTTCTCCGCGTTCCGTGTCTTGTTTGTTTGTGCTTTTTAGGGTTCCGTACCCAAAGGGTAAAAACGGGACCCTATTACTAAACCAACGATGTCTGTCTGTCTGTCTGTTCGTTCGTCCATGTGTTCTACCTTTAAATATCTGTATCTTTCGAACCGATAGATAGCCAGTTAAAATTGGGGTTCGTGTTCGTACGATGTTACTGTTATTGTGCGCGCTATAGTGAAAAAACTGGGTGAATCACGGAGGCATTTGTACATAAACGATAATTGTACTAAGGCATATCTCCCCTGTTGTCTGATCTGCGGTGTCGACTTTGGCCTCATTAAACAAGATACTTCAGATTCTAGAGTACCTTTGTTCGTATTTATCATAAAATCATGATGTACACGTGTGCGGGCTGTTTCGTAATTTTGTATCAACCTACAAGAGTTAACTTTTAACGTACATATTTGATAGACATAGTTATCGTTAAGTATCGTAAGTACTTTACTGTGATGTTTATTATAAATAATTGTGCTCCCATCTGTTGAATAAGGGGGGTGCCACGAACGTATTTTCTGAATGAAACTGACAGCCATCAGTAGAAATATTTTAGTTCCATCATATGGCCGACTTTACAGTTATATGGCAGTTATGTTGGTCGGTTTGTAATAAGCGCAATTATTAGGTATTGCAACGTGATGCAAGGTCTCTCGACGATGTGTTATCGCATTTCTATTGTGAATGTTATCAAACGTGATAGTCGGACAGTCGTTCCCTCATTCGCTTAAGATACCTAATCAAACTAATTATAAATGCTAAGGTTTGTATGTTGTAGTAAGTAGGTATGTTGGTCCGCACCGCACTAAACTACATAATAGCTGAACCAAAGATAATATAAAAATTACTTTTAACTTTCGCGCTTTGAACTGAAGTTTTTAAAGTCTATCGGGACTTATCGCGCATTATTTTATTCAGGTAAAAATAGGTATCTTACGTTTGACGTTTCGACCATGTTACAATGGCCGCTGGTCACGAGCTGACTGAAAACAGCAAATGCGTCCGGTGAGGAGAGCGGGTGTTGTGTTATACCTATCACTTGATCTTGAAAAGTCACAGGTTGTCACTACGACACACAACACCTGTATCGGTAGATGTCCTAGTAGGTATCTACACCGCGGATTGTACACTTGGTCACTGGGATTCCACGACGCCTGCGCCCCGGTTGAAATTGCGATTTTATCTAATTTCAACAGCTACATGAACCATTCTTGAAAAATCATCATCATCATCATCATAATTTCAGCCGTAGGACGTCCACTGCTGGACATAGGCCTCCCCCATCGATCTCCAAAAGGGCCGGTTGGAAGCGGCCTGCATCCAGCGTTTCCCTGCGGTCTCTTTTAGGTCGTCTGTCCATCTTGTGGGTGGACGTCCTACGCTGCTCTTACCGGTCCGTGGTCTCCATTCCAGAACCTTTCGGCCCCATCGGCCATCTTTTCTGCGTGATATGTGCCCTGCCCACTGCCATTTCAACTTACTTATACGGTGGGGTATGTCGGTGACTTTCGTTCGTCTACGGATCTCCTCATTTCGGATTCGATCTCGTAGAGAAACCCCGAGCATAGCCCTCTCCTTAGCTCGTTGTGCGACTTTGAGCTCTTGAAAAATAATGATGTTCAATGGAAAGAGCTTCTGGATCATGGAGCTCGATCCAGTGACTGGATCCCACCTCAAGCAAATGTTCTGCAATAGCAGACTTCTGTGTCTGGCAATTTCTGACGGTCGCGATATGTTCTTTGATCCTTTCTGCTATGGTACGCTTCGTTTGAACTATGTAGGAACTACTGCAGCTACAATCAACCTTTTACCTAGACAGGGATGACATCCTTTGGTGTCCTCACATGCCTCGCCTGCACACATAAGGAGGTATACTGTATACCTATCCCCTAAGCTGTCCATCAAGCAAGACAGTGTATACTACTGTATGTGTGTGTGTGTGTGTCTTGATGGAGTCCCTACCTTAGGCATGAAAGCCTGCTGCCGATCGATGTCAATCTTTTTCCTGTGGCATCTGCGTCTTGCCAGCAAGCTCACCATAGCCATTCCTTTTAAGTACCTCCTGAACTTTCCTCTTCTCAGGCCCTATATGTTCAGGGCCACAGAGGGCGTCCGCTTTGTCCAACAAATACCGACTAAGTACTCGCCCATCGGACTCACCCGTAGTTTTCAGTCTGCTCGTGACGTGACCATTACCTTGTCGAGGTAGCTTTTACCCTGGATTACATTTTATCCTTGAAAAGTTCATAGGTTCTGTAGAAAAGCAGATGAAACCACGCGATACTACTAGCAATTAACAAAGGACAATACGAATGTGACGAATTCTTTAATAATAAGGTATGTATCATAAAGTTGATGAAGCTACCGTTAAAATAAATGAAAATGTATTGAATAAATGTATCCATTAAATTAACGATATGAAAGCTCTAATCCCGGGAAATTTTATAGCTTTTTATATCATAAAGATGGTTCAAGTTTCAAGTAAATAATGCAACAGCAGCGATCCAGGGGACAGACTACAAAGTTTTCGGTTACGATGTAGTGAATTTCATGCTTGCGCTTAGTATGCTCAACGATTATTTAATTATTCCAGTAACAGCTAGATGGCGTTGCACGCTACAACATTTTAAAAACAAAAGCATATTACAAATCACATCACACAACCAACATAGCTGAGGTACAAACAATAAATATCTAAAGCAAACCATTAATATCACTAAGCCTAGAAGGCAATACTGTATCAAATACATTATTACACGAAATCTTAGTAGGTAGGGACACAGAATAAAATAATAACAAGGCAGAAGCTTAAATTAAACTATGCGATGTTCGTATGGGGTAGGTGCAAAGGTAGTCTCAGGCTTTGTCCATTATACTCGTAAGCTGCTCGTTTAGATTCTGACTCAGTAACTGGTGACCCTGAGCTCGGGTTGATCACATCCATATTACGTTAGTGGCGTAACCTAATACTATGTAGATTGTTGACTTGATAATAAATCGTTGCTTTGCTTACAGCTCGTTTGTAATGTACCATGACCCTGGCGTAGTCTTAGAGACTTTAGGGTATTTAATGTGCTTTAACAAATGTGTTTTGAATACATTATACCACGCTAAAAAGAAAAATAAATAAAACCCTTAACTGTTAAAGAATACCACGTATAGTAGAGTCGTCTTCCTTTACGTGTCCGTCAATGGCGAACCTTGTGAGAGTATGTGGCTCGAAAACTAAATAAAACTACAGCTTGATGAAACAGATGGAATTTGAACCAGGGATCTTATTCACATATTTCGTAAGGACGCACTTTGATAAATTACGAATAATGACACATTTGTGTGGTACCTAGCAAAAAACGTTATGAAGGAATTTTAGAATATGGGCCCTGGAACACCTGAGATGTTCCAGTAATAACCTTTGAATCCATTGCTTTTAATTAAAAGATAGGTAAACATCACAGAAAAGAGAAGTAACAAAAACCTTTCTGAGGTAAACATAAAAACATATATGATTACAAACTCTTGATAAAGTGCATGCAGTAGAAAAAATTGGAACGATCACCACGTATCCTGTGACTAAAATAAACCCTAATTACCACCCCAATTTTCTTGCCTAGTTTCGTGTTCTTACCGAAAGAGGACAAAAGGTCAGTTGGCAGACCGCTGACCTGATGGGTTGACAGCATGAACGGCATCAGACTTATCGCAGGAAACACGTTGATAAGATTGACCCGAGAATACCGAGACTGAAATCGATGGATGACACAAAAGAGTTGAGGCTTATAGAATCATTGCTATGTTATACGTTTGGTCGATACGTGATGATGATTTCATGCCTTTGTGGCTTGAGGTATGAAATCGACGTTGTAGTTATTGACTTTTTTAGTTGTTTCCTGGTACGTTTCTTTTGTGACGTATAGAAAGGTATTTTGAGATACTCAGATTCCTTTGGGTCATATCATACAAGTTGTTATTACATATTGTGGTTAGTAGTTAGGTTCATTATGTGGACTACATTATGTTTATGCCTAATCTTTGTAAAGCAGGAAACTGCAATATCTCTGTGTTTATCCTGTACCTAGACCTAATTTAAACGAGCAATGTTTGCTTAAGTACCTATGATGCGATACTTGAGTAAACCGTTCTCAAAAACAGCTATGACGATTTCCATAAAATATACGAAGTAGAGAGGTTTTCTTGACAAAAAATATTTCCCTGAATAAGTTCATTTTCTATCTCGGACTCTATCTGTCTTACGGATATCGTTCATCCAGGTAGGTACACTATGTACCAACCGATAGTACAGTATATTGAAACTGATGCTTTTCTAATCACTTAAATTATTATTCAGTCTACTGCCGACTGTGCGATTGATGACCAGCTTTGTTATGTATTTAGAGCTGAACATCTCTTTCAGTTTCATTCGTTTCAGTTCTCTGTTTTGTTTTTATGTAAATGAACAGGTACAACGTAACTTCGTAGTTATATACATTTACAATGTAAAAGAGCACCTTTACTTAATTTCATTATTATAGGTAAACAAAGTTTATTTTGTCGACCGATGTTTCAATCTTCAGTCTACCCGTCTCATCTTGATCAAAGTCTTTCTTATATTCTTAAATTAGCTTTCATCGCGTCTAGCTTCTACTATCTCCATCTCTACTATTATCTTCATCTATAGCTTATTCTTCTTTTACGGTTTTTGATCAGGAAGAAGTTTTTATCCTAACCTGTCCGTTTCCAAGCGGCTTGTCTTAAATTGTCATCAGCTGATTATGATGATTTCATTGGTTGGTTGCTTCATTATTTTTTATGCACATAGGCTTAAAAACATACTTAAACACCGGCCAAGTGCGTTTCGGACTCGTGTTCCGAGGGTTCCGTTTTTGGGTGCATAGCTCTGTTTTATTCAGTTCGGTATCTTTAGCGCGCGCCCGAGTCGTATTTGGCTAGTGTTTATTATTTGATGTTTTACTTATTGTACTATAATCATGCTAAGTTTATAGCTTGTACGCATTGCCGTTTTTACACTAGAGCAAAGACAAAAATACGTTTGTTGTATGGGGTTTGCCCCATATATTTTTTATATCATATCTTAGTTAATCTGCCGTAACATTACATATTGTCTGAAAATGTCAACTGGCTATCTTAATTACGCTTCAAAAGATGCAGTTGTAAAAAGGTAGGACAAACAGACAGCGTCGGCTTCTATAATAGGGTCCCGTTAACACCCGTTGGATGCGGAACCCTAAACATGAACGTTTTTTAATGACTGTACTTATCTGAATCTGATGGAGAAAAATTCCAAGAACTCTTGGAGATATCAGCAGTAGACGATGATGATTCATAGTTCTTTGAGTTGCGAATTGCATACCCACTGAACTTATATTTAAAAAAAACATATTTTTTGTTTACGTTCATGAGTGCATTATCATAACATGGTGTTGATACTCATGCTGTACTGTGTCCAGATACCTATTAGGATTCATGAAAATTTAGATCATCTTCAAGGCTTTTCAGACGAATGCTCTACGCTCTTTCATTGCGATTACATAAGAAAATTGTCTATTGTTTAAAAATGATAATTTTCTGTTATTATATTTACACAGCAACACTGCATCAATGAATTCTAAAGTACCTGTATAATTTAAAACAGACTTTTATTAGCTTCACTGGGATGTGGTGTGGTGGGCGTTGTGCAAGTTAACTGATCTGGTGATGGAGCCAGGAGGTGGATAGTGGAAAACCTCAATGGAATCTGGGATCCTTTAGTCACAAATATGGGCATGTTTTATACTTAGTAAAAAAAAATACTGCATCTAGGTAAGTGTTTCATCTTGGTATTCCCCAAGCGCGGAAGGCAGGTTCTATTGTGCTATTACCAACCAACGGACCAACGGTAACACCATACTTAATATTATAAATGCGAAAAGTTTGTTAGTTTGTTTGTTCCTTTTTCACGCAGCAACAGAGCAATGGATCGATCTGATTTTTTCCATGGGAGTAGTTCAATGGAGAGTGACATATAGGCTAATTTTCATCATCATTACCATTTTTCATCACTACACGGATGAAACCGCGGGGCGCAGCTAGTATATAATATGTAGTTTCTTACCACCTACCTCCTCTCCTCCTACCTCTGGAGTTTCTTTTGAGAAGTGAAGCGACTCACAATGCTTGCATAATTATGATATAGCGGAAATCATTGCTATTTTACACAGCCTAGTTATGACTGAAATCCTCTTGACTGGTACGTAAATACCTAGTAGTAACCTGCCTACGTTTTCAATGCGAAATTCTATTGTTCGAAAACTAGATATATCTCATACATTTTCTTGGTACAGGTAATAAAATCGTTAGCAGTTTGTAGCACACTGTAGGATTAGGAATTCCCGTTCATTTGTAAGCATTTAGCAAGACCTGGTTAAACAAAAGTTCTTGTTAATTTTATTTGCATTTAATTCAAGTTATTCACTTTATGAGTATCATCATCATCATCATCAGCCAGAAGACGTCCACTGCTGAACATAGGCCTCCCCCTTTAACCTCCACACTGAACGACAGCCTGCCTTTTGCATCCACTGGATGCCCGCGACTCTCACAATGTCGTCGGTCCATCTAGTGGGAGGCCTCCCTACGCTGCGTCTTCCGGTTCGTGGTCTCCACTCCAGAACCTTTCTTCCCCATCGGTTATCGGTTCTTCGAGCGATGTGGCCTGCCCATTGCCACTTCAACTTGCAAATTTTAACAGCTATGTCGGTGACTCTGGTTCTTTGGCGAATATCCACGTTTCGGATTTTATCGCGCAAAGAAACTCCGAGCATAGCTCTCTCCATTGCCCGCTGTGTGACTCTGAGTTTTTCCAAAAGGCCAACAGTTAAGGACCACGTCTCAGTACCATATGTCATCACTGGCAACACACACTGGTCAAAGACCTTCGTCTTGAGGCACTGTGGTATCTTCTTGAGTTTTATTGAGTGACTTTATGAGTATGCACAATTATAATTATTAATGTGCAAATACGTAAGTAGGAGGTTCTGTAGGAAAATGAAATTATTTTGTGTCTAAGGTTTATTAATTTGGATCGAATTGATTAATTAAGCACGTGACGCATTTTTTCATCATTATTTACTAGGTACCTTTATTTTGCTAAGTCAGCTATTTACAATAACAAGATGAAGTATCCTAACTAAAAAACAACTAATCTATTAGTAGGAATTGTTCCCAAAATGCTGGCCCCATTACCACGTTGTCTGGCAGGCCAGCATTTTAGTCACGTCTTGCATTGACCAGACGTGACAATAAATTTACAAATTCACTACCTTCCTTTTATACCTATAATAGGTATAGGTTTCTCTTACTACGAAATCTATATATACTTCCTTAATGTAGCTACGTAAAATATGATCGATTCAAACATATTCGGAACTCTTCCTAGAATACCTAGATGTTAATACACCTAAGACAAATACCAAAAGTTTATTTGTATTAGTAGACCATCTTCTGTGCTACATGGCAAGCATAGCTTCGTTCTATTTAGCAGATCATAATAATAATGATTTTAACTTGATTTCTTATAGGACTAGGTAGGAGTAGGTAGGTATATTTTTCAAAGATAAAGTCATTAATATAGGGGCTTTAGTTACGGATAAAGACTTTATTGCTAATTAATGCTAAGTTAGATTTCATCAACAATACACTTAGCAAAAAACGGTTCGCACACACCACTGAGGCAACCTTGTAACTCTAAAAAACTAGAGTAGGTAAGCCCCAAGCAAACAAAGCTTGCTTGCGGCATTTCAGTCAACCAGTGGCTTACACGGCGCGGTGAGCGAAGCCTGAAAATATGCCAAGCATTATCCTGTACAGTTTTCCTCGACTGCCAGTCCAGTGTTATTTTCGGAGCGGTCCGGTGTTGGTGTTTTACTTTTTTTGAACATTGAAGTCGTTAAAAAAAAGTTTTATGAAAATGCCGACACGTCTGCCGGAAGATCCATGGAAATATGTCTATAAGAAGCTTCAAGAAAGTGAAATTGTCAGCAGAAGACAGTAAGATTTTAGTTTTATTTTGTACTAGCTGACCTGACAGACGTTGTCCTGTCTTAGAACTGTCAAACACGCAAAGTTAAAACTGTAAATATTATTTTTTTACACCTTGGGTTACATTATTGGAGTTTTAGTAAGGATCCCTATTTTTTTTTTTAATATAATATAGCCTATGTTACCCGGGGATAGTGTAGCTTCCCAACGGCGAAAGAATTTTTCAAATCGGTTCAGTAGTTTCGGAGCCTATTCAATGCAAACAAACAAACAATCAAATCTTTCCTCTTTATAATATTAGTATAG
Organism: Agriopis marginaria; assembly: GCA_932305915.1. Classification (NCBI taxonomy): domain Eukaryota; kingdom Metazoa; phylum Arthropoda; class Insecta; order Lepidoptera; family Geometridae; genus Agriopis; species Agriopis marginaria. Next base: position 8,642,804 of record OW029926.1, read on the forward strand.
ATTATTATTTCGAAGAAAAGGAAGCCTAAACGTTCAGTGCATCTAACTTATTTGTAGAGTTGGTCAAATGAGAGAAATGAAGACTTTTTAGGGTGGCTATCCGTTTTCTCGTCAAAATGCAATGGTACTCCAGATAATTATGTTGCACTGCACTGTAACCAGCATGATGACATTTAATTGGTAAAAGCGTCCTGCCACCCTGCCTAATTGAATAAGGACAGGAAGTTGTTTGACGACGATGACGTTCGTAATTCCTGAATAGTCAGCTCTAATATCAGAGTTTTTAGCTCAAAGTGCCGTGCAAACACATTAGGCATAAAACAGGCTTCATGTGATTTTCCGTCTTTAGCCGCAATTTGTTACCTCAGAACTCCGTCATTTATGAACCTTAAAATCGTTTTTTTTTTTTTTTAATTGATAATTATTACTTGCATGTAGGCTATAAGTAAGTTTATTGGTATTGCTGAAAGTTTCAAGGCGTTTGTGATAGTCAAAAAGGTGGGAGAAAGACGGAGACATTCGAATCCCAACAGTAATAGTAGGTACTACGGAATCTCTTCTTTTTCTGACCTGGTGTTTTAGTACTTTTACTTTTTATTGTATAAGAAGATGTGATGTGATTTTGTACCATTTTAGTTTTACCGAAATCGAAAACAAGTAGAGATCTTTCATTTTAAAAGTGCACACCCCCTACACCGTATTTTTGTAGTATTTTGTACCTATGCGTAGTTCTATGGTGGAGGGGCGTGCACATAAAATGAAAGATCTCTATTACCTTTGTCTATTAGGAATATCATCTTTTCATCTAATCTGCCGCCGTTATAACGTTGAATGGACTATGTATATAAGTATTACAGTATTAATATAAATAGAATATTATTTATAAATTGAGTGCTGTTTATGTTAGTTACGAGTGCTTATTGGATAATTACAATGCAAATATATCTGTACCTACCTACTTAGATTTATACATGTAAATACGATTAAATGCTAATAACTCAGTAAGTATAAGTCAAAGGGTATCTAATAAAAATTTATAGAATTCACCATTGCGAAACCTAAAAATAGTAGAATTGTTTGTGCTATGACCTAAAGGAGGCATAAATCGGCTTGGCAGTGGCAGGGTTACATTACAAAATAGAATGGCCACTTTTCTATAACAGGCAGGGCTACCTGCAGACGGCAGGGTGAGTTTGACTAAAGACATCAAGCGTGATTTAGACCGGATGCGTTCGCATTCGCCACCGCACCTTACCATATCTCCCATCTCCCTATAGTTTGTCTGATCTGAGGTTCTTACCATTGAAACGACAATGACGTCCGTTCGTGGTTTTGCCTTTTTCGTTTTTCTAAAGAAAAGTAAATCTCTTCTCTATCTCTTCTCTACATAGTATAAATTAAAGTCGCTTTCCGCGTCTGTCAGTCTGTATGGCCGCTAACTCTTCATAAACCACGCAACGGATTTTGATGCGGTTTTCACCATCAGTTACATTTTTACGGAAGGTTTATATATATAACTATAGCGACCCGCCCCGGGTTCGCACGTAAATTACACCCGTGCAAAGCCGGGCGGGCGGGTCGCTAGTAAGTTACAATTTACAATCAACATACTCAAAAAACCTCTTTTTGCATATTCGTTCAGCTGTCTACCAGGGATCAGGGATTGGCTGCCCCGGTGGCGCAGTTGGTAATAAACCTGCCTTCTGCACTTGGGTGTTCAATTCCCACCTAGGGCAAACATTCATATATTATGTGATGAACATTTGTTTGTTTATTTATTTATTTTATTTATTTAACAAAATCCACAGCCCTTTAAAAACTTAACAATAAACTAAGAACTTAACTTACGGCCAATAATGGATTTACATTATATTACTAATCTAATTAATAATATTTGTTCTATATATCTGGGTGTTAATATCTATTTAAATATGTATTTAAAATATATAAGTATGTATTTATATCAGTCTGGCCATTGTACAATGTACAAGGTTTGCTCAGTTTGGATTCAGATGACCGTGCTTGCACCGAATATCCCGAATATTTCATCATCGTCATCACCATTTGAGCCATATGACGTCCACTGCTGGACATAGGCCTCCCCCATCGATCTCCAAAAGGGCCGGTTGGAAGCTGCCTGCATCCAGCGTTTCCCTGCGGTCTCTTTTAGGTCGTCTGTCCATCTTGTTGGTGGACGTCCTACGCTGCGCTTACCCGAATATTTATTAATATTTATTTATAGCAAACGGGCTATAATTGCGCATGTCTGTTTATACGTAGTATAGTATGAAATCTTTATTTTTTTCAAATATCCTTGAACTTGCTTGCCGAATGAACCTTAGATCTTGCGCAATTTGTGAATCGACATTTTGCCAAGTAGGTCAACTCAATACGCGGAGCCCTAGACATACGATACCCACCTAATAATATGGAATAGACTTTGTGGCATGTTTGAAACTTTTATCAGTTTTTAGTACTTATATACTAAAATCCATTTAATAAATAGATGGAAACAAAACATTCTACTTAGTTGTCTGAACAATCTGCATAAATGTAGCGAATAACTTTCTAAGGTAGTTGCATTAAAACTAAAAGATATCTAGTAGGTGTACGTACGTACTGACTTTATTCATGTGTGGAACAGTAACAACTGCAGAAATGCTTGTTTCTGGGGTTTGAGAGTTTGTAAGTGTAGCAACTACCTACCTATGCTCGATCCAAACTATCTGACAGCTACAATAACATTGTAAAAGCTGAATTAAATAAACCGGCTGAGTGTGATTCGGGCTCGTGCACTGAGGGTTCCGTACCTACCACCACAAAATACAATAATTATCAATTTAAAAAAACCGACTCCAAAATCAGTTAAATATGGCATTTTGATTGGGTGAAATGATAAGGTCGACGTTCGAATGATAAGATCGTCCAAGTAAAGAAATTACCAATAATAACTTGGTAACTAACAGAAGTTTGTCACAGACTCGCACTTAGCCATTATTTATTATTTGTTGTTATACTTTAGAGTCTGTACATACTATAATCATGCCAAGTTTGACGCTTGTACGTATTACCGTTTTTACATTAGAGCTAATAAAAAAATACGTAAAAAAATACGTTTGTTTCTTAGGTTTGTTTTAAAGGGGCCCCCTTTCGTTTTTACTTTTTGACTTTTTATAATTTTTTAGTTAATCCGCCGTAACATTACATACTCTGTGAAAATTTCAACTGCTATCTATTACGGTTCGAAAGATACAGCCGTTTAAAGGTAGGACGAACAGATAGACAGACGGTCTTACATACAGACAGACCTACAACGTTGGCTCAGTAATAGGGTCCTGCTTTTACCCTTTGGGTACGGAACCTTAAAAAATAATATTTTACTGAAGCACATTGAAGTAAGCACGTCCTATTATTATATATAACTGGCGACCCGCCCGCCCGGCTTCGCACGGGTGTAATTTACGTGCGAAGCCGGAGCCGGTCGCTAGTTATACTTACATATAAACCTTTCTCTTGAATCGCTCTATCTATTAAAAAAAACCGCTTCAAAATCCTTTGCGTAGTTTTAAAGATTTAAGCATACATAGGGACGGACAGACAGCGACAGCGACTTTGTTTTATACTATGTAGTGATGATAGTGATTATTGGGTAGCAGGTGCAGGTTTCGAAAACCTAGCGAAAGTGACCAGAGTTCGATGTTTTTATTCGGCTTTTTAAAATTTTATTGCAGCTGTCAGAGCAAATAAATGCTTAGACCGAGTTTAGGTGCCAATATTTTTTGTCAATTCAAGTGAGCTAACCCGTTCTCCTACATAGAAAACAACTTCGGTCATGCCTTGTTGATTCTTTGGATTGCTTGTCTGACTGATACATATCAGCTCCCACACCAAACTATATAATAATTATCTCGCTTTCTCTAATCAACTTAGGTAGATAAGGACAGCCTGTATACAAAGCGGGGTGGTACCGAGTCACCGCTGGTGATGTCACGCTGCAAAACGTTTGGCGTGTAAAGCCTCTTTGTTTTTGCGATAGGAGTGAGGGATTTACTTTACAAGGCGTTTCATAATAATCGGTTGACACGAAATGCTGGCTGTACCACCATGCCAAAGTACGTTTTTTGATGGCCTTGAAATTAATACGAATATGATTGTAAGAATTATATACGTAGATCGTAGACTGGTAGATATAGGTACTTTCCTAGATTCATGGGAGCCGTTACATGTGTAGTGACCATTATCATTGATCAAAGATGACCTAGAACGTATTTCGGTTTGCCCTTCTACTGTCGGCACATAACAGAACGAACCAAAACGGCCAATCAATTTCGTAAACAAATCGTCGTTTTCTGAAAGAAGTAGGTAGCCGTACCTACCCCTTCAGGAAAAGGACGATTTATGTTCGGGCGTAATTTGTAGGGTGTTGTGGGCTAGAATACACAATGTTTGATTAGCCTGCACATCATTGTCATCATTAATGTCTACTGCTGAACAAAGACCTCCCTCTTAGAGAGGGTTGTTGCCATATACCCCATGCTTGGTAGGCAGTTTGGGATCGCAGTACTTTCACCTTGTACTAATTGAATTTTCTCTGAAAAGTGCTGTAAATTATTTTCGGCACCGGGTCTGCTTATTTATCACTGTCCAAATGTTTGCAGAGTGATTAAGTGCCATTACAAAAGCACGTGCTCTGCTGCATATCGTTTAGTTTGTTCAGAGCCGACGGTTCGCGTGCGTGGTTAGAACACTGCTCCCGCCACCTTCCATCAGCCTTGGATTACGTCAGCCTGCTTCGCCGCTAGTCGCAGACCCAAAACAAACGCACCGAGACGTGTTTGCGATAAAAATTATAAGTTCGCGTCGCCAAATCTGCATAAATACACGTCTCTTTCGTTGTCGCATTATTGAAAAGCCGGTCTGCATGTGTCAGTGACCCTAACGGAGCGATTTCAGATCTTGAAATGTTCGATTGCGCTCACAGCTTCTCAGTGAATAACGTTATTTCCGTCCCCACATAAGCCATTCAACTTCAATCTCAAGACGGTATGTTTACGTCATTGGCCAACACGGAATATGACTTCTTTCCAGTGATTCATTGTGCATACTGATGACTGTCGGGTATCTGCATCGTGTTTTAAACAGATGGCATCGGTTAGACGTGTAACGTGTTGATTCAGAACAGTCTTCTCCGGAATAATAAAGATATAGGTACATAGCCTATTGTGAACTTATTCGATAAGAAGTGTATAAGACTGTGCAGTGAAAATGGATGAAGAATCAATGTGGAAAGGTTTTTACGACAAATTACAACAACAGAAGTCTGTAGATGAACAGATTCATGATACCAGGTAGGAAGTGTTGAAAATATTCCGTAGGTAATGTATAACTTTTTATAGACCGGTAAAAATGTAAAAGTAGAGTAGTAGTAGGTACTTTGCTAATATGTTCGCGTAACATAACATATACGTAAGCTTGAAATATTAGGCATGCTAACTGTAGCCCTATGTACCTAATTGGTAAAATTGGTTCCAATTCCAACCACCACTCATTTATTTGGGTTCATTACCATGAACCCAACACCACCACCATCCACCATCATTACCATGGGTTGGGATTTTTGAATTTTATAAATGTATTCTAACAATGTGTAATAATGGATGCAAATCTGGCTAATAAACATTTTCATTTCATTACCGCTTCAGCTAGTATATTTTTTTCTTTACTAGGTCGGTTTTTTTAAATTACCTATTATACTTAGTGGGGACAGATCACCACACCAGCCCGCTCTGGCACTGGTCGGACATCGACATGACATCGCTCGACAGGAAAGCAGCCTCAGAAAACAGGATGAAACGCCTGTTATAGGATCGGAAAAGATGGCGCGCTAAAGATCAGATCTAGTGGGTGGAAAATGTTTGATGCTAATGATGATGATACTTAGTTCATCACAACGGCCTATTTTGTAGCAGTTTTGAAAGTTTTGGGCCCTTTTTTGATCTTTTGCTGACAAAACGATCGGACCCCTAGCAACATGTTTTCAAATTGACGGTAGGTTTCGATTAGATTGTTTCGTAGACCGAATCAAATATCATACAAAAATACATAGTTATTAAGTATTGCAGCGCTTACAAAACTAAGTGAAACTATTCTACGTATATCCTACTATAAAAAATATTATATTAAATACGCAATGAATTTGTACGTAGTATAGTAGTACCTATATTACATTTTAACGTTTGTCAAAGCATTACATATCAATGTAAATACGTCAACATCGCATATCATACGCATTCGACCAAAGACATACCGGTAAGTAGCTAGTGTACACTTGCACACATATTTTTCTTTTACTCAATAAATAAATGTGTAATAATCAAGTTTATATAAAAAAATACCGCTTTCTTGATCAAAGGGTATAAAACGACCTTAAACCTTGGTCTTGCTATGTTTAGATGGTGATGCTAATTGCTACCTCTCTCTACCCTCCATATTTTATTTATATTCACTTTGGTTTAAATTTAAAATAAAAACGCTGTTTGTGACTCAAAGAAAAAATTCAGTGCTTTGATTTGATGCTTGATGAGCTTGACATATTTGTCAATGCTGTAGGCGCTGCAGGGCAAGGACTTTTTATACCTCTATAATACAAAGTCCTTGCTGCAGAGTGCAGGCAGTGCAGTATTATCTTTGAGAAAGGAAGAAGAACTATGGCGCTGACTGGCTGCCTGCAGTGCACTGCTTACTTTTTTCCCGCCCATTACTGGGCAGGCTAAAGTCATTACGGCTATACCGCCTGGTGTAACGTATTTTACAGCAAACCTTAGGGTATGCCCCAGTAAAGTATTTGATTGGGTTTTTGTTTGAAGTTTTGGAAACAACATGAAAATACACGTTTCACCTCATTATATCAGCCCAGTATGTCCACGCTGGAGAACATTAACGAACATAATTTAATAGTCACGTGATATTCATATAATTGACGGCCAGTAGTGCAAGTACCGTTCTTTATCGATCGCCAAATTCGATAAAATGCCATAGAAATTGACTGGTGGCTCAGTTGGTAGTGAACCTATCTTCTGTGCTTGGGGGCGTGGGTTCGATTCCCATCTAGGACAAACATTTGTGTGATGAACATTTGTGTTTGTTCTATGTCTGGGTGTTAATATCTATTTAAGTATGTATTTAAAAATATATATGTACGTATATCAGTTTCTGGCAGCCATATTACAAGCTTTGCTTAGTTTGGGGTCAGATGACCGTGTGTGCAAAAATGTCCCAGATATTTATGTCCCAGATATATAAAGAATCGATCATAGCCAGTACTGAACAAATGGCATTTTATCGAATTTAACGATATCAACTGTCAAAATTGATGATCGATAAAGAACGGTACTTGCACTGCAGTTATACTGAATCTATGCACTACAGTATTGTACGACATGGAATGTCTTTCATTCACTCATTCATTCAATATGTGCGCAGCTCTTGTCGGTGGAGTAACTTCCAGGGTTGACGGCCTTCTGCCAGCGTTTTCACCTCCCTAAACGATATTACATTTGCCTTTTCGTAGAATAAATAATGCCTCAAATTTTGGCCTCAATTTGGTCTTAGCTCTAATAAAGACTGTTTTGGCAAAATTGCGGCAACACCGCAGAAGACACGAATAAAATTGGAAGACTTACGACCACGTAAAATCAGCAAGAACCACAGGCAAGGACTTTGTAATAAGGTATACAACTCTGTGATGTCCATGAAAAAAAAACGTAAAATCAGTGAGTTATAACCCTAGCTCACTGCGTAGAATGGAGCGCAAAATATCAACATACGTCAACGTCAAAATTACAAACGTCAATGTCATGAACAGATGTTGAATGAGAGAGTGAGATAAAAATTTGATAAAAGCTGAGCCAATGGAGAACTTTATTTAATTAATTAAATATACGCTGGTTGAGGCTCGAGCTGTGCCTTCTTTTATTTGAGGAATATATCAGTTTACATAAAACAAACAATCATAGTCAAGCTGTTCGTGTTGAGTTGATTTAATTGCCGTGTAACGTTATTTGGAGTGTGTGCCTTATCAGTTAAGGTTATAACATCGTAATCTACCGAGATACGTTCGATTTGCAAAATGGATATATTACGAGTTGGAGCAGTTCGACATATAGGATTCTACAACCAGTGCAGAAGAATGCATCTACTTAAGGAGCAAGCGTACATCGCCGGTGGATGGGTAAAAGCGGGAAGCTCTGCCTCTTTTCCCGTGCTTAATCCAGCCAACGACAACGTCATTGCAGAGGTACCGGACATGGATGCTAGCGACGCGAAAATCGCACTCACTGCTGCCTCAGACGCTTTCAAAACTTGGAAGGACACCACCGCCAAAGAGCGCGCCAACATACTGCGAAAATGGTTCGATCTTTGTCAGCAAAACACCGACAATCTTGCTGAGATCATCACAGCCGAATCGGGAAAACCCCTGATGGAAGCTAAAGGAGAAGTTGGATATGGCAATTCATTTTTGGAGTGGTTCGCTGATTCTGCCCGTCACATTAATGGTGAGATAGTTCCGAGTCCATGGCCGAACAAGCAGATTTTAGTAACCCGCCACCCCATCGGAGTTGTCTCAGTCATCACTCCCTGGAACTTCCCATTTGCAATGATCACTCGCAAGGTTGGAGCATTGATGGCAGCCGGTTGCACTTGTGTCATAAAGCCTTCTGAAGATACACCTCTCTCAGCACTGGCCGCTGTAGAGTTGGCCGAACAAGCAGGAGTTCCTAAAGGAGTTATTAACGTCATCACAAGTAGCAGAAAAAATGCACCTGCAGTGGGTAAAGTTCTGTGTGAAGATGATGCTGTGGGGATCATATCGTTCACTGGCTCCACCCATGTTGGAAAAATGTTGTATGGGATGGCAGCTAAAGGGATAAAAAGAGTTGCCTTGGAGCTCGGAGGAAATGCTCCATTTATAGTTTTTCCTAGTGCTGATATAGAACATGCACTCGACCAAGCCATGTTGGCCAAATTTAGGAATAATGGACAAGCCTGTATTGGAGCAAACAGATTTTTACTACATGAAGATATACATGACAAGTTTGTGAATGGTTTCAAGGAACGAATTGCCCAGAAATGTATTCTTGGACCAGGAACGCAGAAGGGCGTCACATGTGGCCCTCTCGTTAACTTGACGCAGGCAAATAAAGTCTCGGACATTGTCAATGATGCTGTCTCCAAAGGTGCTAAAGCTGTTATTGGAGGGAAATTCAACACTAGCCTAGGAGACAAGTACTATGAATCAACACTGCTGGTCAATATGAATCGAGATATGAGATTGTACTCCGAAGAAGTATTCGGGCCAGTAGCAGCGTGTTTCAAGTTCAAAACAGAAGAAGAGGCTCTGAAAATCTCAAATGAAACCAGGAGTGGCCTTGCTTCATATGTGTTTACGAAAGAACTAGGTCAGGCATTTAGAATGTCTAGGCAGTTGGAGTTTGGCATGGTTGCTATAAATGATGGCATTATATCTGCAGCGGAACCACCGTTTGGAGGAATTAAAGAATCTGGTATTGGCCGAGAAGGCAGTTTACATGGAGCTGAGGAATACACCGATCTCAAATACACTCTGATGTCTGGCTTAGATAAATGAAGCGATACATTTTTCACAAACAATTTGTAAATCATTTAACTGAAGCCATAATCGATTTGTAAGCATTTAGTAGTTGTAAGTGCATTTAAAACAGTGGTAAATGTTCCCACTGTTTATTTTAATCTTTTCGATGCATAGATTATTTTAAGGTGTAGATATAAGAAATACATGTGTCATGATCTTGCCTGATATTGTAAGTAATGTAGAATCAATGTGCGATTTTGCTAATCATTCCAGTCTTCCAATGCATTGTGATCTTAATTATAATATTAGAAAGAACAAAACAAGAAAGTAATTTACAAAACTGTTAACTTAATAATACATAATTATTGCACAATATTACACCCATTGTACATAGTTAGGTACCTAATTTATTCTGTTGTTTATACATTGTTTATTTTAATAAAGCTGTTATATTGAACTACTATTAACCACTGTATTACATAAGAGTCCAGTACAGTCCGGAAATATTATCAGCTGTTCATATTAAACTGTTGTATTAAACAGTCCAGTCTAGTCCAGAAACATTATCTTTTGTTTTGGGATGATAGGTTGATAGGGCGGGGCCCATAGATATTTATCAAGTTAGAAGCCTCAAGCAGAACAAATTACATGTCGCGAGAGTAATTTAATGATACTTTAACTTCATTTGCTGAGCCAACTGCTTTCGAAAGGTTTTTACAGTTAACTGTTGCAATTTGTCATTTTTGTAATGACGTCTGATATGCAAATGTCAAGACTACTGGGATCGAACTAAATTAAGTTGCAGCACTGATCCAATTTGAAACAGGAAACAGAGACGCAAAGTAGGTGAACTCGTGGCATCTAACCCAATACTAATCTAACGGGCCAGAGCATGGGTAATTTTCAGACAAACATACTACGTAACTTTTCATTAATATCTTGTCCGATTTTGATAAAACTTGGATAGTAAATTTTATTTGGCATCATAAATGCTATTATGATTTATTTTTTTCAAAAAGTCAAGAAGATAAATATTGTTTTTCCTGTTAAAAACATGTGAGTTGTCTTAAGAATTGATATTGCTATTTTATTATGTACCAAGTTTATTTTCAAATCGAACAAGTAATTATTAAAAAAAAAAAAAAAACGTTTGATATCGGATTACAGCTCGTATTATGTACCAAGTTTCTTTTCAAATCGAACAAGTAATTATTAAAAAAAAAAAACGTTTGATATCGGAGCTGACAGCTGTACAATGATATCCTAGGTGCAGGTGATCAAAGGATACTTAAATAACAATTTATCCTTAATTTAACCTTATGGTCAACCTGGTGATTATATTCCCAGGTGATCAAAGTGGAATAGACTCGAATATATCCGTCTTCTAACTGAAAACCAGTATACATTTCGCTTAATTTTGGAAACTTCGACAAACTAATTTGCGAATTGCAACAAATGTACACTCCCCTTGTCCATAGTTTAAAATATCTTTGACTATGCATAATTGCGATAAATGGTAGGTATTCACATTTATTTTTCTACCAAATTTTGTAATTCCAACAGTTGAATAACCAAGATTTTTTCTCCAACAGAGTACAAGAAGTCGACAATGGATTTTTCGAGAAATTCGGGTCGATACTAAAGCAGGCATCTCTAAAGGCGGCTTTAGAAGAATCTACGCCGTTAGCGCCGTTGAAGGAGATTGAAGAGCAGGATAATGAGCAAAAAGTGGAGGGTGACCTTCAGGCAGAAAGCAGCAGCGTGACCAAAGACTCCGATAGCGGAACCGAGACCCTTCTGGATACGGACTCTGAGCCAGAGGACAACGAGAAGGGTGTAGATCGTTACATAGAAGCCGTCGGATGGAATGTGAGTGTTTTATTACCATTTTTATCATGCATTTTACGATTGGGGAATTACGACAGGTTTACGTCACACCTTAGATTTTTGCGTTTATGGGCGCTAAACTCAGCTCGATTTTATCTCCCAAATTAAACGATAAACCTAAATTTGTTCTATCAAGTAACTGAGTAGCAATACATTTTAGGATGCCATAATTCGTCTTATTTTTGAATAGTAGCGAAAGGCCTGAGTGGCGTACTGTACTCTAATGTCTTAGATTTCTACCCAATAGTGGTCTGGGCTGATGATATAATAGCCTCAAATGGTTCAAGCGGATAAGCAATGAAGGGAACGGTAAATATTTCATCGCGTTCAATTGAATCCGACCTATCTATCGTCATGAACCAATCAGTAGGGCCCGTGGGCAGCAAACGTACCATTGTTGTATTTTTAGGAAGTTCTAAACTCGATCTAGCTTGTTGCCGTTTGAACTAGACATTGCGCTAAACCTATTTTGAGGAAAGTAGGTCGGGAGCGAATATGAATCCGTAGAGACGTTGCGGCGACATAACTTGAAACAACTTTCATGGGCACTATTCCAAGAGAACGAGAACAGGAACATGATAATTATTTAGCGTTATGGGGTATTTACACGGTACGATTTCCGTCGCACGGCCAAAATCGACCACGTAAATAGCATTTATAAACGCCAGGAATTAAAATTATGTACTTAAAATACACGCGATAAAATCCGTTAAATAGAATTATTTAATTTTAATTTAATGGTTTGTGGTGTGGTAGAAGTTGTGACAAAGATTAAGAAAGGGATGCATAGATGGTGCGGAGATATAGAGAGGACGGATGAAAGAAGATTAGACGAAAAAAATATATGTGGCGAGCGCGAACTTGAACAAGCCGCTAAGGGTAGGCGAACATATCACAACCAAATCGAAGAGCTGCTGAGAAAAGGCCTCGTCAAAAGTACCCGTAGGCCGTAACCCACAAGCTTGTATGAAAACACTCATGAAAGTAGAAGAAACGAAAGATGTGTGTCAGGATCGTAGCAAGTGAAGAGATGTGGTCTCTGCCTACCCCGACGGGAAAGAGGTGTGACATTATGTATGTAGTGGTAGTTTGGCTCCGTTCGCACGGCCAACTGAGGGAGTTTTGACGGTTTACTGGCGCAATTTGGAATTTCTTGTATAGACTTGTGTTCTTGTCTGACACGCTACTGCGAAGACGTCGAAGATCGAACTGTATTATACGGCGTGCTAGTTGGAACACCAGACATCCAAAGTAGGCGAACTCACGATATTTATCCTGGTAAAGGTGTCTGCGCCAGTACGTGGAAGACTTACTCTGCTAACAACATGACCAACAACATGACCCAGTGTCAGTGTAAATGGAATGGCTATATGAGGCGATTTGCGAAGCAACTAACCGCACGGCGAAAATCGACTCGTGTAAATAGGACTCATTATACACGTATGAAACGTATCTACGGGGTGGTTATTATTCTCATTACGTATGTGGTCATACGAAACGGACAAAGGATTCCTTAGCAGAGTCAGTGGCACAATTATTCAATGCTTCGTCGTATGACGTTGCATAGATGTTTGGTGGCAGGCGCAATGCAGAGACCCGTTGTTAGTATTCTGTGGCACTTTGCCAGTAACTCTTTTACTTTTCTCCGGACACTTTGTCAACTTCCTCGTCAAGGTCATTCTGAATGGCCGTTGCCTAGAGAATTTGTTGTTGTCCAAAGTCATTCCCCTTAGGTAAAAATGGAAACTAGAAGCTCTATTCTACGAATGTTTTATGTTTAACTATCGTGATTACGATTAGTGATAAGTCTACTTAACAAGAAGATTATTAAAAGAAAAACAAAATACCCGACTGCAAAATGTCTGGGTATGAATACGAATCAAACGCCACATCAAAATTGGACAAGCTGTTTAGGCTAAAGGAGGTAATATAGAAACAAAAAATAACGTATTCACATACGCAGACGGGTAAATAGGCAAAAAATAAAATAAAAAAGGCATTGGAGGCAGTTACAATTAGGTGCTACATTAACTTTTCTGTGGTGTTAAATGAGATGATATTGTACAGGCTTCTCAATTATTCAATTCAATCCTAATGTGAGCGAATCGAGTACATGAAATAGATAATCTAGATTACCCATTACCTACGCAGTTGGAGTGTAAGTGCTTTATCCAAACTAGACTAGACATTCGCTGCTTTAACTGTTTCAATCATATATTATGTGCAGTAGTACAAAGATAATTCAAAAACTTGAGGACCAGGTAGGTACTTTTTTACATGACTATAAATAGAGGGAGGTTCGCAATTTGACCCGTATTTTTTTATGCAACAGAGTGACGAGACGAGCATGTCGCTCGCCTGATGGTAAGCTTGCCGATAACAGTTCTCGTACCGTCATGTGCCACCCAGAATTTTGAACTTCAATAACTCACCCTGCGTGGAAATGCACTGCGCTCGTCATACTGAGATCGATGTTAGGTAATAATCTCTTTATGCCCACTAATTTAACTTCTTTTATAACAACACCCTTATCAGCTCTCTTGCATGATAATTGTTGAGTGGCTGAGTGGCTCCACATAATGTTATGAGAATTGTAAGATATCGATTAAGTGGCTGATGGAGTGTGTAGCTTCGCAAATAGGCTATAGCATATCAAAGTAGCTTCCGTTTCTGGCGAACATAAACGCACGTGGTTAATAAAATAAATAAAACATTCAACACGCGCCAGTTGCTTTGGTTTACTGAAAAACCTTGGCTTTACATAGTTCCGTGCTAAACCACTTAAAATTATAATAAACAGTTGCTAAATACAGAGTTTAGTGAAGAGCCGGTTGCGTGCGAGCTTCCGTTGATAGTTTTGATTGGAAATGAAGGTAAAGAGATCATAATTAGCCAATCTCTTCCTGTCTCCAGACATAAACAAACGTTGAAAGAAAGCATAGTGCACTCTGCATTTTCACCATCAATAAAAGCTAGTTTTGTAATAGGAAAAACAAACATGACCTACTGCCGACACGATCCCGCTTCGAGTGCTTTTATTTTTTATGGACCTTTATATGCCTGCCTGCGAATAAAACTTGCATTAATGTACTGCTTTATTGCCATTCTGTCGATTCAAGATGGATTTATATGTAAGTTATCTATTAGGAGAGAAATTAAAAGTGTAATAAAACGTCGATTTCTGACATAGATTTAGTTAGATGGATCACTTCATAAATATGTTTCAAAACATCCATAACTATTATTTTTACCATTGATAAGAGGAAGTCTGCGCGAGGCTTGCCTCGTAAAGTTTAAGCATCTAAGCTTCGCCAGGAAGTGGCTGAATAGCATTCTAAAAACGGCTGTGAAGACGTCTGAGGTGTGTGAAAAATATTTTGGACAATCCTTTTTTTATTTAGTTGAGTTAGCGTTCGTCTTCGTTGGCGGCGCTTTGCAAAAATAGAATTTGGCGGCAGTGGCGGTTCATTCCCGAGTCCCGGCCGGACTCGTCAGTGCACCGGTTGCTCCCACCACATACATTTCAGTTTCAGCATTCGCTCCCCAATCCCTTTCTGCGGAAACCATTCTGTGATCGAGTTCGGTTCGAGTCATGGGATAGAGCGCAGCCTTCGTTCTGTTCAGTGCAAGTGTTGTTTTCCTGAAGAATTCTTGTTTGTGTTGTGTCAATAGCCAATGAAAATGAATGGGACAGCGACTCTTCGGACTAAGTTCAGGGGTGTGAAGAAGGAACTGTTAGAAAGGCAAACGAGTATGCTGATACAATCCATGACCGTGCGTATTGTGAATGAATGTTACGTTATTTTGAGATGAATAGTTTTTCCTCTGTGTCAAGGTTCTTTAGTTAATTATACCGTGAGAATAGTTTAAGAACTTGATGGCCATTTATTTTGATTTAACTGTTACTTTTTAAGATATTTCTTTCTACTCTGCTGGTTTAGAATTAGGTTTGACAGTTTTAGTAATTACTTATACCAAGTAGTTTTTAGTTGTTTATAATTTATGTTTACACAAAAAAAAAAAAAAAACTGAGAGTATCTTAAGTATAACGATATCTTAAGAGGCGTCTTTGTTAAGCATCGTATTGTCCTCAGGACCATGTTCTCGTTTGAAATAGAAGCTTATACCTATCTTTAAAAGGAGAGACCTTTTTTTTTTTAAAGATTTACCTAGTTCAACTTCTACTCTTAGTTGGTGTCTCCCGTGAAGAATGAAGATTATTCAACTCCGCCAATGTCACGTAGATAGACTGTCTAACGCAAGGTTTTTGTACGGGTTTGTACTGCAGGCAGGTGGATTCAGATCAGGTAGATTGGATCTAGAGGGTTTTTTAGTATAAAATCTGATACTTATTGGTATTTTTGTTGAATCATATTTCGCAAACGGTATGTACATACACCTCAACAACAAAAATATGCACCAACCCTAAATTTCACTTTTAACTTGAGGGAGGAGTGCAGGCAATTTTTCATACCCACTGGCCACTTTCTTTGAGGTTTTCTTAGATTCTTTCTGGAATCTAAGAAAACCTCATCTATAAAAATAGATTGAGGCTGTATTTACAAGAACATATCGACAGAATACCTCTCTTTTTGCAGAGCGCGATCGGGTAACAAAGTAACGAAACTAGTTCAGTGACAAATTGACAACGACTCCATGATACCAAAGCGCCGGTCAAGTTTGTTTTGTTGTGGGCACAACAAATCGAACTTGTTATTAATAATTATGCAACATGATTATCAAAGGGAAAACCTCAGATTTAATTCGTCTTTTTTGCTGTCATTAAATCTTTAGTTTGTGGGACTTTACCAGCATATAAGTTATTAAAATGAATCATACATTTTACAATACCACGCTAGGTTCAGGTTCTCATGGTTTTGCGGGATTCTTAATTGGCCACATTCAGTTTCTATTTGTCCGAAGACGAGCTCGTGTGTCCGTAACCAACGACCCGCTTAATTCAAAACACTGGTGTTGCTAGCTTTCGATCAGATCAATAAGCTTCCCACGGTAACCCGGCAGCTTAGGGAGGGTCGATGGTGCTCGGGTGTAAACTCCTCTTTTCATGACAACAACATTCGGTCGCGTGCTGGGTCGTGCTGTTCCGGTGGTACCCACCGTCAATCGATGATTCATTTTTGGGTAGGTAGTTTCAACTGCACTGCAGAGCGAAATAGTTGAAAGTCGGTTCGCTCTGCTAGTTTATGAAATTGAGATATTATTATGATTCCTCGGTTTGTACACTTATATTTCTGGTTTTAAACGTCCTTGCTTCTAGCTTTGTTTTTATTTCTTGCTTGAACTTACGTTGATATGGTTTCTAGTTTATGATGACCGAATATCTTATTGAATAAAATCAGCAGTTTCTAAAGAGTGATTTATCATCGTAATTGCGTCATCGCAGAAGACAAGTTTTTTAATAAGTCTAACAAAGATGTTGAATGACCTGCCTCAAATGACGCGCGTGACGAGCATTTGTATCTCAAGATCGTTTTACTTAAGTAGCATTAGTCATCAAATTACCATAAAACGTGGTGATAAAATGTGAAGTAAGTGCTTCAATTGTTTATGGTGTCTTTACCTCCTTGGTTGCAGATCGATGAACTTTACCTGGAGGTACTGTATGAGATATTGCACAATGTTGGGGGATGTGACGTAGGGTGCGAGGTGGGACAGCTGGTGATGCTGTCCTACGTCCAGGAAGCCTTCAAGATAGCGAATGAGAAGCACACGCAACTGCTGACCATGGCTGAGGCTAAGGAGCCTCCGGAATTAATGCTGAACGTGGAAGTAGTGGAGGCTAAAGACCTAGTGCCTAAGGATCCCAACGGATTGAGCGACCCGTTCGTCACAATATACATGATGTCTAACTCGACGCATAGATACAACTCCTCGGTGAAACAGGCGACGCTTAATCCTATTTGGGAGGAGCACTTCTCTTTGTGAGTACAAACTATAAATTAAAGCCTTATCCACAAACTCTCGATATACTAAACTATGTGCTTACTGCTCTTTGACGAAAAGTGTAATACGATGAATCGAGACAAATCATACTTTTAGGTAAAATGGAATTCAAGTCCTTATATTATAACTCGAATTTTTTTAATAATTTTCATAATCTGGGTGTCTTCAAGTCGAGAGTGAATAAGTTTCTTCTAGGCAGGCGTGCTCCATCGTGGGCCGCATCATCGCTTAACATCAGGCGAGTTTGCGGTCAAGCGCAAGCCTATTTATAAAAATTCAAAAAAGGATAGGACGACGTCTGTTAGGTAAGCTAGTTGAAAATAACACACAGCTTTAGAATTCCTTCACCTAGAGTAGGCAGAGGTCTTCTAAGCTAAACTGCGCGCCTACAAGACGTTAGATGCCAAATATTAAACAGGAGGAATGAAAAAAAAAACTGCGCTCCCCTCAATAAATAGGTATGCAATTTTACGGAATGGAGGCGTTTTGACGCCAATGTGGGATAAAATCATGTTGCGTCATTGTATTATTTCCCATAACTAGTATATTTTCGAAAGTATAGTAATATTTACATATTTTTTTATTTTTTTTTATTAAGGAACAGTAAACAGCCATATTATAAAATGTACAATAATGTGGATAGATTAATAAACTTAATAATAATACAGCCAACAGCACTATTCACAGATTACTTACAGAATTATATAAATTTACCGCTAGGAGGAGCTAACTTGCAAAAAATTATGTTACATATTTTTATTCATATACATTTTTTTTTTGTAAGGTATGGTCGTGTAGTCATAAAATGTGCAGTAAATAAGTACTTTATCTTACGTTAGTTCTCTATGGTTCAGCGCGTGTGGCAATATAACAGTGCTGTACTGTTTACCTAAGCATCCATAATTTGCCTTTACGATGCTTGCATAATGTGAAATGCCGTCCTTGATCTTGAATTTTCGAAAGACGCATAGACGCTTATAAATTACATAACGAGAATTCATTCAAATTATTTTTCTGGTGTTATCTAGCATGCGTTGGCGGAAAGTTATTATTTTGATAAGGCCTTTGAAGGTATATGTGTTTCTTATATTGATGTTGGGTCGTACCGTCCTACGACATTTATTCTACAACCCGCTGTGTCACCAGCTTTATTTTAGTTTTCACGTGTTACCCTACCAGAGGTAACATGGACAGGATTTCTGGAGCCAAACTTAAAAATCACGTTTTTTTATTCCTCCTAAAAGATTTTGGCGTCGCACATCTTGTGTATTTTCTACCGTCAAGTAGGTATTTTATTAACTTAAAAAATATATAATATCGTCAAAAAAGTCACAGTCAAATTCAAGCAAAGTAAGTCACGGTCAAGTCATGCGCCTCAGTAAAGTGGTACTTTACGCTGGCGCCAAAATTTAATTAGAGTTATTGATTTATTTTGACACTTTCCCGCGCAAAAAAGTGTCAAAGAATCTACTGACAAATTTACGCGCGGGAATTAATTAACATTTGGTTAAAAATAATGTAACATATTAAATAATAAATAAATATCAATTAAAAGTATGCCTATGTCACTCTCCGGCCCTTGAATTATACCTATGTAAAAATCAGGTCGATACATTGCTCTGTTGCTGCGTGAAAGATGATCAAACAAACCAACAAACAAACACACTTTCGCATTTATAATATTAGTATGATTTAAGATTAAGTATGAGTATTAAGTATAAGTAAGATAAGATTAAGAATAAGTAAGTATGATTAGAAAACTTATTTCCACCCAAAGTCTAGCCGTGTTCGAAAAGACATATTTTCTGGTGAGAGATGAAAATGCGTCATCTCTGCGGCTTTACTAGCAAATAAAAATCCGTATCTGGTGCTTAACCCGCAGGCTATCGATATCTTCGAGAAGCCAACGCATCCTTTTCAGAGTATTTATAAACAGTACAAAAAAAAGGAAACTGTTAATTTGCGAATAGCGAGAGACCGGGGAGAGTGGCATAAACAAAGGGAGGCCTATGCCCAGCAGTGGGTCACTCAGGGCTGATGATGATGTTAATATTGTGATAGTACATATTTATTGTCGTCTAGGAATCCGTCTACACTATCAAATCAAAATTTATTTAGAAGTACAATTTTTTTAGATTATCATGGAATATTTTTGTGGTAGGTTTAATCTATACTATCTATACTAATATTATAAAGAGAAAAGATTTGATGGTTCGTTTGTTTGTTTGCATTAAATAGGCTCCAAAACTACTGAACCGATTTGAAAAATTCTTTCACTGTTAGCAACACAATCCCCCGGGTGACATAGGCTATATTATATAAAAAAAAAAAAAAATACGGACTAAAACCCAATAATGTAACCCAAGGTGTAAAAAATAAAACTTACACCCGTGCGAAGCTAGTAATCTATATTTGTGTGCATAACTGCGTACTAAGTTGTATCATGAGAGATAGTCATGTCTTGGCGATGTCAGTCGAATATTGGCTGAGCCATATGTCAGACACCTACCACCAGACAACCAGAGCCAGAGGCTCGATTTTTGAATCGCTCGTAAGATATTTTGCACGAAAATAACATGCGTAATGACTGATTTTCGACCGAAATTCCAAACAAAACTAACATTTTTGAAATAATTATATCACTCGCTAACGTAACATGCGGTTCGAGCCATTCGAATTTTAATATCTTTCATTTTGCATAATATGTTCGTGCGTAATCATACGAGTGATTCAAAAATTGAGCCCCAGAAGCCATGGAATTGGACTGTTAGGGTGCGCTACTGTGGAGGCAGCCGAGCCAGCCACTTTCATGAAATCTCATTCAGTCGCTGGGTCAATCCTGAACGTCGTGATATGGTAGTCTTCCATTTATAATGGGAATGTTAGCTCTTTCCAATATTCTTAATTCTCTAAATGTATGGCAAACTACGTAAATATTTTTGTTCATTTTATTTAATAAAATGAACAAAAACATCACACTTATCATCACTTAACATCAGGCTTTCATCGCTTAACATCAGGCGAGATGGCGGTCAAACGCAAGCCTGATATTTATATTTAAAAAAACTTAGTTTAGCCATACATTAGTGAATTAAGAATTATATTAAATTAAAAACAATAACCTTCCATTTGGCCCAGCTGATTTTAGCTTTCTGTTTTTTACTGTTTAGTATAAAATAGATGCATAGAACAAATGTCAATGTTACCTATAAACAAGCAATAAGGACCAAACTTACTTAGAAATGAAAGAACATCGTGTGAAAATAATAGTAAACAATATTAATAGGTATTTTATTTCCAGAACAATGCCGGCGAGTTTTCACGAAGACTCATTATGTCTGGAAGTATGGTAAGTCCCCATTTATATAATCATATTCTATTTATGTCTGCGCTGTCGTCTACAGCTTTTAAGATAGTCTGTAAAAGACCTATTATTATAAACAAAATTATATTTTTGTAGTAAATATATTAATGGAACTTCCCCAAGTTATAAATGAACATAATCTACACACATACTATGTATTTAGATTGCAGTATCTATAGTGAATTTGATAAATCAAAAGTAGTTGTAATATTTTTCTCAGAGAAAGAAAAAAATACCGTGTTACTACTTCTAGTAAGGCTGGTAGTAACATGGTTAACGAAGGAATATTACAATACAATAGAATTGATCTGACAACTTGTACCTACTACCAGTACTAATGGCCTTAGTTTAGTCCATTGAACTAATCATTGGTTTTGCGTTTATGTAATGGGTTATAATTAATCGAGCGAATAAAAATAACTTGACAACAGAAAATGAGAGAATGTAATACTACTTGGGCGGTATTTAATAATTTTTGCGAAGTTTAATAAACTGTTGACTAATATTGATTACTTAGTTTAAAAGTTAAAAAATAAAGTACTATAAATTACCGATGATGCAAATTCAAAATTTATGTGGCCGACTGGAATTACTGAGTGGGCGAAAGTAATATCAAAAGAGTACCTATTGAATATCAGGCCAGATACGAATTCTTAGAGTAAGCGTTCATGGCATTTTTTTTATAATAACGCAAAATCCTCTCTCCCGACCTCTTTATCAGGGCATATTTGAATTCTGTCAGTTGGGTTACCTCGATTAGGATATAACGCAGCATGCTTAAAATTAAATATATGCAAAAAAATGTGAGCCATTTTCAATATTCGCCTACAGTCTTTCGCCCACTTAGAATTTCAATAAGTCATATTCAGTATTTTTGACACCATAAATTTTGTAAAACACTGTTTTAAACTATCATGGTTCTCATTCCACAACCTTACCACGGTAAATATCCCGTTAATAATCATATATTCATAAATTTTAATTTATCATTTAAATACTACCCACTTATTACAAAAGGTTATAACTGTATATTTCTTCCAGGGATTTCGACCCAGCAGAGACGGTAAAAGAGAAAATGACCAAAATATTTGAAGTCAAAGGTGTAAAAGGCCTGAGAAAGCTGATGAAGGAAATCGCCATCACGGCATCGACTGGAAAGCATGATAATGAACAGATAGGCACTGCCATTATACCACTTAAGGTAAGAGGAATAGCAAGGTTAAATTTAACAATGTGTTTAGCATGCTATTTGTTCAATGTGAATAATAATTATGTGATTTCATACCACATAAACAGCAAAATTTCCTTATTAGCCTATGTGTATTCAAGTTGTTAAACGCTAAGTTTAAAATGACACCTGATGTAAACAACAGTTGTAGGTAAATTTATACACTTTACGTACATTAAAGTTTCATTGAATTACAAATATAACTGTAATAAAGTCAATATTCGGAAGCAACATATCTGCTGCAAAAATACTAGGCGCAGCGATCTCGCTCGCGCATTTGATGTTTTTTTTTAAGAAATAAAATTGCTGTCTACTTTTGAAATATGTGCTTCAGCCACTTTACGACGTTCAAATTAAAAAAAAAATAATTACGTCTGTCCCATCCATCAGTCCTATCTTTTAACGGCTGTATCTTTTGAATCGTATTAGATAGCAAGTTAGTAATTTTCACAGAATATGTAATGTTATGTTATGGCGGAACTACTAAGAAATAATAATAAAATAAAACAGTAAAAACGAAATCTCTATACAGCAATCGTTTTTTAGTGGAAGAAATAGACAGTTGACATGTTGCCATCGCTCTAAATCGGTAAAGGAAAACATAAGGAAATATGTATGTCAAAGTACCTCAAAAGTACAAAGACATATGTCATTCACCTACTTGCACTGGTGTATGACCTATCCTCTCTGTGAGACAAGGCCTGTAGTGGAAGGTTCCCAGCAGTGGGAACATCATCATCATCATCAGCCAAAAGCAGTCCACTGTTGAACATAGGCCTCCCCCTTTAACCTCCACACTGAACGACAGCCTGCCTTTTGCATCCACTGGATGCCCGCGACTCTCACAATGTCGTCGGTCCATCTATTGGGAGGCCTCCCTACGCTGCGTCTTGTGGGAACATGATAGGCTCATAATGACTTTTTTATTTTCACAGTCAATCCCAGCCGGAGGTATGACGATGTGGTTTAGCCTGAGTAAGAAGAACAAGGTTCGGCGGCAGGGTGTAGTGAAAGTGCGGCTTAACTTCTCTTCAGAGAAAAACTCTCAAGTCGCTGCGCAGGAGCACCGCCATCTGCTGCGGATATTATTGTTGCATGAACTAGAAAGTTCCAAGGTATGACGACACACCGGCAAAAATTCATTAACACTATACTGATGAATCTACAGGATGGTGGCTTTATACAAAGACAAGTTAGTTATATAAAATAAAATAAGTTATATTTACCAACAACAATATGGTAACTACAACTTTTTTGCTTTTACATAACTTTGTACTATTTTCGATTAACTACACGAGGTTCTTCATTGGCAACGTATGTCCTTGGTTTTACCAGTATCCATAGGCGATGTTGATCGCTTATCATAAAGCGGCTCGTTAGCTTGTTTGCCACTTTGGCATAAAAATAATATAATCACAGTACCAGCACTGCATACCACATCCTCAGCAGTGGCGTAGCCAGGTAACCAAAGGCCCTGGTTCAATAAAGATTTGAGGCCCTATCTGAACTGGTTAGGTTTTATTATCAAATAATTGAATACTTTAAAGGTGCTTAGCTACTTATTAAGTACATGTATGAAGATAGGAGAAATTTTCGCAAGTTCTGTTTGAGGTTTACTGGTCAGAGTTCGAGGGTCCCCTGAGCTTGAGGGCCCCAGTGCACTGCACCACCTAGCCTTCCGATAGCTAGGCTAGCTAGCCACTGATCCTCAGCAATAAGTCGTTAACAATTGGATGGCAACCTATGAATGTTGTCTTTACAAAATCGATAAATGACTGTATAGTATCACATAAAATACCAGCTCATATCGACACGCCCTTACATAAATAAGCCTACAAAACCATCACCTGTATTTAACTTCTATTAACAACGTAACTGATTAACTGCAAGCATTATATGATGCTTTAGTATACTTTTTACAACCTTAATTCGTTTTTATCTTATGTCCACATCTAATTTTGTAAAGCTATTTATAAATGTGACATGATAATTGTTATTGCATACAATAACAATGGCACTTTCAATAATAAACGTGTGTGCCATCCGCATAACTAAGTAGTATCTAACTATATAGAACTTGCATAATTGGTTAATTAGTCAACAAGGTAGCCTTGTTGACTAATTAACCAACTGACTTATATTAACACAAAATGTAAATAATAAAACCAGAGCAATAGGACTTTTTTAAATTACTTTAAACTATGAAAACTGAGAAAGGGCCGCCGAGAAGTTATAATTAGCTAGTAATAAGTAGTCATAGTCAAGGTATTTTATTAATAACAAATTACAGTTACATGTTATGGAGAAATAAAATAATAAATTCGTCATAATAAATAATTTCTAAGTACATTCATAGTAACAATATGCTCACAATAAAATTATTACAATAATATTAAAATAAATATTTAAAGAAACAGTGTTTTTAACTGATTACAAAAAGTTCTCGAATCGACGCTTTTTTTATGTACGAGTATGACCTAGCATGACTCTTTACAGAGCAGTCCGATTTCGATGATTCTTTTTTATAGAGGTAGAATTTGAAAAACCAAGTCCGGTAAGGTTCTCATGCTCCTACCGTCGGCATCGCCGATAAATTGCATCAGCAAAAGTGAAGTTTGAGCGCTCGAATTGACTCATTATCAAATTTGCCAAAATCTAGGATTCAAATGGCCCATGGAGACAAAGTCGCAGGCTACAGCTAATATTCTCATATTAGGTAACCTTAGTATTTGCGGCTTGTAATCTCACCTCGATACTGCATTTTGACCTAATTTTGAATAGATCTGCATCGCAATGTGTTATTTATCGACAGATTTATGCTTCCTTCTGCAATTTGAGACGATAACACATTGCGCAGACATGCACGCGCGCACCTACGTGCAATTCACCTCCTGTTCTGTCATTTCTATATTTGAGTATTATTGATTCAATATAGTACAGGTAAACTATTCAAAGTGATTAGTAAGACCATACAATACATAAAAATGGGCTTTCCAAAGTGACCAGGAGTGGTTTTATCCTGTATGAAATTCCTGTTCCAGAACTATTTTGAGGGACATGACCACCGGTGTGCTATTATGTCTTCTGTGCCACCGGCGCAAACAAACCTTGACTAAGCGCTTGATTATACTCGTTTGTTGCCCGCGCTACTTGAGTCACACCAATATCAAAACGCGTCACATCATGTGTGGAGAGCCGAATTGTGTTATCTCTTTAGCCTGGTGGTGGTGTGGTGGCTACAAGGGTATTTCGTCATTGGACGACGCCATATCAATTCGACTGTCAGTATCTTTCGTGCGAACTGACAGTAGAATCAATATCACGTCGCGTCATGAGTATGAGCGTTCTAAGAAGTTGTGGTAAGCCCTCGGGCTTTCAATAACATAAAAATAAGTACTCTTCTTTAAAATAGCTTATAATTGCCTAAAGGTGGCGCCCTATTGGTGGAGCGGCAACTACAGCGCGCCAGCCGAGGCAATCCTAACCCAGCACGCGGCCCAAAGTGGGCTCGGGCAGCAAGACAACACCCTGGCACAGTGGTCCGTATTCTGCGCGGTCACACCCGACCACCCGCTCAGCTTTGGTCTCTTCAACATTCTTCTGGATAAGATCTCCAAACCGGTCAAATCTGGTTAGTAACTAAAAAATAACTCCACAGAGCATAATTACCCGACCCGGCACCCGGGTATGTCCTAAAACTGCGACCAGAACCACCGGAGGATGGGCAGCAGCGTCCTATTAGTACACGGTGAACGTAATTCGATCCCCAAGCCGCCTGCCAAGCGTGTAGATTAAGGCAACACCCCTCTAAAAGGGGGAGGCATTTGTTCAGCAGTGGACGTTTCCTGACTGATGATGTGTATGATGCGATCATAATTATTATGTTTTCTACCAAACCTGTCACCTGTCTATCCAATTTTTATAAGATAACTACCCTGATGCATGCAAAAGGTTAAGTGAAAACTCACCAGTATCCAAGCACTGGACCAGAGGAAGGTACTGGACCACTCAAGCTCTTTCAGGACAGCTAGCTGTTGTACCTTCACGACAAGGTGGGCGACAATTTTGTTGTCTCATCAGGCTCCTTTGTGTCGAAAGTTACAACGCCACTTCCAAACCCCTTAGGCTCTTATTTACATACAGTTGATACATATTATGTCATATTCTACGTTACGCGGAAAGGGTGTAATAAGCCGAAAGGGGTCCGTTATACTCATCAATATGATATTTTTTAACTATGGGAACAACCCTGAAATTGCGAAAAACATATCAGCTGTTCCATGCATTTTGATGAGTGCCAATGACCGTTTTCTATGGAACAGCTGATATTTTTTAGCGATTACAGAGTTGCTAGTATTATTATTAGTAGTAGTATTGCCCTAGTAACACGGTCATCATTGTCCCATGGCTCAACAACAAGTTATATAAGTTTTTCTCTCCAGGTCTTATTAGCGAAGAGGACGTCAAGCTTTTCTGGGACGGTGCGAAGAAACTCTTACCCACCTGCTACAGCCATATTAGGAAGTTGAGAAAAAAGACTGCCGGTGATAAGACTGTCATGAAAACTCTACGTGAAGTACTGAAAATACTATTAAAATTATCCGAATTGGACGTACCAGAAACCATAGATTTATTCCCCACAAATCTATACGGTTGGCTAAGAGATGACAAAGAGAAGCTAACAATACACGAAGTGCTACATCAGGCGGTATTACAAGGTGCCTCTGATTGGTTCGTCCATATTTTGGATAATAATGAATGTAAAGACAAGGCGGAAGAATCAAGGTTGCAGCATTTGATTATAGTCATACAGTTGGTGCGTTCGGATTTGCAGAGAGCTATCGAATATTATGAAAGAGTCTTCGTTGAGTGAGTATTTTTTCTAATCGAATTGTGTATTTTCTTTAGCACTTAAAATAAACCGGCCAAGTGCGAGTCGGGCTCGCGCACTGAGGGTTCCGTACCACCATAAAATACAATAACGAAATTACCAGTTATAACTTGGTACTGAACAGAAACTTGTCACCGACTCGCACTTGCCCATTATTTATGTGGGCGTGTACTATAATCATACCAATTTTGCGTTAAACTTGGTGTGATTACAGTACAAACTCTAAAGTATAACAACAATCAATCAATAAAGGCAAAGTGTGAGTCAGTGTTAAATTTTAGTTCATTACCAAGTTATAACTGGCAATTCTTTACCTGGATGACCTCTTTATCATTTCACCGGATCGAAGTGCCATATATATGTTACTAATTTTGAAGTCGGTTTTTTAATTGATAATTATTGTATTTTATGGTGGTACGAAACCCTCAGTGCGCAAGCCCGATTCGCACTGGGCCGGTTTATCTTTTACTAGCTGCGCCCCGCGGTTTCACCCGCATAGTGATGAAAAATGGTGATGATGATGATGAAAAGTAGCCTATGTCACTCTCTGGCTCTTGAACTATACCCATGCAAAAAATCAGGTCGATCCATTGTTCCGTTGCAGCGTGAAAGAGAAACAAACATCTATACATCCATACATAAAAACTTTCGCGTTTATAATATTAGTAGGATTAGTAAGATAAATAACCCATATAACATATTGTTGACTTGTATCGTCTTGTACTATATATTATTATGTAGAGTTAACACTTAACAGTGACATTGGCTGATGATGATTCAAATAATGATGACGCCCTGAATAGCCGGCACTAATGAAGGAAAAGACTTGAATGACAACAAGCTTATTACAAGTCTGCTAGATCATGGCCAGATTATTACTCTTATTTTTTTTACAAGCAATTACAACCTGTTTTTATAATAGGTATTGTGTTGGTCATTTTGTCATATCATCAAATCTTGATGGATTTTTGGCGCCAACGTGGAAAAGACTTGTTACCTCATTATATTATTTTTGTAAACTTTGTGTAATTATGGTGGGTTGTTATCTTTAAGTGTTCGTGAAAGTGCTCGAGTGATGTCTTTTCGTGTTGCTCCCAAAACTCTGTAGAAGCTTCTTGTAATGCTTCCACTACTTTACTAGGGCATGACTTTGATTTGACTGTAACTTACTTTGCTTGACTCTGACTTAATTTGCTTGGCTCCGACTTACTTTGCTCGAACTCTGACTATGACTTGTTTGACGATATCCAATAAAACTTGAAAATACATTCGAGTTCGACTAAAGGCATCAATCCTGATTTAGGCCATATGTGTTCCCACTCGCCGCGCAATTTCACCATATCTTCTTTGTTTGTCTGATCTGAGGTTTCAATGGCGTAATTCTCAAAAATCTAAAATATATATCAACATTTTTCCAGCGTCATGAGCTTCCCCTACCCGAAGACACTATACGGCCTTTACGAGAGCAAGATAGCTTCCCTTGTCGAAGCAGAAGTGAAGGAAGTGTGCAAGAGTCTAAAGCGACTTAACTACAACGCTGGTTCAACAAACAGCGTGCATTTAGCCGGCGGAATCAACGGAGAAACCGGCCTCGGCACTCCAACGGTGACGGACGAACCTCTCACGATGGGGACCAAGCTGTTTGAGCTGTACCTCACGCTGCAGAGATTTTTGATGTAAGTTTCATCTATTTATCCAAATGATTACCAGCCTTGAAAGTGTGAGGTCGCGGGTTCAAATCCCAGGCCCGTACCAATGAGATCTTTGGAGTATGGATGCTCTATGTACGGATTTTCATACCACTGGCTTTACGGTGAAGGAAAACATCGTGAGGAAACCTGCATACGTACGGAGAAGGAATTCAATGGCGTATGTGAATCCACCAACCCGCACTGGGCCAGCGTGGTGGATATGGCCCAATCACTCTTTCGGGGGTAGGCTAAAAGTCCAGCAGTGGACTGTCAAAATGCTGATTATGATGATCCAAATGATTCTAAATTATTTTGACGTGGTAACGTTTTATAAATCGATGAACAGCTGCACGCACGAAAAATTGTTACGTTCCGCCTGAGCCGCGCGGAACAAGCGATAGAGAGGCACGATAGGCCTAAGCGTTATCATAATATATAAATTATCGTCCGTAAACCGACTTTACAGACAACCCCTTTTTTATTAACTGCCATTATACCTCTTGAATAAGTCACACAGTCACACTACCTACTTGCCTACACTAACGTTGCATTGGCTGCAGTTTACAATATGCAAGCCTGTTTTAACCTCTGGCGCAAAAAGAGAGGTGTTATAAGTTTAACGTGTGCATCTATGTGTCTGTTTGCGGCATCGTGGCTGCAAACGGCTAAATCGATATTGATTTAGTTTTTGTTCGAATGGTGAATTGATTGAAAGTTTTTTAAACTATTTTCTGTTCAGCCGTTGAAGATTACCAGCTCTAATATCGGGGTTAAAAAATATATAGATCAAGTTAGTGTCAGAAATTGAATGAATTTAAATTTGTGTTTAAAAAAAATTATAAGGACCAAAATAGAATTTCGCTAAGCGATGTCGCCTACACTTTATTTCTGAAGTATTCAGAACACCTTGCGTGTATCCAACATCTGAAAAAGAATTTGTGAGAACGTACGTACATATTTTCTCAACGGTGAGAACACGCCATGCTTGTTGCTGACATTAAATGTGTTATAGAATTGGCGTTACATAAGTTTTTTTTATTAAAACCTATGGGCAACAGATACAATAACTATAGAATAGCTAACTTTCAGTGACTTAAAAATAGTTTATTTCTATTTAATGGATAGCCAGTAGGTAGTCAGTGGCCTACATTTCTAACCTAACAATGATGATTAATGAATCAAAAGAACATTGTTAAATATTGAAGCTCCAAATAAAGTTCCATTGAACTGGCAGGTATTATTTGATCGCTAAATAATGTTGTTTGCGCTTTACAAACAATGCGTGTAGTGTTTGATGTTTTAATATTGATTTAGGCTCACAAACATGACCCTAAATTGTCACATGTTGGAATTATCACTGATAAAGATAACCTTAGGTGAAATAATCATTTGTATAAAAAGATCGGGTAAAAAGTTGTTGCTATTGGTGTAGATAGCTATACCGGTCCAGGCCAACTTCTTTCAGATATTTATTTGTATTGCATAAGAAATATAGACGAGATAAGCGCTAAACAGGGGAAATTGGCGAAAGAGGGAAGAGGTTTATGCTATGTAGTGGGCTGAATGAGCTGCCAATGTTTAATTATGTTTATAATGAAAATCATTTAGTCATGTAACGATTGGTACTGGTAGAAAGTGGCTAGTATTCATCATCATCAGCCAGAAGACGTCCACTGCTGAACATAGGCCTCCCCCTTTAACCTCCACACTGAATGACAGCCTACCTTTTGCATCCACTGGATGCCCGCGAATCTCACAATGTCGTCGGTCCATGTAGTGGGAGGCCTACCTACGCTACATCTACCAGTACGTGGTCTCCACTCCAGAACCTTTCTTCACCATCGGTTATCGGTTCTTCGAGCGATGTGGCCTGCCCATTGCCAATTCAACTTGCACATTTTAACAGCTATGTCAGTATTATTGCTAGTATTAGTTACCTAATACTGTCCACTTTATGATGAGGTGAAGGTGGTTGCCTGGTAAGAAAATAAATTAATAGGAATAAAAAGTTATATTCAAATAATGTAAACTGACTCTTAGAATGGGTTATCATAACTGAATACATGTACAACATTTCATGTCTTTGCTGCTAACCATTGAGGAGTTCCCTAGTCAGGATCCAATACTGAGTGCAGCAACCATGTCATGGTGAAAAATAAAACCGGCTATCATAATAAAATGCGTACACAACATTTCGTGTCTGTGCTGTTGAACGTTTAAGAGTTCCTTTATCTGGAGCTAATCCTGGATGTCGATTCAGGTCATGCTTACAGATCGTGTTTAGTTTAGATGCTAGTTTAACTTGAAAAATTAACACGGTCGTTTGTAACATATTTGGTACTTACACCTGTCACAGAAAATAACAAGAAGTGCTGAGTACTAGCTCGAAAATGTGATTTAAATAAATATTTTTGATACATTGTAATAAAGTTAATTTTAGCATGCACATCGATGTTTTTAGCATAAAAAAGTACTAGAAACGTGCGTGCAATTTGATATACAAGATTATTCTGAACGTTGTTGGTACTAAGCCGAAAGTAGGTTATTGTAATCGTCATTATGAATAACCTTTACTATGACATCTACTCAGATATAGCAAAAAATATCAGCTGTTCCATATATTTCGTTGAAAGTGAACTACACTTTTCTATGTACTGGTTTTCTATGTAAAGTTTATTATTATAGTAATGAGTATAATGGCCTCCTTTCAGCTTAATACCACCGTTCTTCTTCTTAGAGAGCTTCTTTTGCTCTGACCATTAAAGAACCGCTAAAAGTAGCCACGCTGTAATAGCTTAAGGCTAATTGTTTCGCGTTCGCAGTGAGACAGGCCTGTCTGTGTTATGAACACAGACGCCGAGACTACCATAAAACACGCTTTATTTTCCAGGCTAGGCCAAGGCCTCAACGAGACCGACTGGAATTCCTACAGCATATCCAAATTCCACTCTTGGTTCTTCGGAGGCGTGGCCCAATGGCTCGACATAGCCGCTTTCAAGGCACTCACGCGCATTGAAAAGGCTGTAGAGCTTGACACACTGAACCAAGTGGATAGTACCGTGAAATACAGCAGTTCTGGAGTTGATACTCTGACGATCTTCTACCAGATCAAGATATTTTGGCAGCAGCTCGCGTGGCCTGATGTGGAGGGGTGTTATACATTTGTGGCTAAGATTGTTGATGTAAGTATTTTTACATTTTAGTACTACAATTTTTTTCCTGAAAAGAACCTTCCTGATTTGTTTGGTACAAACCGGAAAATCATAACTTTAAAAAAATAGCGTTTGACCGCCAATTCGCTTGATATTAAGCAATGTTAACTTGTGGCGGAGACCTCACAACTAGGTCAATAGCTTACATTATGAAAAGTATACTTCCAGCATAGGCTGATGATGAGGATACCTTCTTGTCGCAAATTACACGTCATGTATATATTTTTGTTAGAAAAGTAAGCAATAACGGACCCTATCCCCTTCGCGACCGAATAATTTACCGTACCAGAAATCTACGCCCTAAAACTTGCCTTCCATAGACTAAAACTTGTTTTCGTGTTATTACGGCCCTGTCTTTTAAAAACCTCAGGTTCAGGTCAGGTTGAGGTTCATGGTCTCTTGCATTCAAACGCAGAACAGGTACTCATCATCATCATCATCAATATTTCATGTTCCTGCTGCAGGGACACAGGCCTACTCTCAGAGAGGGAGAGAGAGGATGGGCCCTAATCCAGCATGCTGGCCCAGTGCATGTTGGTGAATGTCATATATTATGTCTTTGAATGTTTGAGGTTCCTTTTTTTTGTAATAGGCTGGCGTTACAAGTGTTTTCTTCTTAAAATTATACAGGCTTCCGCACGATGTTTTTTAACAGGTACTATATATTATATTCTTATACAGGTACTGTATATTACTATTTCCGTTTCCAGGATATCTGCCGCTGCCTAGTATTCTACTCGGATCGCATGGCGAGTAGAGTTGACAACGTCGGCATGGAAACCACAGTGTACGGCGAGAAGTTCGAGGTGACCACAGAGTGGTGCGTCGCTATCAACAATATAGACTACGTGCGGCAGAGCTTGGAGCCGTTTGTGGAGGAACTAGGAATGGACGATATAGTGCAGAGGCTGAGTGAAGCGAGGTCTCCTGTTGAAGCGCAAAGGTAAGATATTTGAAGGGACAAGTGACGCGTTGTGGAGGTGACCAGTTGACCACTAAGTGTTTGTTATGCCATAGTTGGCAAACAAGCAGACGGGGCTGCCTGATGGTAACCAGTCACCGTCGCCTATGGATGCTTAACACCAGAGGCATTACAACTACGTTGCCGACCCTTTAAGAATCTATTAACTCGCCTTTGGAAGAACCCAATGTTGTAGCTTCTCGGAAATACCGCGGAAGGTAGCTCATTCCACATTTTGCAAGTGATGCGTTGTGGTCAACAAAGTAGGATATGTGCAGCGTACCCTCAACCTCGTTTGTGATGTCATTAGAAATGGACGATTTAAGTGAAGCGAGATCTGCTGTCGAAGCACATAAATTAGATGGTTGAAGTGAACACCGAGTGGTACATTGTTCGAGTTGACCACAGAGTGGAGCGTTTTGTCATTGGCCCCACACAACAAGCCTAAATTCTGCCAAACGAAACTATAGAGTTCTTACATGAATGCCTTTCTTGCTACCCATTGAACCTAGCCTATTGAGCCGTGGTAGCCCATTTGGGAGACCGCTAGACTTGAAAGCGTGAGGTAGCGGGTTCAAACCCCGGGCCCGTACCAATGAGCTCTTTGGAGCTTATGTACGGATTTTCATACCACTGGCTTTTCGGTGAAGGAAAAACATCGTGAGGAAACCTGCATACGTACGGAGAAGGAATTCAATAGCGTATGTGTATCCACCAACCCGCACTGGGTCAGCTGGTGGATATGGTCCAATCACCCTTTCGGGGGTAGGCTAAAAGTCCAGCAGTGGACTGTTAAAAGGCTGATTATGATGTTGATGATTGAACCTAGTAGTATTGAAACTGTATCTGATAAAGATAAAGACACAACAATTAGACACGGACACACTATTTATTTATGTAAAATGTTATTTTCTTTGCAGATGTAAAGAAACCATGAAAAACGTGATTGAAAACGCCATAGACACCGTCAGAAATAAGATTGTTGATCTATTGATGGTCATGGTCAAAAAGGTAAGAATTATACACAATTATTAAAATTTCATTCATCTACCCATATTTCATCTCATCCATCTAGTCAACAACTTCCCCACCCCGTAAAACCTGATAAAGGGGGAACACTTTCAGACATTGCATTAGCGGAATAGTGCTTATATAAATACCTGCTTACCAATAACGCGACCTTGAGCTGGCCAATCAGCGTTAAGTATACCTACACGGCCCCTGCGCACCTCAGCTAAACTCGGTCAAAGCATTCATTTGCTTTGACAGCTGCAATAACATTGTAAAAAGCTAAATGAAAACCACGAATTCTCATCACTTTCACTAGGTTTGTGAACGTAGCAGGTATCCGATATACTTAAGTAAAATATTAGAATTAAATGTTATGTTATTGAAATATTAAATTTAGCTTGTTACAAAGTTTAGTCGTCTGAATTGGAAAGGAATGTTTTGTAATGTTTAAACAAAATTTTCTTATTCTCTTGCAAAAGATTTTTCAAACTCGTTCGTAAAGATGGAAGTTGTTTTGCTAAAAGTATTCTAACATATTTAATTAACACATTTCAGATGATGCCGTCCATAACCCGTTACCTAGTCGAAGGCGCAGAACTGCTGCACCAAGACTGTTCGAGCATGGAGCGAGTTATGCGATACTTAGAAGCCAATTTAGATACCTTATACCAGCATTTGAACTACGAAAACTTTTCGCGAACACTTGACATTGTATGGGACCAACTTGGCGACGTCTTGTATGAATTAATTCAGGCTAATTTAGAGGTATGTGTTTTATCAAAGCTTTTGTGAATTTAATATTTCCGTACTAACATTTTTATGCTAACAGCTGTAAATGCGTAGCTCTAGTGTTAACAGTGGTTAAAATTGTTTTTTTTTTCACTAATTTAATTTTCATTTTTATAATGGACCAGTGAAACTTTCTGTTTTTACTTACATGTAATTATTTTTTTTAATTCATGCAAAAGGTGTACAAGACCAAAATAAGCTTATTCTCTTATGATTATTAAAAGCTTTTACTATGGGACCTATGAAACAAACAAAAAAAAAAACAGCCGTTCCACACAGTTTGTTGAGTGAATGATTTTTTGCTATGACTTATACTGTTTCAGATTTGCCATGGTAAAATTTGATGAGTAAAATGAGCTCTTTTCGGCTCAGTATACCCTTTCCATGTAACCGTGTAGAGTTATATTTCACTGGGTTCATAATATTTATTATTTCCATCAATGACTAACATAGTGGTTAATTTTCGTTTTTAGAAAGAGAGACTCGCCACCCGTATCCGCTTGTTTAGGCGTAGATATTTTGGAAAAAACAAAGTGTCCCCCAACCTTGTGTTGTTTCGGGTAAATAATGTTGGCATTGTGTACGCACGCCCTTGCAATGTTATTTAGATATGTGCACCTAGCAAATATTCTATTTATTTGAAAAGTTGTCATTTTGTTATTGAATTAGATTTTTAGACCTTTTTTTAGGTTCTTTCCCCCTACAAAACTCATATAGTATATTGTCATTCAACATCCATTATGCAAACAGTCAATGCGATGTAGTTCTTTACCGCGCCTTTTCCTTTAAATGGACGATTGTTGTTGGCTGTTTTTTTTTTAATTCAGAGCAAATCGGCGTCTTGCAACGATGTTACATTCCTGACATACTTTTCAGACTTAATCAGAGTTTTTAATATTAATTTAGCATTTGTTTCCCACCAGTTTCTAAGCACATTTTACTAGAATATTTTATACATGGTTAGTACTGGTAATCAGTTATCATCCTCTTAAGGGTGGCCTTAGTACAAAACAAACAACTTCTGTTCTACAACATTTAGAAATTCGCGAAAAAAAAAATCTGTTGTTCCATACAAAAAAAAAACATTCACTCCCGACAAAATGTATATAACAGCTGATTTTTTTCGCGATTTTCGAAATGTAGAACAAATGTTAATTTTGCGGTATTGAAGCTGAGAGCCCTTAAGAGCCGTGGAAGAGAATCCTTAAGAAGATGCTAACCGATTGCCAATAACCCTGTAATATAACACAGAGCTGGCTAGCGCGATTAATGTGTTTTGTTGTTTGCTAGCACCGAAGGGCTAAGATAACCCGCTATATCGACCCGAGACGCTTGAGCAAAACCTACGCAGCGGCCCTAGACGCGGTAATACACACACACACGCACAGCAAATGTTTTATGTTTGTGGCTGTGGTATCGCTGAATTTTAGTACTCGACTTGAAATGTTTGGTTAAACTCTTGTAAAACAGGTTTCAGGTGTTAGGTGTTGCCAGAAGTTCACAGGGGGTTGTAAAAAGATCGAAAAGTCTATGGTACACCACCAAAATGCGATTGGGGGTTCAAAGGGCCTACCCAAAAATCGACATTTCTATATCGGAAATCAAGAACTTGTGGTAGAACACTGTCACGGTTGTTTACTACAGTTATATGATTATTAATGAGATATTTACCGTGGTAAGGTTGTGGAATGAGCTCCCGAGATATTTCGGCGCATACATGCACTAAGCTCACGAGAAGACTGAAGAAGAGGTAGGTTAGGTAGGTGGTTTAGGTTCGAGTTCGATTTCCAGTGATAACCGAAGCAAAAGACTAAGAAATTGGGGAGATCGTTTTGTCTGCACCTAACTTTTAACTGTTCGACCAACCACCCGCATTCTTCAGTCTTACCGTGAATATAGTGCATGTAACTGCACCGATATATCAGGAGCTCATTCCACAACCTTACCACGGTAAATATCCCGTAAATAATCATATAACTGTAACTTGTGGTAGGTCCTCTGTTTATATTGGCTGTGGGTTGGTGGACTATTTTTTTAATGTGAGATGCCAATAGGACCTGGAGCGTATTTTATTTATTCCAAACGATTGGCTGAACGTCTAAATTTATTACTACCCAGAAATTTTATCTTGCTCTAACCTAATTTTTTTATGTTTTTCTCTAATATTTCTTTACAAATTATCTACCAACATTTTGAGTCGTTACTCAGAACATTATAACCGTTTTGGGTATTACAAATTCAGCGTTACAAAACGTAGTCTGGATGTCTAGTCACTAGAAAAACTGTTGCCACTTTCCAAACTAGTTTTCAAAGCATGTGTCGTATCAGTGTTTTCTTCAAGTTGCACTTTTGTCCAAAATTGTTTGTCCGGCTTAAATATAGCACGCCAAAGAACTATATCTAATTGTGAGTAATTGTGCTGTACAAAATAGAATAGACATGGGTCCATTGTTAATTAAGAATAGGCTTAAAATTCATCTTACGTCTCAAACAATACCGTTAAATTATGCTGAAATTATTAGGTACGTAATTTTGTAGTAAATATTCTTATGAATTGTTCCTTTAGATTAGGACTAATGACAACCAATCATGCATGTACTTCATAAACATTCATTTAGTTAAGTTTTCTATCGTTATCTATTATTACGATTATGATTCCCAAAGCATGACTTATTTTGACCGAATGGTGCATGAATTCTATGCCTTAAATTGCTGTACTACAAAGTGATTTTTGTTTATTTAAAATCGTGCATGCGTTTTTTTTCCTTAATTACCCTATCAATTTGTGATTTTTATATCTCTTCGATGTTTTCGAGAGGTTCTATCTACTTTAACATTGTAATAAACTGTTTTCTTGTTTTCATACCATCATTGTAGTTGATTCATCCATGGATTGTGTGCGGATTGGCCCTTTTGAATGAATCATATATCGCAGACTATGAGGTGACTGGGACATCATTTCTGTACATTCTCATTAATTTATTTAATTTTTCTCAAACATGCTAGAAATTAGTTCATAAAGAATTTGGAAAACCTTCAAGATAAACCATATTATACTAGGTACTGCTTTGAAATAAGAATTTTGATTTCCACATTGGTTTATTTGAAAAACTGGGCATTGCTTGGGAAAAGTATTATACTAGTCTAAGTGGAACATGGGCATTAATGGACTTACATATACTGGCCTCGGCTTAAATTTTAACATTCGTCCATCAATGCCTCATTTGCCTGCCGTTACAGTGATGTACTAAGCTTGAGAAACAACGCGGCTTGTTTTGTATAATCATCTCAATGTTCAAAAATATGCTAATGTGTAAGTTTCTCATATAAATTAGATGATGAACTACATTTCTATTTATATGAACTTGTTCATTTTACAAATGATTCTACATTGCAAGTTTATTTATATGTTTTTGAACTATGTCTTATACTGTTACCTGATGCTATATTGAAAAAGATATGAAATTATCTATAAGGGTGTCAACCTGGTGGCAACACATAAGCGGTTGCGATGCGACATGATTTTCTAGCGTTAAACAAATACTAGCATTGGCGGTATTGAAATAAACTACCTTTCGGAGCCGCTAAGAAAGCCGGTTATAATTTACGACTTAATTTAAATCTGTGTAGTGTTGTTTTTCTAACTGCCATTGATAAAAAGTCAAAAGCAAAATAAATGTCTACTTTCTAACAGACCAAATCTTTATTTTATTGGCACTGATGATCTTATTTGTTAAACAGCCCTAGGGTTTATGTTGTAGCGTGAAACCGTAAAGTGCTTATCCAAGACATGATACACATAATTATATTGAATACAATCTTGTATTAAAATATAAACTTCGAAATATAATGGTAACTATACAGGGTTACGCAGAAAGGGTCTACTAAGCCGAAAGGGGTCCGTTATACTCATCATTATGAACAACTTTTACTCCGGGACAAACTCTGAAATCGCAAAAAAAATATCAGCTGTTCCATACATTTTGTCGAGTCAATTACCGTTTTATATGGAACTGCTGATAATATTTTTCGCGATTTCGGAGTAGCTCCAACTGTAAAAGTTTTTCATAATGGTAGGTACTATAGATCCCTTTCGGCTTAGTACGCCCGTTCCGCGTAACCCAGTACAACTTTCGAAATATAATGTTAATTATATATTATCTTAAAACATTGAACACTAAACTTAATTCAAAAATTCCAGAAACGTCGCCCTCCATCGTTCTTTTCCAACCTCCACGAGTGCCTAAAAATTATGATCCGTTCTTTCCGCCAAGACAACAAGGAAGTCGTGTCATCTGAGACTTTGAAACGCGTCGAGTATTTACTAAAAATCCATGGTATGGAGACCAGGGAGTTGATACACCAGTATTATTTGGAAAGGTGGCAGGAGCAGCAAGCTATTACTGAACCCAAGATGGGAATGTTGACGGTTCGAGCGCAGTTTATAGATGATAACTTGAAGATAGAAATTATGAATGCAAGGAATTTAATGCCTACTGATTCTAATGGTAAGTTTCTTTTAAAGGAATAAACCGGCTAAGTGCGAGTAACCAAGGCCAAGGGTTCTGCACCCAAAAAACGTTTTTTTAAATTCAGTTTGGAATCTTTAGCACGCGTCCGACTCGCACTTGGCCGGTGTTTACTATTTGTTGTTTTACTTTAGGGTAAGTACTATAATCATGCCAAGTCTGACGCTTGTATGTATTACCGTTTTTATACTGGAGCAAAGCAAAAATTAGGTCCCATCACTCAAAACCGGCGAAGGAAAACATCGTGAAGAAATCGGTATGTTCAAGAACCTCAAAAGTTCAAAGACATATGACATTCACCAACATTCTCTGGGCCAGCATGGTGGATTAGGTTTGGTGGGCACATCCTTCTCTATGAGATAAGGCCTGCGTCCCAGCAGTGGGAACACGATAAGCTGTTACTGTTCTTGGCTATGATTCAAGAAAATCTGTTTAAATATTGGGTGTCTTCAAGTCGAGATTGAATAGGTTTCTTCTAGGCAAGTGTGCTCCATCTTAGGCCGTATCATCGCTTAACATCAGGCGAGTTGGCGGCCAAGCGCAAGCCTATCCTACTAATATTATAAACGCGAAAGTTTGTATGTATGGATGTATAGATGTATGGATGTTTGTTCCTTTTTCACGCTGCAACGGAACAACGGATCGACCAGATTTTTTGCATGGGTATATAGTTCAAGAGCCAGAGAGTGACATAGGCTACTTTTCATCATCATCACCATTTTTCATCACTACACAGGTGAAAACGCGGGACGCAGCTATTTTACAATTTAAAAAAAGTTTTTATAGGAGGTTTTCAAAAATGTACATCTTATACTTGCATATGTATATCTTTCCATGAAGACGCATATTAAACTGATTTGTAAATCGTTACAGGACTGTGCGACTCGTACGTTCGAGCGACTTTGTTGCCAGAGGACACATTCGCCAACGTCGTCAAGCCCAAGACTCAGACGCACAGCAAGAATCTCTTTCCCTTATACGACGAAATGTTCATCATGTAAGTAGATAATGTCTCATTAGAGACACTTTGTCACATTTTGCATAATAAAGAAAGAAAAAAAGAAAGAAAAACATTTATTTATGACAGAAACAAAGATACAAGGACATTACGAGTTAAACACAATAAGAATAAAATAGTTTCTGACACAAGCCGGTGCCAACTCAGCGTAATGCTGGTTGTAAACAACCAGCATGGCATGTAATAGGCATGTGTAATTTTTTTTTATTACCTACCTTATAAAAAGCTGATCGTAAATAGAGCCTATCAACAAAAAGAGACGGACAGAGACTACGTGCTAGACGGAAAGCGCACTATAGCACGTTATGACGTCAAGCTGTGCGCACGCCATGCAAATGCTATACTATCACATGCTTTGCGGGAGAGGGCAGAGTTTCCGCTCTCTATCACCGCCAAAAACTTTTTTTACTTTAAACGATTACATCTCAGGAATTCACTGTGTGATAAATTTATTTATATCCTTCGCTAAGCCTGTTATTTAAATAAATTAAACATTAGGAAGCAGGACTATTATAATAATAATGATGATCTAGTAAAGCGTCCACAAAAATCCGAATCTACTTGATGGCGTTACGTTTTCGCATAAAATGGCGACTCACACGTGGAGAACAAATAAACAACGACTAAAAATGTGTTTTAATTAATTTAATTCGGAATATTTTGCACTTGGCCGGTGGTTATTATTTCTCCGACACCCTAAGCCAGCCACGCCATTGTTGCCCCTCTGGCGCCTATATAAGACGGCCTTTATGCCTCCCAGAGGCATATTTAGTGGGTGGCTAGTCATCACCAGCCACAATATTTGGACATGAGGAATAATTGAGTGATGTACCTCATACCATAGACAAGCTCAGCACCATCAAGAATTTACCACAACCCAGAATTTTTCAATCCTATACTGTACTAAAGTTTCATATTCCCATTCGCATATATATAATAGGGCCTCTCGGTGTTGGATTCGGCCCCACCAATGCCTCTTAAATGTCCGGGCTAGACCCGAGAATGTCTTGATATGTACGTATCTGTGTTACTATATATATTTTCCCCTTTCAGCCCCCTAACACATGAGCAGCGCAATACCACGGATGGTCTCCTCCATTTCATAATAAAAGACAAGGACATGTTCAGTATGAGCAACGCATTCGTGGGCGAAGCGTATCTACACTTCAGTGAGATTCCCGACACGCCCGCGCCTATATCTAGTCTCCCGCAAAGCCTGTTAACTCTTACCAGGCCCGCTGCCATCGGTGAGTACTAAATATAATCTATATACTGCGTATCGTCTGCAATGAGCTATATTACTTTTAGCTTAATGGCAGTGGCAGGGAAGTTGGTTAGTAACCATTGCAGACGACACGTGGTATGCGTTTCGCGAGTCAGTGACAAATTTCTATTCATTACCAAGTTATAACTGGTAATTGCGTTATTTTGATGACTTCATTTTCTTTCACCGAATCGTAATGCCATAATTTACTAATTTTGAAGTCGGTTTTTTAATTGTTAATTATAGTATTTTGTGGTGGTACGGTGTTAGTGCGCGAGCCCGACTCGCAATTGGCCGGTTTTATGCTTACACGTTGTATAGTACCCTTATAGTATCATTATGAACAAGTTTTACTATGAGAGCAACTATGAAATTGCGAAAAAATTATCAGTTGTTCCATAGCACACTCGAATGAGTCAATTTCTAATCTTCAAATGTATCATATGTTCAACTTTGGAAATTTATTTCAATGTAAAAAGAGTTATAACCATTTTGTTGCAGACGGAGACGCCATCAAAGCGCTAGAATCACGGCAAGGTGACAAGCAAGCCCGAGAGTTCCTCAAAAAACAGAGACAGAAAATACCCAGCACCAAGCAATTTTTCTCGCTAGGTTGAAATAACTGAAGCTGATGCTAGCTTACCGGATGTAACGCACAGGGTCTGTGATGAATAATTGTACCATCAGAAGCTAATCTACTATTGGTACTAGAGTTTGTTTAAATTATTTTGTCCTATAGACGTTGTGTTCAAGTCGTATAATGAAAATGAAAATCAACCAATCGAAAGTTTCCATTAGTGCCCATTAATTGTAAATTATAATATCGGAAACTTTTCTGCCTATTGTCATAGTTCGTTCAAAATAAGAAATCAAAATCAAAATTTTACTGAACATTAACTGTTATGTTATTTTCTTTATTCGTTCTGCTTAGATTTCAAATAAGTCAATTCATTCATTTTATATTTTCAAAAGCTTTGAATTTTTACGAGTGAGATTGAAAATGTAAGATAGACTCTTAAGGACAAGCTAAGTTGGATAAACTCTTTTTCTTTGATTATTAACAAAATGATGCTTGTGTTACTACCAGATTTATATCAAGACAACAAATCAAAGTAAATATGCCATCGAGATACAATACATATAGATTCACAATCGTGCCAAAAATATGACAGAATCAAAACTCGGCGCACGAATTGCGCAGACTTATTGGTTAGTTACAAGGTAACCGCGATCCGCCTACAACGCCGCGCGATGCCTGAGCTACGATGTCATAGCGGACAACTAACGTTGAACACTATGCAAGCGACATAACGTCTAAATGGGAGTAAATGTGGCATGTGAAGTATATAATTGATACGGTGTATGTACAATGACGCTCGGACGTTTTTTGGCTGTTTTCACTGAGAGATTGTGACTCTATAGGAATTGTATATCGATGAAAAATTCTTATAGAGAGTGACAAAGGCAAATGCACAGAGGCTGGTCGTTTGTGAGAAATTACAGATGTCCGACATAATACTAGTTCCTTTGTAACTTATTACTTTTCTAGCTTGTTATAACAACAGCAAAGTATTTCCACATTTTTTATGTAAATGTCAGGGCCCTTATTCTCTATCTTACATGAGATTTCTTGCCATAAACGCGCGACGTGTTAACATAAAAATATAATTGAAAAATAGATTCTGTATCCTTAGTTTCTATGAATATATAAACTCTTAACGCGGTCGCGTTACGTTATCTGCCTAGAATTGCCAATGTTAAGTTTGCTAACGCGATGAGGTTCGTAACGCGCTTGTTTTGAACAATCAAAATAACGTAGAGCAAGCCATCGCGCTTCGTGCGCGTTTATAAAGAGAATGCAGTATCCAATCGGAGAACGCGTTTGATTCGTTTGACGCGTTTTAATTATGTAACCATGGTTACAGTGTTATAACATGTTTGCGGCGTGTTATTGACGCGTTATATGTTTTTTTACGGAATTAGGGCCCAGGTACTGATATTTGAGTACCTATTAAATATGAAAATGCTTGTGATAATAGCTAAGTTTCAGTAACAGTTATTGTATAATTTGATCTAAATAAAGCTGAATAATGCATTATTTAATGAAAAATATGTATTTCAAACAGCAAATAGCCTGCCTTACTTGATACATAAATATAACTTGTTAGTACTGTTACTCATATAGTTATGTCGATTAGATGAAAGAACCAAAATAGGAAATATTGCTGTCCTCGGCTCATCATCATCATAATCAGCCTATCTTAGGCCACTGCTGGACAATCCTCTCTCAAGGCTGGTCACTTAGCCTGGCTCACCCCAGCTTACGTTTTCAGTCACTGCCAATTGCTTTTATATCGTCACTCCATCGAGTGTTAGGGTGACCCTACGTTACGTTTGCCGATTTGTGGTCTCCGCTCTATAACAGGTCTAACCTGTAATCGGTTCTCTTGACAGATATAATCCCGTCTAATATCATCATCATAATCAGCTTATACTAGTCCACTGCTGGACATAAGCCTCTCCCGTAGAACACCACTCAGCCCGATTTATGGCTTTTCTCTTATAGCCACTGCCAGCTTACTAATATCGTCACTATATTGAGTCTCAGGGTGTCCTACGCTGCGTTTAGTGATTTGTGGTAT
Source organism: Agriopis marginaria (assembly GCA_932305915.1). Lineage (NCBI taxonomy): Eukaryota > Metazoa > Arthropoda > Insecta > Lepidoptera > Geometridae > Agriopis > Agriopis marginaria. Next base: position 8,686,865 of record OW029926.1, read on the forward strand.
CCACTCTAATGCCTAGGCCGCACACATCGCGATGACCCGAAGATTCGCGTTATCGCAATGTGTGTAGCCAAGTATTCGCGTATACTTCGGGGCTTCGTACGTAGCTGCGAGGACTTCGCTCCGCTGTCGGTAAATTCTCGCAGATCAAAGCGTTTTATCGCGATGAACTTCGCTTGCGTGGCCACACTTCAGTCGGCCGCCAGCCATCGTGCGTAGCGGACGTGTAAGTTATACTGCAGTGCATAATATAGCTGAAGCGAAGCATGGATTGGAGTAACGATAGAATACTGATTTTATGCAGTGATTTTAGAATTTATTGCCAATTACGAGTCTGATATAATTTTATGGAACCCAAACGATACTGGCCATTAAAAAAAAGATCTCTGCTATGAGCAACCGCGGCGTCCATTTTGCCTTTTGCGTTTATACATCGCTCGTACATCGCGATACACTTTACATCGCGCATTATGTGGCCGCGCAGCTTCGCCGTAGACCGAAGACGAAATTTATCGCCCGAATATTATCGCGATGTGTGTGGCCCAGGCATAAAAAACGTCTACGAATTACGGTTAATACAGTTATCGGTTCTGGGACAAACATGATCGGCCCACTGCCACTTCAGCTTGCTTATACGATGAAAAAGATAGCAATATTTTTAATTACTTTACTTTACTACTTACTACTTTAGTTCTGTAGACTAAATCGACATCAATATACCTACTACTATGAATAGAGTAGTTATGAATATAATCGTTGCGTTTTCAGTGTCTGAATCCAATAGAAATTTAGCAATAAGTGAGTGTGGTAAAATGTTTGAATCTCTGTCAAGTTATGGTTGTTTTGGAAATAAGCAATACAATAATGTGCATGTTGTGTGTTAGTTTTATGATTCTAGGTTAGATCTCATGTAAAAAAAAAAAACACACAAGTTTGTAAATTAAAAGTGCCACGTTTTTAAGGGCGCGGTCACCGAGTAGAAGCTTTTCGCACATTTCCCCCACTTTTGAAGAAAAAAAAACGATAAGTAAGAATAACAAACCATTGGATATACTTATTATTAATTTAAATTGATATGTTATATTTTGGCATAAGAAAATAAAACTTTTTTTTAATATCCGTACCGCCATTCTGTAAAATGTCGACACGAAAATTGCTTTAGATAATTTGTAATGTTATTTATTCTTAAGAAAATTGCCATTTTTTTTTATTGTCGGACAGTGAGATTATACCTTGATTGTTTTTGAAATTGTGCGAAAAGATAGCTCTAGCCGGTTAGCGCGGCCTTAATCGCATATCGGGACGTATTGCGAATATTTGGGTACATCTCACTCGAAGTTTCAACCATGTTGTAAATGCCGTGGTGACCGTCTGTCTGAAGACTGCGGGTATTGTAATCTACCCTCACTTGATCTTGCCAAAACGTATGGTTGTATATAGGGCCATTTAAGTATTATGTATTACGTAAGCATCAAAGGGGAGGGAGGGAGTCTGCTTTGCTTATGGCTTTTGATGACACCCTACTTGTCTATGCTCGAAAGCGAATAGCAAGTTCAGGTACTCCTCGATAAAGATAAAGAATTACAAAAAAAAACGGATTAAAAAAAAAGCCATTGTTTACGTAAGCATAAGAGGTAAGAGCTTTGCATACTGTTGCTGACAGAAGGGGGGGGGGGGGGGGGTTAAAATTACTAAAATTCTGCTAACGTAATATTTGAATGGCCCATGACACAACATGACGTGTTAAGTTATAATGGCGTTGATTCTGTCATGCCACTGACTAAATAATACCAGTCTGACAAAACTAAAATTATCTGCGATTCTTTTCATTACAATTTGTGAGAGAAGAATGACAACAATTTTAGATATGTCAAATTTAGTATAGTTTAGATAACGGTAGGTACAACAGAATCGACACCAATGGCTCTTTATTTTAAAGGTCACCCACGAAATCCATGTTTGTGTATGAATTTAAAATAAGGATTAAAAGAATGATGAAGCAGTTTTTTCGCGAGTAATCTCGAACGTTCCTGTATCCTGTATAATCTATGTAAATATTTGTATCAATGTTGGAGTGTTAAGACCCTTCTCCACCAACTCGGATGGCCTCGATTGACTTGGGCACGCGAAGAAAATTACAGTATTCGTATAAAGTCGAAAATTTTGTACATTACAACGGTGTCAAAATAGACAAATGTCAAAATTATTGGAACCTTTTTATTTAAACATTAATTAATTGATTGAGCTCCACGAGAAACAAACTTGAATTAAAATTTTATGAAAAGACCATCCGAAGATATTAATTGTGTAAAAAATTAAACATCTGCCAATTGCCAGACGTAATAGTATTGACAAAGAAAATACTTATAGTCTCTAAGTGGAAATTCCATTCAGACGCACTAAGCGTTTTCAAGCCACTTTAACAGAACATCAGTGCAAGTACCGTTCTTTATCGATCGTCAAATTCGATAAAATGCCATAGAATCGATCATAGCGAGTGCTGATCAAATGGAATTTTATCGAATTTGACAATCTCAAGCGTCAAATTTGACGATCGATAAAGAACGGTACTTGCACTGCAGTAGAGGTGTGGAATAGTGAATAGGTAGTTCCTAGGAAAGCGTGCTACATCGTCGCGTTCAATTAGATGAGATTGTGGTCAAACGCAAACCTAGTCCGTCGTAAAAAAGTTAATTTTAGTGATATTAAGCAATTATTCAGAGCATTTCCAGGCCAATAGGGGCCAATCAAGTTGGTGAAGAAGCACCTTTAGGTACTTTTTATACGATCCATATTTGTAGTATCATAGTGTGTAGACGGTATTCTGTGATAAAAAGAAAGTGCCTTATTTATTTTTCGTTTCTAAATTGTATCTTTGTTGTTTGGCTCTTGCTATATTTATGTCTTTTGGTTACGCCAGTAACACACCTCCACCGCAAAACCGTAGCAGCGAAATCGATACTAGTTTAAATGTCAACCTTATATCGTGTAACATACAGCAGTAATTTAAACGGCAAACTTGGAGCGGAGACGCCGCTCGCTCGACACATTTAGCTTTTCTTCCACACGTTTTTAATACTCTGCTGTAAGGCACATTATATGAAGTTCATATTTCAACGAGTAGCTGTTTCGCTGCTACAGTTTCGCGGCGGAGGTGTGCTACTAGCGTTAGTAGTAAAAAAGCAATATTGTATTTGGAGTAACTAAGTACTAAATTCTTTTTTTGTGAGTTTTGTAGGCTTCCAAAGTGTCAGAACCAGTAAAGTTATTAAAATAAGTACTCATGTTTCTAAATAGTTAATACTCTGTGTGATGTGAATGCTCACAAATGCTTTGTATGAATCTGTTTATTTTTTATGTGAATATAAAAACTTTATGCATAATAATGCCAATAAAATGTTTAAAGAAAAGCTATTTGTTTCTATGCACCCCTTTTTGAACTTTTCAGAACAATGAATCCTTTGTATTTATGGGAAAAGTTTGTTTGTATTTAGAGCTGTTGATGCTAATTTTATCTCTATATTTTATGCAAATAATATTAATATGTAAGTATCTCCCAGCTACCTGTTTATTATTTTAATCTTTAATATATTCTTACGACCCATTAAATACCTTCTTTGTTTCAGAATCAAATGGGAAAACTTCAGTAATTCGATTTGATACACTTCAAGCGTTACTAATCCCATCTCTAAAACATCGGTTCATTTCTATTGCGCAGTAACAAAGGAAAAAATTATGTGATGTGAGTGTTTACAACATTAATTACCGTTCAAAGTCAGGGTGTTATTGCTTCATGGCTCATGCATATAAAGTAATAACTGTTACAATCTACGCGTCTTAACCATTTTGCACGTTTCCACTGCGATGAACGACACGATATTCCATTAAGTATAGGCTACGAAATAATCGGAACGTTTCAGTTGAATTAGTAGTTTAAGTAAGTAATCACCAAGTAGGTGATTGCGAAAAGTTAAGCGACCGCAAACCGTATCTCGGCTCTGTAAGGTTCACGTTCGCGTGGCACTGTGCTGTTTCATGACCGTTAGCTTATCAGCGCAGTGGGTTGTAAGTAATGATGTTATACCTAGTACCTACCCAGCGCCGGCCCTGGGGTAGTACGAGAGGAGCGGTCGCTCTAGGCGCCTGAAAGACAGGGGCGCCAAAATGCCTAAAGCGAAGAAAAAAGCCAGTAAAAATTAAAAAAAAAAAAATGGCGCCTCGCGTTTCGTGGCAGGCGGCGGGCACACAGTTTGTGTTTTTTGTAAACAGCATAAAAATTTGATGTGGAAATATTTCACATCTTGGATTTGCACATGGAATACTTTTTATCCCATTATCGATTCCTGTACGATAGTTTTCAGAAATGAAGTGCGCCGAAAGACAATATCTCTCTACCCTGAACGAAGGCTAGAGCCGGCGCTGTACCTACCTAGGTACGTATAAAACGTGTAAATTAATCAAGTATGACCAAAACGTACAACGAATAACGATACGATACCTACGCCATCGACCTTCGTCAAATTCCACAATCCACATGTGGTAAAGTGCCTCATAATCCGTACCTTCGTCATTACAATCTGACGCGGCACTGTCATTCAAAATTGGAATTAATTAAAACGTCACGCAACAAAGGGAGGCACGCACGTGACGGGCGGTGGTGGAAACGCGGCCTCGGAGGCCGCTCGTCGGCTGAACGGCGGCGCCTTTCATGTCCTCCCTTCGCTTTGATCGCGCCGCGCCGACAATCCCGCCGGCTACTTATCGGCTCAGATTTATTGTGATTCGGATGCTGCGGCCGCGGGGAGTCGCACTCGCCTCGTCTCTGCGCTGCGCCGCTCGTACTCTGCTCGTACCATGATTATTCATGTGGGGACCGTCACCGACACAAGCAATAAAAATAATTCCTCTTCGGCTTAGCAATTTGAGCCTATTAAATTACGTCCGGTGTTTGACCACCATTGACATTTTATGGCTTGTTCTCGTAACGAGGCTTCATATTTAACTTACATAATATCTAACTAGGTGTATATACTATCCTTCTGATTTAATATATGATTACCTACTATCTCTGTCATGGCCCTCTACAATAATCTGTTGCCTATATCTACTATTAAATGATAGGTAATAGGCCGTTAACGGCCTATTATCCGAGTCGCGTAGGCAACAAAACGCTCCCTCAGCCCCCGCCAACTTATAGCGACGATGTATTTTGCCACCCAAGAGTCAGGACGCCCGCAGGGGGAGTGCAACGACAAAAACGAACATAGGTCCAACCTCGATGACGCCTGGCGCGGTACTGAACGCGGTGCGCGCAAATTCTCGCGACCTTTTTACGCTTTTAATTTCACCAAAAAACGAAACTATTTACTATCAAAATTCTATAATTTTTTTTTTTTAAATAAAATTGCCTTTCAGTACATGCAATTTCCAGGTTGTTACGAGCTTTCATTAGAGCATAAAACGAAAAAAATAAACTGAATCGACTTAGTTTCAATTTTTTTTTTAAACGAGGAAAGTTTATTCTGTCGTGTTTTGAACCAAATCATAAAGTCAAACACACATGTATCTGTGACATGTATTTTTTTCCAGCTCAAATATTGTAATTTAACTGAATAAAATTGATTTAAAACCGTCAAATTTGCTATAAGAGGCCATCTTCCTACTCAATGCTCATAGATCATGCAGATCCTGTTAAGAAGCTTGCTAGCTTGTATGCTTACAAAGGATTATTTAGGATAGGTCGGAAATCACTGACCTATCTGTAAGTATCCCATTTAAGGCCTACTGCCTCATGTGTTTTGTGGAAAATCGATATTTTGTAGTAACAGGCCTTAAAATTTGCGAATGTTTTATTTAAAGCGTTACCACGCTTGTTTTTTTTAACTGTAGTTTAATGAGTTTTGATAGACAGTACAAAATAAAAACACACAAGAGAAACAATACACAAACAGTAAAAAAAACACGATAAAACGTCATAAAACTAGTGAGACTAAACTTATAACTAATATTAAACGAATATTAGTTAAGATAAAACTTTTTATCCTTGATTACTCATAATAAAAAATAAAATGTTAAACCTCATCTTAGCGATCAATTTCCCTGCTAAGCGTAAAAAGTTCTTTATGTCCTTCGAATAAAATCTTTGACAACTTAGAAAACCTAGAATGTAGGTACTTGTGTATCCCTAATAGTTGCTTCTTTATGAACTCAAAACCCGGATAATTTTTTTCTTCCGTGGTGAAGTGTACAGTCTTTTTTGTCATCGAGAATGACCGAGGCATTTTTTGCGTCCGTAAACACGGGAGCTACCGTGAGCTGCTGATAAAAAGCATACCATTATCCTCTGCGGGTGCCTAGTAAGTAGATACTGTGCCTTTGTGCTCTTAATGTGCTGTTGATGGCTACCGATTTCTGGTTTACAAGGTTCATACCTCAAATGCGTGCGGGAGTTTCCATGATCCAATAGCTTAGCCGATACTTTCTTGACGATTTTAGGGTTTTTAGGCTTACAGGCATATTTAAGGATTACTTGACGGTTTACTAATATTTTTATTTAACTATAGAAAAACACGCTTATGTGATTGAAACAAACTAAAGGAACCCAAAGTCGAGGTTATTACACTTGGTTACGAGGTCTGATGATGGAGCCGGGAGGTGGGTAGTGGAACTCTTGGTATGGGACTCGTTAAACAAATCAAAAGAGTAAGCTCGAGAGTTATACTAGTACATATATAGTATTAAAGCCATTGAACAGCCACTATCCACATTCGGCCTCCATCATCAGATCAGTTCGATTCGATGGTATCAAATTATCGTCGTCATCCGGATTATATATACCTACCTACCTACTTGTTAAATTTCAAATCGAAACAAATTCGGAGGTAATCGACTTCCAAGATTTGTATAATATACCTAGTTAGGTAGTTGAAAACTTGAAAGTAAGATAATAGCATACAAAAAAAAAAAAAATGTTTGTCGGTACGACGACGCGCGGCGGGGAAGAGTGGTTAAGTTTCAGACATTACATAGGACCATAGTATGTACTATGGTAGGTACAGCTGGCTTTCTAACCGTAGTGTCGCGAATTTCTGGAAGTGTCAAATCTCTGTCTCTAATAGATTCATCTGGCTGTTGACTAAAGTGTCAATCAATAGGTTTTTGGAATGCATTTACAAAATTAATTCGACCCTTATGTAATGACTTTTACCAAAAGTTAAGCGTTCATAAAGAAATATCGCAGCAAAGTTCAAGGGCGAGCAGCGTCTGTTACACAAAACCTCAGTTCTTTCGGGATATCTTTTTAATGCTTTTAATGCCCATAATATTTTAATAATCCGCGATATAACGAGAACATTGAACGAAAAAATATTATGTTCATTGTTATGGAAAATGGGCTTTATAATGGTCTTTTATATTAAGAGCGCTTTTAAAAAGGCCGTCCCGCTAAGTCTTTAATGGGATTGAATAATAAGCCGTAAAGATTTTTGAATGGTCTAACAAAATGGTTTATACTCTCCGGCCTGCTCGTGAGGCGGTAGCGGCCATTTCTTTTAGAGCCTTGATTTACTATCGTCTCTTCTAGATGTGTATCTGCGTCGATAAAATAACTTTAATGAGAGTCGTATAGTGGCGGCTTCGGGATACTAACTGTCAAAGAGCTCATTGTACCTTGTGGCTTCATTATGGCATTTTTACAAGCAGGTACAAGCTTTGAAGGCTCGGCGTGCCGCCTGCCAATTATAATCTACTCAACCTCTCCACGGAGTAGGTACACACCTGGCCTGAGGATGTACCTACTTCAACGATGCGTGTAGCAATTGGCTTCGACGCTTGTGTATATACTTAGGCAAAAGAAGCATCTATACTTTAAATTCTTTAAAGATTAGTACACAGTAGGTATGAGCCAGTGTCATAGGTAAGTGGCGGCCTTATCGCTAAGAGCGATCTCTTTCGGACAAACGAGCTTTATGTTCAAACATATTTGAACACCTAACATTACAATTTTAATTGATTATTGTTTGATATTTTGTGCGAATGAAACGTAAAATCATTCTGTTCAATTAAGTGAATTATTATTCACTATTTAATAACTTGTCTGTCATGGGGGGGGGGGGGGGGGTGCTATAAGCCACCACGGTCCTTATCCGGATACTTATCAAACCGGAGATATTATTATTTAATATCTATGGTACATCATCGTCATCCACAGCCTTCCTCATACTGCCACTGCTGGGTAAACTAGCTGGGTACTCGTGCTATGCCATCTGCCTCGGTCCTGTGCTGGATGACCAATACTCCGCTTACCTTCCCTCAGACACCACTATAGTATAATTACAACAATTATTGTCTATATTGAGAACTATATTGAGCTCAATTAAATAATGACCTGGTGCAAACCAGCACCGTGCATTGTTATGCGGACGATAACACCGGCGATGCACAGTATACTGGTCGAGCAAATACTTTACAGGCCGTCGTTAAAGAAAGTAGAAGCAAACTAGTGTCTGAAGTTGTGGCCTCGCTTGATTGGGGAGAGGAGATTGAAGCTTGATCAGTTAAAGTTTAACCCAACGAAGACACAGGTTCGCGCTAACAATTTGTTGTAAAAAACAATTTGTTTTGTCGTTTTCAGAACTTTCCTCTGAAGGTTTCGGAGACTATCGGAATTCTGGGTGTCGACTTTTCTGCATATGTACATTTCCGCGGTCGCATCGCAAGCAAGCTTGCTTCCGAGAAACTCGATGTGCTCAAGAAGTGGTATTTCACGTCGAATCAAAGGCTTTGCTTTACAAACCGCGAGTCCGACGGCCGACCTCACATGGAGTACTGCCTCCATCTTTGTAACGGCACCCAAGTATCAACTTGAGCCTCTTGATGCATTGCAGCGCTGACCTGTAAGAATCATCGACGAACCCAAGGTCACCAAACACTTAGAGCCGCTCATCATGCGCAGAAACAATTCTCTGTATCTTTTATCACATTTTCAATGTTCTGAAGAACTGTGTGATCTGAAGCCGGCGTCGCGGTTTTATCATCGCAATAGCTGCCACCGCCTGAGAGTGCAACTACATAATATCATAGATCAGTGAAAATCGCACACTGCGATTAACATGATTTTTCTTGCCTCACACCTGCAAAATTTGGAATGAGCTATCTTCCGCAGTGTTTCCAAAAGGAACTTCAAAAGATGAGTTAATACAGTTTTAAAGGGTTGTGATGCCTCTGGTGTTATAAGTATCCATAGGCGACGGTGACTTCTTACCATCGGGCAGCCTGTCTGCTTGTTTGTCACCTATGGTTTAAAAAATTGCTGCCAAAAAAACTGCGTGCCCTGTCGAGGATGCGACGGTACTTCACGCCGGAACGGTTGCTTTCATAGTCCAAACATAAGTGCGGTTGTGTATGCTCTTGGTGGGTTGTGCTCGCATCTTTAGGATGGTTCAGCCAAGTGCCACCTCGAGGCGTTGGATCTTCCATAGAGAAACGTGCCAAGAGGCTCATTAGCAACGAATCCACAGTTCAGACTAAGGTTCTTCAGCGCAAAATTGCTAGTACATCGGTTTTTTATTGGATACATTTCGGAGAGCGTGCATCGGATCTACAAGATCTAATTATTATTATTCTCCCATTTGCATTATTCTGCATTATCTAATTATGCCCATTTTTTCATCGGGCGGGCCCGAAAAGGCGACATCGTTTTATGGTTAATATTATGAAAAACCTTACGAAGCGCTTTGATTCCACTATTATCGTGTGAACCGCTAGACTGACCAGAATGTGTGTTCTCCGATAGCTACAAACTGGGTGCCTTCGAGTCGCGAGTGAATCGGTTTCTTATAAGCTATCGTGCTCCATCAGGCGAGATGACGGTCAAACGCAAGCCTATTATATAAAAAATAGGATAGGCAGCTCTACCATTGAAAAGGATTTTTGTTTGTGAAAACTGCGTGCTGCCACCTGCAGCACGAGCACGAGTGGTTTAGTCTGGAAGATTTTCCCGCCTAAAAGAAACTACAAAGAAAGTAAGACTTCAGATAGAGGAAGACGTTATAAGAAGGTGTAAGAACATTGAAAATTCATAGGCAAATCAATTATGTGTAGAGGTAGGGTACCCTTTAAAAAGCACTGGTTGAGTTGATTACGGACAGCAACAAGATGTGTATTGTACAGTAATTTACAATAATTAAAACAACACACACTATAATACTGTAATTATATATTTAATACTGTAATTTACAGTATTTTTGTATTTTTTTTTTTTTTTTTTTATTTCTCTACAGTAATTTTTTGGTATAACTCGCTATATTATATGACTTTATAAAGCATATGGATACACTAGAGAAACAAAATCCATTGAGTAAATGTACAAAGAATAAAATGTCTTATTCAGAGATACCTGATATCTGAAACGAGAAGAAAATACATAAAGAATTGGTTCACATTTGTCCGGATAAGAAACAAAAGAGTCGATAATCCTTTGTTGTCCGTAGAAAGGCTTTCACGGTCGATTGACGCGTCAAATTCAATATTTGCTTTGGATTTTCTGTGTTTATCGTTCTCTTCTCACAGTGAATTATGTACTCGGGGTTTGAATACTGCGCTTGTAATAACTAATTTATTTGTTGATCTTACCACTTGTTTGAAAAAGCTTGCAGTAACACCTTATTCATTTACAGTTTATGAGCTTTAAATAGATAAATGATGATCAAAGATCAATCTAACAGAGCTCTTGAAATAATTGAGTGGTCTTTGAAACGTAACTGTATTATTAACATTTTTATTACCAAGGAATACTTATTACGAAACTAATAGGTTCCTCGAAGGTCACGCTAAAATGTTTCCACAATTTTCTCGTTTATTACCAAAACCGTGAGCTGAACTTATTAGCGGCAGAATTCGAATGTAAAATGTAAACAAATCCGTCTTTCGGTGGAAATGCTCACCTGCTTTTAACGACGCAGCGCGACGCTCGCAAATTGAATATCGTGCGAAATGATTTCAAAAAGGAACATGATTGCGTATTGAGTGGCTAATTTGTGTGTCGGTGAGGCAGAAGGCAGCAGGGAGCGAAGCCCGGGGCGGTCGTTTTGTTTCCTCGATGCCGTTGACAGGTGGAGGGTGGCACAGGGCGTGCGGGGCGGGACTACGGCGCCCGCGCAGCTCGCGTGGCCCTCTCGCCTGAGTCACGCGCGGCTCGTAATGCTTGCATAATAATAATGACGGATGCCGATCGCGCGGCGGCGCCTTTGATCTGCGCCGCGTTTGATCTCGCCGCCGGAGCCGGTCTCGCCCCTGCCGCACAAACGAGCCGCCCGCTCACCTTTATTCGGTCCGACGCCGCGCTGCCAGTCGTTCGGCCCTTCGCCCTCGCTCTAAATAGAGGCTTTTATTTGGTAAACAGCGGGAGCGCTACCGTGCGCGGGGCGGCGCGCGGGCCTGTCCGGCGGCCGCGACTCCGTCAGTGGTGCGCATGCGTCGCGCAGTATGGGGTGTGCAGAGTGTGCAGAGCGCGTCTGCTGTGGTGGCCCGCGCCTCCGTCGCCGCCAGCAGCGATGACGCGCCGCCGCGGCCAGCGCCGCTGCTCGCACTCTTGGATCACTTGGACGCTATGTGTACGCTAACGTTTATTACTTATTCCACGTTTCATTCCATTTACAGCTGTGATATGGAGCGAATAATGTGAAGTGGTGTCCCTGTTCAGTTTCCGCAATGGCAAACCAATTCGCGTTTTATTGTGATAGCATATACGAAATCGCTCAAAACGTGAATTAAATTTAGATTTTCCTATTTTGGATCTAATTTACAATTGAAACTGGCACCGGTCAACCGTATGGATGTAGGTAGGTATATAATATAGACTTAAAATATCGTAGATTCTTACATTTTTCTTTAACGTAGTAGGTAGGTAGCTAATCCTCAAAGTGCAATCATCATAAATTTACTCAGCTTATAATTGTCATTGGTGCAATTACTTGTTTTATTTACATGGAAAACAAATATGTAGTTGCTTGCTCACCAACAAGTAGATTATGAGGTAAATAAAATAGTTACACAAAAGCCAAAAAGAAGTTTTTAACAAAGTCAAAAAGAAGTTTTCACTAATACAAACTTAAATTGGAAAACCAGCATTCGATAAGTCGGTTAAAAGGGAATAAATAACAGCCAAACTATGATTATTAAACCTCATACAAATTCACTGATTAACTTGTGTCGCCAACGGTAGTTACCTGATATAATCTGTTTATGATGTTTCTTTAATCGAAGAACCCTCTTCGAATACCCTCTTCCCCTCTTTTTTTAATTAGATATAGATCTAGGTTCGCCAGTCATAACTTGTATGGAAAGCGACGTTGCTGAGGATTGTGCACGTTGATCTAAAATTAATCTTTTCACTCTAGCATTGAATGAAAATGCCTAGACTATAGTCTTCTAAATCTACCAATTATGATTTCCACCAGTCATAACTTGTATGGAAAGCGACGTTGCTGAGGATTGTGCACGTTGATCTAAAATTAATCTTTTCACTCTAGCATTGAATGAAAATGCCTAGACTATAGTCTTCTAAATCTACCAATTATGATTTCCATAATGTAATAAGTAAGGTACCTACGCACCCATAAAGATATAATACGAAAACATATTTTATCCAACGACGTTCTTTTAGGTCTATAATAATTTTATGAGGTAGACTGTGCCCTAGATCCGTAGATGGTTAGAACATCAAAGTGGATAATGAACATTATTCGTGTCTCCAGTATGATAGCGTTCAGTAATTCAGATGGTCTTGTGAAATTTGCGTACGATCCAACTAATCACGAATCATTATAGTATACTTATTAAGTATCTACTATGAAAGAAGAGACCGCAACGAAATTTGGTTTTTAAATCGATGAGTTAGATTAAATTACTTAATTGATGTTTTTTTCGACATAGTGAGAGTCGCTGGCATCCAGTGGATGCAAAAGGCAGGCTGTCGTTCAGTGTGGAGGTTAAAGGGGGAGGCCTATGTTCAGCAGTGGACGTCTTCTGGCTGATGATGATGATGATGATGATGATGTTTTTTTATAGTTTGGCCATACCCTATAAATGTCACGGCCCTTATTACATACAATAGATATTATATTTTTATTATTCTGTTTGATTAATTGCTTACAAAGGATGGTACAAATAGATTCACTTATGACTACCGGATATAGCACCTTTGAGGGTCAGACACGAGTTCCAGAACATTCTGTATAGTCTACAGGATGTTCTACAGTGTAGACTATTATGAGATTTATGAATATATCGCTGATTACATGAACACGTATTAATTATACCCGGTATAAGGGAAATTGTTGAAAATATTGGAATGATTTTAGGGGTGGAAAGTGAAGTGAAACAATAATTACCTACCATTGAGGGGTATCACTGAAAAGTGAATTTAAAATCATTCTGAGGATTCTAAACTGTTTTTTGCCCTGACGTTACAACTATTGAGTGGATCACGAAGGGGCAGTATGAAATTTACCGGGCCATAGCAGAACAATGTCTGGGAAACATTGGAATAAGCTAATATTGTCATTATAAAAGTGCCTCATAAATTCATACTAACTTATTAACTTATTACTAACTTACTAACTGTAACTTATTATTATTTATATAAAAATCAATTGCTGTTTTTTAATCTCGCTAAAACTCAAAAAACGGCTTGAACGACTCGCGTATTTTCACATTATTGTAGAAATAAAATCACCGTGCCAATTTGCGAAAAGTGACAAAATCAAATTTTGCTGACTATCATAACATTACAAACAAATTCATTTCTAATCGACTTCAAAAAAGAGGAAGGTTTGTTTGTTATGATATATTTTAATTTGACAGATTAACACGGTAACGAGTTTTTTTTAAATTGTTACCATTTTCATCATCCGTCAAATTAAAATGCAACAAAACATGTGTCACTTCTGGAAATTCACACAGTGATTATCATAATCTTCAACAAAAAAATCTTCAACAATGTGAAAATTTGAGGTTTTCGTTGACGGAACTAAGCTAAAGTAGTGTATTCATTTAACTTTATTTATTTATTTATTAACTTTAATTTATTTATATAACTAGTAACCCGCCCCGGCTTCGCACGTAAATTACACCCGTGCGAAGCCGGGCGGGCGGGTCGCTAGTCACTACATAATATAAAACAAAGTCGCTGTCGCTGTCTGTCCGTCCCTATGTATGCTTAAATCTTTAAAACTGCGCAACGGATTTTGAAGCGTTTTTATAATAGATAGTGATTCAAGAGGAAGGTTTATATGTATAACTAACGACCCCGCCCCGGCTTCACACGTAAATTACACCCGTGCGAAGCCGGGCGGGCGGATCGCTAGTTAAGTATATAATTGTTATTGTGATTGAACGTATTTTCATATTCCATTCTAGGCAGTGCTCAGCTTGGCGGCATGTGTGGTGGCACCAACGCCCCCTGACAGCCTGCGACTGGTGTGGCTCACTAACTCTTCGCTCACTTGCAACGATGGCTCGCCCGCCGGGTACGTTCATTATAAACCTTTACATAATAATATTATTCAATCAAAAATGCTTGTAATGTTGTTATTTTGACTATCTTCTTTGGGCAAAGTTATTGGCTCCTATATTGAAAACAAGGCTCAATTGGCTGCCAAAAAGCTGGGTATCTTATCGATGGCGCGAAGGTATACTTCTCTTCGGAACAGTTGCTTTCACTCTACCAAGCACAAGTTCGGTCGTGCATGGAGTACTGCTCTCACCTTTGGGATGGATTTGGAATGGTGCAGAATGTGGAAAGAAACTCCAGAGAACAAATTTGGTCATGGTCTCGGTATCGCGCTGTCTCTCGCCAGTCGACGGCTCAGGGAAAGAGAGTACACGTTTCGTATATTCTAGGTATTATTTCCGTCGCGGCACGAACAGCGAGCACTGGGTGGTGTACTTGGAGGGCGGCGGGTACTGCTGGGATGGACCATCGTGCCGTGCGCGCTGGCGGCGGCGGCCCGCGCTCATGTCGTCCGCGCGCTGGCCCCGCGCCCGGCGCGCGCCCGCGCTGCTCTCCGCCGAGCGGGCTAGCCCGTGGCACGCCTCCAACCACGTGCTGCTGCCATACTGCTCCAGCGACATGTGGGCCGGCACGCGCACTGCGCCGCACCCCGCCGCCCGTTTTTCCTTCGCCGGGCGGCTCATTGCGCGCGCCGTGCTTGCCGAGTTGGTGCGCGCCGGTCTGCGCGGCCGCCTACTGCTGGCTGGGTCGAGCGCGGGTGCCGCCGGCGTCATGCTGCTGGCGGACGCAGCGCGGCGCGCGTTGCGTCCGCACGGCGTGCGCGTGCTCGCGCTCGCCGACTCTGGCTGGTTCCTGGACCGCGGGGCGCGGGCGCGTCGCCCACCCGCCGCCGCCGTGGCGCGCCTCGGCCACGCGATGTGGCGAGGCACGCCGCCCGCCGCCTGCGCACGTGCCCACCCCACCGAGCCCTGGCTCTGTTACTTCGGCTACCGGCTGTACCCGCACGTGCGCACGCCACTCTTCGTGCTACAGTACCTGTTCGACTCGGCGCAGTTGGCGGCTGAGGGCGTGCGCGCGCCGCGCACCCGCACGCAGTGGGACGCGGTGCACGCGACAGGCGCGGCGATGCGCGCGAGCCTGGCGCCGGTACGCGCAGTTTTTGCACCCGCGTGTCTTGCGCACGGCGCTCTAGCGCGACCCGAGTGGCTCGCGCTCAACGTGTCTGGCGTGCCGCTGGTGCGCGCACTCGCGTGCTGGGAGCGGCGCGCGGGCGGCGCGCGAGGCGCACGACACGGGGGCGGAGCGTGCGCGCCGCGGCGGCTGGTGGAGCGGTGTTCGTGGCCGCAGTGTAACGGCTCGTGTCCGCGGCTGCGTGACCCGCGCACGGGCGAGGAGGTAGCACTGGCGGCGCTGCTACAGAGCTTCGGGCTAGACGTGCGTGGCGCTGCGGCCGCCGCGGGGCTGGACGCGCGTGCACTAGCTCGCATGAGCCGCGCCGAGCTGCTTCCGCTGCTCGCGCCGCACACCTGACCCGCGCTGAACTGCACGCTGCGCTCGTGTCGATTGCTCGGCACGGTCAATCTACCTCGTTTTCGTTGTACAAGTATGATAAGATTAAAATTTAAGCTAGGTCATTATTTATTGTTTGTCTGTTTGTGTACCTTTTATGTGAGTAAATGAAGAGTTACTATAATCAGTTGTATTTAATTTCGGTACAATACGCTAGGTAGGTAAGGTACCTACCTAAGTTCGTTAATAAAACGCAAAAATGCTTTGGCACGTCTAGGTAGGTTTAATAAATCATTATGTACAAAAGAACCTCTTTCAAAGAGGTAATGCGACTAGTTGGAGTCTTATAAATATAAATTAACTCTAAACACCTCACTATAAACTCTTCCCTAGGAATGTACGTTGTCCGGCAGCTTGTGGCCGGGAGGCGCCGTCAGTAGGACAGTTGGTGAGTCAATGTGTTCGTTTCCGTCGGTGTTGGACGTAGAGCCGCGAGTGGTTGCGCAGGCGCGGCAGCCAGGGCTGGCGGCGGTGTGGCGCAGCGGTGTGCATGTGACGCACTCGTACCGCCACGCCACCGCTCCGAGACCGGTGGTGACGTCATAACCTCGCCGCGCGCTCCACGCTGATAGCTATGGGGAGGTCGACGACATCATTGCCCAGAAAAAAGTCTGTAGAGACTATGCTGGCCTGTTGCCGCCAGCGGGTTGCCAGCCGTGTGCTGACGTCACGGTTGACTGCATCGGCGTTTTCTCTCAGCGAGCCTCGTAGGAAGAGGATGTCAAGGACGGTTGGTGTGGTTTGCGCCATGGCTGAGTGAAGAGGCGAGCGTGCGTTCGGCTGCGGTGAGTTCGCGATGGCGCGGTCTAAGTACGAGAATAGCTCGACGGGACTGTTCGTGTTGGCCCATAGGTGAGGCAGGTTTGGCCATAGCCAACTATTATCTGGAAAAAAATACATGTTTTTTTGTGTAAAAAATACATGTTAGATTAGTTCTTTGCCTAGATTTGCACAAAATACCTACAGCTTGTTGAAAGAACCACTGTGGTAGATCTACGACAACTGCAGTTTTCAACCGATCTAAAATAAAGAGACTCGTTCAAAGAGCTTCCCAACCTAAGACTAAATAATTTTAAATAACGTTGCATTTGTCCCCAACCTCCCCCCTTTTTCAGGGAAAATCCTGGCTACGCCCATGTACTTCCGCATAATGCCGGTTGTACACAACCAGCGTAGTCTTCGTTGGGACCGGCAAATGTCGTTGGACCAGGAGGTGTTTAGGCTAGGGAAGTGACCAAGGGGGGGGACAGGGAGGGGCAGCTTCCCCCCTAGAGATAAAATAAATCCCGCACGTCAAAACTCGTCTGAAACCCGCAGGTCAAAACTTGAATGTACCTATACAATTCATATTTTTCTCATCGTCTATTATATTAACTGCCCCCCCCCCCCCCCGGGTCATGGGCTGGCGACGCTCTTGACAGTGACAAATAATGGAAAAATATTTTACCTCCTACAATAGCATTATCTACATAGCTGAACACCAATCTCTTTTGAGCGTTCAACAGGGTCTGCAGCGTAGGACCTCTTGTACCCGCTCCGGTACCGAGCTCGCTGGCGGGGGCCAGGTGCGGCCCCAGTTCCCTCTGCACTAGTTCTAGTAGACCAGCGTGGACGCTGCGAATGGGGGTGTTGTCGGCGTTGTAGAAGCCGAGCGGGAAGTGGTGCGCATCCAGGAATATCACCTGATAAATAATAAGTACCTAACTGAGACATTTGATTTGATAAACGTATGTGCTCCTTCGTAGACCGCGTCATAGCAGGTGGCGGTGAAACGCAAGTTACGCAAGGCTATTGATTTAAAAAAAAAAGCCTTTTATCAAGGAAGCCACCTCGAATACGTCAAGTTGTTTGAAAACCAAGAGTACTCCTTTTAGTACCTACTATGACGTTACAAGAGCAATTTAGTGGTCGTTTATCGCCATTCGCACGGCCAACTGCTTTGAAATTTTTGAATTGACGTTTGACGTGCGAAAGAATTATGTGGCGTGCTCGTTGGAGCATAGGTATAAACATGCAAAGATTGCTCGCGGAATCTATACCTATCCTGATATCGTCTGTGATATTAATAATAATGAGACATCATGTACTCTACATCCGTCCAATGTGAATCTACCTCAAAAGAATTCCATAATGATGTTTTGCCGGTTCATATTTCGCAAACGGTTGTTTAAAACTATGTATCTAAATACGCAGTCATTTTAAACAACACCACCACTAAATTAGTTTTATATACCACCCCCATGTTTGCCATCGGGGTGGCCAATGCCACTACATTATAGTTTTATATATCGCTGGGGTGGCCAACGCTACGAAATTCGTTTCAAATGCCACCCCTTAACCCATCTAATAAGACAAGTGTATTGTCATTGACTTAACTTAAAGCATTATGTACCTATCTACTTACATTGAACTCAGGCGAATCTATCGACATGCGAAACCTCTTTTATCATATTGGTTGAAGCGTTTATAGGGTGTAGGTACAAAATATACCTACATGCAACTATACGTTGATACCACTCGATGCTTTGCAATCGAGATTTGACCAAAGTGTCGCGGCTTATCAGCCTCTTAGCGCGCTTCATGATCGATTCCAGTGTCTCTAGTTAGTACTTGGCAGATCCTTATCAAAGGTGAGAACAGTCCTCCACTACCTCATGATAAATTAACACGATGGTTTATTTTTTCAGGATAAATGGAAAAATCAATAAGTATGTTTGAATTTACCTCGTTTGTAAGGTCTAAGAACTGCCTTATTTCCCTCAGAAGGGGCACTAGTGGACGGACTCGAATTAAATTGTGGTTTAACCAATACCTGTAAACCAGAAATGAAAAATTATTAATTAATTAATATTATAAGTGCGAAAGTTAGTGTGCAAGTGTGTAAGATTGACAGCAAAAAAAACAATGTCTGAGGTTTGTCCGCACTTCCTTCCGTAAGAACTGAAAGAATTTGAATGAAATTTGATACAGCTGAGATAACTTATACTCTGGATTACTAGGTACTTAGGTACATACTTTTCATCCCGGAAAATTTACGGAGGACGAAAAGTGAGATAGAGCTAAAGTGTCTATTAAAACAAAGCATTTACATTATTTTGCTTTGGCAGTAGTTAGTTACCTTTACAATAATGTTATGCAACAGAGGAAGTCATGCGAATCAGACTGATCGGTTGAACGTGTAACAATAACAGACCATTTATTTGCATAAAAACCAAATTGAGTTACAGAATAGGTTACCTTCCTATACTAGTAAGTACCCACTGAATTGACACTTCCGGCAGCTCTCTGCCAAAGCACCAAAGCACCAAAGTAGCGAACGAAATTAAGTTAAAATCAAAGTTAGGTAATTTGTCCGAATAGTTTTTCTCCTTCGTAAATACTTTTTGCTTCGACTTAGTAGCCTCCAGAGTATTTTTCTTGATCTGTTACGCCTTAAGTTTAATAGGTAATAGGTAGGTTTATGATAAATCAAGATTTGCGTGGGACGAGCAGGAAGTACCATAAGAATTGTTGAGTTCTCTGACTTGTACCTACTTATCTAATACTTACTAGTAGAATAAACAAAACTCTCACCTATCTTCCTCATTAGGATAAAAGTCGTAATACGCGACTCTGAAATCGAAGTATCTGATGCCGTGCACGAGCTGGGCCCAGATGGAGCGATCCTGGCACAGCACGAAGCTGTCCCGCGCGACCGAGCTGACCTCCGTATCGAAGCGCCATGCACCCGCGTTGTGGGTGCCGGCTATGGCAAGCTCGCCGATGCGGAGGCCATTGATCCTTGCACTGAAAAGAAGTTGTCTTTGGTAGTAGAACTTACTGGATTTACTGGATTAACTGTATAGACTGAACTATGTGGACTTATATAGACATTTGACTTGTAACAGATTGAGAAGATAGTTTTGTAACTAAGCAGGTTCTAAGGATGATGGTGAGTTAACGCAACGCGAGATACCAAATAAGGTCTAAATATACTGTGTGAGAAAGGATGATGGGTGAAAAAATGCGGTAAAATGTGCAAGTAAAACAACGGGGCGAAACCCATAAAAACTTGTCGGAATCTAAGCTTGTGCCGTGCGAGACCAGTATTTAGCAAAAAAAGTTCACTTAGGAGAAAATTAGGGTGATGGATAGACGCAAGTTGGAAATTTCAAAGTATCAGAATCCTGTAAAAAGCGATGAAGAGCTTACGCATTATCTTCCATCCACGTAGGCTGTATCTTTAGACAGTTGTGGGCTTGTATCTGTCCATCACCAGCGCCTACCCACGGCCAGAGGCAATGAGGACCCTTGATTCCGGCGCCTTGCTGCCACCCAGCTGGCAGGGTCCCGTCTCCGAGAGATACGTTGGTGACTACGTGCCCTTCGACTGAGTTTATTGGGTAAACTGCTAAGGCATTGTTCCATGAAGCTGGCCGGTCGTCAAAGAGACCAATCTGTTGAAAAAAAAAGGGTTTCGACTTAGTCTGACAGTTTTCGGATGATAAATCGATCTAGCTACGGCACTTATCTAAGGAAAACTTGCAGTACGCGAGTTTTCACTAGTTGACATAATTATCTTGATCGCCCATGTCAGTACGAAATTGTGATTATGTATAATATATTGATTTACAAACTTATATAGAAGATGGGCTAGTACAACATTCATAATAATAGGGTCCTCACTAACTTTACCTGCGTAGATAGGTATCATATTATGTTGTATTAGAAATACTGACAAACTATTTGAAATTCTATTTCGTTACAACAATGTCTTTTTTAACTTGCAAAAAATTTTGACTAATGCAAATTTTATTTTAGACCGCTGGTTGACCCAAAGTCTAGAGTCTTATATTATAAATGTTAGTATCTCTGCCTAATTATAATCAGGACACTATGCACTTATAAAAAAATATTCCTTGCACTACTATGTGCACAACAATATAGATGAACAAAAGTTAGTCTGTTCAGTCCTGAAATACCTACTCTGCTTTTCAAAGTGCAAACAAGTGTGAAATTTCTGCGCTAATATGGTCTATCGTTCACTTAAACTTTTTGTATGCATTCGCATACTAAACATTGCATAGGTAAACCTACTTGCATTGTTAGCTATTATGAGAAAGAGTATTAGGCCAGGTCTTCGTTGCTTAGATAGCTAGGTAAGTAGCTACCTATATATAATACAATGATAATACTTAACAAGCTAGAGCAACCTTCACGTATGAAAGTGATTTTCGTTATTTGGGTTAGCAATTGCAAGCATTTTGCTAGAACAATCGCATAGAAATAAATTTGAATAAATTTCCATCACAATATTATGCAGTATGACGTAGCAAGACGTATTGCGTAACATATGTTACAAAATTAGCTGTAATACAAAAGAATTTAACCTTCAACTTGGACTCAATTTAGGTAATGTTGCCGATGAAAGGGTAATCGGTGCAAACATTGTACAAAAGATTGCGTTTCCTTTCTACGGTTTCACACGCAATCACTGCGTAATGACCATTGGCGACTAAACAGAACAGTTCCCTCAGTGGTTAGATAACAGTTTCACTTCCACTACAATTAGATTGGAGAAGGAAAAGTCGCCTTTTTATTCCGGCCATAAACCCTATATTATAACAATATCCATCAATCTACCATAACCAGAAACTTGATGGTTATTGTATAGCTATAGTCCGATTTTTATAAAGGGTTACTTGTAACCAACTTGTAACTGTCAAAATTCAACCTCGTTGTGTTTTGATTTTAGAGGTTATAGGTATATCTTTATGGCCATTATTTCACTGGAAACATTGGCCCTTTAATCAGAAACACAGTAATGTTTGCACATTATTTTTATTTTATTTTAACACAGTAGATGTGAGTTACACGGTAACGGTTACACAAAAGCCAAAAAAATCTACACAAATACTTTTTTTTAAATGTTTAATTCAAAATTTTTTTTTTTTTGCCATTAATAGTGGCAATGCTGCCAGCATACTGCAAACTAGTCACTTTCACTGGTTTCTTTCACCAAGCAAGGGGTTTTAGTTTTTTAGCTTAGTTTTGGGTACGTACAGATTTAATTTTTAGTTTATTTGTAATATTTATTAAGAAAATTCCTAATAAATATTGTTAATATAGTAGAGAGGCATAAAGTTAATTACAAGAAAATTCAATGAATAAATAACAGTCATATTTAACTATATAAAACCTCACACAAATTAAAATTATTGCTTGGATTGTGATTTCAATACAAATATATATCTAAAACCACACCCTAGTTTTAGATATATATTTAGATGTTAATGGCATTTTTAACTATAAATATTATTATGTCTTCTCGTTCAGCATACGAACAAACAATCTTACTAACATGTTTCATAGACGAACAAGCAATCTTACAAACTATTTTATCAATGAAAATTAAAATCACAACTGATTTATGCTTATTCTTGATCTTGACTTGAGTATTAATTACTAGCAGCGCCCCAAGGTTTCACCCGCTATCCTAGCTAGCTAGCCTATTTATTTATATAGGTTATAAGCTAGTTCCATTCCAAATTTTATCCAAATACGTTCAGTTGTTACGGAGCTTACAAACATTATTATACTTGTTTATTACACAAACTTTTGCGTAATGCATGTAATAGAAAATGTTTTGCTTATTAGTATAGTCGTATATAATAATTAGCCATTATATTTAGTCGTATACGTATTACCCATTATTCAAAAAGGTATGACTGACTGTGTTCCTCCAGGTTTTCTTACCCGCATACAAGCGCTTGTTAAGATAATGTAGAGCATGGGACTGTATTAAGTACCTAATCTAACAATAAAAAAATAAAAATATTGCAAAAAATAACAGAAGTGGTAACCAAAATTACTGAATAGTGGTAACCGAAATTACTGAATCACGGTTTTTAATGCCTTTGTGGTTATTTGCCAACAAAGGGACGTGAAGTGAAGCAATGAACTCGAATGCGTCTGAGTGCGAACATGTAGGAAGGCACTTATCATTTTGAAATTACGATTTTTAGTACTTGCTTTGTTTGAGTTATTCATGGTTAAAGGGAACGATGGTAATAAGCCGAAAGAAGGTTGTGCACATCATTATAAATATGTTTTTTTTCTTCTACGGGATCATTCCTAAAATCGCAAAAACATGTTCCGTAGAAATGTGTCATTCAACGCAATGAAATGTATACAGCTGATATTTTATTTCATGGTTTAGAGTTGGTCCCATAGTAACAGTTGTTCATAAAGAGTGTAATGACCTCCTTTCCGCTTAGTACACAGTTCCGGGTAAGCCTGAATATGTAGAAACATTATAGACTGTCAACTGAAACAGTAATTAA
This sequence comes from Agriopis marginaria, assembly GCA_932305915.1. Classification (NCBI taxonomy): domain Eukaryota; kingdom Metazoa; phylum Arthropoda; class Insecta; order Lepidoptera; family Geometridae; genus Agriopis; species Agriopis marginaria. The sequence continues at coordinate 8,710,265 of OW029926.1, forward strand.
GAAAACGATGTACAACCATCGTTTTCTATTGGATGAAAGATTGGATGTCTCAAAAGATTGCCCCTCGATGTAAGAAATGATTGCCTCAATTAACATATAAGAAAATTCTTAGCCACGGAGATAATAATCACAAATTTGAAAAAAAAAATATTTCGAATTGAAATTGAATGCACCCACAAAATAATAATAGATTAAGATTGTGTAATACTTAGTTATAGCTATAATTTCCCAATAACATCTGAGATAACGCCCTATTCCGATTCGCAAGAAAGTCCCTTAGCCCACTATCACCATTATGCTAATGAAACTACACGCCGTTTGACTCCTTATGTAAATTATATTGCGTCACTAAAGGTATAATTTGAACCTCTAATACAGCTACTAGGTGACAATTTTGCTTCCAAACTGAACTCTCTACTTACCGAGGTGTTGGTAAACCTGAACATTTACTTGTTATAAAAAAAAATACATTGAGTGTTCACCGTTACATTTTGTCGAACGAATAGAAAAAATAAGTATACGGCACAACTATTATTAATTGTTCTATGTACAAACATTAAAACGAGCATTTTGTGAGTACTATTTACAACCCAACTTCTCTACAATAATTATATACTTTAAAAGATAAAGAGTGGACTTCGTGCAAGCCAAAAATTTGCTAGAATATCACTAAAAATATCATTAAAATTCTTCTCGAAAAATAAGCTGCGTAAAACTTTTTTTTTTAATGCGGTAGGTGGCAAACAAGCAGACGGGCCGCCTAATGGTATGCAGTCACCGTCGCCTATGGATACGTTGCCGATCTTTGAAGAACCTCATGTTGTAGCTTTTCGGAAACACCGTGGAAGGTAGCTCATTCCACATTTTGCAGGTATGAGGGAAGAAAGGTAGTGTGAATCGCACAGTGAGCGATTTCCACTGATCTATGATGTGTGGATGAACTTTCAGGCCGTGGCGGCTAGTACGATGATAAAACCCTCTTCACCGGCATCAATAAAAATGAGAGTTTTGTTTACCTGTCTAGGGACTGCTGAGCATCCGCTAAAGTCCCAGTTCAGCTCGACCGCATCCTGCAGCCGCGCTCCGCTGCCAATGTTTACGTCAGGTGAATGGACAGTCACCCACACTCTGCCACACGACGACTTCTCCAGAATCTGCTTCTCAGCTGCCGAAGTTACAAACACAAGTTTAGGTTCCAGAACGAGTAAGCAGTAGAGAAACAAAGAGGTCATAGCATGAATTGCTCTACTCTATTCCGCAAACACAGCATATGGTACAAGCAAAATTAGTCAAAGATTGTTCCGTACTAAAACGGATCCTTACTAAAAAATTAAACGATATACCAGGTTATTGGTAATCAGTTAGCATCCTCGGCGGAGGATTTCAATAGCTTTTATTATAGGACATAAGAAAATTCGCGAAAAAAATCTGCTTTTATATATTTTGTCGCGAGTGAATGATTTTTTTGTATGAAACGGCAGATTTTTGTTTCGCAAATTCTCAAACTTTGTTCACCAAAAGTTTTTTTAAATGTACTGAGGCCGCCCTTAAGAGGATGCTAACTGATTACCAGTAGCCCTGTATAGTTAAGTTGATATAAGTTGATAAATAAAATAAACGTACAGTTTTATTTTGCAAAAAATGTACAAAGCTTGACCTGACTTCTAGTATTAGTTTATATTATTGTTCTAGGAAATTCGTGCATTGAATTAGTATAATACAATCTATTTGACACAATACCACATTTTGAATGTCAGGTTAGGTCAGGCAGGTGAGTTTTCGTTCTGCAAAATACGTATCCGATACTAGTATTAAACTTACTTATTGTGGGAGTTAGTTTTAGCTTTAACGTTTAATATTTGTTATTTTTTTCATACACATGAAGGTTAGTAAAAAGGCCAATAGATAATATTATTTTTACAATGTTATTGTAGCTGTCAGAACAAATACATAATTTTTTTTTTTCAAATACTTACTTGGATCGAGCTTAGAAACTATGAATATAAAGTCATCAAGGTATTTATAAAAAGAGTGTAAATTGGAAATTTCCAATTTCAATTTTGAAATTTCTGATTTCCAATTTATTTCAAATGCTTGGACTGAGCTGAGAAGTTATGAATATAAAGTCATCAAGGTATCCTTAAAATAAGTGTAACTATGCCGCTAGCATGCTGGGTACGCCACCAACCTGGAAGTGGGCTAGATCATTTGTATAGTTTTCAGTCCTCCAATACTCTCTGGCCAGCCAATTGTTTTTGTACAATAGGCTAAGTAGTTTAGGTTAAACGGTGGTTTATTGTATTCTATTTTGAAAAATCGGGAATCATTTGCACACACGGTCATTTGACCCCAAACTAAGCAAAGATTGTACTATGGCTGCCAGAGACACACATTATTTACATACATACATATCTATACATACATTTATATTTTTAAATATATACTTAAATAGATATCTACACCCAAATATAGAACAAACACAAATGTTCATCACATGAATGTTTGTTCTGGGTAGGAATCGAACCCACGCCCCCAAACGCAGAAGGCAGGTTCACTACTGTTCACTATCAATAACTGGGCCTCCGGGCAGTCAAATGGATTGTATTTTAGGCATTGCTAGACAGTGTTAGTTAGCTTGTATTTTGTTTGGTTAGTAAAGGCACTTCCCAGTTTAAGTAATATGATGACTAAACCATATAAGTATTTAATTAGTAACCATATAGTCTATCGGTTTTTTATCGGATACATTTCGGAGAGTGTGCATCAGATCTGTATGATTTAATTCCTTCCTGCCCTTGTTTCTATCGGACCGCCAGGGCGGGCACAAAAAATCGACATCGTTTTATGGTTGATATTCCGAGAACCCGTACGAAGCGCTATGATTCCACATTTATTGTGCGAACTGCTAGTCTGTGGAATTCGCTGCCTGAATGGGTTTTCCCCGTTAGTTACAATCTGTGTGTCTTTAAGTCGAGAGTGAATCGGTTTCTTCTGGGCAAGCGTGCTCCATCGTAGACCGCATCGTCGTTTAACATCAGGCGAGATGGCGGCAAAGCGCAAGCCTATCTAGTATTTAAAAAAAAAAAAAAAAAGTCAGTTATTGCGGACTGCGTAACTGGTAGACCTAAGACTTTGTTCTCAATTGGCCTTTTTTTAACGTTTTTGTTTTTGTAGATTTGTACAGCGTGCTACCTCCACCGGTTCTCTACGGTTCTTGTTTAGTTTACGTACATACACGAATTAAAGTCCGAATTATTCGACTCGTTCTTACATCGGGCTCCTTTGATGGCATGTGGTTGTGAGGCATGTATGACACTGAAATAATGACAATTCTAAAATGGCATCAAAATAATAATAATATATGCATACAGTGATTACCTACGCTTGCTTAGATTAGTACATATAGTGTTATTTATCTAATAGATTGTAATAAGTTAATGCGTCACTATAATATAACATAATGTGATAAAATAAATTGGTATCTACCTACATATTACAACTACATAATAAATACTACACTATTGGATTAGGACTTTCCTGTAATAATAGTTGTAATTTGGATAAATAAACAAAATAAAATAAAAAATAATACTTAAATATAAACATGCATGTTGGGTCTAAAACAAAAAATCTTTTTTTTATTCAGTTAAAAATCTTATGTTATTTTAATACATTTGTAACGATTCTATTGTACCATTATCTAAACTAATCAAAATTTTACAGCTGTACAATTATTGCCATCCTTCTCTCACATATTGAAATTAAAAGATTCACCCGTGGTTCACCTAGCTAGTTCATCTGGGTGGGCTATGGCTATTAACAATGACCAGTGATCCACCTTGGTGGACCACGGGTACTTCCACTGACCCGTAGTCCATCTGCTAATCTAATACAAAACAGCTCTAATTATAAACATGAAATATGAATATACCAATAAATACGAAAAAAAAGGGCCAATTTAATAGATCACATTTGACATCTGTCAGTCTTAGCAAAGTAAAGTCAAAGTAAATCATAAAATTGCTTTACAAAAAATTGCTCTTTTGTCGTTATTACAATTATGTATTTTTAAAAGTTAAGCCATTGTGCAGTAGTAATTCTTACTTTGAAAAAAGTAATAACATTGTTACTAGATTATGTTGTTTAATTTTGTTGAAATGTCAAATGTGATCCATTAAATTGGCCCTACTATAGTAAACGCTAAGTTTATAATTTTCCATCATTGTTTATCATCATCATCAGCCTATTTATATGATTATGAAATCATCATCAGCCAGAAAACGTCCACTGCTGAACACAGGCCTCCCCCTTTAACCTCCGCACTGAACGACAGCCTGCCTTTTGCATCCACTGGATGCCCGCGACTCCTTACTCCGACTTATGGTAATATTAAGAAGTCACAATAGTCTGTTCGGTGTCTTATTTAATAGTAAGTAGGTACCAGCTTTATAATGAACTTTTGTTTTACACTACGAGTGATCGATGGTACTTAAAGACGACTTATGTATCGAAACTTAGTATTCCCTATGTGAAGGCTCACGTAACGTGTGAATCGAAGATCATCAGACAGTTATAGCACGGAGTTGGTTACGCAAGGACGTCGCGCGAGTAACAGTGCCCTACTTCCACTCTACATGGGTTTCCTTTCGATCTGTTCCTGCTTGTTTCTATATAGCTACTGACCTACCTAACGTGAGCGAGTAACCTGATTGCCTAGTGCGAGTTTTTCCAATTGCGTTTATCTGCTCGATCGCGGTGGTTTCCCCACGCTTGTTACTACAGGTGACCATAAATATATGTATACGTGGGTAACACAAAAACTACACATTACCAGGGGCCTTATGGCCAACTGCTATCGCGGTATCAAGCTAACGTTAAATCCATTCGGTTAGAATATCACGCTAACGTGAACCTTAACGCGCCCAGATACGGTTTGCGTGATTTTCCAACTGAGAGGATTTAATGCTAGTTTGATACCGCGAAAGCAGTTGGCCGTAAGGCCCCTGGACTAATATTAAGAACTAGCTGTGCCCCGCGGTTTCACCAGCTTTATATCCGGGATACAAGTAGTCTAAAAGTTACTCTTTACCTAACAACAGCTATCTGCCAGTGAAAGATGAAAACAATGCAACCTCCAAAGATGTCATATTATTATATACTACGTATGCAACCTCCTTGGTAGCGAGCGACAGCAACCTACTTTGACTTATGAAATGATGTAATATGTCAATGTATAGAACTCTATTCTTCACTTGAATATTATAAAACACCACAAAAAAACCTGCTACAAAACTTCACAGGATCACACGCTGGGCTAATCTGAAGATTGCCTCAAATTTCATTAAAATCGGTCCAGCCGTTTCGGAGTCCATAGAGAACATACATACATTCTCACATCGCTTTTTACATAATAGAAAGAAGAGAAGGATATTAGATAGATAGATTGGATAGTAGATGATAGGCAGCAGCTGAAAGCATACAAAAAGCCGAAGACAGAGCTGAGTGGTGCGCTTTGGAGAGGTTTAGCAGTGGAATAATGTAAGCTGATCAAAATGATGATGCTCCAAATGTAAATGATGATGATGATAATAATGTTAATATACTAGAGGTGCTTACGACATTTACCTGTTCTTAGATTGATTAAGTTAAGACAGAAAAAGTAGACTTCAAGTTCATGCAAGCTGACATAAATGGACTTGTTATTTTATCTTCATAAAATTATTTAGGTGTATAATTGTATATGCCAAAAGTAATCTACTAAATACTCGGAATACTTATGCATTCATACAATAAAATTACCGGAATGCAAGAACTTCCTTATCTTTTCAACTTTATGGCTAATAAATACCCATATTTTATGGGTTTTAAATAATGATGTAAGTGAATAATTATCGATAGCAATAGGCATTGCGTTGCATCTATGTGATAGCTCAAACGCAAACATTTCTTAGTCTTACATAATTTGTTATAATACCTGTAGATTGTAGGTATTATAATTATTATTAATTCTATGCGGAGTGTTATTATAGACGACAGACACGTTTCAGGATATTATTGTATTCATTATTATTAACAACTTATAGTTTGGGACCAACACTGAAATTGCGAAAAATAATCAATTGTTAAGTAGGTATTTTTATGGAACAATATATTTTTTTCGCGATATCTTGCTTCCCAAAGTATAAGTTGTTTATAATGATGAGTAAATTGATATCCTCGGATATGTCCATTGGTCGTCTAGAGATACACATGCCTGGTATAATAAGCAAGATCTTCACCTAGTCGCGGTCACGGTTGTTGATACACTATACTGTTAGGCGATAGAATATAATCTAAACCTATAAGATCATCGAAACAATGTATCTTTCCTTTCATCGGCTCGTATCCAAGTTTTACTCCAGCGCCAAACATGATTGACAAATGTATGCGATCTACAGCTGCAGGAAGAGATACGAACGAAGCGGCGGCTCTGAACTAAATAACGTAAGCGACAAGTGATAAAACTCCAGATTACTTAAGAACCATTTTAATTTATACCAAAATGAATTTCACATTAAATTCTAGATTTGGAGAAGAAACTAAAAACATGTTTTAGAAGAGCTGTTTACGCCGAATTATTTTATCGGGAAAAGTTTCACCAATCATGTTTCTAAAATTGGTGCTATTTGCCATAACCACGCCAATTAACGCAACGCAAATTAAGTTGACGACATAACAACTCTTAAAAAGATCAGATTTAACTATCCATTAACGGTAGCATGGCAGTATGTGTGTCTTCAAGTCGAGAATGAATCAGTTTCTTCTAAGCGTGCTCCAACGTAGACCGCATCATCGCTTAACATCAGGCGAGATGGCGGCCAAGCACAAGGCTATCTACAACAAAATGTCGATTAAATTTGGTAACACATAATTACTTCTTATCCCGGAACACAGGATTGTAAAGGTTTCTTTAGTCGAAGCAGCAATTCTTCTTTTTCCTTTTTTTATATATTCACTTAGTTATTGTTATAAACGCATTACATTATTTCAATCTTTTCAAAAGCGTTAGCGTTAGCGTAACGGAAATGTTTGTCTTAGTGTTAACACACTAAGTTATAAAGTTCATTAACATAATATATATTAAAGTTATATGATTATTTACTGGATATTTACCGTGGTAAGGTTGTGGAATGAGCTCCCGGTAAATATCCCGTAAATAATCATATAACTTTAGTGAACAACCGTGATAGTTTAAAACAGTGTTATAATATATATTTGTTTACAGAAGATTTGTAAACAACTTATAAGCATGCTTATAAAAACTGCGTGCACTTACATAACATCTGCATGACTTAGAGACACTAATGTACGTCATTATTGCACACGCTGAGCAACGAGGTGCCTGTTGTAATCTCTGTAACTTGAAACGACTACACTTCCTTTTACCGGCCGGCGTTATCTTGGCGCTAGTAATTATGTAACTTTCAGAATTGTAATATGCTTACTTCCGTGTCCCCACATCGAGATAATGATTGTATGTAGACCCACTTAACTTAATATGTAACTTTCGTGAAGAACAATAAAATCGATTTCTACAAACTTTTGGTTATTTTAAACCACATCTCCCTTGTTGTCTGATCTGAGTGAGGGTCCATCAGTTAGCAGGAATTATTGATGCAGGTTGACTTTTCAGCCCCATTACAACACTGGCTTACACTGGACTGAAGCAGCTAATCAGCTAACTCATAATTATTTCTTAGGTTTTCGCGATTATTATACATTGAAATTAACACTAACTGACCGTTTAATACACTTCAACTTTCTCAGATTGTTTATTTGAATACAAATTTTCCACGAAGTAAGTAAGATAAGGGAAAAGAGACAAGGGATTCCCAGCAGTAACTATTTTATAGCGCATTGACGGCGTACGTAAACTTGCACTTGGCAAGAGTGCCCAGTCTACAGAGCTATCAGAGGATCAACCTACTGGTGGTTTGCTCGGCAGTCGTTCTCTTGAACACTCAGTCACGTCTGTCTTCTAGTCCAAAATCTATTGATTAAAAATAATAATTATCTAGCTTACCCTACTTTAGACATCTAAAATACCTACCTAGTTTATTCAGTAGTTTATCAAAAAGCTTGGTCCCTAGTCTGTAACGCAATACGACGACTTGGTCGTGGGTATTATGACGTACTTGGAAATTTCAATTATTTGATTACTGGCATTAGCTTGCGCATGATTAGGAATCTCTAGGGCTCTACATAAAATGTAGCCTGCGGCCTTATTATAGAAGTTTGATCGTGATCGAGATTGCATGCCGTCCCGTTTGCATCTATTTACTCGCACCACGTGCGTAAGTGAGATGGCACGCGATCGCGATCACGATCCGAATCATCCATAATAAGGCATCTGTTAGAAACGCGACTGAAACTGCAAGGCATAATAGGTAACCTCATTAACTGTATTATAATTATAATATAAATATAAAAACAAAATACCACTCGCTCACTGAATAGTCAGTCATTGAGCGCAATAGTTAGTATTTCGCGATGAATCAGTCAGTCGACAGACTCATCACGAAATATCTAGAAAAATACTTGACTTACGAAGACGACATGAAGCTGAAATTTGGCAGCTAGATTCATTATGGAGTGTAGAGATCCGCTAAAGGATTTTGCGAAAGAGCCGAATTAAAGGGGTGAAAACAGGATTAAACGTATATATATAAAACTCTACGAGTACAAAGTTGCGGGAAACAGCTAGTATATATTAGTATATAGAATATATATGTAATATAGCTATATATATATATATATATATATATAGCTATATTACAAACTAGCGACCCGCCTGCCCGGCTTCGCACGGGTGTAATTTACGTGCGAAGCCGGGGCAGGTCGCTAGTTATACATATACTCTTGAATCTGTCTATCTATTAAAAAAATCGCTTCAAAATCCGTTCCGTAGTTTTAAAGATTTAAGCATACATAGGGACAGACAGACAGCGACTTTGTTTTATACTATTTAGTGAAGTAAAATACTTTAATGTTACGCTTCGACGTCATTAATTTTATCATTGTTTTTAACTTTTGTTGACTTTAGAATATAATTATCAATAAGTATCTATCAATTAATTACGATAAATTATGGACATACCTATGTTGACGTCTAGCATAATCTGATTAATTTAATTGATTGCAGAATAATTATTAACCGTCTTGATAGTAATGTAGAGATTTGCTGTCAAGGTGAAATCACAGCCAGGTGGTCTGTACCTACCTACTTATCAGTTTAAATGCAAATCTACTTATCTAGGATTTACTATAGGCAAAATTGTTGTTACAGATAAAATAATGAACACTAATTTAATGATAACGTTTATGACGAAATAATTTCTACAAATGAAGTAGGCAGTGCATAGGTATTTCAATTTTGGTGGTGATGCTAAGTTTTCGGTAGAAAATATTTTTGCAAAATGCTAAATAGAGAATAGGGCTGGCTGTCATTACTCGTAGAATCAGGTGCCTTATTATGGATGATTCGGATCGTGATCGTGATCGCGTGCCATCTCACTCACGCGCGTGGTGTGAGTAAATACATGCGAACGGGACGGCATGCAATCTCGATCGCGATCAAACTTCTATAATAAGGCCGCGGGTAGAGAAAAATATTCTTGATCTTTCATGACATCTTCGACGATTCATAACAGTTACTTACCTATAATTTTGTTTGGGTTTCCATTTACAATCTCAGTCGATAAACCCAACGTCTCGATTTTGAAATGACCTTTAGGTTCCGGCGAATGCGGAATGGTCAATGCATTCACACACGGCAAACAATTCAATCCGAAATAAATGAAGCGTTGAATTGAAACGGTTATCATTGAGAAATCGCAGAGGGACAGAGGGGCAGATTTTGGTTGTCAATTGTTTTAAAGTGCACGCAATTACGATCAAAACACTACTTTTAGTATACGATTTTAATCTTCTTTTTTAGGGTTCCTTACCCAAAGGGTAAAAACGGGACCCTATTACTAAGCCTACCATGTCTGTCTGTCTGTCCATCTGTCTGTCTGTCTGTACTACCTTTAACAAGCTGTATCTTTTGAACTGTAATAGATAGCCAGTTGAAATTTTCACAGAATATGTAATGTTAAGGCGGATTAACTGGAATAATAGAAATATAAAAAAGTCAAAAAGTTTAAACTAAAAGGGGATCCCCATACAACAAACGTATTTTATAACATTTATATGTAACATATTTGTATTTCATATTTATTTTTGTATTAGCTCTAATGTAAAAATGGTAATACGTACAAGCGTCTAATTTGGCATGATTATAGTACACACTCTAAAGTATTAACAACAAATAATAAATAATGGCCAAGTGCGAGTCGGTGACAAGTTTCTGTTCATTACCAAGTTATAGCAGGTAATTTCGTTATTACATTTTGTGGTGGTACGGAACCCTCAGTGTGCGAGCCCGACTCGCACTTGGCCGGTTTATTTGGCAAGTTACTTCTATCAAAATTTTAACGTATGAATACAACACAATAATATGTCTATCAGTTTATTGTGACTTCATAAGCAACGATAAATCTGTTTTGTTTTAAGATTTTAGAACAAAAACGTTGATTACATTATAACGCTTATAAAATGGTACAATATTATGATTTAAAAGTCATAAAAGCTATTATTTTAACTCTGTCAGAATCTACTCGGAAGTCCTGGCAAAATTACGTTTTCAAGGGTATATTGAAGTGGACCCATTTATGCAACCGTTTCCTTATGACGGTGAAAGAAATCCAAGTTTTTAAACATTCGCAAATGTTATTAAAACATGATACTCACGCGCAATGGACGCTCCAAGTACCGTCACCGCGAGCGCTGCCACTGCGAACCACGACACTGCCATCGCTGCCCGTGGCTACCGTGCCACTGAACCATTATTTCAGATTTGGCGCTCTTTCGCCACCGCTGATTACTTACCAACCCTGCACTAACACTTAACACTACATCCATTGCTGTCCTGCATTATTTACAGACTTATCGGAGCCATGAAAGCCGACAATGTATACGATTTCACAGATACAGTAGTAGATTAGTAAATACATAGTAGTTAATAGCAGTGCGGGCTTCCGACAGCTCCCTTATATCCGATCGTGAGTCGCGTGCGTTTGAATGGAATAAGCACGTGCAAGGATGTGACTTATCAGCTCTTGGCGCGGATTTGCACACTTACATTCTAATCTTAAGACAAAAAATCTCACCTGAGTATATTATGATACAAGGTATAGTAATTTAAACTTTCGCGATTTGAACACATGTTTTAAATGTTTATCAGGACTTATCACGTATTATTTACTTCAGGTAAAAATATGTACCTTTCGCTCGACGTCATAGATAATACACTATATACACTCGACGTTTCGACCATGTTACAATGGCCGTGGTCACGAGCTGACTGGAAACTGCGGGTGAGTCCGGCGAGAAGAGCGGGTGTTTTGTTCTCCTACCCTCACTTGATCTTGAAAAATCGCAGGGTTGTCACTACGACACACAACACTGACTGTATCGGTAAATGTCCTAGTACCTACACCGCGGTTTGTACACTTGCTTTTTATGGGATTCCACGACGCCGCTAATGTATTTTTACCTAAATTAAATAATACGTGATAAGTCCTGATAAACATATAAAATAGATACAAGGTATCTGTATTTAAAACAGATATAAGGTAAGGTGACTGTGACTTTGAAAAATATTAAAACTAGCTATTGTCCGCAATGTCAAGAAGAAGCATAGCTTCGCAATGTCAAGTAGGCGTATCTTGGAGTTCCCAATGGCCGCCGACCGTCGGCCGGCCTAGGAATCGCTGGAAAAATGTCGTAGCGTAGGACTTGCGCAAGCTCCAAATATATAAAAAGGTGCTCTTTGCTCCAAATCGTCGACTGGCGAGAAACAGTGCGAGACAGGGACCGATGTTGTTCTCTTGTCGGAGGCCAAGACCCACTTCAGGGGGTCCACTTCTTACAATTTCATCTTTCCACAGGCGTTAATGCTAACAGCAAATGGGTCTTGTCTAGACCCCCAGGTCGCTGGGCCAGCGGAGTAAGTAAATATGCTTTTGTACGCGAGTCAAAATATTGAATCATGGATCAAAATCAAGCTGCTGCGGCACATTTTCAGATTTTGTTTTCCTAACTTATTTTAATGAGCTGTCGAAGAAAAAAAAGTCATTTGAGGTACGGAACCCTAATTAAGACAGGTAGACTAAGAAACATGTTAGAAATAAACGTAGAGTTAGGCAATTCTCTTGATCACGTAGAGTTAGCTCGCGTGCCTGGTTAATGGCACCAAGAAAACAAAGAAAAAAGTAAATTACTGTAAGTGCTCTTTGTCTACATAGATAACTAGAGATGATAAGCAACGGATGGTATGGTGGGGTTTGTTTACGGATCGTTTTGTTTTGAATTGTTTAAATTGGTTCATAAAGTTCTTAGATATATATAAGCGTTTTAAGTTTTTGGTCTGATTTGGCAGGGATGCTCCGTGCCATTCTCGCAAAGTGAGTGTGAGTATGAAGTTTGTATGGCGTAAAGTGACGTCATTTGTGAGTATAACGCGCTCAATACCATCCCCAGCCCTTTCACATAAAAAAACGATACACTTTAATCTCTTACCGCGTTATTTATTAAACTAAGTATCCATAGTAATAATAAAAGCTATAAGTAATTACAAAATTGACTTGAAACGCCTATAACCTTAACATATTCATATACACACATAAACAATACAACAACACTACACTTAATACACACAACAATAATAGTTAAACCAGTATACAGGGTTACGCGAATAGGGTGTAAAGCCGAAAGGGGTCCGTTATACTCATCATTAGTATGGGACCAACCCTGAAATCGCAAAAAAAATCCGCCGTTCCATACAAATATTGTCGAGTGTCGATGACCATTTTCTATGGAACAGCAAAATATTTTTTTCAGGATTACAGAGTCACTCTCATAGTAAAAGTTGGTCATAAAGTTCCCCCACTCTACGGGACTCTAGCTCGGATGCTATGGATCCCTCTCGGCTTTCTGCACCCATTCCCCAGTGTCTTAGTATTGTCACGAGGCTAGAAGATAAAACCAGTATATTCTTTACTAGCGACCCGCCCGCCCGGCTTCGCACGGGTATAATTTATGTACAAAGTCGGGGCGGGTCGCTAGTTATATATATAAACATTCAGAGAAAAAATATCGAACTGATGGTGAAAACCGCATCAAAATCCGTTGCGTGGTTTAGTAGGAGTTAGCGGCCATACAGATAGACAGACGCAGAAAGTGACTATGGACAAGACTAAAATTATGTCCAATGTCCATGTTGAACCCGTGCCAGTAGTCGTTGGGAACGATACTCTCGAAGTTGTTGACCATTACACCTATCTTGGACAGATTGTTCAGTTAGGTAAGTCCAACTTAGGCAAAGAGGTCGCCCGAAAAATCCAACTCGGATGGGCAGCGTTCGGGAAATTGCGTGACATCTTCTCGTCCAAGATACCACAGTGCCTCAAGACGAAGGTCTTTGACCAGTGTGTGTTGCCAGTGATGACATATGGTACTGAGACGTGGTCCTTAACTGTTGGCCTTTTGGAAAGGCTCAGAGTCACACAGCGGGCAATGGAGAGAGCTATGCTCGGAGTTTCTTTGCGCGATAAAATCCGAAACGTGGATATTCGCCAAAGAACCAGAGTCACCGACATAGCTGTTAAAATTTGCAAGTTGAAGTGGCAATGGGCAGGCCACATCGCTCGAAGAACCGATGACCGATGGGGAAGAAAGGTTCTGGAGTGGAGACCACGAACCGGAAGACGCAGCGTAGGGAGGCCTCCCACTAGATGGACCGACGACATTGTGAGAGTCGCGGGCATCCAGTGGATGCAAAAGGCAGGCTGTCGTTCAGTGTGGAGGTTAAAGGAGGAGGCCTATGTTCAGCAGTGGACGTCTTCTGGCTGATGATGATGATGATGATGATGATGATGAGAAAGTGACTTTAATTTATATTATGTAGAGATAGAGATGGAGAAGAGATGTTAGAGATTATGACCATATTTTTGTATATATCAATTAAACAAATGAACTGTCAAAATTGTTTGTCCAGTATTTTGATCCATAAAGAATTTTTAATTTTCCTCATCATCATCATCAGCCAGAAGACGTCCACTGCTGAACATAGGCCTCCCCCTTTAACCTCCACACTGATTACTGATTTAATTTTCCTGCCGTTTCGTATTTATTTATTTATTTTATTTATTTATTCATCAACAGAATGCTTACAGTTAAACCAAAGCGCAAACTATTTAAATAACAAATATTATGTATTCTACTTAATTACCTACTAAGAAATAACCCTAAATATGAGGAAATTATATTAATATTGTCATAAAAAATGTCAACATGCTGGAATTCACGCGCAAATGCGTTGAGTAGCGCCACAGCCCGCCGCGTGGGCGCGTTGTTGGCGGGGTGCGTCCGCGGCACGGAGCACGCGAGCATCTGATGCCGGCGGCGGGTTCCGCAGCGCAGATAGTTGTCAGGCAAAAACAACCCAATACTGCTCAAAGTTTGTGGACTGTTCACTTTACTGCGCAGTATTAGTATGTAGTGAGTGACCAGCTGCTGCTTCCGCCTAAGCTCCAATGTATCGAGCCCTATCATCGCAGATACAAATAACGATGGATACAGATATGACAAAATACTCCGCTGGTAAGACTATAACTAAAATTATTTTGAATGTTAACTGAAATATAATTAAATCATCATTGGACTTCCTTTTCAAACGCCATGAAATTTTCAATAGCCGCGTTTCTCTTTTCTTTTTTCTCCGAACTATGTTCAGAAGACTCGATAGACGGAGCTCTGCTTGGGTTCTTCAGGATTGGTTTTTCTAACTGAAGCAAATTGAGGGACGCCTTCAACTCTTGGACTATTGCCTCTTTGTGAGTTAGCTGTAAATCACAAATGGTTTCTTTAAAACTTATTCTAATCTATATCTTCTTCTTTTTCTTTTAATATATAAAAAGCGATGTAATGTAATGTGTGTACTGTGACTTCTAGAGTCGTCATCATCATCATCATCAGCCAGATGACGTCAATTTCTGAAAATAGGCCTCTCCCTTAGTACGCCACCTTAGAAGAAAAGCGTTGCCACAATCAAATCACGACTTAAAAACATTATTATTTACTTTAAACACAAACTTTAAAGTCAGAATGTGTTCTTCAAATTATGAATGCATTAAATAACATGTTTGATAAAACACTTTTGATGGTTTAATTGCATCGTCACAACCGTGCTACGGTGAACGAAGACTACGAACCTTTTCTCGGATAACGATATTCCTGATCTCGTTGAAGAATTCAGCCGCTGTCACAAGAAGACTTAGAAATAGTCCACCGACCAGAACGATGAATAATCCTTTCAAATTTTCCATTTCCAAATCACCTTCGATATCGTTCTTATCTGCGTCTTTCTGAAGTAAACAAGATTAATTTGAAAAGTAGGTACATTGTATTATTCAAAAAGAATTTTATTCTGAAATGTGTGAACTTTAGGATTTCATATAAAAAAACAAAAACTATTGCCAGGATTCAAACCTGTATAACTATCCGGGATCCGGCCCCCATTGCTCTAGTCCCCGTAACTAAGGTCCATTTCCTAAAGCATGGATGTCGCCATCTATAATTCTTGTTACATGCAATTATTAGTATTATGCATGGCGCCACCAATGCTTATATTGGATGCAAAAGTAGTCCAAGAACTTGGAAAGCTTCTCGCCTTATCAAGTGACCCGCCAACCCCTTTGCTACCCAAGAAGATTAGGCATCGCATCGGCAACATCGTCTCTGGTGTTACAGTTGCAGTGACTGCTAATTGCGAGGCCAACTTGTTTTCCACGTAAGAAAATTAGTCATTGCATCGGCAACAACGTTTCTGGTGTTGCGGTTGCGGTGACTGCTAATTGAGAAGCCAACTTGTTTGCTACGCAAGAAAATTTGTCATTGCAACGGCAACAACGTTTCTGGTGTTGCAGTTGCGGTGACTGATAGTTGAGAGGCCCACTTGTTTGCCACGCAAGAAAATTAGTCATTACATCGGCAACAACGTTTCTGGTGTTGCAGTTGTGGTGACCGCTTATCAAGTGACCCGCCAACATGTTTGCCCAACCAAGAAGATTAGGCATTGTATCGGCAGCAACGTTTCTGGTACTGCAGTTACGGTGACCCCTTATAAAGTGACCAGACGACCTGTTTGCCACTATTTCATAGTAAAAAATAAACTGTGATTTCTACATACATCACAATCCTCTGCTCCGTACATTTTATCCCACCATTTTGTTTTAATTTCTCCCAAGACTGTGGACTCCTTTAGACTCAATATAGCTCTGTTAATATCAGATCTGAATGGTGAATCTGCAAGAGTTCAAATAATTTGAGTCAAAGTTTGAGTTAAACCATACTTTCCATTAAAATATCCTGTATATTACATTGGAAAGTATTGTTTCATCGTATATCAATGTATGGATAATTATATATACGGGTTGTATCACTAGACGACGGATATATTCAAAGATTTTATTGTACTCATCATTATAAACAACTTTTACGTTGGACCAACATTGAAATCGCAGGAAAAATTGATGTTTTATAGAAAAATGCTATTTTAACTCAACGAAGTGTTTGGAATAGTTGATTTTTTCCTTAATTTTAGTGTTGCTTCCAAAGTAAAAGTTGTAAGATCCCTTCCGAGAGTTTTTCGAAAAACTACTTTTATAAACTAAAGGTGATAAGTTGATATGTTGAGATAGTTGAATTATTCCAAAATTTAAACTTTCAATATAAAATTTAGATCTAAGTAATTATTAATTATTATTTTTTGATTCAATTTTCCATTTTAAATTCAATTTTAATTTTGTTATTCTCACTTTTTCTGTCCCGTAAGTTTGACGGCGGTCCGTCAACCAAATCCACACCTCTGTTAGGACTTTAGTATAATTGTTGCCCTACTCTGGGGTGTATACTTACTGGCAGGCATTGCAATTCCATAATCCTTTGCATCCAATTCTGAGCCAATTTTCTTAAGATCGCAGTCTCGTTTTAACTTGTAATCTATCGTAGAAGACTCCATGAAGAAGGCGTATTTGCCCTCTCCACTTTTAACTCTTTTTACACCTTCAGAGTTAGTCCCGACTAGGACCGCTTTATTTGCCATCATAGTTTCATACATTTTTTTATACATCTTGTCTTCAGACCTCTATAAAAAAAGGAATCATATCAGTGAAAGCTGCAAAAGTTTGTGTTGGTCCCGTAGGTCCACACACTCTTTCTAACGCCTGAAACGCCTGAGCGCCTTTATTTAGATGTGGTGTGGTGTTAAATTTACTTTGGTTCATTTGGTACCTTAAGCTACCTTTTGAAAATACGCAAAAATTCATAAACCCTGAAAACCAAGCAATTATTTTCTAGCGCTTGATTAGGTCATTCTAACAGATCACCGAAAAAATTACCAATTAATCATCGAATGGGTGACTGTGTGTAGAATTAACAATAGAACGCTACTGTGGTTCCGAACCATGTTAATTTGTAGGTACCAGGTCCTACAACAACAACAGTTGTTAAGGCATGTCTCTCTTTCAGACAAGATTGAAAAGTGGGCTGATAAAATTAATGGAACATCTGTTTATAACTCTTACTAAACAAGAACATTTTAAATAGCTGATTGCCGTCATTTCAAGTTACCTTAAAGAAATCTAATGTTGATCCTAAGCTGTATGCTCCATATCTGACCTTGGTCTGTTTCGCAAGATCTTCGACGCTGTTGATGGGTTCTACGGTAAGAGCTGATGTCATTGACGCAGACAGCTGAGCGATGTACGTCTGACAGAAGATTACTGCAAAGAACCACCACATCGCGCACACCCATCGCGTGCCAATTGCCCTGAAATAACATTTTGTAACTATGTTACTAAAGTTAGGACTTATCATAACATACTTTCTCTATATTTATACCTAGATTAAATTGGGCGACGCATAAGCGCGATGCAACTTCTGGAGCAATGACGATATAACCACTTGACTGCTCATACTTTACCCCGTCGTTAGCCAAAGATATACACTTTTCAGCTTAACCTTTTTCGAGCGGGCCAATCCTAGGCGCCAATTGAATGAATGACTTTTGAATCTCCGATCACGATCGTAAAGTCTTCAAACACAAGCACCATATGACACCCCGCGACCGACGTAGCTGACATCTTGCACAAGCAAATTATGATTCGTGCACGATCAAGTGGTTATATTATCTTTGTTAAAATATTCAAAGAATTCTGCTGAATAACTCAGCCATTGATTCTAGCATTAGTCTGCAAAATCAAGAATTACGAGTGCCTATTTAATTAGAGATTAGAATATCTAGGAAATTAGAGATTATCGACATTTTTGTATTACCATAGATATGGTGCTTTTGAAAGAAACGGAATTATAATACATACAAAACGAAAACTACTACTAGAATATTACAAAATTCTTTCATATAAAATTAACACACATACAGAATACACATCTGACACACACCAACACATACAGAAGACAAACACATCTACACAATAGACACATCTTTCTGTTATACAGAAGATGAAATTATTTTTTATGTGAATATTTAGGCACTTATTATGTTTATATTTAGTCATACAAAATCAACAAAATGCTGTATCTAAATAATACCAAAATGGTTATGAATACTTAGGTAAGATATCACATCCTTGAGTCATGATAGAGCCCATAGTTAGCCATGCACAGTTTTTAAATGTCCAAATATTTTCCAATTCTTCAGGATCTTTATCGCAAGGTTCTGGATTTTCCCAATCAGCTGGCGATATTCTATAAAATAAAGGTTAAATTAACAAACTCATAAATTACGATCTGAATAATACACAAAGGCTACTATCGGCTTTAATATATTATCATAATATATTTAGTAAACTCTAGGTCTACACGGAACGGTGGTGCTGAGCCGAAAGGAGGTTTTATTACGAGCGTAATAAAATTTCAGCTGTTCCACTTCAACCATTTTTTTTTTGGATGGATATGTATTTTTTTTTCTATGAATCAGCAATTTTTATTATATTTAAAGCAGATATAAGAAATTATTAATAAAATACATAATTATGTATATTTCAACACTCTTTACCTGGCACAGATATACAAAAGAATAGATACTGCAAAGTACGCCGTCATAGCGTATAACCAAACGTCGACAGTGTAAGGATTGAGGAAAGAAAACCAGTCTGGAGATTTTTTCTTCTCTTTGATATATAGGATACTTATGCCAAGTGACATAAATGGAACTGAGAAATCGATCACTTTCTTTCTTTCTTCAGTAATAGTAAAATCACAAACGGCCAAGTCGATTTTCTGTAAACCGTAAACTAATGTTACTTTGTGATAGAGTCAAACCAGTATTTTGTCACTGGTTTTTTTCCGTATTTTCTCTTGAGATGTCAGTGTCTATTGAAATATTTTAAATGTATTAATTGAAGGATGTAGTCGATGCTTTACTAACCCAGAGAGATGGCTTTAGTAACAATTTTTGAAACGCTCCATGACAAACATGGTGGCAAGACTTTTGGGAGAAAAACATTCTACGCTCAGATGTGGGTTTTCTGCTTTGCGAGGGTGAGCTTTTTGACGGTGTCGGGATGTGCGATAGTGGCCTTTCGACGCTGGAACTAATTCCAGACCAAACCTAACCTACTAAACCACCTAAGTCAAATAGCTAATTTCCGTACATTCCCCAAAAAGCTAGCGGTAGAAAATGCAGTAGGAACCTACGTCTCTTTAGAAGCTAAGTGGGTCCCGCTGTATTTTTAAATATTCGGCAAACAATCACCTTTTTTTGTATTATTATAATCAGCCAAACATATAGCGGTATTGCATCGATATTTTCTTTTTTGTTGTATTTTTTTTTAGAATGCAGAGACTTATCGAATGTTTCACTAACTACAATCAATGCTGTCATTTAAAAAAAAACGCCCTTTTCTCGTGACAAAATACGCTGGTTCAAACCTAAACGCTTTCGCTAAAAACTTTGCAGTAAGTAAATGGAAAATGAAGATCACGAACCTTGTCTAATAATTCACGTATCATTCCGTTCCATTTTTTTTCTTTGGGATCAAATTTTCCCTGGCTATTTGTGATGTCATCGTCGAACTCGTAAGTGTAATCGAATTTTTCTTTTTGAAAGTATTCAAAAATGTTCTTTACAAGATCTACGACAAAGCCTTCGTATTTTTCTCCGTTTTCGTCTGGCTCGCAGTCGTCCTTATGTATACATGAAAAATATGGTTGGTTGATAGATGACATAATCTGTAAACAGAAAAAAGAAGTCTTAGACTAAACTCGGTCTTGACACTACACAATGTATGGAACAGTTTTTTTTAAATCGCGATTACAGGGTTGTTCCCATAGTAAAAGATGTTCATAATGATGATTACAATGACCCCCTTTCGGCTTAGTACAGGGTAAATACGTAGCCCTGTAGTTATTAACCGAGCGAAGCAAAGGTCACAGAGTATTCAGGAATAGATCGGTATTTGTAGGTATGTTTTTTTTTTTTTTTGTTAATTTGCGTTCCATTGATGCGATCGTATCCGATATTTGGAGGCAAGAAGTTCAATCCAATAAAAATATATTTTCAAAAGATTTTTATTTTCAAACTAGCTGACGTGCTGACAAACGTTATCCTGTCCTTAGATAAAAACAGTTTCAGTTTTTCCCTATATTTCTAATATATATATAATTGTTCGGGTAATTTTTAAATTATTTTTTGTAAACTACCACTGAGGGGCGTACAAAAAATAATGAAAATTTCTAAGATATTTTTACCGGCAATGTTTTAATTTTTTTTTGTCTATAACAGTTTTTGCGAGATTAAAAATGGCCGTTCGGCAAAGGAACTATTGATTTCCATATTATATATTTTATACATAGAAGATAGAATATTTATCTTAACTATTAACTTTGTTAGCAAACACTTACTCTGAATACTTTCTTGGTGGTCGGTTTCGATATAGTTTCTGAATATGATCTTGTTTCAATGATTGCTGAGCTGTTAGCCGATTCCCATTTTCCTATTACTTGCAGTTCATTGTTGACGGGCTTCTCGTATACATAAAGAGAGTAATTCGTTCTCCTTCCTCTCTCATTAAAAACTACTTTTCCCGTCACGCCATCTGTCTCCGTCTGTGTAAGCAGTAATAATTATTATTTCACTTAAATAAACACATACACTCCAAGTCAAGACACAGTCAAGTCACAGTCGAGTCACAGTCGAGCCACCGTCGAGTCACAGTCGAGTCACAGTCGAGTCACAGTCAAGTCACAGGTCACGGTAAGTCCAAACTATCAAGTTTAAAGTACAACGGGTTTATATAGAAACAACATGAAACGACACGTTTGATTTCACATAATGTGGTTTCTGACGGTTTTGTGAACTGTTGGAATTCGTTGTTGTTTCCAAATAATAATAACCTACCTACCTACCTACCTAGACCTAGGAAGTTCTGAGAGAGGATTCGACATAAAGTAACATAATCGGATATCTCCTTTCGGCACGTCGGCTATATTTATGTTTCTGCCAAGTACATTAGCTGTCAAAAACATCCCTATTGAAAGACGTTATTTTGTGTAATCAATGTGCACATCACGTAAAGTCAAGTCTCATCCCTTTTATCGAGAATCCTGGTGAGCTGTAGTCATGCACGGAACCTGTCACTCATAGAAGATTCATAAAGACGTACGGTGAGTATTAGATTCTGCAATGTGGCTCCATGCTCCCATGGGGTCGCAGTCTCGCCGCACATGGGAGTCTCAGGTGCCACGGTGTCATTAGTATATGGTGCCAGGTACCCTTTCAAGGCCGTCAGAGCGTGCAGTAGGTGGTTCGCTATGTCATTCATCAATGACGCTTCAAGCTGCAATCAAAATACCAGGCTGATACAAGCTCCCCATGGTTTTAATAAGTTGTCGGAAGTACGATAACACGATAGTTAATGCTATCAAGAAGCTATTAGCTATTGCTATTGCTATTGGCGAGTGTCAGCCTTTAGCAAAGTCAGTTTTATTCATTAAAATCATAATCTCCTTGCAATTGCCAATCGAGCATGTATGAGATAAATAATTTCGATAATTTAAAAAACAAAACAAAAAGATGGTAGTGTAGAGGTAGCATGTGCGCTTTATAATCTGACGGCACCCGGTTCGATACTAAGCCATGCATTTAGTATCTAAATAAATTATGTGCAGTTTCAATGCCATCCAGAAAAACGTTGAAGGTAAACATCAAGAGGAAACCGGACCAAGAACTTCAAAAATTCAAAGACATGAAATACATATGCACTGGGCTAGCATGATGGATTATGGCCCATCCTCTCTGCCCCAGCAGAGCAGTATTCAGTTAAGATATACTAATATGATCTATGGTAACTTACAGTAAAGTCTTGAATAGAGAGTGGGTGTGTGACTGCGTCAGCCTCGGGACTGATCCATTTGCCAACTCTTGAGTTCAAATCTCGCCTATCGCTCTCTATTAGACTTAACCAAGTGCTGTTGCAAGCGCGTTTGGTTACTTCTTTAGAAACCGTTAAAACATCCAGTGAAGTGAATATGTAATGCTGTAATATATTGTTGATTAGTATACAACGTGTTTCATAATTCAGTGTGGAGGTTAAAGGGGGAGGCCTATGTTCAGCAGTGGACGTCTTCTGGCTGATGATGATGCTGATGGTGTTTCATAAAAGTATAGCAATACCTTATGGGTGTTGATCTACCCAGTACCCATCGAATTGAATAACATGAAGAACACTAAATAATAACGTAAAATTTTAGGGAGAAAAAAACTTCTGTGATTTTAAAGTTTTTTTTTGTAAATTTGTAATTCATTTTTATCCTGAAGAAGAACAAATTCCAATTCCATGTATTCATACAACAGTTGTAAAATAAGTATATAAAACAAACTCAATAATGTAACGGTAGGCATTACCTGATAATGACCAGCCATATCTTGTGACTCAGCTTCGTCTAAATATTTATTGATTCGGTCAACGTGACAGTCAAGTAATATACGACTGTCTGACATGTGCAGCTGTTTAAAAATCTGAAAATAGTTTGGTTATTTAATGACAGTAAATTTCGTTACAATCTTATATATTATAAAGAAAAAAAAAACTATTAAAACTAAAATTTCCTAAGTAACTTTAATGTACTGAATAATCTCTATTGAAGGTGTAAATGTGAAGCGTTGTTATCAATATCACACTTATTAAGTAATTCTTCTTTAAGTGACCAAAATGCTGGCTTGTATTTTAGTCAGAAAGTTAGCCTCGCAACAACGCGATACAACGTGGTCAGCATTTTGGGCACTTCCTGAAATTAGAGATCGTTTGAACTATCTATAGGCCTGGTTGCATATAAATAGTATAAACGATCTTCAATTAGTAGGTTTAGTTTTTTAAATTTTGTGTTTGGTATACTTAATTTTAATATTAGGTATTTATTTAAATATATATTTTAAAAGTATTAAACATTTTGAATGTCCGAACGACTGAGCGGGTAATGCAGGAAATCGTTTACAAGTCTAGTTCCTCTTCTTGCGCATTTTAAGGATTTTTAATGACCGAATGAATATCAGTGAGTGGGAGCACTGATTTTTGAAATGAAATATTTTGAAAAGATGTGAAATCGATATTCTTGACCCGGGAGCGAGTCAAAATAATATACAATTTTGAAATTCAAATAGGAATTCTCGGTCATATCTGGATTTAGAGAGTGAATAGCTCCCACCCGACTGATTTTACTTATATAATAATATATATATCCTTTTCGTTTGTATTACTAAAACAAAGGAAAAGGAGAGATTTCCTATTTAATAGTTACTTACTACAAATACCTAACAATGCCAAAGTCTGGGATTAAATATGATTAACCAGGTTCTATTGTATAATTTATTCAAAATTAAACAAAACTTCTTGGTTTAAGATAGATTTTGGTCCAATGGGGATTGTAGGAAGTAAAACTGTATTTTCATACCTCAACATTGTTAGAAACAGGATCGAGTCTTCGAACTGTGATGGGAAACTGATCAGTATAATTGGCCAAAATTTTCTGTATGCGTATAAGTCCTAAAACATAAATTAAAATAGAACTACGTAGTAGTAGGTATCTAAAAATTTCACTTCAGGTTTAACTTCATTTCAGGTTTCAGGTCAAACTTAACAGGTATAATAAAGGAAGAGACATTGTTCGCGCAATGTCAATAAAAATAGAGGCAATAATGCTTGTCTACTTTTTGAAAAATGTGCTTCTTAACATAACAATATTTAGAAGAAGAAAAAAAACAAAATATTTTTTATTATAATTATGATGAGAATAAATGGAAAAACAGTTTAACCCTTTTTGTGGCCATAGTAAAAACATTAAACATAAATGTGTTCTATATATTTTGAAATAAATTAAACTCATAAGATGACTGACGGGTATTTTTCAAAAGTAGACTATATATTTATATTGAAAAATAAATAAATATGCGTGGTCGCGCCATATTCTTGGGAAATAGCAAAAAATCCAAATTTGGATATAATTTGGTGTGGATACTTAGGCTATTTTTTAAATCGAAAAAATAACCTTTTCTTGTAGGTGAAACCAGGGCGTGGATGAAAATAATCAAACAGTAGCTGGCTTGCTGATATACAAATATAAAAACATATAGAGCTATATAGCTACGGATACTTCAAGAGGATGCTTGAAGTATCCGTAGCAACGCCCTGACCTTTATCAATGACTTTGCAAAGTCGAAACAATTTATTACTTTAGGTTATGTACCCAAAATGATATCTAAAATCATAATTAATATTATCCCTTACCAGAATCATCCTCATAAAGAGCTGCAAAATTTTCCCAATTGTAAAACTTGAGTAGTTTTGCAAAAGCAATATTTATTTCATCTGAATCAGGATAGAAGTTTATAGAAATATTCTTGAATATCAGTTTTTCTTCTGCTTCCTTCTCCCCTTCTGCCTCATCCTCTTCTTCATCTTCTTCGGGTTGATTATCATCATTTTTTTCTTCATTTTCAGTTTCTTCTTCATTTGTTTCTCCACTTTCGGCTATTCCTTCTTCCTCAATTTCTTCTGAATCAATGTCAAGCGGCTGCCATGTGGCTTGGATGTGTGGTATGTTAGCTATTGCACATTGGTCCCGTACCGCTCCATCAGATATCGGACTTTGAGGCCCAACCACAGCTATCGGTCTCATATCTTTATTGTTACATACTAGAAAGACAAGTATAACAAAAAAATATTATTTAAAATACCCTCTATTTTCTTGAATCATAGAATCAAAATAAATCGATGTTGAGACACAACACTCTCGATCAGTCACCTTTCAAACAAAAACACTCAATCATAATCGAATAATCGGTTCAACCATTTGGGATCTACGATGCCACAGATACAGATACACAGGCACACAATCACGCAGACACAAACCTTCAGGCACACATACACATATACAGGCATACAGGCGCACAGACACACAGGCACACAGGAACTCAGGCACACAGGCACAAAGAGACTGTTTTTTTTCACATTAAGATCACACACAGTACCTAACTACCTACCTACTACATAAGCATAATCATAAGTCGGTAACTTAAAATAGTAGCTTAATAACCTCATTTCACTTTCCATGATTAAATGAACTTGAAATTGACACGACTATTTACTATTACAATGACTTACGTTCTCTCCACATAGAGTAGCTGTCAGGTCTGGAAGGCTTCAGGATCACAGGCTCCACTTTGACCATTTCGTTGGTGCTATGGCGCATACTCTCGTTGAAAGCATTTAGCTGAATGATGTTGTCACTTTTGAAAATACCCGCTGAAAATGCCAAAGTAACAGAAAGATCGATTAAATAACGATAATTACTAAATTGTGCGATACAAAGAGGAATGGAACGAGGGAAGGAAAGCCGTATAAATGCTAAATACCAGTCACTCATTCGCCGACATCAAGAAATCTCGAAAACCACTTGACTTAGGAAGCTGAAATTAGGCAGGTAGATTCCCTCAGGAGTGTAGAGGTCAAATAAGAAAGGATCTTGCAAAAAGCCAGGGGGCAAACGTATGTTCAAGGTGTATATGAAAATCTAGGCGTACGAAGCCGTCGACGACAGCTGGTATAATATATTATAGTTAGGTTTCTGGGTGAAAGAAAATATTTTAAAAAAAACTGGTTTACGCGGAGAGGGTGTACTAATCCGAAAGAGTTCTATAGTACCCGTAATTATGAACAACTTTCACTATGGGAGCAATTCCTAACTCGAGAAAAAATATCAGTTATTGTTATTTAAAAATTGTTATTTTAGCTACTTGTTATTTTAGTTTAGTATATATTTAGGGTTCCTTAGCCACAGGGTAAAAACGGGAGCCTATTACTGAGCCTACGATGTCTGTCCGTCCGTTTGTCCTACCTATTATCGGCGGTATCTTTTGAAAGAATATAAAATATCAATACTTTTTGCTTTATTTTTCTTTCGTCTAGTCAATATGGTGGCCAAAAATATCTTGTAGGTAGTTATAAATATTATGATTCTAAAATAGTGTCACGTGGCACGAAATGTGTGAACAAACTCACCTATTTCATACGCACTCAATGTCTTGACTTCGTATAAAAACTCTGGACTACTGACGCGCACAAACACACACAAAAACAAGAGAGCACGCCACATTTTCCAAATTTAAAATATTCAACTAACATAAATTAATATAAATCATGGTTTAATTGTACAAACGATCTGTTTCCCACTGCGTCTCCACACGAACGCCTGGTGAAACGCTACTCTTACAAATTTAACTCTCACAGATCAAAGAATACGTGGACAGGACTACTTTTTGTTGATTCGCTTTAGAAATCTGTGGTTTTCGCGTGGTCATAATTTTATCGCAAATTACGAATATCTCACATATTTTTCTTAAACGACCTATTTAATTTGTATGTTTATTAAAGAACACTCTTCTACCAAAATTGGACTTTAAGGCCTCGACCGTTGCTAAATTGGAGGACAATGTTTGTCTTGATTATCTTGTACGTAGTTCGTACATACAATATTTCAATGTGCAAAGAGCATTGATTACTTTTTTCTATTAAACAAGGCGAATGCAAAGAGGTTATTCTAACTTAATCTAAATTCTAATTAATGGGAAAACAAAAAAAAAACATTTACCAAGTTTTACGTGTGTATCTGTGTGTCTATCTTTAGCATCGTAGCTTCCAAACGGCTTAACCAATCTTGAATTAGGTTTTAGTTTGTGTTATATACTTACATACAGTGTATAGGTATATAACATCTTGATCGAGTGTTCTTAGTTATAATTCAAGTAAAACTGTTCAGCTGTTTGGAGATTATCAGCTCTATATCGGGATTTAAAAAAAACTTGTTTGTATTGGTGTCTTTAGTAAAAATGATTAATGTACTTAGGTGCTCTCCGTGTGTAATTAGTAAGGTGCCATTAAAAAGTTCGTTAATAAAACGTTCGTTAAATTAAACAAAAAATCAAATTAAACTCACGCCATAAACAATCGTTCTGGCCCCCGATTCTACTCAACCAATTATTTTAAATTTTAATTGTTTAATGAATTGCCTCAAAATTTACATTTTTTGATTTAATATTTGGTGGTGGTATTTTTCTAGTATAATTTTTTTTAAACTATCAATTTTGAGGCAATTATTTAAAAATATAAATTAAAACAATTACAATTTAAAAACAATTGGTTTAGTAGAATCGGGGGCCTGGTGTTACAAATAAATCATACGTGTCAATCAATCGTATGTTTCAAATTTTACATTTCGCCAAACAAAATTACAATGTTAAAAGAAAAATGTATCATATACCACATCTGTAATCATCGAACACGAAGATTTCCTACATCCATACTGTAGCCATAGAATCATGAAACGGCGTCAATGGAGTCGCCGAGAAACTACGCGACGTCGCGCCGCTCTGACCTAATACTGTTTTCTAAAAATACCAATTTCAGACAGTGTGCTAACAAACGGAGAGCGCGTACAGCTAAACTGAATTCCGCTGAAAACAAATGACTGCAGAATGCTGCTAAAGCTGTATTACAAAGTATTTGTTGTTGTTGTGCTTTGTGTAACATACTATAGTACCGGCGGCCATGCCATCACCAGAACTATTGCTCCTATCGGTAGGTACCTACACATGTTTTACTAAGTTTAATGAAATTATATTCGGTCCATGGTTTTTGCTCTGACAGCTGCTATAGATTATAAAAAATCGGCATGAAACCTCTAAATTCTGGTCTCTTTAACCTAGCAAGATTTAAGAACTTAAGATTGTAGCTACTACGGTAAATATTAAATATAAATATTTTCACTCAGCTGTTGACAATGGTATTGCAGCAGTCTGACTAAATAAAAAATCGAGCTAATTATGTCAAAGTTTTATTACTAATGTTATAAAACATTATATTGTGTTATGTATGTTTATGTTATGTTGTTGTTACTGTTGTTAATCTTATGTTATGTATATTTAATTTAATAATATATTTGCGTTAATAATGGTTTGCAATGATGTTGTTGGATAAAAAAAGTTTGTGGACTTTTAATGGTAATTGGTCGTTGGTCCAGTTGGTAGTGAACCTGCCTTCTGAGCTTGGGGGCGTGGGCCCGATTCCCATCTAGGACAAACATTTATGCGATGAACATTTGTGTTTGTTCTATATCTAGTTGTTAATATCTATTTAAGTATGTATTTAAAACTATATATGTATGTATATCAGTCTCTGGCAGCCATATCACAAGCTTTGCTTAGTTTGGGGTCAGATGACCGTGTGTGAAAAAATGTCCCGAATATTATTATTATTATTTTAAAATTAATTTTCTATTAAAGTTTTATACAATTTTAGAATTTAATATTTAAATGATATAGACAATACAAAATATTGTCGATTAATTTTAAATTTGCATATAATATAATACTTACAATTTATAACAGATTTTGATAATCTAAAGTATTCGAAAGCAAATATTGATTGAGTTTGGATTAATGATCACCAAAATTACCTCTTCTATTAATATTTCGTAGATACTAAAACTTCTCTCACTTAAGACGCTGTCACAGCATAAATAAATATAAAGTGTTTATTTTCATCCTTGTGTGGTCGATATAAATTGTTATTGACTTGTTTCCTTTGCAGGTAGGTAGCATCTGTAAACATACCTGATAAATAAATGTTTTATTTTCAGGAGGGCTATTCAACTATTACTCCTCAAATAGTTCTTGGAAAGTATTTAAGAATATTGCACCTGAGAACAATATGAAAGCTTACATTGGATACGACCTCCCTTCGAAGGTGTTGGACACATACTCCACGTCTTTAGAATGTACGTAAAACATTGCCATCTTCGAAATGTAACCTGTTGGTTATTCAATAATCAGGTGTTTTTATTAACTAAGGGAACATAGTTTCTTTTCACGCCTCATGCTCGTAAAGCTCTTGTTTATGCCCGGTGTAAGCGGACTAATACTGGTTTTTGTGCTCTAGAGCTTAAACGTTTTATTTTTGTTCACTAGTGCATAAAAGTAAACTGAACCTTATAATCTACTGAGCAATATAATTATCAAATATAATTACCAAAAGACCCGCCCTCGCTTTCGGCTCGGGCTGATAAACGTCTCGGCAATATCACTTGTTTTATGCACTCGTTTTACAATCTACCTACTATATGAAGGGCAGATTTTTTTATTAATGGAAGTAATTATCTTTTTCCAGTGTGTGATTTTACTTCGGACAATAAAGGATTCGTGGCTTTGGTAGACGTTCGCCCTACAGACGGGATTTGTGACACAGTTTGTCTGCTTTGCAACATGTACAATGTGAGTCGTTTATATAAACAAAAACTTTGTTTGTAGCTTGATTCGATCAAATAAACAAATATCGCACGCCGCACATACACTGCCAAAATAGTGGCACAAATGTCAAATACTATCGGACTGCCAGAGCGGGCACGAAAAATCGTCGCTTTGATTCCACATTTATTGTGCGAACTGCTAGTCTGTGGAATGCGCTGCCTGAATGGGTGTTCCCCGATGGTTAAAATCTGGGTGTCTTCAAATCACGAGTGAATCGTTTACTTCTAGGCAAGCGTGCTTCAACGTAGACCGCATTATAGCTTAACATCAGGCGTGATAGTGGTCAAGCGCCAATAATCATAAAAATTAAATAGCCTATTAATTATTAAAAAATATATATACATGCCATAGTTGCTTTACCTAGTCTGTGTGCTACATTTATGTGTGGAACGTAATGTTTACGAATACCGAGTAAACTGCTGCACTGGTGAGTTATGCCGGAGTTTTAGGTAGGTCGTGGTCGGGAGGTTAGTGCAATATCCTCTGTTCATTTGATCGAAGGTCGCATAGTAAAGCATCTTAATCATAATTCTTTATCATAATTCTTGAAGAGATTTATTAAAAATGTTTGTCATAACGGATTTTGACAAATTTAATATAATAGCAAAGCTGTAAAATTGAGGTCAAAGATTGTTTTTTACAAAAAAATACTGAATAGACCCCCTGAATAAAACTTTCTGTTTTTATGTGAAAAATCGAAAAAAAAACTTTTTTAGAAAACGTATAAATTTGAGAGAGTTATTATTATATACGAACGAATAAAAAATTACTAGACAACTTATAATGAAAATATATATTCGGAGTGACCAGCTTAATCTTACGTGAGTAATTCCCGTGTAATATAAATAAAATAGTATGTATTATTACTTGGACGGTATAATTTTTTTCAAAAATTTAAGCAGTTAGTCATTGATCTGTTTGTACTGCCACTACTGCAGGCCAGCTGTACTGCGCAACTTGTGACTGAGAGCCGAGCTTCAGGACGAAGTTCGGCGACGAAGTTTGCTAGCCACATATGAGCACACGCCAGGAAATAGCCATAGTCACCATCATTATTTATAGCAACGTAAAATCCTCCCTCCCGCCCCTCTATCAGGGCAATATTGAATTTTGTCAGTTAGGTTACCTCAATATTAGGATATAACGCAGCATTCTCGAAATGAAATGTATCTAAATTTTAAATATAATGTGAGCTATTTTCAATATTTATATTTGCCCACAGTCTTTCGTCCATTTAATATTTCAGTAAGTCATATTCATTATTTTTGACACCTTTAATTTGAAGTTATATTAGCTTGTTTAAATAATATTGTTTACTTTTTTCAGATAGCACATTTATCTGTGGGATGGGAACCAATAACTACGTTAGATGAAAATGTATTCACGTTTTCCTATTATCCACCATTAGATCTTATATCAAAAGCTTATACTGTTCTATCGAAGCATTTGGGTTTTGATAAATTCACAGTATTCTACGAAGATGACAGCAGTAAGTAAACTTTATTGCCAATTCAGACGACAGATTTTTAGTCGGTGTTAATCTGGCTGAAGAAATTTCTTTAGGAGTCTGCATGAATCGGTGAGAGCTGGCCGCAGCCTGAGAAAATCTGAGTCAGGCAGTTGGATCAGCAGCACTGGAGGCTGCGGGAGTCCGCGGGCTGATTTTTTGTCACTGCCATGCGGGTGACCTGCTCGTGTCTTCGCAGCTCTCTGATATTAGCCATTAAGGAAATATTGTTACTTCTGATCTGTGTATACACGGACTCACGGTGACTCTCGCTAGCTTCAGTTGTCTCGATGCACAAGAGTCCTCAAGACTACCATATTCTGTTTAGAATTCTGTTTGTATATTTGCAAATTTTTTATGTACTACAAAGTAATTTAATGTAGGTATATTGGAAAACTCGTAATTTGCAGCATTTTTCAGCCTTTCTCCGTCTTCAAGACGTAATAAATTCGTGGTCTAATATAAAAGAACCGATTATGTTCCGCAAACTGGACCCTAATGGCGATAACAGGGAAACCTTTAAGAATATATTTAAAGTAGAACACATGAGCTATCATGTATTGGACTGTGAAGTCGACCATACCATAAAATATTTTAAAGAAATCACGGAAGTGGAAGAGGCAACGCAATACCAGGTACAACAAGTCAAACAATTCTTAGATTTAACTGTTTTAAACTTTAATAATTATTAGATTAAAAAAATCTGCAATTTAACTTTCCTTACCAATGCATTGATTTACCAATTTTCAGGGTTCCGTACCCAAAGGGTAAAAACAGGACCCTATCACTGAGCCTATGTTGTCTGTCCGTCTATCTGTCTGTCCGTCCTACCTTTAAACAGCTGTTATCTTTCGAACCGTAATAGATAGCTAGTTGTAATTATCACAGAATATGTAACGTTACGATTACCTATCAAAAAAGTCAAAAAGTAAAAACGAAAGGGGCACCACCCTTTCGTTTTTACTTTTTGAATTAGTAAAATATAGCAATTTCGATTCGGTGAAATGATAAGGAAATACTATTTTTGTTATACTTTAGAGTGTGTACTATAATCATGCCTAGTTTGGCGCTTGTACGTATTACCGTTTTTACATTAGAGCTAAAACAAAAATACGTTAAAAAAATACGTTTGTTGTATGGGACCTCCCGTTTATTTTTTACTCTTTGATTTATTGATTGTATTTTTTTAGTAAATCCGCCGTAATGTTACGTTATAATTTAAAAATCTAATAACTAACTGTATGTATGAAAAGTTTTTTCTTATTGATTCCAGAGTTTTATTTTATCAAATCTGGACGCATTCTCTTTAAACCTTGAAGAGGTGCCGGAGTTTAAGGCAAATGTTTCCGTCTTACATTTGGCTGCCGCAGAGAATGTGGATAAATGGAATGACATTGGAATGAGTATATCTTCAGTGGTGGTGAGACTCAAAACATCAGCTTTCCTTCATCATCATCTTTCAGCTTTAGGACGTCCACTGCTGGACATAGGCCTCCCCCTTCGATCTCCAAAAGGGTCGGTTGGAAGCGGCCTGCATCCAGCGTTTCCCTGCGGTCTCATTTAGATCATCCGTCCATCTTGTGCGTGGACGTCCTACGCTGCGCTTACCGGTCCGCAGGCGGTACCGGTTACCGGTTGCAGCTTTCCTTGCACTGCTTTAATTAGCCCGCATATAAAACTTACTGTATCATGTTATCAATCAATAAAGCTTTCTTGTTCAATATTATTATTTGACAATAAATTTATTATTGTCAAAAAATAATAATTATTGTTATTATTTTATTATATTGTGTTGCATAATTATTATTTATACAACACAAATTACAATCTTACAAAACTTCATAAATCTTTTATGTTAGATTCATATCTGAAATGACTGACAATTAAACTCTTTCATAATACCTACACGAGACTAGTATAGGTACAAATACTCACAAAAAAAATCTGCAATGATTTCGCAAGTTAAGAATTGCTTAACATTATAATTTCCTCTGATCACAGCTAGAGACGGCGTTAACGGCTGATGCTTTACATCATTTGGAGAAAGCAGTTAAAGCCATGATTGGCGATATAAATCCAAGTTCTTCGTTCCTCAAAAGATTGCCTAATCCTCCAGCATTATGTTATCAGAACAGTGAAGCTGATTACACACCACTAGCCTGGCCGTTGGGGCAAAATTTGAGAGACGCTCTGAGTCAGGTACTTTTGACAAACTATAATTACAGTTTTGGTATAGATCTAAAATTTATTAAGTACTAGCTGACCTGACAGACGTTGTCCTGTATAAGAACTGTAAAACGCGCATAGTTAAAGTGGTTACTAAGTTTTCTCAAATTTTCCAATTTTCTTAATTTTTCTATCCATGAGAACCTTCTACAGAACATAAGAAAACTTAAAAAAAAAAGATGAATGAAATCGGTAAAGTCGTTCTCATGTTATTGCGTGACCAAGGTAAATAAGGATTCATTTTTATATAATAAGATTTTAAAAACCGACTTCAAAAAGATAGGAGTTTTCAATTCGGTAGGTTTTTATGTTTATTACCTCAGAACTCCGTCATTTATAAACCGATTTGGTAAATTATTATAGGTTAGAACCAATTTAGAGAATTATTTTAAAATTATAGAAGTTTCATCAAAATTTATTCATTAGTTTGGTTTTTAAATCAGTATAGCTGGAAATTTGGTTACTTGGATTACATAATATTGATAATAACATAGAGAAATATACTATACTAGAGATAATAATCAAAGACAATTTTTTTCCAAGTAAAAATATATATGTCGGTTTTTATAATTATTGGTAAGCTTTGCGAAATATGACCGGTCAGAGTGAAAAGAAATGATAAATGTTATTTATATATCATTTCTTTTTATAATAGATAGGTCATAATATTAAAGACCTTTATTCAAAACTATTTCAAAAATCTTGTGATAATAAATTTTCGAGTTATAGCGATAAAACTAATAAATTCAAGATGTTTTGAAATGATCTAAACAAAGAATGTTTTTCGAGTAGTTTTATCTTTGGCTAAATCATAAAAAGTACTATATATTATGTCGGAATGATAAATCTCTGAAATTTGGCTTAGTTCGTTCGAATTTTTCTACAATCAATTTCTGAATTATGAATGTGCATGTGTATAAATTTGCTATCATATGCATGTCTCAACACGCTCTTGGCCAGTTACTGTTAAAAGGTGATATTACAATGTGCATAATATAGGTATTATTTTGAACTAACAACCTATCTATTATTTTATAGCACAGTTATAATGGATTTACTGGACCCATAGAGTTCGACACAAATGGAAGAAGAATAAATTTTGAACTACATTACTCAAAGCTGGATCAAGACAACCAGTTCGTTCATGTTGGTAGATGGTATTCCAAAACTAATACACTTGATTCCAATGATAACGATGTCTCTACTCGAGCATCGAACCTGCAATTAAATCCGATTTTTAAGGTAAGTCACATAGAAGATCTTAGATACATTCGTAATTACTTAACAATAGTGGACCATGAAACGATGGCTAGTTTAATCACAAAAATATTACTACAATAACATACATAAAGTTTATAGGCATCGTTTGTTTATGACAAAAAAACACACACAACAGAGAAGACTAAAGAATAAAACCAAGAGAACAATAAATATTTTTCATGTCCCAAACCGGCCCCACCTCAGCATGATGCTGGTTATAGACAACCGGCGCTGGTCTTCCGTTGGTCGTACATTGTGTATTTGTATCTTAGTGGTTATGTTATCATTAATAATTATTACAATTTAGTTGGAATGCAACCCTAAAACATTATTGTTATAATATCACATTAAATAATTTTACCCACAATGGAATCAGCAAGATTATGCTTTTTGGAAAAAGATCTTTTATATAATAGTTATGGTAATGGTAAACAATTGTAATATTATTTAATTGAAATGTAAATTCATATAGTATTCTAGACTAACAATTGTATTGTATTTGTATGTTTTTATGTTAATAGTTTATTTTTAAAGCAGTTTTAGGTTAAATAGTTCCTTATTTCTAAGTGATGTTTGATCAAAATCTGTTGTACATTTCAACCATGAAACAAAAAAATTTAAGAACGTGTGTACATAACATAATTTGTTTAAAGTACTTTAATTTCTCAGGTTCTTACCAAACTTGGCGAGCCGTATGCCATTCAGTATGTCACACCTGAAGGTGAGACAGCACTCAAAGGATATGCGATAGATTTAGTAGATAAAATATTTCAAGTTATCAAAAAAGTAAACAAAAAGGATTTTCAGTATAAGGTGACAGAAATCCCTAGTGGTAAATACGGAAGAAAAATTGAAGGGTCTAAGAAGTGGAATGGTATGATAGGAGAACTGATGGAACACGTAAGTTAAAAAGACTTGTAATAAGAAATCTTTAAAAAAAACCTATTTCAAAAAACCACAAAGCACAAACATTTTAAAGCTAATATGCAAAAATGAACAAAATCATATTTTAAAACGGATTTTGAAGGCAAAAAGATAAAAAAAAAAAAAATGGCCCGAATTGTGAAACTTCCTCCTATTTCAAAGTCGGTTAAAAATAAGAATCACGAATGTCTATGTTTGTTTCTTCTTTATAAAAGTTCACGCCTGTTGGTAAGTGCCGCACTAGCCCATACCAGTTTAGTGTCACCTAAAACTAACCCGAATATAAAATTTCGAATGATAACTCTTCGAAATATTGAAAGGATTTACGCGATATTGCATAGACACATCTAAACTGTTTCAGACATATAGTAGTTGAAACAAAATCTATCACAATCTTTTTATAACCCATACTTCTATACTTAAAGGCTTACTTCTATAATATACATTTTAGAGAGCAGATATGGCGGTTGGTGACTTCACCATATCATTAGACAGGATTGCTGTTGTGGATTTTTCTGTTCCGTTCATGACTTTGGGTATCAGTATGATGATGAGAGAGCCGGAACCGGAGCCACCCCAGATGTTCTCTTTTCTGCTGCCGCTATCTTTGGAAGTGTGGCTTTGCCTGGCATCAGTGTTCATGATTGTGTCATTCCTGTTGCTTATTTGTGCACGGTAAGATTTTTGAAAACTAATTTCTACCTGCCAGTAAGTTCAAAGCTTTGAAGTAAAGGTTCAGCGATTACTATTGAGAATAAGACACGTACATGTATATTATGTTACGCAATTGACAAAAAATCTAGTGAAACATTTCACAAAAATCAGCGAAAAATCAGTCACGAAATTGTTGTAAAATTAAATGCTTGCATTTTTAAGTAAAACCTAAATAATCTATACTATAGACGAATGACGAATATTCACGTAACGAATCCCATACAAATTTGGAACGCACCTAAATATTCCTTCTTTGGCCTTTGCATAATTATATTATATTCATTAACTTTTTTGTCATACACATGTTTTCAGTCTATTTAGTGCAACCCATGTATTCCCTGAGTATTTATTTTCTATTCTGCATTTGTTAACCGTTCAAGCGTTGATGAAATAATGATAGCTTTTTTTGTTATTTAAGCATGAGCCAAGATGACTGGGTGAACCCGCACCCCTGCAATCAAAATCCAGAGAATCTTCAAAACATATGGAGTTTTTATAATTGCATGTGGCTATGCGTAGGAGCTATCATGTGTCAAGGTTGTGATATTATGCCAAGGTAAGCTTATAGATGAGGCATGGAACTTTTGAATTTTAATTTTGTTATTTATTCGAATTTATTTATCTCATGCCGTTTGATTAAACTCATTGAGAGACGCAGATACATTTGAGTTGTTCGGGCGAGAGATAAGTCAAAGTTGCGGCATGCAAGCAACCAAAAAAGAATCTCAGATCCTTCTACAATAATCAAAATGACTCCGTTTCATAAAAAAAAAAAAACTATATCTGTATACATAACCAAGCCGTTTTATGCAAAATCATTAAGGTGGTTCGATTCACCTATGGCGGGAAATTTAAATTTTAAACAGTTTTTTGGTCCTAGTAGCCAGGCCAGGTAATTATTTTTAAATAACACAGTGTTTGCGCAAAATGTTGGCAGTTCTTTACATTACAATGTACAATTATTTAACAGTAACGCACCATATTACTTACATTTGTGAATAAACCGTTTGATACAGCAAACATTAGTTTATTCACAAATGTAAGTAATAATGGGCATTAGAGATACTTAGCTTTACATGATTTTGTAAAGAATAATAATCAATCTGCGCAAACATCATGGTTGTTTACAATAATTACCCGGCCTAGCTACAAGGACAAGAAAACTGTTTGAAATTTGAATTTCCCGCCATTTGTGCAACGAACCACCTTAAGTACGACAAACTTAATATTTTTTCATGCACAATATGATACTTGCAGTGGAACCAATGAACTAGCTAATATTCTACATGCAAAAAGGGGTGGCAAGGTCGTCTGCAGGGTTATTTTAACTAAAGGCGTCAGGCCCATTCTGTTAGGAGGCACAGTCGAAGTGTATAGCTAAGCCTTATTATGCTTACATTTGTATGTACTATTATTCCATGTAATGTTAAACTTAACTATTTTCAGAGCAGCAGGGTCACGATGGATTTCAGGCATGTGGTGGTTCTTTGCTTTGATTGTGACGTCATCGTATACGGCCAATATGTCAACCTTCCTGAGCGAAGGCCGTCGTAGCGAAGATATTAAAGATGTTCAAAGCCTCGCTGAACAGAACAAGGTTTCTTATGGAACTGTAATAAACGCATCGACTTATTATTTCTTTGAAGTAAGTTTTTTGTAGAAATAGAGAGTCCACCTTTTAATCTGACATATCAATGTACCAAGCAACTACTAAATAATACTTAAAAAGCTAAACTAATTGAAGATCATTTATACTATTAATAAGTAACGAAGGCCTATTATATAGATAAGACAAATGATCTTTGATTTCAGACAGAGTGACAGTGTGCTGGCCTGTATTTTGAACAGAAAGTTAGCTTTGCAATCCAGTGTGGCAACGCGGCCAGCATATTGGGCACTTTGCCTAAAATTAGAGATTGTTAAAAAATCGATAAATTATGGATTTTGAAAGATTTGTATGGTAACACTCTCAAAAACTGTCCTAACAAAATATCTAGGAACTTATCGATATATTAAATAACTAGAAATAGTGAATAATTAATTGTTACAGAATGCAAACGACACCACGTACCAAAAATTGTGGCAAGTAATGAAGTCGGCGAAACCAACAGTGTTTACAAAAGACAACGAAGAAGGAAAGGACCGTGTGTCTAGAAGCAACGGAAAGTTCGCTTTCTTCATGGAATCCACTCAAATAGAATATTATACTAAGAAAGATTGCAATTTGAAAATGGTCGGGTCCGAGTTGGACTCTAAGGAGTACGGCATTGCTTTCCCGAAAAGTACATAAACCATAAACCTAATTATAACTTTACACTAATAATAAATTATAATAGTGAAAGTTTTTGATGAGGTGGACTGACGACATCAAAAGTACTGTCGGGAACGAGTGGATGCGACTAGCGAGAGACTGGGGAGAGTGGCATAAACAAATCCCTTATACCCAGCAGTGGGTCACTCAAAGCTTAAGATGATGATGATGGAAAAAGTTTTTGAATGTATTTATGTTTATTCCCACTCAACACCACAATCTACTAAGACTAAATATCGATGAAATTAGGATTGTTTGAATCTTACACTGGATTAACACATAATGCTAATTTTAATGGGAAAAATTAACACCTCCCTTAGAATAGTGGGTGCAGGGCACAGGTACCTATCTATCTTCTATCTTTAAAAAAATGATTATAAAAGAAAGATAGTAATAAATCATCTGTTGTTGTTCTTTCTTTTATATAGTCTTATATAAAAGAAAGTCGTGTTAGTTACACTATTTATAACTCAAGAACGGCAGAACCGATTTGGCTGAAAATTGGTGGGGAGGTGACTTAGAACCAGCAGACGGACTTAGAATACTTTTCATCAGCATCATCACCATTTTTCATCACAACGCGGGGCGCAGCTAGTAGAAAAATAAAATTAAAAAAAGCATTTTCTTGAACCTTATATAAGATTAATTTTCAGGTTCTCCGTACAAAGGCATGGTAGATTATGCAATATTATATTTACAAGAAGACGGGACGTTACAAGATTTAAAACAAAAATGGTGGGTAGATGAAAATAAAAAAGACGAGAATTGTGCGGTAAGTACAATCCCATATTAGGGGAAGTAAATATATCTCGTGACTAAAATTGCATCTTTAGCTTTCTTATAAAGAGGTCATAAGTACTATTTAAAAAATATACACAATGCACATACTAATAACGGCAATGAGTTTATTTGA
Source organism: Agriopis marginaria (assembly GCA_932305915.1). NCBI lineage: Eukaryota > Metazoa > Arthropoda > Insecta > Lepidoptera > Geometridae > Agriopis > Agriopis marginaria. The sequence continues at coordinate 8,750,142 of OW029926.1, forward strand.
TAAAAACTTTGAATTAGAAAAAAAAATTGGTAATAAGTGGGTATTTTTTTGTATATAATTTATAGGTACATTTTTTTCTAGGCAAGTGCCTTTATTAACTAAACAAAATACAAGCTAAAACTAACACTACACATACAGTTAGACTGCCCATAGACTGTTGAAGGTCTAAAGACAACCCAAATGCTCAAGCCCACTAACAGTTAGCAGCGTACCCAACATACGTACGTACTATATAATGTACCCGTACAGGTACATCATATAGTTCTATTTAGGGATGCTGGACAAAGGTTTGAGAAGAAGGTTTTATGCTAAGTATGTATGTTTATGTTATGTAACTAAGTGGGTGCGAGGAAAGCAGTGTTGCTTTGCACCAAGCTTTTTGCACCGTGGGTGGGTGTCAACATTCTCACAACTGTTGCTCCAGCCATCTCTTGAACTTGGATTGGTTCTCTGCCGCAACATCTAGATTTTCCATCTGGTGAATCGAAATTTACAATGCAACTTATCCTAATGTTGTCTGAAAGAGATAGGACCACCCGTTGCTCCTTAAATTTATACTTTAAATTTATTTATATGTTGTTACTATATATTATATTTATTTATACATTTTTTATTTAAACATAGTATGTATTTATATTTCTTTATACATTGTTTGTAATTACTGGTGTGAACAATAAAGAGTTAATCTTTCTTATCTCTCCGAGGTGGCTAATAGAAGGAACTAAAATCATTCGTCAGATAGATGTCAGTTTTGTTTAGGAAACTCGATGTAACCTTCCCTTTTCGACACTACAAATACGTTGGCTAGGTACACTATGTTGATGTTTTCATAAATCAAACTTCACAACTAAACATTGGTTTTCAGGGAGTTACAGACAAAAAGGATGATAATGGTTCGCTTAAGATGAAGAACACAAGTGGGATATTTATGGTACTGGGCCTGGGAGGGATTGTAGGACTTATCATAGCTGTAATCGACTTCTTGTTGAACGCGGAAGACATCAGCGTCAAGGAAAAGGTAAGCTTTTTACATTTGCTGTTGTATATATTTTTTTTTAGTTAATTTAGCTGTTACCGTTGTAGGTTTAATCTTATTTCTTTCCAGTTTTTTTTTCACTAAAAATGATTTTTTACTGTTCTTATTCTAATTTTTGTACAAGCTGAGTAAATTTTTAATATGATGATAAGTACCACGCCCGCCAGTTGATGATTCACCGACATAATATTTTGATTGTCAAAATCTCACGTAATTTACGTGACAAACTGCACTGTAGACAAAATGGCTTGACACATTTGACGAGTGAAATGTCGTTGGATTCCTCTTATATATCCTCTCTTTCTTATCGTTCCATCCTGAAAACGAAAATTTTTTCCGTGATTCTATCTATCTTTCATTTCATATTTTTGTAACTCTATCTTTTTCTTATTTTTTATTTTTATCTTTTTATCTCCTACCCTAAAGCCTATACCGGAGTACATATAGATTATAATTTATGATAATAATATAAGTATATCTCGGAGTCCCACTAAAAAGAAGAATATAATCAACTTTTATGAGTGAAAAATTTAGATGAATCCTGTTTATTAAATTCCCTTGTAATTGTTTTTTTTTTATTTATAATAATCCTGTATTGGTGTTTTTCCGATTGCACAAGAAAGAGCGTAATGTTTTTCGGGCATATGTATGTTTGTTTGTAATTTTTGTTTCTATTTTACCTCATATATCCCAAACGGCTTGACCTATGTTGATGTCACGTTAGATTCGCCTTCATGCCCAGAGCGTAAAAGGCTACATTTGCAGTCATGTTCTTTGTAAGTTCATCGTCATCAGCCAGTAGTCCACTGCTAAACAGGCCCTTAGAACTTCACACTGAACGACAGTCTACCATCCGCATCCACTGGATGCCCGCCATTCTCGCGATGTCGTCGGTTCATTTAGTGGGAGGCCTATCTACGCTGCGTCGCCGCGCTTTGTAAATTAAACTGTTTCATTTGTTTGGCAGGTCTCATTCAGCGAGGCGTTGATAAGCGAGTGGCGTGCGTCCATGGACCCGAAGCAGCTGCATCGGCTGGCCGCACCGCCACGGTCGGCGCAGCCCTCCACTGGATCTCCTTCACCACGCCGCGAGCGCTCGCAGTCGCGGGCTGTCTCAGTACTCAGAGCCGCCTCTTCTTTTATCAACTTTGATGAGATTTACTGAATTGCTACACGTAAACTAATTTTTATTTTATTGTGGAAACTGATCTGGTTTAAAAAAAGAAGAAAGAAGAAAAAGAAAAAAAAAGAAGGCCTGAAAGCTTGCTGAGAGGAAGGCCTTTGTTCAGCAGTAGAAGTTTACTGGCTGATGTGTGTGTGTCTGCTTTTTATATATTATATAAATTATAGTTATAATAGCTATGTGTCTTTGTTAAGTTAAATTCAGTCCAGTTTTACGGTTGGTCTATCTTTTTCATTCACTAGAAGATAAGAGTGGCTGGATTAGAGTAAATACTTACATACATTGCGAGTGTGAATAAAAAAGTTTATTACTCAATTTTTTTATTGCTTTTACTATTTGCAAGTATTTTTTTTAATTCGGGTCATTTTTGCACACACGGTCATCTGATCCCAAACTTAGCAAAGCTTGTAGTATGGCTGCCAGACTGATATACATACATACATTTATGTAGTGTTAAATGCATACTTAAGAGCCTTTAATACCAAATTAGACGGTTTGAAATAAAAAAAAATCAGTTAAATTACAATATTTGAGCTGGAAAAAAATACATGTCACAGATACATCTGTGTTTGAGTTTATGATTTGGTTCAAAACACGACGGAATAAACTTTCCTCGAAAAAAAAATCTGAAACAAAGTCGACTTAGTTTAATTTTCCCATTTTTTGCTCTAATGAAAGCTCGTAACAACCCGGAAATTGCATGTACTGAAAGGCAATTTTATTCAACATTCTTTTATTTGGATAGATTTTTGATAGTGAATAGTGTCGTTTTTTAGTGTAATTAAGAGCGTAAAAAGGACGCGAGAATTTTGGCGCGCCTCGTTCAGTGCCGCGCCAGGCGTCATCGAGGTCGGACCTATGCTCATTTTAGTCGTTGCACTCCCCCCGCGGGCGTCTTGACTCTAGCATGGCGTCGCTATAACTTGGCGGGGGCTGAGGGAGCGTTTTGTTGCCTACGCGACTCGGATAACCGCCCCTTAACCTACCAACTGGACCAACGGGGATATAAAGTTATACAATCTAAACGAATGTAAAAATTTAATGTTAGTCTATTCAAAATATTAAATCAGCTGAGCGACAAGGTGAATTAAGACAAGTTACTAATTCGTATAATTTTGTATTAAAATCTAAACCCCTTTAGTAACAACCATTTTTTTTGCGAATTTACAGCTACACTAGATTATATCAATATTATGTTACTTTTGTTCATTTGAACAGTTCGATACGAAATAAGTCTGCTGCAGACCGTAGCACGGAGGAGGCCCTTGAAGGATTGGATCCAGACGCTGAAGACGAGGGTCGTGAATGCTTCACTGGCTTCTCAGTCTCCCAGAAACTCAGAGCAAATGTAATCTCTGCCTTGAATGCTTCGGATTGGGTCATCTGAAAAATATTATTGGCTAGTGAGGAGTTAGAATAGGATATTTTTATGCCATAGGTGGCAAACAATAAGTAACCTCGTAAGCTATCACCGTCGCCAATGGATATCTGTAACACCAGGGGTATCACAGATACTTTGCCTTTACAAATAACAACCTTTTAATGTTATTTTCCCTAAAAATTGCTCAGATGAGACACATAAAAGTATCTATACTAATATTATAATGAGGAAAGATTTGTATGTAAGTATGTTTGTAACGAATTGGCTCAAAAAGTACTGGACCGATTTTAAAAATTCTTTCACCATTTGAATGCTACATTATCACTGAACAATATAAGCTATTTTAATAGGCTATATAACTATACCCGTGCGGAACCGGGGCGGACTGCTAGTATATTAAATTTTAAGAAGCATATCTTGTCATGATTCTTACAGCGCTGTTTTATGGCATTGTCACATAATTGTTATAGGCAAGCGTGACGCTTACCATCAGGCGAGTGGCATGCTCGCCTGGTCATTCAGTTACATAATATAATAAGATAAAAGTAGTTCTTGTGCCAAATTAAACAAGAGATCATCAGCGGTTATTGGAAATAATACTAACGGCTACCTTTCTAGTCTCCATTTCTACTTCCTTGCTCTTTAAGCGGACATAGGGTATCGGTTACAAGGAATCCTTCCTTGGCGAGACTGGGTTTAAAGGACTGCCTCCAAGGAAATTGGAATGGCCGAAGATTAATAACCGGAATAACCGGGGGCTATCTCTGTGGACAATAAAATATGCGGGAGATACCTACCCTCTGTTCAATGGCGACTTCCCTCACGTGCCAGAGGAACTCAAGCATGCCCATGATGGTCGCCATGCCGCAGCCGATGCCAAGCACCACGAACACACCACCCACGTTGCTGACCCCAAGCTCAGCTGCACTTCCTTCTTCTTCCGCTTCTTCAGTCTGGAATATTAAATTTTAAGGCCGCGCTCCGGTCAGAGTTCTGGCCGTTCCCGTTTACACTCATTGGGTACGGAACATTAAAAATCAATTAGTGAAAACATTTTGAAAAACCGGTTGGGCATCATCTTTGTAGTAACATTGCAAATGGTATAAAGTAATTTTCGTATAGATACCACTGCGGCCTCCGATAGCTGTATAGTTCCTCTGCCACCGCGGCGCTGAGCATAGTGGCAGACGGTAATTATGTATTGCCGTGTTCCTCCCATTCTTCTTACGTGCAGGTCAATAGCCATAGTTGTTACCGTCTGCCTTCGCGTTGGGGTCGTTCGTGGGGCAGACGGTAATAATAATAAAAATGCACAACCGCTTATTATACAGGGTGTAAGGGGAACACTCTCGAAGCCAAAAGAAGGTAATTGTACTCATCATTATGAACCACTTTTAGTATGGGACCAACCCTGAAATAGCGAAAAAAAATTCTGCTGTTCCATACGTTTTGTCGAGTGTCAATGACCGTTTTCTATAGAAAAGCCGATTTTTTTATCGATTTCTGGGCTGGTCCCATAGTAAAAGTTGTTCATAATGATGAGTACAATTACCTTATTTTGGCTTCGAGAGTGTTCCCTTTACATCCCGTATTTCATAGTTAGCGAATTTTTAATCTTTTAAAATGTCTAAACTGTGCGAAAGACAAATTGGTCAGCGCGGCCTTGATGATGGCATTCAAAATTGCCACTTACAGTGACTTTTACTACGAATAGTTGATCACGTTTTCGCTGTCTTCGTTTGACGTGTGCAGTGTTTAACCACAACAAACACCATCTGCTCGTCGCGTGAGGGATAGTTTTTTTTATTTATAAAATACTTGAGTAAAAAAAAAACAAGCTGCAATTCGATGTGCAATCCTAATTTTCCCATACCTTCGAAAGACATCAAAAACTCAAGCGTTTTAGCAGTGCCAAGATACGCACGACCCTCACACCATTATTACATTAGAATGGGACAAGTTAATGTCGATCGATCTCCAAGGGGTTGTAAAAGTTATTGGACTCACTACACAAGCTTTTTCTGGCGGAACTTGCCACCAGCGGTTTTTTAGTTCAACCAATTTTCCGCTTTCAGCCAATTTCAGTACCGCGTTGTCGACTGCCGTGCGATATGATGAAGCTGAAAAATAGTTAAACTCTATTATTTACGTAGACCTATTAATGCTATATTTTAACTAAATTAGCTTCGTCAACTCGCGCTAGCCGCGTGCGCTTATACCTACTCGCATTTTAAATTACTGCGGTTCAAACTATAGTCGGAGTATGTAGCTTAATTTTACGTCAGTAATTTCCGTATAATATACAAACAAAATACATATCTTTTTTTAAAGTTACTTAGTGAACTCATACGACATAGAGCAGTGATTTGAGGAGGTTAACTTAAACATGTTAATAATTAAAGTTAAATTGTTTCACTAATAAACGGAAGCCTATAATTTATATTAAAAAAAAACTATATAAATAGGTTACCTCTAATGGAAAATATGTATTTAGTAGATAGATCGTTTTTTTTTTGTTGTATTTTTCCCAAATCAGATTAAAACGGTTAAACCACAAATAATAAAATCGTAGGTTCCAGTCCAAAGATAATTAATATTGTCATTGCTCCAGTCGCTGGAACTATGAGAGGAAGATTGCTATTTGATACCATCATTTTTTTACTCCTAAACCAACTTTTTAATATAATAACTATTATTTATACGCCTGCTAAGCGTGGGGATTATGGCAACCCTCCCCCATGACAGACAAGACAAAAAAAAAAGACAATACCATGGCCCCAGTCCTAATTTTTTGTAGGGAGGCCTCCCACTAGATGGACCGACGACATTGTGAGATTCGCTGGCATCCAGTGGATGCAAAAGGCAGGCTGTCGTTCAGTGTGGAGGTTAAAGGGGGAGGCCTATGTTCAACAGTGGACGTCTTCTGGCTGATGATGATATAACTATTGTTGAGTATATATATTAAAAAAAGTATTATTTGTAGGTAGTTAACTTACAGAACGGCATGGCAATCCCATATCCTTTAGAGTCCATTAATCCGCCGACCTGAATCAACTCGCAGTGCCTCTCAAGCTGGTACTCTATTGCAGTCGATTCCATCAAAAAGGCATAAGCCCTGTTACTTTTCTGCACTCGTTCTAATCCTTGGTCATTGTTTTTCACAAAAACGGGTGGACGAGCAGAATCCATTGCCGTCCACATCCTTTGAAAGGTAGAATCGTTCGATCGCTAAAAAAAATAAAAAAATATTAATGTTTTTTTAAAAAAAAATGCAAATCCACAGTTTCCATGGTCCGTGACTTTTATTATACTTGACTACAATTTTGTTAACTTAAACGAATTTACTATAAATAAATAAAAAAACATTTTCAAGTATATACTAATTTCTCTTATAAATCAACTTTTGATCATATCTATATCTATACTAATAGTATAAAGAGGAAAGATGTAAGTATGTTTGTAACGAATTGGCTCCAAAAGTACTGGACCGATTCTTTCACCATTTGAATGCTACATTATCACTGATTAATATAGGCTATTTCAATAGGCTATATAACTATACCCGTGCGGAGCCGGGGCGGACCGCTAGTATATTATATGCATAGTGGGGGTGTAAGTGCTAAAAGGGAAACTGTAGGTATATAACACTTCCATAATTTTTTCCTGAGAAATCAACCCGTGTCATAACGAAATTTATTTATTAAAGCTTTTATTTAATGTAATTGGTCTATATTATGTTTAATAAATTCCTGGGGGCATAATGAAAATATACTTAAAAGAGTAAGTAGTTCGTCTATGCAAGAGATAAAAGAAAATTGTGATTTTAGCAGATAGATTTAAAAAAAAAAACTACATAATTTTATTATTCTAATTGCAACAATAAAAAATGGTCGAATTCGACAAAATAACACACATTTGTAATTATAATGTTCAATACGGACGACACTACACCAATATTAGTCTATAATATCATTGAGATCAATAGATAGATAGATAGATGGAAACTCTTTATTGTGTACACCAGAAATAAAAATTACAACACGATAGAAAACACTTACGAGCTAATGCCACAAGTGGCGGCCTTATCGCTAAAAGCAATCTCTTCCAGGCTACCATTACAACCAAAATCAATATAAACTTACCTTGAAAAAGAAATAAGTAGACCCACCCATCACAGTCCCATACTTAATCTTGGTTTGCAAGGCCAAGTCTTCAGCGCTCTTGATGGAGTCATCCATAGCAGCGTTAGTAAGGAAAGCCGCGAGGTTGGCCGTATACGAGGAACACATGATCAGGGCAAAGAACCACCACATGCCGCACACCCATCGGGTGGAGTAGCCCCTTAAAGAGAAAATACTTTTATCTACACTTCAACACTAATATTATAAAGAGGTAAAGTCTGTATGTTTGTTTGTCAGAGGTAATCTCTGAAACTACTGATCCGATTTTAAAAAATACGGAAAGAATCCAGAACTTTAACGGTGAGGGCGGTACAGGAGTAGAGTAGATTACGATTAAAGAACAGAACGGAATACAGAACGGATGCAGGACTATAACTGAAAGGGCGGTTGGATTATTCTTTACTACGCAAGCAAAGCCGCGAGCTGCAGCTAGTTTCTTAAAGAGTTAAACTACTACTAAATTGCTTTTTGACGTCATGCGAGTACAAAAAATGCAGTACATTACTGTTCATACAACTTGACGTGCTCGCGGTGTCTATCGTGATAACGGCCTGTGGCTGTATCAGACCTCATTTAAATTTTGAAAAACTGATGGAGACCACGAACCGGTCTTATGACTAATTTTAATCTCTAAGTTTTGATAATATTTGACGTGCAATTAAATATTTATCAAAATAAAACAGCAATGTTTTATGTATTATTGCTATGAATGGCTTAAATATATTGAAAATATATTGAAAAAAGGGGTTACTTACTTGGGTAAAATATCAGAGCCTTGTGTCATGATGGAGCCCATGGTCAGCCAGCAAGAATTCTTGATGTGCCAAATATTTTCTAACTCTTCTGGGGATTTGTCACAGGGATGGGGGTTTTCCCAGTCATTTGGAGCGAGCCTGCAATTAATATACAGAAACAAACAAAAAAATGTTTCACAAAAAATCTTTTCAATTAAAAAACAAAACGATAGCTGTTATCACAAAACTTAGGTTATTTCTTGAGCCATTTACAACCGATTTCAAGAAAGAAGTTTCATACTCGACCATTTTTGTATGTATGGTGTGTACTCATATGCAGTGGCGTAGGGTAGTGACTTAGAATTTTGCAAACCAGTAATGTAAAGCATACAACCGTGAGCGTGACGCAGGGACTTTTAGCGTCAGCTGGTATTTTATATTACATATTATAATAATTATCATTATAAAAAGCGACTACAAAATTAGTAAGTGCGTGAACAAAATTTATTAATATTGCCAACTCAATAGGCTCTCGATATCCTTATACGAATTATTGGAGCTTGTTTAAAACTATTGAGCCTAACATTTTTTTTTGGATAATCCCTTCAAAAGTAAGAAAAATAAAATTATGTAATCGATTCACAACATTAAATGGCGGAGTAGTAGGTGTACAAACATAAAAACATCTCTCCTCCTGAAGTTAGTTTATAAGCGAAAATATACATATCTACTCGTAGATGATACATATCACCATCATTATAATTCAGAAAACAACAGCAAAACACATCTTCCTGAGACACAGGGTAGGGCTGGCGCGGCTGCCAATTCGGCAGAGCAGCACAAGCGACGCAAATATGCTAACCTCGGCAGTGGTTACATATTTGAGGCGTTTGGGGTCGAGACATTGGGCCCTTGGGGACCGGGAGCTCACCTCATTTTCAAAAATCTTTCAGAGCGCCTGGTTAATGCGACGCGTGACCAAAATGCTGGCGTGTTTCTGGCTCAACGCATAAGCATTGCCATTCAACGTGGTAATGCCACCAGCATGCTGGGTACGCTGCCAACTGGTAGTGGGCTTGAGCATTTGGATTGTCTTTAGACCTTCAACGGTCTATGGGCAGTCTAACTGTATTTGTAGTTTTAGTTTTAGCTTGTATTTTGTTTAGTTAATAAAGGCGCTAGCCCAGGAAAAAACAGCAAAAGCCACACAATAAATTTAAAAGCAAAAGTGAAATACCTCGCCAGTATGTGAAGCAATAGCGAGACCATTAGGTAGGCCCCGGCCATGTAAATCCACACGTCAACCGAGAACGGCGACAGAAAGGAGAAAAGCTCTGGCGCTGGTGGAATCGCCTTCGAGTACAGAATACTAATGCCCAAAGTCATGAAGGGCGTAGTGAAATCCACGTAAGATCTCCGCTCGTAAGTGATAGTCAGGTCGCAAATTGCCAAGTCGGCTCTCTGGAACGTTCAACTTATTGTCAACTTTGAATTGTGGGTTGCGTCATATTACTGAAGACGTAACTTCTGTCGTTTATGGTAATATGATACTATGAAACTCGTGATCTTAGCTACGAAACAGTACCTAATTTACATCAAAGGTTTGTATGCATGGAAAGTTTAGGGCTTAGGACATATTACATTCTGGAAGACTTCAAGTGGCTTAATACAAAGATTACTGAGAATGATAATGTAAAGACAAAGGAATTAAACAATTTTACGAGTTAGAAAAAAAAAGTGATCTACGTCGTAGGCAACGTAGACCTCTACGGGCGTAGCAGCAATACTCACAAATCTCTACGCTGCTCCGTAATACAATAGACCGCAAAGCAAAACGGTACTTATTGTATTAAAACTTAGCTATACACCTTATCAAATGCAAATCAAAGTAATATGAAAAGTTTATTTTGTAACTAAAATCAAGAAATAAATACAAGAAAAGTATACATATTTAGAATCATATCAAATTTATCAAAACTAAAATATATACTGCACTAATCTAATAAACCGCTGCCCATAGGCATCGTTCCTAAAATGCTGAATGCATTGCCGTATTGGATTGCAATACTGACCCGTTGAAGCTTGATACCGACCATCACTTTGGTCATTTTGCTAATTAATCATATGCCAAAATCTACTCAAAATAATCACCAAAATACCATAATATATACCTATCCTCCTCTCACCTAATATGATGTACCCGACGGGGTCCAAATAAAACTATGCTAAGCTCCACTGAGCTACGGTTGCTTGTGATTTAGTTGTATGTTTTATGCTAGCAATGACACGTTACGTTTACTGTGACCGTTGCGCTAGTTTGAACCCTGCCGATCACTGAATATTATTACTACCTATCAACTACGTATAGACAAAGCGCTACACTACTGTGTTCCGTTCAAGGGCACTTAAATCAGTCAAACGTTGAACGAAACGTGTAATTGTCGTAAAAAACAGTGCGCTTTCGACCTTTTGGTTGCAAGAAAACTACACCTTAAAAGCGGCCTAGCACTGTGAATTTATACTGACTGATTAGACGACTAATTATTTTTTCAGTTCTGCAGCGAATTTTAGCTTAAAATCATAAAAATGGAGCATGAACTTTGATAGAGATAGGTTCTCTATATGTAGTAATGATATCTCGATGGTATTCATTCATGCTCTTCGACTCGAAGAGCATTTTCACCGCTACGAAAGTGGTGAAAATGCTCTTAAACCTGATTCAGATTTTTGATTAGTAGTTGTTTGCAATTTTTCGAATAAACGTGTGTGTGTAAGTTATTACATACTTCTTGAAAAATGCACTGACCCGCTCCAAAAGATGCCCAACGAGCCCGTCCCACTTCTTCGTGTCTTTATTATACGATCCATAAGCATTCCCTGGCACGATCTCCAGTTCATAGTTGAGATGCATACTTTCTTTTAATATTTCGTGTATTAAATCTTTGGAATAGCCTTCGTACCGATCGTTTCCAGTCAACACCTCTCCGTCCTTAGGCACTTTTTCAACTAAAAAGGGGGCGCCGATGCGTGACACGACTTTGAAGGTTTTATTTTGCCATTTTTCTGCCAAAAGGTCTGAGATTTCGTTAGAAGATCGCACGTACTCGAAGCCGGTGTCTGGGTTCCATTTGGCTATTCTATTAAAACCACTGTTAGACAGTTCCATTACTTCGGCATTGAAATTTGTCCGCTCACCTGTTATGTTGTCTATTATGATTTGGTTTGTTATGCCGATTATTGGGTTCTGAAAAAAGATTTAATGATAATTTGTCGTACATTAGGTTCTCGCGGCTTACTCGCTATTCTACAAGGATCGTTATTTTTGCGGAATACATCAAACTATTATAAATAAATAAAATAAATATTCGGGATATTTTTGCACACAAAGCCAAAGTTTGTAAATGTGTAAGTGTGTATGTTTGTCCGCACTTAATTACCAATGAAAAAACAAACTACAAACACACAAACTATGTAATCTACTCCCGAAGAGTTCTATTTTCAAAAACCTTAAGTGGTTTTTTTATTATTTTATTACGAATGGTCAGTGCCAGAAACATTCTGTTTCACCCACGTATTTATGCCGGCCACATAACTAAAAGTGAGCCTCAGCCCACGTGAGCTCTTTGTCACAGTAGATATCACACTAATAATTGTGGCTAAAGCAGTAGTTTGACTCGGACGCGTCTTTGAATTCAATGTCTACTGTCGGGCACAGGGCTAGGGATACTACTATCCCTACTACCGGACTTACTACTACTTCTTGCTACTATCGGATTTTAAGAAAATTTTCATAATTTTTTTGTAGTCTTCTACGCTGACGGTGACGACCCTTACACTCGGCGTATCTTAATGACAGGGCGCTCGACTATCGATCTGAGCGTACCGTGAAGTATCATAGCGGCCGGGGGAAGGGGCGCTCGTTTGATTACGTCACTTGGTTTGAACGTTCGTTTAAATTCAAACTCCTTTAGCTTATGTATCCACTGTATCTTTGTCTTCTTGCCCCGCACTCCTAGCCTCATGGGCAATATCAGAGTAATACGGCCAGCCTATAGTCGTTAAAGCATGCCACGTATCACAATGAACTCGATAGCCTAACTACTTACTGTCAGTAAATGGTTAGTGAAATCCTCCCCTGCTTCCCATTGGTCTTCAGAGCCACACTCTATGGCCTGCGCTTCCAGCTTGAAGTCTTCCGGCGCACTTTCCACCGCATCCGTTATAAGCCTAGCCGCGTCACTCGCTAGAGCTACTTCTACCTACAATTAAAGTGATTTTATAAAATTTCGCTTCACAGCAAGAACTTCCTACCCCCTTCGCACATTTTTAACATTTACGAATATGAAAAATAATAGTAATAATAGTGTTTTTTTTTTAAATTGAGAATAATCTTGATTCCATAGAATAATATTGCTATTTCATTTAATTTTCGATAACAATATGAAAATTGCTTTCAAACTTTTGCATTGTAATTTTAAAGATAGTGGTATATATCTTTTTTATAAATTCAGACGAAGCAATTTTTTTTTTAATTTAAAAATGTTTGAGCGTTTTAACTGTGGTGGGAGCGGGCTTTTATCATCAGGTATGATGAGGAACAGGAACGACGATGAAGAAAAGCGAAAACTTATTGTAAAAACAATGAGCATAGATTAACTTAACTAATATGAAAGCGCGTAACCAGCTATACTCTGCTGTTTTGGGCACCATTTTCTAATTTTGCCATACAAAAGTAACCAAGTTGCTGCTTGTTTAAATAATGCCAATAAGGCCAGAGGCAAGTGGTTTTTTGAATAGGCTTGAATATTCGCTAAAAGTTTTACTGAATCTTGAAATTATAAAACTGAATTTATGCTGTTTGGAAAAATAACTGCGAGACACGTGAGTTTTGCTCAGAAGTATAGGCTCTTTAATTTATTTACCTAGCAAAATGAGGCAAGGAAAATGAAAGGGAAAATGTCGTAATTGCGTGATCTCCCGATTTGGCGTCTCTCCAATCAGTAAGATAGCTCCGAATCGAGTTTTCTAATATTTGTTTAAGGGCTGGTACTTATCCATTAGTACAAGTTTACAAAGATATAAAGTTGTGAGCTAAGTATACAACAAAGAATACGTAGATCTATTTTACATTGTGCTTAGAGTTAGTTTACTAAGTAGGTAAAGCTAAGTTAGATCCACAGAATAGTTTTTTTTTGTTTAAATTAGAACGGCTGTCAAGGCATTTTTGTAAGAAATTTGTTGTAGCCAGTTGCACCCATATAAACGAAACGTCAGTCATTCGAAATCAGTTAGCAACTGTGATGCGGAGTTCGATGCGTTGATCATGAAGAATAAGAATGTTTAATCAAGGTTCACACATAATGCCTGGTAACAGATTTTTCTTCTCATTTCCGTTCTATTTACTTCTCTTTTCTGTTGTTAGATCACTCATTGAATACGAATTATACAGAGTGTAAGGGGAACACTCTCGAAGCCAAAAGAAAGTAATTGTACTCATCATTATGAACAACTTTTACTATGGGACCAACCCTGAAATCGCGAAAATAATATCAGCTGTTCTATAGATTACCTTCTTTTGGCTTCGAGAGTGTTCCCCTTACACCCCGTATAATGACTGGAACTGAAAAAACAAAAGTTGGTCTTACGACTTTAGTGACAAGCATTGGAAAAGGAAGCTAAGTACAAGTAGGTACATTGGACTGATTTGAGTTGACGTGGATAAAATTATTTTAGATTAAAAGTTTGCAATCAAAATACATACAGTAATTTCATGAGATTGTCTCGGAATCTTCACTTCACCAGATCCTCGCACCTTCCAGTCTGCCAAGTATGAGTGTGTGCGTGAGTCAGAGTAATCAAAAATGCGCAGGCATGTAACGTTGGATAGCCCGTATCGTAGCTCCTCGAGGTCTAATGTGTGCGCATCTAGTGACATTAGCACGTAGCTCTGAAAATATTAAAACACATAACGAATTTTTGATTACTAATAATAATATTCGGGACATTTTTGCACACACGGTCATCTGACCCCAAACTAAGCAAAGCTTGTGATATGGCTGCCAAAGACTGATATACATACATATATAGTTTTAAATACATACTTAAATAGATATTAACAACCAGATATAGAACAAATATAAATGTTCATCACATGAATGTTTGTCCTAGGTGGGAATCGAACCCACATCCCTAAGCTCAGAAGGCAGGTTCAGGAAGGAAGGCTACCAACTGGGCCAACAGGCTATCAAATTCGATGATTGGAGGTCGCACTAACCAATAACCTTTTTTACTTGAGAAAATTAGTTAGCTAAGTTACACCACAGATATAAATCGACTTTGGATGTGGGTAGCCGTAAATTGTTTTTGAAATAAGAGTTTTCAGAGATTCTTATTCTATAGATGGCGATATATTGTAACTATCAGCACAAACCGTTGGATTTGGTTAGGTATAGGCCCTTGCCGAACTGCAGAACTGTCTTTTGACATTGCAACGGAAGTGGCGCCACCGCACTTACCAAACTGTGGACTAGCTAAATCTAGGACAACTGATTCAGAAGGGCTACTGATGAAATAGCGTGTATATATTCTGTGGCGTGTGTCTTAATAACGATTTTACAGACAACAAAGTTGGCGCCATTTAGTGCAACTTATCAGAAGAAGATTGACTTGACTTCTTATTGACTTCATCTTGGTTTATGGTTTCTGCGATTATAGTGTTGGCTCACAATTCTGCCTATGTCTGTACCGTGTGACCGACGACATAGTGAGTCGCTGGCATCCAGTGGATGCAAAAGGCAGACTGTCGTTCAGTGTGGAGGTTAAAGGGGGAGGCCTATGTTCAGCAGTGGACGTCTTCTGGCTCATGATGATGACTGTACCGTGTGATACCCGTGGGTGACTTCACAGCCAGTTCCAAAGGAAGACCAGCACTGGTTGTTCGCAGTCAGAATTATGCTGAGTTGTGACCGGTTTGTGAGGAAAACAATGTGCATACATGTGTGATGTACTTTTTGGTACGTCTAGTTGTTATGTTTTTTCCACAAATGAATTGTCTATATATAAACTTTTTCAGCTTAATACTTACCATATAATCTTCAAAGAATTTCACCTCATTGGCTTGCCTTAAATAATCTAGAACCCGCTCTGGAGGACAATCCAGTATAACCCTGGTTTCTCCGATGGCCTTCAGTGATTTCAGGAGCGCTCGGTTGTCTTCACCGGGGACAAGTCTTTTGACTCTCCATTTTACTTCTGGGTCAGCATGTTTTAGGATCTCTTGCAGCCTTACTAGCCCTATAAATGAAAAAAAAAACTGATAATTTCTTCAACGCTATATAAAAAATATAGTAGAAATTATCATTTATCACATCTATATATATAAAAGAAAGTTGTGTTAGTTACACTATTTATTACTCAAGAATGGCTGAACCGATTTGGCTGAAAATTGGTAGGGAGGTAGCTTAGAACCAGGAGACGGACATAGAATACTTTTTATCATCACCATCATCATCACCATTTTTCTTCACTACGCGGGTGAAATCGCGGGGCGCAGCTAGTTAAGATTAAAACAGGATTCTTACATTTCAAGTTCTTGCAAAACCAATGCAAGAATTGTAATAAGATAAGAAATCATAAGACAAGAAAATACAAGAACAAAACATAATGTAAATAATTAAGATTGTCGGGAACAGATTCCCTTAAGCTATTTTCTTGTTTTATTTTTGTCTTACTATAATTATGGTTGTGAATACCTAAATTTCAACAGTTTAGTCAGGATTTTTATTTGATGGTGAAAATTATATGCCATTCATTAACCGACTTCCTAAAAAGTTCTCATTTCTGTTTCTTTTTTTATGTTACTCGATATTGTCGCCAACTGTGTTTTTTTACACCCCTCTCTAACAGGGAGGCCTTGTTCAGCAGTGGACATTTAATGGCTGATGATGATGTGTGTGTGTGTGTGTGTGTGTTTTTTTTTATTGAATGGGCATCATCGCAAGAGTGGGCTCATTTAAATTATGAGAAAATATTCCAACTTTAAGGGTGGAAAATTAAGGAATGTATCCCTTTAAAACTTTCTGTAAAGTAGGTTGTTATTTTCTTGTAAGAATGTATTATGGCATATAATTATCGCCATTAACAAGCTTACCAAAATCATCGTCGTAAAGTAAGGTATAGGAATTCCAGTCACTATCCTTGACGAAAAGTGCAATTGCTTTGGACAGAGACACTGCTTCGGGGTATAGGTTGATGGCGGGAGGGCTTGGGCGCTCTAATCCTCTGTCAGGCGGTGGTTGCCAAACCGCCTGAAACAGTAATATCACTTCCATAACCATTCTTGTTTTCAAACACTTCACCATGAGAACAATCTTTTCCTACTAATAATTTTATGAGCCAGTTTCCGCCATAGCTATCTTGCTTGCAAATATATAAAAAAAGTAAAAAAATTTTTTTTTAATAATTAAAACTTATTTGGTATAAATATTTAGAATCACATTGCAAACATTTTAAAGCAATTTAAGGATTATGGTTAATGCTCAGGAGATCGAAAAAATATATTAATTTAAATATCTATTTCGCCATCCTATAAATGTAATCAATTTTTGAAATGTTATTCAAAAGATAGAGCCGATCAGTTTAAAAAAAATCTAATTCTAAAAATTTATAAAATATCTGAAAGAGATAGCTTTATATTATAGCCACGAGTGCGAAGCCCGCTCGTGGCTATAAACAAAATACAACTATTGTATTTTGTATATTCTGTATATTCAAGTCAAATTACCACATTTCACACTGAACATAACTCCAATTTTCCAATATTGAACAAAACTAAGCTTGTAACGGCTCTCGTAGAGAACGTGTATGCAAATCAATCCAATATGAAGCGAACGTATGCAGCGTGTGGAATCCCAGATCATCGGTATTGCGCCGGTATTGGACCAATGCGGGATTCGGAAATCGATCGTAGAGTTGGGGAAGCTGATAGAGCTCGCTTCCCGGTCAGACTTGTCTCTTTTACCTTCCATCAAATAAACAAAGGATAACAAAAATAATGGCATAATAGGTGTCATTTTTTTATTACCTCATAAAAAAAGTCGATCATAAATAGAGCCTATTCAAAATTAAAATTCGTTCAAAAATAAATATATGTTATGAGTACATATTATTTTGATTTCATGTTAGACAAAGAGCGCAATATACCAAGGTATGACGTACACCCTTGTGCGCGCCATACAAATGCTATGCATGCTTTTCGGGAAAAGGACAGAGCATCTCCTGTCAATTCCCACCAAACGCTTTAAATGTTTACATCTCTTTGAACCTCTTTATGTTTTCCATCACGAAAAGCTTAAGTTCATGGTTGAGATTTGACCCCAAACCTTGCTGCTTGACGTCCGAATGAGCTTGCCATAGTGTTATCAACGCCTCAAGCTTCTATTTACTTCTACGAGATACAATTCGTATAGAGTCTCATCTCATCGTCAATCTCTCAGTGAAAACAGTCAAAAAACGTCCGAGCGTCATTGTACATACATTGCATTAATTATATACTTCACAATGCCACATTCACTCCAATTTAGACGTTATGTCGCTTGCATAGTGTTCAACATTAGTTACTGTTGTCCGCTATGTCATCGTAGCTCTGGCATCACGCGGCGTTGTAGTTGGATCGCGGTAACCTTGTAACTAACCAAAAAGTCTGCACAATTCGTAATGTGCGCCGAGTTTTGATACGGTTTTTTTTGAACGCTTGTGACTCTATTTTTTTTTCTATCTCGATGATTTACTCACATAAATGTGCGGGATCCTGGCAGCGCGGCACTGCGATTCTACCGCTAGAGCTGATACCGGATCACTGGGACCAAATATTGCGATTACTCCTTCGCCTATTAGTTCACATGCTGTAAAAAATAAAACATTTTTACAGCAATATAACAACCAAATACAATAACACGTTTTCATATATATTTTGTTCATATAACACGGAAATTAATACATATGATAGCCAGTTACTTCGACTATTGTTTCAATAGCATTAATTAAATCTGTGAAAACCACGCCAGTTTCCATAAAACCGAATTTATTTCATTTATGTGTGGAGTTCAATAAACAGGTTTCATTATCTACCCTTAGTTGTTTGTTTTTTTCTTTCAAATTTAAATAAGACTACCGGTCCAACTAGAATAGTTTTTTTTTTTAAATTCATTACTAGTCTTGCCTTTGAACGCAAACTGTCATCGCTTAACATCAGTTAAGTGCGGTCTATGATGGAGACACGCTTGCCTAGAAGAAACCGATTCGCTCATGATTTAAAGACAGATAATAATCGGGAAAATTTCATAATCAATCATTATTATTTCATTATCCTCATTCAGGCAGCGCATTCCACAGACTAGCAGTTCGCAGTTTGCACAAAAAAATTGATTCGGTTTACGATCGGCGAAATATGAACCATATATAGTCGAATTGAGAACATAATTGTTACAATAGGACCCAATATTTACAGACACTTTGTTTGTAATTTTAAAACTACACTTCACCAATAAAATTCAACTCCTACCAAATATTAATCTATGAACCAAACAAAAACATTTAAAATAAGGAAACCAACTAATTGAAGATCGTTAATATTTACTTAGTTTCTTAATAAATTAAATCACAATGACAATACTGAAATGTTTACATAGGTCAATATGATCGATACCAATACCTACCGACTAAAACTATTTGATTTAGATATATTTATTGAACAAGGTCTTAAATACTGTTATTGAAATATATCAAGCGGACCGATGACTGGTATTTATCTAAACCAAAAATCTCGTGGAAAGTCCCAATAGCAAAATTCTGAAACGCATTTTCATTCATTTCATTCATTTGTCTAGTCCCAAAAACTTATGTAGCTCTACTTTAGTACAAACCTAATGCCTAATGTTATCCAGCACTAAAAACTTCATAGACAAATCATAAAACAAAAAATCACAAAGTTACTGAGAGTAACAAAATCAATAGTCCCTAACTCATTGATGATGTTGGTAAGTAGATAGATCAAATAGACTATACTAATTTTATTGATTAACACAAGAAAATTATACATATATGGAATTATTACAAACTTTATAGTCAGGGTGATCAGGGTGACATATTCACCACGCTGGCCCAGTGCGGATTGGTGGATTCACATATGCCATTGAATTCCTTCTCCGTACGTATGCAGGTTTCCTCACGACGTTTTCCTTCACCGAAAAGCCAGTGGTATGAAATACCATATATAACAAACTTACCTAAACTGAAATAAATAATTACATAAAACTACACTAATCTAATCAATCTATACTAAACTATTCTCTCACCTGCCTTAGAAGCCGCAAAGCTATCTCCAAACGGCGCATACAATGGTTTCATTACGAAATGATAATGCTCGCTCTCCATAGATGCTCGTGCGAGAGCCGAGGCAAACGCTACTTCAGTCACTGTATTTGGTGGAAATATTGCACCTGAAATTTTACGTATTGCTTATACGTATAATATAGTTGAATATATAGGAGCATTTAAACTCCATAAATTGAAATTTGGTAGCTTTATATAAAGGTATACGAGTAGGTTGCAAAAACATTATATTACTGAGCAGCTAATTTCAATAGTCTATTCAACTTATCTTGCATTCGATGTTTGGGTTTCTTGCATAAATAATTATAGATATCAAGATATGCCCATTCGAATATTAGACTCAGATGTCTATAAGCGCCATCTGTCGAGAACTAACTGCGTTGCATTGTTCTTTACTATGTCGCATTGCTCTCGACTACGATGACAGCTGACCATCAAAGTCGGCAACGTGCGCGTGCAACTGAGTTCACATTTATGCAGCGCACCACTGAGTCGTTACAATTGAAAACGTCCAGTCCTTGTAAATATGTCAATGTTATAAAGGTGTGATTATCAAGTAGCCGGTTTCCGGTAGAGGTAAAACTGTACGGGTCGGTAACTGTTACAGAGTCAAGAAGTAAAAAACAGCCATCCAACAAACTGAAGACCATGATCGTTGGTGCAAACCGATTCACCTGTTTTCTTTCTGTGTACTTACCGAGTCGTACAGGTTTATCTGTACCGGAAACCTGCTTCTCTATGTAGGCACCCTTATGCTTGTTTATTTGTCTTGTTGAAACTGCAGTCGCGTAGAAATTAAACATGTTGGAAACCGTATGGAAATACGTATGGTATTAGTTAACTACCTATACTACCTACGTTTCAGAAAAATCCATCTTGGACACTAGCGAACTTGTTGGTATTCAGTGTCATGATTTTCATGGACTAAAGTAACAAAATAAGATTAGTATTCAAATATTCATTTTCTTACCTATATTAATAGTCGTTTTCAGAGTCTCAAAATTCCGAAACACTGCTCCAGTGTCCCCGAGGGTTAAAATCATAACAACAGTCACGTACTTTTCTGCAAGCAATCCGTGAATTTTAAGACAACTTAAATTGGACTTACCTATGAACAGTTGGCACTGCTATAAAACTTCTATATTTCTTTTCTTATATATATATATATATCAAAACTGTATATCTACAAATTTTATGTAGGTACATCTTGGTAAGTCGCGGGCATCCAGTGGATGCAAAAGGCAGGCTGTCGTTCAGTGTGGAGGTTAAAGGGGGAGGCCTATGTTCAGCAGTGGACGTCTTCTGGCTGATGATGATGATGACATCTTGGTAAAGCGTCTTGGTTGTTTATGGTTGTGGTATTAAAGCGTTTAGCTAACAAGTATACTGTACTCGTTTTACTGAAATGTACTATCAGCG
This sequence comes from Agriopis marginaria, assembly GCA_932305915.1. Classification (NCBI taxonomy): domain Eukaryota; kingdom Metazoa; phylum Arthropoda; class Insecta; order Lepidoptera; family Geometridae; genus Agriopis; species Agriopis marginaria. The sequence goes on from OW029926.1 coordinate 8,771,467, forward strand.
CCTCCCACTAGATGAACCGACGACATAGTGAGAGTCGCTGGCATCCAGTGGATGCAAAAGGCAGGCGGTCGTTCAGTGTGGAGGTTAAAGGGGGAGGCCTATGTTCAGCAGTGGACGTCTTCTGGCTGATGATGATGATGAGTATCAGCGCCTTTATAGTGCCTAAAACCCTGGTGTCCTAAAGGTATAGGTGGCTGGATTCTAACCGACCTAATATCATAAACGTAAACGTGTAAATAATAAACCGGATCCAGGCACTATTTTCTATAAAACCCTTACTCTTGCTATAACTAGTCATCCAAACCTATTGTCACAGAGTAAAAAGTTTTGTACTTGCCTTGCAAGAGCAACATTTTGCGTTATGTCGGGATGAAGACTGGCCAACTGGAACAATGAGGTTCGGCAAACAGCTGTCGTCGTATTACAAGTCTGTCGGCAGCTGTTTACCGGACACATCGCAAACAACCGAGTACGATGTTGTAGTTTCAGTATACTTGTCTTGGTAACTGTCACTTCACTTCACGCTTGCACCTTCACTCCCGCACTTTCAAACTTGTGTCATCGGTACTGTAATACTTTGTTCTGTTTGTTTGTGTAGATAACTACGCGCAGTATTGCCAATTGGTCGACAACTGTATAAATAGACCTAGATAAATAGGACAAACAATTTATAAACTTCTCGTTTGTCACAGGTATGGTGATTACGTTTTGATTAATAGCTTTTCGATAACCTGAGATAGGATCGGATTTCATTAGTAGAGGAGAATAGAGGCTATAATTTGAAGCGCAAAATTCCGTGCCATGAAATTCGAGTTTTGGTATTGGGGAACAAAAAGTGGGATAATAAAAGCCTTGAGTTAGTGACAGCCTTAAAAAGTTTAATTACCAACATCGTGAAAAAAAATATTGATTTTCTCCTAAGCCCTTGTACCAAATTCTAATCATACCGAGACGAACAAATTAGGTTCTTTTGGGATTATTTGAATCCAATTTGTTCGAGCCAGGAAAGAGTTTTGAGGTGCTTAAGAAAATTAAATTACCTATATGTAAGTCACGGTATTACGGATATTTACGTGTGTATTTACGTAACGGAAAGGGAAAAGGTTAAATAGATAAATAGAAAACATAACACAGGCTTTTCGCGGCTTAAAACTTTGACAAAGAGGGCGTACTATGAAGGAAGAAATTATATACCTAGATTACTGGAAAGCCAGTTCTAATTCTAGGCTAGCCGTGTTTACCATCTTCGACTACACCGTCATTTAAATTAGTTGAGCTGCCTAGCCGGTCAACCATAAGAAAAATGAGTACCATTGCATGTATATTAGTTCAATGAAGGTATCTATGTACGAATTATGTTATTTTCATATTGTACGCTATATTGTGTATTGTATACAGATTTAAACTTTTATCACAATGCCACACCTTCAACCTTAAGAGTACAGTATTTGCTACAGTACATAAATCACGAGTCTAGGCGGTACAAATAATTCATTTAGTGACTTCTAAATTAGCATCATTATGATCTTGAAATAGATAGAGGCCAGAACAGTTATTTTGATTCTAATTTTTACCGAGTGGCACTGTGTTCTCAAATACTTATCGCACGTCATGTCAAATGCCGTCTGATTGCAAACTGCAGCAGGTGAGCTGAGTACGTCATGGTCACTTGGACGCGGTCCAGTCGCATGTCCTACTGTCACAATTCTTTTATTAGCAGCTACCAACGTGACGGTCAGTCGAAGTTTGCACTTCACCTTTATATTGACAGACTGTCCATGGGACTGCTATATACGCCATAGACACTCAAAGCGTATCCTATTAGTTTATGTGTTTATTTAGGTACACTAGAAAGTTCAATTTGGAGATTGGCTGGATTCGAACAAGCAGCAATCCAGGTTTACGTCTAACGCGTTGCTTTACTAACTGACCTAGAAAGTTATGGTAGTTTTCAGCTAATCTACCATATTATAGAACCATATTGTTTTTGTCATACATTTAATATAGTCTTGCTTCTTTGGCAGTTCATAGCTGTTATCAAATGGGAGAATTCATTGGTTTTCGAAACAAAGTATTAATTACTAGTTCGGAGTCAATAGGTTCATTGTATATTTAGCTAAAATTGTAATGATCAATAAACGGTTGGACACCTTTGGAAAAATAAGTAGATATTTTGAGAGAGGATGAGAGTAACTTTATTGAGGTATTGACCTTTAATTTATAATGAAACATGAGAATACCCACGCATTTAAATTCAAAACGGGCAGCGAGTAAATTAATTGAAAAACAACATTATGTTCAGAGACATGGTATGCTAAAGCAAGTGGCTCGTTAGCTCTCGTGGGCTTTTGATTAAAATAAAATAAATCCTGTTTTGTTTTTTCTTCCTAATTAAGCAACGTTGGCTTGATCTTTCGTTAGCAAGCTATAAACTTTTAAATTATTTGAAGCTTCAACAATATTTTAATTCAAGGTGATGTAAGATAATCCCGTGGGTGTACTGTATATCTTCTTGAAAAGGCGACCAAATGTGGTTTCAACAGAGTGGTAGAAACAGTGTGGTTGTTAGTCGGAAGTATTCGACCTATATTCAGGAAAATGAGAGATAACTAGTTCTAGAATCGTCAAAGACGCTGAGAGTTTGTCATACAAATGTGTTTTTTTGAAGTATTGTTTAGACATGGTTTTGAGACTCAACAAAATAACTCTATAGCTCTTGTTTTAACAGCGATTAAAAGAAAACCTATATCAAGCAGCTTAACATGATCCAACTATACTCCTCGTCTACACATCGACGTAGAGCTCTTAATTTTTGCGTGAGTTATCAACTCTTTCAAAACTCAGAGTGTTGGAAATTGCAGAATGAGGTTTTGAACTATACATTGTTTATAAAACGAAATCAAGTCTAGGAATGAATGCGAGAAAAATTAAAGATATTTTGCGAGTATTAAATTAAATTTAGTAAATCCCATTAAATCTAAACAAAATGACAATTAGTTTTGTTTTTAAATGTTTTGTTTGGTATTCCTACTTTCAGTGAAACAAATATATAATAATATATACCCTTAATTACCTATATTTAAAAAAAAATACTGAATCTATAACTATGGTTTTACTCACCAACGTTTCCTTGTTGTAAAAAAGAGAGAGCAGAACTAAGTAAAAAAAAGAGGCAATTTATTCCTGGAAAATGGTAGATTGGGTTCATCAATAAACGATTTATAACTTTACAGTCTTCCAAATATATTTTTACAACGACCCTTTTATAGCAGGATTAGTAGGATTTGAAATTTGCATAAACTCCTTTTATCCTTCGTCAGTTTCCAGAATGGGAAGAGAGTTAAAACTTTGCGTAATCCTTCTTTTGTTGGATTATTCTGATATAAAATTTTATGTTTCTTTTTATGTAGCAGACATGAAAGTGTTTAGGTGCCTACCATCAATATTTCCACACTCAATACTGTAAACGCTAAATAACGGTAGTAGAAAGTACCTATATAAATTTACTATATCTCCGTTTTTACCTCGTCTGTTTGTTACACATCAATAGCTAGAGCGATGGTCCCCTAGCGGTAGCGGTGTGCTTTACAATCTAATGGCACCCGGTTCGATCCTTGGCCCTGTACCAATGACTTGTCTAGTATAATTATAAATACATTTTGTGCAGTTCTTATGCCATCGCTCAAAAACAGCGAAGGAAAACATTGTGAGGAAACCGGTACGAACATGCACTGGGCCAGCATAGTGGATTCAAGCTTAGGTATCCTATCTTTCTGAAAGAATGTCTGTGTGAATGCAGTGGGAACATGAAAGCCTGATGATGATGTTGATGAATTAATGAATGATGAAGTAAGTATTTAAAGATTAAATCAATCTGAATAATTTTGCCAAGGAAATAGATATTAGAAAAGTTTATTTTGTGACAATGAAACAAAAAATAAAAAACAAGGAGCTGAAGCGGAAGTAGGATGAACTGGCTACTGGATACTGGCTAAATGCCCTTGACTTTGTATGCAAAGGATTCGGTCTCGCCAATGGATATAATTTTCAAAAATATTTTATATGCTCACCTACGTTATTCTGGGTGACTGGATAGACGGTGGAAATATTCAGGGATAATATATTATTGTACTCATCATTATAATTATGAACAACTTTCACAATGGGATCAACCCTGATATCCGGAAAAAAAAACAACTGCTCCATAAAATTTCTGACAGTTTAATATTCCTTTGAGAAATAAACTTGTTTCAAAGAAAATCAGGTAAAGTTGCAAAGTCGCGAGCAAAGTCATAGAGCGTAACTACTTATTATCAACCCAAATTTACTCCTACGAAGAAATCTGATTTGGAATTAATGTTTGTTGTATTTTTTAAAGCAACCGATGGCAAGCGCCACGGTTTCTTAATTATAATTAGTAAATCTTTGCTTAAAGTAATATACCTACTCAATAAATGTCACTATGTATTTTTTTTAATTATAATTAGGCTTGCGCTTGGCCGCCAACTCGCCTGATGTTAAACGATGATGCGGCCTACGATGGAGCACGCTTGCCTAGAAGAAACCTATTCACTCTCGACTTGAAGACACCCAGATTGTAACTTTCGGGTAACACCTACTCAGGCAGTGAATTCCACAGACTAGCAGCTCGCATAATAAATGTGGAATCAAAGCGCCTACTAATTAATTACCTAATTACAGTAAATTACGAATGTAATCGCTTTGGCGAACATAAGTTCCACACTTGCACGGAATTTCAAGCCCTAATTAATCTGCCTAATTTCTCCGTCTTTGCGGTGACTCTTACCCGCAACATCTGTCACTAATTTTACCTCATAGTAAGCTCAGATGTTGAGGATTTACTTGTAATAAAAACAGTTGAAATCCTAGCCTATTAGACCTTAAATCTCTAAATATAATTAATATGTAGATCAAAAACTCTCTTACATGACTTCTACCTAAATAGAATAAATATTTGATACTAGCTGTAGCCCGTGACTTGTTACGTAGACTTATTTAAACTTTCTGACCTCCTTTTGATCCTTTTAATTTGGCCCTTTAGCAAAATCCTTCCTAACAGATTTATACACCACGTAAAGAATCTACCTGTCAAATATTAGCTTCGTAAATCAAGTGGTTTTTAAGATTCCGTGATGAGGTCTGTCAGGCATAATCAGAAGTTTCGCTTTTTACATACTTTTTTATATTTATATGGTTTGTCCAGTTTTTAGTGAACCTGCCCTTCTGCGCTTGGGGGCGTGGGTTCGATTCCCATTCAAACATTCATGTGATGAACATTTGTGTTTGTTCTATATATCTGTTTAAGTATAGTTACAATCTGAGTGTCTTCAATTTGCAAGTGAATCTGTTTCTTCTAGGCAAGCGTGCTTCATCGTAGACCGCATCATCGCTAAACATCAAGCGAGGTGGTGGTCAAAATATTATTCAATGAATGGCAAGCTTATTATTAAATGAAAAGAGGTTTGAGACTGAAAAACACTATTTACCGCTAATTAAAAAAGGGTATCTGCAAAAGATAGCACTAAAGACAAAGGGTCGTTAACCACAGGGTTACACAATTTGCACATGGTTTACATTGTCCTTGTGTTTTAACGTAGCATTTAGTTAACTGATGAGACACTAACTCTTCTCACTGTTCTCCTTGCTCCATTATAATCCGGGATCCAAGATGTAATTTCAGAAACGTCTTAAATGAAATCTAACGCTGACATAATAATTGTTTCTACTTGCACTGAATTTATCGCCATTTAGACTAAATGCTATATTGAAAGTAATTTTTATATTTGAACTGTTGTTCCACAATTTCTTATCATCATCATTATCATAATTAGCCTTTACTAGTCCATAGCTGGACATAGGCCTCCCCCAAGCCACGCCAGCCGTCTTACGTATATCGTCACTCCAACGAGTCTCAGGATGTCCTACGCTACGTTTGCCGATTCGTGGTCTTCACTGCAGAAAACGTCTACCCCAGTTCTGCGACAGATATGACCAGCCCACTGCCACTCAGCGTCACAATCCACTATTTAGGATTCACTATTTATATAATAAAGACAATTAAAAAATTTGACGACCGGCAGCATTTGAACCTGCCCCATCCGGATTTACGTACTGAGCGCTCTAACCGCTAGGCTACCACCGTCACACCATCGTCGTTAGTAGCATGTCAAGCAGTTTACGAATCAAAATGATTATACAGTTACAGTCAGTGTTGTATGTCGTAGTGACAACCTTGCGATTTTTCAAGATCAAGTGAGGGTAGAAGAACAAAACACCCCTCTTCTCATTGGACTCACCCGCAGTTTTAAAATGGCATAAATGTAGGTACTATGAGTAGTGATGTGTTGAGTGTATAAAGCTGAAAGCGACTATTCTAACCACAGGCCTATATTCAATTAGACACCACAAGTCGACCTACCTTGCATGTCATATCTCCAATACAACTACGATAAATTGTCGTAGTTGAGTCCGGCTAAAACAAGTCTGCTGAATCAGTGCCAAGAAAACACGTGTCAGTTTGAAACGAAGGTGGGTAATTGTGAAATACTGAGTTGTAAGAATACCACAAATAGAGTTGGCCGACAGAATAAAGATATTTCTTTTCACAGGTAAGTACTTATAGGTACAAAAATTTTTACAGGCTTAGTTTTCACACAGTTTGGACCGCTTGTGAAGTCTACTTGGATGTAGGTCTGTGATTCTAACAATAATACAATAATCTCCTTCCGACTTATTAGTACCTTAGTACCTTTTCGTGTGACTCCGTATTATACGAACATATAGGATCGGTACGTATAGACAGATATGTTGAAACTGGATAATAAACATAAAATCTTATAGAGTTACGTAAACTTGGCTCTAACTTGAGAGTGGTAATGGTTCCGCCTCTGACTTCCACAGTTCTTTATCGAAAATGGCAAAAGTAGAATTGGAAAAATTTTTGATGTCCCTCGTACTCGGGTTTAGGTTAAAAACGTTATTAGATCCAGCTGAGTCCAAATTAAATGAAAACTAAATTGCTTTACTTCATCATAAAAGAAATCTTGAAACTTTCACGATTTTCCACTTTGAATATTGCATCAGTTTGATGATTGATGGCCGTGTCATAACCGCTTAAAATGAAATGTTAAGTAGTTAGTTGCAGAGGTAAAACTTATTAAAAAAAATATTCGGCCCTTCCGCAAAATTATTTCTTCGCGGACCTCTTCACCCCATAAGAAATCTACCTGTTAAATTTCAGCTCCGTAGGTCTAGTAGTTTTCGAGATTTCGTGATGAGTGAGTGAGTGAGTTTCGCATTTATATAATACTAGCAACGCACCCCGGCTTCGCACGGGTATCTTATTTTTTTACACCTTGGGTTACATTATTGGAGTTTTAGTAAGGATCCGTATTTTAAAAAAAATTTAATATAGCCTATGTTTCCCGGGGATAGTGTAGCTTCCCAACAGTGAAAGAATTTTTATTTCGGTTCAGTAGTTTCAGAGCCTATGCAAACAAACAAACAAATAATCAAATCTTTCCTCTTTATAATATTAGTATAGATATAGATTATCCTTTACGGAGTTGAGTGGAAACAAATGCCTTTGTTTAAGGCCGCGCTTACAAGCAAAAATGTGCGGAAGAGATAGCTTTGGTTGGTGGGCGCGGCCTTAAAAACACACAAACTACCAATTCTAGTATGATATCAGTAAGAAGTGCGTAGATACGAGTAGTTATGGTAAAATATAATTTACTTATTCATTACGCAATAGCGCAAATAAAAATAGTTTCCATCGTTATTTAGGTGTCTGTTGTACCTAGGTAAATATAAACTTTGCTAGTTCTTTCTAGTTCATAATAAAAAGTTCCAGGGCAGCGCTCAACAGTTCCGCTTTGAGGAACTTCCAAGTCCAGCTTATTCAACTGAAGTCGGACGACAAACTTATCTAAGAATATAGAATAGTTTAAAACTAGGTAAATCCAATAAACGGCTGTTTCGCTGCCAAACTAAATGTTTTGAAAACTTGTTTTGGACGTAATTTAAGAGCTCTATGGCATCTAGGCTATTCTTAGGTGTGCAAGCCGTCATTCAACCCTTCTATATTATTATCAGTGAGTATAGGGTGTTCGAAAAACGACAAATATACTTTAGGAGGGTAATCAGTACACGATAATTAGTTTAAAAAAAAAACACGAATAAATATTTCCTGTTTGTCCCCGAATTAGAATTTTTTATTCCTGTGTCTCCTTGTGGGGGTAGTCAGGAATAACTCAAAAAAACCTATCAAACCAACCAAATAATTGTGACGTTGAAAAAGATAATTAGTTGATCTTTTGTATCAGCTGATTGGTTCAGTTGGTCGGAGATAATGAGATATAAAGAAATGGCCGATGAGGCTAAAAGGTTCTGGAATGGAGATCACGGACCGGTAAGCGCAGCGTAGGACGTCCACCCACCCACAATATGGCCAGACGACCTAAAAGAGACCGCAGGGAAACGCTGGATGCAGGCCGCTTCCAACCGGCCCTTTTGGAGATCGATGGGGGAGGCCTATGTCTAGCAGCCGAGCAAATCTGTTGATAGAAATGGTCAGGCAGGAGTCAGTGGCCTTAAACAGGTAATACCCAAATTAAAAAAGGAGGGGCTTTTTGAAGTCGGTTAAAATGTATGGAACAGCAGTTTTTTTGCTATTTGATGATAGGTCCCATAGTAAAATTTGGTCATAATTATTGGTACTATGGACCCTTTTTAGCTTTTACACCCTTTTCGCGTAACCCTGTATATTGAAAGCAAAGGATATAAATGCCAGAATTAAAAATGTCCTTCTACCATAACTTTTCTTTATCATGAAATTGTTTTAAAACTAGAGGATTTTAGTGAGCACAATACAAATGTGATCAATTCCAAACGTATCCTCGAAGTAAAATCCACTCGTATATCTTTGGACATTGAAACAGTCTGCTGACATTTCTGGGGTAACAACCCTCGTGCCAGTCACATGTTACCCTTCTTGGCATGAATCCAGGCTTCAGGTAGCTACTAGATCTACCCAAACTACTTATATACTACCTTTACCTGTTGAATAATGGATCCTCGTCCCCTAGGGCCTTATTTGAATCGGATTTAATGATGTTTACCATTATGTCCATGGATTTGTAAAAGACATGGATGTTGTATCTAGTACAAATTTCATGAAAAAATTACCTGAGTTGACGTCTTAGCCTTTGGACAACAAATTTAATGAATAAATAAATATTCGGGACATTTTTGCACACTCGGTCATCAGACTCCAAACTAAGAAAAGCTTTTTCAATAGCTGCCAGAGACTGATATAGAAACATAATTTATGTCGCAGCGTTAGCATAGTGGTGCTATCTGTCGATAGATCTGCGGGAAACGTCAAGTGATATACTTGGGTGAAGTCGATACTACGATGGAAACATATTAGGTGTTTGACAAGTGACATTTCTGATGTATGACATTTTGGATGAAAGGGGAAGTGGCCCGCCGGGAATTCTAGGTTAGAATGCGATCGGGAAGAGTGGTGGCTTCGTGGTATAGAACTCACCGCGTTTCCGATTAGTAATCCAGCCAAATTTGTGCAATCGAGTGTTATTGATGGAAACTGATTATTTGTACAATCAAATAGAATATTGAACTAAGTGTCCAACGTATTATTTTGGATCCTCCGCCATGACCAACCCATCTGATAGCGAGGCTCGACGCCCACCCTCGTTATATATATATATATTTTAAAATACAAACTTAAATCTAGGCAGGCGTGCTCCATCGTAGACCGCAATATCTTTAGAATAAAATGCACACAGGTCACTATGATAGTTCTAGTACATCATCATCATCATCAGCCAGAAGACGTCCACTGCTGAACATAGGCCTCCCCCTTTAACCTCCACACTGAACGACAGCCTGCCTTTTGCATCCACTGGATGCCCGCGACTCTTACAATGTCGTCGGTCCATCTAGTGGGAGGCCTCCCTACGCTGCGTCTTCCGGTTCGTGGTCTCCACTCCAGAACCTTTCTTCCCCATCGGTTATCGGTTCTTCGAGCGATGTGGCCTGCCCATTGCCACTTCAACTTGCATATTTTAACAGCTATGTCGGTGACTCTGGTTCTTTGGCGAATATCCACGTTTCGGATTTTATCGCGCAAAGAAACTCCGAGCATAGATCTCTCCATTGCCCGCTGTGTGACTCTGAGTTTTTCCAGAAGGCCAACAGTGAAGGACCACGTCTCAGTACCATATGTACTGAGACGTAGTCCTGTCCTAAAACCGTACTGTTCTAGTACGGTTTTAGTTTACTCTTGGTATGGTCATCTTTGAGCCGATATCCATAGCTTTGGATACCGTTGATTATATCTATAGTAACGGGAGTCCGATTGCCAAGTCTCTTCTGAATATGTTCGTAATAAGTTTTTTGTTGTTGTTTGTGAGCGCGTTGTTTGTTCCAAAAGCAAATATTTCTTTTGTATAAAATGGACAGGAAAAATAAATTACGAAGCGAATATTGTTGATAAATATAAACATACTTATACTTACAAAGTTGTGCTTTGTTTTGTCGTGTCGTGTCACCAACGGCGTGTCACTGATGGACTTTTCCTGGTAGGACTCAGCGAGTCACAGGTCACAGCTGTCGAAAATGGCAGCGCCAAAGAGAATTTTGAATTGCAAAGCGATGCTCGCTGAATTTTAAGCTCTTTACTGGACTTTTCATGCTGACACGAGAAAATAATACCGACTAATTGTATTATTTAAACTCATGCACTATGTGTTAATGTATATTACTAATAGATTGTAGTTAATTAAGTGTTTGTTAAGTGTTTAAATAGTGCAATGAGGTGAAATGTCTTCGTGTTGTTTTCAAAACTACATGGAAATCTAAAGGTGACATTTTCACCACTTTGCTGAGGCATGACTTGGGCTTGGCCGTAACCTAACTTGCTTGTCTCGGCCTATTAATTATTTCAGGAAATTTTAACTTGATACTATGCTACACTATACTGAGAAATGCACAAGACGTGTAATGCCAAACTCCTAGCTGGAAGAAATAAAAAAAAAAGTTCTGGCCACCATTTTTGTATGACATTGAATGACAAATACTATCAAAATAATCACCAGGATTTATATCATTGTCTATAGGTAACTAGCTGCGACTCGCGGTTTCACCCGCGCGGATTACTCGTTACACTTCAGCTATCTGTCAATGAAAGTTCCGTCGAAATTGGTCCAGCCGTTTCGAAGTCCATAGGGAACATACACACATACAGACACACATTGAATTTTTATATATATAGAAGATTAAAAAAACTTACACAGGTGAAATAATATAAATAATAATAAAAATAAGATGCCGCATTGTTGTTTTCTGGCTGTAATATTCGACCCCAAATGTGTCTCTGTTTGCATGTCTCAGCTCAGCGAGCTTATTATCCGTTAACATAAAATATATTATTTCTGTCACCTCAATAAAATCAGATGAGAGTGACAAGGACAGAAATAATCTCAATTTATCTTAAAATACCATTGTTGTACATTACGTACTATACGTAATAAAACACCTTGATGATAAAAAAATACATAGGAATATATAAAAAATACATTTAACTACGTACCTACCTTATTTTTACATTATACATAAATATTTTGTTATAGTCTTTGAATATTTTAAATGTCAATTATCATGTGTTTGATTTTTAGGGTTCCATAGTACTACAAGGAAATAAATTAGTTCTGTCTATCTATCCGTCCTAATCCTTTAGAACCTTCCATGTTCTACAGTTATTATGGTACGTGCATGAAACTTTGCACAATTACAGATTTGGTATAGACTTCAATATTTAAATAAATTAATACAAAAATTTAAAAAATATAATTATGTATTTTAGGGGTGACTCTGGTAGGTACATGTAAAATTGGGTTTGGTTTAGTGTTTTTTTGTGCTGCACCCCGTCTTTTAGAATATCGATAAACAGAATTTTTGTAATTAACCAAGGTTTTATATATATTATTATTTATAAATCAAATGTACCCATGCTTTGCGAAATATGGCCCGTCAAAGTAAAAAGTTGCCCCCCACCCCTGCATTTTTAAACTATTAGACATAAAAACTTGCTACTTTCCATGCCGATAAGTTATAGTAAAAACCTTTACTCTAAATTATTTCGATCATTTTGTGATTAAAACTTTTTGAGTTAGTGATAAAACTGTAATAAATTCAAGACGTTCTATCTCAAAGATCATTCACGTTTTCGTTATAACGTACAATGTTTCTCAAATAGTTTTCTCTTTGGCCAAACTATGAAAAATATAGGTATGTTATGTCAGGATAAATTTGGCTCAGTTCACCGAGCTTCGTTCGTTCGAACTTTTCTATAACCACCGATTTCCGAACTATGAATGTGACTGCGTTATATAGCTTTGGCTACGGAACCCTACCATAATTATGCGTGTCTCACTCGACACACTCTCGGCCAGCTATTGTTAAATGTATTTATATAAATTGGATTTAATTGATTTTTATACGTACGTTTTTTATGTATGGATCTTTAGGGTATTCTGATATTTGGGCTGATCACTTAGCGTACATGAACGATTTTTAAATGCTATTTAGGGGAGTTTGATGACTTTAAATTCTAATAGTAATTAATTAAGCTACATAACCGAAACCACGTGCAAAAACCATATTATGAATTATGTAAGTGTTAATTACGTTCGCCTTGGGTGTTGCATGTAGAACTTAATTTCCTGGCACTCAAATGGTTTCCCGCTCTTATGGGATGGAGGGGTAAGGCTCGAGGGAGGAGGGGATTCATTTCCTCGTGATAAAGCACTTCGAATATGTAAACTCTGTACCCTGTTAACTTCTGAAGTTTAATTTATATTTTGTGCATTGTGCAAGCGGTGTTTTTGACACTGAGTATTGTTTGGTATTTTAGTTTTTTACCATTTACTACTGATAGTTCTAAAGGACAATCTTAAACAAAAAGTCACAATTTATTTCATTGTTCGTTAATGCCATAAAAATGCTTTTGACCACTAAATATATTTGCACAGACACCGTTGAATAACTTGTAATCTTATTTCATATAACACTGTTTTAAACTATCAATACAATACAATACAATGACTCTTTAAAATACCACAAAACAAGAATAACATAAACATTACAATAAAAATATTATCTAGGCTTTTAACAGGCGGCCTTATCGCTTAAAGCGATCTCTTCCAGGCAACCGTGGTAAACTATCACGGTTGTTCACTAAAATTGTATAATTATTTACGGGATATTTACCGTGGTATTTATCTTATTTCATGTTAGCAACCTTTGTTGCTGGTTACTGATAATTACCACTTTAGACGCTTACAATATATGCGTATTCTGACAGATTTTTTACAGCCCTGAACAACAAGGTACTTAGAAGGTAATTTTGATGGTTCCGTACCCAAAGGCTAAAAACGGGACCCTATTACTAAGCCTACGACGTCTGTCTGTCAGCTGACGCTTGTAGGTATTACCGTTTTTACATTAGAGCTAATAAAAATACGTGAAAAAATACGTTTGTTGTATGGAGGTCCCCATTTCGTTTTACTTTTTGACTTTTTTATTATTTGTTAGTTAATTCGCCGTAACATTACATATTCTGTGAAAATTTCAACTGGCTATACTATTATAGTATACTGGCTATCGGTTCGAAAGATACAGCCGTTAAAAGGTATGATAGACGAACAGGCAGACAGCGTAGCCTTAGTAATAGGGTCCCGTTTACACCCTTTGGGTACGGAACCCTAAAAACATCGAAACTTTTCTAAGTAAGTCCGTAGATATATAAACAACACAAGCCATGCTTTCAAATTACGTGACCCTCATCACAGCAATGATTAGCAAAAACTGCCTTCAAGCTAAAGGTCCCAACGACTTCCAAGGTCGGTGCTGGGCCATGTAGAGACATTACTCACCGCCCGCTGTCAATGGGGAAATAATGTTTTGTGGAGGTCGCGAGGACAAAAATTGGCCTTTTAGAATTTACTGTTTTGGTTGAGAGTATTTGTGTGTCTATCGTATGATGATATGGGGCTTGACTCATTTTGACCTTTCAAAATCACGAGCAGGCGTAGATCATAAATGCCTTTATAAATAAACGCAATTGATTTTTCTTTCTTAACCTACATTAAGTGTGAGGACTTATAAAAAAAAGTCATAACGAATTTTGACAACTTTTGTATAAATAATGGCCAAAAGCGCGTCGAAACACGCATATGGCAGGGTTCTATAGCTAAGGCTATATTAATTGTGGTCACATATATTGGTGGTTATAAAAAACGAACGGAGCTCGGCGGACTTTATTAAAACTACTTAGAAACTATTTTTTGATAAGATAATTTTACAAAAAGTTCAATGACATTTGAGTCTTGAATTTATTACAGTTTTATCTCTTTAACTCAAAAAGTTGAGATTACAAAATGGTCAAAAAATATATAAGTACCTAATTGATGTTTAATAAATGTTTTAATGTGTGTTGTATGTATTCGCCTTTCAGCATGGCAAGTTAAGTTTCTGTTCTGTTTCTGTTTAGAAATACAGTAAAACTTTATTAAATATGTTTTTTATTGATAAAAAATATGTATGAAACTTTTATTTCAAAAGGCTTTCTAAATATATCCAAAAAGCAGTAGCTAACACGAGCAGCAAAAAAAGAATTCATCTCCATTTCAAAGGTAGGTCACGCCTAAATTACAAAATTATATATTATTTATACCTGATATTTATATTAAACCTGTAATTTCTATGCACTTACCTTACTAACTATTGTAACTAGAAGGTTCTAAGCAAAGATAATATTATAAATCTTCAGTGGTTCTAAAGGATTAGAACGGACGGACGAACTAACTTACGAAAATAATGAACTTTTATCCTCCTTCATGAAGTACTTCGGAAACCTATTTTTCCAAAATAAGTTATTTATATATTTTTTTTTTTCAAAATAAGTTATTTAAACGTCTTCACGGAACATCTGCATTGGGCCTTTACGTTCGATTTTTAAGTATTATGTTCCATCAACAGGATCTACAGATATAGGTATAAAGAAACCCGCATCAAAATAAAGTTGCCAAGAGTACGTTAAATTTGTCTCGAAACAAGAGTTTTCAAGCGGTTCGAAGTAACAACTTGCAAACTGCTCTTCTGAAGAAATAATTTCTATAAAATTCAATGGTTAAGCACCATATAATACATAGAATATATAGTTTTTTTTAAAGCGGTGATAGTTCGTTATGATTGGCGCGTTCGAATTCCACGCTGCAGGCGTAGATTCAAACCCCTACTTAATGACCTTGAGCTTCCAATAAAGAAAAACGGACCACCGAAGAAAAACTACCAACCAACATGTAATTGTAGACAAACACGCGACGGGCCACCTGATGATAAGTATAGTCACCGCCGGCTATGAACACCACCAATACCGTGCACCTCCGGAGCCCGGAGCCGTTTTTTGTCATATTTAAAGTTCATGTAAATATAATTATGTATATATCAAAAATGTATTTCTTGTTAAAAAGAATATTCTTCTCAATTTTCGTTGGCCAGCTCTCTTTGTCTTATAGATTTAAACAATTTTTGATGCACGCCTACATGCCATTATTTCAAACGTGAGGGATGAGTGGCAGAAAATGTTTAGCATTAAGTGCTATATTTAAGCATTTCTACATTATTTGTTCAATAAATGTATGTTCACTAAAGTAGGTATTAAAATAAATAAGAAAGGTATTAAAATAAACAAGAAGGTAAAATAGAAAAGAACATTGAGACAAGTACACGGAAATAAAAAAAGAGTTACAAATATTTTCTTTGTAACCGTTGAACTGTTCATTTCATTTTGAGGCTAATTGAGTTTAAGTAAGAAATGCTCTACAAAAATGGAATGAGATATATTTCGCTGACACGGCAGCTGACCGCTTGGCAAATTGCCAGAGAATCTGTGGCCCAATTTTTTCATGACTTTTTTGAACGATTCGTGGTATAAGTCAAATAGGTAGATATATTCGGTCCCCATAGGCTCTATGTATGCACGTGCTCATAGTAGTTTGTTGGGTGAAATATGACTTTGAATGGACCACTTTTTGTGAAACTTTTTGAGAGCCAACCTTTTGATGTTTACTCTACGTTTTTCAGAGCGACTCTGTAAAATTGCAGTTGCAGATTTTTAAGGTAAGGGTTGAATATCAAATGCAAAATGTAGACTCAATTTAATGAAGTAGATATGTGAAAAATATCGCTATATATATAATTATATATTAATTGTAGCCGTTTAATTCAATGGTTTATATATATACCATTGAATTAAACGGAAAAGAATTATACGGGGTTACTGGTAAATAGTTAGTAAAAGTGGCTTCAGTCAGTAGGTTTACACCAGGCGAGTTGGCGGTCGAATGCAAGCCTATTATTAAATATATAAAAAATGGTACATCAAATAAAACAACTATAGTTCTACAACTTATCGAAATTCGCAACAAGAAAAACAACAGCAGTTCCATAGAAAAAAATCATTCTCCCGACAAAATATATGAAACAGCTGTTTTTTTTTCGTCGCGAATTTTGGTAAGTCGTATAACAAAAGTTATTTATTTTGACGTTTTGAAGCCTTAAGAGGATGCAAACTAACCAGTAACCCTGTATAAGTCTTCAAAATATCTAATTATTTTTATTTAACAATAAGTTTTCACTGTTCTGAAGCACTCGTTTCTAGCTAGAGACTCTCTAAACTCTTATTATGGAAAATTACTGCTTGACTTGAGACACTAATAATGACAAGATTTAAGGAAAAATCTTGTCAAATAAAAAGCCAAATCTTTTTCGTAGCGTTTTCTGATTCAACCCCGCTTTCACGCTGGGTACGCTGAAAACTAGTAGTGGGCTACTTAACTGGTAGTTGTTAACTAGTAGTTAGTCTCTGTACCTTTAACTTCAACAGTTTATGGGCAATTATTATTCACATATTTTTAAACGAAAACAGCCAAACAGAGAGGTGTTATAAGTTTAACGTGTTTATCTGTGTGTCTGTCTGTGGCATCGTAGCTTCCAAAAACATCGAGCAATGATTTAAGATTTTTTTTCTGCCGTTTTTATATTATCTGTTCCTTAATCGGGGGTTAAAAAATCAATGTATACTTTATTAGCGGCTTTGCACGGGTGTAATTTACGTGCGAAGCCAAGGCAGGTTGTTAGTTATATGTATAAACCTTCCGCAAAAAATGATTTTACTGATGGTGAAAACCACATCAAAATCCATTGCGTGGTTTAGGAGGAGTTAGCGATTATACAGACAGACAGAGAGACGCGGAAAGCGACTTTAATGTGTACTATGTAGAAAAGAGAAGAGAAGATAGAGACTAGCGGAGTTGCACGGGTGTAATTTACGTGTGAAGCCAGGGCTGGTTGCTAGTTATATATATATATATAAACCTTCCGAGAAAAAATATCTTACTGATGGTGAAAATCGCATCAAAATCCGTTGCGTGGCTTAGGAGGAGTTAGCTAATACAGACAGACAGATGCGAAAACCGACTTTAATTTATACTATAACTAGCTTCCGCCCGCGGCTTTGCCCGCGTTGTTCTAGGGAAAAATTATGAAGTTCTCAGCAAAAAGCTTTATTTTAGGACGCTACTAAATACGTTTTATGTATTTCATCCTGGATATTGATGGTCGGTAGGTACACGGTGCTTTATGAGCAGGAGATCTAAAGTTAAATTCCTGGCCTGGCTGGGCCGCTTGCGGCCCAGCGAACCACGTGACTTAGAAAGTTTTTTTTTCTTTTTTGTACGTCACTTGTGCTTGACACTCGCCCTCGCGGGCCGCTTGCAGCCCAGCGAACCACGCAACCTAGAAAGTTTTTTTTTCTTTTTTGTACGTCACTTGTGCTTGACACTCGCCCACGCGGGCCGCTTGCGGCCCAGCGAACCGCGCGACCTAAAAAAGTTTTTTTTTTCTTTTCGGTAAGTCACTTGTGCTTGACACTCGCCCTCGCGGGCCGCTTGCGGCCCAGCGCACCACGCAACCTAGAAAGTTTTTTTCTTTCTTTTTTGTACGTCAATTGTGCTTGACACTCGCCCTCGAGGGCCGCTTGCGGCCCAGCGAACCGGGCGACCTAGAAAGTTTTTTTTTTCTATTTGGTAAGTCACTTGTGCTTGACACTCGCCCTCACGGGCCGCTTGCGGCCCAGCGAACCACGCGACCTAGAAAGTTTTTTTTTTCTTATTTGTACGTCACTTGTGCTTGACACTCGCCCTCGCGGGCCGCTTGCGGCCCAGCGAACCACGCGACCTAGAAAGTTTTTTTTTTCTTTTTTGTACGTCACTTGTGCTTGACACTCGCCCTCGCGGGCCGCTTGCGGCCCAGCGAACCACGCAACCTAGAAAGTTTTTTTCTTTCTTTTTTGTACGTCAATTGTGCTTGACACTCGCCCTCGAGGGCCGCTTGCGGCCCAGCGAACCGGGCGACCTAGAAAGTTTTTTTTTTCTATTTGGTAAGTCACTTGTGCTTGACACTCGCCCTCGCGGGCCGCTTGCGGCCCAGTGAACCACGCGACCTAGAAAGTTTTTTTTTTCTTTTTTATACGTCACTTGTGCTTGACACTTGCCCTCGCGGGCCGCTTGCGGCCCAGCGAACCGAGCAACCTAGATTTTTTTTTTCTTTCTTTTTTTACGTCACTTGAGCTTGACACTCGCCCTCGCGGGCCGCTTGCGGCCCAGCGAACCGGGCGACCTAGAAAGTATTTTTTTCTATTTGGTAAGTCACTTGTGCTTGACACTCGCCCTCGCGGGCCGCTTGCGGCCCAGCGAACCGCGCAACCTAGAAAGTTTTTTTTTTCTTTTTTATACGTCACTTGTGCTTGACACTCGCCCTCACGGGCCGCTTGCGGCCCAGCGAACCACGCAACCTAGAAAGTTTTTTTTAAATTTTTTGTACGTTACTTGTGCTTGACACTCGCCCTCGCGGGCCGCTTGCGGCCCAGCGAACCACGCGACCTAGAAAGTTTTTTTTTTCTTTTTTGTACGTCACTTGTGCTTGACACTCGCCCTCGCGGGCCGCTTGCGGCCCAGCGAACCACGCAACCTAGAAAGTTTTTATTTTTGTACGTCACTTGTGCTTGACACTCACCCACGCGGGCCGCTTGCGGCCCAGTGAATCGCGCGACCTAGAAAGTTTTTTTTTCTATTTGGTAAGTCACTTGTGCTTGACACTCGCCCTCGCGGGCCGCTTGCGGCCCAGCGAACCACGCGACCTAGAAAGTTTTTTTTGTTCTTTTTTGTACGTCACTTGTGCTTGACACTCGCCCTCGCGGGCCGCTTGCGGCCCAGCGAACCGTGCGACCTAGAAAGTTTTTTTTTCTATTTGGTAAGTCACTTGTGCTTGACACTCGCCCTCGCGGGCCGCTTGCGGCCCAGCGAACCGCGCGACCTAGAATGTTTTTTTTTTCTTTTCGGTAAGTCACTTGTGCTTGACACTCGCCCTCGCGGGCCGCTTGCGGCCCAGCGCACCACGCAACCTAGAAAGTTTTTTTCTTTCTTTTTTGTACGTCAATTGTGCTTGACACTCGCCCTCGAGGGCCGCTTGCGGCCCAGCGAACCGGGCGACCTAGAAAGTTTTTTTTTTCTATTTGGTAAGTCACTTGTGCTTGACACTCGCCCTCACGGGCCGCTTGCGGCCCAGCGAACCACGCGACCTAGAAAGTTTTTTTTTTCTTTTTTGTACGTCACTTGTGCTTGACACTCGCCCTCGCGGGCCGCTTGCGGCCCAGCGAACCACGCAACCTAGAAAGTTTTTTTCTTTCTTTTTTGTACGTCAATTGTGCTTGACACTCGCCCTCGAGGGCCGCTTGCGGCCCAGCGAACCGGGCGACCTAGAAAGTTTTTTTTTTCTATTTGGTAAGTCACTTGTGCTTGACACTCGCCCTCGCGGGCCGCTTGCGGCCCAGCGAACCACGCGACCTAGAAAGTTTTTTTTTTCTTATTTGTACGTCACTTGTGCTTGACACTCGCCCTCGCGGGCCGCTTGCGGCCCAGCGAACCACGCAACCTAGAAAGTTTTTTTTTTTTTTATACGTCACTTGTGCTTGACACTTGCCCTCGCGGGCCGCTTGCGGCCCAGCGAACCGAGCAACCTAGAATTTTTTTTTTCTTTCTTTTTTTACGTCACTTGAGCTTGACACTCGCCCTCGCGGGCCGCTTGCGGCCCAGCGAACCGGGCGACCTAGAAAGTATTTTTTTCTATTTGGTAAGTCACTTGTGCTTGACACTCACCCTCGCGGGCCGCTTGCGGCCCAGCGAACCACGCGACCTAGAAAGTTTTTTTTTTCTTATTTGTACGTCACTTGTGCTTGACACTCGCCCTCGCGGGCCGCTTGCGGCCCAGCGAACCACGCAACCTAGAAAGTTTTTTTTTTCTTTTTTATACTTCACTTGTGCTTGACACTCGCCCTCGCGGGCCGCTTGCGGCCCAGCGAACCACGCAACCTAGAAAGTTTTTTTTTTCTATTTGGTAAGTCACTTGTGCTTGACACTCGCCCTCGCGGGCCGCTTGCGGCCCAGCGAACCACGCGACCTAGAAAGTTTTTTTTTTTTCTTTTTTATACGTCACTTGTGCTTGACACTTGCCCTCGCGGGCCGCTTGCGGCCCAGCGAACCGAGCAACCTAGATTTTTTTTTTCTTTCTTTTTTTACGTCACTTGAGCTTGACACTCGCCCTCGCGGGCCGCTTGCGGCCCAGCGAACCGGGCGACCTAGAAAGTATTTTTTTCTATTTGGTAAGTCACTTGTGCTTGACACTCGCCCTCGCGGGCCGCTTGCGGCCCAGCGAACCACGCGACCTTGAAAGTTTTTTTTTTCTTATTTGTACGTCACTTGTGCTTGACACTCGCCCTCGCGGGCCGCTTGCGGCCCAGCGAACCGCGCAACCTAGAAAGTTTTTTTTTCTTTTTTATACGTCACTTGTGCTTGACACTCGCCCTCACGGGCCGCTTGCGGCCCAGCGAACCACGCAACCTAGAAAGTTTTTTTTTCTATTTGGTAAGTCACTTGTGCTTGAAACTCGCCCACGCGGGCCGCTTGCGGCCCAGCGAACCGCGCGACCTAAAAAAGTTTTTTTTTTCTTTTCGGTAAGTCACTTGTGCTTGACACTCGCCCTCGCGGGCCGCTTGCGGCCCAGCGCACCACGCAACCTAGAAAGTTTTTTTCTTTCTTTTTTGTACGTCAATTGTGCTTGACACTCGCCCTCGAGGGCCGCTTGCGGCCCAGCGAACCGGGCGACCTAGAAAGTTTTTTTTTTCTATTTGGTAAGTCACTTGTGCTTGACACTCGCCCTCACGGGCCGCTTGCGGCCCAGCGAACCACGCGACCTAGAAAGTTTTTTTTTTCTTATTTGTACGTCACTTGTGCTTGACACTCGCCCTCGCGGGCCGCTTGCGGCCCAGCGAACCACGCGACCTAGAAAGTTTTTTTTTTCTTTTTTGTACGTCACTTGTGCTTGACACTCGCCCTCGCGGGCCGCTTGCGGCCCAGCGAACCACGCAACCTAGAAAGTTTTTTTCTTTCTTTTTTGTACGTCAATTGTGCTTGACACTCGCCCTCGAGGGCCGCTTGCGGCCCAGCGAACCAGGCGACCTAGAAAGTTTTTTTTTTCTATTTGGTAAGTCACTTGTGCTTGACACTCGCCCTCGCGGGCCGCTTGCGGCCCAGCGAACCACGCGACCTAGAAAGTTTTTTTTTTCTTTTTTATACGTCACTTGTGCTTGACACTTGCCCTCGCGGGCCGCTTGCGGCCCAGCGAACCGAGCAACCTAGATTTTTTTTTTCTTTCTTTTTTTACGTCACTTGAGCTTGACACTCGCCCTCGCGGGCCGCTTGCGGCCCAGCGAACCGGGCGACCTAGAAAGTATTTTTTTCTATTTGGTAAGTCACTTGTGCTTGACACTCGCCCTCGCGGGCCGCTTGCGGCCCAGCGAACCGCGCAACCTAGAAAGTTTTTTTTTTCTTTTTTATACGTCACTTGTGCTTGACACTCGCCCTCACGGGCCGCTTGCGGCCCAGCGAACCACGCAACCTAGAAAGTTTTTTTTAAATTTTTTGTACGTTACTTGTGCTTGACACTCGCCCTCGCGGGCCGCTTGCGGCCCAGCGAACCACGCGACCTAGAAAGTTTTTTTTTTCTTTTTTGTACGTCACTTGTGCTTGACACTCGCCCTCGCGGGCCGCTTGCGGCCCAGCGAACCACGCAACCTAGAAAGTTTTTATTTTTGTACGTCACTTGTGCTTGACACTCACCCACGCGGGCCGCTTGCGGCCCAGTGAATCGCGCGACCTAGAAAGTTTTTTTTTCTATTTGGTAAGTAACTTGTGCTTGACACTCGCCCTCGCGGGCCGCTTGCGGCCCAGCGAACCACGCGACCTAGAAAGTTTTTTTTGTTCTTTTTTGTACGTCACTTGTGCTTGACACTCGCCCTCGCGGGCCGCTTGCGGCCCAGCGAACCGTGCGACCTAGAAAGTTTTTTTTTCTATTTGGTAAGTCACTTGTGCTTGACACTCGCCCTCGCGGGCCGCTTGCGGCCCAGCGAACCGCGCGACCTAGAATGTTTTTTTTTTCTTTTTGGTAAGTTACTTGTGCTTGACACTTGCCCTCGCGGGCCGCTTGCGGCCCAGCGAACCGAGCAACCTAGATTTTTTTTTTCTCTTTTTTTCTTACGTCACTTGAGCTTGACACTCGCCCTCGCGGGCCGCTTGCGGCCCAGCGAACCGTGCGACCTAGAAAGTTTTTTTTTCTATTTGGTAAGTCACTTGTGCTTGACACTCGCCCTCGCGGGCCGCTTGCGGCCCAGCGAACCACGCGACCTAGAAAGTTTTTTTTTTCTTTTTTGTACGTCACTTGTGCTTGACACTCGCCCTCGCGGGCCGCTTGCGGCCCAGCGAACCACGCAACCTAGAAAGTTTTTTTCTTTCTTTTTTGTACGTCAATTGTGCTTGACACTCGCCCTCGAGGGCCGCTTGCGGCCCAGCGAACCGGGCGACCTAGAAAGTTTTTTTTTTCTATTTGGTAAGTCACTTGTGCTTGACACTCGCCCTCGCGGGCCGCTTGCGGCCCAGCGAACCACGCGACCTAGAAAGTTTTTTTTTTCTTATTTGTACGTCACTTGTGCTTGACACTCGCCCTCGCGGGCCGCTTGCGGCCCAGCGAACCACGCAACCTAGAAAGTTTTTTTTTTTTTTTATACGTCACTTGTGCTTGACACTTGCCCTCGCGGGCCGCTTGCGGCCCAGCGAACCGAGCAACCTAGAATTTTTTTTTTCTTTCTTTTTTTACGTCACTTGAGCTTGACACTCGCCCTCGCGGGCCGCTTGCGGCCCAGCGAACCGGGCGACCTAGAAAGTATTTTTTTCTATTTGGTAAGTCACTTGTGCTTGACACTCACCCTCGCGGGCCGCTTGCGGCCCAGCGAACCACGCGACCTAGAAAGTTTTTTTTTTCTTATTTGTACGTCACTTGTGCTTGACACTCGCCCTCGCGGGCCGCTTGCGGCCCAGCGAACCACGCAACCTAGAAAGTTTTTTTTTTCTTTTTTATACTTCACTTGTGCTTGACACTCGCCCTCGCGGGCCGCTTGCGGCCCAGCGAACCACGCAACCTAGAAAGTTTTTTTTTTCTATTTGTTTAGTCACTTGTGCTTGACACTCGCCCTCGCGGGCCGCTTGCGGCCCAGCGAACCACGCGACCTAGAAAGTTTTTTTTTTTTCTTTTTTATACGTCACTTGTGCTTGACACTTGCCCTCGCGGGCCGCTTGCGGCCCAGCGAACCGAGCAACCTAGATATTTTTTTTCTTTCTTTTTTTACGTCACTTGAGCTTGACACTCGCCCTCGCGGGCCGCTTGCGGCCCAGCGAACCGGGCGACCTAGAAAGTATTTTTTTCTATTTGGTAAGTCACTTGTGCTTGACACTCGCCCTCGCGGGCCGCTTGCGGCCCAGCGAACCACGCGACCTTGAAAGTTTTTTTTTTCTTATTTGTACGTCACTTGTGCTTGACACTCGCCCTCGCGGGCCGCTTGCGGCCCAGCGAACCGCGCAACCTAGAAAGTTTTTTTTTCTTTTTTATACGTCACTTGTGCTTGACACTCGCCCTCACGGGCCGCTTGCGGCCCAGCGAACCACGCAACCTAGAAAGTTTTTTTTTTAATTTTTTGTACGTTACTTGTGCTTGACACTCGCCCTCGCGGGCCGCTTGCGGCCCAGCGAACCACGCAACCTAGAAAGTTTTTTTTTTCTTTTTGTACGTCACTTGTGCTTAACTAACACTCACGGGCCGCTTGCGGCTTGCTAAATCTGTTAAACAGTCATCGAGTTGAGTGATTGAAATTATCCTACAGGAACTTACATATTGTCAGTATAAAATAGCCTTACTTTTAATCCAGGGAATATTCTACCTCCATACCAAATTTCATCGAAATCCGTTAAACAGTCTCAGAGTTGAGTGATTGATGTTATACTACAGGAACCATAGATTTTTTCCGGGTAAAAATAACTCATGTGATAGTCCAAGAAATATTGTACCTTCGTACCAAATTTCATCAAAATCCGTTAATTTAGGGAATATGCTACCTCCATACCAAATTTCATCGAAATCCGGAGTTAAGTGATCAAAGTTATCCTACAGGAACCACTCATTTTCCCAGGATCAGAATTAGGTTGTTATAATATTATTCAGTGTATAATCCACCTCCATACCAATTTCATCAAAATCTGTTTAACAGTTACAAAATTGTGTGATTGAAGTTATCCTACAGGAACTTTAAAATTTTCCGGGATACAAAGTATTGTGTGTTTTAATATGGCTCCTTGTCTATTTCTTTACTAAATTTCATATTTATTTGTTGAGCCGTTGTGAAAAAGAATGATTATACCATCCCACGGGAACTGTCAAATTTTCCGGGACAAAAAGTAGCCTATGTGTTAATCCAGGGTATAAGCTATATACATTCTAAATTTCATCTAAATCGGACCAGTAGTTTCGGCGGTGACTTCAGCCAAACATACACACTTACACACTTACCCACTTACACACTTACACACAAACTTTCGCATTTATAATATTAGTAAGATTTATATAACTATGTAGAGATTGTACATATTTTTAT
The DNA here is from genome assembly GCA_932305915.1 of Agriopis marginaria. Classification (NCBI taxonomy): domain Eukaryota; kingdom Metazoa; phylum Arthropoda; class Insecta; order Lepidoptera; family Geometridae; genus Agriopis; species Agriopis marginaria. Next base: position 8,796,671 of record OW029926.1, read on the forward strand.
AAATATTTAGCGTTAGTTAACTATTACGTTTACTTAATACAGGCACCTATATAAGTAGATACCCATTTTCATCATTAATTATTAAAGTTATAATAAACTAATAAAGTGGACGCAAAGAAATTACGTAGTACATTTATAGGTCAATGAGTGGACGTTAATATCTAAATTAGGTGTAACGCTTTTAAAACAAGTAGGAATCTACTTGTCATAGTAATCATTCAGGAACACTAAATCGTCTGTTAATCTGAATTTGGTGTTCTTGTACGAAAAACATGTCAAACATTGTCAGATTCCATTTTAAAACCTTTCTCATCTAAATATAGCCGTTCTCCGTCGTGACTATTGTTTTATGATACACCTACATACATATCTGACTACACAAGTACGCATCTCACCCCTCCGCCTTGGGGGATGAAAAGCATGGGCGTATGTAACTACGTTACTCTGAGAAAATGTTCAATACAATACTTCAGTTATGTTATATTCTGCTAGTCTGTGGAAAATGGATGATGGGCAAAATTTACAAAAATATTTAAATATATTTAACCAATTAAAAAGTCAAAATAACAAGTCAATAAAATAACAAGTCGGTAACCCCAAGGTAACCCCGATGTTGTTCCCCGATAGTTATAATCTGGGTGTCTTCAAATCACAAGTGAATCGGTTTCTTTTAGCAGATGGTACACCGCATCACTGCTTAACAAGCTTTTTGGCGAGTCGGCGGTCAAACGCAAGACTAAAGCTTTAACAATAACTCTAGTCTCCTGTTATTGTTTAATGTCAATGGAAGCATTTTCTGCTGACATGTGTGTGTGAATTTGATTCGAAGAATGTCTTGACCAAGGAATTTAATCAGTTCATCTTAGTTCTATGCTGGACAAATACCTCTCCTAAGGGACGCCTCTCAGCCAGATCTTCGGCTTTTTGTCTCCATCTATTGCCATGCAGTTGCCTTACTTATATTGTCACTCTATCGAGTTTCAGGGCATCCTACGCTACATTTTACAATATAGGTCTTGAAACAGCTATATGATTATTAACGGGATATATTTAGCGTGATAAGGTTGTGGAGGGACAGCTACGGATATTTCGGCGCAATTATATGCACCATGTTCACTGGAAGACTGAAGAATGCGAGCGGTTAGTCGAACAGGTCCAAGTTAGGCGCAGACGAAACGATCTACTCTCTTTCTTAGTATAACTTTAGTGAACAACCGTGATAGTTTAAAATATGCTGTCTCATCTAGTATATGAGGCAACAAAGTAAAAAGAAAAAGAAACGGTAGAGGTAACTATATTTTTTTCTAAAATTTACATTTTGAATCAATAAAATAAAAGATAGATTAGTCGAGTAACTGGATATAGACAATGCGATATCAACACTAAATCAATAAATTTATACGTCATGTACTGTAAGTTAGAATATTGAATATTTAATAAATCGATGTTTTAGGTCAAAAAAATCGTATTGATGCAGCCTAAGTACTGGCAAATCTTTTTTTATGCTGTGGTTTGCAGCCTGATGGTAAGCGATCACCGTCGCCTGTGGAATGTGGATACCTGTAACACCACTGACTATCACAGATTCAACTGCGTAATCCCAGCAACCAATCAAAGACTTTCCCCAAGAACTCATTGACATAACCAAATCAAAGCTAACTATTCTGAGCACAGACACAACTGATGTCTGTTCCCGTTCACTAGCATTGTATTCAACACTCACGTTTATTTTCTAAGGCAATATTTGCAAATCGTCCCGGCTGTCAGCGTGGGAAATAGGGATGTCAACGGGCAAGTACCCGAACGATATTTTATTACATCGTCTCGGGACAACAGTGGAAAATCGCTTATGTGCGTGAGCTTAATGGCGTTGAAAAGATTTATGGTCTACCCCTTGCACACTTCTACAGATTAACCCCTGAACAGAGCACTATAGTGGCACGATAACTCTTCGAGATTATTGAGCGCCGGATGTGCGTAGCTGGTGATGGGAGGCATTGAGATATGTGATAGAGATTAAGGTATAACATCATCATCATCATCATTTCAGCCATAGGAGGTCCACTGCTGCACATCAATCTCCAAAAAAGGCCGGTTGGAAGCGGCCACCATCCAGCCTTTCCGTGCGGTCTCTTTTAGGTATTTTAGATATAACATAACATTATGAATATGAACTTGCTGCAGTTATAATTATTAGTTGTTGAAGCTCCCTATATATCGGTGCAGTTACATGTACCATGTTCACAACTTTTGGGTAGACAACCTTATTACGGTAAATATCCCGTAAAATCATATAACTGTAGTGAACAACCCTGATATCTTATAATAATGTTTTATAAACTTCTTGTTCCAAAAAATATGTCAAAAATAATTTTAGGATCCTTTGTAAATATTTTTTATGCATTTTTGCCAGAGATATATTTATCAACATTTTTGGTAATATATAATCACTGAGTAGGAATTTTAAGTACAATTTTCATGTTAGTATTTTATAGGATATCGGATGGTTTTTTTTAAATTTTTGTAATAGATTTGCGTTTGTCCGCCAACTCGCCTGACGTAAAGCGATGATGCGGTCTACGGTGGAGCACGCTTGCCTAGAAGAAACTGATTCCATCTCTTCTGCCAAAATAAAACACATTAATTTAAAAAAGGCTTTAATTCGTTTATATTGTTATTCTAAAGATAATGTCTAATCGGTTTTAGAAAATCCTTAGTAAATTTATAACTACAGATATTTTTAATATGGGTAAGCGACGAGCTCTGGCTGGCTGTTTCAAACCACAAGCTCTAAAATTTAGTTCTTACTGTGCCTGACGTTTATTTTTCGCTTTAACTAGCAACCAGCTTCGCAATTCTAAACTATAATTATTAAAGTACGCCACCAACCTCGATCACAGCTCAACAGAAACAATCAGCTTTACAAATCAACGTAATCATGTGACATCTATAGGATTATTACTTCAAAATTAGATCAAAGGAAACTCGTTAATACCCCCCCCCCTCACGCCTATACACTTCGGATATGGAACTCTATTGGATTAATTGATCTCTATTTGACTCCGGATGTACAACACCCGACCGTGAAATTTCCTTATTAGTACAAAACGGGCGCGCACTACCAATAGGCAAACGACCATTCTGCTTAGACCTCTCCATCTCGTTTGTCTTATTCATTGGCTGTTAGAAATCAAGAGAAGCCGAGAGCTCGTACACACTGGTCATTAAGCCTATGTTTGGTTTGGCAGCTGCGGTCTTATCATTACCTATTGGTTAATTCGAACGGTGTTTGTTAGGGAAAACGAACTAGTGAAAATAATGTTATTTTGCGTTGCGTCGATACGCGAAGAACTCAAGATAAGCTAGTGTATTTAGGATGCGTGCTTTTTCACTTTCGGAATATAACCTGGAGCTTTGTATTGGATTCATGCGTTCATTCACGTCGGGAATATTCCAGAAGGAATGGTGAAACGCAAAGCGAATCGGTGCGTGGAATTGGCTTGCTTGCAGTACGGTGGTATTGTCAAAAGCAGAGTGGAAATGAATTCCCCTGGAGGCTTACCGTTGCCATCCGTGGAATAGAAATTAAACGTGAAACGAGCTCGCATATGATACATGCGTTTAATTAGTCGGGAACGTGTCTCGTTTATTCGAAATTGTTTTCTGTCTCGAATGTTTTGTGTCACTTGCTGTGAAAGGTAAATGGTGGCAACTAATTGCCTAACTTTCACAAATTTTTGACCTGGTCAAATTTGGAATGTAGATGTATTACTTTTTAGTTTTACTTTTTCCCTACTAGTTTTAAATAATTAAAAATACGCTGTTAACGGATAAAAAAAGATTTAACGTTAGAAAAGTAAAGTTTTATTTGCAACTATTAGTGGAGCACGCTTGCTTAAAAGAAAATGATTCACTTTTCTGATTTTACCGTACAACACTACTTATTTCTATTATACGTGTCCATATAAAAAAAGTGAAAAATTAACTACAAAACACTGCATCGATAAATTCAACTGCAGAGTTCAAAATTAAACCTAGTCAATATTTAGTAAACAAACATGCCGAAATTTAATTTGATTGCGTGTTTGAGTGCATAATGTAACTCAAAACTCGAGTGAATACAGATTGAAGAGATAGAGCACGAATAGCGCTATTATTTAGCGAATTTGTTTGCGAAACGCAGCGTTTAGAGCTGTCAGCGGTAGCGAAGCGTAAATAAATGGCTGCTAACACACACAGTATCATCACTGTTAATAGTTTTGAAGCTTTGAACAAATTTTGCTCAGGTTTTTACTAAAACGTTCGTTTATTTATAAACAGCTTTTGTTTGTTCAGTTTAGTTTTTTTTTTAATTGCTTTTTTGCTTAATACTCGACTACTACTAGACTTGCTTTTTTTATTGCTTTTATGGCTTGCGTTTGACCGCCATCTCACCGGAAGCGGTCTACGATACGAGGTAGCACGCTTGCCTAGGAGGAACCGATTCACTTGCGACTTGAAGACAGTCAGATAGTACCCATTGAGGAACATAAAAATAGAATCAATGCGCTTCGTTCAGGTTTTTAGATACATGTTGTTAGTCTGATTAAATAGATCAAAAGTATTTTTTTTTATATTGAAGTGTGGTTCATACTGCAGGGTTTACTTATTATTTTAATGTTATATGGCGGATGCACCAAAGTTGGCGAAAAAATATTCTTATCTACCATCATGATATGGGTATCAAATGAAAGGGTTTGCTGAGAAAAATAAGATAAAGCTTGGTTTAAAAAAATACTCTTTATATTAATAAAGTTTATTTGTGTTATAGGTGACCCGGGTATGTCCTAAAACTGCGACCAGAACCACCGGAGGATGGGCAGCAGCATCCTATTAGTACACGGTGAACTTACTGCGATCCCCAAGCCGCCTGCCAAGCGTGGGGATTATGCCAACACCCCTCTCTAAGAGGGAGGCCTTGTTCAGCAGTGGACATTTAATGGCTGATGATGTGATGTGATGTGTGTTATAGGTAGAATATATCTGCGTTTGGTCACCGACGTCATACGGCACACACACACACACATCACATCAGCAGCCATCAAACGTCCACTGCTGGACAAAGGCTTCCCTCTTAAAGAGGGGTGTCTTTGCAGGGTGGTTGAGTTCGACTAAAGGTATCAAGCCTGATTTAGGCCTGATGCGTTCGCACCCGCCACGCCTCCTTACCATATCATCTCCTTTGTTTGATCTCATATGATAGGTTACGAAACATAGTTTTAAAGACATTAAAGTTACTAGGCATATAGCAAGTAGAAGGTATCAAGAACCATCTGAAAATAAAGACAACCCATGCTTAAAAAGCAAAACTCATTTCCGTTTTGTTAAATTAAAACCGTACATTTACAAGAGGCCGCCCATCCGTTTTGTAAGGAGCATTTGAGAGCAAAGCTTCGAATAACCAGATTAATGTAATATTTTTGCAATCCTATCCTTTTCTCTCTTATTGCGCCCGAGATGAATGGGTTGCAACATTTTATTTATATTAACCAAGTTTTTTTTTGTGATATTAATAATTAGTTTAAAACGTCAGTTTTTTATTTGACTTTGAGTTCTTACTTTTAGTCCCCGATCCATGAGATATTTATCATGATAGTACTGCATTTTTTGGAATTTTTTAGATAAACTATAGTCAAACTTTGTTCTAGATAGAGTAAGAGGCAATCTTGAAAAAAAATTGACGTATTAGAGTAAAACATATTCGCACATTTATGTACAAATGGACACACCGTGTCCCTCATAATCATAGACGTAGATAAAGATACTTTAAATCCTCACGTCACCCTAAAGTGGTGTTTTGACATATAAAAAATATCACTTGAGGGTGTCGTGAGGGTTCGAGTGACCTTATTAAGTATATGAATATGGAGTGACTTACGCGATGCAATCGTCTTATCCCGTTCGATTAAAAAAGTCAACTGGCACAGTCAAGGTATTTTTTACGCTATTTGCCCAGTATATCTGCTTTATCCTTTGAATAAATTTTCCACATAATATGTATAAAAAAAAAAATAGAATTAAATAGTGGAGAAGAAAGTAGAGTAACAAAGTAGAGTAACTTTTTATGAATCATAAATTATTTTGAAATTTGTGTTTTCATAGGTTTGTTAGGAGTCTTTTCAGCGAGTCCACATGTGAAACAAAGTGCGGATTAGCATCTAGTGGACTATAAATCAGCTTGAACCCGCGACCCGTATACCGGTTTTCCCGTATACGTATCATCGTATCACGGTATACGGCAAGCGACACCGGTGACCCGGCTTTGATAAATTATGCGTCTGTCACGCGTCCCGCCCTCCCATCATCGATGTGACGACTGAATTACACCCAATTCACTCTGATGCTTGATACCATTTTTATGGAACAAAATTCAACGCCTTATTATCAATATTATATTTTGGGAATGAAATGTTTTTTATTTTTCAGAAATTGTGCCGTACCTTTGTATTATGAGTATGTATTTAAAAATATATATGTATGTATATCAGTCTCTGGCAGCCATATCACAAGCTTTGCTTAGTTTGGGGTCAGATGACAGTGTGTGCAAAAATGTCCCGAATATTTATTTATTTATTATTTATTAATAACCGACTTAAAAATAAGAGGGGGTTCTCAATACGGTAGTATATTTTTGTTACCTAAGATCTCCGTCATTTATATACTGATTTGTTTAATTTTTATTTTAAATGATATACTTTCGGATCGGTCCTATAGATATTTCATCAAAATCATCGTTTCAACGTTTCATCGTTTGATTTTAAATCAAAATACTTAAATTTCAAGTTTTTAAGTAAATTATTACTTAACATAATACAAGTTTTTACTTATTTAGCAATGTTCATATCTTAGTTTGTTTGTTTAGATCAAATCTTGCAAGCTGAATTAGGACAAGTTACCATTAATTAGAATTGGTACCTCCTAACCGATTTTGCTGAAAATTTTCTTACACATTATGTTTTGGTGACAGTAATAATTTTCAAAATGGCCGCTGCCACAAGATGGCGGATGCTGTATATTTTTTGTCAACTCTATTAATATGAGTATTAAATAAAAGAGCTTGAAAGAGTACGAACCGACAAAGTGATATCACACTAAGGTCTATATGGCTGCCGCTCCCAGATGGAAGTTTACATTTTAATTGCTATGACTAAAATCTTGTTAGAAATGTTTTTTTTTTTACTATTAACTTATTACTCTGTAGCTTAATACCAATGTGACAACTGAATTAAACCCAATTTACTCTGACTATTGACACCGTTTCTTTGTAGAAAAGAGTACCTACGCATTTTGTTTCTGCATGAATATTGTTTTTTGTGAATAAAGTTTTGAGTAAATTTTTCGTTAAGAAATTGTGTCGTTTCTTGTAGCTCTTTCGTAAATTAGAATTCTGTAATAAGAGCAACCGATTGAAGTTTTAAAGGAACTTGAGATATTTCGCTCTAATCTATTAAGATTTTGACGAAAAGCTTAATTAATTCACGGCTCTGGTAATGACGGGTTAAAGTTTTCTATTCACTTTTGGAACCGTATTAGCAAAATATTACTTTTTCAGTAAATAGCGTATAAAATCCCGTTAGTTTAGACCCGATAGATATTTAGAACATGGGATCAAATCATGAAAGTATAAAAGTAACTTTTATAGCGTATAAAATTACGTGCTTCGCCTGTTTTTTTTTTAAGTTAAGTATATCTGAATATAAAGAACTAGCTGCTTCTCGTAGTTTTACACGATAATACTGTTTTCCGCATTTTCTTTTCAAAAAGTTTGTTTTTTATGATGCATAGTATCGTTTTGCCAAATGTGATCCAGATCGGTTTAGCAGTTTAGTCGTGACAAGGTAACAAACAGACAGAGAGGCAGTTGCTTTTGTCTTTATAAGTGTGCTAATTATATACCTACTGATCCTATATGAAAAAAATATGTAGTTCTTTAACTCCATCTATACTGATAAGTATTTTTATTTCATCCAATGCATTCCCAGACTTATTAGTTCTTTGTTATTAAATGTTACTAAAAATGTTCGAAAGATATAGCTCCGGTGAGCGCGGCCTTAAGCTTCAAGGCTTTAAATACCAAAGCAAACACGAATCTACTTCCCCAATATTGTGCTCATTTTTATTCATAACTTCCGAGAATATTTACTTGATATTTGCGAGATATATCAAGTTACTCCTATAAAATTTAATCTAGTCTGACATATTATAGTAAAGTTATTTCCACCTAAATCTTTTATGACATGCTCGTTTCTAAGATTTGTACAGAGCTCATAACACCTACACATATATTCCACTTTGTATGGAGTGAAGCGGATGAATCTTGTAGTAAGACATGTAATATGAATTTTCTACATTCGTCTCTCTGCTTTCGTATGGCCGGTTGATTTTTACAAGTTTTATAACTTGCCCTGTTAGTTAGTGTGTATGTGTGGGACAAATCTTGCAACAGAATTTTAGACCAGTTATCCTCAATCGATTGAGTTGAAATATTGCATACGTTAAGTTTGGATGACAGTGCACGGTTATCTAAGTGACGTCATTCTAAATTCAATATGGCGGACTCCCAAAGATGGTGGAACAGTTATTTTTTATGCACTCCCATAATATGGGTATCAAATGTAAGTGTTTACTGAGGAGAATATGAAAAATGAAATGATGTTACCTAAATTCAATATGGCTGCCGCCTAAAAGCTTGTTTATAAAAAGTATTTATTATATTTATTACAAACTTTTATTTAACTTGCAATGTTTGTTAGTTTGTTTAGGTCAAATCTTGCGAGCTGAATTGGAACCATTTTCTCTATTTATTCTGAAATTTTGCATACACCTTTAAGTCTGATGACAATACAGCAATAATTGAACGTAATATTTTCAAAATGGCCGCCGCCAGAGATGGCCGATGGTGTATATTTTTTTGTCAACCCTGTTAGTGTGGGTATCAAACAAGGAAAATACTATATTAATATGAATCCTTGGTATAAAATTAAAGAGCTTAAAGAGTAGGAAACGCTAATGAGTGCGCCATTTCAAAATGGCCGCGGCCACAAGACGGGGGATTTTTTGACAAATAAAATAATAATAATATATTTTTAATATCGGTATCAAATGAACAGTAGAAAACGATAAAGTGCGTGACATCGTGCTGAATTCAACATACGCGCTGCTCCAAGATGGTGCTACATCCTACCACCGATCGACATATTAGTATTGCGAAGAACGTTAGTGCGAAAGCGTGGTAATACTCTTCGACCAAAATAAAATGAATGCACGGACCCAGAAGAAGCGCATTTTTGAAGATTACAAAAGGAGCGCCGGCGCTCACTTCGTTTCAGTCGGGGTCTAGCCGTAGGAAGTGCGACGCAAGTCTATTGTTGCATGATAACGAAACATCTGTATACAAATATTGTATTGTATTGTATTGTATTGTAATTAAGCCTTCGTGTGCTTTCCTGAAGTGTAAAAACAAATCAAAAATCCGCTATCTATTTTTTGTAACAAATTTACTGTACATGGTTATAATTAGGTGTTGAAGTATAATACAATTATGTCCAACGGTTTTGTCTCGTTTTTATTGAGCAAGTTCAATGGTTGTGGCCCATCCATTCATTTTATTTTGGTCCAAAGTAATGCTATTAACTCTCTACATCTACATAGTTATGGAGTAATTCTACATTATGTTCCTTATTGATTCTTCGAAACATCGATCCTTGGGACTACTCTTTATCGTATATTAGTAGTTCAAACTTTAGTTCTGGACTTGTTTTAAATATCTTAGGTGTTTCCAATAAAATTTTGCAGAATTTGCAATACCTATGCAGTATTTATTTCAGGAGCAGAGCTCTGTTTTTAGAAAACAGGGCCGTAATTTTAAACCGAGCTCATTTAAACTCTTGAAACAAGCCCTCTGGGCGTATCCAAACAACCATTGTGTAAACAAGTAGATCTTTAACCGGATCGTAGCAGCTACAATGGCGGTTATTTACTGAAGGAGACAGCGTACTCTGTCCTATGCCTGGTTGTTAGAAAATACAAAAAATAATGTTAGATTTTTTTAAGGCGAGTTTTTCCCACTTATAAGCAACCCTTATTACTACATATATTATGACCATAAATGTATTGTAATGTTTGTATTAATGCAAATCCATGGCACTTACACACAAGGTGCGTTTCGCAACTTCTATTTTTAAGGTTTTTTTTTAAAAAAAAGACGAAATTAATAGCTGTAATGTAACTATACCTTTATGGTTCCCTCCATCATGAAATCTATATGTATTAAGATATCGTAAACGCCATTTACTAAATGGGTAGCTATTTGAATGAATCCAAAAAAAATTGAAAAAACGCGAATCAGTGTTGCTTTAATTTTTTCTTCTATCAAAAGTCGTGTTTCGGTATTTACGGTTTCCTAGATAAAACATTCAATTTTGATATGACCTCATTTTTATAATTGTGTGCTAACCATGTAGACAAACAAAAACTAGAATGATCGATATTACTAAGAGTGGGACAAGAAGGCAACAGGAACATGTTTTGTTTTTAGTTTAAGCAAAGTTGCGTTTTGAGCGCAATTTTTGTCATTTTTCTTTCCATAAGAACCTTCTACAAAGCATTCGAAAACTTTTTAAAAAGACGTGACAAGTTATGGCGTGACGTGACCAAGGTAAATAGGGATTCATTTATATATAATTATATAGAAGATAGATATAGATTATAGATATTTTGATGAAATATCTTCAATTACATATACCTAGTGTTGTGAGTACAGTACTAAAATATTGTTATCATCGTCTTCAGAGAGTATAAACTTTGATGAACTACTTAAATAGATTATATTATTAAACTTTCAAACTAGCAAATAGCTTTCAGTGATACAACAATTTTATGAATTTAAAATTTAGATTCTAAATGAAGGGTAAATTCATTGACTTATGTTACTTTGTAAGGACAGGGCCAATCGAACTTTCTCATTAGTACCTAGTCAGTGGCGAACACTAGTAAGTACATTGCTCGCCATTGTGGACTCAGTCACACGCCGACTTCACCAGTAGTCATACTTAAGAATGATGTGACTAGGTAAGTAGAGATTTCGACAGATTGTGCTTTAATTTTAAGGACTAGACATACTATGAACAAATCCTTACTTGTTAGATCTTTGCTTTAATCTTAATCCATCTTACTTTCCAAGAACTATTTCAATCAATCTAACGAACTGAAATCTAGGTAAATGAAAATGGTCTAGAATAACATTCCTATACTTTGCGGCCAGTCTTACCTCTACAGTAAAAATAAAGAGCCACCATCGTATTTTTCTGATAAAACTGATAATAATATTTTAGTTACATCTTTGGCCAACTGTACAAAAAGTTAGTCGCTCTGTTTCTGTACCATTTCCATCAATCTACCTTTTTTATTCAGTATCTTTGATCTCAATAATTCAACGAAATGGGGCGACATTGACAGGTACAAAGCTTTTACAAAGGGTCTTATGTGACATTTTTTATTTCTATTTTCACCTAAGATATTGGAAGGAAATATCGTTGAAAAATGTGTTATTGTATGTCACTAAAATCTTTGATATTGTCTTGTGAGTGACGTATTTGATATGTACCTATTTAGAGGTTAGCGAGGCTGTGTACTACGCCAAGTTTCATTTAATATATTACACTTTAGCATTGACCTATATGTACTTACATTAAATTCTTTGCACTTTAGTGTGTTTGTAAAACGGCACAACTCTGTAAGAAGATATCAGAACGAAGTGAAGCCAGAAAATGTACGTTTCCTGAAGAAAATTAGGTTATAATCGCGAAGCGGAGCTAATTCAAAAATAAATGTAGAAATAGCAAGCCATTCTTTGAAAAGATAAAGCAGACTAACTAATATTGAAGTATGTAGAATAGTAAGCATTTTGTAAAACAAAACGGGTAAATCTTTCTTATCATGTAGGTACATTGCGGTAAATATCAAAATGTAATAGAAACGTAATTGCTGAAAGTATTTTTAAATGTTTTCTGAGATCTGGTTAAACATGAAAAATGCTAAAAGCTTAAGACAAGCTTATCGACTTTTTAAGTTTTTTAAATGTCAGTCTGCCCGTGAACATGGTGCATGTAATTGTGTCGAAATATCAGGATATCCCACAGGCGAGTTATTTTCTTCTTTTCCTTCTCCTTTCTGTGCTCCATCTTCTACATCCTAATCACGAACACAACTGAATATAACTGCAGTGAACTGCACTGTAGTGATTTCTTGTAGATTTTCTAAATATAACAAAAACTTTAATCAAATTTGAACATTCGTACTTATCAAGACAAAATAATCGTAACACACTCTTAAATTCGCAAAAATAGAAACGCGATTTAGATTGATTAGTTCGATAATCATTAGTAATGATGAACGAGTAGTCGATAATGATTAGTTGATATTTTTATGCTAAAGATGACACAAAAAATGCTTTTAACGTAAACGTAAACGTCCTCATAAGATATTTAATTTTGAAACCATGTGAAACTTATAGACAAAGCTATTTCTTTTTAAATCAATGTTTCTTACTTTTCGAGAAATGTGAGAAAAACCTCAAAAATCGAAATATGTCATTTTTAATTCGCTAATTGCGATCCTATTTTAATGATTGACTTCGGTAACTAAAGTATATATATAGTATCGCAGAGAAGCAAACTCTATAAAGCAAAATCTAAAAGAAGTAACTACTCGCATTAAAAACATATTTACTTATCGCAAACACTATACTGCTCTATGATCGTATAAAATCATGTTCCGATGGCTTTGAAGACAGCAAAACTCTGCCTTTTCTCAGAACAGTTCCCGAGGGCGTTTGAGTCACATCGTCAATCTCGTCCGTATTGCTGGTTTTCGTCAAATGTACTACAAACTTGTCCGGCTTGCTCTAGACAGGGAGTTACAGAAAGAAACAACTTCAGAAACTATGATCAATGATGTATATTCGTCAAATTAAAATAAGTTTTCACCATCATCAGCAATATGACGTCCACTGCTGAATACAGGCTTCCCCTTAGTACACCCCACTAAACGACAGCCTGCAATCTATAATAAGAAACTTAACAAGTATAAATTGGTTTTTTAAACCCCCGTTAAAATACCTGTAATAATCTTCAAACGGCTGAATACATTTTTTCGAATCTTAGCTAAGAGCACTCGCGATCAAGACGTCACCTTTCAAAGCCCAAGAAAAAAGAAAAAAGCTGCAGTTCTGCCATTAGGAAGCTACGATGCCACAGACAGACACACAAATACACACAAACACGCAGATATGCAGTCACAAATATATAGATACACACGTCAAACTTATAACACCACTCCGTTTTGCGTCGGGGGTTAAAAGAGAAAAAGAAATAAAGTTGAATAAGTTTTGTTTAAAAGGTTTGTATAATTTATTTTGATTGGTTAACTCCTTATTTTTGTTATTGTTGTATTTTTACAAGTTTTTTTTTAACTTGCCCTGTTAGTGTGTATGAATGTGTGGGACAAATCTTGCAACTGAATTTTAAAACATTTATCCCCTATTATTTGAGCTGAATTTTTGCATACACGTTTAGTTTGGATGACAGTATATTATGGTTATCAAAGTGACGTCACTCAAAATTCAATATGGTGGACGCCCCAAGATGGCGGAAGAAATTGTATTTTTCGTTAGGCCTTTTATATACACTTTTGTCCATAAAGTGTTAAAACAGGCCTATCGGACGCTTCTGAATAAGACTGTTATCCATATTATACAAAAAATGGCAGGCCATTTTAGATTCCATTGTCCCTAACCTATTTTCTCAGGCTGCATCCCTAAGGACCGCCATGCGTTGTGCCTTTGTGTTCATATGTCGGTACGTCATTTTTTATGCGAACATGTATCCCGAGATAAAAAATACAAGCAGTAAGCTACAGGCGTTACATAATCAGAAGGGTGTCAGGGGAAATGATTGTCTGTCTAGAAAATAACACATAATGGTCTTTTACATTTCAAAAGAGTTTTATACAGATATTCTACCTAAATATGGAATATATATTGACTGTTCTATCCATCGAGGAATCTAGATTAATAGAAGTGAAATACCACTTACTGTTTTACCAATAACGAAATTCTTAAAATGACTTAACCGCCGCCACTTGTAGCTCGTGAGTGTTTTCTATCTGCTCGTAATTTTTATTTCTGGTGTACAGAATAGTTTCTTCCAATCTATTTATTTAACCCAAGGATGTTCTACCTATTCTTTAGGATATATATAAAATCCTTGATCTAAGCTAAGAAGCTGAAATTTGGCAGGTAGATTCTTTGTGGGTATCCGATAAGAAACGATTTTACGACTAGAATAAATTTTATTAGGGAATCAAAAGAGGGTTGAAATTTTATATGAAAGTCTACGAGTACGCGCGAAGTCGCAGGCAACAGTTAGATAATGTACATAAAAGTATATGTAAAAGTCAATAGTGTATTAACAATGCTGACATTGTAAATGGTGAATTTATATCATTTCATAAATTTTATATAGCAGCTGCAGCGATACTCATCGAACTTTGTTGTTATTTGCAATTCAAGCACCTTTCAACGAGTCGTTTGCATCGGTCGCTTTGGAAATATTTGAATGATTTTCGTTGTCAATATTTTATGGTGTCCATACTCAGATGTAATATATACGGTGTGTAAGTACTACGACCCGCTTTAAAATCGATGCGTCAGCCAAAAACATCCTACAGTTTAGGACTCAGTTTGTCAACACGAAAATATTTATCACGATAACTTTCCCCAACAGAAAAGAAAAGAAAACAGGCAAAACAAATACAAGTGATAAAGCTTTAGAATCTACTTCAGAAAAAATATGGCGGAGAAGAAGAACAAGTAATATACATAAAAATTTCTTCGTCGTAATAAAAATTCTTTAAATGGTAACGGTATCATTAAAACGGTTTGTTTCAGCAGACATTCATCAGGCGGTGGTTTAATTAAAAGGAAAGTCTTGCCTCTTGCGGCATCCCCTTGCCATTTGCTGACCTAACTGGTAAATGGGAACTCCATTAATTTATGCTAAACGGTGGTTAGTATTATGTACAACTTCAGCAACAAAATTTACCATACGATGCATAATTATAGAGGCTTGGATCCACGTTTTCATATAAATTTCGGTACTCTTTAGCGAGTGTCTTTTGAAACCTTTTTTGACTGACGTTACTTTTAATATCTCAACACTTTATGCCTAAGGTCTAGAGTACTTAAGCTTAAAATTTTAATAGCAATTTATTCAATAGGCGTGCCCTTGACCTCTCTATATAGCATCTGGTAAAAGGTGATAAGGTCAACAATTCTGTGTTGTTGGAGGTCACTTTTTTAGTAAATAAGGGCCTAATTTTTACACATCTTTGACTAGATTAAACTCAACAAGTATAACCCTTTCGATTTATTTTGTTAGCCTTCTAGTTTCACATAATAAATAACTGTAAAAAATCGCAAAGAACTAGTATAGTTTCGAATTTTGTCGTGTTTAACATTGTGATAATTAATCACTGAGTTGCCACCTTAAAACTTTCCTTTTCGGTGTTTTTGTCTTGATGGGCATATGACATAGGCCGTGGTCAGACCTGTGCTACTTATCTGTATTTTTTATCCAGATGAAAGTGTATGAACGAAAATGAATGGAGGTCAAACACTGCATTTATGTGCGGCCAAAGTTTAACGTCGACGTAACACAGTGGCCGGGAATATTTACGAGGTTTGTACCCTATTAAAATATTTTACGACCTTGAAGTTTACTACTTACATTTTGAGAACAATTCGGCCGTTTTACCGACGACCGTAAAATTAGGGTGAGTAAGAATGAGCAACAATGTAATAGAACTACTGGATTGCTGGCCGATTGCTGGGCTACAGAATGGCCCCTGAGAAGCAATAAAAGAGAAGTTATTGCTACGTTTCTTATTCCGAATGACTATAAATTTGGCTTCCGAATATATCGAAACCCTAGGCCAAGTCGTAGCTTGGTCGTAGCCATCACCTTATAAAGTAGGTACCTACAAAGAATAAACTTCCAACCACGTAGGGTCTGTTTGCAAACCAAAATTTAATGACGGTCAAAAAGACTGTATAAATATTCAACAAGTAGGTAACCCAGGTAATAAATGGATTCATAAACAAAATCTAAAGCACACTGGCGAACCAATTAGTTAGTTATTATTAGAAAATTTGGTTATATTTTACAAGGACTCTTTAATTTCATTGTGGTACAACTAATATAATTAAAAGAAATTTATTTGTTGAGAATAATAAACAATCCAATTGAAGTTGCAGGAGAGAGTTGTGTGTACAAAATACACACCCGCTTTGCCTATTAAAACTTTATTTTCCCGGAACTAACTGCCCGCTGGCTGCAGAATATAAACTCAGTATCTATCTATCTAAGACGCAGCGTAGGGAGGCCTCCCACTAGATGGACCGACGACATTATAAGAGTCGTGGGCATCCAGTGGATGCAAAAGGCAGGCTGTCGTTCAGTGTGGAGGTTGAAGGGGGAGGCCTATGTTCAGCAGTGGACGTCTTCTGGCTGATGATGATGATGATGATGATGATGATATAAAAACCGAACTTCAATGGTAATGGGTGAAATGCAATAACATATCTAAAGTTGTTTTTAGACCCACCGTTTATTTTAGTTGATACACTACCCAACCCACAAGCATACATTTAAGATTGCGCTGTAGTAACTAGTCACGATTAATGGCGATTAATGCAGTTTTATAATGAGGTACCTACCTCCTTGCCATGTTTTGACATGTCATCTTCTTGTAAGAAATATTTTTTCTGATTTTTACTTAGTAGGTCTAGGTTAAAAGGTCTAAGGATTTTTAATAATCGTGGTTTATAAAAAAAAAACTTGTTTGCGCTATGAGAAAGTATGACAAATATATCGAAATAGGAGCTCGAAATTGAATTATAAGAAATTTAACACTATGGATACCAATTCTGCTATCTCAAACAATATATCAGCTGTTCCATATATAATTTTGAGTATGAATTACGTTTTTCTACAGAACAGCAGACGTTTTGCGGAATTTCTGGGTTTTTAATAGTAAATATTGTTCGTAAATTTATGTGATAGTCTCTTTTTGGTCCCGTATTGTACAATTCACATTTTAATGCTTTTTTCTCCATCTCAATTCATCACTAAAACGTGTGTTAGATTTGTGTCTCTCATTAAAAGCTGTTTTCTAATTGTAACTACTCGGTTGAGTTGGCACGTTCTACGTCAAACGCGGTTGCGGTCTGTGTTAGCATGTTGTTACATTCAAACCACACTTTTCACTTACTCTCGGTTATTCACGTGATTTTAATCAATTTATATCTATAAAATTAAAAATACAGTCAGTTAATACTGAATCATAAATCTCGTAAACATTTTGATCTAAGAAGCTAAAATTTGGCAGGTGGAGTCTTTATGCGCTGTAGATATCGGCTAAGAAAGAGTTTGACGACAAACGAATAAAGACCATGCTCAACGGCCAAAGCTACCTATACCTATCATAATCAGCCTTTTAACAGTCCACTGCTGGTCTTTTACCCTACCCCCGAAAGGGTGATTGGGCCATATCCACCACGCTGGCCCAGTGCGGGTTGGTGGATTCACATACGACATTGAATTCCTTCTCCGTATGTATGCAGGTTTCCTCACGATGTTTGCCTTCACCGAAAAGCCAGTGGTATGAAAATCCGTACATAAACTCCAAATAGCTCATTGGCACGGGCCCGGGGTTTGAACCCGCGACCTCACACTTTCAAGTCTAGCGGTATCCCAAATAGACTACCACGGCTTCCTATACCTATATCACATTTAAAAAACGCAATAGGTCGCAACAGTAGGAATTAATAACAATTGTGCACAAACGTGTAAAGTAATTTATGTTGAACAAGCTTTATTTTGGAAATGAGATCTAAATCATAAATACTTTTGTTGTATGGGGTAGGGACCCCCCTAAATCAGTCGTAACATTACATGTTTTGTGAAAATTTCAACTAGCTATCTATTACGGTTCGAAAGATACAACTGTTTAAAGGTAGGACGGACGGACGGACAGACAGCGTAGGCTTTGTAATGGGTCCCGTTTTTACCGTAAAAATGTGCATAATAAATTGCTCTAGCTAGTGAGCGTACCCCTACCAGGGTCATTGGAATGGTTGAGAGTTTACATAAACTTCTACTAAATAGCGGGTAATAGCAAAAATTATCAATAAAAACTTTAATCAAGCTCTGGTAATTATTCTGCAAGTTTCCATTATATACGCACTCGCAAGCGCCCTCTGTCGTCGACCGCACGTTCCATTTCCGTGATTATTACGCGAACTGTGGTTTACTTTCAATTTACACGACACAATATATACGAGGTTGAACAGACATAGTCATCGAACACATACCGATGGAGGCGAAATGCAGTACTTCATCATACATAATTATCATATTACTTCGATTTTTTATACAGAAAGCCAGTAACCAGTAGTAGTTGGCAGAAATACTGTAATCCGTCTTACATCGTACCGTACTTTTTTTACCTCAGTCGCAAAAAATAGGGGTGTTATAAGTTTAACGTGTATGAATTATATGTGTACCTATCTGTGTGCCTGTATGTGGCATGTTAAATGTTTATCGGGACTTATCGCGCATTCTTTTATTTAGGTAAAAAATACCTTCCGCTCGACGTTTGACCATGTTACAATGGCCCTCACGAGATGACTGAAAACTGCGCCTGAGTCTGACGAGAAGAACGGGTGTTGTATTCTTCTACCTTCACACCATCACGACGATGACGATGTTTAAACAAACTTAAATGCTTATTCACTGATGAGGAAACGAAACAAGTCTTTAGGTTTATTTCTCTTTGAAGTGTTTTGGCTATGGCTGTGTCCCATACCCGTATATTACTGTTTATTACGACAAGATAATGAGAATGTGTCTTATAATTGTCCATAAACAACGCGCACACTCAGTTTGGCGCAGATTTGGGGGTTAATTTCTAAGTCCTTCTTTATGAAAATGCTGCCAAGGGGATTATCACTGAACACACTCGTGAAACAATTTGTTCTACTAAATCAGATAACAGACATTGCATGTAAACAAATACTAAAAACTCGAGTCTTCAAAAAGTTAATTTCACACAAGCGGGATTTCCTGCGATGGAGTGACAAGTTGGCAGTGACGAAAAGAAAACGCCGCGGATCGGAGTAACTGGTGCGCCTTGAGAAGGAAGATGAAGATGAAGATAAATTCATTATTTAAATAACAAGCTTTTTCGTATTTTTCTCAGCAAACCTTTTCATTTGGTACATAATTATATCATGATGGTAAATAAAAAAAATTGTGTCCATCATCATGGGGTATCCGCCATATTGAATTTAGTGTGATGTCGTTTTATGTTTGAGCTTGAGCATTTGGATTATCTTTAGACTTTCAACGGTCTATGGGCAGTCTAACTGTATTTGTAGTTTTAGTGTTAGCTTGTATTTTGTTTAGTTAATAAAGGCACATGCTTTTAAGTTTCGTATTTTTATCAGAAAACGCTTTCTATTTGATATCCATATCATTGAGATGCATAAAAATTAACTGGTCGTAGCTAACTATGTATTGTCATCCAAACTAAACGGGTATGCAAACATGCTTAAGCTCTATCGGTTGAGGATAACTGGTCGGTTGCAAGATTTGTCTCACACATACATTCTAACTAACAGGGCATGTTAAATAAAAGCTTGTGTGTTTCCACGGTCTGTAATAACATTGAGGCTTGTATTTTATCTTTACGTTCAGCAGTGTGGTATCAATTAAAGATTTAGTTTTTTTTAAGTGGCATACAAGCTACGGGCCACTTGATGATAAGTGGCCACCGCTGCCTATAGACACCTACAATACCCGGGGCATTATCAGTGCGTTGCCTACCTTTTGATGACTCTATTCACCCTTCGTTTGAAGCAATCTAAATTATACTTACATATTTACTAAGATAATTGATAGTTCTACAGATGCAACGACGCATATGTGCGCTGTGGAGACGCTCACTTACTTGTACAATGCACAACACAAGTATACAATAATTTTATTAACCGTCTTCTTGTTTAATTAAGCCAGGAAAGGAAAATACAGCAACACAAATAAGTTCATTTATTATGGTACATATTATATTGCGTAGCGCTCGTAGCATTCGTAGCAGATGCTACGAAGCGTAAACGTCACTCGGGGTATTGTGAGTGCGAGGGATTTCAAAAAGCTTTCCGCTCTCTTTCTACCCGGATACCGGAAGCCCATATTCAATGTGGATATTGTTGAAGTTATTAAAAGGGTTTTATATTTTGCACCATATTTTTGGTTTGAATCAAACAATTCATCCCTAAAGTTGTAGGTGTGAAGTAAATGTTTGGTTCTGGCCAAGTCTGTTTTTGGTCCGAATTTAGTTTGTTTGCATTTGAGGAATCAAACAAATCGTCACGATAGTTCTGTTAGGAATAGATTTTCAACCAGTTTAAAATAAGAGAGAAATTCTGAATTTGACATTTTTATTTTGTAGTAAGTTACGCGATAACTTCGCCTACTGTAAACCGACTGTTTCTTTTCATTGAATACGTTATACTCAACAGGTAGTCCCATTTAAGTGTTAAACAAATTAGCAACTTCTATGAGTAAAAATTAGAATTGACCGTTTATTGAATTTCACCCATTACCATTGAAGTTCGGTTTTTATATATTTGTAAAAAAAATATATAATTATATTTATTTTGCAATAAAGTTGTCAAGACACAATTTGCATAAACAAAGGTTTATGCCGATGACATAAACAACACAATAAACATTACTCAGAGTTTCGTCGAGTGTAAAGTGTAAGTGTGCTAAAAATCCTCGCTTTACAAAATTAATTCCCGTGTTATGATGTCCGCTATGAATACAAAATGTTTGCTCTGTCTGATACAGCCAATGTTTGTTGTGTACCGTAAACACCGTAAAAGTACAAGTTATCTGAGGGCCCGGCGTGTGGCGGCGCAAAAACAACCTGCCATTTCGTTTTGGCTAATGTACTTACGTTGAATCGTCGCGTGCCCTCGGGGCTAAGCGCATATACTGGGTCACGCAGAAAGGATGCCCTAAGCCGAAAGGATTCCATAGTACCCATTATTATGAACAACTTTTACTATAAGAGTAATTCTGAAATCGAATGAAATTGGTGAACGGGCTGCGATCCCCAAGCCACCTGCCAAACGTGGGAATTATGGCAACACCCCTCTCTAAGAGTTTATTGGCTGATGATGTGACGTGTGATGAATTCTGAAATCACGAAAAAATATCAGCTGTTCCATATAAAATGGTCTTTCACATAGATCATAACAACTGATATTTGTTTGCGATTTCAGGGTTGTTCCCATAGTATAAGTAGCTCATAATGATGGGTGCTATGGACCCCTTTCGGCCTAGTATATCCTTTTCGCATAACCCTGTAGACATGGCTTTGTCCACAAAACAAACTCAAAACACACCGCCAATTTTCGCCGAATAAAATAACGCGCAAACTAATCTTATTTTACACGCTACGTGCTGCTTTCTATAAAATAAGAGGTTATAACTCAATTTATCCCTTTGCTATTATTTTTTCCTCGACTAAGTACATAAAATTCCCTTAAGTGTTTTATCGGACTCGCAGGGTAAAGAGGATTCGTCGCCCTCTATGCTTCTAAGTCATTTCCCGTAACACATTTTCTTTGTTACAAGTGATTTAGAGCTTTCTCTGATACCAGTTCGATTCCCCCGTATTTTGACCAAAGTTTTAACAGCAGTAAAGTTGTTATTGCAACATAGACTAAAATAACTTTATCGCTTCGTTGTCAATAAATAAAAAAGCATTTTACGCCCGTAACAAAGCAATATTTGCTAGGTGTTTGCTTTTACGACGTTTTCTGTCGTATACATTACGGTCGGGTATAACTAGGGACCTATACGATGTATAAAAGTTATAAATGTGCCCTCAACAAGGGTAGACTCATTTGAGTGTAGGTATTTTCACCTGTACTATCTGAATTTTACCGTTAGTTGAATTAATGAAATCACTTACAGCATTTGCATTAGTATTGTGTTTTGGTAATAAAAGACTCGTTCAAGTCAATATTCTTATTATCTCTTTGGCCTTGTATTTGTCTTTCTCCTAGGTAAACAAACGTATTTTTTTCTTTTTAGGTTTCTGTAGTACCCTTATAAGTTTGTTTTGTCCTTTCCTAATTATTTGGTACCTTCTAACTTCTATAGTTTTAAAGGTATGCGCATGAAATTTTGCTTAACTACAGTTTTAGTGTAGATATAAATTTTGAATGTATAAGAAAAATATCAATTTGTGTTTAATTTGGCTCTGTTTCAATTGATATAGGGATTTGTTGCACTATAGTTGAAAAAATCTTCTATCATAAGTATCTTTTGTTAAATAAGGTCCGCCAAAGTAGCAAAAGTATGCAGTAAGTCATTTTAAAAACCTTTAGTCAACATTATTTTGAACACGTTGTGATCACAACTCGTTGAGTTGTAGCAATAAAACTGTAATATTCTCAGGACGTTCTAGCTCAAAGGGTTTTTCGTTATATGATCTTAAGGAAGGTTCTTAAGGTCTCAAAATCTTAAGGTTCTCAAAGGATGTTTTATTTTTCGCTAAACCATTAAAAGTATGTGTCAGGATGATAAATCTCTAAAATTTGGCTAAGTCCATATTAAAACTATTACTAGTATGTTCGTTCGTTCGTTCGTTCGTTCGTTCGTTCGTTATTGTTCTATAAACATAATAGTTCTCAAACTGGTGGGCTATTTTTGTTTGTGTATTAAGGTTACACAAACAACGGTTTGTTTTGACTATTGAACTCTACTCATACTCTAATCAATAAAAATAACTGACCAAGAGCGAGTCAAGACACGCGTCTTGACTCGCTCTTGGTCAGTTATTTTTATTGATTGAAGTTAGGCTTGTGATTGACGCAACATGCGTCAATTGTATGTATATTATATATGTAAATAAGTAGGTATGTAGACTTTTAAAGCTACAATGTTATTATGTTGATCATTCATTATTAAATAAATATTAATGAATGATTATCAAATTAGTAAGATCCTAATTTAACTACTCATCGAGGAACTAACTTAACGACTAAATAAAACCAGCCAAGTGCAAGTTAGGCTCGTGCACTGAGGGTTCCGTACTACCACAAAACTCAATAATTATTATCAATTTAAAAAACCGAGTTCAAAATTAGTAAAACATGGCATTACGATTCAATGAAAGAAAATGAGGTCATCCAAATAACCCAATTACCAGTTATAACTTGGTAATGAACAAAAATTTATCACCAACTCGCACTTGACCATTATTTATAATTTTTTGTTATATTTTAAAGTGCGTACTATAATCATGCGAAGTTTGACGCTTGTACGTATAACCGTTTTTACATTAGAGCTAATACAAAAACACGTTTAAAATACGTTTGTTGTATGGGGACCCCCTCTCGTTTTAAATTTTTTTACTTATTTATTATTTCTTAGTTAATTCACATGCCAGCTTAACTCGCACTTGGCTGGTTTATTTTAGTGTTATTGTTAGCTTGTATTTTATTAATTTATTTATCGGAAAACCAACAGCTTTATACACTAAAAATATACTATGGAAAAGTAAAGAAAATCAATTACTGGTTCTCACGAATAGATTTTGTTTAGTTAATAAAGGTAGGTACTTGTCATGTATTAGAATTATCAGTGTCAGTTTTCATACATTAATTTTAATCCTATAGGTTTCATATAATGAAGTATTTTAGACAACAATACAAACAGTACATTACAGTTAAATTTATGAACGTTGCGGTAGCAATAAAACGCGGTTTTGTAATAAATCGATTTATTTTATTTAAACTTTGAATGAAAACTTTCGAAATATAGTACAGGAGAGAGATCAAAGTTTGGCACTTTTTGTTTGCCACGTCGAAATGCTACATTTTAGTTTCATTCATAATAAAATTCGCAACTTTTAGTCATAATGGTTGATTTTACTATACATAATTACAAGTAAGCTTGCCAGTAAATTAAATGTAAGTATTTACTTTACTGTTGAAGTGATCATTTAAGCTCAGTTCACATTACAGACGCAGCACATGCTCTACTCACTTAATTTATTTAATTCTCGCCTCTGGTTTTGTTTTTGAGAACCGTCGTCTCTCTCACACAAAGCGAACTTTGTACTTACTTTCAAAAGGTGAGAGAAATATACATAGACAATAACAAAAAATGTGCTATCGAGATATGGTCGGGGATATAATACACTTACAGAAGTTTTCACGTGGAACCCAAGCGGGTGTGTCTGTAATGTGAGCGATGTTTAGATTAGCATCTACCAATAATTAATTTGAGAGTTTAGTACAGTTTGTAAATCTAATTTGTCTGTTCTTACAACGTAATTAATTTATCTAGTTTTAATTTGCATTTCAATCAGAAAAAATAATATTAGATACATTTGGCACAATTTGAAAATGTATTTGGCGTTATCAGACTTAAACGTCGTTGCATTGTTTATTTCATTATTAATCCTCTTGGGTCATTTTATTATAAACAACGCTAATATAATATTTTTTTTGTAAAATGCCTCTCTAAACAATTACTTAGTGATCAGTACTTTCGTAAAATTGCAAATCTAGAACACTATTTAGAAATATTTTTTCTTAATGTTTTCTGAAAATTCTAAACCGCTCAATGCATAAATGCATAAGCTTTTCTGATCTATAAATAATATTCTGATCAATATCAACTCCTCGCTGACTAGAAGTAAGAACCCAAGAACACGTGTTTAAAAAAACTGCATTCGGCCGCTCATGCATAAAAGGGTTATAACTTAACCTTTTTTTACAAAACTGACAATTATTCATAGTATTTTTTTAGTCGCCTCAGATCAGACAAACAAAGGAGTTATGCTTAATACGATTATCATTCGGGGTCAAAATGTCTCCGTGTTTTAACCATTTTTTATCACTATGCCTCTAAACCGCTATGCCACTACAGGGGCGGATCCAGGATTTCATTTTGAGGGGGGGGGAGGCATTCTGACAAGTTTCGAAGGAATCAAATCGAAAAATTGAGTCTGAGTGAGAGAATGTATGGAATTGCTAGGTGTTTTGGGGTGGGCCATGGCCCCCATGCCCCCCCCCCCCTGGATCCGCCAATGCCGCTAAACCGTTTATCGAAAAACGGTAAGTACGGGTACGGCACTCCTAAAATTTTTTTTACGCACACTAAGGAACTTGCAAAGACTAATGAACTAATAGTCCACATGCAAAAATGTGCTACAAGGTCGTCTGCAGGCAGAGATGGAATATAGGCATCAAAGCTGATTTAGGTCTGATGCGTTCACACCCGCCACGCCATCTTATCATATCTCCCTGGTTTATATGATCTGAGATCTCACCATTTTTTCAGCATTAATAATTACGAGTAATATATATTTCTATGATTTTACATTATTTTACTTCATTATAATTTAATTACCTACTTAAATATTTATACTTAAATGTAAAATTATGTCACAACTGCCCTAAATCCAAATGTGGATCTGAAAATTACAACGTAGTTTTAGTAACAGTTTGGTCAATGTTCCAAAATTTACCTTTTTACACATTTTTTAAAAGGGTTTCCATTGAGTCACACCCAGGGTGACACGTAAGACTTGATGGAAACAAGCCAATACTGTTGTGACTCGTTGGAAACACACCGCCTTTTACACATAGCGTGAAGATCCTTGAAAATTATAATATAAAACATGTTTTCTACTGAATATTATACATATATTAAACGGAAATTTCAGACTCACAGGTCATTGCCACTTGCACTTACATTTAAGATATGGATTATTTACACTTTAATGTTTCAAATTAGTACCTTAATTTATCTCAACTTGGCACAATTATCTCTACATGTCCTTGTACTTACATTAAAATCCTTTACAGTTGAGCTTTCTACACCACTTGAGCTTGAGTATGATGTATCATCATATAAAATTCATTAAATTAAAGAAGTTACTCGTAGATCTGCAATACTTTTGTTTTCGTTCGCTTCGCTTAGACCGTACACTTAAAAAAACACGACAGTCAATAGCCTACACATCGCTCGGAGGCGAGGAGGCTGAGTCCGGGTGCTAGTGAAGCTGACTTTTTGTACTGAATCCATAGTGAAGGTAGGGTGACCCCGCTCCATCTCTCGCTCCGCTGCCGGTTGCACCGCTCGCTCCGCTCGGGCATTTCAAAGCGGAGCGAAGTTCAGATGCCATTTCCGAACACAGTGATGCCTGGCGAGAGAGCCACTGGGTAGAGTTCGTTCATAATTTTTACTACAGTATTTAAAAGAACATTACCTCTTCCTTCTAGGTTTAAGTGGCAGCAGTGAAAGAAAACATTTTTGAATTAGTTTTCACTCTGTTGAACTAAAATACTAATAATAACTAGCATAGTAGATGTTGAATAAGCTTGTGCCGTAATGTTTCAGATGATCCAAATAATAAGCTTAGCGAAGGATATAATTAAATATATACAAGAACTAAAAAAACTAATATAAATTGGCTGAAAAAACGACCCGCATTATCTGCACTTGAGCAATTCCCCCCTTATTCCCCATTCCCACTTCCCAAATAGCTTTAATTTTAAAAGTCATAACAGGGTTGATTTGAACGGTAAATTTTCTTATAGAAAATCAACGGGCTACATAGCACAGGCTTTGCCTAGTTTGGGGCCCACAGTTAAATCTATGTACACATGTATAAATAGTAGGTAAATTATATTGGCTATTCTTAAGTACTGTAACACTTTTTAGAAATAAATATTATTGTTATATCTGAGATATTAAGCGTTTAAAGTTTTTGGTTGGGATAGAGAGCGGATGCTCTGCCCCTCTCGCGCAAAGCGGCGCGCGCACGGCTTGACGTCGTAACGTGCTACAGTGCTGAGAGCGCATAGCTTGTTTTCGTTGATTCTATTTATGATCAGCTTTTTTATGAAGTAATATAAAATTAGGACAGAAGCTCATTTTGTTATCAACGATTATGCTAGCAAGAAAAACTCAGGCACTAAACACAGTGATCATGTAGCATCTAAAACCGAAAATAAATGACTACTTAAGTATCAATGGTTAGACTATACGGATACGGGGTCATTGGATAATGAGCTACTTCTCGTAGATAGCTTCCCTATATTATCCAGCAACTTTCGTTCCATGAAGAACATTACTTGATTTGTATTTTTCATGGACGTAATAAACCTTTAGGATTGTTACGTCTATGGTATTTTTATACTTCCAAACCAGAACAAAATTTGGCTACTATTAGCAGGTCGATACTTGTTTGACCGAAATATCAGTCGTAAAGACTGATTTGGCCGTACTTCAGTGCGATGGTTTCGGTAAAGACCTGAGGTAAGGACAACGTGCCCGGAATTAGATTTTTTGAGGCATTGGCTAGAACCGAATAGCCGACAACCGGGCTGAATAGCTTGCATTGAGAGGCTATGTCCAGAAGTGGACTAATGATAATGATGAAGCTTAGACCTACGGACTCTTGTACTTATAAAATACAAATCTAAAAAAAATATACACATACTTAAGAAAACTTATGAGGTGAATGCATCAATTAAAAAAAATAAATAAATTCGGAACAACAGTTGTTGTGGTGAAGCTACCCGTTGAAGTTGTTAGCAAATTATTAAAACCCTGTATAAATAAAATGAGGATTGTGTATCTTTAGGTATAATATCGGCCCAAGTATTTATTTCGTCTGACAGCTGCAATTAATTTTATTATAAAAAGCTGAAAGAAAACCACGAAATCTGATAGTTATATACTTTCGCTAGGTTTTTGAATATAGCAGGTATCCGATAAACTTTAGTGAAATATTTTTATTCCCCTTTTTTAATGTATTTGCAGCTGCCAGAGCAAATAAATGTTTGGACCGAGAGTAAGTCAGTTACTTTGAATACAATTAACTTAAATAGTCTAGCAGTCTAATCACATATTAATGCAATGTTAGGTCAATATTCCTATAGCATAACAAAATCAAGACAGTCATTATAGGTACTAAATTTATGAGATTTCCAAACGTCTACTTCACACGCATAAAATAAAATAAAAAACATACTATTGACAATTTATCCATCTCAAAAGTAGAACTAAAACAAAGCAGGTACTTCAATAAATAATTTAGGAAGAAAAATTCAGCAGAAGTCTTGATTAAGGAAGGTCTGCCCTTAAAAAAATAGGTCTCTTACATTATTCATACACATTTAGTTTAAATTAGAACCAGTTGCATAATTTCAGTAGTAAAATAAGGCTTCCGTTTCAGCGGATGCTCATCGAGAAATAATATTTTCAGCAAAAAAAGTTTTAAGGACCAAGGCTCTAAACTTCCATAAGGAAGATTTTGTCAGGTTTTTGTGTACACTCTTAATTAGCAATTATATCGGTGCTCGCTTTACGTCCATCTCTCTTGAATAAATTACAATAACGGGAAAATTAGTGAAGCGAAAATCAGAGAGAAAATTTATCAGATTTAATTTTGGGGCTCTTTGAGGTAAATTGGTAATTTATACCGTAAAATAAAAAAATAAAACCTGTTTTAAAATTGTGCCATTGGGACTTTTGGCTTAAATTTTGCACTAAAATACTTCTTCACGGTTAAGAAAGCTCACAGGCGAGATCGACGAGTAAATAATTACCAGAAAAAAAAATACAAAGCAATGGTGATGCTAAATTCGATATGTGGATTACATCGTTAGATACTTTGTTCGAGCTCTTCCCGTATGCAGTTCTTTCGCTTGCAAATTATTCATCATCATCAGCTAGAAGACGTCCACTGCTGAACATAGGCCTCTCTCTTAGAACTCAACACTGAACGCCAGCCTGCCATCTGAACGACGATTGATGCCCATGACTCTTACAATGTTGTTAGTCCATCTAGTGGGAGGTAAGACCCTGCGTCTTCCAGTTCATGGTCTCCACGCAAGAATTTCATATTCATTATTGAAGATATAAAATCAAATCAATCTGAATTTTGAAAATTCACTCTGTGATTTTATATCTTTAATAATGTGAGATATAAAACTGCAGCCAGAAATAGCCTCCTTTTAACTAATTTAAATATTCCCATGATGATCATATTGCTACTCAGTACAGTTAACCTGATGAATCAACCCACTGCTGGGTATTAGACTTTCTAGCTCTTGTCCTATTTTGATTCATTCCCGCCGTCCATGCCCTGTCTCATGTTGTCTAATCTTGTCCATATATACTCTGCGATGAACTTGATATAGTCAACTATCAAGCCATAATAGTATGCCAACAAAACGTTGTCCCTTTCTTGGTTGGTTTTACAGGCAAATAATATAGAACATCGACTCACTCTCTCATCCACGGCAACCTTGCGAGACTTCCAGACAAACTCGCAGACCGCAATGACGCAAGCGACCCCCATGCCTCCCATCAGAACGACAAAAACGCCACCAACGTTGGCCAACCCCAACTCGTTGGCAGTCGAAGACGCCTTTGACGTTTCATCCTGAAAAGTTATACTATATTTAGAGCGTTCACGCATTGGTAGTCTAAGATTGTCTGGACGTGCTTTTTGTATCTTGAAAGCTAATGGTGTTTTCCATATATCCTTCGTCTTTAAATGCTTAGGTATTTATTGGTGCAGTATTATCTAGCTGTCCCAACCATCTGCAATATACATATATTACTTTAAATTTCTCCCATATTTGGTCTGTTTTGATTTTTCTTTCGTTGATGGCTTTTATGTAATTGTCTTATCATACAGGACGACCACCATCTTTGCTCGTCTCATTTCTATTGTTGTTTGTATAGACAACGTGAATAAATTATGTAAAAACAGCAAAGTGCTAGTCAGTCTCGTTCACTACGGGTTCAGTATCACCACATTCACAAATGATTGCGTTGACTATAGAAATTTTGATTTTTTCACAGCTTCAAGAAATTGCAGACTTGAGTTATTGATATTAATTTCAAATTGATACATCTATGTGTTCCTGAGAAAAAAATGGTCTTGACAGACAAACATACGAACAACGAAGTGATCGTATAAGAGTTCCTTTTTTCCTTTTGAGGTACGGAACCCAAAAAAATTAAACAGAGCAAATTTAATTTTATCCCAACGTGCAACTCTCTACATTTGTGGTCGGTTATTATCTTAGTATTATACTTAGTTTCGTTGAACGCTGTATGTAATAAGCCAAGCTGATACTATCACAAACGAGACAAAAGCTCATATTGCGACAGACTTTCTTGGAAATTGTGAGCAAAGGGAATACTTGTATCTCTAATTTGCAAAAACTTACTATAGGTAATATACGTTTACAGGGTTACACAAAACGGTAGTACTAAGCCGAAAGAAGGCCATGGTTTTCATTATTATGAACATTTACTATTTATAATAAAGAATACGCAAAAAATAAATCAGTTGTTCCATTACATCTCGACTGTGAATGTAATTTTTCTTTGGAATAGTTTTTGTAATTTTAGGGTTAGCCCCATGGTAAAAAATCAAAATTGAGAGTAGCCATCGTCCCCCCTTTGACCACCAACCACCGGTCGTAGACGGACCAACCGTCCGCATTCCGTCCTCGGCCGCAACGTCAACAATCAGGCGAGTAGTTGGCCAAACGTAGATTCTACTCTATATTTAAAAAAAAAAACTTTTTGAACTTTTCAACCTTTTTTTTTTCACCAACATGTATTTACGATATGGCGACCGAGTACTACAATATATTATATTAATTAGTGTTTTGATAGTAATGGTTGAGACCGTGCGCTCACCAGTAGCTATGAAAATTCACGAACTCTTGTAGGTCAATAATATTATCTAATAATATAAAACACAAGACTTCTTTCTCTGTTCATATAAAAACAAACAAGTTTTTGTTCAAAAAAAAATACTTTTGGAACAATCTATTATTTAAATAACACTTATTTTTTTATCTATTGGCGGCTATTTTGAAATCATTACAATATTGCATATTGTATTATCACCAAAACTAAAACCTATGCAAAATTTTACCGAAGTCAGTTTGGAGGAACTGGTTCTGCTTCAGCTTGTAAGATTTTACCTAAACAAGCTAACAATCATTACAAGTTAAATAAGAACTTGTGAAAAAACGTCACAGACAGAGAAAAATAATTATTAGAATGTCTGCTCGCATTGCTACGAAAGTTAATGGTACCGTTTCCGTTTATACGTACCCTGCAGGACCCGCCGCCTCGCTTTTCCTTCCACCATTTTGTTTTCAAAATGTGCAATTTTCCTTCCTCCTGCAGTTTGAGCACGGCCCCGCTAATAGCGGTGCGATATGGGGAGTCTGTGAAATGAAAATAATTAGGGTACGACCGCACCAGAATGCAGTACGCGTCCACGATAAATGTTACAATATATTTGGCGGCCGAAATATATTGTTAGATCTGTCGTAGACGCGTATTTTCGACTATTATAATTGTCAAGTATAATAACTATAGTGGTCGGCACATAGGTGGTGGTTGTGGCGTCATTTTGAAGGGAGCTGCTCTACTGTTATTGAGAACGATTTTAAAATAAATAAATGCGTATTAGAACATCGCGCCATTTTTGTTTCTTTTCTCTTAAGAGGATTTGGGGTTCGCATGTGTGAATTTGAGTAAATTATTGATCACAAAATAGTAAAAAAAACTTTTTTTATTTTTATTTAGCCATAGTTAAGAAAATGTGTACCACCACGACTGCCCCGGTGGCCCGGTTGGTAGTGAAGCTTTCTGCGCTTCCCATCATATGTACACATAATAATATTATTAACATATACTGTTTATATAAGTTTATATACATCGTTATAGAAAGTGTACTGGAGAAGTTTGACTTGTAACTATGGAGTTATTAATAAAGAAATTGTATTGCACCTGGGGCAAACATGTGATGTTCTATATTCGGGTGTCAATATCTGTCTAAGTTTGTATATAAACATTTATAAGTATGTTTATCAATCTCTGGTAGCCATAGTTCAAGCTTTGCGTAGTTTGAGGTCAGTTGACCGTGTGTGCAAAAATTACCTATTATTATTATTCTTATTTATCTTAGAGCGCGAGCCACATTGAATTTAGTGTCATCGTTTCTTGCTCTACAAGTTCTTTCATTTGATGTGGCAACAGCCATTTTGAAAATATTACATTATTGGCTATTCCATTATAGTATTGCCACCAAAACTAAAGGAATGTATGCAAAATTTGAGCAAGATCAGCCAGGAGGAACTGGTATTAATTCAGCTTGCAAGATTTGACCCAAACAAACAAACATACCTACCTACTTACAAACATTGCAAGATAAATAAAAGCTTATAAAAAGGTCGTGCTGTGAAACGACGCAAATCACATCCGAGTGTAATTACACCCTAAACGTACCTATTTAATAGCATTAACTATTGAAAATCTAATTACAGATCAAAGGACACTTTATAAGGTCTCTTGTGTAAATAATGAATAGATTGGTGAATATTCCTCAAAATCTGATTATCCACTATGGAGTGGATAGATAATTTGATTGGAACCTTTATTAGTCGTAGTTTGAATGAAACTTAATGTTGAAAAGGGACCGGATGGTAAACCATTAGGCATATATAAGTAGTTGTTCGCCCGCGGGCTTGAAACAGCGCAGTGCGGAAAATCACGCAAACGTGTACCTTAACCCGCCAAGATACGGGTTGCGGTCGCGCAACTTTTCGCAATCGCTTAAAACAGAAAGCCGTAAGGCCCCTGAACTGAAGCAAGTACAATCGCTGTCTTCGCAATGCCTCGTCCGATTTTGATCATAAATTGTATTGATTACAAATCTTTATGACTATCGGATAGAACCGTAGGTACTCAAGCTATTGTCAATCATATAAACATACTTTAGAAGCACTGACATGTTCCATTAGAATCTGAGAACTCTTTCTCTCGGCTACCTATTCATATCAACGAACAATAATTTTATACTGTTTAAAACTTCCTCAACTTTGATTACACTTTGATTAATTCTTCCAAGGGTCTCACGGCCAACTCCATACGCGGTCTGAAAATAACGTTAAAACCGCGCCGTTCAGAAAATCACGCGACTGTGAACCTTAACGTGCCCAAATACGGTTTGGTCGCGCAATAAGTGATTTTTTATTCGTGACATTTTTGCACACACGGTCATCTGACCCTAAACTAAGCAAAGCTTGTGATATGGCTGCCAGAGACTGATATAGATAAATATATTATAGTTTTAAATACATACTTAAATAGATATTAACAACCAGATATGGAACAAACCTAAATGTTCATCACATAAATGTTTGTCCTTGGTGGGAATCGAACTCACGCCCCCAAGCTCAGAAGGCAGGTTCACTACCAACTGGACCAACGGGCTATGGGACCACGTCTTCGCACAGTTCGTCACACTTCACGAGATTTTCTTCTACATAATAAAATAAAAAATATAGCAAATTGGTTCACAGGTACCGGCGTAATCGATGTACATATATAAAAAAAAAAAAAAAAAAAAATACGGATCGAATTGAGAACCTTCCTCCTTTTTTGAAGTCAGTAAAAAAGTACTGGCATACTTACTAGGTGGCATAGCAATTCCGTATCCTTTTGAATCAAGCATGCCCCCCACTTGCGTGAGGTCGCAATTCCTTTCCACCACATATTCAATAGTCGTGGATTCCATCAAATATGCGTAAGCACCTTTCCCTCGGACGACTCTCTCTTCCCCTTCTTTATTGGTAACTGAGAATACGGTGGGTCGTGCAGACTCCATGAAAGACCACATGCGTTGGTAGGTTGAGAAATTCGAGTCCTGTGTAATGGGAGAGGTATGGAGTTACGAAATAGTTATAGAGCTTCCTAAGTTCCTAAGAACTAAACATCATAAGGTATAGACATCTGTCATCATCTAGTCTACATGTGACCACGGACATTGCAAAGAGATTTTTTTTAATTTTTTTCCCTGTCCGGGCGCCTGTATGCCCGGCCCGCGAGCTATTCCCTAACATGATCAGGGTTTTCAAACCGGCACCAAACCAAACTACAAAACCGATTTTCATGAAATTACAATGGAACCAATCTGAAAGTCTGATATCCTTTCAATAAACAAAATAATTTTCCGAAACGGTTCATAAAAGACGAAGATCTGTGGGAACAAACATAAAAAATAAAATACAATCTAATTGAGACCCCTACCTTTTTTAAAGTCGGTTAAAAATAATGTATAAGATACACGATAAGATCTGTTGAAGTGTTTAATTTCAATACAATTCATACTCTTACTCTCTTACTCTTTTACTCGTACACTTTTTGGCTTTGTGTCGTCGGGTAAATGAGCTTTTTTTAAGATTTTCTGGTTACTAAGTGTTTAACCGATCACCGATAAGCAAGGGCGACACATTTAATATTCAAGACTGCTAATGGCTTTAACAACTAGGCGCTACCGTGGGTCGGATGACACGTTAAACTGTAGATTGTTGTTAGTTAACTGTAGACAGTTTTATAACAACAACTGCTAAGTCATGTCAGACGCTTAAAAACTCTGACTTTAGGGCTAGCTACTCGTGGAGGGGCTAAGACAACACGGTTGTCTCGGGAGGAGCCGTAGCACAGTGCTGAGGGCTCCGGTGCGTTCCTCTGGAGATCCCGGAGCCCTCTTGTCAAGCACTAAGGCTGGTCACCGGGAGGGTTTAGTGGGTATAATCCCATATAACTTGGCTGCACCCCAGTGCAGCGGAGTACCTTCATAAGTATTCACCCTAGTTAAAAAGGGCTAGCTACTCGCCCTATTTGAAGTTACTTTAGAACGCTATTCCTGAACATCAGGTACCACACAGAAAAAGTTAACAAACACTTTTAGAGCTCCATCAAGCTTATGTCCAGACTTGTAATACAGAATACCGCAATGGGCGACCCTGAAACTTTTTTGATAGCTCCCGGTTAAAAGCCTATAAAATGTAATGTCAACCACAGCTGAAAACATTGTTTTCGTCATAGCTACAGATAAAAAAGATATTAAAATTTATTTTGAGCTTGAATTGTATAATAGTTTTTTTTACAGAAAGTCTCAACACAAGTTTGTTTTACTAGAAACTCTGGAAAACTAACGTAAAAACGGATGGAAATAAATCACAATGAAATGTTAAACCTCCGTTTAGGGAACATCAGTATTAATTTAATATACTCGATATCAATAATCCACAGTGGACATGATAATATCTCGTCCTTTATAATTTTATTGAGAAGCTCGATAATATGTGAAATTTGTTTTCAAAAAGAATGTAAATATTATAATTTGAGTGCAACTGTCGCGTAACGTCGTCACTCAAATCTCTTATGCAATTCTCTTAAAATGTTCCTCGAATGTTTTCTCAAGAAAATTGGTACTTACCCTGAAAAATGCAGCGGTCGATCCCCCTTTTAGAGCTCCGTATTTGATTTTGGTTTGCTTGGCGAGGTCTTCAGCGCTTTCGATGGGCGAGTCCATCCTCTCCACGGTTAGAAAAGCAGCCAAGTTAGCAGTGTATGATGATATCATTATGAGAGTAAAGAACCACCACATCCCTGCCACCATTCTTGTTGATACCGCTCTATTTGGAACGAAATATAAAATGTTAACCGTAAACTTACTTGCACTCATATTGTTGCGTTTGGAACAACTGTCGTTTAGGCATAATTAGAGTCAAGAATTCATTAATTTTACTTGAAAAAATCGTTAAAGTCTTAAAAAGTGACTTTACTTGAAGCTTATTTTAATGTTTCAATCTGAAAACTCATTCAAATACGCCTCAAATATTTAGACAATCTAGCACAAACAGTATCTAGTGAGCTAGGCACTCCATCTTCATGTTTACGTTTAAATATTTGTATTCAATTTATAGGTATAAAGACGAAGACAGATTTCACTTTCGTGAAAAGTAAATAGTGTGGATGAAAAAACAAGATATAAAAAATTGCGATGTGAAATCTATATTAGAAACTTAGTCTAAGTTATAAGAAACTTTGATGCAGCAAGCTGTGGATTCTACACAAGCACAGTCGACACACAGGTGCAGAGTTATCAAAATGTTGTTGTAGCTACGTTATTCAATTAGCAACTAAGTCTCCAAGTCTCTGGCTAAATACACTGGAATGGAAACGGGCTATTTGGGATTGCCGACACGTCTCTATTTAAATTGGACGCTCTAGGCGACTACCGATGCTTGAAATTCACAAAGGGCTGTGGTCGCTTTGAAACTAATTAGTGAAAGGGAGTTCTTCATCCAAGCTCTGCAACCGAAGGCTACATTTCCGTACTGTAATTACGCAGAGATTCGTCCGCTGGCTTTAGTAAGCCGATGTTTAAGTTTCTAGTCCGATTTGAGTTTGCGATTAGTCCGTTTAAACGGAAGTGTAGCCGCGGGTTGGGGAAGCACTTACTTCGGCGCGATATCCGAACCTTGCTGCATCAAGGATCCGATAGTGAACCACAGCGAGTTCAAGAGAGTGAACTGATTCTCCAGGACCGGTGGCTCGTCTAGACAGTTCCGCGGGCTGTCCCACTCGTACGGGCTGAACCTGTGCCCAAACACCACGCGGTTACTTCCATCACATTTAACGCACTTTGCGAAGTTCCAATACCAGAAGCTATGTTATCCGACGATATACGATAAAGCTCTCGGTTTCGGAGTTACGGGGAGTTTGTGCGGCGTGAGCTTTTATGTTAATGCCCATAAATAAGGAAACAGGCACCTGTGATGGTGTTTTTCCATCCCATTGCTCAGTACTTTGCTGATGCATGCCGCATACATAAAGAATTTTACGAAAAATTCTGCTTTTTCATGTTACTACTTGAGCATCTAAATTATATCACAAAGTTCAACGTTTGTGCTATTTTATTATCATGTCACGAGTTTGTGAGACGTGTGAGTAAGACGCTTTTGTCGGACAAAAGTAAACGGCCTTTCTAAATTGCGTCAATCCTCATTTTCTCCGAGCGGATGAATGACTGAAGTTAGGATAACTAGTTTATGAGATTTATGCCAAAACTCGAAGGCATCGCGGGAATAATTTGATATGAGACGAGTGTAACTTCAAAAGGATAACTTCCGGCATTGAAACTCACGCAGCGCCTCGTTTGATTCAACAGCCCCTTTAACTTTTTAACCTCCTTATGACTTCGCTGAGGTTACTATACTTTGCCGTAGGAAATAAAAACTTTTATAATTAAAAAAAAAATACAAAATACATTAAGTACTTTTTAAGTGTGTTTTCATTCCCACGGCAACTTAGTCATAAAATGACTTGTAACCTAAAAAGGGGTGTTAAGTTAACCTTACTTGGGCAAAAAGTCACAGCTCTGTTGCATTAGCGATCCAATAGCAAACCATAAACAGTTTGCGAGCGAAAAAATGTTCTCCATTTTCTCGCCTTCAGGTGAATGAGTTTGATGCCATTCGTACGGTGTGAACCTATTGGACGGATACATTTAGGAAACGAGAATTGTTAGCGTTATTTATTGCGTCGGAAAACTGTTTTGTACAGAAAAATATCTTCATGAATATACGAGAATTTTGTGATAGAACGATGCGATAGTGGACAGACGGTACCCAGTTTGCTCTTTGGCCAGGACCTAGGATCAAACTGGCCAATGACTTATTTAGTACTTAAATAAGTTATTGCGCAGTTTCGATGCCATCGCTCAACGACGGTGAAGGAAAATATCGTGAGGAAACCGATACGTCCAAGAACCTCAAAATTTTTAAGACATGACCACCAAACTGCACTGGGCCGGCTGGTTGATTAGGGCCCATCCTCTCCCTCTGAAGGCCTGTGTCCCAGCAGTGGGAATTTAATAGACTGATAACGATGATGATGATTGTGATAGAAGGATTCAGAAGATCTTACACATTGGTTTCATAGAAACCTCCAAACGTGGTTCGTAACGTGCAATCGTTTTCCTACTTACCTACTTATTCTTAGTACCTACCTATTTATAACAATGTTCAATTAATAAATTAATTATTTATTAATAACTAGCGGTCCACCCCGGTTCCTCACGGGTATAGTTAATAGCGTATATTAATCAGTGATAATGTAACATTCAAATGGTGAAATAATGTTTAAAATAGGTCCAGTACTTTTTGAGCCAATTCGTTACAAACATACATACTAATCTTTCCTCTTTATAATATTGTATAGATCAAGTAAGTACTTTGTAGTTTTTTTCAATTCCTTCAAACGAAGAGTGAATTGAGTCATCAAGGGTAGGCACCTCCAATGCCCCGGGTTTAATATTGTAGGTGTCCTTAGGCGACGGTGACTACTTACCATCAGGTGGCCCGTCGCTTGTTTGTCTACTATTACAGTTTTCATGTTTAAAAAAAATATCATATACTATGCACATATATATATTATGCATGTAATTACGAAGACGTTTTCATAGTATATAGTGGAGTATGAGATAAAAAAGTGACTGGCTTAGATTAGCTGGTTTCCCACAACAACTATAGCGGACACTAAAATAAAAACAACTTTAAATTAGGTACATAGGCGAGACCTTTCAAAATAGCAATAGTTATAACCAATCATATATCTGTGTTCTGCAAGGTGTCTGAAGAACCATCTAGAAATTTTTATTTTGTGTCCGCTCGTTCCTGTTTTGAAAATTACCGTTATGTCTCACTACTGTCTATTTAGCACATACCTGGCCAGTATGAAGAGCAGCACAGACACTCCCAAGTAAGCTGTGGCCATGTAGATCCAGACGTCCAGAGAAAGTGGCGAGAGAAACGAGAAGAGATTGGGTGGCTGCTTGATTGGCTTTCGGTACAGAACAGAGATCCCCAAGTTCATGAAAGGCATTGTGAAATCTACCACTTGTTCCCTGTTGGAGAAGATTTTTGATTAGGCGATATTTGTAAAAAAAATAGATTTGTGCACCGCACTATAATGTTCTAAGGTAGGTCACTAGCGTACACAGACTAGGTATAGCCACCACGTAGCCCTAGCGTAGATTTGGATAGACATACAAAAGTCTGCTCTAAAACGTTTGATATTAATGTAATATGTGATATATTATATCAGCGATAGCAATTGGATCAAGTCGAAGTCTCAGTGATGTGTACGTATATGTATGTGTCTATATATAGTAGGTATTCAATTTAAACGACAGCCTGCGTCGTTTTCCGTGTTGATATTGCTTCAATATCCAGCAGTTGGCCAAAGGTTTTTTTTTTTGTGAAGAGGAGTATAATTAAAAATATAAGTAGGCATGGAAGACTTAGTAGGGGTTTTGACGTTACTTATTACTTCGTCAAAAACTATTACATATTTTCATTATTGGAATTGAATAACAGTGAAAAATTAAGGAAGTTTAATGTACTAATCACCGTTATTATATAATTTTAATCACCGTTATTTTAATTTCTTAACAAACAATAATCAAGAAGTTATTAGAAAACTGAATTTTATTTTCAGCGGCACAAAGAAACTCAACGCGCTACTGAAACTTTTTTAATTCACTTCAAGTGCACTTCGTTTCATTTCAACTTCACATAACCAACAGTTCACTTTGTTAATTAAAGGTTTCCAAAACTATTTCCATTGCAAATAAAGACTAGCCGAGTAATTTGATGTTTTAGCATACTTAAATAAATTATTTTACAAGAATTGGTTTGTTTTAATGTTGAAACAAATTGAAGTAGTTTAAACCTGAAAAGTCAATTTCCAACTTACGAGCGAGTATATTAATATTTTTAGAGAACCAATTTATCTTAAAAATTTGTAGAAAGGTATCCTCGAAGCGATCGGAAGGCTCTGACAATCATAAATAGTAATATTATAAATGCGAAAGTTTCTGTGTGTGAAAGTTTGTTACTACGTATCTCCGTAACTACTAAACCGATTTCGATAACATTTAGAATGTAGATAGTTTAGGCACTGGGATTATACATAGCTAATCAATTAAATGATCTGATATTGTTCCTCACTTGCAACAATTCAATTTCCGTGTTTTCCGTGTGTGCAAAAATGTCCCAAATATACAGGGTGTAATGGGAACACTCTCGAAGCCAAAAGAAGGTTATTGTACTCATCATTATGAACATCTTTTAGTATGGGACCAACCCTGAAAACGCGAAAAAAAAAACAGCTGTTCCATACATTTTGTCGAGTGTCAATGACCGTTTTCTATAGGACAGCTGATATTTTTTTTTCCCGATTTCAGGGCTGGTCTCATAGTAAAAGTTGTTCATAATGATGAGTACAATTACCTTCTTTTGGCTTCGAGAGTGTTCCCCTTACACCCCCTATATAATTTATATGCGGGCGAAGCCGCGGGGCGCAACTAGTAGTATAATAAGCGTATGAATTGTATGAAGGACGTGGCTATCAATTAAGCAAGTAGGTGAGTAGCTGGCCAAGGTGTCAGTTTATTATATACCATAATTACAAAGACCTTTAATATTATAAATGTATAATGACCTAGCGATCCTTTGATCGAGAACAAACAAACGGAATTATTAATCCGATGCACGTAATGTATGGTCACCGATCTAGATCGGATCGTTCGTAGCTTATCTATTGAGACCATCTAGGTGAGTTATGGCACGAGCGCAATCAATTTACTTTACCTATCATACGTAATGGTGAGATCTGCAATGGCTAGGTCTGCACGTTGCTCCAGTAATTCCCTTATCATTCCATCCCACTCTTTGGTCTCCCTGTTGAAGGACCCGTATCGACCGTCCGGTGCCAGCTTGAATGTATAATTGAAGCCCAGAATTTTAGATATCTCGTGAATAAGATCGATGGCGTAGCCCTCGAATTGCGCGTTGCCGGTCAGCTTCTCACTCGCTTCCTTCCTCATGCAATACGGAGAGCTCTGGGGAGCAAATAAAACGTTATTTATGGCTACCATCGCGTTAAAACCCTTCCTTTAAGACAATGAAAGATTAGAATTTAATCTTATTCAAATGGCTGTTAGTATGGTCTTATTTTCAACGTGGGGTGTCGCTTGTCATCAGTAGGTAAGGTTTGCTATTGTATAAAATAAAATTCATAAAGAACATGAGTCATAAATGTGACAAGATGTCGGCGTCAGTCTTTTTTGAGACTGAAGAAATAACATAAAAATATATGAAAGAACATTTTACGTAACGTGTGGTAAAGTTAAAGAGCGTAC
Organism: Agriopis marginaria; assembly: GCA_932305915.1. NCBI lineage: Eukaryota > Metazoa > Arthropoda > Insecta > Lepidoptera > Geometridae > Agriopis > Agriopis marginaria. The sequence goes on from OW029926.1 coordinate 8,837,960, forward strand.
CTACCACAGTAAACTTATTTGCACGCGTGAGAAGAATTCAAATGAATATAATGCTTAGGTATACATACGTAAACAACGTTTTTATTCGCAGTTTTGTCTACTTTCCTTTCGCAGCTAAAGCCCCAGTATCAAGTCGTGAATACGGATATGTCTCCCATGAATGTTTTCTCCCTGGGAATATATTTTTACAGCACGCCAGTCTACATAAATCCCCTTTTCTCGTCTCTTGACATCCATACGTACATGTACGGCACGCTAATTTCGCTTTTGTGGGCCGCAAGAGAGCAGTAAAGAGTTCCGAAGATATAAGACACATAATTTATAGCATCGCTTACCAGAATCGTGGTGACGATGAGGGTTTTGTTCTGGAGTATCTCTACGATCTGTTTTTGGTTATCTCCATAGGACCTGGTGTAGTTAACACCCTCCGATGAATTCCAAGTTCCGGCTCGTTGGAGGCCGTCTCTTGTTAATTCGATTATATCCAAAGTGAAATCGCTCCTGAAGCCTTGATGGTCAAACTTTATCACTCCGGTTAAGCCTTTCATTTCAACCTGTCCATTGAAACAAAGTGTTATACAAGTTGTTGTGTTTATCAAGTTTGCGGATTAATCGCTAAGCTGAAACTTTAAGGTCGTAACTGATCGTATCAAAATTATTTCAATTTCTACCTGAACGTTGAAAACATTGATACAAAGTTTAAGACTGAGATATCTAAGGAACGTAATAGAATGAAAAGACTGTGTACGATCGTTTTATGAGTTTGAGATAGGCGTTTTTGCAGTAATTTAGCATTACGATCAATTTTATGGCTCACTGCCTCGAAGAAATTCAAATGTAGCGTTTCAAAATGTTTTTAAGAGCATTACTACAATAGACCTTTGCTATTTATGTTCCTCTAAACGTACTTTCAGGGCCTAGTTTAATGTCAATTTGATAAGAACGCGTCCAAAATGCTTTGTCCTTGAATGAACTCGATGTTCAAACAAATTTTCGCAAAAAATACGGGTTGAATTGAGAACCTTCCTCTTTTATGAAGTCGATTAAATTAATATGAAAAGAATATCTCCTAAACAGAGGGGTGTTTTAAAGTTATAAGTGTAACGTATATGTGTCTGTATTACTTTAATTCTTGAATTGTCTACAACATATAATTTTAATTGTATTCTTTGTTTATTTTTTTTATCTTACTATAAGTGGGACTTTTCAAGGTCAGAGTGAATAGGTATCTTCTAAGTCTGCGTGCTTCATCTTTGACCACATAGTAGTTTACTAACAGGCGAGACTTATCCGCGATAAAAAAGTGGTCTCACATAGTTAAGGACATTTTGTTGGTTGAAAAAAAAAACATCAAGTAAGTGTTTGTTATCTATGCAAATTTTAAACTACTTCTTAATCCATTAACTCTTTCATCAAAATCGGTTCAGTAGATTGATTATTAAAACAAACTTGATAACTCGAAAAAAAAAATGACATTCAAGTAAAAAAAAAACTGTATTTACTAATTTAGAAGTCTTTTTTTAATGATAATTTATTATTACAATTTTTTTGTATTTTTTTTCAGTTACACGTTTAGTTATATTGATTTATACTTTTCAAGTAATAGTCTGTGAAAGTTGTGTAAAAGTTATTTAGGCGCCAAAGAGCCACCATAAATAATTACTTTTATTTAAGGTAAGTAAAAAACTAATGAAACGTGATCAAAGAGAGAGCGTTAAAGCGGGTACTTAAGAAGAAAATGGCTTTAGTCGAGCCAACAGCGCTGTTGCTGTGCTAATCCGTCAAGCCGCGTCTTTGTTCCCTAGACGGGCAGATTTGTAACTATTCCCCTACTAACAGCCTTGTTACTGTAATTGTATCATATGTTATGAATTTAAGAGGCCAATGTAGTGTACTACGTAATCTAACCTAAAAGGCTATCAGACAGGTGTTTGATTTGTTTGAATCTAATTATACAGGGTGTAAGGGGAACACTCTCGAAGCTAAAATAAGGTAATTCTACTCATCATTATGAACAACTTTTACTATGGGACCAACCCTGGAATCGCGGAAAAAAAATCAACTAAATAAAATCTGCTGTTGCATGTCGAGTGTCAATGACCGTTTTTTTATAGAACAGCTGATATTTTTTTCGCGATTTCAGGGCTGGTCCCATAGTAAAAGTTGTCATAATTTTGAGTATAATTATACCTTCTTTTGGCTTCGAGAGTGGCCCCCTTACACCCCGTATGTAATACACTTACTGAAGTAACTATTTAAATCAGCTAATAAAGTTCTGGGATAGCGTTAAGCATTTAAAGGTTTTGTTCGGAATAGGTAGGGATGCTCTGTCCCTTTCTTGTAAGGTTTATCCAAGAAAAACAAGGATTGCTAGAATTTGACGTCTCAAAAAATGCTATTGAAAAACAAATTTTAAACTTACATCATTTCAATACTTACAATTTTCATGTAATTGATGAGGCTGTACCCATGGGGCCACGTGTCCTCCGCCTCACAGGATAGAGGCTTCACATCGATCTGCTGGGACGTATCCAGATCGTGCAGCGCTTTTGCGAATAAATGGACCGCGTCGTACATGAGAGCTGTCTCCGTCTGTTACAGATAGTGAATATAATAAAAACTAGGAAGTTTTTTTTTTTATATATTAAAATTCAAAGTTAATAAAATAAATTATAAAGGATGACAAAGGGCACGGACCCAGGAATACTTGGAACAGCAAAGTAAACTATATAAAAAAAACTAAGTATTTGTATCTGAAGCCGTTTCGGAACTATAATTGAAAATTCAAATTCTCTTCCAGCTCATTGATTCAGTGGAAGTTTAAATTATTTTTTTTTTCCTAGGCTACTGGCCCTTTGTATTTGCGGGCAATTTTGCCATCAACAGTGAGATTTTTGAGTGAGATAATGCGATTTTAAAAATTTGTACAGAACAGGAGGTAAACTACGACCTATAAGAAAGATAAGAAAGGTTGTTTACAAAAACTTAGTAAAAAATATTTTTCAGTAACTTTTAATCCGAAACCAGCCCATTATAATAATTAAAGTACCTAAGTACCTAAAATTGTGAACTTATGTTTAATAAAACCAACAAAAATATAATAAGAATGAGAATCTTCTATGTTAGGTATAGTACAGGAGTGTAAAAATCCAAGAACTTTTTACAATACCGGTAAGTACCTACAAGGAGTTCCAAATCAAGTAATATTCAAGTAATGTTCCTTATTCCAAATACACTTATCCTCACCTTTATGAAAGTCATGTTATCCTGTAAAAAATATAGATTTGGTATATAAATTGAAATTAGGTAAAGGTTTAGGTTTAAAAAATTCAAAAAGTCCAAAAACTTTTTACTTTAGTTGTGGTGTGCCCAAGTTGTAGTTTTCGACCTTTTCTAGCTTCATCGTACACCCAGTCTCTAACGACTCTTTGGACATCAGCTCTGTCTGGGTCTAGTAACCTCAAAGCTGTGATATTCGTGCCACCATATTTAAACTCCTCCAAATCGACGCTGTGAAGGTCCTGAAAAGTTTAACTACGTGAGCACAATACGGAGCGTTGTGGCGAAAAGTTCACCAAACTTTCTCAAAACGAGCCTCACCAATGACGTGATAAGGTAGCTGTGGTAATCAGACATCATTCCAATTTGCTGCGCTTGTTGGAGAACGTCTCTGATCCTTTCTGTTGCACAATCCAGCACTATGTGAGATTCCGCCGAGTTTTTAATTTGTTTCAGCAACGGCCTGGGGAGTAAAACATTTTAAATTAAATTCATTGCTGGTTTTATCCCGAAGACAAGGAAATACACGTTCAATTTGGTATCCGTTCGGTCCAAAACTTTAATCACCATCAATCACGGATTGTCTGTCAGTCTACGTATACACAGTCGTTTTCCCGCCGTTCTGATCATAATCATGGACAGAACGAATGGTGAACTGAACGCGTAGCTTCCGTCTAATACTATGAACGATCAATTGGAATGTACCTGTAATCGTGCGTTTCTGGTAGTTGTCTAACAGACACGGGTAATTCTGATGGTCCATGTGCTTTGAGTAATTCTTGTAGCCGCACCAGACCATCACTATTTTCGTACACGATCGTGAACGATTTCCAGCCCCATGCCCTTACAAGGTCTACGTACGCCTAAAAAAGGAAACAATATGAAGTGTTCATTCATCAGATTGAAATTATAATGTGAAAGTTACTTTGTGTCTTGGTCTGCTTTTCGTTCGCACATTGGCTGTTGTCTTCAAGATCGTTTACGTTCATTCTTTTGCTAACGTGTCTATTCTCGTGAAACTTTCCTCGGTACACGCATTGACGAAAGAAGTTCATTCTTTCGTCCGCATACGATTTGACCAACACGGCCACAGAAAAAAAAAATTGTTTAAATTAGAACGGCTGTCAAGGCATTTTTGTAAAATTTTTTTTGTAGCCAGTTGCACCCATATAAAATGCATATAAACGAAACGTCAGTTATTTGAAATCAGTTAGCAGCTGTAATGCGGACAAAGAATTTTGAGACGTAACCCAAAAAGGTAAGGTCCAAGTTCTTTGGATGCGGAGTTCGATGCGTTGACATAAATGAGAATGTTCAAGCAAGATTCTGTCATAATGCCTGGCGACAGATTTTCCTTCTCATTTCCGTTCTATTTACTTCTCTTTTCTGTGAACACGGCCAATATGTGGATTTATACGAGGTCACAATTTAATAATAGCACCGATTTTCATGTTGCGATCATGAAAATCATGAAGACGTACATAACTTTTTTGTCGGAAAATTGTAGGCAAACTAGAAAATAGCCGGCAAATCACATGGTCAATATTGGGTATATTTTATGCGTGTTCACAGATGTTACCAGGTCCATTCAAGCAACAATGGATCCCCTAATTGCGGATGTCCCGTCTTCCGTTTGGGTTCACAATTTCATATATCCCCGAACAAAGGTTATGCATTTAATAGAAGGTTCTTACATATCTCTTGCGACCGCAAGGGAAAATATTCCTTTGATAAAAATATTAGGATAACCTTTTTGCAAACAGGTGACTAGCATATGATGGGAAAGAGACAAAAAGAACTTATTTATGTACGTACCGTTTTGGGGTTAAACATAACAATGAAAAGGGTGCTTACTCGGCTTAACGCAGCAGGGTGAGGGTAAAGGTTTACCAAGCAGGATTCCCTTCGGGTTCTGTAGTCCCATCTGGTTTCCAGATGTGGCAGTTCCATCGTGTCGCATATGGATTGGACGTGAGCAGCGGCTGGAGCTGATTGTGGCCCAAATATTGCGGCGACACCACTTCGGAGAAGGTGACAAACTGTATTAAACAAAAGTTTTACTGTTGACGCAAGCATAAAAGGCGTTTAATGATGAGCGTGAAGAATTTGGGCCGAAGCTAATCATCATCATTTCAGCCGTAGGACGTCCACTGCTGGACATAGGCCTCCCCATCGATCTCCAAAAGGGCCGATTAGAAGCGGCCTGCATCCAGCGTTTCCCTGCGGTCTCCAACCACGAGATGGACAAACGACCTAAAAGAGTCCGCAGGGAAACACTGGCTGAAGCTAATGCGAGTTTGTAAATAACCAATTACTGCTGAGGATTAATGTATACGGTAATGGGCTCTAATTATGGTCAGTTTTTTTGAAGGCAATTAATGAAAATCAGTCTCGTAGCCTATCAACCGTGTCATTCGACCCGCGGTAGCGCTTATTTTGTCAATGCCATTCACGGTCACCTATACGAACACTGACCAAAACGTTCGTTTATGATTGTAATAAGCGAGCTACGCTACAAGCGCTGCCACGCTTAATATGATTGTCTGTTATTCAAACATGCAAAATTACTTGGTACTAAGTAAAATATATAATAAGTAAGCAAGAATAAGTACTTTCGTTAGTACAATTTACATGTAAATGATCCCTCGGGAACTCAATTTGCATCAAAGTCGTTCATACTCATATTCATTAAAAATAATGGATGCTTAGGTTGACACGAGACTCATTCATCACCTCAACACCATGTTAATTATTATTGTTTTCATTATTACACAATAATTATTAATTTAAGTATGATAATATTGTAGCAATTATATGAATATTAAATTGGCAATACATATTTACATTACAAAGTTTGCAATAAATTATGTTCAATCAACTTCTTTAGGTAACTCCTATCCACACCATACCCTATAAAAATTATGAAAAAATTCGTTAATAAATTTTGTTTAAAAACACATATCAGCGAAGTTGTTTCTATTAATCCACATTATGGGAGAAGACTTGGGGAATAGATCCCAGATAACTACTTTCCTATAATTCATTAAAAAGTTCTCTTTGATAACTACTATACTAGGAATAGATGGGACAGACCAAAATAAGAAACTGATGAACATGACTTATAAACTTGTTTTCTAACTTCAAATGGTGTATCTGCGTTTCATGCTAAGATCTACGAAATTAGGTGGTTGGTGAGAACGTAGGTTTCATTTTCGTTGATGATACGCCACTAAATTAGCGCGTTTCCTTACAAGATGACACGACCACACTGTACGACACGATAAAATTCGGTAACGACACCTAGCACCACTCAATTCTATAAACCGTTTTTTCATTCAACGGCATCGCACATATATACGTTTGCTGGCGACTTTTCGGCTATGTCATCGGCCACCGGTGGTTGGTGCCACTAAATAGTGACGATTTTTACTGTGCCGATATTGCAGCTGTAAAAACAAGTATGACTTCTGGCAACGCACGCACGATCACGATACGACACTTCTTGCTGCCGTGCGTGAAAACTACAAGCCACAAACGCCGTGCAGTTGCGAATTCGGTCCTCGTGGAAAAACGTACGACGTCAGGTCATTAGCAGTGTCGTTTGTCGCGTATCGTGGCCGCAAATCGTGTCGAGTAGTGTCTCGTAAGAAAATGCGCTAAAGGTTTCCTTACTGTTTACAGAGTCGTACCTTCTTATTTGTAGTCACGTAATCGTCATTATAAGTTTAGTGTATCCTTACTCCTGTTTGGTGCCATGGGCAGAATACTTTACTTGAAGTAGTAAAGCCTTACTTACATGAAAATTATCAGTTACCTCGTTTGGAAGCGTGAAAGCTATCCTGCGGCGATATAGTCTCCACTTGAGCCAAGAGTTTAGCCCGCGGCAGCACTGCCCTGTCCGCGTTTACTCGTTCCACGGCATACCTGAACGCCACTTCTTGCTTATCATCTTCTGGATGGAAGAGACCACCTGTTTCGACAAGCGAACCTATGTTTTGTAATTTTGTATGTAGATAGTTTGGCTATGATCCACGCCAATGACTTCGGACGACTCCTCGTATAGGGTGAAAACGAGGTTATATCGTCATTGGAAAAGGACTAATTGCTTACCTACTTATTATGACACTTATATAAAATTCATCTACCAATGGTACACCAGTATCAAACACTTGGACTTAAGCGAACTAATTAGCGTTTAGTATACTACTCCGAACACCTCAGCTAGACATCTAGTATTCTGTAATATCTATAGGTTCAGTATCTAATAATGATTCCCACAATATCTTCAGAGGTTCATATCTAGCTAGATTTATTAAAATACATCTAAATGTAGTTGATTCTGTTGCTCGTTTCTTTGCAGTTGAAAGATGTGAAAAATCTTTCCTGTGAAGGTTTTCCCGCCGACACTTTAAACATGGTTCAAACAACCAATCTACCAATCTACGGGTTGGCAAAGCATTGAAAACACCATTAGTGTTGCAGATGTGCATAAGCGGTGGATACCACTTCCCACAAGGCGGACCATTCCGCTCTTTACATAGAAAAATATTTGTTATCATCCCAATTACTCGCAAAATATATACCATTAAACCTACTTACTTACTATCGATTGTAATCACTAAAAGAAAACAATAACAAAAAGATACCTACGATTTCGAGTAAACCTCTCTAATCTTGAAGAAGCAATTGTTTTTCGAAATACTTTTTCATTATAAACTGGAAGCCCAATTACGCAGGTAAGTAGGATTAATAATTTCACAGAAGTTACAAAAACATGAAAGAAAAAGAAGAGATGGTATTATGTTTACCTATTCGAATAGTGTCTGGTAGCGCGGAAAGATGGCCAAAAAATAATATGAGGAAAATCGCCTTCGCCCCTCTCATTCTGTAACAAAGAAAATGAACAAATCATTGTAAGGTTTGGAGTTAATTAGAGTCCTTTTCAAATAGCATGAAACTTGACAGGTGGTTTGACAGTACGATAGAATGTAAGGTGATTCGTAAATATTGAATGTGACGTCACAGAACTAAATTAAAGATTTAAATATTTCGGCATAAACAAAAAAAGGTAGGTCCAATTTATTTGCATAATAGCTAAGCACTAATATGAAAACAAGCGGTGAAAACTAGTCTGTTAGAGGTGTTTGTCAAGTGCCATGCTATTTGAAAAGGACTATAGTAAAAACTATGAATAGGTCTTGAACGATCTTGCTACCCCCAGATTGTTTTATTTAGCCATCAGCGGTGTTTTCACAAATAGTATGTAGCTACCACGCATGTTGGTAAGATATCTTCTTTGATCTAAGTCTGTAACCTTTTTAGACACAAATTTTGTACTATAATCGTCCTTATGAAATGAAAACTCGTCAAGTCATAGTTTACCATTTTGGATACGAGGGTTTAAATGAATGCAATTAAGTATAGAAATTGTTGCTTAGTTTCAGTACTTTCAGTATTAAATATTGGTGGTTATATCTAAAATAAAGAGTTTTATTACAGAAGATTTTAAGAAAAAACACCTGTATATACAATGTACAATTGGTTCTTCCTTTTTTCTTCGATCTTGATAATTTTTTCGTGCTTTCGAGATTGGTTGCATTGTAAAATTGATCATAATGATGTGCAGACCCCTTTCGTCTTAGTACATCCTTTCCGCGTAACCCTGTATAATCTGTTGCTATGGTCACAATTCGCCAAATGTCGACTAGTTTTCACCATTTAAGCACTACGTCTCTTATGAACAACGGTCGAACGTCTCGCCTGTCAAAAAAATTATACCTCTATGGAAATATTACTTGGGTGATTCAGTCAAAGATTCACATGGCGACACAAAAATTAACGCATTACAGCTATGAAAATAACTCTAAACTCTTATTATTTTAGAGAATAAGTGGTGGGTGATCAAAGGTTTGGTCGTTTCCGGTGTTATCTCATGTTTTCAGGACATTAAGCACACTCGTAATGGACGTAATCGTCGGTTGTGCATTTCTATTGCTTTGATAAAAAAAAGTTATATTGTTATGACTAGGTAAAACTTTAGGGGACAACTTTTTTGAATGTGAGATCTTGCAACAAACTACGAAATAAAATAATTAAATTTACAAAAAAGACTTCAGAATTAGTAAGCGATCGAATAAAATTATTCGTACTATTTGAGTTGGTTAATCCAAAGAAGAAAAAAGAAGAAAGAAAGTTGGTTTCGCCAAAGAAACAGAGTCACCGACATAGCTGTTAAAATTTGCAAGTTGAAGTGGCAATGGGCAGGCCACATCGCTCGAAGAACCGATAACCGATGGGGAAGAAAGGTTCTGGAGTGGAGACCACGAACCGGAAGACGCAGCGTAGGGAGGCCTCCCACTAGATGGACCGACGACATTGTGAGAGTCGCGGGCATCCAGTGGATGTAAAAGGCAGGCTGTCGTTCAGTGTGGAGGTTAAAGGGGGAGGCCTATGTTCAGCAGTGGACGTCTTCTTGCTGATGATGATGAGTTGGTTAATAAAAACCGACCAAGTGCGTGCGGGCTCTCGCACTGAGGGTTCCGTACCACCACAAAATACCATTATTATCAATTTAAAAAAACCGACTTAAATATATGCAATTTCGATTCCGTGAAAGACACAAAAAGGTCATCCAAGTAGGTAACAGAATTTTCCAGTTATAACTTGGTAATTGGAAATAAATCTGTCACCGACTCGCACTTGGACATTATTTATTTGTTTTTATAATTTAGAGTGAGTACTATAATCGTACCAAGTTTCAGGCTTGTAGAGTCATGTGGGGCAAGTATGCGCACTTAAGCTTTAGGACGTCATAAAATGTTAAATCTCAAGTTAAATGAAACATAATAATATTAATTAGTTAACGTGTTTATTAATCAACAATTTAAACATAGAAACAATATTTGTCAATGGCACAAATTCTTTAGAATTAAGCTAATAAAACAAAGTCGAAATGCGTACACATACCCCAATATAGGGGTAACTGTGCGCAGCAGAACGGGTAAATGAACGCAACATAAAAATGATGAGATTTTGAGCTATTAATTACAGTCAGACTAAAAAAAAATATACTTATTTATTTTTACTCTAGATATTTTTCTAGCTGATCAACTGTGAATTTGTTTATATCTGGAGCCTTTCTTTGATAATGTCGGGGCATTTTCGATGTATTTTATGATGTATTTTCGATGTGTTTTTGTATGTAGATTCTGGAACAAAATATTTCACTGTAAACAAAGCTATGACAAAGCGGGGCGATGCGGGGTAAGTGTGTGCATGCGCACACTTACTCGATGTCACATGGGGCACTGCGGAGGGCTATACCGTTCCTTAGTTATAAACCGTTTTCCAGATACTTAGCATGCGCACACTTACTCCCTGCGTACACTTGCCCCACATGACTACGTATTACCGTTTTTATACTAGAGCAAAAACAAAAATATGTTTGTTGTATGGGGGGTAAAACGAAAGGGGTTTCGTTTTAATTTTTTGACTGTTTTATCATTTCTTATTTAAGTGGTCTAATCACTAAACGCGGTCTCATTCAGACAACCTTTAGAATAGGTATGTACTTTTATCTCAGTTTGTCCTCTAAACAGTACACTTAGTAGGTAATATTTGGCCATTATTTATTTTTATCCCCGCCCCATCTCCCCCGTTATTCATGATAGTCGGAAACCGTCTATAAAGTTTTTTTGAAGGCGGTACGTTTTCAATACAAAAATCAATATTAGAATAGCAATCTACCTAAGTTTCATAAGTAATTTATATTTTTAGGAAAAATTTATATTCGAAAGTATTTTTACAAGCTTTTATTTAACTTGCAATGTATGTATATAAACTATGTTTGTTCAGGTGGAATCTTGCAACTCAATTTTGAAGCAGATATCTTCAACCGATTGAGCTGAAATTTTGTATAGACGTTTAATTTGAATAACAATGTTATTTGATAAACCTAAAACCTTGTTTATAATAGTAGTTTATGCACTAAGGGAATAAAGCAGTGTCTTACGTCGCGGGCGGCATATTGAACCCTGTTAAATACAGATAAATAGAGTCCTGAGTGAAGCAAGGGGTTCAAGCTGCCTAAGACGAAGACAGGCTTTATTCCAAACGAGTATACTCTACTTTTTACATCTTCTGCGAGACAATAAAAAGCCAGGTTTCACTGAAAATTACAGCACCAAATTCCGTATTTTGTTTCACATTCTTTGTAAACACACCATTATTTTTTTTGAGTTCTGCTTGTGGTGGCCAGTTCGATTTTCAAACAAACCTCTTTACAATGCCATATGGACTTTTCCACGAGTTTCCACATGAATTTGATGTTCTAAATTTAAATCACTTTATTCCCTAGGGAGTTTCATACAACGTTATATCCCTTAAGAAATAATGCTTTACTTTACGTTGAGGTTGCATGATATGTAATTGGACATTGTCGAGCAGGTGGTGGTGGCAGGGGGAGGCCTATGTAGGGGGAGGCCTATGTTCAGCAGTGGACGTCTTCTGGCTGATGATGATGATGATGATGAGCAGGTGGTGTGAAAAATTGATTTATATCGAAGGCATTAATTACTCACGTCGCTCAGGATTCATCCATGGCCCTCGCTTTAAATCCGTCCTTTTATTTTTTGCATGGGTATAGTTCAAGAGCCAGAGAGTGACATAGGCTACTTTTCATCATCATCATCACAATCACCATTTTTCATCGGGTATTATATACTTATTTAAGTTTTTTTTTTCAAGTGCCTTTATTAACTAAACCAAAACTAAACAAAATACAAGCTAAAACTAAAACTACAAATACCGTTAGACTGCCCATAGACCGTAGACTTATTTAAGTGTACGCCAAAGATAAATGAATTAAATTGAAAAAGACACAGTCTCACAACTAAATGACGCCCAGGCGTGAATCGTTCCCTACTTAGAATTTATCTCTCATTTACTCGATGACTATACTTTGAGTCAACCGGAGCGTAATCATGATGGATGCCTACAGTCTTTATTAAGGGCCCTGTAAACGATCAAACTTTGACAAAGAGGGGTCGGTTCAATGGTGTTTGCATCAGCGATGTGTACATATTTTAAATAGATTATGATGTTTCTTTTATTCAGCGTTTGGCGTTTTATTTTATTTTTGAAGTTAAAACTTCTTTAGGAACGTTGCGCACTTTTTGGGATGGGGAAAAATCACTGATTTCGTGTCACGCTTAGATAAAGCCAAGATAAAAGGTTTTCACTAATTCAGTGTCCGTCCACATTATACACACTTTGTGTATAATGTGGATTTTATCAAGAATGGTTTAGCTGTTTAGTCATGATAACCAAAAAGTCCGAGTTATTTTCTTATTAAAACGGTAAGATTATAAATGTGTAAGTTTGTGAGTGTGTTTGTTTATCCTCAACTGATTTAGGTGAAAATGTATAATGGATTACACATAAGCTACTTTTTATCCCGAAAACAACGATTTCTGTAGGATAGCGGGTGAAGGCCATAAGGCACCGCTAATCTATGTAATAATTCAGTGTGGTTATTGAATCTAGTAAAGTTTAGTGTATAATTCACTACAGTATCCATAAAAATATGATAGTTTAGTGTTTTAGCGCACTGTCCATAATTAGTTCAAATCCACTGTAGTCTAAATGTGATTTCTTGAGCCTATTTCAAATAATAAAGTACTTATTATAAGAAACTTTGAACACATAATCATAACCTCTTAAAACAATAACCGAGTTCCAACATCTATTTTCTAAACAATGCTAATCAAGTCATTCAAAATTTATAATTACCTTACAAACTTGTAACAAAAACAAACAAGTACCTCAACATGAAAGTTAGGTCGTTTGCCAAGGTCTTAAGACTTTATCATCTGCCTAGGCCATAAAAGGAGCGGTTAAACTGCTTCTTGTATAAATGTTGGCAGTTACGTTCCTAAAGAGACTCCCAGAATGTGAATACTCCACTTTACTTGAAAGGAATGTCTTTTATTCCAGATACTGGGACGCTACGAAGGTGAAATATCGGCTATGCTTAGTATGGCTTCGTTTTACCTTTGATATTTTTAGGGTTCCGTACAACAAAAGAAAAACAAAAACGGATCCCTTTTAGGATCGCTTTGTTGACCGTCTGTCTGTCTGCTTGTCCGTGTATCAAGACACATTTCCTCAGGAACGCGTACAGGTGTCAATATAAAATTAATATCAAATACTAAAAAGGTCCTAGGTAAGTCAACGCAATCAAAATACACGGCCATTTATATCACATATTTTATGTATATAACATTTTATTACACGTGCAATTCAACAAATATGCAATTCAAAATTTTTAATTTGTAATTGAAAGACCGACAGTGATGTAGACCAATAGTGGAAAATTTATTTCACTGCAATGTTAAGTTTGTCCTTCAATATTTCAACTTTTTTAATCGACTGCTGTAGGGTAATATATTTTTGGTATGGTTTAGGTTTTTGAACGTAAGATTATAGCTGTGTGATGTAGCCTTGGTATAATCCAGTAGTACGCAGTAATTAAGTACTTAGCTTGATATATTAAGTAAAGTAAAAATTTTTGAAAAAAAATGGCGAATAATTATGCCTTTGACCACCAACTAGCCTGTTGGTAAGCGACAATGTGGTCAAAGATGAAGTTAGCGCAGATTTAGCAGATACCTATACACTCTGGCCTTGAAAAGGCCCAGATTACATCTCCCAGGAAACAAGGAAGCCGGCTTGTTCCAATCCTTGGCCGTGCGGATTAGAAACGTAGAATCAAAACTTTTAGTACGTACCCAAGGAAAATCCACAATGTATATGGGTGGTTGAGCCGACGTCCTTCTTGTTATATATAGTAGAAAGGGAATGGTAGGATAAGGTCATGTAGCTCCGATGCACATTCTCCGAAATGAATATTGTAGAAAATTTACAGACTCGCTACTTTACGGCGGTGTTCCAGATTGAGAAGTTTCTTAGCCACTAACTTATCATCGCCTATAAGTCGAGCAGTATGCTGGTCTACCTAATCAAAAGCTTCGAATTGATGTTTGGCTGAACTCTCCCAAATATGACAGCAGTAGGTATTCACACACGATCGGACTTAAGCTATCATTAAATATTATCATTCAGCTTTGAAGGTGTCTGAGTAAAAAAATGTGGACCGAGGATAGTGGTAGTACGGAGGTGCGTAACAACCTTCATGGTAATCTCAAACAAACTTAGTTAAACATGTACTGCAAGAAATTTAATCATTGCAAGTAAATAATTTAATCCTTGGAAACTGGGTCAAACGTAATTATCTAACCCCGATAACTTTGTTGTTAATTATTGTGAAGAGGGTGTCTTATGGTGCAATCAATATCCTCTCGTTATACGTTCATTATCATCATCATCGTTTCAGCCATAGATCTGACCATGGATACCTAACGGTACTTCCACTGCTAGGCATAGACCTCCCCCATCGAATATAAACGTTGAATACTTGCTATGAAGTAAGTACATAGAGTTCATATAGTCCTCAGTCCATGCATTTATTTGATATGACAGCTGTAATAACATTGTAATACGCTAAATATAATTAAATAAAAACTATTAAATATTTCATGGAAGTATATCGGGAACCTGCTATTGTGTTACGTTCAAAAATCTAACGAAACTGATCAGAATTCATGCTCTTCGTTTAGATTTTTACAATTTTATTGCAGCTGTCATAGCAAATAAATACTTGAACTGGGTATAGTAGTATAAATATATGATACGAATAAATAAATGTTTTCTTTCTTTCTTTCTTTATAAGAATACAATGAAATACTTAAAAATATACGTAACTGTTGGCTCTTCTATAGTAGAATTAAGAGAATGTTTACATACCTGTACATAAATATTGTATTACATTCATCAACAGAAGCTTTCACGACACATTGTGTTAATTAAATATCCATTACAATAGCACACGCACCGTCCACTAACAAATCACAAGCATTCATTGTTTTAAACGTTCGGTCTCTAAGCTATTAGCAAGTTGTAACGACCGGTCGCGGCAGTGAATTTTCTTTTTAATTTCCCGGGCACGGTGTCGATTTTGGCACGTGATTCGGCTTGATTTCGTTTGATTAATCGAGTAAGTATCGATTTGCAATCGAGAGGGTATCGAGTGGAAGTAGGCCGGTAGGGCACGGCCGGTCGCGCGGATGTCGTCGACAAGCTGACGTTGCTGCCAGGAGCGCAGAAGCCCTATGGCGCCTGCGCGCCGACTCCCTGGGGTTGATCTACCAGCCACTGAGATGAATTTGTGTAAGTGGTAGAACATCCAACGACGAAGGCATTTTATTTTTATGATGATTTTTTCTTATTATAAGACTAATGTGCTAACTAAATATTTTAAAATAGAGACACATTTTTAGAGAGTAGGCTAGAACATCACCATCTTGTAATTTTATTATGCTAAAGTCATGTTTTTAGGATTCCGGCAGTCCTACAAGGAACCCTTATAAATTCATTATCTCCATCCGCCTATCTGTCTGTCTGTCCGTCTGTCCGTCTGTCCGTCTGTACATCTGCCGTCTGTCCGTCTGTTCGTCTGTCCGTCCGTCCGTCTGTCCTTTTTATAGTAACTGTTTTTATAGTAATTAAGGTAAGTGCATGAAACTCTTTACAATTACTGTTTTAGTATAGATCTCAATTTTAAAAGTATAAAACATGTTTTTGAATTTTTGGGGTGGCTTTGGTAGGTAAAAGCGATTGATTTTTTATTGCCCCCTTCTTGTGTGGGGTATCGTTGAATATTTTAAATGATTTATTTTTTATTATATTATTATATTTTTATTATATATTAATATTATGTTTTAAATGAAGGTATAAGGTTTCGTACATCACTTTTTGATCAAGTGTATAATTATTTAGTGAAATATGGCCCGCCAATGAGGCAAAAAGTTGCCCCCCCCCCCCTGCATTTCTAAACTATTAGATTATTTAGATAGGTACTTGTCATGACCAGGGGCCTTACGGACAACTGCTATTGCGGCACCTAATCCGCTCAGTTAGAAAATCACGCGACCGCAAATATCTGGGTCCGTATCTGGGCGCGATAAGGTTCACGTTCTTGTGATTTTCCAACTGAGCGGATTAGGTGCCGCAATAGCAGTTGTCCGTAAAGCCCCTGGCCTTTATAATTGTGTTTTTTTTAAGTAGATAGGCTAGCGCTTGGCCGCCATCTCGCCTGATGTTACGCGACGATGCGGTCTACGATGGAGCACGCTTGCCTAGAAGGAACCGATTGTGTTTCTATGTATTTTTGCTAATTGTATTTGCATGAACTACTTAGCATATTTGTTAGCTCATGTGTTAATCTAGGACATAAGCTACCTGTAGGTATTCTAAATTTTATCCAAATCCGTCCAGCCATTTCAGCGTGAAGGAGTAACAAACATACACACACATACACTTTCGCATTTATAATAGTAGCGTAATCTACAAATTATTCTCCAAAATGCGGAATATCATGGACAAAACCCGGCTAGGTATGCTCGAGCCTATAAAAAAACGGACGCGAGTAAACCATCTACGTGTCTGGCGGCTTCAGGCTTCACCGCCCGCCGCCTCTCACGCACCCCGGCGTCCGTTGAACTCTCGAGGATTCGCATCACCGACGCAAATTGTCTTTTCATTATTCACATCGAGATTATTTTGCCCTTTGACACCGCACAATGGGACAGTCCAATAGGAATAGGCTGCCCGAACTGGTTACCAAACACGAGTCCAGAAATCTGATGTCCAAATGACGTGGCTGTAGCTCTTCAAACCATCGAGTTGTGGGTTAATTTTTTTCACCAATTTAGGCGTCTTTAGGTCAGCGTGCTCCATTGTAGACGCATCATCGCCATTAGGCAAAATGACGGTCAAGTGCAGTCTATTTATCAACAAGACAGGCAAACAGCTCCCCCGTTGGAAATCAGTTTCATTGCCTATCGGATTTCTGTAAAACAGTGGGTTTATAACGACGACCTAGACCAACCTATGTTGTTACTTGATAAATTCGACTGCACTTGCCTACTGTTTAAACTAAAGGGCTAATTAAAAATGAACACACATAATAATAATGAATAGGAAAAAAAAAACGACACTACTTTTTTGAGGTTTTATTGTACGCTAGCTGCGCTCCACAATTTCACCCGCCCGGATTACTCCTTATAAGATTAACTATTTGTTAGTGAAAGTCTCGTAAAAATCGGTCAAGACGTTTCGGAGTCCATAGAGGTAGATATACACACTTCGATTTTTATATATGTATATAGATCATGAATATCGGATAATTTTTTGTTTGTTCTTGCTACCGAATAGTACTAGTAGTATAAATAATAAAAAGGTTAGCGCGTCATAATTGTGTAAAAAGTTAAGCGGAGGTTTTTACCAAATCTATTAGAAAATAATTTATATACCTGAAATCAGGTTGTTTTATTATTTGGAAACAAAAACAATGGAACGAGGATAGTGAGGCAAATAGATAGCACTCCTTGGAATTGCCAATAAAATTATAAGCGCTGGTTTGGTATATTATTGGATTGCTTCTAAAATGTTTTGAAAACAAATAAAAGAGTTGAAATTTCCTATAAGTAAATCAAAGGAACACTTTTTTTTTAAATTATAAATAGGTTTGCGCTTGGCCGCCAACTCGCCTGATGTTAAGCGATGATGCGGCCTACGATGGAGCACGCTTGCCTAGAAGAAACCTATTCACTCTCGACTTGAAGATACCCATATTGTAACTATCGGGGAACACCCACTCAGGCAGCGAATTCCACAGACTAGCAGTTCGCATAATAAATGCACTTTAAAGCAATATTAGTACGATTCAGTTAAAGTGTGTACTTTTATGATTATGCTTATTTGTATTTCCATTTTAGTTATTTCACATTTGTTTACTAGAGTTCTTAATTCCAAAGCAAAGGTAAATAGCATTCCCTGTAGACTCGACGAAGTTGCTAGAACAGTGAACGGAACTGAAATTCCTATCTCGTATGTTCCAAAACGGAAGAAGCAAAAGTATGCTTTCAGACGAACTTCTGAATGGTACCTCGAGGGCACTAAACTTGTGCTACTAGAGAACCCACCAATCCTACTTTGGCAGTTATCCAAGGGATAAAAGTCAAGCTAACCGTAGCAAATGAACATGACAAACCGTTCTATCAATTTTCCTCACACATTGGCAAAAAACGGAAACGGATATAAGCCTATGATTTTGAAACAATCGAAAATCAATGGCTTGTACAGAACAAATATAACGAACGAACGAAAGAACGAACGTAAGTAGTCTTATTTACTATAGAAAAAATAGAGATGAGTGCAGCCTAAGCAGATGAATGCGGCCTAGACAGATGATTGTGGCCTAGTCAGATGAATGCAGTCTAAGAGATGAGTGCGGCCTAGTCTGATAAGTGCAGCCTAGGAGATGAGTGTGGCCTAGGCAATTGAGTGCGGCCTTGATATTTCTTCTCTACATCTCTTCTCTATCTTCTCTATCTCTATCTCTACATAGTATAAATTGAAGTCGCTTTCCGCATCTGTCTGTCTGTCTGTATGTCTGTATGGCCGCTAACTCCTCCTAAACCGTGCAACGGATTTTAATGCGGTTTTCACCATCAGTTAGATACATTTTCAAGGAAGGTTTATATATATAACTAGCGACCCGCCCCGGCTTCGCACGTAAATTACACCCGTGCGAAGCCGGGCGGGCGGGTCGCTAGTTATGTATAATATCAATGTCAATATGAAGAAGAAGAGAGGGACGATATCATAAGACTATGGGTATCTAAGTACAATAATGTCTAGAACTTGTTCAGTACCTTAAAAATACTGAGTTGGGATTGAAATTTGAATGCATTTTTTTTTTGTCTTGTATTTGTGTGTGCTTTTTATGGTGGACATTATGTTAATTATGTACGAGTACAACAATGAAAAATACTCTTGGAAACTTAAAAGCCTATTGATATTGTAGAAGGCTTTTACAAGCATTTACAAAAATAAAATGGGTAAAAAAAACTGAAACGTGCAAATTATAAGCTTTGTAATTTAGGTACTTATTAACAACATAAACACAAAAAAACATAAAAAAGGTACTCGTATTAATCCAGTTTTAAGCTGAAACTGCAAATTGTAACATGAGGTAATTCTCGTGGTTTCTGGTGATGATCTTAGTTTCAGCCCTCGTTTTATAAGTAGAAGCTTTTAGATGCTTTAAATAATTCTGGCAAATACGGTCGCTATTAGCAGTTAGCTAAATATTTAATCAGAATACGCTCTGGTTGGGTGGGTACGATTGCAAGTGTAAACGTTGCTATTGTTTGACATGGTATTTTTATGTCCGATTAAATAGAATAGCACCTTCTGACCATTTAAAAACGGGACTGTAAAGAAAAGTTAACGAAATTATACGCTATGGATTCTTAGCTGACCGGGATGGTTAAAACCACCAACTTATAAATCCACAAAATATGCACAATCACACAATTAAATTTAGACACGCTAGCTCTTCCAGCGATAACATTATATAAATTTCTTGTTTTATATAACTAAATCACGTAGGCACGCGCATATTTCATTTTTAACCCGATGAGACTGGGCCGCCAAAATACAGGCTTTGCCTAGTTTGGGGCCCATTGCTACCGCACAGAATATATTTTTTAGTAATGTATTTTATTAACCTTTTTTTATTTGTCTATATAATACTGTGTAATTTTATACTTCAGTTTGTATTCTGTGTTTATGTTCTGTGTATTGTTTTGTTAATGTCCCTGTAACTTATGCCATAGAGAAATATACTATACTAGAGCTTATGCTTAGAAAATAAACATCATTATTATTATTACCAGCACCGTAAGGGCCGGTTGAGTCAAGGTCGAGCGACAAGAAAGTAGTGGACGAGACTAGAATGGTACTGGAATAGGCCTGGATCACTAGATTTTTTCGTAACTTTATTCTAAACTCTTCAGAAAACATTTGAATACTGTAATTACTGTTTTGTGGTTTATTGAAGTCGGTTTTTTAAAACATAATTCTTTTAGAATTTGTAGTGAAACAACATTACGACCTTTGACGATGTAAAAGTCAAAAAGATTAGGACCTATTTACACATCCATGCATGAGTACTTCCTTGTTTTGATTTGAACAAAGCGCCTGAACAAAACTATTGTAGTTACAGTTTGTAGCGAAATTGGTAGGCGATCGAACAAAATTATCCATATTATTCGAGCTGGTTTAAAAACTACTGAGCCAACATTTATGCAATTTTCGTGGGACCATTTCGAGAGTTTCTTCTACATGATAAAAAAGAAGCACGAAAATTGGTTTACAAATGCCGGCGTAATCGACGTACATATCATCATCATCATCGGACATCCACTGCTGGACATAGGCCTCCCCATCGATCTCCAAAAGGGCCGGTTGGAAGCGGCCTGCATCCAGCGTTTCCCTGCGGTCTCTTTTAGATCGTCCGTCCATATTGTGGGTGAACGTCCTACACTACGCTTACCGGTCCGTGGTCTCCATTCCAGAACCTTTCGGCCCCATCGGCCATCTGTTCTGCGTGATTTGTGCCCTGCTCAGTGCCACTTCAACTTGCGAATCCGGTGGCCTATGTCGGTAACTTTCGCTCGTCTACCGATCTCTTTATTTCTGATTCGATCTCGTAGAGAAACCCCGAGCATAGCCCTCTCCATAGCTCGTTGTGCGACTTTGAGCTTGTTTATGAGGCCCATAGTGAGAGACCACGTTTCAGTGGCGTAAATATATAAACAATAATATTAAAAAAATTGTGCGTGGAGTCCCTCCGCGCGGAAGAAGTGAAACTCTCGCTATGTCTCTTTCTATTCCCCCTCCATGGTAGCGTTTAACGTTTAACGCAACCTTGTTGGAAGTCGCATGTTCTGCCATCTATGCAAATATTAGTGAACAAATAAACTATGATAAGGATGATGTACAAGTTTCAAAATTTCCTCATAGATGGCATCTAAAACTCTAGCGTTAAACGTTTAACACAACCATGTTGGAAGTCGCATAAGAAGTTTCACTTCAAAAACGGGCGGAATTGAGAACCTTCCTTCTTTTTTGAAGGCGGTTAAAAAGATAATCATACCTCAAGCCAAGTTATTTAAATTTTGAACAAGCAAACTTTTGCCATAAATTGTAATGTATGGACCCGCAGGACAGCGAGACATACCGAAATAAGATTCTGAGAAATGTATACACGTGATATTAAAAATAGCCACGGCGCACGTGCTTTGAATAAAATTTTAGCTCTACAAATGCTGCCAGATGAAGTATTCTCCCGAAAGTAATAGTATTTTTGACGAAATTACCGGCATACTCATATCAAACGAGTCACAGTGCATAAATTCGTGTAAAGACAAAAATACTTCTGTTGTATACCTACCCCCTTAATTTTTACTTTTTGTTTATTATTATTATTTTTTTAATCCATCGTAACATTACAATGTTCTGTATGTCATGAAAATGTCAACATGCTATCTCTTTCAAAAGATCCAATAATAGACAGCGTAAGCTTAGTAATAGCGTTATATTAGGGCACTGAACCCTAAAAATAAATGATACTCAAAATAAATCCCCGTTTATGCATCACACTTGTAGGGTTGCAACAAAATCTATGAACAAGGCAATCAGCGTAATTTTCACACATGTTTGACGCGGCATAATTGGAAAGTATTAATTTTTGTTAGCTTATTAATTTCATATAGTTAAGAATATGCCATTCGTTTTGTATACGAATAAAAACATCATAAATAAAATTTTAGTTAAGGAGTATCCTTAATTATGTGACTAGATTCACAGTAGTATAATAGAATAAAAAAAAAGTAAACTCTCAAGTTTCGCTGAGTCAAAAATGTGTGAAAATTAGTCGCTGACCTTACACCACTTGAAAACAGTTTTTGTGTTCCCAAAATATAATAGCCACTATCTATTTTTATGTGGTCAAACGCAAGCCTTTAATACAATAAAAAACCTACAAATAATTTTTTTATGAGAATTTTCGATATTCATCTGGCAACACTATACAACCATTTTCAAAGCCCACGGGAGCATGGAGTTTCGCAGAGGTATTTGTGGTAAATCGTGATCCTCTTATAACCTTGTATACCTACATAATTATCTATTTATGTATAAACTATCCGTAAAGATCAAAGATCTAATAAGTTGCTAAGTCAGCAGTATTTACCTGAGGCAAAATGAGTTTTTCTAAGGGTGGTCAGATTACTCGTAAGTATAATCATTCTATTAGAAAAATACCTACTTCTTACACTGAAATTCGCTATAAATAGCGTTTCTATGTTTACTAATCTATTTTCGGTTTCAAAAACTTGGGAAAGCGGATAAGTGTGGGCCAAATTGTTTGATCAGGAATTATTATGTGGATTAGTTTGTTCTCGAACTTAGTTTGGTAGGAAAAGACGCAAAACAATTTTCTTTCTTAAAAACAATTGAACGCCCGACAGGTATATTTTGCAAATTACATTTTGCAAACGGTACACTTGAAATGAAAACAAATAATGTACCAAACCTCATTTACATTGTGCGTCTTAAATACCTATTCTATAAATAAGTCTTTAACAATGAAAAAGAGGGGGACGATCAACTTATACCGTTTGTTTTGGAAACTAATAGTTCTTATATTTATCTATGCTATTACTAATATGAATTTATCAACTGATCCCGCAGGATCAGTATAAGGCAAGACTAAGAGCATATATAACATAAAACTAATGATATAAAACTAATCTACTAGAGTAATACACAATTTAACTATCTTATTATTTATTTTCTTAAAATTTATTTTATCATCCCTACTTTAGATGTTGATGTATTGCGATGATGCCAATTACCCCGTGACCATTTCTGAGCTTAAAGAAGTCTATCTACACCACATTTACCAAAATTAGTTGAAAAGTAAAGTCATACTTACATACACGTACACGTACACGTTAAGCACTCTTCTTTTAGCCTTTTTTTTAAATTCCGTATTTTAGGGTAGTTTTAAGACCACCACTGGTGTGGTACACTTATGATTAGTAATGGCATTTGATTTCACCTGAAAATAACCCATTTTATAAAATTCCGGGATGAAAAATATACTATTACCATCCTCATGCACAATACTTTCTTATCAAATTTGACCAATCTGAGATTAGTTACGTAACAAATATAATCACAGTTATTTTCGCATTTCCTGGTAGTATTTTTTTTAATTATGATTATGTTACCTAATGGAATAACATCATTTATATAGGTTTACATGGACCGATAGCATTGTTCTCATTATTATGAACAACTTTATGTATGATCAACTCTTACTTACTCCGCTGGTGACTCGAAGTGGATCTTGGCCTCCGACACAAGATAACGCCAACGGCTCGCGCTGTCTCTTGCCAACCAACCCTAAAATCGCGGAAAATCTTTCAGTTATCTTTTTCATACACTATATTAAGGGGACTGTTCCCGTCTGCAGCGCTCTCGCTCGCACATTTTCACATTATTGAAGATATAAAATCAATAAGTGTGAATTTCAAAAAAGTAACAAAATCATGTCTTGTGTCTATTATAACATTACAAACAAAGAAATTGTCAATTTGATATATTTTAATTTGACACAGTAAAATGGTAACAAGTGATTTTTATTTCTCGTGACATGTTATTCCGTCGCATTACAAGATATCGAAACAAACATTTCTATGTTTGTAATGTTACGATAGAAACCAAGACATGATTTTGTTACTTTTTGGAAATTCACACTCATTGATTTTATATCTTCAATAATGTGAAAATGTGCCAGCGAGAGAGCTGCAGAGGGTATTCAGGCCCCTTAAGTTGCAATCCAGATGATGATATTGTTTTATTACGATTTCAGGGATAGTTCCATAAGAGAAGTTGTTCATATTTATGTGTAAAATTACCTCCTTTCCGCTTAGAACTACCGTTCTGCGTACCCCTGTATGAATTTTGAATTTTACTCATGCCGCGCTTCTCTTGTCTACCGTGAAAGCCATATCAGGCTCTACGCCACATACAATCATAGACAAAGTCACAAGCAAACATCTCGTTTTACAATGAAAGGCAAAGCTCAAAGGGAGGCGGGAGCAAGTGCAGACATACAAGCATGTTATTTATTCATCAGCACCGGGACCGTGCCGACGCGTTGCTTCCGCCAGCTGCTATGAAATCTTATATTAACTTGTCTACTTTCACAGACTCTACGAATTTATGTAGCGCGGAAAATTGTCCTGGCGCTGTCTTGATATATGCCGTTATCACGCTTAATATGCATAAAGTTTGTTTACGGAAGCAGAAAATATAGCAACGTACATTTGTGATGGAACAAAACGGGCGGTATACCTTCATTAAATTGTGGAGGCATTTTGAACCAAACCGAAATATGAATATGAAAATGAGGAAATTGTTAAGGAAATAGAAAATTAAATTAACAACGTGGTTTTAGTATCCCATGATATCGCCTCTTGTAATAAAACAAATGACTTAATCGCAAAGGACGTTTTTGACTTGAAGAAGAAAATTCCTTTGTGACTCTGTTATTTTTTTAGGTGGGAAATATTGTTTTTTGTTCATGACATACAATATAACTCTTGCTTATAAATTTTAAACTATATTATTTGTTATAGGTGGCAAACAAGCAGATGGACAATGTAAAGCAGTCACCATCGCCTTTGGATACCTGCAACACCATAGTCATCAAAAATACCTTGCAAACCTTGTAAGATTATATTATTTCGCCTTTGAAGAACCCCATATTGTAGCTTCTCGGGAACACCGTGGAAGGTAGTTCATTCCACATTATACCAGGTGTGATATATGAAAGATTGAATCTTAGACTACAACGTCACTTGTGGGATGACAGATCAGATTTGCTTAAACCAATGACGTAAAGAATACCAGCTCAAACTAGCCTATCAACTGAAACAAAAACTTCTCAAAAACGTTTTACAAGTTCCAGAAGGGCGTTACGCACCGCCAAGATTGAAAAAGCTCATAGTAAATTATAGACAATGGAACTATTTTAACGGAACTTAGAGGTCTCAGGGGTGAAAGTTAGTCGCGGACGCGGGTCAAGCCCTCATTAATTAAAGAGAAGGGTGGCTAATACCCTCATCCTGCTAACCAAAGGGGCAAACCGCAACGGAACCTACAACATTAGTTTGGTATTGAACTAATACGTGCTATAGATACAAAGAGGTAAAGGTTATGAGACACCACTGCAAAGTTAGTATTACGGGGTTATTTAACTAATCTTTAAAGTTCAGTTCTTTAGGTGGTAAGAACAGTTAAGATAACTTTTTAGTTTAAAGAAAACGGATACATTACAATGAAACTACTAGACCATTACTTAACTACTATATAAGCTTTAAACAGGCGCCCTTATCACCTAATTCGATCTTTTCCAGGCAACCATGTATATAGGAATAGCTATATACATATACAACGTGCCATGAAAATAACGCAAAATCTCAATTACAAACATCAATTTTTCTTCAGATAAGCAAACAGACGAAATTAGTAGTGCATATTGTCCGTGGAAATGGTCACTCAAAACTATACGTATGTTTTGTTTCGCGGGTAGGTATAGACATTTTTAATGTTAAATTAATTTTAGAATGAAACAATGGTTTCGTCACAACGCCACGGATCTATCTGATCACAAGTGTCATCAAGGGTCAGTTAGTGAAACGCAAAATAAATACATTTATTGTTTTGTTGAATGACACAAAGATTTTTGTGTAATAAGCTGGTGACAAATCCTAAACTGTATACCTATACACGTCGATTACGTAAGAATGTGTATACGTTACTTACAGTATAATGTAATTACGTGTTTTAG
The DNA here is from genome assembly GCA_932305915.1 of Agriopis marginaria. Classification (NCBI taxonomy): domain Eukaryota; kingdom Metazoa; phylum Arthropoda; class Insecta; order Lepidoptera; family Geometridae; genus Agriopis; species Agriopis marginaria. Next base: position 8,864,127 of record OW029926.1, read on the forward strand.
AGAAACTAATTTTCTGTTCATATTTGCTTGCAACAAACAGGCGCTCTCATGTTACTCGTGTAAGTACATACTTTGCAACGAGCAGAGTGCAAATTTAATTAAACTCTGAACATTCGTTAGGTACATCTTTATCTTAATAAGTAGGTAGGTACTCGAAATGTACAACAAGAATTTGTAAAAATAGGAAAGCTGCCTTTCGTTTAATTACTACATTACCTTTTTATCTCTTGGAAAGATAATAGCATCGCATCTTGTGGATTTGCCAGAGTCATATAAATATATATTTTCAAGTTTGAATCATCATCATTATTAATTCAGCCACAGGACGCCCACTGCTGAACATAAGGCCTCCCCCCATTGATTTCCAAAAGGGCCGGTTGGAAGCGTTTCCTGGCGATCTCTGGCCCCGCCGTTACTGTAAACTTAGCCAGGAATAGCGGGGCTTCCGGGGACTGGGGACTGATTGTGATCGAGATTGCCGTCATGCCGTCTCGTTCGCATCTACTTACTCGTACCACGTGCGTAAGTGAGATGGCACGCGATCACGATCACAATCCGAATCACGATAAGACATCTATAATAAGGCATCTGTTCCTTTTCTTCTTCAAGTTTGAACAATTATCATTAAACAAGTCACAGTCAAGTCCAAGGCTTGCCCTAGTAAAGTCTTAGAGACTGAACTGCAGGCTTCTGTGGAGTTTATAAAATATCACGTAAATATATATAATTGTACTTCGTGATATACCTATCACTAATTCACACTCGGGCACGTTCACAAACACTTTAAAATATTAATCCATTACATATTTAACAAAAATATTATTCACACCCGAATATACCCAAGTTCAGGAAAATAGTACAATGAGAAGAATGAAGAAAAAAAAACGTTGCATATTTTTTCAAGTTGACGCGAAATCTCCACTAGTCACCTTATAAACCACTTATTTTATAAGTATAGTCAAAACATACCGCGTGACTTTTTTACTGAGATGGAAAAAACTTGGATGTGACGACAAATTGGATGTTCTATCAAAGGTGACGCCTAGATACATGAGCCTATTGACAGGATATTTCTTATTTTTTTGTTTTCGAAATCCTCTATTATACGGGGTGTAAGGGGAACACTCTCGAAGCCATAAGAAGGTAATTGTACTCATCATTATGAACAACTTTTACTATGAGACCAGCCCTGAAATCGCGAAAAAAATATTAACTGTTCTATAGAAAACGGTCGTTGACACTCGACAAAATGTATGGAACAGCTGCTTTTTTTTCGTGATTTCAGGGCTGGTCCCATAGTAAAAGTTGTTCATAATGATGAGTACAATTACCTTCTTTTGGCTTCGAGAGTGTTGTACAAAAATAAACTACCGACCAAGTGCGGACTACAACAAGTAAAAAATCGCAAAAAATTAAGCTAAGAAATATAATTAATATTTGTAGTTTGTATGAACTGCTTCTGGTACTTATCGTTGCTGAATCATAACATCACTTCTAAGAACAACCAATTTAAGTAATACGCTTTGCACGTCATACACAAACGGTAATCACATTGAAAAGTCGACTCAATTTGTATAAAATACTCACTTAGTACTTATCGTTGTTTAATCATACCATCACTTCTAAGAACAACCAATTAAAGTACTACGCTTCGCAACGTCAGGCACATACGGCAGCTATATTGAGATGTCGACTTTAATGGTCTTCCATTTTTCAATCACACTCAGAATTTTTCACAGTAGTTTGTCTTGATTGATCATGCACTAGTTTATCTTAATCTTAGTCTTTTTTCTTTCTGCGCGCTCATTTTTCCTTGTCAAACAAAGCTAGGCTCCGAAAAGATGTTCTAGGAAATTGCCTGATGTCTGTGGGGTTCCCTCATCAATTTCTTTATTTACTACAGGCCAGGTCGACGTGGGTTGTTAACCCTTGAAACAATACCCTGGCCTATACTTTGTCGGTCATTGACTGTTGATTATGTAGCTTATGAAGATAAAGCGTTGCTGAGTTTTCAAAGAACTTTCTAGACAAGTTTTTAAGGTAGTCTAATGTATCAAGAATTTAACATGTACGGCAAATAATAAAACTTTGTGTTGGCAAAGAAAAAACAATAAATAATCGTGAACCAAGTAATTTTAAAAGAGAAATAGGTAAAAAATATTAATGCAACCTTTAGATAGTCGTGAAACGAGTATTTTTACATATTATAATTTTTAAAAGCAGGACAGACGGACTGACAGACAGGCAGACAGACATCGTGGGCTTAGTAATAGGGTCCCTTTGGATACGGAACCCTAAAAACTACTTTCGATTGTCATGGTTCCTTCAAGCAATACATTACCACGGGTCGTTAATACAGGATTAATCTCTACAAATTGGAGTAGGGTGCTTACGTGATTCCTCTTTAGATTGCTATCGGTTATTTAATGTTAATTGAAGTGTTTCCGTGTCTGTAGGATACGATCACAAGGATAGCTGCCATCGCATCATAAGGATATCATATCAAACTAATACATTTTACTAACTACTAACTTTCTACTAACTTTCGTACTAGGTACGAATCGGGAGCAGGAAACGGCACGAAACAAGAGTTTTTAATTCGAAAATTAATAAGAATATATTTAGGGTCTAAACCAATTATTTTTTTGCGGGCCGAAACTCTCGGGGATGATTCCGGCAAATATTGTAAAAGCGAAAGTCTCTTTGTCTGTTTCTTTGTTTGATTTTCAAAACTAAACAGCTGAGCCAATTTTAACTAAACTTCTCAGAATGATAGTGTACATCATAAGGTCGAACATAGAGTACTTTTCTACCCAGAAAATGCAGAATAACTGGAAAATTGCGGATAACACCGTGGTTCAGCTAGTAAGTATTGAGGGTTTTGTGGGTCTTCTTGTTTTTATTTTTTTATTAACCAATAAAAAGATGATAAAAAAACAATAACAACTGAAATTATTAAACGAGTTAGTTTTTATTTCTTGATGATAAGTAAACGAGTTCGGTTCACATTTTATATTTTTCCTTTTTAACAATTTCTTAAACACGTCACCACCTTTTTCAGAGAGTTTTACCACAGACTAATTAATAGGAATTATAGTGTCTTTTTGTGTCGTTTCCAAACTCCGCCCCCTATCAGCCACCACTTCACAGGGGCATGATTTGGTTTTGATCAAGCTTACTTTGCTATTTTGCTGGTTTTTCGGTGAAGGAAAACATCGCGAGGAAATCTGCATACGTACGGAGAAGAAATTCAATGCCGTATGTGAATCCACCAACCCGCACTGGGCCAGCGTGGTGGATATGGCCCAATCACCCTTTCGGGGGTAGGCTAAAAGTCTAGCAGTGGACTGTTAAAAGGCTGATTATGATGATGATGATGATGATGACTTTGCTTGACTTTGACTGTGATTTGTTTGACAAATTTGTTGTCACTTGTAACGTATACTGTACTTGGCATTGGAAAAATAGAAAAGAAGTCTGATGTCTCGAGCAAACACTTAAATTAAAATAAGGGCTCGTAATATGTTATCTGAAACTAAAGCTAGATAGATTCTTTACTTTGTTTTCAAAAGAAAGTTTTAAGCATAAGCCTACCCAAGACTTTTTTGTTTGAAGAGATACCTAACAAAAGCTTCTATTCATATATGTCTATACTAGGCACATATTGGAAATATTTTGTTGTTCGGGGTCCTTGGAACTAAGTACTCCTTAGATTCAATTATAGGATCGTACTTACCAAAAATTTAATATAAAAAGGCTAAAGTTGGGTGTTTTGTACCTACCTATATATTATTAGTTTTGCTTGTTATTTTACCCGGTAGATTCTGACTTTGTGGTAAAAATATAATTCGCTATAATTATTCCAGAAAATGGCACCTAAGCTGTAAATAGACGTTCGGGGAATATTTCGAATTATGACACACATCGTTCGTACTTATCTAAACGTTACACGTATAATTGAAGGATTCATCATAATCATCATCATAATCAGCATTTTAACAGTCCACTGCTGGACTTTTAGCCAACCCCCGAAGGGGCGATTGGGCCATATCCACCACGCTGGCCCAGTGCGGATTGGTGTATTCACATACGCGATTGAATTCCTTCTCCGTGCGTATGCAGGCTTCTTCACGATGTTTTCCTTCACCGAAAAGCCAGTGGTTTGAAAATCCGCACCTATACAAATAAGCTCCAAAGAGCTCATTGGTACGGGCCGAGGGTTTGAACCCGCGACCTCACGCTTTCAAGTCTAGCGGTCTTGAAGGATTATTTCGGTGTATTTTGTGATTCCCGAAGTTTTTAGAACTCTAACCTAAGTTGGAAAGAACACAATCGAACGGCACGCCCATTTATTAATGGACTAGCGGTCCACCCCAGCTTTGCACGGGTATAGATTATAGCCTATGTCACCCGGGGATAGTGTAGCTTCCCAACAGTAAAAGAATTTTTCAAATCGGTTCAGTAGTTTCGGAGCCTATTCAATGCAAACAAACAATCAAATCTTTCTTCTCTATAATATTAGTATAGTAGTAGTATATATCTGAGACGTTTCAATAAGAGATCTTTGCAATTTATAGTACACTCTTAGAAATTGTTCCCTCAGACATTTTTGATTTAGGATGGAAAAACATCAAATTAGCTTATATTATAAGCTCTATTTTTCTCAGTAACCTTTTTCAACTTTTCTCAAATCGGATGTATTTTTTTTTAATATTTGTTACCTCAGAACTTTATGAACTGATTCGTTTTTATTTTATTTTATTGAAAGTAAATAATACTTTCAGATTGGTCTCATAGCAATTTTATCAAAATGCGTTCAGTAGTTGTCCGGACTAGGGTATATCCTAAAACTGCGACCAGAACCACCGGAGATGTTGTTTGTGTGGCTTTAAAATTAAAAAGGACTGAAAAATTCGGTTACTTGGATGACAATTTACGGTCATCCAAGTATCCGAAATTGCGTAATTTACTAACTTTTTGAAGTCGAATTTTTTACTGATAATTATCTCCAAACTCTGTAAATGGCATCCAAATGTTTTAGATATCCATGGAATGTCTTTATTGCTCTAACGATTTAGGTAGCTCCATTTACTGTCCCTACTAACTTATAAAGGAAAGGGGAAGAAAGAAAATTGTTCGGACTACAGGCCCATATCCATTATACCTGCAGCTGCAAAAGGGCTGGAAATGGGTGTCTGTAGTAGGCTTCAAAAGTACCTGAGTACTACAGGAGCCCTGTCTGACAAACAGTATGCATATCGTGCGGGACGTTCCACGACAGACCTGGCGCGCGAGTTAGTGTGGCAGGTGATGCAGGCCCGGGAGGCAGGGTTACAGGTTGCAGTCATTAGCTGCGATCTGTCGCGCGCCTTCGACGTTTGCAACCACCGCCTGATAGAGATGAAGCTTGAGCACTATGGCGTGCGAGGTCCCGCGCTCGCATTTATGAAGGACTTCATGCAGGACAGAGAGCAAACTGTCGTGGCAGCATCGGGTGAGATAAAGTCTGACCCTATCGAGCTGAAGATAGGAGTAGCACAAGGGTCGTGTATATCGAACCTGACGTTCAGCCTCCTCATGAACGACCTACCCGATTCCGTACCGGACGCTGAGGTGCTGATGTACGCAGACGACGTGGCGGCAATCGTCACAGCTCCACGAGTACCGGCGTTGGAGCAAAAACTTAACGACGTTGCCCGCCAATTGGCGAATTGGTTTAGAGCAAACGGTCTAGCGCTGAACCCAAAGAAAACGAATATTCTGCACTTCAACTTGTCCGGGAGGCGTTACCCAGCACTGTCCGTGTCGATGGAGGAGGAGTGTCTGCGTCAGGTCGATGCGTTCATGATGGTTGGCTTTCACATAGATAGGGCACTCACCTGGACTGGTCACTTAAACACATTGTGCGACAAGCTTGGTCGAGCGTGTTTTGCCCTAGATCAGGTTGCACGTATTCTCTCGCAGCAAGCGGTACGCTCTTGCTACTACGCGACTGTCCAGTCTCTGCTGGCGTACGGAGTCGATTTGTGGGGATACTCTGCGGAGTGGCATCGGGTTTTTGTGCTGCAGAAGCGGGCAGTTTGCGTAGTCGCACGAGTCAAACCACTAACTCCAGCAAAACAAATTTTTAAAGACCTCAAGTTCATGACTCTGCCGGCATTATACTTATACCATACTGGTATATATGTTTATAAAAACTTGGCGTCCTTTGTGAGGCTCGGTGATGTTAACGAAAAATTAACTAGGAATAAGGATACCTTGATTACGCCCTTACAAAGGCTAACCAAGTCCCACAAATGTACCCGAACAGTTGGCATAAAAGTATTTAACGCCTTACCGAAATCCATAAGGGACGCCAAGTCGCTTTATTTATTCAAGAAGAAACTTAAGGTTTTTCTGACCGATATGGCGCCGTATAGCGTAGAGGAATTCATCCCAAAACTAGAATAAATAAAAATGCCTAATTATGATTATTAAATTTACTGACATTGTATTAATATTAATATTATTTTTAGTAATATGATTAGTATAAGGTTTATTTTTGAAATGTTTGACATGTAATTATTATTATGAATAAAATTATCATTATCATTAAGGTTTCCACCTATCTTTATACCTATTTGTAGAAACAGAAAATCATTCCATTGAAACAAACCACGATACAAAAACGATGAGATAGCCAGAATAAAACATCTAAGAAAGCATTTCTAAACCCTCATACGTTTCCAACTGTTGCGGGTCTGGTTCCAACAACAATTTATGCTAAACATCTGATATATTTGAACTGGAACGATCAGCTCTCACGTATTGTACGACTAACTTATCTGCAGAGTTCATAGAAGGAGACACCATCGCATTTTTCAAAAAAGCTAGGTAGCTCTCCATATTTTTTTTTTGTTCTACCATTTGGCCAAGTCTACAGATAAATTTGTCGCTCCATTTTATATGCAAACTAAGACATCTGTTGGTACTTGCTTGACCTTACCCTTCTGTAATGTAATTTGTCTGGTGAACATCAAGTCTCGGTAGTATTGTTTCTATAATCATTGATCGTAAATAAAAAATACCCTATGTATTATCGTCATGGACGCTTCATAGAGTAGACGCTCTGCAAAGTAGGTATAACATAATTTCTAAAGAATTCTTTGGCACAACAAAATTGAAATTTAATGATATAAAAATAAAATAGCAAATATTATAGCTAAAAACATTCAGTGAATTTGTATGAGGTTTTATAATCATAATTTGGCTGTTATTTACTCATTTCTCTTTCTGTTAATTTAACTTAATACATCTCTTTGTAAATACTAATCATCAACTGTCTTCTGACTACGATGTAGTAAGTACTGTATACTGACTTTGATGAAGTCAGTAGGTAAGATCGAGAAGAGTTCGATAAAATAGGTATTTATTATTTTATCTAAAGCGAATAGGTACTTATTTTTTCCCTCACTTAGAGGGAGACCTTTGTTCAGAAGTAGACGTTTACTGGCTGATGTTGTTTGTGTGTGAATCATATTATACTACTCTTTGGTGTGAATACTTATTTTTAAAGTGTCAGGACAAGGATTTTATATTTACCCTAAAGGATTTTATATTTACCCTAAAGGGACCTGGATTGAGTACTCATGCTAAAAAAACGGTCCGAGGGAAAAGCGAGCACGGAGTAATTTGTCCTTTTCTTGTAGGGTGTTCATGATTTTGAGGAAACGAAGACATGTAGACACGCACGGGCGAAGCCGGGATATATAGCCTATGCCAACCGGGGATAGTGCAGCATCCCAGCAGTGAAAGAATTTTTCAAATCGGTTCAGTAGTTTCGGAGCCTATTCAATGCAAACAAACAAACAAACAATCAAATCTTTCCTCTTTATAATATTAGTATAGATGAACTTTTACACCCACATGTCAAATTACAAATTCGTAGTTACATAACTTTCAACACAACATACAAACTCCAATTCCACCTCCTTAATCCTTCTTTTTTGTAAAAATATTATAACAGTATTTATTTATTTTAAACTATTAGCTTGAATACCAAATGTTATTCCTAAGTATCATCAAAAACAAAGGACTTTATATAATCTTTCAACCTCCATTTGCCCTCTTTAATTCGGCTTTTTCGCTAAATCCTTCTTAGCGGACCTCTAGGAATCTACGTGCCAAATTTCAGCTTCGTAAGTCAAATAGTTTTTGATATTTCGTGACAAGTCAGTGAGTGGGTGAGTAAATTTAGTTTTTTAAATATAGAAGATTGGCATGACAACTATTTGGCATATTTTACTTACTGCGGGAAAATGACATGGAACTACATTCGTTTTCAACGTTTGTCGAGAGCATCACTACATCACTATCACTATCATCACTACATAGTATAAAACAAAGTCGCAATCGCTGTCTGTCCGTCCCTATGTATGCTTAAATCTTTAAAACTACACAACAGATTTTGATGCGGTTTTTTTAAATAGATAGAGTGATTCAAGAAAAAGGTTTATATATATAATAAATGCATAATATAGCATAGAAACACTGATAATTGTAGAGGTTTCTAATGTGATGTCGTCAATAAACACATTTTTTTTGCGCTTTACATTGCAAACGCTGGCTGAACCCTACGAGATAGATCAAAATAATGTACGACAATATTGTATACCTTAAAAAGTTCTACAAAAAAGTCCACGATGGTATATGTCTATTTCTTAGGGATAACCCACAATAACCATTTTATATTATTTATTTTTTACGAGAAATAATGGCTTATTTACGTGGGGATTTTAAGCAATACAGCATTAATCTTTATCCAATTAAGTACCTTAAATACATTGTGCATTTAATATAGACCAATATTATATGGCCGTTTACAGCTTGTAATTTAAATGAACATTTTCTAAGATATTAGATTTAAAATGCAGGGACATAGCGGTTGCGGCGGTACCGGCCCCTCAGCCAGTGCCCAGTACCACTACAGGCCCGTACCGGCGGCGTGTTTTTCACATGGCCAATTATGAAAACAACATGTTTAGTTTGTTTTGCCTAATGACAATAAAGCTGTGAACGTAGGATATAAAGAAAATCTGTAGTATATTATTCTAGTATTAGCATTGCACCCGTGCGAAGCTGGGGCGGGTCGCTAGTGTCTTTATAAAATCTTCTGTGTTGAAGTGCAAACTGCACACCCTGGAGTTTTTTGTTATACTTGCTGTTCGACTAAGAATTACGTCCAACCACATTTTTCTTACATCCTCTTTTGTTGGTATACTGTAACATGAAATATATTCAGCGATGAATTTAGGTACTTTCATTTTTTATGTAATATTTAGAATGATTCCCGTACGATTCGTCGAAACACCCTTGAACGATACAACTGTACATAAAAAGCTCGGTTCACCGTTGGATGGTGGTACTAGATCTACGTTTCGCCACTTACTCACCTGATGGTACGTGACGGTGTGGCGGAGGATGGAACACGTTGATCTAGAAATCTATTCATATCTATATGTACATATCTATCACTAGCCATGAAGATATCTAGTTTCTTGTTCTCAGGAAATAAGGAGGACGGCAGGGAGTTCCATTCTTGGGCAGTACGTATCATAAATGAAGACCCAAATCGTTGAGTTCAAATCTTTGGAATTTTCACTAGGTAGTGTGCAGTCGTTCTACTTTTCCTAAGTAAAAGGGGGAGGGTGGAAAAAGGGCTCGAAGCTTTTGCGCACACTCGCCGAAATGCGAATTACTTTAAAATATCCCTAGGTCATGCTAAAACATAATGTGTAAAAATAATTGTTCATGTTCACACGAGTATGGACACCCTAATAAACATTTTCTTGTATTACAAGCTTTGTGTACCTACCTGTGAAAAGATATGCCGCAGCCACCGAATGATTCACTAGCACAGTTTCTTATACAGCAATTTTTCACCATTTAAAAATAATTATTCAAAAATCATGCATAAAAAAACAAAATAAGCAAACAATCAAAAACGCCATGTCGTTAATGCTGCCAGTAGCTTCATCGTTCAGTAGAACCATGAAGGTTCCTAGTAATTATACTTGGAACCTACATGGTTACTTAAAAATAAAATTGAAATAGGTACATGATACATTAGATATATCTACATTAATATCCGTTAGAAAATGGAAATAAAAATTAATCTTTATTTTATTGATAGTAATTTTATGTTTACACCCCAAAATAGGGCCTGCCTGGTATGTCCTATTGACTAAGTAAAACTACTAAAATATAATTGTGATTATTTACGGGATAATTACCGTGGTGGTTGTGGAATGAGATTCCACAACATCTTATAACTTTAGTGAACAGCCGAGATAGTTTAAAACAGAGTTTTACTAAAATATATGTTTTATGTAATGGCAATCTTTAGAAAGGGATACACTTCCTCCGTGGTAGCTATCTCAGTGAGCTCGTTTTACCTCCATGTTCCTAGCCACATTATTATGAACCTTATCGTTAGACGTTAAGGTTTAATTTTGTATGGGAATATTTTGACAGAACGCGTTCCTTTCCTTGCAACTTCCTTGTGTCAGGATTAGATTTATGAAGTAGGTAGGTCTTATTGTGTGATCAGTAAGGGCAGCAGTCATAACAAATTCATAAACCAAAGAGTTTTAAGACCATTGTCATAACTAGGTATCATGGTCATAACCACAGACATCGCTTGTTTTCTAGGCAAATAAATCTATATGGTCATAGAAGTCAACGTCAAACAATTTTCATTTGTTTTGACAGTGACGATCGTAAATTGCAATTACCCACAGATCTACTACCTACAATTACCGCACCTCAGTAACGCATAGACCAGAACATGGATTACCGTAATATAGCTATGTTCAAGACAACTTACAAACTGATTCAGAGCCATCTTAAAAATTGTCTAAGCATCTGATGCGGAGCTAGCCACTTACACGAAACCCTTACTTTGGTTTTCCCTTCCATTGAAAATAAACGGAACAAACAAGTTGCCTCCTGATATTTTCAGAAGTTTTGGTTAGATGGCGCTTTTGTTGATAAGTAAAATTTTTAAATGGAGAACCAACCTGACATAAGTTTTACATCCCACCTATTTTTGCCACACGACGATTGGCCCCTCCATAAGTAATAAAAGCGCCTAGAGTCATCATCATCAGCCAGAAGACGTCCACTACTGAATATAGGCCTCCCCCTTTAACCTCCACACTGAACGACAGCCTGCCTTTTGCATCCACTGGATGCCCGCGACTCTCACAATATCGTCGGTCCATCTAGTGGGAGGCCTCCCTACGCTGCGTTTTCCGGTTCGTGGTCTCCACTCCAGAACCTTTCTTCCCCATCGGTTATCGGTTATTCAAGCGATATGGCCTGCCCATTGCCACTTCAACTTGCAAATTTTAACAGCTATGTCGGTGACTCTGGTTCTGGTGGCGCCTAGAGTAGACAGGGTTATTCTAAACGGGACTTCAATAGCGGGTAATAATAAAAGGTTTAAAGTAGTGTTCCGCAATCAGAAATTTTGAGATTGAGATACAAACGAAAATGTTATATGAAAATAATACTGGCCGGTTAGAAAGAAGCTCCTTTTAAATAAAATGTGTATAGTATATTTCATTATTTTAAGTTTTGGCTTGATATTTTTGGCGCAAACATGCAAAATCTTTCGCCTCGTTGTATTATTTTTAGTGCGCCTAGAGTAGGTAGGTATATTCTGAAAGGGATTTTTACATAGCGGGTAATAATGAGTTTTGAATCAGGAATTTGAAGAAGTGTTCCGCGAATATAGATTTTGAGACAAACGTAAATAATTATATATTATGAGAAAAGATACTGATGGTAGGTACGTACATACAAATTAATGTTTAATGTTCTGTTAGCTGGTCACACAATTGTAAGTGTGGCAAGCAATTATCAACAAATTAAATCAAATAAGGCTAAAGATTTTAAATAAATTATACCTTCCACACTCCTCTATCTTTGATACTGAAAAGGCCAACTGCACCAAATAATAGCATAGGGAGGCCTAAATAATAAATACAATATGCAACATGAAAGCGACGCGTTTCTAAATATAGGCCAGACATTTAGATATCAAGACCAATAGAGTAGCATCTGAAACAATTGTAGGGCTTGAATTAATGCATTGTAGTATAATGTAAATTCTAGTAAGATTTTCCGGCTGGTTTTGATACTTTACGGATATTGAGTAAGGATGCGGTACTTCTGGTTGTTGTTTAAGTGTTTTCTCACGTTTTCCTTCACTGTCGTCTCCGGAGATAAAACGCTTGGTACGTATCTCGTGTGTGCTTTTGTAATTGGTACTTATCCTATTCTCTTCAGTTTTATGTGCATTTAATGCTCTGAAGAGCTTTTTGTTCTTATTCCTGCGTCAGACTTCCACTACCGCACATCCCGACACCGTCTAAAAGCTTACCCAAAGCTGGATATCGCACACCATTCGATTTTTCCGTTCTTTTATTCCACGGACCTACAAGGTGTGGAATATCCTTCCCCCGAGTCCCCGAGTCTTACCGCCGAGCTTCAACATAAAACATTTCAAGAAGGGTGGGTGTCTACAACTACCTCTCCGGCTGGCAAAGCACCGTCAACACCGCTAGTTAAGTATTGCAGGTGTTGATAGGTGTCCATAGACGGCGGTTTCTGATTACCATCAGGCGAACAACATGCTTGTATGCCGCTCTTCTTATAAAAAAATCTAACTAAAGTTTTATCTCGTATATTAAGACTTTTGCGTTTTATGAAAACATCAATATCTGGCGATTATTGATCAATTATAGATTGTTTAGTGTAAAAATGTAAAGTGCAATCAATTTATATCCATATAGATGAATAGGGGTGCTTTTACCGTGTATTCTAAACAAAAGTGAAAACCACTCGAGGAAATGTGTTGTTTTATTAATTTTGCAACTCTACAGTTAATTTTCTTGCAGTGCACTGGTTTTTATAAGGCACTAGCAGCGCTCCGCGGTTTCACCCGCGGGGATTACTCCTTATAACATCAGCTATCTGCCAGTTTTATACATAGAGAGATAGAATATACAACAATTACACGTCGACATCCTCTTTTATTCGCCGGTTAAAAAATAATCATGTATCGCTATATTCTGCAGATAACAAGTTTGTCAAATGAAAAAAAAAAAAATCGTTCGTTCTTTTTTTCCATACAAAATTTCCATATTATAGAAAAGTTTTGTTTTAAAAGGTGCGATCTTTGACGATGGAGGATTCAATCTGGAAGCAGTGTTCAACGTTGCACTTGCGTTGGTTTCCGAGGGCCAGGAAAACCCATTCGTGGCAAATGTGATCAAGACGCCGCCAGGTGACATAGCTGAAGCGGAAAAGGCAATGTGCTCGATGCTAGAGGTTTGTAAAAAGGTTTATTTCTGAGGATTATTCAGTATCAGAATCAGAATCATTAATCGTATCTGCCAGCATTATCAGTTGGTAGCCGTTTTGATTCCAGACTAGGTGCGTTTAGCCAGGCTTAACTACACCGCTCCTTAGTATAAAATGACCTGTAACGCGTAGTCTGCCATTAAAAAAACCAACATACATGTAGGCGAGTGTATGATAAACTTACAACCGAACCGGCACCGCACGTAGTGACTCGTCACTCCTGTGCATCATGCCGGTTCATCATCATCATCAGCCTATAATTTTCCCACTGGTGGGACACAGGCCTTCTATCAGAGGAGATGATGGGCCCCTAATCCACCATGCAGACCCAGTGCATGTTGGTGAATGTCATTATGTCTTTAAACTTTTGTGGTTGTTCTTGGACATATCGGTTGCCTGAAGATGTTTTCCTTCCTTGTTTTTGAACGATGGCATCGAAACTGCATAAGTCATTAGTGCGTAAGGCCGAGGATCGAACCGGGTGCCGTCAGATTTTAAAGCGCAAATGGTACCGGTCGGCCACCATTGCTCTATCCATCGCTCATCCAGCCAGTTCGGTCGAGAGTTCTATGCATGCGTTACCTAAATCTCGTTCCCGGTTATACAACCAGGAACGCGTTACATAACGTCCGTATAGCCAACAATGTGATCGTATCTTTGGCTCTAGAATCGGCTTATTAAGCCATGAGCGCAAAAGTACTTGGGACGCTTGGAACGCAACATAAATTATTTATTGTAGATAGGTAGAGATGGATAGATGGATGATGATGATAGTGACAAAATGGAAATGACACGTAGAATAAATTATTCCCAATTCCAGAGCTCTTAAAACCATGATATTAGGAAGTTATTGTCGGACAACTGAATAGATTTAATACTGCTTCTCGAGCATTTGGTGCCATTAAACATCTATTTAATATTTTTTTATGTTTGGTTTCCAGAGCAACATTTTTGCTGTTTTCGGTCCAACCGAAAATAATCCGTTGCAGCATGTCCAGTCAATAGCTGACTTCCTTGAAATCCCACAAATCCTCACGGAACCTGTTTTAACCCAGAACCGAAACTGGTCTGCTGTTAATCTGTACCCACATCATTTTGCATATTCTCAAGTAAGTTAAATATACGGGTAGATAAAAACTGACAAAACAGCTGAGGGGTTATTTAAGCATTACGAGAGCACCCTTTAGTAACTACCATCAGGCGAGGTGTCTGAGCGCAAACCTACTAAAAAAACAATAAATGCGAGTTTGTGGCCAAACGCAGACATACATGCAATAAAAAATCTACTGCAATTTTATTTATAGAATTAACACACGAACATTAACTAATAACATTCAGAATGTTAACATTAAGCTGCATTAATATACTGGCATCAACGTCTCTGTCTTTCTTATTAGAAATATCATGACAAAGAGACAGATCGAGATGATTTTGAGCGCACCAGAATATTCCTTAAGCTAACACATACTTGGACTTAATAAGATTAAAACGATTTTGCTTAAAAAAAAAATATGGTTTTTATTTATATTTTTAAAACCTGTTGTGTGCTAAAAATCGAGCCGCTTATAGAAACATTTAAGTAATGTTAATCAGAGTTCTGTAAAACATAATTTAATCCATTTAGTACCTTCCATGTGCTGTTTTTTCGTAAATGGCATTGCCAATATACCACGTAGGTATTTTTTCTAAGCATTTTTATTCTTAAACAAATCAACAAGTTCAAATTGTAAATCAAGTTAGGCACATACAGAGTGTAATTCAAAGAGATTTATTATTGTTTTCAATGAACATTATTCTGGATTTTCTCATTTCAGGTTTTTAGCGACATTATAGAAGCAAAGGGTTGGTCAGAATTTACGGTTATTTATGAAGGCGCTGAATTTTTGCCAGTTCTAGATAATATATTCAACGTTTTGGATATTTTGGATTCAGAGCACAAAATCTTGATTAATGTTGTTCAATTACCTAATGGAGAGGACTTCAGGTATTTTGAATTTAAATTCATTATAATAAGTCAAATATATTTGCCTATGAATTGAAATTTCTTATATAATTATAAGTACCTATAATTTTCAGATTAGCATAATGGTAAACGCTAATACTGTTTGCAATGTTATATGAAAGGGTTTGCACTGCATATAACTATGTTGAGTTGGTTTCGTAGGGTGTGTCTAATGTACGTCTTTGGTTCTTAGGGTGTGTCTAGACGGGTAATCATGTCACGAAAATGTGTAGCTGCATTATTGTCCAGCATTATTTATCTCAATATAGTAGAAGGCATCACATGTTCAACTTATTCATCCACGTTATACTACTTGCTTGTTTGTTTTTATTGATCATATCGCGACAATGTTATGTCTTTTGATACCATAATATTACTGCAATATTTCTAATAACTGTTTTGCTGGCGATACAATTGTACGTTCAAGCGCGCCTTTAGAATGTTGACTATGTTGTAGGACCCAACTGCAAACTATTAAAAATTCAGGCTCCGTGAACTACTTGGTGAACTGCAGAATCGAAAGCGTGGAACAATTTCTGATTCAAGCTCAGCAAGTTGGCATCATGTCGAATGATCACAGCTATTTAATCATGAACCCCGACTTACAAACTATCGACACACATCCATTCAGACATGGGGGATCAAATATAACAGGTAATAAAAAATTAAAAAACGAAAACAAGACGTTTCTAGTAATGCAACTTTTCCCTTTACTGCTGAAATCACATGATGAAGTTTCATTTTTCCATAGAGACAAGGCAGCGGGCAATAATATAGTTCTGAAATATTGATTTGTGTTTTCAGAATAAATATTTCTCCTTGGTATTATTCTAAGCTGTCTTTATGGGGGTAATATTGTTAGATCTGACGAATCCAATTCTTCAAGAATCTTGAATGGTATTGTTTTTCAGGAATTCGCTTCTTCGATCCAGAATTGGAATCCATTCAAAACTTCATCACATCTCTAAATGAGAAAGTAAAGGAATTATCCGAGGGTGGGATAGAGAACGCAATCTCTGAGAATGGTTTGACTTTGGAGTTGGCTTTAGTTTATGATGCAGTAACATTGTATACCTCGGCTTTGAACGCTATGGGTCTCGAAGATGGCGCTAATGTGACTTGTGATCAAGATGAAAGCTGGAATTTTGGCTCTACTATCATAAATTTTGTTAGAACAGTGAGTCACTTAATTCTAAAATCTGTATTAGAAATCGTTATAAAGTCATTGTCCGTTTTTCATAATAGTTCATTTCGGTATCATGCTGATACATTTTACTTAAAAAATTGCATTATTAGTAATACTTTTCATAGATGCAATTACCAATCGATAAATTAAGTAATTAATTTCATGGCTTTCTGAAGCAATCTAAATGTTCTCTCAATTATATTGCAGATGGAAATCGACGGATTAACGGGAGTGATAAAATTCGATAGCGATGGTTTTCGATCTGATTTTGAAGTAGAAGTAATCGAAGTAGTAGCATATGGATTAGAAAAGGTACAGTTACAAAAATATAACATAGGGTAAAGACCCCTGGACACTTTGAATTACTATTGCGTATATAAGGAACGACAGAGGAATGACTAAAAATATTTGGCGGTACTTTTAAATTATTTCATACTGTATATATACTCATCCGTCATCAATGCATCTGTGACCATGAGCATTGCAAAGTGTGTGAAATGTCAGGAATTATAAAACATGCGATAAAATCAGTTGAAAGTGTTTTATTTCAACATGTTAAAAAACTTTGCAAATTAAATATTTAATAAAAACGTTTTTTTCAGGTAGGCAAATGGTCTGCAGAAGATGGTTACACAGAAGCAAGGATTGTAATTCCACCAGTGGAAACAGAAGGCGTAGAAACTATGAAGGGAAAACATTTTATTGTAATAACAGCTTTGGTAAGAAATACTCGTTTGTTGCCAAATAATTTCCATAGATAGGATGTAAATTTCGCGACTAATGCATATCATTTGTACCTAAGTGAATCAACGTGTTTGACTTTGTTTCAGAGTGCGCCTTATGGAATGCTAAAAGAGTCTTCAAAAAAATTAGAAGGCAATGATCGCTACGAAGGTTTCGGTATCGAAATAATAGAAGAACTGGCCAAAATGAATGAGTTCAACTACACTTTCGAAATTCAAGAGGATGGAGTATATGGCTCTTATGATTCAGTTATCGGGGAATGGAATGGAATGACGAAGAAAATTATGGATGGTGTATGTATTTTTAATTTATTTTTATTTCATGAATTAAAAAAATAATATTTATATTGGAGAAAGGGCTTGCGTTTGAACGCGACTTCGCCTGATGTAACGCTATGATGGAGAACGTTTGCCTAGAACAAATTGATTCGCGAGTTTAAAGCACCCAGATCGTAAATACCGGAGAACACCTATTCAAGAAGCGCATTCTACTCTAGCGGTTTACACAACAGAAGTGGAATCAAAGGGCTTCTCACGAGTATTCGGAATCTTAACCATGGAAACTTGTCATTTTTTCGTGCCCACATCACACACACATCAGCAGCCATTAAACGTCCACTGCTGGACAAAGGCCTCCCTCTTAAAGAGGGGTGTTGCCATAATCCCCACGCTTGGCAGGCGGCTTGGAGGTCGCAGTAAGTTCACCGTGTACTAATAGGACGCTGCTGCCCATCCTCCGGTGGTTCTGGTCGCAGTTTTAGCACATACCCGGGTCCCGGGTTTTCGTGCCCGCCCTGGCAGTAAACATTGATAAGAGGGATGCACACTTCCGAAATGTATCCGACGTGTTTTCTGTGTAAGGTTGTATCGTACAAAGGTGTTTCGGCATATCGTACGTGACTCGATAAAAAATCATTGTCTGGCAGTAAACCTTGTACATATAAATTAAAAAAAAACCCGCTGAGACTATTTATTATACGCTTGGTGCTTTACAGGGTAGACTATAATTCGATTATTATAGCCTAGTCTGAAGAAACCTTTATTTTGCCCCATTGAATGTCCTTGATCCTTGAAGATAGCTTAATTTTTGTTGCAGACAGCAGATTTTGGTATAACAGATTTAACAATAACGTCAGCTCGACAAAAGGTGGTAGACTTTACAAGTCCGTTTATGAATTTGGGCATCACTATACTGTATAAGAAACCTACTAAAGAACCACCTAATCCGTACTCTTTCATCTCTCCATTTTCTTCCGGAGTAAGTCTAAAAAGTGTTAGTTGTATGAATGTCTTTGTGTATTCCGTATGCTTGTGAATTTTCATTGAATTACTTGTAGACATCCTTTTACTGGAAAACATATGAGTGGAAAACGCATTTTTTTCATTATTTCTTTCATGCATTCGTATCTTTGAGTATTTTGCTTACATGTTTTATATGAGTTTCACTTATAACCTAATTAACTAGATAAATGAGTAATGAAATCTTGGAAGTCCATTTAACCTACTTCTATTTTTGTATCAATTTGAAACTTTGCAAGTACCAAGTCTACAAGGTTTTTTAACTTTTCAGGTATGGATGTGGTTAGCAGGAACATACGTTGGAGCATCAGTCGTATTCTTTGTTTTGGGTAGAATAGCTCCTGAAGAATGGCAAAATCCATATCCATGTATCGAAGAACCAGAAACATTGGACAACCAATGGAGCTTAGCAAATTCTTTCTGGTATACCTTAGGTAGCATGCTCACACAAGGATCAGAACTTGCACCAATGTAAGTATTAGGAATTATTAGGTTAAATTTAGGCCATCCATCCATCTTGAACCAGCGCATATTGGTTGTCTTGTGACTTCATAAACAGATGGTACTAGCTATTTATTATATACTAGCGGTCCGCCCCAGCTTTGCACGGGTATAGATTATAGCCTATGTCACCCGGGGATAGTGTAGCTTCCCGTCAGTGAAAGAATTTTTCAAATCGGTTCAGTAGTTTCGGAGCCTATTCAATGCAAACAAACAAACAAACATACAATCAAATCTTTCCTCTTTATAATATTAGTATAGATAGTATAGACTAGCTGACCCGACAGACGTTGTCTTGTCTTAGAGTTCTAAGACAAGACACCGTCTGTCGGTTGTTTGACAGTTGTCAAACGTGTGAAGTTAAAATCGTCGTTAGGCACAGTCGTTAGGTTTTCAGAAATTTTCCAATTTTCTTAATATTTCTTTCCGTACACAGTACAACAAAGTATTTGAAAATAAAAAAAAATATGAATGAAATCGGTAAAGTCGATCTCAAGTTATGGCGTGACCGCGTGACCAAGGTAAATAAGGATATATTTATATATATATATATAGATAAATTATATAGAAGATAGATTTCCATTGGGTTTAATTTAACAAACAAATTTTGTAATGATTTCAGTGCCGTGTCTACTCGTATGGCTGGTAGTATGTGGATGTTTTTCGTCTTAATCATGGCGTCTTCCTACACAGCCAATTTAGCTGCGTTCTTGACAGTTGAATCAAAATTTTATGCGATCAAAAGCATCACTGATCTGTCCACCAACCCTTATGAAATTCAGTATGGTGCTAAGAAAGATGGAGCTACATACACATTTTTCAAGGTAAACGTGGCACATGTTAATTTATAGTGAATAGATTATATGCTTTATGCATTCATTTTATTATCGTTTCTTTTTTGTTGTAGGAGTCAGACAATTTACTTTATCAAAAAATGTACAAATACATGGATGCTCATCCCGAATGCATGACTCGCAGTAATGACATTGGACTAGATAGGTAAGTATTATTGTAATAGTTTTTTTTTATCTATGTCGGTTTATTATTTTAAATCGTCTATAAATTATTTTTACCGAACGCACATTTATGATTTTCAGGGTTAAATCAACTCAAGAAAATTACGCCTTTCTGATGGAATCTACTTCAATAGAGTACATGGTGGAGAGAAACTGTGATGTAGCTCAAGTTGGAGGTTTACTGGATAGCAAGGGATACGGGATAGCCATGAAAAAAAGTAAGTACCAATCGTACCATTTAAATGTAAGTATTTAACCGCATTCATAATGATTATGTTTTTAGATTGCCCGTACCGGCAGCCAATGAGTGAATCAATATTACTGCTTCAAGAAAAGGGCGTTCTAATGAGAATGAAAAATAAATGGTGGAAAGAAAAACGTGGTGGTGGTATGTGTACAGTAAGTCTGCGTGCACACTATTTTTTTACTTTGTAAGGTCGTTTCTCTCCTTGAAACAGAACAAGTATCCATTGCTCTGAAATTTGTCCGTACTTAGTTATAAAAGCAAGTCTGATTACTTGTACCCAGTGAGATCTTGTACCATTAAATTTTGTAGAAATAATTACATTGAATTATATAAGTCAGCAAGACGTAGTTATAGATTATGTCTTAACTAAGGCATTTAAGCTTTGAAGACAAACTATCTCAACTCTCTTTTTCTATTTTTGTTGTCTATATTTTTTGACCTTTGTTTTATTTATTTACTAGCTGTGCACCGCGGTTTCATCCACGTTGTAATGATGATGATGATGATAAAAAGTACGCCTATGTCACTCTCTGGCCCTTGAACTATACCCATGTAAAAATTCAGGTCGATCCGTTGCTCTGATGCTGCGTGAAAGAAAAACAAACAAACACACTTTCGCATTTATAATATCATCAATTAGTATGATTTAATAATAGGCTTGCGTTTGGCCAATAACTTGCTTGATGTTAAGCGATGTTGCGGTCTACGATGGGGCACGATTGCCTAGAAAAAACCGATTCACTCTTGATTTGAAGACACCCAGATTATTTGATTTGTTACCTATATTTGTGTGCCTTTAGGATGACGATGGAGGAGGTGGTGATGCTCAACCTCTCGTGTTGGCCAATGTCGGAGGAGTATTCATCGTTCTGATCAGTGGTTGCGCCCTAGCAATCGTGTGCGCTTTCCTTGAGATGATAATCGACGTCTGGATGATCTGCCGTCGGATGAAGGTACAAAGACAACTGGTATTAAATTCAGTGCGATATTTCTGCATTAAATATTTTACGTCGTCTTTATCATGCACTATCATCGTCATGATTCAGCCACCAACCTGTCCATCCAAGGACGTCATTTCGGACGCGATTCATTCAAATGGCGTTTGGAACACATCTTTGCTCATGGCTAAATAAGGCGACGTAGGAGCCACAGACAATTTTTCCACAAATATGTTGGTTATGTCACAAAGATGGCAGATAATTATCAGCAACATAGTACGTAGATTAAGACAGTATAAGAAGAACAAGAACTAGGAAACGAATCTCTGTAAATCAGGCGCAAAATACCGACATGCAAACGAGACCCCGCGCTGCAGGCGACCCGCTAGGAAACGTGACAAGATCGTCTGATACACTCGCTCTTGGCCTTTTTCAGTGTCAATGTAGAGCATTTTCCTAATGTTCATTATAGCTACAAGCGTTAAGTTCCACACACCTAAACATATAAATGCAATAGCATCATCATCATCACTGCATCATCGCTTAGCATCAGGCTAGTTGGCGGCTAGTAGCAATTTCTGAAGATTCTAGTACTCTAACCTAAGTTCCATGGAAAGTTTTGATTCTTGCAAGGAATAGAATTGAATGGCATCCATTTTTTGTGAAAGTTACTTTTAAACGGAAACCTGTGTATATATGGAAAAAGTTTTTGTGACGAATTTTGAAGTTTCTAGTTCGTACTCTAACCGAAGTAAGTCCAATATTATATTCGGGAATATCATTTTACTCATCATTATGAACAACTTTTACAATAATAACATTCCTGGAATCACAAAAAAATAGGCTGTTCCATACATTTTCCATACATACAGTAGAGACTTTTGATCTTTAAAAGCAAAATGCAAAATGTTTTCAAAATCCATAGAATGTTGTCTCATACCGTTTTCAAGAAGCTGTAACGGTTTTCGTTTAAGTTTAGGTTGCCCTACTGTCCTTTTAAAAGTTTTCACCCCTGTATGTAAAAATAAATGAAAAAAGGAAAAAAATCTTTTCAGGTCCCATTCAAAGAAGAGCTCATTGCTGAACTGAAGTTCGTATTTAGTTTTAGTGGAGACACAAAGACAGTTCGCCATCGGGAATCGACGGGCAGTGGTTCTGGCAGCTCCAAAAAGGAAGAAGGCGACGCGGAAAAGAAAGACGATGGCCAGGAGACAGTGAAAGAAGATGTCGAGGATCGTGCACCGACGCCTTCGCAAAAGTCTACGCATTCGAGACATACGCTGCACAGCAGGAGACCTAGCAATGCCACGCATATGGCTAGAATGAGGAAATATAGTGCCCGTTTTTAAGGTGGAACGTTTAACCTATGGCGGGAAATTCAAATTACAAACAGATTTTTTGTCCTTGTAGTTAGACCGGGTAATTTATTTATTAATTTAGAAATAGGCTTGTGTTTGACCGTCAACCCTTATGTTAAGCGATGATGCGGTCTACGATGGAGCATGCTTGCTTAGAAGAAACAGATTCACTCGTGATTTGAAGACACCCAGATTGTCAATATCGGGGAACATCCATTCAGGCAGCGCATTCTAAAGACTAGCAGCTTGCACAATAAAAGTGGAATCAAAGCGCTTTTTACGGGGTTTCGGAATATCAACCAAGCGGTGTCGATTATTGTGAATGATCACGCTGTTTGTGAAAATCGATGATTATATATTTTATTTATTTGTTTGTTTTTTTACATTATTGTGTAGAGCTAGCTATTTATCAGTAACGCCCCTTATTATTTACATTTCTCCGCCGTTGATAAGAGTAAAAATTTGTTAAATTGCAAAAAATACTGTTTGAAAATTGAATTTCCTACCATAGGTGAAACTTTTCATTTTAAAAGCGATACATAGATAGGTTCGAAGTAAAACATATATTATCGATATATGATAATATATCGATTGATCATATTATATTGATCGATTATCGTCATCGAATTTTATACAGAAAAAAATTTCAAGTTGTATTATATATTAACCATTCTACAAATAAAGAGATTGCATTGTATCTGAAAGTTATTTGCCTCATAAATCAGTCATCGATGGTCAGTATTATTTTTATTGTGGAGCTTTAGATTTGAAGTTTTATAAATCATTCATAGAGTAGAAATAAATAATGTATAAAACTGGCAAGCTTATTTCCTTTCTCGCAAACTGTAGAGCTCAGGAAGATTATGAAATCTAATTATTCATTCATGAAAGACTTTTAACAGGAAAGACGCTTAAAACAAAGAACTTAGTTGTGGGATAGAGAGTTTAGTGTAGATTACTAAACTTGACGTGAAACATCTTAAGGCGCTCCTTATCAGTAAAACTTTTGAGTAAAACGGATTCGTATACCGTGACGGACGTGACGTCATACTCTGTTTTGCCGTCATGTTACACATCTGCCGTCCCGTGACGGCTACTAACTTATTTTTAGTAAAAATAGGTTCTCTTAACTCGGTCCAAGCATATATTTGCTCTGACAGTTGACATTGTTAAAAGCTGAATAAAAACATTTTCTTTAAATATTTCACTAAAGTATATCAGGTACCTCTACTAACGTTTAAAAAAACCTAGCAAAAGTGATCAGAATTCGTGGTTTTCATTCAGTTTTTTATAATGTTATTACAGCTGTCAGAGCAAATAAATGCATGGACCGAGAATAGCCAACAATTAATTGTAGTAAACGTATGTTAGACAATATCTGAGTCAATTGTGTATTTATTTAATGAACCTATCAAGATAAAGAGTTTATTAATCTACTGGGTTACCCGGAAAGGGTGTATTAAGACGAAAAGGGTCCATAATACATCTAGTATAGTATATTTCTCTATGATAATACTAATCATTATGAAGAACCTTTATTATGGGACTAACCCTGAAACTAGAGCTAGAAAAACGTCATTCACACTCGACAAAATGCTATGGAACAGCTGATATTTTTTGAGTTTGAAGCTCATTTTGTTGGGATTTGAATTCACGCCTTGCGGTTTAGAATTCTAACGCGTTAATCACGAAGCTATCATAGATACAAAAATCGCAGAACTTGAATGTTTGTGTTGTTTCTAAAACTCCAACACGTAGTAATATAATAGTCAGAACCTTACTGGGCATTAAGTTAGACTATGACTATGTTTTGTTTGACGATATTTATTAAAAATTTAAAATAATTGAGGCAGATGCGCGAGACTTGCAGGAAGAAACAAAAAAAACCTTTTAAATAATCCGACCACGGATTACGAAGATGAAGATCAGAAGTTTTATAATGTGTGTGTGGACTAAGAGCCCACATAAATCTCTAAGTTTTTTTTGTAGTAACTGAATTGTTTAGTAATAAGTGAAATACTGCTACATTACATTACTACACTATAATTATTTGCAAGTAATAATTAAAATATTGCTTTTTGAAAAACTGCGCCATATCTTGGCATTACTTGAATAGATAAATTAGCCTAGCGCTCGCGTAGTCTAGAGCTTGAGCTAGCTGGCGAGCCACAAACTACATTATGCCGTCAGTCAGTTAATTAAGCACATGTGAGAAATGTCTGCCTGTCCCTGTGTCCGTTCTCGTGATATGTCCAGTTGAGGAGGGTGTAATGAAAGCCGCTTGATTGAGAGGGGCCAAGGCGGCAAAGGACGATCCTGAAGAAATATAGGCATGTATACATATTAAGTTACGTAGTATACAGTAGGTGATCTAAAAAAAATATCATCATCATTTCAGAATATCATATTCCCACTTGTGGGACTCAGGCCTTCTCTCAGAGAGAGGACGGGCCATAATCCACCGTGCTGACCCAGTGCATGTTGGTGATCTTGAGGTTCTTGGACAAATCGGTTTCCTCACGATGTTTTTGAGCGATGGCATCGAAACTGCACATAATTTATTTAGGTACCAAATAAGTCTTTGTTGCAGGGCCGAGGATCCAACCGAGTGCCGTCAGATGGTAAAGCGCACATCCTACCACTTAGCCAACATCGCGGGAAAACTGAAAGTGCTTATTCTATGGGATTTTTGTACGAAAAATATTCTTTGTCGGACAAGTTTGGACTGCACGAATGACTTATTTGCTATTCAAATATGTTTACTAGCAGTTTCGATGCCATTAAAACTGGTGAAGGAAAACATCGTGAGGAAACCAGTATGTAACTTTCACACTACTGTCACACTGGTGTTATGGTTAGGAAGAAAATTTCCTCACCGTCACTCTGTCGAATAAAGTTATCTAAACTGTCCTTTACGAGCTCTCAGAACTGCTCAGTCTTCCAAGATAAATTATAAGTTTTGTAAAGCAATTTGTTAAACTAATGGAACAGGGATGAGAGATTGCGGTCAGAGAGTTGTGGTGGTGTCCACTTCCCGTAACACTGATATAATAGCGCTATGCATCAAAGGAGCCAACTCGTGTTAGGTTACGTGGAAAATAGAGGAGTTAGTATGTAAACTAGAGGCTTATTTGCACCTTTGACGGGGACTGTGATGACCTATTCATAATACATGAGGTCTAGTGATTAATTACAGACGACGTGCTCAAACTTATCATACACTAATATTATGACTAAAATACTGGAGTTTATTTGACATAAGCACCGCTATTCAGCGTGGTAAAAATCAACCAGCATGCTGAATAGCTTGCCAACTCGTAGTGGGTTAGAGCTTGTGTATGGGTCTATAGATCTTCAACGGTGTATGGGTAATCTAACGGTTTTTTATGCATATATCTATCAAATATATATATATATATTATGTACAGTATTAGATACCTTAAACAAATTTAATATCTACATCCCCAAAAACTTTCGCATTTGTAATACTGGGAGCCTTTATTAATGAAACAAAACACTAACTTTTTATTCTTATTTTTTTATCGTGATAAAGTCCTCGTTTGACCACCAACTCGCCTGATGTTAAGCGATGATGCGGTCTACGGTGGAGCACGCAGACTTAGAAGATACCTATTCACATGTAATTTAAAGACACCCACCCAGATTACTATCTATGCCACTAACTATCGGGGAATATTCAGTGAATATTCAGGCAGCGCATTCGACAGACTAGCAGTTTGCACAATATAAGTGGAGTCAAAGCGCTTCTTACGGGTTTTCGGAATATCAAGTTTTTTTGATTCTGTTTTAGCTGTAAACAAACGTAAACTTTGAAGGAAAATAAAACTGACTGTGGTATTTTTTTATTTATTGTTTGTGTTTTTTTTTATGGAGACAATAAAAATAAAATTGACTAGCATTCGTTTATGTACTTACATTTAAATAAACTTGTTCCACGTTGGTAGCTTGTTATTCTTAAATAAGAAGTGCACAAAAGTATACAGTAAATTAGGTTCGATGTTCAGGGCTCCAGAGAACGGTGGTAGTACCTACCTAAGCCTAAAGGAAAACATTGTACTCAAAAACACAAACAACTTTAGGACAAACCCTGTAATTGCGAAAAAATATCACAATAGAAAAATTTCTTTCGCACTCAAAGATACCTTAAAGTGTGGATCCAAAACTATCGGGTCAGCCAGTCTATTCTGCAAGCGAATGGTAGCATTTCGATCTTAACGACTGACACGTCGCACGACGCTTGCATTGTTTAGCACTCCATATAAATACATACTGAGTGGGTTTTTTCTTGCCTATTTCTGCATGTAAATGTCAAATATTGAATTGTAAGGGGACTACAGTCAAGGGTGATCACTCAATATTAACTATGGTAATGAACAACAATACAGTCACGTTCACTTAACTTATCACCTCGCAATTGCGCGGTCACTTTATTTTACAGAATAGACGCAGCCTTCAAAAATATCTACAATGTTCTCACTTTAGTGCTCAGACCAGACAAACAAGGAAGATATGGTAAGGTGGCGTGGTGGGTGCGAACGCGTTAGGCCTAAATCAAGCTTTAGTCGATTTCACCCAGCAGACGCCTGTCCGCCATTTTTGACATGTGGACTATTAGTGTGCTAGTAGTTAGTTCATTGGTGTCGCTGCAAATTTCTTAATGTGCGTAAAAAAATTGTAAGAGTGTCGTACTTACAGTTTTTGCATAAAAAATGTGACCCGGAGACATTTAATCACGAACTATAATTTTACTAAATAGTATATCTCCCTTGTTATTCAGATCTGAGGCTTAGTACCATCGCTCCATGGAATATCTATATCATAACACATTTTTTTATAAAAATATCGGCAAACAATATTTGGTCGTAGACAGAGTTTCTATTACCAAC
Source organism: Agriopis marginaria (assembly GCA_932305915.1). NCBI lineage: Eukaryota > Metazoa > Arthropoda > Insecta > Lepidoptera > Geometridae > Agriopis > Agriopis marginaria. The sequence continues at coordinate 8,891,731 of OW029926.1, forward strand.
ATTTTACATAATGACTTAAAGACTAAACAGATGCCACAGACATACTGTATAGGTACAGTGCACTTTATAGGTATATCATAACAAAATTTAACAGGAGAATATTACATTTGACACACTCGTACTTAAACTAGAACTACCTTTTAATAATATGCTTGTAACCTAATGTTTCATTTATAACAAAAAAAAAAACAATTAGCTGATAAATTTCTGAAATATAAGCGTATCAAATTTTTGGTGTAAAAGGTGCTCTCCCGCAAAGCAGCATTTTGTGTAACGCACACAACTTGACGTCATAATGTGCTATAGTGCGCTTCCCTGTCTAGCATGAAATTAAAATATTTATAACTTTCATTGATATTGCCAAATCAACACTCAAACAAAGTTATTCGTATTACTGGAGCTAGTTTATAACTATCAAGCCAAAGTCAATGAAATTTCTTTGGATAACATTCGAGAGATCTTTTCTGTCTCACTCTCTTCGAAGAATAATCATCCACCCGTACAAAAATGGCGGAAATATCGGTGTACATACATAAAATAACAAAAAAAACGGACTAAATTGAAAACCTCCCTTCATAAAGTCGGTTAAAGTGTTTAAGAAAAGTGTGCGTTACTAACAGACATTTTAACAAGTATACATTCTTTGTGCATTATTGCTGCCATTAGTGGGGTAGTTATTTTACAAAATTAAAGGTGACTAAAGTTGGCCACCGTTACTTTATGAAAGGCCGAAACCATAGAATTAAATTTTCTTCTAATACCTATGTTCTTTATAATTTATTATGCATACTAAAGTACTAAGTTTAAAGAACAAAAAAAACCCTACGTTGCTTTGCTCAGTATATTCTGCATGCATTATGAACCATTTCAAATAAATTAACAACGGTAAAATGCAACTCGGACTGGCACACTGAGGGTACTTCACCGAAAAAAATATGAATTCGCTCTTTTAGTTTGGGATCTTTAACGCGCGCCTGACTCGCACTTGGCTAAAAGCGTTATAAAATCCTGAAAAACTGTATTCAAACTGAATTCAAGCAATGGAGAAAGATGGAAAAGACAACACAGACAAGACAAAACTTTCTATCCTCAAACGCTGAATCTCCGTTATGGCGTAGATATAAAAATATATGAAACTTTTTTTTAACTCTAAATTTTATTATCTTCTTAACTATACCTCCTCCTTCTAGCAAATGCAACGCTCAAACTTCTTGAAGAATGTCTAGAGCCATGCGAATGATTGGTTCTATGAGTGCTAGTAGATTTCCCCGAACCTAAAGATTTCAGAGACCTAATTTCGTCTTTCCCCTCCAATTCGGCTAGGGCTTCGGCACTGCCTTCGATCGTTTTAGGGCTTCGCTTGACGGGCTTCACGCTGCCACTGAATGATAGCGCGAATTTCAATTCTTCTACCAGCTCGTACTTGAAGGTAGTCTGAAATAAATAATTTAGGATTGGAAAATTACGTAGTTGTGCGATTTTTGTGGTAAATTTTTAATGATAGTTTATACATTACTCCCTCAGGCCCCAAGAGTGTTATATTTTTAACTCTTACGTGATATTTAATTTCCAATGTATCTTTGTAACAAGCTTGACTTGTATGGGTCCAATCCTGATAATGAATTTTAAAACAGTTATCCCCAACCGATGGAGCTGAAATTATTGTAATCAACGAGATGTTGGAAACAAAAGTATATCCTTCGGAAAATTTTCACCGATACCGACTCAGTAGTACGCCCGTGCATACAAAGCACCAGTGTGAAAAAATTTTGGGTGGGCATATTTTGTTATCTATATCTATGCATGCACTTACGCCATATTTTACACAACGTTTGAAAACGCCCCAGAGCATGTCTAAGATGGATATAATTATCCCGACGATGCATCCACCGCCAAGCACAACAAAAGCTCCAACCATGTTTTTCATGTCCAGTTGTTTTTTTTCTTCATCTTGCTTATTCTAAAAATAATAATTTTAGTAAGCATTTTCTATAGTCACATTATTAATCATCATCAGTTGCCACTTCTTTACTGGAGCTTGGCAGAGTCTATCACAGGTCAAATTTTTACAAGTTTTTATTTTTTAACTTGCCCTGTTAGTATGCTCGTTGGTATGTGTAGGACAAATCTTGCAACTTAATTTTAGACCAGTTATCCTCAACCGATTGAGTTGAAATTTCAACTTACTTATATGAGTTCAGTGACAATGTTATGGTACCATTGAGCTGATCTGATGATTGAGACAGAAGGTGGTCATATAAACTCCTAAACGAAATGACGTAAACCCGTCGAGTATGGGTTCGTTGGATTTGCCTTTTCAAGCACTAGTCCTAGATGATAAATTCAATATGGCGGATGCCCCAAAATTGCAGAAAAATTGTTCTTATCTACTATCATGATATCAAATGATAGTGTTTGCCGAGAAGAATACGAAAAAGCTTGTTTTTACAAAGTTTTTTTCAAATTATTAATTTTTCTTCCATTGGTGTAAGAAATATACTATAGTTATTTATTACTAGTTGCGCCTCACAGTTTCAACCCCGTGGATTTTCCCTTAAGAACCGTGCATTTTCGCAGATAAAATCCTGTCACTCTCCAGCTTCCCAACAATTTTTATGCATCACGGCGATCCGTTGTTTTGTTGCTGCGTGAAAAAGGAATACCTACACAAACACACATTCGCATTGTGTGTTTCCATGACTTTACGATTAATTATGGACTAGATAAAATATAAACATACTAAATAACCAAATACTTAGTATGAAACGTATTTAAATTTTTGTAGTGAAATCTTATTTAGACATGTTTTGGGATGGGGAGGGGGGAGCACTGAAATCGCGTGACCGTCACGCTCAGATACTCGTTCGGGTAAAGTCGGCTCGAGTCGACTATGGAAACGAGAGAGATAATAGTCAACCTTGATGAAGTTTTCACTCACTTTTCATACATTGGTTTTTCTTCTGGCCTATCTCATATATCTGTATTCTCATATATTTGTATCTTTCTAGCTCTATTTTGTAGGTTGGTAATTAAAGATGCCGTTATTTTGAAAAACCTTTTTTGCCGAAAATTTAAGGTTAAGGTCCTAAAAGCAGATTTTTTTTAAATTATTCATCGATATGTGTAATTTGTACATATCATTAAAACGGTGTTTAGCAACCAAAGTTAGTGAAAAAAAATTCCATAGCCATAGCTTCCGCAAAAAGTCATTAAAAGTCAGTTATTATTTATTTACTTACCCCACATTTACCTCCACCACGTTTTTCCTTCCACCAAATGTCCTTTAGTTTCTGTATTTCTCCCTGTTCTTTGAATTTTAACAGAGCAGAATCAATGTACCTCTTGTATGGTGATCCTGAAAGATACAAATGTAAATATAATTATGTTAAATGTAGTACAATAAAATATGTTAAAATATATAGATCTTCCCCAATTTAACTCAACTCAAACAATAATTTATTTCCTTTTTTCAGTTGAGACAGACACAGTCTGGTCTCTTTATAAAGTATTCTTAACCCGTTAGTAACCTATTATTTGACGGATATAAAATTTATTATAATTATTTTTACAAATAAAAGCTCACCTTTTTTCATCCCAATGCCATAAGATTTCGTATCCAAGAGGCCACCGACTTGAATTAAGTCGCAATGCCTTTCTTTATAATATTCTATTGAAGCTGACTCCATGAAAAACGCGTAATTTGTGGTTTCAGCCCTTAAATAAATAAATGACAATATATTGTATAAATTTGTATATGTTAAGGATTTTGGAATAAACTATTTTCCTCTATAGATATTTGTGATGCTAATTTAAACCTAAAATGACATAAAATATTAATTACATATAAAAGAAAAATTAACCTAACCTAAAACAAAAGATAATTAAATTTGTAACAAAAAATTCGTTATAACAATTTGTATTAATGTTATTAATTTTAAATAAAATATTTGTAGTTATTTTTTTAATATAATTATTATAAATAGTATTTATTTAAATTTTGAAATTAATATGAATTTACTATAAATATCATTTAATTGAAATCTTAATTAAATAAACAATAAATTTAGAAATTATTGTGAAAACAAAATTAACAATAAATTTTGAAATTATTATGAAAACAATTATCCCCGTTTCCTCAGTGCACCTTGTCGACACCTGTTTCGCCTCTTCACGAGGCATCCTCAGGAAAGAATTAAAATGGACTTCCTCAAAGTGACGCCTGATTCAATCAGCTATACGGGGTGTAAGGGGAACACTGTCGAAGCCAAAAGAAGGTAATTGTACTCATCATTATGAACAACTATGGGACCAGCCCTGAAATCGCGAAAAAATATCAGCAATGTTCTATAGAAAACGGTCATAGACACCCGACAAAATGTATATTTTTTTTTCGCCATTGTAGGGTTGGTCCCATAGTAAAAGTTGTTCATAATGATGAGTACAATTACCTTCTTTTGGCTTTGTGAGTGTTCCCCTTACACCCTGTATTGTATAAAGTTACAAAACCACCATTCTGCATAGTATTCTTCTTGATGTTAGTAAAGAGCCGAAATGGCTTGATAAAACTCTAGCGATTAATATGTTCTAATATTCGCTAAAAACCGTACTTACTGGTAGACTCCGTCGTCGTTTGTTCCAACTATCCAATTGTTTTTCTCCATGTTACGGTACATTTCCTTGTATCTTGGAATTGCAGAATCCTTAAACGATTTTTTAAATGTTAATCACGTTTATGTTTTAGATTCATTAGCCTCCAAGGAAATGATAGACTATTTTACCACTTATTCTACCTATTTCCAGCAGTGGACAGTTTAAATGCTTATGATAAGGCTGATGATGATCACTTACTTACTCTACTCAATACACTATTCATTCCGTTATTGCAACCATTGTGAAATTACGTGCAGATGCCTTATCATGGATGATTCGGATCGTGATCGCGATCGTTTTTTATGGAGATTTTTATGTAGAAAAAAAAAAATGATGTGGACGTATTTTTTTATTTTTTTTTGGCTTTGTCCTAGATTCGTGTGTGACTTATAATTGTAATAATTGATAAGGCAAAATTGTTATACTTTCTTACACTAATAACACTAGAAATAAGCACTCGTGTAAACTGACTTGCCTCATATGACGAACATGTTATATTGGTGAATAAATAATCTGAATCTGAATCTGAATTGCGTGCCATCTCACTTACGCACGTGGTGCGAGTAAATAGATGCGATCGGGACGGAATGCAATCTCGATCACGATCAAACTTCTATAATAAGGCCGCAGGTCTTAGCATTTTTTTATTGCCGGCAAGCCTTTAATAACTAAACAAAATACAAGTTAACAAGTAAGTACTAAATAACTAAGTTACTTATAGCCTATTGTAAGTTGAAGGTCAAGAGATAATCCAAATGCTCAAGCCCACTACGAGTTGGCAGCGTACCCAGCATGCTGGCGGCATTACCACACTGAAAGTGCAACGACAAAAACGAACATAGGTTGTCCGGTCCGACCTCGTTGACGCCTGGCGCGGTACTGACGTGGTGCGCGCAAATTCTCGCGACCTTTTTACGCTTTTAATTTCACTAAAAACCGAAACTATTCCCTATCAAAATTCTAGCAATTTTTTTTTTATAAAATTGCCTTTCAATACATGCAATTTCCAGGTTGTTACGAGTTTCATTAGAGCATAAAACGAAAAAAAAAAAAAATTATCGACTTTGTTTCAGATTTTTTTTTGATCGAGGAAAGTTTGTTCTATCGTGTTTTGAACCAAATCATAAACTCAAACACAGATGTATCTGTGACATGTATTATTTTCCAGCTCAAATATTGTAATTTAACTGAATAAAATTGATTTAAAACCTAAAGAAAAGAAACAAATTTGCTATAAGAGGTCGTTAATAAAGGCACTTGACAGACAGACGCACGAAGCTTGAGATCTAATTAGATTTTATTCATTTTAGAATTAAATTAACAAGCACACAGTTAATTAAATGGGTATTAAATTTGTTGGAATTTATACGTACATTAAAAAATGATGCTGTAGTTCCTCCACTCTTCGCACCATATTTTATAGATTTTGCGTAGTACAGGCCATCTATAGTTTCAAATGGTAATTCATTTGGCTCGATGGTTAAAAAGGCTACCAAAGTACCCACGTAAGACGCCACCATTACTAGCGTGAAAAACCACCACACGCTCGTTATTAAACGTGGAGCTAAGGCACTGGAAATAAACGTCCTTACTTAGAAAAGTTACTTAATTTAATCAATGATTAAAATAGCTGTGTCAACTTTACGCTGACATAAATTATCACATAACAGAGCGACTCAGAGCAATTTTAACCATCATGTAACTTAAATAACGTTTCTAAGTAAGACCAAAAATGTTAACAAGTAATAAACCACCTCACAACAGTTTACTTAAACTCGTCAGAAAAACTTATTATGGCAAGTGCACGTCACTTGCTTTCGCGAATTTTGTTTGATTAATTGGAATTACCTACGAAAGATTTACTCAGACTATAGGTTGAACCACATTGTGTAGTAAAAACAAAATACACCTACATTATTTTTGTCCTTATGAAGAAAAACTTTGAATGGCAATGATGAACAACAATATCATTTATGACCATTGACTACAATCACTAAGTGATCATATCATGCATATGTTGATGCATTTTGCGTTGTTTATATGACTTGCGGGAACTACGGAGAAAGTTCGCAAGCAACCGCGCAATTTACGACACACTGGCATACCTACTCGATATACATACTTCCTTATATTATAGATCGCAAGGTTCCTAAACATACGCATGTTATTTTCGCACAGAATAAGCACTCAACATTAAATGTATTAAGTTATCAGCGATAATTTTTCACTCGCTGATACGTACTGACTTCACTATTTTCCGATATTTAGTGAACTTAGAGACACTATCTTCTCTAAATGGAAAGTTACTTCATCATCAGCCAGAAGACGTCCACTGCTGAACATAGGCCTCCCCCTTTAACCTCCACACTGAACGACAGCCTGCGTTTTGCATGCACTGGATGCCAGTGACTCTCACTATGTCGTCGGTCCATCTAGTGGGAGGCCTACCTACGCTTCGTCTTCCGGTTCGTGGTCTCCACTCCAGAACCTTTCTTCCCCATCGGTTATCGGTTCTTCGAGCGATGTGGCCTGCCCATTGCCACTTCAACTTGCAAATTTTAAAACTTACTTACATCGGCGCAATCTCAGATCCTTGCTGCATGACAGATCCAATGATAAGCCACACAGAATTGGCGAAACTGAACTGATTGGACAGCTCATCAGGCTGCTCTACACAAGGCACGGGATTCTGCCACTCCTTGTTCGAGATTCGGCCAACGAATATCATTAGCACTCCGAGTAAGAACTGTATCAGCATCATGTAGATCCACACCTGAATACAACCACATTTTACATGAGAAATTTAGATCAGTAAATATCAAAGACACGCTTTAATGGCGAAAATCCTATTTAGATGCACTAAGCGTTTCCAATCCACCTTTTTCATCTGAATAGTAGAGGTGTGGCACTCCTTAACTGAGTCTGTCTTTCTAAACAGGTAGCAGTTTAGGGTTGTTAAATAAGCGAATAGGTTTTCCTAGGCAAGCGTGCTACATTTTCTACATCATTGATTCCCATTAGGCGAGATTATGGTCAAACGCATAGTATTATTTAAATTATGCTCTTAATTTTTTAGTAAATGTTTTCATTTTTATTATAGCGGTCATTTTGAAAATATTACCATATTGGGTATTGGATGATAGTATTGTCACCGGAACTATAGGTGTATGCAAAATTACAGCAAAATTTACAGAACTGGTAACAGCTGAATTATATTCAGCTTGCAAGATTTGACCTAAAGGAAATTGCTTCAAAACATTACTACCGAGTTTTATTTTATGTGTTGGCGTATATCTGACCTAAGATATATTAATACAGCAGAAGCCTATGTAATGATAGTTTACTGCTGGTCGTAGGTAGATCTCTCCATATTCGATTTGGCGATGAGTCCTTCTGAGACAACCCACATACACACACATCATCAGCCATTAAATGTCCACTGCTGAACAAGGCCTCCCTCTTAGAGAGGGGTGTTGCCATAATCCCCACGCTTGGCAGGCGGCTTGGAGATCGCAGTACGTTCACCGTGTACTTACAGGATGCTGTTGCCCATCCTGCGGTGGTTCTGGTCGCAATTTTAGGACATACCCGGGAGACAACCCGCTTGGGGTGAATTGTATGGAGCTTCCCATACAAATAAAAATACATTCTTGTTACCGCAGTATCTACCCAACCATTTGCCATTATCATTACCATGCCCAATCTGGAGCGTCGCTCCAGGTTGTTGACAACTCTATTGGTGTAGATGGAGATATGTGAGATACAAAAAAACATTAAGTAGGGTCTATTCATAGCCAGGTGAATAAAATTTTGCACATTACCTCTTTTGAAAACACTGCCAGAAAAGAAAACATCTCAGGCGGTAGTTTACTAGGCTCCTTATATAATATACTGATACCACAAGTCATGAACGGCGTCGAAAAGTCGATGGCTTGTTGCCGAGCTTTTGTCATTGTTAGGTCCGTGATAGCCAAGTCAGCTAGCTGAAAAGTTGAAAATTTTATCTATAAAGTGACTTACAACGTCGATAAACAATGTCCCCCCTATTAATAAACGTAGAAGAGCCTCGGAATAGTTACACCGCCTTTTGTCTTTTTCGATCGAGTTCAAAATTTGAAAGAGAGAAAAAGTCAAAATACGGCTTAACTATTCCAAGACTACTCCACGTTTATTAATAAGGGGGTGTGATTCTCGGGTAACTTCGTAGCTCAAAACATCAATGAGAATTTTGAAATTTTTTTGCGATTTCAGAGTTACTCCCATACATAAAAAATATAATATTCATAGTAAAAGTTGTTCATAATGATGGGTACTATGGACCCTCTTTGGCTTAGTACACCCTTTCCGCGTAACCCAGTTTATTTTATTTTATTTAAGGCAGATAGAGACCTCAAAGGTATAGGCAACTCACGGCACTGACAATGCCCCGGGTATTGTAGGTATCCATAGGCCATAAGGCGGTGACATCTTACCATCAGGTAGCCTGTCACGTGTTGAACTTTATTCTATACAAAAATAAAACTAGTTCTGGTAAAATGGCGTTAACAACACCCATACATAATGTTGTTTTTCGGGACTGAATTGTAAGTTGACAGCGTGCCCGTTATTTACAAGTCAAGCTAATATAAATAATTTAAAAATACTTATGAATTCATCTTACATCTTCTCTAAGATCATACACCATTCCATTGTATGATCCGTCAGATTGTAAAGAGCCATAAACACCTTGAACTTGATATATGTAGTTGAATCCAAGTTCTTTGGAGAGCATATCTATTAGATCGGTAGTGAATCCTTCGTAACGATCATTTCCCACCAGCGTCACTTCAGATTCTTTTTCGTAGGCATACGGTGGTGTCTGTGAATTGTCAAAAGGTTCTATAGTTTTGCCAAAACAAAAATGTGTAAAAATGAGTTCAGAGTTGCCACTTTAAGATTTTATTTGCTTAAACATTTGTCTCTTTCACAAGTTGCGAATTTTTTAGTACTATGCATACTTCGGCAATTTAGTAATTCCTTTCCGAAAACTTTAGTGCTGATGAAATGAAGTCGAGAATAAAACACTTTATAGAGCGGCTCTTGCATAGAACGCACGCGTGCGTCTGTAATGTGAATGATATGTTAAGGTTGCCTAAAAACATTAAATTATATTTTGTATATGTCGAATTTCTAGTGTGAGTAATTTCATATTGATTTCAAAATCTATTGTTTATATCATTTAAATTTCAATTAAATCATATTTATATTAATTTCATAATAATTTAAAAATTTACATATATTTTATTTAAAATTAATTAGTACAAATTCTTATAACGAATTTTTTGTTACAGATTTAATTACTTTTTGTTTCAGGTTAGGTTAATTTTGATCTTTTATGTAATTAATATTTAAATTCAGTTTAGGTTCAAATTAGAATCACAATTATCTATAGAGAAAATAGTTTAACCAAAATCCTTATTGTACTCGAAACGACGTAGAAGCGGAATTACACTAGAAATTCGACATAATTATACAAATTAAAAATGGAATTCCGCAAAGTAACGCCTGATTAAATCAACTATTAAATTATATATCGTCTTCCTTGACGTGTTCGTCAACAGTAAACCTAAATAGTTGTGGCTATGGGCGTATTTTTTTAGGCCGTCTTGCAAACCGCACAGTACAATGGACCATCAGCATTAAATACGTCGGTGTATGAAGCTTTTAAGGCGCTTCGCGTTACAAGTCTTATAATCGTTGCGTCACTCTCTTCTCTGTTGCGCGAGCTCTTCTCAACTCTCACACTGACGTCACGAGCGGTGAAATAGCGCTTAGAAATTAAACCTTAACATATCTTACTATTGCTATCAACACTTTCAAAGTTTTGTTGTTCAAAACATTTTCTTCGCCAATCACTGCATCAGGTGCTAGTACTCGGCTTAGAGTTATCTTGTCGTAATTCCATTGGCCAATCTGCGAACACAAATAATAGAACCTATACTCAGAATTTAAATATCGTTTTAATACGTTCAGGTACTAATATATTTTTTCTCACAAGTGATTTTATATAAATAAACAAAATACGAGCTTACAGTCTGCACTATCATATAGGAATCGATGATTTTTCCAAAATAAAAAGTAGCCTATATGTGCTAATCCAGGATGTAAGCTTTTTCCACATCCAAATTGTATGGGTTACAAACAATGCAAGTATGATCACCGGCCCCGCCCCGAGGCGCGAGCTGCCATCAAGATTATATTTATCGATCGATTTTTATCGCTTTTGGAATTTTTGCGCCCCTTGCTATCTGGCGCCTAGAGCAACCGCTCCACCTAGGGCCTGCGCTCTCTAGGCTCTCGCTCTACTCTATAGGGCCGGCGCTGTTACTAATCCTACTAATATTATAAACGCGAAAGTTTGTATGTATGGATGTTTGTTCCTCTTTCACGCTGCAACGGAACAACGGATCGACCTGATTTTTTGCATGGGTATCAAGGTTCAAGAGATTTTCATCATCATCATCACCATTTTTCATCACGACGCGGGTGAAACCGTGGGGCGCAGCTAGTACTAAATAACTAAACTACTTGGCTTATTATACAAAAATATTTGGACTCTACATAGATGATTGAAGTTCTAGAGACAACCCAAATACTCAAGCCCGCAACCAGTTGGCAGCGCACCCAGCATGCTGACGGTATTACCACACTAAATGGCAAAGCTTATGCTTTGAGAAGTGCTGTTGCACACTGAGCCACCGGTGACCAAGCCGAGCCGCTAGAAGCAACCACGAGTCACGGCCACGGGTGGCCTGAACGCGGCCACTAGTGGCTGGACACGGCCACCAGTCGTAGCCACTAGCAGGTACTAGTATTTTACAGGAGTCGAAAATTTCGAAATGGAAACACTCTAGATTACTTTATTGATTATTATACGTGGTTTGCGGGTTAACTCTGGATATTACAGAGGCATTGGTAGGGCCAAAATCAACAGCCCTGTTTAATGTAATGACAGGGAATTATGAAACTATTGTACAGTATAGGATTGAAAAATTCTGGACCATTGTGTTGAGTTCTTGATGGTGTTAAGCTGGTCTATGGTATTTGGCACAGCATCCGTCATTTATCGCTTTTATTAATTATTATCATACTAAGACGGGCCGGCGACAGGTCGTGTGTGCGCGTGCGGCGAGCAACAAAGCGCTGCCAGAAGAAACGAGCACGGAGCTTGTGGCTTGGAAGCGGACACTCGAAAACTCAGTGTGCGTCGTTAGCATACAAAATGTAAAAAAACTTACATCCAGAGGGTTAGAAAAGACCCACTTTCTGTTAGCGTTAACGCCTGCGGAAAGATGAAATTGTATGAAAATTACATTAGCTTGAGATTTAGCATTTCTCTCAAGCTTTTTTTGTCAATGTCATCTTTACATCTCTACATATCTCTACATACCTAGTATAAATTAAAGTCGCTTTCCGCGTCTGTCTGTCTGTATGTCTGTATGGCCGCTAACTCCTCCTAAACCACGCAACGGATTTTGATGCGGTTTTCACCATCAGTTAGATACATTTTCACGGAAGGCTTATATATATTATATAACTAACGACCCACCCCGGCTTCGCACGTAAATTACACTCGTGCGAAGTCGGGCGGGCGGGTCGCTAGTTTTCATATAATTTCATCTTTCCGCAGGCGTTTACGCTAACAGAAAGTGGGTCTTGTTTAACCCCCAGCACTCGTGACGGCTATACTAATGTCCGCCATGGCTCAGTATGCGGCGGCACTAGACACTTGTATCATACTCACACTCTCGTTCCCGGCAGGTGTTAATTCTAATATATCGAAAGTCACCTTAGACCTTAAGCCCTGACCATCAAATAATATTTTACCAGTTATACCATCCACTGGATGCTGAAACAAACAAATAATATGAGAATTATACAAGGAATACGAAACAGTAGCACTAAGAAGAAAATTACTGTAGGTATCAAGACAAATAGCATTTACAATTTAACCAACTCCGAAATTGCAAAATAAAATAAAAAACTTTATTCCTGCAAAAAACAATTGTACAAAAAAAATTGTGGATTTACAACCCGTGTCGATCGCCAGTGTCGAGAAACCGAATTCCCAGTGAGATTATTTTTTTGATGCGCTGGTAAAAGGCGCCGCTTAATTTATTAATAACAAACTCGCGCCTAATATTCGGCTAATTTTAAGTAATTTAACCTAAAGATCAACGTATGTTATTTTAAAAACTAAGGATGTGTAATAACACGTTTTATTGTCGCTGTTAAGGGGAAGACACTTTATTCACGTGTTCTTTATAGTTAGCACTACTTCGCACTGACACTTTGTTTTTCACTACACTAACTCGAACGGTTTTTCTTTTAAGTCTTCTAACAAAGTCTGTGTGGTCGAAGCGCTGGGCCCCGATTCTACTAAAGAAATTGTTTTTAAAATGTAATTGTTTCAATTTTATTTTTTAAATAATTGCCTCAAAACTGACAGTAATTTTTTTTATACTGGAAAGATACCACAACCATTATAACTTATCATAAAAAAAAACTCACTGTTCTCATGAAATTCAGCAAAGTAGTTCCATATTTCCAAGGCTCCATTCTCTCACAGTCAAGTTTTTCAGGCATCATTGTATGGATTAAATTTCTTTTTATGTATACTCCCAAGGCTGAATAGAACGCCAATACTACATCGTGAATGAGAACCACGTTGGTTGTCAGCGTTTCTGGTAGCAGCTCTTGGAAAGTTTGGTTTACGAGATGGTCAGTAAAAGTCCACAGCTGTGCGTTGTGCGTTAAATTGACGAGTCGAAGACCTAGTAAAAATTACATAAGAATACAAACTTAGAAGAAAAGAGTACACTAATCCAAAAAAAGGTTCATATTTTTAATTGTATATGTTGTAATTTTATTTAATGTAATTTAATTGCAAATGTTATAATTGTTTATTCATATTATTTCATAGTTATCCATCACAGACATAGTTTATTTGTGACAAAAGAAAACATTAAATAACGTTAAAAACAACGAAACAAAAAATTTAATTATAAATTATTTACTTTTATTACAATCCGGAACTTACTTACCTTACTACTCAGTGCTTCTATGGAAAAAATAACATTTATCGTAGAAAAAAGTTGTTAAAAATGTGGTTGATATATAAATTACTTGTAGATGTTAGCATCACGGAAAGGAGCTTCTATGTTTGTAAAAAAAATCCTTTAGCTTAGTTTTATTAAAAAAATTACGTTGTGTTGTGTTTTCTTTTATTACAAACAAACGATGTCTATGTCTTTTTATTTATGTTACACGGGAAGGCTAAGCAAAAAAGGGGTAATTATCTTCATCTTATTTCATATTCATCATAGACATAGACATCATTATTGAAACTGACGTGGTTTTCACACATTTTATTTATGTTACACGGGAATTACTCACGTAAGATTAAGCCGGTTACTCCGACTATAGTTTCAACCGCATTAGACGGCCTTTTTCTAGGTGAATGCGCGCGCGCGGCTGCGTCTCGCTTTGCACTTTTTATTTTATTTTATTTTTTTTGCTTTGCTTTGCGGCTTAATCTTACGTGAGTAATTCCCGTGTAACATAAATAAAATGTGTGAAAACCACGTCAGTTTCAATAATGATGTCTATGTCTATGATGAATATGAAATAAGATCAAGATAATTACCCCTTTTTTGCTTAGCCTACCTATTTCGACAAGACAAGGCATGATGCTAAAATAGTCGCAGTTATTGGCTTAATGTGTTAGAAGGCAGTACGCACAAACCTATTATCAAATTAACCATTAAATATCAAAGTATGCTCAATCGGTCACATGTCATATTAACTCCCACACTAAATGTACGAAAGAGTTTACTGATCCGTTAATACTTTCTGTGTCTAAGTCGTAGCTCGATCGTAGAATTGGCCATGTAACGAAAAGGTTTCTTATGTCGTGAAAAGGCGCCATTTCATGAAATAATCAAGTTATTATAGCCATATTGTGGAATGCTTGCCGTTCTTAGATTTAACTGGTAAGCGTTAGTCACTTTTTAGAGAGCAATTTGAAGGGCTCACATTTGCTTACAATTTCTAGCTCTTTTGCTCACGTACACCGTCAACAGACAAAAGGTAATTCAAAAACCTTGCAAAAACCTTATCACTAGTATTCTAGGCCACAATTTCGAAATGTTTGGAAAAAAAGTGACATCAATTCCAATAATGGTTTAAATTGTAACTACTTTTTCTATAATTTGGTCTAATATTTCATATCCAGTTCAAGAAGTGCTAACTAATTGTTTCTTGGCTATTTGGTAAAATGGCTAAGGGATTTGTTTGTGATATTGAATAACGATCAGTATCTTTTAATCGGGCCAGGGCACATCGTGACGTGGCTGTAGCACAGCTAAAATTTGATGAAATGTTGGTATCGTAGGTGAAAATGTGGTGACCAAGACAAGGTAAGCAGAGCGTTGATTATCCAGCTGCTAAATGGGTCGATAATATCATCACCATCGCCAATTAGCAACCCATCCAATGTAAATCCATTCCAGCAGGAATTAAAGACTGTGGATTGCCTGCTATTCACAAATAGTTGTTTGATTTATTTATTAGTATTGTATACTAAACTTATTGTGAAGTTAGGTTGTGTTATATACAGATCGATCGTAACCCGATCGTAAACTAAGTAAATTGTGAAGAGGCCGGTTATTTCATTTGTGAAATAAATATAGCCTTTTCATAATTTAAAGGAACACACAAAGACACGGCTGGGTAACTTGCATCTGCCCAGCCGGGTATAAAACCTGGGACCTTCTACTCAATAGGCAACCATGCTACCACTGAGCTAAATCGGTCGTTTAAAATGGGTACAATTACCTGTCATATTAACTCCTCCGTATCTATAACTGACCAGATCCTTTGAAAACAGGTCTGGAGACACAAATATGTACGAGTGTTCGTCCGCCATAAGACCAACTTGCTGTGCGTGGTCGAGGATGAGGTCTATATTAGCTGACGGACAGTCGACCACGAAATTGGTGTAGCCATTTTGCTTTGCGTTTATAAGTACGTCCCTGAAAACATAAATTGTTTGATAACGTTAGAAATGACCATTCCGGTTGAGGAGTTATCAGAAAAGGATAATAGATCGAAACGTGATTTGAATTAATCTTCGCTTTCCCACGATATAATTAAGAAGCTATAATTACAGCCATTGACGTACAATATTCGCGTGGCCCAAATTCTAGCTTTTATAATTATTTGGCTCAAAGCATAAGTATTATTTTGTCATCTAACACCAGGATTTCCAGGTTACGTTGCTGAGTGGTAGTAGACTCGAGCATTTGGGTTATCTTTGGTTCTTCAACGATCTATTAGTAATCCAACTGTTTTGTATAGTAGTATAACCTATATAAGTTCCAGGATTCAACATTTTTAGGGTTCCGTACCCAAATAACGGGACCCTATTACTAAGCCTACGATGTCTGTCTGTCCGTCCTACCTTTAAACGGCTGTATCTTTCGAACCGTAATAGATAGTACCTAAGTGGAAATTTTTACAGAATGTGTAACGTTACAGCAGATTATATAAAAAAATGCTCAAAAAGTAAAAACTAATGGGGGTTTCCCGTACAATAAACGTATTTTTTTTCGGTATTTTTATACTAGCTCTAATGTAAATGTCCGGAGTCTAATCCAATTTTTAAAATGAGTCTAGTAAGAGTTTTAAAGTGAATCGTTGTCTGAAAGTTGCTTTGTTAACATTTCCGGCAAATGGTTAGGTATATACGTCACGTCAGTAGACATACCTACAAAGCTATCGCTTTGTAAGTCATAGTAGTCTGTGGTAAGTATAACCCAACGATTTATTCGTAGTATAGTATAAAAAATCTTTGGTATAATCACTCTTGAAATACGCGCCACAGAATATAATTGCTAAAACATCGCTAATTGACAACCGATTCGGCAGAATCGATTTAGATTAGCGCGCAATTTCAAAGAATAATTCCGTAGTTTCCGTCAAGCGTCAATGTCTAACCGAATCGATAGTTAACGTGTAATAGATAACGTTTCTCATCATGAGGAGTTCAAGACTGATAGAGGAACAACATTCACACAATACACTCTACTTACTTTAGACTCTTCAGGTTTTGGAATAAAAAACAAACTATGAGTTGGTAAATAGAAAATAAACAACGAGTAGAAATCTGTTATCGAGTATAAAGACACCCACACTTGTGGCACTACAAAGACTTCAAAATAGATTTTAAGTACACAACATAGAACTAGTACAGCGTAGGTACAGATAAGTCCATTTTCTCAACAAAGGTGGTTTTTATTTGCTAAGAAAAAGAAAAAAAAAAGTGTGTATAAGTACTTATTTTTATTTAAGAACTACGACGAAACTACTTGAAACAGACATTACTTTAAAGTCTGGACTGATGGCCAATGTCCTAATATTTCAGGAGACATAAAAAATTGGTTTGGACTTGTTCCGTTTCTTACCTAGATGTAAAACTTTGTTTCCCTATAATTTTCAAACGAATGTATCGACATATACGATATACCGTTTCTTAACTATTTCGTTGGTCTTGCCTTCAAAATTAAAATTCATCAAAACCGCCATAAACCAGGCTTGTTCCCCTTCTTAAATAACCGATTCAATGATTGTCTTTTCTAATTATCTTGTACGTGCTTACAATACTTCAATATGCAAAGAGGTTAGATTTTGTTTTCCACTAAAAGAAGCGAATGCACACAGAGGTTAGGAATATTAGATTCAAAGACTGTGAATAATCTGTAGTGAGAATTACAAAGAATTTACAGACAAAAAATGTCCAGATGGTGTCCTGTGATTAGTTCATGGTACCTGGCCATAGCCGTTTGGAAAAGTATTTTACATGCTAAAGTTATATGATTAGGTATTTACGGGATATTTACCGTGGTAAAGTTGTGGAATGAGCTCCCGATATTTCGGCGCAGTTACATGCACCATGTTCACGGGAAGACTGGAGAATGCAGGTGGTTGGTCGAACAGTTAACAACGAACAGTTCATTCCACAACTTTACTACGGTAAATGTCCCGTAAATAATCATATAAGTTTAGTGAACAACCGTGATAGTTTAAAAGTGTTTTATTTTACAAGCTTATGCCTTGTTAGTGTGGGTCGCAACTGAATTTTAAAACCGTTATCCCCAACAGATTAAGCTAAAAGTTTGCATACGCGTTTTGTATGGATGACAATGCATGGTTAGCTAAGTGACGTAATTCTAAATCCAATATGGTGGACTCCCAAAGATGGCGGACCAGTAATTTTTTATACACCCCATGATATGAGTATCAAATGAAAGAGTTAGCGAAAAAAATACGAAAATAAAATGACGTCACACTAAAATCAACATAGCGGACGGTGAAAAGATAAAATGTTTAAAAAAAACGTTTATTTTTAATTAATAATTTAAAGTTTGGTTTCTAGGCGACACTTGTTATGAAATGTGAACTTTACCCCAAAACAGTAATACGTAAATTTTCACACAATGTGAAAATGTTTTATCGTTTTTGTGTTTGACGGCCTTACTTATAAACGTTACTTAAGTTAAGCAAAGCTTAAAATTGCTCTGTCTCGTTTTCACCTGTGTCAATTTCCGTCAACGAGAACTTGACAGCAATTTTAAGCATTGCTTAACTTTTAAGTAACGTTTATAAGAAAGGCCGTAAATGTTTCTGTGTCATGTTTTAACTTGAATGTCTTTTTTCTCTGGAATGTTTATTTGGAATGTCTTCCATTATAGAAGTTATATTCTATATTAATACAAAAATACGTTAAAATACGTTTTTTGTAGCTTGGTGTTTGTAAATACCCCCTTTCGTCTTACTTTTTGACTTCTTTATTATTTATTAGTTATTTCGCCGTAATATTACCTACATATTGTGAAAATTTCAACGGGATATCTATTAAGGTTCGTAAGATGAATATAATAAATATATAAAATTCGGGACTTTTATGCACACACGGTCATCTAACTCCAAACTAACAAAAGCTTGTAATATGGCCGTATGCCGTGTAGATACAGCCGATAAAAGGTAGGACATATGGATGGACGGACAGACAGACAACGTAAGCTCAGTAACAGGGTCCCGTTTTTACCCTTTGGGTACAGAACCCAAAAAATTAAGTATGCATATCTTGGCCTTGGCCATCATTATAGCGTAATGTGGCAATAACGAGACGATGGCACTAAACCGAAAGGAGGTCGTTTTACTCGTCATTGAACGATTTTAACTGTGGGGCCAACACTGACATCGCAAAAAAAATGTTTTTCCATAGAAAAATGTCATTTACACACAACGAAATTTACGGAACAGCTGATATGTTTTTGCGATTTTAGAGTTGTTTCCATAACAAAAACCAAAAAATATGAGTCTCATACCCTCCTTATGGATAATTGTCACGGTTCCGTATAACCCACTACAGATATTAAATTTTACCTCACTATTTGATTCTTCCTTGCTATTTCATTATTATTTTTTATGTTTTTGGTTTCATACCTGTAATCATTTCCACTGAGTTCTCTTATAGCAACAGTATACCGGTCAGTATGGTTTCCCATTTCCAACAAGTCGCTTACTCGGAGAATACTGTGTCCTTTCATGTACAAGATCGTGAAGTTTCTCCAATCCTTATTTATAATTAATTCTTTTAGAGCCTGAAATTCAAGAAAATTACATCAAAATATAAGATTAAATTGTAGGAATAAAGAAAAACCTCTAAATAAACTTCTCACATGCTTATCTCTACATTGTATAAATTGAAGTCGCTTTCCGCGTCTGTCTGTCTGTCTGTATGTCTGTATGGCCGCTAACTCCTCTTAAACCACACAACGGATATTGATGCGGTTTTCACCATCAGTTAGATACATTTTCAAGGAAGGTTTATATATATAACTAGCGACCCGCCCCGGCTTCGCACGTAAATTGCACCCGTGCGAAGTCGGGCGGGCGGGTCGCTAGTATACTAATAAAAATTGCCTTATAATGCTTAAAATTGCTTAATAATGAGTAATAAAAATACTAAACGACAATAATATTTTTTTTTCAATAAAAAATTATGTTTTTTATAAAAATATATTTCTTAGTAGAAAAATTTCCACGCTTTTCTTTCCGCGCTCGTCTAGAATCTTAGTCAAGATTTAAATGAAATATGTATAATTATAGCTACCTAATTGTCAATGTCACTATAAACTTTAGGAACTTATACGGGTATAGAATAACACTAATTTTCACGACGACCTGGAACAACCTGGGACCTGATAAACATTTAAAACATGTGTTCAAATCGCGAAAGTTTAAAAATTACTAGCACTAAAATTGTCAGTACCATTGTATTCTTCTAAGATTATTACCAGCCTATTATATTCCCACTGTTGGGACACTAATCTACTATGACACAGCGTGGGCACTAATCCATCATGCTGGCCCAGCAAATGTCGGTGAACGTCATGTGTTTGAACTTATGTCGTTCTTGGATGGTACTGGTTTCCTCACGATGTTTTCCTTCACCGTTGTTCAGCTATGGTATCGAAACTGCATATAATTTATTTAGATTTAGATAATTAATAAGTCATTGGTGCAGGGCTGAGGATCGAACCGAGTGCTGTCAGATTGTAAAGTGCACATGCTACCACTTGGCTACCATCGCTTAAAATTTCTATAGCAAAATATCAAACCTATCCAAGATTGATAGCAGTATAGACAACATAAAAAAAAAGCTTGCGTTTGACCGCTAACTTGCCTGATGTTAAGCGATGATGCAGTCTACGGTGGAACACGCTTGCCTAGAAGAAACCGAATCACTCGTGATTTGAAGACACCCAGATTGTAACAATCGGGAAACACCCGTTCAGGCAGCGCATTCCACAGACTAGCAGCTCGCATAATAAAAGTGGAATCAAAGCGCTTCGTACGGGTTTTCGGAATATCAACCATAAAGCGGTGTCGATTTTTTGTGCCCTCTGGCAGTCCGATAGAAAAGTGGGCAGGAGGGAATTAGATCATGCAGATCCGATGCATACTCTCCGAAATGGACTTACTTCATTGTATGCAGACGGACTGGGGTAGAAATTCAATAGGGACCAATTTTCTTCATACATATCACTATGTTGTATCATTATGTGTGGGAGTTCCAGAGCATCGGTTAGCACCTGGATGTTTTCACTGGCTCGTCCTCCCAAACCATCTATGATACCCAGCACTCCTTCCTGTAAACGTCAAGTTAAATGATATTAATTGCAGATCCAAACAGAATTTTAAATTTTTCCTGTATTTTTCGTTATAAATATTTTTTCACACCACCTGCTCGACAATGTTCAATTACATACCATGGAACCTCGACGTAAAGTAAAGTATTATCTCTTGAGGGATATAAAATTGTATGAAACTCCCTAGGGAATAAAGTGAAATTTGGAACGTCAAATTCGTGAGGAAACTCGTGGAAAACTCTTAGTAAAAAAATGCCCATATGGCATTGTAAAGAGATTTATTCGAAAATCGAACTGGTCAAAATAAGCAGAACTAAAAATAAAAGAAAAAGGTGCGTGTACAAAGAATGTGAAGCAATAGGTGGTGTTTGGACCCCGGCTTTTTATTGTCTCGCAGAAGGTGTGAAAAGTAGAGTTATGCTCCTCTGGGATAAAGCCTGTCTTCGTAACACACTTCTTTGTTCTCTTAGTGCATAATCTACTATTAAAGTAAAGTAAATCATAACATTGTTTTAAACTATCACGGTCGTTTACTACAGTTAAGTATATGATTATTAACGATATATCTACCGTGATAAGTACCGGGAGTAAATCATATCTTTACAACGAGACGCGGTTTCACCCGCTATCTTGCATGAATCTTAACGGGATAAAAAGGTTTGTTATTAATCCAGAGTGTAAGCTACCGGCATAATAATTTTAATCCAAATCCATTCAGCCGTTACGGAATGCCAACAAACACACACACAAACTTTTGCAATTATAATATTAATGTGATTATCGGAGCCTGGCCGGTAAGCGCAGCGTAGGACGTCCATCCACAAAATGGACAGACGACCTAAAAGAGACCGCAGGGAAACGCTGGATGCAGGCCGGTTCCAACCGGCCCTTTTGGAGATCGATGGGGGAGGCCTATGTCCAGCAGTGGACGTCCTATGGCTGAAATGGTGATGATGATGACTATTGGAGCCTCAATTCGAGTGGCGATATAGGTAAACGGGAGGCCTATGTTTAGCAGTTGTCGCCTTCTGGCTGATGATGATGATAAGTAAAGCAGCTGGAACCGAAAATTCGAAGATTGTGCTGAGTAACGTGCCTCGTGAAAGGCTTGTCTAGAAGTGTATTATTTATTACTAGCTGCGTCCCGCAGTTTCACCCGCGTAGTGATGAAAAGGTGATGATGATGAAAAGTAGCCTATGTCACTCTCTGACTCTTGAACTATATCCATGCAAAAAATCAGGTCGATCCGTTGTTCCGTTGCAGCGTGAAAGAGGAACAAACATCCATAGTTCCATACCTATACATACAAACATTGGCGTTTATAATATTAGTAGGATACATGGATTATGATGACAATACAGGGTTACTGGTAATCAGCATCCTCTTGAGGGCGGTCTCAGTATATCAAAACAAACAACGTTTAATCTACGACTTTACGAATATCGCGAAAAAAAAATCAGCATTTGCATACACAAAAATAACACTCCCGACAAAATATATGATATAGCTGATTTTTTCCGCGAATTTTGATAATTAAGACGTAGAAGAAGAGTTGCTTGTTTTGACGTATTGAAACCGCGTTTAAGAGGATGCTGACTAATTACCAGTAATCCTGTATATACAGGATTATGCGGAAGTGGTATACTAAGCTGAGGCGTCCAACTTACATTATGTGACAAACCCTTAAAAAAAATCAGCTGTTATATAGAAAACTGTCATTCAGACTTGACAAAATGTACCTACGAAGCTGCTCACCGTTTTTGGCAATTTGAGGATTAGTCTTAAAAAACATAATGATGAGCATAACGGACCCTTTCCAGTTTAGTACACCCTTTCCGTATAACCCCATATACTATGGTACTTTAAAACTATTTGTAAATACTACTTACACTGGCTAGTTCACAAACATACTGACTGATTTCTAGTATTTTTCCCTTTTGCGTCACCTCCTTTGTTATTATACTGAAGTTATACATCGCTCCACTCACAGTTAAAACATCTCTTAGATAAGCATCTTCGTGAATTATAGCTCCTGAAATAAAAAAAACATTATTATATTTCACCTACCATACTATCAAATACAAAAATTGGCGTTTTTCTGCCTCAACATACAAGCATTACCATTCAACTTGGTAAAGCCGCCAGCATGCGAATACGCTACCAACTGGTAGTGCTTTAGATCAATGGTCTATGGCCAATCCACAATTGTTTTTGGTATAACATTTAAACATAGTTTTAAACTATCACGTTTGTTTACAGTTACAGTTATATTATTTTGATCATTAACGGGATATTTACCGTGATAAGTTTTAGGAAGGTGCTTCCGATATTTTGGCGCAGTTACATGAACCATGTTCACGGGTTTGGGAGCTCCATCCACAACTTTATCACTGTAAATATCTCGTTATTAATCATATAACTATAGGCTAAGTGTTTAGTGTTAGTTAGCTTGTACTTTGTTTAGATATTAAGAAAGACACTTGCTCGATAACACAAAAGTACACGAAATACACAAAAGTATTTATTTAAGTATTTAACCTTGTTTAGGTTTGGGATTCTTGGTGGATTAGGGAGGACCTAGGGAGCTAGACTGGGTATAATTTTGTCCTATTTATCTTAGCAAATTCAAAATAAACCAAACATGTTTCGGTATTTTTTTATATAGCTATGTACATAGCTCTACACATTCATAATTATGTTTTCGTGAATAATGAATTTTGAGAATGTTTGATGTGTTGGCGTGCCTTGGTAGGAAAACTGAATGTAACAGAATTTAATAAAATACTACTAAAAAAAACAATATCAATGATTATGGCACTCTCCGTGGCTTCATTTAGGTCGTCTAGTGTGCAGGTGTAGGACACGCTGCACAGTCCATCAAGTGTGACATTGTACAAGAGAGCGTTAAACTTGGCATGATTATAGTGCACACTCTAAAGTATAACAACACATAATAAATAATGGCCAAGTGCGAATAATTTTAAAAAGTTATAATTGTGTTATACTCGAGCGCCTGTAGCAAAATAACTAACTGTGCCTGCGTAGCAATTGCTTCGACTATTTTGGGAGGCGTTATAACTGGTAATTCGGTTACTTGGACAACCTTATTGTATTTTGTGGTGGTACGGGACCCTCAGTGCGCGAGCCTGACTCGCACTTGGCTGGTTTATTAGTCAGCAGGCACAACTGATCATCTTCGAGGTCGAAGCCACTCAGCTCAATCGTCGTTATGTGACGGTGTGATCCCACCAAACAACAACAAAGGAGCTGTAGTAACGTCTAGCTTTACTACCTTTAAAATATCACTAACCAAGAACTCGAGTGTTGTCTGCTATTGTTTCTCCTTCTTGTGATAGAGCACATGGCGACAGCAACACAATCACAAATAAACCAATCAAACGCATTCTTATAAATAAATAACAACCGTCACCAGCCATTGAATTCTATATTTCACAGCACTTGCACCAAATCAAGCCACGATTCTGTGAACTCATGAAAAGTTAGAGCCGATAAACGAGAATGATTTTATGTTTTACAGCAAACATTGTAATTAACCCGAAGTTTAGTTAATCGATGTTTTAAAACAGTGGCGTCATAAACGTTTAGAGCTTAAACCGACCGTTCGTGTGTTTAGATTGGTACGGGGACGGCCGGCGCGCGACACGACGCGTCCGAAATAATCCCGCGCCTATATTTAGGACAAGTTTTCCACCAAACGACATACTTTATCCAGCTACCGTCTGTCTCGCGCTAGATTGACACAGTCACGCAAAAATACTCAGGGAAAATAGTTATACCTACTTTAACTTCTGGCAATTTAACACTTTTTTGATATTATTATTAATCATATTTCATTATTATTTACTAAATCCTTTTTTGAAGTAATAGGCTTGAGTGTGATAGTCAACTCGCCTTGGTAAATTAAAAAAACTATCCAGTGTTATAAGATCAACAAAGATTTTATTATATTTTTTAGTAAACCAATCCATATAGGATGTTAAATTTTTGAATATTTAGGTAACTAGATCTTTTTCATTTGTTTTAAGAATCGACTAAACGTAACAGACAGTTTTGGAGATGATTACGAAAGCTGACCTAGAAGCATTGTGTGCACAGACAGGCCGCAGACAGAGAAGTTTTGATGGGCAATTTACAAAGCATTCCAGTTTTTTTTCTTCTTATTTTTTTAGATTTGCAAAACGTATTCATTTGTTTAGTTAGCTACTTTGTGTTATTACATTTGCTTTCAATAAATTATGTTATTATAGCTGAGCTTACCTTCGCCTCTCTTCATTAATAAAATTTCAGTAATTTCGACAAGCGTATGAATTATGAAGGATGAATTATGAACATAATAAAAATAATAATTATAAATGTAATAATAGCAAAATCATTGTAGCGCATAGATAAAAAATACAGATACTGTCTTTGATTGTAAATACTCTGTAGTATTTACAATTCATCAAACACAGTTTGCAGAAACCGTTTAAAAAATTAAACTATTAGTTAATGGGTCGTTAGTTCGTTACCACCTGTGCGACTGTTTGTTCTACCAATAGCACAAGTATGAAGTACCACAATACACATATTATACGGCCTTACTTATATACGTTACTTAGGTTTAGCAATGCTTAAAATCGATCTGTATCGTTTTCATAAGTTCCGTCAGCGAGAAGTTAACACAGCAACTTTAAGCATTTCTTAGCTTTAGTAACGTTTAGAAGTAAGGCAGACTGTCTTTAATTTGTTTCACAGCAAAAATATAATAATATCTCAACATACAAATCGATGCAGCATTCCAATTAAGACTCACGTTAAATTTTGTCCTGTGACATTGAACGAAAGTGAGATCGCAAGGTGAGTTTAGTCAGACTTAACCCGATTGGTCCACATTTCGCAAACGCATTAGTATGCCGGTCCGGAGTTCTAACCGTTGAATCACTGGACGTGCTACCCGTATAAGGCTGATCCCAAATTAGCGATTTAGTACAAAACTACACGAGTTTGTCGTCACATATTATTTATTATAGCACCATAATTATAATTATACAAATTAACATAAAATTATCAAGAGAATTTTCGTAATTTGCGAAATGAAGACTTATTTAATCACACGCTTTGTCCGAAACAATTGTAAATTACTGAAACTAGAAAAAGAAATATATGAAATTGCTGGTAAGAAACAACTATTTCCCTAATATAAACGCAATTATTCGCAGGAACTTAAAACAACAATGACAAAAAGTAAGGACAACTTTTCGTTCTCATTTACTTCAAAAAGATAAAAAATTATGTCTTTGAATTATTTTTTTATATTAATTCTTCGATAAGTAGGTATCTACTCAATGACCTACATGTTTGTCGCGATAGTAAATCAAAATGAATTATGAAAGGGTTACGATTATAATTTCGCATCATAAATGTACCAAACAAGGCAAATATAATTTACTAACACTCATAATGCACCTACTTGCCCATAAAGTGGATAAACTTACAATCAATAAAATCGCACCTCTGTTCATGCCCTAAATAAACGCCAAATGGAAATTTACAATGCTCGGATCGATGAAGCCCAATAAAATGTTTACGACCGAGGTTTGGCAACTTTTGTTTACGAGTGCGAAGTATCCATTGCATAATTCGGTCACAAAAGTGCATTTTTATTGTTATGTCCCATTATATGCATGGTGGGTTCTAGTTACCCACTTACGTCGTGTTTATTTTCAGCAAATTTTACGAGCTTAAAGTAAAGACGAGTTTATGAAAAACGTTGTTTTATTTGACAGTGCATATTTTTGAATATTTTTTGCTCTACTTCCGAGTCCGAGTGCCAGACAAATTATGTACTTACAATTTAGATAATGGATTCTGGCAGAGTCTAAAATAAAACAACAAACTTCAAGATTTTAATACATGAACCGATAATAATGTTTTAGATCGATTAATATTCTTTAGTAACATTAGAAATTAAAATGGCTTACAGATAGAAAAAATTACGTTTAAAAATTTAAAAATTACGAGCTAGTGCCTTGGTCACCTTATCGCTAAAAGAAATCTCTTCCAGGCAAACATTAGATGGATATAATGTACGAAATTTATAGGTAAACAACTAGAATTATAGACGTGCTTCGATGTTAAATTCTTATTCAATTTCAGAAAGGTGAAATCACAGGAAAGTTAAAAGATAATGCTTTTTGTATCTAATTATTTTGATAGGTAGTGAAACTCTTTGTTGTGCACACCAAAAATAAAAGTAACAAGCAAATAGAGAAACATAACAAGAATAAATCAGCCAAGGGCGAGTCGGGCTCGCGTACTGAGGGTTCCGTACCATCACAAAATACAATAACGAAATTACCAGTTCATTATCATCATCATGTCAGCCATAGGACGTCCACTGCTGGACATAGGCCTCCCCCATCGATCTCCAAAAGGGCCGGTTGGAAGCGGCCTGCATCCAGTGTTTCCCTAAATAAATTACCAGTTATAACTTGGTAATGACAAGAAACTTGTCACCGACTCGCACTTAGTCATTATTTATATGTTTGTTATTATACTTTAGAGTGTGTACTATAAATATGCCAAGTTTGACGCTTGTACGACTGTACGTGTTACCGTTTTCACATTAGAGATAATACATAAATACGTTTAAAAAAAACGATTGTTGTATAGGGCACTCCTATCCATATCCTTTAAACTTTTTTGTTTTTTTTTATAGTTAATCTGATTTTACTTGCCATATTCTGTGAAAATTTCAGTTGGCTATCTATTACGGTTCGAAAGATACAGCTGTTTAAAGGTAGGACAGACAGACATCGAAGGCTTAGTAATAGTCCCGTTTTTACCCTTTGGGTATGGAACCCTAAAATCAACAAACAAACATCACACACACACACACACACATACACCCACATAAATATGTTCAAAAAAACAATCACTATTCGTAAGAAATCGAAGAAATCGATTATACTTCCAAAGTTCAATTGCATTACCAGTAAGAAAAGAACCTCAGTAAGAACCTCAATAACAAATTAAGGTCATCGTTAAACCACAGTACTTTAAAGTGAAAGAACACCGAGTATTTAGCTCGCGTGAAAACATTCCATTTAATTTCTCTACCGCTTAGCTTAAATGGATTGCATCTAACCAATTGCATCTAATGTTTATCTTCTCTGTTACTCTGACGGAATGTTTACTTTACCGATGATATTAATTTATCTAAATAAGCAACATCAGGATGTTCCGTCTCATATTTAATGGAAGGATATAGAACTTTTGGCAGCGATTTAAATTGTCAGAAAGATATTTTTTTATTTTAAATTGTAAATTACGTAGAAACCGTCTCTGAATGCAATCAATGTGCGTGATGTAGATGTCTTATATAGGGTTCCAAATTTGCGAAGCATACTCTAAATTACTACGGACATAGGCACAATAGAGGATTTTTATAGTTAATAGAGGATTGTTTTAGTTTTACGGGAAGTAAAAAACTGTGCTTTTATCAGTACAGCCAAAAATAACCATTTATTATTAGACTGCATACAAAGTAAAGTGTTTTTATAGCAAAATGTCTAGAAACGGTGGCTCACTTGCAAATTGACTATGGCGTAATAATTTTGTCTTAAAAGCGTAGGTAATGCCTGAAAATCAAAAAGCCTTAAAAGGATAAAAAACAAACAATTAAATAGTCATCCTGCATTTTAATCTTTATGCAATATAGTCTTTCTGCTCTCATAGTCTTTTTGCTTTGTAGGCAGTCTGACATTACCTAAGGATAAATATTTATTTTGACAAGAAACGGTTTGCGGTAAACCGTAACTAAATTATATTACAGATTATATTGCATGAGATAATTAATCAATGTGTTAACTATTTCAATAATGTATTTAATATTTTAAACATTTTTTGAAATAGCTAACACCTTGACTTATTAAAAATCACTATGTCTACATCAATGAAGTTTTGTGGGATCACCTCAAGAGTAAAACATAATACAAAAAAACAACATTTGAATCGGTTAACAAATGGCGGAGTAATCTGCGTACATCAAACTAATATTATAAAGGCGAAAGTTTGTCTGTGAGTATGTATGTTTGTTAATCCTTCACGCAGAAATGTCTGGACGAATTTGGATGAAATTTTGAATATAAATAGCTTATACCCTGAATATAAGTGAATTCAATTATAGTCCTGAATATAATTCTAGTAATACGTTTCTTTTCATCATCATCATCAGTGTTTTTCATCACCACGTGGGTGAAACCGAGGGGCGCAGCTAGTACATAATAAATCATTCAAAAAAACTGAGGACCGAATCGAAAACACGTTGATATACACATTTCAAGTTAATTTTTAATTTCAAATTGTAAAAGGAATAAATTTTACAACTGCAATGTTGTAAAATACGAGAATTTCAGACTCTTTGTTTTGCAAGTCCTTGTGTCCAACTTTGCATAAAGCACTTGGCTGAAAACTATGTGTAGAGTTAATATACGCTTTGAGTGGTTGACTGACTCTTAACGTTGACGTCGCTGTTTATTAAACCATCACGGCAGCTTGTTATGAACTCTACTTGACGCCAAAATTATTTAATTAACTTTACGATACTTATTTTACGCTCACAACTTGATTTCATGTAACACATTTCTGAATTTATAAAAAATCTAACTACATCTTTAAACCAGCTTTACAGCATGAACAGTACAATTTTCCGGTATTAAAAGGAGTCTTGCGTAGAAGCTATGGCTTTACCAAATTTCTTTCAAATTCGTTCAGCCATTACTGTTTAATTTAGCGTATGCAAAACAGACACGATGAGGGACAAACTTTAATATTTTTAATACTCTGTTAATAATTATAACATGCTGGCGTTTAACTTGGTCAAAGTATAAGCATTTAACATGCTGAGTACACAGGGTGCGTTCCACCGAAGCAAAGTGGAGCGGGACTGAGCAGTGTGGATGTGAAAAGAGGTGGGTATTTCCATTGAATCAAAGACGAACGGAGCTGACCTGTGTAGTGGAGACGTGCGGACTTTTGTAGCGGAGTCCAACAGTGAATAGCACACAGCGCACTCACCGCCGCTGGCTCACCCCGTTCCCCTTTACCCCGCTCCAGTTACTTCGCTCCACTATACTTCGCTCCGCTCCGCAACCCTACAGTCCGCTCCTCACCGTCGTGCTACTCAACTTTTTTTCTTTTTCTTTTTTTTCACTTCAATGGCCATTTTGTTTAGAAAGTAAGAAAGAAAAAATACTTTTTTATGACAGAAACAGAATATACAAAGACATTACGAGTTAAAAACAATAAAATAATAGTTTCTGTCACAAGCCGGTGCCAACTGAGCGTTGCTGGTTGTAAACAATCAGCGCTGGTCTTCCGTTGGAACTAACAGGACGACACGCACGTCAAACAGCATGTGTGCGTTGCCAACGCCATATTACCAAATTGGTAATAATATAATACAACTTGCCATACATTTTGATACAATTCTTATCGATGCAGTGGCCTTTTCCATTGAAGCGAAGCGGTGAGATATGGATTTCAAATCAAAGTGATTGGTCGATTCCGGCACGTCTCCATTTCTGTAGAAGCGCACTCTAACTGGCAGACACACTGAATACGATATCTTTGGGGCTTTAGCATTTTGGTTATCATACTTGGACCGTGAATGGTCTATGGGTCCATTCACTGTTTTTTATAAGCTAATGCCATAAAATGATCTGGTAACTTTCCGCTGACCAAAGTGTCATAAATGAATAATGCATAAGAACGTGCGAAGATATCAATAGAAGAGAAAAGAAAAAGAAGAGCATAAGAATAAGAATGCAAAAAGAACGATGAGACGAAGCTTACCAAGCGTTTATGCAAAAAAGAGTAAGGTACTCATTGTACCTAAAAAGTTGTATTAGGTACAACGAGTACCATATACAACTGTTGTAGTATACGTTTTAATTGTTTAGTTAAGAGCTGTGTTACAAAATGCAATCGATCTATTTTAGGTATGTAGATTTTCGGGCATATAACGAAACAATAAAGCCGTAATTGTCAAGACAAATATATAACAACTAAACCAAATTATTAAAATAGTTTATTTTATGTTAGTAATTTAACACGAATCCACTCTCAAACTTACATTCCGAGGATTTACGAAAAACCACATATCTAAATTGTAGGTAATATTATAAGTTAATAATATTCAGTTTTTCCAAAAATTAATACCATTATTTTTAATAAAAAATACAGATGTATTTATTACAGAAATTAATTTTTCTATAGTTAATGGTGCAAACGGTATAAAATAGTTTCGTTTGCACCATTGATGTTGCAAGTCAATGGTGCAAACGGTACAAGGTAAAAACGTTAGATGCGTTTGCACCATTAATGGTGCAAATGGTACAAACTAGCTTCGTTTGAACCATTAATGGTGCAAGTCAATTGTGCAAACGGTACGTCGAGGATCTTTCTTTTTGATAGAATCAGAATGCAAAAATACCAGTTTTCTTTGCTTTTTTCGTCAAAAAATGTGAGAGGGCTAATGTGAGAGGGCTAACAATAAAGGCACTACAGGCCCGAAAAAAAAGTAACACATAAATAATAAGTTCTACGTTTCGACAGAGAGACAGACGAATTTACATAGAAAACTGATTTAGGTATGTACTAGGTACTAAAAGGTAAAAATGCTTCATTGAATATCAAGTTTAAGCATTCAGCGAAGCAGGGAGACGTATAAAAGGGAGAGTGTCGCAAGTAGTGATTTTCTATGAAGGCATAAAGTTTATGACTAGCTAGCAAATATCAATAGTGCATCATGAAGGATAATCCATTTTACTATACGATCATGCAAATCCTAGTCTACGAGAGATTGAAATAAATTGATCATAGATAGTGGCGATGACCTCCGTTTTTATTGGTTTTCTCAAACATGAAAATATATATTGCACTTAAAATCTGTTAGCATAAAATTGCAATTCTATAAACAGTGTTTCATACTTATAATATTTTGTGTAAGAATAAAGTTCCAATATATATAGAGGTATCAATATAGTTCTGATATTATTCACATCATCATCATTTCACCCATAGGACGTCCACTGCTGGACATAAACCGACTGGTGGACTACTGAATTAATTTTGTAGTTGTTCCCACCGACTTCAAAATCTATGTAAAAATAATAATTATTTGTTCTTTGTATAAGTGGCGTATTAAATTAGAATATATGTGTTTTGTGGTTTTTGAAGTCGGTTTTTTAAGAGATAATTTATTTTAGAATTTTTAGTGAAACACCTATGACAGTGGAATGCGCGAACTAAGATATGATTACACATCCAAGCATGAACACCTCCTTGTTTGCAAAAACCGCTTCAAGCGTTTTGTACAGATGTACCTAAGGGTATTGTAAGGATAGATAAATAGGAAATAAATCCCGTTTATTGAGTTTTGCTCACCTCCCGTGATATAGTTTTTATTTTATTGTAAATATATATAATAATGATGAAATCATTTGACGCATTCCTCTCGTGAGCATAAAAGATAGTTAGTATTCACCACAATACTTAGAATAAAAGCGGGAAATAGAACAATGTTCTAAGAGAACTAGGTCGACACCATCTGGAATGTTTTGATTCAATTAAGTGCTAAAGCATGTATGCGCTTCTCTATATAATCGTATTTACTCATTTAAAATTACATTATGAAGTTTTTTCGAATTGCGCCCAGGATAGTAAGTATGTTAATTGATTAGAAAATAAATATCAATAAAAAAAAAAACCGGACAAGTACGAGTCCAAAAGAACAACACTAACTGAAGTTGAAATATTAAAAGACAAACTTAACTTTGTAGTAACTTTGTGACAATAAGGTTCTTCCATACATTCCAACTACAAAATGTAAGTTTGTAATAGCATAATAATTATTTATCTTATTTTATAATAAATATTAAATATATTTAAAACTTAAAATTTGTGACTTTCGGATTTATTCCTATATGTGTGCTATGAGACCTTGCCTTTTGCCGAATTTCATGATTCTAGGTCAACGGGTAGTACCCCATAGGTTTCCCCTGTGAAATCGCAAAATATGCGACATAAACGTTCATATCTTTTGATTGCGTTGACATACAACTTTTATTTTTTTACAGTCGAAAGTACCGTATACCCAAGTATTTAGTATAAATTTCAACTTGATACCTTTACGCGTTCTTGAGAAAAAGGGTCTTGACAGACGGACAGATAGACAGACGGACAGACAGACGGACAACGAAGTGATCCTATAAGGGTTCCGTGTTTTCCTTTTGAGGTACGGAACCCTAAAAACCGATTATAAAATTTGTAAAACACGCAATTTCGTTTACTTGGATGACAATATTATATCATCACGTCAATTAACCAAGACAAGTAACCATCCAGTTCAGTTCAGCATGTTTATTTCAATTGGGTACAAATACAAGTAGGTACACTTTCGAAAGGTCAAAATTAAACATTAAAAGCACATAGTCAGTTATTTTGATTTAAAAACCAAACTACTGAACCGCTTTTAATGAAAATTTATTTGATGACCAATCTGAAAGTATATCCATTCAAATACAATATTTTACAAATAGGTTTATAAATGAAGGAGTTCTGAGGTAACAAAATTAAAATACAACCGAATTGTATTTATTCAATACTAGCGACCCGCCCGCCCGGCTTCGTACGGGTGTAATTTACGTGCGAAGCCGGGGCGGGTCGCTAGTTATATATATATAAACCTTCCTTGAAAATGTATCTAACTGATGGTGAAAACCGCATCGAAATCCGTTGCATGGTTTAGGAGGAGTTAGCGGCCATACAGACATACAGACAGACAGACGCGGAAAGCGACTTCAATTTATACTATGTAGAGATTTTCACGTGGAAAGAGGTTTGACTTCATTTTTTTTACAAAAAATTGTTAGGCATGTTAAAATTTACACCGTCCCGTGGACCACGAACCCTGTATGTATTTCCATTAATTTGGTACAGCTGCAGCTGTACCAAATTAATTCAATCTCTATAATTTTCGATTTGTCGTAAGTATATCTACGTCAAGAAAAGTGTTGTTGTTAGAATACATTGCTACAATAATTAATAATAATTCATTTATTCATTGCAAAATAGGTAAAAAAATAAATATAATACAGAGGAAGGCAACAAAGTCATTTATGGACGAATGTGAAAAAGCAGGCCGAGTCGTAGCCGAGGCCAGCATAAGTGAGTTCATAAATGCTCAGTTGCCGCCAAGACTTGTATAGTCATCTTTATCAAACACTACGTGGAAAAAACTTTAATTTAAGATGAAAAATAAATGTGTGAATAATAATAATTATCATGAGCTAGTATTTTTTCATTTGTAATTATTATATTATTGTCAATTTAAATAACTAGTTTAGGGATTAAATTAATTATTATTATAATATACATAAATCTTTTGGGATATTTTTACAGCAACCATACTTTTGTCCGCAAATTCTACCATAACTTCTGTGGCTGCTTGCCTGCCTGCCTCTTTTAAGTGGAAAAATCAAACCTATTTAGGTACATATCGAAATACGTACTCACGTAGAAGATAATTAAAGGAGACAAAAATTGTACATGTCCCATTTTGGCGAAGTGGGTTCTTTAAAATAAGGACAAATTAAATTAAGAAAATACAAAAAAAAAAGTAACGATGAATAATGAAGTAACTAGGCATAGCTACTTCTACTTAAACTTGTATTTTTTTTAAAAGTTCTTTTCGTCTCAAAATATGATGTTCATATCGTATGCTATTTATACTTTTAGTCTGTGTCGAAATATCAAACTACTTTTACAAAGTTACTTAATTCAGCTTAAAATTTCAATACACTCTGGACCAAAGGACCTCTATAAAGTGGACTTAGCCAGTAGATGTGACACTGTATTCTAATAAAAAATAATAAATAGGTCTAAGACGTAAACGTGGTCTTTACTTCAGGGTGCTATTGACTGCGTCTATATTGTGCATTTCTTGCCAACTGTTTCATTCTCTGGGTCGCATGCATTTTTTTTTAACATTTATGTGTATTTGATTCAATGACTAAACAGATAAATAAATACCGAAATCTCCTCTCTATCTCTATCTCTACTAGTCTAAATTAAAGTCGCTTTCCGCGTCTGTCTGTCTGTATGGCCGCTAACTCCTCCTAAACCACGCAACGGATTTTGATGCAGTTATCACCATCAGTTAGATACATTTTCACGGAAGGTTTATCCAGCGACCCGTCCCGGTTTCGCACGTAAATTACACCCGTGCAAAGCTGGGTGGGCGGGTCGCTAGTGTGGTATAAGTTGATAATGTGTACAAATCTTAGTGCTAAAACAGGGACTGGTATCTGGCTACAATGTGTCTTACACAGGCACCTGTCTAGTGTGGGGCCCTTCTCTTTCAGGCACATACTCATACTACTGTTACCGCTGAGTGATTTTCGTAAATATTAATCTAATGTTGATGATAATAATATTAAAAAAAAAAAAAAAAACGATAGTTGAAAATGAGCTGTGCAAAGATAAAAAATAAATTAACACAGAAAACTAAAATACTAAACTAATAAACTAAAATTAAATTATGTCTATGCGTATGAAAACAAGATATGTTGAAATTAAGAAAACATGTTTTCTGGTTTACTGTCTGCCTGCTCCATGAATACCACAATCTGCCCCCAATGGTATAGATAGATATATTTTTCCTATTGCAGTAAAGTACTATTTACTGCCTGCCAAAATGCTTAAATTTTACTTGTGGCCTGGCACAGTTCGCAGAAACGGCTCACAAAATTTGTGAGAAGTATGCTTTCAGTGACATCTACATTACTGTTGACCCAAAAATATTGATAAAATTTATATTTTTAGTATTATTAAATTATAATAGTTTAATTTGTTTAAGTTGTTATAGAATCGCTTTATTGTATCTGTAATGGTGTTATAAGTGTTTTAATAAATAAATAAATAATAATGTTATTTACAAACTTATGAATGACCCATTACCATCCCAAGCCTTCTTAGGGGGGTGATGAATATAAATCACGCCCTGGCATTTTTTCTGGCTTCCTAAAGTTGCGATTTATCTGTCTAATTTTTAATGCGTATCTATGTTTGTCGAAACCAGCATTACGCTGAGTTGGCACCGGCTTGTGACAGAAACTATTTTCTTTTATTGTGTTTAACTCGTAATGTCCTTATATCTTTGTTTCTGTCATAAATAAATATTTTTCTTTCTTTCTTTCTTTCAAATTACTTATTTTTATTTATTTATTGAAGCTTAACTAAGTAATAAACTATTTAAATAACTATTTGAAATTTCCTTTCCAGACCACACCTTGAGCACAACTGTGTAGACGTTACCTCTTCAGAGCAGATTTCGCAGCTTTGGTACAGAAAACATTTTCAAAGCTACATCGTAAAAGGTAATCCATTTCATTCTCAGCAATAGCGCCATGAGATTTGATCCTTTCAAAAAATGTAGACGATATTATAGCTTTAACCCTTTGACATCGATTTCGGACAAATATTGGCTTTTGAGAAATCTTGCGAACACTCCAAGCTATTCTAAACGTAATGTTTGGTAATGATTTCTTAAGTTTACGCAATTATTACACATAGAAAACACTTAACTGATTTCATCGCATGTATTTTACCACTTTGAACACTTTGTAGTGTCCGTGGTCACTATATTGAAGGGTATTGATGACGGATGTCTATATAAATGCTATGAAAATATTGCTCAATATTGCCTAACATCTGGCTATTTATTTTTCTCCCGTTGTCGCCATCATATTCATGAATAACTTTCAGGATTCACACGATCCTTCTTGCCTCATACCTGCAAAATGTGGAATGAGCTACCTTCTATGGTGTTTCCGAGAAGCTACAACACGGGGTTCTTCAAAAGGCGAGTTAATCGAATTCTAAAGGGTCGGCAACGTATTTGTGATGCCTCTGGTGTTACAAGTATCCATAGGCGACGGTGACTGCTTACCATCAGGCAGCCCGTCTGCTTGTTTGCCACCTATGGCATTAAAAAAAAAGGAGAGCTCTCCACTGCTCTGGCTATCCCGAAGATGTTCAAATGGTACGTATATGATACTTTGGCCGTCCTTCCTAAAGACCAAATATATGTTGCATTTTATCTCCATAAATATTTAAATTCAGTCAAGCCAATAACTCAAAAGCTTTCCTTG
The DNA here is from genome assembly GCA_932305915.1 of Agriopis marginaria. Classification (NCBI taxonomy): domain Eukaryota; kingdom Metazoa; phylum Arthropoda; class Insecta; order Lepidoptera; family Geometridae; genus Agriopis; species Agriopis marginaria. The sequence continues at coordinate 8,928,852 of OW029926.1, forward strand.
ATATATACTTAACCAAGAATACTAACAATTATAATTATCATACTGTGTGAGGAAACCCACCCCATACAGATAAATATCTCAATGGTAATTCCCACCACCATCCATGTCAGTTAGTTACCGTGGGCAAATCTTTGTTACAGAGAACACGCGGCTCTTGTGACACTCTGAGCACCTGGCGTAGGAGATTCCGTGTGTCAAATCATGATAAGCAACAATATCAAACGGACATTCAACGGACGGCTTAGCATCATTATCAGCCTATTGTGTTCCCACTTCTGAGACACAAGGTGACACAGGCCTTATCTCAGAGAGAGAAAGAGAGAGAGAGGATGGGCCTTAATATACAGTGCTGGCCCAATGCAAGTTGGTGAATATCATGTCTTTGAATGTTTGAGGTTCTTGGACAAACCGCTTTCCTCACGATGTTTTCATTCACCGTTGTAGAGCGAAGCATCAAAACTACACATAATTTATTTTAAGTAGTAAATAATTCATTGTTGTAGGGCCGAGGATCCAACCGGGTGCCGTCAGATTATAAAGCGCAGACGCTATTACCGCCCGGCCTCTCTAACTATTGAGCTTCGTGATGCGGTAAATGGCGCCAAGTTAGGTTATTCCTTCTGCCTCTTAGTTCTTCGCTCCCAGAAGGTGAACAGGGTGTTTTGATGATGAATTTATATTTCTGTTAACCGCCATGGTTCCATATCTGACGGCTTCTAGCTGGATAGTTTGTTTAAGATTTGTTTGTGACAAGCTGCTTAGACGTTTGATTAGATTCATTGGACTGCATCTTCTGAGTTACTTCCTTCAATATTGTCGGTTAAACAAGCTTCTCCATTGATGGATTTTCAGGGAAATTGGCCGAGAGAAGGCAACCACGGTAAAGTATGTTAGAAATATTTATATTCTTTTTGGATTGAGATACGAGAATTTTTTCCATGGGTCGTCCTTGGAAAGGTTTTACTTATATGCGTATTATGATTGGCTGAAAATTTGGAATACTGGGCTTTAGTTTTGTATGATAATCTGACCGTCCGGAAGATTAATCGATTCGGAGAGTCCTCTCCAAATCGATTAATCTCTCTGATTGGCCAAATCAAACAGTTAACTTTGTTTGGATTGTTTTTATGTACACGAGCTGAGAGAGATCGGTAACCTACGAACCGCTGACATTTGATATTGTTTTCGTACAGAGATAGTTTACATCTGACCGGTCTTATCTTTTGTAGAGCTCTTCAAAAACTATCTCATAGTTTACGAGTTTGAATTGCAAGTCGTCAACTACTGAATTGGTATTAAATCTATGACTCGTAAACAATACAACCTCTTTATCTTTTAGTAGTGCAAAAGCAACGATAGGTATGCAGCGCAATGAAACGTCCATAAAATTCGAGTAAATACAAATAACATTCTTACGATATCATAAAATATTTGTTAATTTATTTCCTTAGGCCAAATTTCCGCTGGAGATTCAAGGCGGCCGAGGAAAAGTGACACATTTACTTGTTTACTTTAGATTCAAAATTGTCTCGCTGCCGACTGTTCCATACTCTAGTAAATGAGATATAATTTTGAACCTAGTGTAAACAACATCGCTTAACATCAGGCGAGTTGGTGGTAAAACACAAGTCTATTATATAATTTAAAAACAACGAATAGATTTGACTTTACGCCGGTATCATCTTACTCTGAGAGAATATCGGTATCCGAGCAGTGGAAAAATGATAGGCTGATAATGATGACGATAAGCCGCGACGCCACTTTGACTTTACAAGCTCATTTATTACAAGTTTATGCAGCTTTGGTTCTTACTCAAGTCAGACGTCCAAGATTTTTTAGGAAGTTCTAGTTACTCCAAACTAAACCCCACATTTTTACTAATGAAAAAAGGTTTTCAGATCGATGCCTATACTTTTTTTAAATGTAGGTATGATCACGCATAACTTTTTAATTAGATCAGCAGTCCGATTTTGATGATATTTTTTTTTATTCAAGTCCAGTTTTTGTAACGATAGACTGCGAGATTGTTGGTTCTAATTAGGCATCAAAAACATAATTATTCAAAACTTGACCCAGTAGTTTTCTACCAGCATGTTTATGCATGGTTACTATTATATACAAAAAATTATGCTGTCGCTTTCTTAAAAGAACTAGCCTTAATTCCACGTATTCTTACGCCTAAGAGGTTTTATCGAGTATACCCACACATGACCTGTTTTGTGTGAGCTATTTATGAGGATAAAGGCTGAAGCTAAACTGATGGATAAGTAGTATCTTGCAGCTTAGAATATTTATAACATCAAAAGCAGAGCTCGGGTCAGCTCTGCTTTGTGAGTTACTACAGAAATCTAGAAGGACATCGTTTTAAGTTTTGTGACGTGACAAAATAAGATATTAATATTTTTTAAGAAGAGCCTCCTTTTATTAGAAAATAGGATTGCGCTAGACCACCACCTCACCTGATGTTGTATATTGCGGTCTACGCTGGAGTACGCTTGCCTAGTACAAACCAATTCACTCGCGACTTGAAGACACCCACATTGTAATTATCGGGCAACATTCATTCAGGAAGCGCATTCCACAGTCTAGCAATTTGCACACTAAGGGTGGAATGAAAGTGCCTCTAAGTACGTAAGTACGTACGTAAAGTAATTTACATTACATATACTTTGTCCCGCGTGTTTGCTCGTGATTTTGCCTTTTCCGCATTATATGGGGCTTAAAGTATCTGAAAAGTAACCATACATAAATATCTATCTAAATATTATAGAAAAATCTAAATGTATGTAGGCATGGAAACCCCTTCCCTATACCATGTATGTGGGTATGTATGTATGTGTGTATGTTCCCTATGAACTCCAACACGGCTGGACCGATTTTGACGGGACTTTCACTGGCAGATAGCTGATGTTATAAGGAATAATCCGCGCGGGTATAACCGTTGGGCGCAGCTAGTAGAGAAAAAAAAACCACACGCCTTTTGTACTATATACGTTACTTTTCTCAGCTGTCATACGCTATCTTTTAACGAGACAAGTCTTTTTCACAATAAAATCGAAGTCCTTTGAATTATTCAATGAAAATTCATCGTAGAAAGAGTGAAACAAGTGCCGATGTGTCGAGACATTATCATTGAACTCGAATTATAATAAAATATTGGATTTTTACATCGAATCTCTCTCGAATGTAGACAAGAGCATTGTAACCTTTTTTGGACATGTCACTGTCGAAATGTTGAATATTTTATATTAAAAATCTGAAAATAGATTCGTTTTTATTTGTGAAATGTACAAGTAATTTCTTCAGCTAAGGCGAGGTTTTCCCATTTTAAGCAACGCTACTTGCTACAGATAACCATAAGGACTTAATATATAAAAAAGACTTAATATATAAAAGGTTTTTTTTTTAAATAAATATTATATTAATGTCGCATTTAGTGAAGCAACACTAAAATTTTGCCTACGAAATTAGGTAATAAAATCCGCCATATTGGTTTTAGCATGACGTCATAATAAAGTCTATGACACGAGGAGTCGCCTTGATAGACATCATTGGCCAAAATATATTAATAGTTCAGACGGGAACACCTGAATATACATCCATAGAAGGTCAAACTAACCCACCTTGTGTCGTAGTCGGGTAAACAGTGTGTGTTAGGTAAATTCACTAACTGCTGGGTTGATACCCAGCAGTTATTTAACTAAAGTTAAGTATATGATTATTTACGGGAATATTTACCGGTAAGGTTGCTAATATCCTGGTAAGGTTGCTAATATCCTGTAAATAATCATATAATTTTTGTGAACAACCGTGATAGTTTAAAACAGACTACTTACTAAACAATATTTCGGTGTCTGTACCAAACACGGCTAACTACTTCTCACTTCACAAACGAGATCGCCTTAACAAGAAATATCGAATACCCGTTAAAAGTTACGGAAACAATCAATGAAACGAAGAAAATATTGTTAATGCAGTAACTGATATAAAATTAAATCCATTTCTTCCATATAAGTAGAGATATGCTTAGGGCCTCGTAAAGAAGTGGTTTCATTGGTTTGTTAATAACGTTTACAACTTGAGAAACTTGTGAAATACCATCTTTAATCATTCCAGTAAGCACTTATTAAATTATATAATATAAATTAAAAGTTAATGTGGGTATAATAACACTAATTTATAAATGCGAAAGTTTGTAAGTGTGTGTGTATAATAAAATACATTCTTCTTGGTCGTGGTTGCCAAGATCAAATTGATTAAATCTTATAAAAGCACAGAAGAATTGCATACCTTTTAGTGATCTGTCGCCTAGCTTTAAAATACTTTAGTCCATAACGCAGTTCTAAAACATTATTGTGACATGAAAATCGACGAAGATACTACTGAGATATCTGTGACCTCATTTTCCTTCAAATAGATACTGCTTTCTTTCTTTCTGCTGCCTTTTTATGTCTTCACATAAAAATTGAACTGATGTTATTTCTAAGTTTCCTTTCTATTTTTTCAACAAATTGTTGTTGGAAATTTTCCTTCCTATCTGCTTATTTGTTGCTTAAGAAAAACGTGAACACAAAAGCTTGCAAACGAGACCTGACGGTTGTTTCCATTTCGTCATTCTCTTTGACGTAAATATGAAGCAAATTGGGCTCTCCGTGGAACATGATACAAAATATTGAATAAACAACGTCAAAACTTGAAAAATAATAAACACGTACACAATATCCGGAATATTTATTTATATAATTGTCAGGTTTTTTTTTTTGCAGATTGAGTGGCAAACAAGCTACGTGCCACCGGATGGTAAGTGGTCGCCGCCTATAATACCCAGGGCATTGTCAGTGCGTTGCCTACCTTTGACTTTCTACTCACCTTTCGTTTGAAGCAGTCCAAATTTTACTTCAAAGGAAAAAACAAAAGGTGGTAAAGCCCTTTCACAACTAACAGGAACGTGACAGAAACAATTAATTAAATCGAAGAGTGCGTAACTTCCACGTACTTATAATGTGTGGATGGCTTTTCTGGCGGTGGCGGTCGGTTCAGTGGTTAAACCTGGATGAAGGGATAAGGTCAGAAAATTCAGTATAGTAAAAAAAAGAAAATGTAGTTGGATATGATAATTTTCCAATACCATGTTCATTGTTTTTACAACCGTATGCCGCTTAAGGCGGTCTTACAGTAAAAAAGGCTTTTTGCGAGTTTGTTTCTAAAAATGTGTCCCCGACGCTAAAATGTGTATCAGTGTATCTGTGTTTCAGTGTATCTAATATTATAACATTATAATTATATAATATAATGTGTGTCTGTCTTTGGCATAGTAGCTCCCAAATAGCTGAACCGATTATGATTTAGTCCAAGATTGTTTGAAAGGTGACTTTATCTAGAATGTTCTTAGCTATGTTTTAAGAAAATCTGTTCAGCCGTTTTAAGATTATCAGCTCGTTTAAAGGGGGTTTAATAAAACAGTTTATTCATGTTATAACAAGGTAAAATCAGTTGAAAGTGCTTACAATTTTTATTGTAATAGATTATTATGGATATTTTGTTGTAATAGATGATTTATGTGCATTTTTTCAATTCGAGTTATGGGTTTTTAACAAGATATTATCATAATCAGTTAAAATCTGAATAATACATTTATACAAAAAATATACAACCAACTATACAGAAGGTTCAATAAACGGGATTCATCCCCAAATTTTCCACCCTTATAAGTGGAATATTATCTTAATATTTAAAAGGATGTAGTTTAGCTGACCATATACTGTCATCCAAACTAAATGTGTCAAACTAATGCAAAATTTCAGCTCAAACGATTGGGGATAATCGTTTTAAAATTCAGTTGCAAGATTTATCCCACACATACATACTTACTAACATGGCAAGTTATACCTATAAAAGATAAATAAAAAAAAATAAAAAATTATACAAGCTTTTTGCATTCTTCACAGCAAACCCTTTCATTTGATACCCATATAAAGAAGCACCTTCTGTCTCCATCATAGAGATACAATACATAATATAGAGCCACAATCGTGCCAAAAAAAAAACGAATCAAAAATCAGCGCATGCTACAAGTTGCGCAGACTTTTTGGTTAGTTACAAAGTAATCGCGATCCGATTACAACGCCGCGCGATGCCAGAGCTACGATGACATAGCGGACAACTAACGTTGAACACTATGCAAGCGACATAACGTCTAAACTGGAGTAAATGTGGCGTTGTGAAGTATATAATTGATACAATGTATGTACAATGACGCTCGGATATTTTTTGACTGTTTTCACTGAGATATTGTGACTTTATAGGAATTGTATCTCGACGGTGTGCATGAATCTATTCCCAGGGGAACTGATCAGAAGTTTTCTAATAAGCTTGACAGCGTGAAACTACTGCCGCTACCAATTACTTTTAGTTCTAGTGTGCAGAACATTTGAAACTAGCCTTTCATCAAACGCAATCTATTGCAATTATGCAATTTTTTTGTAAATTGCAATTATTGCAAAACATTTATGTGATGAACATTTGTGTTTGTTCTATATCTGGTTGTTAATATCTATTTAAGTATGTATTTAAAACTATATATGTATGTATATCAGTCTCTGGCAGCCATATCTCAAGCTTTGCTTAATTTGGGGTCAGATTACCGTGTGTGCAAAATTGTGTCAAATATTTATTTATTTTAAATTTAATTACTGCATATACCTAAAAATCCACAGAATTGATATTGAAAACCATTATCCCTTGAACTATCCTGAACGCCCGAATAACGTACCTACGACACTTATACTGACCGCAGGTACGTACACAATTGGTCATTAAGGGGGAGTCTCAGAGCAAATAAAAATACAGAGGGACTACCGCGAACACGAAAAGTGAAGCCACTTTTTGAAACGTGTGTGCGAAGGTCGTGTCGTGTAATTCATCAAATTAAGTGATAATATAAATACTTAAGTGTGGAAATATTCCATCCCTCTTCTTATTTACTTTTGTGTTGTTTTTACAGTTCTTAACACTGCAAGAAGTCATTGTTTCCTTTTAAAACGGATGTTTTCAGTACGACGTTCTGACAAGAAATTCACGTAGTTTCGAATGCGTATGTGTGCGTGAGTCGTGTATTTATTGGGAATTCACGTAGTTTTGGAAGCGATTTTGGCGTCACTTTGGCAGTGCGCCGTAGGGACCCTGTATTTTTATTTGCTCTGAGGGGGGAGTACGCATGCTCTGGATTAAACAAGCATCAAACACTTTGCTACAAATATCTTGCAATTCTTAAACCTTTATCGCAATACAAAAAGACTAGCAATCCGAAACTGACGTGAAATGCTTCCAGTAGCGCTTTGTGGCTTTAGCTTCGAAGGAAGGAAGGAAGTTGGACGAATCCTTCCAACTTCGAATCTAAGGCGCGTCTCTTCACAGGATCTACGCATTACACTCCATTTCGTCTTTAGAGTGGGCGATCTATAAACCAGAAAAAACGTTTAAATCGTTTCGAGATACACACACAGAAAAAAAATAGACCCGTATTTCAGACGGTTAAAAATAAAATCATCTCTTTGTTCGCGGATTTGTTTGTTTGTTAATATTTACTTACGCTGCAACAGAGCAACGGTTCGGCATGTTTTTTGGATAGAGTTAGAGAGCTGGAAAGGGACATAATAGGGTACTTTGTATCTCAGAAAATTTTATGGTCTTAGTACAAAATATAATATATGTAATTACCTTCAAGTCTTCCAAAAATTCGTAGGTACTTAACGATTTGGGTCAACATTTATGATACGTACTGACTAAGAATGGAACTCTTTATTCCCTGAGAACTACAATCTAGGCATCTTCAAGGCTAGAGTGAATAGATTTCTTCTAGATCAACGTGTTCCATCCGCGGCTAAACCGCCACTTACCATCAGGCGAGTTGGTGGCCAAACGTAGCTCTATTCTATACCTATAAAAAAAGTTTTTTTTACTAATCTGACCTCACTTCTGGGAAAAGCCATGGTAAGATGCAACACGCATCCCGCAACTAGCAATAGAGCATGATAAATGGAATGATGGTAAATCTTTGCCTTCCCAATTTTAATCCCCCAAGAAGTTTATTCCTAGCTTCGTGCCCGATCGAGCACATTGGCTGAGTTCGTCGAAATAGGTCGATCACTTCCGCTATCTTCAAATGAACATTGTCTCAACTTGGCACCGATTCAAAAACTTCACTCATTTATGCACCTCGATCAGCAAGACCACAGGAAGACAAACTTATAAGTAGAGATGCTAAAATGCAAAAACTAAAATTTTCTACAGGTCACTATCGGTATTGCTTAGAAAATTTGCTAGTGGCTCCTTCATTGGACAGATTAATTCGTAGCTCTGTACTTGTACTGGTTTCTGTTATTGGATACAGTTTGGTTGTGGAAAAATCTACTTGTTTAATAATTTTGGTATAAAATGCCGGTGCCTCTATGAGAATGAAAATAAAAAGAAAACAATGCTTTGATGTTATATTTTACTTGAACTTGTTTTGGAAAGGATTCTGTGTGGCCTGAAATTTTATTTCTTCAATTTTATTGTGTGAAAAACGCAGTTCAAAATCGCAAATAGACTTATTGAATCAAAATAAATACTTTTAAGCTCAATGAGCAACCTAAGTTCACGATTAACTTGAACTTTCTTTGCCAAGTTGCCGTTGCAGAGAAGTTTAAAGAATAATTAGCTGGTTCACTCAACTTAAAATAAACGTTTTTCAATTTTGCTACGGAAACCATGGAAATAACTAATTGAACTATGGAAATGTGTTTTGTTAATAATTTCAATTTATTAATTACTAGCGACCCGCCCGCCCGGCTTCGCACGGGTGTAATTTACGAGCGAAGCCGGGGCGGGTCGCTAGTTATATATATAAACCTTCCGTGAAAATGTATCTAACTGATGGTGAAAACTGCATCAAAATCCGTTGCGTGGTTTAGGAGTACTTAGCGGACATACAGACAGACAGACGCGGAAAGCGACTTTAATTTATACTATGTAGAGATTTCCCGTAAGATTTCTTACATTTTGATATTATCTGACAGTTTATATTTTACACGAAAACACTGAAGTAAAGGAGCCATAAAAGTTTACGTGTCAGTGTCTATATTTGTATGTACACAAAAAAGACATAAACAAAAAAAATATTTTCTGTGTTCCTACCTCCAGCATCAACCCTTCAACAAATTTTGACGAAAAAGGTCATACCAGCTCTCCCAATACCAAACACGTTAAATTAGCATGAAAAAAAAATACTAACATAGGTACTAAACTAATAATTTTGATCCATTATATTTTAATCAAGTGTACCTATTATTTGTTAAATATTTACCTTACCCGGGTTACCTTACCTGCTGCCAGTTTTTGTTTAAACATAAGAGTCTGATTACTGTAGTGTTGTTGAACAATTATGTACCCGACACAATCTACCCAAATATAAATAGACTCCAACCTGAACTAAAACTAAATACTAACTTAACTGTGTAATATGTGTAAGACCCACTAATAACCACAAAATTAGTCCCTACAAAGGAAATAACAAATCATAGAAGCTTTGTGTCATTCAAAGCCAATTAATTTAGTAAATCCCTCGTGCAACATTAGATATCGTAGAGTTAAAATGAGCCATCATAATAACATTATACATGTTAAAGTAAAACGGTCTGTCTGTAGCTTTGACCCTCTCTCTCACTGTCTTTCTGTCCCTTTATCTCTCTGTCCCAATGTTTCTCTTTCCTCTGTCTTTATGTCTCGCATTTTTTTTACAGACCTTTCACCCTCCATCCCTTTTTCCATCTCCTATCGACGACTGTCCTTTTGTCTCACTGTCCTCTTGTTTATTTGTCTGTGTCTTTTCAAAGCTAATCCGGCTGACCGATTGCTAAAATTTTGCAAAAGTAGTATACACGAGGGACTTATGATATTACTGTATATTTTTGGAACATGTATTAAATCTGAATATTACTATTAAACCACAAAAAAAAAAACAATTCTCTTTTCTGTGAGTAAAACCGTAAGGCACAGCTTACATTGTCATAATGTAAGGATTTTCATGTTGAGATTATTAAGCCTACGTATTTATATAAACCCACTTTAAGACATCTGGATTCAGTTCTAGGCGTGGGTAGTAACTATTGAACGACAACTCTATTGTGCCGAGAATATGTTCTGTTTACGCTGTTTTGTATTTACAAGTATAAACTACGATATAAGTGCACAATAATTAATGTTCAAAACATTGTTGATACTCGCTCTAGATTTTTTTAGCTCTAAAATCTACAATGACATCATAAAAAGCTAAATGAAAACAATTTAATTTAATATTTCACTGTAGCTATTATCTATTAGTTACAATCTGATGTAAAAGTGATCAGAGTTCATTGATCTTTCTACAATCTAACGCAGCTGTTAAAGCTAAAAAACTTGTCAGGAGTATATAAGTGCAACAAAGTTTCTTAATTATTTTAAAATGCATGATAAATTCCTAACACTTTAAAGGATCATAAACAAAAACACTAGAACCATCTTAATGCGAAATTAATGAATAATATTACCTACCATAGGACTCTTAATGTCACTAATAATATAAATGTCAAAGTTTGTACGTAAGTATGTTTATTTTTCTGCACTCTAATTCGTAACAGCTTAACAAATTTAGATGAGATTTGGTATTGAGGTAGCCAATCCATGGCCACCAATGAAATTCAAAGTACCATGGATTAACAAACAGGTTATTATTTGCAAGCTTTTATTTAACTTGCCTTGATAGAATGGGTTAAATCATCATCATCATCCACAGCCTTCTTTATTCCACTGCTGGGTATAGGCCTCTCTCTTGCCATGCCATCTGCCTCAGTCCTATGCTAATCGACCCGCGATCTTAATAATATCGTCGACCCATCTTGCAGCTGGATGACCAACGCTCCGCTTACCTTGCCTCGGCCACCACTCTGTTAAAACGTTACTCCACCTGTCATCACTACGCCTAGCAACAAAGGTCAAATATTGCAACTGAATTTTAAAACAGTTATCCCCAACCGATTGAGCTAAAATTTTACATTCACGTGTAGTTTGAATGACAATGCATGGTTAGCTAAATCACGTTATTCTAAATCCAATATGGCGAACTCCCAAAGATGGCGGACCAGTTATTTTTTATGCACCCTCATGATATGGTTTCAAATAATAGGGTTAACTGTTTTTTTTTTTTACAAAATATGAAAATACGTCACACTAAATTAATTATGGTGGACGCCTTAAAGTTTGTTTTAAAAAGTTTTTATTTTAATTAATAACTTTATTTTTACCCTGAATAAAAATGCAGTTCTTGTGGGTGATGGGTAAAACCGCGGAACGCAGCTAGTTATGGCATAAAAATTTCTGGATAATAATTTATTTTGTTCTATTCCATATAGAGAATGTTAATATAGGGAATGCACAATTTTAATATCAAATAACTCCTTATTAGCACGGTCATGTTCTGCATAAAAAGAAGCGAGATAATTCTCCAGATCTGTTGAATTAACATCGAATGAATATGGGAAGGAATGCAATAATTTTAGCAAGATAACTGTTAACTCTAAAGATAGCAGTGGTTATTTTTATAACGCCTACTAAAAACGTAGACACCTACGTGAGTTGGAATAAAAATTGCAGATTCATGAATATAGATTTATATTTGGTAGATTTCTGAAATGCGTAAAAAGATCGTATACTTCGGAATAAAATAAAACCTTGTTTTTGTAGTACATGGTCAGTTTTGATACTTAGATTTTGTCCTGATTGCACTTCGGTGAAGAAATATTTCCTAAGAAATGAAAAAAAGCGAGTTTACTTGTACTCGTAGATACCGGAACAGATCCAGCTGATCTAAAATAATCGGACAAAATTTAGGTAAGTATCGAGTCTGTCAACTTTCTACAGGTTTCATTTTTGAGGATGAGCATTGGAGCTGAACGGCCTTATCCTACCATCTTTTTTCTACTACAGGACAAATAGAAAGACGCTAACTGCCACCCATAAACATTGCAGTTTTTCCTTGGATACGTACCAAACGTTTAGATTCTATTTTTCTAATCCATACAGCCAAGGACACAACCTTCCCACGGCTTTCCGTTTCCTGAGAGATGTAATCTAGGTCTTTTAAAAGCCTGAGTGAATACTTCTATGTCTGCGTGCTTCATCTTTGATCACATCCTCGTTGACCAACAGGCTAGTTGGTGGTCAAACGTGGGCAAACACGCGTTAAATACATTGGTGCAAGTTTACCAGTGTTGGCCAACTGATGGTGATGCTGGAGGTGGTAGCATGTATCCCAGCCGTACGAAGAAGCGTTCTGACACCTGCAGTCAATTGTAAAATGTGGAATGTGAACCGATTTTTAAGGATCCGTACCCATGATACCCGCGGTCTGTTATCGAGCACGCTTGCCTAGAAAAATCCGATTCACTCGCGACAATTGCAACTATCGGGTAAAACGCATTCAGGCAGCGTATTCCGCAGTTTATTAGTTGGCAAGTCCGCAGCTGCCAGAGTACAAGGCTAGCAGACAATAGACATCCCTGTATTACTTCACCGAATTTGGTGCCGCGCGGGGTAGGTATAGATACATTTGTACCTGAAGTGATGAGTGACCTGAAGCGGCTTGAATTTTGTAGAAAGATTTTGTGAAGTAGATACATAATTAAAATTATTTGGCCAACTTAAGGACGTTTGCTGGACGACCAACGTTGGTCGTCCAGCTGCAAGATGGGTCGACGATATTGTTACTATCGCGGGTCAAACCTGGACTAGATTAGCACACGACCGAGGCAGATGGCACAGCAAGAGAGAGGCTTATACCCAGTAGTGGGATAAGGAAGGTGTATGATGATGATGATGAAGGTCATTAATTTGTATATAAATTGATTTGAATATTAGGGCGTTATCAGAATCTATCGTAATGATTTTAAAAAAATTTGCGTTACCAAATCTGTCAAAATTAATTACAAATCTACCCATCCGACAGCTGATAAGTTGTCTGCCACGCAGCATTTTTAACTCAATACCGTTCCTCCATCGAAATTAGGGTACGGGTAAAATTGCAAATGAGTCGTGGTGGAATCGATTAGATCGCGTCACTAAGTTATGTTTACGGCTAATTGCGTCCCAGTCGCCAGTGTAATTACTACTATATCTGTATAATCTGTGCTAATTGGCAGCAGATCACTGCACAGAGAATTTGCAAAACTTTCATAATCCTCCAACACAATAAAAAAAATCAATTACTGAATGCACTCGACCTTGCTTAACTTGGTGGTGAATAAAAGTTTGTCACCGACTAGCACTAGACCAGTATTTATGATTTTTTTGTTTTACTTTACAGTGTGTATAATTATGTAAAGTTTGACGGTTTTACCGTTATTACAATAGAGTAAAAACAAAAAATCTGATAACAAATGGTTGTTCTATGAGGAACCCCCTCTTTTATTGATTTCACTATTATTTAAACTGGCTATCTATTGCGGTTCAGAATCAGAATATATGTAATATGTGTATGCCTAAATTCCTCTACGAAGCAGTGTAGGCACAAATTTCAAACAAATGTGGAATTTAGCAAATCACCCGAGTTTAAAATCTGTATAGTTCCCCCGAGCAACGTTATTCAAATTCAAATTCAAATTCAAATTAATTTATTTCAGGCAACAAAACGACCCATACAATTCATTAAAAAGATAATCAATACATATACAAATAAAATAAGGTAATAAATCAAATTATATAAATCAAATTATAGTATTGCTTTTCTACCTACGATGAAATTTCATAATTTTCCAGAACTTTTCACGTATTCAAACATGAGGTAAAATGTTACAGCTTATAAATTACAACGTTCATAGTACCTCCACCATTACCAGGAATAGTGGGTTATAAAATTATCCTAATGCTGTTGCTATAAGCTAGGCATTTCATAAGACAGTTTCTTTGAAGCCGCAATTAACTAACGATCAACTGCTCTCCTAAACAACGTGCATAATATGAGCTTGTGACTCGGCAAACTCTGGACCCCGTCCAAGGGTTAAAGTAGACCAAGATGGCGTGACTAGCATTTCATCGAGCATTAGCCAACTTTAGACGCTGTATGTCATTGGGATTTAACGACATTAATAAGTGGATGAAGATGTGAATAATTTTATGTTTATGAGGTCAATAGGCATAGTATAACGAGCGCAGTTTTCAATCTAGTATCGAGAATATCGACTAGCTGCACTCGCTGTTTTTACACGATATCTTATAGAAATTAAATATTTTTTCGAGATAAAAAGTAGTCTACGAGTAAATGAGTACGAGCATGTAAATTATCCAGAATGCCTGATTATGAAGCTACCTCTAAATGTTATTCGAACCCAGAATACCTAATTATGAGCTACCTCTAAATGTTATTCGAACCCAGAATACCTGATTATGAGCTACCTCTTAATGTTATTCGAACCCAGAATACCTAATTATGAGCTACCTCTTAATGATATTCGAACCCAGAATACCTGATTATGAGCTACCTCTAAATGTTATGCGAACCCAGAATACCTGATTATAAGCTACCTGAAATGTTATGTAAACCCAGAATTCCTGATTATGAGCTACCTCTAAATATAATTCGAACCCAGAAGACCTCATAATGAGCTACTTCTAATTGTTATGCGAACCCAGAATACATGATTCTAAGCTACCTGAAATGTTATGCGAACCCAGAATACCTGATTAATGTTATTCAAAACCTTTGAGAAATTATGGATTTAATTTTAGGTTTCATTTTGTGCCTAATTTTTACACAAACCGCCAAAACTAAAACCTTCTACATACATACCGAATGATGAATTCTCCAGCAAATTCCGGTGACCGGAATGTCAACGTCTACTTCGGCCATAAAATTTGCAATTTTTTTTTAAAGAACTTGCATTGCCAGCTTTCTTGGCACTTTTCCCTTTAGGAGCTTTTATATTAGTCCTTTTTATGTATTTTTTAAAATATTATTTTTTATATAGTTAGGTATATAATATAAGTGAACTAAGTGGTGAAATTTTTGAATAAATAAATATATCCAAACCTGTTTATAAATAACCGCGTACACTCGGTCGAAGCAATTATTTGCTCTGACAGCTGCAATAAGTTGAATAAAAACATTATCTTTTAATATATTACTGAAGTATATCGGGTACCTGCTAAAGTTTTACGTTCAAAAACCTAGCGAAATTAATCAGAACTAGTGGTTTCTTTCAGCCTTTTCAGCTGTCAGAGCAAATAAATTCTTGGGCCGAGTTTAGTTTGCATTGGAATAGTTCGCCGGGTCTTGTATTTATCGCTCTTTTTTTATTTTATTTGATTGAACAAGACAAAGGAAGTAGCAATCACTTCAAAGTTCTCCTCGTTTATTAATAATAAGAATAAGAATGATAAAGAATAATTAAAGCTGGTTAAAGCTCAAGTATGTACCCGGGTATGTCCTAAAACTGCAACCAGAACCACCGGAGGATGGGCACCAGCGTCCTATTAGTACACGGAGAACATACTGCGATCCCCAAGCCACTTGCCAAGCGTGGGGATTATGGCAACACCCCTCTCTAAGAGGGAGGCCTTTGTCCAACAGTGGACGTTTAATGGCTGCTTATGTGAAAGCTCAAGTAAGTTCGTTTTGGTTAATTTTGTAATTCTACTAGTAATCAGAGTCAAATAATCAAGGACAGAAAGTTAACGAAAACAAGAATACCTACAAACACTTTCGGCATATAAGCAGGTAATTATCTTTATAATCAAGCAATTTGAAGTAGTCACGTAATACAGGAACGAATTGTAAAATTGCAACATCATTGTACAATTAAAACTTTATCTCGTTTAACGAATTAGATACCCGAATTCATTCCTGGAAGTAGAATTGTATAATTTCAAGGCTTAAAGCTCGTTCACTGATACGATTAAACACTAGGACGCTTTACAGCATAGATACCTATTTTGACATAAGTTACGTAACATTCTGGCAATTGTATCATAATTCACACTTATACAGGGTTACGCATATGGTTTATGTACTAAGCCGAAAGGAGGTCATTGTACTCATCGTTATGAAGAACTTTTACTGTTGGGTCAACTCTGAAATCAAGAAAAAAAACTGCTGTTATGGCAGGAGGATAAATCTCTGAATTTTGGCTAAGTGCATAGAGCTTCGTTCGTTTAAATTGTTCTATAACCACCAATTTCTGAACTATGAATGTAATAAAAATATATATATGGCTTTGTTTACAAAATCCTACCATATAATTATACATGTCCCGACATTGTCTTGGCCAGATTTTTCAAACTTTCGAAAAAAAACTATAATTACATGAAGCGAAACTTGAGTCCTTTCGAATTGTTTCCTAAATTCCATAGAAGCCTCTCGTGAAGTCTCCGTCATTTTACTAAGGCGTGATTTGGAGTTGACCGTAACATACTTTGCTAGGACCTTGCCTTTTTGAAGATTGTCCTTTAAATTTGATAATATCGAGTACTTGAAAAATTTACTTATTTTAAACATTGGCTAAATAAACAAAACGTCTACACGTTGTCAAAAAAAACAAGCTATTACAGCGCGCCCCTTCATAAAACATGCATTGCTTTAGCTTATAATAATACTATCACCGTATCAACCATGCGCACAGTGGCAAAACTACCAGACTTTTATTAGAATGTCGTGTGTAACAAAACGCCCCCTTAACACAACATTTCAACAGATAACACAGCTGGTCTATTTCAGACCCTCATGAAATGCTATATTCTTTCGCTCATTAAACAACTCACTTTTATCCATTTAACTGTTTCTTTTAGCTCGTTTTGTCACTCATTTTGTTTCGATGTGATGAGACTGAAGAAGATTATAAGAAAAAGCAAAGTTACTTGGATCTTTTTAACCGACTTCGAAAAAGGAGGAAGGTTCTCAATTCAGCCCATTTTAATTTTTTTTTTTATTTTTATGTATGTACGGCGATTCCGCCGGGTGTTTCTTTTTTTATCATGAAGAGAAAACTCTCGAGGTGGTCCCACTGAAGTTTCATTACTTTGGGCTCAGTAGTTTTTAAACCAGCTCGAATAATACCGATAATATAATTTTGCTGGAGCGCCTACCAATTTCGCTACAATATTACAAACTGTGACTACAATAGTTTTGTTCAGGTGCTTTGTTCGAGTCAAAACAAGGAGGTATTCATGCATGGATGTGTAAATAGGTCGTAATATAAGTTTCACTGCACATTCTTTTTATATATCCGACTTCAAAAAACCACAAACATTATGCCACTACAAAGAACAAAATTATATTTACATGGAGTTTGAAATCGGGTTTGGACGAGTTTGTTTCTTTTAAAATATGTATTTCAAGATGAAAATCTGATGCTGAGCAACCAAGTGTGTATTGCAGCAGATTCATAAGCTGTGGACGCCTATCCTAAAAAAATGTCATAAGGACAAATTGAAAAATATGTAATGTAAACAAATATCGATTGACAATAAAATATTTATATATTGACAATAAACTTTTGGTCCATGGGGTCCATGTACGAAAAAGTTTATAAAAAAAATTTCGCCACAATTAATTGACGCCGCTGGTGACAAGAGAGCTGGCTCATTCCTCGCGCAGAGAATTTCTTTAGCAATTCAACGCGGGAATGCAGCCAGCGTTCTTGGCACTTTACCACACGGGCAACATCTTGTTTTTGATTTTTGATTATATTAGTGTTAATTAGTAATAGATAAGGCTTTTTTTTATTTTCTTTGTTTGTTATACCTTTTTTAAATAAGTATTGATAATAAAGCGAAATCAATAAAATTGTATTGACATTTTATCGAATTTGAATATAATTATTATAAAATACTAGCGACCCGCCCGCCCGGCTTCGCACTGGTGTAATTTACGTACGACTCCGGGGCGGGTCGCTAGTTATATATATATACTAGCTTCCGCCCGCGGCTTTGCCCGCGTTGTTCTAAGGAAAACTTATGAAGTTCTCAGCAAAAAGCTTTATTTTAGGACGCTACTAAATACGTTTTATGTATTTCATCCTGGATATTGATGGTCGGTAGGTACACGATGCTTTATGAGCAGGAGATCTAAAGTTAAATTCCTGGCCTGGCTAGACCGCTTGCGGCCCAGCGAACCACGCGACCTAGAAAGTTTTTTTTTTCTTTTTTGTACGTCACTTGTGCTTGACACTCGCCCTCGCGGGCCACTTGCGGCCCAGCGAACCACGCAACCTAGAAAGTTTTTTTTTTCTTTTTTGTACGACAGTTGTGCTTGCACTCGCCCTCGCGGGCCGCTTGCAGCCCAGCCAACCGCGCGACCTAAAAAAGTATTTTTTTTGTTTTGGTAAGTCACTTGTGCTTGACACTCGCCCTCGCGGGCCGCTTGCGGCCCAGCGAACCACGCAACCTAGAAAGTTTTTTTTTTCTTTTTTGTACGTCACTTGTGCTTGACACTCGCCCTCGCGGGCCGCTTGCGGCCCAGCGAACCGCGCGACCTAGAAAGTTTTTTTTTTCTTTTTGGTTAGTCACTTGTGCTTGAAACTTGCCCTCGCGGGCCGCTTGCGGCCCAGCGAACCACGCAACCTAGAAAGTTTTTTTTTTCTTTTTTGTACGTCACTTGTGCTTGACACTCGCCCTCGCGGGCCGCTTGCGGCCCAGCGAACCGCGCGACCTAGAAAGTTTTTTTTTTCTTTTTGGTTAGTCACTTGTGCTTGAAACTTGCCCTCGCGGGCCGCTTGGGACCCAGCGAACCGAGCAACCTAGAAATTTTTTTCTCTCTTTTTTTACGTCACTTGAGCTTGACACTCGCCCTCGCGGGCCGCTTGCGGCCCAGTGAACCGCGCGACCTAGATTTTTTTTTTTCTATTTGGTAAGTCACTTGTGCTTGACACTCGCCCTCGCGGGCCGCTTGCGGCCCAGTGAACCACGCAACCTAGAAAGTTTTTTTTTTCTTTTTTGTACATCACTTGTGCTTGACACTCGCCCTCGCGGGCCACTTGCAGCCCAGCAAACCCCGCGACCTAAAAAAGTTTTTTTTCTTCTTTTTTGTACGTCACTTGTGCTTGACACTCGCCCTCGCGGGCCGCTTGCGGCCCAGCGAACCGCGCGACATAAAAAAGTTTTTTTTTTCTTTTTGGTAAGTCACTTGTGCTTGACACTCGCCCTCGCGGGCCGCTTGCGGCCCAGCGAACCACGCAACCTAGAAAGTTTTTTTTTGCTTTGTTTGTACGTCACTTGTGCTTGGCACTCACCCTCGCGGGCCGCTTGTGGCCCAGCGAACCACGCAACCTAGAAAGTTTTTTCTTCTTTTTTGTACCTCACTTGTGCTTGACACTCACCCTCGCGGGCCGCTTGCGGCCCAGCGAACCACGCAACCTAAAAAAGATTTTTTTTTTCTTTTTGGTAAGTCACTTGTGCTTGACACTCGCCCTCGCGGGCCGCTTGCGGCCCAGCGAATCACGCAACCTATAAAGTTTTTGTTTTTCTTTTTTTGTTCGTCACTTGTGCTTGACACTCGCCCTCGCGGGCCGCTTGCGGCCCAGCGAACCACGCAACCTAGAAAGTTTTTTTTTCTTTTTTGTACGTCACTTGTGCTTGACACTCGCCCTCGCGGGCCGCTTGCGGCCCAGCGAACCGCGCGACCTAGAAAGTTTTTTTTTTCTTTTTGGTTAGTCACTTGTGCTTGAAACTTGCCCTCGCGGGCCGCTTGGGACCCGGCGAACCGAGCAACCTAGAAATTTTTTTCTCTCTTTTTTTACGTCACTTGAGCTTGACACTCGCCCTCGCGGGCCACTTGCAGCCCAGCAAACCGCGCGACCTAAAAAAGTTTTTTTTCTTCTTTTTGGTAAGTCACTTGTGCTTGACACTCGCCCTCGCGGGCCGCTTGCGGCCCAGCGAACCACGCAACCTAGAAAGTTTTTTTTTGCTTTTTTTGTACGTCACTTGTGCTTGACACTCGCCCTCGCGGGCCGCTTGCGGCCCAGCGAACCGCGCGACCTAAAAAAGTTTTTTTTTTTCTTTTTGGTAAGTCACTTGTGCTTGACACTCGCCCTCGCGGGCCGCTTGCGGCCCAGCAAACCACGCAACCTAGAAAGTTTTTTTTTGCTTTTTTTGTACGTCACTTGTGCTTGGCACTCACCCTCGCGGGCCGCTTGCGGTCTAGCGAACCACGCAACCTAGAAAGTTTTTTTTTCTTTTTTGTACCTCACTTGTGCTTGACACTCGCCCTCGCGGGCCGCTTGCGGCCCAGCGAACCACGCAACCTAAAAAAGTATTTTTTTTCTTTTTTGTAAGTCACTTGTGCTTGACACTCGCCCTCACGGGCCGCTTGCGTCCCAGCGAACCACGCAACCTAGAAAGTTTTTTTTTTTCTTTTTTTGTACGTTACTTGTGCTTGACACTCGCCCTCGCGGGCCGCTTGCGGCCCAGCGAACCACGCAACCTAAAAAAGATTTTTTTTTTCTTTTTGGTAAGTCACTTGTGCTTGACACTCGCCCTCGCGGGCCGCTTGCGGCCCAGCGAACCACGCAACCTATAAAGTTTTTTTTTTCTTTTTTTGTTCGTCACTTGTGCTTGACACTCGCCCTCGCGGGCCGCTTGCGGCCCAGCGAACCGCGCGACCTAAAAAAGTTTTTTTTTTCTTTTTGGTAAGTCACTTGTGCTTGACACTCGCCCTCGCGGGCCGCTTGCGGCCCAGCGAACCACGCAACCTAGAACGTTTTTTTTTGCTTTTTTTGTACGTCACTTGTGCTTGGCACTCACCCTCGCGGGCCGCTTGCGGCCTAGCGAACCACGCAACCTAGAAAGTTTTTTTTTCTTTTTTGTACGTCACTTGTGCTTGACACTCGCCCTCGCGGGCCGCTTGCGGCCCAGCGAACCACGCAACCTAGAAAGTTTTTTTTTTCTTCTTTTTTTGTACGTTACTTGTGCTTGACACTCGCCCTCGCGGGCCGCTTGCGGCCCAGCGAACCACGCAACCTAAAAAAGTATTTTTTTTCTTTTTTGTAAGTCACTTGTGCTTGACACTCGCCCTCGCGGGCCGCTTGCGTCCCAGCGAACCACGCAACCTAGAAATGTTTTTCTTTCTTTTTTTGTACGTTACTTGTGCTTGTCACTCGCCCTCGCGGGCCGCTTGCGGCCCAGCGAACCACGCAACCTAGAAAGTTTTTTTTTTCTTTTTTGTACGTTACTTGTGCTTGTCACTCGCCCTCGCGGGCCGCTTGCGGCCCAGCGAACCACGCAACCTAGAAAGTTATTTTTTTCTTTTTTGTACGTCACTTGTGCTTAACTAACACTCGCGGGCCGCTTGCGGCTTGCTAAATCTCTTAAACAGTCATTTATTTATTTATTTATTGAGGAAAAAACGATGTGAACAATTACATAGAGTCATAGAGTTGAGTGATTGAAAATATCCTACAGGAACTTACATATTGTCGGTATAAAATAGCCTTAGTTTTAATCTAGGGAATATGCTACCTCCATACCAAATTTCATCGAAATCCGTTAAACAGATATTGATGTTATACTACAGGAACCATAGATTTTTTTCCGGGTAAAAAGTAACTCATGTGATAGTCCAAGGAATATTGTACCTTCATACCAAATTTCATCGAAATCCGGAGTTAAATGATCAAAGTTATCCTACAGGAACCACTCATTTTCCCAGGATCAGAATTAGGTTATGTTATAATATTATTCAGTGTATAATCTACCTCCATACCAATTTCATCAAAATTTGTTTAACAGTTATATAGTTGTGTGATTGAAGTTATCCTATAGGAACTGTAAAATTTTCCGGGATACAAAGTAATGTGTGTTTTAATATGGCTCCTTGTCTAAATTTCATATTTATTTGTTGAGCCGTTGTGAAAAAGAATGATTGTACCATCCCATGGGAACTGTCAAATTTTCCGGGACAAAAAGTGGGCTTGTGTTGCAATGTGGCTGCTTGCCTGTTTCTATACCAAATTTCATACTTATTTGTTGAGCTGTTGTGGAGATTTGTGTAATTGAAATTATCCTACAGGAACCGTGCATTTTTTCGGGATAAAAAGTAGCCTATGTGTTAATCCAGGGTATAAGCTATATACATTCTAAATTTCATCCAAATCGGACCAGTAGTTTCGGCGGTGACTTCAGCCAAACATACACACTTACACACTTACACACTTACACACAAACTTTCGCATTTATAATATTATAGTAAGATAAGATATATAAAAACCTTCATTGAAAATGTATCTAACTGATGGTGAAAACCGTATCAAAATCCGTTGCGTGGTTTAGGAGGAGTTAGCGGCCATACAGACAGACGCGGAAAGCGAGATAGAGATAGAGAGGAGAAGAGATAGAGATTAAATTATTGCACAAGTCCGTTAAAGACGAAGCTTTTGAATCTGAATCTATTTTAAGACTTAACGTGTAGGGTACCTACACAGTTTGACAATTAATTGTTTCTGAAAAAAGTTATATAAAATCGTAGAGGATATACTTAGCCTATGTATAAAATAAATGCACTAGAAAAAAAAATGTGTCAAAAGGTAACTTAATATGCAACAGAATCAAAACAATAATTACCAACTGACTGTCAAAGCAATTAAATTGTGCCACGGATCAACTAGAAACTTCTCTCAAACTATGCTTGAACTATCAAAGTATCAAGAACAACAGTTTAGGAACCATTCTGGCTACAGAGCTGCTGGTAACTGGACAACTGTTCATGTAAAGTGTAAGTTTATTCAAATTTATATTGTAGTAGCTACAAGGTAATATTCAAATTTCAACGCCACGCGCACTAGCTTGCATTGTCGATCAATGACAATGTTCAGGGAATCGATTGTTCTTCTTCCGGCTATTTCCCAAATTTAATTGGGATCTGCGGCCTTATTATAGAAGTTTGATTGTGATCGAGATTTCATGCCGTCCCGTTCGCATACACTAACTCGCACCACGTGCGTAAGTGAGATGACACGCGATCACGATCACAATCCGAATCACGATAAGACATCTATAATAAGGCATCAGCTCTCTTAGTCCTTCTTCAGAGTCTACGATTCAGCAGTGCAAGTATCGTTCTTTATCGATCGTCAAATTCCATAAAATTCTATAGAATCGATTATAGCTAGCAAGTTGAGCAAATGGCATTTTAACGAATTTAACGATATCAAAAGTCAAATTTGACGATCGATAACGAACACTGTACTTGCACTGCTGGGCCGCCCTTGGGTCAATATTGTCACTTGTGAGGTATTTTTGATAACAGCCATCCATGCTAATGGGGTTCTGCCACGGCTTTCATGTTTCAAATTCAGTTGGCTTTGCAATCCGCAATTCGACTTTGACATCTGGGCATCGATTAACATTGTTATTTTTCGCGGTGCTCTAATAATGGTAAGGATTCTGTGTTTATATCGCTTCAAAAGTAACTTGATGAGTACTAAAAACTCTGTTCTTCACTTTTTGGTATAAGTACAACACCAACGACAAAATGAAAATGGTTACTTGTTAAAACAGCCTTGATGATACTAGTAATTTCAATAATAAGGAATGTTCTATATTCTTCCTTTGTCTTCAGGAATTCCTCCTGCAACTCCTTCCAGTGAATGCAGGTGAGCATGCGAAAACGAGGCACTCAGACCGCTACCACTATCAGTTTATCATAGCATATTGCCAGTAAAAGCCCAGCCTTGGCTCGGGGCACACGTGCGGTCTGTGATGTATTCCTACGCCGGCGCCGAAACGCGATCGCGGGACGTAACTTTGTGAAACACTTGGTAAGTTTCAATTAGAAACAAAAAAGTAGAAGAATTAAAATTTGAATTATAGAAGGAATAGATACATTTTTTTTTTTATTAGAATTAGTTTCAAAAAAAGTTTCAATTACTTTGATTTGAGCATATGCGTTAATTAATCTACTTAGTACGTTACTTAATAAGCTGGGTACTAGGCTTTCAAGATGGCATAAAAAATCGCGCATGTTTTTCAAAGATCTAATTTGTCTCCAAGAATCATGTTTGTTTTCGTTATATTTTTGAAATACTTTCGACGATCGTAGATAGTATGGAACAAATATTTTGCACATTTAGGTAAACACCAGACTTTATTTGTGTTAATGGTAAACATTTTCATGCAAAGGCGTCGAGTATCACTTTGTTTACGTGGGAAGTATTATAAATCAAGACGTGGGATACAGCACATTACCCCTAATTTATATTATATTTTCGTACCTTTTTTATACCTAAGTTGTATATTAGTTGATAGAGCTCGTACCTTTGATATGCTTTAAATGACTAATGAAATTTCTACATATTATATCACATTCGCAGCAAAACCATACGGTAATGAAAATGTTTTTAACCATCGCTGAAATGAAAAGTCACGGGCAAAAAATCCAAACAAATATGAAACTTCTACAGATTTAACCGACATTTTTATAGTAAGTAAAATTAAAGGAGAAAGGTTTGTCGGTTTTAATAAAATTTTGCTATCAATAAGTGTCAAGATTCCAGACCGTTTTAAAGTTAATTGAATTCTGAACAGAATAAAGACTCGAGTGTTTCCAATTTGTTACACGTTTAAGCTATTTTTCAATTATATTAAGTCTAAACGACATTTTGATGCCGGAAAGTGTTTCTAAAGAAGGCCTTTTGCTAGAAAATGGGTTATTTTATCTTAAGCCTACTATGAATATTTTCGTAATAGAACCTAAACAAGTTTTAGATTAGATTTAGTTGCCGTTGGCTTAGTTTAATTTAAAAAATAATAAGCATTCTTATCTTAATAATCATGGCTTGGTTATTACTTTTCATCAGATTTAACTAGAGATATGCTTATGTAACTATGAATGTTTAAAATATATTACTATTTCTAAATTATTGTATAAACAATAATTAAACTGAAAAAATGTAAAATAAAATTTCAATAGCAAAAGAAGCGTTTTCTTTCCTAAAAAAAACTTTCGTAAATGTCATAAATAAGTGCTTAACCGTAAATTATAATTATTGTCACAGCCAAACTTTACTCCATTATCTTCAAGGGTGGCCAATTTCATTGTTGTTGGGAAATAATTACGTTCCGAAGGAAAAAGATCTGCTGAAATTAAAGCTCTTATTTTAAGTGTTTTTAAAACTTTGTGAAAAGTTATCGTTGAATGGACCTTAACTTTATAAGTCCGCTGGTTCTAATGCATTCACTAAATCAAGTAATGGGACTTCTAAAGTTATTTTAAGTCATAGAGTTGAGATTTTTAACAAAATTGAACTTGGCAAAAATAAATAATTGAGAGCCTTTACTAAAATAGTTTGTTTTCAGTTAAATTCATAAGTGAAGTTTCATTTGTTTTAGCATAGTTTTAATTTTTATTAGAAATTAGTGGTTTAGTTAACCACTATCTAGTTAACTATAACTTAACTATCTAGTTACCATACGAAAAAAAATCGATAAATGTGTTGTAGGTTACTCTTACTAATCTTCAAGGGTGGCCAATTTCAATTTCGTTAGGAAATATTTATGTTCAAAAAGAAAAGGATTTGCTTTAATTATATCACTTTTATTACTTATTAAAATAAGTAAAAAAAAGTGATTAGAAAACTTTGAAAAAAATTATGGTTCAATGTACTTTAACTTTAAAAGTGAGTTGGTTGTAATGCTTTCACTGAATCAAGTAATGGAACTTCAATTAAGTTAAGGGTAGAACATTTTGAAGTTGACATAAATCAATAATTTAGCGTGTTGTCTGGCAGATTGCAATTAGTTAAATTATTTCCAATTAAAACACACATTCCGCGATTAGTGTAGGTAAATGATGTATGGTTTATTTAACTAAACCACTAAACTATACAATATTTAACTATACCTTAAACATCTAGTTGCAATATGGATAGTTCCCGATAAATATTTATGTACTAGGTAAATGCGTTTAACATAGGTATATTGATATTTTCAAATTATTAGCTCATCTAAGCTAATGATGCAAGACAGGAAGTTTCACTCCAATGACTTATTTTTGTGTTTGATTAATTAAGTCACAATTACACAAACAGTAACTTTGCCAAAGAAAACCAGTTAATAACATCATGTTATTTAAATTAGGCATAAATTATTCAAATACAAAGGGGGCAAAACAACCAAATCACAGACGCCCTGCTAAGTTTTCCTCGGAAAAACCGAGGTCATTTGACAAATGAGGCAAGTCGAGTAGCATTCTCGGGACGACAGCGGTAAATGGACGAAACCTAGGATGAAAGATATAACTGGATATGACATCCAAATTTCAATACCAGTAATGAGCGAAATAAACATTTAGGTACAGCAATACTTTAGCACGACAAAGATAATATTTTACCTCATTGTAAGAATTCCGGTTTGTTTTTACTGGGATCAAGTGCTCAACTGCAGTCGGCAGTTGAGCCAATAGAGCCAACGTTTTCTGGTTTGGTTTGATTCGTTGATAACTTATGAAAGCTAGCTGATAACTCGTGAAACTTGTGAAAAATATTTGACTGGTAGACTTATAAAATTTAATTTGAAACGAGTTTATTTGGCTGTAGCAGCCTGAATGAAGGAAAATCAATTTATTACCTTTCGTTATTCAAAATTAATTTTTACTGTACATTTTACTGTACTATAGTGACCGTTTTGTTCAACCGCTTAAAGTCGGATAAATCAATCGCTGGCTTTTAAGAGTGTACGCAAACTTCAAATCCATGGTATTTAACATCTTTGTCTCTGCGCCTTGCATAGAAGAGGGTCACTGGCAGATGTAGTTACGCAACTCAGATGTATTATCATCATCATCAGCCTGAAGACATCCACTGTTGAATATAGCCCCCCCCCCGAGAATTCAACACACTGAACGACAGCCTGCTATCAGCTAGAATTTTTCTATGGAGAAAATTAACAAAAAACTGGTTTCGGACTCTATTTTACTCTTAGAATATGATTAGTATTTACATAATATTTATTCGCTGCTATTAGCTGTAGCCAATTTGAATTTAAAATTAATTTTTTTTAAAGTCGATTGTGGCGCTCTTTTAAATGTTATTTTTCTATCTTAATCCTATATAATATTATTCATATAAACAATGTAAGAATATAAATCGCATAGCTCGATTTTTATGAGGCTTTCCCGGTTGTATGTCATACTTCTGCTAAGATATCGCTGGTGATATCTTAGCAGGAGACAGGAGGGCAGTTGAAATTTGGAGAGTTAAAAAACTAGTTATAGTAACAAAATCTAACCAGAGCTTTCCACCTATTTTCTCGCATTCGTGACGTCACCTTGCCCGAATAATACCATTTCTTACCTGCGCTAAACGGACCTTTCATTTGACGTCGGTGTTTGAGCGATCACTTTGCGACCGAGGTCTGGACGTTTTAGTTGAAGTACAAGTCACGTACAAAACGGTACAATGACAATAGATATGTTACTGTGAAATGCTCACACAAATGTTCTGACAATTTATTGTGCGGATGATTATTGTGGAGCCAAAACCAATAGACTAGAAACTTTGCGCCGATGTTCAAGACTGAGAAGCTTAGTCTACACTAGGGGTTCGTTGCTAATGAGCTTCTATGCTCGTTTCTCAGTATAGTTAACCAATGCCCCAAGCTGGTACTTGGCCGATCCATCCCACAGATGCGAGCAGTATTCCGTACACGACCGAACTTGTGCTTGAGTACTATGTAAGCAACTGTTTCGACGTGAAGTACCATAGCTTGAAAAGACACCCTGATTTTTGGCAGCATATTGAGCCTTCTTCTCAATATTACGTATAGACGCCGAAGTTGAGGTGAGGGTCGACGTCAGAGTAACGACCAAAAGCTCAAGCCGGTCAGTTATCGGTATGAATACGTCTCGGAATGTAGGAGCCAGTGAAGAGTGGAAAGGCCTACTTTTGGCGGTGAACAAACATGCCTAGTTTTATCAGCCATTGACGGCCCCAGTCTCAGTGAGGAAAACTGCCTCCCCTAAATCAATCACGTTACGTGGGAGTCAAATTTGTGACAAAACTCAATGTTTCAAGTTGATATTAAAGTCAGAAAAGAAATCGGAAACAGTTTGTTCAAAAACAAAACAATATAAACTAAAGTTCAGTTTTAGCTGTTGAAAATTGGACTTTTGTAAAATATCAATATGTGAAGAAATTGCGACCAACTTGAAAGTGCTTTGGAAGCAGTCGGGGGCAAAATAATGGCTAAAGAACGAAAGTATTGATAAATTGTAAGTACATCGGTAGGTACTCACATATTTAAGGATTGAATACACTGACTCAATAGCACTCGTACGTAACGTAGGTACCTCATGTTTGTCACTACAGTAAGTGCTTTTTTTTTCTCAAAGAGAAAATCTTTGAAGTTTATGGCTGTATTGGCATTAAAGCAAAATAATGTAGGATTGTGCCTACTAAAACCTTTTCGGTAGCCTGCTTCTGTGCCCGACGGAGGGCACCGGGATCCCCCGGGGGATATCATGTTTCTTGAGGCAACGTTCCCAGGAAGAAGCATTTTCACACTCTCACTCTAACAACGATACGTGCGGTACTCATCAGTTAAACCAAATTTTAATTGCGAGTGAAAAAAAAAACTTAATATCGTAATATTTTAAAGAAATGAAACCGATTCTTATAGCAGTATAAGAAAGTATAGCAAATTATTCTACATCAAATAGTATACCATTACGTACCTTATATTTACATAACCATTTATATCTACAAACCCGCATTCTTCAGTTTTCCCGTGAACATGGTATGTATATGTAACTGCGTCTAAATATTTGGAGTTCAATCCACAACCATACTACAGTTAATATCCCGTAAATAATTACATAAATTTATATCTACGACAAAGTTAGCTTCCCATGAATTTATTTCAACAATTTTACACCATTTCACAACAATTCTAGAGATCCCACATTCGTATTGGTCCAGAGTTACACAACTGTTTCATACTTTACATTTGACTATACCACCTACTATATAGGCCAAGAGCTATAAGTATTATCTTACTTTTGACAAGTATCATACAAGTGTTACAAGAACGCTTAGGGCTTTGAGATGATAGCTCTAAAGTCGTAAAGTTTTGAACCTCTATGACAAAGCATAACAATACTTATTAAGCTTGGAGTAGGAAAAACATGAAGTGCCTGCTTAGGACTATGTTAAACACTCCACGTACCCAACAATACTGAACTGTCTGTAAATTCTCAAACAGAATGGAGTTTTCCTTCATAAACGTGACGTTATTCGTTCGGTAAACGCCAATCAGAGCGAATTCCGGCAATATTTGACTTGGCGGTAAGAAATCGTAAAGACCAAAACAGACGTCCCAATCTAAGACCACTTTAATGAACCACAGTATAATATGTAAGGGACTTATTATCTACAATACTATACCGAATTCAATAAGGGATCTAAAAACGAATCAGTTTATGGTAAAACTAATAAACATTATAATTTTTTTTAAACTTTTGAAACGTACAAGCTTTTTCGTATTCTTCTCAGCAAAGCCTTTCATATGATACCCACATAATGATGATAATTATGATGAAAAAAACCTACCACGTGGAGCAACAAGCTGGTGTTCCAACTTCCTTTCCAGTATCATAAAATAAACAGCAATACGATGAGAGATTTTCTCTGCATTTCATTCCGTTGGTTCATTTATTAGACCAAGAACATCCAAGCTCCGGTTTCATCTCACATAGCAGTTTCCTGAAAATATTTCAAAAGATAAGAGACATTCTCGCTCCACTAGGGCGGGCGGTAAGGCGATATTGTATTGCATCGCACTGTTTGCATTTTGACTGTTTGGCTCTGAATGGCGACCAAAATGCTGTATCTGTATCTACACAACGTTTTAGTCGTCGCCTTTTGAGTCTTATATTTACGAGAAGTATGTACTTATACTTACGAGAAATGTTTTGATGTGCAAGTCGGAAAAAATCGCTGTTTTGAAATTGTAGACCAACATTTCCATACAGGTAGACCAAAATATTTTTTCGTAAGGACGATGATGTTGATACATGAGTTAGGCAGGTTCTCAATTCGGCCTATTTCTTTATATAGTTTTTACCTTACATATTCTGTGAAAAATTCTACTGGGTATATGTTACAGCTCAAATGATACAGCTATTAATATAAGGCAGACAGATAGCATAGGCTTAGTAATAGGTAAACATGTAGTATATTATAGACAACTAAATACATTTTTTTTGGGTTATTTCCTACAATCTTAGTTGTGAAAACTAAGTCCTTAGTATTGTCAGTCCAATACCTCAAGAAGGAATGCTTATTTTAGATCTTAATTATCATTTTATGGCTTCATATCTCATAACGGTCATAACAGGCAGCTTAATGGAATGTCACTTAACTGAAAGCATTCACTTAACAAACAATACTAAGCTTTGCTCGTATTAATTTATGATTCATTTTATAGCTAGGCGTTATCGTGCATTTAATTCGATTACTAATACAGCACTTAAAATTTTAGGAGCAGTAAATAGTAATTTTATTCTGAAGATTGGAGTTACTGACTATGCTTTAGTACTAAATAATAGCCATTTATATATATTGTAAACTTTTGGAATAAACGAAAATTAATCCAAATATTTTACCACTGACCACCTACTTTGAAATTAAGAACGTTTTTGTCGGACTGATATATAAGATGGTTGGTATACATTGTCCAGAGTCACCGACATAGCTATTAAAATTTGCAAGCTATTTTGGCCATAATAATAATATTAAATACCTCATCGCTCGAAAAACCAATAACCGATGGGGAAGAAAGGTTCTTGAGTGGAAACCACGAAGACGCAGCTTAGGTAGGCCTTCCACTAGATAGACTATTTCCCACTAGAAAATATGTCTTTGTCAGTTATTAGTCTCTTCCCGAGTCTAGGATTCATCGTAAAAAGCAGCACTTTTTCCACAGATAGAAGATTAAAATATGGGGTAGCTTAGCAAACTGGTCGTAAAATATTTATAAAGCTGAGAATGTTGAAATGATAAAAGATCTAGGTTTTATGGTTCTTTAAGCCTTCTCAGTTGCCTGCTCATTAGTTAATCTTGGTGCGTTAAAAAAATGCTTTGCTCCTTGAAGAGATTTTTAACTCTTGGAAGGTAACATAACTCGTTACACGTCTGGTATAGCTCTGAGTGTGACGAGTATTTGTCTATAAATAAAATAAAACAAATGACTACGGTCATTTTGTTGTACCAGTTTAACAACTGGTATGGCTGGTAGCGCATCTGCCTTATAAAGAAGGTTCGATTCTCGGCCGGGTTGATGTATCAACGTTGTTCAAAGTTAGCCTTGTCTCTGTATGTGTTCCATGGCATCATTTTATTGGTAGGACACAATTTCCTCTTATCCATCTAGAGAAGTTAGTAGGTACCTCACCTTGCCTACTTATTCAACCGACAAGAAGTACTGTTTTAAGAGAAATTATAAAATACATAGAGATTTAACATTTTATTTCTCAGGGTGATGAGCGCAGTGAAATGCCACCCAGATTTTTAAGCTATAGTAAGAATTTATCCAGTGTTTTTCTGCGGTTTCTTTTAGGTCGTCCGACCTTGTTGGTGGGTGGAAATCCTACGCTGCGCTTACCGGTCTTTAGTCTCCATTCTAGAACCTTTGAAGCCTTATCGGCCATTTATACTGAGTGCTATGTGCCCTGCCCACTGCCACTTCAACTTGCAAATCCGGTGGGCTATCGGTAACTTTTGTTCGTCTACGAATCTCCGTTCTCATGCAATTTTGCGGACTGGACACAAAAGCGTCGTCATGATGAATGCCATTCCATTCCACGTACGGGTGAACTTCAGCGGATGCTTAATTATGCCTATTCACGGTGCTACTAACGATTTTCAAATACGAGGGGGTTTAAAAGAGTTGTAAGGTTTTATTAGAGTAAAATTTTATGAATATTGTGATTGATGATTAAACTTTGTTAATATAATAAAAAAATAAACATGCCTTAATTTTTTTTTTAAATCAATGTAATGCCGTTTTCTGTAAAATGGCAGGTAAAACAATGGGACGCAGTTCATATTAAATTTGATAAATAATAAAATGTTGTTCAACAAAATCCTATATAATAGACAGGAATATACTTATAAAAAATATTTACTAATCGTAGCAAAGCTTAAAAAGCAACCGTTCGCATTAAATTCTGCGGACTGGACACAAAGGCGTCGTCATGGCAAATGCCATTCCACGTACGAGTGGACTTCAGCGGACGCTTGATTATGCCTATTCACGGTGCGACTAATGACTTTCAAATACGTTTTCAACTGTGCGGTTTCATCGTTTTAATATTTATCTACTATTTCTGTAATAATTTGATAAAACTTTATAATTATAAAAGTACTAGCACGCATGTATTAAAGAAGTGGTGTAAATTCAA
This sequence comes from Agriopis marginaria, assembly GCA_932305915.1. Lineage (NCBI taxonomy): Eukaryota > Metazoa > Arthropoda > Insecta > Lepidoptera > Geometridae > Agriopis > Agriopis marginaria. Next base: position 8,961,304 of record OW029926.1, read on the forward strand.
GCGAGCTTATTAATGAAAATGTTGTAATCGTTCACAAGTATAAATTGAAATTTTCAAAAACCCCCGATAAATAGGCTTATAATCTTCAAACGGCTGACCAAATTTTCTTAGCTGTTGATTTTTGTATAGAAAACGTACTGCTAGAAATTTATTCATAGTCAGAAACGATATTTGCAAAGTAAAGCTAAGGACAACAGACTGCAAACTTGCAAATTAATTTAAAACGAGAACTGCCTATTCTAGAATATTTTAACCGACTTCAAAAAAGGAAGGGGCTCTCAATTTGGTGGTATTTTTTATGTTTGTTGCCTTAGGACTCCGTAATTTATAAACTGATTCGGAAACTTTTCATCACAATCGGTTGAGTGGTTTGGTATTTAAATCAAAATAACTTGAAAAAAATATGTCAAGCAAGCAAATGAAATTGCGTATTATTGAAGTCGGTTTCTATATAGATTACTTCTCGCACTTAAAATTATTGTATGTATTAGATGGTAAGTATTTGATGCAACTGTAAGAAACTTTAAGTATGAAACAAACTATCGCTGAAGCAGTAACGAGAAAAGTTCAGTAACCACTCACATGTTTAATAAAATTAAGATCCGTTTGCACGGCCGATTTAAATCTCGATTTAGCGAAATTCAAATGTCAAATCATACGGAAAATTTAGTATTAAGTAGATTTAAACCAGATTTAATTTGGGGTGCAAGCCAGTCTTAGTTTTTAATTTTAATACAATTAAAAGATATCATAAATTAGAAGGCATAGTATCAGTAGTCCGAATATGGGTATATACTTAGTCTGATGATCCGATTCATGAGACTCTTTCATCTCTACTGAGCCGGACTCACTACACTACACTACAGTACTCAGTGTTACAAATAATCGGACTACTGAACCTTTTAGTTTGATGTTAACATGTTCACACAATATAGTGATCGACTAACCATCGCACTGCGATGCACGCACCGATGCACCTTTAAAAATAATGAATTAAGTATAATTAAGTATTTCTTAGCAACCATTTCAATTTTAATCATAAAAGAGACTATTCGCGTGCTAATTCTATCAATGTTTCTGTCCCCGTCTCACTTCCATTTCCATCTCGATGACAGTGACTGGTAACAGAAATATTATATTGCCCGAGAATAAGGCCGAGGACGAAACATCTCTATGTAAGAAAGGTAACTCGGAACGTTGGTATTAAACCGAAAGGATGTCATTGCACTCTTCAATTCGCATAACTTTATTATAGGACCAACCATAAAATCACGGAAAAGTATTATATTATTTATTTAATAATAGGCTTGCGTTTGACCGCCAACTCGCCTTATGTAAAGCGACGATGCGGTCTACGATGGAGCACGCTTGCCTAGAAGAAAGCGATTCTCATTATAAATAACTTTTAGTATGGGACCAACCCTGATATCGCGGGGGAAAAAACCAGCCGTTCCAAAGAAAATGGCCATTCACACTCGACAAAATGTATAGAACAGCTGATATTTCATTTGGGATTTCATTTGGGGGTCCCATAGTTGTTTACAATGATGAGTATAACGGAGCCCTTTCGGCTTAGTACACCATTTCTGCGTAACCCTGTGTATCAGCTGTGTGGGAGCACCTTATGGAACAGCTGATTTTTATCTCGCTTTCAGTGTGTGTCCCATAGTAAAAGTTGTTCCTATCCATGAGTAGGGTGATCTTCTTTCAGCTTAGGCCGTACCTGGTAACCCTATATAATAATTAGATTTTGTCATTTTAGCTATCCGTTATCATCAAGGTCGCAGTTTTAGGACCCGGGTATGTCCTAAAACTGCGACCAGAACCACTAGATGATGGGCAGCAGCATCCTCCTACTTGAATGGTGGAACCTCCTGCGATCCCCAAGCCGCATGCCAAGCGTGGGGATTATGGCAACCCCCTCCCTTAGGGGGAGGCCTATGTTCAACAGTGGACGTCTTCTAGCTGATGATGTTATCATCAAGTGTTTAAACCAATGAATGTAATGAAATAGTGAAGTAACCTACTTACATTTGAACAGACGATATTATTGCTGAGAGATCCGTGGGTTGTAATTAATTGTATTTAGCTGCACAAAGACTTGACACATTACATAGGATGATGAGAAAATTTGCGCGTCTCCAAACCGTGTCTTCGCGTTTAGAGTCATGTTTAGTGCGCTGTTCCAGTTTTAATTCGAGCCCGCGTTAAGAGTTAGTCGAAAGGCTACTTTACTTGATATTATTAGAGAAAACTCGTTAAAGCTATAACAATCCCGAGTGAATTGTTTTATCTTAGGCATAAGCGTGCTCCATCGTAGACTGCATCATCACGAGATGGCGGTTAAAAGCGAGCATTTTTTAATTTTAAAAAACAAACTAGCCATGTGCGTGTTGGTTCGCGCACTGAGAGTTCCACCACATAGTTTTTTTTTTCTGGTTTATTTCTTGAAATTAACACGGTTTCAATTGAGACCATAAGCTACTTAAATTGTTAAATATTAAAATACAAAAAATAATTGGGTAACTTTACTGAAGTTCATAAACTATGAGTAGCGAACATTGCTCTAACGAAAAGATAAACTTGATTGTGGGACAAACTTAACTTTTCCGTTGGGAAAATGTTATCCCCAAACACCGACATAGGTCGCAAATGCAAATAAATTTACAATCGCATTTTGTGATGTAACTACAAATTTATGGTTGTCGGATTTATCACTTTGGTTGTGCTATAAGACATTGCTTCTTGGCAAAAAGGTACGGAACCCTTGTTTGTTGTCTTATGCATGTCATTTTTGGTGTGAACAGTAGAGTTATCTATCTAATCAAATTTAATAATATTTTAAAACTTGACACTGCAAATTTAATTATTGATTGATTGATTAACTCTTTATTGTACACACCATGAAATTTAATACAGAGAACAAAAAACTCTTAAAAACTAGTGTAACAACTGGCGACCTTATCGCTGAAAGCGATATTATCCAGGCAACCTTAGGATGGAAAGGATTTAATGCACAAGAAGTACGATGCCAAAATCCACACAAACGAAAGATTTAGAAAAAAGGGTTTGCAACATTGACCTATATGTACTACGTACAATTTCTTTGGTTTGCAATCATAAACAAAAAATGCAAGGTCTGTAACCAAAAACGGAACACTATGCTTTTTTTTTTATTTGACATTTTTTTCTATCTCTATTTTAATTAGCCGGAAGCTATTAGTTACAAGTAAAGCGAATACAATTGTGTTAATAAAAAATTAACTGTTTTATATTTCGCCCCATTTCGATATTCCATGGTCTGATTGGAAAACCTTATGGAATTTAATGTGAGCTACCACTATATTTATATTTCATACTTACAAGGACGTTATAATACCCTAGTTATATGTCCTTGCATAGATACATACTCGTAGTTGCGCAGTGACGCATCATGCGATCAAATAAAACACCAACCTCAATATTACGCTCTTTGGCGTCCTGACTAAGATGTATGATTACCATTTTTGTAAAGCACTTACTGAACTAGATTTATGAATCCTTACAACTCAACTGTATAAAATTGTCACCTGAATGAACAAAACCAACGCTATTTATTATAAATACCTAGCTAATGTAGATTTTAATTTGGAATTAAATGACGGGTCCACATTAATATTTATACGCTTTCAGTTTATCTGATTCCTATTTGGGTTCATTCGACATGTTTATGTTTAAAACTTTAATTAAGTTCGCATGTTGGTCGTGATAGCGGAGACTGAAATAACGCTATTATTTACTTTGAGACATTATTACTACAGTGGTCTACGTCTTAATGTCCAGAGATTTATTTAGTAACGAAGTGGCTTTTTTCCCACAGTTAGGCTAGGTTAGCTTGAGCACTGAGGATAATGTTTTAGTTTAGATTTTAGTGTGAGTATATTTTTGTTGTAGCAATACTTGTTATAAGTGTTATTAATATTCGCCAAAGAACCAGAGTCACCGACATAGCTGTTAAAATTTGCGAGTTGAAGTAGCAATGGGCAGACCACATCGCTCGAAGAAGAAAGGTTCTGGAGTGGAGACCACGAACCGGAAGACGCAGCGTAGGGAGGCCTCCCACTAGATGGACCGACGACATTTTGAGAGTCGCGGGCATCCAGTGGATGCAAAAGGCAGGCTGTCGTTCAATGTGGAGGTTAAAGGGGGAGGCCTATGTTCAGCAGTCCACGTCTTCTGGCTGATGATGATGATGATGAATACTTGTAGCAATTATTGCTCAGCTTCAGAATAGTAATTCCGTGTATTGTTTTTCTTTCTCTTTCAATTTTGAAACTAGATTAAAAAGACAAAACGCAGTCAAGTTTCCATGCAATGGATTCAAACGTAATACGTAAAGATCGTTGTTTCCATGTAATTAAAAATTCAAATTCAATTCTTTTTTCCACTTTGGCGGCCCATATTTCATTAATAAAAAGGTAATATATGAGACCAAAGTGATTGTATCGTCATTTAAGCAAATCCTAACTACATTTTAAAATACCTTTTCAACGATAACCCGCGTGGGCGGGTGCAGCGAAAAACAATTTTCATTGCCATTTCACATGTACCAGATCCAACCCCTAAAATGCAAAATTCATCATCATCATCATTTCAGCCGTAGGACGTCTACTGCTGGACATAGGCCTCCCCCATCGATCTCCAAAAGGGCCGGTTGGAAGCGGCTTGCATCCAGCGTTTCCCTGCGGTCTCCTTTAGATCGTATATTTTGAGATTTACAATATATAAAATCTTTAATTTTGTAAAGTTTTATGCACTTACCTTTATAACTATAGAAGTTATAAGGTTCTTGGTGATGAATTAGGACGAACGTACAGGTGGACAGACGGACGGATGGATAGTCGGATGGACGGAGACTAAGGAACCTTAAAACCTAGTCTTTTAAGTTAGGTTTAACCATCAACATGACAGACTAATCCCAAAAGCAAACACACCACAAAACACAACATTAAGCCTCCATATCGGATAAGGTTGCCATAAGTAATTTATAGAGATAATGGGACTCAAGAGCTGAGATAAATTGCCTTTTTCTTGCGCCCTTGAACTCCGCAATAATGAGCTTCTTGTTGACGATGTATTTGGATGTAAGATTGATGTTGAGGATATATTTAAGCTGATGTCGGTTTAAATAGCCCGGCTTTGCTTTTAGAACTTTTATTAGGGCAACACGAGTAAATAAGTGGTTTAGTAAAGACGTATTCGTGTAAAGTCTGAACATTTGGCTAAGCGAATGCGGACTAAGTGGGGTTTTGTCTGCTTGTGCAATATGTGTGGCGAGAATTTAGTGGAGGGTATATTTTAAACATACCTCTTATTAATGGTCGTATTAAAATTGAAAATCAAGCTAGAAACATGCTGTGGGTACCTCAATATTGGGTGAAGTTAGACCGATTAAAATTTGTTTAGAATTCGCTAATGATTGTTTAAGAAATCAGATCTCTTTTCCATAACACAATATTTACTTTACTGTCACACGTTCCATGAAACTTCCTACGCTGTATTGACAACGAATCGAAGGGAACCTTACATTTTTATTTATATACTAAAATCGTCTCCACCTACGCGAACTATTGGAAAATACGTTTTGATTCCCTTTTATGGTTTCAAAAGATGTCCAAGTTAGCCTGTTATTAGTTGAATCCATTTCAGCACATAAATTGTTGATTTTTTCACGTAGAGCAGTATTATTGAGATAGTAGTAGATATTTTTTCTCGTTCTTTTCTTTTTAGAGGATTTTGGCATCGCATGCCTTGGGTATTTTCCAGTGTATTGAGATATTTAATGCTTTAATAATATAGTTAAATCAGTCATAGTCACTATTTCATTGCGGGTATGGTGAAATTGTTTTTTTATGATACGAGTTTTAAATTATGGAAGTTTTTTGCGTACGTACAATTTACATTGGTAGTGAAAATACCAGCATCTTTGCATTTTCTGCATTGGTAAGTAACATTATAAGTAGAAGTTGGTGGTATGGTTATAGTATACAGTACCTAGTTTTGATGTACAAACAGCAATCTCCATTATTGGAATAAAGAAGATAAACAAAGTAAGGAGTGTTTTATTTTTATTTTCGTCTTATTTACTACGACATTTCCTAGCATGAACTAAATCAACGAGATCGAAGTCAAAATAGAATACTTCAATATCGGAACGGGGTTGCGGGTAAAAAGTTCTATACTCGGACCTAGTTTATTAGCAGCTGTGACAGCTGCAGTGTAAGAATTATGATCTCTTTTTCTATATTTTTGAACATATTTATTGTAAGCTGGTAACTGTTTAGTACGGAAAAATATTTCAAACAAATATAGTTATTTAAACTTTATACAATGTTGTTGCAGCTGTTAGAGCTAAAAAATTTGAGTGAGTATAGTTTTCCATTTAATCATTTTGTGAAACAATTGACATGGTTTTATCATGTGGTGTAGAGAAATTAAGCTTTCGAGGTGGTTACACAAAAATATTTTGACTCAGTAGTTTTTGATCCAGCTCTAATATCTTTTTCTCTATCCCTACATAGTAGTATACTATATAAAATAAAGTCGCTTTCCGCGTGTGTCTATCTGTCTGTCTGTATAACCGCCAACTCCTAAACCACGCAACGGATTTTGATGCGGTTTTCACTATCACTTAGCAAATTTTTCATGGAAGGTTTATATATTTATGTAACTAGTGATCCGCCCCGGCTTCACACCTTTAAATTACACGATTGCGAAGCCGGGACGGGTCGCTAGTAATATAAATAGTTTTGTTCCGGCTCCTATCGTTTTGGCAATCTCTAGATAGTATAAGTTAGTCGCTTTCCGCGTCTGTGTGTCTGTATGGCCGCTAACTCTTCCTAAACCACGCAACGGATTTTGGTTTACACCATCAGTTAGATACATTTTCACTGAAAGTTTAGATATAATAACTAGCGACCCGCCCCGACTTCGCACGTAAATTTCACCCGTGCGAAGCCGAGCGGGCGGGTCGCTAGTATTATGTAATACGAAATTTTATAGAGTTCACACTGGTGTTAAAGGAGGTAATCCTAGGAGGTTTTATCATTATTATTCAATTACTAAAAACAATTTTTTTTTTATCAGATACGTAGAATAAAAATATATTTTTCATAGATCACGTGACTTGGCTGCAAACGCTCTATGTAGGTCGAATGTCGACGTCATAATCAAGTAATAGAGGCAATAGTTTTATTGTATGGTGAATGAGTACTTGTTTGCTTGCTTGTGACGTCACTCAAGTCACGTGGCCCTATAAATGCCAAAGGGAGCGATTACACGGTAGTATTAAAACAGTCAAATACTGTAATGTGTTTTGATATTGCGCTCACAACTTTTGAAGACTGCTTTTTTATATTGATAATTATTTGTAGAAAGAAACTTGTTTATTTAGTCGACTGCCCAAATGCTAACACAACGCTTCAATTATTTTATCTGCTCTAATAAAACGCTTTTCCTAACGAGCAGATGATAGCAAAACATTAGGAGAGTAACAAACTCTATCGAGTTGGCATCCTCTTTTATTTGAATACGGAAATTAATCACAGGCAAAGTCACTGCGGAAAACTGGCCGTGTTTTCCAGAATAATAAATAAATCTAAGAGCCCTTGGGAGAATTAGCCCAGATTTTATCACTTCTTTTCGGTTTGATAAATACATGATTGATTGTTCAGTAATTACCATTTTCACCCATTAGCGAAGATATATCAATGTTTTAATAAAGATACCAGGCCTTGTACGACACGTTGAAAATACAAATTAAGCTTATTAGGAAAGTGTCATGCTTGACAGCTATTTCACGTTAATTTTCTGGATAATAAATGAGCGTATATTCTTCCACCTATACATTAAAGTAGACGAAGTACGCATATTCTATACTTAAAATTGACGTAAAATACGTATAAAATTCCATACAAATTTCAACTTCAAAATTGTATGCATCTCGATTCCTTCGTATTTTTTACATATCGAATATTCCATGCATCGCCCACAGACACATTTGCACGCGTTCTGCGGAAATACCGCTCTGAGTTTGAGTTATCGAAATTATTTTAATAATTCTAAACGTTTTCATCCAAAACTAAAAGCTTAAGTCGCACATCGAGCTATGAAGGGGGATATGCTTGGGGTTTTTCTACGAGATAGATAAAAAAATGTGGAGATACGTAGACAAACAAAAGTTGCCGATGCCCCTCGGATTATCAAGTTTAAGTGGCAGTGTGCAGGGCACATATCACATAGAACAGTTGGTCGATGGGGCTGAAAGGTTCTCGAATGGAGACCGCGGACTAGTAAGTGCAGCGTATGACGTCCACCTATAAGATGGACCAACGACCTAAAAGAGAGCGTAGGAAAACGCTGGTTGCTTCCAACCGGCCTTTTGGAAATCGATGGGGGGACCTATGTCCAACAGTATGTGGACGTCCGATGGTTGAAATGATGATGATGAAAAGTTTTCGCAAAGCAAACACAAGGTTGCTAAAGTATGCACAGTGTTGGCAAAAAATATAACGTCCAAGAGAAACAACGTTAAACAAATAAGATCTTAAAAAGATTCAATTAAAAGCTAGAATGAAATCACTCGATTCACGTAGCGTGTCAAGTGTACGAGGTGCGTTATAAACAAAGCTCTAATAACTCGCTTCAGGCAGTAAAGTTTTCTATCAACGCATCTGAAATAATTAGAATTTTAGAGCCATTAATATCTCGTATATTGTAATTTACAGATTCTGAAAATTCCTTGGAGAAAGATCACATAGTCAAATATATTATTTCGTTAACATTTGACTTTGATGCGCATAGGTGCTGAAATAAAAAAATTACAGCCAGGAATAATGTTAACAAAGACATAACAAGAGGGAACTAAATCACGCAGTCATTATTACCAATCCAGAGGTGTAATCTTCTCAGATCTAAAGAAACATAAACGGAACAAAAATAGTCCCAACGAGCTCCGAACTCTAATATTTTCACTTACTGGATATTCTGTTCAGCAGTTATCTTTTACGAGAGAAGCTTCATAGTAATCATCGCAGAATGCAGTTCCAACGACGCAGTTTAGCAGGATTAATTTAGTATAAAAACTAACAACTGCACCTCGTAAAAAGTAGATGTGACTCTTTTGCTTGTCTTTAAGATTTTAAGTTTTATTTTCGGCTAATGCGTTCTATTTAGTAGTTTATTTTAAACTTTCTTCTTCATGTTAGATTAAATTATGACAACTCTATAGTTAAAACGTAGATAAGTGTAATTTTATTTTGTTTTTGCCCATTGCTGAGCAGGCTAAAGCCTATAGCCAAATCGGTCCAGCTGTTCTCAAGTAATGCGATTACCAACGAACATAATTTCGTTTTCATTCAATATAAATATAGGTAGATTATACTGCTATAAATACAATGGTTGAACAGCATCTAATTCGTTGCTGGAAAAATGTTTACCTACTTATGTAAAGCCTGAATGAAGTTAACGAATAAAAACCCGCCAGATATAAAAAGGTAGGTATTTGGAATGCGAACTCAGCTCGCATAATAATTAGACTAATTTATAATCCTGCCCTAAATATTCAAAAGAAAATACGTTCATAAATCAAGCAATTCAGTCAGTCAAAAAAGTAAACATACAATCATACATACAACATTACAATAAAAACATGATATTTTGACTGAGAACATGATATTTCATCCCAGAATACAAAATTGTATAAAATTTAACTGTGTTCAGAGTAAATACAACAAAAGAATCCATTTAATTACCGACAACGACAGTTGTATGCATGAAATGATATCTGAAAACATTCCATTTTACTCGTACTCACTTTTTTATTTCGTCGTACGTTACTCGTACTCACTTTTTTATTTACTCGTACTTCTTTTTTAGTCACGAATGTCATGATACAAGGTTTTTCCTAAACTACCTGTACCTGTTTGTATTCGATGATATCTAAATGGGTTTATTTATTAGTCTTCTTGAAAATTATAACAGCAAAAGAACATCATATTCCCCAATGTATTTAAATAAAGTACTTGGTTCTGTAAATATGTATGTCCGCTCTCAATAACCTTAAAATACGCGGGCAAAAATAATCCAGGCAAGCGTAAACGGCATTAGATTTTTATTATAAGAAGGTACAGTAGATAAGTATATCAACCCTATTGGGTTGATATACTTATCTACTGTACCTTCTTATAATAAAAATGTCAGGTCTATAAGTAATGATGTTCATATACATAATTATATAGCGAAAAATAAGTAACCAAAAAATTTACAAAATAAACCTAGCTCTATTACGAGCATAAATTTTACACGCTCTAACGCGTTTGCGGCTACCCGTTTCTCTTTGTTTGCACATTATTTAAGCGCAATAATTCAACAGAAATGAGAAGATTATTTATGACAAATTCTAACCTTCATGACGCCCGTGGCTTTTCCTATATAAGCTTGGTGATAACATGTTTATAAGTAAATTGCTTGCATAGTAGATCTCTACTTACACGCTGAATTTACCCACTGTAAACGGGATGACATATGAAACACTAAGCGTGGCGACTACTTAATTTATTCAGCAATCGAAATGAACAGAGAGATAGCCTGGCAGGCTGGCTTATATACACTCCCCTCAAAGGCTTGGTGAGCTTGGCGGTAGCATGGCGTGAGGGCATAGATTCAGTATACTAAGTACGGCGGTGTTACATGGCGGCATTCGTGGTTTCGAAGGCAGACGTCACGTCAGTTTTGTAACACCATCCAAAAATGTTTGCCAAAACTAGCAGCAGTTTCACCCGCAGCGGTTTTATTACCGTATACCTAGGTATAAATGGTTTTTTATTTATTTATTTTTTTACATAATTAGCTTGCGTTTGGCTGCCGCCTCGCCTGATATGAAGGAATGATGTGGTCTACGATGGAGTACACTTTCCTATAGAAAACCGATTTTAGGACACCCTTGATTGATTGGATTGTAACTATCGGGGAACACTCAGGCAGCGCATTCCACAGACTAGCAGTACGCACAATAAAATTGGAATCTAAGCGCTTTGTACGAGTTTTTGGAATATCAACCATGAAGCGGTGTGCCTTGCCATGCCCACTCTATCAGTTGGATAGTTGGAAACTATTAATCCTGGGTATGAGTTATATCTCCATACCAAATTTTATCAAAATCTGTCTAAATATTGAGTGTAGACAAACACACACACTTAAATAAAAAGATGCGCATGTATAATATTAGTGTTTTTTCGGTACACCGCTTAAAAATTTCTGAACTAAAATTATATAATTATTAATAACTATATGTAATCAATTTAATAGTCTGTGCATTAAGATTACAATTGTCGCAATATAAATTAAACTTTATTATAACAACATTGGATTTTAATTAATGAGGTAGTATTTTTAAAATATTTCTAAAACTTGGTCCAACCATAATTATATTTGCTCTGAAAGCTGCAATTACATTGTAAAAAGCAGAATAAAAACATTTTTAAACATTTGCAGTCTTACGTTCAAAAACTTAGCGAAAAAAGAAAAGAATTCATGGTATTTATGCAGCTTTCTATAATGTTATTGCAGCTGTTATAGCAAATAAATGCTTGCAGATGGGTATTAGATAATTCATCAGGAACACACCGATATCTCCAAATAGTTATTTCGATCACAATTATGTATAAGATAGAAGTAACCCCTTTTCATAATATTATACAGATTTTATTTCCATTATAGGATCTATTCAGCAGCCCTAAAGATTACGGGCAACATTTACCTAAATCTCTCTATTAACATACCATTGAATATCATGAATATTTCATAGAATATTAAATAGGAAAGCTGAATGCGTTTATTTTGGTCGATTATGAAAATAGGCTTAGGAGCTAAAATAAAATTGCTAAGATTAAAAATAAGTTGAGGCGGTCGCACTGGATACAAATCATTAAACAATTACACATCCTATATTCAAGAACTAAAGTATATAGAAACTAAGTAAGTAGATATACTTACATCAGACCTAACCTTGTATTATTTGTGACTGCAAAGTCGGCAAAGCTGTCAATGTTTTGTACTACAGGTGTGTACCTCAGGAGGTCTAATATAGTTTACCAACTTTTCAAAAAAATTATACTAATTATAGTGCGTTGCTTGTTTCAGATTCACCATAGTAGTCCTGAGAAAGTAGAATGGCATAAAATGACAAAGCGTCAGTCAGCTTTAAAAATGAGAGCCCCAAAGAACGGCCATGACTCTCCGTCGATCTGACAGCTTGCCCGCGCGACTCCGGGTCACCCCTGTCCCATCGCACCCAAACCAGAATAAAATACCAGACTCCACGACCGTCCCAGACTTCAACCACACGCCCGTCCGGGAAGAAATTATCGCCACTTGGAAATCCCTCCACACAGACGTCAACAACATAAAAAATGAATTTACATCAAAAAATGGGGCCGTCGGCCGTATCGCGGACGGAAAGGAGTCCATTACGAACAATTTCAATGCCGCTTTTATGTGTAACAATAGAAATGTGCGAAAGAAAATCACTTATGATAATCGGAACGAAGGAGAGGCCGATCGGTGCGTGTCATTGCCCTTGGAACCAGGCCAAGCAGACCAGCTCGAGAGCGGCCGGAGCTTCACGAGGCGGCGGAATCTGCTGCAGCGACTGTTCTCTTGGAAAACTCAAGAGTGCAACTGCCGGGAGCGGTACATGCCGAAATACGCGACGCCTAGGCTCCGCCCGGAAGATTTTCTGTGCACGTGTGGTGCGAGCGCCAGCCGCCTCAATTTACCGAACAGAAGGATCGCTAAAAACACGGAACGAGGCCGCTCCAAAAGTGTAGGCTATGAAGCAGCGCGTGAAGTGGCTCGATTCCGCCGGTTAGTGCAACGGTTTCCTCGTATTTATCAAAATGTAGTTTTTAAAGTGGAATAGAAAAGTTTGTTTACTCTTATTGGTATTCGGTCAGACCAAGCTTAGTAATTGAAAAGGCAAATTTATGCATCAACATTCTAGGGATGCAAATGGAAACTAGCAAAGCCGGTTTCACTGCGCCAGTTGGATTCTAAAAGTCGATACGAGATTATTTTCCTGTCTAGTTATTTCTTGTTTTCACCTTGAAAGCTACATTAGAAGTGTGTGACACATCAGGTGCGCGAGTGCTGGTGCTACAGTGGGTGCAGAGACAGCGGCCGCGTTGCGAGCGCGTGCTGCGTTGACGCTTGCTCGCCGATACTATCCCGAAGGAGGCTGGGGCTGGACGATTACCGTCGTGGGCACGTTAGTCCAAGTTCTCTCGCACGGCTTGCAGCTTGGAGGCGGTACAGGACCTATAGCCTGCACGGCTGCGATCAAGTACCGAGTGTCGCCGCTTTACACGCATGGTGAGTTGCACTATTCTCATTCATGATTATTCGTTATAGTTATATTGCAAACCTCGTTGATATACGCACAGAAGAATCAAGTAGTTTAAGTAGTTAGGTATAAGTTCGTACCTGCAGAATGAGACCCTCCCAGTAGAGGGTAAATCTCCAGTATGTAGGGTAAGCAAACCAGTAAACCGTTAACAGACTAGAACCGGACGTGTGATAGGTAAACAGAATTTTCCTTAGGTTGAGCAAAGACTTGTGTGTCCTGTGCTACAACGTATGATTAATAATATTTTTTTTTTTTTATCATCAATCAATTATGAATACGCATACCTAAGTATCTATCTATCTATCTAAGTAAATAAACTCCTTACAAACTTTCAATGATAAAAAAATATATAAAAACGCATGTTTTGGAATATTTATAATAGATAATTATTAACAAGTAAATATTGTAATTATTATAAATATTAAGAAATGAATATATAAATTTATATACAGTTTTATTATCAATCATAATCACGAATACACATAAATAAATAAATAAACGCGTCACCAGTTAGTAACAAAAAAATACGTTGTGGAATAGGTATCTCTTTACATCTTTTTTAAAAGATTATTATGAACAAGTAAGTACAATTTTTATACCTCTATACTCTATTCCACTTCGATTATCACAGAAAAGTTATTTTATTTATGTCAGTACAATGTCGGAACTTCGTTAGATAAATTAAGTAGGTTTTAGCCAAATCTTTTTTATGAATCAGAGCGTTAAAAAATAATGTGATACAATAAATCCAGTTATGCTATTAGCAGTAATATTTTTTTATTTCCTTAGCCGTTCATGACTTCGAAGGGCTTCCTACGCTCTCAATAAAAACGTTTTCCTTGCGTTTAAGACATTCAAATGAGCATGGTCGGACACAGATTTCTGACTGAGGATCCATTATGATTTAAAAAGTGTATTTTTTTTATCAACGGTGCAAGTGTCTTTATTGACTAAACAAAATACAAGCTTATACTAACACTACAATTACAGTTAGAATGCTTATAAACCGATGAAGGTCTAAAGAAAATCCAAATGCTCAAGCCCACTATCAGTTGGCAGCATACCTAGCATGCTGGCGGCATTACCACGCTTAGTGGCAATGCTTATGCGTTGAAAAAAGTTTTAAAGTTTTCAAACGCGCAACTGGTCATGTCACAGAATCCAAAGCAAAAAGTCAGGTAGTGTCACAATGAATAATCTCATTGTAGTGTCACGTCATGTGTAGATACAAGGTGGCTTATTAAAAAAAAAATGCCGGATTTCGCTAAATCTGTATAGAAATGCTGCCAAAATTTGTCGTCAAAAGCTGCGAAAAATATGAGCCATAGGCCTTAAAAAACATGGTGCAATTAAAACATGCCCTTAATATTTTTAACATGACTGTAGTTGTATAGCAAGTTAGTATATAAACAAAAGTGTCTTAAGTTCCACCGAAAGGGCGCTAAATAGAAGGGAAGGGACTATAATGACCATCATTATGAACAACTTTTACTATGAAACCAACTCTAAAATCACGAAAAAATATCAGCTGTTCCATAGAAAACAGGCATTCACACTCGAGAAATTGAAAGGAGCAGCCGATATTTTTCCGCAATTTCAGGGTTGATGCCATAGTAAGAGTGGTTCATAATTTTAAGTATAACGGACCTCTTTATTAGGCTTAGTGCACCCTTTGCGTATTCCTATAATATAATCGTTTTAGGGTTCCGTACCCAAAGGGTAAACATGTTTTTTGGGTGGTACGGAACCCTCAGTGCGCGAACCCGACTCGCACTTGTGTATTAAGCCGAAAGAGGTCCATAGTACCCAGCAGTATGTTTTTTTTTTTACTATGGGCAATCTCTGAAACCAATCGCGAACAAAAAATTTGCTAAAACACTATTTTGAACTATCACGGTTGTTCACTAAAGTTATATGAAGTTATCGGGAGCTCATTCCAGAACCTTACCACGACGAATATCCCGTAAATAATCATATACTTAACCTTAAAAAATTTACTGTTCCAAACATTTTGTCGAGTCTGAATGACCGTGTTGTTACTCCCATAGTAGGTACCTAAAAGTTGTTTATAATTATATTATGGGCCTTTTCAGTTTAGTACGTCCTTTCCACGTAACCCGATATAGGCACTTATACAGAAGGCATGCCAATAAACTTTAGTAAAAGCAAACTAAAGTAGGAAAACTATATTTTTTATAGTCGCTAAAGTTCGTAATTAATAAGTTTGACCTGCTTGTTTGTGAAAGTAACTCGTAAAATCATGTATACTACTTACAGTCTACCTACCTACATGATTCCAAATTGTAATGACAAACGGGGGTGTTATTCAGGCGAGTTGGCGGACAAGCGCAAGCCTATTATTTATTAAATAATAAATAAATAAATATAAAGTGTACAAAAAAGTGTGTGTGCAAAAGGCAGGCTGTCGTTCAGTTTCAGCAGTGGACGTCTTCTGGCTGATGATGATGATGATGATGATAATAATGATAAAAAGTATGAAAATTATAACGGTATAATATTTTCATAGATTTTTTTATTACTTTTATGAATTCTAGAGGAACCAAAAGCAAAAAGCCAAGTTTAAGCAATCAGAGGTAAATAATATTAGGGACACATTTTTTTTGCACACACGGTCATCAGCTGACCCCAAACCTATTATGTCTTCTGTGCCCAAACTAAGCAAAGCTTGTGATATGGCTGCCAGAGACTGATATACATACATAATTATATAGTTTTAAATAGATATTAACAACCAGATATAGAACAAACACAAATGTTCATCACATAAATGTTTGTCCTAGGTCGAACCACAACCCAAGCTCATAAGGTAGGTTCACTACCAACTGGACCAACGAGCTATCTACTATGCAAATGAGTGGACTATATATTTTTAGGTCTGCCTCTGATCTGCCTGTTTAATATTTTTTCACAAGATGTGAACATGCGTCTTTTGGACGTTGAAACAGTAATTCATTTGTTTTTTTTTGCAGTTTACTGTCGTTTTGTGATCTAAAGTCCCAATAATCTTATATAATTATAGTCCAGTCGGGTTAGCATTTGACCTTGCAATTTTTTGCTTCCACCTTTAGAATCGGTCTCACAGATAGTCTAAATTCAAAATGGCGACCTAATTCCGCCGGTGCGTTAGCCACCATCTTGAATCGCATTTAAGGAGGAATGGTTTTTGCGCAATAAGTCGACCATTTTCAACGAAAATGGTGGGGACTAAAGTTGTTGTACATTTAAATCTCTACAATTTATTACCTATGTCCAGTTTTTATCGTGCAATCGATATTTTCGAATTAAACGGGTAAAAACTGGTTTAGTACAATTACCGAATTATCTCGTAAATTTTTAACTTTCGTACTATCTGTGATCTCCTAAAGGTAACAGCAAAAAAATGCTTTCGGGAATATTTGCAATTTCAGGCCTTTTTTCTGACTAACTCGACTGGGCTTTAAATACTTGAGGATTTTCGATTTAAATTTTATGGACGATTCAAAAATTTGACGACCGGCAGAATTCGAACCTGCACCATGATTTATACTCCCCAAATGCTTTATCCTAAGTTAGCTAAGTTTTAGGACCCGGGTATGTCCTAAAACTGCGACCAGAACCACCGGAGGATGGGCAGCAGCGTCCTGTTAGTACACGGTGAACGTACTGCGATCTCCAAGCCGCCTGCCAAGCGTGGGGATTATGGCAACACCCCTCTCTAAGAGGGAGGCCTTGTTCAGCAGTGGACATTTAATGGCTGATTGTGTGAAATGCTTTATCCACTCAGCTACGGCCGCTTACTACGCTATATACGGTTCCTCAAGTATGGAACAACACTTCAAATAATAATATAGTAAAATACTTTTGTAATTAAATAGTCATTATGCAGACAATTTTGATTTGAAAATTTTTGTACGATGTAACAAGGTACAAAAGGTAGGTACAAAAGTAGTTTTGGCGGATAACATTTCAAACCAAGAATTGTCCTTGAATTTGTGTGCAGTCCTTTTATCTACGACGTCTGAATTGAACTGAAGGGAAAACCAGCGTTTTCAGTTGACATTGTGATAAAAATGCGGGTAGATCGTAGGCAAATAAATCAAGCTCTCTACCAATATCGAAGCATCACCCGGGTGTTCGAATATTAAGAACGTGAGACGCCTTTTTCATTCGTCAGCCCAAGGTTAGGCAATAAATTATCCTAACTTATATCTTTTTTACACATCCTAAGTATTAGAGTAAAAACCAGACATAAAATCTTATTATAAGTACCTAATACCCGTCAAACCCTATTTTATATACAAAGTTATTATTAATTAGCTAACAACTTCTCGGAAGCAGTTTCCGAACATTATATTACCTCTAGTATAGTATATTTATCTATGATATTACTCAACAAATTTTGTTTCATTACTTTACGCGGTTTTATATAAGAATAACGGGAGCCCCGGCGAAGCTTAGCCCTTGCTATATCTATATACAAAATACAAAACTAAAAACAAACAACAGATTTTTTTTCTTCCGTCTTCCGTCAGAAATCTGTCTAAAAGTTTTGTTTGTATATTTCCTCATATCTGTCTAAAACTAGTGAATCTACGTAATGATTTACGCCATGTTTAATTTTTTGAGTAACTAATGGTAATAAATAATAACTAAAACTATGGTGAGAATCCAGATGTCAGACTGTCGTTCAGTGTGGAGTTCTAGAGGGGAGGCCTATGTTCAACAGTGGAAGTCTTCTGGCTGATGATGATGAAATATAAAAAAATTGTCACAGTCAGAGTCAAGCAAAATAAGTAACGGTCAAGTCAAGCTTTGGAAACTATACACAAAAATAGTTGAAGATGTTTTTTTTTTATGATTATACTCATTTTTTGATTACTCAGTCTATACGAACCTATTTACTCTGCATAATGTTGACATTATTCCCGGCACCATTTGTATAATACAATGTGTCTGTGTACAAAGCTTTCGGAAGTAGAGCTACATGCATATTAATTCGCACACTCTGCGGTAGATTCTGAACAAAGTACCATCGCAGAGTACGGATAAAATAAATAATACCAATACGAATAGCATTTTTAATCTAGTTGGTTATTTTCCGGAGTATTTGTACATTTCGGGGCAAACCAGAAAACATTAACCTATTTTCAACCGAATTCAAAGGATGGCGTTTTCATATTGTACCTCTTCTTTTTACAAGCTTTTATTTATTAACTTGCAATTTTTGTTAGTTTAGGTCAAAGACACTCAAACTGAATTAGAACCAGTTCCTCGTAACCGATTTTGCAGAATTTTTGCATACATCTTTAGTACTGTTGAAAATACAATATGCAGTAGAGTAATATTTTCAAAATGACCGTCAAAATAAATAAATAAACTGTTAAAAGAGTGTGGCGCAATTTTTGGTGTGAAAATAATCATTTTATATAACATGCCTATTTATAATAATTCACCTAAAATCTCTCGTAGGCAGCTTCCTTACATCATACCAGACAACTTATGTATTCTATGTCTTGTATTAAAATAGTATTTTTTTTATTAAATGTATGCATCTAAATTATAATAACCTCAGGTCTTCTTAAACATAAAAAAAATAAGCGAAAAATAAAAATCAATAATCATAAAAAGCAAAAATATATATATAGTTCCTTTTTGTTTGTTGAAAAGTCATGCAACAAAGGGTATCAGTTGTTATATAGGGAAGTTGAGCGAGAGAGGTTTTAAGATGATTTAAAATTAACCCTGTAGTTCTACTCCGAACACATTCTAAAAAACTAGGTACGTGTTGAAAACTTAGCGGTGTAACAAGAGCTATTTTTGCCAGACTCAGATTATGGTGAACCATTCGAATGGGAGCAATCGCTTGTTTGCAAAACGAATTTATAGCGATAAACGCTTTCTAGCTTAGTTCTATGTTTTCCTGGTAACATTTATCCATTTGATATCTGAATCGTTTTCATTGGTACATTCAATAGATGTGTGAAATTTTAGTGAAATAATTACTACAAACGCTGCAAAGAAAATTATTTACTGACTTCCAAAAAAATATTTCTCAATTCGACTATATTTTTTGTGTGTTGTTACGTAGTATCGTTAATTGTGAACCGGCTTCTTTTTATTTAATATATATCCCCGAGAAGAAATACGATCAAGGTCGGGACAACTTGAAGAAACTTCACAACAAGTCCACAATACCTGGCAAAATAAGGGTAGAATAGTTAAGTCAGCGACCCAAAGTCGCCCTCCGTTATTTTAAGAAGCTCGCCTGCTGGTTTGGATTGGTTAGTAAGGGCAAATCAAAACACCCAAAGCGATATGCCAGTGCAAGTCTTATCACCCCCACTTCAAATTAGAATTAGGATATAATATCTCAAGGGTGTAATCTTATTTAAATTTAAATAAAATATATAACCTTGAATGGTGGAAAATTATAGGATGAATCCCGTTTATCTTTCTGTGAAGTACGTAGTATTTTTTTTTTTTTTTTTTTTATGTACTTTAGCCAATATTTCGTTATTGTTATGTTGTTTTGATGTCGAGTGAATCGGTTTCTTCTAGGGAAACGTGCGCCATTGTAAACCGCATTATCGCATAACATGAGGCAAGGAGGCGGTCAAACACAAGCAAATAAAATTATTTGTTAAAACAATTGAAACACTACAAGATTTGAATTAACATATACTATTAAGATTTAATCCACTGCTTGACATAGGCCTCTCCTATGAAGCACCACGTAACGCACGATATTCTGCAGCTCTTCCTACCAGCTGCTTTTAGCAGCTCTCTACTAGGCCAAAGGGTTCAGTAGCACTCTCCGTTTTCTATATTTAATTACATTAATATAAAACACGTTCAAACTAAGAAAATTCCCACTCAAAGAAGTGGGGTTTGGTCATCATTACAGAGAAGTTTCAATAACGGCAAGATATTTCCGATAATAAGTAATCGAAATTATTTTCTAACAAATCCTTACAATAGAAATGTTTTCCAAGACACAAATTCTGCGAAAATGTTCCGTAACTTTTCAATTGTATTATTTTGAATAGACTGTAACCCAGAAAGTGGGCGTAGGTAAGACTTTCCACATAAACTTCCGAGAACAAAGTTTTAAGCCATGATTTGCAACAACATGATTGATATTTGTGTCGAACTCTGTATTTTTAGACAATACGATTCAAAACCTTCGCAGTCTATTTTATTTGCTACAGTCGATTATTTCATTGATAGTTGATGTAAAATCATTTGCATGACATAAGACATTCTGGAGCTGAATCTTTGATAAGAATTTAGGTGCTGGATGACATTAAATAAAAACAAAATAAATTAACACCCTCTCAAATTATGTTAATTATAATTATTTTGTTTATATGATATGGGAATCACTCATGTATGATTAAGCCGGTTAGTCAGACTATAGTTTAAACCGCATTCAGCAGTTTTTTTGATGGTGAGTGCGCGCGCCCACGTGGTGAAAGCAGCTACTGATCTGGTGCGGGGGTAGGTACACTATGTGCACATAGAAAAATATGTTGCGCCAGCAAGCATGTTAATTTATACTTTTTTTATAGAGACATTAATTGAATGGATCAACACATATAAACCAACACAAAACTTAGGGTCGATTTCCTCTTTCGCTTGACTGACGTCAGCGTAAGAATACAAATACACTTTTATTATAATTTTTAATATTTATTTACAATTTTTTATTTATTTATTTTAATTAACGTCGGTCAAGCGTAAGAGGTAATCGAATTGTAGCAATACGCAAATCAACATCATCATAGAACGCAATGTACACTCCACAGATTATAAAACCTGAAAACGTCACAGCAAGAGAAAATCAAGCCTTACCGTGAGATTATCAAACAGTGCTTAAGAATGTAGTACATAACGACAGTTTTTTTATATTAAAATCTGTCAAAACAATCAACTTTTTTTTAACTATCTGACGACTGAGAAAATCAGCCCAAAAGAATAACGTAACATAAACATACACCCAGATTCAGTTGAAATGGTATGTAAATATTGGTAAATCAGTCTTCAAAATTAACGACAGATGAACTCAATCAGATAATATTAGAAGTAGAGCAAAATAAATATTGATTTCAACACCCAATCTTGGCAAAATAAATAACGAGTCAAAATAACTTTGACCTAATTAGAGAATGAATCGAATAACGGAAGAAATGCGAGTACCTACGGCTATCAGGTATCCAATTTAATTATATATATATGTAATGAAATGTTGAAAAAGTCAGCGAAAGCTGAGTGACTTCATTCTTTCCAAATTAATTATGTGCTCACCTAATCATTTGGAAGGTAGGTATATAATAACACTAAAATTTCAGGGGGAAATCAGCTACTACATCCAATTCTTGTATAGCAAATTTAGGGTTAGACAAGACATAAAAAAAGTAAACTAAAAGCATTTCTTTTCTGGTTTAAACTGGCCCTACTCAACTCGATGCCATTTAATGACATAGTTAAAGCAGTAGGTATAAGTCATCTATCGCCCAACTGCCACCCATCCATCTCCCAGGTCAGGTTATATTACAACCCTTTAGTTTATACTATTATTACTGTAGTATATAGAGTGTACTTAACTATGCTGCAACTATCGCGGCTGTATACTTCAGTTATATCATTTTATCGTGATTAGGTTGTGGATGGAGCTCCCGATATTTCCAAATGGTTGGCAAAAAGTTCAAAGTTAGGTGCAGACAAAGCGGTCTATACCCTCTTTCTTGGTCTTTTGATATGGTTCTTACTAGAACTCGAACCTAAATCCCGACAAAACACATTCAATGTATCTCTTCGCATAGTATTTTGAACACATTTTTGACGCGTATCTATTCTATACATATAAAAGGATTTGTCCTGAATGACTGACTGACGGATCAACGCACAGCCTAAACAGCTAATCGTAGAGACCTGAAACTTGGAGGGTTCTTTGTAAGACGTAGGCATCCGATAAGAAATAATTTTCCGAAATTCTACCCCTAAGGGGGTGAAAAAGGGGGGCATAGTTTGTATGGGATAACGTGATTCCTTGGTCCAATCTACTTCAAATTTTGCATAAACCATTTTTAACAGAATTGACGGAAGACGTGTTTCGTATTTTATTGAAATTCATACCCTAACGGGGCTAAATGGGGATAGAAAGTTATTTTGGCGTTGATTTGCTACGAAGTTGATATCAATACTCCTTTTGCCTTTTGTGCTTTTGATATAAATTAATTTTTTTATTTTGACACTCAATCCGATTTTATTCAAAAAAGGACGAACTCACTTAAAAACATAAGCAAATACTCTTAAAAATTAGAATGACTGTGTCGAAAGTCAAAGTACTATATTAGTATGTACCTCATTTGAAGGTTTCTAAGCTTAAAAAGGTTATGCACTCTTAGGACACGGGCTCATAGGGACATTTGTTGTGTATAATAATACTTATAGTTTTCTTTTAGGTTATCTTCGAAGTTTAATTTGGTGTAAAAAACCAATTAAAAATCATATTAGAACCATTTTCGATTTCTACGCGGACGAAGTCGCGGGCAAAAGCTAGTATTAAATATAAATACGCGTTAAATACGCGATTTAAATTTTAAATCTAATACTAGATTCCATGCACTGGTGAGTTGAAAACTATCACTTCGATTGAAATTCTGGCATTTCATCTACAAACTAAACACGGTAAATATCCATGTATAATCATATCTAACAGTAACTGTAATAATTTACGTTCAAACGGCAATAAATAAATCGTCAGCAAAATAAATATGTCATTAATTTTAATACCTAGTTACTGCGTATCTCTAACTGCACAATCTACCCTCATTTTAATAGCAAAATCGTGATAATGGTTTGAGTGATAGTGCATCGATTTTTACGCACTCTAAACGAAACTAAACTAAATTTGACAGCTCTATAATTGTTGCCATCCTTCTCTCACACATTAAAATGAAAAGAGAGGCAGATAATTTTAGACTAATCAGATTGGTTTAGTTTAGTGAGTGGTATGACAGAATCGACGCCATTATTGTGAACCAACAATTTAAATTTCGAATGCTATGTATAAATGGTATTATGATAATAATTATGTACTTTCTATCTGCAGTTCTATTGAAATATTCAACATTAGCTGTAAGTCTGTGGCGTTATTAGCTACACCTGCTTATAACGACACCTAAAGGCGTGCTCTTTCGAGCTGAAACATACATACAAAGTAATTGTTTATATTAAAATGTAAATACAATTTTAATCAAGCACGTTATACCTTATGATAACGAATTAAAAGATATTAATGCGTGTATTGACGCTGGTATGATAGTATAGGTAGGTAAGTACTGAGAACCGTAACACTTTTTTTTCTTAATATAATTGTAGTATATACTTTGTGATGATTTCGAGTTATTATGGGTTATCTACGTTCTTTGATTTACATTAGCGTAAAGTAATTTGTGTAATATGTTGCAATAGACCTATACATACGTATACGTCTTGCTTGTTATATTTATTAAAAAGCTAATCATATCATCTATTCATGTACTTGAAGGGCAGAATGCCTGTCGTTTTTATGTTCATCATTTCAGCCATAGGACGTCCACTGCTGTACATAGGCCTCCCCCATCGATCCCCAAAAGGGCCGGTTGGAAAAGGTCTGCATCCAGCGTTTCCCTGCGGTCTCTTTAAGGTCGTCTGTCCATCTTGTTTGTGGTCGTTTTTATGTTATTTTCTATAATAATGTACATTTTTAAGAAACTGTTTTGAATGTTAATATTTGTTTTTCTTGCAATAGTTATTTATTAAAATATGTAAGTGTGCGTAATTTTTATACACGATGACGTCAGCACCGGTACAATATCGCATGCCAAAGATGTTATCTACCTTCATCATCTGTCAATGTTTTCATTGAGATTTTGCGCTGAAGTTGATTTTTATAAGGCAGGGAACTATTTCAATTTATAGTTCTAATAATTTCGTCAATCAAACCAAATTTATTCAAAAACAATAATATTATTGTT
Organism: Agriopis marginaria; assembly: GCA_932305915.1. NCBI lineage: Eukaryota > Metazoa > Arthropoda > Insecta > Lepidoptera > Geometridae > Agriopis > Agriopis marginaria. The sequence goes on from OW029926.1 coordinate 8,985,766, forward strand.
GATTATTTGCAAAATATTTGTAAAAAAGTCTATTCTTTTTATTTTTATTACAATGCAAAAAATTAATTATCCCATTCTCAATATGACTTAATAATCCTCAAAGAACCAATTCCCAAAATGGCAAATTCTACAAATGCATAATTCTCAAAATGGCCAATTCTACATATGCCTCATTTTAGAATATTTATGCGATACTTACGAGTATCTACCTAAAATACCTTTGCCACATCTTTTGTCCTATTTCATTTTGGGTTTTCTTGCTAAGTTGGCTTTTAGCGGTAACATCATAAATAACTTTTTGATATATTTAGAACTAAGCTTTCACAATATTCGTACCTACAAGTACATTGCTTTTCTGTCTTGGCTACGTTTCCCTTTTCCATTGTCTTCCCTATTGATAGTAATTGTCAAAGCGTGGCTAAGTGCGCCCTATACAAACGCTACCCTTTAGTGAACCTTTTGTCCTCTATCGGAAAAGCCGTTTTCGGAGCAATCGATTAATAATAACCTATCATAACTTACGAACTCTTGAAAAAAGATTTATTTACTTTAGAAGAAATTTTGTAAGTGTTGTAAGTCTTTTTTATTTGGTGACGGATGCGAAATCTTTGAAAGAACCCAGCTGCATATAGGGTGCAGCCGGGTTACGTAATACTGGACCCCCTAAAACCTCATTGGTAGCCGGCTTCTGTACCCGCCGGAGGGCACCAGGATCTCCATAGAAATACACTGGTACGCTGCCTGAAGCAACACTCCTGGGAATTGTATGGAGATTTTTCGATTCCTCTACAATGAACGGCGCGGGTCACACTGCGCTTTTGTCTTTCTGGGCTCGCTCGAATGGGAGGTCAAATCTGACCACCCTCGAGCCCAAAAACTTTCCTTTAGTAGTTTATTAAGACATACAGGAGATGCTGATGCATTATTCTAAGTCCCCAAATCCAGGGATAAATATTGTGCTGTAAGTTTATAAGTGCAATAATTTCACGGTCACCTAGTAAGGTGATTTCGTAAGTTTGGCTGAGTCCTATGTCCATGAGCTTAAGCTCATGCATACCTAAAGGATCGATAAGTTAATCTTTGCCTTTGTCAACATCCCTCATACGAAAAGGGACACGCGTGAAAGAAAAACATTTTTTAGCAGGTTAGCTTATCGAGCGTAGCATAAAAGGGTACGTGTTCATCCCACCCAAAAGCCTCGGATATGGCTTTACAATTGTTGTAATTACAAAAAACAACCGGTAAAATGTATACCTTTTATCATAGTTCCACATTATCAGGGATATACTAATTAACTGCCAACAAATGAATAAAGGTTCACAAAATTAAAATTCAAAAATGATTATTCTGTTGGTATACTTATTTCAAAATTTTGGTATTCCATAGTTGTGCTGCTTTAGAATTTTGGTATGTTCCAGAATTTTCTTTGAGTGCAAATAAAAAGCGATTCGATTAGACCTCAAAGCCTCAAACCACACAATGTGTGCCACTTTGACTTGAGTACGTTTTCCCGATGTCGGCTCATGACAAGGTCGGCGAAAAATTTATTTGCTGGCGTTGGCCTTTAGGTTGAGCGATTTTATCACAAGAACTTTTCGGATTTGCTAAATCTTGCCTTATTCATAAATATTCGGTAAGATCTATCCAATGAAATGCTTTGTCAATTAACTATGCTAAACAGACTTTACCTCACGTATTATGTTTGTAGATTGAGCGAGACGCGTTCACGTGAGTTTTTATGCAGTGATTACTTCGTCAAGTTCTCGCTAACGGAAGTGTCACCAATGCAAACTTTAGCTATAGCAAGACTATCAAAGTTTCTGAATAGAAGATCCAGCGGCCTTATTATTAACTGTTCTGGTATCTTTCAGTCTAAGTCTCATCCATCAGTCTAGGTTTCTTGGTGGCGAAGACCATTATACTTGAAAAGTTTGTATCAGCGTAGGTTCAGTAATAGGGTCCCGTTTTTAGCCTTTGAGTATGGAACTCTAAACAGGAAATGAATGTGAGATATTTTCATTCATCCTTTTGCAATTTGCATCTGTCAGCGATTATCCGATTCCAAACGGATTTCAGAGATGGATATGATGAAACGTGTCATTAAGTAATTGGAAATGGAAGCGTTGCTTCTCTGAAACAACAATGGTGACCAGATGCACTGAAACTCGCTTATTCTAATGAAATCGCGTGTTTACTCTACTTAGTTGGATAAAACGAGTGAATGCTGATTAAGTAGGTATGTTTTTGTCAAAATTTTTATGTCTATAAAAAGTTAAATTGTCAAATGTGCATATGCTTTTATTAAGGTTTCATACCCATGTCAGAAAACAGGAATTACAAAAATTATTTTGTGACAATGTTTATTTAAACAATACTGGATTTCACGGGATGCCCGGTAAATACGAAACATGACGGGATAAAAGAGCATAATTATGACGTTACGTCCGTCACGGCATAGAAGTTGGTTTTACTGCCAAGACGCTCCAATAAAATGTTTCACATCTAAAACATGAAAACAGTGCGGATTCGATGCGTATTTTACGCATCGAATACTCTTACTTCACCCATAGGTACATTATCGGCTCCCAACTCAGCATGTCAGATGTTTAATATATATTTTTCAATATACATTATTTCTTAGGTTTTCAAGATTATAATACGTTGAAATTAAGCAATCATAAAGGGTTTTACCGTGTGTATTTAAGATTATTTTAATATCTGATGTTTCGAACACTTTGCAGTGTCCGACTCGATCCGTGGTCAAAGGTAGACAATAGGTAAGTTTTTTTTTTTTGTATCGGGTATTAGTTATTTTAACCGGATTCAAACCTCCGTTGTCTGCTCTGTGAATTAAAATGCATAAAATATTATCAAGTTCGATAACCCGTTTTTACTAGTTAAATTGGGAACTCGTTTCCATCAAAATTTCAACGTTAGTCTTCCTTTGTGAAAAATCCTTTGGTCGAAGATTATACCCGTAGAGGTTGCGATTAAAAGCCTTTAGCTACCCTGCTCAGTGAATTGAAACGCATTTTTTTTATCGGAATGATAAACGTAATCTAAGTGGAACTAATCTTTACCTGCAATGACTAGGCTATTTCATTGATGGATTTCCTCCATTCATCAGCTCTCGTCTAATATAGGTGAAAGCGACGTGATGCTGCAAATTAATTCCAAATTTACTTGTCCGGATTTCAACCAGCAGGCGTAATTGAAATTAATCATATCTTGGGACAGGGACTAGGACAAATGTAGCATAGTTATGTATCGTGAGCTCAACTAGCCTTCCAAGCTCAATTTGCGTTGTTTGGTGGTTAATTACCGCGGTAACTTATGTTTTGAACACTTAAAAAAAACTTGTGTACTGTTGCTTAGTTTTAATGGCTTCTTTCTGGCGCAAAGAAATTGTAACGATTTTCTGCGTACTTTAATTAGGACCCGGGGCGTAGGAGACGTAAGGTCTAGCTGTTTAAAGCAATCCAGTTTGGGTAATGAAAAAATGTTGCGCGACCGCAAACCGTATCTGGGGGCGTTAAGGTTTACGTTTGCGTGATTTTCCGAACTGCGCGGTTAAACGTCAGTTTGATACCGCGTTACCAGTTGGACGTAAGGCCCCTGCTCTAACGACTCCAAATCCGATCACAGTGCGTTTTTGATGATTTGGGCTATGCATCATAATAAAATTGCCAGTTAACCTCTTATTCTACCTCTATACTACCTATTCTACCTCTGGTTTGATTTCAGTTAGAAATTATCAATAAGAATAGTAACAATCATCATCATCATCAGCCAGAAGACGTCCACTGCTGAACATAGGCCTCCCCCTTTAACCTCCACACTGAACGACAGCCTGCCTTTTGTCACTTGTCGTCGGTCCATCTAGTGGGAGGCCTCCCTACGCTGCGTCTTCCGGTTCGTGGTCTCCACTCCAGAACCTTTCTTCCCCATTGGTTATCGGTTCTTCGAGCGATATGGCCTGCCCATTGCCACTTCAACTTGCAAATTTTAACAGCTATGTCGGTGACTCTGGTTCTTTGGCGAATATCCACGTTTCGGATTTTATCGCGCAAAGAAACTCCGAGCATAGCTCTCTCCATTACCCGCTTTGTGACTCTGTGTTTTTCCAAAAGGCCAACAGTTAAGGACCACGTCTCAATAGTAACAATAATCGATTGTTAATGATTGATTTTAATTATCGTCCATTCCTATGCATGTAACTGAGAATCGTCACAGGACTCGGTCTATATTTTACGAATTGTACTTGTAGTCGGTAGTACCTATAAAAGGTAGTTTCTTCTATAATAGTGAGGCTTTTAGTCCTTCGAGTTTCGTCCTATTCAATCTGTCACCATAACTTTTACCAGAAAATTGTAATACAGGGCCTCATCCAGTCACGCTCAATTACGTCGTAGCTACATATTATATATTATAGTTTTGATGGACGCAAATAAACTTTGCGTGGCTTTCAAGGTCTTCTCTTGGGAAGGCTTTCTTGGTACAAAGCTCGGTTTCCCGATAAGATAGCATTATTTATTACCATGCGATTTATTATACCGGAGAATAAATTAACAATAAAAATATGGGCATTATATTTGTGACAGAAAAAAATATACACAGACCGATACAAAATTAATTGATATAAACTATAAAGGGAATTATAATATGCTATCGGACAGGTGTTTGATTTGTTAAAATACTAGAATTATAATACGTATAGGTACTGCAAAAATTGTTTAAATTGGTTTATAAAGTTCTGAGCCATAAGCTTTTATAGTTTTTGGGCTAATTAGGATGGGATACTCTGTCCCTTTCCCACAAATGGAGTGTCAGTGTGGAGTACTTGAAAGTGGCGTCATTTTTAAGTACAGTGCGCTCTCTGTCTAGCAAGACATCAAAATGTTTATACCTATATCTTTCTATTTATGGAGTTTTTTATAAGAAAATTAAAATCATCATCACAATCAGTTTTTTCAGTCATTTGTAAAAAAAATGGCACACACTGGTCCGCCTCAGCGCAAACCTGGCGCAAATAGATACTATCAGTTAAGGCCGCTCCGGCTAAAGCTATCTCTTTCGCACATTTTCAACATTTTTGAAGATAAATCACTGGGTGAGATTAACCTTTAGAATAACATTGCAAATGGTATAAAGCAATTTTCTTGTATCTATACTAATATTATAAAGAGGAAAGATTTGATTGTTTGTTTGTTTGTTTGCATTGAATAGGCTTCGAAACTACTGAACCGGTTTGAAAAAAATATTTCACTGTTGGGAAGCTACACTATACTCGGGTGACATAGGCTATATCATATACCCGTGCGAAGCTGGGGCGGACCGCTAGTATTTTATAATGATGGCGAAGATCGAAAAATTAAATAGTTTTTTTTTATATCTTCCGCTAAAATGAAACATATCAACTTAAAAATTACTCTAAAACGTTTACAATTTGATTCTAAAAATAATTCGGGACGTTTTTGCACACCGTTCTCCTGACCCCAACCTAAACAAAGCTATAATGCCCAATCCTTTATTTTTATTCCCAATGTTGTGAATGTACGAATTGCTCTGGCCGGTGTGTTCGGCCCAAGGATTTTGTATATACCCTAAAGGGAACTGGATCGAGTACTCATGCTAAAAAAACGGTCCGAGGGAAAAGCGAGCACGGAGTAATTTCTCCTTTTCTTGTAGGGTGTTCATGATATTGAGGAAACGAAGAAATTGTAGGTAATTCCTATAATCATCGTACAGGTACTCTCAGCAAATACAGGAAGTTCATATAGGCCCAGTGACTTGCGCTAATGTCAGAATTTTAGGCCGCCAGGACGCCTGAAGGCCTCTGAGATGGCTTAGCGGCTATTGTTATAAGACTCAACCGGGACATACGTGTCACGTGACATATATATTTTTTTAATTTTAAATAGGCTTGCGCTTGGCCGCTAACTCGCCTGATGTTAAGCGATGATGCGGCCTACGATGGAGCACGCTTGCCTAGCAGAAACCTATTCACTCTCGACTTGAAGGCACCCACCCAGATTGTTAACTTTTCATTCGACCTACGGTAACGTTCGGTTTCTAAATGCCACTCGCAATCACCCTACCTAAGATTGACCGTGTAGTCCGTTGCTTAAATTCGGTGATCAGTTAGCAACACCTATTAGATGACGATGATGATGAATGTAGGCTATCACTTTCCATCCCTTGAACTATACCCATGCAAAAAATCTAGTTGATTTGTTGCTCTGTTGCTGTGTGAAAAAGTAACAAACAAACACACTTTCGCATCCTATTCTACTTCCTACTAATATTATAAACGCCAAAGTTTGTATGTATGGATGTTTGTTCTTCTTTCACATACAACAGACAAACTTTTGCATTTATAATAAACTAGCCGTTACCCGCGACTTCGGACGCGTACACATTCACCTAAACTTTCAACCTTTTTTGGGCCCTTTAATTCGGCCCTTTCGTAAAATATTTTTAAATGAACTTTTACACCCACTTGTCAAATTACAAATTCGTAGTTGCATAACTTTCAACACAACATACAAACTCCAATTCCACCTCCTTAATCCTTCTTTTTTGTGAAAATATTATAACAGTATTTATTTATTTTAAACTATTAGACTGAATACCAAATTTTATTCCTAAGTATCATCAAAAACAAAGGACTTTAATATAATCTTTCAACCTCCATTTGCCCTCTTTAATTCGGCTTTTTCGCTAAATCCTTCTTAGCGGACCTCTATACCCCATAAGGAATCTACGTGCCAAATTTCAGCTTCGTAAGTCAAATAGTTTTTGAGATTTCGTGACAAGTCAGTGAGTGGGTGAGTAAATTTAGCTTTTATAAATATAGAAGATTGGCATGACTACTATTTGGCATATTTTACTTACTGCGGGAAAATGACATGGAACTACATTCATTTTCAAAGTTTGTCGAGAGCATCACTACATCACTATCACTATCATCACTACATAGTATAAAACAAAGTCGCTGTCTGTCCGTCCCTATGTATGCTTAAATCTATAAAACTACACAACAGATTTTGATGCGGTTTTTTAAAATAGATAGAGTGATTCAAGAGAAAGGTTTATATATATAATAAATGCATAATATAGTAGAGAAACACTGATAATTGTAGAGGTTTCTAATGAGATGTCGTCAATAAAGAAATTTTTTTGCGCTTTACATTGCAAACGCTGGCTGAACCCTACGAGGTAGATCAAAATAATGTATGACAATATTGTATACCTTAAAAAGGTCTACAAAAAAGTCCACGATGGTATATGTCTATTTCTTAGGGATAACCCACAATAACCATTTTATATTATTTATTTTTTACGAGAAATAATGGCTTATTTACGTAGGGATTTTAAACAATACAGCATTAATCTTTATCCAATTAAGTACCTTAAATATGTATTTAATGCATTTAATATAGACCGATATGGCCGTTTACAACATATAATTTAAATGAAAATTTTCTAAGATATTAGATTTAAAATGCAGGGACATAGCGGTTGCGGCGGTACCGGCCCCTCAGTCAGTGCCCAGTACCACAACAGGCCCGTACCGGCGGCGTGTTTTTCACATGACCAATTATGAAAACAACATGTTTTGTTTGTTTTGCCTAATGACAAAAAAACTGTGAACGTAGTATATAAAGACATTCTGTAGTATATTATTTTATTTTTAGCATTGCACCCGTGCGAAGCCAGGGCGGGTCGCTAGTGTCTTTAAAAAATCTTCTGTGTTGAAGTGCAAACTACACACCCTGGAGTTTTTTGTTATACTTGCTGTTCGACTAAGAATTACGTCCAACCACATTTTTCTTACATCCTCTTTTGTTGGTATACTGTAACATGAAATATATTCAGCGATGAATTTAGGTACTTTCATTTTTTATGTAATATTTAGAATGATTCCGTACGATTCGTCGAAACACCCTTGAACGATACAACTGTACACAGAAAGCTCGGTTCACCGTTGGATGGTAGTACTAGATCTACGTTTCGCCACTTACTCACCTGATGGTAGGTACGTGACGGTGTGGCGGAGGATGGAACAAGTTGATCTAGAAATCTATTCATATCTATCTATACATGTCTATCACTAGCCATGAAGATATCTAGTTTGTTGTTCTCAGGAAACAAGGAGGACGGCAGGGAGTTCCAATCTTGGGCAGTACGTATCATAAATGAAGACCCAAATCGTTGAGTTCAAATCTTTGTAATTTTCACTAGGAAAGGGTGGTAGTGTGCAGCCGTCCTACTTTTCCTAAGTGAAAGGGGGAGGGTGGAACAAGGGCTCGAAGCTTTTGCGCACACTCGCCGAAATGCGAATTACTTTAAAATATCCCTAGGTCATGCTAAAACATAATGTATAAAAATAATTGTTCATGTTCACACGAGTATGGACACCCTAATAAACATTTTCTTGTATTTCAAGCTTTGTGTACCTACCTGTGAAAAGATATGCCGCAGCCACCGAATGATTCACTAGCACAGTTTCTTATACAACAATTTTTCACCATCTTAAAATAATTATTCAAAAATCATGCATAAAAAAACAAAATAAGCAAACAATCAAAAACGCCATGTCGTTAATGCTGCCAGTAGCTTCATGGTACAATAGAACCATGAAGGTTCCTAGTAATTATACTTGCAACCTACATGGTTACTTAAAAATAAAATTTTAATAGGCACATGATACATTAGATATATCTACATTAATATCCGTTAGAAAATGGAAATAAAAATTTATCTTTATTTCATTGGTAGTAATTTTATGTTTACACCCCAAAATAGGGCCTGCCTGGTATGTCCGATTGAATAAGTAAAACTACTAAAATATGATTACGGGATAATTACCGTGGTGGTTGTGGAATGAGATTCCACAACATTATATAACTTTAGTGAACAGCTGAGATAGTTTAAAACAGAGTTTTACTAAAATATATGTTTTATGTAATGGCAATCTTTAGAAAGGGATACACTTCCTCCGTGGTAGATATTTCAGTGAGCTCGTTTTACCTCCATGTTCCTAGCCACATTATTATGAACCTTATCGTTAGACGTTAAGGTTTAGTTTTGTATGGGAATATTTTGACAGAACGCGTTCCTTTCCTTGCAACTTCCTTGGTTCGGCCTTAAATTGTTTTGTTTTGAACATGCTGATTGCAGGACCTACGAGTATAAAGGACAATGCTCTTTTCAACCAACCTTTGTAACATGTTGGTTTTCTTTATCATACAATTTATTTTAATATTATAAATGCGAAAAGTTTGTTGGTTTGTTAGTTTGTTGGTTTTTTTGTTCCTCTTTCACGAGCAACGGATCGACCTGATTTTTTGCATGTGTTTATTCAAGAGCCGGAGAGTGACATAGGTCACTTTTCATCATCATCATCATTACCATTTTTCATCACCACGCGGTAACCGCGGGGTGCAGCTAGTCATTTATAAACTGTTTTGACATTCCCAAGAGCACCATCGATATCTTCAAGAAAAGTGAAATTAACGTTGTGTCACTCGCCTTCGCCTTTGCCTTTATTTTTCACGGTCAACGCATCTCATGTCTAAATGCCATCAAATATACATATTTCAAATAAGATTTGTTTGTTTCATTACGCAAAAGAATTTATAATATGCGTGTTGAAGAAATGTCCATTCGATTCGATTATTTAATGGGGTTCGCAAGTAAATATGCCACTCAATTTGCAAAAGCCTTCAAACTGGACCTTTTATGGACATCCAATCTCGATTTAAGCGTTTTTATAGGATGCTTGCCGTGTAAATATGGGACCCAATCCATATATAATTATACCAAGCGAATTTTCTAGTTGAAGTAGTTTAGGCTGATTGTATCCAATTGTATGTACCTGTGTATTAAATCTACTTAAATATGGATAAAAATAACAGTTAAAATAACAGGAAAATTATAATAAAACCTAACAGGCAGAATTTAATGAATAAAGTTTACATAAAAATTATAACTATAAGATAACAGATTTTTGTGAATAGAACATGTAACTATTATTGTATGTATAAATGTCTTTTTTCTAACACCGTAATGAATTTGCCAAATTTAATATCTAATATTTATTTATTTTTATTTATTTATAGAGATACGCCAACAGTGAACATATTACACATTCTTAAAAAATACAAAAAATTTATACATACATAGATCTGATATGAACACCTTTTACAGGCGTATACAACATTCGCCAAAAAAGTGGTTAGACACTAAAACTAAATAATCAAATAACATAATTATATGATATTCTTAATATTATTTGTCTCTAGTTAGAGACTTTACTATTTTGTTTTTAAAAACATATAAAGAATCATTAAATACATCCAGATCACTCAAGGAAACGTTAAATTCATTATAGGTGCGACATAATCTTTGTGTAGGGGAGTTAAGTGCCAAATTGGTTCTAGCAGCTTGCCGCCAACCTAGAATTCGAGAAATTCTGTGCCTCGGATAGTGGTATGGAACGTTTAGAGAGATTTCTTTTAAAATAGATGGACAGTCAATAAATGCATGGATCACTTTATGAAGAAACGTTAGATCGCGGATTTTTCGCCTGTCTCGCAAGGTATGCATTTTAAAATAACTTAGACGACTTTCATAAGGACTTCTGTGGGAAATGCCTTGGCTGGAGAAAGCCAATGATCTAGTAAAAGCACGCTGGACGCCTTCTATGCGCTGAGAATGCACTGCATAAAAAGGATTCCATGCTATGCTCCCGTACTCCAGACAGCTGCGTACCATCGAATTGTAGAGTATAATTTTCGTGAGAGGAGATCTAAAACTTTTAGTGTTACGCCTAATAAAGCCAAGTAACTGTGCTGCCTTTTTTACGGTTACGTCAATATGGGTCCTAAAAGAAAGCTGGCTATCAATAATTACTCCTAAGTCTCGTATTTCACTCACCTCTTGAAGAGTAGCTCCATTTAACATGTATTTAGTATCAATAGGTAATTTCTTACGAGTGTATTTAATATAAAAACATTTTTGAGCATTGAGATGCATTCTATTTTCATCACACCATACTTTTATACCGTTAATATCGCTCTGTATAAGATGGCCGTCGGTAGCAGTATTTATTGATCTATATATTTTAAGGTCGTCCGCGAACATTTTAAAATTACAATGTTTAATATGAGAAGTGATGTCGTTAATAAATATCGAGAAGAGTATGGGTCCCAGGTGCGATCCCTGTGGTACCCCAGACTCAGCAAGAAACGTATCAGACTCGAAACCGTTAATGAAGACCACTTGCTGCCTTCTCCAGAGATAAGATTGAAACCATTTTAAAAAAGATCCGTAAACACCGACCCGTTCCAACTTAACTAATAACAATGGATGACTGACTTTGTCAAAAGCGCTGCTAAAGTCGGTATACACGGCATCGACCTGGCGCCCCTGATCCAATTCCTGAGATAACTCGGACACAAAGACGGCCAAGTTAGTCTCAACCGAACGGCCTTTTTTAAATCCATGTTGATGCTCAGACAGAAGGTGACTGACGTGACGAGATATTATGGGGCATATTAGAGCTTCAAATAATTTAGAAAAACACGACAAAATGGAAATTGGCCTGTAATTGTTAATGTCATCCGCCATTCCCTTTTTGTGCAACGGTATAATCTTGGCTTTTTTCCATTCGTCAGGGAATTCCCCAACATATAAGGAACGATTCATAATTAAAGTCAACGGCAGAGCTAAGGCAGAGCCGCAACGTTTAACAAGTAATGGTGGGACTCCATCGGGACCTGGACCCTTGAGGACATCTAATTGTTTAATCTTTTTTAGGACTTCACGCTCTGTAAATCTTACGATGCCTATACAATTATGTTGATGATCGTTGTGAGGAATGACATCATTGGAACCATTCCGAGCATGGCTATGAGACGTAAATGCTTTTGAAAAGTTTGTGGCAAAAAGATCGGCTATTTTCTGACCAGAGTCAGCAATTTTATCACTCAAATGCATCTCGGCGGGAAATGAAGAGCGTTCCTTACGTTTATCTTTTACATACCTCCAGAAGTCCCTAGGATTTTTCGCTATACCATCCTCAGTTTTCTTCACGTATTCGGAATACAAAGTATCATATAACCTATGTGCACGCTCTCTCAAAATATTGAATTCGAAAAGATCACGGGGATTTTTATATTTATGATATTTTATTCTTAATTTATTTTTCTCAGCAAGTAATTTAACTAGGTTTTTGTTAAACCAAGGTGGGAATCGTTTCTTGTTAAATTTTTGTCTTGGGACATATTCATCAATTAAACTCTTAATAATGCTGTAAAATTTAGAAGTCATTTCATTTACCGATGCACACTCGTTTAAAACTACATTCCAGTCAGTATTATTAAGTTTCGACGCAATACTGTCAAAGTCAGCTCGATAATAATTTAATTCAGGAGACACCTGAGGACGGAGATATTTTGGTTCGCTATTAAGCAAGGTGCACAACATGGGGGGGTGTTTAGGGTCGAGTTTACTTATGTGATCTAGTGGTTCTGTCAAGGAAATAGCACTTAATGTGCTAATGGCAAGATCTAATGTTCTATCATCTTCATTACACAAATCGCTAAACTGAAACATGTTAGAAATGGAAACAAAGTCTACCAATGCGTTTCCCAAAGAATTTCCGTAGTTAGAAGGTTTTGTGAAATTGTCACATTTGGTCCACTTTATAAAAGGTAAATTGAAATCCCCAACTATGACAACTTCATCGACCTGATTTATATAATTAATAGCGTTATCCAAGAATGCACTCAAAACATCTAATTTGGCTGGAGAAGGGATATAAACTACACAAATCGCAACTTTTTTAATTTTATTCCCGATTTTCATCTGCACAACGACCCAAATATCCTCAGAACTGGATTCCCAATTTTGCATCCGACTAGATTCAAACTTGCGTGATACCGCTAACATCACTCCTCCACCATCACGCTTAGTAGTAGAAGAACTAGAGCACAAACGGTCGCGCCGATAAACAACATAGCGAGAATCGACAATTTCACTACTGTGCACGGTCTTATTAAGCCAAGTTTCAGAGAAGGCTAATAAATCATAAGAATTCTGAAGAATATTGCTGAAAATCGCATTTGTCTTTGTTCTCATACCACGTACATTTTGGTAATAAAGAGTAGCCATTTTTATATATTAAACACCAGAAACACTGCTGAGTGGAAATAGAACTATCTTGTGAATAATCAACGTGTCAACATGAAGAATTTACTGTCCATAGTGCGTATCTGAAGAGCTGAACTGTTTTCATCCTTTCTGGTATACACGCGACCATCTCGTACCCAGACGAACTTGTAAGCTAATTCCTTCGCCTTCTTACGAACAGCCGCATGAAGAGCTTTATTGGCTGGACTCAGGTGCTCGGATACAAAAACTGGGACACAGTTCCCACTAATTCCAATGTGGTGAGAATTAATTTTATTTAAAGCATTTTGCTTATTGAATCTCTGAACCCCGGCAAGCAGACTGTCTCGAACAAGTCGCGTTCGCAATTTCACAATTATTGTGCGTGGTCTATCAGTATCCTTATTCAACTTTGCCACTCTAGATGCGTAGATAATATCTACATCGGTGATGGGAAAATCTACAGTCTTTGCCAGTTGTTCCGCTATTTTGACCACATTTTCGGAGCGACTCTCCGGAACTCCGTTTACTTCTATGTTACACTCGCGCTGGTGCTGTTCTATAAGATTCAATCGGCTGGTTACATCTTTCTCCAGATCGTAAACTTTTGCCTGAAGCTCATCATTGTTTTTCAGGAGTTGTTCGATAACAACTGATTTTTCTTCCAAGTTCTTCTTAAGTTCTTCGTAGCAAGTGTTAAAGAAAATCAATGATTGCTCAAACGACGACACCTTGTCACCAATACTATGAAGTTCGTTAGTTACGCTTATTAGTGCTAATTTCATTTCCTCTCTTATAATAGAGCGTATATCAACGTTGGAGTCAGAACCTTCATCGGGAATATCATCAGATGACTTACGGCGAGGCTTCGCTTTCGAGGCATTGCGTAGAGTAATGTTCGACGATTCATCCGAAGCTTGCGCTACTGGGCGTATAGGCGTGTTCGTATTGTCCATTTTAGGTTGCTTACTTACACAAGTAGGACATTTCCAGGCTTTTTTCTTATCCGGGGAGAACTTGTTAAAACGATTCGCAGCAATATTGCAGCAGTCAAGATCGAATACTGAACTGCACAGGGCGCATCTCATAAACTCCTTAGTTTTAATCTGATTACGACACCCCGCACAAATTGGGGCCATCGTGGTTTCCCTGATAACGTTCCTCAGAAAACAGATAATTTATTGTATCAACCACTGCTCGGTAGACTGCGCCTGCTCGGTTTGGTACAGCAACAGCCTAGTTTAGAGGTCAACCAAAAGTGAGCTTGCCTGATTTGCATCAGTATCGGCAAAGCGTTTGAAATAATTATATTTTGGTTGAACGATTGTTCCTGATGAGTTTTTATGAGCAAAGTAACAGCCAGTACTCTGATTAGGCACTTCATAAAAGTTCAAACAAAAAAATTCAAAATTTGATTTTGTCTTGTAATAGTGTGTACAGAAACACTCATTTAGCAAGCAATGCCATTTAATATTGTCGTAGGGTTGTCTTGAACCACAGACTTTAAACACTGGTTAATTTTTTTTGCAATAATCCATCACTCTTGACAACAACATGTTGTGAATTGTTCGTAAATACAAGCTAGCGCCGTCTACAAACGTAATGATGGTTTGCACTATGGGTGGTTCAGGCTGAATTAACACTTCACAACGACTATCACACACTTTTTCTATTTTTAATTCGAAAAATTAAACAGAGCAATGCTAAAAACGTCCTTCCACATGAATGGGTTCTACCCTCATAAATCTACTGTAGGTAATATAATGTAAGCTTATGTAAAATATTTTAACAATATAATTGGAATAATTATCTAATCACTATTGTTGTTTATATTACACATTTTGTTCAAATACTTAAATCTTACTTAAATCTTGACTTAATTTAGCATAATTTTGTACAACATATAAAACATCATGATGGGAAGGCTACCCACCAAAATGCAGGTGTTGCCATGCCTTATAGTTAGGTGGGTATGTCTGCAAATTTAATATACAGTACTTTAAAGCAATCAATGTTTTTTGTCTTTGTGACCTTTTTACACGACGACGCAAAGCCAAAAGGTACCTTTGCGTTTAACAAGTAGGTATGTAGGTATGTATGTATGTTCCCACTTCTATTCTGTTGGTGTAGCGTACTCATCATCAGCAGCCATTAAGCGTCCACTGTTGGATAAAGGCCTCCCTATTAGAGAGGGGTTTTTGCAATAATCCCCATGCTTGGCAGGCGGCTTGGGGATATCAGTCATACCCGGGTGTAGCGTACTAACCTCTACTAAATGAGGTATCGATGGATTCTAGTAAGTTTAGAAATGGTCACTGGGTAGGTGGCGTGAGTGACTGGCTCCCATACATGTAAAATAAGGATGAAACATTTGGTATGACTGCACCATGTTCAATGATCCCCCTTTGAAAAGGTATTTCAAAATGTAAATGAGGTTTCGATCCGTTTTATTCAGGTGTAACGTATGCGAAATGTGATGCTCCAAAAATACCACAATCATGTTTTTAAGAGAGAAACTCTCTGACCTTGTTGTCTCTTTTTGACCTTGTTTAGAATATTATTGACCTTTTTTTAAAGATACAACAACTTGTTTGTTTTTTTGACCCTTTTCAGAAGTTTAAAATTAATTCTTAACTTTTTATACTGGCATTCTATCTCTTCGTGTCTATCATTCTTAATACTTAGTTCCAGTATATCTAGAACCCGCTTAATCATTTTGCACTCCTTCCATTACATAACAAAGCGATGGAAAGAGCTATGCTCGACGTTTCTCTGAGGGATAGTTTCCGTAACGAAGTTATTCGCCAGAGAATCAAAGTCACCGACATAACTCAGCGTTTTAGCAAGCTGAAGTGGCAGTAAGGCCGGTCATATCTGTAATCATAACGCAGAACCTATTAGGGCAGACGTTTTAGAGTGGAGATCACGAATTGGCAAACGTTGTGTAGGACGTCCTGAGACTTGATGGAGTGACGATATATATATAATTATGTAAGACAGCTGGCAGTGACTGGAAGCAAAAAACCAAGGATTGGACTGAGTGGCGTGGCTTGGGAAAGAGCTATGTCCAGCAATGGACTAAGATAAGCTACTGATGATGATGAATTATTGACCTAATAAGGAAAATTACGAACTACAGACCCATATCATGAAATTATCACTTTAATATTGCCATAATCCCCACGCTTGGCAGGCGGCTTGGGGATAGCAGAAGGTTCACCATTAAAGTAGGAGGATGCTGCTGCCCATCCTCTGGTGGTTCTACCGACGACATAGTGAGAGTCGCTGGCATCCAGTGGATGCAAAAGGCAGGCTGTCGTTCAGTGTGGAGGTTAAAGGGGGAGGCCTATGTTCAGCAGTGGACGTCTTCTGGCTGATGATGATGATGATCACTTTAATGTCCGCGTAATGTAAGCAACTTACAAAACCATGATATCAAAATAAAACAGGTAGATAATTAAGAAAACGAAAATGTAAATAAATATTCGTTTACTAAAAACTTTGCTCGTTATAGTACTTTGGTAAGCTGTAAAGATTTTCCGACCAGTGTCTTAAGGAATGAAATAATTTGTCTCGTGTTCAGGAAATCCTCGAAGGCCTAGGAAAATAAATTACGGGCGTCGTGGAAAACAAACCGACAATCTGTTTGGCGACCAACCACCCGTGCCGTATACCTTACACAATCTTCGTAATCATCTTGGTTTTACTTAAATCCCAACAATGAAACTTTTTTATGTTTGTTAACTTTGTTATGGGCCCGACCGTGTATAACAAAATGCCGGAGAACTTTACCACGGCACCTATATACGACGCAAACGCTGCCTTATTGAGCAGACGTTTCTTTAAATTGTAATTACATGAAATGTATTGTCATACTTAGTCATTAGGTTGTACGTTGATTTCATTATAATTTTTTGTTTGACGTGTAATTCATTTATTCTCTTTTAGTTGCTTTATTTCTTTGAATATTTTTTTTTTTAATTATGGTTAACATAGTTTGTGTATTCTTAGTACCTTTGCTACCTTACCCAGTAATAAGGTAATTGTGAGTAATTCATACGATTCGTTTCGTGTTTCGTTTGTGAGTTGTTCATTGTTATACCTTTTTAATATTCTTACTAGTATCATCATCATCATTTTGGCCATACGACGTCCACTGCTGGGCATAGCCCTCCCCATCCATCTCCAAAAGGGCCGCATGGAAGCGGCCTGCATCCAGAGTTTCCATGTGGTCTCTTTTATGTCGTCTGTCCATCTTGTTGGTGGACGTCCTACGCTGCGCTTACCGGTCCGTGGTCTCCATTTGAGAACCTTTCGGCCTCATCAGCCATCTGTTCTGCGTGCTTTGTGCCCTGGCCTCTGCCACTTCTCTACATCTCTTCTCTACATCTCTATCTCTACAAAAGTCGCTTTCCGCGTCTGTCTGTCTGTATAGCCGCTAACTCCTCCTAAACCACGCAACGGATTTTGATGCGGTTTTCAACACCAGTTAGATAAATTTTCACAGAAGGTTTATGTATAAAACTAGCGACCTGCCCCGGCTCCGCACGTAAATTACACCCGTGCGAAGCCCGGTAGGCGGGTCCCTACCCGGCTAATAATAGTACTACTATAATATAACTCAAACATGACCTGTAATTAATGTACCCATTAAATTATTATGATTATGTCTCTTATTCTATTTGATTTTCTTGAAGAAACCTAAGTTGTACTTATTAGGAAATGCCGAGGTAAAGTACAAATGCTATTACTATACGTCGGAATGTCGGGCACAAAGTGTTTTCCACTTCTGCCAGCGAGTGCGGTAAAAGATACCTGTAGGAGAGAAAACGACGCATAGAAACGTATGGTAAAGGTAGTTAGTTACCTCAAATGATTAAGAGCAGTATTAGTAAATACATCGTAAAATTTTAGGTATCTGGATTTTATGGCATTTTATGGCAAGTAAACCATTACATTAAATTGTTAATTTTGAAAGTCAGTAATTTAACGACATCTTCTCAAACTTCTCGCTCAGAATTTTACGTAAAACTGATTTTGTAAACTAGAGACAAATTGAGATTTTTCCAAAATTTTATGCCATAATTTTTTACCGATTTCAAAAAAGGAAGGTTCTAAATTTAATTTGTTAAGTTTGGTTTTTAAATTAAAATAACTGGAAAAAAATATTTCATCCATGTAAACAAAATTGCGAATTAGCAAATTTTGAAGTCGGTTTTTTTAATTGATAATTATCAATAATAAAAAAACAGATCTGTTTATTACAGAAATTAAATTTTCTATTGATCTTTCTATTTGATAGAATCAAAACGCCAAAAGGCCAGTTTTCATTTCTTTTTTCGTCAAAACATGTAAGAGAGCTCTTAAGTGTTCCATTGGAACATATGTATTTCAAGTTCACAACATACCCTTTGCGCAATCGAGATTAGGATGAATCAAAGTCTAACGATGTAGGACTGTTTTGAATTTATAATCATTTCATCGTCGTTATACAGAATATTAATACACTTACCTACGTAACACTCCTAACTAGACACTGTGTCTGATTGAGAGATATCAAACTTTTGGGACAAAACTTCAGGACAAAAGTTGTGTCGCTAGGGGAAACTTTAGTTTGTTTATATCATAGAGGAAGTGATAACTTGTTAGATTGAGCAATATTTATTAGAGGTAAGTATACATATAATAAACTATCGGATAAGTGTTTAATTTGTTAAAATAATAAGCTTAGTGAAAAATATAATTTAATGTTTTAGGTTTACAGAAGAAGAGATATGAGCATTTAAAAGTTTGGGATGTTCTGTTCCTTTTCCGCAGTCAGTAAGTGATAGCATGGAGTTTGTATGGCGTGTCAACTGACGTTGTTTGTACGTATGGTGCGGTCTCTTTCCAGCAAAAAAAATGCTTATAAATTTTCCTTAACTTTTTACTCATATTAATTTTGTTTTCTATGATCGGTGCTATTTATGGTTAGCTTTTAATATATGTCAATAAAAAGATAACAGTCCGGGAGCTTGTAGTCTTTCTTCTCTTGTAATGCCGGCTGTACATACTCGGATTTCTTGCTGGAAAATCACAACGAGAACGTCTAACGCACTCTTACTCTGGGTCTATGTCTGCAGGAGTCTCGACGACCATGTAAATCAGCATAAAAGCCTAGATTAGTCGAAGGCTTGGTACCATCTATTTCTAAAAATAGCAATTTCAACTAGACCTTAAAATAGTCTGAGAGACTCAATTTCACTCGCTTGATAACAATCGTCAAAAGAAAATTTTCTAAGAGATCAGACTTAGCTAGAACGATTTTTGCACTCGAAAACCCTTAGATGAATTTCCTAAACATATTTTCTTGTTACCGCAATATCAAAGTTCTAGTACAGAATAAGTACTAGGTATTATGAACATCGTAATCATAGTTTATTTTTAAACCTGTCGTCTGCGGTCTACCCCTCAAGGCTAGTTACAAACTTTTACTCCAGGGAAATACAATAATATCCTAAAATAGCTGCGCTATGTTTATGTTGCAATTCCAGACTTCTACATTTCTGCACTTGTACATATACCTAACTCTTTTTATATGCGTATTAAAAATTACTGCACAATAGAAATGTTTATACTGCTGAACATTATAATGTTGGTAATTTGGATTAAGTAGGTATATTAACAGACATGACAGTACTGGAAGATAGACGACCTAAAAGAGACCGCAGGGAAACGCTGGATGCAAGCCGCTTCCAACCTTTTGGAGATCGATGGGGGAGGCATTATGTCTAGCAGTGGACGTCCTATGGCTGAAATGATGATGATGATGATGATGACGAGTATACTCATCCATGTTACTTAATAGCAGCTAGGTTTTTCCAAAAACCTCTTACAAATAAACAGTTTTGAGCCACTTCCTTTTTTGAAGTCGGTTAAAAACATTGGCTATGGACTTTTTTAACAAACAAACAAATCGCTTTAGAAATTACTTACTACAAATGCGTCTTTGTTTTACATACAATGTAACAATGCCTACGCAGGTAACTGCTATTTTTCCACAATAATGAGTGTATTGACCTATGTTTCGCATCAAATATAATTATCATCCCCTGACGTACAATTTGAGTACTACCTATTGACGTCAATATGGCGAAGGACTAAATCATTAAGTCTACACCTACATTTGCTCTAGTAAATTTAGCGAAATTGTATTTTTTTTATTTTACAGCTCTAGGTACACTACTAAGTATATTTTGCAAAAATATAATTTTCGTATTAAGTTAATTAAGGTCAGTTGAGTAAAATTTGATGTACAACAATAACACAATAAGTACTTAAGTAAGATTTTGTCTTAATTGTGTACCTGGCTGTAAATTTTCCTCTGAAAATAAAATAAATATCCAAAAGACACAATTCAAGTAATTGTTGAACGTTTGTAGAAGCAAAGTTTAACAGTAAACTAGCACTGGGAGTGATCAATCTCACTGCAATCCAACCTACCAATCAAAAGTCACTAGGTAGTCAAATGTATTAAGTCAAGTGTGCAAAATCAACGCCTAAGGGTAAGACATAATTTTATGGTTGATTGAAGCAAATTCCCTAGCTACTCGTGGGTCGGTTAGGTATCTAACCAAACGAGAAGAGGGCGAATGGGGTGTTTAGCATAAAGACAATACACAAATAATGAGAACGTTCGGTAGACAGCTTACAAAAGAGTCTATTAATATGGTATATTGAAGAGAAATTTAATTGAATACTTTTGTTTGACATTCCACAATGAGCTTTAGATTTCTTTGGAAATCGGCGCTGCGGGGTTTGTTACGGGGTATTTAATAAAGAAGCTTGTCTTCTTCCCAGCTTCGACTAAAATTAAATGAATGGACGGGCCCAGAAGAAGCGCATTTTTGAAGATTATATAATGAGCGCCGGCGCTCACTTCGTTTCAGTCGGTCTCTAGCCGTAGAAAGTGCAACACGAGACTATTGTTACATGATATCGAAACATCCGACAAAATTATGCCTTCGTTTGCTTTCCCGAAATGTACAACAAAAAACCGGTATCTTATACTTTTTGTAACAAATGCTGTACATGGTTATAATTAGGTGTTGAAGTATATGTCCGACGGTTTTGACTCGTTTTTAATGAGTAAGTTCAATGGTTATGGCCCGTCCATTCATTTTATTTTGGTCGAAGCTTCCCAGACAAAAACGTGTGTTAATCTGTTGGCGCATGCAGGATTATGTTTGTGGGAACAAACATAATATTTTAACTTCTCATGCTCGTAAAGTTATTGTTTATGCCCGTTGTAAGAGGACTAAAACTACTTTTTATGCATAAAGTATGCTTTTCTGCACTAACGCATTAAAATAATACTTATGCTTTTTGTAATATATTTTATGAAGGAAGCTATATCTATATGCACTACGGTCCGTAACAATACCCATATAATTATCAGGGTATTATTAAAGACACGGACTTAAAATTTGTCGAAAAAAATTAAACATTATTCAAATTTCATTCCTTATTTTAATTAAAGAGGTATTACTTACAATATCAGAGTTTTATTTCCTAGTAATAAAAGTGAGAACCCGAGTGCACAACTACAGTGCATAAAATCCAATTATCCTCGGCAATAAGCGTCTCGGCTAATATGGCTTTTTTATGCACTCGTTGTATAATCTACTGTTACATTACATACCTAAATACACACAAACTTTTGCATTTATAAAAGCATGAATTAGATAACATAGCTGTTTAAAACAAAATTAAAACTTGTCAGCCAGTGTTATTGCTCTTTTTGTTGCTAACGACAAAGATACCTAAAACTGTGGAGGTATCCACAGATAGGTAGAGTCAGCACTCTTAGTAGGTACATTTTTTTTTAATTTATTTATTTCGTATATCGACACATAATTAATCTAAATAAGTATTGAAAAACTAAGCTGTTTGTATCGATACTAAGATTCACTATACGCACTGACATAATAGCGCAAACTTAAATAAATTTAAATATAAAAAAATACAAAATACACCTAAGGTTTACAAATAAGTACTTAGGTACCTGTATTACTATTTCACAAGCAAGCACTCAAAATTTACTAAATAAGTAATATGTAGCTTAAACCGTACTTAAATTTGGCCACCCCAAAAGCACTCTCCGTGGCCTCGTTCACGTCGCCTAGTGTGTAGGTTGCAGGACACGCTGCACAGTCCATCAAGTGTGTCAATTGTCTGAGGGTTCACACCACATAGACATTCGGTATCAGAACCCTTTATATAACCCCATGCCCCAACTTTGCCAAGTTATCCTGACTTCGACCCACTTGGGACCGAAATCTGATCAGGTTTTTCCAAGTAGGCCACGCATGGTTCTTTATGACCTGGGGAGCTCTTCGAAAGGGACAATTTAATTGGGAGGTATGCAGTGCTGTGCATAGTTTTTGCCCCACGGCAAGTCGAGCGTCTTTAGGATAGCCTTCCAAAGGTATTTAGTGGTTTTTAAAGTTTCGGCTGCTTTTGAGACGGCTGTTAGGCCTCTGCGTTGAATAAAGAGTGATGGTACTAATAACTAATCTGGGAGCTGGCATAATAGCACAGCGAATAAAGCCCCAAACAAAAATTAGATTAAAAAAAATCTTTTGCAAGCAAAATTTTACATTGTTATCACGACATAGGGCTTAAATTAATTTGTCGGTATTTCTAACATGTATCTGAATGTAATAGGTATAGATAAACATTTTTCATTCGTGAATCCATGTGTTTGTAAATCAATGGCTAAAAGAGCTAAAAGTTTTACAAGTTCGAGTTACAAATCGATTATAAAAAATGTGGATTGTTCTTTAAAAGTTTGCGAGCAATAAAATAAAACTATGTAGCTTTTAGTACCAAACAGTTCGGTGCCATGTCGCTGCCCTTTGGTGTGAAGAGAGATTGTGCGGCACCTGCAGTTAATAGAGTGGAGGTCTGTGGAGCTCACAGCTCTACATTCCGTTCCACTGGCTTTTGACAATAAAACGCTACGTTAAACCGGATGCATCACTGCATTGGTAAAATATATTTGTGTTCGGAACGATTGTTTTACCAAAATCGTTAGGTACTAGGTACTTGCATCTATTCTGTAACGAAGTAAAGTAAACAGCCAGCATTAGTGTCTAGTTTTGAACGAAAGTCTCTAAGATGATGTTACGGTGGAACAAACAATCAATACTTACAATTTAAAGTAACATCTAACTTTCTGTCTCAGTTGGGAATTTAGGTTATTTTCAGGGTTAAAAACGAAAAACCAAAATCAATACTAAACAAGGTTCTATTTAAAAAAAAAAACATTTATTAAAGCTTCTATTTCAATAATGGTTTAAATTTTTATTTTGCGGCCATTTTAAAATATTACAATGTTATTAGATATAATTACTTAGGTATTTCAAAATAAATATTGTATTGTCACCAGAACTAAAAAGTGTATGCAAAATTTCAGCAAAATCGGTTAGTAGGAACTGGTTCTAATTCAGCTTGCAATATTTGACCTAAACTAACAAACGTTGCAAGTTAAACAAGTTAAACGTAGGGAAATCAGATAATGTAATAGAAAGTCTCAAAAAAACCACTAGGTAGATAGAACGCTAGGTAGGTATATGAAAATGACCGAACATCAGGGTCCTCAATTAAGTAAGGACAAAAACCTGACCTAGTCTAAACTTTTAAACACTTTTAGTTCTTATTAGCGACTTCAGTCGGTGTCAGTGGTGTCCATAAAAAGTGCACTCTGGGGATGATGAGCAATTTGTTCCATTTGCTGGCTTTAGAAACTTGACATTCGCTGCAGCTGCAACGTGCACTTTAAGACAAAGTAATCTGTTTTCTAAGTACCAATGCCTACTTGCCTACAGTCTGTTTTTGTTTAGTTTCATAACCTCAGATCAGACAAACAAAGGAGATATGGTAAGGTGGCGTGGCGGGAGCGAACGATCTAGGGCTTAATTTTTGAATTGCTCGTATGTTATTTAGCACGAAAATATGAAGCAAAATGAAAGTTTTTATATTGATAGAAGCAAATTACTAATATAATATTTGAATAGTTTAAACCACTCGTTGCGTCAGCGATATGAAAAAAATGCGTTTTTTGTTTGGGATTTCGTTCTAAAGTCAGTCATTTTCCATGATATTTTCGTGCGAAATATCATACGGGCGATTCAAAAATCGATCCCTAAGCTCGATGCCTATAGTCTGATCCACCTTGCTGACAACCTTGCCGCCCTTTTTGCATTAATTGGTGAAAAATTTGTAAGTGTGCCGTATTTACAGGTTTAGCGGTATAGTAGAAAAAGTAGGTGAAACACGAAGACATTTGAACACAAACTATAATGCACTAAAGCATTTCTTCTTTATTTGTCTGATCAGTGTCTAACAATGTAAACAAAAATATGGCGGCATAAATTAATATTGGGAAAAATGATTTTGTGTTTGTGGTATTTTTTACAAAATAATGTCCGAATAATGTCCAATGTGAAAAAATGGGTTTTCAACCAAAAATACGGCGTCGGGTTACACTTTTTAACCTATATCTTGTAAACTAAGTAAGTGCCAGTATCCTGCATCTCTGGAGTGGTGGGCTGAGCTTTACTCGTAGTAAAAACCAGGGGCCTTACGCCTAGCTGCTATAAGCAATCCAGTTTAGGTGAAGAAAAAAGTAGCGCGACTGCAAACCGAAACAGAGCAAGGGCTTTTCGTACTGTGCTGTTTTAACGTTAATTTAAGACCGCGTAAGGAGTTGGGCGTAAAGCCCCAGGCGTATACCTACCTATATAAAAGCTGGTCGAAATTAAGAGGGGGCCTCCGAAATTTTATGCTAATTTGCCATGATATTCTAACTAAACCAAATATCCTATCAACGTAATAATTGATATATGTGATTTTTCAATTCATTTTCTTTCCGGCACTAAGACAGAAACATAATAGCGAGATATTTACTCGATACTTTATTGTTTTCAAAAAGGTGCCTTTTTGCTGATTTTTTTGATTTTTTCTTGGATAGAACTTCAGTCACATATCTAAAATAAATACTCATCGAAGGAAAATATAGTTTGTTTTCCAGTGCTAAGACAAAATTTACCTAGATTAATTAGTACTCTCATAATAAATTATATTCGATTTGAGACTTACGTCCTTTAGTTCTAAGCAACTATTCGGTCAAACGGCAAGTCCGATATTCAACCTTATTCTGTTGCGCTTTGCATCTAAATGGCGAAACATGCTCCGTTCAACCTCAGTACCGCACTATGCTCCAACGGGGAAGGACGCACGCGCTTGCTATTCGCCTAGATTTATCTTCCGAGTGCGATTATATCAACACCTACTGTATTTTCAAACAATGGATAACATAAAAAATCTATGGCTTGAACGCGACCATTTGATGCGGCAACCAAGTGTTGCCAATGACCTAGAGCACAGACTAGGTAAAGCTACTATGAAAAAATTACAGGTATTAATAATTATGGATACGACTAGGCCATCTATCATTAGGGCATCTATTATTATGTACGCTCGGTAATATAGTTACAAGAGTCTAAGTGTTTCGTGTGGAGAGAGAAAGAGAGAGAGTGACAGTCAGAAAGACTACTAAAAATCAAAATTATTAAGTAAAATATAATTTTCGTTGAATAAAAAATAATAATAATATTTTTTTTTTTTTTTTTTAAATTAATAATTTCATAAATTAAATGAAATTTAATTAAATAATTCATATATACTTAAATAGATTATAGTTATTAACAACCAGGTATAGAACAAACACAAACGTTCATCACATAACTGTTTGTCCTAGGTGGGAATCGAACCCACGCCTCCAAGCTCAGAAGGTAGGTTCACTACCAACTGGACCAACGGGCTTTCGCGTGTTTCGTTTATTTTAGTATAGTATAGTATAGTATAGCATAGCATAGCATAGCATAGCATAGCATAGCATAGCATAGCATAGCATAGCATAGCATAGCATAGCATAGCATAGCATAGCATAGCATAGCATAGCTTAGTATAGCAAAGTATAGTATAGTATAGTATAGCAAAGTATAGTAAAGGATAGTATTGTATTGTATAGTATAGTATAGTATAGTATAGTATAGTATAGTATTGTATTGTATAGTATAGTATAGTATAGTATAGTATAGTATAGTATAGTATAGTATAGTATAGTATAGTATAGTATAGTATAGTATAGTATAGTATAGTATAGTATAGTATAGTATAGTATAGTATAGTATAGTATAGTATAGTATAGTATAGTATAGTATAGTATAGTATAGTATAGTATAGTATAGTATAGTATAGTATAGTATAGTATAGTATAGTATAGTATAGTATAGTATAGTATAGTATAGTATAGTATAGTATAGTATAGTATAGTATAGTATAGTATAGTATAGTATAGTATAGTATAGTATAGTATAGTATAGTATAGTATAGTATAGTATAGTATAGTATAGTATAGTATAGTATAGTATAGTATAGTATAGTATAGTATAGTATAGTATAGTATAGTATAGTATAGTATAGTATAGTATAGTATAGTATAGTATAGTATAGTATAGTATAGTATAGTATAGTATAGTATAGTATAGTATAGTATAGTATAGTATAGTATAGTATAGTATAGTATAGTATAGTATAGTATAGTATAGTATAGTATAGTATAGTATAGTATAGTATAGTATAGTATAGTATAGTATAGTATAGTATAGTATAGTATAGTATAGTATAGTATAGTATAGTATAGTATAGTATAGTATAGTATAGTATAGTATAGTATAGTATAGTATAGTATAGTATAGTATAGTATAGTATAGTATAGTATAGTATAGTATAGTATAGTATAGTATAGTATAGTATAGTATAGTATAGTATAGTATAGTATAGTATAGTATAGTATAGTATAGTATAGTATAGTATAGTATAGTATAGTATAGTATAGTATAGTATAGTATAGTATAGTATAGTATAGTATAGTATAGTATAGTATAGTATAGTATAGTATAGTATAGTATAGTATAGTATAGTATAGTATAGTATAGTATAGTATAGTATAGTATAGTATAGTATAGTATAGTATAGTATAGTATAGTATAGTATAGTATAGTATAGTATAGTATAGTATAGTATAGTATAGTATAGTATAGTATAGTATAGTATAGTATAGTATAGTATAGTATAGTATAGTATAGTATAGTATAGTATAGTATAGTATAGTATAGTATAGTATAGTATAGTATAGCAAAGTATAGTATAGCAAAGTATAGTATAGTATAGTATAGCAAAGTATAGTATAGTATAGTATAGTATAGCATAGCATAGCATAGCATAGCATAGCATAGCATAGCATAGCATAGCATAGCATAGCATAGCATAGCATAGCATAGCATAGCATAGCATAGCATAGCATAGTATAGTATAGCATAGCATAGCATAGCATAGTATAGTATAGCAAAGTATAGTATAGCAAAGTATAGTATAGTATAGTATAGCAAAGTATAGTATAGTATAGCATAGCATAGCATAGCATAGCATAGCATAGCATAGCATAGCATAGCATAGCATAGCATAGCATAGCATAGCATAGCATAGCATAGCATAGCATAGCATAGATATATTATATAGATACATAGCATTTTTACAAAAATGACCTCATACGTACTGTTTCTGAGATAATCGATGGTTTTTGAAAAAAATTACGAAAATTTTCCGGATTTTTGCGCTTTAATATTTTGAAAGGCATTCTTTGCACAAAAATAGCCGAATTTGGGCTTATCAGACGCGCCTTTTTTTTTCTACACACGTGTGTTTACTGTGTTTCTATTTTATTATTATTTATGCCTACCAACTAAATAAACACATTTTTTTTTTTAAATATTATTTATTTCCTGAAATTGTGAGAGTAGAAAACCAAAAAAATAAATATAGTCTATTTATTACACCACTGAATTTTTTGTGTTGAATTTTTTTGTTATTTTTAACATGAAATTCCGGTTACGTAATTTCAAACCCAATTTGGGGTTTTTAGGGTTAGGTCCTAAAGCCGAGTTTTTGAGTTTAACGTCTTCGTCTGCCAGAAAAAATGATGCCTATGACGTCAGATTTTTGATTGGACCTTTGTGTCCAAAGTTATGGACCTTCAAAAAATCGGGTATTTAGGGTCCGCCTCGCTACTTAGTAACTCAAGTTACTATGTACCTACGAGTCTTAAAATACTAAATGACCTATCGTTGGATAGCCAGTGAAGCTAACTATTCTTGCCTGGATTGACCTGGGACAAAATGTTTGAGGAGCCGGGTATTTCAGGTCGTCAAAATCTTAAGACCTAACTTAGACTATAATATAAACTAAAAACTAGAACTAGTTATATTTCCTAAACCACAG
This sequence comes from Agriopis marginaria, assembly GCA_932305915.1. Lineage (NCBI taxonomy): Eukaryota > Metazoa > Arthropoda > Insecta > Lepidoptera > Geometridae > Agriopis > Agriopis marginaria. The sequence goes on from OW029926.1 coordinate 9,014,329, forward strand.
CCTTAAAAAATCTGAAAAAAAATTACTAAAATTTAAAATGAGCTTTACTACCTCGAGCCAAAATTTGGGCGTGGTAGGGGGTGGTTTTCACCCTTCTTTATTTCTATTTAAATGTATTTCTCACTGATTTCAAAAGTAAAAATCTAAATATTTTTTTGTAATTTTTTTTGGGTTAAAGGTCTGGTTTAGGAGATATGACCCGGGATCGGGTACCCCGTGCCACGAGGTTTTTGGGTTTTTTGGTCTTATCCCGGCAAGTTCAACCTAGCAAAGCATAGCATAGCATAGTTCAGTTTAGTTTTATTTAGGTTATTTCAATTTAATTTATATACTTTATTATTTTTATATTGTAGAAAACCTAAAAATAAATTACAAATACAATTTTGAAAAGTGAAATAAACAATTTACGGTTCTGCGCGCCGCGACCGAACTCAGCTAATCGCCAAAACACCAAGTACACCAACACTATGCTTATCCTGTGTGTTATTGCTCCTTGCCGCTTTACAAGGTCGAGTGCGCGAGTTGTGTACATTTTAGCTGCGCGCGACTGCCGCGATGCCGTGGTTGTGTTTCACACTAATGCGGGTGATGCGAGACGCGCGGGTGAAATCAGAAATTTTTCTGGCCTTATACCCAGCCTTAATTACCTACACTTTTATTATTCTAGTAACTAGATACATCTAAGTGACTAGGCATCTAGAGAGCAGAGAGGCAGAGCGTTAATTTGATTGCCAGCATAATTGCTGTCTGCTTTATAGGTAGGAATTTTATACCGCGCTAGTGTTTTTAGGCAAATAAGTTCAAAACACCCCAAAAGTGCTACATCGTTTTTTTTTTATTATACTTCTATACCTTAATGCGGAGATAGGTTACCTAATAGGTCTATGTGCTATAATTTAATTCAAATGTACAGGCTACATCGTAATCTTTTTTAGTATTTATTATAAGTCTGTGGTCCTATTACTTCATTATGCACTAACATCAAAGTTTTCTCTGAAAAACTCACTTCAGCTGAAAGCTAATTTTTGTTACCTTTTATTTAGCGCCATCTGTGAAAATAGTGGCGAAACTTCATACAGACGACTTGCCGAAAGAAAACGTACTTTCAAGGTGAAGCCTGTTTTATGCGATTGGAACTTTCTAGTTACTGACATTCAGTTACCAAGCAAAGCATTAGGTGGCGCTAGTAACCATAAGATTATTTTTATTGACAGAAACTTGTGCTATTATGACGTCTTCTGTGCTTGTGACAATATACCCTTTAGTTAGGGGTGAGTTAGGGTATATATAACGTCCTTATACCCTAAAGGGTATAAAACGTCCTTGGCTTACCGTCTAGCCCAAGGACTTAGTAAATTTCTTACTTTTATTGTTAGTCTGTAAGTTTCCCTAAACAGACATGCAAAAAAAATATGTAAATAAATAATATACAGTTTTTTTTATGAACGGAAAACTTCTTAATTCGCCTTGGGCGATTTTTGGTAGAGGCAAAACTTACCTATGGATTCACGTCACCGACATGCTAATGTGACGTAATTTTATTTTTTTGGCAGTCCCTGTGGCTGCCTAGTTTTTTTTTTTGCACGAAATGTAATTTTTCTTTCTTTATTAAGATAATAAAATGGATGAGACCAAAAATGGCAAGATTAAAACCTTTCCGCACTTATAGAGTTCTTTATAAAAAATCTAACCATTCTAAGTGAATAACATGTACCTATAACTACTTAAGTATAGTAACTAAGGTAATTTCCAAAATAGCTCACTTACTTGATTGAAGTTTTTTTCGGAAATCTGCAAAAATACGTAGCTTATTTCTCCAGAAATACAAACACGATATACAGCATAAAAGATTTATTTGTGTAATTTTCCGGAAAAATAAGACATAACTCAAAGTTATCCGTTATCAGTGAAAGCGGTACTAACTCGAGACATCATTCTCATAAGCGATAAATAGCTTGTTCTGAGGAACTAGAGTAATAGGTACAACAGTTCTTGTTACAAAACTACTAACTAACATGTATTATTTAGGTAATATCCTTAGATCAGACTAACAATGGAGATATAGAGATAAATAAGGGAAACAGGTGGCGTACCATGGTGCGAACGCATCTGACCTAAATCATGCTTGATGCCTTTAGTCCAATGACAATATAAATTATCTTTGTTTTAGTCGAACTCATCTTGCAGACGACCTTTGTTGCTATTTTTTTTGTTCATTGGTGTCGCTGCAAGTTTTGTGCGTGAAATATAAGCAGGTGTGCCGTATTTACAGTTTTTAGCGGTTTACTGAAAAAAAATTGGTTGAAACATGGAGACATTTGAACGCGAACGATAGTTGTACTAATGCATATCTCCCTTGTTTGTTTGATCTGAGCTAATATCCATATTGTCAGTGACATGAAGAATGTTTCATCTCGTATATACTTTCCGCATTGATGGCTAAGTAGGAGAGAATAATAAATATTAACTAATACTTCTTTTACTAATATCTATAAATGGGTATGTAGTAGTACTTCGATCTCTCCATACAAACGTTATCAATTCTGTAGCAACATGTAACTTATTGAAATTAAACACATGCACGTATTTTACATTACTTTGATTCCTGACGTTTCGAACACTTTGCAGTGTCTACTTCGACTTCCATTACTTACTTTTCGAATTCGATAATAAGTTAGTAAACATGCAGAAAGTATAGAACATTATGGCATCTATAAATAACTATCGACTGACTTGACGCATTTTTCGCTCCAGAAAACTCGAATAGCCGAATGCTGGTGAAAATCCTTCACCGTACCGCCCACTTTCGCATAAACAAGAAAACACCATAAAAACCAACGAAAGACAACGTTTAAGTTTCCTGTCGAATATTACTTTACATTGGTATTTGGCCACTGGAGCTTTGATAATCACGCAACTCAATGTTTTAGATATATGTTGGGTTATGCTTTAAGGGGCCTGTATACCCTCTGCAGCTCTCTCGCTCGCACATTTTCACATTATTGAAGATATAAAATCAATGAATGTGAATTTCCAAAAAGTAACAAAATCATGTCTTGGTATCTATCGTAACATAACAAACATAGAAATTATTGTTTCGATATCTTTTAATATTTTTTTTTTTTTTTTTTAACTTTTTTTTCTGGGCAAGTGCCTTTATTAACTAAACAAAATACAAGCTAAAACTATAACTACAAATACAGTTAGACTGCCCATAGACCGTTGAAGGTCTAAAGACAATCTAAATGCTCAAGCCCACTACCAGTTGGCAGCGTACCCAGCATGCTGGCGGCATTACCACGTTGAATGGCAATGCTTATGCGTTGAGCCAGAAACACGCCAGCATTTTGGTCACGCGTCGCATTAACCAGGCGCTCTGAAAGATTTTTGAAAATGAGGTGAGCTCCCGGTCCCCAAGGGCCCAATGTCTCGACCCCAAACGCCTCAAATATATAACCACTGCCGAGGTTAGCATATTTGCGTCGCTTGTGCTGCTCTGCCGAATTGGCAGCCGTGCCAGCCCTACCCTGTGTCTCAGGAAGATGTGACGGCGCCAAAGTATCGACACAAGTTGCGTCCCATACAAGGGGCCGCCCCAACCTCCAGGGCACAAGTGTCATACCGTCAGGCCTCCTTCCATCGTCGCGCGCAAGACCACTCGGTTCGAGCACAGCTGCGACATTGGCGGTGGAAAGAGCCCTGCGTATGATGTCGTTCAGGCTAGCGTGTCGGCCAATACGACCAGCGCTTCTCGAGCAAGAGAGACCATGGTGACCGAGCTGGTCAACAGCAGTACCACACTGACAGCGATGGGCCTCACAGCACCTTGCACCCAAGCGTAAGCTGACAGCTAGACGAAATGCGGTTGGATCTAAAAGGCTACCCGTGTTAAAAGAGGGCATAGCTTGCAACCAAAGTCCCGATTCCCAAACAGAGACAGCAAGAATACGAGCGCGATCTGCAACACTAGGACACGTATCTAGTAGCGATTTCCGTGCTAGTTCGCAGATCGGCCGATCCCACAGTCTCTGGGAAGACAACTTCTTTTAATTGTACGGAATAACATGACACGAGAAATAAAAATCACTTGTTACCATTTTACTGTGTCAAATTAAAATATATCAAATTGACAATTTCTTTGTTTGTAATAGACACCAAGTCATGATTTTGTTACTTTTTGGAAATTCACACTCATTGATTTTATATCTTCAATAATGTGAAAATGTGCGAGCGAGAGAGCTGCAGAGGGTATACAGGCCCCTTAAAAAGAATAAACTGGCCAAGTACGAGACGCGCTCACGCACTAAGGGTTCTGTACCACCATCAAATACAAAGAGTTGTGCAAAAAGACAACATCACAGCCATCCAAGAACCGACCGCGCCCTACGTAGCCTTGGTAATGAACAGACATTTTTCACTGAATCACACTTGGCCATTATTTATGTTATATTTTAGAGTGAGTACTATTATCATTCCAAGTTTAACGCTTGTACGTATTACCGTTTTAACATTAGAGCAAATTAAAAAATACGTTTAAAATAATACTTTTGTTGTATGGCGACCACCTTTTTTAGTATTTACTTGACTTTACTGTACCTACCTATATAAGCGAAATATTTTGTGGTTATCCATTATACAGGGTTACACGAAAATTGTGTACTAATGCTGAAAGGGCTCCGTTCTGTTATACTCATTATTATGAACATGTCTAGGAAAAACCAATTCACTCGTGATTTGAAGACAGCCTGATTGTAACTATTAGAGGGCACCCATTCAGGCAGCGCATTCCACAGTCACACGGCTCGTAGAATAAAAGTTTAAAAGCTCTAAGTTCTAGTTATTGGAATAACAAATAGAAAAAATCCTGCAGAATAATCACGTGCGGATTTTGTTTGTTTGCTTGTGTAGCCCTATCGAGCTAACCCTTTGAATGCTTGAATGACGAAGTTTTTAGGCTAAAAGCTCTGGTATAATAATATCCTAACCATTTTTATTTAGCTAAAACTAAAAATTAGGACCAATGATTTTGTCATCCTACTTTGTACGATCCAAATGTCTCAATTGTGATCCCCAGAAGACTTACAATTATTTATAAGGGTGCGTAATTTAAAATTTGCTCATTAACTATTGACCCGAAACTACGAACGAAGAAACTAACTCGTTGTAAACCACACAAACAAAAGCTAACAAGGAAACAAAAAGCCATAAAGAACCGGCGAAAACTACCGTTTAGGCTTCCTGTCGTGTATCAATACACCGACACTCGGTCACTCGAATTGGGATAATGCGACTTATACGACACAAAGATAAAGATACGACACCAAGATAAAGATACGGATATGGGGAGGTGATTTATTGTTTCGCCGGTTATTTATCAAATAACAAGTGGGGGGTACTCTGAAATTCGAACTTCACAAAAAACTCTCTAAAACTCTCTTTTGAATTTCGCTCGAAGAACCGATAGCCGATGGGGAAGAAAGGTTCTGGAGTGGAGACCACGAACCGGAAGACGCAGCGTAGGGAGGCCTCCCACTAGATGGACCGACGACATTGTGAGAGTCGCGGGCATCCAGTGGATGCAAAAGGCAGGCTGTTGTTCAGTGTGGAGGTTAAAGGGGGAGGCCAATGTTCAGCAGTGGACGTCTTCTGGCTGATGATGATGATGATGTACTCTGAAATTACGAATGCTTAGACTCCTACCAAATTGCCCCAGAAGGAGGGTTTTATGAATGTTTGTATGTTCTGTTCCTATGTAGCCTAAAGACGGTTTAACAGTTGGGAGCGAGAAGTGATTAGATTCATCTTTATAATTATGTCCGGTTTATAATAGGCCGTATTGCAGCCGGGTTTAGAACTTTTTTCCGTTAAAAGCCGGTTTGCTCTATTAATTTTAGCATTCGATCGGTTAAGTTAATAGTATTTACATTACCTATAATTATAATACTCACGTACAATTTACTAGTAAATACCGAAAACTTAACATATAATCTAAAACTTAAAATAACTAAATAAAAGCTAAAATTAAACTAAAAGATGATTTAAAACCTAAAACTATTACTACCAAACATTAATATTAAAATAAAAATAAAAAATGTATTTTAAATTTTGTAGTTCTGTCACATTTTGGAGTGGAGAGAAATAGCGAGTTTACATTTGCTCAAAATATTGTCTGACGATTTTTCAGTTACGTTTTAATTTTCCACAATTATTTACAAGAATTACATTGGGTAGGGTAGTGAGTAATTTAGAGAGTAGGGTATTTTTTAAAGGAAAACAGTTGGTAGTATGTAATAATATTACAGACTATCTTTTTTGTAGATTTTTATGAATTAGGTAGTATAAGGTTTTAAGTATAAGTATAACAACCTAAAAATACCAAAGAGACAAATCTTCAAGTTCAAGGTAGAGCCAACGTTGTTTTAGACGCCCACCCTCTTTTTAATACATTTTCGTGGTGTTTTTGTGTCGTCAGCGAGATAACGAGCCTTCGGAGATGCCGGTTTTCAGCATAATCTGTTGTCGCCACTTTAACACACGCGCCGGGTGTTTTTTGTCGTTACTTAGGTGTGTCGTTATTGAACAAAAATCTTGGATAACGATCTCCCCGAGTTTTTTATCTGTGTAGTAGAGGCAGAAGTAATAATGACAGAGTTTGGCGCCAACGTGAAAAAAACATGTCGATTCGTTATATTATTTTCCTAAACTTGTGTATTTTCCAGTGTTAATCTGTAACAATGGTTCACATCCTCGAGTCTAGTCAGTGATATAGAGAGGCAAAACATGTCTTTTCATGTTGTTTCCAAAACTCCATAGAGCCTATCTCGCCTCTCGTAAAGCCTCCATCACTTTAGAGCCCATAGTCACCTTTGTGCATAGTAGAGGCCAGGATCTGTCAGTTGTTGCGTTGACTAGACTTAAAGATAAATCTATTAAAAATTGTGTTCTGGTCCCCAAGGTCACCAATTTTCAATAAATTAACTTGCCTTGATCGCGGATTCGCTTCGCTCGCTGTTAGCGTTAGGCTACTGATATTTTGTTTCCTATGCATGTAGTTTCTGGTGTGTAATCCATAGAGTTTATATCGAGTATCTAGGTAACTAGGATATTCAAAATCTTTTTTTTAGTAATTAGAGACTTCTATTTTAGTCTATTTTCCATCATAAACTTTGGTTCCTCTGGAAGTGGAAGATCAAGAGTGGCTTCCATCTGGCATCGCTTGCGTCGTTCCGGCAACAGAATCCTAGCGGCTGTATTTGATGATGTAAGGAGTCCAAAGATAGCCCGTTGGTCCGGTTGGCAGGGAACCTGCCTTCTGTGCTTGGGGGCGTGGGTGCGATTCCCACCTAGGATAACATTTATGTAATGAACATTTGTGTTTGTTCTATATCTGGTTGTTAATATCTATTTAAGTATGTATTTAAACCTATATATGCATGTATATCAGTCTCTGGCAGCCATATCACAAGCTTTGCTTAGTTTGGGGTCAGGTGACCGTGTGTGAAAAAAAGTCCCGAATAATTATTTATTTATTATTATTTAATGTTTAAGCATTGGATCTCTGTTCACATGAATAGAAACAAAAAGTGACCTGGCACTATTGTGCACCGTACTTCTTTTTGTATAACTTGTCAGAGTTTGACTATCACCCCTAGACAGTGTACATTTATTTATTTTAGATTAAGACATTAATTAGTACGAGTACTATGGGTCAAGTTGCCTGAATTAAACTTTTATTTTTATTTTTATAATCAAATACCTGTAAGTAAACAAGTAAGTTATATTTTTTTACCTAATTTTTATGATGTAGGAATTCTTGATTGAGTTTAAGTACACATTACAGGCGTGTCTTTATACCATTGTTTGACAATCAAGACGAAGCCTGACATCAATTGTCTATTGTACTACAGGCTACACTGCAAACAAGAAAGCACACTTAAGGCCGCGCTCAACATTTTAAAATATAACCTTTTCCTAAGTAGGAATAAAAACAATTGGGCATCCTTTTCAGAATAACATTGCAAACTTTCAAAGTAATTTATACCATTCCCCCCTCTAAAAAGCTTATTTTATTGCTTAAAGCTTTTTATTCGCTTAAAACAGTAAACTCACGATGTTTTCCTTCACCGAAAAGCCAGTGGTATGAAAATCCGTACATAAGCTCCAAAGAGCTCATTGATACGGGCCCGCGATCGCATGCTTTCAAGTCTAGCGGTCTCCCAAATGGGCTACCATGGCTCGTATATACTATTATACTATTTTATTTTGATGTTTTATTTCGGGAGAGGTAAAACATCAACACAAAAATTGCTTTATACCATTTGCAATGTAATTCTAAACAAAATGCATAATCGTTTTTTTTTTTTCTCACTCAGTGATTTTAATCTTCAATAATTGAAAACGTACTAAAGAGAGCTTGCTGCCTTAAGCAACTTAATCAGGCTGCAACCTCAACCTCCAACTCTGTATTTAAATAGTTATCAAAGAGAAGATTGGACTGCATTGCGTGCTGGGACCGACATTTTGACGCTAAAAACCGCTCGGGAAAAGTTCGTATCTACCATTTCCACGCAAAGGTGTCAGGATATAAAGCTTTGAACATAATGGTAGCGAGTCGAAAACAAAACGAAACAGAAATGCAACTGTTTCCGTCCAGCGCGTCCAAGCGTCCCACACGTGAGCGCGTAAAACTGATATTTTAGTACTTTGCAGGTGCATTTGGAGAGTGCAGCTAATGGGTAAAGAACACGACATTATTTTGGTTTAATGAACTGAAATGTAGTGTCACAGAGTTTTATATACCTAGGTACGTTGAAGTGATAAAGAAATTGTATGTCCGACCTACACACAATTTATTTATCCTTCACTAATCTAGAAGACAAACAGTGTTTTTCTACACTGATAAAAATATACAGTTTAATGGTTTGTTAAAGAAAGAAATGTAGTTCTTTTTATCTATGCTAATATTATAAAGAGGAAAGATTTGATTGTTTGTTTGTTTGTTTGCATTGAATAGGCTCTGACACTACTGAACCGATTCGAAAAATTCTTTCACTGACAGGAAGCTACACTATCCCCGGGTCCGTATCCGGACAGGCTATAATCTATACCCGTGCAAAGCTGGGGCGGACCGCTAGTTATTAATAATTAGTTAGGAAAGGACGGCATGGCCGTAGCTATATAGCTTTCACATAGGGTGGTCCATGGATACAAAAATGTGCATAGTTTTTTCCCGACCATCACGCAGAAAAAGGCAGAGTTGTAAGCGCTTCTCTCGCATAGTTATAATAACAATAACCGAGCGGTGCATCGCATCCACATATATATTTTGTGGCACAGATTATTCCGTGCCTTCACTAATCATCAAAACTACAAGAACAAAAAAAGCCTAGCGCCCATGACCCTGGAAACAACTAGTTCAGAAGAACGCAATTGAACTGCTAGTCTACCTGTCCTGTCCGTGATGTGCTAAAACATCCAAATAAACTGGCCAGCGTTTTTCTGGAATAGTAGAGCAGAAATGTCTATACCAAAAACAACAAAGTTTCTACCGAGTACTTTCCTACTTGCTTCTTTATCCAAGATTCATTTACCTTTCGTATGGAGGCAAATGGATGGATCATGTAACCCTAAGCGGAGTGCTCCATAAATGTAAGTATAGCAACAAACAAAATATATTTTCTAAAAGACATAATGTTAGTTACTGATGTAAAGTTAAATCATAATCGCTCACCAGTATTTTATCTTTTTAGGGTTCCGTACACAAAGGATATATACGGGATCCTATTGCTAAGCCTACGCTGTCTGTCTATCCATCCGTCCTACCTTTTAACGGCTGTATCTTTCAAACTGTATTAGTCAGTTGTAATTTTAACAATCCATCCAACTCGGATGGGCAGCGTTCGGGAAATTGCGTGACATCTTCTCGTCCAAGATACCACAGTGCCTCAAGACGAGGGTTTTTGACCAGTGTGTGTTGCCAGTGATGACATATGGTACTGAGACGTGGTCCTTAACTGTTGGCCTTTTGGAAAAACTCAGAGTCACTCAGCGGGCAATGGAGAGAGCTATGCCCGGAGTTTCTTTGCGCGATAAAATCCGAAACGTGGATATTCGCCAAAGAACCAGAGTCACCGACATAGCTGTTAAAATTTGCAAGTTGAAGTTGGAATGGGCAGGCCACATCGCTCGAAGAACCGATAACCGATGGGGAAGAAAGGTTTTTGAGTGGAGACCACGAACCGGAAGACGCAGCGTAGGTAGGCCTCCCACTAGATGGACCGACGACATAGTGAGAGTCGCTGGCATCCAGTGGATGCAAAAGGCAGGCTGTCGTTCAGTGTGGAGGTTAAAGGGGGAGGCCTATGTTCAGCAGTGGACGTCTTCTGGCTGATGATGATGATGATGAATTTTAACAGAATATGTTACGAAAAAATAATAAAGTCAAATAGTAAAAACGAAAGAAGGGTAGGTCCCCCTGACTGTGGTATCCCTGATTAATACAATCTAACCAGGGGCCCTAAACAGTGGCCCTAGTCAGATCAATCTAACTAACCGATCAAACTGCGGAGACATACCTTACGCATAAAACAAATGTTTTAACGTATTTTTGTATCTGCTCTAATGTAAAAACGTTAATACGTGCAAGCGTCAAACTTGGCATTATTATTTTAATACACACTCTAAAGTAAAACAAGAAATAATTGTGTGCGTCTCCATGGAATCCTCTAGTAAAGTCTTGAGTAGGTATTACTTACAATATCACTGCTTTATGCCCTTGCAATTAAAGTAAAAAGCCGAGTGTATAACTCGTGCATAAAACTAATTTTATCCTTTACTTAAACATCCGCCATCGCCTTCGACTCGGGCTGATAAACGTCTCGGCTAAAATGACTTGTTTTCAGCACTCGTTTTACAATATACTATTTAAAAAAACAGTGTAACTCCTTCTTTGAAGTCTGTTAAAAATGTGCGTTGGCCGGGAATCGAACCCAGATCAACTGCTTGGAAGGCAACTATGCTGACCATTACACCACCAACGCCCTTGCTTAGTTTTGTCTATCTGTGTATTTCACTAACATTAATTCTACAGCTTTGTTTATTCAAGTGCAAGAAAAAATTATGATACAATAGCGCTTCTTATACATTTCATTTATCCAAACAGTAAGTATAATATAAATATAGCATTGCATTGTTTTTCACATCGCTAAAGTCATCAAAGATAAAAAATATGTTATTTTTATTCCATTTTTGTAACAGAAACAAACAAAAAAACAATTTCAACATTTCTATATTACAGTGAAATCTGGATATTTGGTTTAAAACAATTTCGTTTATAAAAATCTATCGCTTACAACGCTTTTTTTCAAGTTTGGTTTTCGCAGTAGTGAATTTTTATAACGACCCACTAAGAGGTCGTACCCGTTGCCCTCAACGATTTCAAAACTCGCTAGAGATCACCTTGTTCTAGACCTTTGAATCACAAGTACCTAGTTATTATAAATCCACGAGACGAGCCTATAGACATAAAAATTTTACACAACAAATAGAAACTGACTTCACGGTCAATAAACGGGAATGAATACGTATACACCAATTAGAATATAGGACAATTAGTAATAATAATTATCCCACAATTAGAGGTGGAATATATTTTTTCAAATTTAAATGCTGCTACCACCCTTGAGATCTGTTTTTCTCACGTATCTCTAGTGTCCGCTTCTACGTTGTTTCAAGTACAATAAGGAATTTGGGTTAAATTATTTTACTCTATTAGATATTAATATTTGCGATACTAATTTACCTAACCTGAAATAAAATGTTATTTACTTACATAAAAGAGAAAAATTAACCTAACCTCTCACAAAAATCTATACTAAAACAGTTTTGAATATGGATTTCCGCAAAGTTACGCCTGACTCAATCAACTAACTACCCTTGAGATATAAACATATCATTTAGTGAAAAAATCGATTTATACCCGATTCGTTTCCCAGAGTTTCGGACCGCATATAAAATTCTGGTTTCGACCTCCATTTTGTGCCCGTTTCGGTCCTATCTTTTTTTTTTGTTAATCTATGAACTAAAAATCTCTTTTTTTCCTCCCGTTTCCTAATCCTGATTCTTCCCTAGTTTTTATAGAGGTACAAAATGCCAATTTTAATCATTAAAATCACAATCGGCGGAGATATTGCGTACAATACGAAAAACTATAGAACCAATTGAAGCATGTCACGTCACTTCTGTACTGTTTACTTACTGACATTTTTATGTTAACTAAAAAGTAAGAGGAGCTTTCAAAACGTGTTTGTTCAATCATTAACGTTTAAACGCCTTCTTGTTTGCTGCACGTTGGTGTAAAAATAAACCATGAACAAGAAATGCGTCCATACATTACAATCGAACATGACAGTGACGTGTGAAGAGATTTTTATCGTGGACAGCCTCATATATACCTATAGCTAGTTTTCATATTAACATTATAAATGCAAAAGTGTGTTTGTTTGTTCCTCTTTCAGCCACAGATCAACAGAACAACGTGATTTTGCATACAGATAATTGAAGAGCCGGAAAATAGGCGTAAGGTATTTTTTTATTAGGGAAAAATTTGCGTTTTTTAAGAGATTTCCCACGCGGGCGAAACGCTTCATCGCTTAACATCAGCCGAGTTAGCGGCCAAGCGCAAGCCTATTTAAATAAATAAATAAAAAATACAGTGCATCCAACTTATAACTGTACGTGGTCAAATAAACTAACAATTTTTTTACGGAACGCTGTCAGTTTTGTTCAGAAATTATGTTAATGGGTTTCCTACCGATAAGTTGATAATTGCAAACTTTTATTGGTAATATTTTTACTGTATCATTGTTGATCAAGTGGTTTTCGTAATCAAAAATAATAAGATTAAAAAGCTTTTGTGACATTTAAACCAAATCATGTTATTGAAGGCGATAAAGTAAAAGTGGTAAAAGCAGTAAATAACTATTGATCAAAGGGCATGCTCCAAATATGGCGACCTCAAATCAAACTGCTAACCCTGTCAGGTCTCAATTTATTTTGTACTACATAATCATTATACTGAACATACCTGTCGCAAATCTAAACCGGCGTGGTTTGAAACTGAAACTAAAGTAGGTAGTTTCTATTTTTTTTCCAATGAAACAAAATTCTGTAGTGAGTAGGTATTACTAGGTAAGTATATATTAATTAGAATCAAAAGTTGGTACTTACACATTTTTACACAATTTCATAAGGCTGAGTAGGATGCCTATACAGCGGCATACAGTGATGCCTATACAGCAGTCCAGTTCACTACCTCTGTAAATAAAGAAGTATTCTACAGTTATATGATAAGATATTTACCGAGATAAGGTTGTGGATATAGTTCCTGATATTCCGTCCCGATATTGTTGACCCGGGTATGTCCTAAAACTGCGACCAGAACCACCGGAGGATGGGCAGCAGCGTCCTGTTAGTACACGGTGAACGTACTGCGATCTCCAAGCCGCCTGCCAAGCGTGGGGATTATGGCAACACCCCTCTCTAAGGGGGAGGCCTTGTTCAGCAGTGGACGTTTAATGGCTGATGGTGTGGTGTGTGGTGTGAGTAGGATGTTAAAGCGAGTAGTATTTAAGTCGAGTTGTATTTTTGCCTATCAAATTAAACATATTTGTATAGTTGAATTTAGCTGACAATTCAAATGACATTCATTTCACGTTTACTTTATTGCCTTTTTTTAAACTATATATCTAATCTTAAGCAAAACCTCATCTAAATACAAAAAAAACAAAAACATCCACACCGTTAGCGACATATCCCAAATACGCGAAATAAATTTATATTATATACAAGAATTATTATTGCTCGTTTAAAGTTATTATAGATTGCACATTAACAGAAAACAAATCGATCTCCAAAGAATTCAATTGACATTTGTCACAGGATGGATGCGTGCGATTCATATTTCTTTGGCGCCACCATACTACAAGCCGTTTCTAATTTAACATCCACACCGTTAGCGACATTTCCCAAATACGCGAAATAAATTTATATTATATACAAGAATTATTATTGCTCGTTTAAAGTTATTATAGATTGCACATTAACAGAAAACAAATCGATCTCCAAAGAATTCAATTGACATTTGTCACAGGATGGATGCGTGCGATTCATATTTCTTTAGCGCCACCATACTACAAGCCGTTTCTAATTTAAGACATCGGCAATACATACAAAATAAATGAGACCGATTGAACAGAATATAAGAGGTCTGTTTAAAAAATTGACGCGTTCTGTTATTACATGCTGATAACATCTGTGTAGTCTGAGAGCTACCACACTTTCTGGTTAATTTTCTTTAAGTTATTTAACTAAGTATAGAGTCTTTTCTTTTTCTTTAAGTAATGCCGTTGATTATTCAGAGTAAATAATCAAATGGTGGTACTTCCTATCAGGTGAGCAGCTTACTAGTCACCCCAGTTGCATAAAACAATCATGGCGCTTTTGGATTCTTCTACAGTTTTCTCGTAAGTAAGTTAGGACCCAGGTATGTCCTAAAACTGCGACCAAAACCACCGGAAGAGGGCAGCAGCGTCCATTAGTGTACGGTGAACGTATATATTGCGATCCTGAAACCGCCTGCCAAGCGTGGAGATTATGGCAACACCCCTCTCTAAGAGGAAGGCCTTTGTTCAGCAGTGGACGTTTACTGGCCGATGATATGATGTGATGTAAAGTTAGGATTGAAACAAAACAAGCATTCGATTATCTGATAAAGATAAATAAATATAAACCCGATGACAAACAATATTTTGTACATGCGTATAGACATAGTGTAACTACATGTTATGTTTTGAAAAAATAAATAAAGATGTTATTCTCCAATTTAAACCAATAAGAAATAATGAGACAAATCACCCGGTAGCTCTCCACACCAAACAATATATTTTGACCACACACGCCAAAAGTAGATGATACGCGATAATCGGAGTATGTTTAAAATTATGTACCCGCATATTAACTTAACAAGTAGCATTCAGCTAAATACAGGTTTTCGAATTTAACTCGGTTTACGGTGGAGATAATTATTTTAAAAACTAGAGTTCGGCTTGAAGGCATTCGGCGGGAATGCAATGTCTCTTTTACGATATTTACTTATTTATTTATTTATTGTTTTGGAGTTTTTAATGTCAATGTTTAAATATGCGCGAATTTACGGTTAACTAAGTAGTCCAGTCCGTGTCGAAACACATAATGATAGGGTTCCGTAGACAATATTCTATCACATGGAATAAGCTAAGCTTCATAGTCAGGTGTGTCGTTACGTTACTACGTTAACAACTTTAGATTTTAACAATGCTTGAAATTGCTGCCTTGTTTTGAATCTATTCAAATATTTTGTTTCCTAAAAATGCTCTCTGTATCGACCTCTGACCTCTGTGTCTGTCTGTGGGTGTATAACTGTGTGTCTAACTCAGTATCTTTGCCTAACTGTGTGAACTTTTTGTCGTCATCATCATGACCACCACCATTTCAGCCGTAGGACGTCCACTGCTGGACATAGGCCTCCCCAGCGATCTACAAAAGGGCCGGTTGGAAGCGGCCTGCATCTAGCGTTTCCCTGCGGTCTCTTTCAGATCGTCCGTCTATCTTGTACTGGTCCAACTTTTTGTTATCACCCCATAAATCAAAAAGTTTTTATGCAGACATTTTTTTACTATTTCATAACAACTTGCAATTACACGTTTCAGTAATACAATGAGAAATTATATGACGCATTTTTATTGAATGAATGGAGCATTTTATGCGTTTACGGTATTACCTAAAAAAATACCTAATATTATCTATCGGTCTATAAGTGATCTCCTAAACTACAAACCATCAGAGAAAAGTGTGGAAAATCACTATCACGCTACAAACAGACACCGTGAAAGAGCTTTGTAACTCGACACCGAGGAAGCGAGATATAAATGTAGACGGGAATCACCCGCCTGTGAAATCCGACGATTGCATTCGACTCTGAACTAACTTTCGATAGAATGCGACTCAGTACTTAATATCTTCACAACTTATAAAACGTGGAATGTCGCAATCAACCCATGATAAAAATCTGTAGTTTCCCCGCAAGTGATGTACTACCTATACTACTTTTTACTATACCTACGAAAAAACCATACCTATGAGGAAATTGCAGAATTTTTCATGAATTTTCACCATATTTTTATCAGCTGTTTCATATAATTATTTTTTCGTGTCAATGGCAGTTTTCTATGGAACAGCTGTGTTTTTTTTTCGAGATTCTATGTTGCATGGTCTCATAGTAAAAGTTGTGCATAATGATGAGTAAAATAATCTCCTTCCAACTTACAGTACGATCTATATGCGTAACCCTATAAATTTATTATTATAATTCCTTACAGTTATCTCCTTCCAGCTTATTATAGTACAGTCTATATGCGTAACCCTATAAATATATTATTATAATTGTATATTATATATTCTAGCGAAAATCTCGCTACATTGACTACTGCCTCGCGTGAAACTATGAGTACTTATCACATAGTACACTGTACACAGTGCAGTCCACAGCACACTGGACTGTTTCTACTGTATACCTACTTACCTACAGTGTCTATTTTTAATAAGTAAAGTTGCAGGAAACCAGTAATAACATTATTGGTATACGAATGTTCCTAGATCGTTGTCCTATTTGCATTTCAGAACTGCAAATGCTAAAGCTACTGCGACAAAACTTTTACGATAATAACAGAATTGTTTTCGGAAAGATTGAACAAAATTTACAAGTAATTACTATGTTGCAAGTTCCAACCTAATATAATCTTAGAGCTCATACCTTTAAAATCTCTACTGTGCTCTACTTTGTCTCCAATTATTTTTACTTTAGCTTATTTGTTACCCTAGATCGGACAAACAAAGTAGATATGGTAAGGTGACGTGGAGCGAACACATCAAATATAAATGAGGCCAGTCGAATTCATCATGTAGATGACTTTGCCGCCCTTTTTGCATGTGGATTATTATTGAGTTCATCGGTGTCGCTGCAAGTTACTTAGTGTGCGTAAAAATTAATAAGTGTGCCGTACTTACAAAGGTTTAGCGGTACACGTGAAAAAACTGTGTGTAACATTTGAACACGAACGAGAATAATTGTACTAAGGCATATCTCCCTTCTTTGTTTGATCTGAGTTTGTGATCATAAACGTAAAATGACATACGGTTACGAAACAAAAGACGTACATAATTATAGATAGATGTATGTTTTCTATCACATTGCCTATAGAGGGGTTTGTATCCACGGATCCTGGTATCGGTTTGAATTAGCCACGGATCCCGGCGAGTTTTATCCACCGATATCGAGATCCGTTCTCCTTCTTTTTATGGTGTAAATACTATACCTACCACTTCAAATGAATAATCGACTTTAAAAATACATTAGAAAATGTTATATTTTTTACGAATCCTAAAAGACACGATTCAATTCCGGTCCCTGTCACATCCTCCGCAGTGAAGTAGCTTCCCGACTGACTTAAATTAATGAGGGACTTTTAAAATTCACTGAGAACCCGCCGGCGGATGAACACGATTAATTTCCTCGGACACTTTGGTCAATTTGGTTAAAAACCGCTGTTTTTCAAGCTATGAATTTTTTATTTATTATAAATGAGCGATTGTGTTTTTAAACTTTTTAA
Organism: Agriopis marginaria; assembly: GCA_932305915.1. NCBI lineage: Eukaryota > Metazoa > Arthropoda > Insecta > Lepidoptera > Geometridae > Agriopis > Agriopis marginaria. The sequence goes on from OW029926.1 coordinate 9,032,034, forward strand.
GTAAACGCTGGACATTTTAACTTATTATAAATGAGCGATTGTTTTATTTAATTTTTAAATCCTTTATAAATTGATTATCTTTTCCTTTTAATTCTTAACTTCTCACTTAGTCACACTAAAATTATATCTGCGCATATTATATTTGCAGAGAGTAGCCTAGAATATTTCACCATGATTATAATTACTTATGTTATAGTCGTATTTATTGTTATTTGTTACTTTATCATGTTAAATAGTATAATATATTATACAATAAACAACCGAATATTAGTTTGATTTGATTAAAAATTCCAGGCTTAGATAAAAATATAATTCAATTTCTACAACTACTGAATAAATTATTTAAATCGGCTAGTAAAGTTCTGAGAAAGTTTTTGTTTAGATTATAAAGGGATGATCTGTCCCTTTTCCGCAAAGACACTGTCAGTATGGAGTTAGTCCTACTAATAATAGAAACTCGAAAGTTTGTATGTATAGATGTATGGATGTTTGTTCCTGTTTCACGCTGCAACGGAACAACGAATCGACCTGATTTTTTGCATGGGTATAGTTCAAGAGCCAGAGAGTGACTCACATATGTTACTTTTCATCATCATCATCATCACCATTTTTCATCACTACGCGGGTAAAACCGCGGGGCGCAGCTAGTATGCCATATTGACAAGCGACGTCATTCACTGAAGTATATTTGGTACCTACTACCGTCTTACGTTCAAAACTTATCAAAAATGGTCAGAATTCGTGGTTTTATTGAGCTTTTCACAATGTTATTGCAGATGTCAGAGCAAATAAATGCTAGAACCGAGAATAGTTAAGTAGAAAATGGCCATGATAATTATAGCCATCAAGAATTTAGGGTGATCTTATTTTGCAAGTTAGAGGCATTTTGTTTGTGTTTCACCTTGTTTTTCATTACACCTCGAACAGAAAAACAAGTTACCAATACATCTCCATAAAGGAAATTGATTTCCGTATCTCCCTTAGCTTAGGTATAGGTAAGAACTTTTGCTGTAACTCATAGGAACACTAAGTCAGTTTTATTACCATAATACAGTGAATAACACAGGTGTAAGTTAGTAAGTTACCTTTTGCTTTCCAAGAAAATTATAGTTTTCTAGTTAGACCTAATAATTCTGACAAAAAATTAGGTAGCTAGTCTATACTTGTCATTAGGCGAGTTGGCGGTCAAACGCAAGCCTATTATTATTAAAAAACGGTTCTCTTGCACCATGGGTCCCAGGCGAATGTCATTCACGTATGCCTTGCGATGGGTCTCAATCATAGGGTTTTAGGGTTTTCATATTCGCTGGCTTTTCGGTGAAGGAAAACATCGAGAGCCAGCGTGGTGGATATCGGCCCAATCGCCCGTTCGGGGGTAGGCCAAAGTTCAGCTTTGGACTATTAAAAGGGCTGATTATGCTAAACCAATTGAGGCTCAACAAACCAAAACTTCAGAAGAAAACTATTGCACTGATATTATAGACATCGACATAGACATCATTTATATGTGGCAAAAAATGCAATATAGGAAAAACAAATAATATAAATTTAAACAAATCTTAACTAGAGTTTTTTTTTTTTTTTCACAAACCGGCTCCAACTCAGCAAGATGCCGGTCGTAATCAACCGGCGCTGGGCTTCCGTTGGCACTGGAAGGTGACGTCACGCACGAACGTACCAGACGGCACGCGCACAAGCTAGTCCATCCGTAGACTATTTAACCTATAATAATACACGTTATGTAGGACAGTATCTGCCAGCACAGGGTAAAAACGTCCATAACAGTGTCTTTTCACACAAATGAGACAACAAACTGTCGACAACTGACTGCTACCTACAAAAAATTCTCCTTCCCTGTAAGATTTATCTTGTTTGTATTAACTGCATTATTGGCAGCGGGTGATACATGCGACCCATATATCACCTAAAAGTGAAGAACTTGCGATATAAAAAACTGCTTATGCAGGCTATATCATAACTCAAGAAGGGGCAGCCGGCTCTTATATGGGAGAAAACAATTAATCTTATTGCCAAACACACGGCCGGACACAATGAACACGACTGGGGTATGTTTGCGAATTTATCGCTTCATCTTTGTTTATTTTTATTTGTAAGAAGCTAGCTACGGTGGCGGTAAGATAAAGCCGTGGTACCATACTAGACTTTCTACTATGGTGGTAGCCTATTTGGTAGACCGCTAGACTCCAAAGCGTGAGGTCGCGAGTTCAAATCTCGGGCACGTTTCAATGGGCTCTTCGGAGTTTATGTAGGGCTTTTCATACCACTGCCTTTCAGTGAAGGAAAACATCGCGAAGAAACCTGAATATACATACAGAGAAGTAATTCAATGGAGTATGTGAATCTACCTACTACCACACTGCCCACCCACTACTGGACCAGCGTAGTGGGTCATCATCATCAGCCAGAAGACGTCCACTGCTGAACATAGGGCTCCCCGTTTAAACTCCATACTGAACGACAGCCTGCCTTTTGCATCCACTGCCTGCGACTCTCACAATGTGTCAGCTTAGTGGATATGGCCCTATCGCTTTTTCGGGGGTGGACCTAAGTCCAGCAGCTATTAAAAAAAACTGATTATGCTTTATGCAAGCTACAGTGATGCCTATACAGCAGTCCAGTTCACTACCTCTGTAAATAAAGAAGTATTCTACAGTTATATGATAAGATATTTACCGAGATAAGGTTGTGGATGAAGTTCCTGATATTCCGTCCCGATATTGTGGACCCGGGTATGTTCTAAAACTGCGACCAGAATCACCGGAGGATGGGCAGCAGCGTCCTATTAGTACACGGTGAACGTACTGCGATTCCCAAGCCGCCTGCCAAGCGTGGGGATTATGGCAACACCCCTCACTAAGAGGGAGGCCTTTTTTCAGCAGTGGACGTTTAATGGCTGATGATGATGATGATGATTGTATTCCCGTGAACATGATGCAACTGCGCCAAAATATCGGGAGCTGTGCGGGGTAACAGTTGAAAAACAGCTTTAAAAAAACCTAATGCTCTTTTGTTGTTATTTTTAGAGATAACCAATGACAATAAAATATTGGTTCTGACGTCTTTTCATCACATTAGCTATTTTTAAAAGGCATGAGGCAGATGAGGCCTGGGAATGTCAATACTGGCTGACGATTATGATGAATGTCAAAACCTGGAGAGACAAATGGTCACTAGAATACTGAGAAGTTTTTAGGAACCAAGATACTGTCACACTTGACAGATAATACCACAGACTAGGTAAAGGTATGATTTCGAAATCGGCAGCACGTAGTAGTGCTGCCACAGCACTACTGGTCTCCATAAATTCGAGTACGTCGAGTCGCGTCGAGTCTCCAATCACAAGTTGCCCCCCGCGGCCGAGGTGGCATCATTTTGCAAAAGGGAATTTTGACTACATGCACGATCAAGTGGTTATATTATCTTTAGGAAGCACTACTGCGTGCTGCCGAGTTCGGAATCATACCTTAAGCTACTTGGGTATAAACCTCAAGAATGATTAGATACATTACACACAGTTTAGGGGATAGCTGTGATTGTATTGTATTCCAACCGAAAATGTCTTCTAACTGCTTGGAACTTATAAAAAAATCTCGACAGACCGACGGAAAGATATACCTACACAAAATAATTGTAGGTATGAAGTAGTAAGTATCCTCAATAAATTCTTCGAAAGTATGACTGGCGCCTCAAAAACGAGGTAAGGGCCGTCGTATTCATAATATGGCTATTATTTTTCAATTTGGCCGTCGCTGATTAAGTTGAAGCATTAATAATTGATCATGTGGACAATATTTTACAATTACGGCTTATCAATTGATATTGCCATGATAAATTATTACGACATCGTTTAAAGTTTAAATATTTTTTGTTCTTGTGATATGGTGGAGTTTTAAGGAGAAGAAGAAGTACCTTAAGTCTAAACCTAGTCAAGTTTTATAATAAAAACCACTTTAGATCTGTGGACGGATTTAAAAGCAATTGACATTATTTCTGTCCCTGTTTATCCCATGTCCATCTTAGGGAGTGACTGGTGACAGGGATAATATCTCATTTTCATCAAGCTTATCATGTTCCCTCTGCTGGGACACATGCCTTCTCTCAGTTCAGAGAGGATGAGCCTTAAATCACCATGCTGAATTGCTGACCCTGTGCATGTTGGTGAATAACAGTCTTTTGATCTTTTGACGTTCTTAGACATACCGGTTTTGCTCACGATTTCTTCACTGTTTTTAACGATAGCATCGAAACTGCAGATAATTTATTTAAGTAAGTACTAAATAAATCATCGATACATGGCCGAAAATCGAACCGGGTGCCGTCAGATTGTAAAGCGCACATGCTACCGCTCGTACACTATCACATGGAATAATATCTATTATATCCAAATTATATCAGAATTAGCTCACTGTTGTAGCAAGCTTTTTCAAAGTCACAATATCCAAATTAGGAACTCTGTAGAAACTTTCCCTCATAATTTTGGGAAGGTTGCGCAGTATCATGCAGTCGCTTCAGCTTAACGAGAGTGTAAACCACCTTCCACACATGTCAAAAATAACGTGTCTATCAGTGTGACCCATCTCGATGGCACGATGTTCAAGATTGATGACAGCTAATGAAGCGAGAGCGGTGTCAAAGGTCACGGCGTGCAAATTGGCTTAGCACGATGCTTTTGGAATGGTTACGAAAAGGTACACTCATAAGGATATAGGTAAGATAAAAATGCCAGAGTACCAAATGTTGCTCAAAACTATATAAATATATAAAACTGAAATACTACGTTTTACATTATACGGGGATTTAGCCGCTTACAAATTATATTGTGTGAAAACCACATCGGTGAGCTACCACTCACTGACTCATCACGAAGTCTCGATAACTAATTGACTTATGAAGCTGAAATTTGGCAGGCAGATTTCTTAGAGATTTTGTAGAGTCTCGCTAAGATATAATTTGATGAAAGCGCAGAATTAAGGGGGACAAAAGGGGGTTGAAAATTTAAATATAGTCTCCGCGTGGGCAAAAGCTAGTATCTTTATAAGAATTGTGGTCTATGGTTATGAAGCTATACTTGTAGGACAGGCCCTTGTTATATCGTATCATGTATAAGTAACGAATTTTAATAACTTTGGTTTACAAAAGATGTCAAAATCAGATAAGACCAAAAACTGTTCTCAAGTCATTGCCAAAGCAAACAATAAAATAAAAAAGCTCCACTCCACCAGTCTCGAACACTCATCGTGACCAGATATTAAAAAACATGGTACCTGTTCATCATCATCATCATCTGCAGCCAAAAGACGTTCACTGCTGAACATAGGTCTGCCAACTGCATCCTCCCACGATGTCGTCGGTCCACCTGTGGTCCATCTACGCCTATACAAACGTTAAAATTCAAAACAGCAATAACGCAAAAGCGCAAGCAAAAGACATCCTTATAAACTTTTAAAGCAAACCTATCTAAAATATCTTCACCAAAAACATCTCTACTATCCATCTTCCCGGCGGATTCATGTCAAGGATCGGAGTCAATTTAAACTCCATATATCACATGTTAAAATTTATTGTAGTATGTTTTTGATAATCGTCTTTATGGTCATGTTTATAAGATTTTGCAAGTAATGCTTATGATTCGTCATTTAAAGCCTGAAATAAAGTTGGTCTGAGGTGGTGGGTGTAACATAAATCTTACTTTGAAATCAATTAATTATAATTGAAAATATATATATATATATTTATATTATCTCTGAACAGCTTTAAATTCTTAAAAGCTGATTTCCGCACCTGCAGCGATAAGAACTAAAATGAAAAGGTAATAGAAATTATATCTAAAATTAAATGTCAGTTTGACAAGCTTTTTTTCTGTAAAGTTAGAAACTATTAACTTACGATTAAACTGTTAAGTTTACGGCTGCTAATTTGATAAATAGAGTTCGTCATAGAGATGCATTAGATAAAACAACAGTTTTTTTTTTGGGTGACATCGCTGGGTGTAAAATAAACCAGTCTAACTAGTTAATGTATCGGATTAATTTACTCACAGAGCTCCGTACTTTCCGTACGGTCTGCTGCTTCATAGAGTGTTAATCTCTCCAGAAGTCAGTACCCATTAGCAAGTTATCAGCCTCTTATCTGATCGAAGTACAACACACCTCAATGGCTTTAAAATATAGTGATCAGAGCTTTCTTTTTAGAGACCGCAGGCGTTGACTAAAATGTAAGTGAGCGTTTAACTACCGTAATAATAGATCTATTCATCATCATCATCGAAGATATAATTATGATTATTTACGGGATATTTAACGTGGTTAAGTACCGTGGTTCCTTAAATAATCATATAACTTTAGTGAACAACCGTGATAGTTTAAAACAGTGTTTTATCATCATCATTTCCGCCTATCATGTTCCCAGTGCTGGGGCTCAGGCCTTCTCTCAGAGAGAGAGAGGGTGGGCCCTCATTCACCATGCTGGCCCATGGCATATTGGTGAATGTCATTATGTCTTTGAAGTTTTAAGGTTCTTGGACATACCGGTTTCTTCACGACATTTTTCCTTCACCGTTTTTTCACTTTTTGAATGCAACGATAATATCGAAGGCTAAACTGTTATGATTTGACAACTCTTGTCGATTTATTTCCGGTAGTCACTTACTACAGATAGGTATTATTTGATTCCTATTGTACCTCGTACATTGTTACGGACATTTTGTTGATTAAAACTGAGTTTTATTTATTAAAAAAGTTTAAATAATGAATAAGTTTTATTTACTAATTTAAACTTTAATTTTAACGTTTGTAAATGATTTGCTTTGAAAAAATAAATTTAAAAACGTTTTACAATTTTTTTTTTTTTTTTCAAAGTCTTACTAGCCAACACCCAGCAAATCTTGCATGAACCGAGGAATTTTTGCGCCAACGTGGAAAAAACATGTCGGCTCGTTGTATTATTTTCTTAAACTTGTGTATATTCGACTGTTAATGTGTAATAATGGTGGATTATTATTTATTAAGTACTCGAGTGTGACAAGTGATATAACGAAGTGAAACATGTTTTTTCATATTGTTTCTAAAATCCATAGAAGCCTTTTGTAAAGCCTCCACCACTTTACTGGGGCATGAGTTTTACTTGATCGTGACTTACTTTGCTTGACTCTGATTGTGGCTATGACTTGTTTGACGTTATAAAACTATGTAAACATGTTTAATATTACGACTGAAAGAATCTGTATCCATGGTCATGAAAACAATTAACAAAAAAAACTTGCATTAGCCTTTGTTTTTTTACATCATCAACATCATTGCTATCTAATTATTTTTTTCGTCCACATCATAGAATACGATGATTATTACTTATTTTCTCCTACACTTTCTTAAATAACATTTCCAAAGATTTCTCTTACAACCGTCATATATCGTCGTATGCTTTTACTGACTAAAAGGTTTGGAAACCCTTTTTAATTAAATTACCTAAATCCATAAATCTCTTTAAAGAGAACGTCCGGGTCTCTCCATTATAAATCATCTCAACTGAAGACCAGCGAAATCATTCTCTCTCATTGAATTAGACATGGGAGTGACGGGAATAGAAACAATAACAACGTAGACCGCATCATCGCTTAACATCAGACGAGACGGTGGTCAAACGCAAACTTATTATTTATAAATAAAAAAACGGCTGTTCAAGAATTGGTTGAATAGCCCTCAAATTAGAGAAACAAGGGAGACATGATAAGGAGAAGTGGCGGGTGCGAACGCATCTGGCCTAAATCAGGCTTGATGCTTTTTAGTTTTTTTTTTTTTTTTCTTTTTGTCGAATTTACCCAGCTGACAACCTTGTCACACTTTTTACATGTGGACTATTAGTTAGTGCGTTATGTGTCACTAAAAGTCACTTGGTGTCCATGAAAAATTTGTAAGTGAACCGTAGTTACAGTTTTTGCGTTAAGCGATTTAGCGGTATAGTGAAAAATATATGGAAATAGACACATTTGTCCCCAACGATAAATGTACTAAGGCATATCTTCCTTATTTGTCTGATCTGAGGTAGAGCCTGCCACCTCGTATTCAGACTTAGGTTTATCTCCTGTCGTATTATCTATATATGTACTAATATTATAAAGAGGAAAGATTTGATTGTTTGTTTGTTTGTTTGCATTGAATAGGCTCCGAAACTACTGAACCGATTTGAAAAATTCTTTCACTGTTGGGAAGCTACACTATCCCCGGGTGACATAGGCTATAATTTATACCCGAGCGAAGCTGGGGCGGACCGCTAGTTGTAAATGTATACCTACGTAACGTTTTTCATATTTGACGATCGTAAGATAATCTACGCGAGTTAAAAATTCATTGTTATCTAATTTTAGCTTCTAACCTTGCTATGCTTACTGGAGCCGTCAATCAAAAGCCAAAACAGTTACTCGTACCTTTATCTGACAAAAAAATCTAGCCCAACTCGTGATCTTATCAAACAACGGTAACTTGCAGCAGTTTCAATAAATTCACATCGTCAAAATTTAATAAAAGCAGTGATATCGTACGCGGCGGGCTTCCAAATTCGCGTTAAAAATTCGCCGCGCGTTCTGGACAAATATAGATTCATTTATGATCGGCGCAAATATGAACCGATCTGTAGAAGCAAGAACGACTAACTTTTTCCAGTCGACAAAGAATAAAGCAAACGCAAACTGGGTACTTATACGCTACGTGGAAAGTAGAGCAAGGGAGAGAGAGATTATCACACTAACACGATCTACTCACATAGAGATTTAAATTGCTTAGACAGCAAAGTATTAAAACATTTAATTTTGTAGTGCGACGGTGGGTTTCCACGGATCCCGGTATCAGATTGAATTAGCCACGGATCCCGGAGAGTTCCATCCACCGATGCCGGGATGCATTTCCTTCAAATGCCGCATTCATTCCCGCTGATCCCGGTACCCGTGACTACAAGAAATGAAATAAAACCGTTTTCTAAACTGATCCCGGTATACAGGGTACTTTTTTATGTTATTTCCCAAAAGGAAAGAGGTTTAAACCACTGCTGGGACAAAATGCCTTCTCTCAGAGAGAGGATGGGCCCTAATCCACCATCAACGTTAACTGAGCGTAAACACGTCAGGCCTGTTTTATTTTGCGACAGACAATACAGCAGATGAGACTTCGTGGATCGCACTTACAATGTTATTGGTATACTTAAACGTTATTGAAATGCCTTGATTCTCAGCTCGTGTCATCTCACTAAAGAAACTGCGAATTTTTTACTGTTCATTGTACGACTTGTAATAAAGACGATTCATTGCTAAAACTGTTTGACTTTGATATTATTCTTGCTTTATTCTTTATTATACTACATTGCAGAGGCAGGCAACAAAAACATTTACGAACTTACGTGAAAATATGGGCTGAGGCGTAGCCTAGGCTAGCATACATGAGTCCATAAATACTCAGTTGCCGCCGAAGCTTGTATAGTATTATTCTGAAACATTAAGTTGTTATTCACGTTAAAAATTTACTAATTCCCGCTGTAAGCTAATTACAAGACGCCATCTGGAAATATCAATTATTTTTTGTTTGTAAATTCGAACATAGGTAACCTCTGTGCATAGGCCCTTTTTAGTGGGCAAACGTAATCTAACCTCTATGCATATTGAAATATTGTACGCAGTACGCACGTACCCACAATATTATAGAAGTGACAAAATTCCATGATACCTACTACCCAAAGGGACGGAACGCTTCAAATAGAAAAAACGAGCAGAGCGAGAGGTACCACGTTTAGCCATTTGTCCCTTTCTAGTGTTGACATAATCACTGATACTAATTCCTCATTACTTTTCATACTTTTTTATATTTTTATACAGAATAGATCTACGTTTGGCCCCTAACTTGCCTGATGGTAAGCAACGGTGTGACCGAGGATGGAACACGTTGATCTAGAAGAAATCTATTCATTCTAGCCTTGAAGATGCCTAGATTGTAGTTCTCAGGAAACAAGGGCAGCAAGGGACAGCAGGGAGTTCCATTCTTGGACAATACGTATCATAAAAGACAACCCAAATCGTTGTGTACGAATTTTTGGAATTTCCACGAGGAAGGGGTGATAGTGTGCTGTCCTTCTACTTGTCCTGTAGTAAAAGGGGGAGGGTGGAATAAGGTCATGAAGCTTTTGCTCACACTCACCAAAATATATCCGGTAGAAAATAGATAGACAAGCTACTTTACGGCGGTGCTCAAGGCTTTGTAATTTATTGGCGACTAGCTTGCTGCCACCAATCAGCCTCATAGCACGCCGGTCTACGGAATCTAAAGCTTCCAGTTGGTACTTGGCTGCTCCGTCGAATAGGTGGAAGCAGTACTCAACACACGTACATACTAATTTATTCCTTATTTATATCACTACAATAATAAACGGATGCACCCTAAATAACCATGAGAGTTTTCTTTTAGATATTATGTTTCACAAATAAAAATATAAATAATTAAAAATGATGCTGATAAAATCATGTACAGACTACCCAAATTAATACCAAATTTACGGTTATAATATTTTTCCAAAAGTGGCAACACCACACACTAATATGTGTTCATGAATGTCATTGTATATAAGACATGTAGTGTGAAAGGGACAAATGGCTAAACGTGGTACCTCTCGCTCTGCTCGTTTTTTCTGTTTGAAGCGTTCCGTCCCTTTGGGTAGTAGGTATCATGCAAAATTCTTACCAATTATAGTCCATACGATTTGGAACGGTCTTTTATACAATGTATGAAAATTATATAAAAGCTTTTTACTTTCTTCAAAAACACCGCAAAAAGTAGAGACAATTTAATATGAGGACTCTTAAAGCATAATTTTCGTGAAAGGTTCTTCAAATTATGAATATGAATACCATGTTTCCGAAAAGTTCTCAATTGTATGCGAATTTTCTCACAATCCTTCTTTGTGATTGCAACCTTCTAAGATCTAAGATGATGATTCTTGGAACCCCTTTCAGGCCGCTAAAAGATGTTATACGCCATTTAACTTTAGGTCAAACTTTGTTCTTTATAATTTACCTTCTCAGTTGAAATGGAATTATGTGAATTTATGATATTTGGTGGCTTTTTAGATTTTCTTATCCACGTAGGTAAGGTAGAGATTGTTAAACTGAAAAAAGTTTTTTTTTCTTTCCTCTTGAGAGTACTTGGGCGTTGTACCTACGTTTTGTGCATTTGCCAGTGACGAGTACTACATAATAGAAAGGTTTCAAATTTTATAAAATTCGACCTGCGCCCGCGGTTTCCCCCTCATGGATTAGTCTTTATATCATCAGCTAACTGCCAGTGGAAGTCCCGCTAAAATCGGCCCAGTCGTTTTGTAGTCCATATGAGCATACATACACATCGCCATTTAGCGGTTTCGGGGATCCCCTTACCCCGAAACGACGAAAAAAATTGTGGAATATTGGACAGATGGTACGGATAATCTCTGCCACAAAAAAATAATATGCACGCGCCACTCGGTTGTCATTGCAACAGTTCTTCTCTGTAACAACAAACTATGCGAGAGAAGCTCTTAGAATTCTGCCTTTTTCTGCGTGAAGTCTGGACAAAAACATTGTACATTTTAGTTCCCGCGGAACCCCATGTGAAAGCTATAAGTAGCTACGCTATCTACGCCCATGCCTACAACACCCGGGGCATCGCAGCCGGTGCGTTGCTTGCCCTTTAAGATAGCTGAGACCATTGACCTAGCTGAGACTGTAGAAATTTTTTAAGAAAATTGTTGTTCTATTTTTAGCTCAAAAAATTAGGCAGCCTTCAAACCTTTCAGCCCACATGATCATAAATCCACGTCAAACCTTTTTACTGCTATCGAAGAGCGGACAGGCCTTGTGACACCTGCCTGTGACGTCATTAGCACTTCCAGAATCTCTTTGACCTTCATCCAGTTCAAATGCTATTCATTCTACAGGAATACGCATATACCATGTTATATAGTTCAAATGCTATTCATTCTACAGGGTTACGCATATACCACGTACTTATAAGGAAAGGGTATCAAAGCCGAAAGGAGGTCATTGTACTCGTCTTTATGAAAAAAAATTACTAGCTGACTAAATCGCGCAAAAATATTAGCTGTTCCATAGAAAACAGTCATTGACACTCGACAAATTTTATGGAAAAGCAGATTTATTTTCGCTCTTTCTGGGTTGGTCCCGTCGTAAAAGTTGTTCATAATGTAGAGTACAATGACCTCCTTTCGGCTTAGTACAGGGCATATGCGTAACCCTGTATACTTACTGATATTCCAAACTTTGGCACTTCACAATCGTACCTACCTTAGATCAGACCTTTTTTATAATATGTGGAATAATAGTTCATTGGTGTCGCTGCAAGTTTCTTAATTTGCGTAAAAAATTAGTACTTATATATATCCTACTGATACTACTTAAGTTTTTTGAGTTACCTTGAAGTACCTACTCATCGAATTATAACGATTTAAATCTGGCACTTTGACTCGCTATAACTACCTGTGTACCTATTTTTATCAACATGGTACTTAATTAAACTATTGGAGTAGTGCCAAATTAAAAAATCTTTTGGCACTTATATCGTCTCACAGAGACATAAGGACTTTTAACTCACATAAACGAACCTCAGAAGAAAACTTAAGTGAAAACGCGTGATTTGTTTAACAACATAAAATACCAATTTGCGCCTCATAAATCGTCTCATAATCATTTTTACGAGACGTCCCAACTTGTTAAGACCACTTAACCCATACCGTTTAGTGTAAACCGTACACGTCTTCGTGAATTTAATGTTCCTCCCGGCCCCTAAAATTATTTAACAAGACTCGATTGCATCTGCACATTTCTTCAATTTACGAGTACGTATGTTTCGTTTGGATAATAAAGCCGAAAATGAGCTCAAATTTAGTAGGTATCGACAAAATTATTTAATGTTATTTATAGTCCTCGATTCAAAGTACAAGTTCATGATATGTATTATTAAATTTGTTCGAAGTTTAAAGTAGGCACTAAAAGAAATCTTTGGTAGGTACTTTATGAGGTATTTTAGGTTTTATTAAAAGATTGACAATGTTTTTTACCTTCTGTGAGGATTTTGGGTTCTCACGTCTTGAGCATTTGCCAAAATCCCCCATTTTGGCCCATTTTGCATCCACTGGATTCCCGCGACTCTCACAATGTCGTCGGTCCATCTACCTACCTACTATTCATAGTAATTCATGTGTTATGTCATTATAAATTTTTTGTTGTTATTTTTTTCGTTATTCGATGTTGCTAAAGAAAAACAATGGGGATCGAATTGAAAAGCTTCCTCCTTTACACAGCAGAAACTAAAACACTGTTAACAAACTTTAAATGATAAAATCAATTCATTAATTGGGTCAAATGTTTATTGCAAAACTTGGCGAAACTTGGTAACATTACTCGAGGCTCTAGAAAACCACGAGTTTAGTTTTCTCTTAAATTAGTCCGCTTAAAGTTTTTGAGAGCAGTATTTATAACTTTATTCTTAAGATCTCTATAACACTCTCCATTTCCTATTTTACAAGTTTTACAACGCAGTTAAATAAAGTTTCATTTTCTTACTTTTGTTTTGGTAGAATTTGATCCAGACTACTCGATATTATTTATCTTCCCTAAAACTTTGGGCTTAAATTCAAACAAATATTTTATTGCTATTTCTTTGGTAGCTTTATGAAACTGTAAACAACTCTAGACGGTAAATATACGTATAAGTAAACAATTTTTATGTTATAAAGAAAAAAGCTAGTTACTTTAGTATTCATTTAGGTAAGTACTTAAATATTACATTACTTTAAGTGGGTTTACACATACATATCTTTAACGAGGGTGCCTTTTGCAACACGAGCGTAGCGAGCACTATAATCCACCCCAGTTTAAAATCTATAGTTTCCTCCATGATTATGAGGATTATTGCAGGGTAATCACTATATTTTTGCGTTAAAATTATTTAGTTAAAAGAACCTCCATAGATATACTGGACGCTTGTACGTATTTCTGTTTTTAGGGTTCCGTACCCAATGGGTAAAACCGGGAAAGGGTAAAACCCTCTTATACTAAGCCTACGATGTCTGTCTGTCTGTCCGTTCGTTCGTCCGTCCGGTTTGTTTTAAATGTTCGTAATAGTCCAATAATATACTTAGTAGCTAGTAGCCAATATACCTACTACACATCACACACAATGTCCACTGCTGAACAAGGCCTCCCTCTTAGAGAGGGGTGTTGCCATAATCCCCACGCTTGGCAAGCGGCTTGGAGATCGCAGTACGTTCACCGTGTACTAACAAGATGCTGCTGCCCATCCTCCGGTGGTTCTGGTCGCAGTTTTAGGAGATACCCGGGTCCTAAAACTACTGCGGCGTTGTGGGTTCAGTAGTTTTCGTACCCGTCACTGCTCGCAGGTAGGTAGATGGTTAGGGTGCCGGCTAGGCAAGGAAACCACATAGAAACTATTTCAGGGTGTATTGTTCATTTAAACATTGCACGGCCGCACATTTTTCACACCAAGTAGGTAGATGTAGATTGGGATCACTGGCCTGAACGCTATTCACTCGCGGTCGCGTCGTGCCTTCAGGATACGCTCCTGGTGGATGCCGTCAGGTAGTAGGTAGCAATTGACCCGGGATGAGCTGTCCAGACAATCCTGGGTTGCTCTCAGGGAGTGAGGCAACGTCCAATAGTAGATGGAGGTGAGTAGGTCGTGCCGTGAAGTAAAAATCCTGGAACGAGGTAGGCATTAGTATTTCGTTCCGGAAAGTACTGTCTGCCAGGCCATGTAGGGTAGCGTGAAGGTTAGTCTCCAGCGGTGGCGCGGTGCGAATCCAGAGCGGACTCAGCGATCACAAAATACCCTTTAACTGCCGTCAGCTAGACGCGGCAGAACAGCTTAGTAATAATTAAACAGTTTTAAGAAAGCACTGAAATGACACAGTAGTAGTAGTAACAATAATAGAAACTCACCCTAGAGGGATGATAGACTTTTTAAATCACTTTATGCGGCACATCTATTTGTCAGCACAAGTAGATCGGCTCTGTTACTCCTTGCACCCAGAGCGCGGCGTCGAATGCACAGCGGTCACAGTTTAGGCAGTAGTAATTGCGTTTTAGCGTTCCGTGAGGTCGCGGCAAGGAATTACGAAGCCATTTCAAATTATCTAAAGACACCTGGTTCCGCATAATATTATTGTTTTATTTTCTTAAATAAATGACGGCGCTAACCGCAACGCCACAGTACCCCGCCAAAAAACGTAGGATTTTTCGTCTAAGGAAAAAATCCGACTCGCTACACTAAAGTTCCATGCTGTCCTTCTCTCATACACCTTTCATACTCTCATACTTCACCATTCATTATTTATTACATTCTGTCTATCGTCACTCGAGAGGTGCCTACAGACCCTAACATACAGAGTGTACATGCTCAGTAGCCATGTAACTCGAAACAGCATAGGTGAGAGTTATTGTTTTAGTACAATGACTCGCTATAGTGTAGGTAGGTGGTAGTTAATATTTCAGGCAACGGTATGTACTTTTCTTATTAATGGTTCTTCATATAGTAATAATAATACCAGTTATTTGTAATAGCTACTAGGTACTGTATGGTAAGCACTTAGTGAAGCATATGCGTTCGTAATGCTATTTAGTTAGATATATATGTAGTATATATCCTTGTATATAACCTAGGCTATTTCCCATTGTAGATAGGATAAGGTATGGTAACTACATTAGCATGAAAGTTACCATGACATAGCTAGTTATTTAGGTTTATAGCTATGAGACTAAATTGGATCATTTACTAATTTAGAAGTACATGATTGTTTAGAAGTTAAAGAAGAACCATTTTACTAATTTGCATAATAACAAATTTAGAATCTAGGGTAGTTTTCTATTACTATTTTTATAATATAGTTAGGTAGAATAGGCTATGAAAAAATAATTAGCAATTTATTAATGTATATATTATCTACTTAGTCTTTATAATTAGTTAGTTTTATGTCTTTAATATGCCAAGTTCCTAGAATTTTACCGTTCATATCCGATAAATCGTAGACTAGAGGAGATTTCTTAGCAATGATTTTACATTTAATATATTTAGGTGCAAGTTTTTTATTGAAATATTTTTCTTTATCACTTTGATAAAATGTTCTTCTCCACACCACATCGCCTACATTAAATTCCATAGGTTTCTTCCTTAGATTATAAGTTTTACAATTCCTACCATGCGATTGTAATAGAGATAACTGTACTTTATTGAATATTGTGGAAAGAATTCCTAAGTTTTCAGCATAATGATCACGTGGTTGATATATTAGATTGTCAATGTCCGTTGGTTCTGTATTTATGTAGTGAGAACCACAACTAATCAATTCCCGACCATAGACTAGAAATGAAGGAGTGTAGCCTGTCACTTCGTTCACGGAATTGTTAATCGCAAATTGTATTTTTGGTATAAATGTGTCCCAAACGCGTTGATCATCAGTAATAAATGTAGAAACTGCTGTCATTATAGTTTTATTATATCTTTCCACGGTATTCACATGTGGTGTGTATTTTGGAGTAAAGTGTATATTAGGGACATTATATTTAGCAACCATTTGTTTTAACGTAGCACTAACAAATTGTTTTCCGTTGTCCATTATTACGGTATTAGGGATTCCGTGCACTAGAAATACGTTTTCCTCGAGTATTTTAGTAATGATTTCTGCAGTGGCACGTCTGATAGGAAACAAAAGACAATATTTACTAAAGCAGCACGTTACTACGAGCAAGTAACTGTTCTGTTTTCGAGAAAACGGTAAAGGTCCTACCAAGTCCGTACTTAAGACTTCGAAAGGTTTCGAACAATGTTTAGGTCTTCCCATTTCACCTAATATAGCATGATTTTGATGCTTGTGGGAAATGCAGTTGTCACAAGATGTGACCATCCTGACTACATCAGCATGCATTCCTGGCCAATAGTATTTTAGAGCTATTCGTTTATAAGTTTTAAATACTCCAAAGTGACCAGCAATTAGTTCCGCGTGGTTTTCCAGAATGATAAGTTCTCTAACTTCAAGTGGTACAACTTCTTTCCAGTCAAATTCCTGCGTTAGTGTACATTTGCTTTTCATTATACGGTATAGCTTATCATTTTTGACTGTATAGTTAGGAAATGAAGAGGCTGTATTCTGGCAACCATGGTAGATTTTTAGATACCATTGATCTGTAGTGTTGGTAGTGTTAGGAGAAGTATCAATAGCTGAAACTGGAAAAGCACGCGATAGCGCGTCAGGTAGTACGTTATCAATTCCACGCCGGTATTTTATCTCAAAATTGAATGATGACAGTCTAATACCCCAACGAGCAAGACGTCCCGTTGGATTATTAAGGTTTAGAAACCATTTTAGTGCAGTATGATCAGTGTAGACTACGAATTTTCTGCCGTTATCTAAGTAACACCTCCAATGTTCTAATGCTACTATGACTGCTAGAGCTTCTCGTTCAGTGATACTATAATTGCGTTCTTGTGGCGAGAGAGATTTGCTCATGTAAGCAATAGGATGCTCTATACCATCAATAGTTTGAGTTAATACCCCCCCTAATCCACAATCACTAGCATCAGTATGAACTTCATAGGGCAAGTCAAAATTAGGGCAAGAAAGAATTGGGGCAGAAACAAGGCATTCTTTCAATTTAGAAAAAGCATCTTCCGCTTCTTTAGTCCAAGCAAAAGGTTTAGCCTTCTTGCTTGTAGAAGTTAGGTTATTTAGTGGGCTAGCAATAGCACTGAAGTTAGGCACAAATCTTCGGTACCAAGAGGCAGTTCCGAGAAATCTTTTTACCTCTTTCTTGTTAGTAGGCACTGGATAGTTTAGGATAGCTTCGACTTTACCAGGGTCGACATGTAGTCCTTGAGAGTTGACAACATATCCAAGATATTTCAACTCACTCCTAAAGAATTGTGACTTTTCGAAATTGACAGTAAGATTTGCCATCTCTAGTTTTTTCTGAACTTTCAGGAGGAGTGCGATATGCGTTTCAAAATCAGGAGAGCTAACTATAATATCATCTATGAAAGCAAACACTGAGTTCTCAAATTCAGGGCCGTAAAACAGTAGATCTACTAGTCGTTGTTGAGTAGCTGGACCATTAGTCAGACCAAAAGGTACGGTAATGAAACGATAGGTTCCCCGGTTAGGTATATAGAACGCAGTCTTGTCTCGGTCAGCTTCCTGAATTGGTAGTTGCCAGTAAGCCCTAGATAAATCTATGCTAGATAAAAATCTAGAATTTTTTAGGTTGTCTAGAATTTCAGATACATAAGGAAGTTTATACGCATCTTTTTTTTTGTAACCGCATTTAATTTACGGCTGTCGAGACAGAATCGCATGGAGCCATCTTTCTTAGGTGTTAATAATACAGGAGACGACCAGGGGCTCTCGCAAGGTTCGACTACTGCTAAGCGTATCATTTCATCTAGCTCATTACTTAGTATACGCTGCTTTTCAGGTGAAAGTCGGTAATAACGCTGACGTATAGGAGTTGAATCGCCTGTATCAATACAGTGCTTTACAAGATGAGTTCGTCCTAGTCCACGTGTTTCTGTTGAGATAGCTTTAAACTGTTCAACTATATTATCAGCAGTTACGCGTTGAACATCAGTAAGTTCATTATACGAACGTAGCTTTCCCGAGCAGTCGGTTAGTGCAGCGATGTTAGTCATAGTATCGTTTGTTAGAGTAATTGATTTGATAAATTTAGGACATAATTCAAATTTTTGCCAAAAGTCAACACCTAATATTAGTGATGTCTTGACTGATGGTATTACAAAAGCTTTCAGGATATGAAAAGTATTTTCAAAGGTTATAGGTAGATTAATATAGCCTATAGCAGACATTGATTGACCACTAGCTGCCACAAATGATTTAGAATTATCATTTTCTAATAGTTTTAGACCTGTTTTTAGTAATCGTAGGTGTGAGTTATCTCCCAGCACTGTAACTGCTGATCCGGAGTCAAGAAGTGCGCACATAGGTTGGTCGCCTACTTTTATAGATACATAAGGACGTATATCATTTTTAGGTTTTTGATTCCAGATTGTTGCAACTGTGTAGCTTTTAGAAAATAGTTTTATGAAGTTGAGCCACTCTTTCCATTCTGATTCGCTAGTTTTTAATTCAGAGTTACTTGTAGGTATGTTGCAACAATCTAAGCTATCTAGTTTTTTGGATGTGAGGGTTGAGGGTTGCAGTTAGTGCAATCTGGATATTTAACATCTTTCTTCCCACACTTAAAACAAATAATAAACCGTTCTTCCTTGCACTGATGTAGCTTGTGAGTGTTAGTGCGACATCGAGGGCAAAACCGCTTACCATCATTCGAGTGATTGTTGTTGATAGCAGCAACAGTTTTGGGGTAAGTGTTCCCGCTAGTATGCTGGATAGTAGGTTTTGTAGTAGTATATCTGTTATTAGATTGGTATGTACTAGGTTGATAATTATTATTATTAGTGAATCTGTTAGAATAATAATTTTGCTTAGGATATTGTTTGTTTTGTGTGCTCTCTTGAGGTTTGGTAAATGCTAGGTCTGGTGCTAGAGTTTCCGTTGTGACTTTAGGTGGTTCACGAAACTGTGCAGACAAAGATTGGATACGTTCAAAGTTACGAGCCAGCGTTCGAAGTGTATCTATAGAATCAATACTACCCCCGTGTGATACAAGTATGCTAGCATAACAGGGCCTAATGTTGTGTAGAAGTATTTCTAATTTTTCAGCTTCAGGTAGTGGTTTAGACAGCCTAGCAAAAAGTTCTGACATTATTGCAAGGTAGATTACAATATTCTCAGTGTCACCTTGAGTACGGTTTCGAATTTCAGTCATTAGTCTGTAGTCAAAATCGAATTGACCAAAATCGGCTATAAGTAGTTTGGTAAGATCTTCCCAATTGTTCACTTCATTCTTCATACTACGATACCAGTGTAATGCGTGATCAGTGAAAATTTCAGTTGCATAAGTGAGCAATTTTTTAGAAGGTATACTTCTAGACGTACAGAACTCATTCACTCTTTGGATAAACACATGCACACATGACTTTCCATTGAACTTTAGTTTTTGCAAGTCCATAATATGATGACGGTCACCGCTTGACGGTTCAGTAGTTGGAACACCGTACAATACTTGTTGGGTAGAAGTTGACTGCTCAGGCTGCGCAGTGTATGTAACGTTAATCTTTGCCATTTTAGCTAACAAAGAACATTGAGTGTTGAACTCTTTTTGCAGTCGATTAACCTTATCAGCAATAATAGTTTTGTCAATTCGGCTTAACCGATAATATATATGGTTCGCCAGAGCTTTAGTGCGTTCGAAAAGATTTGTTTCGTATTTTTCTTGTAGTGATTTTAAACGAATTCCTAGTTCCTTATATGATATGATTACACCATCATAATCCACCTCGGCATCAATACCCGATTCCTGTATATCGTCTGATGGGATTATTTCGGTTAATTTATTTATTTGATTTCGTAGTTTAAGAACTGTGGCCGCTGGTTCCTCGCCTCTGATAAGAACTTCATATGATAGTTCATGTTTATTTAGCAGTAGGAATTTTATAGCGTGAGTTTCCATTATAGTTAGACCACAATCTAAGTAAAAAAATGGTATGTATGTTTACAATGCAACTAAATACAACGAAATAATCTAAAATACAATTTCTACAATACTGCATACAATACCTGTTATTTAGTGAGTTGTAGTGCCAAGCGCTAGAAAATTAATCAGCTGTTCTGTTACAGAATAAGAGAAAAAACTAACTACGAATAGGTGAATGCAAGGTAGTGATGCGTTTTGCAAGCTAATTCATGCAAAATCAGTCAAGTTTATCAATTGCGAACTATTACGTATATATTTTATTTTTAAGTAGGTAGGAGTAAAATTAAATGACAAAAAAAAATTTTGTTTCTCGTTTTAAACAAAAGGTTAAGCAATTAAGAATCACAGAAACAATACATAATAGTTTGAATTTATAGTTTAAGAGAGAAATTTATAGTTTAAGAGAGAAATAAATGACCACTATACACAATTAGATACGTACCAGTTCGCTGATCACCGCTTCGTTTACACGAACAATAGAAATATAGGCTGACCTGCAAGTTATTTTAGTGCGAAAAATGTTAGGCAATGCAATAATTCACGTTTTGGGGCGCCACTGCGGCGTTGTGGGTTCAGTAGTTTTCGTACCCGTCACTGCTCGCAGGTAGGTAGATGGTTAGGGTGCCGGCTAGGCAAGGAAACCACATAGAAACTATTTCAGGGTGTATTGTTCATTTAAACATTGCACGGCCGCACATTTTTCACACCAAGTAGGTAGATGTAGATTGGGATCACTGGCCTGAACGCTATTCACTCGCGGTCGCGTCGTGCCTTCAGGATACGCTCCTGGTGGATGCCGTCAGGTAGTAGGTAGCAATTGACCCGGGATGAGCTGTCCAGACAATCCTGGGTTGCTCTCAGGGAGTGAGGCAACGTCCAATAGTAGATGGAGGTGAGTAGGTCGTGCCGTGAAGTAAAAATCCTGGAACGAGGTAGGCATTAGTATTTCGTTCCGGAAAGTACTGTCTGCCAGGCCATGTAGGGTAGCGTGAAGGTTAGTCTCCAGCGGTGGCGCGGTGCGAATCCAGAGCGGACTCAGCGATCACAAAATACCCTTTAACTGCCGTCAGCTAGACGCGGCAGAACAGCTTAGTAATAATTAAACAGTTTTAAGAAAGCACTGAAATGACACAGTAGTAGTAGTAACAATAATAGAAACTCACCCTAGAGGGATGATAGACTTTTTAAATCACTTTATGCGGCACATCTATTTGTCAGCACAAGTAGATCGGCTCTGTTACTCCTTGCACCCAGAGCGCGGCGTCGAATGCACAGCGGTCACAGTTTAGGCAGTAGTAATTGCGTTTTAGCGTTCCGTGAGGTCGCGGCAAGGAATTACGAAGCCATTTCAAATTATCTAAAGACACCTGGTTCCGCATAATATTATTGTTTTATTTTCTTAAATAAATGACGGCGCTAACCGCAACGCCACACTACTACATTAAAATTAAAATAAAAAATGTTTCCATAAATTTTTACAAAGTTATTTCAAATGGTCAGAGCTACAAAAATCAAATTAAGCATAAATAGAATTTGCAATACTTGTTAAGACTTTCCTTACCAACTATAACATAATCCTTCTTTTTGATCTTTCTTATAAGAAGACGTTTAATCTAAGTACTCAGGAAGACAAAACACTGCTAATTAATGGACTTGTAAACCAGCGTCCGGAGTTGTCCGATACTCAGCAACATTGTAATGCGTTTAAACCAAAACACTTCATCAAGGGGCTTTATAAATTTAAAAAAACTAAGACGATGACATTTTTATCTTTGGTTTTGTACCGGAAATTATGTTGTGCAAGAGATGATTAATGATGGCGGTCAATAACTTTTGGTTATCTCACTTGCGCATTTCAAAGTTAATGAAGATAAAAATCACTAAGTGAAATTTAAAAAAAGCAATTAGTAGGTAAAAAATAGCAGCATAAACAAATAAAATAAATACATGATCAAAAGCGTGTCCAAACACGCATATGGTAGGGTTCCGTAGTCAAAGCCATTATATATAATTGTGGTCATATCCATAGTTCAGAAATTAGTCATTATAGAAAAAATTAAACAAACGAAAGCTCGGTGGAGTTTCAGAAATATTTCAGTAATGTCTCATCCCGACATAACACAAAAGTACTTTTTGTGGTTATGTCAAAGAACCCTACTTGGATTTTTTGTCATGACAATTTTAGAAATAGATCAAATTACCTTCGAGCTAGAATGTCTTAAATTTATCACTGTTTTATCGCTATAACTCAAAAAATTTAATAACAAACTGTTAGAAATAATTTTTGTCATGACCTATTAGCATGGCAAGTTACTATGTTTCTATGTCTGATACATAGTTTAGAATAGGAAGGGGTGGAGGGGATTTTTATCACTTGACGGGCCATAAAAGTTTCGCAAAGGATACATTTGATAAAAGTGATGCATGGATCCACAACTTCATATCAACACACCTATTCAACGAATACAAAAAAAAATGTTTTGTATATTTTAAGTACCTCTAAACAACACCTTAAGTACACCTAAAATGTACAAAATTATATTATGTATACTCACAACATTGAAATCAATTTTAAAACTTGTAATTGTCCAAAGTTTCATGCACTTACCGTATAGAAGTGTAGAAGTTTGAAATTTCTAAAGAATTAGAACGAACGGATAGAACAAACTTATAAAGGTTCTACGGAACCTTAAAAAAGGTATCCCTACTTTTCCAGTTTTAGCGGGTCAGAATTGTGTGAAAACTAAGCGCTTACTTGCCACCTTAACTTGGTGTATTATCTCACAAATATTGTGGATGCCAAAGTTTGTGTTTGGTGTGTGTATGCTGGTTCCCACTAAACTCTGTACGGTGTCTTCTCCTTTGCCAAGATATAAATATATGTCATGACAATATCTTTAATAAAAATTTTCTATTGGTACTTCCAAGTTTTTCCAAAAATGTTATAAAAAGAGGGTTTCCTAGAATAAGCAACCGAGACCTATTGTGCAGTTTTGGTTAAATATCCTACCTATCTTATAGTATCATACTATAAAACAATTGAGCCATTGAACCATAAGCACATTAGCACCAAAATTCACCTGGAGATAGTTTTGGCTATAAATTTTCGACGTCATTGGCAGCGGTGAAAAGGGTATTCCTGCTATATCAGATCCAGTGTACTTTCCTACCTATCACAAACAAGAAGACCCGGTCCATATAAGTTTTGTTTATAATAGCCAAATTTGCGCAAGAATCATACTAATATTATACATGCGTAAATTTTGTTGGTTTGTTACTTTGTTAGTTTGTTGATTTGTTTGTTCCTCTTTCACGCAGCAGCAGAGCAACGGATCGACCTAGTTTTTTGCATGGGTATATTTAAAGGGCTGAAGAGTGATAAAACAATTATAATTTAATTTCTTTGTCAGAACAAATATAGGTACAAACCGTGCAGAGCCATTAAATAAAATTAGACAGAAGCTCGCGCCATACCAACCTTTATTTAAAGTTTCATCTATTAAACTTATATTTGTGCTTTACCTAAATGGTTTTAACATACAAACATCGTCGTGTGTCGGGTCGCTCTCTTCCCTAAGATATTATGGTTGAGGAGGGCGATGGCTGGCACATGTGTCATACTCGTGATCCGGTGCTGCTTGCCGGTCGCTGGTCTACTCGCGGTATACACAACTTACTCTAGTAGTAACAAGACCAAGTTGTTTTAAGATAAGATTAAGATATAACTAACTTTCCTCTCCCTCTATTGTGAATAACTAAAGTAAATTCATTTAAGTTAACAAACTTAATCAACTTAATGCACGTACCCTGGAGTTCGTTGAGTTGTTTTTATTAAAAAGAAAAAAAAAACAATCATGGTGAAAAATTAAGCTTTTTCCCTGAAGGTATGGTAAAAAAAACATACATTAATTGGATTCAAATTTTAAACTCGGGTGGATATCGGACATCGCTACGCTCGTGCCGCACGACTCTTGTTAAAAATATGTTTTTTTTACTCCCTTAAAAATTAAAATTCTATTTTCCTTCTCTTTTGCCAAAATACAAAATAGGATGCCACAACAATAGAAAAAAACGAATCATGAAAACTGCTTTAAAATATTAACAATGTTATTTTAAAGATTTTTATATGACATAGGTGGCAAACAAGCTGACAGGCCACCTGATGGTAAGCGATCATCATCGCCTATGGATACCTGCAACACCAGGGGCATCACAGATACCCGACCCTTAAAGACTATTAACAGCCATTTTGAAGAACCCCATGTTATATATAGTTACTCGGAAATGCCTGTTGATAAGTAGGTATGTGTTTCTGTAATTTTTTTTTTATTCTCATTCGTGATATTTTTATCTTTAAAATGTTACATGATTGCCAAAGCCTTTGGAGGCCTTCTGGGAGGCCTAAAAACTCTGAAATACAAACTCACTTGACCCATTGATAATGGTACCACCAGATGCAACCTATTTATCCCACTCCACTCAAGTTGCATATTAAAATCATATGCTTAACCGCAGTTTGTAAGCTAATGTCTTTACATGTAATAAGCAAATTACTTTATTATGGGAACTAATAAGCGCTTCGTTGCACCGACACGCTGTGAAGTCATAACTGCTAGGGTCTCATTGATTTCTCATAACTTTTCTGGACTAAAGCTACCTTGGTCCGATAAATTGTTTTCATATGGTGGATAGCGGTGTGGTTGAATATAATAAACTCGCATACCAGGAATGGGAACTGGCTCCTAAATGAGGTTGTTGAAAACACGGCATGTGCTTGGCGATAGATCTTCAACTTGAGGGTGGTAGCTAACCAGCCACCACTATGCTATGGTATTGTTTTCTCACAGGCAAAGCTCATTATTGGCTCAATTAAAGCGTCAACCTCTAATGACTATAACACTATTCTTTCTCAGACGGAAGAAACTTTTTACATGGAAAATTAATTTTATCGCTTATTATATGAACTAAAAATAAAATTACCTTCAAATAAACTAATATGCCCACCTATACCTAAGAGACTAATCTAGAAGCCCCTTGGTGGAAGGAAATCACAATTCACATAACGGAATTCACGTCATCATCGTTTTATCATAATTATGTGTCATAATATTATGTGAAACACAACCATTCTCTCATGATTGTCACTAATGGGTAAGTGCTATGTAATCCGGCCAGGTGGGGAAGCA
The DNA here is from genome assembly GCA_932305915.1 of Agriopis marginaria. Classification (NCBI taxonomy): domain Eukaryota; kingdom Metazoa; phylum Arthropoda; class Insecta; order Lepidoptera; family Geometridae; genus Agriopis; species Agriopis marginaria. The sequence continues at coordinate 9,057,894 of OW029926.1, forward strand.
AACTGGTCGCAAAGTAGCCCTCTGGCGTTGTAAACCTGCAACTAGGGTCGAGTAATCGCTGTTGACTATGTCGTCTGTGGCTAATTTAGGGTTCCCAGTTATGTTTTGTACCCGATATAGATACTTAGTCGTATCCACGGAGTGATATAGATAGACATTTCTTTTAAGAAAAGGACAAGTAAATTTATTGTCTTACCCTAGGTAATCTAGGATATAATTATGAGCTTTCGAACGATTCTTGTGCATCTACTCGGTTTCCCCTGTATATTTTTGAAGTGAACTTCTTTAGCCGCGTTAAGCGAAAAAGGGCATCAAGTCAAAAATTATAGGTTCGCGTCACCAACATGTACTGTGACGTGTTGCGCCAAACTGAGTTTTAAGTTTTTACTTTTACCGGCAGTCCTGTTGATTGCCTATTTTTTTACTATTTATTATTCACGAACATATTATATACTGGGTATCAGAAAAGTTTTCCATTTGTATTCAAATTAGAATTCATTTATTTTAGGTTTTAACATCCATACTTTTAATTCAAGAACACAAAATTAAACAAATTAATTAAAATAATTTTACAAAAATAAAATTCAATTTAAATTATATTGGTATATTGTCTAACTCCTAATCAGCTTACTCTGAAAGTATTTCATATCAGAATTCGCTACTCCGAAAGCATTAATTTTAACCCTTATTTTTGTTGAAATTAAAAAGTATTTACTGAAATGCTAAGTGATGCACTATAAGGCAGGTAATTAACAAATTATTTTATTTTGCGAGTCCGTTTAACCTACGAACTAAAGAAGCTAACCAATTTTATTTTTAAATAAGACGCTGTGCCCTTTAAACGTTGCTTAATCTGAACTGCTCACAAAATTTACAAAAATATTTATATCAACGATATCTCGTTGTCACAAAAATAGATAATTATATTAATACTTAAATAGATATTATTGTATCAGAATATACATTTTATTTTTAGTACCCGATAGCATCGCCTTAATTTGACTGATATAGTAAAAGGTGTTTATTTTTTAAATTATAAATAATAAAATCTTTAACTTTAAATTGCTCAAAATAATTCACCTTATCATAAGTATACGATAATACACAGCGCACCCGGCGTGTAATTTGCTTATCGGAAACTTTCAATACAGCCTCCGTCTCAAGCGTTCTCAATCTTGCTCTCAATTGAAGCAAAGCATTACATTACATTACTGGCCGTCAGTCAGCCCTATCTCGTATCGGCGTATCACACCGGTCGTCGAATGTGGAGCACGCGGCAAACCGGCGATGCCTTCGTCTCTGACAAAAAATCAGTGTAAGCTCCACTCTAAGGCAATACGGTCGCGCGCGCCCGCCTTACCACCCGCGAACTACGAACTTCAAAACTTCATATTCCGAATTCAAAGTTTTCACTAACTTTTTTTCTAAGTAACGCGAACAGCCAGTGTTAAGTGTCGTATGTTGTGTAAGTTGGCGACATATGGCCGTGGCCAGTCCGGTTGTTAGATCGGTCGTGCAGCGATAGAATCAAGTGACCACGTGTGCTCGAGTCTGGAGGTACACCGACTCACCGCTCACTTCGCCTATTTTGTCATCTCGCACTTGCACTATTATTATTTTCGAAAGTCAGTGTTAGTCATCGTTTGATTTGATTAATTTTCTTATTCGTCTAATTGGGCTATTGATTGGCTGGAGTATTACATTTGGCGGCCTCTCTGTGTAGACTCGTGTAGATGGGTCGACGTAACAAGGCTGTGAACTTCTAATTGTTTGTAAACCTACTCAAGATACCAATAAATATGTACTACTGTAGTTATCTATTCGTGTACTTTTTTCAACTTAATTATTAGTAGAATGGCTAATTATGTATGCTACTATTTAACTATATAGAGAAGCCAATATAATGACAGATTTGAAAGAGCATTATCAAAGTTATTGACGAGCATTTGTTTTTTGCTACAAATAACTATGTTAAGTTTACCTTGAATTACCTATTTTTATGCAAATGAGCCGATATCCGGTCTACATCCGGAATTAAATCTGTATATTAACACTATACGTAACTCTACGTTCGCGAAAAATTTATAATAGAAAACTAGATTGCTAGGTAGATACCATACGTAAAAAAAAAAAACTATTTAGATATATTTGTTTAAACATTTCGACAGTTCCATATACAAACAAAAGCGAAATATCACTCACTCATTGACATCAAGAATCCTCGAAACTACTTGACCTATGTAATATATTTTTGCAGGTAGATTCCTTATGGGCCGAATTAAGGAGGGCAAAAGGGGGTTGAAAGTTTATATGAAAATCTACGCGTACGAAGTAACGAACAATAGTTATACCTACTAGAATAATTGCAGACAATGGAATGTAAGCACAACCTAGTGTGCAACTTGGTAACAATCGAGAGCAATAAACATATTTATTCTTAGACAAGAATTGTGATCTAAATTTAGCCACATTAGATACAATGATCATTGAACATCGATAGCGATTGGTGTGAGTAGGTATACATGAAAATGAATAAGATAAGGATTGACGCACGTAGATCCCTTAATACTTATACGAGTAGGAAAACCTAAATAGGAAAGTAGGTAGATACAACACGGGCACAATGTATGTTTTAGATAACATTTGCTATACAAGCTGCGCACCGCTCTTTACCCACGTGGACATTGCTACAGAACCCGTAAATTTTCCGGGATATAAATAATCCTATTCTGAGAGCGATGTTGGCTGAGCGGTAGCATGTACGCTTTACAATCTCACGGCACCCGGTTCAACCCTTGCATAAACGGTACGCAATATACAAACATACATACATACACCGATCTGTTCCTGTTTACATTATGATTTCTAAGGTTTTCGAGATAATTAACACATTGAAAACTGCACCAGCTAAACACCAGCTTGGGGCGTTGGAGTCTATTGAGAAACGTGCCAAGCGACTCATCAACAATGAATCCCTGGTTCAGACTAAACTTCTTAGTCTCGAGCATCGGCGTAAAGTTACTAGTCTATCGGTTTTTTATCGGATATATTTCGGAGAGTGTGCATCAGATCTGCACGATTTAATTCCCTCCTGCAATTTTTTCTATCGGACCGCCAGGGCGGGCACAAAAAATCGACATCGTTTTATGGTTGATATTCCGAGAACCCGTACGAAGCGCTTTGATCCCACATTTATTGTGCGAATTGCTAGTCTGTGGAATTCGCTGTCTGAATGGGATTTCCCCGTCAGTTACGTACAATCTGGGTGTCTTCAAGTCGAGAGTGAATCGGTTTCTTCTAGGCAAGCTTGCTCCATTGTATACCGCATCGTCGCTTAACATCAGGCGAGATGGCGCCAAGCGCAAGCCTATCTAATATATTAAAAAAAATTGGTAAAAATGTCTAATATCAATCCGAGATATTAGTTTCGCTCTGTGAATCATTATCAGCATTTCATATTCCCACTGCTGGGACACAGGCCTTCTCTAAGAGAAAGAGGATGGGCCCTAATCCACCATACTGGCTCAGTGCATGTTGGTGAATGTCATTTATTATGTCTTTGAACTTGTGAGGTTCTTGGACATATCGTTTCCTCACGAAGTTTTCCTTCACCGTTGTTGATCAATATCATCAAAACTGCACATAATTTATTTAACTATAAATAAGTCATTGGTACAGTGCCGAGAATCGAACTGGGTGCCGTCACAATCGCTCGGTCAATAAGCAGATATTTAACACAATTTTTAATTTAGATCTTTTCCTACAAGAGAACAATATACAGAAGAACTAATCCACCAATCCGCACTGAGCCAGCGTGGTGGATATGGCCCAATCACCCTTTCAGGGGTAGGCTAAAAGTCCAGCAGTGGACTGTTAAAAGGCTGACTATGATGATACAGAAGAACTTAGAGGTAACTAATAAAATCATTTGATCATGGAGGCGGAAAACATACTTATTAAGTATTCGGTACAAACTTAATGAGGTATTTTCATATTTCGCTAAAACAGCCGCTTTCCCAGTATTCGTATTGTAGGTACCTAGTATTTAGGTACACATTTATCTAGTTATAATTGGACTTTCCCCGAAACAATAAATTTTCATTTATTAATTTGTTGCAAAGACTTTAGCAGCAGGCTTTTATTGAATTTAGTGCTTTGGTTTAATTTTCTCAGATTAAATAAATAATTATATTACTTTATACAAGCCAGGTTATTATTTGGTGCTTTGATGTTTAAAGCTTATCTAGCTGATTGAGGACTCAGTGTAACACAACTTGTAGGGTATGTATTAAAATATTATAGATATTTTATTTATATTACATGGGAATTACTCACGTAACAACTACCGGCCGATACCTCCGGCCGGTTATATTATGTTATAGACAATTCAATAAAATTATAACCGGAAGGATTTGAACCTGCGCCATCGGGTTTACGCCGGAACGCTCTTTCCGCTAAGCTATCGGACGCTTTTCTATCAGCCGTCAAGTTCTTGAAGTAAAGTGTGGACTAAACATTTATGTAGTTAATCCTAAAGTGTGGAACAAAATCTCACTAATATTACAAACGCAAAAGTTTATATGTATGGATGTATAGATGTATGGATGTTGTTCCTCTTTCACGCTGCAACAGAACAACGGATCGACCTATTTTTTTGTATGGGTATAGTTCAAGAGCCAGATCGTGACATATGCTACTTTTCATCGTCATCATCACCATTTTTCATCACTAAGCAGGTAAAACCGCGGGGCGCAGCTAGTTCAATTATAAAAATACCTTTTGTAGGGTATTTTTAATACATTTGCATAAATTATAATGCGGCTCTAATTTCCACACAGCTTTAGAGTAAGTACTAAATCTTGAAAAGTATAGATAGCAGGTACATTGTGTCTTATTTTATTACTCTACTTGTTTCAAATAATGAAAGATATCCCGCTACGTTATCATCTTTTGAATCCATGTTTCGAGAATAATAAAATTTATATTATGTTGCTGGACCAGAATATTATACCCTACTTAATAAAGAAGTAACACCTAAATCAAGTTCACGAATGTTGGAATAATCGCCGTACATAGACATACATTAAAAACGGATCTGAATGAAAGCCTTCCTCCTCCTGAAATCGGTAAAAAATACAAACCAGCTCAATTAAAGTAATAAAAATAAAATAGCATAAGCACATGTTTTAAATGAACACACATCATCCGATATATAAACGGAACCGAAACTAAAAGTAGTTTTGCAAGTGTACTTGTTGATTAAATATTACTAGGTCAATCAATTTCCGTTCTCATCGTATGTTTTTATAAGTGTTTTATAAACGTTTTACGTTCGTTTGGATTTTGTCGAGCTAAATTATTTCCTGATACCTAGCAGTACCATAAAACGTAATCCTAATCGCCTATAAATATTTATTTTACGATGGCAACACGTATTTATTTTGTGCTTTTCCACCGACTACAAAAAAAAAGTTTTTTAATTAGACTTTATATTTTTACGCGAAATTCGCCGATTTAGATCAGTTTTAACACGAAGGTCCCATTTAAATGAAATATAATAATAATTAATAGAAAAATAAGGAAATAATCCTGTTTTAGGTTACACCTAAACTCGTTTTTTTTAACCGACCAATCAGAAACTTTTCTACAGGAGCTTTTTTTAAAAAAAAAAACATGTTTATTTTTAGTGTTTTTTTTCGTTTTATATGTAACTCAGAGTATTTAGTGCTCATGAATACAAATGTTGCTAACATTTGGTTAAATATAACATTTATTGCATGGAAAAATGTACTTGGGTATCAATCAACAGTTTAATAAAGTTTTTACTGATTATATTTTTAGCCGCCTTATTCATTCACATTAAAGCACTCTAACTTAGTACCTATTCGCAATGCAAAAATTTGCCGTCCTATATCCAACTTGCCCTTGTTATTAATTATTCGTTTTTAAATATTACTAAAATTACTCTTAACTTTATGTCCAATAAATTAACTATTCAAAAACGCAGAGGAATTTCGAAAAGCTAGCTATTTAAAATAACTAATTAGCCAAACGAGTCGAGTCAGAACAAAGGAATTGTAGCAAATTAGTCACAAAGCCAGTGACTTCCTCCAAACCGAAATAAACTTGTGTCATTTACCATATTATTCTTAGTTGGAAATTTAACTGATTACTTACATCAAGTTTGGAAAATTTGTTACAGTTTGCGGAATTTTTCAACTATTTCCACTTTTTCTTTCGCATTTTTCTGTGATAAAAAGTAGTATGTGTCTGTTCTGACAATGCACACTAGCTCCTTATCAAATTACGTCAAGATCGGTTTTGCCGAAAAGAAAAAAGATAAACAGACGGAGAGTTACGGAGAGTTAACTATAGCATAGAGAAATATACTATACTAGAGACTATAGTCACCGCGTTACCAAATGAGTCGTAGGGCCATAAACGTCATACCTTAAGACCTGTAAGTGCGAACGAGATAGACAGACAATTGATTTATGACCTGACGACTCAGATGGTAATGCGTTTACCATAGTTACAAGTGTCATAAAACTCAATAATTTATTGAATTAGGCGTTACTTTGCGTAAGTTCATAATATTAAAAAAAGTAAGACGAAAAAATAATTTTGATTCCATTTCCATTCATCCAGGGCAAGAACACAAAAGTCCATAGCACACATTGTCGATCATTCAGATATTTCAATAACCGTTTTTGCAAAAGTTCATAACCCAAATATTTAGTCATTTTCATATTCACCTTATTGTGCTTGGTACAACAATGTAGCGAAAACACACGCTAGAGATTCGTCTAATGAAATAGTTTTATGATTAAACTCTTCGTTGTATAAAGTAATAGAAGCTTTAGAAGCGTTCAAGTCGCGCATGATTAAACTTTTTAAGGGATACGACGTATATTAAAAAGGGACAGGAAAGTTCCGGGTCCTATTACCGACCCAAAGTTTTCCATATGCGAAAAACTCATGAATAGGCAATCCCAAATATTTCTGATCACGTACAAACCATTCTTCATTTGGTGTCAGCCAAACAGCCCACGGACCTGCCTAACTTTCCTTTAATAATGTGCGACTTTTTAGCACTTTTTTTACAGTCAGTAAAGGTTTTCCGCTAAAAAAGTAGATACCAACAAGTAGCCAATAGACTATGGCGGTACGACGGTGGTACGAATTAGGCAGGATAGCAGAATTTCTTAGTTTGCACCTATATACTTTTCCCCCTCTTAAAAACATTATTTTACTCTCTAGTAAAAACTTATAAACTACTTAAACCTTTCTTTTTCTCGTAGTCATGGTATAAAGTATAGTATGCAACTCTTGAAGAAAACAGATTTATATCGAGGGCCATGAATCACTCGCGTTGTTCAGGATTCTAACACTTGAATCACGAGCATAGCGAGTGATTCAAGCATCATGAATCACTCCCTACAGTCAATATTTAGTCGTTAGAATCATTCACTAGCTCGTGATTTATCTATGACCCTCGCTTTAAATCCGTCCTTTATTCGCTAATTGCATAATATACTATTAAATGCCTAACATCATCATGAGCAGCGTTTATTACTCACGGTACTACCAAGTTACTGTATCAATAGTGTCGTAGGGTATTTTTTTCCTTCTTCATACTGACCATGTAGTGTCGTGGTTAATTTTAAACTCATATCGCCATTCTCCACAACACTACCAATCAACATAGTGGATTTTACGTAAATCGAATACTACAATGTTTTTTCCGACTTTCTTTGTTTTTTGAGCGTTCATTTATTTTTCCAATGTTGATTTATTTTTCCGACGTTCGTGTGTTTTTCAGGTATTTATTTGTTTTTCGGATGTTCATTTGTTTTTTCTATCAGTCCACTGCTGGACAAGCTGATCCTAAGCCACGCTACTTTGTTTGGGTTTTCTTTTCCAGTAACCTTCCGTATATCGTCATTCCATCGTGAAATCCAGTCGCTAGGTGTTACGCTATATTTGCTGATTTGTGGATTTCAGTAGTCTAGGACAATTCTACTCCAAATAGGCCGGTAACTTAGGTGGGTATTAACTATTAATTCATTTCCTTCTCTACTTAATTTCACGACTCCATTGTTCCATGACCAATCAATTTTCAGTATTCTTCAATATTCGTTTGTGAATTGGACTGAATTGCGCTGACACTTCAAAGACCTTATGTAAATTAAGTTCAGGGATTCCATTGTTGTAAATGTAAGAAAATCATGCCTGGTAGAAATTATTTTGAATGAATCTAATTTTTCTTACTAAAAATATCGCAATCAGTGGAAGAATATTTTATTTTATAATAATAATAATTTATTATTATATTACCCGTTTCGTTTAGCAATCAAAGTGAACAAACGAGAATTGACTATATTGTCAACATCGCTGTGGTCCTAAATATAATTATTGGACAAAGGTAGATGGCCTAGCAAGACAGCGGCTTTCCCAGCCGTGGGATAAGGAAGGCTATGGGGGATGATGAAATAGCTGCATTTTTTATTTCATCATCACCATCAGCCAGAAGACGTCCACTGCTGAACATAGGCCTCCCCCGTTAACCTCCACACTGAACGACAGCCTGCCTTTTGCATCCACTGGATACCCGCGACTCTTACAATTTATTTTTTGTTTAATCTCATCTAACCTAGAGTTCCATCATGTTGTAAAAGATCCTTTTTGCGCTGCAAGTACAAGTGTGTAGAAGATGGTATCTAATAGCTTTTCCTGACTATTTTCCGCACTCCAAAACAGCGAAAATTGATCTCAAGCCCTTTCTGAGGTTAACTGACTAGTCCTTTTCCGAGCCTAAATAAACAAGCCTGGCAAGACGTAAGCAGGTTGAGCGTTCGTAGTTCATTTTCCTACCTTATGGGAGAACCTTGTTAGGTGGCGAATGGTTTTGATAAACTACCTAATAGATGTCCAATGCATCATAAAATATCAAACACTTGTTCTTTGTTTGGTGAACTGAAAAACTTTAAAATCTTATATATTCTGTTTTTAACCGACTTAGAAAAAGGAGGAATGTTCTCAATTCGGTCCGTATTTTTATTTTGTTTATCATTTTTATTTATGTACAGCGATTACGACGGCATCTGTAAACCAATTTGCGTGTTTCTTTTTTATCTTATAGAAGAAAAGCTATAATATTTTTTCCGTGAAAAAATATTATTTTGTTCTTATATATTAACTTAGAATGCATATTAACTTAGAATGATTGTGTTTTGTGGTTTTGAAGTCGGTTTTTTTTTTAAATATAATTTATTAATCTGCTTAAATAATAGCCTGTTGAGTTTTGGTTGACGCAGAATTTTGTCCTACGTTGCAGTATTGACGCCCGAGTACATTTCAAAAATCTGCCATCTGCGTCTCTAAGCGTACTGGCGCTCTAAATTCCGACACCACGTGACACAAAATCAGAATGTCATCTTCCACAAATCTCGAACTCTACATAGCCCGGTGTTTTGACCTGTCCATGCTCGACAACAGCTCTCTCGATTCCGTTCATGCGTGAGCATAATCAAACAACAGCATGTCCTTGATCGTACATCCACATGGGCTGTCACGATTATCTTGCGTTCGTACTATAGGGATGCTACGGAGGTTCGATTCCGATTCTGAAAAATCGGAACTTCCGATTCATATTTAACCTCCGATTTCGACTTCAGATCCGACATTTTTGAATCAGAGGTTATTGGGCAAATAGATTGAACGGATATAAAACTGACAAGCTTTTGTTTATTAAATACAATTTGCAATTTTTTTAATCAATTCATTTGATTTAATTTTCTACTAGTACTTAAATTGTACTAATAGTAAAAAAAAACTTCATCTTAAAATTATTGAAGTTGAAACTTTAAATAGTTTAAGATTATTAAGTGTATTTTTTAAACAGAGGCATAATAATGTTTGTAGTTGTTAATTTTATTAGAACTGCCCCTAACACATCTCTTTTCTACCTTCGTCTTTGACTTCGACTCCGATTCCGGTTCCGACTCCAACAAGCCTTTGAAAACTCCGACTCCGACTTCGGTTCCGATAAAAACACCTCCGTAACATCCCTAGTTCGTACATACATATCTACACTACGCAATTAATCCGTGTGTATCCCTACCAATCTAGCTCTGTTTTCTTATATTTCTACATTCTTTACCTATCTACCGGACCGAAGAAAAAAATACTTTTAATAAACAATATCATATAAATAAATTAAATAACCAAACAAAAAGTCTCGTATCCCAGTTCCTTTGAAATAGTATTTGGATATAATTTAGTTTAGCCTGACACACACGCGAGGCGACCCAATTGCATTTTGTTGTGCACCTGTGTAGTGTTGCCCATTGATCTCGCTTATATAACAAATCATCGTCAAGTACCTTCTAGGTCCATGTGCTCCATCACCACAGCGTTGCTTTCCTTTTGTGGTGTTGTAAACGCAGATCTATTGCATAAGTATATTTAAGAAAAAATTATACAAGTGACATGCAAAATGATTATCTGTAAGCTCCTAAAAATGCTTTTATTCTTTCACGTGAAACATAAAATAATACTTAATAATACTTTATCTCGGTCTCTGTACTAGTTCGATTCCAATGGGCTCATATCACATTTTTATTTGTTTAATTAAAAATTTCAAATTTGATTTGACATAACTCCAAATTTTGGGCCCAACAAGTAGAAAATTAATCTGGTACATTTTTAACGGACCTTAAATTTGATTTGACTCGACTCCAAATTTTGGGCCCAAAAAGTACAAAAATCATCTGGTAATTTTTTAACGGACTTATATAGAGATATTTAAAATCCATTGATATCGATTCGAGATGACTCCATAAGTATATCAGAACTGCATGCACATCCCTAGTTCTAATTCACTGAAGTGTCGTTCGGTATAACAGTCTGTGTCACACTGACAATTTTCCCCTGCATCCTGGATGTGCATCGAGGCTGGGACTATTTTCGTATGAAACATAATTGCAAATTGTGTACGCCCAGTGAAGTGAATAAAATTGGATGAACAAAAAGCTGATTACTAACATATTATTAAACAGTTGCTGCCTCACTTTTACGTAAGCAAAGTAAGCAATGCAACATTGCTCTACCTAGTTTTCGCGTATCTGCGTTTTTAGCAACTTGCCAAATATTTTTGACCATCTGCGTTTTTGGCAACCTGCGTAATAAGGTAAATCGAGTATTTGGGGTTAACTACGTGTTTGGTGTCATGCGTATCGTATAGTGCGTTTTTAGCGCTTTGCGTTGAAACCTTTCCTTCAACGAATAGTTGACAAAACAAGTTTAAGAATTAAAGCATGTTTAACTTAATAATTTTTCTTAATATGACCGTTGTTTTGCAAGCTTGGAAAACTTTATTTTTAATATTGAACCGTAGTAAAAATTTCAAACTACCGTTAAAAGTTAATTAAAAACTTCTTGGATCTACGAAACTAACTTTTACATTCCACGAAAGAGTTCAACAAAACTTTAGCAGGAAATAATCAAGGAGCACTAAAGTTTCAAGTAGGTTTCATTGCAATGTTGTGATTGAATCAAGACTAATAGGCTCTAGCTTTCAATGGCCATCGTTCAAAAAGCCGTAAAGTTTATCTCATTTGTGACGATCTGCCACATGCCTATAAACCAGTAAGGGTTCATTAAGTGGGATACGATTAGAAGTCGCCCTCAAGTAGAATTTAGTGTCTCTTCAAGCACTTTATGATAGTTTCGTAGGTTCTCTACAAGTATTTAGGAGTACCTAAATGCTTACTTGTAAAATATCACTTCCTGTATTCTAAGTGTTTTTATTTTTTTTCTTAATTAATGTTTTTACGGAACCGGGAGTCCGTAGAGCAGCAAAAGAAAATAATGTTTACAGTACTATTTTACAGTACCGGCGTTAGGGTAGGGCCTGGTTGGGCGACCAAGGCCAGGGCGCCAGATAAAAAGGGGCGCCATGGGCGCCTCAAAGGGGCGCTGCAGGTATATAAATCTATAGACCTATTCTATTCTTTGTGCCTTTTTTCGGTTTGAATGGCAGACGGGGGGGAGGGGCTTGGGGGAGGGTGCCCCGTAGAAGTCTCGCCTAGGGCGCTGGTAGTACTAAAACCGGCACTGGGCTTTTAGATTATTCGTTTTATACGGTTTTTTTTACTATGTGAGTATATAGGTAGGTACATAATATAATAATTAAGTAGTAATCGTTTTACGTTTATATAATTGTGATTTAAAAAAATCGTGTAATTAAATATATTTGCTATATAAACTTCATTTCATTCCTTGTTATTTGTTTTTTCAGTATAAAACGCCCAATTGGGCTGGTCTAGACTGTTTATTTCCTTGCTAGAACAGAATAACATTGTAACAACACCTCGGAAAACAATGATAACAAATTTTTTACGCAAAAATAGACTTCAAACGACAGTCGTCTTTTTGAAAATATAACATGAATAATTTTACGACTAGACGGTAAGTAGTAGTTGAAAAAAATTTCCGTAAAACTAAGGTATACTTACTGGTGGTGCAACGGGCAAGATAAACATCTATAAGCTGTAAAACGGTTTTTTTTTTTACTAATGAAGCGGTCAACATAGTACGTCACGAAAAAAAATAGGTGTTACTACTGGTAGTGTTACTAGTAGTACGATGAATAATAAACGTATGTAAGTACCTAACTAAGGTATCTGTTGAATCAACCACCAAATTCTTATTATTTAATTAATATTAATTGGTGATATTCTTATGAGTTACCTGATGTAATTGGTGTAATCGTTTTAATTAAATAAAAAAATAAAGATTTTTAAAACGACGTTATAATACATGTATGCTAATCTAAGCATGTATGCTACTTTGTATGTAGGTATGTGTAATTGTGTACCTACACTACCTACCAAGTTCTAACAAATAAATAAATTTATTTGATTTAACAAATTTTAATTAATTTACTGTGCTTAGGTTGTCAAAAATTATGATGAAGAAAATTGTGAACAAAGCCCCATAAAAACTAACAATTAGTAAAGTTATCTACGATTCACACAATCGGGATAAACTATATATTAGCCATTAACATACGAAATAGTACGACAATATAGGTAGGTATACCTATAACAGTCCGGCTTCTTCAGCCCCTATATTTCTTCACAGAGAAACGCTTCGCCAACAATTATTTACCTTGTAACTGGTGACAGTTATGGGTCGGAGACGCTTGTCTAATTAATGGAATAGCTCATTTATAAAGTGTTAATACTCTACATGATCATTATCATGCTTTACGGCATATTATTTAGAAATAACGACGTTTTTATCATTTCAACTGTCAACAGAAGCAACCGCAAATAAATCAGTTAAATAATCCTTTCTTTCTTCATATTAATTCCTAGACAAATTTCATTCAAAATTTCAATCACATCGTGGTGAAAATGTAAGAAACAGTTAGGACAAAAAAAATGATATAGAGAGAGCGAGAGAGAAAGGTGATCTTGGAGAAAGAGGTTCGACGGCTGTGTGTGATAGTTGCGGTCTACGATGGAGCACGCTTGCCTAGAAGGAACCGATTCACTCTCGACTTAAAGACACCCAGATTGTAACTGACGGGGAAAACCCATTCAGACAGCGAATTCCACAGACTAGCAGTTCGCACAATAAATGTGGAATCAAAGCGTTTCTGCTTTCTTGCTAGCGTTTTCACCTCCCTGTACGACGTTTGCATTCTATTTATTATGGACAAAAAAAGCTCTTGCTGGTCTAATACCCTATTTCTTTCTAACTTTCCCTCCATGTTGGTATTCATTGATTTGTCATATCGTACAAGGTGGCCAAAAATCTTGCATCATCTTGTAAGGAACGTTATTTTTTGGAATTATAAAGTTTGCGTCATGGGTAAATCTGTAGGTACTGAGGTCTTTTATCTAGTTAAAGCTGATCTACATGTCCAAATACACCCTGTACTTATAGTTATATTGACATTTATACAAGTGCCATCTTAAAAGCTCATGTAATTAAAGGAGGTCTGATTTTTAACAGTTAATGACTATAACATACTATTATTAACATTAATTAACATTAATGCAGTTAATTACAAGAGCCGCAACTGCTATTGTGTTCTTTATTAGCAGTTTAATCTTCACCAGAAGACACCAAAAGCCGCCGAACACAACTGGTGATGTCTCTGTTCATTGCAATTTATTAAATTTAACCCATCAAATCATTAACAGGAATTAAATTTTAAATGCCACCACTGAAAAAATGTCGCGCCGATCGCTTAATAAGGGCTGTGACGGTGCGTCGGGTAATCAAAAACAAGCGAAGTGCTGTTACTACTCATAAAAACTTTTTTAAACTGTTCCGAGCTTCATAACCGAGAATCTTTTAAAGGCCAGAAATTTCACAATTGCTACGATTCAAGTGAATTCACATTTCAGATTGCGAAAGGCACAAAATGTAAAGTGGTTTAATTTTGAGTGTATTAGGGTGTTGCTTGATACATATCCATATTTTGTGAAAACAAAACTAACTAAATCGAATGAATATAATAGCATATTGAATGACGCTTATCTACCTATCACAGAATGAATTGAAAATTAGTTAAAGAAAAGTTATTATAAAAATCTCTATCCAAGTTTTTGAAAAGAATTCGTTTGTGCTATTCGATTTAAGCAAATAATCAAGCTTCAAGTTTAATTTTCTTAAGTATTTGTACTTCAGTATGATTTGAGAATATACGAAACTGTAAGAACTTTGAGCATTCATTACTTTACCTAAGTGTCCTAAGTAATGTACACTCTAAGCTACAGAACCTCTAAACGTGTATAGACCATTTTCACTATACCTTGACAAAGAGAAATTCAACATTTATCACGGAAACATGTTAACTCCTCCCTTCAATTTGGGCAGTTTAAAATAAAAGTAGGTACACCGTGTTACACAATTGTATGAATGATATGTGAGCAATAAAACTGACATTAATGGTAGGTCCCTGTCGTTTCGTTAATTAATCTTCGATGGAAATATACTGCTTTTACCACCTTTTACTATGGACGGATGAATTTACCGCCTACAAAAATAGCGGGAATGAAAATGAAAATGTTATCGAAGATGGTAAACACGCCATCGACCACCAACATCGACACCAGACTAGACATTCGGGCTGTGGTCAATCGCATAGCCAGTATTCCAAAAATATGTTGGTTTTCTCATTCTCTACACATTTTACTAAACTATCTAACAATTAATATCTATTTAAATCTTTTTATTTTCAAATGCATCAATTTTCAGAGCTGACAAATTTAAATTAGTAAAAAAAATGGTGCAACTTCTGATTGTTATCGTTTATTTTGTCGGAATTTGGTATAAAGCCTATTCATATAAAATTGGGCGTGAAAATACTAAATTATTTGCAAACTTCTGACCTTTGTTGGTCCTGATTTATAAAGGCAATTAGACTGGAATTTAAATTGAAAACCTTATTCCCGACACTTTTTATCCAACCTTGTATAAAAAGGACGTAAAAGATTTAGATAGAAAAGAATGACGATACAACATAGAGGGTAGTAAAAATCTGAGCAGAAAGGAAATTAAAAAGAAAATAATACCTAATATACTAAATATAGGAGCAAAGTTTACAAATAAATTTTCGTTGACATTATGTACCTAAAGATTATTTTATTTCTATTGTACAATAACGTTACGATAATGAGAATGCAAATTTTATACTCCAGCAAAAATAAATCTGTAAATTACCAATGCACAAAAGATAATAGAATGTAGTATGTAATCTATCTATAGTATATTAAAGCCAAATACCTCTCATTTACTGACTGACACGCTGACTAATCACGAAATCTCGTAAGCTATTTGACCTATAAATCTAAAATTGGGTAGGTCTAGATTTTGTAGATTCCTTGTCCTTGTGCAAATGGAAGATAGAAGTAAATATAAGAAAGTACACTTACGAAGTCTCAGGCAACAGCTAGTTAACTAATAAAACAAAGTTGCATCAATGGCATGTTTTCGATCCCAATCCCAAATTACGATTGTAATCGAGTGTCAAGAGTAAGCCCACTGAGCTAAAACAAAAAAATATATGAAATACACAAAAAAAGTCGCACAACATCTTCTCACATAGGTTAATATCAGAGTTTTTAAGCCTTTGAAGGCTTTCGACAGAATTATACGGTTGTTGTTATGAGACAAACAACGGGGCCTACAATTACACAAAATTTATATGCAAAATACAACCAATAAACCTACGAATAAATAGTTATAGCACCTACCAACTTCTACAGAATTCACGAGTTTAGAAAAGCATAAAAATGTCGAGCAAGAAATATATGGCTTTATCTGACGTATTGTCGCGTAACAAGCCAGACCCCAAGGGACCTTGAATATCACAAAATAATAGCAATAAATGAAACATCAACGGCTTGAAAGTCTGTCGCACCCTTGTCAGGAAATATAACGAGTTCATGTTTTATGAGTTTGTTTATCCCGATTCCTAATAGTAAGGCCTACTAGTTGGATTACATCTTATTACAGAGGTCAGTGACTTCACCATCTGATTTGGAATGAGAGCTTCCAGTCTGTTAGGAGTAAAAAGCTTCCGCGCATTTTATCTCAGTAACCACTAACCAAACGTCAACAAAAACTGACAAAACAAGAGTTGCGGAGTGTTGCTTACTTTAGCTACGTTAGTAATGTTTGGCAATAAATTGTCTGCAACAAACAAGTCGGTATCTAATCTATCGCAGTCGACTCTCGCCTATCGACGATCTTTTTATTCCGAACCATTTAACAAGCCATAAACGAAATATCTCGCATTATTAAATTGTTGGTTGACGCTTTATTTATTGTGTTAGATAATAATATGTTTGAGACGAAAGCAATCGTCTCTACAATGGTATTGTAAACGCTATAAAGTTTAAGAGGTTTAGGGTTCGATTTTTGTCGTTTTTTGTGGGTTGGTTTTAAGGATCACTTTAGCTAATAAGTCATTTCAACTTGAACTTACATCTAAAATAAAAGTTAGTATTGCCGTTATGTATGAGTCTTCATTTCTTTCTCACACAGAGCCAACATAAGCATAATGTTTCTCAACCGCCTGGATACTGTGATGTAAATTTTTATTGCACGATAAATAAAATATCTCTGTACACACGTCTTCAAATTAATATTTAATGCACTGTCAATAAGGAGGCGGATAAATAGCATCGCTGCGGGCAGATGAGCATGTTTATGGCACGGCAGACAGCTTAATAATGATCGTTTTGACGATATTGTTTAATTTTCAATTACTTATTTTATTATAAGTCTTGCGCAAATATGGCTTTGCCTTTATATTCAGGCTTGAGTTCCAGTTGAAATATTTAAACATGTACATTATTAACGCATTGTTCACATTAAAGATACTAATAAATAATTAAAATTATAAATCATTTATTGTGTACAATTGACCTATCCTAATACTTATAAATGCGTTCTACTCGAAAACCGATCGGAGTTTATTTTATTATCGACTTTATTTCAGTAGCACCAAACATTTCGCAAAAGCAAACAAAATATACACCTAATATACATAAATACAACATACACATAACATATTATAGGGGGAGGCTTATATGCAGCAGTGGACGTCTTCTGGCTGATGATGATGATGATGATGTTAAAACAAAATATTGCCAAGTTATGCACAGTAGGTATGTTCAAAATACCCAGCGTGTGAATAAGACAAATGGTCAAACGATTTAACAATCACGTAAAAAATATCAGCTGTTCCATATAAAATGGCCATTCTCACTCGACAAAATGTATGAAACAGCTGATATATTTTTGCGATTTCAGGGTTGGTCACAGTTAAAGTTGCTCATATTGATGAGTAGGCACCCTTTCAGTTTAGTACACACTCTTTCAGCGTTACCTTGTAAATAAGTCAAAAATAAACCGATACTTGGTATCTAAACCCAAGGAAAGTTACTAAGAAAAATACTTGTCAATGTTGGTTTTATTATGAAACATCAAAGTTCTGCCGCGTTCTCGTCGATATCAAAAAGGTCTAATATCTAATAATATCCACTAAATAAATACGTAACTAAGCTTGAATCTAATCACTTAATACTCCCAGTAAATTATGCTCTAGCACATGCATTTAATCTACGATTATGCAGAATGTACTTTATCAAGCATTAGCACTTAATATACGATTTAAATTCTGCTGTTTTAGTACGTGATTTCGCAAACATCTTCATAAATTGAAGTTATAGCACGGCTTTGTAACATAAACGGTACCACATTCAACATATTCGAAATGATGCGATAACCCTTCATATCTTCATTTTATAACCGTGTCGTTTGGCCGAAGCAAATTTTAATAAAACTTTTAATGTAATATTCTCAGGTAGTTATATCCCGTTTTCTTGTTGCCAAGGAATCCAAAAAATTAAAGATTCCTCAAATCTTGCCAACGCGTAATTTCACATAAAATAACAGCATCTATATCGTTCTAAGCAATATTTAACTAATACAGGGACAGCAAGGCAAGATTTAGTACGTTCAAATGCTGACACTCGAGTCTGAAGCGATAGATTTATGGCTTCAGTCTGCCAGACTTGGTCCCCTCAACGATTTTATCTACAGCATTACCTACGTTCATGAGATGATATCTCAAAGAACAATAGGCCTGGCTTTAATACTTATTAGCCGTTTTTCACAGGGACTGATATGTCTCAAGAAAACGTTCTATCAAATTCTGTCAACGATATCCATTAGTCGACCTTTCAGTCGTCTCAGATACCTCTAACTAAGTGAAAAAATACTGTACAAACTCCAGGCTGTCTCATGGCAGGAACTCAAGACCTAATTTGGGTCATTGTATCTACCCATGCAGCCAATTAATGCGCACGGTTACCGTTGTAGCCATTAAAAATAGGGAATGCACTCGTCAGCAAGCCGAATTTTGCTAATTAGTTAAATATATCCATTAGTCGGTGATCCTCCAGGCGAAGTGGCGTGTAATGGTCCAACAAAAATCCGGGAATTAAATATAATAATGAGCGAATGGACATGAGAAAGCGAGAGCGCGTGTGCGGTGTGCGGTGATGCGTGCGGCGCACGATGCGCTCGCGCATTGATGGAAGAGTCGTGGTCGTCGGGCGGCGCGCCGCTGCTGCGGACGCAGTCACTGCCGCTGGTGCTGGAGGCAAGCGGCGTCGGCGGCGCGCCCACACGGCAGGCCAAGCTCGACCCGCGGCAGCTACTCACGCTCACGCGCCACTACTACCCGGAGGGCGGCTGGGGCTGGGGAGTCGCGGCGGCCGCCACCCTCGCGCAGATGCTGGCCCACGGCCTGCACCAGGCCTCTTCTATACTCGCCGTAGAAGCTGTCAGACGATTCGGCCCCGAAGTCCACATGCAAGCAGGTATGTATAGTATAGTGACCAAGAACAGAGGGACATGGATAGGGGCAGATCTCAGACCATTCAAACAAGGGAGATAATAATATGGTAAGGTGGCGTGACGGGTGCGAACGCATCCAGTCTAAATAACCTTTAGTCAAACTCACCCTGCAGATGCCCTTGCCGCCTCTTTTTTGCATGTGGTCTATTAGTTAGTTCATTAATGTCGCTGCAAGTTTCAAACAGAAAAAAACAGTAAGTGGGTATAATATTTATGTACTACGAAACATACGAGTATTTTACTTAAAACTCCAATCACTTAAGTATCTACATAAATTATTTACTTACTGCATGATTGTAACAATATTTTCTGGGAAGTTAGTAAAAGTTTTTACATCTAAGTAGGCAACGATAAATATTTCGTACAATGGGCAATGGCCTGGTAGGAAACGTCCTCGTACATAATTGGCTCTTACGAACATCCAGAGTTTGCGTTTTTTTTTTAAATGTTGTAGTCAACACTAAATAAAGTTTAAGTAGTTTCCGAAAAATTTATAAAGTATAAAAATGTACCGACATCCGGCCTCGACCTTAAGTAAAAAAGTTAATGGATTTACGACCAATATAAGAATAGATACCTAGACTCTTCGTAAGATCGAAGACTATATTTTGTTTGAAGACTAGACTATACTGTGTTTGACGTCGTTTCAACAGTAAGAACGTAAAAGGTACACTTGTCTCATGGTTTGTTTGCATTTCTGATTTCAGTTCAACGCTCCCCTATTCCCGTGGACACTTTTATGATTCTCCCCACTCAAATACTTTCCTCGATTCCATATTATTAATTTTATCTATCGCATATATACGCATGAATCAGGCCTCTGAAACTTTGACAACACATGGATCGTTTTACTTAGAGATAAATGTGAGCATTTTTCAGAAGTACCCACTACATTTGTTATTGTCGGTATGTCTGTTCTTCATTTGTTTGTCGCAGAAATTGAAAGTTTACGCACGCATTGAATGTGACAAATCGACAATATTTGCCCAAGTTTATTTCACTGTATTCTAAAGCACATGTCGTTTGGAAAATCTTTCGAGATATTCTAAGAAGAAAGATATGAAATCAGGAATATGAATTTTCATTTGTGTAGAAGTCAAGCAGAAAATTTGCGAGTTAAGCAGACTAAATTATACATAAGTATACCCAATATGTCACTTTCATATTCTAACCAATGTATAAACGTTATCTCTCCATGCATAATATTACCACATGTCTAAGATAGTTTACCTTTTATTTATTCATCAAAATATTTTATTATCTAGTTGAACTAGGTAAGTATGAAAACAATGTTTACATTTTATTTATTGTAAGATTGGTAAATTCGTCGTCGTTCGTTCATCGATTCGTCGCTGGACGGACGATCTAAAAGGACGCAGGAAAACGCTGGATGGAGGCCTATGTCCAGCAGTGGACGTCCTATGGCTGAAATGATGATTATGATGATGTTAAATTCGATAACTCTACCGGTATAGGTGTTCAGAAAGTGTATGATTAGCCGAAAGGTGCTCACAGCACATAATACTCTCTTTCTGGGGTGGAGCAATAACCCCAAAGTGGATTTTGAACTATGTTACGAAACTGACAAGAAAAGAGAAACGATCTAATCCCATAAGTAGTACGACAAGTACTCCTATCATGAAAACTTTTACTCGGGATAATCTCTAAAATAACTAAATAAAAACAGATGATCCGTGGAAAAGGGTCAATAACACTGTATGAAATGTGTGGAATCAAAGATATTCAAAATTATGGATATCGGGATAACGCTCAAAAATTACCGGACCAAAAACTATTAAGGTAATCAAATAATGTATAGATAGACAAAATACACAAATATATTATTAGCAAGAAAAATTAGATTTTGTTTAAACGACTAAGGAATTAAATTAATTGGCCAGTATTTTTAAATGTAGGTTTCTAAATTGACACCTTAGGAATAAGTATACCTATACATAAATTCAGGACACTATCACGCTAATTTTGTACTAGATCGAACGTGCATGATTTTGTAAATCAATGTATGGAACGGTTATTTTTGTGGGTTCATGTGGGCTTTTAGTTGGTCCCATGGTACAAGTTTTTTTAGAATAACTCTACAGTTTTGAAATAGAGCAGAGTTCATGAAGCATAGATCAAAACCACGCGTTCGCTAAAACATAGATTGATTTACCGACAACACCAGGCGGGTAACGCCTTCACGTCAATCATCAGCAATCGTTTATTAGGATCAGAACTAGACAGCAGCAGGGATGGCTCAAGGGACGAAACCATACACAAATGAGCCACGACCCATCCAGTGATTGGCAAATTGCTGAAAGTGTATTGACCAAATAATAAAAATGTGAACCCATAATAAGTTATCCAAAAATTTCAAACTATAGATTTTGTATTACATACTTGGTGTACCGCGCGGTTTCATGTAGACAATTACTCGAGAAACGTAATTTTTCGGGATAAAAAGTATCCATATATCACTTTCCAGCATCGATATTTATGATATAAGGTTTTTTGGGCGATGTTCTCCGGCCTTCCAACATTCCCGTCCTTTCTTAGATCTGTTTCTGTGTGAAAGAGAAACAAACAAACACACTTTAACAATTATAATATTACTATAATGTATTATGTAATGTATTAAAAGTATGATTAGTTGACTAGATAAATATACTTTACCTTATTTTTTTCTTGGAACGAGTCTACTTGAATATAATAAATTGTTTTGCCGTGATTGAATAACAAATAACTATTGCACTTTCGTCGCTACCGTTTGAGTTAGAGCCCTGCAAAGGGGTCCAAAGGGGAGTTGGAAAGAGTCAAATTTAAATAGTGTCAAATTGAAGTTGAATAGTGAGTTCGCAATCCTCAAAGGCTCATTTAAACCTTAATTGAATCAATGTGAGGGGGGAACCTGCTGTCGCCGTTCCGTGACTAACAAATTAACTGCTCTTCCCTGAGTCCACTCCTGAACTATCTGATACATGGTACGCCCGACCTCATCGCTCATTTATCATCCCAAAGGACGTTTAATATGTTTCGGTTGGTTGACAGCTAACGTGATAACGACGCTACCACCGATTATGATTTTCATGTCTTTTTTGCAACATGCTAGCCGTTATACTTGAACCAACTGATTAAGGTTATTAAGCTGAACTCACGGTTAAGGACACAATTTAGAAAATCAGACAAACAAATTGAAATTTGCAAACAATTTGCTGTTTTATTTATTTATTTATGTATCTTAGCTACAAACATATTAAAGTTACACAACTCTGCAAAACTGCGTAGCAGTTTATATGCATAAATCAACTCTCATTAGTTGCGTTTCACTATGAACGGGTAAGTAATATTTTAGACTCAACAATGTCCAAAAATGTAGTTTTACCCAAAAATTAAGTACTACAATTTCTAATTTAGCTTGCAACAAATGTAGACAAAGGCATGTTTTAGTCTAGTTTTGTTTCATCAATGCAGACCCGTACGTAGAGTTGATAGTTGTAGAGATGCATACGTAGAGATACTAATATCAAATTAACCATGAAGAGACAGGTGGCATGTCTAAGATGTCCCTAATGTAATAAGAAGTTACACCTTACCAGAAACACGCGTAAAATAAGCTTGCCTCACTTATCCGGAATTGCAACTATTAGAACTTATTCAAGGACTTTCACAAGAGATCGTGCTCCTCACTTCACTTCGTGCTTCACTTATGATAAAATATCAAACAAAAATGGAACAAAAAAAAAGAATTTAATATTGCATACGTTTAATGACCATACTTAGAAACATTAGTCTATTACTTAAGTCAAACAATGCTTAAAATTTTGCGCTTGACGATTTTGATCAGCGTAAAGTTAATATTTAAAAGTATTGGTATGGATTCTAAATTACGTATAATAAATAATAATTACACCTACTTATAAACGGACAAGCGTTTCAATATTTATTTAAATAGTTTTATTTTTATTTTGGCAGTAATTTTGAAAATATTACAATATCGGGCAAATTGTATTATCACAAGAACTAAATGAGTGCAGATTTCAGAAAAATTGGTTACGAGGAACTGGTTCTAATTTAGCTTGCAAGATGTTACCTAAGCCAACTAACAATCATTGTAAGCTTGTAAAAACTGAACTAATTGAAGATTGTTTTATTATCTGGCAAGAAGACCTATAGACAGTTCAAATATAATAGCTAATTTCAGGTAACGTGCCCAAAATTCTGGCCGCGTTGCTTCGCTGAATTATGAGGTCAAAAATGTTTGCCCAAAATACAGGCCAGCATTTTTTTTAAATAAATAATAGGCTTGTGTTTGACCACCATCACGCCTGATGTTAAGCGATGATGCGGTCTACGTTGGAGCACGCTTGCCTAGAAGGAACCGATTCACTCGTGATTTGAAGACACCCAGATTGTAACCATCGGGGAACACCCATTCAGGCAGCGAATTCCACAGACTAGCAGTTCGCATAATAAATGTGGAATCAAAGAGCTTCGTATGGGTTTTCGGAATATCAACCATAAAGCGGTGACGATTTTTCGTGCTTCGATTTGATGGTTACTTACAGAATCTTTCAGGCTCCCCGAAAAATCCTAATATATAAGCATAGATAAATATACTAGATATTATTAAGTTATCAGATAAATTAAGAGCATCTTTTAATTCAAGGAACTAAGAACTTTATTATACAGACTGACCATCTACATTAACCGTCTTACTATTATTTTTAACCGACTTCGAAAAAGGAGGAAGGTACTCAATTCGGCGCTTTTTTTTTAATGTATGTACGATACATCGATTACGCTGGCATCTAAATACCTATTTGCGTGTTTCTTTTTATAATGCAGAAGAAACTTTCAAGGTGGTCCCACAAATATGTCATTAACCAGTTCTTAGTAGTTTTTAAACCAGCTCGAATAATATGGATAATTTTGCTAGAGCACCTGCGAATTTCGCGATAACAAATAACTATTACTACAATACTTTCGTTTTGTTTGTAGTTTGCCCCGAACATGGTTAAAGAAGGTATTAAGCATTCCAATATTAACACCTATGGCGTTTCACTACAAATTCTAAAATAAATTACCTTCAAAAAAAATACTTCAAAAAACCACTAAACACAAATCACAAAATACAATCTAAGTTAACATGCCACTATAAAGAACAAATTGTAGATTAATAAAATTGTAGATTATTCACCGACGGGATAAAGCAGTGTCTTATGTCACGGGCGTCATATTAAATCCCGAGCATAATGAAGGATTCTAGGGTTAACTAGAATACCTACTTAAGAAATAACTAGTTAAAATAGAATATTTCATTAGGCTTGGGATTCAAGCACGCCCAAGACGAAGACACCTTTATCCCTGAGGGAAATACTCTACTTTTCACACTTTCTGCGAGACAATAAAAAGACAGTAGTAGTAGTTTCTAAAACAGCTAGCGGTTATGTAAAATAGCTAATTAAGCAATCCATCTGCGATATATACAATCATATACATACCTACATTTTACACTCGGCTATCGTTCATGCAACTCAGAAGATTGAGCTGCGCTACAAAACATTTTACTACTTGCGAAGCTATCATCATCATCATCATCAGCCAGAAGACGTCCACTGCTGAACATAGGCCTCCCCCTTTAACCTCCACACTGAACGACAGCCTGCCTTTTGCATCCACTGGATGCCAGCGACTCTCACTATGTCGTCGGTCCAACTAGTGGGAGGCCTACCTACGCTGCGTCTTCCGGACTTGCGAAGCTATGCGCTAGCTCATTTCTGTAACCTAAAAAGAGAGATGGGTAAAGTTTTTCAGGGATAAAAAATGCACTCACAAACGGAACAAAGTCTAATAAAACGCAGTGAATGTTGGGACCATGTGCGTTCCGCGTCATAAAGTCAAAAGTTCGTCGTATTCGCTTTTATTTGGTCCACATTTGAAATATTTAGCCTTTCCCAAATGAATAAAAAACTACTTTACGGGAAGTAGGTGCAATTCAATAAAAGAGAATAATGCACTAATTTTCAACCCTTAAAGTTAGAATATATTCTTCAAATGAAACCACCCTCAAGATAATAAATATACATAAACAAATAGCGTCATTAAAAATAAAGAAACAATAAAATCGGGAAATATATCGCGTGAGATATACACAAAACAATTATTTATTTAAAAATGCTTTTTTAAAAGAAGTTTGTTAAGAAGATGCTTCAAATTTTTATTTAAAGAAAAATCTGGCGGGCATTTTTTATATATAATATTGGGTATTACAAATTGTAAAATTGATACCAATATAACAAGATAGAGGCCTATACCCGCAGTGGGATAAGGAAGACTGTGGATAATGATTATGATTGGGTATTTCATATTGTATTGTCATCAGAAGTAAAAGTGTATTAAAAAAAATTGTATAATCGTTTTGGAGGAACTGGTTTTAATTCAGTTTGCAACATTTTGATCTAACCACCTTTGCAAGTTAAATAAGAGCTTGTAAACATTTAGTCGATTTGAGAACCTTCTTTTTTGATATCGGTAAAAAAAAATATTTAGCATCTACAAAAAGAAGGTACCTGAACGAATATTAAGATAACAAACAGAGTTCACAGCAATAATGAAGACAATTTAAGAAATCGAGACACGTTTTCGATTTTATTGAATGGGACCGCAGCGTTCGAAAGTGCCTGATATGACTCCATATAAAGTTAAGGGACAGACAATTTGCAGTTATTTAGTAGACGATGAGGCAGCACAATTTCTTTATTTAGTTACTTGAGACGCGACCCAACAGATCGAAATGTTCCGTCGCATTTGTTGCCGTCTAAAGTATAAGCCCAACTCTTTATTTATAGCGTTATATTTCGCCTTTACTGCTATTCTTTCATAAAAGACTCAATTTTAAAAAAGCTAGCCGTTACTTTTTGCCGAAACTTCAATGGTTTGTTCGAAAAAGTTGTAAGTTATTGATTTTCTAATTGGTTTTATTTTTGTACTAGAGTTTGACATTTTAGCACCCTTGCAAAACTTTTTAAGTCATGTTTTGTTCAATTCTGTTAAGTCTGGCTTAAACCTAACAATTTATTACACTTCAATTACATGTCAGGTATAACAAACAAAATATATTATAGGCTTTCTGTTAAGTCACAACATCTTATATATTCGTGAATTAATAAAATTTATTCAAGATTCTAGACTAAACGAGACTAGATTTATACGTCATTATTTTCACTATGGTCACAGCCGCAGTGTGATGCTACTTGTTAAAAAGTCGACGAACCTGTAAGCTGGACGAATTCAGTTAAAAGTAAATAATTTTATTTAGCATTGACTTCTTTTTTACCAACGATGAAAGGGTAGTTGGGGTAGGTGGATTATATGCCTGTTAAAATTTCTCTGCAAAACGGCTGTTGTTTTTTAACTAGTTTACTTTTTTTATATTTCTATGGGCTGGGCCGATTTTAATGCGGTTTATATATAATGCAGGTTTTAATGTAGATGTTCTTAGCTACCTATATTTAGTCAAAATCTGTCCAGTGTAGCGGCTTAGCAATTATAGGCTCTTTTCTGAATAGCATTTGGTTTTTACACGACTGCCCAAAAATTAATGTTATGTTTTAGGGATGATGTATGTTTATTTATTTATTTGAGTATACTTGTTAAAACTATAAAATTTAACACTGTATAATTGTACTACTTTTTTTGTGCTACTTTTTCTTCCACCATAATTATGGTGGAAGAAAAAGTAGCCAGTAACTGAGCAAGCCTATATTATGGGCTTGCAGATCAGTTTTTCAGTGTAGTTAAGTGTAGAGTTTGAGTAGATTTATCTTATTGTCGTATTTAAATTTCCTACCAGATAAATAAAAGCTATAGCAGCAGCTGTGTTAACAATGTCTTATTCGATTTATCATTATTAAAAACTGGTTAACCACTATTTATTGTTAACTAACATGCCTAAAGGAAAATTTCACGAGTTAAAAAAGATAGTAGCAAATTACATATCAAATACGAGCCAGCGTACTCATTTCATTTCTAAAATAACTCCCTGCTCCAAACTTTAGGTGCATTAAGAGCTTCTTTACTATGATATTCATGGCTCGGGGCAATGACAAAGCCCTGCATTCGTTCACTAAAAGCACCTAAAAGTCCCTAAAGTTTTGTCAATAGATGTTTGTTAGACGTCTCATCACTTGAATGAAAGTGTGTTTTCTCTAAAATGCTCGATACTGTCTGGTAGATCACTGAGAGGGTCGCATGATTAACTGAAAAATATACAAATAAAACTCTCATTCTGAAGTTTGTAGCTGAGTTTCTCAAAATTTGTGTCTTTCAGACGTTTTGAATATTCTATAGCTAGGGTAGATAAAGATGTATGTTATACAGTGGAGACCACGAATTCATAAACTTAGTAGGTAAGTATAGGACGCCCTGTAACTCAATAAAGTGCTTATATAGCAGTGACTTTTTTATGGTGGACAGGGTAGGCGTTTTTGACCACAGGTCATTTGGTGTTAACTGATGATGTGGTCAATGATAGTAAACACGACTAGCCTAGAGTGGGTACTTGTTCTCAAGTTAGGCTGCTAGAATACACTGTTAGATACTTTGCGACAGATTTTCAGCTTTAGGATGGTAGCTAGCCAGGCGAGTAATAGAAAGTGCACAAGCACTATGTTACGGTTTCCTTACGATGTTTTCTTTGACCGGCAACGGCCACAACTCAATCTGATTGCAACACCCTGCGTTTTGAATTCGAACATGTCACCCACTAAGCTACATCGCAAAAAACGGCAAGGCGTCGAAGATCGGACTGAGTAGTGTGTTTTTGAGGGTTCATCATAAACGTTATCAGCCTATCGTTCCCACAGAGAGAGGATGGGCTCTAATCCACCAAGCTGGCCAATTGCATGTTGATCAATGCAATTATGTATTTGAAAGTTTGAGGTTATTGGAGATAACGGTTTCCTCACGATGTTCTCCTTCACCGTTTTGAGCGATAACATCGAAGCTGCACATGATTTTATTTAAGCGCTGTAAATAAGTCATTGGTGCAGGGCCGAGGACCGAACCAGGTGCAAATCAGAATTCAGATTGTAAAGTGCAACCGGTCAGTCCTGAATGATCTACTTACTGCTAAGTATAAGCCTCCCTTTGTTTATGTCACTCTCCCCGGTCTCTCGCTAGTCGCATCCACTAGTTTCCGACAGTTCTTTTGATGTCGTCAGTCCACCTCATCCTTGGTCGGCCCGGGTGATTATAGTGAAATATTATAACTATCATTAGATTCTAATCCTTCATACCTTGTTAAATCTACAGTATGAACATAAAATTGTCACAGCTTGTATTATGCTTTGAAAGGAAGCACCCGATAGACTCCGGCTACGAGCAATTTATTGGCGAGGCGAGAAATGAAATAAAACTCGAAGACTGTTATAACGATGCACTTCCACACTAGAACGTAAGTTATAGGAAGTATTTTCCGTGATCACCCGAGAGAACGCAGTTTCCACGACACTCGTAGGTTTTGACGATAAATGTGACTGAAAACGTTCGAAAACTGTCGATTATTTGCATTCTGAAAACTGTTGACCAAGCGAGCTGAACTAGCGGATTCAATTTGGCCAAATTGCAGAATATTGGTACTTAGCTATCGATAGAGCCTATCACGACTGCCTGCAGTTATGTTTTTTTTTATTCGGTGGATATAGGCAATTCCACAGGCGTTTTTTTTTTCTTTTCTGTGAGGCATTGCTATACGCGGCTTTATTGTTTAAAGTAACGTACCCAAGGGGGCAAACGTAGCCCTCCCTATTGATGAAATGGAAAAGCTAAACTATCTATGAGCTTGAAATCTTTGTATATTAAGTATCATATCCTGTATTAGCACATTTACAAAAAACCGGCCAAGTGCGTGTCATACTCGCGCTAACGATCCCGAACCGAATGCAAAAATATGAGTTGTGTGGTTGGTGCTTAACCCTTAGTGCGCGAGCCCAACTCACACTTGGCCGGTTGTTAATGGTTGACAGGCTAGACAATTGACCACAGCTCACTGATGTTAAGTGACAGTATAGTCGATAGTCAATCCGCCCAGGCTAGAATTGAAACTGGCTCTCAAGTGAGGCTGCCGAAAAACACCGTTAAGGGTGAAGCCAAACGAGCGTAATTTTATGAGTTGTGAGTCGCGTATTTTCGGTCACTCTCATACATCATGGTAACTCATTTTGCGTCGTCGTGTGGTACAAACTGCATTTTTGTATGAAACCGAATGCAGCAGAAATTACGCGACAGAAATTTCGCGACTCACAACTCATAAAATTACGCTCGTTTGGCTTCACCCTAAGTGTTTGGCGACAGATTTTCAACAAATTTGAGCTGCAAATTTCTGTTAAGAGCTGGGGATGGAACCTTTTACGGTGTTTTATTGTTTCCTCTTCTAAGTAGAGTAAGTAGGTAGTTAGTTACCTAGATAAATTAGTACCTACCAAGGATTTTTTACCTTCCCTTTAGGGTATATAAAGTCCTTGGTACGTACTAAGTTATTTAAAAAAAAATCGTTCGCTGTTTGTTGGTGAAAGCATCTCCTCGACGGATTTTGCCAAAAAAATGTGTTATGGTCCGTAATATTAGTAAAGAAATGTTGAAAAAGTTGCCCAGAAAATTGGAAAATTCGGGAAATAATTAAAGTGCTTTTTATGGGTGGGATTTTTGTATGATCTGAAGACCATAAACAAATTTATTTAAATTTGATCATTACAACGTCTGGCGAGTCACAAATTAACTAAATAATATTATGTAATTTATTATGCGTCATCAACCGGCACGTACAAGTAAATAAGTAGGTAGTCTTGGTGTTAAATATAATTTCCCTGGGGCTATAATAAAATTGAATTTAATTGGCTATTTAGCTAATACTAGCGTTGGGAGTCGATTATGTCCGTTGAATTACGTGTTAGCGTTTCATATTAGGTTTGTCATTGTCGGGCTCGTAGGGTTGCCACTTTACACGCAGTATTCGATTGTGCATGGAGTACTGCTCGCACTTTTTGATATAAATCTCTTTTATTCAAGAGTTGCGTGCTATACTTTATACCATGACTACGAGAAAAATAAAGATTTAAGCAAAAATAGACATTTAATGATGAAAAAAAGAAGGTAGAATTAATTTAAATGCACATTAAAATTGGAACAATTATTAAAATTAAGAGTAATTTTTTTAATATTATTATTTTAATGTCAATGTTGTGCCTTGTTCTTATAGTACACCGTAGCATTGAATACATACTCCATAACAACTTTATAATGTCGATGACTCCTTTTTCTTCGACAGCTCATTAAAATAAGTTAGGAAAACAGACTCTGAAAATGTGCGAGAAGCTTGATTTTCATTTAACTTAGTTCATTTAACAAAAAACGGAAAAATTTACAGTTCTTTTGAAATAGCGAGCGCAAGCGCGAAGCGAAGTTATAGATACATATATATAGTTTTTAAATAAATAAACAGGTAAGTATCATGATCATATAGGTACATTCGTGTGCTTATTTATCTAATGCTCTAGCTAGAGTATAAGTGTAGGTGGTCATTTATGAAACCGTATCAGTTATATTATGTTGTACTGAACAATGTTACAAACTCCCACTAGCACGATGGTTTTTAATATCAATATCTCTTATGCTAATCCGATAACCTACTTACATTATTAGCAAAATTTCAAATAACCTAATAGTGTGAGACTTTACTCCACTATTGTACACAGTTATAAGCAATATATTTTACTTTCCTCTTACTTTGCGCCTTGGTAGAAGGAAAAGATGGAAGGCCAGTATGATGGCCAGCATTGTCACGTTGAATGGAAATGCTATTTTTTGCCAAAGTAGCCTATAGGCTAGCGCATTTTGGTTACAAGTCGCCTCCACCAAACGTTTGGCCATGTCCCTAAAAAATCAGCTACTAAGTACAAAACACGCTCACTTAGCAACAGTTTTACATCAAGTACCTAGTTAAATAATAATTAAATAATCTTCAGCATAAAGTTTCAGGTCTTGCCCGCTTAATAAGTTTAACGAGTTTCCGCAAAGCGACCTCATAAAACAAGAAATAAACTGTTAAAATTGGCGCGACATTAAGTAAGTTTTGGTGTGTTTTTCGCGCCAGATGAACAGAAAACATTAAGTATGTGTTAAACGTCACGTTGACAAGGGATTGCGCGTGTCAGCAGCCCTACACATCGTCGCCATATAAGGGCTGGAATGCCCGCACGCGTATCTTTATGACGCCAGAAAACAATAAACAACGCGAGCTTTTTGTCGTGCTCCTGCGATGAGGCCGATTAGCGTCAATATGGAAAATATTTTGTTTGATTTCTTCAAGACACCTTGTATGGGATAAATCTGCAAAAAGTTTGATATGTAAGTAAAGGTAATCCAACAGTATATAGGACCTACTCACAGTGCATTTATATATATTTGTTGTTTTAGTGTTAATCCAGATTATAAGCTGCTCCACGCCAAATTATATCAAAAACCGTTTAGCCGTTAAGAATTTGACAAACATACCTACACACATAGGTAGATATACATATTTACACGCAAAATTTCAAATATATAATATTTGTGTGATTCATTATTTCATTTTCTGCGACGTCTTTAAAAGTTATGGGCTGTTTAATTTCCGTTTGGCCGGATATATCCATGTCGCAGACGTTAATGTTGGACACTTCATTTATTTAATGAAATTAAGATTTCTTGTTTTTAGGGTTCCGTACCACAAAAGGAATAAACGGAACCCTTTAGCATCACTTTGTTGACCGTCTGTCCGTCTGTCTGTCTGTTGTATTTCAAGGCCCTTTACTCAGAAATGCGTAAAGGTATCAAGTTGATCAATCGGTCTATACCAATGGTTCCCAAAGTGGGCGATAACGCCTCCTTGTGGGCGCTGCAGGCCTAAAGGGGGGCGGAAAGAGACCCAGAAAAAAAAGAATTAGAATTAATGTTTAATCTCCGCTAATATAGCTCACAATAATTGATTAATTTAATTTGAAGTTATAGTGGTTTTTAAGTAGGTGAAAAAATGGGGGCATTTATTCTTATTTATTATTTATAAAGTGGGCAGTAGACAAAATAAGTTTGGGAACCCCTGGTCTATACGGTCTCCTACAGCTGTAAAAAATAAAATATGACCGATTATGTCGCATATTTTGCCATTTCACAGGGGAATCAAAACCTATAGGGTACTACTTCCCGTTGACCTGGAATCATGAAATTTGGCAAGAGACAAGGTCTTACAGGCCTTACAGCACATATAAAGGAATAAATCAGAATGTTGTTAATTTGAAGTTATATCATAATTATAAAAAATATTGTTTTGTGATTACAAACTTACATTTTGTAGTTGGTTTGTATGGAAGAACCTTATTGTCCTACAAAGTTATCTTTCAATATTTCAACTTTTTTGTTGTTTTTTTTCTCTTCTGACTGGCGATATTGTACTGGTTATTGTATTTTATAACTATGTTTAGGTAATTTAGCATAAGGTTGATTAATAGGTAGGTTAAATATTGGATTAAATATTTTACTTGGTGGTTTAGTTTTCAGGAATAAAAATAGCAAAGCATACCTACTTACTAGCTTTGAACTTCAATAGGTATACAAACTTTTACCGGTTGCAAGCGTGCACTGCAGCCGAATCCGAGCGATTTGATTTGTACGTCTATCTTCACGCTGCATTTTTTAATATCATATGTAACTTATAACAGATTTGTAACTTTTTTATGGGCAAGTGCCTTTATTAAATAAACAAAATAATTAATAAATAAATAAATAACCAATAACTTGTAACTAGATATGTCACATGGATGAACAGATGCTTGCTCGTGAAATTATAAATACAAGTACTTACTTACTTTATTATTTGTAAAGGTAGTTTTGAAATTTTCAATTCAATTTACCTATGCTATTGCTTTACCTAATTTATGTCAGTGCGTGAAACGGAAGTGAAGTATCGACACAAAAATTCTAGTTTTTCGATACCTACTTATTACCCGAACTATTACGTATATTTAAGAGATAAATAAAGTAAAAAAATAATATTTTATTATGAATTATCAAAAGTCCTTCCTAGTGTTCACCTTCGTTATAAAGAACATGCATGCTTCTAGACCCAGCGGTTTAGGCTGTGCATTGTCAGTCAGAATGAATGAATGTAAGATTTTTGTTAATTAGGTATATAGTTATTTCTCGTGATTCTACCCCTATCAAGATCCATCTTTCAAAGAAGCTGATTTGCATTTCGCCTTAACCCATGATCATTATTCATGTAAGCGAAGCTACAACATATGGGGTTCTTCAAAAGGCGAGTTAATCGAGTCCTTGGTTAAGGGTTGGTAACGTATTTGTGACGCCTCTGGTGATACAAGTATCCATAGGCGACGGTGACTGGACCCATCTGCTTGTTTGCCACCTATAGGTGCCTATAGGTGGTTACCTCGCTTTTTTTTTTCTCTTATCTATGGATAAGAAAAAAAAATGCGAGGTAGATATTTACGATTGGGTGGGTATATAGGTAATTATGTAGGTACAATACGGGCCTTACAATCGCTTTCTCACGAGCCTTCAAACTCCAATCTTCGTATTCAAAACCACGAAGGATTCAGAATGCTCGAACCTCTACATAAGGATCTGTTCCCTTCGGATTGAGTGACTTCAAAATTAAGCGTTACGGTTATTTGAATAAAGTCTGTCTTATTGTTTCAGGATGCCTCGGAGCGTTGTCTACTGGAGTAGCCCTGGCCCTGTCTCCTGTTACGGTAGCTCTGTGTGTAAGGAAGTCGACTCGAGTGACGGCAGTGGTCGGCGGGCTAGTCGCTGCGCTTGGCTGCCTCTTCACGTCTTTCGCAACGCAGTTTCACCAGCTCTTCTTCAGTTATGGTAAGTGGATCTTGCTGGGTATTCTGAGTTTTGACCAGGTCACTTTCAATATATTCTGGTGACAGCCGATAGTACCTATATGAGCACCGCGGTCACTTGTCAGAGTATACCTACATATATATATTTATAGGTATATCTCTCTCGCACATTTTGACGATTCATTAATATTTATTTAACCTGTATACATTTTGAATGATATCGTATAATCTCAATGACAATAATTATAATCTTTGGAAAATACTAATGAGATTCGCAGCAGGCATTTCCAATACTTAATTAAATAAATAATTGGAATGTTAATGCACCTGAAATCCAACGCAACTTGCCGGTCTGCAAGTCTGACAGGTAAATTTATTCCACCTGATCTTCATATCCAAAACTCGTTTTGGTTTACATCAAAGGTATCCGATAATTGGCTCTCAGTGTAAATAAGGATATCTACATAATCGTACGATTCACACGCCGTGCCAAAATAAATGGAATATTCTGCAGCGGTATTTCGGATTCCATTTAACAATATGTAGGTGGTACTAGCAGATTTACTGTTCACCATCACCCTAACGCACTCACTGAATCACAATGTCAATAATTTCGCAGAAATGTTACGAAATCAACTCACAATGCACGTTACATTCGCTCGCCTGGAATACAAAACATCATTGCATCGTAACACCACAAAACAGCGTGATATCAGAAAAATAACAACAAACTTCGCACACTGTATAATATAAAGCTTAGTCTATCTTCGAGTATAACGCGTTGGCGCCTGGCAGAAAGCGAATTAGCATTTAAATTGGAGCAGTGACTGCCAGTTCTTCACTGCACTGTGACTTTAACTAACACGTATTACCAGAGTTTGCCAATAGTTTGCTTTTCGGTTAACACCGACGTCAGCACCATGAATTGTTTTGCATAAAGAGCAAGCAAACAGAAACTTTGACCATTTTTGGACAAAACTCCAAGTTTAACAAATCACGAACTTTGTCAATTTTGAATACATTAATTACATCGGTAAAACAACGGAACTGGGCCCCGATTTTACTAAAGAAATTGTTTTTAAATTGTAATTGTTTCAATTTAATTTTTTAAATAATTGCCTTAAAGAAAAATACCACCACCTAATATTATAACTTCGTACCTATAAAAAAACTGTAAATTTTGAGGCAATTATTTAAAAAGTAAAATTAAAACAATTACAATTTAAAAACAAATTCTTTAGTAGAATCGGGGCCCTGGCGAGTTTATCCTAATAGTTTTACCCGTAATTCTAATCTAAATGCAGCTCTGATTTTCCAAACAATTTCAAACATATTTCATGGCATATTCGCCAATGTTCTAGGCTACTTAGAGAGGTAATGCTTACAAGCTAGACGATTATAAACTATCTACGAAGGATTGCCTGATAAATATTAAATAGATAAGTAGGTAGTATAATCTACACAAATCATGTATTAATTAATACACATGTCAAAACAATTAAAACCATAATTTTTCACTTCAATTTCTTGGCTAACTAATTTACAGCCATTAATTATAGATCATGGTAAAGATTAGTTTACAAAATACTAAGGGCATTAAAAGATTTACGACGTACGATACACAAATCAAGATTAATATTTCGAAAGACAAAAATAATTTATAACTCCTAGAAATAATGTTTTACTATCCTAAATCATTCGCCGGTTTAAATTGTTGAGAATTTCCAATAATAAAAATAAAATGAAGTTGGAAAAATCTGACATAAAACGGGTAAACCGCAGTCCAATGCAGTTTATCCCGGCAAATGCTGCTGAATAAACATCAATTGCAGACGATACCTAACACCTACTAAATAAAACAAAGACCTAAACCTCTGTTGATTAAAGTTAGGTCTAAGATCCGAAGAATACCTAACTGTAATAGTCTCTATTGAGAACGTTGAAACTAATAAAATAAATGTCATTACAAGCACGCGAAGAAACTTTTCTAACTGCAAATGAGCTTCGCAGACCGTGAAGTCGTTCTATCTAAAGTTAAATGGAAATAGGCAATAGTGTATTTAGATTCTAGACTCCAACGCCATTTGACGCGTCATTTAAACTCCCCTTTATGTCTGATGAGTGTTGATTCGCACTTCCTCGCTTTATTCATTCGCAATTTGCAATCATGTGACTTTGTAGAACAAACTTGAGTATGTAAGCATAGGTACACTTGATTAAATAAAAGTGATCAATGATCGGACTCCCAAGTATCATGAATTTTTAACAACATCGTAACTTCATAACAGGAATTCTACATGAAGAACCTGACCCGCTGCTGTCCAAATTGTATATTCTACTTTGAACCGTGCAAACCTCTAAGCTATCATATCAGCTTAGAGGTTTGCACGATTAGATGCCATGTCGCAAGTTGTGGGTTCAAACTCCAACAATGACCTTGAAGGAAAAAATCGTGAGGAACCCATGCATATCATGTTTCATGGTAGAACAACTTCTTGTACGCCTTTAGTGGTAGATGGATCCAGGGGCGGATCCAGGATTTCATTTTGGGGTGGGGCCATTCTGACAAGGTTCGAAGGAATCAAATCGAAAAATTGAGTCGAATGTATGAAATTGCTAGGTGTTTTGGGAGGGGCCAAGGCCCCCATGGCCCCCCTGGATCCGCCAATGGATGGATCACCGTAAAGTAGGAAATCTGTAGCCAAGCTGAATACTATGCATAGGTATTGCAGTAGGTACTCCTGCAGCCTCACTTGACGGCTATAGTTCCACTTCCACCATCCACCATTTTCGTCCACATCGTCATCCGATCAGATTGTGATCAAGGGGCTATTCTATCAGCAATTAAAAACTCTTTTTAATTTTTTGTACTACAATATCTTTTACACTTTTTAGGGTCCCGTTTTTATCCTTTGGATACGGAACCCTAAAAGTGGGAATTTTTAGTCTTAATTCTTAGCTCTAATTTAAAAACAGTAATACGTAAATAATGGCCAAGTGCCAGTCGGTGACAAATTTCTGTTCACCACCGGTTCTCGAACGATCACTGAAGTTAAGCAACGTCGGACGCGGTCGGTACTTGGATGGGCAACCGCCTGGGCGTTGATGGATTGTTGTCTTTTTGGGCTACTTTTTTGTACTAGCAGCTAAAAAGTTATATGGTGGTACGGAACCCTCAGTGCCCGAGCCCAAGTCGCACTTGGCCGGTTTTATTTTCCTCATACTGTGGCCTATACCAAATAAAATGAATGGGTGTTCCCTGATGGTTACAATCTGGGTGTCTTAAAATCACGAGTGAATCGGTTTCTTCTAGGCAAGCGTGCTCCAACGTAGACCGCATCATCGCTTAACATCAGGCGTGATGGTAGTAAAATGCAAGGCTATTAATTATATTTAAAAAAAAATGTCATTTAAGTTTCTCGTGGTTGCAGGGACTGTAGTCGGAGTGGGGGTGGGCTTGACCAGAGATTGCTCGACGCTGATGGTGGCTCAATACTTCAAGCGGAGACGAGAGCTGGTAGAGATATTCATCGTAAGCGGCAGCGGGCTCGGGATAGCAGTCATGTCTACTTTTATCAAAGGAGCCATAAGGTACATCTTTATTATTTACTTTTTAGGGTTCCGTACCTCAAAAGGAAAAAACGGAACCTTTATAGGAACATTTGGTTGTCCGTCTGTCCGTCTGTCAAGAGTCAAGACCCTTTTTCTCAAGAACGCGTAAAGATATCAAGTTGAAATTTAAATCAAATACTCAAATTAACGGTTTCTTTCAGCTCTGAAAAATTCATACTTGTAAGTCAACGCGATCAAAAGACATGACTATTTGTGTCGCACATTTTCGCATATTTTGCGATTTCACAAGGGAATCATAACCTATAGCTTACTTCCCGTAGAGCTAGAATCATAAAATTTGGCAAAAGGCAAGGTCTTACAGCACATATAATTGAAAAATGTTAATTTGAAGTTATATCAAATTAAAAACAAAAGTTTTGTAATTACAAACTTACATTTTGTAGTTGGTATATATCGTAGGACCTTATTGTCGACTACAACCTTAAGTTTTTACTTAATTTTTATTTTGTTTTTTATTTTGTTTGTACTCGCGTTCTGTGGGTTCCGTCCATCGGAACCCTAGGAGCGCGAGTTCTACTCGTACTTGTCGTTTTTTATCCTTCTTTTCTTCCTTCTTTATGTGTAGGAAATCGTTTTAGTAGCGAAATCCATATTTAGACATAGCTTCCTTGTTTGTCTGACCTGAGGGTAAGCCCAAGTTCCACCTGTACACTGATAACTTTTACTATCATTTCTAAACTAAGGTTTACATATAATGTTACAGAGCAATCGGCTGGCGACTAGGGCTGCAGGCTGTGACAGGAGTTGTATTCGCAACCTTTATCCTGGGCACATTCTACCGCTCCGCCTCTCTGTACCATCCGCAACGACGCGCCATTCTGCACCTTAAGAACCAAACTAAGATCAAACGGAAGATGAAAGACAGGAACAAGACGGATGACAGACAGCCTTTCTTTGATTTCTCCACGCTGAAGTCGAGGACTGTGAGGATACTGCTTATGTCGACAGGAATATCAGCGTTTGGAGTCAACACGCCGATATTTTATTTGGCCTATCATGCGGAAGAAGAAGGTAAAAATGGTCATAAAGCATCTGAACTTACTGTAACAATTGCTCTGAACAGTGGCTTACAGAGTCTCTGAGTCCATTAATTCACTTGCTTGTGTAGGCTGCAGGGCTAATTTAGAGTCAGAACTTTTAGAACGCCCGAAAAAGAAGTTGAAAAACATGACGGCATAAGAGAGCATATTACGTCACATGGTCACGGCATATAAGTCGGTTTTACTGCCAAGGCGCGCCAATAGATGTTTCATATCAAAAATGCGACACATTTGGTGATTTCAAGTTTTCTCAAGCCACATCTGACTATAAAAGTATTGAGGCAGATAGTACGAATACTAACGAGTATTTTCTATATTTTCCAGGTCTAGGCGATACAGCAGAACTCCTTCAAGCGTACCTTGGCATGGCCTGGGCAGTTGGTTGCGCAGCTTTCGGTCTTCTTGTTCGGCAGAACTCCGCAGAATGCCGAATAGCGAGGCAATATTTAACCCAGGCTGCTGTGTTTGTGTGCAGCTTGGCCATCATGGCGCTTACTGCGGTGGAGGGCTCGTACAGGGGTTATGTTATGTTTGCATGGATTTATGGCAAGTGTACTGTGTACCTACCCACTCCCAGAGTGATTCCAACAGATTTTTGTTCCCTGTGGTTTAACAACGCGCAAATTACTTTTTTTTTTATTAGAATTCTGCATGTTTTCAGGCATATTCTGTGGAGGCTACCACTACTCTTTGAAGATGTACACCTATGAGCGAGTCAGGTCAAGAAACTTCGCCAGGACTTGGGGCTTTGTCCAGTGTTCCCAAGCGGTTCCTATAGCCATCGGTGTACCGTTGTCAGGTAAACATTAATTTATGAGTAT
Organism: Agriopis marginaria; assembly: GCA_932305915.1. Lineage (NCBI taxonomy): Eukaryota > Metazoa > Arthropoda > Insecta > Lepidoptera > Geometridae > Agriopis > Agriopis marginaria. The sequence continues at coordinate 9,097,737 of OW029926.1, forward strand.
TTTAATGTAACGAGACGAACAAGTCGCTTACCTGATGGTAAGCGCCACGCTTGTCCTTAACAGTGTAATGCCATACTCCTCGCGGCAATGCTCTGCGCTCGTCACCCTGAGATGTTAGATGTTATATCTCTATTTATGTCCAGTAATTTCACTGGAAACATTGACTTGTTATCCTAAACACAGTATTTTTTTCCTACTACTGCTTGGCGATTGAATACCTACTGGCACTGGTATGGTACTTCCCCAGGCGGACTGTTAAAAGGGCGCCGCCCTACCACTACAAAGACACTTCTCACACGTTATTGTTGTAACGAGACCATCAAATATATAATTATATATTGTTACAACACTAACTTTCTCCTCTAATCGTGCTCCTCAAGTCTGAGGGTCGTGAAGTTTTTATTAGATGATTTTGCGCTATCTTCACTAATGATAATCATCATTACCGTTACCTATCATTCCACTGCTGAACACTTACAACCTACCGCATGTTAGGTGAAAACAGAACACAGCATAGACAAGAGTTTAGCAATTTTTTCGAAAGATTACCTAGGTATACCTATTACCACTAATCATGAACCTATGCCACCAATCCACGTTTTACATTTGACTAGTTTAAAATTTTCTAAAAGCAAATTAGATTTTAACTGAAGTAGATTAATTGAGTTAGACACTGTCTAAAACAATGTTGAAACCTTAATTACCTTTTTGAGACGTGACCGTTGGGATCTCTTCAACACCACAACCACTTTTGCAACTTTTCCTTCCATTCGAGAAATGGCAAAATTAAATGTCGGGTGAAAGAGAAACGAAGCCAAACAAGCAATGTAAAGCGTACAAGACTGCGTGCGGTGTTAGTTTTAGTAAAACGTAGCTTTTTGTGGTACCATATCAGCAATCAACAGCACTATCACAACTCTTCGTTTTCGGGACCGTTTTCCTTACACCTGTATTGCGTAGAACGTCCGAAGACGAGATGGAATAACGATCCACGTAGGCCATTTTATACATAGATTTAACTTTATTTATAGTATAATTAGCTACAAATTAAACTTAACCAGCGCATCGTCTTAATTTTTCTGATGTGTTATGTTTTTGTATTTTCAGGGTATATAAATGTAGGATGCGGAGGCAAAGCTGGGTACTACTTCAGCTCGACTTGTTCGCTCATCGGTTCACTGTCTCTCTTCTGCATAGATCTGCACAAGCGCAGTGTCGCTCAAAAACACACCAAGTAAGTCAAACATGAAAGAATTTTGAAGCAACTGGTTTAACAATATCCAGCCATATTTTCTGTTCAGTTTTTTGTGGAAAACAAGCTAACGGGCTGGCTTATGGTAAGCGATCACCGTCGCCTATGGATATCTGTAACACCAAGAGCATCACAGATTCATTGCCGCGCTTTTAAAGACTACTAACAGCCCTTTGGAGTCGCTGGCATCCAGTGGATGCAAAAGGCAGGCTGTCGTTCAGCGTGGAGGCTAAAGGGGGAGGCCTATGTTCAGCAGTGGACGTCTTCTGGCTGATGATGATGATGATGAACATCCCTTTTGGAAGAATCCCTTGTTATTAGTTACTCGGAAATAGCGCAGGAGGGAAGCGCTTACCTACTCCACATAATTGCAGGTCTCATACCAACCCATACAAAAAAGATCGCGTAAAGAAAGTACCTACCTACCTAAAAGAAAACGTACAGTATGCGATTTCCGCAGCTCTAGTTCATTCAGTAATTTCAGTATCCATCCCATAAAATCTATCTATCTATCATGTATATATGTTTATCTATGCTATCATCTACCTATGTGTCACTTCACGTCTTGTCTATTATGTTCTTCAATTCTAAACCAGTGTTAAACAACAGAGAACATCTGCCATCTCCCATAATAAGTGTAGGTAACTACGTACCTACCTATGTAGGTGATCAAGGTGCAAAAATGTTATATTACCTAAATATACATTTATTTTTATTTTCAGAGAAAACGGTAGTGGTGTGCCGTGCGAGTCCACTTGTGGGCCTTCTCGTCTGAGCAGAAACCGCGACCGGGATCCTCGGACTGCCGTCGGCGCAGCCACCGCTTTAGGTAAACCACCACAGACTTATGTTACCTTCTATTAAACGACGAGGTTCTTCCAGGACCTAGAAGAACCTATCTATCTACCTAGAATCTAGGTAGATACTAGATTTTAGAAATCCTTTGCAATTGTCTTGTGGTGTTTTCATACGGAATAGCAAATCTATTTTAAAAACTTTTAGAGCGCCTGATTAGGGCGACGCGTGACCACAATGCTGGCAGTTTTATCTGGCTGACGTATCGTATAAGCATTACAATACAATCAGCGTGGTCTAAGGGCAATTCAACTGTTTTTGTATTACCTAATAAGCTAAATACATAGTTTAGGTATTTAGTGTTAGATAGGTAACTTACCTACTACTTCATTTTCTTTGGTTGATAAAGGCCCGCTAAAAGCAAAATTCCTTACAAATGTCAACTTCTATGTTGATATGGAATGGAAAAGTAGGTAGGTAGGATACATTTCTAATGAAGAAATGTATCCTACCTACCTACTTTTCCGATAGTCCGTCGTACTTTGCCTTACAGACTATGACATCTTTTAGCAGTTCCAAAATATACTTACCTAAATACAGTTCTAGGTGCAGAACTGATAGCACCTGACCGAGCCGGACGGGACCTGCTTCTCGACAGCATCGGACACGGCACCCTCGGGTCACCTCCGCCTAACATACCTCCAGAACTGACCTGCATCAGCGAGGAGGGCGGGCTAGACCTGGACCTCGACTTGGACATACCGGAGCACCTGCTGGATGACCTGGACTGCGGCGGCGATTGTATAACTAGCTGCAATAAGGTAACTTTTAAATCAGACTAGGTTTTTTTTAAACTCTTACAGGGCCATGTCAGACCACAAACACCTAGTTGCGACTATGAGAAAAGACAAGTCCAAACGGCTTAACTAATTGAGCCCCGCAGTAGAGCCTAGTTAAGCCTTGGAGATATTTTTCTCTAATCTTCACAAATACCTAGTTGCGACTACGGGAAAAAGTCCAAACGGCTCAACTAGTTGAGCCTTGCAGTAGAGGCTAGGGTCCGAAACGAACTCACCTGTAGGTCTGTTGTTAACGTTAAACCGCAATCTAATCGTGATGGAAAGCGATGATGCTGTCGAAAATGGAGCAAGTTTGCCTAGTAATAGCTAATTAACCCAAGACCTGAGCACTCCAAGACTGTAATGCTGCGGAAACCCAGACAAAGGCAAGGCGTTCCAAGAAGAGGCAAATGATACGAATGAATGGTATTTCGACCATGTAACGGTGACGCTTAGCAGATGACGTAGATAACTTGATATTTTTCACGTTGAATCTTAGAATAATCCTAAGCGTTGAATGAATATTTTTAAAGCATCCAGTATTGTTCACACTATAATTTTACTTACAGGTGGAAAACTACCTAATGCTAAGTGAATACGAGAACAACCTGATAGCCGAGTTGCCCAACCTGAACGAACGTCGCGGCCGACGCTGGTCTGTCGTGGTGGCCAACTCTTCCCCAAAGCAGGAACAGCCTACGTCACCGGAGATACACGGGAACTCCATCAAATGGAAGAAAAAGTGCCATAACTCTAACAGACTGATCACGGTGATCAATGAAGCGTCACTGTAAATGCCTGGCTCAAGGATCTTTTACCCAATAGGATTGTGCACATAAAAAATAGAACCATGAACCATGTTTTAATAGCGCTAAAGATCAAAATAGTCTACCTAAATATCAGAGAGAACCTGTCCAAATTAGCAAATCCGGAAACACTCAGCTCCGTCCCTTTCTGGCGTGCAGGCATGGCCAATGCAAATACCTGAATACGTTGTCAGAAATGTAATTTTTTTATGAAACTTGTTGCGATTTTCTGAAAGAAAGAGACAGAACGCTCCCCGATTCGATTCGAACCAAAATTCGATTTTATGAGTATGTGCACATTCCAGTTTAGGTACAAGTTTCTTAGCCCGGCTACACTTTTCGATACAATCGATGGCACCTGGCTTTTTTTGGTCGACTTAAACTAGTCTGTACCTATACCTATTTAATAGCCTAAGTGATGACATAAATAAGTCAAAATTACCTACAGCATGCTTTATCAACTTTTTGCTGACGAGAAGTGACACGCGCGAGTGACACGCGCGAAAACGAGACAAAGAATCTTTTAGCAAAAAAAGGCTTCGTAAGAATAATTTTGGTGGTAGGGCACTTTCTAGTGCCCGGTTGGCTAGCTAGCATCCTCAAGTGAAAATCTGTCTCAAAGCACCTTTATGCGTGTATTTCGGCAGCATCACTTGGGAACCAGTCCCCATTCCAGGCTAGGCGTTTACCATCTTCAATCACACCGTCACTTGAACATCAGGTGAGCTTGTGGTCAAACATTTAACCATAAAAAAGAAAGCTAAGCAAAACAAAGCCGTTGATATACAAATACCTGCTGGAGTGTTTGAGAGTCTAGTATAAAATTTACAAAACTTGTCCTGAACCCTGTATAAAAATATAAGAATAAAAAAAATAAAAAAACTTGTCCTGATTTCACCTTTACTAAATACATTTTACAAGTAACGACAAACTAATTTAAATCATGTTACAACAATGTCTAATTTAGTATGTATCAAATGCACAGATTATCCTATTAGTCAGTAAAGTTTTAGTCTACATAATTATGGTCGGGATCTTTTTAAGCGCCCATCTTTGCATTGATCCCAGATGTCCCAATGAAAAGAATTGAGTGAATTGAGTTTTCATGTGGATTTCCCAACGCTAAAGCTAGCCTTTGATATACAGGGTCATTTTTAATTCACCTAAAACTTCACATAGTCAGCTTTCCCTATTGGACAACTTTTGTTCCATGACTTGTATAATTCGTTTATTTATATTGCAAAAAAATACAAGTTCTTTTATTAGGCCTTTATATGACAATAACCTTACGAGATCTCAAATAAATGCGAGGGCCTTAGCAAAAATATGAGGGCCGCAACGTACATAAAAAATACAAAATATGACACACAAAGTTAAAAAAAAAATTAGGGGAACTTATTAAGTTTAGTGAAAAGTAATGAAACAAAAGTAACTACTTAGGTATGATGTAAGGAAGCTGACTGCAAGAGGTTTTAGGTGAATTTAAAATAACCCTGTATACATAAACCTATAAAACAGTAGACAAGCAAAGAGTAGGCAATCGCTACGCACAAGGTTAATGAAGTGAAATCTTCTATAGGCACGTAGGGCACTTTTTGGTATGGGGAAAAAGCCCTGAATTTGCCTCACCGTCACGTTCAGATACTCGTTCGGGTAAAGTCGGCTCGAGTCGACTCAGGGAGCGAGAGAGATATAGTCAACCTTGATGAAGTTTTCACTTCTGTCGTGTGGTCGTAACAAAGAAATACTACCCAACAAGACTTAGAAAAGAAGCAACTTAGAAATTTGGGACTTACGTCCCAAAGAATTGAATCTACAAACATATTTTTTTTATAAAATAGATCTACGTTTTTGTCGTGACAACGTCTAATAAATCGATGAACGCCGGCTGCACGCACGAAAACGTGTCCCGTTACGCTCATTGTCCCGTTACGCTCATTGTCCCGTTACGCTCATTGTGTATTTGTTATGACGTTGTCACGTTAAACTATCATCCGTAAACCGACCTTACAGTCAAGCATTTTTTTTTAATGCCACCACCAGTACAGTAGCATACAGTAGTGTTTTATCACCAGTAGCCAATAATTGTATCGGAAAATGTAGGTATCATGTTGTGAATGATAGTGAAATAATGATTATGGACAATAATAGAAACTAGCGTATTCTACGACCTGTAACCTCATTAATTTATTTGATGTGTGTGAATAGTAGCATTTGTGTAATTGTCAACGTAATTTATTAAATTATTATTACAAAACACCTTCGTTTTCTTATTAGTATACGCGTATGCGACGTACCGCGGTTTCACCCGCAATCCTAAAGGAACCATAAATTTGTAGCCGTGTTAATACGGTGTATTGCAGTCCTTCATTCCAAATTTCATTAAAGTCCATTCAGCTGTTTGTGTGTGTGTGTGTGTGTGTGTGTATGTGTGTGTGCGCGCGTGTGTATGAGTGTGTGTATGTTCTATATGGACTCGAAAACGGCTGGACAGATTATGACGGTATTTTCACTTGCAGATAGATGATGATTTATGGAGTAATCCACGCGTGTAAAACCGCGGGGCGCAATAGATGTCTTATAAAAAAAATTACTTGAAAGTCCTTGACCTCCTTAGTCCTCAGTAAAGGTGGTCAAATTATGGAATTAACAGTTTTCTGCTGATGACTGTCAGATTTGTTGAGAAACTACGATGGTGGCTCTCTCATTCAGTCTACTGATAAATTCAACAGACGCACACTATCGTTTCTCCTTCTTTCTATTTTTTTTTATTAGCCGAAGTAAAACAAGGTGTACAAGATTGTAGTTAAATATAATGTCGTTGATATCACGGTTTACCATAATTACAATTAAATATAACTAATAAATACTGCACCAGGAATACAAAGGAACACAATAAATTCTATTGCAAAAAGTCAGCCGCATTGCAAAAACAGAGATTAAAGAGATAAGACCTAAGATGAAAGATACACTAGATCTGGCATCCTTTGGATTTTACTGAAACATGACTTGGACTTGGCCGTGACTTACTTTGCTTGACTGTGACTATGACTAGTTTTAGTCCGAAAATTTGAAATTATTAACTAGAAATAGTTTACACTGGCAAAATCAATGGACAAGAAGTCTAAAGCCAAAACATTTAAAAAAAGATATTATAAAATGGCAAAGACAATATTTATTTAACCTCTTTGTTAGAATTTCGGGTTATTTTAGGCTGTGCAGTTGTGCCGTTGTCTTCTGTGGTTGATTCAAGCAAACGTTTTCAGATTTGACTTGAATTAGTTTCTTATTTAAGTGATTGATCGATAGTGTTATACGTTATTATAACACAGAAGACTACACTGCCGTATTATTTGGTTGTAATAGCCTTAGTGAACATTGTGATTTTACGTTTAGGCGGTAACTTTAACGCAACGTCTTAAATTTGTCGGATAAGTTGTCAATGGCCTGACGGGAGTACGGTGAGTGTACGCAAACGAAACGCCAAATCTATAGTATTCAAAATCTTAGTCCACTGATTGAGCTGCCAATGAAACTTATTTTAAATCAATCCATGCTCTTAGGATGTAAAAAAGGTATTTCATATATTGTATTTAGAAATTGCTTAAGCAATGCTCTTTGAAGTATCACAATTTGTTCAAATTTAAACCACAACCCTTTTACCCGTCTACCAGGAACATTTTGTAATGATTTTTGCGTACACGTTAAAATACGTAAGTATGTATGTTTTTCTGTCTCTATATTGCTTTAAAAGGCGTTTAGGACAAGTGTCCTACTCGGCTTCACGTATTTTGAAGTGAGAGTTGTCGAATGCCTTTTGCACACGGTGAGTGTAACCTTCTCAATTTGGAACATTGTCAGGATACATGTTGTATAAAAACCCCCAAAATTTTAAGATAAAAAAAGAACAAAAGCGCTCGTGCGAGAGCATAACACATGATGTATACAATTATACGTGCAATCTGCTCTAGCCGCGAAGGTTAGATTCACTGTGTGCAAACAAATTCGATTGTCCGGAATGTTAAAGGCTATATTTTGCCGTCGGGTTTTGTTTTTCTTTTAATAATCAAGATTAATATTCTTAAGCCTATGAAACTAAACCCTCAAATGGCACTACCATTTCCCGTTGACACTGACAAGTGGCAACCCCAGACAGGTTGCCACTTCGATCGCAAACGCGCGTAACCGGGAATCGGTTCGGCGCCACTCAAGGGTCGCAAATTGCTTGAGGTTATAATTTAACGAGTATGATTAACTTGTGTAAGTAGTAAATTAGTATAATAATAACCACAGAAAAGATAAGTAAATAGAACAGATATGAAAGGAAAATCTGTTACGGAGCATATGAGTGAGCCTTGATTGAACATTCTTATTTAGATTTGTTGTAGCAACTGGCTACAACAAATTTCTTACAAAAATGCCTTAACAACCGTTCCAACTTAATTTAAAAAAATATATTTTCTGTGATAATAACTGAGGTGATAGTTTATCGTTTTCAGCAAGTTACAATTCAATTGACAAATGCATGTAGGTTTAAGCGATGCATAGCGACTGACTCTTTTCTCGCAAACACGCCATAAACAACCTAACCGTTACCGATGAGGTATCACAATAATATCCTCCAAGAACTGAGCGAAACAACGCATCGCTTGCAACAAGGCTGCTAGCAATATAGATAAAGATAAACTTAGCAACTTTTGATTCTCCCTTCGAACAATTTCGTTGTTCCCCACCGGCACTAAACTTAAACTCTCTACGCTACACTCACTGGGCTCGTCACAATCGAAACTATTTGTTCCTACATCTTCAGATCTACTCAATCCGCTTACATCTTCGACATCACATGTCACATCTATCACAATGAAATCTGAATTTTTCACTTGAGTTTCTTCCGCTTGGCTTTGAGATTCAATAATCACACGTTCATATTTTACATTCGAACAGCCAGGAATCTCATTCCCGTCCACATCACACTGTTCGATATTTAGGCACTTTGTTTCTTTATCAACGACTGAACTTAAATTACTTACAGGACTCAAGTTTGATTTGAGAGAGTCTTCGGTTTCTTCGGAGGACATCCCGCTGTCTATGTCGTCCGTCGTGTCGTCATCGTCATCGTTTTCGTTTTTAACATGTTTGTTGTTAACGTTGGAATGTTTAACTTTAGCATGCTGATGAGATTTGACTTTGTGTTGTTTTATTTTTGTATTGCCAAAGCTTCCGTATGGTGAGTGGGACATTTTGGTATGTCTACTCGTGCCCAGATCGGGCACGGCCTCCTGTCAGGACATCTTAGAGCAAGTGACACGCCCCTTTATGACTAAAGCACTGGATGGTAAGTCTTGATTAAATAAGCTTTCCACATCTGCTAATGATTCGTTGTTCAGCGAACAATCATCATCTAGCAGCAATTCTGAACGCAGGCCCTGGAAAGATTGAAATTTTTTATTTTTATTATACGTCTATCTATGGTCCGGAAGGCAAGAGAGGTCGAGGTAGATCTCCTACACGCTGGACGGACCTCATTAAGACAGCAACTAAGTCTACCATAACGTGTTCACGTAATGCGACGAACCGAGTAAAACGGAGAAGCATTTCAAAATCAGTGATCGCCGCCGAGAAGATCGACGACGTTGAAGACCCACCGTGTACCACCGTCTTACCAACCACGACCACTCTGCCAAGAGTGTCCGACTAAGAAGAAGAACATCTTTGGTAAAAATTTTTGATGTAACAAACAGACAGTCACTTTCACATTTATAATATTAGTGTGATGATAGAGTGAAGTGTTAAGTGTGATTATTGTATATGAAATTTAAGAGTACCAACCTCAGCAAAATATTCGTACTCCTTTTCAAAAGACAATATAAAAACGCAGAAAATGGCTGCCAGTATATTGGTGCAGAGGCTAGTCACTATAAAACAGAAGTAAATACCACTGGAACCTCCTGCAACAGATAATGTAAATAGATGTGAATTTAAACAGTTGAAAAGTTTTTGGCTGAAATACAGTTTATATGTATACTAAAAGCAGATTTCATTAATGTTATAGACAATTCAAAGATTAATGCCCGCGTTTTCACTAACCACGAATGTCTGTCTGTCCGTCATACCTTTAAACGGCTATATCTTTCAAACCGTAAAAGACAGCCAGTTGAAATTTTCACAGAATATGTGATGTTACGGCGGATTAATTAAGAAATAATAAAAATGTCTTAAAGTAAAAACTAGATGGGGGTACAAACGTATTTTTTTACGTATATTTGTATTTGCTATAATGTAAAAACAATAATACATATAAGCTTCAAACTCGGCATGATTTTAGTACACACTCTAAAGTATAACAAACAGATAATAAATAATGGCTAAGTGTGAGTCGGTGTCATATTTATGTTCATTACAGAGTTAAGCAACGTAGGGCGCGGTCGGTACTTGGATGGACGACCGTCTGATGTTGTCTTTTTACACTACTTATTGTATTTTGTGGTGGTACAGAACCTTCAAAGCGCGAGTCCGACTCGCACTAGGGCGGTTTATTAAGATGGGGTTGCCACTCCGAAAAGATGAGGTAAGTTTAATCAGTAGTTCAATTCATTGCAAGTAAAACAAACTGTTAACAAGTAAAATAAACTTATCATAACAGTACTGCAGTGCAAGTACCGTTCTTTATCGATCGTCAAATTCGATAAAATCTCTTTTGATTAGTACTCGCTACTGTAGCGACACATTGTATTGCATTTGCATACTATTTGCTGACTCCAGCGATTGCAATGCATAACGCGAGTGGAGTACATCAGTCGTCACCCTCCGGGCACGTTAGGTAGGCGCGTTAAATAATAAGCAATAATTATAGTTTACTAAACCAGTGTTAAATGACTGAACCAATGACTTTCATTGAAGGACTAGAGAATATTATACCTTATAGGAAAGACTATTGGCCTAGGATAGATAGATAGATAGATAGAAACTCTTTATCGTGTACACCAGAAATAAAAATTACAACACGATAGGATATTAAATATCGGTAAACTATGATCGATTCTATGGTATTTTAACGAATTTGACGATCGATAAAGAACGGTACTTGCACTGCTGGTACAAAATGTAATATACAAACCTCTGGGTAAAAGTGAGGCCGCAGTTCCAAATATTGCCATTAGAATTACAGTAGGGAAGCTCACATTTGCAAGGCATTGTCGGAATACCGTCAAGCTGCTATCATAAAATAGAGTTGAGATGTAAGTCGTCAGGATGCACTGAAATAATATAACATTTATTAGTTTTACCAAGAAAAATAGACTAAGAGGAAAGACAATAGCGGAACATTAGAGCGTAGCTCGGAAATTTGCTTAAAAATGGTATAAACTTAGATGGCACCGTAATTTGAGCGTGCTGTAAGTTGTCTCGAACTTCCGTAAGCGCTGCAGTCAGATAGCGTACGAAAGAGTTCTACAAATTACCGTAGCGCTAGTATCGCAGTCAAGTTCGCAACATTTCAAGAGAATAAAGAAAATCGCCATCTACTAGTATGGGTTGCGCTTCTTTTGAAATGTTGCGATACTAGCGCTACGCTTATTTGTAGAACCCTTTCATACGCTATCTGACTGCAGCGCTTACGGAAGTTCGAGACAACCTATAGCACGCTCAAATTATGGTGCCATCTAGGTTTATACCGTTTTTAGGCAAATTTCCGAGCTACGCTCTAATGTTCCGCTATTGTCTATCCTCTTAGTCTATCTTAGTATATCTTGCTTGGTTTTACTTATCATATTTTTTTTTATTAATAATCGCCTGATGTTAAGCTATGATGCGGTCTACGTGCCCGCTCTGGCAGTCCGATCATGAAAATCAATCAAACAAATCGATGGCAAGAAAATCATGTTGCCCGTTAGATGTCGCTTTTGTTAACAAAGCCGACAGGTATTTTATCATCTAGCCAATTATTTTTTTATTTTAATATAATTTATCTATATCTATACTAAAATTATAAAGAGGAAAGATTTGATTGTTTGTTTGTTTGTTTGCATTGAATAGGCTCCGAAACTACTGAACCGATTTGAAAAATTCTTTCACTGTTGGGAAGGTACGCTATCCCTGGGTAACATAGGCTATATTATATTTTCGAAAAAAATAGGGATCCTTACTAAAACTCCAATAATGTAACCCAAGGTGTAAAAAAATAAGATTAACAAATTTAACTTTGCGTGTTTGACAGTTCTAAGACAGGACAACGTCTGTCAGGTCAACTAGTAATATTATAATTTAATCTAATTAATTCTAAACTTCAAAAAAACGTACCTGCATCCATATGTATAAAGTACCAAATCCACATATAAAAATATTCAGTGCTGTGATGCATTGACTTTCAACCTGAAACCATTTAAAATTAACATTTTGTTTTCGTCCATACTGTTTTACTATTTTCTTAAACCATATTTGACAGCTCTGTTCTTGCTATTCTTTCTCACATACTGAAATTAAAACATAAATTAGGATATAAATACGGAAATTACAAAACAGAATCGCCGTCGAGATCGCCACCGTCCCAGAACACTGGCAGAATTGCCCGCTGCTGTATAGCAATACTTAACTTTTGTGCAAAGTAAGCTCATTAGTTACATAATTAGATACACCATTTTATATGTAAATTTGAAATTATTAAGTTGACAATTTAGTTAGCATTAAATTAGAATACTACAAAAGAATTAACTTCAATTTGATGTTGCTTATTTAGTAAAAATTGGTTTCAATGCTTCCGTCCAATGAGTTGCACCAGGGGCCACCGGTTGAGCTGGTCCAACAGTTATGTTAGTTGAACCACCATACCGTAAGTCCATGGTCCAACTTCTTTCCAACCGACTTCCAAAAAGAAGATTCTCAATTCAACGGTTTTTTCTGTCTATTTTACACGACATATTTCATCATCATCATCATCATCAGCCAGAAGACGTCCACTACTGAACATACGCCTCCCCCTTTAAACTCCACACTGAACGACAGCCTGCCTTTTGCATCCACTGGATGCCTGCGACTCTCACAATGTCGTCGGTCCATCTAGTGGGAGGCCTACCTACGCTGCGTCTTCCGGTTCGTGGTCTCCACTCCAGAACCTTTCTTCCCCATCGGTTATCGGTTCTTCGAGCGATGTGGCCTGCCCATTGCCACTTCAACTTGCAAATTTTAACAGCTATGTCGGTGGCTCTGGTTCTTTAGCGAACGACATATTTGCCAGTTGTAAACTCATTTTATTGATTCTTTTCTTATTCCACCTTTCAAACACACATCAGCCAGTAAACGTCCACTGCTGAACAAAGGCATCCCTCTTAGAGAGGGGTGTTGCCATAATCCCCACGCTTGGCAGGCGGCTAGGGAATCGCAGTACGTACACCGTGTACTAATAGGACGCTGCTGCCCATCCTCCGGTGGTTCTGGTGGTGGTTCATTCCACCTATACAGCTAAAATATTAGGGGATGAATCCCGTTTATTTTGCTATCTGTGAAGTCGGTTGTATTTTTATGTAGTCTTAAAGTTTTTTTTTTTTTCAATTTCATTAATATTTTTGTTAGCATGAAATCATTATGAAGCAATGACATTATAAACCCTTTGTTACGCGTTTTGTTAGGTGTAGTTAATTATGTATGATTTCATAAAAAAACGTAGTATGAATGGTATGAATGTTATGAAAAATATTCAAGGTTAGTTCATCTAGGTCGGCCATTAGACATTATTAAGCAACGGCGTTCAAGTTACTCCATGTTCCAAATTCCTTCATCATTTTTGTGGGTCACTTATTACTTTTTGTAATAAAGGGAGTATGGATTATTTCAATCCCTCATTTGTTTCGGATTTGTCGGATATTAAAATTGTTTGCATTGAAACGAATGAGTTACTTTGAAACCATTCATAAATTACGTCACATGCTAAGTGTGTTTTCGGGAGGGGTCAGCAAAGTGTGACTTCTTGTGAAAAGGGGGAGGGGTCATAATCTTTGTGACGTCACATGTATAATTCTAAAGTGCTAAACTAAACTTCAGTTCCAACAAAAAAAACAACTCAACCACTCCTCACCAATATCATACAAATGTGTTTGTTTGTTGGTTTGTTAGTTTGTATGTTTGTTTGTTCCTCTTTCACGAAGAAACAAAGCGACGCATCGACTTGTTTTTTGTATGGGTATAGTTCAAAGGCCGGAGAGATACATCTAGGATACGTTTCATCATCATCTTCACCAATTTTATCACTACGCGGGTGAAACCGCGGGGCGCGGCTAGGCTAATATTATAAAACCGAAAGGAACTCTGTCTCTCTGTCTGTTAGTTTCTTTTCACGACTGAACGGCTAGGCCGATCTCAATGAAATTTGGCAGGAAGATAGTGTGCATCATGAGGACAGACATGAAGTACTATTTTTCTCTCAGAAATGCGGAAAAACTGGAAAATCGCGATTAACACACAGTGAAACAGCTAGTGTTATTATAATTAAATTTGTTTGAATCACTTTGCGGCAGTGGCTATAATTATTGTAAATTCAGTCAGACCAGGAGACAAAAATGTGACCACGTGTGACAAGGATAAATTTATGGATGGCCCCTTTTAGTAACACTTATTTTATAAATGCGAAAGTAGTCTACATATTCCTCTGCCTTAAGGACATTATGCTACCCTCTCAAATATTCAACTCACCTTAAACAAGAATAGGAAGAAATAAACTAGGAAGCCCAAAGAGAATAATGAGGCGGACGCCGAAGCTATCCTATTGGCAAACGAGGTCACATGAGGGTTCGGTGTTAGGGAACCCAAGATATGGATTTGCTGGTATCTGTCATATATGATTTTGCCAGCTGTAAAGAAATACTTGTTAGTGTATTAGTCACCATTTTGGAAGTCCTGATTTTTTTAAGGCTGTCCATATTGTACCTGATGCAAAGACGCATACTTCTCGATTATACAGATGTTTTTTTAAAATGTTTTATGAGGCAAACAAATTAACTTTTAAATAGATAAAATATGCAAGCGAATTCGTTAGCATTGATACATTTGTGTAAGTCATTTTTGATTGGATTTTTCTATGAAAACTTAGTAAATGTATGCTGTTTCCAATGTACTATGTCTGTGTACAGTCAGCATCAAACTGATTTTAGCTTTCAGGGTACTCAAAAGAATATTTATTGTCAACTTTTTTTGTAACACAATAATCAATAATCAGGCCAGTACGCTTAGTCCCAGATTTGATAGTTTTCGAAAACTTTTTTCGTTTACGTTTTGTTCCATACATTTTAGTAAAGCGCCTCTATCGGAAACGTGGAGGAACTACAATCGGTAGTAATCGGCGGTATAGATTGCTTCACTCTAATACGAAAAAAGTTTTCGAATACAATCAAAACTTGTACTAAGGGTAACTATTCTGTTGACATTTTTAAACAGTATAATAATCCCCACGGTTGGCAGGCGGCTAGGGGATCGCTATGACAGAGATTCAGACTAATGAATTCAGATGCATATTGTACACAGGTATCTACAAATATGTTTTTTAGTTCAGGTATGATGTAAATTCATGACTTCCAAATAACTTTGTATAAAATAAAATTAATGGAAAAAATATTAAATTATGATATTTGAACTGTTATAGTTAGCTCAATTTGTTAGTAAAATATGGTAAGGTCATATTTGGTATGATTGAATACAGTCTTTATAAAATACTTCTTTATAAATGTTTGACTATAAAGGGTTTTATGCAATGGGGGTCAGAGCGACGGTAGCTGAGGGGGCGATGGCAGCCGAGGGAGAGATGGCAGCCGACAGAGCAATGGCAGCTGAGGGAGGAATGTTAGACAAACAGTGTCATGTGCGCTTTACAATCTGACGGCATTCTGTTCGACCTCAGCCCCGCACCTATGACTTATTGTAGTACTTAAGTAAATTATATGCGATTTCGATGCCATCGCTCAAAAAGGTGAAGGAAAACTTTGTGAGAAAACCGGTATGTCTAACAACCTCCAAAGTTCAAAGACATATATTATGACATTCACCAACATGCACTGGGCCAGCATGGTGGATTAGGGCCCATCCTTTCTCTCTGAGAGAAGGCCTGTGTCCCAACAGTGGGAACATGATAGGCTGATACTGTACAAAATGGATACTAAGTCGAAAAGAGGAATTGTACTCATCATTATATGAGATATGCAAAATAAAAAAAATACCGGTTCCATTAAGTGTTTAAGACATATTTTCCTGTGGAACAATAGATTTTTTACAATGTTCTCCTTTCGGCTTAGTACTACTGCGGCCTTATTATAGAAGTTTGATTGTGATCAAGATTGCATGCCGTCCCGTTCGCATCTACTTACTCGCACAATGTGCGTAAGTGAGATGGCACGCGATCACAATCCGAATCATCCATAATAAGGCATCAGTTCTGTATAACCCTGTACAAGACAAATTTTGGTTACACTAATAGGTTTTCTATAATAATGACAAAGAGTGTTATTTTTGTCCACATCATGTCTCATGTGAAGCATAGACTAACATGAAGCAGGCTTGCCTAGAATGAACCTGTTTTCTTACGATTCAAAGATATTGTACTTTTCAGGGAAGAAAGACTCGCAGAGTTCCACATGGCAGAGTCGTTGTGCATGTAAAAACATGGAATCAAAGCGTTTTGTGCATAAAGTGGGGTATGTCCACCATGTACGGATGGCGCATTAGTCACAATTGTTTGGGAACCGATAAAAATTTCAGTCGGAAATCTAGCTGTACAATTCCAGGGACACACTCCAAAATGTATTCAATAAAAAATATACATGATATATAGCTGCCAGCTTTATTTATCTAAAGCCAAAAAAAAAAACACAATTAATACAGTGTCAATACATTAGTTCAACATATTCATAAGGGCCTTCTATAATACATTTTTAAATGCACAGCAAAAGCTGCTGGGTGGAACTCTGTTGGAGTCTCTGATCCCCAAAAAGTACAATATATAGGTTGTCAACTAATTGGCACCACCCATGTGTGCGGGTTTTCGAACAAGGGGGCTTTCCCATGGATGATGGTGACATAATCCCCTAGTGTATCTCTAATCTAAATAAATGAGTTCAACAACCTTGTGAGGTTGTTGACACAATAACACATAAATTTAATTGTGTTGAGATAAAATTGTTCCAATACGGAATGGTTTATGGTTTATCTAGTATCGAAAATAGAAAAGTATGTTGACTAGTAATTTCCAAGCATAAATAGTAAATCTATTTATGTTTGGAAATACCGCCGTAATAACATGTTAGTACAAAAACGCATTGTACAAGATCTCTTTATGTTCATTTCAACACAAGTTTACATAACAACACAAAAAATGCCTCTCACCAACAGCACCGCTAACCACGAGAAAAAAAGCAAGGCCTGTGTCCAATGAATTTATCTCTTTTGTAACTTGATAGCAGACACTGAAAAAAAATAAGTAAGTTGCAATACACTCGATTCTAAAATGCGATGGAAAGTGAAAGGGCTTTTTATGAAGTTTCTAAGTCCCTGGTAATGCTACAGGTATATTTAGGGATGGATTAAAACATAAGAAAAATTTGTCATCACTTATACGAAGGAACTGCTGAATTGAAAACTGAAATTTTGTTTCTAAAAAGTGTGATTCTATAATATTTTGAAACCCGATACTATTAAGTATTACTTACGATAATATGTACGTAGATGATAATATCACTAAGCCACACTTAAATATCAACATATTATTAAGTATATAATTAACTAAAAGAATCCGCACAATATGTATTATCTACAAAAATATATTTTTTATTATTATTTTCCAGCAAAAAAATCTGTGTCCAGCAGCAGGCCTAGCATGGGCTGTGGATAAATTGTCTTTCCACCGTTTTTATCCACGCCTAGACGCGACAAAGCTAGAATTTGGATACGTTTGTCTTTTTCTCGCGGGATAAAAACGGTGGAAAGACAATTAGTCCACGGCCCGTGCTAGGCCTGCTGGTTTGGTTTCTAAGCCTTGACATTGACATTGACTGTGACGTGATTGACAATACTTTGTGCTTTCTTTTTTTTTCTTTCCTCGTGAGAGAATTTTGGCGTTACACTTATTATGCATTTGCCTGAGCATTTTAAACTTTTTTAAGTTAATTTTTTTAAAGTCGTACAAGTTTAGTCACAGTCTGTCAAAGTAAGAGTCACGCAAAGTAAGATAAATCAAGACAAGTCAAACTCATGCCCCAGTAAAAACTCGTGGAGGCTTTACAAGAGACATCTAAGTAGTTTTGGAAACAACACGAAAATACATGTTATGTCTAAATTGTCTAATTACCCACAATTGAGCAAGTCCACGAACAATTTTTAAATAATAATCCACCACTAATACACATTAGGTACTCAAACAATTTTTTTTTTTTTCACTTTGGCGCCAAAACTCCCTTGGTTTTGCGCCAAAATTTGACAATGACATAACAATAAAATAAAGAGTTTGATTGAAAACAAAACAAAACACAAATAAAGTTGAAAAACCGCGAATCGCGATTGTGTTTTAACTTTTATTACAAAGATTTTCTTCGACATTCTAATAAAATAGCATTCTGTTTTATTTTTTAGGTTTATGGCTATTAATAACTAAGTAATAATATTGAACACTTTCATCTCATCACGTTCATAGGAAAAGTGTCGGCACTATGTCATCACTACAACCTATCCATGCGTTAAGTTTGGGTGAGTATTAGCACTTAGCAGTTATTAAATAAGCTTTCAAAGAGACGTGTAGTTTACATAATACCCCAAGTTTCAATGTATTGTAGTACTTAAACCGATTAGTAAGTAACCTTTAAATCAAAATAGAAGATCTCCAGGAACCTAATATTTGAGTTTCGAGCAGATTAGTTGCTCCATGTTTTCTAATAATTCTGTTCATATATTATTACCTTACACCGTTTTTATACAAAGAATATGTAAATATGTTTGTCTCGTTCTCATGGGATAAAAATGGTGGAAAGACAATTTGTCCACGGCCTGTACTAGGCCTGCCAGTTTCCAAATCCAAGCACTTTTTGATTAGGGGGTAATGCAAAATTGCGCCAACACCGCAGAAGGCAAAAAGAAAAGTTGAATCTGCACTGACAACTTGCTTAGGGTTTATTATGTATTCACCTTGTCAGTATCTACATGAGCCATCTAAACTCCTTGAAGTATCAGAGTATTGTTGCAATATTGTACCATGGAACACTATTACTCCCGGCGGAGTATTGTACGTAGTACGTACCATCATGTACCTACTACTACTACAGAGCTCTAGTATTCAGAAACCCCCAATAATACAAACCGTCCTACAGTTTGCAAACCTAGCACTTACCAGATATAACCAGATGACTGCTGTACATTGAAGGATTTGATGGTGTGCATTTGTCGTTCTGCATTCTGCCATTTTGTTCACAGTCGTGTCACTTGTACGTCTCATCAATCATACTAATATTATAAATGCGAAAGTATGTTTGTTTAATGGTTTATTAGTCTGTTCCTCTTTCATACAGCAACAGAGTAATGGCCCAACCTGATTTATTGCATGGGCATAGTTCAAGGGCCGGAGAGTGACATAGGCTTCTTTTTATCATCCTGGCCATTTTTCATCAATATGCGAGTGAAACAGCGGGGCGCAGCTAGTACATATTTTTTTTTTGTATTTTGTATTTTTTTTAAACCTACTTTAAGATCCTCTGTATAAACTCCTATAATGCGAACTCTTCATGGATCCAAACGAGGGTTTGGTGTTCAGATTAAAGTGCTTCACTATCACTATCACTACATAGTATTTTTTAAATAGATAGAGTGATTCAAGAGGAAGGTTTATATGTATAACTAGCGACCCGCCCCGGCTTCGCACGTAAATTACACCCGTGCGAAGCCGGGCGGGCGGGTCGCTAGTATTACTATAAAAGTTGTTATGTCATAAAGGCGTGTTTATCTTAGTGGTGATTATCATCTAATTATTTCACTAGTTTGAACTACCTAATAACAATCGGTAATATTATTATTCAGAAAGTTCGTTTGTTCCTCTTTCACTCAGCAACAGAGCACCAGATTGTCATATTTTTTTTCTTATATTTGGAGGGCCGGAGAGTGACATTAGATAATTTTTATCCTAGAAAAATTTAATGGTTAAGGGTATGTCCATGGGTAGAACTGCAGGGAGCAGCTAGTAAATAATCTTTTTACTTGATCATATTACATTTGATTTGTAAGAAGCACAAAAAATATACAGTAGAATCCGTTTATTATGACTCCGCCTATATTGACCAACCGATTATTATGACGTAATTACACTACGAAGTTTGACTTGCATATAAAATTCTTTATAAAAAAGTTGGATATAATGACTTCCCTTACAGTGACATGTCGCTTATTATGACCAATTTTTAATAAATTATCCGGTTATAATGACCGACATGGCGATGTCTTCTATACACAATATTACAGACCTTTCTCCCTCTACGTTACAGACTGTTTTTACAATAAAATTAAAAAACAAAAGCAGACAAAAACATTTTTTACATGAAATTTTTATTTTGATTTAGTATGTATGTATACATACTATGTTACTCTATTAAAATACTTAAGTACATATTTACATATTTTTTTTTTGCAAAACGCTTTGTATGACGTCCGCTTATTATGACGTGTTTGTCAATTCCTTTCGATGTCATAATAAATGGATTCTACTGTATAAGCTAAAGTCCCACTAATTCAGTACATTTAAATTGTTTCACAGATTCTGTGCAGCAACAAGCATTTGTCAAATACTATAATTCACTTCCTGAGGTAAGTCATCACACAATACAATCAAACTTTATAACACAAACACTCCCATGTTCACAAATATTTTTTTAAACATTAATTCCTGGACATTGTCGCAACAGTCCAACTCCATATAGGGTATAACTGCGTGGCAATGTCTAACTCTGACCTACTAACATCTCAACAGTTTTAGCATGCTATATATTCCTTTTTTTTCTTTGTACAAAGCTAATGTGTAATCGTCACATGACCAACCACTTCTGTTCGGCTGTTCGGCGTGGCTGAGTATGCCATCTCACAGGTTTTCCTAGTTTGGGTACCAATACACTTCAACTAGGAATATTAATATGTAATGACACCATGTATTACAATTATTAAGAAGACGTTTTTTATCAATAAACTTTCATTTCATTTCAAAACAAAACTTAAAAGACATGAATACTATTAATGTTTGTTTGTCAAGGCTGTCTCTAACTTAGCTGGCACCAGGGTGCTGACCCCCCTCGGGTGTCCCCTGGCCATTTGAGCACCTTCCAGTGGTGTCAGTTTGCTAATGGCACCTGTCGACAGCCTCATGCCTCCTTATCAATGACCATATAACCACTCGACTGCTCATCTTTTACCCTGCCGTAAGGCAAAGACATACATTTTCAGCGTATATCTTTTACAAGCAGGCTAATCCCAGGCGCGAATTGTATGAATGACTTTTAAATCTGCATCACAAGCGTCGAGTCGCGTCGAGTCTACAATCACAAGCCACCATTCGATACCCCCCGCGACCAACGTGGCTTACTTTTGCAAAAGAGAATTTTGACTACATGCGTGATCAAGGTTATATTATCTTTGTTCCTAATACTTCATGATGCCTCGGCCCCTGGGTCTGCTGCACCTCATGCATCCTTGGGTAGAGAGAGACTGATGGCCCTGTTTTAAGGGTTCCGTAACCAAAAAGAAAAACGGGACCCTATTACTAAACCTACGATGCCTGTCTGTCTGTCCGTTTGTCCTACCTATTAACTGCTGTATCTTTCGAACCATACTAGATGGACGTATATATTTTTTACGTATTTTTGTATTAGCTTTAATGTAAAAACAATAATAAATAATGCCCAAGTGCGAGTCGGTGTCATATTTCTGTTCACCATCCGGTTCTCGTACGATGACCGAAGTGAAGCAACGTCGGGCGCGGCCGGTACTTGGATGGGTGACCGCCCGGGCGTTGATGGGATGTTGTCTTTTTGCACTATTTTTTTGTACTTTATTAACTAGCAAGCTATGTGGTTGTACGGAACCCACAGTGTGCGAGCCCAACTCGCACTTGGCCAGTTTTATTTTGTTATCTTTTCACTACTAAACAACTGAATTGTGAGTCTATTATGGAAGCTGACTTGTTATGCTATCGTGTCATCCTGCTTGCTCCAACTTAATCACACAATGTGTACAAGTGGGATGACAAGATAACAATAACAAGTGTAAATTTATGTAATATCCCCGCTGATCTTGATGAAAACGAAAATAATTGTGACCATCATAAAGAAGGGCTTAGGATGCTATTTATAAGGCAAAGATATGCATAACTAGACAAATTTATGATAAAATTGCACATTAATAGAAAAAAAAATGTGGTGATGCTGCCACTACTAAGTATATTTTTTCTTGAAATATGGTAATTATTCTATTATGGCCCTTCTGTTTCCTGCCTGTTGCAGTAATGTACTTTATATTTTCATTGCTATGTAAAACTCATCGATTATTTTTAACTTTTTATTCATTAATTACCTTCTACTTAAATGACTAGTTATTGTACTAGAAATAAATTAAGCATTATAAATTGTGCTCATTGCACTTCTTTGTTTCTCTCTGTTTAAGACTCTATCAATACTTAGCTACTTGAAAACCATGATTTGACTTTGTCTTTTGCACCTGTAAATTTTGAACCAACTTTATTCCAGAAACCAACTTTTTCAGTCACTGGTTCTGGTGGTGTATCAACATTGTTTGTCTTTTGTGTTACAAATTCTGGTTCAACTACAGGTTCACTGCGAAGTGGTTCCCTACCTTCGTTATTGTTAACTGATGGCACAAAAGTTTCAACTTGAGACTGTGGCAACTGTGGCTTTGAATTTGTCTTCCACTGGTCTTCAGACTGACTCTGCCTCTGCTGATCATCATTTTCTTGACCCCAGTTCTCCAACTGCTGGTCCTTCTGAGAATGATTAAAATTTTTACTATGTAGATCTAATTTAGAAAGGGATTCTTGCTGCAACTGTTCACGTTGTCCAAAGTCACCAAGGCTTTCTTGCTGAAAACCTGCAGTTTGTTGTCTGAAATTATCAGATTGTTTTTGTTCCAAATTTTCACTTTGTTGTCCAAAGTCACCAAGGCTTTCTTGCTGAAAACCTTCACTTTGTTGTCCGAAATTATCAGATTGTTTCTGTTCCAAATTTCCACCTTGTTGTCCAAAGTCACCAAGGCTTTCTTGCTGAAAACCTTCACTTTGTTGTCCGAAATTATCAGATTGTTTCTGTTCAAAATGTTCGCTTTGTTGTCCAAAGTCACCAAGGCTTTCTTGCTGAAAACCTTCACTTTGTTGTCCTAAATTATCAGATTGTTTCTGTCCCAAATTTTCACTTTGTTGTCCAAAGGAGCCAAGGCTTTCTTGCTGAAAACCTTCATTTTGTTGTCCGAAATTATTAGATTGTTTCTGTCCCAAATTTTCACTTTGTTGTCCAAAGGAACCAAGGCTTTCTTGTTGAAAACCTTCACTTTGTTGTCCAAAGTCACCGATGCTTTCTTGCTGAAAACCTTCACTTTGTTGTCCAAAATTATCAGATTGTTGGTGTTTCTGCTCCAAATCTTCGAATTGATTGAAACTCTGTAGATCTTGAGTTTGTTGTCCCAGAGTCTCAGATTGCTGGTCTGTATTCTGTTGTACCTCATCAGGGCCATGCTCAAAAGTAGACTCATGGTGATCTATGTTTTGTTGATCCATATTACGCTCTTGCCTTACATTTTCTCCTTGCTGACCAAGATCAACTAGTTGAGTATTTTGCTGATCAAAATTTCCATATTGGTTATCACTCTGTTGGTCTGTATTTTCACTTTGCCCTTGTTGTTGATCAGTATTTTGTTGGCTTTCTTGCTCAACATTGAAATGATAATGATCATTGTGATAACTACTTTTTGGTGTAGTAGTTCTTTGAATGTCGTTTTGAAGCTTCTTATTATCTTGCTCAGAATGATGTTCAAGTTTTTTTTGATCGTCCAAACTTAATACACCTAATACACTCTCCAATTGTTTATCATCTTGTTCAAGATTATTCTGTTTTTCTACATCAGTGCTATGTGAATTGATAAGTGTTGTTTTATTATTTTCTTTGGTTAAGCTCAAACTTTCGATTTCTTCGGGTGATTTGTAAACTGTTGGTTTAGTTGGCCTTCCTAAAATTTCCAGGGGTTTGTATGGAGCATTTAATTCAACGTTATCATCTGGGCCGATGTCTCCTCGGCCTGCTTCCTCTTGAGGCTTTTGTTTCTCAGGTTCAATGTCTCCGCGTTCTACATCATGAGTGTGCAAATTATCTTGTTTAATTGTCGTAGTGTGAACATTTGGCTCAGTTGTACTGGATAATGGAGCGATTGAATGCTGAACCTTATCTTCATTGCTAAAAGAATTCGCATTGAAATTATGTATCAAGTCTAAATTACTATTATGTTGCACATTTTCTGTGTTCTCCTGGTACATATGGTTAGAATTTTCTGTTTCTTTTTCTGATATTGTTTGCTTTTCAATGTCATCTATTAGATCCCATAAATTAGTCAGTGATGATGAACCAGATTCTTGAGTAAGGTTTACATTGCTGGTTGAGTAAGTATGATTACTAAGACTATTGTAGGTTTGAGTATTCGTAAAGACATTTGCATTTTCAGGATTTTGTAAGTTCGTATTATGATTGTAGTTGGATAGTGAAGGTGGTGGAAACATCCAAGCGTTGGGACTAAACCCTGTAATGATGTTTCCGGGATTTTGGGTGTTACGGTTATTAAAATAAGTTGAAGGGAACGTCACTGGTTTAGCATTGCCTGGATTCACATATTCGGGAGCTGTATTAGGATTGAAGTTATAAGATGTTTGATACGTTCTACTGTTAGAACCATACGTAGATTGGTAATGGTGATGTTGGTTATGGCTATAACCTGTATTTAAGTGATACACATCCTGATTGTTTTGGTTCACATTTGATGGAGAGGGTTTCCAAAATGGGTCGAACTGTCCTGGTTGTCTGGCCAAATCTAACTGAGGGAATTCTTTTTCGCTATCTTTATCCAGTTCTGTTTTTTCCTGGTCCGGACGATGTTCATCAAAGATTGTGTGTGCGAATGGATTTGGTCTATCTGGTGTTGTATGAGACTCGGGTTGATTCGGCGATGGGTGGTTTATTTCGTAAACGCTACCTTGTGTTTCCCGGTGGTTAAATCCAGTATGCTCCAATCCACTTGATTTTTCTTTATTTCTATCGCCGTAGCTGTGTATAGTATCTAGCGTACTCCATGTGTTTTGTGTTTGTTGACCTGCATCCGCTAAATTGAGAAGGACAATTTGTCAGTATTATATTTTTTATATGTTTTGTTAATTGTATTAGTGACCACTGTTGAAATATACAAGTATATCCTGCTCTAAATGTGTTATGATGTGTATTGTATGTGAGTGAAAATAATGTTATTACCTATTGGTAGATATACATATTATTACTCATAAATTGTTAGTTACCTTTAACCGTACCATTACCTTTTGTTATAATAGTAAACTAAAATATAATTTAAGCGAGTGTTAGGTAGTGTTATCATTATCAGGTATGAAGTTTTAAATAAAAATACGTTTTAAATAATTAGTAACTTTAATTTTAGTCACTTACATTTAAAGCATTATAAATTATGATACTGAAGTAAATGAATACAATGCAAAGCGCATAAACAACATTTGTGATAAATGTTTAATGTCATTTCACCTTATCGTATTATTAATTCTAGAGAGGTCGTGATGATCCCTGTTGTTTGTTGCGCTCAGCGTCATACTCAAATAAAATAGATTATTAGATTATAAAAACATGTAAGTAGATATAAAATTATTAATTTTACTAGTGTTAGTTCCGCAGACCACACATATTTTTTATCAAGTTCGATAACAAAAGCTTAGAAACGTTTTCGAAAGTGGTTAAGTATGTATATCATGATGGAAGACTATAATTAGTGAAATAGAATTGACAAAACTTTTTAACTAAACTTACTCTGACTTTGCTGATCCCATTGAGGTTGTGTCTGTTGGCTTAAATCTTCTATTCTGTCAAAATTCTGTGTAAGTTGTCCAGCGTCTTGTGTTTGCTGACCGAAATCTTCTAGTTTTTGAGATTGCTGCCCAAAATCTTCTAAGTTTTGTGATTGTTGACCTAAGTTTTCTAGGTTTTGTGATTGTTGACCCAAATCATCCAAATTTTGAGATTGCTGCCCCAAATCTTCTAGATTCTGAGATTGTTGACCAAAATCGTGCAGATTTTGCGATTGCTGACCGAAATCTTCCAGGTTTTGTGATTGTTGACCTAAGTTTTCTAAATTCTGGGACTGTTGACCCAAATCTTCCAAGTTTTGTGATTGTTGACCTACGTATTCTTGGCCTTCATGCGTGTTTTGACTTTGCTGATAAGAGGATCGGTCGCGGTCGGGGTTGGGAGAGCGTGCTACGCGGATGTGTCCGTTCTCATCACAATCGCGATCGGGGTCGTATGAATAGCCCTGCTGACCTTGACGATATTGTGAGCCATATCGCTGTGAACTAGCTTGATTCAAAGATGAAGACGTTAGCCTCTGCGATGCTTGTGAATCGGCAGCTGTGTAAACACCTTTCGTTGATGGTTTTATAACGTAAGGATCTCCCTGACGCTCCCATGATTTGTGATAAGAATATGAGGACTGATAACTTTTGGGTTTCGATCCGAAATCTTCAACTTGACTGTTTAAATTAGCAGAATTCAAATTAGCGGACGCGGCGTCATCATACCCTCCACGACTGTTGGAACTCGAGCTCACTAAGCTAGATGCCGCGGCTGCGTCTGTCGATAAACTTTGCTCTTGTGCACGAGAGTCGTATGCTGCCTGATGTCTAGAAGAAGCTGACTTAGTATTATATCCTCTGTACTGACTACTGGACTGAACATTTCTGGCATCCTGTGCAATAGCTTCACGCTGTTCGGACCCTTGGGCTTGAGTATCTTCACGAAGCTCACTGTTTGAAGGATAGAGATTGACTGTGGGCCTAGAGAGTGGCGCGTTCGTAACAGTGTCGTGTTTCTCCCATGCTTTGCGGTAGCTGTAGGAAGACTCGTAACTTTTGGCACCATTTGCCGGTTTATTGACTCTCTGTTGGTCAGTACCCAATACTTCAGTATCCCTGTTAATAGAATTTTGATTGAAAGTCGAGCCGGAGCTTTGAGAATTTTGGTCGTAAATCGACGAATAACCTTGAGAAGCATCGTACGACTGTGCAGCAACTGGTATAGTTACTGTACTTCCTGGTCTTACATATACTCTGACGGGTGAGGCACCGACCAAACGGTACTGTGATCCGCTTGTACCAGAAGTTCCATAAGCATTATTAGATGACTGGCGAGAAGTGGATGCCTGGTTGTAAATACTTTGTCCTTGGTAACCAGATTGAGAGTAACCAGAACCGAGGCTTGATTGTGTTCCGTCATATTGGCCCGCTGATTGTAAATTGTCGACGGCTTGCAAGTTGTTCGCTGACAATGCTTGATTCGAGTTACCCGTGTATCGTGAGTTTTGAGATTTAGCGCTGTTCGCGGTAGAGGAGTATGATTGAGATTGGCTCCCGTAACCGGCTTGTTGTGAGGACAAGGCAGATTGCGACTGAGATTCTCCAAACGACGTTCCTTCTTGGAAGTTGCGCCCTTGTACGTTGCTGAGATCATAATGACCTGATCCGTATACACCTCTAGAATTCGCTGCAGAAAACACACTTCCGCTTTTTTGTTTAGCCCCATCTCCTAGTTCACCGTCTACTGTCCTCACAAGGCCTCCCATTTGATGCTGTGCTAGTGTGTCCATGTTATGTGCGCGTTCGTAATTCCCTCCCATATTTCCTCTTTGGGCGCCGTAAAATCCTGATTTTGAGCCTTCGTCAGAAGAGCTTCTCGAATATTGGAAGTCTTCTTTTTCCCTGTAAGTCTCCGGCCTGGCCACAGCCAGGGCCGCGACTGTTGCTATCACCAACGCGCGGCGCATCATGAAACTGCACTCCTCTGAAAATATACTTCTTATTAGCATTGATTAAATAGGCAACAATATTTAAAACTATAGATTCAGCATCGACGCTCCAAAAACGGTAACAAAATGCAGTGCGGACGACACACACCGTTTTCAGTCTCGCATTTGAGAAATGAGTCTTAACGTTATAGCAATATCGTCGTACGTCCGCAATAGGCATGATGACTAATATTTAATTTATTACAAATAACCGGCTTAGCGATTAATACAACTAAATACATTACACATACTGAAAAAATAATTTAATTTGGCTGATAAATCTCTGAGATACGAGTGTTTAAAGTTTTAGGTGGGGATAGAGAGGGGATGCTCTATCCCTTTCTCGCAAAGCGTGTGTTAGTATAGCATTTGTATGGCGCACCTGAGCCGTGACGTCACGGCTCAGTATAGTGCGCTCTTTGTCTAGCATGAAATTAAAATGCTTATATCTTATTTATTTTTGAACTAATTTTAATTTTGTTTTCGTTTATGTGCTCTATTTATGATCCGCTTTTTTATGAGGTAATAAAAAAATATTAGTCATCATGCCTATTGTTGTAAGGTTTTATTGATATTATTAAACATAATAATATAGTTTTAAATATGTATTTGTTAGTGTTATAACTACCAAATATATTGCATCATATTATACCAAAACTCAAAACCACGAAATAAAAATACCAAAATATAATTGAAAATATTTCTTCCAAAGCATAAGCATAATTTATGTTCTTAAAAAAATATATTCAAATCTTTGGAACCAAAACTAGTGATGTAAATACCCAATTTTAAACCCCCGATAAAAGAGCTGATAATATTTAAACGGCTGAACAGATTTACATGAATCTTAGCTAAGAAGACTCGATCAAATCACCAACAAAAAAAACTAAGTATTTTTTTTTAAGTCGTTTGAGAGCTACGATGCCACAGACAGACACAGATACCCACAGACACATAATTATATGTATATACATATATACACACACGTTATACGTATATCACCCCTTTTTGCGTTGGGGGTAAAAGAAACAGAAAATTTTATTCTAGAGTACAAACGCCACAACTGGTTTTCCGAACCGTTCGTCACTAGTTAGGTGAAGTCACTATAAATACAAGATTGAAGTAGAATAAATAGGAGTGATGGCGGCGCGGTAGCATGTGCGCTTTACAATCTGACTGTATCCAGTTCGATCCTCGGCCCTGCAGCAGTGACTTGTTTAGTAGGTACTAAGTACCTAAATAAATTATGTGCAGTTTCGATGCCATCGCTCAAAAACGGTAAAGGAAAACATCGTAGAGAAATCGGTTAAAAGACAATGGCGTCGATTCTGTCATACCACTCACTAAAGTAAACCAATCTGACATGACTAAAATGATCTGCCTCTCTTTTCATTTTAATATATGAGAGAAGAATGACAACAATTTTAGAGCTGTTAAATTTAGTTTAGTTTAGAGAACATCAGAATCGATGCCATTTACCAACATGCATTTGATTGAGCAAATTCTCTCTTTCTCCTCTCTCTCTCTCTCTCTCTCTCTCTCTCTCTCTCTCTCTCTCTTTGAGAGAAGGCCTGTGTCCCAGCAGTGAGATAATGATAGGCTGAAATGACGATCATTGCTTAGGTATTTTAAAATTTAAATTAGTTATGGACTATGGTACATCATTTTGTCCAGGCGTACCCATTGACGTAAGTATTGGGCGACCCTTTGCGAAATATAATCCCCCAATAATGCCATAATCGGATTTTAAAGTTTTTATAAAGAATGGATTTTACACTTACCTATAAAATACTAAGGCGTAAACACAAACACAAATCTCTAACACACCGTTACTAGTCGCTGACTGACAATATTTCTTCAAGACAGGTCAATTTATGCTTTATTATTATATCTGTCTCATATGATAACCCTTGTGGCCGGGTCATGAGTGATCGCCGTTCCAAGAAGTACGTCGATGCAAAATATCACATCATTCTACTAGGTAACTCGCAAAACTTAAACCTTGAGTTGATGACCACAAGCTTACTAATATACAGGTGTTTGTCAACTTGTCTGCAACTTGTTACGCGGGAGTGATTCATTATGACTTCATTAGATGAGACACAGACGACACGTCTGTGAGATGAGACAATATTTTGCCATGTAGGTGTCATTGTAACTTAATTATCTATAGGTATTTTCTGTGAATTCGGTACCCTGAGGTATTGGATATCTTCTGTGAACATTGATTTTCGTGACTTAACTAATATGGCTACAATCATCATCATCATCAGCCAGTAAACGTCCACTGCTGAGCAAAAGCTTGCTTGATAGAGAGTGTTGTTATAAGTGTTATAAGTCACGGCTACAATAGCCATGACTTATTAACCGACTTCAAAAAAAATAGGGGGTTCCAAATCGGTTCTATTTTTTAATAAATTTTGTTTGTTTGATACCTCATAACTCCGTTATTTATGAACTGATTTGGAAAATATTTTTTTTAATTGAGATTATATACTTTCTGGTTAGTCTAATAGAAATTTCATCAAAATAGGTTCAGTAGCTTAGCTTTTAAATGAAAATAACTGGAAAAAACTGTTTATTTGATTGATGATTTTTTATGTCATCTAAGGAACCGAAAATGCATTTGCATGTTTTACAAATTTTGTGAAATCGGTTTTTTAGATTGATATTTATTTTTTAAACTATTATATTTTTGTAGCTATATTCTATTCTTAAGAGTATGTATCTATTTGTTTTAATAATGAAAGGTAGGCTGGTTTTAGGCCGCCAACTCGCGCGATGATGCGGTCTATGATGGAGCACGCTTGCCTAGAAGAAACCATTTCACTCGTGATTTGAAGATCCAGATTGTAACTATCCGGGAACACCCATCCAGGCAGCGCATTCCACTGACTAGCACTTCACACAATAAAAGTGGAATCAAAGCGCTTCGTACGGGTTTTCGGAATATCAACCATAAAGCGGTGTTATTTTTTTTTTCGTCTATGGCTTAACTATGATTAAAATGCTATTATGCCGTTTACAGACCTAGCCAGCCAACCGAACGCAAGTGTGCTTTGTGCGTCTCTTAAAACGAGACTTACTATTCGCGCTAACTAGGTCTGTACAAGGCATAATATGTGCAAGTATAATTTTGTTTATTCATCTATACTAATATTATAAAGAGGAAAGATTTGATTGTTTGTTTGTTTGTTTGTTTGCCTTGAATAGGCTCCAAAACTACTGAACCGATTTGAAAAATTCTTTCACTGACGGGAAGCTACACTATCCCCGGGTGACATAGGCTATAATGTATACCCGTGCGAACCTGGGGCGGACCGCTAGTCATTTATAAAAGTAAAATAGTGGTATTGATAAGCATTGACATTGTGCTAATTAAAAATGGGACTCCTCTCCGCGCAATCAGTAAATAATATTTTTCTATATATTTCTGCGAAGACAAAAGTATAAACAATTCAATAAATTCACAATCAGTTGTAGATAAACTTATTCTTAATTGCTTATGTTTTTGTAGCTATATTTCGCATTCGAGTAGCTTATGTTTCTTAGGAACTGATATAAGTACAGGGTTACGCAGAAAGGGTGCACTAAGCCGAAAAGGGTGAAAATCTGGGCGTCTTCAAATCACGAGAGAATCGGTTTCTTCTAGGCAAGCACGCTCCAACGTAAACCGCATCATCGCTTAACATCAGGCGAGATGGTGGTCAAACGCAAGCCTATTATTCATAAAAAAGGGGTACATAGTACCCATCATTATGAACAACTTTTACTATGGCAACACTGAAAAAAACAGCTGTTTCATGGAAAACAGTCACAGAAACAGCCCTTTAGTTTTTGCTTTTTTGACTTTATTGTTTCTTAGTTAATCAGCCGTAATATTACATAATCTATGAAAATTGCAATTGGCTATCTTTTACGGTTCGAAAGATACAGCCCCTAAAAGGTATAGGACAGACAGCAGTCTAGGCTTAGTACCTAATAGGGTCACGTTTACACCGTTTGGGTACGAAACCTTGAAAATACAGTCGAATTGAGAATTCATTTTTGGAAGGCGTTTGAAAATACAGACTGAATTGAAAACCTCCTGAAGTCGGTGAATACTTTTCGAGTTTTGCCGGGTCAAAGTTGCATGTAAATTGGTATACCTACTTCCGACGTCCCCATCAAGCTCTCCCATCAATATTTTAAATTGGGTGTTTACTTAGTTATTCAATTAGTTAAAAATATAAGGCTTAGTGATAAATTTAATACGTATACTAAATAAAGTTCTGAGATCTAAGCGTTTAAAGTTTGGATTAGGAAGGGATACTCTGTCCCTTTCCCGCAAAGTGAGTGTCAGTATGGAGCTTCTATAGCGTACTTACCCGTGGAGCGATGGTGGCCGATCAGTAGCATGTGCGCTTTACAATCTGACGGTATCCAGTTCGATCCTTGGCCTTGCACCAATGACTTATTTAGTGCATAAATAAATTATGTGCAGTTTCGATGCTCTAAAATAGTGAAGGAAGAAGGTGGGGAAACTGATATGTCCAAGAACCCCAAAAGTTCAAAGACATAATATAATTATAACATTCACCAACCTGCACTGGGCCAGTATGATGGATGAGGGCGGTAATGCTTGCATACTCGGCGTGCGCGCTTTCAAATATTTTCAATATTTATTTTATCTTTATTTACTACAAATAATCTTACACTTTTACAAAAAACTGAGATCACTAAAGTATTTGAATGATTGTTAGGATCATACACATTTTTTTAAAATATTTTTAATAGAAACAGAATGAAGTTGATTCCATCCATCGAAGGGGATGTAAAAACGGGTGTTTTTTAGGAAATTTTACGATTTTTTTTCTATAGAGCCTAATTTCTTTAATCGTGTATCGGTGAACACATCCGAATAAAATATTTCAATAACATTTATTACACATAAAGAAATAATGCCAATTAATAGATTTTAAAGGTCTACTTTTGAATATTTGTGAGGACGAATCGTCAATATTGAAGCATATTTCGTCTTAATATGTAAATGATTTTCTTTTCAGAAACCTCCAACAACAGTGCGCATCTTTGATCGCAATGACTACTACAGCGTGCATGGTGTGGACGCGACCACGGCGGCTCGGGAGGTGTTCTCATCGATATCCAACATCAAGAAGATGGGGCTAGCACCTAACAAGCTCGACTACCTCGTGCTGTCTAAGGGAAACTTCGAGATACTCATCAAGAAACTCTTGTTGGTAAGTCATGTATAGTGTAGCAACACAGATCTGTACTACTAGATCCGCACTACTCTTCTCTGATGTGAAAGAGACAACATGATATGCTTCAGCAAATCATTAAATAGGTAGTTACAACCTATTATTTATTAGCGACGCAAATATGCTAACCTCGGCACAGGTTACATATTTGAGGCGTTTGGGGTCGAGACATTGGGCCCTTGGGG
This sequence comes from Agriopis marginaria, assembly GCA_932305915.1. Taxonomy (NCBI): domain Eukaryota; kingdom Metazoa; phylum Arthropoda; class Insecta; order Lepidoptera; family Geometridae; genus Agriopis; species Agriopis marginaria. Next base: position 9,130,986 of record OW029926.1, read on the forward strand.
ACCGGGAGCTCACCTCATTTTCAAAAATCTTTCAGAGCGCCTGGTTAATGCGACGCGAGAACAAAATGCTGGCGTGTTTCTGGCTCAACGCATAAGCATACACCACCCTTTCGGGGGTAGGCTAAAAGTCCAGCAGTGGACTGTTAAAAAGGCTGATTATGATGATGATGATTATGCATAAGCATTGCTATTCAACGTGGTAATGCCGCCAGCATGCTGGGTACGCTGCCAACTGGTAGTGGGCTTGAGCATTTGGATTGTCTTTAGACCTTCAACGGTCTATCGGCAGTCTAACTATATTTGTAGTTTTAGTTTTAGCTTGTATTTTGTTTAGTTAATAAAGGCACTTGCCCGTCAAAAAAGAAAAAAAAACCATAAAAATTACAAGTAAAATAACAACTATCTTAAATTTAAATTTATAACTAAAACTAATGTAACAAGCCGCTACCAGTGGGCAGCGTTCCCAAAATGCTGGCAGCATTGCCACGTTATATGGCAATGCTTATTCTTTGGGCAAAATAAAGGCCAGCATTTTGGTCACGAGTTGCTTCGACCAGTCGCCCTGATAGGTCTTTAAATTTAAATATTCGAACGGCTTCTGGTTCCTACGGTCTAAAAGGCCGGAGTAAAAAAAGGCCGTAAATAAGATTTTTGCCGACAAGGGCAACGACGAAAGCTATAAAAATTTACATTTCTGGTCCAAACAAACGGGTAGCAATTATTGGTTTTTATGGTTCCGTACACAAAGGGTAAAAAAACGGGACCCTATTACTAAGCATACGATGTCTGTTTGTCCGTCTGTCTTTCCTTTAAACGGCTGTATCTTTCGAACCATAATAGATAGCCAGATGAAATTTTCACAGAATATGTAATGTTACGGCGGATGAAATAAGAAACAATAAAAAAAGTCAAAAAGTTAAAACGAAAGTCCCCATACAACAAAAGTATTTATTATGTGTTTTTGTATTAGCTCTAATGTAAAACCAGCAATACAAGTACAAGCGTCAAACTTGGCATGATTATAGTACGCACTTTAAAGTATAACTACAAGTAAATAATGGCCAAATGCGAGTCGGTGACAAATTTCTGTTCATTACCAAATTATAACTGGTAATTGGGTTATTTAGATGACCTCATTTTCTTATTAATTATTATTTTCTTCCGAATCGTAATGCCATCTATACTAATATTACAAAGAGGAAAGATTTGTTTGTTTGTTTGCATTGAATAGGCTCCGAAACTACTGAACCGATTTGAAAAATTCTTTCACTGGCGGGAAGCTATACTATCCCCGGGTGTAATCTATACCCGTGTGAAGCTGGGGCGGACCGCTAGTATTTTATAAATTTATAAGTTGTTTTTTTAAACTGATAATTATTGTATTTTGTAGTGGTACGGAACCCTCAGTGCGCGAGCCCGACTCGCACTTGGTCGGTTTGTTTTCTGTACAATGCCGCAACGATGAGAAGATCCTGTCTTATATGACGTAGCCTGTCAGCTCAAGATTGGTTCTATGAAAATCTATGTGGACGTTTTAAATATAAATCTTTCGTGATGCAGATTTTTTAATTATGACGCAGCCATGTAAATTATTTTTTCCAATTCTTTTTCCTTATTCGTCATATTTTGGTATGTTCTGGTTTTTAGTATCCTTGTTTTTTTTTTTTGTTTTATTATTACTAGTTGATAAACATTTAATCATTTTGTATGTTAAACTATTTATGTTTGACCTTAGCCTCACTATCAAAAAGATACGAAAGCACATTGAACTACGAGTATGCTTCGGAACGAATCGGGGATAAAAACTAATAATTTTATATTAAAATAAATCTTAAGTATAAAGGTTAGGTTAGCTTTTTAAATGGTATATATTAATAATATTTTTTTAGAATAATAACAAAAGCCGACATCAATACTACCTACATGTGCAAACTAAAAATAAAAAGTAAAAAATTACAGTTAAAAATACGGCTCGAATTGAGAACCTTCCCCCTTTTGGAGTCGGTTAAAAACAGAGACGAGAGAAAGTCCTCGTCAAAAATTTTGTCGCCAACCACAAATGAAAACGTCATCTGTGTATATATTATTGGTATAGGTCGGTATAGGTTGATTTTTTCAAAAATATTGATACTTGCCCTGACACCCCAGAAAGGGGGATGCCCTGGTAGGTACCTAGTGTAGGAGATTATATCGGCACTACAACCTCCAGAGACCTGCAGAGTGCTAGTTGGTGGTGAACTGATTAAATTGAGCAATATCAAATATAAAATCATATTAATCATAAAGTTGTTTTATTTTTATCGAATAACAAACTATAACACACACATGACATGGGTTACATGACATTACAAAAACAGTCTGTAAGTGAAAACTCTTTTCACCACCTAGCGGGTTGTTGAACAGACTGAGTATTTGGATCGAACCTGACCGATCTTCTAACAGATCCTGGGAGTCTTCTATCCCGCCGGTGGGGTCGGTATGTGCAATATGTGCATCTGTGCCTTTAGTAACTGGCGCCTATACCAAAAACGGAATACTTCCTGTTGCCTGGAGCAGTCGGATCGTCACGAGATAAATTGCTCGTACTGCGTCTAAGTGAATGCTTATCTCACGAGTTTCATATACTGCCGGGTTAGCTAAACGTAGGCATGTGACCTTAACTATAAATATCAGTATCTATCTATTTATTGATATGGTTGTAGTAAAAGGTTAACTTGGTTTATAAGCTATCTTCTTTCCTTATGTTAGAAATGGCAATGAAAAATTACTCTACAATGATGTAGAGCCTACATCATTGTAATATTATAAATGCGAAAGTATGTTTGTTTTTCTTTCACGCAGCAACGGATTGACGTGATTTTTTACATAGAGACGGAGGTCTGGAGAGTGGCAGATAATACTTTTTATTCTTAAAAAAATGTGTTATCTGAGGAAATGTCCGCGCGGAAACCGTGGGGCACAGATAGTTGATAATAAATAAATAACTTTATGGTAAAAAAACAAACTTTTAGCCTTAGCAAAGAAAATGTAAATCGCCATCTTAGAGCGGCGACCATATTGAATTTAGTGTGATGTCACTTTATATTTTCCTACTCTTCAAGTTCTTTCATTTGATACCCATATTACTAGCAAAAAATATACTCCATCCGCCATCTTGTGGCAGCGGCCATTTTAAAAATATTAAAATGTTGGGTATTGCATATTATAATATTGTCATCAGAACTAAAGGTGTATGCAAAATCGCTTAAGAGGAACTGCAGGGCAATCGCGCTAAAAAATTACAGACGAATCGTTGACGAATCGCAACCGCTCCACTACTTTTGGTCGATTGCGTATCGCACTATTGATTTTAACCAAAGACGAAACGCAACCCGATCACAGTTGGAACGTAGACGCTGTCAAACGAACGTTTGTGATAAAGTTAGAAAATATCAACTTTTTCGCGCCGCTACGAAATCGACAAAAAGTTGTGGAGCGTTTGCATTTCGTCAACGATTCGTCTGTAATTTTTTAACGCGATTGCCCTGCTGGTTCTTATTCAGCTTGCAAGATTTGACTTAAAAAAATAAAAAAAACATAGAAACATTGCTTGTAAAAAAAGTTACGGTTGCTTATACGCTGTGTGATGCGGGCAAAAAATAGCGAAGACGTTCATTTCCGATGGATGGCTATTTACAAATAACCTTGTTTGAATCCAGGTGCGACGCTACAGAGTGGAGATTTACGTGGCAGAGGGATCAGTCAAGAGCAACGATTGGAGCATCCAGTATAAAGGCTCGCCGGGCTGCCTGACGCAGCTCGAGGAGGTTCTCGGCGAGAGTCTCGCCAGCTCTGACGATAGCACGCCGTGTCTCATGGCTGTCAATATCAAGACCGATCCTGTTAGCAAGGTAATATATATAGTACTTGGCAGGACTAGTTTAAGGACAGTCAAAAACGACTAATGGAATGTCCAGTACTAGGGCTTTGATTCCACATTTATTGTGGGAACTGCTAGTCTGTGGAATGCGCTGCCTGAATGGGTGTTCCCCGATGGTTACAATCTGAGTGTCTTCAAATCACGGGTGAATCGGTTTCTTCTAGGCAAGCGTGCTCCAACGTAGACCGCATCATCGCTTAACATCAGGCGTGATGGTGGTCAAACGCAATCCTATTAATTATAAAAAAGGGCTTTCCGAGAGTCCTTTCTTTCGAGGAGGTCCTCAGTGAGGCTCTGACAAAAACAATCCGTGCCTTATGGCTGTTAATATCAAGACTAAACATGTTAACATGTTGCATGTTGTGTATTTATTTTTTATTTATGTCATTTTGTCGAGTGTGAATTACCGTTTTTTTATGAAAACAGTTTTTTTTTTCACGATTTCAGGGTTGGTCCCTCAGTAAAAGTTGTTCATAATAATGAGTATAACGAACCCCCTTCGGCGTAGTTCACCCTTTATGCGCAACCCTGTATTTAATGTAATATAATCTTCTATAACGCACAAGATGGACAGACGACCTAAAAGAGACTGCAGGGGAACGCTGGATGCAGGCCGCTTCCAACCGGCCCTTTTGAAGGTCGATGGGGGAGGCCTATGTCCAGCAGTGGACGTCCTATGGCTGAAATGAGTATAATTATGATGAACCTTGTATTTTTCTTCCCACAGGGTCGTTTGCTAGGAGTAGCGTGTGTAACAGCTGGTGACTACCAAATGTCAGTGACAGAGTTCACAGATGACGATCTATTGACGGAACTGGAGACCATCACCGTCCAGATGGCGCCTTCCGAGTGCCTCGTGCCGATGAGTGACCATGATGACGTAAGACGTTTTGACAATAAATTTTAATAATAGCACTCTATAGTCTACTTCTTAGCGCGACGCTAAGCTGTACAACAGGGGTTCCCAAACTTATTTTGTCTACTGCCCACTTTGAGAATAAATTATTTTATAGCACCCCCATTTTTACAAAATGGGCTGCTAAAAAGAGAGAAATATCGAACCTAGTTTGAGCAATCTCTTACCTAATATTAGTTGATGTTCACAAGTTGTAGTTGAGAGTCGAGAGCTCATGCAGTCGGTGTCTAAGAGGCCTCCTAGCTAAAATAAATTACAAATCACCCCCCAAGCCTCTACACAACGCCCCCATTTTTTTCTGGGTCTCTTACCGCCCCCCTTTAGGCCTGCAGCGCCCACAAGGGGGCGTTATCGCCCACTTTGGGAAAGGCTGCTGTAGAAGGTCAAGGAAAACACCACGAGGAAACCGGCATGTCCAAGAACCTCAAAAGTTCAAAGTTTTTTTTTTATAATATAGATCTACGTTTGCCCACCAACTCGCCTGATGGTAAGTGACGGTGTGGCAGAGGATGGATCATGTTGATCGAGAAGAAATCTATTCACTCTAGCCTTGTAGGCAGATTGTAGTTCTCAGGAAACAAGGGTTCAATTCAAAGATAATATAACCACTAGATCGCGCATGTAATCATAATTCCCTTTTGCAAAATGATGCTACGGCGGCCGCCGGGAGCAGCTTGTGATTGGAGACATAAAAGTCATTCATTCAATTCGCGCCTAGGATTGGCCCCGCGGAAATAGTTTAGGTTGACATTTTAGAACCTTGGCTTACGGCTGGGTAAAGGATGAGCAGTCAAGTGGTTATATTGTCATTGGTTCCATTCTTGGGCAGTGATCATAAATGACGACCCAAATCGTTATGTACGAACTTTTGGAACTTTCACGAGGGTGACATGAACGAACGGGTGGAAGTGTGCAGACGTGACATTCATCAACGTGCACTGGGCCCTTTTAAAGCATTTTTTTACTGTAAATCTTACTGTTAAATTTCTTTTACTTTCAGTACAAAGCCCTGAAAAAAGTAATGGAACGGACAAACGTCACAGTGAGCAAGTTGAAGAAAGTGGAATTTTCCACCGAAGGCCAGATCCAAGACTTGAACAGGCTGCTGAAGTTCAAGGACAGTCAGCAACAAGACGCCAACGCGTTCCCCGAAACAAGGAAAGAGTTGGCGATGACGAGTCTGGCCGCTTGTATTAGATACGTGGCTTTGCTTACCGATAGCACTAATTTTGCAAGGTAACTGCAAAACAATTTTTATTTCGCAGCAGGTTCGTCATGGCCATCGACTAGTGTGTGTTACCGGTGATGACATACGGCAATGAAACGTGGTCTCTCACTATGTGGCACAACGAGCTATGGAGAGGGCTATGCTCGGGGTTTCTTTACGTGATCGAATCGGAAATGAGATCCGTAGACGAACGAAAGTTACCGACATAGCCCACCGGATTAGCAAGTTGAAGTGGAACTGGGAAGGGCACATATCACGCAGAACAGATGGCCGATGGGGCCGAAAAGTTCTCGAATGGAGACTACGGACCGGTGAGCGCAGCGTAGGACGTCCACCCACAAGATGGACAGACGACCTAAAAGAGACTGCAGGGAAACGCTGGATGCAGGCTGCTTCCAACCGGCCTTTTGGAGATCGATTGGGGAGGCCTATGTTCAGCAGTGGACGTCCTATTGTTGAGATGATGATGATGAGGTGCATCATAGATGATAAACCAGGGTTCAAAGTAGAAATAATTTATTTGCTCGAATTTAGGTACAAGAAATGAATCTTGCGCAGACTTTTTGGTTAGTTACAAGTTAACCGGGATCCGACTACAACGCCGCGCGATGCCAGAGCTACAATGACATAGCGGACAACTAACGTTGAACACTATGCAAGCGATATAACGTCTAAATTGGAGTAAATGTTGCATTGTGAAGTATATAATTGATACAATCTATGTACAATGACGCTCGGACGTTTTTTGACTGTTTCCACTGAGATATTGTGTCCTATAGGTATTATATTTTGATGGATACTAAGAAATAAAAGTAGCGAGGGCGAACACAACAAGCCAAAAATAATTAATAATAATCTGACATGACTCAGGAACCATAAAGCACATTGCTATTTTATTTATGTTACACATTGCTATTACTTGATTTTTTTCAGGTTCCGTATTTCTACAATACAAGCAGATTGCTTCCTGCATTTGGATTCGGCTGCGCTTTCCGCACTCAACGTGTTACCGGAGCTTGGTGATACGAACCACTCTCCTTCTCGCAGCCTGTATGGATTACTCGATAGATGCCGCACGCAGCAAGGAAAACGGTGAGCAATACATCATATTCTAAGTAGATATGGTTCACTTCAGTAGTCCATCTTTCTCGCAAAGAGTGTTACCGGACCTTGGTGAGACAAACCATTCCATCTCGCAGCCTATTCGGATTGCTTGATTGATGAAGCACCAACAAGCAATAAACAATAATAGATCTTATTTTAATTAATTACAGCTCATTTCAGCAGTTTACAATCTGTCTGCTTGCAACATGTTACCAAACCTTGGCGATTTTATCTCACTGCCGTTTTAGGGTTCCGTACCCAAAGGGTAAAAACGGGACCGTATTACTAAGCCTACGATGTCTGTCTGTCTGTCCTACTTTTAAACGGCTGTATCTATCGAACCGTAATAGATAGCCAGTTGAAATTTTCACAGAATATTTAATGTTACGGGAGATTGACTAACAAATAATAAAAAAGTCAAAACGTAAATAGGAAAGGGGGGTCCCCATACAACAAACGTATTCTTTTACGTATTATTATATTAGCTCTAATGTAAAAACGGTAATACTTACAAGCGTCAAACTTAACATGATTATAGTACACACTCTAAAGTATAACATTAAATAATAAAAATGGCCAAGTGTGAGTCAGTGACAAGTTTAAGTTCATTACCAAGCAATAACTGGTAATTTCGTTATTGAATTTTGTTGTGGTACGGAACCCTCAGTGCGCGAGCCCGACTCGCGCTTGGCCGGTTTATTGGATTGCTCGTTAGATGCTGCACACAGCAAGGCAAGCTATAAACAGTCATGGGTGCGCGCGTGCGCGTTTGTGTGTCTTGTGTGTGTGTTGCCAGTGATGACATATGGTACTGAGACATAGTCCTTAACTGCTCGCCTTTTAGAAAAACTCTGGAGTCGCACAGCGGGCAATGGAGCTATGCTCGGAGTTTCTTTGCGCGATAAAATCCGGAACGAGGATCCGAAGAACCACAGGCACCGACATAGCTGCTCAGATTTGCAAGTTGAAGTGGCAATCATGGGCAGGCCACATCGCTTGAAGAACCGATAACTGATAGGGATGAAAAATTCTTGAGTGGAGACCACGTACCGTAAGATGCAGCGTAGGTAGGCCTCCTACAGACTGACGACATCGTTAGAGTCGCGGGCAGCCAGTTGATACTGACGGCAAGCTTCCGTTCAGGGGGGTTAGACAAGACCCATTTTCTGTTAGCGTTAACGCCTGCGAAAAGGTGAAATTGTATGAAAATTACATTGACAATGACATTAGCTTGAGAGAAATTATCTCAAGCTTATGTCATTTTCATACAATTTCATCTTTCCGCAGGCGTGAACGCTATCAGAAAGTGGTTCTTGTCTAGACCCCCTGTGTGGAGGTCAAAGAGAGAGGCCTATGTTCAGCAATGTATGTCTTCGGGCTGATGATGAGTTTTTTGCTTTGTTTTTGTTCTTTCTTTTTTTTGTCAAGCTTTGCTTAGTTTGGGGTCAGATGACCGTGTGTGCAAAAAATGTCCCTAATTATTGTTTTTTTGTATGATTTCAGCCTCCTAGCCCAATGGTTGCGTCAACCTCTACGCGATATAAACCTCATAAACGAACGGCTTGACATTGTAGAGCTGTTAGTAAACCGATCTCAACTGAGACTGCAGTTACATGATGACCATCTCAGAAGAATCCCGGACTTACAGACGCTAGCTCGGCGACTAACTAGGAAGAAGGCGAATTTACATGACTGTTATAAGATTTATCAGGTAAAGTCTTTGATAATATATACTTTGGATCTGCTTTAAGCTCGAGCTAGTACCGAATAAAGTCTGCCAAAATCTGAAGGAGGTTGAGGTAAACACGTACGGACATATTTATTTATTGATAGAGATACGCCAACAGTGAACATATTACACATTCTTATATATATCATTCTTAAAAAATACAAAAAAATTATACATACATAGATCTGATATGAACACCTTTTACAGGCGTATACAACATTCGACAAAAAAGTGGTTAGACACTAAAACTATATAATCGATACTTATATGATTATTTACGGGATATTCACCGTGGTAAGGTTGTGGAATGAGCTCCCGATATTTCGCGTGAACATGGTGCATGTAACGGCTGCAGAAATATCGCTCGCTATAAAATAATAGCTCATTCCACAACCTTACCACGGTAAATATTCCGTAAATAATCATATAACTTTCGATTATATCGTTTTAGTGTCTAACCACTCTTTTGGTGAATGTTGTATACGCCTGTAAAAGATGTTCATATCAGATCTATGTATGTATAATTTTTTTGTATTTTTTAAGAATGATATAATTATATAAGAATGTATAACTGTTGGCGAGAATGTATGTAAGAATGTATAACTTTAGTGAACAACCGTGATAATTAAAACTGTGTTTTATATAATCGAATAACATAATTATATGATATCCTTAATATTATTTGTCTCTAGTTAGAGACTTTACTATTTTGTTTTTAAAAACACATAGAGAATCATCCAGATCACTCAAGAAAACGTTAAATTCATAAATATTCATAAAATATTTTTAACAAATGCACACTTCAATATTGAGCAGCCCCCCCCCCCCCCCTGAAAAAATATTTAAATTGACTGATACATTACTGCAAATTTTTTAATGAGATTTTCTTTATTTTTGTTTCTGCTTTTTTAATAAGCGTTTATAGTTTTTGGTGGGGATTGATAGGGAGATAGATGTTCTATCCCTATCCCTATCCCGCAAAGTGTGTGTTAGTATTTGTAAGACGCGCGCACGGCTTGACGTCATAACGTGCTATAGTGCGATCAGTGTCTAGCATGAAATTAAAATACATCAAATATTGGCTAAGGTACTACATAAGACATTGGTGCAGGGCGGAAGATCGAACCGGGTGCAGTCAGATTGTAAAGCGCACATGCTACCGCTCGGCCACCAATGTACACTCAGACACAAATTTTGAATTCTCATTTACTCCAAAAACGCACTTGTTTCAGGCTATCAATAGGCTACCATCGCTTTTACGATGCCTAGCTGAAGCAGAAAACGCTACAGTGCACTCGGCACTCACCGAACCAATATCAGAATTGAACACAGATCTCGACAAGTACCAACAAATGATTGAGGCTACGATGGATATGGATGCTGTGGACAGAGGTAAGAATAAGCTTAGATAGCTTGAGCTTCTAAACTCGTGTTTTTTTTAATTTTTATATAGTAGATAGGCTTGCGCTTGGCCGCTATCTCGCCTGATGTTAAGCGACGATGCGGTCTACGATGGAGCACGCTTGCCTAGAAGAAACCGATTCACACTAACTGGCGTAACTGGCGGGGAAAACCCATTCAGGCAGGGAATTCCACAGACTAGCAGTTCGCACAATAAACGTGCAATCATAGCGCTTCGTACGGGTTTTCGGAATATCAACATAAAATGATGTCGATTTTTTGTGCCCGCCCTGGCGGTCCGATAGAAAAAACGGCAGGAGGGAATTAAATCATGCAGATCTGATGCACACTCTCCGAAATCTCTCTCCGTGTGAAAATCCACTATAATAATAATATAATAAATATAGCCCAGACTTTTTATATCCTATACTGTACAATAGTTTAATACACATCACATAATTGTATTTTTTTATTCAATGGGGCCTCTTGGTGTTGGCTTCGGCTCCACCAATGCCTACCAAATGTCCGGGCTAGACCCGTGTTTATATTGAAATAAAGTGTTATAATATAATAATAATTCATATATTTCAGGTACTTATAACCCATACACAGCAAAACAGTAGACAATTTGTAACATTAAGGTCACATTTCACACACAATTAAGTCACAAATAAAAATTAATACATCAAAATAAATAGTTATGTCATCAGAAATAAAATGTCATTAAAATATAAAAAATAAATTAATTTAAATAGTAAATTTAATATTCTAGTCCAGTCAGTTTAGTAGCAAAGTAATTAATTGGTCATGTCCAGGAAAGCTACTGGACCTAGTACCAGTACTTCGGTATTGGTACTGCGACATGCCTGTTGCAGCAATGCCGAATGAAAGCACAATCCAGATGCGTTATTATGGATTATTCGGATCGTGATCGCGATCGCGTGCCATCTCACTTACGCACGTGGTGCGAGTAAATAGATGCGAACGGGACGGCATGCAATATCGATCACGATCAAACTTCTATAATAAGGCCGCAGTCTAGTAACAATCATCGCCAGGACGGCGTTGGAGCTGGCCCGCACTCTGCGCACCAAGGACGCACCTATGACAAAACGGCTTACGCTCACTTTATGTTTATGGGTTGAGATGAGCTACCAGTTTCGGTTTCAGTTTTCGTTTCAGTTTCAATGGCTTATTATTGTCACGTTAGGGGCCATCCATTAATCACGTGATGTTTTAGCAACTTTTAAACACTCTCCCCTCTCCCCCTGGTGATACGTGGTGAGGTTTTGGCCTAACAACCCCTACAAAATCGCATGTATCACAAACGCCATGTGTGTCAAAGTCACGGTTATATATATATATATTTTTTTATATTATCTTTAATTCCTACTAATATTATAAACGCGAAAGTTTGTATGTATAGATGTTTGTATGTGTGTATGTATGGATGTTTGTTCCTCTTACACGCTGCCACGGAACAACGGATCGACCTGATTTGCATGGGTACAGTTCAAGAGCCAGAGAGTGACATAGGCTTTTCATCATCATCATCATCACCATTTTTCATCACTACGCGGGTTAAACCGCGGGGCGCAGCTAGTACAGATATATTATTATTTAATTCTGGAAAATTAAGCACCGGGGTAAATTTGAAATCGCGTATTCAACTTAAAAAACGCATGATTTTTGTGATTTTTTTCCGAACGGCTCCCCCCGTTTCGTACTTCACGTTATTAATGGCTTGTTCAGCAGTGGACATTTAATGGCTGATGATGTGATGTGTGATGTGTTATTAATGGACGATCCCTTATTTGTCTGATCTGTGAGATCCCTTCGGCTGCATTATTTATTAGCTTCTTGTGCCAATTGAATCTATAACTACGCTCAAAATTCATTACTAGGCGTCAAATAACAGTCAAACACAACAAAGAACGATTGCTTGCTTCCAGGTGATTACCTCGTGAAACCGTCTTTCGACGAACAGTTGCAATCTCTAGCCGAAGAATTGGACAAACTCCAGGCCGCGGCTGAAAGAGAACTGAATAAGGCCGCGAGAGACCTGGGCTTAGACGCGGGGAAGACTATCAAAATAGAGAGCAACCCCCAAAACGGATTCCAATTTAGGTAAAAATCACATAAAGGCCACGTTGTTATGCCACATTTTGAAACTATAGGACAGCCGCATAACTCAGAATTCGCCCGCGACGCTACAGGGTTGCTACGACAAAGGGATCTTGTGTCGCATACCATAGCAAAATTTAAAAAGTAATAATGTGCATTAGAGATAAATAGCTTCACATGATTTTGTAAAGAATAATTATCAATTTGCGCAAACATCATGATTGTTTACAATACTTACCCCGTCTTGCAACAAGGACAACAAAACTGTTTAAAATTTGAATTTTCCGCCATACGTGAGACGTACCACCTTAAGGCGAGGTTTTCCCACTTTTAAGCAACGCTTATCACTACAGATGACCATAATCCTAGGATTATTGTATTAAAGTCGCATTTAGCGGTCCAAAATCATGGCGCTTACACACAGTCGTGCGTTTCGCTACTTCTATTTTTGGAGTTTTTCTCATATTTTTCGAAAAGTACCTATAACTGTAATGTAAAATGTACCTCACCGGTTTCCTTCATAATTATGAAATAGAATATTCGGGCCATGCTAATAACAAAGGCATTAGTAATCATGTGCTATTTTGCACATGATTGTTCACCTGCTCACTGTCGATCCTGTTACGGAAATTTTTCCATCCAATGGTTGCCTGGAAGAGATCGCTTTTAGCGATCTCTTCCAGGCGGCCGCCACTTGTGGCAATAGCTCATAAGTGTTTTCTATCTGTTTGTAATTTTTTCATTTCTGGTGTACACAATAAAGAGTTTAAATCTAAGATCGTTGGTCGTTGGTCCAGTTGGTAGTGAACCTACCTTCTGCGCTTGGGGGCGTGGGTTCGATTCCCACCTAGGACAAACATTTATGTGAAGAACATTTGTGTTAGTTCTATATCTGAATGTTAGTATCTATTTAAGTATGTATTTAAAACTATATATGCGTGTATATCAGTCTCTGGCAGCCATATCACAAGCTTTGCTTAGTTTGGGGTCAGATGACCGTGTGTGCAAAAATGTCCCGAATACTATTTATTTATTTAACAGACTGATTGTCTGTTAAATGTCCTAAATGTCCGGGTATGTCCTAAAACTGCGACCAGAATCACCGGAGGATGGGCAGCAGCGTCCTGTTAGTACACGGTGAACTTACTGCGATCTCCAAGCCGCCTGCCAAGCGTGGGGATTATGGCAACACCCCTCTTTAAGAGGGAGGCCTTTGTCCAGCAGTGGACGTTTAATGGCTGCTGATGATGATGATTTAACAGACTGATTGTACTTTTTTTAATTACAGAGTAACACTGAAAGAAGAGCCCGCCCTTCGAGGCAACAAAAAGTACACAATAATCGACGCAGTGAAGGGAGGATGTCGCTTCAAGACGAGCGCTTTAGAGAGCATCACAGATGACTACGTACAAACTAAGGCGGCGTATGAGAAGGAACAGGACAAGGTAGTGGCTGAAATCGTCGGAATTGCATGTAAGTTATATTTTTTTTATATATATATTAGGCTTGCGTTTGACCGCCACTTTGCCTGATGTTAAGCAAAGTTGCGGTCTACGATGGAGCACGCTTGCCTAGAAGAAACCGATTCACTCTCCAATTGAAGACCAGATTATATCTTTCGGGGAATATCCATTCAGGCAGTACATTCCATTGACTAGCAGAACGCACAATAAAAGTGAAATCAAAGCGCTTCGCACGGGTTTTCGGAATATCAACTATGAAGCCCTGTCGCTTTTCGTGTCCATTATGGCAGTCCAATAGAAAAATGGGCAGCAGGGAATTAAATCATGCAGATCCGATGTACCGATTATCAGAGTTTCTTTTCGCGATAGAATCCGGATGTTCGCCAAAGAACCAGAGTCACCGACATAGCTGTTAAAATTTGCAAGTTGAAGTGGCAATGGGCAGGCCACATCGCTCGAAGGACCGATAACCGATGGGGAAGAAAGGTTCTGGAGTGGAGACCACGAACCGGAAGACGCAGCGTAGGTAGGCCTCCAACTAGATGGACCGACGACATTGTGAGAGTCGCGTGCATCCAGTGGATGCAAAAGGCAGGCTATCGTTCAGTGTGGAGGTTAAAGGGGGAGACCTATGTTCAGCAGTGGACGTCTTCTGGCTGATGATGATGAGATCCGATGTACACTTTCCGAAATGTATCCAATAAAGAACCGATAGATTGGCAACTTAGCACCTTTGCTCAAGACTAATAATTAGGAAGTTTGGTCTGAATTAGGGATTCGTTGCTGATGAGTCTTTTGGCACGTTTCTCAATAGACCCAACGCCCCAAACAACATGTTGGAAAATATGTTTGAATTGGCTTTCAACTAATATAGACTAAATGCACAAATAACCTCAAAAGTTAGCAAATTTTTTACCACTGACAATAAATCTATAATTTTAAATATATTTGAGTTCCATCTTTTTTTCAGCCGGCTACTCCGAGGTACTGTTCTGCCTATCCCACATACTATCGCGTCTCGACGTGCTGGTTTCTTTCGCGGTGGCTGCTAGTAGTGCGCCCGCGCCTTATTGCAGACCAGTCATTACTGAGAGCTTGGACAAAATGGAGATGATACAACTTAGGCACCCATGCTTGGAAGTCCAGGATGGCATCTCTTATATACCCAACGACGTCAAATTTGAACGAGGTAAGATATTTTATTGCAGAGACAAATAATATTATGCATATTATGAAAAGATAATACTTTTAAAATTTTGATCTATACTAGAGCTATTATTTTACAAAAGTTTCATGCACTACTCTTACTAATTTTATTATAAAAGTTAGAGGGTAAAAAAAAAATCGAACGGATGGAAAGAACGTATTTATATGGGTTCCTTGTGGACTACGGGACCCTAAAAAACGACTGCATAATGTATCCTAACTAATAATATAAAAGCGAAAATATCTGTCTCGCTGTTTGTTTGCTCGCTTTTCACGACTAAACTTGACGAATTTTGGCAGGAAGGTAGAGTGTATTTTATGAGGTCGTACATAGGGTACTTTTCTCCCCAGAAATGCGAAAAAACGAAAAAACGCGAGTTGTATTAGTTATTTTGGCGGTAACTCGATATTACATTCTAGTAATACTTAGCTGCGAAATGTTTGTTAATAAGTTTTTTATTGTCTCAAAAATGTTTTGGTTTTAGCTGTAAGTTTTTGAGAAATTTTAATAAAATAAATAAATAAACACTGCAGGATTCAGCTAGTCTATACTCTATACTAATATTATAAAGAGGAAAGATTTGATTGATTGTTTGTTTGCATTGAATAGGCTCCGAAACTACTGAACCGATTAGAAAAATTATTTCACTGTTGGGAAGCTACACTATCCCCGGGTGGCATAGGCTATATATCTATACCCGTGCAAAGCCGGGGCTGGCCACTAGTTCATAATAAATTGTCTGTTTCAAGGAACCTGCGTGATGCACATAGTGACTGGTGCTAACATGGGCGGCAAGTCTACATGGATGCGGTCGGGTGGTGCTTGCGCCGTGCTCGCGCACGCGGGCTCGTTCGTGCCGGCGCGAGCCGCTACCATGCCGCGCCTGCGTGCACTCAGCGCTAGGTAACTAACAGACACGTCTGATGCACATAGTGACTAGTACTAACATGGAGGTCAAGCAGAGTTTTTGGGTGCTCGTGATTTTTATGCCATAGGTCGCAAACAGGATAATGGGTTTCCATTATTATAAATGAAGTTGGTCCCGTAGACTTTGTTCCTTATAACGAATAAACACCATCAATTATTTCTGTAGTAATTTAACTTTTTTTTTAAATTATATTTTCACTTTATTTGTTATACTTCTCGGGTCTAGCCCGGACATTTGGTAGGCATTGGTGGGGCCGAAGCCAACACCAAGAGGCCCGTTGAATGTAAAAATACAATTATAGAATGTGTATAAAATGAAATATAAAACTATTGTACAGTATAGGATATTAAAAGTCTGGGCTATTGAGGTGAACAACTTGTGGATGGGTTAACAGATCTATGGTATGAGGTACGGCACCTGCCAATTATGCCTCATTTCAAAATGGTAAGGCAGGTGATGACTTGCCACCCACTAAATGGGCCCCCCATAATGGCTGCCGCATATTGGCACCGGAGGGGCAACATTGGCGTGGGTGGGTTAGGGTGTAGAGAGGTGTGCTGCACTTTCACTAAGAGCTACTCGCGGCGTTATGCCCTTTAACACTTCCACCCTGGAGCTTAGGTTCTTAGATCTTGCGGTTTCCACCCCCCAGACGGCCGATTAAGGCAAGCCAGGGGTCAGGGTCTCTGGGTTTTTAGACCCATGGAATCGGGGTACGCGGTGTCGCCACTCACCGACGGCTCGCCATAAAGCCGCCCCTGCGTTTTTATTATTATTATTAATCATCATCATCAACCATTTTCCATCCACTGCTGGGTATAGGTCTCCTCTTCAGCGCGCCATCTTAGCGATGTCGTCCGACCAGCGGGCTAGTGGTCTGCCCGGATATTTAATATTTGTAATAAATTTCCAGGATCGGGGCGGCTGATTGTGAGGACAAGGGACAGAGCACATTTATGAGAGAAATGATCGAAACGGCTGCGATTTTGCGGGTGAGGATATATTACACACAGGCCCTGTTCACATTATAGACCCAGGATATGTTCTACAGACACAGAATTGTATTCTCGCTTTTATTTTAATCAACCTTAAGATCTCATTTCATGAATCCGAAACTGTTTTCTCTCTCGCATATTGCGTATTCTGACAGTACTTTGCATACTTTGGCAATTTTGTGTTTGCTTTTACGAAAATCTTAGTGCTATCTAGATAAGGTCGAGAATTAAATACACTCAGAGCGGTTTTCGCGCGGAATACATACTAATGTGTCTGCAATGTAAATAATGCAATTTTTTTTTATTGAATGATAGGCCTTCTTTTGTTTGCCATCTCGCCGGAGGTTAAGTGATGATGCTGTCTACGATGGAGCACGCTTGCCTAGAAGAAACCGATTCACTCGTGATTTGAAGACACCCAGATTGTAACTATCGGGGAACACCCATTCAGGCAGCGCATTCCACAGACTAGCAGTATATCGCGATTTGAACGCATGCTTTTATTGAATCAATAATATGTACCTACGTTTGTATTTGTACGCTGTATTAATATATAAAGCAGATTAATTTCAAAAAAACTATTTTTCTATACTAAAGAGTTAATAATTACTGCAAAAGCAAACTACCTTTTTCATAAACGCTAAAGTTTCCCTTCGTTCTAACTCCAGCAATTTTTTTTTCACTTGATGTTAATATTTTAGTGCCAACATTCTAATTCCAGCAATTTTCTTCACTCCTTTTCATAATCATCATCATTATCATAATCAGCCTTTTCCACTGCTGGACTTTTAGCCTACCCCCGAAAGAGTGATTGGGCCATATACACCACGCTGGCCCAGTGCGGGTTGGTGGATTCACTTACGCCATTGAATTTCTTCTCCGGACGTATGCGGGTTTCCTCACGATGTTTTTCCTTCACCGAAAAGCCAGTGGTATGAAAATCCTTACATAAAATCCAAAGAGTTCATTGGTAAGGGCCCGGGGTTTGAACCCGCGACCTCACGCTTTCAAGACTACACACATCACACATCAGCAGCCATTAAACGTCCACTGCTGGACAAAGGCCTCCCTCTTAAAGAGGGTGTTGCCATAATCCCCACGCTTGGCAGGCGGCTTGGGGATCGCAGTACGTTCACCGTGTACTAATAGGACGCTGCTGCCCATCCTCCGGTGGTTCTGGTCGCAGTTTTAGGACATACCCAAGACTAGCGGTCTCCCAAATAGGCTACGACGGCTTATAATTTTTCCTTTTCATAATATTTAGTCGTAAATTTTCAGACTGCGACACCTGATTCGTTCGTGTTGATAGACGAACTCGGCAGAGGCACTTCTACGTACGAAGGCTGCGGCATCGCTTGGGCCATCGCTGAGTAAGTATTGGAATAAGTATAAAATAAACTTTTTTTCGCAATTAAAATAGTCTAGTTGATTGAATCAGGCGGAAGCAGCTATTTTGCGGAAGTCCATTTTTAATTTGTATATGTCGAATTTCTAGTGTAATTCCGCTTCTACGTCGTTTCGAGTACAATAAGGATTTAGGTTAAACTATTTAACCTAAATCCAATAGTCCAAATCAAATAGTTTAACCTAAATCCTTATTGTACTCGAAACGACGTAGAGGCGGAATTACACTAGAAATTCGACATATACAAATTAAAAATAGTCTATGTTACCCCTTTCGGATTAGTACACACTTTCCACATAACCCTGTATTATTTTTATTTCTTTTGTCCATAGAGAACTAGCAACGAAATCCGAATGCTTCTGTCTATTTGCGACCCACTACCACGAACTGACGCGGCTAGCTGCCCTCCACCTCGGTGTTATCGTCAACTCGCACGCCGAGGCTTCAGTAGTTGACCAACAGTTACTACTGTTGCACAAGATCGCGCCCGGCCCGGCCACTCGCTCGCTCGGCTTGCATGTTGCTAGGCTGGCTGACTTGCCGGATTCAATCATTGAGGTAATTTTTAGGGTTCCATACCGAAAGGGTGTAAACGGGACCCTATTACTAAGAAAAAAAAACTCAAGAACAATACGTTTCTGCAAGCTAAGACTTTACATGTGTCCTTATAATATAGACTTTCTGTGAAAAATATATGAAACTCCAACTCGATGTCCTCTAATCTACAACTTAGCCTAGTAAATCCTAAAGGGTGAAACACTTCAATAGTATAATAGTAGATTATGCAGTGTCTTACGTCGCGGGCGGCATATTGAACCCTGAGCGTAACGAGGTACTCTAGAGGTAACTCCCGAGCGTATCGAAGTCCTGAGTGAAGCGAGGGGTTCAAGCTGCCCAAGAAGAAGACAGGCTTTATTCCAGAGGAGCATACTCTACTTTTCACACCTTCTGTGAGACAATAAAAAGCCACTGAAAAAATGAGAAATCAGAATCTCACTGAAAATCACAGCACCAAACACCTTTTGTTTCACATTCTTTGTAAACGCACATTTTTTTTTGAGTTCTGCTTATGGTTGCCAGTTCGATTTTCGAACAAACCTCCTTAGAATGCCATATGGGCATTTTTTTACTTAGAGTTTTCCACGAGTTTCCACACGAATTTGATGTTCCAAATTCAAATCACTTTATTCCCTAGAGAGTTTCATACAACTTTATATCCCTTAAGAGATAATGGTTTACTTTACGTTGAGGTTGCAGGTGGTGTGAATAATTATTTTTGACCGCAAGCCTGTAAAAATGTTATTATTTATTCCAGTATGCAGAAGCCAAGCAAGCGCAACTCGAAACTAACCTCTTCGAAGTGGAATCCGTCGCGAAGTCGCAGGAAACCGCCGAGGGCCAGCAGGTCATATTAAACTTCCTGAAGAAATGTAAACAAGCTCAGGAGACCGCCACGTCAGATGCTCAAATGATGAATGAAATCAATAGCCTCAAAATGGAGCTTCGTCAGCAAAATAACAAATACGTAGAATCGCTCATGTCCTAGTTGCTTACTGATTTTTAATAAATTGCGTCTAAATTCAACTTAATTTTTATTGGCATACCTCATTTTATACCGGGTTACGCATATACCCTGTACTAAGATGAAAGGAGGTCACTGTACTCATCATTTTGAACTTCTTTTAATATGGCACCCAACCTAAATGTAAAAACGAAAAAAATCGACTTACCCATAGAAATATATTCAATATGCGAAAACTGCTAAATGGTGTTTAATTATGCAATGTATCAATAATTTACTTATTTATCACTGTATATTTTCCAAATAAAATAAAACAGTCATTGTCACTACAAAATGTATGGATTTTTTTTCGCGATTTCTGGGTTGGTCTCATTGTAAAAGTTGTTTATGATGATGACACAATGACCTTTCGGCTTATTACAGGGCATATGTGTATACGCACGTTTAATTATCATTCGTAAATCGCTGACTGTATACCGTCAACTGGTTAGGTGATTGCGGAAAATCACGCGAACATGAACCTTAACGCGCCGACTGTCGGTTTGCTGTCGCACAACTTTTTTTATATAATAGGCTTAGGTACTTTGACCGCCACCTCGCCTGATGCGCGGTCTACGATGGAGCACGCTTACTTTCCGCAATCACCTAAACTGAATCACTTGAAACAAGTGACGGTACGGCCATAAATGGACGGTGCGCGTCCGAATTAGGATAACTGACGCAAACCTAAGTTAGGCTTAGGTCTCTTGATCGTAACGCACAACGCTGCGGTGAGCCGTCTGATAGTGCTAACAGACGCGGCTGACGGACCGCCGTCCAAACAACGGGAGAGAAAGAGTGAGAATATCATATTTCCCTCTCTTTCTCTCCCATTGATTAAACGGCGGTTGAGGTCAGCCGCGTTCGTGTGTCTGTTAGCACTATAACGCAGCGTCAAGCGCTTCCTCTCACCGCTGGCGCATGTTTCGACCGAACGTCAGACCAATCTAGACGTTTTAGGGTTCCGTACCCAAAGGGTAAAAACGGGACCCTATTATTAAGCCTACGATGTCTGTCTGTCCGTCTGTCTTACCTATTAAAAGCTGTATCTTTCGAACCATAATAGATGCCAGTTGAATAACTAAGAAAAACAAAAAAGTAAAAACGAAAGGGTACCCAATAAATACTACACTAAAAAAAAAAAAATCTTTTCTGTGGTAAAAACTAAAGAAGTGGGGATCACCATACAACAAACGTGTTTTTTTAACGTATTTTTGTATTAGCTCTAATGTAAAAACGGTAATACGTACAAACGTCAAACTTGGCATGATTATAGTAGGTACCATATAATACACACTCTAAAGTATGACAATAAATAATGGCCAAGTGCGAGTCGGTGACAAGTTTCTGTTCATTACCAAGTTATAACTGGTAATTTCGTTATTGAATTTTATGGTTGTACGGAACCCTCAGTGCGCGAGCCTGACGCGCACTTGGCCGGTTTATTCATACAATTCAGTGTCCGTCACCGCATAACGCTTACCGCAGCGCTGTGCGTTCCGATTAGGAGACCAAATACCATTGCGAAACATTGTGAGGAAAAGTATTGTTACTCATTCCCAACACAAACTATTCTCAGTAGGTAGTACGCCACACTGGATTTTACATGTTACCAATAGGTAAAACAAAGTCTAAGTATCGTCGTAGTAATATGTTGAGTCAAATTTTAATTGACACTGCAATGTAGGTAACCCTCTTTCAGATGAAAAAAGCATTCAACGTTCTGGAGAAAAATGGTGACAGACATAATTATTAGGGAATACACAAAACTCCTACCCCAAACACATTATAATATAACCTCCGTTGTGAGTAAAATATTCGCAGCTGGTCTTCTGCTGTCTGGTTCTTTTTTAACACCTTGACCGGCCACGGGTCACAAATCGATAGGGCGCTCTGTAGGTACGTCAAGCCATTTTTTACGTGTTTACAGGTGGTCTCAGATTCAAATTACGAAATTATACGCTAAAGAACAGGCTTTTATTTTTTTTCACTACGTTTATGTAGTAGATGAACTATTAAATAAAAATACTTGTTAAGTATATTTCTTGCAAATAAGGTCAAAAGTCGTGTGGTATATAGGCGTCGTTGGCGGTCAAGGCATGATTTTTTACGCCTGTAGGCGACATTAGTGGTCAAAGGGTTAATAGATATTATGTATTTGTTTTGCATATTCATGCAACTTTAGGTCACAAGGTAGAGGGTTGTATTGCATGGCAAAGAAAAGATACCATATAATTTAACATGTATTTATTCGTAACATTCAACAAGGTGAAATAATTAAAATTTATTCCCTATGAAAATCTTTTTGACTTTTTCCATCTTTTCAAATAAATTCTCTTAATTATTAGTATGTTCAGCGATATTATTAATCGTATTAAAATTATGACCCGGGCATTAATCCACCTAGCTATTTTACAATCAAATGTTTGTTACAAGTGAAAAATAAGCTCATATTTAAGCTTTTTCTGTTGTTTTTAAACTGAGGGCCCCAATGGTACTAAGTAATTGCTTCGACCACCAGTCATTTTGAAGCGATTGTTTAGTAAATTGGGGGTCAGTAGGTAAGTATACTTAAAACTATTATTATAATTCAATGTGCATAGTTGATGTAACTACAATCACTGACACCTCGAAAAACCTATTTCTGTAAATGCCTGTGAATGTAAGGGTGCTTTTTGTGCAAAATACTGTAAATTAATATGTTTAATTAGGAATATTATGGTACTTGTTTTAAGAAAACAGTATGAATTTACTGAAATAAACACCTAAATATATAAATATTACCAACTTTACATGCAATATGAATTTCCTTGATATTACTTTCTTATTATCACACAGTAATAGCAAAAGAAATTATAATTTAAAAGTTTTTGTTACTACTACCTATTTGTAACACATTATGTCAAGACTAAAATGTATTTGCGTAAATCCAATTTAGTGATGCAAAATCTCAATCTAATTATGATTGAATGAATTACAACTGCAGTAATTTACAGTTGAAAAATTTGAGAGCCTAGTACCTAATAAATTTACAATGTCAGTTAATAAATACCAATTTAGTCAATGCAATAGTCAAATAAAACAATAATAGACATGATCGACAATGAAACTATGGAAATTTACAAGGGACAAATAATTTCTCCAATCTAAAATTGCTTGCCCGTCTCAAATCAATTCACACGCAAAACGGAATGTAAGTCAAAACGAAGAGCAATAAATAATTGCAGATCTTTGATTTATATTTGACCATCGCAAAAGAAACGGGCAATTTCATTTTGGAAGTAAAGAAATGTTGCATATTGCATTGACATCAATTCCGGCTCTAGTTATTTACACTTGTTGGTGGGACAAAATGAAAAGCTACAATTAATATATTATACATTATATTATATACAAATGTCATAGAATGTGTACACTATAAATAATTTAAAATTTCTATTAACATCAGTCTACAACACAAGTTAGCCGTGTCACTCCTGCCGGTCAAACTCTCAACTAACAGAGTTTATTGTTTAGTGATGCCCCACCACTCTAGATAATAATGTGAAGAAAACAAAAACTACAAAAGCGTTCGTACTACGGAGCATCGCCGTCACGAGGTTGGATGGTGGCGGACATCGATTTACTAGTGACGTGCTTCGTTACTGGTAAACTAAAAACATCTGTCAAGTCGGAATGACGTCATATCGTCAGTTGGACGACCGCCCCCATTTTCCTCTTGCGACGACAATGCGCGTTTTCAGCACGCATCGGGGGCTCACAAGACTAGCATCGAGCCGATACTGCGGCTCCTTTCAAGAGAAATATAACCGCACAGCGTTAGTGAATGTCCTGCGGCACATGGGACATTTGTCGGTCGAGAGCGCGCATTTCGCGCACGCCACCACGTGACCGCACGGCACGAAGCACACGTTGCGTTCCTCTTCGTAGCAAATTTTACAAACTTTCGAGTCCTCAACTTCGCATTTCTCGTCTTTCTCGCCTGAGGAGCTGGGTTCGGACGCGAGACCGGGAGCCGTTGCCGGGGTCGTATCTTGCTGTTCTTTGGTCGCAGGTATAACGCACGCGTTCGATATCACTTTCTGCACGTAATCTCGTCCCTTGACTAGTTGGACGTACGCGCATCTGTCGAACCAACGCGCATGCTGCTCCCACGGCACGTCGTCTTCTTCCCAGTCTTTTAGTCCTCCATCACAGAAGAAGCATTTCGTTTTGTCGCCCTGGCCCGTGTAGAAGAAGCCAGCTTCGGCGAGGTCCTCGGGCTTCTGTCGGAGAGACCGCGGCCAGTCCTTAAAGCTGCGCAGACGGGCCGCGGGCGAGGAGTAGCGAGGGTGCACGGGGCCGGCCATGCGCACGGGAGCGGCGGGCGCGCGCACACCGCACTCGTCGCGGCCGCGGCTCTCACACGCTCCATCGATTGGTACGTTGCCGTTATTCTCGTGCTTTCGAAGGAAGGGACACTGAGGAGCCCAGCGCTGGTGGTCCTGCGCGGGGTCGTCACCCTCCACCCATCGCATTATCTCCACTTTACAGAACGCGCAGCGCACCTCGTCACCGCGCCCGAGGTAGTAGAAGCCGTTTTTGGCGAGCCGTTCGGGCGAAAGGAAGGGTACGGGCCAGGTGTCGAAGGTCTTTATTCGCTCGTCCTCGCGGCGCATGTCCGGCGCATCGGGGAGGAAGCCTCCGAACCCGTCGCGGTTGTCCGTCTTGTCTATGGAGGAAGGCGAGGGTAATGAGGAGCCGGTCGGAGATGACCCGCCCGAGCCGCCGGACTCGCATCCTGTCGCCGCACTCGGCAGTTGAAGCGACACCAGCGGACGAATTTTGCTCAAAAACGCGTTATGAGTTCCATTGGGCACAACTGAAATAGAAAGAAACGCTCTGTTAATAGGGGGTCTAAAAGAATCGAGGCACTTTAAGAGTAAAGAACGATAGAACGACGAGTCAGATCCATTGAGCTTTGGACCATTTTTATCCCATCCATTATCCATTTGTTCCCTTCCCGAGAGGATTTTGATTTCGCAATTGTGCAATACTAGCCCCACATAATTATTTACAAGTCCATGTACATTTTGGATTTTGGCTATCATTCTTTGGTTTCTAAATAGATAAGTATAATTTTTATCGCAACGTCATCAGATTAGATAAATATAATGTAAATAGTTATCAATAGCTAATAGCTATACTATTTAAAAATATTTACTGCACAGTGGGTGTTGTTTCAAATTTATCTGGACATAAACCATTCAATATTTTCAAACAGAAATTTGAACGCGGTGTATAATTCAGATGATTGTGCAGAAGGTGTGCTGGACTGGAATGTAATAACATAGCGGCGAACGAGCGCTCAAAAACAGTTTCACATAACAACAAGTCCGCAGCCGGCGGCGGCGGCCGGCTGAGAACCTCTTCGTGGCATTCCAAGCCTCGTCTCCCGCCACCTCTCACCTCCCTCGTCTTGCAATCAGTGCGCATGCACTATCCAGACCACAATCGTTTTATCATATGCTACAAAAATGTGCCTAAGATTAGTAACTACGTCACAACAATTCCTGTCTTTTTTTTCGGCAGCTTATACGCGACAAAATAGTAAACACAACGCCATTTTGGACTATTTTCACGGGGTTTGATTCACACGCATACTATAGGCTATTTTAAACCAATGAAACACGACAGCCAAAACATGAATCGATAATCGTAATTAGAGCAACTAACAAGTAAACAAATATTAGTCTTAGTCTGTCAATTATCTATCTACGTATTTTATTAATACCAAGATAAGCACCCCAAATGTATGACGTTAAATTCATGTAATTCTTAGTCATAGAGGAGATTATCCTTTTCCAAATTTGCCTCGTAATGAGGACGATTATCATTTACCGAACTTGGGTTAGACTTGGCTATTTTAAAAGCCACAAACATTTAGAAAACTAGGGGATTTGTGTAACTGGCCACAAAAACACGAAGGCCTACGTAATCAATAATGGCTGCGACGATACACGGATCGATAATTACCATTTCTGCTGTTGCGATCAACCAAAAGCGGCATATTGAGAGGTCTGCACGCACTCAAACCACAGCACCTTATGTAACGCTCCATTCGCAGTATTCGCACATAGCACTGAAAACTCAAACGTTTCGGCCAATAATATTTTTTGTACTTTTTCAGAGTGCGATGATGGCCGCCGAATGGATTGGGGCATCGTTGACTACTCGTTTGTTGTGCCGACCGACCGGGTGCAGTAGCAAAGTCCCCACCGCGCGTGCGCGAGTATTTTTAAAGAGGGGCCGAATTTGCCGTCGTGGGGTGTATAGCACAGCTGTGCCAGACAGCATTATACATTATTGCTCGTAACAGTGGCAATGTTTGTCGCTAAACAGAATTTTGTCAATCAATCAAGACTTTACCTAATTTATGATCTACCTACCCTCATTTCGTGGCCAATTTTAACAGAAGTCAATTACGTTCGATAAAGAATGTTCCAAATCTAGTTAATGAACCAATATTGAAAATTGTCATAGCATTTCACATGCCCTCGATGTTCAAAATGTAGACCACCACGTAGCCAACATTATCTGTGTCTACACTACGATACAAATGTACCATACGATAAAATGAGCGAGCAGTGCGAAGAGACAACGCGGGAGAGATGTAGTTTTCAATCAAGCAGGCGTCTGATGCGGCGTTGCCGTCCCGTTCACAGCCGACCGGATTTCATTCATATTTGAGGGGACGCGACGTTGCCGTCTTCAGCGGAAACCGCACGACCACACAGCGTAAAAAAGGGCCTTAGGAATGTGGCAGTAGTTTACTGTTGGGCGGGTCTAAGTAACACGAAATAAAAAGTAGACAAAAGTTGTCTGGAATGCGGACACTGCTTAGTTTTAAGTAGTTTTAATAGGAGAAGCAGACGAGTTTGTAGTTAGAGTAGAAGATGCAGTACGTATTCATTGAAAATGTTGGTAGACACTAAATATGCAGGCATAGGCCTGGCATACTTAGTGTCAGATTGTAAAAAAAATGAATGAATGAATGTATGTAATATGTTCAAACGAAAACTTAGACCATTTTAAAGAAATGCTGTCAATCAGAGCTGATATTTATTATTCAGTATACAATGACTGAAGAGAGCAAGTTGGTTAACAACATGTAAAAAAGAAAACAATGGAGCAAAGGGTCCAAGGTTCATTGCGTTATCCGCAAAGAGCAAATGAAATTCAGCATTGTATCTTAAGAGAGCGGCGAGAGGCGGCGCCCGCAGCGGGCGTGGGGAAGGGGCCGGGACCGCGTTCTCATGCCTATGGGTGGTCGACGCTCGGCTTCGGCATTCCAATGCCTCGCCTGCATCGCCTACGCGCAACACTACGATCTACTTAAGCCACACAAGCTGTTTAGAAAAGAAAAAAGACGACGACGAAGAAGATTGAAGACAATGCTTTCAAGCATCACCAATTAGGATTATACGTAGGTGTCATTAAATATGTAGGAAACTAGATGCAATTTTTTTTTGTCAGCAGGAAGTGAGATTCTCAAACGTAATTCATGTGAGAGGGTTTTATGAATGACATGGATGCTTTTTACGATAGGATAAACATGCCGTGGCTTTTCTCAATTCATAAAACTTGAAAAAACAAACTGTGAAGGATAACAGCCCGGAAACGGTGTCAGCGGAAGTTAACGTCCGCCAGATGGAGCATCGCGTTGAATAAAAACAAACTTAATTACTTCGCCTATCAAAATTAGAACAACTGGAGGGACTGTAATATGTTTGTTTAGCAATGTGGCTTTTGGGGACATTATTACATGTTAGTGAAAAAGTATGATATGTAAAAAATTAAGCCGATATTTTACATAAAAGCGTAAGTAAAAAGAATATGTGTACATGGAAAAGATATGTATTAATTTTTATACTATATATATATATTTTTGAATATACATAGTATAAAAATTAATACATATCTTTTCCATGTACACATATTCTTTTTACTTACGCTTTTATGTAAAATATCGGCTTAATTTTTTACATATCATACGAAGCCGGGCGGGCGGGTCGCTAGTTATATAATTATTTAAACTATCCTATATCTCAAGTTGGATCGAACTGCACATGGTGTGGGAATTTTATTATAATCGGTTAAGTGGTTTAGGAGTCCATTGAGGACAAACATTGTGACACGAGATTTATATATATTAAGATTACTTACATATTAAACCAAAAAAAATCTATGAGAAATTTTCAACAAAAGAAATATCGGTTCTCAATCATGAGCGCCACTCCACTGTGCGGTATGTGCTTTTCGTACGCTTTGTAGATGGCGCTAGATAATTGGTATAGTAATTTCAACTCTATGCTTGTGATCATAAGGTCTAAGTGTATGCCCCTTGAATGAATGCTTAAAGCTTTTTTTTTCCTTTTACAAAAATTATCTCAAAAGCCAATTTTTACTATTTCAAACTGTTTTTTTTTTTGTGAAATGTCAGTAATAAGATGCTTTATAAATTACATGTAATAAGTATAGTAGTAGTAATAAGATGCTTTACATGATAATGTAAATAAGGAATAATCAACAATTTTAGCAAAAAAACTCGATTATGTACAATAATTACCCAACCTAGCTACAGGAACAAAAAACAGTTTAAAAAAAAACCCGCCATAGGTGAAACTTGCCATCTTAAGCTATATCAGACTGTTTATTTTTTAATATCTTATTAAAAAAAGCTGATCATAAATAGTTCCGATTACTGAAAACAAAATTAAAATGCAGTCAACATTATGGATGATGCGAGTAATTTATCAACAATGACATGTACTTTTAGTAAGTACTACTAGGTACCTACTAAAACTGCATTACTTAGATACCTACAATGCTTTAGATACCTACAGAAAAATTGTAAATTGTGTACCTAAAAACAAAATAATAATAATAAGCAGTATTCGACAGTTACCTTCCCGATTTAACGGTGTGGTTCATCACTATAATTGTCACTTTACATTTGACAGTTGACATTTCGGAAGTATCATAAGTGCCAAGCTATTTGTGAAAGTATATAACAATAAATACATAAAGAGTCACTTATACAAAAAATAGTTGGATTGCCATAGATAGAAGAACGGAACGGATAGAAGGTCTAAAAGTAAATTAATCTTTAAGAGACAATTGGGCATAATGATAATTAGAAAATCAATGTAAAGTAGTGAAAATACAATTAATATATATCTAAAAACAATACATCTAATGATACAATAGACTTTGTTGAACAATTTTTGTCCTTTAAAAAACATATTATGGAAATTGAATACTTACTTTCGAAATAAGAAAGTCAATAAGCATATTTTTGAACCTATTTAATAGATGAATCAATTATGGTAGTTTATAATAAACTATATAAATTGTTAGTGCCCTACTTTTAGGCATTTGTAGTCGACGGTATCGGTATTGTCAATAGCACTTTCAAGTAATTGATATTCTTAGTATTTCCAGGCTATCAATAATGGTGTAACAATTATAAATTAAGATGAAAGCCCCGTTGGTCCAGTTGGTAGTGAACCTGCCTTCTGAGCTTGGGGGCGTGGGTTTGTTCCCCACCTAGGACAAACATTCACGTGATGAACATTTGTTTGTTCTATATCTGGGTATTATTATCTATTTAAGTATGTATTTAAAATAGATATATGTTTATCAGTCTCTGGCAGCCATATTACAAGCTTTGATTAATTTCAGGGTCATGCGACCGCATGTGCAAAAATGTCCCAAATATTCATTTATTTTTATTGGTAACATAATTTTTATTTTGTTATGAGGGTAAATAATCGAGATACCCAGCAGCTGCATTGCAGTGCAGCTGGGTTTTGTGGCCTCGGTACCTGACGGAGGGCACCAGGATCTATAAAGGAACACACCAGTATTCCTAGCACATTGCCAGAGGCAACACGCCTGGGAAATATTCAGAACATTTCAACTCGTATAGTACCTAGTTGCTTTCCTACTGTTGGTAGCTCCTTAATTTGAACTAGGCAAAACAAAACAAAAAATTGAATATATATCTGGATACTTTTTAATTTAATGGATATTTTATGGTTTTATTTACTGCAAATCTAATCTAAGTCCCCAAATATTCCACTCAAATAGATAAGTTGGACAAAACTATCAATTCAGTCTCGATTCCAATTGGCTGATTACCACCAATAGCAGAGCACAAAAATTTACCTCTGTTGCAAGAAAACTTTAACAGATGGCGCTGGCAACTACATTCGCAAAAACAATCCACTCAAGGAAACACTTTATGGAACAAATGATTTTATGAATCACCAAGAATATTCTACAAAGTTTCCTTCCTTGTTTAAAACAAACTAAATGTTTAAACATCATTTTAAATCAGCAACTCAATTGGAATAGTAGGTACTCACTCAATGCCAAATTCATTGGTCCTGAGCTGCTTACATCACCAGTGTAGGGCCCCATTGGGATCTCAGTACACAAGGTCGTTTCAACAATTTGGTAATAAAAACTAGTCTTTGTATCACAGCGTGAATTGTTGTCAAATTTATCTGTACAAGTTATTATTACAGAGTTGCTATTAACAAGACTAAAAGGAATATAATTTTGTTGTGAGTTATAAGTAGCCTCAAGTTGATAAGCTATCATATTTAACGATATCAAATAGAGCTGCTACAATCTCAAATTTCTTGGAAACACCACAAGTCATAATGATAATTTCTTCAACAACTTCTATTAATTGACAGACACATAATTTTCCTAGTATCCATGTGGATATCTCATTAACATTCCGTTTTCATTACTTAGTAAATTTTTGTAGCAATGTATGTTTCCGATACACAGTATGTGTGAGCTATGGAAAATCCCAGCTAAAATGTAAACAAAGTAGGTATTTAGGACTAAAACTGAAATGACTTATTGTAATTGTTTACATGTAGGTATGTTCTACACAAAATGCTTTGTTTACATCAATGACAGTGACAATTTAAAATTACAATGTAATGCATTCCTCCGTACCTTTGTACATAGGTACTTTGGACACAAAATATTTTTGGAAAGTTTAAGTAAAACGTGAAGTCATAAATTGAAAGCTTAGCCTAAGTATGAGTCTAAATAATGTGTGCTTCTTTATTAACCTAAAACTGATTCCAAAAATATTTGTCTCCCAGCAGAAATAGTGTAAGCATTTTGGAGGAACTATTCATTACAATTCTATGAAATTGTGAAACGAAAAAACATTTACAAATAGACTAGTGACGTAGACTGTAGACGTAGTCCGCCCTCGTTCTCAATGCAAGCAAAACATATGGTCGATGAAAGGTTAATTCATAAATTGCAAATTCACCTGGTATTTCCATTTGCGTGCCACGCTCTATCGATCTATCCAATGTAAAATAATTGCTCATATTATTGTTATGATTTAAACACTGTCAAGCCGGTCAACCTGTCACTGTCTTTTTAAAATCACTCGAACAACACGGAAACAACAAACATCACACAAGACTTCCACACGAGCGCGAAACACGGTCGCAACTAGCGTAGCGCCAGCCAGAAAGTTAACAGACCGGCAGTCAGTTGGCGGGTGGCGTGGAAGCAAGCAAGTCCACATAAAAGTCGGGCGGCGACTCGACTAACTACAGAGTTTTACAGAACTGACTGTTCTGCAAGGCAAGCCTGGTAAAGCGAGTGCGCGTGACGTAACGAAAACTTCTGTAGGCGACTCGAGTCGAGCAGCGAAGCGACTGAGCGAGCCACCGAACCGAATGAAGTGACGTTGACGTTATGTTATGACGTAAGCAGTGCTGCCAGATCGCATTTTCTCAAAGTAACGTTATGTTCTTGGCTAGTCAAAAAAAACGTAGGTACCTATTGTTAGCCACGGACTAATTCATGTTTATAACCTTCTTTACTTAGTTATACTTAGCTAATAAATAAATATGTTATGATCGATTAATGAATTTTAAAGAATAAAATAGGCATGATGACAAATATTTATTTATTCCAAATAATCGGCTTAGCAATTAATATAACTAAATACATTACACATACTGAATAAATAATTTAAATTGATTGATAAATCTCTGAGATATGAGTGTTTAAAGTTTTAGGTGGGGATAGAGAGGGGATGCTCTATCCCTTTCTCGCAAAGCTTGAATTAGTATAGCATTTATATGGCACACCTGAGCCGTGACGTCACGGCTCAGTATAGTGCGCTCTTTGTCTAGCATGAAATTAAAATGCTTATATCTTATTTATTTTTGAACAAATTTTAATTTTATTTTCGTTGATGTGCTCTATTCATGATCAGCTTTTTTATGAGGCAATAAAAAAATATTTGTCATCATGCCTATTATCGTGTCAGTTCTTTCGTCTTCTGTGTTCGTGCATCGGTCACCTAAGGGTTACCTACCTATCCGGTTGTGTTGAAACTTAGTAGGTAGATAGATATTTGCAAGACCTATACCTAAGAGGTCGAAAGCTAAGCCCAATAAAATTACTAGGCGTATGTTGTCGCAGGTATGAACTATTTTTAAAATTTATAAAAGACGGCATATTAAATTATGATAGGTACCTAATAAAAGGTCCCACTGAGCGGGATCACCTGAAAGTAGAAATTGTAAAAAAGGCGACAGGATGCCAGTAGACCAGTCTCCTACATGACCTGTAGAATAGCCTTAATGCCTAAGAACGCCTAAGGCCTAATCGCCTGATTAATAGATACCACCAATAATGTTTGATATAATAGTGACATGTTCTTTGTCCATAGGTTCTAGACTTGCCAGGCTAAATGTTTTAAATGATTATCGGGACTTATCACGTATTATTTAATATTGGTAAAAATATGTAGATACCTTTCGCTCGACGTTTCGACGTTTTAGTTTTGTGTTCAAATCGCGAAAGTTTAAAAATTACTACCACCAATAATCACCACCAATAGATGCAACCACACCACACCAACCAATAATGTTGTCACAGGAAGTTTAGAATAACAGCAAATGGTAAGTTTACCTACATATAGCAATTTTTATTTTGGTTTTGATAGGATGGCGGAAAAAAAAGAAACCATGAAAGTATTTTTTTTTATCTCCTCAGCCATTCTAAATTATATAAAAACTAGCTGCGCCCCGCGGTTTCACCCGCGTAGTAATGAAAAATGGTGATGATGCTGATGAAAAGTAGCCTATGTCCGTCTCCTGGTTCTAAGCTCCCCACCAATTTTCAGCCAAATCGGTTCAGCCGTTCTTGAGTTATAAAATATAGTGTAACTAACACGACTTTCTTTTATAAATAGGTATAGGTAAGAGATAGATAGATGTTAAAAACGTACGAAAGAGATAGCTATGGCAGTTGAGCGCAGCCTTAAAAAATCCTTTGAAAATTGAATTTCTCGCCATAAATGAAACGTACCACCCAAAGATTTTTTATACATATTTTATCTAAGGTACCACCCTAAGATAAAACCTTTGGAATCTTTGGATAAAACGTACCCTCTGTAGTTTCAGTTGAGATGCTCGCAGTCGCTTTATTTTCTTCATTTTTCGGCTTATCCATCCCTGGTTGTTCTGCAAAATTATTTCTATCACACTTTTTGATATCACATTTTGCACTGTTTTATGACTGTGTTTTAAGGTGATTATATTATGTATATTTTATTTAAAAAAAATTATACAAAACACAATTTTAATTTTAAATTCACGTTGACGTTTTGTTTGTTTTTTTAAATTGTTACACTTCAAAAATCTTCAATAAATTTCACAGATTATAAATTTTTACCGAACCTTCTTGGTAGAACTTCTAACTTTGTTTATACCTTATTTTCCATATCATCATGTCTGCTAGTTGTGTCTGTCTCACTAGCACTGCAGTTGTCGCGTAAATGCCAGCTAATCTACGTATAGAGGTGCATGATAAACAATGTTACGCAAGAGATTGGTAGGTTCTAGTGTCATCTACGTTGTCACAAGGCAATAACAACGACGACGCAACGTAAAGACGCGTAGACGTTCTGTGGAACCGTAGAACCGTATAAGCCCTGTAAGGCGCCAATAGTTAATGACTAAAGAAACCTAGATGTTTGAGTATAAGTTATGTATCATAAAGGTACATAGGTACCTGACTACTACCTATAATATTTCCTTACCGCCCACATTACGTGAAATCATCGGAAAATGCAGCAGTGCAGTTTCTGTGACGCAATGATGCTGTGAAATATTTTCCTTTAAGTAATTTTAGAGTGGGGATTTACCTAGGCAGGCACCGTTACTACCATTTATTATTAGGTACTACGAATAATAATAATTTTTGGTACCTTCAATAGATTAGTTATGTATGTATAGGTATTTACAGTAAGTAGTAGCATAGATAAATATACTGTAGTAAGTAGGTATGTATAATAAATGGTTATCATCAACAAAGTTCTTATCTTGTCGTAAATACACCTGTATAACTACCTCATTCTGATTCGTACCTAGATAAAATACCTAATTAGTAGGTTAACAAAACACAGGCTTGTACTTGTACCTGAGGCCATCGAGGTATTATGTAGTACAGACCTACGTGGTACATAAAGCCTGTGACTGCGGATGCCTGACCAAGTAAGTTTCTCATTATTAAAAAAAACGCCTAGTTACTAATAGGACGCTGCTGCTCATCCTGCGGTGGTTCTGGCTGGTCGTTTTTTTAGGACATAGGTTCCAATTATGTATATCAATCTACTTCACAGAAAATATTTTTTTGGCTTTGGCAGTTGGCAGATATTCCTCGTGGGTTGTAAAGGTCCTCTAAGAAAGGGTTGAAAGTTGTTAGTTACGTACAAAGATGCGGGCACCAGCCAGCTAGTGATCTATATACCTACTGGGTTACGCGGAAAGGGTGTACTGAGCCGAATGGAGGTCATTATTGAATACCTAAGTTTTACTATGCATGGGGACGACTCTGTGTTTTAATTTAAATTAAAAACAAAAGCCTGACCATTTGAAAAATTATTAAACAGCTTGATAGTAAATTTATAATACCCACAGCTACCTACTTGTACTAATATGTACCTATTCTGTGCCACAGCTTAGAACCTTGACCTTGCCTATTAAAGTGCAGTCGATCCAAGCTACGAAGCCACAGATAAGACACGGTAAAACACCATGTTACTACCTGGTTCAGGGTGGAACAAAAAGGAACATTGATCTAAAAAAATATGTCCTCATATAAAATGAACGATTATGAAGTTCGTAAAATTGTGTTGGTTGTACCTACGAGTTGTTCACTTTGATGGGTGTATATCGACACCTGTAAGTATGTTACACCCAACGAATTCAGTACGTAGTACATAATTATAGGTCGTTGGTTACACCCGTCTATGTACCTTGGTATAAGAAATTATTAATCCATTTTCTATGTGCAGACATACAGACAGTACATACTATAAAAGGTAATCAAGCACCTACCCTACAAACAAAGAGATTTTTCAACATTGATCCAGCGTGAAGCAGATGCTAATCAAATAGCATCTTTCATGAAGGTAGGTAGTAAAAAATTGTTTGGCGTGATGGCAGGTGCGCGCGCAGCTTGCGCGGGTGTGACGAGTCAGCTGCCTCTCCACGTGCTTGCCAGCTGGCGTGCTACCCTCCTCACCCTGCTTTCACCCCCGTGTACCTAATTGAATACAGCCAAAATTTTATTGTGCCCCAATTTAAATCATTTTTTTGCGGCAGCCACATTTTACGCACGGATAGAACTGCTTCTTTTATTTATTTCTGTATTTTAGGCATCGATTCTAATGTTCTCTAAACTATATAAACTAAATTTGATAGCTCTAAAATGGTTGCCTTCCTTCTCTCACATATTAAAATGAAATGAGAGGCAGATAATTTTAGTCCTGTTAGATTGGTTTAGTTTAGTGAGTGGTACCTATGACAGAATCGACGCCATTATCATTTTATCTACTCTGAACTTCCGAGGATATAAAGAAGGCAGCAGAACTCGGACAGGAATGCGACTGACAAGGAAACGCAGTGACTTAAGCAAGGGGGTGCCCATGTTCAGCAGAGGACAGCTAGGTTGATCCAGGGCTGATTATAATTACCTATGATGAAAATAATGATGGCTAACTCATAAGTATCTTCCAAAACGCAACTACGTGCAAAATAGAAAACAAAAAGCGAGTCTGCGCCAATTTAGCGTCTAGCCACTAATAGATATCTGGCGGTGCTTATAATAGCATGAAACAGGATAAGTCAAGCCGCAGACGCACGTTAGTAATAAATGCATATTTTAATGAATGAACTCGGCTGGAGCAGGGCCTGTAGCAGTTCGCTTCGTGACTCCACAATGGTCAAAGAGTATGGCGTCGAATTCAAATACAGCGTTAACGCGTTCGTAATATTTTGTTTGTAGTTCCACGAAAAAGGTGCAATCGTTTTACGAGCTCAGGTTTATTGGCTTCGAAATTATAGGCAATGCCTTCGACCAAAATAAAATGAATGGACGGGCCCTAACCATTGAACTTACTCAGTAAAAACGAGTCAAAACCGTCGGACATTTACTTCAACACCTAATTATCTGTACAGTATATATTTGTTACAAAAAATATATACCGGTTTTATTTGTGTATTTACACTTCGCAATTTCGGAAAGCATACGAATGCATAATTTTGTCAGATGTTTCGTTATCACGTAACAATAGACTCGTGTTGCACTTTTTACGGCTAGATACCGACTGAAACGAAGTGAGCGCTGGTGCTCATTTTGTAATCTTCAAAAATTCGCTTTTTCTGGGCCCGTCCATTCATTTTATTTGGGTCAAAGGGCAATGCAACATGCAAGTAGGTACTATTTAGGCTGGGCAAGTGTGGTGCATTCTGACTCATTAGGAAAGCGACTAGCTCGTCGTGTATCAGATTTATAACTTAAAAACCTACTAATTACTTATACGGTGTGATTATAAGTTTGATTTCCTTCCTCACAAAATAAAAATACTTGGTAGAACGTGATAAAAAAGTATGCTCTGTCTGGATACATAGGATTCTTGGAAGATCCATGATGGTTCAGACTGAGGCCTACAATTTGTCTCGTCTGATGTGTATTCTCTTTGGTCTGGCGGGCGAAGTCAAGGCGGTCCAATCGTGGCTTGCGGCGTGGTATGCGACCAGCTTTCCCAGCCAGCAGACTCTATATCACTTGTCTTGCAAGAGTTAGTAAGTAAATACACCTTTCCTTTACCATTTATAGACTAAATAAAGGATAATATATTTTGAGAATAATAATATATTTATTACCAAAAATATTGGTACATGTACAGATTAACAGTGATCCCCAAACTAGGCGAAGAAGCCTATGTTTTGGGGTTCTGAGCAAGAGTTGTGTACAAATGCAAGCTTAGCATAGATGTATACTATGTTAAGTTATTTTATTACAGAATGTCAAAGTATATACAATCGTGTCCCTTACCTTATCTGCCTAAGTAAAACAATGCTGTTATTTCAATCTACCCACATATTTCGGTATTCCGACTAAAGTTTCGTTCATTTCAGATTCAAAAGAAAAGTTCGCTTTATAAAGTCACGTACCTATTCAAAATTTCTAAATTACACCGATGGCGCGTATCGCATCAATTTTATTTCGAAATTAGATGATGTTACGAAAACTCAATATTACAATGGACGGTTCCACAATGCACTATTTTTTCCTATCGAAATCCGTTAACATTCCATTCGGTTGCTCCGAGAGCATGGCCCCGAAGCCATCTCGAAAAGATTTCGAAATTCCAAGAAAGGCAGGGCCTTATAAATTATCTCAAAAGCGCCGACGCGGCCTGGAGCGGGCCAGAATGCTTTTTTTACACCACAAGCAGGCTCGCTGCATGGCGCTAAGAAGGTGAAGGAATTTATACTTGGCTCAAACAATTTTGATGCTCTCTCTTTTACATAAATAAATGTGTTGGAAACATTGTTATTTTAACCAAATTTTAACGAATGCAGATTATTAAGGAAGTAGCTAGGTATTTACTTATCTATGTAAGTACAGCTTCCTGCGACCAGAAAAAGCCTGGACACAGGCTTTGCTTTCTGGTCGTTACCTCTTAAAAGCTTCGAGTTTGAGCTGCAGACTGCGGTATGAAATACCACATACCACAGAAAATCAACAAAGAACGTAGAGTACGTGAAGAAACGTAGGTAAGTACGTGGAGAAACGTAGGTAATATAAAAGTTTTACCATCGAAATCTACTTGACTTGAATATTACATAGGAAGCTGAAATTTCGCAGGTAGATTCCTTATGGGGTTGTAGAGGTCCGTTAAGAAAGTATTTTGCGTAAGCATAAGAGGGGATTGAACGTTTATATGAAAAATCTACGCGTACGAAGTAGCGTACAACAGCTAGTTAAGTATATTTCTGTCTTTCTTTCATTGTATTTACCTTAACTACCGCTCTAAAGTACAGACTGAACAAGTCTATAAGTCTATGACGATCGATGTTTCTCTTAACACTTACGACCTGCTAATTTTGGGACTCACCTCGCCGTAAGGGCCAGTATCAAGTTCGTTTAGAAAACTCTGTAGCAACGCTGGTTTATCACCAAATAAAAAAGTGCGTGGTACGCTCGTGAGCACGATTCTTAGAAGAGAGGGTCTCGAAGACATTCCATTGCCCAGCCTCTTGAAGGCCGGGTCTATATTATAATTGCAACGCCAGAGCTCAACTCGCTTCGA
Source organism: Agriopis marginaria (assembly GCA_932305915.1). Lineage (NCBI taxonomy): Eukaryota > Metazoa > Arthropoda > Insecta > Lepidoptera > Geometridae > Agriopis > Agriopis marginaria. The sequence goes on from OW029926.1 coordinate 9,169,669, forward strand.
GTCTTCGAGACTTTCCAGTGTACTCGCACAAGCACCGATCCTCATTTGGAAAAGAAACTCGACATGTATCGCGATTTAGCATGAGAACATGGTAACGTGCACCGATTTAATTGCGTCGTTTGTGCTTGGGAGCTCTGGGATAAATGGCGCTAGGTAAGTGGATTTGGATCACGTAGACCGGCCTGCATCCGTGCGAGAGATCACACTTTAGCGGGTAATGTACTAATGATTAGTTTCTGGTCTTCGTTATCGTGACGATCTTTGACCCATCTCTTATCTTGCGGATAGTCTATTGTGACTCTATTTAGAAGATAGATACTTACCCTAGTTTTTTTTATCTGGTCACTTTGCGGCTATGTAGCATTGTCAGTTACATAGTAAGTATGTATACCTATATCTATACTAATATTATAAAGAGGAAAGATTTGATTGTTTGTTTGTTTGTTTGCATTGAATAGGCTCCGAAACTACTGAACCGATTTGAAAAATTCTTTCACTGTTGGGATGCTGCACTATCCCCGGTTGACATAAACTATATATCCCGGCTTCGCCCGTGCGAAGCAGGTGCGGCCTACTAGTATATTCTATGTATATTCAGTAATCATCTTAATATAGGTACGATAAGTTTCGCAGCATATTCCCGATTTACCTAGAAGTAAAAATCTTGATTCTATGGATGATGCAGTAGATAGGTATGGAATGCAATGCTTCTATTTAAATGCCATTAACATTTGATTTAAGGATTGTAATAAAGTCTATACTCGCTATTTACGTTGAAACAACGGCTCTTTGAAGAGAATGGTTAAAGCAAACTGATGTCTAGATTGCATGGGATTTGGTTGGTTTTCCATTGAAGTGGCTCGCAGATGGTTTGCTGTGGAATTTGGGGCAGCGGAGCTGACTCAACGATCTAAGTCCCTTCCTTGTCTCGGGTAATCTTGGCTTAGACACGGTTGAATCGTGGAACTAATTCGTAGACGGAATTGGAAGAATTAGAGTGGAAATCTTTACGTCGAAATCGAAACAAAGCATGGACAAAAACATTTGGCAAATGAAACTGCGAGCTCAGAAGAATTATTTCTTCTGAGACTGCGAGTAAGTATGTTTGAACTTAGTCCAAGTTATATCAACGACGTTTGTTACGAGAACTGGCACATGGCGCCGCCGATTGCCGCCGCCGCCGGATATTGTATTGTACAGTGCGTGGCGTGTAACTGATGCCAAATAAAAAAAAAAACAAACCGCGCGCGTTTCGTTCAAAAACCTGCGAGCGCGATGGGCAGCGAGCGACGCCGCTAGCCACGTCCGCGAAACAGTCCGGTGGAGCGGGCGGGGTGAGGGAGGAGCAAGCGTACGCGCTCGATTGAACCGTTGCCGTCGCGCGCCGACTGATTTTATTCATTTCTTGCACGAGACTAGATCCAGGACGAACGTACCTACGTGTTCGTGACCAAATTGTGGCATCATGTCAGAAGATCGTAAAGGGATAGAAGGAATTGAAATAAAAAAAAATACGGTTAGAACTATTTATTCCACGTCCAAGAATAGTTTCTGTTGGAAGTATTTTGGTACTTTAGTGCTACATAGCGACGACGGCAAAAAGAGATCCGTGCTCACGGACAGCGTATTCTGTTCGCAATGTATTTTGGAGCAACGAATTCAAATGTAGTACATATAGGTCGTTGTATTGGAGGCTAAAACTAGAAACGAAGATGACGTTTTGGTTTGGTAAGTTTTAATTTGATAATTCATTCATATGAAAGCCATAGCACAGGCCATAGGTTTGCTTGTTTATTTTCTGAATTGTTTTTGTCCTATAACAAGCGCAGCAAGTAATTAGGCAGGTACCTAGCTATTGGTATTAAAAACCTAGATATGATTACTTATATTACAGATAGGTTTATTCGCGACGAGCAAGACGTTCGCCTGATTATAAGCGTCTCACTTGCTCACAACAGTTCTAAAAGTCCGGTCAATATAGACATTCAAGGTAACAATAATTAGCTTAGACCTGAAAGTTGGTAGAAATGTTGGGAACAAAAAAAAAATATAGGTACATACAAAAGAAAAAGAAAAATAAATACTAGTAATTCTATAAATGAATTAGAAAAGTCCCTATCAATATCAATACAGCTGCATTTTTTATTCAAGGTCACATTTATGTTTTTTTTTGCATTATTCATCTGAACGGTAAACTTTAACACAAAAATAGATATAAAAAATTATAGATCATGCAATTATCTATAAAAATTGTTCCAACACTTTTTTCTCAAGAATCACCATTTCTGAGATACAGCGATTCAAAAAGTTTTAAAAGTTGAGTTCTTCATGATATGCACACGTTTCCACGCCACCATTGTAATAGCGTGTAGGTACGTGACGCGTTTTGTTTTTTTGATGTGGCTTCCCCGGTATTCTTATTCCAAGATCTATTGTCATCATCGTCATCATTTCAGCCATAGGACGTCCACTGCTGGATATAGCCCCATCAATCTCCAAAAGGTCCGGTTGGAAGCGGCCAGCATCCAGCGTGTCTCATTTAGGTCGTCTATCCTTCTTGTAGGTGGATGTCCTGCTCTGAATAATTGAGAAAGCTTTTGTGCTATACTATATTTACTGCTACTTTTTCCAGCTGTCGAATAAAGTCTTACAGTACAAAAGTAAGCACTGGAAATTTGTCACGTCACTTAGGAGATGAGCATAATTTAAAATAGGTCGAGAAAGCCAGCACTAGTAATCAAATAATCTTTTTTGACAATAGCTGCCATCCAAGGTCAGCTACATAAACCAACCTATCAAAAGATCCTAACCAAAAGTGGCTCCTTGCGCGTGACTTGACGTTATGGATTTGCAGATCATTATTACCATTCGATTGTGTATCAGACGAGGCAATGATCGACTTCTTTTTAAAGTATAATGTAATCCTTAAAAAAGAAGATTTACCGAGCAGAACCACGATTTCGAGAACAGCCCTAAATGATGTATATGATAGCATGAAGACACACATCAAAGTTTTGATTAAAAATACAACCCCTCGAAATGTAGCTCTTACAACTGATTTGTGGAGTGATGCTTTCAAGAGAAACAATTACTTAACATTGACGTTACATTTTCTGAATGCTTCTCTTGATTTTGAAAGTTTCACTCTAGCTACTCAATTAATAGAAGGAAAAAATACGGGAAAAAAGATCAAAGACCATATACAGGAGCTAATGATAGAGTATGGACTTGAAGAGAAGAAAACGGTTATGGTGTGCGACTCTGGATCAAATGTTAAAAAAGCTGTGTCTTTATCGGACATGGACTCGCATTTATGTCTTGGTCACGGGTTGCACAACCTTGTAGTGTAAGACGGTGTTAAAAGAACACCGGAAATACATAATGTTGTTTCCAAATGCAAGAAAATTGTAAAGAGTCTTCGATTCAAACTTCCTGAACTTGAAAAAGACGCAGATGAAGAACAGAAACGCATATTGACCGGACGACGCTGGAGAAATAATTAATATTGATGAGTTAAGTCCCGTTCATGAAGAAATTGAAGAAGTAAATAGCTTACACGTAACTTCAATAGAAACAGCTACTCCTACTCGATGGCACAGCATTCTTGTTATGCTGGAAAGCATTCATAATCAATGTAACAGAAATCCTATACACAGGCTCCTTGTCAAATTAAATAAATCCGACTTAAATATAGAAGATAACGAGTGGAAACTTCTTGGAGATTTGATTAAACTACTGAAGAAATTTAAAGATGCCGTTAATATAATGAGTGCTTCAAAATGGACCACTGTTAATGTTGCACTTGTATTCAGATGTGAAATAGAAGAAGCACTGACACATATTGACGAAAACGAAGTTCTTATAATGAGTCGCATGAAGATGAACATGTTAGAAAAGATAGATCACAGATTTCCCACGAGTAAATTAATAATTGCGGCTGCATTACTTGATTGTCGATTTCAGGGACTCTGTGCAGTTGACAAATATTTGGAGCATAATAAAGAAACGAGAGTTTCATTTCTATCTCAATATGTTAGAGAGCACATCAAAGAATCTGATGTCTATCGGGGCGTAAAAAAAGAGCGAATAGAGTCTACTTCTCCGCCAGACTTGCTTCTAACGATGTCACAGAAGTTTTCCACTCCGGGTGCTAGTACAGCTGATGATCCTGTAGAAGTTGAATGCTGGAAGTACTTTGGAGGATGTGATTCTAAGGATTTGGTAGATGGAAATTTGCTTCGCTATTGGGAAGAAAAGAAAAATTTATATCCTTGGCTGTTTAGCTGCGCAAGATCAATATTGTGCATCCCTGCCACCAGCACCCCAAGTGAGCGAGTGTTCTCAGTCGCGGGACTTACAATTACAGCAAAGAGGTCCAGGCTAAGTCCAACCTCAGTGGATAAAATTATTTTTATCCACGACAATTACAGTGCGTGTAAACGAAATGACGAATTTAATTTAGGTAGTTACTAGTTAGGTACCTTTACCTATAAAAAATTTAATTACGTAACTTTTTTTGATTGATGTTACATTTGTTGAAGAAGTGTACCATATTATTTCATAGTATGTCGACAAGAATTGTCTGTTTTATTATATTTGACTGGCAAGAATTCATTGTATTGAAAATAAAAAAGTGATTCGATTTCAATATTTCTTATTTTCACCATCCACGCCGGTCGTCGATGACGCCTCCGCCGCCGGCCAATTAGACATCGGTCACCGCCGCCGGTCAAAAAGGTATCGGCGCACACTTCCAGTCTACTAAGAGCTAACGCTAGGGATCTAAACAGAGGGATCACCAATTCCAGCATGACCTTCAGTTGTAACGAGGAATTGTCATTAAAATACTTATTTATAGTTTATGGCCATGATTCTAACCACAGGGACAGGACCCGCATCTCGCCTGGCCCGAGTTCCCATGTATCCAGTCCGGTTTCCTTTGTTTTGTCAGACTCCATTCCAACGTCGTCCAATGTTAATGATTTCAATTGTTTTATTTTTAAGTTAGGTAATGGTTTTTGGTTTACCGTCACTATGATACTATATCACACGACGGCCAAAGTGCCTAGTTACCTATATCAACAAATACATTACCTATGTAACCTATGTTCACAAAAGTGATCACTCGCTATAGCTAGCCTAAAACCCGTACGGAGCGCTTTGATTCCACTTTCATTGTGCGAACTACGAGTCTGTAGAATGCGCTACCTGAATGGATGTTCCCCAGTGTTCCCGATAGTTACAATCTGGGAGTGAGTGAATCGGTTTCTTCTAAGCAAGTGTGCTCCATAGTAGACCGCATCATCGCTTAACGTCAGGCGAGGTGGAGGTCAAACCAAAGCCTATAGTTGAATAAAAACATATTATAAAAGAGGTACTTAGGTACTTTATCTAAGTATTCTCTAGAGTACCCAATTGTTTTTAACTGTAGATTTCTACAAGAAAATAAGTTTAAAAGCCAAGCCACCCGCAACTGTCAGACGTTCAATAATCAATATCAGTTCACTGGCTAAGACCATTGAGATAGAATTCCTATAGAGTCACAATCTCTCAGTGAAAACAGTCAAAAAACGCCCGAGCGTCATTGATCATACAGTGTATCAATTATACAGTTCACTAAGCCACATTTACTTCAATTTAGACGTTATGTCGCTTGCTTAGTGTTCTACGTTAGTTGTCCGCTATATCATGGTGGCTCTGGCATCGCGCGGCGTTGTAGTCAGATCGCGGTATTCGCGGTTACCTTGTAATGAACCAAAAAGTCGGTGCAATCTGTAGCGTGCGCCGAGTTTAGTTTCGTTTTTTTTTATCACGAATGCGTCTCTACATGACTGTATTGTATCTCGATATTCTCGATGGACTCTCTTAGACTAGATAATCTCAAACGGCATTAAAGGATCTATTCCATTTAGTCCTATCCTCAGTTTACGCTTGCAATTAGTATCTTGTAGATCCTTGTTATGAAATTTTCTGCTATATCATAATGTCAGTTTTATTTGCGTCACTTATCTACGACCTTGTTGTTCAGGCACCATGACTATGATTTTCCTACGATGACCCTGACGCCCCTTGCTTGACTCACTTTAGTCTATAAAGAGGCCATTTGTAAAACACGTGGGCAACTGGGCAAGAGCGTGGTTTCCGTTCATTAATGCTATATCTACTGGATTTGATTAAATTCCTTGGATTCTTTTGACCTTTGATCATGTATTGTATTATGAACTTCCTGTAACCAATTATAGGATGTATATCTAAGCAGAGACTATCTTTTTAACTGACTTCAAAAAAGGAGGGGTTCTCAATTAGTTTTTTAAGTCTTGTTACCTTGCGGAGTACCTTGGTACTCCGTCATTTATAATCTGATTTGTTTTTTTTTATTTGAAGGGTATACTTTTAGATTGGTCCCATCCCATATAAATATCATCAAAATCAGTTTAGCAGTTTGTTTTAGAATTCAAAATAACTGTAAAGATAAAAGGTCATCCAAGTAAACAAAATTGCGTATTTACTAATTTTAACGTCGGATTTTTAAATTGATAATTATTCCCTGCTTAAACAGGGTCCGGTCCATCTGTAAGGTACAATATGTATACTTACTGGGTTACGCAGAAAGGGTTTACTAAGCCGAACCCATTTCGGCTTAGTATACCCTTTTCGCTTAACCCACATAAACATCAATCCAATATGTACAGTTCGGTGCCTTAAAAACGACTACGGACAAAGTACCCTCATTTCAATAAAACTAGGAACTCGACAGGTTTTGGCATGACGGCCTTATTAACAAGTTTTCCTCGTTCGGCTTGTCCAAAGGTTAGCGTGGATATCGAATTTCCTGAGGGATAGATCGATTCGAGTTGTCATTGATGGCTGTTCGTCCGAGCGATTGGCAATTAATGTCTCCCAGGAATCGGTGCTCTCTGCAACGCTCTTTCTGCTGCACATCAACGATCTGCTAAAGCCCGGTACCTTTAGGTACGCAGTCGACAGCACAGTAGTGAAGAGCACCTAATGCACGAACCACACAGCGGTCCACAAATTCAGTCTCTTAGAGAGGCCATGGTTGAACGCATGAATTTGTCTCTTAAGGCAGTCTCCGATTGGGGCGATGCCAACCTGGTCAAGTTCAATGCTGCTAAGACCCAGGCGTGTCTGTTTTTCGCCAAAAGGATGCCGTTCCAACTGGCTCTTACTTTCCAGGATGTAGGTTTCCATTCTGATAACTGACCGGCTTGAATCTTTTGGGCATTACTCTGTCTTCTACCCTCAACTTTGGCTCTTATATTGAGGACATGGTTCAATTGGCTGCCAAAAAGCTGGGTATCCTATCGAAGGTGCGTCGGTATTTCATGTCAGAACACTGTTACTGTACCAAGCGCAAGTACGGTCGTGCATGCGGAGTACTGCTCTCACCTTTGGTATGGATCAGCTAAGTATCAACTTGGGGCGTTAGAGTATATTGAGAAGCGTGACAGGAGGCTCATCAGCGAGGAGTACCTGGTTCAAACTAAGCTCCCTAGCCTTGAGCATCGGCGCAAAGTTGTCTATCATTTTTTTCTCTTTCGGAGAGTGTGCATCGGATCTGCATGATCTAATTCCCTCCTACCCATTTTTCTATCGGACTGCCAGAGCGGGCACAAAAAATCGACACCGATTTAAAGTAAATATTCCTAAAAAAAATACGAAGAGTGATTCCACTTTTATTATTTGAACGGTTTGAATGTCCGTGGAATGCGCTGCCTGAATGGGTGTTCTCCGACAGTTACAATCTGGGTGTCTTCCATTGGCGGATCATGGTGATCATTGGCGGGGCATGGGGGCCATGCCCCCCCCCCCCCGAAACACCTAGCAATTCTATACATTTGACTCAGTTTTTCGATTTGATTCAGGTGCACTTTAACACAGCATACTCATACTTGTCAGAATGCCCCCCCCCCCAATATGAAATCCTGGATCCGCCCCTGGTGTCTTCAAATCACGCGTGAATCGGTTTCTTCCAAGTAAGCGTGCTCCACCGTAGACAGCATCATCTATTAACATCAGGCGTGTTGGCGGTCAAATGTAATGCTGTATTAAATATAATAAAAACTAAGTCCAGATTGATTTCTTACTTTCAAGAAAAACTCGTGTCGGTATTATAATATTATACTGCGCAGTTTTCTTCGAGAAGTAACGTCGAGCGAGGTCGACCGCCTGGCATTGCCAAATTTGAACGGGTGACGTCATCGGTGATTATGTACATGGTTAAAGACCTTCGGCTTTGCATCATCGCTGGTGTTGTTCGCAGTAAGCGATGGGTAACTAAAAACAAAACTGGTACAAAAAACAGAACATTAGAATGACAATTGAGGCCCGCAATATTTACTTGGATGAAGTACATAATGGCTAACATACACGGGAGGATTTTTGTGCGCGACAGTTTAAAAATAAAATAAACAAAGTCTGTAAAAAGTAAAAACACAGAGTTAAAAGATGAAGTAGCTACTAAAGTACTAAAAAAACCCAAATAAACAATGTTCTGTCGGTGTGCACTGAATCCTTACTAGTTTGAATTAGGGGTAGAAGGGAAGTCTCCGAGGCTTTATTCATGTGTGTCAAAATAAAATAGAACTTTTTTCGGTACCAAATTTTATATTCTGAAAATTTTCATTACTGAATATTCCTGATTCCAAGAAAATAAGGTCGGAATACCCGAGAATGCCTGGTTTTTTTAACACCTAATTCGCAAATAAACTTGTATCGAATTTCAACTTCTTGTTGTCTCTGAATAAAATGACTGTGCCATACAGGACGACGGGCAGACGTACACTATAAACATTTTGCTACTGAAACATAAAAACGTATAACGTGTAGGTAATGTACCCGTGTTTACTTCTTTAGTCCTGGCCATCCAAAGGTTACCTGGAATAAATCGCTTTAGGCGATAAGGCCGCCCATTATACTGCGGTATATTTGTTTTTTATGTTAGTTTAAGTTTCATTTGTATTTTCGGTGTGTAATAAAGAAATATTGTATTGTATTCAAAGAAATTAATGTACGTAGTAACATATTAAGGTATAGGTCAATTATTATTGTATTATACCCTAAGTAGTCTACTACAAAAAAAATAATTAAACAAAACCGTATAAATCGTCTAAGTAAATTACGGAAGGGTATCAGAATCTTATTTTAAGTAGGTATTACGTATACTTAAAAACTATACTTAACCTCATTCAAGGAAATCTCATAAAAACCCGAGTTCCGGAAATAATAAAATGTTTTTGCCGGGTCTCAGGATCAAAATGCCCAGAAATCCCGAAATCCTAGTATGGTACCAAATGCCAATGCTTTTGCACACGGTATACCTACTACCACAGAAGATATAATAGACAATACTATGGCAGAGTGCGGCGCAGGCGAAGTTTGCAGATTTTGGACACTAAACCGAACCATCCCCCAAATCCCGAAGACTTTTAGTGAACCGAACTGTGTCGCTGCTAACTGCTAAGTGTGCACTGGCATTACTGAATTTACTGACAAAAACAGTCACGTCTTGTTTACCGAACGGTCGACGACGTCTCCTTGCGAGAAACAAAGACTGATCACGTTACCCTTCACGAAGTAGAAGCCAAATAGTATAATATTATTTTGGTGACTACGAGTCTTCTACGAGCTACGATTATATAATTTAATTTGCAAGTAAGACGCCCTCAACACTAGTATACTGTATTTGATAAGACCAACTGTTACTTCTATCCACAATCCTCTTTAGTACAGAGGTAATAGGTTATCAGATTAAACCTGGAATCAACCTAAGTGTATAGAAGACTGGTTGTTGTGAAAATACACATTATTGCCATATCATCACGCCGCGACACATCTTGTTTGTGCATTTCTATATATTGGTCCCTCGAGTCTTTTCATCACCCATTCCGCAAGTTTTAAAACGAAAGTGTGTCCTAACTGTCATTTAAGGATGACAAAACGTGGACACTTGAAGTTGTCTGTTAGTTCAAGGTCGCTCAGCGAGCTATGGAAAGAGAGCTATGGTCGGCGTTTCTCTGAAGGATCCGTATCCTGACTGAAATAATTCGCCAGATAACCAAGTCACAGATAAACAAAAATAGACTGACATAGCTCTATAGCAAGCTGAAGTGGCAGTGGGCTGGTAATATCTGTCGCAGAACTGATAGCCGCTGGAGGTAGACAAGTGTTTTAGAATTAGCAAACATAGTGCGGGACGCCCTGCTATACAAACAACTCGATGGAGTCACTGAGGTAGTATGTACTAAAAATACTACCACAGTAGAAGGAGTAAGTGATTTATGTAAGGCAGTGGCTCGTAGCGAAAAGCCTAAGATCGGGCTGAGTGACGTGACTTGGGCAGTGCTGGCTTTAGCACTACCAGCGCTACGGCTACGGCGCAACTTTATCTTCAGCCATAACTTGCCCTAGTACCTACTAGTACTAGGTCTTCTTTAATAAAATCAAACTTTTCAAATACTATTGTTTACTTCTCCGTTTGCGTTATTTAATTAGGCACACTTGAAATTTCTCCAACCACGCTTTGTTTGCTCTCCGTGACCTTAAATTCCAAAAACAGTCTATAAATTATCGCCTCCCAAAATATCGGACACGGAAATTTAATTAGAACCATACATTCTAGGGTAGCATTTTCGGTTTTTCTTTCGAATCTTGCTTACGTATTACGTATACGTATTCTATAGAATTTTTATGCCATCGCTCAATATGGTGAAAGAAAACATCGTGAGGAAACCGGTATGTCCAAGAACCTCCAAAAGTTTAAAGGTATACCCAAAACCTACACTGAGCTAGCATAGGGGATAGGGCCCATCCACTCTTTCTCTGTAAGGAGCTTAGGCCTGTGTCCCAGCAGTGGAAACATGGAACATGATAGGCTGATAATGATTATGTATTCTACAGAAAATGTATGAAAAAATAAAACATCGAGCCTAACAAAAATCTAAAAAAAAAAACGAAACTCAATGTGTCAATTGAACGAAATTTATTTCAGGTTTGTAAGTGTTAGGATTCCAAAAAGAGAAGGAAAATCTGTCGCCAGGCATTATGACAGAACCTTGATTGAACATTCTTATTTATGTCAACGCGTCGAACTTCGCATCCAAAGAAAATGAACCTTACCTTATTGGGTTAGGTTTCAAAGTTCTTTGTCCGCATCACAGTTGCTAACTGATTTCAAATGACTGACGGTCCGTCAAATGGTTACAACCTTACAAAAATGACTTGACAGCCGTTCTAATTTAAAAAAAAATCTTTTCTGTGGGTAGGTTAGGGTGGTGCTAGGATGATGCTACAGACAATCGGTCTTTAATTACGAAGTGTTCTCGCAGTGCCATGAACCTAGACTTTGTTTCATATGTTTGACAGGCTATGCGGTTGATTACGACACACTTGATTTTAAGTGACGATGTGGTCTAAGATGGTAAACACTCCTAGCCCGGTATGGAACTGGCTCTCAAGTGATATAGCCAGATCAGGGATTGCTGCCACTTCATGAAGAGTGACGACATTGAAGACCCACTATGTACCTACCTAATACCACAGTAGTTTCGGTAAGAAATATTTTCTATCAGAAAAAATTGTTTTGTCTGGTTATGGCATTGCGCAATTGTGTAATATTATTGTTTAGTTTGAACCATTTTCCTTAATGATGTAACCCCACAGCTACTGGTGTTCATGAGGCGGAGCTCCTAATCTTTTGGTTCTACATGACTTGTATTACGCAATATAGTTTTCTACCATGCATGTATGTCTTAATATTAACACTAAAATAAGCCAACAGGTTTCATAAAATTTTATCAGTTTTGGTACGTAACCAATGCTTTTAATATACCTACCTTACCTACCTAAACCTCTATAAGATCGTATGAAATAAACATTTTGTGATAATTGATTGGGGAAAGAATGCAAGGAGGAGGAATGGAACGCAGAAATAGAAAAATAGAACGGTGTGTTTTACATCCAATGGGTGAGTGACATGGTACCCCCTGCCTGCCTGTACTAACTGCCCATCTAATGGTAACTAATTAACTATGTATAATAATAAAATAAAATAAACTGTAATAAATAAATAATAAAAGCAATAACATATTAATTAGGAGCACCCCAATATATAACATAACGTATACATAAACATACATGGGTTATGTTATATATTGGGGTGCTCCTAATTAATATGTTATTGCTTTTATTATTTATTTATTACTATTAAATATTATATAAATATTATCCATACATGTATGGATAATATTTATATAATATTTATTAATATTTATATTTGGTTAATATTTATTATACTATGTATCATTTAGTAGTATTTATTTAATGGTATCATTAAAAGTGTTTTAGCATCCGCCGTCGATTCTGTTACGTAAATTCTTTCCATCCAATGGTTGCCTGGAAGAGATCGCTTTTAGCGATAAGGCCGCCACTTGTGGCACTAGCTCGTAAGTGTTTTCTATCGTGTTGTAATTTTTATTTCTGGTGTACACAATAAAGAGTTTCTATCTATCTATCTATAACCCCCAGCATTTTGGAAACCACACAATGTGATACGCTTTCAATATGAACCTAAATACCTATCAGCGAGTGCTTTGATGTGAACTATTTGTTTGTCTGTTTGTTGTTGGTCGCTTCCAACCGGCCCTTTTGGAGATCGATGGGGAGACCTACGTACAGCAGTGGACGTCCTATGGCTGAAATGATGATGATGATTTGTTGGGAATTCTTTTTTTTGTTTTATATGAATGTTTTATCTATATTTCTTGAATTACAAGTTTGGTAATTTATGAGATGATGGTAAACTCTAGCTCGTGTAGGTTTTACTTTACTGGCATAATGGGTGGGTATCTCGTTTCGCGCTCACGTGGCTTCACATCCCATCCTGCGCGGGAGTCGCACAATGCACATTGTCTGCTCGTACTCAGAAGAATGGCCTCACTCTGTAGATAGAGTGATACAAACCTATTGTACTCGCAAAAATGCAAACACAGATGCGCACACTGAAAGCCTGCTTGTGTGCCAGTTGTGTGTAACTGGGTGACTATATGTACATTTTAATTCTTTATGTATGTTTGATCTGGTAAGTGTGTTTTACGATATGTGTAATGAAATATCCTCGTTGTTTTTGAACCAACCAAGAAGACTCAGATGCTTAAAAGAAACCAATGTCAGAAGGCATTGGTTTTTAATTGGTTTTTTGGTTTGGTTTGTTCTGCGGTCCGTGTTTTCCTGTAGGTCCGTTGCCGTTGAGATTCTAAAAGATCTACGGATTACCTTTACCTACCTACTTGGTGGTCGGTCCTTGGCGAGAGAGAATGTGGTGTATGGTTCGTCTTGACAAAAACTTTGAGAGATAATTTCTTCGGCAAAAATATGTCACTCATATTGATATGGGACTGACGATTTGACTAAGATATTAATGACCCGCGGTTCTACGATTTGGACATACAAATGGTATGGTATGGTTTGGTCATGTTCATAAAACATAACTGCTTATTCTATAGTTCTATGAAGCTCACCTTCACCAGGTAGTTGAAGGTTGGGCCAGTATATCCCATTTTGTGGCAGCTGAGAAATTTCCATCACTAGAAAAATGGTCCCTGGTGTTTTCCTCACAGTTGCCATCATGATAAATAGTCACATAAATGGGAGGCATAAGTGATATCAAGGATAGTAAGAAAAATAAGGCCATATACGCAATGTTGCCTCGCTGGTTGACGCTGAAGAACTTGGATGTTGCGGACGCCATTTTTGTAGCAAATGCAGTGAATCCATGGCAGTGTAGATTTTTACAGGACTTTTCGAAATGTTCAAATTATAAAGTAGCTTACAGACTACGCTACAAGAATATATGTATTAACTATTAAAATATATAAATAAAATTAATACAAAAAATAATTTCAATATTCTATAGTCTAGTCCATTCAGTAGTAAAATAATGTGTCATTATTGCAACTGACGTGGTTTTCACACATTTTATTTATATTACACGGGAATCACATTCACGTAAGATTAAGCCGGTTACTCCGACTATATAGTTGCAACCGCATTAGACGGGTGGGATGGGATTTGATGGGTGGCATTTGATGGTATTGGATGGGTGTTGTTATAATCCCTACGCTTGGCAGACGACTTGGGGATCGTAGCAAGTTCATCGTGTACTAATAGGATGCTTCTGCTCATCCTCCGGTGTTCTGGACGTAGGACGTACCCAGATTACTCGGTTCCCATCGGTGTTTATCCATATAATAATTATATGCATAACTAGAAATTCATAACCAAAACCGGAAAAAAAAATCTTCGCTGTTTCATAACCAGTTTTTTTGTTGAATAAGTGGCAAACAAGCTACGGGCCACCTGATGGTAAGTGGTCACTGCTGCCTATAGACACCTACAATACCCGGGGCATTGTCAGTGCGTTGCCTACCTTTAAAGTTATGGTTATGGACGGCGTTGGAGCTGGCTAGTATGTGCTAGTATCAGCTAGTCTTAATATATATAAATCTCGTGTCACAATGTTTGTCCTCAATGGACTCCTAAACCACTTAACCGATTATAATAAAATTCGCACACCATGTGCAGTTCGATCCAACTTGAGATATAGGATAGTTTAAATAATTATATAACTAGCGACCCGCCCCGGCTTCGCACGTAAATTACACCCGTGCGAAGCCGGGCGGGCGGGTCGCTAGTATTTTATATGTTTACCATACCTCAGAACAAGAACCTCTATCAGCCGAACAAGCGAACCCATCAGGCCTAAATCAGGCTTGATGCCTTTAGTGTAGAGACTCACCCTGCAGATGACCTTCGCTGCCCTTTTTTACATGTGGAGTATTAGTTATTTGATTGGTGTCGCTGCAAGTTTCATTGTGCGTGAAAAAACGGTAAGTGTGCCTTCCTTACAGCGGTTACAGCGGTTTATACGTATAGTTAAAAAAAATATGTAACACAGAGACATTTGAATACGAAATAAAATTGTGCTAAGACATATGCTTCCTGTTTGTATGATCTGAGGTTCCTACTGTTCATCATCGTCATCAGCCCAAAGACATCCACTGCTAAACGACAGCCTGCCATCTGCATCCACCACTGGATGCCCGCGACTCTCACGATGTCGTTGGTCCATCTGGAGTCCTACCTACGCTGTGTTCCGGTTCGTGGTCTCCACTCTAGAAATAACCTTTCTTCCCCATCGGTTATCGGTTCCTACTGTTTCTAGATACTAACTAAGTAGTCTGGGTAGGACGGGAACGTCAATGTCAGATATTTAAGTGATAATAGGACCCTACGTAGTACCAGTAGTACGTAGTACCTACCTACGTAGATAATCTACCTCAGAAGAAGGTATCTACCTATACCTACAAGAGCACGTAAGGAAAAATATGATCGATGAATTCCTTAGGTATTGTACAAAATAAATAAATGAGGTTGATCTCATACTGACATCATCTTTACTTACAAATGATGATGATATTAACACGTTAGCTGCGGCACCAATTTTTGCATACTTTCCGTTCCTGCGGCACGAGGTATAATCGGCCCGTACCGTGACCAGACGTTAGGGCGACACGCGGTCTATTAGACCCCACCTCCTTTTACAGACTAAAATCCATTTTCTGGCGCGAAATCAAAGATAAATGAGAATTTTGGTCCTTATTGATATAGACAGTGAATTGATGAACCCTAATCCACCGTCGCCCCGGGATCTGATGGCTAGTTTAGGAATTATTAGCAATACAAAATATGGGATCTTATACACCTCGTAACGCACTGAAATAGGGCAAATTTTCGCTGCGATTAGTGATGGGAAAAATAATATCGACGTTTTTAATAATATCGACGTTTCGCTTTGCGTTTCTTGTGGAGTTTTTCACTACCTACAAAAATATCAATTAAGTGTTAAGTCCTAATAATAATAACATTATTATCACGATATAGAATAATAGGTAATTCTAGATATGTTGCAAAGTATTAGGTACGTCAATAATCGTTATTACCAATAATATCTTTAGGTATAATATACTTAAGTAATAATGTCTTACACTTACTTTAGGTACATAGCTACCAAGATAAGAAAAAACTAGGTACTTACTGAAGATTTTTTCATTAAAAACTTACCTGTTTTGGCTCTGTTTCTGGGTTTTTTAAAATTAACTTCTTCCGACATCGTTTAGACATGTTCGGCGCTGTAAAAGGACGTGCTCTCCAATCGACGTGATGCACAACACTGGTCGCGGGAAGCTCGCGTTGAGTGCGGTACGAGGTCAGGGGGGATATGGGACGTTTTAGCCTCGTTCCGCACTGCATTAAAATTATATTAATTCAGTGCGGCACGAGGCCTAAGACATCCGGTACCAAGGTAGGTACACCACCGAGTCCGGAACCATTAGTGATCTCAAATATATATTTATCTCTTTCCTACACTGGACCAAACCAAAGCTATGCCATTCGCACGACAGAGAAATTAACTTTTTTGCTTGCCGCACCACAGGGAAGTTGCATCAGGGGTGATTTAGGCCTCGCTTCGCACTTAACGTGTTAAGAGGGGGCCTCCGAAATTTTATGCTAATTTGCCATGATATTCTAACTAAACCAAATATCCTATCAACGTAATAATTGATATATGTGATTTTTCAATTCATTTTCTTTCCGGCACTAAGACAGAAACATAATAGCGAGATATTTACTCGATACTTTATTGTTTTCAAAAAGGTGCCTTTTTGCTGATTTTTTTGATTTTTTCTTGGATAGAACTTCAGTCACATATCTAAAATAAATACTCATCGAAGGAAAATATAGTTTGTTTTCCAGTGCTAAGACAAAATTTACCTAGATTAATTAGTACTCTCATAATAAATTATATTCGATTTGAGACTTACGTCCTTTAGTTCTAAGCAACTATTCGGTCAAACGGCAAGTCCGATATTCAACCTTATTCTGTTGCGCTTTGCATCTAAATGGCGAAACATGCTCCGTTCAACCTCAGTACCACACTATGCTCCAACGGGGAAGGACGCACGCGCTTGCTATTCGCCTAGATTTATCTTCCGAGTGCGATTATATCAACACCTACTGTATTTTCAAACAATGGATAACATAAAAAATCTATGGCTCGAACGCGACCATTTGATGCGGCAACCAAGTGTTGCCAATGACCTAGAGCACAGACTAGGTAAAGCTACTATGAAAAAATTACAGGTATTAATAATTATGGATACGACTAGGCCATCTATCATTAGGGCATCTATTATTATGTACGCTCGGTAATATAGTTACAAGAGTCTAAGTGTTTCGTGTGGAGAGAGAAAGAGAGAGAGAGACAGTCAGAAATACTACTAAAAATCAAAATTATTAAGTAAAATATAATTTTCGTTGAATAAAAAATAATAATAATAATTAACATTTTTTTTTTTTAATTAATAATTTCATAAATTAAATGAAATTTAATTAAATAATTCATGTATACTTAAATAGATTATAGTTATTAACAACCAGGTATAGAACAAACACAAACGTTCATCACATAACTGTTTGTCCTAGGTGGGAATCGAACCCACGCCTCCAAGCTCAGAAGGTAGGTTCACTACCAACTGGACCAACGGGCTTTCGCGTGTTTCGTTTATTTTAGTATAGTATAGTATAGTATAGCATAGCATAGCATAGCATAGCATAGCATAGCATAGCATAGCTTAGTATAGCAAAGTATAGTATAGTATAGTATAGCAAAGTATAGTATAGTATAGTATAGTATAGCATAGCATAGCATAGCATAGCATTGCATAGCATAGCATAGCATAGCATAGCATAGCATAGCATAGCATAGCATAGCATAGCATAGCATAGCATAGCATAGCATAGCATAGCATAGCATAGCATAGCATAGCTTAGCATAGCAAAGTATAGTATAGTATAGTATAGTATAGTATAGTATAGTATAGTATAGTATAGTATAGTATAGTATAGTATAGTATAGTATAGTATAGTATAGTATAGTATAGTATAGTATAGTATAGTATAGTATAGTATAGTATAGTATAGTATAGTATAGTATAGTATAGTATAGTATAGTATAGTATAGTATAGTATAGTATAGTATAGTATAGTATAGTATAGTATAGTATAGTATAGTATAGTATAGTATAGTATAGTATAGTATAGTATAGTATAGTATAGTATAGTATAGTATAGTATAGTATAGTATAGTATAGTATAGTATAGTATAGTATAGTATAGTATAGTATAGTATAGTATAGTATAGTATAGTATAGTATAGTATAGTATAGTATAGTATAGTATAGTATAGTATAGTATAGTATAGCAAAGTATAGTATAGTATAGTATAGTATAGTATAGTATAGTATGGTATGGTATGGTATGGTATGGTATGGTATGGTATGGTATGGTATGGTATTGCATTGCATAGCATAGCATAGCATAGCATAGCATAGCATAGCATAGCATAGCATAGCATAGTATAGCATAGTATAGTATAGTATAGCAAAGTATAGTATAGCATAGCATAGCATAGCATAGCATAGCATAGTATAGTATAGCATAGCATAGCATAGCATAGCATAGCATAGCATAGCATAGCATAGCATAGCATAGCATAGCATAGCATAGTATAGTATAGTATAGCATAGCATAGCATAGCTTAGTATAGTATAGTATAGCATAGCATAGCATAGTATAGCATAGCATAGCATAGTATAGTATAGTATAGTATAGTATAGTATAGTATAGTATAGTATAGTATAGTATAGTATAGTATAGCATAGCATAGCATAGCATAGCATAGCATAGCATAGCATTGCATAGCATAGCATAGCATAGCATAGCATAGCATAGCATAGCATAGCATAGCATAGCATAGCATAGCATAGCATAGCATAGCATAGCATAGCATAGCATAGCATAGCATAGCTTAGTATAGCAAAGTATAGTATAGTATAGTATAGCAAAGTATAGTATAGTATAGTATAGTATAGCAAAGTATAGTATAGTATAGTATGGTATGGTATGGTATGGTATGGTATGGTATGGTATCGTATGGTATGGTATGGTATGGTATGGTATGGTATGGTATGGTATGGTATGGTATGGTATGGTATGGCATTGCATAGCATTGCATAGCATAGCATAGCATAGCATAGCATAGCATAGCATAGCATAGCATAGCATAGCATAGCATAGCATAGCATAGCATAGCAAAGCATAGCATAGCATAGCATAGCATAGCATAGCATAGCATAGCATAGCATAGCATAGCATAGCATAGCATAGCAAAGCATAGCATAGCATAGCATAGCATAGCATAGCATAGCATAGCATAGCATAGCATAGCATAGCATAGCATAGCATAGCATAGCATAGCATAGCATAGCATAGCATAGCATAGCATAGCATAGCATAGCATAGCATAGCATAGCATAGTATAGCATAGCATAGTATAGTATAGTATAGTATAGCAAAGTATAGTATAGCATAGCATAGCATAGCATAGCATAGCATAGTATAGCATAGCATAGCATAGCATAGCATAGCATAGCATAGTATAGTATAGCATAGCATAGCATAGCTTAGTATAGCATAGCATAGCATAGTATAGTATAGCATAGCATAGCATAGCTTAGTATAGTATAGTATAGTATAGTATAGTATAGTATAGCATAGCATAGCATAGCATAGCATAGCATAGCATAGCATAGCATAGCATAGCATAGCATAGCATAGCATAGCATAGCATAGCATAGCATAGCATAGCATAGCATAGCATAGCATAGCATAGCATAGCATAGCATAGCATAGCATAGCATAGCATAGCATAGCACAGCATAGCATAGCATAGCATAGCATAGCATAGCATAGCATAGCAAAGCATAGTTTAGCATAGCATAGCATAGCAAAGCATAGCATAGCATAGATATATTATATAGATACATAGCATTTTTACAAAAATGACCTCATACGTACTGTTTCTGAGATAATCGATGGTTTTTGAAAAAAATTACGAAAATTTTCCGGATTTTTGCGCTTTAATATTTTGAAAGGCATTCTTTGCACAAAAATAGCCGAATTGGGGCTTATCAGACGCGTCTTTTTATTTTCTACACACGTGTGTTTACTGTGTTTCTATTTTATTATTATTTATGCCTACCAACTAAATAAACACATTTTTTTTTTTTAAATATTATTTATTTCCTGAAATTGTGAGAGTAGAAAGCCAAAAAAATAAATATAGTCTATTTATTACACCACTGAATTTTTTGTGTTGAATTTTTTTGTTATTTTTAACATGAAATTCCGGTTACGTAATTTCAAACCCAATTTGGGGTTTTTAGGGTTAGGTCCTAAAGCCGAGTTTTTGAGTTTAACGTCTTCGTCTGCCAGAAAAAATGATGCCTATGACGTCAGATTTTTGATTGGACCGTTGTGTCCAAAGTTATGGACCTTCAAAAAATCGGGTATTTAGGGTCCGCCTCGCTACTTAGTAACTCAAGTTACTATGTACCTACGAGTCTTAAAATACTAAATGACCTATCGTTGGATAGCCAGTGAAGCTAACTATTCTTGCCTGGATTGACCTGGGGCAAAATGTTTGAGGAGCCGGGTATTTCAGGTCGTCAAAATCTTAAGACCTAACTTAGACTATAATATAAACTAAAAACTAGAACTAGTTATATTTCCTAAACCACAGCCTTAAAAAATCTGAAAAAAATTTACTAAAATTTAAAATGAGCTTTACTACCTCGAGCCAAAATTTGGGCGTGGTAGGGGGTGGTTTTCACCCTTCTTTATTTCTATTTAAATGTATTTCTCACTGATTTCAAAAGTAAAAATCTAAATATTTTTTTGTAATTTTTTTTGGGTTAAAGGTCTGGTTTAGGATATATGACCCGGGATCGGGTACCCCGTGCCACGAGGTTTTTGGGTTTTTTGGTCTTATCCCGGCAAGTTCAACCTAGCAAAGCATAGCATAGCATAGTTCAGTTTAGTTTTATTTAGGTTATTTCAATTTAATTTATATACTTTATTATTTTTATATTGTAGAAAACCTAAAAATAAATTACAAATACAATTTTGAAAAGTGAAATAAACAATTTACGGTTCTGCGCGCCGCGACCGAACTCAGCTAATCGCCAAAACACCAAGTACACCAACACTATGCTTATCCTGTGTGTTATTGCTCCTTGCCGCTTTACAAGGTCGAGTGCGCGAGTTGTGTACACTTTAGCTGCGCGCGACTGCCGCGCTGCCGTGGTTGTGTTTCACACTAATGCGGGTGATGCGAGACGCGCGGGTGAAATCAGAAATTTTTCTGGCCTTATACCCAGCCTTAAATAGCACGTTTGCTTTTCCTTGTCAAGATACCTAGCCTAATGGAGATGCGATACGAGATAATGTTTATCTATACCTAAGTACTTAGTTGTACCTACTCTACCTAGGTTTAATTAAAAGAAATTGTCGTAACCTTATAACCTACCTGCTTCCGTAATTTTAGGTACTTAAAAACATTTTGAGTTAAGGGCACGAGCTTTTTGTAATTAAAACGGATTTAGACTGTCGAAACTGAACAAATGGAACTGCCTAACTTTGTTTATATCCGGCTCGAAGGACCAAAACTAAAAATTTACCAACGGGAATTCGCTCAATTTTGGTAACATCGATTATATTTGTTTAAAAACTAGTTACGCTACTCGTAATTAGGGTTACCATTACCACCCATCCGGATTTGTCCGGGCTTTCAGACCTTTGTCCGGCTTTGTAATTTGTTCGGTTTTTAAGCTTGGGCGAAGGAACACGAGTAAATCTTAAATAACGGTAGGTACCCTACAAACAAAACAAAAATGTTATTTAAAAATAACCATCATACCGGGCCGATGACAAATGTCCGGATTTTTATTGAAATATCCTACTTTATGTAAGGACTTTTAAAAATTTGTTATGGTAACCCTACTTGTAGGTAGGGTAGGTACTAGGTATATTGGAAAGCGCAATCGACGAAGGCACGCTTTAGAGATCTGCAGAACTAGCTAGGCAGAGTAGGGAGTCACTTCGGTTGCTTTCGCAAGTTTACGTCGGCATTACCTACAAGACTCGCGGATAGAAAGCGCCGCGACCTCACTTTCACTTCCCTAGCGACCGAATGAATAAGCCAGCCGTCATGCAACACACCTTAGCTTGCTCATTATTGACTTACTGAATGAACTTTGAAAGGTAAACGAAATCCTTGATTGCAGCTTGTGTACTTTCAAGGAGGAGAATAAGCTGTAGTCCAATTTATGCAGTTGACTTTAGTTTGCTGGGAGAACCACTGTAAAATTTTCTGACTATAATTTAAGAAAAATATGCTAACCTCGGCAATAGTTACATAATTATTTGAGTCGTTTGGGTTCGAGACATTAAGCCCTTGGGACCGGGAGCTCTCAGCTTACTTCATTTTCAAAAATCTTTCAGGGCGCCTGGTTAATGCGACGCGTGACTAAATTCTGGCGTGTTTCTGGCTGAACACCTACGCGTTGCCATTCAGCGTGGTAATGCCGCCAGCATGCTGGGTACGCTGCCAGCTGATAGTGGGCTTGAGCATTTAGATTATCTTTAGATCTTCAACGGTCTATGGGCCATCTAACTATTTTGTAGTGTTATTTTTAAGTTAAAAAAGGTAGTAGGGGAGGTAGGGGAGGGACGGGCAGTCGGGAGACATAGACACCCCCCTTGTATTCTAATCCGTCCACAGATTTTATTATTTTCCTAATTTAGTAGTTTACTTTACGGACTGACAGCACTGCTTATCCATAGTACCTGTCATTTCTGTCAGTTGTTAAACACAGACACATTTGAAGGTTATGCGCTCGTAAAAGTGAATATTTTGTTGTGGTTTCGGATCGCAATAAAGAGAAAACTAACGAAAGGTATGTCTATTTTTTATTATATATCTATTGTTTATTTACTAAGTTATAAATTAAACTAAAATTCACGCTTAAATACCTAAGTAAAAAAAAATACCGGTAACTTATGTTGAAAATGTATACAGAGGGAGCAATGGGCAGTCTGATGTGAGGTTTGGGCATGCCCAATGCTCCCTCCTATATGTTGAGTAAAGGAGGATTTAAAAAAATTCTAATTACCTGCTTTAATTAATCTATTTGTATTATTCTTAATTACAGAAAGATGCCGTTCAAATTCAAAAAGAAAGGTTTGCGACGGGAAATTCCGAAAGATTTGATCAAAAATAAAAACAACAGCTGATATTTAATATCAAATCCCTAGATCAAGTTAGCAACGGTACCATAGACATAATTATGTAAAGATTCTTCGCACAGATTTATAACATCACAAATTTTCACCGACGAAGAAGAACAAAAAATTTCAAATTACATGATAGTTTGTTCTAAACATAATTATGGAGTGACAAAGATACAAGTACGTAAATTGGCTAATAGATGTTTTTTATTTGTTGTTAACTTTTATTTTTGGATTCTATTATGGATACCAAGTGTTTTATAGGTCATGCCCAAGCCTCCCACAGGGTGTGTCCAGGGTGTGTGTGTGTGTGTGTGGTGTGGGTGTGTGCTTATATTAATCCTTTCAAATAATAAAGTTATATTCCACATTTCCAAATCGGGTTATAAATAACAGAGTTCTTCGGTAACAAACATAAAAAAGGAAATGAGAACCCCCTCCTTTTTTGCAGTCGGCAAAAATAGACTGCCGCCTCTAAAAAAATTGAGGTTCTTTATTTGACAAAATCTGCAGGTAAATAATTGGCCGAACTGTAAATAACCACATTCGAACTTGTTAACGGCCGGTTATCCGAGTCGCGTAGGCAACAAAACGCTACCTCAGCCCCCGCCAAGTTATAGCGACGATCTATTTTGCCACGCTAGAGCTAGAACGCCCGCGGGGGGAGTGCAACGACAAAAACGACCATAGGTCCGACCTCGATGACGCCTGGCGCGGTACTGAACGCGGCGCGCCAAAATTCTCGCGACCTTTTTATGCTAATTTCACTAAAAAACACTATTCACTATCAAAAATCTATCCAAATAAAAAAAAAATTAATAAAATTGCCTTTCAGTACATGCAATTTCCAGATTGTTACGAGCTTTCATTAGAGCATAAAATGAAGAAAAAAAACTAAGTCGACTTTGTTTCAGATTTTTTTTGATCGAGGAAAGTTTATTCTATCGTGTTTTGAACCAAATCATAAACTCTAACACAGATGTATCTGTGACATGTATTTTTTTCCAGCACAAATATTGTAATTTAACTGAATAAAATTGATTTAAAACCGTCAAAATTTGGTATAAGAGGCTCGAAGCTTGATTTGTAGGTACCTAGGTAAAGAAAACAAGTGCGATGGGATGGGACGAAGTAAGTATATAAAAGCATAAAAGGTAGGTACAGGTGATTTTATTTATTTTTACGCTTGATGACACACGAATGATGGCATTGGTAGCCAAGCGTAAAAATAGCTTTCCATATGTTCTATAATTTCTATACGCATTAAAGACCTTATAGATCTTTCATGATCAGCAGTTCATGTTGACATTCACTTTATTAGTGAAATGAAGCATATCTAACGACCATAAACATTTATAAAGGATTCTGAGAATGTCATTCATGAAGCTCGTTGAGTCAATTTACTCAGTGTCAATTGATTTCCAATAACAGTTTACAATTGAGACGGACGACGCATGCGGGGCCCGCTCAATTGTTATATAATCAACAATCGGCTGGAACAATTCCAAAAACTCGCCACGTTTACAAAATAAAATACCGTAACTCAACGGGGGTCTTCTTTACTCAGGACCAGCGGTTTATTACGTAACTTTTATTGTAATTTGTAATAGCCTTCATTTAAAGCCAGACCGGCCTGAAGACAGATCTTATGGGCTTCGTGATACCCAGACTGGGTTTCTTGAAGGCGAAGGCAATTACCAGAAAAGGTTCGTAATACGGGCCCTGGATGTTTTCTCCCGAACAAACACTTTAAAAAATGGATAAATCTGTCGGTCGTTCCAAAGAAGGTAGGTACGTACAATCCGCATTACAAAGGCAAATAATCCGTATAACCATAACCAATACGATCACTAAGCGTGAAGTCAAGAAAACGTTTCATATTTACGACATATTTTGCTTTTTGTACGGTGTTTACGAATAGCCACTATTATGTTTTATGGAGTTGGTTCTCAGTTCTCAGATGACTGTTCTTCAACCAACACCCAATACGATGAGGGCATTAAAACAGACATCTTCCAATTTAAAAACGCGACCTTTATAGCATCTGGTGCGCAGTATTTTTTGACAGGTAGGTAAACTTCCCTCCAATGCATTTTTGGTGAAGGGGTGAGAAGTTTTGAATATTATACGGTGTTTTTACGGTTCACAGATGCTATCTGACCCAGATCGCAATTAGATAAGGCTAAAATTAAAGGTTTGCTGAAGTAAAATTGTACGTACTTACATGGAAAATAACATTTTGTGTGGGACAGGATGCACGGCACAGTGGAGCGAGACGGTTGCGCACTATAGCACGGCACATTCTGGCTAGCTATAGATGAGATTTTCACCCTTAAAATCAGGTCGCCATAGTGGTTTTTCATCTGACAGGTAACTGCTACTTACAACGTTTATGCTGTCGTCGGCTATAACGTTTCACACTGGCTGACGTCCCGTAAGCTCCGGAACTGGCTGCAAGCGAGTTGCAATCGTGTTTCTTTAAGTGAAGATTGTAATTCTAAAAGAGGGCAGTATATTCTGGGCTATTCCAGAATGTGCGGGTTCAGTTCCATGAACCGCTTCCGCCGCTCCTTCCGTCTCGGGTTGCTGGTTGCAAACATTCCTGGGCCGGACACCCGAGCTGGTTCAGGAATGCTGGCCAGACGGCGATGCGCTGATGCCAGATAGCTTAATGCTCTCTCGAGAGGCGACCTCACTAGCATTCCTATCTTAGCCAAGGCTGTTAGCTGCTATTCTGTATTTTACTCAAATGGCATAATTGTTATGGGAGTCCTACGCAGTTGCGCAGAACGTGTTGCGACGCACGCAGCACGCTGTAGCAAAAAACTTTTTGAATGGGTCGTCAATGTGAAATTTCATTGTATCGAATACTAGTAGATCGACAGACGCTAGTTCGAAGCACGAACCTAAAGATTTTCGCTTATTTTTATGGGTTTTGTAGGTACCTAGTTAATTGAATTGATCTGGCGCATTTGGAGATCGATGGGGAGGCCTATGTCCAGCAGTGGACGTCCTACGGATGAAATGACGATGATGACTTGATTGTAGCTTTTATTAAGATTAAACTTTATATCTAAGTATGAATTTTGTGCTTTTATTATGGAGCCCGAAACAGTTTTCATGAGTGCAACTTCATCATGAGGTAAAAAAATTAGATTTTTGCACCAAATATTTACAACACAATAGTTCCTGTAGCCAAAATCTGCATATAGATTGCACCATAGTCGTAATTCTAACTACCTACATAATTATAGCTATTTTGTTCTGATTCACAATTTTATCACAGATATTTGAACTTTAGTTTCATTCATAACTCATCAGTGTCATCATTGTTGTTGACAGTTTATCGGGACGTGCATTATCAGTAATATATTTTATGTATTCTTCGAAGTCTGGCTCAGATGTTGGAACTTGGGACACGACATCTCAACGTTTTTTATCTATTTGTGTAAACCGTGAAGCGTGAGAATGGGTGAAGAGCTCGGTCTCATGTCTTCTCATTCACAAAACATGGTTGTAAAGCGGTCCCACGCACATTTGTGGTCCACATGGCCGAGTATCCCCGAGCGCCGCCACCGCCTTCATTACTTGTGTCAAGTTACAATGCGACAAAAGTGATCAATGAATTATCATGACGGAAGCCATAAAGTTTGATATTGACGTTTCTGCAGTCCGCACTACTATTGTCAAAAAGTGTATGATTATATTGTAGAAATCGGTTCGAGTTCTTTCTAAAAACATATCATCACACATGCTAAAATGCAATAAACGAGGTGTGCCTGGCAAAAAATACTTACTTTAGTAATAAATATTTTTGTAAAGTATTGAGATGACATGCGGAGACATGGAAGTTACGGGGATAAACTATCGATTGCCCTAGAATCAGCCAACTATAAATAAATAAATATTATTATTATTAATATTATAAATTGCCTATCTTATGTTTATGTCCCATTGAAATATTACACTTTTAACAGATTCTTTCGTGTGTATTTTACATTATTTAAAAAAAAAAGTTTCTGAAAAAAAAAAAAAATTAAACGCGTTTAATTATATATTTTTAGCCGACGAAAGGAGGTTATCAATTTGACTGTATGTTTTTTACGCGATTACTCCGCTAACTATGTATTGATTTTGATGATTCTTATTTTGTTTGGTATTTCATACTTCAGAGATGGTCCCATATACATTTTATCAAATTTGATTCAGCGCTTTTTGAAAAATTCAACAAAAACCAAAAATACACAACACAACCTACACAAATGACGTTTTGGTTTGTGGTTTCAAAAGTTTTGACTTTCAATCTATGTTTTAACTACGAGTACTATATACCTACCTAGGTAAGTAGGTATAGTCTTGAAGTTGGTTTTCGTATTTAAAAAAAAAAAATACTACCACGCTGTGACCACGCTTTACTTTACTAAGCAGTCCAATTTTGATGTTTTTCTTTTTAATTCTTGACGTTTCGAACACTCCCGACTGCCATCACGGGTAGATACAAATATGAGGACGGATAGTAATTTTTAAACTTTCGCGATTTGAACACATGTTTTAAATGTTTATCGGGACTTATCACGTATATTAAATAATACGTGATAAGTCCCGATAAACATTTAAAACATGAGGACGGATGTCTATAGAAAAGTTATGAAATTATATTTACGAGTACCGCCAACGATTTTATGTTCCATCCAAAAAATCGTAAATATCAGCACTACCCTTTCTTCAACAGTTATATAACTAGGTACTCTTCGTCGGCATTTTTGTTCCAAAAGATAAGAGAGTTCGTGAACGCCCGATTTATACAGCTAGAGCCACACATGGATAACGTTAGGTAGGTCCTATACTCTACATAAACTTCTCAATGACATGCATTCATGAGTTATGGGAACATTTTTTCGGGAGCGTAACGGTTTTTGTATTATTTTTTGTCGCCTTTGACCGTGTGAAAAGACTTCAATGGATGCAGCATGTGTATGAAACACCCATTTATCGAAGAGCTGCAATATCTCATAGCTTCCCTCAATTGTTAAAGGATGTTTGTAAGTTTAAAGGGGCGAGGGAGCTCTTTCTTATTTGGTGGTGCGATCGGCGTCTTCAATGAGCTGATTCTTTGAGAATAACTTCTTTCTCTAGACATTGTTCAGTGTTTTCTCACGGAGTTGCTGAGAGTTGTGCAAGCGGGAAAAGATATTTTCACGATTCCATGAAGTTACTTAGTAAGTACCCTATTTTATCATAAAGCAAAATGAAAAACAATCTTTCAGCTAAAAATAGAACAGAAATATGCGCCGTAATTTTTAGGGTTTCGTACCCAAAGGGTGAATACGGGACCCTATTACTAAACCTACGTTGTCTGCCTGTCTGTCTGTCCATAACGGTCCAGTTGTGCTTATAACGGCTGTATCTTTCGAACCGTACCAGTTGAAATTCAAGCCAGTTTTACAGAATATGTAATGTTACGTGGATTAACTAGGAATTAATAATACTTAAAGTCAAAAAGTAAAATTAATGGTCTTCATACAACAAACTTTTTTGCATATTTTTGTATTTGCTCTAGTGTAAAAACGATAATATGTGCGTAGCGTAAAACTTGGCATGATTATAGTACACACTCGAAATTAAAACAAAAAATTATAAACACTAGGCAAGTGTGAGTCGGTGACAAAATTCTGTACAGCAACGTTGGGCGCGCTCGGTACTTGGATGGGTGATCGCCTGGGCGTGGTGTTATCTTTTTGCCAATTTATGTGCTAGTAAGGAACCCTCAGTGCGCGAGTCCGACTCGCACTTTGCTGGTTTATTTATCTACGTGATTAAAACAATCAGTTACCGTATCTAATTTAAACATTGTTATAAGTATTACGAGGAAATCAATCATAATAACAAAGCCCGGAATAACACGTCAAAACATAATGATTAAAGCTATTTCCTATTACAAAAGTGGAATGTTCTTGTTTGTCTGTCCGTCCTTCACGTGATTAGGGGGCATCGACTTGCCCTAAATTACTTAACGCGTTTGAGCTCATTAAAACTGTATTAGTTAATTGCATATTAAAATTCGGTCAATACTTTAGTTGATTGAAAACTTAGTAAATAGACAATGACGTCGATTCTGTTAGAACCATTATCCAACCTAAAACAATAAGTAATTCACAACTCTAAAATTGTAGCGTCGACGCTTCGTGATGTGTCACGGAAGAAGCAGCGTAGGTAAGCCTCTAGGTGGACCGACGACAACGTAAGAGTCTCGGGGTTCCAGTGGATGCCAGTACCCTTAGTACAAGTTTTGATAGTATTCGAAAACTTTTTTCGTTTTCGTATTGTTTCATACATTGCTCGGCTAAAAGATATTCAAAAACTTTTTTCGTATTAGAGTGAAGCAATCTATACCGCCGATTAGTACCGATTTTAGTTCCTCCACGTTTCCGATAGAGGCGTTTTACTAAAAATGTATGGAACAATACGTAAACGAAAAAAGTTTTCGAAAACTATCAAATCTGGAACTAAGCGTACAGGTGGCAGGCTGTCGTTCAGTGTCGAGTTCAAAGATAAGTGGATTTCGGCATTTGACTGACTATAAGGCCTGTTATAGCCAAATTATTCTAATAAGAAAACCAATCACATATTTTTTATTATACATTATTACAACTATTTATATATTATTTATATTTATATACTCAATTATTTAAAACCATAAAATGAATTTGGTACTGTTTGCCATACCCACAGAAGACATAAATAGCCATAACTGCGGTAATTGATGCAACGCAAGTCGCAACCCAAGTTGCTGACACGTCAACACTTAAAGCTATTTCTATGGGGAATCCCCACAAGGAATCATAATTATGGAGGAACAGCGTAGGGGATATCCAAAGACGTTAAAACAGGTTTTATGAAAGGGGGTTTTCCAAATCATTTTTCCAGTCCCAAAAATATAAACTACTAGCGGTCCGCCCCAGCTTCGCACGGGTATAGATTATATAGCCTATGTCACCCGGGGATAGTGTAGCTTCCCGTCAGTGAAAGAATTTTTCAAATCGGTTCAGTAGTTTCGGAGCCTATTCAATGCAAACAAAAAAACAAACAATCAAATCTTTTCAAGTTATAGCGAGACCAAGGTAAATAGGGATTAATTTTATATATACATATATAGATAGATAATAAGAACATATTCCAAAATATCTCCTAGTCCGTTCGCAAATCTCGGCGTGACCTTACCTCGGCGTGGTATGCGGCGCGGGCGCAGCGTTCTCACGGGAACGAGCGGTGATTGCACCGCATTACGTCCCGCACTGGGTCGGTACTACCGCTGCACACCAACCACTAACCGTGGACGAGCCTTTATCGTTATCAAACATTTATAGATAGCCAGTTGGTCCAGTTGGTAGTGAATCTGCCTTCTGCGCTTGGGGGCGTGGGTTCAATTCCCACCTAGAACAAACATTTATATGAACATTTTGTGTTTGTTCTATATCTGGCCCCCGATTCTACTAAAGAAATTGTTTTTAAATTGTAATTGTTTAATTTTTTTTTTAATAATTACCTCAAATCTGACAGTAAAAAAAATATACGAGAAAAATACCACCACCTAATATTATAACATAGTATATATATATATATATATTTAAAAAAAAACTGTCAATTATGAGCAATTATAAAAAAAAATTGAAACAATTACAATTTAAGAACAATTTTTTTAGTAGAATCGGGGCCCTAGTTGTTAATATCTATGTATTTAAAACTATAATATATTATGTACCTATGTATATCAGTCTGTGGCAGTCATATCACAAGCTTTGCTTAGTTTGGGGTCAGACGGTGTGTGCATAAATGTCCCGAATATTTATTTATTTAATATACATTATTTTTAGTCGGGTAAATTAGTACGACATTACTGCGGCGACCAGCAACAGAAGAATTTATGAGCGAACGCAAATGGTAAAATGTGGGCCGAGCCCAATACACGTACTTTTCTCAGGCATTGCGTGGATATTCACGTAAAAATATCCATAAAAAAAATTAGGGACAGAAAATTTTATTATGCACTACTTAAAAAATTCAATTATCGAAAACTTAAATTACTAACTAACATTTAAAACTTAAAATAACTAACTAAAAACTTAAACTCAAACACCATTAGTGGAGGGAAAGGTCGCCAGAATGCTGGCGGCATTGCCACGTTGAATTACATTGCCATTTTAAAATTTTTGGGCTACTTTCAAATTTAAATAGAAAGAAAGAAAGAAAGAAAGAAAGAAAAAGTTTATTTGTGACCAAATTAGGTTTTTAAAAAAATAGCTTATTGACTAGTTATAATATAAGGTCACAAATCGGCCCCAACTCAGCATAATGCCGGCTGTTAACCAGCGCTGGTCTTCCGTTGGAGCCGTTTGGTGATGTCTCGGTACAAGCACACGACCAAATAAAATGAAATGTTGTTTAAAAACCAAACTATGGAAAATCATTTTGAGATGACCATATTGGCCACGGCTTGTCCACAATCGGAAAATATCATTTTGCAACCAATGATCATAAATGATAATGTAAAACTATTTGGTTGCAATAGGAAATTACAGTTCCTCTTCAGCCCCACTGAATTGTAGTAAGTACAAAAGGCGGTCTTTTCGCTAAAAGCGACTACCTTAATGTGAAGTCATGTGATGCCGCAGTGAAAGGATTTAATTTTAATGACAAAATTATTTTACATCAAATCTGTGATGCCAACTCCACATAACAAGGTAGCTTCGTAAACTGCGCGACTTTTCCCTTTGGAGCGCGGTTGCGCGACTCGTTTCCAATCAACAATGGAATGCGCCGACTTTTTGGTCCGACTGTACGCGGCCTGTTTGGATCCCGGGAAGAACGAGTTTTTATGCTGACGATACTTCAAGCACTAACTCAATTGGAAACAGGGACCTTGGATTGCCTTAACAGTTATTATAGCGCGTGCTTTTATCAGGCTGTTGCTCTCTAATTATTGAGTGTTTACTAATCCATAGGTGTATTATTTTTCATCATCGTCGTAATAATCAATCTCACTGCTGGACATAGGCCTCTCCCAAGGCAGCTACATAGCCCCAATTTCGGCTTTTCGTTTCCAACCACTGACAACTACGTGATTGACGTATCCAATCTGTCAATCGACTGTTTCGTACGGATTTTAATATCAATAACTACATTTTCTTACAGAATAGGTGACTTGCCTACATAGTTACTAAAGCTCTGTACAGTTTAGTAATACGAATTATACGAAATGGTCTTTGTGCCATTGTTTCAACCGACGCAACGCACAGCGCACCGATTCTCTTGTGCGTTGAAATCTGCGCACGCGGCAAAAATATCACAATGTAAGTTTGTGCACAGACATAGGTACCTACAAGTATTTTTCCCACATATCAAATATAATTTATATGTTGGAGTTGCAAACTTTACAAAGGCCTAGTGCGTGAAATGTCGCTAAACTGCCCCAGCTTTTGATTCCAGATTTAAACTCGCCTATGAATCCAGCAGTGAGAATTTTTGAATAAGGATGAAAATGCAAATAATAGCAACTAAGTAGCTGATCACATTTTTATACACTTCTCTATTATAGGCTCTAAAATTATTCTGACAATAGATTGAGAATTTTTAAATCTATTTTATTGTCAAAAAGGTTACAACCGCAAGCCATAACCTTACCACGGTAAATATCCCGTAAATAATCATATAACTTTAGTGAACAACCGTGATAGTTTAAAACAGTGTTTTATTTTATTGTCGACCTAGGATTTTGAGCTCTCTTCGTTCTGAATTTCTGCCAGTCGCTGCTGCTTCAAATTTTTCAAGTTTCTGCAGGCCAATGAACTGACTAGGTCTGGTGAGCATCTACATCACCAACTATTTTCAACCATTCAGCTTATCCTCAATTGATGTTACTTGATTTTAAACTATCACGGTTGTTCACTAAAGTTATATGAAGTTATATGAGTCTTCTCGTGAACATGGTGCATGTAACTACGCCGAAATATCGGGAGGTCATTCCACAACCTTACCACGGTAAATATCCCGTAAATAATCATATAACTTTCGATGTCACTTGGTTTTAAAATATTCCTTCCCATGTTTATTTTCCCATTTCACGTTGCTCATTTCAAAAAACAGAAATTGCGACTGGATATGAAAGTAGATAAAGTACTAAAGGGATTCTTAGAGTTCTTTGACTCAATGTTTATCTTGTAGGGTAGTTTCAATGGCTTCTAATCTGTCGTTAACTTGTTTTCTTTATAATACCTACTCACTTCTTTGTCCTAGAGTATTGATAACAAATGTATCACTGACTTATAGAAAAAGGGACGAGCGTACGTTTAGTTTTGAGTTTTGCATGAGTATTTTGTGAACTTAAAAATGTTTACATGAGATAGTAGATACGTACCCACGTAAGTGCTGGCTTTTTGGAAAAACTCGAGTCCCAAAACAGGCAATGGAGGAGTCCCAAAAAATGCTCAGAGTTTCTTTGTGAGACAAAATCTGGAAGGAGGATATTTGCTGAAGAACTACAGTCACCAATATAGCTGCAAGGATTTGCAAGTTGAAGTGGCAATGGGCCACATCGCGCGAAGAACCGATAACCGATGGGGAAGAAAGGTTCTTGATTTGGGACCACGGACCGAAAGACGCAGCGTAGGTAGGCCTCCCACTAGATAGACCGACGAAATCGGAAGAGTCGCAGCCAGTGGATACAGATGGCAGGATGTCGTTAAGTCTGCGGGTAAGGACTATGTTCAGCAGTGGACGTCTTATAGCTGATGATGATGATGATGATGACGTAAGTTATTATTTAAATTTCATCGATTAATTTA
The DNA here is from genome assembly GCA_932305915.1 of Agriopis marginaria. NCBI lineage: Eukaryota > Metazoa > Arthropoda > Insecta > Lepidoptera > Geometridae > Agriopis > Agriopis marginaria. Next base: position 9,203,775 of record OW029926.1, read on the forward strand.
CTGATCAAGAGCGACGTTAAATTGCCTATTTATCTCAAGAATTCTGTAAATAAGTAGATACGCAATAACTTCATTGCATCTATTAGGATTGTGACTCAGAGGTAGGTTCTGTTGATCTTCGCCCACGTTTTCGTACCTACCCATACCCACGTTTAATGCTTATTATAAAGCTGTTGGCTATGGCTATGTTGCCATTTTAGACGGAACCATATACCAGTAGTGAACCATATTTAGGGATTACGGTTTCGTCGGTTTCAGTCGCTCATTAGCGGTAGTTAAAAACCTTATTCGGCCATAAATTTATTCGATTGTTCACTTCAAACAAGTAACCGGCAAAGTATATTAGGTTCAGAAATGAGATTGTTTAACACAGATAATCAATGACGACATTATTAAAAAATATGCCAAAATAATAGAGCTTTTGATCAGAGCTTGGCAATTTAATAACCAAAATAATTATAGTCTAGTAAAGTACGATAGCAAAAAAGATATATTTTTCATCCCATAGGTGGCAACGAGCCACGGGTTGCCTGGTGGTAAGCGATCAGCGATCTACGGCGAGTCTCACAAAATAGCAGAAAATTTTTCAGTTTGCTAGGGTCCTTTTTATTTCTTTGAGATGGTCAGCAATTGGCCTGATGGTAACCGACGGTGTTCTGTCAAGGTTCCGTCCACGGTACTCTAACTAAATAATACTTCCTACTACTAGACTAGACGTTGAAACGAAAAGCGATACTGCAAAGTTTTGTTATGTAACAATGTATGTTACAATTACATTAAACTTTGTACTTTGTGTAATAATTTGTAACGTTATTCAATATTTTGAACCATTATCCATTTAAGCTAAAGCTAAAGCTTTAAGCAAAAGCTACAATTGACTATAATATGCAGGTAACTGCTAACTTTACCATAGAATAAGTAAATAGTACAAATAAAGTTAACAGCATAAATGGTTACGACTTACGACTGCTTTTCTATCTTTCCTCTTTTCGTAACGTACATCCTTTGATGGTGAAATTCAGGCTATAATTAGCTCACTTGCGATTTCGTCTCTCTTCGATGAAGTAAACCTACCATGTATTCACTACGTGATGTGGAAGTTTTCGATCTAGTCAATCTAACCCTTTTTATATTTAGGAATAGGCTTGCGTTTGACCGCCTACTCGCCTGATTTTGAGCCATGATGCGGTCTACGATGGAGCATGCTTATTACCTAGAAGAAACCTATTCACTCGTGATTTGAAGACACCCCCAGATTCACCCAGAACACGAAGAACATCCAGTTCTCTTTTGAACACGATAGTCTGATCGCAGCTCTGGCTCTACAAGCTCTGACTTTGGTTTGGGGTGGAACCAACCTAGGTTTGGTACTAAGGTTCATTTATATTTAGAGGATTAGTCATGTTATAATCGCTGGAAGGAATTTTATTGTGGTTTAGAAGTGATTCACGTTACAGTTTTAGTGACGGATAATAGTTATTTATGTCCAACAAAAGCTAGGTAATAAACATAGACTTCATTCGTAGAGCAGAGTCGAACTAACGGTGCGGCCTTTCTATACAAGAGCGAATCAACTCAGTGCTTAAAAACTAGTTGGCCGTTAACCTCGAAAAGTGTCTCGTGATTCATCTAGGAAAAAATAGTTACGAAGTTTTTTTACACAATTTATAATATCCACTGCATATGGTGACCATGATGTCTGAAAATAGGCAATTTTTACCTTTATTTGTATGCATTAGTAATTTTCGGTAAGTATTTTTTAAATGAACATCGGTAAAATACGTGCCTGAATTTCTCAGTATAGTGGTATAGTTTAGCCACACACACAAAAGTAAGTCAGGCATTGGCAATACACAACAAATTTATTTTCAAACTACCCACACGTTTTATCTAAAATAGCTCTGAAACAATTTCTTGCCTTATTTTAAGCCACGTTGCACTAATTATCCATAAATGAAGTCATGTCTTTCAAAACCCACATCTGGGCCCCTGTTTTGGTGCGATTAGACTATCTCTCTTTTACTATCATGGCATGTCTAATGAGAGAAACTATGACCGAGATGATCACGACCGCACCCGAATTTGGGTCCCTGATCGAGTCAACCGATCTGAATCGGGATTGTATTATACAGGAGTGTGCCAGATGGTTATTTCGGTCGCTGACTCGATGATGAGCCATCACATGAGATCACCAGTTTGCTTTAACAAAGTAGCCCGAGCATTTGATAAAAAGGTCGAAGATTCCTTTTAAGAAGTCGTCTCAAAGTTCAATGCCACCACCACCTTCAGAAGAAGGACTAAATTATTATTCTGTGTCGCCACCAGTAATACTTTTCAAAACAATTGACTTTTTTATTCCAGGGAGGGTTTTGGCGTTGCACGTTTTGTGCATTAGCACTATTGGCAGTATCAAATATAATACAGAACTGCAGCTCGGCAGAAAATAATAAGGACGCCACTATATTTCAATCGTTCGTGTTTTTTTTTTGTTGTGATATCAGTAAAAAAACAATTTTATTGAACAATAAACTTGTAGTGTTGTTTTCTTTATTCATACAACCTAGATTTTATTTTAAATCATCAAAAATTTTAAAATACGCAAGGAAGAAAATGCACGAAGCATGGGACTCAATTACTTGGTTTGTTGTTGTATTTTATTAAATTTATTTTACAGTAAAGTTATTTGCTGGTAGAGTGACAAAAACTTTCTGTTTTGATTTTCCATGCTAATCGATTGTCATCAAAATGTAAACAAGAAAACCACAAAGCTGTTTGTGCGATATGCACCTGAGATTTTCCACAGACACGAGAAAACACATTGTTAATTCAAAATCTAAGAATATTTTGCATTCTTGGTAAGATATTATAAGCGATAGTGACGCATAGTTATGAAATAAGACGCAACTACGAAGGTACTAGGAATAGAGTAGAGCTGAACAATCGCCCGTGGGAAAGGAAACTTAATGGAAAAACAATGCATGAGAATGGGAACTAAATAGGCACCTGTGTGCCTATTTAGTTTCCATATAAGCATATAGGTATAGGTGTATACCCCAGGCATGGATAGATTGTGGTAGGTATTTTTAATAGGCAAGGGCGCAGCCACTAGCCAGGTACGTGCAGGAGGCAGCTGCCCTTCTAGCAGGGCGTGAGTAAAAGTTCCCGGATTTTAATAATCGATAATTAAATAATTTTAAGCACATTGCATTTGCCCCTTACGGTTGGTGGTAGGACTGGTACCTACGCAAAGTAAGCATTTGAAGTAAAGTATACCTAACTAACATTAGGGTAATAACTTCAGCAGACCAAGTTCTGTATTTTATAGAAAGACAAATTATAAATTTGTCATCGAAAAAACAAACTTTTATCAATTTTAAATGTCATATTTGAAAGCATTAATCTATGAGATTTAACTATATTGGTGATTTTACATTTTGTCCAACAACAATTATAAATTTAACGATTGATAAAATACAGTACTTGTATCTATCGCTGATTTGATAGATTACGTGTAGTAAAAATTTGTAATTTTTAGTACAGCCACGCTCAATTCATATTCCCAGTAGTTCTTAGCCAAAATTATCGTTGTTCCCAGCAAAGATCGCTAGTACCAGACGTACCAGAAATCGTAATAAGTTAATATCTATTCGTAAAATACAAATAGAGTATATTATTTACTCACGACACGATTTATTTGCGTAGCCCTAATTTCAAAGAAAGTATCTACGATGCGTAGTAGCTAGTTTGCGGTGTCCTTGGTAATATATAATGGCAGATTTATTGGCCATTCCTATTTTGTTAATGATAATTCTACTGCCTGTCTTTATGATTGTTTAAAATAGTTAAATTTCTTTAAATATATTACGTCGAAAACAAAATGTACGACGTAGCACGCGAATTTTACTGCGTCGTGGCCTTCAAACATTTTAAGTTGTAAGTAGGTAGGTGTCTGTTTTTATGAGTCTAGGTATCTACTAAATTGGGAACTAGCTAACAACATGACTAGGCTAATAGGCTAAATAAAAATTAGGCATAACTACGGTTATTATAATTATTTGTCAGAAAAAAATATATGGGATAACCTTTTTTTGCCAATGAGGAAACCATAAAATTAACCATTAAATTCCAGGGGGTCTAGACAAGAGCCACTTTCTGTTAGCGGTCACGCCTGCGGATAGATGAAATTGTATGAAAATGACATTAGCTTGAGATAATTTATCTCTAGCTAATGTCATTGTCAATTTCATTTTCATACAATTTCATCTTTCCGCAGGCGGGAACGCTAACAGAAAGTGGCTCTTGACTAGAACCTCTGGGACCTTACGGACAATTGCTATTGCGGCACCTAATCCGCTCAGTTGGAAAATCACGCGACCGCAAACCGTATCTGGGCGCGATAAGTTTCACGTTCGCGTGATTTTCCAACTGAGCGGATTAGGTGCCGCAATAGCAGTTGTCCGTAAGGCCCCTGGTCTATGGTAGAAATATTCCGTCGTAGTTATTCCGTAGGCAAGATTATCCCACATTTAAGCAGCGCTTGTTACTACAGATTATTTTTATTTATGAGAGTTTTCTCATATTTTTCAAAAAGTGTAGATGTAATGTAAAATGTACCTTTACGGTAATCTCCATATTTATAAAATCTGTATATTAAGACATCATTACATCATTTAGTAAAAAGGTATTTGAATGAATAAAAAAAAACAGGGAAAAAATCACAAATCAGTGTTTTCACAATTTTTTTCATAATCACAGTCATAATTTTTTTTGTCCTTGATCGTGTTTCAGTCTAAACAGTTTCCTAAATAAAACATTCAATTTTGATACGACACCTTTTTAAATATTTTTAAGCTAATCATGGAGTAAGCAGATAAATTAAAACTAGAATGACCAAAATTGCTAAAAGTGGGAAAAGAGGAAACAAAACGTAGATAGATACTCCTTTGACAGTAAGCTAAACAGTAGAGTAGTCAGCCAAGGAGACTTATATTTATTTGAGCCTGTGATTTGAGCTTTAACGTTACAGGAAAAAATAATCTGGTGTTGAATATTTTGTAATAAATATAATTATTTATTTTGTGGTAATTAATTACGTACCTAAGTATTTAATAACAGCATTTTAATGGCTCTACCAAAAACTCGATTTCGTCATCGGCGTCTAATGACTACATACTGATAGGAATATGTATAAAGTTTGCCGTTTTGGCTAAACTGGTTCCAGATTTAGACTTTTCTCGATATTGTCAACGATCTTATTTTGGCCACTGGGGTCTGAACATCTGGCCATTTTATCAAGTTGAAACTTGTTCGACACAGATGCAATTAGAGGGGGTCTCACGCAGTTTATTTCATTTCAACTTTTCGCTATCCTTTATTCTCCCCTTTAATGTAGGGCCCGTACCAAATTAAATATTAATATATTCAATCCAGTTTCCATTCATATGTAATTCAATGTTTTTGTTAGATGTTTTGTGAAAAAGAAACTGGGTTGGATGAGTGTTGAATTGAGAAATTTGAATAATAAGGGCTTGCATCCTATTAATAACTGGACAAGAGCGTGTCGAGACACGCATATGGTAGGGTTACAACGTAGCCAAAGCCAAATAATTGTGGTCACATTCATAGTTCAGGAATTGGTGGATGAATATTATAAAAATTCAAACAAACGAAGCTCAGTGAACTTTGCACAATTTTAGAAATGTATCATCTCGATATTCCTATCATAGATACATTTTTTATGGTTTTATTTAATAGAAAAAGAAAACTACTACGGAAACATTATTAGTTAAGATAGTTTTACGAAAACATCAATGACCTGAGCTAGAACGTTTTATTACAGTTTTATCGCAATAAATTAAAAAGTTATAGTCTAAATTGTTCGAAATAATTTTGAATTAAGGTTTTTAATATTACCTAAAGCGAAAAGTTACAAGTTTATATTATGTCTAACAGTTTAGAAATGCAGGGGGCACCAACATTTTGGCACTGGCGATCTATACTTCGCAGATACACTTCACTAAAGAGTGATGTATGAAACCTTACCTTAATTTAAAAACCTATTCAAAGACAACACACACAGTGGGGTGCAGCGAAAACAAATTCATCTCATTTTATTTATATTACACGGAAATTACTCACGTAAGATTAAGCCGAATTATGTAATATAAATAAAATGTGTGAAAACCACGTCAGTTTCTACAATAAATTCGTCCATTCTCCATTTCACATGTACCAGAGGCACTAGAGCCACCCATAAAAAACTGTAATTGTGTAAAGTTTCATGCAATTATCATAATAACTATTAAAGTTAGAAGGTTCTAAAACATTATTACGGATAAAAAAACGAACAAAACGAACTTATAAGGGCTCCTTGTAGTCCTACGGAATCCTAAAAATGCTATTTTTGAATAAATTGAATAATAACAAATATGACCTCTGCTCTGTCCTCATGTCTTTCAACCACATAATATTTTTTTTATTTGTACCTACAGAAAAGTGACTTCATGATCACACAAAATTAGTCACACTCAATATCAGCCAATAATTTAATAAAACAAACAAATCTTAAAAGGTTAGGTAGAGGAGGTAGAGCTTAGTAAAATATTATTTTAGTGGAATTGATGAGTAGTTTCCTTCTTAGGAATATTTGTGCATATAAGCAAATTTACGAAGAACATCGGTTTTTAGGGTTCCCTACCTGAAAAGGAAAAAACGGAACCCTTATAGGATCACTTTGTTGTCCGTCTGTCCGTCTGTCCATCTGTCCGTCTGTCAAGACCCTTTTTCTCAGGAACGCGTGAAGATATCGAGTTGAAATTTATATCAAATACTCAGATCTGCGGTTTCTTTCAGCTGTGAAAAAATTAAACATGTAAGTTTAAGAAATCAAAAGATATGACCGTTTATGTCGCATATTTTGCGATTTCAAATCTTATAGGGTACTTCCCGTTGACCTAGAATCATAAAATTTGGCAAGAGGCAAGGTCTCATAGCATATATAAAGAAATAAATCCAAAAGACATCAATTTGAAGTTATATCATTAAAAAATAATTGTTTTGCTATTACAAACTTACATTTTGTAGTTGGAATGTATGGAAGAAACTTATTGTACACTACAAAGTTAAGTTTGTCTTTCAATATTTCAACTGGTGTTTTATTTTGTTTGGATTCGCTCTCTGAGGGTTCCATCTAACGGAACCCTCAGAGCGCGAGTCCTACTCGTAGGTACTTGTCTGGTTTTCAAAAGTAATATTACCTCAAAAATACTATGTCTCAACAACTCAACGTCTAATATTTCGACAACTTCGACTTGCCGATGTTTTCAGTTAACTACTGTGAAATACGCTGCCAGAATGGGTGTTCCCCCATAGTTACAATTTTGCCTCCAAGTCACGAGTGAATCTTTTCTTCCAGACAAGCGTGCTCCATCGTAGACCGCATTATCGCTTGACATCAGGCGAGGTGGTCAAGAATGTACATTCTTGATCGAAGGACGTGTTGGTGGGAAGTGAGAAAGAATTTTTCAAATCGATGTAGTAGTTTCGGAGCCTTTTCAATGCAAACAAACAAACAAACAATCAAATCTTTCCTGTTTATAATATTAGTATAGAAGTATATATATAGATAAGTAACTGAGATAACTTGTTTTGTAGAAATTATTTGTTTGAAATGAATTTTGTTGAAACTATGATGAAGTAAAGTCGTTATATTTTATTACAGCACAAAATATTTATATTGTGACAAAAAATATAGGTACAGTACAAACGTACATTATAAATGTATGATCTATAGAAGCAATTGACACTAAAAATAATATTTTGTCACGGTTTAGGGGGTGAAAAGAGTTTTCCCAAAAACGCGAATATCATAAAAAAATACTAAATGTCTTTAGGAGCTGCAGGAGCTCTCTGTCAATCGCGCGTTTAGGGGGTTGGGAGGAAAAAGAATATTAATAACACATGCAAGCATTATAGGGTGGCAACAGCAATATCATTTCAATATACCTACACTTCCTCCTTGCCCTTAATATTCCTAATATGATTATAACTCTATAGTATAAAAATATAGTGTACTAGCTGTTGCCCGCGGCTTCGCTCACGTAGTATTGAAATCTACTTTACTACCTCCCGTCTTTTTAGTTTCAGTCTCGCATCCATCCTGTAATCCACTCTACTCCTGTTCTGCTCTTTCCGCTCCAGACCCGAATCCGTCCCGAAATCTACTCTTCTTCCGCCCCATCCTTACTGCACCAGTCCGGCATTTGTCCCATAATCTTCTCTAATAATACAGTCCCACCCTTTCCGATCCAACTCGGCATCCGTCCCGTAATCCACTTTACTCCCTTTCCGCCTTTTTGCAATCCAGCCCCGCATCCGTACCGTAATAACTTCCGTAACTTTTCTGTATTTTTAATCCAATCTACTTCAGTCCCACTCTTTCCGATCTAGTCCCGCAGCCGTCCGCTCCACTCCACTCCCATACCGTAATCCAATATACTCCTATCGCGCCCTTTTCGCTAATAGTCCCGCATCTGTCCTGTAATACACTCTAGTTTAGTCCCGCCCTTTCCACCTGAATGGTATGCCTACTTTTATAGTATTTTTTAGCACAAAACTATAGCTTTTATCTATGTAAAACTAAAAACATTAGTGATTACACCGACTTCAAAGTTACTAAAATACGCATTTCGTGTCAGGCTCGCGCATTAAGGGTTCCTTACCACCACAAAATACAACCATCAGTTATTGTCTGAAATAGTCGAAGTAATTGCGACGCAGTCACATATTTAATTCTTTGCTACAGTGACGCTCGAGTATAACACAATTATAACTAACAAAAATTTGTCACCGACTCGCACTTGACCATTATTTATTATTTGTTGTTAGACTATAGAGTGTGTAGTATAATCATGCCAAGTTTGACGATTGTACGTATTATCATTTTTACATTAGAGCTAATAAAAAAATTAGTAAATAAATACGTTTGTTATATGGGGGTTGGAGACCCCCTTTCACTTATTGACTTTACTATTATTACATATCCAAGTTGATCCGCCGTAACGTTACAACTGTCTATCTATTACAGTTCGAAAAATACAGTCCGTTAAAAGGTACGACAGATAGGTAGACAGAGTAGGCTTAGTAATAGGGTCCCGTTTAACACCCTTTGGGTACGGAACCCTAAAAACCACGTAATTGAGAACCTTTTTCAAAGTCGGTTAATAATACCTGTGACACCGCTCCACCGCAGCACACCATTGTTGAAGGTAGTCTGGAAGAGGTCGCTCATAGCGATAAGGCCGTTTTTTTGTTCCAGTTTTTAATGCAATCTTTTTGTAATATCTTTTTTATGGTGTTGATATTGATTATTTTATTATATTACCTACTAACCACATAATAATGTGCAGTATGAAGGCGCTGCGCGGATTATAATGGTCGCGTTATTTTAATTTTACATTATCTCATGAACTGTGCAACTAAACCACATACTGTAAACGGCAAAATTTATCTACATTAAGTACTCCTGATAATAAATTCATTTATTTTTGTAAAGATTCATAAATTAGATTACAAAACTGCGTCTAAACATGACCTTATAATTTTAATTTTTATTCTGAACACAATAACCGGTTATTATCGTTATTGTGGTTTTCTTATAAGAGTTAGATATATGCTACCGCGGACTTTTTTTTTAAACTACTTAAGAACTAAATTTTTGTCAAACATAGTACTCACTTATCTCAAACCGTTAGATCAGCGTACGCCGAAAAAGATGCCAATCAGCTAATTTTTCTCCGACATGTTTTACTAATACGGTTATTTAGTGTAGAAAACTAAACTTTATCATTATAAAACATAGCCTATGGCACTCAGGAATAGTGTAGCTTTCTATTAGTGAAAGAATTTTTAAAATCGGATCTGTAGTTTTGGAGTTAAAACAGAACAAACAAACTTACAAACTTACAAACTTACAAACTTACAAACTTTACCTCTTTATAATATTAATAATTATATATTATATATTATATATTATATATTATATTATAATATTATATTATATATTATAATAGTGTAGATATATGTAATAATGTCCTGTGATTGTAAAGCAAACACGGATATTGATGGCATGCGCGTGCGCACGTTTCGACCGCTGTCACTCATTATTCTCTATTGTTATGGTTGCGTGACTGAACAAATAGCTAGATAAAATATTAATTAGCTATCCAAGTACTTTAACTACTTTGTCAATCAATAGATTCTCCTTGAGCTAATAAACGAGTGTTTTAACAATCGTGTCATGCGCGGTGCAGTGGGCGAGACAATTATACGAGATACGAGCCAGATCTAGCCTAGATCTATTACCTCAGAAATAATGGCGGGTTTTTTCAATGACTTATTCCATTATTTTTGGTAATATGGATGGTGTGATCGAATATATTACACATGCGTAGCCTGGAAGAAGAGCTGGCTCTAGAATGCAGCTGGTCGAACATACCGTTAGGGCGCTTTTATTTGACATGGATTTGTTCGTGCCGACCCAAAGCGTTCGCTAGGCGGCCACTCTGCGGCGACCGCGTGCACCTGTCTAAATGCACTGTTATGGCAAAATACGCTTTATTTATTTGGCGCTAACTTTCCAATCATAAGAGCAAAAATACAAAAGACCGCGTCAAAGGCGTACGGTGTCCACGCGGTTACGTGATTCCAAGGAATTGAAATGTAATTGGCTAGGAGATAGAATTCACATTTGCAGCTACGTCACGGCTACCGGCTCGGCAAGTCGGCACCGTATGAAATTGGTCGCGTCGTCTAACTGCAGCCTTAGGTGCTTGGCGATAAATAGGTAGCTGAGCATTAGAAAGTACCCTACAATACAACTATGATATGGTTTTCTCACGAATGTTAGGGTGAACAATTCAAAAAGGGCGATCAGCTAAAGATTACCATATATATAGCTTAATTAGAATAGTAAACCTGGAATGTTACTAGTTCGAATCCAGCCAGCCCTAAGGGAGTACGTAAGACACATACATAAGGGAGCTGTCAGTGACAGAAAGCAAATAAACCGAAGATCTGGCTTGGTGGCGTACCTTAGAAGAGGCTTATTGTCTAGCAGGTGGACTAAGATAGGTTAATTAAAATGATAAAATCTAGATGATCCTTCAATAAAATTATTGGGTGAACTCTGAATTTATTGTTATCATTAAAAAAACAATCACAATTTCAGAACAAAAAAAAACGGATCAAAGCGTGGCATAACAGCAATAAACCTATTTGTTGACATTTTTATGGATTACACCTGCTTGTTTAATGTTTAGTTACCTAGAATCCGTGTTTTGTGTCTATAGGTATACTATGCCACTTGAAAGCATATTCAAAGCCGTTATCTCACGAGGAACACTAATCAATCATGTAGACTCTCCATATTCTCTCTCTCTCTCTCTGTATTATATCCAGTTCTCACATTGGTTCCAGCTAGCAAATTGCTCGGCAAATGTCATATTGTATGGGGCATGTCCGAAATGATAGGTGGCTAGGGACGGCAGTGGTGTACCGATACTACGGTGGTCTCATTCCGCCCGATAACGGTACCACAAGCGTGCTTGCGAATCAGTGGGTACTATGGGACTAAGTAGGTAATGACCTAACGTCGACTAAGTTCCGGTGATCGGATGCTTTCTCTAGCTTTTTTGCTGAAAAAAAGACTTCAACGCGTTGCTACTCGTGAAAAAATTAATCGGATTGCAATCGTCCTTTGAGCTGTTTATTTTAGAGATAAGATTTTTATAAACTATATCTAAACGCGGCGCATAAAAAAGTTCCTAATTTTCTAGTCAGAACCACTTTTGGGTTTTCCTACTATGTAGGTATTTACTTTTACTTTAACCATACCTACAGCTAGTTTGACTCGTTTTACTTTGTTATTCGTGTGAAAATGTTAGCAGATGCAACGTTTATCCGGACAGGTGCTTCTTATATTCCTAATCGCCAATCCGGTTACAGGTTCAATCTATATCGAGGATTGTCATGCTATGGGCTCCGATATTCCTGCCATCCACGGTTAATTGTCATCTAAGCTCTTCTTAGATATTGATTAAAAAAGACGTCGTGTCGTGACCATATCTGTGAAGTGTGCGAAACCCACGACCGCATCATTCCCAAGCCACTTGAAGATTGCTTATACCTTTTTTTTGCCATAAAAAAGATACATTTCCTTTTTATAAGTCAAAATGTAAGCACGCGAGCAAATGAAGCTAAAATAAAATATAAAATTAGGATTTTGGTGAGTCTGAAGATAAATGAAGAAAAAGATGGAAGAAATCTTTACACAATTTCATTATATCAAATGAATGTCAAAGGCATTATGAGATCAGACAATTTTAGTCAGATTCTACGATAAAAGATTGTGCTCTAGGTAAGTAAATGTAGGTAATACATATTTTACTAACTAAACCTTTGCAGGACAGTTAATGAAATCGTTCAACTTTTTTTGTGTGATTATGTTTTGTACGATCTTTAGCTACTAACTTTGGCGGAGAAAACCTGGATCTTCCTTGAATTTTCTGCTGTTTTATTCGATGTTACAGAGTATGGCAGCTCCATGTCGCTGCTGTTGGGTTGTGACTTGTGCGGCGCGTCCCGTATGGCGAGGCCGATCGCGGAGGAATGCGGCCGTACTTTGGCCACGACTGCCCATGAGCCAAGAGTCTGCGGGTGAATGAACCAGCTGATTTGGAAACCGCAATGGAAACTCTTATGGCGTGTAACTCTTTTGGTGACCAAGACCGTCTTTAAATAGCATTTAAATCTGATGACCAACTTATTCAAACGAGTTAGGTCTATTATAACATTATTGTACCTACATTTTGATGTGAAACATCTATTGGTGCGACATGAGAGTAAAACCGACTCGTATGCCGTGACCGATGTGACGTCATTACCGTCATGTTTCACATCTGCCGGGCGTCCCATGTTTTTTTTTAACCTATGATATTTCAATGCTAAAAAAAGGTACCTCCATAACATTCAATACGTTATTGTTACAGCAGTAACGTTAATGTATTTTTTTCTTTTTTTGATATTCTTTATTCACCATTGCCTTCATTAACTTAGTTAATCAAACGTAATAATCTACGGGCATCAAAAGACGAGACATTTTAAGTAATTTTGGAAATTTGTCGGCATGGCGACCTAATCAAAACTCTCCTAACTTGTACCAAAGTAAATCATGACTGGGCGATGGCGACAGCGCATCCTTGCCAAGTACATACTTAAATGACTCTCAAAAACAAAGCTTAAAACGCTTGCAAAATCGCCTATAAATATTGTAAATCAGGTAAAATTGTGGACACATACAGCTAAATTCAGTTCGAACTTCTCTTAGAAAATTTGATCTTAGAAGCGTTTGCGTAATTTGTAATTATGACTTTTTCAGAAACAACTTCACTAGTAGAGAATAAACAACAGATGTAGAGATTCTCATGTAAATAATAAACTGTTTCTTATCTGTTTGATTTTCGTTTTGAGCTTATTAAAATGTGCTCATTAAATTTAGAATACGTTCTCTACCAGCGAGAGAGAGATTAGAGTAGAGTTTTTTTTTTCAGAAGTCGAATAAGACCATGGATGGAATTGATAGATAACTATTTAACGATAGGGTAAATCTGATTTTAATATCAATAGTTTTGCTACCATTCTCACGTAAACATAATTTGAACTGAAATAAAATGATAAATATTTGAAAACTTCTGATTATATAAATGTATTTTTACTAAGTATGTCCCACTTTCGACGTCAGAATCCCGCTTTTTTTCCCACAAGTTTTTCCAAAATCCCGCAAAAATAAAAAAAACTTTGCAATAAAACTGGCAACGCTGTTCTCTGCCTACACTAAAACATATTTCAAATTAAATTCTAGTTGGAGTGTACCTCGTGCTTATGCCTTCCCGATCCAGAACACGTCGTAAATTATCAGTAACAAGTAAGAGCAACCAGGAAGTTCCACGGTGTACCAAGCCATGTTTGGGTCAATGCACAAAGGTGCCGCCTGCGACCATCTATGAGTAGAGCGGATCAGACCACGCCGAACCGAATAACGGTGTTGCTTTCAAATGTTTAGCACAGCTAAGAGATACTAACTAAGATTAGGTAGTAGGAACGAGAAAAGAATTTTCTTGAAATTCTTTCTCCCTTTTACGGACGTGTCCTACATGGTGGTGGTAGCCTACTCTGTCTTTCTCTACGTTACTCTATTATCCATATCGTCTGGAATAAATACCGAACTAAACGGAAATATGTTTTATTTCAGCGTCATTTACTCAAGTACTATCATCTTGACTTATAAAAGGCAAATGTATATTTTTCTATGACATAAAAGATTTATTTCTATTTGCTTTGAGGTGCTTAAAGAAAATTGCGACAACTTGAAGCGCATGCACTTTGCAAAGTTTTAAAACAGTGTGTAGTAATGTTTGACTGATGCCAAACAAAATGGTGTAATTTCCACAAGGAATGATGAAAAACAAAGTCAATGTTTGTTTCATCACTTCCCGGTAGTTTGGCTCACTGCATATATTTGAATAAACTGACGCTATAACATATAAATTAAACATGATAACGAAAAACCTGAATTTGATACGAAATCCGGCGGTCCCAGTTTTATTTTATGTAGAGATTTCACACAAATGCTTCTGTGACAGTTATTGGGCTAATTCAAAGGAGCCGAGTGCAGTGGACTCGAATGCAGATTGACAAGCCGATACGATTTGTCCCGACTCGTACACTCGTCTGAATATCTCGTTTATCAAAGCTTGCGGTTTCCACTTATACCAAATGGCTTTTCTAAACACTGTTATGTTGATGTTTAGTCATTGTGTTAAATAGTAACGGTTTAAGATTGTACGGTGCGTGCGAAAATGCGGCCAATCGATTCAAGCAAATTTAGCTTGAGTAAACAACCGAGTTGAAGTAGCAGTTTCGACTCTGCCAAGTCTGCTTTTGAAATAGAAATGATCCCAATTGGAATTTTAGGATCGAATGAGTCATAAATGCTTGTTATGCAGCTTTCATCGAGCCATCAGTGGTCCACTCGGGTAGCTGAGAGCTTGGAAGATAACTGCTATAAGTGGAAATGACGTCTTTGTTGAGTGGTTTTATTGATATGTTATGCTAGGTTCCAATTAATTAGCGTACTGTTTAAACTCTACTTATGCATACATTCCTGCCCTCACATACAAACTCATACATACCCACCATACAAACTCATACATACCTATCTTTAATGGCCCACAATTAGCATCGAAAAATTTATGGCATCGTAAGCAATATTTAACCTATTTTTAATATGTCGCAGGTTTATGGTAAAATCAGATTTTTGATCAAAAACTAAGGCTGTCAAGAACCGGAAGAAGACAAATCATTACTTAATCCTGAAAAAAAAGCAATATTTTCATAAACCTAAGAAAATCCAGTTATTCAGTTCTGAAATTTGGCAGGTAGATTTCTTATGGGGTATAGAGATCCGCTAAGAACGGATTTTTCGAAAGGGCTGAATTAAGGGAGGTAAAAAGAGGTTGAAAGTTTACATAAAAGTGTACGCGTATGCATCCGTTAGTTACCTAATATTTTAAAAAAAATATGAGGAAAGTCAGATCTCTTCTCCATTTTAAAGTGTTATTGAATAATTCTATCTCGTTGTTACAATGACGGCAATTTATCCCCCGTCTGGCGACCAATCCTGCAAGGTCTATCTGCGACGCGACACATTGCGCTCTCATGCATCATGTCCTGATGTCCAAGACTTGTTGCTCTCGTAGATTAAATATTCTGTTCAACGTGACACACGCTCACTAAATTAACCTGTCATTTAATGCTATACTCCTATTACATTACAGCTAATATCTTGAAATTTCACCTCGATTTTTTTAATTAATGTTTCTCAATCTTTGTTTTTAATGGATAACATACGAAAATTGAACTTTATGTTTTTTAACTAACTTCCATAGCAGCTGACTGCAACTTTAAGAAATGGTAGGGAAAATAAGGTTTAGTACTTACTACTTGCCGTACTTTTGTTTTGTTCTTCTCTAGTATGTCTATGTGGGTCAGTACTTATTGGAAAATGCATTTAGGTACCAGGTAAATAAAATAACGTTATGAACATACTGAGAAGGCAGAAACATGTAGTAGGTACGAGTATGTATGTTACCTAATAGAGTCTATATCATAAGCAATAAGATTTCCTTATTGCGGTTATCGCTGCAATAAAACTTGAGATTGCAAACCACATCAAACTTAGTTCTAACACTACGATTAGTTATTGTTCAAAGTAATTGGTAAGTGAACAATAGGAACATTTCACGATAACAAAGCTATAACAAAAGGGCGTTATCAAGGTACTGTTGCGGAACGAAATGCTGATTGACGATTCGATCGTACATTGACCGCTGAGTAATATTCGCTTCGATAACCCTGCTTGGCCTGTATTGCTTTATTTCTGAACTCTCTGGTGGTGCACTCCCGTGCGTCATCCCCAGTGGTCTCCACAAATAAATATACATATTTTAACATATGGTCTTCTCAATATGATCGAGACGGTGCGAGACGCATCGCACATCTGTTTTTTCGAAGCGCTTATTGTGCTAAGTATAAAGTTAATGCGGTTAGTAATGTTTATTTTTTGCACGATTTTACAGATGAATTTATTGGGTAATTCGCACCGGTACAGCAACAAGCGCTCTCTGCTACATCAGTCTCGCTCGCACATTTTTGAAGATAAATATCACTATGTGAGATTCCAAATAAAACTGATTATGCACTATCTTTAGAATAACATTGCAAATGCTTTTAATATATTTTTGTGTTGATATGTTTTATTTTGGCTCAGGAGAAAGAAAAAAAACGATATTTTCAAGTTTTTCCCTTTCTCCTCTGCCATCTTTTAAATATTTCAATATGAAAATTGATTTAATTTCGCTCAATCGTCTTTAGGGTTCCGAAGCATTGCAAAGAATACATAATTTTTTTTTCTCTCTCTCTAAATCATCTCATCTCAAAACTCAATGTTTTTATTATATTCAACAATTTTAACAAAGGGCAAAAGAGTGATTTATTCATGGCTATCCCCTCATTCTGTCCCCACAAGGAGACAAACACAAAAAAAAATTCATGTCTATCACCGAATTTGAATCCGCGAACAAACAGGAATACCTACACTGTCCCTGAATATAAATATTATTAGGCGACGAATATTGAACTTCTTTTTCTGCTTAGCGTGTATCCCAGCACGGGCCGGATCCGCTTTCCTACTGGTTACGAATGTTGAACTAGCTACATCGAAATTAGAAAATAAAATATTTCCTTTTAGCCCGGCAGGTGAACGCGGCCTGAATTTTGCAAACGCGTCAAGTGTCGTGCAAATGATTGTTGTAGTGCTCTCCTTGAAGCAATTTCTCGCCTTCATTCATTTTTGGTTCTTTTATTAGAGAAGACAATAGACGTGAGCATCGGCCATGACGTGACTCTTGCGCAGACTATAGCATGCGCAAACTGAAAAGGAGGAGCGTATGGATCAACTCAAGTCAAGTGTAAGCAACATGGCAAGTCATTTGCAAAACAAAGAGAAACGGGGACGAAATAAAAATATTTACGCGAGCTTGCTGACTCAAGCGCCGCTTTGTTTGTACGGAGGGATAACCCTTTTACAAAATAAATTACTGTCAAATGGCAGGCAACAAAACCAAACTAACCCGTACAAAACAATGAAAAGAAGTCCATCAAAATTGCCGAAAAATTAAATGTATACTGGACTGGGCTATGCCAAAAGGGTGTACTATGCCGAAAGGAGGTCATTATACTTATCATTATGAACAAATTTTATTATTGGCCGACGCAGAAATTTCAAAAAACAGTTGTTCCATAATATATTTTATTGTGTTACTGAAATTTTTCTATGGAACAGCTCCCCGGGGAATTTCCAAAAATATAATTTCGCGGGATAAAAAGTATCCTATGTCACACGCGCTTCTATATGCACAAAAATAACGTCGATCCGTTATGTTGCTGCGTAAAAGAAAAACAAAAAATACTTTTGCATGTATTATCTTAAGTATAGATTATCTTTAACAACCAAAATTATGATATAATAATGTAGATGGTAGTAACTTCTCTCGTCATCACGTTGTATAATTCGGAATTTTACAAGCAGCGTCGTTTGTTTATTGTATAGTAACGTTCGCTGGATTCCAAAATGCCGAAAGCAAATTGTTAAATGCATATTTATTTTTTTAAAGTCCATGAAACGCAAATTACTATTCAAACGGTCGACTGCCGTGCACAAAATTGCATAAACTACTTTTTGAGCCTATCCGGCTCAAAAAGCCGGTTTAGGCTATATAAAATGTTAGTGTCTATGGAAACTGGCGTTCAATGGACTTCTGCGGACTTCTCTGTGTCGAATTTCAAACTTAACTTACTGAAGTCCAGATGCCCTGTGTTGGACTCCTGGTGGGGCAGCCAGAAGCTTTTGCAATATGGCCCTGACCTCCCTTGAGCTTTTTATTACACTCTAGGAGTAGAGACCACAAGACTAGGAGGCATCGGAGGCGCAGTGTCGGTTATGTGACTAATTTTTAACGTAATCTAACGTTCAATTTGTCCAAAATAAAAGAAAAATTATACATAAATACAACAGATGACAGCTATTTTAATTATCCTTAAATCATGATTACCCTAATATATGACTTTTGGTAATGAATACGATCAGAAGCACCGTCAAGCCTTCGGCATTTTGCAAACCAGTGAGCGTTTAATTTAAATGTAAAATGCCTAGGTAAACATCCGATCTGCCGACCATAGCTCTGCTATACCTATATTTACACTAGCATTACGCACACTGCCGCGCCGGACATGATGCATTAGCCTAATAAAGTAACGACATTTGACATCCGACTTAAGACTGACTCAGGCGCATATACGAGCTGATTAATGCCATTTTAGTAATCCTTCGTCTTTCAATGTGATGGCATATCCACGGCACGACACTTCGGCATTGCAAGTATTGCAACATATGAACATAATTGCAACTACACGATACAGTTCCCATCAAAGCTATCTCGCTCGCACATAAAAAAATATTTGATACAAAAACCAGTGTTTTTTTTTCTTCATAAAACTGTTTGGGTACCTGTAACATCTTTAGAATAACATCGCAAACGTTTTAAAGCAATTTTCATGTTCATCAGTTTTATCTTAGCACAGGAAAGAATAATAGCTATATATTTATATACCTTATACTTATATTTAGATTTTTTTTATCTCCTCTGCCATCGTATAAAATATCAACATGATTTTTTTTTATTACTCGCTCGAACATTTTTGAATAGAAAAAAAAAACAGTGAATGGTTATTTCAAAAAAACGATTGGGCATTATTTTTAGAATAATATCGCAAACGCTTTAGAAAACTCATGTTGATATGTTTTATTTTAGCGGAGGGAAAAAAATTGATTTATTTAGATCTCCTCTGCCATCATACAATATATCAACATACCATTTGCAATGTTATTTTATACTTAATGCCCAATCGGTTTATTTTATTTCCGTGCAACATACCGATATTTTTATTTTCAAAAATGTTAGAAATGCGCATTGAACAGGCTCGGGCCCGGAGCGGAAGGGAAACAAAAAGGAAATTGCTACTTTAAATTGAACTTTAATTATTGAAGCAACAACAAAGTGCGTGCAGTAATTGCAGTATCAAGATGAATGCCATCGTGCACATAACTATAGTGTGCTATATGCGTATCTATGGTATATCTCAGTTCCATTGCACATTGTTGTATCTCTCAATGAGTCCGACCTATGAGTCACGCTTCTCAATGAACATGATTCTTATATTAATTAAAGCTGCTGTATAGCTCACCAGAGAATTCTGGCGTTCGTGGGATGTGTGAATCTTTTACTACATTTTAGACCACTTAACCTCAGCCAATTGAGCTGAAATTTGGCATGTACCTACTTACGTAATTACGGTGACAATGCAATGTTATGGTACCATCAAGCTGGTCTGATGATGGAGATAGAAGGTGGCCATAGGAACCCCTAAACGAAATAAAGTAACTCCGTTGAGTTTGGGTTCGTTGGATTTGTCTTCCCAAGAACTTTGGTCCTAGATGATAAATTAAATATGGCGGCGTATATTGGGGCGTCCCCCAAGATGGCGGACAAAATGTTTTTATCTACCATCATGATATTGGTTTCAAATGAAAAGAGTTTGCTGAGATGAATACGAACAAACTTGTTTTTAAAAAGAACTTTTTGAAATTAAAAATATTTATTGTAATTGCCACTCAGTAGTTTTTTTTATGGTGGAGTGACGACCTGCGTAAAATGGCACCGATGTCCAGTAGTGGACAGTCTATCATAGATGAAAGGCTGATGATCACAGCGAATAACTATCTCTTTAAAAAAAACCTTAAGTATACCTGCTATGTCGGACAAGTTGAAAAATACCTTATTTTTTGCAGGCATTGCAAGTTTAGTAACCCTATGTATCTGATCTTTTATTTTTCAGCAGACAATTCTTAGAACCTATCAGAATCGCCATGGAGATACTGCGATAGCATCAAGATAAATCTGATGGATGACAAAAATGACAAACGATAAATGCAAAATGAGTGGCACATCTTAAAGATTGCATTATCTCTGAGACAGTCATTGTCATCGGCTATTTATACACACACATGTTTTCTAGATAATGATCTAATAAATACCTAAGTGAAATGATGCTATCTTGAACTCTAGGTCTAAGTTTCAAATAAAGGATTGAAATTCGGATGTCCTAATGTGCTAAAATTCCGCAGAATACAGAAATAAATATAAAAACGGATGATAATAAATAAATAAATAACAATGTTACCCTATGCTTGTTTTATCACCCAATCGATTAGAATACCATAAAACACAGATAGGTACTCTAAGAAATTTTAGAGAAAATTTGAAAAACCCTCCTGAAAACCTGTTGTTTTGCAATAGTGGCTCTTTACTACGGATAGGGTAAGATCTTACTTGGCATTATTTTAATGCACACAGCTGTTAGAAATAGTAGTCTTATTTTAATTGAGAAGAATATTATTATGACATGGGGCATACAAAAATTGCGGGTAGTACAAAAATGCCGCACGACGTCAGATCAGGGGGCGTACCCCATTCTTATTTTAGTCTCTGTGAACTTTGTCTTAAGCTCATTAGTAAAGAGATAGCAAGATAGACGAACGAAAAACTGAAATAAGAATGCTATTTAAGAGCTTGTTGTTTTCGCCTGTTTTCTGTTGCCAGAATATGTAGGTAAGTCAGAAGTAAGTACGTTTGGCCTTACCTGCTATTTACCTTGTTTACATTTTTCGATTTCGTTTGTCGTAACGTAAGTGTCGGGGTTCATAGGTACTGCATTCCGACAGGTCTACTTTAAACAAAAAAAAACAGCATACAATGTTAAATTAATGAACATTGCAGAGCTTAATATTATCTGTGACGTATGGCACGTACTTGATAACAGTCCACGTGAGCGGCGAATGTAACGCGATATGTCGTGATAAGGACTCACATTTCGGTGTGGCGGTTAAATATTGGCGCCTGCTATATGATAATGATAACGTCATGTCGCGAACTGTTTGAGCAATAGGTATTTGCTTTTTCATAAACAATGACGAGCATAGCATCCATGGCTTGTTGTGCAACTTTGAGCTTGCTTATGAGGCCCATAGTGAACTATAAGTCTCTCTACGAGATCGAATCAGAAATGTGGAGATCCATAGACGAACAAAAGTTACCGACATAGCCCACCATATTAGCAAGCTAAAGTGGCAATGGGCAGGGCACATAGCACGCAGAACAGATGGCCGATAGGGCCGAAAGGTTCTCGAATGGAGACCACGGACCGGTAAGCGCAGCGTAGGACGTCCACCTACAAGATGGACAGACGACCTAAGAGACCGCAGGGAAACGTTGGATGAAGGCGAGTGCTTATCATGAAAGAAATCCCCTAGACGTGGAGCTGTCATCGAGTGTCAATCACTATCAGTATCATTTCTCGAGCAGTACTTTTAACGACTTTAGGCATCGTACACGACTCTTTAACGATGGCAAACTAATAAAATGTCACTAATGTCCAAACACAGTAACAACACCTCACAACACAACTACAACATGGAAATTTAGTTCCGCTGTTTGCCGTGGGACTTCAAACATTTTCATAGTACTCAGGCCGCTTCCAACCGGCCCTTTTGGAGATGTTGATGAAGCAATAACGATTGATAATAAGGCCACGAAATTTAAATAATTACACAATGATGTTTGGACTTGGTGTAAACAAGCACTTTATCATGAGAATTCATTATAAACTAAGAGACAATGGCATTGAATATATATTTTCATTTTTCATTTTCATTTTCATTCTGTTGTAGCACTTACTGAACTAAACCAATCTCACAGCTGTTAAATTATCTGTGTTAAATTATCTGCGTCTCTTTTCATTTCAATACGTGAAAAAGGAAAAGCAACATTTTTAGAGCTGTCAAATTTAGTTTAAATTAACCACATAATGGTATAATGGAATCGACATCATTACAATTATGATTTAGGTCTAATAGTTTTGAACCAAAAATAAAATGCTTTATCAGCGTAGCAATGCCGTCAGCATTCTGTCAACTGGCAGTGGGCTTGAACATGTGGATTGTTTTAAGATCTTCAACAGTAGACGGGAATTCTAACTGTACTTTGTACATACAGTCATGCCTCTTTCCCATATGGGTAAGCAAAGACCACATCTCTGCACTTACTACGATCCTGACATACATTTTTCGCTACTTCTATTTTCATGAGAGTTTACATGCTCGTCGGTTATGGGTACTTTTGACGAGGTTTTTTCGCAACAAGCCTTCAATTTGGTTGTGATATGTTCGCCTACGTCGAACCTTACCAGCTTGCCCATTCTCGCTCGCCATATAAGCTTTCATCAATCTTCTTTCATTCATCCTCTCTATATTATATCAGAACCATCTTAGTAAGCATCTCTTTCTCTATCTTTGTCACAACATCTTCTACTACACCGCAACGTTCCCTTATCACGCCGCTTCTTAATTTGTCCATCAAACGTACTCCAGCCATGCTTCTCAAATCTCAAATTTCCACATTGTTTGTTTGGATATTTAGTGTTAGTTCGCTTGTATTTTGTTTAGTTCTTAAGGACGTTATCCGTCAACTGATAAAAATAAGCTAACTTTCGGTACATATTCCAACGAATCTGTAATACTTAGTCATATGGTATTACTATCTATAGATAGAAAACTCTTTTTGTACAATATCTACGCAAAAAAAATACTTAAAATTATTATAAATAATTAATTAGAAATATTTTTCGTAGCCTCTTACCACAAAAGTTACGAAAACTAGTCGTGTTTCGGAACATATATCACAAAAACTATATGTTTTTAATCAATAAAAAAAATACACTCCATTATTACGTATATTATTAAACAAAAGTATGCAAAAAAAAGTTCAATTATGTTTCAAATAGGCATAGGAAAAATAAAATAGTTTTACTAATGTTTTCTAATATTTTGCTAGAACCGACAAGGCTTAAACTATGTGCAATAAGGTTTGTTTTCCTTTGATTATTTTTGTCTGATTTTGTCTACGATTTGAAACGGCGTCTCAGTCAGCGCTCGGGCGCCGTCGAAAGCAGACCTACGCCGCTTGACACCAGCACCTCAAAGTAAAAAACATCGCTGTATGGACACGGAAAATTTTAAAAAACGATCTCGATCCCTGATCACTGCGTAAGAATAGGGTAAGAGCAATTAATTGTATTGTAGGTAATAAGTAGGTATTACTATTATTTTTGACTTGACTGGACTGACTATTGGTAGATTTTGGAGTGGACTTTGGATGCTGAAGCGACGGATTCTCTAGTTGCACACGTCTGCAGCTAGAGCTTGGATTTTGTGATGAGATCTTACACTCCGAGTGACTGAACTGATGTGATTAGATTTCGGAGACTGCTACTGGAACTGCTAGACGGATAGAGCTAGAAGTGTCGAGTTTGGGCTCGTTTCATTTGTCGTGATGAGATCTTCTTACAGGAATATTTTGACTGACCTGATCGAGGACTTCGGAGACTGCTACTGGAACTGCTAGACGGGTAGAGCTAGAAGTGTCGAGTTTGGGCTCGTTTCATTTGTCGTGATGAGATCTTCTTACAGGAATATTTTGACTGACCTGATCGAGGACTTCGGAGACTGCTACTGGAACTGCTAGACGGATAGAGTTAGAAGTTTCGAGTTTGGGCTAGTTTCATTTGTCGTGATGAGATCTTCTTACAGGAATATTTTGACTGACCTGATCGAGGACTTCGGATACTGCTACTGGAACTGCTAGACGGATAGAGCTAGAAGTGTCGAAATTGGGCTCGTTTTATTTGTCGTGATGAGATCTTCTTACAGGAATATTTTGATTGACCTGATCGAGGACTTCGGAGACTGCTACTGGAACTGCTAGACGGATAGAGCTAGAAGTGTCGAGTTTGGGCTCGTTTCATTTGTCGTGATGAGATCTTCTTAGAGGAATATTTTGACTGACCTGATCGAGGACTTCGGAGACTGCTACTGGAACTGCTAGACGGATAGAGCTAGAAGTGTCGAGTTTGGGCTCGTTTCATTTGTCGTGATGAGATCTTCTTACAGAAATATTCTGACTGACCTGATCGAGGACTTCGGAGACTGCTACTGGAACTGCTAGACGGATAGAGCTAGAAGTGTCGAGTTTGGGCTCGTTCCATTTGTCGTGATGAGATCTTCTTACAGGAATATTTTGACTGACCTGATCGAGGACTTCGGAGACTGCTACTGGAACTGCTAGACGGATATAGCTAGAAGTGTCGAGTTTGGGCTCGTTTCATTTGTCGTGATGAGATCTTCTTACAGGAATATTTTGACTGACCTGATCGAGGACTTCGGAGACTGCTACTGGAACTGCTAGACGGATATAGCTAGAAGTGTCGAGTTTGGGCTCGTTTCATTTGTCGTGATGAGATCTTCTTACAGGAATATTTTGACTGACCTGATCGAGGACTTCGGAGACTGCTACTGGAACTGCTAGACGGATAGAGCTAGAAGTGTCGAGTTTGGGCTCGTTTCATTTGTCGTGATGAGATCTTCTTACAGGAATATTTTGACTGACCTGATCGAGGACTTCGGAGACTGCTACTGGAACTGCTAGACGGATAGAGCTAGAAGTGTCGAGTTTGGGCTCGTTTCATTTGTCGTGATGAGATCTTCTTAGAGGAATATTTTGACTGACCTGATCGAGGACTTCGGAGACTGCTACTGGAACTGCTAGACGGATAGAGCTAGAAGTGTCGAGTTTGGGCTCGTTTCATTTGTCGTGATGAGATCTTCTTACAGAAATATTCTGAGTGACCTGATCGAGGACTTCGGAGACTGCTACTGGAACTGCTAGACGGATAGAGCTAGAAGTGTCGAGTTTGGGCTCGTTCCATTTGTCGTGATGAGATCTTCTTACAGGAATATTTTGACTGACCTGATCGAGGACTTCGGAGACTGCTACTGGAACTGCTAGACGGATATAGCTAGAAGTGTCGAGTTTGGGCTCGTTTCATTTGTCGTGATGAGATCTTCTTACAGGAATATTTTGACTGACCTGATCGAGGACTTCGGAGACTGCTACTGGAACTGCTAGACGGATAGAGCTAGAAGTGTCGAGTTTGGGCTCGTTTCATTTGTCGTGATGAGATCTTCTTACAGGAATATTTTGACTGACCTGATCGAGGACTTCGGAGACTGCTACTGGAACTGCTAGACGGATAGAGCTAGAAGTGTCGAGTTTGGGCTCGTTTCATTTGTCGTGATGAGATCTTCTTAGAGGAATATTTTGACTGACCTGATCGAGGACTTCGGAGACTGCTACTGGAACTGCTAGACGGATAGAGCTAGAAGTGTCGAGTTTGGGCTCGTTTCATTTGTCGTGATGAGATCTTCTTACAGGAATATTTTGACTGACCTGATCGAGGACTTCGGAGACTGCTACTGGAACTGCTAGACGGATAGAGCTAGAAGTGTCGAGTTTGGGCTCGTTTCATTTGTCGTGATGAGATCTTCTTACAGGAATATTTTGACTGACCTGATCGAGGACTTCGGAGACTGCTACTGGAACTGCTAGACGGATAGAGCTAGAAGTTTCGAGTTTGGGCTAGTTTCATTTGTCGTGATGAGATCTTCTTACAGGAAAATTTTGACTGCGCACCAATCTGCGCACCAACCTGCGCATCAAGTGCGCACCAACCTGCGCATCTAGTGCACATCAAGTGCGCACCAACCTGCACATCAAGTGCGCACCAACTTGCGCATCAAGTGCGCACCAACCTGCGCATCATCTGCCCATCAAGTGTGCACCAACCTGCGCATCAAGTGCGCATCAACCTGCGTATCATCTGCGCATCAAGTGCGCACCAACCTGCGCATCAACTGCGCACCAACCTGCGCATCAAGTGCGCACCAATCTGCACATCATCTGCGCATCAAATGCGCACCCACCTGAGCATCATCTGCGCATCAAGTGCACATCAAGTGCGCACCAACCTGCGCATCAAGTGCGCATCAAGTGCGCATCAACCTGCGCATCAATTACGCACCAACCTGCGCATCAAGTGCACATCGAGTGCGCACCAACCTGCGTATCATCTGTGCATCAAGTGTGCAAGTGCGCACCAACCTGCGCATCAACTGCGCATCATGTGCGCACCAACCTGCGCATCGTCTGCGCATCAAGTGCGCACCAACCACGCATCATCTGCGCATCAAGTGCGCACCAACCTGCGCAACAAGTGCACATCGAGTGCGCACCAACCTGTGTATCATCTGCGCATCAAGTGCGCACCAACCTGCGCATCAACTGCGCATCATGTGCGCACCAACCTGCGCATCATCTGCGCATCAAGTGCGCACCAACCGCGCATCATCTGCGCATCAAGTGCGCACCAATCTGCGCATCAAGTGCGCATCAACTGCGCATCAAGTGCGCACCAACTGCGCACCGATTGCGCACCAAAACTGCGCACCAACTTGCGCACCAACTGCACACCGATTGTGCACCAAAACTGCGCACCAACTGCGCACCAAGACTGCGCACCATGACTGACCACTAAGACTGCGCACCGCACCGCACTAGCTCTATCCATCTAGCAGTTCCAGTAGCAGTCTTTGAAGTCCTCGATCAGGTCAGTCAAAATATTCCTGTAAGAAGATCTCATCACGACAAATGAAACGAGCCCAAACTCGACACTTCTAGCTCTATCCATCTAGCAGTTCCAGTAGCAGTCTTTGAAGTCCTCGATCAGGTCAGTCAAAATATTCCTGGAAGAAGATCTCATCATGATAAATGAAACGAGCCCAAACTCGACACTTCTAGCTCTATCCGTCTAGCAGTTCCAGTAGCAGTCTCCGAAGTCCTCGATCAGGTCAGTCAAAATATTCCTGTAAGAAGATCTCATCACGACAAATGAAACGAGCCCAAACTCGACACTTCTAGCTCTATCCGTCTAGCAGTTCCAGTAGCAGTCTCCGAAGTCCTCGATCAGGTCAGTCAGAATATTTCTGTAAGAAGATCTCATCACGACAAATGAAACGAGCCCAAACTCGACACTTCTAGCTCTATCCGTCTAGCAGTTCCAGTAGCAGTCTCCGAAGTCCTCGATCAGGTCAGTCAGAATATTTCTGTAAGAAGATCTCATCACGACAAATGAAACGAGCCCAAACTCGACACTTCTAGCTCTATCCGTCTAGCAGTTCCAGTAGCAGTCTCCGAAGTCCTCGATCAGGTCAGTCAAAATATTCCTGTAAGAAGATCTCATCACGACAAATGAAACGAGCCCAAACTCGACACTTCTAGCTCTATCCGTCTAGCAGTTCCAGTAGCAGTCTCCAAAGTCCTCGATCAGGTCAGTCAAAATATTTCTGGAGGCAGATCTCATCATGACTAAGGAAACGAGCCCAAACACGACACATTTTCACACGGGTATAGATTATAGCCTATGTCACCCGGGGATAGTGTAGCTTCCCGTCAGTGAAAGAATTTTTCAAATCGGTTCAGTAGCTTTGGTGCCTATTCAATGCAAACAAACAAACAAAGAAACATAAAATATAGAAACATATGATAAAACTTTAAAAATATATTTTAATAAATAATTAAAACTATCAAAATTGTTTTATTGACTCGTGTTTGTTCTCCGTCGTCCCGTCGCTGTGTGCGTCTGGGCCGTGCGCGTGTAGTAGTACGACTTTAGTACCTACGCATTATGCAAAGGGGCCCTTAAGGCACTTTGCCCATTAAAAAACCATGAATGAAGACAGTATTACACGACGCCTAAGAATGTATGTATGTAGGTAGGTACGGTATGTAACTGGTAACTTGGTGAGCGTCAGATTTTGGTGAACGAGACGTCGTTATTCTTGTCTTTAGGTGTCATAACCTACTTATATTTGCAGATAGAATTATTGTTTTTTTTTTAAGTTTATTCTAAATATGAGTCATTATGGGACGACAACTCATCCATGAGTTTCCTTAACCAATATACCGCAAACCCAAAGATAGAGCATTGCCTGTACATAATTGAATAGTAACATAAAACAACCACAGTAAAATTATTTAGGTACCATTATTCAACATTTAAGAGCGTAGCTCTTGTCGGTGGAGGAACTTCCAGGCTTCACGGACTTGTGACAGTGTTTTACCTCCCAATACGATTTAATTTGCCTTCTCTTTTATTTGGTCTAAAATACTCTTCTTGGTATTCCTGTTCCTCTCATTCCTTCTACCTTTCCCTCTATGATGGTTTTCATTAATTTGTCATGTCGTACAAAATGGCCAATCATCTTTGTAGGTACATAGGCACATAATTTTATTATTTAGGGTCAAAGTAACTTCCAACTTTCTATTGTTGTTGCTGCTTGACGTATGTGGTTTTCTCATGATACATTTTAAGTAGTTTTTAATTACTTTAAGTGATTAATGTTGTACGCAATCATCTGGTAGGTGCATTACATGAAAATGATAATTATTATGTACGTCATCAAATACCTGTGTAAAAGAGCGGGAAATAAATAAAGAGTAGGAGCGTTTTTACAAAAGAAGCGGCGCGTACCGTGTTGGGCGCCACGATTACGGAACAAAATGTCTATCTCGGTTTTTTCTCAACTGACCTAGTTGAATTTATCTAAATCGATAATTGAATTAAATTATCACGCTTTTTAAAATAATTATAATATTCAAATTGATTGACAAAAAAGTGTACCTACAAAGAAAAAACTGTCAAAATCTTAAAAGTACGTAAAATTAACATCGATTAGATATTTTTAGTACGATTACAAACGAATACTAAATGTGAAGTTAATCTAAACTTAATTTTAAGTAAGTAATTTATAGTAACCTTATCAAGTTAACGTAATTTTATCGAGTCATAATATCTCTTAAACTTCAAAATTGTACTAGCCCACTACTTCCTCTAACAAATTAAACGCTAAGATGTTCGTAAAACTTTAAAAGCTGAAAGTGACTCGTTTAAATTGGATTAAGCATTAGGTACTTATATACAGTAGCAAATTACCAAAGATAGTGTAGTAAGTGGCCAGGACAATGGAAATAAACCAAACTTGTGAGAAGTACACCTACATTTTCAATTACAAAAAGAGTGATCTTGAAAAGATAAAATATTTAAGGCGAGGTTATCCCACTTCTATGCAAGGCTTGTTACTACAGATGACCATAAGGCCTAATATTTTGTATTAAGGTCGCATTTAGTGGAGAAAAACTATGGCGATTACACACAATCGTGCCATGCGTTTCACTATTTCTATTTTGGAGGTTTTTTTCTTATTTTTCGAAAGTATAGCTGTAATGTAAAATGTACCTTTACGATTCCCTCCATAATTATGAAATCTGTTTATAAACATATCATATTGATTATTTTAATTAATCCAAAAAAGGAGAGAAGTCCAAATTATTGTTATTTTCATGTTATATATTTTTTCTTCTATCGAGCGGTGTGTCCTTAATCGTCTTGCGGTCTTTACGGTTTCCTAGATTAAACATAAATTTTGATATGACACCAATTTTATAATTTTAAGCTAACCGTAAAACTAGAATGACCGTAATTGCTAAATGTGGGAAAAGAGGGCCTTAAGTACTTATCGGAACGGCTGACGTGTGTTCCGATAAAACAATCCACGATTAGATTAAACGGCGTTAAGGGGTGAGATAGTGTAAGGATCACTTCTCAATCATCGTCAGCCTAATACCACCCCTTTTTCTGTAAAATAATGTACTTTCTTACGCTACAGGCCCCTTCTAGTGTAGTGTAGTGTAGTGTATTTAGAACTAAGATCGGGAGCATCAAAAATGACGCTACAGAAAGCAAACGAATTGATGAGGAACAAAATTAAAGAAGTGAAAGATTTTTTCTTTCAATTTTATCACAAAAAAAACAATAGCTTCGCTAACCATCAAACTGGGTTTAATCAGCCGTATCTTGATGATGGCTTATTACATGGAAATAATGAGCTTTTTTAAAATTAACATGCAATAAGATGCAAATATAAAAATATCGAAGTCTTATTTTATTGCCGTCTTTCATGTTCGTTTTTTTCTTGTTTTTTTATTTGCTTTCATGCAGTCATTCGAAATAAAGTGGCGTAACGAATGAAGAGAGTGTGGGGAATATTTTTAGGGTCTTTTTTTTTGGCTAGTCGTACTAGTTTGGGATTATGACCAATAAGAAGGTATTCACGCGCTTATATCCTACTCAGGCATTTAATGCGGGTGATGACACTGATGGCTGAGTAGGAAATATATTGGTGGACATATTTTTGTGTAGTAATTTTAATTCTCTGTGTTTGTTATTTCTATGTTTGGCTACCTTGTAAGACATGGCACATTAATGAAAACCATCATAGAGGGAAAGGTAGAAAGAGAGAGGACCGAAAAGACCGAATAGAGTATTCTTAGATATCTAGCAGTTTTTTACTAACACAATGTTTAAGTTGTCCAGAAATAAGTACTTTTATTTTTGAATTTATTGCAGAATTATCTGACAATGTCTTGATCTAAAACAATATTAATTAATATTTAAAATGTAGTGTACACATTTTAAAATAATACCTAGTAGTAACCAATGTCTCCCCATAAATATTGTATTTCACGTATTTATTTATGGGTTAAGTCAAGTTAAGCAAGTTCAATTACATAATATAGGTGTGTCTTTTCTGTGGTGTCAATAAAGTGGTTTTGTGTTGTATGAACATCGTTGTCAGTTTCTGTTAATTTAATAATTTATTTATTTGTTTTTAGCATAAGTAATGTAGAACATATATTTCTTGTTAATTTTATTTTTATTTATACTATATTACATATTAGAATTATTAAATAAAATAAAAATAAACCTAACTGTATTATATAAGAAATTAGAACTAAATTAAACTGTCTACCCAAACTATAAATAAAAAACTACATTGAGTAATAGCATTAGTAATTAATTATTTATACGTTTTCTAGAAATTATAATATTTATTTTCCTTATATATTTACAACAAGTCCCTACGTCTAGCTTGCTATTAGTTTCCAATAAAATAAATAAATATTGGGGACTTTTTTGCACACACGGTCATCTGACCCCAAAATAAGCAAAAGTTGTAATATGGCTGCCAGATACTGATATATATACATATATATTTTTTATACATACTTACAATATATATAGAACTAGTAGGCCGCCCCTGCTTCGCACGGGCGAAGCCGGGATATATAGCCTATGTCAACCGGGGATAGTGCAGCATCCCAACAGTGAAAGAATTTTTCTAATCGGTTCAGTAGTTTCGGAGCCTATTCAGTGCAAACAAACAAACAATCAAATCTTTCCTTTTTATAATATTAGTATAGATAAACACAAATGTTCATCACATGAATGTTTGCCCTAGGCCTAGGTGGGAATCAAACCCACACCACCAAGCGCAGAAGGTTCACTATCAACTGGGCCAACGGAGCTATCTGTCTGTAGGTATACATAGATATACTTATACGAGCGATGGTGGTCGAGCGGTAGCATGTGTGCTTTACAATCTCACGGCACCTGGTTCGATGTTGGGCCCTGCACCAATCACTTATTTAGTACTTAAGTAAATTATGTGCAGTTTCGATACCATCGCTCAACAACAGTGACGGAAAACATCGTGTTGAAAGCAATATGTACAAGAACCTCAAAAGTTTAAAGACATAATTATGACATTCATCAACATGCACAGGGTCAGCATGGTGGGGCCATAATCTCTCTCTGAGAGAAGGCTTATGTCCAAGCAGTGGGAACATAATAGGATGATAATGATAATGATGAGGTAGATACTTATAGATTTCTATGTATAGGTAATACGTCATATATAAGTATACGTCAATTAAATTGAGCAATCGCCCGATACACAGAGGAAGTTGTAGTTAGGTAAATAGAATTTTTACGTGATACCATAGGTCGGTTACATCATACGAGTGCGGTGACTCGATGCAATATATTATGATTCTTACGAATATCTTACATAACAATGAATACTTAAATCTAAGTATGACTCACTTTGTTATGAAAATGCAAATATAACTTCGAAATTTCTAAGTCGTAACAGATAAAAATATAATAGTACAAGGTTGAGCTAATGGCGCAAGGTCAGAACAGATACCGTGTCTAAAAGACCTGCATGGTACTCATGGTAATACTGTATGAAACTAGGTAAGACGCCGACGAAGCCTGTTTTAAGGTGTAATAGGTTCGCGAATTGCATATAACGAGCTCTAGACTATTCAATAGTACTTATTATCTATACTAATATTATAAGGAGGAAAGATTTGATTGTTTGTTTGTATAGATAGCCCGTTGGTCCAGTAGATAGCCCGTTGGTCCAGTTGGTAGTGAACCTACCTTCTGAGCTCGAGGGCGTGGGTTCGATTCCCACCTAGGACAAACATTTATGTGATGAACATTTGTGTTTGTTCCATATCTGGTTGTTAATATCTATTTAAGTATGTATTTAAAACTTTATATGTACCTATGTATATCAGTCTCTGGCAGCCATATCACAAGCTTTGCTTAGTTTGGGGTCAGATGACCGTGTGTGAAAAATGTCCCGAAAAAAATATTTAAAATATTTATTGAATAGGCTCCGAAACTACGGAACCGATTTGAAAAATTCTTTCACTGACGGGAAGCTACACTATCCCCGGGTGACATAGGCTATAATCTATACCCTTGCGAAGCTGGGGCGGACCGCTAGTTACGAAATAAAAAAATTATGGTTCTTAAGTCTTTTATCTAGCGATGTAATTAATTCAACACACAATACACGGTAGCCTTGATTACAAAATTAAACGAATCAATGCGCCTTCCGATTGGATACTACATTATCTTAAAAAACGCTTTAGTAATGCGTTAGATTAATCGAAGTTATTTTGAAAAATCAAAATGTGCTCATCCCATCTTTCAACGCACCCATCTCATCAAGTTAGCAAACTTGGTTAACTCTATGTCCTAAGGAGAGGGTCTATTTTTCAATTACACTTTGATGTTAAGACGTCACGCGTTTATGGCAAGTAATCTAATGTAAGATAGAGAATATGGGCCTAATGGATGCCAAATAGATAGATAATTCTTATTGTTTACACCAGATATAACACACACAATACAGAAACCAAACAAAAACAAACAACTAGCGACCTTATCTCTATAATCGATCCAATCCATAGTTGATGATTATTGTAGTGGAGACAGACGAATATGATCCAGAGGAGAATTAAACGTAAAGTGAATGGAAACAAGTCTTCTAGCGAATATGTAGAAATGAGAAAGACAGAACTTCGCCACTTAATATACGACACAGAATATGAAAATTGTCATAGAAAACAAGTAAAATGAAACACGACCAATTTGAAAAAGCGCTCCTGACTTTTGAACTTTTAAACAGATTATGATAATGCATAGCTATTACACCACCGCAATAGATCCTCATTGAATTATTTTTAAAACACAGTCAGATCGATCCAGCCTTTGTGGAAAAACGGTAACAGTGTGTCTGTTACCGTTTTTCCTAGCAAGTAAGCACTTACCCAAACTCCGTTCCATAATGGATAAAAAGAGAGGACGAGACGACCAAGAAGAGCATACAATACATATACCAGATATAGAAGGCAAAATTAATTGTACTCGGTACATCGGGTAATTTTCACATTTTTCATACAAACGTACTACTTAGCCTAATTTTTCGAATACTTCTCGTTCGATTTTGATACTTGGTAAGTAGGTATATTAAATTTAACGGATTTACGATTTGATAAAAAAATAAACTAAACCAAAATAACGTTTTTTTTTTTTTACTTTGGAAATTCTTATTTTAATATAAATATACTTACCAAGTTAAGAAAGACGTAGGTTAGAAATTATACTACCCACACTTACTTACAAGAGCCACACTCTAAAAACCATATACAAGACAGTATTTCTCATTACTCTATAATCGAGACTAAATACGAAACCACTGCCTAAATTTAGGACGAGATATACGTAGCTTTGAATACCTCTTACTAAGCAGGTGGTAAGTATACAAATAATTTGTTGAAAGATGGATTACCTACAGATGAAAAATCTAAGTTAAATTTGGAATTACTGTACAATATCAATATTACCTAAACGAAGTTTATCTATATCTATCTATACTATAATATTATAAAGAGGAAAGATTTGATTGTTTGTTTGTTTGTTTGCATTGAATAGGCTCCGAAACTACTGAACCGATTTGAAAAATTATTTTACTGTTGGGATGCTGCACAATCCCCGGTTGACATAGGCTATATATCCCGGCTTCGCCCGTGCGAAGCAGGGGCGGCCTACTAGTAACAGATAAATTTGAAAACGGATTAGCATGTTGAAGTGGCAGTGGGCAGAACAAAGACAAGCACACAGAAGAGATGGCCGATGGGGCCGAAAGGTTATCGAATGGAGACCACGGACCGGTAAGCGCAGCGTAAGACGTCCACCCACAAGATGGACGGACGACCAAAAAAAGAGACCGCAGAGATACGCTGGATGTAGACCGCTTCCAACCAGCCCTTTTGAAGATCTTTGGGGGATGCCTATGTGTAGCAGTGGACGTCCTATGGCTGAAATGATGATGATAGTTTGATAGACAGGGACCAAAAAAAAGTAAAGTTAGAATACAATCGATTATCTAATATTGATTTTTGGTTTAATTTCACGTTGTTGTCAGCTGGGAAACCTACGAGACTCCAAGAATGTTTAGTGGGTGTCAGTGTCGTTTGTTTAACCATGACAGATAATACTATAGTTCTTAGATTCTAGAAATTATAAATATTAATGCAGCTAAGCTACCTCGTCTGTCACAGTGAGCGGTGAAGTCAGAAGACAAGTATTTGCGACAGGCATCGCTGAGAGATCAGTAAGTCCGGTTGGTGTCAGTCCAGGACAAGGACGTCTTGCAGCGCAGGCGCCTCGTGTTATTTCGGGACGAATTTAGGCAGGTAATTAAAGGGCTAGTTCCCCCTCCAAGCAGTACTTACTTTAAACTGGAGGTGGAATGGCTTCTGGAGGCCGCTATTTATGCCGCGTACGTGGCAAAGAGGCATTCGGTAAATACGCGGTTTAACTTTCACCACTAAAACACAAACGCGAAATGGTACACTTTGAACTACTTATATACCTAAATAAATAAAATGTACGTACTTATTTTTTTAAGATATTTATATCTTAACAAAATGCACCTAGAGAGGTCGAGGTTTTGTTTTTGTAGAACTGGTAAAAAAGAATAAACGTGGGGTAATCATTAGCCTCATTGGCTCTTCTACTATCCGACATTGTCGTCGATTGGATCAGCCGTTCTTATTTTAAGAAATAATAATTAGATTTTAAAAAAATACAATAGGGAATCGAGATAATATAAGAGATAAATTTAGGTTTAGCCTCAGAACTAACTAAGTACAGGCGATGAAGTGGTTGAGAATGGAGCAAGTTGATTTAGAAAATATCTGTTTAATCTACCCTGATGGTAAGCGCCTCGCTCAGCCTAAGTTAGTTGCAATACTACCCAACATTTTGAACTCCAAAATTTGATTATTATACGAGTTGACCCAAACCCCTTTCCTGAATACGCCCGCTCACCTATATCGATTCAATATCTCTGATATCGATTACTTTGGTGTACTTATGATATGATTACGATAATTTCATAAACAGATTGATAACGAAATGTGATTCAGGTTATTTCGTCGTAGTACCAGAAGTGAAATGCACTCAATGATTTTCCTATTTGCCTAATTAGCTACATACGGCTCCTGAAGAATGTCTATGCGAATAAAACTGCGATACGCAGCTAGTTTAAGAAGATAGCTAAATATAAAACACGTTAATATTAAAATATTTTTAATACAAAAGTTATCTTATTATTTAGGACACTATTTTAAACTATCACGGTCGTTCAATTGTCTTCCCGTGAACATGGTGCATGTAACTGCGCCGAAATATCGGGAGCTCATTGCACAACCTTACCACGGTAAATATCCCGTAAATAATCATATAACTTTATTATTTAGGTACCTTATTATTAATAATAATAGTTAAAGAAATAACCACGTGGAAGGAAGTTCGATAGATTCGTTGCACATATTTGAACATGGATACTAAGAGGACTATCTCTACCTATAAAGGATCACGTTTAAAACTTTTTTGTATGAATAATGTATCAATTTCGTACATTAGTTCCCGCCTTTCCGCCATCGGCATTTCTCTAAGCTTCATCGCGGTAAGTTTTCCATAAAGGCTGCACTCGTCTTCATTGTCTTTTTCTTTTTCTCTACCGACGATTTCTTTGCTGATGATATTCATCACATTGGCCAGTGTAGTCATCGTATTTGCTAGGTACTTATCGCTAACAGGTGTAATCACTGGTTCAAGGGATTCACCCCGGTAACGTTTTCGATCTGGTTGGTCTTCGTCAAAGGATTCACAGTTTGATAACTCCTCGACACCTACTTCGACCACGGGGTTCCATTTTTCTTGAAACGTCATTGATGATGATGCCTATGAAAGAAAAAAGTTCAGTTTTTTTTTATTATGTACCTAATAGGCTTACGTTGGACTACCACTTCGCCCTTGCCTCGCCTTGGGCTTTCGGGGAGCTCAAACTTCTTGAGCACTTGATTTTCGGTCGAGATCGAAGAGCGAGTGATTTCGCATTTCTTTATTCATACTATTTACCTCACTTACACGCATTCTTTTTTGTTTTTGTAGGCTGTGACCTTCATGAAGTGACGCGCAAAATGAGTGAATGAGTGAGTGAGTGAGTGAGAGTGAACGACGCAAAATTATGTGAGTAACATACTAAAGAAATCTAAGAAAAATTTAAAGGATTGATACCTAATATATCTTTATTATGTGCCGATACCATTGGTAGTAAAGACGCGAAAAAACTTTTCCAATGTTATTTACAGTATTTTAGCAGTGGTGCTCACAAGTAGAGTGAACACCAGTGTGAAATTAGTTGGTCGCACACTTCGTTGTTAGGCGGTTGTTGCACGTCGCAACATTTTAGAAAGCAAACATAAATAGGCACATAATATTATACCTATATTAATAGGCACGTAAGAAGGATTTCGAACGACGGAGGGCAATTAAAATTAAAAACTTAACTGATTTCATTAATATTTATTAATAATTATTATGAATATTGGCTCCGTGTCATTTAATATATTAAACATGACTTTTAATTTAGCAAAACTTTTAAGTCAATTATTTTTAATTTATTTTGTTTGTAGTCTGTAAGTCTTATTACTTATTAATCTTCACATTGTATGTGTACATTATTATTAAACAGCTTAAAGCAAAAAAATTAAGTATACAGATGGGTTACCAATTACCATAATCTAAAAAAAATATACTTCTTATGTCTTGCACTCCCATTAGCCGAGATAGCGAGACAAAGCTCAATGTAAGGTTATTATAAGAATGTTTTTGAGATTATGGTAGCCCATCAGTATTTACAAATTTGTTCACGCATACTAAGAAACTTGCAGCAACAGCAATAAACTATGGAATAGTCCCTATGCAAAAGAAAGTGCGGCAAGATCGTCTGCAGGGCGTGTAGTAAAAGTATCAAGGTCACCTGAAATGCCACCTTACCATATCTTCCTTGTTTGTCTGATCTAAGGATACTGTATTGTGGTTGAGTCCAAGGGCGTCGCCAAGGGGGGGCAGGTAGGGGCAGCTGCCCCCAGAGATTAAAAAAATGTAGCCAACTGCAAAGAAGCCAAAGTCCTAAGGCCGTGCAATTGTCTTGCTTTGCCGTTAAATCCCGCACGACAAAACTCGAATAAATTGACTATCACTAGGTATAAGTAGGTATAGTACAATACAACTTTCAAGTACAACCAGTTCCTTTCCTCCATAATATTAACTTGCCCCCCCTGGGCCATGGCCTGGCGACGTCCTTGGTTGAGTCTATAATTACTTAGTACACATAATAATGAATGCTACTCACCCCATCGTCCGAATACACATTTCCGCTTTTGTAATCGTAGAGCTCAGATAAAAATTCCGCCATCGGCTCGTAAAATACCCAAACGGGGTTGAAAACGTGTCTAGGGTCGCCAGCTTTAAGGGACGTCAGTTTTTTCTTATGGTTCAATCGAAACGCAGCCATCAGTGTTTCTTTTTTCTTTTTCAATACTTCCACGGGAACATTCATTTCGTCGGATATTCTGTCCCATGCTTCGTTTACCTGTAAGAAATAAAAGAAGCGTCAAGAACCAAATGTATCCAAACAAATGTACCCAAATAATAGATACTACTAAAAAGACAAAACATGAAAACAAGGCTAGAGCGAAACGTATTCTTGGAATTCCAAGAATACGTTTCGTTTTCATGTTTTGTCTTTTTTTACAAGTTTTTATTTAACTTGCAACGTTTGTTTGATTGTTTTGGTCAAATTTTGCAAGCTGAATTAGAACTAGTATATACTAACAGATTTGCGAAAAAAAAACGAAAGAGCACAAAAAAGCGAAAATCAGTTCTATTTTTTAAAACATAAAATACTAGCTGCACCCCGCGGTTTGGATCGCGGTGGCAGCTATTTGCCAGTGAAAGTCCCGTCAAAATCGGTCCAGCTGTTTTGGAGTCACAATGGTAGATACATAGATACATCGCCTTAGATACGTATATTAAAAAAAAACATGACAATTGCTTGAAATTACTTTGCTTTAATCACGAACGAGATAAGTACCTAATAGCTTGTGGCTGAAGCGGGCTTTTTACATATTTTTTTGAATTAATGTGAAAAGACATAGAAATTATTAGAAATACAAAAATATCTTGTTAGCAGTCATCGTTATAAGTAGA
Organism: Agriopis marginaria; assembly: GCA_932305915.1. NCBI lineage: Eukaryota > Metazoa > Arthropoda > Insecta > Lepidoptera > Geometridae > Agriopis > Agriopis marginaria. The sequence continues at coordinate 9,243,279 of OW029926.1, forward strand.
CGGGGTACCTATACAAAAAATAAAAGCTCATTCTTTTCAGACCGTTGAACAGATTTGGATTCAACGTAGCTATAATAAGAAATAAGACCGCAATGAAACCTGCTTTCAAATAAAAAAACTGGCATTTAAAATAGGCCAGTGGTTTTGGTGAAAAATGGTATCAGACATCAACACAAAACCTCTTACTTTTGTCATTTCCGTCGTGGATATAAATATACTAGGAAACCTAGGTAGTAAATCATTATACTTATTGTGTATGATGTGCAACTGCGTTGCACTAAAAACAGTTGTGGTTTTCAGTTTTCCATGCGCAGGTACTCCTACTCACCTTGTTTTTATCTTTATGAGATGGAATTTTTGGGTTCCACACAGTGGGTTCGCTTCGATATAAATTTATGAATTTAAAGGTAACTTCGTTGCACCAAGCCATTTCAAAAATGCAAACACTCAAATAACTTTACGTATAAACACCACGATGGACAATCTCGGACTGTGCGTGGAGGGGGCAATGGCCGCGCGCAGGCCATGACAGCCCATTCCAACTGCTATTGATTAACATGGCCGCCATGAGCAGCCATCTAAGCCAATCAAAGCGACGGATGCGCCTGGCGCGAGTCGCCTGTGATTGGCCATGATTGGTGGTGCAGTTGGTTTTTTAATGTTGGCATTTATGAAATTCCACAGAGTTCAAAATTCGAATGTGCAGATTCTTTTTAGTACTGTCAATATGCTTGATGGTAGTCTACTTCTTTTGCTTTAAGTTTCGTGGAATATTCAGAAAATAACTGACTTCTCATAGATGGGTTTCCAAGTTTATATTATAAGATATGCTAATAAGCGTTTGGGGAAAAAATTTGAACTCTAGGTCATTTGAATTTATTTTTAGCTTAGTATGGTAAGTAATTAATGCAAATTTAATTGAAAACAGTGTGATTGAGGAAAAAGGCATAGTAATAATTATGTAGTTTGTTTTCCATGACACACTTAAAAAGAACGAGTTTAGATAATATGGTTGTTTGTATCAGATACAGCCTTTCTGATAAAGTAGGGCACATGTGGGCTTATTATCGTGTTACTCTGTGTTACACTATAGCCTAATTACATTTACATGTAGTTTAGGTATCAGATATCTATTTATTAGTGTTATTTGGTAAAAACAATCTTGTCGCATTTATACAAGCGGTGGGATTGGACATTTATTTACTAAGATTAGAGTAGATATACGACGAAATTAGACATTCGTGATAGACGCGGTATTATTAGGATTTTTTATTAGTTAAAAATGTTACTAGGACTTCGAACTATAATTATAGGTATTTTTTTATCATCAGAAATATCAAAGGTTTTATATAGTCCACAATTGTTATAGGTATCCATGCTATAAGACTGGTAGGTACCTATCTTGATTGAACTTAACCTGTTAATGTATTCGTGTCTTGAAGAAACTTTGAATGGACTGGCTAGCTAATAATAAAGCCGAGAATGGGAAGTTGTAGGCTTTTACACCCTTTTATGGGGCAATTTCCAAGCAATATTACCTACTTCTAAAGGTATGATGTGAAATTTCAAAGCTATCTGCGATCTGCGTTTATCAATATACGGTAAGTTAATGAGATGAGAATGAAATCAGTAAAGATGTGGTAAGCGTGAAATAGGTTTTTATGAGAGTTTCCACGAATATTCAGCTACTATTCGGTATTGAGCCCATTCGGCAACTTTTTTAAATATTCGGTATAAGATTTGGTAAGGTGTTCGGTATTTGGCGGACCACTAGTCAGATTACGCAACATTACCGAAAACCATAATATTCCTAATTAGGTATAAATTATTAAATTGTGCCATTTTGTAAAATTTTGGTCCAGATATTCGGCGCTTCGGTCGAGAGCGTCGACGAATATTCGGTGTTCGGCAAAATCGCTATTCTTTAGCATCACTAATTTTATCATCACATTGAAATCATAAGTTTCTCATTTGTTTGATTGTTTAAACCGGACAGCCCGTACGTATTGAAAGGGATTGCAAAAGAAAATGTTTTGCTCTTCGCGCCTGTCGCGACAAAGCACTAAAGTCCGAGTCGTGCGTTATGCATTAACGCATGATCTGTTTTACTAATACAAAACTGTACAACAATGGCGACCGACTCATCTGTCAAAAAGTCAAGAGCACAGTCTCAAGCTCTCAAGGGCTGGTATTCATTGCTTTCAGCGGGCGAGCTTTCATCTTGCCCTGAGTGATGACCTGATGGACACGAACGATTATAGACTGACGCTTTTGTCAGTGAAGACAGTTTTTCTTTCGACAATAGCGCGGTCATATCAAACGCACTCATGAGAACCGTGAACCGGCTCAAAGGATTGTACTACATCGGGAAAGATTGGGTAATAGAATGGACTTCAGGGAGTAACAAGGGAGTAACAGATATAATCTCGTCCACGTCAAAAACCATAAACGCTGTACTGATTTAAAACTGTTTCTTTAGCGAATTTCTAGCATTACATTTACTATCTACATTTCGCTTTAATGTCGCATTAAGTACAATCAGGAATGTGGAATCAATTATTTTTGTTTAACTCTACAGACAGTTTTCAATGATGCTTATTTAACCTAACCTTAAACAAAAATTTATTGGGTCTGGTCTGGTCTGGTACTGATTCTCGAAATTAATGAATTTATTTATTTTTAATATAATATGCTCACAGTGGATGCGTATGCCTATTTATTTTTGTTCATACAGTAAGTAATGATGAATACTCATAATGAGTAAGTAATTTATGTGGTTTTAAATAGCCTGAGTTCGCGGAATGTTTTGTAAAACAGTTGCGCACTGTTTGGTTTTGATCGCGTCACTTTTTCGCAGTATTTCTTTCTGTAAAAGACCAGTGCAACTTTTGAGTCATTCAACGAAAAAATTCGTAACTACTAGACAAATATATGAATTCACCTTAATAGTTTAAAAAAAAACTGCATTGGCCGCCGCGCCGGAATAGAGAGTTCAATTGCTCTAAAAAAAGATAAGGTGTTTAATCCTCGGAGTTTAACTGCGCCTACTTACCTACTTACCAGTAGGTACAATATTTATTGAAGTTTGTCTGATACTAAAAGATGCAAAGCCAGTTTCCTGAAGAGCAACGACCAGACCGTGGTAGGCCGGAAGCCCTTTTGACCCTTTGTTTATAAGCAGCCGGATATGTACCGCTGACGGAAACGCTCGTCGACTCGCATCAACGGCTTCCCTTTATAGGGTTGCCACTTATGGTACTCTAAACTTTTGTAGACGTAATTGCACGTATCCCTGGAACTGGGGTCTTAGAATACGGCTTCGGTATCCCTTGCCTAATGTGTGGGCCGATTAAAATGGGACCTTTGGCTTCGTTAGTAGTTAGATTCGGGGACCCTGACCTCTCATTCAAGCTAGCCAAGAGAAGACAAAAGCGCAGTGAAGCCCGCCTCGTATAGTGGGAAATAAGGGAAATACTGCCAGGTTCCCAGAAGTGTTGCCTAAGGCAACGTGCACGGATAGGAATTTCTAGTACATGCCCATGGAGATCCTGGTGTCATCGGTCAGATATATGCCATCTTCCTGTGTTGACATTTAGTAGGGTACGTTGATCGATATCTTTCTGGTACTACTAACGCGTCTCTTGCCTTACTTCGGCCACTTCAGCCAACACTCTGTACTTGCACCTACTAAAAAGGAATAGCGACCGCGTAGTGTGAAAAGCTAAAATATGTGCATGTTCGGTTTTCAAAACCAATTAATCGTTTACTTCGAAATTGTGTCACCTAGATACATACGTACACGTAACTTGGCATCATTGTGTCTTTCCTTTAGGTGACATCTTGGTCATAGTCTCATTGAAGTATCCGAGAAATGAATGACATACAGTGGAAATGATAGTGCTTACACATCGGCAGGTAAGTCTGTAACTTACCCAGGTAATATGCGTACTATTTGTCATAATAATGAATGGATGATTGACGATACAAAGTTATGAAGGCAAAGTCCACAGGATATGGCAACAATTACGCTGGTATTTGTAGCTAGCAGGCATTCTTACAGTGTTGACAGTCTGTTTGTGTCTCAAGTCTATGGTTAAATAATATTAGCTTGTAGGAATGCGTATTATACATGGGTTTAACAACGGAAATGCGTCGTCAGCGTGCGTTTATGCCTTCATTAGTATCGAACCTAGTGCCCCTTGCACTAGATTCGACACTACCTAATGAAGCTTTAGAGAAAACAATCGGACTGTAACGGAACATAAAACTTCGAACAACCTTTCGTTATATCTGACTTTTTACCGACTTCAAAAAGTGGGTTCTCAATTCGTTTTACTCCGTCATTTATAAACCGCTTGGTAGCATTTTTATTTTATTTGATAGTATATACTTTCAGATTGGTCTCATAGGTCCCAGTTTCATCAAAATCGGTTCAGTAGTTTGGTTTTAAAATGTCATACAAGTAAACTAAATTGCGTATTTAGTTATTTACTGTTTATTTAGTTATTTGGTCGAGACACTGGGCCTTTGGGTAGCGGGATCACCTCATTTTCAAAAATCTTTCAGAGCGCCTGGTTAGTGCGACGCGTACGTGATGAACAAAATGCTGACGTGTTGTGTTTCTGGCATAACGCATAAGCATTGCCATTCAGCGTGGTAATGCCACCAGCATGCTGGGTACGCGCCAACTGATAGTTGGCATTGAGCATTTGGATTGTCTTTAGACTTTCAACGGTCTATGGGCAGTCTGTTTTTGTAGTGTTGGTATTAGCTTGTAATTTGTTTAGTTAATAAAGGTACTTTATTAACTTTTTTAATTGTTGCCCCATTATTTACGAATTTTGAAGTCGGTGTCTTTAATTGATAATTTTTAAACTTCATTTTAGAGAAAATATTAACGACATGATACTTAGTTAAATCATTGGTAATATCTTCCGCGAGGCAATTTTCAGCAAACTTAGCAAATTAAACATCACCCATTGACAATTCTTTCTAATTCTGTTCTTGCACAGTACCTTAGCTAAGGTTTGCAAGGGCGTAAACAATTCGACCTGCAACCAAATGATACTTACTAAAGCACTGCACGTAACTCAGCTAGACCACCCAGAGCAATTGCAGGGATTTACTGAGTCTATCTATTTATGAATGAACGGGCAAGCAAATTGCTTTTATGCAGCGTCGACTAATGACTATTGCTGCAACATCGGAATGCAGGTTTACGCTGAATACGCTGACGTGCTAACAGAAATGTTTAGTAAGATGTTAAGTAAGTTTATATTTAAGCATGTACTTGCCTTCGTACCTAGGTATTAATCGCTAGAATCAAAAACATATCGACATTAAATACAAACTTGATTTAAAATGGACTGTGCAGAATATTGGAAAATTACGATGGTTGCTGGTAACTAAGGAATTACTGAAAAATTGTGAAAAAGATCGCTGTATCAGCTTCGGTGGATCGGTTGGAAGAGGACAGTACGTCACCTAGTAGGGCGTCCAAAGTAACTACCGGTATCTGCTAGTCTAATGAGGATTTGTGAGAGTAATACCAGGCGTTTCAGTTCATCAGTTCAGAAGACGTCCACTGCTGAAAATAGGCCTCCCCTTTTAACCTCAACACTGAACGATAGTTTGCCATCTGCATCCACTGGATGCCGGCGACTGTCACAATGACGTCGGTCCATCAAGTGGGTGGGTGGTCTGCGTCTTCCGGTTTGTGGTCTCCACTTAAGAACTTCTCTCCATCTACTTTCTTTACAACTTTCTTCTCCATCGGTTATCGGTCCTTCGAGTGATGTGGCTTGCCTATTGTCATTTCAACGTTTCAGCTTTCGAGGTTTCAAGACGTTTCAGCTCCCTGATTGGAATGAGGTGGCAAGATTTGCACATAGCTGCGGGATCTAATTTAGAGTCACTCAAGTAGCAAATTATTTGACGGTAGTCTTTTGTAGGTTTTGCAAGTACCGATATCTATTACGTACATACCTATAGCAATATGGTGATTCCCATAGGTATCAACAACTACTTAAACCTAGGCACATCTTCCTCAGTTAAGAAGTTAACAGGTTGTTAACACGGCAAATAGCTACTAGAAATACCAGTACCTAACTGTTGGTGTATGCTAACATGAGTTTCCAGTTCAGTGACTTCGAGTCTTCACACAGACCCTTCACACCTGTGATAACTTGAAATTCATGTTTATATTGACAGGAATCATTAGAAGTAACATGACAAGAGTTATAAGCATGGAATGTGGAAAGATATGAAGACTCCCGTTAAGTAAAAATACAGTACGACTTTTAAAAATACACAATACTTTAAAAAATACTTTTTCAACCACGCTTTTCATATTTTTCTCAACAAACCCTTTCGTTTGATACCCATATCATGAGTCCGCCATCTTGGGCCTAACGTCATAATAATATTGACGCCATCTAACCATGCACTGTCATCCAAACTAAACGTGTATGCAAAATTTCAGCTTAATCGGTTAATTTTAATGATAGAACTTTTCTTCAAAAGATTTGATGGTGGCTATAATTATTGCATACCACCCAAAATAGCTAAGAATTGTCCAATTCTTAGTAATTTCTTGATTCCCTTCTGTTTTTTGTGTGTGTCTTCTGCTCTATTTGTAGTGTTTTGTTGTGGACAATATTTTTTTTTTCACGTAAGTAATAAAACGGATTAGAAACACGCTTAAGCTAGATTTAAAATAAGGCATAGACGTACCTATCGCTTTTGTGTCCTAAATTTTCGTAAACTCTTAAATACATGTTCTATATTTTCTTGTCCTGTTAAGCATTTAAAAGTGACAAACAACCAACAGACAACCCTAATGCGTTTCAAAGGCATATCAACACAAACCGCTGTAGAAACAGTAAGGACAAAACTGTACTTTCTATGCATCAGTAGAAAGACGTCAGTAAATAATAAACGAATGTTTGTAAAACTAATGTATTGTAACTAACTAAATTAATGGCGAAATAAATAATGTTGTATCTGAAAAATTGCTGAATTAATCAATTCCCTTGACTTTGAACGAGCACGAAACACACCCAGTGTTACTACGCTACGGCTCTAACGACCAACACATTATCCAAATATTTTATGATCAGAGTTCTTTTGTTTTCGTAAATAATAAAAAATCTATTCCGTTTTATGGTTGATATCCCGAAAACCCGTACAAAGCACATAGATTCCACTTTTATGGTGCAAACTGCTAGTCTGTGGCATGCGCTGCCTGATGGGTGTTCCCCGATAGTTACAATCTGGGTGTCTTCAAATCACGAGCGAATAGGTAGGCTCTTCTAGGAGAGCATGATATAAAATTAAAAAAAAAAAACTGGTACTTTCACAAGTCTACAGGAAATGCTGCCGCAGTTTCTGAGTCCACTGATCGATCGAATCGCAGATAAGTACACTGAACAGGATGAAATCATCTACACTTACACTTCGCGTAGAGGTGTGTGTGTGTGCGACGTGCGTGTGCCGCATGATATAGAGTTCTTGCTAGTTGCTTTACTTCAAACTTAGTAACGTCTCGCGACCTAAATATCGACCTCTGGGTATTAACATACGCATACAAGGCACTCCACTGACGGCGATAACAGATAATGGGAACCGTAACACTTATGTGGGTAAGTGAACTTCTATGTACGTAAATACCTAGCTTTTTTCCATGTAAGTGGAATAGACCAGGTACTGTGAATGCGAGTACCTCATTACAATATAAAGAGCTACTGGTACTGACTTAGCTATGGAATTAGGCGGGGTAGAGACCATCTTATTATTTACTAAACAAAAGTGGCAGAAAGGAAAACAATTATTAAACTCCATCATTTGGGCCAATAATAGAAAAAAATTATTACAGAGCGACTCAGTAATGATTTTTTTATATTATAAACTACCTATTATCCGTGACTTTGTATCTGTAGACTTTCAACCCCATTAAGCTTTTCGCAAAATCCTTTCTTAACGGCCCTTAACTTCATAAGGATTTACCAGATAAATTTCAGCTTCATAGGTCTTTCGAGATTTCGTGATGAGTAATTGAGTGGTATTTCGCTTTTATATGCCGGGTATCTCTAGACGACGGACGTATTCAAGGATATATTTGTACTCATTATTATAAACAACTTTTACTTTGGGACCATTCTCCTTTAATCCTTAGTTCGGACTAAGCTTCTTAGTCTTGAGCATCGACGTAAAGTTGCTAGTCTATCGGTTTTTTATTGGATACATTTCGGAGAGTGTGCATCGGATCTGCACGATCTAATTCCCTACTGCCCATTTTTCTATCGGCCTGCGAGAGCGGGCACGAAAAATCGTCACCGCTTTAGGGTTCATATTCCGAAAACCCGTACGAAGCGCATTGATTCTACATTTATTGTGCGAACTGCTAGTCTGTGGAATGCCCTGCTGAATAGTGTTCCTGGATGGTTACAATCTGGGTGTCTTCAAATCACGAGTGAATCGGTGTCTTTTAGGCAAGCGTGCTCCAACGTAGACCGCATCCATCAGGCGAGATGGTGGTCAAACGCAAGCCTAGTATTTATTTTAAAAAAACAACCCTGATACTTATCGCGAAAAAAAACCAGTTGTTTCATAGAAGAAAATTATGAACACTCAACGAAGAGTATGGAACAGATAATTTTTAAGGTTCCGCACCCATAATCCGCACCCATCCCGGGTGCAAAAACGGGACCGTATTACTAAGCCTACGCTGTCTGTCTGTCTGTCCTACCTTTTAAGAGCTGTATCTTTCGAACCGTAATAGAGAGCGAGTTGCATAGAATTAGGTATTTTTATCATCATCATCATCAGCCAGAAGACGTCCACTGCTAAACATAGGCCTCCCCCTTTAACCTCCGAACTGAACGACAGCCTGCCTTTTGCATCCACTGGATGCCCGCGACTTACAATGTCGTCGGTCCGTCTAGTGGGAGGCCTCCGTACGCTACGTCTTCCGGTATTTTTATGGCGAGTTGAAATTGAGTTTGTGTGCTAGTGTGATGTCTATTATAATTTTTCTCTAAAACGGCTGGACCGATTTGAAAATAGTTTTTTTATATGTAAGCAGTTATTTGTTTCATAAATTTCCTACCGTTGTTTTTAGCTTCATTTGATCAAAATCTGTTCAGTGGTTTACGAGTAAAAGCTTTGAGCTTTCGAATTATTCATGTTTTTTAATACTTTTAGTTCCCTTACTTAGAATAACTATTATTCTAAGTTCACTTACTTATTTATTTTTACATTTTGTTTTCGATGTGTCGGTGCAGATCCGAGTTTCGTGGTATTTCTTCAAAGTCCTAGGAAAATTTTCAGATTTTTTCATAGATAGGTAGAGTACTATAATCATTATCATTTATCTGTAACAATACAAATGAATTGATAGGCAAGTAAACAAAGTCATCTACAGAAGATAATTAAGTGATATGATAAGTTTACAAAAGATAATAAATTTATACACAAGTATCTACGTATCTCTTTCTGAGTGTGTGTCTGTGGCACACACTCAGAAAGAGTTTGATTTAGTTTTTTGTTTGAAAGGCGACATAGTCCAACGCTCTTAGCTATGATTCAAGAAAATCTGTTCAGCCGTTTGAAGATTACCAACTCCTTTATCGGGGGTTTTAATTTTTTTTGTGACATTTTTGATAAAGGCAAAGAAATTAACTACATAATTATGTTTATTTCTATTATGTAGGACTTATAGGTAAAAAGTTACTAGCGATATAACCATAATGGGGTTAGGACATTTTGGCCTAGCGTAGCGTAACACAAAATATGGTCCAATCACGGGACCATGGATAAAAACATTTTCTTTTCCACCTAATGCCGAGCAATACAAAATCTGGGCCAATGGAGAGTCCAAGAATAAACATATTTTATACTACATCTTCTCTTGGGCAAAGTAAATTTGGGCCAATCGTAAAGACCATGCAAGAAAACATTTTCTGCTGCTGTAGGGCAAAGTAATATTCTGGGCCAATTGTAGAGACCATGAATAAAGTAATTTTAACTCATCGATACATATGGTAGGGGAGCCCAAGAGGGGATTTCGGGATTTACTAAAGCGCGGCAGATTAATACACCTGGGGATACCTTGTACTTGGTTAAGTACCTCCACCAAATTTGAACCTCATAAATAAGGCCGCGCGTCCTGGATAAAGGATGAGATTTGTAAAAAAAAAATATCAGAAATTCTCGAGCGCGTCAGGTAGGGTGAGTTAATAACATGCTAAAAAGTGTATATTCCACTAATCTGACAATTTGAGAGCGACGTAAAGAAAGGGGAGGGCTACAAAGTTGTAAAAAAAAAACGTCACCTGGACATTCTCGAGCGTGGTAATTTTTTATTTTTATTTTGAATAATTTAAGGATAACGAAAAATATATAATCTGACGATTTCCACAAGCCGAAATAACAAAAATTCTTACTTTATGCGTGCAGCTGCGTAATGCCTATATTCCCCTCTCCGCGTTTCTATTCCTCTCTCACTCTTTCTCTATCTATGATATGACTAATTCATCAAATCGACAATCAATTCATTATAAGATATAAAATTTTTTTGAGGATCTTTTTTTAAATTATTTTCTTACAAATACAAGGATTTTAATTAAAAAACATACACTTTTTTATTTGCATGCTATTTCCTGAGCTTTTCAATTAATTAAGTTCAATGACCAAAAAAAAATTTTTTTTGTCAGTTTAGGCGTATCCCTGTAGATAATCGTCAGATTATGAGCCAGCACGTCTAGGATATAAAGATGAACCATATACATATATCTTAATCTGACGCGTTTGAGTATTTCAAAATGGCATTTTTTTTTTCACATTATAATAATGGCCGCGAGTTTGCGTCACATCGAAATCGTCAGATTATTGCATGAGAGCTTTATTTTAGGTTCACTTAACACCCCCAAAGAAAATCTGACGCACTCGATTTTTTTTTTTTTAATTTTCAACTCTTACCTACGTCCACCCCCATCATGCAAACGATCAGATTAACATACATACATTATTAAAAATACGTAGGACATTTATGCTATCAATATCTGACGCGCTCGAGTATGTCCATGCAACATTTTTTTTTTACAAATTTGAAAATCTAGGTTGGTTAATCTTTTCATCGGTGGGTGAAGCGGCTACTTCCCCCACCGATGAAAAGGTAAACATTATATAACATTTTTTTCTTCTTATCATCTAAGCTTTGCAACCCAATAGGTCTCTATGACGCTCGAGTAAATCCCCATTTAGCATCGTGGGCTCCCTACGAATTCATTGTTTTAACTCCACCTTGCGTAATGTCTAAAGTATGAAGTTTTGTCGAACTAAAAACCTGCTCTACATTCGTTCTTATCATAACAGAAGTAAGCTGTAAAGGTAAACAAATGACATTCCAAGCGCACCTGTGAGGTAGGGATTAGCCCAGCCACCCACAGGAGTGATCAAACATGCACATACACCGAGGCTAGATTACCGTCTGATGTTTGTAATGTACGTGTTTAACTACCTTTGTTTTACAAATAGCTGCGAAACTGTCGTTCTCATATCCTGGCATGTTCCAGAATAGGCTAGAAGAAATTAAACTTTATTGTGTGTGTAGCGAGTTCTAGAACGTTAAATACCTACTATTAGAAAATACTTTTTTGTGGAAGCAACGCTGTACTACTTTAGATCACTTATATACCTACTTACGTACATACTTGTTGCTACGTTAAAAGTGTGCTACGTGCTATGATCAGATCTTTAGAACATTAGGGTGCAGCGTAGGTTCCGCTAAGCAACTAAATTTATTTAAAAGAAGACTCCTAAATACTATGCCGAAATTATTTGCCCTCCTTTCTGTGAAAACAATGACCATAGGTAGATCTAATTCCGAAGTAAGCAGTAAGTAGAACTAGAAAGTAATTCAGACAGGACGTGGAGCCGCGTCGAGACGGGGTGATAATTACTTGACCACGAGCTTGCCCGAGACGTCTCAATTAGCCCCGAGTCAGACGCCATTGACTTCACCCGCCATTCAATCCTGCAGGAGCCATTCATTTCTGTCACTCATAGAATACTCAACAGTGCCAGCATTTTAGTACTGTGGTACTTGGAACATTGAGCTGTCAACCAGCCAACATAGTGGTTTTATCGATTTTCAGGAATGTTTCGTTTTGGCGATAATCGACGTTGAATCATGCAATAAAGCGGTATTTTTAGCGAGTAACGAGTTTTGTTTTTCTTTTTCTCCCGAGAGGATTTTGTCGTAGCGCGTGCATTTGTGTACCCGTGTCAAGTAGCTATATTTAAATATATATATTATGTATTTAAGTTTTTGTCAAATATATGTAATATAGTCGAACAAGCCATAGTAGTCAAGCAATGACAAACAGCAGACTTTACTAAAGATTATTATAGAGGTTTCGAAACAATACAAAAATACAAGTTTCACCTTATGATTGGTATCATTTTCTCACACTCGGGCACGTTTTCATAAACATAAATTTTAAAGTATGTATGTCACTACAGCATCACTTCTGCGGGACAAGTTAATTTGAACCAGCCTAGTGTCATCTGCCATTGATTACTATACTTTCAAGTACTTACTTTGTAGTACAGCAACTCCTTGTACAGCAGGTACAAAAATTATTACACCAATTATGGCCTATTACTGAATGCATAGCAATTTTGCCAACCATGTCGGGTTTCTGGAGCAGTGCGCTTAGCATAAAGTATTTTGTCTTGCTTTAGTATAAACTTGGTACCTTAACAAAGCCAGCCGCGACCGAAATTCTAAAGCTTTGTGTAACGTCTTTGTGTCGGAAGGATTTCCGTGGCCAGGTGGTTCATCCGACCCCTTAACGTGTGTTAGCTTGCGTCTGTTAATTGAAAGGGATCTTTTAAGGTTCTTTTAGATATTCGACCTTCAAACATATTCGTCCGTAACATATGATTGTTCCATTGTGTGAATATGGAACAATCTAACCAGTCAGAACAGTCGGTAGAATTGTGAATGCGAAGACAGTATTCACGATGAAATAGTTTTAAGGCAGGTATCATTTAGGTAATAAGATATTTCGATAGGTACGTCTTATACGTGCAGGAACGATACGGCTCGAAGGACCATATTGGCTAGAACTTCTGGCACTACCCTCAATTACGCTACCTCTTATTTGTTGTATGTTCTTTCAACGAATTTTTACTTCACTGGATAATTGATTTTACTGGATAAAAATGAATTAAAACTACTTATTGGTTCTTAAATATGGGTCCCCTTGCCTACAAAAATAAATATATACCTATTGTACATCCGTATTTGTAACAAAGGGGCTATATCTTATACCTGAACCGTATTACTCCAAAGGTCAAGAGTCGGCGACGGCGTTTATTTCTACCGTACCATTTCCGCGATCCAAGGCTCAAGGCACTCATGATTAAGCGAAGGGATTACCAAGGCCTATTTAAAATAAAGATTGCAACTTAATAAGCCCCGATATTTCTACAGTTATGAACAATACAAATCTATTAGTCCAATTAGATATCCTTTAAAGCATTCAAAGGATCACAGATGACGTACTGCTAGACACTGGCGCCAGTAAATACAACTATCTTGGATCGAGCCTTAGACCGTACTGACTGAATAGGTTCGGATTCCTCAGACGTTAGTCATCGAGGATAAGACACGTTGTAATGAATATACCATTGAGCAAGTCTAACTACACAGAGTTAATACAGCCCTGAAGCACGAAGTATTATGGCTTAGAGATATTTATGGAGAAGTGAGCAAAACCACGAGATGGTCTATTTTTGGACGTCTGGTTCCACCGAATAGTAATCAAACATCAGCATTAGTGGATTTAAATAGTCGTAAAGGGATTAACGTTTTCTATAATTGGGAGTTCTGAGATCTTCTATTGGCTCATAAATATAGAGACGTTTCATATAAATAAGATCATTCATCGTTTTTATAAGAGCAAAATCATGCACGGAAATCTTTTAAACATATTTTCTATTGCCGGTCAAAAGTGCACCTATCGTGTCTCGTTTATTCATAGTGAAAGTCATATTGTGGCACATTTGATTGCAACACCGGGCGTGCGGAAGCCAAGCGCCGGCATTGCCTCACTGCAGACTTGCAGAGTACAGACACTGCTGAACATATTGACTTGCCATTTATCCACTTAGGTACGGTCTTATTCGGAAATGCACAACAACGGTTTAAACTTTACTAAAACAATGTCTTGTTTTTATGCGTGACTTTTCAGGTTTGTTGTAACGGGTCTCGACTTGGCATTTAGTGAGATATTTGAAAAAGTTTCAAACAGGAAAACAAGAGACTTTATAACATCTCATCTTAATCAAAACACATGGTACAGAAATTTCCCGACTGAAACGACAAGGCACACGATAGAAAAGGATAGAGTGATCCATTACAGCATTCGAGCGAGTGAAACAGCAGTGTCTGAAGTGTGTCGTTTAGACTCAGTTGATTATTTATAGTATAATTATGTTAGAGTATATTGACCGTTTGTGAATACATGAGTAAAACTTGAAAACTATGCAATGCTATGGCCAGGTTTATTTTCATAACACAATACTTGTTGGTCAGTAGAGCAAGGCAAAGGATAGGATGGGATTGTCTCTATAATCTTGGGCAAGCAAATAGCGCATGCACATTGCAAACAAAAACAGACTTGTATCTTATACTTTTGTCGCCAACTGAGGACATAATGGACGGAAATATAAAATAAGCTGGGTGGTATTTAACATGTACTTACAGAAGGATGACGCATACAGGAATCAAAAATTTATTCAATCACATATTGAGACAGTATATTATGTACTTACTGAGGAATGAAATGAATCTGCGAAATAAATTAAACGTTTTTAGCTATGGAACAGGTGTGATTGCATAAGGTTCAGTACTAATGTACTGAACCTCATCGCAATCAATACCTACATTGTTTTGGACATCAGCAGTTTCGTACAAATGAGAGTCTGAAGCACGGGTAAGTACTGTCTACCGAGAGCCAGGTTGTCTGACTCAAGTCAGTGTTTTGTTTATGACGCAAAGTACAAAATTTCTTCTGTTCCTCCTCTAACGAAGTAATCTGTTAAGTTCTCGTTATGCTAGTCTCCAGTTTTGAGAGGAACTCTTTGAAAGCCTGACCAACTTTACGCATTGGCATAAATGTAAATGAAGCCCAAGTAGTCGTGACCAGTAATACATCGTTGAAGACCATAAAGGGATCGTGTACATCCCTAATTTAACTACGTAATAAGTACAGACTGACCAACTTATTTGTAGGGTTGGTTAAATGTTGGAACTAAAAACTCTCTACGGATGGAGTCAGTTTTATTCAGACAGTGCAAGGTTGGCTCCTTCCGCCAACTCTGCCGATAAGTTGGTGGTACTGTATGAGTGTGGAAGGGTGTCGGCGTGAATCAGCGCGTGACTGCTTCGCGCGTGCGCCTGCGCGCATTGTTCTTGCTAGGTACAATAGTCTGATGTCATACAGATACGTGATATGGGTGAAGAAAGATATTTGATAGGTTCCTTGCTATAGATGGATGGATACCAACAAGTATGCTTCTTGTTCATATATAGTCTATTTAATTTATTTCGTTTTCCGTTTTTAGGGTTCCGTACCTCAAAAGGAAAAAACGGAACCTTTATAACGTTGTCCGTCTGTCAATACCAATTTCCTCAAGAATGCGTAAAGGTATCAAGTTGAAATGTATACTAAATAATTGGGTCTACGGTTTCTTACGGCTGTAGAAAAATAAAAGTTGTAAGTCAACGCAATCAAAAGATATGAACGTTTATGTCGCATATTTTGCGATTTCACAGGGGAATCAAAACCTATAGGGTACTTCCCGTTGACCTAGAATCATTAATGTTGGCAAGAGGCAAGGTCTTACAGCAGTACAGCACATATAAAGGAATAAATCTGAAAGTTGTTAATTTGAAGTTATATCATGTAAAAAATATTGTTTTACAATTACAAACTTACATTTTGTAGTTGTTATGTATGGAAGAACCTCATTGTCAACTACAAAGTTAAGTTTGTCTTTCAATATTTCAAATTAAGTTAGTTTTTTTTTGACTCGCGCTCTGAGGGTTCCGTCCAACGGAACCCTTAGAGCACGAGTCCTACTCGTACTTGTCCGGTTTTTTTTATCCGTACGGCCAAAGATTAAAACAACCTGCCCGTCCTTGTTTCCTTGTTTTTTTTCTTGGTAAGTGTGTTTGTTTGTCACTACAAAATTTGATGAAATTTGGTATGGATGTAGTTTGTAGGTACTCTAGTTTAAGACAAGCCATTATTAACAAAAAATCGGTTTCTGTATAGCGGATGAAACCAAGGAAAACGGCTAGTACTCAAAATGAAACTAAATAATCCTAGCTTTTAGGCACTAGCAAAAATATTGAAGTTCATTAAAAGGTCAAATAAAAAAAAACCTGTGGTCAGTGTCTTTCCACGAAGCTAACACATTTTGCATTCCAAATGCTGACGCGGAATGGATGGCAAATACCAAACTGTCACCAAACCACCAATGACTTCACTGGACAGTGTGAATTGAGCACCTAGGTGTGATGTGGGTATAACTATATTTTCATGTAAGATATATCGATACCTTAACGGGATCACTATGGAGAAAATCAGTTTGAAATTTGTCTGAAACGAACATTGCTATTTTTATCAATATTACCTACTCGTCATTTTAACAAACACGTGTCATGTTTGTTGGGTCTAGTACGATATTCCCAAAAAACTGACTATCTATTTTAGACACATTTTAATAATACCCACAAACTAATTTAAAACCTGGAGAGAAATGTAGATTAAATGCATGGCTTATCAAAAGAACCAGACCTCCAGATTATCATAGAACCATAACCAGATTAGTTATGGTTTTAGTCTAAGTAGGTACCTTTAGTTCGATTTTTTTTGCGCTGACTCATTAATAAATGTCAATAGTTTTAGATACAACGACAGCAACGAATACGATTACCATAATACCATAGATTTGTATATTTATAAGCGAAATACTTGACTGACTGACTAAATGATTTATAACAGAAACTACTTGACTTAGGCTATAAAGCTGAAATTTAGCAAGTTGAGATTAGAAACAGAACTGAGGTGAGGGTTCAAAAAGGGTTAGAAAGTTTATATTATGAAACTCTACGCGTACAAAGTCGCAGGCAACAGCTAGTTTGTTATATTAGTGTGATGTTGAAGATCACGTAATGTCTAGTAGGTTATATTTGCCATACAATCATCTTACAATTACACATTTATTGAAATGACAACAAACTAAACTAAATTAAAATAAATATATTTAACTACACTAATCTAATAAACCACTGCCCGTAGGCATCGTTCCCAAAATACTGGCCGCATTGCCGCATTCGATTGCAAATATTGCAATACTAATGCGTAGGTTGCGCAAGATACCGACCAGCATTAATTTATTTGCCTGAGTAAGAAAATCAATTACTCAACAATTTATTGCACATTTTGTAATTCACATACATATGTCTGTTATTCTTAGACACTTGAGAGATTCATCATACCCTTGTGATTTTTGCCCATTCTAATTCTATGCCCAACATATTCCCACGCGAAAGTACTCGGCTCTCTTCAGCTTATTCTTTGAATCGACCTTGGAATGTGCAATACTATATGCCCGTTGCAATAACAGCCAACATCATGAGCTCATTCTGTATTGATATCAAGTGACCCAGTGTCACCCGATAGCTGGGGAACGTCAATACCTTCTCGTACCCACTCTGAATCATAAAGGTCGGCGTGCAACACACATGATCAGTAAATAGGTAAGCAATCTGTTAGGCCAAGTTTTGAAATTACCGAAGAGCACTGTAGGAGAGACTGCAAAGCTGTATAAAGGGCACATGCACACGGCACGACGTCGTCGTGTCGCGAAAAACTACGACGCTCATCGCCGAAATAGACGACACGACGCGACGTCTTGTCATGGTACGATGCACGGCACTTCATCGTGTCGTGAAATCTGCCGATGAAATCCTGCATCGGTACCACATTTAGGGGGCCTGTATAGTGTATACCCTCTGCAGCTCTCTTGCTCACGTATTTTTGACATTATTGAAGATATAAAACACAGTACCTGCTGAGGGGTATACAGCACCCTTAATAACTTAGTACTTTTGTCTATACAACAGCAAGAAGAGAACACGTCTAGTGCCGTACGGCGTACATTTATATCGAGATCGACTGCAGTAATTTTCTTCAAAGTTCACTACGACGACAGTCGTTTCGACCTTTCGACAATATCGTGCCGTGCTTCGTGCTATGATACGTCGCCGTATCGTCAATCTCAACGATGAACGTCGTAATTTTTTCACAACACGAAACGTCGTGGCACAATATCGCATCGTAGCACGACGTGACGTCGTCGTACCATGTGCATGTGTTTTGGCCCTAAAACAAGCGAACGCACACTTTTACTACATGTGGAGCTATACAAAATGTACGCGCTGAGTACGCCTTCAATAAGCCCTAAGTAGGTACTATTTTTAACTACGTAATTGCAATCTATAGTCAGGTTTCAAGTCAACAATGCTGCATAATTGCTGTGGAATAAATCATTCGCTATAATCATGTCAACAAAAAAATATCAATGACGAAATGATTAAAAATAGTAACAGGTTTAACAAAAAGTTACCAGCACGCGTGCTACAATGGCGCATGATTAAAAAAACGGGACAAGTTTAGTGGCAGTAGGAATCGCACTTCGAGAGTTCCGTATAAATTTAGTAAAATTATGTGTGTAGAATTCGATTTCCATCCCGGAAATCGAGTCTTGACAAAAAAGGTTAAAAAGATGAACATATTGAATAAAAACTTAACTTTGTAGTTGGCAAACAGGTGCTCCCATAGGTACATCATACCAACTACAAAATGTAAGTTTGTAATAGCAAAAACATTTTTAAATGTCATGTAATATCAAAATAACAATTTTCAAATTTTTTGCTTTATATAAGCTGTGAGATCTTGCTTCTTGCCAAAATTTAAGATTCTAGGTCAACGGAAAGTACCCTATAGGTTTCGATTCCCTTGATAAATCGCATAATATGCTACTTTATGTCACATATTTTGCTATTTCTCAAGATCTGAAGATCTGATTTCTCTTTCGGTAATATCTTTTAATCGCGTTGACTTACGAGTTTGATTTTTTCACAGCTGAAAGTGACCGTAGAGCCTGCAAATTGATTGACGCGTTCTTGAGAAAAAGGGTCTTGACAGACGGACAGACGGATAACAAAGTGATCCTATAAGGGTTTCTTTTTTCCTTTTGCGGTACAGAACCCTAACAAAGAAAAGCTCCAAAGAAGCGAAAAAAAAAATTTTACATGATAATATCTTCTCTTGCACGTCCAATGGTACACATCAATGAATTCTAAGTTAAATACGGCTGCCTTTAAATTAACAAACATAAAAGGGCGGTTTCAACGATGTCACGGTAATTACGACAAACGAGTCCTTGTAATAAACTGTGGTATTAAGCTGAGTTAAGCTCTGTACATAATTTTTGGTCCTTTAAAAAAATGGTTTTTATAGTAAGAGTTTAATTAAAAATTTGAATGCCCGACTACGGTATTTTTGCGGATCATAATGTACCTACACCTGAACGCAAACGGTACACCTAAACAAACAATTTTATACCAAACTTTACTTTTATTTTAAAATACCTATTTAATGATGCGCTACATGAGGAGGTGTAATTTCATTTTCTACTAGCAGACCCGAACCGAATCACTATGTCCTGGGGCCTTACGTGAACCTTATCGCGCCCAGATACGGTTTGCGGTCGCGTGATTTTCCAACTGAGCGGATTAGGTGCCGCAATAGCAGTCGTCCGTAAGGCCCCTGTACAAATTTAAATAACTTTGTTTGAGTTATTGAGTTCATACAAAAATCGTGAGAAAATCCCATAGAAAAAAAGATATTTCGTATTACCCGAATTTGAAAATTTTCCAAAAAACTTTTCAGTTTTTTCTTTTCATTAAAACCTAATATGGATTAGTAATTTTTAAACTTTCGCGATTTGAACACATGTTTTAAATGTTTATCTGTACTTATCACGTATTATTTAATTTAGGTAAAAAATATGTAAGTACCTTTCGCTCGACGTTTCGGCCATGTTACAATGGCCGTGGTCACGAGCTGACTTCTAATATGGATTATTAAGAACCCTTTAAAACAAAAAAAAAAACAACTGTTCTCCATTGATCCATACTTGTAGTATAGCGTATACTTGTATCATATAAATAAAATGTGTGAAAACCATGTCAGTTACCATAGTAAAAAAGTCATACCAACCTTACCAATTAAACTAATTTGAAGTTCGGTTCTGGATAAACTTGGAATAAATATGTACGAGGCTTTACCCAACTATTCCTAATTCGAAGATTGTAACGGCTGCGCCGGCGCGGCGCCGGTGATTCGCCACACACCCACACATGTAATTGTGCAGCGAGCGTCGTGGGTGGACGTCTCAGCCTTACCACCGACCTACCATATTTCAGAATAGAGAGTATATGAAATAAATTTTATTGCCTGAATCAAGCATAGAGAAATGTAGTGCACAATGGTGGCCAGAGCAAGACAAGATAGAGTGACAATATTGCTAACTTTGATAAGCACATCTTAATGCATGCTACATCGTTGGCTATAGACCCAAGCCATCAGTGGCATAAGAAAAGATGTGAACATAGATGAACATACAAACACAAAAAGAGACCTATATGATTATCAGGTGGCTGAAAATGATGATGATGATCAAAATTTAAAGATGAATAAGCGAACGAAGCTGTATTTCTTGTGATAAACACAAGACCGAATAATATTTGGAATATTTTCACCCAATGATGTTATCCTACTAATATTATAAACGCGAAAGTATGTATGTATGGATGTATAGATGTATGGATGTTTTTTCCTCTTTCACGCTGCAACGGAAGAACAGATTGACCTTGATTTTTTGCATGGGTATAGTTCAAGAGCCAGAGAGTGACATAGGTTACTTTTTATTATCAACATCACCATTTTTCATGATGAAAATTAGCCTAGTAACGCAATTTTGGAGTATATATGATAAATAATCAAAAATGCCATGTGTTTAGAAAGTGAAATACTTATACTGGGGACGGCTGTAAACGGCTGTAAAGCAGTAAAGTTCCATGGGTCCTACGTAGGTAGCTATAGTAAAAAAAATAAAAAATAAAAAATATCCCCAAGTGTTAGTGCTTTTTTAATGAATATGACGTCTCTACTGGTAAAACCTCATTGTTTTCACCTACATAGGTTACATTTGTATAAGGAGTCAGCAACGTCAACAGTTTCGCCGGGGGTTCGCACCCTACCGCTAAGATCTCCACGTATGTGGTTTAAATGACTCATTTTAAAAGTCGGGTTTTGTCCACATCGTTAATCTATTCTGTTCAATATGTCATTTAACCTATAACGTCACTTTGAAAACATCCCAGCATGAATCAATTCTAAATATACATGCCACTTTAGCTTAGGCATTAGGCAAACAATTTGAGCTAGTATAAATAATAACATCGAGTTATCTCAAAGCAAAGGAAAACGCCGCAGTAAACAGCAATAACAGGTAAAGTGGCAATAAATGGCTATAATAAACATGCTACAGCTGGCCAAGTAAAAATAAAAAATATGGGGACTTAGGATGAATACAAATAATTATTATAGTTAAAAAAACTAAAAAACCCCCCTGCAGAGACTTGTTAAAACAAACCAAAGAAGCCCAAACTCGAGAGGTAATTACACTTGGTGACGAGAGTCTGATGATGAAGACGGGAAGCGGTTAAAAGAAAGATTAACATATACTTTGATAAAATAAAAAGAAGAAATATAGCAACCCGCCATGAGTGAAACGAATGACGTCACGACTATGAAAACAAACACCATTTTGTTTGATTGTTCACAGAAAGTTGAGTACTGGAGTGTTGAAGATCGTGACGTCATAAGCAGACTCCGAATGAAAGCAGATGTCGAATGTTTTGGCGACAATTCAAAATAAGTTTATTTGTTATTATGCCTATTAGCACCTATTAGTGATAGGTCTTAAAAAATTCAAAAAGACAAGTAGACAAGGAAGCAACTGTGATAGTCAGATGTGGCGCTCAACTTCAAGCGAAAAACGTGCTAATAAAAATAAAAATAAACATTATTACTATGGTATACGCTTGGAAGGTAAGTGGTCTGGGCATCAAAACATTCTAAAGACTACCAGTACCAGCTAAAAGCAGAGCAAATCGAATCACAGCGAGAGTTATTATTAAAAATAAATAAAAATACCCGATTTAAAAATGTAGCGGTTTATGAAAACGAACGACACAAGTCGGTCAAGCACTTTAGGCTAGAGAAGGTAATAAAAATACAAACATAACATACATACGTCCGAAAAACCTTACCCTCCTTCTTGAGCAGTCGGATATAAATAATTCGATTGGATTTTACTTCAAGCAACATTGTAACAGCATGGCTACTCCTGTTATTCAATAAAGGTTAATTTTTACCGTCGTCGTTTAGACCCAAAGTATAAATGAAAATGAGCAAGACGAGGGCTTAACAAGTGACACGACTGCAAACGCGGTTGCCAATGTTGCCATGCAGGGTATAAATCCAGTAGCGCTACTCTTTGCAAAAGACCCATATCAACTATAGACTGTAGATTAACAAGTTATTATTTTTTATGCCATAGGTCGCAAACAAGCTTACGGGCCGCCTGATGGTAACTGATAACCGGCGCCTATGTCTATCTATCTATCGATATCTGTAACACCAGAGGCATTTCAGATAGGTTGCCGACTTTTAAGGACTCTAATAACAGCCTTTTTTTCTTTAAAATGTCTAAAACCCGACAAAGTTACTCCTGAGCAAAAAATTAATTATCTCTCTTCTATTTTAAGACCTATTCACCGATACGTCACATGCGGTGCAATAAATTTTATATATTTTCCACTTTATGTTACCATCTTGTATATTTTAAGATATAATTATATTTTTCACTAGGCGTGTCATTTTTACCAGTCCGATAGCGTAATCCCTCATATTGGCTTTGCAGTTTCAGATAAAAACTACCTAGTTGTCTATTATGTGGGTAGATATAGAATACGTTTATCCCGGAAAATGCGGCTAAATATCAAAATCATGGATAAAATCGCAAGGCGAAGGAAGTGGCAAAGAATTTAATGGGGGGTCATGCGTTTTGCTCGAACATGATGAGTAGGCATTACGGTGCATTGAACTGTACAAAATGTAAGTAGGTAGTTGATTTACTGCATAAATTATAATAGCGGTAGGGCCGCAAGCGCATGCGAGGCGCACGTGATCGCAGCAGCCTTGCAAGGACGCCGCGTCTATGCACCGACATCGATAATTAATTCCTCCCCCGACCGCTGACTCACCAACGCTTATGCATCGGCGAATCTATGAATCTATGCAATTCGTATTGTCAGATAACGACGATTGGTGGCGCTGGTGACGCTTTATGAAAAAGAACGTTACGAGAATGAATAGTTCCAAGTATGGCCGCATAACTGCAATTCCGTGGCGTTTTATGATATTTAGGAAGTAGGAACAGTTTACCTAACCTGACACCAACGTTAGCCGATATTCTGGTCGATATTCTGGCCACTATTCTGGCGTCGAGATTATCTCGGTTACTGTCTCTTGTCAAAACGAAAGCTGAAAAAAGATACAGATAATATCTTGATCGCGCGGGAATAACTGTTACCAATTAGGTGGTGCTGGGGCCTTACGGCCAACTGCTAACGCGGTATCAAACTAACGTTTAATCAGCTCAGTTATAAAATCATGCGACCGCAAGCTGTATCTGGGAGCGTTAAGGTTCACGTACCCGTGATTTTCCAACTGAGCGGATTTAACGTTAGTTTGATACCGCGTTAGCAGGTGGCCGTAAGGCCCCTGGTAACGTTTTATTCTATTCATAAAATTTACAATTTTGACCTCTCGCAAAGTTAACAGAACCCTTATTTAGAGCGGTCGAGGTCGAGAAAGTTATCTCGGGGTCTCTTTTGTTGGAAAATATGTCTTCAGACTGAGTGACCGAGACAATCTTGAAAGTGCGGGAATATACTTTGGCTAGAAATGTGCAGCGATTGGTTTCACTGCTGAAGTTACATGCTATTCAAAAGCAGTTTTCCCAAATAACGTTTATTTCTCGTTACAATTTCGACGAAGTGCAGGGGTGTTAGCACTCCATGGCAGTTGCCAATGGCGACACTAGCGACCTCTAGTCGTAAACATTCACGATGCAAACCGATTTAGGTAGGCTTTTGAGAATGCGCCAAGTTATGGGTTCGTTGCATCGCGTTTACCGTCACTTGGCTGTTAGGCCAGCATTCCGGGTATTGAAACCGGTAACTCCGTATTTGATGTTAACACTGTAACCAAAGTATTTAATCAGTATCTGATAATTACACAGGTACATATATTCCATTTCATACCACTGGCTTGTTGGTGAAGGAAAACATCGTGAGGAAACCTGCATACGTATGGAGAAGGAATTCAATGGCGTATGTGAATCCATCAATCCGCACTGGGCCAGCGTGGTGGCCCAATCACCCTTTCGGGGATACGCTAAAAGTCCAGCAATGGACTGTTAAAAAAGGCTGATTATGATGATACATTCCATGGAACGGAACCTGTGGACGGAACATTAATACAATTTCTAAGTATAAAAAGTAGGGGGGTGATTATTTTAATCTAGATATTCTAGATCAATGCAAAATCATTATGCGTTAACAGGTTAAGGATGACGTTGATTCGCTATCATAGTTATTATAGCAGAGTAGTTCACATTTTATTATGAAGTGTTATCCATCAGAATTTGAAAGTTTGAATGGGACCTTGACTACTTGTTACTATTATGTATTGTGCCTTGACTCCAAACATCGACTACCTTGACCTGAGGTATTTTTGAGGAAAACATTTAAACCTCATGTATATTCTCAGAAATTGTGAATTTAAATTTTCTATGATAGCAAAAAATTGCATGTTACAATTTTACGTCGTCAAAATAAAGACGAAATTTTCGAAATTTTCAAAACATGGTTTTATTACTTTTTCTAAATGTATACTCTGATTTTATCTATACTTCTATACTAATACTAGCTGACCCGACAGACGTTGTCCTGTCTTTGAAATGAAAAACGCGCTAAGTTAAAATCGGTGATAAGTTTTCTGAAATTTTCCAATTGTCTTAATTTTTCTTTCCATAAGAATCTTCTACAAAATATAGTAACCCCCATTAATTTGCATCACGTGATTTGCGGACCCTTTTTGGCATTTATTTGTTTAATAAGATTTATTAATTTATAGATTTATTAAGTACCTACTCAATGTACACAACAAAATGCGCTAAGAGGAAAGATTTGATTGTTTGTTTGCATTGAATAGGCTCCGAAACTACTGAACCGATTTGAAAAATTCTTTCACTATTGGAAAGCTACACCATCCCCGGGTGACATAGGCTATAATATATACCCGTGCCAAGCTGGGGCGGACCGCTAGTAATATTATAAAGAAGAAAGATTTGATTGTTTGTTTGTTTGCATTGAATAAAAGGCTCTGAAATACTAAACCGAATTGAAAAATTCTTTCACTGTTAGGAAGCTACACTATACCCGGGTAACATAGGCAATATTACATTTTCAAAAAAATAGGGATCCTTACTAAAACTCCAATAATGTAACTCAAGGTTTAAAAAAATATGATTTACACCCGTGCGAAGCCGGGGTGCGTTACTAGTCTACAATAAAGTGTAAATGTCCGAGCGAGCGAGTTTCAGGTTGCAGGCGAAAATGTCCCCCCTTAAATCGGTCCTGCCGCATAGAATATTGTACTTTAGACTTTGAACCGGGGAAACAGACATAAACACAGCTCAACATATTAAAATGTACCTTAAAGACGTCTGAGAGGCTGTATCAGTAAAGCCTTCCTTTAGGAACCGGTTCCCGGCTCAGCCTTTCCATTGACAAGAACGTGGCTTCGAATTCCGTGCATGACTCATTTCTTAAGAAGTTTACATTGACCTCTAAGTACCTTGAAAAACTTGGGATTCCAAAACGACTGAACCTCCCACTTGGCCGCATTTTTCCTCAAACTTTTTTGGACGTCACATTTTATTTTGACATTAATGTTTATCATCAGACTTTTAATAAAACAGGTAGTTTTTTTGGTCACAACTACCTATTAAAATAGTTACAATACATATGGGCCTCCCACTAGATGGACCGACGACATTGTGAGTCGCTGGCATCCAGTGGATGCAAAAAGCAGGCTGTCGTTCAGTGTGGAGGTTAAAGGGGGAGGCCTATGTTGCAGTGGACGTCTTCTGGCTGATGATGATGGATAAATACGGGCAATATATTACGCAAAGAACTTCAGAGGTCCTCATAGACAATTCGGGCCCATTTTTCTTTTAATACCTTACTTTGCGCTCTTTGCAAATAATTGTAGAGTCCAGAAGTCACTTATTACAGTTTTGCTTAAAGTTTATGTTCACTTTACAGACTTTGAATCTTTAGTCAGCAAAACAAAATTTTCGCTACATAGTGCAGAATATGGAGTAAAGACAGATTAGATAGTTATATAAAATGATATCTGTTTTATTGTATCTACAGGGCCCTGATTCTTTAACTACAAACACGTAACGCGGCGCGTTAAGTTAACCTCAAAAAGATGGCCACCTAGGTCGATGTTTACCTAGGGAATAGAAGCCAAATTTTTAGAGGTTAACTTAACGCGCCGCGTTACTTGCGTGTTTTAGTTAGTGAATCAGGACCCCCAAGGTGAAGACGTTTCCACTTTGCACGCTTGCAACTAACACAGTCCCCTTGTAAGTAGTAAGACATGGAACTTTGGATTCTATTTTCTAGTTCTAAGTAGTACTAGTGGCGCCATCTACAATACAGAAATGGAACTTCGCATTCTATTTTCCGTAGTACGGCATCCAAATGCGTCTTGTCGACGGAAAGTATCGTCTGCGCTATTTTAAACACACGCCGCGCCGCCCGCCCTGTCCGGAGATTAGAAAGACGTTTCACGAATGAAGATATAGATACAGATGTGTCATTTAGAAAAATGCCTACAGTTGAAGATAATTATAAAAATTAAAAGAAAATGGCCGAGAAAATGAAACTCACATTCATCATGAATATGAATTTTATTTGCACTTGCATGGGCCGTTTCCAAACAATCCACATGGAAAATATAAAAATTTACAAGGCATATTTATAAAAAATTACTAAAACCCCGTCTGCAAAATGTAACCTACCCTGCATGGCTATTACGCTAGAAATTGCAACTTGAAGCTAAAAGCGATAAAATAGTAAATGAGAACATGCATAGACAGCAGCGCCACTAAGTTACTGTTGGAGTCAACGACATATTTGCCATTACAATTTGACAGCGACACGAGTATTCCACCCATCCTGATTCTGCCGGGACAGTCCTGGTTTTGATGATATTGTCTCACGTCCCGATAACATAATTATAATTATGTCCCTTTTTTTTTTAACATGCGATGATCGCTCATTTCGTTTATACTCACAGAACAATGACGGCCCGCAAAAAATACGACTTGACTAGAGGGCCATTTGTTAATTACCTACGTAAGGACGATATTGACCATTTTTGGTCCTCCGTCGTCAACAATGACTGTCCCGCCTTTTTATTCAAGAGGGTGGCAACCCTGCCCATATTCGTTATCAAAGTGGTAAGGAAACCGGAATATTGAGGCGGACGATATCATTGTGCAAGGGAAGTGGACTTTATACTATCAAACCCTACATAACAGTATAGTTACTGTTTACCCACCGCAAGCGACGTGATAAGAGAGAATCATTAAATATATCGCTCCAAGTAACTATAATACTTACCTACTCACGGAGAGACCTCAAGTTCAAGGTCGCTCAGCAAGCTATAGTGATGGCTATGTTTCGTTCCGTATCGAAGTTATTCGCCAGTGAACCAAAGCCACCGACATTGCCCAGCATTTTAGCAAGCTGAAGTGGCAGTTGGCCAGGGGGTCTAGACAAGAGCCACTTTCTGTTAGCGTTCACGCTTGCGGAAAGATGAAATTGTATGACATGGTATGACATGAAATGACATTGACAATGACATTAGCTAGAGATAAATTATCTCAAGCTAATGTCATTTTCATACAATTTCATCTTTCCGCAGGCGTGAACGCTAACAGAATGTGGCTCTTGTCTAGACCCCCAGACCGCTGGGGTAGAAAGTTCTATAGTAGAGACCACGAATCAAAGGAAAAAAACATAGCGTAGGATGCCCTGACACTACATTGATTGACAAAAGATGTTAGAAAAAGAAATTAAGGCATCTGGCCGTGTCTGAAAAGCCGAAGATTGGGCTAAGTGGCGTGCCTTGAGAGGCTTTGTCCAGCTGTGGACTACGATAAGCTGGTTATCCATGACTCAATCTTGGACCACGTATGGTCCCTGACCCGGGTCCAGGACGTTGAACGTTCAACGAATCCCTAGTTCAGACTAAGCTTCTAAGTCTTGAGCATTGGCGCAAATTTGCTAGTCTATTTTTTTTATCGGATACATTTCGGAGAGTGTACATCGGATCTGCATGATCTAATTCCCTCCTGCCCATTTTTCCATCGGACTGCCAGAGTGGGCACGAAAAATCGACACCGCTTCATGGTTGATATTCCAAAAAACCCGTTTGACGCGCTTTGATTCCACTTTCTGCTAGTCTGTGGATACCTGAATGGGTGTTCCCCGATAGTTACAATCTAAGTGTCTTCAAATCACGATCGAATCGGTTTTTTGTAGGCTATCGTGTTCCATCGTAGACCGCATCATCGCTTAACATCAGGCGAGTTGGCGGTCAAACGCAAGTCTATTAGTGAATTTAAAAAAAAAACTTTTCAACTCATTTTCTAAATACACACAACTAATAGTTTATCGTAACAAGGGACATGCCGTTTACTGAAATGCATACAAATTTTGCTATTTTTAATTAAACAATCAAACTTCTCTTTAATTATGTGGATTATTTAACTAGCAGTATAACAAAAAAATTATACCTACCTACTTTTCAAGTTTTGGCGGGTCAACGTTGTGTGTAATTAAAAGCCGATGTGAGTTTTGTATGAAGCCGTAGTAATATGGCAAGACTTGAATACTGAACAGATGGCACTTACCTATGCAATGTGCACTTATTGAGACGGTTTTGCAGTAGCCTGTATATGTATAATGCATGTAGACCTCGTACTTATCTACTTCTCCACATTGCAGAAATCTTTGGTTGAAGTTGTAACGCAACCTTGCATTGGTCCATTAATCTGCAAAAATAAACATCGTTACAAGATACAGGGACACAGAAGCAGCAGGTGCTGGCATTCAGAAGGATAGCCAAGACTGGTTCGGCGAAACTCAGGCAGATCATGAACCGACGAGACGGTCCAACGACACCAGGAAGCCAGCGGGTAACGGATGGATGTGACTGATAACCGGTGGCAGAACTTAAGAGGAGCCTAAACCAGCAGTAGGCAATTCAGGTCTGCCGAATAAAAACTATAGGATAGGCATTTGTCAACACTTACTTGAAGTTATGACGGTGTAGTCGAAGACAGAAACACGAATGATCTGGAACAGAAAAAAATATGACGATGTTTAAAAACATTTTACTATGCTAAAAGCGTCTTTCACACGGCGCATCTAACATACGAAACTAGAGAAGGTTGAACGATCATGTACACATACATGCATCCTACTCTCAGACGCGGGTCTTTGTTTTACGTTGAGCAGTTGACTTGCACCGTGTGCAAGACCCATCGAGATACAATATCTATAGAGTCACAATGTCTAAGTGAAAACAGTCAAATATCGTCTGAGCTTCGGTGTACATACCTAGACATCAGTTATATAGTTGACGCAGTGCCACATTTACTCCAATTTAGACGTTATGTTGGTTGCATAGTGTTCAAGGTTACTTTTATTATTTTATTTTATTATATTCGGGAAACTAACAGCTACTTTAAAAAACATTATATTTTATTATATATATAAGTTAAGGCTAATTAAAAGTATTCACATATAAGAGTTGTCCGCTATGTCATCGTAGCTCTGGCATCGCGCGGCGTTGTAGTCGGATCGCGATCGCTTTACCACCAATCAAAAAGTCCGCGAAATGCGTAGCGTGCGCCGAGTTTTGGTTCGATATTTTTTTGCATATTTGTGACTCTATAGGCATTGTATCTCTATGGCAAGACCTAAAACAAATTAACTCACCTGTGATGATGGGCAAATAGATTGTATTTGCCATCTGTCTCTCGCAGCATCTCACTGAGATGGATATGAGTGCCAACTCAGCTCCTTCAAATCCCGAAGCGAGGCTCTAGGGTGCTGGCAGTTGGCACAGTTGCTCCAGTGGTGTAGATGAAAGTGTAAATAAAGCAGTATAGCCTCTGTATTGACGTGGATAATGATAATGCCTCATGTAACCCGGTACCTATTCTATTTTCTTCTGTGGCTTCACAATGTAGGCAAAGCTGTCGTAGGCTTCACAGGTTGGTTGAGGTAGATGCTGGTAGGGCGAGATGCACAATATTATACACCCCACCAAGCGGAACGTTAGTGCAGACATCCAAAATATATAGTAATTTTTAAACTTTCGCGATTTGAACACATGTTTTAAATGTTTATCGGGACTTATCACGTATTATTTAATATAGGTAAAAAATATGTACCTTTCGCTCGACGTTTCGACCATGTTACAATGGCCGTGGTCACGAGCTGACTCAGCTCGTGACCACGTGACACAATAATACGTGATAAGTCCCGATAAACATTTAAAACATCCAAAATATATTTTCTCAAAAAGATAGCAACTTAGTCTGAAGCTACGCTTCGAAGCTATGCTTGGAAAACAACCAAAACTATGTTTAGAGAACAAGCTACTTATGTACAAAACTATCCTAAAACCTGTGTGGACTTATGGAATAGAGCTCTGGGGAACGGCTTTAAAAACCAACCTAAGCATTCTGCAACGTTTTCAGTCAAAAGTGCTACGGATGATAACCAACGCTCCCTGGTATGTCACATATGAAACTCTACACAAGGACCTGGAAATGCCCACAGAGGAAAAAGAAATAAGAAATAACGCCCTAACTTATCAAAATCGACTGCAAAATCATCCAAATGAATTAGCAAAGATGTTGATGTCAAGAAGGCCTCCAAGGAAGCTTAAAAGGAAGATATCCCAAGACTTAACAAAATAAGAAAAATTATGAGGATGGATGCGTCAATGGGCATATTCTACACAAGACGCGTCACTTAAGACAACAGTTCAAAATAAAGCTTATTGTCTTCAAAAGACAGATTTCTTATAAAAAAAAGGGTTAAAAAAAGTACAGACATCCCGAATAAGAATGGATATGAATGACAGAGACAGAAACAGTGTCAATTACGCCAAAATTTAAAATTAAAAAATATTTGGTGTCTACAAACGTTGTCGGTAATAAAAATTTAAAAAGTTAGTTCCCTGAATAATTAATACTGTAATTGCCACTTTGAAATACATTCCTCCCAGAAGCAGCTACAGATTAAGCACAGTATCCTCTATACATATGCAATAACTTGTCTATTCTACAAGCTTCCCTGATGGTGCAGATAATTAGGCACATTATCACGTGCTATCTGTTTCATATTCTACATTCTTGCGGCCAGACGCGTCGCCCAGACGCTCGGCGCCGGCGTGCATAACTCTGAGCACTTCACCTCTGCGCCAAAAAAAAACTCTTTGATCCAAAACAAAAGTAATGCAATCTGATATTGTAGTTCACACTTATCCAGTAGCTGGAAAATCTGGAACGCTGGAACAGTGAACTGGAATCACGCTGCCATAATAAATGATTTTTAAGCCCCATTGACTCTTTTATAGCTGAATGCATTTAGGTAAAATTTTGGGTGGAGGTAGCATATACCTTGTCACGCATAGCTATTTACCTATTATCGTGAAAATATGTAGCTGGAAATGAAGAGGGCTTAACACTATTTTAACCATTTATAAATTTTCAAGAATTTTGCAGCATTTAAAAAGTTTTTTTTAACTAACTCAAGCTTTTTTTGACGGCTATTTTGATTTTGGGTATTGCATATTGTATTGTCATCAGAACTAAAGGTGTATGCAAAATTTCAGCAAAATCGGTTCAAATATTCAACCGATTCCAAGCGGTCGCCCGAAGAATCAAACTCGGATGGGCGTTCGAGAAATTGCGTGACATCTTCTCGTCCAAGATACCACAGTGCCTCAAGACGAAGGTCTTTGACCAGTGTGTGTTGCCAGTGATCACATATGGTACTGAGACGTGGTCCTTAACTGTTGGCCTTTTGGAAAAACTCAGAGTCACACAGCGGGCAATGGAGAGAGCTATGCTCGGAGTTTCTTTGCGCGATAAAATCCGAAACGTGGATATTCGCCAAAGAACCAGAGTCGCCGACATAGCTGTTAAAATATGCAAGTTGAAGTGGCAATGGGCAGGCCACATCGCTCGAAGAACCGATAACCGATGGGGAAGAAAGGTTCTGGAGTGGAGACCACGAACCGGAAGACGCAGCGTAGGGAGGCCTCCCACTAGATGGACCGACGACATTGTGAGAGTCGCGGGCATCCAGTGGATGCAAAAGGCAGGCTGTCGTTCGGTGTGGAGGTTAAAGGGGGAGGCCTATGTTCAGCAGTGGACGTTTTCTGGCTGATATTGATGATGATTCAACCGATTGAAAATATTCAAAATAAAGGTTTTATTGAAATTTTTACAAAGTTTTTGCAGCTGTGAACAAGGATTTAATACTCCATTGTATTGCGAACATAAACAAATCAACTTCAACAAAGAACCTTATTTTGATGAAGTTAAAGATCAATATACAGAAACGTCAGACAGAGAACCGGTCCGGTCTAGATAGCAAATCTGGGAGCACTCTGTCCCTTTCTGGCGGGCATGGCCAGACACTATGGCCACAATAGACATATAAGCTAAAGCAGTAGGTTGACTTGATACAAACACCCGAATCGAGTGATATAATCAAACGAGTGCCCCTTCCCCCGCCCACTACGATACTTCACGGCTCGCTCAGAGTGACAGTGGCGCGCTCCGCGTCATTGAGATACGCCGTATGTGTGTAGTCAGCGTAGACGACTACAACAAAATAATGCATTTATTCTTAAAACCTGACAATAGCAACCCTAGCCCTGGGACCGACAGTAGGCATTGAATTCAAGGGCACGTCCGAGCCAACCTACTGTTTCTAATATTTCTACTGTGATATGGTCGAATACGTTGTCATATCAAGCAAAGTCATAATCTGACGGTAGTTGTAGCGATTTTCTGAAAGAGACAGAAGCTTCTTGATCGTCGGACCATTTCAGCTTAAGTTTAAGTTTCTTGGGACCGCGTAAAGCCTAAACTTACTTTAATCAGTGCTACTGATGCATACTAAACAGCTGTAAATTAAATTAACTTCATGTTGTCAAACTCGTGTATTCACTATTATATAATGTAAAATTTACGATACTTAATAATATATGTATAATACAACTTACTAGCTATCAAATATAGATCCAATACGTTAACATAGTCAATTTAACAAACAAATGTTAGGTTTTCAACCTATACCTAACTACGTTGGTAGTAGGACATTGAAAGGGTAACAATATTTATGGCGCCTATACACTGTTTATAGGATCACATTAGGCTGTGACAAGGCTTTCGTTCTTATTCTAAGGACATAAGGTTCATCAAAACTTAACAGACGATGACGAAGCGCTTTGATTGTGAATGTGCTGCCTGGGTGGGTGTTCCCCGACGGTTACAATCTGAACTTCTTTAAGTCGCCAGTGAATCGGTTTCTTCTAGACAAGCGTGTTCCAACGTAGACCGCATTATCGCGCGAGATAGCTGACAATTGCAAACCTATCGTCGAAATAAATAATAAGGTAATCAGCAGGGGCGTAGCTTCCGTCGTATCATACATACATACATACATTATCAGCCATTAAATGTCCACTGCTGAACAAGACCTCCCTCTTAGAGAGGGGTGTTGCCATAATCCCCACGCTTGGCAGGCGGCTTGGAGATCGCAGTACGTTCACCGTGTACTAACAGGACGCTGCTGCCCATCCTCCGGTGGTTCTGGTCGCAGTTTTAGGACATACCCGGGTCCGCCGTATCAGTCATATTAAAAATACGGGGCCCGGGCTAGAGGGGCCACGAACGTGTGTAAGCAAAATTTCTTAAAATGTTATCCAAAGTTTCACTCTTAGCCTCTTAGGCTGTACTTCCCGGGAAAAAAAATCACATCGTATCATACAATACCATTATTTATGGATTAATTCCTTTAAAAAAACACTACAAAAATGCACGCACTTAGCGTGCATTTTTGTTTCTTTTGCAAAAATCTTTACCCTTGATTTGGGTCCCCAACAAATTTTGATACAGGGCCTGTGTAAGGCAAGCTACGCCACTGGTAATCAGCCACATATTTTGACAAATCTTTCAAAGGAAAAACGGACGTCAGAACGGTGGTGAAATTATCTAGCCATCTTGTTAAGCTTTGATGAACATAGGCCCAAAACAATTTAACCTAAAGCCCAGTTAACTAACCAACAATCATTATTTTATAGGTAGTTCGCCAAAAATAAGGCGAAAAAGTTAATAAATTTCCATCAAATTCGTATAACTTTTATCTTATTGGTTTATTTAATTAACTAACGATTGTTGGTGTAGTAATTAACATTTTGGGGCGATAAGTTTATTTTACCACTGAATAATGAGTAAAGCAGGTTTCACACCGGATGGTTAGTCACAAAGAGTTATTTCAGAAATTTTGGCCAAGTTCACTCCGGGCGATAAGGGGAAAATACAAACGTATCTATTCGTTTTGTTTTTTCCATTACGGAATATTTAGAATGGCAGTGACGAGAATGACGCTAATACCCAAAGAATTTTAAAAAAAACGAGTCAGTGTTTAAAAATGTCTAAAACAAAAGTAGACCAAAATCATACTATCTATTAATCATATCAAAGGTACGATTAGTTCCATTTTCCATTTCCACAACCATTATAAACATTCGCAGTGGAAAAGACGTAAACACCTACTAGTTTTCCCCATCATCTCCACCAGTAGGAGAAACTTGGTAGGGATCCGCGCGTCACTCGTTACCAAATCTACTCCACTCATTAATGTCAATATTTACACGAAATTTTAACGGTCACTTACGCCTATTTGATTAGACATGATGAAATCAGTCGAAGAATACAACGTGTAGGCACCATTTTCGTTTTTCAGATTCTCTAAGTCTATTCTACCTTATAAAGTACATACATATTAGGAAGACAAGTTACACGCTTTATCACGATTCTTGTATCGTTCGATATTAATATAGGTACGTTCGAAGTGAAGAACACTTATTACAACGAATCATATTTAAGAGCATAAAAAATGGATCAAATGTAGACAACATTGACTTAGTTATATATTATACTCTCAGATCAGAAAAAATGACGATATGGTAAGGTGGTAAGCGAGATATTAGCAAAAAATCGTTTTTGTGACCTTTAACCACAGAAAAGTTTTTTTTTTTTGTTTAAGTTAGAACGGCTGTCAAGGCATTTTTATAAGAAATTTGTTGTAGCCAGTTGCACCCACATAAACGAAACGTCAGTCATTCGAAATCAGTTAGCAACTGTGATGCGGACAAAGAACTTTGAGACCTAACCCAAAAAGATAAAGGTCCAAGTTCTTTGGATGCGGAGTTCGACGCGTTGATCTAAATAAGAATGTTCAATCAAGGTTCACTCATAATGCCTGGTAACAGATTTTCCTTCTCATTTCCGTTATGTTTACTTCTCTTTTCTGTATAACCTTGTATATCTTAAGAGGCAGACACGATATTTTATGAGACTTTTGAGACAACTTTTAGAATGCCAAAATAAAGTTTGTCGACCGAGGTTGACCCTTTTTTGGCTTAATTGCCTGGGCTAAAACACTTATTATACACTCATTAGGCAGTTGAAATCCACACCAAATTTTTTGTAATTTTTATTCTGATTGTTTAGAGCGGTTACTAATTTTTTCGCGAACTCTACAATATTCTCCCTTGTATGTAAATGAATAGGTTAAATTGTTAGATACATTATTTTATTAAATTTATACGATAGGCATTACTCATTGGTTTTGCCACTTGACAGTAATTCCCTACGCGCAATAGATACAATTGATCAAATGAACACTTTACTTGCTTTAGTTATGGATCATGACGTCAATTCTAATATAATCAATACAATGTTTGTTCCCGAATTATGAACACTTTTTACCAATCAATCCTAAGTAATAAGTTTAGTGACAGTGAGACAAACTTATCCGTAAAGTTAAGTAAAGCGCTACCATACGATCGTTTTATGGTCAAAACTGCCTCCGGTTAAAGTTTTAGTGCCCACATTTCACTACCCAGGTAGTGAAGAAAATAACATTGACAATGACATTAGCTAGAGAGAAATTATCTCAAGCTAATGTCATTTTCATACAATTTCATTTTTCCGCAGGCGTGAACGCTAACAGAAAGTGGCTCTTGTCTAGACCCCCTGTACGGATAAGTTGGTCGGATTATGCGTCACTTGTCCCTCCTAATATCCCACAGCCTAACATTTATGTGATAATTATAACAACTAGTGATTTTATTTACATAGCTATTTACAAAGCGCCCTACAGTTTTTCAAACTCACAATCTAGCATGTAACATATGCTTGAAACCACTAGCAGCTACGCTAAATCTACTCAAAATTCGTTATGATTCTATTATTTCGCTTTATTGCATTGTTATTCTTATTTCAAAATTTTTCGATTATTAATTCTGTAAGGTTTTTTTCACCTTCTCGTAGACAAGAATTTGAAGTGCAAGTACCGTTCTTTATCGATCGTCAAGTTTGATTTAATGCCATAGAATCGATCATAGCGAGTACTGATCAAATGGTATTTTATCGATTTGTCGATCTCAAATGTCAAATTTGAAATTTGATAAAGATCGGTTATTGCACTGCTGTTTTTATTAATGTCTCTATTATAGTACAGATACTATGTATAAGGACACTACTTTACCTACTTCTTCTATTAAAGTACCTTTATAGTCTACAGGGTGACACGGAATGGTGGAGCTAAGCCGAAAGGGGGTCATAGTAAAAGTGTTTCATACTGATGATC
The DNA here is from genome assembly GCA_932305915.1 of Agriopis marginaria. Classification (NCBI taxonomy): domain Eukaryota; kingdom Metazoa; phylum Arthropoda; class Insecta; order Lepidoptera; family Geometridae; genus Agriopis; species Agriopis marginaria. The sequence continues at coordinate 9,280,603 of OW029926.1, forward strand.
ACTATAAACAACTTTTACTATAGGACCAACCCTAAAAATGTTTTCATAGATTTTGTAAGTTTGAATGTATTTTTTCCGTGGAATAGTACTTGATTTTACTTCAATTTTCAATTCATGTAGTTCTCACGTTTTCACAAGATTAAGCCGCATACTACGACAGAACTAAATTTACATAAAAAATCTTTGTTTTTATGAGAGAGAAAAAAAAAAAGGGTTCTTGATAAGAATAAAGTTTGTGTGAAAAACAAAATATGTGAAAATCTCCATTCCTCCTTGCTATGAACCGCAAAGCTTATTCTATTATTGCGATATCAGGTCTTGAAGAACCTTGGGTCTTTTTTTTCTTTTTTCTTTATAAATAATAGGCTTGCGTTTGACCACCATCACGCCTTATGTTAAGCGATGATGCGGTCTACGTTGGAGCACGCTTGCCTAGAAGGAACCGATTCACTCGTGATTTGAAGACACCCAGATTGTAACCATCGGGGAACACCCATTCAGGCAGCGAATTCCACAGACTAGCAGTTCGCATAATAAATGTGGAATCAAAGCGCTTCGTACGGGTTTTCGGAATATCAACCATAAAGCGGTGACGATTTTAGGCCTAACAGTAAAAGTTGATCATAATGAGTACAATGACCTTTAGGCTTGGTACCATCGTTCTGTTTAACCCTTTGGTGATTATCTCTATGCCTAAACACTTTTAACATTGTTACCATGCAATGTTTTTAAAGTAACAACGGCAAAGAATGTAGGTACTAATCAGTTCATTTCGAAGAAAAAGTCGATAAGATTATTACGTGTCTGCCAGTAATCGTTTAATATCACGTACTTTCACCGAATTGTTGCATGACCGTGTTTCCTTATACGATAAAAATATGTTGTTAGGAGAAAAATAAAGCCGATTCTCTCTCTTAAGGGGTATTTACCGTCATAAGGTTGTGGATGGTCACGGTAAATATTCCGTGACAATCATATAACTGTAATTTCAGATTCATCTCTCAAAACAGGTTTCAAAATTTGGAAATGGTAAATCACTATCGATATACATATTTTATTACAAACAACACCTCTCTTTTTGCGTCGGGGTTAAAAATAGTGTTTGTCTTCTGATTCGATCTCTTCTGCCAAAATAAAACAAACAAACATAAAAATTACTACTATAGCTCTGGCCGGTAAACAAAAACCAGCTTAGGTCGCATAACAGTGGGGCAGTTTCAAACTTTCGTTTTCGTGCTCTGTAACCGAGTGGTGAAAACAATGAAAATTTACGCTAGTAAGAAAGTTTTATTTTAGCCTAGCTTGTGCTTTAGTGCTATAACACACATTAGAGACTTTGTGAGAAAAAGTAAGCGGGAGACCGGACCTTCCATAAACATAACCACAGATCAGACGAACAGCGAACGCATCTGGCCTAAATCAGGATTGATGCCTTTAATTGAATTCACCCTGCAGACGACTTTTCCGCAGAGTAGGCATTGAAATCTCGTACAGGCCTCGAGTTGACATACTTTTTTGTTTTTACTATGCATAAGACGCGTGCCAAAATGTAATAATAATTACTCTTAATTAGTATATGTTAGTATACATGAAGTCTGCTGTGTAGTGTTTTATTTTGACACGCAAAAAGTCGCGCATACAAGTCTGTAATATGTGTTAGCCTTTAGAGCCAACCGTGTGTATACTTTTAATAAATGTCTTAATATTACTATAGTTATAACATTTTTACAAAATAAATAACAACCGATTTCACGGGATGTTCAAGAAACAGGATTCACCCCCCTAATTTCCACTCTTAAGGGTGGAATATTTATTTCAAAGGATAATGCAACCTACTGGGCTTAAAAATCCTAAACCATTGTCCAGACATAAAACATACGCCAAACTATAGATCTCATATAAATATAATCACTTGCTACTATGTCGGCATAAAAATCAAACCTAGAGGAAAAAAAATGTATACTTTTTTTATAGAATTGATCTACCTTTGACCACCAACTCGCCGACGGTATGGCCGAGATTGGAACAAGTACAACATAGTACAATATTATACTTGTAAAGATTTTTGAAGGTATGCAAAAGTAGATACATACTGTAAAACAAAACACATTCTTAGTAGGTATGCTGTACTTTGAAACTTATGTTACCAATGCAATTGTTTTTTTAATACCACAAAGTAATCACTACTTGGAATCTACTATATTGTGTCCCAATAGCAAAGGAATTTACGTGCTCTATTGTCACAGTAAACTATTTTGGTATATTTTAAGCCTCTTAATAATATTTTCCCAGGTGCTATTATTATGACGCCATAATAATATATAGAGTTACTACAAGCAATGTTAGCTATCGTATGCCATGAATTTTACATGTGGACAGTATATTTAAAACAATAAGGCCAGGAACTTAGGAAATGTTACATTCTCCTTTAAATGGGACTACTCTAGAGAGTCTCACTCAATGAAAATAAAAATAATTAAAATCGGTTCACAATTGAAGATATCGCGTAACATACACACAACAAAAAACAGTCGCATCAAGAACCTCCTTTTTAAAAGTCGATTTAAAATAAGAGTATCGTGCGCGTATACGGGGTGTTTGATGAAAGTGAAGTAATTAATTCAAGGAAAACTTCACTTCATACAATCTCCGCCATGCACCACCAAAATGGTAATTTTATTTATGGACAATTTTTTGTCAAACGCAAACTTGTGTTCTACGGTACTCTTAAAAGTTCACATTTTTGACGAAAAAAGCAACAAAAACTTAATTTTTGGCGTTCCAATTCTATCAAATAGAATAGCATAGAAAATTCGATTTCTGTAATAATTATACCTGTATTTTTGTTAAAAATGATGGCTCCAAATGTTGGAAAAACTCAACATATCAATAAAAATAACGTCTTCAAATTTTGGAAAACTCAACATACCAACTTACTACCTCCAAATTACAAAAGTAGTTTTTCGTAAAACTAACCCTCTTATAAACGTGGAGCAGCCTTGGAATAGTTACTCCATCTTTTGTCTTTTTTTGATCGAATTCAAAGTGTGAAAGAGAGAAAAAGACAAAACACAGCGTAACTATTCTAAGATTATTCCACGTTTATTAGTAAGGGGGTAGGAGGGAAAGTTTGAGCATGGATTTCGTTAAATTACTGACATAAAAATAAATACAATACATAAATACATAAAATAAATAATTTTAATATCATGATTTACTTGTTTTATAATTCGATTTGACAATTACGTCTTTATTTTTTCCTTTTATGCCTGAAAATCCAGGTACCTGAACGATTGTATTTTAAAATACGACTCTTAAAAGTATTACTACACCGTTATGAAACATGCTGGGGGGGTTAAACAAGACCCGCTTTCTTTAGCGTTAACGCCTGCGGAAACTTGAAATTGTATGAAAATGACATTGACAATGACATTAACTTAAGAGAAATTATCTCAAGCTAATATCATTTTCATACAATAGGCATGATGACTAATATTTTTTAATACCTCATAAAAAAGCTGATCATAAATACAACGAAAACAAAATTAAAATTAGTGCAAAACTAAATAAGATATAAGCATTTTAATTTCATGCTAGACAACGAGCGCACTATACTGAGCCGTGACGTCACGCCTCAGGTGCGCCATACAAATGCTATACTAACACACGCTTTGCGAGAAAGCGATAGAGCATCCCCTCTCTATCCCCACTTAAAACTTCAAACATTCATATCTCAGAGATTTATCAGCCACTTTAAATTATTTTTTCAGTATGAGTACTGTATTTAGTTATATTCATCGCTTAGCGTGTTATTTGTAACTAGCGGTACGCCCCAGCTTTGCACGGGTATAGATTATACCCTATGTCACCCGGGGATAGTGTAGCTTCCCGTCAGTGAAAGAATTTTTCAAATCGTTTCAGTAGTTTCGGAGCCTATTCAATGCAAACAAACAAACAATCAAATATTTTCTCTTTACAATATTAGTATAGATAAATTAAACATTAGGACACATGTCTATTTCATCTTTCCGCAGGCGTGAACGCTAACAGAAAGTGGCTCTTGTCTAGACCCCCTTGTACAATCACGTCGAGTATAGTGTTATAGTTACAGATATTTCCTCAGGCGAGGTACGCCCGGACGAGCGCTCGCACTGCACTGCGGCACAAAGGGCAGGCTGCCAGCGCCGCGCCGCACCGCGCGCATGACACCAGGTGACCGCAGGGAAGGAACACCACACTAACCTGTCGACATTACAACCAAGACCCTTACCACATTGTAACACTTACACAGAATACAAGCACAGTATATCCTACTATCCTAATCTCTACATAGTATAAATTAAAGTCGCTTTCCGCGTCGGTCTGTATGTCTGTATGGCCGCTAACTCCTCCTAAACCACGCAACGGATTTTAATGCGGCTTTCACCATCAGTTAGATACATTTTCACGGAAGGTTTATATATATACTAGCGGTCCGCCCCAGCTTCGCACGGGTATAGATTATAGCCTATGTCACCCGGGAATAGTGTAGCTTCCCATCAGTGAAAGAATTTTTCAAATCGGTACAGTAGTTTCGGAGCCTATTCAATGCAAACAAACAATCAAATCTTTCCTCTTTATAATATTATTAGTATAGATATATCACTAGCGACCCGCCCCGGCTTCGCACGTGAATTACACCCGTGCGAAGCCGGGCGGGCGGGTCGCTAGTAATATTATAAACGCGAAAGTTTGTATGCATAGATGTATGGATGTTTGTTCCTCTTTCACACTGCAACGGAACAACCTGATTTTTTGCATGGGTATAGTTTAAGGGCCAGAGAGTGACATAAGGCACTTTTCATCATCATCATCATCACCATTTTTCATCACTACGCGGGTGAAACCGCGGGGCGCAGCTAGTATTATGTACACGTTAAAGCAGTAGTTCGATTTTAAAACCACCCGAATCGAGGGACGTAATCTAACTAGCAGTGTTATCGAGAAGCTACAACATGGGGTTCTTCAAAAGGCGAGTTAATCGAGTCCTAGAGGGTCGGCGACGTATTTGTGATGCCTCTGGTGTTACAAGTATCCATAGGCGACGGTGACTGCTTACCATCAGGCAGCCCGTCAGCTTGTTTGCCACCTATGGCATTAAAAAAACTATCCAGGGCTATAAGATCAACAAAGGTTTTATTCTATTCTATAGAAAACCAATCCATATGAAAGAACTTAGGTTGTTAAATTTTTTAATATTTAGGTAAGTGCCTAGATCTTATTCATTTGTTTTAAAAATCGAAGGGATACTCTGTTCCCTTCCCGCAAAAGTAAGAGTAAGTATGAAGTATGGCGTACTTACTAGTGACGTAATTTGTAAGTTTTTTTTAAAATGATGAAATGGGCTAGCCTTTGACTACAACTCACCTGATGGTAAGGGACGATGCAGTCTAAGATGCGGCACACTTGCCGATGAGGTGCCTATTCACTCTTGTCTTGAAGAGACCCAGGTTGTACCTTATAGGGAACACCGAGGCAGGAAGCGCAATCCATTCCTGTATATAGTGCGCTCTCTGTCTAGCAAGACATTAATATTTTATTTATTTTAATATGACGTATTTGCACGATAGCCTATATAAATTAGATTAAAACTGATTACTTACCTCACTATCCATACACACTTTGCACAGCCTAGCTTCTTTCAGTTGCCTATTCTCTTCTTCTAACGACATTTCTCTAGTTTCTGAAGAACAATCTACTTCACTCTCGCTTTCTCTTTTCTGTCTCACTTCACTTTGGTCAACTGGTTGACTCGCTGTTTGATTTTGATTAGTTAGATGAGTTCGATCGCTTGGTTGAGTTTGATTGGACGGCTGAGTTGGATTGGTTGGTTCAGTTTGATTGATTGGTCGAATTTGATTGGCCGGTTGGGTTCGATTTAGGTTGATTCGTGGTACTCGGTTGATTAGAGTGGGCGATGGGGTTCTGGTCCTATCTGATTCAGACGTTGTGCTGTCTTGTATTTCTCTTTGATGTGGAACGCCCAATCTGAGAAATAAATTATTTATTATATTCAATTATTTTAGCTATGACTAATATTTTTGATTGAATAGTGGGCGAAGTACGAGGAACGTAAAATAAGTATCGAATTTCATACAAATTTTGGAATTGAAATTTGTATGGATTTAGATACGTTTATTCATCATCATCATAATTGCAGCCATAGGACGTTCACTGCTGGACATAGGCCTCCCCCATCGATCTCCAAAGAGTCAGTTGGAAGCAGCCTGCATGCAACGTTTTTCTGCAGTCTCGTCTGCTCTTTAGGTCGTCTATCTTGTAGGTAGACGTCCTACGCTACGCTTACCGGTCCGTGGTCTCCATTCGATATTCCCCTTACCCCTCCCGCGAAGGACGTGGCTTTCTCGTATGCGCGATCAAGTAGTTATATTAACTACTTGAATCTTTCGACTAGAAAGTGCCCAAAGACAATTTATAATTGCCATTGCCTACCACCGTGCTATGGTTTCCTTACGATTTTTTCCTTCACCGGTAGCTCCACACTATAGTCTATCATCACTACAGTTGTCGGTCGTCTGCGTAGGCTATTACATAACTCGTGACTTACTCCCTGAGTGTTTCTGCGAGTATATCGTGTGCGAACCGCTGGCTCTGCGTGGAAACGCTCCACGCTTCCTCGCTGAGCTGGTCGTCCAGCACCGCGTCTATTAGAGCCTCGGATGACGTGAATGGAGCACCTAAAAATTATACAAGAGTTATTTTCTTTGGATAAAAGATCATGTCATACCAAGCCTATTAATGCAAAAAAATCTATCAAATATTTTGGATATCCACACTAATATTATTCATCATCATCATCATAATCAGCCTTTTTTAACAGTCCACTGCTGGTCTTTTAGCCAACCCCCTAAGTGTGATTGGGCCATATCCACCACGCTAGCCCAGTGCAGGTTGGTGGATTCACACACGCCATTGAATTCCTTCTCCGTACGTATGCAGGTTTCCTCATGATGTTTTCCTTCACCGAAAAGCCAGTGCTATGAAAATCCGTACATAAGCTCCAAAGAGCTCATTGGTACGGGCCCGTGGTTTGTAACCCGCGACCTCACGCTTTCAAGTGTAGCGGTCTCCCAAATGGGCTACCACCACTAATATTATTAGTAAATCTGTTAGTCATCACCTTGCGGAACCGATGTTGATAAAATTTTATTCAAAATTAAAGTGCATCATGAGAATAATAGGCTTGCGCTTGACCGCCACCTCACCAGGAGTAAAGTAATGATGCAGCCTACGGTGGAGAAAGCTTGCCTAGAAGAAACCGATTAACTTTTACTATAATACTTTTGGCTTACTTTTTATGCCAAAGAAATTCTAATTCCGGTAGAATAGTGGGTGAAACTGAAGCTAGTTTAATAAGTCAAGTTCTAGTTAGTAACTGTAGGTTTACTGACCTGTCGCTCGAAGCCTTCTGACTAGCGCCCGCCTGACTCGGGCCGCATCCAAACCAGCGCTTAAAGCACCCAGCGCGATCACGCTTTCCATGCACTCGTCTATCTGCAATGTACAATATCGAAATGTTTCACAACATAAAAAAACTTCGTGGACACAAAAAGAATAAGACAACAGGGGGGTTAGACAAGACCAACTTTCTGTTAGCGGTAAAGCCTGCGGAAAGATGAAATTGTATGGAAACTAGCGACCCGCCCGCCCGGCTTCGCACGGGTGTAATTTACGTGCGAAGCCGGGGCGGGTCGCTAGTTATATATATAAACCTTCCGTGAAAATGTATCTAACTGATGGTGAAAACCGCATGAAAATCCGTTGCGTGGTTTAGGAGTTAGCGGCCATACAGACATACAGACGCGGAGAGCGACTTCAATTTATACTATGTAGAGAAGAGAAGAGAAGAGATGACATTAGCTTGAGATAACATCTCTCAAGCTAATGTCATTGTCAATGAAATTTTCATACAATTTCATCTTTCCGCAGGCGTTAACGCTAACAGAAACTAGGTCTTGTCTAACCCCCCCTTGAAGGCAAGTTAATGTTACAGCAGACATATCGACTTGCCATCGCCTCAACTCGAGCAGTTTCCTATTCTTACCATGAAATTTCGTACTGCAACTTATACTTATCAGCATCGCTGAACGTAGAGACATTGTTTCACCTGTATAAGCTAACCGAGGGAAATGATTCGTGGTCAGTTAGCTGTCATCGTATTTACGTCACCCAGACAAAAATTACAACAGGGAAAGGATTTTTATCCTCTCCCCGTGGAAAAATTGTCTACCGCCCGTGCTAGGCCTGCAGGCGTGTCTTAAAACTGCGACCAGAACCAACAGAGGATGGACCTTCACTTATTGCACGGTGAACACTCCGCTATCTCCAAACCTCCAAGCCGTCTGCTAAGCGTGGATATTATAGCACCCGCCCCCCGACAGATAAGCGGCCTCTCCCTCTAGATGGACAACATCATGACGGAAAACAGATTTCTTTGCTGAGTTTAAGCGAGAGATCAACTAAAAGTCAGTTCTCTATGGTAGCTTTTAATTATTTATTCGCTTTGCATGGCACACCTAAGTTGCGCAGGTTGCGAAGAGTGCATATACCGTTAAATAGGTGGTGCATCTTACATGCGCACACCTTGTTTTATTTTTGCAACATAATACGTCCTGCTCACTGTGCAAGTAGATCAGGATGCGTATTAATAGGCATGTGTCCTAATGTTTTACAAACTAATTTATTACAAACTAGTTGAATCCCGCGGTGTTATCCGCGATTTCCCAATTTTTTCGCATTTTGGGGGGGGGGGGGGGGGAAGTACCCCATGTCCTTCTTTATGATGCATACTATCTTCCTGCCAAATTTCGTTAAGATCGGTTTAGCCATTTAGTCGTGAAAAGCGAACAAACTTCCAGACAGAGAGACAAAGTTACATTAGCTTTTATAATATTATAGTCACCGCGTTACCAACTGAGTCGTAGGGCCATAAACGTCATACCATAAGACCTGTAAGTGCGAGCGAGATATACAGATATGACATGTGGGTGGGAGCGAGATAGACAGACAATTGATTTATGACCTGACGACTTAGATGGTAATGCGTTTCCTATAGTAAGGATAACAGGCTTAGCAATAAATGTAACTAAATACATTACAAACACTGAAAAAATAAAATTATTTGGCTAATAAACCTCTGAGATATAAGCTTTTAAAATTTTTGGAGGGAATAGAGAGGGGATACTTTGTCCCTTTCTCAAAAAGCGTGTGTTAGTATAGTATTTGTATGGCGCACCTGAGGCGTGACGTCACGGCTCAGTATAGTGCGCTCTCTGTCAAGCATGAAATTAAAATACTTATAACTTATTTATTTTCGAACTAATTTTAATTTTGTTTTCTTTGATGGGCTTTATTTATGATCAGCTTTTTTATGAGGTAATAAAAAACTATTAGTCATCATGCCTATTGAAGATGATGAAAGAATGCAAAATAGAAAGCTTTTTACCTGACTTTCAGTCACAGGGAAGTTGATACCAGGATTTCGGCGATTTACACTGACATTGTTCGGAGCTTGTACCACCTGTAACATAAAAGCCGATAGATTTTATCTCCATAAAATATTTTAGACTAGCACATTTTAGGTTTACAGGTTTTAGGTTACTCAGTGCTTTGTTTTCTTCATTATCATCATCATCAGCCAGAAGACTGTTACGACGAAACGACATGAAGAAAACAAAGCACTGAGTAACCTAAAACCTGTAAACCTAAAATGTGCTAGGCTAAAATATTATACTACTACTACATAATATGTTCAACAGTGGACGTCTTCTGGCTGATGATGATGATAATGAAGAAAACAAAGCACTGAGTAACCTAAAACCTGTAAACCTAAAATGTGCTAGTCTAAAATATTATGACTCCCCCTTTAACCTCCACACCTTTGTCCTTTGTTTTCTTGCAAATTAGCAAACCAGGGGGGTTAGACAAGACCCACTTTCTGTTAGCGTTAACGCCTGCGTAAAGATGAAATTGTATGAAAATGACATTAGCTTGAGAGAACATCTCTCAAACAAATGTCATTGACAATGTCTTTTTCATACAATTTCATCTTTTCGCAGGCGTTAACGCTAACAGAAAGTGGGTCTTGTCTAACCCAGTCTGTCTAAGGACTAAGGTGTGGAGGTTAAAGGGGGAGACCTATGTTTAGTAGTGGACGTCTTCTGGCGGATGATGATGATGATGTATTTAGACACTAAGTTATCTTGAACGAATAAACTTAATCTATATCTATACTAATATTATAAAGAGGAAAGATTTGATTGTTTGTTTGTTTGCATTGAATATGCTCCGAAACTACTAAACCGATTTGAAAAATTATTTCAATGACGGGAAGCTACACTATCCCCGGGTGACATAGGCTATAATCTATACCCGTGCGAAGCTAGGGCGGACCGCTAGTATATTTTTTTTAAATATATAATTAGTAATAATTCTCACAGTCCGTTGTTCAGTATTCCTATCGCGACACTCCTCTACATACTCCGGTCCCTTCACGAGCAGAACGTAGCCGCAGGTGGGAAACCAGCGCGCGTGCTCCGACCACGGCGCGTCTCCCGCTTCCCACCGGCCCAACCCGCCGTCGCAGTAGAAACAACGGACCTGGAACAACATCCCATGAACACATTACACTTAAGTCCAACAGAACAGACTAACAGACGCTCGAACGCGGCTGACGGACCGTCGTCCAACCAACGGGAGAGAAAGAGTGAGAATTTCATATTTCCCTCTCTTTCTCTCCCATTGGTCAGACGGCAGTTGAGGTCAGCCGCATTCGAGCGTCTTGTTAGCACTATAAGATAAAAATCAACATGTTGATATTGCAATACAACGCGGCAATGTGGCTAGCATTTTGGAAATGATGCTTGCGGGTAGTGGTTTATTAGATAAGTGTAGTTTAATATATTTTTATTTAGTGTATTTAGTTTGTTTTGATTCCAAATAATGTATAATTATTTATTGTCTGAAATACAATCTTTAATTATCAGATAAAAATCAAATTTTTATTATTGTTGACTTTGTGTTTATTTGTATTGCAATTTTAATTAATTGTAAAATATTTAATGTTATGTAGTGTTTATTAATTTTTTATAGTGTGAGAATTTGATTACAGGATGATCCAGCATGCAGTAATTTGTATTTCTTTTTAGGGTTCCGTACCCAAAGAGTAAAAACGGTATTAATAAGCCAACGCTGTCTGTCCGTCCGTCTTACTTATTAACGGCTGTGTCTTTCGAACCGTAATAGATAGCCAGTTTTTCACATAATTCTATGTAGATAGATAGATTGATAAACTCTTTATTGTTCACACCACAAATTCACAAACAACTATCAAATACCGCAACACTGTTTAACATCAGGCGAGGTGGCGGACAAACGCAAGCCTATTCATAATAAAAAAAATATACAAACAAGCGACACCGACGGGCTACCTGCTTGCCAATGCTTGCCATCTGTTGCCAGTATTTTAATTTTTAATCAAAGCTTACCTGATCGTCAGTTCCAGTGTGAAAGAAGCCAGCTTCAGCCATAGCCCTAGGCAACTGAGTCTTGTCGGCGGGCCAGCGGTCAAAGGTAGCCAGCCTGGTGGTCAGCGAAGCTTGGTTCGGATGCCTTGCACCCGAGCCAACGACGCCCAACGCACGCCATGTGTTGCCCGCGTTTAATATTCGAGAATTGTGGGCCGCGCCTGACCTGCAGTTCAAAAACAATTTTTTTAAATCTTATATTTATGTATTGTATATTATATGTTTGATAGTCCAGTTCGTAGTGAACCTACCTTCTGAGCTTGAGGGCGTGGGTTCGATGAACATTTGTGTTTGCTCTATATCTGGGTGTTAATATCTATTTAAGTATGTATTTAAAACTATATATGTATGTATGTATATCAGTCTCTGGCAGCCATATCACAAGCTTTGCTTAGTTTGCGGTCAGATGACCGTGTGTGCAAAAATGTCCTGAATAATGATTTATTTATTATATTTATATGGTACAGTGTGTTGCATCTAAAGAATTTGTGTGTAGGCTAAGTGGCCAGTCCTAGTGTCGGGAGTTTTGAGCCATCTGTTTCGAGATTGATTTTATCCTGATAGACAAACAACCAGTTATAACAACTAAAACAACAACATTTTATACTAAGCTGAAAAGGGTCCATGGTACCAAGGAAGATAGAGTAAGGAGGAAAGACAATAGCAGAACATTAGAGCGTAGCTCAGAAATTTGCCTAAAAATGGTATAAACTTAGATGGCACCGTAATTTGAGCGTGCTATATAATATATGTTCCGCTATTGTCTTTCCTCTTAGTCTTATCTCCCTTGATAGTACCCATTATTATGAACATCGCTTGTTTTTGGAAGTAATAACCAGAAAAAGCCCTTGATTGCTTTGTGCTTCGGCCCATTCTTTTGCTTTATTTATCTACCGTGGGGAGTGTGGCTCGCAGTAGGCATCTTTTTTATGTTTACGACGGTAAAATGTTTGGTGTTATTAGCGATGTTTTGAATGATTGTTGGAAATAGTCGGGTGCAAACAGTATAAAAAAAAAACTATAATAGAGCTGATTATCTTCAAACGGCTGAACAGAATTTCTTGAATATTAGCTAAGAACACTCTCGATCAAGTCACCTTTTAAACCAAATAACTAAATCAAACCCAGTTCAGAAGTTTGGGAGCTACGACACCCCTCTTGTTGCGTTGGGGGTTAAAAAGAATGTTTGTTGATAATGTCATAAACATTCATAATCAGCCTTTCAATAGTCCACTAGTGGAATTAGGACTACCCCCGAAAAGGCGATTGGGCCATATCCACCATGTTAGCCCAGTTTCGGGTTTGAAGAATTCACATACGCCACTGAATTTATTCTCCGTACGTATGCAGATTTCCTCACGATGTTTTCCTTCACTGAAAAGTTGCTGCACTGTTGGCTTGATCATGTAAAAAACGTTAATTTATTTATCTTCGAAATCCTCATTGATTTGTAGGTCACTCAGATCAATTAGCATTCAAATGTTGCAATCTAAACTGGCATAAACTTGACCTTTGGCGGCAGGGTCGAGCTTGCGATCATAATGTGAGTAAAGTACCTACGAGATATCAACAACTGCCGTCCAGTGATATGACCTCGAGTTGTAATCAGAGTATGATCGGGAATTGCATTGAAGAGCGATGGTGGCTGAGCAGCTTGTGCGCTTTACAATCTGACGGCACCCGTTTCGATCCTCAGCCCTTACCAATTACTTATTTAGTACCTACATAAATTATGTGCTGTTTCGATGCTATCGTTCAAAAACGGCAAAGGAAAACATCGTGAGGGAACCGTGTGTCCAAGAACCTAAAAAGTTCAAAGACATAACATTCAACACAAGCATGGTGGATTAGGGCCAATCCTCTCTCTCTGAGAGAAGGACCGAGTCCCAGCAGTGGGAACATGATAGGCTGAAATGATGATGAGTGGCATTTAGAACTAAGTGGGGTTATTTAGGATAAGGTGAGCTAATAAGCCTTTCGGCAGCCTAATAGGGCTGGCAATTTAGACTATACAACAAGCTAGCAAGCATCTGGTAATTCCATCACGCCAAGCATTTTATATTACGGATTACGTCCACAATGTTTACCTTTTACGAATTTTAAACAATTTCTTCAACATTTCGATACGCCTTCTAACTAACAATACCACTAACAACTGGTGTGAACCATTCACAATGACTAAAAAGCTATAAACAGATACCTATTTTGTTAGCGAAGCCAAGGTAAAGGTAGATACTCCTTCCGCGTATGTTCTACAATTAGGAGGTGTATTGAACCATGGTTAATGTAAAGGTGTGAATTAATAACTTATTTGGACTCTGTTACAAGTGTATTTATTGTTTCCTTCCTGTTCCCTAGATTTAAGGTTCAAAATTGAACTTTGAACTTTTCCTGCACACATTTCGTGGAATAAAATTCATAACATTTGTTTCTCTTTAGTGGAATTTAGACTTATTAAATCATATGCTACAAATGCGAAAGTATGGTTTTTGTTGGTTTCTATGTTCTTCTTCATGGAGCAACGGAGCATAATATGATCGACGTGATTGTTGATATAGTAAACGCACAGAGAGTACATACACATAATTATATAGTGAGTGATATCAGTATAGTAGACTTTTTATCCCGGATAATGTACGGTTCCTGAAGGAATGTCCACGCAGGCAAAAACGCAGCGCGCAGCTAGTACATAGCGCAGTAAATATATGCAACTTATATGAAGTTGTGTTACATTATACAAAATTTTGTAAAAGTGAGCTAAGGCCCAGGTTCTAAGCTTTGCTTTCATAGAGCAGACTGCTATAACGTTAATGGAAGTTTTCATCATCATCATTTCAGCCATAGGACGTCTACTGCTCGACATAGGCCTGCCCCATCGATCTCTAAAAGGGCCGGTTGGAAGCGGCGTGCATCCAGCGTTTCCCTGCGTTCTCTTTTAGGTTGTCTGTCCATCTTGTGGGTGTGGAACTGTAAGTTCTACCCAGTGCTTACCGGTCCATGGTCTCCATTCCAGAACCTTTCGGCCTCATCGGCCATCTGTTCTGCGTGATATGTGACCTGCCCACTGCCACTTCAAGTTGCTAAATGGAAGTATTAGACTTACGATAAAGCTTGGTTTTCGTTTGTCTCCGGTGACCGTATTGGTGGTGTAACCGAGGGTGGAGATGACGGGGTGGATAAATTACTGGAGTTAGAACTCTGAGCTGCTTCCACTGTAGCTGCATGATCACAACGAGGGAAATACCTGAAAGGAGATACGCTTCTTATCATTATCTGAATTATAAAAAACACTTTTTATTTTATGATTTGAAATCACACTAAATATAATTCAAAGTGGAGGTGATGAGACCTGCACTGAGGTCCCATTTGGGATGAATAGATCCCAAGCAAAATAAAATAGTGTATTTTTAGGAGCCATCTTATGGGTAAAACGGGACCCTGTTACTAAGCCACGAGCCTACGATGTCTGTCTGTCTGTCCTACCTATTAACGGCTGTACTTTTCGAACCGTAATAGATAGCCAGTAGTTTTTTTTTACAGAATATGTAATTTTACAGCAGAATAATAAAAAAAAGCCATAAAATAATAAGGTAAGTTTTTTAAAAATAGTTTATAGGCTTGCGATTGACCACCATCACGCCTGATGTTAAGCGATGAAGCGGTCTACGTTGGAGAACGCATTTTTTTTTTTAAGTTTTATTTCTTGTATTTTTTTTACCTATTTTTGTATTAGCTCTAGTGTTAAAACGGTAATACTTACAAGCGTCATACTTAACATGATTATAGTACACACTCTAAAGTATAACAACAAATACTGAATAATGGCCAAGTGCGAGTTGGTGACAAATTTCTGTTCATTACCAAGTTATAACTGGTAATTTCGTTATTGAATTTTGTGGTGGTACGGAACCCTCACTGCATAAAATAAACAATAACTCACATTCTATGTATTTCAATAGGATTTCTTAGAGAACCAAAGTTTCTATAAGGGGTGAGTTCACCCCCGCACCAAGCACAGCGGAGTCTTCCTTCACCAGCGTGGTAGAAACCAGCATTCACCAAGGCTTCTCGACTGACAGACAAGTCCTGACAAAATAAAAATATTGGTTAAATTGTTGGGATCAATATTACAGTGAGTTAAGAACACCAGTGCCAAAGTTCGCATTCTTTTAACAAAGTATGCCCAGGAGTCAGTAAAACCTAAAATAAACCTTCTTTTTTTAGAGTTCCGTACCCAAAGGGACATTATTACTGAGCCTACGCTGTCTGTATGTTTGTCTGTCCGTTTGTCCATCCTACCTTTTAACGGCTGCATCTTTCAAACCTTAATAGATAGCTAGTTGAAATTTTTACAGAATATATTATGTAAAATGTTATGGCAGATTAACTAAGGAATAATATAAAAGTCAAACAGTAAAAATTAAAGGGGTGTGCCCCATACGAAAAACTAATTTTTTGACGTATTTTTGTATTTACTCTAAAGTAAAAACGGTAATATGAACACACGTCAAACTTGGCATGATTATAGTACACAATCTAAGTATAACAACAAATTATAAATAATGGTAAAATGTGACAAATCTATGTTCATTACCAAGTTAAGCAACGTAAGGCGCAGTCGGTACTTGGATGGCCGCCTGGGCGTGTTTGTCTTTTTGGACTACTTTTTGTATTTTGTGGTGGAACGGAACCCTCAGTGCGCAAGCCCGACTAGCACTTAGCCGGTTTATTTATTGAAAAATAGGCTTTCGCTTAACCGCAAACTCGCCTGATGCAATGATATGGGTTTTCAGAACATTTACCATGAAACGGTATCAACCTGTATTCAGTTGAAACGGGGAAGCAAATGGAAAACACTAACTCCAAACAAGAGCCGGACTGAGGATGATCACATCCAATTAAAATCACATTGTTTTTTATTTATATTACACGGGAATTACAAGCTCATGTAAGATTAAGCCGGTCACTCCGACTATAGTTTCAATCGCATTAGGCAGTCTTTTTCAAGGTGGATGCACGCGCATGGCTGCGTCGCAGCCATACGTGTAGTATGTGAGTAATTCCCGTGTAATATAAATAAAATGTGTGAAAACCACGTCAGTTTCTATAATAAAATCACATAGTTTTGCTTTCAGCATGAACAAACACACTATTTACTAGGGAATCTTACAATGATGTGCAGTCAACCTTGCACAAGCATTGCAGCCTTGCTTACTTGAGCATTGTCCAATATAGGCACTGCAAATAGCAAGTTCAGAAGAAAATAACTGAACTGCTAAATTGATAATATCTGTCAATGCTAGGCAAAATTTTCTACTATTAGGCCCTGCAAACAGCAAGTTTGGAAGAAAACAACTGATAATATCTGTCGCTGCTGGGCAAAATTTTCCATTATAAGCTCTACAAACAGCAAGTTAGAAAACAACTGAGCTGATAATATCTCTCAATGCTGGGCAAAATTTTCCATTATAGGGCTTGCCAACAGCAAGTTAGAAAACAACTGAGCCGATAATAACTGTTAATGCTGGGCAAAATTTTCCATTAAAAGCCCTGCAAACAGCAAGTTAGAAAACAACTGAGCTGATAATATCTCTCAATGCTGGCCAAAATTTTCCATTATAGGCCCTGCAAAGAAGCCCTGCCAACAAGTTCAGAAAAAAACAACTGAACTGATAATATCTGTCACATGTGAACATTTTGATTAAATAAAAAAAGGTATTTTATGATACGATTTACACGAAACAGCAAATTGTCAATAGACAATAAATTATTGATTTACAAGAGTGTACTTAAGCTAATATGGATGTATGGTGTTCAATTGTGGGGAACCGCTTGTAACTCAAACATCTCAGTTATCCAAAGGATGCAAAATACTATTTTGAGAACCATTAGGGAAGTGTCCTGGTACACAACCAATGCAGAAATCCACAACAACCTTGAGATAAGCACAGTTAAAGAAGAAATTACGAAAACCGGCAAAAACTATAGGCATCGCCTGCTCAGACACCCTAATAGCTTGGCTGTTGAACTCACGGAACAAACATACAAGCCTAGGTTAAAAAGAAAGCGCGTTATACCCAGCGATTGACCCCATTTGGTCATCAAGAAAATACATAAAAGGAGATGTCCTCACTGGAGGGCACAATTTACAAGACACATTGCACTCAAGACATCTGCTTATAGTTAATATAACTGATCGCAGAAAAACAGAAAAAAAATAAAAAAAATAAAATTATGATTAAAAAAATTGATGTTAATCAATACAGGGTTACGCGGAAAGGGGGCCATAGTACCCATTATTATGAACAACTTTTAATATGAGGTCAACCCTGAAATTGCAAAAAAAATCTCTTGTTCTGTTGTAAAAAAATAGCTGTTCCATACATTTTGTCGTGTGCATGACCGTTTTCTATGGAACAGCTGATATTTTTTCACGATACTTCAGTTTTGCTTCCACAGTAAAAGCTGTTCATAATGTTGAGCACTATGGACTCTTTTCAGCTTAGTACACTCTTTCCGCGTAACCCAGTATAATAGGCATTTGTTATAGTTTCTATGTAATAAATGCGCACACAACTTTTAATGAAGTGATATAGGTCAGTGACTGAAATAAAGCAGTTGTCGACTTGTGACTAATGACAATGTTGTGCAACACCTACACAACTTTGGTAGAACTGTGGCGACGCCGCAGTTGAAGTTAATACTGCACAGCACTAAATAAATAGGTAGTAACTTACTTAGTTACACTGCAATTTTTATCTAAGGTTAGGTTAGGTGTGTACTGCGGATAGCCTATGATTGGTATTCCACCAAACACTTGATAATTATCCATTATCAGGCCGGATAGTAAATTTAGGCTAAATAAGCCAGATTGTAGATAACCAGATTTATCCGTTTCATCTCGTCAAAACTTGCAGTTGCAGTTTAGCTGTTTTCAACCTATCCTAACTGTGAACGAAAACAGAAAAATTTAACTTTTGCTAAAAAGAATGCTTAATGTGATCATTATTGGCATTTGTAACAGTTAGTTTTGCCAAGGAGCTAGCACCTATTAGAAGCTAAGAAGCACCTATTAGAACCCTAAGTTCATCCTTACATAGTTTATGAGTCACTAGTACAGTAGACAAAGAAAAATGTAGTTACCTAGATAGATAGATTTTAATGCTGTTAAGCAATTTTTAATCAATTATCAAGTTTCTATTTACGAAAGCAAGAATGATTAATAGTGTAGGTAATATAGTACTAACAGACATGTGGATTTGGTTGACGGACTGCTGTCCAACCAAAGGGAGAGAAAGAGAAAAATTTTAACCAAGTCCGTCTCATCTGTTAGCTACATAAGAACTTACATCCCAGTTTATAAAAGACAATAGTCTCAATGCATCACTTCTGTACATTTCATCTTCTTCTGTGAGTCCATAATCTCGTGGCCCACTCTCTTCTTCATTGATGGACTCTTGTACATGCCAATGGGCAGGTTCATCAGTATTATTGCACTCAAACACATCCATCATCGGAATATTGCCAGAATTTGTTGGATTCAGCACAAATTGGCAGTTTGGCTTTAACTGCCTGTGCCTCCACATCACTTGGTCACCATAATTCCAATTAGTTATTTTACCATGACAGCAGAAGCACTGCACTTCCAACCCCACGCCCGTGTAGTAAAAACCCGCCTTTGCTATTCTGGGGGGATCTATTGGAGCCGAAGTTGGCCAATTACAAAACGTCTGAAGCCGACTTATTTCCGAATTCATGGTTTATTCTGTACACATAGATTCAAGATGTGTAAACCTGACGCAATCTTCAAACTATTATTGACGTAGAAGTAATTTATGTTGAACGTGAAAATGGTTTTTGTGATTTACAAGCTCGCAAAATATTTAGGATTGGGTGAATGGTGCTTATGGACTGTGAAAGTTGTAATAAAAGTAACATAAGACACACAATAACACGCACTCACATTGCACTATGAAACTGCAAGTGCATTATTAGAATTTTTTAATTTATTGATTTTTGTCTTTTTTTAGCACACCACAAAATCCACAATCAAACAAGAAAAGAAAGAAAAAGAAACAAATTAATGTCAAATATAATAATTTATGTCAAGCCAATTAGCACCAATGACTGCTATCAATGCCAATATCAAAAAAGTGTAAATGTCAAAGTCTAAAAGGGCGTGTAGATGTGTAGATGCACAGATATACACATGTAGATGTGCCAAGGGCAAAATCAGAGTTTTGGGAGTTTTGGCGCCAACGTGGAAAAAAACATGTCAGCTCGTTGGATTATTTTCTTAAATAAGTGTATTTTCGAGTGTTAATGTGTTCTAAATGGTGAATTATTATTCATTAAGTGCTCGTAAACGTGCTCGAGTGTGGGTAAGTGATATAACGAGGTGAAACGTGTCTTTTCGTGTTGTTTCCAAAACTCCATAGGAGCCTCTTGTAAAGTTCCCACCACTTTACAGAGGCATGAGTTTGACTTGACCGTGACTTACTTAGCTTGACTCTGACTGTGACTATGACTTGTTTCACGTTATTAAGACTATACAAAACAGAAGAATAGGTGGTATGGCCTTAAAGGCTTTAGCCTGCCCGATGGGCGAATTATTATTTAAAAAAAACAGAGTTTTGGCGCCAACGTGGATAGGACATTTTAGCTCGTTGTATTAATCACATAAAGTTGTGTGTTTTCGAGTGTTGATGTGTAATATTGGTGGATTATTATTTAATAATAAATAAATATACGTTCTGTAAACAAATTCCAAATTCATAGAGTAATAATAGTATAGTTATGAATTGGCCAAAGTGCCGTATACGTGGGTGGGCGGTAGCCATTTAAAAAAAAAACTATTATTATTTAATCATTTTAATTAGAGTTTTGGCGCCAACGTGGAAAAGAACATGTCGGCTCGTTGGATTATTTTCCTAAACTAGTGTATTTTCGAGTGTTAATGTGTTCTAGGTGGTGAATTATTATTCATTAAGTGCTCGTAAACGTGCTCGAGTGTGGGTTAGTGATATAACGAGGTGAAACGTGTCTTTTCGTGTTATTTCCAAAACTCCATAAGAGCCTCTTGTAAAGTTCCCACCACTTTACAGAGGCATGAGTTTGACTTGACCGTGACTTACTTAGCTTGACTCTGACTATGACTTGTTTTACGTTATTAAGACTATACAAAACAGAAGAATAGGTGGTATGGCCTTAAAAGCTTTAGCCTGCCCGATGGGCGAATTATAATTAAAAAAAAAAAAAAACATTTTAAATATAAATTGTTATAAATACCGGGCGCCGGGTGGGGCAACATTTATTTTATTCTACGATTTTATTCACATATTATACGGCAGCGATCGTCAAATTTTCAAATTATCACTAGGATTTGGCGTTACGCAAGTTATTAGTCAAGTGTCCTAAAATGTTGTGGTTACTTGGTATTGGAGTTATGATAATATGTTTTTACGCGGTATACATAATTCATACGAAGGATAAGAGACCCAGGTACGATAACCTGCTCGGCAAACATGTGGTAGTGACCGGGGGCTCAAGCGGAATAGGAAAAGCGGCGGCTATTGAAGCGGGTATACTTGGAGCTCACGTCACCATCATCGGTCGAGATATCAAGAAACTAGAACATGCCACAGAGGAAATAAAATCACAATGCCGTAACCAGAAGGATCAGGTTATACAATTCGCAGTTTGTGATGTTACTTCTGGTTATGAAACCATCAACAAATGTTTCTCTCAACTGGAAGCTAAAGTTGGTCCGATATTCATGTTGGTTAATTGTGCTGGTGCATGCATCTGTGGTCTGTTTGAAGATATGAAAATTGAAGACATCAACTCAATGGTTACATTGAATTACTTGGGCACTGCATTGCCGACACGCTGGGTGCTGTCAAAGATGAGGCAAAGAGATGAAGGGATTGTTGTTTTTGTGGCATCTGAAGCTGCTATGGTTGGTGAGTACATGAGGTGCTTAATTTTGTTAATACTTGTGAGACTTCCAAGTGCCTTTCCAATTTTTAGCAATACAGCATAAATTCTAAACAGAGAATGTCTATTAAACAAAAAACTCCCTAAAACAAGTTACTAGGGTTTGTTTGGTTTACATTGTTACCCATTTTTTTAATGACCTTAAATTATAGCTTATTAATGCCGGTGTCCCCTAGAGGTCAGTGCTCTCTTTGATGCGTTTCCTGCTGCATATCAACAATCTGCTAAAGCTCGGTACTTTAGGGTATGCAAATGACAGCCCTGTTGTAGAGCTACATATCTAATTCACGAGCTACTGGACCACAAAATTTAATCTTTAAGAGAGGCCACAGTCAAGCACTTGAGCTTGTCCCTTAAGGCTATCTACGATTGGGGCAATGCCAACCTGGTCACATTCAATATAGCTAAACCCAGGCATATCTGTTCTTTGCGAAAAGTGCTACTTTCTGGGATGTATCCATACTGTTAACTGATCAGCTTGAGCTCTTGGGCGTTACTCTGACATCAATCCACAACTTCGGCTCCTCAAGATCAAAGCTCGATAGGCTTCCAAAAAGCTGGTGGTGGGTATGCTCTCGAACCTGTGACAGTACTTCACTTTGGAACAGTTAGTCGTATTGTATCAAACACAAGTTTGGTTGTGCATGGGCCATGGAGTACTGCTCGTACCTTTGGAATCAATGAAGTCCTGCATTGATGTTCCCCTTGGGATGCTGTATACATTTCCCCCGCCAGCATCTACCCAAGCCAACTTAAGATTGTCGCTTACCAATAGATTGCAGTCAAATGTTGATTCATAAGTGATGCACAAAAGCTTTGTGAAATACTTGAGGCTCTGGGCCTTTGACACAAATTACCCAAATACAAATGTTCCAGTGGTGTAGTTTCTCTGCATCTGATGTGTTATGAATAATATTATAGTCTCAGGTTTGTCCTAAAACTGAGACCAGAACCACCAGAGGATGGGCAGCAGCATCCTCCTACAGCATGGTTAACACATTGAAATCTTTATGCCGCCTGGCAAGCATAGGGGTTATGGTGGTATTCTAAAAAGAAGGCTTATTTTCAGCAGTGGATATCTTCTAGCTGATGATGATTATAATGATGCAATAAAAAGTTCTAAAAAAGATTCTAAAATAATTTGTAATTGAATGTTTTGATAGTCTTACAACAGTAGATTTTAGTATCATTCTGTCGCATGATTGCAGCATCTGAGACTTCTGTCGTGAGACGGACTCTATGTGTTGTTCAATTTGAAACTTTACTTTTGTATGTAAATCATCATTACACTAACATTCTTGTTTTGACTTGAATGTTTTAATTTTCAGGTATATACGGCTACAGTGCTTACAGTGCTGGTAAATGGGCTGTACGAGGTCTTGCTGAGGCAGTAAGCATGGAACTAGTTGGCACTGGCGTACGGACCATGATCTCTTACCCTCCCGACACTGATACTCCTGGCTTGAAGCAAGAAAACGAGACTAAACCTGAGGAAACTAAGATCATCTCTGGCTCCGCTGGTTTGCATTCACCCGACAGTGTTGGGAAGGCGTTGATTCATGATGCTCTGGTAATATGTTGTTTCTTGTTTTTTCACTTTATTATGCTTGCTGAGTTCTCAATTCAATACACCATATTTTAACTCTCCCAAATCCTCCGGGGTAACTCATAGAGGAAGAGGAGCTCAGGTGCACGCCTATCAATAAATAAATAACAATCTATGCTCATAATTCACTATCTACCATCTTCATTCAACCAGGCTCGTAACATTACTTTATCAAAACAAATTTTAATTTCATCAAGACATCACTATATTTCATAGAGATCGATTTAACCATTTTACTGTGTAAAATTAACAAACACTACCAAGTGGCCTGTCGCTTTGTGTGCCAAATAATTCATGAATAAAATTAAACGAAAACGTGTTTTATTTATGCCAATAAAAATAAGCATAAAAGATACACACATAATTACACAGAGGGAGAGAAAGAGAGAGAGAGATTTCCACATTTATAGTATTCAAATTGATTATGCTTTTCTGGCTTAGTTTGTTTATCTGTATTTATATGAGATATTATTTATATATTTTTGGTCATTTTCTTTGTAGAAAGGTAAAGCATATTCAGTCTACAGTGGGAGTGGAATGCTTTTAAACACAATGTACGGGCTGGCGTTTGAAAATGTGGGCCAACTTGTGGCACAAATATTCCTGAATGGAATTTTCCGAGCCATCATGGTTGGAATCTTTGCCTCATTCCATAGAGTGATCAGAGTTGAACTGAAGAAAAAATCTGCAGCACAGAAAAACCAATAGTGTACTCTTTTTGTGTATAGTTTTATTCCATGTGCCTTGAGTGATCTTTGAAGCATTTAATATGTGTAAGATAATTATTTTCTTAAATGTATAAGCACTAAGCTAGAAGGTACTTACCTAGTTATTTTTAATTCTATAATTTTGAATGCAAATCAAATGCCTAAGTTAAGGTCATTTGGTTACACAATATAACAGAAGAGTAAAGGTATTTATTGTTTAGGTATTTTTCCTGTAAACTTAGTCAGTTTTTGTCTTATTGTTAGCATGATTGTTATTTTCGTTTTTTTCTTCTAAGTATATATTTTTGCTTCATTATTATATTTACAATTAAGTACAAAGACTATTTTTCGATGGGATTAGTATGTAAATACATGTTATTTTTTCTTAATCATCTTAATAGCGCTTATGATATCTACTATTTTTATAATTATGCTGAGTCATTAAAAATAAATTACAAAGTTATTCAAAATATTTTATTTCAATGAGATGTACAGGAATTCTGTTCGTATTGTATTCTGAATCCTCTACCGACATAGCCCTCGTCAGATCTAAACCACACCACTATTGGTCCAGCACTATTATCTGAAACAAAAGATGTCCATTGTCTTTACGTTAATTTTAGGTACTTATCTGAATAGAATTACACCAAAAAATATGAGATGTAAAATTACACATGATGTGAATTTTAACAACAGGGTATTTGACTGTTTTTACCAAATCATTTCAAATTGTCTATAACATTATAATAAAGCAATCTTGTGATATAATCCTTATAATTTTCACTATTTGTATTATAAATGGGCAATGAAAATTCAAATTATCATACCTACTACCGCGCAAACGTTTGACATTTAGCGGGTCACGTGACTTCAGCTACGTCACAAGCAAGCAAAAAAATTCTTACTCGACATACAATTATTGGCTTTATTACTTGCCTGTGACATAAGGATACTCGACCTAAGTAGATCGTTTGCACAAAAGTCACGTCAACTCTGATTTTTTGTTGTTGTTTATTACTGAAAATCGGGACATAAAGTAGTTTTTAGCATTTTATTATAGAAACTGACGTACTTTTCACACATTCCCGTGTAATATAGTATTTAAATAATTCCCGTTTTTAGTTTTTTTTAATCTATTATCTAATATAATAATATTCGGGACATTTTTTCACACACGGTCATCTGACCCCAAACTAAGCAAAGCTTGTGATATGGCTGCCAGAGACTGATATACATACATAATTATATAGTTTTAAATACATACTTAAATAGATATTAACAACCAGATATAGAACAAACACAAATGTTCATCGCATAAATGTTTGTCCTAGATGGGAATCGAACCCACGCCCCCAAGCTCAGAAAGCAGGTTCACTACCAACTGGACCAACGGGCTATCAGGCTATCTAGGATTATACCAGCTCAAACATATTTTTAATACAGTCAAATATCCTATTGTGGGCCTTAACTTTGACTAACTTAATCCTTATAATGTGAACCTGTAATAGGTGCGTTCAGAGCGAAGTCCTGAAACACAGAGCCGTCGTTCAGCCTGTCTCCACAAAGCCTCGTAGCGGAGATCAGCAACCAATCGCTCGGGCAGTTGAATATCTCCACACCGGCTTGCCCTGGCGGTATCACAGGCAAGCCCTCTGAAATTCATACTAATATTAGTTGGAAAGTTTGGATTAAATGCGAAAGTGTGTTTATTTTTCCCTAAACGCAGCAACGGATCGATATGATTTTTGCATAGAGATAGATGGAGAGCTGGAAAGTGACATAGGATTATGGATTTTTTATACTGGAAAAGGTGGCCGAGCGGTAGCATGTATGCTTTACAATCTGACGGCACTCAGTTCATTCTTGGCCCTGCACCAGTGACTTATATAGTACTTAAACAAATATGTGCAGTTTCAATGCCAATCCTCTAAAATGGTCAAGGAAAATATATTGAGGAAACTGGTATGTCCAAAAACCTCACATCGACAAGCACTGGGTTAGCATGATGGATTAAAGCACATCCTCTCGCTCTCAGAGAAGGCCTGTGTCCCAGCAGTGGCAACATCAAAGGCTGATAATTAAAATTTCATAATATTTTATTTAGGACAACTAAAAAATCCATTGGGTTAGTACAAATGGTGATAATGATATCTCGGAAAATATATGGATCCTCCGGTATATCCACACGGATAAAACCGTGCTTCATCATAACCATCCGCAGGCTTCCTTGCTCCACTGTTGTCCACACACACATTCTCTCTTGCTATGCCATCTGCCGCGATTCTGTGCTAATCGAGTCAAGGTTTGACCCGTGATGGTGACAATATCGTTGACTCATCTTGCAGCTTACTACTGGGTATATTACTCCATCAAATTGGTAACAACTGAAATTTTTGCTTGTTTAGTATTTTACTACATCAAATAAATAAAAAAGTAAGAATAGACGGTCTGTTAGGTTACAACGTCCAACAAACATTGCTGGCTCACAGTACCCTTCTGCTTAGACCTTAAGTCAATCGAACCAGTGGCCTTACGGCTACATGTTTTAAGCAGTTATGTTTAGGTAATTACGATAAGTTACGCGACTGCAAACCGTTTTTTTAATGCCATAGGTGGCAAAACATTTGACGGGCCGCCTGATGGTAAGCGATCGCCGTAACCTATGGATTTCTGCACCACCAGGGGCATCACAGATACGTTGCTGACCCTTAAAGACTCTTTTGAAGAACCCCATCTTATAGTTACTCGGAAACGCCACAGAAGGGAAGGAGCTCATTATTCTCATAGTATCTCAGCGCGTTGAGGTTCACGTTCGTGTGATTTTCTGAACTGCGCTGTTTCAGCGCTATTTCGAGCCCGTGTTAACAGTTAGCCGTAAGGCCCCTCGTCTGAACCAATCTACTTGCACCGGCTGGCATGGAAACAGAATTATGGTCTACCTTCAAAATTAGTAAAGCAGCCTTAGTCTAAACCTTAAAGAAAAAAATACCTTAGATAGGGTGTGATAATACTATTTGTCTGGCTGATTACCTGTGTCGTAGTTGACTATTTGCAAGTATCCCACATTCTTGTATGTCACGCTGCACCCTCCAGGCGCCCTCTCTATGCATATAGCGTAGTTAAGATTGTTCTGGAATGGACAATTTACCATCTATACAATATTATAAAGAGGAAAGATTTGTATGTAAGTATGTTTGTAACGAATTGGCTCAAAAAGTACTGGACCGATTTTAAAAATTCTTTTACCATTTGAATACTACATTATCACTGATTAATATAGGCAATTTTAATAGGCTATATAACTATACCTACCCCTGCGTAGCCGGGGCGGACCGCTAGTTTAATTATAAAACAAGGATAAATTAGATAAAATCCACGACTAATTCGGAAATAAGCTCATAACTTTTAAACCGCTGAACAGATTATGATGATTGACAAAATGTCGACAAAAACCACCACAATTAAAATATAAATATAATCTAACTATCAAATAAAAAACCGCATTCAAATTGTTCCTGCTGTTTTGGAGAAAAATGGTAACAGACATATAAACATACAACCTGTTACCCCAAACGCATGTACTCGTAATTATACCTTCTCAAAAAATATATATTTTGATACAAGATTTTTTATAATAGGTTTGCGTTTGACCATCACCTTGGCTGATATTAAGCGACGATGCGATCTACGAAAGAGCACGCTAGCCTTTATGAAACCGATCCACCCGCGATTTGAAGACACACAGATTGTAACTATCGGGGAACACCCATTCAGGCAGCGCACTCACACAATAGTTCGCACAATAAAAGCGGATATTGCCTTTATATATTTTTGTGTTTTTTTATTTTATTTGTATTGGCCAGCAGGTACTCACCAAGTAACTGGAAGTCCGAGCGATTGAGATTTCTGATTTGTCTCGATAGTTGAAGGACTCCATATAGCCCTTGGGTTCCGTGAAGTATTGGAGGCAACCAGGGGGCGCTGCCAACTTGTCCGATGATGTAAGTTGCGTTACCTAAAACGATTTTCATTTGTTGCTTCATCATCATCAGCCATAACGTGGATATTCGCCAAAGAACTAGAGTCAACGACATAGCTGTTAAGGTTTGCAAGTTAAAGTGGCAATGGGCAGGCCACTTCGCTCGAAGAACCGATAACCGATGGGGAAGAAAGGTTCTTTAGTGGAGACCACGAACCGGAAGACGCAGCGTAGGTAGGCCTCCCACTAGATGGACCGCTGACATTGTAAAGGTCGCTGGCATCCAGTGGATGCAAAAGGCAGGCTGTCGTTTAGTGTGGAGGTCAAAAGAAGAGCCCTATGTTCAGCAGTGGACGTCTTCTGGCTGATGATGATGATGAAGTGCGTCTCGGGTGCGCCCTAAAGTTCCCGAAATGTTTTTTTTTTTACGGAATCTTTATTGCACGAATTCGACTCTCACTTGGCCAGTGTTTATTCAAGATTATTGCCAGTACCTATCTGTACCTATTCTATCGGGTCTAATGTTAAAACGTAAACGTCCAGGAAAGATAGAAGTCTTTAGACCTCGTGATAGGTCATACTCATATCAAACGTCATCAAAGTTTACCCATGCGCTAGCCTGATCTAATCAAATCTGCTGTGGGCAGTCCCTTGCATGAATAAATTAGATGAACTTCTAATAGAGAAATATGAACGCACTGCGTCTGCATTCGCCAATATTGTACATGACCCGACCGCTCCGACAAGTCAGGAAGTCATATTTACCTTTATAGAAAACAGCCTGTTTTCAGGATTCGCTGTCTGAATAGATAAATGGATGGGCCCACCTGATTCGCCAACTTCTATGTAAGCTGTAAAAGAGTCATTCTGTTTAGCACTTTATTTACGACTATGTATGTACAAGTGGCTAGGATAATTTTCTGATTACTCCTACCATGTTGTCCTGTATTGATGCCGCAGAGAATCGGTATCACATTGTTAATATTTTGTCCTGACACTATGAACTGGTCTTCCTGGCATATCCCAGCAGTAGGCGGTAACAACTAAAATAAAAAATGCGCGGTGTAGAATGAGATGTAGTGTAGGTACCTACTTACCTATGTTAAATTCGAGACTAACCCAAAGATAAAGGTATAAAGCAGTTGTTAAATTGCTAACTTTGGCTTATTAATTTTTTCATGGCTCCTGATATAAGTACAAAACTGTCTCGTCTCAATCGCTGACAAAATAGCCACTAACGTTTTATTAAGTTTAGCGTGGCTGCTGATAAAGGTGCAAAACATTCCCGTCTCGGCTATTCTCAATCGCTGACAAAGTACAAATAGCCACATGCGTGGATTCTGATACCAATAATAACGACAACAAACTGATATTTTTAGTCACGAAACTCTTATATCGAGATCAGTAACCCTAACCACTAAACCCAAAAATTAGGCCCTACGCTACGCCCTCTGGTTTACTTACTTCAAAAGTGGCGAAATCCAAACGAATCTGCGTGATCTCTTCGGAAGCTTTATTCAAAGCAACTGCACACGACAACCTGCCACTGTTCGGTAATGGATAATCCGGGTTGGTGAACCATCCGATTGGTTCTGATGACTCGCTGTCACAAGGCAAAAGTGCTGAAATCAAGTTTTCATCTTTATTGAAGGTTTCTAGATTGCTATTTAGGTTTTATAACGTCTTTGATTACTTTAAAGTCGAAACGCAGCTTGCTAAGATAAACTATCAAGGGGTACCTAAACTAAATACTTATTTAAACAGTTTTCTCTAGATTAGCTAGAGAAGGATGATAAAGGACAAGAGTTGGACGAGATCGGCGTTCGAATGAAAAGAGACGCGTGTTAAAGAAGAGGCTCAAGTCCAGCAATGCATCTATAAAGGATGAAATGATAACGACAAGCAGGATTTTATGTGAGTTGCTTCACACTTTTTCATTCTGAATTTAGGTTTTTTTAGAAAGGCATTAGGTTTTAGGCGTGGGCATTCAATTTGATGGGGGTGGAATAGATCCTCACATCCGGAGGTTCATGAGTGAATAAGAGCTATTTTTCAAATCCCCGTAACTTTACGAGTCAAACCATCTCTTAGTGTCCTGAATTAAACTTGTGGTTTTTACGTTTAAGATTTCTGATTTCAAGATTTTTTTAAGAGATAGGTACAACAAGGAATCTTTATAGCATCGTTCAGTGCTGTCAATCCGTCCTACTCCTATGAGTATAACCAAATCAAACCGCTGCTTGTTTGCTGATTTTAAAATAACGTCAAAAACATGACTTACTGACGCAACAGGTTCCATATTCATCCGCGCATGACCCCATACCAATTCCCCCCGTGGATTGGCACTCATACTCATGAAGGCATGTGCCTTCCAAACCGCTGCTAGAGATGCAAACCACATTATCGAACTCTACCACATGAAAAACTTCTAAAAACCTTGTCTTGGTCCGATTTGACCCTAGACTTTTTCGTGTACACGCTTCAGGGCATCTCTTTCTGATCTTTGATTTCATTTTTGTGTGCGTAGCATTGCTTTGCGGAGATTTTTGCTGAAGGTTTTTGGGGATGATTTTATTTAATTTTCGATTCATGAAACGCCATCTGTTTGTATCTTCTGTAGAATATCCATGGTTAGTCGGTCTTTCGTTGATTGGTAACGAGTTTTGCTCGGTGCCTTGAATTTCTCTAAATTCTTTTTGCTCCTCAGATCTTTGTACATATGGTTGATCCACTTCTATAACAGCAGCCGAGTACCACTGCTCACTATTATTTATTGATACTGAACTAAAAAATACCAAAAAGTGTGTTAGCGAACTCATTTGATTTTATTGCAGTTATGAGCGACGTTACTGGGTTGAAGTCTCAGACTATAATGTTGGTGTCGAAGTACCAACTATTAACGATTCACTTAGTTTGTGATAGTAGCATGACAATGTGAAAATTTATCAGTCTATTAATTTGAGTAATTGCCCACATGTGACTGAGGACTTTCGCAATTTCTCCTACTAAGTGTTACTGTGTTTGAAAGCAAAAGACGGAACAAGCGGATGTTTAGATGCAGATATCCCTTCCTATGAGCGATCAAGAGGTACCCATTGAAATAGTATAATTTTTATGGTAGGATTGCGTATGTCCATATTCTGTAAACGCGGACTAGGTTGGAGCACGCTTACTTACCTGCTTTTACTTTCTGTTTGAAGACGTCTATATTGTAATTTTCGGGTATAAAAATATAGAATTGAAGCGCTTTGTACGTGCTATGTTTTTCTTTGTATTATTACGCTTCTAATCGGCCTAAAATATAATGGGGTTGAAGAATGCCAGATATTCTAGCTAGAGAAATTGTGTGACGTGCAGTGTATTCTTACCGATAGTTTATTTTGCAACCTCGTGTGCACAAATAATCGGATCAGCCTATCTGTAGTGACTTGAGACTAGGTTGACAGGTTTAGGTCACATGCCTAGAGACTGTAGTATGTAGTAATGAATAAAAGACAGGCCCAGCCGCGCCCTTTCTGACAATCTAACATGTGCCAGATGTATGATATTGTGGCCATTATTGTGTTTGCGTCACCTCAGAATTTGTGGAATTTTGGGACCAAACTACTGTAATAAGGAAGATTAATTGGAGAATTTATTTAATTACTAGTTGTTGCCCCCGACTTCGTACGCGTATAATTTTCATAGATTTTTTCCCGTTTGTCGCCTTTAACTCAGACTTTTAGCAAAAAAATCTTGGCAAACGTCTACACCCTAGAAGGAATCAACATGCCAAATTTTAGCTTCGTAGTTTCATGACTTTGAACACCTTTTTGAAAATCATACAACAGTATTTATTTATTTTAAACTATTAACCTGAATACCAAAATTTACATAGGATTACATTCACATAGGATTTTCAATCTTAATTTTTTATTATTTTTAAATTTAATAATATCCTTGCGTTTGACTGCCAACTCGCATGATGTAAAGCGACGATGCGGTCTACGATGGAGCACGTTAGCCTAAAAGAAACCGATGCACTCGTGATTCGAAGACGGGTGTCTTCAAATCACGAGTGAATCCCTTTACCCGTCGGCCCTTTCGCAAATCTCTTTCTTAGCGGACCTCTACACCCCATAACGAATCTACCTGCCAAACAGCTTCTTAGATCAAGCAGTTTTTAACCGACTTCAAAAATGTTATATTAATTCACACGAGATAGAAAATTCCGATGTTTAAATTTTTTTCTTTTTCGCCAAAGGAGAAAATATTTTAATCTCGTGCTAAAATAATGTTACCCCAGTATTTACCTATAATACAAATTTTGGGGGTGCAATGCTGATACTTTTTACATTTGCCGCACTTTTTCTGTCTCTCTATTCATTAGACAGACACCAGTTTAATAAACTGGTGTTAAATTCGTGTTACGCCAATCAAACACTTATAAGCAAGAAATAAGTGGATATTTATTTTTTATAATGTATCGTTAGGTGTAAAATTTACAATCTCACCCATAAAGTTGTCGAACTTGGTCTACTTTGGTCTAATATTGTTTGCAGAGTATGTGTGTAGACGCAGTTTGTTGGAATTGTTGCGTTGGCGAGGTTACTTGTACACATTTAGGTATACCTACTATACAGGGTGTTAAAGTTATCATAAATGGCATCTGGGTAATAGAGATTACAGGCATAATGACAGTAGGAATCGCTGTATTTTTATTTAAATAATTAAATAGGTGAGAAAGATTCTAAATTCGTGTTAATTTGTATTTCATAAATAAATACATTAATCCGCCAGGATAAGTGAAACGCCAATCAGAGCGCAGACCTCATTCATAAGAAAACAAACACCATCCTGTTTAAATTTCGCACAGAGTTCAGTATTGTTGACATGATCGTGACGTGAAAATTAAACGCCATTGCCTGCGTTACTTTTGGCGTATGTTCAAAATTAGTTAAAAATACATTCTTGCTCCTAAACTCTAATTTTCTGCAGAAATAAATGTTATTTGGAAATAGTAGATGCGTAAACACGTCGTGGATTTTTTTTGGACAATTAAATGCCTTTTGATTTTAATCCTCATAATTTTCAGTGATATTCACGGGTCAAAAATTACAGTGACAAACCCTGCCGCCGCCGCCCGCCGTTGACTCTCCATATCTATCTTTACACCGTATACTGTATCGAGTATTTAGTTATAACAAGGATCCAATATATCGTCCTGGTTATAATTATGCAGTTTTAACTTTTATCTAAGCTTAGGTTTACAGGTCACGTAATCTCCGTCACCTCAGAAATGAGGTCGTAATTTGTACAAGCACTTACGTACATATTGTTATCTAATTATTTCTAATAGGTGTGTTCATAATTTGAAAAAGATCTAGAAAATAGAAGGGCATAGCGTTGGAGCAATCAAGGTGGAACGACCATGTTACAAGATGTTTTATGCCATCGATGACAAACAAGCTGACGGGCCATCTGATAATATGGGACCAGCGTCGCCTCTGATACCTGTGGTACCTGATACCTGTTACACCAGGGGCATCACATATATACTTTCTTTTGCCGACTAGACTCCATTTCAGCACTTTTGAAGAATCTCATGTTATATAGTTACCTAAGTAGCTTTGCACCTTTAAAGTATTCATATAAATTTATATTTATGCTTGATAAAACCTAACCAGTTCAGATAGGGCCTCAATATTTTTTTTGCGCCAGTGCCTTTGGTTACCAACAATGACAATAGGTATATTTTATAACCACTTATCTTTGGTTACCAGTACCACAGGTGACCACACTAATTAACTATCACCTAGGTCTAGGAAGAACTTTTTCTATTCTTTAGTGCTAGAGGAAAAGCTTGGGGCGGAGGAAAGATGGAATTGGCCAATAATTTGCGCTGATTAAAACATCTTGCGATAGGTATTGTTTTCGCAGTCTTAGATATCAAGCTGCACTACATATATTTTTATGTGCCCCACAAGTAGCAACGCACAATGAATGCTCATACATAATGATACAATCGCTTTATTACACATGTCTTGGTACCTAATAGCTAGGTGTAGTTAGGTCTAGGGTTATTCATAAGAGCTTGGTATAAAAGCCTGACCGCGCCCGTCGTTGTTACAGATCTCGACGAGATTTCGAGTCTACATACAAACATGATACTGAAAGTAAGTCTTATCGTGATTTTTAGTAATATTTATACGGTTTATTTGTTTTTTGTTATCAAGTAATTTTAGCTCTTCTATCTAACACGTACCTAGTACCTACTACATAATATTGTCTAACAAGCTGATGAGTAATTATAATTAACAAGTAACTATAGTTAAAAAATTGGTACCTGTGTAGTTGAGTAAAATAATTATCAATTACAAAAACCGACCGACATTAGTAAAATGCGCAATTTCGGCTGACACACAAGTAACCGAATTTTCAATTTTTATTGTTTTTGGAAAAGCCATACTACTGAACCAATTTTAATGCAATTTCTATGGGTCCAATCTGAAAGTAAAAATAATTCAAATGAAAAAAAAACGGTTCATAAATGACGGAGTCCAAAGGTACCTAATAAATATAAAAACAAAGAAAAAAACAACCGAATTGAGAACCCCCCTCTTTTTTGCAGTCGGTTAAAACACGTATAGATGACTTGTTAAAACAAACCAAAGACTAAACTCGAGGGATTATACTTGGTAACGAGGGTCTGATGATGGAGCTACTGATGGAATCATCAGTTTAGCCATAGGACATCCACTGCTGGACATAGGCCTCCCTCTTAGTGGAATACGCACGCGCGATATTTCTTCTCAAGATACAGGAACATTATGTGAAATAAATAGTTTTGTATTTTGGTCAGCATCGCTCTATTCTGCTAATATTCTACTTGTTTCCAGGTGTTTCTTCTAGCGTGCGTGGCGGTGGCCCACGGTGGGGGGCTGCTGGCTCCGTACTCTTACGGCGGGTACTACGGCGGGCATCCCTACGGCGGTAATCCCTATAGCTCGTACCCGGCGCAGCCTGCCATTGCTTCCCATGCAACCAACACCTACAGATCACCTTTCAATCTTGGACAGGTAATGGGGGTTGCCCATATTTTCTGACCTTATTATCACCATTATTATTTTAGCCATAGGACGTCCACTGTTGGACATAGGCCTCCCCCATCGATCTCCAAAAGGGCCGGTTGGAAGCGGCCTTCATCCAGCGTTTCCCTGCGGTCTCTTTTAGGTCGTATGGCCACCTTGTGGGTGGACGTCCTACGCTGCGCTTACCGGTCCGTGGTCTCCATTCGAGAACCTTTCGGCCCCATCGGCCATCTGTTCTGCATGATATGTGCCATGCCCACTGCTACTTCAACTTGCTAATCCGGTGACTTTCGTTCGTCTACGGATCTCCTCATTTCTGATTTGATCTCGTAGAGAAACCCCGAGCATAGCCTTCTCCATAGCCTTTTGTGCGAATTTGAGCTTGCTTATGAGGGCCACAGTGAGAGATCACGTTTCACTGCCGTATGTCATCACTGGCAACACACACTGTTTGAAGACCTTCGTCTTAGGCACTGAGGTATTTTCGACGAGAAGACTTTGCGAAGTTTACCGAACGCTGCCCAGCCGAGAAGGATTCGCCGATTGACCTCTTTCTTGAAATTGGAACTGCCTAGTTCGACTGTTTGGCCCAGGCTCTGCGAACCATTGCACAAGTATAGCACATCCCTTGCGTCACAAAAATAGCTACTGCGCAGCCTTCACATTACATCCAACTTCAGAGACAAAGATCCGCTGTGACTACTGAAGTTTTTTTTTTTATAAGAAGAGCTGCAAACATGTATACGGTTCGCCCGATGGTAGAAACCGCCGCCTATGGAGACCTGCAACACTAGCGGTGTTGACGGTGCTTTGCCAGCCTGGAGAGGTAGTTGTAGACAGCCTTCTTGAAATGCTTCATGCTGAAGCTAGGCGGGAAGATCTTTGGGGGAAGGATATTCCCCCAAATTCAGATAGCCCGTTGGTCCAGTTGGTAGTGAACCTACCTTCTGAGCCTGAGGGCGTGTGCGATTCCCACCTAGGACAAACAAACATTTATGTGATGAACATTTGTGTTTGTTCTATATCTGGGTGTTACTATATATTTAAGTATGTATTTAAAACTATATATGTATGTATATCAGTCTCTGGCAGCCATATCACAAGCTTTGCTTAGTTTGGGGTCAGACGACCGTGTGTGCAAAAATGTCCCGAATATTATTCCACACCTTGGAGGTCCGTGGAATAAAGGAGCGGAAATATCGAACGGTGTGGGATTTCCAGCTAGTCCGGTTCTACCCATCTTTATGGTTTCACCCGCTTTTTGTTACAGGTATCCACATACTCTAAAGCGATCGACACTCCGTTCTCTTCGGTTCGCAAATCTGACATTCGCGTGAGCAACCCCGGCGTCGCAGTCGGCTATGGAGGATACGCGGGCTATGGCGGATACAGGCCTGTGGCGCACGCTCCGCTTGTTTCGCACGTCGGTGTGGCCTCACCTTTTGCTCACTACGGTGCACCAGTTGCTAAAGTAAGCCCAAAGTACCCTATTACTAATAATGCTACACGTCTAAGGGCGGATCCAACTTTGATACCAGGGGGGGTCATATAGTCATCAAGTCACAAGAGGTTATATTTAATTTTTAAATGTTTTTTTTTTAAATAAATAATAGGCTTGCGTTTGACCACCATCACGCCTGATGTTAAGCGATGAGGCGGTCTACGGTGGAGCACGCTTGCCTAGAAGAAACCGATTCACTCGTGATTTGAAGACACCCAGATCGTAACCATCGGGGAACACCCATTCAGGCAGCGCATTCCACTGACTAGCAGTTCGCACAATAAATGTGGAGTCAAAGCGCTTCGTACGGGTTTTCGGAATATCAACCATAAAGCGGTGACGATTTTTCGTACCCGCTCTGGCAGTCCGATAGAAAAATGGGCAGAAGGGAATTAGATCGTGCAGATCCGATGCACACTCTCCGAAATGTATCCGATAAAAAATATATTGGTAATTAGTGGTCCACCTAGATCTTGGACCCAGCCCAGGGGGGGTCATGACCCCCATGACCCCCCTGGATCCGCCCTTGTACACATCACACACACACATCAGCCAGGAAACGTTCACTGATGAACAAAGGCGTCCCTCTTAGAGAAGGGTGTTGCCATAATTCCCACGCTTTGCAGGCGGCTTGGGGATCGTAGCCCAATAATGCTACCCTACCCTATTACTATAACATGACATTAGCGTGAGACAAACCGACGCCATAGTGTTCCGTACCCAAAGAGTGTAAACGGGACCCTATTACTAAGCCGACGCTGTCTGTCTGTCTGTTCTTCCTTCCTTGTAACGGTTGTATCTTTCAAACCGTAATAGACAGTCAATTGAAATTTTCACAGAACATGTAATGTTACGGCGAAAAAAAAATCGGCGTAAACAAAAATAAAAACTAAAGAGGTGATCACCATGTTTCTTTTCTGTGGGATCACCATTCACAGTCGTTTTTTTAAACGTATTTTTTTATTTGCTCTAATGAAAAAAAAACAGTAATACGTACAAGCATCAAACTTAGCATGATTAGTAATCACTCTTATTAAAACATAAAAATAATAAGTAATGACCAAGTGCGTGTTGGTGACAAATTTCTGTTCACCACTTAGCGTCGGGTGCGTCGAGCACGGTCGGTACTTGGATAGGTGTCCCGGGCGTGATGAAGTAATTTTGCACACCTTTTGTATTTTGTGGTGGTACGGAACCCTCATTGCGCTAGCCATATGGGTATAGGCCTCCCTTTGTATATGCAACTCTCCCCGGTCTCTCGGTATTCGCATCCACTCGTTTCCGACAGTATTTTTGATGTCGTCAGTCCCCCTCATCCTCGGTCTGCCTGGGTTCCGCCAACCTAGTCTCGGCAGCCACGCGGTTACTGCTGTACACCACCCATCCTAACGTCCGGCCATGTGTCCGGCCCAGTTCCAGGCCCAGTTCTTTCACCCTTTTTACAATAGGCATGATGACAATTTTTTTTTACCTCAAAAAAGCTGATCATAAATACGAGTAGAGCCCATCAACGAAAACAACATTAAAATTCGTTCAAAAATAAATAAGATATAAGCATTTTTATTTCATACTAGTAGGCCGCCCCGGCTTCGCACGGGCGAAGCCGGGATATATAGCCTATGTCAATAGGGGATAGTGCAGCATCCCAACAGTGAAAGAATTTTTCAAATCGGTTCAGTAGTTTCGGAGCCTATTCAATGCAAACAAACAAACAAACAATCAAATCTTTCCTCTTTATAATATTAGTATAGACTAGACAGAGAGCGCACTATACTGAGCCGTGACGTCACGCCTCAGGTGCGCCATACAAATGCTATACTAACACGCTTTGCGAGAAAGGGATAGAGCATCCCCTCTCTATCCCCACCTAAAACTTTAAACGCTCATATCCCAGAGATTAATCAGCCAATTTAATTTATTTTTTGAGTATGTGTAATGTATTTAGTTATATTCATCGCTAAGCCGGTTATTTGTAATAAACTAAACATTAGGACACCTGCCTATTCTATAACTAAAATATACCTAATTATTTTTTATTTTCACTCTGCAGGTGGCAACCACAGCTGGTCTCCTGGGCGTGGCTTACTCCGCTGCCCCAACAGTGTCCCACATGACCTACACTAACGGACTCGGCCTCGCATACGGCTGGTAAATCTACCCTCACCAATCAACTAGAAGTTATTATATTGTTAATTGTTAAAAGCAAAGATTCCTCCTAATTTATTACCTGATAGTTGTAACATAATTTATTTACATTTTAGTTATAATAAATGTGTAGCTTTGAACATCGTTTTTACTTTAACACAACTGGGGCCTTACGGCTAACTCTTAACGCGGGCTCGAATTAGCGCTGAAACGGCGCAGTTCGGAAAATCACGCGAACGTGAACCTTAACGCGCCGAGATACGGTTTGCGGTCGCGCAACTTTTCTCATCACCTAAACAGAATCACTTAAAACAGCTAGCCGTAAGGCCCCTGCCTT
This sequence comes from Agriopis marginaria, assembly GCA_932305915.1. NCBI lineage: Eukaryota > Metazoa > Arthropoda > Insecta > Lepidoptera > Geometridae > Agriopis > Agriopis marginaria. The sequence continues at coordinate 9,319,529 of OW029926.1, forward strand.
TAGTAGGTAGGTGATATTACAATGATACCCATAATGAAAAAAAAACTTGAAGTCGCAAATTTATCTGTGGTGGTGTGGTGCTATCCCTTTTTTTTTAACTTTAGGTAAATAATCCAACGAACCAACATGTTTTTTCCACGTTGGCGCTAAAACTCGCTGTAATGATTAAGTTCTCCTTGTTGCCCTCTTACATTCGGCCAATAAAAATATAGCCGCGCAAAGAGTAGTATTATAAAGGGGGGAATGATAGGTATCATGGGTGGCTCCAAGGATATTAGATATACCCTAATGTCAATAGGTAAACTTCCTTGGGTGGCTCTAAAACTAAAAAGGGGTTTGAGGTCTTTTATTTTGGCATAGGTCGACTGCCAATTGATGTTTTTTTTTGTTTATTTGAACAGTAGGCACAATTAATCTAGGACGTTGTATATACCCTACTTTAGGGTATATATACAACGCAAGGATTTTATATATACCCTAAAGTAGAAAATCCTTGATACGTCCTTACAAATAATCGACTAAAAGTTGAAAAGTCAATATTCGTCTCTAGCTATAATATTGTCATAATATCAATAAGTCAATATCATACCATCCATGCCATTATTTCTTAAGCTGTCACTGTCATTTAGTTACGAATTTATTTTCAATTTTATTTTTCTGTTTGCGCAAGTTGTAAATCAAATCAAACAAGAATTAAAATTACCTGTGTTTAAATTAGACTTGTTGTTAATTGCGCCAGTAGTAATTGTATTACCCTCGGCCTAGATAGCGGCTAGGTGTTTATTCACGTCTCACTACGTGTAAACGTGCAGTGATAAGAGCAGTGTTTGGCGACTGCTTGTAGTGAAAGGATTGCCTTTAAATAATATATTAGAATCTCGAGGATGTCCGATAGCGGGGACAGCGACATTGGTTGGACGTTCTATAAAGACAGGCCGGAATGGAACGACGTGGCTCCGGTTAAAGAAGATGATGGTCCTAATCCAGTGGTGGTAATCGTACATTCCGAGAAATGTGAGTTTCGACCTCATTATCATATTTACAATTATTCTTTTACTGGCAAGTGCCTTTATTAACTAAACAAAATACAAGCTAACTAAAAAAAAAACACAGTTGGACTGCCCATAGACAGGTGAAGGTCTAAAGATAATCCAAATACTCAAGCTAACTTCCAGTTGGCAGTGTACCCAGCATGCTGACGGCATTATCACGCTGAATGGCAATGCATGGAGCCAGAAACACGCCCGCATTTTCAGGAGGCCTGTGCTTTGCTTGCCGTGCTTTATAGATACAATGCAATAATAGTCTGCAAGTATTGTACAACATGGTATACATTTGAAAACATTGTACACGAATTATTGGTTGTGCTTTCTTTGCTGTACATTATCATGTTTCCAATTATTGTGTTGTACATAATTAGACATAGACACCCATCATTTGTCACACTATTTGGAAGCCTCCAGATGGTCTATAGAACTTATAAGTCATAGTTTTATTTATAGTTTAGCTGCATACTCATCCAACAAACAAAACTTTGGCTCCAGGGTGTTAGAAAAGACGTTTGATAAAAGGCCTTAGACACTTCGACTTGTTTGTCTCAATGGAAGGGTTTTAAGTTAAGTAAACTTAATAGTCACATAAAGCCTATCCTGATCATTGTAAAAAAACTCATTGCCCCATTTCATATACTCTAACCAAACTTAGTTTTTAATATTAGTAATTATAATGTTTATATTCCCCTGAATTGATTGGAATGATTTTAAAACTTGATTTCAGTTGAAGATGTGTATGACTACTTCCGGGCAGCTCTGCAGAGCAACGAGAAGTCAGAGAGGGTTCTCAAATTGACCAAAGACGCTGTTGAACTCAACCCTGCTAACTACACAGTATGGCAGTACAGGTTTGTATCTAATTATTTTAACTATTGCATCAGTACTTGCATCTCTAATACCTACTGTACCCATGCAACACACAATTGCCAAACTACAATGACTGAAAAGTATACAAAAACAACATGAGGTAAGTAATGAAGTTTTCAGTAAATAAACTGGCCAAATGCGAGTCAAGCTCGCGCACTTAGCGTTCCGTGCCACCTCAAAATTACCAGTTATAACTTGGTAATAAACAGTAACTTGTCACTGACTCGTACTTGGACATTATTTATTGTTATATTTTTTAGAGTGTGTACTAAAATCGTGCCAAATTTAACGCTTGTATGTATTACCGTTTTTCCATTAGAGAACATTAAAATAATATGTTTGTTGTATGGGGAATACATTAAAATAATACGTTTGTTGTATGGGGACCCTTTCGCTTTTACTTTTTGTTTTTTTTATTATTTCATAGTTAATCCGCCGTAAAATTACATATTCTGTGAAAATTTCAACATAGGTAGGACAGACGAACAGACAGACAGACATCATAGGCTTAGCAATAGGGTCCCGTTTTTTACCCTTTGAGTACGGAACCCTAAAAAAAACCAGTTCAAAATGAAATAATAAGTCTTTCACACAGTCCAAGTAACTTGCCCAAGTTAGAACAAGCTGTCTACGCATTGTGTACATTATAGGTACACATGTACAAGTTATCATTTCCACATTTGAACCCCAGTTTCCTTTGTGGTTTCTGTTACAGTTTATCAGCGTATGCTACTGAAATATTGATAAAAACTAGGTATTTTATTTATACAGTCTGTTTTGATTGTTGATGTAGCTTTGTAAAATGGGGCTGGAATAATCGCATAGCCACAAAAGCCTCAAACTAACACTAGATTTTTTTAATGCAAATTATATATTTACTAGCAGCTGCAAACTGCGTTTTCCAGCTAATCTGCAGTTTCTGAGAATACAAGTTTCTATCAAAAAATTTAAAACCTAATTTTTTTATTATAGGTCATCATATTTCACAAATGGAACTCCTGAACAAACAAAATACCAACACATACCTCCCGTAACATACCTCATTTTAATTTTGAAAGACCTCTTCAATAATACTCCACATGAGAGCGCACAGTCAATGCATGTCTTAATCGAGCATACATATGTTTATATGCATGTTTTTTGTTTTTTTCTGGATGAGGTAGTCATCACCGTCAGTCACAGTGACCATCCATGTACTTGGAGAACTACTACCTTATTTATCTACTTTACTACCTTATTTATCAGTATCAGTTTAAGCCCTAGGTGTAAACATACAAATATGTTAAAAACAGTACCCTCTTTTTAGCTTTGCGTTGTCGGGTAAAACGTCCTATGTCGATTCTAATGATGCACACTACTTCAAATTTCATTAAGATCGGTTCAGTCCTCAAGTTGTGAAAATGTATCAAGCTTGTATCTTCTCTATTCTATTTCTAATGGATATATTCAAACTGTTCTGCTATAAACATTTCAGGAGAGATCTTTTGAAAACTCTTGACGCTGATCTGAGAGCAGAACTGGATTACGTAGAAGCTGTGATAAAGCAATCTCCGAAGAATTATCAGGTATGTTCTAATCTAAACTTTTAACAGAGGCGCACAAGGATGAGTCCTAATCCGGTCAAACAACTGACCTCTATTATAATTATGCTAGTACGCAGGACTGGCTGTGCTTGAAAAAAAATGGACTGATCCAAAGGCGCCCCCGGAGGGCCCTAAACTAAAAACCGGCCAAGTGCGAGACAGGATCGCGCACTGACGCGTACCGGAATCTTTCAGAGCGCCTGGTTAATGCGATGCTTGACCCAAATGCTAGCATGTTTCTGAGTCAACGCATAAACATTGCCATTAAGTATGGTAATGCCACCTGTATGCTGGTACTGGGCATGAGCATTTGGATTTTCTTTATACCTTCAACGGTCTATGGATATAGGACAGTCCAACTGTTTTTGTATAATAAGCTAAGTAGTTTAGGTTTTAGTGTTAGCTAATTTTTAAAACAGTGTTTTGGCTAATTTTTATTTCGTTTAGACAATAAAGACACAAAACGAATGGAACAGCGCATTTGCATTACTATCGCCCCATAGATTTGAAACCGGCAAAAATTTGCATTTTTTTGTTTAACTGACTAGCAATTTTGTGAGTTAGGTAAATTTTTTCACATCAGGGGGGTTAGAAAAGACCCATTTTCTGTTAGCGTTAACGCCTGCGGAAAGGTGAAATTGTATGGAAATTACATTAGCTTGAGAAAACATCTCTCAAGCTAATGTCACCGTGAATGTCATTTTCATACAATTTCATCATTCCGCAGGCGTTAACGCTAACAGAAAGTGGGTCTTCTCTAACCCCCCAGCTTGTAGCCCCAACTGCTGCATGTGTTGCTTGCTATAGTCCTTTTTAAATAGCATGTTATTTGCACTTGACATGTGGTTTGACATTACGATAGAATGTAACCTGATTCGTAAATATTGAATGTGACGTCACAGAACTAAATTAAAGTTTTACATTTTGCGGCGAAAACATAGAGCTAAGCGCTACAATGAAGACTAGTCTGTTAGTGGTGTTTGTCAAGTGCCATGGCTATATGAAGAGGACTATAGTTCCTCCCAATTTCTTATAAATAATTGTTGCATTTCCAAATTTCCAGGTATGGCATCATCGCAGGGTGCTGGTGGAATGGCTGCAAGACTCTTCGATGGAGTTGGAACTGACGGGAGATGCTCTGCTTCAGGACCCTAAAAACTACCACGCATGGCAACACAGGCAGTGGGCTATCAAAACTTTTGGGTAAATTGATCATATGTTTTTTTTTTTACAACCTACCTATTTTTCATAGAAATTGTTGCTATTGTCAAGATACCAAAGAGATAGCATAATGGTCTTGAGACTACTAAAATTATACAACGTGTTTTATACAGGGTGTAGTATTACTTTAAGGTTTAATTTAAGGTGTTGATCTACCTATCAAAGTAAAACATCTCGTTAAACACGAAATTTGAAATTTGATAAAAAATTGTATATTCATACAAAATGACCGAAAAATTTAATCCATCTTCGCTCTAATATATAAAAATCGATGTGTGTAGGTATGGATTGCAAAACGGCTGGACCGATTTTGACGGAACTTTCACTGATGAACAGCGATGTAACACTTAATTTTGACAGTTTTGTTGTACTAAAGTTGTTAAAATCTATTGTGACAATAATTGTGTAAAGGTAACAGTATATAGGGCTCTATGTTTAATCAGTTTTCATATGTTAGAGCTTCACATTCTTCTAAATAATTATTGATCTTAATATCAAATTAATAAGTCCATCCAAGAGGAAGGAGGGGAGTGAATTGGTTTCTACTAGTCAAGAATGCGCCATTGCTTCATACTCAATAAAAAAATAGGAGCCAGATATCATGCATTGATAATCAGATTTGCTCTTGAAAACTGTGCTATAATTACTGTAAATATTAAGGTAAGATACTCAAAATTCTCCCATCTATGCAGCTCTCATCTAAATGATATACAGGGGCCTTACGTCCAACTGCTTACGCGGTATCAAACTAACGTTAAAACCGCGCAGTTCGAAAAATCACGCGAACGCGAACCTTAACGCGCCCAGATACGGTTTGCATTTTTTCATCACCTAAACTGGATTGGTTTATTGGCAGCTAGCCGTAAGACCCCAGTACTCAGATAAATAACATTTCAGAACGAAGGTTTTCTAAACAAGGATATCTGGATAAAATTGAAAACAGCTCAGATTTAGTCAACAACTGATAAAAAGCTACTCTTACACACTCTAGAAAAGAAAATAACTAAATCTGCCAAAATAATATGTTATATTCAAAAAGGTACGCAATCTTTTTCAGGCTTTACGAGAAAGAAATGGAATTCGTCGACCATCTCCTAACAGACGATGTCCGCAACAACTCTGCCTGGAACCAAAGGTACTTCATCTTGAACAACCACTTCGGCTGGTCAGACCTCAACGTACAGAAAGAAATTCACTACACTTTCGAAAAGATTAAATTTGTCAAAAACAATGAAAGCGCCTGGAATTACCTCAGAGGGGTAATGCTACACGATAAGAGAGGCCTCAGCGGCAATGGAGTCGTTACTTCCTTCTGTGAAGATTTATACAAGAACAAATGCCGCTCGCCTTATCTCTTAGCCTTCATCATAGATATTTGTGATGAAGCAATCAAGAAAGGCGAATCCAATTGTTTCCAAAACCCCACTAGAGCAGTTGAACTGTGCCAAGCCCTAGCTACTAAATACGACAAAATAAGAAGCAAGTACTGGAACTATCTGTGTGAGAAATTCATGAAACAACAAGCGGAACAAAAAGAAACGGAAAACGTTATAGACCAATGATTTTAATCAAATATTGTATAACTTTAGATAAGAAATGTTTTAAATTTTTCAATCGCTGAATGTTTTAAGCTTTTGTAAATGGCAAACGATAAAAATAGCATATACAACAAAAATATAAAAAGCTTGATTTTAAATCTGTTGCTGAAGTGACTCAAAAACACAATATTGAGAAAAAAACAAATCAATAAATTGATTTTGAAATCTAAGATTTTATTTGAGATATCGTGTAAAAAGTATTTGTAAATAAAAGAATGAAATTGAGTTATTGTAATTATTGTAGTGCTGAAAATAATTGAATGAATTCTTTAAAAAAATCAAAGCAATCAATTGATTTTGAAATCTAAGATTTTACTAAGACATTGTGTAGTAAACCGATAAAGTGCGAGTCGAGCTCGTGCACTGAGGGTTCCGTACAAAAATTATCAATTTAAAAAAACTATTTGGACCGACCAAAATAGCCAAGCAATTTCTACGCCGTCACATAGTTAATATTTTGCAAGTGACGCTCGGTATAACTAATGAACAGAAATTTGTCACCGACTAGCACTTGGCCATTATTTATTATTTGTTGTTATTGTGTACTATAATCATGCCAAATTTGACGCTTGTACGTATTACCGTTTTTACATTAGAACTAACACAAAAATACGTTTGTTGTATGGACACCTTTTCGACAGACAGACGAACAGACATCGTAGGCTTAGTAATAGGGTCCCGTTTGTACCCTTTGGGTTCAGAACCTTAAAAATATTTGAAAATAACACAATGAAATTCAGTTATTGTATTTATTGTATTGCTGAAGGGTAATCCTGATTGAATTATTTTACTGTTGAAGTCTTATTATGGGTCTGGTGTTGAGGGTTTTGGTTTAGAATTCCTTCGTTCAGTTAGACCAATGTTTTTATGAACGTGCGTCCTCAAAGCGCGCGCCGCTACTTCGCACGTACAGTCCCGGTCTTCACTTATAAGATCCAAAAGACTCGATCTCGCGGGCGGCTGCCGGGGTCGCGGTGGCGGCTTAAACAGAAATCAGAAAAAAATGCTTAAAAATATCCTGTACAAACAAAGCAAATATGCAAAGGTACTGACAGACATGCTTATAAAATAGCATGCTTAAATCTCCTTGGTACCGATAAGTTTGGTTTTTGCATAGCTGCACGGTCAGCTTTGTTTTACTAGGAGGTCAAGCTAGTAATAAATAAACTTTCTTGTTTAATGACTAGGTCAAGATAGTAATGAAACAAGCATCCTTGTTTTCATAATACATGCGCGCTCATAGGACTACCCTTTCCATCCTTGCCCATGCTACTATTAAGTAGTAGGTATTTGCTACGTAATAGCACACTTCTGGGCTACGAATTAGCATTTCTGTCAGTAAAATGCAGCAGTAAATGTAGTAGTAAGCGGTCTTAGCATTTACAGTGATGTGACTTTTGTGGCCAAAAGGAAGAATTGTTCTGTGCAATCCAACAATCTACTATTCTTCATGCTACCCATTGGACACAAATGCTTTAGATAGTATCTACTGCAGTATCTAATTAAAAAGCTAGAATCATTGCTGCAGTCGAGATCATTTAAGGCCCGACTAACCTCAGCGGGCAGCTGGGCGACAGCGGTTATTCAAAACACATAGATTTGTAGCTTTTGATTAGAGTAAGGCGGTACGATTTCTGTGCATGTGCGTTTTCACAGAAGTAGAGCGGAGCGGAGTTGAGCGGAGCTGTGTAGCGGAGTCGAGCAGACTTGTGTAGGTACTGCGACTACTACGGACCTTCGTAGGGATGTTAAGCGGAGAATGATTCGATGCACACCGCCTCGCTATACTCCGCACTGCTAAACTGTACCGCGCTCCGTACTGCTATAGTTCGTTCTTCTCGGCTTGTCATACCTTTTTATACAATTGCTCTCACCTCCCCTGTGACTTTTCAATTGAAGACAGTGGATACAGTGGTAGATTTCAACCAATGTGATTGGTCGATAAGTCCCTCTCTAAGAGGGAGGCCTTTGTTCAGCAGTGGACATTAATGACTGCTGATGTGTGTGTGTGAGATTGGTCGATTCCGGCATATCTCCGCTGTTCCGCTACACTGGAATAAAACCATAAACGAAGCCGCCACCGCTCTTGCCCATCGCCCATTTGTCACCCCGCTGAGGTCTAGTACGCGTCCTAGATACTGTTGTTGTTGGTACCTCAGGCCAAGGTCGTGGAACACACTTGCTGTGGTACTTAGATGAAGATTTTCTTTCCATTGATTTGTATTCTGGTGTCCACTACTACTGGTTACTCGACTGATTTCTTGATTTGGGTGCATGGTTGCATTGCTTTGCTATTGCTACTATTTTAAATTCTACATCTTGCATAGGTTCACATTTTTTTGTTATCGAATGTCTAAAGCTATAGAAAAAAATACTTAATACCACCGAAAAATAAGAATTAAACAGTGTTCCAGCCGTAGGTACTGCTTGAAGACAGCCAATCAAAGAGTACTACTACTCTTTGGAGTAATATAATCAAGGGGGGCAGCCAATCATATTATAGCAGTCACAGATAGCAGTATTTGCAGCCAATGGTAGAATGACAGCCAAAATAGTTGTGACAGTAGGTACTCCGTTGTTACTCCGCATAGCGTCAAAGTGTAAGAAATCAAATAAAGAGGTTAACTGTCAAAGGTTTATGTACTTCAGAATATTTTTTCCTTGGGTAGCCCCAGTTCGTAAGTAGGGTCCGAAACGAGTCTAACATTTTGTTGGCAAGCACTTAATGGTGTTTTCCGGCAGTCTCACTTGAGATACAGTTACCTACCCATTCGAAGACAGGCGTGTCTTCGACCACACATCGTGTGAGCTGTGCTAGTCTGTGCTGAACGCCTAGCCTGTTATCCCTTAAAAATACTAACTTTGCCCATTATATGAGCGATTTCAAATACCTAATGGGCAGTTGGCGTTTTTTGGGATAATACTATTATCATAACGGAGATTTGCATAACGAAACCTGTTGACTGATCATAGGGTAAAATCAATGAAGCAGGACTAAAATACCACACAGATATTTGTATGCGAAGCGTAGATCATTTGCGTAGGTACCTACTACCTCTCAGCAGCATGCCTCACAGCACGGTACCTCAACGTTATTTGCTACTGCTGGACCTGGAGTCTTACGGCTACCTGTTTTAAGCGATTCTGTTTAGATGATGCGAAAAGTTCCACGACCGCAAAACGTATCACGGCGCGATAAGGTTTACGTTCGCTTGATTTTCTGCAGTTTTACTTGAGTTTTTTTTTTAAGTCTAATAATAGGCTTGCGTTTGACAGCCAACTCGCCTGTTTTTTTGTTTCGAGCCCGTAAGGCCCCTGGACCTATTGTCGCATAATTTCAAGGGTCTACGCGAGCAGTAGGTAATATTTACCCATGGAGAATGTAATGAGACTAACTTTTTCGGTAGAAGCTAGTAAGTTTTCTAAGAATCATGGAAAACGGGTGGTGGTTAGGTAAATCAGGAAAAATGAATGTGGCTCTTCCTACCCTACAGATAAGTTAGTAGCATCGTACCGGCTGGTACATCGCATATTATCCGGCTCGAAGCGACCCGCCCGCCCGTAAATTACACCCGTGCGAAGCCGGGGCGGGTCGCTAGTTATACATATAAACCTTCCTCTTGAATCACTATCTATTTTTAAAAAAACGCTTCAAAATCCGTTGCGTAGTTTTAAAGATTTAAGCATACATAGGGACGGACAGACAGCGACAGCGACTTTATTTTTTACTATGTAGTGATAGTGATAGTGAAGTGATGACCCAAAAAGCTAACCGCACCGCAAGCGTACCCGACTAAATGTAACTAAGTATATCATGGTTCCTAATAATAGGTAGGTAAAAAAAAATGTTACTCGTATATAAATGAACTTTATTTATTTAGTGAGGACTCGGGGGATCCACTTATTTTCATACTTGATTTCAGTTGGCTACTTTTCTGAGTGACGCACGCAATTTGGCTATTTTTCGGACTAACTATTTGTACTCTATATCGGGCTTTCACCGCTTGTTCGCTACTTCTGCATTCAACAAGAGTTTTCGTACAGAAACTGGGTTTTTCTATGCTAGGAATTTTCTCAAGCTGCTCCGAGCCGAAATAAAATCTTCCGTTTGAAAATGTGATTGCCAGACGTTCCAGAATATCTGGACAGTCTTCACAAACGCAGTCCTTGCAGTCGCAGAAAGGCTGAAATTTAAAAATTACAAGTTAAAACAAACGGGTAATGAGTTCGTCTCTACCTCAGATCAGACAAACAAGGGAGATATGCCTTAGTAAAATTATCGTTCGTGTCCAAATGTATCCATTTTTCATTTAAAAAAATCACTGCGCTAAACCCGGTAAGTAGGGTCGCTTACTCATTTTTCGAAACTTGCAGTGACACTAATAGTCCACTCATGCAAAAAAAAAGAGCGGCAAGGGGGTCTAGACAAGAGCCACACACTGTTAGCGTTCACGCCTACGGAAAGATGAAATTGTATGAAAATGACATTGCCACACACTGTTAGCGTTCACGCCTGCGGAAAGATGAAATTGTATGAAAATGACATTAGCTTGAAATAATTTATCTCATGCTAATGTCATTGTCAATGTAATTTTCATACAATTTCATCTTTCCGCAGGCGTGAACGCTAACAGTGTGTGGCTCTTGTCTAGACACCAAGGTCGTTTGCAGGGTGAGTTCGACAGAAGGCATCCAGACTCTAGACTGGATGCGTCATGCCACCTTACCATTTATCTTCCTTGTTTTATAATGTTCAGGGCCTTTGCCCTTACGCCCAACTCCTTGCGCGGTCTAACGATAAAACCGCGCATTTCGGAAAATCACGCAAACGTGAACCTTAACGCGCCCAGATACGGTTTGCGGTCGCGTAGAATTTTTTCATCACCTAAACTGGATCACAGAAGAAATTACTGGATCGCTTTAAACAGCTAGGCGTAAGGCCCCTGATGTCTCTATCAAATTACCTGTAAGGCCCAATGCTAACTGGAGAATCAAGTCGTAGTCCGTTGAAAACAACAGAACAACTCAACTTCAACTCTTGAGTTGAGTTGAAGTCAATTCTTTTCGGTTTTGGTAAAATAGGGTAAAGTATGTTACCTAGAGTTTGGAAAGGTCGAGGCGCGGCGTAAGCGTGGAAGCGCGGCAGGACAATAGGCATCTCTTGAATTATTTTTTATTACTTACCTACCTCATAAAAAAACTGATCATAAACAGATCGAAACAAAACAGGGGCCTTACGGCTAACTCCTTAACGCGGTATCAAACTAACGTTAAAATCGCTCAGTACGGAAAACACGCGAACATGTACCTTAAGTTGCCCGGATATGATTTGCGGTCGCGCAACATTTTTTCATCACCAAAACTTTACTGGATTGCTTTAAACAGCTAGCCGTAAGGCCCCTGATCAAAGAAAACAAAATGAAAAAAAAAAATATTCAAACCCCTTGAACCACCGATACAATAACCTGGCTACGCCCGTGAGTCTATAAGACTGTATTGATTGACCACTGCAGGACTTATCATCATCATTTCAGCCGTAGGACGTCCACTGCTGGACATAGGCCTCCCCCATCGATCTCCATAAGGGCCGGTTGGAAGCGGCCAGCATCCAGCGTTTCCCTGCGGTCTCTCTTAGGTCGTCACAGGACGCAGGTCTGCAGGACTTATGCTTCTTCTAAAAAACGCCACATGCATGACATGATCTTCTTGAATGTAAATTTGTTGCTGTCTTTCGGAGATCGACGCTCCACCTAGCTGTTATTATTTTAGTCCAACCTATTGTCGGATCGGAAATGCAGGCATGCATCGTAGGGCCTGCACTTCCCTCTCACCACCTTTTTCTCATAGACGTCATTTTTTTCTATCGATTGCTGTATGCCAAGCCAATCCCTTTCATAAGTTCAAGATCTCATCTTTTCACCGTCGGCTATCTAATCTTTTAGTTTAATTTAAATATATGTACTGTTTAATTTATAATATTTGACTCCGTAATACTTAACAACAACAATAAAAACTAAACTAATTGAAGATCGTTTATACTATCTATAAGCAACGAAGGCTTATAGATAGTACCTACGATCTTTAATTTCAGGCAGAGTGCCCAAAATGCTAGCCGCGTTGCCTCGCTGGATTGCAAGGCTAACTTTCTGACCAAAATACAGGCCAGCATTTTGGTCACGTAAAGAAACTTTTCGTATATTAAGTTAAGTACCTTAAATTTCATGGGTCTTCCTCTGTTGGTCTGAGACTGTTTCTGTTTTGTTATATTTCCGAAAAATGTATATCTAGACATTTTTATTTCTATATAGGTAATAGGCAGATTTCTGTGGTTGGGGACATCTATCGTGTAGGGTATCTATGGCATGGTGACATTCACATAAGTATTATGGAAGGCAACTTAAATGCCTAGGAAGTTCATACTTTTGTGCAGATGAAAGGGCCATATTTTAAAAAATATGTTATTGTTTTGCTTATATTTTGTAATAAACTAGTTTGGGTTTGGGTTGGGTATGACAATTGCAAATGAAACATAGAATAAAGTAGGTAATAATGAAATGAAATCTGTTGAATTCTCTTTGGTTTAATACCAAGGAATATACTACTCTCGATACTACTCTTGATACCTTGATACCATTTTAGTAGGTATCATGCATTTATCTTTGTCACATCTTTGTGAAATACTGACAAACTCACAAACTGACTGACAGAGACAGAGTCACCAAAGAGGAAAGTAATTTAGAGAGTAGTATATTCCTTGAAAGTAATATAATTATAGAGACACAGGACCTCATAGGAAGAATTAACAAGACGCAAAATCCTCTATCTTCTATACTTTTAAACTTTCGCAAAAAAAAATGTCTTGCTGAGTTCATAATAAATAATGACCGTGGTATAGTTAGGTATTATTTCGTCATTGAGTATAAATATAATACTACTCTTTGGTATAAATAGTCAATGACCAAAAGCTGTGATATGACAAACTGTCAGTAAACACCAAAGAGAATATAATAGGGAAGAGACGGGACTCCATAGAGAAAAAAAGTTTACCAAACGTCAAAACGCTAAACCCTTTCTATGTCAACCTGACAAAAGTGAAGTGACAACTTAAAACAATCGGTTCTGCCAACATAAGGAAAATAATAGAGATGTGCCTCCTCCTATACAAAATTTATCGATATCGATTTCATACCTACTTCAGATGAAATTTAATATTGTTTATTAAACAGAATCTTACGCCACTGGTTTTGTTTTAGTAGTGCTACAACAAAACCTGTGCCGCAAAATTCAGTGTATTTTAGCGCGATTTGTGTATGGGAAATTACACAAATCATATAAAAAGTACGGGTAAATGAATTTTCATCATAATTTTTATTTTATTGTTTCGTGAAATTTTCCAATATTTTAATACATATTCTGCTCTTCGGGGTGGAGAGGAATCCTACTAATTAATGATCATGAAAATTGGTCCATTCTTGAGTTTTATAATTATAAAAACAGACGATTTTATTTAAATTATTATATATATTATTACATAATATTATATTATATTACATATTTTTCGTGCGTCCTCTTTCTCTGTAATTTGAGATGATTCTCAAATTATCACAACCTGAAAAAAAAAAGAAGGCTTTATTGTAAAATGTAATTGTAAAACCCGACGTTGGGATAGATTGACAGCTGTCATCCGAAATGAAGATCTCGACGAGATCTATCACTTTTGTGAAAGAACTGGTGGTCCAGGATGGACAGTTTCCGAGATATCAGCCAACCAAGTTTGACAGCTGTCATCCAAAATGAAGATCTCGAAGAGACCTATCACTTTTGTGAAGGAACTGGTGGTCCAGGATGGACAGTTTCCGAGATATCGTTCAACCAAGTTTGACAGCTGTCATCCAAAATGAAGATCTCAAAGAGATCTATCACTTTTGTCAAGGAACTGGTGGTCCAGGATGGACGGCTTCCAAGATATCGTCCAACCAAGTTTGACAGCTGTCATCGGAAATGAAGATCTCGATGAGACCTATCACTTTTGTGAAGGAACTGGTGGTCCAGGATGGACAGTTTCCGAGATATCATCCAACCAAGTTTGACAGCTGTCATCCGAAATGAAGATCTCGACGAGACCTATCACTTTTGTGAAAGAACTGGTGGTCCAGGATGGACAGTTTCCGAGATATCATCCAACCAAGTTTGACAGCTGTCATCCGAAATGAAGATCTCGACGAGACCTATCACTTTTGTGAAGGAACTGGTGGTCCAGGATGGACAGTTTCCGAGATATCGTTCAACCAAGTTTGACAGCTGTCATCCAAAATGAAGATCTCAAAGAGATCTATCACTTTTGTCAAGGAACTGGTGGTCCAGGATGGACGGCTTCCAAGATATCGTCCAACCAAGTTTGACAGCTGTCATCGGAAATGAAGATCTCGATGAGACCTATCACTTTTGTGAAGGAACTGGTGGTCCAGGATGGACAGTTTCCGAGATATCGTTCAACCAAGTTTGACAGCTGTCATCCAAAATGAAGATCTCGAAGAGATCTATCACTTTTGTCAAGAAACTGGTGGTCCAGGATGGACGGCTTCCAAGATATCGTCCAACCAAGTTTGACAGCTGTCATCGGAAATGAAGATCTCGATGAGACCTATCACTTTTGTGAAGGAACTGGTGGTCCAGGATGGACAGTTTCCGAGATATCATCCAACCAAGTTTGACAGCTGTCATCCGAAATGAAGATCTCGACGAGACCTATCACTTTTGTGATGGAACTGGTGGTCCAGGATGGTCAGTTTCCGAGATATCAGCCAACCAAGTTTGACAGCTGTCATCCAAAATGAAGATCTCGAAGAGATCTATCACTTTTATCAAGGAACTGGTGGTCCAGGATGGACGGCTTCCAAGATATCGTCCAACCAAGTTTGACAGCTGTCATCGGAAATGAAGATCTCGATGAGACCTATCACTTTTGTGAAGGAACTGGTGGTCCAGGATGGACAGTTTCCGAGATATCGTTCAACCAAGTTTGACAGCTGTCATCCAAAATGAAGATCTCGAAGAGATCTATCACTTTTGTCAAGGAACTGGTGGTCCAGGATGGACAGTTTCCGAGATATCATCCAACCAAGTTTGACAGCTGTCATCGGAAATGAAGATCTCGATGAGACCTATCACTTTTGTGAAGGAACTGGTGGTCCAGGATGGACAGTTTCCGAGATATCATCCAACCAAGTTTGACAGCTGTCATCCAAAATGAAGATCTCGAAGAGATCTATCACTTTTATCAAGGAACTGGTGGTCCAGGATGGACAGTTTCAGCCAAGTTTGACATCTTTCCTCTAAAATGTGTCAACGCCCACATTTACCCTAAGAGAGAGGCCCAAGGCCGTCTTATTTCCTTTTGGGAAATACCATAAAAATAAAGTACGCCGCATAAAAGTAAATACGCCGAAAAAAAAAAAGGAAAAAAAAACGAAAATGATTTGTAAACAAAAAAGGTTAAGAGCACGTATGTATGTAAGCAGGGGATGTAAGGCAAACAGTCCAAAAATACATAAACCTGGATATAAGTCTTAATCTTAATGTAATGTAATCTTAATGTTTTTCTAACGTGTTGTAATTTTTATTTCTGGTGTACACAATAAAGAGTTTCTATCTATCTAATGAATTGACCCATGTATTTTACTAACCTTCATTTGCCGCCTGTTGTTCTCTAAAAAGGTGGCAAGGAAATCCTATTAATGTGTCATCTGAGAGTGTCTTAGCAGTGAGTCATATGGATGGAACTGCAGTTTTCACCCATTGCTTACACCTAAAAAATAAAAGCATCGATATCGATATTTTACAAATAAACCGTTCCGTTGCACCACACTATTTTCTGAATCCAATAGGAATAAGTTATAATGATTTTTTGATATTTAGGCTCAAAAGAACTCATAACTGAACTAATGATCTACATACCGATCTTCATCCACACGATATCTTGCCATAAAATTACGTTTTGTCCCGGCTTTTCGTGCGGTTTTGAGGCCGCATATTTCACATGTTATGTTATGCTTCATATCTACACGCTTTACAGAATAAACTTCTTACAATTAATTATCACACATAAATAAGTTGAAAAGACATTAACAAAACCAAAATACAATATTAATGTGATAATAATAAAACACTGCAATGACACCAAATATAATACAATAGAATGACACGGGATGACTGACAACTGGCAATCTTTAGGAAAGAATGAGAAACGTTGAGGAAGTGAGTGAGAAAACGATATTCACTTCACATTTGCATGACATATGTCAATAAAATTCTTCCGCGTATCATACATCGTTTTGTTTCTACCTAGTTGCGACAGACTGGTAAACACTGGCACCAGAACAAAAATTCACTAAACAACAAATTAAAATCATGCAATAGGCAATGCCTAGGCAATAGGCAATGACGGACAGTTACCTAATCTAAGGCAATAGGTAAATATTCCACAAAGCAAGCCAAAGAGTAAAGCAAACCATGAATCGGTGTATTGGCGTCTAAAAGGTAACCGATGCCGTAGTGAGCCGGTCGAAGTCATGATGTGGACGGCGAAGCCGAAACCCAATCCAGCCTGGGAGCCTGTCGAGCTTATAATCCTGAAACAGAAGCTAGCAAAACTTTCGAGTAGCATTTGCAAGTGTCTCGCCGACAGACCCGACTATACGACTCCCGCGGCGTTCTCAGTCCACGTCAAACCGAACGACAAGGAAGTTCAAGTAGAAAACCAAAAATTAGGCTCCTTTGACCGGGTCACTCAAGCCAGTCAAGCCTCCATCCGTAAAGACCGCGAGGAACTCTCAAACTCCCTGACGAAGGATGTGCTCTGCCCTAGCTGTTTCATCACCATGACCCTGTTGCGAGGGGGAGCGTTTAAGATATTAAAGGACGAAGGGTCGGAAACCAAAAATGATATATTCAGCTCAGACAAAGCAACGGAAAAAATAGTCAAGTCGATAGAGAAAACTACATCATTCACGATGAAACCGAATGTAATGTTCTCGAACATGTCGCTGTATTGCTTGTGCGATAGTGACTCGTCTTTGAATCACGAGGAGAAGGGCAGCAGTCCGCTCCAAGTGACGTTTGGGGAAGTTACAATGAACTCGCAGCAACAAACTTCTTCCACGGATGCACCGCCGTGCTTTTGTTTGGAAAAATTCGTGGAATCTATCAGACCGCCCATAATGAATTCTTATGCTTACTGATGTGGTGATGCATAGTTTAACGTAAAAATTATTGCCTACCTTCAAGAGGCCAATACACTCGATTCGTTTAAAACACTATTTATGTAGTACTAGCGACCCGCCCGGCTTCATCATCATCATCATCATCAGCCAGAAGACGTCCACTGCTGAACATAGGCCTCCCCCTTTAACATCCACACTGAACGACAGCCTTCCTTTTGCATCCACTGGGTGCCAGCGACTCTCACTATGTCGTCGGTCCATCTAGTGGGAGGCCTACCTACGCTGCGTCTTCCGGTTCGTGGTCTCCACTCAAGAACCCTTCTTCCCCATCGGTTATCGGTTCTTCGAGAGATGTGGCCTGCCCATTGCCACTTCAACTTGCAAATTTTAACAGCTATGTCGGTGACTCTGGTTCTTTGGCGAATATCCACGTTTCGGATTTTATCGCGCAAAGAAACTCCGAGCATAGCTCTCTCCATTGCCCGCTGAGTGACTCTGAGTTTTTCAAAAAACGCCCGGCTTCGCACGGGTGTAATTTACGTGCGAAACCGGGGCGGGTCGCTAGTTATATATATAAACCTTCCTTGAAAATGTAACTAACTGATGGTGAAAACCGCATCAAAATCCGTTGCGTGGTTTAGGAGGAGTTAGCGGCCATATAGACATACAGACAGACAGACGCGGAAAGCGACTATAGAGATAGAGAAGAAGAGATGTACGCAAGTACCCAACAAAATAAATATTCATTCAAACGATAACTAATGTTTTATCAAGAAGTTATCTATACTAATATTATAAAGAGGAAAGATTTGATTGTTTGTTTGTTTGCATTGAATAGGCTCCGAAACTACTGAACCGATTTGAAAAATTCTTTCAGTGACGGGAAGCTACACTATCCGCAGATGACATAGGCTATAATCTATACCTACCCGTGCGAAGCTGGGGCGGACCGCTAGTTATTTATAAAAATATAGTACAAGGCCTCCTACTTCTAATTATATCCACATGTTGATGGTTCCTATCCTTAGAACCTCCTAACTTCTATAGTTAGTAATAAATGAATGAATATTTACACAATTAGGTACAGTTTTAGTATGTAGCTAAGTGATCCCATATCTGTTTACTTTTAAAAAATTTAACAATAGGCTTGCCTTTGTCCGCCTACTCACCTGATGTTAAGGCGCGGAACAATTACAAAATTACTGAGAAGTAGTGTTTTTAAATGCTTAGTGTGGTGACGAAATTGGGATCAGACCGCGCCTTAAGCGATGATGCGGTCTACGGCGGAGTACGCTTGCCTAGAAGAAACCGATTCACTCTTGATTTTAAGACACCCACATTGTAAATATCGGGGACTATACTAACTACTCGATTTGTACTAACTATTCAGGCAGCGCATGGACTACCATGGTAGATGTGAAATGGAGATGTTTTTTTTTCTCTGCACCCTCTGTGCCCAATAATAGGAATGAAGGTATTATACTTGAAGGTTCAAATTCAAATTATCATATATAATATAGGAATATCATATATGAAGGTTTTATACAAAGAAAATAAATAAACATTTCCATGAAACGAGATAGTGAGCACAGCCTTACATATAGGTGGTAGTCTGTGGTAGTGAGAATCACATCACAGTAATAATATAAATAATAAAAAAAGCTTGTGTGCGAGTATGTTTGTTACTTCTTCCGCTGAAACGGCTGACCAGATTTGGATGAAATTTGTAATGACCTTACATATTTATTAAGTAATTATAATACCACTTAAACTTATCTAATTTAAAATAACAAATCAAAATAAATAATTAATCTTTTTAACCCGAAAAATTTCAGAGTTCCTGTGGGATAACGGTTGAAAACGTTGGGCGCAGCTAGCAAAACGTATTTTTTTTAAGAAATAATTTATTAGACTGTCTCAAATTAGTACCTACAAACAAAACAGAATACAGTTATTGCCTTAGGCACAGTAACAGAATGAATAAATAGAATTTACCAACTATTTAAGTATAAATCATAATTATGTAATATTATAGCTTTTAGCTAAAATAACATGTGACATTCTTAACAATATGTTAAGAACATGTGACATTCTTAACAATATGTTAAGAATGTCACATGTTAGAATTTGACTCAGGTATTATTTTTCACCTAAATAGATACATAATGACTCTTATTCATAGGTTTATTTATTTGGTAAAATCTTGAAATAATAGGAACTTATGTTACACAAAATTTAAGTATCCTTAATCATTTCATGAAAACTCGCGTGAGGATTCATTATAAGGGGCTCTAATGGCTCCGAAACCGGTCGATCGTCTCGACCGATAAAAACATAATCGTGAGTGCAAACCGGTGTTATAATAATTTATCCTCAATCATAAAAAAATTAAAAAAAATACTTGGATTGAATAACGCAAGTCTATTATTACTAAATAAAATACACAAAAACAAAAGCTTAGTCTGTGAATTCTTAGACCTGACACCGAATAGAATCAAGGCATAAAATCACTTTTATGCCTTGATTCTAACCATTTGATGTGATTTTCTATGCCGTAAAAAAGTTAACTCATCCTGGTTTACCGAAGAGTGGAGGCAATCACATACCTACTCAAATGAGTGCTATAAAATAATGTTGAACATTGAGAGCTTACTAAACATTCTTTTGTTTGACATTACATGCCAATGAAATTTAGAGATTCAAACAAATAAATAATACTATTTTGACACTATTGTATCAATATGTGCCTAAATACAAAATTCTATCACTGCATAAACAACCAACTGCAGATCTTGAGACATTTCACATGTCTAATAAAAAAAAAGTTCTTAGGTAAATTATTTAGCCGCGTAATGTTTTATGAATCTCGCAGACGGATCTGTGACTTGCACCCACTTGGGCATCCAGTAGTAAGGTGTAAAGTTGTGTTGACCTGGATATGATTTTTCAAACACATGTCGGTAGTATTTAGCTTCTGTCGTTACGGGTTGTGTTCCGAGATATTGGGTATCGTCCTCTGGCAACCTTTCAGCGATAATCTCTGCAATTGTTGTGAACAAGGATTTCTTAACTGAAGCCACGCCATCACTGAAAGCTTCCTTGTGTCTCCATAGGATCGAGTCGGGCAGTAAACTGCTCTTGGCAAAGCTGTTGCGGAGTAAATGTTTCTCGACTCCATTCTGAGGTTGGCGCACTTTTTTATCCATTGAGAGGTAATGGTGTGTGAACTGAATATCCAGGAAAGGTACCCGCAGCTCCAAACTGAAAGCACTCGTAGTCCGATCAG
The DNA here is from genome assembly GCA_932305915.1 of Agriopis marginaria. Taxonomy (NCBI): domain Eukaryota; kingdom Metazoa; phylum Arthropoda; class Insecta; order Lepidoptera; family Geometridae; genus Agriopis; species Agriopis marginaria. The sequence goes on from OW029926.1 coordinate 9,340,358, forward strand.
CTCGGAGTCCGTCATACAAGTAAATATCGGAAAGAAGACGTATACTTTCCTCGTGAGCGGCAGATTCAGACGGTGCATCTCTGAAATAGATGTATCCCTGTGCTAACTCATCAGCCCCTTCTCCGCTAAAAATTACCGTTGTGTTAGTGTTCTCCTTGATATACTTCGATAGGAGATACATAGGCAAACTAGCACGAACAGTTGTTATGTCATAAGATTCTAAATGATATACCACATTGTCCAATGCTTCTTTTACATCATTTTCGTCAAATTGGACTGCGTGGTGTTCAGTGCCAAGGTAGTCGGCGACAGTCTGAGCTGCAGCCAAGTCTGGGGAATCGCCCATTCCGATTGCAAATGTCTGTATTTTGTAAGGTAAGTTCAGTTCCTTTGCGAGTTTGACCACCAGCGCAGTGATGAGAGACGAGTCCAATCCTCCACTTAGAAGACAACCAATACGCCGATCTGACATCATCCTCTTACGACACGCAGCTTCCAGCAGATGAGCAATTTTTTCTGTTGCATTCATTTCGCTTATAACTTTTTCGGCAATAAAAGGAATGAATCTCGGAGCATATCCGGGCTTAAAATACTGTTCTGTAAAGTCAATTTTAACTTTTCCGTTGTCTAACATGGACCAAACCTGTAAATGTCCAGGAGGGAATTGTCCTAATGTCGATTTCTTACTTGCTGTTTGTTTTAGCCCGATCAGACCTTTGGCCTCTGAACATATACCCATCACACCATTTTCTTCATCATTAAGGATATAGAGAGGACGCACACCATATGGATCGCGAGCAATGCATACTTTTTTCTTCTCGCCGTCGACTAGACAAAACGCAAATACGCCATCAAGGTTTTTGACGGCATCGGAGATTCCCATTTGATGGTAGGCATGAATAATGACTTCTACGTCACATTTAGTTTCATATTCATATTTGTGTTCGGCTTGAAGGCGTTTGAAGTTGTATATTTCTCCATTGCAGATGAGGTTTGTGCGTGGGTAGCAGTGGAGACGCATAGGCTGCATTCCATGAAGACCATCAACAATAGCGAGTCTTTGAAAACCAAATAGAGTGAGAGGTTCGCGGGTGTCGTTTTCTATCCGCCAGGCATCTGGGCCACGGTGTGATATCGTTGAAAAGCATTTTATGCATACAGCAGTCAAACCGCCATCTATACCAAACGTTGCCCAAATCCCACACATTATAATCTGGAAAGAGGAAAAATAACATTGTTAGCACTAAGAAAATCTGGATTGTTAAGTAATTTAAAACTAGATGAATTTACTTTAATACAATGTGCATGTAAGCTGACACTCAACCTATATTGACATGCAAACAAAGGACCGGATTGCATCATCACCAATTGCCAGATAGAAAATCAAAACTTTTTGTCAACAATATCATAAATTACATTAGTTTTGATAACACAAGGTTAAGCAGTCTTAGTTGTATTCATTTCCTACTCTCCAACATCTACAATTCAATGCATAATATCATGATTAGTGCCAGCTGGACCATTATTGAATTATAAAATAATAATGACATTTTCCGATAAAATGCTGTATAAACAGTAATGTTCTAAACTTCTAATTTCTTAGTTATTTTTACTATCACTTTAAAATAGGTACACACTACATAAACTAGTTTATTTATTTGATAAGTATATGGCTACGAAAATGCACCATAATAAGCACACTTTTTTTTGAAAACTAAACGAAATCCATAGATTGAAAGTGCAGGATATGCAGCAGGTCTTTGCTTTGCAGCCATCAATAACTGTTAAAATTAGCACACCTCTTTATTAACATAAAAAATAATCAAATGCGCTTTCTAACCTATAACACTGCACCTCACTCGCCAAGTCAATTCAAATTTTCAAATCAAATTCTTGAAAAACTTGACGTTTGCTTTGCGAGTTGGGGTGCGTTTACGGCACTTATCGAGACTAAAACTTTACTAGATAAACGTCAAAACACCCGTTTAGAGACTCCACGAGGTGAAAAATTAAACCGGTTAAAATTTAAACTGCCCGCTTTACGGGCGTTCGCTTGTTACGTTAAGTTTTCGCCTGACTAGATTAAACTTTATCGACCTTTTCAGGTCGCCAAATTTTCGTCTGCTGTCAGATTGACAGCTGACGAGCAGGTTGAGGCGTCAACATGAAATAAAAACATGTCGGCTCGTTGTATTATTTTCTTAAACTTGTTTATTTTCGAGTGTTAATATTTATTATTGGTGGATTATTAATTATTAAGTTTTCATGTACGTGCTCAAGTGTGGGTAACTTGATATAGCCATAATTAAGACTGAAAGACTCTATCTCCATGGTCATGAAATATAATAAAAGCTATTATTGACACTATTTTGTAGATGATAATTGAATTTGACAACCAGTTTGACATAAAGCTATGACTCCGTTTAGCGAACCCTCGCCAGTTTAATTTTTATCTGGGTCGCACGAAGCCACGAAGAAGAAATTGAATTGAATTTTTATCTGGGGAAAAATTATCTGGCATCCGTAAACGCACCCCTGAAAACGTCAAAAACTTTTTTGACCATTTTGATTGACGTGGTGCTGTCAATGTCGAGTACACCACAGATAATCCTGGCAGCTGCCAATGAAATACTAAACAAGTCGATTATATTTCGAGGGTCGCAACGTCCTTGGTCGTATCTCTATGATAACGTGATGTCATTGCATCTCCGAATAAACAGGTACTTAAATGGAAGCGTTATACCTACAGTTTCTTCTTTACCACGCTTTGCTTTTTGAGACTCTACCTGATCAAAGTCTGGGGCCGGCGCTTTCGTAACCCCGGATAATCACACATGGGTATTTTGCTCGGATCTTTTAAACCATGTCTCAACTCAATTAAGTGTTTGCGCCTGACATTTTAAGAATTATACGCGTCTTGCGCGTCATTACAATCTAACTTCTCTATCTCTATAGGCTCTACATAGTATAAATTAAAGTCGCTCTCCGCATGTCTGTCTGTCTGTATAACCGCTAACTCCTAAACCACGCAACGGTTGAGAGTTGAAATACGCAAACTCGCGTGATTTTCTGAACTGTGAATAAGCGCTTCTTCGGGCCCGCGTAAAGAGTTAGCCGTAAAGCCCCTGGCCAGGGCCCGTAACCGTACCGTCACCTCATAATCATCATCACCATCAGCCAAAACTCCAGAAGACGTCCACTGCTGAACATAGGCCTCCCCTTTAACCTCCATTTCGGCTTAGTAAGTAAGTACACCCTTTCCGCGTAACCCACTAAGTTACGTATATACCTATACCTATTCAACGATCTTTTACTTATACTACGTAGGTATATCATCTATGCCTATATGGTTATTAAGGACTTTGTCCGCAAGTGATTTATTTTACCTCATTGTGAATTTGTGACATCTGAATTTCCACGAAATAGAGCTACTTAGCTTACGAGGTTGGAAATTCCATCGATCTATATGTACCTACCTACTAAACCCCATATGCGGATTTAAATTTTGAGCTTGTTTAATATGGCTGTTTTCTCAAAGAAATAAACACGATTTATGTTTGGATTTGGTTATTAGGACAGACGGACGGACGGACGGACAGACAGACAGACAGACAGACATCCTGGGCTTAGTAATAGGGTCCCGTTTTTACCCTTTGGGTACAGAACCCTAAAAAGTACCGACCGTGCCTGACGTCGAAATTCTGTTCTTCTTAGACTGTTCTGTTTGGAACAGAAATTTGTCACCAACGCACTTGCCCAGTAGGTATTTATTATTTGTTGTTTTACTTTAGAGAGAGTAGAGGTACATAAGCTTTCATTGACAATACACGTAGGTAACTATAAGTAAGTACTTGGTAGGTACCTACGTATTGGAATTGTTGTTTAGATACCTAACTACTGAAATACAAAAACATAGTTTACTGTGAATGACTAAATTACGAGTATGATCTTGTTTTTACCTAAATAATAGAAAATGATAATAATCAATATCATTATTTCAGCCGTAGGACGTCCACTGCTGGACATAGGCCTCCCCCATCTCCAAAAGGGCTGGTTGGAAGCGGCCTGCACCCAGCGTTTCCCTGCGGTCTCTTAGGTCGTCTGTCCATCTTGTGGGTGGACGTCCTACGCTGCGCTTACCAGTCCGTGGTCTCCATTCGAGGACCTTTCGCCCCATCGCCCATCTGTTCTGCGTGCTATGTGCCCTGCCCACTGCCACTTCAACTTGCTAATCCGGTGGGCTATGTCGGTAACTTTCGTTCGTCTACAGATCTCTTCATTTCTGATTCGATCTCGTAGAGAAAATAATAATACATATTACCTAAACAAGAATAAATATAAATAAATAAATAAGAATATAATTTTGTATTTCCAAACAAGCCATGGTAGGATAAGCCCATTTGGGAGACTGCTAGACTTGAAAGCGTGAGGTCGCGGGTTCAAACCCCGGGCCACCAATGAGCTCTTTGGAGTTTATGTACGGATTTTCATACCACTGGCTTTTCGGTGAAGGAAAACATCGTGAGGAAATCTGCATACGTCCGTAGAAGAAATTCAATGGCGTATGTGAATCCACCAACCCGCACTGAGCCAGCGTGGTGCGTATATGGCTCAATCACCCTATCGGGGGTAGGCTAAAAGTCCAACAGTTTAAAAGTTAAAAGGCTGATTATGATGATGATGATGATTTCCAAACAAGATACTTCCAGCCCCATTAATTTGTCATTAGAGCTAAGTATATTTTTATATAGACGGTATATCTGTAAAATCGCTCTCTTGGCGCATTTGGCATGATCAAGTATCGTAGCTCCGAGGGTAACGAATATGCCATTAGGAGAAGCGAAAAAATCATTCTTGACCCCATTTTTCTTGTTATGTCTACTTTAATAAACATAGGTATGGGTAGCAATAAATAGCTTGTGCTGCATAAATTTTGATTATTCTTGCTTTACCGATTTAATAATCTATATCTATATAATTATACAAAAATGATTCCCTTTTTATCTTGGTCACGCCATAACTTGAGAACAATTTACCGATTTTTTTTAAAGCTTCCTTATACTTTGTAGAAGGTTCTTACGGAAAGAAAAATAAAGAAAATTGCCCAAAAAAATTGAAATAGCGGGGCGCAGCTAGTTATAATATTATGGTATCCACGACGTTAATTTTTAGTAAAGTATAATTTTATTAACTCTCTTATGCAAAAAGAGAGCCAAAATTATGCTTTAAAATGGTCACAATTCACGAATCTATCGACACCTCATGTATCTATCGACATCAGTTGAAAATTTAGAGGTTCTCTAAGGAACTCCTATTGTGTAATAGCTATTACACAATATATAATATATTATATTTTATTTTTATTTGTGTCTATAGATAGACAGGATAACTCTTTATTGTTCACACCAGAATTAATTACTTACATTAGACAAAAAACTTAAGACTAGTGAAAAAATTGTCAGCCTTATCGCTAAAAGCGATCTCTTCCAGGCAACATACTACGGGCGAGATGTGGATTTGTATAAACTGTTGTTAGGTATCATTGGCGGATCCAGGGGGGGGGATTTTGTATAAACCGCATCTCGCCCGTAGTATATGTTGGGGCTATCCCCCCCCCCCCCCAAACACCTACAATTCATACATTTGACTCAGTTTTTCGATTTGATTCAGGTGCACTTTTACACAGCATACTCATAGGTACCTATACTTGTCAGAATGCCCCCCCCCCAAATGAAATCCTGGCTCCGATCCTGTTAGGTATCAATTCTAATTTGCAGCCACGTCCGTCGCAGTAATCCATGCATACATAATATTGACGAGCTCAGTGTTCATTCAATAAACATTGCTCTCCCCTGTGAGCCGAGATTAGGTATTTGGACGTGGGGCGTTGGCACAAATTATTATATCATAAAGAAGTTAACGTAGTACATTTACATCGATGTTATATCACGATTGTTTCCGCCCTCAGACTGTTTCTTGGCTTGCGTAGTGCAGTGATGTACCTACACATCAATCCTATCACGATCCCTACCCAGTGGTGTAACCAAAGACCCTAGTGAAAAAAAAGAAGAATTGTGGCCCTGTCTGAACTGCAGTGCAAGAACCGTTCTTTATCGATCTTCAAATTTGACAGTTGAGATCGTCAAATTCGATATAATGCCATTTGATCAGTACTCGTCAAGATCGATTCTATGGTATTTTATCTTATTTGACGATCGATAAAGAACGGTACGTACTTGCACTGCTGGTAGGTTTTATCAAGTATAAAAAAATATTATAGGTGCAAATCTACATAGAAACCTATGCGTATGAGCTATATTCTGAAGGCGAGATAAATTTTCAGTTGAGGTTTACTGGTCAGGACCCTTGGGCCCCCTGGGCTTGCGGGCCCCGGTGCACGGCACCACCTAGCCCTCCGGTAGCTACGCCACTGTCCCTACCGCTTTTGTCACACTTAGAGCCTCTTATACCAAATAATAAATCAATTTGTTTCAGTTAAATTACAATATTTGAGCTGGAAAAAAATACACGTCATAGATACATCTGTGTTTGAGTTTATGATTTGGTTCAAAACACGATGGAATAAACTTTCCTCGATAAAAAAAAATCGAAAACTAAGTCGAATTAGTTTATTTTTTTCATTTTTTGCTCTAATGAAAGGTCGTTACAACCTGGAAATTGCATGTATACAATACAATACAATACATTATACAAAAAACAATTCAATTGATCGTTGGTGCCGCAAAATTAAAATAGACGGGGAAATCAATTATAATAGGTAAAGACGGTGATGTTTTAGGTAGGTATATCAAAAATTTGTAACTTCGCTGCGTGGTACTAGTTAATATTAATAGTCCTAACAACGGATGAGCGTAGTGCAGTGGCAAAAGTTTGTTAAAAGCTCTCCGAGTTCTCAACAAACTTTTTAATGCCGCCATCGCATCGACAACGGCTTGCCGATGTTGCAGATAAATGATCCAGCGAACATTTGCCGTTAGACTAGCCAATTTCTTCCTTGCTACTCAATAATATATAATCGTCTAGTTATTTACTCTTACTCGATATCAATGTCGTTATGGTACAAGGTAACTCTTATTAACAGGTACACAGTTAGTCTCGACACTAATTAAATGATAAAATCTCATTCGAACCCGCAGTGCAAGTACCGTTCTTTATTGATAGTCAAATTCAATAAAATGCCATAGAATCGATCATAGCGAGTACTGATTAAATGGCATATTATCGAATTTGTCGATCTCAACTGTCAAATTTGCCGATCGATAAAGAACGGTACTTGCACTGCTGGTTGGTACTAAATGGAGAGGAACACTCAGCAAAGGGTACCAAAATACTTAGTATCTATATATTATATTCGTATAGATAAGTACGACAGAAGTAAGCCAATTAGTAAAACAAGGTAGGGTTAATTAGAGAAAGGGTGATGCTAAAGGTCACGACACACTGGCGATTTGCGATCATCTCTCCAACGCAACGATCGTAAACTTTTTTGATGGGTGTCCGTAATGGCAAAAGGCAGGTTCACTACCAACTGGACCAACGGGCTATCTAATTTTATCTATTTCAGTGGAAAGGTGACATTACATCTGTGTTACAGGCCGTTCGGCCCCACTTCAATCGTAGGTATTGTTCCTACAACCAAAATTAGGCTTCAAGTGCGTAGTAAGGACGATTCGTTTCGCACCCACCGGCAAGTGACCAATCGCCAGTGTGATAACACCTTATTATTACTCGCGGCTGTGGTCGTTAGGGCAAACATGGATATCATCTAATGGCCCAGTGAAGAGCTTAGCAGAGCTGGGTTAAATTGACCGCCGAAACCAATGAAACTGATATAGGTATATAGGTACCTAAGTAGGTAAATTTCGTATATTTTCGTAGACGCCGGTACGAATTATTATCTTTCTTTTACTGATTTTTTCTCTATTGCGTGGTTATAACGTAGGTATGTAGGTTAGTATGTACGCTTGTATGTGTAGTGTCTTAGCTAAGTAGGTAGGTATAATAAGTAATTCTCTTTACAATTAGGTAGGTACCTACCTACGAAAAATTTCTTTAGGTACTTACTTACAATATACTTGAAGTTATCACAACATTTTGTTTTCTGGACTTATTATCCTTCTTAAAGATTGCAAGAGATTGAAGATTGATTTTGATTTGAATCCAAGATTGATTGGTTGTGGCATTGTGAAGAAAATTAGATAACCACTTTGAGTTGCATGAGGCAAAAATTAAGAAACACGGCCTTGGTAAAAAATTACTTACTTATTGGCCTGTTTCAGCTCAAATAATTATACTTTTCATTTTTTTTTCCAACTGGCTATCTATTACGGTTACGAAAACTTACAGCCGTTTAAAGGTAGGACGGACAGACAAACATCGTAGGCTTAGTAATGGGATTCCGTTTTTACCATAGACCGTTGAAGGCACAGAATAGTTATTTGTTATACAATAGTGCAAAGTTGCTTTTTAACCGCGTGCTCAATTTTGATGACCGAGCAAGCGAAGGATTCTAAAATTGAATCACGAGCGTAGCGAATGATTAAAAAAATTGAATCCTGAGCGTTAGCTAGGGAATCAAAAGAGCACGAGGTTAAAAAGCAACTTTGCAGTCTTGTAACAAGTAACTTTTCATCCAACCTCAGCGTGTAAATTACTATATTTAAAACAAACATTTGCGTCAAATAAACTTCCTCGTCGCTAGAATCACTCATTTTAAGTTTTTCACTTGCTTTCTAGTTTCTTGTTTTTAACCTAAGGTTTTAACAATCTAATAATATCCGTCTTTAGTTTTTCCATTTGTTATTTTCTGTTAGTAGTGTCATCAACCAGGATTACCTACCTCGTGTTTAAGACAATCTCACTTTCTCCTCCCTTACTTAATTGGCAAAATTGCCCCAACAACCAACGAAAAAGTAGCAAAAAAAATGAAGTAAAAAGAAACTGGCGCGCGCAAAGCAAATTAAAAAAAAAGTACACTAAGAAGGTACTGAGTCTGAGTTTTTAACAAATTAAAAAAGGTTGTATGATAAATTCAGCACCATGAGAAGTAAATAGGTTTAATGATGTTTTGAATTCACAAACTTAGTGCACACGATGTTCTAAATTCAATTTAATTTATCCTCTAGCTCAGAATCTCAGATATCGAAGAGCAATAATACTCTTTCCGATATGGGGGGGATGAAAAAGTTTTTTTAATGAATTGTAGGAAAGATTCCTTGGTGCCTACACTTACTACGTTAGGACTTTGTTCTCGTGACATCACTATGTTATCAAATCCACACACAAGTCGGTAAAACCCTTGCCGCGTGAATTAATTATTCTCAGAGCTTTCAGAGTGCAAATCATTGACGCGCCAAAATACCATAACGTCGCTTTTCCTGCTTCAAACGTCATTGTTTTTTAGTATATAAACCGGAAGAAGATGTCAGGAGGTATCAGTTAAAGCTCGTAGCTCAAGCACTTGTATTAACTAAATAACATAATAATATAATCAAAATGAAGATCTTCAGCATCATGTTTGTCGTTGTTGTCGTTCTGGCTTTGTTGGGTGGCACAAGCGCTAGCCCTAAAGGCAAAGGACTAGGCAAAGCCGTTAGAAAGGGTGGGAAAGTGATCGTAAGTACCTATTGATTCTGCAACCTCTTTTTAATAGATTGGCTGTATAGATATGCGGCTTTAACCAATTTTTTTAACCCACCTCTTTATGTCTCCCTAAGAAAACAACAGCGGAAATAATTAGTTCAATTTGTCCCTTCTCCGGTAACAACCCGAACAATTTTGACCTGTTTGTCCCCAAGGGAACAAGCACGGGGACAGACAGAAATAATCTGATTTTACGCCTACACGCTTGCCTAGAAGAAATCGATTCCCTCACGACTTGACACCCAGATTGCATTACTATCGATGCCCTTTCAGGCAGCTACAGAAAAAATAGCAGGTAGCGCATTCCAGCCTAGCGGTCCAAAATTGCTCTAGATTGGAATCAAAGCGCTTCATACGAGTTTTTGGAATCAAAACCATCACACAGTGTCGCCTTTTTGTGCCCGACCTGGCTGTCCGATAGAAAAATGGGCGGGAGTGAATTTGATCACGCAGATCTGATGCATAATTGCATACTCTCTGAAATATATTTTTTCAGTATATTTCTGTGATAAAACGTACCTAGCCATATGTCTGTCCTTACGGTGCATAAACTATTTACTTGTATTTTAAGATTGTTTCTGCCTTTTATATACTTAGTCGTTAAAAGGCAAGAAACGATATATATCAGCATTTATAACATCAGTGTAATTTTTTCTAAACCAAAAGGAGGCCATTTTCAACTCTTACAATGGGTCCAACCCTGAAATCCCAAGAAAAATATCAGCTATTTCATTACATTTCGTTGGGTGTGAATGACGAAAAAAATTTGTGAGTAGTTTGATACTACACAATAAGTACCTAAGCACAATACTTATGATTTTTTTGGGAACAGCTGATTTTGAACTGCGGTAGAATTAGTGTCATAATTCCAGGGTGGCTTTCTTAATAAAATATGGGTTAGTGCAATGACCTCCTTTCGGTTTATTAGTATACCACCGATCCATGTAATTTTATGTGTAATTTTATGTACATGCTTTCAAAATTGTCTATGTTACTTACCTAATTTTTATTTCTGGTGTACGCAATAAAGATTTTCTTTCTTTTTTAAGGCATTTTTTTCTTTCTTTCAGAAACACGGTCTCAGTGCTATTGGGATCATCGGCACTGGCCACCAGGTGTACCAAGAAGCTCAAAACCAGGGCTAATTTACCAAAGATTCATAATACCTTTTTGAAAGTTCTCTTTTTACCTCACACTATTATTATTTGAAAATAAACTATTGAATTTTTAACAACCTACCTACGTTTTACTTCGTTTATTTGCTCTGACAGCTGCAAAAACTTTGTAAAAAGCCAATTTCACTGAAGTATATAGGATACCTGGTTCCCTTTAGGGTATAATAAAATTATATAAGATCTTTGGATACCTGCTACAGTACGTAAAAACAAGGTAAAAACCTAGGGATAGTGATCAGAATTTGGTTGTCATTCAGCTTTTATTTTATTTTTATTAACTAAACAAAATATAACCTAATACAGACACTACAAATAAAATAAATAAAAATAAAGGTAAATCAAAAAGCTTTTTAAAATGTTATTGCAGATGTCAGAGCAAAAGACGTTTCGCCTCGTTATGTGATGTGATGTACTCGTATTTCGCGTCGTTATGTATATGTGACTGTGACTTCTTGTGTATTGAGATGGCACATAAATGCGTACATATATATGACATTGTTTTAATACTTTTATTGTTTGATTATTAGATATATTAGACTATCGCCTTATTAAGTGTATGTATTTGATATTAAAATTTGCCTGTATCTATATAATTATATATATTTTTTTTTTGTATAAATTAATAACTTTTGTAAATATATTGTCATAACTTTTTCTTATTATTTTAGTCTGTGTTTAGGCATTTAGTTAGTAACATTTAACGGGAGAGGGCATTGGCTCCCGAAACACAGTATTTATTACTAGTTCGGAGCCAATGGGTTCATATATTATTTTGTAAATTTTTATAATGCCCAATAAATTAATTTGTATTTGTATTATATCACTTTCCTAAACTCGTGCACGTTCTCAATCTCATAATAAATAACAATCCACCATTCTTACGAATTGACCACCTTACCTGATTATTACCTGATGATTTAGGAAAATAATATAATGTATGAGGCGACATGTTGTTTTCACGTTGGCGTCAAAACTCTTAGTATGTATGTACTTCTTTCTTCTTCAGAGAATTTTGGCGTCGCACTTCTTGTGCATTTGCTAGTAATATGTAGGATTGTAGGTACTTCTTATGTCTATGACAAAAAAAAAAGTTTTGGCTCCAGACATCTTGTCTATATTAGACAGTGTCAAGTCATAGTAGGTATATCCCAGTAGCAAGGAAGTTACATAGGGTATATATAACGTCCTTGCCCAGTAGTCGATAATTTAAAATTTTGTCGACAGTGTCAAACAATTCTTGACTGTCAGTCTTGCAAATCAAGCCACGGTCGAGTTCAAGTCTTGCCCTGTGCTGACTTTAAAATAGGTTTCTACTTATCGACTTTAGAAAACAAAAAGAAAATACGTTTCATCTCATTATACCAATTTCCACAATCAAGCATTTTAACCACAGAACTATATCAGGTCTGTGACTTTAACGAACGAAAAAATATAATAATCAATCATTATTACACACTAGCGGTTACACCCGCGTAGCCCTCAAGAATCGTACAATTTCCCAGAATAAAAAGGATTCTAAGTCATTCTTTGGACCTCCAAGTCTCTAAATGCATAAATCACGTCGGTCGCTCTGCTGCCGCATGAAAAAAAGACAAACAAACCAAAAAATACACGTTCGCATTTATAATATTTGTAGGTATATTGATAGCACAACATTTTATAATAATTAATTAATTCAAGCTAGCCAGCAGCTTATCTTCAAAAGCAATGTGATCTTACATTGTAGACCTTACAAAAGAAATGGTAGATACCACAGTTTTTTTTTGTGGATTTAAAAATCTAGAAATCATAACCAACATTGTCTGCTTTCAAATGTCAGACGAAAATAAGAAAATATTTTTTCATCCTCCCGTCTCGGAAAGAGTATTTTACTTTTCGATATCTAAGTGCAAAAGCCGTTTTTATCCGCTAGAGGATAAAGTAATTTGAATCGTGTGCACTAAGTTTGTGAATTCAAAACTTTATTAAACCTATTTACTTCTACCTCCATGGTGTCAATTTTCTGATATAACCTTTTTTAATTTGTTAAAAACCATGATACCTACTACCCAAAGGGACGAAACGCTTCAAACAGAAAAAACGAGCAGAGCGAAAGGTACCCCGTTTAGCCATTTGTCCCTTTCACACTACATGTCTTATATGCAATGACATTCATGAACACATATTAGTGTGTGGTGTTGCCACTTTTGGAAAAATATTGTAACCGTAAATTTGGTATTAATTTGGGTAGTCCGTACATGATTTTATCAGCATCATTTTTAATTATTTTTATTTTTATTTGTGAAACATAATATCTAAAAGAAAACTCTCATGGTTATTTAGGGTGCATCCGTTTATTATTGTAGTGATATAAATAAGGAATAAATTAGTATGTACGTGTGTTGAGTACTGCTTCCACCTATTCGACGGAGCAGCCAAGTACCAACTGGAAGCTTTAGATTCCGTAGACCGGCGTGCTATGAGGCTGATTGGTGACAGCAAGCTAGTCGCCAATAAATTACAAAGCCTTGAGCACTGCCGTAAAGTAGCTTGTCTGTCTATTTTCTACCGGATATATTTTGGTGAGTGTGAGCAAAAGCTTCATGACCTTATTCCACCCTCCCCCTTTTACTACAGGACAAGTACAAGGACAGCACACTATCACCCCTTCCTCTTGGAAATTCCAAAAATTTGCCGAAAAATTTTTGATTTTTTTTTTCGATATGGGTTGTCTTTTATGATACGTATTGTCCAAGAATGGAACTCACAACTCAACAATCTAGGCATCTTCAAGGCTAGAATGAATAGATTTCTTCTAGATCAACGTGTTCCATCCTCGGCCACACCGTTGCTTACCATCAGGCAAGTTAGTGGCCAAACGTAGATCTATTCTGTATAAACATATAAAAAAGTATGAAAAGTAATGAGGAATTAGTATCATTGATTATGTCAACACTAGAAAGGGACAAATGGCTAAACGTGGTACCTCTCGCTCTGCTCGTTTTTTCTGTTTGAAGCGTTTCGTCCCTTTGGGTAGTAGGTATCATGTTAAAAACTTAGACTCAGAACATTCTTGGTACTTTTTTTAATTTGCTTTGCCGCCCCATTTTCTTTTCACGTCATATTGTTAAAACCTTAGGTTACCGATGAACAGGCGGTATGGCCTTGAAGGCTTTAGCCTGCCCGATGGGCGAATAAAAAAAATTAAAAAATTAAAGCCTTAGGTTAAAAACAAGAAACTTAAAAACAAGTGAAAAACCTAAAATGAGTGATTCTAGCGACAAGGAAGTTTATTTGACGCCAACAGAATTGACTGAAACTGTTAATAATGCGCAATTTTTTTTTTTTTTTGTATTTAGTTATTTCCTCGTTGAGGTGGGATGAAAAGTTACTTACGTGTTGCAAAGATTTTCCACCTCGTGCTCTTTTGGTTCCCTCGCTGACGCTCGGGCTAATTTTTGATTAATTTTCTTTTGTTCATTCATCTTTATTTTTAAGTTTTCTAATACTTTGCAGAAGTTTCTTACTGAAAGAAAAACTAAGAATATTGCGCAGAAAATCGGGAAATTTTAGAAAACTTAACGACGATTTTATCTTCGCGCGTTTGACAGTTCTAAGATAGGACAACGTCTGTCGGGTCATCTATATATTTAGAAAAATGCGAGGTCAGTGCATAATACTAATGACTTTACAGTTTTACATTGTAGTTCAGATACCCTGTTGAAAAAGAGAAGAATGGGGCCAACACTATTTGACAAAAAGCTCTTTGAATCTTAATGTGTCGTCAAAATTTTCGCCATTAGTGTGCGTTAGGTTAGCTTGGTCTATATCCTAAAATAGATGCCTGGACTAAAAGCTTTTAGTTTTGACTCACGCTTTAACTACCTGCCTACCTATAGGTAGGTAGTACTTTTGCCCTCGCAGTTTTACCTAGCTCCTCTTTCAATTTTCACGGGATAAGAATTGAAAACATAATGAAAGTTATCGTCCATCATAATCAGATTACCTATATTTTTAATTAAACTCCGGGAAAACTCGTTAGTGATCAAGGAAAATTATGAAGATTTTGTTAACAAAAACAATTTATTTGCTGCTCAACATATAAAATATAAAACATAAATGAATGAAAAGATAATTTAAGTTTGGTCTTAGCCCCGGTTACGGACGTTGTTGTAGACTTCATGGGCAGTTCCGGCAGCCCCAATAGCTCCTAGTCCAGCTTTCTGTAAAACATAACAGTAATAATTAGATGTTTTGCTTCCTCTTTTTTCGTAAAACAGGAACTTAAAAACACTTTTTAATCAAAAATGCTTGTAATGTGATGGCCCACAAAATAAACCATTCCGCGCTATTTGAATAGGCGCCAGCAAAGCCGTATGAAACTTCATTGCTGGTGAGTTTTAAGCCACCAGCAATTTCCTTTGAAAATTAATTAGTTGAGTTTTGTTTCAAAAATAGGTACAAAAATGTCTTATTCAGAATTTGGCTATATAGGTATCAACAAAACAAGCATCATTGCCTAATTTAAAAAAAAAAAAAAAAAACAAGCAGCTGAACCGATGTTAATGAAATCTGGTGAGTATTTTCATCGGAACAGATACTTTTTAGCCGAGACTTGCACAAATAATGGTGAATTTCGGTCAAACTCCGGGGCGCAGTTAGAGCAATTCTGTTGGTGGACAATAGGTACTTACAATAAATTTTCCACCTTTCTTGATGGCTTTCACAGGAATCTTTGCTTCTGCTCCCACGAGCAAGGCCAGAGCCAAGAACACGAAGAAGAATATGTTAAAGAACTGCATTTTGGTCTAAGAAAATTATTAGGTATATGTATAATAGGGAAGGAAGCTTTAGCTCCTGTTGTTGTTTGATGAATGATGTTCAGCCATCCCGGCAGTGTCTTTTTATACAGAAAAACAATTAGATGATTTGCCTCCTTTGAGGTGTGACTTACCAACGCGGTAAAACCCTCTTATTGTTATTCGCGGTTATGCTGACGCGTTGACTTCAATCACATAATATATGTTACTGATTTTTTGTTTTACTTTGTGGAAAACACGTCGGCGGATTAATTCTCCCGAATAAAGTGTTAGTAGTAAGGTAGGTACGTAGCGAGACAATATTATAATGCGCGTCAATCTATGCAAATTGTTACCAGTTAGCGTGTTACCTTATCGGATAGTATGTGGTCAGACTAAATTATTAATAGGTCAAACCAAAGATTATCATACTAATTATTATAAATGCGAGAGTGTGTTTGTTTGTTGGTTTGTTTGTTCCTCTTTCACGCAGCTACATAGCAACGGATCGACTTGTTTTTTTGCATGGGTAGTTCATTCAACATCACCATCACCATTTTTTATCACTACGCGGGTGAAACCGCGGGGCGCAGCTAGTATAGTATAAGTCTCTATAGTTGGCTACTTATTGTTTTTTTTCTCATTATTTATGTTACTTGTCACAGTTTTAGTTGTTAGTTATAATAATATTACGAAGTAAGTAAATAAAGTATTACGGTTAGTTTTGTCATCTGTAATGTAATATTTTATGTGTAAATAAACTGAATTTGAATTTGAATAACCACTTGATAGAGTATGAAATCAAAATAGTCATTGGGTCAGACGCTATACTTAATTATAGTTTACTTATATCACGGCAGTGATATCAGGCAAGGCAACATAAGCATTTATGGACGAATGTGGCCTGAGGCGTAGCCGAGGCCAGCATACGGGAGTCCATAAATGCTCATTTCCCGCCAAGACTTGCATAGTACTTTTCTCAAACGTTGTGTGGATATCAACATAAAAAATTCACTATGGAATAATTTTGACATTTAATTAAAACATGGTCTAGCGACAAAACATTAATTTTAATTTTGGCGTTTATTTTGAAAATATTATAATACTAGCTGAGCCCCGCGGTCTTACCCGCGTAGTGATGTAAAATGGTGATAATGAAAAGCCTATGACACACTCCAGCTCTTGAACTATACCCATGCAAAAAATCAGGTCGACCCGTTGCTCTGTTGCAGCGTGAAAGAGGAACAAACAAACACACGTTTTTTTTTTTTTTTTGCATTTATAATACTAGTATGATTGTTTGTAGTATTGTATTGTCATCACAACTAAAAGATGTATCAAAATGTCAGAATAATCGGTTAGGAGGAAATCATTCTAATTCAGCTTGCAAGATTTGATCTAAATTCTAAACAAACCAACGAACATTGCAAGTCACATAAAAGTTTGTAAAAAAATATTTATAATTTTCATTTCAATTGTTCTAAAATATAAGTAAATACCAACGCATAAGCATTACCATTCAATGTGGTAATGCCACCAGAACAAAAAAAATGTAAATACCTATAGGAATATTAATTGCCAACAACTAACAATATGAAGATACAGCTATCGAAGTCTAAATCGACTAAAGTAATTAAGAAAATGCTACAAGTTATTTCACAAATTTGGCACAGAAAATAAATTTTGTCTTTGTGTAAGATGAAAAGGTTACCAATGAATTACTTAAATGTATTACCTACTTATATCTAAAGAGCTTTTCATCATCATCATCATCATCAGCCAGAAGACGTCCACTGCTGAACATAGGCCTCCCCCTTTAACCTCCACACTGAACGACTGCCTGCCTTTTGCATCCACTGGATGCCAGCGACTCTCACTATGTCGTCGGTCCATCTAGTGGGAGGCCTACCTACGCTGCGTCTTCCGGTTCGTGGTCTCCACTCAAGAACCTTTCTTCCCCATCGGTTATCGGTAAAGAGCTTTTGCAATTAGCCAATTACTAATATTATATTTCAAAACAAGTTATGATTTCAGATAGAAAAATACCTAACTTGTGTGCGAATTTTCACAGTCATCATTAGTTGTGTTGAAAAAGATTGGATCAGATGAGTACGTACAGGTATTTTTACTATTATGTCTTCTGTAATATAGGTAAGTACCTAGTGTACCTACCTTAATAATGTTCAAGTTGTTTTCGGAGAAAAAATAAAAACATCGATTCAAGTCCCATGAGAAAATAGTAATTACAACTATGTCATATTAGGTAAGTTAATTTTGTTATTGCTTAGAAAAATTGGCGTGGATACAAGTATGCAGGTGATATTAATCAACTTACAAACTTCGACCATAACCATTATCATAATAATTGAAATTGTTCAGTAACACCTAATTATAACCATGTACAGTAGGTACATTTGTTAAAAAAATATATAGTGGTTTTTGTTGTGTATTTACACTTCGGGAAAGCACACGAAGGCATAATTTTGTTACATGTTTCGTTTTCATGTATCTACGTAACAATAGTCTCGTTCTACGGCTAGAGACCGACTGAAACGAAGTAAGCGCCAGCGCTCATTTTGTAAATTAATTTTATTTTGGCCGAAGCTTACAAAGGATGATGATGATGGTAGGAAATACTTTACACTAGCAGTAAAGTCTTCTTTCCGAATTCTGATAGAATACTTTACTCAAAGGGATAATATACCTATAAATTAAAGTTATAAAAGCGAAATCGACAATAACTGACTCACAAATCACGTAATCTCATAATCTATACTAGAACCTCAAGTTTTGCCGGTTCAACTCTGTAGTAAAGCAACTATCCTTAAGAACTCTTCTTGCAGAACAAATATTTTCAGTACATCCAATTACAATATAAATAGGTATAACAAAATTAATAGACTATAAATATTTACAAAACGTAATTTCATCAATGTAAGCCACTTGTTTACAAGCAAACGGAGCTTTTAATCAGTAATCACATGACACATACACAAACACGCACATATTATACTACTTATATTCATTTAGATTAGAACTACCTGTGTACTTATCCATATAACTACATACACATTTATATACTAATATTATAAAGAGGAAAGATTTGATTGTTTGTTTGTTTGCATTGAATAGGCTCCAAAACTACTGAACCGATTTGAAAAATTATTTCACTGTTGGGAAGCATCACCATCCCCGGGTGACATAGGCTATAATCTATACCCATGCTAAGCTGGGGCGGACCACTACTCTGTCATAAAAGTGATTGTAAAATATTATGTACCAACAAAAGAGCGGTTTCTCTACAATACAGATTGTCAAAACTTAACAGGACACAATACATGTAAATTGAAGAAAAAAAAAAACAGTCGTTAAATTATTATTTTTTTATTATAAAAAGAGCGGCCAAGCTTTGGTCCTCTTGATGGTAAGCAGAAACCGCCATCTATCTGCTACATTAGCGGTGTTGACGATGCTTTACCAGCCAGAATTAGTTGAGATACCGTTTTTGAAACGCTTTTGGTTTGAAAGATTATATCCGCTGTATTGGCACCGCCATTTTCCCGCTAGGTAAAGGCTACGCGTTCGAAGTTGAAGGTAACAGCTAGTACACAGATAAATTGAAGAGGAGGCAAAATTAGGTTGTTACGTGATCTACGAGCATGATGTCAAGAATTAGAAGTGGGATACGAAAAAGCTATCACATCCAACGTGTTTTCGATAAGCTGCCATTACATGGCCAATTTGGCGTGGGATCCATTATTGAGTATAGGGAAATTGGCGCTGAATATTATCTTCGATACGAGTATCAACAGAATTTAACACACTCCACTGGTTTTTATTCACATTATTTCTAATACCGCCCCAAACAACGACTTGGGAGATTTTACCACGGCGTCCCAAAAACGTATGTTATGTTTTAGGGGTTCATGTATTTTTTTATGTGGATTTCTTAACTCCACCATTAGCTCCGGTCTATCTTGTGACCGCGCAAGTGAGGTGATAAGCTAAGTGAATGTGTATTTTTCTTGACGATTAGGTTACTATAGAGAAATGTTAAAATGTTGAGTGATCACCCTTGACTGTATAAGTAGTCCCTTACCGTTACAATTTGACATTTGGAAGTTTTACCTATTCCCTTTAGGGTATATATAAGGTCCTTGAATTGCATTTATCTATCGAAATAGGCTACAAAAATTCACATTCACTTAGCTTATCACTTCATATACGCGTTCAGAATTTTAGATAGCCCGTAACCGTTCGTTGGTCCAGTTGGTAGTGAACCTTCCTTCTGAGCTTAGGGGCGTGGGTTCGATTCCCACCTAGGACAAACATTTATGTGATAAACATTTGTTTGTTCTATATCTGGTTATTTATATCTATTTAAGTATATATTTAAAACAATATATATTATGTATGTACATTAGTCTCTGGCAACCATATCAGATAAAGCTTTGCTTAGTTTGGAGTCAGATAACCGTGTGTGAAAAAATGTCCCGAATATTATAGAATAAACTGGGTATCAAATAAAAAGGGTTTGCTAGAAAATGGCAAAAGCTTGTTTAAAAAAAATTACAATCTTTTGCTTAACTTTCAATGTTTTGTTACTAAACTTAGGTATGTCCGAGTCTTAAATAATACCCTGATCTGGTATTATTAAAGAACTAAGAACTTCCTACATGAAATTTATTACAAACTGAACTTCTTTTAGCTATATAGCTATATATTCTTTTAGTTTTAGCTTTTAGATATATATTTCACGTATCGAATATTCGTATTCCGCCCACAGTAAATATACAAAATTCACATAGGTAGTAGGTACTTACTTTTTTACATTTACGCTTTGGTGCCAGAGTCAACAAATTAGGACAAAATCAACATGTTTTATATCGTGACGTAATGACATGTGCATTACAATTGATAAATGTTTACTATTTTTATCTCGTTGAGAATTTGAGATAAGACACATTTCTCGAAAGAAGCATGTTTTATCCCTTGTTTACACGAATGATGTAAAGTCCCGGCTCCGCGACCTGGCATATAAAAACTTAAGCCAATAGTTCATTTAGCAGTTGTGACGACGAACCTTGCATGCCAAGTTAAAGTGCCAAAATGAAATTGAGTGTGGTATTCTTTATAATTATCGTGTTGGGAGCTTTGTTAGCTGGTAATGCTGAAGCTGGTAAAATTCCCGTGAAAGCCATTCAGAAAGCTGGAAAAGCTATTGTGAGTATTTTCTTCCATTAGTCGAAAGAGAAAATATTTCCAGATATTGACCAAGGCTTGTCCATGAACCATCAAGACTTTTCAAAAATTTAAAGAACACCCATCTCATAGATTCAGTATACTATTGCTTTTCCCTCTACGACCCATCTTGACCCATCTGGATATTTTTATGTCATTTATTTTTTGTTTCTAATCCTAAACACCTCTATGCATTCGCTTTTTTTAGCTGAAAAAGAAGACAATTTTTTCTAGGCCCACCGAATTTACCGTATATTGATGGGTATAACACTAAAATTCATCGTTTTTTTTTTGTACCATTCGGACGAAAGATAAGGTAAAAATGAAACCGGAATAATAATATAAAGAATAATATGTGTTGTTTTGATTTTTGCCACAATTAATTCATTTCCCTTATAAAGTCACTTGACCGGGACGTTTTTAATACGAAAAAGGATGCATGCTTAGGAATTTTTATACAAAAATAAATAGACCATATTTTACAACAGTGGCCATAGTAATCGGCTTTTGGCAATATTCCGGTTTGATCGGATATAGCTAATATTACCACTAAATCTAGAGATTATGAGGAACAAATCGACATGAGTTTCATTACTATACGGTATTAGTTTGCGGTGGGCCTATTTTTCAAATAAAAGAAATTGTCTCATTTAATAAAACCTCTTTGCATATTGAAATATTGACTGCACTAGTAAAAAAAAGTGGCATCTCATTGTATTATTTTGTGTATTTGCGAGTGTTTGCGTAATAATGATGGATGGACGTGTTAGAGTGTAGGAAATTAAGTGATATAACGCGGTGAAACGTGTAGTTTCGTGTTGTCTTCGAAGCTCCCTAGAAGCCTCTTATAAAGTCTCCACACCTTACTAGGGCATGACTTTGACTTGACCGTGACTTACTTTGCTTGACTCTGACTGGCTTGTTTGACTACATTATCATCAAGCTTGATATTAATTTAATACTTGACTTAAACTCAGGGTTCAATATGTAATGCCGCCCGCGACGTAAGACACTGCGTTATTCCCTCAGTGCATAATCTACATTTTTTTTAAATATAAATATATATTATATTTTTCAATAATAGAGAAACCGACACAACCGTGATTTAAAAAAAATCTGAAGGAACGAATAAAAAGAAGGTAAAAATCAAAACAAGGGGTTGCCATTATGTTGGCTCTTCATAGCTAAGTATAAACATTCATATTCACGGAAGATTTTTTTACCTTTACATTTACAGTTTTCCCTAAAGCCTGAAATGAAATGTAAAGAGGGCAAAGAAGTCTTTGAATTTGCATGGAATTTTCCTACGTTTATTGCAAAATGGACAGGTACTGTTAGGAACACAAGGCGTAGCATTAAAAAAAACATAAAGTTAACCAGTAAGTTAACTGGAAAGCTTCAGGTTATTTTTTTCATATAAAATAGTTCATTGTTAACCTAAGGGTGTAAGTAACTCATTTAGTCCCGAGACGGGGTTTGGCGCCCGAGCGTAGTGAGGGCGCTAATAGTTCGAGGGACTAAATAAGTCTTTAACCCCGAGGTAAACACTGTGCTTTTCATTACGAATACAAGGAAACTAAAAATAAAAACATGAACTGACTAAAGAAAATATGAGTGAATTTTATTTTACATTGTTTTTAGTATTTAATGTAGAATACACGCTCCATAATGTTGAAGATTATATAATTCATAGTTGAGTCATAGTATAGTTTTGTAGTTGAGTTCTTTGATAATTCGTTGAAATATATTAGCAAAACGTTTTCTGATAACGATTTCACATTTTTCTCAGCGCGCCATTTCATAAAATTGTCGTACGATTTTATCTTTATTTTGATTTAGGTGGTAAAAGGTTTTCCACTACTGCTTTAGCCTCTTCTCTTATGAAATCAGGTGTTAAATCCATATCGGAATCAGATAAACTCATTGTGTTAATACAAATCTGCTATACGGAAGTATAAACAAAACTCTATAATGAAGATCAGATTCCCGCTAAAAAAAAAAATTACATCGTGACACTGGCAAATGCACGATGGACCATAATCCTCTGAGAAGAAAAAAAGTTGGAACTTGATTCAATACAAATGTGAAAATAGAACTAGTATTTTTTTTAATAATTTGAGTTTTTGTCACTGTCAATTGAAAGTGATTCTCCCTAGGGCTGAAATGTATTACTTTCAACCCGCTCCCCAGGCAACTTCAGACCTACTTTCCGAGTATGAGTAATGAAAAATAATTTAAATTCTGAATTTGTAATAGCACTACCGTTAAATTTAATTGTAATGGGTAAATAAGTTGTAAATCGTAATTTTCCTTGGAAACCAAATATTGGTGCTTTTATCGTAGCAGTACAGAAATTATTAAGAACCATTATGATATTTTTAACCTCTCACTTTCATCGAAAGGGTGTATAAGCCGGAAAGTGGTAATTACTAATATTTTATATTACCTCATAAAAAAGCTGATCATAAATAGCCCATCAACAAAAACGAAATTGAATTACATCAAAATAAATAAGTAATAAGTAGGAATTTTAATTTCATGCTAGACAGAGAGTGCACTATACTAAGTTATGACGTCACGCCTCAGCGCACCATACAAATGCTATACTAACACACGCTTTGCGAGAAAGGAACAGAGTATCCCCTATCTATCGCAGTTACATGCACCAATAATAACACTCCCTAACGCAACTCTTGTTTCGAACCCTGTACTTGAGCCATTTGAATTTCCTGTCTATCAATAGAAAATCTTTCATTTGTCATGATATTTTCGTGCGAAATCATACGAGCTATTCAAAAATCGAGCCCCTGACTTACTCTTGTCGACTTGGAAGTACCTATTGTTGATGTATAACTAAAGCTTTCCTTTTCAGGGCAATACTCTAAGAGCGATTAACGTAGCCAGCACCGTCCATGACATCGCAAAAGCTTTTCAACCTAAACCTAAGAAAAGAAAGCACTAGAAACGTTTATGGAAAGCATTCTACTTCTTACTATAATATGGTAAGTAAGTATTTACATACCATACAAATAATTATGTAAATTTTCATTGGTTGTACTCTCAGATCAGACAAACAAGAGAGATATGGTAAGATGACGTGGCGGATGCGAATGCATCAGGCCTGAATTAGGCTTACCATGTAGGTGAAGCGTCGCTTGCTTGCCACTTATTCTATAAAAGAAGTAAGATGTAGAAAATTTACTTGAAAGTTGCACATTCAACTATTTACTTAGGTACGGTGTTTGCTTACGGTGTTTTGAAAAACATTAAAAAAAAAATGTCAAAGGTGGCAAACACGCAGACTACTTTACATGATGGTAAGCAGTGTCCGTCGCCTATGGATAGGTACTTGTAACATCAGAGGCATCACAAATTAACTCGCCCTTTGAAGAACCCCGTGTTGTAGCTTCTCGGAAACACCGCGGAATCTCATTTCATATTTTGCAGGTATGTATTTACCTATTGCTGCATCATACGCCACCGTAGTGCCGGTTTTAGCACTACCAGCGCCCTGGCCGAGATTTCTACGGGGCATCGAAAAAAGGAAAAAAGAATAGATTAGATAGAATAGATCTATAGATTTTTATATACCCCCTTTATAGGCGCCTGTGGCGCCCCTTTTTATCTGGCGCCCTGGGCAGTCGTCCAACCAGGCCCTACCATAACGCCGGTACTGCGCCACCATCTGCACTAAACAACGGCGTACCTTCTCGTACTGATACTGTGACGTCCAGCTATTACACTGCGTACCTACTTTGTGCAAATATCGAGAGATTTGCTTCAGAGCGCGGCAAAAACCAAGCCTAATTTTCTATTGAAAAAAAAAAAAAAAACAATGCATCTATGTAATTATAAAAAAAACTCTAAGCCTATATCCATCGATTGACTGAATTTATATAATAGAAGTGGACTCGATAACCTATTTGTTGCCTTTCCCACGGCTGACAAAGAGCTTTTTCTTGTACAAAGACATAGGTATACATACTGGGTAGGTACATGACTTTCTGCTGCTTCAAACATAATCCTGGTGTAGGTATTTTATATTTCGTACCCTATCCGACAACATTGATTGTCTGCCAAGAGTGCCAAGGAATCATGCTCCACGACGTAGATATCCAAAATGCGGAGTTTAATGATCCCTAACCACATTGTTCGCGGAATACATTATTAGGACGATAAAAAGAAAGGCTTTCGTCTGTTGTTTGCTTACCGTCTTTACAAAGTAATAATTTAGGTCTGGTTGTCTGGTGGTTCTGTATGTTTGACTAATACCATCAGATTAAGCTCTGCCTGAGTAGGTGTGGTGGTATAAGTAAGATTATAATATATCTACCTACCTAGTAAATTCCTAAAATGCTTATATTTTTATATAGGTTAATTAGATGCCTATAACACGTTATTCAGTGCCTTAACCTGTAACAACACCTTTATAGCGCTAACCCTAAAAATACAATAAAACTGCTGTTTCATAAAAAAATTAACAATTGATTTTTCACGACTTCTCGGTTGGTCTTTTAGTAAAAAATATATAATATTGAGTACTATGATCATAGTTAGTAGGTTATAGGTACTCATCGTTTTATATTTTTTTTATATTATTGTTTTAGGTATGTCAATGTAATTTATACTTATCATACAACTTACTTTTGAATTATATTTCTGAAGATAACCAATCTTTGCTAATTTTAGTCCATGTGTAACCATAATATTTTTTAGAACGTGTATTTTTTAAATCTGACTATACCTACGTACTTACTTTTTTTTTTTATTCGGTTATATAAACCCCTTTTGGTTTATCATATAAAAAATAAACTCTTTCAAAATAACACTGCAGAGAATTTATTGAGAACAATAAACTGCATTTATTTAATTTATTGAGAACAATAAGTAGCTGGTAGTGGGCTTGAGAATTTGGATTGTCTTTAGACCTTCAACGGTCTATGGGCAGTCTAACTGTATTTGTAGTGTTAGTTTTAGCTTGTATTTTGTTTAGTTAATAAATAAACTGCAAACTTGTAAACAAGCCTACTATTAAAAGGTTTATTTTAGAGGTATCATGTTACCTTCCGTCGATAAGTAAATACAATACCTTTTGTTCTCCGGGGTTTCACAAATTCCCGACGCGGTTTGACTGATGAACGATGTCAAGTTTTCCTGTTTGCTAATTATTTCGTCGAAGACATACGATATTGTTATGATGCCAGACTCGTTAATTGTTATGCTAAACTTCTTGAGTTAACATGTTATATGTATGGATATATAAGTACAATTGTTTATATTGGAAACACTGTTTTAAACTATCACGGTTGTTCACTAAAGTTATATGATTATTTATGGGATATATGCCGTGGTAAGGTTGTGGAATGAGCTCTTGATATAGTGGCGCAATTACATGCACTATGTTCACGGGAAGACTGAAAAATGCGGGTGGTTGGACAAACAGTTAAAAAGTTAGGTGCAGACAAAACGATCTACCCTCTTTCTTAGTCTTTGTTTATATTGGGTCTTACGGCTACCTGTTATAAGCGATTCTATTTAGGTGATGCGAAAAGTTGCGCGACCGCAAACCGTATCTCGGTGTGTTAAGGTTTACTTTCATGTAATTTTCCGCACTGCGCTGTTTCAGCGCTGTTACGAGCCCGCGTAAAGAGGAAGGCCTTTCAACTGATCAGTGAAACTTAGATCACCATAACTTACAGATAATTATTGTACCGCTTTCAGCACTTACTAATAATTTAGTTGTTTGTTTGTTAGTTTGTTTAGGTCAAATTTTGCAAGCTGAATATTAGAACCAGTTCCTCCTAACTGATTTTGCTGAAATTTTGCATTCAATTTTAGTTCGCGTTACAATATAATATGCAATACCCATTATTGTTATATTTACAAAATGCCCGCCAAAGTTAAATAAAAACATTTAAATAAAAAATTTAAGCATTTATTAGCTTGTTTTTTTTTAATATAAAAGATTGCTATTATTGGCAGTGCGAAATGGAGATGAATATTTTTTCCGCTGTAATTGTAAGAGAATATATTGGTAGGTAAAGACCAAATAATTTGTAGATTTTCCAAAAAATACCCAATTAAAACTTTTCAACCGCTATAAACTTTTAAAGAAATCCTAAACGCCATGAACGTATTTCTTCTTGTTAATAAAGACGAACATAACATTAAAATGTGACACATTCACGGGGTAAAATCCGTTACGTGTAATAAAACCAAAAAACTCGAGGTTTATGTGTAATAATGTATGGACGTGACCTTTGTTGATAAGAAGTAGGAATGAGTGAGTAGGTACGCTCAGCATTCTTGTTATATTTTTCCTGTTCTCTCAGTATTCACACCTCAATATAAAGGAACGCGAAGTCTGCGATCTGGTTTAATAGTGGTAAGCTGTTTGTAGTAGCAGCAACGATTGCAAAATGAAAGTTTTAGCCGTACTTTTGGTAGTAGCGTTTTGTTCTCAAATATGTTTATTAGAGTGCAAGTCTACCACGAGTTTACCTGCAGTTACGTCCAGTACAACAACGGCTAAGCCTTGGACGACGAAGTTTAAAGATGGTTTTGTACGTTTGTTTTAAAATACTATTTGTCTAAATTTGGAGCAAATGTTAGGCCCTGAAAGTAGGGTCCAAAATTAACTTAGTTAATCTACAAAATGAAATTAATTGCCAATTATCATAGATTCAGTCTTTCTCCCTCTACGCCAATTATTCAATTTTGACAATATACATTTTCAAGATGGCGGCTTAAAGTTTTGTAAAAATTAGGCGCTAAGTATAAAGCATTTCTTTATTGTTATAATTTTTCATCAAACAAGAAACGTGGTTTTTCTTGTGTGTTGACGTGTTTTTTCAACTTTCTGTAATAAAAGTACTTACTTACCTATATTATTATTATTCCGTCCTCATTATGCACACGATTTCCTTAAGAAATGTAATTGACATTAGTATTACCGTTTAGTAATGAAAGGGTAACAGACAAACGAACAGAGATTATTGACAGATAACAAGACAAGTCGCTTTCGGTTTTGTAAATAATTGTTTGGTGTTACGTCTCTATTAGATATAGTGCTATCGCTAAAATAATGCGTCTGACAGTTTCCATAACATTGTAAAAAGCTAAACGAAAACAATGAATTCTGATCACTTCAACGGGATTTTGAACGTAAAATAATAATTGTAGCTGGTACTTCAGAAAAATATTGAAAGAAAATGTTTTCAACAAGATTTGTACAGTGTCATTGCAGCTGTCAGATTCATTCTCTCAGCAGCTGGACAGCAAGCTTTTTGAACATGTATGTCTACCATGTTTTTTTAAATAGGTTTTTGTTAACAGGGTAAATTCTTGCAAGGAGCGGCGGTCGTCAGCGCTGCCCAGCAGGGGTTCCAAAATGCACGCAGCGGCAGCAAACATAAATCAGCTATGCAACCTGTGCCCTCTCCATCTACGAACTTGAAGCACTAACGCTTTCCCCCTATAAGAAGCGTATTACAAAATGCAATCGTTTATTTTCAGTATCTGAATTTCAGGGCATAAAATAAATAAAGCCGTAATTGTGAAGACGAATATGAAACAAGTAAAATTGTTTATTTTGTGTCAGTATTTTAACGAAATCCACTCTCAAACTTCCTTCCTAGAGCATTATGAATAACTAATTTTGTGAATTGGAGGTAATAATTTGATGCTGAGTTTTTCCAAAATTTTAAGCCGTTTATAATCAATAAAATCTATTCAGATCTGTTAATTACAGTTCTTTCTATTGCTATAATCAGAACTCCAAAGAAAATTGTTTTAGTTGCTATTTTGTTAAAAAAATAAATATGAGAGATGCTGATTAACAGTTGTAACTGTGAGAATGATTTTTTCTAATCTTCGACCAACAATATTATATTTCAAAGCTAATCCTAAATCCTAAATTTTAAATTATGTATAAAGTATTAGGTATGTCCATAATCAAAGTCCTAAATATAAAATACTTGCGCAATAAACAATATTTTTCAAAGCACCTGTGTTTGTAATAAAAGTTTTAATTTACTGCAGCATCTATAAGTACTTGTTATTTAATTTTATCGGTTTGATAATAGACAGAACTAAAATATGAGTAAGGTATTTTCTTTCAATACACATTTGCAACAATACCAGTCTCTGCATAGGAAATGTCAACGACGTATATATAGCAGGACAAGAGTATGAAAAACGGGGTATATGCGGTTGCAATACGAGACGGGAGCTAACAACTGGACTGCGGCCAACAAAAGTATCTGATACTCAATTTCATGCATTTGGTGTAAAGAATTCTTGCTCGTGGAACCTTTATCTCAGTAATATTGTGTTTCCAACATTGACGTACACACATTTTCCATTGGCTACAGTACCTAATGCAGTTTCTTAGAACTTACGAGTTTACTATTAAAGAAAGCCTTCTTCTCAATTCTTCTTGTTTGTGGAACTTTTATTTCTGAAATGTTGTGTTTCCAACATTGACGAACTTACGAGTTAAACCTTCTTAATTCACATTATTCGTCATAATGAAATCATCATCATTATTTGCTGCGTATTCATTTATTTCGTTTCTTATAGCTTTGACTTGATTGGGTAGTCAAGTCAAGCTGACTGAAAGAGCAAATATTGGGTAGCTAAAGTATATAATACCAGTTTTTTTGATGTGAAAACTTCTTTAGGCACGTTGGTCACTTTTTGGGATGGGGAAAAAGCACTGAACTCGCGTGACCGCCACGTTCAGATACTCGTTCGGGTAAAGACGGTTCGAGTCGACTAAGAGAGATATATAGTCAACCTTCATAAAGTTTTCACTTCTGTCGGCACACACTTAAAAAAAATCTAGAATAAGTTTTTTTTGTAATTGTTTGACGACATCCACCTGTCTTTGCAACACACGCTCTTGTTGCAACCATGCAGTATGTTGCCAGTGATGACATATAGTACTGAATCGTGGGCCTTTTGGAAAAACTCAGAGTCGCACAGCAGGCAATGGAGAGAGCTAAGCTCGGAGTTTCTTTGTGCGATAGAATCCGGAACAAGGATATTCGCCGAAGAACTTGAGTCACCGACATAGCTATTAAAATTTGCAAATTAAAGAAGCGATGGGCAGAGGCCACATCTCTCGAAGAACCGATAATCGATGGGGAAGAAAGGTTCTTGAGTGAGACCACGACCCGGAAGACGCAGCGTAGATAGGCCTCCCACTAGATAAACTAACGACATCGTGAGAGTCGTGGCATGCAGTTGGCAGGCTGTCGTTCAGTGTAGAGTTCTAAGGGGGAGGCCTATGTTCAGCAGTAGATGTCTTGTGATTGATGATGATGACCTATCTTTGCGTTCCGTTGTGTTCCCAAAAGTAAAGTCAGTCACAGAGTATATAATTTATTTAAATATAGTTCGATACAAGAGAATTGTATAAATAACGTAAAATTGGCACAACAACTTTGGCAGGTCACTATCAATCTATCGTCTCGACAACACGGGCCACAGAGCCCCGAAGTTAATAAATGTTTCGTTATTTTGGGAATCGACACAACAAACACTGTTTACGTTACCCCCAAATTGAATTGGTTTTCATGTTGGCCCTGCACTTGTTATGTTATCTATTTTCCTTTCCTGTTCAAAGCTTTGAAGAATTGGAGACCTAGGAAGTACTACAAAACTCAATTTCCTGCCTTAGATATGATTCAAGGCATTCTGTAGTGATTTATAATACCTATCTATCTAGTTATTGGGAAGCCGGACAAACGGAAACGCCCTAATTGAGAACGCGAATAAAATAGGAAAATGTTGTTACTCGAATAAATAGGTTGTACCTTGGGTCATTGGCGGATCCAGGGGGGGGGGGAGGTCAGGGCCCCAAAATACCTAGCAATTCCATACATTTGACTCAGTTTTTCGATTTGATTCAGGTGTACTTTTACACAACATACTCGTAGGTACCTACTTACTTGTAAGAATAAAATCCTGGACCCGCCCTTGCCTTGGGTTGTACACACTTACTCGTGTTACAGTATCAGTGATTTTTATGTAGGTATACGCTGGTAACTTGTTTCATACAAAAAACCTGAATGTATATAATGCATCACATAATATAACACATTATTAAGAAGTATCGCATGGTTTGTAGTTTTTTTTTTGTTTTATTAGAATGGTGTACTCGTACATAAATGCTCATTATGCAAACAGATTTATTCGGTCCAATATTCGTATTTAGATTATCTCGATCTATTATGTTTTATGCATAACTTTGTCAAGAAGACAATATTTACGTAATATAATAGGCATGTGTCCTAATTTTTATTTAATCTTGGTATATACGCATTGGGCCAGCGTGGTGGATATGGCCCAATCGCCCTTTCATGATCATGATGATGATATATTATATAAAAATGAATCCCTATTTAGTTGATTGAATCAGGCGTTACTTTGCGGAAGTCAATTTTTAATTTGTATTTGTTGTATGTGTGTTTGTTTGTGTTGTATGAATCCCTATTTACCTTAGCAGCGTAGGTAGGCCGCAGACAGCAGCGTAGATGGACCGACGACATTGTGAGAGTCGCGGGCATCCAGTGGATGCAAAAGGCGGGCTGTCGTTGAGTGTGGAGGTTAAAGGGGGAGGCCTATGTTCAGCCACTGGACGTCTTATGGCTGATGATGATGATTTACCTTGATCACGCCATAACTTGAGAACGACTTTACCGATCTCGTTCATCTTTTTTTAAATTAGTATTTAGCAGAACGTTAGTTACTTAGTAGCTATACTAACTCACGTTCTGCGAAAAAGAGGCAGAGCATGTGCTCTCTATTTAGAGATTTATCAACCAAATTAAACAATTTTTCAGTATGTATTTAGTCAAATTTTTTGCTAAGCTTGTTACATGTAATAAATAAAACATGAGGACACATGCCTATTGTCATATCCTCACTCATCATTACACTGACGTCTCGACTTCTTTTTTTATGAACTTGAATAATCATTACTCAAATAAAAGTGAACAAAGTTAGGTTGCCATTTTTTGATAAATGTTTGTCACAGAACTCCAGAGTCGCCCCGCATTAATTAACCAAATCGAGTACTTACTGAATAAACAATAAGTTCAAACTTTGATTAAATACATTCTTAGGCTTTCTAATAAACTTTGCTGACAAATTGGCACGTTTTTTCTCAAAACTTTGGTAACAAATTCGAGCTAAAAGAATGTTGGACTTTCCTTTGTTGACCGAAGCCGCACGGGACGGCAAGAAAAATACAAAAGTTCGAAACTTTGGTTTTATTTATTAGATATGTACCTATAAATTACAATGAACAAAAGCTGTAGGTTTTCTCTTCTTAAGCTAATTAAAACATTTTGATAAGTAGGTATTAAGTATTAAGAAAATTTTAGGTTATTAATTGAACAATTTAATAGATTTAGGTCTCAGAAGATTCTAATATTGTTTGGTCAAAACTTTTCTTTCTTCTTCTAAACCTTCATACTTTTCTGTTATCAACTTCATTTTCTCTTGAAGCTCCAGTTTTCCACTGAAAAATTATCGCTAACTTTTATTAAAGTTAAAACATATACCTATGATAATTTTCTACTCGAGAACCTACTCCTTTTTTATTCAGTTAATTAAAAATGTATCGAATAAGAGTGTTTTTATAGAAAAACAATAGGGAAAAGAATATCGAATATGGATGTAGCAGCAGTAGTGGATGTAGTAGTGTATAAGAAACTTACACTAGCAAAAAACAATAAAAGAACTCTTAAAAATACCATTACGAATGCTGTCAACATTCAATCGCATCGGATTTTATGTCGAAAGCTCCTCGTTCAACTATTCATTATAATAGTAAATACTATTCTGAAATCATGGTGGATAGTCAAATAAATCTGGCGCATTTAGAGCATGCCGCAAGCGAGGCTTCACGAACTCACAATACTTAAAATATCATGTTATTTTAGATAAGTGTCAAGTGGGAGTACCTATTATTTGTCAATCTAATGTGATTGAACTTTGACAAAGTTCTTAATCAGTACCTATTTATTTACTGTGAATATGTGAATAATAATCACAATTATAATCTGAAAGTTGCTGTGACGGGATTGAATATTGTAAATTCTGCATCTCGTTCAGTCGTTTAACATTTTGGTCGTATGCCAACACCATTTCAATTTGCTTTTCCCGCAACTTTACTATCCGTATTGAAATACACAAATATTTTATAGGTGTGTGTATATGAAATACCTACTTATGAAATAAATAAGTTAACGCTCATATTTTGGTAATATCAACCCTTGTTTCAATGACTTGCCGTAGAAAGTATTTCTGCTGATGAAAAAATATATATAGCGGTTTTTTGTTGTGTATTTACACTTCGAGAAAGCACACGAAGGCATAAGTTTGTCAGACCAGAGATCGACTGAAACCATGGTATAATAATATACTACGCCAGGTATAATACTCCCGTCCCGCAATGATGTCATGATGTCAATTTACAACAGGTTCGAGAGAGATGACGATACGCCACGTAACAGCCGATTGGTTAGGGGCAAGTGGACAGTGACGTAATCTGGGACAACTGCCAGAGTAGAAGACCTTGTTTTCTTTGATCATGACTGAAACGAAGTGAGCACCGTCGCTCATTTTGTAATCTTCAAAAATGCACTTCTTCTGGGCCCGTCCATTAATTTTATTTTGGTCGAGGCACCACGGCATGAATATTCAGGAAAACTAATATTATGTATCTTACACTGCTTCAAGTAGATTCTCCGGAACCTCCGGATGTACGGCGTCCATTTGCGCTCTTATTTCATCAACAGCTCTTTGTTTCTTGCTCCTTTCGTCCTTGAGTTCAGCAATCACACTGTTTACTTTATCAGTCTCCTTGTTTACTTCTTCTTCATTCTAAACGAAACAAACTCAATTAAACTCGGTCAACAATACTCTATCTTAATTTGGGGAATTGAGAACGGTAACTGAATGATTGCACCCTTGATATTACCTCGCATTTATTTTAGTAGGGCACTTGTTCGTTTCGATGTGAAACTACATAATAATTGAAAAGTAGATTTTAAAACATTACATTCGAATAGATAGATTTGTTAGAGGTAAATTGTTAATGCCGTGAAATTACAATTTCACTAGCAAAATTATAATATTAAGGTAGTTTTTTCCAGGTTTTATTATAAACACCTAACCTAACTTAGTGAAATTGTTATTTCACGTCATTGACAATTTACCTGTAAACAAACTGTGGATATCGGCTAAGGGGCCATTAGTTAATTACGTGACGTACGTAATTCTAGTTACGTATTTCTAAATTGTAGTCTATAATTATGTAGGTATATATAGGTAATAATAAATTTACATAGGTTTATACATATAGGTGGCTTTTGAAAATCTTTTTTTATTGCAAGTTTTTTTAATTTTTTTAATTGGGTATTAAATATATATTATTACATTAATATAAATAAATATATTAAAGTATGTTAAAAGACACGGAGTTTTGTATTAGCTATACTTACATACGCGTTTTTGAAACGTGCGAGAAACGTAATTGTGTAAGTTTCATGCTCTTACCTAAAAGACAGAAGTTTCTAAAAAATACGACGGACGAACAGACATAAAGACGGACAGGATGAACTTAAAAGGGTTCCTTGTAGTACTACGGAACCCTAAAAAACTCGTTGATATGAAAACACTGTGTGTAACCCCGGCCACTCTAACTATTACCTACCTAGACATTTAGTAGCTACAATTATATACTACAATAATTACAATTATATAGGTACAAAGATAGATATATAACATCTATCTTTACCTACCTATATACACTTCAGCCGAATCACCATCAAGATAATCCAAGTACGTAGGTAATCCTAGATCTCGTAGGTATTACAGAAGCCCTAACTTTGTTAACTGTTCGTATTGACTTAGGATCCTAGAGCGACTCCTTGACTTTAAATTGACTGAGAAAAACCTTAAACTTTTGAAGACTCCTCGGAAAATTTATATCTTACTGAAAATGTAAGAAATGTCTACTAAGATTTCGCAGTACTATTTTAAGTAAATTATATAAAAAAATGCTTTAGGATGAAGTTAAAAATCATATCTATTTTCAATTATTATTAGTATTACTTGTGTTTATTGTATATTTTTTTATTATTTAGTTTATTCTTAGTGTATTATTGTAATGTTTACTTAGATTTTTTTAAGTAATCAATATTTAAACGATGGTTAAAATTTATATACGTACGTAGCTACCGTACTCATACTCTTTAATAATAACTAGTAGTTATTATTAAAGAGTATGAGTAAAACGAAAGTAACTTTAAGGAAGATTTGACCGTAACAAAATAAGAGGTAAGGTTAGCTTAGTATGTACCTATACCTAACAAGATGGAATGGTTTTTGTAAAAGTTTTTCACGTAAGCTGTTCACCCGTAAAATGGTCCATTGCTCCTAAATTGCTAAGAAACAAGTTTCTAATCCTCACTACAGTCTTGCCTTTTAGGGGTGGCGGGTGTATGATGTAGGTATGTGAGTATACATGCTAATATGTTTCTTGTTGTTGTTTGTTGTGTGTGTTTCAATTTTTTATGTGTTTGTTGTTGTTGTTGTTGTTTCTGTTTGTTGATGATTGACCGATTTTGAAGCACAAGGTGTCTTTAGATTCATCTTTATGTCCGAAGTATCAAAGACTACATTTTGCAGTCGCGTTATTGTTTTAATCAAGTATGGTATGAAATCTTTGTTTTTAATAATATTCTTGTAATTTTAACACGTAAGTAAACAGTTAACAAAAGATAAACTACTTGTAGGGATACATACGTAATAGCGATGTGTTTTCCTAAATAGTTCTGCTTTATCTTGCATCATATCTTCGTATTTGCTACTGAAATTGGAAAAGTTGAGGCTTTGATTAAACAACTTTTCTAAAGCGTGGAGCTTAGAAATCGCATCATATCGGCAACATGTCAAAAATAAATTAATCGATAACAACGTAGGTATATTCACGTCAGATAATGAAATAATGAATAGGTATAATTATTATGAAAAGCTAGAAACGAAATCTTACATAAATAAGTTGGATAAAGAAGATATTATTTTAAGCTACATTAAAAGAATTCAAATAAGATAATTGTAGGCAAAGATATTTAAACTGGACTGGATATCAAGTATATCGAAACCGACGCTCAAAAATATCCTAACCAAAATTGAATTAAAAACATTTATTTATCAATTTAGTCTAAATTTGTAACAAACTGAATTAGACAGTGCGATAAGGATATAGAGTTTAAATTAGTTTGTCGACAGGTATTTTTAAATGTGTCTAAATTAAGAGATTGACAGGTGACGTAAATAATATCTAGGTATTGTCTGAGAATATTTTCGCAGGATGTAAAACTACAATCATACATGCGCATCTGGTGTTCTTGAAATTCTTGGTTCAGAGACTCTGTCAGCTTGTCGCGATATTGTTGAGCTGTTTCAAATCTCTCTAAAATGTCGTTGCTTTTTCGTTTGAGCTGCTTTAGATGTGCTGTGAGTTTCACTGAAAGAGGACACCTAGATTGAAGAAAATTATACCCCAGCAAAAACAATTAGGTATGTTAAATATGGGCCAAACGGCCGGCCTATAATAGGTTATGATCATTGGAATCGAGATCTTACTTGCTAATTCTAGTAACTTCACGGAAATCGCTAGTGTTAGCTTGTATTTTCTTTAGTTAATAAAGGCACTTGCCCTGTTAAAAAGTCAATATTCGACCGCATTTTCTTATTATGTAGGCACCTATCTAAGTCTAAAGCTTCAATATGACACGCAGCTGCGCTTAGTTTTTTTAAGCTTAGCATTGAATTGAATTTGTATTCTGCCTTTTTCTGCGTAATGTCTGGACAAAAACTGAGCTTTGCATATTTTTGTACCCAGATTAAACATGGTGAAAATTTTATAGGCCCCGTATTAAGGTTTAGGTTTAAAGAACTTTATTAAGACAAAGACATCACTTATGTGATAACACAATTATTTTAACTTTTTTTTTTTTTTTTTTTTTTTTTTTTTTTTTTCTGGGCTAGCTCCTTTATTAACTAAACAAAATACAAACTAAAACTACAAATACAGTTAGACTGCCCACAGACCATTGAAGGTCTAAAGACAATCCAAATGCTCAAGCCCACTACCAGTTGGCAGCGTACCCAGCATGCTGGCGGCATTACCACGTTGAATGGCAAATTATTTAATTATTTTAACTAAAATAATTAAATAACTAAATAAAAATAATTGTGTCCGTCGTCGCATGCACTAAGAAATTAGAAAAATCCATAAATACTAAAATGCTGAATAAATATATGGTACGGAAGGTACTCATACTGTACCTACATTAAACCCTTAACAAGTTAATATCCAATCATGTTAAACTCCGAGGGTCTAATCTCTCATTGCCATGTATATTGGATTAGAACGTCAATTGTAAATGCATGGAACACCTACAGTGATTGCGGATTCAATTCCAGCTTGCTGCGTACAATGTTCATCAATATAGACAATATACGACGCGTGCCGATTTGCTATTCCGTGCTGGTTTCACACCGATTGTGTACACAGGATAGTGAATAGGGATAGTTAGTGTGCTCGTACTTACTTACTTACTTTGATGCAAGCACAGGTAGGATTGAAAAAAATAGCTTGCGCTTTACCGCTTTTCAAGGTCTGCGTGCATCGTCTTCAACCATGTGGTCGAAAATGAGTGAGTTAGGTGCCATCTCAGCGGCATTTAACTTGGCTACTTGTAGCCGAGTTAACCCTATTTTATTATACCAATTGATTCGATCAACAGTGGTATGTAAATGTTACAATCAAAGACAAAATTGTTGTTTTTGACGTGACAACGTCAATATTGAGGTATATCACGATTTGACTTCTAAAGTAAAGTAAAACCAGTGATCGTCGCTGACCAAAAATAAAAATTAAATTGGCGGTAAAACCGAGGATTTACCTAAATGCCTAAGCGACTAGCTAGCGATCACCGAAAACAAAATCAAAATGTGTTCAAAATTAAATATGTATAAAACATGTCTCACAAGCTCACCCGACAGACGTTGTCCTGTCTTAGCTACAATGACGTACCTTAGATATAAATGTCCAAAAATAAAAAATAAACTGCTGTCTGTCTTCTAATTATAAAAAAATCACAGTCATCAAACGCGTGAACTGTAAAATTGCGTTATCTGAAGTTTTATATTAAAAAAAAAAAAAAAAAAACAATAAGGCTGTTATTTTTAATATCCCACACCTATCCGATTGTATATTTGTTTCTTCAGTGGTTTTCTCAAATTCTACGAAACTACGTCATTTATGGTTTATTTCTGTTAGAAATATCACCCGTCGAGTGTCGAGTCGAAGCGTTCAACACGTCACTTCACTCTACTCCGTTGACAGAACGTGCACGATCCCCATATTACTACTACAATTTTATTTTCCGTTCTCAAAAGATAGTTTTTTTAAATGTATGTACTTTTATTTCAGGAGAGTTGGTAGGTAAGCGCTTTTTATTTTGAAGTCAGAAATATGTATGTACTGTCAGTGTCAAACTGATTTCAGCGGTCAAGGTAGCCAAAAAAATCGAAAAGGCATAGGTACTTAGTTTATGCTTTCCCCCATCTGTTTCCCCCCAATTATATGTATGTAGACTGAATACGCATATTGTTGTAGGTAAGCATCGAAAGTGCCAGGTCACTATTTCTCAGCAACACAGTTGCCAGTATTATGTAAGATGTTAATTTGTTCATTATTATCATCAAGAAAAATTTTTACGCTATATACCTATGCAACTATAGTGGTAAAAAAAATACTGAGAATGTTATCACAACATAAAATGAAAGCATGAAGATGTGTTGGACGGATAATTAGATGGACATGTACTGTATATGCTATATTATTTTATTCTACATGGTTTTTAAGAGTCGATATGTTGTCAGCTCAAATCAGTTTTGCCCCTGCGCGAAACAGTGACAAATCTATGCGATCTACGCCTGCAGGAAGAGATAGGCACGAGTCGGCGCCCGCTTCAGAACTAAATAAAGAGCGACAATTGATAAAACTCCGGATTACTTGCAGAACTATTAGAACTTAATAAATAAACAAAATTACATTTAAATAAAAACACTGCACAAATTAACATTAGAATATGAAAAAAAAAATTGTCAACGACTTCTAGTTTTGAAGATAACACTAAAATCGTGTTTTAGAAGCCTGTTTTTGCCGAATTATTCTAGCGAGAAAAGTTTCACCAAGGTAGTGTCTAAAATTACATTAAACTTAATTATATCCTCAAGTATTAATAAACAAAACATGCATTTGATACTGTTTGTCATAACCGCGCAAATAGATGCAACGCAACCCGTGTATAAACTCTGATTGCGATGATGAACTGTAAATTTATTGCTAGCAGTGTTCTCATGGAAGCGATGTAACATCTTATATGACAATAAATGTCTATGAACCTAAACCTAAAATGAACCCTGCCTTTTACAGCTTAACTAAATCACTGCTAAGCTGAATGATAAAGCTAGTTCAGCATTACGCTAAGCTGTGAGCACAGCGTAACATAAGTCTCCAAGCCGGCAGACACTAGAGCAGATTTCTCGGCTCATTACGGGCATACAACCTGTTATCGCGCTCACTCAGACCGCTCTGAATATCAGCTTCTTATTTTATGAGCCGAGAAACGAGTCACGATGTACTCAAAAAGCAACTTCTCGTGATACTGTTTGCCACTGAGATGACAAATGAACATTTGGATATTTGAAACAAATTCTATAAGCAAATTTGGCTAGTTTGAAAGGCTTGTTCAATTGAACCGGGCTACCAAGATAAAGCGGCCTTATTATAGAAGTTTGATCGTGATCGAGATTGCATGCCGTCCCTATTTACTCGCACCACGTGCGTAAGTGAGATGGCACGCGATCCCGATCCCGATCCGAATCATTAATAATAAGGCATCAGGCCTCGCCTAGTTTGGGGCCCATTGGTATAGCACTGACTATGTAACAGAACTTTCTGAACTGAAGTAATAACGAATAGGTACTTATCTGCTGTGTCACATAGGAAATGTATTTTTATGGAAATAAATTTATTTACTATTGTAGATTAGGTCGTACAGTCGTGATGTTTAGGGTTCCGTACCCAATCGGAAAACGGGACCCTATTAGCGTACGCTGTCTGTCTGTAGATACTATCTTGTAACGGCTGTATTTTTTGAACCGTAATGGATAGCTAGTTGAAATTTTCACAGAATATATAATATTACTGTAAATTAACTAAGAAATAAAAGTAAAAACTAAAGGGGGTTCTCTATACAACAAACGTATTTATAACGTGTTTTTGTATTTGCTCTAATGTTATAGGTAATAAACCGGCAAAGTGCGACTTGAACTCACGCACTGATGGTTCCGTACCACCACATAAATTGACAATTACTACTTACTAAAGTACAAAAAAGTAGTGGGAAAAAAACACAAAAACATCACGCCCGGCTGTCACTCATTCAAGTACCGAGCACGTTGCTTAACTTCGTTGAACAGAAATTTGTCACCGACTTGCACTTGGGCTTTATTTATTATTTGTTGTTATACTTTAGAGTGTGTAATATAATCGTACCAAGTTTACGTTTGTACGGATTACCGTTTTTTACATTAGAGCTAATACAAAAATACGTTAAAAAATACCCACTTTCGTTTCAGCAATTTTTTTATTTCTAAGTTAATCCGCCGTTCCGTTACATATTCTGAGAAAATTTCAACTGGCTATCTACTTATTACGTTTCGAAAGATACAGCCGTTTAAAGGTAGGAAAGACGGACGGACAGACAGACAGACAACAGACAGACAGACACCGTAGGCTTAGTAATAGGGTCTCGTTGTACCCTTCGGGTACGGAACCCTAAAAAGTGTTTTTTTTTTGTAATAAAGCCCGTAAACATACCATTTTCCAGTGTTATGCGCTCTAACTCATCATTGAATGAGCGCTTGTTTTGCAGTGCACTCTTAGTCTCCCGATATTTTTGGTTATTCACCGCATTCAACGCTGGCATCATCGAACGCTTCAACAAAAATATTGGTTTTCGATTTACTCTATTTTAAAGTAACACCTCCTCCTCCGTCCTCTATTGAAAGCATAAACTTACTCTCTGTTTGTTTATCCGTAATCAAATAATTTTTCTTACCTGGTCTACCAATTCTTTCCCTATCTTATCCAAATTAGACTTCAGTATACATATATCAATTTGTTGTTCTTCGGGTGCAAACATTTTTAATATTTGGTTTGACTTGCGCTTATGTAAAAATATTTATTTTTGGTATTACTTTTAACAAAACTGAAAATGAAATATTTAATTATTTCTAATAATCCAGCAGACTAAAAATTTCGCGCCAACAGACCCAACAGTACTTTTTTTTTTTTTGCATAATGGGCAGGGCGAGGCTACAGTTGTTATACCCAGCCACAATACAGCCTATATGACTAAACTCTCTCAAAGATACGGTTTTATACCCAACTTGGTAAGTTAGTACACACTACTATCTTATCTACCAGTGTCGGTGATTTATGTGGAGCCAATACCTATGGCCTTTCGATTCGTATTTTACTCTGGAATTGGTAGTCGGCATGTGGGATGGAATCTAAGTTAAGTACCGTGGCTGATAATTATCTATTATAATCATTACCCAAAGTTACGTTAATTTGTAATTTATTTACTGTACGAGTTATCGACATATCTACTCACTAATGTGCCATTTTCTAATTTAATTAAAATGTTGTATTTTATTTACTCAAAAAAAAACGTTTCACTAAAATTATGGACTAAATGCACCAATCGTGTGGAGTCAAAATGTATACCTAACTTAAAGGCAATGTATTTGTAATGCGTTTTATAAAGTCCTTGGTTGTAGGCAACAAGGTGCCTATCCAAATTTTATAAAAAACTGGCGGCCCGTCCCGGCTTCGCACGGGTATAGCCTATGTCACCCAGGGATAGTGTAGCTTCCCAACAGTGAAATAATT
Organism: Agriopis marginaria; assembly: GCA_932305915.1. NCBI lineage: Eukaryota > Metazoa > Arthropoda > Insecta > Lepidoptera > Geometridae > Agriopis > Agriopis marginaria. Next base: position 9,382,267 of record OW029926.1, read on the forward strand.
TTTCAAATCGGTTCAGTAGTTTCGGAGCCTATTCAATGCAAACAAACTAACAAACAAGTGTGTGAGGTGTGGTAAGATTCGAATTTACGCCCGGAGTTGCATTTTGCAGTCGTTTTTGTTCTTCTTTTTTATGACTGAAGGACTTTGTATTAATGGTCATGAAAAATAATAACAAAAAAAAAAATTATCACCTATAGTTTCGGGAGTTTTAGCGCCAACATGAAAAAAACATGTTTCATTGTACTTATCATTATTATCAGCAGCCATTAAACGTCCACTGCTGAACAAAGGAGTGTTATAGTTTCATTGTACTTATGATTTTCCTAAACTTGTGTATTTTCGACTTGATTATTATTTATCAAGTGTTAGTGACAATGCTTGAGTGTGGGGAAGTGATATGCCTACTATACGCGGTAAATCATGAATCCATGAATGAGTTGAACATTTTTGTGTTGTTTCAAAAGCTCTTAAGAAGCCTTTTGTAAATCTCAACCAGCATTTTTGGCATGACTTAGACTTGACCGTGGCATGCTTTGTTTGACTCTGACTGACTTGTTTGACAACATTTCATCAAACTTGATAATATTTTAAATACTTGACACTGGCAAATGCACAAGAGTGCGACGCCAAAATCGCCGAAAGAATAAATTTAATCCTAGACTTTGCTGTGGAACTCATTTTTTTCCTTCTAAATATTAAATATTAATAATCTGTGGCTAAAATCACTTATTTTATAAAATTAAAATCGTAATTTTTCATTCCGCTAAATCATGTCTTATAATTCCCTTTAGGGTATAATAACGTCCTTGTTTAAAATAATCTATTGCTTTGTTCTCACTTTTTTACCTATTCTATGATTTACATATTGAATCCTTAATTGAATCTATTTTCGAGTGGGCATGGCTAAATATTATCTTGGGTGAATATAATTTTAACATGTTAATAAAAATCCAAAAAGAATATACTATTTTCTGTTGGGTATGGTAAAGAACATTTAGGTAATCATAATTTGGTGAAATCTACAGATTTCAAATTACGGTTCCATGGATTACTCGAACTGAAATGCCACTCTCGTTAGATATCTGTTCGCACCGCTGTTCACACATTTCCGGGCCAAAATATCGTCAGTATTTCCGTCAGGGACAAGATGGGGACAAGGAAAAATATGCTATCACACATTTTGGGTGAATTTGTTCACATAGTACCGTGTTAGGCGTATCCGGTCCAGTCCAACCGTCAGTATCAGTATACGCATGTCTTAATTACTTTTTTTTACATACGTTATAAGTAGGGGAAGGGGGGGCATAGTGGGGTCTTTAAGGTTAGATGGCTCTTAAATCCAGGCATAGAAGATCTACACATTCTATCTAAACTTAAATTTACTATTTTGTATCTGATGCATGATATTGCATATCAACTTTCATTGTAGTATTATAAATTCTGGCCCTATGAGCTATAATATAAAAAATGGCTTTTACCCTACTTTGCCCCGGTACAAGGGGCAAAGTGGGGAAGCAAGGGGGGCAAAGTGGGGTATACAGTTAATAATAAAGCAGAAAATGGATTTTGTTGAATAATTAAAAGTTTATTAATTAAATTTACCGGTTATGACAATAGAAATGAAAAAATAAAATTATTACTAAACCTCAATACACATGGCACATATATGAATCACTTCGTCATCCTCATCATCCTCTCCTGCGCAAGAGCAGTGTGCCCATAGATTGCATTTAGTGCATTTAATCCACCCCTCTGATGACTGAGACCAAAGATAGCCACAGTAAATACATTTAGCATCTTCATCATCTTCATTGCCGTAGGACGTATTTGGAGTCCTATTTTCTTTACTAGGCTTTCCTTTTTTCTTCTGTTTTCCTTTAGACTCTTTAACAGTTTTGGCCATTTTTCTTTTACGTTCTTTTATTTTTTTAGTTGCTTTGTCCTCTTCTGTAGTATCTGATGTTAAGTTTTTGGTAACCTTTCTTTTACGTTGATTTGCTTCTTTCTTTTCCTTAGCCTCTTTTAAAGCAATAAGCTCGTTTTTGTACGGTGACTCAGTAATTATTGCTGTCTTTCCTCTTCGCTTGGTAGCTCTTTGCTTTGTTCTATTTTCTTTTGGTAGAGGCATTATTTGTTCTGGCGTCGTGATGAATGCTGATGTACTAGGTCTATCAGTCATCCAAGAACAGCCAGGTTGCAGAGGACTAGGCCTAACAAGTCCTGGGGTATTTATTACTCACTTGTTCTAGGTTGGATGGATTGGTTGAGGTTTCTGTCGGTGGTGGTGTCTGGAAACCAAGTAATGTGTCAATAGACTGTTCGTCATGGGCATTGATGCCTATCAGCTGATGTTCTACGTCTTCAGTCAGAGGATTCAGAGGTGATGATGCTCGTGAGGAACTTTGTGAGTTGTTTGTTTGTAGCAAATCAGTGGCATTATAGACAACTTCTGGATTGTCCGGGTTGTCAGTAGTTTAAGCTGGGGCAAAATCTGCATCGGTGAATATATTTTTATTAACAGGCCAAATACCTGTTGCCCTAAAGGAATTTATAGCAGTTGTTATAGTAGCTGCAGCTATAAAAGCCTTTCCAAAAAGTCCAGCAGTCTGATATTGGCTTACCACCCTACCTGGGTGATTTCTTAGCCAATTTTTCACCTCATTGCTGTAATATTCTTTTTCTCCTGATATAACACTCTGTACTGCCTTTTTCATGGATTCCGATGACCATGCATGTTGGTTTGTAGTTTTTTTTATAAGTTCGAACCATTTTGTCTGTAACAAACACATATATCGATATAATAACATAATAAGTAATTTCCGAAAATAATAAGGGGCAAAGTGGGGAACCTCATCGGTAGTACCCTACTATACCCCGTACATGGTACCCCACTTTGCCCCAATCGCCTTGAACAACAAAACACGGACAGCGACATTTTACCTTTCTTTATCGGCAACTCTGGAGATGAGACGTGAAATCCGATATAGTTTACCGAATTCACTAGTGATATTCCATCCCGACTGCAGCACTATGTCCCAAAATGATTCCAAATTGAATTAAGACGAAATTTTTAACGAAAACACAATTTTATAATAAATCACTCAGAACGAAAAAAGTCGTCTCGCAGGAGCGTGTGACGGCGGTCAAGGGCACGCGCCGACTAAAGACCAATCACTGAGCGCCATTAGAATTTAAATACGGCTGTTCATTCGTGAATTAATATGGGGACCCCACTATGCCCCGAGACCCTACTATGCCCCCTCCTCCCCTACCTATTTTAATTTCATGCTAGACAGAGAGCGAACTATAGCAAGTTATGACATTACGCCTTGCGCGTGTCACACAAATTAAATACCGACTAACACACGCTAAATGGAAAGGAACAGAGCATACCCTCTCAATCCCCACCAAAAACTTTAAACGTTTATTATTTACGTTTATTCGTTTACGAATTAAATGAATTACCTACTTATAAAGAAAATCTAGATAAGAAAAAAACATGCCGGCTGCTGAACGTAGGTACTTACTGACTGGATGAATAGAGGTGGTATTCATTGTGAAATTAGCTATCAAATATAATATAAATTAAGAAAAAAATATGCCGCCAATTTTATTTAGTTTTTGTGTCTTTCCTCTTGAGAGGATTTTGGCGTTGCACGTCTTGTGCGTTTGCTAGTGTCAAGTATTTAAATTTAATTTAAATATTTTAAAGTTTTATTGGATATTTCAAACAAGTCACAGCCAGAGTCAAGCAAAGTAAAGTCACGGTCAAGTCAAACTCACGCCAAGGTAAAGTGGAGGCTTTATGGCTTCTATGGAGTTCTGGAAACAACACGAACAAAACGTTCACGAACACTTAATAAATATCTAATACTCCAACATTAACACTCGAAAATAAACAAGTTTGAAAATAATAGGAGCCAAAAGGTTTTTTTTACGTAGGCGCAAAAACTCCAACATGGTCCTTCAGATTAAATTTTCTATTTTACGTGTATAATCTACTATTTTCAGTATGTGTTTGTGCAATGTATTGTTTAATTAATATCCTTCCCTGAATAATACAATAACTCTTTATTAAAATACCACAAAACAAGGATAATTACATTACAATAAAACTATTACGTATCTATAGGCTTTAAGCAGGCGGCCTAACCTGATACTTAGTTGTAATAAATGAAACACCGCAGTCAACTAGCCTATTCGCGGAGCATGCTCTGACGTATGCCACAGACTAGGTAAAGCAACTTCGTAACTCTTTGGCCTGTGATATCTGGTTTTTGACGCTACTGAGGCGATGGACGCTTATAAAATTAAAAATGTACATACCTATAAAGATTGACGGAACTTATTGAAATCTCTCTGATTGAAATAATACAAGGACGTCGTGATGTGTGCATACTCAAGTGCATACTATATTGGTAGAATACACTATCATATGTATCTCGATTTCCTTGATACGTGTAAACACGGATAATGGATGGCACGTCCTTCCCGGGAATTTGAGCCCGGACAGCTCGGGAGGCTAACCGGAAACGTGAAGACAGCGTCTAAAGTATTTTTGTAATGCGCTGGACTCAGCTGGACTGATTTTTCAGTATTACCATAGATAAATAGTATTACGGAAAGGTGGTTATAAGTATTTACAGAGTATTATTGTATTGCAAATTAATGAGCTGGTATATAATACTAGATTTACATGTTTATGGATTTAAACGTTTTTGGGCTAAACTTATGGTAACTAATTACTTACCTTAATACCATCTGCCTTTAGTAGGTGTGTATAGTACTTAGTAGGTAAGTACCTATATCTAGTTTCCATCATCTTACTCACTGAAATTTAGTATGAAATGTTTTACAAAAAAAGGATTACTTAACGCTATAATGGTTATTTATTAAGGATCGAGTACATTAGAACGGGCCGCAGCGGGCCGGGGCGCATCGCAAAAATCGCTTTTATAAATTTTATAATGAAGTAACGCACATTATGCCGGGGCGCAGCGGGGTGGATTTCCATATAAAATAGAAATGCGATGCGCCACGGCCCGCTGCGGCCCGTCCTAATGTGCTCGATCCTTTACTGTCCTGTAGATATCCAGGTACGGTTGCTTGGAAAAGATTGCTCACAAGGAAAGTGATAAGGCCGTCATATTTTTATTTTATTTTACACTAGTTTTAAGTTGTTTTTTTTTGTGTGACCGTAATTATAGTTTCGGAATTATCGTGCTACAAATCCATTTTATTTCGCCCTGATAAACAACCCAGCTACCTATGACAGTGCAGTGTCACAGTAACACAATCCTACAATAATGTAAAATACACTGTTTTAAACTATCACGGTTGTTCACTAAAGTTACATTATTTACGGGATATTTACCGTGGTAAGGTTGTGAACATGAACATGATGCATGTAACTGCGCCGAAATATCGGGAGCTCATTTCACAACCTTACCACGGTAAATATCCTGTAAATAATCATATAACTTTAATGTAAAATACATTATATCTATATATCCCGATAGCAACTTGTGCTACGATCTAGCTAGTTTAAAGGTTTTTAACATTTCATAATTAGGTAAGTATATACCTACCTACCTAACGGTTGACTTGCCGATATGAAAGTTTAGCACCTTATCACATAAGTAGGTAGGTCTCTAACCTTGACTCTGAAATTCCCAAGAACATGATTAATTGAGGTCCTCTTGGAGGCAAATCGCTTCAGGAATGCTTGTCATGGTTCCAAATCGCACCTAATAACACCCTTTAAACCGTTAAACATTCACCCGGCTATAAATTTAACGGTGAAATAATTAATAATTAGCGATTTAGGACGAAATGGTTATCGTGTTTCAGTGTGCCTAGTTATTAATAATTTTATATTAATGAGTTTTCGAGAACAATGTGTTCCTCATTAATCATCTGAGAATAGGGCACAAATTAAACGAAAAAAGCCTTATTTTTGTACAGTGTGCTATATTTTAAACTGGCTTAGCTATTGCATTTGGTTTTAAATAGATAGAAAAGACATAGAGGCCGAGCTACTTTTGAATTTGTAATATTAGGTAAGTAGGTATATCTACTACTAGCGGTCCGCCCCAGCTTCGCAAGGGTATAGATTATAGCCTATGTCACCCGGGGATAGTGTAGCTTCCCGTCAGTGAAAGAATTTTTCAAATCAGTTCAGTAGTTTCGGAGCCTATTCAATGCAAACAAACAAACAAACAATCAAATCTTTCCTCTTTATAATATTAGTATAGATGATGTGTAAGACGGAATGGAAAAAATTACTCGAAACTCGAAGCCTAAAATTTTGTATCAAATAACATTATCTTTGTTATTTCATTTTTCCTGTGAAAATAATTCTTTCCGAGTTTGTGTTAGGTAGGTATGTATGAATGAAATAATAATAAGATGTATTATTACGACATTTTTCCTTCTGGGTTACTGACGACCACACTGACAAAGGTGTTTTTTTTAACGCGTCACACGTCACTGGATTTACCTACTTGGTTGAAACCTCAGATTGAGTATAATAGGTATAATAATTATTATGGTAAACGTTCCTCATAACAAAATCATTTGTAAAGATAAATACGCCGTACGTTTTGGATTGTCTTATTCACACTACAATTCCGTAGAAGCAATTACTGCCACTATATTTTTTCCTCAATCAAACAATATGAAAATCACGGGTCTATATAGGTATTTGCTGTTATTTTGCTTGCCATTTTCACAGTGATCCTAAGTGGATCAGAAGCGGCGCCTTAAAACAAATATGGATCAGCTATTGTAAGTAGTCCTGTTTAAATAAGTAGATAACTTTAGAAAAAAATACTGGAAAAAAAAACTGAGGGTGTTCTCAGTAACGCTCTTCATCATTCATCATCATTTTTATCAGGGAGTTCATGTTTGATAATTATAGCGAGAGAGGCCTTTATCCAGCAGTGGCATAAGGGGTGGCTAAGGGACGCTGTGGTGCTGATGATGATGATTGAATTGGATATTAGTTTTTAGTTGCATTCGAATAGCAAAACTGCAACTATCGATGACTAGCCTTTAAAAGCCTCATCAACGGCGTACCAAAAGTTAGACGGGTCAATTCGTTTGTGGAATTTTTGTGTACTTGCTTACATTATCTTCTTGTTACTTATTCTTTACTAGCTGACCCGACAGACGTTGTCTTGTCTTAAAACTGTCAAACGAAGTTAAAGTCTTCGTTAAGTTTTCTGAAATTTTCCAATTTTCTCCGCAATTTTTATAAATTTTTCTTTCCGTAAGCACCTTCTTCAATCCCAACATCCAGAACACCCTTCTGGTCATTCCTAAGAAAGACACAGTAGTCGCACCTAACCCCCTCTGCGAGGGAAAGAGAACACAGATTCCTTCGCCGAATTTATGTAATAATTTTCTGAACTGCTGTATTAGAAAACTTATTAAAAAATGATGATTGAAATCGGTAGTCGTTCTCAAGTTATGGCATGACCAACGGGTGGGGGAAATAGGGATAAATTTTTATATTATATAGATTTGACTTATAAAAACCTACATTTGTACAAATAATTATATAAGATTAATTTATTATTACTCACAGAAAACTGGTTTCAGAGTGATTAGCGCAGCCTCCATAGCTCATGATGCGTACAAAGAAATTAAGAATCATAAACACCAAGGGTACGGTAAAAGAGTAAATACACTTTTCTCTTGCATCGATCGGACTACTCCAGCTTCATTTTTCATTTAAACTTTTGAACTGTAGTGCAGACTGCAGACAAGACTAAACTAAAATAAATAAATGTTGGTTTTTACGTTAGACTCATTGTTTTTAGAGTTCCGTACTCAAAAGATGTAAACGGGACTCTATTACTAAGCCTACGCTGTATATCTGGCTATCTGTCCGTCCGTCCTTCCTTATAACGGCTGTATCTGTACCGAAATAAATAGCCAGTTGAAATTTTCACAGAATATGTAATGTTACGGATTTACCTCGATGTGTTACGGCGGATTAACAAATCAATAACAATAAAGTCTAAAAGTAATAACTAAAAAGAGGTCCCCAAGCAAGAAACGTATTTTTGTTCAAGTGTGCTCCATCTTCGACCGCATCATCGCTTTCCATCAGGCGAGATCGCGGTCAAACGTTAGCCTAGTCCGACGTAAAAAAAAAAAAAAAAAAAAAGTGTAAAAACGGCAATACGCACAAGCGTCAAACTTGGCATGATTTTAGTACTCACTCTAAAGTAAAAATAATAAATACCTACTGGCGAAGTGCGAGAAGTTAGTAGAAGTAGGTAGGTAGGACACATTTCTGTTTACCAAAGTTAAGCAACCTCGGACGCGGTCGGTAATTGGATGGGTGACCGCCTGGGCGTGATTTTGACTTTTTGCACTACTTTTTTGTACTTAAGTACTTAGTTAAAAATTTATGTGGTGGCACAGAACCTCCATTGCTTGAGCCCGACTCGCACGTGGCCGGTTTATTTATTACTTTGCATAAGGACAGCTTGACAGACTCATCTGTAGGTACTAAATGTCAATAGTGCTAATGATCTAGGTATAAGTTGCAACAGAAAGCTATTAGTATACAAGCGAGTTGGTGTTCAAAAAGGCTAACTCTTTATTTAAATCAACTCACAGGTTTAGCCTAGGCGTTATTATTATTATTTTTAGTGTACCTATATTGGCTTGCACTTGGCTGCCACGTGGCTTGGAGTTTTGGGAGAGATTTTGCTTCACTCACTGGGCAGGCTAAAATTATTGTAGACTAGCTGAAACTTGCTACTTCGTACGCGTAGAGCTCGGCCTTCGGCCTTGCTACTACAACCCGTTATAGCCTATGTGTTATTCTAATGTGTAAGCTATATTATTGTAAACTTTCATTAAAATCCTTTCGGTAGTTTTTGCGTGAAAGAGGAATAAACATCCATACATCCATACATACAAACTTTCGCGTTTATAATATTAGTAGGAAGTAAGTAGGATGTTGGCCGAGACCACAGCTTTACAACCTATTAATGGCACCCGGTTGATTCTCGGCCCTGCAGCAATTACTTATTTAGTAGGTTAAGCACCTAAATTATGTGCAGTTTTAATGCCATCGCTCAAAAACGGTGAAAGAAAACATCGTGAGGAAACCGGTAGGTATTAGGTATGTGTAACAAACTCAAAAGTTCAAAGACATAATTATGACAACATGCACTGGGCTAGCATCTAGGATTAGGACTCATTTTCTCTCTTTCTCTCTCCTGTGTCTCAACAGTGGGAACATGATAGGCTGACAATGATGCTGATAGCATGTCAACTATTTCTGCCGCCTTGTCTTATGTATTTTATAGACACAGCCCAGTAAAGTAGTAGAGCTAAGTGGAGGTGTGCACTTATGTCGTTTACTATTATTTAAACTCATTTAAAATACAACTACTTATCAACATCCAACCCAAAAAAGAGACATATCCAAGAAATACTAATTTATATACCTTCCCATTGTTTCCTTCTTCTTCAGGTACCTTCCATCTTATCCGAATACAAAGAATAGCGATTGTAGACACAAACAGACAAAAGGCCCCATTAATCAAGGGTCAGTGATCACCAATTGGACCAATAGACCCGCCGCCATTCCTCCTCCTCATTCCCTTCATTCGATCCTCACGATGTTTCACGATTACCGATATGTTTTTGTTCCTCAAAAGATAGGTAGGTAGGTACTTGAAGTTTTTAAAACATCACAAATTGTTTGACTATGAAACATAACATTTGTTCAGGGCCCCGATTCTACTAAAGAAATGGTTTTTAAATTGTAATTGTTTCAATTGATTTTTTTAAGGTGCAAAGTTTCACAAATGGCGGGAAATTCAATTTTCAAACAGTTTTCTTGTCCTTGTAGCTAGGCCGGGTAATTATTGTAAACGATCATGATGTTTGCGACAATTGATTATTATTCATTACAAAATCATGTAAAGTTTTTTTTATCTTAATAGGTACCTCTGTACCTATTAATGGTACTCTTGAATTCTAAACTAGCGCACGATTGGAACCGATAATGGTGGAATTTTATGGAACTAAATAAAATCGACTCAACTCGACGCTTTCGGTACTCTTGACGCGATTGAAGAGTACCAAATGGCATGGTTTCGATCCCAATCCCAAATAACGATTGAAATCGAATGTCAATAAACCGTTTGAAACAACAAAATTCGTTTATTGACAAATGTAAGTAATAATGTGCATTAGCACATTATTACTTACATTAAAAAAATTCGTTTGTTGACAAATGTAAGTAATAATGTGCTAATGCACATTATTACTTACATTTGTCAATAAACGAATTTTGTTGTTTCAAACGGTTTATTGACAAATGTAAGTAATATGGTGCGTTACTAATAAATAATTGTACATGATAATGTAAAAAATATCCAACTATTGTCGTAAACGCTGTGTCATTTCAAAATAATCACCCGGCCTAGCTACAAGGACAAAAAAACTGTTTGAAATTTCCCGCCATAGGTAAAACGTTCCACCTTAAATAATTGCCATTTTGTATTAGTTTTTTTTATACTAAGTTATAATATTAGGTGGTGGTATTTTGCTAGTAAAATTTTTTTAACTGTCAGTTTTGAGGGAATTATTTAAATAATAAAATTGAAACAATTACAATTTAAAAACAATTTCTTTAGTAGAATCGGGGGCCTGTGGGCTTACTCTTGACATTCGATTTCAATCGTTATTTGGGATTGGGATCGAAACCATGCCATTTGGTACTCTTCAATCGCGTCAAGAGTACCGAAAGCGTCGAGTTGAGTCGATTTTATTTAGTTCCATAAAATTCCACCATTATCGGTTCCAATCGTGCGCTAGTTTAGAATTCAAGAGTACCATTAATAGGTACAGAGGTACCTATTAATATCGGCCGCAAACTCTAAAATGTCCAGTCTAGAACCGAGAACAAAAAGAAAAAATGCAAAATAATATAATATCTAGATTTTAAATCTGTGTTTGTCACACGAATTGCTATTGTCTCCGGTTCTTTTGTACTGTGGCAGATTGATATATGAGGTACTGAATTTCTGTTAAAACTTTGCCTACAATTCATGCTACGGATTATTTGAAAATTTTATTTTGCTCTTTTGTTTTTTGGATTCATATCCAACGAAATGGAACTGTACCTACATACTTCTGTACCTTCATTGGCTGTTATATACACCTACGCGTACATAATAATTATATTAAATGTATTCAGCGTGGTAGCGTGGTTCAGCAAGTAGTAGCGTTTTATTTATTACAATTTAAAACAATTTCTTTAGTAGAATCGAGGCCCAGGTGCCATCTTTATATTGTAGTTTGTAGGTCAAAGGCTTTTAATTTCTTGCCATCCGATGCTGCGTACTTCGGAAACTGATAACTCAATTCGGCTGTCATCAAGACATTCACGTCCCTTAGGCTTCGTTCCCCTGAAATTTCTGCCCTGGGAAAACAACCTTAAGTTTATAGAGCGATCCTTCTCTAGTCTAATTAGCTTGGTATAAATTAGATAGAGTTTCCGCTATCTACAACATTACTGAATAATTGTATTACCTATTTTCCAGCTGTGGCAGTTGCAATACGTTTCAGTGGAACTACGTGAGCATTAAAATCCATCCATTTCACCATTTAGTATTCAGGAGTGAGCTCGCCAAAGTGCTCAAGCTTAATACATACATAGAGGAGAAAAAGTTGACTACGCTCTAGCACAGCCGACAGTTTACCATGCTAAACCAAATTTGAATTTCCTGTTACCCGATTTTTATTATTACATATTTTGTATTTATTTTCATTCACGGGTCTAGTCCGGACTTTTCAGAAGCATTAGTGGGGCGGAAGCCAACACCAAGCTGCAACTGTTTCTAGATAAAAAATACAATGATGGAATCTGTGTGAAAAGGAATATGGAAATAATTTACAGTATATGATTGAACAATTCTGGTCTATTGTGGTGAATTATTGATGGTGTTAAGCTGGTCTATAGTATGAGATACATCATCATCATCATAGTCAGCCTTTTAACAGTCCACTGCTGGACTTTTAGCCTACCCCCGAAAGGGTGATTGGGCCATATCCACCACGCTGGCCCAGTGCGGATTGGTGGATTCACATACGCCATTTAATTCCTTCTCCGTACGTATGCAGGTTTCCTCACGATGTTTTCCTTCACCGAAAAGCCAGTGGTATGAAAATCCGTACATAAGCTCCAAAGAGCTCATTTGTGCGGGTTCAAATCAAACCCCGGGCCCGTACCAATGAGCTCTTTGGAGCTTATGTACGGATTTTCATACCACTGGCTTTTCAGTATGAGGTACGGCACCCGACAATTATGCTTCATGTCAAAATATTGTGGCGGGTGATCCCTCCCCATAAAGGCTGCCTTATGTTGGCGCCGGAGGAGCAACATGTGTTGCACTTTCACTAAACGCTATTATTATTATGTTATATTCCGATATGAACTTAGTGTTTACAACTGGTATAATAAAGATTTACTATTATCTCAGGTATTTATTTGATATATCTTAAGTATAGAGTTTCAAACTACCAAAATAATCGTATAAAAATAAATATTTAAAAAACTTACACCTAGGGTGCCGCCGGCAGCGACCCAGGGATCAAGCTACCGCAGTGGCCAAGGCTACAGATTAAGAAATCTGGCAATGCGTATCACATCACATCACATCACATCACATCACATCACATCACATCACATCACATCACATCACATCATATCATATAACATCACATCATATATCATATCATATCATATCCTCTTAAGTCGTTGTTCAGGTGGTAAGTGAAGAAGGCTCTTTGCGACAAGGCCGTTCTCCGATAGAGACTATGATCGCCTAATTTACATTCCACATGACGGTAACTTCATGAGTCAAGTCAAGGTACTTGCTGAGCTACTACCGGCGCTGGGACCGGTTGACCAGCATTGATCTAGTGCTGGTCAATGTCCGTGATGATGGAGCGGTCCCAGTAGAGCAAAGCACGACTGTATTCGAGAACTGGGGCTGGTTCTAAAGGCAAATTCCTGGTGAATTATTCTCCTGAAGTCGGGTCACATTTACCCCCTTGTAATCGGGATACCCGGTGTCGCCGACGGCTCACCACAAACCCACCCCTGCGTTTTTATTATTATTATAATACCCGAGATAATAATACGACTTGAGTAAATCGGTTTCTTCTAGGCAAACATCCATCATAGACCGTATAATATATCATGGCAGTCAAACACAACCCTTTTTACGAATAAAGAAAAGTAACACTCATACAAGCTTACAATTTACTGAATAGGTATAACTAGTCTAATCATTATATTTTTGCCTATTTCCTATAAAAAATTGTTAGGCGTAAGCATCGATTTCGTAATTTAGTAATATATTATAATACCTACCCTTTTTAATACGTCATTGGACGTAAATATTGAATTACGTGGCTTTTTGTATGACTGTCTTGACAAACTACGTGGAACTTTATTGCCATGTACCTATGCTGTGGCGGTCCTATATAGTATTTTTTTTACAGACGGACAACAAAGAGATCCTATAAGGATATCCTTCGACAACTTTTAAGAACAAATAACCTAGATCCTTAGACCGTTCTTGCCTTTGCGCTTGCATAATATTTCTTTTGGTCTGCCGCTGCTGCAACTCGCATTCGCCAGCTCGATTTTATTTCGTTGTTAGTAAGTTTATTCGATTGTCGGGCGTTTTCGGAGCCCCTCACACGAGGGCGCCCATTGCGGTCACACCATTCGCAACACCAACCGCAACCGCCTATGCATGTATGGTACTTGAATTTAGATTTATTCATGAATGTATGCTTGTATCCACAGATAATAAAAAATATATCTTTTCTGTTCCTGAATCTGACTTGATCTTGTATTTATTATATCAACATTTTTCGAAAAAATATCAATTGACCTTACGAAAAATTTAATAAACGGGATTCATCCCCTTTGTTTTCATCTTTAGAAGTGGAATATTTTCTTTAAATTTAAATGGGACTATCCTAAAAATATACCTTCATCATCATCATCATCATCCTTCCTTATCCACTGCCGGGTATAGGCCTCTCTCTTGCTATGTCATCTGCCACAGTCGCTAATCGAGTCCAGGTTCGACCCGTGATAGTGAAAATATCGTCAACCCATCTTGCAGCAAGAAGTCAATTTTTTTTTATATTTCTTAAAAAAAATCTTTCAAATCAGTTCCCAATCGCGAAGATATAGAGTAACATATACAAAAACTATCAAATTGAGAATAATTGAGAACCTTCAGTTGAAGAAGTCTGTTGAAAATTTAGATAAATTACCTACATAGGTAAAGTCCTTTGAACTCAAAGCCAAATTCACCAGTGAAGGTACTGTGGCTTTTCTGAAGGGACTCATCAACACGCTCCCTTTTATCTTAAATTCCAATGCTTTGCGTCCAAATTTACCTGCAGAGGTAATCATTTCAGTGGGCGAAGTACAGTATACTTATATTCTATATGTAAAATATGTCTTAAAAATATATATCTCAAAAAAAAAACATTCCAAAATTTGTTTCTGTAATAAAAAGGATGTGAATTCTAGGTGCCTAGAAATAATGCAACGGTTGTTCATTTCCTAGCTTTCATTTCATTTTGTTCATTGTGAAATGAGGTACCTAAACGTTTACTATAATATAGACGTAATAAATTCTTCTTCTTCTTAGTCGTGGCACTCCTCTCTTAGCAGAGTGGTCGTTATAATCAGTTAGTGGCTCGCGTCACAATTCGTCGCCATCGTGTTTCTCGTGCACTCCACCGTAAAGGTGATCTGCCACGCGGTCGCGTCCCCTTAGTCTTACCCTCAATAAATACATAGATATAATATAATATTATGTTTTTCATTTCAAATCACAATCTCGTTTGCCCCGCGGCGGCCAGGAAAAAAATTCAATCTGTAGTAAGCCTGAAGTAACGAGTGAAGAGGTAAAAGTATAATATGTATGTTCAATCAGTGGGCATAGAGCACGTAACGTAAATTTGACGTTGTCGTAATCATTTACCATCAAAATTATATTTTCATTTCAGAAGCTCGGAAAGGCTTTGTTCATTCTTTAAATTCTGTGCGCAAATACTGTTTTTATCCGATTTCATATGTACTAGCGCGAAAAGATAATTCTAAATACAAACGTGACGAATTATTGTCTTTTCTTTCTTTCTAATTTTCACTATTTTCGGTATTTTAACATTCCAAGCTCTATTAGTACGTTAAAAAGTTTGATTCAAGGAGGTTCTTCTAATATCCTTAAAATAATTAATTCCTCGCTAAAGTGAGGTGAAAAGAACATTTATATTTGACGCGGTTGCATAATTTATTTGCATCTCGTACCAATTGAATATCGCAAGACGCGAGATGCTAAGCTAAGGCTTCAATACCAGGCACACTCGCGTCAAATAACAACTTTGTAAACTAGAAAGTAGGTACATCAAATAACAATTTACTGACTGTTCCATTCGTTGGTAGTTGACAAAACCCATTTAGGGTATACAAAGTCCTTGGGTAAAATATACAACATAAAACATCTGAATTATATAGGCGATTTACAGACACTGATAAAACAAATGGTTTTACCCATCGGGACTTATCGCACATTATTTTATTTAGGTAATAATTAGAATTTTTAGAAAAAAAAAGAACCGACATCTTGACTATACCTACATTTACAAACTGACACTAAAAAGTAGAAAATATTGTTTAATATTACGACTGAAATACTTTGTATCCATGGTCTTGAAAAATTTACCGAAAAATAACAGGGCCTGGTCGCCATGGAGACACTTTGTTTTTTTGAAGTTCTATTGTTCCTTTATGTTTGCTGTTTAGTTGACAGCGTCGCTAGTGGAGAACAAAGTATGAAATTCACCAAGAAATAACTGTAGTTCCAATTTTGCCCACTTTAACAGCTAAGTTGGTGGCAATGTGCAATGTACATAGAATTCGTTGTTTATCGTCATGTTTTTGTAGATTTTTCAAAAAGCGTTTAATCAATGTCGATAAAAAAATTATGGGACCACCTATGAGATAAGACCTACCAACCAAAAAAAGAATCCTCAAAAACAATTCTAAATTGGCGGAGTAATCGCGTAACAAACATACATAAAAAAAAAACATACAGTCGAATTGATAACCGCCTCTTTTTGGAAGTCGGTTAAAAATAGGTACCTTTAGCTCAACGTTCCAACCATGTTACAATGGCTGTGGTCACGATCTGACTGAAAACGGCGGGTGAGTCCGGCAAAAAGAGCAGGTATTGTTGGTATTGTGTTCTTCTACCCTCACTTGATCTTGAAAAGTCACATGGTTGTCAGTAGGACACACAACACTAACTGTATCGGTAACTGTCCTAGTACTTAAACCGCAGTTGTAAACTTGGGATTCCGCGACGCCGCTAACTCCATCTTCCCGGTGGAATTTGCGACGTTTTCTTATTTAAACCGCTTTACGAACCATTCTAGAAAAATAATGTCGTTCAGTGGAGAGGACTTTCCCGAATACAATTTAAAACATGTGTTCAAACAGTTAAAGTTTAAAAGTTAATTTACTCACGTAGTAGTGTGTGGGTATACTATTATGGGAATGACCTGGTCTTTCCCGCTAAATAATGTATGAAATGTGTCAATAGCCCGTTAGTATAGTTGTGATTATAATAGAAATAAAATTGTGTTAATTCACATGTTCAAAACCTGAGATGAGTATCGTGAGGAAGACGTTGATTGGTTTGGTTCCTACAGTCGCCTCATTTCCGGCTTATTCATGACTATTCCTTCTTCATGAAATATGTATTCCTTTTACACCAAAGTTGACTAACTGTAAGAAGATGCCTTGAAAAGTCGATTGATTTATTTTAGCCAAGCAGATTTGAATAAGTACTTTGTTTGTTACTCGAGTCCTTCGGATTGGTTTATAAAATAATTTACTTTGACTCGGTCCAAGTTTTTTAGTTCTGACAGCTGTAGATTGTAAACAACTAAATGAAAACTGTAAATTCTGATCACTTTACCAAAGTCTTTGAAGGTAACATTGTTAACAAATTAAAAGAAAATGTTTTCATGTAACTTTTACAATGTTATTGCAGGTGTCAGAGAAGAAAAATTGTCCAAAAACATTTATAAATTATTTTTTTGGGACTTTTAGACTTCAAGTTTACGTCAGCCCCATTGTACCTTTACATACAATTATCTATATAATTACATAAAAATGGAACCCTATTTGCCTTGGCCACGCCATACTTGATAACGACTTAAGCAATTTCATTCATACTTTTTTAAAGTTTTCTTATTCTTTGTAGAAGGTTCTTACTTGCGCGATTACAATTTTATCTCGCAGGTGAAACCGCGGGGTGCAGCTAGTAATTTAAACATTACATGGTATTTTAAATCTAGGTAATAAATAACCAACTAGGTAAATTTGTGGAGTCAGAATCACTTAAAAGCCTAGAGAAAAGAGTTTGCCAGTTCGTAAGTAGACCTACTTGATGCCCAACAATTCAACAACAACATCAGCTTATCATGTTCCCTCTGATGGGATAAAAGTCTTCTCTTACAGAGAGAGAATGGGCCCTAATCTACCATACTATGGCCCCCTGCACTTGGTGAATGTCATGTCTTTGAACTTTTGAGGTTCATTACAGTGAAGAAAAACATCGTGAAGAAATCGGTATGTCCATATACCGGTTACCTCACGATATATTCCTTCACTGTTATGAGCGATGCCATCGAATCTGCACATAACTCATTTAAGTACTAAATAAGTAATTGTTACAGGTACTTGATGCACAGCCCACGCCCAATTCCATAAAACTAGGATGATATTAAATTGCTCAAGTGGCTAAAGTTTTAATTGATCGTTACTAATTACGCAAATAGCTTCGCCGTTATAGATAATTTCTTAATATTACCTACAATAATAAAATTTTAGTACATTTCCTTAAATAATGGAAATTAGCCAATTAAAGAAATTGTATGGGAATTAGATTAACTAAATCATTGCGGAAGTTTATTTCTTTTCCTTATTATAATCTGAAAAATATTTTTTTTCCCGAAAACTGGTTGGTAACACAAAAATTATATTAGATAGAGAACTATTCTTCTATCTGAAGAAATATTGAATATATCTAGGTTAACCAATAAAAATATGATTGAAGAGTTTTGTGTTTGTGATTAATACAATATTCAAGGAATAAAGCCCAAGTCACACAATAAATTCTGACACAATTTTTTATTTATCATTTTCCTATGAAAAAGGGTTGGTTTGTTTGAATATTGAGTTTCCAATATTTCGGCTCAGTAAGAGTATGCACCATTAGAATACTTTGTGTACTTTTCTAATAAAATTTCGTATACCGCCAACAGGGGTCTTACGGCTGCCTGTTTTAAATAAATAATTTGTTGGCATAAATTCGATTCTTGTTATTTATAAAGCTGCATAATTTACCGGTGACGGCATGTATGTCACGGCATATTAAACTAGATTAAAGAATTATTTTTAAAATTTCTCATAGCGCAGTTAACACTTCATCATGATTACGCATCGCTTGGTAACGAGCTGGTACTCTTTGGTTAATAGTTACTGAATGCAAACTGCACTGGGCCCTTATTTCCTAAGATCTCCCGTTGCCACGTTACGTTAGCTTCATGGAACATACGTAGAATGGTATTTTCAATGCCACTGATTTTCACAAACATAAGGAGGCGCGCTACGCGCACGTTTTGAACTGAACGAAAATAATAAAACAAAGATAATCATCATCATCATCATCATCAGCCAGAAGACGTCCACTGCTGAACATAGGCCTCCCCCTTTAACCTCCACACTGAATGACAGCCTGCCTGCCTTTTGCATCCACTGGATGCCAGCGACTCTCACTATGTCGTCGGTCCATCTAGTGGGAGGCCTACCTACGCTGCGTCTTCCGGTTCGTGGTCTCCACTCAAGAAACTTTCTTCCCCATCGGTTATCGGTTAAAACAAAGAGAATATAATTTTACAATTCAATGTCGTGGCGCATTATGAAACACTTTTACGAAATCACACAATGAGGTGTAATAATAGAGACGTTATAGGCGAACAACACGGCTTTAAAAACTGACTAAACGCAGCATATACCATAACATAGCATAGCTTACCTATACGCATGTATATGTGCATTTTGTGAAATAAGCGAAAGAATATGAAAGACTTTTTACGCTATATCTGTGGTTAGAAAAAGACAAAATACAATTCGTTGTGGCCACTCGGAGTGCGTGGCGAAGAGACGGCTGAACGAAGTCGGGCAGCCAGCCTTGCATTCGTCTAGTCAATACGGTGGCGGGCACAACAAATATATCTACAGGTAAAAATATCTTAGACATCACATGTTTTCGTAGGCTTATGGAATGAGGGCCACCAAGTTGCATTTTGATGCAATCGAGCTCATAACTAATGTTAGCTACTGTATTAACGCAAATCTGTCAAAATTCAACGTCGTTACGGAAAATCTAATAAGGGGTGGTGTGGTTTTACCGAAAATACACAGGTGGTCATGAACACAGCACGTATTGGGATTAAGTAACAAACTTGGCTAACTATGTTGGCCGACTTCCCGACGAAACTTGCATAGTTTGGTGTTAGGTGCAAATGGTGCAATAAGCAAATACCCGTAAATAGAAATAGCCACCCGTATAATTAGTGGGTATCCGATTGGGGCTCTATTTAGGGTTCATACCCAAAAGGTGACAACGGGACCCTATTCCTAAGCCTGCTGTCTGAATGTCTGTATGCTCTAGCTTTTAACAGCTATCCCTTGAGTAACCGTAGAAAGCCACTTGAAATTTTCACAGAATATAATTCATTATATTTATCATCTCATTCATCATTATTTCAGCCATAGGACGTCCACTGTTGTACATAGGCCTGCCCCATCGATCGTTATTATAATATTGCGGTGGATTAACAATATGAAAAAAAAAAAACAAACAACAAATGTATTTTTGTCGTTACTCTAGTCTAGTATATATAGAAACGGTAATACAATCGTTCAAATCAGAAGTTTAAAGATTACCAGCACTTTTATTAGGGATTTAAACAAAACAATTTATTCTTGTTAGGAAGTGTCATCTATAAGGTTCAATTTGTGCTTTACATGAATTAAAAAATAAAATTATGCTAAAGTTATGGATTACAACCCTGCCTGCGCTCGTGCCGCAAATACCACTCTCGTTAAAGTTCAGGGACCTGCTAACTCTGGACGCGGGCTTGAATTAGCGCTGAAACAGTGCAGTTTGCATAATCACGTTAACGCGGCGAGATATGGTTTGCGGTCGCGCAACTTTTTTCATCACCTAAACAGCAGTGTAAGTACCGTTCTTTATAAATGGTAAAATTCGATAAAATGCCATGGAATCGATCATAGTACTAATCAAATGATATTTTATCGAATTTGACGATTTCAACTGTCAAATTTGACGATCGATATAGAACGGTAGGTAGTACTTGCACTGCAGAATCGCTTAAAATAGGTAGCCATAAGGTTGTTTGTTTACCCCGCGTAAAGTAATGTCCTATTTCATATTATTTTGATGTACTTTATCTTTTTTTTATTGTGAAGGACAAGCGCGGCGCTTCGCTTACATTTTTCCTTCGGAACTCTTATTTATTATTCAGATGAGAGACTTCCTTATCTTGTCGCATAACAATTATCAATTTAAAAACTGACTTCAAATATAGACTAACTTGTATGACATATTGGCATCAATTCTGTTGTACCATTATCTAAACTAAACTTATCTGACAGGACTAAAATTATCAGCGTTTTTTTTCATTTCAGTATGTCAGAAAAAGATGGCAACCATTTGAGAGCTGTCAAATTTAGTTTAGTTTAGAGAATGGTACATCAGAATCGAAGTCATTGTTTCTAGTTATATTGATTTAAAAACCAAACTAACTACAAAACCGTACAAATAAAATAAAGCAAAAAATATTTCTTGTCTTTTTTGAAGTAGCACCATGGTGACATTTTGGAAAAGAAGTCGACATATCTTATTTGTGTCGCTTATACTTTAAAACTCTTGGAATAGGTAGGTACCTAAAAGGTCTTATAGTCCACCGGATAAAAAAAACTGTACTACATGCAAAAGTCAATTGTTTATTATTAGACTAAACTATACTATAATTATAATACTTAATGACTAGACTATAATACTTAATTTTTTATGTATCGGACATTTTGGTTCTTCACTTGTATCTTATATAAATCACACCATGTTACTTCATGAAATGTGTAACAAATATCGTAAAACTCTCCCTCTATTTACTTACAAACACGATGACGTAAGAGTCTAGAGAAAGGTATCTAATGTTAGGGTACATGGAAATTGCTTTACTATTCAAGCAAATTATGTTAGTAGTTAGACATGGATAGTTTTATTATAATAATTATATTGTTTTATATTGTAGGTACACATACTGAGAAAAAAGTGGCTCTCTGATTTGACTTCCTATTATTCACTGTCCTGTCTTTCAAATAAATCCAGAAACACTTCTGTCATTGATTGAAATTTGTAGAATCTCTACATAGTATAAATTAAAGTCGCTTTTCGCGTCTGTCTGTCTGTATGTCTGTATGGCCGCTAACTCCTTAACCACGCAACGGATTTTGATGCAGTTTTCACCATCAGTTAGATACATTTTCACGGAAGGTTTATAATTATATATAACTAGCGACCCGCCCGCACGGGTGTAATTTACGTGCGAAGCTGGCCGGGCGGGTCGCTAGTTATATATTATTATATAAGTATTAGTTTTTTTAGGAATTAAGTATTTTTATAACGTAGCGTCGAAAGAAGTTTAAACGCTAAACAAGTGCGAATATATCATTGCTAATCTAGGTGACATCGAATCGAATCTTCTAATTGTATAAACAAGAGCTTGTGACGTACACAAATATTACTGTCGGTAGTAAGACACATTCAATGCCAATCTACCCATGAATATGTAATATCCAGGAATATTGCATTACGCACTGCAGGGCTTCATTCATGCATTCAGAAAGTACACATACAGTAACAGATTCGAGACGGCTATGTAGTAGCTTTAGTAGCCTAGTAGCTTTAGTAGCCTACTAAACTTAGTCTGTGCACTCAGTATAACAAACCTTTCAGTTTATCAGTTTTCGACGTATGAATTTTAACTGGTTGTCTATGGTTTTCATTCACAAATGTTACGGTGCGAAGTAATAACAATAAGGCGTGACCTACGCGATCGCACTGCGTAACTAAACGGGTGATTTGTCGTAGAGTGGTTATTAGACGAGCTAATCGGACGCTGCCCAGAATTTGAAGTGATGAATGACGCGTGGTCAACGCAAAGGTACTAAACTCGATGTTAGATCACTTGAAGTGTTAATGTATGTTTAGAGATGAAGAGCTGACACTTCAGTGCTTTGCTGACATACAGACTAGTATTTAGTACTTAGGTCTCATAAGCGACAACCTTTCGTAAGCGGAATTGTATTAAGTCTAGGTAATTTTGATTCAGTTCTGACCCTGATGTCTCTCGCTCTAAACTTATATAATATACATCTCTACAACAATAATGAAATTGCCTTCGCGGAAGTTAAAATAAAATAGGACTGATAATTTAAGTAGTAGTATGGTTTCAAATTCAGTTAAACTTGGTACAGATAAAATGGTACAGATATAACAACAATAACGGTTACTATAGTCGCACAGTTTTTACAAGCGCGGAGGGTAAAAAATTATACTGTAAATTGCAGTCAAGAGCGGCGCAGCGACAGGAGGCGGTGGAGCTGCGCAGTAAGTTCTGGGCTGCTGGGTGCAAGCCGCTACATCTTGCGCCAGCACGAACGCCATGCGCTTGATCAGCGAACTGGCTGAGTTGGAGCACACCCGGCTTGCGTCAGCCACGCACATCAGGAACGCGTCGCGAGCACTGTCAACAATGAAGTAGATAGATAGTTTTCAGACTCTTCACTAGTAAGGAGTCTAAAAATTAATTTCAATATTCTTTGTTAAGGATGAGGAAAAGAGCACCTACACTTTACCATGTGTGTGTGGTGGCGTGGGTTCATGTTTATTAAAAACTTATGGAATCGAATAAAAATAAAACAAATGTGATTACGAAAAGAGGAAGTAAAATAGAGAATGAATGATTTTTTTTATCATATACGGTACAATAGATTTCTTTTCAAAAACATTCAATAGTTGTATTTTGTTTGACCAAGACTTCTTGATATTGGATTCGGCCCCACCAATGCCTCTCAAATGTCCGAGTTAGCCCTGTGAATCAATTGTAATAATCAGCTAGTCCTCGTCGCATCATCAATGGACTTTACCGAAGTTTATGGGAAGAAATTGGTTGACGGGATCAGATTAAACAGCTCTTTTGCACATTCTCCAAAATGAATGTGATAAAAAATAGACAGACAAGCTTCCCTCCGCCTATGCTGAAGGCTGTGCAACATTACTTTTTAACCAGCGCCTCGTTATTAATGAGCCGAATGGCGCATCTCTCTACCGAGTTCAGTGCTTCGAGCTGTTATTTAGCAGAGCCGTCCAACGTACTATAAAAACTGATGTGTTTTTTGCACATTTTGTTTATATAACACGGGAATTACTCAAGTATATACTTCTTTCAAAACTTCTTTAAAAATTATGCATGTTTATCTTTTCCCTTCTGATTGAGTTTCTTGAGTAGGTACCTATTGGTCTGATTTATTATTCCACACATTTATACTTATTTCTTTATTTTAATTGTTAGATTGATATCGCTTTAATTTTTCAACCTTTGATATTTATTTTATTTACTGTTTGATATTTATTTTATTTGTTTTTTTCAACATTCACAGAATTGGGCTGTATATGTCTTTTATTTGTGAAAACTTTTAAGACTTGTTTGTCCATATTTTTCTTGCTATTTTGTACATTGTTAAAGCTGTTTGTTTTCTGTAAATAAATACATTAATTAATAAATATATAATAGCATTGTCGTGTGTGGTGTATTTTGTATAGTCCAAATAACCGGCTTAATCATACGTGAGTAATTCCCGTATAATATAAACAAAACGCCACAATTATTCTTAATTTAATTCCTTTCCGTTAACGGTTGCCTGAAAAGATCGCTTTAAGGTGGTTCGTTGCACAAATGGCAGGAAATTCAAATTTCAAACAGTTTTCTTGTCCTTGTAGCTAGGCCGGGTAATTATTGTAAACAACCATGATGTTTGCGCAGATTGATTATTATTCTTTACAAAATCATGTAAAGCTATTTATCTCTAATGCCCATTATTACTTACATTTGTGAATAAACAAATTTTTGCTGTTTCAAACGGTTTATTCACAAATGTAAGTAATATGGTGCGTTACTGTTAAATAATTGTACATTATAATGTAAAGAACAGCCAACATTTTGGGCAAACACTGTGTTATTTAAAAATAATTACCTGGCCTGGCTATAGTAGGACCAAAAAACTGTTTAAAATTTGAATTTCCCTCCATAGGTAAATCGAACCACCTTAAGCGTTAAGGCCGCCTGTTAAAAGCCTTTATAATAGTTTTTTTGTATCGTTGTTTTATTGGTCTTATAACTTATATAGTTATCTAATTATTTATTGTAGATGGAAACTGGCCAACGATGATGGTGATGATTTCTATAACGGCACTTATCAAGTGATGAGTTAAATATTAGAGGATTTGTAGATAGGTACCTACATATGTCAGAATATTCACAGCAATCGTCTATGAATATATTTTTTGCCTTTCATCATTCCCATATTATATTCTAGAATAGAATTCCTCGAACTTTCGCGAATTCTAGACGGAATAATAACGTATGACCATCGATTTGCGTATGACAGAAGTGATGCCTATATACAGCTAGCTCGATTTCGGTGAAACATTCGATCTACCTAGCTACCGAATGACATCCTGTTTTAGCCACAAGCAAATTAAGTCTATCTCATATTTGTATAGTAAGGTAGGCTGTTGTTCAGTGTGGAGGTTAAAGGGGGAGGCCTATGTTCGGCAGAGGACGTCTTCTGGCTGATGATGATGATGATTATATTTGTACCTACATGATTAAATAAAAGTATAGTAACTAAACGGAACACCTGAAATAGTAGACTAGGTACGTTAGGCAGCGGCAAGCTACCGAACATTTACAGATGAACGTGAAAACGTGGCTCGAGGCGAAGCAGAGGCAAGCATATGTAAATTCACAAATGCTCAGTTGCCACCAAGGCTTGTACAGAAACATTGCATCGATATTCACGTAAAAATATGTATAAATATTTTGGGGCAAATTTCACAATTCATTAAAATGTTGCCTAGAAACTAATTTCGAAAAAAATATTGTAAAAGAAATATATTTTTAAACAAGCTTATATGCGTCCGCTCATCATCTATGATCAATGTGCTAGGAATGACAAATACAACAAACCCAAGCTCGACGGGGTTACGTCGTTTCGTAAGAATTTTGTTCGATCCCATGATCCAAACAGTAAGCACATAGCTTTAACAGCGCTTTAACAGTGTGGATACAGATGTTACTAATTTTGTTATGACAATAACTATTATAAGTAAATATCATGTTTCAAAAAATACCTTAGTACCCATTCATAATTAGGTACCTATAAGTACTTCAAAGAAAGATCTAAATTGGAGGCACCGAATATGGTCAAATCGACTCTCAACATTTTCATATTCTAGCTCACAGAGGAGATCATCTACTACTTTTTGATATCATTGTTGTTTTGGCAAGGCCCTCAATTCTCAGGAGACAAAACTTAGAAACAAATTTCAACGAATATCACGAGCTACAACCCGCGGTGGGATTGCAAATAAAACAAAGTAAATAGATACAGGTCTATAGCATTTCTTTACTACCTTTGAAATGCAATATCGTGCCGTGCAATATCATGCCGTGCAATATCATGCCGTACATTATCAGCTCGGCCCAATAATGTACAGACGATAATGTACAGACTGATAATTGATCTACAAGTACACGAATTATCATGCTGTGCAATGATGCTGTGTTGTGTCGTACAATATTATGCCGTACATTATTGACTCAGTTCAATAATGCACACCAATGATTTTGTACAGCATGATAATTGATAACCATGAAAAATTCAAAACCGAAGCTTTTTAGCTCAAAATTAGTGACAGATCTGGCACACAGAGCACCCCGACTTGAGTAGGTTAGGTCCGAAATGGGTCACAGAACCGACACAGAGCACCCCGACTCCACCTAGTCTTGTGGTCCCTACCCCTAGAGTGTATATAAAAAGCGCGGGAGCCAGAAGCTCATGGGAGGTCCTGAGTGAGAGTGAGCCATACGAGACCAAGTGGAGCGAAGGTCAAGTGTGGCGAAGCGACACTCGGGGGTGACCGAGCTTCTGGCAGGAGCCCACCCGGAGTCAGACTTGAGTTGGTTAGGTTCAAAATGAGTGACAGATCCGTTCAAACGACGCAACAGCCAATCAGAGCAGAGAGTTGGCGGTTAAACGCAAGCCTATTAATAGATAAAAAAATACATTTCAGCAATATTGGTCAATACAATACTATTAGGTCATCATACATTAGGTTTTATAAAAAAAAACTACTTATGCTAAATAAACATTAGGTCAAGCATATTTTTGTCAAATGAATATTCGGTCAAATAATATTATTCAAAGTGAAAATTATTTCAATCGTATTTATGTCAAATAAATGTTTATATCAAATAATAATAATTATAGTAAATAAATATTAGGTGAAGTGAATAATTATGGTTATTGATTTTATACGAACTAAAATTATACAAAGAAAAATTATGTGAAAAGTTGTTATGTGAAAAAAGGGAGAACCCGTCTTAGTAGGTACATCTTTGCTGGAAACGGGAACTTGTGAGCGCCTGGGACACTTGGGAATTAAATTACTAGTCGTCTGAAACCTCATATTGTACTGGTATAGTACCTATCATATTTTAATATCGTGCCCGTCTCGAAAACATAATAGAACAAATCGTTCCCTGACAAAAGGATATTATAGTTAATATTTTGCTACTTTGTTAATAATAATGTTGTATGAAATTACAAATACATTACTGCGTATTAACTGGAAGGCAAATACTTAAATTAACTCAACCTTTTAATGAAATAAAATTGACAGGCCTCGAGGGCAAGCAATTTCCAAGGGTCAGATAAAATAGGCACTTACCTACTTGCCTTATCTACAGCCTTCTCAGGTGAAGCCCATTATTTTCTGAGTGCTATTTCATAAAAACATTTAAAGAGGTTTTAAGCCTATTTAGACCGTTTACTTTGAAATAATCTGGTTACCGAGAGTTTTTAAGATCGAAGTACGAAACGGGTCTTCATTTATTAAATTAGGCATTCGTATATCAGTAAAGGTACTGAGGTACCTATAAGGTAAGGTGCAACAAAATATTTTTATGTAAGGGGGTGGTCCAAAGCTTTATTGTCCAAGACATGGCGCTAAAGTCATTATTTTTTTAAACATTTTTCCGCTGTAAATTGAAATCAAATTTAAACTCAATCTAAAATTGTGGCTATTAAGTAATATAATAATTATATATTACCCGTAGTTTAAATTATAAAACACAAGACTTTAGTGTCATATCTAAACAACCTAGCTTTGGACCATCCACCTTAATATCTAACATTAAATAAAACGTCCCCTAAATTTTTTTAAATAGACAATTAAACAATAAAGTATGTATGTATTTTTTAAGACAGGCTGTCGTTCAGTGTGGAGGTTAAAGGGGGAGGCCTATGTTCAGCAGTGGACGTCTTCTGGCTGATGATGATGATGTATTTTTTTTATATAAATGGTAATTATTCTTACAAAAATTTGAGCATACAGAGAATCGTGTTTTGTCCATCGTTATTTGGCGAAAATATTTGATAAATAGTTTTTTCGTGAATCGTAATTCGATAAGTTGTTATGCTTTACGGTGGCGGCGTTATCAGTCATTGCATTGCAATGGCAAGCAGAGTTAAAGAATGTACAAATATTATTGTTGCAAAAAATCCGTGTTTTGCTGATATTTTTTATAATCTCGTGTTGAATGGGTACTTCCTTCTATAATTTTAACTTTATACCAAAACTGAACCTTGAAAATAAACCACTAAACTTGCTTAGTTAACATAAGGGCGCTTGCAGACGATGCGTAGTACAAGTAGCAAGCAGAAGCCGAAAGTAGCTAATACGCATCGTCTACAACCTTTTGCTTATTGCAAGTGGCAGTGGAAGTACTACTAAGCACTACCACTGTCACTTGCACTGAGCAAAACGTTGCAGACGATGCGTAGTAGCTACTTACAATTTCTACTTGCAACTTGTACTACGCATCGTCGTATCATCATCATTGTCAGCCTTTTAACTGTCCACTGCTGGACTTTTAGCCCACCCCCGAAAGGGTGATTGGGCTATATCCACCACGCTGGCCCAGTGCGGGTTGATGGATTTACATACGCCATTGAATTCTTTCTCCGTACGTATGCAGGTTTCCTCACGATGTTTTCCTTCACCGAAAAGCCAGTAGTATGAAAATCCGTACATAAGCTCTAAAGAGCTCATTGGTACGCATCGTCTGCAAGCGCCTTAACGGCAGGTTATCCGATTCGCGTAGGCAACAAAACGCTCCCTCAGCCCCCGCCAAGTTATAGCGACGATATATTTTGCCACGCTAGAGTCAGGACGCCCCCGGGGGGAGTGCAACGACAAAAACGAACATCGGTCCGACCTCGATGACGCCTGGCGCGGTACTGAACGCGGTGCGCGCAAATTCTCGCGACCTTGTTACGGTTTTAATTTCACAAAAAAACGAAACTATTCACTATCAAAATTCTATCCAAATAAAAAAAAATTGAATAAAATAGCCTTTCAGTACATGCAATTTTAAGGTTCTTACGAACTTTCATTAGAGCATAAAACGAAAAAAAAAAACTAAATCGACTTTGTTTCAGATTTTTTTTGATCGAGGAATGTTTATTCTATCGTGTTTTGAACCAAATCATAAACTCAAACACAGATGTATCTGTGAAATGTATTTTTTTCCAGCTCAAATATTGTAATTTAACTGAACAAAATTCATTTAAAACCGTCAAATTTGGTATAAGAGGCACTTAATAAAAAATGAACAAAAATTACCAGCAAAGCTCTGAGTTTCTGTTGAAGTACGTAAGCTGCTGCGTGTGGTCTGCGATCTCCCTGGCCGCATCGTTCAGCTCGTCCACGCACTGTGACCAGTCAGGAGAAATGCGGGTCCAGCACTGAGGCTCTTTCAGGAACTCTACAACAGAAAACTTACATTTAGTGACCCTGCCCACATTACGTCATACCACACGAATCACAAATACGGGGGTCTCCTTTTAGACGATGAACTTATTCGAGGATATCATCACAGTAGCGTGTTTTTTTAGTTATTTAAACTATAATTATTTTCACTTATACATTCAAATATTCAGTATGCAAATGAATGAACCCTGCATTAATTTACAAATGGAGGCGTTAGACAAGACAGTAGAGCTACAGGTAGATTATATAAATATCAGTGTAGACATGTAAATTATGGATGTGTGTATATTTTGCATTATTAACTATACGAGGTGTAAGGGGAACACTCTCGAAGCCAAATGAAGGAACAACTGTGAATAACTTTTACTATGGGACCTAACCCGAAATCGCAAAAAATGCTGTTCTAATCATTTTGTCTAGTGTCATCAATTTTTTTTTAATAACAGCAAAAGTTTCAATCTGACTTTCAATCTGTTTTCACTGTAATTTTCTGCTTGTTTTGTTTAAGTTTGTACATGTTTTGTATAGGTTAGGTTCGTCTATGATGGTATTCTTAAATATGTCCCAAATTAAATATAAGTCGTAATTATATATAATTAAATTATATATAAGTCTTAAAGTCGGTTTTTCTTTCTTTCTAAAGTTAATTATTTTATGGAACAACTGTTTTTTTTTTCGCGATTTAAGGGTTGGTCCCATATTAAAAGTTATTTATAAGGATATCTTTCAATATGTAAATCCCCGTATATTCTAAATGTGAAAGTTTATATGTGTAAGGATGTTCTGTAATGACTAAATGAAAAACCCCGTAGTTTGTAATGCAGCTTCGCACTGGTGTAGATTATAGCCTATGTCACCCAGGGATAGTGTAGCTCCCCGTCAGTGAAAGAATTTTTCAAATCGGTTCAGTAGTTTCGGAGCCTATTCAATTTCAATGCGAACAAACAAACAATCAAATCTTTCTTCTTTATAATATTAGTATAGATGATCACGGCCCTTGACCAATTAATTATTATTGAGTACCTACTTTAATAAATACATTATGTGGAGTTTCAACCGTCGCTTAAAGACAGTTAAAGAAAACATCGCAAGGAAACCGGTATGTCCAAGAACCTCAAAATGACATTCACTAACGAGTACCTACTGGGCAATTATAAATAATAATAATAATAAATATTTTGGAAATTTTTGCACACAATATGATCATCTGACCCCAAAACAAAGCAAAGCTTGTAATATGCATGATACCTACTACCCAAAGGGACGGAACGCTTCAAACAGTAAAAACGAGCAGAGCGAGAGGTACCACGTTTAGCCATTTGTCCCTTTCACACTACATGTCTTATATACAATGACGTTCACGAACACGTATTAATGTGTGGTGTTGCCACTGTTGGAAAAATATTGTAACCGTAAATTTGGTATTATTTTGGGTAGTACGTAATTTGAACAGCATCATTTTTAAATAGTTAATTTTTATTTCTGAAACATATCTAAAAGAAAACTCCCGTGATTATTTAGGGTGCATCCGTTTATTATTGTAGTGATATAAAATAAGGAATAAATAAGTCTAAACGTGTGTTGAGTACTGCTGCCACCTATTCGACGGGTGCTATGAGGCTGATTGGTGACAGCAAGCTAGTCGCCAATAAATTACAAAGCCTCGAGCACCGCCGTAAAGTAGCTTGTCTGTCTATTTTCTACTGGATATATTTCGATGAGTGTGAGAAAAAGCTTCATGACCTTATTCCACCCTCCCCCTTTTACTACAGGACAAGTAGAAGGACTGCACACTATCACCCCTTCCACGTGGAAATTCCAAAAATTCGAACACAACGATTTGGGTCATCTTTTATGATACTGTACTGTCCAAGAATGGAACTCCCTGCCATCCTCCTTGTTTCCTGAAAAGTACAATCTAGGCATCTTCAAGGCTAGAGTGAATAGATTTCTTCTAGATCAACGTGTTCCATCCTCGGCCACACCGTTGCTTACCATCAAGCGAGTTGGTGGCCAAACGTAGATCTATTCTGTATAAAAATATAAAAAGTATGAAAATTAATGAGGAATTAGTATCAGTGATTATGTCAACACTAGAAAGGGACAAATGGCTAAACGTGGTACCTCTCGCTCTGCTCGTTTTTTCTGTTTGAAGCGTTCCGTCCCTTTGGGTAGTAGGTATCATGGTAATATGGCTGCCAGAGACTGATATATATACATCCGCCTTATTACAAAAAAGTCCATCAGTTCAGGTTTAAACCAGGACTAAAAAGTCCGAGTTTGTTATGGTACTAAGGGATTAAAACTTGACCTTATTACAAATCTTCGACTAATCGAGGACCAGCTGATACCAAAGATAGTCCATGGTTTCAATATTAGCCACAGATAAGAAACAAAAATTGAAATTATTCATTCGTTCCTGCAGGTTTAAAACACACTTCAAAAGCTTAAATAATTATTTATTAATGCAATTTAAGATATTTAGCTATCTTAAATTGCTGTTTGTTTAGGTTTCAATCTATTAAACAAGCATAACTTATTATTTTGAGCACTTTTCAAATTCATGGCATAATACGATCACGTGCGACGCCAAAATCCTAGCGTAGAAAAAAGCTTTTTTTTTTTTTTTTTTTTTTTTTTATATATATAATAGTATGCAAACAAGCGACGGGCCACCTGATGGTAAGTAGTCACCGTCGCCTATGGACACCTACAATACCCGGGGCATTGGCGGTGCGTTGCCTACCTTTGAGGACTCTATTCACTCTTCGCTTGAAGCGATTGAGGCTATATGTTGGAGGAAAAACCGAAGGCGGTAAGCCATTCCACAACTTACAGGTGCGTGGCAGAAACAATCGATCAAATCGAACAGTGCGAGACTTCCACGCATCTATAATATGAGGATGGCTTTTTTGGCGATGGCGTCCGGTTCGATAGTAAAACCGCGATGGAGGGATGAGGTCAAAGAGTTCATCAGAGCATTCCCCATTATAATACCTGTAGAACAAGCTGAGCGAACCAACGTCCCGGTGCAAGCTCAGCGATTCCAAGGCGTTGGTTAGATTCGGGTCATCGACAAGTCTAACGGCTCTTCTCTGCAAGGAGTCAAGTGGATCGAGCTGGTACTTCGGTGCGCCACTCCAGAGATGGGAGCAGTATTCCATGTGTGGCCGTACCTGTGCTTTGTATAATAGAAGACGCTGGTTCGGCGTGAAGTACCGCTTGGCTCTATTGAGAACACCCAATTTTCTGGACGTAAGACCAGCCTTGCTCACCAAATGACTCCTAAACTGGACCTCGCTGGAAATGTCGACGCCCAAAATGGCGATGTTCGTCGACAAGGTAAGGGGAATGTCCTGAAAAGACGGTGATGTGGTGAACGGGGTTTTTTTCGCAGTGAACGCAATAGCTTGCGTCTTGGCAGCATTAAACTGCACCAAATTCTGCATGCCCCAGACAGTGACCTGCTCAAGAGAGCACTCGACAGCAAACACAAGCTCCGCTCTCCTTTCTACGATTTCATCTTGACGAGCGTTTGCATGGCCAGAATATTGGGCATCACCCGTGCTATCATCCGCATAGCAATGGATATTGTTAATTTGCAACAAATCATTAATATGCAGGATGAATAGCGTGGGCGATAGCACAGAACCTTGTGGAACTCCGGCATTAATTGACATGGTCGCAGAACAAGCACCATCGATGATCGCTCTTATGCAGCGACCATGCAAAAAGTTACCAATCCACTTGCAAAGCCCATCAGGTAAGCCGTAAGATGGTAGTTTTGCTAAAAGTGCCTTATGCCATACCCGATCAAATGCCTTAGCGATATCTAAGCTGACAGCGAGAGCTTCGCCTCTACTTTCGATAGCTTCTCCCCAACGGTGCGTGAGATACACTAAGAGATCCGCAGCTGACCGACCGTGACGAAAGCCATACTGGCGGTCACTAATCAGCTGATGATCTTCCAGGTACCCCAGAAGCTGAGAGTTAATCACTCGCTCCATCACCTTGCAGAGTAGGGAAGTAATCGCAATTGGCCTGTAGTTTGATGGGTCGGTTCGGTCACCCTTTTTGGGCACAGGGTGGACGTGGGCTACCTTCCAGCAAGACGGTACGATACCGCAACTGTAGGAGAGGGAGAACAAACGCGTTAAAACTGGAGATAACTCAGGAGCACATCTTTTTAAAACGATCGCCGGAATGCCATCCGGCCCACTCGACTTTCGCACATCAAGGGACCACAGTTCCTTCCGCACTGTTTTCTGAGAAATGCGTATTTCCGGCGCTAGTCGGCGATAGATATGCGCCTGTCCCGCGTAATTCGAGGCGTTCAGATAAATATTTGTAATTATCCAAAGACATTAAGTAGTTCAATGAAATCTTTGTAATTACGGTGGGAAAATTAGCAATGTTCTTAAATTTTCTCATAGCTTCCTCCTGTTCATTTAATGTAGCTCGCAATTTTATAATTATCTATGAAATGGAACATCCCTTGCCATAATACCCGCTACATTTTTGCAAGTTTTACTGACTGGTTGAGATACACTATGCAAATCGGCTGTAATATCTTGAATATACAAAGAAAACAATAATTTAATGCATCAGTGTATATTTTTTACTTTTTGCGTAAGTACCTACCTATAGCGATATTGTAATCTACCAAGGTTATAAACAAGCACTTAATTCATGGCGAGCCCAGTTGCATAAAGCGCAAGCCACTTGAACTTCAGGGCTTAATGGGCTTCCTCTAGGATCGTGGACCAGATCCTCACGTAAAACATGCACTATTTTTGGGCCAAAGCGTTTTGTGAACCTATATTTATATCTTAATTCTTCGTCACTCAATTCGAAAGGATTCACACGATGACGAGGTCTATCAGATCGCCGCGATGCCTCCAGCATGTCCAAATCTTCTGAATTCATCATGTCAATCGTGTTTAAATCCATTTTAAACGATATGTAAATAATAAAAACACTAAATAAAATAATTATAACCAAATTCTATTAGCACCGAAGTTAGTCCATAGTTAAACTAGGGGTCTCGGCGGTCTAACTTTAGTACCATAGACAATCCGTGGTTTAGAGAAAAACTTCGTTTTATAATAACGTTTATTTTAGTCCATGGTTTAAACCTGGTACTAATCCCAGTACTAAAGTTAAACCGTGTTTTGTAATAAAACGGACAAAGTTAAAATTGTAAATTTTGTTACACCTTGGGTTACATTATTGGAGTTTCAGTAAAGATCCCTATTTTTTTTTTAAATATAATATAGTCTATGGCACCCGGGGATAGTGTAGCTTCCCAACAGTGAAAGAAAGTGAAAGATTTTTTTTCAAATTGGTCAGTAGTTTTGGAGCCCATTCAATGCAAACAAACAAACAAACAAACAATCAAATCTTTCCTCTTTATAATATTAGTATAGATATAGATAGTATAGATAACACTCAAGTAGAAATTAAACAATTTTAAAAGCCTATTTACCTGAATAGTACCTAAGAAAACTTTCTGTTTAACATTTTGTGTCAATATTTTTATTCTATATATAAGTTGTGTGCGGTTTAAATTGGACTTTAGGTTTAATATGTTATGTGTGCTGATATTATATACCTGTATGTGAAATGACCTAAAGCCTGTAACCGAACCTATTTCAATAAAATAAAATAAAATAAAAATAAAAACTCTTTCGATCAAGACACTTAACAAACAAACAAAAACTAAATCAGTTCAGCCGTTTGGGAGCTACCACACAAATTATTTATTTTTTGTTTAAAGTAGAACGGCTGTCAAAGCATTTTTGTAAGGTTGTAGCCAGTAAACGAAACGTCAGTCATTCGAAATCAGTTAGCAACTGTGATGCGGAGTTCGACGCGTTGATCTAAATAAGATAGTTCAATCAAGGTTCACTCATAATGCCTGGTAACAAATTTTCCTTCTCATTTCAGTTATATTTACTTCTCTTTTCTGTGGGAGCTACGATGCTACGGACAGACACACAGTCACACATTTACACATGTCCGTGTATCTATTTGTCACATACACATATACGCGGACGCACAGATAATACACGTTACACGAGTTAAACTTATAACACCCCTCTTTTTGCGATGGTGGTTAAAAGTTCGTTAAAATGCTTTAATTTTTATATAAAATAATTTTGTTCTAGCACTTACCTACTAATTTTTAAGTTGGTCAGTCAGTATTGTTTAGTTCTTACGCCCTAATTAATAATTGTTATGTCAAAATTATTTGTAGGTATTTTGAGAGTTCGCAATAGAATAGAATAGAATATCATTTATTGATCGGCCGACTACAACATTTTAGTAAATAAATATTATGAGTTGGCCATCACACAAAGTTAAACCGTGTTTTGTAATAAGACGGATAGAGTTTTAAATACATACTTAAATAGATATTAACACCCACAGTATTAGTATTTTATAGGTGGCCCTCTCTCTCTCTCTCTGAGAGAAGATACGTATCCCAGTAGTGAAAACATGATAATCTGATAATGATGATAAATGATGGTAATGGTGATGATTTATGAACACAATGTGTTGATAGACTACCATTTATTTCAAAAGAAAAACGTAGCATAATATGGTCATGATTTAAATGGTCTGCAATATACTCCGGTTCTGGGCAGCTCGAATATATTATACCTAGGTCAGTAGCTTGTAGCCAGCGAGAAAAATAAAATTGGGCAAGCAACGTTCCGTTAAGTGGGAGCCAACTTTACATACACACTGTCTCATTTATATTGCAGTGTGATTCCTTGAATCACAATATATATAAGTAGGATAATATTGGGGGTTCTAAATCAAATTCGAAACACCGTTGGACTTCGTCCAACACTGTTCCAAATTCGATTTAAAACCCCCAATATTATTTATGATTTAGAAGCCGCAATGATGTTTTGAATGTGTTCGGAAAAACCGGCAGGTAAGTAATTATGATTTAGAAACCCCAATCGTTTTTTTTTGCATTTATATTTTACTTGATTTAGAAGCCCCAATGATGTTTTGTGAAAATTTGTTTGGAAAACCGGCAGGTAAGTAATTATGATTTAGAAACCCCAATCGTTTTTTTTTGCATTTATATTTTACTTGATTTAGAAGCCCCAATGATGTTTTGTGAAAATTTGTTCGGAAAAACATGCAGGTAAGTTATAAACATTTATGATAAAAATTGCCTGGGTGATATGTGACAAAACGTATCTGCTTTCACGTACTTTCGCCACGCTTCGCAATCGATATTGTATATAATGACGATAAGTCTATCTAAGCGGTCATTATAACACTAACATTCTTATCTTACATAACAATGAAATTTGTGAAACAATTAGAATCGTTACAGATAAATAAAAATTATGGTGATTCTGGTAATCATAATATTCGACATGGAAAACTTTTGCCTAATACAATTCGTTGTTTAATTAGTGGTCCGTCAAATTGTGGAAAAACAAACTTAATGATTGGTCTGCTTTTGCATGAAAACGGTTTACATTATCGAAATGTTTATGTTTATTCAAAAACTTTATATCAACCTAAGTATATGTTTCTGGAAAAGGTTTTAGAAAAGGTTCCTAATATTTCTTTTACCAAATATCACGGAAACGAAGATGTTCTTAACCCACAAGAAGCAAAATCTAATTCGATAATAATATTTGACGATGTAGCATGTGAAAATCAAAGCAACATACGGGACTATTTTGCAATGGGAAGACATAAGTATATAGATTGTTTTTATCTGAACCAGACATATAGTAAAATACCAAAACAATTGGTAAGAGACAATGCTAATTTGATAATTATTTTTAAACAAGATGATATTAATATGAGACATGCCTATGATGAACATGTAAACATGGATATGACATGGTTGGAATTCAGAGAAATGTGTTCAAAAATATGGACAGAGCCTCACAGTTACCTGGTAATTAATAAAGATTGCGAAAAAAATAGAGGTGCCTATAGGAAAAATTTTGATACTTTTGTTGTGTTCGAGTAATTATATAAACCATCAGCTTATTCCGATTAGATTCATTTCACATTCAGTAATACTCACATAAATACGTGATAAAATATCAATAATGGAAAAAAAACTTAAAATGCAAATAGTTAATGCTGCACAAGCTGTTAAAAGAAAAATACGTAAAATGAAGGACATAGAGATTGAAAGCGATCAAGTATTAAAAAATGTCTTCAAACCAATAATTAATCCGCTGAACCAATTAGTGGATAAACATGAACATGATAAAAATATAACAAGATCTGACAAAAATAACTTTGATAAAACCTTTCTGAACAAAGAATTGAACACGGAAGTAATTGATCGCAAAAGTAAAGATGAAATCCCAGATTCAGGTGACAATTATAATGATTCAGAACTGTCTGAAAATGAAGATGGCGCAAGTAATAACTCTTTCAGAACAGTTGGTTCTAGTAATAGTGATGATGGTTGTGATGCAACCTCATGGTCGTTGTCTTCAGAAGCTTTTAGTAACGTACCGTTTGGTGTGAGGAGAGAACTGGGAAAACTTATGATGGGCTCGGTGCATGTAATGGTTAGCGATGATTACATACAAGTGGGGAAGAATAAATATAAAAAAACGTGTGGATTAAAAGAGTTGTTGTTTAATAAGGTACCTGATTTAGATATGGTTACTCATGAAGATACAATACATTACAAAACGATGTTGTTAGACAGCAATGCGCATCGAAGAGATTATGATTCAAGTAAACCAATAATGAGTAACAGAGGGCAAAAATATCTAACTATTATAAAACCAATGTTTATATTTTCAAAAAAATCTGCGAATACTGATAGTACCCATCAAGGAACAGGACTACCGATATTAAAGAAATGGAAGAAAAATATAGATTATGTTTATTGGGATGATCCTAATGAATTAGTCGACAGATTAAAATTATTAGTTGCTTCACGAGATGCTGGTAACACTGGACTGGATAATGAAATCATATCAATTATTGAAGAATTGCGTGAGAGTGGTATAATAAATAAATAGAAAACTACAGATAAATTGTTTCATTGAAGTTGTATCACTAAGACCTAACGGTTCACTTAAAATGAATATTGATAAATTTGGTCATCATATACATAAACGATTACGTATAGCAGAATTCTTTGATATTTTCGACAAGACTTTAACAAAGACAGAAACCGGAGAATTTGATTTAGAGTCAGTGAGATTGACTGGAGTTAAATTTCCTTCAGCTGGCAGTGATGCTGTTAGTAAAGATTACGTGGATGGAATAAAACACACTTTTTATAGTAAAAAAGAAATTCAAGTTTTACTTGATGCGATGAAAGTCGATCTCCAAATATTCTTAAGTAATTTTAAAAAGGAATATTATACAAAAGCTGAATTAGATAAAATTAAATCAAAATGAGTAGGCAAGAAGTAGTAGAAGAAATTCATAAAACAGCAAGAAAAAATTTCATTCGACGATCTGTTATATTAAAAGGAATTGATGATTTGTGGCAAGCAGATCTAATTGACATACAAAACTTAAGTAAATTTAATAAGGGCTTTAATTTCATTTTAGTGATAATAGACTGTTTTTCAAAAATATCTTGGGCTGTTCCAGCCAAAACAAAGTCAAAGTCAGAAATAGCGAATGCATTTAAACATATTTTAGTTACAACACATCGTGATCCAGTAAACCTACAAACTGACATGGGAAAGGAGTTTTACAATAATGAATTCAAAAAACTTATGCAGTTGTTTAATATAAACCACTATTCGTCATATTCTGTAAAAAAAGCATCGATTGTTGAAAGACTGATCAGAACTTTGAAAAACAAACTACACAAATGTTTTAGCTTAAACGGCAATTACAAGTGGATTGGTAAACCTTTGGAAAGTGTTGTAAAATCGTATAACAACTCTAAACATCGTGTTACAAAACACAGACCAATAGAAGTTAATCGTACGAATGAAAATATGGTAAGAGATAACATAAGAAAATCGCAGGATGTACATGAAAATCGAAAAAATTAATGTAATATTGGTGATTACGTTAGAATAAGCAAATACAAAGGTAGTTTTGAAAAAGGTTATACTCCTAACTGGTCAACAGAATTATTTATTATAAAAGAAGTTCAAAATACATCACCAATAACTTACTTTATAGAAGATTTGCACAAACAGCCTATATTAGGTACATTTTATGAACAAGAACTGCAAAAAACAAAGTGTCCTAATGTATATTTAATCGAAAAGGTAATCAAGAAAAAAGATAACAAACTTTTTGTGAAATGGTTAGGGTTACACGAAACTGAAAACAGCTGGATTGACAAACATGATGTTTTGTAAACATATAAAAAATCAAAATAAAGTGCAATTTCTGCATTAGTATATCAGATATGCAAGGTGGTGGACTTATTAATAGTGTCATAAACAATTTACCATTTGAACTTCATTTACCAGGATACAATTTCTGTGGACCTGGTACAAAACTAAAGGAACGACTATTGCGAGGAGACAAAGGCATTAATCAATTGGATGACGCTTGCATGAAACACGATATTGCATACTTGAACAATATTAGTTTAGAAGGTCGTCATAAAGCAGATCAACAATTACTAAAAATGGCAAAACAGCGAATTAAATCAAAAAATATAGGAAAAGGAGAGAAAGCTGCATCTTGGTTGGTGAGCAAAGTTATAAAAGCCAAATTGAAACATGGTGCTGGCGTAAAATCATTTCGAAAGATTGTTTCTACAATTCGCTCGCGTTTAAAGAAGCTTAAACCAAGGAATGATGCAACGGCGATTAAAGTCGCATATGATGTAGCAAAAAAACTCTTCCATTCTAAAAACAATAATGTTCGCTTACCCCGCGTTATACCAATACCAAAAACCGGTGGTATTCTACCTTTGATACCTATATTTGCTGGACTGTCAGCTTTAGGTGCGTTAGCTGGAGGTGCAGCAGGCATAGCAAAAACAGTTAGCGATTATAAATCTGCTGAACGGAATTTACAGGAGTCTCAACGACATAATAAGACAATGGAATCTATTGCGTTGGGCAAGGGCATGTATATGAAACCTTATAAAAAAGGTAATGGACTGTTTGTAAAATCAAAAAACTAACAAAAAGGCTACCTTATCGTGCTCTCACAAATTTAGATATTCTCAATTATGCGGTCGATCGTATACCCTACTTTAGAGGTGTTTATATGAGAGATAGATTGCCGAGAAAACCTAAAGATATTGAATGTGCTATCGTTAATTTAGATAGTTCCGCTAACAAAGGAACTCACTGGGTAGCCTATGTTAAAGTTTATGATTATTGTGAGTATTTTGACAGCTTTGGTAATTTAAAGCCGCCACTTGAACTAAAAAAATATTTGAAAAATGATATATCGTACAACTATTGTATTTATCAAAGGTTCGATTCAATCAATTGTGGTCATCTATGTTTAAAATTTCTTGTCAATTTTTGGAAAAAATATGAATAGAATATTGTTTTAAAATGTAAATAATGTGTATCTGCAGAATTAAACAAATAAAAATGTATAAAATGATAAGTACTGGTTTTATTGTTATCATTATTATAATGTCTTTCACGCTGTCTATAACTGGTAATACATCTATTTTATCAACAAACTATTCTCCTGCTTTGCAACTTGATGAAAAATATGAGTGTGCTTTGTTGTATTTATCTACTTTTAATTCGATTCCGAATATTGATTCTAAAAATAATAAATTCCATTATGGACATAATGAAAAAATAGAAATACCAGAAGGAGCATATGAACTTCAAGATATTTGTGATTATTTGAAATCAAAAGTAAAAGGTGCAACTTTTAAATTATATTGTAATAACAACACATTAAAAACTTTCATAATATGCACAAAAGATATACACTTTGAGAAAGAAAATTCAGTTGGGATGTTATTGGGTTTTAGTCAACAGACGTACAAAGCCAATATAGTACACGAGTCACATCTTCCAGTTAACATTTTATCAACGACTGTGGTGAGGATCGAATGTGATATAGTGGGAGGGTCATATATTAATGGAAAATTAAGTCATATTATCCATGAGTTTGCACCTAACGTACCACCAGGGTATAGAATCATAGAAATACCACGAAATAACATTTATTTTCCTGTTAATCAGAATAATATCAGCTCTATAAATATAAGAGTATTGGATATTAATAACAATTTGGTTAATTTACGAGGTGAAGAACTTCAACTTTATTTACATTTCAAGAAAAAATGATAGATTATAATAAATACGAGATAGCAGTATCAAAAATCGTCAGTGCTAGTCACGCTATTCGCAAAGGAACAACTAAACGGAAAATAAAAATAACTAAAGAAAATAAACAATATTTGAAACTGATTGGGTTATTAAAATGAACATTTTAGATATATCAAGTACGCCTGCTTACGATAACACCATAGATGGTATCGAATTCCATTCATATAAACCATATGTAACAAGTTTCAACAGAAATGATGAAATCAGAATTCCAATTAACCAACAAGATCTGTATTTACTACCATCAGAAAGTACTCTTTATTTGGAAGGCGTTGTCAATGTTCATAAAAAAGATACGAAAGCAAAAGTAACAAATATTGAATTCACTAACAATCCTTTACTCTATCTTTTTCAAGATATTCGCTATGAGCTTAATGGAGTGGAAATAGACAAAATTAAAAATGCAGGTATAACAACTACAATTAAATCTTTGATTTCGATGACTGAGAATGAATCTAGGGCGTCAAAAGCCTGGGGTTGGGATATGGATGGCACAAAGATGGAAGGCCATTTTTCCGGTTCAATACCGCTAAGCAATATTCTTGGCTTCGCAGAAGATTATAAAAAAATTGTAATTAACTGTAAACATGAATTAATACTCTTACGTAGCAATACGGACCTGAATGCTTTAAAAATAAACACCGGAGAAGTTCTAGACGATATTAAAATACATAAAATAATATGGCGTGTACCACATATTAAAGTATCGGACAGAGAAAAGGTTAATTTACTGAAGTTCTTAGAGAAAGATCGTGCAATTATGTTAGCTTTTAGAAATTGGGACTTGTACGAGTATCCTTTACTACCTCAAACAACAAAACATACATGGACCATCAAAACTTCATCTCAAATTGAAAAACCTAGATACGTAATTATAGGATTACAAACTAGCAGAAAAAATCGGGCAGATAAAGATATGTCACAATTCGATCACTGTAACTTACGCGATATTAAAGTATATCTTAATTCTACGTACTTTCCTTATGAAAGTCTCAATTCTAATTTTTCTGATCACAAATATGCTATATTATACGAACAATATGTTCGATTTCAACAGTCTTATTACGGACGAAGAACAGAGCCCTTGTTAGACACAATAGAATTTAAAGATAAAGCGCCACTATTTGTAATTGATTGTTCTAGACAATGTGATAATATTAAATCAGGTCCTGTGGTAAATGTGCGCGTAGAGTTCGAAAGTAACACAGCAATACCTGGTGATACATCAGCATACTGTCTTATTCTTAACGATTGTATTGTAGAATATAGACCATTAACAAATCTAGTGAA
Organism: Agriopis marginaria; assembly: GCA_932305915.1. Lineage (NCBI taxonomy): Eukaryota > Metazoa > Arthropoda > Insecta > Lepidoptera > Geometridae > Agriopis > Agriopis marginaria. Next base: position 9,425,201 of record OW029926.1, read on the forward strand.
GAGGATATCATGATGCCTGACACAATAATTGTCGATATTCAAGGATTTAAAGATTCTGAAAACAAGTTTATTGTAAAGGAACTAGCTATTCTATATTCAGAAAAACACACTCAGACGTTTTTAATAAAGCCTCCCTACTCATATGGAAATTTATCAAGAGAAGAAAAAAGGCAGGTGAGATGGATAGAAAACAATCGAGGAATATTATGGAGTGAAGGATTTGTAGACTACCAAGAGTTTAGGCGCATTATTATACCGTATTTAGTAAATAAAAAAATTATAACTAAAGGCTTGGAGAAAATTAAATGGATTAAAGAGCTTTGCGGTAACTGTGAAATTATAGATGTAGGGGAAAAGGGTTGTCCTAATTTTTTGAAATTGTTTAATGACTATAGTAATAATACTTTTAATTGTGTTAACCATTATAAACAATGTGCATTGAAAAATGTAATATGTATAAAAAGGTGGTTTGAAGATAATAATATGCACATTATTCTAGATACTTAGTTACCTACTTTGTTTAATGATTTACGCTTTGATTAATGTAATGTATTTTAATATTAAATTTACTTGTTTGAAATATAGTTATATTTTATAACCTACCAATATAGTTTCATTGTATTCCTATTTTGAAAATAAAACAAACAAAATGTTATAAATATATTATATTAATAATTAGAAATATAGAAGTAAAATTAGATACATTATAAACAAAGTAGACTTACCAATAATAAACATTATTTCTTTTATTTTTAGCTTTATAGTACATTTATAACAACATTATATTTAAAACAATGTACTTATTAAATGAATAAAAACTATCAAAAGTTATTATTACACAGTTTCTTAGATATTTTATTGATTAAACTTTCTGCCTGGTCCATAATTTCATCAATGTGGTCACAAGTCACATACTGCGCGGCTAGCACAACGTTATTATCACTGGTATAACTATTATTGTTTTCACTAAATTCACTATTATTGGTTTCTCCAGTTAAGTCTATCACACTAATTTTAATCAGCCTTATGCCTTTAAAATTCCTTTTGTTGATGACATATGAAGGAGTTCTGCTCAAGGGTTTCTTTTTCTTCTCAACCAATCCAGGCTCACGAACCTTCCTTGATTTGTTTTTTCTTTGAAGTTTCGCTATCTCTGGATAGGTTTCTTCAAAACTTTGTAGTTCGTACGGATCTTGTGCGTCCTGGAAAAATGACGACTGCATGATGTCTTCTGAATCACACCGCGTCTGTAGGCAATACATTTATATTATATTAACAATGAACTTTTTTTTGTTTTTATTTAATCATTTTTTATTTATTTACAACTTACCGACATGTCAATATAATAATATTATTGATAAAAGTAGGAAGTGCTTTCAATAGAAACGGAGAATGAGTAATGAATCGCAATTTCCCTAAACTGAAATAATAGCGACACCTAACAAAATAAGTTTGTAAACCTTGCAAATTATCCGCATGTTTGCTGCGCATGCACATTGCACATATGCATGTTATGTTAGTGATACAATACCTAATAAAACAAGTTTGTACTTGTTTGTTTGTAACCCTCCCTGCACTCCGCACGCTTGCTGATGCATGCAAAATGCACACATGCTGTATGCCTATAGCCTATAGTAATTTGTATCTACCTATATCAGATAAATTTATCATACTCTTATGAGATGAAATTGAGGAATTCTTTTAATAAAACAAATGCAAAAAGTTAAAATTATTTATTGTTAAAAAAACTTATATAACTAACAACACAAGTTATTACGTCTTAATTTTTATGCTTAAAAATAGACACAGGTATAAGTATTAATTCTAATATTCACTCTTGTATTTACCTACCTAAAAATACGAATAATGGCCCCAAGACATTGTTGACATATTGTCTTTTAAAACAATGCGCTTATCGTCATTTGAACATAAAGCTACTTTATTGAGAGATTGGGTAAAAATTTCGTGTTTAAGAGATTTAAAAATTATGTTCTTTTTTTTTACTACTTCTTTATTAATCAATACATTTTTATAATCATTTATACTCAACCGTTTAATTGCATGATATTTTACACCTTTTGCTTTTTTTATTTCTTTTTCAAAAGTTTTAATACAATATAACTTGGATCTTAATCCTACAAACTCTTCAATGAGTTTACCCCCTAATTCATCTTTAAAAAGGCCAGGAACTTTTTTATTACGTTGAACGATGCCATACGCGTTATTTTCCGAATAATTGCTAGTGTCAAAATATGAACCAAAATTGAGTTTTAAATCTTTATAAATATCATTTGTGTTTATTGAGTACAAAAAGCTATCAGTATCAGTGTAACAAAGTTTTATATTTTCACCATAAAATGGTTTCATTACTGAATAGTGAAAATCATACATGTGACTTTTAGATATTTCTAGTACCGTAAACCCGATATAAATTGGTTTGTCAAGCGTTACCGTTTCAGGTGTCATTTGAATAGCAACAAAGTTTTCACTAAATACGGTTATGCTATGAAAGTTAGGTCTCGATATTAACTGCTCGGCTGCCAGATATTTTTTTGTTTTATTAGAACAGTCATTCCATTTGTTAACTAATTTTACACTGAGACGTTTTTCTGTGTTTTCCAAAGTCTTGCCAAATATACTATTATTGAGTAATTTGAAAAAATCTTGTTCAAATTGTGATTTTGCCCTCTGTCGCAGTTCCGTGTTTAAGTCTATATATTGTTTTAAAAATGGACTCTGTTTGAATTTTACTACACGATGAATTTTCTTTAACTTTAAACCATGTTTTACACATGTTTTTAGGTGGACATAATGGATGACATACATAAATTTGTCGTACAAATTAGGTATTAGTTTAGGAGTTTTTGAACCGGGTGGCGTAAATTTTTGTGGGCAAAAGGGTAATTCATTATGTGAATTATGTAAGTATTCGGGGTACTCCAAATCTACTTCTAATATAAAACCGTACTCAGAATCATTAGGCACATTTATAACGTCCAGTTGTTTTATTTGTGTTTCATTTAATAATTCAAAATCAGATATAGGTAAATATGCACATGACGCATAACCGTATAGGTTGTTTGCGTCAATATAAAATAAAAAGTTACTTGGCGTGGCTGGATTGTAGCTGGATAGATATTTGTTATTAGCTTTTGCATATCTATTGGGACATAAACATAGACCGCCGCGGATACCTTTTTGTAGCAGACGTACAATTTCCAAATTTTCGATTAATTGTAAGGTTACGGCAGTTTTTAATAACATCGAATCAAAACTTAAACTGGGTGCTGTAATGTAAAACGCTGGATCTAAACGAAAATTCTTTTTACAGGTTTTGCGAAATTTTTCAAAAACATCCGTTAGTAATAATACATCTGATTTGAGATACAAATCTGTATAATCGCCTAAGTTTTTAATATCAAACGTACTCCACACTTTTTTGGCATGCTCATAATTTAATTTTGTCACTGTATCATCGCACAAACTACTATAAAAACAATCTCGTGGTGGTAGAGATTTTTCTTCAAAAGAACTCCAACTAGTCATATGTTCATATGGAAAAACTCCCTTTCGTGTCAATAATTCAAATTGTTTACTTTCCGGAAAAAACTTAGACAGGTAAAAAAAGTCACTTTTATCAAGGTTTTCGACTAGTTTGTCTAAACTAGTACCCAAAAATTTGAAGGAGTCTACGAATCGAACTGGTAAGTACTTCTTATCTTCAGTGACAAAATACTTTGTGAAAGATATGTAATTTTCTTTATTCTTAGCTATAACTTTTATATTTCCTGGCAATTCGCCTAGCTGACGAATAAAAAGATGACTATCGTATCCAGACAAATTATGGAAAAAAACTGGTATGAAATTAGGTAAAGTGAATCGTAAATTACAAAAAGAATGTGCCGCACCTCTATATAAACCAGTTAAATGGCAGTGATCGCGTACTTTATCATCAAATAAAATCTGATTGCAAATAAAACAATTTTTGGCTTCTAAAAAGTCTTGTGCATCCTTGTTTGTAAATTTTATTGGGATTTGCGTCTTCAAAACTTTATGTATTTTACTTACATCTTTTTGAAGATAATAAAGAAATTGATGCACACAGTCAGATCCGCGGTATGACACATATTTATTGAAAGAGCTATCGTATGAACAAACAATATAGTATGCGAATGCCGCTGGCACATGTTTTTGTAAGTTTATTGTAGAAGTTGTGCGTTGTCTACTTATGGTATGCGGCAATAAAGATTCAAAATCCGCATAAATAACAAAAGGTAAATCCTGCAGTCTTTCAAAATGTTTAAACTGTGTAAGGGTTCCTTTATTAGGAAGAATGGTAGCAACACCACCGCACACGTGCGAGTTTAATTTATTTTCACAAGCGAAAAATATCATACATTCATCGCAAAAATAATTTTTTTCTTTATGCTTTGTTATCTGAGGTTTGAGTAATTTACTCAGGTTTTTGATTAAACAATAGTGAGTACGAACACCGCTTTCTAAAAACAATAAATTGACATGTTTAGATTTTTTACAACGAGTTTTGTATAATGGTCCTACTATATTATTAATTTTACTAAGTCCATACACGTTAACGCTAATGCCCGGATTATAATTTTCAAAAATTTTAATATCCGTAAAACTAACCGGGAAAGTCATGCTTTTTATGTTTAAACTGTGTTCGAAATGTGGGTATGATGATGTTCGATCGCCGTTATTTTTAGAAGGAAATAACGCCGCCATAATGCACCACAAGAAGCAAAAATTATCAGTATTTCTAATATTTATGCATGCCCGACTGTATTTTATTTTTTCAGGTAATTCAACAAAGCTAGAAGCTCTCAATGGATTAAATTTGTTTATGTTTACTTCTAGGAATAAATTTTTTACTAGCGACCATCCACTGCCTTTTTCTTCTAAGTCTTCAATTTTTTTTACTATGGTATTGATAATATTCGAAAATAAATCCGTGAAATCATAATTATGATATATGACAATATTTTTTGTAGCAAATGATTTTATCTCACATGAATCGTTTTGTGGTTTACAAAATTCGGCGAAAAACTCAAAATTTACTTTGATATTGTTAAAAATAGCCTTTCTAGCGTCAATCAATCCTCGCACGCGATCTTGCATCCGTTGCAAGAACGCCGCTGGCTGCATCGAACCCTCGTCCACGACAGTGGTGCCCTCTTCCGCAGGTCGCACTCTGTACGAGGATATACGACTGCGAAACGCACTATTAATTTTTTCGATACCTTTGTCTACTTCAACCGCAGCGTTAATTTTATGAGAGTTAGTGCGGAAATGCCCCGATAGCGCATTGTTTTTAACAGATTTATCGCAAACGGAACAATAAATAGTTTTGTTCGACATTATTATAACTGTTATTAGGTAAATAGATACCGACTTAAATTAATTAGGTATGCTTTTTGTCCGGATAAAATACGCCCTCCCCATCAAACTTAGATCAGCATTGTTTTACAAACGTGTGTAGTAGTTCCAGCCCGAGTTCATTTGGAATTTTAGTAATAATATTATGGCCTTCTCCCAACGATCCTTGGGATCAAGTTTATTTTATATCGCAAACATAACCCTGATAGCGCTTTGTTTTTAACAGATTAAAATATTATTAGGTAAGTAGATATACTGTGAATATTTGTATGTAGGGAAAAAGAAAAAATAACCAAACATGAAAGACTTAAATTAATTAGGTATGCTTTTTGTCAGGATAAAATACCCCCTCCCCGTCAAATTTAGATCGACATTGTTTCACAAACGTGTGTAGCGGTTCCAGCCCTGCACCCGAGTTCATTTGTATTTTTAATGATAATGCGGCCTTCTCCCAACGATCTTTTGGATCAGTTTTTTTTATATCGCTAACGTTATAAATTTTTAAATCTATGTAAGTGTCACCGCTTATGTGAGCTGCTGTGCGGCGTACAACACCGTCAGCGACGCGTCGAGTCAGCGAAGACGGCAAACTGGATTTCAGTGCGCGTGCACGACGCTTTGTCTGTACCTCAGGCTCGTCGTCGCTGTCGGTCACTTGTCCCCACTTAGCCACGGGTTGGATATCTTTTGCGGCGCCGCTGCGTGCTCCTTTTTTCTTAGGTGCTTTTGTTTTCTTTTCACTGAAAGTATTTAAAAATATTGCAATGTAGAAACTATTTGAAAAAACGAACAAACGCAGTGACTACTACCTTGAAACTTTAGCTAACAAACTAAAACCTAAATATGAAATAAAATATAATTAATTAACAGCGGAACTACAACAGGATTCGTGGAGCGTCGAATGTCGATGCGAAACGCCCCCTGGTCAAACGTAGATTTCACGACTACTCTCAGTTAATCTGTAATGTGCAGCCTGTTTTGCAACTAGTAAAAAAAAAAAAAAAAAACGAACCCTCAACGATCCATACCTCTGCATGGCGCATTTTTGAGATGTATTTAATTTTATAAAATATTAGATTTATTGTTCCATATTACGTACCTATGTATAAGGTACAGAAGCTGAAAAAGTACACAAACACTTATTTAGATTTAAAATCAATAATTAAAATGGTTAATGTAGGTATTATGAGAGTTTATTACCTTATGCAAGCTTCTCCGTCGTCTGATTCCAAAAATATCCGTTTCCTGGCATAGCAGCTCTCAGAGTCCGACCTGGAATATTAAATAATGTCATTAGGTATATGATAGCATTTTCTTATGATTAATACCAACTTCAGCTGCACTCACGGCGATATCACGGCGTAAAGACACAATATTAATATTATTTTATTTTTTAAAGTTTTAAACTAATATTTTAAAGTACCTACGCTAACCGCATCAAAAAATAATCATATTTTTTCGAGGTAACAACAAACATACATTATTATTATAAAAGAAATAAATAAGATCTTATAAATTAGATACCAGCCAATTCCACTTATCATTACCTCTCAGATTTTTTCTATCTTATAGAAAAATATAGAAATCATAATATTTTAGATACTACGCGTAGTTACAGTTTTAGAAGTACAAAATAAATAATTATAGGTACATAATATGAATAAGTAAGTTAAATAATATAAAATAAAATACTTACCTAATACTTACACGAATTATTTATACATATATATATATATATATATATATATATATATATATAATAAATAATGTAAAAACTTACGAACATTATTTGGTAATTTTTTCTTTTTTGTGAATTGTAGAACAAAGTATCGTCACACCACGTCACTCGTCACTAATTAAATGAAATTCCACAGTAAGTAGGTAATGCTCGCAAATTGACAATATGTTGAAACAATAAACATATCAGATTTCATTTACGCGAAAGCCGTTGTGCAATGCCTACGAGTAGGTACTAAAGGAATATATGGTAAAACGATACTGACAGATAAATTGATGATTATATTATTAATAATATTGGTATTTCAGTTTCAATTTTTGGTTAGTCTAATAAGTTAAGAATAATAAACTCGAACCTACCTAAAACTTATTGTAAGTTACTTTAAGATGGCTGCCTGGAAGAGATCATTTTCTTCTAAGTAATACGTCCGTTGATTATTCTAATTTAAGACATCTATTTATGTCGTGCAAATTCTCTACTTTGCAATAAAATTTTATCTATCTATTGCATGTTACATACAATAATGCATGCAGTTTATAGAATAATAATTATGCGATTTGATAATTTTATAAAGTAGTTCATTTTGCGCAACTTTCCTCTGACCTCAATTTTCTTAAAATCATCGTTTATTCTATTCAAAACAAAATCGGTGTTGTTTTCATATTGCTCGAATGTAATTCAACACTATTGTGTTAAGAAGCCGCCTTACTAAAGGTACAGTCAACGCAGCAATCGTCAACCGAAACTTTTTTTTATATTATAATGGTTGACATAAAGTTTGTGATAAGTTACTTTAATTAATTAGTTTTTTGTTGTGTTTACCAAAAAACGTTATGCCATTATATTTTAAAAAAAGTTTATAAATAAATATTCTGGACATTTTTGCACACACGGTCATCTGACCCAAACTAAGCAAAGCTTGTGATATGACTACCAGAGACTGATAAAAATACATACATAGTTTTAAATACAAACTTAAATAGATACTAACAACCGGATATAGAACAAACACAAATGTTCATCACATAAATGTTTGTATTAGGTGGGAATCGAACCCACTCCCCCAAGCTTAGAAGGTAGGTTTCACTATCAACTGGACCAACCGGCTATCAAAATTCAAAATCATAATTGAAGATTGATGACTACAATAGCCAATTCGTACATACTTACTTTCTCACAATAATAATTTAAATCTGAAATCAAAACTTGCCTATTTACCAACGTAAAGTAAAACAAATGCTAACACTATTTTGTTTAAATAAATACCTAATCATCAGCAAATATCTGCTTGTCAATAACCGACCCACTTATCCATTGCTCCAAGGAAGCTCTCAGTGCTGTTTTATGAAGTTGACTGTACGTGGCATCCGTAACTAACAAGCTTAGTGCTAGTGTTCTAAACTTAGCACTTAATTGCTAGATTTAGCTATGTTTTCATGAGTCTATCACTGAAATCTATCATACAGTACCTAGGCCTAAATAGCAAACATATCAATTATTTTCTGGTATCCGAAGAACAAACCCCTGACATGCTGGAAGTAAACAAAAAAACTATTTAGCTTTTATAAGTTGCTATACTGTCTCTGCCAATTGTGTTTATTGATGATGTGAGCACCGTTTTATGTTTCTAACTATAGTAAGAATAAAATGAAGTTGTAATTCAATAGTTTACATCTGAACAGGTCTCTAAAATAAAAAAATATGTGTTTTCATTATATTTCATGTTCAATAAAATTAGCGCAATTCTGAAATGTAATTTAGCACTCATCCGTGGTATCAAGTTGGCAACCCTAATGAGAACGGACATTTCAATTCCAGAGTCCAGATGTCTTCGTCACATACGTTACTGCATTACTAGTTTTATTGAAATTAATGAATTTTGAATTACCTTGTGAAGGAAATATCGCTTCTAGGTGCCTACTAACTGAGAAATATAAACGAACTAGTGGCACGAACAAACGGTCTAGAATTAGCGAGATATTCCTTGAGCAATCGGCCACTTGGGATTTTTTTATGTGTTTTGTGTATGTTTAAAATTATCAAACAGAAACGTACGAGCAAACGGCCTAGATTAAAACAATAAATCTTTGAGCAAACGGCCACTTGGTGTAGTAACTACTCACCACGTGAAGGATTTATTTTTCTAGGTACGTTTCAATATTATGATTCTTTAAAACATACCAACCACAATAATTAATATTATTTGAAATCATAATTTAATAATCTAACTTGCAGTGACAGTTATGTAACGTGAATGTTCTCTATCTTACAACAATAAACAAGGTGAGCATTATAGGTACCTAATAATACATAAATAATTATTACTTAGCTGTCCGTTTTCCAAACTTATTCTCAAAAAAAACATCATTGCAGCTTCCAAATTAAGTAAAATGTAAATGTAAAACATAATCTAAAAACCAAGTTTTTTAAAATGCTTTGTCATTGAGCTACTATGAAGTTTCAATCGGATAACTAATCGAGAAGTGCTCGAAATTTCATTACATCCAAAACGGCAGACAGACAAACAAAAATGTAACATAATAAATCCGTGGTAAATAAAAAACGATTTGTGTTTCTAAATCAAAATTACTTGCCTGTCAAGTTTTAAAACTCGTTCTCAAAACATCATTGGGGCTTCTAAATCAAGTAAAATATAAATGCAAAAAAAACGATTGGGGTTTCTAAATCATAATTACTTACCTGCCGGTTTTCCAAACAAATTTTCACAAAACATCATTGGGGCTTCTAAATCAAGTAAAATATAAATGCAAAAAAAAAAACGATTGGGGTTTCTAAATCATAATTACTTACCTGCCGGTTTTCCAAACAAATTTTCACAAAACATCATTGGGGCTTCTAAATCAAGTAAAATATAAATGCAAAAAAAAACGATTGGGGTTTCTAAATCATAATTACTTACCTGCCGGTTTTTCCGAACACATTCAAAACATCATTGCGGCTTCTAAATCATAAATAATATTGGGGGTTTTAAATCGAATTTGGAACAGTGTTGGACGAAGTCCAACGGTGTTTCGAATTTGATTTAGAACCCCCAATATTATCCTACTTATATAATAATTGAATATATGGCTGTACTTAGGTAGGTACATTTCATAGAATTTTCTTCTCCCAGCAACACTTTACTAAAATGTCTCGGCTGCACTAATGTGTTAGAAAAAGTATTTCCACGCTGACAATGCATATTACTAAAATCACACTAAAATAATAAGTATGAAACAGTTGCATAATTTTGAAAGGCATGATTTGTCGAGTCTAGATGAGAAGAAAAGTAGGCTGCGAAAGTGTGGGTACTTTACTATATACTTAGGCAGTGATGTGTGAGTGAGCGCGTATACCTCTATACCTACATTAACCTGATTACATTAGCTGTCAAACAAAATCGCGATTACGTCATTTTGCTCGGGCAATGCCGTTATGCACGCAATCGGGATAGCGCGATTGCAATTGATTGATTGATTGCAAATAAGGCTGGCATTCGTAGGTACCAAAACGTGTAATCGCTGTGAATTTGTACACACTGTTTTATAATTTTAGTATAATTATGTTGTACCTATGTAGGTACCTATTCTGTGTTACAATAGATTCAGCACACAAAGGGTTGAACGGCGCCGTCGGAAGTGCCGGATTCGCTCGACATGACATGATATACAGCCAGCCGTTGTGCACTACTTCTTTCGGTTGTTCTAGTCAGCCATCATATCTCTTACTAAGTTCCTGATAATTATAACCCATGATCAAAAAAACAAGGTCTGGCATTCCGGGAGTTGACACCTCACTACGTCACTGTCAAATTGCCATTTTATTGCAACAAACACAGAAATTAACAAACAAATTATTGTTCATAATCTAATAAATATAATACAAAAAGCATTTCAATCAATATTTTGTTTGTCTGCTCAAGCAAAATCAAATACCTACCACAATTTACCACATAGTTTTATTGAAATGTTTAAGTATATTATTATACCATGATATAACCTAACTCTTATATCAATTATCGAATCTTTAATTATAAAAACTGACATTGTCAACACATTGGGTCAAACTGTTCTAGGTCTAAAACGTAGGTACTTTTCCGTGTAGAGCATTTTCTTATTTAAAATTGTACCTATTGAAATGGTAGTTCATTTAATTTAGTTAGTTTAAAATATATCGAAAGCCTTATAACTTTTCGTAGCATCCTCTATGCATCTTATAAATGGTTATCAATTAAATGTTAAATTAGAATTGGCACATGTTAGGTATATATTTTAAAACGAATAGTATGAAAAGTTACTTCAGCTATAATAAAAAAAGGTTGAATTTTTGGCTGGCTGGGATTCGTAAATGTACCTGGTATTATCTGTATGACAAAAGCTTTTAGTTGCTTTCATAATGACAACATTTAATTTTAAGCCTTGGACGGACTTTGACAAATTTTATTGCCACTTTTAAGTAAGGTGGACAATAACTTGTAGCGAGTAGCAACACCTCAACTATGAGAGTTTTGGCGCCAACTTGGAAAAAAACATGTCCGCTCGTTGGATTATTTTCCTAAATTTGTGTATTTTCGAGTGTTAATAAATAATAAATGGTGAATTATATTCAGTGTTCGTAAACGTGCTGAGTGTGGGCAAGTGATATAGCGAGGGGAAACGTGTCTTTTCGTGTTGTTTCCTAAACTCTTATAAGGCTCTTGTAAAGTCTCCACTTTACAGGGGCATGAGTTTGCCCGTGACTTACTAAGCTTAATTCTGACTGTGACTATGACTTATTTGACGCTGTTAATGCTATGAAAACTGTTTAATATTACGACTCAAGGACATTGAATTCACGGTCATGAAAATTATAACAAAAAAAAACAACATAATGACAGATGTCATGGTGACATCAGCTGTCTTTAAGATAGATGACAAGACAATATTTTTATAATTTGGATAAGTTTTGGCGCCAACGTGGAAAAAAACATGTCGGCTCGTTGGATTATTTTCCTAAACTAGTGCATTTTCGAGTGTTAATGTGTTCTAAATGGTGAATTATTATTCATTTAGTGCTCGTAAACATGCTCGAGTGTGGGCAAGTGATATAACGAGGTGAAACGTGTCTTTTCGTGTTGTTTCCAAAACTTCATAGGAGCCTCTTGTAAAGTTCTCACCACTTTACAGAGGCATGAGTTTGACTTGACCGTGACTTAGCTTGACTCTGAATTGTTTGACGTTATTAAGACCATAAAAAACAGAAGAATAGGCGGTATGGCCTTAAAAGCTTTAGCCTGCCCGATGGGCGAATTATAATAAAAAAAAAATATATAATTTGTGTGGAATTGTAATTTGTAAGTTACTACAGGGAATTCTATACCTATCAGGGGACTTCCTCCTTATTACAAAGAAGATTCCCAATAGTTCGACTGGTAAGACTACTCGAAGACTGCTGCTTCGGCAATACTAATGAGAAAGAAATGAGATCAGCGTAATCCTACTTTCAATGTGGGAATTCCCCCGTGGTCACACTAGCACTACTAGAAATAAACTAATTTATTTTTTTGTTCAACAACGTGTAAAATATTTGTATTCAACCAAGCTATAACACACCGAGACTTTATTTAACAAAAAAAAAACAATACCTTCATACTCGTACCTCTTCATAATTGTTTACGTTTTAACTTCAAACTCATTACGTTACTGTGATGAATTAATAAATTAATATATACCTCGCTTGTTGGGCGTCAGAGTCAAGACCTTGATAAGTTGTCGTGTCTTTACCTTATACGAAATCACATACGGTGACAAAGATTTCAACAAAACAAGTAAGTACATTTTTTAATCCAACATAGGTGTACGAATATGCAATTTTAGTTGGTTATTGTGGAACAACACAGTGTTGCAAAACAATGTTCCGAATAAAGATACTGCGGTGTGAGTGAAAGAAGGTGGAGTAGGTTCTCACATCGACTGTTTATTTTTTGTTACAATTTCTTCGCAGATTGTGAAAAGATTATTTTTTAAATAGGCTAGATTATCTTGGAGGCAGTAGAAATTTAGGGGATGAATCCAGTTTATTGACTTTCATTCAGTTGACGAGAAGCAGAAATATTGTTTTTGCAAAAAAATCAAATTATTATAACTTGACGTAGCGCTATAAGGAAAAAACCCGTTAGGTAATTGATTGAATCAGGCGTCACCTTGCGGAAGTCCATCTTCAGAAAAACAATTTCCGTTAGGTATTGATAATGAAAGTAAATCCTTTTTATGAACACAAATTTTATTATTTGTTAAATATGCTGCAAAAGTTGTTATTTTGCGCGAGTGTCTGGTATTGAATCCATCGCTATGCTCGGAATTCAATTGGCACAAGATGCAAAAAATGAAACCAAGAGACAAACAATATCACCTTACCGAGGAAAATTGTTCACGCGATTTCTCTGGAAGAAAGATCAGTTCGATATAATTAACACTTTCCACTAACTCTGCTGGTCTTCAGTTTATATCTTCAACACTTTAGTAATTCACATTATTAGTTATTCAAAGTTGTTTTACCACCAAACAAACAATAATACGTTCTATGAATATTGTTTTCATGCCCTTCGCTTTTATGTTTGTTTTGACTTCGCACGACATATTTGTAATTCTTTTTCGCGGGTAAATGATTAGGAATCAAGAAAGCTGTTTAATTAAAAGTCATGTATTTTTGTTTCTGCTAAAGATAAAATATTAGACCTTCTAAGAAGGTCTAAGCATAAGATCAACGTATTTCTAAGATAGAACACGATAAATTGTTGTATTTCTTTTTAGTTAAGTGAGGAACCTCCTTAATTAAATCTATTTGTTTTCGTGAATAATATGAAGGTTAGATGGTCCGTTTGTCATGTTTCAATGTTTACTTTCCGCGCTAACGGATACATTGGATTTTAGCACGCAGAAATTAAACGATAAAGATATACTTCTCGAGCTAGTGAGGGGATAAGAATATTATTTACAATAAACTCTACCTTTTTCTCTGACTTATTAGTAAATTGTATGAACTTTCTAGACTGTAGCTGATTAAACAGTAAACAATTCATTACCTTTACGTAAAGCTGTTTCGTTTGTGCAGAGGAAGCGCATCAGAGCACGAGCTCCTCCTATCTGCTGCTGCAGAAACTTCTGTCCGTCGCCGGGAAGGCATCGCTTGATCCAGGCATCCATGCATGTCATACCGGTTTGGTATGCTCTGTACAGAAAAACATGTCCATTAAATACTAAAATTAAGAGAAAATTTCGGCAAGCTTATCTTTGCTAACCATATAATAAGAATTTATTTAATAATAGATTTGCATTTGACCACAACTTGCCTGATGTTAAGCGATTGTGCGGTCTACGGTGGAGCACGCTTGCCTAGAAGAAATCGATTCACTCGTGATTGGAAGACACCCAGATTGTAACTATTGTGGAACACCCATTCAGGCAGCGCATTTCACAGACTACCAGTTCGCCTAATAAAATTGGAATGAAAGGGCTTCGTACAGGTTTTCCGAATATCAACCATAAAACAGTGTCGATTTTTTGTGCCCGCTCTAGCAGTCCGATAGAAAAATGGGCAGGAGGAAATTAGATCATGCAGATCCGAAATGTATCCGATAAAAAGAATAAACTATTCTAGCTAATGGTAACTAGGTAATTACTTCCTTGCCGAAGTAATGGAGAAAGAAAAACGCGTGAAAAAATATACACATTAGAACATAAAAAAAGGTTTTTCATCAAGGCCGTTACATTACAATATTAACAAATTTTACCAACGCAAATACCTAGTACGCTACTGCATCGGCAAGCAACAGAATCATTTATGTACAAACGAAACTAAAATGTGGACCAAGACGTAGCCGAGACGAGGCCAGCATACGTGAATCCATAAAGACTCAGACTTGTACAGTACTTTTCAGAAACATAGAAAACATTGGAAATATGCATAAATATTTTGGGTTATCCTCACATTAAATCGTTGTCTAGCAAAAACTTCAAAAAAAATCATTTTTTAATGTCTATGGCTTGTACTATGATCCAATCATAGGACACGATTTAGAAATGTCAATAACTTTTTTGTCTGTAAGTTCTAGCAAGAGCTCTGCGCATTCGCCTCTCTTTTGTGTAAAAATGTAATCAAACCTCTTTGAGCACATTGGATTAATATTGCACGCAATATCTACAAATGAAGTCATTTAATTTTGTTTCAGATAAAGAGTATCATAATATAACAAGCACTGACGACGTCGTAATAGAATGGTAAATAAGGAATATATATACATCCTACTTTTATGTATATATTACTATGTATATCTACTTTTTATGTATATATATATATATATATACTAGTAGGCCACCCCTGCTTCGCACGGGCGAAGCCGGGATATATAGCCTATGTCAACCGCTGATAGTGCAGCATCCCAACAGTGAAAGAATTTTTCAAATCGTTTCAGTAGTTTCGGAGCCTATTTAATGCAAACAAACAAACAAACAAGCAATCAAATCTTTCCTCTTTATAATATTCGATAGTATAGATATACATAATAAGTAGAGGTACTATATGAAAAAATATAGAAAAGAGAAGTAAACGACAAAAAAAAACTTTTCTGTGTGAAAGAACGTGCACCCAAATTGTAAACCTCTTCAAAATCGATCAAAAGACTAAATGAAACTTTACGTCGACTTTTGTTAAGCTCTACGCGAAGTGAGGTCAAAATAATCAAATTAAACAGGAGTGTGTCTGTGTACTTGCTTTAATAACTTTTGGGTAAAGTAATATTTTCTTTGGGCTTAATTGCGAAAGTACCTACTCTTAAAATATTTGTGCAACTAATATTAAATACTGACGAGTATTTTTATTTAGTTGCATTATCTTATCTCCAAAAAACTAGCGACGTTTAGTCCATACAAATGCATTCCTCGTTTTTTTTTTGTAATTTTTTTTATTTTTTATTATGACAGTTTAACATGTATGTTTAACCCCCGACGCAAAAGGGATGATAGTTTAACGTGTGTATCTGTGTGTCTGTCTGTGGCATCGAAGCTCCCAAACGGCTAAACCGATTTCGATTTAGTTTTTTTGTTTGTTTGAAAGGTGACTTGATCTAGGGTGTTCTTAGCTCTAATTAAAGAAGATCTATTGGGCCGTTTAAATAGTATCAGCTCTTTTATCGGGGGGGTTTGAAACATTACCAATTTATACTTGTACATAGGTATAATCAGTCCAAGCAGTCTTGCCGCCTGAGTATCTTCTTAAAAACGGGTTTAGGGGGTAGGTGGTCCAAGTCTGGAACTCGTAACTCCTAAGGTTCACTTTCACTATATAATTTTTTATAATATGCAACTGGGCCTACGTTGGTTTAGATATAGGGACGATTAGTTGTACTGAATAATTACCGAGGGTCGATTAATCCGGATAAATGAAAAAATAAAAAAAATTGTTAAAAAGTTTTATGAAAAATACAGAATATAAAAATATGACTAGTTACGTAAATATAAACAGTTTACATTTTTTATTTTAAATAGGTGTTAGTGATATTACAAAATGAATAATTTGCTAAGCATTTCGAGACACACAACAACATCTATGAATGCATACTAACCAAAAAAATAATCATGGTAGCTAAGTGATTGACGCGCTCAAATTCCAATCAGAAGAGTGTGGGTTAAAATCCCAATAATAATCTTAAGGAAAAAAAAAAGGAAAACGTGAAGGCTGCCGGTGAAGGAAAACATCGTTAGGCCCGGCTGGCTAGCTAGTAGCTAGTAGCTAGTGGCTATCCCCATCCTCAGTTTAAAAATCTGTCGCCATGCAATCACTGAGACAGATCCGATTTCAGACTAGGCATATTAACCATCTTCGACCACACCGCTTAATATCAGGTGAGCTGTGGTCAAACGCCTAGCCTGTCAACCATAGGTAACTGTAACGAAAGCGTTTATTCGAGCGTTTAGAGACAAAGTTATAAAGATAAACAGCGCCCGCGCTAAACTTAAACCACTGTTTATTACAGATACGCATAAATAACCATCTAAGTTTACCCTAAAGTTTAGCTATAAAGTTCCGTGGGTATTATTAAAATGAACCACGGCAAGTTAAATAATCTACAAATACTGAACAAATATTGCATGGGGGAAACTTCTTAGATTATATTAAACTTATAACGTTCGAGCTTCGCGATCATGAGTAACTTTGTCGTTGTATAAGGCGATTATCGCTTCACTTAGGTAAGAGTTTATCCATATCCAACCTTTTCCTTCTAACTCAAAGTAACGAATGTTATAACGAACACTGTTCTGTATTATATGTATATTTAATTTATCTATACTAATATTATAAAGAGGAAAGATTTGATTGTTTGTTTGTTTGTTTGTTATTTTGCATTGAATAGGCTCCGAAACTACTGAACCGATTTGAAAAATTCTTTCACTGTTGGGAAGCTACACTATCCCCGGGTGAAATAGGCTATATATATACATATATTTAGTAGGGATCCTTACTAAAACTCCAATAGTGAAACCCAAGGTGTAAAAAAATAAGACTTACACCCGTGCGAAGCTGGGGTGCGTTGCTAGTCTTTACTAATATTATAAAGAGGAAAGATTTGATTGTTTGTTTGTTTGTTTGCATTGAATAGGCTCCGTAACTACTGAACCGATTTGAAAAAAATCTTTCACTGACGGGAAGCTATACTATCCCCGGGTGACATAGGCTATAATCTATACCCGTGCGAAGCTGGGGCGGACCGCTAGTAGTAGATATACCAACTTACCTAATATTACAAATTCAAAAGTAGCTCGGCCTCTATGTCTTTTCTATCTATTTAAAACCAAATGCAATAGCTAAGCCAGTTTAAAATATAGCACACTGTACAAAAATAAGGCTTTTTTCGTTTAATTTGTGCCCTATTCTCAGATGATTAATGAGGAACACATTATTCTCGAAAACTCATTAATATAAAATTATTAATAACTAGGCACACTGAAACACGATAACCATTTCGTTCTAAATCGAAAGATTTGATTGTTTGTTTGTTTGTTTGCATTGAATAGGCTCCGTAACTACTGAACCGATTTGAAAAAATCTTTCACTGACGGGAAGCTATACTATCCCCGGGTGAAATAGGCTATAATCTATACCCGTGCGAAGCTGGGGCGGACCGCTAGTTGCTTAATAAACAAAGTAATATAAAAAAAAACACTTCTCATGCTCGTAAAATTCTTGTTTATGCCCGGAGTACGTGGACTAAATCAGCTTTTTATGATCTTGAGTGCATAAACGACTGCTTTTTATTCACTAGTGCATATAATTTTTTTTAACCGTACTAAACTGGTCAGTTTGTAATAGTTATATTTTATTGAGGAACTTTGCCTAGGTCTTTAATAATACCCATAGATAAAAGTATTAGTAAAGACCCTGACAACATTTTGTCGAATAAAAACAGGTATTGGCGCCAACGCGAAGAAAATGTCTTATTGTAATATTTTCCTATACTTATGGTAGATTGAATGGCAGAATGGGCATTTGTTCGTGAACGTGCTCGAGTGTAGGAAATTGATATGAGGTGACCCGTGTATTTTCCTATTGTTTCCAAAACTCCATAGAAGCCTCTAGTAAACTGTCCAATACTTAACTGGGGCATACTTATGACAGTAAAATACGTAAGACGAGGCGGTCTGGCCTTAATGGCTTTATCCTGACTGCTAATGGGCAAAAGGAGTCGAATAAAATTAGAACATTGTTCAAATTTCAGTTTTAATTAAACAGATAGACAGATAGGTATAACTTACAATAGCACTGTTTCATTTCTTTGTAATTAAAGTGAAAAGAGCATAAAACCCATCGTATCCGCCTCGCTCAGCTCGGGCTGATAATCGTCTCGGCTGAAATGGCTTCTTTTATGCACTCGTACAGATCTACTATTTTGTAGCTTTTTATAATCAACGCAATCACTTATTTTGTCAAAGTTAAGAGTTCAATCAAATAGGTACTATTTAAGTGACAAATGATCCAATTCGTTGGACAAAATAATGGTACCGCCACCCCGTAACAGATTCATCGTTTTAAAACGAACACGGAAGCTTTTTTTTCAGGGCTAATAGAAGGGGATATTTATAAAGTTTCTATACCCAAAAGGTGTCAACGGCCTAAGCCTTAATTACTAAGACAAGTCTAAACTGTCTGTTTGTCTGTCAGTCCGACTTTTTAATTGCTGCATCTTTGGAACCGTAGTAAGCTAGTTGATATTTTCACAAAATGTTTTTTTTTTAATATAAATATGTAAATATGATGTTAAGCGATGATGCGGCCCACGATGGAGCACGCTTGCCTAGAAGAAACCTATGTAATGTAATGTAACGGTGAATTAACTAAGAAATAATAAAAAATATTTAATAATAAAAAAATTGTCTTTGCTCTAGTATAAAAACATGTACAAATGTCAAACTTGGCATGATCATATCAGCAAAGAAATGATCACCGGCTAAGTATGAGTAGGGCACACGATGAAGATTCCGAACCGAATGAAACAAAACAAATTTTTGGGTGCATAGCCCAAAAAGACTCGCACTTGGCCGGTGTTTATTTCTATGCTGATAACTGTCAATATCATTTTTTTTATCAATAAGAACAAGGTTAATCATTCAAACTCAGCAGCCTCTACCAAGATAATCTTTGACTCGGGGTTATATAACGGTGTAGGTTTTGTCTCGATTATTTTCATTGCAAAGCAAATATTGAAATATTTGCTTTGAGAGCCGATGTATTGGAAATTCAATTTTCCCGGAGCGTTTTATACCGCGCAGCATAGATCTGTTGTTCATATACATCGATAACAATATAATTTTGATGTGGATTTTCCAACAAACTACCTTTAAATGAACCTATTTCATCCTATATATTGAAGTACTGAATTTCTCGTGTTAATAAATATTAATATATTTCAAAATTAGTAAGCACTCGAACAAAATTATCGATATTGCCAAATCAACATGGGCTCAAACAACAATATTCGTGTTCTCGGCGCCCTTACGGCTTACGACTATCTGGCACGAAACAGCGCTGAAACAACGCAGTGCAGAAAATCACGCGCACGAGTGCCGAGATACGGTTTGCGGTCGCGCAACTTTTCGCAATCACCTAAACTGAAAACAGAGCTGGTTCAAAAACCACTGAGCCAACGAAACGAAATTTATGTGGGACTCGAGAGGTTCCTCTGCATCACAAAAAAAGAATCACGTTAATTAGTTTACACATGACGAAGTATATTCGGTGCCCATACTTTTAAATAAGCTTTATTATTAAAAAAATACTTATTTGAATCAAACTTTTTCCTACTCTTCTCAGCAAACTCTTTCGTTTGATACCCATATCATGATAGTAGATAAGAAAAATTATGTTCGCCATCTTGGAACGTCCGCCATATTGAATTTATCATCTAGGACCAAAGTTCTTGGGAAGACAAATCCAACGAACCCAAACCCGGCAGGGTTACGTTGTTTCGTTTAGGCGTTCCTATGGCCACCTTCTGTCTCCATCATCAGACCAGCTCGATGGTACCATTATATTGCATTGTCACCGAATTTATATAAAGTATGCCATATTCAGCTCAATCGGTTAAGGATAACTAGTCTAAAATTCAGTTGCAAGATACCAACCTAATAAAAATACATACATACATACATTGAAAGTTAAATAAAAGCTTGTAAAAAACCTTCCAAATTTTTTGAAGTCGTTTGAAAAACGGACCGAATTGAGAACCTCCCATACTAAAGTCGGAGAGCAATTTTATACCTAAGTATATAACAATTTTGATGATAAAAGCAACGAAGCTTTTCCAAGAATTGGAAAATAAAATAGTTAATGATCAAAGAAAACTTTTAGAAGAGTACCTATTAGGTAAGTATTACAACAAAAACATAGTAATTAATCCTTCATTAGAGGTAATGTTTTCTCTAAGAGCCTCCGGTCATTCAGTCTGTTGATATTGTGGACAGAACTTGATGTGATAAATTATTGTTTTATTTTGTGGAAAACTTTTGCAATTACGTTTGAAGTGAACCCTAAGCCTTTTGTTCAACCAGCCGTTGAATTAAGTACGCACAACAAAAATACAGCAGGCCTTAACTGAGCCAAAACTTTAAACGTTTTCAGGTAAAAGGGATTCATCCACAAACGATTAAAAACTAACTAAAATTTAACCCTAATAAAATTTTAGGGCTGAAACAATTGGAATAACATTATCGGCAGTGTTATTAAGATACCTGTAATTTGATCAAAATTAAAGTTCAAAACGCATTTAGGTACCTACTCGTTTAAGGTAAACGGGCATTGTAGACATTTTCATATTTATTATGTGTGCTTACGAATGTGCCAAGTGCATCGGAGGTCTGTGTTCATATTACTCATTACTTCTGCACAGCACACTTGTACAAAATACAAATTTAAATTAAATAATTCTTGCGAAACAAATGAGAAATAAAATTCAAAGCTTTAGTATGATTAATTCCATGCTAACTTCCATAATAGGGCATGTTTCAATGGAACCTTGAAATTAAAACAAAGTTGATAAAAAGTATAATACTTTTTTACTTCTATTAAAATTAAAACTCAAAGGTTGAACTTTGAAAAACTTATTGTTCGTATTTTTTGTACAGCTTCTGTATTTCTAAAGCGTTTGCTAAAGTCCTACGATTTTTTTATTTTACCAAGAGAATTAAAACCTTCTGAATTAAAAGATTAATAAGATAAAAATGTGATTACTAGGTGCTCGATACCCGCTTCATCGTCACGTTTATTTATTTCATCATCACCATCTCATCAACTATAGGATGTCCACTGATGGACCTAGGCTTCCCTCTCGATTTCCAATAAGGTCACCTTCTTTTTATAATAGCTTTGCTATCTATAAATATTTTATTCTACCTTTATTTTATTTAACCACGCTATATTTCGATACAATAAAATAGATAATTTATATCATATACACCTAGTGGAAAGTCGAAAGAGTGAAACAAAGCCGCTGCATACAAAGAGGTAAGTGTAGGGTAACAAAAACCAAATGGTGTGTCGTATACTCACGAGCAGTGTGCGTCCAATTCTTCCTTAGTCCGGGGCAAGCCCACAGGTGTGCGAGGGATCAAAGCCACGCATACATTTAGCTGCCCTCCATCACAGTTTTCTACCTCCCCTAACTGAGCGCCACCTCCACCTACAACAAAACAAAGCCCTTTAGCCACAAAAAGTTGACCAACACACATAAAGGCCAATTCATAATACACTGGGCCTCGTCTGCGTTGGACACGCTGGAATGTATGAATATAATCCGTACGAATAGAATGGCAGTAAATTTGCATTATTAATTGGGCCGCTCGATATTGTAAGTTTTTTTTAAAATAGAATGAACGTTATATTAACTAACTAGCGACCCGCCCGCTCGGCTTTGCACGGGTGTAATTTACGTGCGAAGCCGGGGCGGGTCGCTAGTTATACATATAAACCTTCCTCTTGAATTACCCTATCTATTAAAAAAAACCGCTTCAAAATCTGTTGCGTAGTTTTAAAGAGTTAAGCATACATAGGACAGACAGCGACAGCGACTTTGTTTTATACTATGTAGTGAAGCCAAACTCTTCAAGCCATAGAAAAGAGAAGTAAAGTTTTTTTTTTCTTTTAAGTGCTTCAGGCTATCAAAGCTCTTTTTTGAAATTAAACCTAATTGTGTCACGTTCAACAGAATACCAACGACAAACTACATTTCGTCGTAGGTATGTGTGAAACCAATAATAATAACTTAAAGTTGTACATAACGGGACGCTCGGCTGATGTGAAAGCCTGTATTGACGGCATAAGAGAGCGTCATATTGTTTGCCGTCGGCATAAGAGTTGTATTTAATGCCAAGGCGCGCCAATAGATGTTTCACATCAAAAACTTAAAAACCTGACGTCGGTATTTATTGGCGCATCATATTTCGGAAATGCTACACCTCAACAAAAATGATGTTCAAAATCTATCATTTGTTTAAAACCCTAAGAATTCACTGAAACGTCTTAAATGAGGGTAGTGTAAGTGAGTTTGCATTTACATGCAAGAATAGGTACATACTTAATTAAACATAATACCCTCATTTTAGCTTTGTCATTGGGTAAAAACTGGACTGACAAACTATGTCATTGCAAACACTGCTGTACTTGGGGGTTAGACAAGACCCACTTTCTATTAGCGTTAACGCCTGCGGAAAGATGAAATTGTTTGAAAATGATATTAGCTTGAGATAACATGTCTCAAACTAATATCATTGTCAGTGTCATTTTCATACAATTTCATCTTTCCGCAGGCGTTAACGCTAACAGTAAGTGGGTCTTGTCTAACCCCCCTTGACACGAAACATGGTTCACATTTCAATATTAGTTCCGTCCAGGCTGGGACGTGACCCATGCTTTGTGAATCAAGCTTAATACAAGTTCTGTTGAGTTGTTCGTGCACAGATGTGAGTAACCTCTCTGGCTGTTGCTTACTCGTACTTTGCTTTTTATTTAGACTTTTTATATGCACGCAATAAAGTTCATGTTCCCAGTATTTTTATACTTAAGTACATTTTCAGGTTTCGTTGTTGTTAGGTGTCCTACTTGTATACAGTAATGAAGTTACTTTCTCGTGACAGTTCAGACCCGCCAAGATGTTTATTGAATTAGGGTTGGTAATTTATTTGTTTACCGTCTTTATAAACGAGTTTCTTACCAATATGTTTTACGAATTTAGGAATAAGATAAACTCGTTTCGTGATGTAGAATATGTTACTCATGTGGTGGGACTTTGAGTTTGAGTGATATGTATGATAATTTTATTGCAGTGCTTATCTTCATAACTACAACTTGGGTACACAAAAAGTTCTATAATCGTTAAAAAACTGCATCATGTATCTAAAGAAAGTCATAAATAGGTTAGGTACTTACTTATTTAATTTAGTAAATATACGATATGATAGCTTCATATTTCGAAATTGTGGAATTGAATCTATTGAAAACAACTTCGTCGACAATTTTATAGTCTTCCTACTGTTTGAATTCCATTTCCGACTTATACAAAAAGCAAACGTGGAGTGCTTCAAATTCTATTTTATTTAGAGTGTCTGGCTGCCAGAAGCTAAGGAAAAAGAAAAAAATACTTTATTGTTCACACCAGAAATTACATAAAATAGACAAAACACACATGACACTGCATGATTTAATTCCCTCCTGCCCTTTTTTCTATCGGACTGCCAGGGCGGGCACGAAAAATCGACATCGTTTTATGGTTAATATTCCGAAAACCCGTACGAAGCGCTTTGATTCCACATTTATTGTGCGAACTGCTAGTCTGTGGAATTCGCTGCCTGAATGGGTTTTCCCCGTCAGTTACAATCTGGGTGTCTTCAAGTCGAGAGTGAATCGGTTTCTTCTAGGCAAGCGTGCTCCATCGTAGACTGCATCGTCCCTTAACATCAGGCAAGATGTGACACAAGCGCAAGCCTATCCACTATTAAAAAAAAAACTGGCAGTCTTATCGCTATAAGCGATCTCTTACAGGCAACCATGGCAGGCATGGAGAAGATACACAGAAAAGGCAAGTGATAAAACATAGATGTGTATATTATAATTGTTGAGGTTGTCATAGCATTAAGTGCAACCTCTTTAGAAACTTTTCTATAATCAAAATACAAACAGAGTGTGAACTGTGAAGTAAAGACTGTCAGAAAATAACAAGAGTTGTCATGTGCTTGAAAATTAATATATGATAAAACTATAAACCTAAAATCTCTTAAACTGCGTAACAAATCTTCGCGTAAATAATAAATTGATCTGTGATTAAAAAGTGTAAAGAGACTCCGTTATATTGATGTGTATTACTCAACCTCTCACTGCGTTAGGAGACTGGTAAGTCGTATCAGTCGTCACAGGTTATGGGCTTACGGAGGTTCTACTAAATCGAAGCAATACATAAAGAGAAAAAATGGATAATTTCACAACAAAATTACAGATAGGTAATCTGGAAGGGAAAGTGAACTGGGCCACATGGAAATATAAAATCTCCATAATGCTACGAGGAGTAGAAGGTGCTATGGAAGCAGCCGAGGGCACCCTCGAAAGGCCCGTTGCCCCTGCCAGAGGAGTTGGTGACGCTGAAGTTGGCATCTATAATGTAGCCTTGGCGAAGTATAGAAAGACCGAATGTAGCGCTCTGCTCATACTTACCACTAATATGTCCGAAGATACGCTAAAAAAGGTGATGAGATTTAACACAGCAAAAGAAGTTTGGCAGGAATTGCATAGATTATTTGATGGACAGTCGGATGATAGGGCGTACACTTTGTGTACAGAATTTTTCAGTTTGCAGTACAATAAGGAGGATGACATATCCACTCACATGTCAAAGTTGAAAAATATCTGGAACAGTTTGAATGTTGAGATCACAAAGATGGATGCTACCATGAAGCTGCCGGACTTATTTCTGATCTGCAAAATCCTTGACACCCTAGACGAACGATATTTTGCTTTTAAATCAAGCTGGTTGTTACTTAACCAAAGAGAAAGGACGGTAAACAACTTGACAAGTCACCTGTGTGCTTTTGAGAGAGCACTAGGGAATAATGAAGTTTTTAAGCAAGAGGCTTTAGTGGCAGCTCGCATTGAAGAGAAGAGAGGAAAGCAAAGCAACGAGAAACAGCTGATCTGCAACTACTGCTCTGGTAAAGGACACATAGTGCGGAAGTGCAAGAAGTGGATCAAGGACGGGAGGCCGCCCAAGCCCACACCAGGCACAACAGCAGCTGCTTCTAAGCAAGTGCAAAATATTTCGCTGATGGTGAATGCTTGTTCCAATACACAAATTCAAGACAGAGAGAGCTGGTTTGTCGATAATGGAGCAACAACCCACATTTCAGTAAAAGGCGATGTATTCATAAAGTTTGAGGAGTTTGATTCAAACCACTCTGTTACAACAGCAGATGGGACTATAGTTCCTGCAAAAGGGAAAGGGTCTGTGGAAGTTGAATCAAATCTTAACGGAAAAAAGTTGAAACTCACTCTAAACAATGTTTGGTATGTGCCAACACTGACCAAGAATCTATTTTCGGTGCTAGCAGCACAAGATAAACTGCAAGACAGCATATTTACTTCCACCACCAAGGAGTGCAGGCTGGATTTAAATGGCGATGCTATTGTAGTTGGAAAAAGGATTAAAAATGGTGGCCTGTATAAATTGGACATGAAGACGGTCATGCCAATAAAACCTAAGACCATAGAAGTGAATGCTGTGACTGGCTCTAACATGCTACAGCTATACCATGAGCGCTTTGCTCATCAGGACAAGAAACATGTTATTCGCCTTTTAAAGAGGGAGCTCAGTATACAGTTGAGTCCTGACAATGTGAAATGCGAAGGCTGTATTTACGGAAAGTCACACAGAAAACCTTTTGGAACAAGAGAAAGAGCAACAACTGCAGGTGAACTGATTCACACTGATGTTTGCGGTCCATTTGTAGAAAGTATGTCTAAATTTAAATATTATGTACTGTTTAAAGACGACTACTCTGGCTATCGAATGGTCTACTTCATCAAGAACAAATTTGAAGTTAAAGAAAAACTTCTTCAAATGCTTCAAGAAGCCAAGACCACTGGATATCACGTAAAAACGATATTAAGCGATAACGGTGGAGAATTTGACAACAAAGAAGTACGTAATATTCTTCAAAGACATGGCATTCAACAACGGTTGACTATGCCTTACACCCCGGAACAAAATGGGTGTAGTGAGCGTGAAAACCGTACCTTAGTTGAAGCTGCTAGATCCATGCTACATACAAGAGGAGAATTACCGCAAAAGCTTTGGGCAGAGCTTATAAACACAGCCGCGTACGTGTTAAATAGGACTGGTTCAACTAGAGTTGATGGGAAAGTGCCATACGAACTCTGGTATGGAAAGAAGCCTAAAATAAGTCACTTGAGAGTGATCGGGAGTGAATGCTTTGCTCACATTCCAAAACAAAAACGCAAGAAGCTCAATAAAAAAGCAGTAAAAGGCAAGCTTATAGGGTATGAAAACGATGATGGTTATCGTATTTGGGACGGAAATAAAACATTGAAGTCGAGAGACATCACTTTCCAAACTGATGTCGAATTCCGGATATCTACAGAGATGCCTATGAATTCAGAGGGAGATAACCAACCTTTAATGCAAGAAAATTTGCCAGGAAGTACTGTAGAGCAAGAAACTGGTCATGAACATGCTCTAGAGGGAGATAGAGTAGGTCAAGATCAAGTTCACGAAGAAGTTTCAAGAAATAGAAACGATGACGAAATTTCGGGAGATAGAAATGTTGCCCGAGATGATGAGAGTGCAAACGAAGAGTTTGTTGATGCTGATGAGCAGCTAGAAATAATTGAACCGTTGTTAATGGACACAACACCTCGACATTATAACTTGCGCGATCGAGCTAATCTCTCACGCCCTGAAAGATTTCAAGACTATGTGTGCTCCGTAGGCACAGAGTTGTATCCTGAAACGTACAAGGAAGCTGTTTTAAGGGATGACAAAACTGAGTGGCTAGGTGCGATGGTGAGTGAAATGAACTCCCTCAAAGAAAATGATGTCTGGACGCTCTGCGAGTTACCGAAGAATAGAAAAGCGCTACCATGTAAGTGGGTCTTTCGGATCAAAAGAAACCCAGATGGTACTATTGACAAATATAAGGCAAGGCTTGTAGTTAAAGGATTTAAGCAACAGAAAGGTGTTGACTATGAACAAACATTCAGTCCTGTTGCAAGAATGGCCACGGTTAGAGCCTTATTAAGTGTCGCCGCCAAAGAGAAGTTATATTTGGCACAATTTGATGTCTCGACTGCATTTCTAAATGGCAAGTTAACAGAAGAAATCTACATGCAGCAGCCAAATGGTTTCAGCGATGGTACATCAAATGTATGCCGACTCAAAAGAAGTTTGTACGGTCTCAAGCAAGCTCCCAGGTGCTGGAATTCATGCTTTGAAGAGATTTTGCTAGAAAAAGGCTTCATACAGAATTCATCTGATTCTTGTTTGTTTACGAAGAATATAGGCAACAAGAAAATATTGATAACCCTGTATGTGGATGATGGGCTTGTAGCTACTACTGATGAAGAACTAGCGAACCAATTCTTGAAGGAGTTAGGTGAAACGCTAAAGATCACCAGCAAGCCAGCGTCATACTACTTGGGACTTGAAATTGCCCAATCAAAAGATGGTTCCATTACAATCAATCAAGAGTCATACGCCAAGAAGGTACTTGAACGTTTTAGAATGATGGATTGTAATCCAGTCTCAACACCCATAGAAAGAACTTCTGAATTAGGGAAAGTTGAAAATCCTGAAGATAAGAAATTTCCTTATCGAGAGGCAGTGGGTGCATTAGCTTATCTAATGACAGGGACACGACCTGATATTGCTTACGCTGTTGGAGTAGTTTCTAGAAAATTAGAAAATCCAACAAAAGAAGATTGGCTACGCGTAAAGCGAATTATGCGGTACATCAAAGGCACTTGTCATTATGGTATCAAGTATACAGCGCAGCATGTATCTGGCATAATAGAAGGATATAGTGATGCAGATCATGGAGGAGACGAGCAAACAGGACGCTCTACAACAGGAGTAGCATGCCTTTTTGCTGGAGGGATTGTCTCTTGGCTAAGCCAACGTCAACCTTCAGTTTCGATCTCAACTACAGAAGCCGAGATAGTAGCAGCAAGCGAAGGTGCTCGTGAACTAGTATGGCTCCAGAGAATATTCAGCTCACTTACCAATATGGATGGAATACCTACATTGAAAGTAGACAATGAAGCTGCCATACGTCTCGCGAACAACCCTGAGTTCCATAAGAGAACGAAGCATATCCGTATACGACATTTCTTTGTGAGAGAGACTGTACAAGAAGGACTTGTGGATGTGCAAAAGACTGTCACTACTAGTCAGTTAGCAGATCTTATGACTAAGGCAGTTCCAAAGCCAAGACTCATAGCAATTCGTAATGCCCTGGGTCTACAGTGCCATGCACTTAATCAATGAGGGAAAGTGTTGAGGTTGTCATAGCATTAAGTGCAACCTCTTTAGAAACTTTTCTATAATCAAAATACAAACAGAGTGTGAACTGTGAAGTAAAGACTGTCAGAAAATAACAAGAGTTGTCATGTGCTTGAAAATTAATATATGATAAAACTATAAACCTAAAATCTCTTAAACTGCGTAACAAATCTTCGCGTAAATAATAAATTGATCTGTGATTAAAAAGTGTAAAGAGACTCCGTTATATTGATGTGTATTACTCAACCTCTCACTGCGTTAGGAGACTGGTAAGTCGTATCAGTCGTCACAATAATAAAACATACCATAACTATAATGATAAAAAACATTCGAGGTAAGTTGCTGGAGGTAAGTATATTAACTTTTGTACCTTTAAATCTATCACAGATAAATTTCTCACTGCTTAAGGGAAGCATAAGAACCTTAGAAATCAGACATCTATTACCGTAAACGAAACACAAAAAATCTTCAGAGCCGTCCTTGATCTCCGTCTTTGTAATCGGTCGGTTACATCCAATAAAGA
The DNA here is from genome assembly GCA_932305915.1 of Agriopis marginaria. Lineage (NCBI taxonomy): Eukaryota > Metazoa > Arthropoda > Insecta > Lepidoptera > Geometridae > Agriopis > Agriopis marginaria. Next base: position 9,454,943 of record OW029926.1, read on the forward strand.
GCATCGTGAAAGCATAACGACGTTTACTAAGACCACCCATTACCCCAAATTGTTAGACGTTAGCTCTAATAGTGTTTCCTCGAACTAAAATGCCTCTATTACAAGCGATACTAGTGATTAACACTACAAATACTGAATTAAACGTCATTTCAATGTAAAACAATAGGCTATCGGACTGTTTTTTCTAACGGACTATCGGCTAACGGACTGTTTGTTTTGTTTTTTAAATTTTTTTTTTTTTTTAAAAGCAGTCTTGTACCCAGGTGTGTCCTAAAACTTCCACCAGAACCACCTGAGGATGAGTAACAGCATCTTATTAGTAAGTACACGGTGAACGTACTGCGATTCCCAAGCCACCTGCCAAGCGTGGGGATTATGGCAACACGAGGGGCGTTGCCATCAAAGAGGGAGGCCATTGTTTAGCAGTGGACGTTTACTGGCTGATGATGATGACGATGATCTCATATAAAAGTTGGCCATAAATAGAGCCGCAAATTGAAAACAATTGAAATGAGTTCAAAATTAAGAAAGATATAAGTATTTTAATGTCTTGTTAGACAGAGAGCGCACTATATTTAAGTACGTGTGACGGCACATGTAGGCGCGCTGAGTCCTTTTCTTGCACCTTGCAAGAAAAAAGGACAGAACATCCCTTCCTAATCCGAACAAAGACTTTAAACGCTTATAATCTCAGAACTTTATCAGCCGATTTAAATTATTTATTGAAGAAGTGTACTAAATTTATTTGTATTTTTCATTAAACCTGTTATTTTTGACTAATTAAACCTGTCCGAAAGCCTATTTAGTCTGATTGTTACATAATAACTTATTCTGAACTTAGCATGTACATGTACAGTAGGCACTTATTGATAACAATGTGTAACATCAATATTTGTAAGCCTGATTTGTTTAGCTGTGTTTTATATAGGTTGAACAAAGATTTATCAGTTTGTTATACATAATATGTTTTCTGAGATACGACGTCGCACCAAAGCTGCAGACGTCGTAAAAAGGGTGGTGTACAGCAGTAACTGCGTGGTGGCCGAGACTAGGTTGGCGGAACCCAGGCCGACCGAGGATGAGGTGGATTGACGACATTAGAAATACTGTCGGGAACGAGTGGATGCTAATAGCGAGAGACCGGGGAGAGTGGAATAAACAAAGGGAGGCCTATACCCAGCAGTGGGTCACTCAAGGCTGATGATGATGATGAATATATTTTGGTAAATAAACTGAGCTAAAATGATCAAGTTTTGCGCGGCTGTAGGAAATTTGCTACAATTAAGAACTGACAACGTGTAGTATTGTTAGCTGATCGTATTTCGCAAACTGTACGTCTCATAATAATAATGTATTAATTTTTTATCAATGATACTGATTATGATGACGATAGATAAAGTGCGGTAAAGGAGAAAGGGAGAGTGACAGAAAAAAAAAGATGGACTCATTAGTATTTAAGTTTAATATAAGTCTTGTAATTTATTACGTCAAAGAGAAAAAAATAAATGAAAAATATGAATATTTTTTAATAATGAGCAAACAAAGGCATGGACGATTTTGTCAATGGTAAAAATGTGTTAAAAAAAAACAACATGTAATTATCTACCCAAATATTTATCAAAATCAGTCTCAGCTTTTTGGCTGTAGTTGGGAACATACAAACTTACACGCTAACTAAACACCCTCCTATTGGCGTCGGGTAAAAACACGATTGTCACTTTCAGACTCAATAAACATGTTATACTAGAAAGAAAAAAACTCGCCTTTTTCTTTTAGTTTGTGTTAGCTACTTGGTAAAAAGTCAAACAATAAACCCCTGGAGAACCACTGACAAAGGCAATAAGATTACAAGTTTCTATGTTACAAAAATTAAATCCCTACAATTATTATCCTCATTTTGTTGAGAAGTTCATAATGTCGGACATTTTAGAAACCCAGAAGGGCGGACAGACACATTGTTAACTTGGCAGATCATATTTCGCAAACGGTAAACTTAAACAAAAGCTTTATACCAAATCTCGCTTACATTTAAAGTAACCTATGTGTTAATCCAGGACATAAGCTATGTATATTCAAAATTTCATCCAAATCCGTCCAACCATTTCTGCATGAAGAAGTAATAAACGTAACACACACACACAAACTTTCGCATTAATAATATTATTTTAATATATAGTGTGAAAACACAGAAAAGTGTTCGAAACGTTATGAAAAAATACACGCGATGAAATGCATTAAAAGTGTAAAATTACAACGTGTATTAACATTGAAAACCTAAGAAATCATTATTAAAAAAACATATACATGCGATGAAATGCATTAAAAGTGTAAAATTACAATGTCTATTATCATTGAAAACCTAAGAAATCATTATTAAAAAAACATTCAATGCTATATTATACCTACAATAATTGGTATTAAACTAAATGCTTATTCTGCAGTTAAATAATAAAACACAATCGCATCGCAGAACAGATGGCCAATGGGGCCAAAAGGTTCTGGAATGGAGATCAGGGACCGGTAAGCGCAGCGTAGGACCGCAGGGAAACGATGGATGCAGGCCGCTTCCAACCGGCCCTTTTGGAGATTGATGGGAGGCCTATGTCCAGCAATGGACGTCCTATGGCTGAAATGATGATGATGAAATAATAATAAAAATAACGATTCAAAGGAAAACAAGCACAAATTACAAAAAAATATTTATAACATTTTGTAATTTGTGATTCGACAAAAGTGCTGATGGTCTTCAAACGGCTAAATAGATTTTCTTGATTCATATCTCTCGATCATGTCACAAACAAAACTAAATTGAAATCGGTCAAACTGTTTTGATAAATGGGAACATTAATTTTTCACAAACAAACAAACACCCTCTCAGCCTAAACGCCTACACCTTCTCCGTTCCGTTGTGAGTAATAAAAAAACTATGGATGCAAAGACTTAATTTCCTTCCAAATTGAACTATGAATCTTCAAAATAAAAACAGCATCATATTTCTGTAACTTGAAATACATGACTTTCAACTTTATTAAGAGTTCTATATAAGATTGGCGTTTCAAACATTTTCAGAGGTATCACCCCAATATCTGTCGTTTTGCACATCAAAGCAAAAATGATCTTCCGAGTTCTGCCTCGATATCAAAAAATATGTGAAAATATGAGGTGAGAAATATTTCTGCAATAGATTTATTGCTGTAACCCAAGTCTCGATATTTTGCTCCATGTATAGGAAACATATTTTATAAGGTGGGATCTGATAAATCATCTACAACAAAAGATGTTAGGTTAGATTAAGGTTATTGAGGGCTATTATTATGACGCAGCTTTTTTTTGTTTTGAATTGCTTCAATTGTATAAAAATTGTGATGAGCTTACACTATAACGTAACTGCTGTTTTCAACGGAATAATAGCACGAAATCCGATAAAATAGTACCCTAGAAAATTATAAAAACACAGTCCGTCTTATTACAAAACACGGTTTAACTTTGGTACTGGGATTAGTACCAGGTTTAAACCATGGACTAAAATAAACGTTATTATAAAACGAAGTTTTTCACTAAACCACGGATTGTCTATGGTACTAAAGTTAGACCGCCGAGACCCCTAGTTTAACTATGGTACTAACTTCGGTACTAATAGAATTTGAGGTTATAATTATTTTATTTAGTGTTTTTATTATTTACAAATCGTTTAAAATGGATTTAAACACGATTGACATGATGGATATAGAACATTTGGACATGCTGGAGGCATCGCAGCGATCTGATAGAACTCGTCATCGTGTGAATCCTTTCGAATTGAGTGACGAAGAATTCAGATATAAATGTGGTTCACAAAACGCTTTGGCGCAAAAATTGTGGATGTTTTACGTGAGGATCTGGCCCACGATCCTAGAGGAAGCCCATTAAGCCCTGAAGTTCAAGTGGCTTGCGCTTTATACAACTGGGCTCGCCATGAATTAAGAGCTTGTTAATAACCTAGGTAGATTACAATATAGCTATAGGTAGGTACTTACGCAAAAAGTAAAAAATATACACTGATGCATTAAATTATTGTTTTCTACGTATATTCAAGACATTACAGCCGATTTGCATAGTGTATCTCAACCAGTCAGTAAAACTTGCAAAAATGTAGCGGGTATTATGGCAAGGGATGTTCCATTTCATAGATAATTATAAAATTGCGAGCTACATTAAATGAACAGGAGAAAGCTATGAGAAAATTTAAGAACATTGCTAATTTTCCCACCGTAATTACAAAGATTTCATTAAACTACTTAATGTCTTTGAATAATTACAATTATTTATCTGAACGCCTCGAATTACGCGGCACAGGCGCATAGCTTTTTTCTACGTTAGGATTTTGGCGTCGCACGTGATAGTATAATGCCATGATTTTGAAAAGTGCTCAAAATAATAAGTTATGCTTGTTTAATAGATTGAAACCTAAACAAACAGCAATTTAAGATAGCTAAATATCTTAAATTGCATTAATAAATAATTATTTAAGCTTTTGAAGTGTGTTTTAAACCTGCAGGAACGAATGAATGATTTCAGTTTTTGGTTCTTATCTGTGGCTAATATTGAAACCATGGACTATCTTTGGTATCAGCTGGTCCTCGATTAGTCGAAGATTTGTAATAAGGTCAGGTTTTAATCCCTTGGTACCGTAACAAACTCGGACTTTTTAGTCCTGGTTTAAACCTGGACTGATGGACTTTTTTGTAATAAGGCGGAGTATGTATAGGTATACTGTAAACAAAAGAAAATACCAAGGTACCGAACGGTGTGGACCTAATCTATTGTATAAAAAAATCTTTGAAAACTAAAAAATACGCTTATGTGACTAGTTAAAACGAACCAAAAGGTGTAAACTCGAGGGGTTTACTAGAAGCTATGTTATACTAGCCGACCGGATTAGCAAGTTGAAGTGGCAGTGGGCAGGCCACATATCACGCAGAACAGATGCCCGATGGGGCCGAAAGATTCTGGAATGGAGACCACGGACCGGTAATCGCAGCGTAGGACGTCCACCCACAAGATGGACAGACGACCTAAAAAAACCGCAGGGAAACGCTGGATGCACGCCGCTTCCAACCGGCCCTTTTGGAGATCGATGGGGGAGGCCTATGTCCAGCAGTGGACGTCCTATGGCTGAAATGATGATGATGATGATTAAAAAGTTCCACCATCCACCTCACGACTCCGTCATCAGACCCTAGTCAGTAAGGTAATGTATGGAAATAGAACCACATTATGAATGCCTTCTTTCCACTTAGTTTGACCGTTCCGTGTAGCCTTAAATATTAGAATAATATGTGTGCAAACAAATGTATTTTTTGCCTTTACAAATACCTCTCAAACAACCTTTTAGTGATATGAAAATAAAATGATTATTTGTTGTACTAGTCAACTAGTGTGTAAAGTTGTTATTTAGCGTGAGTGTCGGGTATTGAATACAGGAATTTTAAATGAAATCACGAGCGAAGAGAGTGGTTCAAAAGTAGATAAGTATCGATAGATTCCAATGATCTTATATAGATTCAAATGTATTTTAATGATTCTATTGGCACGAGTCGAGTGAAACACACAATTTTTCAATTCATCTTAGCGATTTTTCTGGAAGATGGATCAGTATTAACACTTTCCACTAAATCTGTTGTGATAAATTTATAATTTAAATGCTTGTTTCATTTTATTAGTATTTCAGGGTTTTCATTAAAAAAAGTCTTTAAAACGTACTAAGCACAGATATCTACTAAACCAGTCGGGTACTAAGATCTAAGATTTTAATATACGTAGTATAATCGTAGTATAGTATACCTCTACGTATTATAAAATCTTTCACAATTTTTTTTCATGCGCACTACATACGATTTCTGTTTGTTTTTGCTTCGCACTACTTAAGTAAATATTGATATTTTTTTGCGGGTAAAAAAAAAGAATATTTATTTTTAAAGAATAGGTAATTAATTTTTCTTTCTACTTAATACTTAAACAAAAACCAATATTTCTTAATTATTATTGTATTCCTTTTAAATTCGGATAACCACCTAGAATCAAACTGTTTAAAATGCTATTCAAAAAGTCTGTAAAATGTGAAGGTTAGACAATCGTTAGTTACGATTTAATTTCGAATTTACTTTCCGCGCTAGCTGTTAAAAACGACTTTTGCGCGCAGATTTGAAACGATAACGAAAGCCATTCCCGGCTGGTGAGAAGAAAAATATTGCACCCAAGTTAATGCTTCTAGAATTGTAGGGCCTCTTATATCATCTTAGAGTATTGTTTTGATTAGCTACCTTCTGATCAGTGCTAATTGGCGAGTAAAAGTACCAAGTGACTTTTGTCAGATTTACAAGTAATAAACCAAGGCCAAGTGCGAGTCAGGCTCGCGCACTGAGGGTTCCGTGCCACCACACAATCCAATAACGAAATTACCAGTTATAACTTGGTAATGAACAGGAACTTGTCATTGACTCGCACTTGGCTATTATTTATTATTTGTTGTTATACTTTAAAGTTTGTACTACAATCATGCTCAGTTTGACGCTTGTAGGTATTACTATTTTTACATTAGAACTATTACAAAAATACCTAAGTAAAACCTTTTTTAACTTTTTTTATTATTTCTTAATTAATCCGCCGTAACATTACATATTCTGTGAAAATTTCAACTGGCTATCTATTACGGTTCGAAAAATACAGCCGTCAATATGTAAGACAGACGGACAGATGGACAGATAGACGGACAGACATACATCATAGGTTTAGTAACTTAGGTCGCCTTTTTACCCTTTGTCTTACGAAACACTAAAATAAAGTTCCGAGTAACAACAAGGTTACCCGAATGAATGTATGAAAAGATTTAATGTTCGTTCAATTTTTATTGTTACTGTCACAAATGTCAAACGTCAAATATTTTTAATAGAAATCGTCACGTGATTTACAAAGCGTACAAGGTCATCTGTCAAATAGTATGTACCCATGCAGCCTTTGGAGCCATTTACAGATCCTTATTATATTAAAACTGTGTACAACCCTGCAATTTGCCGTCCTGTCAAAAATATTTATCTGTTTCGTTCTGGTAACAACAATTTAGGCAAATGAGTAAAGAATTTAACATGTTTAATTCGTGTATTCTAAATTAGCACTACTTCTATGCTTTAATCCTTTTTATGAGGTAAGAAGAAAGCTCTAAAAAAACGTCAATTCACCGAAATGCCACAGAAAAGAAAAAGAACAAAAATCGTTTGAAGTTTCCCTGGTATATATATATATATATGTGTTCTGTGCCGAAGTATGTTTTTATAGTTTATTATGTTTTGTCATTATGATTAAATTAGCCTGAAATCTTTGATAAATAATCAAAGCCTGAAATAAACATGGAATAGGTTAGAAAAGGGAAAAGTGTTAACATAATTTGGAAGAGAAGGATATTTAGATATATCCTTTACAATACACTGAGAGATTGCGTCTGATACCTGTAATTATATTTAAAAAAATTGATTGAAAACATTTTCTTATAATGTTTTACTGTACCACATAGCTACAATCTTACATTCAAAAAGCTAGTAAAAGTGATGAGTTAATTGTTTTCTTTTAGCTTTTATTATGGCTGTCAAACGTATTCTTTCGTGGGTGTAGGTATGTGAACAGTACAGCGAATAGCATTGCAGGTAGCGTTAGTCATTGTGGAAGTAGTAATACACTTCCTTGCCATTTTAACCAACGAGTAGCTTACTTGAAACTTTACTCGGAGATGGATGAAAGAAGCCCTTAATGTTAAATGGAACATCAAAAAATTTGCATTGATATCATGTCGTTATTTTTTACCGCCATACGGCTACGACCGCGCGTCGTAGCTCCGTAGCAGGCGCCTACGTGAAGGCGCTACGACGTAAACTTTTTTTCTTGTTACTACGCGACGAACGTTACCTAATGTGTATAGCCATAACCATTCTATTTCTATGGTGCTCATAATATTGTATCGCAATAGATCACCAATTCGTTTCTCGGGCGGTCAGACGTTTTAATGATGAATATTGAATATCTGAAGGAGGACCCGGGTATGTCCTAAGGACCCGGGTATGTCCTAAAATTGCGACCAGAACCACCGGAAGATGGGCAGCAGCGTCCTGTTAGTACACGGTGAACGTACTGCGATCTCCAAGCCGCCTGCCAAGCGTGGGGATTATGGCAACACCCCTCTCTAAGAGGGAGGCCTTGTTCAGCAGTGGACATTTAATGGCTGATGATGTATTGAATATCTGTTCTAAGTCTGAGTTTAGTTGTCCCCGATGCAGGAAATCCTAGTGGGAACTATAAGCGTAAAGCGTTTTTTATTAATTGAATTGTCTGTGATTTTCACAGTGATTGGCTCACTTAGTCGCTGTATACTGCCCATGATATGACCTCAAGAGTTATTTTTATAAGAGTAGATAAGTAACTAACCTTTGGAGTTCTATTTTAGATGTGAAATATCTATTGGCACGCCTTGGCAGTAAAACTGGAAACGGACGTGACGTCATATGCCGTCATGTTGCATATCTGCTGAGCGTTCCGCGACGGCCAACGTTTTTCGTAATAACAACATCGTAGGGTAGAACGAAATATAAAAATATAATTGCTCTAACAGTGTTAACATAATGTTATTGTAGGCTGAAAAAAATCACGTAAAAGTATCTTGAGCTTAAACGAATCTAAACTTGCAGCATAATATACGCAGTCTGTTTTAGTTTACTTTTTGTTCGGACGTCTATGAGCACTGACTGTCTATTCTATAGATTTAAATATTTTGTGCTCTAAGCTAAAAAAAAAAACAAATATAATTTTACAGTCAATGACTCAATACAGGGTGTAAGGGGAACACTCTCGAAGCCAAAAGAAGGTAATTGTACTCATCATTATGAACAATTTTTACTAAGGGACTAACCCTGAAATCGCGAAAAAAAAACAGCTTTTCCACACATTTTGTCGAGTGTCAATGACCGTTTTCTATAGAACAGCTGATATTTTTTTCGCGATTTCAGGGCTGGTCCCATAGTAAAAGTTGTTCACAGTTGTTCCTTTTTTGGCTTCGAGAGTGTTCCCCTTACACCCCGTATAGTTAATAATGCAAAATATACACACATCCATTATTTACATGTCTACACTGATATTTATATAGTCTACCTGTAGCTCTACTGTCTCGTCTAACGCCTCCATTTGTAAATTAATGCAGGGTTCATTCATTTGCATACTGAATATTTGAATGTATAAGTGAAAATAATTATAGTTTAAATAACTAAAAAAACACGCTTAGCGTGTTTTTTTTAATCACAGTATACTGTGATTAGTTAAATAGCGGAAAAGGTTAGTTATATTATTATTAACGGGATATTTACCGTGATAAGAGTGTGCTTTGTAGTTTTGAGGGTAAGATATTAAATCATAATTATTATGATTACTGTTAGGTAGGGACATGGCCCGTGGTTGAAATATTTCAAGACCCTGACGGCCACTGTTTGTGGTGGGGATTAAAATACTGAAAATATCGGTGGGAGGACGCGCTTTACCAATGTACTCCTAGTGAATTAGAACTTAAGTATTTTAGGTTTGATACCCGAATAGTTCTGGTAATCGTCACCTGTACTGACTACACCTACATTCCATGTCCGTACAGTAATAAATATTACAGTACAGTACAGTATAGTACAGTTTAATGAAGCCACTGGCTGAGTCTTATGAATTAATAGATCGACGAAAATATGGTTTACCCATTTTTAGCTTTTGAACTAACTTCATTCCCAACTTCTATAGTACTTCTATAGCCTGTTTATTTCTCCCCTGTTTGATTAAACATAACGATAGTATTAGTAACTAGCGCTCCGCCCCGGCTCCGCACGGGTATAGTTATATAGCCTATTAAAATAGCCTATATTAATCAGTGATAATATAGCATTCAAATGATGAAATAATTTTTAAAATCGGTCCAGTACTTTTTGAGCCAATTCGTTACAAACATACATACAAATCTTTCCTCTTTATATTATTGTATAGATGGAGTTAGTTAATCGGCAGGCGTAGCACGGGCCGTGGACAAATTGTCTTTCCACCGTTTTTATCCCGCGAGAAAAAGACAAATGTATCCATATTCTCGCTTTGTCGCGTCTACGCTAAAACGGTGGAAAGAAAATTTATCTACAGCCCATGCTAGGCCTGCAGGGTGGAATTCCGGGCAAAGAGTATCAAAAAAGTATTGTTATTAGTACAATTTTATTCTGCAGATCGCGAAGCTCGTCGAATCTCTGTATCTAGGAAACACGATATAGGAAGAGATAGCTATTCCCACTGGGCGAATCCGCGCAAAGACTGAGGTAAGCAGATTGTATAATTTCAGCGCCTTGAAGATATAGAAGCGTTTTTAGGGTTCTGTACTTAAATCAAAATATTAAAACGATACCTATATAGGATCACTTTGTTGTCAGTCTGTCTGTCTGTCCTTGTGATAAGAACCCTTTTCTTAGAAACGCGTACAGGTATCAAGTTAAAATTAATATTATATACTAAGATCTACGGTCCCTTAGAGATGTAAACAATTCAAGGTTCTAAGTCAGACATTAACAAGTGTGTCTAAGTGTAAGTGCGTTATGTCACATATTTTGATCACAACTCAAAAACAACTTAAAGGGCTCACACGATGACTTACAATAAATTTGACAAGAATCAACACCATAATGTAAAGGTAAAAATCCGAAAGTCGTTAATTTTAAGTTATATTTTTTTTTGTTTTGCTAGTATAAAGTTACGTTTTGTAGCTGTATAACCAACAATATGATGTAAACCGATGTATGAGAGGACACTTATTCCCTGCAAAGTTAAGTTTGTCCTTCAATATTTCAACCTTTTTACTCGACGGCTCGAGGGTAATGTTTTTTGGTTTTGTATGTCATATTTATTAAATTTGTACGGAACTTTTTGTGCACATGCCTGCCAACTTGGCTGGTTTTTTCTTATAAGGTTCTCCATTCAGTTAGTGCACTGACTTTTACGCGGGACACGTGTTATTTCTAATTCTATAAATACCTAAATGTAGAATCCATTTTATCGTTATAGTGAAATATAAATTATATTGAGCTATAGTTAGGTGAAGATTTTAACAACAGCATTTATTTTATCGCAGCGACAAATCAGTCCAATTTTTATTACTTTTTCCATAACGAATTAGATAAATGAAATTCACATAATGGCTTCAGAAAGAATGTCGTATCAATAAACCGCGATATAAAGCCACAACATTAAATGAAAGGGTCCATTTTCCGGCGCGGCGACACATTGGGCCTGTCATAATACAGAGCCATAAACTTCGATTCCTTTGTAATTTATAGCTTTCCTTTATCTATAGCTCACCCAATGGTCGCGTATTGGATGAAACAATTTATAAGCGTGCAAAGCTCTAAAATTGAGACATATTGCGCTGCTTGTATGTGTTACATCAAACGCTTACAATTTCTTTGGGTGTTTAAAGATAGCAAATGCGTAGGAATGCTTCTTTTAATGGCAATTGTTGGTCTTGATATTTATAAAGTGAAATAAGTTATTCTTCTTTTGTCATTAAAAGTATTTCTTTTATATTTATTTATAAAGTTAGCTGATGCAGCTTATTTGATCATATCTTATTTTAAGAAGATATTCCAGTCAAAATAAAGGCCACTGTGAAAAAGTCATAATAATCTGACGACCTAAGATTTCCTAGAGCTAAGTACCGCAAAGGCACAGTACATTTTGTTTTCATGGAGCTTTGTCATTACGCTGGTTAATGGCTGAATTACAGAACGTGTAAGACAATAACATAGAACCTTGTAATAGTGAGCCAGCGAAATAATAAAATTATATTATAATAGTACATTACTGCAGTTGCAGGCAATGAACACATTTTGGATGAACGGGAGAATTTGGGTCGAGCTGTAGAGGGCAGCATACGTGTGTACATGAATGCGCAGTTGCCGCCAAGGTTTGTATAAATCACTATACTATAATATTTGACTGCCCCGGTGGCCCAGTAAGTAGTGAACCTGCCTTCTGCGCTTGGGGGCGTGGATTCGATTTCCACCTTTCATTCAACATTCATGTGATGAACGATTGTATTTGTTCTGGGTGTTTATTTAAGGGTCTATTTAAGTATGTATTTAAATATATATATAGCTACTGAAGGAAAATGAGAAAATTGCAGTTAGTACGGAAAGCAGTGGTTAATTTTCATATTACATTTTCAGCGAATTTTGGAAGGCGTTGCCTTGGCGTTGAAGATTTTAGTTAAATGGTGCATGTTCATTTATTTTATAAAATTAATTTTGTTTAAAACAAAATAGCTGCTGGCGTGTACGTGACTGAAAAATCGCCGATGACGCGAGTTGTCAGTTTAAGATTACAAAAAATAAATAAATGATGGGTACGCTGCCAACTGGTAGTGGGCTTGAGCATTTGGATTGTCTTTAGACCTTCAACGGTCTATGGGCAGTCTAACTGTATTTGTAGTGTTAGTTTTAGCTTGTATTTTGTTTAGTTAATAAAGACACTTGCCCGTTAAAAAAAACTATAAATAATTGGTACGTTTGCTGTAATATTACCTAATTATGGTAAAAAATATGTTAAAAAGTAATACTATAATGCAGTTATTGAGCAACGCGGCCATCGGCCACCGAGTCCTGGATGACCGAGAGGGGAAACGTCATACGCCAACCGATACATATTTTTCTTATTTTGCGGGGAGATCCCCACTGACACTAAAACTTCGTTCTTTTGGATATATAAACGCACGTATATATTTATAAAAAATGCAACACGTCTATATTTTATACACATACATCTCTACAGTATTGTGTAATGTACAATTGTACATGGTTGAGTTGACTTGTTGGTACTTTCACAGAAGGTATTTCATATGCTTGACGACTCTCTTCCGTATTATTCTAAGTACCTAACACATTATTTAGATTATTTGTCATTCAAGTTTTTAATCATACACTCAGTTTTTGTATTTCGAATACTGTCTCTAACTTTAATGATGTGGTTATTTGAATGAGAAGGGTTACAATTAGAACCTCAGTTCCTAAACAATGGATTTAATTAGAAAAGGGTTAGCACGACTTTAAGAGCTTATACTGTAGTACATTACACGATTTCATTGAATGCCTGAAACACCGCTTTCCCGGTTTAACAGCTTTTTGCAAATATTCGCGATGTGCTACAAGGATAATGCGGATTTTCGATTTCAGTAGGTATAATTTAATTTTTGGAATCGTACCGGACGGAAAATCCCTAATTCAGACGAATGCTATACAAGTGTACATGATATTCATTCTGTCGTCACAGATTATTACCTCCATAATTTTTAGAGTTCCGTACATCAAAAGGAAAAAAAGGAACCCTTATAGGATCATTTTGTTGTCCGTATGTCCGTCTGTTCGTTTTTCAAGACCCTTTTTCTAAGGAACGTGTAAAGGTATCAAGTTGAAATTTATATCAAATACTCGAAACTACGATTTCCTACAGCTGTGAAAAAATCAAATTTTTTAGTCAACGCCATCAAGAGATATAACCGTTTATGTCGCATATTTTCGCATATTTTGCGATTTCACAGGGGAATCAAAACCTATAGGGTACTTCCCGTTGACCTAGAATCACGAAATTTGGCAAGAGGCGAGGTCTTAAAGGCCGGTTATCCGAGTCGCGTAGGCAACAAAACGCTTCCTCAGCCCCCGTTAAGTTATAGCGACGATGTATTTTGCCACCCAAGAGCCAGGACGCCCGCGGGGGGAGTGCAACGACAAAAACGAACATAGGTCCAACCTCGATGACGCCAGGCGTGGTACTGAACGCGGTGCGCGCAAATTCTCGCGACCTTTTTACGCTTTTTCACTAAAATACGAAACTATTCGCTATCAAAATTCTATCCAAATATTTTTTTTTTATAAAATTGTCTTTCAGTACCTGCAATTTCCAGTTTGTTACGAGCTTTCATTAAAGCATAAAACGAAAAAAAAAAACTGAATCGACTTTGTTTTAGATTTTTTTTTGATCGAGGATAGTTTATTCTTTCGTGTTTTGAACCAAATCATAAACTCAATCACAGATGTATCTGTGACATATATTTTTTTCCAGCTTAAATATGAACTGAATAAAATTGATTTAAAACCATCAAATTTGCTATAAGAGGCCGTTAATATGAAGGAAAAGGTCTTATGAAGGAAAAAATCTATTTGAAGCTAACTCATATTAAAAAAAAAAAATTGCGATTACTAACTTACATTTTGTATGTATGGGAAGCACATTATTGTGTACTACAAAGTCAAGTTTGTCTTACAATATTTCATATTTTTTTGTTTCTCGTGCTCTGTAGGTTCCGTCCATCGGAACCCTCGGAGCACGAGTTCTACTCGTACTTGTCCGATTTTAAATCATTTTTACTTGTTTAAGAACATGAGGCGCAGAAAGATTCTATTGTGTATCTTGTAAGTTTCGAATTATCTACTTACTCTCAATGATGTTTTATATAAACTGAGGTAGATACGTTTTACCGAGGTCTGCGCGGCAATACAAACAAGAGTTAATTAGCTTGAGTGAACTCAGTCCATCCTGTGTCTGACAACGACGAAAACTACCATATTGTGTGTTTAGAAAGTGAAATACTTATACTGGGGTGGCTGTAAAAGGTTATAAGAATGTAAAGTACTGTGGATCATATGTAGGTATATAGCTGTAGTTAAATATCGCCATGTTTTTAGTGCTTTTTAATGAGTATGAATGACGTCTCTATTTGTAAAACCTCATTGCTTACTCTGCTCTAATTCGCAAGTCGTAACGGTTTTCGACAACAGTCCATAACAAACCTGTCAAAATTCGTTATTAAAGAAATATCAAAATTAAATTTGTATGGAAAGATTATGCATATTAATCCAAGGGTTTCTTTATACAGAAAGACATGCATTAGCACACTCTTTCTAATGCACACCCGTCTTCTACGTCTTCTATAAAATCTTTCCATCCTAAGGTTGTCTGGAAGATATCGCTTTTAGCGATGAGGCCGCCAGTTGTCATAGAGTTTTTTTTTTCTCCTATGTATGAAATTTTACAGTGTGAACAATAAAGAGGTAATCAATCAATTATAATCATTTAGTCACTTTATAATTCGTATAATTCGTATTCGTAAAATTAAATTATGATATTCGAACTATGTAAACTTCAGTTATTCGACCAATGCTATATTAAGTAGTTATATACAAATAATATTTTTATATTCCAAATTGTTACAAATTTTAAGATGAAAATGACTATTGTCGTCATAATAATAGGTAAGTCAATTCTAGCAATTAATCAATCAATATAAAAAAGTCTTTTAGACCCCAAATGAAATATCAAAAAGAAAAATAGCGAAGGAAAACAATGTAATAAAACAAGGTAGATGGGTGATATCTAAAAATGTTGCCTATATTCAAGGGCTTGACATGAATAATTCATTAAAAACTTTAACATATTTCCACTGCCCGCGCTCACGCCTCCCGAGATGGCTTTAATGGCTTTCATCGAATATTTTCAATTCCGTCACTTTGTAATTTTGGCACATAGCCAGTCCGCGGCTGACAGTTTTGTATAATTTATTAGGATTTTATCGGATCAGAAAGTAGTTTCCAAGAAAATTTTCGGGTTAGTATGTTTCTACTGTATTTAATGCTAAATAAAGTAAGATTTTGAGTTGTGCTATTGAGCGTTGTTATTATAATATAGTATGTTATAAGTTTAACGTGTGTATTTGTGTTTGTCTGTGGCAAGATTATCAACTATTTAACTGTTTTTTTTTTTTTTTTTTTTATACTTGTTACACTTTACGTACATATAAGTAAGATCATTGCATAGCATCACATGTCACATAGTTTGTATAATAAATTAATTTAAGTAGGTATGTGCTCACAATGAAATTGATTTTGATAGACCTCCAACTGTCTATGTGTAATCAAACTGTTTTGATTTATTTCTGATTCTTCCGCCAGAGTATACATTCCAAGTTTAGGTATTTAAGTTCAGAGGCCTTACAGCTAACTCTTAACGCAGGCTCGAATTAGCGCTGAAACAGCGCAGTTCGGAAAATTACTCCGAGATACGGTTTGCGGTCGTGCAAATTTTCTCATCACAAAAATCAAACAACAACAACAGAATGTCTGGGCGTAGGTATTCTTTTTTGTTGTTTTCTTCTCAACTTACATGATTTTAGTACGCTTTTATTAGCTTCACTTGTAACTAACTATTAATTTAATCAGCAGTGCAAGTACTGGTCTTTATCGATCGTCAAATTTGACAGATGAAATCGTCAGATTCGATAAAATGCCATTTGATCAGTACTAGCTATGGTCGATTCAATAGCAATTTGTCGAATTTGACGATCAATAAAGAACGGTACTTGCACTGCTGATCTTGGAATTTGTCGATTTAACCTACTTCTAATAGTTGTACCGATTTGAAGCTTTACAAGTATAATATGTCGGATCATTCGGATGACAATACAATAATTGGGTACCATCTAATCTGAAGATTGACTTGTAATGCAATACAATAATTTGGTACTGATCTAAAGATGAAGCCAGAAGGTGGGACTCATCAACGGTGTGAATCACACCGACAGAACCATCAAGCGGGGAAAACGCCAAACATCATGCACAGCACAGCAAATTTATGGACATCTAATTTTCATCTCCTGTCTCTCCTTACCTCACTTTATCTCCTCAAACGGTGTAAATTGAGATTTAAGTTTTTTAATCTGTGATTATTGTTAAACGTTTATATAGTAGGCGTTTGTCTTAAAAATATTTAGTTTGAACATGCTGAGCTTAGCAGCATGGTTTAACATTTGTTTGATAAAGAGTGTAGGTACCTATGGCTATTTTACGAGTGTGTAAATTACACCTGTGCTGTGAATTATGATAAATCTTGTGTAAGAAATATAACGGTGCGTATATGAGATGCCTTCGTCACCCTCGGCGGCAAAATTATGTTAATGAAATGTCAGGACTTTATTTTAATTAATATAAACCCCTGCTCTCTGTTCACAACCTGTCATTTTGTGGAGCAGATATTAAAATTAGGAAATTTAATACAATGTGGTACGAACACGGTAAATTGATTTTTAGAAACAAATAGACGAGGGTAACTAGTTTCCGTTCTAGTATCATAGGACGTTTTTCTATACATTACTAGCGACCCTTCCGCCCGGCTTCACACGGGTGTAATTTACGTGCGAAGACGGGGCGAGTCGCTAATTATACATATAAACCTTCCTCTTGAATCACTCTATCTATTTTAAAAAACCGCTTCAAAATCAGTTGAGTAGTTTTAAAGATTTAAGCATACATAGGGAGGGACAGACAGAGACAGCGACTTTGTTTTATACTATGTAGTGATAGTGATAGTGACGAGTAAAATAGATATAATGATAAAAATCACTTCAAAACTCACTGGCTTGAAGTCGGAAAGTACCTACTATTGACTTTTATCAGTTTTATAGTTGACTAGCTGTTATCCGCGACTTAGTACGCGTAGACTTGCATATAATATTTCAACCGCCTTTTGCCACCCGTAATTCAGCCCTTGCACAAAATATTTTCTTAGCGGACCTCTACACCCCTTAAAATATCTACCTGCCAAATTTCAGCTTCGTAAATCAAGTAGTTTTCGGGATTTTGTGATGAGTGAGTGAGTGAGTGAGTAGATGAATTTCGTTTTAGATATTTAGATTTTAGAAGCGATAAACCTGTTTTTTTTTTAAGACTACATTAATGCTAGCATGATAACATGGTATGGGGCTTAAATCATCGCCTAACTAGTCGCTGAGCTGACTTAATTCATTAATCAAAAGACACTGGGATGGTAACCGTATTGATCAATCTGACAAAAAGTTAATAAAACTTACTCGCAACTCTTGCCAGAAATAGAGCACTCAACACTATCCTCATCATTTTGTCCTGTGGATTTCACTTCCAAAACTTTTCAAAAATGTCTTATTTTAAGTTTTACTTAGTACCTACATAGATCCAAAATTTTATTTGTATTTATTTTTAATCCAGATGTTAGCAATTTATGACTGTTAGTAAAGTTTTCAGTCCACAAATGAAAGCAAGCTTTATCGGTCGTCGATGTTTATATTAGAGAGCTGTTTACGCGTATCGTTCGTTCAAGAGCGCGCGTTAGACTGAATTTGGCAAAACCACTCTTGGATTTTCAGAGACTCTGTGATCATGTGCAGTCAGAGGCAGCGTGTCTAAGTTGACTCCTTCACTGTTACAGTAGAGCTCTGCTGTACTACTTAATACAGCTCTGTATTTACTTATGACTTACTACGACAGTCGGTGCGAAGCTTAACCTTTGTTCTGACGTTATTAAAAGGGCTTTGACTGTTTCTATTTAATGTAAAGCACCCTTTGGCGTCGTTTCCACAAGCTTGTGTGTCAGGACACGAAATAAACCTGTCACATTGAGGGCAAATTAAATTAGTGGCTATTATTTCCTTAATTAATTGTAAAGTAGTTTCAAACAAATATTATATCCGAAAATACAGAATTTAACCAAGATTGAAGGACCTATTTATTACCTACTAGCTGCGCCCTGCGGTTTCACCCGCGTAGTGATGAAAAATAGTGATGATGATGATGAAAAGTAGCCTATGTGTAATACAGGACATACGCTATGTAGGTACATTCTAAATTTCATCGAAATCCGGCAAGCCGTATCTGCGTGAAGGAGTAACAAACATACATACATACACACACACAAACTTTCGCATTTACAATATTAGTGTGATGACCTACTCGTCGTTCATAGTCCAACAGGGCCGAGATCTCCAAATACACATAATTAGTCTCTAGTTATTTTACTTTTAAAACGGATAAAAAAACGATATGGATGGTCCATAGTAACAGTAGCTGTTTGTTTGTAATTTTTCTCTTGATAGTATTTTCGCGTCACACTGCATTTGGATTAAGAGCTGTTATGTCTCTCTCTTTCTAATATTGGTGAAAACGTAATCCGACACACAATTCACTAGTTTTTCTTATTTTTCATCATGGAGACAGGAACGAAACGAAAGAAGTTAGATCTGTTCACGACGGATTCCACAATAGTTTATAACCAAACCATTATTTTTCTGTTATTACCATATTCGTATCAAGAGGAGAGATTTGTCCAGGGGCCTTACGGACAACTGCTAAAGTGGCACCAAACTAACGTTAAATCCGCTCAGTTGGAAAATCACGCGAACGCGCGCCCAGATACGGTTTGCCGCCGCGTGATTTTCCAACTGAGCGGATTTAACGTTAGTTTGGTGCCTCAATAGCAGTTGTTCGTAAGGCCCCAGTTATACCTATGGAGTACTTGCTATGTCCATGTGTTTGTTACATAACTGTTTGCATGATGGATGTGTTTAATAAGCACGCACATCTCCACAATAATGCTGGTGGTCATGACCTCACACAAAATAACATAGGTGTTTGTTCTGTGCAAAAGCAGCCTGTATTAATTCCGTGCCGAAAAACAAGCTTAATGTATACATTTTCAAAGTTTAAGAAAAGCAGCGCCTACAAGGTAAAGAAGACAATATTAAAACTTCGCAAATTCGTACTCATATTATTTAGGCTTTGTATATACAAACTTCGACGTTACATCACTGAACTCTTATTAAATCTACATCGACCTCATTAACTTGAGATATCCTTCGTTTGAATTAATAATTTAAAACGAAATTCGGAAAGTAAGGACGGAAACCAAATATATGTATTATTGCCTGTGTAAATATGAACGTTGTTTTCTTTTCTTGGCCGAAATGTAGGATCTGTTTTGTACCTACTTATTATTAAAATAAACCTTGCTCTCTATTTATGGAAAGGCTCTCGGGTAAACATGTTATTAATGTTACTGAAATATATACTTACTATAGTAGTTCACCAATAGTCATAAAAACATAGTTTTTTTTAATATAAATAATTGGCCTTCGTTTGACCACCATCACGCCTGATGTTAAGCGATGATGAGGTCTACGTTGGAGCACGCTTGCCTAGAAGAAACCGATTCACTCGTGATTTAAAGACACCCAGATTGTAACCATTGGGAAAAACCCATTCAGGCAGCATGAATAATATAAATAAAAAAAATATAAATCTATAAAATGAATAAGTTACCTAACTATTGAATCTTTGTTAAAGATCACGGCGAAATGGTATAACATAAGGTAAGGGAAAGCCCAAGCAAAATTTTCTTTTTGAGAACAGTTGTCATAGTAATTGATTTTGACTGAAACTTGCGAATGGAAGTAAAGGGCTACTCCGACAAAACACTATTACGTCTCGAGTCTGTCTGAACTCTTCAGCAACGAGTTGGTACCTAACTGTCTAATCTATTTAGGTAAGATAGTTGCCGAGGTCCAACTGTCAGAACTTATACCACTTATACGTATATACCTATACCTTATCTACTAGGTATAACCTAAATAAATAAATTAACTTATTCCTAATATTGGCTGAGGTTTCAATTTCAATTTGCATTTAAAAAGATGGGGACGAAGCAATTTAATTTTATCATGTTAAAACTACGCATACCTATGAACAAGATCACGTTTGCGCTTGGTGCTTCCTGATAAGGAACACCTTCAACAGTATACTTGTACGAAGTGAGATTATCTTTCCAGTGGATTTAAATTTGGTTTTGGTCCGTTAAACAAAACCACACCAAAACAAAAGCAAACATGTGGTTTTGGTTATGTAAAAAGATACTTGTAAGTATCTTTTTTAAACAACGTAAACAGGAGGAGGTATCTAGTCAACGCGTATATATTTTTTACAAGCTTTTATTTAACTTGCCTTGTTAGTTTGTGTCAAATTTTGAACTGCATTTTAAAATAGTTATCCCTTACTGATTGAGTTGAAAGTCTGCATACATGTTTAGTTAGGTTGACTAGCATGAACACTACCAACATAACTAAATGACGTCATTCTGAATCCAATATGGTGGATTCCCAAAGATGGCGGACCAGTTATTTTTTATGCACACCCATGATATGGGTAGGTATCAAATGAAAGGGTTTGCTGATAAGAATACGAAAAGCTTGTTTTTAAAGTTTTCCTTAATTTCAGTCATTCCTTAGTATCAAGTTTAGTTGAATTAGGTAAACTTTCTCGATTAAAACACCCAATGTTATATATGCGCCTAAGATAGGTATTCTAACATACGAGGAAGCCGCCAGGCAGGTTTGGTATGAGAATCGCATTCCAATGTTCAATGAGCCAACGTTCAAGACACCTCAAGAATTCTGGAGATGTGCACTAGTAATTATTATAGGTACTCGTATCTTAGTCTAACACAGTTGTCTGATGCTATTAAACTAAATATTTTGTTGCGAGGATTTCCGATCTTGATTTTGCATTTAACGAAGCAAAAAGTTTGAGTTTCTTTTCCGCAAGCCGTTAAACTACTTTGAACTTTCAATTATATTCCTAATGGAAAGATTAGTAAAAAAAACTCCAGAATTAATTTAGTAATTTTATTGTATTTTGCGCATGTAAAAAAGATGGCGCTCCAAGATGGCGAATTTTATTTCCTTTACTAAAGCTAAAAGCTTGTTTAAAAAAATGGTTTCATTAACTTATTCATAATTTGTTTTCTGTTTTGACAAGGAAATTGTTCCATCCCTTAGATAGATGGCTATACCGCTAGTGCTTGTGGCAGCAAGTGTAACGTAGGTACTATAAAACTTTTTTCATATATCCTGAACAAACGCTGCTAATTCTACCAATTTCGGATAGTTATGTATAACACGTCATGTTGTGACATTATGAAAACGAAATATATAGCAGTACTAGCTACGCCCGCGGTTTCACCCGCGTAGATTACGTACTCACACAGAATAAATAATCGTTACACTTTATAACATCAGCTATCCGCCAGTTAAAGTCCCGTCAAAATCTGTCCAATCGTTTTGGAGTCCACAGGAAACTCCAAAACAGCTGGACATACATCTATATATACTAATATTATAAAGGGGAAAGATTTGATTGTTTGTTTGTTTGTTATTTTGCATTGAATAGGCTGCGAAACTACTGAACCGATTTGAAAAATTATTTCACCGTTGGGAAGCTACACTATCCCCGGGTGACAGGTTATATATAAATATAGTTTTTTTTTAATTATTACTAAAACTCCAATAATGTAACCCAAGGAATTAAAAAAAAAACCGCATACCAAGTCGGCGTTTGTAAGTATGTATGCTTATATATTTGATCGACGACAAATTACGATCCAATGTTCATGAAATAGTGTAGGCAAGTTGTTTACGCAAATTAATTAATTAAATTCGTTATGAGTAACTTAAATACTTACGCAATTACTATTAAGGCCCGATTGCACTTGCACTCACCAAAATCGATCAAAAACAAGCTTTTATCATAAAACATTTTTATACAGGCTTTTATTCAATTGATGCTTTTGATGTTATTTTGACGGCTATTTTGAAAATATTACAATATAACATTGGATATTGCATATTGTATTGTCATCTATACAACGATATATGTCAGAACTATAGGTGTGTGCATAATTTTAGAAAAATCAGTTAGGAGGAACTGGGGCCTTACGGACAACTGCTATTGCGGCACCTAATCCGCTCAGTTGGAAAATTACGCGAACGTGAACCTTATCGCGCTCAGATACGGTTTGCGGTTGGCATTCAGCTTGCAAAATTTGACCCAATCAAACTTATAAACATATGGCAGATTGAATAAAAGCTTGTAATTAAAAAACAAAATAATGCTTGTAATTTAATAGTCCAGCAGTGGACTGTTAAAAGGGCTGGTTATGATGATGATGATGAATTAAAATACATAATAACAAACATATAGGTAGGTACATAAGCGTGATTCTGACTCAACGCATAAGCATTGCCATTCAGCGTAGTAATGCCGCCAGCATGCTGGGTACGCTGCCAACTGATAGTGGCCTTGAGCATTTGGATTATGTTTAGACCTTCAACGGTCTCATCAGTCTACCTAACTGTTTTTGTAGTGTTAGTGTTAGCTTGTATTTGTTTAGTTAATAAAGGCACTTGCGCTATTTAAAAAGAGGTACAAAATGCTTGAAAAACAGGCTTAGACTTGTCTTAGACAGTTGGATAAAAAATCCAATGTTTTCGCTGTTTTCTCATTCCCATAACACTGGCCTTATCACCTCAGCACAATGGACCTAAATAATTCGGAGGTCGCGCTCTCGCCGCACCGCCACCGAAATTGTCATTTGCAACATTTAATGTTATTATGTAGGAGCTCTAACCAAATCTGTAGCTACTGAGACTGAAGCCACTTCCGTCGAATCTTGCCCGCAGTAATGAGATTGTCTTTATTGATTTACTAATGCCGTAGATATCTACGTGCATCTTGCGAGCTCATAGAGCCCAGGTATGTACCTACTTTGCAAATGGAAAGCTTTTGTATGTGGCAAAATACCGGCTCCATTCATTTTACTCAAATATATGTCTCAGCTTATTATCTATACTAATATAATACAGAGGAAAGATTTGATTGTTTGTTTGCATTGAATAGGCTCCGAAACTACTGAACCGATTTGAATTTTTTTTTTCACTGTTTGGAAGCTACACTATCCCCGGGTAACATTGGCTATATTATAATTTCAAAAAAAATAGGGATCCTTACTAAAACTCCAATAATGTAACCCAAGGTGTAAAAAAATAAGATTCACAATTTTAACTTTGCGTGACAGTTCTAAGACAGGACAACGTCTGTAAGGACAGCTAGTTGTCTAATAATTTCACTAAATAAAACAAGATATACGGAGTTTTAAAAACTAAAACATGACCAAGTCCTAATACGACACGTCACACTTTTGGTTAGTTAGTAAATTAGTAATAGGCAAAAATAACTTGTCGTCAATTTCAACTAGCTTAGACATTTCTTTTATGTTGAATTTTGAAAGAAATTTGTACTATCGGTATTTATTTTTGTTACATATAAAAGTCACCCGGATTATTAATAACATCGTCACCTCATTCATCAAAATTGAATAAGTAGTTTAGGCACTACAAGTAAATACAAACATACATACGTACTTACGTAGCCTGTTAAAAATATAGGATCATTCTCGATAGATCCAATGCTAAGATCCATAATGGATCTATAGAGATTTTTTGCCTCTTTAGATCCCATTTTAAAATTATGGATCTATCCATAACTTTTTTCTAACTATAGATCTATTAGTAGTTCCTCGATGGATCTATTGAGATTTTTAATTCTCGTTGGATCCCATTTTGAAAGTATGGATCTATTGAGAACTTTCTTTATCATTAGATCCATTGGTCAGATGCATGATGGATCTATATATTTTGTAATCACAAACAATTGGCTTTGCCGTAGTCGGGTAATAACTTTCAAACAATTTATAGCCCTTTTCAAATAGCATGTCACTTGACAAACACCACTAACAGACTAGTTTTCACCACTAGTTGTCATAGTAGCGTTAGCTATATGTTTTCGCCGCAAAATTGAAATCTTTTATTTAGTTCTGTGACGTCACATTCAATATTTACGAATCACTTTACATACTATCGTAATTTAAAGCACCTGTCAAGTGCCATGCTTTTTGAAAAGGATTTAATACTGAAGTTACTTGTGAAGTATTTCATCTAAGCTGCCATTATAAATCTACCATTTATGTATTGTAAGACTTGTAGTCTTTAATTACATTTTACACTAAGTAGTACCTAGTATAGTATATTTCTCTATGGTAGTACCTAGGTAGGTAGCACAGTGTTCCAACCACGGACTCGCATTTTTTGCTCTGCAATCTAAATCTATGGGTGCAACTGATTTCAATAGCCTTAGTTTTCTTGTTTGTGTATTTATAGTCGGTTGGAAACTAATGCTCCTTTTTTCTATATTAAGTACTCGTAAATCCTCGTTTACCAAACCGTCATCATCAGATGAGTCAAACACCTAGCCTGTCAACTATAAAAAAAAAAAATATGGTACTACAGCATAATAGAGTATATATTCATCATCATCATCAGCAGACTGAAGACGTCCACTGCTGAACATAGGCCTCTCCCTTTAACCTCCACACTAACAACAGCCTGCCATATGCATCCACTGGATGCCCGTGACTCTCACAATGTCGTCGGTCCACCGAGTTGGCCTACCTTCACTCCGTCTTCCTGTTCGTGGTCTCCACTCAAGAACCTTTCTACCCCATCGGTTATCTGTTCTTCGAGCGATGTGGCCTGCCCATTGCCAACTTGCAAATTTCAAGAGTTAAGAGTTCAAGTCATGTCAAAAGTTTTCAAAAGTACATATTATATTATGTACGTACTCTTTATTATGCTGTAGTCTTAGAAATACTTAGTCGATATTTTCGATATTCGATAGAGTTCAAAACTTTAAAGAGATATAAAGAAAAAATACGGAATCACAGTGAAGTAACTTTCCTAAACTGAGTACTACGCATATGCAAATAAGTTTTTTTATTAACCTATTAGATCCCGCTGCTAGGCAAAAGTCTTCCCCATTCCTTCCATTTTATAATATTGAGTAAACTCAAGTCGTTAAAGTTAAAATCACTGACAAATCATAACTCAGTTATGTAACAACTCTACAATTAAGATCGTGAGATAGGTAAGTATTCATAGAGGAACTAAAATAGGGCTGTTACCAGTTCTAATAAATCGCCGTTATATTGACCATCATATTGATGGTCGATTCTGCACGTATCCGGCGAAATGTGTGCGATGGTCTATAAACTGGTACGTAGATAGGTACATAAACTCGATGTGAAAGCTTTGGAATCGGTCTCTGCTCACGTACAGCGTTATGCAGACTCCGCGGTTGTTTTGGGTCAAAGGGAAAATAGCACCTCTTTTTTTTCTCCTGAAAGAATTTTGGCATCATTGAACAATTTTTAAGTTTCAGTAAATATCGTCCACAGTCAGAGTCAAGAAAAGCAAGGCAATCAAGGGCGTGCTCACAGATCAGACAAACTAGGGAGAACTTATATGCCTTAGTACAATTACCCTTCGTGTTTAAATGTATCCCTGTAGGCACCGCTGAACCGCTTAACGCTCGAACTAGGCTAACGTTTTACCGCGATCTCGCCTGATGGGAAGCGATGATTTAGTCGAAGATGGAGCGCGTTTGCCCAGTAATAACTTATTAACCCTAGACTTGAACACTCCAAGATTGTAATGTTACGGAAACACAGACAGGGGCAGGGCGAGGCAAGGAGCAAATGTAAATAGATACACCCACTTACTCTGTACTGTGCGCACCAGAAAATAAAAACAGATAGAGAAACTTACGAGCTAGTGCCACAATTGGCATCATAATATAATGTAATTATCCTTATAATTCACACTATACTTAATTAATGTAAAATTTCATAAAGATTAGTTCAGTTTTTTGGCTGTAAAAAGGCAACGAAAAGACAAAGGCCCATTCACGTCACATCAAATCATCAGCCAGTAAACGTACACTGCTGAACAAAAGCGTGTGTCTTAGAGAGTGGTGTTGCCATAATCCCCACGCTTGGCAGGTCGCACCCGTTCACCGTTTACTAAAACGACGCTGCTGCCCATCCTCCGGTGGTTTTTCTGGTCGCAGTTTTAGAACATGCCCGGTCATCAAGGTCACGACTGTGGTGACTTGAATATTTCTAATAATATTTTTTTATTCGGACAAACTATAGATATAACAAAAATATCGGGATACGTAATATTTGTGCAATATTTTTGAGTACATTTTTCTAACCAGTATGATAGTTTTGGTTGTCTAGAACTCTAGATGGCGCCCTTGAATTCGCTCTCAGCACCCCATCTCGTTATGAAGTCTTCAATAATTCAGTTCTCAGTTTGTCTGCCGTCAAAAACGGGCATGGCCTTCATTCCACCATAACAGTTCCGGTTATTTTGTATTGTTTTAATTTGTTGGCCTGTCCATCCCTAACGGCTGCAGCATTATTAACTACGAGTTGTAAGTAATAAAATATGGTGCATTTAATTATATACGTAGTAGGCATAAAACCTACTTTATTCCAGTCCTCTTTTTAAAGAACGAACTTATAAGGATTTGTTGTAGTACTATACGGAACACTTATAAGTAAGTTAGAAAGTACACGCTCGCTCAGC
Organism: Agriopis marginaria; assembly: GCA_932305915.1. Lineage (NCBI taxonomy): Eukaryota > Metazoa > Arthropoda > Insecta > Lepidoptera > Geometridae > Agriopis > Agriopis marginaria. The sequence goes on from OW029926.1 coordinate 9,482,142, forward strand.
TCGCAAGTCTATGCTGGTAGCAGTGTACAATTTACGTGAGGCAGGGGTAAAGGTAGTAGATCTGTGGGTAAAGGTAGTATTATATACGTGTCAAGTCGTTATATCATCATTGCTCTATGAGTGTTAGCAATAACTGTCAACCGGTGATAATTTATGTTCGTATCGTACATGTAGTGTTAAGGTGGAACGTTTTACCTGTGGCGGGAAATTCAAATTTCAAACAGTTTTTTTTGTCACTTGTAGCTTGGCCGGGTAATTATTTTGAAATGACACAGCGTTTACGACAATAATTGGGTGTTTTTTACATTATCATGTACAGTTATTTATTAGTAACGCACCATATTACTTACATTTGTCAATAAACCTTTTGAAACAGCAAAATAAGTTTATTGACAAATCTAAGTAATAATGTGCATTAGAGATAAATAACTTTACATGATTTTGTAAAGAATAATAATCAATTGTCGCAAACATCATGATCGTTTACAATAATTACCCGGCCTAGCTACATGGACAAGAAAACTGTTTGAAATTTGAATTTCCCGCCATTTGTGAAACGTAGCACCTTAAGATTCATTATACACGAATTTATGAGACATATTGTGCAGTAACGAAAGTAAATTACTTAGTGAAAATTAAATAGAGAACTATCTCTTCTACATCTCCGTAAGTAGATATAAAAGCTGAGTGAAAAATAACGAGATCTCATTTTATTCTACAAATAAGTTAGTTGTTTACGGATACTTGAAGCCATCGTCCTCCGGCATGTTTTATAATTGTTTCTACTTTATTAAATTTAATAAACCAGTCTACTTATTAACGTAACTACGTATCTATCTACATAGGTAGATAGATATTCTATTCGTAGATATTAGGTACTAGATATAGGTAGATAGTATCTAGCGCATGATGTAACTAAGATATTTGTTTAGTTTTTACCGACGACGAAATTAGGAAAGTAGTTATAATATGCGTTTGGTTTGGGGTAAGAAGTTGGGTGTTAGTATTTCTGTTACCAATTTTTATTCAAAATGGCTGTACCAATTTGAATGCGTATTTTTTTTATTTGAAAGCCAGATTTCATTGCGGTAATGTTTAACTATATTTGTTCAAAACTTGTCCAGCGCTTCTAAAATAAGAGCTGTTTTTCAAAATGGTCTCATAGAAATATTTTATTTATCGTGAGTTTTATGTATTTTCATTTATATCTACTTTTCTATTATCTACTTATATCTTAGTCACGAGTGAATCGGTTTCTTCTATGAAAGCGTGCTCCAACGTAGACCGCATGGTGGTAAAAGGCAAGCCTATTTTTTTATTAAAAAAAAATAACCAATGTGACAAAGTTGGAGTTGTTTGACTTTAAATTATATTTCCAGGAACTTGATTTTAAATATTGAAGTTTTTTTATACTTTCATCTAAAATTACATATGAGTAGGCATGTTTTTGTATAATTAGACGGACGCAGTGACCCGTGTAATAATTCAACCTACGCTCATGTTTATTACAAAGGGAACTAGATAAAATTAAATTTTACTGTGAAGGGTCAGCCATACGCGTCAACCGAATAACTTTTCGGGCATTAAGTAGGAGAGTAGGTATGTGACTTAGCTTTGAGATAGGTCTCAGTGAAAAATTTATAACTTGCATACATTTTGTCTGGAAGAGAGCGCTCTTAGGGATATGGTCATAAATTTTTGTCTGAGTGCTAACAATTTTAACTTGGAAATAGCTCTTATAAGACCTTTAAACCAAATAATTTGGTACTGAGGTTAGTCTATCAACAAGCAGGCTATTATCTTTTTGTGGTAATATTAACGAATCAAAAACTTTTATAGATTTAAATAGCTAATTCCTTGCATAATATAATATAAGCATATTTTTCTAATATAAATTTTATTTTAGAAGTAAAAAAAATAATCTAAATCATACTTTTGACAATTAACATACAGTTTTAAAAAATCCCCAGAAATTACGTGAGATCATAAATCAGGTTGTATTTTTTGAAATTCTAAACTAATCATAAATTTTCTAATACTATGGTAACTACTATAAGAGAAAAAAAAAACTGGGAGGAATAATTTTTTTTGCAAATTGGGTGCACAGTCCACGATTTAACTTTATTTGTGCATTTAACTCATTTCAGTCTTATTTCCTCCAGCCTCGTACATTTATCTTGGCAACCACTGTATGACATTTTAACTACTTTTTTTACGTTGCTCTTGTATTATAAGTGCATAATGTTCATATCAGCCAATCAGGGCTCATAACGTGAGCGGTTATTCAAGACCTACCTAAGATTAGCTGAATTTTTGTAATGACCCTGAAAATAGCTCAGATGATGTGAAAATCTGTTTTAGATTTGAAATATTCGATCTTTTATGGTATTCTATTGTATATAGATTGTATAATAATAAAGTACTTAATACCTTTTAATTTTTACCCAAACCCGCAATCTTCTTATCCTAGCGCTATATCTGTCCATAAGTATATCACCGCGGCTGTGTTGACGGAAGAGTTAGAGATTCAATTATTTTCTTATTTTTTTTATGATTAAGCTCTTTCAAGGTTCAATCAGCTCAAATACTTACTTGTGGGATAGGTGCCTATTTCCAATAATAACAAAAGCTACACTGTGCGGCTTCAGTTCATGTAAAAGTTAGTTTGAGTGCTGAGAAGTTGCCTCTACGGAATATTGGCAATTGGCTTCGAGTGTAATTAATTGCCACCACTTTGGAACAGTGTTTAAACTGTTAGGGAATTCATAATTCGATTAGGCTACAATTTATGCGCAGTTTTCATGTTAAGTACTAATAGCATACTCAATCTATGTATAATCTTTGTACGGGTTTTGGAATACCAACCATGAAGCGGTGTCACCTTTTTTCAATCTGATACCGGGATCCGTGGATACAAATCCTTTTTGTATCCACTCTGGCAGTTCGATAGAAAAATGGAATTAAGTCACGCAGATTCGTAGCACACTCTCGAATTGTACTTATCGGATAAAACCGAAAGACTAGCAACTTTGCACTAATTCTCATTGCTGATGGGACCATTCATAATATTAAGTAGATAACTACCTATGTAATGTTAGATTAGTTATTTATCATTATCAACCCATTTCAGTCCACTGCCGAACAAAGACCTATCCCGAGGCACGTCACTTTCACGATCTTGCTCTTTTCTTTTACGTGTCTACGTAAATACAAGTACCTACCTACAAAGGGAAGTATAAACGGGAAAAAATTATGTTATTCACACAAAAGACAAAGAAAATATAGCATCCCATTGCTTATCCAACTAGAAGAACATTTTCTTGGCATTGATTAATTAATGCTTAGTCGGAATTGAAGGCTTCACCTAATTATCTATGTACCTACGTACTTGCCTAATATTCTATGACGAGAATAAATTATTTAATAATTTTACGTTCCTTTGTTCTAGTTTATTTATATTTGCACTTATATTCGTGCCATTGACAAGCCACATATTCTTTTTGCGGTTAGAGCACTAAAAAAAACTCCTCGAATAGATTCTTTAACATAAATTTGATAGCATTGATTAACATAAAATAACCGAGTAATTACTAAATAAAAGATCTACAGAAATAATTTTCATTACACCCACTAGAAGCTTAGTTTGAAATGGTAAATTAAATACGCAGGTAGAGTAGAATGATATAGAATGATAGATAGTATAGATTAGTATAGATTATATTATATTGTATAGATTACAAGAGAGTAAAATAATGTTTATACGGCGAGGTCTTATTTTGAATCTAGAGCGGAGCGAAGAATTCTGTAGTAGTTGATCGATGTCACTAAAGCCATACATCGATGTGCCCTATCTACGGCTACACCGTCGCTTACCATCAGGCGAGTAGGCGGCAAAAGGTGGATAAATTTCCTTGAAAAAAACGTCAATTAAGATTACATGTCTCAGAAAAAAACAGTTTATTTAATTAATTGCTTTGTGTTGTTTTTTTATTTATTATAAAGAAACATAATATTGATAAGGATTGTGTGGCCTTTAACAAATACTACCTACTACCCGTGAGATAAAACTTCAGAATCAGTGAAAAAGTCAGAATCGTTGGAGATATTGGGTAAAATACACACAAAAAGTCTTTTAAAACTCTTATAATACGTAATAAATATATTTCTACGCAGTTTTCAATTTTTAGTGCAGAGTTAAAGTGAAAAATTAATTTCCCAAACTCGTTTGTGACCACAATTCCAGGTTTATGTTCACACTGGCAGCAATGAAACGTCTTTATGATTTGTTACTTCCCAAATGCCCGGAGCTCGCAGCCGCCGCATTCGTTTTGTTTTCTTTCAGATTTATACGCGTAGTTTCCTATTTTACTAAAACTTTATTTAGCTTACCAGAAAACTACTTATGAGGTAACTGTAGTAACATTCAGTTTTCTGATAACTTTTATGATGTAAGTTCTTTATGTAGAGTAATGTACCTACTTAGCGTAGAGTTCGAATAGACATTATTTACGTCTACGTTTGCTGTTTATACTTATACTAGCTGCACCTCGCGGTTTCACTCACGTAGTGATGAAAAATGGTGATGATGATGATGATGAAAAGTAGCCTATATGTCATTCTCCGACCCTTGAACTATACCTACAAAAAATTTGGTCGATCTGTCGCTCTGTTGCTGCGTGAATGAGGAACAAAAAAACCAACAAACAAACACACTTTCGCATTTTTAATATTAGTATGATGATAGGTAGGTATACAATTTGCCCAGCCAAGGATCGTCCATGGTGAAGAAAACGAAAATAAAATATAGGAGATAAGGGAGGCAATTGGCTTCTCCAATACAAATTGTGATGCATTGACTAACAGCAATGAAAATCGTAACTAATATATTGCCCAAACGTTTTTGTTTGTTCGCCACCTAAAATGTAGCTAGAAAACATGCAACTATCATTTTGTCAACGACAGGAACGGACAATTTTCGACGTTTTTTGCCAATCATTTTGTTATTAGCTAGCCTTGATACTCGCGACCGCGATATTACATTTGAAACAGGAAAAAACGGGTCCTAGTTTATCACTACACTTTAGTACAAAGGCGGTCAGTCACGAAATACTAACTTACCAACGCTAGTCTTAATATCACAATAATGGAGATAAATGATCTTGACTATTACGAAATCCCGACTCCATATTATAGCCGTGCTTCAAAAAAATTTTTTTTGAGCATATCATAGCTTTGATCAAGGATTTGTTGGTTCCATAGATCAAACTCAACATCAAATGATTTTTAAAGCAATTAGGTATGCTCATATGTAGCTATTGCGATTTAGGTCATAGCCAATTGTAATGAAAATAAATGGCGACCTTTTACGAGTACATTAATTTGTTTATCTCAGACAGTAACTTTTAACTCAGATATATTTTTCAATAAACAATTGAAGCTTTACTGATTGTACACCATAATACCCACTTTGTGTTCGTAGGTACTCTTTATTACCTAGACATAAAATTTTAATTGTAAAGTATATAGTAATTTTAAGAAAGAACTATAAATTGTCTTTAGACCTTCAACGGTATATTTTATATTATTTGTTACTTAATTTTCCAACAAAATAAGACTACAATATTTATATTTACATGATAATTTTGTCAAAAATGTTAAATATGTTTTTTGAACGGTACACTAATTGATTATCATTTACGGGAAGCTGTGAAATAAGATAAAGGTTCTTAACCCAGTTTGATGGGTAGGGCAGCATTTTTTTTTATTAAGACCTACTTTTATGAAAAATAATTTAACTACTTATATATAACTTTTTTTTAATGCAATTGGTGGCAAACTAGCAGACGAGCTGCCTGATGGTAAGTAATCACCGACGCCTATGGATTACTTGTACACCGGAGGCATCACAAATACGTTGCCGACCCGGACTCTATTAACTCGTCTTTTGAAGCTTATGTTGTAGCTTCTCGGAAACAACGCGGAAGGTTTTCCGTGGTACCGCTCATTCCACGTTTTGCAGGCAAGCAAGATCACGTAAATCGCACAGTGTGTGATTTTCACTGATCTATGCTGTCTGGATGAACTTTCAGGCGGTGGCGGCTAGTACGATGATAAAACCGTGACGCCACCACAAATTTTGCCTTAACAAATAAGAAACGCAAATGAATGACTTTTCGAATGTGACGTGATGGATGATGTTTACATTTGCGGTTCAGTGGATCAAGTGCTGTGCTTCTGGTCGCATAATTTACGACTCGAATTACTCAGCAGAGGCACATCACTCATTCTAGACTGTCTAGACATGACGGGACGGTTTCTAAAGCATTTATGCAAGGTCGCGTATCACTGTAGGGTACTAAGATCCAACAAGGATCCATATATCTTCCTTGGATCCAATAATTACCCATGCTCTTCAGAATATCGTTGGTATGATAAAACATTCGTCGTTGTCGTTGGGTGGTCAAACAGTGGTCGTTGGGAACGATACTCTCGAAGTTGTTGACCATTACACCTATCTTGGACAGATTGTTCAGTTAGGTAAGTCCAACTTAGGCAAAGAGGTCGCCCGAAGAATCCAACTCGGATGGGCAGCGTTCGGGAAATTGCGTGACATCTTCTCGTCCAAGATACCACAGTGCCTCAAGACGAAGGTCTTTGACCAGTGTGTGTTGCCAGTGATGACATATGGTACTGAGACGTGGTCCTTAACTGTTGGCCTTTTGGAAAAACTCAGAGTCACACAGCGGGCAATGGAGAGAGCTATGCTCGGAGTTTCTTTGCGCGATAAAATGCGAAACGTGGATATTCGCCAAAGAACCAGAGTCACCGACATAGCTGTTAAAATTTGCAAGTTGAAGTGGCAATGGGCAGGCCACATCGCTCGAAGAACCGATAACCGATGGGGAAGAAAGGTTCTGGAGTGGAGACCACGAACCGGAAGACGCAGCGTAGGGAGGCCTCCCACTAGATGGACCGACGACATTGTGAGAGTCGCGGGCATCCAGTGGATGCAAAAGGCAGGCTGTCGTTCAGTGTGGAGGTTAAAGGGGGAGGCCTATGTTCAGCAGTGGACGTCTTCTGGCTGATGATAATGATGATGATGATAAAACATTATTATTATTTGTAGCTTTGCAACAAATATTGGTTGGTCTTAACTGCATTTAATGTTTTCATCGTTTTTAAGCCTATTTATCGTTTATGACAAACAAAGGAATCTACCCGGAGTACAAGTTTGTATGTTAGACACATAATATCATTAAATTAGGTGAAGAACCCATTTCATTTCCTTGTTACATTTCTTTTACAATTGCAATTTTACTTAAAATTACTTTATAGTTTAAATACAAATAAATTTATAGTTACTATAAATAAATTTATAGTTACTTAGTCCACTTATTATCATCAAAAATAGATATTGTCATACTTTCGATTTTATTTTATTATTCTTGGTTCGATTAGGTATTTCGATTAATGGTTCAGTATCTGGAATCATCTATTCTCAGGAATGTAGACCTCATCCAACTCTTGCCAATTGGTTTTAATTTGTACTTTATGGATTCATAGTTTGCCTGGCACTGCTTCTTTGTCTCTTTTTGACCATCATTTACATGGTCCTCCTTTGACCCGGGTATATTATAAACATTTAGGAGAGGTGAAAATATGCACACTCGTAGAATGAGACTTATAACCACAATCTTTTAACTCTTTTTATAGTAGTTACTCTTTTTTGTTGTAGTCGGGTAAATAAGCCACTTGGTACCTATATTTTTGACAAACTGTGGCTTTTGAATAAAGGACGCTGCTGGATAATCCAAAGTTTGAGCGCCTCGAGCGAACATGAAAAGCGCATTTGGATTGAAACTAAACTGTGAACTTGTAGCTGTGAATTTGCGAAGAAACCTCGCAGATACTGTAGATGTTCCGCTAACCTGAAACTAAACGCCAATACGATAAAGACAAATGTAGGATAGGTACCTAAGTTACCTATGGGCGAGATAACTTCACACTTGTGAAGTTACTAAAGGTGCATCCAGACATCGAGAGGCATGCACCGCGAATTGTTCGGCCCGAATGCCTCGGACAGAAGTATGAGATGTCATTTTTCCGGACAGTACATGCTCAGGGAGAGCCCGTAAACAACCACGTATATGATGCTCGCGTGGCTCGTCCGGGAACTGAGTTGTTGTAACCTGCAAATTAAAACTAGGTAATAACAAAATAAATATCCCTTGAAGGTGTAACAAATGTAAGGGTCTAAGTCAACGCAGTCAAAAGATACGGCCATTTATATAACATACTTTGATCACAAACTCACAAATTAAAACTTATACGGTTACGCGTTCTTAAAAAGGGCCTTGACCACAGATCATTCAAACAAGGAAGATATTTCTTATTACAATAAATTATCGTTCGTATACAAATGTCTCAATTTATCACACATTTCCTTTACTATACCACTAAACTGCTTAACGCAAAAACGGTAAGTACGACTCTCTTACCCATTTTTTACACACACTAAGAATCTTGCAGAGACACTAATGAACTTAGTAATAATCCAAATGCAAAAAAGGGTGGCAAGGTCGTCTGCAGGTTGAGTTCGTGTAAAGACTATTTTATACACCCGCCACGCCTTATTTTATACACTTATCACGTTCGTTGCCCGTGGTCCTCCATATCTCCCTTGTTTGATTGATCGGCATACGGACAGACAGACACGTAGACAACAAAGTGATCCTATATATGAGGATTCAGTTTTTTTCTTTTGAAGTACGGAACCCTAAAAAATCTATGTGCTTATAATTCAGTATTAAAGCTACTTACAATTGTTTGATTCCCGCTAAGTACTACTCGTATATCATTTGAATCGCTTTCCCATAAGAGACGATAAAACCGGAATAGCAATTACCGTTGTAACACGAATAATGGCCGAAAACAGGATTTGCATCAGGCTACCCACTAATAGTGTTGCCATACATTTTGTTTAAAAAAATATACAAATGTTTTTGGTAGAGACTCTATCTATTATCTATCTATATTTATGTATAAAAAAAGTAATGCTGTTCGTTGATAAGCAAACATATCATATCACTGACAGAAAAAATAAAACATTTATCACTTGAGAACGGCTGGATCGATTTTATTTAATGTTCGTAATTAGTCCTATTAAAAAAATTATGGAAACAAAAATTTGAAACATTAACTGGAAAATCGGAAAATTCGGCCAAAAATTTATGTGTTTTTATTGTATGGAATTTTTATATGAAGTCATCATCATCATCATAATCAGCCTTTTAACAGTCCACTGCTGGTTTAGCCTACCCCCGAAAGGGTGATTGGGCCATATCCACTACGCTGGCCCAGTGCGGATTGGTGGATTCACATACGCCATTGAATTCTTTTCCGTACGTATGCAGGTTTCCTTACTATGTTTTCCTTCACCGAAAAGCCAGTGGTATGAAAATCCGTACATAAGCTCCAAAGAGCTCATTGGTACGGGCCCTGGGTTTGAACCCGCGACCTCACGCTTTCAAGTCTAGCGGTCTCCCAAATGGGCTACCACGGCTTGTATGAAGTCAAGCCCGCATAATTATAGTTCATAAATTTTATTTGTCAGGACAAAATCTATCGAGTTTGATTTGATTTGGGTACAACTCAATGTTCGACTCAACAAATTTTTCCAAATGGGCTTAAAAAATTGGTCCAGGTGGACTTAATAACGAAAATTCTTGATAAGTAAGTTACTTCAGGTGCATTACAGCTCTATACAAAAAACTCTATACATACCTATACATACCACTTGCAAATCCTTATAAGTGTTATTTATCATAAATATTAATTGTGACTTTTCTGTAGTAGAACCTGTGGTACGTACGAATATTACCTTACTTGATATCGAGATAGAGACTAAATGAGAACTAAATCAGCTTTAATGGCTACCCTACCCGCAGCTAACCACACTCGCTGCACCGGAAATGCTAGCATTCATCACATCCCTGGCAATTTACTAAAACTACATTCGGCGTTTGCAAACAAGAGACACTTTGGTGAACCAAAATAACTATAGATAGATCACTCAAATTATTATTTAATAATTATAGATAGATATTTAATAATATTATATAAATATTTAATAATTATAAATTATTTATTAATTATAGATAGAGCATTCAAATGATAGATCCTAATGAAGGAATTTTCAAACACTCAAGTGTAAGTTTGTTTAAGAGGGTCTATTCCACTTTGATCACTGGGTGATAAAAGTCGACTCTTTAGTCGACTTTGATCTCCTGGGAATATATATAATGCAAACGTAAACAACACAAACAAAAAAAAAATGCAATGTTGCTACAAATTTTGCGTTTGCATTTCTCTTAAACAAATAATCATAGTCATAGTCCTTTATTGATATCAAATTAAAGGTACAAGTCACAAAATAAATGATAATAAAATAATTTAAAATTATTATAAAAGAAATTACATTTTCAAACAAAACAGAAAAACAATATTAAATTAATAGTCAAAAATAAAAATAAAATTATCAAAATTAAATTAATTTCATTTTTGTCACGTCATTGAAATTACAAAATGCCTGTTCGACAAGCCAGTTTTTTTATTTTTGTTTAAAGGACTCCCTCGATGGAGCACTTCTCACCTCTTGCGGTAGCCTATTGTAAATGAGCGGTGCAGTCACATGCACCAATTTAGCAAACTTATTAGGAATTAAAGTTATATGATTATTAACGGGATATTTACCGTGGTAAGGATGTGGAATGAGCTCCCGATATTTCGGCGCAGTTCACGATCATCTTCACGGGAAGTGAACAGTGTCTTCCCGTGAACATGGTGCATGTAACTGCGCTGAAATATCGGGAGCTCATTCCACAACCTTACCACGGTAAATATCCCGTAAACAATCATATAACTTTAGTGAACAACCGTGATAGTTTAAAACAGTGTTTAAATTTAAACCGATTAAAAAAAATAACATTTTCTTTTCTGTGTTGATAAATACAAATATTGAACATTATCCGTCTTATTACAAAACACGGTTTAACTTTAGTACTGGGATTAGTACCAGTTTAAACCATGGACTAAAATAAACGTTATTATAAAACGAAGTTTTTCTCTAAACCACGGATTGTCTATGGTACTAAAGTTAGACCGCCGAGACCCCTAGTTTAACTATGGTACTAACTTCGGTACTAATAGAATTCGAGGATATAATTATTTTATTTAGTGTTTTTATTATTTACACATCGTTTAAAATGGATTTAAACACGATTGACATGATGGATTCAGAAGATTTGGACAACCTGGAGGCATCGCGGCGATCTGATAGACCTCGTCATCGTGTGAATCCTTTCGAATTGAGTGACGAAGAATTAAGATATAAATATAGGTTCACAAAACGCTTTGGCCCAAAAATTGTGCATGTTTTACGTGAGGATCTGGTCCACGATCCTAGAGGAAGCCCATTAAGCCCTGAAGTTCAAGTGGCTTGCGCTTTATGCAACTGGGCTCGCCATGAATTAAGTGCTTGTTTATAACCTTGGTAGATTACAATATAGCTATAGGTAGGTACTTACGCAAAAAGTAAAAAATATACACTGATGCATTAAATTATTGTTTTCTTCGTATATTCAAGACATTACAGCCGATTTGCATAGTGTATCTCAACCAGTCAGTAAAACTTGCAAAAATGTAGCGGGTATTATGGCAAGGGATGTTCCATTTCATAGATAATTATAAAATTGCAAGCTACATTAAATGAACAGGAGGAAGCAATGAGAAAATTTAAGAACATTGCTAATTTTCCCACCGTAATTACAAAGATTTCATTAAACTACTTAATGTCTTTGGATAATTACAATTATTTATCTGACCGCCTCGAATTACGCGGCACAGGCGCATAGCTTTTTTCTACGTTAGGATTTTGGCGTCGCACGTGATCGTATTATGCCATGATTTTGAAAAGTGCTCAAAATAATAAGTTATGCTTGTTTAATAGATTGAAACCTAAACAAACAGCAATTTAAGATAGCTAAATATCTTAAATTGCATTAATAAATAATTATTTAAGCTTTTGAAGTGTTTTAAACCTGCAGGAACGAATGAATGATTTCAATTTTTGTTTCTTATCTGTGGCTAATATTGAAACCATGGACTATCTTTGGTATCAGCTGGTCCTCGATTAGTCGAAGATTTGTAATAAGGTCAAGTTTTAATCCCTTAGTACCGTAACAAACTCGGACTTTTTAGTCCTGGTTTAAACCTGGACTGATGGACTTTTTTGTAATAAGGCGGTATGAGTATTAAATCACAACTCTGAAATTAATACGATATAAAACTGATAGGCTAGCCATTTTGCGCAGTTTTGTCAAGTTTGATGAACACGGATCTATGTTTGGAGAAATACGGTTATATTAGTACCATCATACTAAATCTATAAATCTCTAAGAGAAAACAGTCAAAAAATGTTCGAGCGTCGTTGTACATACCTAGACATTAATTATCTAGTTTGCAGTGCCACAAATACTCCAATTTAGACATTATGTCGCTTGCATAGTGTTCAACGTCGCTTGTCCGCTATGTCTTCGTAGCATTGGCATTGCGCGGCGTTACAGTCGGATCGCGGTTGCCCTACAACTAACCAAAAAAGTCGGCGCAATGTGTAGCGTGGTCCGGACATTTTTTTGCACGTTTGTAACTCTACAGGTATTGTATCTCATGGTTAGGTTACTTAAAAATAAATCAACGGTGACATAAAATTACATAATTACAATGTTGTAACTCACAGAAAATAAATAATGAGAAGTAGAGATTTGGCCAGCCCAAAAGACGGAAAAGTATAATTTTTGTTCTCAACAAGTTTATTTGCGAAACATCAGTGATCCCGATCACGTACTTGTTCCACGGCTATTTAAATAGACCGCTGGGAGAGGTAGGTACAGTTTCTGATGCTCTCATGCAATATTTAAATCTCATTACGAGTCTAACTCATTGTTATTTCATAGGAGTAAGTATTGAAATTTAAGCTACGTAGTTGAGTCAAGAGGTTAGCACCTCGAGAATAAGAAAAGTGTGTAAAACATTTAAGTCACTATTATTAATTTCATTATTTTTCAATCGTTAAGTTTTTTTTTTTACTAACACATGATTTAATTACCACGTTCGACCAAAATAAAATGAATGGACGGTCCAGAACCATTGAACTTGCTCAGTAAAAACGAGTCAAAAACCGTCAAAGATATATGTACTTCAAAACCTAATTATAACCATGTACAGTACATTGGTTACAAAAAATCGGTAGCGGTTTTTTGTTGTGTATTTACACTTCGGGAAATCACACGAAGGCACAATTTTGTCAGATGTTTCGTTATCATGTAACAATAGTCCGTCCATTAATTTTATATTGGTCGAAGGTTACCACAAAATAAACCTTTGAATTTTTACAACAAGATGATTCAAAGTTCGGCATTCATTGAAGAATAGAATCCTTTCACTGGTTTTGCCCAAAATAATCAAAATTCAAATAAATTTCGATACCTACGTGTCTAAATTATTTGAATGGTAGATAATGCTAGTAATTTAATTTTAAATCTTATAAAAAAATATAGCATAGACTTGTTACAATTAGCAGCAATAACAATTTGCCATATTTTAATGGCAATGATATTTTTTTGGCCAAACTAGGCGCCAGCATTCCTATCACGAGTCACCTCCACCAATCGTTTGGCCTGGGGCCTTACGGACAACTGCTATTGCGGCACCAAACTAACGTTAAATCCGCTCAGTTGTAAAATCACGGATTTAATGTTAGTTTGGTGCCGCAATAACAGTTGTCCGTAATGCCCCAGGTCTCTATACATTATGTTTTGCATGTCAATTATGGTAGTGACATAAATTTCTATGGGATAATGTTATATTACTATTGTAACTATATGTCAGTGACCTTGTTTAATAATTCAGAAGGTAAATGGCTAAACAGCACTTTACATTGAACCCATGCCCCTGGTCACTCTTGTCCTTGTCAAATTAGATTACCGTATGGACCCTGCTTGGTCCCTGTCTTACCTTCGTTTGACTAAAAATAAACATGGAAAAATTCCTCAATGCTTATTTCTATTCCATTTCAACCTGGTTCAACAATTGTTTTCCAAAAGGAAACTGGACATGCTTTGATTTGTCTGTGCATACTCTATACTCTATTCTTATTTATTTATTTAATTCCACCTACACTGTGTACATCAATACAATTTATCAACAGAACAGACTTACAACAGAAAACAGAACACTTTAAACAGAAATAAAAATATAATTAAATGTCACAATAATTACAGGTGAAGACAGCATGCAATAATATTGAGTGATGAAATAAAATAATTGCAGTTAAATTAGTTAAACATACACACAAATGAGATACAAAACGAAAAAAATATTTAAATTAACAGTCAAAGTTTTGTCAGGATAAAAAAAAAATTTATTAAAACTTTATTTGCAATAGTTTAGCATTTCAATGATAGGCATACACGTATCAAAATGTGTTTAAAACAGCCATTTGAAAACTTGTGTTAAAGTTTGTTTTTCTGTTTTATCCGCTAAACCAATGAAATCGACGCATTATATGCTTTCAGTTGCTTCTTGTTTCTCTATATTTATTTCACAAAAATGTGCTGAGCTTGAAAGCCTCGTTAATCCTTAATCCGCCTCGGAGTAAATGTTTGATGGATCAAATACCTACCAGTATAATGTTTGATTCGGCACCTGAGTGTTTCCGATATAAATAGCCATTCAGTAGATACCTAACGATGAGTATACACACTTTTGCTGTAGACAAATAGTTTTTTTTATGACGTATATTTATAAAAACTATTTACAAAAGAGCTTAGAAAACATCTCCCTCATGCTGAAACCTTCCCTCTTCCCCCTATCACTATAGCGTTTTGAAATATGTGGGAAGGGGGGGGGGGGAGTCTCCTCTTGTCTAATAGCTATACTCTACTAATAGGTGACTAATAGCTATATATTATGTAAAAAAAAACTACTGTTAGGTAATTCACTAAATTATAATTTAATGTAACCTTCTCGAACTTAGAAATGTCTCTGTCCTGAATTACTTATAAACAAGGTAACAAAGGAATATAAACAAACGAAAAAATAAATACCAATGAAATAAAATAAAAAAGATCAGATACATTTATATCGAGAGTTATTCGATGCCAAATTCTATGGGAATTGTGTGTCCTACAAAATAGCAAGCTTTATCCTTAGAAAATCCAATTTCATTTAGTTCCTTCTAATCTCTTAAAGAAAAGATCAGCATTCGAATAAAAGGAAAAACGTTTGCTTGGGGTGTATTTCAGTAGATATTGCCAATTTGATTCAATACCTTATCGACTTGATGATAAAAAAGTAGGTATTTTAATGAAATAGGTAAGATTAGCCAGTGTCGTTGACCGTGAAGATTTGGTGTCATTGACAAAAATTTGCCATGTATATTTTTTGTGAGGTAATGCTATACCTACAATACTTACCTACCGAAGTTACCTAATTATAATTTGAAATAAAACACAAAAATTAAGACATAAATCAAGATAAGTACTCAATTCCTCAATTAAGATCAAACGTTGCACAATTGGACCCGGGTATACGAGTATATCCTAAAACTGCGACCAGAACCACCGGAAGATAGGCAGCAGCGTCCTGTTATAGTTACACGGTGAACCTACTGCGATCCCCAAGCCGCCTGCCAAGCGTGGGGATCATGGCAACACCCCTCTCTAAGAGGGAGGCCTTTGTTCAGCAGTGACCGTTTAATGCCTGATGATGTGATATGTTGCCCAATATTATAAGTAAGATGATCATACACAAAGTTTATGTCACTTTATGATACTTGAATTAAAATACCTTCCCTTCCCTGTTCCTTCATTCTTAAAGAGATTTTAAACAGAACAAATAGTGCTCGGAAGTACTCCAATCCAGCTTAAAAGCAGTGCCACACGATTTACGGGGCGTGACTGGTTGGTGGATATTTCTTTTATGTTTTCAACATTTCAATGCGCTCGATTTTTCTACATAGCTGTGAAAACTGAAAATTTAGTATTCATGTCACATGAAAGTTATAAATTCGATAATAATTGTCTTTCCTTCTGTCTGTTGCTTTTTCACGGTTGAACCTATTTCTACGAATTTTGGCTAGGAATTAGTGTACATTAAATACATTATGAGGATACACAGGATACTTAACCACGAAGAATGTGAAAAGAATAAGAAATGAGTGAATCGGTTTCTTCTAGGCAAGGGTGGTCTATCGTAAACCACATCATCGCTTAACATCAGGTAAGGTGGCGGTCAAACGCTATTATTAAATTAATAAAATTAAGCTACAAAATCACGGCTCATACCGCAAGGCACAGCTAGCTCGTAGCTAGCCAGTAAAAGGAAGTGAATGCGAACTACGAATCCGATATTCCTACTTGTGTTGAGTACCTTTCGAAGAGAACATTATTTGAAATTTCGCATTGAGAGAGATGTAATAAAGTCACCTTTCGTATTCTTGGTACAAGATGCATAAAACATTTCACTTTATTCAACTTGGAAGTAAAGTAAGGCAAGCAAAGTATTGACCAGCATCGGATGCTATAAAACCGGCGACAGCACCTGCAATTTGTGTTTGGATTTTTTATATTCAAATTATCTCACTTTGGGTTATCTAATATTTTCTCTGTAAAATGAAACTTTCACAGAATGAATTTTCCAATAATATAAAGTTCGTTCCATAGTCAATACCCCGCGTCAAAGATAATACCCGCGCCTACTAAACTTGTTGATTTACCTTCCGCGTACCAAGCTGTGGTGTCTTAAGTAAACTTTTCTGATGATTAATTTTCTTGGAATAATCGTTGTCTTTGCAAGCTTTATTTGGATCATTGCGATGTTTATACTTTACTTGGCAATTTAGCACTTTTCTCAAACATGGAATTTAGTGTGTCAGTTTCTGGAAGAACACACTGACGAAAACACATCACACATCATCATCAGCCATTGAATTTCCACTGCTGAATAAAGGCCTCCCTTTTAGAGAGGGGTGTTGCCATAATCCCCACGGTTGTCAGGCGGCTTGGGGATTTCAGAACGTTTACCGTGTACTAATAGGACGCTGCTGCCCATCATCCGGTGGTTCTGGTCGCAGTTTTAGGACATACCCGGGTCCATTTTCTGAAACATTGAGTGGACAATATAAAAGTACTTAAGTTTAAAAAAATTAAAAAAAATACTTTTAGAAAAGCCTTTGCGGCCATTGGGCCTTTGATTCACGCATGCTGGTCTCGGCTGCGCCTTAACCAACTTTTTGCGTTTATCTACATAAGCTTTTCTTGCCTGCCGTTGCAGTATAATTTTATACCAACTATGTAAATTGTTATTGTGACTGATTTGGGTATAAAATTAACCAGGTTAGATTAGAGCTAGTAAGAACGAAGTGATTTTCTGTAAGTAGATAAATAATAATAATCACCCTTTCGGAACTAGGCTAAAAGTCCAGCAGTGGACTGTTAAAAGGCTGATTGTGATGATGATGAGATAAATAAAAAACATTACTGCTTCTGTACTGAACACAAAGAAACGATGAAAAAAATAAGTTTATGGTTATTTTCTTCAGATTAATGTATATTCAGTTTCAAGAATATTAAAAGAAGTGTCTGTCATAAAGGAAACTTGCACTATAAAGTAGGTAGATGCTATTTGGCTGCATGCCAGGCGCGGGCTTAGCCAGCTCTTCTAAATGCTCTGAACAAAAACTAGATGAATTGTTTCACTAGAACTGTACGATGAATGCTTTCCGTATTTGCCAAAATAATACTATTGATGTGAGACCCAAAACAATACAAAATTATTTTATATGTTGTGCTCTTAGACATGAGTACCTAATTAGTTAATCTGATAGGTATTTAAATTCTACAATTATATAATACTAGCGACCCGCCCGCCCGCTTCGCATGGGTGTAATTTCGGGGCGGGTCGCTAGTTATACATACAAACCTTCCTCTTGAATCACCTATCTATTTAAAAAAACCGCTTCCATATCCGTTGCGTAGTTTTAAAGATTTAAGCATACATAGGGACGGACAGACAGCGACAGCGACTTTGTTTTATACTATGTAGTGATTATTGTGTCATTAGTGTAATTGGTGTTAGAACCGTGCTAATTGAATAAATAAATAAAAATACTTAAAAAAAAAGTCTTTCAAAAGGTCTAAGCCGCTAAAATGTTGCGTCTCATTATAAATCTCTAAGTTCGAAGCAAGAATTACTGCCTCGAATAGTTGTGTGATTCAAGTCGCACTACGAAAGGGTGGAGTCCCATTTATTGTAACTTTGTCCGCTCGTTTTTGCTGACATTTGGGACATTACCAGATAGCAGTTCGGAAACCAGAGCAGGTACTTAGTTAATAAATGCTTCACGTGTAAGATTTATTGGGCAACGTTTTATGTAAGTTTTTACTGGACGTGATTAATTATTATCCTTATGACCACAACGTAAATATTTGTAGGTACTCCTGTTTTTTCCCTGTTAGGTTTTAGTTTAGGTTTTAAGTATTTTTTTTATTTTGTGTCTAAATTTTATAATAAGTAATATAATATTTAATTCCATTCTGGCAGACAGATCTTTACAGAAAATTTCGAATCTCGTTAACATTTATAACATCGCTAAAATGTTCTCGATACTTGTTTTTAAACATCAAAAATAAGAATTTCGTTTAGTAATTAACATCAGGCGAGTTGGAGGTTAAATGCAAGCCTATTTTTTTTAAGTTGTAGGTATAGCGTGTAAGTATAATAAAACAATGTGGGATAAAACAGAGCAATCATGCCTGAATACTCAAAATACCTGAATTTAAGTTTAGCCACGCAGACTAGTTGGTTGTTAAAATCAAGGGTTAAAATCCACAGAAAAGAGAAGTATATTTTTTTTTTCTCTTTTGTGTTAAAATCAGTTCAAAATACATCTACCTACAATTTAACTTATTAGAAATACAGGAAAACTGCCTAAAATCCTTAAACAAGATAACTGTCCGCAATGGATTTATAAGTCATTTTATCCTTTGTATTGTTAGAGACTCTCCTAAGTTAATTGTTGAACTTTGTTCCATCATAAATAATCTATCTATAATGTGCATGAACATCAGTCACCTCTATTTTTTTTTACTATAAATATAACACGCTATCACCGGCAAGTACGATGCCATCTTCCCGGCATCCCGTATAGTTGAATCTCGAGCCAATCAGCGCCGGCTCGTAGTGATACGCCCCGACGATCGTGAAGTGCCTTTTAGATACCTATATAATATTGGGTAACGCGGAATGGGTGTACTAAGCCAAAAGGGGTCAATAGTACCAGGGGGAGTAGTAGTAGGCAACGGGGCAACTCAAAAATCTAAAAATGAATCTAAAAAAAAGTTTGTTCCATAGAAAACGGCCATTGACATTCGACAAAATGTATAGAACACTGATATTTTTTTCGCAATTTTAAGGTTGGTTCCATAGTAAAAGTTGTTCATAATAATAAGCATAAGGGACTCCTTTCGGTTACACAGATACCTAACGCAAATCTCCAAACAGTTTGTAATTTTTGGTGTGATAAATAAAGAGCCCAATCTAAACGTACCTAATCTAACCCCAGAGCCACACGAGTCAACATCATCAGGCTCTGCCTCCTATAAAATATCAACACGAAAATAGCTTTATAACATTTGCAATGTTATTCTAAAGATAATATATGACTAATCAGTTTTTTTAAATTACCAGTCAGTAAATATTTTTTTTTCAAAAATGTTTTAATTGTGCGGAAAGATAGCTCTAGCCGGAGAGCACGGTGTGTTCTCAAACTGTGTTCAAAATTTTACCCATTTGAAACAGTCAAAGGGCAGCAAAACACTATTTTTAACCTGCTTTACAACTATAATAGTAGGCGCATAATAGGAACGTCGCTTAGACCTACAATACAATGTCGGATTTGCATGGGATACCAGATTCGCACCACCATCACATCACATCAGTATACGATGCGCTGCATGTCGTTGAGGATAGAGGAAGATGGCGTTAAATCATAAAGGAGATACTGAGGGTCGTGACCTCCACCTCCCAGACATGAAGAGCACGACGCGAGGGGAGGGATATATCAATACTTTTTCGATAACTGTACTTAATTGACCCCAAATTTGTAACGACTGATCGTATAGCGGTGCTTGTTACCTTAAAATATTTTGATATAAAAACTTTAACAAAAAACATTGATATCTGGACGCAGGTAATTAATACATACTTATCATGTCAGGTTTCGACATCAAATACGTACACATCTATCGTACATACATCTTCATTTCCCAAATGACACTTGTAATCAGCAGTAAATTACAGGTTTGCAAGAAAGGAAAGACTCGGCGATCTGTTGAATGGGGCAAAACGTCAAAGACGTGACAAGGGTTCCATGAATACCATAAAGCTACTGACCTGAGGATCATTTCTCATCATGGTATCGTATTTTTGGTATGGAGTTCAGGAAATTCCTTCAGATCTGTTATTATTTACTTATTAGATAGGTACACTTAATGTTAGCAACTGTGTTTCAGTAAATCTACTAATGTTAAAAATTGCAATTCGATGACTGAGCAGGCCACTACCTACCATATCACAAGATAGAAGTAAATTCAAGAAAGGAACGCCTTTTACTATGTAGTATTTGGATTTTTTACATTTGGCGCTACGGTTATGCTACGGGAGCTATGGTTATGCTACAAGTGCTACGGTTATGCTACGAGTGCTACGGCTATGCTAAGAGAACAGCCGTTTGATTAAAAAATCAAGGAGCTTTTGTAGCCATCCCACGAGCGCTACAACAACGCTACGCCACAAAATAGATAATATTTAGTGACTACGCGTCCTACGTCTATGAGCTTGATTGATTGGAATATTGTTTACCTACCTGCCTAATATTATTCAGGATTATGACCAGTGTTTGTCTTGTGTTCGCTTTTTCAATAAATAAATCCGATACTCATTTCACAAAAAATGTATTGGTATTTCTCAAACAGGAAATATCTCTGCAACAAATAAATACATGGTGTTTATTTACAATTGTGCTATATTCGCAGAAAATTTGTAAATAAGTTATGTATAGTGCCCATTAAAACAATATGAAAATCATTATACCCCAGTTTTACTAACTATAAAGTATATGACTACATGAAAAAGTTCAAATTACCAGAATAAGAGCCGTGCCAAGAGCTAAAGCGGATGACGGAAATGACGTCTGACATAATTATGCTCGGTACGTTTTATTTCCTAAAAAACATTATATAACATAGAGGGAAGTATAAAACGTCCGTGCAACCGCAACACACAAAAAATACTTACGCATCGAATTGAGAAGCTTCCTCCTGTTTTTAAGTCGGTTAAAACATGCCACATAGGTATACTTTGGTATACTTTATTACACATTTTGGTTCAGCAGTTGTTCACCAGGTTGGTATCAGCAGTTTAGTACCTAGCCTCCGTAAATATTCCGCAGTTGCAAATCAACATCCTGTTTATTTTTTGCAATTTTACCCGAGCGGGTAATTTGCTTCATGTTATAAAGCTTATTTGTGAGAGCGTGTTTCATATTCCTCTCGTAAAATTGTCCTGTCGCTCAGTGTAAATACATTATTAATGTTTCAGTGACTCATAAAATGAGTTGAACACATTTATTTTAGATTATGCAAAGGATTGTGCTTGTTTCACGCTCATTTATTTACTTGCTTTCATCATTTAAATGTAAAAAAGGATTACATTTAATTCTTAATATATATAAGTGAAATACCACTTACTGACTGACTGATTGTTACGTGGAAATGGTACTAACTCGAAAGGGGTCCATCATAATCACTAAAATGAATAACTTTTACTCGTAATTTGGGACTAACGCTGAATTTTCTTTAAAAAATTCCTGTTCCATACATTTTCCAGAGTGAAATGACCGCTTTCTATGAAACAGCTGTTATTTTTTCGCAAATTGAGTTTAGTGCTTCAAGTAGGAACACATTTCGTCACTCCATCTCCATCTGGGCCGTCCAGGGGGTTGTTTGCTATCAAATGGAAGCCACTGTGACGTGGTTTTAGCTCAACGATCCTCCGACATGCAACTGGCATGACCGTTCCAGTCCCACTTTAGGCAATACGCAATAACTAAATGATATAGTATGAAAAGATTTTAACATACTAATTAAACACTAATTAATTTAACTACTAGTAGAAATGTTTTATTGTAATGTTATCTTGTTTTTGTGGTATATTAATAAAGAGTTATCTTATGAGTAAAAAATGTGTTCTAAGATTTTATAGTTTATTAATTTATTTTACTTAATAATGTACCTGGGGACGGGTACGTAATACATTCCAACAAGCTATATAGTTTTTCATCATATGAACCACGAACCGGAAGACGCAGCGTAAGTAGGCCTCTCACTAGATGGACTGACGACATTGTGAGAGTCACTGGCATCCAGTGGATGTAAAAGGCAGGCTGTCGTTCAGTGTGGAGGTTAAAGGGGGAGGCCTATGTTCAGTAGTGGACATCTTCTGGCTGATGATGATGATATAGTTTACAAAATAAAACATGAATTCCCATTATTATTTTATTACCTCTTTAATTTTCTATCGCGCTGCGTCGGCACTATATAATATCTAACAACTATATATATCAAACTACTATATATTTTATAGTATAGTTATATATTTTTACAATCAGCTCAACACGTTTTAGATGGTGATACTAAAACAGGTCAAATTTTTTTGTAGGGATAAAATGGAGTCTGGTTTCATTTGTCCCATAGTTGTACTTACTATGTATTTTTTTTATTGGACTAGCCTATGACAGTCGGGATAATGCAAGAGTGTTATTTCTTGTATTTTTTTTTAAATATTTTATGATGACCAGAAAATAGGAAGAACTGATCATCCCATTTTTGTGGACATAATAAATAATTAATCCAAATATTTTAAAATAATAATATGAAAATTATATTAAAATTATATGAATTATATTATTATTATATGAAATATAACAGTTATTTTATATCTTAAAAAAAAACATCAAATGCACGAGCGGGATCACTGGATCCGCATTCACGCAATTGATACTTTCTGGCTCTTAATACATAACACTTCTTTATTGGCCAATCATGTAAAAACAGGTAACTAAATACCACCTAGGTACAAACTTTAAAGAATCTACTGCCGCAGGTATAAGCTTACGTAAGGCGACTAACAATGCTCGAGTCCCTTGACGTATCTCGGCCACCGAGCCCTGGTTTTGTTTCTTCTTTTATGTTTTAATTAACCTTCTACTCTAACTAAACTACACACTTCACACATTTCTCAAGTAGGTAATACCATCATGAGAAATAGCAACTATTAGTTTGTATTTAGAAGTTATAGGTATCTAATTGGCAAATAGTTTGGAAGTTCCAAACCACTTGAAAGGTAGATAAACCGACCCCTTGCCGTTAACCCGCACCTATTGGCAAGCATCTAACATTATATTAACATTTGATCAACATTTACTTAATGACTAAACTACCTGAACCCCAATAACTTTTTGAAAGCCTTTCTGAAATCCAAGTTAAATATTGTATAGATAATAGGGTTCACCGTAGAATTGGCGTATCCCAGCCATGTTATAAAACTAATGAGCCTATTACTGGGACAACACCAGGGACAAAATGATAGTATTACATACATGAGAAAGAAAGGCAGCCAACATATTACAAATACCCCCATTATGATGCCGAGAGTACGCGCAGCACGCTTTTCTTTGGACACTGAAATTTTCTGTTTTTGCTCTATAAATTGATGGACGACATCTCCGCTGCTACTGATACTAACGAGCAGAGGTTTTTCATGTTTCTTCTTCCGGTTGCTTAGCCTTTTAACGGAACTGCTCATATTCTTTCTGACACTTGCACACCTTCCTGGTGACGATTGGGTTTGCATTTCCGATTCAATTTTCTGCCGCAAGGCGGGATCGTGCATCAATAAGAACGGCATAAAAAAGTTTTTCTTTATATCCATGAATGCTTTCCTTTGATAGCGTTTAATACTTTCCCCGCTGTCGGATTCGTTGTCGACATCATCTTTGTTTTCTTGACTATCCATTAGTAGGGTCGGTTTGGTAATACGAGAGACCAATGTGCGTTTTCTGAGTCTGCGTCTTGCAGCTAAAAATATTTTAATGTACACAATAGTCATGATCACTAGGGGGACGAAGAATGACCCTAGTGATGAGTATATCACGTATCCTCGTTCAGCAGTCAGCTGGCATGGAGTGTCAACCGTGAATTCGTCTGGCCAGTCATTCCAACCAATCAACGGAGGGGAGCTTATGACCAAAGATAACACCCATACTCCAGTAATCTGGAGCATCACTCTCTTAAGTGTCCTTTTACTGGCGTAATTTATTGGGTCTGTGATCGCATAGAATCTATCTAGAGCTATAGCACAAAGGTTCAGTATCGAAGAAGTACAGGACATTATGTCACATGTTAACCACATCTTGCATAAACTTTTTCCCCAGAGCCACTTTCCCAATGACCCATAAGCGACGTTCAGTGGCATCACCAATATAGCTACTGCTAAATCAGCTGCAGCTAACGACACTATAAAGAAATTCTGTACAATTCTCAAAGGTCTATGTGTGAACACTCCGAGAATTACTAATGTATTACCAAAAATCGTGCCCAAAATAATAGTTGATAGAATGATAAGAGTTGTCAATGCTTCCCATTCTGGGACAACAGTTTCAGTTCCCAAAGATGAATTACAAAAGGCCTCTTCTGGTAAGGACGTATCAGAGGACAAATTGAAATATGCGCTCTCGTTCTTGGTAGTCGAGATATTGTAAAAGTAATATTCAAAATTTGTTAAGTCCTCGTTCATAGCGGCTGATTTTCGAATTCCATTTGAGTAACAGCTGTTTGTAACATCTTCTTCATTTGATTAAATAATTAGGATATCTGAAACAAAACAAGGTAGATGGGTAAATCTATAAAAGCAAACTTCATCTACTCACTCACTCACTGACTCATCACGAAATCTCAAAAACTACTTGACCTACGAAACTGAAATTTGGCAGGTACATTCCTTATGGGGTGTAGAAATCCGATAAGGAAGGATTTTGAGAAAGGCCTGAATTAAGGGGGAAAGTTCGAAGTTTACATGAAAGGCTACGCGTAAAAAGTCGCGGGCAACAGCTAGTTAGTATAAAAGTTTTTTCGCTGTACGTACCTATCTAGCAGAGTATAAAAAGTGGAATGAAACCCAGAAATTCTGATCACTTTTGCTAGTATTTGAAATGCCAAGATTGTAGCTGGTAACCGTAATCCTACTGTAAAATATTAAATTAAAATGTTAAAATTATCCAGCTTTTTACAACGTTTTGCAGCTCAGAGTCGAAGCTAAAAAACATGAACCGAGTTGGTACCTGTGGGTAAAATGTTCACGGAGTAAAAAATTAAAATGAATGCGTGAAGATAATATAGACTAAATCTTAGTGGTAAGATTTTATAATCTAATTAAAGACCTAGATTTCACTCATAGTTCAATCGAGAATTCGAGATGAATTGACGTAGTTTATTAAATAATATGGTCCACTAGATGGACCGACGACATAGTGAGACTAGCTGGCATCCAGTGGATGCAAAAGGCAGGCTGTCGTTCAGTGTGGAGGTTAAAGGGGGAGGCCTATGTTCAGCAGTAGACGTCTTCTGGCTGATGATGATGATGATTAAATAACGACGCCGATCACCCATCCTGTCAAGCACCTGATCAACCGTTGCTCAATTTTATACCTACACGAAGACGTGGTGTAAGTATTTATGTTCATAGTATCAACCTATTAGTAGAAATTGTTTTATTTATTAACCTGACCTACCTTTAAAAACTGCTACAACTTTTTTTAAAGACTGTTATAAGGACACTTAGAAAAAAAACTGTCTCTGAAATAAATTTATGAGATTTTCATAACAACGTGGCACTAGTTCATGAAACCATTCTTTCATAACACGCGGTTCAGCCTTGACTGAGGCAAAAATATTCTTAACTTCGCCTTTGTTTGTACCTACCTAGTTGCCCGCTTTTATGTAGGTAGACCCCGTGCCTTCCATTCTTGCACTAGGTCAACTTGGGTACTTATACCTAGCTACCTGCCTATAGGAATGTTAGAATAAACCTCTAAATCACAAAATTGAATTGAACTTTCGCAATTGTTATGCTTACCTTTACATGCCTTACCTACCTGGTAAAGTAGGTAGGTATTAGGTTAGAAGATACTTATCTACATTAAAACCGAAACAGACATAAAGCATAACTTTCTATATCCAGGAGCCTTACAGGCAACGGCTAACTCGGTATCATACTAACGTTAAATCCGCTCAGTTGGAAAATCACGTGACCGCAAACCGTATCTGCGCGCGTTAAGGTTCACGTTCGCATGATTTTCCAACTGAGCGGATTTGACGTTAGTATGATATCGTGTTAGCCGTTGGCTGAAACGGTAATACTTACGTACAAGCGTCAAACTTGGTATGATTATAGTAGGTACACACTATAACAACAAATAATGGCCAAGTGCGAGTCAGTGACTTTCTGTTCATTACCAAGCTATTATAGGTACCTACTCGAGCGCCTGTAGAAAACTGCGTAGCAAAGTACTCCGACGATTGGAAGGTGTTATAATAACTGGTAATTCGGTTACTTGGACAAACTTATTATATTTTGTGGTGGTACGGAACCCTCAGTGCGCGAGCCTGACTCGAACTTGGCCGGTTTATTTGCCTTTTTATTGCTTCTTAGTTAATCTGCCGTAACCACTAGGTACATATTCTGTGAAAATTTCAACTGGCTATATAGTTCGGTTCAAAAGATATCTACAGCCGTTTAAAGGTAGGTCGGACAGCGACAGACAGACTGACATAGGCTTAGTATTATGGTCCTGTTTAACCCTTTGAGTACGGAACCCTAAAAAAAAACAATCAAACATTGTATTTTTTTAAATATCGTATTAACAATCACCAGTCTTCGTTTTCGGGAGCGATAACAAGAAAAAGACACCAATAATTTAAAATACCTACGTCCCAAATCACGCCAACATCAATGCCATATAGAATGTTTTTTGTGTCGTGTTGGTTCTCATTTAGCGATGAAGGCCTTGTTTTGGTACGTGACATAAGGATGGACGTAATATTTTATGTACCTACCTACCTATCGTCAGGTTATATTACGCCCATGGACCTTAGGTCATAGTAAAATTATCACTTGGATTATCCTTAAACTCCAGCTTAATATACCGAAAAAATATCGCCATGAACTGAAGGGGGCGAGGCAAAAGCGTATTGCACACACTGATAATAATATAATCTTACAAGTTCTACAAACGCACACTAATTCATTATCGAGCGATTGAGCGACACACAACTGCAAACGAGATGATTAAACGGACCACCAAGAAGGGTGTAAGAGCTAAAGAGAAAACAGCTGTAGGTATAACACTTCCAATTATTTCTTTTGAGCCATGGACTTCATGATTCTCATTATTATGACTTAAAGGCGGTATGTCCTTAAAAGCTTTAACGTGCCTAGGGCGTAATATAATAAAAAAAGGTGATAAAACATGACATTAGACAACTGACATTGACAACTGACATCATAATTCAGTCACATTGCATTGTTTTGCATTTTGTTGTCAAAAAACGAATGTCAATCAAAATAATTTTTCCATTTGGAGTTTTGAAAATAAGTTTAAGATCGATTCAAGGTGTTTAACAGAAGTTAATGCTAAGGCATTCCTAATTATACAGACCAGTGATCCCTATAATAGCTTAGCGAGAATCTCTGATGATTTGAAAAAGAAAATGGGCTGTTTAACGTGGATCCGAGGTATGACGTACAACCTTCGTATTTTAAACCATTATCCTCAATTTACAACACTAAAATATAACATAGAACACATTTTCCGTAACACTCGCATCTGATCTAATTCGAAATGTATGCTTCAGTAAGTTTTCCAATATGTCCCACAGTACTTATATACCGAAATTAGTTTAATTGGCTACATTGAGATATCACAAATAATTTGATTTTGCCTCAAACACTACCTAATTTATTGTTTTCATTTAGAAAATAAATGTTAAAAGAGCTGTGACGAGTATTTTAAGGCATAGGGACCTCCTTGAAGATTGCTGTTCCCACTCCTTGGGATATGAAAGTCTATTTTTACTCTGCTTGTGATTAACCTGGAACCAAACTATTTGTATTGATATTAAAATTTACTTACTACATTATTTCATAGTTTTTAAGTAGTTAATGCGAGTAAGTTCAAGGAGCTTATTTGGACAGATAGTGGAATAAAGAGAGTTAGTTTGGAGCTTGATTAGCCACTATCTGTAGGTTAAATTGATAATTAATATTAGTTGTAAGTTCACAAGGGTCACAGGTCCATAGGTGATAGTTGTCAATAGTTAGATTCAGCAAGCTTCGGTCTGTGTATGCTAATAACATAATTTCATTGGTAGTTTTAATTAACATAGTAACAACCGTTGTTATATGATAGGAATTTGCTACTAGTTAGCAGAAACAAATTCCTGTTGTTCTGTTACTATTTGAGCATCAACTCCTTAAGTTTCTAGTGACTGGCAAACATATCAAATAAAAAATAATGTAGGCGAAAAAAAATTGGCGCATGTACACATGCACATACTACAATAAAATTGATCTCGCGCATACAGACAAAATCCCCTCGCTCACCCCTTCAGTCCACAAAAAAAAAACCAATTGTTACACATTCTAGGCTATGTTACAAGATGTTGGCCCACAGAAAAGAGAAGTAAATAAAACGGAAATGAGAAGGAAAATCTATCGCCAGGCATTATGACAGAACCTTGATTGAACATTCTTATTTACGTCAAGTTGTCGAACTCCGCATCCAAAGACCTTGGATGTTACCTTTTTGGGTTAGTTCTCAAAGTTCTTTGTCTGCATCACAGTTGCTAATTGATTTCGAATGACTGATGTTTCGTTTATATGGAACTGGCTACAACAAATTTCTTACAAAAATGCCTTGACAAATTTAATGCTATAATTTAAACAAAAAAATATATTATTTTCTGTTTGTTGGCCTATACCTATAATGTTTATTTGTACAGGTGTAAAACACACAACTTTAGCTGAACACAAAAAAAAAATGCAGTTAATATTTTAACTGCATTTCGTTAAAAAAATGTCTTGATACACTAGGTTCAAACAAAATACCTAATTTAAGAGAAAAAAGTTAAGAGGTTTCGTTTTTAACGTACTATCTATCCAGTTTTGATCAATAATATCACAGCTATTGTTCTGAAAGTAGTACTTCCTCTGATTGTGTAACAAAAATGAATATGACGATTATTTTATTTTTATTTATTTATTTATTTTTCTTAACATGTAAAATAAGTACATTACGGCAGAGGCAGGTAACAGAATTATTTATGAACCAAATAATAAGTGCATAAAGTGCATGAAGTGCATAATAGTCTATAAATGCTCAGTTTTCGCCAAGGCTTAAATACATCGATATACAATTCCTATAAAGTCACAATCTCTCAGTGAAAACAGTCAAAAAAACGTCCAAGCGTCACTGTACATACATTGTATCAATTATAAACACTTCACACTGCCACATTTCATTAAATTTAGATGTTATGGCACTTGCATTTTGTTCAACATTTGTTGTCTGCTATGTCATCGTAGCTCTGGCATCGCGCGGCGTTGTAGTCTGATCATGGTTACCTTGTAACTAACCAAAAACTTTTTTGGCACAACTGTGACTCTATATCTATTGTATCTCGATGCTTGAATACTACTTTTCAAAAACTATGCATTGATATTCACATAAAAATTTGCATAAAATATTTTTGGCCAATTCACATATAATTAAAATATTGTAACAAAGTACTTGAAGAGTTTGGCCTTCTCTGTGCCTTCAAGAAATTCTCATTATGTTGGATGATGATGTAGCCGCTCCTCGCCTTTCCATACGTCCCTGTGGTCAACGATGCTCAGCACTGACAGTTTATATTCGCCAAAGACAGCCGCATGGAGGCCGTGTCGACTGCCATAACATCTCGATGCATCCAACTCCCACTGTTATGAAAAAAAACCTGAGATGGATCAATTAGCGGTTGTGTAGGTTCTTAGCATATAAAAAGCCACAACTTCCACAGAATGTACTGTCTCATAATAGAAGAGAGTGGGTTTAGCATGGGATGTGAGCAGTTAATGGACCCTCCTATCCAGGGAGTCCAGCTCAGTCTGACTTCACCTCAATATGCTAAAGAAGTAGAGTGTAAAAGAGTTGAGGCGTCACCCAAACATTGAAAGCATGTAGCTTGTTAACCTTGTTATAAGTACTTCTGTTAAGCGACAAAAGAAGCACTCCTTCGTCTCCTAATATTATTTTTTTATGGTTTCAGGGCTTAAAATACCATTCCCGTTTAAGGATAAAGAATTGAACAAAATAGCAGCACTTTTCAATATTCTAACGTTCTTGCTGACCTGTACTGCATTGCTCCTGCCAACATGGTTCAAGATAAAAGGCTTACATTGCACACCACAAAGCTTGTCACTTTCTCAATTCTTCATAGTTCTAAATGAAGATGATGGTGAGAGTGATACTACAGACCAGATAATATTACGCCATGATGGTAGTTACGATACTGGTGTTAGAGATTTCAGTGGTAAGATATTTTTTTACCCTCTATACAAAATGTGGGGTGTTATAAGTTTAAACCTATGTAGTCTGGGGTGAGTTTCTTTAAAAAGGTGAATTGATTTGAATACTGGTTTCAATCAAATCAAAACAGACTTCAAAATTTAATGCATACTACTTTTTGGTCTATATTATTAAATTATAGTATCATATAATTGGGGGGGGGGGGTTGCCAATACTCGCCCTGCTTGGCATGCGGGTTGTTAGGCGGACCGGTAAGCGCAGCGTAGGACGTCTACCCACGAGATGGAAAGACAACCTAAAAGAGACCGCAGGGAAACTCTGGATGCAGGCTGCTTTCATTCGGCCCTTTTAGAGATCCATGGGGGAGGACGATCCAGCAGTGGACGTCCTACGGCTGAAATAATTATGATGATGATGATGATTAATTATATTAATGAATAATTAGTACTTTGGTTTAAAGTACAATATTTAGTAATTGAAGTTGAACATAAATCAGTAAGGCTTTACTGCTCAAATCTAGGGCAAGCACTTTCATTAGCTAAACAAAATACAATCCATCACTTAATACCTAAACTACTTAGCCTACTATACAAAAACAGTTGGATTGCTCATCATTACCATTGCCATTGAAAGTCTAAAGACAATCATACCCAGCCGGCAGCATACCCAGCATGTATGTGCGCCATTCCCAAGCCGCCTGCCAAGCGTGGGGATTATGGCAACACTCCTCTCTCAGAGGGAGGCCTTGTTCAGCAGTGGACATTTAATAGCTGATGATGTGATGTGCGCCATTGTTTCTTTCATCGCCACTCACAAGACCACTTGGTTCGAGCACAACTGCGACATTGGCGGTGGAAAAGCCTTGCGTATGATGACGTTCAGGCTGGCATGTCGGCAAATTCGACCAGAGGTTTTCGAGCAAAAGAGACCATTGTGACTGAGATGGTCAACTGCATACCACACTGACAGCTATAGGCCCAAGCTGACAGCTAGATAAATACGGATGATAAAAGGCTACTTTAAAGAGGGCATGGCTAGCAACCAAAACCATTTATACCAACTATTTCTATATACAGTGTGACGCATATAGACTAGTAACCTGAAAGGAGGTCATGGTGCCCATCATTATGAACAACATTTACTAAGAGACTAGCACTAAAATCGCAGGAAAAAATCAGGTGTTCCATATATTTTCTCGAGTGTCAATGACCGTTTTCTATGAAACAGCAAATATTTTTTTCGCGATTTCAGGGTTGGTCCCACATTAAAAGTTGTTCACGATGATGAGTACGATGACCTCCTTTCGGCTTAGTACAGTCTCAGACAGTCTATAATATGTGTAACCGTGTATTATAATAACATGCATCTTAATCATTTTTATTAACAGTTTCCTATATTTTCAATTCCAGGTCTGCCCCCATGTACCACCCTGGAGTCTATTACCCTAATGAGGGTACTAATTCTTCTATGCTTCATGGTACTCCTGTCATCGTGTATTGGTGCACTTATCAACCTCGTCAACCTTAACAGCAGAGCTATCAAGATCCTGCGAAGGAACGCTGTGCCGAGCATCATGTGCGTGTTCTGGGTCATAGCCATCGTTGGTGTGTGTTACTATACCACTGTGGTATTGGGGAGTGCCAATAATGGCGACCCAAATACAATACAAGTGGACTACGAATATGGATTTTACACCATAACTGGAGCAGGTTAGTATTTTCTTTGATTAGGAGCCTTACTTAAAAATGTTGCTCAAGTTAATCTATGCTTGAAAATGCTCTCTCAACTTCTCGCTGACACATGAAAACGAGACAGAACATTTTAAGCATAGATTAATTTGAGTAATGTTTTTTAGTAAGTTTTATTTTCTACTAGCTGCGCCCCTCGGTTTCACCCGCGTAGTGATAA
Source organism: Agriopis marginaria (assembly GCA_932305915.1). NCBI lineage: Eukaryota > Metazoa > Arthropoda > Insecta > Lepidoptera > Geometridae > Agriopis > Agriopis marginaria. The sequence goes on from OW029926.1 coordinate 9,514,849, forward strand.
AAAATGGTGATTATGATGATAATAAAAAGTATCCTATGTCCGTCTCCTGGTTCTATACTACCACCAATTTTCAGCCAAATCGGTTCAGCCGTTGTTGAGTTATAAATAGTGTAACTAACACGACTTTCTTTTATATATATATAGATTTATTATGTATGTATGAAGTATTTACTTATCGATGATATGTTCCGCCATCTTTTTATTTACATTTGTTTTGTTATTGTTGTTAATTATTCATGGAGCATTTCATTGAGATTTCGGAGGAGTTTTTTCCATTGCTACGGCTTGTACAACTAACGCGTGACTGGTGGGTCCAAGTTTTCCCCGTATTGAGTCGGGACAAGTTGAGTATTGCTGCGATAAGCGCGTCATTGTGGCATCTTTGTTATTATGATTAAAGGTGGCTAAAAATAAATCTAACTTGTAACTAAAAAAATATTTTCTACGTAAAGTACCTTTTGGTGGAATCCTCAAGAACCGCATATTTTCCGGCTATCATATTATTATGATAGCATATAAAATACCGGAGCAGCTAGTGCTTTCATTTCATTTATTACAATATTTTCGTCATTTGGTTTCAGGTGCGCTAGCTTTGTTAGCATCCGCTGCTAACCTCTGGGGAGCGCCGCTGTCCAATGATGACGACATTCAGAGGAGGAATCTCATAGAGGACTGGGACGGCTACGAGGCTCACAGCGTGGGGCCGACACCTGCTGTGCCCACGCTTCCGCCTTACACGCCCAGCGCTGATTACGTGCCTGCCATACCACCATATGCCCCACCTGTATTAGGCTCCCAACAATACTTCCCTTTCGATGACTTATCTGTGCTTCCACCACCACCGCCTTATACTCCCTGAGTTGGAGTAGGTATAATTGCAGCTGTACACTTGCAGAATGAAAATACAGGCCACAAGGGCGTCATGGTGTACAGCTGGGAATACATTATAATCAAACACTTTTCAAGAAGGTTCTTAAATTTTATTATTTCGTGTATGTGCTACTAACAAGGCATAACTCCATCTAAAAATGGCCCCACGCAAATGTCCACCTACCCCTAATCTACACTGGCATCACAAGTCACAACCAATGTATCTGTAGAAGTGGCCAAATGGTGAAACTAACATTAGGGTATTTGACTGTTTAGGAAACCATCTCAAATTGTCTATAATATTACAACAAAGCAATTGGTCATATTTTCAGTATATTTGTGATATAAATGGACAATTAACATTCAAATTATTATACTACCGCATAAACGCTCCCTTAGACATTTATGGGCCATATAACTTCAGTGACATCACAAGCAAGCAAACAAGTTCTCACTCGCCATACAATTGTTGCCTCTATTACTTGCCTGTGACGTCATAAGGACATTCGACCTACATAGAGCATTTGCAGTCAAGTCACATGATTAATGAAAAATATATTGTTATTCTGTATTTTTCTGAACATCACAGGTCATTATTTTGTAGTTTTTGGTATTAAAAAAAAAACTTCTAAAACACCTGTATGAACTTAAATAATACCAGTCTCTGTTACTGTTTTTAATACAGTCAAATACCCTATTTTTTATGAATGGCTGTCAGTCTTGTTCAGAAAGACAGGCTCCAGCATTCGATTCTTAGATAAGTTGGTCACACTGTTGCATTGTGTATGTGCATTTCAACCGAAGGCAAAGCAAGACAGATGGCCCGGAATAATGACAGGGAGAGAAAGACAATGTTGCCGTCATCCAGGGTACGGTTTCGGATCTGCACGATCTAATCTCCTGCCCATTTTTCTATCCCATTTTTTTATCATTGCACGAAAATTCGACACCACTTTATCGATGATATTCCAAAAACCCATATGAAGCGCTTTGATTCCACTTTTATTGTGCGCTGCCTGTATGGGTGTGTTCGATAGTTACAACTGGGTGTCTTCAAATCAAGAGTGAATCGGTTTCTGCTAGGCTAGCGTGCTCCATCGTAGACCGCATCATTGCTTAACAGAGAGAAGGCGTTCAAAAGCAAGCTTTTTATTAAATTAAAAAAAACTACATGGGGATACTTTGTAATGGGCATTATAAGAGTTATTTTTCTTGTTTGTAGTGCTATGAACAGTTCTGTTACTCTTTACTTGAAGTGACTTCTGAGGTGCTCTCTTATAGATATGAAACCTAAGGGTTTTGATATTCTTCAGTGACACATCAAAAGTTTTCCGTTTTTATTTTTTCAAGTTAAGGTGATGGAGTTTGTAATGTTTTTTATGCTTTCATCTAATTATTTTATTCATTATTTTTCAGTATTGATAGATATATTTATTTGAGGCTTGTGAGGCAAGATAATTCGAATATTAACACAAACATTTAATTAGAAGATATAGTAGAAATTCAATATAGAAAATATGGAGTGATGTTATATTAGATAAATACAATTTATACAATATAAGTACCTGTAAGTATCTACTTAAAGATCATAAACTTTTTGTTTCCTCGAATATCAACAATAAACAAATATGTTTAATTTCTAATTACCTAATTGTTACAAAAAATACTACCAATTATGTTAAGTTTGTGTCAAATTAACTTTAGAACACCTTTGCCTAAAACAGTTTATTGTCCATGTATGTATATATTGTGGTTGTGAGTTAATGATTCTTGTTCACTTCAATATGTGATTTGCCATTTTAGTGCCTATTCATGTTGTATTTCTCTAACTAAATGCTTATAAAACGAAAATTGTGTTATGTTTAGCATAAGTAGGGCATAACGAGCGAAGCACCATTATATGTTTCCGTTCTAACATATTTAAGCTAAAAAACTAATATTTTTTGTTAATTATGGTTTACAATGTAGTATTTATATAGATTGCCTGTCCCAGAGTTTTTTTTTAAATTAGTACGGCTTTCAACGCATTTCTGTAAGAAATTTGCTATAGCTAGTTGCACCCATATAAACGAAACGTCAGTCATTCGAAATCAGATAGCAACTGTGATGCGGACAAAGAACTTTGAGACCTAACCCAAAAAGGTAAGGTCCAAGTTCTTAGTATGCAGAGTTCGACGCGTTGACATAAATAAGAATGTTCAATCAAGGTTCTGTCATAATGCCTGGCGACAGATTTTCTTTCTCATTTCCGTTCTATTTACTTCTCTTTTCTGTGGTCTAATCCAGTATCTGACAATATGTAACATATCAAAAGTATTTAATATTACGCAAGTACATGATTACCATATACATATTTATATGTATTTATTCTTAGCTATGTCATCACATTTAATTTATATTTCTTGTGCCTTACAGTAATTTTGTCATGAATTTAGTGTACCTATCTACCAGCTACCATTGTTATAACCACATGCTTTAAAATAATTCTTAAACTTTTTGTTTTTATGTATGTTTACTTATGCGACTTATAAAAACTTAAACACTAGAAATATTAGGATTACAAAGTCTAATTTTGAAAGTTATATTTCCAGGACGTTTTAAGTAAGCCTTATGATTAATATCAGAGTATCTTAAATTCATTAGACTATTTTCAACATGAACTACAGATTAAAAAACTCAATTAAAAATGAGAAATGGTCACTGGATCAACAACTGATGATGATGATGACGACTTTTTGCTATTTATTCAACTGTAATATCTGTCATATTATTTAAACGTCTTACCACAATAATGTAATTTAATTCCTGTTAATAACATTTGTTTTGCAGCATTCTTGGGGTTTTTATTATAGGTATGTATATTTTGCTTAATTTTTGAAGATATGTCCTATAAATTTTGTTAGAAACGTAAATGAGCTTCTAGTGATATTTTTGTTGTGAATTTTCTAATTTCACAATGAATTTAGGTAATATAAATATTATTAACCTTAGGAATGTACCTACTAATAAATAATATACTAGTAGCATTTGCCTGTATAAAGAAAACAATTACCAAAAATGTTATTAGTTAAAATTGTTTGTTAATTGTATAGATTTTCTTCTAGTAATTAAGAATAGTTATTCCTAGTTCATCAACTGGGAAGTTTATTTTTACATTCAAAACAAGAATAAAATTTTATTTTTGTCTATGACCAATATGTAATACATATCTATGTAAATAATTCTTTTATTTTTTAATCCAATTTTTCACCATTTGTTAGTGCATAATGGACATGCACAATTGCACACATTGAAGGTAACAGGTACTAGTTTAAACCTCAGCATGTAGTTAATGGGACAACAGCTACAAAATGTATTTATTCACTCCTTTAAAATAGAGAATGGTCCATACAAAATTAATGGTGTACATTGAATCATTACGCCATTGCCACCTTACTTTGCTGTTGTTGTCCTGCTGTCAGCAGTCATTCGAAAATGAGGTCTAATCAATTAGCATGCAGATTTTATAATGTGCAAGACTCTGTCAGTGTGTGTGTGTTAGTTATTATTAAATAAGTTCTTTTTTAAATATGTAGTAAACTTAAAATGCATATTGAATATGTGATCGAAATTCATGAAATCTAATATCATGGTTATAATATAAAATATTTTGGGACATTTTTGCACACGGTCATCTGACCCCAAGCTAAGCAAAGCTTGTGATATGGCTGCTAGAGATTGATATACATAAATAATATAGTTTTAAATACATACTTTAATAGATATTAACAACCAGATATAGAACAAACACAAATGTTCATCACATAGATGTTTGTTCTAGGTGGGAATCGAAACCCACACTCCCAAGCTCAGAAGGTATGTTCACTACCAACTGGACCAACGGGCTATCTAAATTTTATTGCAAAAAATTTGCTGACCTCGACAGTAGTCTAGTCATATTTTCAGTAAAAAACAAGGTTTTATAACAAAAAGAACCTCAATATCTTTCAGTATTAAGTTGATTTACATTCGAAAGAATAATCTTTTATTTCTCTATATTAATCTAATTTGCCTTTTATGTGATTAGACTTCTGCCAGTAAGAATTCCAAGAGATATATAGTTGGGGTAGGCAGGTGGAGGAAAGATTGTGAGAGTATACATGGAAATGATCCTTGTTTCCAGAAGTGATGGCTTGTTTAGTACAGCTATCTGCATTTTTATTGCCCGGGATGCCTGCGTGTCCTGCTATCCAGGCAAGCACTACCTGCAGCCCTAATTTGTGGCATTTTAGGAGTTCTTGTTTAATTTTGAGTATAATAGGAAACTTCAATAGCTTTGCTGATTGAGTGTGAGTTAACATATAGAATTGCTTCAAGGATAGCTATTGCCTCGCCAGTAAATATTCACTATCAGCTGGGTGGCCTGCTTGTAGTCACTTCTGGCACCAGCTTTCAACCACCTGTTGGCAGTCTTGTCTGACATTATCAGGCAGAAAACTTGCTTAGGCATTTTATTCTTCAGACAGTAAACCATTTTGCACTTTTTAAACGAGTTGAACAAACTATTGAACAACCATCAAAGCAAGCATACATACATTCAAGATTTAGAACTTAGTACAAAATAAATAACCATGTCCATAAGCTTTTGAAAATTAAATTACATAATTAAAAAAAGTTTAAAATTAAACTAAATGTGATTAATTTAAGATGTATTAATGTTGTTTTTTGTATGCAACCGTTAAAATTACTATTTTGTTTAAGTAGAATCAAAACCATATGATATAACTAAGAATTTATTTTAAAAATATATACAGAAGGAAATTCCAAAAGAGAATACAATATGTTTTACTTTTCACAAGGTTCAAAAAAACAATTATTGGGTGTTTTGTAACAGAAAGCTAAAATAGTAAAATTTAATTATTTTTAAAAGTACTCAAATCAAAATGAGGCTGTTGAGGTGGCCTTTCTATATTAACCACATTTGTAGGTCGACTTTGTGACTGAGCTTCTTGTTTTTGGACAGATTCTTGTTCAAAATTATTTTGTGTGTCATTGTATGGTGCTTGCAGGTTTAAAAATTTAACTCTCTCCTTTTCTAAGTAACTAACTTTTTCTCTCAGAGTAGCATTTTCATCCTTTAAAACCTCAACTTGCACAACAAGCTGCTCTACTAAAGAGTGCAAGTTCTGACTTAATATTTGTAACTCTTCTACCACAGTTTCTTTGCTCTTTTCTACTTTTTTCCCGTCTACAACATCTTTTGGTAGTCCCATTAACAGCCCTTGATCGGAGTTCTCTGTTTTATTTAATAAAGTGTGTAACAATGAATCTGTTTCATTGATGGCTCGATATATGGCAACCTGCAGCTTGGCATAATCATTTCCTTGCAGGGTAATCCCAGCATCTTTTCCTAGCAATTTAATATTGTCTATTGCTTTTTTCACTCGAGCATACTGTTCTTTCTTACTCTTAATGATGTCTTTTTGTTTAAGGTGATAGCTGTGTTGTAAAGTAATAGATTCTATTGCAACAGAAGAGGTAGTGGATTTCATAGCGTCTAGGAGTAATTCAGCGGCGTTGTTGTGGCACTGCATGGCTTCATCGTATCTGTTGTTCATGAGATGAGCCTCAGCACGTCGATATTGCTGATGAGCCTACAAATTCACATGATATCTCTTAGTAATTTAGTACTTATTGAAAGTCCATAAAATTATGTACATCATCGTATGCAATATCGTAAGTCATTTGAAGGCTTACCAGATTGAGTGGATGCGATTCCATTCCCTTTGTTTATTTTTCTATAACAAATCGTAAATAATATTGTAATTAATCTGCGAATATTCTTTTACTGATCGACTTGTCTCTTATTTATTTATTTTTGTTTGTTCAATCACGAATCAAATCAAATAGGTTTTGGACGACTGACAATTGATATTAACAGCTTGCAATGACTGTCACTGTCAAAAGTATTTATATATCATTGTCAAAGGTAGAATTTTTTTTTCTGAATTTGGCATTGCGTTTTCGCATTCTGCCACCCTCAGTCTGTGTTTTATTTTTATCCCCCGACGCAAAATGAGGTGTGTTATAAATTACATGTGTATCAACAAAAATGAATAAACCAACCAAGTGCGATTCGGGCTCACGTATTGCGGGTTCAGTACCACCACAAAATATAACAATCAGTTATTGTTCAGGCTTAACGCCTTACAAAACAGCCGAAGCAATTGATACGCAGTCACATCTACACTAATATTATAAAGAGGAAAAGTTTGTTTGTTTTAAAACCAAAACTACTGATCCTATTTAAAAAAAATCTTTCACTAATAGAAAGTTAAACTATTCCTGAGTGCCCTACACTATCTTTTATAATGATAAAAGGTAATTTTCTATAATAAATAACTGTATTATTAGTAAAACATGTTGGAGAAAAATAAGCTGATTGGCTTCTTTATCGGGGTACGCTGACCTATAGTAGTTTTACAAAAAAGTCCGCGGTAGCATAATCTCTTCTTAAATAATCTAACTTTTATAAGAAACCCACAATAACGGATATAACCCGTTATTTTGTTCAGAATAAATATAAAAATTAAGTGTAAGTTGATTATAATATGTATTTTTATAATCTAATTACCTAATGAATCTTTACAAAAATAAATGAATTCATTATTATGTAGATAAAGTATACCGTTTATAGTACCTATGTGGCTTAATCGCACAGTTCATGAGATAATGTAAAATTAAAATAACCTGACCATTATAATCCATGCAGCGCCTTGACACTGCACAATAAGTAGGTAATAAAATAACTCTACGACACCACAAAAAAAGGTATTACAATAAGAATACCTACATTAATATGGGAACAAAAAACGGTCTTATCGCTATGACCGACCTCTTCTAGAGCCAGACTACCTTCAACAATGGTGTGCTGCGGTGGAGCGGTGTCGTAGGTAGGTAGGTACCTATTTTTAACCGACTTTAAAAAGGGTCTCAATTAGGTTGTTTTAGGGTGAAAGGTTGGAAACGGGACCCTATTACTAAGCCTACGCTGTCTGTCTGTCCTACCTTTTACCGGCTGTATCTTTCGGACCATTATTATTCGTAATAGATAAAACTATTATTTAGGCTTTTAACAGGCGGCCTTATCGCTTAAAGTGATCCAGGCAAATTGTATGATTTAGAGTTTAATTTAGTTTATTTAATTTAGAGACCATGACTGACAACAAAAAATTTGTACACCTTAATAAAGTAGAATATTTGTAACACACATTATTATATACCATCACCTAAGACAATATTCTCACAAATAAATTGATTTTGATTTGATTTGATACTAAACAATGATTTGATGGGTGTTTAGTGTACCGCGTACCTACTCTTTAGGGTTCCGTACCCAAAGGGTAAAAATGGGACCCTATTACTAAGCCTACGATGTCTGTCTATCTGTCTCTCCATCATAAACCGCAATAGATGGCCAGTTGAAATTTTCACTAAATATGTAACGTTACGGCGGATTAACTGAGAAATAATAATAAAGTCTAAAAGTAAAAACAAAAGGCGGGTCCCGATACAATAAACGTATTTTTGTATTTGCTCTAAAGTAAAAACGGTAATACGTAGATACAAGATTGTATTCTCTTTGCGTATAAGCGTCAAACTTGGCATGATTATGATAGGTACACCCCCTTTATTATACTACTCTTTGAGGTACACACTCTAAAGTAGGTATGACAAAAATAATAAATAATGTCCAAGTGCGAACTGCATTTTTTTTTTGGAAGGATATACTTTCAGGTTGGTCCCATACCTAGACATTTTATCAAAACCTTTTTAGTAGTTTGGCTTTTAAATCAAAATAACTGGAAAATTCGTTTACTTGGACGACAATATTACCTATGTCGTACAATAGTAAACGTAATACAAAATAGTTGTGCCAATGGGCCCCAAACTAGGCAAAGCCTGTATCTTAGGCGCCCTATAGCCAGTTAACAGCTTCTGTTAATGCGCTTATGTTTGTACACATTTGCATGGCGTCGTTTACCTACTGCATGCAATAAAACGTCACCAAAGCAAACATAATACCTACGTTAAACATTAGATATTTAATGAGTGTTTAATTGAATTATATAAAATATTAACAAAAGCTAAAGCAGTGAACATAGTCAAAGAAATGTGAGATCGAGTCAGCGTGGGAGTGCTTTTGCGATGCGTGTAGTTTGGTCGTCTCTACGATACCCAAGTCCTCGAAAGATTCGCAGGAATGACAGGCAAGTGTTGCGTATATATGTGTTGTTTGCGTGCTCGCACATGAGCGTGTATATTACTGTGTGAGCATGTGTGTATCTGAAGGTTATGTGTGAGCGTGGGGGTGTGTGAGAGTGAGGGTGTGTGAGAGTGGGGGTGTGTGAGAGTGGGGGTGTGTATGAATGGTGCTGTGTGTGCGTGGGGGTGTGTGAGAGTGGGGGTATATGTGAGTCCCCACTCACATATACCCCCACTCTCCGTGTGTGAGAGAGTGTGTATGAGGGGGTGTGTACGTGTTTAGTATATGACCTGGGTGATATTAAACGCTAATTCCTGATGGGAAAACGTCTTTGAACCTCATCTCGCTAAAGGTCATAAGTTGTTCCGTTTGCTTGTAGGATAGGGATTCCAGCCACCTCATAATTTTACTTTTGGCTTCAGCAAACGTGTTTTTGATAGTATCAATATACCTATATACCGAATTGTAAATATGTGAACGCGCGTACCTTGGTAGGCGTGCAGCAAACGCACTGTTGCATCTTGGGAGCTTCTGATCTCGCGGACGATTGCGTCTGGTAGAATCGTGGACAGCTGATAGTAGCTGATTGTGCTGGCAGTGGCTTTTGGCAATAACCCGCCGGACAAAAAGCTGCCGAACTGTCAGCACAGAGGCTTCCTTGAGTTCTCTTTGGTACGTACATCAGCGTTAGCGGATAACCGCTAACACTGATATACCAGAGAACTCTTTCAAGTATAGAAGGTCATTGAGAGAACTCCGCTCCCTGAAGTCTAAGTAGGTACGTCAAAGATGTAGGTACCTATGTACCCAAAGAGAATATAAATTATCTTTGGGTACATCATTGACGGGATTGACGTAGACAAAGAGAATATAATAGGGAGACGTAGACTTCAGTGATCACGGAACAATTGTCAGTGATAGATTCATTTTGGATTCATTTACCTAAATTATTATTTCTATTTCGAAATTTTGTTGTGAAAAAATCTTTATTAATATTATAACTACCTATGTATTGTATATTTGAATTTTACATACACCTAACCTGATAATTCTTCGTACCTTATTTGATAACGACGAAATCATGACAAAAACGAGCTTATCGCGTTACTGGCGTGAGAATGATTGTGCATTATTTAGATGCCGAAATATATCAATTGAGCGTAAACTGTTGGCATACAAAATTTTTCTTAGACCGAAGTTGATTTACGAATGGTATGGACCTCATCCCAACAAACTCAAGAGTCTCGAACTTGAAGCTTTGAGGACGATATTTGGTACAAGCAACCAATCACAAATATTTAGTATGTATTCGGAGCTAGACGTGGCGAGGCTCGTGGAGGTGCAAGCACTTAAATGGAAACGTGCTACGGACCTGACTATTGAACAATTGCGAAAATTATTAAAATCCTTTGATGACCAGAAAGGGAATCGAAGGCCGTTGCGCATGAGATCGTGTAACAAAGGCGTACGTCGCTGTAACTGCATTAGGATAAGTAATAATTGTTCTTGTACTTGGTCACAGTCCGCTGCAGGTACCCGCAAACACAGCAGCCATTGAAATATAACCATACCCTATGGTACCTATAGAATTGATGTCTTAAGAGTATGCCGTCAGCTCAAATCCAAGTTTTGCCCCTGCACGAAATATTGTCAAAAATATGCTATCTACGCCGTAGGAAGATATACGCACGGGTCGGCGCCCACCTCAGAACTAAATAACGGAAGCGACTAATGCTTAAAACTCCAATTTACTTAAGAACTATTTTAATTTTAAATCAAACTAATTTACATTCAATTACACTATACAAAAATGGCCATTATAAAACGAAAAAATACATTTTCAAGAACCTCTCAAACAAAAAACGTGTTACATGGCCTGTTATCGCCGAATTATTCTATTGAGAAAAGTTTTACAAATAATGTTTCCAAAATTACATTAAACTAACTTACATATACTCAACTATTTATAACCAAAATATGTTACTGTTTGCGATATCCGCGTAAATTGGTGTAACGCACCCCAAGTTAACGACATTATAAACACATAATTTACTTTTGCAAAATACGTAATCTTGAATATATTATCCCGGCAGAAGTACCTATAACAGTGAAAAAATATTGCGTGTTGCATAATGTAAGAAAGAAGAAAGAAAGAAAATAAATTTTATTCGACACCTTTACAAAAAGGATACAGTCAGTGTCGAATGGGTCCGTCTCGGCATAAATGCTGAAAGACAAGGACTATCAGAGCAGGTTTTCAGACGAAACCTTAAGTTTACACTTTTTTTTTTTAAATCTTTATTTGATTTAAAGGGGTTTTGTCACGCAGTGACTATGCCACCCCTGTAAGACGAACACAACACAGAGACAAACAAATAAAAAAACAAATAATAAACAAATTAGGTAGTCACTTAAATTAGACGCTTATACAATTTTAAAATTGTATAAGTTTACACTTACATTACACTTAACACAAATTTACATATGTATATTTATGTAGCGGAAGCTACTCAATTTATCATGCACCTACTTTACTATATACAATACTAGCTGTTGCCCGCGGCTTCATTCGCGTTGTATTGAAATCTATACTCTACTACCTCCCGTCTTTTTAGTTTCAGTCTCGCATCCGTCCTGTATTCCACTCTCCTCCTGTACCACCCTTTCCGGTCCAGTTCTGCATTCGCCCCTAAATCCACTCTAGTCCCGTTCGGCTCTTTCCGCTCCAGGCCCGAATCCGTCCCGTAATCTACTCTTCTTCCATCCCATCCTTACTGCGCCAGTCCTGCATTTGTCCCATAATCTTCTCTAATACAGGCCCACCCTTTCCGACCCAACTCGGATCCGTGCCGTAATCCACTTTACTCCCTTTCCGCGTTTTTGCAATCCAACCCCGCATCCGTTCTACAATCCAATCTACTTCAGTCCTACTCTTTCTGATCTAGTCCCGCAGTTACCAGTTATAACTTGGTAATGAACAGAAATTTGTCACTGACTCGCACTTGGCCATGATTTATTCCTTGTTGTTATTCTTTAGAGGGTGTACTATAATTGTGCCAAGTTTGACGGCTGTACGTTTTACCGTTTTTACATTAAAACTAATACAAAAATACGTTTGTTGTATGGGAAACCCCTTTTGTTTTTACTTTTTGAGTTTACTATTATTACATTTCTTAGTTGATCCGCCGTAACGTTACATATTCTGTGAAAATTTCAACTGGCTTTCTATTATGGTTCGAAAATCCGCTCCACCGCAGGACACGATTGTTGAAGGTAGTCTGGAAGAAGTCGCTCATAGCGATAAGGCCGTTTTTTGTTCCCATATTTAATGTAATTTTCTTAATATCTTTTTATGGTGTCGATAAAAAGTTATTTTATTGTATTACCTACTTATTACGTGCAGTATGAAGGATTATTATGGTCACGTTATTTTAATTTTACATTATCTCATAAACTGTGCGACTAAATCACAAACTGTAAACGGCAAACTTTATCTACATTAAGTACTCCTAATAATGAATTCATTTATTTTTGTAAAGATTCAAAAATTAGATTACAAAACTGCATCTAAACATGTTTTTATTTCTATTCTGAACACAATAACCGGTTATTATCGTTATTGTAGTTTTCTTATAATAGTTAGGTATATGCTATCGCGGACTTTTTTGTAAAACTATTTAAGTACTACATTTTTGTCAAACATTGTATTTACTTATCTCAAACCGTTAGGTCAGCGTATACGCCGATAAAGAAGCCGATCAGCTTATTTTTCTCCAGCATGTTTTACTAATACGGTTATTTAGTGTAGAATATTAACTTTTATCATTATAAAACATAGCTTATGGCACTCAGGAATAGTGTAGCTTTCTATTAGTGAAAGATTTTTTTAAAATCGGATCTGTAGTTTTGGAGTTAAAACAGAACAAACAAACTTACAAACTTACAACCTTACAAACTTACAAACTTTACCTCTTTATAATATTAGTGTAGATTTAGGTTCTAATTCTGTAGGTACCAAGTTCCAAAAATTCATTGACAAATGTACCTAATAATTTGGTTAAATAAAAGTATTTTTAATGAAAAACGGTTTTATTTCATTTAGATTATTTATTTAAACTTGATTTATATATAAAAATACATATTTCATTAAATAGTGGCAAAGTGATCCTTATTATTGGTGCTATGGTAGGTTCCAATGCACATGCCTACGTATTCTACATGATCTTTTTCTTCTACGCATTCGTTTTAAAGCAATCTTTTCGTATCTTAATAAAGTGTTCCATCGTAATCTTTCGTTGGTAACATGGTGGACGACGTCTGGACTCCTATAGCGGCTGTAAATTCGTTGTACGTTGGGTTTCAGACGCTTAGGGTGCCGATGAGGATACTTTGACTTGTAAATATCCATGAGAATGGAACACTCGAACATAAGGAGCTTCCTGGAGTTAGTGCTGTCGAGGGCCCACACTTCGCACCCGTATGTAAGTATGGGTAGAACGAAGAATTTGTACAGCTGGAATTTAAATTTTGCTTTTATTGTAGGATTCGACAGAAGCCGGGAGTATCTATAGCACCACAACTTCGCACAGTGAATCCTTTCTTCTATTTCAAAATCCATTTCTTCTGGGCTCAGCTCGGGAATGCCAAATCGACGTAGGATATTGTTTTGCATTTTATAGTTCGCTTTACTAGACACATTTTGGTTAAAATACTGATGAATAGATTTCGCTAAACCATAATTTTTAGCTGTTCTTTTGTGTATTGCCCAAAATAACTAGGTACTTATACACTTGTAAATTGTTTATCTATCAGAATTAGTGACCAAGTGACTGACATCCAATCTGACATCACGTCCTGTAAGTGAAATTGTCAAATCATAATTTTTGTCATGTCTGATTCCCACAGACTTTTAATTTGTATTTAGATTTTGGTATTAAGGTACATTATTCTGTACTCTCCTTTAGTCCTTCTTTTGAGACGTCCTCTATCAGAAAAATACCATCCACGTGATATTTTCTTAATACCTACATATAGGTACCTCAATCAATAACTTTTAAGTTACCTACCTATGTTTGTGTTCGTTGTAAGTATCAAGAACAAAGATCTTTTACTTATACTGTACACATTTTATCAATGATCAAGACCTATCAAGAAGTCAACAAGGAAGATAGATTATGATGGATCCTTGGTATCAATAAATACTTATAATGTGGTGAATTAAAAGTATTTATTTATATCTCTTCTCTACATCTTTACATAGTAGGTATAAAATAAAGCCGATTTTTACGTCTGTCTGTCTGTCTGTATTCCGCTAACTCCTCATAAACTGCGTAACGGATTTTGATAGTTTTCACGATCAGTTAGATAATTTATCAACTAAGTAAAGGTTTATATTTTAAAACTTACACCCGTGCATGCGAAGCCGGGGCGGGTAGTTGATTATAAGCATTAGATCCAGAAGACGAGCAGACGACCTCAAAGAGACCGCAGGGAAACGGTGGATGCAGGCCGCTTGCAACTGGCTCTTTTAGACATCAATGGAGGAGGCCTATCTCCAGCAGTAGATACGGCTGAAAAGATGATGATGATGATTAGATCCAGCCTAGAATAAAATAAAAATATTTATCTTATGGGTGAAGTTAGGCGGGTAGATAAAAATGTAGCCATCACTTATTATACTAAAGCTACTTATACATAGGTCGATATTGATATAATCACAGAACTCTTCCTATTAAATAGTACCTACGTTTACTTGCAAAAAAGAAACTTACCCTATGGTATAAGTTCTAGTCATAATATTTACATCCCCACACAATGGTATCGTACATACTGCTACTTATTACTAGGTATTTCAAAGTTTTCATAACAATTAAAGCAGCTACTGCTATGTTCCTTCACAAGTCGCGCTCAACCGTAGAGCGAAGGCTTCCTTTACGTGTGGTTTCTTGAACCGATCCCTTGTAGATAATTAGTGCCACAAAATGATTACTTTATTTATATCGCTATGTTTAATGCATTTTGCGCATGGAGCTACAACGCAATGTACTATATCTGAAATTAAAAGTCTGCTAGAAGGTTGTGATCGGATGTTAGGGCTAAACGTGACCAGCGTTGGAGGCACAATAGTGAACGATCATAACTGTGATGTTCTGCTGCCAAAGCAAGTGTTCAATGAGGAACCCTTGTTTCAATATGCCTTAGCTGACTCGGTAACTAAAACTATACGATTTTGTCTTTATTAAAAATGGTACATTTTTTTTAAATAAATTACAACTCTTTTATTTTTTCAGAAAAAGTTTTACACTATAATTATGGTGGATCCTGACGCTCCGCCGCAAGTCGAAGGTGAATTTTACTTGCACATGTTGAAATCTAATGTCCCTGTAAGTACTTTACAAAATGCATAATATACCTACCTAATATGTTACTTGCACTTGTTATAATCACATACTTATCTACTCAACTTATTTTAGAGGGAGGTACCTACTAGTGCCTGCTTTCATTCCTCATGCTAGCTATAAGACTTCTTTTCTCTCCGCAATAAACAAGATTGAAAATTGAAAAATAATTGAATAATTGAATTTAATTGGAAATTGGTTTGCAGGGGTTAGGACTGAAAGCTAAAGAGAGCAGCAAAACAGTTGGCATCGATTACAGAGGTAAAAGTTCAAAATCATTTATCCGCACATTGTTTGAAGACAGTTTGAAATCTTTACGAAACTGGTTTCAAACTATTACCTATACTCAACTACAATAAACTGGTTTGCAAGCCTTTACCTTATGCAACTGGCCATTGATGGATCTACCTACCTAGCCTATGCTCACGATTTTCAAGTCGTAGTGCAACAATGGCTTTATTTAATATTTTATTTATTTAGCACATTAACACATAATTTATTTAGGTATTAAATTAACACCTAAAGAAATTATGTGCAGTTTCGATGCCATTGCTCAAAAATTGTGAAGGAAAACATCGCGAGGAAACCGGTATATCCAAGAACCTCAAAAGTTCAAATACATATGACATTCACCAATCTGCACTGGTCCAGCATGGTGGATTAGGGTCCATCCTCTCTCGCTGAGAGAAGGCCTGTGTCTTAGCAGTGGGAACATGATAGGCTGATAATGATGATGATAAGTTGCAGCAATGGTTGATTGGCGCTATAGATGTAAATTATATTAATTTTCCATTTTAGTGTTAAGCACTGAAAAGAAAAATCGGGACTCTTACGAAAATTACCTCGATTTCCATCCTCATGATCATTTCATTCGACGGTGGGATAATATAATTATGTATAACCATGGTATAGCTGACCTGACAGACGTTATCCTGTTTTAGAACTGTCAAACACGCAAAGTTAAAATTGAAAATCTTATTTTTTTACACCTTGGGTTACATTATTGGAGTTTTAGTAAGGATCCCTACTTTTTTGAAAATATAATATAGCCTATGTTACATGGGGATAGTGTAGCTTCCCAACAGTAAAAGAATTTTTCAAATCGGTTCAGTAGTTTCGGAGCCTATTCAATGCAAACAAACCAACAATCAAATCTTTCCTCTTTATAATATTAGTATAGGATTATAGCTGACGATGAGATAGTAATATATAGTATAGATTATCATGGCTATGGAAAAATGAGAGAAAAACCTTATTTGTTTAGGCTACAAGGCGCCGACGCCACCTCGCGGTACAGGCCCGCACCGCTACACCAGCCTACTCTACGAGCAAGCAGACGGCAACAACTTCCTGCCCATCGTGCCCACCACACGGTTCCGTTTCAGCCTTGCCAAGTGGCTGCAAGGCAAGAGCCTTTGCGGTCCCGTCGCGGGTATTCAGTTCCGATCTGAGTTTTAGATGGCGTTAGTAGGTATAATTACTTGATTTGATGCAAATGTATATATGAGGAATATACTTAATTAGTAATTACGATAATAATACTTACTTATATTAAGTTTTATTTAACACTAAACTAAACTTTAAAGTAAGGTAAAAACTGTTGAACTAATAAATAACAACTTTTTATTAAGAATCAAAACTTAGACAATAGGACGTAGGTATATTTTATGTACACTCATTTGTTCTCATGGTTCTTACAACTCTACATTTTGTTTGATAATTATAAATCAGGCAAATTAAATAACTAAAGGCTCACACACAATTAAGAGGTCAGAGAAGGTCTAATTGGTACGCATATGAGCGGAAAATTAGGAATTTAGACCTTAAACTTTTATTTTAATACCCGGCTTTTGTGGCGAAGACATGTAGAGATGATAGAGAGCTTTTGGCATGGATTATTAGTGATTAAATGCCTCACATAACTACTACTAGTAATTAGACAAAGTAGTACTTCACCGATAGTAATAATATGCTTCACTATCGGCCATAACCAAGTTTCCGTCAGAAGCTATGAGTATGTCGTGTGATTGCTAGGTTTGTTTATATAAATTAGGCTCGGTGTCAGTGCAGCGTGGGTGCGTGGTGAGAGGGAAGTCGCATGCGCGCGCGCAGCCTACGCGCCGCTCGTGCCGTCATTTATACAGCCTCTTGTTATGAAACAAAAGAAGTGCACGCTGTGCTTCGGTTTATTGATGGCTTAATTTTATGCACGTGTAATGAGCTTGGTATACATAAAGGTACTTAGTGGAAGCTCATAAGAAGATATGTACCCATCTACAGTTTTATTTATATCTGCATATATTTATGCCGAAGAAACATATATAATTATGCGGGTGGGTTATGTTTAGCGCCTAGAGTCCTAGACCATAGAGCCTCGCGAGTTGCTTTAACTATATCATAGAACAATTTTTTTAGAGGTGACCATTGAGGCGCCAAGCACACACAGTGTATTAGTTATTCAATTTCTGCTGTAAGTACCTCGATATCAATAAAGATAGAGTACAGGTTCTGACACCAATCCGCACTGGGCCAGCGTGATGGATATGGCCCAAACACCCTTTCGGGGGTAGGCTAAAAGTCCAGCAGTGGACTGTTAAAAGGCTGATTATGATGATGACAGGTTCTGACAATGAAAATACAAAAATATATATATATGTGTTTGTTCCCACTCAACTCCGTAACGGTGGCCTAACTAATTTGGATGTAATTTCGTATGAAACTGGCATATTTTTTAAAACACACGGTTTTTTATTCTTATGATTATAATTAATATATTATGTTGGATATCAGGTGAAATCTCAGGGTACGACTAGTTTATAGTTAATACTAAACTTGTTTATGCCAAGTACTTAGGGGCCTTACGCCTTCCTATTAATGCGGGCTCGAAACAGCGTAGTGTGGAAAATCACGCGAACGTGAACCTTATGCGCCGAGATTTACATCGGGGAGTGTTCTGAATAACTGTTTGATCTGATGCCGGCGTCGCGGTTTTACCAGCGCACTACCCGTCACCGCCTAAAGGCTCATCCACACATCATACATCAGTAGAAATAGCACTGTGCCATTCACACGATTATTTTTGCCTCATACCTGCAAAATTTGGAATGAGCTACCTTCCACGGTGTTTCCAAGAAGCTACAACATGGAGTTCTTCAAAAGATG
Source organism: Agriopis marginaria (assembly GCA_932305915.1). Classification (NCBI taxonomy): domain Eukaryota; kingdom Metazoa; phylum Arthropoda; class Insecta; order Lepidoptera; family Geometridae; genus Agriopis; species Agriopis marginaria. The sequence goes on from OW029926.1 coordinate 9,533,524, forward strand.
AGTTAATCGAGTCCTAAAGGATCGACAACGTATTTGTGACGCCTCTGGTGTTACAAATATCCATAGGCGACGGTGACTGCTTACCATCAGGCAGCCCGTCTGCTTGTTTGCCAACATAGGCATTAAAAAATACGATTTGCGTTTACAACTTTTACAGAATCGCTTAAAACAGATAGCTGTAAGGCCCCAGGTAAGTATATTTTTATTGTATCAGAAATTGCATTCTTCCATTTCGACTGTCGCATTTCACCAAAATAAAGTGTGTGTCACATGATGGGCCATTTCTTGGAATGGACCTTTGGCCGGGTGGTCCCTCATGTTTTATAGTGGTACTTTACGTCAAAGTGTTATAGCACCTCTTGTTTTCCGACACGTACAAAGTACCCAAATTTCTTAATTTATTGGTACCTACCCGAACACTGTTATTAAGTCAACACCTTGATTATGTAATGGAGGAAATATTTTGAGGATAATGTAGCATCTACGAGAAATGGTTCGCAGTAAGTAGTAAAGTCACAACCTACTTGTTCAAAAATATCAGTTTAAAAGTCAAGATAAATAAGCTCTCATGCCTAATGTAAGATATAGTATAATGTATTTATGTGTGTAGGTACTTTCTCATACTGTTTTCAGCTAGAATGATATATAATATATTTTCACACTTGCAACACTGCTGTTTAACTCATAATTTTCTTATTTTCCCGTATTTCCAGGAAAAGGACCAGCGCAATTTCAAAAATACTGGCAAATACTGTAAAAAAAATATCTGTCAAACCAGAGGAAATACATCATCATCATCATCATCATCATCAGCCTCTAACTGTCCACTGCTGGACATAGGCCTCTCCCAATGCACGCCACTGAGCTCGGTCGGCAGTTCCTTGCATCCAGTTTTTACCCGCCGTTTTACGCAGGTCATCACTCCACCTGGCCACAGGAAGAACAATAATTATCAATACACAAAAACAGACTTCAAGACTAAAAGACGCGCTCGAAAATTGGTCGTCGGCTTAAGTCGGTAAAAACAATATTACCACATTCTTTTACCGATAGATGTTTTGAATACTAAAAAAGATTAATCATCCGAAATTTCTACTAATGAGAAGTCAATATACAGTACTTTAGCAGCTGCTTCAGTGTTTTATGCTTGCTTCAATTATTTGCAAAGCCTGAAACATAAACCGAAATTCTGTGAATCCGCAAAACTAACGTTTAAATAAAAAAATCTTAGCAGCGAACTTAAAATAAATACTTAGTCTAAAGACTTTTTTAATTGCTTTAGTAGCCAAGTTCCTAAATAATTTGCTAATCCAAACATTCTCTTGATTCAACAAATATTTATTCTTATACGTAATATAAAATGCGCTTTGTGTATGTATGTATGTCTTATGGACTCCAAAACGACTGGATCGATTTTGACGGGACTTTCACTGGCAGATAGCTGATGACATAAGGAGTTAAAGGAGTAAACCACGTCGGTGAAACCAAGGGTCACATCACCATCATCATTTCAGCCTACCATGTTCCCACTGCTGGGACACAGGCCTTCTCTCAGGGACAGAGGACGGACCCTAATCTACTATGCTGGTCCAGGGCATGTTGATGAATGTCATATGTCTTTGAAGTTTTGAGGTTCTTGGACATACCGGTAAACGGCTTTGCCGTTTTTGAGCGATCACATCGAAACAGCACATTACTAAGTCATTGGTGAAGGGCCAAGGATCGAACTGAGTGCCATCAGATTGTAAAGAGCACATGCTACCACTCGGCCACCATCATTCTTATCTTGGGGCGCAGCTATTACCAAATAAGGCATTATAGGTATAATATACTAAGGAATCGTACAGTTCTTAGAAATGTTACCAGAATCATGCAGTGTATTTAGCTCGATGATTAATTCCGGCTAACCGCAGTAGGGTATTAACCAAATGACAAAAGAAAACGTTTGTATAACACTAATAATTATAATGATCATAGCAGTATTATTGTTCAATTCTAAGAAGATATCGTGATCTGCCACGTTTATTATTTTGATGTGACGAATCATTTAACATCAGTGGTGTTATAGCCATTTAATGAAAATTCTTCCTAATCCCCCCTGTCTTTATTCTCAATGTATAAACAAAATAATCAATTTCTTGTAGTAACCTAAGTATGCCAAAATGACCCATAAAGGGTTTCGCGGAAACAGTGTACTAAACCGAATGCGTTCGTTATACTTAATCATCATTACGATCAACTAAGACCGTTAAATAGCAAAAAAAAAATCTCCTGAATGTAAATGACCTTAAAGTCCAAATTTCGACGAACTCTAGATCTCAAAAGCTTATTTGGCAAAAAAAATATCTCCTCTAATATCTTCGGTGCGTACAATATTTCAATGTACAAAGAGGTTTGATTACATTTGTCCAAAAAAAACATGTACCATGTGCCATGTGTTTATACCCTAAAGGTTCTATCTTAGAATTCAGAATTTACAGACAAAAATTAATTGACATTTCGAAACGGCTATGTTGTCCTGCTCAAGAAGAAGGACGTGTCTTGTGTTTAGCCCATATAGCCAAGTCATCTGTAGGTCATATTTTTTCTAGATTCGGTTGCAAATAAATGTTTTTTTACGTTTACTTGGCTACGGCCCCATTGGTTGTTGGGACAATTTGCCATCAACTATGAAATGAAATGTGAAAAATATTTTTACGTGAACAATGTGAGCATCCACGAAATGTTTGAGAATATTACTATATACAAGCCTTAGCAGACACTGAGTAAGTGAGTATTTGTGGCCCACGTATGCTGGCCCCAGCTACGCTACAGCCATAAATGGTTGTGTTGCCTGCCTCTTGCACTAATGTACTATTAAACCTGCCTGTCATGTTAATTAATACCACTTATTGCTACATACTTTACCATTTCAATTAAGAGATTGTTAAATCCAAATTCGGATAGTATGAGATGTCACCGAGTCACGTGTTTGTGACAGGAAGCGCGTCTATCGTAAATTAAACGTGATAGCTTTTAAATAAAACTTGTGGACCGGTTTGGCGTGTGCGACCGCTGATCGCCGGAAATGCCTGCCCGCGCCAATGCTGTAAGTGAAACTTGCCTCGTTTGTTATAAAATTATGAAGGTTTTTTTGGTGTCATTTTATCATAAGCATTCATATTTTGAGTTCGATATTAGTCGTAATTGGTTGTGTATATCTGTGTAATTGGTAGTTTTAAGAAGATTTTGCAATACTTTAGCGGTGGTTATTAGCGGTCAATCTATAATTGCTCAAAATAACAGGAAAAATGGAAGACAAAAGATCAAGGGAATTAAGCTCGAAACGATGGTCGGATATCATGCCGACACTAAAATCAATGACGTCAGTTATATGACTATTAGCGGGATATTTACCGTGATAACTTTCTGGACCTCCACAACCTTATCACGGTAAATATATAATATAGTATAACTGTAATTACTCTTACAACTAAAAGAGGAGTATTGGTTACTTTGGGTTTCTAAGCACAAAACTTTACCTCGCCATTGAAATTAGCTTCAATAGATGGGTGCGATAGTGGTAGGCGTTTTTCTTTTTCTCCGTGGATTGCATTATTATTACTAAATAGTACAGCTGCCCTTGCTAAAGTGATGCAAGATGGTTGCAAGCATTTGTGAAAAGCCGAAAGCTACGGTTTCCTTCCGGTCGCCTACTCTACGCCCACGCGTGGCCATCGCCCCCGCAAATATACACCAATCAATTCAACAATAAACAACTTAAGTGTGTATAGCTTTTGTCTGCGACTTCATTCATCTCTATCATCCATTCTTATTAGTTAAAACGATGTATATGCAATGCCAAAAATCTTATAAAACGATTACGTTTTTCCACAATAAAAGACGAATGCAGAGAGGTTATGTTAGAATTTAATGAAAAAAATAATTGTCTTTTCTTGTCTTTTCCAGATGGTGTCCTGTGATTATTATAGTACAAGCCATAACTATAAAATATGATATTTTTTATACAACATTTCATTAATTTATTTATATTTCAGGCTCTCGTATCATATCACAGGACATATCTACGCAGGTAAGAATTTTGTTTGATCCCATAACCCAAACAGTGAGCACACAACAACGCTTAAATGGCTCTATGATGGCATTGCTTAAACTTGGTTGCAAGCATTGAGATACAATGCATATAGAGTCACAGTTATGCCAAAAAAATATTCTTCAAATTTAAGTTGCTAGGTAACACAACTTTAACAATAAAACGTTTCTCTATTCAACATATTCGCATTATTCACTCTCAAAGGATGTCCGTTCAAGTTACGTATGTTCAAGTATATATATTTTTTACTTTTTATTTATAATTTTTTTATTGAATAATAGGCTTACGTTTGGCACGCCTGATGTTAAGTAATGATGCTGTCTACGATGGAGCACGCTTGTCTAGAAGAAACCAATTCACTCGTAATATGAAGACACCCAGATTGTAACTATTGGAGAACGCATTAAGGTAGCGCATTACACAGACTAGCAGTTCGTATAATAAAAGTGGAATCAAAGCATTTCGTACGGGTTTTTGGAATAATAAACATAAAGCGGTGTAAATTTTTCGTGCAGTCCGATAGAAAAATGGACAGGCGGGAATTAGATCATGCAGATCCGATGCACACTCTTTGAAATGATAATAATGATACAAAACCGATAGAGTAGAAGCTTTGCACCGATACTCTCTTGAGTAAGCACGAACTAAGAAGCACAAACTTACATGAATGTGTGTTATGAACGTCATCATAATCAGCCTTTTAACAGTCCACTGCTGGACTTTTAGCCTACCCCCGAAAGGGTGATTGGGCCATATCCACCACGCTGGCCCAGTGCGGATTAGTGGATTCACATACGCCATTGAATTCCTTCTCCGTACGTATGCAGGTTTCCTCATGATGTTTTCCTTCACCGAAAAGCCAGTGGTATGAAATGTGAAAATACGTACATAAGCTCCAAAGAGCTCATTGGTACGGGCCCGGTTATGAACGTATGCTCACTAAAATAATTATTCTAGCGAGCATTACCACGACCTCAAAAGAAAATTTAGTGTTAATACCTACGCGAGGTTGCCTAATCCTTTCATTCACAATTTATGTCTGTCCGCTAAGTGGATAAGACGAAGTGCGTGAGATAAACCGACATAAAGAGAGTCTATTGCATTGCATCGCCAAATATAGAGCCGTGTCTCAATGGCCACGTCATAGCTAAATCTAACGAAGGCTAACTGGAGGCGTTATGTATTCCCGAAGCAATTAAATTAATTAATTATTTCCTTTCCAATTCGCTTGAATATCAATGCTGATAAATAGTAAGATAGAGCGCTAGTTTGTTCTGTGATGTTAATGTATGCCTTTTATGATAAGATCACTGATTCTTACCTACTTTGTGAGAGTTGATTTGAATATATTGGGCGTTGCATTTTAGTTTTGCTTTGACCCGCTAGTTTCAGAAAACCGTTATAAGAGGCAGAGTGTTATGTCTGGTAAAAATTAAACAATGGTTATATACAGGGTGTAAGGGGAACACTTTCGAAGCCAAAAGAAGGTAATTGTACTCATCATTATCATCATCATCATCATCAGCCAGAAGACGTCCACTGCTGAACATAGGCCTCCCCCTTCACCCTCCACACTGAACGACAGCCTGCCTTTTGCATCCACTGAATGCCAGCGACTCTCACTATGTCGTCGGTCCATCTAGTTGGAGGCCTACCTACGCTGCGTCTTCCGGTTCGTGGTCTCCACTCAAGAACCTTTCTTCCCCATCGGTTATCGGTTCTTCGAGCGATGTGGCCTGCCCATTGCCACTTCAACTTGCAAATTTTAACAGCTATGTCGGTGACTCTGGTTCTTTGGCGAATATCCACGTTTCGGATTTTATCATTATGAACAACTTTTACTATGGGACCAGCAGTGAAATCGCGGAAAAAAAATCAGCTGTTCCATACATTTTGTCGAGTGTCAATGACCGTTTTCTATACCACCCCACCCTATTACTACTACTTGGTTAGTAACTTTGTACCAACAAGACTTACCTCCAGTTGTATTGAAATTGTTATAGATACCTAAGCACTTATAAGTTCAACTCATTCATCACATATTTTAGGACGCAGTTAGATCCTTCCAACTGCAATACGTTGCATTAACGCCGATGCGATAGGTGGTTTAATTGTCGCTCAAATTGCAACACAGAGGGATACAGCTTCCAAATGAAAAGCTACAACAAAGTGTGTCGCTCGCGTGTTGACATTTGGTGTTAGCGAGGTTTGTGGCCGCGGTCGGTCGGCCGTGACACGCGGCATGCGTACGCCACGAATTTGCTGTTCATTGATAAAAACACCCACTCTCGTCTCTCGGAGGCTCCATTCACTGGCGCCAGTGGTTGCGCAACGCGCATGCGTCGCAGCCAGAGCCCTCCGCGCGCCTCAACACTCCCCTGGACCTTTAGCGAAGCACTAACAAAGTAGTCAAGTCAACAAACAGTATGGATCCTAAAGAGTTTATCTATCTATCTATCTATGGATCCTACACAGTACGCTCACTACAAGCATTGAAATTCGTCCAAAATATACTTCGCAGAAAATGGTCTATTGCCATTAAAGCCGAAACGTACCTACTATATATAATACTAGCTGCGCCCCGCGGTTTAACCCGCGTAGTGATGAAAAAAGTGATCATTATGCTACTTTTCATCATCATAATTCGATACAGCGCCGGCAACGTCGCACAGCGCGGTTCGGCCCGCGTCCGCACTCTTAGCACGAAGTGGCAACATCGCATTGTGAAACGCAACTAACCCTGAATACTACGTTCTATTATGTGATGCATTCTGTGAGCTCCTAAATGTCCTATTTATTTTCGTTTATTTTCCAGAATTTCATAAAATAATAAAAAAAATCGTTAAAAAATGTATTCTATGTCCAATTGTCCATCTCTGTGATATACAGCAACTCTTTATCAAATTTTACTAAGATCCGTTCAGCCGTTTAGCCGTGAAAACGCAACAAACATCCAGACAGAGAGACAGAGTTACTTTCGCTTTTACAATATTAGTAAGTATAAGGATATATATAGCTATACTATATATAATTAATATTGCGTCACCTCTCATTTGACGGATCATTTAATAGGTATTTTTTTATAATAGGCTTGCGTTTGGTCGCCGTTTTGCCTGATGTAAAGGAAAGCTATTAAAAAAAAAAAAAAAACTTTTTTGTACCGGTTGCGAAATAAGATACGCGAAAAATGCACCGAAGTCAAGCTTTTAATTTAAAAAAATACTGTTTCCTGCAAGTGCTCTTACTGCTAGTAGAGTAGCACAAACATCAGCAACAGTTCTGTTGTCACTAGTTCGTTAGAAACACGTTGGCAACGTGGATTCTGTCTCGATACTTGATTGCGTGACACGTGGCTGCGAAATATTTTGACCTTACGTAGGTTTCATTCATGGAGTCATTTGTTGAATGACGGAATTATGGTTATGGAAATATTTTATTCATTAAATTAATCTTGCAAGAAATTAACAAACTAGAAATATCTAGGTTAAATATTTTTATATTAATCGAACTGCATTCACAAGTCTTTCATAGTTTTGGCATTTTATCGAATTGAAGAATTTATAAATATCCTCTAGTACTCATATATAATGACATAATATGTGTGTACAATTTTCAGAGCAGCGATTTAACTTAATGTACGGTTTCATTTAGTAGTGGATTTATTTTTAAATTGTAAGGACTTTCTTTAAGGTGGTTCGATTTACCTATGGCGGGAAATTCAATTTTTTTACAGTTTTTTGGTCCTAGTAGCCAGGCCAGGTAATTATTTTTAAATAACACAGTGTTTGCGCAAAATGTTGGCTGTTCTTTACATTAAAATGTACAATTATTTAACAGTAACGCACCATGTTACTTACATTTGTGAATAAACCGTTTGAAACAGCAAAAATTTGTTTATTCACAAATGTAAGTAATAATGGGCATTAGAGATAAATAGCTTTATATGATTTTGTAAAGAATAATAATCAATCTGCGCAAACATCATGATTGTTTATAATAATTACCCGGCCTAGCTACAAGGATAAGAACGAACCACCTAGGTGGTTCGTTGCACAAATGGCGGGAAATTCAAATTTCAAACAGTTTTCTTGTCCTTGTAGCTAGGCCATTCTTAATGTTCGCGATGTAAGAGCATCGTTAACATAGACTTTATGTATTTAACAAGATTTGTTTTTAATCGTGACAAATGAGTGGATTAGAAAACTAATAAAATACCTTGAGTTTTCGCTTATTAGTGTCGAGGAACTTAATTAAATACTTCAAAGCCAGTTGGACATCAGATTATAATCATAGCTCATTACAAGCCAATGTTTGTTTAGTTCAAACTTTGCAAGCTTGGAACTCCTTCTTTTTTTTTAACCGATATTTCTGAAATTTTCCATACACCTTGTTTTGGTGACAATACAAATATGCAATACCCATTATAGGTATGTTTTGAAAATGGCCGCCAAAATAAAAATAAGGACATTTAAATTTAAAATAACATAATTTAAATAAATAAAAATAAATCTGCTTGTTTAAAAAGCTTGTTTATAAAATGTTTTTATTTATTAATAAAAGCTTATTTTTAGTACATAAATAAATACCTATGTAGCGCGTAAGAACTTACCTGTGGATAGTCAGATAAAGGTAGATAAATAAATAGAATGTGCTATTTATTGTGCAAACCAGAACTAAATGTTACAGATAAAGAAACGAGCTGGTACCACAAGTGGCGGCCTTATCGCTAAGAGCGATATCTTCCATGCAACCACTCATACATCTACATGCTATAGATAATTATAATTGTACTTACCTACTCTGTTCAAACTGTTTTTTTTTAATGTCTGTTTCCGCAATAAAGTCGCAATAAGGAATTTGGGTTTTTGTTAACTGTAAAGAATTTCGTCAATCATGCTAACCTAATACAATGTGAAATACAAAATCCCCAATGTTATAGGTTATAGGTTTATGTCGACATCATTGTTTTGACAATTTTTAGTCTGGCCTTTCTCTGCCCCACTAAATTCAGTCTAAGTAGGTATTTATTTTGTGAAACGAACCACCGTTAAGGTGGTTCGTTGCACAAATGGCGGGAAATTCAAATTTCAAACAGTTTTCTTGTCCTTGTAGCTAGGCCGGGTAATTATTATAAACAACCATGATGTTTGCGCAGATTGATTATTATTCTTTACAAAATCATGTAAAGCTATTTATCTCTAATGCACATTATTACTAACATTTGTGAATAAACTAATTTTTGCTGTTTCAAACGGTTTATTGACGTAGTAAGTAATATGGTGCGTTACTATTAAATAGTTGTACATTATAATGTAAAGAACAGCCAACATTTTGCGCAAATACTGAGTTATTTAAAAATAATTACCTGGCCTGGCTACTAGGACCAAAAAACTGTTTAAAATTTGAATTTCCCGCCATAGCTGAATCGTCCAAAAATAAAATACAAAATTATTTTTACAAAATTACATAGGTGAATCTAACCACCTTTATATTAATTTACAGGATGCACGTAGGTAAATATTATATCGAGGTGTATATTAAAAACACTTTAGGCGGGCGGCCATGAAGTTAACAGAGAGAAGTGTACACTACTTCCATTCGTTTATTTACTCCGACAGCTGCAATAACATTGTAAAGAGCTCAATGAAACATTATCTCTTAATATTTCACTGAAATATATCGGGTACCAGTTATAGTCTTATAGACGTTCAAAAATCTAGCGAAAGTGATCAAAATTATTGGTTATCATTTAGTTTTTTACGATTTTATTGCAGCTCAGAGCAAATAAATACCTACTTAGACTGAATTTAGTGGGTCAGAGAAAGGCCAGACTAAAAATTGTCAAAACAATGATTTCGACATAAACCTATAACATTGGGAATTTTGTATTTAACATTTTATTAGGTTAGCATGATTGACGAAATTCTTTACAGTTAACAAAAACCCAAATTCCTTATTGCAACTTTATTGCGGAAACACAGTATATAGAGATTCATCAAAAAAACAGTTTGAACAGAGTAGGTAAGTACAATTATAATTATCTATAGCATGTATATATATGAGTGGTTGCATGGAAGATATTGCTCATAGCGATAAGGCCGCCACTTGTGGTACCATGTCGTTTCTTTTTCTGTAACATTTAGTTCTGGTTTGCACAATAAATAGCGCATTATGTTTATCTTTCTATCTTTATCTGACCATCCATAGGTAAGTTCTTACACGCTACATATTTATATACTACTAGCGGTCCGCCCCTGCTTCGCACGGGTATAGATTATAGCCTATGTCACCCGGGGATAGTGTAGCTTCCCAACAGTGAAAGAATCGGTTCAGTAGTTTCGGAGCCTACTCAATGCAAACAAACAAACAAACAATCAAATCTTTCCTCTTTATAATATTAGTATAGAAGTATAGAAAAATAAGCTTCTATTATTAAATAAAAACATTTTTAAACAAGCTTTTATTTAAATTATTTTTTTTATTTTTTTTTGGCGGCCATTTTCCAAACAACAATTAATAATGGGTATTGCATAATTTTATTGTGCTGAAATTTTCCATACACCTTGTTTTGGTAAAACAAGGTGTATGGAAAATTTCAGCAAAATCGGTTAAGAAGAACTAGTTCTAAGCTTGCAAGATTTGAACTAAACAAACATTGCAAGTCAACTAAAAGCTTGTAATGAGCTATGATTATAATCTGATGTCCAACTGGCTTTGAAGTATTTAATTAAGTTCCTCGACACTAATAAGCGAAAACTCAAGGTATTTTATTAGTTTTCTAATCCACTCATTTGTCACGATTAAAAACAAATCTAGTTAAATACATAAAGTCTATGTTAACGATGCTCTTACACCGCGAACATTAAGAACGGCCGTAAACGGTCGGATGGAATCTCTTGAGATTATCGCTTGGTATGGCATATCTTGGAATATTATATCAGTGGGACAGTATATGTAGGGTTTCCATGTTAAATGTGGATTAGCATAATGACCTGTGTGTTTTTTAATCCGTTCTTTATTGCGAGGTTAAGAACTTGTATATTTTGGTGAAAGCTAAAAAGAGCCAAACTTACCTACCATAGGGAACATTACTGTGTGCTTCAATAAAGTGAATAGCAAAGGCAGCAGAAACTAGAATATAAAAAATTGGTAGTCATGGGGACTACCAACAGAAGTGAAAACTTAAACCTTTGGAATAACTGTCATATTAGTATGCCGGTGACGCGAACCTATAAGTTTTGCCCCTACCTAAAATAGCTCAACGCGGTTTTACTTCAAAAAACAAGGCAAATGTATATTTGTTTTGTTATGGTTGGTTGGTACATAATATACTATATGGTTGTTTGTCACAACTATAATTGAACCTATTGTTTAACGTCATTTCAAACATCAAGTAGATAATGTGGTTATTTTGTCAAACATAGGGTTGGTAAACCCTAATCATACCTAATCATCCCTCTAATGTAATATCTAATAATTAAATAATAACTTATATTATTTTACTAACGCAATAATCCTTTTTTTTATCCTAGTTTTTCAGGATATAAATTATCCTATGCCCAATTTTCTGGTACACACTTTCTTAAATAAACTTTATCAAGATCGGGTCAGCCATTGAGTCGTTAATAAGTAACAGAATAACAGAAACTGAGGAAATTCTTCATTTTAAAAGTTTTTTTTTTTTGTGATATTTGTTGTCCTAGAAAAATAAAATGCTTATGGACCTTAAAATAGGAGTAACTTTGCTATCACATTAAAGTCCAAAAGAGTTATGCGATGGATCGTATTAATTGATGTTAAATATAAACAGATTTACAGGCACTTAGAGTAATCCAGCCTTATTACACTCGAGTGTCGCAATCTCGGCCCTGCTTCATGTTATTCACAAGTCCACAAGTTTCGATCAGATTTCGGTTTGCTCTATGTTACGTTAACATACACTGACTATGACGAACGCAAATTTTTCTCAATAAAACAAATTATTAGTCGAATTCGACACTACGTCAAAACATTTGTTGGAAAATATCTAGAACTAAACCATATTCACCATGTCATTGTGACCTGAATGTTATAAATTGTCTACTGTTTTGCTGTGTATGGGTTATAAGTACCTACCTGAAATAAATGAATTATTATTATATTATTGTTGGTGTTTTCTATTAAATGATATCTAGTGTTTTTTTTTGTGTTCAATATATTTTTATGCCAAACTTGTGGCATTATAATTTGTAAGTTACTGTCGCTGTTTAAATTACCAATCTAAATCATTGAATAGGGCCCTGTCAGTAATTACCCGTTTGGAAACTGGTAGTTATATTTTAATCTACTTCGGCCGATGGAAATAATTGGAAGTTTTATAACAGAGCTCACGTATAATGGCACTAGTTGTCGGTATTGATGCCTGATAGTTGGTTTACCAATTGCTTGATTTTCTTTAACAGTATTTATAACTGCGTATAAAATTGCGTAAACATTACCTACCTATTACATAGTGATGTTAGGAAAATGGATGCTTATTGGCAAGCGTAGTTTGAGCAAGTACAACAATGTTGCATAGTTGTACAATATTACATACTTTTTAACGCAACTGCAGTTTATCTGCCAGTGCAAATGAAATAAACAACTGCAATAGTAGTAAACAAAATACAAAATATTACGTAGGCAAGGTTCTAAAAGATATGAACAAATAAGTAGGATGTTCAAAGGTTTGTGTTTATCTGCCAGACAGCTCAAAATAGTACAAGTAGGTAGGTATTAGTGCGATGTACCTACTAAGCATAAAAAATATTTATAATTAGAGAATAGAATTTGCATGCGTGTAGCGATGATACCTCAGTGGTTGACGCGTTTTACTTCCATGCCGCAGGTGTGGTTTCAAATCTCAACAATGAATTTGAGCAGCCGGTGAAGAAAAATATCGTCAAGAAACCATAGCATGGTAATAGCTACCGTGAAGTTAAAAATCTGTCGCCAAGCATCTAACAGTGTATTAAAGGGTCGGCAACGTAGTAGTGATGCCTCTGGATTTACAAGTATCCATAAACGACGGTGACTATTTACCATCAGGCTGCTCGTCTGCTTGTTTCCAGATATAAGTTTAAAAAAAATGCACTTTAGAGCCATTTCCCATTCTAGGCTAGGCGTGTTTACCATCGACCATCAATTAAAGATCTGGTGAGTTGAGGACGCCTAGCTTGTCTGTTCTACCATACCAAAATGGAATAAGTTAAATCAAATCATGTCAGCATCAAAATTAAATTGTGTCAATTTGTGTCACATATAAGACTCGAGCTATCAGAGACCTAGTTAAGCTAATGGCAGCTCTTCAAACCCACCCACGGACTGCCGGTAATTTATGAATAGTTAAGCACTGAATACGCCAATTGTATTTACACCTACATCATGAAAGAAAGGCCTTTTGTAGATGAATTACTCATCCTACGGATATTTAATTAATCTTCTTTTAAGAAACTAAAACGCAACTCGTAGGTAAGAATTGCAATCCAACGCGGCAATGCGGCCAGTATTTTGGGAATGGGTTGTTCCGTATTCATCTTAACACGTGTCATCCTAGGTATAATGTTCTTTAATCTCCCTAACTTACATTCTTAACTCATCCTGCGGGCAGTGGTCTAGTAGATAAGTGTAGTTTTATAATTATAATGATTTTAGCTCAGGTAAGTTCGTTGCGGATTACTTAAGAGCCCTCTCATATTATATGACAATAAATAACGAAAACTGGATTTTTGGCTTTGAGATTCTATCAAATAAAATATCTATAGACAATTCAATTTCTGTAAGAAATTAATCTGGAAAGTTTGAGAGTGAATTTCGTTAAATTATTGACATAAAATAAGCAGTTTAACTGCTAACGTAACTTTTTATTTTTGTCTTGACAATTACGGCTTTATTTTTGTTTATGCCCGATTGTCCAGATACCTAAAATTAAACTATTGCATTTTGTTATACGGCCCTTAACTAATAAAACTTTTTTTACTTACTGAACAATGCCAAGCATTTTATAATAACGCCGTAATTTTATCCGTTATCCTAATTTTGCGTGACGAAATGAATTTAGACTGAAATCTATAAAATTATACTTAAAATAAGCTTCTCAGAATGCCATCATCACAAATTTAAATTTAAAAAGATTGCGGTTGCTCAACGTGAGAATGCAGTGTTACTAATTTAAAAGTGTCCATCTAAATGAAGTTATAACGTATCTTCATTAGGGCAAGTAATCGCGTTACTTAAATACAGGTTGACGCACCTGAACCAGTTTGTAATTAAGAATACATTTATATTCATTAAAAGGCATTAAAACTTTTCTCCGATACACTTTCGATGCGATAGCTTCCGCTAAGTGGTACGAGCCTACCTGCTTATGATATATTTAGGGGCGGAAAATAAGTCGCGTTTTTAGTCTTTGAATTTCAATTATCGGCCAATAATGTTCCCTCACTGCTGGGACACAGGCCTTTTCTCAGAGAGAGAGAGAGAGAGAGAGAGGATGTGCCCTAATTCACCATGCTGGCTTAGCATGTTGGTGAATGTCATAATGTTTTTGTACTTTTTGAGGTTCTTGGACATATATACCGGTTTCCTCACGTTATTTTCCCTCGCCGTTTTTAAGCGATGCCATTTAAACTGCACATCTCATATTTACAACATAAATAATATGTACTTAATTTAAAACGGCTTTGCATTAAGTAAGCCCCGTATTTGTTAAAGAGACGGTCATCCACGGTCAACGAGGACTTAAAATATTTTTTCAAGACACATAAAATCAACCATTACGAAATGCCCTTTGAAAACTTGCATCTGTTTTGAATCTGAATTGCTTGAAAATATTCTGAATATACAGTACCTAAGTATCAACTCTGTTATCTATTATTGTTTTTTTTATTCATCCACTCATCGCGGGCATCCATATTTTACTGTTTTTCTTTATTTCGAAACAAATTTTGTAATAATATGCGTATGTTGTCTTTTACTCGCCACGGAGCAGATAAATTATATTTTTTTGTATATTTTTTATCAATAAATAATTTTAATGGGAACTTATAGTAACATTACATTTTATATAGTGAATCCTCTGTATAGCGAATGCAGATAGCAGGCTTTGGCTTTGGAATTCTAAAGAGCCTATAAGCAGTAGACGTCTTCTGGCTGATGATGATGAAGATAAAATTTTATCATGCGTTCTCAAATTCTTAAATTAAAATTTTAATTCACAATTTGACTCCAAAACAGGCAATGAACCTAATTCCACAAAGATCTTCAATGTCCATTAAGTTAATATCTAAAAACTCCCATTAGCGTGATGTAACCGATGATTTATTGTTGTTCAGTGTTTCATTCAAGTGTCAAGACTACTTAGTCCACAGCAGAAGTACAAATTGACCAAATTATTTACAAAGTAGGCCAAACTATGGAACTTAAAGGCTTCTACAGATGGCTATAAGTTTTTTTTGGAAAATACGGTAGTGACTCCCTTATGTAACTCCAGCGATATGATGGTCGTACTCTAGTGCGAAGTCACCAGGACAGGTCAAGGCAACATTTTTGCTCTTACAATGTTCCAAGTCTCTAAGAGATTGTCGCTCAAACTCTGGCTCAAGGTTATGAAGGCGAATCGTCTAAATTACATCCTGAGATGATCATAGCTAAGTGTAAATCCCTCGTTTATATTTAACGGTCGAAACAAGAAATGTCCAATAACAGTTATACAAACAATAATTTTGGAAGATTATAAACTTTATAGTATCGGAGAGCATATGATTTTGCCCGTATCTTTAGTCTAATGATAAGCTTATGCAGGAAATGAGAGGCAGATGTTGCGAATGAAACAATAATGGTTGATTTACATTTAACTAGTTACTGGATCTTAAGTGTGGCTGTGCAACCAGCTCTGTTGTAATTGTATGCCTGCTTTGATTTTATAGCCGCGCTAAGTTATTGGTAGGAATCGGATAGCCTGACTAGATTCCATTGGTTTCAACAGCAACACTAGAATGCAGGATTACTATACAAGTGCCATTTCTTCGTTTAATGTTTTTTTTAATTGACTACGTTTGTAGTAAAATTTAGTACAGGCCCAAGGAAGTTTTCGATTTTTGCATGTTGAGTCTGCTTATTGTATGAGTTTGTTTTTTTACCCGACTTCGCAAAGCCATAACGAGGGATTTGTACTTAGCGTGTTTTTGTGTTCCGTAAAGCCTAAGAGCCTTAAAAAAAAGGTTTCGATAAATTTGTATTGGTAAAAGGACCTGACATGCTGGGTTATGTTATTATAAACTCTACATGTAAAATGGGATGATGAAAAATAATATTGTATTTTCATATGTAGCATCATTGAATAGATATTTTCAAAAGAAAGTAAGGTTTAGTACATTGTTTTTGGTTCAGGTGTATCGTTTTTACGAATCCGCCAAAAATTGGTGGGTTTTTAACACTATTAAAGAAATAAACTAGTGTATCTTTATCAGGCTTGGTTTTTTAACCGAGATCAAAATAGGAGGAGATTCTAAATGGTGTTGTTTGCCGATCGAGAACCGTTTTAATGATCATTATTTATTGATAAGACTACATCTCAAGGATGGCCCATTTAATTTTAAAGAAAATGGTCTACGTCAAGGAGTGGAAATTTAGGGGAACATACTCGTTTGTTGAATTTGAAGCATAAAATAAAACGTGAGACGTTCACGTGTCCTGTAATGTCGGTTCTTTTTAAACTAATTAGTTTATGTTTACTCAATCAGACAGACATTTTACACTTAGTTTTTGATATTAACAGTTAACTAACTTGCGACGCGTGACCAAAATGCTGGCGTGTTTCTGGCCCAACGCATAAGCATTGCCATTCAGCGTGGTAATGCCGCCAGCATGCTGGGTACGCTGCCAACTGGTAGTGGGCTTGAGCATTTGGATTGTCTTTAGACCTTCAACAGTCTATGGGCAGTCTAACTGTATTTGTAGTGTTAGTATTAGCTTGTATTTTGTTTAGTTAATAAAAGCAATTGCCCAGTAAAAAAAAACTAACTTATGTAATGAGTGCTTATATTTAGTGTGTAGACCACACTAAATAAAAGCACTCATTACATAAGTTAGTGTTTTTTAAAGAGTATTACTAAATTCCAAATTGTATCTTAATTTCTGATCTTATGACTATTGTGGAAGAATTATTCGATGAATTAATTATTCTTCAGTAAATGCTGGATATAGTGACTCTCTTCAATATAAAGGAAGCATACGGTTAGCAAATAATGCGTTTGTTTGAGTCGCGTGCTCGCGGGGGCGTGCAGCATGAATGGAGGCGCGTGATTCACTGAGCCCCATTCATGAGCGCGTGCGCATCATCCGCACAGATTCAATGCTACTTATACAATCTCGCGGCTGCGATGTGGCGCAAACCATCTGCTTGTCATTCACCTAATTGAATAGACACATAATATGACAGGACAGTTGAACTGGACGATCGTTCAAGAGTGTTAACTCTCATGACCGACATTTTCTCAATGTCAAACCTTGCTCAACATTCACACACTGACACACACACATCATCAGCCATTAAATGTCCACTGCTGAACAAGGCCTCCCTCGTACAGAGGGGTGTTGCCATAATCCCCACGCTTGGCAAGCGGCTTGGGGATCGCAGTACGTTCATCGTGTACTAACAGAACGCTGCTGCCCATCCTCCAACAACAACTGCTGTTGCTCAACATTATATGGCTGTAAAATAAATTACAGATAATAAAGTTTATTGTCAAGTATATCTTAGCAATTAAAGATAACATAACAAAACCAACAAATACAATAGCATAACAAATACAATATTGTACTGAATTTTCTTGCATTCCTATAAATTTTGGAAAAATCTAGTTGCAATTTTTTTTACTACTCTTAATGTGAACAATCTCCGGTCAGTTCATCGTACAGCAAAGACTACGTAAGTATATACATTTGACTCGAAGGCAAAAGGTTATGAGATTTCAACCCATAGATTTGCTGATAGCATTTAGCTGGACGGGTAATTGTTTGGTGAGCGGCTGAACAGGCTATTCATTTTATATAATGGTTTTAAGTTCACATTTAAGTAACAGAACGAGCTTCAATATGATGCTATTCAAAACTTTTAAATACTTTATACAAAGGCTGAGAGAGTTATACGTTTATTTTTCGTTGTATTTAGAAAACGATCCGGGTTTCGAATTTAATGTGCTGCATCTTAAAATATTACGGCATACTTTAAACCTTAAGTAGAGATGGTATGGACATACTCCCTTTTTAAGATCAGGCTAACAATGTAGAAACAGGTAGGCTAACATGAGCTCCATAAAAGTAAATACATGCAGCGCTAAATGGTAATGCCACAGATATCTGATTAGCATTACTCGTAGATATATTTATTACAATTCAGTTGCATGGGAACAATCACAACAGAAAAGGAAATTATTCTGTTGAAATCAGCTTAACAAGGACCGCAGTATACAAAAGGCCGGGTTAGATAAGTGATACGTATACAATAAATAGTGTAATAGGAATTTCAATATGTTATAGTTTAAACAGTAAGAGATAAGCTCCCTAGAGCTAGGGCTCCGCCCGTACAGGCTAGCCAACTTGTCTGTAGAGTTAGCCAAATGAGGAAACTAAATTATTTCATAGCAGGATATCCGTTCTCTTCATATAATACGTTGGTGGCTCCCTAATTGAACACTACAGATAAATCGGTGGCAATGTAAGCCGCTTGGAAATCTTTCGCAATGTAAACAAGATCCGATTAGATCTGTCCGTGGATAATCTAGACTTATTTATTAACACCTGTTCAAGCCTATCCAATATTCATATTTCATTATAGGAAATATGCGAGTACAACGCACCTATAAAGGGACGGGTCTGTTTTCGTTCGAAGCAAAGTAGCACCTTGCTTGCATTGAATTTTCGGATAGAATCTTATAAAGTTACGTGACAATTTAACTTGCGTAAGTTTAATAAAATCAATAATCATCATGAAGAAATAAAATTATCATTTAAAAAGCGATGGTGGCCGAGCGGTAGCTTGTGTGTTTTGTAATCTAGCGGCAACCAGTTCGTTCCCCGGTCCGGAACCAATTACTTATTTAGTACTTAAATACATTAGGTGCAGTTTCGATTCCATCGCTCAACAACGGCGAAGGAAAACATCGTGAGGAAACCGATTGTGTAAGAATCTCAAAAGTTCAAACATTCACTAACATGTACTGGGCCATAATGGTGGGTTAGGGCATAAATATCCTCTTTTCCTCGGAGAAGGCCTGTGTCCCAGGAGTGGGGACATGATAGACTGATAACGAAGTGTATTAAAATCAATAATAAATACATCTGAGAATATTTGATAATTAATTAAGGTTCAAAACTAAAAAGCAGAAAATCTTTGTATTTCATCAACATAAAACAATGGTATAAAAATTAAAAAATCATAGCATTTTGTCTGTTGCAGAACAAACAACATGCAAGTTGTAAAAAACAGTTTAGTAAATGAGTGCGCGTTGAAGTCTTTTGTACGGGGGCGTCAGTTCTGATACTAGTTGACCGTCAATTTTCAAGTTCACTTATCTGTATTCGGTCACGACTACTTCGAAGGTTAGCGAGCTAATAATTGCTCCAATTTAATCATTATTATAACCCTACCTGCACCCTGCGACTTCACGCGCCACTATTACCTATAGTTCTCTAGCATTTTCCGGGAGAAACGGCCAAAATTCTAGATGCGTGCGAATTTAAGTTTAGTGTGAACGTGATGTGGTGATTTTCTGTTTAATAAGCATGAATACAGTACCGAAAGATCATTGAAATAATAATTAGAATGAAGTAGGTAAGAAATATTCTAAAAACTGTATTGTTATTTTATTAGCGAGAATATGTCACGATTGTGAAAACAATTACCGTTTTGTTTTTAAGTTCGCAGAAAGTTCAGTACTGTTCAACATCGTGACGTCACAAGTAAATGCCATCCCTGCGATTGTTTTTGGCATGAACTCACAATTAATTTAAAAAACCGGCCAAGTGCGAGTCGGTTTCGCGCACTGGCGGTTCCATACCACCACAAAATACAATAAGGTAAAATTTCAAATGTCTATAATATATTACGGTACGAAAGATATAGCCGTTTATAGGTAGGACAGAAGGACGGACAGATAGACAGACATCGTAGGTTTATTAATAGGGTCCCGTTTTTACCCTTTGGGTGCGGAACCCTAAAATTGGAATTAAACACAAATTTTCTGAATAGAAGTAAGTTTTTTTAAATTAAATAGTGGATACCTGAGTACAACGGTTTTTGTTCGTCAAAATTCGTCATCATCATGCCTAATTTTAGTTATCTAAAATCATTCTGTTAAATTGGTATATCGTATATCTGGGTAAGTGAGCAGCCCCATAAAGAAGGCAGCCGTCCAGAGATGGTTATCTCCTAACTAGCTGTTTCTAGTTTGCAGCTTGTCAATGTAAGCCGTGACTTTTACCGACGTGCTACCAGCAAATTGTGAAAAGTTAGTACACGGTGCACTAGAGTTAATTTAAATGAAAATATGTTGCGGACGCTAATATATTCTGTAAATATCGATAGCATCTTATATGCACTCAATATTAGTCCAGACTAACTAGATCTTACTTGAGTAACGGTATTTTATGACTTAGGCAACATTTTAGCTATTTTAAAGTCTTCCATAAATTTTATATGCGTACGCCGTTAGAAGTAACTATGTAGTAAACTGCGACTAGTCTCATTCCTATCATATAAGATAGCACTGGTTACATAAGCTAATGCACGAATGTGGCAATTTTACCAGAAAAGTGTGCCAAAAAGTCAGTAGTATTTCGCATTGATCATTATAGAAGTCTGCTGTTTGGTTTACGCCCACACGCCATATTTGTGAATGGAACATATAAAATCCAGATTGGAACTATAGGTATGGGTAATGTATGTTAATTTAATAGGTTAAGGTATATTATTAACAAATTGTTCAATTAGTTAAAATTTTATTTAGCTTAAACAAAATAATGGTAAATAAAAATATCTTCGTTTAATTTTCTTTTGCTAAAACATCACATACATTTAGGAGAGTGTGCATCGGATCTGAATGACCTAAATCTCTACTGCCCATTTTTCTATCGAATGGCCAGGGCGGGCATAAAAGTGACACCATGGTTGATATTCCGAAAACCCGAACCAAGCGGATTTATTCCACTTTATTGTACGAACCGCTAGACTATGGAACACCCATTTAGGGTGATCTCCAAAAGTTAAAAACTAGGTTGCTGTTGTTTAGGTTGGCAAAGTTACTATCTACTTTCAGTCGCAAATGAATGAAATAGTTAAAAATGCTATATCGTAGACCACCACCTCGTCTGGTGTTAATCAAGTGAGTTGGTGGTCAAGGGCAAGCATATTTTGACACAAAAAAAGTCCCAAATATTTACTTAGTACCTGGGCCTTATCAAAGCTAGAGTGAATAAGTATCTTCAACTCTGCGTGGTTCATCTTCGACCACATCGTCGTTTACCAAACGTAACAAACAAACCAACAAACGTCAAACGCGGTCTTATTCGCGATAAAAAAAAAACATAATCTATACTAATATTATAAAGAGGAAAGATTTGATTGTTTGTTTGTTTGCAATGAATAGGCTCCGAAACTACTGAACCGATTTGAAAAATTATTTCACTGACGGGAAGCTTCACTATCCCCGGATGACATAGGCTATAATCTATTCCCGTGCGGAGCTGGATGGACCGCTAGTATAAAATATACATAAACATAATATATGTATTTATTTATGGTGGACACAATAAAGAGTTTCTATCTATCTAATATACATTATCTACTTGGCACTAAACCAAAATTGACTCTCATTGAATAGACGCAAGGGCGCTCTTTCGAAGGTTTTAACTCAAGACCACGTTACCTTCTCATGGCTGGTTCTATACGTGAACTGACACCTCAGTAGTCAGCTCGGCTTGTAATAAGCAGAGCACGCCCACGGAGCCAGTTCATGAATGGATTCTACTTCCAAGCAGACCTCGGCGGTGACGTTACGTTGCGACAGCCTCGCCTACGTCGCACTGGAGGTCGCCAACTTTCATTCATAACTTCATAACGCCGAGTTGCAATCTCATAACGCGATAATTATCAAGGAAATAATACAGCTGATATGCAGAATGTCATTCCATTACACTGAGATTGCTTTAAAGTTTTACGGGTTTTTGAAGAAGATTAATAACATAATAGTAGTAATAAATAGTTTATGCTATTTTTGCACATCTAACCTATGTGTTGATATATAAATAAAAATTAAATGCCGTTCGTTGGTAAGCGTATCACTTGGGAAAGGCTCGTCCAATTTGGTTATTTTATTTAATTTTCGTAATAGTACGAAAAAAGTTTTTAGGAAAATAAATATTGGAAAGTTAATTGATTCAGGCGTTACTTCGCGGAAGTACATCCACAATTTTTTTTTTTTAAATTCCGCTTCTACGTCGCTTCAAGTACAATAAGGAATTTGGGATACTTTATTTTACTGTATAGATATTTGTCAATGATGCTAATTTAGCCTAACCTGAAATAAAATATTAATTAAATAAAAAACATAATTAACCAGACCTGAAACAAAAATTTAAGAATTCTGAAACAAAAAATCGTTATAATGAAATTAATTTTAAATATATATTTGAAACTTTCTGCAATTAATGTACAATGACTTTAAAATATAAATTTAATTTTAATGTTAATGAAATGTAAAAGAATAATGTGAAATAAACTAACTAATGTTTAAATTTAGAAGTGTAAAAACATACGATCAATGTTTTTAATTAACACATGTTTTGTGTTTAGATTTTACGTTTAGATCTCTTGAGTCTATATAAATAATGTTGTACTTGCAAACACAGTAGACATCAAAACCATGTGAAGTAGGCAGATAGGACGCTATGAAATTGAGAATGTGCTAAAGAGAAACACTATGGACAGTTTGTTTTAACACTTTTCTGTTCATTGTTTTCACACAGGTAAATAACAGAACATCGGTGTTTATCTAATAAATTACAGATTTGTTAATTTACTTACATAAAACGTATACAGCAAAAATTAAATATGTTCTGACTGCTGCAAAACATTGGAAATCTGAATTAAAAAAAACATATCTTTTTTCCTTTTTTTTTCACTGCTTCCAACTGCTGCTGCTTTCACTGCTGCTTTATAGGCTACCAGCTTTAATATTACGTTTAAAAACCTAGTAGGAAAAGTATTCAGATTTTTGTACAAAGCAAGAAAACGTTAAGTATAAACAGTCCATTAAACCAAGCCTCTATTAAAAGTTTTAAATCATAGCCGGACAAGTTCGGGTCGTCGATGGCGTCCAAAATATTCCCGTCGTTCATTGACACGTGCCAAACCTGTTTTCGGGCAAGTTTTACTCAATGGCCGCTTCCTTTGTGAGAGTAAACATATTCAAATGTTGCGATTAATTCATGGCTAGATAGTGCCTTGCTTTTATGAATGGAAGCCAATGTGCGTTTGTGTGGGTAAAACTCTATAACACGTGCACACACAAGCACCTAGATTTGCATACCTGCCAGCCGAGCCACGTGCTGCCTTCGTTTCACAGTTACCTCTTCAATATTCGAGAAGTTAATTTTAAATGTAAATGATATTTGAAAGTCAATAGTTTATAATGCAGCCAGGAAATGGGATCTTCAATGTTTGCAAGCTCATCTTCTCTTGTGCCACTCGAAGCGTCGCTTTGTATCCATGTTTGGTTTGTTTGAGGACTCTATATCAAAGCTTAGGGTAAGGATAAAGAGCTAACCAGCTTGTTTTCTTAATTCACCTGTTTACACAAGGTATCAAGCAGCACCGAGCCAATCGAGATACAATTCCTATAAAGTCACAATCTCTCAGTGACAACAGTCAAAAAACGACCGAGTGTATATACATTGTATCAATTATATACTTCACAATGGCACATTTACCTATTCCAATTTAGACGTTGTCACTTGCATAGTGTTCAACGTTAGTTGTCCGCTATGTCATCGTAGCTCTGGCATCGCGCAGCGTTGTAGTCGGATCGCGGTACCTTGTAACTAACCAAAAAGTCTGCGCAATTCGTAGCGTGCGCCGTTTTTTTTAATGGCACGATTGTGACTCTATGCGTATTGTATCTCGATGATCAAGCCACATAGTGTCGTGATAAATAGCTGATACTGGCCAACATTTCATAATAGAATTCATCTTAAGGCGGGTCGGATCACATAATTTTCATTGATATAATTATGCATATTATTTTATTTATAGTATATACAAAGTTATATAACAATGACTGGCCATGGGCGTGACGTTAAACACATGTGGTAGGGTTCAATTTTCCGTAGCCAAAGTCATATAATTGTGATCACAATCAAAGTTCATACTTTGGATGTTACAAAAAAAAATTAAAGAACGAAGCTAATTTCAGAGGTGAGTCATACCAACATAATTCTACATAGTATAAATTAACAAAGTTGGTTTCCGCGTCTGTCTGTCTGTCTGTATGGCCGCTAACTCCTCCTAAACTACGCAACGGATTTTGATGCGATTTTCACCATCAGTTAGATTCGTTTATATTTATATATATATATATATATATATATATATATATATATAAACCTTAACCTTAACGGAAGGTTTATATATATAACTAGCGACCCGCCCCGGCTTCGCATGTAAGTTACACCCGTGCGAAGCCGGGCGGGAGGGTCGCTAGTTAAATATAAACAGAAAATAAAAATAAAAATAACATAATTTTTGTGGTTTAGTCCAGGGGTGTCCAACAAAATTTTGTGGCGGGCCGGATTTATTAACTTTGTAACTATGGCGGGCCATGAGATGCTTTGTAACTGAGCAAATCAAGACTAATATAAGTAAAATGGTAGAAAGGGTATAATTATAACTATTTGGCGGAATTCACAGCAGTTTTCACTTGTAACTGCATGCACAGGCCCACCTGACACCACTGACTGGCTGGCTGTACGTACGTCGAGGAAGTGGGTGGGTGAGAGGGGCGGTAATGTTAACGTTTTCGTGCGCTGTTCCAAGAACTAAAATCTCATTTACTTTTTATTTTTTTGTTTCTCCTGATATACTCGTCCACGTTTTTGCCGAGTCGTATTGTGATCGATCGATGTAAAAATTTTAAAAACGGCATTTTATATTTTACGAACATATGAATCACCGTTCTTTACAAAAAAATTGTCTAAAAAAAGGTTAAAAGCTTTTTGATTCGTTCGCGGGCCGGATTAGGAACCTTGGCGGGCCGTATTGTGGCCCGCGGGCCGTATGTTGGACACCCTGGTTTAGTCAAAAAGATAATTACTTTTCAGGGGGGACCAATTTTTTTCCACTTTGGCGAACAATATTTCACAAAATATATACCTACTTGAAAAAAAGGTAAGTATAAAAGCTTCTCGGAATAGTATTTTAAAAACTACTGGTAATTTGTGTGAAAAACATGAAAATAAACCAAGCGCCCACAACGACTTCAAGCAAGTCATTCAGAGCTGTACCAGCCATGGTCGTTGTGTCATTTAGTCTTCATTTGAAAACAAACGGATAATCAAACCCACAAACAGCTCGTTAGTGCAATTTATGCCATCTTTAGATGGCTTTAAATAGGGATAGGAATAGGGGAGGGACCGCAAGGAAACGCTGGATGCAGGCCGCTTCCAACCGGCCCTTTTGGAGATCGATGAGGGAGGCCTATGTCCAGCAGTGGACGTCGTATAGCTGAAATGATGATGATGAAATAGGGATATACCTACAACAACAGCTAAAATATGTTTTCTCTGTCTATGTACATTGTACACTATACACCAAACGGTAGTACTATAAGCCGAAAAGAGGTCATTGTACTCATTTATCTGACTGTACAAAGCTGCTTTTTTTTAGTGTCCGAAACGTCAGTGAAAAAAATATTTAAATTAAAATGTGACTGTTTGGACACTGTCTGAATATAATATTGTGTCCGAAATGTCAGTTACTTACTTTAGAATGGTACAAACTACAGTACAAACCCTCGAGCATAAAAGATTTGTTCCATACATTGATGTAAGTAAATAGGGGGAAGATACGGACGAACTGCTTGACGTGGACCGCACAAATTTATGTTGAACGTATACATGCTAATTTTACTGTATTTTTTTAATAATGCTGAAAGTAGTCTAACATAAAATAATGCACTGCTTCAATTTAAGAAACAGATACTTGTTGTTAAAAGCGTGGTAGTATAGACTTAACCTACGTCATAAACGAAGAAAAATAGTAGAGAAGCAAGCGAGTGAGTGGTAGTACCGTGAAATAAATATCCCACGTTTACGAAAGATCAGACGACTGAAAATGCTTTTGTTTACTTAAGAATGGATACGAGTGGGATCCCTCAATGAACCCACTTGAAAGATTTTTCTAGAAAAGGTAAAAATATCAGCAACTGCGCAATATCGTAACAATGAATACTTATTTTGTAACGTTAACAATGTGGTTTGCAGACATCTACAGCGTGTCACAAAAACCCTATCTATCTATCTTCTGTCTATATATATATATATAAATTTATCCCTATTTACATTGGTCACGCCATAACTTGAGAACGACTATACCGATTTTATTCAACTTTTTTTAAAGTTTTCTAATACTTTGTAAAAGGTTCAAACAGAAAGAAAAATTCAGATAATTGCGCGGAAACATGGAAAATTTTAGAAAACTTAACGATTTTAACTTCGCGCGACTGACAGTTCGCGCTATTGATGAATGTGATTTTCACAGAAAAGAGAAGTAAATAGAACGGAAAAGAGAAGGAAAATCTGTCGCCAGGCATTACGACAGAACCTTGATTGAACATTCTTATTTATGTCAACGCGTCGAACTCCGCATCTAAAGAACTTGGACCTTACCTTTTTGGATTAGAACTCAAAGTTCTTTGTCCGCATCACAGTTGCTAACTGATTTCGAATGATAATGAATTATATGGGTGGGGGCTTCAACAAATTTCTTACAAAAATGTCATGACCGACGTTCCAATTGAAAAAAAAACTTTTCTGTGATGATTTTACCAGACGGCAGTTTTATTTTTGGGCATTCATAGCTAAGACGGGACAACGTCTGTCGGGTCAGTTAACAAAATTTTTTTTTAAACTAAATAATAGGCTTGCGTTTGACCGCCAACTCGTCTGATGTTAAACGATCATGCTGTCTACGATGGAGCACGCTTGCCTAGAAAAAAACCACTTCACTTGTGATTTGAAGACACCCAGGTTATAACTATCTGGGAACATATTCAGGTAGCGCATTCCATAGACTAGAAGTTCGCACAGAAAAAAACACTTCGTACGGGTTTTCAGAATATCTACCATGAAAATGCATGGCACGTTCTGCCATGCGTTTTCATAGTAAACATTACAGCCATGTCTGCCAAAAGGTCCTGTCATGCGCTTTGCAGCTGACCGGACAACAGCTTGACAAAGCTTGGCGGCATGGCTTTGTCCGGTGGGTGGTCTCTAGACCCTGGCCAAAGCCTATCACCAGTATGTTGTCACCTGATTAGCACCATCCAGGGACCAAGTATCCCGGTTGGCTAAACGAGGGTTACTCAGTGCCCAAAAAAATCAGGACGTGTATTATATTCAGATACAAGTATTACTACAAAAAAGTCAAATAGTCAAAACGTTACGAGCAGTATCATATCACAAAAAAAAATAACACCCCTTTATCAGCTGACCACGGTGTCTCAAGCGAAATTCTGTCAAAGAAAGTGCTGATCTTTCGGGACTATTTCTTTGAATGCTCACCGACGCTTGCTACGTATAAGGCTGGATCCATACTCTTATTATCATGGTGTTGTTTTGCATGTGTCAGGTACACGCTACCACTACGCGCTATGGTCTTGAGTTTTTTTATTTTTTTAATTTTCTTGACAAGTTTTGAGGCGAATTTGACATGCAATCATTGGTATCGCTGCACTGTGTATGTTTATTTATTAACCTTTTTGAAATAATTTTAAACACGATTAGTCAGACACATATTGCCCAAATAAAAAAATTTGGAGGTAAATTTATTGCGTTTGCTTACCTGATAAAACTTAATGCTGACACGACAACACAATGTTGACACGGTACGATATGGTTAAGTTTGAGTGCAATTTTGACACGATACCGGTATCCATCATTTCAGCCGTAGGACGTCCACTGCTGGTCATAGGCCCCCATCGATCTCCAAAAGGGCCTGTAGAAAGCGGCCTGCATCCAGAGTTTCCCTGCGGTCTCTTTTAGGTCGTCTGTCCACCTTGTGGGTGGACGTCCTACGCTGCGCTTACCGGTCCGTGGTCTCCATTCGAGAACCTTTCGGCCCCATTGGCCATCTGTTCTGCGTGCTATATGCACTGCCCACTGGCACTTCAACTTGCTAATCCGGTGGCCTGTTGGTAACTTTCGTTTGTCTACGGATCTCCTCATTTCTGATTCGATCTCGTAGAGAAACCCCGAGCATAGCTCGTCGTGCGACGATACCGTTACTGACACGATATGGTCAAAATAGGCTTCCATACTTATAAAACAAGTACCTACTAGATACGATACGCCTGACCAAGGTACGCCTCAATAATACAAGTAAGGATCCAGCTTAAACCTAGTCAGTTGGCCGCACTGTCAGCTGTTGTTTATCGGGCACCGGACAGCGGGTGTAGCGGCACGCATTTTTGTCCTTTGAATTTTTTTGTCCGCCCGGATGAAGGAACTCAGGGGAAATGCACATTTTAACTCGCGACGCAAAAAGAGGGGTGTTATAAATTTAATTTGTGCATCCATTGATATACGTCGTACTTATAACTCGATATGTGTTTGTCTGTGGCATCGTAGCTCCCAAGCGACTGAACCGATTTTGACTTAGTTTTTTTGATTCAAGGTGTTTTTAGCTATAAGTAATTCAATAAAATTTGTTCATCCTTTTGAAGATCATCAGCTCTTTTATCGAGATTTTTTAAAAGATTTTAATTAATTTAATTTCTTACATCTCAGGCCAACGAGCGCGCAAGTCTTTGTCGTTGAAGCGGCTTGTGGTGCGTCTCATTATATTGGATAAAAAGCGTGAAATTATTTGAATAAACGTACATGCAAGTTTTTTATATTTCAGAGAAAAAGTAAAGTATATAGCTATTATTAGTACAACCCCCAGTCGATACCAGGATACACACCTCACGGATATAGCAGCGTTTTTGTGACATCCTGTATAAATGTATTTTGTTTCAAAACATCAACTTATTAAGTAATTTTCCTTATCTTTCTACCCACACTGCGAAATCATTTAATGAGGAAAAAAAAAACAACGCAAAAGCTCAACGAATCTATATAAATATAAAAGCGAAATTCACTCATTCATTCACTGATCACGAAATCTCGAAAACTAGTTGACCTACGAAGCTGAAATTTGGCAGCTAGATTCCTTATGGATAGGTGTAGAGGTCCGCTAAGAAAGGATTTTGCGAGAGGGCCGAATAAAGGAAAATGAAACAAATGGGGACAGAAAGTTTATATGAGAGTCTACGCGCAGAAAGTCAAAAACAACAGCTGGTGCCAAATAAAATCGACACTAAACAGGAAACGCGAAATCTTTTACATTGTTTTTATTTTTCAATAGACTTTAAAAATAAGTTTAATCAATCAAGTTAATTTTTAACCCCCGACGCAAAAGAGTCATATAAGTTAACCGTGTGTAAACTGTATATGACATGTGTATCTGTTATCTGTGATAATGGTATCGTAGCTCCCTAACGGCTAAACTGATTTTGATTTTTGTTTGTTATGAATGGTGACTTGATCGAGATTGTTCTTAAAACTTTAGCATCATCATTTTCATCCTGTGATTGCTCATAAAACACCACTCTTCCCCGCCAACCTTATACAGAAAGATGCAATATCTTCAACTTACCGAGCTACTAGACGTCCAATGTTTTTTAACCAGTAACCTTTATTTTACTGACTTGGCTAACGTGTGACAGCGATCTCGATGATGAAAAGCGATGGTGCCGTCGAAGATGGAGCATCATTGCCTAGTAATAATCTATTGACCCTACATTTGAACACTCCAAGATTGTAATGCTGCGGAAATAAAGACATAACCAAGGCGCTTCATTGTTTTTCCGTTCTAACTGATAAAGAGGAGTCAAATCGCTTGTAGTTGTTGGTTTGGCTCAGTTTATCCTAGAGCGCTCGACACTTTACAATGAGCGAGGCACGAGTCATTTCCGGCGTTAAGCTTTTCGATGACGACGTGTCGCGACAAAGAATAATCGCTGCTAATAAATAATCGTCACTTTCATAAACCTTAAACCGCTGTCCCACTAGCCATGCTAAGATATTGCGTGAGTAATAAAACTGAGAAACGGTGCAGTAAGATTTAGTGTTATTCGTACCTTACCCATTATTTTGACAAATAATTTACTTACTTTCAAGATACTACTTGGGGAAATCAGAATAACTAAGGTAGGGTAAACAAAAAGCTCTCCTACATGTAAGAAAATCTTTGATTATTTCATTAAAATAATTATATGCTTAGTTGACAAATCAACGACAAAAAGTGTTGCAAATATGTGTAACACATAAAAACAAATTATCAATTAGGTGTGTAAGTATTTACGTACACTGTACCTACCTATAATACATGTCAAGTGAAAATGGAATCATGGCAAGTGAAATGAGGGCTTTTTTAAGTTACTTATGTAGTAGGTACTTGTGAGTGATCTTAATATGAAATGTGAAAATAAATAATTTTAAAAATAAATATGTTCATTGATGTAGTATATTAATGTGATTGCTGTATCTTATAATATATCATATTGTAGGTAAATTTTTAGCAAATTGTTGACCCTTTTTTTGTCAGCGTACGATTTTTTTTATCAGCGCAGTGTGATGTTGAGTTGGTACCAGCACAAAAATAAATATTCTAACATTTGGTATATATTCTAACATGAGAAAAATAAACAATTTAAAAAAATGATTAAATATTAAAAAAAAAAATGATATAAAAACTAAAATCATATTCTAGTTTTCATTTCAACACAACAAAACAATTGCAGGAGTTGGATGAGATTTCCATGATGCAGAATCAAGAACTAGTGCCTAGTTGGTAATTCAGTGTGATGATGACTTTCCAGCATAATTATATCTTAGGTTTCACATTAACAACTGTGTCTTTATGACTCATCCTCAACTAAATAAGGCTGTGCTTGCGTGTTGGTGGATTAAAATGAACGCAACAAGTGCATTGCGCAATTTCGTTTTCAACTTTGGATTACTGAAACCCTGCAGCCATTAGATAGCGCCCACGGTCTTCGTATAAGTAAGTGTGAAAAGGATGAACTGACACAACAAACATTATTCAATATTATTTTGCAACATTCTATTTGTTAGATTTTTATCGTTTATTTATTATTTGGTGGAGAATTAATTACTTTCAACTGAGTTCCAACTGCGTTTTTACTAAATTATACTGGTTGCTAGATTTTTTTATTTCTACAAACTTTTATTTATCTTGCAATGTTTGTTAGTTTAGGCCAAATCTTGTAAGCTGAATTAGAACCAGTCCCTCCTAACCGATTTTGTTGAAATTTTGCACATACCTTTAGTTCTAGTGACAATACAATATGCGATTCCCAATATTGTAATATTTCAAAAATGGCCGCCAGAATAAAAATTTATACATTTAAATAAAAATTAAGACCATCATTTAAATAAAAGCTTGTTTTCAAATAAATTCTTGGTACTCGTATAAAAAAGCCGTCATAGATACGGACTGAGTTGTATAACAAAATGGGTCTTTATCTTAGAGTACAAATATACTGTAAGTTCGTTTCTATATCAGTCTTATTGTAGATTAAAACAATCTTGTTAATGTAAAAAGTCAAGTAAAAATCTTTTTTCGGATAGCATGCCAATAATAACAAGCACTAATAGTATCATAAATTGAAACGAAGTTAGAGTTACAGTTTATATGGCCATATTAACATCTTTTGGAAGTTAAAAGCTAAGAAGTGGTACGACATTATCAGTGAAACCTATAAACTCAGGGTCATAATGTCAACACAAACCACAAACATAAAATAATCCCTTCAATTTATGCGGTCATGAGTGTTGTTTTAAGACTTAGAAAGTCATCTCGACATCGCCACATCTAATTATGCAAATGGTTACCTTTCTGGTCATTGTTGGCTGTCAATATTGTCGTTTATGGTAGATAGTTGCAGTTGGTGTTGCTATGTATGGCAATTATTATTATTATTGTTTATATTCTGGTATACAGAGCGTGCTAGGTACGTATTTACTAAAATGTTGCTCTATTTGTGGAAGAAACTTTCAAAATTTTATTAAAATCTTAGTGAGTCTAGTTAAATTAAATAATGGTGAAGATCTGCATAAGGATTCATGCTAAAATTTGCCTGTTTTACTTTAGCATTGAATTTGTTTATGTCGATTCCGGTTTTACTTTATTATGGCTGGCAGCACCATACAGGAATATTACTACTGAAAATGCGATTAATTATTGCAAGGCAAAAGAATATGTCTGACAACATCACGTGCAAGCCAGAGTAGAGTTCGCTCGCGCCGGCGCCAAGCTTGAAAGTTAGATAGATGCTATCCCAATTTTTCCGTTTCCATATCATTAGCGGGCCGCATTCGACACAAAACACATTCGACCGGTTTTTATTATGTATTTATGCAAACTAAACGCGACCGCTGGACTGAACCTAATCGCACTGTCCAATCGTAATTGATTTCGTTATCGAAATGTGTGCCCGACCATGTTTCCATTTTGGATTTAATTACCTGTATCGAATTTTGGTTAATCATTTTATGGACTAATTAGGAGGATCGTCTATTAATGTTAACCCATAAAAAAACTGATTAGAATAAAATTATAATAATTTTCGTCCATTAAATGACACGTATCTTAAAAACACATTAATTATAAAACGAGTTAGTCGTTTAACCTTTCTATTGGTACCTATATCGACCCACGATTATTTAACACTTCCGTTCTTTTCAATTTTCATTAACAAAGTGAGTATTGAGACATCAGTCCCTAAAAGAGTTCTGTTGCACAAGATATAAGCGATTGAAGCTTGGTAAAGAAAACCTCAACTCTATGGTCACACTAATTACAAAACAAGTCAATGAGAACAAACTATTTAGCGGCGTTTCCTCCTACGAATATTTAGATCTTTTATTATCATCACCAAAACCGTACTCATTGAGACATCAAAGCTTCTCAGTATCTTTTCTGTTACATCAAACAATTCACACAAATTATGAAAAACTAGCAGTGCCTTGCGGGTTCACCTGTACTAATATGAAACCGTCACTTTTTGTGATAATAATTAGCCTGTATTAATCTAACAGGTAGTTTATAAACTACCCCATACCAAATTTTATACAAATTTCGTTAGTAATTAGACAAATATTCACACATGCATAAACTTCCGCGTTCTTTCTCGCAAATGAATATGGATCCAAAGTCTTGAGTTTGTATGGCTTTAGAGAATTGCATCGAATCGGATGACTAAAACTAGGAAGTACAACTAGAATTGGTCGATGCGCGCCCGTGGGCGGGTAACGGGATCTTACGGCGCCACTCGTTTGTTGCAAGTACCAATTCGCGGTGAAGCCTGTTGACTTGCTGAGTGCTGATATTGGATACAGGAATGAGGCACGTATTTATTTGGATAGGCGAATGGTTACAATTACAAATCTTGAAAATACTAAATTATTTACGTACTTTTTATCTGGTACTTGTAGAATAAATTTAGGTTTAAAAAAAGGTTAATCTACTGGCGATACTACAGTTAAGTTTAGAGCTATCTTCTTCATCATCGTCATCATCTGTCTTTTTTATTCTTCTTCCTCCTTAGTTCTTCCTTGTCTTGTTTGTTATTACTGATGTTTTACCCGCAACAATATCGTCAAGTGAATGACAGACGTATCGTCACCTTTATTTGGCTACACTCGGCACGTAACTCAATCACAATCCACCTCATAACTGCAACTAGAGATATACACAACAGTAAATAAAATAGGTAAATTTGCATTGCCCTGAGCGAGGTTCAAATCTCCATACGTGATTTATCTTTGACCCACAACTTTATCGATGCCCTAAACTTTAGTCAGAAAACAAGTTTCCTCATTTCCATTGTTCGTTGGCGCCACATCAATTTCTAAGCGTAATAAAATCAAATATATCCACGTAGCGACAGGTCGCGAGACGGTTGTATTGGCGTGGCGGGGAAAGAGTTGATTTCGGCGCCAAGCAGCACAATCAAACTTTACTGCTACTGTGTTTCCATGTATCGTGTGTCGCAACAATCAATAGCGGTTCCACATCAGCTTAGCGGCGTATTCACACTTGGTTACAACAAAGAAAATATGCGGCAGCTTTCCAAAATCTAACTATAGATTGATACGTTTGAAGATACTTATGAGAAAATACTCTTTACAGTTTGTAGACAACCTAACCTAAAAAAGAAATTGTCATAGGTCCACTGTGAAGGTCCAAGAAGACAATTAACTTTTTTGTGTCGGGCGCGAACGGCGCGACCGTTAATCTCCTTATGTAAAGTGACAATGTTCTCGAAAGTGCATTGCAAACCAGACTGATTGAGAACTAGTTTTCGCATGTGTGTGAAATACATCTGATCATACCAATGACTGTTTTAAAAAGGGGGAAGACGCGTGACATCCAAAAATTGTACCCAATAAATATGGCACTGGTTCGGCTCGAGTCAGTGGCGACTTTGACGTCTACACTGTAAACGTCAACTTCACCGCTCCATTAGACACTACACTAGACCATAGAAGTGACATTAAAAGAAAATTAAGTTAATTGTTTTTAAGTATTTACGAGTGAAAAGTAATGCCGTGAAACTTGATTTTTGTCTTTGAACTGTTGGTGCACCTTGTGAAAACGCAGGAAGTAATTTTTACTGCTTTATTTAAACACAATTTTGACAAGTAATTCACGTGCTATCAAAACGACAGTTCGATTGTGACTGCCACAGAACACATATACCAGAGGAAGAATACCGACTTCATAGCAAACAAAAGCAAACAAATGGCGCACTAGTGCCACATCTTATGCCCCACAAAACTAGCTATGGCGCCACTTTGACGCCAAATTTTAAATTTTATTTTATTTGTATTTAGGTGTAGTGTGTATTATTATTATGTTGTACCATAGTAACAAAGCGAAAACTCAATATAATAGGTACTACTAATTATAATAGAACACCTGAATTTCGTTTTGTTGTTGCGGTACGACATAATTATAATTAATAGAAACAAAGATAACGATTATGACAGGTAATTTATTTGCATTAATCAAGTAAATTATACACACTTTAAAAGACATGCACGATAGGTGTTAAAACCATATTTTATAGTCACTTTGTATCATGTTTTGCCTAATAGGCGTACACATCTAGAGACATTGCCATACTATTATAGTAATATTACAATCTTATTAATTCACTGAATGACATTGGAATAAATGCTAAATAAACAATACTTAGTACCTACTGCACCCAAAACTAACATTTATCATTTATGACACTACTTAACTTTGTACCTAATACAGTTCTCGACTAAAAGTATTTTTAGGTTTTTCTTAGACTAGTTTTTACGTCCTTTACCTATTGCATTTGGTATAGTATATAGAAATTATGCTGTGGCTCACGGTCTTAGATGGGCGATTGCGACATCTGTTTTTGTCTCTACGATTTCTTTATACCAAGTCAGATAGATATTGCCAGAAATAATAAAATTCTGGATTAGTTTTCACGAATAAGCAGTTTTTTGTATATATAATGAAGTGTAAGAATTGTATATTTGGTAAAATAAGCCATGTAACTATCAATATGATCTAGTTTACATATTGATATAATATACTACGTTTTTGTCTTTTGAAAATAACCTTGTTGTCGGTTAAGTTACACCAAAATAAATACAAATAAATAGGATGGACTCAACCATAGTAAGCAGAAAATAATGTATCAGTGTTTAAGGGACTGGACAGTTTAAAACAACAAGGTATAAAGAAAATTTTACATTCTTAAAAACATGTAGTTAAACTACACGTTTTGAAGGATGTTTAGTTTTCTTTTTAATGCCTTTTTTGTGGCATCTTCTAGAAACGCTCTGTTTTTAATAATACAGTGTCGTTTAAGACAAATGCTGACAAATATTGATACAAATTTGCATTTTATTTTTATTATAATGTTCCGAGCAACCAAGCAACCACTCAAAAGATGGCTGAGTTTTTAATATTTCTATTAAATTTTGCTTTATATTCGTGGCACACCCCTGCTCATTCAAATATTTGTTCACAGTTGTGACTGCAACCTCAACTGACTGTTTGAAATTGTTACTTACATATAACAAGCTGCTACGCATACTACTGTATTCTTTAAAACTCGTAAATAGGTGGTTTACCTCTGTGTTCTGGTCTGCAAGCATTACAGTTTTGCATTGATTGCAATTGGGTGCTATTATTTTAACCATAACCACAGACATATGCACATGCTTGCAGTTCCCCAGAACACTGAGACATCACAGTTTCGGTTGCATCCACATCTATTACAAAATCAAATGGCAGGTCAGCAGCTACACCAGACTCCTGTTTTTTTCTCTTCCAAAAATGATTTTAAGTCGCTAAGTATGACATTGTCGTCATCCTTACAATATTTATTTCTGCTGCTGTGCAATAAATTCCCAATTATTGCGCTTTTTAGCGGTGCGACAAACTGCACAGTATTGGGGTTTGAGTTGCTGCCACAGTTGCTACGGATACAGCCAAAACAATTCTCAAGTGGGTCTTGACCATGATACCTACTACCCAAAGGGACGGAACGCTTCAAACAGAAAAAACGAGCAGAGCGAGAGGTACCACGTTTAGCCATTTGTCCCTTTCTAGTGTTGACATAATCACTGATACTAATTCCTCATTACTTTTCATACTTTTTTATATTTTTATACAGAATAGATCTACGTTTGGCCACTAACTTGCCTGATGGTAAGCAACGGTGTGGCCGAGGGTGGAACACGTTGATCTAGAAGAAATCTATTCATTCTAGCCTTGAAGATGCCTAGATTGTAGTTCTCAGGAAACAAGGAGGATGGCAGGGAGTTCCATTCTTGGACAATACGTATCATAAAAGACAACCCAAATCGTTGTGTACGAATTTTTGGAATTTCCACGAGGAAGGGATGATAGTGTGCTGTCCTTCTACTTGTCCTGTAGTAAAAGGGGGAGGGTGGAATAAGGTCATGAAGCTTTTGCTCACACTCACCAAAATATATCCGGTAGAAAATAGACAAACAAGCTACTTTACGGCAGTGCTCAAGGCTTTGTAATTTATTGGCGACTAGCTTGCTGTCACCAATCAGCCTCATAGCACGCCGGTCTACGGAATCTTAAGCTTCCAGTTGGTACTTGGCTGCTCCGTCGAATAGGTAGAAGCAGTACTCAACACACGTACATACTAATTTATTCCTTATTTATATCACTACAATAATAAACGGATGCACCCTAAATAACCATGAGAGTTTTCTTTTAGATATTATGTTTCACAAATAAATATATAAATAACTAAAAATAATGCTGATAAAATCATGTACGGACTACCCAAATTAATACCAAATTTACGGTTACAATATTTTTCCAAAAGTGGCAACACCACACACTAATATGTGTTCATGAATGTCATTGTATATAAGACATGTAGTGTGAAAGGGACAAATGGCTAAACGTGGTACCTCTCGCTCTGCTCGTTTTTTCTGTTTGAAGCGTTCCGTCCCTTTGGGTAGTAGGTATCATGGTCTTGACTAAGTCTTCGGGTTGACAAGCTCTTTATATCAATTTTTTTTTCTAAATTATTGTATAGACGTTCCACCGCATTAAGAGTTCTAATGAACCCATCTGCAGAAGGCGGCTTGGTCCTTGCGCCAACAAATTTTAAATTTGTGAAAAACATTTTCATTTCCTTGAAATAATCAAGGTGATAACTTTTTCAGGCAAATTTGTCAAAAAACTCTTCCTTCTTTTTGGAGCTGGTGTATATCCATTTAATGCATCAAACATTTGATCCATGTTTTCAATTACCATAGCTGTTGTAGTACTTGTAGTGGCTTCTTGTTGAAGTTCATCTGCAAGTTAAACAATATATTTAATAAATAGCTGCGCTGATACACCAATGGTTTTTTAATTTTTTATTTTATCATTATTTTTTTAGTAAATCCGCCGTAACATTACAAATAGTGTAAACTATATTTAGCGGGGACTGCGCATAGAGTTGTCGTTTTATGGATAGAAAAAAAATCAATAGTTTTAGTATTATATTATGTATATTTAGTAAATACATAATGTAAAGTCTAAAATTTACAAACAACAAACATTAACAACGCTTATTGCGTATAGTCTGT
Organism: Agriopis marginaria; assembly: GCA_932305915.1. Classification (NCBI taxonomy): domain Eukaryota; kingdom Metazoa; phylum Arthropoda; class Insecta; order Lepidoptera; family Geometridae; genus Agriopis; species Agriopis marginaria. The sequence goes on from OW029926.1 coordinate 9,572,141, forward strand.
TATCTTCGTCTGACGTTTTTTGCTGCTCCAAATAGCTCCAATAGCAAATTGAGTTTTTAGTTTAAATACGAGGTGTTAGAAAGTACTGTTTATTTCTTAATAATGACGTATTGTTGTCATTATTTAGAGTGGGTGTGATGCTGAGCGCATCATTGTATAATACATATTATCCCGAAATATTTAACGGTTCCTGTGGGCTAATGGGTCAAACCGCAAGGCGCAGATAGGTTTAATTATAAAAATCGTAAAGTACCTACCATGGACTCCGTACCCGTAGCTTGAGCTGATAAACACAACGGAGTAATCCGCGATGACGGTCCAGACGTAATTTCTTCAATTGTTTGAGTATTTGTAATAACCTGAAAAATAAGTAACACAAATAAAGTTGTTTTTAAGTTGTTTTTATACTTTAGAGTGTGCACTATAATCCAATTTTGACGCTTGTACGTATTACCGTTTTTAATACAAAAATACGTTAAAAATATTATGTTTGTTGTATGGGGACCTCTCTTCAGTTTCCCTTCAGACCATCTCTTTTTGACTATATTTTTATTTTATTACTTAATCCGCCATTGTTCGTTAACATTATATTACCATCACCATCATAATTTCAGCCATAGGACATCCACTGCTGGACATAGGCCTCCCCCATCGATCTCCAAAAGGGCCGGTTGGTAGCGGCCTGCATACAGCGTTACCCTGCGGTCTCTTTTAGGCTCTCCATTCCAGAACCTTTCGGCCCCATCGGCCATCTGTTCTGCGTGATATGTGCCCTGCTCACTGCCACTTCAACTTGCTAATCCGGTGGGCTATGTCGGTGACTTTCGTTTGTCTACGGATCTCCTCATTCCGGATTCGATTTTGTAGAGAAACCCTGAGCATAGCCCTTTCCATAGCTCGTTGTGCGACTTTGAGCTTGCTTATGAGGCCCATAGTGAGAGACCACGTTTCAGTGCCGTATGTCATCACTGACACACACTGGTCGAAGACTTTAGTCTTAAGGCACTGAGGTCGAGAAGGCGTTGCGAAGTTTACCGAACGCTGCCCAGCTGAGTTTTATTCGCCGATTGACCTCTTTTTTGAAGTTGGACCTACCTAGTTCGACTGTATGTCCTAACGTACGCGTCAACACCTTCAAGAACTGAGTTACCAACTGATACTGGGGTGGGTTGGGGTGATGTTAATTTTAAGGCCCACCTGTTGGGAGACTCGATTGAGGCCTTCGAGCATTATGCTGAGATCTTCCATCGATTACATTACATAGTCTGTGAAAATTTCAGCTGGCTATCTGTTACAGTACGAAAGATACAGCCGTTAAAAGGTAGGATGGTCGGATGGACGGACAGACTGACAGCGTAGGCTTAGTACATTCTTTAGTAATACGGTCACCTTTTGGGTACGGATTACGGAACCCTAAAAACTTTTTTTTCTGCTAAAACAGAGTAAATACATGTAACAGTCACTGTGTCAGTGGGTGAGTTTTTTACTTCTTCACGATAAAACTGCTAAACGGATTTCGAAGAAATTTCGAGAAACGGAGACAGCTTATACCATGGATTAACACACAAGCTAAATATTTAAAGTTTCCTGTGGACTAATGGGTCAAACCGCAAGGCGCAGATAGGTTTAATTACAAAAATCGTAAAGTACCTACCATGGTCTCCGTACCCGTAGCTTGAGCTGATAAACACAACGCAGTAATCCGCGATGACGGTCCACTCGTAATTTCTTCAATTGTTTGAGTTTTTGTAATAACCTGAAAAATAAGTAATGCAAATGAAGGTCAGTAATTGTCGTATTATTATTACCACTTCCCTGATTTGGTGTTTGATTGTAACATACTAGTTTTAATCCTGCTAATAATATAAACGCAAAAGTTGGTGTTAAGTGTGTGAGTACAGCTCAGTTATGGTGGAAAAGGTTTTTATGTTTAGTATCTACTGCATGACCTAAAAGAACGCATTATGGTCATTATGGTTCACATGAAAAATGGTAAACTTACCTGTACTTCCACTGAGATATTTGCATCTAGTATTTTACTCGTTGTTGTGAAGTGTTCCTGGATTACTTCAGGTTTCTCAACTGGGATGATAACATCTGGTGTTTTAATTAAAGTGGCACATTGTTCCTGGCGTAATTCAATCACCAAGTTTTGTGCTCCAATAGGTATAGCAAAATTATTTAATCTTGTTTTCGCACTGCTGGTATATGAGATGTCATCGAAGTGCTTACTGCATAACATCTTGTGTTGTTGGTACAACTTTCTCAAAGATGTTTCTGTTGACCAATCTTCAGTTGGATAACAGAATTTAGCCCAAACACGTGCCCTGAAATCATAGAATTAATTTAACTTATCATTTTATACCAAGAAAACAAACAGAATCACATAACATTACAGAAAATATCTTTATGTTTGTAAAGATATTTTCTGTAATGTTTTGTTTTTCAATTTATACGAATTTTTTAATTCCTTATTAAATTTAGTTTTTCAATTGGGCAGAAAAAATATTATAGTACTAACAGACGTATGTATTTGGTTGACGGACCGCCGTCCAACCAACGGGAGGGAAAGAGAAAAAATTATCTTTCGCTCCCGTTGGTTGGACGGTGGTTCGTCAACCAAGTCCGCCTCGTCTGTTAGGTTAGCACTATTATTATTGATTTATATAGTACGGAAAAGTAAGAAGGCAAGCTGAAAGATGCTATGAAATGATGTTCCAAACCATAGTTTAACCAACGAAGGAAAACTTGCTTCATGCCAATATGAATCTAACTAGCTGCGCCCGCGGATTCATCTTAGAAAAACAATCCTTTAGGAACTGTGCTGTTTACAGCATAAATCCTATCTCCGGCTCTCCAACTACTTCTATTTTCCTTCACGTAGTAAACTGACGGCTTGCCTTCTAATTATATTGGTACAGAAAGACCAGATATAGTGTTAGATGCCTGTTAGTACTTACTTCAAAGATCCACGTCTTCGTCATCAGCTGTAGTTATGTTACACTTGGCACATATTCGTCTCAGTTCTTTGTGCGACATTCTAGCGAAACCGCGTTCACACGTAAACAAATATTATAAAAAAACCCTTTCGCATTAACAATAAATTATACCACGCCTATGTAATTATAACAATGTTACAACTTGGTTTTTTCATGAAATATTATGGCGGGTAAATATTTTTATATTGGTATGTATAACGCTACTAGTGTTTTCTTTTTCGTGCGTATAGCGCCGTCTCGTTTTTTCAAGATCTGCCCCACGTTGGCATTGGCTCGTTGAAGACTTGACTCCCCCTGGTGACTGCGAAGGTGATTAGGCCCGTGAGCCTAATTTGTGCGGTCCACGTCAAGAAGTTCGTCCCGTATCCTCCCGCTATTTACTTACATCAATAGATCATACCCAAGGATTTTATTTGATCATACCAGGTATTTTCTAGAAAGATATAGAAGGCTGGAGTGAGTACGATGCCTAAACCGCAAAGCGTTGATATATGGCCGGCGCCCACACGCACCACAGCATCTTTGCACACATCTCCATGCCTTCATAAGGCTAGTGATTACGAATATAGGTCACAGATCCATTGACTCAGTAAAAGCTTTTTCAAGCTTTGTTATTTCGAGGTTAGCATTGCAGTTTTCAATAGGGCTTCTTAGAAGCTCTTACTTGCTAAGAGGTCATAAGGAAGTTTTGGTAGCACCCAATTTTCGTCAAGGATTTTTTTTCATAGATAACACATAATTTTTATGTTTTGGCAGTTATAGGTATATAAAACTAACTGCGCTCCACAGTTTCACCGGCGTAGTGATGAAAAATAGTGATGGTGATGATGATGAAAAGCCTATGTCACTCTCCGACCCATGAACTACACACATGCAAAAAACAGGTCGATCCGTTGCTATGTTGCTGCGTGAAAGAGGAACAAACAAACCAACAAACAAACACACTTTCGCATTTATAATATTAGTATTAGTTTGATATCGTATCTGAAGATCATTTTTAAGCGTGTTTTTAGGTTGCACCGTAGTGGCTTTATTCATGACGCGACGCTTTATCGATTTGACTGTCCGTCCATGCGAACCAAACTATGAGTCCTATTAGTATAGGACACGGTGAACGTACTGCAATCCCCAAGCCACGTGCCAAGCGTGGGGATTATGGCAACACGCCTCTCTAAGAGGGAGGCCTTTCTTCAGCAGTGGACGTTTACAGGCTGATGATGTGATGTGATGTGATGAAAAAAACCATGTAAGTAACTAAAATTCCCAGGAAGTTTGTGACCACTTACAATAATTATATTTAGTTTAATAGGATTATAAGCACGACAGATTTACGATAAGCTTCATCGTAAAATACCCATTTATTTTGCAATTTAGTTTCAAAGTATGAAGCAAGTATATGTTACGATAAAACTTGGCGTCATCTTATTGTTTTATGTTTTAAAACGGTTACTAGTTTGAAGTCTGAAATCTTCACTGAAGTTTACCATGATATTCTTCTACTGCCATAAAAAATTGCGAATAATCATACATTTCCCATAAAATAATCATAAAATATTTCATTTCAAATGGTATTGCTGTTAAACAGACACCAGATTGTGTCATATTTATTTTGTTACTTACTGCGCCCCGCGGTTTCACTCGCGTGATGATGAAAAACAGTGATGATGATGATGAAAGTAGCCTATGTGTTAAGTTATCTATATTTCATCCGAATTTGTTAAGCTGTTTCTGCGTGAAGGAGTAACAACCATACACACACACACTCATACACAAACTTTCGAAATAAAAATATTAGTGTGATTTTACTTGTTATCGTAGAAAGTAAGTACAAGCATGTATTCCACCCTAATGACAACTGGTACAATGACACCTTATGTTTTCTTTGTGTATTTTCTGAAGCGTAACAAGAGAAGGGCGTCTACAGTTCGGTAGGTACAAGTTTTTATCAAACAATCGTCTCATAATCGAGGTGTCGTAATTGCACATCGTAATGAGCGGGGGCGTTACGTAAACAAAGAGTTGGGCGGACCTACCAGTAGCGCCTCCTACCTCCCCCTCCCACCCCGCGGCACCCCTGACACCTGCGCGGGCGCTTTTTCGCAATCAACTCGAAATTCGGCTCGAGGTTACGCGACGGCAACCGACGCCGACGCTTGGCGCCAACCGAAAACTGTTAATTCATCGAGTGGGATAAATGATTACCACACATTTTTTATGACAAAATAGCAGCGATTGTTTAGTTGTAAAACTTGGGGAAGTTCACACTTGGAGCTAAGCTTTACCATCTCTGTCATAAAAGGGAAAATACAATCTGGGAACTGTGAATTAGAAAATATTTGAATGGACGTAGAATTTAAGTAATATTCGGGTAACAAATCAAGAACTTAATAAAACAAGAGAGACGATTGAAAATCTAGAACAACATATTAGACCAATCTAGTATCACGGATTAGAAAAAAATACCGCAAAACAACATCAACCTGAGGCTGTTAATAGAGTCTCAACGTACTTATCTGTGATGCCCCTGGTGTTGCAGGTATCCACGGTGATCGCTTACTATCAGGCGGCCTCTCAGATTATTTTCCACCTATGCATAAAAAAATAAAAATAAAAACCACTCCACTCCAGTCATCCTTTGCCACTACTAATTACGTTAAGTATGAACCAAAACCCGCCATAAAAGGGTTTCAAAGGAAATTGGTGGAGTAAACATGAATGATTTTCATTCATTTACATTTCACATTAACAGGGAAATATTCTTTAAAACTCGATGCTAAACGCGACCACATATGGCGTGGATTCGGAGCGACACTAGACAAATATATCGCCTTTTATGGCCATGGCCGGCATTAACTATACTGATTGGTAAATAAACAGAGTAAGGACCTAAAGCTAAAGGTGAATCAGCTTCGATCGTATGATTAGACGCGATTAGCATGCGCTCGCGCCACACTGGGGCCTACTATGAATTGTTTTTTTTTTAAGATTGGAACAAATTATCAAGTTCCTATTTTTTTTTTTTTTTAATTAGTTTTTTTTTTTATTTCACTCTTTCATTGTATTGTTTTGATTCCAGATGGGTGGTATTTATTTACAACTAGCTGGGTCTTTCAATTTCACCCTCGTGGATTACTCTTTATAACACGAGCTATATGCCAGTGAAAGTCCCTTCACAATCGGTCAAGCCGTTTTAGACACACACGGAAAAAAAAATTAAAATTATTTTGTAAAAGGACAAACATTATTTCAATAAACTTTGTGATCGAAATGATGATTTTCATACGTCAAAAGTACTTGTAGACTATAGTAGTCAGACTTAAGTCATCATCATCATCAAAAGCAAGACTGGACGTCTTGCTGCTGAACATAGGCCTCAGAACGCCAACTTAGGTAGCTATTAAATTAAGTAATGTATCTAGATCTACGAGTATCTACCTACCATACATCATCAGCCATTAAATGTCCACTGCTGAACATGGCCTCCCTCTTAGAGAGGGGTGTTGCCATAATCCCCACGCTTGGCAGGCGGCTTGGAGATCGCAGTACGTTCACCGTGTACAAACAGGACGCTGCTGCCCATCCTCCGGTGGTTCTGGTCGCAGTTTTAGGACTTACCCGGGTCCTACCTACCATACGTAGGTACTTAATCCAGTTTAATATATAATAATATAGCCATTTATTCAGATCAAGTTAGTTACAATAAATGATTAAAAATTAAACTAAAGATTAAATTTAGTCTAGTATTTTTTATATTTTTTTTTGCTTGTTTTCTGCAGATCGTTGTGTTCTCTATTCCCCACGAGAACCAGTCGGCTTGGGGAAGTCAGTTTAATATAAGAATCTATAAATAAGTATCTAACAAGATTAAAAGCTTCATAGGCAAATGTTGCGTTTTTTTCTCCTTATAAATTTCATTTCTACTCCCGAATCTTTTTTTAATGAAAGCTCGTAAGTTTTTGTCGTCACTGATTAAAACGAGGGTAACCCCCGGGTTCTAGTCGACCCACGTGGGAGGTGGGAGGACCTCTTCCATTGTCTTACAACGCGATAGCATTATAATAGCACCATTGCACACTATTTATGTTAATCCACTTGAGAATTCAATTTGTCTATTGTAATGTATTCCCGAACGGATATTAGTATCCATGATACATTTAGTCGACAACCTGTCAACGAGGACGGGCTTGTTCTCGCCTCCTCGCTGTTTCAGTACCGAATAATATAATATTTTTTTTATGAACAAGCGCCTTTAATGAAATAAAACTTAAACTAACTGAGACTTAGTACCTAAACTACGTTACGTAGCCTATTATAAATAATAATTGGATTACCAATAGACTGTATCAAGTCTAAATATAAGCTTTATTAATTGAAAAATATATATAAACGCAAGCTTTTCGTATTCTTCCCAGCAAACCCTTTCATTTGATGCCCATATCATGATGTAAACATTTTTTCCGCCTTTTTGGGGTGTCCGCCATATACTGTCCATATATTGATACTTATTGTGCCTATTAAATACGACGTTAAAGAGGAAATACACTAGAGATTCATCGTAGAAAACAATTTTGAAATTGAACTTCCACAAGGTAACTTCTGATTCAATCAACTATAAATAACAGCAATGATTCGCAACTCGAATTGTAGATTCATGAAATATTACAATTGGAGTTATGATTTGTGGACACGGTAGATAAGACTCTCCATTCATAATAGAGTACGGGTCATAGCTCGCCCTGACTTTCATTTGTTCATATGTACGGCATCCACGCAGGCGCTAACAGCATCCTGCCTCATTGTTACCACGTCAGAGTAATAAATGGACGCACAGGACGATATCATCTCGAACGAATACCTTTCAGTGTATCTACATTGAAATGATAACCGGCAGTGTGAGTAAAACCGGCACCGGGGCGTGAGGTATCGCCGGTCGCACCTCGCGGCGCGTGCGCTTCTCCGCTGACCGTTTTATTGATGCCGGCGCCACCGACAACTTTCACGTCTCGCAGACAAAAACGCTCAAATTGGAAACTAAAATGATTTTTACAACTCGCTCCCGACGGTAACAATCAAGTCGGGAGCCGATCGCGAACGCCTATTACCTACCTATATGTGTCGTAAATTCCGTGAGCGAACGGCCACTTAACGCGGGAGCGATACTTGGAGTTATTTCGGCTGTTTGCTCGTTACAGCCGAGTAGGTACTTCTAACGAAGGCACCCAAAAACGTTCCCACAGTCGTCGATCACCGCGGTAAAAAACCAAGTATCTACGAATTAACACGTCCGCGCTTTGTGTGTGTATGAAAACACTCGGTGGCCCCGCGGAGAGCCCTCGTGGTGACCGAGAGCTGTCACAGCAGCGTCAGCGCCGACGCCACGAACGCCCGAGATCGCGCGTAAGATAGTTGTTCGATGTCTTTAATTTACTTTAATTTTAATAAATACTTGTCTACTCATGTTCATCGCAGCGCGGTCTCAAGGGTCCTCATGGAAATGACAGCAGTCACCGACACAAATATTAGTAGTCGTTTACGAGACTCGTGAATAGAACCAGACATGAATGAGTTGTCACTGCCTTCAAAGTTGTGGTCACGGAGTTACAAAACGCACAATAATAGCTTGGAATGTACCGGTATGGTGGAGGGTCTGCGGCAGAGCCTTCATTAACAGCGCAGTCGCAAGGTGCGACAGTTGCGCTTCTCCACTAATTCATTGCTCAAACATACGAAGGGAGTAGGTACGTGTGTGAAACTCAGTCCAGTTCAAATCAGACACGATCGTTAACACGGAAAGTAAACTCCGGTTAATCTTTCACTTTGTACCGCTTAGAGAGAAATTAACAAAGAAATGCTACGCAAACATTCGCTTTAGAGAGGTATTAGCGAGTTCCTTCGCCGATTGCGGAAATTAACGTTAAGCTTCTGTTAGTAAATAAAACGATCAATTTGTGTTAGTATGCCATGGGAAATTAATCTGAAAGTAGAAATCTCTTTGTGCTCGGGCGTGCTGTTCGGTAGCAGAGAATATTGTTCACTGTCTATTCCACCTCGAATTTAATTCACTGATATGACATGGAATGTGAGGCTGGGCAAACTTCCAGCATGCTAATATAGAATTAAAATGTAACTAGTTATTTATATAGGTTTTGAAATGTCAGAAGCTTCTCACACTTGATCTCGTCGCACTCATTCTAATTATAATTAGGTAGTAGAATATTATTGTTGAGTAGAAACCGTTGAAGGTACCAAGTTACTCATAATATTGGTTTAAGCACATGGAATATATTATAACCTTACTTGATCATAAAAAATAATTATGAAGAAACATGTTTCAGATTCTAAAGCAGATATAGCTTTAAAGATAATAAAACTGAGTTAGATATCTTATCCACAGATAAAATAACTAACTTGTAACTACTGAGGACAATAGATGCATTGAGAGCTTGCATCGTATACTACAATCAGAGTGCAATAATACAAAGAATGGGCGACATCGAGCGAGCGTGTCCAGTGGGCGCAAATAAATCAGCATTTGCCGGTAGATGGACGGTTTAATTATTGATTTATTGGTCAGGGAGCGCTCGCAGGCGCCGGCTAATTGGTGCGGCGCGGTCTCGCGTGACACCGGCCCGCGCTGCGCTCGAATTATTGAGACAAAATCGTCCAATATTGAACACGACCGCGCATGACTTCGTTACGCTTATCACAAAATAATATATTAAACCTCTAGGACTTTATTACGGAGTAGCCGGAGTTATGGACGCGGCGCAATGCAACTGGAAACCTCGATATTGCAACGTTGCTGCGGGCAGTTAGATGGATGATTGTTTAATTACTCCACTTCTACTGGTAATCGTAAGACACGCAAAGCTATAAACATGAAATTGATACGTATCTATGTATTTATTGAAATGCATAGTACCTATAGTATTTACAGAAACAGAAATAAAATGGATTTAATTCAAATTACTTACAGCATTTTACAATGATTTATTCAACTTACCCTTGTATAGACTTAGCCCATATACCTATAGCCCTTATTTAGACCAGTTAACCTCAACAGATTGAGTTGAAATTTGGCATACTTACGAGTAGGTACCTATGTTAGTTGAGTAACAATGCAATGTTATGGCACCATCAAGCTGGTCTGATCATGAAGACATAAATAAGGTGGCCATAGGAAATCTTAAACGAAAAGACGCAGACGTAACCCCGTCGAGTTGGAATTGTCTTCCCAAGCATTTTGGTCCTAGATGATAAATTCAATATGGCGGACGCTTTAAGATGACGGTCAAAATGTTCTTATCTAACATCATAATATGGGTATCAAATGAAAGGGTTTGCTATGAAGAATACGAAAAGCCTTATTTAAAAAAGTATTTTTTAAATTAATAATTTTATTTGATAATCTATCTACTCATAAACTATACCTAGAAAAAACAATCTCGCAAACTCGTTCACTTCCTGTGTAGCACCACAACACACGACTCTATCTACAGATGAAGTTTAACGACTATTTTTTGTTATAGAACCAGTTCCACCAGTAGGTTTGGCGGTGGCGAAGACGCATGTTTAAAGAAACAAAGCTCCAAAGCTCGTAAGGATGTTTGCCCGTCAAACTCGTCCACTTCCGATGTTCTACAACTATGACTAAATAAAACTGGTCATGCAGGTTGTGACTGGCGGTGGTTTCGCGGGTCACGGTGAACTTTACCGGAGCGTCGGTCGCGTCACGCTGCGCGGAGTGTGGACTCGCTGGACGGCGATGAACTGAACTGTGGACACACTGCGCCGCTACAGCAAACACGCGTGAGACTCGCACAATGTAAAGATTGTATTATACATAGAGAAAAACAGTACAATGCTAAAGCCGTTTAATAACACCGACTATATAAAAAAAATCTTTCAAAATTGTGTGTAAATTATGCATTATCTGGTTATTAATTTTATTTCATCATCATTTCAGCCATAGGACGTCCACTGCTGGACTTAGACTTCCCCCATCGATCTCCAAAAGGGCCGGTTGGAATTTTATTTATTTAAGTACAAAGGTATATTAAACAAAGAAAATAAAAAAGCCTTAATTATTACTTACTAGCTGCGTCCTACAGTTTCACCCGCGTAGTGATGAAAAATGGTGATGGTGATGATGATGATTAAAAGTAGCCTATGTCACTCTCCGACTTATGAACTATACCCATGCAAAAAATCAAGTCGATCCGTTGTTCTGTTGCTGCGTGAAAGAGCCAACAAACAAACCAACAAACAAACACTTTCGCATTTATAATATTAGTATGATTACTAATTATCACTAATATAATAATATAAAATTTCCATATCAAACATTAAAAAACATGGATATAAAGAATTACGCTAGATTGAGAAATTCATAGGTAGAAATCGCTAAAAATGCATATTCCCACTATAACATTTTCGCACAATCCATAGCATAATAAAATTATTGTAGTAGAGGCGCGCAGTAATGAAAATTTAAGGTCACCTTTTATTTTATCGGCAACCACACCCGAAAAATAAGCAAATTGTAGCTATACTCACCTACAATGACGATATTAATTATCTCTCACCTAGCATATCTTGAACTGGTGCTCTCGTCACCGCGGGACATGCAAGCACTCGGCCCCAGTTTCAATATTTTAGTAGCGACGCAACGCAAACACGACTCCTTTGTAGGAGGTCATACGTGTGTAAAGAGTTTCCGCGTCTCGGGGCTGCTTAGCAGACTCTTTGGACAAATATTTTTTTGTTCTCCCATGATCACTATTAGCTGAGGCCTGACGTGTTTGTTTGCTGTGGCCGTTCACACACTATGTGTAGCGTTTGACGATGATGTGGTTCTACGTGACATGATGAGCTGCAAATGTTGCGATCGACTTGATAGCCTAATAGGATCAGTAGGTTATAACATTGTAAGTACATTGTTAGACATGTCCATTTTGTTGCCTTCATTTTTTTTTATAAAAAGTGCGGCAATCAAACATTCTGTCCGCGTGATGGTAAGCGATAATAGCCACGTACGGATGCCTAGCAGCATTGTCGATACTTTGTCAGCCAGTACTTTTTAAAACGCTCCACGTTGAAGCTTGGCTGGAATGTTAACATTTCTTCACGGCGCACTGACCACTTCTCAATTATTCTAAGTACGTTTACTTTCAGTAAGATTGTGATATACATAGGAGCGTTCACGAATGTTATAATTTATTTTTTCAGCATGTGGAAATCGTGGAAAACTATTTATACTACATCCGACAATTCGTATGTGTGACACCGGAAGTACGTAGCTATGTTTGTGTACGTGCTCTATTTTCATTCCAAGTAATTAGCACTACGTCTTAAATCATGTAAGAATTTCGCGTGAGCTTTAAAATACACTAGTTTAGATAAACGTGGCTGTCCAGAAGTGTTTTTTTTTATATATACAAATGCGTAATGTTATTTACTAGCTGAGTATATTTAGTATACTTGAAGTTTTTAAAGATATATTAACAGTCACTGAATAACCATTAACAACAGATAGCATCAGATCTTGTTGAAATGACTGTAGTTGTCAACACACCGCTCAACAACATAAACTCTTCACTAGAACAGATAAGCATCACCACCGGTTCAAATCACAGATAAACAAATATTTTGATTAGACACTCAGCCACAAATTATAATATGATACAATCACAAACATACAAGACGATAAAGTTCCAAGAAATAATTATGCTGGCACTTTCTCGAATCGAATAAAATAGTAGCAGTTGCAGAGGTTATGCAGAAAATGACCTCCGATGTCACCGTATATCGCTGCTATACCAGATTGTAGGGTCCAAGTTTGTACCAGTTTTATGTGTTGACGATAACATGGTATCTATAGGTTATAAAGTTGATAATAGTCAAAGGTGCAATAAAGAAACTTGAGCGTAAACAGCCTATAAATATACATGAAATTATGTTTCGACAAAATTATTATCACATTTTGTGTTCGACAAGACCATCAAGATAAAACTCCGTCAAGATTGTAACGTAGAGCTTTAGAGGGGGAAACTGACGACAACGTTTGGCTATATTCTTTGGAAATGTTTTGTTTCTAGTTGATTTGAGAGAATGGAATACCGTTACTTACCTCCTGTATCTACATACATACTGACTTTAATCAAGGAATATGTATTAGGTGGGTACTAATGTATTTAATCTAGTGCATATTTGGCAATTGGATATAAGTGCTTCATGTATTAGACAATGCTGTCATGGCGAGGGTGGCAAGAAAGTAGTGGCACAAAACCGTTTTTAAAGATTAGAAAAATATACAAAATGTTGTGTATACGTGGTATACATCCATTGCGCAGGCATTGGTGTAGATATGATTATATTTACGTCTTCCGTCTATTATGTGATTGAATAGTATGATTTGAAGAATCAAAGAAGCACTTTCACAAAGTACATTATAAAATTAAATACTAAAATCATTGTCATTTTTGCTCAGCCGTCCGTGAGTAATATAGTAGAGAGTTGCAATGTTGATAGCACTAGGTAAGTTTGACAGTTTTTTTATAACTTTAAATTAATCGGCATTATTTTTAATTGATCACCGCTCGGAGCTACCAACCACTCGCAATGTCAACGTGAGTAATTCATTCTTGAATTCAACCTGCATTATAATTACCGTTCTCATAAACATAATTGATCGTTACTGTACTTGCGTACTCCAATTATTCGCCTCTAGGGATGCAACACTACTTTTATCGAATCATTCTATCGATAATATCTCGGTACATCGACAAGTATTTATATCTTCTTAAAATCCAGATATGAAATGTTTACATAAAAAAGAAAAGGAAATAAAGTAATTTTTTTTAAAATTATTAAATTAAAATTTCTACCTGAAATTGTGTGTATAATTGTATATACACATTTTCACGTAGAAATTTGGATAAGCACAGTTCCGTAATGACTGTACAGATTTGAATACCATTTTCTATGGATAGCTGATATTGTGTTTTATTGAATAATAGGCTTACTACGCTTTACCAGCACTTTGCCTGATGTTAAACGATAATGCAGTCTACGACGAAGCATACACTTGCCTAGACGAAACAGACACTCGCGACTTGAAGACACCATGATTTTAAATGTCTAAGAACAACCCGTTCAGGCAGTAAATTCCACAGTCTAGCGGTTTGCACAATAAAAGTGAAATCGTACTCTGGATTACCATATAAGTTACTTTTTGTCCCGGAAATGAACAGCTCCCGTATTCGTCTTATGACGTCTCATTCTATTAAGTAGAACATTTTAAGTCATCCCAAAAATTTGAAAGAACCTATTTCTTAGTCAACCGCCTACATTATTTCAATTAATTTTCTTGTCTCAACCAAAAAATATTCCTTAAGCATCCAAAAGCCAATTTCGACATTTTAATACACGCAGCTCAAACTTGTTTAGGTATGTAGCAGAACATGATTGTTATCTTAGGACATGAATAAACCCTATTCATCGTAGCATAAGTACCTAGCATATTATTTTAATCATCATTATTACTAGTTATGTACAAATTATTCAATCAGTCATAACATTGTTTAAAATACGCTACTGAAGTATGTAGGTCATCATCATCATAATCAACCTTTTTAACAGTCCACTGCTGGACTTTTAGCCTACCCCCGAAAGGGTGAATGGGCCATATCCACCACGCTGGCCCAGTGCGGATTGGTTGGAAGTATGTAGGTACTTCCATCGGAATAATAAACTTTATTAATTTAAAAAATACTTTTTCAACACAAGTTTTCAAAAATAGCTTTTTCAAATTCTTGTTATCGAACCCCTTCATTTCATTTTGATACCCATATCATGATGATAGATAAGAACATTTTGTCTGCCATCTTGGGGCGTCGGTCCGCTTTATTTAATGTATTTAAGAGCAAAGTACTTGGGAAGACAAACCCAACGAACCTAAACTCGACGGGGTTACATCGTTTCGTTTAGGAGTTCCTATGGCCACTTTCTGTATCCATCATCAGAGTACCTCGATGGTACCTTAACATTGCATTGTCACCGAATTTACATACGAAAGTATGCCAAATTTCAGTTCAATCATCTAAAGTTCAGTTGCAAGATTTTTCCACACATACGAACGAACATACTAACAGGATATGATAAATAAAAGCTTATAAATAAGATTATCAAAGTAAATTGTTATTACCAAATAATGCAGACGCAGAAAAAACACTTTAATATTTTTTTTTATCATCGAGTCTAATAACGATTGATCGAATTAATATCGATGATTAAACTGGTTTTCTCTGCACTCGCCACGTGGGACGTATCGCGACTATTGCTCAACATTAAGAGTATACGTACGATTAGTATAATTAGATTTGCTGCTCCAAATGTCAGTGAGTCAAGAATTGCTAGCTACTCCTATTTGGTGCACTATATTGACTACATGTCTAGTTTACTATGTGTATGTGATGTTAATCTTTGAACTTTAATTAAGAGACCTATCGTCCAATTTTCATCACCTGCATAAATGAGGTGAAAGTAATAGGAAGGCAAAATAAAACAAAAAAATATTGATTCGTTTCTCCAGTCTTCTTCCGACTAGGAAAGAATAACCCAAATATGCTCTGAAAAGAAATTAACCAGCAATGAATGTTATACAGGGTTACGCGGAAAGAGTGTACTAAACTGAAAGGGGTTCATATAGTACCCATCATTATGAACAACTTGTACTAACTTTAGGATCAACCTTGAAATTGCATACAATACAAATAATATCAGCTGTTCCATACATGTCAAGTACTACCTATGAATGAGTGTTTTTATGGAAAATCTCATATTTTTGTTCACAATTTCGGGGCTGGTTCCTATTAAAAGTTGCTAATAGTGATGTGTACTATGGACTCCTGTCGGCTTAGTACATATATATGCTTTTTGCATTATGCCCTTTCTGCGTAAGCCAGTATATTAACCATCGTTATTTATATTTATGAGTGATGGCACGTACCAGTGCCGTGTTCTCAAGGGATTGTCTAGAGAGGCAATAGTGCGTCTCCCGCGGTGGCACTCACTACGCTCGGCCATCAGGAGGTTGATTCTATACTCACTGAATAAGGGAGAGAATGTTTGTAATCTGTTCGAATTTTTGTCGTCTAAAAAGTTTTTTTTTGTTTGCTGTTAACGAATATTTTTATTTCATATACTCATCTCACCCTGTACTTATTGTCATCCGACTGTATTACGTTCAACCTGCCTGAAATTATAACTACGTTCCGCAGTTTTACATTTACGTTTAGTTTTACGTGATTGTGATTTTATTTTACTCCTTGATCCTGTTGGTAGTGACCCCTTCTGCGCTTGGGGGCGTGGGTTCCATTCCCACCTAGGACTATCGATGTGATGAACATTTGTGTTTGTTCTATATTTGGATGTAAATATCTATTTAAGTATGAATTTAAAAATATATTTGTATGTATATCAGTCTCTGGCAGCCATATTACATGCTTTGCTTCATTTGGGGTCAGATGACTGTGTGTGTAAAAATATCCCGATTTCTTTTTCCAAGTTTACCACAATTTCCTGCAAAATAAAGTAGTAGTAAGTTGTCTCTAATAAACGTCTTGTTTTAGGTTAAGGTTAATCTATCTATCTATATGCATAAAAATGAATCCCTATTTACTTTGGTCACGCCATAACTTGAGAACGACTTTACCGATTTTTTTTTTTTTTTAATTAAGTTTCCTAATACTTTGTAGAAGACTTTGTAGAAACAAATTAAGAAAATTACGCAGAAAATTTGACAATTTCGGACGACTTGACGATGATTTTAACTTTGCGAGTTTGACAGTTCTAAGACAGGACGTCTGTCGGGTCAGCTAGTTACTAAATAAAATTACTGAAACGAAATCTGATGGCGTAAGGGAAGCCGCGAGAGGTGGGTAGTAGCGCCATAAATACCCGCTTATCGCAAATCAGGTGTTCCCACCGAGGAGCGATTTATTCATGAGCCAGCGTTATGCTTAACTGCTTAACCTTCTTCACATATATCATCGACATCTCAGTCAATTAAATTAAACTCGATCATCGAAGATAGCGCCTCTTAACCAGAGGCATGATCACACATTTTCGATTTAAAAAAAATATAAAATAATATTGTTCAAGTTTTAACTAAGCGATTACAATCGTGCTAATTTTATACACAGATTTTTATTTGAATTGTTTTAATGCAACTTTAAACTTTCGCAATTTGAGCACATGTTTCACCGGCTTAAAGTCGTCTGCGCGCACGCACCAATTCATACATCCCTGGTCATCAGTTTGAAGTCTTTAGCTTAGCTACGTATGACTGACATCCGTGACCAACGTCAGAATCAATAATTTTTTTCCTTTTACTATGATAAGGTGCAACGTGACCAGCATATGACCATTACTACGGTCAAGAAGAAAAACTAGAATATAATCAACGAAAGTAATTGGTTGTTGAGTAAAAGTCGGTGAAAATTGATTTTTCATTTTGTAATACGTAATGGGAACACTCGCACTTGTACTATTCGCCCCTGAGTTATTTATAGTCTTGTAATTTGTATTTGTATTATTGTCCCGATATATTGTGGATTTATCGACAAATAGCTCGTTTGATACCGCCGCTGCAGATTCGAGATTACACAAAGATGAAGTGTTCGAAGCTAAATGCCAATGGTTAATCTTCACAATTTATGGTCTACAAAATAGTCGATAATAATAATCTTCACAGCATTAATCATATTGGGATCCAATACGCAAGTTATATAAACCAATAAGAATGGCACATCTTCAACTGTTTTATATCCCTCCAGCTTTTACTGAATATTAATTAGGGTCTCGAGTTTTTTTGTAGACTTCCTGATTCTGCTGATAAATTAAAGTAGTAAATTCGGCAAAGTTTGTGCTTTGTCCTGGCGCCGACAAGGCTCCGCTTTTAACACGCTAAACGCTTTATGCGTTCATCATAACATTATCCTTTCGACACGGTAGCACTAATTGGATAAAATTTCTAAACAAAAAACGTCTTAGAAACAAACACTTTAATAATACGGACGTTCGTAATTTCAAGGCGCAAAGGGAATTCCATTTAACATGTGAATTGGATGTGTCAGGTCGGCGCGAGGGCTGTCATTAGGGGGCGGTGCTGGATGGACGGTGTCCGGGTCATCCGGGCAGTCCGGCTGGCAGGCTGGTGCCGGTCGCGACGACAGCCGACGGCCGAGCGTCAACGCCGCTGATTGATGGGCGTGTATGAGTCGACACGGATCGAACGATTGTTAGTGTTTAACTAACAGTTACGATTCAAAACACAATTTGATCTTGATTGATGGACTAATGATATAAAGTAAACACGAAGTCGCGTCAGTAGGTGTGTAACCGTCTGTCGCCCCCAGCTGACGTATTTCCATCAGCCGAAGGTCGATGCAGTTGGAAATATTTCTACTGACCGTTATTACACGTGGTTACGTAATATTTCATTGGTCATAAATATTGATATTTCAGTTCAACCTATCAACGAGGCTATAAACAACAAGATGCAAGAACCAAATCACCTTCTCGTCTACAACATTAAATAACGTGTAACCGTGTAACGTGTACCGTGTAACGTGTACCGTGTTAACCGTATTTAGTTTATGAAATTACATATCATCACAAAATTATCACAAAAAAGTTTTTGACACTTCGAGCTTAAAGCTAGCAGTTTAATAATAATTTCCGGCCACATTGACCCGGCCGTCATCTCAGGCCAGGTCGCTCTCTCTATCACGTACGTTTAATATTATAAGCTATTAGGCGCCTCGCCGGCCCTCCATTACTCTGTCCATATCATAATACGGAATTGTCTGAGCGCTTAGATTTTGTACTTTTTACTTTCATTGAGTGTAAAATAAAAAGGCGGGACCGTCGGCGCCGGGCATTGTTCTCCGCGGCCATTCGTCGCACTTCATGCTATTCACATTCAAATTAAATGCCTTGTGTACAAAATTAATTTGTCTTTTGTCTTAGCTCGGTGCGGAGTGGAGCCGCTGACATGTCACTGCGCAGCAGGGCGCTTGCTCTCGGTGCAGGGAATGGACAAAACATTTTGTGTATCTTCTATGACTATTTTTCTTTTTTTTCTCTTTTTTTATTTTATTTTACGCAGGTACGTGGAGAGCGTGCCACACGCCTAATCTTTAATTTTAAATTAATATTAATCATTCAATTTTAATCTATATCCCTGAAAAGTTAGGAATAAAGGTTAGGTATTATTTAGTTAGTTTAGTTTATACTTTATTTTTTAATGTGTAATTGATAATCTAGTTTACTTAAAATTTATAATTGGGTAAAACTATTTTAATTTTCGTTTAATGATATTGGAAAATACCTTTCTAGTAAAATTAGATAAAATATGAAAGTGTATTTCAACTTACACTTAGACTTTTTACTTCTAAACTATAAATTGCAAGACAAAGTAACACCTTATTCGACTAAATTATATTTAAAATTAATTTGACCGTTTTTTAATTTTAAAAACTGTCCAATGAAGTCACTGACGAAACTGCTTTTACCCATTCAGAATATTAATTTCTCGTGGATTACAACAGAGAAGTGGCTACATCGAAGAAAACTGACACTTCAATTTGTTGAAACTTACGTGTAATAAGACAAGTGGGTTACCGACGACATTCATATCGAATGTATTTTTCGAGGCTGATGATATTTCAGCAACAGTTAATTCAATATTTATTCGTTTTCCTTATCACATTGTATTCATTTTGTAATTGGTCATACAATGTGAAATATTATTTAAGTCTAATAATAAAGTGTAATTTAATATCAAGCTGTCAGAGATAAAAAAGCTTTCAGTGGCGTCAACATAATGAAGAATGTATTCGTCGGAAACGAAAAACATAATACTGCATCAGTTCAGTTGAGAGATAACCGTGACTAAAACATCGCACCCCGCCTCTCTAATAACAGATCTTTAGTCACGTGTAATTAAAAACTCAAACATCGACAACTAACAAATCATAGCACGCCCGACGGACATTATTGCCCAAGATGAATCACCATGCGTGTCAATTAAGCTATTATTAAAGAAAAAGATAAATTATTTCGAAAAATCACAACGTTCTAAGAAATTACGATCACCATGAGTGAATCATAACCACACCCCTGACAACTCACTCGTGAAGATTTCAATCTTGATATCTCACCATGAAGCTGGCAAAACAGCAGAACAGCCGTGACTATCGCATTTATAAACAACGCACCGCAAGTGAAGCTCTGCGCTCGCATAAACAATGTTTATGATAAACAAGAGGCGACACGCCGCGATCGTGATAATCTATGCTGAGTGTTCACGGCTCTTAATTAATATTCAGTGACTTGGCAAATATTACGATGATTCGTAATAATCGTGGAACAGCTAATTTCAACCGATTGTTTAACCTACTCCGGCTTCTATGAAGATTTCATGGTTAATTTACCGGTTCCTCTATCGCTTCTTAGAAAACAAAATTTAGAGAGAGCAAAGCTTCAGTGGAGGTGTTTTTCTGGAACATATCATCACGAAAATCTCACGCGTAGTAGCGAATTCGCGGGTAATTAAATTTGGAGGCGCTGCCGGCAGCCGAGGCACGTCGTGCGCGGGCGCACCCGATACCATCGCGCATGTAATTGTGAGCTGACGACAACACCGATACTCAAACCAATTAATATTCCGCACACGAGTTGCGTTTACAAATGAAATTGCTGTGTTTACAGCAAATTAACTCTGCTAAATCAAGTTTTAATAACCGTTCTACTAAACGATTTCACTTCTTGGAAACGATGAGACGTCCTTTTATACAATAGACGAGTAAAATAAAAAGAACTCAGAGGAGCAAAGTGACGTCGCGCGATTGTAACATCGTGAAGAGTCGGTACTAAGGACATTTCTCAGAATGTCGACCGAGACAGTAAAGGACTCGTCGACGTTACCTGGCTGGCCATCGAACGGCACTCGAAACCTGTCTCGATCAATCCACCTCTTGTTGGTCGTGTTAAATAAAACCTTTCTTAAAATACCAACCGAGCGCTGACACTCGTCATTCCGGTGCTCAATCCTTTATATTTGTCTTTGAAATGTGATGACAGTGGTACAAATTACGAATACAAATCTGTGCGCGGTTCATAACGCGCTATCTGACGCGCGTGATGGATGCGCGCGCGCCGTGCGCTCGGATCACTGCGTCGTAATTAATACGAGCGGCCCGATCCATGGGAATCGCTGTCACTCGATGTCGTTTTCCACCTCGTAAGGTAATACTGAATGGTGTTCTGTCACCAGGTTATTTGTTAGTCTCTAATCCGGTCCAGAACCTACGACGCACCGTGCCGAGTTCCGACATAAGTTTTTCATAGTAACAATGTATAATTTAATAGATAGCGAGTGAATCGTAAAGCTCATCGTAAATAGGTTCTCGTTGGTGCGACGTGGCGTGCTATTGTTGTGCGCAATTTACCGCCGGCTTCAATCGCTGAAATATTTCGTGCAACGGGCATGTCCAATTGCTAACGAGCCAAGTGCGACGCGTAAATGAATAATCACACCGTGGCATAGAGCAGGCAATCGCAGTTGTGCATTACCGGCGCCGTACTTATATTGACGTGCTGGTAATGATGTGAAATGCGTGTTGTGTTTAAGTTCAATTCCTTCTTCACAACTGGAATTGGAACCGGTTAACCGGACAAATAATTTAAACTCTAATTTGCTTTGACATTTCAGATTTTAAACAATTAAATTGAGGTCGTTTGAGACTTTTTCTTTTATAGAAATAACATAAATCATCATACACACACACACACAGGTTTTTGGAATAACAAACATAAAGCAATGTCAATTTTTCGTGCAGTCCGATAGAAAAATGGACAGGCGGGAATTAGATCATGCAGATCCGATGCACACTCTTTGAAATGATAATAATGATACAAAACCGATAGAGTAGCAGCTTTGCACCGATACTCTCTTGAAGCTCTTAAGCAAAAAGCAAAGCTAAGAAGAACAAACTTACATGAATGTGTGTTATGAACGTCATCATAATCAGCCTTTTAACAGTCCACTGCTGGATTTTTAGCCTACCCCGAAAGGGTGATTGGGCCATATCCACCACGCTGGCCCAGTGCAGTTTGGTGGATTCACATACTCCATTGAATTCCTTCTCCGTGCGTATGCAGGTTTCCTCACGATAAACATGAAATAACATAAATACGAGGCATAATATATTAAAAATATTATATATTTTATATTTTTTTATTGACCGCCACTTCGCCTGCCTAGAAGAAATTCACTCGTGAAGACTTAGATAATTAATAAATTAAATTAATAAAAAAAAGCTATATAAATAAATATAATAACTAATATTCATGTTATGTGTATTTCTTATTATTTAAAAAGTTTAGACCCACTCTACATTATCTTTGTCTTATTGTCAGTCAGTCTAGCACGAATATGCAACTTAGAGCCAAGAGTGGGAATTATACACGTATCCTGTCTAATGGACTCATATACGAAACACCATGAGAGGATTTCATTGAAGAGTGCATGTGTGTGCGAATGGCTATAAATTATCACACTAATATTATAAATGCGAAAGTTCGTGGGTAAGTACATAGTTATGTTTGTTTACATTCAACTCAGTAAGAGCTGAACGGATTTGAATGAAATTTGGTGAGGAGGTAGCGTATATTCTCGATTAACATCGTAATCTAATATCTATGCTTAACGGCAGCGTTACGGTGCGTTTTCATTCCTTAGCTTTTCAATCTTTCATTTGAAATAGGGACATTGAACAAACTTTAGAAAAAGAAAATAAAATGTGGTATTCTGTGTATCAAAAAGCTGAACGGGCAGCTGATTGGACTACCACTAGGATTCCATATGCAGAAAATTCAATTTTTTCCTATAATAACCTGGGCTAAGCCGCGGTCGGAAGCTAGTTACAAAATAAATCAAAGACGCACAGATACATTAATTAAGTGTAGATAAATAAAATACCTGCTTGCCTCATCACTCAGATGCATTAAAAAACATCGTATAGGCAGACAAACCTCTTCGCTCTAGGAACCAACAGAAACCTCATTATTAAACTTCCCCGTACAACAACCAAACGAGTGTTCCCATACGAGCGGTGATGCCCACCGCCGCAGGCGCACGCGCCGCTATCCACACGCTTTGTTCAGCATTAACCGAGAGCCGAGACAATCATCCCGCGGTCAATCTGTATCTAGAACTTTCATAATCACTACCATCTGTCTGGGAACTCGTTTAGCTCATCAAGTTTCTGAAGAGGTCTGCACATAGGAGAGGACAACTAAGGTAAATTCAAATTACCAAGGTAAGATGAACTTTGGAATTAAAATTAAGTTTATATGGGTTACAAGGGCGGGTCTTACAAGTATCCATAGGCGACGGTGACTGCTTTCCATCAGGCAGCCCGTCTGCTTGTTTGCCACCTATGGCATAAAAATAAATAAAAAAATGTCAATACTCCAAATTATAGTAAGTGCACCCATGGGTCTTATTTACATATTTTGTCACAACAGATTTTAATATATTTAGTATAGCAAAGCTATAAAAGCTTGTTGTTAAAACGTTGTTACGAAAAATCTGAATAGAGCCCTTGATTTCACTACATAATTTGCCATCGTAAAGTATCTAACGTTAACCATGAGATGAATAATGCAAACGAATTGCTATAGATGTCTAATCTTGTCTGGAGAGGCCGATCTCAACAAGTCGTTTCTGAGCTGATTGAAATAAATTTATACTATGATTTCATATATACTAAATTATACAACTTGTCGACACTGCAATAGTCGTTCACAACCTGTATCAATCGATTAAGGCGCGGCAACAGATGTCAGGCCGCAAACGACAACTTTGCAATCAATATATTTGATTTGCAGCCTTCTTTACGAGTCTCCTCTCTTACGACCGTCATTCCAAAGTTAGCAGTATAAGGTACAATAAAAGATTAAGGAGTTATGCGAAGGCAGTTCTGTTACAATGGAGTGCTTTTCAATTCAAGTCTGCGGCGATATTTAGTGCTAAAGCATACGCTTTCTATGCATTTCAGTTGACGGAAGGCTTTCCTATTGTTAAGATCTAAGCAGATTTGTAAAAGGTGTAAGTAGTTATCTAGTTAAGGACATTTATATGAACCAACGATATGAGATAAGATAAGTGGAGATCGTGGTATGAAACTTTCAAATTCGACACAATGTTATAAATGCTGTACAAGTTACATTTATCACGAGTGCGAGACAATACTGCGAGCACTAAAGTGGCAGAGCATTGTCCGATTCATGGTTATATCGGGGTACTTCTCAGCTTCCCTGACCCATCGAGCCACGATTTGGCCTTCCATTACACAAGCCCGCTTGAGTGCCCATAAACACTTTAGCATCCACAATCTTTACCACAGCACCGTCAGTCTTCCAACGTAGTCGACATACAAGTAAAGAACAACCACCCAATTTAACAACATGAATGACCGTTTCAAACACTACGCTACAATAAATTTAAACTTGAAACTCACAAAAGAATGGTTCATTTACGACATCACAGTCCATTCACAAGCTTTAATAGTAAAATAATATAGCTGCTCGCCGACGAAACATATATCTGTAACAAAGACGTGTAAAATTTCTCAAACGTCAGATTTATAGGATGATTTTCTAAGCGTGAGCATTTCAGCCAAGGCGCGGGTTTATCCGATGTGAACACGTGTGTAACCGAATCGCCTACAAAAGATTAAAAGGTGGTAATTTGACGTTGATTTAGGAAGAGTGAAGTCGCTTTCATAGCGTTAGCGTCTTATCCCGGTTGTATTGTCTTACCCGGGACGAAGAGAGGCGTTTTGTTTAGCTGCGAGACCGACTGCCCTTTTAAGAGTTTATAATGTTCTAATTTATTGCGTGTGACGTTAATAAATTATGAGGAAGTAACTTATTAGTTTCCATTTATTGAGTAACATTGACACTGATCCTATTTCGTGGAGCTTTTGTTTGTTTATGTTGATTCTAACTAAGACGTCAAACCGAAACACGACCCTTCATGATACACGGTCACAATTAATATTTTTTATAGGCTTGCGTTTGACCGCCAACTCGCCAGATATTAAGCAATGATGCGGTCTACGGTGGAGCACGCTTGCCTAGAAGAAACCGATTCACCCGTGATTTGAAGATACCCAGATCGTAACTAACGGGGAACACCCATTCAGGCAGCGCATTCCACAGACTAGCAGTTCGCACAATAAAAGTGGAATCAAAGCGCTTCGTAAGTTTTGGAATATCAACCATAGAGCGGTGTTAGTGTTACCTTGTATTTTGTTTAGTTAATAAAGACACTTGCCCTATTCATAAAATTAATACTTAAGATTCGATAATTAAACAATACCCAAACTTGCGCTAAAGATAATTGTGCATGGAGCCAGTATCAATTGAAATTTTACAACCTGTCAAGCACGACTACCAGAAAAATAATTCAATTTGTATGTTTATATTGCAGTTCGCGCATGCGCCGCTGGTTGCAGCTGGCGGGCGCGGCGCGGGCGCTGATGTCATCGGCTCAACTTAAATGTTATTTTCCGTCGCTCGCGCTACGTGGGTGCGGCAACCAACCTCGGTTGGGGCTGCACTGAGAACTAATTTTGCCTTAAGTGAAAAATGATTCTTGTGAAAATTGTCGTAAAAGCAATGAGTTTATTTATCAAAACATTTTTATTAATGCAAAGATAGGATCCAAATAGTTACCTATATATTTTCTGATTACGACTATCAAAAAGGAAAGGTAAAAATTAATAAATGTCAGCCTGCCTCAGCGCACACATTGCGTAAAGCACACTTACAAAACCGTTGCTTTAAAGCTAATATTGTATACAGATACAAAATATTTGTATACACGTAAACGGTTCCGTCCTTAAGGTGGAACTCTTCACCTATGGTGAGAAATTCAAATTTCTCAGTTTTTTTTAAGACAAAAACACTGCTTGAAATTTGAATTTTCCGCCATAGGCAAAACATACCACCTTAACACTAAATAAAACACTCACATGTAAGCAATCGCGTAATTATGTTGCGATACTCACTTTCACGTTCACTTCGCGTACAAGCAGTCGTTCTCAGTGTACCCACAACCTCCGCCAAAGTTATGAATGAAATAACGTTTTGCAAGAGCGGATGTTGCGAGGTTGTTCGCGTCGAATTAGGTTTAGAGCCTTATGGAGGCTGATGAATGAACCTCCCGCCCCGCGCACCTCTCACCTCCCCTCCCGCCTTTAGTTCAAGATCACAAGATATCAACCTCTGTGGCGCATGGCGTACTATCACAGATTACATTATAGTCAGCCGAACATAAGTTCGTCTCTATGGGTTCGTCAACCGTAGAACAACATTTTGAGCTTACGCTACATCTTACTTCTTATCTAGCTATGTGCTCTTGATCTTACATCTATCTAGCTACATGGTTACGCGGATAGAGTATACTAAGCCGAAAAGGGTCCATAGTATCATAATTATGCAAAACTTTTACTATGGGACCAACCCTGAAATTGCGATAAACGTAATTATTAGCTGTTCCATAGAAACGGTCATCAACGGTCACACTTAATAAATGCATGGAATTTCCGCGTAACCCCGTATGAAAATGAAATGGTATTCATTGGTAAGCACATCACTCGAGAAAGGCTGGACCACTTTTGTTTTTTTATTTCTATATGTTTGTAAAAGTTCAAATTAGATTTTTATTAACCAACTTCGAAAAAGGAGTAAGGTTCTCAATTCAGCCCGGTTTCTTTTCCGTGTTTCTTTTTTATCATATAGAAGAAACTCGCGATGTGCTCCCACAAATATTTCATTAATTAGGGTTCAGTAGTTTTTAAACTAGCTCAAATAATATGGATTTTTGCTAGAGCGCCTACGAATTTCGCGATAACAAATAACTACAATACTCTTGTTTTGGATTTTGTTTTAAGTCAAAACAAGGAGGTATTCATGCATATATGAAAATTACAATCGATTATTTTCTGTCTCATGCGCCTTCATAATGAACATCAGCCATCACGTTCTAATTTGTAATGTTTTGAACTTTAATTAATCAATCTAAGTGGTGTTTGTATCGCTTTAATTAATAATAAATAAATTCTATCAATTTTCGACTTCTAGCTCAGAGAGAGTTAACCTGAGTCAGTGCCCCTGACAACGGTTGCTATGCCACATCAAACCGTGACTTAAAAGGGAGGGGGGGCTTATGTGGAGGAAAAAACGACGTAAATTTTTCCCAAAAATCAAGGTCAATGACATCTGGGATAAGGGCTTTGACCTCCCGATTTGGTAATGTTTTCTTAAAGCCCCTTTTCTTATCCTCTGACCCACAAAATAGCGAAAATCGTAATTGTAGGTACTTCGGTCCTGTTGCTATTAAAGGTTCGGGTCAAACAAGAGGTCAAATGATTCTGTTACTTATGCGTATAATATCACGCTCAAGCATCGACTCCTAAGCTTGTGCTTGAGAAACCATAACAATATTTTAAAATGAGATCACCTTTTATTACTCCGAAATGCGAGGATTGGGTTGCTTTGATTTTCAGTATCAAATGTTTAAAATACGAACATCGACCCATATTGTAATCAAAAACGCGTTCAGGTTATAATTTATTCATTGCACACAAACATGAATTGTAACGGACAAGTCTAAAATACTCTAAATAAAAATTATTTTGACGAGCATACATGATTAAAATCGGATTTTATGTCGTGTATTTTACATTGTTTTAATTCCTGGCGTTTCGACGACTGTTTATTCCGTGTTGGTGGGTATATCCATAGAAATGTTCTAAAGTTATTTACAAATAACGTGAATGATTTTTTATCAAAACGTTCCCTATGGGGTTGTGACTCACAGTGTCCAGAGGTCTTGCAGTTTTGCACCGGTTTTATTAATATTATAACTGGATACCAAGCAGGTGGTACTCGTCAACCATCCTCTTTATTAAAAGGATATTTTAACAGCAATAGCCTCGTGTGGCATCGTTGGTATGTACCGGTTCTCCTTGGTTAGAATTTGAGGACTTCGACGGTTCTAGAAGAAAACCAAAGAGAGCATAAATGATTATGGCTTTATCATGAGCTCTCACATTTTTTTTCCATTCTACTCCAAACACAATAGCAATCACTTAGCTCTGCAATAAAAGACAAATAGTCATCAGCTACAAAGTATTTGAATGCGCTTGCGCACGCATCCAAGTGTCAGTGTCAAGCTGACACGCATCAGTGGCAGATACGAGTGAAATGTCGCGAGCGCGTGTTCCCTCTCCCCGCGTTCTTCTCTACCCCTTTAACTTAACATAAAACTTCAATTTGCATAATGCATACGGAATATGTAAACTTATCTCCGACACGCCCTTGCCAGTGACACGGCCTGAGGTGTGCCAGGATAACATTATTCTCGCTGCGACGATATCCAAGTCTAAATAGATCGCATTTGCAAAGCCGCATGTTCACTGGAATTTTATTGTCGCAGCGGATGTCTCGAGCAGATATTATTTTTATGTGCCATCTGTGAGCGAAGGTTTACCAGCCATACAAGTTCGTTCTCGTTTTATGAATAAAAATAACTGATTCTCGTCATTCATAGCATCATTTCGAAAGTCGCCACAAGGATAGCTGTCTCATATTTTACAGATATCACGCACTTATCTACCATTTAATGTCTTATTCAGTCGAATGAGGTAGGTAAAGGACCGGTGACCACACTCGTTCTGCGACGTTTTTGGTAAGTACTTATGAAGCTCGACGTAATAAAACGTGATTTCATTTGCCACGACGGCGAATATTATCGACGTAAAGGATCGTTAAAGAGCAGCCATCCGTTCCTTATTAGCCAAACACGCGCCACGAGCCCTATTTCGAATGCAAATAAAATTATAAGGCTACCATAAAAAGTGTTTATTAAGACTTTAGTCGCGTTTAAAAATTCATAAGATCTTATTCAGCAGAACTGAGCCCACTCGATCGAGTTCCAAAGTTTTAAAATTATAAAATTACGGTCGAGTGCAAAACAGAAATGAGACGTAAATGGGAATGTTTGCAAAAAGGGAATGAGTCGCGACAAAATCTGACCATTGTTGCATAAAGTACGGGATTAAGGGGTGCATACCCTAGAAGGCAAGGGCACCCACCGCTCGCGGCGTGCCTTTTGCCCCGATGTGCCTCACTCGGTAATCGATTCATCTTTTATGGCAGTTTGATAGGTGCCATATATTCGGAGTGTTCGGTGTGCATCCGGCCGCTCTTTTCGTGGCTGACCTGTCTCTGTGCCTTTCGTTCCTTGGACCCGGTCAACTTTGAATAACACTAGTATCGTGAATTATCCCACGTTCAAATTTTTAAGACGTAGTTACCAAAAAATTGTATCGCAAATATCGTTAAGTAAGCCTTATGTCGAATCTTGTTTGTCTACTTTAATACGAAATGTTTTCGAGTAATCTGATATATTTTTTAATATCTTTAACGTAGCTTACTTTATAAACCTAATGTTCTCATTATTGTAAAGAAACATGTCTTCTTTTACTCGATTTTTCGTATGAATGATAAAATCGTATAATAAGCATTTGTAGGCTCGGGTTAGATCGACTCATGTAAGGTCAGCGTGGGTAATACACATATTGATATCAGTGATCGGGGCATGCTCTCTCCGGCTTTCCAATTAAGCAATTTAGATACGAAGCTGGGTTGTGACACGACGTTACACGAATGTAAAACAAGGGCTATCGGCCGATAATTCAGTGATGTAAATAACAATAAAGTTATCTAAGTGCGGTGTCAGTATGGCTTTTGACAATAAAAAGGCAGCGGAGTGTGCGACCCGCCGCGCGCTCCGGTATTAGGACGAATTTACGATCGCTCTCGAGACTTAACATAGTCTAAGAATAGAACTGGTGACGCTACAAATAGAATAGATACACAGTTTTGCCTCAGCTTCGATTTACTTTGCCTACATCACTTTGTTTATGCGGCAAGGTATCAACTTTATTCTTAAAATAAAAATATATAGAAATTATTTTTCTGTGCACAATAGAAATAAAAATTAAATACAGATAGAGTAACTTACGAGGAAGTGCCACAATTGGCGGCATTATTCTTAAAGTGATATCTTCTAGTCAATCAATAAATTAAATAAAAATTAGTTTCAGTAAATGATTCAGCGATATCTCAACATAATATGATTCACATGCTTCATCATCAGCCAGAAGATGTCCACTGCTAAACATAGGCCTCCCCCTTAGATCTCCACACTGAACGACAGCTTGCTATCTGCATTCACTGGATGCCTGCAACTCTCACGATGTCGTCGGTTTATCTAGAGGGAGGCCTACCTACACTGCGTCTGCTGGTTCGTAGTCTCTACTCGAGAACCTTTCTTCCCCATCCCTTCGTGCCATTGTTTCCTGTCCTACTGCCATCCCCAAGTTTCTGTTCTTTGACGGATTGTCCAGGCCTTGGTATTATCTATGAATTATTTACGGAAAATTACCTATGAGTCATCATCATCATCATCAGCCAGAAGACGTCCATTGCTGAACATAGGCCTTCCCCTTTAACCTCCACGCTGAACGACAGCCTGCCTTTTGCATCCACTGGATGCCGGCGACTCTCACAGTGTCGTCGGTCCATCTAGTGGGAGGCCTACCTCACTTCGTCTTCCGGTTCGTAGTCTCCACTCAAGAACCTTTCTTTCCCATCGGTTATCAGTTCTTCGAGCGATGTGGCCTGCCCATTGCCACATTGCCATTCACCTACCTATGAGTATAAGTAAAAAACTATAATTATGCTAAAACACAGTGCGTAAATTTTGACGCAACAATGCGTGTAGTGCATTCAAAGTGAGTTCACATCTGTAGCTCTAGCTAGTCTATGATGAAAGGTTGCATCACGCCGGTGCTATCTGCGGCGACCTCGTGTTGTCCGCTCTGCACCTATCTTGTCGAAGATTGTCGGTTACTCTATGGTTATTAACTCGTGAAATAATGCCTTTCTGTCCGACATTAAATTGTGATTCAATAGAGACCTTTGGTTTTGTAGAAATATTTTGTTTATGTAACTTATTTCATTATTTTAATCCGATAATATTTATATAATTTTTCGACTAAATATTAATTTTAAGTTACGTCAATCACATATTTGTGTGGATATATCCTAAAACTGCAACCAGAACCACCGGAGAGTGGGCAGCAGCGTCCTATTAGTGTACACGGTAAACATACTGCGATCCCCAAGCCACCTGCCAAGTGTGGGGATTATGTCAACACCCCTCTCTGAGAGGGAGGCCTTTATCCAGCAGTGGACGTTTAATGGCTGCTGATGTGAATCACATATTTTGCATTCGTTACATAAGATGACTTAAAATTGGTATGGATTAAAAAAGTAATATACCATTTAACCATAAAAAAAAATAACATACTAACTACAATTACAACAAACCAACCCTTTCGCTATTTTCCTAAAACCAGCAGCGCGTTGAAGTCTTTTGTTCACAACATTGGGATGCGCATTACACATCCAGTAACGACGAACTTTTAAATGTTTTTTTTTTCTTTAGAGCAGTGCCTTTTTAATTATATAATTAAATAGTTTTATGAAAATATTTCATTTTAATGAAGGATAATCATCAGCCTATCATGTTCCCAGTGTTGGGACACAGACCTCTCAGAGAGAGAGAGAAAGAGAGAGAGAGATAGAGAGAGAGAGGAAGAGGACGGCGGGCCCTAATCCACCATTCACCGTCTTTGAGCTTTTGAGATTCTTGGACATACCGGTTTCCTCATGATGTTTGCTTCACCGTTTTTGAGCAATGGCAACGAAACTGCACTTAATTTAAGTACTAAATAAGTAATTAGTGCAGGACCGAGGATCGAACCGGGTGTCGTCAGATTATAATAAGCACATGTTACTGCTTGGCCATCATCGCTCAATGAAGGATAATATTCAACCAAATAAATAAATTTGTTGCGCTCGCTGAACCAACTGACTGACTTGTAGCAGCTATGCGTTTGCAGCTGACAAATACTGACTAAAACCTAGACAGGTACAATTACCATTATCTCCGCTGATAGCAGGGTACAAATGTTACATTAGCTGAACACAATTGACGCGAATAAATCAATCGTGACGTTATTAGCATTCGGCGTTAATTATACGCAATTGTTTATTAGTTTGGACCGCTTTAATCTATCGCCATTTAAATAACAGATGAAACAATAATGGCAACAAGAAAGCCTCGAACCGGTTTGATCACGTACAAGAACTGTGTAAAGATAGGATTACATTGGTGGAGTAATGAAGTTACTTTTGTATTGAGTCGAGATTCTACATGTATGCACAAGGCAGAGCGTTTGTCCTTCTTTTTAAATTATAAATAGGCTTGTGCTTGGCCGCCAACTCGCCTGATGTTAAGCAATGATGCGGCCTGCGATGGAGCACGCTTGCCTAGAAGAAACCTATTCACCCTCGACTTGAAGATACCCAGATTGTAACTATCGGGTAACACCCACTTAGGCAGCGAACTCCACAGACTAGCAGTTCGCACAATAAATGTGGAATCAAAGCGCTTCGTACGGGCTTTTGGAATATCAACCATAAAGCGGTGTCGATTCTTCGTGCCCACTCTGTCCTTAGTCCTTACTGTCACTGTGTCCTTAGTGTCAAACTACGAGGTTTATTCAAAGCATGCACATGGTAATAAGTCTATCACAGATTACATAAAACTCGAAAGGAGGTCATTGTATCCATCACTATGAAGAACAACTTATGCTACGGGATCAACTCGGAAGTCGCGACAATAGCCAGCTGTTCCATTCCATACGTTTCGTTGATAAAATGACATTTTAGATGAGAGCAATGGTGGCCGACCGTGGTAGCATAAGTAGCATAAGTAGCATTTTTACAATCAGAAGGCACCCTGTTCGATCTTCGACCCTGCACCAATGACTTATTTAGTACCTCAACAAATGACGTGCAATTGCGATGATATCGCTCAAAAACCGTGAAGGAATACATTGTGACGAAACCAGTATGTTCGAGAACCTCAAAAGTTCAAAGTCATGTCACATTCACCAACATGCCCTGGACCAGCATGGTTCATTATGGCTCATCTCTCTCTTTGAAAGAAGACCCGAGTCCCAGCAGTGGGAACATAGTAGGCTGAAATGATAATGATGATTAACATATATTTTTATGGATCTACTAGTTTTTTCGCGATTTCAGGGTATTATTTCAATAGTAAAAGTTGTTTATATTTATGAGCACAATGACCTCCTTGCTGCTTAATTAGTATTAAGCAGCAAGCGTTTTTACAAAATAGTACTTATTCTTAACTACCAGCGCCCTACGGTTTCACCCGCTATCCTACAGGTCCTGATTATTTTTCACGATAAAAAGTCTGTGGTAATCCAGCCAGAGATGGTACCAAATTTCATTCGAATACGCGAAGTTAACAGCGGACAATGATACACATTTACTGATACTTACATGATATTCAAACTTTCACATTCAACAATATTAGAACTAGGGATGAACTTAGGTTACCTTATAATTTGGTCAAATTTTTATGATGTATAATTAGCGTTAGTTAAAATCTTGTTTGAATGATTGCTATGATCACCATTATTTTAGTATGTTCTTCTTTCGTTAATTGAACCAAAAATATTTCTTGCATTAGCAAGTCAACAACCTATAACCAAAACAATACATTCTTCTCCAGTATAAAGCCGGTCTTATTGTAAACCTGTTTTAGTTGCTCTAATTAACAACGCACAAATCGTAGCTTGTATGCAAATGAGGGTGAAGCTGGCAAAGCTGCACTTGAGACTACATGGAAGGTTCTTAGAAGTACACAAAAAAAATTACAACTTTTTGCGTGATCTATTCATAAGCTAAAAATTTGACTTGTATTTTGACTTTTATATTTTAACAGTGATTTATTGAACTATAGCAAATCTAATAAATTTATGTGACTTAAAAACAAACGGTATGTTCTGTCAGCCTCACACGAGTTCATCATTATCATCCTCAGTCTGTCATGTTCCACTGCTGGGACCCAGACCTCTCAAAGTGAGAAGGTGAGTCCTAATCTACCATGCTGGCCCAGTTCATGTTGGTGAATGTCATATGTCTGTACTTCTGAGGTTGTTGGACATACGGTTTTTCTCACGATGTTTTCTTACACCATTTTGAGCGGTGTCATCGAAACTACACATAATAAAATTTATTTAGATACCAAAAAAGTCACTGGTGCAAGGCCGAGGATCGAATCGGGTGCCGTCAGATTAAAGCGTACATACTACCACTGTACCACTCGAGATCTTATTGGCGTATGCTATATGCCAATAATAATAATAATATATCTCAATTGTGGCCAAATTCTTAGCCTGTCAGCAAATAACATGAATAAATGAAAAACAAATTTTAAGAAAAATATGTTTTTTTAGTCAAATTTAAGAAATCTTTGAATCGCTTAAAAGTAATTTACTTAATGGAGTTATTATCTTAAATCTATTTCTAAATCGAGGTTACCAATTAATTAATCAAACTAAGAAAATTGTCGATACTTTAATTATTATGCACGAATTGCAAACAAATCAATAGCAATTTCCATAGAATGAATTTAAATGTTGGTGAATTAAATTATTTACTATATTAAAAAAATTATGTTGCATCGACTAAAAATGGTAGTAAATATTAGAGCCAGGATATTAATCTGACATTTTTTAGAACAACATAATATCAATCAAAGAATCTGTTTTTCAATCTTAACTTGGATATGAAAAGAGAAGGGAAATGGGGGAAATGGGTTTTGTTTGAATTCCATGATTCTGTCCGAGTCGCAATCGAAATGCACCTTATAGACACTTAGTGCAGTCGCACCCTTTATCGTAAAATTGAATTAAAAAAGAAAGATAAGAAAAGGTATCGTAGGTCGTAATTCTGGCGCGCGCGACAACGCAGCACTTTTATTTGGAGGCGCACGTGTGGCGCGGGCGCAAGCGGCGTCCACGGCCTAATCTTGAGGCTTTGTGGGCTCTACTTGGGGCCGACTTTCAGATGCACACTTGGAACAAAGAACGGCATTTATCATTATTTTTTTAAATTCAAAAACTGTAAATTCTCATGGTGCACAATATATTTTTTTACCGTCGTTGCTAACAGAGGGTTTTTATAAGTTTAATGTGTCTTTCTGTGTATTGAATATTTGGGTTTGTATCAACGGATCCCGGTAGCGGTTTGATTAGCCACGGTTTATGTAACTGTGTCTCTGTCTGTGGCATCATAGCTCCGAAGTGGCTGAATCAATTTTGATTTAGTTTTTTTTTTGTTTGATCTCAAAGTGTTCTTAGCTATGATTCAAGAAAATCTGCTCAGCCGTTTGAAGTAATTTTTACACTTTCGCGATTTGAACACATGTTAAATAATACGTGATAACTCCCGATACACATTTAAAACATTGAGCTCTTTTGTCCGGGAGGTTTTAATATTTTATAATTTGTACTTGTTTAATATTTAAAATTACATCAAGATGAAAACGTAAGTGACAGGCATAGAGAAAAAGAGACAGTGCTACAATTATATAGTCCTATGATTACGAAAAACATGGTAGCGTTAAGTACCCAGTCAGATACCCATGATACAAGGATGCCCACCTCAAAACACTGAAGGTCCTTTTGCAAACATTTTTTTGCGATACTCATATTTTGATTATTAGGCACATATTGGAACCACCTTATAGATATGACTAAGCGTCATTAAGCGACTGTAGAAAGAAGATCCAAAATATTATGTTTTATTCATATTAAACGATTTGATGTGTGTATACAATTTAAATATTTAATCATTTGTATCAGACTAATTTAATTATTATATTGGAACGAGTGACGGTGGGCGAGCGGTAGTAGGTATGTGCTCTTTACAATCTGACAGCAGTCAGTTCGATCCTTGGCCCTGCACTAATGACTTATTTAGTACCTAAATAAATGATGTGCCGTTTCGGTGCCATCGCTCAAAAACAGCAAAGGAAGACATTGTGAGGAAACCGGTATGTCCAAGAACCACAAAAAGTTCAAATATATATTTATGACATTCACCAACATGCACTGGGCCAGCATGGTGGATTAAGGCCCCTCCTCTCTCTATATATATATCTCCCTCTCTCTCTCTCTCTTTCTCTCTCTCTCTCTCTGTCTGTCAGAGAAGGCCTGTGTCCGACCAGTGGGAATATAATAGGCTGATAATGATATTGAAACGATCGGAGCCAAGTGGAATCCACGGCGCGGTACGTCGGTCGCAGGACGATCGTTTATTTATATCCGCTGTGGAACATCTCCCACCACCACACTCGAGCTTCATCTCTATCTGGTGATTACTCAACTTAGTTGGGAATATTGATTTTCAATTAAGTATTATGCTACGAAATAATCTTAATTACTTACATCATTCAGAGCATATCTTTTATACGTACCTACTTCGATTTGTTAAGACTATTATTATGAAAAAGAATTATAACCAAATACATAGTATAGTTAGTTATTTTATAAAAAGTCCACTCAGATACTGACTCATTTTCAAATCTACTTGACCTACGATCCGGAAAATTTCCGCAAACAAATTAAGGGCGGCAAAAGGGGTTTGAAATTGCTTACACTCTACGCGTACGAAGTCACAGGCCATAGCTAGTATATTATGTATCTTTGTGGAAGAATTGCAATTCAGCATGTCAATTTTGCAAACATACGCATGCCAACTGGTAGTGTGCTTGAGAATTTGAATTATCTTTAGACCTTCAACGGTCTATGGGTAATCCAACTCATATTTTTAACCGACTTCAGGAGGAGGTTACCAATTCGACTGTATGTTTTTTAATATTTTTTTATTTGCATGTTTGTTTTAAATATTTAAAAGGGTAAGCAGGTTATGTATTTAATGCTAGTTTGCTTGTATTTTGATTAGGTTTTAAAGACACTTGCCTGTCCAAACAAAACACATTGTTTATAGTTATATCTATTTTGTAGGTTTATATTTTATTATGATGTACATTTTATCACTAAAATGTTTATTCATTTTAAGAAATACCTACTTACTTGCTTAGGAATATTCAAATTGATGCAATCAGGAAATCCCCATGGCGCGCGTACCAATTTAATATTTTAGGCACCAATAGTGAAACTAAGGTGAAATTCGATATCAAAATCCATAAACGTTAAAACTAATAGAGTAACAAGGTGAACAACGTCATATATATTAATTTTAATTTCCATTCATGCAACATATGAAACACTTCCCATTGAGATTTTTGAATCAAACATTTAAATAAAGCCATCGATTTGAATAAGTATCGTGTTTCCACGTGTACCCGCAGTTATAAAACTCAATCATAGACAATAATGTATGAACAATTTTTATTTTTAATTGAAAATGTTGTCATGTTCTCTGTCCACTTAAAAACATGATTTTTTATGGTACCTTATAAATTTATTTTTATATCCATGAGCTTACAAAAAGTCAAAATATTTACATTGCATTTCATTTTACGGTTGCATCCAAACATTTACTTAAGTTATAACCAACTGGTGTCGCAAATATCACC
The DNA here is from genome assembly GCA_932305915.1 of Agriopis marginaria. Classification (NCBI taxonomy): domain Eukaryota; kingdom Metazoa; phylum Arthropoda; class Insecta; order Lepidoptera; family Geometridae; genus Agriopis; species Agriopis marginaria. The sequence continues at coordinate 9,609,830 of OW029926.1, forward strand.
TAATAACATACTCTTTTCAATATTCACGGCAAAATGAGGTGATCGGCCAGAAATAATCTAAAGTTTCAGTTGAAAACAAAATAATAAATACATACTAATAATACCCATACCCACTAACGTGCTGCCTTTAGACGCATACAAAAAATCGAATATAACATTTTTAATTATTAAAATAAAACAAAATGATTCAATTTTTTAATATTTTTCTGGCATATTGTTTATTTAATAAAAATTACAATTAAAATAAAAACTATCTTAAATTTATAACTAATACTAAAACTAATTGATTGTTTTATTGTTTATTTTTTTGTCGTAACAAGCTTTATCTTATTGTAGCTTTACAATGACATTACTAAATATAAATCGATGCACAAATGAATTTAACAAAACATAAGCATTCTTGTTCTTATTTGAAGTGCATGAACCTCGCTCGCTGCCCCACACGTCGGATGGCGTTGAACAATATTTTTATTTTCATCGAGCGTAACATTGGAAGCGCATTTTTCCGGGTACGGGTCGCGAGACGAGAGGGCCGTCCAGGCTGACTTGTAATTTCAAGTGTTTACCCAGCGCTCGCGCAGCAGGGCGTCCCACAACAATGCCCATATCCTTTTCACATAAAATATATGAAAAGGCCGGCTACCAGCGAGGCACGGATCGACAGTGCGATACTGCCATAATACTCGCTAGCTGCCCGCCGAGAACTTTTTATGAGGGATCAAATTGATTGGTTCGGTGATAATATCAGTCGCACATTGTGCTCGACACCGGTGCGGTCCGAGGCCCGCCGCGGCCGGCTTCCGTTGCTGCCGATTATATATTCAGCTCTACTTTTCACACCTTCAAAATATGTATTTAGAGATTCTGGCAGTTCATAGACATGCACATTTTAGGATAAAGTATAATTACAGACCCCTTGATAAATACCGGTCGTTGCACCGGTTTGTCAGACTCTGTGATGATCAAACTTCGTGACGCAAGGGAAAATATGAAATCATTTTGTGGTGTGGATGGATTCACTTAATGTCTTATTCGCCTCGGCAGTTACCGAAACCGAAATTGAATCGAATTCGAGATTCACATGAAATTTATTGGACGGTCGCAACGAATCATCCGCGGGCGAGTTCAGGACGTGCTCGCGAGAAACACAAAACCACGAAGATAAAAATATATTACAAAATGAGACCCACTTTGTGTTTTGAAATTACAATCAAATAAATTACATTTTATTGCTCAATCTTGTTGGGTTTTATTAAGGTATCGGCGCTGAATGCGAGAGAATAAAACATGGTGGGTTTACGCGACACAATGTTTCCCTGCGCCTTGTCTTGGCCGATAAAGTAAGGTGCTTGACATGAACCTTGAGTTTTCGAAGATAAGCCACCATGCACTGCTCATGTTGCCTTTACTGAACAACACTGACAAAGACCGGTCAGTAATCAAATTGTCTTCACTAACTGTGATCGGTGTTTGATACTGAATATATAAACCCAAAACACGGTGAAATCACACTAATACTATAATAAAGTGTGTATCTCTTCTTTTTCGCAGCAACAGTGCCGTTGCACTGTATAGGTCGCGTGATTTCGTCGTATTTTTAATACTTTTTTGAATAGCACCTTTGCTTAAAATTCACCCTTCGACCATTGGGCCACTTGCGGCCCAGCGAAACGCGAGACCGACGATTCTTTTAAACTTTTTTTTTTGTATATACATATCTCCCTTGCTTAAAACACACTCTCATGGGCGACTTGCGGCCCAGAACCATGCAACCTCGATCGATTTTTTATGATTCTCTGCATAGATTCATGCAATTTGAGTATCGGATACTTTACTATCCCGAATAAAAAAAGTAGTTTTCTGAGCGAATATCCACGCAGATGAAACCATCAAGTGCAGCTAGTTATTCAATAAATAATTCAATCTCTACCTAAAATGAAATGCCATAAGGCAGCAGGTTTTTGTGACTGGCCATTTCTGTTGGATTATGATCTAATCTTCGACAAATAATGCCATATCTTCATTTTAATAAACTACCATTATTTTGGCACAATCTTGTATATAAATTGATTTAAGCAGCGTCAGTGTTTTAAATAGATGTTTAGTAATCTTGCTACATATGGTCTTGTATGTATTATAATTTATACTGTTGGCAAATGATTACACAGGTACTTGTTATAATATGAAGAATATTTTTAAAACCGCGCTTACCGGCCAGAGCTCTTTCGCACGTTCACAATATTATATAAGATAATAAAAAAAATCTTAGTAGAAATAAATTATTTTTATATCGGGACATTATTATCGACTGGGAATTATTATTAGTATAACATTGCGAACGTTCTAAAGTATTTTTTGTTGTTGTCATATTTCGTTTTTTCGGAAGAGATAATAAATAAGTTTTGCCACCGCTGCCATCCTATAAAATATGAACCCGAAAATTGCTTTTATACTATTTGCAAAGTTATTCTAATCATAACGCCCAATATATTTTTTTAATTCTCTGTCAGTAAATTTTTAATTACAAAAATGTTAAAAATGTGCGAAACATAGTTTTGGCCAATGAACGCGGCTTTAATGTATCTCGCTTCATATTGTGCCGTATTAGAACAAATAAATTAAAAAGTCGAAGTGTGTATGTGTAGACAGGAGAGCGTATCGTTTTGATGAATGCTGATTGCTAAAGTACAGCTGAATGTATAAGTAATGTGCCACCAGGACGTTTCCGTCACAACCGGTCCTAGAACAATGTTCACGAATATTTCGCTTTTAGTTTCTTTTCACTCATAATAATACATAAACAGCATAAATAATGTATTGTATTATAGTTTTAAAAAACTAAAAGACACTTAAGTATTATAAAGTTTCACTATCCACCATCAACCCATCACCAGGCTGTTGTCACCGATTGTAATGTATCACATGATATCACATCTTCGGCCAGTAAACTTCCACTGCTAAACAAAAGCATGACTCTTAGAGAGGGTTGTTGCCATAATCCCCACGCTTGGCAGGCGGCTTGGAGATCGCAGCACGTTCACCGTGCGACCAGAATCACCAGAGGATGGGCAGCAGAGTCTGGTCAGTGGTGATTCTGGTCGCAGTTTTAGGACATACCTGGGTCCGGGATTGTAATACATGGGACTCACATACACAAACACAAACAAACCAAATGAACCTAAACTCGAGAAACTTTTCAATTGCTTCCAGAAAACCAACTAGAAGCGAAGAGTCGTCTACAATCCACCTTCTGGCTCTATCAGATCTGTTTGATAATACCAATTTATAGTATTGTCATCCAGATTAAGTACATAATTTTATTACAAGTACAAAGTTTCAAATCGATCTGACAATTAGAAATTGGTTAAAATTTACGTCCAAGATTTGTTTACATAGTTACTTAGTTACAATTTAAGTGAAGCTAAAATAGGTGTGCTATATAAGTCACATCGTATAATATCGTTAGAAGTTGGAACAGTTTGATCCAATACAATGTCATGGTTATGGGCAAATTGACCTTTACTGACACTTAGCGACTTATGGAGTGTCCGAATTAGCTGATGTAAGGAAGTGTGATTCAAACACAAGTGTGACAGTATATCTTACCGACAGAAACTCATTGCAAATATGTCTGTAAGACCGACAAGTAACTAAAAAAAGAAAAAAGAAATCTATCTGCAATGCGTTTAGTAATTATTACAATTTAGATATTTCATCACAGAGGAGTATGTGGCATTTATTATTGTTGGTATATAATTACTTCAAAGCGTGTGGTTGTGTAAGAATTCACTAGTCTAGAGTTTGTTTACTGCATGCTTATTCTGCAACACTGCTGCACTCTCGTCGCGCCCAAGGAAACGTATTTATCATCGTCACCTCGCAGGCGACTTGTAATTGTGCGCCATATTGTTGCACTGAGTTATGATCTTCCAGGGCAAATCTCTTCCGCTCGACTCCATGTAAGCATTTCGCATAATACATATGTATTCTAGGCATAAATTTCAGTAGGTAATACTTTACCAGGCACTTATCGTATGTCTAAGCGTTCATGTCAAGCAATAATTTCAATGTCAGTAAATAAAAAGAGTATTCCTTTGCTACTTTTACTTTGTAAAAACTTTTAATAATTTGTAATTTTAACTTGTTACCATTTTTTTAGAGTGATGGTGGCCGGGCTATAGCTTGTGCCCTTTACAATCTGACGGCAACCAGTTCAATTCTCGGCCCTGCACCGATGACTTATTTAGTACTTAAATAAATTATGAGCAGTTTCGATACTATTGCTCATGGAAAACATCATGAAGAAACCGGTATGTCCAACAATTTCAAAAATTCAAAGACATAATTACATTCACCAACATGTACTGGGCCAGCATGGTGGATTAGGGCCCATCCTCTCTCTCTCTCTCTTTTTATCTCTGAGAGAAGGCCTGTGTCCAAGCAGCGGGAACTAAAGCGCTGATAATAATGATGATGACCGTTTTTTTATGCAAAATTAAAATAATATAACGTGCACAGGTGCAGAACCAAGAATTTTACTGGATTCGTACCCCACGCAGCTTCACTAGACAAAAATCATATCGTCTCCCATATATTCAAGTTGTCAGCTGGACAATACGAGGGAAGGAAGCATAAAACATGGCGGCAGCGCGAATCACACATCGGATTGATGATATTACGAGTAGCCATGCCTACTTTGTTTGTATTTCATTTGGCGATTACTTTTAAGTTCAGTTTACAAGCCTGACCAAAATAAAATGAATGGACGGGACATAACTATTGAACTTGTTCAGTAAAAACGAGTCAAAACCGTCGGACATATACTTCAACACCTAATTATAACCATGTACCTACACTACATTTGTTACAAAAAATTGTGGGTTTTTGCTGTGTTTATACACTTCGGGAAAGCACACGAAGGCATAATTTTGTCAGATGTTTATAGTCTTGCGTCGCACTTCCTACGGCTAGAGACCGACTCAGGTGACTGAAACGAAGTAAGCGCCGGCGCTCATTTGGTAACCTTCAAAATAGCGCTCCTTCTAGGCCCGTCCATTCATTATGTTTGGTCGAAGTTTACAAGCACATGTTACAGAAATGTATATTGAGAAAGTAGATGCTTTGAATAAAAGAAATTTATAAAATGTAATTTGTGGTCCAAATGGCTTCTTTAAATTATTATCGCAACAAACAGCATGAGTCAGCTGTTGATGCCCACGGCCATCGTAACATGGTTGTAACGTCGAGCGAAAGGTACCTGAAAACAATGCGCGATAAGCGCCGATAAACATTGAAAACATTATCACAACGCAATTGAATCCGTACAGTTTTAGACCAATGTTACATTAGCTTGAACAAAATAACTCTATTTAATCCGACTCCAAAAAAGAGGAAGGTTCTCAATTTGATCAGTATTATTTTTTGTTTTGAGGCGAAACCTGTCAATTCAATCTGGTAACCCTGCAGCAGGATGACGGGTAAAGGCATCGCGCGCGATTACCGCGCGATTTGTCGTTATTTGCGCGTCTTGCGCAGACGCCGTATGACGGCTCTTATCCCCCATCTCGCAGCCTCTCGCCGCCTCTCGACAGCCTCTCCAGATGCCTACCTGCCTCGGCCTGCCACCGAACATTTCTCACAGAAACAATGAACGTTTAAGCTTTATTATGACAACAAATCTACAAGAGACGTCCCTCGCTAGGACTTTTTATGGGCACGTATTTTAAGCCCTTCGTATTTGGAGATGGGTAAGTGTTTGCATTGCACGAAATGGTAATTTAATGGAAGTGTTAGCTGAGGCTATTTTTAATAAAGGTAAAAGAAACATAAATGTTGCTTTAGACTTTGCTAACTAGTTAGATTTTTTTTTAAATAAAAAGCATCGGTTTGTCATCCTCCTGATGGTATGTGGTAACCGCCACGTATGGACACCTGAAATATTAGCGAACTTGTCGATGTTTAACAACAAATAATAATAGACCACCCGGACCCGAGTATGTCCTAAAACTACGACCAGAACCACCGGAGGATGGGCCGCAACGTCCTGTTAGTACACGGTGAACGTATGCGATCCCTAAGCCGCCTGCCAAGCGTGAGGATTATGGCAACACCCCTCTCTAAGAGGGAGGCCTTGTTCAGCAGTGGACATTTAATGGCTGATGATGTGAATAATAGACCTTAATTGTAAGACTATACCTAGTATTTAAAAGAAGGTGGCCAGCCCAGGGGGTAATCTATTTACAAAGTATACATTCATTCATCATCATCATCATGATTAACAGCCTATCATGTTCCCACTACTGCTGAGACACAAGCCTTTTCTCAGAGAGAGAGAGAGAGAGAGAGAGAGAGTGATGGGCCCTAATCCACCATGCGGGCCCAGTGCATGTTGGTGAATGTCATGTCTTGGAACTTTTGAGGTTCTTGGATATACCAGCAAAGATTTCCTATACTACAATGTATACCAGTTTCCTCGCGATGTTTTACCTACACCATTTTTGTATGGTATAAAAATAAAAAATATGTTGAAAATGACAAATAAAAGTTTAACTGTATTAAATTTTTTGTTTGGTTCGTTTTTGTGACAATCGGAAAACTGTTACATAACATAAAAGAAATAGTTGTGTGAACAAAACTGAGATCAAAGTCCCACTGAACTTTTTTTTAAACTTCGTAGGAGCACAAAGCGCCTGAAGCAAAGCAACACAACCTGTAATAATGTTACTCCGACGACGATATCGCGTCCGGAGATCGCCGAAATCAATTTTAAACAAACTCTGACCACCACCTACAATTATTATCGATATCGAACAATGCGTGGCAACTAAACGCAACCACAGATTAGCTCGCAATTACTACGTAAGTATCGGTCCAGTGTTAGAGGTCACATTCGTAATGGACGGTTCTTTCCGTATCGCACGAGATGCAATCGTGATGATTTGTCGATTGTATACAACTTAAATATTGATATTAATATTCATATACGATTTTATCTGAGTCAATGAACTTTATCTATTGTCAATAGATACTCATGTTTCACCTATGTTCACTTGCCGTGCTCATAAATAAACAGAGTTAAATAAAGAAATCTACTACTCGTACCAATACATTGTGGATTGTCATTAGATACGTACTAAGCGATTTGATTCTACGTTTCTAATACGTACGGGTTGAAATAGAATAACTTGTTGGCTTCCTTGTTTCCTGAGATTTATGTATAGGTATAAGTATTAAGTATTTTCAAGGTCAGAGTAAATAGGTATCTAAGTCTGCGTGATTCACCTTCGACCATATCTTAGCTTATCAATGCGGTGGTGGTCAAACGTGGACTTACACGAGATAAAAAGTTTTAAGCTCATTACAATTTGTTGTTGTTATTAGGGATAGCTAGCAATGTGGCTGGGCGGTAGAATGTGCGCTTTACAATCTGACTGCACCCATTTGAACCTCGACCCTGCACCAATGAGTTATTGAGTAGTATTAAATAAATCAATCATCGCTCAACAACGGTGAACGGAAAACATCGTGAGGAAAGCGGTATGTCCAAGAAAACCAAAAGTTCAAAGACATGTTATGATATTCACCAACATGCACTAGCCAGCATGATGGATTAAAGCCCATCTTCTCTCTCTGAGAGAAGGCCTGTGTCCCAGTAGTGGGAACATCATAGACTGATAATGATGATGATGATTAGGTAAGTGGGCCATGAAGACAAAGGTGCGTCAATATAGTCATCAAATTTTATATTGGGTGTAAAATGTTGAGAACTTAATTTTCCTAGCGCATAGTTTACACAGACAGCGTAGACGTCAATAGATTTATCGGTATCCAGTGAACAGCAGCTAGGGCTTTACGTTGGCTACAGTAAAATTAAAATTGATGATCATGTAAACTTTATTAGTAGAAGCATAAAAACGTAAGGTAAATCAAAGAGTTGGTACGCAATATATTGCGTGGCGCGGCTTGATCTAGTGCAGGGAGACCCCGTTAACACTTTATTGCCTTTGATACTTCTTGCACCATTCCGAGAAAGTAAATTACTCGTCGCGATCGTAAAATTAATGCCTCATACGGTAATACGAGTACTTCGGCATGTCACTGTCAATTTTTATGATGCTCTCACTTGGTATCGACTCGGATTTGAAACTAGCTCTCCAAGGAGATATTTCTCCAATAAAATCGCGCATTTATTACCTTCTCAGCTCTATCATTAATTCCCGTAAAATGATCTAAAATTTAATTTATTTTCCGCAAATAAGTTTTATGGAGCATTTTCCTGTTTCACGCGAATCTACGCGAGATCTGGGAATTGATTATGTAGGTACCTACTTCGCTGAGGTAAATTTGAGTTACCGTTTGGAAACATGGACCCTTACTTTAAAATGTTTGTTAAGGTAATCAATGCTTAAAACTGCTGCCTCGTTTTTGGGTGTTACAATTTCCGTCAGCGAGAACTTGACATAGCAACTTTAAGCATAAACTAACATAACAAATTTTTCTAAGTAAGAACGCAAGTGTTAAAGTCTATTCGACATAATTATCTGTTGAAATCACTACTTTGAAAAAAAAAAATCCTATGTATATATTAAGAAAACAGAGAAAATATTGAGAAGTTGCTAAAATTATATGTATGTGTTATTAAATTAAATTGCATTTCAACAAACTATTTACGAGAGTGGTAATTTTTCAAGTAAGTACGACAGGCACTGACGCCTGGGGCCAAGTCTAGGCGCCTCCAAAGCTCGTTTGGATACAGAAACTTTTCCTTTTGTCGGTAAGCTTCCATCGCTTTGGTATTTTACCTTTACATGCTGATTTAGTAGAGAAAATATAAAAACAAAAGTCGCTTAATAAGGCGTGGTTTAAGTGTTAAACATGAAACTATCTGACACTTTTCATGAGCTCATATTATTATGTTTGCATATTAAAAAGGATAAGATGCTGCTTTAGTTGTTATCTATTTATTTAGTCAGCAGTTTACAGTATGGCTTTCATAAAAAATAAAGATTATTTAAATGAAAGTATACTATTTTTTTACCACAGATAAAATAGCTTAGTAATCTTCAAGCAGCAGAACAGATCTTCTTGAATCATAGCTAAAACACTTAATTATAATCAAGGCACATTTGAAAAAAAAAAGGCTAAATCAAAATTGTTTGGGAGTTACGATGCCACAGACACACAATACAAAATAAACTTATAACATCCCTCTGTTTGCGTCGGGGGTTAAAAACAAAAGTTCAACCAAGAAGCGAGTTTCGTAGATCTCTTCAATAATTTAATGGTACTTTCTTCGATTTAGACTTTCGTATTGTTCTGTAAATAGCTGGAAGTGCATGTAACGATGCTAGTAGTGGTTAGTTGCTAACAGGAACAATGCAGTATTGGATGTGACTGCTAACTGAGAAGAATTTGACGAATCTTAAGCAATTGCATAACGCACGATAACTACAAGTTTTGTTTTCAAGAGAAATCTTGAGCTTGAGATAATCTTTCAATTTGCTTTTATCTTGTAGCTAATTGTATCTTATCCAAAAAAAAAAACTATAAATAAAAAGCGGCTTAATACAAAAAAATAAGCCACTCTTTTTATAATGAACATGGCTGTATGGATGGAGTGACTGTAACAGCAATAATTAAAAACACTGTTTTAAACTATAATGGTTGTCTACAGCGTGATTAGGTTGAGACTGGAGCTCACAATATTTCGGAAGTCACACGCACCATGTTCACGGTAAATATCCCGTTAATAATCACATAACTGTAGCAATGATGCGGCTAAAAAAAACATCTATTTGGGCAAAATAATAACTTTTAGGTTTGTCTAGACATTGAGTTCTCTAAGTAGATAATATCTAATTCGCTGGTCTATTCTACAAAATTAACTGGTGGCATACGCGGAATAAACCAGTTACAATGTGTACCTGTTTGCTCTAGACTAAAATAATTCAAAGAAAAGAAAAAAACAATACTTCTTAGTCTGCATTTTGTTCACACTTGAAAGAGAAAGACATCATATAAGCCGCCTAACAGCGTAATAAAACCACTTAACACGTTAGCTGCGGCACCAATTTTTGCATACTTTCCGTTCCTGCGGCACGAGGTATAATCGGCCCGTACCGTGACCAGACGTTAGGGCGACACGCGGTCTATTAGACCCCACCTCCTTTTACAGACTAAAATCCATTTTCTGGCGCGAAATCAAAGATAAATGAGAATTTTGGTCCTTATTGATATAGACAGTGAATTGATGAACCCTAATCCACCGTCGCCCCGGGATCTGATGGCTAGTTTAGGAATTATTAGCAAAACAAAATATGGGATCTTATACACCTCGTAACGCACTGAAATAGGGCAAATTTTCGCTGCGATTAGTGATGGGAAAAATAATATCGACGTTTTTAATAATATCGACGTTTCGCTTTGCGTTTTTTGTGGAGTTTTTCACTACCTACAAAAATATCAATTAAGTGTTAAGTCCTAATAATAATAACATTATTATCACGATATAGAATAATAGGTAATTCTAGATATGTTGCAAAGTATTAGGTACGTCAATAATCGTTATTACCAATAATATCTTTAGGTATAATATACTTAAGTAATAATATCTTACACTTACTTTAGGTACATAGCTACCAAGATAAGAAAAAACTAGGTACTTACTGAAGATTTTTTCATTAAAAACTTACCTGTTTTGGCTCTGTTTCTGGGTTTTTTAAAATTAACTTCTTCCGACATCGTTTAGACATGTTCGGCGCTGTAAAAGGACGTGCTCTCCAATCGACGTGATGCACAACACTGGTCGCGGGAAGCTCGCGTTGAGTGCGGTACGAGGTCAGGGGGGATATGGGACGTTTTAGCCTCGTTCCGCACTGCATTAAAATTATATTAATTCAGTGCGGCACGAGGCCTAAGACATCCGGTACCAAGGTAGGTACACCACCGAGTCCGGAACCATTAGTGATCTCAAATATATATTTATCTCTTTCCTACACTGGACCAAACCAAAGCTATGCCATTCGCACGACAGAGAAATTCACTTTTTTGCTTGCCGCACCACAGGGAAGTTGCATCAGGGGTGATTTAGGCCTCGCTTCGCACTTAACGTGTTAAAAGCTTACAAAACAGAGCACAGCTCTCACAAGTCTCAAAATGCAGCGATAAGACCCGGCACAGACCAGCCAGCCATCCTTCAAGCCTCGAGATTATTCCATGAAAGCTCACGAGCGAATCATTACGTCGCGGCACCTGCAATCAATCCTGCCGTAATTAAGACACTGGAATACAAAACATGTTTTAATCTGCAAGTGTATTTTAGCCCTTAACGAGGCACAGAAACTTATGGACGCGTGCAAAATGAAGGTATTGAAATATCAATCACTGACTTTCAGGTGTATAAAAATGAAATCGAAATTTGACATAAAATATTTATTAAGAAACGAATATATCTATTAACTAATTACTTTAAAAAAAACATGAAGTTCATTTGACGTTTTCTTACATTTTGATTTTACTAAAGAAATTTTTAATCTTCTTTAAATAATATTTCTAGCCCGTTAAAGACACAGGTCAAAATTTTAAAGAGGAATGATTTACAAATTAATGCCTAGTTATAATATAACTTACAGGGTTGGAAATTGAAATTATCGTAATACAGGTAGCCTGGGTAGGTACTTCTGCTTTCTGCGTTAGGCTTTATAAACCTAAACATTGTAGGTTTAACATAATTTCAACTTAACAATTTGTAAATACGTTAGTATTATGAATAAAGGCTTATGATTAGGGTCATTATGCGATACCTATCTTAAACACGCTACCTAACATCTGTATGTGAATTTATATATCTATACATCTATACATCTATCTATCTATCTATACCGATAACCGATGGGGAAGAAAGGTTCTTGAGTGGAGACCACGAACCGTAAGACGCAGCGTAGGTAGGCCTGCCACTAGATGGACCGACGACATAGTGAGAGTCGCTGGCATCCAGTGGATGCAAAAGGCAGGCTGTCGTTCAGTGTGGAGGTTAAACGGGGAGGCCTATGTTCAGCAGTGGATGTCTTCTGGCTGATGATGATGATGATGATGATGATGACATCTATACAATATTATAAAGAGGAAAGAATTGTGTGTAAGTATGTTTGTAACGAATTAACTCAAAAAGTACTGGACCGATTTAAAAAATTCTTTCACCATTTGAATGCTATATAATCACTGATATATTTAGGCTATTTTAATAGGCTATATAACTATACCCGTGCGGAGCCGGGGTGGACCGCTAGTTATATAATAAGGTGTGTATAAATTAACTGTGTCCCGCGGTTTCACCCGTGCGGAAAAAATCCCGGATTTAAGTATTTTATGTCACTTCAAATGCGAAAAATCACGTGTATCATTGCTCTGTTGTTTCTAAAAGAGGGGCAAACAAACAAACAAGCACACTTTCGAATTTAATATATTAGAATGATAGCTTTAAGCTGTAAGATATTTCTTATTTTGATAAATGCTCTACATCGTCGATTACAGAATATTATTATGTTCAAGCTCGTTCTCACCCCAGGGCGATTAAAGAATTATTAAAACTGCTTCATATTCTAGAATTACTTATAGGTGGGTATACAGTAGCGAGCTTTGCGGCTCATTTAACAATATCCTGAACAGTAATAGGGTTGGCATTACAGTTCTGAATCCCCAGGGACAAGTAATTAATATTAACTTTTCGAATTTAAATATTTTTACACCTTAAAAAACTATACAAATATCTACCCTAAATACCTCAGATCAGACAAACAAGGGAGATATGGTATGGTGACGTGGCGGGTGCGAGCGCATCTGGCCTAAATCAGGTTTTATGCTTTGCCCCATTATTGCATGTGGTCAATTAGTTCATTAGTGTCGCTGCAAGTTTCATAGTGTGTGAAAAATTTGTAAATGAGCAGTACTGACAGTTTTTGCATTAAGCGGTTTAGCGATATAATGTTTTTTTTTTTAATGAAAAATTGAGACATTTGACACTAACGATAATTTTACTGAGGCATATCTCCTTTGTTAGTCTGATCTGAGCTATGTACGTACCTATTAAAACTGGGACACAAATATAAAACAAAAATATTAACAAATTATATCCAAAACGCCTTCCGTTACTATTTCCCGAAGCTAGATCAGAAACATGGAAAATGAACGCTCAGAAAACATTTACAATTTTAGCACATTCGTTTTATTATTACACCTCATAAAACTCTCTTGTACACGTTAAATGTATAATGGCTTCTTAGAGACGTTAACCCTAATCAGGCGTCTGACGACCATTAGTCTTTTCACCGTCGATTGATAAATTCGTTCTGGACATGCAACCGGTGCGTGGTGACACTTCATCGCGGCTACTGAACGAACTGACTTGCAGACATGTATAAATAACTCGACTAAACTGTCATACTTAATGAGAGCAAATACTACGTATTACATACACCTACATGGTGATTGCAAGTTTTTTTTTACTTAGTAATAGGGTTGCGTTTTACTGCCAACTCTCCTGATGATGTAAAGCGATGATGATAGACAGTTTGTATACATTATTAACCTCCGACGCGGAGTTTTGGCGCCAACGTGAAAAAAACATGGCGGCTTGTTGTATTATTTTCGTAAACTTGTGTATTTTCGAGTGTTAATTAGTAATAATGGTGGATTATTATAACTGTTCGTGGACTTGCTCGAGTATGGATAGCAATTTAACGCGGTGAAACATGTATTTTCATGTTGTTTCCAAAACTCCATAGAATCTTCTTGTAAAGTCTCCACTACTTTACTAGGACACGACTTTGACTTGACCGTGGCTTGCTTGACTCTGACTGTAACTGAATTGTTTGACTATTTCACCAAACTTGATCATATTATACTTACACTTAGCTGTCAAATTAAGTTTATTTTAAAGCATTCTCTAAACTACAACTAAACGAATTGACGTCATTATGTATGCATTTCCTTGCTCCTGATTATGCACCATAAACCCTTGATATCGTTTCATCTAAATAGCACGATACTCGACTATAAATCGAACGCTTCCTTTATTACACCACATTCTACTCCAATTGAAATTTACTCGTAATTGCTAATAAATTAAATAGCAATAAAATTACTTATGTCAAGTGCGCCAATAACTCTAACACTATGCACGTCACTTCAATTAACAAACTTGTTTTAGTTCAACTAAAAGAAAATGCACCAAAGAAAACTAAATCAGAACACTTGGCTTCACAAAAGATCATTAAAAACTAGCTGCCAGTAAGCAAGGCCATAAACGATCCAACGAATAACTCGATGTCAGATTAAACACAAATATTTACATATGTACAAAAGCAGAGAGATAAAGGTTCAAGCTTTTACAAGCAATTTGAGGTTATTTATCATGTTGAATGGCGCGCCGCGCTCTGGTCGGTTTTTGGTGCAGCTTCTTTATACAGAAGCCATTATAAGTATCAATTTCATATCATAGATCATAAACACATTTATTTTGTGAGAGGTTCGGCGGCCGGGTTACGGGGGGTCCTCCGTGTGAGCCACTCCATTCATCTGTACTGACTTTTTATTGTACATGTATGTCACAATTTTTGTGGACCTCACTAAACATACGGCACCATAAATAAGCATAACACTAGTTTCCGAACTGTGAATATTTATGTGAACGCCGTAGATCAAATACGTACAATTTTGTAGCCTAATCTTCATTTTATGATCATCGTAAATTTCAATTTGATTTTTAATAACTTACTCACATTTTGTAGTGTCACGGATAATTATCTTGGTAAATCATATCAAAGTGTGGTGCTACCGAACAAAACTCAACCTCAAGGTAACTAAAGAAAGTCATGAGCATAAAAGAAGATGATCCCTTCAAAGATAAATACAGGGTTATTGATAATTAACTAGCAACATCTCGCAGACTGGTTTCCTCCATCTTACCCAATAACTTTAGTTCAATAACTTTTGTATCAAATTTTTTTTTTCTTACAAAAAAATAATTATAGTAGACCTCTTAATGACAATAACGTTCTTAATGATAGGGAACAATGCATAGGAACCGACTTTTGCACCTACAAAATACACAACTAAAAATGTGTTATACAAACTTTGAGAGTGGAACATTTTGAAAACAAGTCATGGAATAAAAGTTGCGCAGAGAAGCGGTATGTGATAGCTTGTTAGCTAATTTATCAACAACCCTGTAAGTATAGGACAAAAATTGAATTACTTATGAAAATCTATTTAGGTATACTACTACACTACACTACTACACTCACTAATCTGCTATGATTTTATATCATAATTTGATGTGCATCATGTTTTAAGTAGAGCATTAAAATAAACTACCTACTTTCTCTTCGTCAATCTTTGATTATTGACCACTTATTTTCAATGGTATTCGCTGGGCACGTTCCACAGTAAAACTTCTACCTCTAAGTACGGGACAAACGCGCTCAATCGTAATAAAATGTTAATAAAGTGCGTAAATCAAGATAATGTCAATAGTTAGGAGAGTTCGACACGAAGAAATAGTCTCAAGCGAGGTGAAGAAATTACCTCACGTATGAATTGGACATTACTCTTCCCCGCTTGCTTCGAAGCACCTGAAGAAGCCGCACGCTAAACTAAACCTTATCGTCAAGCTTTTAAGAAAAAGCTCATACACGAATATATGAAATAAAATACGTTCATACAACTTTATTTAAATGGTAGAGCCTTAGTTATTTCGTAGGAACAACATTCGAAAAGGCATGTAACTGTCTCCGTTTTATCTCGATGGCACTCTCAGAATTCTCAAAAGGTAAAGCACAAAGCATCACGGGCACGCCACACCGGATTAGCGAAGTTCAAAATGTCACGGAATACGAGACATTCAAAACATAAAGCGCATTAACGATTGGTATTAGTGCAATAACGATACATAAATATGTCGTATATTGTTGTGGGCTCGTGGTAGATGCCACACACGAACTACTCGAGAATGGATGTTACAGTCATGGGGCACGGCATTAAGAACATCGCGGACCGCGCTGGCGCCTCTCGATGGAGCGCCGAGTGCGGACTGCGTCTAATGCAATTCGATGCGGGATTTTACTATCTAATATTATAATCCACACCTTTACGTTAAAAAGATAATAGCCGACAATCTATGCTAACAACTCCAGTATTTTTTTACAAATGGACGGTATCGTAAAAGACGTCGTATAAAAGGTAGAGTTGATGGACGATTTATTGACAATAATATAATTTGCGGTTGGTTACAAAGACGAATTTCGAAAGTAGTTTTTTTTTTTACTTTTAGCTTTGCTTTGGAACAATTTTTGTAATAGGATAGTTCCAAATCTATATATTAATATATAATAATAAATATATAAATTCTTTTGTTCACTAGAAATTGTGAATTAGAAACATTAACGCTAAAACCACAGTTGATAAAAAACATTGTATAAAATTCAGTCACTGGATTTGTGGGAAGACGATCGCTATTAAGATATCATTATTTCTCCCGCCTGAATGGCCATCACAAGAATATCAATGGACAAGATGAAGAAAATAATATGGAGGAATAGAATATCTTCCTATATGGTGCTGGAGAAGAATGCTCGGGGTATCGTGGACTGAGTTTCGCATGAACGTCTCGATACTCCAAGAATTTGGCATCAAGCAGCGCTTATTTTCCACAGTACAGTCTCGGATACTACCACGCTTTCATCGCTGCCTATGATGCCTTCATCGGGCACGTATCAAGACGTGACTATCAGTCCATAGAACGCCTCGTTGTCCAGGGAAAGGTGGAAGACTAGACCGCGCGGGAGGTCACCCATGCGATGGACTGACCAGATCAAGTCTGCAGTGGGTGGTCCCTTAAACGAGTGCAGCAGGATGACTTCCAGCAGAGAGAGATGACTAACATCGTGAAGCGCATTCTATCTGCCCTGTCCAAAACTACTACATGACGACCACGACCGCTCTGCCAAGAGCAAAACGACTGAGAAGATTCTTCCCGCAGATCCAAAAATATATGGGTATAATTATAATTACTTGACATTGTGGTCTTATCGTGAAGTTTTGTTTATTATTTACTAGCTGCTCCCCGCGGTTTCACCCGCGTAGTGATGAAAAATTATGATGATGCTGATGAAAAGTAGTTTAAAGTAGTAAGTAAATTAGTAGTAGAACCGTCTCCTGGGTCTAAGCTACCTCCCCACCAATTTTCAGCCAAATCGGTTCAGCCGTTCTTGAGTTATAAATAGTGTAACTAACATGACTTTCTTTTATATATAAAGATAGATAGATAGATTTTAATGTATTATTCTCAAACATGTTATTTATCAACATCATCCTAATAATTATTATACCTCAATGCAAAAGTGTGTTTATCTCTTAGTTTATCTCTCTTTCACGCAACAACAGAGCAACGGATTAACGCAATTTTTGCATAAAGATAGTTGAAAGGATAGATAGTGACATAGGATATTTTATATCCTGGAAAAAAAACGATTCCTCAGGAAATATCTACGGAGGTGAAACTGCCGGGTACAGCTGGTTTGCCCATAATTTGAAGGACCTACTTTTATGTCTCGACCTTAAGTGTACAGAATCCGTCCTTAAGAGGATGCTAACTGATTACCAATTAATAATAATTACCTGATTATTAGTAGCTCTGTATCAAAGATTTTTCCTGTGTAATGAATTCATGCTAACTAGCACTGAAACTGAGCTTTAATAATAAATCAACACAGATTAGTAAGCGTTAGTAAGAAGTCTGTGAGTACGGAGCGAACGGCGCGTGCGGCGCGAATATGTATTGTGTGTGATCACTTTTTTTGTCAGAGGCCAAGAACCTCTTTAAGATCGTCGCGCCACCTCGATAAGTTAGCAGTATCAAAATTATAATTTAAAAAACATAGCATTTTGAACAGTTGTATTATAAGTTTAAAAAACAGCATTTTGAATGAATACAGATAATTTCGATAAAAAAAGAACCCTTAGTTAAGTTAAACTTCTACTTTCTAATATGTGGCTTTAAAAATGGTTATAACTTCTGATGGTATCATAGATTAGTTAAATACCTCAACCTCAAGCATAAAAGTCGAGACGCTATCAATCCTTGAGCATCAATAAAAGTTTGATCATCGATATAATTTCAAATGTAATCTTTTAAATTTAAAAACATTCTTATCTTCTTATTTATATCGATGTACACATTAAATCACTCATGAATTTAAAGCATTTTATTGTCATTTCGAAGTGAAAACAATATAAATGTATTTTATGCCACGAATGATTTATACTTTATAGGTGAGATGTGATTTATTATGAGCTGATTTAATACAATCTTGGAGCAACATTGGGTCTCTAAGACGTTCCCGTCTGTCATACACTTCTTATACGAGATTCATATCCGAACTTATTGTCATGCTATTTGGTAGAGCCATCTATGAATTATGTGACAATTTACATCGTATAAAATACGTTTTACATAAGAAATCTACTGCTTACCTATTTTGTTTCCGATTCATAAGTCTGCTTCTATTACAATAATACTATTGTTAAGTTATAGAAGGTAGGCATGCCTTCTTGTATTATTACAAAACGATTGTCATAGTTTACTAAGCTAAACTAGCCAGCTTAAACATATTTCAAGTCGTAACTCTTAATAAAAATAAACTTCGAGGTCTATTCAAAAGATTTACCAACTTCGGGACACAATGAGTGAAGTTTCGTTGTATATTTATATTAACTACCCATTCCCATCGATATCCCGCGAGTTGAATCTAAGTATCATGAAAGCCTCAGCATCTTCTGAACAGTATTACGCAGATACGGCAGCCATGTAATGTTGTTAAATTCGAATCAAATAAATAAGATTAAAAACGTAGGTCCGACATTCCAATCCGCGGGTTTTTCGTTGAAGCGCTCATTCACCGAGACTGGCGTTTCAATTATTTGATGTATACGCGAATTAATGTTTATCAGATGTAATAAAATGCAAGCATGCGAGGGCGCGGGGCGGAGAACGAGCTGCTAGCACGATGCAGAGATACCGACGATGCCGCAGCCGCCGCGACTCGGGTGGCCGCTACTTGTCTTACGATAAACTTATCTTTACAATCGATCCCTCCGATAAAAATAAAAACACCGATACCTTAGATCTTGAACGGTTGACGCGCTGCGAAGCAATAACATTTTGAATTTATCGAAGCAGCTATCCACATTTGCATCTGTATAGGGCCGATACATTTCGTTACCGTATTATTAGCATTCCAGCGCCACTTGTGTATTCAAATATCGTGCATTTTTGTAGGGAATCACTTATGCAGTCGAAGAAATCAATATGAACGCAATTTTTTGACTGAGAGCTGCTGTATCTGAATGAGGAAAAGATAGCTGAAGCTTTCAAAGTACAGATTACAGCATGGGCTCATAAATGTTATCGTATTACAGTGTCATAAATTTATGTTTGGTAACCAAAACGCTATTATTGTTGGAAGTAAAACCAGATTATTTTCAATCGCGCCGTTTCTCTGGGTAAAGTATATCGAAGCGAATTACAATGTCGTGATTGAGGTGTAAAGGTAGTACAAAACTAGGTGAGTATAATGATGCATTGTTTGGATGATCGGTGACGTGGACGTCCTACATGTGAGCTGAAGTGAAGTACGCAAGCACACAGGTCAATGGATGTGAGAAGCACGAGCAGCACAAATGTCAAGGCTTAGGTGGTCATGGAGAATGAGTCAATATCATAATCATGAAATTGAAATAGGGCGAGAATTATCTAAGAACTTAGGCAGGTATATATTAATTTAAACCAACCTCGAAAAAAAGGAACAATAAACTAGCAATTATATACTATACTATACCGAGAACCAGTTGTTTGGATAAATCTAACATAGATTTTAAGACAACTTACTAACTCGAAATGTAACAATGTGTATTAAATATTTTTTTTTTTTTTTTTTTTATTGGTATAATATTAGCGCTGATAATGATGATGATAAAGAACCTCGAAAAGAATTAAACGAGCTATAACTGGAACACGCTCTACTTATGATTTATGCCTATAATGCATATTTATTTAGGGTTAATGAACAATTTTGATTTACTTTTAAGCCCTACCTACTTTAAACATAGTTTTCACGTATCCGTCTAAATGAATCTTAAATTCACCATAGACTTGTTATTTTATAGATATTAAATGTCAATAGAACAAGAGCTTTGTATATGATTTTATTTAGCAATGTGCAACATTGTTCGCTTTACACCGCGTCTGATTTTACAGAGTTGCTCAATGGAGTCAAGAATGAATGAAGCAATCTCGGCAGCAGTGAACATTCGTTATGAGTTTCTCTTCCATAAACGAGTCGGCCATTGGAGCGGTCGTTAAGGAGCGGGCACAGCTTCTGTTCGACAATTAGGCAGAGTACGCGCCGAGCACGCAGCCACAACGTCCTTATCGCGACTAGTAGTCTGCTATCGCGGCACAATCTCACGAAAACGCCATTCTCGACTGCACCTGTCATAAACGAGTTCAACAACCCGCTTAACTTTCAATTAGCCACAAAATGGAAGGTTTTAACAGACGTTAGATAAGTAAACAAACGTGATCCTCGAGCTATTTGGTTATGGCGGGCTCTCATCAATAATAGTTCAGAGGCGATAATATCGCGGACGCGTGTCTCGCGTAGAGGAACCTCCAACACCGTTATTAACCTCGCGATACTCATCTCGACCAAGAGATCATTTAGTGATACGCTTTATATTAAATTACTCGGTCGTGCGTTGATAAAATATCCCCGGTATTCTATTACCGAAAGCGAGATAAACGCGGCCGGAGGTATTAACAACTGGGAATTATAAAAATATGTAGATGGAAAAATTATAAATGCCTCGAGTCGTCGCGCATTATTAGATAACGAAAATGACGTATGCAATAAAACGAGAGGGTTTACACTAGCTGCGTAAGTGCTGCGTATTCGATGTTTATGTTAATGGAAGCATTAAGGTGAACGCAATGTGTCAAGTCGCGTGTCGATATGGGATCGCGCGTCGCATGTCGTAGACGGACACTTCGTCGTCTCGCGCGCGTTTATCCTCACTCTGCTCACTTTTTACCGCATCTCGGCGTGTTGTTGTGTCGTCACTCGTTATTTACTGTCACATTCGCTCTGTTTATCGCGCGTATACGTCTTCATCACGCACCGCCTCTGTTCGCTGGGTACTGAAGTTAATCTCGAACTGTCCAAATAATTTTATTCAAAATCATTTATCACATGATCGCAGTACTAAGCCTAAACTTCTTATCGTAAGTACCATCGCTGTGCGTTCTATCAGTGCGTAAGAGACACAAGCGAGTGTTATTAGTGTTTCTGCAATTATGGTTTGCTGCTGCCACTGCTGCTAGTGCAGTACCTACACCTATTCCTAGTCGTACTATTAGTCTCCGTTCAATTTCTCGTTTAAGATCTGATTACTAACAGTGTGCACGAGAAAACCAGGATCGTTTGCGTTCACTTCATCTTCGACTGCTAAAATATTAGAAACCTGAAACTCGTCCGTAAATCACTCAACCGAGATTAGTTCTAGTATTCATACTTACTTAAAAGTGGAAGCTTAGTTCCTAGGCACCTTTCTCTCGGTTTCGATAATTTCTTGGCTCATTTTACTCGCGATAATGTTTGTTTAACTGCGTTTATTTTTCTTGCAAATGAACAGTTTATCGGCTAATACCGAGCATTAAACCGGCAGAATGCGGCCGCTGCCAGAGCCGGTAGCCGCCGCGCGCCGCCACTCTTCGAGCACGCTATTTAGTAATTTAAACATCGTTGTAATTTAAATTAACGTGTCCCACTTTATCTTTACTCCGCGGCTTACATAAAAATCTTAATAAATCGATATAGTCAACCAAACTTCTCTCTCAAGCTATACTTATTTTGTAGCGTCCTCTGATATGACACGGGCCGACACCACAAAAATTTATATTGGATGTCTCCATCAATTTATAATTTACGTTGACATTAACGGAGAAACATCGATACCTACTTTGTAAACGTTACAAAGTCATGGCTGTGTTTCTATGAATAATGGATACAGAGTCAATTTGTAGGGCGGCATCTTCAATATAGATGAAACATTAAATCAAGTAAAGCTAACTGACATTTATTGCTTTTGCGCATTAAAATTCATGTAATCACTATCGAGACATAAAAATTAAACGGCATTAAAATTACTTCCATTAAGGTCTCATTAATTTCCTAATCTACGCTCTGGGGCACGTACCATCGGTGTTTGATTTACAATGAGTTAGCGGCCCGAGGAGAGAACCGACGGCACTCACAATGCACCAACGAGAATTATTTACTCCTCTCACAATACTTCTAATTAAGATCATTCGTGAGCCCAATGAAGCTAAAGCTAGGGACTGTGTGCTCACTGCATAAACTGGACGTTATAAATAACTCAAATCGTAACTCACGCCTTTTTGGAGTATACGGAGCGAAGCAACAACCTGCCTTGGCTTTCCCAATTTGGACTTTTGTATTTAGGCGGTAAGAGCGAACTCCGAGACAGAGTTTTAGTTGGGAATCGAAATGAGAGGTTCACATCGTGTGGTATTGTAACAGAAACTAAATAAACCATGTGTTCTATAATACACGGCACTCATTTGTTGCTTCGGGGTGAGTACGCACGACTAGATCTTTTAGAGAAAGCATGCCTAGGATCGTTCGTTTGGTTGAAAGTAAGTACATAAGTAAATTTAAACTAATGATTTTAAGTAGGTATTAGGTTGGTAAATCTCTGAATTTGAATTTCAATTATCGATTGCATGATCTTAGTTTATTGTAATTTATTAAAAGATGGCGGGTCTACTTAAACGTAGGTGCATTTGTAATCATGTTCTGTGAGTTAAAGGGAACAAACAGTCTTGAGTTATAGCCTATTGAGTCGGGCGCTAACACGTAAAGAGCAAATAAATATTGTCTTTACTTCCTGTTCTCACTATAATAGTAGATAAGTAGGAAGTTAGAAGCCATCCGGAATGTAAGTAACCACTTAACATCGCTGTCTTCACTCATTACTCGGGGTGACTTTGTGTACAGTATCTGAGATACCACCTTCCTTCGGCTTTTTGTCTCTGGTCTATCGCAAATCGCAATAGACACATATAAGTAATTACTTAACTTTCACGATTTGAACACGTTTTAAATGTTTATGCGCGATGAGTCCCGATAAATATTTAGAACACAGAGATTGTTTCATCTTTACTTTGCTGTTTTTTTGGGCTTGTGGCTGGACATTACTGTTGTTTAACGATATTGCGTGACTTATCAATTATTCATAGGCTTTCTTTTGGTTTTGCCTTTTGCATCAATTGCATCCATTGTACTAAGAAAGTAACTTAGAGAGAGAGTACGCTCGTAGAGTGTGCGTTGGATCTGCATGACCTAAAATTTCCTCCTGCCGTTTTTTCTATCCATCGACCAGGGCGGGCACGACGTGGTGACACCGTGTCATGGTTGATATTT
This sequence comes from Agriopis marginaria, assembly GCA_932305915.1. NCBI lineage: Eukaryota > Metazoa > Arthropoda > Insecta > Lepidoptera > Geometridae > Agriopis > Agriopis marginaria. The sequence continues at coordinate 9,633,385 of OW029926.1, forward strand.
CGAAAACTCATTCGAAGCCCTTTTATTCCTTATTGTCTCTGTATTGTGCGAACTGATAGATTGTAAAGTTTGCTGCCTGAATGGGTGTTCCCCAATAGTTAAAATCTGATGTCTTCAAGTGGCGAGTGAATCGGTTTCGTCTAAGCAATTGCTCCATCGACTCCATCAACAGGTAAGGTACGCGGTACGATGTACAATAAAAAACAATATTAATAATTAAAAACGCGAAAATTTTAAAACTCAACAAGTCACGAGTGAACAATAGTAAACATTTTAAAACAATAATTAATTCCAGACACAATCCATAGAGATTTACAACATTTTTACTCACAAATCAATATAAAATTAAGAAAGTTCATGTTAAAGGTATTGAAATAGTAAATACTAAATAGTCAATAGTCAAGCCAAATCAGAATATTAAGTGTCGTTTCATCTACACTAATATTATAAAGAGGAAAGATTTGTTTGTTTGTTTGCATTGAATAGGCTCCGAAACTACTGAACCAATTTGAAAAAATCTTTCACTGTTGGGACTACATATCCTAGCTACACTATCCCCGGGTGACATAGGCTATATTATATTTTTTTTTAAAATAAGGATCCTTACTAAAACTCCAATAATGCAACCCAAGGTGTAAAAAAAATTACACCCGTGCAACGCCGGGGTGCGTTGCTAGTATCTTATAAACACAATAAACCTGGATTTGAAGGCATGCCACATGAATGGGCAAAATTATTTTAGTTTATAATTTTCTTTTACAAAAATTGTATTTATTCATATAATTTTTTTTATGTATACCTTGGCAAAAAAGTCAAGATACTAAACTAACCTTTTTAACTGTCAAATGTATAAATACAAAAAAAAATGCGGTGTTTTTTTATCTTTTAATGCTGACAATGAATAATATATCGGATTGTCTTCTAAAAAGAGATCATTATACCTTACAAGCCGTTCCAGTGTGGAATTTAATTACGATAGTAGCGATAGTCTTCATTATCTTCTATATTTTTTCGCTAACATACCTATCAAAAATATTTTTCATTTAGTTTGTCTATAATGTAATGTAATCAAATCAATAAGGCCATTATATATAGACTCCATGCCACGCCTGCCAAGCGTGGGGATTATGGCAACACTCCTCTCTCAGAGGGAGGCCTTGTTCAGCAGTGGACATTTAATAGCTGATGATATAGACTCCATATTATGGCCTTCATAGAGCTTACGTACTGTTAAATGATGCGCGCTGGACTCTTGTCACGTTGACTTGCAACGGGCATAAAACGGTTTGTTATTACTAGAGCAAGCATTCCGAGGTCTATTTCCGGTACGACGATATAGAGGTGTCTCTGTGACCACCAATTTGCACGTAATGGTTTTGATTGTTAAAACTATTTCATAGCCCTGGCTGGAAGCATGAAGCTGCAGATCGGACTGATTGGCGTGCCTAAGGAAAGTCCTATATTTAGCAGCATGATGATATCTTTGCTTAATCTACTTATATTACCAGGACGGTTAGTGTCAATGAGACATAAATGCTCCGGTATGCGACTAGGCTATCCGTCGAGATCTTAACCCCACTTGAGGTTCCAAGAGTTTATGTTGTAAACTGGCTTTTATTATAGCATCGGGGTAGACGCGCTCTAAATTTATATTTCCTTATACCTCGCAATTTTGTTTTGAGCTTAGTTGCTAAGTGGTCGGTAATAAATGTGCACTGCAATGTGGGCTAGCACCTAAAGGCGTGTTCCGCCAGAATCAATTGAGAGCCAGTTCACATTCCATCTTTGACCATATCGTCATTTAACATCAGGAGAGCTGTGGTCAAACGCCTAGCTTGTCAACCTTATTTTTTTTAATATGTATTTTCAAATTTTTAACAATCTTCAAAAAAGTTTGGGAGATTCACAATGCGACTGTATTTTTATTAAACCAATTTTAATGTCTTTTTTTATATAATAGGCTATATTTCTAGGGTCCCATTTAAGCATATAGTATTACCTCTAAGGGTAGAAAATTAAGGCATGACTTACTGCGGTGTAAGTACTATGACATTTACCGATATAGTCAGCGTTGTGTGTCGTAGTGACAACCCTGCAATTTTTCAAGATCAAGTCCCTCACTTGAAGAACACAACCATTCCTCAGTTTTTAGTCAGCTCGTGACCACGGCCATTGCAAAATAGTCCAAACGTCAAGCAAAAGGTACCTATTTTTTACCTAGTTAAATAATGCGCGATATTAAAGATAAAGATAAAAGATAAAGATTATTTATTTGCACAAAACACTAGTAAATCATACACACATTTAAAAACGCATGCACAATAGGTGGGTTAAAATATTAGTCACTTTGTATCATGTTTTGCCTAGTTTGTAGGCGTACAAATCTAGAGAGATGGTATAAAAATACCGTAAGAATTATTTATATAAAAAAGTATAAATTAAAATAACTGACGAAATAATTTCAAAAGTTCAGGTATGATGTTATTAATTTAAATAGTCAACACATAGGCATTACTATAATTGTATGATAAACAAATTGACCTACTGCAGTCATTACTAAAATTTATCATTTATAAAATCACTAACTTTGTAATAACATTACGCGATATACATTTAAAACATGTGTTCAAATCGCGAAAGATTAAAATTTACTAAGGCATGACTCTCGTTTGTTGAATTTCATCCGCTTTCCGTCAGCAAGATTATGTAGATAATTCGAAGGTTGTTGTAAAAAATTATGCTCGGCTGCTCCGAAGTTAATTGAACGAATAGTACGAATGAACGAGTGTGTATTATACTAGTTTGTTCTAGATTTCCTTGTATGAGATCTAAAATAAAACACTGTCAATAAAAATGGTCATACAAAGAATAAAGATACGGATCTAGGCGCACTAGATGTCACAGTCATTCTAGAGAAAAAACGATACAAAAAGTCCATTACAATATTAAAATGTATTCTCCTTTATGTTAATGAAGCAGAATGACAGAACAAATAAACTAGCTGTAACAGGACGTGCATTCCTCGGGCTGTCAACAAAATCAATAGAGTACAATAAAATTGCTGCTTTCAATGCACCGTAGTTAGGAGTAAATGAGGTTTGAGTAATGTGTGGCGCACACGAAAGGCTCGCGTGGTGAGCTGCATTATACCACGTCTCTGGGTTGGTCCAATGCAAACAATTCTAGCACCCTCAGATCAGACAAATAAGGGACATATGTCTTAGTACAATAGGCATGTGTCCTATTTTTAAAGCTGATCATAAATAGAGCCCATCAACGAAACCAAAATTAACATAAGAGCATAACATAAGAGCACTATAGGACGTTATGACATCAAGCCGTGCGCGCGCCATACAAATGCTATACTATGTAACGCACGTTTTGCCAGAGAGGGTCAGAGCATCCGCTTTCTATCCCCACCAAAAACTTTAAACGCTTATATATGAGAAATTTATCAGCCTATTTAAATTAAAAAAAAACAGTGGGTGTAATGTATTTAATCATATCCTTCGCTAAGTTTTATCTATATTATTGAACATTTCTACATAGTAATTATATACCTTCTTAAAGTGTGTCTTATCTGAAAAAACTAAGTATTGTATTTATTTTTGAGTAATTTTTGTGTAATATGCTGTATATGGATATTTTCCGAAATAAAATAATAATAATAATTCACCACCAAAGTAAGTAGTATTAAATTTATTCGCTTGTTAATCTAGCATATCAAAAGTGGCAAAACTTTAATTAATGTCCTTGCATTAAACAAACATCAAAGCTGTATTCATCGAAAAGCTATTAATCCACTCTCAAGGTATCCCTCGAACAGTAGACTGATTATAGACAGAGAAGATTAAAGCAATGATTAATTTTGAAGAATAAACTCTGTACTCATCCGTTACAACGCCGACAAAGGGCCTTGCAGCGACCGCTACGTCAATTTATAATGCGATTAAGGACGTTATCCGTCAACTGATAAAAATAAGCTAACTTTCGGTACATATTCCAACGAATCTGTAATACTTAGTCATATGGTATTACTATCTATAGATAGAAAACTCTTTTTGTACAATATCTACGCAAAAAAATACTTAAAATTATTATAAATAATTAATTAGAAATATTTTTCGTAGCCTCTTACCACAAAAGTTACGAAAACTAGTCGTGTTTCGGAACATATATCTCAAAAACTATATGTTTTTAATCAATAAAAAAAATACACTCCATTATTACGTATATTATTAAACAAAAGTATGCAAAAAAAAGTTCAATTATGTTTCAAATAGGCATAGGAAAAATAAAATAGTTTTACTAATGTTTTCTAATATTTTGCTAGAACCGACAAGGCTTAAACTATGCGCAATAAGGTTTGTTTTCCTTTGATTATTTTTGTCTGATTTTGTCTACGATTTGAAACGGCGTCTCAGTCAGCGCTCGGGCGCCGTCGAAAGCAGACCTACGCCGCTTGACACCAGCACCTCAAAGTAAAAAACATCGCTGTATGGACACGGAAAATTTTAAAAAACGATCTCGATCCCTGATCACTGCGTAAGAATAGGGTAAGAGCAATTAATTGTATTGTAGGTATTACTATTATTTTTGACTTGACTGGACTGACTATTGGTGGATTTTGGAGTGGACTTTGGATGCTGAAGCGACGGATTCTCTAGTTGCACACGTCTGCAGCTAGAGCTTGGATTTTGTGATGAGATCTTACACTCCGAGTAACTGAACTGATGTGATTAGATTTCGGAGACTGCTACTGGAACTGCTAGACGGATAGAGCTAGCAGTGTCGAGTTTAGGCTCATTTCATTTGTCGTGATGAGATCTTCTTACAGGAATATTTTGACTGACTTGATCGAGGACTTCGGAGACTGCTACTGGAACTGCTAGACGGATAGAGCTAGAAGTGTCGAGTTTGGGCTCGTTTCATTTGTCGTGATGAGATCTTCTTACAGAAATATTTCGACTGCCCTGATCGAGGACTTCGGAGACTGCTACTGGAACTGCTAGACGGATAGAGCTAGAAGTGTCGAGTTTGGGCTCGTTTCATTTGTCGTGATGAGATCTTCTTACAGGAATATTTTGACTGACCTGATCGAGGACTTCAAAGACTGCTACTGGAACTGCTAGACGGATAGAGCTAGAAGTGTCGAGTTTGGGCTCGTTTCATTTGTCGTGATGAGATCTTCTTACAGGAATATTTTGACTGACCTGATCGAGGACTTCGGAGACTGCTACTGGAACTGCTAGACGGATAGAGCTAGAAGTGTCGAGTTTGGGCTCGTTTCATTTGTCGTGATGAGATCTTCTTACAGGAATATTTTGACTGACCTGATCGAGGACTTCGGAGACTGCTACTGGAACTGCTAGACGGATAGAGCTAGAAGTGTCGAGTTTGGGCTCGTTTCATTTGTCGTGATGAGATCTTCTTACAGGAATATTTTGACTGACCTGATCGAGGACTTCGGAGACTGCTACTGGAACTGCTAGACGGATAGAGCTAGAAGTGTCGAGTTTGGGCTCGTTTCATTTGTCGTGATGAGATCTTCTTACAGGAATATTTTGACTGACCTGATCGAGGACTTCGGAGACTGCTACTGGAACTGCTAGACGGATAGAGCTAGAAGTGTCGAGTTTGGGCTCGTTTCATTTGTCGTGATGAGATCTTTTTCCAGAAAACTTTTTATGGCTTCCTTCTACTATCTACCTACCATCAAGCACCACCAACCTGCACATCAAGTGCGCACCAACCTGCGCATCAAGTGCGCACCAACCTGCGCATCATCTGCGCACCATCTGCGCATCAAGTGCGCACCAACCTGCGCATCAACTGCGCATCAAGTGCACATCGAGTGCGCATCAACCTGCGTATCATCTGCGCATCAAGTGCGCACCAAACTACGCATCAACTGCGCACCAACCTGCGCATCAAGTGCGCACCAATCTGCACATCATCTGCGCATCAAATGCGCACCCACCTGAGCATCATCTGCGCATCAAGTGCACATCAAGTGCGCACCAACCTGCGCATCAAGTGCGCACCAACCTGCGCATCAATTACGCACCAACCTGCGCATCAAGTGCGCATCAAGTGCGCACCAACCTGCGCATCGAGTGCACATCGAGTGCGCACCAACCTGCGTATCATCTGTGCATCAAGTGCGCAAGTGCGCACCAACCTGTGCATCAAGTGCGCACCAACCTGCGCATCATCTGTGCATCAAGTGCACACCAATCTGCACATCAAGTGCGCACCACCAACCTGCGCATCAAGTGCGCACCAACCTGCGCATCAAGTGCGCATCAAGTGTGCACCAACCTGCGCATCATCTGCAAATCAGGTGCGCACCAACCTGCGCATCAACTGCACATCAAGTGTACACCAAACTGCGCATCAACTGCGCACCAATCTGCGCATCAAGTGCGCATCAACTGCGCATCAAGTGCGCACCAACCTGCGCATCAAGTGCGCACCAAAACTGCGCACCAACTTGCGCACCAACTGCACACCGATTGTGCACCAAAACTGCGCACCAACTGCGCACCAAGACTGCGCACCATGACTGACCACTAAGACTGCGCACCGCACCGCACTAGCTCTATCTATCTAGCAGTTCCAGTAGCAGTCTTTGAAGTCCTCGATCAGGTCAGTCAAAATATTCCTGTAAGAAGATCTCATCACGACAAATGAAACGAGCCCAAACTCGACACTTCTAGCTCTATCCGTCTAGCAGTTCCAGTAGCAGTCTCCGAAGTCCTCGATCAGGTCAGTCAGAATATTTCTGTAAGAAGATCTCATCACGACAAATGAAACGAGCCCAAACTCGACACTTCTAGCTCTATCCGTCTAGCAGTTCCAGTAGCAGTCTCCGAAGTCCTCGATCAGGTCAGTCAAAATATTCCTGTAAGAAGATCTCATCACGACAAATGAAACGAGCCCAAACTCGACACTTCTAGCTCTATCCGTCTAGCAGTTCCAGTAGCAGTCTTTGAAGTCCTCGATCAGGTCAGTCAAAATATTCCTGTAAGAAGATCTCATCACGACAAATGAAACGAGCCCAAACTCGACACTTCTAGCTCTATCCGTCTAGCAGTTCCAGTAGCAGTCTCCGAAGTCCTCGATCAGGTCAGTCAGAATATTTCTGTAAGAAGATCTCATCACGACAAATGAAACGAGCCCAAACTCGACACTTCTAGCTCTATCCGTCTAGCAGTTCCAGTAGCAGTCTCCGAAGTCCTCGATCAGGTCAGTCAAAATATTCCTGTAAGAAGATCTCATCACGACAAATGAAACGAGCCCAAACTCGACACTTCTAGCTCTATCCGTCTAGCAGTTCCAGTAGCAGTCTTTGAAGTCCTCGATCAGGTCAGTCAAAATATTCCTGTAAGAAGATCTCATCACGACAAATGAAACGAGCCCAAACTCGACACTTCTAGCTCTATCCGTCTAGCAGTTCCAGTAGCAGTCTCCGAAGTCCTCGATCAGGTCAGTCAGAATATTTCTGTAAGAAGATCTCATCACGACAAATGAAACGAGCCCAAACTCGACACTTCTAGCTCTATCCGTCTAGCAGTTCCAGTAGCAGTCTCCGAAGTCCTCGATCAGGTCAGTCAAAATATTCCTGTAAGAAGATCTCATCACGACAAATGAAACGAGCCCAAACTCGACACTTCTAGCTCTATCCGTCTAGCAGTTCCAGTAGCAGTCTCCGAAGTCCTCGATCAGGTCAGTCAAAATATTCCTGTAAGAAGATCTCATCACGACAAATGAAACGAGCCCAAACTCGACACTTCTAGCTCTATCCGTCTAGCAGTTCCAGTAGCAGTCTTTGAAGTCCTCGATCAGGTCAGTCAAAATATTCCTGTAAGAAGATCTCATCACGACAAATGAAACGAGCCCAAACTCGACACTTCTAGCTCTATCCGTCTAGCAGTTCCAGTAGCAGTCTCCGAAGTCCTCGATCAGGTCAGTCAAAATATTCCTGTAAGAAGATCTCATCACGACAAATGAAACGAGCCCAAACTCGACACTTCTAGCTCTATCCGTCTAGCAGTTCCAGTAGCAGTCTCCGAAGTCCTCGATCAGGTCAGTCAGAATATTTCTGTAAGAAGATCTCATCACGACAAATGAAACGAGCCCAAACTCGACACTTCTAGCTCTATCCGTCTAGCAGTTCCAGTAGCAGTCTCCGAAGTCCTCGATCAGGTCAGTCAAAATATTCCTGTAAGAAGATCTCATCACGACAAATGAAACGAGCCCAAACTCGACTCTTCTAGCTCTATCCGTCTAGCAGTTCCAGTAGCAGTCTCCGAAGTCCTCAATCAGGTCAGTCAAAATATTCCTGTAAGAAGATCTCATCACGACAAATGAAACGAGCCCAAACTCGACACTTCTAGCTCTATCCGTCTAGCAGTTCCAGTAGCAGTCTCCAAAGTCCTCGATCAGGTCAGTCAAAATATTTCTGGAGGCAGATCTCATCATGACTAAGGAAACGAGCCCAAACACGACACATTTTCACACGGGTATAGATTATAGCCTATGTCACCCGGGGACAGTGTAGCTTCCCGTCAGTGAAAGAATTTTTCAAATCGGTTCAGTAGCTTTGGTGCCTATTCAATGCAAACAAACAAACAAAGAAACATAAAATATAGAAACATACGATAAAAGTTTAAAAATATATTTTAATAAATAATTAAAACTATCAAAATGGTTTTTTTTGACTCGTGTTTGTTCTCCGTTGTCCCGTCGCTGTGTGCGTCTGGGCCGTGCGCGTGTAGTAGTACGACTTTAGTACCTACGCATTATGCAAAGGGGCCCTTAACAGAAAGAATGGCGATCCGACTGATTGCGCGGATCCATAAGGACCTCACGAAAATCCACATCGGAATAATGACGGTCGCTTCCTTAATCGTCAAAGGATTATTAAGCTCGCCCGCTACGGTTATATTTATGGACCTTCATTTGTTTCTGTGTCTCTGCCTCTTGACAGTAGTTGAAAATATCTCAATTAATATTTAGCCTAAAGACAGTCTGTAATGAGAATAATCTAGGGGCGCGTAAGCCAAGTGAGTCTGCGGAAGGTGATTAATATGATGAAGTGAGCACATCTATCGACGGCTCCCGGCAGTCGGCGGCGGACCACACCGGCTACCGACGACCATTCGAGTTCGCCGGACCGACTTCGTAACATTAATTGTTCGGAACCTTTTCACGAGATTTCACGTGAGAAAAGATTAGCGCCCGCTTGTTTGTTTAATCCCTGGCAGTGAAATCCACCGGTGGGAAACTTCGATCACGATGATCGATCTCCGATACGAGTACCATGCCCTCCCGTGAGAAATGTTCGTAATTATAATAATATTTTACACCTGTGCTAAGAGCTTCTGGTTGAATAACAAGCAGTCGATCGAGGCTCACCGGGTGGATTACTTAGAGCGAGTTTTCGAAAATAGCTCAACTTCAAATAACGACTACTTATATAGTAACGAGGCGTCGTACTAACACTCTGTATCGATTTTATGGAGTACAATAATTATCTGTTTATGATACAACAACCTGTCAGTAAATACACGGTAATAAAACCGAAATATCGTTACCATAACTAAGTGTGAGAAAGTGAGGTGTCGACTAAGAAGCGTATGAGCTTTGTCGAAATTAGGATATAATAACATAGCACCGAGTTTCCCTTTACGGCACCGGACTAAATAAACACACAATAACTGATGGCAGTCAGCGTCTCGAAAAAGATATTATCAGGCGATTTACAACCGATCGGAAACGGTTACGAGCGTTAGCTTTTCTCACTTCACTAATTTAGACGTTACCAAAGTAGCTCAGCGTTAAATAGAGGATGAACGGTTACACAGTAAATACGGTCAGTTTATATGGCCGGTAAACACCGCGACGTGAACTGTACACAAGGTGATTTTTTTATTTGTATAGTTACCAGTTCAGGCTCAAATACCCGTGAGAAGTCGCCTCACAGAGCGGCGGAGGATCGGCGACCTGAGATCACGCTACTATCATAATCTTGAATGACACCACGCACACACTTCCTATCTATACTTTAATATATTTCTTAAAATTAATTTGCTAACAGTGTTATGACGCGACGACGGCGTGACGAATTGATTAGCCTATATCGGATTTGCTTTAGATCCGTTCACAAAGAGTACAAGATACGTTCTTTCGAAAGCTCGCTCGCATACGTTATACTTATCAGATTAAGATTTGTTTACATTGACACTACTAAGGGTCAAAAAGCGCTCGATAGCTATCGAAATTTCGTATGCTCGAACCGGAATGTTTTGATTTGACTTTTGTCCAGTCGTTGACACCATCAATTTGAGATTACCTGAAAATCCGACGAGTGAGAAATTTCCTCGAGCCGTAAGCGAATGTCATTTGAATGTAAATTGTATCAGACGGAGCAGTGCACGCGGCGTCGCGGGCCCGTACCTTCCTCTCATTGTGCGTATAACAAGATCAGTATCGACTTAATGACAATATATTGGTAATAAAATTAGATAGTCCGTGCCGTCATCTCGGCGAACATCAGGCCCGGTCGTGCACTTCGACTCTCATATTTATTGCAAGCCAACTAGAAACATTATCGAATGACGGCTACAACATACTCCGAATAGTCCGGGACATCTTCAAATAAGTAATCTAAACAAATAGAACCTTACTTCTCTCTGAGGCAGGTTTTAAAATCCCTCAGAACTCTCCATAGAATGCGTTCTCAACTTTACGACAGTAGGTCATAAGAACGCTAAAGTTATGGTATAAATATTATGACACTTTTATCGGTTAGTCGGTTGAAAAGTAAATATAGACGATACGTGAAAGGTGCAAGAATATGCGATTTGCACGGGGAATCCAATAAAGTGGTAGCAGCCACAAAAATTATTGTAATTTCAGTACAGATTATAGTGTTATTTATTGAGTAGGTGTTTAGGAACATGAAACTGCGCTATAAACGATTAAATGTATATGGCTCTCTCAGCTAACATTTAATACTGGCTAAGAGCGTGTCGAGACTCGTGACATGCATTCCGTTTTTCGTAGCCAAAGTCATTATAATCATGGTCACAATCATCATAGTTCATTAATTGGTGGTCACAGAAAAAATCGAAAGAACTAAGCTCTGTGGACTAAACCGAATTTCAGAGGTGTATCATACCAACATAACATATTATACTTTTATGGTTTAGTCGTAAAGAAAACTACTTGAGAAATTTAAGTTAAGTAAATGTTACGGAGAGGTCATTGACCTTTGAGCTAGAACGTCTTGAGGTTATTACGGTGTTATCGCTATATATTAAAAAGTTAAAATCAGAAAATGTTTGAAATAATTTAGTTTTTTATTAATTTTGAAGGATTAAATGACCTATCAGCATGGTAAGTTATAAGTTTCAATGTCTAATAGTTTAGAAATGCAAGGGGGTAACTTTTTGCGACTTTGGCGGGCTAATTTTTCACAAAATATACACTTAATTAAAAAGTCATATATTAATCTTTACCTTCATTTTTAAAGTCATGTTCAACGATATTAAACACAAAGGGGTGTAGCGAAAAAAAAAACACTCCCATTTCACATGTACCAGAGTCACCCCTAAAACGCAAAATTATATTCTTTTTATACTTTTAAAATTGAGATATACAAAAACTGTAATTGTGCACTTGCCTTAATAACTATAGAAGTTAGGTTCTAAAAAATTAGGACGGACGGACAGACGGACAGACAGACGGACGGAGAAAACAAATTTATGAAAGTTCCTTGTCGGGCTACGGAACCTTAAAAAGGCTCGTTTAGGTTAGGTTAGGTTAGCTAACTTCACTCAAATAACATATTATTATTCATAAAAGTATTATCTTATATTGTGATCGTGGTATTCAACATTACTGATAAAAGACTTTTTCCTCATTCAACATAAATCAGTTCTGACTGTATTCAAAATATCATACAAGAAAAGTGCATTAACATTTGCATGAAAATAATGCAGGGATATTTGAAGAGAGCCACATTCTGTGTAACAATGGTGGTTGTCATTTATTTATTTGAACGCGTCATCTTAGTCCGGCCATGTTGTTATTTTTTATTACGATCATGCCACAAAGTTGCTGTTAGTTATTATTTAACTAATAGCGACTTTTATAATTAAATTATTGGATTAATAATTTTATAAATACTTCAATACAACTTAGATTTTGATTAAAGTAAAGTAAGTTTTTATAGGCCGAGAGCTAGTCCTGATGTCTGGGTTTTTAGGCCACCTGGAAGCCTATTACATGGCTTAGCGAGATTCTGACATTAGAGACATTATAATAAAGATTCTATTTACACAGTGCTGTAGAAAAAAACTAGAAATTCTATTTAAGGGGGCTGTTGCCGTCTGCAACTGTCTTAATCGCACATTTTCACATTAGCGAGAGAATTGTCTATACGAGAAAAGCCGCTTTGATTTATCATTTTTTTTTTTTTGCACAAATATAAAAATATCTGATTTGTGACCCTGATCACAATCTTGATCTCTTCCAAGTCCAATGACTGAAAGACGTATGATATTTTTTTTGTATCTACAAGTTATATGTAATTAAATAAAACATTCGCTCTAGTACTATCAGACGCGACTGGTACAGGAGCGCAGGCACGCGATCATCTTCGATAGCGATCTGTGAGATTAACGGCTACGTGTGACACCGCCTTAAGACGGCCAAATGGCCATCGTGTGGCTGCGCCTTAATTACTTGCACAATAAACCTTATCGATCGATAATCTTTCGTAGCGTTATTATTGAATTATATTTATTGCTGCAATATTTCAACATATATTTCTTTGCCATCTTCTGTACATTTCTCTACAAAAGTGAGGTAGATCGTTTCTGGCGTCGATTCTGATTGTCAATTGTTTTGACCAGAGTAAAACTTTATAATAAAGTAAATATTACAAAAAATATATAAACTGACAGCTTGGAAAAGGATTCCTTCATTTCAATATTCAATATTCAATATCCCTTTGAAATATCCTATTGAATTAAAAAGTTCGCAATCGGCGAAGAATCAATTAACATACACACGAAAACCTTCTTTTTAGGGTTCCGTACCCAAAGGGTAAAAACGGGACCCTATTACTAAGCCTACAATGTCTGTCTGTCTGTCCGTACGTCCGTCCGTCCTACCTTTAAACGGTTGTATCTTTCGAACCGTAACAGATAGCCAGTTGAAATTTTCACAGAATATGTAATGTTAAGGCTGATTAACTAAAAAATATCACAACACACTCTAAGTGTAACAACAAATAATAAATAATGGCCAAGTGCGAGTCGGTGACAACTTTCTGTTCATTACCAAGTTATAACTTGTAATTTCGTTATTGAATTTTGTGGTGGTACGGAACCCTCAATGCGCGAGCCCGACTTGCACATGGCCTGTTTATTGCAAATCGATTTGAAAAATTATGCCACTTATAAAAAAACATTACAGGCTTGGTGTTTATTTTACCAAACCGACTTCAAAAAAAAAAGGGGGGGTTCCCAATTCAGTTGTATTTTTTTGTTATCTCAGTCAAAACATTCAGATTGGTCCCATAGAAAGTTCACTAAAATCGGATTCGTACTTTGGCTTTTAAATCAAAATAACTGGAAAATGTGGTTACTTTGATGACAATATAAGTAACCGAAATTGCGTATATTACCTACTAATTTTGTGAAGTCGTTTGATTTAATTTATAAATATTTTAATAGAACACGTACGACATCCCTGACCTTAATAATTTGGACCAACACTTATTCTTTTGTCGATTGACAGGGAAGTATTCGTAATCCCAATTCCGCGACCCGTCTTATTCAGTATTGTTATATTGCGTCCTAAATAAAATAAATTGAACATCTGTAATATCAATTAAAAAGTTCCGAGTTGTTGTGTAAAAGTAATTTTTCAATTGAGACAATTGAGGTTACTCGAATGGCTATCTATAGATATAGATACCTTCTATTTGCAGCTAGAGGTGATTATATCGTCAGTGAGTGTGTAAGTACAGACAGCTGCAAAACATCAATAAGATATACCTAATATTAATTTTTTGGTTTTTTTTTTATCACTATCTGCGACCCAATGTGCTTGGACATTCCTTTGGGTATCGTATTTTTTACGGGATAACATTCATATAATTATTACAGTCTCTAGCCGCCAAATATTTGCAAAAAATCACGTCGATCCGTTGCTCTGTTGCTACGTGAAATAGAAATAAAAAAACACACTTTAGCATTTATATTATTAGTACATAGTACATATACGTATTTTAAATATTTTTTTAAATTTGAAAATTGCAAAAATATGGTGATACTAGTATATTTTGTTAAATTGTTTTACTGATTGGATTCAAGGTTGTCTATGTCATTTAATTATATAAATAATTATTCTATTTCTTAATTGAACACAACAGTAACTTATCCTAACGGCCTGTGTGCGGGTTTTTTCCTTCGCTGCGGCTGCGGTTTCACCCCCCATACTTTATACAAGAACCGTAACTTTTTCGAGTTAAAAACATACAGTTTTCGCATTTATGTAGGATATAGTTTTTTTCCCTACTGAGAGTATTTTAGCGTCCCACGTATTGTATATTTGCCAATGTCTAGTATTGAAACATTTTCATGTTATATGAAATATCGTCAAACAAATCAAATGCACAGTCAGATTTCAGCAAAGTTAGTCATGTCAAGTCAAGTCCAAGCATGCCCTAGTAAAATGGTAGAGAATTAACAAGAGCCTTCTATATATACACGTGCATGTTTGTGCAATACTCAAGCACGTTCACGAACACATTAAAAATAATTATCCACCATTATTACACCTTAACACTCAAAATAACAAAAGTTTAGGAAAATATCACAATGAGGTGAGATGGGTTTTTTCACGTTGGCACCAAAAAGCTCTTCTACTTTAATTATGCTTTTCTTTTGTTTTAGTGTGTTTTTTGCGTACTTTAACATTATATACAGAATACGTAAAAACCATAATTTTAAGTCACACCATTATAGCTAGTCCCTCACGTCAGCTAATTTACGCATACATTTCCGTTCCATCAATCGTAATACATCTGATAAAAAAGTAAATAAATCTCGTATTTATTCTACAACAGGTTCTACAAGATTATCTAAAGCCTTTGATAAATGTCCGTACACACGTGGATAGATAAACGGAATGCAAATGAGTTCATATGTATTGCTTTACAAAATCAGATCTTTAATTTAGAGAGCTCGTTGTAAACAAATGAATACTAATGTGGACTTATGTCGCAATATCAATAAAGAAAATCTGTAGGGCTGCCATCACCGCAACGAACTATAAACGTAATATTCACAAAAAGTTCACTAAACACGTTTTTATAAAAAAATAGACCCTGTAAATTACGAAGAATAAAAACAAATGTTGGTATATCAACAATCAAGCTAAGTAAAGGACTTCAAATGTTAATGAATCTATTGAAAAATATTCATGTAAGCAACCCTAAAAGTCATTAAGCAGTGACGAGTAGGCACATGCATTTCTTTAACGAGTGCAACCACATTAACCACCCAGCTCCGCTACTTAGGCTCTATTCAGAAGAATCGATTCGAGCCCAAACTCTTGACCATTCATTCTAATTACCGAGACCGTATCGACCATCGATCGACGATTGAGACACCGTTATCATTAACATTCATAAAATTGGATACGTTTAATTCATTAATTATTGTCTTTGAACGGTTTTTGTAGGTACTGCGGTAATGAAAGTGGGACATAAAACTAAAATCAATTAAGATAAATCTGCTCGTATATCTTTGTCATAGGAGCATCAAGTTAACATTACGTTTAGAGGTAATAAATGTTTGTTTGTATACCTACTGAACTATTAAAATACCCATCTTAAATTGAGGTTTATACTAGCTACGTCTTACGGTTTTTTACTTAATATTTGCACTTTATAAGGATTCTACCCGCAAAATATTGAAGCTCCTACTCGTGTATCTGCTAAAATATAATCGTTTCAACAGCATTTGCTCCCAATCTAGACAGAGACGTACTGGCTGATGCGTGTAGACTCGCAATATACGCTCACTCATCACGCGCTGCGTAAGACGCGGACATCTGTAGTCGTATTTAAGTATTATCTGGTTCATTAATCAGTTAGCGAGCGCGTGCTGATGTAGATTAATGGGGTGCCGGCGCCGGCGATACCATCGGATGGGATTCCGGGACAGATGGGATCGGGACATGAGATTCCGGGACACAGATCTAGTCAGAGGTGCGCGGATCACGCGAGTGTACATCACTAGCACGTAGATATAAAGCAAAGGGTGCTCTTTACGACGTGGTTTCATGTTACTTTCAATGAAACTATGGAAATATACGTGGTGCACGTGCAATGCAAGTCCTTAAGTAGGTTACTTCCTCTTTCCTCGTGTAAGGATTGGGCGTCGCACGTCTTGTGCATATGCCAGTGTCAAGTATTGAAATATTTTCAAGTTTTACTGGATTTCATGAAACAAGTCATAGTCAGAGTCAAGCAAAGCAAGTTACGGTCAAGTCTAAGTCATGCTCTACTAAAGTGACGGAGACTTATATGGAGTTAGTGAAAGCAACAAGAAAATACATGTTTTAACTCGTTATGTCACTTATCAACACTCGAGGACGTTAACAAACATTTAATAAATAATTATCTACTATTATACATTAACAAAACGACAATACACAAATCACGATAATACCCAAGTTTAGAAAAATTATACAATGAGGCTAGAATGAGGTGACATGTTTTTTTCACGGTTGCGCCCAAAACACCATTGTTGTTCCGGAACTAACTTTGTCGTTCTATAATGTACCTGAAGAACCTTTTCTGTTTCTAAATGAGAACATTTTAGGTTACCGCTTGTCCGTGGTTTTTATTTTTTATTCATGCGAGGCTTGTGTTCGTCTACAATCTACATCATGTTCGATGTTAATCAAAGACACGGATTAGGAACCTGAATTCTTGATTTGAAGATGCCCATATTGTACTTTTTGGGGTACAAAATCAAAAGTGTGTGTTGCCAGTGATGACATATGGTACTGAGACGTGGTCCTTAACTGATGGCCTTTTGGAAAAACTCAGAGTCACACAGCGGGCAATGGAGAGAGCTATGCTCGGAGTTTCTTTGCGCGATAAAATCCGAAACGTGGATATTCGCCAAAGAACCAGAGTCACCGACATAGCTGTTAAAATTTGCAAGTTGAAGTGGCAATGGGCAGGCCACATCGCTCGAAGAACCGATAACCGATGGTTCTGGAGTGGAGACCACGAACCGGAAGACGCAGCTTAGGGAGGCCTCCCACTAGATGGACCGACGACATTGTGAGAGTCGCGGGCATCCAGTGGATGCAAAAGGCAGGCTGTCGTTCAGTGTGGAGGTTAATGGGGGAGGCCTATGTTCAGCAGTGGACGTCTTCTGGCTGATGATGATGATGGGGTACAAAATCTCTGTTAGAGAGTTCGACATCATCCCTGTGCGTGTAAAAATGTGGGATCTAAACGCTTTGTGAGTATGGGGAATATCTGCTTGGCGGTTGAGGTTTTGGTCACATTTGTCTGGGCGGAGAGAGAAATCAAATTGTGCAGTTCCAGGGTACACTCTCCCATATTTATCCGATAATGCTTAGCAGCCGAGACTAAAATAAAATGCTTATAAAGCCAAATGGCGCGCTTCTCAATCGACTCCAGTGTTTCTAGTTGGTTCATGTCAGATTCATCGGTGAGAGCAGGGGCCTTACGGCCAACTGCTTACGCGGTCTCAAACTAACGTTAAAACCACGCAGTTCGAAAATCACGCAAACGTGAACCTTAACGCGCCAAATACAGTTAGCAGTCGCGCAACATTTTTTCATCACCTAAGCTAGATTGCTTTAAACAGCTAAAGTACTCCATAATACGAGCTAATTGACAAAATAAGCAATTGACAAAAACTTTGTAATTTGTATTTGTGCGCTTTGTGAGGGTCCTTGATTTCCTTAAACAGTTTAATATTCTCATTATTTATTTTTTTGTATTAGGCTTGCGTTTGACCGCCAACTCGCCTGATGTTAAGCGATGCTGCTGTCTAGGATGGAGCACGTTTGCCTAGAAGAAACCGATTCACTGGTGATTTAAAGACACCCAGAGTTATCAACACTGGCACCACTTTATTGCCAAGTACCGCTGAAAACCAATATCGTGCTTGAAATCTCACACCATACCACATTATGTTTGAAACCATAATTTATATCTATGCTGCCGTTCCATAGTTTGGTTGCGCGACACTGGTCGCATGATTTAAAATGGCCTTTAAATTAACGATAACAATATTCTTTATCATAACTGACGAAATACAATCACGTCTGATGCGAGCTCCTCCAAAGCAGTGCTAATGCCGCGGGGACAAGAATCCAACATATTTATGAAACCACCATTAATTATCCGAATAATCGATCGCAGTCGTTACGTGATTTATCTAGCGTCGATAAGATTTTAATGAAGTACTTTGATTGGGCGCACACGGACATCGAGACGCGGTTATCGGGAAAACGATAGCGCGCGCACCATTGACTCTTCTATACCTATCGATGTATTAAGTTATTAAATTAAAAATACACCTTGCGTCGAAGCAACGAATTTCACACCTTATTACAATGCTGATAAAACACACTTTATGCGATATCATTTAATTAACGAGGTGAATCATTCAGATTAGAATTCGGAAGATATCGGCACGTCGTTCATTGTGGAAACTACTTACGATACTAGCAGTCGATAAGATAAATTGTGTTCGTAGGCTTTTGACTTGATACTGTCAAGGCAGCGGGTGGCGAACAAGTGTATCTATTTTACAACCAGAGACGCTTTTATACAAATAATACGCTGTAATCTAATACGATTCATATTGTCAAAATGCAAATGAACGCTTCGGTGTGTAAATTAAAATAAAACTGACAAAACTGCGGTATAAGGTAGCAAAGGTCTTAAAACTTCTAGTTTATAATAATTGTAATAGAAAACGCAAATAGTAAAGAAGTATACCTACAGTTGTTTTATATGTGAGAGTACCTAATAAACGTCTGGATTATATACTTACATATATGCAAGTTAAAGTAAGTAATTTTGTATGAAATGAACGGCCAGTTAGGTTTTTATGTAGCCCGAAGACTTTTGACATTGTTAGCAATGTCAAAAGCCATGTGAATGGTGGTTGTTGTTATAAGAATAACCACCAGGTCAAAGTAAGTTTAAAACGATACATAATACTAACTCCTAAAAATGTTCCATTGCTAAAAAGTAACATATTAAAGTAAAAATTTACCTACACTAGAAATTTTGTAGATACCTAAGATATAGTTACTTACATATAATTCAATTTAGATAGAGATTAGGAAAAAATTCAGTTATTAAGGGTCAGAATACCGGGTGCAGCGATCTCACTATCGCAATAAAATTATAGTAATCGACCATGAAAAATGTGGTTCGGTATTTCGAAATATTTAGAATATTTTTTTTATAATGACCTGTACAAAAGGGAAAACTGTTTATTCCATTTATGTTTATTTCAATTTAAATTTATTTATCATAATATTATTTTGACCTTGAATGTACCAATTTTAATATAAAAATGTTTAATTTCTTATTTAGCTTAAATACGTAATTGTATTTTTAATAAGCATTTAGTAATTATTATTTGATGTGTAACATAATGGTGTATCTATAACTATGAACTATGTGAAATGAAAAATATTAATACTAAAATTTGTTTTAAATATTTTAAAGTATTAACTTCGCAAAATGGCCAAAGCACGCATTGTTCAAAAGTAGAGTCAGTAATTTTATATTAAAAAAAAACCATCACATGCGCAAGTGAGATCTATGCTCTCGGTATACTGACCCTTAATAGCTTTATTTTTTCCTAGTCGCCATCTAAATCGAGATATATGTAACTATATCTTACTAAATGTCTAGTAATTTTTTTTTTTTTTTACATTATGTTACATTCGAGCTTTGGAGCATTTTTAGGTGTGAGACAGCAGCGCATGATATTCTGGGCCTTAAATAATGTACTTAACATACCTCTAAAAATTCCAACTAAGTTTTCATTAAACTAAAATGAATGTTGCTAGGATTGCGTGTGAACAATACCAACACACGGCCTCAGCCGACAGAGAAACTAATTAACGAAAAGTTACGTTAGTAGTAAGTACACGTACGACTAATGATCGAGAATACTACGTTCATTTGCATCGAACAGATCGTCTTTTGCTCTTAATTATGGGAGAACTAAACCAAATTACAAATTAAACCGAAAATAATAAGACACAGAACCTTCGTAACATTAGTACGATCTACAGAAAATATCATCATCAGTTAACATCACGCGAGCTGGCAGTCAAAGGGTAACCAATTAATTAAAAAAAAAACTATAAATATCTCTATCTCTTCTCTTCTCTATCTCTACATAGTATAAATTGAAGTCGCTTTCCGCGTCTGCCTGTCTGTATGTATGTCTGTATGGCCGCTAACTCCTCCTAAACCACGCAACGGATTTTGATGCGGTTATCACCATCAGTTAGATAATTTTAACGGAAGGTTTATATATATAACTAACGACCCACCCCGGCTTTGCACGTAAATTACACCCGTGCGAAGTAGGGCGGGCGGGTCGCTAGTCGTTTAATAAAAATGAAATTTATTAGCAAAAAAAAATAACATGCACATTAAAACTAATTAATACCTAAAATTACTTAAAATCAAATATAAACAAACTATACCTAAAATATAAAACTAAACTATTCTAATAAACCACTGCAGGTAAGCATCGTACCCAAAAAGCTGTCCGCACTGCCACGTTTAATTGCACAGGCGCGCATTTTGGTCACGAGATGCTTCGAACAGACGTGGTTGATAAATCCTTAAAAATATGTTTAGCGCCCGGGCCCCACTATCCTAATGTTTCTACCCCAAAAGGCACAAATATTTACCCACTGGCTACTATATTTGCGCCTTTTGAGGCCAATAAATAAATACATTTTGTAGGTAGATAATATTTATATTATAGCACTTTATAAAACAAAAATAATGCCAAGTGTATTCTACGTCGGATAAATCTTATAAATCATCTTATCTACGCATTATATCGAATCTCAGATTGCTCTCGGTTGAGGAATATTGTTTCTGCACCATAAATTAATCATGTAAGCTGTCGCTAAAATATTGCTTTTCTATGGCCCTCGGTGCGGTGCGGCGGTGGCGAGAGATGGCGCCATACGCGGCGCCAGAGCATCGTCCTAGAACACGTTCAGTGCGCGGACGCACAATAAAACCACGTCAACCGCTCGCCATCATTTCCTGGCGACAAAATCTACAGATACAATCGAACCTTCGTGTCGTTCGCGACGCTCGATATAAATCAACCGCAAGTGAACACTACGCCGTAACCCGCTAACAACCCTTTAAAATCCATTTAAATAAGCTATCAACGCCGCGCCCGCATTTAATGAACACGAAACTCCAATAAAGCACAAGAAAATAATAATAGCACACAACTAAAACCACTTTACCGACACATCTCATTTGAATAAAGTAAATTACCTACCTCCGTTACGATTCTAAAATGTTGACTGCAATTAATTAAACGAGCTTTTCTTAATTATCTATGGAAATAATAGTAGAGTTTAATTGGGGACTTTTATACAGACACGCAAAATAATTAAGTGATCAATTAACTGTACACGGCGGCTTATAAACAGTATATCCAGCGGCGGACTTATCTGCTTGCATCTACAACTGCGTCTGTTTATACAAAGAGTAAGTATGCAATGCCATGAGCTATGGAGGAGCAGAGTCCAATACAGTAAGCGTCGCAGTCACTGCGCTATGCGTATCTACGTAGAATATAATACAGGGTTATAAGGAGAGGGTATACTAAGCCGAAAGAAGTTCGTTATACTCATCATTATGAACAACTTTTACTATGGGACCAACCCTGAAATCGCGAAAAAAAATTCTGCTGTTCCATAGAAAATGATTATTCCAAGGTTATTCACAATTAACAAAATGTATGAAATGTTTTGCAATTTCAGAATTAGTCCCATAGTACAAGTTATTCATAATGATGAGTATAACGAAGCCCTTTCGGCTTAGCATACTCTTTCTTATAACCTTCACTGTATATTAAGAGTACCTGTGGGTTAGTCAGTAGATATAATGTTTGTAACTATTGAAAATAACGGCTTAAAATTTTGAAAAAACTTAACTTATCAACTTATAACCTCCAATTTACAAAAGTAGTTAAAAAGTAAGTAAGTGGTAAGTAGTTTGAAAGGGGACTTCGTTAAATTACTGACATAAAATAAACAATGTCAATGTTATGGTGTACTTGTTTTATATTCGTCTTGATAATTACAGCTTATTTTTTGTTTAATTACCGAAAATCCAGATACCTTTAATTGAACGATGCATTTTGTAATACGGCTCTTAAATTTAAAATAAACAGTTTTAATATCCATAATAATTAAAATAATAATCTTTGACAGTTTGAATGCGTACGCGTCGATCAGTAGTTAAGGCTGCGGCAGCCAAATGTTAATTCATAATGATTGAAGATTCATTCCGACGCCGTTTTCTACTAATTCGTATACCCTGTGGCTTCAATTAACACTTAATATAATTAAAAATATTTGATTAGCCGGTCCCAATCGAGCCGCGTTTAATTAGTGCCGTATAATGGTTATAACTTTTATAGTCGTTTATGATCAAACAGCTACTTAATCAAAGTTCGATGGACTGTTAAAAAGCTCGTCAACCACCGAGATACGTTCCATTACGTATTGAGATGTCAACAGCCTGCCACCCATGGCTTAAAATAAAAATCGCTGAAATTATACACTGCGCACGAGTTGAATTATCACCACTATTAGTATAATCGTTGGCCCGTAGGAGGCTCGAGTGGTGGCGACGGCGGCCCATGTCCCTTGATGAGCCACGCATGTAGCTATTTAGCCATATCGCTTTCTACTGTTGTCATTAATATATCTTGGACGTATACACACCGTAAGGTCACCGGTTCGTTAAGCTTACTCATTTAACATTACCTATCAGAAAATAGACATGTACGTTCAATTTATAAATTTATAGAGTTGTACATGATGCACCTGTTTTTTTACAAATTAAAGTGCTTTGAAAGATAGAATCAGAAATGAGATTATCCGACAGAGAACTAAAGTAACGAACATAGCTCAAAGGATTAGCAAGCAGAAGTGGCAATGGACTGGCCATATCTGTAGTAGAACTGATAACGGGTTCTAGGGCGGATACCACGTATATCGGCAAACGTAGAGTAAGCCCTGCAGCCAGATAGAGATGACGACTGCAAAAGGCGACTGGTGACAAGTGGGTGCGAAAAGCAGAAGATCTTTCCTTGTGGCGTTCTTAAGGAGAGGCCTACGTCCAGCAGTGGACGAACATCAAATAGGCTAATGATGATGATATCTACGATAACTAATATACCCACTTATATCTAAAGCAAGGCTCATTGGGTTATCTCAACACATGATTCTGACTGAGCTATAACTAAGATTGTTTTCAATTTTACCTACTTTGACACTAGCAGCATAACAAGGAACAGCTAACAGACACTTCAAACGGGCCGACTCATCGCAAACTCCACCGCGTAATTAAAGGCATTCCAACAAAATAACTACATTGTAATAAAAAACAAGTAAACTCTACATTACCTTTGAATACTTGCCCATTTATGAAAACGGTTTGCAAACTAATTACTTCAATAATATAGTTATTTATCGTTCCTCTTTGATTACTTACATCACACATAATTGCTTATAGATATTTTCCCATGCCTCTTAAATTCTAAGCTGTACTTATTTGTCGGTGCTTATTCCAAATTACCTACTAGCTTTATTGGATGAGCGGTATTTGATTAGGTATCTTCTTATTGAACCATTTTTGGACTACAACATCTGTCAATTAAGTAAGTAAAATAATGCAAGAATTACACGTTTTAATATAAGCATAACGTGGTTTTTATAAAGACGATTATTATGGTGAAAGCATTCCATAAAATAAACGAATGTCAAAGTTCGTAATGAAAGTACAGGAAAAGGCATCGAGCAACTGAATTTAATCGAATCCCTGGTAGGTTACTTCGTTAGTAGGTCCATTCTGTATTGCCTGTGTCGACGGGCGAAGGACGCAAGGGCGCCGCCGCCTGCCGCCTGTCTCCCTCCGACACTAAATGCATAATAAACGTTGTACCCGCTGAAAATCAATGCCGATTTGATTTTGCAACCTTCATTAGGGATCCGGTTCTTCATTTCAATAAGCGCACGAGCCTTAATGATTCCGCAGTAACAACGCTTTTATACCAGTTAATGCCGTATTTAGGTATCGGGGCTTTTGAAATGGACTCGATGACATTTAGGTCTTAGTCGTTTAGGTCATGCCACTTGTATTTGTGTTTTCGGTCTCATTAATAACACATAAATTATAACTATTATGTTGCTGCGATCACAATGATTATATTTGTATGAATACAAGATAAAAGATAGACGATATCCCATTTCGCCGGCGCTGTTTTCAAATAAGTTAAGGGACAGCATTGAAAACGCGAATGGCGTGCGCGGTTGCCCGTAGCGGGGAGATAGCGCCTATCCAGTCAATTAATATGCCTAATGCTAACATCATTATTACTAGGCAGGGCGCACTTAACATACTATATCCATTTACATTTTGATTTGTGTAGAGCTGGGTTGCGATTAATCGGCGAGTAGGGCGCGCAGCGCAGGCGCAGCTGATTTATTGAGAGAGTGCGCGTTGGTCTACGCTATACGCACTGACGGTTTGAGCTGGTCTTCTTTCAAATCTGCATGTCACTAAAAACGTCAAGCTTTTCGAGAGGCCAGTTAATCTGCACATAAAAAAATACTTGCATTCGTTTGTAAGCCAAATTAACGGGCAACAATCTTTGTTAACTAAACAATTTTTTTAGGCAAGCGTGTTCCATTGTAGACCGTATCATCGCTTAATATCAGGCGAAGTAGCGGTCAAACACATGACAATTGTAAAATTTTAAAAATACCAGTTAACTAACACTAAATAGAATAAAATAAATAAATAATCAATATTCCGGACATTTTTGCACACACGGTCATCTGACCCCAAACTAAGCAAAACTTGTAATAAGGCTGCCAGAGACTGATATACATACATAATTGTAGTTTTAAATGCATACTTAAATAGATATTAACAACCAGATATAGAACAAGCACAAATGTTCATCACATAAATGTTTACCTAAACTACTTAGCACAACAAAAAACAGTTGAATTGCCCATAGACCGGTGATGACCGGTCTAAATATAAACACTTTTAAGCCCACTACCAACTGGCAGCGTACCCAGCATGCTGGCGGCATTACCACTCCGAATGGCAAGGCTTACATAATACATATACGTAGAACCAGAAAACCGCCAGCATTTTGTTCTGCTCAAGTATTTACGAATAATATAGACTTAGAGAGAACATACATCAACAAAAAAGATTAGAATTAAATAATTATTAAATTTATTACATTCAGAGAGGATTAGAAAATACATTAACTCTAGTCCAAGTTTCCAAAAACTGCACTATGGATGCGGTTTGTCACATAAAAGTTGAGGAGGTGAAGAACAAAACCTCACTTTTCTACTTATAAAAATTTCTTTTTTTTTTCTTTGGGCAAAAAATGATAAATTGATTGAAGCATGTAAGTAAAACCTTGTCAAAAACACCTCTTTTCCTATATAAAATTTCATTTGAAATCGAGAGTTTCGAACAAAACCACACTTTTCCGTTGAAAAAGAGAAATTCCGTCGAGACATTTGTATTCTCTAAAATTTAAAAAAATGGATATGTGAGGTTTTGTTCTTCGCCTCCTCAGTTATAGAACCTCCACGAAGACTGTGTAACCTAAGCCACGAATAGACCAATTTACTTTACGACTCTACTACAGATAAAAAGTCTAGAATGGAACCCCTAATAGGTCTTGAGAATAATTAGAAAAGTAGTTATGGGTCGTAAAGTGCTGTGGGTCGGTAAAATAAAGTGTTAAATCGTGCTTATTAAGTTATTTCTAAGTAAATAGCCCTTTAATCTTTGCGTTGATTGAGTCACTCAAGATTCTGAGCATGATGGACAATTTACGAGATTAATTCTATATTGCAACAGTGTTAGGCCGTAATTGAACTTCCTTTTAATATTAATAAAAAGTATTACGAGTTTTTTGCCGATAAACCTTGTCTAGGGACCTTACGGCTAACTTTTAACGCGGGCTCAAATTAGCGCTGAAACAGCGCAGTTCGGAAAATCACGCAAACGTGAACCTTAACGCGCTGAGATACGGTTTGCGGTCTCGCAACTTTTAAGAATAAGAATAAGAATAAGATATATATCTCTCATCACCTATACAGAATCGCTTAAAACGTGTAGCGGTATAGGTACATGTCCACTGGGTCGGAATCGGAGCGTACGCAACGTACGGATTTGTTGCTTCGTATTGATTTCTATGGCGCAGATTTGCCGATCCAGTGCTCGCAGTAGGTACCATAGAAATCAATACAAAGCAACAAATCCGTACGTTGCGTACGCTCCGATTCCGACCCAGTGGACGCGTACCTTAAGGCCCCTGTATAGTAGGTACACTAGCTGTTGCTCGCGACTTCGTACGCGTAGACTTTCATTTATGAACTTTCGACTTCCATTTGCAGTCCTTATTTCAAACCTTTCGCAAAATTATTTCTTAGTGGGCTTATTTTAGATCCCATAAGGAATCTACCTGCCAAATTTTAGCTTTGTAGGTTAAGTCGTTTTCGAGATTTTGTAATGAATCATTCAGACAGTCAATCAGTATATCGCTTTTATATTTAAATATTACTGCAGCGGCAGGCATCATAGAAGCATTTATGTGCGAACGTGAAAATGTGGGCCGAGGCCAACATACGAGAATCCATAAATCCTCAGTTGCTGGCAAGGTTTGTATAGCACTTTTGTGAAACATTACGTTGAAAATCACGTTAAAATATGAAGTATATAAATAAACCTTCAAAATCGACCCCATTATCTTTTCATGATTTAATTTTAATTATGTAGTGCCTTTGAATGTACCCATTATTCACAAAATGCTGAGAATTTAATTGCCTGCAGTTTTAAGTACACAAAGAACAAAACAATTACGTATTAATTTATTGTAAACCTACTGGTCAGTTAGATAAATGCGCGTTTGGTAAAACCACGTGTTAGCTTTTACTCAGTTAATGGTGCCGTAATGTAGGGGATTCATATGGCAATTATGTAAATAACGCATTTCAATTAGCACTTGAAGTGGTGCTCATATTTAAGTACCCAGGCAATTATTGTTGTGAACTTTGTCTACAAAAGCATTAGACAAGACTTAGGTACGATATAATTTGATTGGTATTCTAATGTAAAAAAAAAATATACCTACTTATATACATTTTGCTGTCAATTTAGTCATATTGTGTCGACATGTATTTAATGATGTATGAAAACTGATTTTATGAACCGAATGAGCTGAAATTTTATATACACGTTTAGTTTGGATGACAACAGATGGTTAACTAAGTGACGTCGTTCTAAATCTAATATGGTGGACCACTATGATATGGGTAATAGGGATACAACAAACAATAAATTGCAGAGAAGAATACGGTAAAAATAAACTGACGTCACACTAAATTCAATAAACGCAGACGACTAAAATTATGATAAAAAAAGTTTTTTTAGGTTAATAATAATTATTTATTATTTAGCGATTTAAAATATATTTTTTTACTTATAGGAAGTTTGGATTTTATCGGAAAATTATTGTAGAGCCAATCAATTATAACTTTACTGCCCCTTCAATATCTTGGTAATTTTAAGTCTTATGGCATACTAGGCGTGGATTTACGATTACAGTCAAATAGCTCTTAGTAGCTTGATTGATATACAACAGCAGCATGTTCTCAACGTAAACAGAAAATAATAAATGCCTCCAGGCATCGTGTTTTGGAGGTCCAACAATTCTCCTTTCTCACGTAAAAAAAATATGAAATGTATACCTACAATATATATATATATTTTTATCCGACAGTGGTATTTTTTGCTAATCAAATTTTGGTAAACACCTGAAAAAATAAGTATCAAACCTCACTTTAATTATTAACCAACGAAAAAGGATAAGATTTTCCAGCGCTTATGTTTTTTTATGTAGGTATGACACATAACTTTTCATTGCAGTTTGTGATGATTCTT
The DNA here is from genome assembly GCA_932305915.1 of Agriopis marginaria. Taxonomy (NCBI): domain Eukaryota; kingdom Metazoa; phylum Arthropoda; class Insecta; order Lepidoptera; family Geometridae; genus Agriopis; species Agriopis marginaria. The sequence goes on from OW029926.1 coordinate 9,661,733, forward strand.
TTTTTAGAGCCGTTTCGTGTCACTTGAGGGTTTCTCAGCACATTACTTTATATATTACTATCTTGTATTTATAATGACGTCTCCTACCAGAGACCATCCCCCTGAACTTAGATGAATCTATGAAACTCTCGTTTATCAACATGGATTGAGGCGTTTGGATTGTAAGTGTACATAGAACATACATAGACATAATACATCAAACACAATAACCTCTTTTTGCTTTCCGTCGTCGGGTAAAAATGGACAGTAAAAACTGACAATGACAAATTAATTATTTTATTAATGACAAAACTGAAAATTTTCCATTTTCATATTAGCACTCGAATAACTATACCTACATCATTTCTTACGCTTATAGGTTTTGCCCATAAATTATATATGCGAGTAAAATGGAGATATTGTTTCCGCTTTCCTACTGCGTTATAAGTGTCTGTAATGTATCCTGTAAACATTTTATTGTCCAGCTAATTGAAGGTTTTGCTTTTCTCATTAAACAACTGAATAGGAAACTTTAGTAGCAACCAATTTCTGTGGCCTTAGCGACTTGAAATTGCAGAGTAAACATGGACGATTTTAATGACTTCTGGTTATTTTGAGAGTTAAACTTTTACCATGATTTTTGAGAATGCTTAACTATCGCAAGAACAATCATGACTCAGATAGTTCAGAGCCTAAACAGGCGAACTATTAAACCAATAAAGCATTGCATAAAGTCTGCCACAATATCTCAAAGTTTGACGTAAGACAATTCCGTACCCATTCGGTTTTATGGTGCGTACGGCTGGAAGCGACATTAAATCAAGTATCAGATGATCAGAGGTAAACGGTAGCAGTTATTTAGCGGGAACAGCGGCGGCGACGCCCACTGGCGTGATTTATCCACTCGCCGTCAGCTGCGCCGGCGCGATTTGTGGCCCTGCTGAAATATCGGCGGACCCGTGACGAAACGTGGACACGGTTACAACCTAATGGAAATCGCCTTGATGCAATTCGATATGATTTTAATATTTTCTCTGTTATCAATGCTATTGTCATACCAATATGGCTTACCTGAAACACTAAATATATACCTAAGTTTTATAGAGCGCAAACTTATATTTTTCGTATGAGAAAAAAACAAAAACAATACATAAGAAATATTTTTGACAGTCGAATATCTCAGTTAAATATCTGGAGAATTTTGCCCATGCAAAATCCAAAAAGATATTTATATTTTTAGTAAAATGAAATTGTAATCTAGCACTGAAAATGTAGCCTGATGTGATTTGTTAAACTGCGGCTGAAAAAAGTATTAACGAATTGCTGAAATCGGAATTAGTTTTCAAAATAGTAGGAGCTGCTTTATATACTAGCTGCTATAAACTAGCTGATGCCCGTGACTTCGTACGCGTAGCCTTTCATATAAACTTTCAATCCCCCGCCCCATTTGGCCCCCCTTAATTCGGTCGCAAATTCCTTTCGCCAAATTTTAGCTTAGTAGTTCAAGTAGTTTTCAAGATTTCGTGATGAGTGAGTGAGTGAGTGAGTAGATGAATTTCGCTTTTATATTATATAGATGTATATTATTATACACTAATTGTGAGCGTGGTTTATAATATTGGTGTCATTTACATTACTATAAAATATACCTATATCTTAGACAACATACTGATAATGTACGAACTAAGTCACAATTTCTTCTGAATCGCAGTTCAGTAAACTCCAGTATCAAGTCCTGTCACTAAGACAATACAAACGCAACAAGCTCACCGTTTCATAACTCTTGAGTTCGCAAACTTTATCTCAAATCTAGAAGTCCAATAAATCTTCAGGCCATATCTCAGAGAAGTCGACCAATTGTTGAGCGATACTTTCATCTGGCTCGTAGCGAGTGTCAGAGCAGCTTGAAGGAGATAATATAGTGAGTGGATAGTGTGCGTCCAACATTACCATACTTGTCGTTTTATGAGCCCTTGTAGTGTTTAGGCGCCCACTCGACTACCACTTGGCAACCATTTAAATTTATCATTCGTGGATTATTGCTTATTGGAACAACAACAGGCTCAGATATGCAGAGATAGCTGGCTGGATCGCGCTGTTCTCTCTTTGTTTCAGAATAAAACTACGCAACTACTACGCGGTTTTAACTACTGCAGACGTGCAGATTTATTAAGCAACACATACATGGCTAGCAGTGCTGTACTCGTATCTACATAGAGAAGTAAAATGTCTTTGAAATCAATACGAAGAAAGGTTTATAATTTTAATCTAAATCTTTGTAAGCAGATGTTGGGTGTTATCAATGCAAGCTTCTATTACAGTTGTAGAATAGAACGCAGGGGATAGAAGCTGAAACGCGTATTCAAAGTGTATTAAAGCAATGAATATGATATGGCATCTTGAATAAGCCACGAAACATCTTAAGCCATTATCTTCGAATGGCGTTGCGCGAGCGCTCGACTTATCAGGCAATTAAATCGACATTCAGAAGCTGGTGCGGTGCCGAAGCGGCTTTAATTCCATCCCATAGCTTCGCTGCCACAGTGTGAGTGCCACCGCCAAACGCACAATGCCTCGGATGCATGACAAATAACGTTTTGATTGGACACTCACGTAACAAATACTGGGAACGCATTTCCATTACACTGTTTTTGAATACTGGTTTTGATAACCTTTTTTTCTTAGGGTACTACAACTAATTAGTGATAGTTAGCAGCCAACTCAAAGCGCCATGTCCTGTCCTTGGTCACAATATAATGAAGATGAAATATCAAATAAATAATATGTAAGTGGTGATATATAACTCTGAAACGATGACTAATCGATGAAAAGGATGAAAATGTGCTAAGAAAAAACTCTATTAATTAATCAATAAAGTTATATTAGTCAGCCTACATTCATGTATAATACAAACACCTGTCAATATACCTAATTACTGAAAGTTACACACAGATTCAAAACCACTACCACACTATCTCATCAACAATCTACATATAACACAGAAAATTCTAAATTATGAAAACCATAATGTATCCTAAACGAAAAGATACTGATTGAAATCTCTAATGAACTTTTTTATTCGGCATGTAAATTATTATGTCATATTAGCGGTAATCTCGTATGATAATGGAGAACCTTCTGACAGAATGATAAAGTCATCTGCATCGTTATTACGAATCATAATGAACATGATGGTGATGAACTTTCGTATATTCTGACTGAGCCCTGACATTTACCTCGTAAGCCAGGGGACTTAAATCATCAAGATCTAATTAGATCGCATAAAGAGACTTCAAATCAGTTAATTAAATTAGATATTGGAACGACAAATTATTATTCCATCTCAATGATACCTTAAAATAATTCTTCTTTTGTGTACGACTTAATTTGTAGTGGAACTAATTTTTTTCGTAGCATTTATAATTATCTGAGCACCACAAGTCTGCCCGGGATGGGACGGAGACGGAGCGTGTTCCAGACGGACTTGTAATGTAAATATTCATGACGTTATCTGGCGACAAAACGCTTTTCATCGGCCACCTGACGCGCGACTTATGGCATAACCTTCCGAAGTTGACGGTTCCAATACACCGCTTTATTTCTTTACCGTATAGAAAACACTTAATAGCACTTGTTGCGCAACGCGATAACTTTAACACAGCCAATTTTTACGGGTCTAACCGAGACAGCAAATTTTTGTTCAAATTTTCGCGTAATAACTTAAAGCGTCGTGCTGGGCGTACCTCTATTAGGTATACGAACGTGCTCTCTCGAACAATATTCATAATGAGTCTTTAGTTAAGTTGTAGACCAGTATGACGTTAATGGCCGTATACAAAGTTTATGATATACGTTTATTTTTATGTTGTTTGAATTAATAGATATAAGTTACATTTATTTATACCCATCAATTTGTTATCTCTCAAAAAAATATGAAAGTATATTTAGCGCTACGGTATTTTAATCTGAGATTTGTGTGATTGCTTGTCCGTAAGTAGCAGGTGCAGTCTCGCTGCGCCCGCGCCAGTCGTCGGCCAGCAACACCGGCATTGCCTCGGGGTTCCAATTTCGCTGTTCCCACAACAAATCGTAAAGTCAAAGTTCAGTGCCTAATTGCGCGGCGTTATCGACAGATCCAACCGCTTCGGGAGAGAATATTTATCAATAACATGTAATTAAAATTATTTAGTCTCGGCCGGAGCGGCGTGTCCCCGGGCGAATTATTACACATTCGCTGCGAGAGGCATAATTAGCCGGGACATTTTTATTCCTTTCTCTTTAATTTCCGTCAGTGGACATAAATGATGGCGTTAGTACCGCTGTAGCGCCGCGGGGACGCCTCACACTCTACGATCAATAGACAAAAGTGACTTGTTTAAGCTTACTAAGCTTTAAAAATTAATAACAAAAATTACGATTAAACGAATGTAATTTGGCTCAATGCAAACGTAGCTTTTAATGTATAATACACGCACGTACGTAATGCATGCACGTAGCTTTTGATGTATGTGTTTTTGTATGTAGTGGTAGAAAAAACGGAGGAAATATGAATCTCTAAGCGAGGAATACATATTTCTTCTATTTAGGTAGAAACCATGGGACCATGGGATCCGTTTAGTCCAAGCTCCGTTAACTTGGGGTTTAGTCCAAGAGCTATCCAGGCGCCACGTAGATGTCTTAACGCCTCATAGATGTGGTAACCAAAGAGCTGGCGCTTACTTAGGCCAAAGAATAAGTTTAGTCATTCAACATGCTAATAACAACACATATTTTAATAACACTTAGCTTTTGGGCACCTTATCTGCAGACAGCGACCTCAAAGCATTTTTTTTTTTTATTGTATTTGATAATCAATTTAATTTAGTTAGGCATTTACTTAGATACTTTAGTTTATAGTTTGTTTCATAAAATATTAACATGTTTTCACGTGTCAATAATTTAGATATTTTTAGTTTAAATTCTTCTTAAGAAATTGATTTTATTTAATTCTCAATTTCTTATCTACGTAACAAAGGTTGCGAGTTCGTGAATAGGTGCTTATAATTGACATAGTATACCAGGCAACAATCGAGATGTTATTATTAAGCTGTAGTTACATTAACCAATTTACGATAAGTTTGAGTATCATTGCGGGCGGCCGTCACAACACACACTAAACGTACAGTCACGTAAAAAAAATAACACAATAGGTAAGTGCATTTACGACTCCATTGTCAGCTTCCTCTCAGAGATAGAGGCTAGACTTATCTGATAGTGCGACGCTAAGTGGCCCCCCGATCACGGAATAACTTCACTTGATGAATTATACAAACACCAATCAGTTAATTATTTTATTCACGTCGCTCAACCTTTTATCTGGCTTTGTGTTCGACATAATTGATATGTTAAGTCTGAAGAACAATCGGGCCGTCTCTCGGACTTTTGAGGTAGAAGATTTTGACGCGCGTCTCATCTTTAACCAACACTAGCTCAATATAGACAGTAACCATACTTTAGATTTGATGACCATTCATTCAAATAATTTGGCATTTCTAGAGAACCTTAAAATTCATTCACAGGTATCACATGATCCTGAACTGTTCGGCCTTACATTTAACACATACTTATTGACGTGTGAGCTAAACTCGACTACTTGATTGGCATTTAATGTTTACCTATATATAAAGTGTAGAGTAAAACAACAAATTAATGCGATAAGATTAGTCGCATTATGGTTAAACTTTTTCTTAAGCATAGAACAGATAAATTTGTACAGTAGGTTACTCTACAAATTAATCTGCTCTATGGGGACCACTTATGAGGACTTATGCGATGTTTCAAGAAAAAGTTTAACCATAATGCGACTAATCTTAACTCATTACATTGTTGTTTTTGAACCATAAAATATTGCCATCGTGTAAGTGGTTCCCATGGAGCAGATTAATTTGTATGGTGAGTAGGTTACTGTACAAATGTATCTGCTCTATGGGGACTACCTACTTATGATAACTTATGCAATGTTTCAAGAAAAAGTTTAACCATAATGTGACTTATCTTAACGCATTACTTTGTTGTTTTTGTTCATAAAATATTGCCATCGTTTGTGGAGTTTGATGTGTACCAAGTGCTCAATGTGCATTTGGCACAATCAGTGATGAAAGTGACTTCCAGCAAAAACTTAGCTACTATCACACACCAGCAAATATCTTACGATGCAAATTTTAGCGTACGCAAGAACTATTGAAATGTAAATCAAGGAACATTTATAAATGATGTAATTTATAAAAATCTGCGTTGCACTTGAACAAAACAAAATTAACTATGATTCATGTCTAGAAGAATCACAAATTAATAAGGTTAGTAGTTGCAGGACTAATAAAGCAAAGTTGATACAATAGCAATAAAACAAGCATACAAGGTCTCGCACAGCGTGAACCGACCACAATTAATAACTGCGCACGCGCCGATATGCCACAGATATTGTTATAGTTACAAGGCGATACTGTAAACATAACGTCACCCTATTAACTGCTAAGTAATCTGTGCCTCGGATTTATTCACTTCCATATTCAAGCAGCTTCAATTAAGGCATACCATTTTAAAACACTTACTTTTTTTCATCATAGCCGACATTATCACAAATGCATACGATTGAATTATTAGTAGCAATTAACGACGTCACAAATATGTGTTATCAATATTTTTAATACAGTAGCTACTTTATTTAAATTGGATGTACGCGTGACTGAGTTCATTATAGAAATATTTCGAGCGGCTGATAATGATGAAACGTTAGGATTAAATGTGATAGCTTTTCCATTACATCAAAAGCTTTTCACTTTATAGGCGAAGGGCGTTGTTTGTCCTTTTTTTATCGTGTATAAGTCTGCGTTTGACCACCAACTCGCCTGTTGTTATAAGATAATGTGGTCGACGATCAAGTATGCATACTTAGAAGATACCTACTCAATATTAGCTTCAAAATACCTACTTTACACTGAAGTTTTATGTAGAATGTTAATCTATGCTGGTCAAATTACTACGGTACTATATCACTGCATAATATATAAAACTTAGGTACAGCCTCTGAGTCTATTCTAGTTTAGATAAATTAGATGAATAATTTATAATTATAGCTGAGTAAGAGTTCTTTACTGTTCCTTCGTTACTTACTTTACTCGTTCTTTACTGTTACTGTTCGTGGTCCTTAACTGTTGGCCTTTTGGAAAAACTCAGAGTCACACAGCGGGCAATGGAGAGAGCTATGCTCGGAGTTTCTTTGCGCGATAAAATCCGAAACGTGGATATTCGCCAAAGAACCAGAGTCACCGACATAGCTGTTAAAATTTGCAAGTTGAAGTGGCAATGGGCAGGCCACATCGCTCGAAGAACCGATAACCGATGGGGAAGAAAGGTTCTGGAGTGGAGACCACGAACCGGAAGACGCAGCGTAGGGAGGCCTCCCACTGGATGGACCGACGACATTGTGAGAGTCGCGGGCATCCAGTGGATGCAAAAGGCAGGCTGTCGTTCAGTGTGGAGGTTAAAGGGGGAGGCCTATGTTCAGCAGTGTACGTCTTCTGGCTGATGATGATGAAGAGTTCTTTCTTTCCTGGACTCGGTTAGCACAGGACCGGGGCAGATGGCATAATAAAAGAAAGGCCTATACCCAGCAGTGGGATAAAGAAGGCTGTGAATGATGATGATTATGATGATGAAGCTCTTTGACAAACCTGACGAGACTATAACGAGACTGGCACAGAACCAAATGAGATAGCACGCTGAAAAGGAGACTTACTCAACAGTGGGTATTGAGAAGGTAAATAACTATGAAATATTATTTGAATAAAAACGGTTAGTAATTATTATGTAACAATTTTGGACACAATTCATTGTGATTTGAACTATACTTATGGTCAGTAAAAGAGTTTAATATTACCTTAACCTTAGAGTTAATGATAAACGTAGGTAACTGTAAGTTCGTCCGTCTGTATATATATATCCTGAGTAATACAGTTAGTGACTTAGCTCAGGAATAAATACTTGAGCATTTACAAATCAAATTTTAATGGTTTACATCTGGTTACATAATTATATAAAACCAAAATATCACTGACTGGCTGACTCACCACGAAAATTAGATTACGTAGATCTTGATGTTTCGTCTCTAGATTGATCCCTATTGGGTTCAAAAACTACTTCCTAAATTAGTTCTCACATTTTTATTACAGTATTTTTGATTCAATTTTTTCAATATCATATTATTAATATTTAAAACCTGTGCTCTAAAGTTGTCTGTTGGACAGTTCGAATGTTCCGTTAAGTCAGTTATGATAATTACCATCTCCTTAATAAATATGAGGGTACAGTTCTCGGGCTGTTATAAAAACGAATGCTTGACCCGTGCTCTCGACTCGGCTCATGAATATTTAATATTTACAAATTATTAATCCAACACTTTATCCCGTGGTATTCCTATATGATAGGGTTGACTGCCGCTCGAGGCATAACACTGATATCGCGGCGATGCTGTCACAGTTTTAAGCCTCTGTGAAGATTAGGAAATGGAGTACCTTCACTCACGTCATCTAGTAAAGTAATACTCTACCTAAATATGCATTAATTAATAAATTATAGTACTTGCTGTTGCCCGCAACTTTGTACGCGTAGACTTTTATGTAAACTTTCAACCCTCTTTTGACTTCGAAAATCATTTATTAAACTACCTCTACACCCCATACAAAATCTCCTATTCTAAGTATCTCCTATTTAGCATCGTAGTTACAAAACTTTCAACACAAAATTAAAACCCTTATTTACAACCATTAACCTGAATACCAAATTCCATGTCCCTAACATCAAAAACAAAGGATTATAATATAAACTTTCAACCTCCTTTTGTCCACTTTAATTTGGCCCTTTTGCAAAATTCTTTCTTAGCAGATCCCTATCTAAAAAAAAAAAGAATAAAGTTAAAAAATAAAAATTTATCTAGTCTGTTTTTTTAAATCTTGTCTTCTCTTGTAAACAAATATGGCATATAGACAACCAATGACAATCACTAGCGAGGAAATTCAGAGCTGTCATTGGCCGAAAAACGCCATGTTTGTTTACAAGATAAGACAGGTAACAAAAAACAGACTTTACCTGCTAAACTTCAATTTTGTAGGTCAAGTATAGTTTTCAAGATTTCCTGATGAGTCAGTGAGTGAGTGCACTGCGTGAGTAGTATTTCGCTTTTATTTAGATAGAAGATCATAGTATCATACACTTATCTTCCTAATTATAAGCTCGCATTTACCTTTATTTGGCAGGAAGGTCTTTTTGTAATAATTTAAATAAATGTATAAGTGGTTTATAATAAACCAAATAAAAGTATTTTTACAGTTGTCGAGTTTGTAACGATATTAAAATCAAGGTCGCGATCACAATTAAGGTAAAATCACATCACACATCACATGTGATGTGTGATGTGATTTTACCTTTATTTGGCAGGAAGGTCTTTTTGTAATAATTTAAATAAGCGCAATTAAGACCTCATATTAATATCCCAGCAGTTACAAATAAAAGAACTTAAAAGGTATTCATTGGATTTTAATATCGTTACAAACTCGACAACTGTAAAAATACTTTTATTTGGTTCATTATAAACCACTTATATATTGTACATTAGTATACTTATTATTTTTAATAAATTAGGTGGATTTCACCACTTCGTACCATATGATCTCAGAATATGTTAAACTTTATTATTGGACTCATTAAAATGCAATAAAATTTGATATCACAGACATATTTCAATGATTTGAAATGATAACAAAAAAATACCTTAATCTTACCTAGAAAGTAGAAAAAGTAGGGGAAACCAATGTGTTTCCAAGGTACTAGGGATTATTGTTATCTAGATTAAAATATGGTATGAAAATGTAGATTGGTTTCTAATTACGCTGAAAATTATTGATTTCTAACTGACCTTAAAAGATGTTTTTTTCATTGAATTCCTCTAAAACTCAACATTACGTCATTTTTTCGGCTAATACTCATTCATGTTTATGTTGTTTGTCAAATAAACGTGCCTTATTTCAGTCGTCTGATACGTGAGTGCAATTAATAATTTTCGAAATAATATGTATCCAATCGCTGCAAAATTCAAAACAAAATGCTTTGAGTTTAGCGCGAAGGGTTCAAAAGCATTTTTAATACCTAAAATGTAAGAAATAAACTTCGTTGAGTCATGAGTATGCAAGTTCGTGCATTTGATACTAAAATACCTACTGGCTAAAGATAATAATTTCAACGCTTAATACTGCCGAGTCGCAAATAAAACTTAAACAAAAAGATTACTTAAGTCATAATTAATTGTGTGATATTAAATTGTTTTTAATTTCAGATTGTTTTATATCTAATCTCAGGCGTCTAACAGTTTAACGAGTTATTATAGGTTTTCAACCTATCTGCAGATCGCATTAGTCTGCTGGTCTGATCTTGATTTCAAATTAATTTTTCACTCGGTCTATTTGCTATCTAAAATGGCTTTGTTTAAAGTCAAAAGTCTCATATCATCAGATTTGATGATGATGATGGTTTTGCGCTTGTGGTTATATTATTTTGAGAGTTCTTATTTAATTAATGCATGTATAAATTCATTTTAACAATTAACTGGTTTTAAAAAACCAGTCTGGCTATAAAATTTCGTTAAAAAAATAGTAGGTAAGTATATGGTTGTTCCTGAAAATTCAGAGTATTTTAACTAAAAACTTTTTTTTTAGCCCAATTTGTTATATTTTTTTACAATCCATATCATTTAACAAAATGTTAATTACTTAATTTATTAACGTTTTTTTACTACTTGTTTTTTTTTATCTGATCAATGAATTTCATCATAAGCTAAGCTATTAAAAACACTTATTTTTGATAATTTTGTGATTATTCCGCGCTTTAAATGAAGATAAAGATTGCGTTTTTTTTTTCAAATAAAAAAATACTCTGTAACACTTAGGTTATTAAGAATAATATGAAGTGGAAAGAGAGAGTGAGTTTGATTGGCTAGATTGGTAATGGGAGCGTTTACCCGGAATGTTGCTGGTTTAAATCTTGCTGATAACCGAATATTTATCCATAACATTTTAAGAATAACTTGATGTATATAATGTAAGCATGTATAAAAATGAAAAAAAGGTTTAAGAGCCCGTTTCCCAGCCAGAGCTATCTACTTTCGCACACTTTCAACATATTTGAAGACTAGCGGTCCGCCCCAGCTTCGCACGGGTATAAATTATAGCCAATGTCACCCGGGGATAGTGTAGCTTCCCGTCAGTGAAAGAATTTTTCAAATCGGTTCAGTAGTTTCGGAGCCTATTCAATGCAAACAAACAAACAATCAAATCTTTCCTCTATATAATATTAGTATAGAAGTATAGATAAACATCACTGAGTAGGAATTTCTAAAATATGATTGGGCATTATTTCAATTTGGAGCAAGTTTCATGCTGATGTTTAACAAGATTGCACAGAAGATCGAAAAAATCTGGTAAAATATTTTTATTTCGAACTATTACAATTATAGGTATATTATGTTTATATGCGTCAACATGAACACGTACTTACATGCTTTAAAACGTTTGCAATGGTGGTCTAAAGATGATGTCCAATTAGGTTTTTATTATTCCTACTCAGTAAATTCTTTCATGGGGGGGGGAAAGCGGAACCGGACTCACGACTTCACGAACCGGAAGACGCAGCGTAGGGAGGCCTCCCACTAGACGAACCGACGACATTGTGAGAGTTGCGGGCATCCAGTGGATGCAAAAGGCAGGCTGTCGTTCAGTGTGGATGTTAAAAGGGGAGGCCTATGTTCAGCAGTGGACGTCTTCTGGCTGATGATGATGAAATTCTTTATCGTTATAGATCTGGGGACGAGATAGCTGTGGCGGGGAGCTGGCAATTTAAACTCATATTAAGAGTTTTACAGGGGCTACATCGAGAGTAAGGCCGTGGGCGTGGGCGGAAGTCGCGTGCCGTCCGAGGGCGGCGCGCGCGCGTCGTGGGCCGCCGCACGCCGGTAGCGACCGGTAGCACCAACACGACACAAACATATACATTTAGGTGTCACATTAAATAAATATAGCCGAGCCTAAAATTAATCTCCTCAAAATTTGATCATCGATGAAGCACGCGCTCGTCTGGCGCCTTTAAACTCAAAATCTTACTAGCGTCGCTATCTACCGCTGGTGAAATATCAAAAAGACTACTTTGCAGAATACTTTTGTAGAAAAACGTTTCTGTAGCAAAACATCAGACCGTGAAAACGTTTAAATTTCAAATCGTTATTATTTTTAATTTACGGTATTGTTAGTACCTAGTATAGGTATTGTAAATGCATTAGTATGGTAATGAGTACAAATATTGTAAATTTACAATAAATACAGCCTTTTCTAATAAAACTGTCGTAAATAAAGACAAAACACAAGTCTCATGCTGTCGTAACAACGTTAAGAAAGTAATGTACCGCCAAAACCATATTTCCATAGTAATGACAGTTAAATAATGTGTGGACAACATAAAAAGGTTGTATGAGAGAACTATAAAAATATGAAGTGACATGTCCGTAGACGAGCGCATCATTGAATGATATACGGAAGATGAAGCGAAGAGATCGAGGGCGAGCGGCCGAGCGGCGCCGGCGCAGGCCGCGTGGCGTTTCGTTGACTTATAACCAAACTTATAGCCGTGTTCCGATCGCGATGCCTCTATCACTCATGAATATTTATTTTAAAAATATATAATTCAATGTATACTGTCATCGAGCCGCATATATGAGCGTGTTTCAAAGTAATAAATATATCACAGGAACATTACGTTTGAAAGAAACGCGCGTAATTATTTTAGTTTTGGTAAATAAAATAAGACGGGCGGTCTAATAAGCGCATTAGGGATGCTGTTAACGGCCTTCAAATGATTCGGAGTATGGCGGCTCTCCACGGGCGAGGCCGTGTGTTAGTTAATTTATATCATTTTTAATATCCGACGACGAAACCTTCACACCGAAAAAATACTTAAAGATATTAGAAGGTCCATTTGCTTTTCTATGTCTACTCGTAAAACAATGAAACTTAGCTATTAATATCGCATTACAGAGTAAAGTGACTAGCCATATCAAATTCTAATCTATACCTATTCTAATATATACATAAGCTAGACATTACGAGTATGTACATAGTTTTATTTAAAGTATATTTTTTTTATAGATTACATAGGAACCGTCTTTTATCTTCCTTCATAGTTTGAAATATCATTAACGCAAGCTTGTAGAATAAAACAAAGACTTTACGGCCGATAGGTGCAATAAAATTGATGAAAAATAGCATTAAACATTAAGTTGCTTTGAATTATGCTAAAATTCCCTATTCCAATCTCCATTAGTCCCATTAATTTAAGATGTTACAAGACATTCATATTTCTAAGTCATAAACAGAGTCTTGTTTGCGTTCAATTAATTTAAATATTAAATAAAAATGCTCCAAAGCCGTAAAAGAAAACGTATGTGTAGTTTTTCTAATCTGTATCAAGTGGAGACTGTGTAACGGCTCTCGGCTTCCCGCGGCTAATAAAATGCAGGGTAGTCATTAAAAGTATATTTTATCGCGTTTTAAATATTTAGATATTCATCTGGTGAAAGTTAAGTTTAATTTGGTTCATTACTAAGTGTAAGTCGTGAAACCAAATCCGAAGACACAGAGCGCGGGACGTTGATGGTCGCTACTCGCTCGTGAAGGTCTCCTCAGACGAAGTTACTCGATACCGTTAGTTTACAGCACACTATCTCTATCTCGCCTGTTCTTCGTTCTTGTAGCTTTGTAGCAAAGCAATACGCAAGCAAGCCGTGGTAGCCCATTTGGGAGACCGCTAGACTTGAAAGGTCGCGGGTCCACTGGCTTTTCGGTGAAGGAAAACATCGTGAGGAAACCTGCATACGCACGGAGAAGGAATTCAATGGCGTATGTGAATCCACCAATCCGCACTGGGCCAGCGTGGTGGATATGGCCCAATCACCCTTTCGGGGGTAGGCTAAAATCCAGCAGTGGACTGTTAAAAGGCTGATTATGATACGATGAATACGCAAGTATACATTTTGTTTGAGCATGTTTACACTGTTATACGGTGTGCTGTAGTGCTGTACAAGGCAGTGCAAGATAAGCTCAGACTACGCTACAATAATTATCGCTTCATAAGCCTTGATAATTGTAGCGTAGTCTAAAAATACCCTAAGTCGATAACATGCGTTACGGCTCGTGTCGCCTTAATAGCCGTACATAATGAAAATAAATGTTAATAAATAACATCGCAACCCGTAATCGCATTTACGCAAGCGGAACTACATAAATCAAACATATTGCTTCTTTTAATATGACTTATATACCTACATTCTGGTTTTATGCAGTTGCTGTTTTAAACAAACCATGAAAGAAAATGCTTACAAAAAACTAAGTGCATTAACAACTATATAAATATGTAAAAATACATAAGGTACGTACTTGTCTGTGCCTACAAAAAATTGTAACAGTTATATGATTATTAACGGGTTATTACCGTGATAAGGTTGTGGATGGAACTCTTGATATTTCACCATGCACCATGTGCACGGGAAGACACCACACCTTATCACGGAAAATATCATGTTAGTAGGTACCTCATCATACAACTATAGTGAAAACCCGTGATAGTTTAATACCATTGTAATAATTTAATGCCGTCGTACCTACCCAATTTTATTTTATTGTTTATCATTGATAGCTGAGATCCATAAAACTTTTAAGACTAGATTATTAACTTATTAGCATTTTTATTTCCATTTATTTAACTACTCAATTAGGACCTCAGCCGCTTTATTAAAACTGGTATTATTTCGATCACTCGCTTATTCCTGTGAAATCAATATCGTTTTATTTCACTTAACGTTCTAAACTTCTAAATAATGAGCTTATTAAATATTCAGAAAGGTACCACTCAGATAATTTCCCAACTCTCGAGCATCATGTGGAGCGAAATAAAATGTTTAAATTGCCGAATGTCGATTAAGAAACCGTGTCTTGCCTTTTAATGAGGTCGATACGTCTCCCCGAGCATTATGAGATCAAGCAAAGGGTCACCACGAGTGAATTTACAAGCATACTCAATTAAATACAATTAGATCCTTAAGCTGCTTAAGCTGTTACGAAATGTTTCATCGTTAAAGAATGTGCTGGAGATAAGGCTAGAATTATCATAACTTTGATTAAGAAACTTTATTAACATGAACGCTCATGTGCTTCTCAATGTGATCAATTTTAAAACTCTAATTATGCATGCCGTTGAGGATTAAAATAATTTGGTATACTGGGTTACGTGGAAAGGGTATACAAAGCCGAAAGTGGTCCACAGTCCCCATCATTATGAACAACTTTTACTATGGGACCAACTCTGATCACTCTGATCCACGACCCTAGTATTGCGCGATTTGTCAGTTACCTTTTTAAAATAATCAGAGTATTTTTTTACAAATTTCCAGAATATATGCACAAGCATACGGGCTGCCTGATGGTAAGTAGTCACCATCGCCTATGGATTCTTGTAACACCAGAGGCATCACAACTACGTTGCCCAAAATGTTGACCCATTAAGAATTTAATAACTCGCCTTTTGAAGAACTCCTTATTGTATAGCTTCTCGGAAACACCACGGAAGGTAGCTTACTACCGAGATTTATGCCTTGTTTGTCTGATCTGAGTTCGTAGCTCTTCGTTAAAAGGTTCATACTTTCTTGCTGCTAAGAGGCTGGCTTGTTGCCCATCACGAACACGCAAAACGCATACATTTTGCTGCCAGCGACTACTAATTGCGGATAAGATGATGTTCACATAAATATAATCGACTGTGAGCGCTCGCTCATTTGTACCGCGGTCGCGGCCGACGGTTGTCATGTACCAGCATTAATATCGATGAATAAGAAATTCGTTATGGATGGGATACAAGGCTACCCATTACCGTACGCTGTTCTGCCTCTGACTTACGTACTAACTGCTGAATAAGCTGCGGCCGACTACCATCCCAGCCTGTCGACTCGAGTTTTTATCTACCACTATTTGTATTGCGTCATGTACTGTAATTACTCACTTCATCCTTGCATCTGCACTTAGATGCTATGAAATACAATCTCTACATGCAATATAACCTACACAGGGCTACACGTAACGGGTATTAACTAAACTGAAAGGGGTCCATAGTATCTATCATTGTGAACAACTTTTACAGGAGGACCAACCCCAAAAACGCGAAAAAAATATCAGCTGTTCCATACATTTTGTCAAGTGTAAATGACCGTTTTCTATATATATATCGGGCCATTTTTTGCACACACGGTCATCTGACCCCAAACTAAGCAAAGCTTGTAATATAGCTGCCAGAGACTGATATATTTTAAAATACATGCTTAAAGATATTAACACCCAGATATAGAACAAACACAAATGTTCATCACACAAATGTTTGTCCTAGGTGGGAATCGAACCCACGCCCCCAAGCTCGAAGGCAGGTTCACTACCAACTGTACCAACGGGCTATATATGGAACAGCAAATATTTTTAGTTACTCCCATAGCAAAAAAATTTCATAATGATGGGCACTATGGACCTCTTTCGGCTTAGTACACACTTTCCGCGTAACCCAATATAAGTACCTACTAATTCGATTGATTTTATATACAGGGTGTATCTCTAGACAACGGACATATTCGAGGCTATCATTGTACTCATCTTTTTAAACCACTTTTACTATAGGACCAACCCTGAAATAGTAGAAAAAAAATCTGCTGTTCCTTATAAAAATTTCATTCGCACTTAACAAAATGTATAGTACAGCTGATATTTTATTCGCAATTTCAGGGTTGGTCCCATAGTAACATAATAATGAATATAGTACAAAGATATCGTCAAATATGCCCATTGTCTAGACCTAAATTAGTCTAAGGTCTAAAGATTTACCAGGTATATTACCTATGAGTTAGTATATCAAATTAGCAAAGATTATTGTATTTTGAGTAGACTTGTATAATTTGACTACAGCCATTAAAATAAGAGTTGTAGTTGTATTCGCTGTAGTTGAAGTTAATTTGATAATGTACAATGTGATAATAATTTTTCAATGTTTAGTGAATTTTTCCTTAGATCCTTCGCACTGGTGTAATTTACGTGCGAAGCCGGGGCGGGTTGCTAGTTATATAAACCTTCCGTGAAAATGTATCTAACTGATGGTGAAAATCGCATCAAAATCGGTTGCGTGGTTTAGGAGGAGTTAGCGGCCATACAGACAGACAGACGCGGAAAGCGACTTTAATTTATACTATGTAGAGAAGATAGAGATAGAGAAGAGACGAGATACGCCGATTATGGCGCTCTGTTACTGTAAATTTTCCATCTCCTGTGTACGTATATATACGCAATAAACGAAATATGAATATAGAACACAATCACTCTCAGTGATGTTTTTATACTTTCCTATCCAATATTTAAGTTACCATTAGTAGTCTCGATAGCAGTCACTTTGCGAAGTCAGTAGACATGCTGCAGATGGCGAAAGCGGACATGCAATGTCCATCCAGGAGCGGCCTCACGGGGGGCCCACGAATCCATCGTCCATCACGACCTGCCGAAACTGAACGATTATTATACTCGATTATATTCGATTACGTCCGATAATCGATGAGCATTAAGTGAAATTAATAATCGAGTAATGGAGCGGGTCGTGCGCGTGCGCCGGCCGCCCGTATTAGTAGCGAGTCGTGATCGCCGCTAAATAATGCCCCAATAACAACGCGATTATTGCTAATAAGTATAACAATACCGGCTGCACCCCATGGTTTACCCGCAATTTTGTGCAAAGTGAAAACTTCTTTAGGCATGTTGTGGGATGAGGAAAAAGCACTGAGCTCGAGTGACCGTCACGCTCAGATACACGTTCGGGTAAAGTCGGCTCGAGTCGACTAAGGAAACGAGAGTAATAATAGTCAACCTTGATGAAGTTATCACTTCTGTCGTGTGGTCTTATTATGCACACACTTTTTTTAAGAAGCCTATATACCTCTGTTCAATGTTATTTACCTCCATAATTTTATAACATCCTTTCGCAGTTCCAAAATTAAGTGTGGACAAACATGCTTACCTACATTTTTACACAAATTTTCATTGATATGAATAATATGTATAGTGAGATAAACGGCGGCTTGTACTTATCACAATGACTTCAGTAGGTTATGTTGTTTTTTATTTATTAATAATAGGTTTACGTTTGGCCACCACCTCGCCTGATGTTGAGCGATATTGCGATCTACGATGGATAATCCTAGAAGAAATCAATTCCCTAAAAGAGTATTCTCCCTGGAAGACACCCAGATTATAACTGAGAACATCCATTCAGGCAGCGCATTCTACAGTCTTCACACAATAAAAGTGGAATCAAAGCGCAAGTCATAGTTACCGTACCCAAAGTAAACCTCCCATACCCCCCTACCCCTGCCTTCTCCACCCTCACTGTCCCTCCCTACCTATTACTAATTACTTTTAGCAAAAAAAAACATAAAAACCTTCTAATAGGCTCCACGCTGTTCCAACGCAATCGTTTTCCAGCGCTCTATGGATCATTAATTAACATAATAAAGGTTTCCTACTGTTATTTGCTGTTATAGTGGTTGCAGAATCCATTTACTCTTCCAGTCTTACGTCATTTTGTAACGTTACTCGTACAGTCTTGATATAATGTTCCGTCGAGGTGAAACCGTTTGTGATTTGCCTTCTGCAAAACTTGTGATACCGATTGTGTCCACTTATCCTAGCGCGGTAATGGTGCTTCCATATTAGACGTGATTGTCCTAGCCCAGTTATGTAGCAACTATTATTACAATCTATGCCAATGGGCTTGGCGGGCACGGAATCAATTTTGACCATAGTTCAATGCGACCTGACCCGCTTGTTTTTAAACTGACCCGATAAAATAGTGCACTACACTTTATTACACATGAGGAGAACTTTCCTAAGTCTTGCTTTATATATTCGGATGATTCCGTACGGAAACCGCATAGTCGTATGCGTCGCCAAAAACGCAATAGCATAGTCACCGAAATGAGACCGTAAACCGAAAGAGAAACCGATGTGATTTTGAACAAAACTGCAAGAGTATGTTTCTGGCCTAAGTGTTCACGTATGAGAGGTATCTAGGAATATACTTGAGTCAATTCTAAGTAGGTACATGACAACGCATACTTACACATATTTCTCATTTTTAGTTAGTGCATTCCAGCTTTCAGAATATACGCCTTTGTTCTGAGAAAAATATGTGAAGATGCCAAGAAGATGCATTGGCATGGGAGTTAGCATGAGAGTTCCATTGCAGGGGGAAAAGGCTCGTGCCTTTTTTCGCCACCATTATTTACGTCGTCTTGATAATAGAATATCGGCTTAGAATTTACTAAATTATGCATAATTTTATTATTTAAATGACTATTAGAGGCTTTCACGTTCGATATATGTATATATAAATTTGCTAGTTAAAAATTTACTAATTATTATACGCCTTCGTTTTTTTTTTCGAGCACCATATGAAAACTTAAATAGTGACCCACATGTATTTATTATTTTTCAGCTATCGATCACGGAGTGCACAAAACGTGGATGATGTCCACGCCAGACGTTTAGTAGGTATCAAATTCGAGTGCTCTTATCAATAGTACAAATAAAAGAGAGAACAATGAAACGGTCTTATATAGCTCTACCTGTGACCGATCGGATAGAGCTCTCTTTTAAACCACACGATTTTTATTCATATATAAAGATTTTACGGCACTTTTTTATTATTATAAGGAAGCGGGATATGTATATCATGTTGTATTTGATATTTTATAAAATAATAATGTTTCTGATAGTTTCAATTACAGATTCAGACAGAAGATTTGTGGTTGGTATCACAAGAATGTCAAATATCATTTGTGCCAATCTGTGTGATCTTCGATCACATCGTCGCTTACCAACAGGCGAGTTGGATGTAAAGCGCTAATTTAATCGCGAAAAAAAAAACTGTTCGTGAAGGTAAGATTTACGCGAAGCCAACAAAAGAAAGATACTTAGTAACTTAAAAGTTTCCTTCTGAAAACAAAATTTGTTTGATCATCTACTTACATATTCTACATCTATAAGTACCACTATACCATACTATACCATATTACCACTGTAAGGTACAGGTCTATTTCCCTAGTGCCATTGTTCTCTGTCTTGGGTCAGTCTCGATAAGCTTTTTTAATCGTGTGGTATAAACATGATTGGCACGAGATGACTCGCGCCATTAACCGTGGCGCGTGTGTGGCCACGTTACCGTCCGAGTACAAAATAAATAAGTACAGAAGGCCAGCTTTGGCTAACCTTGATTTTAATAATCTACGCGCAACCGTAGCACTATATAGGGCTGGCAAAGCAGCTATAATGTTATGTGAAAAGTTCAGATTTGGTAGTTTTAATTAAAAACAATTTATAAGGTATATGTAACTTTAAAACACATTGTATCTAATTATTTTTATTTTATTACCATCGGAAAACTAACAGCTACTTAAAAAAATAAAAAGGAAAAAAAGAAGCTACAATGGATAATAACATCATAGTTACAATGAAGCTACATATGAACAACTGCCGCCCTCTCGACCCACAATAGAGAAATAATAGAAACGGTTAACCATAAAAATTGGTTAGGCACCGAAATGCACTTTCATCGATTACGGCACGTATGAGAGGCACGATTATTATATATTAAAGTATAATAAAACTTCATTCAATTCAATGAAAAATCATTGTAAATTATGACAATTGTCACACGAAACAATAATTACGTGTATTGCCCGAGCGCGAGCAATCGCGACTGGCGTTCGACCGACTTGATCCGAGATCCGTGGACACACGCGTCTTTGTGTGTGAGCGCCTGTTGACACTTGTTGTATAGAGCCAGCTTTCTGTTCCTATTTATTTTGCGGCCCCAGTGTCCGGCAACAATGCACCTCTGATATAAAGAAAATATTATTTATTTAAACTCACAATAAAACGCAGCTGTCGCTATCCGCTGCCGCCATGTTGTAATGTAGGTTACATTTTACATACTTACGTACTCGAGTCGAGCTATAAAGGGACGTCTATACAACTTTTATCTACACTCGCGTAATTTACGACGATCGAAACAGCGTTCCAAAATAAAAGGAAAGGTTTTATTATAGCGTCAAGAAATATCTATAAAACGGTTTTAAAATATTTTAATGCACCTGCGAAGCGCTTGTTTATCGAAATAGCGGAAACTAGGAATTTTTTATAGATACGTTGCATGTAAAATTGTCTTATTTTTCTTTAAATCATTTTCATTTTAATACTAGCTGCGCCCCGCTGTTTCACCCGCGCGGATAACATTTACTTGGTTCTTTGAACATAACATTTGAGTCTTCATTTCAGTGATTGTCTCGGTGCTCTTCATTATCGACTTCTTATCTTTCAACTTTTTGTCCTAATGACTCTATGTTAACTTATCAATGATCTCCTCATCTTTCATCTGAATATGAGACAGACAGCGTTGTCAAAACAAACACTAATTGAGCCAATTCAGTCTCATTCTCTTATACATAAAAAGCGATGTGTGTATGTATGTACTCGTATGTATGTTCCCTATGGACGCCTGGACCGATTTTAACGGTACTTTCACTGGCAGATAGCTAATGATAGATATAAGTAATAGTATAAGTAGTATACGAAAAGTGAAAAAAAATATGAATTTAATTCGAGGGACTAAGTTGGATCCCGAGAGCAGTGAAGGAGAATCCTGAGCGGAGCGAGGAATATACATATACAAGGGCCGAGATGAATATTTTTTTCACAAGTTATGTACTAGGTATACTTTTTACCGTTGACTGCGAGAAAATAAATTGTAGTATAGTATTTATATTTCCGTTCAAATAAAACAACCAAGATAACAGAAATGAAACTAACTTAAAATTAGCGCGATACTTTTTTCTTAATTGACAATGGAATAGCTCCATTTGGCCAGCCAGTACGTTCAGCACGTTTTATTTGTATAATTCGTGCTTGTTATAAATTCAAAATATTTTTATTCACACGGTGACTAAAGAAGAGTTTTATTTACTTATCGATGAATCAAATGCTCTTTTACGAATGACAATGGTAAAAAATATTTTTTATCATCATAAAAGTATTTTTGTACGTTAAGCCTGTGCCCGCCTAAATATATACTTCGCGTAGGCAACGGTCTAGACAATATACTTAGAATATAGAATACCTAGAATATAGAACTTAATACCTGATTTTATTTTCAGCCCACTTAAAGCAACCATAAACAAACAAATAATTAAATTATATTAATGACCGCGGCCGGGCGCGTTCCACTGCGATTTCACCCGGTATAAATCAGAGCTGTGCGCTGACGCGGTCGGTACTGCACTCGATTAATTAGACATCAATGGAGCCCGCATCACGAACGGAAGGCTTGTAAAAACTGCTCACATTGTTTCTGTATTGGTTTTGAAATATAATAAAACGTCGAAAGCGTCAAACGCTACCATCAAACTTAACTGTTCGTAAATATCTAAGATCATTTGTTCGCTACGCCATGTCTGTTTATGCCTAAGGTCTTCGGGTACTTTACAGGCACGGGATAACTTTAACATTCGATACTTTAACATTCAAAACAGGTGGGTAAATCTTTATCCTAGAATCAAGAATCTAGAATCAAGAATCTAGGATAAAGATTTACCCACCTCTTTTGAATGTTAAAGTGTTCTTTTGAATGTTAAAAGAGGTGGGTAAATCTTTATCCTAGATTCTAGGATAAGGATTTACGCAGTCAGTTTCTTATTATAGGTCTTCAATATTAGTAAATACGCAAATTAATTTAATTCGATGACATACATTTTTTCCCGTTACTTTTATTAAAAAACAAACTACTGAACAGTTTTAATAATTGTATTTTGTGATGGTACGGAACCATACATACATGGTAGTGCGCCAACCCGACTCGCACTTGGCCGGTTTATTATTTATAGATATATACCTACTCAGTCACCAAACACTTGGTACGAAGAAATAGAAAGTCATCCATTTCCTAAATTCCAGTAAAAAGTAAATCTGTGAATGCATATAGGTAGTTGGTAATTCCTCAGAAGACATAATAGTAGTAATTCTAAATCATTTTGATGTCATGTAAGTAAAATCAACAAAAGGTGAGTCGGTGTATTTATATTGTGGTCAAACGCATGTCTAGTCGGTTCAAGTAAATAAGGGTAGGTACATGGGCTAGTAAATAATC
Source organism: Agriopis marginaria (assembly GCA_932305915.1). Taxonomy (NCBI): domain Eukaryota; kingdom Metazoa; phylum Arthropoda; class Insecta; order Lepidoptera; family Geometridae; genus Agriopis; species Agriopis marginaria. The sequence continues at coordinate 9,685,067 of OW029926.1, forward strand.
AAAGGTAGGCTAAGTACCAATTTAATTGACACCTATTTACACCTACTGAAGATGAATATTTGCATTATGTCCGTTTGTCACCTAGCCGTCGAACGGAGCTCAATTTATCATTTGTAATCAAACCGTGTCGCAGGAGAGTTGATTAAGCGTTTATGTTATCCGAGATTGCAGACACTGACATCATACTGTACTTAGGTACATATTCTCGAACAGGCTCCTGGAAAAGATAAAATTTTATTTACTTTAGCAGCTTTTTCCATGTAAATACATACTTGCCATTGGTATCTACAAGTAATACTGGGTACGCTGCCAACTGGTAGTGGTCTCAAGTATTTAGATTATCTTTAATCTTTTAACAGTATATGGGTTAGTAATTTAACTGTTTTGTTTATGTAGTATGCAAATAGTATTTTTTTGTTGGTTCATAGGCTTGCGCTTTACCGCCATGCGATCCACTATGAATCACGCTTGATAATAGATAAATAACCTTTTTGGGGCCGATTTGTGACCTTATAACCTGTGTCTTTTAGGGATTTAAAAAACGTAATTTATGGTCAGAAATAAACTTTTTCTTTCTGTCTTTTTATTGTTCTCACTGGATTTTTTTATACCTACACAGGACAGAAATGCTTAAAATCTTGACTGTAACGTCAATTTATATAATTTCGATACAAAATACGGGGAATATTTAAAAAACTTTTCAGATAAACCGTAAATATCCGCTCTGGTATAAGCATAAAGTAAAAATACTAAAATTAAGACTAGTGATGCACAGAATAGATCTTCATAAAATGGGTAATTAAAATATTCAATATAAAAAACGAACGCAGTTTTGCAAAAATATCTAAAACATAATTAAGATCGGCTCTCAAACAAAATTGCCATACTGACCTGGGTCATTATTAAAATAAGTGTCATCTATTTATCACCTAATTAGGAACCTATTTATTTAATGTGCACTATTTGATTTGGTTTGACTTTAAAAACTAAAGTAACAACTAATGCTTCTTAGGTACTTGGTTTGAGGATGTATCTCATTTAGTTCTTTAGGTATATTTAAATTATATGGATGGTTAGAGTCAAATAATAATGAAAACTCGCAATATTTAGTTCAGTGATCATTTTATTATCACTTGCAAAGTTATTAAAGAAGTTCACATCATTTTATTACCATTAAAGTGCAATAAAGGTAGCCATCCTTTAAGTTTAATAGAGACCAATTTAAAATTTCAATAACCAGTCCCTACACTGCGTACGGGTAATGTATTATATTATCACTGATCAATCTGCTTTTGACATGTTGTATAATTATTATCTCCCAGTTTCTTCATAAACGGTGCATGGTACAGGCAAATGCAAACGTACCTACTTATATGCAAATCTTACAATAGCACGCCTTGTCTTTTTTTTCTTCCTTCCTCAAAAGAGGGGTTTGGTATCGCAGGCCTTGTACATTTACCAGTGTCAATTTGTCAAGTATTGAAATTTTTTCAAGTTCTATTAGATTTCGTCAAACAAGTCACAGTCAGAGTCAATGCAAGTAAATCACGGTCAAGTCTAAGTCATGCCTTAGTAAGTGGTGATAAAAATCCTCCTCTAGTAAATAGAGGCTTCCATGAAGTTTACACACGTACGTATTTTAGGTTAATAGTTAAACAATGAGGTGACATGTTTTTTTCACGATGGTGCCAAAACTCACGCCTTATCATAATAATTGCCAATTACAGTTTAGAATTCATAATCATTGAAATAGATTTGTGCCACTGGCAAAAATATGATCACGAATAAAAATATGGTCATATTTCAAACTATATGTATGTATATGTATGTCGGAATGTGAAGGGCTGATCCGCATTAGATATCGTGGTTCTATGGCGTGAGTATAGCGGCCTAGGAGAATGAGACATCGTACGTACAATTAGACAGCTTTTATTTCGTAACACTATGATTAATCTTACAATAGAAAATTTCTTAAAATGACTTGGGGGGAAAGGTGTTCCGCTTAATAACGAACGCTACTGCCACCCTCCAACCAAAGAGTCCAAATTCAAAGCTCCACCGAGCCTCGCGTGTCCGCGAGCCCTCGCTAGTGCCTCTGCCAGACGGTATGGGAACTTGCTAAACGCTGATTAGTTGCCAACGACACATCCACAAGCAGCGTCAGCAGGGTACGTTACTGCAGCGCTACACCAGTGATGGCGCCACCTCCATCACTAGTCCACCAAAACTAGGCTAGGTGGCGCTTGACTAAATAGTCTAAGCATTAAAAACTATGCGCCGAGAGTTGCACCTGAGTGCTGAAAGTCTGAAACGTCAACGGTCAGTTCCGTTTTTTTTTTCCACTTAAAATAACGACGCGCCGACATGTATATCTAAATAATATGCTCGAATTTCGATGTGATTTTCTTTGCGACCCTCCATCTAATCCATAAATTATAAATATGATATATAATATTATGATACATCTAATACATAAATGAGCGAAATCTATTCCTTGATGTCATAACACAGTTAACTTACCGACAACTTGATGAAGTAAGAGGCGCTAAACAAACTTGAAGGCAAAATCAATTAATTAAAATTACAACTAAATTGCTGCTAATTTAACATCAATAAACGCTCAGTGGAACACTGTTTACAGGCGATTGTACTTCACGTTCCCCGCGTATCTTATAATAACAACATCGCGTAGCCTAGCCGGCACCTGCAATCAAACGCCTGTCAGGGCGGCGGCGTGTCGCAGGACGATATCTGATCGCGACTCCCCCTGAGAATTGACGTTTACGTATTAGTTCAACTAGACGCTCTACCAATTGTAGACTTTTAACAACCGACTTCAAATACGATTGTTCTTAATTCTACTGTGTTTTTGTGTCTATGTTACGCTATATAATTATATTTGTCGATTGTAGAACCGTTTTTTTTTATATTGACTTTGAACCGGGTATAAGGAAAACACTTCCGAAGCCTAAACGCTATATATTATACTATCTAATCAATCGAATACCAATAATCATTTGGCCTATACTTTTTGTTTTAGTTTTGTTTTTTGGTTTAGAATTTTCCAAACCAGCAATGTACAACGTGCGCGCGGCGCAGGTCGTTCGTTGACCTCTAGCGTCAGCTGATATTTTATTTGCATTACATTGCGGACCTGTTTGTATTGTACCTAACCTTGTACTAAATCTTCGTTTTTGGGAGCGTTTTCCTTTCACCTGTACTTATATCTACATACATCTCGAAAGTGTTTCATTTAAATTTGAAGACTTTTTCTTCCTTCCTCTAAAAGTGGAAAGTAAGGCCGTATCCTGTATTGTTAAGCTTGATGTTGGTTGTTTTTTTTTTACTATCTAGTAAATGGGTGACTGATTCGGCGATTGGCCAAAGTTCAAGGGGTGCGTTTACGATGATAGTAGTATGAGGGTTATTAAAAAATTGCATTCGTTGAATTTTAAGATGATGTTCATGCTAAACCTGAATTGAGAATTGGCTTTCAAGGGTGGTACTTGTAGTTACAGCTAGCCGGAAGAACAATTAAAACGCTCTACCTTGTTTTGGATACCTCCTAATGTTTCCCAAAGTAAACGTTTATTTTTATATTATTTTTAGGAGCAGTTGCTTTAAATGGGATGATACAATTCCAGTTTCATTCATGTCTTTGATGCATGTAAATGCAAACAAAATCTAACGTCTCAAGTTTTTATCATCAATAGTTTTTTTTTTTCAAAGATGTGATACTGAAATTGGATTACCATATATTAACTATGCGTTTCTTTTTAATACACAATTGCACAGCAAACGTATTTCTCTACGGGTTATGTCTTGCCACCCTGGTATAAAACATTGAATCCAGGAATAAGACATGATACTAATTTTGACCGACTACTGACCAATAAATTGATATCTGTTTTAACATACCTATAGTCTACAAACGTGTTTATGAACTCTTATTTTCTTTAACCACCAGTCAAATTATTATGATGCCTCTCCACAAATATAAAAGGACTTCACAAAAGAACCGCTACATTCAGAGGTGTGTCAGCCCATTCAAGTCTCAGCGTATAATTATTGCCACAAGATTTTCATAACTTGTCCTTTACCCGTCGGAAGAATGAGAGATATCTCAAACGCCGTGTGTTGTCTCTTAATTACACGGTGCTGCGAGCTGTAATAGAATTTAATTTGCTTTTGATAGAGCTTTGATGATTACAAAACTCGTTCTTTGTAGATATCCTACACTTTACAGCTATTTGCGGGGAATTTGAAGCGTAACTTAAAAAATCGATTCGAGCATGCTTCCCGGCCAGAATTTAATCTCTTTCGTACATTTACAACATACTTTGAATGTGAAATTATCACTTTGAAGGAATAAAAAAAAACAATTATGCTATATTTTTAAAATAACATTCACAATGTTATCAAACAAATTCCATGTTAATCCTTACTAATATTATAAACGCGAAAGTAATTCTGTTTCTCTGTCTGTTTGTTCGATTTTCACTGATCTTAACGAAATCTGACAGGAAAATAGTGTGCATCATGAGAACGGACATAGGGTACTTTGCCCCCGAAAAATGCAGAAAACTGGAAAATTGCGGATAACACCGCGAGATTCAACTAGTCTATACTAATATTATAAAGAGGAAAGATTTGATTGTTTGTTTGCATTGAATAGGCTTCGAAACTACTGAACCGATATGAAAAATTCTTTCACTGTTGGGAAGCTACACTTTCCCCGGGTAACATAGGCTATACTATATTTTCAAAAAAAATAGGGATCCTTACTAAAACTCCAATAATGTAACCCAAGGTGTAAAAAAATAAGATTTACAATTTTAACTCTGCGTGTTTGACAGTTCTAAGACAGGACAACGTCTGTCAGGTCAGCTAGTATTTTATATATTGGCGGAGAAGATAGATATTATATATTTTATTTAAAATCACCTCTTCGATCAAAAATACTTGTAAATTATTTAAAAGCAATTTATTTTTATTTTATTAATGAACACCAACACTTATAATAGTAATGCCTAATCTAGTTATCACGCCGTATTTTTTTTCTTATAGAAACGTGAAATGTTTCTTACGTGAGTAATTCCCGTGTAATATGAATAAAATTCGTATTTTTTTATTTAAAAAAAGACCGAGCGTGATAGCGGTGGCAGGGGGTGGGCTCTTAATCTGAAGATATCTAGCGATCCATAAGCCAAGTTCTTAAAAGCGCTAATGGTACGAGTTAGTACTTTTTATGGTATGGCTATGAATCCAAAGTGTGTGGTCTCAGTACTAATGCAAGAACAATTACATGTAAACGTAATATACTCGGTTTCATTCTGATTCTATCGCGTGTATCGATGCTACTGCACTTAAACACAGATCAAAAACTGCTGAGTTAGAACATCCATCAATATAAATAAAAAGAAACATTTTTTAAGGCTGGTTGTCCACTATTCCAAAGAGAAGCTAAGGCTTTATTCGTATTAGTTGCGACAGATGCGTGCTGATGGTCGTCTATTCGAGCTTTCGATTTCCTTTCGAGTTTATGATTTTTTGTTGTCCCAGTCCTGGGCAAACTCTACCGAACTCTTTCCAAAGTCCTCTGTCCTCGTCGAGGTCATCGCGCTATCGTTTCTTTATACTGTCCTGGCTTCTTCGCCCGTCTGTTACCCACTGCGAAATCTTCTGGACTCGTCTATCAGGATGTATGCTGGCCACTTTCCCTGTCCAACCTCACTTTAGTTTGGCAGCTATGTTACATATAGCAGATACAAATATAGCAGAGATCCTGTAGCTACAATCCAGTAGCATGTCTTTTTGTATGTTACCGGCAGAATTCATTCACTTTCCTTGTGGAGGTCTGTTCCGTTAATGCGCACAAGGCCCGCGAGCGGGCTTGTTACGCGCATTGTGCCGCAGCGGTGATAATACATTATTTTTATAACAATAAATCGTTGCAAGTAAAGCACCGCCTCGCCGGTGGTCCAACTTGAAGAGTGCTTTGAGTATGCTCTAAATGTGCACGTAGCTTCTATAAGAAAGCTAAATGCATTATTTAACTTAAGAAGTTAAAGTTCTGCGACATGGTACATGGTTTCGGCAAAGTTATTGTTCAGTAATTAAATTTTTGTTAAACTAATTTCCGTATAAAATAGTGGGAATCAAAATAGAATCACAAATAAAATGTATGTTACTCTGAGTTTAGTTACCTACTCAAATAATTAAAATATTTTTTTATTAAATTTTTACGAGACAAGCTTGCTCTACGTATAAATAAAATACAGGGCAGTTATTAATAAATAGAGGTTGTTTAAAAAGCGTGGATTTCCAATCGTTTATTTATTATCTAATGAACTGATGAAATCTATCAGTAGCTTACATAAAGCTAGAACTACAGGACAGGCTAACTTAAAATGAGAGTTTGGTGCTGTGATGGCTCATTAAAATTAAAAGTCTTTGACACGGGGTTTCAATTACGCTTATAATTACCAAGTTAAAACGAAGTAGTATGCTGCAGAGATAGGTACATTCCATGAAACGATAATTAGTTCCAACAGCTTTCGGATAACAAAACAATGAGAAGATATAGCGGTTGAGATTTTGTTGTTTTTATTGTAATTGTCGAATTTCTGTGTCACAATATGGTTTCCATGCCTGAAATAAAGACATTTTATTTCCTAAATTTTTGTTTGAAGCATTTCTGAAGCGATTAAAAAACAATCCATCGATTATATTTTGATATGCCTACTAAATAATTTTACGAAATAATCAATGTTCATTTTTTCATTAGTTTATCTGAACGCCAACATTTTGTAATGCGATAAAAACGCCCAATACACCTAAACGCTATATAATGATTATCAAACGTTTAATCATAATAACAAACCGAGAATAAAATTAAACTTCGGATTAAAACATGTTTCATATAGCCGTTTGCTAGGAAAGACACAATTACGACAGTTCATAACGCCGAATTCTCTTAATCAAATGTCAGATTTAGTGAAATTCGTTTTAATGATAGTATTCGAGCGCTAAGCCTGTTTGATTAATAGTTCGACAGAGATATAGGAGGTAAGTTTTAAGATATTGACCGAGCACGTGCCTCTTCGACCACCCAACGTAGATATTAGTGGAAATAATGTTATGTTCTTTACTATTTTATATAGCTGCTAATCAATACCTACGGATACTTTGATTTAAAGAGGTACAAAAACATGTAAAACAAAAAGTGTGAATTGGTAGCCGGCAGGCACCTAACTAGGTACTATATGATTAACGATATTTTATCAACCAATGAATTAAAAAAATACTCAAAAAGCGTTTAATATTAGGACCACTTAAGTACCGAAATATATATTTTTTGCAATTCCTTGTCTATTTATGCCTTTAAGAGGTGCTGGCTAAGCTGTTTATTTTAAAACTTAAAGTACATATAACTTGCGTAACGCGAAGAAAGAGGTAAAGGTATGCGCACGCGCACGCGGCTCGCACACGGTAGCGCTATCGGTCTCTCATCAGAGTGATTTACCGTCTTCAGGCCGCGCACGACGCTCGACACGCCACACAATTTTACATAAATCTACCAAAACAAATTAAAACGATAGAAATAGCCATCTTGCGAGACCACAAACGGTGAATCAATTTGTATTTGCTTGATAAGTAAAAAAATAATGGTAATTTTTAACTTTGCTACCGGTTTGCTAGCCACTGCCATTATTTAACTGGCGCGACACCTTATTTGAGAAGCATAATGTAAGTAAGCGCTGTAAATGTAAACATGTACAGAAGCCACTAGCATAAACTTTACAATAACACCTCCATTTGGAAAGGGCAATTCACCCAGGAAGCATTAAAGAAAAATCACAATTCATTAGTTGGTCATTGAGCACGCAAGCGCGAGCGGTCGGACTCTGACGGACCATTACTCGGGATGACGGCGCGCGTGCCCGAGGATACGCAACCACCAGAGTAACCAGACCCACCACTCTGCTCCCCACTCGCCGCTCCTCGACCAGTCGAGGGGTCAACGCCAAAACATCAGGGCTCAATCTCGAATGGAAACGCACCGCCCGCCGTCGCCTTTAAATAGGAAACGACACGTTTATCCAATTAGAAATTCACCATATCTTTGTGATAGTTGAAGAGGAAATTTGAGCAATCAACTCGCAGAGCGCCTCGGCGCGGCGTTCCTATCACAGTTTATTCAATTGAGCTCGTAATGAAGTTATGCGAGCTATGTACAGTATGAAATAACCGCTCTGTCCACGTTTAGAACGCTGACTGAACATTTCAATGGAAACTCACTAATCATGGACAGGTGATTTGGATGTATCAAAACTAAACTATTAGACACTAAAAAGCATTAAAAAATCTTGGCAATTTGCTAAGAAACAATCTACTTACTTCATACCAAACCTATTACTATTGTATTTTATTTTGTAACAATTACTTACTTACCTACTTGTAGTTGTACATTTTCTATGTAATGAAATCTAAACGTCAAACTTGTGTAATAATATCTTACCAAGAACGTTTTATACCCTGCCAATCTTATATATATATAAAAGCGAAATTCATCTACTCACTCACGACACTCATAAACTACTTGACTTACGAAGCTGAAATTTGGCAGGTAAATGCCTCATGGGATGTAGAGATTCGCTAATAAAGGATTTTGCGAAAGGGCTGAATAAGGGGGGCAAAAGGGAAATATTGTTGTTGAAATATTGTATACGCGTACGAAGTCGCGGGCAACAGCTTGTAGGGTATAAAACGTCCTTGCGTCTAACTCACAAACTCTAGGCAACCCTCTAGTAAAATGGTTAACAGTACAACACAACCTGAGAGATTGAACGATACGCAAAAATACATACCGCAGGCAAAAGACTTATGGTCCAGTAAGTAATAAGATAAGTATGACCTCAATACTGGATCCAAAACGAACTGACCAGTTTGAAATATTACTTCCCATTCTAAAATAGTCGACAAATTTCCTGAGCGGACTGTACAAAGCACAGGCTGAGAACAAGTTGTTATTACAAGGTGTTGAACCTGGTTTTCTGATTTATTATTGCATGGTATTTGCAATGATCAATGTTGTTTAGAGGTGTCCCTTTGTTGCAGGCGTATCTGCGATAATTACGAAATATTCTGGAATAATGGCTAACACATATTTCAATGCAGACTGAACAGGCCCATTGAATTTCAATATGAGCCCAATATGATTTGCAATAAGCGTAGGAATATTTCTAATAATAATAATTCTATAAAGCAGTAATTATGTGACGATAAACTAGTGCCAATAGAAAAGGGAATCCAATAATCAAGGCAACATTTTGCGGCAACAACAAGGCAACAGACAAAATTATGTGTGATAGGCAGTCGTGCGCGTGCATCTCGGAGCGGCGCGTGGCCACTCCACAGCCGCCACGCCGATTGATACACCGAGTTAGCGACCTCAGTCGCCGCTCTGACCTCATTCATAAATCCTCATTTACACTCCATTCAACGACCCAGGGTCCACACAACAACATAAATCTTCTCTCATTTAAAATTATATCATTAAACACCAAAACCCATGACAATGTTGACTTTGCTTGACTTATTGTAAACAACAGTTTATTATTTACCATAAAAGTCACACATAATTCAAAAATGTCCGTAAGACAAATGTGCGGTTATGAAACGAAGTCTACTTAAGTACTCGTATCTAGGACGAGCGAGGACCGCGACCGCATATCCTAACGATAAGCTCCGTCATGCGACAACCACTCCAAATTAATATATCCTGGCTCGCGCCGTGATTCCTAATATTATATTTAGACGTGACATGCGCTCGTTTGTATCAATTGGTCCCGTCTGCCTCACTGATATACGGCCGACGCTACTTTAGAACAATGATGGCACAAATTGCGCTATTACGCGCTTTAGCAGTGTCCCGCGACCCCGCGACCCGCTGACTTCTGACTCCCTAATTGACAAATTAGCCTGCACTGATACGCTTGCATGCGCAATCCACGATACAATCACGGCGACACACGGTGCCTACGGTCAACAGGCTGCCTACGCGAGCGGCCGCGTTCCGCTCGAATAAACCAGGAGCCGCCGACTCGAGAAGACGGCTCGATAAATGGCCGCACAAACGATTCTCATGTCGGAGACCGCCGCTTACAATGCTCATTAATAACATCTTGTGCGGCGTCGCTCACTTCTAACACAAATCGGTCTAATGAGTGGATTCCATGAGAGCCTTTTAATTTCCCATTTGGTGCGGCCACCTCCGATATCGGGCGACTGTTATTAATATAGGAGCAGGACCAGTCGCCGGTGGCCGGTGGCAGCGCACCCGATTACTCTCGCCGGGCGGAGGTATCGCAGTCGCTCTCCGCGACTTATCTCCCGCTATTAATTACGCTCAGATATTCAACGGACAAGTTTAATGCAACCGCTTCATTTGTTGGTGAGTCGAGAGTGCCATATCAACGACGTTATAGGTCTGATAACTTTGTACTACTCGGACCCCGGCAGACGGCTGACGTGACAGAGCCCTAGCTGACAAGTTTCTCCAGTATCGAGCAGTTAACGGTTCCTTCGATATATTCATAGCACGTAAGAACGCAGGTGAACGCAGATCTTACATTTAACACCGATAGTCATCTCGCGTTAAATCAGGCGCGTTTTGCAAGCGGCGAACTACCGGCATGATGCCGGCATTGCGCCGCGGTAGATCGCTGATGCAATTACAGTTTCTATTCATAAAAGAATCGGAATCAGATCATATGCAGCCGCAGGCCACGCCAGCCTGTGGTTAATAACACCCCACCATGAATATTGACTGCTGCTACAAATTAAAGGAAACTGGTATCTAGCTCTATTTAAATTACTATTTTCGCGTAATTTATTGCCACTGAAGCATAGACTTTTTATATTTTTTAATATAAGGTTGAATAGTTTAGAAATTATGTAATTTTGTATTTTACGTCCTTTGATAATTTGGATCATTGGATCAGTTCACCTGAATAAGGAGTCGTCCTTCCGGTCCGTGCGTAATATATTACGATAGGAAAGCTCTACTTTTGTACCTACCGTGTGGAGTTTTATTACCAGGAACATAGCAATAGCACCATTGAAATAAAATTTAAATAATTAATACTAAAATCATATTTTTTTTTAAGTAGGGAAACCGAATAGTTTTATATATTCTTGCCAACAAGTTATATCGTATCTCAAACACACAATGAACTAAACGCTTATCTCTCAAGAAATGATTTATCGTATTACCTCGACCATATTTTAAACTGTCCAATAAACAAAGCCACAAAACCGGCAAAGCAGGACTTAATTATTCCGTCATTCGCGGGAATTAAAATCAAACTGAATTGAATTTATTGACACTTGAGATTTGTATTAAATATGCATTGCGTCATTATTTTCTACGGCGATCGACTTTGGAACTCTTTTTTACTTTCTTAATAGGCATCGATCGATATGATCCTGTCTTCATTAGTAATTTGTATTTTTACAGTTTCATCAACATACTTAGCTTTGTTTTTTTTTTTTTATGCCATAGGTGGCAAACAAGCAGACGGGCTGCCTGATGGAAAGCAGTCACCGTCGCCTATGGATACTTGTAACACCCGAGGCATCACAAATACGTTGCCGACCCTTAAAGCTTAGCTCTATGACAAATGGAATCTAAAAAGTAGGTAAATAGCTATAAAACTGTGGGTAGATACATACAAGTCATTGACTTTCATGTAGCTCTTTTATTAGCTACTCAATTTTAAAGCGCTCTTTACTTATTTAAACTTACCTCATTTTTCTTCACCTGACTATAATTGTAATTATATCTAATTTTCATTAGGCTGTTGCCCTACCTGTAGCTCGCGATGATAAACCATACTACACAAAGTAAATAAGGATAGCTAAGTATGCCATTATATATGAATATGTGTATGTGAGTGATATGTGTATATGTGGATATGGCCCAATCACGCTTTCGTGGGTAGGCTAAAAGTCCAGCAGTGGACTGTTAAAAGGCTGATTATGATGATGATGATGAAGAATGTCAGATAGTATTAATCTTAGAGGGTCAGATAGTAATGTAAGTATAGTATTATATAGTGCTTTTTCATATATAATTCAGTTTTTTTTAATGAATTTTCACTATAATGTTTTGTGTAATGTTGAATGTTTATAATTTAAAGCACAAATGGAACTGCTTTAAAGATGACCTTAGAGAAGACACGCATAGGTATGGTAGTGCTCCCGTTTCTAAAAAGCCATATAATTTTGTTCATGGTTCAAAAATTGGCAGTTATACAAAAATTCATACGAACAAAGCACTGTGGACCAAATTACAAAGTCATCCCGACAAAACATATACTTTTTATGGTTCAGCCAAAGTGAAAACTATTTGGAAAACATTATTTGCTAAGACCATTTTACGATTTTTTTTAGCTAGACGTCTTGATTTTATTACAGCTTTATCACTAGGTATAACTCAAAAAGTAGTAATCACAAATTGTTCGAAATTTTAGAAAAGAAAAGATATATAATTAACCTTTTCTCAAAAGGATATGGTAAAAAATTGTTGTTTAGACCTTTCATAGTTGTTTAAATGTTTTATATCCTGGCGTAGCTGTATGTGATATGGACCTTAGTCGGTGTGCAGGTGCGAGTTATCTCGTCAGCACAGTGACGGCTTGAAACCAGACACGATGAAGAATCTCCGCGAGAGCCTCTTCAGCTATAACTCAGCCGATAACGCGCTGCCCCGCGGACCTGTTAACGACAAATAACACAGATAACATAACGGCCACCTAAACGAACCTATCTGGCATCCGATAATATTTAATAATTATTTACATTTATATTTTTATCAGATGGATGGAGCGCGTGCGCTGCCCGCTGACATCTTGTCGGCATTAGAGTTTATTACAGTAATTTATTTTGGCATTTGATTACGACAACTTAAAACATTTTAGTTTTTCACATTCCGATTGCAAAGCTTCGTGTTATTTTAGTTTTTAATTGATAATTTCTCGAAAGTAATTTTCATATTGAAGTGTTGTTCCACACTTTGATGTTATAAACTCACAAAAATTCACAAATTTGACGTATGACAGGATTCGAGTCTACGCAAACCGGGTATACAACCCGAGTGCTCTAACCGCTAAGCTACGGTCACTTTATATTTTTGAATTGTTTAAAACATTCATATAATAAATCTTGAAGATATCTGATAACGAAGAGTATCTTCTCTAGTAGGTATCCAACAAACCAAATCATACTTTCATGATTTCTTTACAAGAAAGTTAACGACAAAAAAGTGAAAAGTTTATAAGTTTTTTTTTCTTTGCAAGATTTGTCATCACGTCTAGTAGATGCAACTAGTGATCAAACTGCCAGCCTCTACTTCGCTGAAAGGGTGAGCATTGCCATACAACGTGGTAATGGGGCCAGCATGTTGGGAACAATTCCCACTGGTAGCAGATTAATCAATAAGTTTAGTATTTGTTGTTTTTTTTGTCCTTGTAAGCTTACTATAACGTTGTAATAATATAACAAATAAATTGTTTATTAGCAAAAAAAATACTTAGCATGTCAATATAATTACATTATAAGTCAAATACAAAAGTCTAATAGTCCCAAAAACACTACTAATTAGCATTGGCTTCTCTCCAAGTACAATTAGGTCACTTTCCTGCGTACATTAATGTTTTATTTTACATGAAATGAATATGTTTCCGGCTTGAGTGTCCCGTCACTACGTTTAAAGAAGCTGTATCTAGTTTCATTGGTGTCATATCAATGCTCAAGTTAAAAAGTACCTACTTATTTAACCAATTTGTTAAGGCGCAGAGAATGTCTAATAATATATTTAAAGAACTGTTGAGTAGTGAGGAAGAAGGATATAATTAAAAAAGAATGTTTCATAAAATATAGGGAGTAAGTGTCTGATGAAAAAGTTGATGACCACAGCAATGCAACCAGTACAAAAATAAAAATTAACCGTATTCTTCGAAGTATTTCTAAAGGCCTAAATATGTAAAAGTATGTATTCGAAAATACGTTGTAGGTACAATATTCCTTAAATATTCAAAATTACCCAAAACTAAATATAACTAAATAATGTAACTAAACATTTTTCTTTTCCGGCATTATAATATTGACCTATACCATTATATAACCTTCAAAACGCGAATAAAATATAAGCTATATTCCATACCTACGTTTCGTTGAGTGTGAATCACTTTTTTCTGTGGAACAGGTTATATTTTTCGCGATTTTGGGATTCGCTCCATATTTTGGATTCTGTATCTACCTCAAAAGGAAAAAAGGAACCCTGATAAGATCAATTTGTTGTCTGTCTGTCTGTCCGTCTGTCAAGACCCTTTTTCTCAAGAACGCATAAATGTATCAAGTTGCAATTTATTTCAAATTCTTGGGTCTACGGGTTTTTTTTTTGAGCTGAAAAAAAATCAAACTTGTATATCAACGTGATATGACCGCTTATGTCGCAAATTTTGCTATTTTTATGTCTTAGATGGTAAACATGGTAACGGGCCGCCTGATGGTAAGCACCGATCACCGTCACCTATATTCATGGGCGTAGGCTGTAACACCATCATATCACAGATACGATGCCGATTTAACAGCCTTTTTGGAGAACCCCATCATTTGTAACAGTTGTTCATATTGATAAGCACAATGACTTATTTTTAGCTTAGTACTACCGTTCCGTGTAGCCTTGCACAGTCTGGTGATACAGAATGAGATAGCGGCCCTTAACTTTGTAACACTTATGATTAAACTTTAAGTACGTAAATTGGTATATGAGGCAATGTGAAACCCAATATGCTGTTTATGATTGACCTTATCGAGATAAACATTTCTACCTCTACCTTAATAAACTCGGTAGATTTAATAGCTTTACCTTCAATATGTAATAATAATAATAAGTTTTATACTTTATAGAGTTCGAAATGTGACATAAACATAATTGAACGTAGATATCAACATAATAATTATTTTATCCATTTAAAATACGTTCATCTTCTACTTATTAGTAATTAGATAAAAATGCCAAGTTAATAGTAATTCCTTAAGTAGAAGGATTAGATAAATTAAACAATATTTTTCCTGTAATTTACCCTGTAGTTACTTAAACGTTTAGTCTAATCCATATTGAGTAAGATATTTTCTTATGATTCCTCATTATGAAATCAATAAATAACTATTCAATACCAACAATGTTGCACGTAGTTGAATGTGGAAGTCGGGGGAATGGCGTTCATCGGGTAATACCGCTCACCCCGTTTAATTGATAAATATGGTGCACAGAAACACACCAAGCAGGCTGAAGCGCGGGGGGAATGACGCCTGTGCAGGCAGCAACATGTAACATCAGCCTGCTCGTAGAGCAAGAGACTGAGGTGTGTGTGTTTGTTTGTGGCCATTTTGATCTGAACGTTTTTGTCGGTAGGATTTTAGTGCTTATTTATTACGTGTATTGTTATTTAAAGTACTAAAATATTATACTTAGCGATAACGTTAACACTTTTGCAGAATTGCATATGTATGTTTTTATATTTCAACTGTAACACAAAGCGGTTATTTGGGGTTATGCCGCTCAAGTGGACGGCATTACCCCATTGGTAATGTTTTTTTTAAAACAATTATGCCCAAAAAGCGTCAAATTACTACTGCCAAAGCGGCTTGTAGCAAAGAAGACCTACTGCATGCTAAAACTGTGATTGAAAGGGAAGGGAGATGATGATTATGATGTCCAAAATTCTAAGCGAACTCACATAACATCCCATTTCCTACGTTGAAAGAGATAGACTAAAGTACGAAAACCTAGCAAGCTGATTAGATGAATAGGTTAAATTACATTGCTGAACAGGTTAAGCTGCTGGGATCACAAACTACGAATTAAACTTAAGCCCTATGTCTGATCGGTATTACCCATAGCTAGGGGTAATGGCGCACAAACCTGTTTTTTTTTTTAGGGTTACTACTGCTCGTAAGTGAAATATAATTACGTTTTTAGTTAAAATGTTTATAGCTCAATCGTTAAACTATTGTAATTTTATCAAATTTTTAAGATAAACCAAAATTTTAAAAATTTACTGTGTTTTCCCCGTAACTGAACGGCATTCCTCCGGTTTCCCCTATTTGCTATCACATAAACTACTTACCTAACTAATATAGATGCAAATTGTAAATTCTGAAAACATCTTATCGCAGTTGTCAATATTTATGATATATTTTAGTATGAAAATAAGTTAATTGAGGCTAGATAGAGGTGCAGAAATCAGAAGGCCGCAAAACCCGACCAGCTAACTAGCGACCGCCTCGGGATATATCGATGTCTCAATCAAGCATCATTAAAGGACAACGTTACAAATTGCATTCCAGTGAGCCAATTAATTTATAGTTATTTATAAATCGGTATCACAACGGGCAGCAGACAGGTTGTCCTATCAATATCAATCGTTTGACAAGTGTATTACACACTTGACGGCTAACGTCAGTTAAAACGCGCCGACTTAGCGCGCCGCGGTTCTTATAGGCGCCGCTGCGAGACAGCCAAAATGACAAGACGTTAGTGGAATAATTATCACGTATTTAATAACTAAAACTATGTTTTTTAATGAAAATGATCTAATAAATAAATGACAAATATATATCGACGGGCCAATCATGAGCCATCAGGAAGTTTTAGTTTCTCCGGCTCCTATATTAGATCAGCTCAATACCATAATCATCTATTGTCATCTGAACCATTACTGATCATTTATTTTACTGTAAAATTTGAGCTGGATCGGAAAAATGGAAATAGACAGAAAACCAATTAAGTTTTTAAACCGGAAGGCAACACTTTCATACTTATTTACATACATAGGTACATACGAGTATCTACATAGGAACAGTACATTTAAAACGCCTGTAAAAAGTTGTAGTCTGCTATTCAATTTCACTAGATTGAATTTTCACTTGATTGTTTTATTTTTATTTTATGAAAAATAAAACAAGAGTATTGTAAACCGCAGAGCTTAATGAGTATAGAGCTATTAAGTTTCTATAAACAGAGAGGGATCTCTTTTCAAACGCAAACAAAAAAAAGCAACACAAACATACTGAACTAACTAATACAAAACACATTAAAATATTATAGAAGACAAACTCTAACATGACACTGAATACATTTACTTATGCAAAATCGATGCCGTAAAGAGTGCGATTTTCTGATATTTGCTTCAAGTTTGTTTGGATTTTCATGTATTCATGTGCGCTCACGCAGTTACTTCACACTATTTATGATAAAGAAGTACCCGTTAAAGTTTGTACTTACATTACGTATTGCATTTACCTCATTTACCTCCCTGGCTCGATCACGGAACACTGCATATTAATGATCCTATGACGAGATATAATACAAACTATAGCTGTAGGTATAAGTCTACAATATGCTTACACACTGTAGACTTATATAGCTAAGCTACAGCTATATTTATTTATAAAGTGGTCACTTGCATTATCTAAACTTAGTTCGATTTTATTTCTATGACATTTGCACAAGATTAGTGCAACGAAATATTTGCTATTATTTAAGTTAATCTTCTGCATAGTTTTGTTTGAAATTTTAATGCAAACTTGCACTTCCATCCGACTCTTGTTTAAGACAATATTAAACAGGTATTAAAACAACACTATAAATAAGCAACAGTGTACTTCTTATCATATAATTATATGCAATTGTGACAATTCTAAACTTATACTGTAGATATCCGATATCTTACATATATCTTATATTTGTTAAAAGATACTAAATTAGTTGTCCTTTTATCTCTACGGTTCCAATTTTGTATTAAAATCTAGGATACAAATCGTACATTGTGTGACAATTATCGAAGCAGAATGTTACCTCGTTATCTGAACAAACAGCAAACCCGTCTCTGGCACCACTACTATTGGCACTACGTATTTGGTCAGATTGGTCTGGTAAAGCTACAGTACCATACCACAAAGATACACCATGATACATCATGATATATTCACCAATATCTGTTGAACTGTTGAATATCTAATACGCCTATTGCTGTCGTATGAGATGTAGAATAACCAATTCTTATACTCTTACGGGTTTACTTATAAACGTCTGTCATCCTAATTCAAACCTTTAACCTACCCTATCAATTTCCAGCTGACGAAAATTGTCATGCGCGGAAAGAAGACGAAGGAAACTCTAATTGACGTGTCTAAGTACAGTAAATGGCCATTGATATTTATATTTTTATAGGGTACTTTTTGATTAATCAACGATTACAATTTATTCTTATTCTTCTTATTGGCAATGTCCAAAATATTACGTAAAGAATGAGAAGCCTTATAGTGTAACAATAATAAAGATAGTTACAGCTGGCCCGCCCTATAGATGACAATATAACCGCAATAACCTAACACAATTATTTATAGCTCGTCAGATTCGGTGATTAAGGGAAGTAACGGAACTAGCTTTTGACATTGCAAAGAACGTGGTGCCAGGGCGCTGATCTAAATCTATGATAGCCGGTTCGGAAGGTTCCAACACTTTTTCGTATTACTAGTTATTTCGTCGCTATCTTTGAAGGTTAGCGATGGTTTAGCATGTGAATGGTTAGATGGTTAGATAGATGATTTAAAATTCTGTGGCGCGTATATTAATAGTGATTATGAATATAAAAAATCATCTGATCATCTGAGACGTGGTCCTTAACTGATGGCCTTTTGGAAAAACTCAGAGTCACACAGCGGGCAATGGAGAGAGCTATGCTCGGAGTTTCTTTGCGCGATAAAATCCGAAACGTGGATATTCGCCAAAGAACCAGAGTCACCGACATAGCTGTTAAAATTTGCAAGTTGAAGTGGCAATGGGCAGGCCACATCGCTCGAAGAACCGATAACCGATGGGGAAGAAAGGTTCTGGAGTGGAGACCACGAACCGGAAGACGCAGCGTAGGGAGGCCTCCCACTAGATGGACCGACGACATTGTGAGAGTCGCGGGCATCCAGTGGATGCAAAAGGCAGGTTGTCGTTCAGTGTGGAGGTTAAAGGGGGAGGCCTATGTTCAGCAGTGGACGTCTTCTGGCTGACGATGATGATGATGATGATGAATATAAAAAATAGCTCACCGGGAGAAGGGCCTTGAAAAAAGGTTCCCACTTATTAGCGAGTGCAACAAAATATTATGTGAAATTTCCCATAGTAGGGTCACCGGCAAAAGCCCTAGCGGTCACCACTCAGCCCGATCTCACTTAATGTCATAAATAACTTTGTCAATCTGCTAACTTAATAGCATAATTTATCCGTCTCAGGACAACATAACGAGCAATGGCGATAATAAACCAGAAAAGCCACGAGGTGATAATAGCCATCCGTAAATAATGATTCCTGATTGCCGGTCCACACCTCAACCTGCAGGTCGTCCCGACATACCGTTTCCCGGTTATACAACTGGTTCGATAACGTGCAGAGCTCGGTGAAATAATAGAAGGCGCAGTATCAGTGCGATGTCCCAACAACCAGCTGACCCCGCCAGCGTGTCTTCGCCGACAGAATGCAATCGGAGGCTAATTAACGCAACTCGGACATGGCCCGCATTGAGGATGTACAGATTATACTGCGCCCATTAAGGAAGAACAATCACATCACAAACATGGAATAGACTAGATTGGTTCCCTGCGCTCTTTATGTAGTCACTACAGTTAGATATGCATCTTAATGAAATGCTAGTATTGCGTGGTCCGATGCTGAAATTTGATTACGCTCAGTTTGGTTCTGCCTTGATTAGCGTTCTGTTTTGAAAATATACTTGTTTCCCTACAATTGGCACTAATCTATAACTAAATGGGTCTCCAGTAGTTGCAAAATGACAGGCTTTGGAACCGTTATATTCAAGCATTGGCGTGTAAGAGTAAACGCGCGGTACGCGGCCACGCGGCACCTGTGCGGCCGTAGCAGTGGCTCGGCGCAATACCAACATCGCCCTCACTGTACCGCTGTATGTCGATGTGTTCCCCCGATAGCCCTCTCTCGACTACCACCATTTATTCATGCTGCAATAAATTCAAATTACCGGATTAACAATAGTGCGGATACTATCTTTCTAAGCGATATTCACAACGACTGATATCGGCGACATAAGCTACGTTTAACTTCTAACATTACCTACGTCTATCTCTAATTCCTTTTCAATTAGCTAGATCTTTATAATCGTCTATTTACACACTTGCGCCGCTAAAATCTTTCAGTTTAACGGCAGCAGTTAAAATCTAACGAGGCCGTAATAATCTAGATACAGCTTATGACAGAGCCGTAAATAAGTCTCGCGGTCGTAATAAAACCAGCCGGTGTGAAATTGAATCTAATTTTAATAAGCACGATTTACACAAAACATTGGTATCAATAAACGTCAGACGCGAGCGGAGAGAGCTTGTCGCGCGCACATGAGCGTCGCGGCCGTCTCGCGATACCGACCAATGAAATCCAACACCGCGACGAATCGAACGCTGTCCTGTCGCCTTTGAAATTTCTGCAATATTTCGCCCTTTTCACGCTGATATCCCCGGCCCCGTGTCTAAGCCGCCGGACATGAAACACAATATAGCCGAGTGAGCACCATAATTTATACGCACCGTAGAGCGAGGCAGATATTAGTAGAGTCGAGTGTAATCTTAAATAAATTACGAGTTATGCTGGCATCAAAAAAGCGAGTTTCAAGGTTTTGTGAAAATCGTAGAAAATTTACAAGAGTGCAAAGGAATTCAGGCCTGGTTTATGCTGATTTAACATTCCTTTCATCGAAGTCGTCCTAGATAGATTGTAATAAATGAGAGCGATTAGCGTAAGCCTGCGACAGTGCGTCTGCATCAGCACCACCTCTGCTTTGGAACTGGTTACAAGTGCTACTCACACATAAACTAGCAACTGCAACCTGTGGCGTTACTATATATTTTCAACAGCGATTGACACGAGATGTGTTCAAGTTGCTACAAAATGTAACGTTCATTGTTTAATTTATTTATTCTACTTCTAGTTTTTAGGAAAAAAAAAGTAATTTTCCTGCCTCCACCGGCCTAATATCAGGGGGTTTTTAACAAAACATCTTATAGAGTAGCTCTGCATGGTTGCAATGTAGTATGTAGCCGTGTTGTGAGTTGTCATCCATCAAGTCATGTCAGTGTGAATCTAGAGTACTGGCATTAGGTACTTGGTTTGGCTATAAAACTTTACGAAGATTAGGTTTCTGATGTTTTTTTCTAACCATTTAGAGATTCAACATCTTTTTTCTTATATATTAAAGGCGATTTGTGTATGTATGTATGTTCCTTATGGACTCCAAAACGGCTGGACCAATTTTGACGAGACTTTAACGGACAGGTAGCTGATGATATAAGGGGTAACCCACGCGGGTGAAACCGTGGGGCGCAGCTAGTAAATTATAATATTTAACAAATATTTTTATTTTGAGTCTTGCTCACAAAAATATAACAATGTTTCCAATTATTTATTTTTCAATCTTATCGAGTGCTTTTTCTTTATATTTTCTGTGTACCTAAAGATAATTTTCATAGGAAAACGGTTTTCACCATAATAAGTTGGAAAAATTATTTCGGAGAAGTCATTGTTCTCCAAAATTATCCTATTAATAATTTTATCAGCCTGTTATTAGCGCGGTAATATTGGCGAGACAAGGTCAAACGCAAGCTTATTACTAAAAAAAAATTTACTAATTTTGTTTCCAGATTTTAGAGTAGACACGAGGTACCGTTAGGTTTGACACGCACACCCATTGAATAAAAACACGCCGAATACTACGTAATGTAAGGAACCCAGGCAGCCTAGGTCTAGTATAAGACCAATCAACCAGGCAACTGACGACCTGATGGACAGATGACCTAAAAGAGACCGCAGGAAAACGCTATATGTAGGCTGCTTCCAACCGGCCCTTTTGGAGATCGATGGGGGAGACCTATGTCCAGCAGAGGACGTTCACACTGCAGAACAAATGTTGGTCAACATTCTCCATTGTACATAATGTTTTCATATTATTATAATAGAATCCGGTCTAAATATGACATATTTTCTGGTTCTTTGACCTAGGCAAAAAAGGACTTTTACTTTTGACTTTTTGGTATAATAAGTTATTTTTAATCATATTCCTCCTTTGTTATATATATATATTTTAATTTGTATTACCTAATTATTATAATCTAGCATTTTCCGTAAACTGCATGCTGTGTTTACTAGTGTTAGATATTACACCGTTTTTTTTTTTTTGTTGTAAGACTTTAGAATAAGATTACATGTATGTATATTCCAAGTAGTGAACCAAATAAACTTTAAAAAAATGCTGTAATCACAACAACAATGTTTCATAGAAGTGTTGCAAATCGTAAAAATTCAATATCCACTAAATTATAAATTTTAGTTTTCGAATTCAAGACACGACAGTCTGTAATACTTACACAATCAGCCGACGTAGAAACATTGTTGCATTCCAAATTACTCGGTGATTAGGTATGTATACCTACTAAAAATACTCTACGGCTCCGAGACTTGGCGACAATCCAAACCGAAATTAAAAACACCTACAACGTGATTGTTTTCTTGGGAAACAACCAACATAATTAGTTGAACACATAGTACACCTAATAAGTGGTCGTCTTCACGAGCAAAATATATCGTAGCAGTAATTTGGTTCTACCCGCCCACAAATTACGATACAACCATAATATTAACGAGTCCCATACCAAGAGTTCCTCTATTCACCTCCCGCCTCCATCATCAGACCCTTGACACCAAGTGTAATAACGCCTCAAGTTTGGGCTCCTTTGGTTAATTTTAACAAGTCACATAAACAAGTATTTTATTTTTTTAAGTTACTAGCTCTGCCCTGCGGGTTCATCCGCGTCATATAGGTTCTTGAAGCAACCTCCTTGGTAGCGACAGCAACCTCCTTTGACTTTTGACGAAGAGAGTGTACCCTCTTCGTCATTTGAAAAATCATTTTTTAGTTTATGCCTTAACTTTGCGATATACAACATTTTCCACAAAGAGAATATCACACCACACCATCAGCCATTAAATGTCCACTGCTGAACAAGGCCTCCCTCTTAGAGAGGGGTGTTGCCATAATCCCCACGCTTGGCAGGCGGCTTGGAGGTCGCAGTACGTTCACCGTGTACTAACAGGACGCTGCTGCCCATCCTCCGGTGGATCTGGTCGCAGTTTTAGGACATACCCCGGTCCAAAGAGAATATAAATACTACATTTTCCAAAAAAACATGTCTGTAGGCTGTAGGGCCTGCAGTTTTAGCTGTGCCTTGATATGTCAGTCAGTCAGTCGGTGATGTCAGGACTTTGAATTTTACATATTATGATATAAATAGTGTAAGTTTGTTCATGTTCACACCTCAAGTTCACACTAAACTTTTAGCTACAATGCTTAGCAGATTTAATATGTATAACGACGTCACGGTAAATTCAATACGTCTGATTTCACAACCTCATCCAGTTATTACATACCTACTCCATAACGTAAACAAATTGTTGGCAAACTCTCTTACAAATGTGTGACGAAACGAGCATGACACTCGCCTGATGGTAAACGCCAAACTTGCACGTAACAATTCAGTGCCACACAAAATCTTACACACATTTAACTTACTTTATGCTCAACGGGTGGCACTTACGTAACTTACAGCAGAACAAGCTTAATTGATTTAAAAAACTTTTAAACAAGCTTTTTCGTATTCTTCTCAGCAAACCCTTTCATTTTATGCCCATATCATGATGTGAACATTTTGTCCGCCATCTTGGGGCGTCCGCCATATTGAATTTACCATCTAGGACCAAAGTGCTTGGGAAGACAAATTCAATGAACCCAATCTCGACGGGGTTACGTCGTTTCGTTTAAAATGTCCTATGGCCACCTTCTGTCTCCATCATAAGAGCAGCTCGATGGTACAATAACATTGCATTGTCACCAAACTTACATGTAGGTATGCCAAATTCCAGCTCAATCGGTTGACGATAACTGCTTCAAAATTGAGTTGCAAGATTCCACCCGAACAAACATAGTTACATATATACATACATTACAAGTGAAATAAAAGCTTGTAAAATGTTAAAACTCAACCGTATCACCCGCTCATGACGTCTATGTTTTGAAACAGTACAAGATCTATTTTCTGGATAATCTAATTTTAAAAGTCATTAAACGTTTTCCGAAATATATTTTAGTTTACTAATCGGCATAAGACGCAATTAATTTGCGTTATCTTTCTGTTACAATAATACGTTATCGCCTTCCATAATAAATCCGATATCGGGAATAACATTCTCTGAAAAAAATAAAATAAACTATAATCATGGGTAAATAACTAAATAAAACACAATATTAACTTACATCAATGATAAAACAATGTTATCTTTGATTATTAGTAAAAGATATTGTGAAATTAATATCATACCTAATTAGCAATGTTCTAATTGATTCCCACACAAAGACCGATGTGATCAGTGATATTTTATCTTTATACTAGCTTCCGCCCGCGGCTTCACACGCGTTGTTCTAGGGATATATTATGGAGTTCTCTGCAAAAAACGTATATTTTAGGACGCTATTGAAAACGTTTTATGTGTTTCAGCCTGGATATTGATGATCGCTATATGGTGCTTTATGAGCAGGAGGCCTGGCCTGACAGATGTTTGAATGATGAATAGAGTTAAATAAACCCAGCGAATCACGCGAACACATTTTTTTTTGTACTTAAAATTTTCCCTGTGTTTGAAACATTTACTGTTTTGTACATAACGTCTTGTACTTGACTATCGTCTTCGCGGGCTGCTTGCTGCCCTGCGTGACCTAGAAAGTTTTTTAGTTTTTTAACTTTTTCATACATCTAGGCTAACGTTTGACCGTGATTTCGCCTGATGGAAAGCGATGATGCGGTCGAAGATGGAGTACGTTTGCCCAGTAATAACCTATTAACCCTAGACTTGAACACTCCAAGATTGTAATGCTGCGGAAACACAGACAGGGGCAAGGTGTTCCATTGTTTTGCTGTTCTAATTAAGAAAGAAGAGTCAAAACGCTTGGTGCGAATAAATGTCATTTCGACCAAGTAAGGGTGACGCTTACACTTACGCTTCCACTTACGCTTATACTTACGCTCACTTGTGCTTGACACTTGCGGCCCAGCGAGCCGTGCAACCTGCTTGCTGCCCAGCGAAGCGGGTGACCTAGAAAGTTTTTTAAACTTTTTTATACATCACTTGTCTTGTGCTTGACACTCACCTTCGTGGGCCGCTTGCGGCCCAGTGAACCGCGCGGCTTAATTTTTTTTTTAACTTTGTTGTACATCAGTTGTGCTTGACACTAACTCTCACGGGCCGCTTGCGGCCCAGCGCACCACGTGACCTAGAAAGTTTTTTGTACATCACTTGTTCTTGACAATCGCCCTCGCGGGCTGCTTGCGGCCCTGACTGCACGACCTAGAAAGTTTTTTATGAAGCTGTTTGTACATCACTTGCGCTTGACGATTGCCCTCGCGGGCCGCTTGCGACCCAGCGAACCACGCGACCTAGAAAGTTGTTTTTAACTTTGTTGTACATCACTTGTGCTTGACACTGGCCCTCGCGGGCCGCTTGCGGCCCAGTGAACCGAGCGACCTAGATTTTTTTTGTACATCACTTGTGCTTGACACTCGCCCTTGTGTACCGCTAGCAGTCCAGCGAACAACCTCAATTTTCTTATTACATCACCTGTTTTTAACACTCGCTCACGGATGCGTTAATTTTTCGGCCTAGCTAAATAACCTCTGTGAATATTTAGAGTATAATCTATCTCCCAAAGATGTCATATTATACTACGTATTTGTTTTAATCCAGGGAATATGCTACCTCCATACGAAATTTCATCGAAATCCGTTAAACAGTCACGGAGTTGTGTGATTGAAGTTATCCTACAGGAACTGTAAAAAATTCCGGGATAAAAAGTATTGTGTGTTTTAATATGGCTCGTTGTCTATTTCTTTACCAAATATCATATTTATTGGTTGAGCCGTTGTGAAGATGGTTGATTATACCGTCCCAGGGGGGACTGTCAAATTTTCAGGGATAAAAAGAGTCGTGTGTTTCATTGTGGCTGGTTGCGTATTTCTATACCAAATTTCATACTAAGTAGTTGAGACGTTGTGGAGAGGGAGGCCTTTGTCCAACAGTGGACGTTTAATGGCTGCTGGTGGTGGTGGTGGTGGAGATGGTTGAGTAATTTAAATTATCCTACAGGAACGATGCATTTTTCGGGATAAAAAGTAGCATATGTGTTAATCCAGGGTATAAGCTACATCCAAACTAAATTCTATTTAAATCGGAACAGTAGTTTCGGCGGTGAGTCCAGCCAAACATACACACTTGCACTTTCGCATTTATAATATTAGTAAGAAGTAAGATAAGATATAATTATAGCTAAAGCTAAGCTCTTTCCAGTTTTTCTGCATTTTCTGGAGAGAAAGGTCCCCTATGTCCATCCTTATGATGTACGCTATCATCCTGCCAAAATTTGCTAAGATCGGCCCAGTCGTTTAATATTGAAAAGCGAACAGACAGACAGGAATTCAGACAATGAGACAGAGTTACTTTCGCTTTTTAACGGACTTAAAAAAGGAGCAAGGTTCTCAATTCGGCCAGTTTTTTTTAAGTTTTTTTTTTATGTGTGTACGTCGATTACGCTGGCGTCTGTAAACTAATTTACGTGTTTATTTTTTATCATGTAGAAGATAATCTCGAAGTGGTCCCACAAAAATTTCATTATTTTGGGCTCAGTAGTTTTTAAACCAGCTCGAATAATACGGATAATTTACACAAAAAAAAAACATAAATATAACATTGTGCCACTACAAAGAACAAAATAATATTTATACATGGATTTTGAAATCGGGCGGAATAAATACATTTTTTTTTTTTTAATTTAAATCTAAATTTTGTAGTTGTTCCCGCCCGACTTCAAAATCCATGTATAAATATTATTTTGTTCTTGGTAGTAACACAATGATTGTATTTTGTGATTTTTTGACGTCAGTTTTATTTAAAGATAATTTATATAATATTAGCTAAGATATCATTGGTTGTTAAATATACGATCACACCCTGACAAAAACTTTGCTACGTTAATATTTATACCATCCATGCACAGCATCCATGTTATATGTTAGCTTACATGCCACTGTCAACAAACAACAAGCAACCCTTTGTGGCTTTATAACCTTTTTAGGGTTTTTATAACAATTAGCTTACAGCGAGTTCAATCTAATTACGGAGTTTGTTCATTGATTGTCTACTTTTACGTATATTTGAGGGATGAAATGTGCTGTAGCATTCTAGAATCCTAGGTAAAGCGAGCGCTGATCGGCTCGGCGAGCGATTTATGCACCGGCCACGGTAATGGTCGTATTAATGGAAATTGACACCACTTCGAGTCTCGTGGGAGAGCTCACCATCGGCGCATCACCCGCTAAGGAAATATAATATTAACGGCAATCATAATGTAATAATCTCGTCCTCACACGATGAAAAGGCACGTCTTCCCCTCGATTACGACGCTAAGTGACAATAATTAATTCGTCGATGGCATCGGCTCTCGATTACTCCAAGTGGCTTATAATTTAAAACCTCCGTTAGCCATTAGGTTTGAACATTATTATTTTATAACTTTCATCTGACGATATAGAAATGCTGTTGGTGAGCCGCGTTTGACATTTATTTTAATTTAATTTGGGAATTTTTGACTTACTATTATGTAATACTATCTGAGGCACGCGGTGCTACCTGCGATTTTCTAGTTTTTAGCCGCATTTCTGGAAGGGAGGGAAAGTATCCTATGTCCGTTCTCGTGATACTCACTACCTTCCTGGCAAAATTTGTTAAGATCGGTTTAGCTGTTTACTTGTGAAAAGTGAACAAACAGAGAGAGAGAGAGACAGAGACAGACAGAGCTACTTTTTCTTTTATAATATTAGTTAGATATTATATCTAATTATCCATAGGTAACCTAAATAGGTAAATTAACCTAGTAGATAGGTTTATTTTCTTCAAATATGCATAGAAATTAGTTTTTTTTTTTTTTTTTTTGTTTTTTATTATTTAAGGATCAACAAACAGTATAAAACGAGATATTAAATTAAAGAAGTATACAGAAAAATAAACAATTTGAAATACCAGCACCGTTGCCCACGGATTAATAATAGATATATCATATCAAATAAACATGATGCAAAGAAAAAATCTTAGTAGTGAACTTAATTTTGACAATCTTCTTCGAGATAAATCTAAATTACTGTCAGCAAGCAAAGCTAATATGAAAATCCATATCTGTCGTGCTTAGCAAGCCGAATAAAGTACTATATTATCGTGATTACTCGTGATTATTTACGAATTTTCACTCCGAAACATGGCAACCAAGGGTATTATTAAACTTATCCAAGATGTAAATTTCTATTTTAACTGGCTTGCAAAGATTTTTTTGTTGGTCATCATCATAGATCTGTGATCTGTGTAAATGTACTACATTTGCTCGACAATGCCCAGGTATGTGTTTTTTTGAAAAGAGCGGCATACAGGCAAGCTTTCCGCCTGATGAGCGGGGTTTGTATTCACGAATCCCGGTATCAGACTGAATTAACCACGGTTCCCGGAGAGTTGTATCAAACGACACCGGGATCAATTTCCTTAAAACATTTTGCGGCCTAGTATCAGTAGTCTGATTACTAAGTCCAGTGTTATAAATAATCGGACTATTGAGACTTTTTTTTCTCACTAGTCCGGTCATCGACTACTGAGACTTTTTTTTGTTAATTAAATGTTTATAATGTTCACACTCGTGGTCGACTCGTCGGTCGTTGAAAATAGTTTTTTTTTTATTCTCTTAAACATGTAAATTATAAATCATTAATTGATCGAATTAGGTGTCACTTTGCTTTATAAATGATAGCGGTCCGCCCCAGCTTCGCACGGGTATAGATTATAGCCTATGTCACCCGGGGATAGTGAAGCTTCCCGTCAGTGAAAGAATTTTTCAAATCGGTTCAGTAGTTTAGGAGACTATTCAATGCAAACAAACAATCAAATCTTTCCTCTTTATAATATTAGTATACGTTACTTGGGTTAAGCCTTGCTTTGTATTGTTTCTCAGAAAGTTTAAAAAAATTACCTTGCATCCCTGTACTCAGGATTCTAGTTTTCACTACTAAGTATTATCATCTGCAAGTTCTTAGATATATAGAATAACAGATATACAATATAGTTTATGGTTAAGAAAGATCATGTTGATGGCTGATATTTCAAATCAATGAATTTCCATTATAAAAACCATATTATTATAATCTCGTCAGGATTCGGAATAGCAAGTAGGACAGGATTGCAGTTTACTCTTGTTATACGCTCCTTTCACGCTTTGTTTTATCCTTCAACACAATGATTTATC
Organism: Agriopis marginaria; assembly: GCA_932305915.1. NCBI lineage: Eukaryota > Metazoa > Arthropoda > Insecta > Lepidoptera > Geometridae > Agriopis > Agriopis marginaria. The sequence continues at coordinate 9,714,598 of OW029926.1, forward strand.
CCGATTACTTATACAAATGAATCGACATTTCACAAATTGTCTTTTTGAATCCTTATGATCACACAATAGTATGCTGTCTCGTTGGCGGCCTCGTTATGTTTGCAAAACATCGCACGCTTTCTCTGAAGAACTGCGAGTGCTATTATTCCATTATAGGCATCATTACAACGATATGAGTTACCGCACCGTGTTCGGACAGAAAGCTAAAACTTCTCGCTTAGATTATTTATTGGCATATAATGGCTTCTAATGGGAGGCTATTGAATCTGCCACCTGGACCTCTTTTATTTTTCAGGCCGAAGGGCGGACCGATGCCTCGTCTCGACGCAGGCGAATATTGTGAATATTCATAATGCAAGACGTTTCGACTGGTGATTTAATTGATACCCTGCCGAGTCCGTGTTGCACACTCAGACAACCTGCATGTATGGATAAAACGTAATTGCTCGTTAAGCCTCGATACTCGATTGTTTCTTGATTATGAAAATAAAAAGGCACACTCAGTGAGAATTTAAAATCTTTGACAAACGATGTCGAGCGAGCCGAGCTGTTATTATTTTTCATCATATTGATATTCATGAATAGTTGTATAATAAATCGATATTCTCGGAACAAAACGGATTACCCCAGCACTCATAAAAACAAAGATGATGATATCAACAGCCACGAGCAACAAATAAGTACATATTTGAATTTATTTAGACCTTTCGTCGATAACGCTCAGAACTGGGCTTCTTTTTATTTGTGAACTCAACGGACGCAAGTGCAATAAATTTATTGATACTGTGTTAGATAGCCAGTAGGTGCGTCCCACGCAGCGCTGACAGCACGGAGCTCACCGGCTAACCATCGAGCTAACATCGCGACCACTGTATAGCATCGCACCCTTCGGAAGGGGAAACAGCGAAGCGAGCTCATGCTAAATACGCTCTATAAATAGAGGCGGTTATAGTGTCGTAAAAACAAAGTCAAGCTGTGCGGACATCCCTAGCAGCCATAAAGAATAAGCCTCGCTGCACCCTGCACGCTTTATTGATAGCTTGCACCAAAAACGTATGAACTTCTGATGCTATCTTTATTCAAATGATGTAGGTACTGCCTTACTGCCTAGTTTATGAAGTTGCTCCATATTGCTCATGGTGGTGGCGGTATTTCTAGCAACAAAATGCTGCAAGCTTTGACAAATATACATGTTCCTACCTGATCAAAGGCTGCATCGCAGATATTTATTTTAAGGTCTGTGACGTCACATTTGACACCAGTCGGCCCAAAATTGGCCATTTTGTATTGCCCGCGTAAGAGCACCTTAAATTTGTTTTTACACTTCACTGTGCTCAGGTACCATAAGAGTACATAATGGAACCAAAAAAAATATTTTCTCATAAAATTAGTGTGATATAAAAATCACCAGCGCGACCGTGAGAAAATTATTATGAGTTCGTTATTTTTAAGATTAATAATGGAGTGTACAAAAATTAATCAGATGAATAAATTATGAGTTTCATATTGGTTTTTACTTCATTAACGAATAATTAAGAGAAACAAATGGAAGATTGTACGACTCACGTCGGAAATCAACTTAGAGCGGTGTTTCGGCCATAAGTAAGTAGACAGATATATGATGGTCACCTACACAGAAATGACGCTTTTAAAACACCTTTTAAACAATTTACATTTTTATTGCTGCATACTAAGTATTAATAACTATGATGCCCGTAGCTTAAGAGCATATATGTTTTATTCCAGAGAACTACATAGTATACATTCACTAAGCGATAGAAAATTCCATATGGATTACAAATTTACAAAAGCAGCCCAGAATATCATTGTGTTCGAATCTATAATAAAATACCAGATAGCCTAAAAAGTACTGATGAGATAATTCCTTTAAGACTAAACAATCTAAGATTTTATGAACGATAACAGGTAGTACATAATTGTATTATGACGTTAGGTATACAGTTATTTTATTTTGTTACCCCCTATTTAAGCATAAATACCAAATAATATTCCACGAACTATTCAAGAAGTTTTTTTATTACTGTTATTTTATACTTAGTTTTATCTACGTATGTTTTGTAATAGTAATAAGTAGGTATATCATGTTTTCCTCCACTCCATTGCAGCGCCCTAAAAATTATGGATAGTAACTCAGTACATAGACCCATAAATGTACTGAGTTACACTATCCATACTTTTAAAAACTAAAATTATGTACCGTAAAAACGACATGTTTTTTCACGTTGGCGCCAAACTTGCGATGACACTTATTCAATTATTAAACTTCATTGGACAGTTCCTTATTTTATAGACATCACTCTGACAGTGACATCTGTGACTGTGTTGCGTTCATATTATTCTATCAAGAAATTTGAATGCATACCTACTACCTACTTAACGTTTGTTAACCCACGCAGTTTTGAAAAGGTAACCTTTCGCGAAACCGACGATGATATACAAGTTTAGTTACCTACTTTCTCCAACAAATTTTCCCACGGGGATACACAGCCACAAACTGACATGTATATAATATATCTATACTCTATTTATTAGTCTATATCATTAGAAGAAATCTTTAAGTTGTGAGGGCGCTACCCAATACAAATGGTAAGGAAGGACGCGGCGAAAGAACTCCAATGATACCAACTCGGTGCCGCTCACAAGTATGTTGAGCAACAGTGTCAAGTCTTACTTACTTACTCGCCAACTTCTTTGGTGCACCGCAGTTGGTCGTCGTATCGTTGCGCGTGGCATCTAAGGCACGCTAGATGCGACGTTATACAGACGGCGCACATTTTTCAGGTACAAAACATATAATTATATTCTAAGACGTAGCATAGTATGTAAATTTTGCATATATTATTGGGCCGCAATAATTGAAACGCCATCTCTAGATATAATAATAGGTATCTCAATGGTAGACAGACTCAATACACGTGAACTTTAATGAATAATATGTTGTGATTATCTGATTTTACACAATTAACTTATTAATAATGATGATTGGAATTTTTTTTGCATACTTCCTTGTTTACTAACAAAAATAAAATTATTATTTTAAAATAAAACTTTAAAAAAAACAAGCTTTTTCGTATTATCTCATCAAACCCTTTCATTTGATAACCATTATCAGGATGGTAGATAAAATAAGTTTGTCCGCCATCTTGGAGCATGCGCCATATTGAATTTAGTTTGACGACATTTTATTTTTCGTATTTTTTTAACAATCCGTTTTATTATAGCCTGTTGGTCCAGTTGGTAGTGAACCTACTTTCTGAGCTTGGGGGCGTGCTTTCGATTACCACCTAGGACAAACATTTATGTGATGAACATTTGTCAAACTAACAAGACAAGTTAAAAAACTAGCTATCACAAATGTCAAGTCAGGTAGGGCTAGATTCCGGGTTATCGCTTTCTAGTCGCATCCAAAAGATTTGCGAAACAAATCAGGTGAAAATGCCTACTCCTAAATAGTTTACAGTGACGGCACTAATAGCAAACTTGAGTAATGTTGTCGAGCACAAAAATAATGTTAGAGGGTAATAGCAGATGGATAACTCCAGGCACAATTATATCGTACCCGCCGGCGGCGGTGGTGCCGGGTTCGTTAGCACTCCTCGCTGAACTATACCTATATTCTACAATTCACATACAGGTCAACGGTCAACAGCTACAACTATTTCATTCGCATGTCTTCAACATTTTTGAAGATACAAAATCACCGGGTGAGACAATAATAAAAACCGGCCAAGTGCGAGTCGGGCTCGCGCACTGAGGGTTCCGTACCACCAAAAATTCAATAACGAAATTACCAGTTATAACTTGGTAATGAACATAAACTTGTCACCGACTCACACTTGGGCATGTGTATTATTTGTTGTTATACTTTAGAGTATGTACTATAATCATGTTAAGTTTGACGCTTGTATGTATTACCGTTTTTACATTAGAGCTAATACAAAAATACGTAAAACATACGTTTGTTGTATGGGGACCCCCCTTTCATTTTTACTTTTTGACTTTTTTATTATTAATTGTTAGTTAATCTGCTGTAACTACATATTCTGTGAAAATTTGGACTGGCTATCTATCACGGTTCAAAATATACAGCCGTTAATACGTAGGACAGACAGACAGATGGACAGACAGACATATAGACATCGTAGGCTTAGTAATAGGGTCCCGTTCGTACCTTTAGGGTTCGGAACCCTAAAAAAGATTGAGCAATATCTTTGGAAAGACATTGGAAATATGTAGTATAAAGCAATTTTCACGTTGATATTTCACATCAGCGGAGGAGGAAGAAAATCTCGAAAAAAAAACAATCTCTTTGCGAAAGAGATGTCTGTACTGTAGCTGCTATAAACGCAGCCTTCCTCGGTTCAAACTGACATCAAATGAATTTGAGCAACATTGACTACGCCTTGGTATTTAATTACGGAGAAATGCTAAAAGGCTGACTGATGTTATGTAAAACCATATTTCACGTGTCTATCTCACTAAATGATAAAATTAACTCCATAAAACTTTATTTAATAAAAATAACATCGATCGAAACGAGGAACTGGCGCGGGCGGTTCGATTGGAAGATAATTTAGAATATTGTAAGTAAATTAAATATTTCAGATAAATGAGTGAAGCTCACGTTGATGGGTCGTTAACCAATCTCCTATCCTCATAAAGTTCAATTTGGGGCTAATTGAAAAAGGAAAAGCGGAAAGCGGTCACAAATTACCGACACTATATCAAGTGTTAAACGGCACTTATAGACGCCGAAACGGCGAGAGATCTCTGACGATGAAAAATACACAATTTGAGGCAATAAATCAACGTCAGCGCACGCACGCTCGCGCGGTAGCTCCGACGAATGTTTTACTTTATTATTTATTACTTATAATGTAATTTTATAAGAAGAAGCACTTAATTACACGGTTATTATACGTTTCAACACGCTCTTAAATGTAGTTCACTCGATTTATTTCGATTTAGCTTCGAAAGAATACGCCTATCGTTATTTATTTACATAAGTTTCAACAAAAAATAATTTTAAACTTCTGCATTTTATTAGGATATTATTATTCTTCTGCATATTATTCTTATTATGATAGTCATTTCATGCAAAAGCAAAAAAAGAGTCTCCATAAAGTTATCGTGGCTATACAAAATTAAATATACGTGTCGAGTTGAGGAACCTCTTCCTTTTATCGTCAGTTAAAAAGTCCTGAAAGTTGCATAAATCGAGATCTGCAAAATAGGCACCTAATTTCAAGAAGCACGAAATATGCACGTGTAAATACCTACAGCAGTATACATTGCCTGATTAAAGTTTAACAACATGTAAATGGTACGAGATTCGCGTTCCATTACCAGGTGCCTACCTATTTGTATTCAATAGACGCACTCTAATACTGCGGATCTATCGACAGGCGAGCAATTTATCTCAGCCGAGAATCGAACCCCAACCTTGCAATGCAATTGCCTTAGTATTTCCTGTTGCCTTGCATGACACAAAATTGCTTCTGCAAACGGCGAGGAATGTAGATTGTTCTATTATTGTTCCGCGCCAAGGATTTACATCGTACCGCACGTGTTAACTGAAACAAGTTTCGCCTTATATAGCCGAAGAAATTGTCTCACCTGTATTTCGTACATAAAAACAGGTGTAATGTACTTTTATCTTTCACCTTTGTGGTTCTTACTTTTACCCGAAAGCGCAAGAAGGAGGGTTATGTTTTTCGATGGTTTCTTTGGCACGCTCTACAGCCTAAACGACTTAATAGATTTCGATATGTGAGGTGACATTTGAATCGTTTCAACATTGGGAGTGACAGAGTAGAAGAATTCAAAGTAAACATTGCTAAATATGTCAATATCACTATCATTATGTAGAGCTCGCTCAGCAAATCACAAAAATATATAAAATTAAGTACTATGAAATACTCAGTAGTTTACGAGATAAATCAGTATGAAAGAGCTCTGTATCTACTACGAGCATAGGTATAGATGTATGGATATTTGTTCCTGTTTCACGCTACAACGGAACATATGTATAGTTCAAGAGCCAGCCAGAGAGTGACATAGGCTACTTTTCATCTTCATCATCATCATCACCATTTTTCATCACTACGCGGGTGAAACCGCGGGGCGCAGCTAGTCTTAAATAAATAAAACCTTTTCAATATTAATTATCTGTTTGAGTAATGTATAAAATTTAAGTACATAATTGCAAATGTTTGTTGAAATATTGTCAAAAATATGACGACCAAATCTATACATATACTTGTTTTACGTAATACTTGGTAAAATTCAGAATTGACACTAATGTCAATTCTGAATCAAAAAAAAATCTAAAATTTAAAAATTGTCGGAATCGGATGCTAACCATCATCATTATCAGCTTATCACGTTCCCACTGCTGAGACACAGACTTTCTCTAAGAGAAAGAGAAGATGGATCCTTATCCACCATGCTGGCTCAGTGCATAATGGTGAATGTCATGTCTTTGAACTTTTGAGGTTCTTGGACATACCGTTTTCGTCACGATGTTTTCCTATCGAAACTGCACATAATTTATTGGAGTACTAAATAATTCATTCAAGGCCGAGGATCGAACTAGGTGCCGTCATATTATAAAGCGCACATGCAACTGCCCGACCACCATCGCATGCTAACTATACGTATCTGTAATTGACCATACTAAAACACCCGGGTATGTCCTAAAAGGTCCCGGGTATGTCCTAAAACTGCGACCAGAACCACCGGAGGATGGGCAGCAGCGTCCTATTAGTACACGGTGAACGTACTGCGATCCCTAAGCCGCCAGCCAATCGTGGAGATTATGGCAACACCCTTCTTAAAGAGGGAGACCTTTGTCCAGCAGCGGATTTTTAAAGGCTGCTGATGTGATATGATACTAAAACAAACACCACAAGCAAGCCCAATCTACGGAGCTTAAAGGCCTCTTATAGCAAATTTGACGGTTTTAAATCAATTTTATTCAGTTAAATTACAATATTTGAGCTGGAGAAAAATACATGTCACAAATACATCTGTGTTTGAGTTTATGATTTGGTTCAAAACACGATAGAATAAACTTTCCTGGATCAAAAAAAAATCTGAAACAAAGTCGATTCAGTTTATTTTTTTCGTTTTATGCTTTAATGAAAGCTCGTAACAACCTGGAAATTGCATGTACTGAAAGGCAATTTTATTTAAAAAAAAAAATATTTGGATAGAATTTTGATAGTGAATAGTTTCGTTTTTTTTGTGAAATTAAAAGCGTAAAAAGGTCTCGAGAATTTGCGCTCACCGCGTTCAGTACCGCGCTAGGCGTCATCGAGGTCGGACCTATGTTCGTTTTTGTCGTTGCACTCCCCACGCGGGCGTCCTGACTCTTAGGTGGCAAAATACATCGTCGCTATAACTTGGCGGGGGCTGAGGGAGCGTTTTGTTGCCTACGCGACTCGGATAACCGGCCTTTAATACACTCGCGGCGAGCATGTAACCGTCCCAGAGATAGATGGCCGGATTTGCACTACGCGCGTGAATAATCATAACGCTCTCGTTGTTAATTAGCATGATCTGGCATAATTAAGCAGCTGCATTGTTCGCTGTCTTCAATTGTTGAGGTCGAAGCAGGACTATAGGTATTTTGATTGTCATAAGTAATTATCTGTTTTGTCGATACACTTTTGCACATGTACCTATAGCAGCTAAGCTGCTCTTTTTCCCCGACTGCCCATGAAGGAGGATAATGTTTTTCGGGCTTTTTAATGTTCATGTGCGGGGTTATTTATGTTATGTCTCGCTATTTTCTAACCATTTTTCTATAAGACTGCCAGAGTGGGCACGAAAAATTGACACCGCTTTCTGGTTGATATTCTGAAAACCGGAACGAAACGCTTTGACTCCACTTTTATTGGGCAAACTGCTAGTCTATGAAATGCGCTGCCCTGAATGGGCGTTCCCCGATAGTTACAATTACTAATTCAAAGAATATACCGATTCACTTGTGAATCGGTATATTCTAGGCAAGCGTGCTCTATCGTAGACTGCTTCATCACTTAGCATCAGGCGAGTTGGCGGTCAAACGCAAGCCTATTAATAAATAAAATAAAAAAGTTACTATATTACCTCCTATATAGCCTTTATGATGAAATGGGCTGGCGTTTCACCCACTTGATGGAAAGTGCCGGCTTCATTTCAAATTCCTTATATTACGTCAAATTCACGATTTTTACGTGTGCGATTTCGTTATTTGTTTTTGCAAAGACGAAATGTTTTTATGCCCAGTCTTTGTATATTTTTTCCATCGGGTATTTTGTTATTCTGTTAATAATCTACTTGTTTACACAATATCCGTACTGTAGTACGGATATTGTGTAAAGGATAGTACCTGCAAACTAAGAAACCTGCATATGTACGAAGAAGAAATTCAATGTCGTATGTGAATCCACCAACCTGCAACTGGCCCAGCGTGATGGATATGGCCCAATAGCCCTTTTGGTGATAGGCCTAAGTCCAGCAGTGGACTATTAAAAAAGGCTGAATATGCTTATTATGCTCACACAATATTAGGTTTACAAGTTTTTTTCGTTTCTTAGTGACAAGACGAGCAAATTGCTCGCGTGATAATAAACGTTAGGCGTACCCAAAATAGATACTATCACACTTCTTTCTTTTATATAAAAAGCGGTGTGTGTACGTATGTAACTATGCACGTATGTTCCCTATGGACTGCAAAACGGCTGGGCCGATTTTTACGGGACTTACACAAAAAAATTGCTGATGATATAAGGAAACTGCGTGGGAGAAACCGCGGGTTGCAGCTAGTAAATTATAAATGCGAAACTAAGTGGAAGCACACAGGGTCATTTTTAACTCGGAAAATCTGGAAAGTTACAGGTAAAACCGGGGGGGCGCAGTTGTAATTTAAAATATACATGTATAGGTATCACGTCACCTACGTGAAGAGAAGCATGTTACCCCACTTGAAGGCACTCATGGTATAGAATAGTAATGATGTCGCAATGCTAACACTTCCTTAGAATCATATCACTTACGCCCACAAAGTTCACTGAAATTTTCTTTGGTAGTAATTAACCTTTGAAATATTTATTCCATTTCCGTAATGTTTAATAGGCAGTAGGCGTCACACGAAATTCAATAACAGGGCCTTAAAAGTCCATATGTGAGTATGTTTGTTCGAGAGTGAACAACGACTAGTAATCGGTGGTAAATCGGACGGTGACGGTGGCGTGCGCTCGCGCCGTACCTCCATATAAGTCGATCTTCCTATTCGCCCCCGCACTCACCTCTAGTTGACGGTCTGACGGAACCTCTAACAGGGGCCAATTTTCCGACACTGACCATATTGATATGTTAATGCCGAAAACATTGCCTTAATAATGAGCTGTTATGAAACAAAACGAGTCGAAACTCTGTCACGTTTGTTTTTAAATAAGTAAGTAATGACTATGCTGAATCTGATCAACTACATAAAAAAAAATCAAAGGAGTTTGCAATTACAGTTACAAATACAAATACAGTTTTCCAGCAGTTGGTCTAGAAGCGTCATAATATGACGCTAGTTTAGTTTATTTTCCTTTATATTATTTTTACACCCTTTTTATTCTTAGGTTTCCGTGGTACTACAAAGAACCCTTATAAGTTCGCTCCGTGCGTCTGTTCGTCCGTCCTTATCTTTAAGAATATTTTAACTTCTGTGGTTAATAAGGCAACTGCATGAAACTTAGCACAATTACAGTTTTGGAATAGATCTCATTTTAATAGAGTATAAAAAAAATATTGGGGTGGTAATCTGGTCATAGTAAATACATGTAAAATCGGGATGTTTTTTTTTTTTGTTGCTTACCTATCATTAAATAAGTATTTTAAAAAAATAGAAGGGTTTCATACATCATATTTTATTGAGTATGTCATCTGCGACCAGAATCACCAGAGGATGGGCAGTAACGTCCTCCTACTGCACGGTGAACGCTCTGCGATTTCCAATTCACCTGCCAAGCGTGGAGATTATGGCAAGCTTTGCGTACGGCTCCCAGTCCTCGGCAAGTTTTCTATCTCTGGCCAAGGTAGCGGACCAAAAAACGGTGAATCAAGGGGTGCGAAAATTCTCCGGCAGATGCCCCGCTACCACCCCAATGAACTTTGGCCCTGGCAACGCATAACATACTATTAGGACCGACGAGAGGATTGTCGAGCTGGACGAAATGCAATGCAAGTAATGTAATGCAAAGGTGGGCACACGGAATGTCGATGAGTTGATAAGTGGGGTCGTATAAAAATGGACAGCGGAATCCGAAAGGCCAGCGGCTAGTCGACTTTTTGGAGAAGGAAGTGGACGTGGATGAGCCCCTATGAGCCAAAATCGTGATAGACTTCATCATGATCACCAAAAAAACGAATATTCAATAATGGGTCCGTGATCAGCAAGGTGAAAACCGGTAGCAATTACAGTATTGTCAGAGGCACATTGAATATCAACATCAAGCTCAAGAGGTTGCTTCTGATAAAATCTACGCTCCAACCTCGTCCTGCACAACCTAAATACACCAAAGACTTTCAACTCAAACTGCATAGTCGCTTCCAAGGCCTCTTATACCAAATTTGACGGTTTTAAATCAATTTTATTCAGTTAAATTACAATATTTGAGCTGGAAAAAAATACATGTCACAGATACATCTGTGTTTGAGTTTATGATTTGGTTCAAAACACGATGAAATAAACTTTCCTCGATCAAAAAAAATCTGAAACAAAGTCGACTTAGTTTATTTTTTTCATTTTATGCTCTAATGAAAGCTCGTAACAACCTGGAAATTGCATGTACTGAAAGGCAATTTTATTCAACATTCTTTTATTTGGACAGATTTTTGATAGTGAATAGTGTCGTTTTTTAGTGAAATTAAAAGCGTAAAAAGGACGCGAGAATTTTGGCGCGCCGCGTTCAGTGCCGCGCCAGGCGTCATCGAGGTCGGACCTATGCTCGTTTTTGTCGGTGCACTCCCCCCGCGGACGTCCTGACTCTAGCATAGCGTCGCTGTAACTTGGCGGGGGCTGAGGGAACGTTTTGTTGCCTACGCGACTCGGATAACCGCCCGTTAATGTGGAACTGCCTAATGCAACTGTCTAATCAAGGGGTCCATTCATTAAGACTCCACGCCGGAAAAAGCCGCAGAATAGCTCTCAGACGTAACCATCAAGTTAATGGTAGACCGGACTGTGATGAAACTGCAATCTACAGCTGATATGTAAATTTTGTCTAGTGTGAATGACCGTTATCTATGGAACAGCAAATATATTTTTCAAGATTTATATTCTCCCATAGTAAAAGTTGTTCACCCCATTCGGCTTAGTACACCCTTTCCGCGTAACTCAGTATAGAAAGCTCGATAAAAGAACTTTGAAAAACTTCTAACGAAAGGGCAACGATCTAAAATGCTTTCGTGATGAATTTCATTGCCGCCTTTGAATAATAAATCATATTACGCTCGTATGACGTCATGGACTGAATACGACTGACATTTATAACCAACCCGTCAATGAGAATGTCGGCTGTCTATATTTGTCCGTAAATATGTCCATAATACATGAGTAGTATATTCCTATCGGCAATCATTATCTACATGGGATGTTACGAAACACAAGGACGTCACTGTGCGGCCGGTGCGTTAACGAAATCGTATTCCTCCCCAAGTGCGTCAATACGCCCCCGAATTATGAAATGACATCTGCACAAGACTTATTTAACCCTAATATTACATAAATAAATAAATAAATATTCGGGACATTTTTGCACACACGGTCATCTGACCCCAAACTAAGCAAAGCTTGTGATATGGCTGCCAGAGACTGATATATATACATATATAGGTTTAAATACATACTTAAATAGATATTAACACCCAGATATAGAACAAACACAAATGTTCATCACACAAATGTTTGTCCTAGGTGGGAATCGAACCCACGCCCCCAAGCTCAGAAGGCAGGTTCACTACCAACTCGACCAACGGGCTACAACATAAAAGCACTGCTATGTAAAAAATAAAAGTTGTTCATTTTTCTGTGGGAAGACGCCGTTCTGTTTGTGTCTTCCGTGGGAAGTGTTTGATTGAGCTTACTTTCAGGTATTATAATATTTAAAATTTTCAAACAGAAAAAAAAAACAAAATTTTTTAAACAGTCATTAATGTAACCTATTCCTTTCACTCTTAGATGGATATGAAAATGACGTCAGAAATGTTCATTTCTTGCTTTAAAAACATCCAGCTGTTACGAAATGAGGATAGACCTGGCGAGATACTGTTTTTGTTTTTGCCTATCTATAAACAAGCAAAACTACAAAAAAAAACATTTGGTTAATAGTTTTCAGTAATTTCGTGGTAATGTGGCGTAAACGACATTTTAAGCTTTTGCGATTTTGATTTGATTTAAAGGGAGGCGAGACCACAGCACCCTTAGTATCTCCGAGACCATCCGCATTCTCCAAACGGCATGTAACCACGGCCATTGAAAGATAGCCAAAACATTAAAATTTAGCCAAAACACCCGCATAAATATTGGTGTAAAATTTAATTTCTCAGAAATCTGTCGTTTTCAAAATGCTGTCAACATTGATCTTCTTTAATTTAAATGCTACATAATGTCGAAAAGAGATTGTAAGACATTATTATGCCTATGAGTTACAAAATATCTACCTACTATTCACATACATTTTGTAGAAATAATTAGGTAGTAGGCGTCAAATGTGCGGAGGTTTTACTCCGTAACATTTTCACAATATTCCACGACCTAATTAATATTGTCCCATTAAACAAACTTGAGCATTATAATACATTATTGCCTCGCATGATATTTTTCTACTTAAAAGGCGCATAAAAGGTAGTGTAAAATACATTCATAACATTTTTTTCATACGACTAAGTGAAGAGAATACGGGGATGAATCCAAATATTTAATAAGTCATCTAAATTCGGTCCAAGCATTATTTATTTGAACACTTATGTACGTGAAGTAATTAAAAAAAAACTACGCTTACCTTGATAACAACCGGAAGTAAAACGACATCTACAAATAAACTACACAAATATTTTTTTCGGTAGTAGTAGTTTTTTTAATAAATTCAAATAATAGTCGGCGAAGCCAACAAAAGTCTTGTGATCCCTTGGTTTCAATTACCCAAGTAGGTACATTGATTATTTTTAACCGACGAAAGCATTGGCGGTTTAAGGGGGGGCCGTGGGGGCCATGCCCCCCCCCCCCAAAACACCTAGTAATTCCATACATTCGACTCAATTTTTCGATTTGATTCCTTTGAACCTTGACCAGAAATGTCAGAATGCCCCCCCCCCCCAAAACACCTAGTAATTCCATACATTCGACTCAATTTTTCGATTTGATTCCTTTGAACCTTGACCAGAAATGTCAGAATGCCCCCCCCCAAAATGAAATCCTGGAACCGCCACTGGACGAAAGAAGGTTATTAATTCGACTGTATGGTTTTTTTTATGTTTCTTAGGCGGTTACCCCGCCAATTATGAATTGATTTTGATGATTTTTTTTTTTGTTTGATAAGTCATACTTTAGAGGTAGTCCCATGTAAACTTCATAGAAATTGATTTAGCGCTTTTTGAAAAAGTTAACAAATACCAAAAGTGACGCAAAAGCAAGTTTTGATGAGGACTTTCAATCTCTGTTTTAACTTGTGTCAGTGTGTCAGTGTCAGTGTCATGTCAGTTGTGTCAGTGCGTGTAGTAAACCTTAGTATCGATACAAACAGCTTAGTTTTACGATACTAATTTAGATCAATTATGTATAAATATATGAAATAAATGAATTAAAAAAACGATATTTTCAACTTTTTTTAGTTGAAGTTTGTGTATAAACATTTAATTTTGTGTCAAAAATATTATTTCTTTTTACATTGGACAATAGTGTCGATAGATAAGACTAAACACAAAATTAAACATCTTAATAATATCCTCCCCTCGCCTGATTTACGATCACTCGTGTCAAAGTGTAAGATAACAATGAGGGCGCGTTACATACTTCCTGCCTCCTCCGCCGACCTCAGACTTTGTGCACTTTGATATTTAGACCCCAGCCCTCTCCCACGTGAAAATCAACAGGTGGTTGGCATGGTAACGAGGAAAAGCGTTGGGACCGTTTCGCCTCGTGACCTTTTATCATTTTTCCGGCAATCAATCGAATTTCGTTTGCCGGATGCCAGTAATGACTCGGAGCTGAAAAAGCGTAGGTTTTTTTGTGAGGGAGGGAAGTCTTCCTCGAAAAGGTACCTGACTGTAATACAGCCAGGTTATGTAAGATTTCACCTACAAAAAACCCCTCGGTGGCCTGCCTCTGTGCCAGACATAAGGCACCTGGTTCTCCATAATATGAATGCACCAGTACCGGGGGGTAGCACGCTGCCTGAGCCATCACCTCCGGAAAATGCTTGTACCATTTCCGCTCCTTCCCTCTACAATGGTGCGGGCCAAACTGTGCCTATTGGGGCAACTTGTAACTATTGGGGATACAGGAACAGGGTGATTTATATAGGCAACATATTCCACAGTCTAGCGGTTCGCATAATAAAAGTGAAAATAAAGCAATTCGTGAGGTTTTCGAAATATCAACCGTTCCGTATATACGTCATTAGATCAAGTTTACACCAAATTTACCTATGGCATACAGGTTTAGATCATTTGAGTAACGATCTAGTTATCATTACGTAGCTGAGACTATGACCAGACAGTATTTTTAGATGAAGCCGATGATTTATCCTACCTACGTAACGTCCGAAGTATTCGGCCCGGTCTACGTCACGGGTGCGCGTGCCACCCGGCTAATTGTGGCATGACCAAAACGGTCTCCGGCGGGCGTCACTAGCGCACGCTGCCCACGAATGCTCAGCGCACCGATCCGGCGGGTGACTCACGCCAGAGAAAGTGGTGAGATGCAGAGCGACGGCGCGGGCCCGGGCCGAACCCGCCGCAGCGCCGTGCTGCTGGGGCGCGCGGTGACGCGCTCGGTGCGACGAGCCTCCGCGCCCACGTGCCGCCCGCGCGCTCAGGCCGCACGCCGCACGCCACGCCGGCATCACAACGCTCGTGCTCCCCGCGCTTTTCGCGCGCCTCCCTTGCCGTCGCGACGCCGCGCCATTTTCTCGCGCACGTGGGCGATGCCAACGGCGGCGACTAGCGAGGGCGGCCAGTCCCAGCGCCATTAACGCGGCCGTCGTGAATGAACGCCGACCTCGACCGGGTGGCAGGCGTCCATTGATAGGGCGCGCGCGGACGACGACCGCACCGCGCCGCCGCTCACGGGGGCGGCACTGCACGCCCTCACGCCGTCGCCGCTGCGAGCGCGCTTCAGTCGAGGATGTGGCGTTCTCCGCGCGACGACACTCACCGCGTGCGAAATCTGTGTTCATTTATCAGTAGACGCTCGTGACCCTGTAGTGTTATTCTCGTGCCGCATACTAATGGTTTCCTAAAATATGTAACGTTCTGTGATCTCGTCAATTCGCTAGAACTTAAGTTAGAATAAGTAAGTGTGTGATAGTGTCGCGGCGTACGCGCCGGTGCGTGTGCGGTGCGGTGTGGTGCGAACAGTGCGGGGATGCGCTCGTGCGATGCTCTCGGTGATCGCGATGCGACGGCCGGAGGACGAGGAGCTGGGCGGCCGCGGCGACGGCGACGAGTTCGTGGACATCTCACAGATGCAGCTGCTGGTAGAGGCGGGCCCGAGCGGGCTGCACTACGGCGGCCCGCCGCCGCCGCACGCGCAACCGCAGCCCTACGCACATGCGACCACGGCTACCGCCACTCTCACCGCTACCACCACCAGCAACACTGCTTCCGTAGACGACCTCTTCGCACTCTACTTCACACCCACCTCGCATGGTGAGCATCTACTAGGTACGATATTACCATACTTACTTATTATAATGGATATACTTACCTACCTACCTATATCTATACGAAATGTATCTATTATTACAAACCGGACGGTGAAGTTAGTCGTGAATAAGTTCAACTTGTTTGACAACTTTGAATCCACCGGATACGAAGCGGACGAGAGGTGTGCAATTCTATTGTGACTTGATTATTTCGTATTCGTTGTTATAGCAAATACTATACTTGCCTTTGATTTCGTAGTTTATAAAACATAGGAACCTAATCGAAACAATTAGTCCTCGCGAAGAAAAAAAAATTGCGGAACTTTTTTTTTACCTTAGCATAGCGTAGTCTCCGTTTCGGACCCTATGCTCTACTGCAAGGCTCAACTAGTTGAACCGTTTTATTTATCTCGTAATGTTACACATCCAGATTAAGAAGGTGTAACAAATTAATTTTATCAAGTTATGAATTTTAATTTATTTGCTCTGGACAGGCTATACAACCTATTATTGTTGTGTAGGTAGAAAAGCAGAACAAGTCCACCCACTTTTTTTCGAACAATCTTACTTAAGTAGTTGCGATACATAAATAAGAATTTTATTTGGAAATTAATTGAAATAATCTTAGAGCTTCTGAAAGCTTAAAATGTATTATAATTTCAATTAAAATCTTTACAAAAAAAAAAGCCGCCATGTCGCCAGCTTAACCTTTAAAATGTTCATCAGATGCGCTGATATTTCGTTCTAAAAATTACATATTGATGTCAATGAATTCAATGTATCATGATTGATGTATTGAATGGTCAATAATTCCTTGCTCATCAGATACAACCTACTCTAAAACGTAGATAAGACAGTGGCGTCGATTTAGTCAAACCGCTCACTAAACTAAACCAATCTGACAGGACTAAAATTATCTGCCTCTCTTTTCATTTTATTATGTGAGGGAAGGATGGCAACAATTTTAGAGCTGTCAAATTTAGTTTAGTTTAATCATAATCGATGCCAGTATCTACTAGAAATAATAATTCCAAACTGCAACTTAAATAGTCACTTGTATACCAAAGTTAGGGCTCTCGTATGTTATACAGTCCCTTACTGTGCAGTGGATGAATGAAAGAGGACAAAACTATACAGCATGTACAATGACAATGCAACAGAATACGCCGTTAGCAAAATCAGAAAAAAATACAGAATCTACCGACTGTACCTATATTTCACGGCGCACCTACATTATCATAGCAGCTCGCTTCCGTTATATCTGATATCTAGTTTATTAACCACATATTCATCTCTATGCCACTGGAGCAACTGCGCAAACGGCCCAGGGTCACTTTCCATACTTCAGAAGCTGTAATGCCTCTGGTGGCAGGGGGCTCTCCCTGCCACCACACTCTTATACCAAATTTGACGGTTTTAAATCAATTTTATTCAGTTAAATTGCAATATTTGAGCTGGAAAAAAATACATGTCACAGATACATCTGTGTTAGAGTTTATGATTTGGTTCAAAACACGATAGAATAAACTTTCCTCGATCAAAAAAAATCTGAAACTAAATCGACTTAGTTTATTTTTTTCATTTTATGCTCTAATGAAAGCCCGTAACAACCTGGAAATTGCATGTACTGAAAGGCAATTTTATTCAACACTTTTTTATTTGGACAGATTTTTGATAGTGAATAGTGTCGTTTATTAGTGAAATTAAAAGCGTAAAAAGGACGCGAGAATTTTGGCGCGCCGCGTTCAGTGCCGCTCCAGGCGTCATCGAGGACCTATGCTCGTTTTTGTCGTTGCACTCCCCCCGCGGGCGTCCTGACTCTAGCATTGTAAAATACATCGTCGCTATAACTTGGCGGGGGTGGAGGGAGCGTTTTGTTGCCTTCGCGCCTCGGATAACCGCCCGTTAAAAACTAACAGTTGTTCGCGACTGCGCACGCGTAGATTTTTCATAAAAACTTTCAACCCCCTTTTGCCCCCGTTAATCTGCCCCTTTCGCAAAATCCTTTCTTAACGGACCTCTACACCCCATAAGAAATCTAGAAGCAGAATTTCAACTTTGTAGGTCAAATATATTCGAGCCTTCGTGATGAGTCAGTAAATTAGTGTATTTCGCTTTAAAGAATAGATTTGAAATAATAATACTCATTTACAATTAAAAAATCTAAGAATTCTTTCTTGTTTAAATGTGTTACTGGGACATGCCCGTTAAACACCCTGTATAAAATGATGCGTCGCTACGCACAATGTGTAAAGTTGATCGTGAAGTTATTTAGCGCGGTCAGCTTGACTCGGTGCCTGTAATATTTCGGATCAGCGTTCCGGCACTCCGTTATCTGAACCGGACGGACCTAATCGGCTGCGTCTGCGCAACCAACGATATCATATTCACCCGGCATAAACAATGGATCGCGTACCTACATTGTACCACTAATGTCTTTATTCAGTTGCTATTCATAAGCTTAGCTGTTAGCTTAGCTGTTTCTCCTTAATGTTTCTTATAGTACATGTTCATTGTTTTTGTTTTTTGGCAATAAATATATCTTATTCTTATTCTTAGTCTCATCAAATATCAATGATAATTGGATAGAGTATTTTACGACGTGGACACGGTAAGATTTGAGTGAACACCGAGTAAAATAAAGCACGATGGGTTAAGGACCTGGAGAAAATTACCTAGTAGACTAAATACCTACTCTAGTTCGTAGACTTTATTATGCGTCCATGTGTGCAGCAGGTGACTTAAGTACAATTCCGGGTACGGTAAACTTGATCCCTAAATGTGACTTTATTGGGTTGCATTTATTTATTTAGCCTGTGGCGTGACTTGGACCACTCCTAGAATCATCTCAAGGCCTTCTAAGTGTACCTAGTCCATTGTAAAATGCTCTGTATTAACTAGACGCAGGTCTTCAAAAAGTGCTCTTGTAGAACTTCAGAGAAAGAAAACGGAGAATCTTGGCTATGTGGGAGAAATTACCACTTGTCTAACTTATCGTGATTATTTTAAATGTCTATCGGGACTTGTCGCGCATTATTGTATTTAGGAAAAAATTGCTCGTGGCCACGTGATTGTAACATGGTGGAACTACCTTCTTATTTTAGCCAAATAAAATAATACGCGATAAGTCCTGATAGACATTTAAAATATGTCATCAATTCGCGTACGTTTAAAGGTTTTTTATTCTGATGAGTAAAATAGATAGCAAATAAGGTGCAAATAACATCCACGGATGTTTCACAACCGCAACCCTTCTTTAATTAAAGCATTGCTAGCATAATTAAAATCTCTTTTTCGCTTGGCTCAAAGTAGAATAAGACGTCTTAGTCTCGCTAGGATAAGAAGTCTTTACCACTAAATCTCCCGGGGACAACTTTATGACAGTGGACTCAGATCAACAGATCTAAAGTCAGATCAGCGGCACTTGAGAAGCCCTTTGTCGTAAGTACGCTCTTGTCACGGCTCAATACACGGCCATCAGCACATGCTGTTCCTGGCCCAGGCATGTTCGCCCGTGATATTGGCTTCGCGGCAGAACAGCTCAGTCACCTATATATTCCTCAAGAGCAATCACAACATAGCATCGGGCGCTAAAATAAATATAATATAAGGTTAGTAGGTAACTATTTTAGTTCAGTTGAGTTTATCTGCGTTGATTAGTCTGAGTTCGTTGGTTGTTTTTTTTTTTACCGACACGAATCTTATCCAAACGACAATAATAATTTCAGCACCTATCTGGGTCGGTCAGATAAGCGCTGCCCAGATCCTGAGCAGCAGTGGTTCTTGGGCCCATTGAAATCAGGGTCCGTTCGCAAGGGCCACCTTTCTCGCCAGCTCGGACCGGGTGCGGTAAGGGGCGGTTTGAAAAGAGGAAATTGCAGTTATGTAACTGACATCTCTCAAAACCATGGGACACAACAAAATATTAGCTGATTACAAGGATCTTCAGCATAGACCGCCAGTCCACAATCTTGACTTTTTTACAACCATTGTATCACCTTTACAAACTTCTATGACATTTGTTAAAGTAGAACTCAAGGAGATGTTATTTAGCGTATGAAATTTATATGAGGAGGGACAATTTTTTGTCGGGAACCTTTTGTATGGTCCTGAAAAAATACTAAGGTTTTAATTTGAACAAAGCTATTCTATCTATAATAGGTTTTACTCTATTAAACGTTCCAGTGTTGTGGAGCCAGAAAGGAAATGCACCGCACATGCGCTCGTGGCAACATAACTTTGAGAGATCGCACATTCTAATGGGACAAGTCGGCGGTTCTGTATGTAAATTTGTTGAACGATAATATCGTAAAAATATTTTCGTTTTTTTTTTTAGGCAAATTGTTTATTTAGATACCATATTTAATGGTATCTAATAAAAAAATATGGATTCTTACTAAAACTCCAATAATGTAACCCAAGGTGTAAAAAAATAAGATTTACAATTTAAACTTTGCGTGTTTGACAGTTCTAAGACAGGACAACGTCTGTCAGGTCAGCTAGTCTTCTATATCTATACTAATATTATAAAGAGGAAAGATTTGATTGTTTGTTTGTTTGCATTGAATAGGCTCCGAAACTACTGAACCGATTTGAAAAATTCTTTCACTGTTGGGAAGCTACACTAACCCCGGGTAACATAGGCTATATTATATTTAAAAAAAAAATGGAATTCTTACTAAAACTCCAATAATATAACCCAAGGTGTAAAAAAATAAGATTTACAATTTAAACTTTGCGTGTTTAACAGTTCTAAGACAGGACAACGTCTGTCAGGTCAGCTAGTAACTAATAAGTATAGCCCAAGGTCTCAGTAACTCAAATCATAAAACAAATGGCTATCTGCATGGATATGAGATACATTTCAATTTGTACGAGCCTGTATACTAGTTTGTATGTATGTTTACCAACCAGGTTTTGACAAATAAATGATTTGAATTTAATCTGCAGAATTTGCAAACGTGGATCCCTTAGACGCCTTTACTAATTTATCATGAGATCAAGCAATTACAAATGTCTGAATATTCCAACTAAGTTTATAAAAGGATGTCAAACGTTTTCACACCGAAAACAATTTGCCATACGTTGATTTTGCGAACTGATTCATGCTAATATTTTTTACATAACAAAATCAGAGTTGTGTGGTAAAAAAAAAACTAACCAAGCAAAGCGAACTTAGAACTATTGCGAAGTTAGATAGAAGTCGTCTATTGAAACATATCGACATTTGTAAGTTTATTTGTTCGACGATATCTTACGACAAATCTCTAGTGTACTTTCTGGTTCAGTGCCCTATCAAGTATCAGTCAATTGTAAAGATTCATTTTAAAACAGACGTGAGACGTGGTCCTTAACTGTTGGCCTTTTGGAAAAACTCAGCACACAGCGAGCAATGGAGAGAGCTATGCGCGGAGTTGGTTTGCGCGATAGAATCCGAAACGTGGATATTCGCCAAAGAACCAGAGTCGCCGACATAACTGTTAAAATTTGCAAGTTAAAGTGGCAATGGGCAGGCCACATCGCTCGAAGAACCGATAACCGATGGGGAAGAAAGGTTCTTGAATGGAGACCACGAACCGGAAGACGCAGCGTAGGTAGGCCTCCCAACTAGATGGACCGACGACATAGTGAGAGTCGCGGGCATCCAGTGGATGCAAAGGGCAGGCTGTCGTTCAGTGTGGAGGTTAAAGGAGGAGGCCTATGTTCAGCAGTGGACGTCTTCTGGCTGATGAAGACCATCATATCAATCACAACCGCTCAGTCAAAAGTGTCCGACTAAGAACAGAGAGGTAATATTCTCCACCATTTGGAAAAAGTCGCCAATCGTTCTTATCAGCATCTCTAAGCATGAATAAAGCAGCTTCCAAGTCATAGGTGCTGCTAAGCTTGATTTCATCAACTTTCCAAGAGTGCTTTTGGAAGGTAACCGTGCTGATACTGTCAAAAACGCGCATCCCACGCGTGACTCGCCGCGTCAGAACCGTCGGCTCTTCAGAGGTGCCCACATAGAGCCATTACACCTCTTTGGATGCTCCTAGATGTTTGATAGCGGAGCTCGCTTTGAGCAGCCGCCTGATACTACCGGGGGCAAGCGCGTGTCTTTGAGGTGTCCGCGCACCGTCTCACGTCACCGCAGACAAATGGACCAAC
The DNA here is from genome assembly GCA_932305915.1 of Agriopis marginaria. Taxonomy (NCBI): domain Eukaryota; kingdom Metazoa; phylum Arthropoda; class Insecta; order Lepidoptera; family Geometridae; genus Agriopis; species Agriopis marginaria. Next base: position 9,736,671 of record OW029926.1, read on the forward strand.
TAGCCTTTACGGGACTGAGTTTCCATGTGCGTCTATAATTTTATAAATAATCTTTGCATCGCTATAGCGCACAGAAGCCGTCTGTCTCATAATATTTTATAATAAATTGTGCTCATACTCCAAAATAGAGTCGTAAAGAAATAAGACCCGAAGAAACCAACAAAATCGCGCACGTACGGATAAATCAGGATGCGGGTGATTTTCAAAGAGGCTAGCTACCTGCAGTATTATCAGCTATATCTACAAGCGCGGATCTTTTTCGGCATTTTACTAGCTGCCGCACGTTTTATGTGAACTTTTACTAACTTGTCATGCCTCTTGGGTAGTGGCATTTCTGGAAGAACATAGTATATATATTTTTGATGGCCTAAAAAGTAGAGTTCTTTACATAGCATTTTCAAGGTTCATTTAATTAAGAATAAAAAATATTTTCTTATTTGTATTTCTAAATGCCTGAAGCAATTATTGTATATGAGGTAAGAACTCACAGGTTATCTTGAACTGGAATAGATTAGAATAATACTTTATTGGAAACAACATTATACAGTAGCTACGCCCGCGGTTTCACGCGAGGGGATTATTACTTATTACATCAGCTATCTGCTAGTGAAAGTCACGTCAAAATCGGTCGAGCCGTTTTGGAGGCCATAGGGAACATACACACATCACTTTTTATAAAAATAAGTCAAAGTCAAAACTATGATCACTTCAATAAACCAAATATTATTCATTACCCACAGTTCATTACCTTATATTGTGTGTACCTATCCATTAATACGTGATTAATATATTATTTGCTTAAACCTGCGTACTTTACTACATTTATTTTGCTTACATTTGTCATGGTTCTAACTCCCAAGCATGTTGGTCTTGCAGATAATTCAGAACCAGATTTTTGGCGGTGATTAATACTCAATCATTTATTGCATAATTATTATGAAATTCACATACAGATCTTAAGTAGCGTGTTCAAGATGGGTATCACATAATGACCCTAATTGCGTATGGTAACAAAGCGCAGAGCGCATCGATTTATTCCATAATGATTTGTCTTCTAAATCACATCACATCTTCGACCACAACGTCGCTTACCAACAGGCTAGTTGGTGGTCAAACGCGGACTTATCCGCATAAAAAAATATTACTCATTTACGCTATAGTTACATTTTGCAAGCAATACCTATGTCTTTTAGGGTTTTATTTTCATTATCTAAGTCTTTTATAATTATGTAGCAGTAGTTTATTTTATTTGGTTGATTGCTACTTAATATAACTTTTTCAATAAACAGGGTCGTTCATTGATGTATCCCAAATAACGTTTCTAACTTAGGTACAGTATTATGTTTTTTTCGGTTTCTTAATAAATTTAACTACAGCCTGTATTATTTAAAATTTCATCGAAAAATATCAATAAAAAAAAAACCGCTTGATTTTAAGAAATACTAAATTCCCCTACGGTCACCACGAATACGGCGTACAGACGCACCTGTGGCCAATGATGGAGAACAATTGCTATCATTAGCGACCATCACGGGCCGCCGAGCCCACGCGATACATATTCAAGCAGTCGCAACGACAATGCGACTTTATTTTAAAGACAATAAATTATCGCTAATGCCCAATTTGCGTCGGCCGGTTAACAATGCCCGTTCCCGCAATTACTTAAACGCGTGTAACTGCGTACTCGATTACGATACGATCTCAACTCCGTCGTCCGATTCCAACGTCATTGTCTCACTCGATACACGCTCTGCAATTATTGTATCGATTACAGCTGACTCACTCGGATCCGTCTCAAACGATTGACTGCGACTATAAAACATTCGGTTTTTTAGTACTCGTAATTAGGGTTGCGATAAAACGATATCTACCTTATACGTACACTATCTCGCTCCTGAATCTTGAACATGGCAGTGTAGTTAAATGTAAGTTTTAAAAATACTCGCAAAAGCCGGCTTTGAGTCACACATGCCTATGTCAGATTCAAATCACGTGTAGCAAAACAGCTTCTGGAAATTACAAACGACATAATGATATTAAAAAACTTTTGTATTATTTTATACGCTAAGATAATCTCATTTGTATGTGCTAACCGGAAGACAATTTTCTCAACAGTTATTTTTATTTACTTTTTACAAATCGTTCTTAGAAACGCGTGAACTTAATCAAAAAGCAGGGTAAAAAATGTAGAGTACGAATAAATAAAATACATTCATAGGTCTCATCTGTCTCAGACAAACTAAAAAAGAACTGGGCCATCCGAATGGGCGAGAATTTATCTTTGAATTCTTAAATCAGGTAGAAATAAGAAACAATCGCAAGTGAAACTGGGCGCTCCACTTGGTCGTAATGTTCTAATACGAATGTTTTATGAATATTTATTGAATGTTTTAATACAAAATTATGTACCTACTTAAATTTATTATACTAAGCAGAAACAGGTATTCTACGGTAAAATATAGGAAAGGAAGTAGTTAGATCGTAATCGTAGTCGAAATTCCTGTGAGTGCGAGAACTGCGTCCCGATTACGTGATGTTACTTTTGTCGCATGACTCAAGATACTAAACTAACTGTCATAAAACGCGGAGAAAACAACTTTAGTCTCTTCTAAAGCAAGCTCATCTCAATCTTTTCTTAATAAACCGTAATGTCAACTTTTAGTTAGCATTAAATGTAATAAGCGCTAAGACGGGCTATAAATCAAACTTGCAGACAGTTTTAGCACTGACTCACAAAGAAGCGAAACACCTAATCTAACATATTTTACGTTTTTCTCCAACTGTTTTTAGAGACGAGGAGACTACAATTTAATAGTATCGGTGTTGCAAAGCTGGATGTGAGCCAATGTTTGACCAGTTTTAAGTTTTGTGCAATCGCCCTATTTTTCTAAACTAAAACTGAATCGCTTGCACGCGACACGCTCTGGAAAATACGAGAATAAACAAATATTCTAAGAACGATTGTTGGCAGAATTCACAAAAAAAAAGTCAAAAACAATAGATAAATAATTTATATTTTGTATTACTTTTAATAGCTGCGGAAGTCTACACAATTAGTATTTGCAGAACAAACCTTTTATCCCCATAAGTCGTAAAATTACTTCAATTCTTGAACAAAACAATGTAACTATTCATATTAATTGTGTCCGTCAGCTCGTGCCCTCGGATTTAACTCATTACTTCCCCAGGAAGACAATAAGCTGCTAAAGAAAAAAACGGATACTTTAATTGACGGACAGGAGCAAGGCCCTGACCGGCGCGTCTTAAGCCGGACAATTAAGAAGCATAATTAACCATCTCATAGACGAATATTAAAGGCCAACCAACGTCGCCTTCTTGGACATGACCTTGTCTTGAGATCGACATCACAATATAGTCTGGTTGTTTACTTCCTCGAGATGACATGCCATCAGTCTTAGAAACTCATTAGGCGCGCCGATGAACGCTTTTGCAGACTTCCGGGTACTTCACGGTCAGTAGGAGGACGGCACAAATTCAAAATTAAATTAATTTTAATTGTGAGATCTGTATTCTTGTTGTAGGCTTGTCATTATCTAGATTAGTACAATTAATCACTTGCGGAGACCGTCGCCTTTTTTATTGCCATAACATCCAAAGACCAGAGTTCCAAAGAGTTCAACTGGTTTATGAAATGGTTTCATAAACCAGTGGTTCATGGATTCACTACCGAAATCCAGTTTTCACTGTAAATGAACCACGCTGATCCGTAAACAAGGAAGCAGATTAAATACTTTTCTGGCAAGCGTCTTCATCTTTGATTTCGTCTGGGGTTAGCATCACGCAAGAACAAAAGCAAAACAAACAAGGTGTACTCTTTTTCAATTCAACACGGCAACAAATCTTATGTATGGATAGGATATACGATACCTGATAAAACGTATACACTATACGTTCTCACATCGTCGTCTACGCCCTGCCTACATCCGATTGCCTTGTTCTGGGTTGGATTCTTTATAACAAGCGAGGCCAGAAGGTGGCGAAGGAGATAGCGATAAAACGGAAGAATCACGTGGTCCAGTTTGCACTATTCACTGCGTACCTACGTCGAAGCTTCCACGCAGAGAAAAACTGAGCTTATTTTAAAAAACTTGAAAATTTTGTAGTGTAATAGTCCTCAATTATTACTTTAGTAACCTCATTCTTTTGTCATAGCATATCACTGTCTCCAAAAATTAATTCACCTGGTAGTGTGTGCAGAGCACTACTTCCGGCGTTAGACGTACGAACGTCTTCTATCTGGAGTAATTACCTAATTAAGAGTGGCATAAGTGAGTCAACGGCAAGTGGCGTCCTATATGGTTGATTATTTACGGGCTACAGTTGGTAATTGCGGTCGGGACCTCGCGCCGTGCCGCGACCACTCGTTTATCTAATTAGCGTCCCGTCGCGACCGACTCTACAAGAACATTACCTAGTGTTGCCGTATCAAACTTTTCCCCAATTGTAAGTAGGTAAATTTACTATAAATGCTGCAGATCATCAAAATAATTATATAATCTATTTAGAATCTGAAAACCTGCGGATGATTGGTGATACTTTGATAGCCCGTTGGTCTAGTTGGTAGTGAACCTACCTTCTAAGCTTGGGGGCGTGGGTACGATTCCCTCCTTGGACAAACATTTATTTTATGTGATAAGCATTTGTGTTTGTTCTATATCTGGTTGTTAATATCTATTTAAGTATGTATTTAAAACTATAATTATATTAATGTATATCAGTCTCTGGCAGCCATATCACAACTACACAAGCTTTGCTTAGTTTGGGGTCAGATGACCGTGTGTGCAAAAATGTCCCGAAATATTTATTTATTTATTTCTTTTCACATTTGCTTCAATAATAAGTGGAATACCAGATATTTTACAAGCTTTTATTTAATTTGCCCTGTTAGTATGTGTGGGACAAATCTTGCAACTGAATTTTAGAGCAATTATTAACCGACTTCGAAAAAGGAGGAAGGTTGGGAACAACTACAAAATAAATTTTGAAATATTTAGAACAAAGTTTGAATATACATAGTTCCCGCCCGAATACAAAATCCGTGTAAAAATATTATTTTGTACTTTTTAGTGGCATATTAACTTAGAATGTTTGTGTTTTGTGTTTTTTTGCAGTCGGTTTTTTAAAGATAATTTTCCTCAATCGATTGAGCTGAAATTTGACATAATGAAAATGTCCTTGATTTGATTTGCTTTATTTGGCTGGTTTTTTATGTAAGTTTGGTGACAATGCAATGTTATGGTACCATTAATCTGGTCTGATGATGGAGACAGGTGGCCATAGGAACTCCTAAACGAAACAACGTAACCCCGTCAAGTTTGGGTTCGTTGGATTTGTCTTTCCAATCACTTTGGTCCTTTGTGAAGAGCGGACGCATATTATTTTTTCTTTTTTTGAATCTATCAATAATTTGAGTATAATTAATTATGCTATGTAAATTAGGACAGTTTAATTTCAGTTTAAGCCAAAAATTCACATACCAATATACCATAATTCACATAGGGTAAGTGCCTTTATTAACTACTAGCAGTCCGCCCCAGTCCGCACGGGTACGGATTATAGCCTATGTCACCCGGGGATAGTGTAGCTTCCTAACAGTGAAAGAATTTTTCAAATCGGTTCAGTAGTTTCGGAGCCTATTCAATGCAAACAAATAAACAAAAAAACAATCAAAACTTTCCTCTTTATAATATTAGTATAGTTATATTAATATAGTTATACAAAACAAATACTATACTCTGTAATTGCTTTTCGTTTGTAAATCGTTTGTAATAAACAAACGATTTTCGTGTTACGAGAAAATGCTGCATTTTGTTGCTATGAAAAGTATCATAATCGCGGAGAAACTGCTAATGTTAAACGATCCGTAACAAAATCCAGTATAGAGCTGGCAACCCAGCTTGTTGATGATTTACCGTGCTCGTGGCATCTGCTCGGGAAACAACTCTACCACGGGCAGCCAGCTACCGGCACCGTTGGCCGTGCTGATATTTCATATTTGTCTTCAATAAATATTATTTCTAATGACTTGTTTATTGCTGAAACTGAGATTACAAACTCGATGGGTAATACGAGTCCTGCCTAACTTTTTAAAAGCTCTCGTAACCTTCGTCTGTGGTGTTATCACAGTACCATATCTTAACCAAACTCTTCTTCTTAACTCTATATTGACCAAATGATACGTCATACGGTATTGAAAACCTCCGAAACGCAACAAGTGGGGTCAAGACCGGTCAGTTTCGTTGATTAATGTTCTATATTTACGAGCCAAGTATAGCTTTTCAATCATTTGTCACGTCCTGAGTCACAAATCTTTTTATCAATTAAGTGACTAAGCTGTTTGTTGCAAATTATTAGTAGGTAAACAAATTTTCGTTCCATTTAATCAGTGATGTCATGCTAAAGACTATTTAAGTAGAGCCATAAGCCTCATCCGCAGATTTTCAACCTATTAAAAGTACCTATCTAACATTAAAATCTACCAACTTGGCTATGACCGGGTTTTTATTTTAATTTATGATCCAGAAAGATATCAGATACCTACTATTATACGACATAAAATAAGGATGATTGCTGAACTATAACTGTAAATGTAAACTTAAAGCATTACTCGCCAACTGTGGGCGGGATAGCCAAAAGCGATCTTCACAAGTCAGATTTGCGATTGCCAGCGTTGTAAAAAATACATGAAACATTAGATGAGTCAAGCAAGAGACGCGAGATGTTGCGCGGCAGAGCAAGGCAATGATTTAGCGTGTTGGCGGAGACAATACCTCTATAATCCGAGCTTAGAACCTGCAGACCTTACCTTGACTCCTACGCCTCATGTTCCTTTTACTGAACGAAACCTTGTCTTATAATTGCTCAAGTTAATACGACTTCCACATTAGATATGGTTACAATTTTCATTCTTTTCAGTAGATGGATACTCTTTCTTTAATCTTCGAGAAAACATTCAATTTTCATTTTAACCTTACAACATTGTTGTACTTACGATTTATTGTTATATTTTACAAGTTATACGTTTACTGGCTTGTTTTTATATGAGCTTTTCGGGATAAGTTACACTAGATGGCGCTAATTTCATTGTATGAATAATCAATATTAAAATACGTGCCATGAAATATACACACGCTCATCGTTAGCCCTTCCTGTCCTAGATTTAGATCAGCATAATGGCGCCACCCAAATCCAACGGGTTATAATTGTGCTAGATAGTTAGATGCGATACGTGCGGTTATATCGCCATCTTTCTAGTCAGCTAGAACTATTTTAAATAGTCACTCGGAAAAGCTCTCATTCAAATGCCACAGGCAGGGGCGGCCCCTGGATCCGCCAATTAGCACAGGTGCCTAATATCTTGCCCAAAAAAACAACAAGCTATTTCCAGGAACACCGATCAAAACAAACATTCTTAGAATCATATATGTTTAGTTGTTGTTACCATTGAAATTTCTTAGAAGGTGTCATCGCATCGCCTCCATGGCCGCTGGGCTGGCCATGTAAAAAAGCTGAAGCTAAATATATGGAAAAGGTGGTGTGTATAATTATGTATGTTCCCTATGGACTCCGAAACGGCTTGACCAATTTTGACGGGACTTTCACTGACAAACCCGGGACCCGGGTATGTCCTAAAACTGCGACTAGAACCACCGGAGGATGGGCAGCAGCGTCCTGTTAGTACACGGTGAACGTACTGCGATCTCCAAGCCGCCTGCCAAGCATGGGGATTATGGCAACACCCCTCTCTAAGAGGGAAGCCTTGTTCAGCAGTGGACATTTAATGGCTGATGATGTGTGTATCCCAGCATACATATTTTCTAAGATTATATCACTATTTAAACAAATAGATAATTGCATTACGTTGGTTATTAGATATTGTTACCAATTAGGTATAAGTAACTAGGTAATGTTACTATCTGCACAGAAATATGATGTTGTCAATTTGTTCTATAAGTACTACCAGTGGGTACTACACTAATTGATAATAGCACCAAAGCGTTGCCAGTTTTTGTTATGGTATTATTCATGAGACCTCCAAGCTAATGAATGAATGGGCTACACTCGGCGCGTCGTGGCCGCCCACGAAAACTTCATTCATGCACAAACCCTACGTACTGGTAGCGGGCTCGCTCACAATGGCGACTTGCATCGCTACAACTCACAAGTCGCCCAAGCACACGCATATTTTATATTAATCTCCAAACATGTAAACACAAATACGAGCGCTCAATTACCTATACTATACATCTGTGAATCATAAAACCCTTTTTTTTATTAGTGGCAAACAAGCTATGGGCCACCTGATAGTAAGTGGTCACTGCTGCCTATCATCATCATCATCGGCCAGAAGACGTCCACTGCTGAACATAGGCCTCCCCCTTAACATAGGCCGCTGCCTATAGACACCTACAATACCCAGGGGATGTAAAATATTTTTCCTCGAAATTTATCCATTATTCCTTAAAAGATCAAGAGGTCGATTTCCCTAATAAACTACCTTCAAATGTCAGAAGTTCATCCAAAAACCAGCCCAGAAAATTCTAGAACGATGATCGACTTGACCCCTTTAACACAATTTGGTTCAAAGTTTATCTTCTAAAGGTCAGAATCTACAATAAATGCCAAAGTTGACGATGAATTAAAGGAAACTAACGAAGAATCGCCGCAGGAGTGTTCGGGATGAATGGCGGAGCGCGGCGGGTGGGAGGCGGAGGGCCGAGGGCTGGTCCGGGTGGCGGCGACGCTGGTGCGAGGATAGAGGCATTGCGGCACGTGTTTCGTGGCCATGGCCACGGCGTGACGTCTGACATTTAGCGGACGCATGCGCACGAGCAGACACAGGTTCAAGGACACTTCATCGATTCCCGGTAGTGGTATGGCGGCGGGTGCCGCGGGCGGACGCTGATCTTCACCCTGAACAGGAAATCAATGCCGAGGCCTAACGGCGCGCCCGACGCCGGCCGGCACACCACGCATGCACTTACACAAACAGCTGTTTCCCTCGATAGTTTTAAATACAGAGAAAGGACAAATACTTGGCAGCTATCTCTTGTCTGAAAATTGTAGAAGAATAGTTTGTAGTATAATTATCTCTACATTCTCAACATGGATTGGAATTAATGATATTCAAAACTCAATAATGAGTCATTGATTATCTACTTTCGGTTAAATTTTTCATTGTCGTATTAAAAGAATTTGTTGATCCCAAAAGCGGAACCCAAAAAAATATATAGATACTTAGGTAAGTATCTAACAATTTTTTTTATATATGTTTTAATAACTTGCACATTTTAACAAGACTTGATAAAAATAAATGATACCTCCATGAAAATGGTCAGGTTTACAAAATAATGTGCTTACGTAATGTAAATTCGTACAATAAGTAAGTCAAAACGAATGATGATGCATTGTCCTGCAACAGATACATCGTGTGTATATTTTTGGTTGATTGTGCAAGTAATCCGGCGTAAATAAGAAGCGCGTGTATGATTACAATATTACTCGCACAAAGAAATCTGCGAGTCGTTCCTGAATAATATTTTTTTTGAAGAAAAAAAAACGACTTCATGACTACGTGCCTAGGTACATGTACAAAATAAAAAAAATACTAAATATAAAATTATTTATAAAATTTGTACTGAAATTAAAAAGTAGAAAACGACGGTAAAAACAGAAATTTAATTCCTCATCAAAACTTTTGCTGTGGTTTTTTGTGGTTCTCACAAACCAAAACTTTGCATCTGTGCATCGCACGGCGCATTTTTTGTTTTTGTTCCGGCGCATTTTCTCAGAAATCGCTTTATCAATTTCGATAAAATTTATATAGAGCTACCTCTGAAGTATGACCTACCAAACAAAAAAAAATTATCAAAATAAATTTATAAATGGTAGAGTAATCGCGTAACAAACATAATGTACAAAAAAAAACAGTGGATAACCTTCTTTCGTCGGTTAAAAATAAGTGAGATTTTACAGGTTATGTCGTATCCGGGTGTTGGCTGGATAATCTAAAAACAAATGAGGCTGTATAAGAAAAGAGAAGAAATGCTCAAGTAAAACATCTATCGATTACGTTTTTAAGAAGTCAAAGTACAATGCATGAGATTTAACCGATTAGAGATTATCCTATCACGTAGTACAATATAATTATATAGTAAATAAAATTATTTATAGCGCGCCACTCCATGAAATGCTTGTAAAATCCAATGGAGGGATGCCGCACTAGGTTTAGTTTAGACGATTTTTGCCTACTTTTACTACAGTTTTCCTTACTTAAATTTAGTTCCACGCATGTCATTTACTTACACGACTTTTGTATCTAATTATGCCCTTAAAAGTAAGAAAGTTCAAATAGCCTTAATATCAGAGATTTTACAGGCCGCCCCGAAGGTTTCTTCATTTTTGGCAGTGTAACACGAGCTACAAACTCGCGTGTCAGTATAAGATGTTATAGATAAAAGAAGATTGAAATTAAACACGACAAGACATCTCCATCGGGACCTGTGCTAACGCACTGATTGCGAATGCAAGTGTCGCCGGCGCGTGTCAAATCGCTGCCAGCCCACGCGTTTCAGAGCATACCGTCTGCACCATCGCATATTCTCATTTCTGCGATGTTTGCACTACACTAGCGAACCATCCCGACTTGGAACGTTTTTACCCTTACCTCTGAAATCTGCAACCAAATATTCTGATTTTTTTTAGAGATTGTTTGCCACACAGGGAGAGACTATGTTGTATAATAGGTACCTACTTGGAAAATTTTCTTAGCATCTCAAACGTATATCAAGAAAAGTTGCTAGTTCCATGCAATATGTCAAAAGTGTAAATTAATATGTAAAAATGTTAAATTTTAACCTACAAATATTTAAATAATTTAGACTACTTAAATGCATAAAAACAACATGCATTTTCGGATTCGAACAAGTTTATTACCTACGTAAAGAAACGTAATATAATTTCATTATTATTAGACACGACCCGAAGATCAGCGCTTGGTAGAGACATTCCCAAAGTGGAGAATAACAAGAACAATAAACAAATGGACCAAATTTCAATTATGGTTTCAGTATTCCTTCTGTAATATTACTACATTGCGAATTAAAAGTACATTTTTCATTTAAATTTCGTTTAACCTCATATTGCACCCACATTACTACACCCTAAGGTATGGAAATGTTATGTAAATGTCCAAAATATAATTATAATTAAGCTTCATAAGTTACGTTGGAAACCTGCGTCATATGATCCGCAATAATGAAGGTATTCATGATATTGCAATGTTATTAGTGTGCACGCCATTCATAAACGGTAGAGAAAGGCTCGCAGTGGGATGGGGTAGGGAGTCGAGAGACAAGGGGGCTGGGTTAGGGAGAGCCGGCGGAGGGTTGGGGCGCCTCCCCTTTTATGAATGAGGACGTACGTCACCGGTATCGATTGCCGGCAGCCGGCCGCCAGCGGCCGTGGTGGAGGTTACCGCACAAGGACAGAGTTTCGCGATCAACAGGTGGCCGGTTGACGCACGCCACCGGCTATCTTTCCACTAACTAATTTTTGTCACTTCACCCAATAACGTCATGCCGTTTGATAGCGATAATACCACCCCAACCGCGTGCACATTTACGCATATCCGTTATCTGTGACAGCATCGCTGGCCTATCAGATAGGCACTTAAACCACCCGTCACTCGAAGATCGCGTGATCGTAAAGTTCAGTAAACCTGAAAAGCAACCTCGTTACTGTGACTATTTGCATACATGATTAGATTAGATGTGGAACAGGAAGGCGTGTTAAGAAGGAGGTGTCAATGTATGCTCAGGCATTACCGTCACACTTCCTATGACGTTGCCCGCCCACTGAAGTGGTCTGATTTTCAAAAAATCAGTACTTGAACCCGTTATACCTACTCGGTACATGCACGTAGATTCTACTTGGCGTACGTACAGAACTGAATATCAAAACAAGCCTAGTTATGTGTTAGCAGCGACGATTCTATTTTGCTAGTATCGTGTGAATATCACAAATTCATATTATCAGGCAATTGATATTTGATTATGTGACAGAGATACTTGTAATGATTTCCCTAATTCCTTTTTGATCTACACTACTTTTTGTGATCTATTCAGAAAAACTTTGCGATTTTGCAGTTTTCTGAATTCCAGTTGTACTTAATAATGAACAGTGTTCCAAATTCCCCTAATGCCAGCTAAATGGAGTAACGAAAATTTTAGAGGCAGTAAAGTATGAAATAGTTCTTGGTTGGTTTTTATTATTTGATGATTTTTTTGTTGTTTTAATTAAGAGTTGGCACTACAAGTAATCACGCCGAGTTTGACGCTTGTGTGTTATGTGAACTTAATTTTAATTTAAAAAAAAAACTTCGCATGTAATTATCAATTTATCTTCTCACCGGGGCAGTTGCTCACTTGTATCAAGCACAAGTCCGATCGTGTGTGGAGTACTGCTGCCAGGCTGCCATCAATTCGACGGAGCAGCCAAATACCAGCTGGAAGCTTTAGCTTCGGTAGACCGGCGTACTATGAGGCTGATAGGTGGCAACTAGTTACCAAAACATTGCAAAGCCTCGAGCACCACCGTAAAGTAGCTTCTACCGGATGCATTTCGGCGAGTGTGCGCAAGAGCTTCATGATCTTATTCCACCCTCCCTCTTTTATTGTCAAGTAGGACTGAAAACTACCACCGTACTTCCTAGTGGAAATTCCAAAAATTCGTACGCTTCAAATTGGGTCGACATTTATGATACGTACTGCCCAAGAATGGATCTCTCTGCCGTCCTCCTTGTTTCCTGAGAACTTTACAATCTAAGCATCTTCAAGGCGAATCGTTTTTTTAGATCAACATGTTCCATCCTCTGCAACATCGTCGCTTACCATCAGACGAGTTGGTGACCAAACAAAGATCTATGCTATATTTTAAAAAACCTTCGAATTGAGTTATATATTTAATGAAAGCTTCACTATTACGGTTCACATGATATGACAGACAAATGAGAAACGACGTTATAGGCTTATATACAATAGGTAATACTAGACTCGTTGATACATTTTGGGTATGAAATCACAAAATAAGCATTTGAAAAGAAAACAGCGATGTCTTGACGCTTAGTACCGTGACAATACCTGCCAAAATGCTCTTCATGATTGTGTGCCATGCTGCGCACTGATTTTCGCTTCTTGGGATGATCTTTTCCAAATCTCGTCTTTAAAAAGTAGATACTTTAAACATTGACCTCGCAAATATACTTTTTCACACACCACACTGACGTTGCAAATGTTTTTTACAGTCTTAATTATTGGCTCGATAGGAAAGACAGAACAGAACGGATGAGTATTTTTTTAATAAAAGATAGTAGCAAACAAACAGGCTGGCTACTGGGTCACCGCCGCTTAGAGATAACTGCAACTCTAGAAGCGCTCTTCAGGGTTCGGATTGCATGACATTTTGCAGTATTTTGGAAAATGTTTCTTCGGGGGGACAAATCGCAAGGCGCGGTTAGTATCACTATAAAATATTACTATACCACTAAATAAAATGGTGATGAAAGTCAAAATATTGAATGACGCTCGTAATATTGATGATAATAATCCAAATGTGCACATATTACATTATGGAAAAATGGGAATGGGGCGTAAGGCGCGTGCGTCACTCGGATAATTCCCGTAACGGTGGAGGTGACGGGTGGTAGCGGGTGGCAAGGGAGGCGTGACGTCAGCACCCGCTTCCAGGTACTCTCGCTCCGGTACTAGCGACCGTTCCAACAAAACACTAGTCTTCAGACTAGAAAATAAGACGTTAATTTTCTTTGTGGTGGAGTCGATACGTAGTTCGAAAACTGATAAACAAAGTTTGTTTTCTCTATCGTCATGGAAAGTGTCAGAGAAGAAGAAAAGAGAAGTCCGACGTAACCTAGCATTTTGTATTATCCATTACTTTTAGTACTAACGTATTTTGCTTCTCTTAGAACGTGAGAACAGATGTTTCTCAAGGTACTTTATGCGTACGTTTTTGTGACTATCTGAATATGCATAACATTTTATAAGTAAACGAACAGAACGAACGATTTAAAAATGAGAATGGAGTGAAGGTAAATTCTAATAATATCAAGGTCTATCAATCGAACTAATCTCCTGAATGATTCCAGAATTACGCAAATGAGATAATGCAACAGTCGTATCGCAAACATACGTAAACCAAACTACGTCCGTACAGACGATTACACAGAATCTATAAATGAAACACGATAAACATTTTCACTTTCCATGGTGTCAGCGGACGTCAGAGTCGGAAAATGTACGGGTAACTAGTTTTTCGAGTACGTAATTATAAGCGTGACAAATGCGTGACGCGCTGGCCTAACGAACCGGTGAACTGTCTCATCCTGAACGTGACGACGCCCTACATTGTTGCGAGATGAGCGTGAGCCATTTCACGCCATTCACGTCACTACGTGTTATTTCGACAAACATCGTCGGTCAAATGCGAGGCGACTGCTGCACCAAGATGCCAAAACAGAGATACATGAACATCTTGACATGTCAATGGTCAAAGAATTACAATATTTCAGCAAAAAATACAACACACGACTGAAATTGCATACCGACAAGCTAGCTTTAGAGCTTACACAGCCCACCAGCAACCATAAAAATACTAAAGAGACTGCGTAGCAGACCTGCAGAAATGAGAGTATAATATACATACATACAAATAAATACTGAATATACAATTAATACTATGTACTTATAAATACTTCGATTACATAATAACAATGAGAAATGGTACAGAGTATCTACTATACTACTTATTTCTATTTTCGTCATTATGAAAGTCAGGCCGCCGAGCCGATCATTCGAATAAATTTCAAGTGACCGGCTCGGTTTCCTGATAATGAAAAAAAAAGTATTTTGTATTTTTCTACCAAAATCCTATTCGATAAAGAGACATTTGTACCTTTGCGGCTACATTATTTTGTATTATGTAGAGCAGTAAGAAGTTGAAAACTATGCCATGTAGTACTACTCATACTCGAAACATTAATTCCTTTCGAAAAACGATTTCGACTTTAAAATCCGAGGAACATTTTACTACACTTTATTTTAATTTGCATTTGTATTGAAAAGAATGGCAAGACATCGCACAGAAAAGGAATAGATGGAAGGGAATGGGAGAGGCGTTTGCCTAGCAGTGGTCCAACATAGCTGGCAAAAAAAATGCATTTATGTTGGTACACACCTATGGCACGCGTTTATGTATTTTGTTAAAGACTGCATGTGTGATATTATGGAATTGAATAATGCTTGTACCATTGCTTATACAGAGCACAAGGTAAAATTCTCAATAAATTAAGATGGTTTTCGAATTTCAGAAGGTTAATGCCTCCGAAAGAGGCTATAGAAAGTATTTAGTAGGTACGAAGACTATGGGTCATATACTTCTCAACTGAACAGTTGAAGAGCTTCTTAGTGAGTCAGTGAAGACGAATGTAAGATAATGTAACATTCGATATAAATAGAAACGGTGGCAACATCGTCACCTAGAATTGCATTCGCAACATAAACCGCGGTATTATTAGACAGCGATCGTGAGAGCTCGCCAAACGACGGCCGCAGTCGCACAATGTTCTCTAAGTGCTTCGGCAACAATTCTTTTAATTGTATTTTTTTCTGTGAAATACGCTTGCATTTGTTTGACCAACCTTTATACTGATGTTAGGCGACGATTAGTTTTGTAAATGGAGCACACTAGTCTAGAAAGATTCACTTGTTTCGTGCCGACGACCGTAACTCAGTAATGATGAACGTGAAACTCTGATATCGGAAGCTATACTCCACACTTCAGCTGGGGCCTTACGGCTAACTCTTAACGCGGGTTCCAATTAGCGCTGGAACAGCGTAGTTCGGTAAATAACACGAACGTGAACCTTAACGCGCCGAGATACGGTTTGCGGTCGCACAACTTCTCTCATCACCTAAACAGAATCGCTTAAAACAAGTAGCCGTAAGGCCCCAGTTCGCACAATAAAAATAGAAACAAAGCATCGTGCTTGTTTATTAATATGTTAACTTCATACCCATAAAGCCAACCCATAATCCATACCTAAACAAAATAATTGTTATGTTAACCCATATTGCACGGCTTTATGCTTAATACTCAATAATTTATGAAATACTAGCAGTCCGCCGGGCTTCGCACGGCTACAGTTATTATATAGCCTGTCACCCGGGGATAGTGTAGCTTTCCAACAGTGAAATATTTTTTTTAAATCGATTCAGTATTTTCGGAGCCTATTCAATACAAGCAAACAAACAATCAAATCTTTCCTCTTGATTATATTAGTATAGATGAAATTCACATACAGATCAGAGGTGGTAAGTTGTAGTGTAGCAGACGGCTCCGGCTTCGCCTACCACTAGGCTAGACCTGCCTAAGCCAGGAGCACGACTGCCACACCCAGTTACGAGGAATGAGACTGGACAGGAACAGAACCTTACCTATCCTTAATGCCAAAGAGAAAACAATATTGTTACACAGACACTATTTAATTCAAAAACACAGTCCACAGTTCACAGGTTTTAAAGAAAAAGAAAAAGTTGAATACAGCACACGGGTTGGGAATTTGTAAAGAGGGATACTTAGTTTTGGATGTCACAGTACAGGTTTTTCAGAGTCACGGGTTCACGGTTCTCAAGGGTTTTTCAAGCCGGATTCTGTCAAGAACCAAGGTAAGCCACTTGCTGTGGTGCCAAACCAAGGGCAGCCAGTCCAGGAGTCTTCTGGAGTCTAGGATCAAGGTTCCAGGTTTCAAGGACTTTCTAGGGTCAAGGTTCCAGGTTTTAGGACTTTTCAGAGTTTTTTTTATTATTTCCAAATTTATCATACACCTTCGCTTTTTTGTCAGCCTGTCCAATAGTCCATCTCTCTGGTTCTTTTCGTTTCTAGTTTTGAATATTAAAATAATGAAATCGTAATCGTATAGTGCCTGTGTTAACAAAAAGAAAGAGAATAAATAAGAAAAAGGTTTTATGAAACATGATGATGATGATGATGAAATAAAAGATATACTACAAAGTATTAAAAAGGGGATCGATTTATTCTATAATTGCACTTTTCTAGACTATATGCAAAAATGTCCCGAATATTTATTTTTTATTTTTATATAATTAAGGTTACCTCGAAGAGATTGCTTTTAGCGATAAGGCCGTCAGTTGTTACACTAGATTTTAAGAGTTTTTTGTCCTCTGTATCAAATTTTATGGTGTGAACAATAAAGAGTTAATCAATTAATACCTAGTTACATTTTGCGAGCAGTAGGTACGAGTATATCTTTAGGTTTTTGACATATTTATTATCATTTTCTGTCTTTTACCTGTACCTACTGGTAGTTTATCATATAGAACTTTTTTGTGGCCCTTGTATTTGGCCCGGATATATGCATTACTTATTTAGAGGTTGGTAAAATATATTTATGTTTATAGTTACACCTTATTGTATAGTTTCAGTTATCAGCTGTTTGTTTCTATAAAGCAAGGCAAACTCCTCACAAATTGCTTTGTGGTATCCACAATAATTTTAGAAGATATTTTGGAGGTATACTTTTTGTAGGACTAATTTGTCTGTCTGGGGAACCAGTAGTAGTAGTAAAGTACCACAACTTTGCTAGTTTTCAACTTCCAAGCAGTAGTGATCTGGCATTTATGTGATCTGGATTGGACGTTGTTTTTAATCGACTTCAGGAGAAGGTTATCAATTAGACTGTATGTTTTTTTTTGAAGTTTGTTACGCGATTACTCCGCCGATCGATTGATATTGATGACTCTTTTTTGGTTTGGAGGTCCCATATAAATGTTATCGAAATTGATTCAGCGCTTTTTGCAAAATCAACAAAAACAAAAAATATACTTTCACTTATAGTCCTTCTTCTGAGATATACTCTGATAGACTTTTTTTCTCAGAAATATTAGCCAATTAGCCAAGAACAAAGAAGATTGTACGTTTTTGTCGGAGGCGTCAAAATAACTATGCTTTAATACCAATTATTAAAGAAAACTACTTTATTTGGAAAGATTACGCAACCGTGACATTTCTGTTAAAGCTTCCTCATCGCGTGGGGTCGATTCAAAAGCTTATCTATTATTCTTTAGTTTACGTTTGTACATGTGTAAGGTATAGTCTTGAAGTAGTTTTTTTTTAATATACATACTTAGTGGTTTTTTTAAAGTGTAATTGCACTGGGCATAAAGATATTTAACATCTGAGGTTAACGAGCGCAGTACGTGCCGTGCAAGATTTTGAACTGTTGAAGTTCAGAAAGGTGGCACCACAAAAAATACAAACTATGGCCAGCCACTGCTAAATATATAACATAAAACAGAACATTGTGTTTTGTGACACACTACATTCTTTACATCTTGTGATTCTGAACTATTTTAAAATCAGAAGATGGAAAATTCTTTACAGCGTCATATTACTCAAAATAGATAGACGTAATAAAAATTACTTTTTTTAAGTGATGTATCATGTATATAATGATAATGATAAATAAATAAATATTCGGGACATTTTTGCACACATGATCATCTGACCCCAAACTAAGCAAACCATTTGATATGGCTGCTAGAGACTGAAATTCGTACATATTATATATTTTTAAATACTTAAATAGATATTAACACCCAGATATAGAACAAACACAAATGTTCATCACATGAATGTTTGTCCTAGATGAGAATCGAACTAATAGATAGAGGAGATTTTAAACTGTTTTCCTATACTAAAGCTCATAGGTAGAAGTTTTTACTCGATAAAACGCAGGCACAGATACCTACGCTTGTAAAGGTCTAACAATCAACATATAAACCACATTATGGGAATGAATATTAACAACAAAAATATGAGAAACGTTTTATTTATTTAATAATCCAACAAATTAAAAGCCTCAGTCTTAAGTTATGGTATTAGTAGGTATTTGTCTTAGTTAAAAGGCTAAGTTGTTATCCTTAGCTTTTTAAAAGAAAAACTCTAATAAATCTAGCAAAATATTCAATCACAACAAGTTTGCAATTATGTAAATAATGATAAAAAATAAATAGTAGAAAGATTTATCGCACGAAAAGCAAACAGAACTCATTAAAGATGGTCGTTCTGAATTCATATAAAAAGTCATTTTCGCCATAAGATTTGTACCAATTCTCTCTGTCTAAAAGCGAACGTCAAACACCTATGTAGCGGCAATTATAAAACAAACACTTGAGATAGATGGCTACCCACTTGTACCATATTGCAGTTTGTTTGGTCAAGTGTCACTGAACCATAACAAAGTGGAGGCAGCAGACGCGAAACGTAGCGTTCCATCCACCACCCACCGTCCACCGGCGCCGGCGCAGCCGTGGGAAGACGCGAATGTTTGTGTACTAACTGTCACTAAGCATGTTCACGATGACATTCACGACACTCAACGTGACACTCCTTGAACATTAGTCAAAGTATATCTTACAGTAGCTTCTCATGACAACTTTAAGTGCCGCTCGAAAATCCGCAGTTTCTTTTCTTGACTCGATGTGAAAAACATCATTTTCCTGTTTGCGAAAAACAGATGTTATTATACCTACATTTACAAGCGAGTAGCAGAGTCGCGTGACTCCTTACTCAAAGTCTAAACAGATGAAACAATCCAGAAGAAACAAATAGCAGCGCGATTAAAATAGACAACACGTATTCAACCAACTGTCCGAAATAGAACCCGCCTCCGGACTCCGAACCAAAAGTAGTCTTGTTAATAATAGAACGATTCCCGCAGGGACGTTTTCATCCCGTGATTCACCTGCTGAAAACTCGATTGTTCGCATTTTACGTCAATCGGTTGCGTGGTGTTTACGAGCCCGCGCCGCGCGACGACGGCGCGGCGGCGTCAGCTGACGTCCAGGAATAGCCCTGACATCGCGGCCACGCTATGCCGCTTGCGCCCGCGCACCCACAAATAGCGTGCTATAATTAGACGGCGGTGAAATCGTGGGTTTGTTATTTTTCTTTATCGTCGTCCGTTACGCGATAATTGGGTTAGCGCGAGCGATGCATGTGGGCCTGGGCGGGCGTCGGCGTGTCTCGGCCGCTCGGACTTCCACCGGCGAGCATGCGCCATTGTCCTGGAGCCCCGCTTGGCGCCCGCGCACACTGCTCCCACATCATACCTACTATTGAATTAATTATATCATACTATCGTCACGTAATGCGCAAAAACAAACAAGCTCGTCGCTATCATCTGCCAAACTATGCGAACAGCACACTCCAATTCGCTTGTACTAAAATAATGACAAATAACAGAAAAGGTGTCGAAAACATCAAGAAAATTATTTGTATCTGGCGTGAATCTGAAGCATTTATAAAAGAAAATATAAAAATACTTTATGAAATATCTAAAGATTTGACTTTCAATGCTTAGGTAAGACCGAACTTAAAATATCTCAGGTGCAGTGCTTAAATTTACCTTTAATGTTAAAGGACAATTCTAACGTAGGTATGGTGCAGTCATGTAGCGGATTACGGCTAGAAAACCATTTTTACATAAATAATGTTATAAAAAATGAATACCCAAGTTAGAAATCAAGTTAGAAACGTGGAAGTTGGTACTAAGACTTCTGTTAGGCATAATTTATTATTTATTTTATTTTACACTATTCGGAAAACAAACAGCTGAAACTAACTAATTATAGTAGGTACATAGTAGACGAAAGCCATAAAAAGCTTTTACCTATTTATGGTATAAATAGGTAAAAGTTAGTTATATTATCGGGTTTTAGAAACTCATCCCCTAAGGAGGTTAATAGGGGATTACATTTTGTTTCTCATCACATCGTCAGCCAGTAAACGTCCACTGCTTATCAAAGGCCAAAAAACTAATTTTGAATTGAGGTTCGTAATTTTTTTCAGTTAAAAATATTGTTTGGTAGGTAGGTACTTCGACTTTTGTTAATAAGTAAAAATTTGCTGTATCATCGTTTTTTAGAAAATCCAATAAGGGGATTAAATAAGGGATGAAAGCTTGAATAGAAATTTGGTCAATTATTAAAGTTAGAAACGTGGGAATCGGCATACCGGTGCCTGACCGCTAAAACCCTAAAAAGTTGGCTGAGAAGTTGCTGACACGAAATCCCGTCAGAAAGCGGCTCGTTAAAAATTAAAACGCAGCTAAAGTAAAAAATACAAATTTAGACTAAGTACTTGGAAAGACAGGTTGTCAAAAGAAGCCCAGATGCCATAATTATGATGCAGTCAACCAGAGACTCTTCTATTAGACATTCACAGCGTATAATTAGCTCGCTGAATTATTTGTAGGTTGCACTGTTTATATTTATTACAGACACTGCTTAGTGCATTACTTAATGCCCCGCATATACGAACAGATTTTAATAAGGGTAGGGCCGTAATTCATCCGAGTTTAAAATCTGTAGTTTACCCTAAGTGATTTACTATACCATAGCACCACCATGCCACATACCACTTTATACCTACGATGATATACGGTTTTATTTATTTTTATGCGTCCGAGGAATTAGCAGATTTTTTCATGATTTTTCATTATAGGTATTTCTGTTACAATTATTTAAAACACAATAAGAACCTCCTTAAAATAAACTTTCTTAAATGATTGTCATGGCAAAGCACGTTTCATACAATCGTCGTAACAAAAAATATATTAATATAGTTGTTTCCTTGCTATTGTAGCGCAAAAATTACTACTAAAACCATAAAAAATAACAATTAAAATAGATATTTTTTCCGTATTTCTAGTATTTTTTGTCTTAAAACTTTAAGAATCTTCTTAACTCAAGCTCAAACATCAAACCACCAAACAACAAACTCACAAACAACAAACACAAACAAATAAACAACACAAACATACATCTTACATCAAACTCTTTATTTTCTATAAAGTTTAGCCACCAATAGTCATAAGTGCATAATCAAAGGTTGTAATTATGATAAATGAAAACCATATAAATGACTAAACCACATATGTGATGGATGACATCGCCAATTAAAAGGTTTTATATGATTTTTTTAGCTGTTTGAATTACAATGGTATAGGTTTAGCGTACTTATTCCCTTATTACAACCACTTTGACAACTTTTTCCCTCTTCTTATATTTTTTTTAGGGAAATGTTGGTTAATTTATAAGCAGAATAACATAATTTAGCCTAGCCTATAACGTTCTCCCCAATTTTTTTTACATAATAATAGGACAGCCCCTAAATTCTACAATTATGAAATAAAGTATAATAATTGGAACAATTCATATATTGTACTCATATAAAAACAAATCTCCACTGATATTACTTGACGCACGAAGCTGAAATTAAGCAAATAGATTCTTTAGGGGTTATATAGTGGTCCGCTAAGAAATAATTTTGAGGAAGAGCCGAATTAAGGGAGGTAAATTGAGGTTGAAAGTTTATATGAAAGTACGCATACGAAGTCGCTGGCAGCAGCTAGTGCAATATAATTTGGTACAATAATTTTAATACATCAAGATCTAGAGATGATTTTATTTTTAAAAAAACATGTCATTTTTTTTTTTCGAATTGCTATCCAAAAAAGGGGGTATCATTACATTAATTATCGATGCTATAGTCACATAATATTGCATTACACTAATTAATGTAGCTGATGTTACAAAATAAAACTATATGTATGTCTTTCTAAATAGCTTTTTTAAAATAAAAAAGACGGCTTAAAAACTAGTAATATCTCACGTAGATAGCGAATCGGATGAACTTCTGTTGAGTATTCCGTAAACATACCATATGCGTGTGTCGATATGCATTTGACTACTTATTTCTGTTAGATCGTATGTAGGAATGTTTATCTTAAAGGGCCACAATGCCAGTTAAAACTGAGTTAACTCTCCCGACGCATCCAAATTCACTTAACAACTACAATCTGCTAGCAAACCGATGCTTCAGGTATGAAGCCCGAATGAGGGATATATCCCTTGATCTTGTGTAAGGTTCAGGTCGCACCCACTCGCAAAGCCTACGCCGACCTAATCACAATCTGCGAGTAACAACCAATTAGTATCTCGTAGGCATCGTTAGCACGTGCGCTGCTAATGATTGCCTTATTAGAATATAGGGAGATTGATGGCCAAGTTGCTTAATTTGGAAAAAATATGGATGTTAAAACTAGATCCATTAATTATCTTATTAAAAATGTCGAGTCAAAGAAAGAAGCTGAAATATAGAGCATGAACCGCAAAACTGCTCAAATCACATTATGTAATCGTATAGTAAAGTTCAGAAACTCTGCTAGTAAGTACCTTGGTGAAGTAGGTATATAAGGCCTATAATACCTAAATGTTTTTTTTTATAAACAAAAGATAACGTACATAAAACTGTAACTAACAAAACTAAACAACCTAGAGTACGATAACAAACCATAGAGAATATATCGGTCACAACAAAAACTCTACGGAAGTTCATAACTCAACCGCAGCAAGAGAGCAATATGTTTTTGTGGTAGAGACACGGGGCGCCAGCGGCTAGCGGTCAGGTTGAAGGCTCGCGGAGGCTTCAGTCGCGGCTCGCGGCACGCGCCAGAGCAGGCGCCCCACCCGGGGGGGGGCGGCGCGGGCGGTGGGCGGCGCCGGGCGGTGACGTCAGTCGGGGGGGGCAGTGAGGCGCGCGATTGGCGGAGATGCGCGCGCCGCTACCGAATATGGGACCGCGGCTCCATTGATAAAACTGCGGTGCGGGGTCGCGCGGCGCCAGTCCTCTTCGCACAGGCCGCGTGAGAGGCCGTTTCCACGCTGGCGTTGTTCGTGATACCGTTCGCCCAGTGGGCCGAGGAGCAGGTGGTCCCGGACGGGATGGGCACGGACGCGGAGCCCCCGACCGGGCCGCACCTGCTCTCGCTCGCCGACATGGGCGCGCTAGGGTTCGAGTGTGCGCTCAAGCCGGTGCCGGCGCCAGCGCCAGGGTCCATGCCGGCTGACCTCAACACGCCGGTCACCACCTCCGACCTGCCCGCCTTCTTCCCCAACCTGCTGGAGCCTCCGCCGATATCAGGTGCGAGTCTACCCGTACCATACCGACATCCTCAGCCGTGTGGCCGAGAACATCGTAAATAAAGAATGCCGATTATTCGCGTTCTTCGATGTCCTTCAGTGTTTAAAAACGTAGATCTTTCGTATCCACGATCGCGAAGTGATAGGGGTTGACGTGGCGTCATACTCTCAGTGCTCTCAGTGAAATGGAAAGTTCACCCGGTGTCATATGGTCGGATCGATACGCGGACCTGAATGAAGCTTCCATTGTGGAGTTGCCGTCTTCCCGCCCGCGACTTGTGCTCTATAGTGTTTGTTCATTCTCCAAATATTAGAATATCTTCGAAACTGGTAAATATACGAGTATGTAGACTACGTAGCAATTGAGCATTATCTTACGTGAAACGTGACATTAATAAAATGAAAACTATTGGAAATCCCGATATTTTTTTTCCCTACTTTTCTGCGGGAAATTAACAACACCGTTTTTTTTTGCATATGGTGTAATTCAGTATTTTTTTATGAATATTTTGGTTTATAGTTTATAATGGTACCTACCTGCTAAATAATTTGTTTAAATATTATTATGTGCGTGCAAATGGAGTTTACCTGCTACCACGGAATATTTAAAGGCTTTCAAATACATATATATTTGTAACTTGAACCTTGAACTTCAATTATTAGATAAATTATTTTGGTGATTACTTTTTGAATGCTTAGATTATCATAAATATTTCTTGATGTTTTGGTTATTCCAGCTTTCTCTTTAAAGTATATTTTCTTTATTCTAAGTAAGGTGTACGAAGAATAAAGAAAACTAAATTTTTAAACAATTACTGCTAACCTTAATTCTTTGCTAATAGAGATCCCTACCTACTTTCAATCGTTTGGGTTTTCCTTTTTTTAGCTCGTTTTTTTTCTAGATTACAAAAACTTTAACACATTTCCAACTTTTTCAAGTTTTTCTCACCTTTGTTTGTTTGTTTGGAAAGAATCGCGCACACGTCATAAATTAAGCGCAGGCGTCAGACAAATTAAACTTGTGATATGAACATCAAAATAAGATAAAAAATTATAAATTTCAAGTGAATGTAAACAAAGCATTGAAGTGTAAAAACATTGTGTCGAATGGAGGGTGTCCTCTGGTGGCCGCGATACGCGCAAGATAGCCGGCTATCGACTTCCGACGGACTTATCGCCGCGCCTTCCGCCGACATGATATTCAAACGCGCAAAAAAATCTAATATTTATCTAATTAACGCGTATAGGTACACATTCCTAAATATTCGCGGGCGTATCTCGATAAAAATACATAATTTACAGTAAATCCGAAAATAATAATTGCGTCCCGGAATTATTTAGCAAATCACAGAATCAGATAAAATAAAATAAAAAATCTGTTTCTTTTAGGCAAGCGTGCTCTACCGTAGACCGCATCATCGCTTAACTCAGGCGAGTAGGCGGTCAAACGGCCTATTATTAAATAAAAAAATATTTTTTTACCATATTTATCAAATTAGTATAATGCGTTGCTTACGTAGTGTGTTCTATTGTTACAGGCTCGCTCCCCGGCGATGAGCTGTCGCTGGGATGCTCCCCGCGGCGACACAAGCACGAGTCGTCGCTGTCGCCGGGCGCACGCGCCGAGGACGCCAGCAACGCGTCCAGCGCGAGCGCTTCACTATACGGGCCGGTGGGCGGCGGCGGCGGCGCCAAGCGCGCTCCTTCTCCGCCGCTGCAGTGGCTGCTGCCGCCGGGGCCCGGGCCCGGCGCCGTGGACAAGTACTTCCAGCAGGAGTACGAGGAGCGCGTCGAGCTCCTGCCGCCCGAGTACTGCGCGCCGCCGCCCGGCCCCGGCCAGTGCGCGCCTGCGCAGCACTGCGAGTACCGCGCGCCGCCGCCGCACCACCAGCACCACTCGTGGGAGACCCACGAGTACGCACCGCCGCCGCAACCCACGCCGGGACCCTCGGGCCTGGCTAAGCGCGAGTACGCGAGCCCCGGCGCGGGCCCGAGCGCGCCGGGCCCCGACCGGCCCGTGCAGCTCGCAGAGTACAACCCCTCCACGAGCAAGGGACACGAGATCCTCTCCCAGGTGTACCAGCAGACCGCGCAGCCGCTGCGGCTGGTGGCGGTGAAGCCGCGGAAGTACCCCAACCGGCCGAGCAAGACTCCGGTGCACGAGCGGCCGTACGCGTGCCCCGTGGACGGGTGCGACCGGCGGTTCTCGCGCTCCGACGAGCTCACGCGGCACATCCGAATCCACACGGGCCAGAAACCGTTTCAGTGCCGCATCTGCATGCGCTCCTTCAGCCGGTCGGACCACCTCACGACGCACGTGCGCACGCACACCGGCGAAAAGCCGTTCGCGTGCGACGTCTGCGGCAGGAAGTTCGCGCGTTCCGACGAGAAAAAGCGACACGCCAAAGTGCACCTCAAGCAGCGCCTGAAACGCGAGCGCGGCGGCGGCAGCAGCGGCGGCCCGTCGCACCATCACGAGCCGCACTCGCACGCGCCGCTCTAGCACCGTGCCGAGTCGAGCCTGCGCGGTGAATCCACCACGTCGGACGACACCTCGGACTCATGAACTTTTATATGTTTCATGTTGAAGTTATCGAATAATTTCATCGTATAAGTGTAAATGAATTGTCTTTAACGAAGCTTTATTAACTCTACATTTTGTAAATTCACTGAAATTTATATATAATATCTTTTTATACATATTTGTAATAACTACGGTAAAATCGATCTATTCGATGTATTTATTTAATTAGATAGGTTAATTGAAGGAACTCGACTGGGATCAAACTATAGCATGAGGCCTAATGTAGGTATGTGTCGGTATATTACTGCATAGAAGGCGCCCGGCGCGTGTTGAAGCGACGCGGCGTCGGGTCGGTAGATAGCTAGATCGCACGTCGTGAGTCGCACCACACTGTGAACACATATCTTTCTGTCCGAGGCGGCATCGGCAGTCCGCAGCTAAGCTGGCAGTTGATCTCCTCGCATAGATATCGATTAGTGCAAATTTATACTAGTGAGTGTCGCGTACTGTTGTTGAAAAGTCGACGGACGTTTCTCGGTGCCAGAGTAAAACTTTCCATTCGTAACGATGCTAATGTAAATCTTGTGATCAAGAGCCACGAAGGTAGACCTTCGTAGACTACAAATAGTGTTTTATTTAATTCTTATTCTTGAAAAAACTAACGTGAAACTGTGCCATTAATTTAACTTTAAAGCGTGCCACTGCAATTTTTAATTTACTAGTTATGTACTAAGTATAACACGACTGCTGAATACGTGATAACTTTAATTATTTCGTTAAACTATATTTCTAGTCGAATATTATTGTAATATTAATGTGAGAATGTCGACTATTATGTATGTTTCTTTAAGATATGTACTGTAACTAATATTCTAATTTATTTTCGACAGCTGCTGTCATCGTTTTCTCTTGCTCAAAGGTTATAATTTAACTAAATTTGCTCAATTCTGCTTTTTAGTTGGAATAGCTCTACCACGGTTCGTATACTAAACTGCTAACTCCTTTCATACCTCATTTCGATACGTCTCTCTCTCTCTCTCTCTCTCTCTCTCTTACTCCCTCTTTCTCTTCCTGTCTGTCTCGCCTCACCCTTTCAATGATTTCACTCGTGACTATTTCCCAGTGGCATATATTTTTATAACGTGCGTATTATTAAAATAGACTAATATAAATCTAGTAAAAAAAATAGTAATAGCATTAAATTATGATCTCTTAATAATTATTAATTATTTTCAAATGTAGCAAGGGCTCCTTATTTATAATACTCATAAGTTGGAGTAGATATATGTAATTACACGTAAGAATTCATTTTATAAGATTTCGATAGGTACTGTGATGACAAAATTATGCAATTAAAAAACCAGGTGACCTGTCACTTAGCATTGAAACGTTTAAAGCTTTTTATAAACATTGTTATGGGTTGTGTAAAGTTAATTTTACGTTCGTTTTGTAACCCACGTTTGGAAATTGTCGAAAGGAGGTCAACATTATTGGGCAGCTCCTTCCAAAATGTTCACCGCTTTCAATGATAATTATAGATTGTTCTATGTACAAACAAATGCACAAAAACATAGTTTTGTCATGTATAAAATTGTAAATTTAAAAAAGATTTTCCAAAATTGCCTTCAAAGTGGAAAATCACTAACTATTTTTGTCATACGTTTTAGGTACAGTTTTTACGAGAGTACTTCTAATACGATTTTCATTATCATCTTAGATTTAAGAGTTCATATCTGGATGGATTTATTGAGAGCACTAACGATACATAGTACAGCAGTGTTTTACAAAACAAGCAGGGAATTCACAACAGGGTGGGACTTTCAAAAAGACGGTCTTTTTGAATATAAGATTTCGGACAATAATGTTATAAACTGTTACGGCTACAAACAAATCCCAAACGAATAGAAGCGGTATATTTTTTCTATGATACAAGCATTGATTGCACAAAAGAGTAAAAGACGATGTCTTATTGATGTTCCGTTGGCAATTATTTAGTCGCGAGCCTCCATATGTGATGTCACTCGCGCACGGGCCAGTGCTGCGCGTGCGCACTCGGCCCTGCGGTTATGTTTAATGAGAATGTGGTGAACACGTTTATAATGTTTTTAATGTTATAGAAGAGACGAAGTCTCCGATAGACAAGGCTAGAAGTAGATAGGATATAATAATGCGTATTCATGTTAAACAATCGAGTGACAATTGAAACGGAAAAGACTAAAATTCTTACACAGTTTACGGAATGTTGCATCTCGTTAACGTTATTGATATACGATTTTCTACATGTTACTCGGCCGCTGTACGCCGCCGCACGCGCATCTTTTACACAGTGACCTTGTATTGGACAGCCCTGTTATAGATAGGACGACTATGAACATTTCGCGTTAGGTCACACGAACGAATTCTAACTTTATGAAGTTCACCTAAACTGAATAGGTAGGTACGTACGAATTCTTAATGAATTTTGTGTAGTTATGGTTATCATTTAAGCTATTTTATGTATTTCACCAGAGTGAAAGATGTTGTTGATGTTCTAAAATAAACATAATTTTAAGTAGGTATTGTTAAATCTCACTAATTTTTACTAAATTCTATTTAAATAATATATTTGTAAATACACTCTGACTAAATTTGGATTTAATGTGTATATAAGAGAAAAGAAATTTTTATTTAATATGAATCCACCTAAGGTGTGAAAATACAAATTGTTGAAAACTGACCTCCGCATTTTAAATTTCCCTATCCTTTTGTCCACACAGCGTAGATAAAAATTTACTACGAAGTACCACAAAAAACCTAATAGAAACAAGTATATACGAGTAGGCAGATATACCTTCCATTGAAATTAAAACTGGTATACTACCAATAATACTACTAATAATAATAATTGGTATGGTTACCAATGATATAGTTATAATTTATAGTCTACGTGCTTCATCTTCGACCCAATCGTCGCTTACCAACAGGCGATATGGTGGTCAAAGCACCATATTCGACTTATTCGCGATAACAAAAAGATAATATTCCAGATAGCTCATTAGAGCATTTTCCTAAGAGTATTTTAAGTTAAACGACCTTACTTATAAACGTTACTTAAAAGTTAAGCAATTGCTGTCAACTTCTCGTTGACTGAAATTGTCAGAGGTGAAAACGAGACAAAGCAATTTTAAGCTTTGCTTAACTTAAGTAAGGCCGTAAATGTCTAACTCTAAGCAACACAATCAGTACACAATCAGTAGGTATGCTTAGAACAGAACAGATTTATCTAAATACAATTCATAAGCACTAATGTGCCCATTGTGAGGTATGGCCCATAAATATGAAACGCCTATATTTCGTTGCCCAACTATTTACATAATTTATCATAAGAAGATTGAATAACTAGTATGACTACATACTATTGTAATATCTTAGCTAATATTGCACCTCTGAAGACCTGAGCTCTCTATTTCTTTTATTCAAATTGAACGCATGGAAGTTTATTGATTCAATTTATCATTTTATTTGATTAGGTCTATTTATGACTCCATTTTCATAAAATAACAATTACAATAAATAAATAAAATAGGTAAAAACCGTCTTCAAAAATCGTCATGAAATGGGTGAAATTCTAAAACGAGTTTCACCCCCTAATTTTCTACCCTCAGTGATATTTTTTCTTTTCTAATTTAAATAGACCGCTCTAGGATACCGCCAATTCCTTAAAAACTACGGATCGGCGAAGATATCGCGTATCATACAAACAAATAAAAACAGTCGTATTGAGAACATCCTTTCTTTGAAGTCGGTTAAAAAGGGAAACGATATGTTTGAATTGCAATATTAAAATGTTTTGCTAAAACTATAATAAATTATGTTGTCCATCTTCCATTCAAATTGCTTTTGTTTACCGAAAATATAGGCCATAGTATAGTACTATTTTAATCAACTTTTTCCTACAAGTAAAAAGGCACCATTTTACCGTAAAATAAAATAAACATAAAAGTATAAAATATCAGTTTATATACAACAAAAAATAAAATACAAACACAGTCACTAATCAAAGGCATGGAATTTCACTATGAAATATATAGACAAATGTATCTATAAATATAAATTGAAACGTATTCTCTGATTTAGCCCAGAGCTGAACCATATTTTACAAGCATTTATTTAACTTGCTGAATTAGAAGCAGTTCCACCTAACCGATTTTGCAGAAATTTTGTGTAAACCTTAAGTTCTGATGACAATACAATATGCAATGCCCAATATTATATTATTTTCAAAATGGCCTCCAAAATAAAAAAGTTTAAATAAAAATTAATAGCGTAATTTACATAAAAACTTGTTTAAGAAATGTTTTTTTTTTATATAAAAGCTTGTTAGTCTGCTACTACCTAGTCTGCTTCTCGAGACTCTATTTTCCGGCCTCTTCCGTCGAAATTAAGTTTTGTGTTTGCAATGCAAACTCAAATTCGGAAAAGTGTTGTGTATAATCGTGAATCGTCAAGTTGGATAAGGTATTTCATTGCATGTTCTCGTAATATATTACGAGATCATGTCATATTTAATTTAAAAAAAAATTAAGTTAGTCCCTTGCGGTAGGGAGGTATTTACATAAAAATAACTTAAGGTGGTAACGCAGTGCTTAATTTACTCACAGCTTACAGCAAAGTAACAGTAGGTACTTAGTCCGATCCGTTTTTGGACAGATACCGCCGGGCGTAGAAGCAATGGAATTGAGATCTCTTTTCATCAACTCAATGACAAAAGATTGGCCAGTTTGAGTAAATGTTGGGAAACTTTTTATACAACAAACGCCACCACGAGAGACATCTATGGTCACTTTATGGAAGTGCTACGCCAACTCGACGATCTCAGCACGACTCATAACCAGTTGACTGTGTGGTAGGAGTGAGAGAGCTTACTTTGAGCAGGTTATGTTGTTCATCCAACACCAGATAGAGGGCGCTAGCTATAATATTCAGATTCACTCGAAACAAAGCAGTAACTTTGCGAAAAAACTTCTCTTTACAAGCGAGTGATGGAGCTACCACCGTATTATCTGAACTGAACTGACAACCACCTGTCAGAATTGTATAGTTCTCTCGTTTGGCCACCTCCAGCCACGGCCAGATAAATTGAGTGCACTCATGATAATAATAAATACTCCGCCAGGTATGGCATTCCGAGACACAAAGTTCACGTGATAATAAGGGATAAATAATAAGTGATAGAACAGGATGCCTATGCCCAGCAGTGGGCCATTGAGTGGGTATAGAGGGCCGATGATGGTGTCAAAAATGTCACTAAATCAAGGAATACGTTTCATATTACGCTACATACACAATAAATAATAATAATCTACTTAAAGTTTAAAATAACAACGACAGATATATTTTAGTACCTGCAAATCAACTCTGTGAAATCGATAAAAACGTAACAACGCCAATTATTATACAATACTATTTATTATATTAGTCATTAATTTGGGTTTTTCATTCCTGGGGCCTGACGGCTACCTCTTAACGCGGGCTCGAAACAGCGCAGTGCGGAAAATCACGCGAACGTCAACCTTAACGCGCGGAGCTACGGTTTACGGTCGCGCAACTTATCGCATCACCTAAACAGAATCGCTTTGAAAAACAGGTAGCCGTAAGGCCCCTGTTTCTATGATACTATTTATACCTACATTATTAGGTATATTATATCGGGTATATATCTATACGACGACGATAATATTCGAGAATATCGTTTATGTCTGTCGTCTAGAGATATATCCGGTATATAATTTTTAAGTTTATTCTATGCGTTATATTGGTGAATATGCTCAAGATCTTCGAATCTAAAACTGCTCGCCCGTCCATTGCATCTACGCTATATATGTATTACCTTTCATAAATAAGGGACGCACAGTTTTAACTTGGAAAATTTCTAATATAGGTACTAAAGTGTAAAAATATTTTTCTATTTTACATAAATATATTAAAAACAACTATATCTATTATTCAAGCATTACATGATGGAAACTATTAGAATAATTTATTTTGGAAATTGGAATAAGTTAAAAATATCGAAATATTTTCTTATGAACTAAATTATGGCCGAAACTGGCAACCTTCTTATACTGGGTTAGACCGTGGACAATAATCGGGTATCAATTCTCATCATCATGAACAACTTTTACTAAGAGACGAAACCCGATATCTCGATAAAAATCAGCTGTTCCATATAAAAATGCCATTGACACTACGAAGTGTTTGGAACAACTGATTTATCTACGCGATTTCAGGGTTGGTCCCATAGCAAAATTTGACAATAATTATGAATACAATGATATTCGAATATTTTCACTATTTAACCAGCCAGTATAACTGCAGGCTGTCACTAAAACTAATATTTTATTTTATTACACAACCAAAAACGAGTTTCGAGGAACCAATCTCCGAAGAAGAACAAAAAATAAAGCATGATATACACTTTAGTGAATTTCGCGCGGACTGCAAATCAAGATCTTCTCACGCACCGGTTATTATGTCCGCCAAGCGTAAAGTTTCATTTTATTCTAACAAGCAATAACATACCATTGTTTTTGACGTGATAACGTCTTATAAATCGATGAACGCCGGCTGCACGCAGGAAAAAATGTCACGTTCCACCAGAACCACGCGTGCAAGCGAGAGCGCGGAACAAGCGAAAGGAAGGCACGATCAGCCTAAGCGTTATCACGTAAAATTATCGTCCGTAAACCGACATTACAGACAACGTTTTTAATGTATTGTTTTTTGTGCAGTTCCACGGACTCCGAGTCTCTTGTCAACTTATACAATTTATTTTGTCAACTACTTATTGCTAATACAACATAAAACCATCGAGATACAATTACTATAGTCACAATCTCTCAATTTAAAATGAGATGAAAGATGATCAAAAAACGTCCGAGCGTCATTTTACATACATTGTATCAATTATATAGTTCACAACGCCACATTTATTCCAATTTAGACGTTATGTTGCTTGCATAGTGTTCAACGATAGTTGTCCGCTGTCATCGTAGCTCTGGTATCGCGCGGCGTTGTTGTTGGATCGCATCGAAGTTACCTTGTAACTAACCAAAACGTCTGCGCAATTCGTAGCGTGCACCGAGTTTTGCGCGACATTTTTGGCACGACTGTGACTCTATATTTATTGTATCTCGATGCATAAAACTAATGACTTTACATTTATATAGCATACGACTTTGTTTTGTAGCTCGCGAAAAATTAACTTTACATATTTATGATTAAAAATCATAAATTCTGAGCATAGATGTAACGAAATGTAGCATAGCAACAAAATAGCCAGATCATAATAGATTTTTCAATTTTTGTAAAAACTAGCTAGCTAACTTAAAAAACTAAGTTTAAGGTAACATAAGGTATTGAATTAATTATGCAATTGAAAAAAATACTTAAATTAATTTAAGTATTTGGATGTCCCTAAAACATGTTTTCCCATAAATAAATAGCCAGAGTCAGGCAATGTTATAATATTCGAGGGTCAGGTGTTGATCATGTAACTTCCTTTTTACTAATTCGCCTGCGATACTAGCGCGACGGTAATTTGTAGAACCCTTTCGTACGCTATCTGACTGCAGCGCTTACGGAAGTTCAAGACAATCTATAGCACGCTCAAATTACGGTGCGATCTAAGTTTATACCGTTTTTAGGCAATATTCCGAGCTACGCTCTAATGTTCCGCTATTGTCTTTCCTCTTGTTTAAACAAAGATCTTTGACTTAGTTGACATAATAAAATAATAGTTTTAATAGGGAGAAAGGTTACGAGGATGACGATGGAAGTTCCACCTACTTCCGATCCAGTCATCAAATTAATAAAATCTCAAGCCCGGTGCAGAACTGCAAGACCTCTGGACACCATGATCGATTACTGCTATATATAGGGAACGTTTTGACAAAAAAAAACATATAATTTCATAACATTTCTATAGACATCCGTCATCTATAGTCCATCTGTGAGCACGAACACTGCAAAGTGTTCGAAACGTCAGGAATTAATAATAGCGAAACCTATTACATCATGACATTTCTTTATTTACATCTTTACTAAGAATTTATGATTTTAACCATAGTGTGTACTACATTTAAGCAAAGTAGGTACTAATTTGTCAATATTTATGGGAACTGACTCGTAACAAGCACCCAAGTCGTATCAGTCTTAATTTTTTGTACAAAAACGTCTTCACATTTTTGTTCACAGCGTTTAAATAAGCCATTTAAAACATAACCCAAAAAATACATATAGTGCCTATATTATATTTGAAGCAGTGTTTTTCTATATTTATAAAAAGCGTAATACACTCACTGACTACTCAGTGACTCATCAGTAAATCTTGAAAACTACTTGACCTACCAAGCTGAATATTTTCAGGTAGATAAAAAAGGGGTAAGTGGTATAAAGGTCTGCTAAGATTTTTCGAAAGAGCCGAATTAAAGAGTGCAAATCGAAGTTGGAAATTTATATGAAATTCTACGCGTACGAAGTCGCGGGCAAGAGCTAGTTTGCTATAAGTATCAAAAAATTTAAGATGCTAATACATCGACGAAGAAGCATAGTCTATGTCGATGTCATACTTTAAGGTGGTACCATTCACCTATGCCCAGAAACTCAAATTTCAAACAGTTTTTTGTCTGTAAATAATCATAATTATTATACTGTAGTTTTTTGTCCTTTTAGCTAGGCCGAGTAATTCTTGTAAATGATCACAGAGTTTGTAATCGATGATTATTATCTTTTGATTTAAATCTATTTATCTATAATGATGATTTAAATCTATTTATCTATGATGTTTCTTATTACTTACGTTTGTCGATAAACTTATTTTACTGCGAAGGACAAAAAAACTGTTTGAAATATGAATTGCCCACCATAAATGGAAGGTACCACGTTAACTAGGAAGATTAAATTTTGGCGCTGAGTAGTTTACATAGAAAATGTGGCATTACGAAATTTCATTTTAAGTTATACCCTGCCTATTATCAAGGAAGATAGACTAAGAGGAAAGACAATGAGGCCTATTCTGTCATACCACTCACTAAACTAAACCAATCTGACAGGACTAAAATTATCTGCCTCTCTTTTCATTTTAATATGTGAGAGAAGGATGGCAACAATTTTAGAGCTGTCAAATTTAGTTTAGTTTAGTTTAGAGTGCATCAGAATCGATGCCAATAGCGGAACATTAGAGCGTACCTCGGAAATTTGTCTAAAAACGGTATAAACTTAGGTGGCACCGTAATTTGAGCGTGCTATAGGTTGTCTCGAACTTCCGTAAGCGCTGCACTCAGATAACGTACGGAAGGGTTCTACAAATTACCGTAGCACTAATATCGCAGTCAAGTTTCGCAGCATTTCAAGAGAAGCGCAACCCATACCAGTAGATGGCGGTTTTCTTTGTTCTCTTGAAATGTTGCGAAAGTTGACCGCGATACTAGCGCTACGGTAATTTGTAGAACCCTTTCGTACGCTA
This sequence comes from Agriopis marginaria, assembly GCA_932305915.1. NCBI lineage: Eukaryota > Metazoa > Arthropoda > Insecta > Lepidoptera > Geometridae > Agriopis > Agriopis marginaria. Next base: position 9,772,798 of record OW029926.1, read on the forward strand.
TCTGGCTGAAGCGCTTACGGAAGTTCGAGACAACCTATAGCACGCTCAAATTACGACACCATCTAATTTTATACCATTTTTAGGCAAATTTCCGAGCTACGCTCTAATGTTCCGCTATTGTCTTTCCGCTTAGTATATCTTCCTTGCTACTATATACCTACTTATACTATACATTGTCGAATTATATAGGCTTTTTATAGACTTTTAACTTAGTTTTCTCTCATTCATAGCTAGTCTATGCACACTGGCGCTTTACTGGCCGTCATAACACTCGTAAAATAATAATAATTTAAAACACGCACTGAAATCAATTTAGTTCAGTTAAAACATATCGCAAACTTCAGAGTTTCGCGAAAAATAAGAATAAAAGAAACCACCAGAATATACCTGTACTTCTTGCTTTTTCTTTTCAGCTTCTTGCTAAATGTAATAAATCTTCAGAATTCTGGTGAAAATTCTCTAACAGGTTTGTCAGGGAGGCTTCCATCAAAAGTCAGCTCGTATTAGTTTTAGGAACTTGAAGGACTTTAGGCCGGACACAAGTCACGGTCAGTGGTCACTGCGTTGGTTCTCGACTTTAGACTGCTAAAGTTTATAATTGTGACAAATCTCGCCAACATTTCTCGAGAAAACTTCTCGCAACATTCTGTAGCCGGCCTAAAGCGTAATTATCAAGTAGCGCAAAGGGTACACTCACATACACTGTGATCAGGACTTTGACCGAACAAGTGCAGTGGTCGCTGCGTTGGTCTCCTTTAATACTCATTTGCTTTACCCTGTTGAAGTTGTGACAAATCTCGACGACATTTCTCGAGTCAACTTCTCGCAACATTCTGTAGCCGGCCTAACGCGTATATATCAAGTAACGCAATGGGTACACTCACACACACGCGGGACGTGGACCGGACAGAAGCAGAGTGGTCGCTACGTGGTCTCCTCGTAATGCTCCTCTACTTTAGCCAGGTTTGGTTCGGATTCTGAGCGGCGCTTTAGTCCATCCGCGTCGGGGGATAATGGCCTCTCGGTTACTTCCGCTTCCATCTCCGAGCTAGCCGCTTTGATGTCCGGAGCGCTTCGGCTCACGTCCACCTGTTAACAACAGTTATTAGATACCAGGTGCACCGCGCTGTCTCACATGCTATCCTACAGGATCAGTATAATTTTCAAAGATAAGGAGTACCCTATCCCCCTTACTAATAAACGTAATAGCCTTGGAATAGTTACTCTGTCTTTTGTCTTTTTCAATCGAGTTCATAATTTGAAAGAGAGAAGAAGACAAAACACGGCGTAACTATTCCAAGGCTATGTTTATGTTTTACCAGGTTGTAACGTTCCATGATCGTTACCTACTCCCAAATTCATGGCAAATGGCACATACGCTAGAAGCCAAACTTAACGAATAAAAAAGGTCACTACTATGACATAAACATTGTTGACAGAATGAAGGTGATTGACGTAATGTCAGTCAGTTTCATTCCGCTATGCAAAAAACAATTTTGTTCTAAGACAAAGGAATTGTAAAAACTACAGTTTTAAAGATTCGGGTATATAGATATCGTATTCTTTCTAGAAGGAATACGTTATATATAGGACCCGAGATAAAAACTGGGTCATACGCGCAGATGTACTCCAGTGAAAAAGTCGCTCAGAACTTAACCTTATATCTTACAATCAACTTGTTAGCCCGTCTTCAATCGGGTAAGTTATCCGTGAGATGCCTTTTAAATGTGTTAATTGTGAAATCTGTCTCGACAAATAATGCTAATCGTTATTTGTCAATTGAATTATCATCAGGCCACCTGTGTTCTAAAACGCAGTGCAAGTGCGTTTCATATCCGTACTATCTGCGGATGTGGACGCGCGCCGTACTTACATTCTAATATAATTGTGTTCTAAGCTCTTAAAGCATTCTGTAATCTTGGATCCTTCCGATCAAAAACTGTGTTTTAACGCCGGTACCACGTCATGTGAGGCGGGGCCTACTCCGATCTGCCGTTATCTTCGGGATCTCACACGACGTGGCCGAGCGGCTCTTGAGTACTGATCCTCATGCGTAGTTTCTTCGACGCATTTCAGGCTCCTACCCTCTACGCCAATTCTCCGACCACGTACGAGTCGCCACGCTGTCGTGACGCTACGTCTACTTCCCTTCTACTACGTCGGTCGTACTCCGGCCACGCACAAACTTCTGGAACTACTACGCGCAGACCGCACTCCGGTCACGCCTGAAAAAAAGCTCACGAAGCCGTCTCGTCGCTGCGCTGCTCTGCTGGACATCCTACGTGCCACGAGCCGCGTCGAGCCACGCGGCGATCGGCGCCCCAGCTCTTCAAGCTAAGTCTCAAAACAAGGGACCAACACGTTTTTTTATCGCCATCACCTTCCGAGTTCACACGACCCTCAGTCTCCTGTAAATTCATTCTTGCTTGATTAAATCTTAACTTATACTATCTTAAACTCTTTCTTTTGAAACTCCTACCCACTGCTAGGTAGAACTTCACCAAGCTTCACTTGGTGAACGTTTCAAGGTTGTAAGCTACTTTCATAACAAATGTCAAGCAAATCCGTCACAGAATAGGATAAGTGTTTGATATGTTAAAAAGAACAGGTTTAGTGAAAAAAAAATTATGAAACATGAAGACATTTGAACACGAACGATTATGGGCTTGTGTACTAATTTTTATTTAATATCTCATTAAAAAGCTGATCATAAATAGAGCCCATAAACGAAAACAAAATTAATAAAGTTCAAAAATATATAAGTTATAAGTATTTTAATTTCATGATAGACAGAGAGCGCACTATACCACGTGATGACGTCAAGCCGTCCGCGCGCCGTACAAATGCTATATTAACACACGCTTTGCGGGAGAAGGACAAAGCATCCACTCTCTATCCCTACCAAAAACTGAAAGCTCATATGTCAGATATTTATCAGTCAATTACAATTATTTTTTCAGTATGTGTTATGTATTTAGTAATATATTTATTCATTTCAAATTAGCACCGCACAAAAACGAGTTATACTAATGACATTAAAAACATTTAAAAAAAACACAAAATCATAACAAATGTCAAAAGATAACCTAAAATAAAATAAAAATTGTTATATCCTTCGCTGTTTGTTATTTGTAAAAAATTAAACTTTAAGAGAACTTCTAACCGGACTTTTTGGAGATCGATGGGTCCTATGTCCAGCAGTTGACGTCCTACGGCTGAAATGATGATGATGATGAAACTTTAGGACACATGTCTATTGTACCACGGCACCAGCGTTGTTTGTCTGATCTGAGGTATCTTTTTTTTTTTTGATATTGACTTGTAATGTTGGCCTTTTGGCCTCTACAGATGGACCGGACTAGTTAGCGAACGCAGAGTGCGTTCGGCATAACTTGATGGTTTAAGTTTTTGGGCGACTAGCACAAGGGCACCTCGAAGGTACGAACCTCGGCTTGGGCCGTCGCCGGGGGTGGGAATCAGACTTGCCCAGGCACCCCAGAAGGGGTGTGCCCTGGAGGGCATCTGAGGTATCTCACCAGTTCAGTGTCCAGGTAAGCCGGCGGCTCCTGTTTGATCTGCGGATTCATCTTGTCGTTGAGGTAGCACACTCCGTTTAGATCGATAGCGCTGTTGGAGAATATCGCCGCCGCGCCCGCTGACGCATCCACTAGCGGTTCCGCCTAGAACCAAACGTCAGAATAATAGACAAGTTGCCACTGCGATTTTCCAGTTTCCCGCCTTTTTACCCTAGAAGAAGGGTAATGTTTTTCGGGCGTATGTATGTCTGTTTGTAATTTTTTGTTTCTATTATTACCTATTCAAGTATTACGTAAGCAGATTTTTAGTCATTTATAACCCCTTCTTTTTGTCAGCAAAAGTAAACAAAACTAACCCTCAACTCCAATACGAGTCTAGAAATAAGTAATAGTCTATGAATTTATAGACTATAAAGTAATTTAATGGCCAAAACGGCTTGACCGATTGATCTATTTCGACGAGTGAGGTGTTGTTCGATTCCAGTCCAGTTCTATATGTCCATAGTGTCATAGGCTCATACGCAGTGTTTTTTTTTTTACCCGGATATGTCCACCTTTGGCCAACAACTCGCCTGTTGGTAAGCGACGATTTGGCCGAAGATGAAGCACGCAGGCTTAGAACATACCTATTCACTCTGGCCATCTCTCAGGAAACAAGGGAGCGGGCAGGTTATTAATATAATTCAATTATTCCTGGATAAATAGTACCCTATGTCATCATGATGCCCAGTAGCGAGATTTGGGAAGGAAGTATCCTTCCCAAACGTTATTATTACACTTGCTCGTGAGAGAGCAACAAACAAAGGGACAGGTTTTTTTTTCCTATGTTGGTGTGATAAGATAACTGATGTCTTAATGATTCTAAATTCTTACCAAAGCAACATCATCAGGTATTAGGAACTTAAGTTGTGTTGGTTTTTTTGGCGAACCACTCTCTGCATCCGGCGTTTTGTGCGAAAGCGTTTCCTTGTTCGATAAATCTTTTGCCTCTCTGAAAATAAATAAAAGTTTACCATCAACAAACTGCAACCAATATTAACTTTTAAGAATATAAATTCGAGTATATTTAGTAGTATTTTATTCGGTCTCAGATCAGACAAACAAGGAAGATATGCCTTAGTACAATTATCGTTCATATTAAAATTCGTTTTATCATTTAAATAAAATTACTATACCGCTTAACCACTTAACGCTAAAATTAGTAAGGCACACTTGCTAATTTTTCACGCAAACTTTACTTCACGCATATTTTTTTAAGTATTTATTTAAAACTATGTATGTATATATATCAGTCTCTGGCAGTCATATTACAAGCTTTGTTTAGTTTGGGGTCGGGTGACAGTGTGTGCAAAAATGTCGGAATATGTATTAGTCCAAATATTTACTTAGAACACCGGGGGGGGGGGGGGGGGGGGGGGTATTCTAAATATTTGGACTAATACATATTCCGTCATTTTTAACCCTTGGTTAGGTTTAAGACTATTGTTTGTGTATTGATTGTGATATTTCGTGATTAATGGACGGTCCCTATTGTAATGTGTTGTTACCTTTTAGGAGTAGTATGATGGCTGTCGCTCCTGTCGGACTGGTGTTGCGTTATCAAGTCACACGCCTTGCCGAGTATCACGATAGAGACCAGCACGCGCACCGTTATGAGGCACAGGTACGCTAGCAGTATCAACAGTATAGCTGCAAGCCTGTAACACATACATTACACTGTGATACTGTGACTTCTGTGTAGGTTGTTGATACCATGGATGATAGACTAAGACGAAAGACAATAGAGGAACATTAGAGCTTAGCTCGGAAATTTGCCTAAAAACTGTTTAAAACTTAGATGGCGCCGTAATTTGAGCGTGTTATACTTTGTCTCGAACTTCCGTAAGTGCTGCAGTCAGATAGCGTACGAAAGGGTTCTACAAATTACCGTAGCGCTAGTATCGCAGTCAAGTTACGCAACATTTAAAGAGCATAAAGAAAAGCGCCATCTACTGGTATGGGTTGCGCTTCTCTTGAAATGTTGCAAAACTTGACTGCGATACTAGCGCTACGGTAATTTGTAGAACCTTTTCGTACGCTATCTGACTGCAGCGCTTCCAAGACACTTCCACTGCCACTTGCACTAAGCAAAACGTTGCAGACGATCCGTAGTAAGTTAAAAATTATTAAAACATTATACTTATACTAAAGAAATTATTTGAATCGCCTGATAAAACTCCGATATTTTTAAATGTTTAAAGTTTGTGTCGGTTTAGAAAGGGGTTACAAGGGGGATATTTGAACTGAGCTGTAGTTCAGTGTACCAGAACCACCGGAGGATGGGCAGCAGCGTCCTGTTAGTACACGGTGAACGTACTGCGATCCCCAAGCCGCCTGCCAAGCGTGAGGATTATGGCAACACCCCTCTCTCAGAGGGAGGCCTTGTTCAGCAGTGGACATTTAATAGCTGATGATGTGTGTGTGTGTGTGTAGTTCAGTGTAGTAGTCCAGTGTAGGCAAAAGCTACTCTACCCGGTACACTCACCCATCGACTTTAACCGCGTGTACCAGCACCCTGGTGATGACGACGCCAAGCGGCAGCGGTATGAACCCCATACGCCGCGCCACTAGGTCTGAATGATCACTGAACGCGTACTTCTGCCTGGTCTGAGCCACGTCGTACGCCAAGCTCACTGTATACTCTCTGTATACTCCGTAAGGTATTTCATTAAATCTGAAAAACAAAAAACAAATCATGCTTAATTTATTAACAGACTTCCAATAGTAAGGAATCAATTCAGTACTTCATTCATTTTAATCGGATGAGTAGTTACCACAGCTACGGGTACGGTTGACTAAGGTGGAACTTATGTAAATACAAAGATACATACTTACATGGGTACTTACAAACAAACATACTTACAACATAAACATACATACATACTTACAACAAAAACATACATACTACAAACTGCTAAAAAAGAGGCTCTCAGTTTGTGTGTTTATTTTACGCTATGTTTGCCAATAAATGTGAACCAATATTAATGATTTTTTTATAGTAAATATGTTACATCAAGGACTCAAGGATGGTCCTATTTAAATTTAAAGAAAATACTCCTCCTTTAAAGAAGGAAAAATAGAGGATGAATACCGTTTATTGAATATTCTGTGAAGTCAGTTATTATTTATTACAAGCTTTTATTTAACTTGCAATGTTTGTTAGTTTGCATACACCTTTAGTTCTGGTAACAATACAATATGAAATACCCAAAATTGTAATATTTTAAAAACGCTTGCCAAAATTAAAATTAAAACATTTAATTAAAAACTTAAAGCATGAATTAAATAACGGCTTGTTTTTTGTAAAAAAAATATTGTTATTATAACTTGCACATTCAATAAGCTAAAAGTGCTGTAAAAAGCTCTGTCAACTTTTTGCTGACGAAAAGAGTCACGCCGTGCGTCTAGGTGGTGCAACCACTTTGATTGGGTCTTATTCTTATTCGAGATGGGGGCGATAAGTCCTGCACTGACGTCCCGCTAGGGGTGTTTGATTGGGTCTAATCAGCGATAGGCTTCATATTCTTACCTGGTGATAAAAGCGTGTTTCACCCAGTCAATAATCACTTCAAAAGTAAGCACAAGCATACAATCAGGTGCCAGAATCCAGAACCTTTCTTCCCTCCACATGTATTCCTTCATAGTCTGCAGAACTACTATAAATAGGAGCACGGATAGATGCAGGCGCTCTCTCACGTCGCTGCATGACACTTGGAAAAGATTGTTCTTGTCAAACTTCTTGAATACGCTGCCTTTTAGTTCTACGAACTGGAATGAAAAAGATTATAGATATTTTTTTTACTTCATCTGACCCGGGTATGTCCTAAAACTGCGACCAGAAACACCTGAGGATGGGCAGCAGCATCTTATTAGTACACGATGAACGCACTGCGATCCCCAAGCCGCCTGCCAAACGTGGGGATTATGGCAACACCCCTCTCTAAGAGGGGGGCTTTTGTACATCATCAGTATTAGCCCACCATGTTCCTTCCACTGCTGGGTCACAGGCCTTCTCTCCATGAGATGAGGGCCTGGGTATATTGGTGAATGTCATTTGTCTTTGAACTTTTGAGTTTCTAGGACATACCAGTTTCGTGACGATGTTTTCCTTCAATGTTGTTGAATGATAGCATCGAAACTGCACATAATTTATTTAAGTACTAATCGCTGGCCCAGTTGCGGGTTGGTGGATTCACATAATATATGCCATTGAATTTCTTCTTAGTATGTATGCAGGTTTCCTCACAATGTTTTCCGTCACTGAAAAGCCAGTGGTATGATAATCCGTACATAAACTCAAAATAGCTCATTGGTACGGGCCCTGGATTTGAACCCGCAACCTTAGAATCTTAGAAACTAAAATAGGTAAAGAGATCTTTTAAAGCCGCTGCAATGGAGATGTTGAATATGGGTGTAATAATAAGATATTTTTACTCACATTATTTGACATCATTATAATAAGAAGACCTTTGTTGTTGGAATTAAATGCTACATTGAGAGTTGTCGCTTGGAACAATACCAATAAGCTGTGGAGAACTGATGGTACATGTTAAGAAAATTATACTTTTATACAGAATGATATGGTGTCTTGTGCTAAGAATTATTGTATTTTGTATAACAGATAATATTGAATCGCTGAAGTTATGATTTTAAACTGAACTGAAGTTATGAGTTTTGTTTTCAGTGGATGTTCTATGGCTGAACTGATGATTCTGATGATTTTAAATATTGACGTAAGTTAGAAAGAGCTAGATTATTGTAAATGCAAAATTACACTAGAAATTAGGCATATACGAATTAAAAATGGACTTCCGCAAAGTAACGCCTGATTCAATCAACTATCTAGATTATTGTTTATTTATATTCATCATCATCTTCATCAGCCATAAAGCATCCGCTGTTGAACATGGCCTATGTTCAACAGTGGATCCTCCTTAGCATGCCTATATAATGTCAGTAATAACAGTAATATATGTCAGGCATTTATAATGCCTGAAATAAATGTTAATGCTGGACTAAGTCTCTGGACACCAGCATGGCCCCATGGTAGCACCATGGTTGCCTTTGTTTGTTTGTTGAGCCGTAGGTCTTGTGTTCAATTCCGGCCGGGCAGGTGTTTTAGTTAGTTCTGTCTTTATGTATGTTCCAAGGTCTTCCCCAGTACAGGGAATTCAAGTGTGAAAGCTATGAATGTGAAGATTTTTTTTTGTATTATTATAATTTTCTAGCATAGTATAAAGGGGTCTTAAAACGTCAATTCAAAAGGATACAGACATAAATCATGGCAAACAGCAAATGGGGTATAACACCCAAATGTTCTCTCCTCCTGTCTCTTGGTTCTGTCGCTGTCCAGAACAGTGCATCAATTGTATCCTGGCCAAAAGCTGAAAACAATCTGTCTCCAACCTCCAGCATATTGTAGAAAATGTAGAGCTTCATCACACTTTGGCTCTTGACTAGATGGTACATCATGTTAGTGTCAATATAGCACATTAATATGCTGCATACCAGGAGGATGGATCCCTTGAGCATATCACAAGTTTCGGCAGGTTTCAGTATGCTTTTACGAAGATGTGATGAGAAACTGAAAAGTATAATGTGGATAAGTTGACAGACTTTTCATAAAGCGGGTTTTAAAATAAGCATATCTAAAAGGTACCTATTTTTACCTAAATAATATATTGCGCGATAAGTTCCGATAAACACTTAAAACATATGTTCAAATCGCGAAAGTTTAATGGTTACATCTACATACTGAAGGGGAATGTGCGGGTTGAAAGAAGAATGGATTATGGGATGGAAGGGGAACTGGAGCGGAAAAGATGGAAAGGGAGTAAATATAACACATATATGTGTGTATGTAAACTTGCCTTAGGATTAATCCCCACTGCTCTACTACCAACACGCCCTATCTGGTCCAGTCCAGTCCAGTATTATATAATACTGGTCCAGTCCAGTCCAGTACACATATATCTACAGGTGCCAGGAAGCAGGTGAGTTCAAGACCAAGCAAGGGATGTGTACATAAAAAACACTTTCTTTGATGTATTATGTCTTAGTCGCAATATGCAATGGCAGAGGAGGCCACTCATACTACCTTTTCTACTTTTGTTTCATATCATTGACTGATTGATTGATTAACTCTTTATTGTTCACACCATTAAATTTTATACAGAGGACAAAAAACAGTTTTTTTTTTTTTTTTTTTTTTATTAAAGTAGATATAGGCTTGCGCTTGGCTGCCATTTTGCCTGATGTTAAGCAACGATGTAGTCTACGGTGGAGCATGCTTACCTAGAAGAAACCGATGAGTGCAATAAAGTGAAACAAATAATATACCCTCAACGTAGCCAGAAGGACTCCGACGACCTCGTAAAACTGAAAATTCGTAGGACCAATAGCCGCAATTAATTTTAGTGTAAAATAAACATACATACCCAAAGCATCTTCTGAACAGTCTGTTCAAGAAAGACCAAAAAGCCATAATGAATCTTAACGGTAGGAAAGTGTAAACAAACAGTAAGGAGTCTGCACACTGAAAGAATCCATAGGCCATAAACTTTTCCAATTCTTGGGGTATTTTAATGAACGAGTAAACTTTTTCTCGCCGCGCTGAGAATCTCTCTTCATCGTGCTCGAGCAAATATCCTCGGGTAAGCTCAACATGCAGAAATGTAAAGAGAGATGTGGATTTATCACCATCTACAAAATCATTGGGCAAGTATTAATATCAAGTAATTACGATCTCGTTCACGTAAAGGCCAAGGCCAAAATTAGATTCACTTACCTTTTTGTTTGGTTTCCTTCACATTTTTATCCATGTTTCCATCTCCAGCTTGTTGGACGCTGGTGATGGACTTGAAACGTAACCTTTTCGTTTGCTCCAGAACTTCGTCATTCTTACCCATTTTGCAAATTACGTACGTAATGATTTAAAAATCATGAACACAGAAAAGATTCATTTAACTTTTTGACTTGATAATAATTAGGAAAACAATATCTAGCCGCAAAGGACTCGCAAGGATTTTATAAAATTTATTTTTATTTTTGTGATGGATGATGTTTTTTTTTGTTAATTGTTTTCATGACCATATATACAGAGTCCTTCAGTCGTAATTTTATGTATGTTTACACAGTCTTTAAACCTCAAACGAGTCATAGTCACAGTCAAGCAAAGTAAGTCACAGTCAAGTCAAACTCATGCCCCCGTAAAGTGGTGGAGACACAGATCTAGGTGGAGGCTTTACAAACAGCGCGCGCGCGAAGTATACGTTCCAAAACTTCCAAATCAAGCCAACAGCGTGAAAAGCAACGATAGCGAAGGCCAAAAAGCAATCACTTCATCAAAACTCAAAGCCAATAAAAAATAGAGGTCGGTGACAGACGCTGGCTCACTATTACAAGGTTCTATGTTACATTTTTAGCACTTGTTGAGTTATGAATGGCACAAGGTTCTATGTATAATTGGCTAAAATATTGCATTAATGAACTACGAGATAGCAGCACTAATGCACATTAAATATTAAAAAAAACATGGTGCTATGTTGCTTTTCACTCTAAAAGAAAGGTACATAGTTCTATGTTAGACATAGAACTATTTTATTATATTTTATTTTTATTTACAGAACTATAAGGTTCTATGTTTAACATAAGACCGAAGTTGCCCCAAGGCAGAAGTAAGCATTTTTTTTTACAAAAGTAAATTTGCCACTTACAATATGACTGGCATTATGAGTTTTGCTTTGAGAAAACTTATGCAGCAATTTTCCACATTGGAAAAAATAACTATGAAATTTTCAACATCTTGCATTCAAAAAATTTACAATGTTCATAGCTGTATTGACAGTCTTCTCAAAGGCAGAATATTATTCACCTTTATCTCTAACTAGCGGTCCGCCCCAGCTTCGCACGGGTATAGATTATAGCCTATGTCACCCGGGGATAGTGTAGCTTCCCGTCAGTGAAAGAATTTTTTAAATCGGTTTAGTAGTTTTGGAGCCTATTCAATGCAAACAAACAAACAATCAAATCTTTCCTCTTTATAATATTAGTATAGATGAGATTGTTATTGTAGGTGAATTTAGCCAAACCTTATTTTATAATGCAAATGAGTATGACAATGACTTCTTAAATTTTCAAGAAGCCTCTTCGGTTTTAAAATATTCTTTAGTTCCTTATTCTAAAGTAACAGAGCTTCAGTTTACGAAGTTACAATTTGAAGTGAGCTTCAAGTGTTCACACACTGCGGAATCATATACAGTGGTTAATGTGAAACGTCAGAAAACCCGAAATGATTCGAACATAGTTTTGTCTGAACCAAAATTGATAAAAACACCTGTACTGTGCAAGGCTAAAATAGATAATATAAAATCGATGTACCGGTGGATGCCTACAATTGACAATGAATACTATAAAGCAATACTTAGAAAATAAAATGTTTAATTTTAAGATAAAGGTTTATGATAATAAATACTCTAATTCCAAAATAGTTACTGCTTTATGTTATTTTACCTAGTGGAACAAAGTCCTAAGTTATGATTTTGAAGAAAAAAGTAAATGTTTTGTGAACTACAAAGTCCTATGTAAATTTAATTTCGGTAATATCTAAGTATAATATAAAGTAAATAGTATTTTTTTTGGTAATCATGAAATGTCCCTTCTTTACTAAATATGCTCTCACTTAAGCATAAGCGCTGCTAAATCAATATTTATGATAGTCAAAATTTTCAAATTGATATTACAGAACTTGTATAAAATTGACATAGAACCTTGTAATAGTGAGCCAGCGAGATGTGGTCACAGATCTAGTGAGGTCGGTGGACATGGCAATAATAATAATATTCATTTATTTCAGACAATGTTGGCGTGATGTGATTCGGAACGTGATCAGAAAAAGAAAAATATCTAGTGTTTTTTTTTTTTTTAATTCTTCTTTTTATTGGGGACATTGAGTCATAGATGACTATGTCAGTCCCATAGAAATCACAAGTTTATATCCTAGGGTCTATCCAGCGTTGCCAGATACACTGTAATTACAGCAGATCCACTGTATTTTCCCACGATCTACTGTACACTGTAATACTAAAATTACAGTGTATGGAGAACACTGTAATTTTTCTACAGGTAAAATTCTATTTAATTTAATGTAAACTGAACGCAGCCTTAGTAAAAAAAAATAATTATGAACTTGTCGGAACGCAACCTCACGCGCCACCTCCCTGCTTAGGTCACAACCCTTGTTCCTATTGCAATAAGAACGAAAATGTCTTATTTTAAACGGGTATGAATAGAGTGCGGTGGATACTATGCGGGTATTTCCCCGCATAGACTAAGAATCACTTCGTAGTATTAACCGCCCAAATTGTGTCATACGTTTTAAGTAAGTTTTCAAGCCTATTGGGACCAACTTAAATTAGTACCTATAATTGTAAATTGGTTTATAAGCAACACATTACGAATTTGTTTAAAATCGTCGTTGAAAATGTGTATTTTAGTTTAAACTTAAACAATAAAAGTTTCTCGAAAACTGCTGTAAAATACACTGTAATTTTTTTTTACTTTTACTGTAGTTTTGTCTCAAACACTGTAATTTTGAGCACCAAACACTGTAATATCAGGTTTCTCGTCTGGTAACACTGGGTCTATCCTTAAATAAAATAGCCCGTAGGCAGACTGATAGAGCGTCCGCGATACGCTTACTACATTACAGTGATTGCAGTCTCAACAATAATCGATCGATTCGGCTGTATGATTTCGACAATATCGTTTTGGATATATTTTTTGCAACGCGTTGTCTCTATTTTACGATTTTTTGTTACATCTCTATCCGCACGCCAGCCAGCCAACCAATAGCCTCCATCATTTTTCTTTTCATTGAAATCGAAAACTGCTTGTGACCCGCGATTGCCTACGTATAGTAAATGTAAGATTTTGGGTCGTTTTTTTATCTTTAGATGCAGTTAAAATATTGATAGCTAATTACTTCTTACACAGAAATAACTAATAAAAGCTATAAGTACGCAAAAAATCGGTAATTATGGCGTCAAGTGAAGGGCGAACTGTAACATCAAACTTGCATCAGCAAGATTTAACCAAATTGGTGAGTAAAATAAAGTATATTCAAACGTTTACTGCGTTTAAACATAATGCCTTGTGTCTCTTCTACTGAATTTTTGCTAAAAAACACGAAGAAACATATTCTTTGACCATTGGAGACATATAAATTGGTCACATAAAACATAACCTATAACTTGTAATCCACGATCACCTTTACCTCTGACACTACAAAACAGTTTTACAATGCGTTCAAAGTATAGATTATGCATCAAACAAACATGGTATGGTTAAAGAGAATCAGTGGTAATTAATTGTATAATAATATCATATTGTTCTACATTTTAGGATGTCACAAAACTATCGGCACTCTCGCCCGAGGTGATATCAAGGCAAGCCACTATCAACATCGGTACGATTGGACATGTAGCGCACGGCAAATCAACTGTAGTGAAAGCTATCTCAGGAGTCCAAACTGTTCGATTTAAAAATGAACTGGAGAGAAACATTACTATCAAATTGGGTATGTATTCTTTGTTTGTTATTTGCCAAGGTAACTCAAAATGCCCGATAATAACAAACCATTTTCAGAATATTCCTTGAAACTTTACTAACTTTGTGAAACATGTAATTATTCTTTAAATATATTTATATTCTCCGTCTTAACATTTATTTGCTTTGCGCTACCATAATATTGTAAATAGCTGAATGAAAATTATGACCTCTGAATACTTTCGCTAGGTTTTTTAATGTAAGACTAGCAGGTATGATGTAGGTATTTCAGTGAATTATTACAAGAAAATTCAGCTTTTTACAATGTTATATCGCTGATTAAAGAACAAAACTGCACTGAGCCAATGATTTTACTAATTATATGAAAACAAATGATAAACCTCCCGACAGATGTATAATTTTGCGATTCAGATGCTATGCAATGTACCATGTGTAACGGTATGCAAATTTTAAATTGCGCGGATATAGTTTAATTATTTAGTTTATCTATTGGGCATATTTTTAACCAAAACACATGGTATGTTGCAGAGCGCCTCTCGGACTCAGTTGTTAATATGTATCGTCAAAGAGAAGACGAGAGAAATGAAAACATATTTTTTGAAAAATATATAAGATCAAAGAAGAGACGACAATCTCTGGATCCAGAAGAATACCAACCTGCTGCAAAGAAACATAAAAAGCACAGAAACACCAGGGAACCTGAAGAATATATCATAGAAAAAATTGTCCTATTCAACTATGAAAATGGCAAAGAATACTTTTTTGTAAAATGGCAAGGCTACTCCGACAAGGACAACACCTGGGAACCCATAGAGAATCTAGATAACTGTCCGGCTGTTATTAAACAGTTTTTAGTTAAGGAAGAAGTTCAGTACTGTGATAAAATTGAACAGCTCAAAGAAGAACTGGCATTTGACAGTCTTCTTAGTGAAGAGAACCTCATCAAAAGATTGAGTGAAGTGGAGGAGACTGAACTTTCTCACTTGAAGAACATTTTGACTCTCAAGCTAATCTCCATGATAAACTTACCAAGTACATCTGAAGATTATGCAACTGAACTAGTTCAAGATACTAGAGATCTCTTGCAACTGTATGTTTTAACCCGAAATAGATGTCAACAGCTGATGAAGTTAAAGCAATGGGAGGAGCATATAAACCAGGTTGATAAATCTAAGAAACTGATTGTAGAAAATAATTCTGACTTGGCTGGTCCACCTGAAAACTTTACGTACATCAATCAATCGATTCCTGGTACTGGGGTTCAGATACCTGATGAACCGCCTATTGGATGCGAGTGTGTGGCTTGCAACTGTCGTTCTAAATCTTGTTGTGGAATGCAGGGCGGCCTCTTCGCCTACACGGTGAACAGACGACTTCGAGTTGCCCCTGGGACACCTATCTACGAATGTAACAAAGCTTGTAAATGCTCATTAGAATGCAGTAACCGTGTTGTGCAACACGGACGAAACATTAGGTTGACCATATTTCGCACCTCCAATGGGTGTGGCTGGGGAGTTAGAACAGAACAAAAAATCAAACAAGGACAGTTCATCTGCCAGTATGTTGGAGAAGTCATTACATTCGAGGAAGCAGAGAAACGAGGCAGGGAATATGATGCTAATGGACTGACTTATCTTTTCGATCTCGACTTCAATTCTGTTGAAAACCCTTATGTTGTTGATGCGGCAAATTTAGGAAATGTGGCCCATTTCATTAATCATTCATGCGACCCCAACCTGGGAGTGTGGGCCGTCTGGGCTGACTGCCTAGACCCCAACCTGCCGATGTTGGCATTATTTGCTACCCGTGACATTGAAGTTGGTGAGGAGATATGTTTCGACTACTTGCAAAAGTGTTCTGAAACTGAGGAAAATGAGACGGGTACTCCGAGTGTAAGTGGAGAAAGCACAAGTGATGTGAGTGAAATTAGGATTCCCAATGGATCTGATGCAGGTACTGCAGATGTTGCATCTCCCATAAAATCGAGATTTGAGCTTCAACAACAGAATATGGCTATGTTAAGAAACCGCACCGAGTGCATGTGTGGAACAGCTAAATGCAGAAAGTATTTATTTTGAGTTTTTTTTTTAAATTATAAATAGGCATGCGCTTGGCCGCCAACTCGCCTGATGTTAAGCGATGATGCGGCCTACGATGGAGCACGCTTGCCTAGAAGCAACCTATTCACTCTCGACTTGAAGACACCCATATTGTAAGTATCGGGGAACACGCACTCAGGCAGCAAATTCCACAGACTAGCAGTTCGCATAATAAATGTGGTATCAAATCGCTTTGTACGGGTTCTCGGAATATCAACCATAAAGCGGTGTCGATTCTTCGTACCCACTCAGTCCAATAGAAAAATAGGCAGGAGGGAATCAAATCATGCAGATCTGTAGCACACTCTCCGAAATGTATCCGATAAAACGATAGACTAGCAACCTTGCGCCGATGCTCAAGACTAAGAAGCTTAGTCTGAACCAGGGATTCGTTGCTGATGAGCCTCTTGGCACGTTTCTCAATAGACTCCAACGCCCCAAGCTGGTACTTAGCTGATCCATCCCAAAGGTGAAAGCAGTACTCCATGCACGACCGAACTATATATTTCTAGAACAGTGTACAAATACATAGTTGCAATACTAGAATAACACATATTATGCATTTACAACTTAAGTAATAAACCAAGCCATAACCGTTACTATTGCCGTTTTGGTAACCGTTTGTAAGGACATGCAAAAAAGAATCTCAGAAATGAACTTAAAATTTTTGATCAACATGTTCACTCTGTTAAAACCTAAATGTTTTTAGTATTTGTTTGTTAAAAATGTCTTTCACATTTTAATTGTTATTGTAACATACAAGTGCCTTAGGCTGTTTAAAATTTTTTTATAAGCTATTTATAAAGTTTTTATGTACCTTTTTGTGGAGCATTACATGAATCATATTAATCAGTAGCTAATAATTTAAAAGCATAATTTTTATGAGATTTACTACTCTGTTACTTGGGGATTATCCCTATGAAAACTGAGGTGATTTTCACACATAATGCTATTATTAGACAGGAATTAGTACATCAATCAAATCAAATCATTTAATCATGTTAGATTAAACCAGAGTAAGGGTTTCTTATGTTTTCGCGATTAATTTACATTAAAAGTATACACTTTTAACGAATTTTATAGTGTGTATTTTGCATTTTAATTATTGTCAAGATCTGTAACCACAAACAGTGCAGTGTTCGAAACGTCAGGAATAAAAATATGTTTACATTATTTTTATTCCTAATGTTACAAACACTTTACATTGTCCGTGGTCAGGTCATGTCAGAAATTAAAATGATGTAAAATACATGCATTAGGACAGCAGGAAAGCAGTGGACAAGACTAGCACAGGACCGGAAAAGATGGCGCGCTGAAGAGGAGACCTATACCCAGCAGTGGGTGGAGAATGGTTGATGATGATGATGATGAAAATACATGCTATAAAATCAAGAAAAAAAATTACCATCGTAATTTCAGTGTCATAAAAACTTATACATGGGTATGTATAAGTTTTTTATCACCAAAGATATTTATTGATATCTTTGGCCATCTCTGATGGCCATCAGAGACAACACTGTTGTCTCTGATTAGTGATTAGTGTGAGTGATTAATGCAGGTGTTTAGTACTAATCACTAAGCCCTTGCATTAATCACTCACTAATCACTAATCAAAGTGCAATCAGGCCAGTTAACTGCTCAAATGAAGAGGATTTGTGTGTTAGAGAAGGATGCACATATGTAAGCATACCTTCTCAAGTAACATATATGTTACCTGCATTGTGTGTATCTACAAATAAGTGACGCGGCGCACTCCAGTAAATAAGTATACCGATGAAATGACTGTCTATGGTAGGTTTGCTCTAATGAAATTCAAATCAAATTTAATCAATACAAAATAGATTTTAATTGAAACACTATTTACTAAATCACACTATTTCATACTTAAAATTAAGGTGCTAACTAATGTGCCTATAATGTAGTGTTTCACATTTTATAAGATAAAATATGAACAACAATGTATGTAATGTAACATAGAATTTTATAAGGTGAATGTTATACTTAGTATTATAGTTGTAATACATATACATTTATAAGAGTACGTACTCATTAAGATAGCAATAAAATATAAACACAAGTCGTATTTTATTTAAGACTCGCTGTCCCGACAAACATTGTCCTGTCTAAATTCTATAGAAAAAAAACTTAGATTTTCCTAATTTTTTTCTTAACCATTTATTTATTTTATTAAAAAATTAGGAAAAACTTAGTTTTTCCTAATTTTTGTCTTAACCATACCGAAATTGTGGCTAATAAAACAAAAATAATCAAATCGGTCAAGCCGTTTTTGAGTTTTAGCGAGACTAACAGCAATTGATTTATAAGAGTATCTATATACATACATTTATATGTATAAATGTATACGGGATGTAAGGGGAACACTCTCGAAGCCAAAAGAAGGTAATTGTACTCATTATTATGAAAAACTTTTACTATGGGACCAACCCTGAAAACGCGAAAAAAATATCAGCTGATCTATAGAAAACGGTCATTGACACTCAACAAAATGTATAGAACAGCAGATTTTTTTTTCGCGATTTCATGGTTGGTCCCATACTAAAAGTGGTTCATAATGATGAGTACAATTACCTTTTTTTGGCTTCGAGAGTGTTCCCCTTACACCCTGTTACCCTGTTAGATACCCTTTAGACATAGTATAGGTATGATCATAGATTAGATAAATGACAGTATCTACTAACGTCAAAGCTAAAACTGGACGTTTTTGTACAAGGTCCTCCAATTCCTTAACGCATAGTATGATGCAGAAACTGTTTTGGGCTCAGATGGAATGATGGATGCCTGGCATGAAAAGAGGATGGCAGAAATAAGTCAAACTCGATCACGTCACAAACAAACATCTTACAACAGAAGAGGAGTTCTAACTATATTTTTAGGAGTTATCAGTTATCCCCAGGTTAGAGCTATTAAGTGTCTGTGGTTATAAGGTTTGACTGCTCTAGAAGCCCCATTAATACATTAAATGCCAGGGTAGGTTATATCCACAGGTAAAGCTACTAATATAAACAAAAAAAAATTAAGATGTATTATTGACAAGTTGTATTATTGATCTATAAATTTAAAAAATATACCTATTCAATTATAGAGACAAGAAATTCTGAAGAATTATTTTTTCAAATTCAGGCTACGCGAACGCGAAGATCTACAAATGCGACAACCCGAAGTGCCCGCGGCCTACAAGCTTCATATCTGGTGGGTCGTCCAAGGACGACAGTTTCCCGTGCTTGCGCGCCGCGTGCTCGGGACGCTTCCAGCTGGTGCGGCACGTGAGCTTCGTGGACTGCCCTGGGCACGACATCCTTATGGCTACCATGCTCAACGGTGCCGCGGTTATGGACGCCGCGCTACTGCTCATTGCAGGTATTTTTTTTTTCTTTTCTTTTGTCGCGATGATAGGTTAGTATCAATGGTTGCGCGTTTAAAGACCATGCCGTGGGTTCAAATCCCAATATTGAACTTGAGCTTCTAAAGGAACACCAATCATAAAATGATATACTTCCTAGAGCTTTCCTGACTATTTAGCGCCCCGTCGCATCGCCCACTCAAGGCGTCAGCGGTGACTGGTGCCAGAGCCGGGCTAAGGAGTAGAGGCGAGAGGGGAGTGGTTCGTAGGAGTTTTTCCGCCACTGCCCAAACTTTCCATTTTAAAAAGTATCCTACATCTATCCTTTACATGCACACCACTTTCATCATCAACCGTTTATTCGTGAAAAGGTAGCAAAGAGTCAGAGAGTTAGTTACTTTCGCAAGTATAACATTTGTGTGGCTTTTTGGATCCTCCTACCCTTCCCGCTCAACCGGTAGTAGGATTTTCGAAGAGCTATTGGCGGAGCCCGTATCCATTGGTGAAATAAAGTCCCATAGACTCCGCTGGCTTTCGCTGATTAAAGTGGAGCTGGGCAGGCCATGCACGTTGCTAGGCGCAGTGATGACAGGTGAAGTAAGGTTTTAACAGAGTGGTGGCAGAGGCAAGGTAAGCGGAGCGTTGGTCATTTAGCTGCAAGATGGGTAGACGATATTATTACTATCGTGGGTCAAACTGGACTAGATTAGCACAGGACCGAGGCAGATGGCATAGCAAGAGAGAGGCCTATACCCAGCAGTGGGATAAGGAAGGCTGTGGATGATGATGATGATGAGAATCCCCTGGCTTAGACATCTGGAAAAAATTGAAGACAATCGCACCGTGAAAAGGGCTTACTTGGGGTTGCCGGGAGGGTGGAAGGCCTGTCTGCTGTCCTAAATATAGATAAAGTGGAGTAGAAAAAGATCTGCGGGTACTGAACGTCAGGAAAGTTCAGTACCTTGGCATGAACTTGCTCAAGATAGGGAAGAGTGGCACCTTTTGGTATCGGAGGATAAGGCACATTTTGTGTTGTTGCACCAGCATAGTTAGTTTTCGTTTTTGCACAGGTAACGAGTCCTGCCCTCAGCCACAGACAAGTGAACACTTGGCTGCCATCGAGATTATGAAGCTGAAGCACATCCTAATCCTGCAGAACAAGATTGACCTGGTGAAGGAAGGCCAGGCCAAGGAGCAGCACGAACAAATTGTGAAGTTCGTGCAAGGAACCGTGGCGGAAGGCGCGCCTATAATACCTATATCGGCCCAGTTGAAATATAATATAGAGGTACGTCATAATATCCACAGATCTCAAAAGTACAGATATGTTCATCTGAACATTTGCATCCCAGTATGTGTGGTACTTGAAAAGTTAGCACCATCTGTCAAAATCTCTAATAACTACTTCGCATCATTCTCTAGTACAACGGACGCTAAATAACGAAGTCCGCGTGCGACAGAGTTCAGACTGATAAATAATATAGGTACTTGTTGATGGATATAAATTCTTTATTGTGTACATCAGAAATAAAAATTACAAAGAGATAGATAACACTTACGAACTAGTGCCACAAGTGGCGGCCTTATCGCTAAAAGCGATCTGTTCCAGGCAACCATTTGTATATACCACTGATTTGGTACCTTTGAAAATGTTCCACTTGCCCGAATCTTATATAAAAAAAATAGCTTCATGATGTCATATGCTTCAAACGAACGATGAATAGAGTCCTCAAAGATAGCTAACAGACCGCCAATGCTGCAGGTATTTTAGGTGTCCACAGGCGGCAGGAACCATTTACCATCAGGACAGGAGGGTCGTCGCTTGTTTGTCTACTAAAAACATTTCGTTTTTGTATTTTTTTCTTTCCTCTTGATAGGATTTTGGCGTCGTAAGTCTTGTACATTTGCCAATTTCAAGTATTGAAATATTTAAATAGCTTAATTAAATATCGTCAAAAGAGTCAAGCAAAGTAAGTCACCAAGGCCTAGTAAAGTGGTGGAGCCTTTACTGGTCTTCTATGGCGTTATGAAAACATAAGGAAATGACAATATTTTTCACCTTGTTATATCATTTTCCCTTCCACTCGAGCATGTTCACAAACTCATACAAAATAACAATCCACCATTATTACACATAGCTGTGGTAGCCTATTTGGGAGACCGCTAGACTTGAAAGTGTGTGAGGTCGCGGGTTCAAACCCCGGGCCCGTACCAATGAGCTTTTTGGTGCTTATGTACGGATTTTCATACCACTGGCTTTTCGGTGAAGGAAAACATCGTGAGGAAACCTGCATACGTACGAAGAAGGAATTCAATGGCGTATGTGAATCCACCAACCCGCACTGGGCCAGCGTGGTGGATTTGGCCCAATCACCCTTTCGAGGGTAGGCTAAAAGTTCAACAGTGGTCTGTTAAAAGGCTGATTATGATTATGATGATTATTACACATTAATCCTCGAAAATACATAAATTTAGGGAAATAAACGGCGACATGTTTATCACGTCTGCGCCAAAACTCAGTCTGTTCTCCATTTCGCTTCAGTGGAATGTTAACAAACTCTTTCGTTCTGGCACAGGTCCTCTGCGAGTACGTAACTAAGAAGATCCCGGTGCCGCTGCGAGACTTCTCGTCTCCGCCGCGCATGATCGTGATCCGGTCGTTCGACGTGAACAAGCCGGGCTGCGAGGTGGACGACCTCCGCGGGGGCGTCGCTGGCGGCTCCATCCTGCAGGGCGTGCTAACTGTCGGCATGGAGATCGAGGTATCACTTCAACGACTACCCTGTGTATGACTGTGCAACGTGGACCTTCTCAAATAACTTTTTTAGGGTTCCGTACCCAAAGGGTAAAAACGTGTTCGATCCCAACAAGCAAAAGAGGTTAGACGGAAAATAACTTCATCAATTCTTTTATTTTTCTATCGTTGATCGGTAGAAGCCATTCCGTCATAGCGATTCGCATGGGACGCACGTTGCGTACCTACACTCGCGGCGCGTGCGCAGAAATCAAATTCATCCAGGACATTCCTTTAGAACCTCTGGGTTCGTAACTCAGTGCTGTGGGCTCACAAAGAACATTGGAGAACAATATTTCACCAGTGCAGTTCAGTGGCCGTGCCCTGTCTGTGCCACATAAGATCGAGACTGCTGCTGAAGCCGTATGGGCAATCGTGGATTTAAGGTTGGTGGAGTTTTCCTTTTTACCTTCAGTCAGCTTGCAGGGATAGTTGTCCGTTTTATTACCTGATCGTTCTGGATGCACCTCATACAGTCCACTAACAAAATCTTCTCCCAGAGACTGTACGTGTATCGTACAAAACGGGACCCTATTACTAAGCCTACGATGTCTGTCTGTAATTATTAACGGCTGTATCTTTCGAACCGTAATAGATAGCCAGTTGAATTTTTTAAAGAATATGGTATCGTTACTGCGGATTAACTAACAAATAATAAAAAAGACAA
This sequence comes from Agriopis marginaria, assembly GCA_932305915.1. Lineage (NCBI taxonomy): Eukaryota > Metazoa > Arthropoda > Insecta > Lepidoptera > Geometridae > Agriopis > Agriopis marginaria. The sequence continues at coordinate 9,795,860 of OW029926.1, forward strand.
AACTAAAGGCGGGTCTCCATACAACAAACGTATTTTTGTATTAGCTCTAATGTAAAAACGATAATACGTACAAGCGGCTAACTTGGCATGATTATAGTACACACTCTAAAGTATAACAACAAATAAATATTGGCTATGTGCGAGTCGGTGACAAATTTCCGTTCATTACGAAGTTATAATTGTGCATAGATAAACATATATCTCGAGCGCCTGTAGCAAAATAATTAACTGCGTAGCAGTTGCTTCGACAATTTTGGAAGGCGTTATAATAACTGGTAATTCGGTTACTTGGACAACCTTATTGTATTTTGTGGTGGCTCAGTGCGCGAGCCCGACTCCCACTTAGCTGGTTTATTGACTTCTTAGTTTACCTCTAGCAAATCCACGGTTCGACCTACAATGTTGAGCTATCTCGCAGAAATAGCCCATGATTTTGTTACTAAAATCTGACTCAGAATCTGATCAGACATTTCTTAAGCAAAAATTTTCTTCAGATATTTTTTAATTTTTCATCTGGTAACCATAAGTATTGTGTATACATTTTATGTAAAAACTAATCTTTTCTGTGTAGGTGCGTCCCGGACTCGTGAGCAAGGACGCGGACGGCAAGCTGACTTGCCGGCCAATCTTCTCCCGCATCGTGTCGCTGTTTGCGGAACAAAACGAACTGCAGTACGCGGTTCCCGGCGGGCTCATCGGCGTCGGGACCAAGATCGAACCCACACTCTGCCGTGCTGACAGACTCGTCGGACAGGTGACTATTTATAAACTCACTAGACCAGCCATTTCAAAGATCAAATGAGATATTATGCGGCCCTATGAGCATTTTCCTGCGGCTCGAATTTAATTTTGAAAACAAATAGATAATGCGGCGTGTTAAAAACCGTGTTTGAAAACGCTCGCGCTAAAACAAGTACATACACGTATCACGACCGTTTTCTTCGACCGAAGTAAGATTTCAGTAGTTTGTCTTATTTACGATTAGATTTTGCGGCCCACTTACTGCGGTTTTCATACTTTTGGCCCACCAGTGACTGAGTTTGACACGGCTGTACTATACTCCGTTCACAAATCTTAGATATTTTATGTAAACAAAGAAATGTCACCAAATTCACTGTCAAAGTGACATGCCAGTTGCTCAAAACATTTTTCACTTATGAAAAATATTTAACTCTCTATTTTCCCCGGCTTTGCTCTCGCGCAATACAATGGGGGATTTTCTGATAGTTCAAATAATAAATAAAAATATTATTTAAAGATTGTATTAGATGGGGTTGATTATAGAGGCGTTGACTATTATGATAGATGAAATAGAGGTCAAATCAAACGTTGGTCAAACGGTCTAGTGGGTTATCAATTTATACAAGGTATATTTTGCTTTACTTTTGTGCTTATACAATGCAGCGCAAAGCCCTCCCTTCCCTTTTTGTATTCCTCTCTATTTTACAAAACTTAGGCACAGTCCAAAAACAATAAAGGCATCAACATAATCCGGAACAAGCTGTGTTGGGACCGTTGATGACTAAAGGAGTACTTAAGTTTCAGTTAACCAATGTTGTAAGATAATGAGGTACTGAGTGAAGCCCGTAACAATTTTTGCTGTATTGTAGGTGCTGGGTGCAGTGGGTGCTTTACCCGGGATCTTCGTGAAGCTGGAAGTGTCTTACTACCTGCTCAAGCGACTGCTCGGAGTGCGCACAGAAGGAGACAAGAAGGCCGCTAAAGTACAGAAACTTACTAAGAACGAGGTAAGCTACGCCTATCATAAATTTTTATGGAAACTGACAGAGTTTTCACACATTTTATATTCAATATATAATTATGGGAGTGATGAGTCATCTGATGTTTCCTGAGTGTACTGAGCATTTCTCTTAGCCATCATCTAGTATTTTAATTTCATGCTAGACAGAGAGCGCACTATAGCACGTGATGACGTCAAACCGAGAGCGCGCCGTACAAATTTTAATGCTATCATAACACATGCTTTGCGGGAGAGGGACAGAGCATATCCACTCTATCCGCACTAAAACTTTAAACGCTTGTCTCAGAAATGAATCAGCCAATGTAAATAAAAAAAAATAAGTATGTGTAATGTACCTATTTAATTATAACGTTCGGTAAGCCAATCCATTGTACGAATGAAACTCTAGAACACAGGCCTCCTGGCTCCAGTGGTATAGATGGATATGTACTTATACGACAACGAGAGAGATTGATACGCTAATAAATAGGTTAAAACTTTATAAATAAATAAAACAAATATGTATCTAAGTTTAAAAAAAACTCGACAAGTTCCCAAGTTCATATTATGTTGAATAGATTAGAAACCCGAGGGGAAGGATGAAAGAATTGTCAGCTTTTAGCAGTTCATGTTTCGTAAATGATACACTGATGCATTCTGCATCAAAAATTTAAATTGAATTATAAAAATAGTCGCGCAATTTATTGTCTGAAGTCAACGTCAAATTTGCGACTATCGCTTTTTGACAACAATGATCGCAAAACAAAAGGCAAATCGCTTTTTGCAATAGTAAATAGCTTGTACTATTGCAAAATGCGAATGAAAACGGGCATAGACGCTAGCGCTACTAGAAACCCGCGGCAGTTATCGTAAATAAGAATGGTCGAGCAACTGTTGAAGTCAACATCAAATTTGGTATTTTTAACTATTAGTAATAATACCGTTGTTTTAGGTATTTCATTGCTGTTATCAATTTTTTAAAGTAAGATATCGGGTTATTCATGCTCAATTTAGATAACATGTGGATGCTAAATTAAGAAAATTATTGGGTATTTATTACGAAGATACTTTATGGGTATTTTCATTATGCTGACTTTAACAAGTCTTCAGATGCATTCTGCCGGGTAAAAGATTTATCTCAACTTAATTTTTTTACAGATTTAAAAGCCCAGAATACTTGAAAAGGATACCATTTATATTTTACTTTGTTATCTTACTAATTTCACATAATTGCCGTTTTTTATTAAATTTTAACTTGTTTTTTTTAAACTAGTGTATACGTTATAAGAAGATTTTATAATAGAATACCAAACAGAGACGTCAAACACAAATCTTAAAAACTAAACCAACTAATTGAAGATCGTTTATACGAAAGCCTATATAGATAAAACAATCTCTAATTTCATACTTGTTATAATTTATTTTGTTATATAATTATTATGTGAAGTGAAACTAATAGGTTGAATAAATATAATATAAAGGTGTACTTTTCAAGTTTTGTCGCGTCAAGTTGTTTTTTTTTTTTTTTTTTTTGTTAAAATTTTCATGAGCGTGGATTCAATGTCCTTTACTCGTAATATTAATCAGTATACATAGTCTTAATAGGGTCGAACCAGTCATAGGCACAGTCAGAGTCAAGCTAAGTAAGTCACGTTCAAGTCAAACTCATGCCCCTGTAAAGTGGTGGAGACTTTACAAGAGGCTCCAATGGAGTTTTGGAAACAACACGAAAAGTCACGATTCACCTCGTTATATCACTTGCCCACACTCGAGCACGTTTACGAGTACTTAAAATAATTCACCATTTAGTACACATTAACACTCAAAAATACACAAGTTTAGGAAAATAATCCAACGAGCCGACATGTTTTTTCCACGTTGGCGCCAAAACTCTCAGTTGTGTGTTTAGGCACCGGAGTTGCCACCTTATACCGACATAATTTTGATTATCAGGTCCTCCTGGTGAATATCGGTTCGCTGAGCACGGGCGGGAGGGTGCTCGCCACTAAGGCCGATTTAGCCAAGATCACCCTCACAAACCCCGTCTGCACAGAGATCGGAGAAAAGGTCGCACTCAGCAGGAGAGTGGAGAACCACTGGCGGTAAGTCGCTTTTTCTGACAGTGTTATGCATTAATAGCTGCACCCCACTCTTAACCACAAGGACATTCCCTCAAGAACCTTTATTTAATTGGAATCAGAAGAATACAATATCACTCGCTAACTATGTAAAAAAAAACGTTCCTTTGCGTGGAAGAGGGTCAAACACTTTTGCGTCACACTTATTATAAATGCGAAAATTTGTGTGTGTATGTTTGTTACTCCTTCACGCAAAAATGGCTGGATGGATTTATATGACATTTAGAATATAGATAGGTAGCTTATGTCCTGAATTAACACATAGGCTGCGCCCCGCGGTTTCACCCGCGTAGTGATGAAAAATGGTGATGATGATGATGAAAAGTAGCTATGTTTCTCTCTGGCTCTTGAACTATACCCATGCAAAACATCAGGTCGATCCGTTGTTCCGTTGCAGCGTGAAAGAGGAACAAACATCTATACATCCATACATACAAACTTTCACGTTTATAATATTAGTAGGATTAATCAATTGAGGAAAGAACTTTTACTATTGTGTTGTTTACCAAATTGTATACAATATACCATTATCAAAGCTTACAGGAAAAGGTTCAAGGCCGTAAATCGACCTGAGCCAACCAAGTATGATAACAATATTTTATAACAAAAAAGCCTAATCTTCTCCAGAGTCTATGATATGTAACAATACAAGAGTTTAGTGTGGTTTTCGATAACGAAGAAATATAAACAAATGGAACTAGATAGTTTATAACACACTAGCGGTCCGCCCCGGCTCCGCACGGGTATAGTTATATAGCCTATATTAATCAGTGATAAAGTAGCATTCAAATGGTGAAAGAATTTTTAAAATCGGTCCAGCACTTTTTGAGCCAATTCGTTACAATCATACTTACATACAAATCTTTCCTCTTTAAAATATTGTATAGATGCAGTGGCAGATATCTCACTTCACTATACTCAGCCCAAGATTTTTTTAGCTGTGATAGTTGCTTAAAGTTTTAAAAAGCTTAATGAAAACATTTTCTTTCATTTAAAGTATATCAGTCTCTGGCCGCCATATCACAAGCTATGCTTAGTTTGGGGTCAGATGACCGTGTGTGCAAAAATGTCCCGGAAAAAAAAATTTCGACTGCCAGCTACAAAATCAATCTAACTTTCAAAAACCTACCATGTGATCAGATTTTTTTTGTTTTTCATTCAGCTTTTTACAATCTATTGCAACAAATCTCTACCAGTAGGGATAGTTTGGTAGGGATAGGTGTACCACGCAAAAAAACTACTACCAGTATAATTTGTAATAAATGCTATTCAGTCTGAACACAGACAGCCAATTAACCATTTTTGATTGGTTACTTCAATTTCATGACTATGTAGGAGTAATATTAAGACACAAACATTATCTGTAGTCAATGTTAATAAAAATTTCTTTTTCAGATTAATTGGCTGGGGTCAAATTCAAGGAGGTGAAACTATAGAGCCCGCAAAGAACTAATGTTATATTTTAACTTTTATACATGTCATTATATTGTATCTATATTATGTATTTAATAAAATTAAACATTAATTTTTTTACTATTATTTTCAACCTAAAATAATTTCCTAAATCCTAAATTAAAATAATATATAACTTTTTTTTTTAAATATAAATAATAAATAGGCTTGCGCTCGATCGCCAACTCACCTGATGTTAAGCAATGATGCGGTCTACGGTTGGAGCACGCTTGCCTAGAAGAAACCGATTTATCAACTGACTAAAACTACTAAATAAAATAGAAGACTTCCTGTTGATAATTTAATTACAAAGCTTGGATATGGTTAAATAATTTATTGATTTCATTCTTGCTCACAATGGTCTCTAGGCCATGTATATGAAAGTGTTGATATCTTCATCATCCCGCCGCATGTATTTGTGTTCGATGAGCCATTCTAACTGCTCCTTTATCATCTTCTTAGAGGGCAAGAACATGTTCTTTAATATTTCCACAAGTTCGCTCTGTAAAAGATAATGATAATTAATCGAAAATGTTTATGAACAATATGCACAACAGTTATGTTCCCCATGCTGTATACGTCCTGTAAGGAATCAGATTCCCAATGCTGTATACCTATGAGGAAATATCAGTGGTAATCCCAATAGCCATTATAATTTGGAATATCTGAGAAACTGAAGTTTGTCATAGCTTTTTATATATATTACACGGGAATTACTCATGTAAGATTAAGCCGGTTACTCCGACTATAGTTTCAACCGCATTAGACGGTCTTTTTCAAGGTGAATGCGGTTTTAGTAATTCCCGTGTAATATAAATAAAATGTGTGAAAACCACGTCAGATTCAATAATAAAATTTGTCATAGCTGTTTATTATAGCTATAGATATACCATGCTGTACTGTTGGCTTATTGTAAACATCCCTATTAGTGGGGCCAAAGGGATTTTAAATTCCTAATGTTCGAATCAGTGGGGAAGCTTGGGATTATAGGAATAAACCGCAAATTATAAAGGAAAGTTAAATGTATACAAACTTGGATGTAACAAAATACTCAAGTACCTGCAAAGCCGTATTGGTGATGCGCTTTCTCATTTTCAGTATTTTTATGATTGCCTCTTGTGTCCTCAATATCCGAAGTTGAACGATGGACTGGTTGTCTTCCATTTGAGATCGTTCAGTACTAAGCTGCAGTCGTCCTATCAAGTTAATTTTCCCCCTGCGCTGAGGTTTCCCAGTTTTAATCAGAGCAAATTCTTGATTCACCCAAAAAATTGTATTCTCAGCAAAATCCTTTGGATTTTGAACAGTTGGTTCATAAGATAGTAACTGTCGTTTGAGTTTTGGGAATGCGACAAGAGACCAGAGAGTCCTTCTCAATTCAGGGTCAGGCAGTTCAGTCGCCAAGCGCAGGTTTTCATAGCTTATTCTCTCGTTCGGTCTCTGATTCCAAGCAAACAACACAGCCATCTGGAAGGTGGTCACGTCCAAGTCAAATCTGCCAACGGCATTCGAGAATGTGATGGTACCGTTGCTCATGTGATGGTACCACAGTAGCTTACGACCAGAATGCATCCTTTTATAGAAATCTTCGACATCTGGTATGTAATCCTCTAATTCTAGAGGAAGGCTAACCGTCACTCTTTCAGAACTGCGAGCCCACGCACCTGCATTTAGTATTTTGATGTTAATGGCGTCGTGGCGTGCCGTTTCACCTCTGAACTGAGTGTTGAGATCTTCGCTCACCTTAATATCTTGGAACATGCGAGCTAGCTTGTTGACATAGTCCGCCGGCATCCCTACCTCCCGTAGCCACTCTACCATGTCCTCTTCTTTCTCAGAATCGGCGCTAGAGTCTAATATCAACCGTCGAGTCAAATGAGCTTTGTGATATCTCATAAAGACATCTTTGTTTTCAATATACTTAAGAACTAGTAAAACATCTCTCAATCTTGACTCGATTTGCTCAGTAGTCAAGCGTTTACTTAGTGGAGTTTTCCTTAGCAACATATCACAGTAGTTAGCGAGTAGTTCAGGACACTTGCTTTCAGGCGCAGTGCCTTTACTTCCGCGTATGAGAGCCGAAGCAGGCAGATCCAACTTAAAGACTGTTGTGTCATTAACTACACATTTGTAAGCCTTATCCCTAGCAGTTAAAAAGCGAGGATCATCCAAGAATGCATCTCTGACTAAGGAACTGAATCGTTTGAACAGATCTAGTAACTGTTCTACATACTTTTCAGAGTCTGTGGTTATAATTTTAGCTGAGGCGACCATATCTGCCAAGCCAGCCAAAACAATGTGGGCTTCCAAATCCCGTAGGATAGGTACCACTCCCTCAGGTACTCTGTCCAAGAGACGGAACATGAGTTGTAATTTTTCCGTTTCGCCTGCTTTTATTAGAGGAGCACTTTCTGCTAACAGGGTGTGCAAATGTTCCCCGATGAGTACTTTCTCACAGCACTGTGTGAGTGCAGCAACACTTCCACTCCCTGGTTCGAGGTATCTGTGTGCCCGTGCTTCCTCCTCTTTGAGCCGCATATCAGCATACTTCATGTATGACTGGACCCCATTAGCCAGTAAATGTTCACTGGCTTTTAGTTTGTAAAACTCTTCTGTCGCCTGCATGTATGCAGCTTCAAAATTTTCCCTGTATATTTGCAGTTTATCAAGGGAGTTGGAGCACAGGTTAACTGTAAGAAAAAAAAGATTCAAATTTCAGACTATTTCAGAGTATCATATAAACACATACACTAAGTCACATGGATTATTGGTACTAAGCCGTAAAGAGACTATTGCACTCATTGTTATGAACGACTTTTCCTATAAGACCCACCTGATAACTAAAAAAATTGCTACATTTTGTTGGATGTAAATTATATTTTTGGCTTGTTTAGTATTCATCCTATGATGTCACATCCTATTAGCTATAAATTCTCAACTCATCCTAAACTTCACAGATACTACATACAGAACTTATTCCTAACCCAATTAACAATATTTTTTAATCTCAACTGAAATATTTATAAGTTTAGTATTATCATCCAGCCTATCCAACTGATGAGACACAGAGACACTGCCGCCTTTACTCAGAAAGAGGATGGGTACTAATCCACTATGCAAAACAGAATTAGTAAAAATTAGAATAATTAGTAAAAAGGGGTTTGAAATTTTTTGGTATAGTCCGACCCACATTTTTTTTTGGCAAATAAGTTGCTCTTTGAAACTTTGAAAATGGAAACACATAGACGAACAAAAATCAGAAAACAATGTCCAAAAGTGTCACATTATAATTATATTATAATAGCGAGATTGTGTTTATTTGTTTCTCTTTCACGGTGTGTTTGTTTTTCTTACATGACTATAGTTCAAGGGTCGGAGAGTGAGATAGGCTACTTTTCATCATCATCATTAAGCGGGTAAAACCGCAGGGCGCATCTAGTTGAAAATAAATATTACAAACTGACTTTTAATGATTACAATAGCTCCTTTACCTACCACTTCCATATAAGTGTTTAAGACAATGGTGATGTTTTCAAGCATTAACTATAAGCAAGCATTAAACCTGGTAAAAAACTACAAAGCATTGTTAGAGGAGTATGTTGTCTTACATTATAATATAATTTGGTACACACCGTAAGACTCCCTAACTCCAATCACCAGCTGAGAATCAAAAGATTCACCATTTCTCTCTGCTTGGACGAGCTTCATAGCAGAGTCTTGCAATCGCTGCTTTATATCAACAAAAATACTCTGATTCCATGAATCCAGCATCAGCTTCCGAACTAAACTATCCTCATTGTTGTTGTTATTGTTCTTTTTGTTCTGTGGGTGTGAGTGATGAGAGTTTGAGCTGCTCACTTTGCTGATATTATTAATAGAAGTTTCTAACTGTCGAAACGGTGTAGGCAAGTAATTACACTGGGTAAAAAATTTGCCCCATTCAGCTATGTAAGCCTTGAGGAGAGCCTGGTCTTCTCTTTGCGCCAGCACGCGAACCTGCGCCTGCTTGATGTACATCATAATGTCTTGCTGCAAAGCATCCCGCAGCTTGTACGGGCCTCGCTCGTCCCACAAACAAACCGAGTGGACGGCGCAAAAGAGATCTTGCCATTCTATTTGAGTAACCGCCTCTTGCTTGAGAAGCTTTAAAACTATTGGTCGCATTGAAGGCCATTTGTCTTCGAAGGTGACTTGTCCTCTTTCCTGGAGAATAAACGTAGGTTAAATACCTACAATCCTAATAATTCGATAACACGGACCAACTCGGAGACGCATTTGTCATTATCAATCTTACCTTAAGCATGACTATAATTCCAATGTGGGATCTTCTAATAAATGATCTTTTTCTCAACTTCTCATTCCTTTAAAATTTTGCTGGGTTTATTTTTTATTTTAGCAAACAAAATACCCGTCTCCTCCCTCCTTCACTTCACTCACTTTTAAATGAATGAATGAAATCGATTATTGAAACAAAAAGAATGAAAAGTTTTTGAATGAGTGAATGGCAATGTCCACAGCAATGTCGTAAATCTTTTATTTTAATTCTTTACTCGAGGATTTTGGTTTCGCACATAATGTGCATTTGGCAGTGTTACTATTTACTTATCTTTTCTGTGAAAATATTATCCTCATCATAATAATATCATCAAACAAGGGAAGGATTTAGAGTCAAGCAAAGTCATAGTCAAGTTGAAGAGGTGGAAACATTACAAGTGGCTTCAATGGAGTTTTGGAAACATCAAAAAAGTACACGCTGTACACGTTTCACCGCGTTAGATCACTTTCCCCCACTCGTCTGTTAGTGCTAACAGACAAGACGGACTTGGGTGACGAACCACCATCCAACCACCACCACAACGAGTGGGAAAGAGAAAAAAATATCTTTCTCTCCCGTTGGTTGGACGGCGGTTCGTCAACCAAATCCATACGTCTGTTATTACTGTAAAGGTAGGCGTCCACTGGGTCGGAATCGAAGCGTACGGATTTGTTGCTTTTTATTGAGTTCTATGGCGCAGAAACGCCGATCCAGTACACGCAGTACCATAGAAATCAATACAAAGCAACAAATCCGTACGGTGCTTACGCTCCGATTCCGACGCAATGCACGCGTACCTACCTTTAACCTTTTATAATTTTAATATGCTTATTACGTCCATGCACAGCATGTGGACCCACAGCACAGAAGACATAATAGGTGATAATAGCACACCCACAGCAAGTTACTTCGATATGACCTTAATAGCCTACCCAGTAATGGGCGAAAATACAATGAAAAAAAAGAAATGTGTCAAGTCATGTCATGACTCATTCAAGTCATGCATGACATGACTTCACTTCACTTCACTGTCACTGGAAAACCTGTTGAATATTTTTATTATCAAAATTTAAATTAATTAATTTCAGGCTTATTCGGGACATAAATTATTGGATGAGCAAAGTTCCTTCGATATTAAGTAATTAATTGATCATGAGTTCCTTTGGAGAAATTGCTGAACCTGGCACTCGAGCTGCATGGGAAGACTGGGATGAAAATATACAGGAGGAAAATTATTCTAAGTACACAAGTTATAATAAAATTATTAATTTAATATAATGTTTTATCATTTATATGGGACAAACACCATTAATATATAATACTGTCTATGAGAAACACTCGTTTTTCTCCACTGTAAAAGTTATACTTTGTCCTTACTTTTTTAATCTTAACAAAAACATTTCTTTTCAGGTTGGTGTGGTATAAAGATGTGGCAGTACCTGCTAAAATTCAAGCATTTTTCATTTTAGAAGGAAGGCACATAGCAGATAGCATTAAATCACTTACTAAATTAAAATTAGAACTCGTAAATGTTATCCAGCCGGTAAATATAAACTTATATCGGACAGAAGGTTCTGATACATATGTCTGTGTCTTGAGAGATTACAATTTACTATTGGCAAGTGAAATAGTAGATTTGTTAAAATTGTACATTACAGTGAGCAACGATGTGATTGCAGTATTGACAAAACCAATTGTAGAATATCAAGCAACTGAATGTATTGGCCAAGAATATGTTATGAGGAGTCTGTCTACTACTAGACCCCCGTCATTGTCGCTCGTGAACACTATACCTAAATTGGAACAACCAAACATAATATCTGGAGTCACAGCTGGAGGTAATTTATGTTTTTACAATAATACATATTAAAAAAATTAACTCCCAGGTTTAAAAAAAAAAGTATCCCCTAATTTTCCACCCTTAGAGGTGGAATTTTCTTCAAATTTAAGTGGGACCATTCTGGAAATATAGCCTATTCAATAAAAAATTACTAAATCAAAATCAGTTCAGATGTTTGGGAGCTACTGTGCCACAGACATATACACATGTTAAACTTATAATGTCCCTCGTTTTTTCTTCGGGGTTACAAAGTACACCCTTTGTGATGTGATGTGATGACTGCACATAATTATAAAGTCACCATTGTAAATATTTGTATTGGGTAGCAGCATTGACTTACTTATGTATAGTAAGAATGGGACAAATTAACTATTCCAATGGAAACAACCAGTGTGAGGTCAGTTGCTTGCAGACTTCCTTGGAGTATGATTGTTCAGTGTCACTTCATTCTTTAAAACATGAATAAATAGGCACATAATGTAAACACATAAAGGCATGCTACGATGCGACATGTTGAAATTTTGACAGATGCATATTTTTCAAGTACTAAAGATACTGGGACACAAGGCCGATTCTCTTGACATTTAGCTCTATGGGTAGATGGTAAATTAACCTTATTTTTTCAGCAATCAGCTTGCGAGAGATCAATAACCAGCCTGGAGCCGCTATTGTCTTTTATATGGAACACAATGAGGAGTACCAGATCAATGAACTGCAAGAATTGCTCAACCAACTTAACTTCGGTCCTATTGAATCTCAACCAAATAATAGTATACTAAACTCCAATTTGTATATTTGAGCACTTTAGAAATTACAAATGTTATATATTACTTATTGTGTTTTTTTACCAAGCTCAATATGACTTTTCTAACCAATAGCAGGCAAATTAATATGAACTAGGTTTTGACCGTGACTTCACCCCTATTAAACAAGAGTACCTAAGTAGGTATCTTGGTGTAGCAAACAACACAGACATACTTCTTTATTATTTTACTAGCTGCGCCCCGCGGTTTCACCCGCGTAGTGATGAAAAATGGTGATGATGATGGTAATTGTGAAAAGCTTATGTCACTCTCCGGCCATTGATCTATACCCATACAAAAAAATCAGGTCGATCCGATGCTCTGTGAAAGGGGAACAAACATTTTCGCATTTATAATATTAGTATGCTGCACTAGTAAGTTTGATAGCATGCATAGTATTAGAATAATTAATACTGTGCAATGACTGTGCATTATTTCATCATCATCATCAGCCAGAAGACATCCACTGCTGATCATAGGCCTCCCCCTTTAACCTCCACACTGAACGACAGCCTGCCTTTTGCATCCACTGGATGCCCGCGACTCTCACAATGTCGTCGGTCCATTTAGTGGGAGGCCTCCCTACGCTGCGTCTTCCGGTTCGTGGTCTCCACTCCAGAACCTTTCTTCCCCATCGGTTATCGGTTCTTCGAGCGATGTGGCCTGCCCATTGCCACTTCAACTTGCAAATTTTAACAGCTATGTCGGTTTGATTAACAGCTATGTCAGGTGCATTATGTATGTGTCCCTTATTGTTTTAGGAATATCGACACCACCTACATAATAAATTTCAAAATTATAAATATGCATACTGCTCAAATGTAACATGTTGTCCTCGGCCACCTCGCCGCTTACCATCAAGTGACATGGTAGACAAACCTAGATCTATATTATGTAGAATATAAATATAGAAAGAATTAAATTATTGATATAAAAAAATTACTTTAAAAACAAGTTTTTTTGTGTTCTCAGAAAACTCTTTCTTTTGATACCCATATCATGATGGTATAGGTAAAAAAAATTGTCCGCCATCTTGAATTTAGTGTGACATAATTTAATTTTTCGTATTCTTAGCAAACCATTTCATTTGATACACATATCATGACGGTAGATAAGAAAATGTTGTCCATCTTGGGGCATCCGCCATATTGAATTTAGTGAGACTTCATTTTATTTTTCGTGTTCTAAAGTCAAAGTCATTTATTCATAATTATAAATTTACACGTCAATCCCAAACCCAACAACGTCAACGTCCAACGTCTTAGCAAACCCTTTCATTTGATACCCATATCATGAAGGTGCATATTAAAAAATAACTGGTACACCATATTGGATTTAGAATGACGTCATTTAGCTAATTGTCATCCAAACTAAACATGCATGTAAAATTTCAGCTCAATCAGTTGGGGATCATCATCATCATCACTTCAACCATAGGCCACCCCCATTGATCTCTGATCAGCTGGGGATAACTTCAGTTACAAGATTTGACCCATACAACCACAGAAAACAGAAGTTTTTTTTCTTTTCTTTGCATACAACGTTCTATAGGTATATTAACTTCATGAAAGCCATACTAAAAAGCTTGTCTGTCTTTAATTCAGGGAAGGAGCATTGTTGATCAATAATACAACTATCAAGACTAAAAATATTTATTTAACATCAAATAGATACACAAACATTAAAACGGTTTTTCATAATTTTACATGTAAATTAAAGAAACAGTAACATAATGATAACTTAAATGAGTTCATACAATTAAGCACAGCCTATTGAATCGCAGAACAAGTTTATGAGTTTGGTATAACTTTGTAAGTTACAAAGATAGTTAAAGAACAATAATCTATAACATTTTATAGCTTACAACTAAATAAAAATAAAAGATAAGTTGTTGATTTAATAATAATATATTATGTTTACATTCATAATGAATAACTGTTATGTTAAACTTATAGGTATTTATGTATGTATTATAATCATGGCTCAAATGCTAAATATGATTTAAAAAGTATAAAAGATAAAATTTATTGTACTGTTAAACACTAATTATTTAAATAGCATGTTTGGTAGCTAGATCACTGTTATGTTTTCTTCTTATTTAGAACATTTTGGGCCATACTTGTTTTTAATGAAGTCTGATAAGCGATATAGTCTGTATTTCAATATTCACCATCGCTTGGGTTTCCCCCTAAAATCCGTTTCAATAAAAACATAATTTGACTTTGTTAAAAACAAATATAGCTTTAAATGACCTAAGCTGTCATTCTTATACGGCTTTGCACCAGCGAAATATAGTTAGGTATTATTTCGCAGCTTTGCACCCAGCTACCAAGCACCCTATAATTATATTGAGTATATTATAAAACTATGTAGTTACAGTATTATAGGTAGGGTGTGAAACAGTATGATATAGCTACATATTTCGGATTATGAATTAAACAAAAGTAATACATATCAATAAATATATATGGAATTAAGGTTGTAACTACCACAGAAAAGAAAAAAAAATCGTTTGAATCTCTTTTCTGTGGTACCTACCATACAGAGTGTAAATAATTTGTTACATATTTTTTATTTATCTTCTACAGTCTACACGATCGACTCCAATATCCCACCATTCACCTCGTTTTTATGGCATACAAAATATTGTGTGTATGTCGGCTTCGAGTGGCCTGTTCCGACATTACTTGAGACTACCGGCAATCGTGTAGGTGTAGGATAAATTATGATTTTTTTTAGGAGTCTGTAAAGGCAACTCGATCGGCAGTCGAAGACGCCCGTGTAAATTCATTGACCACTGTGCACCTGCTAGTTGAAACTTTTAGTCACAATATTTTGTATGAATACATAAAAAATATTCTGACTAAACCACCATCCACCATAACCATTTATAAGATGATGGGTAGGTAATAACCTACCCAACATCTTATAAATGGCATCATAATCGCTAAATGCTACATCTTATACTTTACATTTCCAACTATGTTCATAAAAATATACTTCTATATAACAAATTTAGGTACATCACATTAAAACATTATAAACAATGTTCCCTTTTTAAGAAAAGCAAAGTTTTTGACTTCCGATCGGTTTTTTTAATTTTTTATTTATCACAACTACAACAATCCAATGCTAAACTTATATTTGAATTTTATTACGAATAGTGAAAATAATGTAGGTATATATTTATATGCAAACAAAATACATTATAGTAAGTATTTGATTTTGATATGAATACATTTAAGGCTGCCCTCACCCGCCAGAGATAGTACACTTTTGACATTTTTGAAGATATTACTGAGTGAAGGTTAAAAAAAACGATTGGGCATTATCTTTCATTACCATTGCAATAGGTATAAATCAATTTTCGTTTTGATATTTTATAGGATGTAGGAGAAGATCGAATAAAATCCTGGAAATATTATTATTTCGAACTTTTCTGTCAAAATAAAACAAAATATCAACACAAAAATTACTTTAAAACGTTTGCAATGTTATTCTAAAAGATGCCTAATCGTATTTTTTTATTCTAGCTTAGCGAATTTTTATTTTTTAAAATATGTGAAAGAGATACCCTGGCCGGTGAGCGCGGCCTTAACCTACTTGAATCACTATAACAGAAACTATTACTAAACTAGCTAGTATAACTAGATAATAATTATAATGACATCCAGATCGCATTCTTAAGTTCTAAAAGTTTGCTTCCCATTTAACATCTTCGGTATCCTAACATTGAAATTCTGACTAAGACTAGAATCAAACTATTTGTTACAATTACTGTTATCTGGTGATAGGTTATCAGATATATACAAAAAAACATAATAACAAAACAATAACAAATCAAAAACATCAAAAATGCAATAAAAAAATAGCAGGCGTCATTCGTTTTTTGAGGCATATTTTTAACTCAAATGGGAGTTTGTTTACAGTCTTGTCTCTTGGATCTGCGTCTTAACTTTAAATTAAGAATTACCAAAACCAAGATTACCAAAAAACTAAAATTTACGAAACCTACCTTTAGATGTTCATGATTCAAATAACGTCTCATGAACATCTAAAGGTAGGTTTCGTCAATTTTAGTTGTGCAAAACATTGAGCTCGATATTTTGGTATATTATTATGTACCACAATAATCAAGAGAGGGGGAGAGTGGCTTAGACAAAGGGAGGCCTTTACTCAGCAGTGGGTCATTCAGGGCTGATGATGATGATGATAACTATAATTATTCAAAAAAAAAAAAAAAAATTGCATCACTGCCCGCCGCATAAGCGCGTATTTTCACGAGCCACCGGAGGACACGATTTGCATTAGCAGCTACGATACGCGACATTGTAAATGACCGGTCATCATACGTTTTTCCATGAGTGACGATTCAGCAACTGCTTCAACTGCACAGCACCCCGGTTAGACAAGACCCACTTTCTATTAGCGTTTACGTCTGCGGAAAGATGAAATTGTGTGAAAATTACATTGACAATGACATTAGCTTGAGAGATATTATCTCAAGCTAATGTCATTTTCATACAATTTCATCTTTCCGTAGGCGTTAACGCTAACAGAAAGTGGGTCTCGTCTAACCGCCCCTGTACGGGGGTTGTCAGCAAGCGTCACGCTTTAGCAGCACCGAAAAGCAGCGCCGGCCCTAACGTTTGATCAGGGTAGAACGAGATTGCCTTTCGGCGCGTTTTATTTCTGAAAACTATCGTACTGGATTTTTTTCCGAATCAAAAAGTAACTCTCGTGCTATCCAGTATTTAAAACTATTTCTACATCAAAATTGTATGCTGGTTACAAACAATCCAAGTGCATGTGCCCCGCCCCTTTGGCGCCCCTTGCTATCTGACGCCCAGAGCAACCGTGGTAGCAACCCTGGGGGTCTAGACAAGAGCCACTTTCTGTTAGCGTTCACGCCTGCGGAAAGATGAAATTGTATGAAAATGACATTAGCTTGAGATAATTTCTCTCGTGCTAATGTCATTGTTTAATGTCAGTGCTAACAGCGCTACAACGCTACGCTAAGTGTGTGGCTCTTGTCTAGACCCCCAGGGCCGGCGCTGCCGAAAAGTCAAACCCATAGGTATTCACATAGCCGAAAAGTCGGTTGCAAAACGTACGTCGCGTGTGGAGCGGTGTCGTCACCGTATTTTATCATGACAAGCAGTGCTGTCGAGTCGTCTCGTGACAAAACGCGCTAACTCATCACCGGCGATGCTACAGGAGTGAACAAGTGATCGTGGGAGTGGGTCACCGCCCCCTCCTGTCCGGATTTCTTACACCCCCCTGTATCGTCGCGACCGATATGCAATGCAATACACATATAATGTGGATACACGTTTTTGACATACCTAGCCTAGTGGAAGCAAGCTTTTCCTTATCATAACAAAATTAAATTACAACTATAAATATTCTGATTCCATAAAAAAATATTCACTTCATTGAAAATAGTATAGCTTAGCTATTTAATATGCCTTTTTACAAATCTATGAACGAAATATGTTATACTAAGTATATGATAATTTTATTTTATAACGACGAATATAAACCTTACAAATAAGTATATACTTAAAATTGATTCATATTTTCGTAATTATTCACTTCCTGTGAAAATTTTCAATATTTACTGGATCATCGAAATATTGAAAACCTTCACTAATGATTTTTTATTCGATAATTGATCGAGTCTTGAAAAAGCATGCATGAGCTTTACTGATCTCTTATAATAAAAATTGTACACAACTACCTTGATAATCAGTACCGTGTCAGAAGGTACTTCTACTTGGTTCTAAAATAATAACCAACATTCCCATTAACCTACGTACAAATATTAGAGCGTAAAAACTTTATTGGCTGATGCTCGCCTACAACATAGATTTAATAAAATACTTGATGATAACCCTTTGGCTCGCTGATCGTTTTGACTTTAACACTTTCAAACGTCTTTAGAATAGATTGATAAGCTTCTCTCTATCTATCTAGATAAAGCAAAACAGCTAGTCAAAAGATATCATTTTTAGAGACAACCAAAAAAGTTTGAGACATCATATAAAGTAACAGACAACAGTATTACAGAAGTAGATTTCACTTAAACTTATATCACCATAATATTATTCCAACAATATTTATATTTATTTTATTTCATATTATGAAAGTAAAAAGTTCCAAAAAATTATTACACTGAACCAACATAAAATTCTATTAGATATGCAATAATTATGAATACAATTCATATTGTTTACTTTTATTTATTGGAATCTGACAAACAAATTAGTATACATATTTGTTTTACACGTGTGTATTTGAATAATAGTTATTATTATGCATACTGCATGATGAAACAACTGGAAACATTTCATAATAATTTTGTTCTGGTATCTACTAAACTTGTAAACCAATATGCAAACAATGAAATAAATATAAAAGTGTTAAACGCATTTACACTATTTTATGTAATATTTACAAACCTTTTAAATTATTAATGACTTTATGAACAGATCTTTATCACTGTAGACACTGCGAGTTCACGTACTTTGCATGTCCATCGCCTGTCTTAAATTGGATCAATGCTGATTGCTCTAACTAGCACGCCGCATAATTAATGTCTTGGCAGTAGCACGTCAGACGTCAATACAAAACATTTCAAATTGCGCCATAGTACACTAAACAAACTCTTCAAAAGCAGTTGACCGGGCGACTGGAGTTAAACTGCAACTAAATGGGACTTTATAGTAGATACAAAAATGCGGCACGCTGGGTTTTCACACAACTTGAACTCGCGGTGTCTATTTTGTTAAGTCTGTGATTTTACTATCAGTTAATTTTGGCATTTTTAGTGCAACTTTGTATCGTGATAAAATGCAATAAATTCGCGGGAAGACTGAAAGTACAAAGATAAAGCCACAAGGCATGAAATAGTTGCTCATATACTGGGTGACTAGTTGAAACAGTGGAACTATTCAGGACTATCATTATACTCATATTTATGAACAACTTTTAGTACGGAATCAACCCTAATATCGCGAAAAAAAATATGTCGTTTCACTTCGTCGAGTGTCAATAACATTTTTATATTGAACTAGTAGGCCGCCCCTGCTTCGCACGGGCGAAGCCGGGATATATAGCCTATGTCAACCGGGGATAGTTCAGCATCCCAACAGTGAAAGAACTTTTCAAATCGGTTCAGTAGTTTCGGATCCTATTCAATGCAAACAAACAAACAAACAATCAAATCTTTCCTCTTTATAATATTAGTATAGACATCCGTTTTTTTTTCGCGATATCTTGGTTGGTCTCTTATTAAAAGTTGTTCATAAAGATGGGTACAATGATATTCCGAATATTTCCACTGTCTAACCAGTCACGCAATATTTAAGATATATCTTAGGATTACATAATAAAAGTTAAAGTACTTAATATACTTTTTATCAAATACTCATGACACTGATCCTCTTACCTACTTTTTACAAAATATAATTTATATTTTTATGGCATAATAGACAAGAATTAACTGAATGTTTTAGTTGCCTTGTAAAGCTTCTAATGACTAACAACACTCCTGATAACATACAAAAATAAAATTGTCTTAGACAATGATAGCTTTACATGATGAGACATAAGACTCTTTTAAATATATATTATATAACTTTGGAGGTACATAGAACAGCCTTTCGTTTTATGGTTGAAATCAGTAATACCCTTAGAAATCATTGATTCCACCATCATGCTTCCCTGCTTTAACTTTGTCCAAGATTTTGTTGACAAATTCTGATGTTTTGCCGGCTATTTTGACCTCTGAAACGAGAAACATTTATTTAGTTTACTCAATTAGTCTCCAGCTTTTTCCGTCAGGGCATATAAACAAAAGAAGTCATGAAAATTTATAACTACAACATGGGGTTCTTAAAAAGGCGAGTTAATAGTCTTAAAATATCGGCAACATATTTGTGTTGCCTTTGGTGTTACAGATATCAATAGGCAACGGTGACTGCTAATTATCAGGCAGCCTGTCTGCTTGTTTCGCACATATGGATTTTTTTAATAGAATAAGTGGCAAACAAGCTATGGGCCACCTGATGGTAAGTGGTCACCGCTGCCTATAGACACCTACAATACCCGGGGCATTGTCAGTGCGTTGCCTACCTTTGAGGACTATTCACCCTTCGTTTGAAGCAGTCCAAATTCTACTTCGGAGGAAAAACCGAAGGTGGTAAGCCATTCCACAACTTACAGGTATGTGGCAGAAACAATCGATGAAATCGAACAGTGCGAGATTTAAACGCATCTATAATGTGCGGATGGCATTAAAAACACTTTTTTTATTCATCATTTCATGAGCTATTCAAGTAGTTTATCATATGCCTAAGGGTGGAGTTCATCAGACATACCTGTGGCTGTATTAACTATACTTTGTATATGCGAATTCCAGTCAACATTATTTTGAGAATTCGTCACTCTATTGCTCAGTACTTGTTTCATTTGGGATATGCCATTTATAAGACGCCCTGAAAAAACATTTTTTATACAATTAAACAGGTAAAACATTTAAATTCAAAATATTTATTTTTCGCAGACACAGTTAACATGCAGATGTTAATGTATTTGCATAATATAGACGACCATGCTCTACCATTATGGCATGGAAAATGTATTAAAAAAAAAATTGAAAGAGGGACAAAAGAAGAAAGAGGGCAAATTTTTTTTGTATTTAGTAGCTAACAAGTTATGTGGTGCTACTGAACCCTCAGTGTGCGTTTTTTTTTTTGTAAATCAAGACTATCAATATTATTATAATTTTTTTGACATAGACATGTGTCTTAACCTAATGTTTAATTTATTACAGATAACAGGCTTACCGATGAATATAACTAAATACATGACACATAATAAAAAAAAATGGCTGACAAATCTCTGAGCGTTTTAAGTTTTAGGTGGGGATAGAGAGGGGATACTCTGTCCCTTTCTCGCAAAGCGTGTGTTAGTATAGCATTTGTATGGCGCGCCTGATGCGTGACGTCATAGCTCAGTATAGTGCGCTCTCTGTCTAACTTATTTATTTTTTAACTAATTTTAATTTTGTTTTCGTTGATTTTGAAACGTTGTTTCGGGACTGTTTATTTTCTGCCATTTTATGAGGTATTAAAATAGTCATATTGATAAAGGTATAAGATACTCACTGTGCTCTTGTTGAAGACCATAAAGTTTTATCTTATTAGCTTCATGTTGAGCTTTTTTCTTGAGCCTGCAGGCCCTTGATGCCAATTTATTCTTTTCCTTTCTTGTTTTTGGCCTTACATTGAAAGGCAGCTCACTGACAGGTATCATGTCATTTATAACTTTACTGAGATTGTCCAATTCTTTGCCTATTACATGAAGTTTCCTTGGATTTGGAGTGAGGTCGTTGCCGTCACCTTTTCTTGCTTTTCCACTGTAATTATAAAACCTTGTGTAGCTTACTAAAATCAATCGGATTTGTAAATATTGCCATCCAAAGTAAAAATATCGCAGATGCTTATTTAATTAGAGTACATTCGTATAGAACAGGTAGTTAATTTTTTTGGAATCAGTAAATTATTTTTATTGGATAGCTAACCAGACAGATGTTGCCGTGTCCAAATTTCAATAAATTTATTTGAGTTATGGTCTTGAGTACATACAAAAATATCTTTTTTATATATATAAAGTATTTTACAAATTTTCCGGCCCACTAATAAAAAGAATCTCTCCCATAAATTATTCAGACTAAAAAAGCCAAATCGGTTCAGCAATTCTCAAGTTATGTGCTTACCATATGATTAACTTTTTAATGTTCACACCATAAAAGTTCAAACATAGGACAAAAAACCACTTATAACTAGTGTGAACAACTGGAGGCCTTGTCGCTAAAAGCGATCTCTTCCAGGCAACTTTAGGATTGAAATTTATTGAAGACATAGAAGATGGGGTGTGCAATAGAGGATAGACTATGAAATTCTTTTATATAAACCATATACTTACATTCTAATAGTAATATACACTAGTACCTAGTTAAAATACCGTATTTACCTGTGTTTAATGCCTCTAACACTGCAGCTAGGGCTAAATACTGGATCAGTAACTAAATTCAAAATATGTGGATCTTCGGATTTCTTTTTCATTATCAACCTTTGTCCTTTTGGACCTTTTGCTTGGACATTGTACTGCCAGAAATATCGCTCTTTTTTAGCAATTGCTCGTGCTTGTTTTGATTCAGAACATTCATCGTTGGATTCTGCAACATTAGGAAAGAATAGTAACTAGAGCATTGAGAAGATGGGGGCATAGTGGGAAAATCATAGAGCCATAAAAGATAAATGTTGATGTTGTAGTGTTTTGTGCGCAAAACAAATGTTTTCTTTCTTTCTGAATATTTAATCCCACTTTCGATATTATTAAAAAAAAAAACAATTTATGCTTAAATTGCATTGTTGCCCATGAGGCTATATGGCTCTGAAAACTTTTATAACTTATATAATTTTAATGTTTATCCAGTAACTGGTACAGCATTGGGGCAGAGTCCGAGTTTAGAATCTTGATGTCACCAAATTTAATTTACTTAGATAATGTTCTTACCATCTGAAGACAAATCTTCATATCTATCGCTATCTTCGTCTGATTCAAAGTCTTTGTCTTCTTCATCTTGAGAAAATTCCGCAGTGCCGGGGCTCAAGAGACCTCCAGAGAGTGAGGATATTGAGCCTGCTTCTGCCACAGAACTAGTAGATAAAAGGTGCTTACGAGGCTCCCTTCTTTGCCAGATCTGCCGAAAATAAACATTCTACTATAGGAACCTAATTTTCATTCATAATCAGAAACAAATTGGTATGTCTAATTTATCAGTGGCTTATCAAAATAGTTACCAAAATAAATAAGTAGCCCAATAGCCTACATTTAAAACATTGAAGATTAAAATAAAATACCTGTTCCATAGTCAAGTGAGTGGGAGCCGATGATGAAAGCTGTGCAGGCTGCTGTTTGACAACGGGTTGAAATGGAGGCAAGATAGCAGAGGCCGGCACTGACTGCCCTAGAGCTATTTCCCCACTGTAACCATCCATGCGAAGCAATAATTCCGGTAACTGGTTGATGGGTTGAGCAAAACTAGAGGATGCCGAGCTGTGCTGACTAGCAGGGGAGAAGGCAAGTTGTGTACGGCTATATGGGCTGCAAGGGCTCTCTGATGGCATAATATTGCTTGTGTGAAGAGTATTAGGGCTGCGACGCGAGCCGCTCATGGCACCACCTATCTGTATGCAATAGCCACTCTCCTCAGGCAGCAGAAGATCATCAAAATTGAGGTCATCCAGTAATGTGTCCGGGTTAGCATTTAGCTCTGCGAGAGTTGGTCCTAATATTAAATCTGCTTTGTCAACTTGGAAAATATCATCGTCATCCATCTTGAAGGTATCCATTTTGGATGTGTTGTCTGTGTCATAGGATATCTTGCCGTACTGCGAGGGCACGCTGTGGAAAGAGCCCCCGAAGTTATCCTGCAGGCACAAGTCTAGGTCAGTGCTAAAGTCGACGTCAGCGCGTCGCTGCGGGATCGGGACCGACGCGGACATGGTGTTCAGTTCGAAAGGCGTCTCCTGTTTTATCTCGACGCCTGGCTCGAAAAGAAAGTCATGTGTGTAAATAGAATCCGACATTGCACGTGTTTGTGCTGGCTGACCTTGACTATAATCGTCTTGTTGATAGAGACTAGCGCACGCGCCCCGCGCCTCTATCGATTATTTCACAGTGAAACCCACGTGTCGTACTTATTTAAATGTTTATTTACATCATCACCGAACTCAAAACCTAGTTCATCAGCGATTCTTCTTTATGCTGATGAATTTGACGAACTGATTGCTCATCCTTTGATTACATAACTTGCGAAATCACAACTCTATATAAAATTCTCAAGCACTTGATTATTCACAATGACTTTCGATATCGAATTTAGTCTTCACAATAGATCGTTTCTCTAGTTAGGCCTGTAGAAACATATTTATTCACTTCAGTTTGTGTAACATTTCACATATTTGCACATGCTAATCACAAAGGAAGTCGATTTTGATCAAAATAATATTCGCCACTCACAATAACAAAAACACTCGCCCGATAGTCGAACTCGAAGTAAACAAAGATATTTATTATTATTATTCCGCAAACTCAAAGGTCACAAGAGTGAGATGGCTAAATGATTTTTTTGCCAAAAAGAAAAGAGATAACATATAACATGGTTGGGTTTTTGCGGAAATGGTAGAGAGAGGGGAGCCGTTGGGTGGGCAATGATTGGACGACATGATAGTGCTGATCAATGACGTCACTTAAAAACGGTAAAATCGAGATATAAAAGTATCGTTAGTAACGAGAATGTCACCCAGATTATTCGCTGACATCAATTAGACAGTAGTTTGACAGTAAGAAGGACAAGGATTTGAAGGATGTCGTAACCAGCTGAACGTCAAGTGCAGTAACAAAATATTTCAAGTATTGTTAATTTTTTAAATTTACTATTATGGGTGACGACAATACAAATTCTAGTAAAGAATGTGATACAAATAAGTTTAATGTTATTATTATCGGTGCTGGTATGGCCGGCCTATCCGCCGCTAACCATCTCCTCAAAAATGGAATCAAAGACTTCCTCATTGTCGAAGCGAGAAAACGCATCGGTGGCCGCATCATATCGATACCGTTGAAAAATCACAAAGTAGAACTTGGCGCTAACTGGATTCATGGAGTTCTGGGCAATCCGATATTCGAGATTGCAATGGCCAAC
This sequence comes from Agriopis marginaria, assembly GCA_932305915.1. Classification (NCBI taxonomy): domain Eukaryota; kingdom Metazoa; phylum Arthropoda; class Insecta; order Lepidoptera; family Geometridae; genus Agriopis; species Agriopis marginaria. The sequence continues at coordinate 9,820,927 of OW029926.1, forward strand.
AACTTGGTAAACATCATCAACATACCCAAGCCTCATAAGGTAATAGCGGCCACGGAGGACGGTAAGCAGGTGCCGTTCGGCGTGCTGCACGAGACGCACGAGGCCTACGTCTGTTTCCTGCGGCGATGCGAGGAGTACTTCCTGTGTCAGTACCTGCCGCCGGCCGACATTCACAGCGTCGGGGAACACATCAATCTGGAGGCCACTATTTACCTCGAAAGACTGCCCACCTCCGAGGAGAAGAAACTCAGGAGATTAATATTTGACTGCTTGTTGAAAAGGGAAACATGTATATCAGGCTGCAATACTATGGATGAAATTGATTTGCTAGAGCTAGGCAGCTACACAGAATTACAAGGTGGAAACATCATTATACCATCCGGGTACAGTTCTATCTTAGAGCCACTAAAAAAAAACATTGCTCCAGATAAGATCTTGTCTAATCATCCTGTACAGAAAATTATTTGGTCTTCAGAAGATCAAAATTCCTTGAGAGGATTTGATGATTTAGGAGAAGAATCTGAGGATTCAGATCAGACTGTGATAGAAGATATGTCAAAGAGCACAACACCTGAGAAACCTGTAAACCCTGGTGAAGGGACCTCACATATAGATGTCTCGCATAAACCAAAGAAAAAACATCCCAATTATGTGGAAGTTGTTTGTGATAATGGCAAGACTTTCTATGCTAACCATGTGATATGTACTATTCCATTAGGTGTCTTGAAGGAAAATGCGGCAACCTTATTTGAACCAGCTTTGCCACAGTATAAATTAGAATCCATTGAACGATTATTATTTAGTGCGGTAGATAAAATATTTTTAGAATACGAGAGACCGTTTCTTAATCCTGATATTACTGAAATTATGTTGCTCTGGGAGAGTTCACCAACCTCCGAAGACTTGGTCAACTCTTGGTACAAAAAGATATATTCATTTAGTAAAATATCAGAAACGTTGCTCTTGGGTTGGTTGTCTGGGAAAGAAGCTGAATTCATGGAGACTTTACCAATGGAAGAGATAGCTACAGCGTGTACAAAGATATTAAGAAAGTTTTTAAATGACCCCTTTGTTCCTGAACCTATCAATTGTGTATGGTAAGTCTAAACCTGACGCTTTGAGCAATACCTACTGTCATTTCCATACTTTTAACCTATTAGCCGTCACGCCTACATTGCACTTCTGTGCCCTATACACCACAGCATTTTGTGGGTAACATTTTTGTCAACGATAGACGTCGTTACCGCACAGGGCCCGCAAGGGCTTGTCAATTATGCTTTACTTTGGGGAGCAAAAGGTTAAAGAAGGCATCAGAAAAATTACAATCACATTTCTGTGTTATCTTATCTATTTGCTTTGAAAGCGCCTTAATCTGTTTTTGAGACAGTAATATGTAATATCACTCAAAAGCCATTCCGAATGACTAACAATTATTTATATTTTTTTCAGCACAAGTTGGAAAAAGCAGCCTTATTCCAGAGGATCATACACATCTATTGGTGTTGGAGCAAGCCAAAGTGATATTGAGAGTATAGCTCAACCATTATTCAGAAATGTACACGATAAAAAGGTTATTTTAATTACATTATTACTTACTAGCTGCGATGGTTTCACCTGCGTTGGTAATCCTTAAGGACAACAAGTCTCCAATACCATAACACCTGGAGAAATAGGGGTAGTACAGTTTAGTCAGCGACCCAAAGCAGTGCTTCGTTATTTTAGGGAGCTCCGCTGGTTTTTGTATGCTGGCAGGGGCAAATGCACAATACACACCAAACGGGATGTCAGTGCCGATGCCTTATTATGGATGATTCGGATCGTGATCGCGATCGCGTGCCATCTCACTTACGCACGTGGTGCAAGTAAATAGATGCGGATGGGACGGCATGCAATCTCGATCACGATCAAACTTCTATAATAAGGCCGCAGGTCTTATCAACCCCACTTTGAATTAGAATCCTTGAGGAAACATAAATTTTTCTGGGATAAAAATTACCCTGTCACTCTCCGGCCCTTTAACTATATCTATGCAAATAATCATGTTGATTGTTTGCTCTGGTTCTATGTGAAAGAAAGACAAACAAACCAACAAACACACTTTCGTATAATATTAGTAAGTATGAACTAGCTGGGTAGGTTGCTAGCTGTACTTGCAGCTAGGTCTAGGTGTTAAGTGTCAAGTGACTGTTATGTTCCGGTGGCACCATTGGATAGTCAGGGTCAGAACAGTGCTCTCCATGTAGTAAAACGAAAATGATTCACATTCAAGTCGTCACACAGATCTGCATGAACTTATTCCCTCCTGGCCATTTTACTATCGGACTGCCAGAGTAGGCATGAAAAATCGACACGGCTGTTACTTGTGTAGCGGGCATTTTCCGCAACTATGCCATTCACTGGCCCATTTTGCGTCACCCGGCTGTAGCTAATTCAGGTCTCCTCCAGGAAAAAGCCAGCAGCTCGCTTATGCCGGCGCAGGCTTCCCAGAGCGTCCTCGGTGATTCGAGGATAGTGTTTTGTTGTTCTGCAATGCTGCTGAACTCCAGCAGCAAATGCGCGGCCGTTTCTTCAGTCTCCAGACACTCTCTACATAGGGGACTGTCAGTAACCCCAATTTTAAAAAGGTGTTTGTTTAAAAGGCACCTGTGACAACCCCGCCAACACCGCTCTGTTTAATTATATATTTTTTTCTTTCAGCCTGTATTGCTGTTTGCAGGAGAGCATACACACAGTAACTTTTACTCAACTGCACATGGAGCGTACTTGTCTGGCCAGACTGCAGCACGACGGCTACTTGCGGCCGAAGAACCTGCAACGAATATCCTGAACTGCCCAGGTTCGGCTGACTTACACTCCTGGATTCAGGGTATCCAACTTGAGGGGTAATGCTTGTCTCAGTGTTCTTATTTACATTGCCGAGCTAAACTGAGATGAAAGTGTCTTTTGCCTAGCTTCATACTCTTGTCATAGAGACATTGAAGAGACACTTTATTCTAGAGAGATACATTGTATTTATCCACTTTTCATGACAAAGGCTATGCAACATTGATACTCTTTTATGACTTTAGGCATTAGTATTCTTACAAAATAGTTTTTATTACGTAGATGCGTTGTCCGCGCGATATATCTGCATCATATAAGCAAGGTAACACTGCATTTGCTTAACGGCCTGTTATACCAAATTTGTCGGTTTTTAATCAATTTTATTCAGTTAAATTACAATGTTTGAGCTGGAAAAAAATACATGTCACAGATATTTCTGCGTTCGAGTTTATGCATTGGTTCAAAATTTGATAGAATAAAATTTCCTCGATCAAAAAAATTTCTGAAACAAAGTCGATTTAGTTGTTTTTTTACGTTTTATGCTCTAATAAAAGCTCGTAACAACCTGGAAATTGCATGTACTGAAAGGCAATCCTATTCAAAAAAAAAAAAACCATTGGATAGATTTTTGATAGTGAATAGTTTCGTTTTTTAGTGAAATTAAAAGCGTAAAAAGGTTACGAGAATTTGCGCGCGCCGCGCTCAGTCCCGCGCCAGGCGTCATCGAGGTCGGACCTATGTTCGTACCAACGTTTTTGTCGTTGCACTCCCCCCGCGGGCCTCGTGACTCATCATCATCAGCCAGAAGACGTCCACTGCTAAACATAGGCCTCCCCCTTTAACCTCCACACTGAACGACAGCCTGCCTTTTGCATCCACTGGATGCCAGCGACTCTCACTATGTCGTCGGTCCATCTAGTGGGAGGCCTACCTACGCTGCGTCTTCCGGTTCGTGGTCTTCACTCAAGAACCTTTCTTCCCCAGTGGTTTTCGGTTCTTCGAGCGATGTGGCCTGCCCATTGCCACTTCAACTTGCAAATTTTAACAGCTATGTCGGTGACTCTGGTTCTTTGGCGAATATCCACGTTTCGGATTTTATCGCGCAAGGAAACTCCAAGCATAGCTCTCTCCATTGCCCGCTGAGTGACTCTGAGTTTTTCCAAAAGGCCAACAGTTAAGGACCACGTCTCAGTACCATATGTCATCACTGGCAACACACACTGGTCAAAGACCCTCGTCTTGAGGCACTGTGGTATCTTGGACGAGAAGATGTCACGCAATTTCCCGAACGCTGCCCATCCGAGTTGGATTCTTCGGGCGACCTCTTTGCTTAAGTTGGACTTACCTAACTGAACAATCTGTCCAAGATAGGTGTAATGGTCAACAACTTCTAGAGTATCGTTCCCAACGACTATTGGCACAGGTTCAACATGGACATTCGACATGATTTTTGTCTTGTCCATGTTCATTTCAACAGGTGGGTTGGGAAAGGCTACTGAGACTCGTGAGGCCTCGTGACCCGTGCGCGGCAAAATACATCGTCGCTCTAACTTGGCGGGGGCTGAGGGAGCGTTTTGTTGCCTACGCGACTCGGATAACAGGCCGTTAATCAGTTAGCGGCTGGACGTCACTAGGTTGTTTGTTCGTTCAGTACGATTATGCTGTTTTAGTGCAATGATCTATGCGTATGACGCGTCTATATAGAAAAAATTTAGCAAGAATTATGTAATTGTTTGTGAATAAATCTCCACATCGAAAGTGGCAGAAACTTAGCTCTAAAGATTTGCTAGCACAAAATAATATTGCAATGTTATTAGTGTGCTGTACATTATGCTCTCCTATTTTTTATTGATAATCCATTAGTTTAGGAGTGTGGAAACTAGACAAATATTTTGCCTGTTAATTGAATGAAATACAACTAAAACAATGTGTAATACCGAAATTATAACAGAAATGCATTTACCTTCTGAAACAGTTATCTTTCTTCTATACAAATTGTTTTAAATATCACATTAATGTATTTTGACCTGATGAGTTACCATAATCTCAAAAAAAATCTTACAATAACCTTACAGTTACTTTTATCTTGCTCTCTCTTTAGCCGTGAGAAGGAGGCAAGATTTTTTTTAAATCATGCAATCAGTCTTTTGTCCATAAGCAGACGATGTGAAGGCTTCTTAGCAAAATTCATTGTAAGGTTAATATAAGTATGTTTTTGAGATTATGGTAACCCTCCTATAGTGAAAGGTTAAACATTTACCAGTTATTTGTTATATTTGAATACTACACATTCTCATTTTTTTTTTACTTTGTTGTTGGTATTTGTTTGTTGGTCCTAGAACTTACAATTGTTGTATTCTTAAGTTCCTAGGTATGCCTGTGACAAGTACCTGCTTAAAATTGTCACATATATTCATTGAGATACAATACCTATAGAGTCACAACAAAATCTCTGAGTAAAATCATTCAAAAAACGCCCAAGCGTCACTGTACATACCTAGACATCAATTATATAGTTCGCAATGCCACATTTACTCTGATTTAGATTATGTCGCTTGCATAGTGTTCAACGGCGCTTGTCCGCTATGGCATCGTAGTACTGGCATCGCGCGGCGTTGTAGTCAGATCGCGATTGCCTTACTACTAACCGAAAAGTCGGCGCAATGCGTAGCGTGCGCAGAGTTTTAATTTGCACATTTTTTGGCACGTTTGTGACTATAGATATTGTATCTTGATGCATATATTAAATCTTGTACATATTAATTTAAAAAAATTATATACCTACCACAATGAAGTGCTGCGATAAATTTATTACAGTGTTTTTTTTTTATCAAGGTGAACATGAGCCACTGTTCATGATTTACATCATATTGTGGATTTTCCATTATTTATTAGTGTACTTTGTAGTATAATAAAGCATTTCCATATTTTGTTCATGGTGTTATAGTTATTCAATAGCTAGGTTGTATTACTCGATTTTCTAGTCAGTGCAATAATTTTTGTATCGCTTAAATAAATCATCAAAATGAATTCCTTTTTATTATTTACTGAAACTCCTAATTTTTAGGCACACTAAAAACACAAGATGTAGGTAATATTTTGGTTCTTTATTCTATGTTATTATTGAGTGAATACAAATTGTATTAGTAAATAAACAAAACATAACATCTTAAAAATATGTTACAGTAATAATATAAAAAAGAGATACATCATTTAAAGCCCACAAGAAATAAGATCCCATTAAATAAATAAATAACCAAAGAAATAAAAATAAGATTTTTATGGCAATAACATTCTACCAATCTCAATGCATAAAAATATTTTATGGCCTTTGAGATTAACTAAAACAAAACTTAACAAAAATACTTCTTAAGTAATGGAATGTGCAAGCTACTAAATAGCAGATAGGCGTGTAAATATTTAAATTTTCTAATAGTTCGTCATGTTTTTGTTCATAAGTTATTAATTAATAACAATATATTCTTGAAATGTTTTTGTTGTAACCTAAAAATGCATCAGAATACAGTAAAAATTAAATGTTTTAAGGCTGCTTTAACACATTACTGATTACATATTCAATTTTTTTTTAATTAATGAGTTATTGAAAACGATAGAATAAAAAAAAAACTGTCTCTTTAAATATAAGGTCCTAACAAATTTTCATGTTGATCAAGACAAGTTTTCCTTAGTTTAACATTTAAACTTAATTAAAAATAACATTTAGACATAAATATAAACTTATGATTAATGTTAAATGTTTTTTCTATTGCTCAGTTGTTAAAGCTTCGCTGAACTTTTCAAACACAAAGTATTTTAAAATAATAAGTCACAATTATCTCAATAATGTGACACTTTAGGACATTATGTTTTCAGTAGTTTTCTGCTTATATGTTCCGAATTAAAATATATAAGTTTAACTGTGCAACATAATAAAAAAAATGGGGATGGGGACAATGCCAGCCTACATACAAAAAAAAACAAATCCCCGCCGTTACAAAAAATTTTGATTGAACAAGGTGCATAATCAGTCTATGCCTACATAAATAATAATAATAAAAGTCAATAACAGTAATAGAGAGTTTGTATCAGTCATTAAGTATAATACTAACTTTAAGCACCTTTTAAATCTAGTCAGTATTTTGGAAATATTTAACGCACAACATGCAGTTCTACCGTTGAATTCTTTTTGTTTATTATAGACAGCAATTTAGTCTCAACATCCTGTGTCAGCTCTTGCCATACACATTTACCAATTAATGGGACTTCTTCAATAGGAGGCCTGAAGGCCACTAGTAAAGACAAACAGCAACCATCTGCCGCTGGGTCATGTTCTACATTGAGGAGCCCCAGTGGCCGGTGCTGTCCCACATCTGCTCCAAACATCTCCACCATGAACCTTCTCAAAGTAGAATGTGCACTCTTGGCAGGATTCAACTCACAAGTCGGAAAATGCAAAGAAGACTTTTCACTCAATAAAACATGTAATTTATTTGTACTTCTTTTCTTGATAACAATTATCAACCTCATCAAATCTTTGACATGCCGGGTGGGCGCTGGCAGGATATCCATGTGCCAAAATTCACGGGCTGTGTTCTTTTTGTACAGTTGTGCCTTTTCAATTAAATGCAGAATGTCATTGGATCTCAAGGATATTTCTTGCATATCTAATACCCATTTGGCTTGTAGAGATTCCTTGTCTGCCTTAGCTGGTGTTTTTAATTCACCTCCTACCACTTGTGCTGTCAAAACAAATCTGTACCACATACCGCCGGCAGTTTCAACAACAAGTAATGTATTAGGCTCGCATTCCAAACCAGTTTCTTCTAACACTTCCCTTACTGCAGCTTGCACGATAGTTTCGCCCTTTTCCATTCGCCCTGCAGGCAAGTACCATTTGCCAGCACAACTTTCTTTAGCTTCTTGCATCATAAGTACTTCGTTTGAGTCATTTATAATCACACAAGCTACGACGTAAGTGACGTTGCTTCCAAGTACCGGTTTGAAATTAGAAGGAGTGGTAGGTGTGATACCTTGAGATTCCGCAACAGAGTTTTGGTCAGCAATTGTGAAGTCACATAGCGTATGCTCTTCTCCATCGAGGCCCAAACCGTCCAGAAGACGAGTTAAATTAGAATCGACCTGGCGCGACATTATTTTCTCAAATATTTAGCGGCACGTATGCACTCACTATCTTGTAGTGCTATTTTATGTACGACTTTACAGATTGTAAAGAGTTCTAAAAAATAGAGAGTTCGATCCCTTATAATGAATTTTATTACCTACTTGCGTTAAGTTATAATTTTGGTTTATTTGAACATTTTGAACGTGTTACAATGACTAACGAGCAACGGGATTTTGGTGTAGTTCAAAGAGTATTAAAATAATAAAAGTGTAGTTGGTATTTGATTGATTGTGACTTGACTTGTGACAGGCAGGATTGTGTTGTGGACGGACTTTTTTTGTTATTATTTTCATGACCTTCGATACAAAGTCCTTTAGTCGTAATATTAAACAAGTTTATACAATATTCATCACCATCACCATCATTTCAGCCATAAGACATCCCACATAACATCGAGAAATATAGATCAAAATGTATTAAATTTACTTTATATATTGCCGGTGGACTAGCAGGTATTCTATACATTACCAAGGATCATAATTATGATAGAATAGTTATATTCTACAATATTTTATTTATAAAATTTGATTTATGTCCGTTACAGACTATAAGTAATGTCAAGGGACATTACGTAAAGTCTGTAACGGACAATAATACTGTATTTGTAGTCTTAGTTTTAGCTTGTATTTTGTTTAGTTAATAAATGCACTAACCCAGTAAAAAAAAAAAATATTTATTATATTTCTAACATTGCCCGGACGACCCAGGTATTCTATATAATTATTGGCTAGGTATTGTATGGTATTGTATAGAATACCGGAATACACACATTGCCGGTAACATATTATATGCAATACATGTTTGCCTCGCCTCTTTTCAGTTTATGGCAGACTTTTTTTGGTACCAGTTCGAATGGTAAATCCTTTGAGGTAAATCCAAACTTTAAGGTAAAATACTGAGGGCGGTTTGGCCTTAACGGCTTTAGCGTGGCCAATTAAAAAAAACTCATCTCACTAGATAAGTGCATTCGCATATCTCAATAATCGATATAAATATCGATTTCACATTCAAACCTAATCGATAATAAATTATGTCCGAACATACGACACGTTTGGCCCCTTCTGAGTATAAAATAAGATAAAAAGCAGTACTTACTTTAGGGGTCAAAAAAGATAAAGTGCTGAACTTGAGCCTATAGATAGCTGCGTGTAGAAAATTATTGATGATGATAATGATGAAAGTAATTTGTTAGTATGTACCTATTTATCGTACGCATTATTATCTACAAATCATACAAAAGAATCAAATAAACACGCAAACTTTTTGTACCCAATCGATTGGGGAGGAATGTGCCTAGGTAGTACGTATTGCTTAGTGCAAGTGGCCGTGAAAGTACTTAGTAGCACTTCACACTGGTCTTTGCGCAAGTGAAGCTTCATTTCCCCGCGCTACGCGACGCCCACTGCGCATTGTTCGTCTTGTTCAAACGCTCGTGCGAGTACATACTCACACGCGAGTTGTGCGCGAGTGGGTATTTACATTTGAACACCTACTTTTATTTGCCACTTCTACTTGTTACCTGTAGGTACTTGCAAGGTACTTCACAGTGTCTGCAACGGCCTTAAACGAACGATAAAAGTGATGAAACCACGGAATAGGGAAGTGGTGGAATGGTTTTACAAACACATTAAATTAGTATTGGCACCGCTGTTTCCAAATGCATACAAATAAGACTTTATTACTGTTTTTGGTTTCCTACGGTTTTTATTATTATGTCGATATAAGGCTATAGTTATCCGCCGTTTATTTCAAAATATGCCTTAATTATTAAATAATAGACTTCATTTTATTGTTATGATGTACGATTGTACGAAGTATTTGGGACGTTTTTCATTCCAAACTCAAATACAAATTAATGAACAAGTTCCACGATTTTTCACTTGATGTCTCAATATGACGTGGTCGAAGACGTGCACTCTCGAAGCTCTATAGTCCGAACCATGAATCTAGTATCAGTCCGAACGTTTTCACGATAATAACGTGGTAAAAAGCTTTTTTAAAAGCTAATCGATTCTGTCCGATTAAAGTTATTATCGATTAATCGATTTGGAAAATTACTAAGACTCATCTCAACTCAATTCAAATTTCGATTGAAGACACTTTGCAGAAAAATTACCGATTTTGGGTAATTCAAGCAAATTCACGCCCGTTTCATCATGTCGATTGTAAAAGGACAAATGCTGGTGATTGTTCAAAATATCGTAAGAGTGCATATTTTAGGTTTCATCAAATTCATAGCCTAAGTTACGTAATTGTTTTAGGTGCGCTCGCTCAGCACTGCCTCGGCTGCCTCTAAGCTTATAAAACCCCCAGTTCAAGTATTTGGATTAGAAGGCCGCTATGCCTCAGCTCTGTACTCGGCAGCGACTAAGAACAAGACTTTGGATACGGTGGAAAAAGAACTGACTCAGTTCCAACAATCGATCAAAACGGATCCCAAACTTAAGGAATTCCTCGTCAACCCAACATTGAAGCGAAACCTGAAAGTTGATGCTCTGAAGCATGTCGCTACTAAGGTACCTACTGAAATTGTATTTTTATTACTTTTCGTACAAATTTTACCTCTTCATAATACATTTAATATAACCTTAAAATTATATTCAAGAAGACTACTTTTTTATCAATACTATCTACAGTTTGACCACAAACTCGCTTGTTGGTAAGCAATAACGTTGTAGAAAATTGTCCTATTCACATTGACCTTGAATAGATCTTATGGTTTTCCAGTTTTCCCAAGGAAAAAAATATCCATACAACGTCATGTTGGGCACTACCTGCTTGCCAGATATCTCCGAAATTAATTTACCTAGTTGTTGAGATAAAACAGATATAGAGGCTATCCCAGTTATACAGGGTTACTGAGAATGATAACAGAGGACCTCCTTCATTATTACCTATATGAACAAGTTTTACTATAAATCTAAAAATAAAAAGCTGAAAAAAATAACTGTTCAAAAGAAAATCACATTATGGAACAGCTGATAATATTTTGCGATTTTAGGGTTGGTCACATTTTAAACATTGTTAACACAACAACCTCCTTTCACCTTAGTACCACAGTTTCATGTAACTGAAATTGTGCTACTGTGATAGGAGTATGAAAATCATTAGACAGTCTGTAGGTTTGGTCACTTGTTCAATTATATCACTGAACAAAATTATTGGCACCTCTAATAACATAGATGTTGTTCTGTTGCTATCTTCAATCAGTCCCCGGACTTTGAGCCAGTTTGTTGTAGTAGATTGTGTCGTGCAGACAGAGTTGGTCTCTCATTAGAGACTTCTCTTCTATTGTCATTGAAGATGTATCTTTTTTAAAATCTTTTTAGGTATGCTGTCTTGACTAGTGCTGCCAGTTCATTTGAATGGTTTTCATGTCTTTGAATGTTGGTTTATTTCTTCTGCAACTGTTTTAATTTTAGTGTAGGATTTTAAAGAAACCCTGCTGCATGTGCAATGTTCTTTAATATTCCATTTTGTTCTCGTTGAATGATATTTTGAGTTGAGATGCAAGGAGAGCCCCATAGTTGGATGCCATTATGTCCAAATTGGTTTCAGTATGTATAGATGTATATTTATTATACTATGTATCATTTAGTAGTATTTATTTAATGGTATCATTAAAAGTGTATTAGCATCCCCTATTCTGTTACGTAAATTCTTTCCATCCAATGGTTGCCTGGAAGAGATCGCTTTTAGCGATAAGGCCGCCACTTGTGGCACTAGCTCGTAAGTGTTTTCTATCGTGTTGTAATTTTTATTTCTGGTGTACACAATAAAGAGTTTCTATCTATCTATCTATGTTCTTGTATATCAGAAGTTTGTTGTCAACAGACAGTTGTGAGTTTCTGTTTAGTAGGTAGTAGAGCCCTTTGTATCTCAGGTTGAGTTGTTCTCTCTTTTTTCATGTCAGCCGCTGATCCAAGCGTATAAACATTTCCAGGTACTTGACTGCATTACTGTGTGGTAACGCACTATTCCCCAGATGCAAAAGTGGACATGTTTCTCTTTTGAGTGTATAATATTACATGTTATGTTGTTCTTATTTTAACATACATTTACATACTTGTACAATTCCAGACTAATATGTCAGCCACAACGGGAAACCTGCTCTGTCTTCTAGCTGAAAACGGTCGCCTCAGCAAGCTTGAGATTGTGATCAATGCATTTAAGATCATGATGGCAGCCCACCGTGGTGAAGTTACATGTGAAGTCATCACAGCTAAGCCCTTGGACCAAGCTCAGAGGCAGAGCCTGGAAGCTGCTCTTAAGGTAAATAAAAATAAATGGCCAAGAGCGTGTCGGGACACACATATTATGGCCTTATAATTGTGATCACATTCAAAGTTCCGATTTTAGTGGTTAAGCCAACGAGAATACTATCTATGTTGTTCACTTTGTGCATTAGTCACTCATACGTACCTGCTGCCTCAGCCTGTTTGGGCAGCGTTTGGTAAACTTCGCAACATCTTTTTGACCAAAATACCTCAGTGCCTTAAGACGAAGTTCTTCAGCCAGTGTGTGTTGCCAGTGATGATATACGGCAGTGAAACATGGTCTTTCACTATGGGCCTCATAAGCAAGCTCAAAGTCACACAATGGAGAGGGCTATGATCGGGTTTCTCTGCGAGATCAAATCAGAAATCAGCAGATCCGTAGATGAACACTTTGGAGATCGCTACGGGAGGCTTATGTCCAGCAGTGGACGTCCTTTGGCTGTAATGATGTGGTGTGAGCCCTCAGGGAGATATTAAATGATCATGTTGTCTGGAAATAAATGCATTTTGATTTGATTTTTACGATTTACTGCAGCTATCAGAGCTAATCAAAACATGAACCGAATATATTCAGTAGTTTCATGTTTTATAAATAACTAGCTGACCTGACAGACGTTGTCCTGTCTTAGGACTGTCAAACACGCAAAGTTAAAATTGTAAATCTAATTTTTTTACACCTTGGGTTACATTATTGGAGTTTTAGTAAGGATCCCTATTTTTTTTGAAAATATAATATAGCCTATGTTACCCGGGGATAGTGTAGCTTCCCAACAGTGAAATAATTTTTCAAATCGGTTCAGTAGTTTCACAACCTATTCAATGCAAACAAACAAACAATCAAATCTTTCCTCTTTATAATATTAGTATAGATGACACCCACTGGGGTGACAGGCCCAACCGAGGCAAAGGTGATAACAATGAAAACATATATCAAGTTGTAATTCTGATGATTTCATTATTACTATTGCTATAACTATAACTAATGTTGCTATGTTACTTTTTACAGAAATTCCTGAAAGGCAATGAGACGATTCAGCTCACAGCCAAAGTTGATCCTGCACTGATGGGGGGCATGGTTGTTTCCATCGCTGACAAATATGTGGACATGAGTGTAGCCAGCAAAGTCAAGAAATACACTGAGCTCATCAGTGCTGCTGTCTAAACTAACCAATGTTGTTATTACTAGTAAAAATATAAGCTAAATCTGTCTTCAATTAGAAAATTTGTGTTTTTATTTCTTGGAAATGAATGTCCAGGTATTTCTAAAGAAATACAAAGGCAAAAAAATGCCCTCAGTACTATCATTAGAACTAAGCACGCACATGCTACGAATGCAGTTATTATGTCTGCACCTCAAGGCCTTATCTGCCAAACACCTTCAACTTCGTATCATCTTCTTTGTTAAATGTCTTTTTTATTATTCATAAAAGAGTTAAGTTTTAATATTGACATTGGAAAATTGATCATTTTGTGAACTGTAATTTCCAACAGTAAGTCTTCATAACTTCTGAATTAACTACTGCTATGAGATTCTGCTATTCTTCTTGACTCCTAATTTAAGCAAAAAATTTCAAACATGGTAGCATAGCAGCCTACATAATAATATCTGAGGTAGCAGTATGTAAAATATTACTCTTTCACTATGGGATATCGGTTGTCTATTTATCAAAGTTACATTAAAAAAGCACTTAAAAATTCTTATCATTGAAACGAAAAATTTAATGTGCTCCTCTGCACTCACAATCAACTTAAATACTCTTAACCATAACAAAAATAATACTCTTACAGTATTTATAACACTAAGTAAGGTATAGAACTCTAGAATCAACAGGAAATATTTTATCTGAGATCATGGTATCACTGAGATCTTTAATAATGTGGAAATTGCAAAATTAATTCAACTATCCTTCCGTTGGAGCAGCTTCACCCTTGAGAAGGGCGTTTTCAGCTTCTAATTCGGCAATTCGGGCCCTAGCTGCTTCCAGCTCGTCATCGCCTCCATCTGTGCCCAAATGCTTGCGTACATAATCCAAGGCATCTTCAGGCTTGTCTGGTTCTTCATACAAGCTAACCAGAACTTTAGTTAGGGCGTCCATCACTCCAGCCCTTTCTAAGTAGCGTCGAAATTCTTCTCGTTTTGAATCAATGGGCTGTGAATCAAAAGTTATTAGTTAGCTATATGTGGGATAAAGAGTAATGAACTCTTTTTGAGTAAGGTGGTGGTTTATAAAACAAAAAAATGAGATGTGCAGTCGTTTTGCCATTGGATTTGATAGGTACCTTATACGAAGACATTTTCTTAGATCCGGTTCTGCTTAGGTTTTCTTTTGCTGCTTGAATTATAATGTTTTACAGGGTCAGTGCCTATACTTTCTACAATCAATTCAATTTATACTTAAATATCGCTGACTTTTTTATATATTTTCAAAATACACAACACAAAATTCCATTAAATTAGCGTCAGCGTGAAGTCAGTATTGTGAATTGTCAGTAACATTTTTTTCCCCACTTTTTTTGCTAATTGCTAAGATTTTTTTGTTACTTTTTATGATCATGGACACAAAATCCTTCAGTCGTAATATAAATCAAGTTCACATAGTATAATAATTAATAGCGTCAAACAAGTCATAGTCACAGAGCCAAGCAAAGTAAGTCACGGTCAAGTCAAATGAAAAGTACGCCAGTAAAATGGTGGAGGCTTTATGGAGTTTTGGAAACAAAACGAAAAAACATGTTTCACCTTGTTATATCATTTGTATATAATCTTGAGGACCTAATAAATTAAAATCCACTACTAATACACATTAACACTCGAAAATACACAAGTTTAGGAAAATAATATAACGAGTCAACATGTTTTTTCCACGTTGGCGCCAAAACTTTCGGACGTCATTTTGATCAGCTGTACTTAATGACACAGAAGACAATATAAAATGTAGGTACACTGTTTGTTTTTTAGATTTCCAAGCCATAAAGGTAATGATCAGGAAAATAAAAAAGACCATTGGTAGACAAAAAGTTATTCTAAGCCCTCTACTTAACTTGTCAAAAATAGGCATTATTTTTATAGGGTTCCGTACACAAAGGGTGAAAACGGGACCATTACTAAGCCTATGCTGTCTGTCTGTCCTACCTTTTAACGGCTGTACCTTTCGAACCGTAATATATAGCCAGTTGTCTCAAAGTAAGCGTGAGCCTCAGACCAAAGTAGGTATAATATAGTCTGTTCAGAGAGTGGACTTGGATTGTGGTTGAATATAATCAAAGGGTTGAATGGACTAATATTTCAATAAATAACTGGATGATGGGACAGCTTAGCTCATGATAGCTGAGTTTGACATTTTTCTGAGACTAGAGGCGGATTGCCATTTAAAATTCGTTCTAGTTTTCCTTTTGGCCAAGTCTCTTTTAGAACAGCCTCTAGTTGATTTTTACTAACTGCGCAGTGCACACTGAGGTTTCACCCGCGCGGACACTGCCTACAATTTTCCAGGATAATAATTATCCTATGTTATCTCTTCTCTATACGCACAATTCACATAGTATAAATTAAAGTCGCTTTCCCCGTCTGTCTGTCTGTATGGCCGCTAACTCCTCCTAAACCACGCAACGGATTTTGATGCGGTTTTCACCATCAGTTAGATAAATTTTCACGGAAGGTTTATATACCTATATAACTAGAGACCCGCCCTGGCTCCGCACGTAAATAACACCCGTGCGAATGTCAAGTTAGTACCAGTATGGTTTTGAAAACGTTTAATATAGTAGCTTTCTCATTCAACTCTACAGATAAGTTGGTCTTAATATAAAAGGGAGCTATAGATAAAACACAATATTTTATTAATATAAAGTGTTGTATTCCAGAAAATAACACCCAGAACATTGTGTTGTGATACATTATTAATGGGGTACATTAACTTAAAATATAAATCATTGTTAGTTGATACTCGAAATAAGCAATTCATTTGTGACACTACAACATCAAGGGAAATCTAGCGATTCAAGATGTGTAGGAAAAAAGTCATGAAGGTGGAAGACCCAGTTAAGCAAACCATAACAACTTTAAAGCACTTCTTCATCAACGTTGTGGCAACAGCAAATTCTTCGCGGCACTTGCTACTCGATTATGATATTGAATTTGGAACCTCAATAATAAGATAGTACAGTACTCGGTACTTACTAGAGAGTACTTATTCTTGGCTCTATGCTTCACCAGGTAACCCAGGCCCTAGTAGCGAGCTGTTTAAAATTAAATGCACTCCAGTGTTCAAAGTAACATAACTAATACTTTTTTAATAAGCAATTATTCTTTATATTATCTAGAATTTATTTTATGATTCATCATCGCTTCCACCCCCTTGTTTGGGTTTAGGGCCTCCTGCCCTCTTTGCCATAATGATCTGATCAACTTTCAATATGGTGGTGGCAGCACCAACTGCATATTTAAGGCCCCAGTATTTCAGTACAAACAAGTCGAGGATGTTTCTTTCCTTGGCATCAATCACTCCACTGTTCTCAGATTCAATGTCATAACCTGAATTCTTGTTGCCATCCTGAAATAAAAAAAAGTCTATATAGTATTGATAATTTAACAAAAAAGTTATATGAATTTTTACGGGATATTTACCATGCTAAGGTTGTGGAATGAGCTCCCGATATTAACAACCTTACCATGGTAAATATCCTGTAAATAATCATATAACTTTAGTGAACAACCGTGATAGTTTAAAAGTGTTTTAATTTAACAAATATCACCTAATTTGGTAGTTGCGAGGCAATAAATAATTTAATAGATCCTCTAACTATAACATTTGTCTCGTAATAGAGACAATAAGACAAGCATCTAATTCTCAAATTAACACTATGCAAATACTTTTTTTCCTTTCTTAGATGCCAATAACCGGGGATTACATGTGTCACTCATCACCACTGGTAACAATAGGGAACTTCTTCCATTTTATTGCCAGTGGCGACAATTTGGAACATATAAAATTCTTGCCATAGCGCTCTGTCAACTTCTTGCTAAGGAGAAAATTCACAAGTCATCAAGAGACAAAGAATAGTATTATTGGGTATTTCTGGCTGTCAGTGTTTCATAACACCATCATCATTACTTCAGACTTTAGTCGACCCGCGTGTACACTAAGCAGAATAATTAAGCTTTGCAAGGGAAAGGAGAAATAGTCTGGTGACTAAAACTCCATCGTCTGAAGTAGCTATTAAGATAGCCTAGGTAACAATCAGGGGCCTGATTCTACTAAGAAATTGTTTTTAAATTGTAATTGTTTCAATTTAATTTTTTAAATAATTGCCTCAAACCTGACAGTTTTCATATTTTTACTATACTAGAAAAAACCACCACCACCAAAACCACCTAATATTATAACTAGGTATAAAAAAATAATTAACTCAATTTTGAGGCAATTATTTAAAAATAAATATGAAACAATTACAATTTAAAAATAAAATCTTTAGTAGAATCGAGGCCCAGTATAGCTCAGTGGTAGTATGGCTGTCCCATGAGCACGTTCCCGGCTGGGCAGACTTGAATGATACATTTAAATTTCTGGTTTGGGAGTTAGTTGTTCATGTTCTATGGCATCCCAAACAAAGAATTCTAGTAGTGATGGAGAGCTATGAGACTGAAGCATTATCTATTTATTTCTTTAGTAGCTACAAAACGAAATATGTACATAACCTCATTTCTGTTACCTTATGTGCCTTGTAAATGTTGTTGACAACCTCAGTGGCATTGGCCCCCGAATTGTCGGCGAGGGCGCGTGGGATGGCTTCTAGTGCAATGGCGAACTTCCTCACAGCATACTGCTCGAGCCCAGGCAGGGTGTCTGCATACTGCAGAAGACGCTGAGCCAGCTCTATCTCTACTGCACCCGCACCAGGAACAAACCTGGTTAGATATTTTAGATAAGAGATACGAAAAACAGTTTTTTATATGCTGTATAAATTTGGCACAGTGATGATACTCTTATAGTGTTAACACACGAGACGTACATGGTTGACGAACCGCCGTCCAACGAACGGGAGAGAAAGAGAAAATTTTCTCTCTCCCACCCGTTGGTCGCCGCGGATCGTCAACCATGTACGTCTCGTGTGTTAACACTGTTAATAAATTCAAAGATCGCGGTCCTCGCGTGGGCGGTGTTCCCAGCCCCATCGTCCTCACATCAGCAGGGCATTTTTTTGACCGAGAATGCGACAAGGCGCCTATGTTTTCGTATACTCCCCCCTACCCCCCCGTATATCTCACTTTGGCACGATAAAAGAGTTGACAAGAGCCCTGCAGGGCTACTGCGTCGTGGTGCCAAGGTGTGCGATGAACTTGGGCAATGGATGAGGGTGGTAAAAGTAATACTTTTCTACATAGTATGTGAGAAAGAAATAAACCCTCCGTTTCAGACAGGGAAAATGACGTAGTTTGCAGAACGTTGGCATATTAAAACGTCTATTGCGTCCTCTTCACCTTGCTTGATGTTAAGCAATGATGTAATCTGGCTATCGAGCCCAGGCTAAAGAGAAACCATGTCATCAGTGAACTGAATCATCAGAAATAGACATAAAAGGAGATGCACTCACTGGAATGCACAAATTGACCCACAAGATCTGCATGTCCGAAGAACTGAACACAAAAAAGTTATGAGTCATAATAGACTGAATTACCGTCCATCGCGTGCAATGCCCTTAAAAGTGTTGACTCCATCATCAATAGCTCGTTCAATGTCATCCATGTAGTTATCAGTTGCTCCTCTGATAATCACAGTAGCGATCCTTGACTCGGTGCTTTCCATGCGGAAGACAACCACGCGAGTGTCACCTACTTCTTCCACTGTAACAACATCACAGTAACCCAATTCTTCAGCTGTGGGTGTTGTCAGCCTCGGCAGCACCTGAAAACAAGAACCATGAAACAATTTGTCAACCCAAGAAATTCTAATGACATTTTTAAATTAATTATGAATATGAAATAATACACAACACTTATATAAACGTGAAAGTATAGAATAGGCTACCGGACTGATTGTTTTTAGTGTTTAGTCATATTTAACTAACCAATAATTGAATATGAAATTAAATTGCTTTCAAAAGTAAGGAAATTATAAGCATTTTAATGTCTTGCTAGACAGAGAGCGCAATTTATTTATAAATAACGTCACTTGTACACGCCATACAAACTCCATACCAACACTCACTTTGCGCGAAAGGGACAGAGCATCTTTTCCTAATCTGGCCAAAAATTTTAATGCTTATATCTCAAAACTTTATCAGCCGATTTAAATATTTTCTTGTTAGTATTCAGTTCAGTTCATTTCACAAAAAATTTCACCAAGTTTGTTATTTTGAACACATCAAACACCTATAGCTTATTCACTTACACACATACAGATAAAAGCTAAATAAAAACCATAAATTCTGATCACTTTTTCTAGGTTTTTGAATCTGAGATCAGCTGATATACTAGGGTATTAATATTAAAAGAAAGTTTTCATTTGGCTTTATACAATGTTATTGCAGCTGTAAGAGCTAAAAAAACTTGGACCAAGTTTTTATTTACTTAGGCGATAGGCAAGCAGCAAACTTGATGTCCATAGGCACATCAGGCATAGGTCAAGTTGTAGTATACAACCCAGTGTTGATTTTTTTAATTTGTGTATTGTAATGAATCAGCAGAGCATTCATAGATGTGCGACCGGCCAGTGGTGTGCTGCGGACTGACGCTGAGAACGCTCATGTATATTTACATATATAAATACTAGCTGACCCGACAGACGTTGTTCTGTCTTAGAACTGTCAAACGCGCGAGGTTAAAATCGTCGATAAGTTTTCTGAAATTTTTAAATTTTCTGCGCAATTTTCCAAATTTTTCTTTCCGTAAGAACATTCTACATTCTACAAAGTATTAGAAAACTTAAACATTCTTATTTAGATCAATGCGTCGAACTCCGCATCACAGTTGATAACTGATTTCGAATGACTGACGTTTCGTTTATATGGGTGCAACTGGCTACAACAAATTTCTTACAAAAATGATTTGACAGCCATTCTAATTTAGAAAAAAAAAACTGTGCTATAGATAGATACCCGAGCCGGTGTACATCTACGAATACCTACTGTAATACGAACTACTATTATACTAATAGTAATTTTTAAACTTTCGCAATTTGAACACATATTTTAAATGTTTATCATGTTCATGTTTTTGTATCATTTAAAACATACTATATTAATATCAGTATAGTCAATCTTATTAGTATACTTACAGTAGCATTCACAGTTTTTGCTAAGCGACGCAAATCAAACTTAGAATTCAGTCGTACAGCCATCACATTATATTTGTTCAAGAAGTGCAGAGCCATGTCGCCAAATTTGGACCCAGCCACGATGACCTGTACTCCTGCATCAGCAATATCTTTGATTTGCTTCTCAAGCATAGATTCCTCTCCTCTGCTAAAGTCTAACAATTCATTGGCAGATTTGATGAGCACTGTTCCCTTGGTCTCAGTTTGTGTGATGTCGATGGGGCACGAGTAAACTGCTACTTTGGCCTTTTTCGCAGATGTAACGTCACCTTCTACTTCACGTTTGAACACCATCCCGGAGAGAACCTCTGACTGTAGAATGCCTGCACCGGAAATCTGGGAATATAATAATTTTGTTAACTAGAAGTCACTTAAAAAAAATGGCTTGAGAAGTTTGAAAAAGTAAATACCTTGCATATTCTAACATTGTCGACATTGAATGTGTTTTTCTCTGGCAGAATACCTACACATGCCTTAGCTACAAGTCCTGCAATGAAATCTTCATAGCCATACTGTTTAGACATGATTGATGGTGTGATGCCTTTAGTTATTTCTGCGGAATTCCTGGGATCCTTGATCTCATGGCACACTAGCTCAGGCAAGATTTCCAAACATTTATCCATGGCTTGCTCGTAGCCCTCAGCTATTTCACTGGTGGTCACACCCAACCTCAATAGCTCTTCAGCAGACTCCAGTAGAGCACCAGATAGCACTATAACAAAATTGGTTCCGTCACCAACTTCAGAATCTTGCATTTGGCTGGCTAACACCATCAGCTTGGCAGCGGGATGTTCTACATCCAATTCTCTGATGATGGTGCCTGCGTCACTGGTTACAAACTGCTTGTCGATATGGTTGATGATCATTTTGTTCATTCCATTAGGACCATAGGCAGACCGCACGCTCTGTGCAAATTGTTTGCACGCGTTTATATTGCGATATACAGCTTCTTCTAAGCCAGAGTACATCTGAAAATAAGACGATTATGTTATGATGGTTTGAACACTCTTGAAAACTGACCAATATTCTGAGTCATAAATCGTAAATGGGTGCCATCAGAGTTGATCAGAGGAACCCACCAAATTATTATTAGTGTAAGTAGTGGAAATAGTTAATTTCTTTATAGATAAGGACGGAAACTCGCGATTTACTTGATATACAAAAACTACTAAGTCGGAAAATAGCGTAGAGCTAAGGGCAAATGCATAAAAATGAAAAAGTAAAACCATACTGGCCGGCACACATGACTTCACGATGGTTGGTTAGAATATGCAAAATCGATTTATATAACTTACCCGTGCCCCTTCTTTTAACATTGAGGGCATGCCCGGGCCTTTAGGTACGTGAAGAGCCATTTTCACGGGATTTTATTAATTTTCTTTGTAATAAAATTATTTTCCAACTTCTAGCAAAATCCGCGTGAGGAATGAATGAATGAACATAACATGATGTTTTATGAACTGCGACGATATAGAGTAAAAATAATAATTGAAAATTGAAAGTCATAGATAAAAATTAACTGAAATGTTACAGACAATAAAAATGGTATGTCATTGTCATTTATAAATAGAGATACACGATATCGACTGGAGTTAAAATCGATTGTTTGTGAAAAAATTACCCCTAAAATCTTTGATTATATATTAATCAAAGCCTAAAATAGAGACATTGGTTGGTTCATATCTGTGGTTGGTTTCGCCGCGCTTCATGTGTCTTCTGTGGCCATAGAAGATAGTTCCTATTAGCCAACTATTAGCTGTTCAGTTGACAGCGTCGTTAGTGGAGAACAAAGTATTGTCACCTAAGAAATTCGCTAAGAAAAAACTGTAGTTCCAATTTCGCCCACCTGAACAGCTAAGTTGCTGGAACTGTGCCATGGTTCCGGCGCGAAACGCAATGTTTTTTCGTTCCCTTCTCTTTCTTTTTTGTGGCGCAAAAGCCCGCATTAGCGTCAACGTTAAAATAAAATATAATTTTATTTATAAAATGATGTATATGATGGACACCAAAACGGCTGGACCGATCCTGACGGGACTTTCACGGGCAGATAGCTGATGTTATCCACGCGGGGGAAACCGCGAGGTGCAGCTAGTTTAAAATTATTTAAGAGTTTGTAACTATACTCGAGTAAGATGAAACATGTCTTTTCTTTGTATTCCTATGACATAATTGTGTGTTCTATATTTATATTCTTCACCACCTTACTTGAACGTCTTTAACTTGAACTTGCGACTTAATATTATATAATTATGTCCAAATGACATTCACCAGCATGCACTGTGCTATCATGGTTGATTTGGGCTCATACTCTCTGAGAGGTCTGTATGTGTCCCAGCAGTGGGAACATGATAATTCATGATAATGAAATGCGACGCCAAGATTATCTTGGAAAAGAAGAAGAAAAAACCTATATGAAAATATACCTACTATATCGCAAACCTATACCTATTTCTTATGTGCCTTTAGGCGATTGCAGACGATGCGTAGTACAAGTAGCTACTGCGCATCGTCTGCAACGTTTTGCTTAGTGCAAGTGGCAGTGGTAGTGCTTAGTAGTACTTCCACTGCTACTTGCAATAAGAAGACGACGCATAGTAGTTATTTACAACTTCTACTTACTACTTGTACTACGGATCTTCCTCAACCGCCTTTTCTTTAGGTACTATAGCTTAGTGTGAAACCTATAATTTATAAACCACAACAACAAAACACGTTATAGGAATATAATCATTTTAATAAAAATATAAGTGCTACAGACCTTAATTCACTACAAAATACATTAAAATTGATACTAATTACGTGTAAGACGGGTCTAAATATTTTCAACGTTTCATTCATTACAAACACGGCGCAATGTATTACATACTATTAAATCAAAACATGGGTGCAAAGCACCATAGGTACCTATAACAATAATTACTTTTGTATTTGAATAGTGCGAGGGTGTACAGACAGACTTCATACGAATTTGGAAAAAGCCAGACTATCAAACATAAGTTTTTAATCCGTCCATGTGTATTGATTCGCATGAATACTGTACGCTCAGATTGGATTGTTTTCGAAAACTTTTTTCGTTTACTTATTGTTCCACACATTTTAGTAAAGCGCCTCCATCGGAAACGTGGAGGAACAAAAATTAGTGGTAATCAGCGGTATAGATTGCTTCACTCTAATACGAAGAAGTTTTCGAATACCATCAAAACTTGTACTAAGGGTGCTGAACAACTGAATTCAAACACTATAATCGGTTCTGATAAGAAAATTAGTAGCAAAGTCGATACATATGTCGACCTTTCCGCGCTACTCGAAATGGCGCCATTGGCGGATCCAGGGGGGGGGGGGATGGGAGCCAATGGCCTCCTCCAAAACACCTAGCAATTCCCATACATTTGACTCAGTTTTTCGATTTGATTCAGGTGCACTTTTACACAGCATACTCATAGGTAGATACCTTACTTGTCAGATTGCCCCCTCCCCCACAAAATGAAATCCTGGATCCGCCCCTGAATGGCGTCAGCAAAGTTGAATGGAATTTCATTGATAGTGAGTTTTAGCTACCAGCGATTTCTATTGAAAATACATTATTTTTGAGTTTTGTTTCAAAAATAGTGCAAAAAGTTTTTCTTCAATATTTGGCTACATATTAAAAAAAATACTCGCTTTGTTTGAGTAAAGCACTATACAAGCCTTGGTCCGCAGTGACTGAACTGCTGGGTACAATATGTGGCCTCGAGCTACGCTTAGCTGCGCTCTCGGCCTTCAAGCTTGGTCATAATAGGCATGATGACTAATATTTTTTTATTACCTCATAAAAAAGCTAATCATAAATAGAGCACATCAACGACAACAATATTAAAATAAGTTCAAAAATAAATAAGATACAAGCTTTTTAATTTCATGCTAGACAGAGAGCGCACTATACTGAGCCGTGACGTCACGCCTCAGGCACGCCATACAAATGCTATACTAACAGACGCTCTGCGAGAAAGGGATAGAGCATCCGCTCTCAATCCCCACCTAAAACTTTAAATACTCATATCTCAGAGATTTATCAGCCAATTTCAATTATTTTTTAGTATGTGTAATGTATTTAGTTAAATTGATCGCTAAGCCGGTTATTTGTAGTAAATTAAACATTAGGACACATGCCTATTGCAGCCCTTGCTGTCCGCATTTATTCCAGCTTGTCCATCAAAGGCTGCAATGCTGAAAGCGCAGCCGTTACAGACCGCGACAGTAATGTACCATTAGAAATGACGCTCCGTGCATTTCAACGCAAATCCAATGGACACCGATACTCTTCTTTATTTTATTACTTTCATCATTACTTTGAAAAATGATAAGCACAGTAATTGTATGATACATTACAAACAGCTACGTAAATTATTTTACCCACATTCCATAACTAGCCCTTCAATTTGAATTGTCATCTAGCGATTTCCTACCACTAACATCACAGGTTGGTCCTAATACTAACAAGCTTATAAAAATAATGATAGTGTGTCCGCGTTACATTATTGTATAAGTCGAAAAAAATAATACTGGTTATATTAATCATCTTGAATATAGTCTGATATACATGAAAACCTTAAAACCAGACTGGTGTCCTTCAAACTCAAAAACATCCTATATTCATACATTAAATTTTGTTTTGCGCGACTTGTCTTGAGCGAGACAAAGCTCAATGTAAAGGCGCTTACAGACGATGCGTAGTACAAATAGCAAGCAGCTACTACGCATCGTCTGCATCATTTTGCTTAGTGCAAGTGACAGTGGAAGTGGTTAATAGCACTTCCACTGCCAGTTACACTAAGGAAAACATTGTTATTATAATCTTAAGCCGCATGCAGACGATGCGTAGTACAAGTCGCAAGTACAAGTTGCAAGTAGCTACTACGTATCGTCTGCATCGTTTTGCTTAGTACAAGTGGCAGTGGAAGTGGTTTAAGCTTGCAACTTGTACTTGCTACTTCTACTACGCATCGTCTGCAAGCGCCTTAAGATTATTATAATAATGTTTTTGAGATTGTGGTAGGTGATGTAAGTCACAATGAAAAAATGGAAACCATACATTGGTTATTGCTGGAAAAATACAAATTTAAAGGATCGGACTTGAATCCTCGATTGACATATTAACAACTAATTTGTGTTTAGTTTTGGCACAGCAATCGATCATATTTTTTTGTGAAACCTTGCAGCAAGTCTAGCACGGGCTGTGGACAACTGGACAAATTGTCTTTCCACCGTTCCACGCCAAGACGCGTGAAAGCGTAGAAGCTAGGATGTGAATACATGCATGTGTGTGCATGTGTGGCTAGTATTATTTTTCTCTCGGGTTAAAAACGATGGAAAGACAATTTGTTCATGACACGTGCTAGGCCTGCAGGATATTATATAAATTTAATTTACGTTAGTATACTGTAATTTTAGACATTTGACAGCTCTAAAATTGTTGCCATCCTTCTCTCACGTATTAAAATGAAAAGAGAGGCAAATAATTTTAGTCCTGTCAGATTGGTTTAGTTTAGTGACAGAATTATCTTCATAAAATGAGTTCATTGCTTTGGTATTTTTGGGCTAGTCAGCACAAAGTCATTGAGCATTTAAACACGGAGGGGGCTCACGTTTTGGCAGAGGGGTAAGCATACACTTCTGCCAAAACGTGTGACCATATTATGACCATACACACAACATTGTGTAGTTACGCTGTATAACTGTGTGTATTTATGAGTCTATGCTTCGTGCGTACTCTATCTCGCTCGCGCATTTTATTTTTGAAGATATAAAATAATTGTATTTACTTATGTGAAATCTCAGCAGAACGAATAATAGTAGATTGTTACACAAGGGATGAAAGTGATCGTTTGCACACGAGGTATTTTGACGCCCGACGAGCGAAGCGATGAGAACGCGAGGGTGTAAAATATCACCTACTCGCGTGTGTGAATAATCTACTTTTCATCACTAGTGTTAGGTAAAAAAAAACGTGAAAATCAATTTTATTATTAATTCCATCAAAAAATTAGCATATCACCAGGTTCACACCACAAGAGGGTTTCCATAGCTGTTAACTTCATTTCACAAAGTAAAGTTTCTGACATGTTACGGACCCACAACGTTCGAAAGAAAAAAGTAAGCTTAATGTTTTTTTTGACTTGGGATTGAGTCTATGTAATAAGATTTTTTAATTAAATTATTTCCCTAGGGAGGCAAAGTTATATTTTTCGCCCGAATTTTGAGTCATAAAGACCAACCAACTTACCAAGCGCTAGTGATGAAAAGAAAATAACATCACAAATGTTCAGTAAATTTTTAATTTTTTATTCAAAATAGTTTTCAAAAAAAAATTGCATAGAGACAATATTGTACTATAATTGATTTAGAAGTATGTAAACTAGTTTGAATAGAAATGAAAGTTTACTGAATATTTGAAATGCTATTTATTTAATTTGTTCTGCTTAGATGATACATAAGGATATTAAATTATATACTAATATTATAAATGCGAAAAGTTTGTTGGTTTGTTTGTTCCTCTTTCACGCAGCAACAGAGTTACGGATCAACCTGATTTTTGGCATGGGTATACTTCAAGGGGTGGAGAGTGACATAGGCACTTTTCAACACCATTTTTCATCACTACGCGGGTGAAACTGCGGGGCGCAGCTAGTAATTTTATATCTTCAAATATGTTAAAATGAACTAGATAGTGGACGCAAGAAACATAGACTCTTAAAACGAGCGGTGTTGAGTTTCTTTTAGTGTGTGTTTATATGAATAGGATTTTGTTTATAGAGCATGTGATTCGGTAAATGTGTTTTCCAAGAGCGTCGCAAGCCCATGGCTCAGGAGGGGGCAAGTTAATATTATGGAGATACATAAATATGAATTGTAGGTACAGTCAACTTTTGACGTGCGGGATTTATCGGCAAAGCAAGACAATTGCACGGCCTTAGGACTTTTTTTGCATTTTTTTTTATCTCGGCGGGTGGGGTGGGGAGCCTACCGCCCCTCCCTGCCCCCTTGGTGCTATATATGTCTTTCTCGCTCACCCCCCGCAAAAAGAGGCAGTTTTTTGTGGATTATGGCATTAGCGTCTGCCGTGGTTAAATGCTCGAAGCACAAAACAGAAGACCGAAAACAATAGAATACAGATATCGGTCTTACGCTTTTGTCACCACTTTAAAATTTTCACTAACATTTATCATGGAGGCTTTCTCATTTACATAATCACAGAAATATCATAATCTAAATTAATTCCCTATTCCCAGTTGAACTACGAGCATATGCTTCTATTATTTACTAGCAGTCCCTAACTTACATAAAGTTAATAAGTAAATATTTTTATAAACTAATTTACATAAAATAAAAGTAATAAAGTACCTAGTAGAAACTAAAATTTCACTGAGATCAAACAACATCCAATGAATAGAACTACCTACATAGTAATACAGCTACCTTTAATAATAAACTTTTACATTATAAAGGATTTATGCTAGACCGTGACGAGGCACTTTTTTTTAATATTAGCATAAGTCATTATGCTGTTGGTCTGACTGCCTCTACAGCTTGACCGGATTAGTTAGCGAACGCAGAGTGCGTTCGGCATAACTTGGTGGTTTAACGGGCGGTTATCCGAGTCGCGTAGGCAACAAAACGCTCCCTCAGCCCCCGCCAAGTTATAGCGACGATGTATTGTGCCATGCTAGAGTCAGGACGTCCGCGCCAACGACGAAAACGAGCATAGGTCCGACCTCGATGACGCCTGGCGCTGTACTGAACGCGGCGCGCCAAAATTCTCGCATCCTTTTTACGCTTTTAATTTCACTAAAAAACTTTTTAAAAAAACTATTCACTATCAAAAATCTATCCAAATAAAAAAATGTTGAATAAAATTGCCTTTCAGTACATGCAATTTCCAGGTTGTTACGAGCTTTCATTAGAGAATAAAATGAAAAAAATATACTAAGTCGACTTTGTTTCAGATTTTTTTTTGATCGAGGAAAGTTTATTCTATCGTGTTTTGAACCAAATCATAAACTCTAATACAGATGTATCTGTGACATGTATTTTTTTCTAGCTCAAATATTGTAATTTAACTGAATAAAATTGATTTAAAACCGTCAAATTTGGTATAAGAGGCTCTTAAGTTTTTGGGCGACTAGCTCAAGGGCACCTCGAAGGTACGTCGGCTTGGGCCGTCGTCGGGAGTGGAAATCAGACTTGCTCAGGCACCCCAGAGGGGGTGTGCCCTGGAGCCCTAGCGGTTTGTTGAACTGATTTGGAGAGAATCTAACCGATCTTCTAACAGATCCTGGGGGTCTACGATCCCGTCGGCGGGATCGCTGTGTGTGTGTGCCTCTGACAACCGACGCCTGTACCAAAAACTAAATATTTCCTATTACAAGGAGCAGTCGGATCGGGAGGCACGGATTAACACTTCACGAAAATTTTATATGAAAGCGTACGTGCCGGGACACGGCCGAGCTTCGCCCGGGACGCGGCCGACACACGGTGTAGCATTAACTGAACATATAAAATGATCCTGAGGTTTTAAATGCGTGCCTCGGCCACGCCTCGTATGAGGCACGGCTCGCGCCCTCCACAGTCTAGCATAAATCATCCTTAAGCAGCGGCGGACTGGCCATATATATTATAGTGGAGGTGGCGGTTGCCAGCCGGGCCCCCACGGGTCTGACTAGCGGGTTTTGTCGCAAGCCAGGCGGTTGGTAGGATAAGGGGTCTCCAGTCTCGGGCCCCGGACTTGTGGGCACCCGGGCCCTTCCGGTCCAGTCCGACCCTGTCTTTAAGAGTACAATAAATACAAAATATATGATATGTTTAGTTAACTTGAATGTCACAAACACATCACTTGAAATAAGTTTGTATATGGATTAATTTTAATTAGTGGAAATAATAAAAAGATTCGCAACATAATATGAAATGTTCTGTAAAGAAATATGTATAAATATTATTTGCATAGGCTGCCAAATCTATTCATTGTTGATAAAATTACTCACTATTCAGTTACAATCTAGTAAAAATGTTTCATAAAAATAAATTCGAATGTGGAATAAATACAGTCAAAATCTATATTTAATAAAAAGCGAAACACCAGTCGCTCACTATTTCGTAATCTCGTAAAATATGAAGACAAATATAAAAAAATTGGCTGGAAGATATGTTACGACAGCGACGAATTAAGGGGGTAAAAAGTTTATGTAATTGTCTATGGTTACGATTTAGTGTTTCATAAAAATAAATTCGAGTGTGGAATAAATACAGTCTTAAAATAATAAACTACAAAATCACAGTAGTATGAATTTAGAAAAGCAATCTAGGTTTTGTGGTGACATGGATGATGATTCCTCATGCAACCCGGTAGAGATTCTAGTTTTTTCTCTGTGGCTTCACAATGCCACAGCACAGTACCGGCGTTAGGGTGGGGCCTGTTTGGGCGACCGCCCAACGTAAAGTAGCGACGTAAAGTTGCTAGTCTATCGGATACATTTCGGAGAGTGTGCATCGGATCTTATTCCCTCCTGCCCATTTTTCTATCGGACTGCCAGAGCGGGCACGAAAAATCGTCACCGCTTTATGGTTGGTATTCCGAAAACCCGTACGAAGCGCTTTGATTCCACATTTATTATGCGAACTGCTAGTCTGTGGAATGCGCTGCCTGAATGGGTGTTCCCCGATGGTTACAATCTGGGCGTCTTTAAATCACGAGTGAATCGGTTCCTTCTAGGCAAGCGTGCTCCAACGTAGGCCGCATCATCGCTTAAAATCAGGCGTGATGGTAATCAAACGCAAGCCTATTATTAAAAAAAAATAAAAAAAAATATCTATTCTTTGACTTTTTTCGGTTTGTCGGAATGAATTTTGAAGGCGCAGCTAGTTTGTGAGAAATTTATCATTAGCATACAGGACAGGCCTACTCCGGCACCAGTGCCCACTGGAAGCTTGGATTGTCTGTGAAGAGCGCAGTGTCCGGCGGCACGAGGTATGTCACAAGATGGCTGGTGGTGTATCAGAAGAGGTTCCTGGGCGGCGGCACGGAGACGACGGCGGCGCCCGCGCGGCCCGTGCTGAGCGGGGCCAGCTTGCGCCAGCAGTTGGACTCCGAGTCGTACACTTCAACCACGCACAGGTACTGCACACCGTCGTACCCACCTGCATACATATACAACACATGTCAACGCACAATAGGGTATTTGATTGTATTAAAATAAATAAATATCTGGGACATTTTTGCACACACGGTCATCTGACCCCAAACTAAGCAAAGCTTGTAATATGGCTGCCAGAAACTGATATACGTACATATATATTTTTTTAAAATACATACTTAAATAGATATTAACACCCAGACATAGAACAAACACAAATGTTCATCACACAAATGTTTGTCCTAGATGGGAATCGAACCCACGCCCCCAAGCACAGAAGATAGGTTCACTACCAACTGAGCCACCGGGGCAGTCAAAATAAAAGCAGTAAAATATAATTCATGCTGGTGTAATGTAATCCTAGAAAAATTATTCATTACTAAAAACGGAGCCATGGTAGCCCATTTGGGAGACCGCTAGACTTGAAAGCGTGAGGTCGCGGGTTCAAATCCTGGGCCCGTACCAATGAGCTCTTTGGAGCTTATGTACGGATTTTCATACCACTGGCTTTTTCGGTGAAAGAAAACATCGTGAGGAAACCTGCATACGTACGGAGAAGGAATCCAATGGCGTATGTGAATCCACCAACCTGCACTGGGCCAGCGTGGTGGATATGGCCCTTTTCACACTAATCACCCTTTCGAGGGTAAGCTAAAAGTCCACCAGTGGACTGTTAAAAGGCTGATTATGATGACTAAAAACTAAAAAAAAAAAGTATCGATTTTCAGAAAAATTTATGTATTATATAAAAATTTGTCCCTATTGTCCCACACCATAACTTGAGAACGACTTTACCGATTTCATTCCTCTTTTTTTTAGTTTTCTAATACTTTGTAGAAGGCTCTTACGGAAAGAAAAATTAAGAAAATCGGAAAATTTTAGAAAACTTAACGACGATTTTAACTTACGATTAACTAAAGACAGGACAACGTCTGCTAGTACAAAATAAAAGTATGATTTTCATTGATCACGTGACTTGACTGCATACACTATGTAGGTCGAATGTCCTTATGACGTCACACAAAAGTAAATATAGGCAACAATAGGCATGATGACTAATATTTTTTTATTACCTCATTAAAAACCAACGAAAAAAATATTAAAATTAGTTCAAAAATAAATAAGATATAAGCATTTTAATTTCATGCTAGACAAAGAGGGCACTATACTGAGCCGTGACGTCACGGCTCAGGTGCGCCATACAAATGCTATACTAACACACGCTTTGTGAGAAAGGGATAGAGCATCTCTTTTCACCTAAAACTTTAAACACTCATATCTCAGAGATTTATCAGCCAAATTAAATTATTTTTTCAGTATGTGTAATGTATTTAGTTAAATTAATCGCTAAGCCGGTTATTTGTAATAAATTAAATATTAGTCATCATGCCTATTGTATGGCGCGAAGAATTTTTGATGTTTGCTTATGTGTGACGTCACTAATGTCACGTGGCCCCATTAATGCCAAAGGGAGCGTTTACGTTTATAGTTTGAAGTCTGATCTGCCATTTAAAACACAAATACTGAAAATTGTGAGGATTAAATCACCAGATTACTTTATTTTAATATAATAAACAATTTAAGATGGTTTCCAAAAATCAGTCAAATATACCAAGTTTTCTCAGACATCATCAGTATCAGTTTTTCTTGTTCCCACTGCTGGGACACAAGTCTTCTCTTAGAGAGAGAGGATGGGCTCTAATCCACCATGCTGGCCCAGTGCATGTTGGTGAAAGTTTTATGTCTTTGAACTTTGTGAGGTTCTTGGACATACCGGTTTCCTCACGATATTTTATCTCGATGCTCATGATGTTTTCCTTCACCGTTTTAGAGCGATGGCATCGAAACTGAACTTAATTTAAGTACTAAATAAGTCATCAGTGCAGGGCCGAGGATTGAACCGGATGCCGTCAGATTGTAAAGCGTACATGCTACCGCTTGGCCACCATGCGCCATACATGGTTTGCAATAATACTGGGTTACGCGCAAAGGGTGTATTAAGTCGAAAGGGATCCATAGTACCAGTCATTATGAACAACTTTTACTATGGGAGCAACTCTGAAATCCCGAAAAGAATATCAGCTGTTCCATAGAAAACTGTCATTCACACTCGACAAAATGTATAGAACAGCTGATATTTTTTTGGTATTTCAGGGCTCATAGTAAAAGTTAATGTGTAAGTATGATGGTAACTATGGATTCCTTTCGGCTTAGTACACCCTTTCCGCGTAACTCTGTAGTTTGTATTTGCCTTAATACCGAAAAAAGGCTGCCCAAAAAACTGAAGGGGGCGAGGTAAACACGTATTGCACACACTGTAATTATGGTAGCCGTTTGAAGCCAGTTAGCCATTTTATCTAGAATAAAAAACACTTTGTTTCTGGTATACATTTTTTTTTTTACACTTGGGTTGCCCACTGAACTTTTAGTACAGCTCTACGCTCGGTCACGGGATAAGGGGACTGTTCTCGTCTGCAGCTCTCTCGCTCGCACATTTTCACATTATTGAAGATATAAAATCAATGAGTGTGAATTTCCAACAAGTAACAAAATCATGTCTTGTTTCTATTATAACATTACAAACATAGAAATTGTCAATTTGATATATTTTAATTTGACACAGTAAAATGGTAATAAGTGGTTTTTATTTCTCGTGTCATTTTATTCCGTCAAATTACAAGATATCAAAACAAACATTTCTATGTTTGTAATGTTATGATAGACACCAAGACATGATTTTGTTACTTTTTGGAAATTCACACTCATTGATTTTATATCTTCAATAATGTGAAAATGTGCGAGCGAGAGAGCTGCAGAGGGTATACAGGGCCCTTAAAATACATACCGACGGCAACGATCCTGTCGCCGAGTAGACAGGAGCCGATGGCGTCCCGTCCGTAGGAGAGGCGCGCCAGCAGCACCCACGTGTCGGTGGGCGGGTCGTAGCGCTCCACGCACGCCAGCCGCCCGCCCACGGAGTTGGCAGGCGCCTCGTGCCCGCCCAGTGCGTACAGGAATCCGCCCGCCGCGCACACCTGCACCACGACACGTTACACAAACTACTTTTTCATTTTTTTTTTTTTGTTAGAATTTTCATGAGCGTGGATTCAATGTCCTTTACTCGTAATATTAATCAGTTTACAGTCTTAATAGGGTCGAACCAGTCATAGTCACAGTCAGAGTCAAGCTAAGTAAGTCACGGTCAAGTCAATCTCATGCCCCTGTAAAGTAGTGGAGACTTTACAAGAGGCAGTAGTAATTTTTAAACAATACAAGAGGCTCCTATGGAGTTTTGGAAACAACACGAAAAGACACGTTTCACCTCGATATATCACTGTTCCACACTCGAGCACGTTTACGAGCACTTAATGAATAATAATTCACCATTTAGAACACATTAACACTCGAAAATACACAAGTTTAGGAAAATAATCCAACGAGCCGACATGTTTTTTCCACGTTCGCGCCAAAACTCTCAATACTTTTTCATTTACTTTTGTGTTACCAAGGATCATAAATATGATAGAATATTACTTTTGTCTATGGTGTAACTAACCCCCCAGTTTCTGAAAGCCTGCTCAATTTAATCTATTGTCAACACTCATGTCAAGTGACTTTTTTTTATTTTTTATTTAAGGATCAACAAACAGATACAACAAAATTTTAAACTTAAGAAATTATACTAAGACTTGAATGGCTATTGTTTTTTCGTTCAACCAATCACGTCAGTTGACATGAGATTTAACAACGCGTTAGTTAATTTTTGTGTTGATCAGCCTTTCAGAAACAAGGGGTTAGTCACTCTCATTATGTAGCGCAAGAATAGCAGGCCAAGTTCTCTGCCTCACATAGAAAGCTGTGTGCATTATAGCGAGTGGTGATGATAATAGATAATACTAACACTGACGCCCCCACGGCGGCGCGTCATGGGCGCGCAGTTGGTCCAGTGGTTGGTGGTGGGGTCGTAGCACTCGACGGAGCGCAGGCAAGCGGCGCCGTCCCGGCCGCCCACCGCGTACAGCCGCCCGCGCAGCGCCGCGCACCCGCACGTGCTGCGCGCGCCCGCCATTGGCGCGACCATCGTCCACGTGCGCGAGCACGCGTCCCATCTGCAACCACACATAGTACTGTACTGACGTCTCTATACATACTACACATTATACTGTACTGACGTCACTATACATCCTACACATTGTACTGTACTGACGTCACTATACATCCTACACATTATACTGTACTGACGTCACTATACATCCTACACATTATACTGTACTGA
Source organism: Agriopis marginaria (assembly GCA_932305915.1). Classification (NCBI taxonomy): domain Eukaryota; kingdom Metazoa; phylum Arthropoda; class Insecta; order Lepidoptera; family Geometridae; genus Agriopis; species Agriopis marginaria. The sequence continues at coordinate 9,855,966 of OW029926.1, forward strand.
CGTCACTATACATCCTACACATTATACTGTACTGTATGAGGCATAGTACTGACCGTTCGACCGGGTTTAGGTAGATCTAGCCGCCATGTTCATGCTCTAGGGAGGGGCAGTATGAGGCATAGTACTGACCGTTCGACCGGGTTTAGGTAGATCTAGCCGCCGTTTTCATGCACTAGGGAGGGGCAGTATGAGGCATAGTACAGACCGTTCGACCGGGTTTAGGTAGATCCAGCCGCCATGTTCATGTGCTAGGGAGGGACAGTATGAGGCATAGTACTGACCGCTCGACCGAGTTTAGGTAGATCTAGCCGCCATGTTCATGCGCTAGGGAGGGGCAGTATGAGGCATAGTACTGACCGTTCGACCGAGTTGAGGTAGATCCAGCCGCCATGTTCATGCGCTAGGGAGGGGCAGTATGAGGCATAGTACTGACCGTTCGATCGAGTTGAGGTAGATCCAGCCGCCATGTTCATGCGCTAGGGAGGGGCAGTATGAGGCATAGTACTGACCGCTCGACCGAGTTTAGGTAGATCCAGCCGTCGTGACCGCCTACCGCATACACGGGCGAGTTGGGTCCCTCGGCCAGCACGGCCACGCCCAGTCCGTGGCGATGCGTGTTCATGGGTGCTAGTGTGCTCCAGCTTAGCGATGTCAGATCGAAGCACTCCACCTGCACCAAATCATTAAAACTGTTAGCATGTATGAATATAGGGGAGAGAGCTCACACTTGTTTCTTATATTTTCAAGTTGCTAAGGTGCACAATCCGGATATACTTAAGGAGATATACTTCTGCGTTCCTGATAGGTATGTGTGGAGGCGAAGACTGCCAAAACTGGTATCGGTGCCGCGCGCGCGAACAAATCTTCTGCAAGAGGCACCCTTTACACGAGCACTTCGCACTCAGAACGTCATTGCCGTTGAAATTGACCTATTTAGTTGTGCTCTGAGTGAATTTACAAAGATAGCTTTAAAGGTTTTATGTTATTAGATAATTTAGTGTTGTCACAATGTTGTTGTTAATATGTAAATTTGCTACACTATCGCATTAGGTTATAACCTGTAATGATAGTCCTAAGTGGGAAATAAAAAAAAATAAAAAAATATGGAAAACAATACTTTTTAGGCTTTCGTACCCATAGGGTAACAACGGGACCTTATTACTAAGCCTACGATGTCTGTCTGTCCGTTAGCTCTGTATAGCTAGACAAGATGATATGTATAGGCAGGAAGTCAGGAACTAGTTAAGATGTGAGCTGAACATGGTACCGTGTTAAGAGTCTTGAGTCCATCTCGTCCGCCGACGACGATGAGCTTATTCTGCAGTACGGCGACTCCGAACTGCAGCCGCCGCGCCCCCATCCGCATGAACGGAGTCCACGTGTTCGTGCGAGGATCGTACATCTCCATGTTGCTAGCACCCTGAAGTAACAAAATATACTTGTATTGAAAGTTGAACTTTTTGTAGCGGTAAGTCGCTTTTGCAAAGTCACATCTATGCCAGTTATTAAAACGTAAGCACATCCCATTAAATGCTTTTGGATTTATGATGAGAAAGGTATCGTCACCGAACTGTGAGGAGTGCGACCAGCCCGAAGACGTGTATCATGTACTGATGGAATGTGTCCGGAACCAACGTGAGAGGGAACAGACTTTTGCCGAACTTAGAATTTGTGAATCCAATGTAGGGGTAATACAGCTTATGTTATCTGATCCAAATTCCAAGGAGGCTGGAATGGTTTACGGTCTGGCAAATTCTTTTCTACAGGCTTTAAACCATTCTAGCACCACATGCTTGCCTGGTTGGTTTATTATACCATAAGTATAAAACTAACCGGCTAGGTAGGTTTTTGGTTTAGGTAAGTTTGTGTTTGTGTAATGTATTTTAACTAAAAGTTTTAAGTACATTTATTTAAGATATTTATGTTTTGTCAGGATACGATGGGGCTGACATAGACATGTTGTCTAAAAGCCCCAAAAAAATTATTAAAGATTTAAAAAGTGTTCCGAATTATCAATGCAAAATGCAAAAGGCAATGTTTCCAGTAAAATTACAGCACATTAAAGGATTTTAAATCTAATATGTATGTCGGAGTGACCATTTTGAACTGTTTAAGTTCAAGACTTAGTTGCACTAAACTGCTATGGGCAAGCGTGACGTTTACCCCCACTCACATACTCATGAGAGTGGAGATTGCATATCCTAGATTTCTGAAGATCCCAAAGTCATTCTCTGAATGGATGGAGCTCGGATCTTTTAGTAAGATTATTATCAATGTAGAAAGAAAGCCGACTTCAAAATAATTAAATACGCAATTCATTTACTTGGATGACAATATTATGTCATCCTCCAAGTTAACAAATTTTCCAGTTATTTTGATTTCAAAACCAAACTACTGAACCGACTTTGATCATTTTTGTATGGGACCAATCTGAAAGTATATCTTTTCAAATAAAAATCATATTTTCCAAATCGGTTTATATATGACGGAGTTCTAAATACCCCATTTTTTTTATCGGTTAAAATGATTGGACTTTGCTGGCGCAGAATAAAGCACGTTGCAGACCATGCGAAGTAGCTTGCAAGTACAAGTAGGCGTTCAAACGTAAATAGCCAATCGCGCGGTGACACGCACAACTCGCGTGCGAGTATGTACTCGCACGAATGTTCGAGCGAGATGAACGATGCGTAGTGGCGCGGGGAAACATCACTTACGCATGAACCAGCGCGAAGTGCTACTAAGCACTTCCACTAAGCAAAACATTACTGACGATGCGTAGTAGGTACTTGCTACTTGTACTTTGCATGGTCTGCAACGGGCTTAATAGCAAGTGGAAGGAAATGGAGGAGACTTGACCAGCAGTGATTGCGGCGCACTGATTCCGCTTACTACTATGTTAATCGAGGGCATAAGCGTCGACACGAGGATGAGCGCGAATGTTTATATACCTTGTATCCGTCCATGCCTCCAATAGCCAACAGACGTCCGATGGTAGAAGTCCGGGGCCGCGTGCGATGTGAGAACAGCAGCGAGCGCCGCTCAGGTAGCAGGTGCCACTTCACCGCCTCCATGATCAGTGGCTGGCATTCTGCCACGTTTCCGCATGCTACCTCTACTTTGTCTATCAGATACTGGAATTAAGTGTGTTTTGTTGAATATGATTGCTATAAATCAAAACTAATCACATAAATAGAAACAAAGTAACTTTTGAGCTTCCGCGATTTGTACACGTGTTTTAAATGTTAATCAGCGCATAATTTTATTTAGGTAAAAATAGGTACCTTTCGATCGATTTTTCGACCATGTTACAATGGCCGTGGTCAGTATTCAGGCAGCTAGTTATGGGTGGTGATATGGGGTGTGATGAAGGAAATCACTATTAAACCTTTTATGTTTAGTCTTTAATATAATTGTTACACTTTAATATAGCAACATTGATGTATAGTTTGTAATACGTTCACTATTTAAAATCAACGGATAACTAGTAGTATTTATATAATATTATTGAGAGCTGAACTACGCGCGAACGATCAGTGGAACACTCTGTGTCGACTCTGTGTCCACGACGGCGACACGGCGCATGCGCAGTGCTCCTGCGCGTTGAGTCGGCCATCGCACGCGCGGCGGTTTATGCATAAGCGGCGAGCGATTTAACTTCACAAGGTAAGTATATGAAATTGTATTTTATTTATGTAGTTTATGTATTATTATACATGACACACCACATTACTCCCTTCCAGAGACCGTGTCTACGGGCGATAATAATCTGGAAATCGTACTATACGTCCTGATCTTGTTTTTCTTTGTATGTTTTCAGGTGGTGGAGGAGTGTCATCAGGAGATTCATCACGAGTTTGCTGTCTACTGTCATTGTCATCTAATATGTAGGCCGGCTTCAAGCGGTCTATCGATACTGTGACAGGTTTTCCTTTTATTAATAACTTGTAGACTTTTTCAGATCTCTCCAGGACAGCGTGTGGACCCTTGTATGCAGGTTGTAAGGAAGCTCGTACTGCGTCTTCTCTCAAGAATACGTGGCTGGCAGTTGGTAAATCCTTAAAAATGAATATGGATGGTTTGCTGTGCCTCGAAGCCGGCGTGGGTTTCAAATTATTAGCGAATGAGCGTAATCTGGCAGTGTAATCTGTGACGTCTGTTGTTCCAGCTGTGCTTGCATCAAAAAATTCTCCTGGCAAGCGTAACGGTTCTCCGTACACAAGCTCTGCTGTACTCGCTTTGATGTCCTCTTTATACGCGCTTCGTATTCCAAGTAAAACCAAAGGTAAGGCTTCCATCCAGTTCTCAGTTGCATGACAGGTAATAGCAGTTTTTAGCTGTCTGTGGAATCTCTCTATGACTCCATTGCATGCAGGATGATATGCGGTAGTCTTTTTATGTTGAAATCCTGATATTTTGGACAATTGTTGAAATAATGATGATTCAAACTGTCTGCCGCGATCTGTTACTATATCAACGGGGGATCCGAACCTTGATATCCATCCAGTAAGTAGGGCTTTCGCTACTGTTTCAGCTGTTGCATCAGGGATTGGTATCACCTCAGGCCATCGAGTGAAACGATCTATGGCGGTGAGGCAATAACGGTTTCCATTGCAAATCGGAAGTGGTCCGATAAGATCAATATGCACGTGAATGAAACGTGCCCGTGGAAGTCGGTAGGTGCCCAATGGGGAGGATACATGCCTAGTTATCTTTGAACGTTGACAAGCTAAGCATGTACGCGTCCACTCTCTACAGTCTTTCTTTACACCGGGCCATACATAGCGTTCTGCTACAAGCTTGATTGTGGCGTTGGCACCAGGGTGGCTTAATGCGTGCAGGCTATCAAAAATTTGCTTGCGCATAGGTTTCGTGACGTAGGGCCTGGAAATTGGCGTGCTGACATCGCAATATAATTCAGCACGAGTTCCGGGTATCTTCATCTTCTCTAGACGCAACGAAGTTCCGCCTTCCAGCATGTCTTTCAATTCTGGGTCAGATGCCTGTGACTTGGCAAGCTGAGAGAAATCGATTGACAATTCCAGCTCTTCCACTCTGCTCAGTGTGTCAGCGACTAGGTTGTCCTTCCCCGAGATGTGTCTCAAGTCTGTTGTAAATTGAGATATGAAATCCAGATGACGAAACTGTCTCGGCGAACACTTATCCTTACGCTGATTAAATGCAAAACACAGTGGCTTGTGGTCAGTGTATATTGTAAATTCTCTAGCTTCAACCATGTGCCTGAAGTATTTCAGTGCTTCATAAATTGCGAGGAGTTCTCTGTCGTAAGGAGAGTATTTTCGCTGCGCTGTGCTTAACTTGCGCGAAAAGAAGGCAAGCGGCTGCCAGGCACCATCTTTGTGTTGTTGTAAGGCGGCGCCAATTGCAATATCAGATGCGTCCGTGACGAGGCCTAGTTTGCATTGGCAATCTGGATGCGCAATTAGTGCGGCGCGGCAAAGGCTTTCTTTACAATCTTCGAAGGCTTTCAGTGTGCCGCCACATAGATTTATAGGATGGGAACCTTTTACAGAACCGGTCATAAGAGAGTGTAATTGCGCTTGGACTTCGGCAGCGTTGGGAATGAATCGTCTGTAGAAGTTCAGCATCCCTAAAAATCTGCGAAGTTCTCGGACTGTTTTAGGGGTAGGGAACGTCTTGATTGCTTCCACTTTCTCCTCCAGAGGCTTGATTCCATTGGCTGATATATGATAGCCTAGGAATTTGAGTTCAGGACGACCAAAGCTGCACTTTGAAGTGTTGATGATTAATCCCTGGTCTTTCAGTCTTCCGAAGAGTATACGAAGGTGTTCTTCATGGAGATCTTCGTTTTTCGAGAATACCAGGAAATCATCAATGTACGGATAGACAAAGTCCAGTCCGCGTGTCATCTCGTCGACAAAGCGCTGGAACGTCTGCCCAGCATTTCGTAATCCGAATGTCATGAATGGAAATTCATATAATCCAAACGGTGTCGTGATGGCGGTTTTGTCGATGTCTTCAGGGTTTACAGGAATCTGATGAAACGCTTTTACGAGGTCGATTGTTGAAAATACTCTACAGCCTGAAATGCTGTGTGTGAAATCATGCACATGTCTGACTGGATACATATCAGGTATTGTGCGAGCATTTAGCATTCGGTAATCTCCACAAGGCCGCCATCCGTTATCTTTCTTCTGTGCTAGATGTAACGGCGACGCCCAAGAGCTCTCCGATGGTCGTGCGACACCTGACTTCAACATGGACTCGATTTCTGATTTTGCGATTTTAAGTTTGTCTGGCGCTAGGCGGCGTGGATTACAGGCTATCGGTTGTCCTGGTGTCGTCCGTATGAAGTGCACGGTACGATGCTTTACTTCTGCTTTGTTTGCGGATGGATTTATAATTTCAGGAAATTCCTTCAGGATTTGGTCATAGCGAGACTCGCCGATTGGTATCTTGATCGAAGAAATCGCAGTCGACGAGTTTGCAGGCGAGCAAACGACGGAGAGGGTTGTCGTATTATCTATAAGGCGCTTATTGCGAATATCCACTAGAAGGCCGTAGAATTTTAAAAAGTCAGCTCCTATAATTGCCTTTGTGACATCTCCAACAATGAAACGCCATGGGAAATCGCGACGTAATCCGAGGTTCAAATCCAGCTGTGTATATCCGTAGGTGTTGATAGGTGTACCGTTAGCAGCGGACAGTTGAAAGTCTGATTTAGAACGACGCTCATGTAGTGCTTGTCGTGGGAAGACACAAACGTCGCTTCCTGTATCGACAAGAAATTGCACCTTCGACCGACGATCTATGACGAATAGGCGACCAGATGAGTTGGGACGGTCGTTTGTCGCCATTACCGACCGCCCTGAGAGTTTCCCGCTTGAAAGTTGCAAGGCTTCACGCAGCGCTTCGATTTGTCTCCAAACTTCCAGTGATACCAACAGTTAGGGAACTTTCTGTGGTGAGAATCAGATCTAGTTCCAGAGCGGCTACGACTTCTTTGAGGAGTGCGAGAGCGAGATTGAAGATCCAGCAGTGTCATCATCTGCTTGCGGAGCTCGGCTATTTCATTGGCCATAGCGTCCAGCGCTGAAGCAGGTGCAGCTGCAGCTGATAATTGCGGCGTGGCAGGAGCAATGTCTTGGATTCTATCTGCCAGGTCGGACAGTATCTCCAATGACGCTGTAGGCTGCGCGGCTATCACCGTCTGTACGCTTCGTGGTAGTCTGCTCGTCCAGATTGTCTTAATAAAATCTTCTGGCACGCTTGGTCCCGCTAGGCTTTGTAGATGCCTTAGAAATTGTGACGGGCGACGGTCTCCTAGCTCTTCGTGCATGAGAAGTTGCTTTACTTGCTTCTCGCGTGAGGCACTGAGGCGCTTGATGAGCTCTGACTTCAACTTTTCATACTTGTCCGTTGGTGGAGGGGATATGATAATGTCTTTCACCTCCTTTGAGAACTGATGGTCAAGCTGTCCAATGACGTAATTAAACTTAGTCACGTCTGAAGTTATATTCGATACTGCAAATTGTCCTTCGACTTGTGCGAACCATATTTCAGGTTCTTCTGGCCAAAAAGGTGGGACGCGTATCCCCACTCTAAATAACTCGGAGGATACAGTTGACCCACGACCTTCATCATTTTTCGGTATCGACATGTTCTCGTCAGCGAAAATATAAAATCGCTATCAACTCGTAGCTTGGACCAAACAAAGTTTTTTTATGTACCCCAGGGTCTTTAGCACTTTTACCCAAATAGTCTTTTGCAATGTCCAAAATGTTAAAATATGCACTGCACTGGACTCTTATAGTTCACATTTGTCCTTGACTCACAGTTTTAGTCCTTGAGCGGGGTCACCAGTTATGGGTGGTGATATGGGGTGTGATGAAGGAAATCACTATTAAACCTTTTATGTTTAGTCTTTAATATAATTGTTACACTTTAATATAGCAACATTGATGTATAGTTTGTAATACGTTCACTATTTAAAATCAACGGATAACTAGTAGTATTTATATAATATTATTGAGAGCTGAACTACGCGCGAACGATCAGTGGAACACTCTGTGTCGACTCTGTGTCCACGACGGCGACACGGCGCATGCGCAGTGCTCCTGCGCGTTGAGTCGGCCATCGCACGCGCGGCGGTTTATGCATAAGCGGCGAGCGATTTAACTTCACAAGGTAAGTATATGAAATTGTATTTTATTTATGTAGTTTATGTATTATTATACATGACACACCACGGCCATTGTAATATGGTCGAAACGTCGGCATTGTTGATATTCCGAAAACCCAAACAAATCGCTTTGATTACACTTTTATTGTGCGAACCTCAAGACTTTGGAAGCTCTGCCTGAATGGGTGTTCCCCGATAGTTACAACTTGGGTCTCTTCAAGTTGCGAGTGAATCGGTTTCTTCTAAGCAAGCATGCTACATCATAGACTGCATCATCGTTTAACATCAGGAAAGATGGCGGTCAAGCGCAAGCCTATATTTCAATAGTAAAAAAAAAAGTAAGGTATGGAATATATATTTAGTTGGAAATATGTATAGGATCAGCAATTTGAGAATAATTAGAAATCAGAACACTAAAATATGGTGGGAGAATGTTCAAAATGCCACGGGCCCCCAGCCTGAGGGGGGCCTACGTCCCAAGAGGACCGCGAGCACAGGAGGAACCTAACATTTTTATATCATAATTTTTACAAAAGTAGGGTTAATAAAGTGACCTACTAAAATAGCATACACATTTTTGATTGAATGAAAAGAAACTACAACGTTGGTTGAGCTTCTTTACATTGAAGGATTTAAAAAAATTAGAACGGCTTTCAAGGCATTTTTGTGAGAAATTTGTTGTAGCCAGTTTCACCCATATAAACGAAATGTCAGTCATTCGAAAGCAGTTAGCAAACTGTGATGCGGACAAAGAACTTTGAGACCTAACCTAAAAAGGAAAGGTCCAAGTTCTTTGGATGAGGAGTTCGACGCGTTGACATAAATAAGAATGTTCATTCAAGATTCTGTCATAATGCCTGGCGACAAATTTCTCTTCTCATTTCCGTTCTATTTACTTTTTTTTATGTGGCCCCATCCCATGAAATTGCCACGGGACTCAGCGGTATAGTTACGCCACTGTCCAACATATAAAATCAAAAGCTTTGTGTAGATTTTATATTTAGTGGAATGGACATTAATAACACCTTTGATTATAATAACACAGACAATCGTCTTTATGTCAGGATAAACCTTGAGTCACCAGGAACAGATGACTCAACTCCAATAAAAATAGATCAAAGCTTTGTCCTTTGCTTCAGTACAAAATCACCTCATAGAATAATACACAAAGCAATTTAGAACATACCTTGACTTAACCACATTTAAATTAGTTGATTATATGAATAAATTAGCAGCTACTTGAACATATAGAGCATTTAATGACACTATGAGCATTTATTTATCAACAACTAGCGACCCGCCCGCCCGGCTTCACACGGGTGTAATTTACGTGCGAAGCCGGGGCGAGTCGCTAGTTATACATATAAACCTTCCTCTTGAATCTCTCTATCTATTAAAAAAACCGCTTCAAAATCCGTTGTGTAGTTTTAAAGATTTAAGCATACATAGGGACGGACAGACAGCGACAGCGACTTTATTTTATACTATGTAGTGATGAAGTCTCAGCTACTGCAATACTACTTCAGTGGTAGTGGTAATGTGACTAGTTACTCTAACTTGTCACATTAATGGTGCCGTGCAAATTGGGTAATTTTCACACATTTCATACAAACATACCTACTACTGTAGTCTACTAGACTAATAAATTTACAAATAGAAAGAATTTTGATATGGGTCCTGATATAATGGGTATTTGACTGTTTTTACGAATCCATTTCAAATTGTCTATTATATTATAACAAAGCAATCTTGTTATTTAATCCTCATAATTTTCAGTGTGGCTTAAATGAAGGATCAAAATTCAAATTATTATACTACCGCGTAAACGCTCCCTTTGTTATTTATGGAGCCACGTGATTTTAGTGACGTCACAAGTAAGCAAATGAGTTCTTCTCGCTGTCCTGTGATGTCATAAGGACATTCGATCTACATAGAGTATTTGCAGTCAAGTCATGTTGTCAATGAAAAACATATTTTTATTTTGTATTTTTCTGAATATCAGAGCTTTATTTTTTAGTTTTTAATAATTAAACAAATAAAGGAAAAAAAATCTTCTAGGATTACACCAGCATGGAACAAAATTTCAATACAGTCATATACCCTATTGTGTTAGTTTTGTAGATATTGTGTACTGTACTGTACTATCATAGTTCATCTGACTAAGAGCTAATCAATAGGCTTGCGATTGACCTCCAACTCGTCTGATGTTAAATGATGGTGCGTTCTATGATGGACATTCTTGCTTAGAAGAAACCGATTTACTTGTGATTTGAACACCCAGAAGTTGTCAAAATAGATAAAGCCAAAAGAAATAACCCAAGCTGTTTACATTACTACTACAGCAAAGCGAGCAAACAATCGGCCTTTCTCTGGTTTGAGACGGGATTTGATAAACTAAAAGAGCAACCTAGTTCGCTAAGGAGCTGCGAACTAAACTGAGCACTCCAGGTCGCGACCTACTATGACACAAGACTAGGCCGAAGTGTGTTCTTCAAATAGTTCATCATTAAACATATTTTTAAACATTTAATACCATTCTTATTCGAGATGGGGGCGATAAGTCCTGCACTGACATCCCGCTTGGAGTGTATTGTGCATTTTCCCCTACCAGCACCTACCCGAGCCAACCCAACTCTTTGAAATATCGGAGTGAGGCTCTGGGGCACTGGCTCAGTTGCTCCAGTTATACCAGGTTAAAGAAAAAAATATTTTGCCAATAACAAAACCTATAGGTTAGGTCACATAAAATTGTTTCTTACCTCTGATGAAAGTAGGGGCAGTTTAATCAGTTTAAGCAAAGTTGGCAAGTGTTGTTCTCTGGCCGCACTGTCATTTTGAACCCAGGTCATGAGACTCTCAAATACATTTTCTTCTGTTACCACATTGAGATCATCTGATTTAAGCAGGCTTGCTAGCTGCTCTGAGTGGAGGCCCAGAAACTCTTGATGTTTTACTACCTGTGTGATAGTAAGTATTATAAGGAATTTGCTTGGAAAAATAACATGGTTAAAGTTAAGGATTAAAATTGACCGGCAAAGTGCGAGTCGGGCTCGCGCACTGATCACACCACAAAATACAAAAAGTAGTGAAAAAGACAACATCACGCCCCAGATGGTCACCCATCCAATTACTGTCCGCACTCGACGTTGCTTATGGCGGAGGTTCGATTCCGATAAGGCTGGGCGTGGCCGTGGCCGCGCTCAGCGCGTCTGAACAAACATACTTAATTGGAACAATTTTGTACTTGTTGCACGCTCCTCACGTGCTTTCTGCCAAATATTCTTTCACTAACTTGCCCTTAACACATCTCTGTTCTGCTTCCGCCTCTGACTTGAGATTACAGTTCCAACAAACGAAATTTTAAAACTTATAAAACTCCGACAAAACCACCTCCGTAACATTCCTAGTCTGATTTATTACCTGCATGAAGTGCTGGTATGTGTATTTGAGAGCCGCCTTGTGCAAGTCCAAGCAAGACTGCTGTTCAGCAAATAGAGCTATGCCTAAGCAGTTGCACGGATCCAGCTGTTTCTTTAGAAATGCACAACATGCATTTGTGACAGAATTCAACTGCAGCAAACTCGCTGTGGATAGGAGCACTTCAACTGTTTCCTCTCTTAATTCTGAAAAACAGCAGTATTTTTTTGTTTATTTATTAAACAATATAATTTCATGATTTAGAATTGTTTTTATCTTGAAACATGCAGGAAAAGTAGTAACAGGTTTTTTTTGTACTTATTGTATTAATAATAATTACGAGAAAAAAATTATGTGTACACAAACCTATAGTGCCAGTGTAGCAATAATGTACTAGTGCCTGAAGTGCCTGTGAGTCAACTCTTTCAAGTGTTATTTCAGTGAGCTGGGCTTCTCTCAATGATCCAGTAAACATCGCCGCAAAATACTCGCTGCAGGACGCCAACAATACTTTGTGGGCTGGAATTCTGCAGTCATAATTTACACGATTGTGTCATATAAACAATACCATGCAATAGACGAATAACCAAATATCGCGGATCGTTTGCGTCATTCGAAGGGATGTGATTATTATTTTCGGATGTAGAGTTCATGAACCTCAACATCCGTAGTGCACTACGCATCAGTCGACACAAAGTAAATAAATAAACTAACCTGCATCCTCCCGCTATGAGAGCTACATCACACAGTTTCTGAGCCTGAAAGTAGCCGAAGATATTCTTAAGTGTCGCCTCTGAATGTCCTTTATCGGAAAACGACTCATCTTGACTAGTAGCACTAGAAAGGCTTAGCTGGCTCAGTTCTCGTGGCAATCCTTCGTCAATAGAAGTAGTGGAAATATTGTCTTTAGAACATTCCGGTTTTTGAGAATCACAAGCCGCCATGACTGTATTTATAGTTTAAATAAATCACTGTTAATTTTCTTCCAAATTTACAGGAGCACGACTTCGGAGCACCAATACAAACTAACGAACGAGTCGAACGACACAACAAACAAACAAAGCAAAGCACAAGCGCACCATGTCCCTTCCCATCCCACCAGTGTTACCAGACGAGAAACCTGATATTACAGTGTTTGGTGCTCAAAATTACAGTGTTTGAGACAAAACTACAGTAAAAGTAAAAAAAAATTACAGTGTTTTTTACAGCAGATCTCGAGAAACTTTTATTGTTTAAGTTTAAACTAAAATACACATTTTCAACGACGATTTTAAACAAATTCGTAATGTGTTGCTTATAAACCAATTTACAATTATAGGTACTAATTTAAGTTGGTTCCAATAGGCTTGAAAACTTACTTAAAACGTATGACACAATTTGGGCGGTTAATACTACGAAGTGATTCTTAGTCTATGCGGGGAAATTCCCGCATAGTATCCACCGCACTCTATTCATACCCGTTTAAAATAAGACATTTTCGTTCTTATTGCAATAGGAACAAGGGTTGTGACCTAAGCAGAGAGGTGGCGCGTGAGGTTGCGTTCCGACAAGTTCATAATTTTTTTTTTTTACTAAGGCTGCGTTCAGTTTACATGAAATTAAATAGAATTTTACCTGTAGAAAAATTACAGTGTTTTCCATACACTATAATTTTAGTATTACAGTGTACAGTAGATCGTGAGAAAATACAGTGGATCTGCTGTAATTACAGTGTATCTGGCAACACTGCATCCCACAAACACAAAACAATCAAAGAGAATATAATAGGGAAGAGACGGGACTCCATAGAGAAAAAAAGTTTACCAAACGTCAAAACGCTAAACCCTTTCTATGTCAACCTGACAAAAGTGAAGTGACAACTTAAAACAATCGGTTCTGCCAACATAAGGAAAATAATAGAGATGTGCCTCCTCCTATACAAAATTTATCGATATCGATTTCATACCTACTTCAGATGAAATTTAATATTGTTTATTAAACAGAATCTTGCGCCACTGGTTTTGTTTTAGTAGTGCTACAACAAAACCTGTGCCGCAAAATTCAGTGTATTTTAGCGCGATTTGTGTATGGGAAATTACACAAATCATATAAAAAGTACGGGTAAATGAATTTTCATCATAATTTTTATTTTATTGTTTCGTGAAATTTTCCAATATTTCAATACATATTCTACTCTTCGGGGCGGAGAGGAATCCTACTAATTAATAATCATGAAAATTGGTCCATTCTTGAGTTTTATAATTATAAAAACAGACGATTTTATTTAAATTATTATATATATTATTACATAATATTATATTATATTTTTATTATATTATATTACATATTTTTCGTGCGTCCTCTTTCTCTGTAATTTGAGATGATTCTCAAATTATCACAACCTGAAAAAAAAAAGAAGGCTTTATTGTAAAATGTTATTGTAAAACACGGCGTTGGGATAGATTGACAGCTGTCATCCGAAATGAAGATCTCGACGAGATCTATCACTTTTGTGAAAGAACTGGTGGTCCAGGATGGACGGCTTCCAAGATATCGTCTAACCAAGTTTGACAGCTGTCACCCGAAATGAAGATCTCGACGAGACCTATCACTTTTGTGAAGGAACTGGTGGTCCAGGATGGACAGTTTCCGAGATATCGTTCAACCAAGTTTGACAGCTGTCATCGGAAATGAAGATCTCGATGAGACCTATCACTTTTGTGCAGGAACTGGTGGTCCAGGATGGACAGTTTCCGAGATATCGTCCAACCAAGTTTGACAGCTGTCATCCGAAATGAAGATCTCGACGAGACCTATCACTTTTGTGATGGAACTGGTGGTCCAGGATGGACAGTTTCCGAGATATCGTCCAACCAAGTTTGACAGCTGTCATCCGAAATGAAGATCTCGACGAGACCTATCACTTTTGTGATGGAACTGGTGGTCCAGGATGGACAGTTTCCGAGATATCAGCCAACCAAGTTTGACAGCTGTCATCCAAAATGAAGATCTCGAAGAGATCTATCACTTTTGTCAAGGAACTGGTGGTCCAGGATGGACAGTTTCAGCCAAGTTTGACATCTTTCCTCTAAAATGTGTCAACGCCCACATTTACCCTAAGATAGAGGCCCAAGGCCGTCTTCTTTCCTTTTGGGAAATACCATAAAAATAAAGTACGCCGCATAAAAGTAAATACGCCGAAAATAAAAAAAAACGAAAATGATTTTTAAACAAAAAAGGTTAAGAGCACGTATGTATGTAAGCAGGGGATGTAAGGCAAACAGTCCAAAAATACATAAACCTGGATATAAGTCTTAATCTTAATGTAATGTAATGTAATCTTAATGTTTTTCTAACGTGTTGTAATTTTTATTTCTGGTGTACACAATAAAGAGTTTCTATCTATCTATCTAATGAATTGACCCATGTATTTTACTAACCTTCATTTGCCGCCCGTTGTTCTCTAAAAAGGTGGCAAGGAAATCCTATTAATGTGTCATCTGAGAGTGTCTTAGCAGTGAGTCATATGGATGGAACTGCAGTTTTCACCCATTGCTTACACCTAAAAAATAAAAGCATCGATATCGATATTTTACAAATAAACCGTTCCGTTGCACCACACTATTTTCTGAATCCAATAGGAATAAGTTATAATGATTTTTTGATATTTAGGCTCAAAAGAACTCATAACTGAACTAATGATCTACATACCGATCTTCATCCACACGATATCTTGCCATAAAATTACGTTTTGTCCCGGCTTTTCGTACGGTTTTGAGGCCGCATATTTCACAAGTTATGTTATGCTTCATATTTACACGCTTTACAGAATAAACTTCTTACAATTAATTATCACACATAAATAAGTTGAAAAGACATTAACAAAACCAAAATACAATAATAATGTGATAATAATAAAACACTGCAATGACACCAAAGATAATACAATAGAATGACACGGGATGACTGACAACTGGCAATCTTTAGGAAAGAATGAGAAACGTTGAGGAAGTGAGTGAGAAAACGATATTCACTTCACATTTGCATGACATATGTCAATAAAATTCTTCCGCGTATCATACATCGTTTTGTTTCTACCTAGTTGCGACAGACTGAAAACAATGAAAAGTATGAAAACAAAGCCAACAAGAGGGATGTGTCATGTCGTTCGTCTATCTGAGTTCGATAATACAAAATCGATTTTTATTTCATTTAATCGATTTTTGTACCCCGAGAATCTTATCCAGTCTGAGTATTGGATCAAATTGGAGTAAATATTATATTATCTTGTATTTGAATTTTAACATATTCTTTAGGGCTGAACATCCTGTTCTCATATTTTGTAACAACAAATATTAACAAAATATAAGTTAAGCAGCGCAATTATTACAACCGCAGCAGTAATGTACTATTTCATTATTATTACACGGACGACAAATTCTCGTTTGTTGTCTTTGTATGGTAATTAAACTAATATTGAATTCCAGTGAATAATTAAAAAAACTAAATAATTGATCTACAACAGATTTTTTTAAGTACGATTTCATCGAAGATTGATGCGATAATCGATTTTTACAGAGAGAAACGACTTCCCTAAGCCAAACCTTTCAGTTTGTCAGATTGACTTTTACAGTGACATTCATAGTTTGACACAATTTATATAGATAAAAAAAAGAGATTAGAATTTCAATTTTATAAAAACAAAACAACATTCAAATGGTATTTTATTGTATGGAATACTGAAAAGAAAAAATTGTGGTATGTAATGGAATATTAATTTCGTTCTTGGGAGGATAGGTGACACACTTGTTAGTGAGATTTTTAATTTTTTACCAAAATTTATCGACAAAGTGCGAGAAAAAAATAGGTAAGAGGCGCCTCATATATTATTGTAATATTATTATTTAATAAAACATAGAGTAACAACTAAATTAAAATTAAATAGTATCTAATAATAAAACAACTAAAAACTTATGTTTACATTTGAGACATATTCACAATTATGAAAATGTATTGTTAGGCACACAAAACCATTAATTTCTATATAACATAATTTGAATAATTTGATTTCATTTTTTTTATTGAGCTGGCGGCGCGACTTTGGGCCGTCGTACCAGCCAGTCTTTATTCAAACAATATTTGCGTTCGATTTCTTTGGCGCTGAACACTAAGATGTTCCAAATTCAAAAAGTGCGTGGCAATACTTATAAAGAGGATTAAAAACTCATTACTGCCCGCTAAAAGTTTCTTATAGAAAACACCACCTTTGGGTGCATTTAACGACGAACCAAGTCGTCCTTTTCGAATAGATGGGATGAAAAATTATGTTCTACACTGGCTCACTGAGCAGAAGCAAGATATGAACAAATCATGTGTCTATTATGTCTTCTGTGGTCGCGGTAAGTACCTACCTGATTATAAAATATGGTTTCAGGAAACTTTTTTTTTTTTTTTCCGTCATGACCTACGCCTCCGTGGCGTTCGCCCACGCCTCCCGCATCGATCTGGACAAGCTGCAGGTCATTCAAAATCGCTTCATACGCAGAGCGGTCGGCGCTAGCTGGTATATGCGAAACGCCGATCTGCACTGCGATGTTGAACTCCCATCTATGATTCAATACATTAAGTATAGCTCCCGCCGCTACTTTGACGCGGCGCCTCATCACCCAAATCCTCTTGTAGTTAAAGCTTCCAACTACTCAACAGACGTGACAGACCCTCCTCCTCTCCGTAGACGCCCTAGAGACATCTTGGGCGACCCGGACGACCCCATCGCCGTCGTCACAGCGGCGGCGCTGGGGTCGCCCGATCCGACTGCTTCTAGCAATAGGAAATATTCAGTTTTTGGTACAGGCGTCGGTTACCAGAGGCACACACACACACAGCGATCCCGCCGGCGGGATCGTAGACCCTCGGGATCTGTTAGAAGATCGGTTAGATTCTCTCCAAATAATCATTCAGTTCAACAAACCGCTAGGGCTCCAGGGCACACCCCTTCTGGGGTGCCTGGGCAAGTCTGATTCCCACCCCCGGCGACGGCCCAAGCCGAGGTTCGTACCTTCGAGGTGCCCTTGTGCTAGTCGCCCAAAAACTTAAACCATCAAGTTATGCCGAACGCACTCTGCGTTCGCTAACTAGTCCGGTCCATCTGTAGAGGCCAAAAGGCCAACATTACAAGTCAATATAAAAAAAAAACTTGCGTTTTTTTAATGGTGAGTAGGTAGGTATATAAAATAATGGCCAAGAGCGTGTCGAGACATGCATATGGCAGGGTTCCGTCCGTAGCCAATGTCATAATACCGGGTGTTAAGGGAAACGCTTCTGAAGCCAAAACGCTGCTACGCCTACTAATTCATCATCATCAGCCAGAAGACGTCCACTGCTGAACATAGGGTTCTCCCTTAGAACTCCACACTGAACGACAGCCTGCTATCTGCATCCACTGGATGCCGGCGACTCTCATGATGTCGGTCCATCTATTGGAAGGCCCACCTACGCTGCGTGTTCCGGTTCGTGGTCTCCACTCAAGAACCTTTCTTCCCCATCGGTTGTCGGTTCTCCGAGCGATGTGGCCTGCCCTTTGCGGCAATGTAAAGCGTACAAGGGTGTGGTGGCGCAGGGGCCTTACTTATTGTATATTGTATTGTATATTACTTAGAATTGAATATGATTGAGGTATGTACTTACTTGTACGCGCACCTGTGCGGTGCGTGACGTCACCTGCCGGCCTCATCGGAAGACCAGCGCCGTTTGACAGCAAACGGCATTATGCTGAGCTGGGGCCGGTTTGTGGCATAAGTCCAACGTAATTAACTTTATATTTGTGTGTAGCTTTATGTGTATTATATAATGGATTTTTGTTACAAATAAAATATTGTCTATATTGTCTTACGGCTGGCTGTTTTAAACAATCCAGTTTAGGTGATTAAAAATTGTTGCACGACCGCAAACCGTACTTATCTGCAGGCCTAGCACAGACTGCGGACAATTTGTGTGTCAACCGTTATTATCCACGCGTAGACGCGATAAAGCTAGACTATGGATCGCGATAAAGCTAGACTATGGCATGATCAAAGAAAACAAGGTCTTCTACTCTGGCAGTTGTCCCAGAATACGTCACTGTGCAGTTGCCACTTTATCCAATCAGCTGTTAAGTGATGTATCGTCATCTCTCTCGAACCTGTTGTAAATTGACATCATGACATCATTGCGGGACGGGAGTATTATACCTGGCGGAGTATATTATTATACCATGGACTATGGATACGTTTGTCTTTTTCTGGCAGGGTAAAAACGGTGGATAGACTATCTGTCCATGGCCCATGCTAGGCTTGCTGGGCGCGTTAAGGTTCACGTGCGCACGATTTCCCGAATTGCACGGTTTTAACGTTAGTTTGAGACCGCTTATGGCGTTGGTCGTAAGGCCCCGTCGTTCGTTGACTTCTACCTTCGGCTGATATTTTATTTGCTTTATATTGCAAACATATTTTTTTAAAGTAAAACAACATTTCTTGTGGTAGAAGGTAGCTATCAGCAATATTACCAGTCTTCGTTTTCGGGAGCGTTTTCCTTACACTCTGTATAGGGTGTACTAAGCCGAAAGGGGGCCTTTAACAATGGGAACAACTCTGAAATCGCAAAAAATCTGCTGTTCCATAGGCTTTTCTATAGAAAAAGGGATGGTGGTTATAATACATTTATAGGCCACAATTTTTCTTAATGTATTCTATTCCGTGCACAGTTGCCTGGAAGAGATTACTTTAAGCGATAAGGCTGCCTGTTAAACCCTAGATAAAAAATATATTGTAATGTATTTATGTTTCTTTATTATAGAAACTGACGTGGTATTCACACATTTTATTTATATTACACGGGAATTACTCACGTAAGATTAAGCCGGTCAGTCTGACTATAGTTTCACGACTACACTATACATTCACTAAGTATAGTCGACTATAGTTTAATTGTAGTGGTCGGAGTGACCGGCTCAGTGAGTAATTCCCGTGTAATATAAATAAAATATTTATGTTATCCTTGCTTATTATGTCTTTTAATGAAGTTATCTTATAGGCTGATTATGAGGATGATACCTTTATACTGCCGTATCTAATTTTATACTCGCCTAACTAATCTGGCTTGTGGTCATGTGGGCAAATCACACAACAATGAAACACCCCTCATGTATTCTGGCTGAGGCATTTATTAACATTTATTTTTGTTTTTCAATTTTCATCTTAATACGACATACATAGTAATTAACAGTACATAATAAATAGTCCAAAAGTATATTACGCCTACAAATTAGCGTAGTCGTTTAAGATTATCGCCATACGAGTTGCTCACGTGTTCTGCGAAATGATAAGGCAACTCCATGACTTGATAGACAAAATGGAAATATGTAGAGAGCACAGTTTCTGAATTAGGCATAAGGTCGTGCTCATCGGCCAAATCTATCTCTTTCGTAAGTTTTTAAAGATAAAAATTCACTAATTAGGAATAAATTAATATCAAATATTAATACTTATCTATTGTTTAAATAAACGACTTCAAAATTTGTATTTGCGCAACTTGGTTTACTTTGATTACATATTTCTTTCAGTAATTTTAAGATAAAAACCAAATTACTGAACCAATTTTGATAACATTTGCGACCAATTTTAGAGTATAAAAAGGAAAAAAAAAACCATATCGATAGATAAATGACGGAGGTAATAACATCACAACAAACATTCATCTGAATTGAGGACCGTCCTTTTTTGAAGTCGGTAAAATTTCGGCATTCTTTTCATTCTTTTATATTACACGGGAATTACTCACGCAAAAAAACTGAAACTATAGTCGGAGTAACCGGCTTAATCTTACGTGAGTAATTCCGGTGTAATATAAATAAAATGTGTGAAAACCACGTCAGTTTCTATAATAAAGGGCATTCTTATTACAATAATAACATTAAAAAACGTATCGAAGTAATTTTTATGTTGATGTTTTATTTTGGCAGAAGATATCGAAAAAAAAAAATATTCGATCTCTTCCACCATCCTATATTATATCTACACGAAAATTGTTTTATACCATTTGCAATGTTATTATAAAGATAATACTCAAACGTTTTTTTTTAATTCTCACTAAGTGATTTTTTTAACTTGATTTTTTTTTAATTTTAGAAAGAGATAGTTCTGGTCGTTGAGCGCGGTATTAACTCGGAATTATTGAAAAACCTTTAATTTAATATTTTCGAGTTAAGGCCGCGGGTGGCAGGTAGACTAGATAGTTATAATAATTACAACTAGGTAGGTATTATTACCTATCATTGGTAATTTATGTAGGTTGTTATAACTCCCGGAGCGAATTCCATTTTATCTACAAGTAAGGTAAGGTATTACTAGGACGACAACGAGCGGCCACAAGGGCGTAGCCAGGTACAGGGGCGGGGGCAGCGCCCCTCCCCATAGCAGGGTCTGTGTACGTTTAGCGTAACCAAAAAAAAAATTACAATAACGTGATAAAATTGCGGATGAAATCTTGATTACGATTATGATGATTATTAATGTTGTTATTATTATTTATTAATGTTTCAGTTGGATGAAATAGTTTTTATGAACTTCTTTAATAACTTTTAATTTACACAATTAACCATAAAATACACATTTTATCCACTAATTAACGTGTTTGTAACATGCATATGCTATTAATTTTCCCGCCCTGAACAAAATCCTGGGTACGCCCTAGAGTAGCCAGCTTGTGAAAAACTTCAGCTCTGTTCTATAGTCATCAGGTTGATGATCCATTTCAACGGACACGGTAGTCTGATAGTATCTAGGTGTATGAATCATGTCTAAAAAGTTGTAACAATTTAGTTTGTGCGGATAGAAATGTTATTAGTAAAATGGTTGTCTCCTTTGGCCAACATAAACACTATGAGAAAATATGTAATTCTCTATCTAGTGGTAAATTATAAATGTATATCTACAAAAATAGTTGCATTTGTTAAATTAAAGTTGTGAAGGAAAACAGCGAATTAAATTTAAATTTTTATATTAGATATATAATATAACATAAAAAAGATTACAGGAATAGGTATTACATTAGGAAGCCATAAAAAAACTTCACAATGGTTTATGGTTTACTTTATGTTCCTATTTAATTACCTATTAGAAAACAATGAGACCTATTTTAAGTGTAACAATCACAAGGGTGTCGTCTAAAAATATCAATTTTCCAACAGTATAAATCGTCGGTAATTTTCCCTTTTGAGCTTTGAGTTTGTATCATGAGGTTTTTAATGGGAATACCACTTTTAGGTGCAATAAAATACACAAATATAGCTGATTTCGGAAGATTTAATAAGTCAATCTATCCACATCTTCACAGGACAATATAAATTTCAGTCGTGTGTCATTTGTGTAACAGATACCAAGGCATGTAGAAAAGTAACATTTATAGAGGAAATATTGTAATTTAATCGGGAGAGAAATAAGAGAATATTTTAACATTCAATGACAAATGTGCTTAAGTGCTTACACGTATGAAATTTTTAAGTATATAAATATAATAGACAGTGAGGGGTGCGTTAAAGTAGGTAATGACGAACCGCACGAGCAGTTGCTACACGGAGAACTGTGAGCGCGCGGGGCAGAGGCGTGAAGCGTCCCGCACCGCGCCCCTGCCCCGCCGCCGCGGCTCCGTTCGTGAGTAGAGACAGTGAACAACAATTAGCATTTTATATTTCATATTCTACACACATACAGGTATATCGATAAAATTGACCAAAATTGCTAAATGTTTCTAATAAATTAACACTGACAAGAACACAAATTGGAACCGATAATAAAATAGCTAAACAGCAATCCAATATAAAATGCATCTACGTACAATAAACAGCCGCATGCCCGCAAGTGTAACAGTTCCTAACAAATAAATAAAAGCCCGTATTACATACAGACCAGCATAGTTTCACACAGGTAACATACGTACGTACATAATAATACAATTATTAAAATTAATAGTAATCACATTGATAGGTACAATTAGTCTATTCTCGAGATCTTGATTTGCATCTTAACCTAGTATTTAAAATATCACAATAAATTACTGTGCACATACTAAACAGGCAAATTTTGAGTGCAATTAATTACCTTATAGTTTATACCTATAATAGAAATGTTTAGTTATTTTCGGATCTAGTAAAATAAATACATAGGTACACTGCAATAAAATTAACATTATAATATAGGTACATTTTTCATAAATTAATTATAAGTACCTGCCGAATAGTCTAACCTCAAGAATTGTATTTTCTGGGAAATAATCAATAATCAAAGTGAAAACCTGCGCATTTATGTCAAAATATGTAATATAAATAAATAATAAGCTGGATGGAAAATAAAAACAAATGTCTTCAAAAAGTGTTGTTTTACGTTTTTCCACATTGTCCACGTTCAGCTATCTGATGGCATAGCATAGGTATAGGTACATAATGTATACTCTTGCTAATCCGTCGGTTGGTTATCCGACACCTATTATTACATTCCGCCGGTATTGCGAGTCTAAAATGGGTGATCGTGCTATGTAATACACCGTCACTTTTTTATTGAACAATAGGCTTGCGTTTAACCGCCACTTTACCTGATGTTAAGCGATGATGCTGTTTACGATGGAACATGCTTGCCTAGTAGAAACCGATTCACTCGCGACCCATCAGTCCCCGGATTGACAATACATTTTCAGTTCACTAATCCGCATGCTTTGCCGCATCTTCCGATCATGACTATTATTTTTTTACGAAATCATGTTGAGGTATTTATCTCTAATGCACATTATTACTTACATTTGCCAATAATCAAGTTTTAAACGGCTTATTGGCAAATATAAGTAATATGGTGCGTTACTGAAAAATTACTGTACATGTTAATGTAAAGAACAACCAACGATTTGCGCAAACACTGCGTCATTGTACAATAATTGCCCGGCGGAGCTACAAAAAAAAAAAAACGGTTTGAAATTTGAATTTCCCGCCATAGGTGAAACGTACCACCTTAAGACGTACACTGTTGTAGACTTTGCCGCACAATCAAGCCAAATTAGTTTTTTACGAAGCCTGTGCAATTTAAATAGTTACAGAAAGTTTTGATAATTCATTATGAAAATACGTAATGATTAATCAAAATTGCGTTGTTTATTTCAATATGGTTGTTCCTATATACATTGGGTTTTACAGTGATCCACCGTGGGATGGGATTTTGTGATGGCGGATTAGCGAAAGAGTATTATTATGTACACCAATAAAAGTAAGTGCTTTTTGAGAGGCTATGTTCAGTAATAGAATAGGGTAGGTATACTGGTAATCTTTATGAATGCGGAGATAATGTAAAACTACTCCTTGTAAACAAAACATTTATCAACGAAACGCCGTCCGACCGACTGTCCCACAAACTCGCTTGCTTTGTAAAATTTTGACCCACAAAATCATCAGATGATTATTTTAGCTAACATTATTTTAACAATTAAAAGTCCTTCACTAAATCCAAATATGGTGGAATAAAAATTAAGATAAATAATTGATCACATTTTTTTTTCTATCCCATTAGGTGCTTAGAAAACTAGACGTTTTATTCATCTTGATCAAAGACTATACGTATAATCTGTGATCTTGATAAATCCTTAATTACTCTTCCTTGGACTTATTTGTCAGTTGGAATGATTTGTTTTTTCTAGTTATTTATGCCATGTTCCGTAATTTTAAAAATATGAGCCTGAGTTAAAAAAAAAAGGATTTGTACTGAACCATTAAATCATTCAATATTACTAAAATATTAAAAATAAAAACATGTGGCATTTTAAAACTTTTGAATTCATTGGCGTTGATTATACATGGTTATTCTTAATACTTATACCAGAAACCTCTCATATACCTAACAATTTTAGATAGGTAATACGACTTAAAAAGTTTTTTCTTCTAAACCGAAACAAAAATGTTTTTCTCAAACAGGGTATTTATTGAAGAACACGCTTCTACAAAACCTCGACTGTTGCTAAAATAGGCAATTGGGAGCCAATATTGGTCTGCTTTGATAATCTTAGACGTCAGGGCGTAAAATATTTAATTGTGCAATGAGCGTTCGTTTATGGATTTTTCACTAAAAGGAGGCAAATGCTTAAAAAGTTTATTATAGAATTTACAGGCAAAAATAAATGCCATTTCCCGATGGTGTCTTGTGATTAGCTCATTTTTCAAGCCATAACCATCTCGCAATGTATTTTAAATTCGAAGTATGAATGTTAGGTGATTTAATGAAATGCAAAAATATTTATGTATATTTTGACGTGAATATCCATGCAATGTTTGCGGAAAGTATTATACTAGCTTTTGCGGCAACTAAGCGTTTATGGACTCACGTATGCTGGCCTCGGCTAACAGTTTGTCATCTATAATTGTCATTTGAATCTAATACGAGGTTTGGAGTAACTTTTGATACTATGACATAATCAGATTTGTACGTGTAGAAAGTTTACAAATTTATTTATTTTTAATGCCATTGTAGGCATACAAGCAGATGGGTTGCCTGGTGGTAAGCAGTCACCGTCGCCTATGGATACTATGAATGCCTTGTTTATTCATACGACATGCAGGTACTTACCTAGCAATCAAATTATTAAAATATACATATAAAATTATATTGCTGAATATGAAACAAAAAAAAAAAAATTTTTCCATTAAAATTGAGTATATTTGTTTCTGTCACAAATAAATTATGCCTATGTTTATGACATTGGGTTCCAAAACTGCTATGCTTGAAATTATCTTCTATTATCTGGCTCAATTTCAGTCTAATTAGTATACTTATCTTAGATGATATAGTAATTCCAAGAAAAGGTTAAAATAGGCTAAAAACAGACAGCGGTAACAGAATATGTGAATTTTAGTTCCGGTTTGTCAAGTAAGTGACCGCAGAGACAGCGGCCACGTTTGCCTCGTAAAGGTAGCCCAGCGTGCAGGTCAAATGCAGGTGCGTGCAGGTGCACTACGACCAAATGCGCACGAGCTCAATTTATTTAGGGATGGCAACACAGACGCAATTGGAGGATCAGCTAAGATGGAAGCTAGGATGGAGCCGGGTTGCCTATTCTTCCACAATTTACGTTTTGCTTCGTCGGGGTGTTCTATTAATCTGGACCATTAAAGGTGACCGATCACTTACATCTATGGACATTGGACACCTGTATTAGTTAAAATCATAAATATATAGGCATATACTCAACAACTTGATATTTCTAGACAATATTGATGATCTTCGTTAATGTTATTTAGACTAGAAAAAAAAAATGTTTCTTTGTTAGGTAAATTAGTTTGTCTTTTGTTTATAGATATGAATGTTTTTTTTAACACGATAATTCTTAGTTGTCAAACTTCAACATCAAGCACTATCTTACATGCCTACTAAATTTACAAATTATTTATTTAAAAATACGTATTATCATAATATTACCGACGATTAACAATCGTCGGTCCAATTCAAGATGTAATGCTGAATTTACACCAAGGCAAAATAGTATAAAGGCAAAATAATGAAGCGTGGGTAGTCTAGAGGCATGTTAGTAACAACAAGAGACTAATCCGGCTCATGTCAGAGTCTATAGATTCACGTGAATCAATGTATTAGAAAATATACAAACGACAACAAATATTTTTTGACGTCTTTACGACAGATTAGTAGCGCCAATTATTATTTAAAAATAATTACCCACGATACCTAGCTAACCTCTACCGCTACCTCTTTGCTGCGGACCTCTAGGTTTCGTAAGATTCTTGCGACAACGTGCGTTATTATAGAATGCAGCTATTTGCGGCATGCTTGCTTGCGGCTAACCACATGATGTCGCCTTGGTGTAAATGTAGCAGTAAATGTATATCTACGTTAAATCCCACGTTGTCCAATGGCTCTAGAACGAAGTTCTAATAAGGACTAACTGGTATTTAAACTAAACTGATGATTTTAAAACAATTTTTCCAATCTCATCAAGAAAATGACAAGCTTTTAATGCAAGATGCGCCTCCCGAGTCCGTAACAAGAATTATCGTTCAGGTAGTTCACATCCACGCCTTACCTACTTACAATCGTAGAATTTAATTAAATAGTGATGCCTAATTAATTATAGACATATATAATTTTGTGTTGTTATAAATTGCTAAATTGTGAAATACTTAATTAGTCAAACTACATTATATAAATAGAATATAATGTGCACGTAATATATCTTAGATATTATTGTGTTGGTAGGTGCATATTAATTTAAAACAGTACTATACCTATCCATAATTATAAAATATACCTATATCATTCATACTTAATTATTTATTTACAAGGAAAAATATTTAAAAAGTTATTTTATAGTAATAATAATAATAATAATTGTGATAGACGCTTTTCAATAAACGCGCAAGCTATATAATGCCAATAATTGTGAATTCTATTGCGCAATCGTATTTTTTTTATCTAGTAATAGGCTTGCGTTTGACCGCCTACTCGGGTAATGTAAATCGATAATGCGGTTTACGATGGAGCATGCTTGTCTAGTAGAAATCGTTCCGATTCACTAGTGATTTGAAGACACCCAGATTGTAACAAAGCAGCTGCAGACAAAGCAGTCAACGATTTTTTTGCTTATCTATAGTTACATCAGAATTACTCTCAACTACTCTACCCAAATCGTGCGTGTATTAAAAGGTATAATCCTGTGCTTTACAATCGAGTGCTTTAAATTGAAATATTTAACTCTAAATCTTACCTATATTCAAATAGGTTAATACTTACCTATGTGGATGTGAACTTTTCGTACGTACCTATCGTACGTACGTATATTGTCTTGTACTATTGATTTGTTTATCTTTTTTGTTTATAATATTTTCCTGAACGAAGACACAGAAACGAAGCATGGTTAATAAATGTTATTTATGTCTGTAGGATGGACTGGTTTCAATGCCTTTTTTTAACTGGAAGCTAACTTAATCGGGATAGTTCTTATCTGTATTTGATGTCAATCTGCTCAGCAGTTTGAAAATGTATTAGCTCTTTTCAGAACTGCTCGGGGTTTTTTAAATCGTCATCGGTGCAAGTTCAAATAAGTGAGTAATACCCGTTTAATATCCCAATACAATGTTGTTGAGTAAACATTTTCAGTTTTCTGTTTAGGCCGCTTTTTTACGAAACAAAGGACGTGGTTCTCTAGTTGACACGTATATTTTTACTAGTTAGTTACGAGCAACTGCGTATTTACCTAATAGCCACATAAAACTAATTTCAAATATGTTTTAACTATATTTTCCGGGCCTATTGTTTTCTAAACAACCCGGAAGAATAATTGTAGCTATAAGTCCAAAACCACAAGAAGCTTCTTGTAAAGCCTCTACCTCTTGACTAGGGCATGACTTTGACTTGAGTGTGACTTACTTTGCTTGACTATGGCGTGTTTGACAATATATAGTAAAAATTGATATTTTAACATAAAGAATTGCGTCGCCAAAATCCTCACAAAGAAAAGAATAAAAAAAACAACAAATAGAGTAAATTTTACTTGTTGCACAG
Source organism: Agriopis marginaria (assembly GCA_932305915.1). Lineage (NCBI taxonomy): Eukaryota > Metazoa > Arthropoda > Insecta > Lepidoptera > Geometridae > Agriopis > Agriopis marginaria. The sequence goes on from OW029926.1 coordinate 9,884,106, forward strand.
TATAGGAACTCAGTAGCTATAATAATGTGTTTAGTAGATTTCGGCCATAAATTGGTATATTCGCAGAAAAAGAGTGCTCACGCTGTAAGGTATCAAATCATGAGAATACACCAAACTTCACAGGTACGTACCATGATTTATTTATTAAAACGGCATAAGCCAGTTACATTAGTAAAAACTTCAATTGAAGAAAAAAAAAAAACGTACTAATAAACGATACATTACAAGGCACACATTCTTTGAATAAAAAAATATTCATGTCAATACTATCAAAGAGTTTTACAATTAAAATAATAACAATAATATAAAATATCGAGACTTATCGCGCTTGAGTAAGACAATTATAAATTAAATCCCTTTTTGTAAACAAGAACCAACCCACAGTTTAAGTGAAATTGATTTAAGTAGGTAGGATCATAGATGGGTTAAAATTTGTGTTTGCCACATTCCTAAAAAAAATAAGTAAATTGCTTAAAAGAAAAAAGAACAGAGATCAATAAGATATCAACCCTGAGAATAGAAAATTGCTAGAAAGTTTAGTCGCATTACGGTCGGTCCCAAAATGAGTGTTCTATAAGTTTGTTGATAATATGATAAAACTAAAGATCACTTGAAATGATTATTTTAATTGTTATTCTAATTGTATTATTATATGTATTGTGAATTTGAGTTTACTTAGATTTATTGAGATTGACTAATTCTGGCATGTAGGCTACTGTGATTTTTAATCTGTGAATAGGTCATCGTATTTTAATAAATACGATGACCTATGAAATAAATTGATGCTTATTTGTAGCAGTAACAAATCCAAGTCACAGTGTTTAAGCTCGAAATGTGTTTTTTTTTCATTCAACTCGAGGTCCTTAGCACGAGCCTAATCACACTTGGCCAACTTTAATTATTTGTAATTTTACTACAGCGTTTTTATTATAATCACAACAAGTTTGATGTTTGTATTACCATTTTAACGATAAAATAAAATACTTAACGTTAAAAACATTGAAGAAAAAATACGTTATTATAAACTTAATTTTTTTTTTTGCTTCGACATACGTTATAACATTGTATGCTATGAGTAATTGAACTATTTAAGGTCACGCCCATTTTTTCCCCCAAATTTTTTATATAGATAAAAAGTTTACTGTTTTAGTTTTGATGATATTTCAAAGGCTGGCCGGAGATAATAGAAAAAAAAACTCGTTTTTTTTTTTTATATATCTCACTCGGTTAAATTATCAGTGATTTTTTTAACTTGCTGTTTTTATTTATTTACTATCAATATCCAGCAGTGGACTAGTATAGGCTAATTATAATACTGATTATGCTATGTTGTTCTGATTTTTTATTTATGTTAAAAACGTACGAAAGGGATAGCTGTGGCCGGTGAGCGCAGCTTTAAGGTGGGACGGTGGTGGTCGGACGGACGGCGTAGACTTGGTAATAGGGACCCATTGGACACCCTTTGGGTACGGAACCCTAAAAATCGGCGTTGAAATTTACAACTACAAAATAAGAAGACAGTCGTATCAACCGAAATAAAATATGCTTATTTCTAGTGTTAAAAGTCGAAAGCGAAAAAAACTAATGACAATAGCATAACTAAATAATAGGAACTAATATTGAGATAATAAGAGTGCACTAAGTCGAATCAGACTTGACCGGCAATAACAGTAATTTCAGTCAAAACACTAACTTTATGCTAATAATCGTATGCAAAAATTATCAATAGATTTTAACAATAAACAAAATAATATCTAATACTCGTAGATTAAGATCACTTTACAATGTTACACAATATAGCTGCCTAAGTTGAATTTGATGAGTTATACCATACAATGCCCTCAATCTCCAATAACTTCAATATCACTAACTAATATTGTGTAATTTGCTAAGAATGAAACTCCCACCGTCACTGGCTGCCTGTGTACTGTATAAAAGGTACTGGCAGGTTATGAGTAGGTACCCACTGCCTTGGATTTCGCCGCTTATTATAGGCCGATCAAATTAAACGAAATAAATTCATCAAGTATAACTATGTACAGAAATTATTTCTCTTATTTATTTTACAACCTTCATCGTTCAAAGGAATGTTGTAACTTAACATAGAATAATTATACTAATAAATAAATAAATATGTTTCAACAACAAGTTATGATAAACATAAATCTTTTGTCAAATAAAGAAACTATCTTTCTAAAATATTTATGTATAATATCTAATGACTAATAATGTTGACTACCAGTCTCACATTTTAGTTAATAAGTGCTAGAAGGTATGAAATAATTGGAAAGTAAATGAGCTGCGCAGAAGTTTAAGTTGGGACAAAACCAGATCCTATCACTTCCTCTCTTCGATTTAGCACGCACCAGCACACTTCGCGTTCCGCGGTCGGAAACCTTACACTATCACTTTAAGTGGTCATGTTTTTGGCGTAGGCTGCACCACTACTTGATATGTTTCAATACGTTCAACACACGAGCAATAAAGACTGGTTGCGGCCAAATATCTGTGGGAGTTCGCAGCGTTCACTATAATGAGCACGGTATGGTTTGTTCGTTCGAGTCGGTATACGCAGGGTGGAATGTCGGAGCGCAAGGTGTGGTCGGAACCACTAGCGGCCTCGCGCCCACCGCAGCAGTGCGTCGGCTAACACGTCCAGATGCGCCTTCGTCTGTAAAGTCATAATTACCAATTACTTATACTATATACTTGGTTACGCATAAAGTACTAAGCCGAAGGGAGGTCATTGTAATCATCATTATGAACAAGTCTTACACTGGGACCAACCATGAACTCGCGTTAAAAATATCAGCTGTATCAATTTGAATAGAGATTCCAAGTGTCCCATGTCTCAATCTAAAAGACAGTAAGTAAGTTCAACATCTCCACACCAAAATTCTGTTGCTTCCAGACCAGGTTGAAGACGACAATGTTTACTTAAGAGCCTCTTATACCAAATTTGACGGTTTTAAATCAATTATATTCAGTTAAATTGCAATATTTGAGCTGGAAAAAAATACATGTCACAGATACAGTTAGAGTTTATGATTTGGTTCAAAACACGATAGAATAAACTGTACTCGATCAAAAAAATATCTGAAACAAAGACGACTTAGTTTATTTTTTTCATTTTATACTCTAATGAAAGGTCGTAACAATCTGGAAATTGCATGTACTGAAAGGCAATTTTATTCTAAAAAAAATTATTTGGATAGATTTTTGATAGAGTGAATAGTGTAGTTTTTTAGTGAAATTAAAAGCGTAAAAAGGTCGCGAGAATTTGGGCGCGCCGCGTTCAGTACCGCGCCAGGCGTCATCGAGGTCGGGCCTATGCTCGTTTTTGTCGTTGCACTCCCCCCGCGGGCGTCCTGACCCTAGCGTGGCAAAATACATCGTCGCTATAACTTGGCGGGGGCTGAGGGAGCGTTTTGTTGCCTACGCGACTCGGATAACCGGCCGTTAATTTTGATCTGAATAGATTTTGACTTTTTAATATTTACATGCCTTATAATAACTTTACAAACGCACCTCGAAACGGGGTTGGCGTGAGAGAACTGTATTTAACGCCTGATTTACCTAACATAATATACCTAGATGAATCTTAAAAATATACGTAGCTAATAAATCGATTTTGTTTATTTATATGCTATCAGAATATTTTACTTTAATTCATAATTAAGCTCATTAAGCTTAAGCTAATTTAATTTAAAAATCTAAAGTTGCGCGATTTATTCGACGCTAGTACATTTTCCGAGTCCGCAGCCTTAAGGCGTTTCATATAGACACCTGCGGTGGCAGCCGCGGTAGTGATGAGCAGACGGTTAACCATCGACGCAGGATCGGCTAAAGCGGGTGGCAATTGGGTGTCCGCTGATCTCCATCATGACCGTCACCGCAGATATACTTTATGCTCAACTGTATATTGCGGTTTGCATGTACAGGGTAATAACACAGTAGATATATAAGCTAAAGCAGTAGTTCGACTGTCCTTGAATTCAACGCCTACTGTCGGGCACAGGGCTAGGGTTGCTACAAGCGGGTTTTTAGAAAAAAAAAAAAATTTTACGCTACTTCTACACTGACAACACTCACACGCACACACACACACTCACATCGTACACACGTGTCGGAGCAGGCGGGGGAAGGGCGCTCGTTTGACTACGTCACTCGATTCAGGCACATCGTCGTCTCGATTATTTAAAGTCGAACTGCTGCTTTAGCTTATATAATTATCTACTGTGGTAATAATGTGTGTAAACTGACCGTTTTATAGAACATGCAGGCTTGTCTGTCCTCGTCCTCGCCGTTGGGGCAGTCGACGAAGCCGTCGCAAAGCACGTGGTCGTCTATACAGCGGTACCGGCCCTGCCGGTCCGGCGTGGGGCACGCAAACCGCTCCATGCCGTCTGTGGCCGGCGGACACTCTGTAATATTGAGGTAAACTAATATATTTCTATGCTCTCCTCAGTTACAATATGCTACTATTTTGTATATATCCCAATTTAATAATACTTGAGAAGGTAATTTATTTATGCTTATGCCATCGTTCCGCTCAAATTACACCTAGGCAACTTCTTGTGGCGTTATGGTGTTCTACGAATACTCGTAAATTACACATCATCATCAGCCAGAAGACGTCCACTGCTGAACATAGGCCTCCCCCTTTAACCTCCACACTGAACGACAGCCTGCCTTTTGCATCCACTGGATGCCAGCAACTCTTACTATGTCGTTGGTCCATCTAGTGGAAGGCCTACCTACGCTGCGTCTTCCGGTTCGTGGTCTCCACTCAAGAACCTTTCTTTCCCATCGGTTATCGGTTCTTTGAGCAATGTGGCCTGTCATTGCCACTTCAACTTGCAAATTTTAACAGCTATGTCAGTGACTCGTAAATTACAAACAAACAATAAAATCATTAGTATTATTGACATTATGTTGATAAGGTATCTGTTGGAATTTGAGGAAATACGAAGCGTGCGTGTAGTGTTTAGACTATATTTTAATTGCACCAACGATGTTATTTCTACTGACTCATCGCCGCACTATGTTGCCTTCTAGGTCCAATTTCTACACAATATGAGCATAGGGTGTAAGGGTGCTTAGAGCAATACGAATAACAGCTCGTGCTGCGAAACCCTCGTACTAGCCACGCGGACGCCACGGCGCGGCCTGTTTGCGGTCTTCGCGGATGGCCAAGCGCGAGACGGCGCCGTGTTTCTCAAAAGAACGAATGTGTTAAGGCTCTTCCCATCTACAGTTATCTCACTCGCAAAATGTCATGTTACTGAAGTTATAAATCACTGAGTGTAAATTTTTCTAAAACCATGATATGCTGTCTATCATGACTTCATCATAACATACCAAATAAATAATTTTTCGTGTCAATATGTATATATCTATCTAATTTATATCTTTATTTGCTAAGTTATCATAGACAGCAAAATATTGGTTTAGCCTTTTTTGGAAAATTCACACTCAGTCATTTTATATATATCTTTAATACAGTGATAATATGCCAATGGGAGAACTGTAAACGAAATAAGCGTCCCGGGGGAACAATAAGTAACCCGTTACGTATTGATATGGATACAATATATTGATACTGGGATACTGGTAAAAATTACAAAATGTTCGGTCCAAGTTTTTTTTTGCAGGTTTTATCGGGTAAATTTCGGATAATGCATCGGATCTGCATGATCTAATTCCCTCCTGTCCATTTTTCTAGCAGAGTACCAGAGTAGGCACAAAAAGGTGACACCGCTTTATGGTTTATATTCCGAAAACCCCTATGAACCACTTTGTTTCCACTTTTATTTTGCGAACTGCTAGTCTGTGGAATGCGCTGCCTGAATGGGTGTTCTCCGATAATTATAATCTGGTTGTCTTCAAATCGCGAGTGAACGGTTTCTTCTAGGCAAGCATGCTTCACTGTAGACCGCATCATCGCTTAACATCAGGCGGTCAAACGCAAACCTATTATTTAAAATTATTAAAAAAACTTCGATAGATGCAGAACATTGTAAAAAGCAGAATAAAAACCACAAATTCAGTTCATTCGCTTTACGATGTTATTGCAACTATCAAAACTTTAAAAAAATATGGACTAAGTGTAGTCTGGCTCATAATCTATTGAAAATCTTTAGTCACAGTCGGTACTGAGGTAAGCTGAAGTTTTAGCGCTTGCGTGGAAGAATCATTTGTGCTTCATAAAAATTCTCAGACAATGTGAAGCGTCAAAAGAGTGTATTGACCTTTGTCCTCTATTCTGTAGGCAAAATAAGTAGCTAGTTAAGTTTCTGAAGTGTTAATACTTAGGCTCAGGTATATAGGCAGTTGAGTAGCTTCTTTTTTAACAACTTTAGTTTTAAGACACTTCACATAACTTTGATACTTCAGATCACACAAACAAGGGAGATATGCTTTGGTACAATGACGTTAAAACTCTTGTTTCAGCCACTTTTTTTGACGATACCGCTAAACCACTTAACGCAAAAACTTAAGTACAGCATACTTATTTTTTTTTACGAACAGTAAGAAACTTGCAGCGACACTAATGAACTAAATATGTTTGTAATTTTTATTTCTGGTATACACAATAATGAGTTTCTATCTAACTAATAGTCCATATGGACCAATAACTAATAGACCGGTCGCCATCGCCAGAAATGCCATCCGCACATTATAGATGCGTGGAAGTCTCGCACTGTTCGATTTGATCGATTGTTTCTGCCACGCACCTGTAAGTTGTGGAATGGCTTAATTACCACCTTTGGTTTTTCCTCCGAAGTATAATTTGGACTGCTTCAAACGAAGGGTGAATAGAGTCCTTAAAGGTAGGCAACGCACTGACAATGCCCTGGGTATTAGGTGTCTATAGGTAGCGGTGACCACTAACCATCAGGTGGCCCGTAGGTTGTTTGCCACTTATTCTATAAAAAAAAAAAAATGAAAAAAGGCGGCAAGTATATCAGCAGGGTGAGTTCGACTAATGGCATCTAGCCTTGTGTATGATTCACAAGTATTTGTGTATTAATCATACTAATATTATAAATGCGAAAGTGTTTGTTTGTTCCTCTTTCACGCAGCAACAGAGCAACGTATCGTCCTGATTTTTTGCATGGGTGTAGTTGAAGGGCTGGAGTGACATAGGCTACTTTTCATCATCATCACCATTTTTCATTACTACACGGGTGAAACCGCGGAGCGCAGCTAGTAAATAATAAATAAATAAATAAGCCTGGTTTAGGACCGATGCATTAACACCCACTACGCCACCATATCTTCCTTGTATGTCTGATCTGACTACGATACCTATATTCACCAATATTTTTTTGAGATTTCTTTATACTTGTCTTTTTTGATTCGTTTTATAAGAGTTTCATACTGCCGCTGCGGTCTTTTTTTGCGACCGCGTAGTTATTGCTATTCTTTGCTTGCGTTGCTAGAGCAACTGTGTAGTATAAAACAGATTTTTTTTACGGAAGAAAAAATAACATCAAAATTCACAGAAGCTGTAATTCAGTATGATGTCAAGAAATTATCTGTATAAGGTTTTTGGTATACTTAAAGTAGCTGTAATTATTTCGTCGAACATATTTTGTAAAATAAAACTTGTATATTAAGTTAACTCCTTTGACGTAGCTTGAAATGTATTTATTATTGTTTGTGAATAATTTAGAAGCCACGCACGTGTCGTGATGATCGCATGTGCGTGCGATGGCCGCGGGCTCACGTCGATGTCGTAGCCCAATATAATGATGGCTCGTTTATGGGGGTATCTAATGGCGATGTTATTTTGGGTACCATTATTATTAAGGCTTGGTTTTAACGTAAATTGGCAACAGACAAATATTATCGAGCTTGGTCAGCATCTAACTATATAAAATTTTACTAAACCTCAATAAAAAATATTACCAAGGCGAAGAAAGTTACCACCTCAGATAGGTGCCACTTACTTACCTAAGTAGTTTAGTAATATTTTTGTATTTTTTGTGAAGTAGGTATGTGAAATATCTGTTTTATTTTCTTTGTTTTAAGGAGAGGTTTTCCCACTTTTAAGCAACGCAGATGATTTACTGCAGATGAACGTAAGTCTTAATTTATTGTATTAAAGTCGCATTTAGTAGAGCAAAACCATGGAGTGAGAATTACGGCGAAATGGTAGAGAACGTACACATGTTTGACGGTAATGCTTGCATACTCGGCGTGCGCGCTTTCAAATATTTTCAATATTTATTTTTTCTTTATTTTCTACAATTAAACTTAGGCTTTTACAAAAAAACTGCCATCACTTAAGTATTTGAATGATTGTTAAGAGTACACACAATTATTTTAAATAAAAATATTTTCTATAGAAACTGAGTGAAGTTGATTCCATCCATCGAAGGGAACGTAACAACGGGTGTTTTTTAGGAAAGTTTACGATTTTTTTCTATCGAGTAAAATTTCTTTAATCGTGTATCGGTGAACACATCCAAATAAAATATTTCAAGAACATTTATTACACATAAAGAAATAATGCCAATTAATCGATCTTAAAGGTCTACTTTTGAATATTCGTGAGGCCGAATCGTCAAATTTGAAGCATATTTGCTTAAAGTGGAGAGGTACTCTTATATTTGCGAAATAAGATACTCTTAAAAGAAATATCATAATCATAACACATAACACATTGCACCAAAATCGCATCGCAAAGGTATCATATATTGTTTCCTACAGTGTGATATGACGGTAAGCTAGTCTATCGCGAGCGTCTATTTTTAGACGTCAGGGAAAGCGAGGCCCGCTCCGCTGCGTGCCTTGTATTCTATACACCTACCTATACTTAGCCTATCTATTCACTTTGTGGGGGATAGCGACGTCTTGTGCATTCGTAAGTAGAAATCTGTATCTTCAGGTAAATCGAAGTCTTTATTAAGGAAAGTATTCGCTATATTGGCGTTCTTACAAGAGCCCGCCATTAATTCGGAAACATAAGAGTTTTTCTTAAATGCATATTCGTGCCCTGAAAAATTGCTGGTGCCAAAAAATCACTGTTATTTTTAACTTTAAATGTATGTGTGTTGAATTTCTATGAAATATTTTTGTCGCAAGCAGGTTTAGCACGTTAAAAAGGGTGTTTTATACAACGTTGTATAAAAGTTATAACCACAGTTTCAAGAAAATTGCTGGTTAGCAGCCAGATTGAGTATAGGTTGAATCAGTATTAAAATAGCATCTATCAATTGGAAATCGATTTAGTAAAATCCAAATATAATAGTTAGTCCATATTATTGCTTTCGAATTATTTTAACATCTCATTGACGTCGTTCGTTGTTATAACAAGTTTAAATACTCAGTAGATGATTCACACCTCCTCACTAAGCGCACTCGATAACATCAATTATCATCATCAATCGATAAAGTAGATAGTTACGGAATGGTTGACGATGATTGAAAGTTTTCTCTAATCAATTTCGATCACTCTGATTGATTCAACATCAACGGAGCAGGCTGGTAGAGACCTGCAAACTCTTTTCATAACGAAGGAAAGATCTTCACAAGATGCCCGACTCCGTTGGAATGCAGCCGGGCTATCTGGAATTATAGCTACTTAAAGTGGCTTGATTTGGTGCTTGCCGGAGGGCTCCCGGGATTTCCAGAGAAACTCACCGGAGCACTCGGAGCTCTCAGCAATGTTCAGCTCCTGCTAGGATAGCTACACGCTGTACTGAAACACAACATGGGCTATTCAATTTTGTTATCCTCTTTGGGCTCGTTGGGGTGGATGTTCAGATCCCTACCTCTAAACGCCCCCAAGCCTTGAAATAATTTTTTTGTAGGCTTTTTTACAGGCAAAGAATACCGATGCCGTATTCTAATGCTCCGGCATAAGAGCAAAACGTCCTACAACCCCCGTTCATAAACATGTCAAGCTTAGCTCCTATCTGTTTTCAGCCACGGTTTTGCTTGAATGTGTCTTGCTTGAAGTTCGCACGTTGAGCGTTGTGTTGACAAGGGAATGAGGGATTCAGGTTTTTTCTGTGCTTTCTTTTGTAACATATTAGTGTAAATACTCTCACATATGTTACCTTGTGAATAAAAGAAAAGTGAGCACATAATCAGTGATTTTTAAAAAGATAGTTTACGAGGTGGGAGCGGGAAATAAAGTTTGCGAGAAAACAACGGGTCGAGATTTTTTTCAACGCGTACCAAGTCGCGGGGAACAGGTAGTTATAAATAACTTGATGTAACTAGCAAAATGTATTAGTCATCATTTCAGCCATAGGACGTCCACTGCTGGATATAGGCCTCCCCCATCGATCTCCAAAAGGGCCGGTTGGAAGCGGCCTGCATCCAGCGTTTCCCTGCGGTCTCTTTTAGGTCGTCTGTCCATCTTTTGGGTGGACGTCCTACTAAAATGTATTAGTGGTGTTTCTATTTTATTGGTAATTTCTGTATGTGGCTTTATTAAATACGTAAAAACAATCGAGGAAATAAAAATAAAAACCGAACAACAAAAACAAATCTTCTTATGAAATTATAACCATTGTATAATTAATATACACTTTATCTGTACTTGAATTACTCCTAAGAGGATATAAATACTATTCCAATTAAAAAGGTATCACAGGTGAGACGATCTTGGATGCCGTGACGGAAATTTAATCAAGTCCAGAGGGAACACACAGAGAATGAGCCTCAATTACACGCCTCGATACTTTGCCCTTATGTAGGTAGATATACATGTCTTGAGGGAACAGGTGCGTAAAATATGTACTACCCACAAATTTTACTTAACATCGTACTTGAGCATAATTTCATAAATTGAATTCAATGTATTTGATTAGGTATATTAATATATCAATCCACCCACAAGATGGACAGACGACCTAAAAGAGACCGCAGGGAAACGCTGGATGCAGCCGGTCCTTTTGGAGATCGATGGGGGAGGGCTATGTTCAGCACTGGACGTCCTATGGCTGAAATGATGATGATACAATTTCAAATGAACTAAAACTTAAACAGTTTAAATATAAATATACCCTAAATTAAACAATAACCTGAAAGCCCCTTGGTGGAAAAAAAAGTGGCCAGTATTCTGTCAGAATTGCCACGTTAATTGACAATGATAATTTTTTTGGCCAATGTAAGCGCCAGCATTGCTGCCACCACACCTGTCGCCTCCACCATACGTTTGGCTAGGTCGAGATACAGTTCGAGAGCGCATTTGCAATTTGATTTAAGATCAAGTAGCTCTGTTTACTTTTTTACGAATTCATAAGTGAGTGTTTTTGATTGTTAAGGTAAAGCTTTACAGTGAAATAAGATACTTTTTTGAAATGTATTGATGTATTTAATTCTAAAGACAGTAATCCCGTTATAGGATTACGCAAGCTAGGTCTAGTTAATACACTACAACACAAAATGCTCTCAAATATATTAAACTAGCTGTTGGTCGTGACTTCGTACGCGTAGACTTTAATGTAAATTTCCCCCTTAATTTCCCTCCTGTAGTAAATTCTTTTCTTAGCGGACTTATAACAAATCTATTTGCCAGATTATCGCTTCGGGGGTTAAGTAGTTTTTGAGATTATGTGACGAAACACTGTTTAAAACTATCACTGTTGTTCTCTACAGTATTATAAATATGATTATTAACGGGATATAAACCGTGATAAAGTTGTCGTTTTACATTCATAAACTTATCCATAACGGTGTTTCGTGATCAGTCAGTCAAAGAATGAATGAATGGTATTTCGCTTTTATATATTAAGAAGAAAGATTGAAAGTAGCTTTCATACCATTGAAAGCTACTTTATTTCGCAACACAACACCAAATACTTATAATAATTGTCAAAACTTTAAAGACCGCACCGCACCGCTTATATAATGTGCTAGCTGCGCCCCGCGGTTTCACCCACGTAGTGATGAAAAATGGTGATGATGATGATGAAAATATAGGTAGTAGGATAGGATAAACCGCGGACTAGGTATAGCTCCTACGTAGCCAAGTCTTTGGTACAAACATATTTAAGTGTCACGTCGCGTCATAGATAGAGACAATCATGTGAAAAAAAAGTTGCGTCGTATGGATAAATACACCATCAGCCATTAAATGTCCACTGCTGAACAAGGCCTCCCTCTTAGAGAGGGGTGTTGCCATAATCCCCACGCTTGGCAGGCGGCTTGGAGATCGCAGTACGTTCACCGTGTACTAACAGGACGCTGCTGCCCATCCTCCGGTGGTTCTGGTCGCAGTTTTAGGACATACCCGGGTACCGGGTACCCGGTTTTGGTATGGATAAATAAACATATATAATTAACAAAATGCTTTTTAAAAACAAGCTATTTTGTTTTCTTCTTAGCAATCCTTTTTATTTGATACCCATATCATGATGGTAGATAAGAACTCTTGTTAAGCCATCTTGCGGCATTCGCCATATTGAATATATAATCTGGGACCAAAGTGCTAAGGAAGACAAACCCAACCTCGACGGGGCTACGTCGTTTCATTTAGGAGTTCCTATGGCCACCTTCTGTCTCCATCATCAGATCAGCCTGTTGGTACCATAACATTGCATTGTCACGGAATTTACAAAATTATGCCAAATGCTCAACCGGTTGAGGATAACTGGTCTAAAATTCTGTTGCAATATTTGTCTCACACATACAGACGAACACGCTAACAGGTCAAGTTAAATAAAACCTTGTATAAATTCAGGAGCTGCATGAATAAAAACTAAACAGCGACGTGTGTTGAAATTGTACCGACTTTTTCACTTTAAAGTCTTTGTTCTGTAGAAGGTGTGGCTTAAGCGTAACTTGGCGCGCCGCTTCTCCGCTCAGACGACTTAAGGCTTAAGCTTGGAGAAACGAAGAGATAAGTAATCCGGATCTACAGGTACTTAAGAAGTACCGCAAACTCTCAAACCACTGCGAAATGTAACACGTCGAGTCAGTAACATGCATATCACATATTTTCATCTTCTTCGTTTAACCTAACGCACTTTGGTGGGCTACGTTGGACCGTATCTCCTTGCAAAAATCCTTCAAAGTAATTTAAAATTTAACAAGATTTGTGTATTGAGTTATTATATCAGTATGATTCTTGTTCTATGATATTCACTGTTATAGCTCACCAGCAACCGCTAGCCGATTAAAACACGTACAAATTTTACTACTCTTATGTCAAATTCTTCATGTGAAGCTTTCAGTATTGATATCACTTTGATAAAATACATGTATTTAATATTTTTTTATTTATTCAGAATAGGTCTACGTTTGGCCTGTGGTTTGGCCATCAACTCGCTTGATGGTAAGCGATGGTGAGCCCGAGGCTGCACACATTGATCTAGAAGAAGAAATCTGTTCACCTTAACCTTAAAGATGTTTAGATTGTAGTTCTCAGGAAACAAGGAAGAAGGAAGGGAGTTCCATTCTTGGGCAGTCATCATCATCATCAGCCAGAAGACGTCCACTGCTGAACATAGGCCTCCCCCTTTAACCTCCACACTGAACGACAGCCTGCTTTTTGCATCCACTGGATGCCAGCGACTCTCACTATGTCGTCGGTCCATCTAGTGGGAGGCCTACCTACGCTGATTATTATTCTTGGGCAGTACGTATCATAAATGACGACCCAAATCGATGAGAACTAATCTTTGGAATTCCCACAAGGAAGGTAGTGTGCACTTGTGCAGTCCTTCTACTTGTTCTGTTAGTAAAAAGGGAAGGGTAGAATAAGATCACGAAGTTCTTGCTCAAATCAAAGTGATATCGTAATTGTAGCGTTAATTTGATGCTACGATCACAAACCACAATATGCAGTAGCTTTATCCATTCTACTACAAAGCTATCGCTACTAAAAGGCGTCATTGCATTTTATTTGGCGCTACTAGCTCTGCTACGGTATGCCTACGTCGTAGCAAGTCTTTGCCGCTATACGACTGTTTCTTAAGCGTCTAAGCGTTTTTAGAACGCTACAAACTATAAAAAATCTACTTTTACTCTGCGCCGTAGTATCGTAATATGCTCTTGCTGCTACAAAAACAGTTATCGTAGCATCGAATGCCGCTACGAGCAATATGCTACGCCATGCCTACGCCGTAGCATTCTAGCATACACCTGTTATGTTGTAAATTTTCAATAATTTCATGATTGACGTTGATTTCATAAACCAGCCAAGTGCGAGCTCGCGCACTGAGGATTCCGTGTCACCACAAAATACAAAAAGTTGTGAAAAAAGATAACCAGGCCCAGGGGCCTTATTATAGAAATTTGATCGTGATCGAGATTGCATGCCATCCCGTTCGCATCTACTTACTCGCACCACGTGCGTAACTGAGATGGCACGCGATCGCGATCACGATCCGAATCATCCATAATAAGGTCAGGTAATAATGTCACCCATCCTAGTACCGAACGCGCTCTATATGGTGACGGTAGATAAAAACATTTTGACCGCCTTCTCGGGGCGTCTGCCATATTGAATTTTCAATCTAGGACCAAAGTGCTTGAAAAGAAAAATCTAACGAACTCAAACTCGACGGGGTTACGTCATTTCGCTACGTATATACTAACTAATAGGGCAAATTAAATAAGCTTGTTATATACATTTATAAATAGGCAGTCATGGGGACAGAAATGAAAACTTAAAACTCAGTCAAGCATAACACGTCACATTAGTCTTTGATTTTTTTTCTTCTGGGCAAGTGCCTTTATTAACTAAACAAAATAAAAGCTAAAACTAAAACTACAAATACAGTTGGATTGTCTTTAGACCGTTGAAGGTCTAAAGACAATCCATTCGTTTGTCTTTGATAACATCGATCGATGTGTTATAAAAGACATTAATTAGTATGTCGGTGAAACAAACCCATAAGTTTTGCCCCTATCAAAAATCGCTCAACTAGGCTAAAGAAGTTGCCCCTTCAAAAATTGTGGCATTATATCAGATATCTGCGAAAGTCTATTACAAATCTCAAGTTGATAGCGTTTATGGTTAGTTAGAAAGTACAAATATAGACAGGACACCGGAGCCTCACTATAAGGGTTCATTTTTATCATAGCAAAGAATCCCAAAAATACTCTTGAACGAAAAAATACGATCAAAAGATCATTAAAAACTTTTGAACAACTTGCTTTGAAACGAGATGCTCGTAAAATCATTTTTAAACTTCAGAAAGAAATTAACGTGTAGTCGTCACGTCGTCGTCTCGTCTCGGTGATTTAAACTTGATGGGACACCTAACTTGAAGATTTGCGAGTTTTCAATACTTTTCACCACCGTTGAAAGCGTACTCTATCATAGGAACACTTAAAGTGTTCCTATGATAAAAGTTGTTTCTTCATTGCTACTTCCTAATATTATTTTTATTTTGTCAAGTAGTGGTCTGTAGATAGCCCAGACGAATTAGTATTTTAGATTTACAAAAATTGGAAGCAGCAATTCGTTGGGGGGGGGGGGGGGGGGGGGGGGAGGGGGGAGGGGGATGTCACTGGTAGTCTAATTTCAAAAAGTAGGGATACCAAAGTTGTTGCATCCGCCATCTTGATTTTAAGGGTTATTTTTTGTATCTTGAATTTGTATCGCGAAAAATTTTAATAAATAAAGTTGTTCACCCCCAACTCTTCTTAGGTATAAATCGAAAAAAAAAACGTTCCTATGAAAAAATTGATAAGAACCAAAATTGTAGGAAATTTAATTTTAAACAACTTATGTGACAACTATTTTCCGTGTAAAATTGAAAATAAATGAGATATTCAAGATACAAAAAATAACCCTTTAAATCAAGATGGCGGATGCAACAACAAATTTGGTATCCCTACTTTTAGACTACCAGTGACCCCCCCCCCCTCCCCAACGAATTCCGAAGGAAAATTGCTGCTTCCAATTTTTGTAAATCTCAAGCCTGTTTTAGCTAATTCGACTAGGCTAAGACACAAGTAGACTATATGATGGATGTCTGTATTGTCTATACTAACATTATAAAATCGTTTACAAGTATCGATAATTATATTTAGTCAAAATGTTACTTACGTACGCTGTAGTCGCTCACGGTGTCCAGATTCTTGGTTCTGCGCCGTGCTTGACATTTTATTGATTTGATGAATGGAAATGAGTGGTGGTTATGATAATAATAGCAAAAACAAAAGACGCATTGTGGGTTAAAAAAAAAACCATTTAAGTCAAAAGAGGTTGCAGTCGCTATCAACATTTAACGCAGGGCAAACCGATGGACACAGCTCGTTTATCATAAAATCACGTTACGTAACGTCACGTCTGAACCTAGACGAATTGCGAAATATGATCCAAAACAACCGCGGTCCGTTCTTAAACTTTCAAAAAAGAAACTTGTTAGCTTTGCCGTCGTCGGGGGAAAAATAAACCTAAAGCTAAATTAAAACTGTGCAAACAAGAAGAAAAAATCATTGTTTCTACGCAGAGAGTATCAGAAATTAAATTATGCGGCCTTGGCATTTAACAGCTTTTTCTTGAATGAAACGCGATATAGAATCAGGCTAATAGCTACTTTATTTGCGAAATACCGAAATAAAACGGCTGCTCGAATCTGGTGTTTAATGAAACTAGACTCTCCTGTTCAGCTTTTCGTATTTTATTCGCATATTGAGATAGTAAAGCCAGTGAGTCACGATCAAGACTTGCTCGAAACGTGTGGGCGTCGGGAGGTTGCAAGCCCATTAATCATACTACGGGTGCTTTATTGCTTCAATGGGGTGCTGATATAGGGTCATGTTCAATGTAGCTCAATGGGGCAAACGTGAGCTCTCACCTCGCTCTGATCTCGTGCCGCTTCAAGCCACGCTCTGCTGATGCGAAGTTATTGCGCTTCGTATTTCCGGTCACTTTCATACAACGCATCTTAACTCCGTAAGACGAGACGAATCAGGAAGACAAAACGTATTTTTCTTTAATGAAAATAAAAGTTTTTTTATATCCGTCATTTATAAACCGATTTGGATTTATTTTTTTCTTGAAAGGATAATACTTTTAGATTGGACCCATAGATATATCATCAAAATTGTTTGATTTTAAAGTTAAAATAACTAGAAATAATATGTTATCGAAATTAACAAAGTAGCGTAAAGGAGCAATCCTACAATAAGTTTTTATTATACTTTTCAGCATAATATAATCCGATGGATTGATTTATATTTTGTAAGAATCATTTCTTAATCTTCTTCATTATCTTCAACCATACCAACCTTACATGTCACTTGAACCCTGTTAAAATTAGAAAACAGAGTGTCAAAAAAACAAAATGCGATGGCGTTAGTCTGAGCTAGGCAATGATGCTGTTCACATCAGAACTAGTAAAGAGTATTTTGATGAAAAACTGGACTCAGGGAACCCCTGCAGCTTCCTACTTCACCTTGAGCTCTTCCTCATTTTGACTCGGCATCTAAACTATTGCTGTTACCTTACAGATTCTGGAACCCCCTCTCTCGGCTCGCTGAATTCCATTTTCCAACTTACTTCTCGAGTGCGCTATAAACACTACTAGCTACCTTATCAAGACCTATCAAGACACCGCGCGTTGATCATTAAAGGACTAGTGCATTAAAAGCGTTTTGTTAAATGTGTTTTGCCTTGTGCTAGAACCTAGGATAGGTACGAGTACCTTAGGCATGATTTTCCTCAACAGTGCATGCAGACCAGTGTCAGGATCAAGTAGGCTCTAGCTAATAGTAAGGCGAAGCCGAGACCGTAGCGTAACTTTTATAGTTATGTTGAATTTATCTGTCCAACCGTCCGCTACTCCTCACTACACGTACAAAGTCTCGGGTACAGCTAGTTTCTGAGTAAGGCTGAAACCTAATTTCTCCTACAGCTACATACACAATTTCATAACTTCATGCTTTTGCTAAAGAGGTACGTGGTACTAATTAACATGGCTCTTGTGGGTTGAATAAAGTGGATTCAGGGCATAAAGTTTGGCTAGGGATATAAACGATAGAGTTAAGGTGAAGCGCCACCTAAGGCGATTCTTGTACCTACGATCTATTGTTATTAGTTTTTATTTAACTTGCCTCGTTAGTTAGTATGTACGTTGGTATATGTATGTATGTGTGGGACAAATCCTGCAACTGAATTTTAGACCAGTTTTCCTCAACTGATTGATTTGAAATTTGGCATACTTATGTAAGTTTGGTGATAATGCAATGTTATGGTATCATCTAGCTGGTCTGATGATGGAGACAGAAGGCGGCCATAGGAACTCCTAAACGAAATGACGTAACCCCGTCGAGTTTGGGTTCGTTGGATTTGTCTTTCCAAGCACTTTGGTTCTAGATGATGACCAGGGTCCTGATGATGGATCCAGAGGGTGGCCATATCTACCTTCTTGATATGGCTATCAAATGAAAGGGTTTATTAACTGTTGACTGTATTAAAAACACAACCTCCGTTCGTCGGCTAAAAATACAGTGGAATACTTTAATTTCTAGGTCTACTATGTTTTGATTGTATGGTACGTTTTTTAACTATCCAATCTGTAATCTCTTTGTAATAATTAAATCTTTTTGAACAGTGTCGAAGTAACTACAAGTTGAATTAAATTTTCCGAGCATGGCCTTGTGTTATTTTTATAACAAACTGGTGACCAAATCAATATTTTATCTTGTCTGTTCAGGTTTTGTAACAGAAATAAATCTTAATTCATGAATGGAAAAAACAATGTTATAATTATGTAACAACATGGTACATGGGTGTTCCCGATAGTTACAATCTGGGTGTCTTTAAATCACGAGTGAATCAGTTTCTTCTAGGCAAGCGTGCTCCACCGTAGACCGCATCATCGCTTAACATCAGGCGAGTCAAGCGCAAGCCTATTATATATAAAAAATAAAAATAAAACACGGTAGAGTAATGATACCATTATAGGGGCCTTATGGCTAACTTTTAGCGCGGGCTCGAATTAGCGCAGAAACAGCGCAGTTCGGAAAATCACGCGAACGTGAATCTTAACGGGCCGCGATACGGTTCGCAGTCACGCAACTTTTCTCATCACCTAAACAGAATCGCTTAAAACATGTAGCCGTAAGGCCCATTGCCCTAGTATGTAAACGGTTGCATTATAGACGCAATAATAAATTTAATAATTTTCTGTCTGTCAATTAAAACAACATTATCTTCGTTCGAACCAGATAAAATTATAAATAAAAAACTTTTTTAATAAAGCTTTTCTTATCAAACCCTTTCTTTTGTCACCCATATATCATAATGATATATAAGAAAATTGTGTCCGCCATCGTGGGGAGTCCAGCATATTGAATTTAGTGTGACGTCATTTTATTTTTCGTATTCTTCTCAGCAAACCCTTTCATTTAATACTCATATCATGAGGGTGCATAAAAAGTAACTGGTCCGCCATCTTTGGGTGTCCGCCATATTTGATTTTGAATGACGTCATTTAGCTAACCATGCATATTGTCATCCGAACTAAACGTGTATGCAGAATTTCAGCTCAATCGGTTGGGGATAACTGGTCTAAAATTCAGTTGCAAGATTTGACCCACACATGCAAACAGGGCAAGTTGAATAAAAGCTTGTAAAAATACATCAACACACTTTCGGCAAAAACACGGTAGTTACAAAGTAAACGGCGCTTATGTCGAGTACGCCGGAGATGGGTAGCATCCGAATGACCATCGATCGGTCGCCGTACGTAGCATTAAATTATGTATCTTCCGTACGGCTACTTAGGGATATTTATACCAGGTTTCTTGAACGAGTTAACATGCCTACGATATAAACAGAACGGTAATCGTTATTTCAATACCCGTTTCTATATCGGTACTGTCTATTTATGAAAAATTTAATTGAATTGAACTATAATTACTTACTAATTAGTTCACTTTACTAGTTTGGAGTCAATGGGTTCATAATATATGTTTGTAATGTTTGGCTTCAGATATCTTTTTTAATTAGCCATTATTAAAAAAAAATGTCAATTAAAAACGATATTTCTGTGTAGCCATTGTTATGTATAAACACATTTTGAAATAGGCGATATTATCAAGTGTAAGCCTATCTTGGACAGATTGTTCAGTTAGGTAAGTCAAGTGTAAGAAGATATCTTAAAACAAGTCATAGCCATAGTCAAAATAAGTCACAGTCAAGTCCAAGTCACGCCCCTTTTATGTGGTGGAAACTTTACTAGAAGCTTCTAACAGTTTTTACGACAACACAAAAATATGTTTAACTGGATTATTGGCAATAAATATTACTATTACTTAAGGCTAAATTGAATGCTTATATGGCATAAAAAATACACATTAACACAGGAAAAACACAAGTTTGGGTCAATAATATAATGCCGCGACATGATTTTTCCATGTTGACGACAACTCTTTTGTAACTTTATAACCTTATTATACTAAAGTATTAATAAAAAACGTTTTTTACTAGCCAGCGGTAACAACAGACTATTAAAATATTTACCACAAGTATGATAATTTAATTGCGTACGCTGTAACAAAGGAACTATTGGTATGATCATTAATGTTTTAGCTGTAGATAAAGTATAATAAACTTAATCTATATAATTAGGCTATGTAGACGTGGTCCTTAACTGCTGGCCTTTTGGAAAAACTCAGAGTCGCACAGCGGGCAATGGAGAGAGCTATGCTTGGAATTTCTTTGCACGATAAAATCCGAAATATTTGCCGAAGAACCACAGTGGGGTGGCGATGATGGTGGATACATCGCTCGATGAACCAATAAAATATGGGGGAAAAAGAGACCAAAAAAAAAGAGGAAAAAGAGGTCTTGAGTGGAGACCACGAACCGGAAGACGCAGTGTAGGTAGTCCTCCGACTAAATGGAACGACGACATTGTGAGAGTCGCAGGCATCCAGTTCATGATGATGGTAAGCTTTCGTTCAGTGTGGCGTTCTAAGGGGGAGGCCTATGTTCAGCAGTGGACGTCTTCCGGCTGATGATGATGATGATGATGATGTATTTAGGTACGAGTACATAATACCACTCAATGAAAAAAACACGAAATCTTGAAGCTGACATTTGGTATTTATGGGCACATAAATATAATGTTACGATAGACGGTTGCGATGATTTTGTTACTTTATCGAAATTCACATTCATTGATTTTATATCTTCAATAATGTGAAATTGTGCAAGCGAGATAATTGCACTCGGAAAGAGACGCCTTAAGGCCTGCTGAGGTCTTTTGAGCGATTGAGTTCACATTGTTAAGGTTTTGGCCTATAGATCTTTGGACATGTGGCAGATGTGTCCACTTGTCTATCCCAATTCCACTGTGCCAAGCTTTTGCCAAGATTTTTTGAAGCGCAGTATTGAGTTGCTAACCCAGTCGGCTAGTTTTACTCTGAGAATACTGCGCTGCATGGATCGCTGGAAGACCCCGGGTTTGGACCTTTTGGGTTCGGTCAAAGACTAAGCCTGGACACCGTAGGCAAGGATGGGGAATACGTGTATATTTATGAGCTTAATACCTTTTCCAGGTGCGTTCGGTGCGTCTAGCAACTTCCAATTCTTGTCGCGCCTGGAAAGGGTTTATGTGGCAATGTTAAAGGAGGTTGAGATCAAAGACTTTGATAATCTGTGGTTGAGATATTACAGACATATGAAAGTATATGCGTATTAAATTACGAGCAACAGCTAACGGTATATTATTAACATTTATTTGCTTGAAAATGTTATTTCAAGCGTTTACGAGTTCTTGATTTCGGGTCATATTTTCTGGATATTACTAAATAAACGTGTGCTAAATTAGCGCACTTTAGATTTAGTTTTATGTCTTTGATGAAATAACCATGCATTGTTTACCTTTATGTTCAAGTTTGATCCCTTGGGAGTAATTAGTAGCCCCCTTGTTAATAGAAAACTTTTTTTTTTCTCGTAGCATCAATATTTTGTAATATTATATCAGTACCTTCTATTGAGTGAAACGGAAAATACTAGTGATCTAAAATAAGTGAGTCAAGGAGCAAGCCTAAGTACAAAGCAAATAATCCATAAATCCATAATGCATTTTTGATATGTTTAACGGACACAATAAATGCCACTTTTCTTTGAAATAAATTGTATGTAAGTACCTATAATATCTAAAACTTACGTTTTAATATTCATACGTTATAGATGGTTAAGTACTTGAGCTGACAGTGCAGTGAGTCGGCGCTGTGTGAGATTCGATGCCAAGAGTTGAAGATGCCAAACAAAATGCAATATGCGGTGGCACCGTCGTTGTATTATAGGTTCCGCCTATTTCGCTGTCAAACTCTCGCGCCGGAAGTCGTTCCCATACCATGTGGCCTGGGTGCGTTAGCTCATTTTACACCCAGGGCACTCTGAACTGTGTCAATTTAGTGCAGATATCTGAGACAACTGTTCGCAAAAAAAGTCACTATATACAGTGGGTTTTCTTTCTTAACAGGTCTTAATGTTGAGGACTTCAGACCGGATACTCAATAATTTATCACTAAATTAGGAGATTCACATACAAATCTTAGTTACCGTATAACCTATTGACCCTGATTAAGTATCGCATTGTGCGGAGCGGATCGATTTACTCCATAATAAAATTTATTTGTCTCTAAAATAATCGTTTAGGCTATAGTTACATTTCTTGAGTAGTATGTCTTTTAGAATTTTGGAATTCATATTTTTTTTATGTTTATTATTTATTTTAATCTATATATAAATGAATCCCTATTTACCTTGGTCACGCCATAACTTAAAAAAGATTTCATTTATGTTTTTTTCTAAAGTTTTCTAATACTTTGTAGAAGGTTCTTACGGAAAGAAAAATTAAGAAAATTGCGCAGAAAATTGCAAAATTTCAGAAAACTTAACTAAAGGTTTTAACGTCGCGCGTTTGATAGTTCTAAGACAGGACAACGTCTGTCGGGTCAGCTAGTTAATAAATAAATACATGTCTTTTATCAGTACTGGTAATTAAGTCTATATTTTGATGGTCATTGTATTTGGGCTGCAGCTATGCATTTTCACCATGGTCTCTCTTGCTCGAGAAGCGCTGGTCGTATTGGCCGACACGCTAGCCTGAACGACATCATACGCAGGGCTCTTTCCACCGCCAATGTCGCAGCTGTGCTCGAACCGAGTGGTCTTGCGCGCGACGATGGAAGGAGGCCTGACGGTATGACACTTGTGCCCTGGAGGTTGGGGCGGCCCCTTGTATGGGACGAACTTGTGTCGATACTCGAACTTTGGCGCCGTCACATCTTCCTGAGACACAGGGTAGGGCTGGCACGGCTGCCAATTCGGCAGAGCAGCACAAGCGACGCAAATATGCAAACCTCGGCAGTGGTTACATATTTGAGGCGTTTGGGGTCGAGACATTGGGCCGTTGGGGACCGGGAGCTCACCTCATTTTCAAAAATCTTTCAGAGCGCCTGGTTAATGCGACGCGTGACCAAAATGCTGGCGTGTTTCTGGCTCAACGCATAAGCATTGCCATTCAACGTGG
The DNA here is from genome assembly GCA_932305915.1 of Agriopis marginaria. NCBI lineage: Eukaryota > Metazoa > Arthropoda > Insecta > Lepidoptera > Geometridae > Agriopis > Agriopis marginaria. The sequence goes on from OW029926.1 coordinate 9,907,577, forward strand.
TAATGCCGCCAGCATGCTGGGTACGCTGCCAACTGGTAGTGGGCTTGAGCATTTGGATTGTCTTTAGACCTTCAACGGTCTATGGGCAGTCTAACTGTATTTGTAGTTTTAGTTTTAGCTTGTATTTTGTTAAGTTAATAAAGGCGCTTGCCCATAAAAAAAATTGCATTACTAATTTAGAGGGAAATCAGCAAGCATCAGCAAAATCAATTTATGTTTGTAGTTAGAAGATCGTATTTGTGGGTGATGGTACCGTCTATAATTAGTATATTATGTCGGCATGGCAGCCGTCGAGCCATGCTGCATGAAGATGTATTTTAAATTTAGGCTTTTTGAGTTGTGAGGCTGTGTCGTCTAGATATTGTTATATTTTTAAAGGACCGGAATTTTTTTGGTAATCACTTCAACGGCTATAGGTTTCCGTTGTACGTTTTTTCTTACAAGTCTATATCGTTCCTTAACGTAGCCTGACAGATTAAAGGTGTCTTGAAAAATAGTAATTATCCGGCGAGTCGTATTTCTGTTTCTTGTTCGTGTTCAGCAAGACCGTATAATATATTTCGTCGAGTTATCTGTCTTGTGTTGTTCTGTAATTTTTGAGCTAGAAACTATTTCATCTTTTCTTTTAGTTTCGTATTTTTTGTTTCTAATTTTTGAATAGTTTTAGTTAGTGTATTTACTATATTTTTCTTCGTTGACTGCTCGCTCGTTTATGTGGACATCTGTCTTACTTTTTTATTGTAATTAATAAATTTTTGTTCAATTCGATTTGCTTAATTTATATTTTTTATTTACTTCGAGTGTGTCTAGAAGTAAGTTTTTTCTTACATTGAGATATTTTCACGTGTGTCGAATTTGTCAATGAATGGTCGTATTTTGTTGACGTGTATTGTTTATTCTGGTCTCCAAGTGAAGAACAGTTAACTGATATTGTTGTGTTGTTATCTCACGGATGTGTCGTCATTTCTATTTCGCCCATTGGTAATTATTTTGCAACAAGTGTATCGCCATGACTTTTATAGTTCAAACATATTAGCTAAGCAGTAGCCTGATTAAGATATATTAGGACACGCGTATTGATATACTTCTTCAAGTAGCTAGTGCTAGAGATATATCTGTGTCATAAATATAAGTTTTTTTGTAAGTGTGGCAGTACATTTTTGCAGGTATGAAGGATGTATATAAAAATCTGCCTTTTCATGTCAGCGGCTTGTTTCGTTGCTCAATTGTCGTTCGAAGCGATAAGGTTTATTACTGTTTGTTGCAGTTGATGGCAGGCTGTTAAGAAACATACCCATGTTTCTTCAACAAGAAAGGGCATTTGAAAACATGAAATTAGCATCTTGCTGTTTTAATGGTAAGTTTTTTAGTGGTTTGTGGATTCTAAACTAACTGTTACCAAACTTCAAAAACTTAGAGCTTCACACTTATTTTGACCGTAGATAGATACATTTTTACTAGAGTTTATATAATTTTTTGTGGCACACACTACACTGCATCCTCCGCATGACTTTTAGGTGTAATGAATTGAAATGTATGGACGTATGCACACATGCAATCATAAAGTTTATATAATTAATACTGTCATGTAAAGTAAGGGCGTACATCATGTTGGTGTTCATTAATAAAATAAAATAAAAATAAGTATTATTTTATAAGTTTGGGCTCTTTTGTGTTACCTTTCAAAATTATTTCTATTATGTATCTAACTATTACTTTCGTATAACACACGGTTACCCAATACATTCAGTCGCATTATACATTGTACTTTTATGGTTTTCAAAAAATTGGCTTTGAACATTATTATTACGGATACCCGTACTTTAACTGATTAATGTATATATTACTGCAGGAGATAAAAACATTAGGCATAAATACTACTTTCGCCTATTCGTTTAATGCACTTCGGAATGCATTGACATTTTAAAAGCAACAAGGCGTGAAATCTTGGAATAGGAAGCTCGGTTGCGTCAAGATTTTATTTTAAACTGGAACGCGTTGAGTGTAAAATATTCGTTGTCTTTTTTGGCTGAGTTGGATATAGTGTCGGCCGTCGTTTTCACTTTCCGTGTCTGGTAAGTGTAGGGCTGCGGAAGGAGGGCAGCGCTCAGCCCCAGCTCGGCACCAGCGTCGACCGCAATTTATGCCCAGCACGGAGACTTGGCCGCACGCCAGCGCTCCGACGCACTCGTTAGCCTCACAAGCAGCCCACTATTCTAATCGTTTGTCGTCTTTCAAATACCATTTAATTCTCATTGCTTCAAAAACTGTACAGAAAGTCAGTTTACGATGTTTTTATTTTGATTATTTTGATGTTTTTATTATCTGCTTGTACTTATTATCTGTGTTTTGCAGGGAAAATACTTATCATTCCTCCTTTCATTTCTCACGGTCGAAAGTTTGTGTTCCAGCTGCTGCAGTGGTAATCGAGCTCATCCCACCAATTCTTTTTGGGGCTTTCTAGAGTTTTAGTGTTAGCCATATTGTGGTAGCCCATAGATATTAGAACATACGGCAGATGAGTTCAGCCCAAATCAATGTCCTATTTTGTGCCGTTTGTCATGAGTTTGGTTTTTGACATGACTAAGTCCAACTCCAAGGCTCGCTTTAGGTCTTGGAAAATCGAGTTAAGGTCTAGGGCTGTGAAAGCAAGGCAAACCGGAGATCAGCTAACCTCCTTTCGTTACCGACAATGCTCTTGTTCTCCCAACTAGTCGCCAACGTTCTATAGGCCTGTTCTAAAGTGGCTGTGAATAACTTGGGAGATAGTAGGTCTCCGTGCTTGACACCTCTTTTTATAGGGAGCGCTGGTCCGGTGGTGTGCAGTGTTGTGGCCACTGTAATATCGTGATAAATATGTAAGCAACTAATGTGTTATGTATGTGTCCGCATGTCTCTGTGTGTTTGTCTGTCTGTCTGTGGCATCGTAGCTCCCATACGGCGGTGCCGATTATGATTTAGTTTATTTGTTGTTTGAAAAATGACTTGATCCGAGTGTGTTCTTAGCTGTGATTAAAGAAAATCTGTTCAGCCGTTTGAAGATTATTAGCTCTTTTATCGGGGATTTAAAAAAATCTATTGATACTTGGCTTTGTTAATTCATTTATGGGCTGTGGGTGGTCGGTTGTTGAGGGGTCTGTCTCGTCCGAAACATGCTTGCAAAGCGAGTTTGTACTCTTGTAATTTAATTTTAATTACATGGCTTCATGTAAAATTTAATATACTTGTACTGTTTTAGCCAGTAACATAATAATCTGATGTAACAATACGAAACAAAGGACTGGGAACAATCTCCGTAATGTGGGTTGAATTTTGTTAGGTATTTGGTACTAATATTAATGAATAAATCAATCTACGTCATCTCAATAGGTGGATGTTTTGAATTATTAAGGAATATTAAGTGAGTGAAATGTATACAGGTAGTCCTATGGGATTATCAGGCTGACCCTCGTCAGTGCCCTGGCACGCCGTGGCGCGACATATTGAGCCATATTATCTCAGTCAAGCGACCATGTAAATACAGTTATAAATCTGCTCATGTCAGTAGTCGACGAAAACATTATCCTCGTAGAAAAACACTTAACTTTGTATCTCGCTCGACCCTCAAGTACTCTCGGTAAAAATAACTTAGTCAGGCAAATAAATTCAGCATTTACAGCTTGCCGGTAAATTAGCATGTTTGGTTAAACTGAGGGCCGGTTTTCGAGTGGGCATGCATAGCTCGAGGCCTTTAATTGAACAGATCGCGGCGATTTTAGCCCATTTTGGTAGCGCTTAATTGGGGTTTCAGGTCTAATCGTCGATCACCAGATACGTTCATAGCTCACTGTATACTAAAAATAAACTTTATGGATGCGTGCGTGAGAAGGTTTCGAATAACCCGAATAGCACAGAATGAGGTCATTTCCCTTTCGAAGCTATTCTTATTTTTTATTTTTACTTTGCAACTGGGTTATCGTATACCTATATTTACTTTCTTGTGTAAACAACTTTAAAAGTGATATTAATGTTGCCTTTGTAAAAATAAGCAATGTTTCTACGTTCTCATTTGTGGAATGTAGCTTTGATTTGTGTATTTTCTTCGCTCGACTTTTATAACAGCCATTATTTTTTTATTATAGATAAGCTCAGTTCTGATATTTTCAATGAAAAGGCAACAGGAAACTTTACAGAGATATGTAAAGTTTAGTAATACCCGAAGTAAAGTTTCTATTTTATTTTTGAACCTAATTTATTTTAGTTTAGGTATATAATAGTAATACTTATACTAATGTACGTAACTATGCTGTTTACTCTATCTCCAAACTTACATTGTCCGAAAAGCAAAACGACCGACGCGACGAAAATAAAGTTGTTCCCTATTTTTATGGTTGTGTACCTGAAAGTTATGGATTTTCCCTTCTCTTATATCGATGGCCTTATAGTACTGCTGTCGGAAATCGTATTTTACAACTATGTTTGAAGAGTCATCTACAAGTCACATGAAATAGGTACGAGTAAGATATCAAGTCACAAACGGTACAATTAAACTGAAAATGTAAGTTAATTTAGTGGTTAATTATTCTGTACCTACCTAGTAATAAATTATGCTATACATTGATTTATTTATATAATATGTAGATCTACTTAATTGAGCAAGCTTGAAGTTTTTATAATAGTATATTGATTGTGATCGTTATTTTGTGTAACGACATCTATATGGGTATAATCTAAAAGCGGTGGGAACAAAGTGCAGTGTATTTATGTTCTGCAGACAGTATGGATATGCAGAGTAAATAATAATAATTTCAAAAAGAATAATAGATAAAGGCGCAATAGAGAAAATTATATTGAAAAAGGCAAAGCTTTTAATATAGCTTTTGTCAAATTTACTTCCATACATTTCATTTATGAGCGCACTTAGATGAAATGTTACAACGACAAGTCACTAACTAAAGTTTCAGATGCTTGTTTGGAGCTTTGTTACAAAATCGCATTCTATACTCTTGTTTGCATAAACTACTTTACTAGTTTTTCAACGGTAAGATGTTTCTAAGTTCCAATACAAATATATTGAACTGACTTTTTTGTACGTATTTTGTTTGAATAATTTTATATTATATATTTTAATGACATTGTTTTTGATGATATAGGTACTTAATTAATTTATTGTTTTTATTTGTCATTGATATATACCTATTATTGCATGTGTGAACTTAATTGTATTTATTAGATATCTGCGTTTATTGGCTACTGTCTCGCTGTATATGGGTCTTTACCTGAATTAAATTAATTTGTATTTAAATAGTCTTTTGACCGTCATCTTGCCTGATGTTAAGCGTTGACGCGGTCTTTTATGGAGCACGCTGGCCTAGAAGAAACCATCGTGGAACGTTTTTCATTGCTAGCAATTTCAAACTATGCTCCATAAAATATGCTGCTATTTTATAAGGCTTATGTAATTTATCTATTATCCAGAATATCCTTATCCTTACTAATATTATAAAAGCGAAAGTAACTCTGTGTCTCTGTCTCTCTGTCTGGATGTTTATTCGCTTTTCACGACTATACCACTAAGCCGATCTTAACGAATTTTGGCAGGATGATAGTGTACATCATATGGACGGACATAGGGTACTTATTCTCCCAGAAATGCGGGAAAATTGGAAAATTGCGGGTAGCACCACGGGATTCAGCTAGTACTAAATTTAACAGTATTTATATTACTAAGCAGCAGTTTGTCTGAGTTAGCACTTTTTCTTGACCAAACATTGTCCACACAAGAATAAGAGGCGGAGAGACTTGTATGTTTCCGTGTGCTACATTTACGGTGCTTACGCTGCACTTGATGTCCTGTTTGTATGGTGTGAAATGTGTAGAGGAGAATGGGGGAAAGCACCTGCGCAAGATGCACCCGCGTGCAGCCACCGCGCCAGCCAGTCTGGCGCCGCCCGCGCCTCCCCTTCCCCACCACACCCCACTACACCACTCCCACGCCCGCGTTTGTTTTCAACTTTGATTGATAATTTGTTATTGGAGTGCGTATAACGTTTCAAAAACATTACTATCACGCTTGATGTAGGTGATTGTCCTAGAGTTCTCTGGAGAGAAAAATAATACTGTTTTTGAAATGTCGTAACTGTACCATATCTATTATAGATTTTGTTCCAGTTTGCTTGCATTATTTGAGTGGGCCGGTTTTAAAAACGACAGCATTCTTCAGCATTATTCAGTATTCACTCACACAATACTCACTTCAGTGAGTACTTTTTTTAAACATGGTATTTAAGTGTTTATAAAAAAAGTACCCTATTTGATGAAAATTGGACATAAAAGTAATTGGTGGCAAATTTTTGTGTCCTTTAAAATTTTGTTAGGAGGCGAATGCATATATTAGTATGTTAGAATTTACAAACAAAAAATATTTTCCAGATTGCTATGGTTTGGTGTACAAGATTATGGCCATGGCTTATAATACAAGGCATGTGGTTTTTTTTCGAAGAAGCAACTAAATGTTTTAGCCGCAAAATGTAAATCATTAACTTATTTCTGTGACGTCACATTCTATATATAGTATGGATCACGTTACATTCTATCGTACTGTCAAACCACATTTCAAGTGCCATGCTATCTGAAAAGGACTATAGTCATCGTTTCAATGAAATGTGAAAATGACCCCAAAATGTGTACAAATGTGTATGTGTGAGTATGTGTGCGTGTGTGTTTAACGTGAATATTTATTCAATGTTTGAGAAAATTACTATACAAGCCTTAATAAATAATAATAATAATAATAAAAACGCAGGGGCGGCTTTATGGCGAGCCGTCGGTGAGTGGCGACACCGCGTACCCCGATTCCATGGGTCTAAAACCCCAGAGACCCTGACCCCTGGCTTGCCTTAACTGGCCGTCTGGGGGTGGAAACCGCAAGAGCTAAGAACCTAAGCTCCAGGGTGGAAGTGTTAAAGGGCATAACGCCGCTAGTAGCTCTCAGTGAAAGTGCAGCACACCTCTCGACACCCTAAGCCACCCACGCCAATGTTGCCTCTCCGGTGCCAAAATGCGGAAGCCATTATGGGGGGCCCATTTAGTGGGTGGCAAGTCATCACCCGCCAAAATATTTTGAAATGAGGCATAATTGGCGGGTGCCGTACCTCATACCATAGACCTGTTTTCCCATCAACAAGTAGTTCACCTCAATAGCCCAGACTTTTTATATCCTATACTGTACAATAGTTTAATCCACATCACATAATTGTATTTTTATATTCAACGGGGCCTCTTGGTGTTGGCTTCGGCTCCACCAATGCCTACCAAATGTCCGGGCTAGACCCGTGTTTATATTGAAATAAAGTGTTATAATAATAAATATCTGGGACATTTTTGCCCACACGGTCATCTGACTAGTCAGATGACCGGGGTGTGGTCTGTACTTAGGAGGAACTAAGCATTTATGGACTCACATATGCTGGCCTCAGTTACACCTCGGCCCATATTTTTATATTTTTCGGGAAATGCATCTGTTACCTGCCTAATAATGTATATAATATAATACGATAGGTCGATAATTTAATCAAATTAATTTAATAATTATCAAGGTAATTTAAGATATATACAGGCTGATGGTGTTAGAGACTTATTCCTTATGGGCGCGATACATTAGTCCAGTAAAAGTCAAATAGTTACCCAGAAATTTTAATATTATACGAAAATTTAAAAATTACCCCATTTTTGTTCTAAAACCAAAGATTTCGAAAAATTGAAGTGCTTACACATTTCTTACTCTAATAAATCTTTTAAGCTTTACTACAGGGAGGGTGTTTTTTTTGTTAATCAAGAGAACGTTTACTCGTTAATATAGATAACATTTTGTCTATTTATAAACACTGTACCAAAATGCAGATTCAGAACAAAAAGTATATTTTTCTCCAAAATGAGACTGTATTTTTTTTTTCAAAAACATGTCTTATTCAACGGCTTATTTGTATTTTTAGATCTTTTTATTCTACATAATGTATATAAATCCAAAAGGATGCGAATCAAGACTGAAGAAGCATGTTATATCAACATTATAACGTTGGTAGCGATAACGTAGCGACAAATGTCTGTGGTATGTCACGCGCAGGCTACGAAATACGAGCATTTCAATGAAATATTGTTGATGTCGTAGACGTCTAAGTTCACGCTACGAGCCCTCTACGCGTTCCGTGTAGCTAATCGTTAAATCTGCTATGCTCGGTTACGCTCTGAAAAAGCAAGCTTATTCCGAAATGCTTCTAGATGTTTATGCCCACGAAGTTCAAAGAATTAGCATATATTTGACTATGTTTTTTGGATACATAGACTTTTTATGTTAATAAATGAGACTTAAAATATACACTGATAATATATTTATATACTCGTATATTGCAATGATAATCAATTTGAATTAAATCAATTCCAATAATTCACTAACCAAAAAAAACTTATTAGAATCCTAATTTTGTTCACTTGTACATTATTTGAAAATGTGTAAAAAAGTATTTAGTAAACAATTAACCTACCTTTGTACTTGTAGAACGCAATAACCCTTTTCCTGAATTGTGCCATTCTGTAAGTGTCTTATTAGTAGCTGGATAATCAATCATAAGGTGGTTCGCATAAAAAAATCTGTTAAAATAATATGTTTATAATCTATACCTACTAATATTATAAAGAGGAAAGATTTGATTGTTTGTTTGCATTGAATAGACTCCGAAACTTAGATTTAAAATATTCTTTCACTGTTAGGAAGCTACGCTATCCCCGGGTAACATAGGCTATATTTTTTTTTTAAATAGGGATCCTTACTAAAACTCCAATAATGTAACCCAAGGAGTAAAAAAGTAAGATTTACAATTTACAAACTTTGCGTGTTTGACAGTTCTAAGACAGGACAACGTCTGTCAGGTCAGCTAGTCTATTATATTAGAGAATAGCTCAGTTGAAAGTTTTTATTGACCGAGCGAAGAAATGTCTCAGATAGTAATGGGACAAGTCAGCGTTTCTATGTATGCTGTATATTTGTTTGTCGATAACTTGCATATCGTTGATCCGGTCTTCATGAATGTAGGTTCATATAATTTTTTTACAGACTTCAAAAAAGGAGGTGGTTCTCAATTGAACTGTTTTTTTGTATGTTTGTTACGCGATTACTCCGCCAATTGATTGTGTTTTTTTTTTGTTTTGTAGGTCATACTTCAGAGGTGGTCCCATATAAGTAGAAATTGATTCAGCACTTTTTGAAAAAATCAACAAAAATAAAAAGTAAATACACAGTTTTGGTTTGTGGTTTTCTTCAGCAAAAGTTTTGATGAGGACTCAGGATGTATTATTATTGCTAAATTTGTATCATGCTCGACTGATTTATAACACACTTTTAATAACTTGCAAAATGTGTATGTTAATTTATTTTTTTAGGTTAAATCCTGCAAGCTGAATCAGAACCACTTCCTGTTATCCTATGGAGTTGAATTTTTACATGTTGGTTTAGTTCCGATGATAATGCACTTTTATGGTAAACATGACCTAAATCGACATCCAGGATTAGCTCCAGATAAAAGAACTCTACAGCGGTCAACAGCACATACACGAAATTTTGTGTACGCATTTTATTATGATAGCTGGTTTTGAGTTTTACCATAACATGGCTACTGGACTCAAGTTTGGTTCCTAACGACAGAACTCTTCAATGGCTAAGAGCACAGAGACGAAAAACTTGTAAAAAATGCTTTTTTAATATTAATATTTTTTTACTAGCAAAACAGAACTTGTCGTTAACATCAGAATATATATAGGAAGCTAGTTTAAACTGGCGTGTTCCGGTAATTCACGCATAGGTTGCGCTCAATCCAGTAGAAAATTGAGTGAAGGTGGCAGGTAGAAGCTGAGCTCCAACGACCCTCATAGTTTAAGAGCAACTACGTCATAAACATTTTTAGATATCACATAATTTGTTTTCAAAAGATTTCTTGGTTTATTTCGGGAATTTGTGATAACATTTTGATAAAAGACAAAAGCACTAATGATAAGTGTTCGATACAATGATGTCGTACACTTATTAATATATATACTTACGGCTAATATTCCGTTAATAATCAAATTAATCATGTAAGTATTAATTTGTTTTTTCATCATTTTTCAATACACATCATGGCATAAGTGTCTGATGATAAAGCCTGAACGACGCCTTTCCAACTTTGTAATGGCAAATGGTAGACCTGTAAAGTTTGTGCTTTTTTGTTTCGTTTTATTATTATCACTTTTACAAGCTTTTACTTAACTTAGCCTGGGGCATTACGGCTAACTCTTAACGCGGGCTCGACTTAGAGCTGAAACAACGCAGTTCGGAAAATCACGCGAATGTGAATCTAACGCGCTAAGATACGTTTTGCTATCGCGCTACTTTTCATATCACCTAAACAGAATCGCTTAAAGTAGGTTAGTTAGTATGTATGTAGCATGTATGTGTGGGATAAATATGGCAACTGAAATTTTGATCAGTTATCCTCAATCGATTGAGCTGAAAGTTTGCATACACGTTTAGTTTGGATTTCAATGCATGTCTAGCAAAATAATTTTTTTCAAAATCCAACATGGCAGAATCCCAAAGATAACGGACCATTTATTTTTTGCGCCTTTATTATATGGGTATTAAATGTAAGTGTTTGCTGAGAAGAAAATGAAAAATAAAATGACGTCACACTGAATTCAATATGGGGAATTAATTCATCCCACGATGGCTGATACCATTTTCTTATCTACCATCATGATATTGGTATTGAATGAAAGGGTTTGCTGAGAAGAATACGAAAAGTTTGTATTTAAAAAGTTTTTTTTAATTAATAATTTCTATTCTTACGCAAGATGGCAAGCAAAAGATCTGTTTTGCTCATAATTTATTCATTATTTAAATACCAATAATAACGAATTTTAGTTCTTGTTTTGTTTAATGTTCTGTATTCCTGGGTATCCGTTCGCGGTTGGTTTTTGCACGAGAAATAAAGCCGGTCATTAGCAGCGATTTCTTTTTGTGTCTTTGTTTTTGGAAGCTTTACGAGTATTGATTGACCTTGTAGTCGACATCCCATTTCGCATGCACGAATAAATGCAAAAATGTGTCAGTTGTTTACTAAAATATTGTAGACATCTTGCAAAAAGAATATCTTGTGTTTACACTTTTGTCGTTGCAGAAAGGTTGAATGAACTAATTATATGTACCTATTTAACTATTTACTACATTTTATTCATATTTGTTCAGTTGTTTTTTTCATATCTATAGTCGGAGTGACTGGCTTAATCTTACGTGAGTAATTCCCGTGTAATATAAATAAAATCTAGTGGGAGGCCTACCTACGCTGCGGCTTCCGGTTCGTGGTCTCCACTCAAGAACCTTTCTTCCCCATCGGTTATCGGTTCTTCGAGCGATGTGAAGTACATAGTGAGAGTCGCTGGAATCCAGTGGATGCAAAAGGCAGGCTGTCGTTCAGTGTGGAGGTTAAAGGGGGAGGCCTATGTTCAGCAGTGGACGTCTTCTGGCTGATGATGATGATGATAAATAAAATGTTTTTTTCATGATTATTAATTACCTATTTTTGCATTTAAATCTATTCAGCTCATCATCTTCCCACATCTGGGACACAGGCTTTCTATCACAGAGAGAGTATGGGCCCTAACCCTTCATGCTGACCCAGTGCATGTTGGTGATGTCACGTCTTTGAAGTTTTTTCAGGTTCTTAGACACACTGGGTTGGGTTCCTGGTTCACCGTTGTTGTGCGATGGCATCGAAACTGCACATAATTTATCTAAGAATTTGATGGAGGGCCGAGGATCGAACCGCGTGCCGTCAGATTGAAAAGCACATGTGCTACTTCTCGGACACCATCTCATTAAAAATATTGATGTGAAAACTTGTAAAATGATACAACGTTATGCTATTATTGAACAAGCGAAGAGAGATCACAGATACTACTGGAACAACTCAGCGTCTGTTTGTTGCGTATATTTGTTCCACAATAACTTACACACCGTCGCCGCGTCTACCATTCATAGGGTATTAATTATATCTTTATTTTAATAAAAGAGTACATAAATACCATAATACTTTTCAGATATTTCTTTTGCATACTTTTTAACCTATTTGAAAAGATCGGCGGTATTTCTATAAAACCTATTTTTATCAGTAGGTAAGAGTTTATTCTAAGTTATCGGGCTAATTTGGAATAAATACTTGTCGTAATGCTTTATGCCATTAAGTTTTGCGCAAGCAAAATTTAAATGTAATAATATTGGTTCACTGTCGTAATTTAACTTCAAGCTTAAGTCCAACTTTTATTGGAAAACTACCTTGCAGGAAAGTTTTCTCATATCACAGGCAAATGGAAACGATAAAGATACGGCTCAACTTACATTCATTGTCAGTATCATTAAAGATCTTGAAAATCTTCGTAAAGCAGTATTTCAGAACAAGGTGGTAACGGTTGTGTTCATAAACTAAACAATTGCGCTAAGGACTGAATTAGTTTTATAAAATTAATGTTTGAGATGACGTCAGGAACAATGACGTCAAACCTCGAATCTACTTTCATTGCCAAAATTGTGACTCATTTTTCTAGGAATTCGTTATTTACATTTACACTCAAGCGTAACGAAAATATTGTAAAATTGAGGAGAAATTCGAATGACTCAGGGTGAACTAGAGTGAGTGAGTACGTAGGTCAAGTATAAGGATATAAATAGTTTTACTTGAATTACTTACTTTTTGCTCTTTTGCGTCATGCCTCTTTAACAGCTTAGGTACGTGGAGAACGAAATACTCTACGTGTATAATTAGAACCTAAACTTCGGTCAAAATATTATAAGTGCCTCGTTTTTATGTTCGAATGAAATAAACAACCATTACAAACTTAGTAATGACGACTCAAATGACAGTGAAACGACAGAATTAACCTATTAAAGCAAACAATTAGAGAACCGCTAACTGGATTATACTCTCAGTAGTTAGTTAAGTTAATGCAAATAGAGAGAGACTGGGTTCTCCGATAGACACGTTTCATTGTGGCCTATGCTATGCTAATATCCTGTAGAAATAACAGCAAATTTCATTTATGCAAAAATATCTCCATAATGTGTATATTACAAACTTTTATTCAACTTGCCCTGTTAGTCTCGGTCAAATCTTGCAACTGAATTTTAAAACAGTTATCTTCAACCGATTGAGCTGAATATTTGCATACACATTTAGTTTGGATGACAACGCATGGTTAGCTAAGTGACGTCATTCTAAATCCAATATGGCGGACTCCCAAACATAACGTACCTACCATTTATTTTTTATGCACCCCCTTCATATGGGTATCAAATGAACCCTTTATTTTTTTTTTCTTTCTTTCATTTGCTGGGAAGAATACGAAAAATTAAATAACTCCTCACTAAATTCAATAAGGCAGACGCCTAAAAGTAGGTTTAAGAAAAATAATAATAATTTTTCATTGTGTTTGAGTCATCAGTGTGGCCATCGACTTTTAAAAATAGGTAATTTTGTTTGCGTCAGCTTATTAAAAGTTATGCTACTAATAAAAGTAGTCTAGGTCATGTCAAAACTATAGGTAATAACACTAATTCTAGTCACATTCAAACATAATATATCTTTTGTGGACAATACTTCCCTTAAATTAAAATTAGACGAAAGTTTTCAATACGGTCAACGTTCGTGCCTTTACACAATTTATGTTTTGCCTGATTATACCGATTATAACAGTAGACCCGATATAAATACCAACTATTTTAGGAATGATTGGAGTTGAATAGAAAACAGAAAATAGTTTGATTTATCGCTTACGATGTTTTACATAACTTAACTCAGGATTGTTGTTATTCGGTCATTAAGATTGTAATGAAGTATCTTTTGGAGAACTTCTTAGACAAAAAATATACCAAACAATATGAACATAATTTAACTTGAGGCTCTATTTTCTCACTATGAGCAATTTTTAACATTCGGGTTTTAGTCTGTCTACTTCCATAGTTAGCTTAATATTATAAAAATGGTGTCATATCAAAATTTAATGTTTTATCTAGGAAACTTTAAAGACCGAAACACGATTAAGAATATTTCGCTCGATAGAAAAAATAAATATAAAAGTAACACTGAGTTGCGCTGTTCTACCTGTTTTTAGGGTTCCGTATCCAAAGGGTAAAAATGGGACCCTATTACTAAGCCTACGATGTCTGTCTGTCTGTTTGTCCGGCTGTCCTACCTATTAACGGCTGTATCTTTCGAACCGTAAAATATAGCTGGTTGAAATTTTCACAGAACATGTAATGTTACGGCGGATTAACTAAGAAATAATTAAAAAAGTCAAAAAGTAAAAACGAAAAGGTGGTTCCCATACAACAAATGTATTTTTGTATTAGCTCTAATTTAAAAACGGAAATACATTACGACAATGTACAGGTTTGCCTTGTTCTATTGTTTATTGAAATCTTTTACCTAACTCTAGTTTTTAGGTTGCACTGTTTTTTGAGCCTTTGGTAACTTCACTGAGCGGCTTCAAGGGAAGATCAGGGCTGTTTGGTAAACGGCTTATGCTGAGTTGAGGCCATTGTTGTGACAAAACAACAATGCTCTGGTTACATAAAATGGCTCACCTGCCATAAATGTTAATTACTGTTCCTTATATTTCTTACTTTCTTTCTTCAATGAATGTATACGATATCTTAATATACAGATTACATAATTATGAAGGGAACCGTGAAAGTAAAAACCTCAAAAGTAGAAGTAGCCTAACGCACGACTGTGTGTAAGCGCCATAGTTTTGCTCCACTAAATGCGACTTTAATACAATATAATATTAAGCCTTATTATCTGTGTTGTAGCAAGCGTTGCTTAAAAGTGGGAAAAACTCGCTTACAATTTATTTGTCGGTCTCGTCACTAGTAAACAGAATACTTTAGTAAGAGGAATAAAAGTATGAATAAATTATGCTAGACAGAATAAAAATGGCACAATTGTAAATGTTAGAGAGTCGGTTAGTCCTTGAGTGACCTCTGCGAGACACTCAAGGGAAGGGAAAGAGAAGGCAGAGGCGCCTCCATTCTCCATGTATACTTAAACGAAGTTATACGCCATAAGAATTCAGCTTCAACCGCTGAAAAATCAAACGTTTGTCTTACATCAAGACCTTGTCCATTCGAGACATTGTACGTATCGGGACAACCACTCGGTTGACTTTATTGTATATCCAAAATGGTTATACCAACCAAATCTATAAATGGTTATACCAACCAAATGGTTATACAATAACTCACGTGATGTTGGTGGTGAGGTGACTCACAACGTGATTTTTTTATATGTTTTGTAATGACATTGTTGGATTTTTTATGGTTAACAGGCTTGGCATTTGACCACACGTCCCCCGATGTCAACTCACTTAACTACAGCGTTGTCTCATTATATTATTTGTGACAACTGCTGATGTGTCGGGTACATAATTTTAAGATTAGTGCAGTAAAAAAATTATGTAAAACTTTAGACTGATACATAAAGGTCAGTAAAGTTCATCACGCTTGTTCATAAAAACACGGTTTACCAGAGATTTTTCTGGCGAAGTTATGCTAGAGTTGTTCGTCATTAGTAACTGCTACGTTCCATAAAACTTAGGGTAGGTAAACTAACTGCAAAATCTAGAAAGTTCACGCCTGTGGTACGCCTGATAGTACGTTTCAAAGTTGATGGAAAAGATTCAACATTTGAGAGAGTTATGAGTCAAGAAGAGACCTATGAGATTTTGTGATCTTTTATGGAAGTAAATAACTATTTATTAAAAAAAAAATAGACAGTTAACAAATATAATTTAATATGGTATGTCCGTATATGTGTTTTTAATGACACTGGCGAACAGTAGGGAATTCCTAACCACAGAATATCAGGATAAACCTAGACACCGTGAATTCGCCTACTTTGTGTGTCTATAAACACGTCTGACGTTGATACACACATTTAAAATTGCACCCGGGTATATCGTAAAACTCTTCAAAAGCAGTTGGTCGTGTTACAGAACAATTCTGTGGTGTCAAGGAAAAGGGAGATAAGTACATACACTTGAACTTGAATAGTTCAAGTGTATGTATACTTATCTTCTTTTTCCTGATGTTTATGACTAGTCCCGTTATGTACGTAGGGATGTAAAAAATTATAATAACAATTTATTGACTCATCTCCTTATTGCCGTGACACATATTAATGTTTTGAAAACAATAGATGCATAAATCTCATTTTGATTTTTTTGACTCGTCTCCTTTTTCCTTAACACCACAGAATTATTGTTTATTGTGTTTTAAAAAGCTGACCAAACAAAAAACCAATCACCGAAAACCATCAAAATATGCTATAAAGAAAATATAAGCATTTTAATGACTTGCTAGATAGAGAGCGCACTATACTTACTAATGACGTCAATTGTGAGTACGCTATACAAAATCCATACTGACTCTTACTTTGAGAGAAAGGGACAGAGAATCCCTTCCATAACTGAATCAAAACTTTAAACGGTTATATCTCAGAACTTTACATTAGATTTAGATGATTTATTTAGTAGTTGTATCGCAGTTCATAAAAAAAAATCACTATACATACATGTTATTTTTGACAAATTAAACTAATTTGGCGGCAAAAGCGGCACGCTGGGTTTTCCTGCAGCTTGACGTTCTCACGGGATCTATCTGGTACAGATCTGTGTTTCTACCCGATGCAGTCATCTACTAACGTAGAGTGTCATTATTGTTGCAAGTCGAGCCCGGCACAAATACAGTTTCCTTAAAGTCGTGCTTCCAGCAAAACTTTTCTGAATAAATGATAAAAGATTCTATCTGTGCGGCGATTTCTATCAGCGAAGTGTTTATTCAATGCCGCCTTTTGTATTAATTCCCTGCGAGAATATCGTTTGATAATCGTAGTTTGTTAGTTTTTATTCGCGTTTGGTTCGGAGCTTTATTTTATAGACGATTAAACATCTATACTAAATATACTTCTATACTAATTTTATGAAGAGGAAAGATTTGATTGTTTGTTTATTCGCATTGAATAGGCTCCGGAACTACTGAACCGATTTGAAAAATTATTTCGCTGTTGGGAAGCTACACTATCCCCGGGTGACGTAGGCTATATATCTATACCCGTGCGAAGCCGGTATATAGCCGCTAGTATATATATAAAAGCGAAAATGACTCATCACAAAATCTCAATATATACTTGATTTACGAAGCTGAAATTGGGCAGGTATATTTCTTATGCGATGAACTCGTAAATATCCGCTAAGGAAGGATTTTGCTAATGGACCAAATTAAAAGGGGGCAAAAATAGGTTGAAGGTATATATGAAAAACTACGCGTACAAAAAAAAGCGTATGAGCAACAGCAAGCCAGGTAATAAAATAAAACGTAAAAAAAGATACGCCACCCACATGTATTCATTAAGGAAATTATAATCGGTTTATGCATTGAAGTTAGGTGAGCTTAATTAAATTAATATGTTGTTTTGGCTGGAAATTACGATTTATTTCGTAAGACTTCATTATATATGTGTTTTTCGTGTAGGAATGAAGCTTATGGGAGAACCTATTAATAGATATACCACGTTAGTTAAGTTCTAAACTACCCTCTTATAAGATAACCTAATTTATAATCATGCGAGATCATGTTTCATTTGTATTTTCGGTGTGTATTGTATTGTATGATAAAAAAAAAATACTGTCACGGAACGCCCAGCAGATTTGAAACATAACGGCATAAGCATCTTGTCATTTGCCGTCACGGCATACGAGTCGGTTTTACTGCCACGGCGCGCCAATACATATTTCACTTTCAAATTGTCTCATTTCCATACTTCCACACGTGACACTTCTTGTTGGAAGTGTCAAGTGTGACACGAAGAGACGTTGACATACCGTGTCTTGGCATATTTTAGCTTATCGAGCGTTTAAGAGGATCATCATAATCAGCCTTTTAACAGTCCACTTCTGGACATTTAGCCTACCCCCGAAAGGGTGATAGGGCCATAGCCACTACGCTGGCCAAGTGCGGGTTGGTGGATTCACATACGCCATTGAATTTCTTCTCCATACGTATGCAGGTTTCCTCACGATGTTTTCCTTCACCGATAAGCCAGTGGTTTTGAAAATCCGTACATAAACTCCAAAGAGCTCATTGGTACGGGCCCGGGGTTTGAACCCGCGACTTCACGCTTTCAAGTCTAACGGTCTCCCAAATAGGCTACTACGGCTATCGAGCGTTTAAGAGGATAATAATTTAAAATTCTGAGGTTTCAATATTTTCGTGACAAAAAAGATAAATCCATTAATCAAATTACTTGAGCGCGGAAAACACCGCTTTAGATTGCCACTGTCAAAACCACAGCGGGATTAATTTGAAATCAGTTTCAATCAGTCGAGAAAGGAAGTGATCCAAATTTAGCCGAATTTGTCAAACACATTTTTAATATCTGTACAAGTCAAGTTTCTGCGTAAAAAACATTTGTATGACAGCATATAAATATTGGCTTTGCTATTTTTAGATTTCAGTTGGAATGAAAGACTAGAGCGGCAATTTTGTCGGGTCTACGAGTACAATAGTGCCTCTGGGATTCCTCGTCACAGAAGGAGTGGTCCGGCGCGCCGCCGCCGGCGTCCCTCCATTTTGTTACGAACAAGCGACCAATCGTTTGAATGATAAACTGCTTCATAACTTTCACGTGATCACAATGAGCTAAGAAAATTTCTTTCTCTGCACAAAAAACTAAATAGCTGATGGAGAGAACTCAATAATGACAAATGTTATTATGGAAACATGTGGTTTTCACACATCCTACTAATATAATCCTACTAATATTATAAACGCGAAAGTTTGTAACGCGTGTATAACGGGTTGTAGTAGCGAGGCCGAAGACCGAGTTCTATGCGTACGAAATAGTGGGTTTCAGCTAGTCCTACTAATATTATAAACGCGAAAGTTTGTATGTATGGATGTTTGTTCCTCTTTCACACAAAAACTACTGAATGGATTTAATGAAAGTTTACAATAATATAGTTTATAAATTAGAATAACACATATGCTATAACGGGTTGTAGTAGCGATGGCGAAGGCCGAGCTCTACGCGTACGAAATAGTGGGTTTCAGCTAGTAATATTATAAACGCGAAAGTTTGTACGTATGGACGTATAGATGTATGGATTTTTGTTCCTCTATGGGGTTATCGGAAGGAATTAGTATTAAGTATGCGATCGGTGCGACACACGCGTAGTTCCGCTATCTCAAACAGACTGGCTACAGAGGGCGCGCGAGGAGCGGGTTGGCCGAGTACTAACTCTTTACTTAACTGCGGCCGCTCGCTCGACGTTAAAACAATGGGCGCTGCGCGAATGGCGTGTTTCCATTGCATCCGATATGTATCCGATATAATAAATAGTATGTATTTATATTTATATAATTATGTGTGGTAAATTAGAGTGGAGCCTACACCTCTTTCACGCTGAAACAACAACGACCAACGGATCGACCTGATTTTTTGCATGGGTATAGTTCAAGAGCCAGAGAGTGACATAGGCTACTTTCATCATCATCACCATCATCACCATTTTTCCTCACTACGCGGGTTAAACCGCGGGGCGCAGCTAGTTTTCTTTATATTTCACGGGAATTAGTCACGTATGATTAAGCCGGTTATTCCGAATATACTAGATCACTTGTGAGACAGTGGAAATATTCGGGGATATCATTGTACTCATCATTATGAACAACTACTACTTTGGACCAAAACATAAATCTCAAGTCAATTCTTCAAGGAGTCCAAGAGTTAAGACTTTAATCTTATGTTTTCTGTGGCCTTGTAGTCTAGTAGGACATGCGCCATGGTCTCGTTTTCCTGTATTTTATTCTCGTTTTTGTACCCTTAATTTCAGTTTGAAAACGATAATAACAACAATAAAGCACGAGGGTTAAATTGTGCATTTATTAAATGCCGGGTGGAGCGGTGGTGCGGCTAGCGCGGTAACAAGTGGTCGCGTGCGGCCACAGTTACTGATTAAACACTTGCTTGCTTCTTTTTGCCACGAGAGTAAGCTTAATGCCAACATAAGTTTAAATTACCGCACATTTTCTTGTCATTTCAGTAAGTTCAGAATAGCAATTTTTCTTTAAGTTTCTATTTTGCGATTGTCCTACAATACCTTCAAAACAAGTATAATGTGTCGTTGTAATAAACACACTTTTATCTCAATATTTTTATTTCTCAAACATGATAAATTCATAATTTAAAGAACACACTTCGAGGAATATTGGACTCGACTTATAAAGAAATTGGCGGCCAATTATTGTCTCCTCTTACTCGTATATCTTGCACGTGCGCGTACAATATTTCAATCAACGAACAAGTTTGATTAAGGTTTAAAAGGCAAATGCACAGAAGTTGTTTCAGAATTTATTATATACATAATAATTATAAGAGAAATTATTAATATTTTTTTAGGTATAAACAGACAAGAAATAGGTAATTGACATTCAGAAGGGAATGGCTGAGCGTCTGTGATTGCCACATATCCATAGCCATAAGGGAATATTTTTTTGAAGTTTGATTGCTAGGCAACGTTTAAGTGAAATGTAAAAACGACCCCAAAATATTACTACTATAACACAAATATATACTATATTTGTGTTTTTTTTTTTTTTTTTTTTTTTTTTTTTTGTGTTTTTTTCGCGTAATATTTGAGAAAAGTACTGTACAACGCTTTGACGGTAACTTTTATGGACTAGTTTATGGACTCACATTTTCACGTAAGTTCATGCCTCTGTTGCCAGCCGCTAGTGATGAATCAAATATTCCGTAGAGATTGCTACGGCGTAGCATACTACGGCGTAGCATACTATGGCGTAGCACCGTTAATGCGTAACCACAGGCACGATCATGTTTAATAAGGCTTTCATATTGTGAGCGTTACTGTCACTAAACACTATTTAATGCAAAGTGCGATACAATTTGTGCGATACACTGTTTCCATTTCAACTAAGAAGCTTTTTAGGGTTCCATACCCAAAGGGTGTAAACGGGATTCTACTACTAAGCCTACGCTGTCTGTCTGTCCATCCGTCTGTCCGTCCGTCTCTCCTACCTTTTAACGGCTGTATCTTTCAACCCTTAAATTAGTTGAAATTTTCACTGACTATGTAAATATTACGGCGGATAACTAAGAAATAATAATAATTAGTCAAAAAGTAAAAACTAAGGAGAAGCCCCATACAACAAAGGTTTTTTTTAATTTATTTTTGTATCTGCTCTAGTGTAAAAGCAGGAATACGTATAAGCGTCAAACTTGGCATGATTATAGTACACACTCTAATGTAAAACAATAAATACTAGCCAAGTGCGAGTCGGTGACAATATTCTGTTCACCGAAGTAAAGCAACGTCGGGTGCGCTCGGTACTTGGACGGGTGACTGCCTGGGCGTGATGTTGTCTTTTTGAACTATGTACTTTATTGTACTGTAATAATTAAAATTTTATATCGTGGTACGGAACCTTCATTGCGCGAGCCCAACTCGCACTTTGCCGGTTCATTGTTCTGGCACGAGTAAAGAACCAAATGTATAATGAAAAACTACATCTACAACTATCATGATTTAATTGTTTTAAGTAAGCACGTATAGAGCTTATGTATTATTTTTAGGACTTAGTAAAAGGTTACGAAAAAGCCCGAAATGTGCCCTGAATATTTTGTTTCATGTGAATAAAATTCAGAATCAACTTCTAAATGTCACGATTATTTTTTCACGGTAGCTGTATTATTTCTACAAAAAGCAATGAAGATTTTTCTGTTATTTCTAGGTTATACCCACGTAGTTTAAAGGTAAATTTATGTTTTTACGCTAATATAACTTTTAGCAAAGGTTACTTATTTTGTTCACTTCTTGGTATTATTTCACCTTAGTCAAGTCATTTATGCAGTCCAACTAAAACGAAAGCGTGAGTTTTGTTTTTACTCGAAAACGGCAAAAACAAAAGTATTAAGGTGGAACGTTTCACCTATGGCAGGAAATTCCAATTTCAAACAGTTTATTTGTCCTTGTAGCTAAGCCGAGTTATTATTGTGAATGATCACGGTGTTGGCGAAAATCGATGATTATTCTTTACATTATCTAGTAAAGCTACTATATCTAATTAATAAACGCTTCTAACTAATTTTTACTATTTCAAACGGGCTATTGTCAAATGTACGTAATAAGATGCTTTACTGATAAAAAGCTTTAGAAAATAATGTAAAGAATAATCATCGATTTTCGCTAATACCATGATCATTTACGGTAAATTTAAGGTCTCAATTCAATTCATTTAATCTCTTTCAAGTAGGCATACAATGATACACTTTTGAAACGTCACAAAAAAAACACAAAGCTAAAACCTAAAACACCAAGTAATTTACAAAAACAATACATTTGATAGAAATCCCAATACATCCTCACAACAAGGTGTTCCCAAGTGTCAGTGGTAGAAAGCTACCAAACTTGTTTGGTAGGTTTACACCACTCAATTTTATAACAGGCTTATTATATCTGGCTTGCAAAATATGATCATATTATCATTACTTAATATTATAAAAGCGAAATTGACCCTGTCTCTCTGTGTTTGTGCGCTTTTCAAGACCAAAATGCTAAGCCGATCCTAACTAAATTTGGCAAGAAGGTAGTGTGCATCATGAAGACGAATATAGGGTACTTTTCCACCAAGAAATGCGAAGAATAACTGAAAATCGTGGGTAACACTGCGGGATTCAGCTAGTTGAATATAATTGTTCGGGTTTTTTTCAAGACCGAACCTTTTTTAAATCTTATAAACAATGTGGTAGTCTTCAAGTCACGAGGATGAGGTGGTCTGATGAGGAGGAGTGTCTGACCTACACGGTGTTTAAACACTTTAAACACTACTTGACCAGCCAATATTATATTAAAAAAAAAGGAAAGAAAAACGGAAAACATACAGTGATAAATGTCTCGATTATTATTTAAACACCATTCACTCCATTCAGCAGTTTTTGCATATTGAATCTACATTTGCATACGGAGATCGAGAAACGATATTAATATTATGTTAGAATACATAATGAAATATTAAACAGTAAACATAAAATAGATATAATATATATTATTTTTATGCTATGAAATATGAGATAATCAGGGAAATACACCAAAACCAGCTTTTAGAAATATTAAGTCTAACTGAATTTGTGGATATCATATAACATAAGTAGATCGTGGATTCGTGGATCCGTGAATAACATTGGCTGGTCGGGTTTATCTGTACTGCGGTATCAATATGTGATTTTAATATGACATACGTACTTAATATTAAAGTAAAATAATAAAAAATCTGGAAGAACTATTAAATAATGTTTACATAGTAACTCGAATTAAAAGAAAATCATTAAAAATTATTCATTAAAAAAACTTTTTCAAAACAAGCGTTTCATATTCTTCTCAGCAAACCCTTTCATTTGATAACCATATAATGATGGTAGCTAAAAAAATTGTGTCTGCCATCGTGGAGTGTCCGCCATATTGAATTTAGTGTGATGTAATTTTATTTTTCGTATTTTCCTCGGCAAACCCTTTCATATGATACCCATATCATGGAGGTGCATAAAAAATAACTAGTCCGCCATCTTTTGGAGTCAGCCATAATATATTGAATTTTGAATAACGCCATTTAGCTAACCATGCATTGGCATCGATTCTGATGCACATTAGTTATTATTATGCACATTAGTTTAGACTAAACTAAACTAAATTTGACAGCTCTAAACTTGTTGCCATCCTTCTCTCACGTATTTAAATGAAAATTAAGAGAGGCAATAATTTTAGTCCTGTCAGATTGGTTTAGTATGACAGAATAGGCCTCATCGCATCCAAACTAAAAGTGTATTCAATATTTCAGCTCAGTCGGTTGAGGATAACTGGTCTAAAATTCAGTTGCATGTTTTGTCCCACACATACTAACAGGGCAAGTTAAATAAAAGCTTGTAATATATATTTTTTTTAAAACCCGACTTCAAAAAAACCACAAAACAAACGTTCTAAGTAATATGCCACTACAAAGAACAAAAATATTTTTACACAGATAGTAGTCGGACGGAAATTATATTTTATTACCAAACTTAGATTAAAAAAATCCAAAATTTGTTTGTAGTTGTTTCCATCCGACTTCAAAATCCGTCTAAAATATTATTTTGATTTTTTTAGTGGCATATTAACATAGATGTTATTGTTTTATGTTTTTTTAAGATAATTTATTTTAGATTTTTTGTGAACACCTATGATAGTGGAATGCTTACAACCTTCTTTGTCTCTGTTCGGGGCGAACTACTAGTTTATATCTGTGGTGTCAAGGAAAAAGGAGATAAGGGAACTTGAATAGTTCAAGTATATGTATACTTATCTCCTTTTTCCTGATGTTATGACTAGTCCCGTTATGTACGTAGGGATGTAAAAAATTATAATACAATTTATTGACTCATCTCCTTTTTCCTTAACACCACAGATATATAGATACGATTACACATCCATGCATGAATACCCCCTTGTATGACTCGAACAAAGGACAAAACAAAAGTAATGTAGTGATTTGTTATCGCGAAATTCACAGGCGCTTAGCTATTATTTGAGCTGTTTTAAAATGACTGATACCTAACCACCCCGAGGGTCTATTCTACATGATGAAAAAAAAAACACGCAAATTGGTGTAGAGATGCCGGCGTAATCACTGTTCACACAAAAAATAAAAATACATATTAATAAAATTCGGGAATTCGAGAACCTTTGTCTTTTTTCGAAGGCGGTTAAAAATCAATTGACATTCGCAAACGTGACGCCTCAGATTAAATAATAGTTTTTAGGCAGTTTGAACAGTTCCTGATAATAGAATATTTTTTTATTATACTTTGAAACTCCATTACTTTTATAATTTTGGTTTGAATGTTCACTGAAACATCTTAAAAACAAAAGCGATTACCATTGAAAGGAATCGTGGCAGGTAGTAAAGTTCGTTCACATTAACATTATTTGAAAGCGTAAAGCCGCACAATCTCCTCTGCCCTCAGTTCGCAGGGTAATGTATGATGGCCAGGCCAGTGGCTCGTAATGAGAAAATATTTCATCGCTCGCGGATATTGTGTTGTTCACAGAGGCAATTCATAAGTTCTTTTTTTTTTTAATTTTTAGTAGAGTAACGGTGTAGAATTTTGTGATTTATCTTTAAATTTGTAACGTATGGACATTGTCTGAAATAAATGATTATTACTTCTCTTAATTTGTAAATAATCTCTGGTCTGGCCTGGACTTTTGAGAGGCATTGGCCCTACCAATGCCTCTCCAAAGTCAAGCTAAACCACAAGGTCCTGATGAGTAAAATTACAATTATGGGATGTATGTGAATGGGAATGATGAAAATTAATTACAGTATAGGATTATTGGTATTAATTAACGGCTGATTACATACGAGTACTTGCGATTTGAAGTTTTTTACGTTAGAAACTTAACGATTCACAATAGTCTAACTATAATATGAGCTGTTATTATTAATTAATAGACTGACAGTGGACAGTGTTATACTGTCCGCTTCTTTAGCGTAACGTATATTTCTCTATGGCGTAACGTAGAAGCAGATAATATAAACTAAGATACTTTTATTTTAACCGACTTCCAGAGGTTCCTAATATCGTCCATATTTTTTCTGTTCATATGTACACCGATTACTCACGGCAATGTACGATCAATAAATTTTCTCTTAAAATCAACATTTAAACGCAGTGCAACTTGTATCTTAAGTTATATTTTAATGATTCTTATTTTATTGAATAATTACATGTTGGCCTCAAGGGTGGACCTGTTTCACGAAAATATTGAACGGCAGAAAATTATTAAACTTTCTACGAGGACGGTTATTATGATTTATAAAAATTTATTAACAAAATTAATAAATACTAATTCAATTGTCTTTGCAGCGTTAACATTTGTTTACCTAACCTATATGTATATATACCTACTTGTAGTACCTAATACAAATAGGAATGTCAAGCACACATCGAATGTGCGTTCACGATTCAGTAATTTTTCCGTGAAACTTATTATTGTCAAAGATAGCACGAAACGTAATGTGACATGTCGGTTTTGTTGAACAAAAATACCTTACACACCTGTATAGTGTTAGGACCTGTTCTGTTATTATCATTTATTAATAGAACCTTCACACCGAAATTGAACGTTTTTGCTTTTTTATTGATAAATTTAAAAATTTGTTAGCATCCCTTCAAAGCGTCCGAACAAAATTATTACTATTGCCAAATCAACAAGCGCTTGTATCTATTTTAGGAGCTGGTTAAAAAACTACTAAATCAAAGTAAATAAATATTTTGTTGGAAAATTTCGAGCATCCTCTACATATAAAAATTAAATAACCACCAAGTATGTTAGTTAACAAAAGTCGGAGTAATTGGTGTACATGCACTGTGCACAGGAAAAATAAATGGACCGTTTTTAGAACCTCCTGAAGTCGGTTAAAAATAAAAGTCTCTTAGTTTATATTATCTGCTTCTGCGTTACGCTATAGAAGCGGACAGTGTTATCGAACAATATAAAAATATCAAAGAAAACATTCTCATCAATCATCAAAGTTGCCAGACTCGGTAAACATGTGACGTAGATAGCTCAGGAGCTCGATACGTCGTTAACCAAAATAAAAACGCAAGTAACTGGGGCAATCATAACAATCGTGCCCAATTAGAGGCACTTTGCTAAAAGCTCACCGCTGACGTGCCGTGCTGGCGCGCCGTTTGCCGGCGGTGATGCGGCAGGCTAGTCTCTCGCACGTGCCTCGAACCACTACTCCCAACCCCATGATTTCCCTCGCGCCTAATCTCTCCGCTGTCGATAAACGCCGGCGTGTCTCACTCGCTCACTATTGTGATATTGTCACAGAGCTTAGTTATTGTTACCTGTTTAGACTCAATAGCTGATGTTTATTGCAAATCTGAATAGCAAGACTGATAACTGCCGTCTTTTGAATCCTGAGTGATGAGGGCAACGAAGATATCTATTTCAGTTGATGTTCAGGAGCGATTATTGTCGCGCGAGATACAATTGTGAGCTTAGATTGCAAGCGGTGGTGTAATAGTGTTCTGTAGTCGTGTAGGGTTTGTGCATAGATGTGTGCGAGTGTGAA
Source organism: Agriopis marginaria (assembly GCA_932305915.1). Lineage (NCBI taxonomy): Eukaryota > Metazoa > Arthropoda > Insecta > Lepidoptera > Geometridae > Agriopis > Agriopis marginaria. The sequence continues at coordinate 9,934,833 of OW029926.1, forward strand.
TGGGCGAGGGCAGGGCGGACGCGCAGGGGGCGCGCGGGGTGCGGGCGGTATCGACGCGCGCGCCGCGCCTGCGCCGCGCTTCACCTGTTGCCGTGAGGCCGTGGAAAGATACTCTTTCAAATTAATGCGGACACCTGACACCGAAATAAAAGCAAAGTTTACACTACGTTTTCTTACCGAGAACATGAACACGAACAACTGACTTTGCGGAAAGTTGTTGAAATATCATCGAGATTATGTGAGTACATTCCTCTTGAAGTTATAGGCGCCCATACTTGTCTTGTCTCTAAACTTTTGCCGTGAATCATAAACTTTGGAATTTACGAATTTATATGTGACGTCAATTTTCTTGACTTGGGCATAAATAGAAAGAATGTTTAAATAAATGAATTGTTAAATAAAATTAACATAAATAGTAAAAATGAAACACAAAAGCACGCCATTCGAATGAAAAAACTTGCGAAAAATCAGGTGAGTGACTTTCATGCCAAAATTCAAATTGCATAGCAGGAAGTTAGGAATTTAGTGCTAAATTCAAAACAGTTTATTGTTTTATTATATTTGTTGCTGTTATAAGTAAATTATTATAAACTGAACCTTTGATCTTCATGTCAGATGAAATCAGAGCGATCCGATGTAATCACCATCGCTTTTGCGAGATGGTTCTCAGCTATTTTTAGCATTAATCGGTTGGAGTCACTTCCAAGAGATTACCTTCTTTAACTTTCTCGTGTGATCTTAACAGCTGAAATTGTCTGCCTGAGGTCTGTCATTTCTTGGTTTAATTTTACATTTTGTAACTTTGAGAGTTGTTTGACGTTACTAAAATACCCCTTTGGTCTAACAAAAAGACTAACAGCCTTACTTATAAACGTGACTTTAGTTAAGCAATTCCGTGGTTTTTACGTGCTACATTTTCGTAAATCGTATATTAACAATGTGTTGATTAAATAAATAAATAATAATAATTCTTAAAATATTGCTGTCTCGTTTTACGTGTGACTATTTCCGTCAGCGAGAAGTTAACAGAGCAATTTTAAGTATTGCTTACTTAAGTAACATTTTATAAGTAAGGCCGTTAGAGTGTATATTAGGTTTAGATTTTAGATCACTGAAAAAAAACACTTAAGTCGAACGGTAAATTACAGCACATAGAAAGTTCAGGCGTCTTGGTGTTGTAATTTTTATGCTTCTTTTGAATACTTTGCTGTAGCACAGCATGGTAATAAATTTTGTTAGGTACTTATCCCATACTTTCATCGAAGTTTTTGGTATACCTGAAGATTCCACTTTTGATATGAGTTTTTTACACAAAAATTTACTTAGGAATGATATATTTATCATATTTGTTTTGTTTTATAAGGAACAGTAACTATAGACTCCGCCAATTCCTGACCCAAACACATTTTTAATGTGAATAAATTAGCACAACCGCGAATAATACGCGCTTCGTTGAGGGTTCTGTGCTTACTTATCGTTTTGTACCACAGGCCTCTGTGTTAATTACGAACCTAAACTTAATGTACCTACCTATTTTAAGTTTATATTGAATTTCTTGATATTATCTTTTACTCATCGAAATACAATTCCTATAGAATAACAATCTCTTAGTGAAAACAGTCAAAAAAACGTCCGAGCGTCACTGTACATACATTGTTTCAATTATAATTATAGTTCACAATGCCACATTTACTCCAATTTAGATGTTATGTTATGCTTGCATAGTGTTCAACGTTAGTTGTCCGCTATGTCATCGTAGCTCTGGCATCGCGCGGCATTGTATCAGATTGCGGTTACCTTGTAAATAACCAAAAAGTCGGCACAATTCGTAGCGTGCGCCGAGTTTTGGTTCGGTTTTTTTTGGCACGACTGTGACTCTATATGTAATTATGTATTGTATCTCGATGCTTTTACTTTATAATTTAGATTAGTGCATTGTGAGCTTTCTTTGAAGTACCTACCTACAATGTTTCATTCATTCAACATTTAAAAGGGTAGCTCTTGTCGGTGGAGTAACTTCAAGGCTTGACCGTCTTCTGCCATCGTTTTCACCTCGCTGTACGACATGACATTTGCTTTTTGTTTTGTTTCGTCTAAGAATACTATTCTTGGTCATCCAGGTCCTCTCTATCCTTCTACCTTTCCCTCTATTAAGGTTATAATTAATTTATCATAAAATAATAATAATAATAATATCTTATACACATTTAAACTTACAGATGATGTATAACTGTTACAATATAAATTGACTTTGGAAATTGTTATTAAGAAATAGTGTAGTTACCAATGTTTAGTTACCAAAATGAGTTCGAAACGTTGTCTAATTTATTGCGATGAAAAAAGTTTAATATTCATTTGAACTTTATTTAATTTCTCCTGTAAAGTTATGTGACAGACGAACAGTCACTAAAGTATCCTTTTTTGGCACGGAACCCTAAAAAGTAATTCATCCTTAGAGTCCACACAACTGTACATTTTAGTACCAGTAATGGTTATGAATTGCCCGCGTAAAAAAGAGACACGGCCTGTGTTTTACGACCGTCCTCAAGTACTTAGGTATATAGATTATTATATACACCTGTTTATCTTCATCCAATGGCATTTAACACACTTATATTAGCTTCACTTATAACTGACTATGTGGGCAAATCTTGAAAGACCTACTTCTCATTTTATTGTCGTATCGATTTAAAACTTTGCTATGAGTAGAGTCTAACTAATCCGACACTATTAAAGACAAGGAGATACCGGATTATTGAAATATCCGAATTACTGGATTATACTGGTGATACTGGTGACTGGTGACACAGTGGAAATATTCGGGTAGACCATTTTATGAACATTATACATACATATTAGACATATTATTTATAACATTTTATTATGAACAACTTTTAGTATGGGACTAACCCTGAAATCGCGAAAAAAGTATCAGCTGTTCCATACATTTCGTCGAGTGTCAATGAACTTTTTGTATGGAACAGCTAACTTTTTTTTCGTGATTTTTGGGTTGGTGCCATAGCCAAAGTTGTTCATAATGATGAGTACAATGATATCCCCGAATATTTCTACTGTCTCATCCAAGTGACAACACGTCAAATTCACGTCTAACATGCAGTCCCTTGGCGATAAAAACGTCTAGAAAATAAATCCCGTGATACCTAATCTCTGTTATTCTTTTAAATATAGTGTTTGTTCGGGGCTTCAGTCAGTATGCGATTATGCCGATACAAAGCAACTTTAACAATAAAATGGGGCCAGTCACTATACGATGATCTAATATGATCGAAACCACTATCACGGTTGTTCACTACAGTTATACAATTATTAACGGGATATTTACGGTGGTAAAATGCTGCATTTAACTAATAATTCTACTAGTAATTCGGTTACTTGGACAAATGGGTAACCTTATTGTATTTTGTGGTGGTACGGAACCTTCAGCTCGCGAGCCCGACTCGCACATGGGTGGTTTATTGTCTGTGTAACTATAAAAAGTATAGTAATTTTTAAACTTTCACGATTTGAACACATGTTTTAAATGTTTATCGGGACTTATCACGTATTATTTAATTTAGGTAAAAATGTGTACCTTTCGCTCGACGTTTCGACCATGTTACAATGGCCGTGGTCACGAACTGACTGAAAACTGCGGGTGAGTTCGGCGAGAAGAGCGGGTGTTTTGTTCTCCTACCCTCACTTGATCTTGAAAAATCGCAGGGATAAGGTACATATTTTTACCTAAATTAAATAATACGTGATAAGTCCCGATAAACATTTAAAACATATAAAATGTATGTTTGAGATTATGATTGAGATCATCATCATCAGCCAGAAGACGTCCACTGCTGAACATAGGCCTCCCCCTTTAACTTCCACACTGAACGATAGCCTGCCTTTTACATCCACTGGATGCCCGCGACTCTCACAATGTCGTCGGTCCATCTAGTGATTCTAGTAGGGAGGCCTCCCTACGCTGCGTCTTCCGGTTCGTGGTCTCCACTCCAGAACCTTTCTTCCCCATCGGTTATCGGTTCTTCGAGCGATGTGGCCTGCCCATTGCCACTTCAACGATTGAGATAAAAAAGTATAATTACTTTGACGTATATTATAATACCATTGCGGCTTAATGAATTGACCATAAAATTCCACGCGGGAATAGTGATAGGTGACGTGAATTCAGGGCGAATGCGATGTGGGCGTTTACAGCTTCTCTGAACTGGCTGGTCGCAGGACACGAGCTTGGCATTACAAGGTTCCTAGAAAACGGTCATTTACATTTTATTCCAACGCCAATTGTTGCGTGTGACGTGTTTAAATTTCCAAAACATTATTCAGCTTTCATTCCTTTGTGGCAACGTTACTTTAACAAAAAATAATTTTGCATTTAATATTCTTTAACTTAAATTTGCGGTAGATTTACTTTATGTTACTGTAGGCATAGAAAAACACTGTAGGTGTACTTGATTGTTTTCCTTTTAGTTAATTTTACTTAAGTAGTTAATCGCTGGAACTCTTGGAATCGGCTTTCTTCAATTGTTTTAGATTTTCGAAGTAGAATTTGATAAACAGAATAGTTGCTGTTTTGTTTAGTTTGATCGTCATTGAAGTCACTGCGCCCTGCGGGTTAATGTAAATTTTTATAAGCTTTTATTTAACTTGCAATGTATGTACCTCCACACTGCCGCCTGCCTGACAGCCTGCCTTTTGCATCCAGTGGATGCCCGCGACTCTCACAATGTCGTCGGTCCATCTAGTGGGAGGCCTCCCTACGCTGCGTTTTCCGGTTCAGTGTGGAGGTTAAAGGGGGAGGGCTATGTTCAGCAGTGGACGTCTTCTGGCTGATGATGATGTATGTACCTATGTAACTATGTTTGTTCGGGTGGAATCTTAAAACTCAATTTTTAAGCATATATCTTCAACCGATTCAGCTGAAATTTGACATACTTATGTAAATTCGGTGACAATGCAATTTTATGGTACCTTCGAGCTGGTCTGATGATGAAGACAGAAGGTGGCCATAGGAACTCCTTAACGAAACGACGTAACCCCGTCGAGTTTGAATTCCCAAGCACTTTGGTCCTAGATGATAAATTCAATATGGCGGCCCCAAGATGGCGGACATAATGTCATCATCAAATGAAAGGGTTTGAGAAGAATACGATTAACTTTTTTTTTTTTAAATTAATAAAGCTAGAAGACTCTTATTTTACGGAATAAAAATTATATTACATCCATCTTTAGTATGAAAATATCATAAGCGTGGATATCCTCCACATGCGTTATCCTATTACATTTCATGAAGATTCACTGAAACCGCGTTCATCATTATCATTAATTAGTGCCAATAACCGTAATCGGCTTTTAATATAAAAAATGGGTATTAAAGTTAATGAAAACGTAATTAAGTTAACGTCCTTTGTTAGTGACCTTGTAAGTCCAAAACTAATGGATTAATTACAGAACTAAATTATCATTGATTATTACATCGAAATGCTTAAATACTCGGTGTCCCGTTAGAGTTTAAACGGTTAGACGATAGATACATGTACTTTGGAGAGTTTGAGGTTTTCAGTACACCATTCTAAACCAAATAAAAATACAGTGTAAACTATATACAGCGATACTTAAGGGACTGCGCATTTTATGGCGTTATTGAGAGTTGTCGTTAAATGGAGTGAAAAAAAAAACAATAATCTTTTCGGTTGATCGCGGTGCCCTGTTGACACAAGTAAAAGATAAAATTCCTGATCTTTTAAATTTTCTCTGGCAATTCTATGGCAGTCCCACCAAATTGATATACCAAAACAATGTTTTGTTATCATCTGTCGGTTGTCAACAGGGTGATCCTTTCGGTCCCGCCATTTTCAGCCTGGCTATTCACCCAATTATTCAACGTCTCCAGTCCAAACTTAATGTTTGGTACTTGGATGACGGAACCCTAGGAGGCGACGTTGACACTGTTCTGAGTGATTTAAAAATTCTTATAGACGAATTTCGTCATATTGGTTTGGAACAAAATTTTTCGAAATGCGAACTTTTCGTTTGCGATTCATGTCCGGATAAAAATGTGGTTATTGAAAAATTCAATGATTTAGCTCCCAATATAAAATCATTAGACAGGTGTTCGCTCCGACTCCTGGGTTCACCGATATTAGATGAGTCCTTTTCACCTTTTGTTGAGGAAAAAATTCAAAATTTTATGGGTTCTTCCGACAGGTTACTAAAAATTAACGCCCATATGGCGTTTACAATTATCAGATACTGTTTGTTTGTTCCTAAATTTATGTACACTTTACGATGTAGTCCACTGTGGAAACACGGTGAGCTCCTTTCGAGCTTAGACAATGTCGTAAAGGAAACTCTAATATCGGTTTTGAATGTTGATTTGAGTGACAGGACATGGTCACAAGCCTCACTACCTGTAAGGTTAGGAAGCTTAGGGGTCCGCCAAATTTCAAGTGTTGCGTTACCGGCATTCTTGTCCTCATTTCATAGTACTCATAAATTAATAGAAAAAATCCTTGCACCCTCTTTAGGCCCTTCCGAAGTAGTTGTATCTCATTCGAAAGAGGCAATGAATGCTTGGAGGCTTGCTTGTCCAAATACCGATTTTCCCAGGAAGTTGTCTTCCCAGAGACTGTGGGATCGGCCGATCTGCGAACTAGCACGGAAATCGCTACTAGATACGTGTCCTAGTGTTGCAGATCGCGCTCATATTCTTGCTGTCTCTGTTTGGGAATCGGGACTTTGGTTGCAAGCTATGCCCTCTTTTAACACGGGTAGCCTTTTAGATCCAACCACATTTCGTCTAGCTGTCAGCTTACGCTTGGGTGCAAGGTGCTGTGAGGCCCATCGCTGTCAGTGTGGTACTGCTGTTGACCAGCTCGGTCACCATGGTCTCTCTTGCTCGAGAAGCGCTGGTCGTATTGGCCGACACGCTAGCCTGAACGACATCATACGCAGGGCTCTTTCCACCGCCAATGTCGCAGCTGTGCTCGAACCGAGTGGTCTTGCGCGCGACGATGGAAGGAGGCCTGACGGTGTGACACTTGTGCCCTGGAGGTTGGGGCGGCCCCTTGTATGGGACGCAACTTGTGTCGATACTTTGGCGCCGTCACATCTTCCTGAGACACAGGGTAGGACTGGCGCGGCTGCCAATTCGGCAGAGCAGCACAAGCGACGCAAATATGCAAACCTCGGCAGTGGTTACATATTGGAGGCGTTTGGGGTCGAGACATTGGGCCGTTGGGGACCGGGAGCTCACCTCATTTTCAAAAATCTTTCAGAGCGCCTGGTTAATGCGACGCGTGACCAAAATGCTGGCGTGTTTCTGGCTCAACGCATAAGCATTGCCATTCAACGTGGTAATGCCGCCAGTATGCTGGGTACGCTGCCAACTGGTAGTGGGCTTGAGCATTTGGATTGTCTTTAGACCTTCAACGGTCTATGGGCAGTCTAACTGTATTTGTAGTTTTAGTTTTAGCTTGTATTTTGTTTAGTTAATAAAGGCACTTGCCCAGAAAAAAAAAAAAACTTTTACTATTATAATATGTATTTACTAGTAAAGTATTAAATTGACAAACAACAAACATTAACATACGCTTTTTGCGCATAGTCTGTTATCTTCGTTTGAAATTTTTTGATGCTTCATTATATTATTTTATTCAATCAATTACGAGGTATTAGTAAGTACTGTTTATCTATACTAATATTATAAAGAGGAAAGATTTGATTGTTTGTTTGTTTGTTTGCATTGAATAGGCTCCGAAACTACTGAACGGATTTGAAAAATTCTTTCACTGTTGGGATGCTGCACTATCCCCGGTTGACATAGGCTATATATCCCAGCTTCGCCCGTGCGAAGCAGGGGCGGCCTACTAGTTGCTTAATAATTACGTACCTATTGTTGACGTTACTTGGTGTACAACAGTGTGATGCTAAATAGTGTCTCATTGTATGGCCAATAAAGTAAACAAACCAAAGTCAAGTATTTACGACGTTTTAGAGAGTTTGTCGTTAAATTGATTTTTGCTATATAGAGTTTAGACTGTATGTAAAAATATACATTAATTATTGATTGAACTTAATATTTGACAAATTCGTTACTTTGACAGATTTACTGACCAGTGTGCCGACTCAATCAGCTGACAGAAGCGGCCAGTTGTCAGAGGTCAATGACCTAACGCATCAAGTTTACCAGATACGGGCGCGCACTCGCGCGTTTTTCAGTACTATGTAAGCCCTAAATTTTCATAATCCTCGTCGTCTATCTTATTTCAGTATTCTTGAGTAAGAATTCAAAAATGCTTGAGGCACACTATGTTGCCGGCCAGCGACTCCGTTGATAAAAGCATAAAGCATAAGCATAATCAGCCTTTTAATACTCCACTGCTCCACGTCCACTGCTGGACGTTAGCCTACCCCCAAAAGGGCGATTGGGCCATATCCACCACGCTGGCCCAGTTGCGGGTTGGTGAATTCACATACGGCATTGAATATCTTCCCCGTACGTATGCACGTTTCCTCACAATATTTTCACCAAAAAGGCAGTGCTATGAAAATCCGTAGATATACGGTGAAATAAAACGTTGGTCGATTGCATTTGTAACCAATATATTATTCAGGTGTAGTGCTGAGCCGACTGTCGGAAGTCGCTAATGGACCTGTTGCTCATGACTGATGGACTAGGTCTTGGCATTCGTGTGTCCGGTCTTTGGCCACACCTACACTTGACCATTTTCTTGTAAATTGCCGATTAATAGCTCTGACCTCCAACAAACCCTCACTAAATAAAGTTAAAAGTGAATTCCTTTGTGGAATAGTATTTATATATGGCTTTGAAAAATAATACTATAGGGATAGTTTTTTTAATGTTTTTCGAGAGGCCGTTTGCCATCTTGTATTAATTTATCTCACTTTTTGTGGCAAATATATATCTATAATAATAATAAATATTCGGGACATTTTTTCACACACGGTCATCTGACCCCTAAGCAAAGCTTGTGATATGGCTGATATACTGATATATATAGAGACTGATATACATAAATATATAGTTTTTAAATATATACTTAAATAGATATTACCAACCAGATATAGAACAAATACACATAAATGTTTGTCCTAGTTGGGAATCGAACCTACGCCCCCAAGCTCAGAAGGTAGGTTCACTACCAACTGGACCAATCTAACAATCTATCTCTGGATAAGTTATGGTTACTGTTTACCAACTATCTTATTTCTTGATCATGCCATACCAGCGGACGTGATCTTTGAATCGTACTCAATATTTCTTTCTTTGAGTATGCGAAAACGAGGTGTAGTTAGTTTATAAACATTTTTCATCTAAATGCTACTCGCAATAGAGATAAGAAAAATACAAAATGTTGATCATCGAGACACGGTCCATCTCGTCCATCTTAATGATGTGCCGTAAATATAGTGCCGTAAAAAAGGTCTTTGAAATAATCTTCGTAACCGGTTACCACAGTGAGACCTAGAATTGAGTTTGATATGATCATCCCAACGCAATTGTTGCCATACGTTTAATATTTGTTTTACGGTTTAAGGCGAGGTTTTCCTACTTTTAAGCTACGCTAGTTACTACACAAATCACCATAAGGAGTCGCATTTAGTGGCGCAAAATCCTGGCGCTTACACACAGTCACACAGTCGTGCATTTAGCTACTTCTATTTTAGAGGTTTTTAATATTTTTCAAACAGTATAGGTGTAATTGTAAAAAAAACCGCTATATTATGATATTGTTGATATTATTTAGTAAATAGGTATTTGAATAAATCCAAAATAACAGACAGAAAAGCGAAAACCAGTGTTACTTTCACAATTTTTTTTTCTATCGAGAGAAATGTCTTTAATCGTGTTTCAGTCTTAATGTTTTCCTAAATAAACATAAAATTTTGATATATTTTTTTTTTTTAATTTTTATCTAACTATAGTAGACAAACTAAAACTAGAATGACCAAAATTGCTAAAAGTAGGAAAAGAGGGCCTTAAGGGCGTTTTTAGGGTCATGCGGATTTACTCACATACCTGATGGAAAGCACAACAGCATGATGCTTAAAACGTTCTTATAGTAAATTTTCTTCAAAACTGGAAATGTTATACATCAAACTGCCTAAAGTCGAGAGGGGGAATTTAGATTAGTCCGAAATCAAATCATCTGAAGGTGGGCGGTACCTGGTTATAGATTACATTTATGTTGAATTTCCAAGATCGTAATTTGATGGCAATTTATAGCGGGATAATATTTTTATCTTACTAAATTGCTGATCTTATTGATTTGTAAATATTTTGATGTATTTTTTACTACAGAGAGTTTCATGTTTCAAGGCTCAAAATCAAAGACTATCATAAGTATTGAAATACACCAGTTCTTGTATTAGTATTACAGCGTCGGAAACCTTTTTCAGATCATGTTATACTAACCTACCCCAAAGAATAATGAAATAAAGAATTATGTCTAAGGTTCATTACTTCACTCAGTAGCGTGTGCGTATACATATACCTGCCAACAATCAAAATTATTAGGTACTTACATTCTTTTGATTAGGCAGAAAGGCGTTTTATTAGATGTGCTAACGAGCTCATTGAGTCGAAACGGCAGCAGTCTTTATTTAGAAGAAAGTTTGCCGTGGAGCGAGAATAAATATGGCAGCACTCATTGGTAAGAGTCGCACGTCCCAGGCTAGTACGTGCTGCGTTCGTCCTGAATGGAGCGCTCGGCCTCTCTCTGAGCAGCTAGCCACCACATTATTATCGCTGGTATTTGATTATTATTAATAACCTCCAATAAATTCTAAATCAAATAGAAATAATACATTTAGAGCAGTTACACACAGTGACTATTAGCAGCGCGTTTGCAGCGATACAGTCGCGATGCAAACACGATGCTGAAGATTTTGATAGCAGCTGTCATTGACAGCCAAACTACCATGAGCTTGACTGCAGTAAAACCATCATACTAATATTATAAATGCGAAAGTGTGTTTATTTGTAGGTTTGTTGGTTTGTTTGTTCCTCTTTCACGCTGCAACGGAACAACGGATCGACCTGATTTTTTTGCATGGGTATAGTTCAAGAGCCAGAGAGTGAAAGAGGCTACTTTTTATCATCACTATCACAATTTTTCATCACTATGCGGGTGAAGCCACGGGGCGCAGCTAGTTGATAATAAATAGCAAGTGTATTCTGTTTTGGTATTGTGAGAGTCGCGTGTGTCCACTGGATGCAGATGGCAGGCTGTCGTTCAGTATGGAGGTTAAAGGGGGAGGCCTATGTTCAGCAGTGGACGTCTTCTGGATGATGATGATGAGTTTTTGGTTTTAGTTATAGTTTAGTAATAATTGATTTTAGTTAAATTTCTCAATAATTTGACCTTGTGATTTTAAAAGTAGAGTTCTTCGAACTATTGCCACATTAAATACCATGTCTCAGAAAATACCTTAATTATTATTAGTAGACATGATACATTAAAATAATATGTTGAGGCTAATAACTACAAAATAAGTAACTGAAAAACATTTTTGTGCGTAAGGCATAACAAGATACTTTTATTAGTAGTCCAGACAAAACAGAAAAAAAAACAAACAAACCGTGTACCAATTAAAAAAGGGCATGGAATTAAGAAATAAGACAAAGAAAATATACATTTGTAGACCTTTACTTTTTTTTACACAATCATTGGTAAGAGTAAGATATTTGTTAAAATATTGTTTCAAATTGGCATCGTCGCTCGTACAATGCAGATCGCAGTAGTTTGTATTAAATTTAACTAGTAATACTCATGCATCCATGAATTTAGATATTTGAATAACACTTAACGACTTTCTATAGAGTTTACATCTGTCGCGTACAAATGTGTACATTTTTATTTTACCATTTTCATTTGTCGCTATGAAATTTATTTTTCAACATTCTGGTGTTAATATTCATGAATATTCACACTATAGCGGCGCATGCTAAATTAATTTATGCATAGATAGTAAGCAGATATTTGTATGAAATTTATGTTATAGGAAAACGCTAGACTATCTGACGCCCCATTCCTTTCACTGTCAGATCTTTGTCTCTGAATTTACCGTAGGTACCAATACAGGCGGGTAATTTTAGAATGTTTCTCAACTGTTATTAAAAAGTTGCTAGTAATGCGAACTGATACGTATTTACTTATGAAAACCGAAATAATTTGTAAAATAAAGGCCGACTATCCTGATTCTTTAGCGAAAGTTGGTGATTAGAAAATAAACTATAACAGAAAATAACCTTTAATCCAATATGCTGCTGGTGTAACCACCTAAAACCACTCACTAACATGACATAATCATAGAGAGACGATAGTCAGTGATGTGCATCAAAAGTGTTCTTCACCTGCGACAATGACAGGTATTGCTCCACGTTGGGCAAATTACACTCGGCAGACAATGCACTCGGAATTCCGGTCACACTCGGCGGCTCTCCGCAATATTGCACCCGGAATTGCTCTAAGAGGCTTTCCTGCCACATGCTCACTAATGTCGAGCGTAGAGCTTGTTATAACGGTAACGACAGGTCGATCATTGATAATTACCTTATCGTGTACAAGAATAGTTAAAATGTTTTACTTATGGATAGAAATTCAAATTTCAAACAGTTTTTTTTTGTTCCTGTAGCTTACATTTATTATTATGTGTAGGTATTACTTATAATTCTCCATTAGCAAATTTTTACCATTTGAAACGGTTAACGGAGAAATGTAAGTACATTTAACTTGCGTTACTGACAAATAGCTTTACATGATAATGTAAAGAATAATCATCGATTTTCGCAAACACCATGATCATTTACAGTAATTACCCGGCCTGGCTACAAGGACAAAAAACTGTTTGAAATTTGAATTTCCCGCCATAGGTGAAACGTTCCACTTTAAGTTTTACGCTGCGTGGTACAGAAAAATTACGACTAGCAAGTGCAGAATATTTTGTTGACCTATGAAAATACAGATGTGAATGGTACTTACCTATCTGAGGAACATCATACTGTCGGCTGGACCGTGAAGCTCGCAGCATTATCTGGCTTGCGATCTCGGAGGGCAACTGGTGAGAGGTACGCTTGCTGTTGCGCGGACGGCGGCGCTCGTTGTGCAGCGCGCCGGCGGGCAGGGGTGGTGGAGGCGCACGCGCATACACTTCCTCGGCGGGCGCCGGGTCTGGCTCGAAGATCTCGTGTAGCGGCGCCAGGTCGCGGTCCTGCGAGCGCCACTCGGCCGGGTACCGACGCGCCGCGGGCTCGGCCGCCGTGCGCAGCGCCAGGGCTGCCAGCACGGTCACGCAGCACACCCGCATGCCAACGCGCACCCGGCTCGTCCACCACACACACATCACGCCGAGACTAAGTGCACTGGCCGACGGGTGCCCACATCAGGCACATGACCGACCACATTATTCGACCCTTTCTACTTCGGCGGGAACTCTTCCCTTCCTTCTCCGCTTCAAGGTCGAATGATTTAGTAGTGGTAAAGTCAAATAACGCAATTGAAGTTCTCCGTGTTTCTGTAACAAAAACAGAAACAGCAATTTTAAATGTCAGGCAGGCTGTTTGATGTTTTAACTCTGCAATCATTCTCATTCACAAATGGCACAGTATCTTTAGTCTCTTCGCTATTTGGTGATAGCTGATTGCTACAGTAAATAGAAGAAGAAAAAACCGGCCACGTGCGAGTAGGTCTCGCGCAACGATGGTTAATAAAAAAAAATCCATTTTTGGGATCGTTATCGATTCGTGCGAGTTCGACACACGCTTGGCCGGTTTCTGATAAAATTGCAAAAAATTTGATGTTTAATTTTATTATTGAAACTGACGTGGTTTTCACACATTTTATTTATGTTACACGGGAATTACTCACGTAAGATTAAGCCGGTTACTCCGACTATAGTTTCAACCGCATTAGACGGCCTTTTTCAAGGTGAATGCGCGCGCGCGGCTGCGTCTCGCTTTGCACTACGGGCCGCCGCGCGGCGCGCACGTGATGACACCGGCTGCTTGTCGGGTGCGGGGGTGGGGGTGCGTAGAGAAATATGTTGCGCCGGCGCACACTGGAGCTCTTCCTCACTCGAATCTTCCTGCGTGTCGGGAATACTCCAGCACGCGGAGCTCACCACGTCGCCACCAAACTCACGGTCACTCACACGAACTCCATGAAGGCACGGCTTCCAAGTCGGTGGCAGGTTCCATCCTCCATCCCTATTGAAGGTTGGACGTCGACTGATCTCGATGGCTTCTCTGACTTTCCGGGGCACAAAGAATTTCTCCCGTGCCAGCACTTTCGCTCTGTCGAACTTGATATAATGCTGTGCGCCGGAGCCCAGAGAATGTTCTGCCACCGCGGAACCGTTGGTGTCGAGCTTTTTCATGGAACGTATATGCTCCGTGAGCCTCGTGGACACGTTCCTCTTTGTTTCGCCGACGTAACATTTACCGCAATCGCAGGGGATCATATACACACCGGGTACCCCCAAAGGGTCTCTATCTTTTGGAGAGCGGAGCAGCTGTCTCAGTTGCCCTATAGGACGGAAGATCGTCTTGATGCTGTACCTCCGGCGTAACAAGTTTCCGATACTGTCCGTCACTCCTTTAACATACGGCAAAAACGCTGTTGCTCTCTCTACCGATGTCCGACGTGTCCCGGTCGTCGCGTTTGCAATACGCCAGCTCTGCTTCCAACTATAACCATTGCTATTCAGCACACCTCTGATATGGTCCAGCTCAGTATCCAGGTATTCGTAATCGCAGAGTTTCAAGGCTCTGTTAATAAGTGTCCGTGGTACTGATGCTAAATGTGCTGGGTGATGGTGTGAATCGGCTCTGAGATATCTATCCGTGTGCGTATTTCTCTACGCACCCCCACCCCCGCACCCGACAAGCAGCCGGTGTCATCACGTGCGCGCCGCGCGGCGGCCCGTAGTGCTAAGCGAGACGCAGCCGCGCGCGCGCATTCACCTTGAAAAAGGCCGTCTAATGCGGTTGAAACTATAGTCGGAGTAACCGGCTTAATCTTACGTGAGTAATTCCCGTGTAACATAAATAAAATTTGATGTTTGTTTTTTTCATGTTATGACAAAAAATTGCTAGTTTGGTATCTGAGATAGATAACAATGAGTATCAAAAAATTATACATTCAAGTCATTTCTTAGTTTTTAGGGTTCCGTACCTCAAAAGGAACAAAGCGGAACCCTTATAGGATCACTTTGCTGTCCGTCCGTCCGTCTGGCCGTCTGTCCAGACCTTTTTTCGAAAGAAGGCGTAAAGGTATAAAATTTATATCAAATACTTGGGTCTACTCTACAGTTTCTTTTATCTGTGTTTTTTTATACAATGCGATCATAAGGTTTGAACGTTAATGTCACACATTTTAGTATATTGCGATTTCACAAGGTAATTAAAACCTATAGGGTACTTCCCGTTGACCTAGAAACAAGAAATTTGGCAAAAAGCAAGATATCACAAGACGTAAAGGCAAAGATCCGAAAGTTGTTATTTTGATATTGCATCACATAAAAAAAATATTTTTCTATTACTAACTTACATTTTGTAGTTGGTATGTACCGGAGCACCTGTTTGCCAACTACAAAGTTAAGTTTTTATTTCAATATTTTAGTCTTTTAAACCTATTTTCGTCAAGACTCGATTACCGGGATGGATCTACATACATATTAATAAATTTGTACGGGACCCTCAGAGTGCGAGTCCTAATCAAACTTGTGCGGTTTTTTTAAATTAAAAATAAATAAAAAATTTATTTGAACTCCACTTAACAAGCTATAGACAATGATGGAAATAATATTAGGATCCAAAAAAAAATTTGGCTGTCTTTGCTATGTATAGGAGCCCTAATAAAAAATGTTTTTAGCCAATATTTCACACTTTATTATTTCGTAAAGGAGCTAGAGACCTGTGACATACTCAGACGGACAAACGAACGGACGGCGGAGTGACAGCGATAGGGCTACGTTTGCCCTCTGGGTACGCAACCCGAAAACTGAATGAAAACATCTAATCTTCGTTTTCTTTTTTATTTATTGTCTGCTAGCTTTATTACTTTACGTCAAATAAACAAAAAAGACAAATAAAATATTGAATTTTCTTGCACTTTGGGATAATTTACTTCAGTCGTTTCAGCGATCATCTACTACAATCAAGCAAGTAAGCTTATAACTACTACAATTATAAATAGATAGTTAAATTTTATACGAAAAAAAAGTTAAAGCCAAACATTGTTTAGTTATAATATCATAAGCAGAAGTGTAGACATTATACCAATGAGAATATACCGTAGAACATATTTCTTGTCTTGTGACATTTAAAAGTTCATGAAAGTTAGAATAGGCTACTTTCCTAATGCTAGTGTCCACGCCTAATCCTAAGTTTGAAAAAATTCTTAAGTACTTAAATTTCCGATTAAATAGTGATTAAACAGGAAAAAAACCCATAGCAGTCCACCACGTCGTCGCTTCATCTTCCATAATGAGATCCAAGTGGGGTAGGACAAAATGTTACAAAGCTCGTTCCAGAAATCTACAACCTCGTTAACACGATCTCTTTAATAATTGTTTACTAATCTATACTCTATACTAATATTATAAAGAGGAAAGGTTTGATTGTTTGTTTGTTTGCATTGAATAGGTTCCGAAACTACTGAACCGATTTGAAAAATTCTTTCACTGTTGGGAAGCTACACTATCCCCGGGTGACATAGGCTATAATCTATACCCGTGCGAAGCTGGGGCGCACCGCTAGTCAACAATAACAGCAGAATAACAGGGCATAGAAATTGATAACATGGATGTACTTATTTGATGGTAACGCTGTGTAACGCATACCCTACATTACGTTTGAGGATGCTGAAAATGTGGAAACTTTTACTATAAAAACAAATTTGCTGTGGTCTTAGTTCTAAGATTTGCGTCTTTCTCCGTGGCTTTCAGTGTAAAAGTTTTTACTCAATCTTATTTGTTGCTTACAATGACTGAACGGAACGAGAGAATAAGTAATAGAGAATTCATTTCGGACGACAAACAGGGGCGGTGATCGTTGTCACAAATTTTGTGCTTTTCGTTGTTGGCTTAGCGATTTATTACAAGTACCAATCTAAAATTCAATTACTTTCTGCAAAGTTACGTTTGTCGAAATGTATCCTGGGAGCATTTTTTGTCAACGCTTCTCGAAGAAAATACTTTTCCCCAACGGAATTACTTTGCTGCATGATTTATTAGGACAATAGTAATTGTGGATACTCTGAATTGATATTGCCGTAATAGTTAAATGCGATTGTTATACGATGTTTATTTATTTACTTTTCACTAATTAAGGAATCATCAGTACTCAGTACTATGTCACAGTCATCAGTAGTTACTCATTTGAATCTGTTTTAGAAATGGCAGTATGTTGCAAAATATAAAATATTTATATCCGATGCCGGCGCTTAGCTATTGAAATAAATATAAATCGTACAGTATCGTGCTTTAATATGTTCTCAACTTCGCGTTGTAGCTGTCACCTGGGGTTCAATGCACCCTTGTCTAGAATGGTTCGTCAGTATATTGCATGTCTAAGACAACCTATATCAAAATTTTTGGTGACAAGTTTAACATCATTAATATTAGTTTTTATAAGTCTCTAAGGTCTAACTATCAAGGTTTCACATTTTCCGTTAAGATCAACAGTTCAACTCGATAAATTTCACTTTTCGACAAGTATGGTAAAGCTGTCAATAACCGTCATGTCGTTTGTGAATATTTCTGAAATCATGATCAGGTTGGCATCACCCCAATCAGAGACTGTCTTAAGTCGTCCACTAGTTCTTGCATTAGATATGTAGCTCTTTTACAACTACGAGTACGTCAAATGCTTGTGTAAAGCGTGCATTTTTTTGTACGTCACGAGAGCAATTTAGTGGTAGTTTAACGCCAATCGCACGGCCTACTGCGAGTTTTTACGGTTTACTAAGGTGCAATTTTACATTTGTATAGGTGTCTGATGTGCTACTGCCAATACAACTGAGCTCAATCTAAATTAAGTTGGAGCATCGATCCTACTTAAAAAAATCTACAGATACTTAAAGTAGGTAGGTGAACTCGCGGTATCCTGATATATATCTGTGGCTAACACACAAGTATGATACACCTTACGCTAATAAGTGTGTGCTGTTTGTACGCTAGTTAGTGCCCATTCTAGTTAATTTGCTACTTACTTTAGACAAGTAGATGCAGTTAATATCATACATTGGATTCAAGAGTTTCTTTAATCATAAAATAGCCAATAGATAATAATATATAGCTTTCAGATCAGTAATGGAATAGAGTGGTTATTTCGGTCCACCACCTAAAGCGAGTTACCTTTGTACCTTTATAATATATTTCCCACACAGATTTAATTTAATAACCTTCATTTTACGCGTATACGTCGCCAGGTTGCCGCGGTGAACATACGAACTAAATTGAATTTTAGGCTAACATCGGTTTACCTTTCAAATTTTCATTACAGTAAACCGTTCGCCTTTATACTCACTTACCAGGACCTGCAGTTATATGATTATTAACGGCATATTTACCGTGATTAGGTTGTGATGGAGTTCCCAATATACCGGCGCAGTAACATGCACACAGACGACCTAAAAGAGACCGCAGGGAAACGCTGGATGCAGGCCGCTTCCAACCGGCTCTTTTGGAGATCGATGGGGGTCGATCATTGCAGTTGGATGTCCAGCAGTGGGCGTCCAACTGCCATGATGATGATGATGAACATGCACCATGTTCACGGGTAGACTCAAGACAGACTGAAGGATGCGGATGGTTGGCACTGTAGTGAACAACCGTTATAGTATAAAAAGTGTTTGACCCAGATACTGGTCAACTATGCTTAAATGTATTGTTAAACAATTCATTAATTTGTCAACCAACAAGATAAGAACTATTCTGCATATAAGATTAGATTGATGGTTAGGTAAATAATTAATATTATTATAGGTAAATAGGTTATGAATTATATTTTATATGAAAATAAACACAAATTATATATGTAAATCTTAGAAAATTTAGAGTCGGCGGGAGCAAGCTAGTCATAAATGTGTAAAAAAATCCCCTGCTGTATTTTCGAACATTTACGTATGTATTTTCAATTTTTATTTTATTTAAACTTCTTGTTTGCTTTTCAATTACTTACCGTTTATATATACAAGCTATGGAGAGGGCTATACTTGGGGTTTCTCTACGAGATCGAATCAGAAATGAGGAGATCCGTAGACGAACGAAAGTTACCGATATAGCCCCCCGGATTAGCAAGTTGAAGTGGCAGTGGGCAGGGCACATAACTCGCAGAACAGATCGCCGATATATATGGATTTGTTACCTACCTACTCATTATAGTCTATACTAATATTATGAAGAGGAAATATTTGATTGTTTGTTTGTTTGCATTGAATAGGCTCCGAAACTACTGAACCGATTTGAAAAATTCTTTCACTGTTGGGAAGCTACACTATCCCCGGGTAACATAGGCTATAATCTATACCCGTGCGAAGCTGGGGCGGACCACTAGTCATTTATAAGTACAATCCTGATAAAACTAGCTCTTAATTCAAAAAATACTTAGAAAATTTGGGAGTTTCTTGCGAAGCCACTGATATACTAAGCGTAGATTGTAAAGATTTGTCCCACACGCACATACTAATAGGGCAAGTTAAAAAGCTTGTACTAAGATCGGTTATGGAAGTACATCTATTAAACCGAGCCTACATATACGAGCGTAATCGTTGGAAAAGGCGTGTGGAATGAAAATTAGAATTATGGAACCCATCATACCATTTTTGGGCTTTGTTTCGGGAACTCTTTAATTAAACAAGCCGAGACAGTATACTTACTGAAATAATTTGTGTAGAACATTGAATATAATCCTGCCTACAAGTTAATTTTGGTATATTAACGGGAAAAGGTATCCGGTGCGGTAGTACTTAATTTTGGTAATAAAAACGAATGAATTTACATTAACTGAAACTTCTTGTTATAGATATTTTACGGTCGTTGTCTTACAAATTTACCAATTTAAACTGTTGACGGAAGTCAACACGTATTTAAAAAATCTTATCTGACGAATAAATTGCCAATTGGCCTATTTATTTATTCATCATAATCAGCCTTTTAACAGTCCACTGCTGGACTTTTAGCCTACCCCCGAAAAGGTGTTTGGGCCATATCCATCACGCTGGCCCAGTTGCGGTAGGTGGACTCACATACGCCATTGAATTCCTTCTCTGTACGTATGCAGGTTTCCTCACGATGTTTTCTTTCACCGAAAAGCCAGTACGAAAATGAAAGTATGTAAATCAGAGGTATGAAAATCCGTACATAAGCTGCTCCAAAGAGCTCATTGGTACGGGCACGGGGTTTGAACCCGCGACCTCACGCTTTCAAGTCTAGCAAATGGTCTCCAAACTGGGCTACCACGGCTATTCTATTTATTACGTTTTATGTAGGTACGTCGATTACGCCGGCACCTGTAAACTAATTTGCGTGTTTCTTTTTTTCTCTCGAAGTGGCCCCACAAAAACTTCATTAATTTTGGCTCAGTAGTTTTTTAACCAGCTCGGATGATATGGATAATAAGATACGAATTTGAAGTCAACTGAAGACTACAAAATTTATCTAAATCTCTCTAAATGCTAATCTATCTAAATTTGATAATAGTTCCTGCCCTTCAAAATCTATGTATAAATATTATTTTGTTCTTTGTAGTGTCACAATGTTTGTGTTTTGGGGTTTATTGAAGTTGTTTTTATTTAAGATCATTTTCTTTGTGCTTATAGTTAGCTTGCTAACTTAACTTTTGCTGTTTTAACCTTTAAATTCAATAAGTTGTCAAGAGCGTGTCATCATATGGACGGATGGATGGACAGACGGACAGATTGAAAGACGGAAAGACGGACTGGTGAACTGATTGGCAAGCGGACGGTCGGACATAACGATCTTATGAAGGCTCCTTGTTGTACTACGGAACTTAAAAACTGTAGCGGGTAAAGATGCGACATAAATGTAGTATTAATTACATTCAAAGGTTTGTCATGGAAAAGTACATGTTTTTTTTACATTTCTTCTTTATCATCATCATCATCCACAGCCTTCCTTATCCCACTGCTGGGTATAGGCCTCTCTCATGCTATGTCATCTGCCTCGGTCCTGTACTAATCTAGTCCAGGTTTGATCCGCGATAGTAATAATATCGTCGACCCATCTTGCAGCTGGACAACCAACGCTCCGTTCTTTCTTTTCGACATTTCTTCTTATGGTGCTCCAACACAGTATCTTTTCTCCTCTTCTCTATCTCCATCTCTTCTCTTCTCTATCTCTACATAGTATAAATTAAAGTCGCTTTCCGCGACTGTCTGACTGTATGTCTGTATGGCCGCTAACTCCTCCTAAACGGATACTCCCACGCAACGGATTTTGATGCGGTTTTTTCCATCAGTTAGATACATTTTCACGGAAGATTTATATATATACCTAACGACCCGCCCCGGCTTCGCACGTAAATTACACCCGTGCGAAGCCAGGCGGGCGGGTCGCTAGTTTATAATATAACGTAAAACATCACAAAATATTGCATATATTTTATGACTAACGCAAAATGTAAGGAATGTTAGAGGATTTTATAAAATATCGTTATTAGATAGACTGTGTAGGAGCACCATTACAACAAAGAACATTTGAAAAAAGAAAAATTATAACAATCATAGAGGTAAAAAAAAGTTATAACAGAAAAGGCGTTTTCGTTTATTGTGTTAAGAAGCAACAAAGCTGCAAAGGGCGTCCAAGGTTTAAGGTTCGTTCGGCGCTCTTCAAACACAATTACCAGTTGCTAACGCAATTCAAGTTCAGGACCATTTTAATACTGTGCCCGCTGACATTTTTAATATTAAAAGAGGTGAAAAGATTACACTATAAAATATAAAAAGGCACATAGTAGGTATTACATTTAATGGTAACAGAGACTTACTAACTTCCTAACTTATATACCCTCCGCATAGTACCAGTCTGATTATCCTCATAAGATTAGTAAAACATTTAAAAATCAAGTCATTATTGAAACAAAATTAAAAATGGGACATCCCATAATTATTATTTCTGCAGCAATAGATTAAACTGCAGCTTGACATCTATATAAGCACAGCATATTAACTATGGTGATGGGTGATGTCAATGTAATCCAATTCCAGAATTTGCGACAGCTACCATACATAGGTAAGTTATAAAAAGTTGAGAGGAGAACGATGGTGGCGTCGAGCTGTAGCATGTGCGCTTTACAATCTGACAGCTCCCGATTCGAGCCTCGTCCCTATACCAATGACTTATTTAGTACCTACATAAATTATGCGTAGTTTCGATGCCATCGCTCAAAAACAGTGAAAGAAAACATCGTGGGCTAAAATCAGATAAAATATCGTGAGGAATCTGGTATGTCCAAGAACCTCAAAAGCTCAAAGACATAATTATGACATTCACTAACAGGCAAGCAAGGTGGATTACGGCCCGTTCTCTCCCTCTCTCTCTCTCTCTGAAAGAAGGCCTGTGTCCCAGCAGTGGGAACATGATAGGCTGATATGATGATGATGATGAAATTCAAGTCAGAAAAAGTAGTTTAGACGTTGAAAGTATTGTACAGGAGTAGAAGGGCTAAAACCTGTAGCGTGCTATTGGCGGCGCGGCGCAGCGTGGCTATATTTATAATCGGGCGGCGGTGGGCCGTTGACGTCAGCGCAAGGGTCGCAGGCTACAGGGCCGAGGGGAGCGCGGGGCGCCTGTTCGCCGCGCCCTCCGATACGCACTTGCAAATTCGCACCTCCATGAATGGAGGAATTAAATTATCTTTAGTCGAGCGCTGAATTTACACGCACCTGAGCTGAACACCGATGCCCTTTTCTCAATTTATCGCCCTGTGAACACTTTACGATCTCGCATTACCATTTTGCAAGCATCACGTACGTTTTGATACGTCATTGGCGTCCGTTCTCTGCAAACGATACGTTTTTCCTATTTGATGACGGAACTCTAATCGTTTGTTCAATAACTAAAATAGCTCGTCAATTACTATAATTTCAGGGCAAAATCCATCAACTGTATATCCACTCATTCATTCTGGGACTGCGTACACTTCATATTCAGTTATTCCACTATGCTACCGTGCTTATATAATTGGGTAAAGTCTATATTTGTGTTTGTAAATGTAAGCATAAACAATAAAATTATAATCAACTCTTTCGGTCTAGTTATCTTTTAAAATTTATAAAAGACTTAGTAATGTAAGGGTCTTTGACCTCACTGTCTGGATATTATAAAGATTCAAGTTATGGAGTTGACATTGAAATTTTCTCTTTTAACGGATAATAAAAGGATAAATAGCTGGCCAATAGCGTGTCGAAACACGCATATGGTAGGGTTTCGTAGTTAAAGCCATATAGGTCACATTTATAGTTCAAAACTGGTCGCTTTAGAAAAATTCGAACGACAGCTTTGTGAACTTAGCCAAATTTCAGAGATGTATCATCCCGACATAAGTTATACTTTTTACGGTTTAGAAAAAAAACTACTAGGGAACCAAAAACTATTAGTAAAATTATCTTTGATAAAGTCATTTTACGAAAAGGTTAATGACCTTTGAGCTAGAACGTCTTGAATTTATTACCGTTCTATCGCTATAAGTAAAAAAAATATAATCACAAAATGTTCGTAATAATTTTGAATAAAGGTTTGAAGGAACTATTAATATCTTCAATTACTGGTCTGTATGTCTAACAGTTTATAAATGAAGTTTGGGGGAGGACAACTTTTTGCCACTTCGGCGGACCATATTTCGCAAAGGATACACTTGATAAAAAAATTATGTGTCAAACCTTAGACCGCATCATCGCTTAACATCAGGCGTGATGGTGGTCAAACGTAAGCCTATTATTTATTTTGAAAAAAATATGATAGTAAAGGCAGTGAAAAATGAAATTCTCTGTTTTAAAATTCTGTTGCAAGATTTGATCCAAACTAACACGGCAAGTTTACAAAATTACTGATTAAATTTAACTTAAAAAAAAAAGCTTTTTGTATTCTTCTCAGCAAACCCTTTCATTTGATACCCATATCATGGAGGTGCATAAAAATTAAATGGTCCGCCTTCTTTGGGAGCCCGCCGTATTGGATGTCATTTAGCTAGCCATACATTGTCATCCAAGATAAACGTGTATGCAAAATTTCAACTCAATCAGTTGAGGATAACTGGTCTAAAATTCAGCTGCTCGATTTATCCCAGACAAACGTACTACGTTGTAAAAAGGTACCTAACAGTATAAATATATGGCTTACTAAAGTTATTCTATTAACATGTAGTTTGATTCTTTTGTTTTTATAATGCAGGAACTAATTTACGTTTAGTTGGTGTCATTAAAATGACATTATGGGCTTTTCTTTTTAAATTGCCGCTTTGACATTTCTAACGTTGTTCAAAAGTTGATGAAGTTAAATAAATACACACTTAAATATACGGTTAGGCAAATGTTTATTAAAATCCTATTAAGAAACTAAAAATGGTTAAAATATTATGAATAGGCAGTACATTGAATTATAATTACAGTTGTATAAGCTCCATAAATAAAAATATTACAAACTAGCTGCGCCTGCGGTTTCACCCGCGTAGTGATGAACAATCGTGTTGATGATGATGATGATGAAAAGTAGCCGATCTCACACAGCCCTTGAACTATACTCATGCAAAATCAGGTCGATCCGTTGGTCTGTTGCTGCGTGAAACCGGAACAAACAAACCAACAAACTTTTCCCATTTATAATATTAGTATGATAGTCAAGTGAGTACCGTAGTTATGCAGGTAAAACGTTATAGATTTGTCGATTTTATTTTCGCGTTCATGGTATTTAATATTGATTTTTTTTCAAGAACACATTTTGGCGAAAATTGTTGTTTAAAACAGACACAGACTTTTGCCAAAGAAATTGGTGGCAAATTTTTGTCTTATTTAATTCAAGAGGTTATTGTATTCTTAGAATTACCAAAGAAAAAATTACAGAAACATTTACAGATAGATTTAAGATACCAAGGCTAGTGTTAAGTTTTTAGCTCATAATACAAGCAATAGCCATCGGGATTGTTTTTTTCGATGTATGGTAACTATACGTTATTTTAATGAAATGTGAAAATTACCCCAATATATTTATGTATATTTTAACCACGCAATGTTTTAAAAAAAATACAATTCATGCCTTGCATTCTTGCGTCAATTAAGCATTTATGGACTCACATTATGTTGGCCTCGACTACGCCTCTGCCTACATCTTTACGTGCGTCTTTAAATGGGTCAGATGTCTGTTGTTGCTTAAATCAAAAAATCAAAATAATGTGGTTTAATATTTCTCAGGTGCTCATTTTACAGGATTTTATTTAACTTGAACTGCGTTCGTACATATGTACATACCTATACATATCAAGGCATGAAAGTATGTCTGTCCTTTCGATCTTATAAACCTCCTCCTTCCTTTCTTATCTTTTTCTTTCTGTATTTAACCAATTTGTTTTCGTTCTGAGTTTCTGATCGAGTTCAAATTTTACAGATACGTGCTAG
Source organism: Agriopis marginaria (assembly GCA_932305915.1). Classification (NCBI taxonomy): domain Eukaryota; kingdom Metazoa; phylum Arthropoda; class Insecta; order Lepidoptera; family Geometridae; genus Agriopis; species Agriopis marginaria. Next base: position 9,960,503 of record OW029926.1, read on the forward strand.
TCACTGGCCTGTTTGTTTTGTAATCAACATGATGACAAGCAAAAAAACTGTTTTCATATTTTACCTTTACCGTTTGGTCTCGATATTATTATCGTTTACACAGCGTAGCCAGAACTACAAAGCGTAACCAGCTCTACGAAGCGTAGCCTGATATACGCAGCGTAGCCAGCTCTACGGTGCGTAGCTAGTTCTACGCATCGTAACTATCTCTACGCAGCATAGCCAGATATATGCATTACGCAGCGTAGCTAAATTTAAGCAGCGTATTAATATTTAAGCAGCATAAATCTATGCGATCAGGCTAGATCTACGCAGTGCAGACTAGCCTTCTGCTTGTCAAGATTTGGTTCATCTATTTGAGTCCGTGCGTACCCGATGCCTGACCCGAGATTGCGTACTACCATCCACTTCACGTGGGTTTCAATGCTACTACGTATATCTACAGGTATCACGCAAGTCGCTGCTTAATAGTGCTAGCAACACGGGCACCGGTAATAATACTCTGGCGACAGCTCCAATCATCAGCAAATGGAACTTCCGGGGTACGGCCTATCGACATAATAGATAAGAACTTTAATGCTTACACAATATACATACGATTCGTGACCAAATTGCTGACCTTTTTTTGGCTCAACACATTTGCATTGCATACGCTAAATGGTTAGCGTGGTAATACCGCCAGCATGCTGGGTACGCTGCCAACTGTTAGTGAGCTTGAAAATTTGATTTGTCTCTAGCTAGATCTTGAATGGTCTAAGTACAATCCAACTGTTTTTGTATAATAGGCTAAGTAGTTTAGGTATTTAATGTTAGCTTGCATGGTTGTGTTCGGTTAATAAAGGCACTTTCCAGTTTAAAAAATACTTGGCAATGCAAAACAGATGTACTAAGCCGAAAAGGGTCTATAATAGTACCCATCATTATGAACAACTTTTATTATGGGAGCAACACGTAAAAAAGTGAAATTAAAATAGTTGTTCCATAGAAAACGGTTATTCACACTCGACAAAATGTATGAAGCAGCTGATATTTTTTCGCGACTTCAGGATTAGTCCCATAGTAAAAGTTGTCCATAATAATAAACGGGATGGGACTTTTTTCAGCTTCGCACCCCCCTTTCTGCGTAACCTTATATATGCAATATTGTAACTGAAACTGACCTCAAAAGCGGGGTTATTGTAGATACGATTGGTTATATATTAAAAGTTAATTATAGTGTTATTTTTGTCTCATTCGAAATATAACTCTGGATTTAGTTAAATTAACGAAGGAACCTTACAATAATAAATAAAAAATAAAAAATCGGGACATTTTTGCACACACGGTCATCTGACCCCAAACTAAGCAAAGCTTGTGATATGGCTGCCAGAGACTGATATACATACATATATAGGTTTAAATACATACTTAAATAGATATTAACACCCAGATATAGAACAAACACAAATGTTCATCACACAAATGTTTGTCTTAGGTGGGAATCGAACCCACGCCCCTAAGCTCAGAAGGCAGGTTCACTACCAACTGGACCAACAGGCTATCAAATAAAGACTATGAAAACAACAAAATGGTTTTTATTTTTTTCGGTAAACATAAACATTTACTTCCAACCGGCCCTTTTGGAGATCGATGGGGGAGGCCTATGTCCAGCAGTGGACGTCCTATGGCTGAAATGATGATGATGATGATGAAACATTTATTCGCTCTCTAACTGACTCATAAACATACGACACTGATACTTGGCAGGTAAGTAGATTCTTTGCGGGGTGTAGAGGTCCGCTAAGTAAGGATTTTGCTAAAGGCCAAAAAGGGAGACAAATGGAGGTTAAATCTTAATTTGAAAGTATACTGGTACGAAGTCACGGCAACAGCTAGTACGTGATAGAAGTTGCCTGAAGTCATTTTCTAATGTTCATCTGAGTAACTCCTAACGGGTTACCTTTGAACAATCTCTCTAGCTAGAGAGTGCCCCCGAGATTAATAAGAAGGTATGTAATCCTTAATGGCTAGCTTCTGTAAAATAGTATCACAGACATTCCATTGAAACTCCCACTCGTTAGGCGTGCTCATCTCACTTAACAAAAGCCTTAGCTGTCTGTAATAAAAAAGTTTCAGATCAAAAGTCTTTACTTTTACATCCGGCGCTTCAGAGATATAATTTCTCTTTATAAAAGGCTTACATTCAAAGGTCGCGAAGAATCGATGAGTCCCGTGAGCTCCAACTTGCGGGATTGGATCTCTGAAATGTTGCTCACACCTACCATATCTACCTACTTAGCAAACTTTCGGGCAAAACTCATAAAGTACTTTACTAATTACGGGTCCATTATTTGACAAATGTTTAATGTTACAGTTGCAATGCTTAACTTTACAAATGAGGCAATATAAACATAATGACTTTATCAGAAGTAAACTTATTTCGAAGTTATGCTGAAGCTGGCCGGATTTTAATGACTTAAATAGAAAACTTATTAAACGGGAAAAGACGACAGTCTATTAATATAAACTTTTTTAAATTAGGGAACCCCATGCAAAGTGGGGGTAAAAAATCGACCATCAACCTATTTACAAAGGAAATCAATTTTTTTTAATATTTATCCAGTTTTGTAACCCACGTTTTCAAAATGTTGCTTTGTTTTTAAGGTTCGGTCGGTAACAAAAGGGTATTAATGGGGGCCGTGCGCCTTTCTTAACTTTAAAAGACAGTAACTTTTGAACAGTGATAGGTTGTTACATTTTTACAAAAATATGTGATGTTAAGACGGATTGTTAACAAGTAACAATAAAAACAAAAGGTAAAAAAAATATGAAAAATTCAGGCCCCTACAACTAGAAATGTGTTTATGAAAAAATAATAACTGGCTAAGAGCGTATCGAGAATCAAGACACACATATATTATATAAAATGGGTAAAACGAGGTGCTATAATTTGTATGGAGCAGATTTTTTTTCACTTGCAATAAAGAAGATGCCATTTTAGGGTTCGTTTTAGATAAATAGAAACTTTTTAAATGTATTTGAGCATGATAATACGTTACATTTCATGATATACGTTTTAATCGGGATGCTTTCCTAAATTTTAATTTAAAAATGGGGTGGTTGCTAATTAAATTAATTATAGAATGCAAATTCATGTAATTAAAATATTATTTATCACCTCCGAAAAATAAGTTTAGCACAAAATCTATATGATTATTTACGGGATATTTACCATATAAGCAGTGACACAGTGAGTGTGTTTTGTCAGGGCTTAGGTTCGAGTTCAAGTTCCAGTGATAACCGTAGCAAAAGACTAAGAAAGAGGGTAGATCGTTAAGTCTGCACCCAACTTTGATATGTTCTACCGCATTCGACTTTGCACCCGCATTCTCCAGTCTTCCCGTGAACATGGTGCATGTAATTGCGCCAAAATATCGAGAGCTCATTCCACAACCTTACCACGGTCAATAATCATATAACTATAGTGAGCAACCGTGATAGCTTAAAACAGTGTTTAAAAAGTTTAGCACAGTCTACGCGAGCGAAGCCGCTACGGGCAAGCTATTTTTGTATAATTGAAAAAATATGCATGCCCTGGAAGATGTTCGGTTTCCACCTCAAAGTTTAACGTGTAACAGTACCTATCCTAAGAAAACACGTTTTTGAAAAGAAAGCCTTAGCTACATGAATTATTAATACTTTGTAGAAAGAGTTCAGATGTTACGTAAAACGTATATATGACGACAGTACAATAACTAGAAACGACGATGTAAATGACGCGCCAAGCTTTCCCAGTCCTATTGTGTTCCCAACCTACTTGGCTACACAAACGCATGGATATCTTCATGCTGAAAAGAAAGTAAGCATTTTTCCACTATTACATTACCCCATTGTGTTAATTCCAATTTGTATGTACATAGAATAATTCTATTTCATTGAGTAGTCAAAGTGAAATATAGGCTAAATATTGCTTTATCTATTTTAATATAAGCCATGCTTATATTTGACCGAGAGTAGCGAAGGCTTCAGAGTTTACGAGACTGTAATATATTTGTTTGACGATGACTTGCGTGTGTTAAATCCGATCTCCATGAAATTTTGTTAGCAATTAGTCATATTTTACCGTCATTCCGTCAATTAGTCATATATTTTTTTACCGTTTTGTCATTCGTATCATTTTATTTGTAGATATTTTTTAGATTATACTGATATGAATATTTCATAAGTTTCGTCATTATTTCAACTTATGCTCAACAAAATAACGTCATTATTATTTGACAACACACCCTTTCATTAGACGTTTGTAAACAACGACGTTTCAATCTATTTAGACCGGCACGTTTTGTGTCATATCTAGCTATAAGTACAGTAAACAATAATATTCGTAGGTCGTTCAATATTCCTAGTAATTCTAGGGTGATATTATGATGAATCTTGCTTGAATTCTGTGGTTATTTATTGTTGAATATCGTTCTGTTTTGAACTGGTTTATTTGATTAGTGAGGTGATAAATGTAAGCTTGGTATGTACAATAAATTAATTGTGTAAGTTTGTTGATTTAAATTATGTGTCATTTGGGCGATCTCTACGGGGTGTAAGGGGAACACTCTCGAAGCCAAAAGAAGGTAATTGTACTCATCATTCTGAACAACTTTTACTATGGGACCAGCCCTGAAATCGCGATAATATCAGCTGTTCTATAGAAAACGATCATTGACACTCGACAAAATGTATGGAATAGCTGATATTTTTTTCGCGATTTCAGGGTTGGTCCCATACTAAAAGTGGTTCATAATGGTGAGTACAATTACCTTCTTGTGGCTTCGAGAGTGTTCCCCTTACACTCTGTATACGCTCAATATTGTTTTACCACAATCCGTATTGAGATTTGGATATATTATATTTATAAAAAACAACTTCAGGTAGCTTCACCGTGATCCATATATATATGGATCACGGTGAAGCTACCTGAGGTTGTTTTATTTAAAAGTATAATAAAAAAATATGTGGCTATAATATTGGCACGTTTAACGATCAATTAGAGTTCCGTACCCAAAGGGTTAAAACGGGATCCTATTACTAAGCCTACGATGTCTGTCTGTCTGTCCGTCTGTCCTACCTATTAACGGCTATATCTTTCGAACCGTAATAAATAGCCACTTGAAATTTTCATAGAATATGTAACGTTACGGCGGATAAAGTAAAAATATAAAAAAGCCAAAAAGTTAAAACGAAAAACTACGGTTATTTATATATACGGGTCACAACCCACAACCGTATTTTTTTAATGTATTTTTGTATTAGCCCTAATGTAAAAACGAGAATACGTACAAGTGTCAAACTTGGTACGATTATAGTACACAATCTAAAGCATAACAACAAATAATAAATAATGGCCAAGTGCGAGTTCGTGATAAATTTCAGTTCATTACAAAGTTATAATTGTGTTATACTAGAGCGCCTGTAGCAAACTGCGTAGCAATTACTCCAACAAATTTTGGAAGGCGTTATAATAACTGGTAATTCGGCTACTTGGACAACCTTATTGAATTATGTGGTGGTACGGCACCCTCAGAGCCGACTCACACTTGGCCGGTTTATTAAAAAGAAGATAAATCAATGAAAAAAACAAAAATTGGACTGAAAATATGTTACATCTTGTTAAATATGTTACTAATATTATAAAGAGGAAAGATTTGATTGTTTGTTTGTTTGTTTGCATTAAATAGGCTCCAAAACTACTGAACCGATTTGAAAAATTCTTTCACTGACGGGAAGCTACACTATCCCCGGGTGACATAGGCTATAATTTATACCCGTGCGAAGCTGGGGCGGACCGCTAGTATGAAATAAAGACGAATCTAACGACGCCTTACATTTTACTCTGTCAAGACTTTTAAGCTACAGGAGGTGATAAAGAGATAGACAAACATACATGTGCATTACACATACAACGCTAAACAGAAGTGGGCAGGCATGAAAAAGCGGCATATGAAATATACTGACACATACACACTATACACTGACTATAATAATAATAAATACCATTAAGAACTCACCACAATAGCCCAGAATTTTTCAATCTTATACTGTACAATAGTTTCTATTCCCTTGTATATACTTTCGATAGTTCTATTTTGTATTTAACAAGGTCTATTAATCATACTAGTTAGTAATAGTAGTTAATACTTTACAAGATTTATAGAGGGGTTAGTAGGAAAAAGCAAAGACGGAAAGTAGACACCTTGAGAATAGCTCTCTGAGCTCTTTCAATGGTTGTTCAATTACGTTTTATACCTACTCCACCTTAAGAAGAAATGCAGTACGTTAATATTGACTGGCATAGAGCAAAGTAAACTTGCCTGATTAGTTTTGGGTCCGCAACATATCGTAATTTTTAAAAGCAAATATCAACTTTAGCTTTTTATTACCTTAATTGACTTTAAACATTGATATGTTGCTTGAACGAAAGAATTTCATTTAATATAATATCCAAGTATTTAATATAATGTTATTAAAAAGGAGCAAGTGCATTTTTAACTAAACAAAATACAAGCTAACACTAAATAGTACAAAAACGTTTTATTTATATTACACGGGAATTACTCACGTAAGATTGGGCCGGTTACTCCGACTATAGATAAAATGTGAAAATAAATAAAATGTGTGAAAACCACGTCAGTTTTAATAATAAAAAAGTACAAAAACGGTTAGACTGTCCATAAACCGTTGAAGGTCTAAAGACAATGCAACTGCTCAATCCCACTATCAGTTGGCAGCATGCTGGCGGCATTACCACATTGAATGGCAATGTTTATGCATTGAGTCAGAAACACGCCAGCATTTTGGTCGCATTAACCAGATACACTGAATGGCAGCCATGGATTCACGATTTTTCCGTATCCAAGTTTTGGTATCGGTCGGGGGTAGGGGTAGGTGGTTCAAGAAAATAAAATGTACTACGCTGACTGAATTAGGCGTTTTAGTGAAACAAGTTTTTTTTCAAACACATGAATTTGCCGTCCTCTTATATGCCGCCCGGGGGACGTGCCCCTTTTTGCTCTGCCAGCAGTTGTGGAAAGACAAAGTAATAAACTAAAAGCATTGATTCAGATAATGTCATCACGCCTTTTGTAGTTTTCGTTGAAAATCATCGTAGGCTTTCATGTATAACTTTTTGACTTTTTTGGAAGCAGATTGCTACATTGACTTCAGATTTAATGTAATTTGGAGACCAATCATTGCCGTCACTTGACAAAATTATTTTTAATTATTTTCTTTATTGCGTTCTAATCGTGATGACCAGTTCGATTTTTGAATATGTTCATTTTATTGCAGGTTGCTAGAGTAAAAAAAAAGTTTAAATTAATACAAATTTATAGTATTTTGTAAAAAAAATAAGTTTTATTTTTAGTATTTTGAGGGAATTTTATTCACTTTTAAACTTTCGCGATTTGAACACATGTTTTCATGTATTTGAATCGTATTATTGACCAGAGGCTTATAATTAAATTTAGTACAATAGTTTTGCTTGGTTTGACCGTAGGATAATAATTACTTACTTTAGGTTTGGTTTACATGACATATAATTGGACACTGTTGGTGGTGTGAAAAATATAAAATTATAAATATATTTTCTACATTCTTTGAAATCTATACCAAAACTGCAATTGCGAAAAGTTTCATGCTTAATGATTAGAATGGATGGACGAACCGTGTCCATCTGGATAGAACGAACTTATAAAGGTTCCATCTAGAACTATGAAACCCTAAAATGTACTCATGATTAAAATAAATTAGCTCAAACAGGACGGGTCAACCTTTTGCCATCAGAAAGTTTTAATGGCCATTTTATAGATCATCAGACTCTCACCATGATGTGCATTAAAAAGTGCTTATGATGAACAAAACAATTGAACCCAAATCAACAGGCAAGTCATTAGTCCTTAAAAAGTTCTAGTTATTGTTCAGGTGTTAGTGTTCATGGTAATTTTGTATCGCTCTCTCTAATGAGAGATCAAGACAAAAGCCAATGTAAGGTTATTATAAGAATGTTTTTGAAATAATGGTAACTCACCTGGTTATATCATCAGATCAAATCAATCATATCAATCTGAACTACACTTGAAAAATTTGAGTTCGATCGGAAACTGAAAAATGGTCGATAAATCCATAACAAGATTTGAACGGGAAAAACATCAAACAAACGAACAGTGCAAGTTACCTGGCTAAAAAGAAGATGTCTGGAGCCAAAACATAATACAAAGAAAAAAGTTAAATAAAAGCTTGCAATTGCTTGCAATAGGTACTGTATGAATAACCTAGAGTATTACAGAGTACCTATAAAACAGTGAAGTTTTATTAGGATAGATCCTGCGACCACGTCAAATTGAATGAAAACCTAGCGTGCCCCATTTTTTGGTAGCTTCTATGACGTCATAGCAGTAGTTTAGTGATAGTTTAAATTCCATTAACACGGTCAACTGTTGTCGAATTTTTACAGTTAATGTGGTACAATTTGACATTTTTGTATTGATGTCTGACGTGCTAACTGCCACGGCGTTGGAGATTGAATTAAGTTAGACCATTGATCCAACTTGACAGGTCACAAACATGCAACGGGAGTAAATTTACAGTGTCTGTCTTGATAAAGGTCTGAGGGAGTTCACTACCAAGAATGAAGTTTGCGTGTGATCGCGGTTGCATTATGCACAATGTGGCCATTGAGGAAGCAATTAAAGCTGTCGTCGCGTCGTCGCGAGCCGACTTGGAATGATGTCTACACTCTACAAACAGTGCGACCAACCAGTCTGTAGAGTTAAAAGAGGGAGCCACTACCGTACATTCTAAACAGAACTGTCAGCCAACCGCTAAAAATCTTTAGTTCATTCATTTGGCCAACTCTCCAGAAAAGTTGGTCAGTTTGTAATGGTATGTAAATGGCAAGCGACGCTGACGCGGCGCGGGCTGTCCGTCGCTCGCGCACACTGCGCCGCTAACCTAATTGGCGGCGAATCCACACAAAATGCTAATTTTACGACTATCACCATGTTCTCTCTTCATTTCAGCAATATACTGCTAAGTAAGGATACCATTTATATGCATAATACTAAAACTTACATTGTAAAGGTTAGCTCATAAATATTTTGAAATCCTTCAAAATGCCTTGAAATTGACGCTGGGGTTGGCTCGTCTGCCTGCTTGACAACGAGTTATATAAAGAATTATCTATTACATACTTAAGCGAAAATGGGACAAAAATGCTGTAATTAATTTGATTAGAAGTTTGCCATGGTTTGTGAGAGATATTTTTTCTTTTCTGTCAATATCTATACGATAAACGAAATACTTGCGCTTAGTTCCCACGCATTTTTCTGTTTGTGGGAGACCGTTTGCACAAATTAGAATTCATTGATAAAAAATCATTCTGATCTTCTGACTATCCGTTTCAGTATTAGCACTTCGTAGCACGTACCGGTTGCGGTAGCGCTACGAGACTACGAGCTTCTGAAGAGATAGCTACGAAATAATTATTTTGTTGGTCACTTGGTCAGAATGGAAGACGGATGATGGACCAAAAAAGCCACAGAATGGTAATCACGGAACCAGGTAATTGCGTATAAAAATCAGTAGTTAAATTTATTTTAAATAATTTTATTAAAATATAAAATTTATAGACGTACGTTGTTGTAAACTAGTACATAGATATTCTCTAAAATTGGGTGAGACTGGCTCATTTGGACAGTATTCTGACGACACGATGTTTGTAGTTTTCAGTGAAAATCGTATAGGCTGTCATGATGTCTTCTTTGACTTTTCTGGAAGTAGATTGCTAACAATGCCTACGGCTTCTAATTTTTCGGCTGTATTACCCGGAGTCAAATCAATTGATCAAATCGTTACTTGATAAAGTATTTTAGAATGGTATTTTTTTAAATAATTTTATAGTTTAGCCAAATTCAAAATTCAAATCATATTATTGACCAGCGGGTTATAAAGACTTTTGCACAAGACTGTAATTACTGGTAGTTGAAGTACGGGGACTTGTAAGTACCCCGTGCTTCATCCAGGTGGACAATATAAGTGAAGCACGGGTCCGACCCCAATGAAACATATTGGACCATTTTATTTATACTGTACGGGAATTACTCACGTAAGATTAAGCCGGTCACTCCGACTATAGTTTTAATCGCATTAGGCGGTCTTTTTCAAGATGAATGCGCGCGCGCGGTTGCGTCTTGCTTTGCTTTTGAGTGACTGGCTTAATCTGACGTGAGTAATTCCCGTGTAATGTAAATAAAATGTGTGAAAACCAAGTCAGTTTCTATAATAATATTGGACCATAATGTGTGTCATGTATACATTAATTATAAATCGATTCGAATTATATTAGATAAGAAAAACTTTACGATAACAGTTAACTCTATATAAACTTCAAGTTTATCGAAGATTCTACAAAGGACGATGAAAATACAACTCTAAAGATACTTAAACGTTATTTTGGTATTTGCAAATTGAATGGTCAGCAAGTTCTAAATGTTGTTAGTTATAAGTTGGGCTGTTTCGATGGGTTTAGTTTCTAAGTTGTCCCAATTGCACGTAGGTGAATATGTAGTTGATATGTGAGTAGTGCGACAAACGTATATGTACAGGTAAATGGGCGCCACTATCGTATTTTCTTAACAAAACTGACAACCATCCGTAGTTTTTTTAGTTCTATCATTTGGCCAACTCTACATTTAAGTTGATCAGTCTGCAAGTGTAAGCGAACCAAGTCGGGTGTCAGCCTCAGATCAGACAAACAAGAGAGATATGCCTTGGTACAATTATCGTTCGGTTTCAAATGTCTCAATTTTTTTACTGACTTTTCAATAGGAGGACGTTCTCAATTTGACTATATTTTTTTGTATGCTTGTGACGCGATTGCTCCGCCAGTTATGGATTGATTTTGGTGTTTTTTTTGTTTGTTAGTTCATACTTCAGAAGTGGTTCCATATAAATTATATCGAAATTGATTCAGCGCTTTTTGAAAAAACCAACAAAAACAAGTAATATATTATTATACACAGATGACGTTTTGGTTCCCTTCAGCAAAAGTGTTGATGAGGACTTTCAATCTCTGTTTTAATTATCATTTTTCTACTTTTTAGTTTAAGTTCGTAGTTTAGTTTTGATGTCGTTTTTTCTTCTTCTGAAGAGTAACTTTATATTTATTATAAATTTATTTCAATAGACCGCTAAACCGTTTAACGCTAAAACGGTAAGTACGGCTCACTTACTCATTTTTCACACACACTAAGAAACTTACAGCGACACTAATGAACTAACTAATAGTCCAAATGCAAAAAAGGACGGTAAGTTTGTCTGCTGGATGAGTTCGACTAACGACATCTAGACTGATTTAGACTGGCTGAGTTCGCACCCACCAAGGCACGCATATCTCCCTTGTTTTAATGATCTGCGGGTTTCAGCGGTCAGAGCGCGGTCGCTGGTCGCTCTTGTTTGTGCAAGTTAAAAACCACAAATCAAGCTGAACCGTCCCGGATTAAACGCTCAGAGAGTGCCTTTGACGTTACTACCTTTTGTGTGGTAGAAACTGGACATTTGTTACCACAATACTACTCGTAGTTCAAATAACAAAAGGATACTTATAATATATAAGTCCTGATTGTGATTATGTGAGTATACCTAGTTAAGTATGCCTAGGACCTAAGTACATACCTATTATACAGGGTCAACGGTAACTAACATAATTTTTGTCTTGTCCATGTTCATTTTAAGACCCACCTGTTGTGAAAGGCTACTGAGGTCGCTGAGCATCGTATTGAGATCCTCCAGCGACTCTGCCATCCAGTCCAATGTCCAGTCCATGGATGTCCATGCTGTCCAGTGGATGCAAAAGGCAGGCTGTCGTTCAGTGTGGAGGTTAAAGGGGGAGGCCTATGTTCAGCAGTGGACATCTTCTGGCTGATGATGATGATGAAAGGTAACTAACGCAAAACCTCTTAAAAGCGACTTCTAACAGCTTTTGTCCTACGACTTATCAAAATTAACAAAAAATCTGATATAATTATTCATAAATTTTGTCGGAAGTGAATGATTTTAAGAGTTTTTGCGTTAGTTACCTTTGACCCTGTATATTACCAATATTTCCATTTATCTCTCTCTCGACAGGTTGGCTCACAATGCATCGTCAAATAACACCCTTGTAAACTGACTTGCTTCATATGACGACCATTTTATATTGGCTTATAAAGAATCTGAATCTAGTATTATTAGTTTGAACTTGTGTATCGGTAGCTTTGTTGACGTCGAAGATGCTACGAACGGTAGGTGAGTATAGTAGAATGAAGGAATCGATTGTGACCGATGGATGACTAGGGTTCATTACCTTCGCAGCCGTTTCAAAGGTTGTTGTGGCGGCAACCTATCCATTTTTACACCTGTAGGTATCACTTTACATATGAATGACCTCACGACGATGTAATACCGTAATGGTATGGACATTATGATGTGCTCTACGCTGATAAGTTCACACATAAATTGTTTAATTTTAATATCTACCTTTACTTTACTTTTTAATACGATGCTGGTATTTCAACTAGTTATTTCTCTGTATACCTCTTTAGTTTTAAATTTTGTTGCATACTGTTTGTTGATCCTTAAATAAATTAAAAAAAAAAAAAAAAACCTACGGCACTGAAACGTGGTCACTCACTATGGGTCTCATAAGCAAGCACAAAGTCGCACAACGAGCTATGGAGAGGGCTATGCTCGGAGTTTATCTACGAGATCGAATCAGAAATGAGGAGATCCGTAGACGAACGAAAGTTACCGACATAGCCCCCCGGATTAGTAAGTTGAAGAGGCAGTGGGAGGGCACATAGTACGCAGAACAGATGGCCAATGTGGCCGAAAGATTCTCGAATGGAGACTACGGATCGGTAAGAATAGGGTGGACGTCTTGTGGGTACAAGATGGACTGACGACCTTAAAGAGACCGCAGGGAAAAGCTGGATGCAGGCCGCTTCCAACCGGCCCTTTTAGAGATCGATGGGTGAGGCCTCTGTCCAGCAAGGGACGTCCTACGGCTGAAATAAATAAATATCTATTTTTTACAATTAAAGCCAGAAAAAATATTTTTAACCAAAGGAAAAAATTACGATTAAAAAGTCATCATCATCATCAGCCCCTAACTCTCCTAATGCACGCCACTGAGCTCGGTCGGCAGTTCATTGCATCCAATTTTTACCCGCTGTTTTACGCAGGTCGTCACTCCACCAGTCCACTCCACAGGGTGGCTACACTACGTTTGCCTAAACGTGGTCTCCACTCTATCAGAACTCGTCACACATCGGTTATCGGAACCAAAGTTACCGACATAGCTCAAAGGTTAGGAAACTGAAGGCAGTGGGTCGGCCACATTGCCCGAAGATAAATAAAACCAGCCAAGTGCGAGTCGCGCTCGCGCACTTTATCCTCGTAATCCACGCGGATGAAACCACGGAGGGCAGCTTGTATTATTATAAATATTACTCATCACCATGCACATCATCGTCATCGTCATCATCATCAGCCTTTCATATTCCCACTGCTTGGACAGCCTTCTGTTAGTGAGAGAGGATGGGCCCTAATGCAACATCCCAGCACTTGCACATGGTTAACAGTTAAGTCATAACCAAATAGAAATACAATCAAAACTTATTTTTACAAACACTGTATGTAGGCTAATAAAATATTAGAATGAAAGAAACCTTAGTCACGAAATTTTTGTCGTAAGAAAAATATTTTTATCACGAAACCTGAAAACAAAGAAATAAAAAGGGTTATTTTAAGAAAGTTCAATGGGTTTGTTAATACTTCTTTTTCTCAGATCGCAGATAACTTTTATGTGCTGCTATTTCTTGAACAAATCGTTTTTGAATGAAATGAACTTCCTCGATGCTTACGTGATTGTTTGGATTAGAATAGCAAATTTAGTTTAAAAAGTTAACTTAAAATGCGGTTTTATTTGTGTTTTGGCAGTGTTATTGCACTAGGCTATTTATTAACTACTCCACCTTTAATTTCCTTATCACACGTACCTATACAGATGATAAAAAATAAGGAAATGCGAGTTGGCGTTTTCCTACCAGCAGCAAGAGACAGAGAGAGAGAGAGAGAGATTGAGTCTGCTATGCAGTTAGATAGGCATTTGTAAACTTGTTATGTCTTTTATATATATTTTTGACGTGATAACGTCTTATAAATCGATGAATGCCGCCTACACGCACGATAAATTGTCACTGTCACGTTCCGCCTGAGCCGCGTGTGCAAGCGAGAGCGCGGAACAAGCGATAGAGAGGCACGATCGGCCTAAGCGTTATCACGTAAAATTATCGTCTGTAAACCGACTTTATAAGACAACCCCTTTTTTACATTAACATAAAAGCATAATTTTCAGAATTTTTTTATGGTGTTAAATGTTTTGAAACAACGTAATGAAGTTATTAGAATAATAATTATGAGTAGTTCATAAGCTTCAAATTTATAACACATTTCTTTTTACGTTGGTTGTTAATGAAATGAAATACTAAGTGGTTGTTTAACATGATCAGTCAATGCGCCTCACCGTCTTACATCTTGCGCCTCTCTTAATGGATCGTTATTTATCTCCCTGTCTATTCAGGATTATCTGAATCTCACTCGCGCGAGAGTACTTAATTGTGAGGTGTGAGTGAATTAATTTACCACTTCGCATTAATCATTTACAGCGAAAAGAGCGAGAACGTATAAAGGTTTAGTACAAATAGTACCTACAGTGGAACAATGTTGAAGTAGAATAGGCGGTTGAACTATGTTTTTGAAGAATAAGTTCTGCTATTCTAATTATAACCTTTCTACAAAACTTCTTGCTAAGCAATTTTTGGTATAATTCACACTATTTGAAAACGAACTTGGTGCTCACAGGTGCAATGAGACGTCAATTCTGTTAAACCATTTTCAACCGACTTCGAAAAAGGAGGAAGGTTCTGAATTCGGCCCGTATTTTTGTGAGTGGTTTTTTGAAGTCGGTTTTTTTTAAAGATAATTATTATTTATTGTTAGTGTTGTAAATAAAATTATTTTTTCCCTTAATAACATATTGCAAATGAAGTTGAACAAAAAAACATACAAAATTGTTGATTGAATCAGGCGTTACTTTGCGGAACTTCATCCTCAAAACTATTTCTTTGACGAATCTCTAGTGTTTTTCTGCTTTAACGTTGCATAAAGTACAATATGGAATTTGGGATATTTTTTTTTACTCTACCGAAATTTGTCATTAATGCTAATTTAACCAAAACTGAAACAAAAAAAAAAATACAATGTACAACAATACTACCAGCCAAATACCAGCGGGAGGTTTTAGATTCGTTAAACCGGCGTGCTATGCGGCTGATTGGAAACTAGTCGCCAAAAAATGGCAGAGCCTCGAACATAGCCGTAAAGTAGCTTATCTTTCTATTTTCTATCGGATACACTTCGGTGAGTGTGCGCAAGAGTTTTATGACCTTTTTCCACCCTTCTCCTTTTACTACAGGACAAGTAGAAGGACTCTACACTAAATCACCTCCCTCGTGGAAATTCCAAAGATTCGGAAATAACGATTTGGGTCGTCTTTTATGATACGTACTGCCCAAGAATGGAACTCCCTGCCGTTTCGTTGTTTCCTGAGAACTACAGTCTAGGCATATTCAAGGCTAGAGTGAATAGATTTCTTCTAGATCAACGTGTTCAAACCTCGGCCGCAGCGTCCAAAAATAGAGCTAAAAAAATGTGTTCTATCAGGCACAATACAGTTGTTCAAATGTCTCACTGTCATGTTCATAAGGTTCGGTTAGCGATAACCGAAACTTATGAACATAATATATGAGATTGAGACATGTTAATCGCTTAAAGTTCTTGTTAAGATTGAATTCCAATTTCAACCACACGCGTGTATCTAATTTAAATACTGTTTACAACTGAATCATTTATACGGTAGCAAATTATGTAGGTGGTATTTCATATATTTATTGATTTCTGCATTTTTGTCTTGTCCTTTGGCACGGAGTACATCTATTAATTTATTTTGCTAATGATGATGAATGAAACCTCTATGGCACACCCACATTTTTTTTAAAGTTTATATAGCGCAAACCAAGTCGTATGCCATGACAGCAAACATTATTACGCTTTCTTATGCCGTCATGTTTCACATCTGCCGGGTGTCGTGTGATAGGCAACTTTTTTAAATACGGTAGCCGTCGCGTCTGTCTGGGCCTTGTTGAAGTTTCTACTGGATAAATAGAAAACAATGTGTACAACAAACTGCATTCAATTCAAGAAGAGTCTTAAGAATTCAATCCACGAGGGAAGCTTCTAGTTCACAATTGGCTTGATATTGGTTTTATAGGGACGACGAGGTACCTAGTTGATAAGATTCTGTTTAATGGTGCTTGCAACTATGTTTCAGTTTCACGTAGTAGTGTAGTTGTGATTACGGATGCTATAACACCTTTAATTTTGTAAACACATAATTGTTATTACTCTATTTCCATTCGTTTATTTGCTTTAACAGCTGCATTGTAAAAAGCTGAATAAAAAATATTTCTTGTAATATTTAACTGAAGTATATCGGGTACCTGTTATAATCTCAACGTTCAAAAACGTAGCGAAAGTGGTCAGAATTCGTTCATCGTTCATTCGTTCGTGGTCTTCATTCAGCTTTTTACAATGTTATTGCAGCTGTCAGAGCAAATACACACTTGGACTGAGTTTAGCTGTGGTTATTCTTCTAATACGAGTTAGGTACTTGTTTTAGAATAATAATAAAAACACAGAGGCGGCTTTGTGGCGAGCAGTCGCGTCGATGTACCCCGATTCCACGGGGCTGAATGAGACCACGGCCCCTGGGGGTGGAAACCGCAAGAGAACCTAAGAACCTAAGCTCCAGAGAGGAAGTGTTAAAGGTGTAAAGAGTTAAATGTTTATAATGAAAATAACTACTGTTATATTATACTTGTTTTAGTTCTACTGATGGTGCACTGCACTACTACACTAGCTTAAGGAAAGTCATTTATTTTCAACATTGTAACGTAATTGTCGAAACAAAAATCGATAAGTTGTGAATCTGTTGAATTGGGAATCTGTAATAGATATCAGTAAAATTGGGTTTATATAAAATTGGGAATCCGTAGGTATAGTTAGAAATCTGCAGAGTTGGAAATCCATACTCTTAAGGATCTGTAGAGTTAATAATATGTAGAAAGGGGAATCTGTAAGACTGGGAAACTGCAGGATTGGAATTGGAGTCTGTTATGAAAATCTATAAAATTGGGATCAATTCAGCTGAGAGTAGCGTTTAGTGAAAGTGCAGCTCACTTCTCGACACGCTAAGCCTACGTCAATGTTGCCTCTCCGGTGCCAATATAGGGCAGCTTTTATGGTGGGCTCATTTAGTGGGTGGCAAGACGTCAACCGCCACAATATTTGGACATGAGTTATAACTGGCGGGTGCCGTACCTCATACGATAGACCAGCTCACACAATCAAGAACTCGCTACAATAGACCAGAAATATTTTATCCTATAACTGTACAATAGTTTCATATTCTCATTTGTACACATTCCATAATTGTATTTTATATTCATTTGTTAAAATTTTCATGACCTTGTATTCAATGTCCTTTAGTCGTAATATTAAACATGTTTACATAGTATTAAAAGCGTCAAACAAGTCATAGTCACAGTCAGAGTCAAGCAAAGTAAGTCACGGTCAAGTCAAACTCATGCCCCTGTAAAGTGGTGGAGATTTACAAGAGGCTCCAATGGAATTTTGGAAACAACACGAAAATACATGTTTCACCTCGTTATATCACTTGCCTACACTCGAGCACGTTTACGAGCACTCTTAATAAATAATAATTCACCATTTACTACACATTAACACTCAAAAATACACAAGTTTAGGAAAATAATCCAACGAGCCGACATGCTTTTTTCCACGTTGGCGCCAAAACTCTTTCATATTTAACACTCTTGGTGTTGGCACCACAAATGCCTCTCATAAGTCCGGGCTGGACCCGAGAGTGAAAATAAATGAAGTAGAATGATAATAATCTAGCCATTTAGCGTGGTAATGCTGCCGGCGTGCTGGGTATGCTGCCAACTGGTAGTGGGCTTGAGGCAGTCTAACTGTTTGTAGTGTTTATTAACTTGTATTTTTTGTAGTTTAATCAAGGCACTTGCCAGTAAAATAAATAAGTTAGGTAATTGCTCATATTATTACCCAAAACTTGGAGCACTAAACTCTAGAATATATTTCAGTAACTAAAAATTATAACTCACAGAAGTTTCAATTTCTTATTAATAATGAATTCAATAAAGTTTCACAATGACAGCATCCTTGACGGGCCTGCTCTCGTATCTCTCACGCAAATACTAAACAAGGTCAAGTTAACAATAGCGTTATAAGACTATGGTTGGTTTGCTTTCAACAGAGTCGGCTCACCACAGACACTCTTGTAAAACTTATTTGAATTGGGTCGTTTCTTCGAGCGAGTGAGAGTGTTCGAGCTTTGTATGGATTTTCTATGTAACGGTTTCTTTTTAGGGTTCTATATTGAGAGTAATAAAGAAAAGGCACTTTCCTTGTTCGACCTGCGGCGATGGCAGCGTGGAGAAGTGACGCGGGCGCTCCTAAAGCTTTATTACAATTGTACAAACTTAAGACTACCCATTTACCGTTTTCTCTGATGAATAAAACTAAGACAAATTGCTGGTTTTGCTTTGTTACATTTGGTATTTAGGCAAGATACGCAACCCTTTTTTTTACCGTGGTGGTATATCAGTCATTGGCGTCGATTCCGTCATACCAGTCACTAAACTAAACCAATCTGACGGGACTAAAATTATATACCTCTCTTTTCATTTTCATATGTGAGAGAAAGATGGCAGCAATTTTAGAGCTGTCAAATTTTGTTTAGTTTACATCAGAACACACATCACAAACATCAGAATCGATGCCACTATAACAGATATAGCTGCCAATAAATATCTAAGAGTGAAGGGTGTGATCTAACATCATGATTGACATCGAACCTTTAATTTGTTTAGTCATTATCATTAGTCTTCTAGGCGAGCGTGCTACATCATAGACATCATCATCGCTTAACTTTTTTTTTACATCGGGCTAGGCTGATTGTTGACCGTGATCTTGCCTGATGAAAAGCGACGATGTGACCGAAGATGGAGCAAGTTTGCCTAGTAATAACCTATCTACCCCAGACTTGAACACTCCAAGATTGTAATGCTGTGGAAAAACAGACAGAGGCAAGGCGTTCCATTGTTTTGCCGTTCTAAGGCAAAACGCTTGTTGTGAATGAATGAACATCAGGCGAGTTGACAAACCTATTCTTTAATAATAAATAAATAGCAATTATATAGCAATAACAAAGCAATGATAAATTAGAAGTGAGCATTGTAAGTAAAGAAAGTTTCGTATTTTTTTCTGTGACCTGCTGACGTATTGCTACCCCGAAATCAAATTGGAACGTCTGTATCACCAATATACGCAAAAAACGTGCCTCCCGCAATATGACTCAGCACATAAATCGGGGATGATACCCACACGCGTACAATATTACCAATGAAAATGATCCATGTATAAAAATACGCTATGCTAATAACTTTTGAAGCCACGTTATTATTAGAATCCATTTTTGTCTCAGTCATTGTATTAGAAGATATTTAGACTCGCTTAAAACTGGTTTTAAGAAGTGCCCTTTTCGAATAATAAAATTTTACTTGCAAAGATTCCTCAACAAAATGTAGGTTCCTACTGTAAATGTATTTCTTGATTCAATCTCCTTTGATGTTTTCGTTTGCGGAATATGCTTCATTTCCTCACCATTACTTTTGTCACGACCCTGTGGTATCCTGTCGTCCTCTAAAATTGCATAGTACGTTCTCTGAATTAAATTTCAATTTTTGTCAAAAATCTATAGTTGAGCCAGGCATGATTTAGTTAATTGCAAATTGTTTAAACTACCTGCCATACGTAAGTTGTTTTTGTATGGTTTAAGTGCAGGTATTTTACTCTATAAAGCAATGTCCAACATAGGCCCTGAAAACAGCAAGTTCAGAACAAAACAATTGAACTGATAGAATCTATCCGCACAGGGCCAAACATCCATACAAGTGAACAGTGTAATTTTATTTTATTTTTTTATTATTTTTCCAAGAAGAGTTAATAGATTAGAGAAAGGTTCGGCAACGTAGTTGTGATGCATCTGGTGTTACAAGTATCCATAGGCGACTGTGACTGCTTACCATCAGGCAGCCCGTCTGCTTGTTTGCCACCTAAGGCATTAAAAAGAAGTAAAATCCTAAAAATAAAAGTGGTTAAGCTCATTGACTCGCATTTTTGTAGACATTTGCCGTCAGCTACCGGAGTTGTTTTTACTTTTATCTCTGCGCATCTCGCGAGTAAATTGAACCCATTTTCGGTACCTACCTTGAGTTTATGCTGAGAAAATGTGCCTTGTTTAAAGGTTTAAGGGTGTGCATGTCGTACTTTACAGACAAATAACTTGTTCAAAACTCGCCGTTTGGTAAAGAAGAATAACCAGAAATCCTTTTAGTAACGCAGCTCAAATATAACGTGTTATAGAAAGTAGATGATGTTATCGAATTCTATACTCGAGTGTAAATGTACGTACCTATGTGTTGTACCTCAAGTATTTTTTTTAAATAAAATCTATGCTAGAAATTGCTATGCTAGTGTGTACCTACGTTACGATGTTTATTAACATTAACTTTCGCAATAGATAAAGGAAAAAAAGATTATGTGATAGGTTATTAATATTACAAGTCTTTTTCATCTCCATAAATTTATTAACTCAAGTTCTACAATGAGCTTTATCTAAATATCTATATTATTTATACTCAGTAACTCCTCTGAGAATCTGGTATGTAGAGTCGAGATATGCTAAACACCCTTCTTTCGAAGTACAGCCCGCACATTTACAGCATGGAGCGTATTGAAAACGTCTGTAATCATCTCTCCGGGCTAGCAACACACAGGTAGGTATATATTATTATAGTATAGTGTCTAAAAGTCGGCAGTTTGCTTACCATCGGGCAGGCCTTCTGCTTGTTTGCCGCTCTCTTTATCTTAATAAAAATTTGTTGATGTAACGTAAGATTCACTGTGTATTAATCCTAATCCTCTCTGATACGATTGGAAGTTTACGAAATAATATAAATACATACCATAAATTATGAATGTTCTGAAAGCAAAATAATTTTTTTTCTTGTGAATAACATCATCATTATCATCAGCCCGAAGGCGTCTACTGCTGAACATAGGCCTCCTTCTTTGACCTCAGCTTGCTATCTGCATCCACTGGTTGCCCGCGTCTCACACGATGTCGTCGGCCCATCTAGTGGGAGGCCTACGTACGCTGCGTCTTCCGGTTCGTGGTCTTCACTCAAGAACCTTTCTTCCCCATCGGTTATCGGTTCTTCGAGTGATGTGGACTGCCCATTGCCACTTCCACTTGTAAACTTTTTTAGCTATGTCGGTGACTCTGGGTCTTTAGGAAATATCCACGTTCTAGAGAGCATAGCTCTCTCCATTGGCCGTTGTCATTCTGTTTTTTTTTTTTTTTTTTATTATAATAAATATAATTTTTAATAAATAATAATCTAGCCCTGGCGCCGGGGCAATAGAATACGGCACCGGTAACCCCTGCCTGTAGTAAGAGGCTACTAAAAGGGGACCTCCGGGCTCGGGATGGTCAAAGTTGGGGCTCTGACCATCCACTTAAGCGTGCCCAGGGACAGAACGACAACGTTGTGTGACCAACGCTGTCGTGGGCGGAGGGGCAGAGACAACGCAGTTGTCTCGGGAGGAGCCGTAGCGCAGTGCCGAGGGCTCCGGTGCGTTCTTCTGGAGATCTCGGAGCCCTTTTGACAAGCACTAAGGCTGGTCACCGAGGGGGTTTTAGTGGGTATAATCCCACATAACCTGGCTGCACCCCAATGCAGCCGGGTATCATTGGAAGATTTCCCCCTCGAAAAAAAAAAAAAAAAAAAAAAAAAAAAAAAAGGCTTGCGTTTCACCACCATCTCGCCTGATGTTAAGCGATGATGCGGTTTACGTTGGAGCACGCTTGCATAGAAGAAACCGATTCACTCGTGATTTGAAGACACCCAGATTGTTTTTCCAAAAGGTCAACAATTAAGGCCCATGTCTCAGTACCATATGTCAAACGTGTATGTACCGTCGGCTTATTACTGACTTATTACACGTATGCGAGAGGTTTATTACTGGACACCGTAATGCGTTTACCTCGGAAACGGCCGAAACGCTATACTGTATACCTGTTATTAACTTACATACGAAAAGCTTTTTTAATTAATTTTAATGAACATCGTGGAGCTTACAAACATTAATATAGTTAAGTAATGCGCGGACGAACTGACCCTGATGGGTAAAGATAATTTAGATGCCGTGAAATTCATTTTCGGGGTAGGATCTAAAAGAGTTTTACTTTTGGACAACCTAAAACTGATGCCTCATTGGTGAATCTGAATGAATGGCTCCTTAATGGTCAAAGTTTAGGTAACATTACCCTGTTAATGTGATGATAAAAGCCTGACGTTAGGGGTTATAAGCCGTTATATGGTTTAGTTCCCACTAAAAGTTTTATACGCACAAAGATCCGCAGATAGCTAACGAAAAAATCTTTTGATATTAAAATCAAGGCTGCCTCTATAAAGTAAAAAAAAATAATTACATGGTTCAGTTACTAGAATTCTGATGAAAAGATTTGCGTCGGAATTAACTTTGAAGTAATTTAATATTATAATACTATACAGATGCATAGGTGTTTTATTAAAACCGAGCCGCGTTGTTGATAACGTTGTACATCTTAAAAGATGAAATGGTAGCCACTTAACTTAACGTTTACCTTGACTTAAACCTCTTATAAATAGGTACGAGTATGTTATCAGTAGAGTAATTCATGACGTGCTTATGCGTGTACCTATTTGAAGTGTAGACTTTCTGCACAGCCCCCGTACCGCGCCCTTTTGTGTTGCCTTTATACGATGAATGAAACACTAACGAAAGTTTAATTTTTAATACTTGGCACATTGTGTGAAGATCCGCAGATAGCTTACGAAAATATCTTTTGGTATTGTGTGTACCGCTTTTAGATGATCGAAATATATTTATCTGAATTTTACTGGGTTACGCGGAAAGGGTGTACTAAGCTGAAAGGGGTACATACTACCTATAATTATGTTTTTTTACTATTGTAGCAACTCTGAAATCGCGAAAAAAATATAAGCTGTTCCATAGAAAACGGTCATTCAGACTTGACAAAATGTATGGAACATCTGAACATAAACTCTTCGAAATGTTGAGTGTTTGTTCCTGCCAGAAACCAAAACCTGTGACTAAAATATTATTTTTGTTTTTTGTAGTGGCATATTAATTTAGAATGTTTGTGTTTTGTGGTATTTTGAAGTCGGTTTTTTTCCCGCATTTTCGTTAATTACGAAGTTTATTATCAGAATACCCATACTAAAATTGTTCATAATGATGGGTACTGTGGACCCCTTTGGGCTTTATATACCCTTTCTGCGTAACCCTATATAAAGTAAAATAATGATTACGAAAAAAAAAACCTAGTTAATATCTCTTGAGTTGTGAGTCATCGGACAGCGTCGCACTTGATGGACTATGCAGTGTTCCCTGACTGATCGAAGATGAGACTACGGAGAGTGCCATTGGGATGCCAAGTTCTGATAATAAACGTAATATAAATGATTCACGAAACACCGACTTGAAAAGAGAAAGAAGTAAAAAGGTTATCGGCTTTCATCATGCACAGCCTAGGTATTGGCCTCTCTTGCTAATCTCTCTTGCTATTGGCCATCTGCCTCATTCCTGCGCTAGTCGAGTCCAGGTTCTACTCGCAACGTAGACAATATCAATGACCCACCTTTGCTTGTATCGACTTTATACACAAGTAAAGTAAAATAAAATATGAGCCAAGACATTTTGCGAAACGGTAATTGTAGCGGTAATGTAATGAAACGATCTATAAATAGACATCTATTTATATACTAGGCAACGAACAAACATTAAACATACTCCACTAAGCAGACCCGATTCCCGTACAACAAGAGAAACCTTCGAGCCATTAATGTCTTATTTTTCTCAGATTATCTCACCACTGCCTAAAAATAAGTCGAAGTGCGACCGATGGGCCAAATCCCCGGACATAAAAATCTTCACCGGTCAAGTATTCACGCGTGTCCTTATCGATCCACGAGACGCTTGCGGTCGTAAAGAATTGTCTAAGAGATTTTTATGGCTCGATGTCTAGGAAAAACACTATTCCGTATTTCATCTGGGAATACTTTATAAAGCGTCGGCCTACGCAGGGGGTGACGTGTGGACTCCTGGTGCTCGTTTAGTGACCTACTCGTACCTACGCAGATCGGTCATTTGTCAGAACATTAAAAAAATAATAGCGGATAGTAATATTTATTTCCTGGTTCAGTTTGTTTTCACTAAATATAATTAAATTATGTAATTACGTTTCGTTTACCTAATCTGACTTTATTTCAAAAGTATTTATTATTTGAGTAATTTAAGGGTGAAGCTAATATTAAGATAATTATAATTAAAAGATAATTTTAATAGAATAATGCTATCTCGGTAAGCGCAACTATATATATAAGGAGAGGAGGGAGTTCTTGAATGTAGTCCAAATCTTTGATAATAGCACTATATTACGCCTTTCTGAAGACTGGATGAAATGCCAAAATCACATCTACTTTAAGATTTTCTATGCAATTGACTTAAATCATGTGGTTAAATCCACAGAGCTTCGTTCTTTAGAATTTTTCTGTGACTACCTATTCCTGAACTATGATGATTGTGACCACAATTATATGACTTTGGCTACGAAAAACGGAACCCTACCATATGCGTGTCACGAGGTTCGAGGCCCTTAGCCAGTTATTCTAATAATAATTTGATAATAGTAATTCATATTAATGGTCTATGAAATATAATAAACAATTTAAAAAAGATGACATTCTTTTCTCCAGTTATTTTGATTTGAAAACCAAACTACAGAACCAATTTTAATGAATATCCTTTCAAATAAAAAATAATTTTCCAAATCGGTTTATAAATAACAGAGTTCTGACGTAACAAATATTTAAAAATATACAACTAAATAGAGAACCCTTCATTTTCGACGGATAAAAATAGAAAACAGTTTTTCACCATAAAATTCAAAAGCTAGATACTATTACTTAAGTACCTAGCTTGACAACCCATACTTAATCAAGCAGGAATCTTTTTTCGGAAAACACCTGAGCCCTGAACCCACGATGCCAATATTTTTACTGCCTTTCAATTTGTCAAAGTAACGTGTTTTCTTTTGTAGCAATTCCAACCAAGTAGTTTCCGTTGAGAAAAATGTGAAAATATATTGAAAAGGAACATCCCCGTTCTGCTAAAAGTCAGTTGTGTAATTCGGAAATCCGATTTGAATGTTACTTATAATAGGTATTCATCTAAAAACAACTCGGTTTTCGTTACCGGTTTCCTCAAGGAAAACTATTATGTGATTTAATAAGTGAAACCAAAGAATTTACCTCATACTGACAAAAGAAGTCTTTATAAAAATAAAATAAAATATACTAGTTTAACGTCGTGTAACTAACTAGAATCACGCCAATAAAGTTTAATTATTCATGCCTGCATTAATAAGGGAAAATGTGTTTTTAAATTAAATCACAGATACACTGTTTTTATCCGAATTTTTTATTGATAGTGAAATTGTTCTGATTATTATTATTATGTATTGTTGATTATAATTGTGAATATTTTATTTAATATAGGTATTTATAAGTTGAAGAAACCTCTTCGATGAAAATTTGATTTTAAGACTTAGATCTTAAAGCAATTGGGGGACAATTTTTATCTCCTCAACACGTTGCTGCAGCGGTAAGCAATAGAAGCATTTATAAACAAACGTGAAAATTTTGGCTGAAGCGTAGCCGAGGCCAATATAATATATGAATGTCCATAAATACTCAGTTTCTACCAAGGCTTGTATAATAATCTAAAAAAATTCGTTATATAAAATCGAATATAAAAATATGCGTTATTATTTTGGGGTAATTTTCACATATCATTAAAAAAATGACATGTGAAAAAAATGCAAGAGAAAAAAACAGATGATAATGGTTATTTCACTATTATTTTTATTATCACTATATTTTTGTTAGTAAATTCTAACATAACCTCTGTGCATTTTAATTTTCACATCTTTTTGGTGGGAAAATGTAATCAAACCTTTTTGCACAATTAAATGTGTAGCTACGCTTTAATGCCTGTAAAGGTCTGTTTATAAATTAAGTTAAAAAAAGATATTTATTAAATACTGGCAAGAAATAAATTTTTAGTCTAAAAGAGAAAAAAAACCCAACTCTTCTCACGTTTACTCCATCCTTTCCGTTTTTTAAGTAACATACCTTATTTGTATTATAAACCATTTATGGTACAAACATTGCTAATCTGATAGGTTATAAACTAACTTTTTCAAATGTATCTGCAGCAAACATACTCAAAGCCCGACTGATATTTACTACCTGCCAGAATATTAAAAGGTGTTACATGAAAACCTCTAAATTCGAATGAATATTTAATGTGCATAATGGAAAAGTAAGCAGGCAAAGGTTATCGGGTATAGGTGACTTACTCGTGTGGTGACGCGTGGTCGTCCAGAGAGAGAGCGGGGGTCCACAGTCGGAGGCACTAGGCACAAGGGCACGGCGCGCGAGTTTGTTGTGCCGGCGCGAGGAGGACAGGCTCAGGGGCGAGCACGGCGCTCGGGGGGAGAGCAGGCTGTGCGGCGCCGGGACGTGCGGCTGGCGAGGCAGCGGGCGGCTACTGGCTACTGGTGCGGCCCGCGCACGTCGGCGTCGCCGTCAGCCGCCCGCCCACACGCACGCCGCGCCGCCCGCGACCTGCCCGCGCCAACACGCCACTTACCCCACAATTTTTTACCCCACAAATAATTCAAATAAAATCGAAATTGGAATTTACGATTTATTTACCAATATTGAACATACGATCATTCACATTATTCTTATGCGAGAATTTCGCCCTCTATTACTGCCAAATGGATGTGTCAAAGGTTAAGTTTACATATCGCGTTCTATTTATGATACTCGTGTCAATAGGTTGATTGATTTAACTCTATGCACACATGGCATTACGCGAATGCCTATTTTTAGTCTTACTATCTCGGAAAGGTTCATTTAATCTTCGAAAAGTGAGAACAAAGCTATACATTATCCCTTATATGCATAAACGCTCAATAAGCTAATCTTATATAATAAGTAGGTTTGTGTATTGAGTTAAGGCCTGGAAAAAAGGTTTGCATGTAAATCATTATTGTTCCCTTGGAATACAGGGTCATACAAAATATCCTGAATTAGGTACCTCCTGATTGGACTCGCTCACTCCAAGTTCAGTTAAAAGTTGTGTTAAAAACTTGGTTATAGACACAACATTCCATCCGTACCTAGAACACGTCCTCGGGCTAATTATTATTTTATACTCCTCAGACTCCTCAGAATTAAGTCATCATCATCATCATCAGCCAGAAGACGTCCACTGCTGAACATAGGCCTCCCCCTTTAACCTCCACACTGAACGACAGCCTGCCTTTTGCATCCACTGGATGCCCGTGACTCTCACAATGTCGTCTCTCCATCAAGTGGGAGGCCTCCCTACGCTGCGTCTTCCGGTTCGTGGTTCAGAATTAAGTGATGATAGGTACTTTACTCATCATGAATCTAAAATGTGTTAGGAATGTAATCAGCGATAACGAGCTTCCAACTGATAGTATCAATAAGGCAAATGCACAAGACATGCGACGCCAAAATTATCTTAGTAGAAAATAAACATAATTAAGTTTTAAAGTAACAGTAGAATTAGAGTTTTCGCGTCGAGGCGAAAAATAAAATAATAATAAAAATAAATATCCGAGACATTTTTGCACACATGGTCATCTGACCCCAAACTAAGCAAAGCTTGTAATATGGCTGCCAGAAACTGATATACGTACATATATATTTTTTTTAATACATACTTAAATAGATATTAACACCCAGACATAGAACAAACACAAATGTTCATCACACAAAAGTTTGTCCTAGATGGGAATCGAACCCACGCCCCCAAGCACAGAAGATAGGTTCACTACCAACTGAGCCACCGGGGCAGTCAAAAAAAAAAACATCTCGCCTTATTGTATTATTTTCCTAAACATGTAATATTACAGTGTAATAATATTTCGATTGTTAATGTGTTGTAATAGAGGGTTATCTATATCTATACTTCTATACTAATATTATAAAGAGGAAAGATTTGATTGTTTGTTTGCATTGAATAGGCTCCGAAACTACTGAACCGATTTGAAAAATTATTTCTGCTGAGAAGTTACGCTATCCCCGGGTAACATAAGGTATATTATATTTTCAAAAAAAAAATGAGATCCTTACTAAAACTCCAATAATGTAACCCAAGGTGTAAAAAAATAAGATTTACAATTTTAACTTTGCGTGTTTGACAGTTCTAAGACAGAACAACGTTTGTCAGGTCAGCTAGTCTATACTAATATTATAAAGAGGAAAGATTTGATTGTTTGTTTGTTTGCATTGAATAGGCTCCAAAACTACTGAACCGATTTGAAAAATTCTTTCACTGACGGGAAGGTACACTATTCCCGGGTGACGTAGGCTATAATTTATACCCGTGCGAAGCTGGGGCGGACCGCTAGTAATATTATAAAAAGGAAAGGTTTGATTGTTTGTTTTTTGCATTGAATAGGCTCCGAAACTACTGAACCGATTACAAAAAATATTTCAATGTTAAGAAGCTACACTATCCCCGGGTGACATAGGCTATATTATATTTTCAAAAAAAATAGGGATCCTTACTAAAACTCCAATAATGTAACCCAATGTGTAAAAAAAGTACTTTTGAGGATCTCGGACATATCGGGTTCTTCACGATGTTCTCCTTCACCGTTTTTGAGCGATAGCATCGAAACAGCACATAATTTATTTAACTACTAAATAATTCATTGCTGCAGGACCGAGGACCGAACCACGTGCTGTCAGATTGTTAAGTGCACATACAATCGCTCGGCCACCATCACTCTAAAGTTGCTTAAATTATATAACAAGGTGAAACATAATTTTTTTTGATGTTTCCAAAGCTCACTAGAGTAGCCTCTAGTAAAGTGGCCACCACTTCACTTTCAAGATCACCTGGACTTGACTGTGACTTGTAGTATTTCAATATTTGACACTGGCAAATGCACAAGGCGTGTGATGCCAAAATCCTCTCAAAAGGAAAGAAAAACAGTAGCTTTAATTGTATTTTCGTTTGCGTCGTCAAATAAGGGTCATCAGAGTTGAAAATTTACAAGGACTCATTAGTCGTCATTCGTCGTTCAAGCACCATGAATTCATTATAATATTATGATTACAGCTCGTTTTTCATTCCAGAAGAATAAAATCGCAACTTTTTCATGACTGTTTTAGTACAATTTAATTTATGAAACTGGTTTTAACTTTTATTAGCTTCATTTGTAACTAACTAATAATTTAATCAAATCTTGGATGTCGAGTTTAACCAACCGTCATTGAGTTTAACCCACTCCTAATTTAATCCGTATCGATTTGAAACTTTGCAAATATATGTCAACCGGATGACGATACAATAATTTGGTACCATAAAAATAATCTGATGAGGATCAGGAGGTGGATAATGGACCTCTTCAGTGGTGTGAATCATACGGACAATGTTAAAAGACGCAAACCATCACGCCGCATGCATAGCGCGGTCTCAACTCCTTTTTCCCGTCCCTCCTTATTATAGCGCGCGCGCGATTCACTTAGGCGTGTTTTTTTACCATAATATTATTCTTATTAATACATAGTCTTAGTAAAATCACTTTACCTGCATCACAAAATAAATAGGTACAGAAGGCCGGCTCCATGCAACGATCTTTAACAGGCGCATGCACACAAAGACGCGTATGTACAGTGATCTCGGATCAAGTCAGTCGAACGCCAGTCGCGTGTGCCCGCGCTTTGGCAATACACGTAATTATCGTTTTGTGTGACAATTGTCATAATTTACAGTGATTTTTTCCATTGTCACATTACAAAAAACTTTATTTTAAAACGATGCTTTATTATGCTTACTTAAAAATAAAATTATCATACCTTTTGTACGTACTGTAATCGACGAAAGTATTTTTCTTTACTAACCAATTTATATACTTTTATTTGGTTATCCTTTTCTATTAATTGTTTGTAACTGAAACTGACAAATCTAAACTTTTCACATGATATTGTAATTGCCTTACCAGCACTAGCGCTTCGGTTGTGCATATTAAAATCAAGACCAGCCAAAGCCAGCCTTCTGTACCTATTTATTTTGGGCATGCATCTAGGACCTAAGCTTTTAATACAACTTACGATGCAGGTTAGTTATTCAATTTATATTGTAAATAATGGTGTTTAACCACCCCTAAGCGATAATGTACATACAAATAAACAGATAATTATAATCTACGCTAACCAAAAATATAATGCTTGCATTCAGCATCGCTGAATAAAGCGCTGGATATAGCATACACACATATGAAGCAGATTCACTTACATAACAAATATTCAACCGCGAGATATGCGATACTTCCCTTAACTCGAAATGTAGGACAGGACAGTTACTTCAAAGTTAAAACTGAAAATGTACAGATGCTTTAATAGCTTTTGCAACCTGTATTTCTGTTTTCGAGTTATAAGTTACATAGAGCTGTATTCCAAATAAAGTTGGTTGGTTGGTTTACCATAACAATCCAAAATGTTTACCTTGAGCTATGAGCAACAAGTATTCAGTAAGAAATAAAATTGGATTATTACGTACATATTTTATTTTGGAATCAAACTTAATCTAAATTAATATGATTTATGTTTTTACCTGCAAACCAAAACGTCATCTATATATGTACCTATATATATTTGCGATTTTTTTAAAAAGCGCTGAATCAATTATGATAAATTTATATGGGACCACCTCTGAAGTATGGCCTACCAAACAAAAAAAGAATTATCAAAGTCAATTCATAATTGGCGGAGTAATAGCGTAACAAACATACAAAAGAAAACATACATTCAAATTTAAAACCTAGTCCTTTCATCGGCTAAAAATTAAGAATGACAAGTAAATTTGTTTTACGAAATGAACAAGGACTAACATCAGTGTCATTGTTATCGATACAAGTAGGTAAGCGTGGTAATTGCAATGTCCGGACTTTGATCATTTATTTACTCAGTAAATATTCAAGCTCCGGGTTCATCGGGATTCATCTTGAACTGGACCCTTTTACTCCAGGGGTGTCCAACATACGGCCCGCGGGTTACAATGCGGCCCACCAAGGTTCCTAATACGGCCCGCGAACGAGTCAAAAGTTGAGTAACTTTTTTTAGACGACATTTTAAATGAACTACGAGTCATATGTTCGTAAAATATTCTTTAAAAATCACGTCCATCGATCGCAATACGACTAGGAGAAAACGTGGACTAGCATATCGGACGAAACCAAAAAATAAAACGTAAATGCCATTTTAATTCTTGGAACAACGCCTGCACCCATCTCACCCATCCACTCCCTCCGCGCTTCCAACGTCCAGGCCTAATATACCCTTTCTACAATTTTACTTATATTAGTCTCGATTTGCTCAGTTACGAAGCATTTCTTGACCCGTAGTTAAGTATATAGTTAAATAGTTTATAAATCCGGCCCGCCACAAAATTTAGTTGGACACCCCTGCTCTACTCAATCAATTAATGCTAGTCAAGGACATCATTAATAATGAACGAAATACATTTTCTGAGCTGGTTTTGAAGTAGAAGGGGTACTTACGATAGTATATGTTATCACAATTAGTGCCTGACCACTTTCACTTGAGAGTTTGAAATCGAGTTTTGAAATCGCACAGTGCGTTTTACGCGACCTTTTTTGCCACACACCTGCAATTTGCCCTCCTGTACACCTCCCTCCTGCGGCATTTCCGAGTAACTATAGCATGGGGTTCTTCAAGGCTCGGCAATAATATGTGATGCCCCTGGTGTTACAAGTATCCATAGGCGACGGTGATCGTTTACCATCAGGTGGCCTGTAAGCTTCTTTGCCACTTATGGCATAAAAAAGAGTTAATTTAAGTATTGATTTCTAAATCGTTTTTTCAATTAAAAAAATCAACCTTAGTTTTTGAATGAGATAGTTTCGGTTTTATATAAGAGAATCTAAATGTTATTAAATTTAATATTCATAGAGGTTTTCTCTATTATCTAACCTTGAATGGTCATTGACCTTGCAGGCTAGTGCAGTGAACGATATTCGCACTAGATAATCCCCTCCACGGTCATGGCATGCCTCTGCGCCTGACGCCGGAACCTTTCTCTCGGCGGACAGTGACATAGTGACCGTGTTGTGCGCGGAAGGTTTGCCATGCACCAAGCAGCGGCGCGCCGTGCGCTTGCGCTGGCGGTGGTCTTCATCTGTCAGCTAACGGCTGCGCTGCCAGCTGATCCTACCAGTACGCACCGTGCAGACACGGACCTGACCTTCGCCGAGTCCATGTACGTCAAAATGTCTGGTGCATGTAAGTATTTAACCGTCTTCAGGAGAGAGGTTCACAATTTGGTTCGTTTTTTTATTGACTTCAAAAAAGGAGGGGTTCTCAATTCAGTTGTATTTTTTAATGTTTGTTACCTCAGAACTCTGAATTATTTGGAAAGTTGTTTTTATTTTATTTGAAAGTATATTCTTTCAGATGTTTTTTTTTTTCAATAAAGTCTTGAGTTATGGACAAAATAAATTTCATCAACTTGATTTTACTCCAATAATACGAATAATTGTGTTCGAGCGCTTACAAATTTTGAAATTCTTTTCTAAATTGATAATTATTCTCACTTTATTAGTTTTTAACCGACTTCAAATAGAGGTTCACAATTTGGTTTGTTTTTTTTATGTATGTACACTAATTAATCCGAAAATCTTGAACTAATTTACGCGATTTTTTTATAGAAAAAGCTGTCGAGGCGGTCACACAAAAAATTCATTAACTTTGGCTCAGTAGTTTTTGAAGCCGAAATAATAGTAAAACATTTTTTTTTCAAGTGCCTGTTGATTTAGAAAAAGCAATAATTTTGCTAGAGCGGTTACTCGGACTTTAAAATATAAAGTCAGTTTTTTATATTGTGAGATATTTTAGGTATATGTTTGTATTGTTAATTTTGCAGGTAGAGCTATAATGGACTTTCGTTACAACTCTATGACAGATCAAACCAAACTGTTGAAAACTATGAAAATTGTACAACTGGACGGGGACACAATCCGGACCTTTCCAATAGATGAAGCTTTCGCTGCTCTGATAAAGCCTTCTATTTATGACATAACTAAACAAACGAAAGTAATTATTCACGGATACAAAGACAACTCACAGTCTGAAGTGCCTTGGGACTTAGCCCAAGCTTATAATGAGAAGAAAATGTTTAATGTGCTCTCAGTCGATGCGCAGGAATTGGTCGACAAAGGATACATTTTATCTGCACATAACGCTCGTTTTGTAGGAAAAAGATTAGGTAATCTACTCGCCAACTTAGAAAATTTTGGAGCAAAGGCTGAAGATTTTCATCTGTTGGGGATAAGTCTCGGTGCGCACATCGCGGGCTGGGCCGGCAAGTATTTCCGACGGTATAGACTTCAAAGTTTGGGACGTATCACAGGACTTGATCCTGCCGGCCCTTGCTTCTCATACGCATACAGTGACCAGAGGTTGGATAGGTTGGACGCTGACTATGTGGATATCGTGCATTCAAACAGGCTGGTGCAAGGAGTCATCGAGCCCTTGGGACATGCAGATTTCTACATCAACGGGGGCGGACCAAATCAGCCCGGTTGCACACTGCCATCTTGCAGTCATTTAAGAGCTGCTCAAGTTTACACTGAAAGTATAAAAATACCAAAATCTTTTGTAGGTATTCGTTGTCAAAGTTGGAAGCATTTTGAAGCGAATGCATGCGATAATGATAGTTTTGCAGTGTTGGGATATGGGTCTTCAGTGACCAATCGAGGTTTCTACTACTTGAGGACATCAGCAAGTGTCCCCTACGGGCTTGGTATAGACGGAGCAAAAAACATTGAACCAGTGGTGGAAAATTGGTTACGAACTTTAAATATGAATTATATAGGTGTTTAAAATAAATAGTTCAATTGTATTTTAATAAATTGTTGCCATAGCTTTTATGTATTCTTTGAAATTAATATAATTATCAAGTAAAGTAAGAACTGTGTTGAATTAAGTACAATGTCTGTACAATTTTAATTCTGAATATAATAGCTCGATGTTAAAACCTTGCAGATTTTAATTAGCATTGAGGTTTATAAAAAGTGAATGTAGAAACTATAACCTTCGTTGTTTTGTGGACACGACCAGATAACTGACTCATTTATTACCCATCGACGCAAACAGGTGTGTGCTTGTGTGCTTGCATGATCCCCACCTACAAAGAAAAAAAAACAGGTGTACTTTTTTCGAAAATCTATACGTTAAAAATATCATTTATATAACGTTTTTTTACTCTTTGAAAGAAATGGTGTTTTCATTGTACTCCTTTAATAATATGTTTTTTCATAACTGCCATTTACAATTTATATATTATATATAAAATATGAGTGTGTGGTATTTACACACTCATTCATACACTCACTCACTCTTTCACTGACTCATCAGAGTACTATTCAGAGTACCTATGAAGCTGAAATTTGGCAGGAAAATTCCTTTAGGAGTGTAGAGGTGCGCTAAGAAAGGGTTTTGCGAAAGGGTCGAATTAAAGTGTGCAAAAAGGGGTTTAAAGTTCGTTTGATAGGTACTCTACGCGTACAATGTCGTGAGCAACAGCTATATTCTAAAGCCGGCAAAAATGTTATTACGAAAAAAAAATTTGCGTCTGGAGGCCCAGAACTTACATACCTACCTACCTACTTAAGTTAGACCTGACAATCAAAACCGTACAATAGACATTTGAGGAATGATTTTGATTGTGCGGCCTTATTTATGAGAGCGAATCAGGGATTCATTGTTCTGTTTATTACGGAGAATTGAGTGAAACAAGCGAGAGCGCGGGGCGTTACGTGAGCGGATCGCAATGTCGCAATGTCGTCTCTCGGACACCGCGCCGAATGCAGAGCAACTGACATCGGCAAACGCTGCGAAATCACGGTGTACATAATTTATTCGTCACTCATTACCAAACTCACGTCCCTAGTTCATATTACGTAACGGAATTGATGGTGGATATGGTGGATTCGTTTGAGTAATTATCATGTTTAGTAATCGCATAATGCTCAAGGATGACCAATGGCAATATAATGCTTCTAGCGTTCCAGTTATCCATAGGCCGTGGTGACCACATACAATCAAGTGTGCCACCTGTTTATGATGGATGGATTTGATCAAAGGCTTCAGCCAGGATTTCCTATAAGATTGTTTCAAATCTCTACCAAGATTTATTGTTTTATCATCATCATTTCAGCTTATCATTTTCCTACTACTGGGACTCGAGCTTTCTCTCAGACAGAGATAATTGGTCCTAATTCACCATTCTGGTCCAGTGCATGTTTGTGAATGTCACATTTATTTTAATTTTTGAGGTTTTTGGACATACCGATTTCCTCACGATGTGTGTTCCTTCACCGTTTTTGAGCGAAGGCATCGAAACTGCACATAATTTATTTAGGTACTAAATAAGTCATTGGTGCAGGGCTGACGATGATCGAACTGGGTGCCGTCAGATTGTAAAGCGCACATACTACCGGTCGGTCCTCATCGCTACTCTTTGTTTATCTGGTTGAAATTCAGTAAATACAAAATAGTTTTCTAGGGTTTATTTGTTTCCAGCAAATGAAATGATTTCCTGTACATTATTATGATGAAATTACTTACAAAATACCTGTTGATACCAAAAGAATGATCTTTGTTGGTACCTATTACGTACCTACTTACTAGGCATGTAAATATAGAAGAACATTTAAGCGTTACATAAAGTAAGCAACAGTGAGTAACAGTGTGTTTATAATTACTTGTATACTACATCCCGACACCGTCAAAAGCTCATCCCCACATTTTGTAAAGCTGGAAATCCCACACAGTCCGTCCACACTCATTTCTTCCGCGGATCTGCATGCAGGTGTTTAATGTCGTCCCCCCCCCCCAAAGGTCTTCCCGCCATGAAGCGGTTTAAAAAGGGTGTCTATAACTACGACATAACTACCTCTCCGGGCTGGCAAAGCACCGTCAACACCGCCAGTGTTGCAGTGCTGCAGTGTCCACAGGCGACGGTTACTGCTTACCATCAAGCGTACCGCAAGCTAGATCACCGCTCTTTTTATAAAAAAATAATATTATTGAAATTAAACAGTTTTAACGAATCGTATCAAGAACTGTGTTATTTAAATCCATCTGCTTGCAGAACTGCAAGACTTTTGGACACCGTGAGTGACTACTACTTACCTATGGCTTAGCTTATTTTTTTGACTTAATTTACATTGACGGTATTTGTAAATAATTTCATACTGTTTCTATAATGTTTGCCTGGAAGATATAGTTTTTAGAGATAAGGCCGCCACTTGTGGCACTAGCTCGTAAGTGTTTTCTATCTGTTTGTAATTTTTATTTCTGGTGTACCTACACAATAAAGAGTTTCTATCTATCTATCTATCTATCTATAGACATCACCGTCACTGACCACGGAAAAAAAAAGTTTCTTCAAAACGTCAAGAATTGAAATAATGTAAAGTACACGCGATTAAATCCGTATATTATCCCGATAGACAAAGTAGCAGAAGTGTTATTTTGCGGCTACAAAAACGACAGGAGGTTGGAAGTGAACATGCGGCCTTACCTCATAAAGACTAACAACTGGTATTAAAGATGCTTTTGTTTATTTCAAGTGTTTACAGTAAACAAAGGACAGGCTCAAGTTTCTCGTTGCTTTACACAACTATTATACTAATAAAAGTATTTTTAGTTTAGAGAAAAGCTCGGGGCTACACTTAATTGCACCCAACAACGGCAGCAACCTGATAACCGAGAGTGGTTGCGTCCCACCTGTGATCCCACACAATGCATTGAACTGATAATATTAATAGGTCAATGGGAAAATAAACATTCAAGTACCTAAGTGAATCCTGGAAATTTTTGCTAACCTCATTTCCTATTAACTAATCTGTAAATATAAAAGCGAATTACCTACCACTCACTTATAATATACTGACTAAGACTCATGACGAAATCTCAAAAACTAGGCTTACAAAGGTAAAATTTGGCAGGTACTATACAGAATGAATTATGACAGGGATGAAATAATGGGTTCAAGGTTTATATTAAAGTAACCTATATATAAATTGGCTTGAGGATAAAATTTTGCAAATTCGCGGTTTTCATTCAGATTATTACAAATTAATGCAGCTAAAAAAAAACTTGGACAGAGTAATAAGTACTTTTTAGGGTTCCATATCCAAAGGGTAAAAACGGGACCCTATTACTAAGCCTACTATGTCTGTCTGTCTGTCCGTCCTTCTGTCCTACCTTTAATCGTCTGTATCTTTCGAACCGTAATAGATAGCCAGTTGAAACTTTCACAGAATATGTAATGTACAACGGCGGACTAACTAAGAAAAAATAAAAAATAAATCAATTAAAACGAAAGAGGGGACCCCCATACAACCAAAGTATTTTTTTAACGTGTTTTTGTATTAGCTCTAATGGAAAAACCGTAATACGTACAGACGTCAAATTTGGCATTATTATAGTACATACTCTTAAATATACCAATAAATAATGAATATTGGCCAAGTGCGAGTTGGTGATCATTAAAGTTTCTGTTCATTACCATGTTATAACTGGTAATTTCGTTATTGAATTTTGTGGTTGTACGCTTCGACTAAAAAAATATGAATGGACGGGCCCAGAAGAAGCGCATTTTTGAAGATTGCAAAATGAGCGCCGGCTCTTTCTTCGCTTCAGTCGGTCCCTAGCCGTAGGAAGTGCAACAAAAGACTATTGTTACATGATGACGAAACATCTGACAAAGTTATGCCTTCGTGTGCTTTCCCAAAGTGTAAATACACAGCAAAAACAGCTATCTATGTTTTGTAACAAATACAAAATACAAAAACGTTTATTATTCATTTAAGGGCTATAGGTACATAAAGATCTTAATTAGGTAGGTATATGGGTACAAATGTTGTTAGAAGAGAGGTTAGAATAGACAATTATGTACCATAATGGAACACTGTCCCCCACACTAGGATAACCTGTGTCTTGAGGTCACAGTTCCCAACTCTGGGCATGACTGTCTTCCCCGCAGAGGTGAACTTAAATTAGGTTTGAGATAACAACGGTGTTGATAACATTAACCATAATAGGTACGTTGTCAAAATTTTTTAAAGGTACAATTATAATACAATTTGCTTACATATATAATATACAATAGTACACAACAATATAATACAATACAATAAAATGCTGGTAAATTACTAATATTCTATGTCAATTAAGTGTATGTGATGTGTGCGTATGAACGTGAGAGCGTGTATCTGTGTGTTTGGGTGTGTTTAGAGTCGAGTGTTGGTTGTTTGGGTGGTATGTTGGTGTGATTGTTACAGTGATCAGTCATCTGGTACTTTTAATATTTAAGGTTAACAGCCATTATGAGTCTTGGTTTCACTAATGTGTGTCAGTTAAGAGTAATCCTATACTATACATGTATAGTACATATAAATGTACGGTACATGGTTATAATTAGGTGTTTAAGTATATGTCCGACGGTTATGACTC
This sequence comes from Agriopis marginaria, assembly GCA_932305915.1. Lineage (NCBI taxonomy): Eukaryota > Metazoa > Arthropoda > Insecta > Lepidoptera > Geometridae > Agriopis > Agriopis marginaria. Next base: position 9,999,508 of record OW029926.1, read on the forward strand.
GTTTTTACTAAGCAAGTTCAATGGTTATGGCACGTCCATTCATTTTATGTTGGTCGAAGGTTGTACGGTACCCTCAGTGCGCGAGCCAGATTCGCACTTGGCCGTTTCATCATTTAAAAAGTGGGACGTTGTAGAGAGGGGAAACGCATTAAGGTAGGTTATTCGATACACTTCTATAATGACAATATGATTAAGTAATAGTGACATAACGGTAGCCCGCATTATAGGTAGGTACACAATTAACAGACGTAATACGACACTACAATTGACCGGTGATCATGTGCTCTACTTATAATAAGCAAGGGTAAAAGTAGCTAAAGTTTTATCAAATGAATATTATAAATGCGAAAGTTTGTGAGTGTGTGTTTGTTGCTTCTTCACGGTGAAATGGCAGCACGGATTTGGATGAAATTTGGAATGGTGACTGCTTATACCCTGATTTTACACTAGTCGGTGACAAATTTCTGTTCTTTACCAAGTTAAGCAACGTACTTGGTTACTTGGACGACCTTATCATTTCTTTCACCAAACCGAAATTGCATAATTTACTAATTTTGAAGTCGGTTTTTTTAATTGATATTTATTGTATTTTGTGGTGGTACATAACCCTCAGTGCGCGACCCCGACTTGCAGTTGTCCGGTTTTATTGATTTTGTTATTATGTCTTAGTTATTCCGCCGTTACAATATTCTATGAAAATTTCAAGTAGAGGTTCATAAGTCACATCCGTTAAAAGGTAATATAAGTTAGTTTTGTCTGTCCGTTCGTCTGTCTGTCTGTCCATCAGTCCGTCCGTCCGTTAGTCCCAATTCTTAAGGACCTTCTTTCTATACGACGAGTAAGCTGCAAGCTGCATTTAATAATTTACACCTTTTCATAAGTCACATAATCCTGCTGAAGCGTGAAATTTAGCGTAAATAAACATTGAAAATATATAAGAAAATAAAATCACTATCAACATCTGAAACCGGAATATCCTCGATCCCGGACAAAGGACATGATAACACAGATAAATAACTCTCGACCCAAACAAATAATCCTTTGGACCCAGTAATGGCAACTATAGTGTATCTGTGTCTTTGAGGCTCAATAGGCGGGACGACGTGAGCATCGGCAACTATCTATCTTCATGATCGATGCTGTGATCTTTATTAGTATAATTATAGGTAGGTGGTGATCTGACTATAGAACATAAGGATGTCCCTAATTTTTACAATAACTTCGGAATTCCAAAATATGTAAAAACTACCTGCGCCCCGTGGTTTCACCCACGTAGTGACGAAAAATGGTGATGATGAAGATGAAAATTAGCCTATGTCTCTCTCTGGCTCTTGAACTATACCCTTGCAATCCGGTCGCAAATCAGGTCGATCCGTTGTTCCGTTGCAGCGTGAAAGAAGAACAAACATCCATACATCCATAAATATAAACTTTCGCGTTTATAATATTAGTAGGATAGTATAGTATGATTCCATTTTTTTAATATTGTCATCATACGTAGTTCATTTACAATTACCGAAAAAGCAAAGAGAATAAAAAATTAGAAATAAGGAATAAAGCTGTGAAAATCCAAAAATTCCTAAACCAAATTAAACTCCTTAAATTCGGTCCAAGCATTTGTTTACTCTGACAGCTGCAATAACATTGTACAAAATCCGAATGAAAACCACGAATTCTGATCACTTTCGCTAGGTTTTTGAACGTAAGACTGCAGCAGGTACCCGAAATACTTCAGAGTAAAATATTATTATTCGGTTTTTTACTATTATTGCAGCTGTTAGAGCAAATAAATGTTTCGACCGAGTTTAGGCACGTTGCCGGAAACGAGGTCTCGATGTAAATTGCTATCCGCGATCACAATATGCTCGCTGTACGGTGCCAGGAAAGCCACTGAGTCCAGCTTAGTGTAGTGTACTCGCAATACAACCAGTCCCCTAAAATTGATGAGATGTATATAGCAAGATAGGCGGTAGTCCTGAGAAGAAGCGATGCTGACGAGAAGCCAATAATCACTGTGAGTTAGATTAAATGAAAGGAAATTGAGTGCTAGTACGAGAAAGTGAAAAAATCTGAACTTTTACTAAGAACAGAGAAGAACAATGTATCGTATATACATCAAGGTATACTTATTATGTAGTTACCTACCTTGATATAGCCTACTATTTGTGTTGTTTATTTATCCGGTTCTGCCTTAATTTTGGTTGACGGTTCGCCGGACTTAATTATTTTCTTATTACCTTCATAATGCCCGACGTAACTCCAAAAGAAACGTAATAGCGGTTCCACTTGTTCTGCTTCAATAAAACCGGCGTAAAAAGATTTTTATGTTAAATGTCTATTGTCAGACAAAGAAAATGAAAAAAAAAACTTTTTCTCCAAAAGCCCCAGAGCTATTTCATCATTAGTGCATGAGTGAGTAATACTCTACGTAAATAAAAATACTTGATTAAAGTCAGCACACACAAAGCAAACTTTGCTATCTTTTTTGTGTGAAAATAAATCTATACATATAATAAAATCGTAGAGATGAAAAGTCTGTTATTGCGAGATATTAAAAAAAAGTTTTGTAAATTAGTAAAAAAAAATTGTTTTTGAGAAAGGGTCGAATTAATTTGTGGTGAGTTTGAAAATGTACCTGAAAAGTTTATGAATTATCTCTACATATCTCTTCTCATCTCTATCTCTTCTCTTCTCTACATAGTATAAATTGAAGTCGCTTCCCGCGTATGTCTGTCTGTCTGTATGTCTGTATGGCCGCTAACTCCTCCTAAACCACGCAACGGATTTTGATGCGGTTTTCACCATCAGTTAGATACATTTTCACGGAAGGTTTATATAATTATAAATAGCGACCTGCCCCGGCTTCGCACGTAAATTACACCCGTGTGAAGCCGGGCGGGCGGGTCGCTAGTATTATTATAAAATTATTAAGGAGGTGAAATTGGAGTTTAAATGTTGTGTTTAAAGTTATGCAACTACGAAGCTGTTTTTAGCGAGTAGATTCCTAATGGTGTGTAAAGTGTAAAGGTCTACTAATAAATAATTGTACTAATAGGCCAAATAAGGCAAGCAAAAGGGTTTGACAGTTTATATGAAATTCAACGCGTACGAAGTCGCGGCCATTAGTTAATATTCAATAATAATAAATAAAAAATCAGACAACGCACAGCGTAAACCACTAGAAGCATGAAATTTTGCACGCGATCCTTACATAACGGAAATGAGCACCAAGAAAGGAATTTTGAAAATTCATGCCCTAGAGTTGTTAAATAGGGGATGAAAGTTTGAATGGAAGTTCGTAATTTTTTCAGTTAGAAACGTGGAGGTTGGTACTTAAGACTTATTTTTAACTGGCTTCCAAAAAAGGAAAAGACTGTTCTCAATTCAGTTGTATTTTTAATGTTTGTTCCCTCAGAACTCAGTCATTAAGTAACTGAATTTTCCAGTAATTTTTATTCAAAGCCAAACTACTGAATCGATATTGATGAAATTTCTATGGAACCAATCAGAAAGTATAGCCTTATAAAAATAATTTTGCATATACCGCGATTTATTAAACAACAGAAATTGCGTATTTTACAAATTTTGAAATTGGTTTTTTAAATTGATCATTATTATGGGTAAAAGTTAGCTACATCATCGTTTTTTGTTAACTCATTCACAAAAGGGGTCACATAAGGAATGAAAGTTTACACGAAAGTTCGTAATTTTTGAAGTTCGAAACGTGGAAGTTGGTTCCGAGGTTCCGTTGGTGGTGGCTTCCGTTTAAAAATAAAAATCAGCTGTATAAGTGTTTAATGAAAATCTTTCTATGAGCGTCATTCTTTATTTAACTGATGTGAAAACCCATCGGGTACACGGCCCGTAGAAACTTATACCAATATTTTCGTCCAGATTAGAGAAAACGCTGCCACTCGATCTTTCATTCGCATGATAGGATTTCAAACAAAAAAATAGGCAATTAGTTCTCTGATAAGAAAAACCTTGATAAACTTATTCAATCAAATAATGTATTGTGCGGAATAAGCGTCTGAAGAACCATTAAATATTAAGTTAAGGGCTCGTGAACAAATATTGCATTAGGGGTAAAGTTTCTGAGCACCAAATTGACTGGTTTATGGCAATTAGGGCGAAGGCAGGAGATTATAATTCCAAATAATGTTTGTGGCCTGCAATCTTACTTAAATTTAATGAACGAACTTACCAAGTGAAGTTCGATCACAAGCCGTGAAATATAATTATGTTGTAGGAATACGTTTTTGTTGTTCATATAATCATGAATTGATTTAATATTGGGTCCTAACCCAGATATCACATCATTTTTATTTGATGCATGTTTATATTTGTCTTTTTTTGAGCGTGGTTCAGCGTACAATTGTTGTGATGTAGTTTACACACAAGTCGTAAGTTTACTTACCTACCCAAAACAATGAAAAAAATATTTCTGTCCATCAAAATATGTCAAGTCCGTAAGAGTTGCGTGTACCTTTTTACAAACTTTTATTTAACTTTCCTTATAGTACAAATCTTCAACTGAAGTTTAAAACAGTTATATCAATCTCTACATAGTATAAATTGAAGTCGCTTTCTGCGTCTGTCTGTCTGTCTGTATGGCCGCTAACTCCTCTTATACCACGCAACGGATTTTGATGCGGTTTTCACCATTAGATAGATACATTTTCAAGGAAGGTCTTTATATATAACTAGCGACCCGGTCCGGCTTCGCACGTAAATAACACCCGTGCGAAGCCGGGCGGGCGGGTCGCTAGTTAAATATAAATCGAATAAACTGAAATTTTACATATACTTATTGAAAGAAAATTTTACTTCAATAGGCCTTAATGTTATAAGTTATTATTTTTCCGTCGAGAAATAAGGCTTACCTATTAAGAATATGTATAGAATACTTGTTATAAGCTAAAAATATACAACAATCTCAATGTATTACATTATTATAAACACAAGTGCAAACCTACGCTAGCGGCATTTAAGACATAATTATGCATTGCTCTCTTTAAAATTTCAAACCAATTTGATAATGCGTTATGCTAAATGAAGTAAGATATAAAATATTGTTTGTTTATCATATTTTTTTTTTTTAAATTAACCCTACGTGTTGTGGAAATAAATAAAAGTTTTTTTTGAGACCCTACTTTACCTACCTACTCACTTGTATTGTTATTTTCGTTATGAATATGATATACTTCGTATAGTAGGTAAGTATACATTTTGCAGAAAATCAGAAGTTACATTCACTTCATTACCAACAACTTTTAACAAACAAAATGTCAGTATACTTTGAATTTGAAGGAGATACGAATGTAGAGTTTTGAGTTTCTTGGCATTGGGCATAATACAATTTACTATTGACACCACAGCAAGAAGACCACATTTAATACAGGCACATACGGCGGTCTTATCGCTAAAAGTGATCTCTTCCAGACAACCTTTAAAAAAAGTTAAAGTTTTTGGAAAAAACCCTACGTAAACTGGGTTTTTGGCGTACTGATTCTATAATATAGAGATATATGGAAAATTAAATTTCTGTAATAAATAGATCTGTATTTTTTATTGAGAATAACAGCTTCAAACTTTTGAAAACTCAACATATCACATTGTCACCTACAATTTACAAAATGAGTTTTTTGTAAATTGGAAATCTCTCGAATGGAAAGTTTAAGACTGAATTACGTTAAATTACTGACATAAAATATACAATTTAAATTTTATGGTTTACTTTACTTGTTTTATATTCTTCTTGACAATTACGGCTTTATTTTTTCATTTTATGCCTGAAAATTTGATACCTACCTAAAATTAAACCATTCATTTTGTTATATGGCTCTTAATATAAATATTTTTCATGACAATGACAATCTTTGGTTGGTTTTAACTTTGAGCATAAATTGTTGTAGGTAATATTTTACTAGCTTATTTCACTCCCACAGCATATATATATAATAATATATTTAAATATATCAGCTATTGAGAAAACCGCTTTTCTTTTACGAGTAAGTACCACAGATACTTAGATAATATAATATAATCACATACAATAACTCGTTTCGTATAATGTTCCGGCTCCCGCGGTGGTGCAGCGCCTCCTCGATGTTCGCGGAGGCCCGCGTGCCGGCTCTCGATGCACTGATTAGACATCGCATTGCCCGGTTTAGAGCTACTATCTCAATGTCGGGTAATGCGATTATAAAGACCACTGTTTTTATTTACAAAAATTTTGGTCCATGGCTTTAAAGTCTAATATATAAACCTTAAATAACTACATTTATAAACATAATTTGTAATTCTACATGGATCTATGTTATCTTTAATAAAATGATTTTGATTTTGATTTGATTTGATAATCAAAGCACAGATACTGTTTATAAGTGTCCTGTCCGGATTGCAACAAGTGAGACAATTTCATACAAAATTTAACTTGCTAAAAATGTAAAAATGTTGCCGTCGCTGATGGTTCAGAAAATACGAAAAGAGCTCCAATATTTTCTGATTGAATTGACATGTTTGTTCAAAAATAAACCAACCTAATATACACGGTTCGGTATGACCTTTTGAAGTGAATCAGTGGGACCGACTGTAACCAACTTCGGTGAAATAAAAGATCTCGTCGCCCTTTGATAAGTTTATTACAAACTTTGCTTGCTGAGCAACTCTTCAGTGAGTTTTTACCGGATCCCAACCTTGATTAGAAATACGTAGAACACTTACTTACAGTCCAATTAATCAGCGACCAATAACAGAATAAAAGGCTTTTATAAGTGATTGCAGCTCACGCACACTGAAGGGACCGCCGGAGAGACTTCGAGTCCGGAGCCACGCGTAATTGAGCACCCCTTCAGTCCGTTCCGTGTAGCGTCTCAATTTCAATTACTTTCCTGGGATGGTTGTTGTTTGGATAAAAATTTAGTTTCTCTCAGAAACCTTCGCTAACGAGGGTGACATTTAAAGGACAGTCTTATGATTATGTTAAACATAGCTCGTGAAAATAGAACTTCATGCGTCGAGACAGCGTCTAGTTATAATTAACGCCTACGTGAGCTTTGTCTAACATACATTGGCTGCAATAAATTATGTTACTTTACACTTTATTACTAGCTTAACTATATGAAAGGAGAACATTAAAACTAAATTTGCTTACTAGTTCCTAAAATGTTACATATTACGCAAGTTTACGCAACTAGCTGCACTCCATGGCTTACCGCGCTATCCCACAAGAGCTGTTTTTTTTTTGTAATAAAAAGTAGCTTACTTATAAATAAGCTATCTATAAACCTTTATTCAAACCCGGTTTGGCTTGTTTGTTCTAGTTGGTCCCGGGTTCAATTCCCGGTCGGGCAGATATTAGAAAGAAGAAATGAAATATATGCTTTCGGTCTAACTGTTAGTTGTCCTTGTCTTTGTTTGTTTCCCCGACATGTGTGTTCCATAGGGAATCCTCGTATCCAGGTAAGCTATATGAGTAAGAAACGTAATTATTTATTTACTACTAGCAGCGCCGCGTGGTTTCACCCGCTATCCTATAGGAACAGCCAATTTTTACATGATAAAATGTTTTTGTTAATCCAGGGTATAATCTGCCTCTATTATTATTATTTTATCTGCCATTTCAGCGTTTAGAAATAGAATGGTTTGACTGCAACTTGAGATTAAAGATTTTCTACGTCGTTGAGTTTTGAGTGATATATGTCGCTGATTTATTTTTATGTGAGGACATTGTCCCGTGTGGAACAAATGGGGCGAAAAATAATATTCTTGTGAATGAAAGTTAACAAATAAAGCTAACAAAAGTGTGTATTACAAAGTTGTTGAAAAGCATTAATAATGTTCCATGAATTAACGAATGCTAAAAATATTTAGGATACCCAAACCCGTGTAAATTGGCAAATAATAATGAGTAGTAAAATAATATTTTAATTTTATGCTACTCCCACAAACTTGGAAACAAATTGAGTCAAGTTAAGTTTGTGATATTTAA